>JAWZYU010000030.1:9644200-15532200 GCA_038380435.1 Ryuthela nishihirai
AACCAAACCTATTCTACTACCAGTCTCATCAACAGCTGGAATGAAAGAGTTCATCTCATCAACATCATTTGCCAAAAGGGCTAAATCATCAGCATAATCTAAATCAGAAATTTTCGTATCTCCAGCCCATTTAAGGCCAAAAGCTTTCCCTTGAAGTGAATTTCGCATAACATAATCAATAACCAAACTAAAGAGAAAAGGAGACAAAATGCACCCTTGTCGAACACCAGAAGTAATGCTAAACCAATTGCTACAAGCCTTACCAACTCTCACACACGACTCAGTGTTATTATAGAGAGCTTTCATTACGTTAACTAACTTGTCTGGTATACCATATGATTTCACAATCACCCACAAATTATGACGATCAACAGAGTCGAAAGCCTTTTTGAAATCAACAAAGCTAGCAACCAAAGGTTTCTGAAACTCTAAATATTTCTCAAGAATCTGCCTAAGTGAAAATATTTGATCCACACATCCCCTACCACTTCTGAATCCACATTGCTCATCACGAAATTGACTGTCAACCAGATTCTTAATTCTATTAAACACAATCATGGAAAGAACTTTACCTGGAACAGAGAGTAGGCTGATACCCCTATAGTTATCATAAGAACTGCGATCACCTTTTTTGAAAATAGGGATAACAATAGCTCTGGTAAAATCCTTAGGAACCATGCCTTTATCATAAAAGATATTCAGAATTTCAGTCATCCAAGTGGTAACGGAAACATTCCCAGCTCTAAGCATTTCTGTAGTAATTTCATCTACCCCTGGGGATTTATGAAGTTTAAGTTTAGAAACAGTCAAAATAACTTCAGATTGTGTTATAGGGCCAACATTAAAGCCACAAATGCATCTATCATCATTGCAAACAATGGGAATAGAACTAACCGCATTGTTTAGAATATCACTGAAATACTCAGCCCACCTAGCCATGACAGAATCCTCACCTTCTAGAACCTTACCTTATTTATCCTTCAATCCCTGTATACCTGTCCGTTTTCTACCACACAAAACATTAACTATCTGGTACAGCTCTCTGCTGTTGTGCTGTCTAACTGCTTCCTCGGCTTTGTCAGCCAAACCATCAAGCCAAAAATTCTTATCAGCAGCTAACTGATCTTTTACACGTTTATTAGGTTCCCTGTAATGCTTTCTATTAGTACTAGTAGGGTATTGATTAAGGACATTCCTGCAGTTCTTTCTTTCCGAAATAAGCTCACGTGCCTTATCACTCAAATAATTCTGCCTCCTGTGCTCCTTTTTCCCTTAAAGAGTACTGTTAGTGTCCAAAAAAGCCTGTTTAAAATGATCCCATTCTTCCTCAACTTCAGTAGTAAGCATACCATGATTGTCATAATGACTAAGTAACCTATCATGGTAAGCTTTGGCTATAACTGGGTCTTTCAGAGCTTCAGTATTAAAAGTAAATTTTTTAACCCTAGCACAACACTTTTTAAGTTTAAGTTGCAAGACACTTTTAACAAGGTAATGGTCAGATCCAATTTCAGCTCCCCTATATGCCCTGGTATTTCTAACAGAACTAGCCCATTTTCTGTTAATTAATATATAATCAATCATATTCCTATGCTGCCCATCAAGTGAAACCCATGTGTACTTATATATGTCGCGGTGTTTGTAATATGTGTTAGTTATTCTGAAACCATTGAGTTTATTTACCTGTAGGAGACGTTGCCCATGCCATTGCAGCTACCAATACCAAAAGGGCCAATCACCCCTCCCCAAAGGTCAGAGTCAGTACCAACTTTGGCATTGAAGTCACCAAGAACAAGGGTAATATCTCCTTTCTTGATAGAATTCAAAATATCCTGAAGTTGTTCATAAAACCTATCCTTCTCATCCTCATCGGCATCCTCAGTGGGGGCATAACAGCAGATAACATTCAGGTCTTTAACGCTTGTCTGAAATTTTGCTGTAAGAAACCTTTCATTAATGCACTCATATCCTAGAAGAGCATCACTAGCGTGTCTGCTAAGAAGCAGACCCACGCCTTGGTGATGTTTATTGTCGTCCCTCCCTGAAAAGAGAAATTTAAGATTATTTTTAAGAATCTGACCTTTATCTATCCATCTGGTCTCTTGCAAGCCGAGAATATCTAAATTATAATGGTGGAATTCTTGTGGAGGACATCAAGAGAAAAAGCTCTGCGCAGAGTCCTCACATTCCAACTACCTATAGAGAGAAAATGGTTAGTAGGATGTTTAAAGAAACTATGTTTATTGAGAGAGGGAATGCCGACAATATCAAACAGCCCCCTAATCGCAGACATGGGGCAAAGACCCGTTCCCCCACCACTAAAGGCTGAAGCCATCTACACTGGAAGGCTTCCTCCAATGTAGAATTTGACGATGCGAATAGAAGCAAAGAGTTCAGGTGCCTGAGATGACCTCTGCTCAGGACTATCCACCAGCTGATAAACATATCCTGCGAATCTATTCACTTGGGGCTGTCAACCCACAAACAAACAGAAAACACAGCGGAAGATTTTCCCTCCACAGAAGCCCACCAGTGCAGCAAAATCAGGATCCATAATCAAGCTCAGAGCCATATATCTGTCCAGTCCAGTGGGTTTATATGGTCAGCACCAGGACCCTGTGTGATTGACCACTCCTCAGCAGGGTAGAAAAAAAAGAAAAGTAGCCATAGTTGTCCAGATCAGTAGGCCACACTAATCTGGCAGCCCTCCCCTTCCGTTCACTTCCACAAGAGAGTATCTCTTTTGAAAGGTACTAACGGTCTGCACCACGAGAAGGCGGGGTCGGATATTAGGTGCTAGGCCTGGCCGGTTCTATGCATCATCACAGGGGATTGGTGCATAGCTCTCCTTCCAGTGACTACCTAGCTACCATCCTTGATTAAATCATAATGTACATCATTTTTCGTAATAATATAAGTGGTAATTTCTTTGTTACCCGTTCCGGATTTTGTGCTTAATAGCATGGTACTTCTGCAGTTTAAATCGCTCAGCTCACTAAATGATAAACATGCATAAAATGATTTCCTGCATTACTATATGATTATTACATTTATTATTTATTATTATATTTTAATATATATTTCATTATTTTTATTTCATATGAACGCATTACTGCTTTGTGTTAAAACAATATAGCTGCTGAGAGATGAAAACTGCTGGTCTGCCAATAACCTTTTGCAATTAAAGCATTCATTGCACAACACTGCTCCTATTCAAAATTTTACTGACAGCGAGTAAAAATAATCAATATTAAAGCTTAATAATGAAATTAGGATTATTAACATTTATTCAAAATTCTGACAGAATTCCATTATGTAATGTACAATGCACAACTAAAATAAAAAATGAAATATAATAGCAACATTTTCAAAGCATTAGTGGTTTTTACAGACATACATGCATACAATATTCCTCAAGTATCTAGCATGTCACAGAGATCTGATAGGAGCTTATTAATGTAACACACCATGAAGAATATCTGTGATGCAGGCGAGACCTTCGCAGAAGTACAAGAAAAAGAAAAATCAAGATTAAATATCGATGATTGTGCATAAACACTTGGAATCAAAAATCAAACTTGCATGTTATTTTGCTTACAAAATGGCCCAAGTTTCATTAAATTTTATAGGCGTTCATTTTCATAGATGCTCATTTAATAGCTGCTTTGTTGGACACATTGGGAGTGTGCCATCCAGTGCCCCATCTATATCCATGGCTGTGAACTATCTAGTACCTCTTTACTATATTTATGATATATACACTGCTGGTTATTAAAAGTGCAAAACCAGGAAAGACAAGAGATATCAAAGCCATATTTAGTAAATACATAGCATACATTATAAGAATCAAATGATTACAAATACAACTCGGTTAGACTTGTGGAATACAAAGAAATCATTATCTTGTGTAGCCACCATGAGCGACAATAACTGCTGCTACACTGTCTGTCCGGCATTGAGAGGATGAGACGTCGGATGTGTGTTTTGGGGAATGTCAGTCCATGCAGTTTCGATACATAGCCAAAGTTCACCTGTTGTAGCAGCTGCTGGTGTCTGGTGTGCTAGTCGTTCTGAGCTCATGGACCAGACATGTTTAATTGGGGACATATCCAGTGAACAGGAAGGCTAAGGCAGAAGTGGCAGCTTTCCAGGAATTGTTGGACGATGCATGCCACATGTAGTCGGGCATTGTCCTGTTGGTGAATGGCACCAGAGAGCCCCTGAAGATAAAGTATAACCTCGGCTCCACCTCAGTGATGTAACGCTGGCTGTTCAAATTACTGGTAATGCGTACAAGGCGCAAGTGTGAGTGGAGTCCAATGGCACCCCATACTATAACATCAGGGACTGGATCTGTATGGTACTGCATCATGCATGTCTCACTGAGCCGTCACCACAGTACCACCAGTTACGGATTCGACCATCATCGTGCTGCATATGCTCATCTGAAAAGACAATGCAATGCATTTCGCACATCCATGCACGACGTTCTTGACACCATTGCAGTCGCATATGCCTGTGTTGTAGAATCAATAGTAACCAAAGCAATGGCTGCCTACCAAAGATGTTTCGATGCTGCAAACGACGTCGAACAATATGTGCAGACCCTGGTTGATGTACAACACACCCTAACTGTTGAGCTAAGGTGTTTCACGTGTCTGTACGATCATTCATAGCCATGTGCACGATATATCTGTTCTCTCATTCATTTCTGTGACACGGCCGTTGAGATCCCTCATGTCGGTAAATTCATTGCTTCTCTACCCATTGATGCCATATTCTTATCACTTTGGCAGCATTCTGTCCAACACCAGCACCGATGTCTCAGGTGATAATCCGCCTTCCCATAATCCAACAATTCTCCCTCGATCAAAGTCGGAACTCTGGTTGTATGGATGCCGTATTCTTCAACTGGACATACCTGATCCTTCAGTGCGCAAGAACTGCGAGCAAGCACAATTCTAGTGCTTTACAATGGCTCTTTGTAATCCCCTCTTTTACCCACTTCCAGGGGGCGTTACTGTCATACATGATGTGCGTATGTGCTGCGCTTTGAATCATTTATATGTTCTCCCATGGGCTACCCATCTTTCATATTTTGGGACAATCTGATGAGTTTTTCCTGGTGTTGCACTTTTAATGGCCAGCAGTGTAATTCCTCAACTAAAGCTGATTTGTTCAATTTCTGTCTCTTCATAACGTTGCCTACAATAGGAAGCGTACATGACGTTAACGTCGCGACATTCACAATGACGCATTTAGCAGCCCACCGTGCTATTTATGCCGCGTAATACATCGAAACTTGGGAAAAATCATTCGAATAAACTGAAAGAGATCTGACAGGAGCCTGTCATCATAATTTATGATAGAGAACATATATGAGGAAGGCGAGACTTCAGCAGAAAGACAACATTTGAAAAGGCCATGCCATATCCTGGGATCGAACCTGGGTTCCGTTGATAAACGATAACCATTCGGCAAATTATCGAAATAGCAATGGGAATTTTCGCTTGGGACGCTCCTAACAAACAGCGCATTCAAGGAATTAGGTGTATATTTTTTTTCTTCAGATACTTTGTGATTGTTGTTAAATAAGCAGAACATTGAGAGTAAATGCTTGTTGAAGCTTTAATATTGCTTATTTTTACTCGCTGTCAGTAAAATTTTGAATAGGAGCAGTGTTGTGCAATGAATGCTTTAATTGCAAAAGGTTATTGGCAGACCAGCAGTTTTCATCTCTCAGCAGCCATATTGTTTTAACACAAAGCAGTAATGCGTTCATATGAAATAAAAATAATGAAATATATATAAAAATATAATAATAAATAACAAATATAATAATCATATAGTAATGCAGGAAATCATTTTATGCATGTTTATCATTTAGTGAGCTGAGCGATTTAAACTGCAGAAGTACCATGCTATTAAGCACACAATCCGGAACGGGTAACAAAGAAATTACCGCTTATATTATTACGAAAAATGATGTACATTATGATTTAATCAAGGATGGGCTATTTAAAATACTGTGGTTGTTGTGTGTTGATTGTTGTACTAACAGTGCCTTTTGGGATGGTATGCATTAGCATGGCATACCAACATCTTTTTTTAACCGCTGCATGTTGTCATATATTTTTTAAAACACAAAGTCAGTGCACAAAGATCAAACAGGTATTTTTAAAATTTCTTATCAAGATACGAGTATTCCCTTTATTTTATAATAAGCTATCTCAATTAGAATATGCAGATTGATTCTTTTCAGTAGCCATAGGTTAAATGGCCCTGTTTTAGTGTTTCCCTCATACACCTGATATCCTTTTTTATTTGAAAAAAATAGCCTTTATCCTGCGACCACCTTGAGTTACAGACGTCCGTTTTTGAGCTGTCAATTATTCCTTTGACTGGACACGTGTCTGTTGCTTCTTTGTATTCAAGCACATGAGATTCTGCCACACTCTTGTGGTAAGTGGGATCAATAGGTATATTACCAATGAATCAATTTTCTTTGTAAGTTTGCTTTATTCACTAGTCTTACTATGTGTTTATTTCAGCGCTTTTTGCAGAACCAGCAGAGAAGTACTGATTTTTTGTTATTTTCATCTCGTAGTTTATAGCTATTTTAGTTGTTTCTGATTCTGTGTATATTTCTTTGTTTATATCCAGGGAAGTATGATTCGTTCATCTCCCGGATTTTAGCGAAAGAAAGGAGGTTCTGTCAGCCCACCTGTCTCTATGCTGTTCAACTCTCCTCCCAAGTAGACAATGAACTTGTCTCATTATAATGGTCTCTGCTTCTAGTCCTTCTGAGGTAAAGACCTTCTTTCCCACGTATTCGAGGAAATGAAGAACTTCCACCGTTCTCCTGAGAGGAAGACCACCTTTCTTGCTCTGGCATGAGAAACAGGAATGCAACACCTGTGCCCTTCCTCATGTCACAGATCAGATAATTACTGGCACTTTCTCTGATGTTCATTCCCTGTTCATGGCTGATTTCCACATGTGTATCTGGCAGTACTGGAATCTAGTAAAGGAATCTTCTTCAGCAGATTCCACAGTGCTCCTGCTTCCACTCCTTCTGAGCTAGGCAATGCTGATCCTGCTGAGTGCCCTGATATACAAACAGTGTACCAGCAATTTCTGCCACAGCCAGCTCTGCTCAAGCCAATGGATCTGACGTAGAGCAGCCCATTATCGACCTCTCTAGCTGCACTGAAGCTGACCACCGCATCCCTCTGAACTATGAGAGGGTTTCACCAAGGTCACCCACAAAAGGAAGACCACCAGCCCTATACCGTTAATTGTGTGTTCCACTATATCTAGACCTCTGAGCTCTTACAATCCCAATGCCATCACTGCTGAGATTGTTAAGATCATAGGCAGTCGTGTGATAGAGTCCTACTAAATGGACATTGGAAGTTTGCTTGTAAGAGTCAACTCTCCCTCCCTAGTGGAGAAGCTACTCTTCTTGAAGTCCATCCTGGGGATATCTGTTGAGTCGATTACACATTTTCTATTCCCAGCCACAGGGCTTGGTCGAAAATGACACCTCGCTCTCTGACGATGCTGTTTATTCTATCAGAGAAAGAACCTTGATCACTGAGGACTTCTAGCCCTCAGTGATCAAGGGGTGACAGTAGTCTGAAGGATGTACCGCTTTCACCCTACTTATTCTAGTGTCAGCAATATACCACTTAGGAAAGTTGTTTACACTTTTAACACATAGTCCTTGCCTCGATTTGTTGACATCGGCTTCTACAGAATAGCTGTGGAAGAGCACTTCAAGGGTTCACCTCAGTGCTTCAAGTGGCAATGCTTTGCCTACATTGCAAAGCATGATTCATCCTGTGTAAATGCTGCAATGGGCCCCACTCCCACAAACAGTGTAAGCACACTGGCCTCCCAATATGTATCAAATGTGGCAGGCCCCATACCACTACCTTCTCTGGATGTCATATAAGGAAGCTGGCCCGTGATAGGGAAAAGGAAGCACTTGGTCATGTCTGACAGGCTTGTATCACTAAACCCAGCAGAACACCTCTGCAGAGTTCTCTGGTAATGCATCCTCTGCCTCCTACTCCTATGAATTTCGTGTGAACCCCTTTGATACCTAGGTGAGTTTTGCCACTGCCACAAGGGGTCTTGTGACCCTGCTGCTGCCAAGGAAGTCGATATCTGTGTTTGAAGCCCTAGCACTTACTGCTGCTCCTACTCCCCTGGCCTCTGATGATACCCTTCCCTACCTCATTGGTGCAAGATTTTGCTACGACCTCTGTCCATTTCAGGTCCTGTCCCATTCAGGTCAAGCAGTAGGCCAAGAAGGTCAAGAAGTAAACGAAGAGGACTGAACCGAAGATGCCTTACTCCTCCTTGACACATCATGACTTCAGGAAGGATCACAGGGACATCTCCTATCCACCATTCTGCCACTTCTCCTGGGCGTGATCAAAGTCGTTACTTCTGCTCTGCCTGTGGAATCTAGACATAAAACGTTAACGATCCTCAACAGCCTTTCACTCGTCTCTCACTCTGTGGACTTCTAGACACTTTGTTGAGACACCCCTCTCCTAGGTCTTTTCATTCCCAAACCGTTTTTGATCATCGCCACCAGAATGTCTAGGGTCTCTACTATCCTATACAGGAACTGCAGAGGTTTCAGGAGCAAGGCTGCTGACCTATTAACCACATCACCATCAGGCCAGTTACCATCCTTGCCCTATGTGAAGCCAACCTGCCTGATCACTATGTCTACAAGCATTATATTGTGCACACGAGCAAGAATCATAAGTTTTCCTCCAAAGCAGCGATTCTTGTGCGCAAGAATGTCATGCAAGTAGTGTAGGCAGCACCCTGGTAATTTATGCCTAACCCTTTCCTTCCAGAGCAGGTGTTTCTGAAGCAGATGTTATAACTGTTTCCTCACCAGCAGGTGATTGACCATAGCGTGACAGTTATGGTTGGATGATTCCCAGGTGGGCAAGGCTTATTGAAAAAACCTTTGTGTAAGGAATATTTGTAGACGAAACCCTCCTCTAGGAGTTGTTGTTGACCTTTTCCCCAGGTGTATGAGTTTCCAACCATGCTCCGGATGTCCGACTTATTGAAAAAACCATTGTTTGTGAAGAACAGTTGTCGGAATAAAAATTATGAGACGAAGCCCTCCCCTAGCAGATGTTGCTAACTCAGTTAATGATTTCCTCCCACGCTCCGCCTTATTGAAAAAACCATTATGTAAAGAACATTTGTATGAAGCCCTCCCCTAGCAGATAATGCTTATTGATTTGAAAACCATTCTGTGTGAAGAACAGCTGTCGGAATAAAAATTATGAGACGAAGCCCTCCCTAGCAGATGTTATTGACCTTTTCTCAGATGGGTGAGTTCGTTTCCTCACACGCTCTGGATGTCCGACTTAATGATAGAAAAATCGATCAGTTGAAAAAAAAGCCGTTCTGTGAAGAACAACTGTCGGAATAAAAACCCTTTTCCATTAAAGAGTTCCTGTATAAAAATTATGAGACGAAGCCCTCCCTCGCAGATCTTTTTCCAGATCAGATGAAAAAAATCATTTCTCCCACCATATGAAGACCAGTTGTTGGACATTTCGTATGATCGATCAGTTGATTCTCAGATGAAAAATTCTTTCCCGTCATCGTGCTATCACCTAAATTTCTGCGATATGAAAAGTGATAATTCGCCATCCTGCCGTGCTAGTAAGACACCGATATTTTAAATGGATTTCGCAGGGGAGACAAATAGTTTTTCACCATAACACGATTGATATAGCGCCAACATAAAAACTTCAGTGACGAAGTATTTCCCTGAATCACCTCAGGGAGCTAAAGAATCTTTCACAAATCAGTATAACACTGATGCAGACTCTGGTAGCGAAGACGATATGCTTTCTCTGCATCACACCACCTCATGGGCTAAATCGTAACTCTCAATATCTATTCTTTGTATTTTCTCATACATCTCGCAAGATAATTAAAGTAACCTGCTCGAAAGAACACAAACAATCACTGATTCAACTTCCATATATGTATATTTACTTTCTAATAAACCATACTTTAACGACCAAAGAAGGTAAAATCGCAAGCCTCATCTGAGTCAGATTATTATTTTTTCCATATATCTAGACTTGCTGATTCTTTAAGTTGAAAATCTTCCAATAGCCTGAAATGGATACTATTCAGTACTTTACCCACGATACAGAATCAGATATAAGTTATGATAGCCAAGAGATTAAAAGATTTAAATCTATCTATCCCAGACAATAGGTTAGCACGCTCGGACTATCCAGACAGTAGGCCAGACAGCTAACCCAGACAGTAGGTTAGCACGCTCGGCTTCTAATCTAAGAAACCTAGAGATCGAGATCCATGGTAAGACATGAGTGTTGTATAAAAACTGAAATAATCCTGTAACCGTTATGACAAATAGTTGCTTAAACCCATATTTATTTTTAAAGCAAAGATACACCGATTTCGAACTCACTAAGATTCTTACATGCAATCAATAGATGCACATAACTTTCCCTAGATCACTCAACAAGTTTAATGAAAAGCTACATATCTTTCGTCTCCTAACATGTGAAAAGGATACACACTAGTCAAGAACGTAATCAACCATTCCAAATTATTTGATCAGACCTTCAATAGAAATTGTCTTTTGAAAGTTTGTCTGTTTATAAATTAATACAATAGCATGAATAGTCATTCTTTCACAATAAGCAATTATAGTATGTTGACTGCATTCACTTTAAATCTGATTCGAGTAAACGGAAGATTATCAGAATAGTTGTTATTACTTTCAAACGGAATAAAAAATCCTGCTTAATTTTACATATTCATAGGTTTATGACTATTCAAAGATTATGTATGTACGAGAATGTGAGAGTTTCTCTGGTCTTATGCGAAGTACGGATATATTCATGTTTATATCCGTGGTTAAGAGATGAATGGCATTATACACACTCACTGGATGTTTTTCTAAGTGTATGTCTCTATGTATATATGTATCTGAATGACTAAGGTTTTGTCTCTCTTCATGTATACCTATTTTGTCACATACTTCAATTTACATGTTTCATGTTCGTCTCTCTCTCTCTCTGTGTTTGTGCGCATATGTGTACGTGTTATATGTTTTCATGTTTGCTTCTGCGAATCGAATATGTGTGTATGTGTTCATGTTTTGCTTCTGTGAATCGGATGTGTGTGTGTGTGTACGTATGTGGGCGTATATATGTTTTCATGTTTGTTTCTGCGAATCGAGAGTGTGTGTGTGTTCATGTTTGTTTCTATGAATCGTGTGTTCACACACACAAGAATAAACATATTATCTATCTGTCAGTTGCTCGCTACAAAAGAAGCTAACAGTTTACATCCTACAAACCTCAGCAGAGTGGTATTATAGCTCTATTTAGGAATTTCCAAAATATATTTTTATCTCATCGAAACAAGAAAGTCACTAGAACAGGCACTTGTGAAAAGTTTACTAAAGAGAAAGATGTATTTTCTCTCTCCAATATTGTATACACTACAGTTTTCAGTTAGTCTTTTATTGTTAACTCACTATTTTCCCTTTCTTGTTTCAGTTAAGTATAACGTATAGTCAATAGTAAAATGCAGGAAAAATCTTTTATTCATACACTATCTTCAGGAAGGTTAGTAACATTTATCGACGACTTAATAAAGATTTTTTTTCGAAGCAGAGATTGTAGGATTCAAGATCGTATTAAAAGTTACAAGTCCACGAACACAACATTTTATTCTACATAAGCCGTCTCACTCTCATAATAAAGTTTCCGAGAACACATCACTTTATTCTGCAAGAGTCGAATCATTCACATAATTGTGTAATGCTCGTAGGTGATTTTGTAACGCTCTCAGATAGAGGGAGAATTTGTTAGACTCTGTGGAATTCAAAATGGATCTAAGTTTCTCATCTAACCAATCAGGAGATGTTATAGTTTCACCAGTGCACGGAGTTTCTGCATGCTTTTTAATCCTAGGAACAACACCTTGCATATCCTTGCCACAGTTCTTACACACTGAAAGGATTCCTTTCCCTCTTTGAGGTTTTGCTGTATCCTTTCCACACTGGTTCACTCTTTCTACCCATCATATTAGTCACCAGAGTAAAAAACCACAATATCCAGTTAACAACCTACACGACTATACCTGTCAACAAATAATAATAAAGCTATGCACGCACTGAGAATCATTACTCTGTTTTCATTTATCCCTGACGACCAATCATAATAAATAACAGAAATTACTCTTCTACAATAGGGTTTTTAATATCAGTATGAATTAGATCTTGACCAATGAAAGACTTTTGCCAGATGACGTCAAAGGACTGGATTTAAATCATTAGTACCATTGTGTGTCTGTATCATTTGCTACCAATAAACGAGTCGGTGTATCTATTTTACTAGAGTGTATTAAATATGGCAGGTCGAAAGAGCGATCCTATTTGGAAACGTTTCAAGAAATACCCTAAAGGAAAGGGATTTCGTGCTGTTTGTTTACAGTGTAACAAGGACGTCATCGGTCTTGTAGCACGACTTAAAACCAACCAATGTAAGGACAAACCCATAACATCTTGCGAATGGGTAGTCCACGAAATCTTATCTGTAATGAACTCGTCAGAACCCGACAAAATCAAACACTATCTCATCATCATACAAGCTCATCTAAAGGCCTTGAGGAACCAACCAAATGTTTCAACAATGGAAACTGAATGAATTTAACTGAAGAACTATCCACTAAGACTCTGTATCGTTCAGTTAAGATTGTGTGAGGATACACAATGAACTTTTTCGGATTCTACGTAAGAATCTATTGGGTGTAAAGTAGATCACTCAAATCAGTTTCGTCATTCGTAAGTTACCATAACCGTTCAATCATTTGAAGACTATTTCACAGAAGACATAAGAAATTTTCGTTTCATCGATATCGTTAATCGTTTTGTGGATGAGTCAAGAGTTAAGCTACATTGTTTACATAATATATCATTCATGTCTGAATTAAACATCTCTATGTTATATTGTTACTAAATAAATAGTGTTCTATATCTGATTATTTCGTCATTGTGATTTCTTTCTTAGTGTAGTTATTATTAAGTTGAAAGGTTTACATTAATCTGTAAAACACCATTTACAAACTAGCGAAACAAAAGTTGAATACTATTACAAGTGACTAACATTCTCTACCACACATTCTGTTTTGAAAAATAATCGTAGGAAGAAATTGAGCATTCTGGACCATAAGAGAGTAATTTCCTTGATATCGGAAACACTTAGGTATAAAGATCTGTGTCTAAATAGTCAGAGAACACAAAAAGATTTTCTGCTCATGTCTCGGTGGGAACGTATCTAATTACAATGTTCTAATAAAGATTCAAGTGTTCCCACTGAGACATGAGCTGAAAATCTTTTTGTGTCCTCTGACTATTTAGACACAGATCTTTATACCTAAGTAATTCCGATATCAGGGAAATTACTCTCTTATGGTCCAGAACGCTCACAGTAGTAACAATATAACATAGGGAAGTTTAATTCAGACATGAATGATATATTATGTAAACATCGTAGCTTAACTCTTGACTCATCCACAAAACGATTAACGATATCGATGAAACGAAAATTTCTTATGTCTTCTGTGAAATAGTCTTCAAATGATTGAACGGTTATGGTAAGTTACCAATGACGAAACTGACTTGAGTGATCTACTATACATCCAATAGATTCTTACGTAGAATCCGAAAAAGTTCATTGTGCATCCTCACACAATCTTAACTGAACGATACAGAGTCTTAGTGGATAGTTCTTCAGTTAAATTCATTCAGTTTCCATTGTTGAAACATTTGGTTGGTTCCTCAAGGCCTTTAGATGAGCTTGTATGATGATGAGATAGTGTTTGATTTTGTCGGGTTCTGACGAATTCATTACAGATAAGATTTCGTGGACTACCCATTCCGAAGATATTATGGGTTTGTCCTTACATTGGTTGGTTTTAAGTCGTGCTACAAGACCGATGACGTCCTTGTTACACTGTAAGCAAACAGCACGAAATCCCTTTCCTTTAGGGTATTTCTTGAAACCTTTCCAAATAGGATCGCTCTTTCGACCTGCCATATTTAATACACTCTAGTAAAGTAGATACACCTACTCGTTTATTGGTAGCAAATGATACAGACACACAATGGTACTATGATTTAAATCCAGTCCTTTGACGTCATCTAGCAAAAGTCTTTCATTGGTCAAGATCTAATTCATACTGATATTAAAAACCCTATTGTAGAAGAGTAATTTCTGTTATTTATTATGATTGGTCGTCAGGGATAAATGAAAACAGAGTAATGATTCTCAGTGCGTGCATAGCTTTATTATTATTTGTTGACAGGTATAGTCGTGTAGGTTGTTAACTGGATATTGTGGTTTTTTACTCTGGTGACTAATATGATGGGTAGAAAGAGTGAACCAGTGTGGAAAGGATACAGCAAAACCTCAAAGAGGGAAAGGAATCCTTTCAGTGTGTAAGAACTGTGGCAAGGATATGCAAGGTGTTGTTCCTAGGATTAAAAAGCATGCAGAAACTCCGTGCACTGGTGAAACTATAACATCTCCTGATTGGTTAGATGAGAAACTTAGATCCATTTTGAATTCCACAGAGTCTAACAAATTCTCCCTCTATCTGAGAGCGTTACAAAATCACCTACGAGCATTACACAATTATGTGAATGATTCGACTCTTGCAGAATAAAGTGATGTGTTCTCGGAAACTTTATTATGAGAGTGAGACGGCTTATGTAGAATAAAATGTTGTGTTCGTGGACTTGTAACTTTTAATACGATCTTGAATCCTACAATCTCTGCTTCGAAAAAAAATCTTTATTAAGTCGTCGATAAATGTTAGTAGGGGGATAAGGAGAGTTCTGGGCCAGTGACAGGTCAATGTTAATCCTATGGGACCCGCCACCCATGTGTTTCAAGGTGGTGGCGGGTCATTATCAAGCACATTGGTCAGAATTCTCACTGTTTTTTTTAAGACTGAAGTCGAACAATGGTGAACAAAATACCTCCCTCCAGTGATGTAATAATCTGAAATTATATTATTCAGTGAAATTGCAGATAATCCATTCATAATTTCCACCGACGTCCATCTTGGTTTCCACAAACCCCAAAATTTTTTCGAGTCCACCATTTAGAAATCTGTCGTCACCACAAACTCCCACGATTTTGCCGTTTGTCCACCATCTTGGTTTCTAACCTCATCCGAAATTTCCAAGTCGAGACTCCGCCATCTTGGTTCCTGATATATTAATTAAATGCTTATCAGAAGTTCCACCCCCTTTATTAAATAATTAAGATTTTATTTATTTTAAAATATTAAATTATTAAATTATTAAACAATTAGAAACCCCCACAATAATAAACGAAAACGTTCTGAAGATGAAAGGATTCACCAGTAGAAACAAAAACCAGACCCTGAAGACACCTGTCAGTTTACAGAAGAAATGAAAAGGACCCTGTCAACACATAAGTTGGTGGCAACGGATGAAACATCTGTTGACCTCACTTTTTTCCTTGAATCCTCACGGGAGTCACTCATGACACATCTGAAAGAAGAATTGGCCTCGAAAGGTAGCATTAAATGGTACCTTGCTGTACAAGAGCGCTTCAGGCGAAAAGTTTCCCCTTCTACCTTCGAACACTGCACTCCATTTTTCCGAAGTAATTGTGCCACAAGTCTTCCTACATCATCCCTAAGCAGAGAATTGGATTCCGCATATAAGAAGATTAAGGCCTCATTTGAAGAATTTGAAGGAGCACATAGTGGATGGACACTGGATGCTGTACACCACGCTGAAATGAACCTTGGGAAATATACACCTCTTGCACGATCTAGTTATATCCCTACTCCAAGAGAATTACTGTTAAAACACGCTATTGTCAATGTATGTAATTCCGACCAAAAATGTTTTGTCTGGTCTGTTTTAGCCTCTTTGTATCCTGCCACAGATCATCCGCAGCGCCTTAACAACTATATACATTTAGAAGAAAAATTAAACACATCTGGCCTAATTTACCCTGTTACAATAAATCAAATATCTAAATTTGAAAAAATGAACAATATTCTGTTAATGTTTTTGGATATGAGAAAGAAGTGTTCCCACTCTACATCACACTATTCAGATTTAAAGCGCACACGAATCTCCTTCTGTTATCGGATGATGAAAAGCAGCATTATTGCCCCATTAAGAATATGAGTAGACTTCTCAGTCCTCTCACCAAACATAACGGTGTACGTTTCTACTGTGATTACTGCCTTCACCGTTTCGCAAATGAATCACTCTTGAAGGGTCATATCCCATATTGTCAAGAACATGGACCTCAGAGAGTAGAATTCCCAACTGAAGAAGAGAAATGGCTGAAATTCACAAATTTTAAGTTTCAGCAGCCTGTTCCATACGTGATTTATGCCGACTTTGAATCATTCCTAGAGAAAGTGGACACTTGTATGCCTAACCCTGAAAAATCTCACACCACTACCACGCAAATCATGAACCCTGTGGATTTGCATATCTTGTTGTTGGACCTGATGGCTGCAGCTATAAACCTCCGGTAGTTCATAGAGGTCCTAATGCAGTAGAAGAATTTTTAGAACGTCTGCTTAAAGAAGAAGAAAACATCAAAAATTTACTATAGATGATAAAGCCAATGCAACTCTCGAATCATGAAGAGAAACTGTTTCACGACACTACTGACTGTCATATTTGTAAGCGTGCCCTAGGAGCAGATCGTGTGAGAGATCACGATCATATAACAGGTAAATTTCGAGGAGCTGCCCATAATTCCTGTAATCTGAACTTTAAGTTAACCACTAAGATTCCAGTTATCTTTCACAACCTAAAGGGATATGACAGCCACTTTATTATGCAGGGAATCCGCAGAATTAAAAATAAGTAGATTAATTGCATTCCCAATAACATGGAAACATACATAGCCTTCTCCCTGGGAACATTACATTTTATAGACTCCTATCAGTTTTTAAGCACATCTCTTGAGAAGCTAGTAAATAATTTATCAACAAATGAGTTCCATATTTTAAAGGACTACGTTGAACCCGAAAGGCTACACTTGGTTCTGAGAAAAGGAGTTTACCCCTATGATTATATCGACAACAGTGAAAAGTTTGAAGAAACAGTGTTACCACCACGTGAAGCATTTTACAACCAACTCACAGAAGAAACGTTAGGGGAAGAAGACTACACCCATGCAATAAGAGTGTGGAATACATTCAACATAAAAAATCTAGGCCAGTATCATGACTTGTACCTGAAGACAGACGTGCTCCTCTTAGCAGATGTTTTCGAAAGTTGCAGAAAAATATGCATCAGACACTATGAAATCGATCCCTGTCATGTTTACACAGCTCCTGGATTAGCCTGGCAAGCATGCTTAAAAATGACAAATGTAAATCTTGAGTTGATAACTGACCCTACAATGTACCTTTTCCTGGAAAAAGGCATACGAGGGGGAATTTCTGTGATATGTAATCGTCTTAGTACTGCAAACAACAAGTATTTGGACACCTATAATCCTCAGTTACCCTCTAAATACATTATGTACTATGATGCTAACAATCTTTATGGATGGGCAATGTCACAATGCCTCCCTCAAAGCGATTTTCGATGGCTTAATAAAGAAGAAATAGCAGATCTAAATATTACGACAATTGCTGATGATTCGAATAAAGGATACATATTGGAGTTGAAACTCAACAGGCCTATTTATGTTGGTTTCAGTATTCTAGATGTTAGTAAACTATTGATGTATAGCTTTCATTATGACTATATTAGTCCGAAATATGGAGAAAAAGCTAAATTATTGTTCACTGATACAGATTCACTGTGCTACGAGCTTCAAACCGAGGACGTATATGTTGATATGAAAGCCGATATAGATCGTTTTCACACGTTCGACTATCACATTGATCATGTTATGCATAGTACACATAATAAAAAGGTACTAGGTAAAATGAAAGATGAACTTTCAGGAGTACCTATCAAACAATTTGCAGGCCTTCGTTCTAAAATGTATTCGCTTCAGAGTTTACATGAGGAGAAGAAGACGGGGAAAGGAGTCCCCAAATACATCGTAAAAGGAACCCTTTGTCACAAGGATTACAGAGACTGCTTAATAAACAAATCACCTTGTCGAGTAGATTTGACAAGGATTCAAAGTAGCAACCATCAACTTCATACAGTGAAAGGTGTAAAACTTGGTCTGTCACCATTTGACGATAACATATATTTTTGAAAATGGTTATGACACCCTTTCGTACGGTCACTACAAAACAAAAAGAGCAAAAACTTACCTTTTTGCTCAGAGCGACACCTAGAGAGATTTTCAGTAGTTTATTGCCACCATACGAATTCCCCTTGGGTCAAAGTCCAGGTACTGACGTTATAGGGGGGAAAGCACTGTGCAAAGGGGAATTGGTATGGTGGTAATAAACTACTGAAAATCTCGCTAGGTGGCGCTCTGAGCAAAAAGGTAAGTTTTTCCCCGTCTGCCTCAAGGTTTAATAGTAACTGTGACGATATCTAGTGGTTGGAAATGTAATTAAAATTCAGTTTTTTTTATTCTTAAGGTAGAAAGCACTTCAATATAATGTTAATTTCCAGTAAATAGGCTGTATTAATTCGTTTTGTATATGGAATAAGCTGATGACAATATATTAAGTATATTGTGTTAAAAGAAATTCAATTAAAATTCTTTATTTTCCCCTTAAATTATAAGAAAATGTTTTAAAGCTGATTTGTGGAGATGCATTTAAACAGGAAATATTGCTCACATTACTTCCAATTGGGTATTTAACTGTTGAATGAAAAAAAAAATTAGTAATTAATGAGTAAAATACTTAAAAAAAAATGCGTAATATTGAAACACAGAGCATGTCATATTTAAGTCTCAGAGGTACATGTTGATACGTTCGCTAGTCCTTTTTTTTTTCTTATGTCCAATGCTAAAAAAAAGGAAATCATCTGTATTTCTTGATTTTAAGCAGCTGAAATTAGTGGTGAATTTCGTTATTTTACATTGTATTTAATGTAGGAAAGCATATTTTTTTTTTATCTCAGTCGTTAAAAATCTCGGAATTAAATGTATTTTTTTTACTAAACAGTTGAAATAAGTGGTGAACTAACTGAGTAATTCGAATAACAGTATGAAAATCCTATTTTTTTTACTAAACAGTTGAAATAAGTGGTGAATTAACTGAGTAATTCGAATAACAGTATTAAAATCCTATTTTTTTTACTAAACAGTTGAAATAAGTGGTGAATTAATTGAGTAATCGAATAACGGTATGAAAATCCTATTTTTTTTACTAAACAGTTGAAATAAGTGTTGAATTAACTGAGTAATTCGAATAACAGTATGAAAATCCTATTTTTTTTACTAAACAGTTGAAATAAGTGGTGAATTAACTGAGTAATTCGAATAACGGTATGAAAATCCTATTTTTTTTACTAAACAGTTGAAATAAGTGGTGAATTAACTGAGTAATTCGAATAACAGTATGAAAATCCTATTTTTTTTACTAAACAGTTGAAATAAGTGGTGAATTAACTGAGTAATTCGAATAACGGTATGAAAATCCTATTTTTTTTACTAAACAGTTGAAATAAGTGGTGAATTAACTGAGTAATTCGAATAACGGTATGAAAATCCTATTTTTTTTCTAAACAGTTGAAATAAGTGGTGAATTAACTGAGTAATTCGAATAACAGTATGAAAATCCAATTTTTTTTACTAAACAGTTGAAATAAGTGGTGAATTAACTGAGTAATTCGAATAACGGTATGAAAATCCTATTTTTTTTACTAAACAGTTGAAATAAGTGGTGAATTAACTGAGTAATTCGAATAACGGTATGAAAATCCTATTTTTTTTACTAAACAGTTGAAATAAGTGGTGAATTAACTGAGTAATTCGAATAACGGTATGAAAATCCTATTTTTTTTAATAAACAGTTGAAATAAGTGGTGAATTAACTGAGTAATTCGAATAACGGTATTAAAATCATATTTTTTTTTACTAAGCAGTTGAAATAAGTGGTGAATTAACTGAGTAATTCGAATAACTGTATGAAAATCCTAAACAGTTGAAATAAGTGGTGAATTAACTGAGTAATTCGAATAACGATATGAAAATTATATTTTTTTTACTAAACAGTTGAAATAAGTGGTGAATTAACTGAGTAATTCGAATAACGGTATGAAAATCCTATTTTTTTTACTAAACAGTTGAAATAAGTGGTGAATTAACTGAGTAATTCGAATAACGGTATGAAAATCCTATTTTTTTTTTACTAAACAGTTGAAATAAGTGGTGAATTAACTGAGTAATTCAAATAACGGTATGAAAATCCAATTTTTTTTACTAAACAGTGGAAATAAGTTGTGAATTAACTGAGTAATTCGAATAACGGTATGAAAATCCTATTTTTTTACTAAACAGTTGAAATAAGTGGTGAATTAACTGAGTAATTCGAATAACGGTATGAAAATCCTATTTTTTTTACTAAACAGTTGAAATAAGTGGTGAATTAACTGAGTAATTCGAATAACGGTATGAAAATCATATTTTTTTACTAAACAGTTGAAATAAGTGGTGAATTAACTGAGTAATTCGAATAACGGTATGAAAATCCTATTTTTTTACTCAACAGTTGAAATAAGTGGTGAATTAACTGAGTAATACGAATAACCGTATGAAAATCCTATTTTTTTTACTAAACAGTTCAAATAAGTGGTGAATTAACTGAGTAATTCGAATAACGGTATGAAAATTCAATTTTTTTTCAACTGTTTAGCCACTTATTTCAAATGTTTAGTAAAAAAAAAAAGGATTTTCATACCATTATTCGAATTACTCAGTTAATTCACCACTTATTTCAACTGTTTAGTAAAAAAAAAAAAAATAGGATTTTCATACCATTATTCGAATTACTCAGTTAATTCACCACTTATTTCAACTGTTTAGTAAAAAAAAAAAATAGGATTTTCATACCGTTATTCGAATTACTCAGTTAATTCACCACTTATTTCAACTGTTTAGTACAAAAATAGGATTTTCATATTGTTATTCGAATTACTCAGTTAATTCACAACTTATTTCCACTGTTTAGTAAAAAAAATTGGATTTTCATACCGTTATTTGAATTACTCAGTTAATTCACCACTTATTTCAACTGTTTAGTAAAAAATAAAATAGGATTTTCATACCGTTATTCGAATTACTCAGTTAATTCACCACTTATTTCAACTGTTTAGTAAAAAAAAAAAAATAGGATTTTCATACCATTATTCGAATTACTCAGTTAATTCACCACTTATTTCAACTGTTTAGTAAAAAAAAAAAAATAGGATTTTCATACCGTTATTCGAATTACTCAGTTAATTCACCACTTATTTCAACTGTTTAGTAAAAAAATAGGATTTTCATATTGTTATTCGAATTACTCAGTTAATTCACAACTTATTTCCACTGTTTAGTAAAAAAAATTGGATTTTCATACCGTTATTTGAATTACTCAGTTAATTCACCACTTATTTCAACTGTTTAGTAAAAAAAAAATAGGATTTTCATACCGTTATTCGAATTACTCAGTTAATTCACCACTTATTTCAACTGTTTAGTAAAAAAAAATAGGATTTTCATACCGTTATTCGAATTACTCAGTTAATTCACCACTTATTTCAACTCTTTATAAAAAAAAATAGGATTTTCATACCGTTATTCGAATTACTCAGTTAATTCACCACTTATTTCAACTGTTTAGTAAAAAAAAATATTATTTTCATACCGTTATTCGAATTACTCAGTTAATTCACCACTTATTTCAACTGTTTATTAAAAAAAATAGGATTTTCATACCGTTATTCGAATTACTCAGTTAATTCACCACTTATTTCAACTGTTTAGTTAAAAAAATAGGATTTTCATACTGTTATTCGAATTACTCAGTTAATTCACCACTTATTTCAACTGTTTAGTAAAAAAAATAGGATTTTCATACCGTTATTCGAATTACTCAGTTAATTCACCACTTATTTCAACTGTTTAGTAAAAAAAAAAGGATTTTCATACCGTTATTCGAATTACTCAGTTAATTCACCACTTATTTCAACTGTTTAGTAAAAAAAATATAATTTTCATACCGTTATTCGAATTACTCAGTTAATTCACCACTTATTTCAACTGTTTAGTAAAAAAAAATAGGATTTTCATACCGTTATTCGAATTAGTCAGTTAATTCACCACTTATTTCAACTGTTTAGTAAAAAAAAAATATGATTTTCATACCGTTATTCGAATTACTTAGTTAATTCACCACTTATTTCAACTGTTTAGTAAAAAAAATAGGATTTTGATACCGTTATTCGAATTACTCAGTTAATTCACCACTTATTTCAACTGTTTAGTAAAAAAAATAGGATTTTCATGCCGTTATTCGAATTACTCAGGTAATTCACCACTTATTTCAACTGTTTAGTAAAAAAAATAGGATTTTCATACCGTTATTCGAATTACTCAGTTAATTCACCACTTATTTCAACTGTTTAGTAAAAAAAAAATTGGATTTTCATACTGTTATTCGAATTACTCAGTTATTTCGCCACTTATTTCAACTGTTTAGAAAAAATAGGGTCTCCATACCGTTATTCGAATTACTCAGTTAATTCACCACTTATTTCAACTGTTTAGTAAAAAAAATAGGATTTTCATACCGTTATTCGAATTACTCAGTTAATTCACCACTTATTTCAACTGTTTAGTAAAAAAAATAGGATTTTCATACTGTTATTCGAATTACTCAATTAATTCACCACTTATTTCAACTGTTTAGTAAAAAAAATAGGATTTTCATACTGTTATTCGAATTACTCAGTTAATTCACCACTTATTTCAACTGTTTAGTAAAAAAAAATTGGATTTTCATACTGTTATTCGAATTACTCAGTTAATTCGCCACTTATTTCAACTGTTTAGAAAAAAAATAGGATTTTCATACCGTTATTCGAATTACTCAGTTAATTCACCACTTATTTCAACTGTTTAGTAAAAAAAATAGGATTTTCATACCGTTATTCGAATTACTCAGTTAATTCACCACTTATTTCAACTGTTTAGTAAAAAAAATAGGATTTTCATACCGTTATTCGAATTACTCAGTTAATTCACCACTTATTTCAACTATTTAGTAAAAAAATAGGATTTTCATACTGTTATTCGAATTACTCAGTTAATTCACCACTTATTTCAACTGTTTAGTAAAAAAAATACATTTAATTCCGAGATTTTTAACGACTGAGATAAAAAAAAATATGCTTACCTACCTTAAATACAATGTAAAATAGCGAAATTCACCACTAATTTCAGCTGCTTAAAATCAAGAAATACAGATGATTTCCTTTTTTTTAGCATTGCACATAAGGAAAAAAAAGGACTAGCGAACGTATCAACATGTACCTCTGAGACTTAAATATGACATGCTTTGTGTTTCAATATTACGCATTTTTTTTCCAGTATTTTACTCATTAATTACTATTTTTTTTTTCATTCAACAGTTAAGTACCCAATTGGAAGTAATGTGAGCAATATTTCCTGTTTAAATGCATCTCCCCAAATCAGCTTTAAAACATTTTCTTATAATTTAAGGGGAAAATGAAGAATTTTAATTGAATTTCTTTTAACACAATATACTTAATATATTGTCATCACCTTATTCCATATACAAAACGAATTAATACAGCCTATTTACTTGGAAATTAACATTATATTGAAGTGCTTTCTACCTTAAGAATAAAAAAAAACTGAATTTTTATTACATTTCCAACCACTAGATGGCGTCACAGTTACTATTAAACCTTGAGGCAGACGGGGAAAAACTTACCTTTTTGCTCAGAGCGCCACCTAGCGAGATTTTCAGTAGTTTATTGCCACCATACCAATTCCCCTTTGCACAGTGCTTTTCCCCCTACGACGTCACTACCTGGACTTTGACCCAAGGGGAATTCGTATGGTGGCAATAAACTACTGAAAATCTCGCTAGGTGGCGCTCTGAGCAAAAAGGTAAGTTTTTGCTCTTTTTATTTTGTAGTGACCGTACGAAAGGGTGTCATAACCATTTTCTAAAATATATCTTTTATCGTCAAATGGTGACAGACCAAGTTTTACACCTTTCACTGTATGAAGTTGATGGTTGCTACTTTGAATCCTTGTCAAATCTACTCGACAAGGTGATTTGTTTATTAAGCAGTCTCTGTAATCCTTGTGACAAAGGGTTCCTTTTACGATGTATTTGGGGACTCCTTTCCCCGTCTTCTTCTCCTCATGTAAACTCTGAAGGGAATACATTTTAGAACGAAGGCCCTCCAAATTGTTTGATAGGTACTCCTGAAAGTTCATCTTTCATTTTACCTAGTACCTTTTTATTATGTGTACTATGCAAAACAAGGTCAATGTGATAGTCGGACGTGTCAAAACGATCTCTATCGGCTTTCATATCAACATATACGTCCTCGGTTTGAAGCTCGTAGCACAGTGAATCTGTATCAGTGAACAATAATTTAGCTTTTTCTCCATATTTCGGACTAATATAGTCATAATGAAAGCTATACATCAATAGTTTACTAACATCTAGAATACTGAAACCAACATAAATAGGCCTGTTGAGTTTCAATTTAGTTAGCTTTGATTGCACACATGCGAGGTCGTTGTCAAAAACACGAAAACTACACACACAACCATGCCTTACCCGGGGCTCGAACCCAGGTCCCGTAGATTAGTAGCCATGCGCGCTAACCACTCGGCCACGGGACGGCCCGAAGGCTAAATATTGTTTGAGATTTCGATAATGAAGGACATATTTTTCCTTAGAATTTAGATTTGGGGCTAATTTCACGACTGATTGACTTGTATTAATTCCAAGGCTTTGGGCCACCTCTTGAAAATATGGGGCTAGCATGCTGCTGGTAATCTGAAGTTTCTCAGGGGCTAGTGGGTAATCATTATGCTTGTCGTGCAGAGAAACTGGATAATCTAAATCAACTTCCAATATGTATCCTTTATTCGAATCATCAGCAATTGTCGTAATATTTAGATCTGCTATTTCTTCTTTATTAAGCCATCGAAAATCGCTTTGAGGGAGGCATTGTGACATTGCCCATCCATAAAGATTGTTAGCATCATAGTACATAATGTATTTAGAGGGTAACTGAGGATTATAGGTGTCCAAATACTTGTTGTTTAGTACTAAGACGATTACATATCACAGAAATTCCCCCTCGTATGCCTTTTTCCAGGAAAAGGTACATTGTAGGGTCAGTTATCAACTCAAGATTTACATTTGTCATTTTTAAGCATGCTTGCCAGGCTAATCCAGGAGCTGTGTAAACATGACAGGGATCGATTTCATAGTATCTGATGCATATTTTTCTGAAACTTTCGAAAACATCTGCTAAGAGGAGCACGTCTGTCTTCAGGTACAAGTCATGATACTGGCCTAGATTTTTTATGTTGAATGTATTCCACACTCTTATTGCATGGGTGTAGTCTTCTTCCCCTAACGCTTCTTCTGTGAGTTGGTTGTAAAATGCTTCACGTGGTGGTAATACTGTTTCTTCAAACTTTTCACTGTTGTCGATATAATCATAGGGGTAAACTCCTTTTCTCAGAACCAAGTGTAGCCTTTCGGGTTCAACGTAGTCCTTTAAAATATGGAAGTCATTTGTTGATAAATTATTTACTAGCTTCTCAAGAGATGTGCTTAAAAACTGATAGGGGTCTAGAAAATGTAATGTTCCCAGGGAGTAGGCTATGTATGTTTCCATGTTATTGGGAATGCAATTAATCTACTTATTTTTAATTCTGCGGATTCCCTGCATAATAAGGTGGCTGTCATATCCCTTTAGGTTGTGAAAGATAACTGGAATCTTAGTGGTTAACTTAAAGTTCAGATTACAGGAATTATGGGCAGCTCCTCGGAATTTACCTGTTATGTGATCGTGATCTCTCACACGATCTGCTCCTAGGGCACGCTTACAAATATGACAGTCAGTAGTGTCGTGAAACAGTTTCTCTTCATGATTCGAGAGTTGCATTGGCTTTATCATCGATAGTAAATTTTTGATGTTTTCTTCTTCTTTAAGCAGACGTTCTAAAAATTCTTCTACTGCATTAGGACCTCTATAAACTACCGGAGGTTTATAGCTGCAGCCATCAGGTCCAACAACAAAATATGCAAATCCACAGGGTTCATGATTTGCGTGGTAGTGGTGTGAGATTTTTCAGAGTTAGGCATACAAGTGTCCACTTTCACTAGGAATGATTCAAAGTCGGCATAAATCACGTATGGAACAGGCTGCTGAAACTTAAAATTTGTGAATTTCAGCCATTTCTCTTCTTCAGTTGGGAATTCTACTCTCTGAGTCCATGTTCTTGACAATATGGGATATGATCCTTCAAGAGTGATTCATTTGCGAAACGGTGAAGGCAGTAATCACAGTAGAAACGTACACCGTTATGTTTGGTGAGAGGACTGAGAAGTCTACTCATATTCTTAATGGAGCAATAATGCTGCTTTTCATCATCCGATAACAGAAGGAGATTCGTGTGCGCTTTAAATCTGAATAGTTTGATGTAGAGTGGGAACACTTCTTTCTCATATCCAAAAACATTAACAGAATATTGTTCATTTTTTCGAATTTAGATATTTGATTTATTGTAACAGGGTAAATTAGGCCAGATGTGTTTAATTTTTCTTCTAAATGTATATAGTTGTTAAGGCGCTGCGGATGATCTGTGGCAGGATACAAAGAGGCTAAAACAGACCAGACAAAACATTTTTGGTCGGAATTACATACATTGACAATAGCGTGTTTTAACAGTAATTCTCTTGGAGTAGGGATATAACTAGATCGTGCAAGAGGTGTATATTTCCCAAGGTTCATTTCAGCGTGGTGTACAGCATCCAGTGTCCATCCACTATGTGCTCCTTCAAATTCTTCAAATGAGGCCTTAATCTTCTTATATGCGGAATCCAATTCTCTGCTTAGGGATGATGTAGGAAGACTTGTGGCACAATTACTTCGGAAAAATGGAGTGCAGTGTTCGAAGGTAGAAGGGGAAACTTTTCGCCTGAAGCGCACTTGTACAGCAAGGTACCATTTAATGCTACCTTTCGAGGCCAATTCTTCTTTCAGATGTGTCATGAGTGACTCCCGTGAGGATTCAAGGAAAAAAGTGAGGTCAACAGATGTTTCATCCGTTGCCACCAGCTTATGTGTTGACAGGGTCCTTTTCATTTCTTCTGTAAACTGACAGGGGTCTTCAGGGTCTGGTTTTTGTTTCTTCTGGGGAATCCTTTCATCTTCAGAACGTTTTCGTTTATTATTGTGGGGGTTTCTTTGATGGCGCAAAAGATTGTCTTTTCTCCCAAACTCCATTGCGCACTCTTCACATTTGTAGGTTTTCCTGGAGGTGTGCGTTAACTCGTGACGTCGGACGTCATCTCTCCTTGAGAATGTTGATTCACATTGAGAGCACTTAAAAGGTTATTTCCATCATGATTTCTCTTATGACGAATGAGATGGGTCTGATGAAGGAGGGGCGGGGGTGGCTCAGTCGGTAGCGCGCCAGGCTCGTAATCTGTAGTTCCCAGGTTCGAGTCCCAGCTGGTTCAGCGTTGAGATTTATCTCCGCAAAATTTCCCCGCCCTGTCCACGGTCAGTAGGGGACACCGATGGGCTTGGAAAGGCCGCCGTCCGTCGGATGGGACGTTAAGCCGTGGCCCCGTGTGCGGGAGAGTCATACCCTGTGCACGTTAAAGAACACGCTGGATGGCGTTGACGGGAGGCTACCATCTGTCTCCCAACAGCTGTTCCAGTGCGTCCCCTCCCCCAACCTTCTCTGAGCCTTCGGGGTCCATGTGACCTGGCCATTTAGCCCATGGAGTGCAAAAAAGTGCCGCTCAGAGGTAAAACAACCCAACCCAACCTGATGAAGGAAAACCTTCTCACATATATCGCATGGATACATTATGAAACAGTGACTTGTAAAATAACTGATACTACACGAGGACGTTGAGAACTATCACTATTGCCGTTGGAAAAATCACGGAGAAGCAGCAGCAGAGAACCGTCACTATCAACGCCTGACAACTGAATGAGGAATCTGACTGATGGATGCCGTATTTATACTAGAAGAAGGACTATCCCGCAGAAACTGATTTAAAAGACTGTCCTGCAGTAAATGAAAAGAAATCTTCTAATTGGTGACATCAGATTTCAAAGTGGCGGACTTACTTCACGCTGTAGGAGGATGACGCAACCGCAGGGGATGTCACCAGATGGTGCCAGAGGTTAAAGGGGGGGAGGTTTTTTTTTTAATAAAGGGGAAAGGGACTTTGATAGCGGGTTAAATAATGAGGAGGGGGGTGACAGTTTTGATAAGGGAGGTTTAATAAAGGGGGTGGAACTTCTGATAAGCATTTAATTAATATGTCAGGAACCAAGATGGCGGAGTCTGGACTTGGAAATTTCGGATGAGGTTAGAAACCAAGACTAACGGCAAAATCGTGGGAGTTTGTGGTGACGACAGGTTTCTAAATGGTGGACTCGAAAAAATTTTGGGGTTTGTGGAAACCAAGATGGACGTCGGTGGAAATTATGAATGGATTATCTGCAATTTAACTGAATAATATAATTTCAGATTATTACATCACTGGAGGGAGGTATTTTATTCACCATTGTTCGACTTCAGTCTTAAAAAAAACAGTGAGAATTCTGAAAAATGTGCTTGATAATGACCCACCACCAGCTTGAAACACATGGGTGGCGGGTCCCATAGGATTAACATTGACCCGCCACTGGCCCAGAACTCTCCTTATCCCCCTACTAACATTTATCGACGACTTAATAAAGATTTTTTTTCGAAGCAGAGATTGTAGGATTCAGATCGTATTAAAAGTTACAAGTCCACGAACGCAACATTTTATTCTACATAAGCCGTCTCACTCTCATAATAAAGTTTCCGAGAACACATCACTTTATTCTGCAAGAGTCGAATCATTCACATAATTGTGTAATGCTCGTAGGTGATTTTGTAACGCTCTCAGATAGAGGGAGAATTTGTTAGACTCTGTGGAATTCAAAATGGATCTAAGTTTCTCATCTAACCAATCAGGAGATGTTATAGTTTCACCACTGCACGGAGTTTCTGCATGCTTTTTAATCCTAGGAACAACACCTTGCATATCCTTGCCACAGTTCTTACACACTGAAAGGATTCCTTTCCCTCTTTGAGGTTTTGCTGTATCCTTTCCACACTGGTTCACTCTTTCTACCCATCATATTAGTCACCAGAGTAAAAAACCACAATATCCAGTTAACAACCTACACGACTATACCTGTCAACAAATAATAATAAAGCTATGCACGCACTGAGAATCATTACTCTGTTTTCATTTATCCCTGACGACCAATCATAATAAATAACAGAAATTACTCTTCTACAATAGGGTTTTTAATATCAATATGAATTAGATCTTGACCAATGAAAGACTTTTGCTAGATGACGTCAAAGGACTGGATTTAAATCATAGTACCATTGTGTGTCTGTATCATTTGCTACCAATAAACGAGTCGGTGTATCTACTTTACTAGAGTGTATTAAATATGACAGGTCGAAAGAGCGATCCTATTTGGAAAGGTTTCAAGAAATACCCTAAAGGAAAGGGATTTCGTTCTGTTTGTTTACAGTGTAACAAGGACGTCATCGGTCTTGTAGCACGACTTAAAACCAACCAATGTAAGGGCAAACCCATAACATCTTCGGAATGGGTAGTCCACGAAATCTTATCTGTAATGAACTCGTCAGAACCCGACAAAATCAAACACTATCTCATCATCATACAAGCTCATCTAAAGGCCTTGAGGAACCAACCAAATGTTTCAACAATGGAAACTGAATGAATTTAACTGAAGAACTATCCACTAAGACTCTGTATCGTTCAGTTAAGATTGTGTCAGGATGCACAATGAACTTATTCGGATTCTACGTAAGAATCTATTGGATGTATAGTAGATAACTCAAGTCAGTTTCGTCATTATTTCACAGAAGACATAAGAAATTTTCGTTTCATCGATATCGTTAATCGTTTTGTGGATGAGTCAAGAGTTAAGCTACGATGTTTACATAATATATCATTCATGTCTGAATTAAACTTCCCTATGTTATATTGTTACTACTGTGAGCGTTCTGGACCATAAGAGAGTAATTTCCCTGATATCGGAATTACTTAGGTATAAAGATCTGTGTCTAAATAGTCAGAGGACACAAAAAGATTTTCAGCTCATGTCTCAGTGGGAACACTTGAATCTTTATTAGAACATTGTAATTAGATACGTTCCCACCGAGACATGAGCAGAAAATCTTTTTGTGTTCTCTGACTATTTAGACACAGATCTTTATACCTAAGTGTTTCCGATATCAAGGAAATTACTCTCTTATGGTCCAGAATGCTCAATTTCTTCCTACGATTATTTTTCAAAACAGAATGTGTGGTAGAGAATGTTAGTCACTTGTAATAGTATTCAACTTTTGTTTCGCTAGTTTGTAAATGGTGTTTTACAGATTAATGTAAACCTTTCAACTTAATAATAACTACACTAAGAAAGAAATCACAATGACGAAATAATCAGATATAGAACACTATTTATTTAGTAACAATATAACATAGAGATGTTTAATTCAGACATGAATGATATATTATGTAAACAATGTAGCTTAACTCTTGACTCATCCACAAAACGATTAACGATATCGATGAAACGAAAATTTCTTATGTCTTCTGTGAAATAGTCTTCAAATGATTGAACGGTTATGGTAACTTACGAATGACGAAACTGATTTGAGTGATCTACTTTACACCCAATAGATTCTTACGTAGAATCCGAAAAAGTTCATTGTGTATCCTCACACAATCTTAACTGAACGATACAGAGTCTTAGTGGATAGTTCTTCAGTTAAATTCATTCAGTTTCCATTGTTGAAACATTTGGTTGGTTCCTCAAGGCCTTTAGATGAGCTTGTATGATGATGAGATAGTGTTTGATTTTGTCGGGTTCTGACGAGTTCATTACAGATAAGATTTCGTGGACTACCCATTCGCAAGATGTTATGGGTTTGTTCTTACATTGGTTGGTTTTAAGTCGTGCTACAAGACCGATGACGTCCTTGTTACACTGTAAACAAACAGCACGAAATCCCTTTCCTTTAGGGTATTTCTTGAAACGTTTCCAAATAGGATCGCTCTTTCGACCTGCCATATTTAATACACTCTAGTAAAATAGATACACCGACTCGTTTATTGGTAGCAAATGATACAGACACACAATGGTACTAATGATTTAAATTCAGTCCTTTGACGTCATCTGGCAAAAGTCTTTCATTGGTCAAGATCTAATTCATACTGATATTAAAAACCCTATTGTAGAAGAGTAATTTCTGTTATTTATTATGATTGGTCGTCAGGGATAAATGAAAACAGAGTAATGATTCTCAGTGCGTGCATAGCTTTATTATTATTTGTTGACAGGTATAGTCGTGTAGGTTGTTAACTGGATATTGTGGTTTTTTACTCTGGTGACTAATATGATGGGTAGAAAGAGTGAACCAGTGTGGAAAGGATACAGCAAAACCTCAAAGAGGGAAAGGAATCCTTTCAGTGTGTAAGAACTGTGGCAAGGATATGCAAGGTGTTGTTCCTAGGATTAAAAAGCATGCAGAAACTCCGTGCACTGGTGAAACTATAACATCTCCTGATTGGTTAGATGAGAAACTTAGATCCATTTTGAATTCCACAGAGTCTAACAAATTCTCCCTCTATCTGAGAGCGTTACAAAATCACCTACGAGCATTACACAATTATGTGAATGATTCGACTCTTGCAGAATAAAGTGATGTGTTCTCGGAAACTTTATTATGAGAGTGAGACGGCTTATGTAGAATAAAATGTTGTGTTCGTGGACTTGTAACTTTTAATACGATCTTGAATCCTACAATCTCTGCTTCGAAAAAAAATCTTTATTAAGTCGTCGATAAATGTTACTAACCTTCCTGAAGATAGTGTATGAATAAAAGATTTTTCCTGCATTTTACTATTGACTATACGTTATACTTAACTGAAACAAGAAAGGGAAAATAGTGAGTTAACAATAAAAGACTAACTGAAAACTGTAGTGTATACAATATTGGAGAGAGAAAATACATCTTTCTCTTTAGTAAACTTTTCACAAGTGCCTGTTCTAGTGACTTTCTTGTTTCGATGAGATAAAAATATATTTTGGAAATTCCTAAATAGAGCTATAATACCACTCTGCTGAGGTTTGTAGGATGTAAACTGTTAGCTTCTTTTGTAGCGAGCAACTGACAGATAGATAATATGTTTATTCTTGTGTGTGTGAACACACGATTCATAGAAACAAACATGAACACACACACACTCTCGATTCGCAGAAACAAACATGAAAACATATATACGCCCACATACGTACACACACACACACATCCGATTCACAGAAGCAAAACATGAACACATACACACACATTCGATTCGCAGAAGCAAACATGAAAACATATAACACGTACACATATGCGCACAAACACAGAGAGAGAGAGAGACGAACATGAAACATGTAAATTGAAGTATGTGACAAAATAGGTATACATGAAGAGAGACAAAACCTTAGTCATTCAGATACATATATACATAGAGACATACACTTAGAAAAACATCCAGTGAGTGTGTATAATGCCATTCATCTCTTAACCACGGATATAAACATGAATATATCCGTACTTCGCATAAGACCAGAGAAACTCTCACATTCTCGTACATACATAATCTTTGAATAGTCATAAACCTATGAATATGTAAAATTAAGCAGGATTTTTTATTCCGTTTGAAAGTAATAACAACTATTCTGATAATCTTCCGTTTACTCGAATCAGATTTAAAGTGAATGCAGTCAACATACTATAATTGCTTATTGTGAAAGAATGACTATTCATGCTATTGTATTAATTTATAAACAGACAAACTTTCAAAAGACAATTTCTATTGAAGGTCTGATCAAATAATTTGGAATGGTTGATTACGTTCTTGACTAGTGTGTATCCTTTTCACATGTTAGGAGACGAAAGATATGTAGCTTTTCATTAAACTTGTTGAGTGATCTAGGGAAAGTTATGTGCATCTATTGATTGCATGTAAGAATCTTAGTGAGTTCGAAATCGGTGTATCTTTGCTTTAAAAATAAATATGGGTTTAAGCAACTATTTGTCATAACAGTTACAGGATTATTTCAGTTTTTATACAACACTCATGTCTTACCATGGATCTCGATCTCTAGGTTTCTTAGATTAGAAGCCGAGCGTGCTAACCTACTGTCTGGGTTAGCTGTCTGGCCTACTGTCTGGATAGTCCGAGCGTGCTAACCTACTGTCTGGGATAGATAGATTTAAATCTTTTAATCTCTTGGCTATCATAACTTATATCTGATTCTGTATCGTGGGTAAAGTACTGAATAGTATCCATTTCAGGCTATTGGAAGATTTTCAACTTAAAGAATCAGCAAGTCTAGATATATGGAAAAAATAATAATGTGACTCAGATGAGGCTTGCGATTTTACCTTCTTTGGTCGTTAAAGTATGGTTTATTAGAAAGTAAATATACATATATGGAAGTTGAATCAGTGATTGTTTGTGTTCTTTCGAGCAGGTTACTTTAATTATCTTGCGAGATGTATGAGAAAATACAAAGAATAGATATTGAGAGTTACGATTTATCCCATGAGGTGGTGTGATGCAGAGAAAGCATATCGTCTTCGCTACCAGAGTCTGCATCAGTGTTATACTGATTTGTGAAAGATTCTTTAGCTCCCTGAGGTGATTCAGGGAAATACTTCGTCACTGAAGTTTTTATGTTGGCGCTATATCAATCGTGTTATGGTGAAAAACTATTTGTCTCCCCTGCGAAATATGTTTAAATCAAACCGAAAATTTTACGCTTATGTACTTTCTTATTGCAGTGAGTTCGTAAGGAATGATTTTGTGGAAAAAAATCAGCTTCTTTTTCAAAATCGTAGACCAGTCTATTTCGGAAAAGTTAGCAATAGTTCACTAAAAACGATTTCGCAAGGAGGATGTTGTTTGCGATCAGATATGGATGCTAGGAGGAAAATATTTCTTTCAGATCTGAACAAGAGTTCTTTTTGACACAATGTTGTAACATATCGCTACAGTTCTGACAAATCATTTTAATAAAATCGAAAGAATGGATACATTTTACTATTATTAGAGCATGGCATAAGCAAATGACGATCTTGTGATCTCATCGTACGGAGGAAGACTTATCTCTACACTGATTTTTCCGTTCTAAGTCACACAGAGATTTTTAAAACATTTCTGCAACGATCGACATTTTCTAAGAGTTCTTTCGTATGGACAGAATGTACTCAAGCTATATTGAGAGCATTCTGACGTAAGTGTGTGATGAAAGTGTTTCTATGGATAATCCATTTAAAATATCGGCGTCTTACTAGCACGGCAGGATGGCGAATTATCACTTTTCATATCGCAGGAATTTAGGTGATAGCACGATGACGGGAAAGAATTTTTCATCTGAGAATCAACTGATCGATCATGCGAAATGTCCAACAACTGGTCTTCATATGGTGGGGGAAATGATTTTTTTCATCTGATCTGGAAAAAGATCTGCGAGGGAGGGCTTCATCTCATAATTTTTATACAGGAACTCTTTAATGGAAAAGGGTTTTTATTCCAACAGTTGTTCTTCACAGAACGGCTTTTTTTTCAACTGATCGATTTTTCTATCATTAAGTCGGACATCCAGAGCGTGTGAGGAAACGAACTCACCCATCTGGGAAAAGGTCAATAACATCTGCTAGGGAGGGCTTCGTCTCATAATTTTTATTCCGACAGCTGTTCTTCACACACAATTGTTTTCAAATCAATAAGCATTATCTGCTAGGGGAGGGCTTCATACAAATGTTCTTTACATAATGGTTTTTTCAATAAGGCGGAGCGTGGGAGGAAATCATTAACTGAGTTAGCAATATCTGCTAGGGGAGGGCTTCGTCTCATAATTTTTATTCCGACAACTGTTCTTCACAAACAATGGTTTTTTCAATAAGTCGGACTTCCGGAGCGTGGTGGAAACTCACACACCTGGGGAAAAGGTCAACAACATTCGCTAGGGGAAGGCGTCGTCTACAAATGTTCCTTACACAAAGGGTTTTTCAATAAGCCCACCTGGGAATCATCCAACCATAGCTGTCACACTATGGTCAATCACCTGCTGGGGAGGAAAGGGTTATAACATCTGCTCCAGAAACACCTGTTCTGGAAGGAAAGGGTTAGGCATAAATTACCAGGATGCTGCCTACACTACTCATGCATCGTGCTATTGACCTAAATTTCTGCGATATGAAAAGTGACTTTGTAGCATGGCGCATCCAGCTGATCAGCCATGATATCACTCTGATATCCTGTTACATTCTTTCTTTCCATATCCACCTGCATGATATTCTCTCACAGTGCCTTCAGCTTGGATTCTCTCTGGGGACCTTAGTGCCCACAGTCATTCCTGGGGTGGAGACTTCAGTGATCAGAGAGGGGATCATGTTGAGAATGTCTTCTTTCAGAATAACCACTTTCTATAGATCACTTTCTACTGACCTCCGAGTACTTATAGCTCCATTGACCTCACTCTCTGTTCCTCTAGCATTGCTCAGAGTCTCAGCTGGTTGACCCTGACATCTTTGACAATGATCACTTCCCACTGGACATCTCCTTGCTTACCAAGGAATATACAACTCCGAGAAGAACCTCTAAGCGTACCAACTTCTAATATCTCCTCAGAAGGACTCCCTACCATCGACGCTATTGATCTCCCTGCAGTGTCATGAATACCTTATCAGGTGTCGAGATGGTAGCAGTGCAAGAATCAGTTGCCTCTGATGCCTGCACTACTACCATCTCGACACCTGGGCATCTTCCTTCGTCCTAATATACACTACAAGAGGATATGCACCATTCTCCACTTGCCTACTGCTCTGGTAATTTTCCAGACATTCTCCATGCTAGAAGGTTACGTGCTGCTATCTAAAGATACCTAAAATGCTGTGAAAGGTTCAGGTGGACATCCTTCTGCTCGTGCATTAATATCTTCCCCTTTCTGGGAAGGTATGAAAATACATCACAAACCTGATGCGGAAGCCACAGCTTGCCATCCCTTTCCACAACCTCGCTTTGTCCCATGGGGAGGATTTAGCTGCCACTGTTAACGCCTTTTTGCGGCATTTCACCTACCAGCCCCACCTGTGACTTCTCCAACCTACCAGCCCCACCTGTGACTGCTCAGACTAGATGACAGCAGCCATGATCTGAGAGGGAGCCCTGCTATAATGATCTTTAACCTTGCAAGAACTCATTTCTGGCATTGGAGCTTCGAAACGCTCCTTGGCCCCTGGTCCTGATTGCATCAGCTATACTTTGTTAGCTAATCTGTCACCTGAGGCTATGCGTATGCTTCTTAAAGCCTTCACTCACTCTTGACCAACCTCCACTGTACCTGATTCCTTGAAGGCTATGCACATAATACCTATATTGAAGCAAGGAAAACCCCGCCACTGATCTCACTTCCTACAGGCCCGTTGTTCTTTCTTCTTGCCTCTGCAGGATCCTGGTGAGACTTGTAGTTGGATACCTAGAATCATTAGTGCCGAGTATATGGGGGGGAGAGGCTTAGGGGTTTGTACACCCCTGAAAATTTTCTATTACAAAACTAACAGACAAAATAAATATATCTGGTACCCTGTTATTGTATGTAAGCCCCCCCCCCCCTCTCTTAGAATTTAAAAATTTGGCACCAGTGCCTAGAATGATAACTGGCCTTCTCTCTACATGGGCCTTCTCTCTACATGGGCCTTCTCTCTGACAGTTTTTCTGCTTTTAGCAAAAGGAGGTTCACTTCTTAGAATCTGATTGACTTCACCTCTGCCACTGAGCACGCTGTCTGAAGGACAGACAACCATTGCTGTTTTCTTCAACTTTCAGAAGTCATTTTACTCCCTGTCCCATAGGGATACTCTCTGCAGACTCCAAGATCTCTGTCCCAGAGGAAATATCATACACTGGATCATGGCATACCTCTCCAACAGGAAGGTCCATGTCAAGCTAGACAACATGCTCAGTTCTCCCCACGTCATCAATCACGGAATTCGTCAAGGGGTGTCCTCAGTCTGATGCTTCTGAACATCTTGCTGTCAGGCATACCCTCTCGACTCCATAATAGAATGGGAATTTCCATCTACACAGATGACATCTGTATCTGGTTCCTCAGCCACGACCCTTCCTACACTCAGCTTAAAATGAAACGAGCTGTGGCCACTGTCATCAATAATTTCGACAACCTCAGCCTCACTCTTTTCATCGATAAGACTGGCAGTGGCTTTCACTAAGAAACACCTTCCACCTTCCCTGGCATTATGTTTGGAGCTGACCACATTCATCAAACAGCAGAGGTCCTCGGTGTTGTCCTTGAAAACAGGCTGACTTGGGGAGCTCACATCCAGACCTTAAGAGTGTTGCCACTGTGAAGCGAAATATCCTGACTTTCCTTGCTGATACCCACTGGGGAAGTTCCTGGAAGATCCTCCTGGTCTTGTACAGTCGCTCAAAAAATATTCGAACACTATGGCTGATTACAGAATTCAGAAAAAATATCTGGCAACGATTTTTTAGAAATTAGTGATTTAGCACCCTTTGTGTACAGTACACGAAGGTTGCCAGATCACTAATTTCAAAAAATCGTTGCCAGATATTTTTTGTTAATTCTGTAATCAACCATAGTGTTCAGATATTTTTTTGAGAGACTGTACCTCACTTGAGCCTCTCCCACATCAATTACTATGATCACTTTGTGAGCAATGCTTCTGGTTCACAATGAGCAAGCTCACCCCTCTCCACACTTTATCTCTGTCTCCGACTCTGCCCTAATACCCTTAATGCGTGTGTCATTGCAGAGGCTGACGATATGTCTTTTCATTTGCATCGGAAAAGAGATCTTTTGTGTCATCTTTTGAGGTTCACATTCTACATTTTAATCATGAGCTACTCAGGAAACTGTAAGACAGGTCAGACTCCGCCATCGCCGTGTCTGCCACTGACTTCTATGACCGAGTCCTCTCTTCTTGCTCTGCAGCTGGCAATATTCTCTTTCCTGATATTCCACCCTGGAGGAACAATGATCTTATGATCAACATCACTATCCGTTTTCTAAGTCGAAAGAACCGGTTGAGGTTGGAAGGCTCGAACAGATCTTTCCAATTCATCTCACAAGTTCTCAATGGGATTGTGGTCTGGAGATCAAGGAGACCATTCGAGTGTGAAACTCACTCGAATGCTACTAGAACCAATTGGTCGCCACTCAGGTAGCATGAAGTGTGGCTTAGTCGTGTCGAAAGATAGCGTCATGGTGCTGAAAGAGAATCGTTACGAACGGGAGTAAATGATCAGCGAGGATGTTCACATACCTTGTGCCAATGATGGAGGTCTCCAAGTGTATGAAGGGCCCAAGGACGGCCATGTAAATTTAACCCAAACGGTTACATCCCTTCCACTTGCCTGTATGACCCCAACCTGGCAAGCTGGGTCCATTGCTTTGTGTGATTTACGCCACACACGCACTCTCCCATAGGCAACAGTGATTTATCAGATCAGAACATGTGTTTTGAGTCCTCCACACTCCAGTTGCGATAGCCCTTTGCAAACTGCAATCTAATCTTTCAGTACCTTGCAGTTAACAAGGGGATACGATCTGGATGTCAACTTCCATAGCCTATTTTTTCCATTGTGTGATGGATATTCTTTGTGTATGAACTTGTGGACATGCCCACATTCAATTCCAGTGTTATTTGCTCCATGGTAGTATGTGATTCCTTGTAATGATGCGGGACAGTCTGTGCTCACCTCGAGAGTCAATTGCACGTTTACGTCAACATTTCTACCAATGGTTGGAAGTTTTGTCGTATTTCACATAGTCTTGGTATACACATGCGATGGTCTGATGTCGAAATCCAAACAGTTCACCAGTTGCGGTGATTTAACAACCGCCCCTACTTGCACCTACTATCTAGCCAAGGTCAAACTCACTTAAATCGCTGCCTTTACTCATGATTACTTTTCCGTAACTGGTTTCTAATGCATAGAGACCTGCTCTATTTGTACGAATTGCCAGTTTCAGCATCCCACGTGAATGGACGAGATACTTCTACTTTGAATGTTATCAGGGTGTATATGGTAATTTGTCCATTCAGTGTAAATAGAACTCTGTGCTTTAACAGGTCAAATCTCAGTGATAGGGTTTTTTTACCAAAATTCTAAATGACCGATTTACTTGAGTAATGGTGCTGTTTCCCTTTTTCCCTGATAAATATACCTAAAAGGTTTTTTAAAAGTTTACATCATGGACGGAAAAAGTATTCAGAATATTTACAGCGAAAATCATGGATTTATAAAAGGGGAACATTTGATTAAAATACGTTTATTATATTATGCTTCCTTCTAGCAACATCTTTAGTATTAAGATTATGTTAAATCTGTTTGACAGCTTTTACTGTGAGGAATAATTCTCTCGATATAATTTTGTTTTTTATTTTTCCTTATTAATACGGCTTTCGTGTACATTTCTTTTATTTTTCATAATTATTCTATATTTCAAAATTTTTCCGAGCTATATATATATATAAAGAGAGAGAGATATAAAGAGTTAAATCTTTATATTTCCTCTCAAATATAGGCCATTTCGACGTATCCGATACACCCATATACAGGTAGCACTCGGATATCCATATTTATCATTAACCACGTGACAGATTTTGGCACCCTGAAAATGACACCAAATAACACCCTTTTTACTTCAGAAAATTTCTAGTGAAGAACATTTTAACTTTTATGTATCATCATCATCATTCTCAAGCAGCCATGGGCTACGGAGGTCCAACCAGACTGCGCAGTTTAATTCTCCAAGCATATCTGTCCTGAGCAACATCTCAAAAACAATTTTAAGAATTTTGCGCTTTGGGTATATTTTGTAACATACATTTCCTCAAACATTTTCTTAGGAGGGAAGCACATTTTCGTCATACTCAATAAAATATACATATCAGCAATGGATTGAGGCATTTGGACACCTCGAGAAATCACTCGAAGTAAGCAATGTATCCTTGAAAGTATTTTTTAGCAAAGAGTGTTTTTGAACTTACAAAAAATAAAAATAAATACCTCCCCAAGCAGCTGCTTTCCACAGAGGTCTGACAGGAGCCTGTCAGTTTAATACGTCTTAGTAGAAGAGAGAGAAAATATTATAAAAATATCCTTAAGATTTTCGCAACCAGAGCAGTTGAAGGGATCCTGCACGTTAGATAGAAATATTTATAAAGGTTTTGAAGGAATATAAAAAGTACTACTTTTTTTTAATAAACCTCGCAACAAGGCATTTTTTTATTATTATTACGTTTTTATCAGTGCCTTTTTCCTAGTACAACATCAGAAACTAAATGCATCTGATTTGAGGAAAAGCAAAAAATCCTGTCCTATTTCAGGTTCCATTGGCAATCAGAAAGGAAAAACGAGTTAACAACATGACATGAAATGAAACTGAATCTTTCCAAATAAAATCAGTTTCTCTGATTTCACGATTTTCAATCTCTTTTTAAATGAAAAGAATTAAAACAGTAAACGACTTGTCTGGAAACAAAGCTACGCATTATGAATTGAGCTGTAGGTGCCATAAATATTTGCACTTCTTACTGCACCATCCAGGCATCCCATGCCTGGACAGTGCAGTAACATTGATGCTTTAATATTTACTATTCGAATAGAATTTGATTTGTTTTTAATTCTACTAGTAGATATTAATTTTTTAAAATCTGGTATTTAATTTTAAAATATTCGTAAGTATTTTGATATAGTAGTAATTAATAAATTATTTCATTTCATGTAGTTTAAAAATAAATGGTTTTAGTTAAATTTTAGACATTAAAATTGGTTAAATTTTTATGAATATTTAATATTTTTCTGTTCTTCTCCCCTTTTGCTCAATGGCTATCCAGGCTTGATGTGTCAATGTGACCTCACACTTCTCCACCCTTCTCGTAGCTCTCGATTCCTTCTGACCCAGCCATTTAGCCCATTATGTACAAAATAGCTCTGCTCAGAGGTAAAGCAACTTAACTCTAATATCAAAAAATTAACAAGTGCCTAAATTTAACGCTTTCTTTTTAATCTGCGGACCAAACAAAATGATCCTTCTGGTCCCTTCTCTTGAAAGGTCCTTACTATCAGTAGTAGGGGACTTCAGAGTCCACTATCCACTACTACTCTGAAGTTAATTCCAATGGTACTCCAACGTTAATTTCTCTTTTTCTCTACTCCAATGTTAATTCGACGAAATCCCGTGGATTTCGGGGACCTACGGGAGACTTTTTTAACGATGGAGTATGGGATGACGTTCTTAAAGATGAGAGTAAATTTATGCAAAAATGGCAGTCTGTGGGAAAGATGTGAAAAGTTGGGTTTTGCAGAAAATTTTTTGCAGTTATCATACACTTCAGTGAATTACTCGGCTGTTGGGTTTCTAGTAAATAAGAGAAATTGAGAAAACAAAACGTTTAAAAAAATTAGTTTAAGAAACATAACAATTTAAATCAGAAGTTAAAATTACGTTTGTTTTGGACTGGGAAAGAAAAACATAGAATGGAAAGATAGATTTTGAAGCGATATTTGTGAATGTGTAGATTTGCGTAGTTCAATGAGGATGAGAAATGTAAACTAATTTTGGAAAAGAAAATATAAATTAAAATATTTTAAAATACGCTATAGGGCTATAAAAAGTAGAAAATAAACCTAAAGCATATCGATATTGCAAATGGTCACTGAGTTGGTATTCATTTCAAAGGAAGATAAGGCTCCACCATTCTTGTTTAGTAGGTAAATCGGCGCCCTATCTTACTTCGAAGTGAATGCGAACTCAGTGCTTTAAGTTAATTTTCTATTTTTAGGGCCCTGTAGGAAGATAGATATTTTTAAAATTTTTTAATTTATATTTCTTTGTTGCCCCTAAAAACATCTACCTTCTAAAACTTTGAAACATCGAGCACATTTATCCCACTTTCGGAGGCACGTCTGAGTAGGCCATGACATTGGAGACATCACAAGGTTTATAATTTGAGATACGACTCCTTAAAGTCGATCCTCGCGAAAATCCGCCCCCCACATTTCGTTTTATCAGGGGAATAGCGGGAACAAAATTCCAAATAGTTTGCCGTCATTATACGAGCTTTCATTTGACACGTAACTCGCAACTGTAGGCCTGTTTTACCTGGGGGAGGGTAAACAGGAGGTAATTATTATTATAATTTAATCGTCCTACCTAGCTAATTATTTTTGCCATGATCATATAATTAATTTTACTGTGATCGTATATTTTGAAACCATACATGTTCCTTCATTAAGATAATAAGTGGCCCAGTATCCCACTGGGAAACAGAGTCATCCTTCCGCACCCAAAAGGAGTGACTAAAGGTAGGAATGGTTTCTTTCTTACAAATAGGAACACATTTATTTACAACTCTAGCACAATCCCATTACATTTTTACATCAACTTACATTATATTGTTGTATTACTGTTGCTCACATCACCGACTGAGAAATAAGACTTCTCTCTTCGAAGTACATAACTGAAAACCGATTGCCGTATGTCGTGTACTAATGCAGAGGGTCAAGTGTCGCGTCCACAGTCTGGAGCACAAGTGTCAAGTCCAAGTGCAGAGCTCCGAATGATGAAAAGGTTCTTTCTCTCTCGAACACACAAAACAAAAAAGAAGACATCCTAATAGTCTGATTGGAATTGGAATTAGTTCTAAAACACTTTTGTCAAAACCAACTGACTGTCCCTCCATGGGAACCGTTGAGTGATGGTTCAGGGGATGTTCTTCTGGCATCTGGTGTCATAAGGCTGAGTCTCAGACACGGTGTCAGGCGTCACTCCGACAGAGGCGTTTTACGGATGAGAGAACATCTCCCTTTGTACATGCTGCTCAGATTATAGCTTGCTGGTGGAAGGTAAGTGGCTTCGCCTTGCTTTGCGATGCCTCAAACAGTCTTGTCTTCCAAAGATGCAGATTTGTCTTCTAATATAATCCTCCTCGCGGCGCCGCTCTGACAGAAAGGAAGCTGAAGTCTGGAACTCGAACCGTTCTACGTGAATTATGCAAATTCACACAGAACAGGTCCTTGCGTTCCGATGATATAGTAGAACGTCTTTCAGATTTCCTGTTTTTTAGGAGGAAGAAAGCATGGGGGTCAATTTTTCATAGCCTAAGACACTCCCCGCGTCACAAGCTTTCATTCAACATATAGCTCGTTGCTTTCCGCACTTGCGTTCAGGAGATATAGAAGAACAATCATTTCCACAATGTCCTGACTTTTTAGGGGAGAAGAAAGCACAGAGAGGGCAATTTTTCATAGCCTATGACATTTCCCCCGTTACAAATTGTTATTTGGCGTATATCTTGTTTCTTCCTTGTTTCTTTTGGCATTCGCGTTCTGAAGATATATAGCAGAACAATTGTTTCGCATCTCCCCGTTTTTAGGGGGAAAGGAAGCATGGGATGCCAAATTTTTATAGTCTACGATAGGGGTTTTCAATGTGGGGTACGCGATAAAATTTTTAGGAGTACATCGTAAGAGCTCAAAAGTCGCTAGATCTAGTAACAAAGTCAATTTTTTATTTTATTCCCATTGTTATACTATAACTATAGTTTTATCTATCTATACAAGGGATACGCCAGTTACATACACATTTCCAGGGGGTATGTGAAGTATAAAAGGTTGAGAAGCAGTGCTCTACGACATTCCCTGCGTCAGAAGCTTTCATTCGACGTATAGCTTGTTACTTTTGGCCTTCGGGTTCTGGAGATATAGCTTAAGAATTGTTTTCATATTTCTCCTTTTTTTAGTGGGGAATAAAGCACGGGGATCGATTTTTTATAACATATGACACTAACCACGTCACAAGCGTTCATTTGGCACATAAATCACTAAGTTTTTCCATTGCGTTCGAAAGATATGGTGGAACAACTTTTTTTGTCAAATTCACAAATCGACCAACCGATCAACCAAAAAAGAAAAAGTGATGAAAAAGTGTGAAAGACAAAGGCAATGCAAAACATTCTTCTAAGTAATGAAAAAAAACCCGAAATTTTCGGCGAAATCGTGCAAAGAAGGATATGTTTTAATAAGGTTTTCCGAGTAATTTTTTTAAAATGAAATTAAATGTTCACGGTAAAATAACAAAAACATTGCAAATTTCAGCATAGAAGGACAATGAGTTCTGTGTCACAATTAACAAAGAAATTTTGCTATTGAGAACAAGGGAAGTAATACGGCAATAGAATTTCCTGTCCCTCGTGACGTCACATCACGTAGTTCATAAGTCGGAAAAAAAGCTGATATCATACAATTGAGCTAGTCAGCCAAAAAATTCCCCCAAAATTCCTTGCGATGCAGACGGTCAGTTGCGACCTCCTTACTCATCTCCCAAAGAGGTTTCACTTTTTCCATAGTGTAAAAGCCATTTTATAGAAATAACAAATGCTTAGTCAATAGCAAAGGAAACATAAATTCTAGCGATGGCTACAGAAAAAAATGAAGGAAATAGTATTTTTATCGTTAATCATTAGATCGAAACTAAAATAATAAATTTTGCATTGGAATTTTTCAAGATATATAGCAGAAAAAATTAATGCGTAAGCTTTCTTGTGACTAACTAAGGGCGATAAACATAGCTATAATGTGGTGTTCTTGTGAGAATTCTCTACAATGCTCAAAAACATATATATTTTATTTGCGACTGTTTCAAAAACTGCACATATAACATTTGGATAATGAACTTCCTTTTTGGTAATGAAATCCAGCAAGCGACCGAAATAGAATTTCCTGCTGTGACGTTACAACGTGATCTGATATTATTGTAATCACAGATATTTATTGTGATTACCTCTTTTTGTTTGTTGGCTCTGCGCAATCGCCATAATGTGCTTAATGGACATGATCTATTGCAGACTCTTTGAACTCTCAAAATGTTTGATATAGAAGAATTTCTAAATAAGGGTATTATTGATTTTATTCCCATTGTTATACTATAACTATAGTTTTATCTATCTATACAAGGGATACGCCAGTTACATACATTTCCAGAGGTAACCAAAGCTTACCATGATAGGTTACTTAGTCATTATGACAGTCATGGTTTGCTTACTACTGAAGTTGAGGAAGAATGGGATCATTTTAAACAGGCTTTTTTGGACACTAACAGTACTCTTTTAGGAAAAAAGGAGCAGAAGAGGCAAAATTATCTGAGTGAAAGGCACTTGAGCCTAATTCGGAAAGAAAGATCTGCAGGAATGCCCTTAATCAATACCCTACTAGTCCTAATAGAAAGCATTACAGAGACCTTAATAAACTTGTAAAGGATCAGTTAGCTGCTGATAAGAATCTTTGGCTTGATGGTTTGGCTGACAAAGCTGAGGAAGCAGTTAGACAGCACAACAGCAGAGAGCTGTACCAGATAGTTAATGTTTTGTGTGGTAGAAAACGGACAGGCATACAAGGATTGAAGGATAAACAAGGTAAGGTTATAGAAGGGGAGGATTCTGTCATGGCTAGGTGGGCTGAGCATTTCAGTGATGTTCTAAACAATGTAGTTAGTTCTACTCCCATTGTTTGCAATGATGATAGATGCATTAGTGGCTTTAATGTTGGCCCTATAACACAATCTGAAGTTATTTTGGCTGTTTCTAAACTTAAACTTCATAAATCCCCAGGGGTAGATGAAATTACTACGGAAATGCTTAGAGCTGGGAATGTTTCGGTTACCACTTGGATGACTGAAATTCTGAATCTCTTTTATGATAAATGCATAGTTCCTAAGGATTTTACCAGAGCTATTGTTATTCCTATTTTCAAAAAAGGTGATCGCAGTTCTTGTGATAACTATAGGGGTATCAGCCTACTCTCTGTTCCAGGTAAAGTTCTTTCCATGATTGTGCTTAATAGAATTAAGAATCTGGTTGACAGTCAATTGCGTGATGAGCAATGTGGATTCAGAAGTGGTAGGGGATGTGTGGATCAGATATTTTCACTTAGGCAGATTCTTGAGAAATGTTTAGAGTTTCAGAAACCTTTGGTTGCTAGCTTTGTTGATTTCAAAAAGGCTTTCGACTCTGTTGATCGTCATAATTTGTGGTTGATTGTGAGATCATATGGTATACCAGACAAGTTAGTTAACATTATGAAAGCTCTCTATAATAACACTGAGTCGTGTGTGAGAGTTGGTAAGGCTTGTAGCAATTGGTTTAGCATTACTTCTGGTGTTCGACAACTGGTGTACATTTTGTCTCCTTTTCTCTTTAGCTTGGTTATTGATTATGTTATGCGAAATTCACTTCAAGGGAAAGATTTTGGCCTTAAATGGGCTGGAGATACGAAAATTTCTGATTTAGATTATGCTGATGATTTAGCCCTTTTGGCAAATGATGTTGATGAGATGAACTCTTTCATTCGAGCTGTTGATGAGACTGGTAGTAGAGTAGGTTTGGTTACAAACAGAGAGAAAACTAAAGTGATGAAAATTGGTCAGGCAGGCTGTGATTCAGTTAATCTGAATGTTTGCAGTCTTGAGCAGGTGTCACAGTTTAATTATCTTGGGAGCTGTGTAACAGATAATGGTGATGTGCGGCATGAGATTAACAGACGAATAGGGATTGCTGCCGGGACTTTTAAGAATCTATGGAGAGTGTGGAGAAATAGGGGTATACACCTAAAGACTGAAATTAGACTGTATAATAGTTTGGTTCTTTCTAGGATTAGTTATGGTAGTGAAACTTGGACACTTTGTAAACAAGATAACAGGAAACTAGATGCTTTTGATTCTAGATGCTTACGCAGTATCTTGGGCATTAGGTGGTTCAACTTTGTAACTAATGATGAGATTAGGCAAAGGAGTTTGCAACCTCCTTTAAGCAGCATATTGTGCAGAGAGAGACTCCGTTGGTTTGGCCATGTTGCCCGTATGAATAATTATAGATTGGCGAATAGGGTTATGAACAGTGTGCCTAAAGGCCTCAGAAAGAAGGGGAGACCTAGGATGCGGTGGGCAGACAATGTCAAACAGGGCCTTGTTAGAATTGGTGTACAGTGGCCAGATGCAGTAGATGTAGTTCAGGATAGACTTGCTTGGAGAACTAAATTGCACGGTCTGGTTGGACCTCCGTAGCCCATGGCTGCTTGATGATGATGATGATGATGATGATGATGATGATGATGATGATGATGATGATGATGATGATGATGATGATGATGATGATGATGATGATGATGATGATGATGATGATGATGATGATGATGATGATGATGATGTGAAGTATAAAAGGTTGAGAATCACTGCTCTACGTTGTTACGTTTTCACTGCTCGTTTTTACTGTCGTAACAACGTAGAGCGTTACCACTGCTCTACGTTGCTACAACACATGAACGAGCAACAATGAAACCGTGATGTTTTGTATCATTTTGATGCTCACATGTGCTTCGCGTTAGAATTACGTCACCAATCACTTCCAACGATAATTTAACTTAAAAATAAAGAATAAGAGAGTTGTAATTAGGAAAAATTACCGTGAAGGAAAAGTAGTTTGTGTCAGTCTGTGCACGATAGTCTAAAGAAGAAATGTTTAATGTGGTGTGTGCGCGGGAGGATAAATAAGTTTATTAGTGTGGATCGTGTTAGTAGACTAGTAAGGATAAAGAAGAATTCATCGTCTGAAGAGTGGTGATCAACATCTGAAAAGAATTGGTTCTGAGAAATCGGCATACTTAGTAGCAGTTTTGGAATATTTGATGATTGGAATCCTAGAAGGAAGTTATTTGGTATATAGTTATTTACTTTGTTTTAAGAATTGGTAAGGTTATTCTTGATAGAATTCAGGTTTATTCGTAAGTATGAGTATGCCAATTATTGAGTATTAAAACGCCTTATTTTATGCTTTGAGTAGAGATTGTTAGAGCAACTATTTGTAGGAATAGTAAAAAGGTGATATATTCTTCTGATGGTATATTTTCAGATTGATGAAGATATAGATTTGTGTTAGTTGAGTTTAGTTTATATAAACGTTTTTCATCCATACTTTTGTAATAAATTGCATTATTTTAGAATTATTGTTGCTAAATATTTTTTTTGACTCACGCTCAATTTACATCTGATAAATTTATAACAATATTTTATGTTCCTTTTTGTCAATGATTTCGTTTCTTAGCAAAATATCCAAAATTTTGACTGCTTCATTTACAACTACTGTACTGATATTTCCAGCTCGTTTACTGGCAACCAAAAAGAATAGTTTTTCCAAATGTCATCGAAACTCTTATACAGTCTACAACCAGACTGTTGACTGTCTGTTACTATCAGTTATCATTTCAATCTTTTTTAAATAATGTCTAAGTTGGTCAATGGGAATTTCGATAATTTGCAATTTTTCAGCAATTCTGCAAGAGCCTTTCGGTCTCGGTCGATTTCTCTCCCAGTTTCTAAGGTTTTAAAATGGTTTGACAAATCAATTCTTTTGGCTCAGTTGTGGGATTGCTCGCCTGTAAGATTTCACCCAGAAGTTTTAGTTTACATTGGTATAATATTTCATCTTGCAAATTGGAATCTGGATTATAAATAAACAATTTTTTCTCAGCTTGCTCTTACGGTTGTAAAGTTTTCACTTCTTCCTGGATGTTTTCCATCCACCATAAGTTGGTGAAATTCTTCTTGCGTTTCCTTAATTTGTTCTTCTTCCAAAATATTTTCTTCAAATTTTGATTTTGTAGTGGCTAACGATTTATATATTTGGTCTATAAAGTTACGTAATTGTTTAATATCTTTCATCTCTATTCGCATACAATAAAAACATATACCCAGTGATGAAAGTCTGGCACAATGCGTCTAGACATAGGTCTTCTTCCTTTATGATCTGGATAGTGGCTAGCGAGTGCAATACTAATTTTACTAGCTCGATCTTATATTTTGTTTATAGGAATAAGAAGGTAAGAGTGCTTTCACATGCCACTGCCACACTGTGTTCACTCCGCTACTCCCGAAGCGACTGGTATAGCCTAGACACTAAATGCACGGCCCTGCAACGAAGAACTGAGCTCATTGGTTCTCGCAGCAAATAACTTGGAATGGAAGTGCTTTATTTTCTCGGCGACATCTGCCATGCTATCTGACATTTCTTTCACTCTAGAGTTAACAGTATATCCAAGAAAGGAAGTTTTCTCTTTCGTAAAAGGATAATATTACTTGTCTTGGCCAAACATAGGCGAAGTAATAGAAAATATCGCACTAAATGGGTTTGCCAGATTTTGAATGATAGAAAAATATTAGGCGATTTTCCAATTTAATCCGTAATATTCAGAAGGCTGACACTGAATGTTACAAAATAAATTTGCATATGACACCTGCCTAATTTAAAGAGATTTTGATTATTGTTCAACTATTTAAAACAAATAAAAACACGAAATTGTGGATATCAATTTCTGCAGCTGAAAGATTGGGCTAACTAAATGGTTGATGCATTACAATAATTCTTAGCTCCTTTTATAAAATAGCTAATGTTTTTATTCTGTCGTATGTCTGCAAAAGTTTTTGTTTTTAGAGGTAACTTATAAATTTTTTTTTTGGTTTGATAAAAATCGATGAACTATTACGAAAATGCGCACATTTTAAATATCCCAAAAGTTTTAATGACGCTCTCTAATAAACGATGGAAAATTTTGAAAACTACAAAAATTTTTAACGAAAATGAATTTCATCATCATCCTCAAGCAGCCATGAGTTACGAAGGTCCAATCAGACCGTGCAATTTAGTTCTCCAAGCATATCTGTCCTGAGCTACATCTGCTGCAACTGGCCACTGCACACCAATTCTAACAAGGTCCTGTTTGACATTGTCTGTCCACCGCATCCTAGGTCTTCCCCGCATTCTGAGGCCTTTAGGCACACTGTTCATAATCCTATTCGCTAATCTATAGTTATGCATACGAGCAACATAGTCAAACCAACAGAGTCTCTCTCTCACAATATGCTGCTTAAAGGAGGTTGCCGACTCCTGTGCCTAATCTCATTATCACTTACAAAGTTGAAACACCTAATGCCCAAGATACTGCGTAAGCATCTAGAATCAAAAGCATCTAGTCACCTGTTATCTTGTTTACAAAGCGTTCAAGTTTCACCACCATAAATAACCCTAAAAAGAATAACCATAAATAACCCTAAAACTCTTTAGACGTATACGCTTATTTCTCCACACTCTCCATATATTCTTAAAAGAGACACCTGCTCAAGAGTGGTACTATTCAGATTAACCAAATCACAGCCTTCCTGAGCAATTTTCTTCATTAGTCTTGTCTCTGTATAACCAAACTTACTCTGCTAGCAGTCTCATCAACAGCTCGAATGAAAGAGTTCATCTCATCAACATCATTTGCCAAAAGGGCTAAATCATCAGCATAATCAAAATCAGAAATTTTCAGATCTCCCATCATTAGGGCCAAAATCTGTCCCTCGCAATGAATTTCACATAATATAACAAATAACCAAACTAAAGAGAAAAGGAGACAAAATGCACCCTTGTCGAACACCAGAAGCATTGCTAAACTAATCGCTATAAGCTTTACCAACTCTCACTCACGACTCGGTGTTATTATAGAGCGCTTTCGTTATGTTAACTAACTTGTCTGGTATACCTAAAGGGTTCATAATCGACTACAAATTATGACAGTCAGCAGAGTCAAAAGACAATTTGAAATCAACAAAGCTGGTAACAAAGGAATAATTTTGTCTCTTCTGCTCCTTTTTTCGTAAAGGAATACTATTAGTAGTAAAAAATCACAGGATAAGTCCTGTAGACATGGAACTCATGAAATAAGGAGCTGAAAAAATTTTGGTTTTACTATTAGTTTAAAGAAAAGCCTGTTTGAAACGGTACCATTCTTCCTCAACTTCAGTAGTAAGCATACCATGATTGTCATAATGACTAAGTAACCTATCATGGTAAGCTTTAGCTATAACTGGGTCTTTCAGAGCCTCAGTATTAAAGGTAAAATTTTGAACCCTAGCACAACACTTTTTAAGTTTAATTTGCAAGACACTTTTAACAAGGTAATGGTCAGATCCAATTTCAGCTCCCCTATATAACCTGGTATTTCTAACAGAACTAGCCCATTTGCTGTTAATTAATTTTTTTTTGCTGTTAATTATTTAATTAATAATCAATCATATTCATATGCAGTCCATCAGGTGAAATCCATGTGCAATTATGAATGTCGTGGTGTTTGTAATAAGTGTTAGTTATTCTGAAACCATTGAGTTTCCTTACCTGTAGGAGACGTTGCTCATTGCAGCTACCAATAATAAAAGGGCCTACCACCCCTCCCCAAAGGTCAGTCAGTGCCTTCTTTGACATTGAAGTCACCTAGAAAAAGGGTAATATCTCCTTTCTTGACAGAAAAATAGGCTGGAAATTTTGGTGAGGGAATACGAATCCACGAGGTCTGCATTGACAACAATGAGTTGATTATTGATTGTTTACATTATCTTCGGTGTGCGGGTGGGGATTTTTTGCTTTAAATTGCTAAAAAAATTGCTAAATGTGAAAAATATTAAACTTTAAACTAATATTGCAAGCGACCTATTTATGTAGAAATTTGAACTTTCGTTGGTAGAGTATCAAGAGATATAGTAACAGCAACACTAGAAACCTCTTTTGAAGTAGCCAATCCATGAGATCGTTTGGGAAAAATAAATTAAGGGTAAAGATGAAATAAGAATACTGCTCTTTCTTCATAAAACGTTTTTCTAGCAAGTAGTGTAGTCCCAGAATAGCGCACCCCTAGGCACAGTGCTTTCCCCTATGACGTCATCGACCACGCCCCCTTAGTAATATTTATATTTCATAATTCTTAATAAATGATACGAATGAGGTGTTTAGTAACACAATAATTAAAGGGGACGCACATTAATAAAAGGGGCTTCACCTTTGATAAGTCTTTAATTAATAAAAAATAAAAAATAAATACAAGAAATAAAAATATAATTTATTCGTAAGTTAATTAATAAGGAATAAAAAAATTGGTAGGTAACGCGCTGATAATCGCGAGGAAGGCGGGTTCGAGATGAGCTGTGGAAAATAGTTTATTTTTAATATAGTACATGTGTTAAACACTAGATAGTGCTGCAATTAGCTGGACTTGGAATACTTTGTAACGAGTGTGATGACGTCAGAAACCAATATGTCGGACGAACTGCAAAATTTGTGGCACGAAGGTGATGACGTCAGAATTAAAAATGACAGACGTAGGGTTTTTTGACAAAGGGGCGCGCATTTTAATGAGGGGGTGACACTTTTGATTTTAATAGGTGGTTTTAATGAGGGGGCGACACTTTTTATAAGTGTTTAATTAAAGGGGGCTTTCTAATAAAAGGGTCGATACTTATTGATAGTGATTTAATTAAGGGGGCGCAAGTTAATGAGGGGTTAATTAAGGAGGGGCGGAAGTTTTGATTTTAATACGGGTTTTTTAATGATGGAGTGACACTTTTGATAAGGGGTTTTAATTAATTATTGAGATGTGAATAATAATTAGTGAGTTATGAATATTAATAAGAGGGGAAGTAGTGGGGGTGCATAAGGGGGCCTGGTCAGTGACGTCATATGGGGAAAGCACTGTGCATGGGGGCTATTCTGTAATTACGCTACTCCTAGGACTGATGATGGAAATCTCTATTTATTAGTAGTAATGGATTATTTCACGAAGTTGCCTGAAGTCTATCCCATCCAAGATCAGGAAGGAACAACAATTGCAGAGATGATTGCAAATAACTTGATTAGCAGGTATGGAGTACCTTTACAACTCCACTGAGACTAAGGAATTTAGAATCCAATGTGTTTAAAGGCATCTGCCAACTATTAGGCATTCAGAAAACCAGAACAACTCCCCTAAACCCTCAGTCGGATGGTATGATTGAGAGATTTAAAAGGATAATTGCACAACATCTAGAATTGTTTATCGATGATTATCATATATATAATGTGTTGAGGTGACTGGGATCACTATATACCACTCTTTTTGTTAGCATAGAAAACAGCACCGCACAAGACAACTGGGCAGACTCCTTCCATGATGCTCTTTGGAAAAGAGACCTTCCCTGTGACCTTTTATATGGTCGGCCCGAAGTAATGCCTGTATCCACTCCACCTGTATCCACAAGAATTACAGCAACAACTAGAAGAAATCCATCATTCCTTCAGACATAGCATCAACTTAGGAAGCGAGAGAACCAAAACGAGATACGACAATAAAATAAATGGAATTCTTTCTAATCAAGGAGATCTTGTCTAGCTATACAATCCACATAGAAAGAAAAGACTTTCTCCAAAACTTCAGAAACCTCGGAAAGATCCATATACGGTTAACAGGATTAACGACGTGGTGTATTGCATTCGTTGACGTCCAACTATAAAATACAAAGTGGTTCATGTGGATCGTTTGGCCCCGTTTCATCGAAGAACTGAAAAAGCTTCCGAATCCAGAAATGTTCGGGACGAACAAGACCTAAGGAGGGGGTGGTGTTACGACAGATGAACGTGCTAAAGTGAATTTATGATAAACGTGTCGTGAACGCTCTCGTATGCTTCTGCATGAGAATTATGTATCCAACGACATCGAACTGACTTGATTGCGAAGAATAAGAAAAGTTGTATGAAGCGTAATTTGAGTGAGAAGAAATAAGTAGATTAAGTAAATGCAGTATAAATGGTAACTAGGCGTAAACTGGAAGGAGAGCTGTGCACCAATCCCTAGTGATGATGCACAGAACCGGCCAAGTCTAGCACCTAGTGTCCGACCCCGCCTTCTCGTGGTGCAGGCCGTTAGTACCTTTCAAAAGAGATATTCTCTTTTGGAAGGGATCGGAAGGGGAGGGCTGCCAGTTCAGTATGGCCTACTGATCTGGTCATCTGTGGCCACTTTTTTCTGTTTTTTCAACCCTGCTGAGGAGTGGTCAACTTCACAGGGTCCTGGTCCTGACCATTTATACCTACTAGACTGCACTTGTTTATGGATTTGAGCTTTATTATTGATCCTGGATTTGCTGCACTGGTGGGTCTCTGTTGAGGGAGAGTCTGCCGCTGTGTTTTCTGTTTGCTTCTGGGTTGCCAGCTCTAAGTGAACAGAGGCATGGGATACCTTATATCAGCTGGTGGATAATCCTAATCAGAGGCCATCGCAGGTACCTGAACCTTACTTAGCTAGTTGGGCATCGTCAAACCTAAACTGGAGTAATGGGTCTCAGGCAGGCCATGTGGCTCTTGAAAAAGTCCACTTGAAAAGGTGGTACCTGAAGTTCCTACCAGCATCGGTGACTTCAGCCTTTAGCAGAGGAAGAACAGGTCTTTGCCCCATGCCTGCGATCAGGGGGCTGTTTGGTATTGTTGGCCCTACCAATCTCAATAAACCTAATTTCTTTAAAAATCATACTAATCATTTTCTCTCTGCAGGAACGTGGAACGTTAGGACATTACATATAGATTATTCTCTTTATGTCCTCATGTAGGAATTCCAGCGCTATAACCTAGATATTCTAGGCTTGCAAGAGACCAGATGGACAGGTAAAGGTGAGATACTTAAAAATAACTTTAAATTTCTCTCTACAGGGAGGGAGGATGGAAAGCATCACTAAGGCGTGGGTCTACTGCTCAGCAGACATGCTAGTGATGCTCTTCTAGGATATGAGTGCATTAATGAAAGGTTCCTTACAGAAAAATTTCAGACAAGCACTAAAGACTTGAATGTTATCTGCTGTTATGCCCCCACTGAGGATGCTGATGAGGATGAGAAGGATAGGTTTTACGGACAACTTCAGGATATTTTGAATTCTGTCAAGAAACGAGATATAACCCTTGTTCTAGGTGACTTCAATGCCAAAGTTGGTACTGACTCTGACCTTTGGGGAGGAGTAATAGGCCCTATTGGTATTGGTAGCTGCAATGGCAATGGGCAACGTCTCCTACAGGTAAGTAAACTCAAAGGTTTCAGAATAACTAACACATATTACAAACACCGCGACATACATAAATACACATGGGTTTCACCTGATGGACTGCATAGGAATATGAATGATTATATATTAATTAACAGCAAATGGGCTAGTTCTGTTAGAAATACCAGGGCATATAGGGGAGCTGAAATTGGATCTGACCATTACCTTGTTAAAAGTGTTTGCAACTTAAACTTAAAAAGTGTTGTGCTAGGGTTAAAAAATTTTCCTTTAATACCGAAGCTCTGAAAGACCCAGTTATAGCTAAAGCTTACCATGATAAGTTACTTAGTTATTATGACAGTCATGGTTTGCTTAATACTGAAGTTGAGGAAGAATGGGGCCATTTTAAACAGGCGTTTTTGGAAACTAACAGTACTCTTTTAGGAAAAAAGGAGCAGAGGAGACAGAATTATTTAAGTGATAAGGCACTTGAGCTTATTTCAGAAAGAAGGAACTGCAGGAATGTCCTTAATCAGTACCCTACTAGTCCTAATAGAAAGGATTACAGAGAGCTTAATAAACGTGTAAAGGATCAGTTAGCTACTGATAAGAATCTTTGGCTTGATGGTTTGGCTGACAAAGCCGAGGAAGCAGTTAGACAGCACAACAGCAGAGAGCTGTACCAGATAGTTAATGTTTTGTGTGGTAGAAAACGGACAGGTATACAAGGATTGAAAGATAAAAAAAGGTAAGGTTATAGAAGGTGAGGATTCTGTCATGACTACGTTGGCTGAGCATTTCAGTGATGTTCTAAACAATGTGGTTAGTTCTACTCTCATTGTTTGTAATGATGATAGATGCATTGATGGCTTTAATGTTGGCCCTATAACACAATCTGAAGTTATTTTGGCTATCTCTAAACTTAAACTTCATAAATCCCCAGGGGTAGATGAGATTACTACAGAAATGCTCAGAGCTGGGAATGTTTCGGTTACCACTTGGATGACTGAAATTTTGAATAACTTTTATGATAAAGGCATGGTTCCTAAAGAGTTTACCAGAGCTATTATTATTCCTATTTTCAAAAACGGTGATCGCAGTTCTTGTGTTAACTATAGGGGTATTAGCCTACTCTCTGTTGCAGGTAAAGTTCTTTCCATGATTGTGCTTAATAGAATTAAGAATCTGGTTGACAGGCAATTGCGTGATGATCAATGTGGATTCAGAAGTGGTAGGGGATGTGTGGATCAGATATTTTCACTTAGGCAGATTCTTGAGAAATGTTAGAGTTTTAGAAACCTTTGGTTGCTAGCTTTGTTGATTTCAAAAAGGCTTTCGACTCTGTTGATCGTCATAATTTGTGATTGATTGTGAGATCATATGGTATACCAGACAAGTTAGTTAACATAATGAAAGCTCTCTATAATAACACTGAGTCATGTGTGAGAGTTGGTAAGTCTTGTAGCAATTGGTTTAGCATTACGTCTGGTGTTCGACAAGGGTGCATCTTGTCTCCTTTTCCCTTTAGTTTGGTTGTTGATTATGTTATGCGAAATTCACTTCAAGGGAAAGATTTTGGCCTTAATTGGGCTGGGGATACGAAAATTTCTGATTTAGATTATGCTGATGATTTAGCCCTTTTGGCAAATGGTGTTGATGAGATGAACTCTTTCATTCGAGCTGTTGATGAGACTGGTAGTAGAGTAGGTTTGGTTATAAACAGAGAGAAAATTAAAGTGATGAAAATTGGTCAGGCAGGCTGTGATTCAGTTAATCTGAATGGTTGCAGTCTTGAGCAGGTGTCACAGTTTAATTACCTTGGGAGCTATTTAACTGATACTGGTGATGTGCGGTATGAGATTAACAGACGAATAGGTATTGCTGCCGGGACATTTAAGAATCTATGGAGATTGTGGAGAAATAGGCGTATACACCTAAAGACTAAAATTAGACTGTATAATAGTTTGGTTCTTTCTAGGGTTAGTTATGGTAGTGAAACTTGTTCACTTTGTAAACAAGATAACAGGAAACTAGATGCTTTTGATTCTAGATGCTTACGCAGTATCTTGGGCATTAGGTGGTTCAACTTTGTAACTAATGATGAGGTTAGGCAAAGGAGTCTGCAACCTCCTTTAAGCAGCATATTGTGCAGAGAGAGATTCCGCTGGTTTGGCCATGTTGCCCGTATGGATAATTATAGATTGGCGAATAAGGTTATGAACAGTGTGCGAAGAGTCCTCAGAAGGAGGGGGAGACCTAGGATGCGGTGGGCAGACAATGTCAAACAGGACCTTGTTAGAATTGGTGTGCAGTGGCCGGATGCAGCAGATGTAGCTCAGGAGAGATATTCTTGGAGAATTAAACTGCACGGTCTGGTTGGACCTCCGTAGCCCATGGCTGCTTGATGATGATGATGATGGTGAGTATAGAGAATAAGAAAAGTTTTTCTTTGGTGTGCTCGCGTAAAGATAAATGAATTAATTAGTGTGATCCAGTTAGCGGACAGGTAAGAGGAATAAAGATGTTTAAGACACTTAAAGACGTGTCTTAAGAGGTTTTATGAAAGCGAACTAGTAGATCTGATCTTATCTTTTCTGTCGGAGGTGTCGGAAATGTTCATTACTTGGTGTTTGTTTATTTTATTTAGTTCGTTTGTAAGATTATTATCGGTAGATCGCAAATTTGTTCACAAGATAAACATTGGTATCTTTAGTTTATGTACATGTTTTTATCCATACTTTTGTATTAAATCACATTATTTTAGATTTATTGCTACTCATTGTTATTTTTGAATTTACGCTCACTATCCATCCATTTAATTTGTAACAATATTACCTCTTTGTGGATCTCCGACCAGAAATTCCAGAGGATTTGTGCCTTCGGAGCTCCATCTTCCCAGATGATGACATTTATATAATATCAAACCAGAAATACCTAGCGGAAGAGTATTTTAAATAAAAAAAGTAGCGTTTTACAAAACGTCATTTCATTGAGTATTTTCAATGTATCAACATCATGCCTAAGCATTGTGCTGTCGTTGACTTGGTTAACTGTCGTGACAAGAGTTTAATATTAACAACGTACAATTCATCATTAAAAAATCAATTCAGGGTCATTTTACCTTTAAACCCTTTAACGACCATAATGGCCGGCATTTTAAAATGGACTCATCCAAATAGTGCTATTCCTTTGTCTTTAATACCCGCTACACCTTTCTGAAATTTCCTGGGCATTAAAGGGTTAAATCTCCCTTTTCTTGGAAACGTTAAGCCCTAGAGATAGGGCCACCAGTTCTTGGACAACGAAACATTTACATCACATTAATTGGGATGAAGACTTTCTTTCCTATGAGGAAGTTTTATTCGTCATCAGTTGTTTCAGAAAAAAAATATTTGATTAATTATATGTTAAAGGAGTAGGAAAATGCAGTATTTACCGAACTCATGCGGTATTGCCTGTTTAGATTTAAATTTATTGAACTGTCCTCATGTTAATCTCCTTCCACCGCCAACAGACATCACCTGCTTTTTCCATTTGTAAAGTGATATCCACTGTAGTGAGGTTAAAAGTGTTAAATATGCCTTGTGGTTAAAGAATTGTTTTTGCAGTGATTAAATTCAGAGGTACTGTGCTATTCGATTCATTTCACCTTAAGATGGCAGTCACTAAACAAACAGTTGCAAAAATTGTAAGAAATATACACTGAAGTGCCATTGAATTAGGAATAGGAGACGTTATCCAAATTCAGTACGGCAAGTCCCGCATTTGCGCGCATGCGTGGCTGAAATTCTGGTCATATATAGTTGTTAGCTATGGCTTCCCCAAGCATTCGTCGTGAGAAGCATGATGTGAAAGGCGCAGGATTTAGATGCATTTGACAGAGGGTAGATGGTAGGTGCCCAATGGATGGGACACTTGATTTCCGAAATTGACAACGATTTTGGATTTTCTTGTATGTAACATTCTTCAAGAGTGTTCCAGGAATATGAAAATTTCGGCAAAAAAAACAAGCACCCAGACAAACTGCAAAGGACAACCAGCCTTGAATGATCATGGGTTCGCTGTCTGACCCACAACATACGGTCCAATGGGGACCAGACATCTGAAATCGCCGCCCATCTGAACGCAGGTTCCAGCCAGGAAGTCAGTGCATGGACCGTGCAACACTCACTTCATCGTCTCGGCTTCGGGAGCCACCGACCTACAAGAGTCCCACTTCTAACGACATGACACTGTGCTCAATGCCTTGCCTGGGCTGAAGAACATCGAAACTGGACCATCAAAAATTGGCAACGGATAGCCTGGAGTGATGAATCCCTATTTCAACTTCATCACGCCAATGGGAGACTGAAGGTATGGCGCCAACTCCATGAAGCCGTGGATCCTGCATGTCAGGTCCGAACAATACAAGCTGATGATGGCTCAGTGATGGCAAGTGGTGTCACATCTGTGGGAACTTTGGTACATGTACCGACACTCTCAATGCACCCTGGTACATAGAATTCATTGCTGAACATTTACACCCATTTATGGCCATCATGCATCCCAATGTAGATGGTGTCTACCAGCAAGACAACTGTTCATCTCACAGGTCCAGGTTGGTTACTGCATGGTTGCAGGAGCATTCTGATGACTTTGAAATAATGAATTGGCCATCTAGAAGCCCAGATTTAAATCCCATCGAAAATCTTTGGGATACCATCGAGCAGAGTGTTCGGGCCCGTGTCCCATCAGCGACGACCTTGAGAGAATTGTGGACAGCTCTGGAGGATGCATGTGTTGCCATACTTGTGGAACATTGTAGCAAGCTTGTGGAGTCCTTGCCTCATCGTGTGGTGGCCGTTATCAGGGCCAGAGGGAGCATCTCTTTACTAGGTTGCTATCCCTAATTCAATGGCACTTCAATGTCCCATTGAGGTGGTAATACACTGATAGATTTATTGTGTAAGTCATCCAACAGTGTTATTAAAGCAATCTACAAATGTACTTTAAATGTGTTAAATGGCAACGTTCCCCGTTCAAGTCTTATCAGAAGAATAAACTTAATCGATATAAACGTTGTCTAAGAAAACTTGCTGATAGAAAAGTGCCCTTGTATAAAAAAAAGTCGTATTTTAGTACAAAAAGAAGGAATTTTAAATATACTCATTCCGGCTGTGATCAGTGTATTGGACGGTCTTGTTCGGTCATGGAACACGTTAAACGCATGGTCTTATTTTCAGAAGATAGGGTGCATACTGAAGAGCATTTAACTCAATTAGATCGTGGAATGAAAAATTTTATACAATTTGTAGGAGGATGAAAAAGTTAAATTATACAATGTATTGCATCGATATTAGAACTATAGTAAGTGACAATAGATCTAAGTCAGAAGAGTTTAATATCATTGATGAACGTATCGGGAATCTGCCCCCAAGAAACTCAATCTTATTGCCTTCCAAATAATGGATATCAAGTAGGTAAAATTAATATAATGAAATTCTGAAGGCGATATCGTGTATAAAGGTAACGTTGTGAAAGTATCTAACATCGTCGACCATGTTAACGGTATGTTAAGAAATAAGAAATTCCTGCTTCTAGGTGCTGATGTATTCTACAGTGGTGTTCGAGAAATGAATCTTCCTCTACATTTTGTAAAAAAGAAGAAAAGGTTAAATGTTAAAGGATGTCTTTTTATTAATTTATGTGTTAAATATTGTTCAATAATGACTAAAATGTGATAATAAAATATTTCTTTAAATGCATTTTCTTGTGTTTGTCCAAGAGTTAAAAAAGGTTTTTAATTTCCAAAGTTTTTATTTTACATAAAAAAGTACAAAGATGTGATATTTTTTCTTTACAAAATAATAATCTTTTTATCGTTATTTTAGAACCAGAAGTTCGAAGCACTGCATACACAGACATTCCGTGACAGCGATAAAATAAAAAGTAAATTTAATATTGACCACATACGGCAGTATTCAGACTTTGAAATGGAACATTATTATAAATTACATTTATAAAACTTGACATAAAAATAAGTGACATTGAATATTCTGGCGGGCGTCCATACGAATCAAAGAATTCAATCTGATCGGGATATGAGATATAAAAGGCTAACCAATGGCTCCCTTATTTGGTATCAGGATCGATATTCGCTATCATGGTTGCAGGATAATTTAGTATTCTTAGAAGAATTTTAATACACAGAAAAACATCTACTAAAATGTATGCCGCATAATGGATGGTTTAATATTCTGGCAATATCCATAGCATTCATCCTGAAAAGTCACATAGTATATTCCTGGACTTGTTAATCTCTAAGACGTTTTGAAATTCTGCATAAACAATGATAGAAATGGTTTGTGGCAACAGCTCGAAAATTTCATTTCTATCTGGAGATTTCCTTGACGAATCAGATTCATATGCCCTCCATCGCAAAGGCCGGGAGGAAGGTCAAATGCGTATAGAGCAGGCATGGCCAACTGTTTTTGCCCCCGGGCCGGATTTGAAAAAAAAAATATTTTCACGGGCCGGACGAAATATTAAAATAGAAAAATGTTAAGCAAAAACTTATTTCTTTAAGTAAACAAAATTTTATTATGAAATTTGTTTATGAATAATTGTAAGTAAATCAATACAACAAATTAACATAATAACTAATGCGACGTGTTGAGGCGGTTTGCATCGCTTATTATTTTTTTAATATCTGGTTCTATACTTGTAGTAGCTATTCTTAACACAGCCTCCAAATGTAAATCATTCAATCTTGATCTTGTTGTATTTTTATTTAGATTCATTAAAGAAAAGGTTTGTTCACAAATATAAGTTGAGTTAAAGATTACTAAATACGTCTTGGCAATTTTTTTTAAATTTCCATATTTTTCATTATTCAATTGCTTATAAAAATTACACTTTCTTGCTCTTCTCGATATTTCTCATGTAATAATTCATTACATTGTAAATTAATTATTTCTAATTGTGTATCAACAGGAACGTCATTAACTTGTACAGAAAATGGATTTCGGATAATAGATAAAATTTTATCAATTTTTTTGAAGCAATCGAATCTCTGCTCGAAATCTGTCATTAGTGCAAGGATGTTTTTATTAACTGTTTTAACCTTTTCTTTTAAAATATTTAAAGATATGGTCTGTAACGTTGGAAAATGATCAAATTTACATTCAGTCAGATTTGTAGAAAAAAGGCTAAGCTTCATTTTAAAAGCTCTTAATTTCTGTATTAAATCATGAGCAAATAAATTTTTTCCTTGTATACATGTGTTAAATTCGTTCAAATGTGTGAGAATAACAAAGAAAATGCTAAATCACAAATCCAATTTGGATCTAATAATTCAGGAAAATCCTCATTTTCTTTAAGCATTAAAAATATTTTTATTTCCTCTTGAAGTTCCCACACACGTCTTAAAACTTTTCCCAAACTTAACCAACGGATTTTATTGTGATATAGTACATCTAAATGACTGGTATTTAGTTCTTCAAGGAGATCAATAAATTGCCTGTGATTTAATCCTTTTGATCGTAGGAAATTCACTAATTTCACAACTACATTTGTAACATGATCGATTTTTAAAATATTTTTGCATAAGTGCGTGTTGATGAATAATGCAGTGTATGGGTATAATTTTATGATTTGGATCGATTTCGAAAATTTTATCTTCAATGCGTTTGATGAGCCCAATTTTTTTCCCGATCATGTTTGGTGATCCATCTGTTGCAACATTCACCAATTTTTTCCAGTCAACATTGTACTCCAAAACACACTTTTCAATCTCTCGGAAAAGATCTTCTCCCTTTGTTGTACCTTTCATCGGAACAATTGATAAAAGTTCTCCCGAAATTTTAAAATCTTCGGTGATAGCTCTGATAAAAATTAACAACTGAGCAGTATCTCGTCCAGAGCTATTGCATAAAAATTGGCCGATTTTAAATTATTTAATAACTGATTATTTATATTAGCATTTAAATTTTCTATTCTTCTAGCAATAGTTTGCCGAGACAGGCTTATATTTTCAAATTTATTTTTAACTTCTGGACACATCACATCGCAACATCCAACATGCACTGATTTACAAATTCTCCTTCAGCAAAAGGTTTTCCATATTGAGCAATACGTTTTGCTACTAAAAAACTTGCTTCAGTAACAGATTCTTGTAAGCGATTTTGCTTTAAAAATACATTTCGCTGTCGAGTCAATTTTACTACCAGATCTACGGTTTGTTTTTTTCGGCTTTCTTCGTTTAAATTTTGTGCGTAACTTGCATGCTTGGTTTCAAAATGTCTTCTCAAGTTGTATTCTTTTAAAACTGCCACACTCGAGTTACAAATAAGACAAACTGCCTTATTATTGTACATTGCAAAAAAATATTTCCACCTCCATTCTTCATTAAATATACGGCATTCTAAATCTACTTTTCGTTTTTGGAAGCCATCCCTGGAGTGAAAAAGTTTCTTAATATACAATATTTTTAAAAACAAAAATAAAATAACATACCGTTTAATAATAAATTGCCTGACTTTGGGTGCTGCACAGCAAGCTACGCCTAAAGAGTGGGGTTTCACATCAGTGGACTGAATTGTGCGCGCGCAGCACCTGCCTCTCGTTCCAGTCAACTCGCCTGCTGGCAACGTCGCTTGAACATCAAACAGATCATATCGAGTACAGATGAGTATAAAAGTTTTAATTCTTTATAACGGAATCTATTTAAAAAAATATAGAAGTATCGAGAATTCATTCGATTAATTACTAGAAGTTAAATGCTAATATTGAAAAATTGTTCGCGGGCCACATAAATTCATTCCGCGGGCCGTATGTTGGTCATGCCTGGTATAGAGTGTAGCCACCAGAATAATCTTCTCACTTATTTGTATACCTTTGTCTTGTCCTGCCTTTTCAGTTCCCAATAATTACTATGGTAAGCAGGAATCCAATTCTGAGCTGCAAAGTTCGGTTCCAAAAATTTGTAAGGAGCAGGGTGACCGTTACCTTTGGTGTTAGCCATACCTGTGCACGTTAAAGAACAGGCTGGATGACCTTGATGGGAGGCTACCATCTGCCCCCCAAAAGCTATTCCAGTGGGTCCCCTCCTCAACTTTCTCTGAGCCTTTAGGGTCCTTGTGACCTGGTCATTTAGCCCACTGTGTGCAAAAAAGTGCCGCTCAGAGGTAAAACAACCGAACCTTAATTTATGGAAACCAGTGTATACAGTGGCATATGTCAGGCATGTACCAAAGGATTTAGTTTCAGGGGAGAATTCGAGAATTTTAGTTTAGGGGTTCGGATATTAGCCTGTGGGGTGGGGAGAGTCTGAGAATAAGACTTGAGTAGGGTTTCCCAATTACCAAAATATTCCACTGGACAGGAAAGATCGAAGTGATATTTTATATGGAACAAAATTTTATAGTTGTTTTCTAAATCTATTTTCAGTGTCGGATATACATCGATCAGCAAAAACATTAAAACCACCTACCTAATACGATGTAGGTTCTCCTTTCGCTGCCAAACGAGCTCTCACCTGATGAGACATAGATTCAACGAGATGTTGGTAGATGTCGCTTGACATTTGGCACCATGACTGCAATAGAAGATCCCGCAGTTCCTGTAAATCACGTGGTTGGGGTGATGCTGCTCGTACCCGTTTCTCCAACTCAAACCACAAATGCTCGATAGAATTCATGTCCAACGAATTTGGGGACCATGGCAATAAATGGAATTCCTCATCATGTTCTAGTAACTATTCCTGAACCTTCTTTGGAGTGTGGCATGGAGCCTTGTCTTGTTTTAAAGACGCCATCTCCGCTAGGGAATAGAGTCGTCATAAAGGGGTGCACTTGGGCAGTCATTATGTTCAGGTAGGTGACAGGAAAAAAAAAAAATATATATATAAGACAAGACCCACTAGTTCCGCCAAAAGGCACTACCAGTATAGGGAAATGCCATTTTCACCACTAACTACGGTCGAGGGCAAGAGAGTTTCATATAGATACAGCTCATCCACGACTACATAATGGCGAGCAATCCTATAGAAGGAAAGCTCATCCATCGGTCAAAACCTAAATTTAATCTGTTCATCGGTTAGCCACAAACAAGGATATATAGATTCAAGTTGACTCGGCTCCCGGGGTGGGAACTCTTAGTTGGACCCAGATTTGAAAAAGGGCGCTAGCCTACTATAAAGACCAAGTCATTCAGCAGGACCCTGAACTGCTCCACTGAGCACCTGATGGAAGTCTTAGATTGCCAACTGGGCTCCAAACCAGTCAGCAGATCCTTCGACCTCAAAATGGTCTTAGCTCTGTCCAACTAGGGCCCAAACCGGTCAGCAGAGCCTACGACCGCACTGGGCCACAAGCCCCCCCAACCACCACCACCACGTCAAGGTGGTCCCTATCGGGGGGGGGGGGCACTGTCAGAGTTTGCTCTACAGGGATAATTGGTCCAAGTGTTCCCCAAGAAAATATTGCTCAGACCATCACACTCCCTCCAGCTGCCTGAATCCCTCCCACAGTGCATCCAGGTGAGGCTTCCGTGGGTAAACATCATACACGAGATCGTCTGTCCTTATGGTGTAACAGAAAACGAGATTCATCTGACCATGCGACCCTCTTCTAGTCTTCTATTTTCCAATGTCGATGATTATGTGTCCACTGCAAGAGTTGACGATGGTGAACAGCTGTGAGCATAAACACACCAATGGGTCTGTGAATGGGTTGACCTCTGGCATCAATGAAGCGTGGCCAGCCCATGCCTTGTCGACGGCTCGAAGTGTCACCTGTTTTGGACCATCTTTGATAGGTAGTAACTACTGCATAGCGGAGCAGCCTACTAGCATCGCTGTTTCGGAGATGCTCTTATCAAGGCGTCTTGCCATAACGCTCTGGCCTTTGCCGAAATCAGATAAATCCTTTGCTTTTCCCACGTTCAGACGAAACGAAATACAGCCTGTGAAAGCTCCGACCAGGTATTATTTATATTATTTGCGACCTTGGCACGTGACACTGATTGGCTGCATGCTCGCTTCTCTGCATAACACAGAGGTGGTTTTAATGTATTGGGTGATCGGTGTATATCATGTAACCAAATAAGTTCATGCGGTTTTTGAATACTATCATTTCAACGAAAAGTACATAAGCACAATTGCAAGTGGTGAGCATGCGTCGATACACGGTCAAAAGAACGTGACACGCTGAGTCAATTGATGTGTAGAAAGCGTGAAAAGCGGTTCGGTGAAATTGGGAAGGGTCAAAAACGCATGCGTCAAATAGTTATTCGAGCGTGCTTACTTTACGAGTTCAAACTGGGATAGCCCAAAAGTAGTTCAGAAAAAAAATATGAATGGAGAGCACAAAAGTAGTTCAGAAAAAAAAATGGAGAGCCAAAAGTAGTTCAGAAAAAAATGAATGATTGGAGAGCCCAAAAGTAGTTCAGAAAAAAAATGAATGAATGGAGAGCCCAAAAGTAGTTCAGAAAAAAATGAATAAATGGAGAGCCCAAAAGTAGTTCAGAAAAAAAAATGAATGAATGGAGAGCCCAAAAGCAGTTGAGGAAAAAAAATGAATGAATGGAGAGACCAAGAGTAATTTAGAAAAAAAAATGAATGAATGGAGAGCCCAAAAGTAGTTCAGAAAAAAAATGAATGAATGGAGAGCCCAAAAGTAGTTTAGAAAAAAATGAATGAATGGAGAGCCCAAAAGTAGTTTAGAAAAAAATGAATGAATGGAGAGCCCAAAAGTAGTTCAGAAAAAAAAAATGAATGAATGGAGAGCCCAAAAGTAGTTCAGAAAAAAAATGAATGAATGGAGAGCCCAAAAGTAGTTCAGAAAAAAAAATGAATGAATGGAGAGCCCAAGAGTAATTTAGAAAAAAAAATGAATGAATGGAGAGCCCAAAAGTAGTTTAGAAAAAAAATGAATGAATGGAGAGCCCAAAAGTAGTTCAGAAAAAAAATGAATGAATGGAGAGCCCAAAAGTATTTCAGAAAAAAAATGAATGAATGGAGAGCCCAAAAGTAGTTCAGAGAAAAAATGAATGAATGGAGAGCCCAAGAGTAATTTAGAAAAAAAATGAATGAATGGAGAGCCCAAAAGTAGTTCAGAAAAAAAAATGAATGAATGGAGAGCCCAAAAGTAGTTAAAAAAAATGAATGAATGGAGAGCCCAAAAGTAGTTTAAAAAAATGAATGAATGGAGAGCCCAAAAGTAGTTCAGAAAAAAAATGAATGAATGGAGAGCCCAAAAGTAGTTCAGAGAAAAAATGAATGAATGGAGAGCCCAAGAGTAATTTAGAAAAAAAATGAATGAATGGAGAGCCCAAAAGTAGTTCAGAAAAAAAAATGAATGAATGGAGAGCCCAAAAGTAGTTTAGAAAAAAAATGAATGAATGGAGAGCCCAAAAGTAGTTCAGAAAAAAAATGAATGAATGGAGAGCCCAAAAGTAGTTTAGAAAAAAAAAATGAATGAATGGAGAGCCCAAAAGTAGTTCAGAAAAAAATGAATGAATGGAGAGCCCAAGAGTAATTTAGAAAAAAAATGAATGAATGGAGAGCCCAAAAGTAGTTCAGAAAAAAAATGAATGAATGGAGAGCCCAAAAGTAGTTTAGAAAAAAATGAATGAATGGACAGCCCAAAAGTAGTTCAGAAAAAAAAATGAATGAATGGAGAGCCCAAAAGTAGTTCAGAAAAAAATGAATGAACGGAGAGCCCAAAAGTAGTTTAGAAAAAAAAAATGAATGAATGGAGAGCCCAAAAGTAGTTCAGAAAAAAATGAATGAATGGAGAGCCCAAGAGTAATTTAGAACAAAAATTAATGAATGGAGAGCACAAAAGTAGTTTAGAAAAAAAATGAATGAATGGAGAGCCCAAAAGTAGTTCAGAAAAAAATGAATGAATGGAGAGCCCAAGAGTAATTTAGAACAAAAATTAATGAATGGAGAGCCCAAAAGTAGTTTAGAAAAAAAAATTAATGAACGGACAGCCCAAAATTAGTCCCGAAAATTAACAGCCAAAAAGTGGTTCAAGTGATGACACTTGAAGATGTACCCCACTTGAAGATAATTCCCAACCATCATTGATGACGATGAACTGAAAGCCAGCATTGAGTTGGATTTACGGCAAACGCGCCAAGATCGTGCAGAAAGGTTTCATGTAAGTGACGAAACCATTCGTTTTTCATTTACATTGCCTAGGAAAAGCCTTGAAGCTGAGCCTATGGGTTCCACATGAACTGACTGCCGACAACTAACTCCAGCAGCTTATGATCTGCTCGTCGCTGCTTTCATGCCACAAGAATGAGCCATTTTTGGGCAGGTGGCTGACGTGCGAGAAAAATGGATTAAGACCTCATAATCAGGCGCTCTATGGAGCAGTTCAAGGGCCCTGCCGAACGGATTGGTCCCCTAATAGGTAAGGGCCCTTTTCAAAGTCTGAGTCCCACTAAGAGTCTCTATCCCGGGTGCCGAGCGAACTTGGATCTACATATCCTTGTTCATGGCTAACCGGGGAACAGAGTAAATTCCAGGTTTTGACAGATGGATGAGCTTCCTTTCTATAGGACTGTTCGCCATAGGGTAGTCGGGGATGAACTGCATCTATATGGTGCAGTCTTGCCCCTGACCGTAGTTTGTGGCGAAAAGGGCATTTCCCAAATATGCACAAAAAAGTAGAGGCGGAACCGCGGGTCTTTGCTTAAGATTACTTTCCTGTCTATAGCAGTGGTTCTCAACCTTTTATGCTTCACGTACCCCCTGGAAATGTGTATGTAACTGGTGTACCCCTTGTATAGATAGATAAAACTATAGTTATAGGATAACAATGGAAATAAAATAAAACGTATATATATATGTACACACTAAATTTTGTATTAATAAATTGCGTATATCGATAAACACAAAAAATGACATAAACAATTTAACAAATCTTATAAAATTATAAATATTTTACTGGGTAATCAAATCTAGCGACTTTTGAGCTCTCATGGCGTACCCCAAAAAATTTACCGCGTACCCCACGTTGAGAACTACTAGTCTATAGGAACATCAAATGTTTGCATAATTGATTGTCATCCATGTAACTTGTACCGCAAACACCAAAGCCCAGGATCCACAAACAGAACAATTTGTGTCTGGTGGACTATAGCTGGTATCGTCCATTGTAATCTTCTGGCCACTGGTCAAACAATCACTGAGGACATCTACTCGCAGCACAGCTGCAATGAGTTGGAAATGCACTGCTCCAATAACAGCCTTCACTTGTTCATCGCAAAGGCGTTGTGGTCCTTCAGGATAATGTTCGCTGTCACGCAGCACGAGTGACCAGAGACAAGTTCCACAATCTTGGTTGGGAATTCTACCTCACCCTCTGTATTCCCCAGACATCGCACCATCCGACTACCAACTTTTCTTGGCACTGGACAATCATATGAGAAACCAATTTCGAGACCTAGAAGCACTGGGAACGGAGTTGACTGTTTTCTTCGCTTCAAAAAATCGGCAGTTCCACCTGAGTGACATTTAGAAACCTGTTTCTCATTAGGAAAAGGCGATAGATTTTCCTGGTGTTTATTTTCCTGAATAAAATATCTTAATTGACTTTTCAAGTATGATTTCAATTTACCCTCAAAAACCGCACGAACCTTTTTTGGTTACCTGGTAATATGGTGCTAAAATCGGTTTTTGATTTCAAAGCAGGTAGACAAGTTAGAGATTTCGAATAAAACAACAGGACACCCTTGGCTTATGCTATACCAATTTCCTTATATTGAGAAGCAGAAGGGACTGCATTAGATTTCTTTTACTTGCTATATATGCACATATATATATATAACTTATTCATTTATATTTATTATATAATTTCTCATACCTATTTTATCCGAATTTCACATTAGGTGAAATTATCGAAATATTGTATTGCTCCCAAATTTTTCACACAGTTTTCCAGACTGCATTCTGTTTGGCGGTGAAATATTCGTCTCGACCAATAAGAAAACCGTTTTTATTTTTACCCTTGCATAAATGCAGGGGGAGGGGAAGATTCAGAGGACATATTGAACTTCAACAGGTAATCTGCTATTAATGCTAGAAGAGTGAACTTCTGCACAAGAGAAATGGTTAACCTGGACTGGCATTCCTGTGTAGGTAAACGGTAATTCTACCAACTCGTTTTTTGGAGAAATAATTTTAATTGCTTTGAAAATAAACCCGTTTTAAATATAACTTGGGATTTTAAAATATCAAGCACAAAAGTAGTATCGTCACATTATACGGTTCCCCCTTTGCACAGTGCTTTCCCCCCCTATGACGTCACCGACCACGCCCCCTATGACGCAACATGGCGTAATCATTACATAACCGACCTTTATTAATAATTCCTCCCCCTTTATTAAACCCCCCTTCATCCCCCTTTCCCCTCAGTGGCGCCATCTGTTGACAGTGAGAAGTACTATTTTCCCAAAAACCCCTTTATTTTAAGTCTAATTTCTCGTTTTCGGACCCCCCGGTCGCCCTACCTATATTTTAAGCCCTCCCCCTTATTAAAAACCCTCCTGGTGCCATCTGTTGACAGTGAGAAGTACTATTTTCCCAAAAACCCCTTTATTTTAAGTCTAATTTCTCGTTTTCGGCCCCCACGGTCGACCTACCTATATTTTAAGCCCTTCCCCTTATGAAAAAACCCTCTGGTTGACCATTTTAAGGCCCCACTCCTTCACTCGGCTGATGCAAGTCTCAGAATAATTGCATGGAACGATTGACTGGTCTTAGAATAATTGTACAGAAAAGGATGATACAAAATTCCTTAGTAATTAAACACTCATCAAAATTCCCTTACCTCTATTAAAAATCATCCTACAGTTGAAATTCATTTTACTCTTACTGTTTCCATAGAAAATACCATAGGGTGAAATTAATAATGGTTTAAATTATTCGTAGGGATGACATGTTAAATCTGCTTTTAGAACACACGTCTGCAGTGGAAAAATTTTCAAACTCCGTTAATCAACTCCCTAGTAATTAAACACTCGTCAAAATATTCCTCACCTTTATTAAAATCACTCCACGGTCGAAATAAAAATCAGTTTTTCTGTAGATGTGTTTCACCGGGGAAAAAAAAAATCGTCCCTCGCTCTGTGGATTCCGTCCGACTGTCTTGGGTTCCCGGACTATACCGTGTACTTGCTGTGACTTAGATGTGGGCCAGATTTTTCAGATATTATAGCATTCTTTATAACTAGCTTTTTCTATGTATTTCTTACATCAAAGCCAACACTAGCACTGAACTCTTTTGAATGCAGATCTCAAATTGTAAATCAACTCACAGGGTTGTATTTATTCCTTAGTAATTAAAACCCTTTGCTATTCATTTAGCCAGGACGACTAAACGATTCCTTTATAATTAAAATTCCCTGCTATTAAACTCCCTAGTAATTAAACACTCATCAAAATTCCCTTACCTTTATTAAAAAAAAAAAACAGTTTTCTGTAGAGGCGTTTTATCGGAAAAAAAAAAACTTCTCCTCGGCAACGAGAGTCGAACGCGTTACTCACAGCTTCACTCTGTGAACTCCTAACAAGAACCAACCTGCAATGGAAAATGCATTCCTGAAGTCGTACGTGGAGTCATGCCCACACGTGTCCGTTTACCGGTCAGGTAGCAACGAAACATCTCGTGACACAATCGCCCTGGGAGGTTGAGTGTCCAGCGCTCAGCAGTGTGATGACTCATACGATGTTGTTCTCTGAGGGTAGGTGACGTCACAACAAGGGGAAAGTAACGTGGAGTGACACGTATCAGAAGACTGAGCACTAGGGATGTTTAACCTTCAGTATAATTTTACACAGTGTGTTAGGATTAACAACTCTTATAGCATAGTTATTGCGGGTACGCTCCCTCTCCACTTTTAAAATTTAGATCTTACACCGACAGTCTTTTCATATACGTATTTTTATAACCATTTTAAAACCAACACTTATTTCTTTTATCCCTAGCGATTACTGGTTGTTGCATTTTTTACTAGAAGAAACCCTACCCCTGCAGTAGCAGCCCCCGCAGAAAATAAAAAATGCTATCGGGCGAAAAATTAATAAAAATCTGATTTTATTCGTCGTGATGAAAAATATTGATGGGGTAATAGGTTCGACTTAAAAGACTTCGTGTTCGGATCCTCACCACGGACAACCTCTCGCTGAAGGACGGTTAAACCCTACGAAATTATTCCAAACGGGGAATCACAAGGTTTTTATTGACGAATGAATCTTGGACCTGTACTGCTTCCGTACATCGTGAAAACCCACTCACAGCCTTGATCCGTGTTCCCAATTTCCTTTACTAAGTCACTTCAAAAAACATTGTGATTGCAAAAGTATGACTAACTGTTTTATTACGCCGCGTTTTAAAAATACTTATTACTGTTGTAATCCGCGGTACGGGAGAGTAACACTGTTCGAAGAAAAATCAGGTAAAACAGTTTTTAAAAAAAAATCGTTTCCTCCGTCGTTTGCCTATGTCTCATCACGCGGGTGAAAAAATATTTTTTTTGTACGAGGTAGAATGTTAAAAGTACGTCGCGTGCAAAAACTTTAGTTCCATCACGAATGCACATTAATAGAGTAGGGAGGTCGTAGTTTAATACTTCAGCTATAAAAAAATAATACAATGTCTCTCACACACACCTCTCAACTTGTCTACACTAATCCGCTGAAATTTCATTTGCAACGGAGGCTGATACTTCGAATCCGCTATATGTTCCGGAGCTGCAGTGGAATGCATGGCCCCTGCTGAATGCTACGCTATCAGAAGTCCATGTGGCTGTCACGTTCTCCAAGCGCTCAGAATATTACTATACTTATAACTGATCTAAAGTCCGTTTTAATCAATACTTATTTCTTTCAACTCTGCGACTATTGGGCCGGCACATTTTCACTAGAAGGACCGCCTCACAGTGGCAATCCCGCAGAAAAAATTAATAAAAGGAAAAAATCTGATTTTATTCCTCCTGATGAAAAATATTGAAGGTAATAGGGTCGACCTAAAAGGCCCGTGTTCGGATCCTTGCCCCGAATGGTTTTTAACAAAAGTCCTACGAAATAAAAAACTATCCCGTTACACGACGGCGTTGTTTAAAAATACTTATTACGGTTGTATCCTCAGCAAACTCTTTCCTAGGAAGTAACGCTACTCGATGCAGTCCCAGTTACATGCTTTTACCGAGTAAAGACTGTGCGCCAGAATGTTAAAAGTAGAATTCACACGTTTCCGTAAAAAAAAAAAAAAACTTTAGTTCCTGCTTAAAGGAGTATGGTTCGATTCAGGAAGAATAGGATTTGACCTCGTGCATTAGAAAAGGGAACAAATCCGTCCCCGGTGTCATTTGTTAGGTGGTAGTATTAGTATCCTTATACAAGCTCACTTCAAATTTTCATGTGACATTCTGGGGTTGAGTTTCAACCTTTTTATTTTTTCCAACCGCGATAATGCGCAGTTTTCTGCGGAACGCGAGCGACTTCGGCGCCAAGGACGACCCGCACTAAACGATACGACCGTGCACTAGAAAACCGTGAACGGACTTGTGTGAAACGTAATGTACAGAGCTTGACAACAGTAATATAGACTGGGATCCTCGCTCACTATACTATCATAACCCTCGAGAAATTATCAAATATGAATAGACCTCTGTAAAGTTCCGACCCCACAATCTTCTGAGTTCATTCCCCGGTCGATGCGGTCAGGATCACAAGGGATGTTTTACACATTCAACGACTTTTTCTGACATTCGCTAATCAAAGTGTCTATCTACACATCAGACTTGTCATTACATCGACAAACTACCTGTCCATAGGCTGAGTAAGCATTTAGAATGAAAGATTGAGTCTGCTTCACGACACAGATTCGTAAAACGCTCATTAATTATTTTGTGAGAGAAAGCATGCATAAAGTTCAAACACTAATACATCTTCCCTTTCTAATAAACCATACGATCAAAGTAGATAAATTGCAAGCATCATCGGATCTGATTCCGTATATCTGCTTACGACGAAAATCTCACAATAGCCTATTCAGTACTTTAACCCCCCCGATACAGTATGTGACTAGGTCGTTTAACTAAATTACGTGCATAAACGAAAATGTAAAGGGATATCTGTAAATTCGCACAACGGGATAGGTGAATATTTTCACAATTCTTTTGAAGGCAGAATAACTGTGACGAGAGAGAAAGTATAAAAATGCAGTGGGATGGCTGTAAAAACAACAGATTACATCGCAAATACTGTAAGATAGAAAAAGCGACTATTAACAAGTGTCATATAAGGAGCGACCGATAAAAGTCACACCGTAGCGGAAGGAGTAATACAGGAAAAATCATAAAATATTAACCCCCCCTCCCCCACGCTGGTAAATCACGGTCCATTGCGTACACACGGATGAATATCACAAAAATACTTTGCATATAGTAAAGAACCACCGAAGTTTGGAAATTTAAAATCTGAAAACTCACTTTTTATAGTATTTCCGTGAAAAGTCACCACCCAGAAACGAGATCTAGCTCTGTCGCCCGTTATTCCAGCGTACTATCTCTTTTCAGCAAGGTTTGAATAAGTGCATGTGAAGGTGGCTAGCTGCAGACACAAGCTTTTCGACAAAGATAGGATGTTTCACTACAATCTAACACGGAGATGTCTGTTAAGTTATTTTTTCCTCCTATTTCTACACTAGTGTCGAAGTCTTAGAACAAGTGGTTCGGGTTAGCACACGTTTTTGATATTATCTTGTTTGGCAATCTGAAAGAACACTGTCTGTGGAACATTACCCCCCTGCAAGCTAGTACTAATTTCTTTACGATTCTGCGGGACGAAGGTTGAAATCGTTGGCAGATATTTTTCAGAAATATGTAATCAACCATAGTGTTCGGATATTTGATCCATAGTAAGACATGAACGATGTTTACCTGCCATCAGCGACCCCTTCTACGGATCGTATGAGAGGTAATTGTTACGACAATTAGCTACGTGAAGTCGTGTTTATTTTTAAAAGCAAAGACACACTAATTACCGACTAGCTAGAGAACGATATATTAACCTACTAAAGTTTGATTTTAACGATCAGATAGTGTATATATCATCACTTTTTTAGTTCATAATAATATTCCAACTTTTAAAGGAAATATTGTCTCGTTATAAGCGATTACATACAAAGAAATAAACACTCTATACTTTAAATCTATAGAGACAACGATCACTATCCCAGGAACACATCTGTGAAATATCACCACATTTTTGTTTTTAACGTACGGTTGAATCGTTCTACGATGCTAGCTTTGGTTTCCCATCTCTTTCTTTTACACCCACCCGATATAAAACATTCGACCCAACATAGCTTGCTAGCTGTGCGAGGTCTTGATACAGAGAACAATATTAACACTTCTAAGGCTGACCTTAAAATCCCCGTTAACTATACAAAAGAAATCACATTGACAAAAATATCAGAGGCATTCATATTTATTTACATTAAGGTCACATTAATATTTAGTTCGTACATACCAGTTCACCGTGCACCTCTTTTAGTACTGTTGCAAAGTTCAATTTAGACATAAACGCGACATTAGCAGGACGATTTAGTTCGATACATGATTCTTCCACAAAACTTACGGCAATATCAGTTAGATTAGCGTTTCTTACCACTTCGGGGAAATAATCGTAAGCTGATTCAGCGTTTATGGTGAGGCACGAATGGCGAAGTTGACTCGGATGATCCACTTCACACCCGAAACAGTTCTTACGTAGCAGCGTAAACAGTTCTATTCGGAGATCTGTTTTCAAAGTCCGCTTTAAACAGTCCATAAGCTTTACGAAATCACTGCTGTCTTGTTCAAGGGGTCGATCGTTAGATGGTGGGCTTCGAGGAAGATTTGCCGCTAATTCTACCTTCCGCACTGCATTCCAAAATTTACCGTTTTCAAACTTCAGAGCCATCAAACTGTAGGTGATTGGATCGCATAAATCTGTCAACCGATGCCACTGTTCGACGCTGAGCCGAACCGATGACGAAAATACAAGTCTTCCGTCACGGGGGATGCTTTTTTTAATGACCACGCCGTGTCCACCTTTGAGCACGACGAGGCAAACCATAGCGTCCAGTTCATACTCGCCGTATTCGACATCTTCGAACGCTTCGACGATTGTAGACGCATACGAAACCAGTCCATGCCACTGCTCTTCAGACAGCATCACACCGTCCTTTGTAGGATATAGTTTTAACGAGTCATCACTCTGGAACACACGTATGTGCACTTTAGGATATGACCGATATTCACAAACGCTCGCAAACAAATCCGATCCGAGTTGAAACATATGGCTATCATCATCTCTAACAGCAAGTCATCATCTCTAACAGTAACAAGTATCATCATCTCTAACAGCAAGGTTTTTGTGATCAAAAGCTCCCACGATTTCCGTTTTAAAGGAGCACCACATGCATATTTCGAAAGCACGTCTATACAGGCTCGTAAATATTTGTAGACGTCATCATGTTTACTAAGAGATGGCAAATCTACCAGATCTCGACCAATGGGATGGAGTTACAGGGACACGTCACAGGTTTAAGGTATAAGTATTACCCTTCGACGGGCTGTAAGGCATTATTTTTTCCAGTATCGACTTGCTATGGCTTGTGCTAAACGTTCCCTGACCGATGGTGATCTTCCTGCAAAGCGACTTGCTGTTAGAGATGATGATAGCCATATGTTTCAACTCGGATCGGATTTGTTTGCGAGCGTTTGTGAATATCGGTCATATCCTAAAGTGCACATACGTGTGTTCCAGAGTGATGACTCGTTAAAACTATATCCTACAAAGGACGGTGTGATGCTGTCTGAAGAGCAGTGGCATGGACTGGTTTCGTATGCGTCTACAATCGTCGAAGCGTTCGAAGATGTCGAATACGGCGAGTATGAACTGGACGCTATGGTTTGCCTCGTCGTGCTCAAAGGTGGACACGGCGTGGTCATTAAAAAAAGCATCCCCCGTGACGGAAGACTTGTATTTTCGTCATCGGTTCGGCTCAGCGTCGAACAGTGGCATCGGTTGACAGATTTATGCGATCCAATCACCTACAGTTTGATGGCTCTGAAGTTTGAAAACGGTAAATTTTGGAATGCAGTGCGGAAGGTAGAATTAGCGGCAAATCTTCCTCGAAGCCCACCATCTAACGATCGACCCCTTGAACAAGACAGCAGTGATTTCGTAAAGCTTATGGACTGTTTAAAGCGGACTTTGAAAACAGATCTCCGAATAGAACTGTTTACGCTGCTACGTAAGAACTGTTTCGGGTGTGAAGTGGATCATCCGAGTCAACTTCGCCATTCGTGCCTCACCATAAACGCTGAATCAGCTTACGATTATTTCCCCGAAGTGGTAAGAAACGCTAATCTAACTGATATTGCCGTAAGTTTTGTGGAAGAATCATGTATCGAACTAAATCGTCCTGCTAATGTCGCGTTTATGTCTAAATTGAACTTTGCAACAGTACTAAAAGAGGTGCACGGTGAACTGGTATGTACGAACTAAATATTAATGTGACCTTAATGTAAATAAATATGAATGCCTCTGATATTTTTGTCAATGTGATTTCTTTTGTATAGTTAACGGGGATTTTAAGGTCAGCCTTAGAAGTGTTAATATTGTTCTCTGTATCAAGACCTCGCACAGCTAGCAAGCTATGTTGGGTCGAATGTTTTATATCGGGTGGGTGTAAAAGAAAGGGATGGGAAACCAAAGCTAGCATCGTAGAACGATTCAACCGTACGTTAAAAACAAAAATGTGGTGATATTTCACAGATGTGTTCCTGGGATAGTGATCGTTGTCTCTATAGATTTAAAGTATAGAGTGTGTATTTCTTTGTATGTAATCGCTTATAACGAGACAATATTTCCTTTAAAAGTTGGAATATTATTATGAACTAAAAAAGTGATGATATATACACTATCTGATCGTTAAAATCAAACTTTAGTAGGTTAATATATCGTTCTCTAGCTAGTCGGTAATTAGTGTGTCTTTGCTTTTAAAAATAAACACGACTTCACGTAGCTAATTGTCGTAACAATTACCTCTCATACGATCCGTAGAAGGGGTCGCTGATGGCAGGTAAACATCGTTCATGTCTTACTATGGATCAAATATCCGAACACTATGGTTGATTACATATTTCTGAAAAATATCTGCCAACGATTTCAACCTTCGTCCCTCAGAATCGTAAAGTAATTAGTACTAGCTTGCAGGGGGGTAATGTTCCACAGACAGTGTTCTTTCAGATTGCCAAACAAGATAATATCAAAAACGTGTGCTAACCCGAACCACTTGTTCTAAGACTTCGACACTAGTGTAGAAATAGGAGGAAAAAATAACTTAACAGACATCTCCGTGTTAGATTGCAGTGAAACATCCTATCTTTGTCGAAAAGCTTGTGTCTGCAGCTAGCCACCTTCACATGCACTTATTCAAACCTTGCTGAAAAGAGATAGTACGCTGGAATAACGGGCGTCAGAGCTAGATCTCGTTTCTGGGTGGTGACTTTTCACGGAAATACTATAAAAAGTGAGTTTTCAGATTTTAAATTTCCAAACTTCGGTGGTTCTTTACTATATGCAAAGTATTTTTGTGATATTCATCCGTGTGTACGCAATGGACCGTGATTTACCAGCGTGGGGGAGGGGGGGTTAATATTTTATGATTTTTCCTGTATTACTCCTTCCGCTACGGTGTGACTTTTATCGGTCGCTCCTTATATGACACTTGTTAATAGTCGCTTTTTCTATCTTACAGTATTTGCGATGTAATCTGTTGTTTTTACAGCCATCCCACTGCATTTTTATACTTTCTCTCTCGTCACAGTTATTCTGCCTTCAAAAGAATTGTGAAAATATTCACCTATCCCGTTGTGCGAATTTACAGATATCCCTTTACATTTTCGTTTATGCACGTAATTTAGTTAAACGACCTAGTCACATACTGTATCGGGGGGGTTAAAGTACTGAATAGGCTATTGTGAGATTTTCGTCGTAAGCAGATATACGGAATCAGATCCGATGATGCTTGCAATTTATCTACTTTGATCGTATGGTTTATTAGAAAGGGAAGATGTATTAGTGTTTGAACTTTATGCATGCTTTCTCTCACAAAATAATTAATGAGCGTTTTACGAATCTGTGTCGTGAAGCAGACTCAATCTTTCATTCTAAATGCTTACTCAGCCTATGGACAGGTAGTTTGTCGATGTAATGACAAGTCTGATGTGTAGATAGACACTTTGATTAGCGAATGTCAGAAAAAGTCGTTGAATGTGTAAAACATCCCTTGTGATCCTGACCGCATCGACCGGGGAATGAACTCAGAAGATTGTGGGGTCGGAACTTTACAGAGGTCTATTCATATTTGATAATTTCTCGAGGGTTATGATAGTATAGTGAGCGAGGATCCCAGTCTATATTACTGTTGTCAAGCTCTGTACATTACGTTTCACACAAGTCCGTTCACGGTTTTCTAGTGCACGGTCGTATCGTTTAGTGCGGGTCGTCCTTGGCGCCGAAGTCGCTCGCGTTCCGCAGAAAACTGCGCATTATCGCGGTTGGAAAAAATAAAAAGGTTGAAACTCAACCCCAGAATGTCACATGAAAATTTGAAGTGAGCTTGTATAAGGATACTAATACTACCACCTAACAAATGACACCGGGGACGGATTTGTTCCCTTTTCTAATGCACGAGGTCAAATCCTATTCTTCCTGAATCGAACCATACTCCTTTAAGCAGGAACTAAAGTTTTTTTTTTTTTTTACGGAAACGTGTGAATTCTACTTTTAACATTCTGGCGCACAGTCTTTACTCGGTAAAAGCATGTAACTGGGACTGCATCGAGTAGCGTTACTTCCTAGGAAAGAGTTTGCTGAGGATACAACCGTAATAAGTATTTTTAAACAACGCCGTCGTGTAACGGGATAGTTTTTTATTTCGTAGGACTTTTGTTAAAAACCATTCGGGGCAAGGATCCGAACACGGGCCTTTTAGGTCGACCCTATTACCTTCAATATTTTTCATCAGGAGGAATAAAATCAGATTTTTTCCTTTTATTAATTTTTTCTGCGGGATTGCCACTGTGAGGCGGTCCTTCTAGTGAAAATGTGCCGGCCCAATAGTCGCAGAGTTGAAAGAAATAAGTATTGATTAAAACGGACTTTAGATCAGTTATAAGTATAGTAATATTCTGAGCGCTTGGAGAACGTGACAGCCACATGGACTTCTGATAGCGTAGCATTCAGCAGGGGCCATGCATTCCACTGCAGCTCCGGAACATATAGCGGATTCGAAGTATCAGCCTCCGTTGCAAATGAAATTTCAGCGGATTAGTGTAGACAAGTTGAGAGGTGTGTGTGAGAGACATTGTATTATTTTTTTATAGCTGAAGTATTAAACTACGACCTCCCTACTCTATTAATGTGCATTCGTGATGGAACTAAAGTTTTTGCACGCGACGTACTTTTAACATTCTACCTCGTACAAAAAAAATATTTTTTCACCCGCGTGATGAGACATAGGCAAACGACGGAGGAAACGATTTTTTTTTAAAAACTGTTTTACCTGATTTTTCTTCGAACAGTGTTACTCTCCCGTACCGCGGATTACAACAGTAATAAGTATTTTTAAAACGCGGCGTAATAAAACAGTTAGTCATACTTTTGCAATCACAATGTTTTTTGAAGTGACTTAGTAAAGGAAATTGGGAACACGGATCAAGGCTGTGAGTGGGTTTTCACGATGTACGAAAGCAGTACAGGTCCAAGATTCATTCGTCAATAAAAACCTTGTGATTCCCCGTTTGGAATAATTTCGTAGGGTTTAACCGTCCTTCAGCGAGAGGTTGTCCGTGGTGAGGATCCGAACACGAAGTCTTTTAAGTCGAACCTATTACCCCATCAATATTTTTCATCACGACGAATAAAATCAGATTTTATTAATTTTTCGCCCGATAGCATTTTTTTATTTTCTGCGGGGGCTGTTACTGCAGGGGTAGGGTTTCTTCTAGTAAAAAATGCAACAACCAGTAATCGCTAGGGATAAAAGAAATAAGTGTTGGTTTTAAAATGGTTATAAAAATACGTATATGAAAAGACTGTCGGTGTAAGATCTAAATTTTAAAAGTGGGAGAGGGAGCCTACCCGCAATAACTATGCTATAAGAGTTGTTAATCCTAACACACTGTGTAAAATTATACTGAAGGTTAAACATCCCTAGTGCTCAGTCTTCTGATACGTGTCACTCCACGTTACTTTCCCCTTGTTGTGACGTCACCTACCCTCAGAGAACAACATCGTATGAGTCATCACACTGCTGAGCGCTGGACACTCAACCTCCCAGGGCGATTGTGTCACGAGATGTTTCGTTGCTACCTGACCGGTAAACGGACACGTGTGGGCATGACTCCACGTACGACTTCAGGAATGCCTTTTCCATTGCAGGTTGGTTCTTGTTAGGAGTTCACAGAGTGAAGCTGTGGGTAACGCGTTCGACTCTCGTTGCCGAGGAGAAGTTTTTTTTTTTTCGATAAAACGCCTCTACAGAAAACTGTTTTTTTTTTTAATAAAGGTAAGGGAATTTTGATGAGTGTTTAATTACTAGGGAGTTTAATAGCAGGGAATTTTAATTATAAAGGAATCGTTTAGTCGTCCTGGCTAAATGAATAGCAAAGGATTTTAATTACTAAGGAATAAATACAACTCTGTGAGTTGATTTACAATTTGAGATCTGCATTAGACATTCAAAAAGAGTTGAACGGATTTGTAAAATTTCAGATGTACTAAAAATACGCATTGGACGCAGCCTGTTAAATTATTAAGGGAAGAGAATTTGGGTAAGTGTTAAATTACTAGGGATCTGATTTTCTGTGAGACGTTACAATTGTATCATCCCTTTCTATGCAATTATTCTGAGTCTTGCTTCACCCGATTTTGTTTAATTACTAGAAAATAAACGAGAAAAAAAAAGTAAAAACGAGTGTTTAATTACTAGGAAGTTTAATAGTAGGGAATTTTAATAATTATAAAGGAATCGTTTAGTCGTCCTGGCTAAATGAATAGCAAAGGGTTTTAATTACTAAGGAATAAATACAACCCTGTGAGTTGATTTACAATTTGAGATCTGCATTCAAAAGAGTTCAGTGCTAGTGTTGGCTTTGATGTAAGAAATACATAGAAAAAGCTAGTTATAAAGAATGCTATAATATCTGAAAAATCTGGCCCACATCTAAGTCACAGCAAGTACACGGTATAGTCCGGGAACCCAAGACAGTCGGACGGAATCCACAGAGCGAGGGACGATTTTTTTTTTCCCCGGTGAAACACATCTACAGAAAAACTGATTTTTATTTCGACCGTGGAGTGATTTTAATAAAGGTGAGGAATATTTTGACGAGTGTTTAATTACTAGGGAGTTGATTAACGGAGTTTGAAAATTTTTCCACTGCAGACGTGTGTTCTAAAAGCAGATTTAACATGTCATCCCTACGAATAATTTAAACCATTATTAATTTCACCCTATGGTATTTTCTATGGAAACAGTAAGAGTAAAATGAATTTCAACTGTAGGATGATTTTTAATAGAGGTAAGGGAATTTTGATGAGTGTTTAATTACTAAGGAATTTTGTATCATCCTTTTCTGTACAATTATTCTAAGACCAGTCAATCGTTCCATGCAATTATTCTGAGACTTGCATCAGCCGAGTGAAGGAGTGGGGCCTTAAAATGGTCAACCAGAGGGTTTTTCATAAGGGGAAGGGCTTAAAATATAGGTAGGTCGACCGTGGGGGCCGAAAACGAGAAATTAGACTTAAAATAAAGAGGTTTTTGGGGAAAATAGTATTTCTCACTGTCGACAGGTGGCGCCAGGAGGGTTTTTCATAAGGGGGAGGGCTTAAAATATAGGTAGGGCGACCGGGGGGTCCGAAAACGAGAAATTAGACTTAAAATAAAGGGGTTTTTGGAGAAAATAGTACTTCTCACTGTCAACAGATGGCGCCACTGAGGGGAAAGGGGGTTTAATAAAGGGGGAGGAATTATTAATAAAGGTCGGTTACGTAATGATTATGTAATGATTATGTAATGATTACGTCATGTTGCGTCATAGGGGGAGTGGTCGGTGACGTCATAGGGGCGTGGTCGGTGACGTCATAGGGGGGAAAGCACTGTGCAAAGGGGGAACCGTATAATGTGACGATACTACTCACAAACACTGCTGTTACTTCGAATTTGATTTGGTGTAAGTGTTGAATATATGATTCGTACAGGATTGCGTAGTATTTACATTTGGTAGAATTAGTATTACCAATAGTGGAAATGGGGTGGGACGTGATAGAACGGTGTCCTACTAGCTCCGCAAATAAAAAAAATAGTTGTAGAAAAGCTAAAAAAAACAGATACAGTATCCTCCACTTTGAGGGTTATTTCGGTAAATATTATTATTATTTCTTTTGGGGTGGGGTGGGGGGGGGGGTGACTGGAGGGTGTCAAAGAATCGACAGTATTTTGCAATACCTCTAGTTCAACAATCCCATTTTCAATGTTGATTATTGCGAAATATCTGTAAATTTACATTGGTTGTATCTAATGACTTAAAGAGCATTTACTCGTTGCTATTATTCCAGAAAATCGTTAATATCTTAAAGATTGATTTGGTTTCTGTGGTTTCAAGTGTGGAATCATCATATCGGAATAATCCAATCTGAGACAATGTCGAAATGATGCGAATTCGTGAAGACACTTCCTTTCCGTTGTTAAGAAAACAACCGAGCAAAATAATTCAATCGTTAGCCTTTATTAACGGTTTTCTGGAATAAATTGTTTTAATGGACAAATAATCTTGTCATTAGAGATAACAAACACCAATTTTCAAAATGCCATTAACAAGATTATAACTCAGGAAACTGTATTAGTGCGCAATACTATACTATATACATGCGCCTACATTAACTTCAAAACAACACAGATCCGTAGATTTTGCATCAAATTAACGATATTCTATAGCAATAATGAATCCGTTACGAAGATTTTTGAAACTCCATAACTAATGATAATCCATACAGGATTTTTTTTTCATCCACGTTTACCTCTCTGAAATATACCTCTTTAGCACAATTAATATAACCCTTTCGAAACCATAACAAAACTCTTTCGAAAACATCAGTAAGCTATTCTAAACAAATTACAGATTTGCCTTCCGGTACAAATATTTTAAATGTGAGTTGTATTATTATAAGAGAAGATGAAAGGTTATTTAAACAATAATTCACATCTTACTGTATTTAATCTCTACTGGAATTACTGATGAAATAATAATGCATCTGGCCTGTTTGAATTCTTATGCATGAATAAAATTTATTTCCTTAAAGTTTGGAAATAAAATAAAAAGAAAGCTAAGGAAAAGTTCACTGGAATGATGAACTGAAGAAACTTTAGCATTTAGAGGTTTAGGATATAAAACAGTGTATGAGTAGGCTGCAGGGGGCGGCTTGTCATTAGGGGCTATGCCCCACTAACATTTCTGTAATATCTAAAATATTAAACTCCAAACGAATAAATAATAAAAATAATGTTTTACATGAATCGTTTTCTAAAATATCTTTCCAGTTTTATTTTCTTTCAATAAGCATTTAACGAAGTACACTTGACACTGTATTCCGTCGCCGTAATTATCAGCGCTAAGTATCACGGGACAAGCTTTAAGTGTGTCCAGAAATTTTATTTCCAATCTTTAAGGAAATCAATTTTATTCATGCATAAGAATTCAAACAGTTCAGATGCATTATTATTTTATAGGTAATTCCAGCAGAGATTAAATGCAGTAAAATATAAATTATTTTAAATAACATTTCATTTTCTATTATACTAATACAACTCACATTTAAAATATTGTAACGGAATGCAAATCTGTAGTTTAGAAAAGCTTACTGTTTTCAAAAGGGTTTCGTTACGTATGAATAAAAAACTTTTCCTTAGACGCCCCTGCAGCCTACCCATGCACAGTTTTATATCATAGATCCTAAACGCTCAAGTTATTTTTCAGTGAAAGCACCATCATTTTAGAGAACTTTTCATTAGCTCTAACAGTGATAATAACAGTAGGAACTCTATCTGAAGAAATTAAGGTTCTATTTGATACAGGTTTCGTGAGATGGCCTGTAAATCATTAATGATAGGCAAGATCTAGGAGTATCCTGTAACTAATGAACGAATCTACCCCCCCCCCCCCCATCCTTGGAGAATGCTAGTAAGAGTAATGGGGCAAAAATGATTAAACTTGTGCATATTTCACGTGTTTTTCAAGCAATTTCTAAAAAGCTAAAACGAAGGGATGTTGCACTGCAATGGAAATCTAGTCTTTTAGTCATTTGCCCCCCTTCTTCACCCCCTAATCCGAACCTGATTAGGGGGTGAAGAAATCCGGGCCTGATTATTGATATCATCTTTAGCCATTTTCAAAAATCACCATATTTCATTTTTGTGAATAAAAGTGTCACTCAGAGGTAAAAAGAATTAAATTGATTATCCAAGCGGTGCTCTTAAGAATTTTTCCTTTGTTAGATGATGGGACTACCCGAAGTTCTAGTGTATTCTTTTTAGTTCTTGGCAGGGATGGGAATACTGCAGCTCCTAGTGACTGTACTAGGTGGACAGTGGATGTTTGGGACACATAAGTTAACTGTGCACATTTCATCTTATATATAAATTTGCACATTTGTAAATACCATGCAAATTTTCTGTCAATAATAGGACACCCAGAGTAATATATTAAAGAGTATCTTCAAGCATTTAAAAGCTCTTAATTACCTGTACCTTGGCTTTACTGTAACCTCCTGCATTAAATAAATTATTATTATTTTGAAATCCTCATGCCTCACAGATTAATGTATTAATTACTATATGACAATTTCTTAGGGGGGTGAGGTTGGCTCAGTTGATACGTCAAAGAAACCATAAATTGGACGTCAAAGTAAATAAAAACAATCTGCACCCTATCTTATCCCATATAATTCAAGCCAAACCGTAAACTATAAAAAAACAGGCATTCAAAATTACATTTATAAGAAACGACAAATACTCGAAAACCAGAAAATTCCACGAAGCAGAAAGAAACATTTACGAAACGGCACTAAATGCAGAAACCATGGAAATTGATCAACGACATAGAAAATATGACTAAAAGGACAATAAACCAAGCAACACAACCCACTCCAGCACAAAGATCCGATGCCGAAAAAACAAAATTGACAAAAAAGCATATCAAATGAACCATGGTTAGTCAACACCAGGCGTAAAGAAACTTTATGGATATCAAGTACCCATAGCCAGCACCCCACCCATATTAAATATTATAAAAGGAAACAGGGACAAAAAACTGGCAGTGACCAAGAATAAGAAACAAGAATATCAAGGAAACTTGACAGCAACACAGAAGGAAAGCCATACTTCGGTAAAACAAAACGATCAACTAAAGTACGCATGACGAAACACAGAACGGATATGACTGAAACGGAAAACCATCTCCCTTGCAAGAGCGGCAAAACAAGCAGGACAGCAACCTGATTACGAAAACGCCAAAATCATTACCGCACCACCCACAATATTTCAACTGGATGCTGCTGAGCAAATGATCATATACCAAAATAGAGAACATTGTTGCAATGACGATATATATCTCCCCCCTCCAACACCATGGAAATTTTTACTTCACCAGCAAAGAGAAAAATTAAATAAATAAATAAAAAATAAATACCCTCTCAAGCAGCTGCTTGCCACAGAGACTTTACTATGGCATATAAACTGACAGGAGTCTGTCAGTTTATATGCCGTAGTAAAAGGTCTGTGATGATGGCAGGACCTCAGTACAAAAACAACACAAACGTCCATGCCTTGTCCATTGCTCAAACCCAGGTCACTTAGATCAGTAACAAGTGCACTAATCACCACCAAACAAAAAATTAAAGGCATTATGATAGCACAAGTTCAAAACCTCTCCCCCTCCGAAACAAACCGTGAGTAACAAGATCTCAGATCCAATCTGCTGCCAAGCAATTCCCCTCTCCACCATGGCGAAGAAAAGCATGCGCATTTACAAGCACGTGGGTATAACCTATGCAACACTCGAAAAACTAGCACTTCTGAAGAAGACTGCCACAGTCGAAACGTGTTAATTATATTTTGTTTTTCCTAATTGGACATACACGTATCCCAAAACTATGCAAAAAAGACCTACAGTATCCCTTTGTAACTAATGCATTGCAATCGCAACTGAAGATGGCGCTACTAACTACCACTACCAGAAAGACGAAACGTAAACTGTGGGCATACGTGTGGACAACAGTGAAAAATCATAGGGATATAAGGTGTGTGATTATATTCGTGGTGTTGTTCAGATGGAGTATCCTTTAAAAATTATGCAAAAGTGAGCAAAGATATGTTGGTAACCACATCTTTATCACCTATACTCTAAATACAGCGTAATAGTGATAATGTACCGAGTATATGTACAGGGGTTTATCAAAATAATGGAAACAATGTTTGTGGATAACATTTTATTAATAAGCATTCAGCATTCAGAACAGATACAATTCAACACTGAATAAACTTATACAAGTCATACAGATACCGTAATGGAATGTGGGACTATTCTTTTTGTAAAATATGGCCCAAATGTGCCAGTGATGCTGGAGGTGGAGTGTGTGATCTGACCTTGCACTCCAGTTATTTCCACAAATGTTCAATAATATTGACGTCTGGAGTTTGAGCTGGCCAGGGTAGCTGCTGTACCTCATTCTCCACAAACCACAACTTGACACATTTCGCACAATGGCTAAACATTGGGTGCAGGTGGTCCCCGAGAATGGATTTGTACCTTGTGGATGTGACACGACCCTGCAGAATAACTAATAACACCCCACAGCATTAGGGATCCATCTCCATGCTTCACAGTCAGGGTGGTATGCTTCTGCAGGTTTTACTCTACCAGTGGTGGGAAACAATGTGTTGCAGGATTCATCAGACCACACAAGTTGCCAGTCTTTAGCATCCTAATTTTTATGTGATTTGCACCACCTTACACGTTTTGTTGCATTGATGTTGATAATCAGAGGTTTTTGGATTGCAGCACGGCCATAAATACTTGCAGGATGAAGTTTCCGACGAATTGTCATGACGGAAACGGGATCATTCTGACTGTTGCTCAACTCTGTTATTTACGGTGCCGTGGTCTTGTGCTTCCATTGTACAATCCTGTCAACGTTCGCCTATCCCTATCTGACAACTTTGTATGGCATCCACAATTTGCACGTTTGGAAGCAACACCCTCTCCTTTCAATACAGTTCCTCGTGTCACACCTATTTCTGCCATTCTGGATACTGAAGCCCCTGCAAGACGCACACCAATGATCATGCCTTTCTGGAGGTCCATCAGATGACATTGTCGACAATTACACCACAACAGCTGTTTCACCTGCGGCACTGCCATGTGATAACCGACATTGTACTTCTCCCCTTTATATACCTCACATCGTAGGTGACGTCATCCCTGTGATATGCATACAGCGCATTGCTTTTACTCCTATCGCAGTTTCCATTATTTTGATAAACCCATGTAGTCGCTGTGATTACTTTGGAAATCAAACTTCGTAGTTTTAGGAGATGAATTATTTTAGGTTGCATAGGTATTAAAGAAATATTGCAATCTTGCCATTTCTGAGTCGTCCAATAGTTCAATTTCCACCATTAAAGTTAGAAAAGGACAGATTTCATTTCTGTTTGAAAACGGCTATCTCATATTCTCCAGACAAAATAAGTTATTCTACTAGTTTTGTTTATTCTTTTTGATTTCAACAATACTGCTCATATACATGGTGATTGTAAACTCTTTCAACAAAAAAAAGAGGAGTGATAGTACACATCAAGACGAACAATTTTTGCAATGGAACCTAGGGTCGCATTCCACTCCTTCCGCCAGGAAAATGCCACGCATGCAAAAGTATTTACAACCGGTGCATGAAAATCACAATACAACGATTCGGAAATCTCTCACGGTACAATCTTTGTGCTTCACGTCCATTATCACCTGCTTGGCCGTACATCAGATGCATATCCGCCTATTCCTCGTATGTGTTGTCTTCCATGTCCTTCACGAATATGTCACTTATCAAGTGACGTTATCATGGTAATGTCGATGAACGGGTTCTGCTGCGATTTTAAATGTTTGTCCTCAATCGTCTACGCACTTGCTCAGTGCACCTAATTTGTATCTTGTGATTTTCATGCACCGGTTGTAAATACTTGTGCATGCGTGACGTTTTTCGAAAGTACTCTTTCTGGCGGAAGGAGTGGAATGCGACCCTAGGTTCCATTGCAAAAATTGTTCATCTTGATGTGTACTATCACCACTCTTTTTTCGTTTAGTTTACAATCACCCTGTATACACGGTGATTCAAAACTTATCGTTCAAATTTCGTGGGGAGGTAGGGAATACGTCAGGAAACCGATTTCACATAGGAAAGTATGTCCGTAAATGTACGCATGCGTATGTAGAGGGCGCTGTGTGTACCCAACCAGTGTACAGCTCGCCCGACCACTCCCGCTGTCATCAGTGTACGAGCTGACTTACTAGTGATAAGATGAATCGTTTTACGCATCAAGAGCTAGCGGATATGCATCTCGCATATGGGGCAGCTGGCGAAAGTGGCCGCCGAGCTAGGCAAGTTTACGAAGACCAGAGCAGTTTACGAAGACCCCAACAGAAGAATACCGCAGCATCAAATGTTTGCACGTGTGCATCGCAATCTGCGCGAACGTGGTTCACTGCGCAACAACATGCAGGATACGGGAGAAGACGACTGACGCGGACTGTCAACGTCACAGAACAAGTCCTACAGTCCATCGAAGATAATCCGAATACCAGCACACGAGCTATTGCTCAGCAGCTTGGAGTCTCTCAGTCAGCAGTGTGGCGGATACTGCACGAGGAACGTGCATCCTTACCATCTGCAAAAGGGTGCAGTTACTACATCCTGACGATTATCTGAAGCGTGTGGAATTTGCACAATGGTTCATGCAGAAAGGTGCCGTGGACCCCAGTTTTCCAGCTTCTGTCCTTTTTACAGATGAAGCTTCATTCAGTCGTGAAGGTGTGTTGAATACACATAATTCACATGTGTGGGCTTACGACAACCCGCATGGTACGAGAAGTCACGCTGCGCAACATCGTTTTGCCGTAAATGTGTGGGCTGGAATCATTAGTGATTGTTTGTTGGGACCTTACTTGCTACCGCCCCGATTGGACGGCCGGAAATACCTAATATTTCTCGAGACAGTGTTACCGACTTTTCTGGGCGCTGTTCCTGCGCATATTCAACGAGATATGTGGTATCAACATGACGGGGCTCCAGCTCATAGCACAATTGTTGCGCGTGATTACCTGAACCGAACATTCGGAGCTCATGCCGATGGATCGGTAGAGGTGGAGCGATCGCTTGGCCACCCAGGTCACCTGATTTATCGCCCATGGATTTCTTTTTGTGGGGGGCCATGAAATACCATGTGTACGAGACCCCCCGTCGAGAGTGAAATGGACCTTGTTGCATGAATAGTGGCCGCCGCAGGCATTGTCCGTGATATGCCAGGCGTTTTTGAAAATGTTCGGTGGTCAATGCAACGGCGCTGTGAATCCTGTGTCCGTGTAAATGGTCGCAATTTTGAGCACCTACTGTGAACCTGTACTTTACCTTGTTGGAGTAAAAGTCACATTCGTTACCACTTAACTGTACTCTTTCCTTGTGTTCACTTGTCCATTTTGTTCATGTAGATGACGTTTGCGGACATACTTTCCTATGTGAAATCGGTATTCCCTACCTCCCCACGAAATTTGAACGATAAGTTTTGAATCACCCTGTATAATATAACCTATGGAGGTAATATAATAGTTAACTCATGGAGAACCCTAGGCCTGTGCCTACAAAAATCCTCATCAGCCATGGGTGATGGAGGTCCAAGAAAAGTCCAGTCTAGTAGATATAAGTGGCCAGCACCAGGATCCTGTGAAGTTGACCACTCCTTATGGTTGAAAAAAAAAAGTGGCCATATATGACCAGATCAGTAGGCCATGCTGAACTGGCAGCCCTCCCCTTCCAAAAGAGAGTACCTCTTTTGAAGGGTACTAACGCTTGCACCACGAGACTATTGGATAATCCAGCAGTTGTCCAGCCACTTTGATAGACAATGCTAGTATATAACTAGGCAAAGTTAACTGTAAATGTTTCTATTTTGTATGAAATTTAATGATGATTAGAAAATTTTCTAAAGGGTAACCCTTTGAATGATGAGAACTTAAAGAAAGACTGCTTTTGTAATAAATAAAAATAAATAAATACCCCCTCAAGCAGCTGCTTGCCACAGAGGTCTGACAGGAGCCTGTCAGTTTATATGCCACAGTAGGAGATCTGAGAGGATGGCAGGACTTCAGCAGAAAAACGACACATACATCCATGCCTTATCCGGGACTCGAACCCAGGTCCCTTAGATCAGTAGCCAAGCGCGCTAACCACTCGGCCACGGGACGGCTACACGAAGGAAATTCAATTACTGAGATTTCAAATTAATATTTTTATATTGCTTACAATATATTGAGACTAAGTTCTATTATCTAAATCACAGTAAACGATCGCTTTGTAAAATGACTAAGGAGGCAACTGGAATGCACAATTGAACCTGCGAGAATATTAAAACTTTTTCGAGACTCATATTCACTAGAGGGATACAAATAACATTACAGTAGTAAAAATATAATTTTGGCGAAAAAACTAATGTATATGATTCTTTTAACTCTTGCAAGTTGTTAAAACTAATAACTAGATTCTTTTAGTCCATTTTCCTTTACGGAAGCTTCCCAAATGCTATGCAACTGCTTCTCAAAAAATCTATTTACTGTCAGCGATTCGCGTATTTCACACCGACACATTTTTAGTATGTATAAATTTATCCAAAACTTTAATATTGACAGACTGACTAACTAAAAACTGACTGAGGATTGCTAAACATGGTTATGCTTACAGCATTTTATAAGAACCAATGGTTATGAGCTCATTTTAGAACAGGTATTATTATACTATTCGATTGAACGAAAAGTTCGTTCGAATATTCTCCAAAAGATGTCACTGGACATGATCTACACAACCACGTGAATTAGCAGCCATAAATAATCTGCGCTCTCGACAGGGGACAGTGGCTAGCATGTTCTAAAATAGAAATCATGCAGACTGGGTGAGCGATATTCACATAGGATTAATTTGAAAATGGAAGATAAATACATTTTCGCCGTCTTATGTTCTTTTTTCCCCGAAAAACTGTGAACGGAGACGATGCTGTAAATGACCGAACGTGTTGAAGTGGTTAGCAAAGTTCCGAACTGGGAATTTCTCTCTGGAAGATGCTCCATATTAAGGAAGGTTGGTATGGTTGACAACGACCAAATCACCAGAATAATCCAAACTAACCAGTGCAGCACTGCTTCAGCTGTAAGGCATTTGGAGCAACTTGGATACGTGAATCGGTAGAAATGTGTGGGTGCGCATCGATTGAGCAAAAAAAAAATTAATGGGCCACATCTCTGCTTGATTCGCTCCTGCAATGCAATGAAAACGACGCGTTTTTGAAGAGGTTAGTGACGGACGATGAAAAATGGATCCATTACAGCCATGTCGAAAGCAAAAGATCCTGGAACAAGCGAGGAGCTTCCATTACCACAATTCAAAGGTCATGCTCTGTATATGATGGGGATTGGAAGGAAATCCTTCAATATGAGCTCTTGCCAAGCAATCAATTAATTCAGAGCAGTATTGTTTGCAATTGGTTCGGCTGAAGGCAGTGATCGATGAAAAACATATTGAATTCGCGAATCAAAGGAGTGACAATGCGAGACCACGTGTTTTGACCTCCCGTCAAAAAATGTTGCAGTTGGGCTGGGATGTTTTGTGACACCCGCCATTTTCGCGTGACATTGCACCCTCTGATTACCACTTATTCTGGTTGCTGCAAAACTGTTTGAACGGCAAAGAGTTCCAATCTTTGTAGACCACCTTGATCGGGTTCTATAACGAAAAACCAAGTTCTATACCAACAGAATAATGAAGCTGCACAACAAATGGGTTAAGATAATCGAACAAAATGGTGGATACATTAATGATTAAAGGTATTTTTTGCTGTTTAATATTTGAGTTTTAATTTTTGCCTAAAATCCAAATTAACTTTTCGTTAATATATTATTGTATTCTCTCAATAGCAACAAAACGTACACCATATTCAGATAACACATAATATGCATGGTCTCATTTTTAAGCTCAAGTTATACACTCTGAAAGTTACAGCATTGTGACAATCATACATGCAATAGTAAGTTGACCACTTTTTAAAATGATCAGTTTTCAAAGTTTACCAGGTCTTGTTTACAGAATGGATCAAATATTTTTCAGTGAACAAATAAAACCGGAATCAGTTAGTAATGATCAGCTCTGCAACTAACAGCACAATTTATTTTTGTTTATATTACATACAGTACTCAAAAAGCTGGTTTTTTGTTTCTGTATCTTTCTGCTTGATTCTGATAAAAAATATATAGAAAAATTGGCTGTATTTTCTGAAGTGGTGCATGCAGAATTATTTTGCTGGGTGTGGGAAGATAGACAAATGCAAAATCTTAAAACAATTTAAGGTAAATGTCCAAAAGGGCATAAGATAATAGTGTATATTTACTTAATTAATTTAAAGTGGAGGTATTAATACCTCCACTTTAAATCAACTTTTGTGTCATGCGAAATAACATTCTGTTCATTTTCAAAATTGCATTATATATTTTATTTTTAAACTACTGGATTAATTCTATACAAAATTAAGGAGTAAAATTTTACCCCAAGATATATATACATTTAAATTTTTACAACTGGCATTTATAATTTACACTCCAGGCATTATATAAGCAATATTATCCAAAATTTGAGAAAGTGTATCTTGGGAACAACCATTTAATTCTTGAATTTCAGATGTTAGACATATCAATGGACCTAATGCGACCAATGTGGAATCCAGAAGCACTGATAAACTTCCTGATACTGCTATCTGACCCTGAACAAAGGAAAAAATTAGTTTAATAATTCATCATATCATGCTAAAAGAATTCTTCAGTGTGACAACTGATACATTTAAATGCACCAATATTCAATATTAAAAGAATTAGCAGAAAGGAAAAATAAAAGAGTACACAGTACATTTTATTTTATGCTGCTTTTTTTAGCCCTTTTAAAAAAAGTGCTACTATTTTCATTTTGACATATGACTGTCAGTCAATCTGCACATAATGACTTTTAAGAGGTAAATGAAAAATTTATTTTGTGTATCATAACCAGCAATATTAAAATTTCTATTTTCTGACTATCCCAGTAGTTTGAATCACTATTAGAATTTGCTACAGTTAGGAAATGGCAAAACTTTAAATGAATATTGTAAATAATCTATTTGTATTAGAAATCTGAAATATAGTTGGTGATAGTCAAGGTGTTTGTTTTTGGCATCAACAACTAAAAACGCTTATTCCTGGGTGGGGTGGGGATACAATTCTTTCATTTAAGAGAAAAATAGAAAATTCTTTCTGGAGTGAAATTTAATTTATGTAATCTTTTGTTAAAATATATTATGATGATAATTATGTGAAAATCTTTGATTCTGTGGTGAATGGCCAGTTAATTTGAAAAATAGAGTTCTGGGAAAAAACGTCTTGAACAATTATAACTGCAACCATATAAAAACTTCTACTTTTCGTTTTAAAATAAACTTATTATCTTAACTATACTGGAATGCAGATCCTATCAATAGCATAATATTCTTTTAACTCAATGGGCAAACACAAATAATTTGCTTGTCTGTGCATGATTGTCACAAATTGTGCTATTGTATCATTTGTCAATCATTGTATTACTAACCAAAATTTCAATGTGCAACCTTATGTCACATGAGAAAGATGTCTTATGACATAAAATGGTACCAGGGCTTGAAAAACTACAAGCTGGCTTTGGTTTGATGTAAAAAAATATATCTAAATCACAAGTGTTCACCACCTTTCACTTTTATGCAAATTTTATCATACTGCATAAAGACTACACTGAGATGAGAGTTTATTAGGTGCATCACCCCTTGTCACACAAATGGTTCAGTCCAACATGTAAAACGTTACATGACAGCAGTGTGCAGTATAAATCAGGCAGAACAGCTCTTTTTGGCATCATTTAGAGTTGGATTCAGTGTCAGAAAGGACAAAACGTGTAACCTGCGAGTAATTTTGAACATGGCATAACTGTTCTAGCATCTCCCAAATGGGTGCCACCTGGGATTTTCATGCACAACTGTTTCAAAGGTTTACTCAGAATGGTGTGAAAAGCAAAAAATTGCCAATGATTGGCAATCTTGAGGATGAAAAGCTTTTGGATCAGAGGAGTCAAATTGGAGACTGGCAAGGGTCATGCAAGCGAACATATGAGTGGCAAATCACAGCAGAATTAAACACTGGCATGCAGAAGGTCATCTCCAAATGCATTACCTATTGGACCTTGTAAATATGCTACAACATTACCTATTGGACCTTGTAAATATGCTACACCGATCATGTTGAGTGCCGATGCTGTAAGTGAAGAACATGAAAGCGTGTCTCCAGTGGGTGCAGGAGCGACACTGGACTATTAAGGACTGGAAAAGGGTAGCTGGGTCAGAAAATCAAAGTTCCTTTTACATCATGCTGATGGAAGAATCAATATATAGTGCAAGCAACACAAGGCCATGGAGTCATCTTGTCTCTTGTACTTTGTACTTGTGTCAACAGTACAGCCTGATGGTGGCGATTGGGGAATGTTTTCCTGGCACACATTAGGCTTCCTGATATTCATCGAAGGATATCTGATTGCCATGGCATATTTGAACATTGTTGCTGACCAAGTTAATCTCTTCATGGTTATAGTTTATCCTTACTCGAATGGCCATGTTCAGCATGATAATGCATACTAAGATACATATTGTCACCGAATGAAATATTCGGTGACAATATGTGCCTTGTGAGCAGGTACATTATCATGGCAATGAAGTAAAAGTTTCCTTTGCTTCATTGCCCTGCACAGTCCCCAGATCTAAACCCTATCGAACATCTTTGGAATGTGGTGGAAAGGGCTGTTTGCAGTGCGAATGTGCTGCCATCCAATTTGCAACAATTACAAGATACAATCATTGCCACATGGTACAAAATTCCTGCACAATGCATCCAGCATCTTGTAAGTTCCAGGCACCAACGAATTTGGACTATTCTGAAGGCCAAAGGAGGTGCAACATGCTACTAGGTAGGTTATATTTTTACCTAACAAAACTGGAATCTCAGTGTATAATCATGTGTGCCATTACTTCAGTTATTCTATAATTTATTTCAATCATTGCTTTTAGTATATTTTAAGTGTTGTTTACTGACATCTTGGATAACCTATATAAATGGGTTATTATTTAGTGCAGTGTATAGAGCAGTATTCAATCTGTTGATCGCAAGCTACCAGTCCATCATTGTATATTTTTTGGTCAATCATGCCTTCAATACAGATTTTTTTTTCACATTACGTTTTTAATATGATTGCAGAATTTTATCTGTTGTAATGTTTGATCGTTCAAAAAATTTTTTAACTGCATTTTATTTTGTGGCCTGTATATAACTGCAGTTTTGTCAGAGTATGATTAGAAAAAAAAATACAATAATTTACCCTCCGTAGTAATGCACAGATTATCTGTAGAATCAATAGTTAAAACATCTGAAAAAATTATCGCCGAAGCAGCGGGAATCGAACTCGCAACTCTCTAGATATATGCCAGAGAGCTCTAACCATTAAACCACGCATCAGATGCTAAAATCTTCCAGAATAAGACCTATAAATCTTTCACTGAGATATGGTGGACCTTGCGCCATCTATACTTCAGGAGAGGAAACTTCCAATTGTTGCTAATGATTTAGATGTTAATGAGCAGGTCAATCACGCTTTTAAACGTTTATTATTAAAAATCCATCCACAGTAAATACACAGATTACCTGTAGAAATAGACTTCAACAATAGCCAAAACATATGAAAAAAAATTATCGCTGCTGCAGCGGAAATCGAAGCCCACAACTCTTTAGATACATGCCACAATGCTCTAACAATTAAACCATACATCAGACGCTAAAATCTTTCAGAATAAGACCTATAAATCTTTCACTGAAATATGGGCGTCGGCGATAATTTTTTCAGATGTTTTAACTATTGTTGAAGTCTATTTCTACATATAATCTGTATATTTACTATGGTGGATTTTAATCTAAATCATCTTTCTGCAATCATATTAAGCCAGAGTTTGAGCTTCTTTTTGAATGATTCGATCTTGTTCCAAGCATTAAATATTGTTGTATCTGGACCTTGAAGTTTTAAATTCAACTTGTTAATGTAAGAAAATATGTCGCTGAGATATGCCAGTCTGGCTACCCATTTCTTATCTTGTAAATAATGGGACAGGTCACTTTTCTTATCAATTAGAAACAGCTCAACTTCCTTTCAGAGTTCATATAACCTCTTGAGAACTTGACCACAGAACAGCCAACTTCCGAATGGAAAAGAAGATTTTTGACGATCAGAGCCCATTTCATCGCACAAAGCTTTTAACAGCCTTGTATTTAAAGCAGTATTTTTATACAATTAATAATTTTAACAGATTGAGACAGGACTTCATGAAGCTCAGGTGCCATTTTTTTTGGAGGCCAGGTTTTGCCTATGAATTAGCAATGTGTTGACAATAAGTTATTGCCTGCCATATTCTTAATTTTAGAGACTAAACCTGAATTTCTACCTGTAAGACAGGCAGCGCCATCAGTACAAACTCCAATGCAATTTTTCCATTGAGACCTCTCTCTTCAATGAAACCATTTAAAACTTTGAAATTTCACTGCTGGTAGTGTGCATAGGTAATTCAAAAACACTTATACCTTCTTCCTTCATGTCACTTTCATCATGGTCAATATATCGCACATATGTAGGTAAAATGCTGTTGTTCTGAATATCTGTAGATTCGTCCAGTTGTAATGCAAACAATTTCGATTTTTTAATTTTTTCAATGAGTTGCGTTTCTGTATCTTCTGCCATATCAGATATCCACCTTTCAACTATATCATTTGACAACGGGATGTCTTTTATTTTATTTGCCGCAGACTGGCCTAATACTTCATTACAAGCAGCAATCAAAGAAGGCTTAATGAGTTTTTTGCCAATGGAATACAGATTTTTACATTTAGCTATCTGTAATGATATTAAATAGGGTGCCATCAAAAGTGAAGTGTCAGTGGTTGAAGCTTGGGAAATAATTTTCTTTTCTATTTTAAGTGCATCTCTTTTACGCATAAAGAATTCAATGGGCTTGTTGACTAGATCGGAATGTTTTGTGTTGAGATGTCAGGTAAGTCACAATGGCTTCATAGCTTCATTTCCCAGAACAGTAGCACAAATGACACACTGAGGTCGTGGCAATTGTTCAATGTCAAAGCATTGTATGAAACTAAATTTTAAATAGCTGCCCATGTACTTAGGAGTGAATGCAGACTTTTTCTTCTGTGTGCTGGTAGTTTCCCCCTCCTTTTTTACATCCTGGAGATCACTCTGTAGGCTTGAAGTGGATGAATCACTATTTGTTACATCACAAACATCTTCAATGAGAGATTTCTTAACACCAAAATTAAAGTCCCTTGTCTCTTATTCATATTAAAATTTAAATCTGTAGGCCTATTACTTTTAAAACATCATGGCACTCAGGTTTTGAAACAAGCACTTACACACTACAATGCAAACTTGCGAAGAAACAGTATTCAGTATTACTAGATTTGAGAACTGGATAAAGACTGCCTTGATCTTCAATTTCAGTGGAAAAATTTTCTTTATACTTCCTTGCTGATTGGTCACTGACATTTGCAACACAGATGTTATTTCATTCAGTTTGGAGAACAGAGGATACACTGCCCATTGTTGTAATCGGCTTGCAGGCAATTTTTATGACTGGTTTTAAACAGCGGTATTCCCTTTCTCGAATGTTGAAAGATTTCAATGTCTGAAAATTCCTGATCATTCATGAATACTTCCATGTTTAAAAATACCTGGCTTGGTCACTGACATTTGCTACACAGATGTTTTATTTAGGTGTTCTGAGTCTGAGCTATAAATATTTATAATGACAAATTCCAGGAGAACCTCTCGTGGTCCAGTACCGGACCACAGCCTGGCAGTTGAGAAACACTGCTCTAGAGGCCTCTAGTTGTTAATATAAAATATTATGTGTGCTTCAAAGTAATGGGAAAAGTGCTTTTGACGAAAGAAATTTTTGCTCATTGAATTCTGTGGAATGCAGAAAAATTAAAAGAATATTATATAAATATAAACTTTACGTTAGAATAAATTTATTAAAGTTATGAAAATACTTTTACTTTTATGTAATAACATTTAAATATATTTAATTCATATTTCTTATTTTTTAATGAGAATTTTAAGGGAACCACTGCTTCCATTCCTTCCATGGATGCTTCACCACTGATAATTATACATACAGGCCATATGGCCAAACCAACGGAGTCTTTCTCTGCACAATATGTTGCTCAAAAGGAGATTGCTGACTACTTTGCCTAACCTAATCGTTACTTACAAAGTTGAACCACCTAATGCCCACGATACTCTAGAATCAAAAGCATCATTTCCTGTTTACAAATCATTCAAGTTTCACTACCATAACTAACCTTAGAAAAAACAAAACTATTATACAGTCTAATTTTAGTCTTCAGGCATATACGCCTATTTCTCCATACTCTCTATAGATCCTTAAAAGTCCCATCAGCAATCCCTATTTGTCTGCTAATCTCATGTTGCATATCACCAGTGTCTGCTACATAGCTCCCAAGATAATTAAACTGACACTTGCTCAAGACTGTAACCATTCAGATTAACTGAATCACAGCCTGCCTGACCAATTCTCATCACTTTAGTTTTCTCTCTGTTTATAACCAAACCTATACTACCAGTCTCATCAACAACTCGAACGAAAGAGTTCATCTCATCAACACCATTTGCCAAAGGGCTAAATCATTGGCATAATCTAAATCAGAAATTTTCAGATCTCCAGACCATTTAAGGCCAAAATCTTTCCCTTGCAGTGAATTTCACATAATATAATAAATAATCGAACTAAAGAGAAAAGGGGACAGAATGCACTTTTGTCGAATACTGGAAGCAATGCTGAAGCATTACTATAAGACTTACCAACTCTCACATGTGATGTCCCCTCATTCACTTTTACTTTACCTTAACCAGTTTTGCTTAATTTACGTTATATTTATCATTTTGGGGATTTTTATTTCATTTTTGGCATCACAGCACTCGTTTCCAAGAGCATAGGAGTTGTGCATGCGCAACTCCGAACTTTTGATTGTCACCCGCTAAAGCGCGTGTACAAGGACACGCCCCCTCTTGCATCATAGCTTGCACCGTTCGTCAATTTATGCAAATGTCTTTCCCAGCGTGCAACATGACATGTGCTGGCTTTGTAGCCTCTTGTTATAACCTGGTGACATGTTAGTCATGGAAGCACAATTAGAGGGGCACAGTTAGTTGAGAAAGAGTGTAGTTGGAGTTTTGCTGAAGAGTTTGTAGTAAATGATGTAGTATCTTCTTCACTGAAGTTTTAGTGAGTGTTTTTGGAAATAAATTTGTTTGTTACAGAAACTTTTTGAATCTTTACTAATTTTTTCTCTTGAGCAATGTCAATTGTTTTGATTAGACATTAAATTTTGACAATCATTTAATATTTTTGAATTCTTACTCATTAAGTAACGCTCGCTGGTATTCGAACCCTAATTAAACTTTATTTTTGGCAATTTGTTAATTATTGCCTGGCGTCAGACTCAGCTACCCTGAGCTTGAATAATTATTGGATCAGACAAAGGGTCCAAAACTTAATAAACTTTAAAGTATTATAATTCTTTGGAGCGTTACAGAGCCATATAAAAGAAGTGGCACAACGAACAGGGACTTGCCAGTAGTAAAAGAAGTCGCACTGAGAATAGAAATTTGCCAGTAAAAGATAGTGGTCCAAGAATAGGGACTGTATATTTGTGTATAAATTGTGTATGTTATTTAATGTGATTGTCAAAGATAGTAATTTTTGAGCTCATTAGTTGTATATACTATTTATAGATTTAACGGCAGCTTAAGCCGAAAATTTTTAGTTGAGCAAGAAGCTAACTTTTTTTGTGTATTAGTCAAAGGTACTAAATTTTCAGCGCAGTTATTGCTGATAGTTGATATTTATTGTATGTAAAGATAAGAAGTGTCCAGACACACACGTACACAGGCACGATAGAAAAATTGTTTGATAAGCAAATTTATATTTTTGCAAGCTTAGAGTTGTAGCTTTAGAATTGTTGTATAGCAGTACCTTTGAGCACTGCTCAAGATTAAAAAAGGTTTCAAAATTTCCAAAATTCAAAATTTTGGCTGACCGCTAAACATTTCTGCTAGTAATATGGCCGATTATGCCATAATGACTCCCAACTTAGAAAGAGTAAAGGGTAGGTTGCAGGATGTAATGATGGAAGCAGAAGTGCTAATGAATCTGCTTAATGATCCTCGGGAGAAAAGGGGAAAGACAACAACCCCTAAATTTGCTGACAATGCTACGTCAGTTCACCAATGTAGAAACTTTGAATGTAAGGTTCCATTTTCTGTTACGTCAGAAGCAAGTGATAGAGCAGAGTATTATCAACCGCCACAATGACGAGTTGCCAATCCATCTATTAACTATAGTCCTTATGTTAATTGACCTTTACCTGAGATAAGGTTTGAAACGTCTGTCATCGTGGACATTTGTCAAGCCCATGGAGGAGCATTTCCGTTTACATGAAGTGCCTGGCAACAAAAAGATGGTTTTAGCAGTATCTTGTCTAAGTGGATGTGCTAAGCAATGGTGGAATAACATAGCATGTCATCATGGAATTGAATATTGGAAAGAATTCAAAAGCGAAATCATGGACATATATCCGGCTTATAATGATTTTACAGAACTAGCTACAGAGTTGTTTTCACGAAGACAAAGGGAAAGAGATGACATAGAAAAATTTATCTGGGGTACAGTAGAGTTATACCAGCTGTACGATGCTGATGCCGCTGAAACTGATATTGTAAATTGCATATTATCTCAATTGCTTTTGCACATTAGAGAATTCCTAGAAGTACGAAACATAACTCAATTTCAGATTTAGTAAAATTGGCTCGGCAATATACTGCAAGAAGAGAATCTGCAGCAACTGCATTAATGCTTAACTGCATTAATCTTAAGGATTGCACAATGGATGCAATCCCTGCCAAAGCAGCGCTATCAGGCTGAGTCTCGTAAAATGACTTCCGCATGACCGGAAGTTACACGGTTCCGACAATTTGTGCTGAACGCACATAGAATGATGCAGAATGAACGAAGTAGAGAATTTGTTCCACATCAAGCTTCGAACAATGACACTAGACCTAAACTTCTTTTAAGAACGATAGAGAAACTTTCAGATGTGTTTTTTGTGGCTGACTAGGACACAGAGCAATATTGTTATCGGAGGAATGACAATTCGGGAAACTTGAATTAGGATCTTTGAAGCGATAGGCCAAAGTTCCTCACGAAAAGCCCTCTCATGAGTTATGTCTTGCCACTATAGCTTTACCTTTTGTTAATGCTTGTCACGAAGAAACTAAACTAATAGATTGTAACAATACAGAAGCCGATCTTCCATTTTCAAAGGAACAAGTTTTAGATGATAATTATGACAATTGTCAATTGACAGTGCAGCTGTGGTCCCGTGGACTTTCTGGGTTGGTTGGGTTGTTTTACCTCTGAGCGGCACTTTTTTGCACACCATGGGCTAAATGGCCAGGTCACATTGACCTCGAAGGCTCAGAGAAGGTTGGGGGAGGGGACCCACTGGAACAGCTGTTGGGAGACAGATGGTAGCCTCCCGTCAAGGCCATTCAGCGTGTTCTTTAACGTGCACAGGGTATGGCTCTCCCGCACACGGGGCCACGGCTTAACATCCCATCCGATGGATGGCGGCCTTTCCAAGCCCATCGGTGTCCCCTACTGACCGTGGGCAGGGCGGGGAATTCTGCGGAGATAAATCTCAACGCTGACCCAGCTGGGACTCGAACCTGGGAACTACAGATTACGAGCCTGGCGTGCTACCGACTGAGCCACCCCCGCCCCATGTGGACTTTCTGAATTACCTTGTAGTCCCAAAGCAGAATGTTCAAGAAGCACCTACAAAATGTCCCATTAGTGCAATTTTATGCAAATTTAAAGACAAAGTTTGTGAAGCAGAGCAAATTAATGAAGAATCTATTTTAGTTGATGAAGAGGTTTCTGAAGTAGAAGTTTTAACGGAAATTAATAATGATAAAAATATTTTTGAGTCTGATTTAAGGGAAAATAATGAAATAAAAAGCAACCAAGAAATTGTGCCGACCGCAAATAATCCTGACGAGTCTGGAAGTCCTCACCTGTTGAAGCGTCATTTGGAGGCAGACACCAATAAACCTAGGAAGCACAAGGTCAGGTTCTTCAAAAATCCGCACGTTGCAACCAGATGCCGACGAAACAACCAGATCATGCAGAGCGACAGAGCGAAGCAGTCAACATAGTAGAGATGACGTCACGAGCGAGATCTTCAGCAACGCTTTTACTTGAAGATAGCAACTGACGAAGGAAAGATGTCATGAGAACCTGACTGGATGATTTATCACAATGGAGTGCCAACAATGAAAATTTAAGTATATTATTATTCTTCCACTTGGCATTTAATGATTTATAAATGTTCTCTTTTCTCTGGAATAGATGAAGACAAAGAAGAATGAAGAAGCTTTATTGTGATTTATATAGTTAGCAATGCTTAATTTGTTGTTGAAACTTTGGAGTTTCAATATTTATTTTAGGAAAGTGAATTTACTGTAGTTCGAGTTTATATTGTGTGAATAGAATTTTTTTGCATTCTTGTTCATCGAAGTTCTAGTTGTTATATTGTATTAACGTGATTTAAAGTGTATTTTTGTAGATTTTTTCGTTTCAGCTGACTGATAGATGAAAATTGTAAGTCGACATTGGGAAGTTTAGAAATTGTAAAATGTTTATAGATATGAATGAGGAGAGTGAAAGAGAATTAGTGATTTAATATTTTTTCATTTTTAAGAAGAATTTTGTATTGTAAAATAATATGCATTCCAAAAGTGGATTTATGTATGCAATTATGAGATTCATGTAAAAAGCGATTGGCTGAAATGTTATCGTCATATATTATAAATTATTTACACATTTTTTTCTTTATTCTTAGATACGATGTTATGTATGTGTTTAAATCTTTTCAGTGTCATCAGTGATATTTTATTTATTGTCAATGATGCATAATTTTTGGGATGACATTGGCAATATTTATTTGTATATATATGAGCTGACCATGATGATGACTGCAGAATTTTTTTTGGGGGGTACCTTTTTGGAGCTATCCCCAATGGCCAAATCTGGTGACCAAGTTGTTACCAGCATAAGTCCTTTGGGAGGGGGACGTTTAGCTCTGAAAGGGGAGGTAGCTAATAATTGTTTTATTTCAGCTAGCTCATGATTGCTGTGTATAGGTGAAGAAGTAGCGGATGATTACAATCCCGCTTTTTTGTAAAAATTTGAATTTTCTTAGCTTCGCGTGTTTGATGTAACTAGGAGGAGATAACGGTGTTCGAATACCTGTTTTCTTTTATGTGATTTAGGAGAAGAATTTAGCTTTCGCATATTTTTTTATTGTGGTTATGGGATAAGCGGAAGTTATCACCCCGCTTGCAACATATGTAATTGAATATTTTTTTTTTCTTGTCTTTAACCTTTCTAGAAGTTAAGAAAGATAGGAGTTAATTAACCTTTTTTAACTGTGAAGTTCAAGTTATGCCAATTTCAAGTTTGTATCAGAATGGATACTAGGTAGGCTGATAATGCTAGTATACAGTCAACTGTCACAGCCATTGGTATATATTTACACTAGGTTAGCTGCTACACACTTTTATTAGGAGATTTGGGAGGAGGTACCTTTGGTTGTGTTGGAAAATTGTGTCGAAGTGAGAATAGATCGTCTTATCAAAATTTGCGTAGGCATACTTTTACTTATTTATGTTCAGCCATGTGTAAATGACGTGAGATGTGTCCTTTCATTCAAAATTTGCTCGTCAAAATCTGTTAGGTCAAATTTTTGACTCCCTTTGGAAGGGGGAGTTGTGATGCCCCCTCATTCACTTTTACTTTACCTTAACCAGTTTTGCTTAATTTTTACTTTATATTAACCTTTTTTACAGATTTTTATTTCATTTTTGGCATCACAGTGCTCGTTTCCAAGAGCATAGGAGTTGCGCATGCGCAACTCCGAACTTTCGATTGTCACCCGCTAAAGCACATGTACAAGGACACGCCCCCTCTTGCGTCATAGCTTGCGCAGTTCGTCAATTTATGCAAATGTCTTTCCCGGTGTGCAACATGACACGTGCTGGCTTTGTAGCCTCTTGTTATAACCTGGTGACATGTTAGTCACGGAAGCACAATTAGAGGAGCACAGTTAGTTGAGAAAGAGTGTAGTTGGAGTTTTGCTGAAGAGTTTGTAGTAAATGATGTAGTATCTTCTTCACTGAAGTTTTAGTGAGAGTTTTTGGAAATAAATTTGTTTGTTACAGAAACTTTTTGAATCTTTACTAATTTTTTCTCTTGAGCAACGTTAATTGTTTTGATTAGAATTAACATTACATTTTGACAATCATTTAATATTTTTGAATTCTTACTCATTAAGTAATGCTCGCTGGTATTCGAACCCTAATTAACTTTATTTTTGGCAATTTGTTAATTATTGCCTGGTGCCTGGATCAGACAAAGGGTCTAAAACTTAATAAACTTTAAAGTATTATAATTCTTTGGAGTGTTACACACACATGAATCAGTGTTGTTATAGAAGAGCTTTCATTATGTTATCAAACTTCTCTGGTATGCCATATGATCTCACAATCAACCACAAATTATGGTGATCAACAGAGTCAAAAGCCTTTTTTAAATCAACAAAACTAGTAAACACAGGTCTTGAAACTCTAAACATTTCTGAAGAATCTGTCTGAGTGAACATATCTGATGTACAAAACTCCTACCACTTCTGAATCAACATTGCTCATCATACAATTGAGTGTCAACCATATTTTTAATTCTATTAAGCACCAATTGTGTAAAGAACTTTACCTGGAACAAAGGGTAGACTGATACTCCTATGGTTATCACTAGAACTGCAACCACCTTTTTTTAAAAAATAGGGATAATAATAGCTCTGGTAAAAATTCTTAGCAACCCTGTCTTTATCATAAAAAATATTCAAATATTCAGTCATCCATGTGGTAACCAAAACATTCCCAGCACTAAGCATTTCTGCAGTAATTTCATCAACCATTGGAGATTTATGTAGTTTAAACTTAAAAATAGCCGAAATAACTTCAGACTGTGTTATAGGGCCAACATTAAAGCCAGTAATGAATCTGTCATCATTACAAGCAATAGGAGTAGAACTACATTGTTTAGAACATCACTGAAATGCCACCGTTACAATTTAGATATTTTTGGCTAGCAAGAGTATGTTAAAAGCCAAGGAAGCAATTGGACAGTAAAGGACAGATTCCTAAAAATAATTTTAAATTTCTCTTTTCAGGGAGGGATAATAATAAGCATCACCAAAGCGTAGGTCTGCTTCTTAGCAGACATGCCAGTGAAGATCTAGGATGTGAATGCATTAATGAAAGGTTTCTTATGGCAAAATTTCAGGTAATCATTAAAGACTTGAATGTTATCTGCTGTTATGCTCCGACAGAGAATGCCGATGAGGATGAGTAGGATAAGTTTTACAGACAACTTCAGGATATTTTGAATTCTGTCAACAAAGAAGATAATACCCTTGTTCTAGTGTGATGGTCCACCCATTCACTTTTACTTTTCCTTAACCAGTTTTACTTTATTTATGTTATATTTATCATTTTGGTGTTATTTGATTTCGACTAGATCATAATTCTTTCTTCCGAACTGTAGAAGGAGTTGTGCATGCGCAACTCTGACCTTTTTTTGGCCAGTTCTGTTAGGAATACTAGGCATATAAGGTATATGAAATTGGATCTGACCATTACCTTGTTAAAAGTGTCTTGCAACTTAAACTTAAGAAGTTTTGTGCTAAGGTTAAAAAAATTACCTTTAATTCTGAAGCTCTGAAAGACCCAGTTATAGCTAAAGCTTACCATGATAGGTTACTTAGTCATTATGACAGTCATGGTTTGCTTACTACTGAAGGGGCGGGAGTGGCTCAGTCGGTAGCGCGCCAGGCTAGTAATCTGTAGTTCCCAGGTTCGAGTCCCAGCTGGGTCAGCGTTCTGATTTATCTCCGCAAAATTCCCCACCCTGCCCACGGTCAGTAGGGGACACCGATGGGCTTGGAAAGGCCGCCGTCCGTCGGATGGGACTTTAAGCCGTGGCCCCGTGTGTGGGAGACCCATACCCTGTGCACGTAAAAGAACACGCCGGATGGCCTTTACGGGAGACTACCATCTGTCTCCCAACAGCTATTCCAGTGAGTCACCTCCCCCAACCTTCTCTGAGCCTTCGGGGTCCTTGTGACCTGGCCATTTAGCCCACGGTGTGCAAAAAAGTGCCGCTCAGAGGTAAAACAACCCAACCCAACCCAACTTACTACTGAAGTGGAGGAAGAATGGAACCATTTTAAAGGCTGTTTGGGAAACTAATACTACTCTTTTAGGACAAAAGAAGCAGAGGAGGCGAAATTATTTGAGTGATAAGGTACTTCAGCTTATTTCAGAAAGAAAGAACTGCAGGAATGTCCTTAATCAATACCCTACTAGTCCAAATAGAAAGCATTACAGAGAGCTTAATAAACGTGTCAAGGATCAGTTAGCTGCTGATAAGAATCTTTGGCTTGATGGCTTGGCTGACAAAGCCAAGGAAGCAATTAGACAGCACAACAGCAGAGAGCTGTACCAGATTGTTAATGTTTTGTGTGGTAGAAAACAGACTGGTATACAGGGATTAAAGGATAAACAATGTAAGGTTATAGAAGGTGAGGCTTGTGTCATGGCTAGGTGTACTGAACATTTCAGTGATATTCTAAACAATGTGGTTAGTTCTACTCCCATTGTTTGTAATGATGACAGATTCGTTACTGGCTTTAATGTTGGCCCTATAACACAGTCTGAAGTCATTTTGGCTATTTTTAAGTTTAAACTACATAAATCTCCAATGGTAGATGAAATTACTGCAGAAATGCTTAGTGTTGGGAATGTTTTGGTTACCACCCTATTTTTAAAAAAAGGTGATTGCAGTTCTAGTGATAACTATAGGGGTATCAGTCTACCCTTTGTTCCAGATAAAATTCTTTGCACAATTGTGCTTAATAAAATTAAAAATATGGTTGGCAGGCAATTACATGATGAGAAATGTTGATTCAGAAGTTGTAGGGGATTTGTTGATCAGATATGTTCACTCAGACAGATTCTTCAGAAACGTTTAGAGTTTCAAGACCTGTGTTTACTAGTTTTGTTGATTTAAAAAAGGCTTTTGACTCTGTTGATTGTCATAATTTGTGGTTGATTGTGATATCCTATGGCACAACCAGAGAAGTTAATTGACATAATGAAAGCTCTCTATGGTAACACTGAGTCGTGCACGAGATTGGGTTAGCATTGCTTCTGGTATCGACAAGGGTGAATTTTGTTCCCTTTTCTCTTTAGTTTGGTTACTGATTATGTTATGCAAAATGTTTTGCAAGGGAAAGATTTTGGCTTTAAATGATGTAGAGATTTCAAAATCCCTGATTTTGGTTATGCAGTCCTTGTTGGCTAATGATGTTGATGAGACTGGTAATAGAGTTGGTTTGGTGATAGAGATAAATCTAAAGTGAAGAAAATTAGTCAGGCAGTTGGTGCTTCAGTCATATGAATGGTTGTGCCCTTGAGCAAGTATCTCAGTTTAATTATCTTGGGAGTTAAGTAACTGATACTGGTGATGTGTGGCATGAGATTAACAGGTGAATAGGGACTGCCTCTGGGACTTTTAGTAATCTATGGAGAATGTTGAGAAATAGGTGTATACACTTAAAATTAAAATTAGACTGTATAATAGTTTGCTTCTTCCTACGGTTAGTTATGTTAGCAAAAGTTGGATGCTTTGTTAACAAGATAACAGGAAACTAGATGCATTTAATTCTAGTTGCTTACACAGTATCTTGGGTATTAGGTGGTTCAACTTTGTAAGTAATGAAGAGGTTAGGCGAAGAAGTTGGCAACCTCCTCTAAGCAGTATTTTGTGCAGAGAGAGATTCCATTGGTTTGGCCATGTTGCCCTTATGGATAATTATAGATTAGTGAATAAGGTTATGAACAATGTGCCTAAAGGTCTCAGAAAGAGAGGGAGACCTAGGATGCAGTGGGCAAACAATGTCAAACAAGACCTAATCACGTAACAATCTGGTACAGCTCTCTGCTATTGTGTTGTCTAATTGCTTCCTTGGCTTTGTCAGCCAAGCCATCAAGCCAAAGATTCTTATCAGCAGCTAACTGATCCTTTACACGTTTATTAAGCTCTCTGTAATGCTTTCTATTTGGACTAGTAGGGTATTGATTAAGGACATTGATTGAGGACACTTGTTAGAATTGGTGCGCAGTGGTAAGATGCAGCAGATATAAGTCAGGACAGATATCCTTGGAGAACTAAATTGCACAATTTGGTTTGACTTCCATAGATTATGGCTACTTGGGGAGGGTAATAATGAAATGCTCAGCCCACCCAACAATGACAGAACCCTCACTTTCTATAATCTTACCTTGTTACTATTCCTATATTACCTTGTCAATAAACTTATCTTCAATCTCTGTATATCTGTCAGTTTTCTAACACACAAAGCATTAACTATCTGGTACAGCTCTCTGCTGTTGTGCTGTCTAATTGCTTCGTTGGCTTTGCCAGCCAAGCCATTAAGCAAAGATTCTTATCAGTAGCTAAATGATTCTTTATACATTTAATAAGCTCTCCATAATGCATTCTATTAAGACTAGTAGGGTATTGATTAAGGACATTCCTGAAGTTCTTTCTTTCTGAAATAAGCTCAAGTGCCTTATCACTCAAATAATTTTGCCTCCTCTGCTCCTTTTTTTCCTAAAAGAGCACTCTTAGTTTCCAAAAAAAGCCTGCTTAAAATGGTTCCATTGTTCCTCATTTTCAGTAGCAAACCATGACTGTCATAATGACTAAGTAACCTATCATGGTAAGCTTTAGCTATAACTGGGTCTTTCAGAGCTTCAGTATTAAAAGCAAATTTTTTAACCCTAGCACAACACTTTTTAAGTTTAAGTTGCAAGACACTTTTAACAAGGTAATGGTCAGATCCAATTTCAACTCCCCTACATGACCTGGTATTCCTAACAGAACTAGCCCACTTGCTGTTAATTAATATGTAATCAATCATATTCTTATGCAGCCCATCAGGTGAAATCCATGTGTACTTATGTATGTCGCAGTGTTTGTAATAAGTGTTAGTTATTCTGAATCCATGGAGTTTATTTACCTGTAGGAGATGTTGCCCATTGCCATTGCAGCTATCAATACCAAAAGGGCCTATCACCCCTCCTCAAAGGTCAGAGTCAGTACCAACTTTGGCATTGAAGTCACCTAGAACAAGGATAATATCTCCTTTCTCGACAGAATTCAAAATATCCTGAAGTCCGTAAAACCTATCCTTCTCATCCTCATCGGCATCCTCAGTGGGGGCATAACAGCAGATAACATTCAAGTCTTTAGCGCCTGTCTGAACTTTTGCTGTAAGAAACCTTTCATTAATGCACTCATAACCTGGAAGAGCATCACTAGCATGTCTGCTGAGAAGCAGATCCACACCTTGATGATACTTATTATCTTCCCTCCCTGAAAAGATTATCTTCCTTCCCTGAGAAATTTAAGATTATTTTTAAGAATCTGACCTTTATCTGTCCATCTGGTCTTTTGCAAGCCAAGAGTATCTAAATTATATGGTGGAATTCTTGTCAGAGAACATCAAGAGAATAAGCTCTGTGCAGAGTCCTCACATTCCAACTACCTATGAAGAAAAAATAGTTTCTTTAAACATCCCACTAACCATGTTTATTGAGAGTAGGAATGCCGACAATATCAAACTGCCCCCTAATCACAGGCATGGGACAAAGATCCGTTACCCCACCACTAAAGGCTGAAACCATTTATACTGGAAGACTTCCTTCAAAGTAGAATTTGACGATGCCTATAGAAGCAAGAGTTTTGCTGCCTGCAATGACCTCTGCTCAGGATTATACAACAGCTGATTAAAAGTATCCTGTGAATCTATTCACTTGGGGCTGTCAACCCACAAAAGAAAAGTAAACAGAGTGTAAGATTTTCCATCCACAGAAGCCCACCAGTGCAGCAAATTCAGGATCCATAATCAAGCTCAGAGACTTATTCCAGACCAGTAAGTTTATATGGTCAGAACGAGGACCCTGTGTGGGTAACCACTCCTCATCAGGGTAAAAAAAAAGAAAAGTGGCCATAGTTGTCTAGATTAGTAGGCCACACTGATCTGGCAGCCCTCCCCTTCCATTCACTTCCACAAGAGAATATCTCTTTTGAAAGGTACTAATGGCCTGCACCATAAGGCGAGGTTGGTTATTAGGTGCTAGGCCTAGCCAGTTCTATGCATATCACAGGGGATTGGTGCATAGCTCTCCTTCCGGTGACTACCTAGCTACCATTTACAGACCAAAAACTGTCTGTAAAACACAGTAGACCTCAGTATAAAGGGCTGTATAGCACTGGAAGTAAGCTCAGTGAAGTTGGAGATATAGTCATGCTAATCAGGGTGTGAATGTTGCAATCATGGGAAAAATTATGGATATCATATCACCATACCAAAAGAGCATGACAGTTGGGGCTTGGGCATCAGGTGCCCCAATCTCAGAAATGGGACATTATATTGGTTGTTCACAGCTACAGTGCTCAATGGTTAAGATGTTCACAAAATGCTGCCAAACAGACAAAGTCATTTCCCAACAGCTAAAACTGTCAAGAAGTACAGAAGGTCCATGGGGTGAAAGGTGCAATGCCTGGCATGTACTCAACAACAGGTCAAAATGTCACAACTGATGTTGCAATACAATGTAGGGAGCACAAGTGGAATATCCCACATGGCAATGTACTGCACTCTGGCACATACGTGGTTCCAGAGACAATAGTCTAAAAGACACCCACTCCTCATTGAAGGTCGTCATTTCTAAGGCCAGTTGTGGTGTCAGCAGCATGCAAATTGAACAAAAAAGGAGTGGAAAAAGTATGCTGGTCCAACTAGTTTAAACTTTTGCTGCATCATGTGGACAGCATGGTGCAAATAACAAATATTGATGGGCTTTTCATGCAATGTGTCCACTGTTCAGGTGACAGTGGTAGTATCATTATAATCCTGATATAAGGTGTACATTCTTGGTCTGAATTAACAGCCCTGGTGTGTATGGACAGGTCTGGGCTACCAGCAGTTGTTATCAGACCATATGTACTCTGCCATGCTGCACCTGTTTCCAGACATGGACGGAATCATCCAGGACAATAATACACTGTCACCATGCCCTGACTGTACACAGGTTTTCTAAGGAACACATAGCAGACACCACCCATCTTTCCTGGCCACCAAATACACTGAATATCAATTCCATCAATCACTTGTAGGTACTCTGGTGGTGAAATCCGATTTAGAGATCTGCCACTGTTCACATTCAGAAACTGTGGAATGCCTTGTGGACAGCATGGCTACAGGTATCTTTGAACGTCTTTGGACATCTATTGGCATTAATTCCAAGGCAGCTATGGGTCAATATCTGTGCAAAAGGTGGCCTACCATGATATTAGGTAGGTGATCATTATATCAGTGATCACTCAGTGTATATAGTACAACTAAATCAGATGTAACGCTCCAAAGAAATGCAAAATACTTTTAAGTTTGGACCCTTTTTCCGATCCAATTTGATCTATGCTCCGGATAGCTGAGACGGGCACCAGGCAATAATTAACAAATTGCCAAAAAAATAAATAAAGTTAAATTAGGGTTTAAAATACCAGCGAGCATTAATGAGTAAGAATCCAAAAATGATTGTCAAAACGTAAAAATAAATGCTAATCAAACAATTAACGTTGCTCAAGAGCAAAAATTAGTAAAGATTCAAAAGGTTTAAATAACAAACAAATTTATTTCCAAAAATCATTCACCAAAACTTCAATGAAGAAGATACATTAATTCAGATTACACATTGCACTAACTGTGCTCCTCCATGCTTACTACTCTCTGCGCTACAGTGCGCTCAACTGAGCTACACTCACTTACTGCTACTCACTTCTGTCTGACTGACTACTGTGACAACATGTCACCAGTTTTAACAAGAGGTACAAAGCTGCATGTGTCATGTTGTTCGCTGGGAAAGACATTTACATAAATTGACGAGTGACGCAAGCTATGACGCAAGAGTGGGCGTGTCCTTGTGTACGTGCTTTAGCGGGTGATAGTTGGAAGATCGGAGTTGCGCATGCGCAACTCCTAACTCTTGGAAATGAGTGCTGTGATGCCAAAAAGGAAATAAAAATCCCCAAAATGATAAATATAATATAAATTAAGCAAAACTGGTTAAGGTAAAGTAAAAGTGAATGAGGGGGCATCACAATGACTACATGAAAAAGTTTTTACAAATCCATAAAAAATGTTAAATTAATAATAGAGATACTAACTATAATAATTACACTGGTGTGCAAAAGTTTAGTTATAATCCCATTTTATGTCAACAGGAAATTAACTTCAAAATGTTGTAGCTTATAAAATAGGCTTTTTATGGTAAAATGTGACTGAAGATAAATTAAAGAACTCAATCAAATCTACATAAATCTTTTTCAGCAGTAATAGTTGGTATATACAGTAATAGCTGAAATATTTAGCAACAGTAATGCTAAATATAATACTATGGAATTATGAAAAAATAAATAAAATGCTAATGGAACTCATAAAATATTGATGAATATTGCAAAAATTACTGACACAAACATTAAAATATACACTAATTTTATTAAATATCTGGAATAATACTTATTATTTAAGTTTTAATTAACTTTTAAGATGAAATCTTATGACTGCCATTGCTATTGTTATAATCAAACTTTTATAACTCTTTAAATGGTGTGGGGGTGGCTCAGTCGGTATGTACCAGGCTCGTAATCTGCAGTTCCGAGGTTCGAGTCCCAGCTGTGTCAGCTTTGAGATTTCCGCAAAAATTCCCCACCCTGCCCACAGTCAGTAGGGGAAACTGATGAGCTTGGAAAGGCTGTTGTCCATCGGATGGGACATTAAGCCATGGCCCTGTGTGCGGGAGAGCTATACCCTGTGCACATTAAAGAACACGCTGGATGGCCTTGAAGGGGAGGCTACCATCTGTCTCCCAACAGCTGTTCCAGTGGGTCCCCTCCCCAACCTTCTCTGACCCTTCGGGTTCCTTGTGACCTGGCCATTTAGCCCATTGTGTGCAAAAAAGTGCCGCTCAGAGTTAAAACAACCCAACTCTTTAAATACCTAACAAATATTGCTAAAATTTGAGATTTGGATAGTTTGATTGAGATTGTTTATTTATCTTCATACATTTTACCACAAAAGATTTTTTTAGAAGTTACTGAGTTTCAAAGTTAGTTTCCTATTGTCATTAAATGGGGTTGTAACTTAACTTTTGGGCACCATGGCATAATTATAAAATATACATATGCCATGATATTCTAAACTTACCTCATGTTCAGTAAGTCTTTGTCCAATAATGCTTAGAGATTCTCCAAGTAACTTTAGATGAGCAGCAACATCAATTGGAGTTGTACCCACTGTTCGGTTGCCATCATGCAGTGAACCATGACTAACATCATCATTCAGATTTAATGAACTATTGAGAAACTTATGTGATTCATCCAATGATCGCCCTGTACTTATAATTGCAGATCCTTTAGTAGTAGAATTTTTCTTTGCCTTTTTTCTCCAGACCTAAAACAAATACAAAATTCTGTAAATTTCTAATTATAATATTTTTGGTAACAATTTAATAAACACTTCTCATCAAAAGCATAGAATAAAAATAAGGAATAAAATATTATTAAATATATATATATTTTTAATGTACCTAGGTAATTTAAGGTGTAGCTTGGAAAAATCAATGTGCAAATGCCATTTAACATCACAGAATATACAAAGCAGATACCCTATAAAAGAGTATTTATAGATAGGTTCAACTGAAACACTACATTCAATTTGGAATAGCTGATTGTTTCATGATGATTGAACAAAAACATTTAGATGGCTGAAAACAATGGTGAGCTGTTGGAAGCTGGTCAAACAATCATGGAGGTGGCCATATTCATTAGTGTCCACCATTCTGCTACCTCAAGGCTATGGGAGCAATTCCAAACAAATCAAACAGTTATCAAAAGAACTGTTTAAGTCCTCCTAGGGTTACAACCCTTCAAGATGATCACTATATTGAACTACTGTCTGACAGAACAGGAGAGCAATAGCATCATCTCTGCCTTCAAACTTCATTATAGCCACAGGCAGGCAGGTATCTGCCTCAACTGTGATCAGAAGGGTTTATAGGCCAGACTTTATGCCTACTGATCTGTTGTATCTGCTTCAACTGTGATCAGAAGGGTCACATACTTTTCACAGATATGTCTCGATTTTCTCTACAGTTTGACAGCAGAAGTGTACTGACTTGGAGAGAAGTGGGAACTGTAACAAATCCAATAACATTGTTGGAAGAAATGCATTTGGTGATGGACTCTGAGGGTTGGGTTTTCATTGACCTTATGTGTTTGATAGAGTTTATGTGAATGTTATGAGATATTGGGATGAGATCCTTCGCCAATTATATTGTTGATGAGAACCGTATGCTGCTGCAGTAGGTGAAAATTTCTCCTGAAGGACAATAATGTCCATCCACACAGAACAAGACTGACCATCTCCAATATCTTGAAGAAGGCATCCAATGAATGGAGTGACCTCAGTCTCTTTGAATCTCAAACTGATAAAACATCGATAGGATGCTTAGAGAGACATTATACTGCCCTTCAACCTCTTCTCCAAACCCTCCAGGACTTAAGGAATGCTCTTATTGTTCAGTGGACATTACTGCCCTCCCATCCTTTGGATTATCTTGAGGATATGAATCAACATTATCAGGACTGCAGGGGCCATAGCTCCTATTGACTATGAATTTTGCATTAAAAATCACCACCCTTTTCACTTACTTTCCTTATTTTTTTAGGGCATACATAAATAATATTGGCCCAAATTTTCATGACTTATCACAACATTATCTTTGTATCTTCCTGTGAAATTTGTAAATATATTTTGAGATTTGTACATTTTACTGATCCATGCTTAACTATTGAGAAGTAGTGAAAATATCAAATTTTACAGTAGTAGGGCAAAATGAAAATGCCAAAGATAAAAGATTAAATATGGCATCTCTACACTTTGAATTATGAATTGAATGGATTATTAAGCAAAGGGATAGGAAATTGTAAGGAGAAACATATTAAAATTTATTATTAGATATTAGACAAGTGTGAAAAATTCATCCTAGCTGGATAAATTTTTCACACCTTCCTAATGACTAACGTCACATTTATTGAATTCTTCTACACAAACGAAACAATATACATATAGTCCCCAACTGACATGGTGAATGCATTCTTCCAAAAATTCAGGTAAAATGAAATCATGTTATTTGAACATTATTTTTCATAAGAAATAACACAAATAGGGAGGGATGTTTTCCAGAATCTAACATAATTGACATATTTTTTTATTTTATTCCTTTATTATGACTATATTTCGGTTAATGCTTTTTGTTTTTTTTGTTTGTGTACATATCATACATGTAATTCATCTTTTCAGAAAGGTAACAATGATAAAAGCAGATATAAAAAATGCTAAATGCAGTTTTAATACAGGTTTTAATGATTGTTTAGCTATGAATGTTTAATGATTGTTTAGCTAGAATGAGAAATCAATGTTATAAAAATTTTTATTCAGTTATGAAAATGGCTAACTGCATGTTTATAAGCATTTCTACTCTATATAGGAGAAGTTATGATCTTCAGTCAATCAGGGTGAATTCGCATATTCATACATTGTCATTGGTCAGAAACAATTCTTGTATGATAAATAAAATAATATAAATGATTATAAAGAAATCAAGTTAAACCAAGAATGTCACATTTGCCAAAAACCAATCCTATTTTAAAACTCATGTTAAACTGAAATCATTAACTTGGGGACTGAGTTATATATTTCTACACTGTGCAAGTTACTTTAGATTAAAAAGCAGTTTTTCCATTACTATGAAAATTCTAAAGTGTTATAAAAACTGCATTATATTTCTTTTACAATGAATCCCAATTGAAACTAATATACCAATATTGAAGAATAAATATTATCTTGATGAATCACAGAAAAATCCTTTCTCATGTAATTAAATTAAATATTTTAACTTAAAATACAATAAACTGTAATATGAATAATACATTTTAATAATTATTTCCTCTGTTATCACTTCAAATAAAGGAAAGGTAGTTTTTCCATCACTATGAAAATTCTAACGTGCTATAAAAACTGCATTATATTTCTTTTACAATGAATCCCAATTGAAACTGATATACCAATATTAGTAATATTGAAGAATAAACATTATCTTGATGAATCACAGAAAAATCCTTTCTCATGTAATTAAATTAAATATTTTAACTTAAAATACAATAAATTGTAATATGAATAATACATTTTAATAATTATTTCCTCTGTTATCACTTCAAATAAAGGAAAAGTTCAGGTTAATATGAAAGATGTGATGGCCAAAGAAGTAGGGTTAGCCCAGGCCTGGACAAATGTTTTAGCTGAAGGGCAGCAATAGAAAAGTGAAATGGAAGGGCAGGTAGCCAAATAAAATGTATAATCAATAATCTACATATAACCATTTTTAAAAAAAATCTAACCCATGGCTGTGTGGTTAGCATGCTTGGCTACTGATCAGAGGGACCTGAGTTCGTCTGATCTGGTAAGTCTGGGTAAGACATGGATGTTTGTGTTGCTCTTTCTGCTGAGGTCTTGCCTTCCTCACGGATCTTCTACTATGGTGTACAAACTGACAGGCTCCTGTCAGAACTCTTGGCAAGCAGCTGTTTGTGGGAGTATTTATTATTTATTTATATATAATATTAATAACAAATAATTATTATATTATTTATTATTAATATTATAACAATATCTTACATGTAAATTATTGTTTATAACACTATATAACACTGGGCAACAAATTTTCATAAAAGTCATGCCTCTGAGATAAAAGTAGTCATTTCTTAAAAATTTCAAGGTGCTGAACATGAATATGACAATGAAAATGCAAATTTGGCTACAATTTCTGAGAAATACGCAATAGTTTCTTATATAAGAGAGTAATATGTACATATGACATGTATCAGTAAAACTTTGCTTCTACTTCTGACATCACTTTGCCTGTTGCTTGTACAGCTGCTCAGGATCATCTCTGGCAAGCATCCAAGAGTAGTCAGCCAACATTGAAGTGGACCAGTTTACCTGTTATTGTTTCTCCATCGTTGCAATGTCCTGGTGAAAATGTGCACCGTGCTCATCACTAACCATGCTGCAGTTGTCGGGGAAGAAATCTTAGTGGGAATGGAGAAAGTGGATCTTTAAAGACATATTGAACCAAGTTTGTAATACAGAGACATGTCCTTAACCAATTTCTTGTAGTTGTCTGCCCTGACATTCCTGAGGAATTTAGTTGACATGAGATGAAACACATCCCAAGCCTTTTTCTCGTCACCCTGAAGCAGTTTGCCGAACATCTGGTCTCTGAACAGCTCGCAGATCTGAGGACCCAGAAAATTCCCTCTTTAATTTTCGTTTCACTGACTCGAGGAAATTTGTGAGCCAAGTACTTGAAAGCTGATGCAGTCTGGTCCACGGCTTTTATGAAGCTTTTCATCACACTGAGTTTGATGTGTAGGGACAGTAGCAGGATTTTGTGCATTTCTGCCAGTGCTGGGCGTTCCACATTCTTCTCTCCAATCTTCAGAGATTTCCTCTGAGGCCAGTTTCTCTTCACATAGTGCAAAGTCTTTGCCCGGCTGTCCCATTCACATAAGAAACAGAGGAACTTTGTATATCCCAGCTGCAGTCCCATCAATAGAGCCACTACTTTCAAGTCACAACAGAGATGTCAGCCATACTTGCTGTATTGAAGACAGTTCAACAGCTGTTTTTGGTTGTCGTAGGTTTCTTTCATGTAGACAGCATGTCCGACTGGAATGGAAGTCAATTTCCATTATGCAGCAACACTGCCTTCAGACTCAATTTCGAGGAGTCTATGAATAGTTGCCATTCTTGAGGGTCATGTTTGATACTGAGGGCATTCATCAGGCCATCTACATTGGAGCAGAACACAAGGTCATCTTCCTTTATGAAGTAAAGCACAAACTACTCACAATGAATTTGAAACGAAGTCACTCAGACATTTTCCTTGAGAAGATTCCATTGTTTAATTCTTGATCCAAGAAACCTCTGCTTTGGCTTTGGACAGCTCCAGATTGGGAACAAGATTGTTCATTTCTTCTACAGTGAGAATGGGTGATGCAGATGACACACTGTGGCAGATGTATGGATCATCATTAGACACTGAAAGCTGTACAGAACCCAACGTCGATTCGCCTCCCTCCTCATCGTCTGAATTGATGGAAAATTCTTTTGGAGGTTCGGGAATGGGAAGGCCTTTGCCGTGCAGAACTGGTCGGAGAGCAGATTGTATATTCGGGTATGCTACTGTCCACTTCTTTTTCCTAGTGATGCCTCCAGAAACAGGTGGAACCATGCAGAAGTAGCAGTCATTTGTGTGATTGCTTGGCTCCAAACCATAGGAACAGCAAACGGCATCGCCACTGTTTTGCTTTTCAGCCACTTCAGAAGATTTCTTGCACATGTACTGCAGCATATGCCAGGCCTTGTCCTGGTCTATGATCTTGCATTCAAAATAAAACTCATACGCCACTTTCACTATTGGAGTGATGGCCCTTTTCTGGCTTGCAAATGTCACTTCCCCGCAAATGTAACAAAATGTATCTGCACTATTAACACAGTTACGAGGCATCACTACTACTGGATTAAAACTGCAAGGATCACCTCTGTTGACTGCAATTAAACTGCAAGGATCACTTTATGACTCAAGGGTAAATGGGAGTCACTCAAAAGACTTGCTCACCCTATGAGACATCACTTACAACTAACATCTTTTGTCTGTGATTGTAAAGCTGCGATGTTATGACTCAACTACATTGCATCAGTCAATGATGCAATACCTCCGGGTTGTGTGTATGGTGTGCTGATGCAATAAAACACAATATGTTGCAATCAGGAGTTTAAAATACAGTGTTGTGAAATGGTTAACCTATGTACTCAATGCAGACTGAGTCGTTTATACATGACCATCTCTGTCTCTCCTAAACAAGAGCCAATCAACAAATTTTATTGTCATTTTTGTGTTCAGCACCTTGAAATTAGTAAAGATTGGTTATTTTCATTTCAAAGCCTTTTTGTATGTTGCTCAGTATAATCAATAATCTATGTATAAACAATCTAAAAAAACTAACCCATGACCGTGTGGTTAGCACGCTTGGCTACTGATCAGAGGGACCTGGGTAAGACATGGATGTTTGTATTATTCTTTCTGTTGAGGTTTTGCCTTCCTCACAGATCTTATACTATGGTGCATAAACTGACAGGCTCCTATCAGAAACTCTGTGGCGAGCAGATGTTTGAGGAAGTATTTATTTACTATTTATTTTTAAAGTGAAACATCAACAATATATTTTTATTCAATTTAATTATTTTAATGAGAATTCGCTTTAGCAAAGTTGGATTTCTTGTCCTCCTTCTTGTTTAACAATCCAATTTGTCATCACTAGCTCATCACAAGACTGCATAAAAAGGGATCCCAGCAGTGGTGTATAGAAGTTGAATAAAATGCAAAATATGTAGTGAGCCACACCACCATTTGAAATAAGATCTCCTGTCTGATCTGTGACAATAGGCACCTGCCACTTTAAGATACTGTGCAGGAAAAATCTTTGCAGCAAAAATAAAAAAAATTCCAAAAAGGAAAAGGAATATCCTGAACAGCAGCACAAAATGCACTAACGATCAGAAGGGACTAGGATAGCTAGTCACAATACTACACCACACTAAGAAAAGAGGGAAATAAATCATAGAATCAAAAAGACATGTTGTGATGGTCCACCCATTCACTTTTACTTAACCAGTTTTACTTTATTTACATTATACATTTATCATTTTGGGGCTTATTTTACATTGGCCATCATTTCTCCTCATTCTAAAGGAGTTGTGCATGCGCAATTCCGACTTTTGATTGACAGCTGCTAATGTGCCCATTAAGAATACACCCCCTCTTGTTCCATAGTTAGCGCATCTGTAAATGGTAGATAAGTGGTCACTGGAATGAGAGCTGTGCACCAATCCGCTGTGATGATGCATAGAACTGACCAAGCCTAGCACCTAACGTCTGACCCCGCCTTCTCGTGGTGCAGACCATTAGTACCTTTCAAAAGAGATACTCTCTTGTGGAAGTGAATGGAAGAGGAAAGCTGCCAGATTAGTGTGGCCTACTATATGCTGATATGGACAACTATGGTTTCTTTTTTTTCTACCCTGCTGAGGAGTGGTCAACCACTCAGGTTCCTGGTGCTGATCATATATATCAACCTGAACGAAATTATGAATCTGAGCTTGATTATGGATCCTGATTTTGCTGCACTGGTGGGCTTTGGGGAAGGAAAATCTTCCACTGTGTTTTCTGTTTGTTTGTAGGTTGACAGCCCCATATGAATAGATTCTCAGGATATGTTTATTAGCTGTTGTATAATCCCGAGCAAAGGTCGTTGCAGGCAACAAAACTCTTGCTTCTATAGGCATCATCAAATTCTACAATGAAGGAAGTCTCCCAGAATAGATGGCTTCAGCCTTTAGTGTTGGGGTAACGGATCTTTGTCCCATGCCTGTGATTAGGGGGCAGTTTGATATTGTCGGCATTCCTACTCTCAATAAACATAGTTTCTTTAAACATCCCACTAACCATTTTCTCTCCATAGAGAGTTAGAATATGAGATTTTTATAACAGCAGATAGCATTCAAGTCTTTAATGCTTGTCTGAAATTTTGCTGTAAGAAACCTTTCATTAATGCATTCATATCCTAGAAGAGCATCACTGGCGTGTGCTTATTCATATCCTTCTGCACACAGCTTATTCTCTCGATGTCCTCTCACAAGAATTCCACCGTATAATTTAGATATTCTCGGCTTACAAGAGACCAGATGGACAGATAAAGGTCAGATTCTTAAAAACAATCTCAAATTTCCCTTTTCAGGGAGGGATGATAATAAGCATCACCAAGGGATAGGTCTGCTTCTCAGCAGACATGCCAGTGATGCTCTTCTAGGACATGAATGCATTAATGAAAGGTTTCTTACAGCAAAATTTCAGACAAGCATTAAAGACTTGAATGCTATCTGCTGTTATGCCCCCACTGAGGATGCTGATAAGGATGAGAAGGATAGGTTTTATAGGCAACTTCACGATATTTTTAATTCTGTCAAGAAAGGAGATATTACACTTATTCTAGGTGACTTCAATGCCAAAGTTGGTACTGACTCTGACCTTTGGGGAGGAGTGCTAGGCCTTTTTGGTACTGGTAGCTGCAATGGCAATGGGCAACGTCTCCTACAAGTAAGTAAACTCAATGGTTTCAGAATAACTAACACCTATTACAAACACTGCAACATACATAAGTACACATGGGTTTCACCCGATGGGCTGCATAAGAATATGATTGATTATATATTAATTAACAGCAAATGGGCTAGTTCTGTAAGGAATACCAGGTCATATAGGGAAGCTGAAATTGGATCTGACCATTACCTTGTTAAAAGTGCCTTGCAACTTAAACTTAAAAAGTGTTGTGCTAGGGTTAAAAATTTTACCTTTAATACTGAAGCTCTGAAAGACCCAGTTATAGCTAAAGCTTACCAAGATAGGTTACTTAGTCATTATGACAGTCATGGTTTGCTAAGTACTGAAAATGAGGGCGAATGGGAGCATTTTAAGCATGCTTTTTTGGAAACTAACAGTATTCTTTTACAAAAAAAAGGAGCAGAGGAGGCAGAATTATTTGAGTGATAAAGCACTTGAGCTTATTTCAGAAAGAAAGAACTACAGGAATGTCCTTAATCAATACCCTACTAGTCCTAATAGAAAGCATTACAGAGAACTTAATAAACGTGTAAAAGATCAGTTAGCTGCTGATAAGAATCTTTGGCTTGATGGCTTGGCTGACAATGCTGAGGAAGCAATTAGACAGCACAACAGCAGATGAGCTGTACCAGATAGTTAATGTTTTGTGTGGTAGAAAATGGACAGGTATACAGGAATTGAAGGATAAACAAGGTAAGGTGATAGAAGGTGAGGATTCTGTCATGGCTAGGTGGGCTGAGCATTTCAGTGATGTTCTAAATAATGTGGTTAGTTTTACTCCCATTGTTTGCAATGATGATAGATGCGTTGGTGGCTTTAATGTTGGTCCTATAACACAATCTGAAGTCATTTTAGCTCTTTCTAAACTTAAACTTCATAAATCCCCAGTGGTAGATGAAATTACTACGGAAATGCTTAGAGCTGGGAATGTTTCGGTTACCACTTGGATGACTGAAATTTTGAATATCTCTTATGATAAAATCATGGTTCCTAAAGATTTTACCAGAGCTATTATTATCCCTATTTTCAAAAAAGTTGATCGCAGTTCTTGTGGTAAATATAGGGGTATAAGCCTACTCTCTGTTCCTGAGAAAGTTCTTTGTATGATTGTTCTTAATAGAATTAAGAATCTGGTTGACAGGCAATTGCGTGATGAGCAATTTGGATTCAGAAGTGGTAGGGGATGTGTGGATCAGACATTTTCACTTAGGCAGATTCTTGAGAAATGTTTAGAGTTTCAGAAACCTTTGGTTGTTAGCTTTGTTTATTTCAAAAAGGCTTGCAACTCTGTTGATCGCCATAATTTGTGGTTGATTGTGAAACCACATGGTATACCTGACAAGTTAGTTAACATAATGAAAGCTCTCTATAATAACACTGAGTCGTGTGTGAAGGTTGGTAAGGCTTGTAGCAATTGGTTTTGCATTACTTCTGGTGTTCGACAAGGGTGCATTTTGTCTCCTTTTCTCTTTAGCTTGGTTATTGATTATGTTATGCGAAATTCACTTCAAGGGAAAGATTTTGGCCTTAAATGGACTGGAGATACGAAAATTTCTGATTTAGATTATGCTGATGATTTAGCCCTTTTGGCAAATGATGTTGATGAGATGAACTCTTTCATTCGAGCTGTTGATGAGACTGGTAGTATAGGTTTGGTTATAAACAGAGAGAAAACTAAAGTGATGAAAATTGGTCAGGCAGGCTGTGATTCAGTTAATCTGAATGGTTGCAGTCTTGAGCAGGTGTCAGAGTTTAATTATCTTGGGAGCTATGTAACAGATAATGGTGATGTGCGGCATGAGATTAACAGACGAATAGGGATTGCTGCCGGGACTTTTAAAAATTTATGGAGAGTGTGGAGAAATAGGCGTATACACCTAAAGACTAAAATTAGACTGTATAATAGTTTGGTTCTTTCTAGGTTAGTTATGGTAGTGAAACTTGGACACTTTGTAAACAAGATAACAAGAAACTAGATGCTTTTGATTCCAGATGCTTACGCAGTATCTTGGGCATTAGGTGGTTCAACTTTGTAACTAATGATGAGGTTAGGCGAAGGAGTTGGCAACCTCCTTTAAGCAGCATATTGTGCAGAGAGAGATTCCGTTGGTTTGGCCATGTTGCCCATATGAATAATTATAGATTGGCGAATAGGGTTTTGAACAGTGTGCCTAAAGGCCTGAGAAAGAAGGGGAGACCTAGGATGTGGTGGGCAGACAATGTCAAACAGGACCTTGTTAGAATTGGTGTGCAGTGGCCAGATGCAGTAGATGTAGCTCAGGACAGACTTGCTTGGAGAACTAAATTGCACAGTCTGGTTGGAGCCTGGTGGTCTGGTGGAGATATATATACTAATCATAGATTTAACGGCAGCTTAAGCCGAAAAATTTTGCATGTTATTTAATGTGATTGTCAAAGTTAACATCCTCAGGTAGCCCATGGCTGCTTGAGGATGATGATGATGAATGTGCCCATTAAGAATACACCCGTCTTGCATCATAGCTAGCGCGAGGGTGCAATCCTCAGATTATGCAAATGTTTTTCCCAGTGAGCAACACACATCAGTTGAACGCCACATGTATAATAATTGACATTTGGTCACACAATTACTAGAGAGATATCATAAATAATGGAATAAACTCGACCGATTCAATCAAGTTTATCAGCACTTTAACATCGATTTTTTTCTTAGAGGAAAAATTGTCTTGAGCCGGGTGGGATATGAACCCACGACCTCCTGATAACATGTCAAGTGCTCTGGACCCTGACTAGCGCCTATATGAAACATAAAAAGGAATGTTCATAGCGCTAATTAGAGGAGATCTTGATCGGCGGCCGGTAGCTCAGTGGTCCAGAGCACCTGACATGTTATCAGGAGGTCGTGAGTTCGTATCCCACCCGGCTCAAGACAATTTTTCCTCTAAGAAAAAAATCGACGCTAAAGTGCTGATTTATTACTTGATTGAATCGGTCGAGTTTATTCCATTATTTATTATCTGCACACTTGTAATATATATGCTTCCATCTATTGACAAATATAAATGCCGCTTGTGGTTAAAAAAGTGCCTGACTAGCGCCTATATGAAACATAAAAAGGAATGTTCATAGCGCTAATTAGAGGAGATCTTGATCGGCGGCCGGTAGCTCAGTGGTCCAGAGCACCTGACGTTATCAGGAGGTCGTGGGTTCGTATCCCACCCGGCTCAAGACAATTTTTCCTCTAAGAAAAAAATCGACGCTAAAGTGCTGATTTATTACTAGAGAGATATCAGTAAGGAAAACAGTAATGTCAGTAAGAAGATCGTAGTAATGAGAGTAAAGATAGTAATGATAGTGGAGAAAGTCAATATGAGATAGTAATGAGAATGATGTTAGCTGAGAAGTTTGTCAGTTTTGGAAATGCTTAAATGAGCTTTTATTTGCTCAGACTATTTTGTATTCATCAGTTATTATGGTGAGTCTTGAATTTTTTGGGAAATAAGCTTTGTTATATGAATATTTTGACTTTGCTATTTTTGATCTTGAGCAATGATAATTGATTTTGATTAAGATATAACTTTAATAATTTGACAATCTTTTAATTTCTTACTCAATAAGTAATGCCCATATACCTAACAAATCCTCATTTAACTTTATTTGGTAAGCTAATATTGCCTGTGCCTGATAAGCTATCTGGAGTTCTAATTTAATTTGGATCAGTCAAGGTCCAAAGTAAAGAAGTTTAAAAATCTTTTGGAGTGTTACAGAGCCAGTAAAGAAAGTGGTGCACCAAAAACAGGGACCATATATATATATAAATTTTATGTTATTTAACGTGATTGTCAAAGTTAGCAAATTTTTGAGCTCATTAGTTATATATGTTACCGCTAAAGCTCGAAAGCTGTTAATGTGCACATTACCTAGCTAATCTGCAGATAAACTGATTTGCTCCGTTAACGTGTGGAATCAAGAGTTTTCCGCATTTTACCTAGGTAATGTGCACATTAACGGCTTCCGTATCGTTAAAGTCCAAAAGTTTGTTTCTCTCATAGTGGTGAATCTCTTGAACATGAATCTTCGTGTCACGTGATTCACTCGTCCGCATTATAAAAAAAGCCCCGGATGAGCGGAGGCCAAGTGAGAACGAATCGGTAAAGTGATTCATTCTTGATAACGAATCACTAAAATGATTCGTTCTCACTTGGCCTGCTCATTTTGGGGGCGTTTTTTATAATTCAGACGACTGATTCATGCTGACAGAGGGATGACCCTGGTTTCAACTCTACTCTCGGACATTAGATAAATAATATTATGCTAATTTAAGCGTACAGAAACGTTCCTGTTGTTCCAGCAAAGATCTTATTTTCACTTTAACGAGTGCCTAGTAGGTAATGTGCAGATTATCCAGGTAATTTGCAGATTACCTAGGTAATTTGAGGAATGAAACAATTTTCCGCACGTTAACGGATCACCCTAGTTAATCTGCACAATACCTAGATAATCTGTAGAATAACTGATTTCTGCACTTTAGCGGTAACATATACATATATATACTAATCATAGATTTAACGGCAGCTTAAGCCGAAAATTTTTGTTGAGTACGAAGCTTAACTTTTGTGTATTAGTCAAAGGTACTGAAGTTTCAGCGCAGTTATTGCTGATAGTTAAGATCTTTATTGTACATATGTAAAGATTACAAGTGTCCAGACACATGATAGATAAACTTTTTGATAAGCAAGTTTATTTACAAGCTTAGTATAGCTTTAGTATTGTATTGTTATATAGTAGTACCTTTGAGTGCTGCTCAAGATAAAAAAAGTTTCAAAATTTTTGCCGACCGCTAATCATGTGCTAGTAATATGGACGATTCCGCCATAATGACTCCCGACTTAGAAAAAGTAAAAGATAGGTTACAGGATGTGAGAAAGAAACAGAAGTGTTAATGAATCTGCTTAAAGAGCCTTGGGAGAAACGGGAAATGACAACAATCCCTAAATTTGATGACAATGCTAGTCAGTTCACGAATCAATAAACTTTGAATGTAAGGTTCCATTTTTTGTTCTGTCAGAAGCAAGTGATAGAACAAAGTATTATCAATCACCTCAACGACGAGTTGCCAATCCATTTATTAACTATAGTCTTTATGCTAATTGGCCTTTACCTGAGATAAGGTTCAACTGTTCGAAATGTTCGTCATCATGGACATTTGTCAAGTCCATGGAAGAGCATTACCATTTACATGAAGCATCTGGCAACAAAAAGGTGGTTTTCGCAGTATCTTGTTTAATTAGATGTTGTAAGCAATGGTGGAATAACATAGGATGTTGTCATGGCATAGAATTTTGGGAAGACTTTAAAAATGAACTTTTGGAAATTTCGTCCTTACAATGACTTTACACATCTAGATACAGAACTTTTTTCACGAAGACAGAGAGAAGGAGGTGATATCAAAAAGTTCATCTCGGGTATGGTAGAGTTATACCAGCTGTATGATGCTGATGCCACTGAAATTTACAAAATAAACTGCATTGTGTCCTAATTACTTCTGCCTTTAAGAGAGTTTTTTGAAGTCAGACACACAACTTTAATTTCAACTTTAGTCAAATTGGCTTGGAAATACACCACAAGAAGAGATTCTGCAAAAATGGCATTAAATCAACAATGGAAACAATCCACGCCAAAGCAGATCAGGTTGAGTCTCGCAAAATGACTTCCACACGACTGGAAGTTGCACAGTCTTGACAATTTGCCCTGAATGCACCTACAATGATGCAGAACAAATGAAGCAGAGATTATATTCTGCATCAAGCTTCAAACAATGAAATTGGACCAAAAACTTTTGCTACAAATAATAGAGATTTTCAGATATAATTTTTGTGGCTGACTAGGGCACATGGAGCAGTATTGCTACAGAAAAAATGGCAATTTGGGAAACTTAAATTAGGATCTTTGAAGAGGCCAAAATTCATCAAGAAAAGCCTTTTCATGAGTTAAGTCTTACCACTGTCGGTACACATAATGTTCTATTTAGCTTCTGTGAAGCTTTATCGTGAAAAAATTGAATTCATAGCTTGTATCAACACAAGATTGATTGATTTGATTGATTGATTTGATTTGCGACATATAGGACAGAGAACCATGCTGTTTTACAATAGTTGCAGACATCCATCAATTTAACAGGTTTTGTCTAATGCACTGGGCATTGCACCTTCAAGAATTCAATTTCAAGGTCAAGTGCCAAAAAGGAAGTGCACTTCAGCTACCAGATGCCTTATCCCATGCTCCTGTGTGGCCAGCAAAAGTTACACCAGAGCTGGAGGATAAGCCTTTTGCTCCCTCGCTCGCCACAATAGTTCCCGTAGAATACAAGGAACACTTAGTTAAAGAACAACAAAAAGATTTAGAATATGGAAATGTATACCATTAGTTGAAAACTGATGAATTACCTCTAGATCCTAATACAGCTTCAAGTATTGTTAGAAGAGCCAGACATTTTCAATTAATTAATGACATTTTGTACTACTGCAGACTATCGAGACAAATAGGCAGTTATCGTCCATTTATCCCCAAGACTTTAAGAGAGTATGTACTCCAAGAAGACTTTAAGAGAGTATGTACTCCAAGAATTTACCAGTTAAAATATAAACTACTAGTTTGTTATATATAATTAACATTATTAAGCAGTATTATTACCATTTTCTCATTATCTGGTAAAGATTGCCATATTTCACCCATCTTCTTACTGATGGAGGAGAAATCTGTAAGAAAATACAAATCGTTATGAACAAATATAAAGTAAATAGAATTAATGCATAAATCTTTTCAGTAAGGGAGCAATTGATTTTCTTGAAATATGGTGGGTAGCAGGCTAAGATTAGAAAATAATTAAGGAAAGGGGAGACCAAGTAACTGGACTGTGCTGAAGTGGATCAGAATACCATTCTGTAGAAAAACTTCGCCTGTTTTTATCTTTCAAAACTTTTCTTGCAAAATGTGTGTAATATATACATTTTGTATTTGCTTCCATTACAGTTACTAATATTTGTGTGTGTGTGTGTGTGGAAGGGGAGAAGTTTTCCCTAAATTCAGCACTGCTACAGGAGACATTTTGTATCCATTATTTCCTAATCATTGTGGGGAGATAAATTCAAAATTATTATGAATAATAGACAATAAACAGCATTATAGTTTGCTTCATTATAACAAAACAATTATTGGACTTTTTGTAAATGTTATAGGGATAACACTTTGTTTCAAAAGCTTCTTAATAAAAAATAAAGGTATTTGTATATCAAAAGAAATAATTTAGTACTCTGTGAAATGCTTCAAATATAATACTCACAGAATCCTCAAGCAGCTATGGGCTATGGAGGTCCAATCACAATGTGTAATTTGGTTCTCCAAATATGTCTGCCTTGAGCTATAGCTGATGCATCTGGCAACTGTAGACCAAACCTAATGAGGACCTGTTTGACACTGTTTTCCTACTGCACCCTAGGTCTCCCACTCTCTCTGAGGCCTTTAAGCACACTGTTCCAAACCCTATTTGCTAATCTATAGTTATATATATGGGCAACACAGCCAAACCAACAGTCTCTCTCTCTGGGTTGGGTTGTTTTACCTCTGAGCGGCACTTTTTTTGCACACCATGGGCTAAATGGCCAGGTCACATGGACCGCAAAGGCTTAGAGAAGGTTGGGGGAGGGGACCAGCTGGAACAGCTGTTGGGAGACAGATGGTAGCCTCCCATCAATGCCATCCAGTGTGTTCTTTAACGTAAACAGGGTATGGCCCTCCCGCACATGGGGCCACAGCTTAATGTCCCATCTGATGGACGGTGGCCTTTTCAAGCCCATCGATGTCCCCTACTGACCGTGGGCAGGGCAGGGAATTTTGCAGAGATAAATCTCAATGCTGATCCAGCTGGGACTCGAACCTGGTAAGTACAGATTACGAGCCTGGTGCGCTATCGACTGAGCCACCCTGGCCCCGAGTCTCTCTCGCACAAGAGTGCACAATATGCTGTTCAGAGGAGGTTCCTGACTCTTTTGCCTGACCTCATCATTACTTACAAAGTTAAACCATCCAATGCACAAGATATTGTGTAAACATCTAGAATCAAAGGAATCAAGTTTCCTGTTATCTTCTTTGTAAAGGGTGCAAGTATCACTACCATAACTAACCGTAAGCATCGACACTCAAGGCCTTTTCACTGGTGACATCACACATTCTGACATCAGCATTCGTTGATCTAGCATCTTCACACCCCGTAGATGCTTGTGTGTTTGTTGGCGGGATTATTATCTTTAATTATTATCTGGTGTTCACCAAATGTATTTTTAAACAATTTTTGCAAGATAAAAAAGGATTGTTTGGCTTCAGCCTTTAGTGGTGGGGGAATGGGTCTTTGCCCCATGTCTGCGATTAGGGGGCTGTTTGATATTGTCGGCATCCCCTCTCTCAATAAACATAGTTTCTTTAAACATCCTACTAACCATTTTCTCTCCATAGGTAGTTGGAATGTGAGGACTCTGCACAGAGCTTTTTCTCTTGATGTCCTCATACAAGAATTCCACCATTATAATTTAGATATTCTCGGCTTGCAAGAGACCAGATGGACAGATAAAGGTCAGATTCTTAAAAATAATCTTAAATTTCTCTTTTCAGGGAGGGACGACAATAAGCATCACCAAGGCGTGGGTCTGCTTCTCAGCAGACACACTAGTGATGCTATTCTAGGATATGAGTGCATTAATGAAAGGTTTCTTACAGCAAAATTTCAGACAAGCGTTAAAGACCTGAATGTTATCTGCTGTTATGCCCCCACTGAGGATGCCGATGAGGATGAGAAGGATAAGTTTTATGAACAACTTCAGATATTTTGAATTCTGTCAAGAAAGGAGATATTACCCTTGTTCTTGGTGACTTCAATGCCAAAGTTGGTACTGACTCTGACCTTTGGGGAGGAGTAATAGGCCCTTTTGGTACTGGCAGCTGCAATGGCAATGGGCAACGTCTCCTACAGGTAAGTAAACTCAATGGATTCAGAATAACTAACACTTATTACAAACACCGAGACATACATAAGTATACATGGGTTTCACCCGATGGGCTGCATAAGAATATGATTGATTATATATTAATTAACAGCAAATGGGCTAGTTCTGTTAGGAATAGCAGGTCATATAGGGGAGCTGAAATTGGATCTGACCATTATCTTGTTAAAAGTGTCTTGCAACTTAAACTTAAAAAGTGTTGTGCTAGGGTTAAAAAATTTACCTTTAGTACTGAAGCTCTGAATGACCCAGTTATAGCTAAAGCTTACCATGATAGGTTACTTAGTCATTATGACAGTCATGGTTTGATACTGAAAATGAGGAAGAATGAATTCCCTGTCAGTAGGGAACCATTTAAAGCAGGCTTTTTTGGAAACTAACAGTACTCTTTTAGAAAAAAAAAGGAGCTGAGGAGGCAGAATTATTTGAGTGATAAGGCACTTGAGCTTATTTCAGAAAGAAAGAACTGCAGGAATCTCCTTAATCAATACCCTACTAGTCCTAATAAAAAGCATTACAGAGAGCTTAATAAACGTGTAAAGGATCAGTTAGCTGCTGATAAGAATCTTTGGTTTGATGGCTTGGCTGACAATGCTGAGGAAGCAGTTAGACAGCACAACAGCAGAGAGCTGTACCAGATAGTTAATGTTTTGTGTGGTAGAAAACAGACAGGTATACAGGGATTGAAGGATAAACAAGGTAAGGTTATAGAAGGTGAGGATTCTGTCATGGCTAGGTGAGCTGAGCATTTCAGTGATGTTCTAAATAATGTGGTTAGCTTTACTCCCATTGTTTGCAATGATGATAGATGCGTTGGTGGCTTTAATGTTGGTCCTATAACACAATCTGAAGTTATTTTGGCTGTTTCTAAACTTAAACTTCATAAATCCCCAGTGGTAGATGAAATTACTATGGAAATGCTTAGAGCTGGGAATGTTTCGGTTACCACTTGGATGACTGAAATTTTGAATATCTTTTATGATAAAGGCATGGTTCCTAAAGATTTTACCAGAGCTATTATTATCCCTATTTTCAAAAAAGTTGATCGCAGTTCTTGTGATAACTATAGGGGTATCAGCCTACTCTCTGTTCCTGAGAAAGTTCTTTGCATGATTGTTCTTAATAGAATTAAGAATTTGGTTGACAGGCAATTGCGTGATGAGCAATGTGGATTCAGAAGTGGGATGTGTGGATCAGATATTTTCACTTAGGCAGATTCTTGAGAAATGTTTAGAGTTTCAGAAACCTTTGGTTGCTAGCTTTGTTGATTTCAAAAAGTCTTTCGACTCTGTTGATCACTACAATTTGTGGTTGATTGTGAGACCACATGGTATACCTGACAAGTTAGTTAACATAATGAAAGCTCTCTATAATAACACTGAGTCGTGTGTGAGAGTTGGTAAGGCTTGTAGCAGTTGGTTTAGCATTACTTCTGGTGCTCGACAAGGGTGCATTTTGTTTTCTCTTTAGCTTGGTTATTGATTATGTTATGCGAAATTCACTTCAAAGGAAAAATTTTGGCCTTAAATGGACTGGAGATACGAAAATTTCTGATTTAGATTATGCTGATGATTTACCCCTTTTGGCAAATGATGTTGATGAGATGAACTCTTTCATTCGAGCTGTTGATGAGACTGGTAGTAGAGTAGGTTTGGTTATAAACAGAGAGAAAACTAAAGTGATGAAAATTGGTCAGGCAGGCTGTGATTCAGTTAATCTCAATGGTTGCAGTCTTGAGCAGGTGTCACAGTTTAATTCTTGGGAGCTATGTAACAGATAATGGTGATGTGCGGCATGAGATTAACAGACGAATAGGGATTGCTGCCGGGACTTTTAAGAATCTATGGAGAGTGTGGAGAAATAGGCGTAGACACCTAAAGACTAAAATTAGACTGTATAACAGTTTGGTTCTTTCTAGGGTTAGTTATGGTAGTGAAACTTGGACACTTTGTAAACAAGATAACAGGAAACTAGATGCTTTTGATTCCAGATGCTTACGCAGTATCTTGGGCATTAGGTGGTTCAAGTTTGTAACTAATGATGAGGTTAGGCAAAGGAGTTGGCAACCTCCTTTAAACAGCATATTGTGCAGAGAGAGATTCCGTTGGTTTGGCCATGTTGCCTGTATGAATAATTATAGATTGGCGAATAGGGTTTTGAACAGTGTGCCTAAAGGCCTCAGAAAGAAGGGGAGACCTAGGATGCGATGGACAGACAATGTCAAACAGGACCTTGTTAGAATTGGTGTGCAGTGGCCAGATGCAGTAGATGTAGCTCAGGATAGACTTGCTTGGAGAACTAAATTGCATGGTCTGGTTTGACCTCCGTAGCCCATGGCTGCTTGAGGATGATGATGTCACCCGCAACTTTTTCCTCTTCGAGGCATATGGTATGAACTTAAAATTTTGGGTTGTTTTACCTCTGAGCGGCACTTTTTTGCACACCATGGGCTAAATGGCCAGGTCACATGGACCCCGAAGGCTCAGAGATGGTTGGGGGAGGGGACCCACTGGAACAGCTGTTGGGAGACAGATGGTAGCCTCCCGCAAGGCCGTCCAGCGTGTTCTTTTACGTGCACAGGGTATGACTCTCCCACACACGGGGCCACGGCTTAACGTCCCATCCGACGGACGGCGGCCTTTTCAAGCCCATCGGTGTCCCCTACTGACGGCGGGCAGGGCGGGGAATTTTGCGGAGATAAATCTCAACGCTGACCCAGCTGGGACTCGAACATGGAAACTACAGATTACGAGCCTGGCGCGCTACCGACTGAGCCACCCCCGCCCCATGAACTTAAAATGTTCCGCGTTTACTAAAATATTTATCTTATCTAGAACTGCATGTCAATAGCTTGATGATCTGACTTCGAAATTTAATGCCTTCAAACAAATATTTTTGAAAGAGTGGCCGAAAGAAGATTTTAGATTCGAACCAGGAACAATCTACAAGCTAACAATACGCAGTTCCGTATTCTCTAACTGTAGTTGCGACGAGTAGAGATTTCACGATTGACCAAGACCCAATTTTTGTTTGAACAATAACAAAAATTTTGAATTTATTTAACTTTCACACTTAACAAAGTTCCACCACTGGCTTATAAAGGTGGATGATTTTACATTACAATTAATTGACTAAGTACTCACTCCATTCAGTTAAGCTTGAATTCGAACAACATTCAAACAAAATAATGAAAGTAAAACTTAAAAGTGAAAGTGACAACAAGCAGAATAAGTTAAATTAAAATAACTCTACCATGTTGAAGTTTCTCCGGAACGAGAACTGTATTCTGCTAAGTTATTGTGATGTGCACACGGCGTAAATTTTCATGAAACACCCACTCCAGATTTCTCTGATCGTGGTTTTTCCCAAGCAAAGCAAATTTCTTTAAATTTCGCCTAACGTATTTAGGTAAAAGTTTATCATCTCACTAATTTAAGAGATGTCTAATTTAACACTTTACCTCCCAGAAATATGGCCTAAAAGTCAGTCCAGTGAATTTCACTAAAGTCGGACTTGGCGAAGAGAGCAAAAGAAAGATAGATAAAAAGACCGAACCCTGGTCTGTTAGCCTGATCAACCCACACCGAACTGTTTCTCCCGGGTCGAGCGTGATAATATCTTTCTGGCAACCCCGGGAGCTCTCCGACCAAAAGGGCCAATCATAAGCCAGCCCCGGGCAAAAACCCGACTCCATTTCCATATTTCACAAGTTGGACGGAGCCCTGTTACCAGCCAGCACTCGCATTCCTCTCGAAGGTCAATGTCTGCTTTTGGGCGAGCTGAAATTGTTTCACAAGACACCTCTCGTCTCCATACATTAGTCAAGTTCCCTCTCGGCAACCAATGTAAACATTCACAACCGAGATGTTGCACCCATTAACCTCCGAAGACATCTCCTTCAGACACAAAGTGGTTGCATCAGGATAGAAATGAAATACAGTATATAAAAAAATTTAAATCAATAGGTCTGCGACCTATCAATGATGATTATGATGATGTTAGAGAATTTAGGAAATAAGAAAAAATGTCTTAGTGCCAAAAAGAGAAAGTTGTCTACCCTCAATAAATAGTATCCAGAGTTAACTGTTGGCTTTGATATTAATAGTTTTGTGACAAACAGTTTTTTCTGGCATGTGGAATTTGAACCATATCTCTCCAGGTACATGCCTCAGTGTTCTAAGACCACAAAACTAATAAGTTATATTAGTGGAAAAAAGGCAGAGTCTGTTAGTTTAGTGGTCTTACACCACTGGCTTATATTTGGAAAGATGTATGCCTAAATGATTTAATCTTTCTTTACCAGGGTGCATAGAATTATTTTTTAACAATTGAAGATTGATTAGAGACTATTTTCTTTACATTTGGGAGGTTAGTTGAGCGATTTATTGTCAAATCTTTAGTCATAGATTTAAAGGTGGCTTTGTAAACCAAAATATATATGTGTGTGTGCTTGCAGTAAATTGTAGTTTCTAAAGTTTAGATGCACTTTTCCTGCTAGTTTTTGAATATGTATTCCATCGGAAGGTTGTATCATGTCCAAATATTATTCAAATTTAATGAGAGTTCAGAAAAAAATACAGCTCAATATTCCTATTAATTCAGTCTAATCACTAAGAAAAAGTATTGAAATTAAATCATAACTAACTGAAATTGTTACAGCTAAAGCTATTACAGTATATAATTAATTTTTAGTTCACATTTGGCAATAAAATTGTTCTGAATAATTTTTGTGTGTTTTTTTCTCTTTTTAATAAAACACACTAATTTTCCATAACAATTTATATGTCACGATTATATTATTAATGGTACAAACAACTGGATCAGTTATTGACAGCATTTATCACAGAAAAATATGTGAAGGAAATGATTTTATTTTTGTTAATATATAACCGAGTAATTATTTGCATTTAACTTTATTTTTAAACATATTGTGTCATTGTAATTATACGTACAACCGATTATGACGCTCCTGATAATTTATATGTCGTTCTACATGTTCAGAGAACGTTAAACGACGATTACATTTTGAGTCATCAATTTTGCACAATTACAAATCAAGATCTATTTTAATTTTAACATCTTCCCTATTTTAAGGTTTGCCACAGAAATATTACTCTAATGTACATATATACCATATAATAATACCATGCCAATCAGTTTTTGAGCACAGTACGAAACAAAAATGCCCTTCTGATCTTATGAAAAAAAGTAAATGCTCAATTTGCTACGATAGAACTACGTGCGCAAGATGCACTGTGGATCCACAGGATGTGACGTCAGTTTAGACTGCAATGGCCTTGTTCTCGAAGGTGTGGAACTAACCCTAGAGAGAAACTATTATACAACCTAATTTTTGTGTTGGTATATATGCCTATTTTTTCCACACTCTCCATAGATTCTTAAAAGTCCCAGCAGCAATCTCTATTCTTGTTTGTCTCATGCTGCACATCACCTGTATCTGTTACATGGCACCCAAGTAATTAAGCTGAGACACTTATTCAAGAGTGCAACCATTCAGATTAACTGAAACACAACCTGCCTGACCAATTTTAATCACTTTAGTTTTCTCTCTGTTTATGACCACACCTACTTACTTTTTGAGCTGTTAATGATACTGGTAGTCTCATCAATAGCTCTAAAGAAAGAGTTCATACTATAGACATTTGTCAAATGGACCAAATCATTAGTATAATCTAAACTTGAAATTTTCAAATCTCTAGATCATTTAAAGTCAAAATATTCCCCTTGCAGCGAATTCTGATAACATAATCAGTAATCAAACTAACAAGGAGATAAAATGCAGCCTTTTCGAACAGTAGAAATACTAAACCAATTTGCGATAAGCCCGTTTGACTGCTGATCAAAGGGACCTAGGTTCGAGTCCCAGTTAAGGAATGGATGTTTGTGTTGTCTTTCTGTTGAGGTTCCACCATCCTCACAGACCTTAATAAATATTTTCGTGGAAAAGATTTCGCTGATATACGAGATTCTAATCTGCATCTCTCCAGAAACATGCCAGAGTATTCTAACCTGTTGAACTAATGCCAACTCAGTCTTTTCTCCACTAATAATCACTATCACTCTTCCCGTGAATTTTGAGCACCTTCTTTTGGTGTCATCTATGATCCCAGGTGGCAACTATTTCTTTTTAGTGCTCTGAGTAAGATAGTAATAAATAATGAAGTCACATCACGCTATTTAGCATTATTAATGATTTAAACAATATAATTGATAATCTCAGCATTATCTGTAGACATTTAAACATCAATAAATATTTTTGTGGAAAAAATTTTCAATGGTATACAGGATGTTCTACTATGGCATATAAACTGATATGCTCCAGTCAGACCTCTGTGGAAAGCAACTGTTTGAGGGGATATTTATTTTATTTACCAACTCTCACACAATATAAGGAATTACAGACGGTTTTCATTAGGCTAACTAACTTATTCTAAAGAACTATCTAAAGTTCTTAATAGTCCTAATGTCATCACATAGTATCACTTCACTGAAGGCAGAGTGCTGTCCTTGTTCTGAAAAGCTCTTGAAAACTTTAGTTTGAAGGATAAGATTCAAAATATTTATTGCTCAATGACAGAGAACTTTTAGTTATATTAACTTATTGGTATGTCATATGATCTCACTATCAACCACAAGTTATGACAGTCAACAGAGTCAAAAGGCCTTTTTGAAATCTATAAAGTTAGTAATCAAAGGTTTCTACTCCAGAATCTGCCTAAAAAAAACTGTCCCCATTATTCTCAGATCCCCTCCCCCTCCCTCACAAACTAAATCCTGGGTACATGCCTGCTCATGCATTCAGATCCCACCACCAAAATTTAAAATTTCCAGCCTAAATACATATTCGTTTAAAATTTTGCAATTTTCAGAATTTTCCATTGATATTATAGATTACTATTAAAACTTTTCGGGGATTAAAAAAGTGCAAATCATCATAATAGTTTACCATCTTATTAATCCCAAAAGAAATTTTTAATTTACCTCTAAAAACAAAGAAAAAAGCTTGAATGCCTATAGACAGACAACAGAGTAAAAACATTAGCTATTTTGGAAAATGAGCTAAGAACAATTTTAAATGTATCTTCTCATATCGTTAGTACCAATCTTTAGGCAGTGGAAATCGATTTCCTTAATTTTCTGTCTTTTTTTTGTTATAAATGGTCCAACAATAGCCTAAACCTTGTTAAATTGGGCAGGTGTCAGAGTAAAATTTTTTTTGTATCATTCATTGTCAGCCTCCTGAATATTAGGGATTAAACTGTGAAAATGACCTACCCTTTCTCAATCCTGAAAATCTCATGAACCCATTTAGTATGATATTTTTTATTACTGAGCTTATTTATGATTGGCAAAAGCAAGTAATATAAGCTTTTTTCAAAAAAAGAAAACTTCTTTTCCCAAACATAAAGTTAAAATGCTTACTATACAGTGAAAGAAATATCAGAAAGCATTGTAGATCAATGAGACAGAACAAGAACTTGGTTTCCACATTATCTGCAGCGAGAACCAATGAGCTCAGTTCTTTGTTGCAGACCGTGCATTTAATGTGTAGGCTATACCAGTCAATTGCTGAATGGCAAAGTGCAATGAAGTGACATCAGAGTGCGGCTGCAGCGCACCAAGTGTGAAGGCACCCTGAGCCATCAGTCAGAGTGGTATTTGGCATGTATGGCTGGAGAGGGTTAAAATGATATTAAAAGGATTAACTTTCAACAGATAATCATCATTATCATCATCCTCAAGCAGCCATGGACTACAGAGGTCCAACCAGACTGCGCAATTTAGTTCTTCAAGCATATCTGTTCTGAGCTATATCTGCTGCAACTCGCCACTGCACACCAAATCTAACAAGATCCTGTTTGACATTGTTTGCCCACTGCATCCTAGGTCTCCCCTTCATTCTGAAGCCGTTACGCACACTGTTCATAACTATATTCACTAATCTATAATTATCCATAAGGGCAACATGGCAATGCCAATGGAGTCTCTCTCTACACATTATACTGTTCAGAGGAGGTTGCCGACTCCTTTGACTAACCTCTTCATTACTTACAAAGTTGAGCCATTTAATACCCAAGATCCTGCGTAAGCATCTAGAATCAAAAGCATCAGGTTTCCTGTTATCTTGTTTACAAAGTGTCAAAGTTTCACTGCTAATTAAATAATTCATCTCATCAACATTAGCCAACAAGGCCAAATCATCTGCATAATCTAAATCTGAAATTTAGAAATCTCTAGACCATTTAAGGCCAAAATCTTTCCCTTGAAGTGAATTTCATACAACATAATCAATAACCAAACTATTTAGAAAAGGCAACAAAATGAACCCTTGTCGAACAACAGAAGCAATGTTAAACCAATTGCTACAAGACTTACCAACTCTCACACATGACTAAGTTTTATTATAGAGAGCTTTCATTATGTTAACTAACTTGTCTAGTATACCATATGATGTCACAATCAACCACAAATTATGACGATCAACAGAGTTGCAAGCCTTTTGGAAATCAACAAAGCTAGCAACCAAATGTTTCTGAAACTCTAAACATTTCTCAAGAATCTGCCTACGTGAAAATATCTGATCCACACATCCCCTACCACTTCTGAAGCCACATTGCTCATCACGCAATTGCCTGTCAACCAGATTCTTAATTCTATTAAACACAATCATGCAAAGAACTTTACCTGGAACAGAGAGTAGGCTGATACCCCTATAGTTATCACAAGAACTGCGATCACCTTATTTGAAATTAGGGATAATAATAGCTCTGGCAAAATCCTTAGGAACCCTGCCTTTATCATAAAAGACTTTCAAAATTTCAGTCATCCATTTGGGTAACCGAAACATTCCCACTCTAAGAATTTCTGTAGTAATTTCATCTACCTCTGGGGATTTATGCCATTTAAGTTTAGAAACAGCCAAAATAATTTCAGACTGTGTTATAGGGCCAACATTAAAGCCAGTAATGCATCTATCATCATTACATACAATGGGAATAGAACTAACCACATTGTTTAGAACATCACTAAAATGATCAGCCCACCTAGCCATGACAGAATCTCACCTTCTATAACCTTACCTTGCTTATCCTTCAATTTCTGTCCATTTTCTACCACACAAACATTAACTATCTGGTACAGCTCTCTGCTGTTGTGCTGTCTAAACTGTTTCCTCGGCTTTGTCAGCCAAGCCCATCAAGCCAAAGATTCTTATCAGCAGCTAAATTATCCTTTACATGTTTATTAAGCTTTCTGTAATGCTTTTTATTAGGACAAGTAGGGTATTGATTAAGGACATTCCTGCAGTTCTTCCTTTCTGAAATAAGCATGAGTGCCTTATCACTCAAGTAATTCTGCCTCCTCTGCTCCTTTTTTCCTAAAAGAGTACTATTAATTTCCAAAAAAGCCTGCTTAAAACTCTCCCACTTTTCAACTTCAGTAGCAAGCTAACCATGAGTGTCATAATGACTAAGTAACCTATCATGGTAAGCTTTAGATATAACTGGGATTTTTAGAGCTTCAGAATGAAATGTAAATTTTTAACCTTAGCACAACACTTCTTAAGTTTAAGTTGCAAGACACTTTTAACAAGTTAATGGTCAGATTAATTCCATCTGCCCTATGTGACCAAGTATTCGTAACAGAACTAGCTCATTTGCTGTTAATATATAATCTATTACATTCTTATGCAGCCCATATGGTGAAATCCATGTGTACTTATGTATGTCATGGTGTTTGTAGTAGGTGTTAGTTATTTTCAAACCATCAAGATTACTTACCTGTAGGAGACATTGCCCATTGCAGCTGCCAATACCAAAAGGGCCTATCACCCTCCCAAAAAGGTAGAGTTAGTACCAACTTTGACACTGAAGTCACCAAAAACAAGGGTAATATCTCCTTTCTTGACAGAATTCAAACCATTATGAAGTTGTTCGTAAAACCTATCCTTCTCATCTTCATCAGCATCCTCAGTGGGGCATAACAGCAGATAACATTCAAGTCTTTAACGCTTGTCTGAAATTTTGTTGTAAGAAACCTTTCATTAATCAACTTATATCCTAGAAGAGCATCACTGGTGTGTCTGCTGAGAAGTATACCCATGCCTTGGTGATGCTTATAATCTTCCCTCCCTGAAAAGAGAAATTTAAGATTATTTTTAAGAATCTGACCTTTATCTGTCCATCTGGTCTCTTGCAAGCCGAGAATATCTAAATTATAATGGAGGAATTCTTGTGTGGTAAGACACTTTTAACAAGGTAATGGTTAATCAGGGTAATATCAAGGTAATAGTTATCTTTAACAAGGCAATGGTATAATTCAGAGAAGAATCACAACAGGAATGTGAGGACTTTGCACAGAGAGACTCTCTGTGCAGAGTCCTCACATTCAAATTACCTATGGAGAGAAAATGGTTAGTGGGATGTTTAAAGAAACTATGTTTATTGAGAGAGGGAATGCCAACAATACGAAACAGCCCCCTAATTGCAGGCATGGGGAAAAGACCCATTCCCCCACCACAAAAGACTGAGGCCATCTACACTGGAAGACTTCCTACAATGGTAGAATTTGATGATGCCAGGTGGTTCAACTTTGTAACTAATGATGAAGTTAGGCAAAGGAGTCGGCAACCTCCTTTAAGCAGCATATTGTGCAGAGAGAGACTCCATTGGTTTGGCCATGTTGTCCGTATGGATAATTATAGATTAGCGAATAGGGTTATGAACAGTGTGCCTAAAAGCATCAGAAAGAGGGGGAGACCTAGGATGCAGTGGGCAGACAATGTCAAACAGAACCTTGTTAGAATTGGTGTGCAGTGGCCAGATGCAGCAGATGTAGCTCAGGACTTTCTTGGAGAATTAAACTGCACAGTCTGGTTGGACCTCCGTAGCCCATGGCTGCTTGAGGATGATGATGATAATGAGTAGAAGTAAGAGTTCAGGTGCCTGCGATGGCCTCTGCTCAGGATTATCCATCAGCTGATAAAACATATCCTCTGAATCTATTCACTTGGGGCTCTCAACCCACAAACAAACAGAAAACACAGTGGAAGATTCTCCCTCCACAGAAGCCCACTAGTGGAGCAAAATCAGGATCCATAATCAAGCTCAGAGCCCCTTTTGTCTAGTTTTAGCATGAACTACTTGTTGAAGTAACCATTGTTGTTGTTGATACAAGAGCAGTAAAATTTTAAATATGTATATTTGCTTTAAATTATGGAAGTGATGAAATGTGAAACCCAGATTTGTAAAAATGAAACTTGAAACAAAAAAACTTGAACAAACAAAACTTGAAATACAAGTTCAAATAATTTGCGCATTTTAAATAAGTTATGTAGATTAGGTATATAATCTCTCTAACTAATGATTCCATACTATAAACTAAAATATACCCACACATAATATGTGGTGCATTCCAAAAGCTCACAGCCTTATCAAGTGTAACACCATTGGCATAGTTTGACTTCTATCGATAGGTATTGCAAGCCTTCTACTTTGTCAAGCAGTCTGAAAAGTTTCATATTGACAGTTGGAACCAAGTCTTCTTTATGAGCATTTTTATTGCATTTCTGCCACTTTAACACCAAATGTTCTGATCGGCCCATAACAAGCTGAACAGACAAGAATGTGGAGAAAGTGCATCAGGTCATCCATGAACAATTAATGACATCTGTGAAACTGTTGGACTAAGGTAAGAATTGTGCCAATGGATCCTAATGGAGGAACTCAACATGAGACAGATTGGTGCCAAATTTGTGCCTTGACTGCTAACTCATTACCAAAGACAACATCAGCTCACAGTGTACAGGAGGGACCTTCAGATGCAAGTCAAAAAGGACTTTCTAGAGTCATAATTAGTGATCAAAAGTTGGGTTTATGGGCATGATCCAGAAACAAAGTAGCAGTCATCCAGTGGAAGAGGCTTTCCTTCAGCACAACCAAAGAAAGTGATGCATATGAAGAGCATGTCAATATGACAGGCCAGACAGTGTTTTAACACTACTACATCAATGTCCTGAATAGTTTGAGGGAGAGTGAAGCTGAAATATGCAGGAAAATGGTATGCACAGGACTGGGTGGAGAATCATGGCAACAGACTGGCCCACACAGCTCCACCTATAACATGGCAGTAGTCTTCCACCCACCCTTATTCACCATACCTCGCTCCCTGCAACTTCTTCCTGTTCCTCAAGATGAAGTTCCACTTTAAGGGTTGACAATTTGATTGTGTCAAAGTGATTCAGGCAGAATCGAAGAAGATTCTGAACAATGTCTCTAAAAAGGAGTTTCAGAAGAGTTTCCAGTTGCTGGGTAGCTTCCAAGACAACTATTTTAAAGAGATAAAAGTGATTAAAACCTAAGGTAAGCCTAGATTTTTTTTATCCATGCAATTCAGGAACTTTTGGATTGTACCTTATATAAAATTATTGGGAATCCTTTAGGGACTACATTTTTAATATAACTTATATAAAACAAATCTATGTCTCAGTGTTAGTTTTTCAGCAAAATTATTCCATTTCAAATTAGAATTAATATCAACATCAAGATAATTAATTATATTCACTCATTCAATTTCAGGACATGAACATCTAATCACAGTAAAATTTAAACTGTGATGTTTGATACTGAAATCTTTTTGAGTATTTTTTAGCTAAAAAAATATGAATTTGCTTTTTTGTGTGTTTAACAAACAAATGCACAAACAAAAAAATCATCAAGCAGTCATGGCCATGGAGGTCCAACCATACTGTAAAATTTAATTCTCCAAACATTACTGTCCTGAACTGCAGTTGCTGCATTTTGCCATAGCAGGCCAATTCTAGCAAGTTCCGTTTGTCATTGCCTGCCCACCACAACCTACATCTTTCCATTTTCATATGGCCTTTAGGCACAATGTACAACCCTATTCACTAATCTATAGTTATGTATATGGGCAATGTGGGCAAACCAACACTGTCTCTCTATGCACAATATACTGCTTAGAGGTGGTTGAGATTTTTTCGCCTACCTCATCATTACTTACAAGGTCAAACCACCTAATACACAAAATACTGCACAGATATCTAGATTCAAAGGCATAAAGTTTCCTGTTATCTTGTTTACAAAAGGTTCTTGTTTCACTAACATAACTTAAAAAGAACCAAACTACTATACAGCTTAATTTTATTCTCTAAGTGTATATGCCAATTTTTCTACACTCTGCATAGATTCTTAGAGACCCCAGCAGCAATACCTATCTTCTATTTACCTCATGCTGTACATGAACACCTCATGCTGCACACTCAATGCTGCTCATGCTGCATTTATGAATAAAAGGTACTTAAAGTACTCTGAACTGAATACTAAATTTACTAAGCAACAATTAGAATTTCCATATGAAGGACAATCAGTGAGCCACGAACACGCCAGCTAACTATAAGAGTAGCATCCTCTTCCTCGAGCACCAATGGGCTACCTGGTATTCCTAACAGAACTAGCTCATAAGTACACAAGGGTTTCACCTGATGGGCTGCATAAGAATATGATTGATTATATATTAATTAACAGCAAATGGGCTAGTTCTGTTAGGAATACCAGGTCATATAGGGGAGTTGAAATTGGATCTGACCATTATCTTGTTAAAAGTGTCTTGCAACTTAAACTTAGAAAGTGTGCTAGGGTTAAAAAATTTACCTTTAGTACTGAAGCTCTGAATGACCCAGTTATAGCTAAAGCTTACCATGATAGGTTACTTAGTCATTATGACAGTCATGGTTTGCTACTGAAAATGAGGAAGAATGGAACCATTTTAAGCAGACTTTTTTGTAAACTACCAGTACTCTTTTAGGAAAAAAGGAGCAGAGCAGGCAGAATTATTTGAGTGATAAGGCTCTTGAGCTTATTTCAGAAAGAAAGAACTGCAGGAATGTCCTTAATCAATACCCTACTAGTCCTAATAGAAAGCATTACAGAGAGCTTAATAAAAGTGTAAAGGATCAGTCAGCTGCTGATAAGAATCTTTGGCTTGATGGCTTGGCTGACAAAGCCGAGGAAGCAGTTAGACAGCACAATAGCAGAGAGCTGTACTAGATAGTTAATTTTTTGTGCGGTAGAAAACGTACAGGTGAACAGGGGTTGAAGGTTATAGAAGGTGAAGATTCTGTCATGGCTGGGTAGACTGAGCATTTCAGTGATGTTCTAAACAATGTGGTTAGTTCTACTTCCATTGTTTGTAATAATGATAGATGCATTACTGGCTTTAAAATGTTGGCCCTATAACACAGTTTAAAGTTATTTTTGCTGTTTCTAAACTTAAACTACATAAATCCCCAGGGGTAGATGAAATTACTACAGAAATGCTTAGAGTGGGAATGTTTCGGTTAACACATGGATGACTGAAATTTTGAATATCTTTTATGATAATGTCATGGTTCCTAAGGATTTTACCAGAGCTATTATTCCTATTTTTGAAAAAGGTGATCACAGTTCTTGTGATAGCTATAGGGACATCAGTCTACTTTCTGTTCCAGGTAAAGTTCTTTGCATGATGAGCTATGTGGATTCAGAAGTGGTAGGGGATGTGTAGATCAAATACTTTCACTTAGGCAGATTCTTGAGAAATGTTTAAAGTTTCAGAAACCTTTGGTTACTAGCTTTGTTGATTTCAAAAAGGCTTTTGATTCTGCTGATCACCAAAATTTGTGGTTGATTGTGAGATTGTATGGCATATCAGATGATGTAAGTTAACATAATGAAAGCTCTCTATAATAAAACTTAGTCATGAGTGAGAGTTGGTAAGGTTTGTAGCAATTGGTTTAGCATTGCTTCTGTTGTTTGGTAAGTGTGCATTTTGTTGCTTTTTCTAATTAGTTTAGTTATTGATTATGTTGTGTGAAATTCACTGCAAGGGAAAGATTTTGTCCGTAAATGGTCTGGAGATGTGAAAATTTCTGATTTAGATTATGTTGATGATTTATCCCTGTTGGCAAATGATGTTGATGAGACGGGTAGTAGAATAGGTTTGGTTATAAACATAGAAAAACTACAGTGATGAAAATTGGTCAGGCAGGCTGTGATTCAGTTAATCTGAATGGTTGCAGTCTTCAGCAGATGTCACAGTTTAATTATCTTGGGAACTATGTAACAGATACTGGTGATGTGCGGAATGAGATTAACAGAAAATTGAGATTGCTGCCGGGACTTTTAAGAATCAATGGAGAGTGTGGAGAAATAGGCGTATACATCTAAAGACTAAAATTAGACTATATAATAGTTTGGTTCTTTCTAGGGTGTTATGGTAGTGAAACTTGGACGCTTTGTGCACAAGATAACAGGAAACTAGATGGTTGGTTGTTTGGGGTTTAATGGCGCATCGGCAACAAGGCCATAATGCGCCAAACAAAAGACAATATAAAAGATAAAATACATAGAACCCCGCAACCAAAAGTTAAAATACATTTTCAGCATTGTTAAGTGGTAAAACAACAAAAAACAAGTGTATATGAACAGAGTAAAACAACTGTAGAAATATTAAATAAAACAATCCCAGGTGTAAGAGACCTAGGGTAAATAATGCACAAAGTTAAGGTAAAATCAAATTCGATTAAAATATCCACAATATTTCTAAAAGGTAAAAACTGGAGATAAAATGCAATGATCAGATAAAAGATGTCCGAGTGTAAGAGGCTCGGACATAAAATCATGGAAATTAAAAATCATACGTCGTTCAAAGTTAAAAGCGGGGCATGAGATTAAAATATGTTTGATTGTTAAAACAATGTCACAAAACTCGCACTTAGGTACGTCATCCACCAGTAGAAGAAACGAATGAGTAAGAAACGAATGACCTAAGCAGAGCCGAGCAAGTACAACTTCCTCCTTGTGATTCCTGCGATAACAAGACTGCCATGGTTTTGGTTTGATGATAGGTTTGGTCTCAAAGAGCTTGTTCGTAAGCTGTTCTGACCAAGATCTCTGCCACTGTGCCCGGAGCTCGATGGTAAAACGCTGCCGGAAATCCAGATAGGGAACCGGCAACGGAGAGTCGGACAGGGGTGTGGCTAACTTGGCAGCAGCGTCTGCCAAGTCATTGCCCCTATCCCGACGTGACTGGGCACCCAACAGAAATGGATGCCAGACGATGTGGTTGCGATGTGCCAGAAAGGTGGCTGCCAGACAATGGTGGATCTTAGTAAGAACTGGGTAAGGCTGATGCCTCACCGAGATCAAAGCCTGTAGCGAGCTAAGCGAGTCAGTGTAAAGCACACACCGACGATGATGCTTAGTCGCCACATGGTCCAAGGCGAGGCTGATAGCGTGCAACTCTGCAGTGAAGATGGAACACTGCAGTGGGATCTGGTCTGCAATGATTACATCAGAGCAGACCATGGCCGATCCCACTGATGTGACGGACTTCGAGCCATCTGTGAAGACAGGCAAGAAGTCCGGGTACTCAGCACGATGGCTGGCAAAGAGTTGCCGGTGCACACTGTCGGGTGTAAAGGCCTTCCCCGTCCTGCACAAGGAAAAATCGCAGGAAGGGGAAACAGCGAGCCATGGTGGAAGTGGCTCAGCTGTCAACTGTGTGATGCTATCGAGACTGATGTTAATGTCTCTGAGGTAGCCTCGGACATGCAAACCAAAAGGACGAATGGCAGTCGGCCGATTTGTACAAAGCATTTCCCACTTCAGACTGAAAACGCAGTCCCAAGTGGGATGGCCAGGCAGGGATCGCAATTTAGATGCATATTGTAGGGACAACTGCTGACGGCGAAGAGATAAAGAAGGTTTGTCGGTCTCAACGTAAAGACTCTGGACAGGTGAGGTGCGGAAGGCTCCCATGCAAACACGGAGGGCCTGGTGATGGATGGGGTCCAACACCTTCACCACCGAATCCCGGGCGGAGTCGTACACCTGGAATCCGTAGTCCAGTTTCGATCGGACAAGTGCACGGTAGAGGCGGAGCAAAGAACATCGGTCTGCCCCCCAAGAAAGGGAGGAGAGGACCTTGACGATGTCCAATGCACGCGTGCACTTGGACCTGAGATGACGTATGTGTGGTAAAAAGGTCAATTTCTGATCGAATATGAGACCGAGAAACTTGGTCTCCGCCACAACTGGAATGATGTTACCCCCGATCCGCAACTCGGGATCCAGATGAAGATTACGCTTGTGGCAAAAGTGCACACAAGCGGTCTTCTGTGGGGAGAACCGAAACCCATTTGCCGTACTCATGAAACTAGATGCTTTTGATTCTAGATGACTTTGTAAGTGATGACGAGGTTAGGCAAAGGAGTCAGCAACCTCATCTAAGCAGTATATTGTGCAGAAAGTGACTGTTCGTTTGGCCATGTTGCCCATATAAATAATTATAGATTAGCGAATATGGTTATGAACAGTGTGCCTAAAGGCCTTAGAAAGAGGGGGAGACCTAGGATGTGGTGGACAATGTCAAACAGGACCTTGTTAGAATTGGTGTGCAGTGGCCAGATATAGCTCAGGACAGATATGCTTGGAGAACTAAATTGCATGGTCTTGTTGGGCCTGTGTAGCTAATGGCTGCTTGATGATGATGAATACATCCTAGATCAACACTAGCGTGTCTGCTGAGAAGCAGACCTACACTTTGGAGATCCTTATTATCTTCCCTGCCTCAAAATTTAAATTTAAGATAATTTTTAAGAATCTGGCCTTTATCTCTCCATCTGGTCTCTTGCAAGCTGAGAATATGTATGTCGTGGTGTTTGTAATAAGTTTTATTCTGAAATCATTAAGTTTACTTATGTATAGCAGATGTTGGCCATTGTTATTACAGCTACCAATACCAAAAGGGCCTATCACCCCTCCCAAAAGATCAGAGTCAGTACCAACTTTGGTTCATAGTGGGGGCATAACAACAGATAACATTCAAGTCTTTAAAGCTTGTCTGAAATTTTGCTGTAAGAACCTTTCATTAATACACTCATATCCTAGAAGAGCATCACTGGTGTGTCTGCTGAGAAGCATACCCATGCCTTGGTGATGCTTATTATCTTCCCTCCCTGAAAAGAGAAATTTAAGATTATTTTTAAGAATCTGTACTTTATCTGTCCAACTGGTCTCTTGCAAGCTGAGAATATCTAAATTAGAATTCTTGTGTGAGGACATCAAGAGAAAAAGCTCTGTGCAGAGTCCTCACATTCCAACTACCTATGGAGAGAAAATGGTTAGTGTGATGTTTAAAGAAATTATGTTTATTGAGAGAGGGAATGCCGACAATATCAAACAGCCCCATAATCTCAAGCATGGGGCAAAGACCTGTTCCCCCACTACTAAAGGCTGAAGTCATGTATACTGGATGACTTCCTCCAATGTAGAATTTGACGATGCCTATAGAAGCAAGAGTTCAGCTGCCTGCGATGACCTCTGCTCAGGATTATACAACAGCTGAATAAATGTATCCTGTGAATCTATTCACTTAGGGCTGTCAACCCACAAACAAACAGAAAACACAGCATAAGATTTCCCTTCACAGAAGCCTACCAGTGCAGTAAATTAGCTCAGAGCCTTATTCCAGGCCAGTAGGTTTATATAGTCAGCACAAAGACCCTGTGTAGGTGACCACTCCTCATCAGGATAGAAAAAAAGAAAAGCGGCCATAGTTGTCTAGATTAGTAGGCCACACTGATCTAGCAGCCCTCCCCTTCCATTCACTTCCACAAGAGAATATCTCTTTTGAAAGGTACTAATGGCCTGCACCATGAGAAGGCGTTAGATGCTAGGCCTGGCTGGTTCTATGCATCATCACAAGGGATTGGTGCATAGCTGTCCTTCCAGTGACTACCTAACTACCATTTACAGACCTAAGAGTAGCAAAAGCAGACAATTTGACTATCTTTCAATAAGAATAGGTAGACCTGCCTAATCTATCCTTTCCCTCAGGGCTCTCCTCCTCTTCAAGATACACAAGCTTCTGAAGCTCACAGGGCTAAGGTGGCTAAGCAGGCTGGTTTGAATAGCTTCTCCAACCTAAATTTTTGATTAATGGCCACTTAGCTCTGCAAAATTTCTTTCGCTGGGAAAATAATCAGAATGTAATTCAGAATTATGATGCAAATCTGGCAGTTAGTTTTAAACAAAATAAAATTGGATTTATTAATACTTCAAAACCAAAGGGATAGGTCCTTGAATGCATATATAACTTAAATGAAAGATTTCACAATTGTCTGCCCTAGTCAAAATTAGTCTGTAAATGGTAGCTAGGTAGTCACTGGAAGGAGAGCTATGCACCAATACCCTGTAATGATGTATAGAACCGGCCAGGCCTAGCACCTAATGTCCGACCCCGCCTTCTCGTGGTGCAGACCGTTAGTAACTTTCAAAAGAGATACTCTCTTGTGGAAGTGAATGGAAGAGGAAAGCTGCCAGATTAGTGTGGCTTACTATATATTCTGATATGGACAAATATGGCATTCTTTTTTTTCTACCCTGCTGAGGAGTGGTCAACCACACAGGGTCCTGGTGCTGATCATATATATCCTGATGAAATTATGAATCTGAGCTTGATTATGGATCCTGATTTTGCTGCACTGGTGAGCTTTGGGGAAGGAAAATCTTCCACTGTGTTTTCTGTTTGTTTGTAGGTTGACAGGCCGCAAATGAATAGATTCTCAGGATATGTTTATTAGCTGTTGTATAAACCCGAGCAGAGGTCATTGCAGGCAGCAAAACTCTTGCTTCTATAGGCATCATCAAATTCTACATTGAAGGAAGTCTCCCAGTATAGATGGCTTCAGCCTTAGTGTTGGGTAGTGTTGACAGTCATGGTTTGCTACTGAAAATGAGGAAGAATGGAACCATTTTAAGCAGGCTCTTTTGGAAACTAACAGTACTCTTTTAGAAAAAAAGGAGCTGAGGAGGCAGAATTATTTGAGTGATAAGGCACTGAGCTTATTTCAGAAAGAAAGAACTGCAGGAATCTCCTTAATCAATACCCTACTAGTCCTAATAGAAAGCATTACAGAGAGCTTAATAAACATGTAAAAGATTAGTTAACTGCTGATAATAATCTTTGGCTTGGCTGACAAAGCCGAGGAAGCAGTTAGACAGCACAACAGCAGAGAGCTGTACCAGATAGTTAATGTTTTGTGTGGTAGAAAACGGACAGGTATACAGGGATTGAAGGATAAACAAGGTAAGGTGATAGAAGGTGAAGATTCTGTCATGGATAGGTGGGCTGAGCATTTCAGTGATGTTCTAAACAATGTGGTTAGTTCTACTCCCATTGTTTGCAATGATGATAGATGCATTGGTGGCTTTAATGTTGGCTCTATAACACAATCTGAAGTTATTTTGGCTGTTTCTAAACTTAAAACTTCATAAATCCCCAGGTGCAGATGAAATTATTACGTAAATGCTTAGAGCTGGGAATGTTTCTGTTACCACTCGGATGACTGAAATTTTGAATATCTTTTATGATAAAGGCATTGTTCCCAAAGGTGATTGCAGTTCTTTTGATGACTATAGGGGTATCAGCCTACTCTCTGTTCCAGAGAAAGTTCTTTGCATGATTGTTCTTAACAGAATTAAGAATCTGGTTGACAGGCAATTACATGATGAGCAATGTGGATTCAGAAGTGGTAGGGGATGTGTAGATCGGATATTTTCACTTAGGCAGATTCTTGAGAAATGTTTAGAGTTCAGAAACCTTTGGTTGCTAGCTTTGTTGATTTCAAAAAGGCTTTCGACTCTGTTGATCGTCATAATTTGTGGTTGATTGTGAGATCATATGGTATACCAGACAAGTTAGTTAACATAATGAAAGCTCTCTATCATAACACTGAGTCGTGTGTGAGAGTTGGTAAGGCTTGTAGCAATTGGTTTAGCATTACTTCTGGTGTTCGACAAGGGTGCATTTTGTCTCCTTTTCTCTTTAGCTTGGTTATTGATTATGTTATGCGAAATTCACTTCAAGGGAAAGATTTTGGCCTTAAATGGACTGGAGATACGAAAATTTCTGATTTAGATTATGCTGATGATTTACCCCTTTTGGCAAATGATGTTGATGAGATGAACTCTTTCATTCGAGCTGTTGATGAGACTGGTAGTATAGGTTTGGTTATAAACAGAGAGAAAACTAAAGTGATGAAAATTGGTCAGGCAGGCTGTGATTCAGTTAATCTGAATGGTTGCAGTCTTGAGCAGGTGTCACAGTTTAATTATCTTGGGAGCTGTGTAATAGATAATGGTGATGTGTGGCATGAGATTAACAGACGAATAGGGATTGCTGCTGGGACTTTTAAGAACCTATGGAGAGTGTGGAGAAATAGGCGTATACACCTAAAGACTAAAATTAGACTGTATAATAGTTTGGTTCTTTCTAGGGTTAGTTATGGTAGTGAAACTTGGACACTTTGTAAACAAGATAACAGGAAACTAGATGCTTTTGATTCTAGATGCTTACGCAGTATCTTTTGCATTAGGTGGTTCAACTTTGTAACTAATGATGGAGTTAGGCAAAGGAGTTGGCAACCTCCTTTAAGCAGTGTATTGTGCAGAGAGAGACTCCGTTGGTTTGGCCATGTTACCTGTATGGATAATTATATCCATACGGATGGGGAAGGAAAATCTTCCACTGCGTTTTCTGTTTGTTTGTAGGTTGACAGGCCGCAAATGAATAGATTCTCAGGATATCTTGTCTGGTATACCATATGATCTCACAATAATTCCTATATATATTAGCGAATAGGGTTATGAACAGTGTGCCTAAAGGCTTCAGAAAGAGGGAGAGACCGAGGATGCGGTGGGCAGACAATGTCAAACAGGACCTTATAAGAATTGGTGTGCAATGGCCAGATGCAGCAGATTCAGCTCAGGACAGACTTGCTTGGAGAACTAAATTGCACGGTCTGGTTGGACCTCCATAGCCCATGGCTGCTTGAGGATGATGATGATGAGTCAAAATGACTAGGGCAGATTAGTGATTAATGATCTCATGTTACAACTGAAAAAGGAAACATGTAAATACACTCTTTGTTAGTAACTGTTCTTAACAATTCAAAAGCAATCCTAGATGTAGTCATTAAAGAACTTTACTGAGATCAATAGACATAAAATAACTCCTGGCTAATCAGAAAGTATACCTAACTACTTATACTTGTTTCCATTTTAATCCTAATTCTTATTCCACAGTAAACATACAGTACTATAATAAGCTGAAAAAAATTGGTTTGCTGTGAGTAACAAATTTTTTTCACCTTATTATTTCATGCCTACAGGACACATCCTGTGATCTTTATTACTGAAATACAGTACTATACTAATTTTTAGAATTTAAGTAAGTGGTGAGCCAGACAACTACAGCATTGTTCATTGTATTGCATGCTGAATCTGGATAGCACGCTAGATGGAAACCTCATGTTTTATGAGCATCGCTTCAAAGAAACAGATAGCATGAACAATCTTCCAAAATCTAATTATCCTACTTTGGCAAAAGGAGTGTTTGACTATCACATGCATCATATCTACAGATGCAAATCGAAAAAAGAAGTCAACTTGATACTGATAGGAAAATTACAACAACAATAGCAAAAAAAAAGGACTAAACATTAGTACATCACATTCAGAAGAAATAGAGATTTCATCTGTACAATACCAATAATTGGGGCAGGGGTGGCTCAGTCGGTAGTGTGTCAGGCTCATAATATGTAGTTCCCAGGTTCGAGTCACAGCTGGGTCAGCGTTGAGATTTATCTCCACAAAATTCCCCGCCCTGCCCATGGTCAGTAGGGGACACCAATGGGCTTGGAAAGGCTGCCATCTGTCGGATGGGACATTAAGCTGTGGCCCCATGTGTGAGAGAGAGCCATACCCTGTGCACGGTACAGAACATGCTGGATGGCCTTACGGGAGGCTACCATCTGTCTCCCGACAGCTGTTCCAGTGGGTCCCCTCCCCCAACCTTCTCTGAGCCTTTGGGGTCTATGTGACCTGGCCATTTAGCCCATGGTGTGCAAAATAGTGTCGCGCAGAGGTAAAACAACCCAACCCAAATACCAATAATCATTCCAGATGCATTATAATACAGATTGAGCATGAATGACTCTCTTTAAGGAGATGTATCTAGAATAAAACATTGCCGATGAAAGCTCATGAAGTTACAAGAAATATTTTATGAACAAATAACTCAACATCTTACAGATTTTAAGATCTTGCTCCATCTCTGCCACAAGTGTGTTTGCAGACGTAACTAATTGCTCAAGATGGACAGACTTGTTACTGGTATATTTATTAATGTTTTTATTGTATGAGTACATTATAAAATTGTCATTTAGTAGGCACATAGATAAGTCAAATTCTTTTTTAAAGAAAATTTATCTTATTCCTTAGACCCTCACCTTTTCTATAAAACAGAGCATACAATTTCATTCTGGCTTAATATAAACTCAAGAACTATTTGAATTATGACCACCCACTTAATACTGTATGGGATCTCTTTGGAACTGAATAACTGCCTAAACATGATGCAGCTGGAAGCTATTAGGTCATGATCACTTATATATCAGAGAACCCAACACATCCCAACAGAGCATAACCCCAGGCAATGACACGACTACTATTGGCCTACATTGTATGTACAAATGCACAAGGGATCCCTTATCTCTTTTTTTTTTTGTCATATGCATAGCCATTCATCTGCATGGTGTAAAGGTAAAGAGAATCTTTGGTGCAACAAACATTTTTACAATTGTCTTTGATATTCCTGTCACCATGCAAGTCGCAGTTATCAGTGTTGTGGTGTTAGGAGCAGATGTCATTGTGGGTATTTACTCTGATTATCACGAACGATAGAGATTTCATGCATTGTCCTACTATAATTCTGTTGTGACTGTCTAGCATTTGCAGACGAGTGTCTAAACTATTTTTGCCTATTGGCCTATAGAAGGCATTGCATCTGTGTCTTCCCTTATGCATTCACCTCATGTTTTACACAATTATTGTGCTTCCTGATTTCTTTTCCTTTGGTGTTGCAGCCTCCATAACTTTTTACAATAGCTGCTCTGGAATAATCAAGTAGACATCATGTTGAGATAGAGGCACCCACCACCTTGCACCAGCCTCTTCTTGTGGTAGCAACAATTTTAACTCTCTAGATTCTATATGAACTACCATTTATTGATATTTGAATAATTTTGCACTGATTTGTGAGAACAGAAAGTATTGGGTTGATGCAAAAGTTCGTCCCTTTTTTTTAAAATCAAAATTCCTTTCTGACAAGTTATGCTGCACCCATACATCAGCCTTGCTGACCAATGATATTGATCAACCGTCTCCAGGCATAATCGCCTCAAAACGGTTGATTGATTAATGCCGAGTATTTCTGCGATCTCTTGAGTCATTCGTCTTCAATCAAAGCCAGGATTTCATCGCTGTCAGTCTCAGTCCGCAATCCATACAGAACACTGCCCATCACTGAGGTCAAAATTTTCTTCATGAAAATATCTGAACCACTTATATTATTATTACACATGGAATAATTAACAGCACCCTCTCCGTACAGAGCACATATCTTTCTTTGAGTCTGCGACAAGTTCTTGCCTTTCTGGAAATAAAAGAGCATGATATGCCAAAAATGATCCTTATTTTCTTCCATCTTCACAGTTTCATAAAATACACAACATACAACTAATCATGGCAAGTTTTTGTTTTAAATGCTCAGTGAAATGTCCCCTTTCAAATGACGTATAAATGTTATACCTTTGAAGTTGTTAACAGGTCAATTTTGCAACACGACACCAAGTGGAAAATGAGATGAAGTTTTGGATCAATATAGTAATATATCATATTTCTGAGTTAACAATATTTTCATATTATCAGTTTCTCACTGTTAATATATATTTATAAAATGTATGTGAATAAATCGACTGAACATGTGTTTCAGGTTAACTAATATTTCACCTTATCCATTTTTTTGTTCTCTCCAATGCAGATGCTCCTACCATCTCAACATGGCATTAAAATACTAAATTTGTTATTAATATTATGAATAAAACCTTAAGAATTATATACAGTATTCTTGATTGGTGATAATCAGCTTTTAAATTTTATAGAAACAATAAATCCATTGGATCAAATTACATTGTAATCTAGTGCTATGATCAATGAAATTTGCAACATTATGTTAATTTTTACACCAAAGCTAATGCAGAGTGACAATTCATTAATATAGTAATATATCATTAACAGAGTGATAGCAATAGTCCCTAGCATGAATATCCTATTATTGCATTCTAGTATCCAGCAATTCCATTCAGTATATTTTTCATAACTACTTAAGTCCCTGTAACTTACTGGTTAGCATGCTTGGCTACTGATAAAAGGGGCCAAGTTCGAGCCCTGGGTAAAGCATGGATGCTTGGGTTGTCTTTCTGCTCAGGTTTTACCTTCCTCACAGATCTTCTCTGTGGTATATTATACTGACAGGCTCTTGTAAGACACAGAATTTTTCTTCCGTTTTCATGTTTATGATCTGAAGTTAAGAGAAAAGATTGTAGGCACAAACAAAAAAGGCTTTTTGTGCAAAAAGGCACAGTTGTTTTTTCTACGTATACTCAAAATATTTTTTTTTATACATTGTATGCATGTTATGATATGGTTCTTACAAAATTGAATCAATCTCAAAATGCATTTAATTAGTTTTTCTAAATATATGCTGTCTTTTGAATACTATTTTTTTTCCTTATAATGTCCTAGATTATTTGGGGTATGTGTAATTTTATAACTATATTCATCATCTTCATCCTCCTCCTCCTCCTCCTCCTCCTCCTCCTCCTCAAGCAGCCATGGGCTACAGAGGTCCAACCAGACCGTGCAATTTAGTTCTCCAAGCAAGTCTATCCTGAGCTACATCTACTGCATCTGGCCACTGCACACCAATTCTAACTAGGTCCTGTTTGACATTGTCTGCCCACCGCATCCTAGGTCTCCCCTTCTTTCTGAGGCCTTTAGGCACACTGTTCATAACCCTATTCGCCAATCTATAATTATTCATACGGGCAACATGGCCAAACCAACGGAGTCTCTCTCTGCAAAATATGCTGCTTAAAGGAGGTTGCAAATTCCTTCGCCTAATCTCATCATTAGTTACAAAGTTGAACCACCTAATGCCCAAAATACTGCGTAAACATCTGGAATCAAAAGCATCTAGTTTCCTGTTATCTTGTTTACAAAGTGTCCAAGTTTCACTACCATAACTAACCCTAGAAAGAACCAAACTATTATACAGTCTAATTTGAGTCTTTAGGTGTATACGCCTATTTCTCCACACTCTCCATAGGTTCTTAAAAGTCCCAGCAGCAATCCCTATTCATCTGTTAATCTCATGCCGCACATCACCATTATCTATTACACAGCTCCCAAGATAATTAAACTGTGACACCTGCTCAAGACTGCAACCATTCAGATTAACTGAATCACAGCCTGCCTGACCAATTTTCATCACTTTAGTTTTCTCTCTGTTTATAACCAAACCTACTCTACTACCAGTCTCATCAACAGCTCGAATGAAAGAGTTCATCTCATCAACATCATTTGCCAACGGGGCTAAATCATCAGCATAATCTAAAGCAGAAATTTTCATATCTCCAGCCCATTTAAGGCCAAAATCTTTCCCTTGAAGTGAATTTCGCATAACATAATCAATAACCAAGCTAAAGAGAAAAGGAGACAAAATGCACCCTTGTCGAACACCAGAAGTAATGCTAAACCAATTGCTACAAGCCTTACCAACTCTCACACACAACTCAGTGTTATTATAGAGAGCTTTCATAATGTTAACTAACTTGTCTGGTATACCATATGATCTCACAATCAACCACAAATTATGACGATCAACAGAGTCGAAAGCCTTTTTGAAATCAACAAAGCTAGCAACCAAAGGTTTCTGAAACTCTAAACATTTCTCAAGAATCTGCCTAAGTGAAAATATCTGATCCACACATCCCCTACCACTTCTGAATCCACATTGCTCATCACGCAATTGACTGTCAACCAGATTCTTAATTCTATTAAGCACAATCATGGAAAGAACTTTACCTGGAACAGAGAGTAGGCTGATACCCCTATAGTTATCACAAGAACTGCGATTCCCTACCACTTCTGAATCCACATTGCTCATCACGCAATTGACTGTCAACCAGATTCTTAATTCTATTAAGCACAATCATGGAAAGAACTTTACCTGGAACAGAGAGTAGGCTGATACCCCTATAGTTATCACAAGAACTGCGATCACCTTTTTTGAAAATAGGGATAACAATAGCTCTGGTAAAATCCTTAGGAACCATGCCTTTATCATAAAAGATATTCAGAATTTCAGCATCCAAGTGGTAACCAAAACATTCCCAGGTCTAAGCATTTCCGTAGTAATTTCATCTACCCTGGGGATTTATGAAGTTTAAGTTTAGAAACAGCCAAAATAACTTCAGATTGTGTTATAGGGCCAAGATTAAAGCCACTAATGCATCTATCATCATTGCAAACAATGGGAGTAGAACTAACTACATTGTTTAGAACATAACTGAAATGCTCAGCCCACCTAGCCATGACAGAATCCTACCCTTCTATAACGTTACCTTGTTCATCCTTCAATCCTTGTATGGCTGTCCTTTTTCTACCACACAAAACATTAACTATCTGGTACAGCTCTCTGCTGTTGTGCTGTCTAAACTGCTTCCTCGGCTTTGTCAGCCAAACCATCAAGCCAAAGATTCTTATCAGCAGCTAACTGATCCTTTACAAGTTTTGTCTAATGCTTTCTATTAGGACTAGTAGGATTAAGGGCATTCCTGCAGTTCTTTCGTTCCGAAATAAGCTCAAGTGCCTTATCACTCAGATAATTCTGCCTCTTCTGCTCTCTTTTTCCTAAAAGAGTACTGTTAGTGTCCAAAAAAGCCTGTTTAAAATGATCCCATTCTTCCTCAACTTCAGTAGTAAGCAAACCATGACTGTCATAATGACTAAGTAACCTATCATGGTAAGCTTTGGCTATAACTGGATCTTTCAGAGCTTCAGTATTAAAAGTAAATTTTTTAACCCTAGCACAACACTTTTTAAGTTTAAGTTGCAACACACTTTTAACAAGGTAATGGTCAGATCCAATTTCAGCTCCCCTATATGCCCTGGTATTCCTAAGAGAACTAGCCCATTTGCTGTTAATTAATATGTAATCAATCATATTCTTAAGCAGCCCATCAGGTGAAACCCATGTGTACTTATGTATGTCGCGGTGTTTTGTAATAAGTGTTAGTTATTCTGAATCCATTGAGTTTACTTACCTGTAGGAGACGTTGCCCATTGCCATTGCAGCTCCCAATACCAAAAGGGCCTATTACTCCTCCCCAAACGTCAGAGTCAGTACCAACTTTGGCATTGAAGTCACCAAGAACAAGGGTAATATATCCTTTCTTGAGAGAATTCAAAATATCCTGAAGTTGTTCATAAAACCTATCCTTCTCATCCTCATCGGCATCCTCAGTGGGGGCATAACAGCAGATAACATTAAAGTCTTTAACGCTTGTCTGAAATTTTGCTGTAAGAAACCGTTCATTAATGCACTCATATCCTAGAAGAGCATCGCTAGCGTGTCTGCTGAGAAGCAGACCCACGCCTTGGTGATGCTTATTGTCGTCCCTCCCCTAAAAGAGAAATTTAAGATTATTTTTAAGAATCTGACCTTTATCTGTCCATCTGGTCTCTTGCAAGCCGAGAATATATAAATTATAATGGTGGAATTCTTGTGTGAGGACATCAAGAGAAAAAGCTCTGTGCAGAGTCCTCACATTCCAACTACCTATGGAGAGAAAATGGTTAGTGGGATGTTTAAAGAAACTATGTTTATTGAGAGAGGGAATGCCGACAACATCAAACAGCCCCCTAATCGCAGACATGGGGCAAAGACCCGTTCCCCCACCACTAAAGGCTGAAGCCATCTACACTGGAAGACTTCCTCCAATGTAGAATTTGACGATGCCAATAGAAGCAAAGTGTTCAGGTGCCTGCGATGACTTCTGCTCAGGATTATCCACCAGCTGATCAACATATCCTGTGAATCTATTCACTTGGGGCTGTCAACCCACAAACAAACAGAAAACACAGCAGAAGATTTTTCCCTCCACAGAAGCCCACCAGTGCAGCAAAATAAGGATCCATAATCAAGCTCAGAGCCATATATCTGTCCAGTCCAGTAGGTTTATATGGTCAGCACCAGGACCTTGTGTGGTTGACCACTCCTCAGCAGGGTAGAAAAAAAAGAAAAGTAGCCATAGTTATCCAGATCAGTAGGCCACACTAATCTGGCAGCCCTCCCCTTCCGTTCACTTCCACAAGAGAGTATCTCTTTTGAAAGTTACTAACGGTCCGCACCACGAGAAGGCGGGGTCGGACATTAGGTGCTAGGCCTGGCCGGTTCTATGTATCATCACAGGGGATTGGTGCATAGCTCTCCTTCCAGTGACTACCTAGCTACCATCAGCACATATTAAATCTGAAAAATGCTTTCTAACAATAGGTTATTGAAAATAGAAAAAAAATGGAATGACAAGTACAGAAATGTTACAAAATTAACTAGACTCACAGCTACAGAAAGTACAGAAATGTTACAAAATAACTCAAAAGATTTTATTTCATATATTAAACTGACAGAAGCACAAATAACACATAAAAGAAAGAACAACAAGAAAAAAGCATTATTAGTTCTTTAGTTCATTAATGGAAGAATGTCAGTAGCAAATAAAATATAACAGAATTCTTACCTAAGTCTGGATTTTGCACAACCACTCGTTTTCTATTTTCTCTACACCATAGCATATATGCTGTCATAGGGCGTGTCTTAGGTTTCTGAAAAAACTAACTTATTAGAATTATCATTAAAACTTAACTAAATGAATGAGGATTAAAGTCAATATTCAGGTAAGTACCTGAGAAACAAAAAGTGACAGATTCGTAATAATTGTGTAGCTGGTCATAGCAAACTCACATTAGCCAAACAGTCAAAATTTCAGCATCCATGGGATCAGTTTTCAAAAACTATCTCCATAAATATAAGTAGTAGAACAAAAAATGAATTAAAACAAGGCAGAGAATGATTTCATAGGATTATTTCCTATGTGATTTTAACTTCAACTTTTTACTGAACTTGTTTTCTTTAATTTTCATAATGTCAGAAACTTTATTTCATATTATCCTACTGTATGAAAAAGAATGAAGAATTTGAGGTTTATTTGCAGTCTGTCAGGAACAATTTTGATGCTGTTTGGGATAAGACTGAGCTCTTAGTATCCTGCTCTGATTAACCATCAACAGCGAAAAGAATGAGCATTGAAGCCATACCTGTTGAAGAGAGGATATTCCTACAGAAGACTTATTTATGAAATTATTGTTGTGATTAAAAGCAATGTCATTGAAAGATTCTCTGAGATGCCAAAAGTGCATTTTTTTTATCCCTTTTGGATTCTAAATAATACCAAAGTTAAAATTCCAGTTTTCCTGAAAATGGCTTTGATTCTCTAAAGGAGTATTATGGATAATATTTTAATTTTGCCATCTAAGAAGTGAGCTCTACATAACATATAGAACTGAAGAAAAGGACTGTAACTGAATTGCATCGTTATTTGAAATCATCAGAACTTTATGAGACATTTTCAGAAGTGTATAAACTGTCAACTTTGGTTTTGACAATCCCAGCTAATAGCTCATTGGCAGAAAATTCTTTTTCAGCACTATGGAGGATTAAAACATACCTAAGAAATTCTCAGGGTCAAGGAAGACTGTTTTCACTGTCACTCTTTAATAAATAAAAAACAAATACCTCCTCAGCATAGAAAAAAAGACTACTTTCTGAACTGAAGAAGGAATCAACATTTTATGATGATGTTATTGATACATTAGCTAAAAAAAAAACTCATTAGTTAAAGAACTGAGCTGATTTACAAGTAAATGAAAAGTTTATTTTTCATTGTGATTACTTTTATATTTGTGTTATAGCTAAATAAATCTGCTAGAACATTAAAAAAAGAAAGAACATTGTTTCATGTGTTATTTTAGTATATGTTAAATATTGCAGACCTTGATTTTTAAACAACATAGAGATTTCTGAGAATTTTCTTCACTCTCATAATTACTCAAATATTTGGCTTCCCAGTTTCAAACTTTACATATTAGTATATTGCATACCATTTTGTATTGTATTAAAAGTTCAAGATGTACCTATAATCTGGTCCTGTGAGATGGGGCCCACTACCCAACTCTGAAAGCTGTAGGAATCTATCAATAAATACTTAAAACAAAATCAGCTTTTCTATCATTTATTAAAATAAATTCTAAATTATATAATAAAAACGTGTTACAAAGTTTTACAATTTACACATTATTCATATATGTTTCACATAAAATTTAACAAGTGTATAATATAATTTGACACAAAATAATTTGCACTCTAAGAGGTTTGGTTCAAATGGCCCTGCTGAGCACCCCCTCCCTCTCTCATCTACTGGGCTACCTTTTACAAAATTAAAGTTTAAACTTAAAACTAATTTAAGCTGGATTCAAATTTAAAGCAGAAAGCTGAAAGAAACCACTGAAATATCGAACCTTCAGGAGTGCTTGAAGTAAGGAGATGTTATACAATAATTTCACCATTCACATTAAAAAATGTCATTGTTCAAAATGTACATTTAGAAATAATTTAATAATTTTATTACAATTTCCCATAGAATTCTTTACAGGCATTATACTAGTATTCTGTTAAAAATGTTTAATAAAGAAAAAAAAATTGGGATGGAGAGGTCCTTTCGTAATGATTCTACTTCGCTTATTTTCCAAGAAATGCATTTAAAAAAAGCAATTCAATCCATATCAGTAATTAAGGGGTTTCTATAGATTACAACTCAACACACTGAACTTTATGATCAACGGTTATATCCAAAAGTGGATTGTGGAATTGATGATGAATTCAGGACTATGTCGGATTAAGGGGGGTTCTGGATTAAAAAATGTTGGATAAAGGGAAGTTCCAGATTAAGGAATGTCAGATTATGGATGTTTGACTATAATAAATAATAACATCACAATATTATTCCTGTATAAAGAAAGGGGCGGGGTGGCTCAGTCGGTAGCGTGCCAGGCTCGTAATCTGCAGTTCCCAGGTTCGAGTATCAGCTGGGTAAGCGTTGAGATTTATCTTCGCAAAATTCCCCGCTCTGCCCACGGTCAGTAGGGGACACCGATGGGCTTGGAAAGGCAGCCATCCGTCGGATGGGATGTTAAGCCGTGGTCCCATGTGTGGGAGAGCGATACCCTGTGCACGTTAAAGAACACACTGGATGGCCTTGACGGGAGGCTACCATCTGTCTCCCAACAGCTGTTCCAGTGGGTCCCCTCCCCCAACCTTCCCTGAGCCTTCGGGGTCCATGTGACCTGGCCATTTAGCCCATGGTGTGCAAAAAAGTGCAGCTCAGAGGTAAAACAACCCAACCCATATAAAGAAAACTATACCAACAGCATTCAGACACCATTTTAATGTTGCTTCTGGTAATTGCTTCCCCTATTCAAAATGCCACACTTCGCCACTGATTTAATGGTCTGGCCACGTAAGAGCAGGTTCCATGCAGATGATAGTGGTGTGATGTTGGTATTACAGTTTTCCTATGTAAATTAATGAGTAGTTTTCCATGTAATTCAACTGAAATTTCGTATAGGTTGAATCTAAAATTTTAAATGGTAACATGCTATTTATTAAATCGTTATTTATTACAGCTTGTGTCAAAGCTGTTGTAGGTTTTAAAATCTTTATGTCACTATGATGTACCTACAGTTTGCATTCCACTCACTCCATTGGGCAGAAGAGGCAGGTTGTTGTGGTGTAGACAACATCAGGACTGAATTGCAACCAATTGGCAAAAGTTATCCTCTTCTGTGATGAATCTGGATTCAGTTTACTGAGTGATAGTCATCAAGTTGCCATCTGGAGAGCACTCAGAACCCATATCACATCTCAAACATTAGAGAAATACAAAACTGCAGAGATAGTGGTTTATTGCTCTGGAGTGGTATTATTTCACATGGCCACATGCCACTCCGCATCTTTTCTGCAGAATCTTTGGCAGGCCTCAGATATAGAGACGAAATCCTCAAACCCTACGTGCGACTTTTTTGGGGTGCTGTTGATCCACAATTCCCGTTTATGGACGATAACGCATGTCCACACAGAGCTGCTTTATGGATGATTTCCTCGAAAATGAAGCCATCCAGCATATACCATGGCCAGTGTATTCACCAGACCTCAATCCTAGAGTTGGGGAGATAGATTTCATTTCGTTAACCTCTTTCCAAAACTCTCCTAAAGTTCTGATCTACTTTTTGTACAGGAGCGGGATTTAATGCTATAGGACCTTCTTACTGTTCTTGTCAGCAGCAAGCAAAGTCGATGTGACACTTGTATTGTTGTAAGGGGTCATCAAACACCTTATTGAACTCTCATGAACTAGTGAATACATCTCCAGGTAACTTTCTCCAATTGCCACCTTACTGAAATACAGGGCATTGCTACAGTCTATCCTGTATTTTATGTCAGGTATATAGTAGCATGTTTCTTCAATATATCGCCCATGTCATTCTATCATCTCACATTTTTCATTTTACCTATTTTGTCAACTATGCTCAACTTTTGGGCACTAGTGTAATAGCCTAAATAACTTTGTAACTGTTACATTATTGATCATTGTTTAGTAATAATCAACAGATGCATTAAAATTACTAAACAAATTAAATCAGGTGCAACTCTATGTTTTACTGTTACCTGTGAAAATAAAAATAAACATTTACCTGACCTAGAAGAAATTATCCAACATATTCTTCAGAATGAAAAATGCAAGGAAATATTTAGATTATATAGAATTATAACAAATTGTTATAATTAACAATATATATATTCAACTAATATATTCATGAAATCAATTCACTTTGGATATTCAAAAGTGACGATAATATAAAAATACTATCAGCCAACTAAACAAGTCAAACAGTTACCACACTAACCATTTCAAAGCAAATTATCATCCATCCTTAATTGCAATGAAATAAAGCAGGATCGTAGTATTTCTACAACCAACAAACTAAGAATCCTTCATAACTAGCACCATCTACCTGAACATAAACTCACCAGACAAAAAATCAGTCCCCTCTGTGATTTCTTACTTAATGCTGTGGAACACCTCTCTTCACATGAATTACAGCAGCAATCTTGTTAGGTATGGACTTCAAGTCATGGGATATAGTTTACTTCAAATTGACTCTTCCAACAGTAGCACTCATAGTTCAGCTAGATTATATGGATGCTTATTTTGGTATTTCACTTTCTGTTTCAGATAGTCCCAAAGGTTTCCAATGGGATTTACATCCATGACTTTTTGGTCAGTTGAGGTGTCCCAATGTTACTTCATGCTCCTCATGAGAGTCATAAACAGTTTTGGCACTGTGCACCCTGTTTGTCATCCTGGAACATCACATTCTCTATATTGTGTTTGTTCTTCACAGGAAGCAAAAAACCTGTATTACCTGATGGTAGGTACAGAATCCCCAGAACATCACAGAGCCACTTCCAGCTTGAATAACACCTTGGACACACACTGGATAGGATTTGTTACTCATATGATAAACTCTCCACCTTGCATAGTTGGAATAGACAGAAATGTGATTCATATGACCAGAAAATAGTTTTTCCAGTTGTCTACAGTCTACCTGTCGGTAGCATCTAGACCATAGATTCCCAACGGGGGCTATACCGCCCCCCAGTGGGCGCTGGAGCCTTCCATGGGGGCGGTAGCGGATCCAGAGGCAAATGGGGGGCGTTGAGGCAGTCAAGAGGAGGCGGTCAAATAAATAAATAAATTTAATGGAATTTTCTGTGACAACCTTTTTATCTCTTCTATTCTGTGGTGTCTTCCTGGTGATTCTGGTCATCCACTACCTCATCTGTCATGTACAGCTTTTCAACTGCAGCTTGGACAATAAGTTCCCTGCTACCTTCAAATCACAGATGCTTCAAGATCACAGATTCGATATAAGCTTCAATATGTTTTCCCACCTCAACTGATTAGCCAGCAGATCATACCTCCTCTTCTTTTCAACCTCTACTGTCTGCAGGTTATCCTGAGATGTTATTCCTATTTCAATAATTGTAATCTCATTCAATACCTTAGCATGCACTACTATATCAGGCTTATTATGTTGGACATGCGAGTCCGTCCTGATAGGCAAATCAACCTCGATGCAATAATAATATAATAATAATAAATTTATTATATTTAATATTTTTTTATAATAATTTTTTAATATAATAAAATACTTTGAAAATACCTGTTTTCATGAATAAATATTTTATCTAGCTATGTAAATTATCTTATTGTTATCGCGTTAATAAGCATTTTTAAATTAGCATTAGCTATACCTATATCTATATCTGGTCTGTAAATGGTAGTTAGGTAGTCACTGGAAGGAGAGCTATGCACCAATCCCCTGTGATGATGAATAGAACCGACCAGGCCTAGCACCTAATGTCCGACCCCACCTTCTCGTGGTGCAGACCGTTAGTACCTTTCAAAAGAGATACTCTCTTGTGGAAGTGAACGGAAGGGGAGGGCTGCCAGATTAGTGTGGCCTACTGATCTGGACAACTATGGCTACTTTTCTTTTTTTTTCTACCCTGCTGAGGAGTGGTCAACCACACAGGGTCCTGGTGCTGACCATATAAACCCACTGGACTGGACAGATATATGGCTCTGAGCTTGATTATGGATCCTGATTTTGCTGCACTGGTGGGCTTCTGTGGAGGGAAAATCTTCTGCTGTGTTTTCTGTTTGTTTGTGGGTTAACAGCCCCAAGTGAATAGATTCGCAGGATATGTTTATCAGCTGGTGGATAGTCCTGAGCAGAGGTCATCACAGGCACCTGAACTCTTTGCTTCTATTGGCATCGTCAAATTCTACATTCGAGGAAGCCTTCCAGTGTAGATGGCTTCAGCCTTTAGTGGTGGGGGAACGGGTCTTTGCCCCATGTCTGCGATTAGGGGGCTGTTTGATATTGTCGGCATTCCCTCTCTCAATAAACATAGTTTCTTTAAACATCCCACTAACCATTTTCTCTCCATAGGTAGTTGGAATGTGAGGACTCTGCACAGAGCTTTTTCTCTTGATGTCCTCACACAAGAATTCCACCATTATAATTTAGATATTCTCGGCTTGCAAGAGACCAGATGGACAGATAAAGGTCAGATTCTTAAAAATAATCTTAAATTTCTCTTTTAGGGGAGGGACGACAATAAGCATCACCAAGGCGTGGGTCTGCTTCTCAGCAGACACGCTAGTGATGCTCTTCTAGGATATGAGTGCATTAATGAACGGTTTCTTACAGCAAAATTTCAGACAAGCGTTAAAGACTTGAATGTTATCTGCTGTTATGCCCCCACTGAGGATGCCGATGAGGATGAGAAGGATAGGTTTTATGAACAACTTCAGATATTTTGAATTCTGTCAAGAAAGGAGATATTACCCTTGTTCTTCGTGACTTCAATGCCAAAGTTGGTACTGACTCTGACCTTGGGGAGGAGTAATAGGCCCTTTTGGTATTGGTAGCTGCAATGGGCAACGTCTCCTACAGGTAAGTAAACTCAATGGATTCAGAATAACTAACACTTATTACAAACACCGCGACATACATAAGTACACATGGGTTTCACCTGATGGGCTGCATAGGAATATGATTGATTATATATTAATTAACAGCAAATGGGCTAGTTCTGTTAGAAATACCAGGGCATATAGGGGAGCTGAAACTGGATCTGACCATTACCTTGTTAAAAGTGTGTTGCAACTTAAACTTAAAAAGTGTTGTGCTAGGGTTAAAAAATTTGCTTTTAATACTGAAGCTCTGAAAGACCCAGTTATAGCCAAAGCTTACCATGATAGGTTACTTAGTCATTATGACAGTCATGGTATGCTTACTACTGAAGTTGAGGAAGAATGGGATCATTTTAAACAGGCTTTTTTGGACACTAACAGTATTCTTTTAGGAAAAAAGGAGCAGAAGAGACAGAATTATCTGAGTGATAAGGCACTTGAGCTTATTTCGGAAAGAAAGAACTGCAGGAATGTCCTTAATCAATACCCTACTAGTCCTAATAGAAAGCATTACAGAGAACTTAATAAACATGTAAAAGATCAGTTAGCTGCTGATAAGAATCTTTGGCTTGATGGTTTGGCTGACAAAGCCGAGGAAGCAGTTAGACTGCAAAACAGCAGAGAGCTGTACCAGATGGTTAATGTTTTGTGTGGTAGAAAACGGACAGGTATACTGGGATTGAAGGATAAACAAGGTAAGGTTATAGAAGGTGAGGATTCTGTCATGGCTAGGTGGGCTGAGCATTTCAGTGATGTTCTAAACAGTGCGGTTAGTTCTATTCCCATTGTTTGCAATGATGATAGATGCATTGGTGGCTTTACTGTTGGCCCTATAACACAATATGAAGTTATTTTGGCTGTTTCTAAACTTAAACTTCATAAATCCCCAGGGGTAGATGAAATTATTACAGAAATGCTTAGAGCTGGAATTGTTTCGGTTACCACTTGGATGACTGAAATTCTGAATATCTTTTATGATAAAGGCATGGTTCCAAAGGATTTTACCAGAGCTATTGTTATCCCTATTTTCAAAAAAGGTGATCGCAGTTCTTGTGATAACTATAGGGGTATCAGCCTACTCTCTGTTCCAGGTAAAGTTCTTTCCATGATTGTGCTTAATAGAATTAAGAACCTGGTTGACAGTCAATTGCGTGATGAGCAATGTGGATTCAGAAGTGGTAGGGGATGTGTGGATCAGATATTTTCACTTAGGCAGATTCTTGAGAAATGTTTAGAGTTTCAGAAACCTTTGGTTGCTAGCTTTGTTGATTTCAAAAAGGCTTTTGACTCTGTTGATCGTCATAATTTGTGGTTGAATGTGAAATCATATGGTATACCAGACAAGTTAGTTAACATAATGAAAGCTCTCTATAATAACACTGAGTCATGTGTGAGAGTTGGTAAGGCTTGTAGCAATTGGTTTAGCATTACTTCTGGTGTTGACAAGGTGCATTTTGTGCAAACTTTTTGTGCAATTTTCTGGTGCGACAAGGGTGCATTTTGTCTCCTTTTCTCTTTAGTTTGGTTATTGATTATGTTATGCGAAATTCACTTCAAGGGAAAGATTTTGGCCTTAAATGGGCTGGAGATTTAGATTATGCTGATGATTTAGCCCTTTTGGCAAATGATGTTGATGAGATGAAGTCTTTCATTTGAGCTGTTGATGAGACTGGTAGTAGAGTAGGTTTGGTTATAAACAGAGAGAAAACTAAAGTGATGAAAATTGGTCAGGCAGGCTGTGATTCAGTTAATCTTAATGGTTGCAGTCTTGAGCAGGTGTCACAGTTTAATTATCTTGGGAGCTATATAACAGATAATGGTTATGTGCGGCATGAGATTAACAGACGAATAGGGATTGCTGCCGGGACTTTTAAGAATCTATGGAGAGTGTGGAGAAATAGGCGTATACACCTAAAGACTAAAATTAGACTGTATAATAGTTTGGTTCTTTCTAGGGTTAGTTATGGTAGTGAAACTTGGACACTTTGTAAACAAGATAACAGGAAACTAGATGCTTTTGATTCCAGATGCTTACGCAGGATCTTGGGCATTAGGTGGTTCAACTTTGTAACTAATGATGAGGTTAGGCAAAGGAGTTTGCAACCTCCTTTAAGCAGCATATTGTGCAGAGAGAGACTCCGTTGGTTTGGCCTTGTTGCCCGTATGAATAATTATAGATTGGCGAATAGAGTTATGAACAGTGTGCCTAAAGGCCTCAGAAAGAACGGGAGACCTAGGATGTGGTGGGCAGACAATGTCAAACAGGACCTTGTTAGAATTGGTGTGCAGTGGCCAGATGCAGTAGATGTAGCTCAGGATAGACTTGCTTGGAGAACTAAATTGCACGGTCTGGTTGGACCTCCGTAGCCCATGGCTGCTTGAGGATGATGATGATGATACCTATACCTAATTTGTTTTAGTTTAGAATAGATTGACCGTGACAAGTCCTTGCAAGTTGGTAGGCAAACACGCAGTTCATGCAATTTAACATGTTTCGACAAGAATATGGGAGTTTGAAATGACTTGTTTATGGAGCAAGTGCGCCGTGCATCGCAAACATACAAGTTAATGTGTGCACAAAATCAAATCTATAAAAGTGATAGCTCTAGGAATGTTTTATTATTTTTATGTGCTTCGCCGTGATAAATAGTCGTGAGTGATAAGTGTTAGAAGTCATTATAAACATTATTTTTATAACTATCTATAAATCTGTTGAGAAGTTAATTTGCATTTGAAAATGTCTGAATCTACATCTAAAAAGAAATGCCGGCAGTACAGTATTGAGTATTTGAAATATGGATTTACGTACTCTCCTACAAACCAATCATTACCTATGTGTTTAATTTGCCGAAAAGTTTTTTCAATGACGCTATGAAACCTTCTAGGCTACAAGAGCATTTAAATAAAATGCATGCTGATAAGAAGAACAAAGATTTATCCTATTTTCAAGACCTGGAAAAGCAATATTTAAAACAGCCAACTATGTCAAACCTTTTTGCGTCATCTTCTAAACAAGATGATGATGGACTATGAGCCTCAAATAACGTTTCATTGTTAATCGCAAAAGCAGGAAAACCACACACAATTGGCGAGGAATTAATTTTGCCGGCAGTCAAAGAGATATTAAAAACTGTTCTTCATCATAAGACACCGTCAGATATCAAAAAAATTCCTCTCAGTAATAATTCAGTGCAAAGAAGAATAGATGAAATGGCAAAAGATATTGAAATATCATTATGTGATTACTTAAAGACTTGCAAATTTTCCATTCAACTCGATGAATCAACTCTACCAAATAACAAAGCTCTACTCTTATCATACGTACGATTTATAAAAGAAGAAAAAATTCATGAAGAGTTATTATTTGCTAAAAATTTGGAATCTGATACAAAGGGAGAATCTATATTTAATACCATGCAAAAGTTTTTTCAAGAGAAAGAAATTCCTATTTGCAATATTTTGTCTACTGCTACTGATGGTGCTCCAGCAATGACAGGGCGTCATAAGGGTTCCATAGCGCATTTGAAACAAGCAATACCAAATATACTCGCTGTACATTGTATTAATCATCGTCAGCATTTGGTTGCAAAAAATTTGAATGAACGTCTGCATACGTCGCTCCATTATATTATTAAAGCAATCAATAAGATTAGATGCAATTCATTGAATGACCGATTATTTGGTAAGCTTTGTAATGAAAATGATGAAGATTACAATCACTTGCTGCTGCACACAGAAGTACATTGAATCTCTAAAAGTGTTTGTCTGAATCGTTTTTTCTATTTATTTGACTCAGTACTGGACTTTCTTGAAGACAGAGACGAAAAATTGCGGGAAAACCTGACTACGTCAAAAAATGACATCGCTTATTTGACAGACCTGTTTAAAATATTTAATCAAGTCAATTTACAATTGCAAGGTGATGAGTTGAATTTAATTAAAACAAAAAACTGCAAAAGCAGCTATGACAAAACGTCATAGCTGCTTTTGCGGGAAAACTTCTTCTATTCAAACGAAATCTAGGTAGAGGTGAATACAACCACTTTCCCACATTATCAGCAGTCTCTGCAAAACCAGAAGATTTACTTACTTACTGCCAACACTTGGAAGTTCTTCATGTTGATTTTACGTAGCGTTTCCAAGATATTTTAAACATGAATATACCGAGTTGGGTTTTAGATCCTTTCGCAAACACAGATACTGAAGAATCATCAAATTTTTAAGAGGAACTCTTAGAACTCACGACTAACGAAGAACTCAAATTAAAATTCAAACATGGATACCAAGAGTTCTGGCTTCAAAAATCGATACCAGTTCTCTACCCTGGATTGTGGGCAATAGTACAGAAGTTTTTAATCGCATTTCCTTTGTCCTATATGGCTGAGCATGGATTCAGTGCAGTAGCTAATTTACTGTCAAAGAAGAGGAACAGACTACACATCACTGAAACTGCGATTGATGTTAACGAAATTGGAACCCGACATTAACAAATTGTTAATACTCCACCAGCCTCAACCATCTCATTAATTTTTTTTATTTATTATTAATTTTGTGTTTATCTCATTATTTCTTATTTCTTATTGATTCTGTGTTTATTTTTAAAATTTTAATAAACAATTTTATTGTACATTTGGTTGTCATTTTATTAATTTCTGCTTTATGATTTTTAATAGATAAATAAACAGATAAATTAGGTACAGATAATATGCAACAATATTTTAATATTTCATATAAAATTAACTATTATGGACTAGGGGGGCATTGAAATTTTTGTTCTCTTCTAAAGGGGGCGATGGTCCAGAAAAGGTTGGGAATCACTGATCTAGACCATTGCAATTAGACTGCTTTATATGCAGCTTGTTAGCATGGGTCTCTTCCAAGGTATTCTGCTCTAAAATATCCATGGAATGCTGTTCCCTTTGCAATGTTCTTTCTGAAATAGGCTGATGTAGTCCTTCATTGACTGCCTGTCTGGTTTAAAATCAGTTTGCAGTCACTCATTGGTGGACGTTGTTTGTGAGCACTGACTTGAGGTTGCAGCAATGTCTATGATTAGCAGTCTAATTGGATGTACATTACTGTTTATACACTTATTGGACAGTTCATTTTGAAACAAGCAAATTTCGCTACTTTCTTCACAGAATGTGCTTTAGTCCTACCAAATGTAATAACACCCTTTTGCCACTTGGTCACACCTTTCTTCCAACCCATGATTCCCAGCAGGAACAATGTGTAACCAGTATGCCACTGGGACTGATGATAATACAGAGCGCACATGGAAGGTCATATGCCTCTGTATAGTACTGCATTACTACAGGAATGATATCTACTGGTATATATGGTGAGGATGCATCTATGGTACTGCATCTATGGTGAGGATGACTAATTTTTTGTCTAGTTTGCTTATTGTCCAATATATTATTCAGCTCATAAACTACTTTTTGTATATCAAGTTCCACAAAAGTAATCATCAAGCCAGGCCACTAGTTTCTAAGATGATAATCACCTGCTAACCAACTAGAAAAGGCTTTTACAAAGAATTAAGCCAATTACATTCTGAAACTTAATTTATTGTGAAATCAGCCACAGATTTTATGAACTGCATTCAAAACATAAAATTAACTAAATATTGCTTTATTATATATATATAAATATTAAAATATATATAAAAATATTAAAATATATTTATATATTGCTCTTGATATAATCAGCCTTTATCCCAACATTCCTACTGAAAATCTATTGAACTTCTTAAACAATGAGATAAATATGAAAACAAATATCAACTCAATGTCATAATTGATGCCTCATACTTAATAAACAACAACAACTATTTTATATCAAACAAAAAGTTATATAGATAAACAAAAGGCACCCAACGTGGTTTTCCATTACCAGCACTTCTCTCAAACGTAATCATGCTAAATATCAAAGACCAAATAATAGCTAAAAGAACTTCAAACCATTACTAAGGAAGCATTATATAGATGATATATTCATTGTTCAGCAGTATTCAAGAGTTGCACTAAAAGTATTACTAAACAAATTATATCAGGTCTACAACTCTATAAGTTTTACTGTTACCTATGAAAATAATAAAACGATTTCCTTTCTGGATGTTTTAATATATTGTTATGACTCCACTTTTGAAACAACAGTTAGAACCATTTATCAACAATTTAATACTTTTTGGCTCAGCTCACAATAGATCTTCACTTATCTGTACCATGTCATTCCTATTCTTCAGAGCTTTTTGATTCTGTAACAACAAATATTTTTTTTGAACAAAAACTATCATATAGACATAGAGAATATATATTTATATACTCTCTATTATGTCAAGATGCAGACTATCCACATCACTTCATAAAGGAAACTCACTTCTCCTCCAGGAAAACAACTTCTGCCGTTAAGATAACATATCTCAAGATGCTAAATATATCTTATCCATTGTGCACTTTCCATCTATCAACAAATCCAATCCAAAATATTTTAAAGCAATATTATAAAGCTCTACAGAAACATAACTTTGCATACTAGTAGAGTGTATTTAAGAACTTCCAAAAAAATCAAGGAACATGGAAGAAACATAAAATTAAATCAACAGCCCTTTCATCTACCATCATACCACAAGGAGCTAAACCTCACTTCAGCAAAGCTTTCATCATCGCTAGTCAATCTTCTCACTTCAAGTTATCATTTACAGAAAACCTTCTAATCTTCATCAACAGATACACTGTTGCAACACCAATGTACTTCAACTAAATGCAGTATGGAAACTTTTATTAAATGACTTTCCGCAAAATAATAACAGCTCATTTATTAAATAAGAATTATCTTCAAGGCAAAGTCTACGAACAATCACCATCACTCCCATGGCTCAAGACAACTAATCTTGCATGTTCATCATTTGTGCATTACACCTCATGTCATCAAGAACTTTAATAGAACTTTCAACTTTATATAACTTTTATCCTAATCCATCAATTTTTTTTCATATGTCTGATGAAATTTCAGTAGTTGAAATGAAATTGATCACAATTTGTGCAATATGTATTATAGTGCTTTATTTTCATCTTTATGTGTTCATCTGATTCATCGTCATTACATTATTAGTGTATGAAATTTAGTAAAAAACATGCAATTTATTCTCTCTACTAATTATTTATGCATCATCTACACTTTTCAATCAAGCATTATTTAATATTATATTCATCAAACCAAGTTTAGTGAAATGGATTACTTATATATTTTGAACTACTTCAGTCGGTTCATTGTTTAAAAAAATGAAAAAATAACACCTGTGAATGGCTTGTTCTGTCATTCAGTTAGATGTACAAGTGGAATGTATTAATTATTGTTTGAAATTTTAAATGTTCTTAAACTTTTTCTTTGATTTTTGATTTCTACTAGCTGTTTTACCAACCTACCTTACACCAATTTAAGTAATAAAATTACCAATATTCCAACTGTCTTCTCCCTCCTATAATCTTTCATGTCACTTTTGCCACTATGCTTCAAGAATAATTAATTGAAATATTGTTTTTTATTTTACTGCATTTTTACTTCATTATTAACCATACAAAATTTATATTAGTGTTAAAATAGCAATTAGATTGCATTCAGAATCTATATGAAATTAAAGTCACACCCTTTAACACATTAGCATGTAAATTTTTATGTAAATGAGCAATCAGGTCAACTGCTTTTAGAAAATATATTAATTTTCATTCTTATGAGGAATTTTTCTTAGCATCTTAGAATATTACAAAACATACTGGCAGTGACATCTTTGAAGAAAATCACAAACTTTGTGCACAAGATTGAAATGAAAACAGACAACCATTTTGCAAGTACACTTCGAGTCCTCATGCAGTGAGTAAAAGAGTGTCTCATAGGTCTTGGCCAATGGGTTAATACCTTAAGATTTCACCAACCATTCCCTAAGAATTAGAGATTCTGATTATGCACAATTGTTTATTACACTAAAAAGTGGGCAAAAACACAATGCTATGATTCACTTTCTTGGCATAATTTATATTCCATAGATGCAGCAAGAGTAAAATAATACAATACAATCAACAACTTACATCAATTTTTTTGCCTGTAGCTTTTGTGTTTTTAGTTAATGGCTTTCGTTTCTGAACTTTTTTCCTACGGACGACTTTTTCATGTGGTAAAATTCCTTTTAAAACACTGACTTTTTGGGGCTTCTTAACTTTGCTGTCTTTTTTCATTTTTGCTCCTAAGACTGAATGATCATTTGATTCTTCAGCAATAATAAGAGCTGACTCACTAGCTTCTCCTTCACTTCCATATACAGCCAGATCACTATTTTGCTCAACGTATGAATCAGGAGAGTTAAACTGAAATGATCAAATTCCTGTATAAGTAACAAACAAAGTGGGTAATATCCAAAAACAATGTTGTTTACATTAAAGTTGCAATAAGTACCCAGAAATCTTCTGGCTAAATATTTGGTCAAAAGTGTGGAATACTGAAGCCTCACCATATTAATCAGCAAAATTTTCATTAATTTACAATGAATTTTAATGCAAAAAAATTCTTTACACTTTCAGATAAAATTAAAAACTATATTAAATATTAAAATGAATGAGAACAAGAATAGAAAGTTATGTTTTGCTGTTTAAGCCTCTTGTTATGATCTGTTGAGCATCCTCATCTGATTGTGTAGATTATAGCTTTGATAGTTGCAATATCACACAAAACAACAAAATCTATACATTATCAAGAGTCCTCCTTAAATCCCTTTGTAGACATTTCTGTGAGGAGCATAAAAAAGCATTTGCCCCCTAGTTTGTAATTTCAGAATTTTATTTTTTATCTCGTTTCCTTTGAAAACAAGATAATAATTTCACTTTGTCGTTTGTCTGTCCATCTGTAGACATTAAACTTTTTTGTTTACAGAGATAAATTAAAAATTCTTTTTGTGTTGGATAGGTATTGGTGAAATATTATGATATGCAATTTCCGAATCTCTCCAAATCTATAATTATGCCCTCCAGCAGTCAGCGTTGAGATTTATCTCCGCAAAAATTCCTCGCCCTGCCCACGGTCAGTAGGGGACACCGATGGGCTTGGAAAGGCCGCCGTCCGTCGGATGGGACGTTAAGCCGTGGCCCCGTGTGCGGGAGAGCCATACCCTGTGCACGTTAAAGAACACGCTGGATGGCCTTGACGGGAGGCTACCATCTGTCTCCCAACAGCTGTTCCAGTGGGTCCCCTCCCCCAACCTTCTCTGAGCCTTCGGGGTCCATGTGACCTGGCCATTTAGCCCATGGTGTGCAAAAAAGTGCCGCTCAGAGGTAAAACAACCCAACCCAAAGCCCTCCAGCAGTGGAAAAAGTTTAAAATTCCAGAAGTTTAAAGAAATATTGCAAATGATGTATTTATGCTTAAAATTTTGAAATTTTGGTGGTGGAATGTGAAGGTCATTAAATTTCCACTATCAACAATAAGTTGGCACTTTAGACCCAGGGAGGTGGGAAAACACAACTTTTTTGTTTTAGCAGACAATCGTTTGTTTTTAGAGATAAACGAAAATTTCTTTTTCAGGTTAGATAGGAATCAATGAAATATTATGATTCGTTCTTTCAGAATCTTTCGAAAACTATAATTGTGCCAATGGTGCAAAAATTTGAAAATTCCAAAATTTCAGAAGAATATTGCAACTATCTATTATTGATAGAAATTTGAAATTTTTGTGGTGGAATGTGAACATTATGAAGTTTCCATTGGAAACAATGCAAAGTGGTAATTACAAAACTCTATTTTAGCTGGATTGGTACTAAAGAAATATTACATTTTGTGTTTTTCAAATACTTAGGTAGTTTTAAGATATATATATATCTTTACAGATCACTAAACATGGAAATGGTAGAGCTGTTATTTTTCAAATAATAAATATATATAATAAAAACTTGAAATTTTAATCATAGCTTTTCAAAAGATATTCTACTGACGCAATAATCTACACATTTTCCTGAGAGAGGAGTGGAATATGCAACTTTTTAAATTTAAAAACGAACACATTAATGTTGTATAATTACTAATAATATTTTATTTAGATTTTCCCATCATCCACTAGCTCAAATTAAAACTGTTAAGGAGTGAAAGAGTAGGCAAAGGAAAAACTTCATTCTCTTTGAAAACGAGATTCTCATATCACCAGAGGTAACAATCTGCACCTTTCTCTTCAACTTGCCCAGAAAAAATCCTGCAGATATAAAAGGGGCTATACAAAAAATACACAACTCTTAAAGTTCACAAATGTAACTGTTGTCAAACAATATATATATTTTTCAGAGTAACCTATAGGTGTCACAATGCTAATCCACTCATCAATACAGGTGCAGTAATCATTATAAATCTCGATTGTGCCAAATGAATATATCCATCAAGAAGTCTATGCAGTTATTTGTTTTTTGTTGGCTAGAAGTCAATATAAATCCATAAGGAAGTTATTCTTATATGTAAACACTGTCTAACTATGAAGAAATGGTGTCAGCATTTTAAAAGTGATGTGCAAGTGCTATTGGTGAAAAAAGAAGCAAGTGTCTGAGCACAGACACAAATTTTGTCCTGCAAACTGATATAATAAAAACTACCAATACATGTACTTACCTTCATCTGTTCAGCTCCCTAAAAGAATATTTCTGACACTAGTGATTACAATTAGATGAGGATGATTAACAGATAGTTACAAGATGGCTTAGAAGCAAGACATAACTTTCTATTACAGTAAAAAGGAAAATTTGATTAAATGGTGTGACAAATGGCTTGATTAAGTTGGAAACTATGTTGAAAAGTAATTTAGGTGTTATTATCTAATTCTAAAGCAAAAAGGTTTTGAAACTTAAAAGGTACATAAAATATAACACAAAGATTAAAAGTGCTTTGTGGACTGATTCAATTTCCAATAATAATAAAAAGCCTTATTTTCCATCATCTATTTTTAATATACTAAATAATCACCACTTTGTAAGTCGATTTAATTTTACAGGAAAAATTGTCTTGAGCAGGGTGGGATACGAACCCACGATCTCCTGATAACATGTCAGTTTTCAATGGCCATTTAGCCCATTGTGTGCAAAAAAAGTGCGCTCAGAGGTAAAGCAAAACAACCCAACTCAGTCAAATAAAAGTGGCTTTTTTTTTTTGCCAAATGACCAATCAACAGAAATAGGTCATGCTACTAACCAAAAGAAAGAACATTTGATTGGAGTTAAGAAAATGTCAAAAATTTGAAGAAAAAAATAAAATTAATTAGACATTCTCTTGTGGAAGGGAACAGAAGGGGAGGGTTGTCATATTAGTATGGCCTATTGATCTGAATTGCTATAGAAACTTTTCTAATTTTTTTCTATCCTGCTGACAAATGGTCAATAACTTGTCTTGGTGCTGATCAGTTAAAGTAACCTGACTCACTTATGGCATTGAACTTGATTATGAATCCTGAACTTGCTGCATTGGTTGTGGGCTTCTGTTGAGGGAAAATCTGCTGCTGTGTTTTCCACTGGTTTGTGGATTGACAGCTCTAAGTTATTGGGTTGTTTTACTTCTGAGTGATACTTTTTGCACACAATAGACTAGATGGAAGGTCACAATGACACCAAGGGATCAGAGAAGATCAGAGGAAGAGAACCCATTGAACAGCTGTTATGAGAAGGATGGAAGCCTTATGTCAAAGCCATCCAGCGTATTCTTTAACATGCAGAGCATATGGCTTAAAGGCCTATCTGCTGGAGAGCAACCTTTCCATGTCCAATGGTGTCCCCTTTCTGACCAAAGGCACGTTGGGGTGGGAGTGGAGGTTGGAGAGGGTTAGTGAAGATAAATGAGTGACAACCCTAAGTGAATAGAGGTACAGGATACCTTATATCAGTTGGTGGATGATCCTGATCAAAGGCCATCAAAGGTACCTGAAACCTTTCTTCTGTGGGCATCACTAAACTTACACTGAAAAAATTACTACCAGCATGGTGACTTAAGCTTTAAGTGGTAGGGGAACATGTTTTTGCCCAATGCTTGAGATTAGGGGGCTGTTAGATATGGTTGGCACTACCGCTCTCAATAAAAGTAGTTTCTTCACAGACCCCACTAGCCATATCATTTCCACATATACCTGGAACATCAAGATATTCTCCATAGAAATTACTATCTTGATATCCTCAAACAGGAATTCCAGAGTTATAACCTAAATATTTTGGGCTTGCAAGAAACCAGATGGCCTGGAATAGATCAAATATTTAACAATAATCTTAAATTTCCCTTTTTAGGGAGGAAGAACAAAAAGCATATGCAAGGCATAGGTTTGCTTCTCAGTCACAGGGCTAAACACAGGCACTAGAGAGGATATCACTTGCTTTCTTTAGAATTGTGACTCCTTGCTTTCTTTAGAATTGTGTTCATGGGATATACCAGTAGACATTTTAAGCAGGTCGAGTGTATGTGATTTGCATGTAAATTAAAGGAAAAGTGTTTATCTTCATTGGACTCTACCATTTGTGATTCTGCAGAAAAACACTGAAATTGAATATCTTTTCACAGGAAAGCATATTTCAATCCACATTGCATTTAGATATTTCAACAGAAATTTAACTATATAATAGAACAGAAACAGGATTCTCCATAAAAATTATCTTGATAATAATAATAATAATTAATTATATTAATTTAATAATATCTGATTAATAGTAATGTAATGTACTATTAATCATCATGTAATCATCACAACAGCTGTCAAGCAAAAATTAACCATATCCATTCCATCAAAAATATTTTTATCAAAATTTCTATTCTTTTAGCAATAAGCCGAAAAATATACATCGAAGATATGATGGCTAACAAAAGGGGAGAAATAATATACATTTAATCTTAATAATAACAATCATACAATATTTTAGTATTGTATGATGCATACAATTTCATATACAACATATAACATTAATAATAACAATTATAGAATATTTTAGAGAAGTATACACTGCACTCAAAAGTTAAGCAACAAACACAAAACCAGGAATTACAAACAAGTCCTTCTTTGGATGTAAAAGAAACGTACAGGTGAAGTCCGTGATCACATATTCCACTAATACTTGAAAAACAAACAAATTCCTGTGAATAATTCAAATTAGAAAATTCTTACCTCAAAATGGCATGTAAAAGTTCAATGATAAAATACCTTTAATATGGTATGTGATCACCCCGAACTGCGATACAGGCTGCACAATGACTCATAATGCTGAAAATCAGAGTGCCAATGAGGGTTTCAGGGAGCAATTGCCATTCATGCATGAGTGCAGAATGGAGTTCCTGGAGGTCTTGGGAGGTGAATTGCAACAGGTGATGCAACATTGTAGAGTGTCCTACTCATGTTCTATTGGATTTAAGTCATGTGATTGGGAAGGCCAATTCATACAGATAATGGTTTCACTATTAAGGTATTCATCCACCAAATGAGTTCTGTGAGAGTGAACATTATTATCCATTAACACAGTTTGGTTGCTTGGGGTTTTATGTGTGTTGGAAACTTAGGACATAATGCAAACAAAAGCCAAAATAAATGATAAAAGACATGAGTGTGTATAAATAACATGTTAAACAATGATACAAAGAGAAAGGCAAAATAAAATCAACTCAGGTGTAAAAGACCAGGATTAAAAATATAGAAACACAAGAATGTAAAACTAAAGTTTATTAAAGTATTCAGTATATCATAAAAACAGAAAAACAGGTGGCAAAACCAAAAGATCAGATAAAAGATTTCCGAGTGTAAGAGACTTGGACATAAAACTGCAAAAGCTAAAATATATATGTCATTCAGAGTTAAAACATGGACAAGAAATTAAAATATGTTTGACAGTTAAACAGTGTAACAAAACTCACATTTAGGTTCATCGTTCACCTGTAGAAGAAAAGAATGCCCCATAAATGAATGAGTTGGGTTGTTTTACCTCTGAATGGCACTTTTTAACACACCATGGGCTAAATGGCCAGGTCACATGGATCCCGAAGGCTCAGAAAAGGTTGGGGGAGGGGACCCACTGGAACAGCTGTTGGGAGACATATGGTAGCCTCCTGTTAAGGCCATTTAGCATGTTCTTTAACGTGCACAGGGTATGGTTCTCCTGCACACAGGGCCACCGGCTTAATGTCCCATCCGATGGACGGCGGCTTTTCCAAGCCCATTGGTGTCCCCTACTGACCATGGCCAGGGTGGGGAATTTTGCGGAGATAAATCTCAATGCTGACCCAGTTGGGATCATAAACGAATGACCTAAGTGAATTCGTGCAAGTACAACTTCCACCTTGCGATTTCTGTGAAAATATGACTGCCATGATTTGATCTCAAAGAGCTTGTTTGCAAGCAATTCTGACCACAATCTCTGCTGCTGTGATCAATGTTCAATAGTAAAACACTGCCAGATGTTCAGATATGGAACCGGCAGCACAGAGCCAGACAGGGACATGACTGAATTGGCAGCAGCCTCTGCCAAATCATTGCCCCTGATGCCAACATGACCAGGCACCCAACAGAAAAGGATATTCGAGGTGGCTGCCAGACATTGGAACTGCAGGCAGATCTTGGAGAGAACAGGGTGAGGACTAAACCACACCTAGATCAAAGCCTACGGTGAGCTAATTTTAATGTGTAAAGCACACACCGACAATGATACTTAGCAACCTGGAGTCCACAAAAATACAGTTGAATAGATGGAGCAGCAAATCCATGGTGAGAGATGTTGGAGCATTGCATAATGGAGGTTGTCTGGCTTGACAGCAGATGCATGAGAAGAATGCAAAGAAAGGTAAAGCTCCTCTGCTGTGAATGGCATGTTGTGAGGCTCCAGGCTATTTGAGTGGAAAGACAGCAGAGAGAGTTCAGCCTTGTTATTCAAGGTCAAAAATTTGGGGGAATATGACAAAGAGATGGGAGAAAAAAATTAACCCAGCACGTCAACAATCGCTTGGGGATCAGCAATTGCCTGTCCATTGTAATCCAGGATTGATCATGAGTGGGATGTGTAGTTCCCACCCATCTTCCAGACTTTATTACATGACCTTATAACTGGATGCACAGGTGATAGAAGACATATATTTGATCGAGATTCTTCTGGCTCTGGCGCCAAATGAAATGGGTTTTCATCCTGGCATGCTTGAAAGCTTCAAGGTTGGTGGATGTCGGATATCTCCAAAACACCTCCCAAGCCTTGTTCTGAGTTCTGCTGCAGTGCAGTCGATAAAACACCACAGTTTCAGAAATCGAGGAAACCATGTGGAAATTTGAGGAATTGTAGAGGCAGCTGCTTGGACCATACAGTCCATTCTCTCCACCACTGCAACACTGATTGGCTCCAGCTGACAGAGCATTGGTTGAATCCACAAAAGTTTGAAACTACTCCAATCAGTCCAATCAAACCTTCAGTGTGATACTCATGAAGGCCCTCCAAAGGGAGATGGTACAAACCATGCAGAGGCGATCATTACCATAAGAATTGTCCTCAACCCCTGTAAAGAGTGGAACAATCAATGAAGAGCAGATGATGAGTCACTGGAAGTGAATGGACAGGTTGGGGAGTGAAACTTTGTACTGATATCCATGTTCAACAGGGAGAATGTAGGATCCAGGAGCCACTGCACAAGGACCCCACACTTCGTGTTAGTGTCAGTACTGCCATAAAGACAACTGTGTGTCCATTGAAGTTCCTCATGAGAAGAAATGGGGGTGGCAGCTATGAGACAAGATCATTAACCTTTTCTGTGTCAGAGCCTAAATAATCGTTTTCATCTGTTGAATTCTAGTGATTGGAGATGCAAGTTTCATTTTCATAGTACAAGGTTGTAAAAAAAATGTTTTCGAATAGAAATCTTAAATTTTTTTCAACTATTGCTAATCAAATATCAAAAATAACATTTAAATCTATGATACATATCTTTTACCTGTTGATTTGGCTTGAAAAAAATTATGATAAAGTTTAAAAATAAATATTTAAATGTGCAATGAACATGTTCAGTCACTGTAAATAGCATCAAGTAGCACTGATTAAGTTTGTCTTTATTCTGCCATACTATACATAGATTACACTGGTTTACAAGGTTTTTATAATATGAACAATTGTAGCTTGCCTTTAACTATATTTCAGGTGCTGATTTCAGATCTGGCCTTAAAAATGGCTAACACATCATGTTTTTATGTTATTGGTCATTTTGACTCCTATTAAAATCTTTCTATACCTCCACAGACAACTGGGAGGATACTAGATATTTTACTTTATTTGGCTGGCAATACTAATTGCCAAATGGGAGAAAGCATGTAACAGTAACCTCAGACTGCCATTCTTGTTGTTTTCTTTGCAGGAGAAACACGTGCTGTACACCGAAGAGTGAATTTCGGCGTTTTAATGGCACAAAGGCAGAATCGCAGTTTGTTATGTGTGTGGAAATTATATTTTAAAATCCTAGGGTCATTCTTTAACAAAGATTGTGAAGAAAGCCTAAAACCTGTATTTTGATTTCATGTTGGAGATCAGGACAAAACATGGCTCCACATGTGTGCTGCATTTTATGCTTTGTTGGCCTGAGTGAATGGTTGAAAGGTAAGATAAAATCCATGCCCTTTGCAGTTCCAATGGTTTGGCATGAGCCAACTAGTCACTTGCATGATTGTTATTTTTCTTTAACTAAAGCGTCAGGCTTTTCAAAAAAGAACAAAAGCAAAATACAATATCCAAATGTGCCTTCAGCCATAAGACCAGTTCCTCATGGAGATCTTCCTATACCAACACCTCCTACCAACTAGGAGGAGATTGATTCACATTCATCAGAGGAAGACTTTGAGGCACATACAGATCCTGATCCTACATACACCCCTAAAGAGTTAGACTATCATCTGATTCAGCAAAATGAACTAAATGATCTTGTTCGAGACCTAGAACTTTCCAAACAACAAGCTGAGGTTTTAGGTTCAAGACTTTAAAAGTGGAATCTTCTGGCCAAGGGTACCAGAGTTTCTCTGTTCAGGAAGAGAAATTTGGCTTTATCTGCTTATTCCAAGATGCAAGATGGTTTGTATTTCTGCACAGATATTTCAGAGCTGATGGAAGAAATTGGAACAACTCACGACCCTAAGGAATGGCCCCTATTTATAGATTCATCAAAATTCAGATTAAAAGATGTCCTATTGCATAAAGGAAACCAAAAACCTTCCATTCCAGTGGTAATGAAGGAAACTTATGAAAGCATGGAAAAAATACCCACTGCTATAAAATATGACCAGTTTAAGTGGACAATATGTGGTGACCAAAAAGTCATATCTCTCTTGCTCGAGCTTCAAGGAGGCTTCACAGAATTTTGCTGTTTTCTGTATTTGTGGGACAGTAGGGCCAGAAAGGAACACTCCAAAACAAAAGACTGTCCTAAAAGTGATATTTTTATACCTGTAAAGAGTGATGCGAGGTAAAATCCTCTAGTTGACCCCTCTGATGTTCTGCTCCCACCACTACACATCGAACTGGGGCTTATGAAAAACTTTGTAACGGCTATGGACAAAAGTGGTGAAGGGTTTTTGCACTTAAAGAAAAATTTTCCAAAACTAAGTGATGCCAAACTCAAAGAAGGGATCTTTGTTGGTCCTCAGATCAGGAAGCTACTGAATGATACTGTCTTTGAAGAAAAACTGAATATGAAGGAGCGCGCTGCATGGAAATCCTTCACGTCTGTGGTTCAGGGTTTTCTGGGGAATCACAAAGAGGAAAACTACCATCAGCTCATTCAATAGGATAGTGAAAGAGATGAGAGAAGAATTAATCTGTTCTTCTCAAAAACTATGAAAATCTTGGCTGCCCACCACTACAAAGCAAGAATGGTCTTTGAAGATCCATTTCTTACACTCCCATCTTGACTTCTTTCCCAAGAACTTAGGAGCTGTTAGTGATGAGCAAGGGGAAAGTACACAATTAGAAAGACCTTCTTGCTCACAAATTAATTAAAAATAACTTTAAATTCTCTGTCATTGAGCAATGAAATTTTAAAGTTTATCCTTCAAATTATTTGCATGTTAAAAGTTTTTAGGAGAAAACTCAGAAGCTTTTCAGAGCAAGGAAGTGCTCCGTCTTCAGTGAAGTGACACTATGTGGTGATGTTACGGTTGTTCAGAGCTTCTTTCAACATGTCGTGAAGGGCGATTCCAGTGTCTCAGTTGCAGGTGGGGATGGGTGAGGTCGTTATTTCAATAGCTTCGCAGACTATAGTTCTATAAAAAGTGGATGCATGTGCAAGCAGTGTGGCATGCTCCCACTCTATTGTTGCTGCATGTTGTACTGCTAGCTCGGTAGTGGCCATCGTTAGCTTGTTTTGGCTGACATCTGTTTGATGCTCTGTGAACCTCTTTTGTAAAGAATATATGGTTTTTCCAATGCAGTAAAACAATGGAATTATCCAGCAAATCTGACATCTTATTAAGTGCATTGAAGTTCCCAACAGCTGACATCTGTTTGATGCTCTGTGAACCTCTTTTGTAAAGAACATATGGTTTTTCCAATGCAGTAAAACAATGGAATTATCCAGCAAATTTAGAGAAAATCGATATATGTCCAATTTTTGAAGTAGGCAAAATTTGTCTCTATCCCTTTTGATTAATCTTCAGATTTGGAGCTGGGCTGAAAACAAAATTGATATTTTGGGCTCTATGTGAATCAATTTACAAATTACTCAGAGCCCAAAATATCAAAATTGCTTTCAGCCCAGTTCCAAATCTGAAGAAATTAATCAAAAGGGGCAGAGACAAATTTAGCCTACTTCAAAAATTGGGTGCATACCGATTTCCCCTATACTTGCTGGATAATTCCGCTGTTTACTACATCAGAGAAAACATACGTTCTTTACAAGAGAGATTCGCAGAGCATCAAACAGATGTCAGTCAAAACAAGCTAACGACAGCCGCTGCCGAGCTGGCAGTACAAAATGTGGCAACAATAGATTGGGAGCATGCTACACTGCTTGCACATGCATCCCCTTTCTACAAAACCATAGTCTGTGAAGCTATTGAAATAATGACCTTATTCATCCCCACCTGTAACTGAGACACCAGAATCTCCCTTCACATGTGGAAAGAAGCTCTAAACAACCATAACGTCACCACATAATATCACTTCCCTGAAGACGGAACACTGTCCTTGCTCTGAAAAGCTTGAAAGAAAAGAAAAGCTTCTGAGTTTTCTCCTAAAAACTTTTAACTTGCAAAATAGTTTGAAGAATAAACTTTAAAAATTTATTGCTCAAAGACAGAGAATTTAAGTTATTTTTAATTTTGCATGCATATTTAGGGAAACAGTAATGGTCTGCCATTACGACAAGCAACACATAAATGTACTTCATCATAACGATGCCCTTTGGGACTAGCCTCTTGGTATTGTGGATTAAGTCATTGCCTCTCAATGGCACTTGCCAACTTCTCTTGGGGTCCTCAGTTCGATCGCAACTTGGGGGAAATCTCATCTCGGCATGATGTGTTACTCTCTGAGTGAAGATGCCTAAATGATTTGGCTGATAAACAAGTGATGTGCGAAGGTTCAGATGGATTTCCCTCATATGCAAGTGGCTAATTAAAAGTTAATGAGTTGAATTCAAATGTTGATTCCCTACTCTATGCCTAGATGGAAGAATGGATCAAAGTGATAAGACAAATGAAGAAGATTGTTAAAGTAGGCCCATAGATGGCATCAGAACTAAATCAGCTTACCATTAAGATGGAAGTTAGTAGTGACCTGAATGAACGATCTTCTGATAGTTCCATTCCACATCACAGTTATATATGTGGTTCGGCTGCAATTTGAAGTACCCTGAAGTTAAGAATATACAAAAATGGAGATGGGCTGGTATGGGCCTAGTATTCACAGTATATAAAAGATGTATAGGATGTAAGACAGATATAACGATGAAGGATGGTTAAGTTCATCACATGATCTGAACCACGGCCACTTTGATGAGAAAGCCATGAGAGCTTCAAATCACGTGATCGGTGATGTCATGCATGGAGGGAGGTTTGAGAAAGCTTTGTTCTTGCAGTTGCTCAGACAGACCACCATATTAAGTTGGCTTGTTACAAGTATTACAGTTTGTGTGTGTTTCAGTTATTTAAAATACTTGCCAAGATTTAACTGATTTACCAAAGATTACTTCATTTTAGGTAAGTGTCATTACTTTATTATTTTGCATGAAAATAGATTTTAAGCATATAAATAGTTAAGATAGTTTGCATCTCTCATTACCTCTTAAGTGCATGCTGAATGCATCACTGTGTTCTAGATCTACATTATGATGGATGAATTTCACTGCTGATTGATTAACTCTGTTATGAACAAAGTTTCTGTATCCAGATCATTTCAGTTTTAAAATAAATAGTAATTTCCATTATTAAAATATTAAGCTGAGATTTTGTAGAATATAAATAAGTATGCTATCCAAACTCATAGACACCAAATGTGCGTCATTACTTAAATTTTGGTGCAGTTTCTACAATCATATTTCTTAAAAACTTGTTACTCATTTTGTATATGTATGAAGTTTTTTAGTGATTGGTAATATAGAATAGTCATTCATTAGCAGTAATATGATCCATTTATTGTAGAATTTGGGTAATAAATGGATGAATATTTTTTAGTACTCAAGTGAGTGCTAAAAAGAAATCTAAATATATTGAAACTTCTGAAAAGTTGTATAATTTTTATCAGTTCATCTGTACATGCATCACACATTTTCTATAAATAGAGTTATTGATATAATTACTAAATAAGAAAATAAAAATTGTTCCTAATACTTGTAATTAACAACCAAGTACAAGTTATTAAAAAGTAATATTTCATATAATTATATATTACCAGTCATAGATGTAATTTAAATTTGAACTGTAAATTTTTTTACATATTAAAGCAAAGTTGTACAAATATATTAAAGCAAAATTGTTCACAAAATAATGTAAAAAAAGATCATGACATATTTTCATATTCATGTCTAAGTTTAGAAACAATCATCAAGATACTGTTTTTTTCAATGCCTATAGCATATATATGTAAGCATACGTTTTTATAATATAGTCTAATAAAACCTAATTCATGAAACATTCAAAGAAACACTTTATTCAATCTTCTAAAGCTGTATTCTTTCAACCATTTTATTGCTACTGAGTTAAGAAATGAACTAGAAAATGCATTAGTGTTTAAGTGATGCTTACATATTTAGTATGTAACAAGTGTATGTTATTAGTGTATAGGTATTGCTTACACATATTACATAACCTGTAATCCAAATACTAAATACCACTGGTATCTAAGAGCATTGTGTAATTACCTAAGAATCCATGAAATATATTCATGTGCATTTCAATTAGCTCAGATAGATTTTGATAAATTGGAAACTTCCACAAATCCTCATGAATTCATAGGTAATATGTTATCTGATGATCAGCATCTAAAATGGTGTTTAGATTTTATATATTCAATTGTTATTGAGAAAAACACTAATTCAAATAATTAATACGTATTTTAAGTGAGAAGAAATATGCCATGGTACTGCTGCATCCCTTTCTGCAAATCTAATGCCTGGACATGAGCATGTTTCAAGCTTTCATTTTCCACAGGAAAAAAAAAATTAAATCAGTATTAGGGTTTAACATGAAAAATGTATATTATTATCATACACAAACTACTAATAAAATTGATAAGGGGGATATTAGGGTCAATTTAACCAAGCTGGTTGACCACCCATTACAGTTTTAATGAAATTGAAACAAATATTAGCACAGATAAAAATAAGTGCTCAAAATACTAGAAATTAAGAAATGTTTGAAATGACTCACAACTGTTTAGAATAGAAGTGAAACAAATTGTGATCATAAAAATTTTTTTCATTGTTTCTATATTAGAGAAGAACAAATTTGGTGTACTAATTAACTTGGGATTGTGAAAGCCAATAGAAATAGATTTTAAAATGCATTGTGGTTGAAAACACTTTTAAAGATCTTAGGTTTTTGAAAAATTAAGTGGCTTTGTAGATAACACATTAAATCTGACATATTATGTGCATTATCTTACATATGAAATTTCAAGTGTAGTCATTTTCTAGATCAGGCTTGTCCAACCTGTGGCTCATAAAATGAATAATAAACACACTGAATGTGGTTCATTTCTTCCGATTTTTAAGTGCATAACTAAACGATTTTGCCAATTCATAGCACTCATTAATAATGTATATTTTTGACTTTAAATTAAGATATTTTATTTATATTCTGTAAAAATACAGAATTTTTTCTGCAGCTATTTAAGAATACAATGTTTTTCCTAGCAGCTCTTCACTATGTTTGGGCTGGACAGGCCTGATTTAGATAATGAAAGGAAAGAACATGGACCTTTTACTATGCCATTGCAAATATACACTTCAGGGATGCAATTACCTAATGTTTATGCTTACCAATAAACACAGCTAAAATTTTCATATTTTTCTTATTATCTAAGAAATAATCATACTTTTTTATTTTGTACAATGGTTATATGGAATACAATATACAACACAAGGCAATGTTTTATTTCCAGGGATCCTTTTTCTTTCACAATTGAACCTTTTTGTACATTTTCAAAATTTCTCTAAACTATAATACATTTCACAAATGTTTTTGTAATTAATTCACAATCCAAAATTATAGTAGAATACTAAGTTTGTTGTTCTGATGTGCAGTAGAAGAAAAAAAAATTTTTTTTTAAGTTTCAGTTGCAATTTTTATATTTTACCCTTAGTATCCCCTGGCCGAGTGGTTAGCGCACTTGGCTACTGATCTAAGGGACCTGGGTTCGAGCCCCGGGTAAGGCATGGCTGTTTGTGTCGTTTTTTCTGCTGAGGTCCTGCCATCCTCTCAGACCTTCTACTATGGCATATAAACTGACTGCCTCCTGTCAGACCTCTGTGGCAAGCAGCTGCTTGAGGGGGTATTTATTATTTTTTTTTTTTAAACAATTAACTCTATTCAGAAATTCCTTTAACTTTCAATAACTTGAATTAATTGCATATCTTAGGTATACTATGGTTTGTGATCACTGAAATATGTGATGGATTTTTCTATAACTTAAAACAATTTCTGTTAGGCAGAGATTGTTTCAGTTTATGCTTGTGGCACTCATACAGCACTATTATTTCTCTTTTTTCTATGAGGCTAATAGTGATTAGTTCTTCTCATACCTTGTGTGTTCGCAAAAACATTATTACTCCTCCTATGTGACTGATAACCCAAATTATGCTGTAGCCTAATCATTATATCCAAAGCACTTTTGCTTCTTCAAAATGTAAAGATTCCATCAGAATGTTTGGTCCAATTTTCTTTGACTATCTTTGTGCATCTTTAAGGAATGGGGTAATTTAAACTGCTGTACAGAGTTTTGGCTTTTTAAGCTAAAACTTGACACACAATGCAGCTGTATTGACATAATTCCTCTACGTTCTGCTGTTTGACACTTTTTGTTCCCATGATTTATATATAATTATATTAAAAAAACAAGTTTTGTGCTAATTCCATATTATGTCAATGGAATCACATTCAGTGTTTCAAAACAGTAAATATGACTTTTACAAAATATTGTCATTGGAAATCAATTGAATATCTCACTTAAATCAGTAATTTCCAATTTTGAAACATAATTGTTTAATATTTAGTGAATTTATAGAAGTTGGAATATTTAATACCCAATACTGTTGGGTACATATTGAACACTTACCTGCAAATTGTGCAGAATCTTCTGTTTTTATCTGCAAATACGAAGAAAGAGACAAGTTTCTAAAATTCATACTGTTATCACAGTATTTCAATTAGTTTTTGATTCATGTTCTTATTTTTAGCAATCCTTGCTCTTGAGTTGTGTTACACTAAATCTCACATTGAATGGATAGTTTTGGAAATCAAGATTGTAGTTTTTTTTATTCTGATATTCAGCTGATCTGTAAAATTTTTCCACAAAAAGCTTAGCTTCAAAGTTAGATATGGCTTTCTATTGACCTAACATGGAAGTGTTCCAGTACTTTTGGTAATACAGTGCATTTGTAAATAGCATTTCGTCTACTGGAAGAATTAGACAATATTATTGAACTGTTATAAAAATTTGGTATTTAAGAAAAAATGTTACTAGGCAAATATTATTAAAAATGCCTGGCAATATTTTGCAGTAACGCCTATGAAGTTATTAAATATGTAAGAATGTCACCACATAGTATAAGGAAACAAAAATAAATTTATTACTGTCATTATTTCTCCCCCCCCCCCCAAACAGGAGCCACCTTGTTGAGGTGGGGGGCTTGAGGACCTAAATGAAGTTGAAGGCATTGCTGACTGGAGTGGCACCAGTTGGACAGGCTAAGATGGACGGGCTGGACTAAGAGCTCCGTCATGGGAGTTGAGGCAACTTGGATTGTATATCCTTGTTTGTGGTGATCCGGGGCACAGATTAAATTTATGTTTTGACCGATGGATAAACTTTACTTCTATAGTACTGTTTGCCATTGGTAGTCATGGGGTGAGCTGTATGTGTATGGTGCTGTCTTGCCCTCGACCATAGTTAGCGAAGATTTTGGCATTATCCCTATAGATGGCATGCAGCTCTTGAATTGCAATATATCTGGGTTTTGTCATTCATTCTAATTTCCTGTCATTATTCCTTGTTTGTGGTGACCCAGGACAAGATTATAGTTAGGTTTTGGTGAGTGCTGGACTTTACTTCTATAGTACTGTTCAGCCCCAAGGGTGGATAGTAGTAAACTTGGCATTCTCCCAATAGATGTAGTGCAGTCTCTGAATTGCAGAGCATCTGGGGGATTTCATTTTATTACCTGTCAATATTTCTTGCTTTTTTTTTAATTAATCAAATAATATTGAAATTATATGTTTTTCAAATTTTAGTGCAAAATGTGTTCAATATAAAAAAATTATTAGATCAATTTTTGAGATGATAGAAAATGTTTTTGTGAAAAGTCTTATTTTGCAGGAAAAACAGGATTTTCACATTTTCCAGTTTGAAATATAATACAACTAAGTGTAAAATTATTCAAACATAGCTCAATCTAAAAAGTTTTTAGAAACTGAAAATAAAGGATGATAAGTGATAATTTAGCAGCCGTTTCATTTAAAAAATAATGATGGGATGTGTACTTCCATTACAGCAAATGCATGTTTAAAAAAAAAAATCAATCAAATGTATATATATATATTGTATATGTTAAAGTTAATGTGTTTTAAAAAAATATATAAAATTTTTATTTTCAACATGGAAAATACAGCAACAAAGCATTTTATATAGCATAGTTCTTCAGCTTTATTCCCTCCATCTGTGACGATACAGAATCACTGTCATGGCTTTCTCTCCAGGTGACCTTGCCTGAGCTCCTCGGAGTTTTATTTTCTTTTCCATTTTTTTTCCACCTAGGGTTTTTTTCCGAATTTTCCATAGAGTTAACATTAAGATTCTTTTCAGTGTTGATGGAAAGCTGAAACTTTACAGGTGTACTTATGAAAAACCTAAGGGTGTACACCTTGTCAGTATTATTTTACTTTTGCTTTCTTTTCCACCTAGGGGGTATTCCCAAATTTTTCAGAAAGTTAACATTATGATTCTTCTCACTGTTGCTAGAAATGATAGTAACATTTGTTTGCTTTCTTCATCGTTAATAAAATAAGAGACACATGAAAAACTTTTACCTCTAAGTGGCACTTGTTTAGGTCACAAAAACCCAAAGAGTTCAGAGAAAGTTAGAGAAGTGGATCCACTGAATGGCTGTTAAGAGACAAGATAGAAACCTCCTGTCAATGTTTTCAAAGTTTCCTATCAAGGCCATCCAGGATGTTCTTCAATGTGCACAGGGCGTGGTTTTCCTTTACATGGAGACAAGGTTTAACATCCCATCCATAGATGGTAGCCTTTTCAAGCCAATCAGTCTCTTTTCTCACAGAGGTGGAGTTAGCAGAGATAACAGTTGAATTCATCAAAATTCATCTGGACTTAATGGTCAAAAATTGGAATGTCCCATAGACTTAACATTAGGAGTTGCTGAAATTAACTGTTGTCATGTATAACTTTAAAGAAATAATTCAACAATTTCTTTCTGCTTTCATGTGGTAAAGCCATTATTTCAGGAATGGGTAAATATCACAAACAGCAGATGAGCTTTTCCATGGAAATGAAGGCATTGTGTGAAAAGGCATTTGAAAACCTGAGCAATGCTGGTTAAAACTGCCATCCACAATATTATCTGGCACATGAAATTCTATGCACCATTGTCTTAAAAATGCACCTATTTCCCTGGCAACACTGGGAAAACAAATACATTATTTAAACAGATGAGGGAATTTGTCAATTGGTTCCTTTTAAGTACAAAAAAACCAACAACAACATGATATTATAAATTAAGTCATAAGATTATGATCTCAAATAAAAACAAAATGTAAATACAAATAGGATGATTGGCATAGCATCCATTAACACCAAAAATTGAACTGGATATTTTAATTCATTACAGCAGTGGTTCTCAACCTTTTATGCTTCACATACCCCTTGGAAATGTGTATGTAACTGGCGTACCCCTTATATAGATAGATAAAACTATAGTTATAGTATAATAATGCCAACGTGACTTTGTTACTAGATCTAGCGACTTTTCAGCTCTCATGGCATACCCCAAAAAATTTACAGCGTATCCCACATTGAGAACCCCTGCATTATAGTATTCAGTATAAATTTTTCTAAATGGTAGATTTATTTTAAATTTGTGATTGCACATTCCAATTTTGGCCAGACTCAGATGGAGAAGGTAATGGGGCTCCATGTAGCCTGAAAATTCAAAAATCCATACTTATGATATGCTAATATAAATTCTCATTAGGTAGCTGTACATCATACTAAAACAACTTTGACAGCCTAAACATTTCATCTGCCATGCTCTCACCCAAAATTCATTACTGATTTATTGTCATTAATATTCATTTGATTACAACAACATGACTGTTTCATTACTATTATTTTAAATGTTAATACAAATTGCTCAAACATTAAGAGCTATGGGTTGGTTAAATTACACTTAATCTTATACATTTAAATCAAAAAGTTAATAATCTGGCAGATAGAATTATTATTTACCAAACTTCTCAAAATGTGTTAATTTATCTTATATCTCAAGAAGAGCAATGTTTTGCCATGCCCACATGTTTGGCGCACACAATCAGTGATCATTTTTATTTAGAACAGGAATTTGGTTAGAATTTATTTCCATAGTTGTATTTTGTTTATATAAAATGCAATATATATATATAGCTTTATTCTTCTTAACATTACTTCACAATTAATAATTTTTGTTCTAGTACTCTTCACTTCACTGGTAGAGTCAAATTAAAATTTAAACTAAGTAACAAGGTCTTTGACTAGTTGTTGAATCAGCCAATCATGTGTAACTGGCCACTCTGAATTGGTGACCCATGTCCTTTAGTTCAATGCTACTGCATTTCAGTAGATATACATTTGTGTGATTGCTATAACAGATAATACTAAGATTCTGGTAGTGGCCATAATGAATAAATTAGTATTGAATAAACTAAAACAGATGATGTAGTACTGATTCCCAGGGTGAATGAATGCCATGATTGTCCACACAGCAAGTGAATTAATCATTACAAAATGAGTGTAAAACTATTGTTTTTTAGATAAGACAAAAAATACTAAATTTCAAAATTGATTATTATTTCTTATCTTTATTTTTGGTGGGGCAGTGCCCCAGGTAGCCTAATGGATGAGCTACCCCTGCATCTCTACATATTTTATTGCATACTAGCTGAAGGCAACTGGCACTGCCTGGGTCTCGTTTCAATCTGTATATTCTTATTTTCATTGCACTAAAAGGTTAATTTTGTCAGTACCACCCTGTGTCCCCCACCACCATGGCACTTTAGCATAGATCCAACATGAAGACTTTCCCAGCATTTGCTTAGGTTGTTATTGACATCAGCACTCTCTTTTACAGCCCATGGTTTTGTTTCCATGCAAACTATCATAGCCTGGGTCTCACTTTTATTCTCTATATTCTTATTTTCATTGTACTGCTGACCATTTAGCATGATTTAAAACTAAGAATTGCATGGCTTTGCTGATGCCAATGTGCCATCTCATAGCCCTTGGCTTCATTTCAATCCAAACTATTTATATTTTTATGTCCATTTCAACAGATTTTGCTGCCCTATGGCTCCCAGGATAATTGATTGCATGTTCCATATCTTTTATTGCCATACAGTTTTTACCATATGCCCCAGTAGTTGATTAAAAAATCAGGTTCTACTTGACCTATGGCTTCATTTCTATGCAAATTGACATTGCACAGGTCTCATTTTTAATATGTATAATCTATTTTTTAGTGTACTAAAGTTTAGTTTTGTGAGTACCATCATCCCCTCCCCCAACACTTTAGCACAGATTGAAAACAAAGTATTGCCTGACATTGTCAGTGTGCATACTTTCATAGGCAATGGCTTTGTCACAAGTTATCGAGATTATTATTTCGACAGATGTTGCTACTTTGTGGCTCAAGATCTTCTTGGCTGAACGTTCCCAAATTTCATACCCATTTTCCCCTGCACGATCCTGTTTGAATAATGCATCCCATTGCAGCATCAGCTGCAATGGGATGTATTAATATAATAACTCTTTTGGAAATGTGGGGAACATGGTGGCAGCAGATTTAGGTGCTATTATGATTCTTATGTTCACAGATAGGGAACACTAAATAGCAACAATAATAATATCTGACAGTGATTATCATTTTCTGTAGGAATAACATGGTAAATATTTTTGCTCCCAGCAAGCCCTCCTTTTGTACTTTTGACTTGAAATCTGAACTACAGCCAGAAACATTTTGTGAAAATTTCAAGCATCTACCATGATTTCCTGATGAGTTATGGCTGCCACAGACACACACACACCTTTTATTATTATAGATGTTGTTTTGATTTAGTACAGCTAAAAATTTGTTAAAGATAAAAGTAATTGCTAATGTCAAAATCCTGAAATTTATCTTGAATATTTGATTAAGTAATACTGCAAATAAGTTAAAGCAAATTCATGTCATAAGCCAAACAGTTATGCAAGGGTGAATCAAAAGGCTAAAGATGTATTGATTCTCTAATGGTACACTTTCAATCTATTTTGATAGAGCCAAAACATTTTTATTTATCAATTCACTAACCTGCCTATATGGATCTACAACTGTTTTTTCTTCTTGTGATGATAATCTACCAACTTGTTTTACTTCTACATCTGACAACTCAGGATCTACATCTGCATGTTCAATGTCTGATTCATCTGATGATGAAGTTGAGGATGATGAAGATGAGGATGATTCACTTGATGCAGAACTTGATGCTTAAAAAGAAATGTAGAGAAAATATATATTGAATGGTTGAATTTCAGTAGAGTATTTAAATAAAGCAGTAATTTCCAAAACAAGGTCTTTAACAGGCTCAGAGATATTTATAAGGTATAAAAGCACAAAAATACTCACTTAAAACTAATGTGCAGAGACAACTTTTTAAACATTTGAAATAATCACTTGAAACAAAAACTAATTTCCTGAGTGGAATCTGAACACACCCAGGAAAACCAATTTTTTTCAACTAATTATTTCAACTGTTTCTTGTCTACAGAATGTTTTCTTATGATACTTTATTACTGAATAACTTTTTATATTAGCTTTAACCCTTCCCATGTCCAGGTCATATGTATACATTGGCAGAATCCAAAATGAGAGGCTGAGGCCATATATATCCATTATAAACTATAAATTACAACTCACAGCTAATTTGATAGAATTTATCACGATTAATTGCTGTACATTAACAGAATAAAATATTAAGTCAAGAAGACTACATATCTGATTAGCTAAAGTTCATCATAGTAGCTACTTAACTATGATCAATGTGCTCCTGACATTGTACCCTCCATTGGTACTACCTGTAAGCTCTCCTTTATCTTGTAAAGGGGCTCATGAGAAAAGGAACAATATTTCTGGTTATTAGTGATGAATTTGATGAAAGTCTGCTGGTACAGGTAGCGATTAAATTTCTCCAGTTGTTCTTTAAGGAATGGTCAGGTTGGTACGGGCTTATTATTATCACTACTAGTTGTATTCTTGTGATGTACCCTTGTATGTAGTTGTACCCTTTCTTGTCTGGTATTTTATTATCTTAATTTGACACTTGGTACAATTGTACCTGTCACTGCAACTGCTGTATACCAGTCCTTATGAGATTTGCTGTTTTTCATTTGCTTTAACAGCTGCTAGATGTTATAATTCTTTTATAAGTTCATCATTGGTTGATATTATACTGATATTTACTTGCATATCCCCAAGACTTATTAAAAAAACTTCTAAAACAGATTAAAAGTTTAAAAACTGCAAGCTCCCTCATCCAGCTATGCGTTTCACCAACCTTCTTAGTTATGGCATCCTCAAGCTCCCTCATCCAGCTATGCGTTTCACCAACCTCTTAGTTATGGCATCCTCAGGCTCCCTTCAACTGATGTTCTACTGTTTAAATAGATGTCTTACTGATGTCATGGTTTATTGCTCATTGTGTGTGTGCATCTGCTCACACAACAGGAGATTCCATGCCACTGGAAGGGTTGGAATCTCTGTGTTGCAGAGCCTATGTTGATTGGTATGAATTAACATATTTTTGGTGTATGAAAGTTGAAATTTCGTTTGTGTGGGCTGCCACTGCTTTATATGTTAATTGTTCTAATTCTAGATTATTACTTACAATTGTCTGAACTAATGCCATGTTTGGTTGTTTATTTATAATATCTGAGTGGTGTTCCTGCATTCTTTGTTCAAAAGACCGGTAGGTTTTCCCTATATAACTATTTTTTCCTTTTAATTTATTCAAAAGATCCGGAATTTCAATTTCATAAACTCCGCCAGTGGGTTTTTTTCCTATCCTTGTCATTAATTAACAATGTTTTAATTGTTTTGTTCATAGAGCTGGGTAACTGTGTGTCATATTTTATTAAAATATTAGTTAATGTATTAGGTACATTTTTCCATATATGTGCATATTTACTAGATTTTTTTCCCGGGTTTGGTGCTGGTTGTGAATCTTTTTTACAGTGATACTTTGCGCTTTTTTCCAACCATTTTACGATGTAAGGTGGGTATCCAGCTTCACTAGCTATTCACTTCATAAAATTTATCTCCTTTCTTAATGCTATTGTTTTTCTCAAGTACTGAAAGGCTTTTCTAAAATATGGTATAATTGTGGATTTTTATACTTTAAAGGGTGTGCTGAGTTAAAGGGGAGTATATTTGATGTATAAGTTGGTTTAATTTTTGTACAAGTTTTTTTTTTTTATAATTTTTGTATAAGTTGGTTTTTGATATACTTCTATTTTACAGATATTATTTTTCTTCTTATTCAAGATGTTCAAATATGGTAGTTGGTTTCCTTTCTCTGCTTCATGTGTAAATTTTATGGAAGGTAGAATACTATTAAAAGTTTCTATTAATTCTTGTAGTTGTTCTGTGTTGTAACTCCTAAAAATTAAAATATCACGATATTTCAAATATAAATGGTACTTTCAAAACACTTGCTTTTTTGAAATGTATTGTGATACCAGAAACTGATTGCCAGACTTACCTTACTAAACCCAATAAAAATGTTTTTGCAGTGTTACTTTCAAGATGTTAGAATTTTTGCAATGTAAAAAAACACGCATTTCATTCTCAATATCCTCATGATGGAACATGGTGATAGAATCTCACAGAGCTGGCTTGTTAAACTCAGCTGCAAAATCACATATTTAAAAAGTTCTTATTGGGCCATAAAACTGGGCATCAGATTTGTAAAATATTTCCAAAGTTGTGGTCTTCAAAAGAATTAAAAGATCATTAATAAATCACCAATGCTTATTAGGTGCAAACATAACATACAACTATTCAAGCAACTTACTAAGCAATGTTAGGTACTTATTAAAAATGCTCTTATTCTTTAATTAACCATCTGGAAAATTTAAAATATTTAGTTTTGATTTACTGATATTGAGTTTTCCTTATATATCCAGTATGATTATATGAAATAAATTTCAACTGATAGTGTGCTGGCCATGAAAAGGTTATGAAAAAAAAATCCTAAAAATACACTATTCATTCATACACCATAGTCTAAGTTGCATTCTTAATATTTAAAGCAGAGAGATAGTCATTCTCTCTCCTTTAAACCACCACTACCCAACACGAATTTTACATTTCTGTCACATAAAGTAGAAATTTAACACTAACCTGAAGCTTTGGAAATATCTGGTGATGATTCTTGAAATAGAGGGACAGATGGTTCAAGCCTAGGCTTCGTGGGACTTGGAAATGGTGTTATTTTCCGCATTGTATGATGTGTTTCTATAACTTTTTTCTTTGTTGGTGAAGACAAACTAAATGAAATTTTGGGAATTTTTATTGGGGCAACTTTCTTTTCATCCATAATATCATCATAATCATCCATCTTCGATGATGACTTTTTACGTGACTTAACATTAGCTTCAAATTCTGGAATGTCCAAGTCTTCCATTTCTTTCAACTTGGCTGATTTCTTACGAACTCGACCAGATCGAGATATTCCTGCAGTTGCTGCCATATTGCTCTCACTTTCACTAAACCTAAATGAAATGTTACACTTTGTTTTACATTTCATACTTTAAACACTTTTGTTATACTTATTATACACTGAAGTGCCATTGAATTAGGGATAGCAACCTAGTAATGTGTTGGACTCCCTCTGGCCCTGATAACAGCCAACATACGACAAGGCAAGGACTCCACAAGCTTGCATAAATGTTCCACAGGTATGACAACCCATGCATCCTCTAGAGCTGTCCACAATTCTCCCAAGGTCGTCGCTGATGGGACACGGGCCCGAACACTCTGCTCGATGGTATCCCCAAGATTTTCAATGGGATTTAAATCTGGGCTTCTAGATGGCCAATTCATTATTTCAAAGTCAGCAGAATGTTCCTGCAACCATGCAGTAGCCAACCTGGGACTTGAGATGAACAGTTGTCTTGCTGGTAGATGCCATCTCCATGGGGATGCATGATGGCCATAAATGGGTGTAAATGGTCAGCCATGAATTCTACATGCCGGGATGCATTGAGTCGTCGGTACACATACCAAAGGTCCCACAGATGTCCAACTGAAGACACCCCAAGCCATCACTGAGCCACCACCAACTTGTACTGTTCCAACCTGACATACAGGGTCTATGGCTTCATGGGGTTGGTACCATACCCTCAGTCTCCCATCAGAGTGATGAAGTTTAAATCAGGATTCATCACTACAGGCTATCCGTTGCCAATATTTGATGGACCAGTTTCGATGTTCTTTAGCTCAGGCAAGGCATTGAGCCCAGTGTCATGCCATTAGAAGGGGGACTCTGGTAGGTCGGCGGCTCCCAAAGTCGAGACAAAGTTAGCATTGCACAATCCATGCACTGACTTCCCGGCTGGAAGCTGCATTCAGATGGGAGGTGATTTCAGATAATGTCTGGCCCCTATCAGTCCATACAATGCAGGTCAGACGGCGAAGCCCACGATCATTCAAGGCTGGTTGTACTTTGAAGTTTGTCAGGGTGCTTGTTTTTTTGCTGGAATTTTCATATTCCCGGAACACCCTTGAAACTGTTGTTCGAGAAAATCCAAGTTTGTTGACAATTTTGGATATCGAGTGTCCCATCTGCGGGGACCTACGATCTGCTCTCTGTCAAATGTATCTAAATCCCACGCGTTTTCCATTACGTTTCTCATGATGAATGCTTGGGAAAGCCAAAGCTGACAGCTATATATGACCAGAGTTTCAGCTACGCATGCGTGCAAATGCGGGACATGCGGTTCTGAATTTGGATAACGTCTCCTATCCCTAATTCAATGGCACTTCAGTGTATACCACCAATTACTGTAAAATTTAAACACCAATACCTTATTTATACAATAAGTTCGTTTTTATATGTCACACTCCATAGAAGATTTTCACAAAATCACTACAAATTGGGAGAAATTGATACTCTCAAAAAGTACTTATTTTGCAGCAGCTGAAATGAAAAAAAAAAGTCATGTCTTATAGTCGGAAAGGCTTTGGCACTGCACTTTCTGGACAGGTTTGAACAACAGATTCAAGGATGTGTTTCATAATTTAGCTTTAAATATAGTTCTAGAACTTTTAAGTTTCTTAGTTTTTCCAACTAATTTTAATATTAGGAAAAAAAACTCATTACAAATACCTCAAATGCAATTGCCTGCCAATCAGCAGTTACAGCCAAAGCTTCCTAAAACAGCACTAGCTCTTACTCTTCTGTTTCTTATAACAAAATGGTCAAATTTACCAAAACTACCGAAAACTTCATTATTAACTGATGAATAATATTTTAGTGTATTCTGATGATTAATTTGTGGATATTGCACAGATAATCATTTCACAGTAAGCAGTTATTTGCGTAACATTTGTGACCTATTATATGCATTCAACAAAATACGTTTTTTTTAAAAGTTACTAAACAATAAAATTTCTCTCAAAATACAAATAATATCTGTTAACTTTATTTAGAAATTTCTGTATGAAAGACACTTTGAGATGGATGCCATAAAATTTTAAATACTGTCAAAATCATTTATAACAAAATCAATAATAACGAAATTATGGCTAAAATGAAACAATGCCCATTCCACTTCAATATCTATATCTAAAAAGAATTAGATCAACTTTATACCTGCCTGGTCTAGTGGTTAGTGCATTGGCTATGTCCTTATGTATGTGTTTGTATGTTATATGAAAAGCCAGGACAAGCCTAATATAGCTTCTAAGTTATCTCCTTCCTTGTAAGAAGTGCCATCTTTTTTTAAATAAATAAACTACATTGTTTAATGCAGATAGGTGTCTTCTCGACTTATCTGGGCTGGGTTATTTTTCAACTGATTTTGAGTGAGAGTGTGTGCAGAAGGGTACTTATCCCTTCTTTGTCAAGATGCTACTATCTGGGTGGCTGATATACACAAATTCAGGTGTACTCTCATATACACATTTATTTACACAATTTTACACTTTATATTATATATACAAACAGTGACTGCCCACTGCGTACAGTCACTCACTATGCTAAGCACAGGCTACAAGGAGCCTCAGTGGTCCCACTGCTAGATGAAATAACTAAAGGCTTAATCAAGACACATACAATCTGCCTGAAATAAGAAAATCTCATTGTCAGCACGCAAGTTTTAGTTCTCTGAAACTGTCCTCCAGTTCAAACAAACTGTCAGATGTAGTCACGTGATGTTTCTTCGGGGGACGTTAGGTTCTCTCAGCTAATGGGACATGGACACGACTCCCTGTGTCATGTCGACTCTTGCTCCCATGTAAGGAGGTCTCGCTGACCGAGCACAACTTGTACTTTTTACTACAAATTTTTTCTTTATTTATATAATGAACATTTTTCTTTCATTAAGGATCATTTAGTCAGAGTACATGGAGTAATAAAAATTGACATATTTCTTTTCTCTGAAAGTTAATCCTCTGAAAGTTAATCCTTTGATAGTAATGCACTTTTCAAGGTCATCTACCCTCTGGAGGATCCTGTCACCTTCCATAGGTGGGTTCAAATTGAATCATTGGAGATTTTTGTAACATCCCACGTGCTGAATTATTACAAACATTCCAAGGAAAGGAGTAATAAAAATAGTCTTGGTTGGACTATAAAAGGGAAGAACCATAAATGGGGTATGAGCCCATAAGCTTGAGTTAGCTTATGGGCTTATAACCTAAGCTAACTTGTTCAGATCAACCTGGAACAATTAAACGACAAAATTTTTCAGTCTGCTGAATGTCACACAGCTAGGGTGCATTCCTGGACAATCAGTGAATAGGACTAAGAGAACAATTTCATTGCAGAGGTGGCAGAACAAGTAGACAACGAATAATGAATCACAAGATATTTCTTGCTCACTTTATGTTTTGTGAATTCTGTGTTTCATTCTTTGCTAAATATACAGTGTGACAATGAATTACTACTAGTTTTGCACCAAGAGTCCAAGAAACGTAAAATTCTTATATTTGGTGCAGGATGGTCAAATTATAAAAAAAAAATTGGAGAAGGCCAAAAAGAAATCTGTTGCTAAGGTGTATGAAATTCCATCAAATTCTTTATCAATAATTTAAAAAAAAGGGAAGACAAATGTTGGAAGAGTTTGCAAAATTAAGATCAACTTTATACTCTCATGTTAAAGTGCTTTTCCTCTGATTAATAGGAACAAGAGCTCAACATTTACCATAAATCAGTCCACTGCTTCACGCAAAAAGAGAAAAAGCAGTGTTCGTTAGATGCACAACTTATTAAAAAATGAGTAGCTAGTCTTTATTACCTGTGTTTAAGTAGAATGAGGGGGGAATTGGCTCAGTTGATAGCGCACCAGGCTCATAATCTGTAGTTCCCAGCTTCAAGTCCCGGCCTGAGCTAGCATTCAAATTTCTCTCTGCCAAGCACCCATCCTGCCCTCAGTTAGAAAGAGGACACTGATAGGCTTAGAAAAACATTGGATAGGATGTAAATCCATGGCTCATGCAGGAGAGCAATACCCTGTATATGTTAAAGAACATTCATCCACTTGCCAACAGTGAATTTAATTTTCTTGTGTGACTTGTTTCAAATCTGGGAAAAATACAACTGTAAAATATTTCAACAGCTTCCTTTCACCTTTGAACGGTGATATTATGCATATTAATTTTTTTCTTTAATGCACATAAAAGCAGGAAAAGGTTTTTGCCCCTTCCACCTGTGTTGGTAGTCAGTTTTCTCTGAATTTCCCCATCTCTTACAAAATTTTTAAAATTTGTTTTGCTGTCTTCCTATAAAGTAGAAATAAGATCAAGAGGTCAGGATCAGTTATCCATAGTCTTCAACTATAGCAACAGAAAAGTTTTAAACCTTTATCTCCTTTACCATACAAATAAGCTAAACTCAAAATTTTTAGCATTCAAATAAGCAAAAAGTTCATAATCTATAGATAAGTTATTCCATTAAATGACAGACATACATAAGTATCATTCCTGTTGCTATTACAAGTATAACCCACAAAGATTAGGCCTAGGTAAAATCTTGTTCACCTTATGGACTAATATCTTGGGGAGGAACTCCATGCAACTACATAAAACCATTAGAATATGTGCAAAATCATGTTATTAGATGCATGCTGAAATTAAGAAAATATAATCATGTATTTCAAGAATGTGCTAAGATGGAAATTTTTCACCTCCAGAAACTATATGTATATCATGTAATAAAACAAGTTTGACAAAATTGGAATAATAACTTAATCAGAGTACCTGTTAGGAATATCCGTTCTTCACATATTTTGCAACTGTTAATATCAGAGTTCATAAAAATATTACTACTAAACATTATGTTCATTTGTCAAGCAAATTATTCAATGCTTGCCAAATGAAATTAAAACACAAACAATGAACAGCATTTTCTTAAATGTAAAATCATGGTTATTAATTTTTGACAATATTGAATCTTTGCTATTGGCCCAAAATTAAAATAATTAATCTTTGATGTGTTTAAAAACTTATGTCTGTAATGATTGTACTATTGGAAAAAAGTACATATGTATATAGTATTAACATAAAAGATTTTAGTGTAAACATTAATATTTTGTAAATCATGTGTTAGTAGTAAAATATTGTAAGAAAAATTGTATTAATATGCATAATTACACACACAAAATAAGTCAAATTCTAGCGGGTTATTATTTCTGCAAAGTACCTTGCTTTCTTATTTACAATCTACTTCAAAAATCACTCATAAGAAGTATTTTGTACATTTCATTTGCATTGTTCTTCATTTGTTTGTTGGGAAATAATTAATGCCTTTGTTCTATATATTGAAAACAAATTTAATTAAAATCTCTATGGCACTGTATATCATTAAAATGCAGCAATATAAGGCAGGAAATCCAAGACAAGTTATAACACTAGAGCATATGCTAATTAGTTGACAGACAATTTCAAGATGGATGCCAACAGTATATAAGTCTTATAAATCTTTCTTATAAGTACAACATTGTCTTCAATTCTACAGGGTGTCCCTGAATTCATGGCTCAAATGTGAGGGGATAGTAATACACACCTAACCCACCAATATTCATCATAGAATATGTGGCTGCAAATGCAGACCGGTGCAGGTAGGGTGCGCAGACAAGGCGGCATTGCTTAAACACACTGGATCAGCCAAACCCCAGCATTCTCAGTGTCGACTGGACAGAAGATGGAGCAGTTTAAGAACACAAAGAAAGCCAATATGCACCTAATATACAGCGTAGCCGAGGGCAATGGTACAGAGGCGCAAAGACTACCGTGAGTGATATCCTATGCGCCGTGTGTCCGTTCATAAAATGTTTGCGCGACTGCACCACCATCTGTCTGAGGAAGGCACCTTCCATGTCAGCTGACATGATGCCAGGCAAGCATGGACGGTCATAACGCCAGCTATGAGTGAGGACATCTTGCATATGGTAACAGATAACCCAGGTACAAGCACGCAATCTGCCGCCCGGAGCCTGGGTGTACATCGAAACAGTGTCTGGTGAGTACTGCATGAAGAAGGGCTACACTCCTATCTGCAGCAAAGTGCTGCACATCCCGATTTCCCCACGCATGTGCTCTTTATAGATGAATCAACATTCTCATGCTCTTTATAGATGAATCAACATTCTCATGTGAAGGAGTAGTGAATGTTCATAATGCGCATTTGTTGGCGGCCCAGAACCCCCATGGTACACGTCTAAATTCGAACCAGCAATGGTTCACCGTCAATGTCTGGCGGGGATCATGCATGACTATGTAACAGATAATGGTGATGTGTGGCATGAGATTAACAGAAGAATAGGGATTGCTGCCGGGACTTTTAAAAATCTATGGAGATTGTGGAGAAATAGGCGTATACACCAAAAAACTCAAATTAGACTATATAATAGTTTGGTTCTTTCTAGGGTTAGTTATGGTAGTGAAACTTGGACACTGTGTAAACATGATAACAGGAAACTAGATACTTTTGATTCTAGATGCTTATGCAGTATCTTGGGCATTAGGTGGTTCAACTTTGTAACTAATGATGAGGTTAGGCAAAGGAGTTTGCAACCTCCTTTAAGCAGCATATTGTGCAGAGAGAGACTCCATTGGTTTGGCCATGTTGCTCGTATGAATAATTATAGATCGGCAAATAGGGTTATGAACAGTGTGCCTAAAGGCCTCAGAAAGAAGGGGAGACCTAGGATACGGTGGGCAGACAATGTCAAACAGGACCTTGTTAGAATTGGTGTGCAGTGGCCAGATGCAGTAGATGTAGCTCAGGATAGACTTGCTTGGAGAACTAAATTGCATGGTCTGGTTAGATCTCCGTAGCCCATGGCTGCTTGAGGATGATGATGATCTCCACTAAATGTCACTCTGGAAACCTCTGTGTCTATCCTTCATTTCCGACTACTCACTGCGTTTACAGCCACATATTCTATGACAAATATTGGTGGGTTCGGTGTGTACTACAATTCCCTCACGTTTGGGCCATGAATTCAGGGACACCCTGTATATCTCTATAGATTACGATTGTTAACAGATTACAAGAGTAAATGCACTTGACAGGTAAGATTTGCTGTGGAAGGCAAAGTGTTACATATTCATTATTTTGTATTGGTACCTCAAGGTGTTGTAACCATGATACTATATAATGAAAAGTCACTTAAACTGCTTTGAGTTTGCAGTCCAAGGGGGATTACTATATAAGTGATTTATGTTACAGTTCTAGAATTAATCCCAATGCAAGTATGTTGTCAACCAATGACGTAAGCGGCTCTGATATTATTGTCCAAATATGTTACCTGTTCAAATGGACTGGTCTGCATAACCTGACCAAATTCCTTACCTTACCAAGGTTGATATGACTGACCTATATGGTGGGTCAGCAGGGACCTAGACCATCCCGAGACCTAGGATGTGGTGGGCAGACAATATAAAACAGGACGTTATTAGAATTGGTGTACAGTGGCAAGATGCAGCAGATGTAGCTCAGGACAGACGTATTTGAAGAACTAAATTGCACAATCTGGTTGGACCTCTGTAGCCCATGTCTGTTTGAGAATGATGATAATCCAGCAGTTCTGTTCGCTTAGAACTTTTTGGTTAATGGCAAGGTTTATTAAATACATTCATGAACATAAAAAATGCAACACATGAAGCAAGCCTCTAACTTCAGTGAAACTGAGCAGAATGGTAGAGCATGTTACAAGGTAGTAACGATTTATTGCACAATCAAATGTGCATATTAAGGGTCTGTTTAGGGACCCCCAATATGGGCTCTCAGTATGGGATATGACCCCCTTTGCTAGAGATGCATGCAGCCAGACAACGTGGTATTGATGCATACAGGCCCCTAATAATATCCTGAGACATTTTTCACAATTCATCCTACAAATGGAAAGACAGGTTGTGCAGTGTGTATGCTGGCTATGGATGCTGTTGCAAATGTCAACCCAGCACATCCCATATGTGCTCTATAGGGGAGAAATCCAGAGACATAGCAGGCCAAGGAGGGTGTAGACATCTTGTAGACACTGTTGGACAACACATGGGGATGTGCATTGTAAAATGGATCCAGGAGAGCTATGCAGGAAAGGTAGACAATGAGGCACCAGAATGTTGCAGATGTACTGTTGAGCTGTCAAAGTTCCCTGGACAATACTTGTTTTCTGGAGTCATAACTGATGACACCTCCACACCAGAATGTGCAGGCACTGTGGCACTCCCAGATGCTTGCACGATCATGTCCACTAGCAGTTCGAATAAGCATATGGCAGTGGCCAAACCCTGAAGCAACCATCATTTTCACCCACACAGATTAGTCATTCATCTAACACATTCCATTCCCCCTCCCAGGACACACACTCAATGAAGCACCACAGATGTTATATGCATGGTGATGCTTAGCAGTCAGAGGCAACCTGCACAGGGGATGCCATGCTTGCAATTCAGCTTTAATCAAACATTGCTGAATGGTCCATGTGGACACTAGTGCATTGCATTGCAGGTGCCATATTGCACTGGATTGCTATGGATGTTACACAGGGACCTAGACTTAGGTCCTTGTATTGAAGGTTGCTTGTTGGCAGATGAGGAAATATTCTTTTGGTGTGCTGCATCTGCAAAATCTGAGCCATGGTGATGTGAGGCGATACCTGTTTTCGTCTACTGCTCCAAAGAGTGTTACACTGTGCGTCTGAGATAGTTGGCTATATGATGGGTAGACCAACCTGCCTCATGGATCCCCATAATATGGCAACATTCGAATAAGCTTAGCTGCTGATAACAGCTCAAGTTCATTGTCTTTGCACAACTGAAACACGTGCATTGTTTCACTTCCATTGACTTATCTGCTGTCTGCTACAGAGGCTTTTATTGGGTCTTGGGACCAACCACACCACCTCAATTTCTGGTTCCATGTGGTGTCATGTTGTTGTCACTGGAATCATTTGTGTAGGACTTCCAGTACTATATGCGGTAATGATTTGGTATCACTGCATTCACCTTTATGGGTGTTGCAATTTTTGTGTCTTTGAGTGTATAACAAAATCTGGTGGATTTCAATGCATTTTTCCTAAGCAAATTATTTTTTGTCTACATTAAAAGAACCAGATTTTAAATGCTTTCTCTGAGTTGGTAGCAAGGCACATTACAGCAAATATTGTTTTTATACAATATTAAGAATTTATTTACTCTCCCTATTATTAAAATAAAATTATAAATAAATCACCCATCAAACAGTTGCTTGCCCCGAAGGTCTAATACAGGAGTCCAAAATTTTCAAGGCATTTTTTCCAAAAACTTTGAAGAATTTGGGATATTTTTCACACTCTCTATTTTTTTGGCTTTGGCAAATTTAGAAAAAATTTTAATGACCTTAATCAACTATCATATTTAAGCAAATATCTTCACTGTATTTGCTAATATTGAGCATAGCATAAAAATTGCCTTGAGTCAGGTGGGATCTAGACCACATATATATATATACCACAAAAAAAAATGACTCTATTCAACCTGTTTGTATGATGTACAAACAGGACAATATTTTGGAGATGATAATAGTAAGTCTAATAATAGTAGTTTTGGTTAAACTCCATCCACTATAAGAAAATATCTCTAAAATACACACGCACATATATATTTTACATTCAAATAAAGTTCTTTATGTAGAGTGGGAACCTAAAAATCAGTGACTAGCAGAAATAATAAAATCTGGTGGATTCTTATGTGTTTTACCTAAGCAAATTATTTCCTGTCTTCATTAAGATGATCAGATTTTAAATGTCTCTGAGCATCTCTACAGAGCATGCTAATCAGTAACTCAACACAAAATAGTGGGACTTTTAATTGCTGTCACATTTCATGTCCACTAGAAGATTAACCCTTCCAGGGTTCAACCTGGAAAACTGGTTTATATCCAGAAGCCAAGCTATTTATTCATTATGCTCAAGCAAAAAAAAAATAACTTTAGAACTTTTTTGCCCAATAACTAATGAAAGGAATTGTGTCAGATTTATGTCAAATTAATCAGCATTTAACTCTGAATTTCCTGAAAACAGAATATTTTCCATAATTTATTTTTTTGTTGTTGTCACTAAAAACACATACCTTCAAAAACTTGAATACATGACTCATAAACATTGAGCACATTTATCCACCTTTTGGAGTCATGTTTGTGATAGCCCATGACATTGGAGACATCATAAGCTTTAATTTGAGATATGATTTGTTAATCGAACCCCACGAAAATTTGCCTCCCCCCAAAAAAGGGGGAACAGTGGGGGCAAAATTCAAAATAGTTTACAACTATCATTATACAAGCTTTCATTTGACACCCAACTCGCAGATATAGGCCCTCGCACTGAGAAGATATAGAAGAACGACTGTCACATTTCCAGTTTTTTAGGGGGGAAGAAAGTCAAATTTTCATAGCCTACAACATTCCCCAAGTCAGAAGAAACTTTCATTTGACATATAGCTTGTTACTTTCAGCATTCATGTTCTGGAGATATAGCTTAAGAATAGTTTTCACATTTCTCTATTTTTAGGGGGGAAGAAAGCATGGGAGTCAATTTTTTATTGCCTAATGACACTTCCCACATTACAAGCTTTCATTTGGCACATAAATCGTTAAGTTTCTCCATTGTGTTCGAAAGATATGGTGGAACAACATTTTGTAAAATCCACAAACTGGCAAATGTCAAAGGCAAAAGCAATAAAAAAATAGGTAAAAATAGCAATTTTTGGTCAATTTCCAGGAGAATTTCAAAACATTAAGAAAAAATGAATTAGCAATAGTTCGATCAAACTCTTGGGCTTAAATCAGAAGGTTGCTTCATGGTAGAAAAACAGAAATAAGCATATCAACTTTGCCTTATATCAGGTCTAAAAAATGTTGATCAGATGGCTTTGACAGATATCAGGCTAATAAAATATTCATCAAATTAAAAAAAATATTTATTTTTCAAGCTTAAATTAAACATTACAATATATTCAAGAATATTTTCAAAAAGCAATTTCTATTTTTTTTAAATTGAAGTTTCATGTGTTATATACTAAAAAGAGATATAACCGTTTTTAGCCTCTCATTTTGGATTTTGTCGAGGGTGGACCCTTTAAGGGTTGAGTAGTAGTATGTTCACAGAGACAAGAAAAAATTTCTTAATTGGTGTAAATTTCAAGTGTTACAATTACTATACATAGCCCATCATTTAATATCAGAGCAGAAAATACTATTGGCCAATTTTACATTTCTGTTCTCAGAATTGCCTTTCAGATGCCATAAGTTTTGAATAAAAAGTTTTTTCCAAATTATGTCTTTTCAAAATACAAAACTTTTTAGCAAGAACAAAAAGAGTTTAACAGATAATCAGGTTTTGAAAAATCAGTTTGTAATAGAATATTACTGTTTTCCCAATTTCTTCATAAATTAAAAAAAAATACAAAATTTGGGACATTTTGCATCCTGAAAGTGCAAGACATGGGACAAAAGATGAAAATTTGGAAGAGGTGGCTACCTGGTCTGACAGGAGCTTGTCAGTTTTAATACCTCATAGTGAACTATGAGAAAAACCTCAACAGAATGACACTAGAAAAGAAACATGGGTACCTTATCTGTGGCTTGAACCATTGCCATTTGATTCACTGCCAAGCATGCTAACTACTCAGTGACCAGGATGGTACTTGTATTATATTTTTAACTCTCAAGAACCATGTAAAGTTGCTGAGATCAAATATTATTTTTCTAGTAAATTCAGCATTTGAATTTTTTCAAATATTTGCACTTTTTGCTGAAATTTTCAGAATTTTGCAAAAATTCGCACTTTTTAACAAAATATTATACTACGAAATAATTTCAAGGAACTTACATCACAAGCACGTATAAAGAATTGTATTGATGTTTTGCTTCTATGTCTAATTTTCTTACTGCTCAGTATGCCACAATTCTAAAATCAAAAGATGTTGCTCCTTTTTTCTGAAATGTCACAAATGAAACAGATTTATATATTAAAATCAGATATGAAGTCTGATATTGTTAAATATGTCTCTTTTTTTCACTGCAGTAAAAATGGTTTAAAAGTTATACACGAATATTTTAAGTTATAATCAATGCAGTAATTATATAACTGTCACTTTTGTGGTATTTTATTGGTTCATAATTAGCAGCAATTTATAATCATATTGGATAAAGCAAAAGTTTTTCATAGGTCTTTGATAAAACATAGTTAAAACAATATACTGCTCTTAATTAGCTAAAAAAAACCTGAAAATCTGGAATTATTTATTGAAAAAATAAAGTTATTTATCCAGTTTAAATAGCTCTGCTTTAAGTTATATTTAAAATGAAACAATCTCACTTAATACTATTAACTGGTTCTACAAAAAAAGTGCTAACTGAATCCATGCTTAGCTGAATTCCACTACAACAGTTAATGCAAATTCCTTTGATTTATACCAGTAAACTAAATTTACAAGGCAAAGAAGTCCTTGACTGTGTTAACATTTAGTAGAATGAATGAATACATCCACACACACACAAATGTAATCTAATCCTCAAGAGCCATGGGTTGCAGAGATACAACCAGGTCATGCAACTGAGTTCTGCACATATATATGCTACTACTTTTGCACATGCTGGCTATATGCTACTACTTTTGCACATGCTGGCTATATGCTACTACTGTTGCACATGGCCATGACATTCCAATTCTAACAAGGTCTTGTTTGACATTGCCTGCCACCTGTCTCTTCCATTTTTTAAGGATGCAGGTTCAAGTCTGGTATGTTGGCAAAATTTTTTCCACAAAACATTTGATTTATAGATGTTAAAAAGTCAACAGGTAATGCTCTGATTGTTATTTATTTTTAAATCATTAATAGTGCCAAATAATGTGAAGTGACTTCATTATTTATTTCCATCTTACTCAGAGCAATAAAAAAGAAATAGTTGCCACCTTAGATCATAGATGGGGCTAACTGTAGGCACTGAAAATCTCAGGAAGAGTTTCAAGTCATACATAGTGGAAAAAGACAGAGCTGGCATTAGTTCAATGGTAGAATACTCCGGCATGTTTCTGTGATGCAAGTTCAAATCCTGCATGTCGGAAAATTTTTTTCCACAAAACATTTATTATATATTCTCCAGAGAGTCTTAAAGGTCCCAGCAGCAGTGACAATTTTCCTGTTTATCTCAAATCATACATTACCAGCATTTGTCATGCAACTCCCAAGATAATTAGACCGAGGAACTTGTTCCAGAGCACACACATTAAAAAATATGGAGCAACCATTCTCCTCAACAATTTTCATCACTTTAATTTTTTCTCTATCATCTATATGTATTACCAGTCACCTCAATAGCTTTAACTCTTCCCATGGCCATCCTGAAAAACTGGAATTAACCCATAGACCATAATAATTTTTGCAATGTGGTCCACCAAAAAAAAACTCTGTTACCAAATAATTAATAAACAGAAATATCACATTATAACAAACAATACTTAATTCCAGATTTTATGAAAATAGAATATTTAATGCCAAGGCAAATAAAAATTTCTTTAAAAATACTACCGGAACAAAATAATCATAATATATACGAATTAAAAAGAAAATAAATTTTTGATTTGGAAGAGGAAAATTACTCTTTTCTGTAATTTTTTTCTCAGTGATCTATTTTGAGAAAGGTCCAGGCTTTTTGCGAACCCTGCTCTGTCAAATGAAAAAAGTAAATTTTAGAATTTTTTTTTCTTTTTGTTTGCCAAATGTGCAATCACCAGAAATTAATTATATGTCAAATTATACAGCCTTTAATTCTGAATTTCATAGCCAAAATGGAAAATATATTAATTTAAATAAGACTTTTCAGTTATATAGTGGAGGAAAAAGGGATCTGGCATTGCAATCAAATTCTGAAACACCTGATGAATAAAATAGTTATGTTATATATCAATGGAAAGGAAATTAATTTCTGAATAATAAAAGTAAAAACATTCACCTGAAACAGGGTTGCTACTTTTAATTTTCACTATAATACTTTAAAAAAGGCCAGAATTACACAAGGTGACTATGCACTGTTCACACTTATGGGATTGTCTATTATGTGGAAGTGGAGTAATACTTTGCTTGACTGATTTTTTTTTGCAGTGGACACATTGGACTAGTAATAGAGGTAGAACATGTAGAAAGAATGCCATGTTAAACACTGAAGCTGACATCAGTCAAATGGCATGTGTCAGAAAAGCTAAGTTGGCATTACTTTTCTTTGTTAAAAAAAGCTCTGAGTACCTCACTTTTTTTTCTTTTCGCAATACAATCAAAATTTTAATAATTATCAGTTTTTGATTTAAATTTTTCAAATTTAAATGAAAATATTTGCTTCCTTCTTTTCCATTTTGGTATAAAACAACTACATGTTTTAACATTTTATGCTTCTTCCTTGCAAAGAATTTGAAATTTTTTTAGAAATATTTGCATTTTTACATATATAATAAGTAAATTTTTTTACATATATAATTAAATTAAATTTTTACATATATAATAAGTCTGTAAATGGTAGCTAGGTAGTCACTGGAAGGATAGCTATGCACCAATCCCCTGTGATGATGCATAGAACCGGTCAGGCCTAGCACCTAATAACCAACCCCGCCTTCTCGTGGTGCAGACCGTTAGTACCTTTCAAAAGAGATACTCTCTTGTGGAAGTGAACGGAAGGGGAGGGCTGCAAGATTAGTGTGCCCTACTGATCTGGTCAACTATGGCTACTTTTCTTCTTTTTTCTACCCTGCTGAGGAGTGGTCAACCACACAGGGTCCTGTAGCTGACCATATATACCAACCTGAACAGAATTATGGTTCTGAGCTTGATTATGGAGCCTGATTTTGCTGCACTGGTCTTCTTCTGTGGAGGGAAAATCTTCCACTGTGTTTTCTGTTTGTTTGTGGGTTGACAGCCCCAAGTGAATAGATTCACAGAATATGTTGGTGGATAATCCAGCTGGTGGATAATCCTGAGCAGATGTCATCGCAGGCACCTGAACTTTTTGCTTCTATTGGCATCATCAAATTCTACATTGGGGGAAGTCTTCCAGTGTAGATGACTTCAGCCTTTAATGGTGGGGGAACTGGTCTTTGCCCCATGTCTGCAATTAGAGGGCTGTTTGATATTGTCGGCATTCCCTCTCTCAATAAACAAGTTTCTTTAAACATCCCACTAACCATTTTCTCTCCATAGGTAGTTGGAATATGAGAACTCTGCACAGAGCTTTTTCTCTTGATGTCCTCACACAAGAATTCCACCATTATAATTTAGATATTCTTGGCTTGCAACAGACCAGAAAGACAGCTAAAGGTCAGATACTTAAAAATAATATTAAATTTCTCTTTTCAGGGAGGGATGACAATAAGCATCACCAAGGCGTGGGTCTGCTTCTCAGCAGACACGCTAGTGATGCTCTTCTAGGATACGAGTACATCAATGAAAGGTTTCTTACAGCAAAATTTCAGATAAGCGTTAAAGACTTGAATGTTATCTGCTGTTATGCCCCCACTGAGGATGCTGCTGAGGATGAGAAGGATAGGTTTTACGGACAACTTCAGGATATTTTGAATTCTGTCAAGAAAGGAGATATTACCCTTGTTCTAGGTGACTTCAATGCCACAGTTGGTACTGGCTCTGTCTGACCTGTGCGGAGGAGTAATAGGCCCTTTTGGTATTGGTAGCTGCAATGGGCAATGTCTCCTACAGATAAGTAAACTCAATGGTTTCAGAATAACTAACACATATTACAAACTCCGCAACATACATAAATACACATGGGTTTCACCTGATGGGCTGCATAGGAATATGATTGATTATATATTAATTAACAGCAAATGGGCTAGTTCTGTTAGAAATACCAGGGCATATAGGGGAGCTGAAATTGGATCTGACCATTACCTTGTAATAAGTGTCTTGCAACTTAACTTAAAAAGGCTTTTTTGGAAATTAACAGTACTCTTTTAGGAAAAAAAGAGCAGAGGAGGCAGAATTATTTGAGTGATAAGGCATTTAAGCTTATTTCAGAAAGTAGGAACTGCAGGAATGTCCTTAATCAGTATTCTACTAGTCCTAATAGAAAGCATTACAGAGAACTTAATAAATGTGTAAAAGATCAGTTAGCTGCTGATAAGAATCTTTGGCTTGATGGCTTGGCTAACAAAGCCGAGGGAGCAGTTAGACAGCACAACAGCAGAGAGCTGTACCAGATAGTTAATGTTTTGTGTGGCAGAAAACGAACAGGTATACAGGGATTGAAGGATAAACAAGGTAAGGTTATTGAAGGTGAGGATTCTGTTATGGCTAGGTGGGCTGAACATTTCAGTGATGTTCTAAACAATGTGGTTAGTTTTACTCCCATTGTTTGCAATGATGATAGATGCATTGGTGGCTTTAATGTTGGCCCTATAACACAATCTGAAGTTATTTTGGCTCTTTCTAAACTTGAACTTCGTAAATCCCCAGTGGTAGATGAAATTACTACGGAAATGCTTAGAGCTGGGAATGTTTCTCTTACCACTTGGATGACTGAAATCCTGAATATCTTTTATGATAAAGGCATGTTCCCTAAGGATTTTACCAGAGCTATTGTTATCCCTATTTTCAAGAAAGGTGATTGCAGTTCTTGTGATAACTATAGGGGTATCAGCCTACTCTCTATTCCAGGTAAAGTTCTTCCCATGATTGTGCTTAATAGAATTAAGAATCTGGTTGACAGTCAATTGCGTGATGAGCAATGTGGATTCAGAAGAGGTAGGGGATGTGTGGATCAGATATTTTCACTTAGGCAGATTCTTGAGAAATGTTTAGAGTTTCAGAAACCTTTGGTTGCTAGCTTTGTTGATTTCAAAAAGGCTTTCGACTCTGTTGATTGTCAAAATTTGTGGTTGATTGTGATATCATATGGTATACCAGACAAGTTAATTAACATAATGAAAGCTGTCTATAAAAAACACTGAGTTGTGTGTGAGAGTTGGTAAGGCTTGTAGCAATTGGTTTAGCATTACTTCTGGTGTTTGACAAGGGTGCATTTTATCCCCTTTTCTCTTTAGCTTGGTTATTGATTACGTTATGTGAAATTCACTTCAAGAGAAAGATTTTGGCCTTAAATGGACTGGAGATATGAAAATTTCTGATTTAGATTATGCTGATGATTTAGTCCTTTTGGCAAATGATGTTGATGGATGAACTCTCTCACTCGAGCTGTTGATGAAACTGGTACTAGAGTAGGTTTGGTTATAAACAGAGAGAAAACTAAAGTGATGAAAATTGGTCAGGCAGGCTGTGATTCAGTTAATCTGAATGGTTACAGTCTTGAGCACACAAGAAAGTTTACAGTCTTGAGGTGTCACAGTTTAATTATCTTGGGAGCTATGTAACAGATAATGGTGATGTGCGGCATGAGATTAACAGATGAATAGAGGTTGCTGCCGGGACTTTTAAGAATCTATGGAGAGTGTGGAGAAATAGGCGTATACACCTAAAGACTAAAATTAGACTGTATAATAGTTTAGTTCTTTCTAGGGTTAGTTAAGGTAGTGAAACTTTGACACTTTGTAAACAAGATAACAAGAAACTAGATGCTTTTGATTCCAGATGCTTACGCAGTATCTTGGGCATTAGATGGTTCAACTTTGTAACTAATGATGAGGTTAGGCAAAGGAGTTTGCAACCTCCTTTAAGCAGCATATTGTGCAGAGAGAGACTCCGTTGGTTTGGCCATGTTGCCCGTATGAATAATTATAGATTGGCGAATAGGGTTATGAACAATGTGCCTAAAGGCCTCAGAAAGAGGGGGAGACCTAGGATGCGGTGGGCAGACAATGTCAAACAGGACCTTGTTAGAATTGGTGTACAGTGGCCAGATGCAGTAGATGTAGCTCAGGACAGACTTGCTTGGAGAACCAAATTGCACGGTCTGGTTGGACCTCCGTAGCCCATGGCTGCTTGAGAATGATGATTACTATATAATTATTTTTGATGTTGGAAATTTGAAAAAGCTCAATTAAAAAAAGGAAATTATATAAAGAAATATTTTTTATTAAGACATTACAATAAAATTAGGATTCCAGATGCAAAGAAACAACAAATTCAGCCTAAAATTCAGTATTTTTAATCACCGAATATGGTTGTTTTCGATATGAATATGTGCAGTAAATCATGTTTACAATTGTTTAAAAAGCTGCAACTTATAAATGATAGATTAAATATCAATATGTTCTCAGGATTACCAAAAAAACATGATGGTGATAATTTTCCTTTTCTCATAAGACTGACTCTAAAATGGACAATGTTATTCTAGGATAAAGGATGCACTGTAATGTGCAACATTCACTAGGGAAGGATATATTGTACTATCCTATACTACGCAAGCAACAAGTCATATGAGGATTCTGATTACAACTCTGAAAATGAGCCAAATGCCCCAAAAAGGACAAAATAAGTTGTATTCACAAAATAATGCCATAAAATCAAAAATTATTGCCCACAATGTGACAATCCCATTTATATAGATCATGCTGCAATGTTTTGTACAACATGTGTGGCACATACTTCATCAGATGATGATAATTCCTTTTCAAATTAAGCATTTTGTATTTAATGCCAATTAATTTAAGTAAAATTGAGTAAATTGTATAAAATTTTAAGCAAAAGGTTTATTACTAAATAAAAATACCTACAACTATTTTGCAACATTAAGTAAAATTTATTATGTTTATTTTATTTAATTTTGTGTAGAAATAAATCAGGTTTCTACAAAGCTACACACGACTGGGGTGTATTGCACCCCCACCAGAACCATGGTGTAATATTTATCAATAAGAACAACTGTTAAGTATTTACAGTAAACCCTCATTAATCTAGATGGGGGAATGATTGGGGGAAGAAGAAATACAAATTAGTAAAGCAAAAGATAGCCCTAAAAGACAAAAATTTTGAAAAAAATAAATGGAAAATTTATAGTACTCATCTTATAAATAACTATGTGTTAAATATGTATGTAAAGGTAGAGTCATTTTCTCTATTTATAATATTGAGTTTCTATCTTAAACAAACATTAAAATTTGAGTCTTTATCTAAAGAAAAAATCAGAGCACTTTTGAGTCTTTATTTAAAAAATAAAGAAGGCACATTTATTCACCAACAGATGACTCAAAAATATTTAAAGGTGGTTCAGGAATAATGGCATTCAAATCTGAAATCTATACCAAATTCTTGCAGAAATGTTCTCAAGCTGTTCTATCACTTTCATCTTGTTAATGACAGTTAAAGTAACAAAGTAATGTTTTCTTTGTATACCATTTTTCAACTGCTTAGGACACATAATTAAACTATATATTTTAACTTAATTAAATAGCAGAACATAAATTAAGCATTATAAGCAATATCACCTGGTACATCATAGAGCCAAAACTCCACCACTGAACCCTCCAAATGAAATGTTTATTGAACATATTGAGAAATAATATTCATCCATCCATCAATCTGGATTAGCTGTATCCTGACTAGAGAGGGTTTACTGTACTTATTTTTATGGATATTGGAATACGACTTATAATTATTGACAATATAAGAAAATCGAATGATTTTAAGCATATATGTGTTTTAATTGGAAGGGGAGGAGAAACATTTTAGGATCAAAATAATACTGTAAAACATAAAAATAAAGATATATATTTTGCTAACAGTACTGGTATTATTCAGAGGCTTGAGGATTTGAAATCATGGTAAATTGGTATGTTTGGTTATAAAAACTTAGATCAGAGAGAGGCTTTTCGAAATTAAAATTAGGTATTTTGAGCCGTCCCATGGCCGAGTGGTTAGCGCGCTTGGCTACTGATCTAAGGGACCTGGGTTCGAGCCCCGGATAAGGCATGGATATATGTGTCGTTTTTCTGCTGAGGTCCTGCCATCCTCACAGATCTTCTACTGTGGCATATAAACTGACAGGCTCCTGTCAGACCTCTGTGGCAAGCAGCTGCTTGAGGGGGTATTTATTATTTTATATTATGGAATAAGAAGGGACTCTTTTATTGTGGAATACTGTTGTCATAATGTTAAGTCTATGGAACTGTGAGTAAAGTGAGTTGGTAGAGGCATATATGGATATGAAGGAACATCGTATTGTGGTGTATGAATAGAATTAAGTGGTAGATAGGAGTGAGTGGGTGTATTAATGTCAAGAGTAAGTGTAGTTCTGATATGTGGTAGAATTTTATTCGTTCAAACAGCATTGTGGGAAATTTGACACATAATGTATTTATTCATAGTTTTTTAGTGTAGTTGTGTTGCTGTGCTAATGGAGAATATAAGTAGGTTAAATATTTTGTTGTACTAGATGTTAATATTGGTAGTTTGGTGTAGTGTTTGAGTGGTGTATGTGATCAGAGAGGAAAAACATGGTTTGGGCATGAATGATTTTAGATTATGTGGGGGGTAACAAAAGTTACAATAGAGCTTCACAGTGCAGTAATTAAAATTAAATAAAACCTTTAATTCTCCATGACACTTAAATGTTTTTAAGCATTTCAACAAATGTTCTATACTATCAAGTATCACAAGTTATTAAGGAGATTTTACATACCCTACCATAGAGGTAATGAAAGTGCAGGTAATGAAAAGTGCTTTTGGGATGCTAGTGAGTGACAAGTTTATTTTTCGATGTTCTTGCTGGAAAGTGACAACTCAGTAGAATTTCAGGTAATGTAAGATGCTGATAATATATTTGATCAAGGTTTCATGATTGCAGTAGTGTCAGATGTAACCAATAATACTTTTGGTAACATAGAGTGCATAAAAAGTTTGAGGTCCATGATGCACGTTTTGCACCCTTACTTTGGGTGCAGTACTGTGACCACTGCGACCTACAAACATGGGTTATTGAGCTCCTGATTTTGCCTTTGTGCCATGTGTCTGTTGCTTCTCTGTGTTCTAGCACATGGGGTTCTGCTTTATTCTCTAGTATTATTATGTGTTTATTTCAATGCTATTTCTAGAGCCAGGAGGTAAGTATTGATTATTATTTTGCTCTCATAGTTTTTAGCTCTTACAGTTTTGCTTATTCTGTACACATTTCACTGCTTATATCCCAAGAATGATTCATTCACCCTGGGATTTAAGCAAAAGAAAGGAGGTTCTGTCAGCTCACCTGACTGTGCTTTCAAATCCTCCTCCTAAGCAGACAGCCCCCACCTGTCTCATCATCATGGTCCTTGCTACTAAATCCTTTGAGACTTCCTGCACTTTGCCTCAAAGGGCCTGTCGCAAGTATTCAAGGGAAAGGAAAACCTTCACTGCTTCTCCTGACAAGAAGACCCCCCCCCCCCCATCTTTCTCGTTCTGAATCAAGAAGCAGAAAGGCTACTATTACCTGTGGCCTTATTGATGTCCCAGATCAGAGAATTACAGACACTTCCTGTGAGGACCTTTCCCTGTCCACAGTTGACCCTAAGCTTTCTATGTATGTATCTGGCACCTCTCTGGAATCTCCCACACCAGATTCCAGCAGTGCTCTTGCTAACACTTCCTCTGAGCCAGGCAACACTGATCTTGCTGAGTGCTCTTATGCCAACAGTTTCTTTAAAAATCCTACTAATCATTTTCTCTGCAGGTACATGGAACATGAGGACATTACACAGAGATTATTCTAGTGATGTCCTCATGCAGGAATTCCAACATTATACCCTGATAAGAATCTTTGGCTTTATAGCTTGGCTGACAAAGTAGAGGAAGTAATTAGACAGCATAACAGAAGGAGGTTGTACCACATTGTTAAAGTTTTGTGTGGGAAGAAACAGACAGTTACACAGGGATTGAGGAATAAACATGGTAAGGTGGGCTGAGCATTTCACAGATGTTCTAAACAATGCGATTATTTCTACTTCCATTGTTTGTAATGAAGATAGATGCATTATGTGATGGTCCATCCATTCACTTTTACTTAACCAGTTTTGCTTAATTTATGTTATATTTAACATTTTGGGGATTTTAATTCATTTTGTGGACTGTCCCAATCCTCGTTCTGAGATGCAGGAGTTGTGCATGCACAACTCCAACCTTTTGATTGACAACTGCTAAAGCGTGTGTTCAGGACATGACCTTTCTTGCATCATAGCTTGCATGATCGTCAGTTTATGCAAATGTCTTTCCCGGTGTGCTGGCTTTGTATGCCGCTTGTTATAACTATGTGACGCTGAGTCACAGAGTTAGTAGAAAGTAGACAGAGTTAGTAGACAGAGTCAGATTGTCAGATGAAGTAGACAGAGAAGGTAGATAGAGTAGTTGAGATATAGTAGCAGATTTATTGTGAATCAGTGTAAACAGAGTTTTTGTCCGAGATGATGTTACTTTAGGTAGATGTGAGTTGCTAATGTATTCGACCATCGAGTTTGGCGAGTTGAATTTTTGGAAATAAACTTTGTTTGTTTTAGAAATTTTTGAATCTTTGCTATTTTTTTCTCTTGAGCAATGTAAATTTTTTGATTGTATTTAACTTTAATTAAACTTGACAATCATTTTTGATTTCTTACTCGATAAGTAATGCTTGATAAATAGATTAATGAACCCTATTTCAACTTTATTTGGCAAGTTATTATTGCCTGGCACCCAATAGAGCTATCCAGAATTTGAATAAATTGGATCAGACAAAAGGCCCAACTTTGAAAAGTTAATAATCTTTGGAGTGTTACAATTACTGGCTTCAATGATGGCCCTATATCACATTCCGAACTCACGCTGGCTATCTCAACATTAAAACCGCATAAATCCTCAGCAATTAATGAAATCACCACTGAAATACTTAAAACTGAGAACATTTGTTAAATTAATTAATTAAGTTAAATTAATTAAACATTTGCTAAACTTAATTGCTGATTGAATTTCTAAATATTTTTTATGATAAATGTGCTTATAAGGTTTTTACGAGAGCTATTATTATCTCAATTTTTGAAAAAGGTGAGCACAGTTCTTGTGCTAATTAAAGGGGAATTGGTTTACTTTTCGTTTCAGAGTAAAGTTCTTTGCATGGTTATACTTAATAGAATTAAGAATTTAGTTGGTGGACAACTGTGTGATGAACAGTGTGTATTCAGAAGTGGTAAGGGAAATATAGATAAAATATTTTCACTTAGGCATATTCTTGAGAAATGTTTAGAATTTCAGAAACCTGTGGTTACTAGCTTTGTAGATTTCAAAAAGACTTTTGACTCTGTAGATCAACATAAGTTGTGGTTGATCATTAGATAATATGGACTATCTGATAAGTTAGTTATTGTAAGGAAAGCTCTTTATAATAACACTGAATCATGTGTGAGAGTTGGTAAAGCTTGTAGTGATTGGTTTAGCATTTCTAGTGGAGTTAGACAAGGGTATATTTTGGCTCCTTTTCCGTTTTGTTTGGTTATTGATTTGGTATGTGAAAGTCTTTGCAAAGGAAAGATTTTGGCCTTAAATGGTCTAGAGATTTCAAAATTTTTGATTTAGATTATGCAGATGATCTGGTCCTGTTGGCTAATGTTGTTGATGAGATGAATTCTTTCATTAGAGCTGTTGATGAGGCTGGTAATAGAGTAGGTTTGGTGATCAAAAAGAGAACAAACTAAAGTGATGAAAATTGGTCAGTCAGATGGTGCTCTTAATCGCATTGAATGGCTGCACTCTTCAACAAGTGACTCAGTTTAATTATCTTGGTAGCTATGCAATAGATACTGGTGATATGCGGCACGCGATAAATAGAGAAACAGGGATTACCACTGAACTTTTAACCTTTACTGTGTCACAGCCTGAATAATCACTTTCATCTTTCGCATTCTATGGTCAGAAAATGAAGCTTTGCTCCCATAATACAAGGTTATGATAAAAAAAAAACTTTCCGAATAAAATCTGAATTTTTTGTAACAATTTCTAATCAAATATCAAAATAACATTTAAAATTATATAATTTTTTTATTTATTAATTTTGCTTGAAAAAATAATGATAAAGTTTAAAAATAAATCTATTTGAGTTGGATGTGCATGTTCAGTCACTGTAAACAGCATCAAGTAGTGCCGATTCATGGCAATGGACAACATCTCCTACAGGTAAGTAAACTCAATGATTTCAGAATAACTAACACTTATTACAAACACTGCGACATACATAAGTACACATGGGTTTTACCTGATGGGCTGCATAAGAATATGACTGAATATATATTAATTAACAGCAAATGGGCTAGTTCTCTTAGGAATACCAGGTCATATAGGGGAGCTGAAATTGGATCTGACCAATACTTGTTAAAAGTGTCTTGCAACTTAAACTTAAAAAGTGTTGTGCTAGGGTTAAAAAATTTTACTTTTAATACTGAAGCTCTGAAAGACCCAGTTACAGCCAAAGCTTACCATGATAGGTTACTTAGTCATTATGACAGTCATAGTATGCTTACTACTGAAGTTGAGGAACAATGGGTCCGTTTTAAACAGGCTTTTTTGGAAACTAACAGTAGGGAAAAAGGAGCAGAGGCGGCAAAATTATTTGAGTGATAAGGCACTTGAGCTTATTTCAGAAAGAGAGAACTGCAGGAATGTCCTTAATCAATACCCTACTAGTCCTAATAGAAAGCATTACAGAGAGCTTAATAAACGTGTAAAGGATCAGTTAGCTGCTAATAAGAATCTTTGGCTTGATGGCTTGGCTGACAAAGACGAAGAAGCAGTTAGACAGCACAACAGCAGAGAGCTGTACCAGATAGTTAATGTTTTGTGTGGTAGAAAACAGACAGGTATACAGGGATTGAAGGATAAACAAGGTAAGGTTATAGAAGGTGAGGATTCTGTTATGGCTAGGTGGGCTGAGCATTTCAGTGATGTTCTAAACAATGTGGTTAGTTTTACTCCCATTGTTTGCAATCCATTGGTGGCTTTAATGTTGGCCCTATAACACAATCTGAAGTTATTTTGGCTCTTTCTAAACTTAAACTTCGTAAATCCCCAGTGGTAGATGAAATTACTACAGAAATGCTTAGAGCTGGGAATGTTTCTCTTACCACTTGGATGACTGAAATTCTGAATATCTTTTATGATAAAGGCATGTTCCCTAAGGATTTTACCAGAGCTATTGTTATCCCTATTTTCAAGAAAGGTGATCGCAGTTCTTGTGATAACTATGAGTATCAGCCTACTCTCTGTTCCAGGTAAAGTTCTTCCCATGATTGTGCTTAATAGAATTAAGAATCTGGTTGACAGGCAATTGCGTGATGAGCAATGTGGATTCAGAAGTGGTAGGGGATGTGTGGATCAGATATTTTCACTTAGGCAGATTCTTGAGAAATGTTTAGAGTTTCAGAAACCTTTGGTTGCTAGCTTTGTTGATTTCAAAAAGGCTTTTGACTCTGTTGATTGTCATAATTTGTGGTTGATTGTGAGATCATGTGGTATACCAGACAAGTTAGTTAACATAATGAAAGCTCTCTATAATGACAATGAATTGTGTGTGAGAGTCGGTAAGGCTTGTAGCATTTGGTTTAGCATTTCTTCTGGTGTTTGACAAGGGTGCATTTTGTCTCCTTTTCTCTTTAGTTTGGCTATTGATTACGTTATGCGAAATTCACTTCAAGGGAAAGATTTTGGCCTTAAATGGGCTGGAATATTATGGACTGGACTTATGTATATATACGAAAATTTCTGATTTAAATTATGCTGAAGATTTAGCAATCTTGGCAAATGATGTTGATGAGATGAACTCTTTCATTCGAGCTGTTGATGAACCTGGTAGAGTAGGTTTGGTTATAAACAGAGAGAAAACTAAAGTCATGAAAATTGGTCAGGTAGGCAGTGATTCTGTTAATCTGAATGGTTGCAGTCTTGAGCAGGTGTCACAGTTTAATTATATCTTGGGAGCTATGTAACATACTGGTGATGTGCGGCATGAGATTAACAGATAAACAGGGATTGCTGCCAGGATCTTTTAAGAATCTGTGGAGAGTGTGGAGAAATAGGCATACATACCTAAAGACTAAAATTAGATTGTATAATAGTTTGGTTCTTTCTAGGGTTAGTTATGGTAGTGAAACTTGGACACTTTGTAAACAAGATAACAGGAAACTAGATGCTTTTGATTCTAGATGCTTACACAGTAAACTTCAACTTTGTAACTAATGATGAGGTTATGCAAAGGAGTTGGCAACCTCCTTTAACCCTTTAACGCCCAAGAAATCTGAGAAAAGGTAGATGGTAGTAAAGACAAAGAAATAGCACTATTTGGAATAGTCCATTTCAAAATCTCTGCCGTTTCGGGCCATTCCGGGCGTTAAAGTGTTAAGCAGTATATTGTGCAGAAAGAGACTATGCTGATTTGGCCATATTTGCCCGTATGGATAATTATAGATTGGTGCATAAGGTTATGAACAGTGTGCCTAAAGGCCCCAGAAAGAGGGGGAGACCTAGGATGCAGTGGGCAGACAATGTCAAACAGGATCTTATTAGAATTGGTGTGCAGTGGCCAGATGCAGCATATGTAGCTCAGGACAGACTTGCTTGGAGAACTAAATTGCATGGTCTCGTTGGACCTCCGTTACATGTGGCTGCTTGAGGATGATGATGATATATATCAGAAATTGCTGGTCTCAAAAAATTCTACTATCTCAAAAAACATTTGATTACAAAATTACAAGAGAAATCTTGGTTTTCGAATAGTAGGCCTTACTGCTATTTATAACTAAAACAAAAATAGTTTCACAACTAGCATTAAGAAACTGACTTTTAAGTGATGTATTTGCTGATGTTGCAAAATACAACTTTTCTGCAAAAACACTCAACTCTCTATATGGCAGCACAAGTGGTAACTGAACATTCTTAAGGTGTGTAAAGTAGCATAAGGGAATCTTGTATAGTATAATAGCTTTTCATTGTAAGAAATGATTTATTTGATGGTCTGTTGGAGTGTTTCATGTGTCTTCTTTTTTTTTCAGGACTAACCTTCTAAGATGAATAAAAGTTAGGAGTTTATTTTCAAGGAAAAGACAGACCATTCATATAATTGCATTTTTTTAATGCATTTGATTTTAATCCCCATAAAGGATAAATTTTGCCTCAGATTAAGTACCGAAAGTTGCAGATGATCCATATTTAATTAATGCATATTCCCTATTATTGTGTAAGGAGAAATGGGATGATTTCTTCCTTAGCGATTACACTCTGTTTAATATGGTTGTCTCTAATGAAATTATCTATTTCTGGGTTCATTTAATAACACAGATGGCAGTGCATTGTCCACAATAATTTGAGTTTTTTAGGCTTATCTGTAATGGAATGATTTAGTTCCAGGAGCTTTTCATACTGCAGATCAGCAGTGAATTCTTCATGATAATTCTTGTTTAGGCTTGTTGTCTCTGATGGGATTATTTAGTTCCAGGGGTGTGTTTTTTTTTCATACTGCAAAACGGCAGTAAACTGTTCGTGATAATTTGTTTTTTAGTTTCATGAGATAACTTGGTTTTCGATTATTCAGTTTTTTTTATACTGCAAATCAGCAGTGAACTGTTCAGAATAATTCATGTTTTACAGGCTTGCTGTCTCTGATGGGATTATTTAGTTCTGGGGGCTTTTTTATACTATAAATCAGCAGAGATATGTTCATGATAATTCGTGTTTTTTAGGTTTTTTTCTCTTATGGAATTATTTAGTTCCAAGGGCTTTTTACACTGAGAATCAGCAGCGAGTTGTTTGCGATATTTTTTTTTTAAACTTGTCTCTGATGGGATTATTTAGTTTCAGGGGCTTTTTTTAAACTACGGACTAGCAGAGAATTTTTTACAATTCTGGTTTTAGGCTTGTTATAAAGTTGGTTTCTTCTGGAGATGGGTAAAAAGCAAGGTGAGTATATATAAGGTGACACCATAAGGCTATGTTTTACCAAAGTCATTCGAGTGTCGCTGAGGGCATGCCCCATGATGCCACAGTGGGGGGAGCTCAGCTAATGTACTTACATAATAGTATGTTCTTTTGTGTCTTTGTTTGTTCTTCGCTTGGTGAATTTCTCTCTCTGTGAAGTGTTTCATGTAATTTTTGCTCCTTTTTATCATGCCAAACTGTGCAGTACAAATTACATAAATAATCCTTCAAAGAATAATAAAAACAATGTTTCATATACATTCGAATTAGATGCAAAAATAAGTATGAAGTGCGTGTTGCATTTCAGTGAAGATAAATTCGATGCACACATACTAAGATATGTGGTTAACATTTTTCAGATGCCTGTTAAGATCAATTCCCTGTAAGATTTATGATGCAAACTCTTAGGGCTAACTATGAAACGTAAACTGAATGATAATGCAATTTAAGATTTAAAAAAAAAAGCTGTCACATAAAAAATTCAGTCTTCTTATGATGATCGATTCTACTCCCACCAGATGAATGTTATCAAGGGAAACAACAAAATGATTGTTGGAATAAGAAACTGATCATTTTGAAAAATACAACAATGTACCCAGTAAAAAGGTAGCATTATCTCACGTAATTGAAAATTTAAATAACTTGGCTTATACAGCTTCATGGGGGGAAAAAACTTATGTTAGTGCATCATAGTCTACGCGGTAAAATTTTTTTGAGTATGACTTGAGAGCTCAAAAGTCGCTAGATATATGTTATATATATACGTTTTATTTTATTCCCATTGTTATACTATAAGTATAGCTTTATCTATCTATACCATGGGTACGCCAGTTACATACACATTTCCAGGGGGTACGTGAAGCACAAAAAGTTGCGAACCACTGGTCTATGCATTAAAAAATTACAGCAGCAGTTTGAAATTGCTATCAAAAAACTAAATAAAGCTGAGGGGAAAATCTATGATTTGCAAACAAGATTACAATCAAAGCAAAAGCAGTGGAATAAACATAAATAAAAATTGGTATAGCAGAAAAAAAAATTCGTAATTAATTTAAACAAGATCCTAATCCCATATAAATTACCATAGAATTTCTTTCTAATTTATTATATTTATTATTATTTATTAATTATATCTATTATTAACTATTGAGAGAAATCACTTAAATTGGAATTATTGCTGTTAAATAGTCCAATTTCTTTAACTCTAAGTAGGGAACGAATATTGTTAAAGATTCATTCTCTATTTAGAGTTGTTTTATTTAGGTTGAAATAGATTTCACAATTTTAAACTGTCTTCAGTCACACTTTTCCAAAAAATGGTTATTCAAGATGTTCCCAATTCTTTATCTCATTACTATTGACATAATATGGAACTGTTCCAAATAAAGTGGCTGCTGTGTATGTATATATAACAATAAATATTTCCCTGATAGCTAGATAGACTTCAAACACTTAAAAAAAATTGAAATTGTAATTTTACACTTTTTCTGCCAACAGAAATCTTATCTTATAGTATGCTTCTTATATGCTTTGTTTACTTTCGTCCCCCGCTGTCACATCAAAATGCCTAGCCAATGACTGTCAAGAAATGCTTCCTCATGGAGTGGCACCACCCTTCCTTCATTCACCCTGGGTAGAACAGTTGTTTATTTTTTAGCAGTATGTTCAGTTTAAAAAAATAATTTTGTTCTAGGGTATTCTTAAATTGCGGAATGGCAATTCATTGTTTAGCAGTATGCACTTCTTAGGATAGCCATCTCTAATGAGAGTATTGATTTTTTCAAGTTTTTTAAAGTATGGAATGAACGTTTGTTTGTTAGTGATAACAGGCTGTGGAAACAAGCAGCCTCAGATGGTAATGGCCAACATTTGTTGTAAAATGATATATGCAGTTAGGAAAATATGCTTAGATACTATTACTTCTGGTGGTCTCTTTTATTAGCAGAAATGAAATTTATAGTTATGTAAAGTTTACCATTGTATTCTTTACTCAGTGTATTCACTTTGCACGACCTCTTCATTGCCAGTAAGAGTTGCATAGGTTATTATTTATAGAACTTTCCCAGAATATGAATATTCTTTCTAAGTGATAATGAAATGTGCTTTGGATTAGTTTAAATCACAGTGCTTTTTTTGTCATTGATTTTTATGGAAGTAATTTAGAGAAACTTAGTATAATCCTGGCAAAATTATATTATTTTTGTCGCCATCAACCACTAGGAATCAGGAAATCAAGAGTTCCATCAAGATATAACACATTACTGCATTATGTTAAAAAAAAATATATATGGTGCCTTAACCCTATAAAATGCAGGTCTACAATACAATTGATCTGGAAATAATTCAATCTCAATTTCAATCCTTAAATTACCTTTATATAATTCGAAACATTTTAATTTTTTCATAGTTCCTATCATTATTTTGAAATTTCGAAACTGCTCTATATAATCATTTCAATGCCACTAATTCATTTATGTTGGTAAAAAAATTTTAAAATTAGTTTTAAGGTGTGATTTGCGTAGATTTTATCAACATAAATTTTCCACGTGTTTTTCAAAATTGTTACTAGCTCATGAAATATAACTTAAGTTTTAAAACATACTTTAAACTGCGATTTCCTAAAATGCAAGAAATGCCATTGTTCCTATCAGATTTTCTATTTCTCTCATTGTTCTACTGCATAACTCGATTGCTTAAAATCCATTCGAAAAATTTCACGTGACTGACTAAAATTCCAATGCCATTTCGAGCACCCAAGGACACTGTGCAATTGAAGGAACTATATTGAGCTAGAAATTCATGACAGTTTAAAAAGAGTTTTAATGCATCATATCTGCAGTACTTAGGGGGGGGGGGGCATGATGTCAAACCCTTTCTTTTTACATATTTTAAAACCATCCCACTATTTCTATCTCATCCACTGCATATATGTAGAGTTAAAAGGTAATATAAAGCTTCGAGTATTAGTCGCGAAGATCAGCGGAAAGAACAAATGAGAAAAATGCAATAACATCCTTAAAATTACTAACATTTTCAATAGGGTGTGAAGAGTGTTATCCTATTACTGATCTCATACACTTACCTTAAAAAGTTGTATCGTATGAAATACTTTTGTAAACAAATAATTCGAAGCACGAGTCCATTTTCAAAACAGGAATGTTGCCAATTTACTTTGAAAAGGACATAGTGAACAATGAAGGCCTAATGGTTAATAAGTGTAATTTAGAAAAGATGAAAAAAAATTAAAATAAAAGATAACTTTCAAGTATAAAAATCAGAGGACACAGCATAAAGGGAGGTGAAAGAGGACACTAACACGCTTAACCGAAGCAAGTTCAAATTCAATGCAAGATCTTGGGGAGTTTAGCAGTTGCGTATCGGAAAATCTCCGGGCCCTTTTGTTTCATTTAATGTTCAGCATCATATACTAGAATTTCAACTGTTTAAAAACGTGAATAGTTTTTAGAATTCGTGATTCATAATTCGACAATTTGGAATTAATAACGGTCGTATCCCAAGAGATGGGTTCATGTCCCCATCCCTTGAAAATGCTAGTATTGGTACTGAGGGCCAAAATTTATTAAATTTGACAAATTTCACATATTTTCATTGATTTAAAAAAAAACCTCTAAAACGAAGGCGAAATGTTACGCTGCAATGGACACATTCACACACATCCCTTAATTTTTTTTTTAGATTCGGGGGCGGAATGAATAATTTTTACCACTCTCTTCATAAAATATTCCTAAAGTTGTTTTCAAATAGGCATAAACAAAATTTCTATTAAAATGTTTACATCGTTAAAACTAAATGATTTTGAATATGATTTATTTTCCGCTCTATCTCAAAACTAGAAGGATAACATATCGACTCTGGTGAATATAGGATGCTCGGTTTCAAAGAAAATTGACGTTTTCATTTTCCGCACTTTGCACCTTTTAAGAATAGTAACTCGTGCTAAAGGGTGATTCGTTGAAGATTCAAGGTGTTGTAAGTTCATGGTGAAATTAGCCTCCAATGAGGCGAAATCTAAACAGTAATATATTGTTCCAATGCTATACCGAGCGGGAAATCAAAAATAAATTTCATCATCATCCTCAAGCAACCATGGGCTACGTTTTTTGCACATTATAGGAGAATATGCGACAAAAAAAAAGTGTTCGGTTAGTGGAAGTGACATAGGGACCACTAATGCGAGGCCATCAACTCGGTGCATGCTAGGAATATTTGGTTATCGCATTGAGGTAATATTACTAGAAACAGTGTAACGCTCCAAACAAAATGCAAAATACTTGAAGTTTTATGCTCCGGATAGCTTAGCCGGTCTGTAAATGGTAGCTAGGTAGTCACTGGAAGGAGAGCTATGCACCAATCCCCTGTGATGATGCATAGAACCGGCCAGGCCTAGCACCTAATGTCCAACCTCCGCCTTCTCGTGGTGCGGACCGTTAGTAACTTTCAAAAGAGATACTCTCTTGTGGAAGTGAACGGAAGGGGAGGGCTGCCAGATTAGTGTGGCCTACTGATCTGGACAACTATGGCTACTTTTCTTTTTTTTCTACCCTGCTGAGGAGTGGTCAACCACACAGGGTCCTGGTGCTGACCATATAAACCTACTGGACTGGACAGATATATGGCTCTGAGCTTGATTATGGATCCTGATTTTGCTGCACTGGTGGGCTTCTGTGGAGGGAAAATCTTCCGCTGTGTTTTCTTTTTGTTTGTGGGTTGACAGCCCCAAGTGAATAGATCCACAGGATATGTTTATCAGCTGGTGGATAATCCTGAGCAGAAGTCATCGCAGGCACCTGAACTCTTTGCTTCTATTGGCATCGTCAAATTCTACATTGGAGGAAGTCTTCCAGTGTAGATGGCTTCAGCCTTTAGTAGTGGGGGAACGGGTCTTTGCCCCATGTCTGCGATTAGGGGGCGTTTGATATTGTCGGCATTCCCTCTCTCAATAAACATAGTTTCTTTAAACATCCCACTAACCATTTTCTCTCCATAGGTAGTTGGAATGTGAGGACTCTGCACAGAGCTTTTTCTCTTGATGTCCTCACACAAGAATTCCACCGTTATAATTGAGATATTCTCGGCTTGCAAGAGACCAGATGGACAGATAAAGGTCAGATTCTTAAAAATAATCTTAAATTTCTCTTTTCAGGGAGGGACGACAAAAAGCATCACCAAGGCGTGGGTCTGCTTCTCAGCAGACACGCTAGTGATGCTCTTCTAGGATATGAGTGCATTAATGAAAGGTTTCTTACAGCAAAATTTCAGACAAGCGTTAAAGACTTGAATGTTTTCTGCTGTTATGCCCCCACTGAGGATGCCGATGAGGATGAGAAGGATAGGTTTTATGAACAACTTCAGGATATTTTGAATTCTGTCAAGAAAGGAGATATTATCCTTGTTCTTGGTGACTTCAATGCCAAAGTTGGTACTGACTCTGACCTTTGGGGAGGAGTAATAGGCCCATTTGGTATTGGTAGCTGCAATAGCAATGGGCAACGTCTCCTACAGGTAAGTAAACTCAATGGATTCAGAATAACTAACACTTATTACAAACACCGCGACATACATAAGTACACATGGGTCTCACCTGATGGGCTGCATAAGAATATGATTGATTACATATTAATTAACAGCAAATGGACTAGTTCTGTTAGGAATACCAGGGCATATAGGGGAGCCGAAATTGGATCTGACCATTACCTTGTTAAAAGTGTGTTGCAACTTAAACTTAAAAGTGTTGTGCTAGGGTTAAAACATTTACTTTTAATACTGAAGCTCTGAAAGATCCAGTTATAGCCAAAGCTTACCATGATAGGTTACTTAGTCATTATGACAGTCATGGTTTGCTTACTACTGAAGTTGAGGAAGAATGGGATCATTTTAAACAGGCTTTTTTGGACACTAACAGTACTCTTTTAGGAAAAAAGGAGCAGAAGAGGCAAAATTATCTGAGTGATAAGGCACTTGAGCTTATTTCGGAAAGAAAGAACTGCAGGAATGCCCTTAATCAATACCCTACTAGTCCTAATAGAAAGCATTACAGAGACCTTAATAAACTTGTAAAGGATCAGTTAGCTGCTGATAAAAATTTTTGGCTTGATGGTTTGGCTGACAAAGCCGAGGAAGCAGTTAGACAGCACAACAGCAGAGAGCTGTACCAGATAGTTAATGTTTTGTGTGGTAGAAAGCGGACAGGCATACAAGGATTGAAGGATAAACAAGGTAAGGTTATAGAAGGGGAGGATTCTGTCATGGCTAGGTGGGCTGAGCATTTCAGTGATGTTCTAAACAATGTAGTTAGTTCTACTCCCATTGTTTGCAATGATGATAGATGCATTGGTGGCTTTAATGTTGGCCCTATAACACAATCTGAAGTTAGTTTGGCTGTTTCTAAACTTAAACTTCATAAATGCCCAGGGGTAGATGAAATTACTACGGAAATGCTTAGAGCTGGGAATGTTTCGGTTACCACTTGGATGACTGAAATTCTGAATCTCTTTTATGATAAAGGCATGGTTCCTAAGGATTTTACCAGAGCTATTGTTATCCCTATTTTCAAAAAAGGTGATCGCAGTTCTTGTGATAACTATAGGGGTATCAGCCTACTCTCTGTTCCAGGTAAAGTTCTTTCCATGATTGTGCTTAACCCTTTAACTACCACAGGCCTTGGAAAACGAAGTACCTCAGAATACCAAACCGGCCAAGTTTTGAAATGGACTCTTCCTAGTTTGTCGTCCCCCGTTCCTTCACCCGAAGGGAGAACGGAGTTAAGCGCAGCAGAGCTCCCCTCCACTCCGTAAATTGCCTCTCATTAGGCTGAACATCCCTTCACCTCGAAACCCATATGGTCATGAGCTACATACACCCATTAAACACGAGATATCAGACTCCTGTGACTTTTGCTCTTAACTCCTTTCCAAAAACAGTTTTTAAAACGCATGCATGTTTGTCGATTTTTGAAAAGTTTTTTCATTATTATTTTTTAATAATAACTTTTAAAAGCATTTTAAATTTGATTTTCTACTTAAAAACTGACATAAGATTGTAATTATTTGGATTACATCTTTTTACATAAAATAGATGTCATAATTAGATATTTTTCAAAGAAAAATGTTTCCAATTTTTGGATTCTGATGTCAGTTTTCTAACACCCAGCCAGCAAAGAGAAAGCTGTTATTAATAGTCGAATGTATGATGAAAAAAATTATAAGAAAGATTATTAAAATAGAAGACCAAAAATAGAAAGCAGTAAGAGTGCTGAATTGATTTTTAAAGAATAGATTTTAATACAATTGTAGAGAGTACTCTAACATAAGAATCAAAAATGATTTTGTGAGAAAGGTTTGCATCTGAGATAAAAGTAAACGAAGTGGATATTGCAAAAGATATCCGAGGAAGCAAAGACTAGATAAAATGAGAAATAAAGAAACTAAAGTAATCAGAGATTACATAAAAATATTGGAGGTGTAAAATATGTTATCAAAATGAGAAAGACTTATGAATATGATAGATAAAGGAAGATGGCTCAATTTAATATGGAAATGAGAACCCGCTGGAAGAAGACGGTGAAAGAGATGGAAAAATGGTATGAAAAAAAGAATGCTGAAAAGAGGACTTCAAGAGCAAGATGGCAAAGATAAAAATAAGTGGATAGAGAGAGCTGACTGTGACCATACAACTTAAACTTGGGAGGGTGAAAAGAATAAAATTTTGTATCATTATAAGTTTTATAGGATACATTATTAAGTAATTGAGTAAGTGATCCAATTCAGCAAATGATTAAATCAAAAGTAGTCTGTTCTATTTTACATTTCAGAACATCAGTAATGTGCCTAAAAAAGTCTTATGGGTGGAGGGTTACATACTAGAGTCCAAGGACAAGATCTAGGGAGGGGAGCATCTCCTATTCCTTTTCAGAATCCTAGTAAGGGTAACAGAAACAAATACTACTAAACTTATTTATGTTTCATGGATTTTTCAAAAAAAATTAAAAAAATTTATAAAACGAAGGGAAAATGATACATTGTATTGGAAATACAGCCTCTTGCCCCCCCCCCCCCCCCCCCCGCTTCCTTTACATTTTTTCTGCTCGATTGTGTTTCTTGTCTCCCTCTCTTCTCGATTTTTTTTCAGATCCGGGCCTACTCGTGTCTATTAGGGTGAGGGGATGGAATGATGCTTGAGTTAATATATTCCGTCTGAGCGGCTCTGTTTTTTGAACAATGGGCTAAATGTCCTGGTTACAGCAAAGACCCACTGTACAGCTGTTAGGAGAAAGATGGAAGCCTGCCTCAATCTTACTGTTTTAATGGCACAGGTTATAGTTATCCTGCACACAAGGTTAAAATTTTACTTCCCATTTAACTGACGTCGGCCTTCCCAATCCCCTCAGTGTCATCTTTTCTCCCCGAGGGCAGGGTAGATATTATCTATATACCCTCGTCAAACAGCTGCTTGTCACAGAAGTCTGACAGGAATCTTTCAGTTTAATACGCCATAGTAGAAGGGATTTGTGAGGATGGCTGGTCCTCAGCAGAAGAATAACACAAACATCCATGCCTTATCCGGGGCTCTAAACCTAGGTCCCTTTGATCAGTAGACAAACATGCTAATAAATAATAATAAATTTTTTTAGTTTTTTTTAATCTACTTTTAGTGTTCCAAATGTAACTCTATCTATTTTTAGTTCCAAATACAAATGTTTTGGATTTCAAAGCAGGTAGAGAAGTCTGAGATATGAATAACAAGACCAAGATTGCAAAGATAAATATAAGTGGAGAGAGAGAGTTGATCTGGACCACACAACCTGAACTTGGGAGGGTGAAAAGAATGAAATTGTGTATCATTATTTATGAATTACATTGGAAAGTAATTCAGTAAGTGATTCAATTAAGCAAGTGACTAAAGCAGAGAGGAGGGAAAAGGACAAGAGCATGGCCCATACTCAAAGCCAGTAACCATGGCAGAGTGTGTGTGGGGGGGGGGGGGGAAGAGTCAGCGTGTACCAACCTAAGACCAGGGATCACGGAAAACAGAATGGGTGGATAACAATAGAAATTTGTGCGAACAAAACAATACAATATTCCGGGCCCCCTGGGTACGTCCCTGTCTCTCTCGTTACACATGAAGCGAGTCAAAAGTTGTTGATATCTCCATCTTCTAACCACATCATTATTTGCTTAGTCAAACCACCGACACTTCAGCTTCTAGAATAGTAGTCAACAGGAGATATTTTCTCGTTGTCGCATTACAGCGCGACAACAAATGAGCTGCAGCAGCATTAAGAGGAAAACGAATAAGCTTTTAAGATAAAATCAAATAGAAAAAGAAATTCAGATAACAAAAGCTTCTATTTTTTCTTTTGATCCATAATTCAATCCCCTCATCAAATAGGTACGTACTGTGTCGGCCAATGCACTTAATAATACGGCGTTGGTTGAAGTAAATGTTTTAATAATTAAATAACAAATGCTATAAATTTGAATCCAAAAACACCGTCCGGCCACCGAAGTTAGACAGCTTTGGGCGCGTTTGGTACCTGGGAGGGTGACCACTTGGGAACACTGCGTGCAGTAGGGAAAAAATCTGCTGAGGGCCCGCCATCCTCACAGATCCCTCTATTATGGCATATTTAACTGACAGGCTCCTGTCAGACCTCTGTGGCAAGCTGCTGCTTGAGGAGGTATTTATTTTTATTTTATTTATTAATGCGCTTATTGTAAATTGTTCATTTGATGGCGACCTTGTATCGTAAATAAAAAGTATCATTAATTTCTTTTGTTATTTCAATTATCAAGTAGCCTCACTTGAGAACCGCTGATCTAGAATAAAAGACGTTAAGTTTCTTGCTATCTTTTCACAAAAGAATTATTTTTTATTTTATAATTTGTTTATTGCAGAGCTCTAAACATGCCAGTCGTACAGTATAGGAACTAAATACCCCAACTTTGCTGTTAGGAAAATAAAATCCCACCCCCACCCGAAATTTTAGGATGATTATGTAATAATAGATAAAAATTGAACTTATAAAAGTTAACTGTTCTGTGTATTAATTTGTTTTCAAACCATTTATTATTATATTACGTGAAATTATATGTTTTATAGGAATTAAAATTATGCATCTATATCTATATTTTTTCAGTTCCACCAATTTTTAATAGTTTTGCAAACCATTCTTCCGGTAAATATTCTGCTATGAATTCTTTTCTAAAAATTAAATATTCCCTCAAGCAGTTGTAGTTGCCCTCAAGCAGATTACGAGCCTGCCGGGCTATCGACTAAACCACCCGCCTCTCTCGCCGAAGAAACAATGGATATGCATATGTTATCGTATGTCAATAATAAAATTATTATCTAATATCTGAATATTTCAATTATTTTTATTTCAACACAAATTGAAAAAAAAGAAGAATTTTTTTCCCGATAATTATTCATCTAATGGAGTTATTTTTAACCTGAAAAAAGTCGTACCCTATACATAGATGTGTCTTTCTGCTGCGGTCTCGCCTTCCTCACAAATTTTGTCTATAGCGTATTATACTGACAGGTTCCTGTCAGACTTCTCTGAGAAGGAGATGTTTGAGAGATAATTTATTTTTATTTTCATTTCATTCCATAAACTGTTTATTTTCCTAAGAAACCGAATTCAGTTTCGTAAATTGAAACAGATATTTGCTCTCAGTGAAAAATTTTAGAGTCGAAAAGCCATTTTACTGACTGCATCTTATCTCTAGAAACTACCCTTCAGATTGTCACTAGAAAGCAACCAGTGGATGAGAATGTGACCTTAGCTGCGGGAAACAATTGAGGTGCGACTTTGGCTGGCATTGTGCATGGAGCGAATATCTGTGCTTTGCAGTGGTCAGCAGCATGCATATTACCATTCTCTGTAACCCACCCTAACCTGCAGGGCATTGCAGGCAGTAAGCGAGGAGAGCCATATTCTAGGGCATGCAATAAAACAGAACAAAAGGCTTAACGCCCATGTTTACTTTCATTCGGCAGCCAACGCTGCAAACTAAGCAAGTCGAAAAGAAACAAAAAAAATAAACAAATAAAATGAAATCAAACTTCTTTCAAAAATACATTTGCTAAGCAGAAAACAGTACATAAAATTTAAAGCAATATCAGAACTATGAACTTTATTTTGAGTTTTTGAAAGAAACAATTTCTAGTGAACTTTTATTTCGTCAAGAGTGAATTATGCTTTGAATAATTCCGTGATCAAACGGAAAAGTCAGCAATGAAATTATAAAGTGCTATCAATAGGTGTCGGCAGAGGGAGCTGGAAGGGAGGAGAGAGCAATTACCCCTCTCCTGGTAAAATTGATCGAAAAATAAATTAATGATAAATAACACAAGTTTACTAAATAGTAATATTATTTTCTTACAACATGTAGTATTGATTTTTCCCTTTACGTTTCCTATGTTTTCGGAAGCATATCATTTATATTTATTAATATAAGAAAGCATTTGTACATATATTTTTAAAAAATAAGTATCCCATTTTTTCCGTTCTATTTTCAGACATCCTCATTTGCCTTGTTTTGTGATATAGGCATGATTACTGTCTCCGCAACTGTTCTGATTAATGAAAGACTTGAGTCAAATATTTATATTTTGAAAAATTGATTTGCTATCCCGTTCTCTGAAAAAAAAAGAAAGTTTTACTCCACTCTGTAATAATTTTGCCCCCCTCCCCATAAAAAATTACACCGGAGCCATGCAAAAAAAACTGTTGCTGTAGCTTTATCTGTAGCTTTAAAGATTAACATGATTAGATTCGAAAAATGAGATTTAATAAGCAGTTTCTAATTCTTATATTTTTCTGGTATCAGTAATTAACATTGGGTAGAGAAATCAAACTCTGGTGGAGGAGGGAGATTTAAATCAAAATAAACAAATATTTTTTCTGCATTGAATTCAATCTTCCATTCCGCCAAAAGTAAACTATGCTGCTTCAGCAAGAATATTTCCGAACTAACTGCGAGGTCAAATTATATAAAAATAAATAAATATTCCCCTCAAGCAGCTGCTTGCCACAGAGGTCTGACAGGAACCTGCCAATGAGGAGGGCGAGACCTCAGCGGGGAAACAACAGAAACATGCCTTACCCGGGGCTCGAACCCAAGTCACTTTGATAAGTAGCCAAGAAACATATTAATAAATTAAGTAGCCAAGAAACATAATAATATAATATTAATAAATTGCATGCCGAGATGTGCTGCTGAAAAATGGTTCAGGAATTCATCAGATGGTGGTTGCTTTACAACTTCAGTATTTTTTACCAGCAGCCTAAAGTAAATGAAGATCAGTATTGCATTTATTGTTTTTGCGAAGAATGTTTTGTACTATAGTTTTCGGAAGTTAAGCGGAATGACGCTAGTCTTAGGAATTTATGCCTTTGGACATAAATCATGAACACTTAACTATTTACAACACAATTACATTTCTTGAAATATTCCTTATCACTTGTGACAAATACGCTATTCAAACGGAAAAAAAAATCGGACAAGTTTTAGAGGCAAAAGTTTCAAAAAATAATTGAAAAAATACGAATAAGTCATCTGATTCCAATTTTACTAAAAGAGGCAATATGTACAAAAGTTTTGCAGCGTAAAAAAAAAGATAATCCTGGTTTCTTAGGCAAAAATTTAAGAAAGTTCACAGTGGTATTCACAAAAATATTAAGAAAGTTCATACTACAAACTATTTAAAATTTCGTGGTGTATTACAGAATGGATTACAGGTATTATAAAGAAAATGTAGTTTTGAGCCTAGTTATAAAAGGAAAAGTAGCTCCACTTTGTGATCTGTCTGCCTGTGTGTGCATATTGTTTTCGTATTTCGAAACATTATTAAAAATTCTTTTTGATTAGATAGGTATTGATGAAATATTGCAATCGCACTTTCCCCGAATATTTCAATAACGTCCTATAATGGTGGAAAAAGTGTGAAAATGCCACAATATTTAACAAACATTTCCAACAATATGTTTATGATAGAAGTTTGAAATTTGCATGATAGGTTATGGTGGTTACATAGTTTACATTGGCAGCAATGATTGGCTTCGTGCTTCCAAAATATAGCTCGGAAAATGCAATTTTTTGCTTAATGAGAAACCCCATTTGTGTGGTAAAGTTACTAATAAAATATTAATGCCTGCATTTTTCCAATCATCCATTACATCAAATTTCTAATATGAGAGGAATGTAAAGATCGAAAATATGAACTTCATTCTTTTTGAAAACGAGTATCCCTTTTTCAACAGAGGCGATATGTATTCTTCTAGTTGCTAATTGTGTTCCATTTCCTTCTCTCGTAAGTTACATGGAAAAATTACGAAAATTATCGATCTAAATATTTTTTATTATCAGAATGTCGAAGTGTATTTTTCTTCTTATTTGGGAAGGGGGGGGGGGCAATGTTGCTTCTCTGTAAATGTTACTAGCAATCAACTAAGCTATTTAGTTGAAATTTATATCGAAGTATATTTTGAGCTGAATAATATCCTTTTATGGGCTTTATGGCAAACTTACTGGAAACTGTGAGAAGGGGGGGGGGGAGGATATTTCTAGCGTGTCAAGTATGGCATGCTACGTTGGTAGTGAATTTATAATTTCCTGCCTTAAATTTCCAGACACATTTCTCATTAATTATGAGTATATTCCTTCAAAACCTTAAAGAATACAATGCTCATTGTAAAAACTTGAGTAACATGGAAATTAGTGCCTAAAAGTAGTGTTTGGTGACAAAGGTGACTGTTTGGCTTAGTTGATAGTGTTGGAAGCCTCTACTCTATAGTTTCCAGGTTCGAGTCCCAAATATAGCAGCGTTGAGACTTATTTCCATTAAATCCAAAGCATTCATTTGGTGAGAAAGCAGAACCCATGGGCTTGGAACGATGAATTCCTACGGTTGCGACGAAACGCCGTGGTCCGTGTGGAGGAAAACCACACTCTGTCCACATTTATTGATGGCCTTGAAGGGAGGTTTCCATCTGTCTCTTAACAACTGCCCAAAGAGTCTTCTTTATCCTACCCATGTATGAGCCTTTGAGGTCCTTATTACTTGGCATTTAGCTAATTGTGTGCACAAGAGTACGACTGAGCGGTAAATAACTCAACTAAAGGTATCTGCTGTAGAGTGATTTTATAAAATGGATTTTAAAATAACACTTCTGCTAAGATTTTCAACCAATATTGCTCTTTTTTCGAACCGTAATCCCAAGCTCCTGTACGGTCCAAATCATCTGTTGGTCCGAATTATCACTGTTAAAAAGTACAAAATTTGGAAAAGGATAAATTTTTTTCTCTTTGAAAAGGAACATCCTACATTCTCCAGAGGCGATATATGTTCCTCCAGTGTTTTGACAGAAATTATTCTTTCCGGAAAGGGCAGCGTATGATTTTTCTCATCTTGGAAGCGATCTTTCAAAACGTATTTTTCCACAGTATGTGTACGGTACGTACATGAAAATCAATATGGTCCCCTTTCAGCTCTCCCCAGAACTACCAAGGCTGTAACAACGGTGAGGCAAGTAAAGCATTAGCCTCGGGCGCACAAGATGAGGGGCGCATAAAAATACAAAATGAGGGGTTCAGATGATGACTGAAGATGAGGAGGCTCAGAAAAAGACTGCTATGAAACTATATAGCGGTGCAATTTCTATTCTTGCCTCTGGCACAAATATAGCTAGTTACGGCTCTACCCCCCCCCCCCCACACACACACACACAGCATGGGGTGTCTGTGTGTGTGTGTGTGGAGGGAGCAGGTTGACCCGTTTGACAGAGCTCCAGACTCACAATTTCATTTTCCCAATTTCTACTCCCAAATGCGATTGCACTCAGATTTTCTTCCGTTAACCCCCGTGAGAAGGGGGTCATCGTTGCGCTTCTGAAGATTGCCGTCCGTCAGATGGGACATTAACCTGTGGGTAAAACGCAATACCCTGTATAAGTAAAAGAATTCACTGAATTCTCTTGACGGGAGATTAGCATCTGTCTCCTACTAATAGCTGCCCAGTGTATCTCCTACACCAACTTTCTTTAAGCCCTTTTGACTTGGCCATTTAGCCTTTTGTGTGGAAAAGGGTGCAGTTTAGAGGTTAAACCTAAGACTTAACCACCCCAAAATAACTTTGTCTCTTTACTATTTACTTGGTTCCTAATCAGAGAGCTAATAACCAACGGGACGTGGATTCGAATCCCTGATGAGGCATGGATCTTTCTTTTTCTGTGTTGTCTTTCTACTGATATTTCGCCTTCATCCCAGTTCTTCTCCATAGTGTATTATGCGTACTAACAGGCTTCTCTCACATCTCTGTGACAGGCTGCTCTAATAATTTAATATTTTATTTATTCTAGAGTGCTATATATAATACTAACTACCTAAGCTTTATGAGAGAATTTTCTTGGAGCACGTTTTCGGCATGTTCGCACAAAACTTATGTTGTATATAACATATTTCTATAGGCTTTGGTTAGTATTGAAATAAAAGTGGATTGGTGAAGGAAAAGTGGGTTGGAACTTTTCGGAATGTCGCCATTTGCAGTAATATATCCATTGCCGATTTAGATAGAGCATTTCATGATGTGAAAGGAAAGCATATTCGTAGGTAATGTAAAATTTTAGTGTATAGTGTTTCATTGAAGATAAATTAGTCATCATAACACGTGACTCTTTAATTCTATATTTTCCACATAATTCACTCAATATTTAAAGGGTTATAGAAATTTAAATATTTAACAAGCTCATTGTATCAGAAATCTATTCCAGAAGTACTTTAAAACTATATAATAATTTTATATAGGTCGGATCTAGAAAAAAAAATATGGGAAGGTCAATTAACTGGATCGAACCGGAAAAGAAATAAAAGATGGAAAATAACTGAATTGGTGTTTCAGTATAAAATTGCTACTCCGTTGCAGTGGTCTTAAAATTCTTTTGAAAAATCGTGTTACATATTTGTTTCATATTATTTTCATCTCCAATCCGGTTACTAACATTCTGAAGACGGGGGAACGAGGGACATGCCCTCCCCTCCACCCCAATAATAAATGAAAATGAATGAAAAATAATATGAAACAAATATGTAACCAATTTTATCAAATAATTGTTTATTTTGGAAGTTTGTATAAATAATTATTGCTCTGTTAGTAAAGATTATATAAGTTCCTTACGCATTGTTTCTGTTAAATATTCCAGCATATGCAACTCCTTAAATAATAAGAGATTATTATTGAAATGTTTAGAATTGTTTAGAGTTTCAGAAACCTTTGGTTGCTAGCTTTGTTGATTTCAAAAAGTCTTTCGACTCTGTTGATCGTCATAATTTGTGGTTGATTGTGAAATCATATGGTATACCAGACAAGTTAGTTAACATAATGAAAGCTCTCTGTAATAACACTGAGTCGTGTGTGAGAGTTGGTAAGTCTTGTAGCAATTGGTTTAGCATTACGTCTGGTGTTCGACAAGGGTGCATTTTGTCTCCTTTTCTCTTTAGTTTGGTTGTTGATTATGTTATGCGAAATTCACTTCGAGGGAAAGATTTTGGCCTTAAATGGGCTGGAGATACGAAAATTTCTGATTTAGATTATGCTGATGATTTATCCCTTTTGGCAAATGATATTGATGAGATGAACTCTTTCCTTCGAGCTGTTGATGAGACTGGTAGTAGAGTAGGTTTGGTTATAAACAGAGAGAAAACTAAAGTGATGAAGATTGGTCAGGCAGGTTGTGATTCAATTAATCTGAATGGTTGCAGTCTTGAGCAGGTGTCACAGTTTAATTATCTTGGGAGCTATGTAACTGATACTGGTGATGTGCGGCATGAGATTAACAGACGAATACGTATTGCTGCCGGGACTTTTAAGAATCTATGGAGATTGTGGAGAAATAGGCATATACACCTAAAGACTAAAATTAGACTGTATAATAGTTTGGTTCTTTCTAGGGTTAGTTATGGTAGTGAAACTTGGACGCTGTGTAAACAAGATAACAGGAAACTAGATGCTTTTGATTCTAGATGCTTACGCAGTAAGTAGTGAGTAAAGGAGAGTTCTGGACCAGAGGCGGGTCAATGTTAATCCTATGGGACCCGCCTCCTTGTGTTCTAAAGCGGAGGCGGGCTTTCCTCCACACAAACAGGTCAATATTTCCCTCAATAATTTACACAATTTATTTTTTTTTTTAAATCAGAGATTTTCTTTTTTTTTCTTCTTTTAATTAGTTTTTTTACCCAATAGCATTGTTTCTTTTTTTGTTTCTGCGGGACAGTCTTTTAAATCAGTTTCTGCAGGATAGTCCTTCTTCTAGTATAAATACGACATCCATCAGTCAGATTCCTCATTCTGTTGTCAGACGTTGACAGTGACGGTTCTCTGCTGCTTCGTGATTTTTTTTTTTTCAACTGTTAGAAGCCAATAGTGATAGTTTCTGACGTCCTCCAGTTTCTGCGAATAGTCCTTCTAGTATAAATACGACATATATCAGTCGGAATCCTCATTCTGTTGTTAGACGTTGATAGTGACAGTTCTCCGCTGCTGCTTCGTGATTTTTTTTTTCAACTTTTAGAAGGCAATAGTGATAGTTCTCCCTGTCCTCGTGCAGTATCAACTATTTTTCAACGCACTGTTTCATAATGTATCCATGCGATATATGTGAGAAGGTTTTCATTCATCAGACCCATCTCATTCGTCATAAGAGAAATCATGATGGAAATAACCTCTTTAAGTGCTCTCAATGTGAATTGGCATTCTCAAGGAGAGATGATGTCCGACGTCATGAGTTAATCCACACCTCCAGAAAAACCTACAAATGTGAAGAATGCGCCATGGAGTTTGGAAGAAAAGACAATCTTTTACGACATCAAAGAAAGCCCCACAATAATAAGCGAAAACGTTCTGAAGCTGAAAGGATTCCCCAGAAGAAACGAAAACCAGACCCTGAAGACCCCTGCCAGTTTACAGAAGAAATGAAAAGGACCCTTTCAACACATAAACTGATGGCAACGGAAGAAACATCTCTTGACCTCACCCTTTTCCTTGATTCCTCGCGGGAGTCACTCCTAACTCATCTGAAAGATGAATTGACCTCGAAAGGTAGTATTAAATGGTACCTTGTCGTGCAAGTGCGCTTCAGGCGAAAAGTCTCCCCTTCTACCTTCGAACACTGTACCCCGTTTTTCCGAAGTAACTGTGTTACAAGTCTTCCTACATCATCCCTAAACAGAGAACTAGATTCAGCGTGTAAGAAGATAAAGATCTCATTTGAAGAATTTGAAGGAGCACATAGTGGATGGACACTGGACGCCGTACTCCACGCTGAAATGAACATTGGAAAATATATCCCTCTTTCAGGATCTAGTTATATCCCTACTCCAAGAGAATTACTGTTAAAACACGCTATTGTCAATGTATGTAATTCTGACCAAAAATGTTTTATATGGTCTGTTTTAGCCTCTTTGTATCCTACCACAGATCATCCACAACGTCCTACCACCTACATTCATTTAGAAGAAAAATTAAACACATCTGACCTAATTTTCCCTGTTACAATAAATCAAATATCTAAATTCGAAAAAATGAACAATATTTCTGTTAATGTTTTTGGATATGAGAAAGAGGTGTTCCCACTCTACATCACACCATTCAGATTTAAAGCGCATGCAAATCTCCTTCTGTTATCGGATGATGAAAAGCAGCATTATTGCTCCATTAAGAATATGAGTAGACTTCTCAGTCCTCTCACCAAACATAACGGTGTACGTTTCTACTGTGATTACTGCCTTCACCGTTTCGCAAATGAATCCCTCTTGAAGGATCATGTTCCCTATTGTCGAGAACATGGACCTCAGAGAGTAGAACTCCCAACTGAAGAAGAGAAATGGTTGAAATTCACAAATTTTAAGTTTCAGCAGCTCGTTCCATACGTGATTTATGCCGACTTTGAATCATTCCTAGTGAAAGTGGACACTTGTATGCCTAACCCTGAAAAATCTCACACCACTATCACGGCAAATCATGAACCCTGTGGATTTGCATATCTTGTTGTTGGACATGATGGCTGCAGCTATAAGCCTCCAGTAGTTTATAGAGGTCCTAATGTAGTAGAAGAATTTTTAGAATGTCTGCTTAAAGAAGAAGAAAACATTAAAAATTTACTGTCGATGATAAAGCCAATGCAGCTCTCGAATCATGAAGAGGAATCATTTCACAACGCTACTGACTGTCATATTTGTAAGCATGCCCTAGGAGCAGATCGTGTGAGAGATCACGATCATATAACAGGTAAATTCCGAGGAGCTGCCCATAATTCCTGTAATCTGAACTTTAAGTTAACCAATAGGATTCCAGTTATCTTTCACAACCTAAAGGGATATGACAGCCACCTTATTATGCAGGGAATCGGCAGAATCAAAAATAAGAAGATTAATTGCATTCCCAATAACATGGAAACATACATAACCTTCTCCTTAGGGACATTACATTTTATAGACTCCTATCAGTTTTTAAGCCCATCCCTTGAGAAGCTAGTAAATAATTTATCACCAGATGAGTTCCATATTTTAAAGGAACATGTTGAAACTGAACGGTTACACCTGGTTTTGAGAAAAGGAGTTTACCCCTATGATTATATTGACAACAGTGAAAAGTTTGAACAAATAGTATTACCACCACGTGAAGCATTTTACAACCAACTCACAGAAGAAGCATTAGGGGAAGAAGACTACACCCATGCAATAAGAGTATGGAATACATTCAACATAAAAAATCTAGGCCAGTATCATGACTTGTACCTGAAGACAGACGTGCTCCTCTTAGCTGATGTTTTCGAAAGTTTCAGAAAACTATGCATCAGATACTATGAAATCGATCCCTGCCATGTTTACACAGCTCCTGGATTAGCCTGGCAAGCATGCTTAAAAATGACAAATGTAAATCTTGAGTTGATAACTGACCCTACAATGTACCTTTTCCTGGAAAAAGGCATACGAGGGGGAATTTCTGTGATATGCAATCGTCTTAGTACAGCAAACAACAAGTATTTGGACACTTATGATCCTCAGTTACCCTCTAAATACATTATGTACTATGATGCCAACAATCTTTATGGATGGGCAATGTCACAATGCCTCCCTCAAAGCGATTTTCGATGGCTTAATAAAGAAGAAATAGCAGATCTAAATATTACGACAATTGCTGACGATGCGAATAAAGGATACATATTGGAAGTTGATTTAGATTATCCAGTTTCTCTACACGACAAGCATAATGATTATCCACTAGCCCCTGAGAAACTTCAGATTACCAGCAGCATGCTATCCCCATATTGTCAAGAGGTTGCCCAAAGCCTTGGAATAAATACAAACCAATCAGTCGTGAAATTAGCCCCAAATCTAAATTCTAAGGAAAAATATGTCCTTCATTATCGAAATCTCAAACAATATTTAACCTTCGGTATGCAGCTGAAGAACATACATCGCGTTTTAGAATTTAATCAGTCTTGCTGGCTAAAACCATATATAGAATTTAATACAGATCAGCGGAAGAAAGCTAGAAACGACTTCGAGAAGGACTTCTTCAAACTGATGAATAATGCTGTGTTTGGAAAAACGATGGAAAATTTGAGAAATCGAGTGAAAATTGAATTGACTCAGAGCCCGAAGAGAGTATGTAAGCTCGTAGCATCCCCTGCTTTTCACGCTTTTCGTGTTTTTGACAACGACCTTGCATGTGTGCAATCAAAGCTAACTAAATTGAAACTCAACAGGCCTATTTATGCTGGTTTCAGTATTCTAGATATTAGTAAACTATTGATGTATAGCTTTCATTATGACTATATTAGTCCGAAATATGGAGAAAAAGCTAAATTATTGTTTACTGATACAGATTCACTGTGCTACGAGCTTCAAACCGAGGACGTGTATGCTGATATGAAAGACGATATAGATCATTTTGACACGTCCGACTATCACATTGATCATGTTTTGCATAGTACACATAATAAAAAGGTACTAGGTAAAATGAAAGATGAACTTTCGGGAGTACCTATCAAACAATTTGCAGGGCTTCGTTCTAAAATGTATTCCCTTCAGAGTTTACATGAGGAGAAGAAGACGGGGAAAGGAGTCCCCAAATACATCGTAAAAAGAACCCTTCGTCACAAGGATTACAGAGACTGCTTAATAAACAAATCACCTTGTCGAGTAGATTTGACAAGGATTCAAAGTAGCAGCCACCATCTTCATACAGTGAAAGGTGTAAAGCTTGGTTTGTCACCATTTGACGATAAAAGATATATTTTAGAAAATGGTTATGACACCCTTTCGTACGGTCACTACAAAACATTGAAAAAATAACATAGCAGAAAAAACGAATATTTCACTGTGATTTTTAATATGCTTGAGCTATTTATGTATAAAAAATATGATAATTTTATCCAAATGTGTGCATATAACCCCCTATATATGTAAAAATAATACATGTTATTATTATATGTAGATAGCTGTATGTAAAAACCATTTCCTCTGTTAACCTGCATTTTTTTTTTTGTAAGCAGGCTGTAAGCAGGCATCATTGTGAAATGTATAAAATTGTAAACCAATGGAAATCATTACATGTGCACGCATTGTCATTGTTTCACCTAATACTTTGAAATCAATAAAAATTTTTAAATGAAATATATGTGTCGTCTGAGTCTTATCCTTGGCAAGTGGAGCGATAAACAAGCGTTAGCCGCTTCTCACGTGACTTACTCCGCATGCACCTGTGATGCTGACTCACTTCCAACCGCTCATATCCTGTTGGAAGGTCAGACCTCACTCACTGCGAGAAAGCTCTTCTAGGATCCATTTCTGGGATTACACTTATAATAAAAGGTGAGTAATTCTCTAAATTTTCATGGTTTATCAAACATTACTTATAATTTCGTGATGTAGTGACGTTCTCAAGTATTAAGAAGTGATGAAAACATAAGATTTCCTTTCAAAGTTATCGTAACTCGCTTGCTTGCTTGTTACCGGAACAAGCCTCCTAGAAATCAACGTCTTTTTTTTTTAAAGCAATCACCTCTCAAAAGCACCGGGACTTCAATAAATGCTCTGAGTGCTGTGTTTATGAAAAATATATCAGTACGGGATGAAATTCTAATTTTTACTTTGCAGAGACGAGAACTTTACGTAGATTTTTACAGAGAAATAATCGAAATTATTGCATCAGCCATTTAGCGATAAAGTATTTTAGAGCAGATTTTTACTGAATATTAATACTTTAGAATAAAGGATAATTTCCTGTATATAATACAGAGGTGTACAGACGAATTTTATTTCCTACGAATAAAAAAACAAAAATAGGATTTTCATATTGTTATTCGAATTACTCACTTACCACTTATTTCAACTGTTTAGTAAAAAAAAAATACATTTAATTCCCAGTTTTTTAACGACTGAGATAAAAAAAATATGCTTACCTACATTAAATACAATGTAAAATAGCGAAATTCACCACTTATTTCAACTGTTTAGTAAAAAAAATACATTTAATTCCCAGATTTTTAACGACTGAGATAAAAAAAAATATGCTTACCTACATTAAATACAATGTAAAATAGCGAAATTCACCACTAATTTCAGCTGCTTAATATCAAGAAATACAGGCGATTTCCTGTTTTTTTTTAGCATTGCACATAAGAGAAAAAAAAAGACTAGCGAACGTATTAACATGTATACCTCTGGTACTTAAATATGACATGCTCTGTGTTTCAATATTACACATTTTTTCAGTAGTTTACACATTAATTACTAATTTTTTTTTCATTCAACAGTTAAGTATCACAATTGGAAGTAATGTGCGCAATATTTCCTGTTTAAATGCATCTCTCTACAAAAAAAAGATTTCCTTTCAAAATTATCGTAACTCGCTTGCTTGCTAGTACATTACATGGCCCGAATCGAGCCACCTCGAAATCAACGTTTTTTTTTTTGAAGCGATCACTTCTCAGAAGTGGAAGACTTCAATAAATGCACCGAGTGCTGTGTTTATAAGAAAATTATCAGCACGGAATGAAAATCTAATTTTTTTTACTTGCAGAGACGAGAACTTTACGTAGATTTTTACAGAGAAATAATCGAAATTATTGCATCAGCCATTTAGCGATAAAGTGTTTTACTGAATATTAATACTTTAGAATAAAGGATAATTTCCGGTGTATAATACCGAGGTGTACAGACGAATTTTATTTCCTATGAATAAAAAAATAGGATTTTCATACCGTTATTCGAATTACTCAGTTAATTCACCACTTATTTCAACTGTAAAAAAAAAATACATTTAATTCCCAGATTTTTTAACGACTGAGATAAAAAAAATAATATGCTTACCTACATTAAATACAATGTAAAATAGCGAAAATTCACCACTAATTTCAGCTGCTTAATATCAAGAAATACAAACGATTTCCTGTTTCTTTTTTTTTTAGCATTGCACATAAGAAAAAAAGACTAGCGAACGTATCAACATGTACCTCTGAGACTTAAATATGACATGCTCTGTGTTTCAATATTACACATTTTTTCAGTATTTTACACATTAATTACTTCTTTTTTTCATTCAACAGTTAAGTACCCAATTGGAAGTAATGTTAGCAATATTTCCTGTTTAAATACATCTCCAGAAATCCGCTTTAAAACATTTTCTTATAATTTAAGGGGAAAATAAAGAATTTTAATTGAATTTCTTTTAACACTATATACTTAATATATTGTAATCAACGTATTCTATATACAAAACGAATTAATACAGCCTAGTTACTGGAAATTAACATAATGTTGAAGTGCTTTCTACCTAAAGATTTAAAAAAAAAACCTGAAGACTTTAATTTTAATTACATTTTCAGCCACTAGATGGCGACACAGTTACTATTAGACCTTGGGACAGACGAGAGAAACTTGAAGCCTTTGCACAGTGCTTTCCCCTCTGACGTCACCACGTGGACTTTGACCCAAGGGGGATCGTCCGGTTGCGACTAAACTACTGAAAATCCCGCTAGGTGGCGCTCTGAGCAAAGGCTTCAAGTTTCTCTCGTCTGTCCCAAGGTCTAATAGTAACTGTGTCGCCATCTAGTGGCTGAAAATGTAATTAAAATTAAAGTCTTCAGGTTTTTTTTTTAAATCTTTAGGTAGAAAGCACTTCAACATTATGTTAATTTCCAGTAACTAGGCTGTATTAATTCGTTTTGTATATAGAATACGTTGATTACAATATATTAAGTATATAGTGTTAAATTCAATTAAAATTCTTTATTTTCCCCTTAAATTATAAGAAAATGTTTTAAAGCGGATTTCTGGAGATGTATTTAAACAGGAAATATTGCTAACATTACTTCCAATTGGGTACTTAACTGTTGAATGAAAAAAAGAAGTAATTAATGTGTAAAATACTGAAAAAATGTGTAATATTGAAACACAGAGCATGTCATATTTAAGTCTCAGAGGTACATGTTGATACGTTCGCTAGTCTTTTTTTCTTATGTGCAATGCTAAAAAAAAAGAAACAGGAAATCGTTTGTATTTCTTGATATTAAGCAGCTGAAATTAGTGGTGAATTTTCGCTATTTTACATTGTATTTAATGTAGGTAAGCATATTATTTTTTTTATCTCAGTCGTTAAAAAATCTGGGAATTAAATGTATTTTTTTTTTACAGTTGAAATAAGTGGTGAATTAACTGAGTAATTCGAATAACGGTATGAAAATCCTATTTTTTTATTCATAGGAAATAAAATTCGTCTGTACACCTCGGTATTATACACCGGAAATTATCCTTTATTCTAAAGTATTAATATTCAGTAAAACACTTTATCGCTAAATGGCTGATGCAATAATTTCGATTATTTCTCTGTAAAAATCTACGTAAAGTTCTCGTCTCTGCAAGTAAAAAAAATTAGATTTTCATTCCGTGCTGATAATTTTCTTATAAACACAGCACTCGGTGCATTTATTGAAGTCTTCCACTTCTGAGAAGTGATCGCTTCAAAAAAAAAAACGTTGATTTCGAGGTGGCTCGATTCGGGCCATGTAATGTACTAGCAAGCAAGCGAGTTACGATAATTTTGAAAGGAAATCTTTTTTTTGTAGAGAGATGCATTTAAACAGGAAATATTGCGCACATTACTTCCAATTGTGATACTTAACTGTTGAATGAAAAAAAAATTAGTAATTAATGTGTAAACTACTGAAAAAATGTGTAATATTGAAACACAGAGCATGTCATATTTAAGTACCAGAGGTATACATGTTAATACGTTCGCTAGTCTTTTTTTTTCTCTTATGTGCAATGCTAAAAAAAAAACAGGAAATCGCCTGTATTTCTTGATATTAAGCAGCTGAAATTAGTGGTGAATTTCGCTATTTTACATTGTATTTAATGTAGGTAAGCATATTTTTTTTTATCTCAGTCGTTAAAAATCTGGGAATTAAATGTATTTTTTTTACTAAACAGTTGAAATAAGTGGTGAATTTCGCTATTTTACATTGTATTTAATGTAGGTAAGCATATTTTTTTTATCTCAGTCGTTAAAAAACTGGGAATTAAATGTATTTTTTTTTTACTAAACAGTTGAAATAAGTGGTAAGTGAGTAATTCGAATAACAATATGAAAATCCTATTTTTGTTTTTTTATTCGTAGGAAATAAAATTCGTCTGTACACCTCTGTATTATATACAGGAAATTATCCTTTATTCTAAAGTATTAATATTCAGTAAAAATCTGCTCTAAAATACTTTATCGCTAAATGGCTGATGCAATAATTTCGATTATTTCTCTGTAAAAATCTACGTAAAGTTCTCGTCTCTGCAAAGTAAAAATTAGAATTTCATCCCGTACTGATATATTTTTCATAAACACAGCACTCAGAGCATTTATTGAAGTCCCGGTGCTTTTGAGAGGTGATTGCTTTAAAAAAAAAAAGACGTTGATTTCTAGGAGGCTTGTTCCGGTAACAAGCAAGCAAGCGAGTTACGATAACTTTGAAAGGAAATCTTATGTTTTCATCACTTCTTAATACTTGAGAACGTCACTACATCACGAAATTATAAGTAATGTTTGATAAACCATGAAAATTTAGAGAATTACTCACCTTTTATTATAAGTGTAATCCCAGAAATGGATCCTAGAAGAGCTTTCTCGCAGTGAGTGAGGTCTGACCTTCCAACAGGATATGAGCGGTTGGAAGTGAGTCAGCATCACAGGTGCATGCGGAGTAAGTCACGTGAGAAGCGGCTAACGCTTGTTTATCGCTCCACTTGCCAAGGATAAGACTCAGACGACACATATATTTCATTTAAAAATTTTTATTGATTTCAAAGTATTAGGTGAAACAATGACAATGCGTGCACATGTAATGATTTCCATTGGTTTACAATTTTATACATTTCACAATGATGCTTTTTCACATTGATTATACTTTACAGCCTGCTTACAAAAAAAAAAAATGCAGGTTAACAGAGGAAATGGTTTTTACATACAGCTATCTACATATAATAATAACATGTATTATTTTTACATATATAGGGGGTTATATGCACACATTTGGATAAAATTATCATATTTTTTATACATAAATAGCTCAAGCATATTAAAAATCACAGTGAAATATTCGTTTTTTCTGCTATGTTATTTTTTCAATGTTTTGTAGTGACCGTACGAAAGGGTGTCATAACCATTTTCTAAAATATATCTTTTATCGTCAAATGGTGACAAACCAAGCTTTACACCTTTCACTGTAGGAAGATGGTGGCTGCTACTTTGAATCCTTGTCAAATCTACTCGACAAGGTGATTTGTTTATTAAGCAGTCTCTGTAATCCTTGTGACGAAGGGTTCTTTTTACGATGTATTTGGGGACTCCTTTCCCCGTCTTCTTCTCCTCATGTAAACTCTGAAGGGAATACATTTTAGAACGAAGCCCTGCAAATTGTTTGATAGGTACTCCCGAAAGTTCATCTTTCATTTTACCTAGTACCTTTTTATTATGTGTACTATGCAAAACATGATCAATGTGATAGTCGGACGTGTCAAAATGATCTATATCGTCTTTCATATCAGCATACACGTCCTCGGTTTGAAGCTCGTAGCACAGTGAATCTGTATCAGTAAACAATAATTTAGCTTTTTCTCCATATTTCGGACTAATATAGTCATAATGAAAGCTATACATCAATAGTTTACTAATATCTAGAATACTGAAACCAGCATAAATAGGCCTGTTGAGTTTCAATTTAGTTAGCTTTGATTGCACACATGCAAGGTCGTTGTCAAAAACACGAAAAGCATGAAAAGCAGGGGATGCTACGAGCTTACATACTCTCTTCGGGCTCTGAGTCAATTCAATTTTCACTCGATTTCTCAAATTTTCCATCGTTTTTCCAAACACAGCATTATTCATCAGTTTGAAGAAGTCCTTCTCGAAGTCGTTTCTAGCTTTCTTCCGCTGATCTGTATTAAATTCTATATATGGTTTTAGCCAGCAAGACTGATTAAATTCTAAAACGCGATGTATGTTCTTCAGCTGCATACCGAAGGTTAAATATTGTTTGAGATTTCGATAATGAAGGACATATTTTTCCTTAGAATTTAGATTTGGGGCTAATTTCACGACTGATTGGTTTGTATTTATTCCAAGGCTTTGGGCAACCTCTTGACAATATGGGGATAGCATGCTGCTGGTAATCTGAAGTTTCTCAGGGGCTAGTGGATAATCATTATGCTTGTCGTGTAGAGAAACTGGATAATCTAAATCAACTTCCAATATGTATCCTTTATTCGCATCGTCAGCAATTGTCGTAATATTTAGATCTGCTATTTCTTCTTTATTAAGCCATCGAAAATCGCTTTGAGGGAGGCATTGTGACATTGCCCATCCATAAAGATTGTTGGCATCATAGTACATAATGTATTTAGAGGGTAACTGAGGATCATAAGTGTCCAAATACTTGTTGTTTGCTGTACTAAGACGATTGCATATCACAGAAATTCCCCCTCGTATGCCTTTTTCCAGGAAAAGGTACATTGTAGGGTCAGTTATCAACTCAAGATTTACATTTGTCATTTTTAAGCATGCTTGCCAGGCTAATCCAGGAGCTGTGTAAACATGGCAGGGATCGATTTCATAGTATCTGATGCATAGTTTTCTGAAACTTTCGAAAACATCAGCTAAGAGGAGCACGTCTGTCTTCAGGTACAAGTCATGATACTGGCCTAGATTTTTTATGTTGAATGTATTCCATACTCTTATTGCATGGGTGTAGTCTTCTTCCCCTAGTGCTTCTTCTGTGAGTTGGTTGTAAAATGCTTCACGTGGTGGTAATACTATTTGTTCAAACTTTTCACTGTTGTCAATATAATCATAGGGGTAAACTCCTTTTCTCAAAACCAGGTGTAACCGTTCAGTTTCAACATGTTCCTTTAAAATATGGAACTCATCTGGTGATAAATTATTTACTAGCTTCTCAAGGGATGGGCTTAAAAACTGATAGGAGTCTATAAAATGTAATGTCCCTAAGGAGAAGGTTATGTATGTTTCCATGTTATTGGGAATGCAATTAATCTTCTTATTTTTGATTCTGCCGATTCCCTGCATAATAAGGTGGCTGTCATATCCCTTTAGGTTGTGAAAGATAACTGGAATCCTATTGGTTAACTTAAAGTTCAGATTACAGGAATTATGGGCAGCTCCTCGGAATTTACCTGTTATATGATCGTGATCTCTCACACGATCTGCTCCTAGGGCATGCTTACAAATATGACAGTCAGTAGCGTTGTGAAATGATTCCTCTTCATGATTCGAGAGCTGCATTGGCTTTATCATCGACAGTAAATTTTTAATGTTTTCTTCTTCTTTAAGCAGACATTCTAAAAATTCTTCTACTACATTAGGACCTCTATAAACTACTGGAGGCTTATAGCTGCAGCCATCATGTCCAACAACAAGATATGCAAATCCACAGGGTTCATGATTTGCCGTGATAGTGGTGTGAGATTTTTCAGGGTTAGGCATACAAGTGTCCACTTTCACTAGGAATGATTCAAAGTCGGCATAAATCACGTATGGAACGAGCTGCTGAAACTTAAAATTTGTGAATTTCAACCATTTCTCTTCTTCAGTTGGGAGTTCTACTCTCTGAGGTCCATGTTCTCGACAATAGGGAACATGATCCTTCAAGAGGGATTCATTTGCGAAACGGTGAAGGCAGTAATCACAGTAGAAACGTACACCGTTATGTTTGGTGAGAGGACTGAGAAGTCTACTCATATTCTTAATGGAGCAATAATGCTGCTTTTCATCATCCGATAACAGAAGGAGATTTGCATGCGCTTTAAATCTGAATGGTGTGATGTAGAGTGGGAACACCTCTTTCTCATATCCAAAAACATTAACAGAAATATTGTTCATTTTTTCGAATTTAGATATTTGATTTATTGTAACAGGGAAAATTAGGTCAGATGTGTTTAATTTTTCTTCTAAATGAATGTAGGTGGTAGGACGTTGTGGATGATCTGTGGTAGGATACAAAGAGGCTAAAACAGACCATATAAAACATTTTTGGTCAGAATTACATACATTGACAATAGCGTGTTTTAACAGTAATTCTCTTGGAGTAGGGATATAACTAGATCCTGAAAGAGGGATATATTTTCCAATGTTCATTTCAGCGTGGAGTACGGCGTCCAGTGTCCATCCACTATGTGCTCCTTCAAATTCTTCAAATGAGATCTTTATCTTCTTACACGCTGAATCTAGTTCTCTGTTTAGGGATGATGTAGGAAGACTTGTAACACAGTTACTTCGGAAAAACGGGGTACAGTGTTCGAAGGTAGAAGGGGAGACTTTTCGCCTGAAGCGCACTTGCACGACAAGGTACCATTTAATACTACCTTTCGAGGTCAATTCATCTTTCAGATGAGTTAGGAGTGACTCCCGCGAGGAATCAAGGAAAAGGGTGAGGTCAAGAGATGTTTCTTCCGTTGCCATCAGTTTATGTGTTGAAAGGGTCCTTTTCATTTCTTCTGTAAACTGGCAGGGGTCTTCAGGGTCTGGTTTTCGTTTCTTCTGGGGAATCCTTTCAGCTTCAGAACGTTTTCGCTTATTATTGTGGGGCTTTCTTTGATGTCGTAAAAGATTGTCTTTTCTTCCAAACTCCATGGCGCATTCTTCACATTTGTAGGTTTTTCTGGAGGTGTGGATTAACTCATGACGTCGGACATCATCTCTCCTTGAGAATGCCAATTCACATTGAGAGCACTTAAAGAGGTTATTTCCATCATGATTTCTCTTATGACGAATGAGATGGGTCTGATGAATGAAAACCTTCTCACATATATCGCATGGATACATTATGAAACAGTGCGTTGAAAAATAGTTGATACTGCACGAGGACAGGGAGAACTATCACTATTGCCTTCTAAAAGTTGAAAAAAAAAATCACGAAGCAGCAGCGGAGAACTGTCACTATCAACGTCTAACAACAGAATGAGGATTCCGACTGATAGATGTCGTATTTATACTAGAAGGACTATTCGCAGAAACTGGAGGACGTCAGAAACTATCACTATTGGCTTCTAACAGTTGAAAAAAAAAAATCACGAAGCAGCAGAGAACCGTCACTGTCAACGTCTGACAACAGAATGAGGAATCTGACTGATGGATGTCGTATTTATACTAGAAGAAGGACTATCCTGCAGAAACTGATTTAAAAGACTGTCCCGCAGAAACAAAAAAAGAAACAATGCTATTGGGTAAAAAAACTAATTAAAAGAAGAAAAAAAAAGAAAATCTCTGATTTAAAAAAAAAAAATAAATTATGTAAATTATTGAGGGAAATATTGACCTGTTTGTGTGGAGGAAAGACCCGCCTCCGCTTTAGAACACAAGGAGGCGGGTCCCATAGGATTAACATTGACCCGCCTCTGGTCCAGAACTCTCCTTTACTCACTACTGCAGTATCTTGGGTATTAGGTGGTTTAACTTTGTAACTAATGATGAGGTTAGGCAAAGGAGTCTGCAACCTCCTTTAAGCAGCATATTGTGCAGAGAGAGACTCCGCTGGTTTGGCCATGTTGCCCATATGGATAATTATAGATTGGTGAATAGGGTTATGAACAGTGTGCCTAGAGGCCTCAGAAGGAGGGAGAGGCCTAGGATGCGGTGGGCAGACAATGTCAAACAGGACCTTGTTAGAATTGGTGTGCAGTGGCCGGATGCAGCAGATGTAGCTCAGGACAGATATGCTTGGAGAATTAAACTGCGTGGTTTGGTTGGACCTCCATAGCCCATGGCTGCTTGAGGATGATGATGATGATATATATTTTTTATTTTGAGTTAGTTTCTATCTAATATGTTGTCCAAAATGCTTCTTTTGATGTCCTATTGGGATCTTTTATTGGCATCTGGATCTTTTAGTGTCCCAAGGATCTTTTAATAGTGAAGTAGTGACGTTTGGAGAGGCAGAGAGGCTTTAGGGGAATCTCCCAGTGCTGTTGATATATAGGGCAAGGCCCTATATTGGCTTTTTAAACTATTATGAGTTGGACCAAGAATTGTTTGGGCTGATAAATAAGTGGTTCCCAGTGTGGTGAGTGTCTGGAAGAGGGTAATTCTATGCATTGTGTATTTTGTGCAGTGTAGAAGGTAGTGTGGAATGTTTTCTATCACTTGTCATGTATTGCAAAGAGCAGATGGTACATTTTCTAGCATAAAAAGGTCCTTGTTGAGATTTGTTCTGCCAGTGCGTAGTTCATGAATTGCTGTTTGGGCTCTTCTGGATAAATAGTTGAGGTGTAGTGTGTGTGAGATGGCAGCAATGGTGGCTTTGAATGTATTTTTAATTGTGGCCTGTTGGATCCAGTTTTTTGTCCATGTGGAGTAGAATAATTTGTTGATTTCTATTAAATGATGATTATATGTCTCAGGGGTGTGATAATTTGGTGTAGGGATATTGTGTCCTTGTTCAGCAAGGTGGTCAGCAGTGTCATTATGGGTTATGTTACAATGAGAGGGTATCCAGTGGAATGTGAGTGTGTTGTGAGTGGCAATTATATTGTGTGAAATTCTGTGGATATGGAAAAGAGAGTAATTTTGTGATAGGTTGTATGTAAGTTTGTTGATGCAGTGTAAGGCAGATTTTGAGTCAGTGATAATATGTGTGCTGTGTGCATTTTGTGTGGAGGACCATTCCAAAGCCATATGTATTGCAGCTAGCTCTGTAGCAGTACTGTTTTCTGCATGGTTCATTTTGATTATATGTGAGAAAATTGGTTGGGTAGAGTGGAAGGCAGCAGAACAATTTGTTGTGTATGGGATGTGGGAGCCATCTGTAAATATAATGAGGTCTGTGTTAGGAATGTTTGTGATGAGTTGTTCCGCTGCAAATTTTAGATCATGTGGGAGGTGTTTATATTTTTGGGTGATATGTGGTAGTGTGAGATTTATGGAGGGTTTTTTAATAATCCAATAGGGGATTGTGTATCTAGGGTTGAAAGGTTTGATTTCTCTCCATGTTAAATATAGTGGGTGCTGCTTTATGATTTGTGCAGTGGGGGATGTGTTGGTAGGAGACTCAATTCTATTTATAGTGGGGTGGTTGGGGTTTAGATGTTTTAATTTGACATAATGTTTGCAGGTGAGTTTGTGTCTCATGTTGTCGAGGGGAGGCATGTTGGCTTCTGCCCATGTGGCCAAGTTTGGGCAGCCAGTTTCAGGACCCAGTGCAAGTCTGATGGCTGTGGTTTGTATGGTCTCAAGTTTGCTAAAAAATGTGGGTGAGGTAGTGTTTGGAGCTAGCAGGCCATACTCAAGTCTGCTGTTGATAAATGCTTTAATAAGGGTGATCATAGATCTGTCACTTGCACCCCAGCTAGCTCTTGTGATGGATGTGAGAATGTTGAGAGCTCCATTACATGTGGAATGTGTATTTCTGATGTGTTGTTTCCAGTTAAGCTGTCGGTCTATAGTTAGCCCTAAGTATTTGTAGTGTTTAACTAGGGGGATGGTGTGATTGTTTATAGTTATGCTGAGTGATTTGGCGGAGGGTTGTTTATGTGTTATGGGTAAGACCGCAGATTTAGGTGCAGCGATGGCTAGTCCCCATTTGTTGGTAAAGTCAAGGACCTGGTTGACTGCTGTTTGTAGGGCTGTTTGTATAATGAGGATATCATTTCCTTTGGTCCAAAGCACTATGTCATCAGCAAAGATGGAGCAATTAATGTCCTTGTTAAGTACTGTTGGTAGATCATGTAGTAGAATGTTGAAAAGTGTGGGTGATATCACACTGCCCTGTGGCAATCCCCTAGTTAAATTGTGGGGGTCAGAGAGAGTAGTCCCCAGTTTGACTTTAACCTTTCTCTGTGTGAGGAAATTTTTGATAAAATGCAAGATGTTTCCTGTGATTCCTAGTTGGTGTAATTTGAAGAGTGTACTGGTGTGTGAGGCAGTATATCAAAAGAAGAGGTTAGGTCTAGAAAGACACAGCAAAGGATTTCTTTGTTTTGAAGAGCAATTTCTGCTGAAGTGACAAGGTCAAAGAAATTGTCTGTGGTGGACATGGGCTCTCTGAAGCCTGTTTGGCATAAGGGGAGTGTTTTTTGGTTCCTAGATAGTATTTGAGTCTGGAGAGCACTATTCTTTCTTGAATTTTGAGGACACATGATGTGAGTGTTATGTGTCTGTATGAGCTGATATGAGATGCTGGCTTGTTTGGTTTTTGGATGGGAATGATGTGAATTAGAGACTTGCCATCTTGGTGATTGACTGTCATTGGTTGAATGAGTCACATGGTTTATGGGCGCCATGTTTTGTCGTACCGTGAGATGAAAGCCTATGAGTTAGTGTGTGTACCACACTAACTCATAGGCTTTCACCATCCTATGAGTTATATATGTACTAGTTATAACTTCTCAGTTTTTATAATTTTATACATTTCTACCGCTTTTTTTGTCTATAAAAGCTTCCATATTTTATCAATGCCTTACTGAGCTGCATTTGGATGTAAACATTCCACTCATAGAAATAAATTAATGAATATTTTTTCCAAGAAACTCTGCCAGAAGACAGCTGATTTCACTTTTGCAGCCGATTGCTAACTGAAAACCAACAAATAATTTCTTTTAAGGTTCGTTTGAAAGACGAGCTAATGTTTCCACATTTTTCTCTGCTTATGCCAATATTTGTTCGTCTATCTGTCCGTTTATAAACAATGAGCTTTTTTACTTTTAGAGATAAATGAAACATTCTTTTTGAGTTGTATAAATTTCGAAGAAATATTGCGATTCGCAAATTTGAAATCTTTTAATAAGTTTAATAGCACCCTCTAGTGGCGGAAAATGCTAAAATTTCAAAAGAATATTGCAAACAAACAATTTACATTAGAAATCCGAAATTTTGGTAGTAGGTGTTATGGTCAGAAGATTGATAACTGCAAACGGCTTTACCCTCTTAGCCAAAACGAGGTAGGAAAATGAATCTTTTTTATTTTAAGAAATAAACCAAACAATCTTTTTTTGGGGGGCAGAGGTTTAGAGGCACTAACAAAATATTAATATTTGCATTTTTCGAATTCCCATCAGTTAGAATTTCCATTGTTAGAAAATATCAAAGGTGGTAAATGAAAACTCGAAATGCGGCCTCTAGCGGTTGAAAAAAGCTGGAAATACCAAATCTTTAAACGAATATTGCAAACGATACATTTATGATAGAAATTTAAATATTTGGTCATAGTGTGTAATGGTCAAGTGGCTTACGCTAATTGTAATAATTTGTCCTGTTATAGCAAGGGGATGTTGGTAAAATACAGCTTTTCTGCTTTAAGAGATAAATGAAAAACATTTTTTTCTGTTTCTATAAATACTAATAAAATATTAATAGTTTATTTTACCAATTATGCAGTAGTTCGAATTTCCACTGCCAGAGGGTACTGAATGTTCAAAACAACTGGAAGAACGCATATCGCCTCTGGCACAAATGGGAATCTCGTTTTCAAAGAGAATGAAGTTTTTCCTTTGCCTACTTTTTCACTCCTTTAAATTTTTAATTGTGGATGTTCGTGTTGTTTTTCTGCTGAGGTCCCGCCATCCTCATGGACCTTCTACTATGGCATATAAACTAACAAGCTCCAGTCAGATCTCTGTACAAGTAACTGCTTGAGGGGTTATTTTTTTTTATATGTGATGAGGGAAATGCACCTAGTAGTATTTTATTAGTAATTGTAAAACATAAAACGTATTTGTCTTTTAGTTTTTAAATTTAAAAAGTTGCTTTTCTCTCGCTCCTCTGAAAATAGTGGGCAGATTATTGCTGTCAGTGGAATTTCTACCATAACAGATTTCTACATGCCGAAATTTCTACCATAAACAGATCACTTGAAATATTCATTAAAAGTTTTGCAGTTTCGATATTTAGTGATCTCTAGTGATATAAATGAAAACTACCTTTGAAAATGCGATTACATTTCATTAGTTAAAAAAACGATTTCCAATTATCTCTTAAAACAAAACCGTTTCGTTTCCTACTTACCTTGGGCTTAGGATCAACTCACTGTTGTCAATGGAATTTTCAAGACTGTCACATTCCACCACCAAAATTTTAAATTTCTAGCATAACTGCATCGTTTGCAATATTCGTTTTAAATTTGTAAATAATAAAAACTTATAAAATTTTGTGATTTTTCGATTTTTTCACCGCTAGAGGGCGCAGTCATAGCTTTTGGGAAATTCGCAAAATGCAAATTGTAATATTTCATCAATGCCTGTTCAACCCAAAAATAATTTTTAATTTATCTCTAAAAACAGTTTTCTGTTAAAAAAAAAAGTTGCATTCACCTCCCCCCTGGGTCTAAGGGGTCAAGTGATTGTTGCCAATGGTAACTTTGTAACCTTCACATTTCAACATCAAAATTTCAAACTTCTAACATAACTACATCGCTTGGAATATTCATTTGATATATTGGGATTTTCAAACTTTTCCACCGTTAGAGGACGCTGTTATAACTTTTGGGAGATTCGAAAAATGCAGATCGTAATATACCATTAATACCTATCTAACACAAAAAGATTCTTTTATTTATCTGTATAAAAAAAAGTTCGATGTCTACAGAAAGATAGACAACAAAGCGAAATGATGTTTTAAAAAAAAAAAACCTAAAATTTACTTCTAATTTTTTAGACGTTTTCTAAAGTGCTTCCAATCATGTACACTGAAATCTGTATCAACTATTACCCTACCCTTTTCCGGAATTCATAAGTACCGTGCAATAACATTTAGCTATGCACGCTAAACAATACGAGCAACGATAAAACATGGCGTCCAATTTTGAGATGGGCAACCTCTACCTATCTAGCGTAAACAAACCTTTCCCCACGCTGTTAGATTTACATGAATTGTGTACTAACTACTGAAAAATATATAAAGGCAGCAATTCGACAATTCATAGGTTAGTAATTTACGAATATTGTGAAATGCTTTTAAATTTAAATTGTTAATGCAGAGTGACGTAAAAATAAATAAGCATTTTAAAATACCGTTCTGTCCTAGTATAATATCAAATGTAGTTCACGATTATTTTCATAAATGAAACTAATAATATTTACATATGAAAAGAAGGGGATTTACAGATTGTCAAAGCATGGAATTTATAGAATGTTTTCGTGAATTTTGTTTCTAAAAGAAATATTGAACTTAGAAATTAATTTTATGAGACTTCTGCTTTGCATTTTTATTTTGCCAAAATAACACAATTTTTTTTTCTCAAACGAAACGCCTGAAATACGGATTTTATAATTTTGCATGTGATAAATGAAGCGTAAAAATTTGCTCTTCATATTTGATAAAAAAATTTATGAGTTGAAATGCAGAGGTTTGTCAATTGTGATTGAAGCTCCAATGTCTCTCTTTAAACAGTAGCTACTACTATCTGTTCCGAGCAATTTACTGTTTTAAAAATAAAGCTCCAGAAAATGGCACAGTAGGATTAATTAATGATGCTCTGCCAAATATTTTCACATTTTTTACAAATGCCTGTATTGAGAGACACTTGTAGAAGATATGATAGAAATTGCAATGAGAAAAGGTATTGCCTATAAAAATTATCACTCATGCTGTGTAAGAAGGAAGAGTCCTAGGAATTTAAGAGAAAGTTGATGTTAGTGCAAAATGAAATCCAGAGCATAAAGAAAATGCTATGATGAAATTATTGTCAGCTAAGAGCCAAGCAATCAGACTCTTCTATTTTAAAAGAAATATTAGATTTGTTTAATGCTCAATAGCTCATCAAGATAACATTGAGACACCAAAGCCTGTGTTTGTAGATAAACCTGTTCAGGAATTCACAGCAAAATGCTGAAAGAAGCAATGGCATATTTTATTGCCAAGAGGTAAATCGGTTTACCGCGATTGATGAAAATGAAAATTTTCTCCAAAGATTCATTCTCCGAAAGCTTATTAAAAATTGAGGTTCTATTTTTTTATTTCTAAAAAGGCTTATTAATTTGTAAGAGAAAATCTTCTTTCCCAATAGCTCCACAATTTTAACTTGGTACAGATCTGTATAGGCCTTGTTGGATTTATTGAAGTTTTCTGCATGGAAATTTTTACTGATAGTAAGCAGAAGCATATGATATTCACTTTATTATTTGAGGAGAAATCAATTAGGAAACAAATAATATTCAGTGGCAAATGTTATTGTGGATATGTAGATTATGGTAATAATGCTAATGATAAAAATTCAGATATAGCTTCTGAAACTCTGATTTTTATGTTTGTCTCAGTTTTATATAGATGGAAAATCCCATAGGTTATTTTTAAACAGTTGGTTGTCTGACTCAAAATATATTTTTACTTACAAATTCAGCCAGGACCATATTTAATTTTTTTTAAGCTATAAGAGCAAAAGAGGAAAACTATAATAACCTAATGATCTTTAGTTCCAAAGTGCACACATGCAGTTAATAATTAACCAGCTGATAATTAATAAGAAAAATGGCAATTGTTTAATTTTCAATGAAATTAAAATCATTGGCAGCAATAATAAAATGCCCAGTGACATTTTAGTTGTTTCTCCCATGTGGATAATATCAAGCAATCACAGTGAAGCAATGAAGGTTATTGTGTCTCTTTTCTTTGAAATTGGAAAATGTCATTATAAGCTGTCTTTATAGCAAAATAAATTATGAAAGAATTCTTGCATAGAATATAAATTAGCATTTATTGACTCTGACCTAATGCAGTCTTCTATGTCTGCACTTATTAACCCTTACAGAGACAATTTTTTTTTTCTTTAAGAAACAAGAACTTTTGAGTCTTATTATGAAAATGCAATGAATGAAATTGTCCATATCACATATCAAAAGAAAAAGATTTTAAATAATTCTGGAAAAAAAATGGTAGGGAAGCATAAATAAACATGTTGCAAGTTCTTTGTTAGGGATTTTTGGAAACTGATTAATCAGTTTCCAAAAAATTGGTTTTCTCGCCCTTCTCACAGTATGTGTGTGAAATTGCAAAAATTACTGAACAGTGTCTTCCAAGACAAAACTTTATATTCTCAACAACAACCATTTTATACCTAATTAAAAAATTCAGGTTAATGTCCTACGTAGGCTTCAATGCAAGTTGGTGTTCATATCACTAGATAGTCATATCAGTAATAGGGAATTGGATGTAGAAGTTGACAATCATGCTTATAATATGAAAAAGAAACATTGCAAAAGAATATGCTAAAATTAGACTTCTATTTAGAGACACAAATGACAGAAAAATTAAAGGGCATCATATTAGAGCAAACATCTAAATTTGCACAAAATACAGTGACAAAAATATACTATGCAGTAACTTCGTTTCTTATATTATGTGTCTGTGATATGAATTTCCTACTGCCTCAGCTGAAATGAAAAGAGTTTGCATTTTTGTTTTCTTTTTTTTATAGCATGAAATTTCAATTATGCCATGTGTGTGTGTGTGTGACCTTGGATTTCCTTCTCCCTCAGCTGATATAAAAGTTTACAATATTTGTATTTTGTTGCATGAAATTTCAATCATGTCATTTGTTGGAGGGGGCTTGCCTTTCCATCTGCCTTAGTTAAAATGAGAGAAAGTATAAATTATTGTTTTAATATATATATATAGCATGCAATTTCAATTATGTCATTCGTGTGTGTGTGTGATCTTGGATTTCCTTCTGCCTCAGATGATATAAAAGTTTAGAATATTTGGTTTTTGTTGTATGAAATTTCAACCATGTCATTTGTGTGTGTGTGTGGGAAGGGCTTTTGAAATGAGAGAAAGTGTAAATTGTTGTTTTTTTATATGTATAGCAAGCAATATCAATTATGTCATTTGTGTGTGTGTGACCATGGATTTCCTTCTGCCTCAGCTGATATAAAAGTTAACAAAATGTGATTTTTGTTGCATGAAATTTTAATCGTGTCATTTGTGTGGACGGAGGGTGAAGTTTGCCTTTCCTTCTGCCTTAGTTTAAATGAGAGAAAGTGTAAATTATTGTTTTTATATATATATGTAGCATGCAATTTCAAATATGTCATTTGTGTGTGTGTGTGACCTTGGATTTTCTTATGCCTTAGCTGATATAAAAGTTTACAATATTTGGTTTTGTTCCATTAAATTTCAATCATGACATTTGTGTGTGTGTGTGTGTGTGAGGGGGGGGGGGGTCTTTCCTTTCCTTCTGCCTTAGTTAAAATGAGAGAAAGTGTAAATTTTTTTGTTTTTTATATATATATTGCATGCAATTTCAATTATGCCATTTGTGTGTGTGTGACCTTGCATTTCCTTCTGTCTTAGCTGATATAAAAGTTTACAATATTTGTTTTTCATAGCATCAAATTTCAATTATGCCATTTGTGTGTTTGTATGGAAGGGGGGCCCAATCATTGAGGGGGGGCTTTATGCTTCAGCTCAATAAAAAGCTTATAATATTTGTCTTTTTTATAGCATGAAATTAAATTGTGTCATTTATTGGGAGGAGATTTGATTTCCTGCCTCAGCTGAATTAAAAAAAGTTTACACTATCTGATTATTTCTTTTAATTTTTAATAAATATTAATATTTTTTAATGAAAGAAGAAAATAAATATGACTTTTCATGTTTTTTTAAATGGGGCGCGGATTTGCACTATTAAGAACTATAAATTTTGAGGGCTTTCACTTAAGCTGAAAGATTTGATCATGTATTAGATTTTAAAATATGTTTACCATTGTTCCTGTTTAAAACGGGCTCAAATTAAAGTCTGCTAAGTTTACAATCAATTTAGTTCCCTTTCATGGCATATTCAGAGCATATCGAATTTTTTAAAAATTTTCATACAAAACCTCGATTTAAAAGAGAAGCAGTTTCAAGCGTCTTCGCTTTTCATCCGATATAAATCAATTAATTAAATCAATTTTGCTTTAATTACTACACCGGAATAACCTCATTGAAATAAAAAATAAAAAACAGCAAAGTTCTGTCGTATTTAAATCATTTGTTAAGCACTTTTAAATAACCTTCATCGTTGTTTGCAGCCAATTCGCAAGGCATCACGAGTATTCTTACCTCAATAAGCAGTCGGCAGACACCAGCCATCTGTGATCATGGCGGTCAATGCTACGGGAATCGGAGTCCTGTCTCTAGTATTACAACCTCAATGGGTTATCATAATGACTACGAGGTAAGCGTTTTTTTGGTAAAAATTAATAGTAAATGATGTAGCTGAAATCTTTTGCAAAGAAATAACTCAAAAGACTCAAAAGTTGATGTTTCTTAAAGAAAAAAAAATTGTCTCTGTAAGGGTTAATAAGTGCAGACATAGAAGACTGCATTAGGTCAGAGTCAATAAATGCTAATTTATATTCTATGCAAGAATTCTTTCATAATTTATTTTGCTATAAAGACAGCTTATAATGACATTTTCCAATTTCAAAGAAAAGAGACACAATAACCTTCATTGCTTCACTGTGATTGCTTGATATTATCCACATGGGAGAAACAACTAAAATGTCACTGGGCATTTTATTATTGCTGCCAATGATTTTAATTTCATTGAAAATTAAACAATTGCCATTTTTCTTATTAATTATCAGCTGGTTAATTATTAACTGCATGTGTGCACTTTGGAACTAAAGATCATTAGGTTATTATAGTTTTCCTCTTTTGCTCTTATAGCTTAAAAAAAATTAAATATGGTCCTGGCTGAATTTGTAAGTAAAAATATATTTTGAGTCAGACAACCAACTGTTTAAAAATAACCTATGGGATTTTCCATCTATATAAAACTGAGACAAACATAAAAATCAGAGTTTCAGAAGCTATATCTGAATTTTTATCATTAGCATTATTACCATAATCTACATATCCACAATAACATTTGCCACTGAATATTATTTGTTTCCTAATTGATTTCTCCTCAAATAATAAAGTGAATATCATATGCTTCTGCTTACTATCAGTAAAAATTTCCATGCAGAAAACTTCAATAAATCCAACAAGGCCTATACAGATCTGTACCAAGTTAAAATTGTGGAGCTATTGGGAAAGAAGATTTTCTCTTACAAATTAATAAGCCTTTTTAGAAATAAAAAAAATAGAACCTCAATTTTTAATAAGCCTTTGGAGAATGAAAATATCGCGTTAAACCGATCACCTCTTGGCCAATCCACTGTGATGATGCATAGAACCGGCCAGGCCTAGCACCTAATGTCCGACCCCGCCTTCTCGTGGTGCAGACCGTTAGTACCTTTCAAAAGAGATACTCTCTTGTGGAAGTGTACGAAAGAAGAGGGCTGCCAGATTAGTGTGGCCTACTGATCTGGACAACTACGGCTACTTTTCTTTTTTTTGCACCCTGCTGAGGAGTGGTCAACCACTCCTCGGCAGGAGAGAGACAGTGGTCAACCAGGGTCCTGGTGCTGACCTTATAAACCCACTGGACTGGACTGATATATGGCTCTGAGCTTGATTATGGATCCTGATTTTGCTGCACTGGTAGTCTTCTGTGGAGGGAAAATCTTCCGCTGTGTTTTCTGTTTGTTTGTGGGTTGACAGCCCCAAGTGAATAGATTCACAGGATATGTTTATCAGCTGGTGGATAATCCTGAGCAGAGGTCATCGCAGGCACCTGAACTTTTTGCTTCTATTGGCATCGTCAAATTCTACATTGGAGGAAGTCTTACAGTGCAGATGGGTTCAGCCTTTAGTGGTGGGGGAACGGGTTTTTGCCCCATGTCTGCGATTAGGGGGCTGTTTGATATTGTCGGCATTCCTTCTCTCAATAAACATAGTTTCTTTAAACATCCCACTAACCATTTTCTCTCGATAGGTACTTGGAATGTGAGGACTCTACACAGAGCTTTTTCTCTTGATGTCCTTACACAAGAATTCCACCATTATAATTTAGATATTCTCGGCTTGCAAGAGAGCAGATGGACAGATAAAGGTCAGATTCTTAAAAATAATCTTAAATTTCTTTTTTGAGGGAGGGATGACAATAAGCATCACGAAGGCGTGAGTCTGCTTCTCTGCAGACACGCTAGTGATGCTCTTCTAGGATATGAGTGCATTAATGAAAGGATTCTTACAGCAAAATTTCAGACAAGCGTTAATGACCTGAATGTTATCTGCTGTTATGCCCCCACTGAGGATGCCGATGAGGATGAGAAGGATAGGTTTTATGAACAACTTCAGGATATTTTGAATTCTGTCAAGAAAGAAGATATTATCCTTGTTCTTGGTGACTTCAATGCCAAAGTTGGTACTGACTCTGACCTTTGGGAAGGAGTAATAGGCCCTTTTGGTATTGGTAGCTGCAATATCAATGGGTAACGTCTCCTGCAGGTAAGTAAACTCAATGGATTCAGAATAAGTAACACTTATTACAAACACCGCGACCTACATAAGTACACGTGGGTTTCACCCGATGGGCTGCATAAGAATATGATTGATTATATATTAATTAACAGCAAATGGGCTAGTTCTGTTAGGAATACCAGGTCATATAGGGGAGCTGAAATTGGATCTGACCATTATCTTGTTAAAAGTGTCTTGCAACTTAAACTTAAAAAGTGTTGTGCTAGGGTTAAAAAATTTGCTTTTAATACTGAAGCTCTGAAAGACCCAGTTACAGCCAAGGCTTACCATGATAGGTTACTTAGTCATTATGACAGTCATGGTATGCTTACTACTGAAGTTGAGGAAGAATGGGTCCGTTTTAAACAAGCTTTTTTGGAAACTAACTGTACTCTTTTAGGAAAAAAGGAGCAGAAGAGGCAAAATTATTTGAGTGACAAGGCACTTGAGCTTATTTCAGAAAGAGAGAAGTGCAGAAATGTCCTTAATGAATACCCTACTAGTCCTAATAGAAAGCATTACAGAGTGCTTAATAAACGTGTAAAGGATCAGTTAGCTGCTGATAAGAATCTTTGGCTTGATGGCTTGGCTGACAAAGACGAAAAGCAGTTAGACAGCACAACAGCAGAGAGCTGTACAAGATAGTTAATGTTTTGTGTGGTAGAAACCGGACAGGTATACAGGGATTGAAGGATAAACAAGGTAAGGTTATAGAAGGATTCTGTTATGGCTAGGTGTGCTGAGTATTTCAGTTATGTTCTAAACAATGTGGTTAGTTTTACTCCCATTGTTTGCAATGATGATAGATGCATTGGTGGCTTCAATGTTGGCCCTGTAACACAATCTGAAGTTATTTTGGCTCTTTCTAAACTTAAACTTCGTAAATCTCCAGTGGTAGATGAAATTACTACGGAAATGCTTAGAGCTGGGAATGTTTCGGTTACCACTTGGATGACTGAAATTTTGAATATCTTTTATGATAAAGGCATGGTTCCTAAATATTTTACCAGAGCTATTATTATCCCTATTTTCAAAAAAGTTGATCGCAGTTCTTGTGATAACTATAGGGGTATCAGCATACTCTCTGTTCCTGAGAAAGTTCTTTGCATGATTGTTCTTAATAGAATTAAGAATCTGGTTGACAGGCAATTGCATGATGAGCAATGTGGATTCAGAAGTGCTAGGGGATGTGTGGATCAGATATTTTTACTTAGGCAGATTCTTGAGAAATGTTTAGAGTTTCAAAAACCTTTGGTTGCTAGCTTTGTTGATTTCAAAAAGGCTTGCAACTCTGTTGATCGTCATAATTTGTGGTTGATTGTGAGATCATATATGGTATACCAGACAAGTTAGTTAACATAATGAAAGCTCTCTGCAATAACATTGAGTCGTGTGTGAGAGTTGGTAAGTCTTGTAGTAATTGGTTTAGCATTACTTCTGGTGTTCGACAAGGGTGCATTTTGTCTCCTTTTCCCTTTAGTTTGATTATTGATTATGTTATGCGAAATTTACTTCAAGGGAAAGCTTTTGGCCTTAAATGGACTGGAGATATTAAAATTTCTGACTTAGATTATGCTGATGATTTAACCTTTTTGGCAAATGATGTTGATGAGATGAACTCTTTCATTAGGGCTGTTGATAAAACTGGTAGAGTAGGTTTGGTTATAAACAGAGAGAAAACTAAAGTGATGAAAATTGCTCAGGCTGGCTGTGATTCAGTTCATCTGAATGGTTGCAATCTTGAACAGGTGTCGCAGTTTAATTTTATTGGGAGCTATGTAACAGATACTGGTAATATGCGGCATGAGATTAACAGACGAATAGGGATTGCTGCCGGGACTTTTAAGAATCTATGGAGAGTGTGGAGAAATAGGCGTATACACCAAAAAACTAAAATTAGACTATATAATAGTTTGGTTCTTTCTAGGGTTAGTTATGGCAGTGAAACCTGGACATTGTGTAAACAACATAACAGGAAATTAGATGCTTTTGATTCCAGATTCTTACGCAGTATCTTGGGCATTAGGTGGTTCAATTTTGTAACTAATGATGAGGTTAGGCAAAGGAGTTTGCAACCTCCTTTAAGCAGTATATTGTGCAGAGAGAGACTCCGTTGGTTTTGACATGTTGCCCATATGAATAATTATAGATTGTCGAATAGGGTTATGAACAGTGTGCCTAAAGGCTTCAGAAAGAGGGGGAGGCCAAGGATGAGGTGGGCAGACAGTGTCAAACAGGATCTTATTAGAATTGGTGTGCAGTGGCCAGATGCAGCAGATTTAGCTCAGGACAGACTTGCTTGGAGAACTAAATTGCACGGTCTGGTTGGACCTCCATAACACATGGCTACTTGATGATGATGATGATATGTGTCAGCAGCCATGGACGTCCACATAACGACCCAAATGGTAAATCGAAGGTTGCATGGTGCACACTTGCGCTCTAGGCAACTGTTATGTCGACAGCTATTGCATGCAAACCACTCGGTGCTTGTCACGCTTGGTGCCGAAGTCTTGCAAACTGGGGTAATGAATGGAACACTGCTGTGTTTAGTGATGAATCCGATTTATGTCTGGGTGCTGACAACCGACGAGTTCATGTATGGTGACAATCTGACGATAGGATGGATCCAACTTTTGTTCGAGACTGGGACATCACCTGTCAGCCAGGCATAATGGTATGAGGTGCTATTGGATATGACAGCAGGTCACCTCTTTTTTGCATCACGGGAACACTGACAGCTGCATGATAGGTTAGCGCTGTTCTGCAGCCCGTTTTGTTACCGTTCCTGGGAGGCATGCAGCAGCCCATTTTCCATCATGACAACGCCCTGTACACACTGCTAGGGTCTCGAGACAATGTTTGCAATATGTTCAAGTATTGCCGTTGCCAGCACGATCTCCAGATTTATCCCCCAATAGAAAATCTGTGGGACCACAGTAGACGACATGTGCAATCTCAATAATTTATGAGAGCACGTCAACGCTGCTTAGTGTGCAATTCCTCAGGACCATATCCATCGACTGTATGACTCCATGCCACTCCGTATCGTTGCTTGTATTGCCGTTCACGGCGGTGCAACCAGCTACTCAGGCAGACACATTGTGCTGCATTGACTCAACTTGTAACCGCTGTGAGTAGCTGCAAATTAAATCATGGTATGCCAATATGTATTGCTGTGTGTACTACATTTCACCCCATCCCCTCACTCCTTCTGGGTGGGCAATTTCAATGTCGTGCAGTGTACTATGCATCTGCAAATTTTCGACTTTGAAGAGAAAATGAAAACTGTTTTTTATGGGCGACATTATATAATAGTGCTCTATTTAAATTGCTTTCGAATTAGTTTTATTTTTATAGCTTGTTAATTGATATTTTCATTTCCGCCTATAGATATGTGGCACAAATATTTTATATCATATGCATATATTTTCCTTCTTGTTTTGTGAACTGTGTAACCAGATGATTCTACTATCCTTTGGTTTAATTTTACGTTTATTTGTTCAGTTTTTATTATCTTTTCCCCCTGAAATTATGTAATATACAGTAAATAAATATTGTAACTGTTATATTTCCTGCAGACAAGTTATGTAGGTTTGTGGGACAACTGTAAATCGTTCTTTAACACATTATTATGAGAAAATAAAGATTCATTTATTATTATTACTTACAGAGTGAAATCACATAATGTTGAAGACATTGACTAACTGGAATACAGAGGTATCAAGTTCCTTGTGATCTTGTTTAGAAATGTTTTACTACATAACAAAGTTTAGAAAGAATTGAACTATTATACAGTCTGATTTTAATCTTTAGGTGTATACGCCTATTTTCCCATAATCGCTAAAGGTACTTATAAGTCCAAGAAGAAATACTTGTTCTTCTGCTAATCTCATGCTGCACAGGTCCCGAGATAATTAAAAAATATATCCCGAGATGATTAATTTTATCAACAGGATGACTAGTTGTCTAGAAATATTTGAAGCCCAGAAAAGGCGTCCCTTTTTTTAAAGCCCTTTTGAAGAGCAGGCTTGGTAGGCATATGAAAAAGGGCACTCTTTCTGACTATTTTATTATTTGTTAATGAAGTCGATATACGGTTTCCAATCGTATTTGAATGAAATAACCAGAAGTGCATAGGCCAGTTTCTTGTATTCGGATCATGCATGTTTTAAAGGAAATTCTGCTATAAATTTGAAAGCAGTACTTGTAGTTTCAGACATAGCTGATCATTACACAATTGGTATTAAAAACTGATTTAATTAGTCAAAACTGTAATATATCTGTGGAAAAGTAAAATAATTTTACGTATAGAATAGATTATACATTACTTATTAAAGAAGTGGAGAAAACCAGTTCTGATAACATTAAAAATACAGGTGATACAAATTTGGCTGGAGGAAATTTATCGACATGTTTTCGGAAACAATTAATAAATCCAAACAATATTACCAATATTAATAAATTATATTAATATTAAAAATACCAAACAGAAAATCAAAAAACAATTGCGTAACAGATGAATTTAAAAATCTTATTAAAACAAGAGATAAATACTATAAGAAATTTAAAAGATATCCACATAATAATGTATATGAAACGAAATATAAAAATGTAAGAAATCTGCTTAATACTAAAGTAAAAAATGCAAGAAATAATTACTACAGAACACAATTTCAAAAATGTAACGGTAACAGTAAAAAACAATGGAAGTCTATAAATTAACTAACTGATAGAAAAAAGAAATTAAATGTTACACCACAATTGTTAAATATTGGTAAGGAAACAAATGAGACAGATTCATTAAAAATAGCAAATTAATTTAATCTTTATTTTATTGGAGTTGCAGAAAATATTATTAAATGCCAAACACATGAAACTACAGCCATAACACTTGAGCATAGCAGCACAACAAATAGTTCTATGTTTCTGCAACCATTCAGTGAAATTAAAATTGAAAATATTATTTTAAAATTAGATGACAATAAAAGTCCGGGTTTAGATGGATTTACTGCAATCATATTAAAGAAATGTGTAAAGTACATTATCAATCCTTTTATATATATTTTTAACATGTCAATTCAAAATGGTATGTTCCCAGATGAATTAAAGAAAGCAGTTGTGGTTCCTGTTTAAGAAAATGGGAACAAAAATTTGTCATCAAATTTTAGGCCAATCACATTTGGTTGTTACACATAATCATTGCAATTATTCCTAAAGTTTTTAGGCTATAAACCCTTAATGATTGTATGTTATCAATGATATTATATTAACAACCAGATGTAAAAACTTGTCATTGTGTTTTTAATATGAATTTCTATTATAGACCAATATCTATTATTTCAATTTTTAGAAATATTTTTGAAAAGCTGTTAAGAAAAGAATTAACTGCTTTTTATTAATTTTTTTCACAATAAGCAGTTTGGCTTCAAAGAGGGTAAAAGTATGGAGGATGCTACAAGTGATTTTACTAAGTATATATATGACTCTTTACTTAATAACTATCAAACTATTTCTATATTTTTGGACATACAAAAAGCATTCAACACCATCACCCATAATGTATTATTGAATAAGGAGGAACATGCTGGCATTAGAGGAATTGTACTAACATCGTTTAAAAGTTTTCTAAAGAACAGGTACAAGTTGTTAAAATAAATGGTATTATTATTTCAGAGTTATAGGTAAAATATGGCGTGCCACAGAGTTCTGTACTGGGGCCGTTTTTATTTTTTATATATATATATAATAATTTTGGTCAAATGAACATATCAGGGAGAATTACTAGTTTTGCTGATGATACTGCCAACACTTTTCGAGCTAAAAATATAATAAAATTAAAAACATTAATCAACAGTGAATTGAAAATTATTTGTACTTGGCTTAATATTAATAAATTAACTTTGACTTTAAATAAAACGAAATTTATGTATTTTAATTTGAAGAGCATAATTATAGATCTAGATATTAGAATTCATAATGATGCTTGCAATCACGATTTAGCTTGTTATTGTAAGGCTACTGAAATGGTTGATGCAACTGACTACTTAGGTAAAAAGTCGATCATAAATTGAATTGGAAACCGTATGTGGATAACATCAAAATAAAATTAAGATCAATGCTATATAAAATTATTACTTAAACAAATTGGTAGATGCAGAAATGATGGCAATTATATAAGTAACGGCACCAAAGTGTCTTGCTGCCGGATGTGGGAGGGTCCACAGGGTGTAATCAATCTACCCCCTTGGCAGCTAGCGATGACCAGCACGTTTGGCCCCTGTGTGGACAAAGTACCCCACGTGACTGAGTGCTGGAGAGGAGGAAGATTTTGGCTCCTTGACTTTCGTTAGTGAGCGCGCACAGGGAACGGACAGAGGCAGACTCTGTCGCGGCGGCGGAAAAAGTATCCAGCCAGGGCCATTGTTCGGCCATTTGATGTAGAGTTCGAGGCCCTAGTGGAGGGTCGATGTAAATATTTTGTAAATATAGTTATATTCTGAAAAATAAATGTGTTGTACATATCTGTACAGTTTTAAGTTGATCCATGCGACCATCCAGCTTGCCATATTCCTCATATATACGCTTCATTTAGTACCTTTTAAATAATGCTCAGAACCTACACGCCAGTTCAACAAATATCTGACTCCCCACGAAAACACCCTCTGGCAATATATATTTTCTGGATTCAGTCTGTATTTTATTATGGGCTATTGCTGTATGGGGGACACCTACATAACAATTCTTAAATCAATAATCGCTATAAGAAAGAGAATAATAAAAATCTAACAAAATTATTAATAGGCGTCTAATGTACATTGTAGATATGTACATATAAATATAATGTCTTTAAGACATCTTTATGTATATAAACTAATGATATATGTATATAGAAATAGCAATTATCGTCAAGAAAAATATGTGAACATCATTTGCGTACTGAGGGGAAACAGTATATTGTTCTATTAGTTAAAAAAGAGACTGTACATAAACATTTAATGTATTTAGTCCCCAAATGTTCAATAGCTTACTTATGAATTAAGAAGTTTCTCTGGCAATATATTCTTGTTCCACAAAAAAGGTAAAGGTTTTTCTTATGGAGTTTGTAGATATTGAATTTATGTATAATATTTGTGTTGTTTTTCTGCTGAGGTCCTGCCATCCTCACAGACCTTCTACTATGGCAAAAAAACTGACAGGCTCCTGTCAGACCTCTGTGGCAAGCAGCTGCTTGAGGAGAGAATTTTCTTCTTTTTTATTTATTCTAAAGTAAATCATGTTGTTAAAATCCTGAAGCTGCTAATTATTTTGCATTTGAATTATAATATTTGAGTATTCCGATAGTATGAAATTTTTCATGTGTGTATGTGTACATAATAATATGTTTAAATTTCTATGTGTATATTTATGCTATCTCTATACAAGGTAATAAGTACATAACAACCCGGAAAAGTTGAGCTTGTGGGTTGTTTACAGGAAAAACAAATGTATATTTATTGGTAAAATAAAATTCAAAGTTCAGTTCTGTATACTGAGACACTTGCTCAAGAGCGTAACCATTACAAATAACTAAACCACAATCTATCTGACAAATTCTAGTCAATTTAGATTTCTCTATGTTTATTACTAAACCTATTTTAAAACCAGTCTCATCAAGATCTCTAATGAAGGACTTCATCTCATCAACATCATTTGCCAAATGGGCTAAATCAAAAATTTTCAAATCTCTAGAAATCTCAACGTGGGGTACGCGGTAAAATTTTTGGGAGTACGCCGTGAGAGCTCAAAAGTGGCTAGATATATATTATATATATACGTTTTATTTTATTTCCATTGTTATCCTATAACTATAGTTTTATCTATCTATACAAGGGGTACGCTAGTTATATACACATTTCCAGGTGGTATGTGAAGCAGAAAAGGTTGAGAACCACTACTCTAGACCGTTTAAAGCCAAAATCTGCTTTTTACAATGAATTCCCTCTAATTTAATAAATAACCAAAGAGAAAAGGAAACAGAACGCACCTTTGTCTAACTCCATTAGCACTGCTGAATCAGTTGCTAACAAGCGTCACCAACTCTCATACACAAGTCAGTATTATTATAAAGTGCCATCACACATAGTGCCCGACTAACTTCTCAGTTTATTTCATAAGTTTCAGTTGAAAGAGAATTTTGAGAAGGCAGTGGTCAGACCCAATTTCAGCTCCCCTAAATGATCTGGTATTTCTAACAGAACTAGCCCATTTGCAATTAATTAACATAAAACATTGATCATATTCCTATGTGTGCACTTATAAATGTTCAAGTGTTTACAGTCATCATCATCATCATCATCATCATCATCATCATCATCATCATCATCATCATCATCATCATCATCATCATCATCATCATCATCATCATCATCATCATCATCATCATCATCATCATCATCATCATCATCATCATCAAGCAGCCATGGGCTACGGAGGTCCAACCAGACCGTGCAATTTAGTTCTCCAAGCAAGTCTATCCTGAGCTACATCTACTGCATCTGGCCACTGCACACCAATTCCAACAAGGTCTTGTTTGACATTGTCTGCCCACCGCATCCTAGGTCTCCCCTTCTTTCTGAGGCCTTTAGGCACACTGTTCATAACCCTATTCGCCAATCTATAATCATTCATACAGGCAACATGGCCAAACCAACGGAGTCTCTCTCTGCACAATATGCTGCTTAAAGGAGGTTGCAAACTCCTTCGCCTAATCTCATCATTAGTTACAAAGTTGAACCACCTAATGGCCAAGATACTGCGTAAGCATCTGGAATCAAAAGCATCTAGTTTCCTGTTATCTTGTTTACAAAGTGTCCAAGTTTCACTGCCATAACTAACCCTAGAAAGAACCAAACTATTATACAGTCTAATTTTAGTCTTTAGGTGTATACGCCTATTTCTCCACACTCTCCATAGGTTCTTAAAAGTCCCGGCAGCAATCCCTATTCGTCTGTTAATCTCATGCCGCACATCACCATTATCTGCTACATAGTTCCCAAGATAATTAAACTGTGACACCTGCTCAAGACTGCAACCATTCAGATTAACTGAATCACAGCCTGCCTGACCAATTTTCATCACTTTAGTTTTCTCTCTGTTTATAACCAAACCTACTCTACTACCAGTCTCATCAACAGCTCGAATGAAAGAGTTCATCTCATCAACATCATTTGCCAAAAGGGCTAAATCATCAGCATAATCTAAATCAGAAATTTTCGTATCTCCAGCCCATTTAAGGCCAAAATCTTTCCCTTGAAGTGAATTTCGCATAACATAATCCATAACCAAGCTAAAGAGAAAAGGAGACAAAATGCACCCTTGTCGAACACCAGAAGTAATGCTAAACCAATTGCTACAAGCCTTACCAACTCTCACACACGACTCAGTGTTATTATAGAGAGCTTTCATTATGTTAACTAACTTGTCTGGTATACCATATGATCTCACAATCAACCACAAATTATGACGATCAACAGAGTCGAAAGCCTTTTTGAAATCAACAAAGCTAGCAACCAAAGGTTTCTGAAACTCTAAACATTTCTCAAGAATCTGCCTAAGTGAAAATATCTGATCCACACATCCCGTACCCATTCCATTGTTATCCTATAACATCCCGTACCCATCCCATCCACACATCCCGTACCCATTTCTGAATCCACATTGCTCATCACGCAATTGACTGTCAACCAGATTCTTAATTCTATTAAGCACAATCATGGAAAGAACTTTACCTGGAACAGAGAGTAGGCTAATACCCCTATAGTTATCACAAGAACTGCGATCACCTTTTTTGAAAATAGGGATAACAATAGCTCTGGTAAAATCCTTAGGAACCATGCCTTTATCATAAAAGATATTCAGAATTTCAGTCATCCAAGTGGTAACCGAAACATTCCCAGCTCTAAGCATTTCCGTAGTAATTTCATCTACCCCTGGGGATTTATGAAGTTTAAGTTTAGAAACAGCCAAAATAACTTCATATTGAGTTATAGGTCCAACATTAAAGCCATCAATGCATCTATCATCATTGCAAACAATGGGAGTAGAACTAACTACATTGTTTAGAACATCACTGAAATGCTCAGCCCACCTAGCCATGACAGAATCCTCCCCTTCTATACCTTACCTTGTTTATCCTTCAATCCTTGTATGCCTGTCCGTTTTCTACCACACAAAACATTAACTATCTGGTACAGCTCTCTGCTGTTGTGCTGTCTAACTGCTTCCTCGGCTTTGTCAGCCAAACCATCAAGCCAAAGATTCTTATCAGCAGCTAACTGATCCTTTACAAGTTTATTAAGGTCTCTGTAATGCTTTCTATTAGAACTAGTAGGGTATTGATTAAGGGAATTCCTGCAGTTCTTTCTTTCCGAAATAAGCTCAAGTGCCTTATCACTCAGATAATTTTGCCTCTTCTGCTCCTTTTTTCCTAAAAGAGTACTGTTAGTGTCCAAAAAAGCCTGTTTAAAATGATCCCATTCTTCCTCAACTTCAGTAGTAAGCAAACCATGACTGTCATAATGACTAAGTAACCTATGATGGTAAGCTTTGGCTATAACTGGATCTTTCAGAGCTTCAGTATTAAAAGTAAATGTTTTAACCGTTGCGCAATACTTTTTAAGTTTAAGTTGCAACACACTTTTAACAACATAATGGTCAGATCCAATTTCAGCTCCCCTATATGCCCTGGTATTCCTAACAGAACTAGCCCATTTGCTGTTAATTAATATGTAATCAATCATATTCTTATGCAGCCCATCAGGTGAAACCCATGTGTACTTATGTATGTCGCGGTGTTTGTAATAAGTGTTAGTTATTCTGAATCCATTGAGTTTACTTACCTGTAGGAGACGTTGCCCATTGCCATTGGAGCTACCAATAACAAAAGGGCCTATTACTCCTCCCCAAAGGGCAGAGTCAGTACCAACTTTGGCATTGAAGTCACCGAGAACAAGGGTAATATCTCCTTTCTTGACAGAATTCAAAATATCCTGAAGTTGTTCATAAAACCTATCCTTCTGATCCTCATCGACATCCTCAGTGTGGGCATAACAGCATATAACATTCAAGTCTTTAACGCTTGTCTGAAATTTTGCTGTAAGAAACCTTTCATTAATGTACTCATATCCTAGAAGAGCATCGCTAGCGTGTCTGCTGAGAAACAGACCCACGCCTTGGTGATGCTTATTGTCGTCCGTCCCTCAAAAAAGAAATTTAAGATTATTTTTAAGAATCTGACCTTTATCTGTCCATCTGGTCTCTTGCAAGCCGAGAATATCTAAATTATAATGGTGGAATTCTTTTGTGAGGACATCAAGAGAAAAAGCTCTGTGTAGAGTCCTCACATTCCAAGTACCTATCGAGAGAAAATGGTTAGTGGGATGTTTAAAGAAACTATGTTTATTGAGAGAGGGAATACCGACAATATCAAACAGCCCCCTAATCGCAGACATGGGGCAAAGACCCGTTCCCCCACCACTAAAGGCTGAACCCATCTACACTGTAAGACTTCCTCCAATGTAGAATTTGACGATGCCAATAGAAGCAAAAAGTTCAGGTGCCTGCGATGACCTCTGCTCAGGATTATCCACCAGCTGATAAACATATCCTGTGAATCTATTCACTTGGGGCTGTCAACCCACAAACAAACAGAAAACACAGCGGAAGATTTTCCCTCCACAGAAGACCACCAGTGCAGCAAAATCAGGATCCATAATCAAGCTCAGAGCCATATTTCTGTCCAGTCCAGTGGGTTTATTATGGTCAGCACCAGGACCCTGTGTGGTTGACCACTCCTCAGTAGGGTAGAAAAAAAAGAAAAGTAGCCATAGTTGTCCAGATCAGTAGGGCACACTAATCTGGCAGCCCTCCCATTCCGTTCACTTCCACAAGAGAGTATCTCTTTTGAAAGGTACTAACGGTCTGAACGACGAGAAGCCGGGGTCGGACATTAGGTGCTAGGCCTGGCCGGTTCTATGCATCATCACAGGGGATTGGTGCATAGCTCTCCTTCCAGTGACTACCTAGCTACCATTTACAAACCTGTTTATTATTATTGTCAAACCATTAAATTTACTTACCTGTAGGAGACATTTCCGTTGCCATTGCCACAATACATCAGTACCAATTTTAGCATTTATTTGAAATATTCTGAAGTTGCCCTAAAATCTGACTTTCTGATTCTCATCAGAATCTTCGGTTGGGGCATAACAACAGGTAACATTCAAGTCTTTAATCTTAGTTTTCTATTTAGTTGTAAGAAATCGTTCATTAACGCAGTCATATTGTCGCTTGCTCCCAGAGGCTGAATCAAGTGGAATTTTAAGCCAGTTTATTCGAAAGTGGATTGCGTTTGTAGCCCTATACGGCTTGCCAAGAATTCATGATTGCTGTGTAGGACCAGCGTGAAGATCAGATAAACTGTGTACATTCTACGTGAAATTGGTACTGACGCACTGTTAGAAAGATTGTGGCTAAAGGCCTCACTTTCCTGCAGGTAATTAAATCCCACAGTTAACCTGGGCACCAGCGATAAAATAAGTTCACTCCTAAGAAATAAGGGTGATCAAAACTTCGCTGTGCACCTGATAAGGAATGAGAGATTCCTACCTGTACAATTATAATAAATATTGAAAGTGTGTCTCGCGGATCTCCAGACATTTAGTGACACGCCAAACTTTGTTCTTGCAGAGCACGGTCCACATTCCGAATGTATTTTTCGATGGCCGTCTTCAAATCATCAATTGCGCAGGGACTTTCCGAATACACAGAGTTTTTCATCGCACCCCAGAGATAAAAATTGGGCGGAGAGAGATCCAGGGATCTTGGAGGCCAAATGATTTTCGAAATTATTCTGTCCCCAAACACATCGTGCAAGAGTTCCATAGACATGCGATGTGTGGGCCATGGCGCCATCCTGATGAAAGTAGACCCTGTTAATTTTATCTGCTGATAATTTCGCAAAGAAAGGATAAAGAATTGATATAAGGTAATAAATATATGGATAAAGAACGTATGTTTGAGAGAGTATATTATTGGATCAGATGTGTTTAATTTTTCTTCTAAATGCATTCAGTTGTTAAGACCCACTGTGTGTCCTGTAGCAGGATACAAACCTGTTAAAATAGATCAGATAAAGCACTATAGTTTGAATTCCATATAGTAACAACAGCCTGCTTTAATTGTAACTCTCTTGGGGTAGGGATGTAACTAGACCCCGCAAGAAGAATATATTTCTCAATGCTCATTTCGGCGTGAAGTACAGATTCCACTGATCCATCTGCTAGGTGGTCTTTCAAATTCTTCAAATGAAGTCTTGATCTCCTTGTACGTAAAATTCAATTTTTATGTCTGAAAAGTCTTCGTGAGTATGGAAGGCTTGTGATAGTTTTTCCAAAAAATGGAGAGCAGTACTCAAAAGTAGATGGTGAAATTTTATGCCTGAAACGCACTTGCACCACAGGCGAGAGAAATTGTCAAAAACTGATGCTGCATTCAAGGTCACTTCTTCTTTCAGAAGCATTGAAAGTTCATCTGTTGAAAACTCGAGGAAAGGTGGTCCATGTCTCAGTTTATGCGTTCACAACGTCTTTTTTTTTTTCTTCTGTAAACTGGCAGCGGTCTTCAGGGCACAGTTTTCATTTTTTCTGGGAAATTTCTTCGTCATTAGAACGTTTTCGTTTATTACTGTGTGGGTTTCTTAGATGCCGCAAAAGATTGTCTCTTCTCCCAAACTCCATAGCACATTCTTCACACCTGTAAGTTTTCGTAGAGATGCGGAATAACTCATTACGTTTTAGTCCTTCCTTGAAAATGTAGATTCGCATTGGGAATACTTGAACTTTTTTCCATCATCGCGTTTTTTATGAGGAATGAGATAGGTCTAGAGAAGAGTTTCTCAACCTTTTATGCTTCACGTATCCCCTGGAAATGTGTATGTAACTGGTGTACCATTTGTATAGATAGATAAAACTATAGTTATAGTATAACAATGGTTATTTTTACTTTGTTATTAGATCTAGCGACTTTTGAGCTCTCACGGCGTACCTCCCAAAATTTTACCGCGTTCCTCAAGTTGAGAACCCCTAGTCTAGAGCATGAAACTAGAGCATGTTTCTCCATCTCTCAGTTTATGCGTTCACATTGGAAAAAGACGTTTTGAACGCATAAACTGAGACATGGAGAAACATCGAATGTGCAAGTGAGTTTCAGGCATAAAACTTCCCCATCCACTTTTCAGTACTGCTCTCCATGTTTTAGGATACAAACATGTTAAAATAGACCAGATAAAGCACTTTAGTTTGAATTCCATATAGTAACAACAGCATGCTTTAATTGTAACTCTCTTGGGGTAGAGAATCTCTCAGATATACATCTGGCAGTAATTTGTTCTGGCAAATATGACATGGATACATTAGAAAACAATAACTTGCGAAGATGATTTATACAACAAAGAGATGTTGAGAACTAGCGCTGTTGATTTCTAACAATTGAAAAATCCCACAGACTCAACAGCTCAGAACGTTTACTGTCAACACCGAAAATAGAATGAGGATTCTGACTGGTGGAAGCGGAATTCATATCCAAAATGACTAACCTGTAGAAACTGAATTAAAAAAAAGACTGTTCCACAGAAAATTGTCCAAAAATTAATAAAATGCTATTTACTAAAAAATAAAAATAAAATAATTAAAAAAAACAGCAAAATAAATTGCACGATTGAAAACAAATTATTTGAAACGAGGAAAAAAAATTGTATGCAAAGCTCCCAATGTATTAAAAATTTAACCACTATCCGAACTGTTTTATTATTGTTTTAGTAAATCAAAATTGCATTTCGATCGGTGAATACAGAATAGTAGGGATGTTAGTCCTTTCCTGTTACACGGATCACACAATGATATGTAGACCGCCAATGATATAATACAAAGAAGATTGACTTTCAACTCAAGGTCAATACAGTACAACTGCAAAATGCAAAAGAGCAAACAGATAAATTAAAAAATATTGAAAACAATAAAGACATTGGAATACTAGCTGTAGACAAGTCACAGCAAATTTGCTATTATGGACACTAGTGAATTCAATACTAAAATATATGAAATGATTCTTGAATGAATTTGTATGGAAATAGATCATGACCTTACAGACAAGCTCATCATGCAAATAGCAAAGATCAAGAACATCTACTGCATTCAATACAGAAAGCATGCTTTCTACCTATGTACCCGTGTGTTTCGCAGCTCTTCATCGAAACAAGGACCCCAAAACCACGCTCTCTCATTGCCTTGGATGTGACGAGTGCATTTGACAATGTCTGGTGACTGGCAATCCTAGGTAGGCTGAAAGATTGTTCTTGTCCCAGAAACATCTTCATTCTGGTGTCCAATTATCTCAATGAGAGAGTGGTCACCTACTCCCATGCCAGTGGGGCAGTCTCAAGGAACTTGGACAGGGGCTGTCCACAAGTTTCGTGCAGTGGCCCATTTCTCTGGAACTTAGTTGCAGACATGGCTCTGGTGTTGACCCTACCTGAGGGAATGTGGCTCCAGGCTTATGCAGACAATATGCTGCTTGTCGTATCGGCCTCCAGAGCGAAAATGGAGATCCCTGGCAATGCAGCACTATCAGTGCTCAAAGGATGGAGTCTATGCTACAAGCTTGGGTTCAGCTGTGCAAAGACTACATCAATGACAGTGGCCAAAGAGGGTGTCTTCAACAAGAGATACCCGATCTTTAAACTGAATGGCAATAATATCAGCCATATGACGATTTTAAAGTACTTGGGGATCACTCTGGATGAGAGGATGAGCTGGATCCCGCACCTGCAGGAGCTTAAGGTAAAATGCACGAAAGTTATGTGCAAGCTCGGGCATATGGCTCGCATCTCATGGGGACTCTGAGGGGAGGTCCTCAAAGAAATTTCTTTAAGAGGAACAGAGAGGATCCTGACTGATGGAGTTGGTGCCCGGTGGCACCTGACAGACCACTCCATCATGTGTAGAAAGCTGCTCGCAGCCCAGAGGTCAGCTTTACTGTGAATCACCAGGGCTTATAGGACCACATCTACAGATGTTCTCCAGCTGATAGCAGGGATCCCTCCTCTGTATTTGACAGTTGGAAAGGAAGCGACCATATTTAGAGTCGTGCAGGCTAAGGAAAAAGCAACATTCCTCACAGAGTCCAGTATGACCCCGAGGTCTATGACACTCCGACCGCTAAGTGGGATACCCATCCCACCAGAAGACTGCATATGTCATGGTCTATGGAGTTACCATCAGGTCAAGTAGTTGAAATCTACATGGACAGTTCCAAGAGCGAGGATGGTGTGGGCTTAGCCTACACCATTTACAGTCAAGGAACCAAAGTGCATGACTTTAAGAGGAAGGTCTCTGATAATGGCTCAGCCTTCCAAGCAGAGTTGTTTGCCATCAGAGAGGCCGTAATATGTGCCCTAAATGACGGCAGTCACAATAACAACATCTAGTTGTATACCGACAGCTGGGCAACTCTGTAAGCGCTTGGAGATGCAAACAACAGGCATCATATGGTAAACGAGGTAAAGCACCTCCTAGGCACCCAGAACATGTCTAGGATCTCCTCCTGGATCAAGGCATATGTAGGTCATGAAGGGAACGAGCAGGCAGACCAACTAGCACGCTCAGCAGGTACTGACACCCAACCTGAGATAGCGGTAAAGACTTCTAAAAATACCATGAAATCTATCTTAAGTCAAAGAGTTATGGACGAGTGGCAGAGGCTCTGGGATACGACCGAGAATGGTCTTCAAACGAAGACATTCTTATAAAGGGTGGTCTATCCTTAATGTCCTCATACCACTACCTTACGCAGGCACTGATGAGACATGGGAGCTTCCTAGCATATCTGGAGCGTTTTAAGATCGCTGCCCACAGTAACTGCTGCTGTGGGGCTCCAGACGCAGATGTCGGGCACTATATACTCTGTGCCCGATCATGAAGGGGTTCGCTGACGAACTCAGAAACGCCCAATCTAGAGGTAGCAAGTGGGGCAGTCACAGTGTCCATCAGGAGTTCCCGAGTCAGGACGCACTTGAAGGACATGAGCTGGCTCGTCTGCCAGCTCCAGGACTCATTCCTTTGAGACAGGAATTGTTTTCGCTCTTCTACTTATTTCCCACCTTCTACCAGGCTGTGTTCTTCACCCCCTTTAACGCCACCCATACTTCAAACCCCTACTGCTCTCCTCTGAGACAAACCTTTATATTCTACTTCCAGGCTTCTCATGCCACTCGTGTAATGTCGGAAGACAGAATACGAGTTTTCAGCTGGGAACTACAGAAAATAAACCCTCTGAAATTCTACACCTCAGAAAAAATATTGGATAGCGACCGTAAAAAAGGGGTCTGAGTGAAGTGATTGGATTATCCCACCCTTACCTGGATGCCTAGAAAATGTTTTCTGCTTGACTCTCCCTTCCTCCGCCAGCAGCGACATTTACCTGGCTAACACTCAGAGTTATTACACAGCGAGACCGGCCCAGTTAATCGAGTTGAATGGCGAATAGGAAGTAGCGCAATCCGAGATGCATATTCTTAGAAGTTGGTATAATATGGGCGATTCGAATAGCTCCTTCTCCACACATTTCAGATAGTTTCCCTTCTTCCCTAAAGATGCCATCAAGATCGGCCTAGGCTCCCAATTCATCGGCAAGAAGATGAGGAGAGCCATTAGAGTGAAAAACATTCAGAATCAAATTCCTTCAGATATAGACATTAAAGTTATGAAAAAAGATGATCTATGGACGTTTCTGACCGGGAGTCCGAGTTACGGACTGGTCTTTACAAAAGAAGCAATGAGCTTCAATACTTTCTTCAATATTGGGGAAATGCTCATGCAAACTATGCACTACGGTGACTTCGTCAGCATGGTCAGAAAGAGCAAGGAAGATTTCTACACCCTGATGAAACATTTTATTTTTACCTGCTACCCACACCTGTGATATGCGACAGCGAGCACCGTATACTGTCCAGCTGTTATGAGAATGCCTAAGCTATTTTCACCGCTATGCTTCAAGTTATGACTTCTGAAGGTAGAAAGCATTACAGTCTCAAGAAACTGGCTAATAATCACACGCAAATCGCGAACAGTGACGGCTTTCACATCGTTTCCTTCTTCTTCCAAAGGTTTAGCAAAATTACCGGGATTTGACAAATTCGGACAGCTGTATAATAACGCAGTGTCCAAGTTTCCTATCGACATTAACATGGGCATATCCGGTATTTATGTGTACACTAACCTGGTTGTGCCTCATTTACTAGATGACACTTATGCAGAGCTGTTATGCGTGATTAATCCCTCCAGGGGAATAACAAAGCCATAGTGAAAAGTTTCGTGAACCCTTTTGGGGAGGAATATGTTAGAGTGTGTGGAAATATTTCTATGTACGGACAGCGGAGAGCCATTATTTTTAAGTACAGAAAAGTGTTAGTCAATTTACGCTTTCGACATGTAAGTCAAGTTCACAGAACCTAGCACTGCCAGCTATCTGAGTTATTACAAGTCTCAGACGGGGGCAGCGCTGTTCAAAGGGCCCTAGATATCAAAGAGGAGGTGGTCTCAAATCGTTTTTCAGGAGCATTGGACGCTTCGTATCTCCGATTCTGCAAACTTTGGCGTTCTCACTTGCAGCTAGATCAGGAATGAACAAACAAGCAGCTAGATCAGGAATGAAATTCGCGTTCGAAGTCGCGACTGGGTGGGACCCAAAAGAAGCCTTTAAATTGAACTTGAAGGACAGGGCCATGAGTCTGCTGGAAGAAGCCAGGCAAAATCTACGGGGGAGAGGTATGAAACGTAAGAAGCACGACCGAATCGCCAGATTGACAAAAAGACGTTGTAGAGTGAAGGATGTCTTTGTAAAATGAGTGAAAGGATCCACAGCATGTCCGGCGATTGCTCCCTGTCAGAATTTGACCTGTTTGCCGTACCCCTGACTAATTCACAGACCGAAAGAGCTACGTATATTGCCTACCACCTCTCGCATCATTAGAAGGAAATACGCCTCTGGAATCTAATGTGGTGGGCGGTGGCTAATATATCGATTTATCCATATGCCATTTAAGAATCAGAGTAAGAATAACAGATGCGATGGGCCGCCCTATCACTGTTGCAGCGATGGTAGCCCCATCGAATAATTTCCTGCACTCCATGTTTAGTCAAGTTGACGTGTATTTGAATCAACAATTAGTGAGCAGAAGTCACAGCATTTATCCTTACAGAAGTTACCTCGAAACTATACTGAACTATAGATCATACTCCCCGTAAAGTCAACTGACCTTATGGCAATCCGACCCCATGGGTACAATGGAAGAATGTGTCGATAGTAATCTCTGCTGGAAGACTCGAAGAAATCTAGCGGGATTCCACTGTGTCGAATTAATTATCTGGATTCACAGTGATTTATTTTATCATGATAGATATCTACTGAATCATGTCAACCTCCAGTTGATCTGACTAGATTCAAACCCAAATTCTTCCTGATGATGGGGGAGGCCGACTCCAGCTACAGAGTGAGATTTGAGGAAGCAGCTTTTTATGTTAGAAAAGTCAGAGTCGATAACTTCACTTTGCTAGCGCACACACAGATGCTACACATGACCTCCGCAAAGTATCCCCCTAAAGCGCATGCAAGTGAGATCGTTCATTCTGAGCCCTGGAATCATGAGAAATAATTTATAGATAATTTATTCAGCTCCCAGATGCCTCAAAGATGCATCATAGGATTGGTGGACTCTGTCGTCATGAACGGTGATTTTGCTAGAAACCCTTGCAATTTCAAACATTATAATCTGAATTACATGGCCTTGCATGCCGACGCAGAACAGTTCCCGTCCCAACCACTGACACCCAACTTCCAGAAAAATAGATATATACGCTCCTACCAGTCGCTGCTGGAATCACTAGATATGTGGAAAGATAGCAAAGGGGTTCTATTCTGTCACACCAACTATCCCAAAGGGTTATACCGTGTTCTGATTTGAATTGGAATCTGACGGGAAACAGTGTGATGTTTACTACAACCCCGTCGACTACAAACTGTCGATTAGAGATAAAATTCGGAGCCTCCCTATCCGAAGTCGTGAGCGTATTTCTGTATGCAGAATTCGAAAATCTGCTGGAAATTGACTACCAACGACAAATTCTATTCGATTTCTCCAATATTCGATTATTCGATTTCTCTTTCAGCTGATGCACGTCCTCCTCAGCAACCCTTTCATGAGCCCCCTTTTTTGGGAGTGTTTGCCAGAGATCAGCTACCGAAAATCACGAAGAATCCCTATCTCTTCATCTTTAATACAGACGTTTCCACTTCGAGTGGAGAGCACTGGATAGCTGTTTACACGAACAAGAAAACTGTAGAAAATTTTGACCCTTTAGGATTCGAATCCTCCATAGAAGGATATTAAAACTCGATAGGGGTGAATCATATACTGTACCCCACGTTACCACTTCAGACACCGTCTTCCACAACTTGTGAAATTCACTGTCTGTATTTTCTCTTCCTGCGAGCCCGAAAATGAATGAAACGGTTCCGTCCATGAAACGGTTCCTGAAGCAGCATTATTCGTGCGATTTCGGATTTAATGAACTACAGATGGAGTTATTTAACCAACTGCTGGAGTATTAGATAGCCTTTACCGATCATGCAGTCACCGAGTACAATTCTCGTTTCTGGGCCTAGGCAGTGTAGAAAAACAACTTTTGTTTTGGAACTCATTCGTCATGCAGAAAATGAATTCAACCCCCGTCCTGACAGGATCATTTACTGTTACTCGTTATGGCAGTTAGCCTTCGAAACTTTCAAACAGAAAGTGGAATTTGTGGAGACCCCGACCTACAACTGAATGCGAGCCAACACACGTTATTAGTGCTGAATAACATGTTCGTGCAAGCCGCTGGTGATAAAAGGGTGTCTGATTTATTCACAAAACGCTCTCACCACCTAAATGCGACCATCATTGTCATCACGCAAAACTTATTTTTACAATGCAAATGAGCGAGAAATATCAGTCTCAACTTACATTATTTATTTTTGTTCAAGTGTCCAAGGGACATGTCGGAACTCAGATATCTGTCTAGACAGATGTTCCCGGGAGAATCTAAAATATTATTGGATTCATTTAAACTAGCCACACAGAGACCTGCGATTATTTACTTCTAGACTGCATGGTGTCAACACCTGACAATCAGAGACTGAGAAGCAGGATCTCGCTTAAGAAAGGTTCAGAGATTATTTTCGTGATGAATGAGTGTTAAGAACCATGGCGCATTTCTACATTACCTGTTGAGTGTACCACCTAAAAAGCATGCATCATTATTAAAAAACGCCTGCAGAGCGAACTCCTCGCTCTGTGCGAGATCTGTTTTAATTTAGTGAAGGTCAATCTACCCACAGGGTAGTGAGGGTCAATCTTGCACAAGTGAAATTTTAAATAATGCAAATTAAAGCAGTTTTAATTTAGTTAGGGTCATTCTTGCACAGTGCTTAAAAAATTGTCGAAGTATAAATGGTTCATAAGAAGACACGTCGAAAAAGATTAGCTTGAAATCTAATCATTCCCATCTGAACCGGAAATGAGCTTGCTTTTTATTACCATTACTGGCATCACCTCTCTTGTGTTGCGATCTTAAGCAATCACGGCAATTCCCGATTCAGCCTATACGACACTACCAGTTATGGAAAGCCGTGCTGTCTAGAGCTGGGGACAAGGAATACGTCCTACAGGCGCACCTCAACCCCAGCCTCACATGGCAGCAGTTCTATAGAAGGAAAGCTGACCACTGGAAGAAACCTAACTTTAATCTGTTCCCCGGTTAGCCATGAACAAGGATATATAGATCCAAGTTCGCTCGGCATCCGGGGTGTAGACTCTTAGTAAGGCCCAGACTTTGGTGAGGACTCGACCTACTGGGGCACAAATCTTTTCAGAAGAGTCCTCGAACTGCTCACCCAGAGCACCTGATAGGTGAGGTCTCAGACGCCGTCACCGCCCAACCGGTCAACACAGAACCGGTCAGTGGCATCCTCAACCTCGGTTGGTCTTGGCTGTGTCCAACTGGTGCAGCCACGCCGGTCGGCACAGCCTTCGACCAGGTTGCTGGATCCTAGGCCTCCCCACCATGACAAGATGGTCCCCTATTGGGGGGGATTACTGGCATCAGTGGTACTGTTCATCACAAATTTATTCAACCAATGAGCCTCACAGTTAAAGCGACATAAAAACAACACCTGAAGGCGAAGACCAGCCAGCGAGATGCCGACATGCAGCAATTTTGGACACCCCAGGCAATTCTAATGACAAAGCCTCTGCTTATCTCTCAGTTTTGAGAAAATATTTACAATATGCCCGAAAAACCGAAATCCACACGAGATGATATTGACCCGGGGACTGTCTCAAAAGTACGTTATCGATATGACTCCTGATGACTTCAAGTGTAATGTTCAAGAGAGAATCAAGACTGCCAGAAACAGTGCGATGGGACTCCAGAGGACGATTGTTGTAGGATCAAACATCACCTATTTACTAATGGAGCCATCCAAAAAACAACAGAAATCTCAGATCCCAGGTTAGCACCAGAGTAGTGGAGCCCTCACTGTGGAATTTTGACCTTGAAAAGTTCCTAAGGTCAAGCGTCACGACCATACCCACTTTCGATCACATGCCCCTCTGACGTCATTTCCGGTTAAGGAAAGTCCCGATATTTTGGCGTTTGCCCGCCATCTTGGATTCTGACATCATCACCACAAACCCCGCGATTTTGGCGTTCGTCCGCCATTTTGAATTCTGACGTCATCGCCCTAAAGATCCCTTGTTTGACCCACGCAAACCCATCGTGAGGTAAACAACTTCAAAACTCCCATATTATTCTAAGTCCTCCATCTTGTTGTCTGACGTCATCATCCTCGCAAACCACCCTCATAATATTCTGACGCTTCCAAATCAATGGCAACTAATTCTGAAATTTACCAAGTCCAACTAAACTTTTGGTGGCAACGTTCAGAGCACCCCCTCTCCACTTCTTATTGCAAAGTACTGGAGTACACTCTTTTTTTTAAAAAAATTGTGTTTCATGGCTAAGCTCGATCCCTCGACCTCACCAGCGCACGACGATCTTATCCATTAAGCAACGGGTATTTGTTTGACTAACATCCTTTACAGTGGTTGATCTCGAAGAAAAGGAATAAGTGATTTTTTATATTCCTGAAAAATCACGTTTAACTTACGAATAAATAATTTTAAATTTTATTCCTTGTAAATCGTATTTAAAAGTTAATTTATAGCCTCTTTGCACATTTGTATTCACATAGGTAACTACATTTCTGGCGCGGTTAATTTTCTAATTCCTTGTAAATCGCAATAAAATAAATTTATAACCTGTTAATTGTTGTAAATTTATAATCAAAATGTTTTGCGATGTCCTTGAAAAAAATGTGAAGGATAAAATGTACGAACATTTTATCCTTCACCTTTTTTTCAAGGACATCGCAAAACATTTTGAAACATCACATAGGGAAAGGCAAATTTTTTAAATCCTTGAATATCCAATTTAGAAATTTATAACTGCTTCCCACATTTTATTCTCGTGCTACAACTTTGTATCTCACTCTTCTTTCATGTCACGCAAATCGACCACGATGGATGGTAAAAGAATTGTTTTTACAATCTGGCAACTACGCTCTGCATAATATTTAGGTGTGTAATTAAATATTTGAAAGCATGAAATCATATGCTTGAATAATTAACGACGTATGATACTTTTAAGAATACACTATACCAATATGCAAAGTTCTACCAATTAATTTATGCCATGGAATAAAGTATAAAAGATTCAGGAATCTGACCATGAGTGATATATCCCTTCAGAAAAACGTGTCACATCATGGCTACTAGAAGGCATTCTTACATCTTTTTAGTCAATGAGTCCACTATGCGTGGGAGGGACCCTTCCCTTGTTATTATTGGACTCTACTGTGGAAAGGAGATATCCGACCTATGATTCTATTCTTGAAATATAACTGACCTTGAGCCAAGCCCCTTTGACTCCTGCTTTCGACGATCCCATCACCGAAAAGTGAAGACGTTGGGATAAACAGATACGAATGACCCGTAATGTGCTTTCTACATATGGGATAAACAGATACGAATGACCCGTAATGCTTTCTATTTTGAGCAACGCAAATGGCATCTGAGTTGGTTGATTACCTAACATGAGCGAAAAAAATTTTTGTTGCAGAACGGTAAAATTTTAAAACAAAACCTTACTTTGTGTTTACTTTGGGAAAATATGAACATAATTTTAGTAAGATACAAAATTAAAACGAACAAAAATTACTGTAAGGAACGAATTTCACTTCCATAAAGATAACATAGAATTTACGTTTCAGCGGGCAAAACATGCGTTCGATAGAAAATTGTTTTGAACATGAAATTTATTTTGTGATCAAATATAAACACAAAACAAGACACGTGTTCTTATTTCATACACATTTTTCGTTTAGTTTAGAAAAATAAAGACAAAATTTATGAAAGATAAAAATATTAAGCGATCGAAAAAAAGGTGATATTTGACTTCCCATAGGGATAACATGGAAAAATGACAAGCGTGTGTCAAAATTGGTGGCTACTATCCGAGCAATTGCTATGGTAATATGACTTTAAACAAGAAAGTGAATTGGTGATAAAACTTGGAATAGAAAAACAGATTTTGGTAAAAAAAAAACTATGAATTAGAATCGGGGATGATGGTAAAACCGTGAATGGACTGATCTGGTTGATAAAAATATATGTGAAACGTAATGTACTGGACTTGAAGGTTGTTAGCATTGTGTGATAATATAGCCAGATTAAGTGTAAAATCGCATATACTACAGAGGCTGGGGATGGCCAAGTCGGTAGCACGCTGGATTCATATACTATTAGTACTAGGTTCGAACCCCCATTGTGTTGCCATTGAGATTTATTTCTGTTATCCCCTGCTCTCCGTGAGGATGGTGACACTGCCTTTAAAAATACAACTGTTCGTCAGATGGGACTTTACATGTCAAAAACACTCTGAATGACCTAGACAGGAGGATTTCTCTACTAACAGCGGTCTAGTACCCTTTCTCTATCCAACTATGAGCCCTTTGGTTCATGTGCTAGGTAGTTTAATCAAATTGAATGCATAAACGACCACCTCAGAATTGATAAACCAACGTAATGGTTGATAAAATTGCTTGAAAAACACTGAAATGAATGGGAGAATATCTGTAAATTCGCACACATTGCAATGGTTGGCAGAATTGATTGTAAGACAGTAAATTGCAGCATAATGGATCTTGGAATAACTGTAAATGCTCACACATTTCAGTGGATAGGTGAATATTTTCAAAATTCTATGGAAGTGGAAGGCACAATAACTGAAAAATCAAACAAAGTGTACTGGAGATGATAGAATACCTTCAAAATGTGCTGGAATGGATGACAGAAATAACGGAATCAATCAACAAACTACATGTCAACAGATCAGAAAAATATCTTCGTATGTATAGAATGGACAGAACAATATCTGCAAAACATAGTGTGACAAGAAAGAAAAAAGTATAAAAATGCACTGAGTGGCTGTAAAAATCACTTCAAAAGCGAAAATTATAGGTCAAGTACTGTTAGATAGAAAAAAATCATAGAAAGTGATACATGTGACAGTGAAAAACGGGGTGAAACAGGTTTTGTCTTGACCACGACTATTAACATCGCCATCTAGTGTGAAAAATAAGTGATCCTAAGGAGTAACTGATAAAAGTTCCTCTTTAGCAGAAGGAGTAACACAAGAAAAACCATAAAATATTAGCATATTAGAATCTCACTCTAGAAAATAACAGTCCATTGCATTTATTATTATATATGGATGGATGAATATCACAAAATACATTGCAAATGGAAGAGAAAATAGCAGTAAAAGAAGCACATAAAAAACGAAAAAATGGTTAGTAGAATTGTTTGAAAGACAGTAAATTGCAGGGAAATGGATGTTGAAATAACTGTAAATGCGCACATATTGCAGTGGATAGGTGAATATTTTCGAAATTCTTCGGTAGTAAAAGTCACAATATCTGTAAAATCAAACAAAGTGTAGTGGAGATGATAGAATACCTTCAAAATATGCTGGAATGAATGACAGAAATAAAGGAAAAATCAACAAAGTACATGGGAATAGATCAGAAAAATATCTTCGAATATATGGAATGGACAGCACAATATCTGCATAACATACCATGACGAGAAAGAAAAAAGTATAAAAATGCACTGAGATGGCTGGAAAAATCGCTTCAAAAGAGTAGATTATAGGTCAAATAGTGTAAGATAGAAAAAATCATAGAAAGTGATACATGAAACAATGAAAAACCGGATGAAACAGGATTTGCCTTGACCACGACTATTAACACACATGCAACACTCAAATTAACACGCGCCAACTAGTGTGAATAATAAGTGACCCTAAGGAATAACTTATAAAAGTCTCTCTTTAGCAGAAGGAGTAACACAGGAAAACCATGAAATATTAGTATATTTGGTTCTCACTCTAGAAAATCACGGTACATTGCATTCATTATTATAATGGATGGATGAATAACACAAAATACATTGCAAATGGAAGAGAAAACAACAGTAAAGTAACACACCTAAAAATTAAAGAAATGGTTGAAAGACACTAAAATGTAGAGAAATGGGTGCTGGAATAAATGTAAATGTGCAGACATTGCGTGGATGGGAGATTATTTTCAAAATTGTTCGAAGTGGAAGGCATTATAGCATGTAAAATCAAACAAAGTGTACTGGAGATGATAGAATATCTTCAATATACGCTGAAATGGATATCAGAAATAACGGAAAAATCAGCAACGTTCATAGGGAGTGGATCAGTAAATATCTACGAATGTGTGGAAATATCTTGGGATGTATGGAATGGATAACACAATGTCTTTAAAACATATTCTGATGGGAGAGAAAACAAGTGCAAAATCGCTTCAAAGTAGTAAACTACAATGAAATCGATTACTTAATGACTGAAAAATCTCACACAGGAGAAAAAAGATATAGAAGAATGGCCAGAAAATGAACAAAGTACATGGGATTGGATGACGTATTATCTTCAAAATATGCAGGAATGAGAATATTTAATAGTGTTTAAAAACATCACCGTGAACTCTTTGAAACATTAAACGTGTCTCCTTCTTAATTGCAATTTACTTTGCTATTCTTACGAGCACAAATGATAAAAGATAGAAATTTCAAAGGAAGATGATACATGCAACACTCAAAAAGGCAGTAAACATTTAACCAACGCCATCTAGCGGGTAAAAGGAATCCTGAAAACTAAGACAAAAATAGGTCTTTACTAGAAGGAGTAACAGGGGAAAACCATGAAGTATTAATGTACTAGGATCTAGAAAAATCACTGTCCGTTACAATATTATTTTTTATATTCATGTATTTCAAACCATTTTTTTTGTCAAGAGCAAAATTGTTTTGATGAATGAACGACAAAATATCATCAAATACAGTGGACGTATGACAGAATAACTACAAAATGCGTTGCAATAGCTGAAAAAAAAACTGCAAAAATTAGATAAATATACGCTGGAAAGACAGAATTGCTTTCATAACATTAAAATACGTGAAATGGATGGCTGAATCACCTCCAAATATTTCACAGTACAGTAGAATGAATAGCTACATAATTAATAACGTGAACAGTAAATGATGACAAAATATGTCTAAAAATACATTGGAATGGGAGACAGAACAACAAAAAGATCACATAATGCACCGTAATGACAAAATTGCTGCAAAAACTATAAATTATACCGAAAGGTTGTGGGAAAATTTCAAAAAAAAAAAGGAATTAAGATAAGTAAGAGAACAAACATTTCAAAATAATCTTTATCGATACATACTGTTGAAATGGAGCAACTCTCTTGGATGAAAGAAATATTATGCTGAAAATACTCGAACTTTGGTTTCATTATTCATTGTGTATTTTCGATAAACGTTTACTATTAACGTTACCTTGCAGCAAAACCGTCAAGAAAGTGCACACTTTTATCTGAAATGACGTTGTAGAACCATCTAGTTGTCATCTATTACTACAGTGATATCATAATAACTTATTGGAAAGGCTCTTGCCGTGAATTTCAAGAAAGTGAACCCCCGAAAAATGGTGCAATTACAGATCAAACGATAAAGTGACGTTTTCTAGTCACACTATCTTCTCTTCGCTTTCAATAATATTCCAGATAGTACCGAAAAAAATGTAATCTTCCCACTTTTACCTCACCCTTTCCAGGAGTGCAGAGAAAGTCTCACCAAAATGGTACAATCAGGGATCATATGACGGGAAGAAAATGAGGTAGTCTTTTATCTTGTCCGGACTTCAAAGCCCCTAAATTAGTTCATCTCCCTTACAGCCACTTTATTAGATGTCGCAACCTTTAAACATCAAAAATTTGTCATACGTAACTAAACTTTAGGTAACAACACCTATTATGGCAATGAGGGGAAAAAATCCTTACTCAAATTCACAATTTTGGAAAAACCCTAATAGAGGAAGGAGATCACAAAAAGATGGATTACTGTACCCCATATTTTCAATCCCTTTTCACAGCCATCAGAGATGTTAGAATCCTTAAGATTCGTGAAATTAACCAAATCCAACTAAACTTTCGTCGACCACACATATTAAGTCAATACAGAAAGCCAACTTTACCCTCTAAACCTGTCATCATCATCATCATCATCATCATCATCATCATCATCATCATCATCATCATCATCATCATCATCATCATCATCATCATCATCATCATCATCATCAAGCAGCCATGGGCTACGGAGGTCCAACCAGACCGTGCAATTTAGTTCTCCAAGCAAGTCTATCCTGAGCTACATCTACTGCATCTGGCCACTGCACACCAATTCTAACAAGGTCCTGTTTGACATTGTCTGCCCACCGCATCCTAGGTCTCCCCTTCTTTCTGAGGCCTTTAGGCACATTGTTCATAACACTATTCGCCAATCTATAATTATTCATACGGGCAACATGGCCAAACCAACGGAGTCTCTCTCTGCACAATATGCTGCTTAAAGGAGGTTGCAAACTCCTTTGCCTAATCTCATCATTAGTTACAAAGTTGAACCACCTAATGCCCAAGATACTGCGTAAGCATCTGAAATCAAAAGCATCTAGTTTCCTGTTATCTTGTTTACAAAGTGTCCAAGTTTCACTACCATAACTAACCCTAGAAAGAACGAAACTATTATGAAGTCTAATTTTAGTCTTTAGGTGTATACGCCTATTTCTCCACACTCTCCATAGATTCTTAAAAGTCTCGGCAGCAATCCCAATTCGTCTGTTAATCTCATGCCGCACATCACCATTATCTGTTACATAGCTCCCAAGATAATTAAACTGTGACACCTGCTCAAGACTGCAACCATTCACGGCCTGCCTGACCAATTTTCATCACTTTAGTTTTCTCTCTGTTTATAACCAAACCTACTCTACTACCAGTCTCATCAACAGCTCGAATGAAAGAGTTCATCTAATCAACATCATTTGCCAAAAGGGCTAAATCATCAGTATAATCTAAATCAGAAATTTTTCTATCTCCAGCCCATTTAAGGCCAAAATCTTTCCCTTGAAGTGAATTTTGCATAACATAATCAATAACCAAACTAAAGAGAAAAGGAGACAAAATGCACCCTTGTCGAACACCAGAAGTAATGCTAAACCAATTGCTACAAGCCTTACCAACTCTCACACACGACTCAGTGTTATTATAGAGAGCTTTCATTATGTTAACTAACTTGTCTGGTATACCATATGATTTCACAATCAACCACAAAATATGACGATCAACAGAGTCGAAAGCCTTTTTGAAATCAACAAAGCTAGCAACCAAAGGTTTCTGAAACTCTAAACATTTCTCAAGAATCTGCCTAAGTGAAAATATTTGATCCACACATCCCCTACCACTTCTGAATCTACATTGCTCATCACGCAATTGCCTGTCAACCAGATTCTTAATTCTATTAAGCACAATCATGGAAAGAACTTTACCTGGAACAGAGAGTAGGCTGATACCCCTATAGTTATCACAAGAACTGCGATCACCTTTTTTGAAAATAGGGATAACAATAGCTCTGGTAAAATCCTTAGGAACCATGCCTTTATCATAAAAGATATTCAGAATTTCAGTCATCCAAGTGGTAACCGAAACATTTCCAGCTCTAAGCATTTCTGTAGTAATTTCATCTACCCCTGGGGATTTATGAAGTTTAAGTTTAGAAACAGCCAAAATAACTTCGGATTGTGTTATAGGGCCAACATTAAAGCCACCAATGCATCTATCATCATTGTAAACAATGGGAATAGAACTAACCGCATTGTTTAGAACATCACTGAAATGCTCAGCCCACCTAGCCATGACAGAATCCTCACCTTCTATAACCTTACCTTGTTTATCCTTCAATCCCTGTATACCTGTCCGTTTTCTACCACACAAAACATTAACTATCTGGTACAGCTGTCTGCTGTTTTGCTGTCTAACTGCTTCCTCGGCTTTGTCAGCCAAACCATCAAGACAAAGATTCTTATCAGCAGCTAACTGATATTTTACACGTTTATTAAGTTCTCTGTAATGCTTTCTATTAGGACTAGTAGGGTATTGATTAAGGACATTCCTGCAGTTCTTTCTTTCCGAAATAAGCTCAAGTGCCTTATCACTCAGATAATTCTGCCTCTTCTGCTCCTTTTTTCCTAAACGAGTACTGTTAGTGTCCAAAAAAGCCTGTTTAAAATGATCCCATTCTTCCTCAACTTCAGTGGTAAGTATACCATGACTGTCATAATGACTAAGTAACCTATCATGGTAAGCTTTGGCTATAACTGGGTCTTTCAGAGCTTCAGTATTAAAAGCAAATTTTTTAACCCTAGCACAACACTTTTTAAGTTTAATTTGCAAGACACTTTTAACAAGATAATGGTCAGATCCAATTTCAGCTCCCCTATATGACCTGGTAATCCTAACAGAACTAGCCCATTTGCTGTTAATTAATATGTAATCAATCATATTCTTATGCAGCCCATCAGGTGAAACCCATGTGCACTTATGTATGTCGCGGTGTTTGTAATAAGTGTTAGTTATTCTGAATCCATTGAGTTTACTTACCTGTAGGAGACGTTGCCCATTGCCATTGCAGCTACCAATAACAAAAGGGCCTATTACTCCTCCCCAAAGGGCAGAGTCAGTACCAACTTTGGCATTGAAGTCACCAAGAACAAGGGTAATATCTCCTTTCTTGACAGAATTCAAAATATCCTGAAGTTGTTCATAAAACCTATCCTTCTGATCCTCATCGACATCCTCAGTGTGGGCATAACAGCATATAACATTCAAGTCTTTAACGCTTGTCTGAAATTTTGCTGTAAGAAACCTTTCATTAATGCACTCATATCCTAGAAGAGCATCACTAGCGTGTCTGCAGAGAAGCAGACTCACGCCTTCGTGATGCTTATTGTCGTCCCTCCCTGAAAAAAGAAATTTAAGATTATTTTTAAGAATCTGACCTTTATCTGTCCATCTGGTCTCTTGCAAGCCGAGAATATCTAAATTATAATGGTGGAATTCTTGTGTGAGGACATCAAGAGAAAAAGCTCTGTGCAGAGTCCTCACATTCCAAGTACCTATAGAGAGAAAATGGTTAGTGGGATGTTTAAAGAAACTATGTTTATTGAGAGAGGGAATGCCGACAATACAAACAGCCCCCTAATGGTAGACATGGGGCAAAGACCCGTTCCCCCACCACTAAAGGCTGAACCCATCTACACTGGAAGACTTCCTTCAATGTAGAATTTGACGATGCCAATAGAAGCAAAAAGTTCAGGTGCCTGCGATGACCTCTGCTCAGGATTATCCACCAGCTGATAAACATATCCTGCGAATCTATTCACTTGGGGCTGTCAACCCACAAACAAACAGAAAACACAGCGGAAGATTTTCCCTCCACAGAAGCCCACCAGTGCAGCAAAATCAGGATCCATAATCAAGCTCAGAGCCATATATCTGTCCAGTCCAGTGGGTTTATTATGGTCAGCACCAGGATCCTGTGTGGTTGACCACTCCTCAGTAGGGTAGAAAAAAAAGAAAAGTAGCCATAGTTGTCCAGATCAGTAGGCCACACTAATCTGGCAGCCCTCCCCTTCCGTTCACTTCCACAAGAGCGTATCTCTTTTGAAAGGTACTAACGATCTGCACGACGAGAAGGCGGGGTCGGACATTAGGTGCTAGGCCTGGCCGGTTCTATTTATCATCATAGGGGATTGGTACATAGCTCTCCTTCAAGTGACTACCTAGTTACCATTTACAGACCCTAAACCTGTAGTACAGGATAAAACGGATAGAGAAGAGCTGTCCTTTTTTTTGATCATCTCTGCTTCTTTGCCTTTCAAGAGCAACTATCCGGGTCTGAATGAGATTTTATCGGGTTTACTGGGATATCGACGGCTGATACATCCTGAAAACGCGAACTCTTGCTTCAGAAACACTAAATATCCTGAAACTTGAGATGTTTGTGTGGGGCAGGGTCCAGGACTCTCATGAATGGTGCATGAAACTTATCCATAGACCACGAACGCAATCTTTTCAAACATTAACTTTTTTTTACTCATGGTCTAAATGGGTAAGGTTCATTTACCATTCTTGAGAGCCCTGGACCCTGCCCCTCACAAACATCTCAAGTACGAGAATAAAATACGGGAAGCAGTTATAAATTTCTAGATTCGATATTCAAGGATTTAAAAAATTTACCTTTCCCTATGTGATGTTTCAAAATATTTTGCGATGTCCTTGAAAAAAATGTGAAGGATAAAATGTACGAAGAGGCTATAAATTTATTTTTATTGCGATTTACAAGGAATAAAAAAATTAACCGAGCCGGAAATGTAGTTACCTATGTGAATATAAATGTGCAAAGAGGCTATAAATTAACTTTTAATACGATTTACAAGGAGCAAAAATTAAATTATTTATTCGTAAGTTAAACGTGATTTTTCAGGAATAAAAAAAAATCACTTATTCCTTTTCTTCGAGATCAACCACTGTAAAGGATGTTAGTCAAACAAGTACCCGTGGCGTAGTGGATAAGATCGTCGTGCGCTGGTGAGGTCAAGGATCGATCCTAGCAATGGAACGCAATTTTCTTTAAAAAAGAGTGTACTGCAGTACTTTGCGATAAGAAGTGGACGGGTGGAAAGGGGGTGCTCTGAACGTTGCCACCAAAAGTTTAGTTGGACTTGGTAAATTTCAGAATTAGTTGCCATTGAGTTGGAAACGTCAGAATATTACGAGGGTGGTTTGCGAGGGTGATGACGTCAGACAATAACATGAAGTGCTTAGAATAATTTGAGAATTTTGAAGTTGTTTACTTCACGATGGGTTTTGGTGCGCCAACCAAGGGGTCTTTAGAGCGATGACGTCAGAATTAAAAATGGCGGACGAATGCCAAAATCGCGAAGTTTGTGGTGATGACGTCAGAATCCAAGATGCCGGGCGAACGCCAATTCCTTAATCGGAAGTGACATCAGGGGGCACGTGACCGAAAGTAGGTATGGTCGTGATGTGTGACCTTGGGAACTTTTCAAGGTCAAAATTCGACAGGGAGGGCCTCTACTACTCGCCAGTTTCGTCAAATACTCGATTTGGAAACATTTTGAATGTGTAATTAAAATGTAATTGACTGAATAAGAAATGTAATCATCTGAATTTAAATAGTAATAATCTAAATAAAAAAAAATATATATCCAGGAACCCGTCTCTATATTCATTTCCTTTCATTATATAACATGAATTCCAAAGCCTAGTTTAACGTCATAGTACACGCAGTGCAGCGACAAAAAAGTTTTATTTACATTTCAGGTTTTATTAAAATAATAAGTCGAAGTGGCATAACAATAGTGTAGTAGTTGGGAGTTCTCGGCCAAAGTATAGGGAATCCCATGTTAGTCCTATGGGAGACTTTTGGGGAGATGAGTATTCTCCAGAACCAGAGTACTATAATGAAAAATCAATAATTGTTTGCATTTTAGATCTCTTTAAACTTCAATTCAGTTTTAATTTATTTAAATTTTAACGTTTGATTAAGATTTAATTAAAAAGCATAAAATAATAAAAACTATAAATTAATCACATCCTTACTATTACTGGAAATTCAGTTGTCATTATATTTATGTTAAGTACAATGCACTTAATATTTTCCAGTTTTGCAACCCTTAGTGACTGCTGTCTTGCCACTGTAGGCAATAATGAAAAGTGATATAAAATTGATATGAAACATCAGAAAATGTATTACACATGTTAGTTCACAGTTATCTCTTATAAAACCGCCTTGGTGATTAATATCGGATTCCTCCCTGAGAGGCTGCAACGATTTGTTAATTTCGAGAACCCATCGACATCCATTTGGAGTGAATTATTACCTTTTACCCTGGATGTCAGACATGCAGACTGTACCTAATAAGGATATTTAATTTCTCCATATCTCTCATTAAATGGAATTTACACACAGTCAATGCAAAGATGGGGACGTGACAGTCTTCATTGCATTTAACATTATCCCACCCCTAGAACCTTACCCCACCCCATCATTCTCTACAAAAGTATTTTCTTGTTACGTATCTATATATTTACATATAGAAACGTACAAACAGGGCCGGATCAGAGGGGGGCAAGGACCCATGCCCCCCTCTGAATGCTAGTAATGGCAATAAATAAAATAAATAAATACCCCCTCAAGCAGCTGCTTGCCACAGAGGTCTGACAGGAGCCTGTCAGTTTATATGCCTTAGTAGAAGGTCTGAGAGGATGGCAGGCCCTCAGCAGAAAAACGATACAAACAGCCATGCCTTACCCGGGGCTCGAACCCAGGTCCCTTAGATCAGTAGCCAAGCGTGCTAACCACTCGGCCATGGGACGGCTTAATGGCAATAGAGGGGAAAATTATTAAACATATTTATATTTAATGCATTTTTTCTAGAAATTTTTAAAATATCTGTAAAACGAAGGGGGAAATGTTATATTGCATTGCAAAACCAGTCAGTTGCTCCTCTCCTTTTTACAGTTTTTCTGCTCGATTGTTTCTCGTTCAACCTGATTTTTTTATAGATCAGGGCCTGCATCTAAATATATACAGGGTGTACCAAAAATAAATGAGAGAGACAATTTGACCATTCATTTCAGGTAACATTCGTTTTGGAAAAGAACACACCACAACACGAGTAGCGGGTCAGAGATCGCTTTCAGTTGTTTTACCTCTGAGCGGCACTTTTTTTACACACAACTGGTAAATGGCCAGGTCACGAGGACCCCTGAGGCTCAGAGAAGGTCGGAATTATTACACGACGCTTATTCTCAACCAGTTCTCACTCTCGTAAATGTTGGGTTATTTTAACTCTGAGCGGCACTTTTTTGGCACATAATGGATAAATGACAGGTCACGAGGACCCCTTTCCTTATAGCGATAGACAAAAGAAACGGGCAGGTGGGAAGAGGATTCAAATGTGGGGTAATTTCTGTGCAAATCAATGGGCATGACATGGGCAAACAAATTTTAGCTCTAAATCCTATGGATAACAAGCACTGGGGACACGCAGGGAATCGTATTCGGATATTTAGCCCATTGAGATCACCTATTGGGTATTAGAATAAGTATTTCAAAAAGAAAAATCTTCTTGTCCCAATTCGGTTGCATGCTTGACGTTTTGACCTTAGTCCATTTGTATTTTTGTACGGAGTTATACCCGTTTCACAAGGTATGAACCCTTGACATCTCTTTTTTCCCACTCCTCCCCCGCCTACCCTCAGATAATGCAACGTTGCCATTTAGCCCTTTGTTTGCATTAAAAGATCCGAAAAATGTTGACCACTGAAACTCCCCACCCACTTCTCCATTTTTTTTAAATATAAAATTTGCTTGTGTGTACAGAAATAATGGCTATACTACCAGTTCTCCCCCCATTGTAAAATGTCTGTCTGTCAGGTGGGAGTTGGGATCAATGTTTAATCTCCCGTTCAACGAACGTTTCGTGGGCGGGAGAGTGGTGGCCTTTCCCAATCCCATTGGATACAACTCATGGTCAGAGCAATCAGTGGTAAAAAGAGGTGGGAGGGGGGATTATTTTGCGGAGATATGTCGGCTGGGAATTGAACCTGGAAACTGCAGATTACGAGTCCGTACCCCCACCTCACTAAGAGAATCACTCACCCCCTTCTTTTTTTCCTTCCAAAATCGGTTTTGACCTTTCGATTTTTTTAAATCTGCAGTTCTGAGGTTCGAGTACAACCTCCCTCCATTGCAGCGATGTGCAAAGTCGCCGTCCGTCAGATGAGATATTTGCACGTTCTAGAAACCCACACTGCCTGTTAAATATGAATGGTATTGACGAGAGGCTGCCATCTTGTGTCTATGTAACCTAAAGGCCATCGATTTTAGGAACCATTTAACCTTTGTTGCTCCGCAGGTGATACAATTTTATTTGGGGGGATAGTCATGGATCCCTCTCTCCCCCTCCCTTCTAAACACCTGAGCTGTTGCCATTTAGCCCAGTATTTGCATTGGTAAGCATATTCATGATACAAAACTCACTAGTTCCGCCTGAGGCAGTAAACAGTATAGGGAATTGCCATGTTACCACTGTCTATGGTCAGGGGCAAGACTATACCATATATAGGGTGATTCAGTTAAGCGTGTTCTGGGAGGGGTAGGTTGCACAAAGACGAATTGGAATCATATAGCAATGCATGGTCGGTAAAGGCATCTTCACACTGTAGATGGCGTTGTTTGACGCGGTAGATGGCATTGTATGGCCGTGGGACTGCACAATGTCCTCGCAGGTAACCGTCATTTGCGAACCGCCCACAGAGGTAGTAGGATGGCCGATTACACAAATGCGGAGTTTTCTGATATGCATCTGGCTTATGGAGCTGCGGACTGCAATGGGCGAGTCGCTGTGCGCGTGTACCAGGAATGGCACCTGATGAGGTGTAGTCCCAACCACCAGATGTTTGCACGGCTGCATCAGAGGTTATGTGACATTGGTTCATTCCAGAGACCTGCCAGGAGTCGGGAACGATGGGCATGGACCCCTGACATGGAGGAGAATATGCTACGTCATACAGAAGACACTCCAAGTGCCTTTACTCGAGCAATCGCCCACCGGGTCGGTCTTTCCCAACCCACCATATCGAGGATTATGCACGATAACCAATTGCATCCACATCATGTGCAGCACGTTCAGACACTGAAGCCTGAGGATTACCCACAGTGCATTGTATTTGCGCAATGGTATCTGCAGAAGAGTGTGGCAGAACCCCAATATCCTGCTTCTGTGTAGTTCACAGATGAGGCATGCTTTACAAGGGAAGGAAGCTTCAATGCACATAATGCGCATGCATGGGTGGTGGAGAACACCCATGCTACATGAACATGTACAGCACAAAACCGTTTAGCTGTAAATGTTTGGTCCGGTATTGTCGGGGACCACTTAATAGGCCCATACCTCATGATTATTCATCTGGACGGAAGGAGTTACCGGATATTTCTGAAGGACGTCTTGCCAGAACTTTTGGATGAACAACAGGTCCCTCAGTCGCTGCGCCATGCAATGTAGTTTCAGCACGATGGGACCCCACCCATTTCAGCCATGAAGTTCGTCAACACTTAAACGTGACATTTGGACAACAGTGGATCAGGTGTTTTTCACTGGCCTGCAAGATCGCCGGACCTATCATGCCTTGATTACTTCTTCTGGGGTTACATCAAAGGACTGGTGTTCGACACCCCCGTTGAAAGTGCTGAGGACCTTGTCGCATGCATCTCCATATTTGCCTCTGAAGTCTGAGACACGCCAGGAATTTTCCAGAATGTGCGTGATTCCATGCGCTGATGATGTCAGGCCTGTGTTACAGCTCGTGGTCGTAACTTCGAACACCTTCTGTGATCTCTGTGCATTTTGCAAATGTACCTATTGTGATCAATAAAAAGCATTTTGTTCACTTACGAGCTGCTCTTTCATTCACATCCACTCTGTACACTAGCACATGTTGATGCCATTACTGACCCTGCATTGTTATATGATTCTGATTCGTCTTTGGGCAACATACCTATCCCAGAAGTTTGTATACACTTAACTGAATCACCCTATAGGTACAGCTCATCCCACCAAAATCAAACCAAAATTTAGGTTTGGACCGAAGGAAAGCTCATCCATCGGTCCAAACCTAAATTTAATCTGCGCCCTGGTTAGCCACAAACAAGGATATATAGATCCAAGTTGCCTGGGCTCCCATGGTTGGAACTCTTAGTCGGGTCCAAAATTTGGGGCCGTGTCCAACTTGACTGAAATTGTTGCACAAATGTACTCCTGCATCGGGTTCGAATCCCGTTCCCTCCTGCCCATTTTTCTCCTTTGTGTCTATAAATATCGCTGGACAGTACGCCGTGGACGAACCAGTGTTCCCCCCACCGGCTTTTGAAAGTGTGACCACTAACGGATATTGCTAGCCTTCAGGCAGTTTTTCTCGCAGTACACAGAGACAACAGGGGCTGCACACTGTATTTGAGAGATGATTAGACCCAGTAAGGATGGTAATTACATAATAATAATAATAACTCTTAACACTTGTGTGCGGCCAGGTGTTTTTTCCCCCTACTGCTTTTTGATAGCGTGGCAAACCACTAGAGGGAAAACTTTTAGTTGTTGGCTATAAAAGTTATTTTAAATACAATCATTTCAAAATCTACATCTATTTGCACGTTTTAAAAAAATGTGTTTCCCACTTCTAATTGAATCTGATGAAATGTTTTTAAGAGAAAATTTTCAATTATTCTCTTCAAATGTTGTTGAAGATCCTAAAAATTCCGATCATAAAGATTGTTTTAACCATCTTTTTTACTTCAGGAGACATTCTTTTCAGACTTCTATAGTCAAACTCAAATATTCCTTCCTTCGTGTGTCAACCATCGCCACCAACCGAGATGTGTATGCTGGACTTAGAAAAATAGGCGACCGCCCGCACCAACGGGCGACCAGCGATTCAAGTAAGTTCAAGTAGTTCAAGTAGTTCTTTTGGTATGTTTTTTCTAAGTTGCTTACTTGAATCGCTGGGCGCCCGTTGGTGCGGGCGGTCGCCTATTTTTCTAAGTCCAGCATACACATCTCGGTTGGTGGCGATGGTTGACACACGAAGGAAGGAATATTTGAGTTTGACTATAGAAGTCTGAAAAGAATGTCTCCTGAAGTAAAAAAGATGGTTAAAACAATCTTTATGATCGGAATTTTTAGGATCTTCAACAACATTTGAAGAGAATAATTGAAAATTTTCTCTTAAAAACATTTCATCAGATTCAATTAGAAGTGGGAAACACATTTTTTTAAAACGTGCAAATAGATGTAGATTTTGAAATGATTGTATTTAAAATAACTTTTATAGCCAACAACTAAAAGTTTTCCCTCTAGTGGTTTGCCACGCTATCAAAAAGCAGTAGGGGAAAAAAACACCTGGCCGCACACAAGTGTTAAGAGTTATTATTATTATTATGTAATTACCATCCTTACTGGGTCTAATCATCTCTCAAATACAGTGTGCAGCCCCTGTTGGCTCTGTGTACTGCGAGAAAAACTGCCTGAAGGCTAGCAATATCCGTTAGTGGTCACACTTTCAAAAGCCGGTGGGGGGAACACTGGTTCGTCCACGGCGTACTGTCCAGCGATATTTATAGACACAAAGGAGAAAAATGGGCAGGAGGGAACTGGATTCGAACCCGATGCAGGAGTACATTTGTGCAACAATTTCAATCAAGTTGGACACGGCCCCAAATTTTGGACCCAACTAAGAGTTCCAACCATGGGAGCCCAGGCAACTTGGATCTATATATCCTTGTTTGTGGCTAACCAGGGCGCAGATTAAATTTAGGTTTGGGCCGATGGATGAGCTTTCCTTCGGTCCAAACCTAAATTTTGGTTTGATTTTGGTGGGATGAGCTGTACCTATAGGGTGATTCAGTTAAGTGTGTACAAACTTCTGGGATAGGTATGTTGCCCAAAGACGAATCAGAATCATATAACAATGCAGGGTCAGTAATGGCATCAACATGTGCTAGTGTACAGAGTGGATGTGAATGAAAGAGCAGCTCGTAAGTGAACAAAATGCTTTTTATTGATCACAATAGGTACATTTGCAAAATGCACAGAGATCACAGAAGGTGTTCGAAGTTACGACCACGAGCTGTAACACAGGCCTGACATCATCAGCGCATGGAATCACGCACATTCTGGAAAATTCCTGGCGTGTCTCAGACTTCAGAGGCAAATATGGAGATGCATGCGACAAGGTCCTCAGCACTTTCAACGGGGGTGTCGAACACCAGTCCTTTGATGTAACCCCAGAAGAAGTAATCAAGGCATGATAGGTCCGGCGATCTTGCAGGCCAGTGAAAAACACCTGATCCACTGTTGTCCAAATGTCACGTTTAAGTGTTGACGAACTTCATGGCTGAAATGGGTGGGGTCAGATCGTGCTGAAACTACATTGCATGGCGCAGCGACTGAGGGACCTGTTGTTCATCCAAAAGTTCTGGCAAGACGTCCTTCAGAAATATCCGGTAACTCCTTCCGTCCAGATGAATAATCATGAGGTATGGGCCTATTAAGTGGTCCCCGACAATACCGGACCAAACATTTACAGCTAAACGGTTTTGTGCTGTACATGTTCATGTAGCATGGGTGTTCTCCACCACCCATGCATGCGCATTATGTGCATTGAAGCTTCCTTCCCTTGTAAAGCATGCCTCATCTGTGAACTACACAGAAGCAGGATATTGGGGTTCTGCCACACTCTTCTGCAGATACCATTGCGCAAATACAATGCACTGTGGGTAATCCTCAGGCTTCAGTGTCTGAACGTGCTGCACATGATGTGGATGCAATTGGTTATCGTGCATAATCCTCGATATGGTGGGTTGGGAAAGACCGACCCGGTGGGCGATTGCTCGAGTAAAGGCACTTGGAGTGTCTTCTGTATGACGTAGCATATTCTCCTCCATGTCAGGGGTCCATGCCCATCGTTCCCGACTCCTGGCAGGTCTCTGGAATGAACCAGTGTCACATAACCTCTGATGCAGCCGTGCAAACATCTGGTGGTTGGGACTACACCTCATCAGGTGCCATTCCTGGTACACGCGCACAGCGACTCGCCCATTGCAGTCCGCAGCTCCATAAGCCAGATGCATATCAGAAAACTCCGCATTTGTGTAATCGGCCATCCTACTACCTCTGTGGGCGGTTCGCAAATGACGGTTACCTGCGAGGACATTGTGCAGTCCCGCGGCCATACAATGCCATCTACCGCGTCAAACAACGCCATCTACAGTGTGAAGATGCCTTTACCGACCATGCATTGCTATATGATTCCAATTCGTCTTTGTGCAACCTACCCCTCCCAGAACACGCTTAACTGAATCACCCTATATATGGTATAGTCTTGCCCCTGACCATAGACAGTGGTAACATGGCAATTCCCTATACTGTTTACTGCCTCAGGCGGAACTAGTGAGTTTTGTATCATGAATATGCTTACCAATGCAAATACTGGGCTAAATGGCAACAGCTCAGGTGTTTAGAAGGGAGGGGGAGAGAGGGATCCATGACTATCCCCCCAAATAAAATTGTATCACCTGCGGAGCAACAAAGGTTAAATGGTTCCTAAAATCGATGGCCTTTAGGTTACATAGACACAAGATGGCAGCCTCTCGTCAATACCATTCATATTTAACAGGCAGTGTGGGTTTCTAGAACGTGCAAATATCTCATCTGACGGACGGCGGCTTTGCACATCGCTGCAATGGAGGGAGGTTGTACTCGAACCTCAGAACTGCAGATTTAAAAAAATCGAAAGGTCAAAACCGATTTTGGAAGGAAAAAAAGAAGGGGGTGAGTGATTCTCTTAGTGAGGTGGGGGTACGGACTCGTAATCTGCAGTTTCCAGATTCCATTCCCAGCCGACATATCTCCGCAAAATAATCCCCCCTCCCACCTCTTTTTACCACTGATTGCTCTGACCATGAGTTGTATCCAATGGGATTGGGAAAGGCCACCACTCTCCCGCCCACGAAACGTTCGTTGAACGGGAGATTAAACATTGATCCCAACTCCCACCTGACAGACAGACATTTTACAATGGGGGGAGAACTAGTAGTATAGCCATTATTTCTGTACACACAAGCAAATTTTATATTTAAAAAAAATGGAGAAGTGGGTGGGGAGTTTCAGTGGTCAACATTTTTCGGATCTTTTAATGCAAACAAAGGGCTAAATGGCAACGTTGCATTATCTGAGGGTAGGCGGGGGAGGAGTGGGAAAAAAGAGATGTCAAGGGTTCATACCTTGTGAAACGGGTATAACTCCGTACAAAAGTACAAATGGACTAAGGTCAAAACGTCAAGCATGCAACCGAATTGGGACAAGAAGATTTTTCTTTTTGAAATACTTATTCTAATACCCAATAGGTGATCTCAATGGGCTAAATATCCGAATACGATTCCCTGCGTGTCCCCAGTGCTTGTTATCCATAGGATTTAGAGCTAAAATCTGTTTGCCCATGTCATGCCCATTGATTTGCACAGAAATTACCCCACATTTGAATCCTCTTCCCACCTGCCCGTTTCTTTTGTCTATCGCTATAAGGAAAGGGGTCCTCGTGACCTGTCATTTATCCATTATGTGCCAAAAAAGTGCCGCTCAGAGTTAAAATAACCCAACATTTACGAGAGTGAGAACTGGTTGAGAATAAGCGTCGTGTAATAATTCCGACCTTCACTGAGCCTCCGGGGTCCTCGTGACCTGGCCATTTACCAGTTGTGTGTAAAAAAAGTGCCGCTCAGAGGTAAAACAACTGAAAGCGATCTCTGACCCGCTACTCGTGTTGTGGTGTGTTCTTTTCCAAAACGAATGTTACCTGAAATGAATGGTCAAATTGTCTCTCTCATTTATTTTTGGTACACCCTATATATATTTAGATGCAGGCCCTGATCTATAAAAAAATCAGGTTGGACGAGAAACAATCGAGCAGAAAAACTGTAAAAAGGAGAGGAGCAACTGACTGGTTTTGCAATGCAATATAACATTTCCCCCTTCGTTTTACAGATATTTTAAAAATTTCTAGAAAAAATGCATTAAATATAAATATGTTTAATAATTTTCCCCTCTATTGCCATTAAGCCGTCCCATGGCCGAGTGGTTAGCACGCTTGGCTACTGATCTAAGGGACCTGGGTTCGAGCCCCGGGTAAGGCATGGCTGTTTGTATCGTTTTTCTGCTGTGGGCCTGCCATCCTCTCAGACCTTCTACTAAGGCATATAAACTGACAGGCTCCTGTCAGACCTCTGTGGCAAGCAGCTGCTTGAGGGGGTATTTATTTATTTTATTTATTGCCATTACTAGCATTCAGAGGGGGGCATGGGTCCTTGCCCCCCTCTGATCCGGCCCTGTTTGTACGCTTCTATATGTAAATATATAGATACGTAACAAGAAAATACTTTTGTAGAGAATGATGGGGTGGGGTAAGGTTCTAGGGGTGGGATAATGTTAAATGCAATGAAGACTGTCACGTCCCCATCTTTGCATTGACTGTGTGTAAATTCCATTTAATGAGAGATATGGAGAAATTAAATATCCTTATTAGGTACAGTCTGCATGTCTGACATCCAGGGTAAAAGGTAATAATTCACTCCAAATGGATGTCGATGGGTTCTCGAAATTAACAAATCGTTGCAGCCTCTCAGGGAGGAATCCGATATTAATCACCAAGGCGGTTTTATAAGAGATAACTGTGAACTAACACGTGTAATACATTTTCTGATGTTTCATATCAATTTTATATCACTTTTCATTATTGCCTACAGTGGCAAGACAGCAGTCACTAAGGGTTGCAAAACTGGAAAATATTAAGTGCATTGTACTTAACATAAATATAATGACAACTGAATTTCCAGTAATAGTAAGGATGTGATTAATTTATAGTTTTTATTATTTTATGCTTTTTAATTAAATCTTAATCAAACGTTAAAATTTAAATAAATTAAAACTGAATTGAAGTTTAAAGAGATCTAAAATGCAAACAATTATTGATTTTTCATTATAGTACTCTGGTTCTGGAGAATACTCATCTCCCCAAAAGTCTCCCATAGGACTAACATGGGATTCCCTATACTTTGGCCGAGAACTCCCAACTACTACACTATTGTTATGCCACTTCGACTTATTATTTTAATAAAACCTGAAATGTAAATAAAACTTTTTTGTCGCTGCACTGCGTGTACTATGACGTTAAACTAGGCTTTGGAATTCATGTTATATAATGAAAGGAAATGAATATAGAGACGGGTTCCTGGATATATATTTTTTTTTATTTAGATTATTACTATTTAAATTCAGATGATTACATTTCTTATTCAGTCAATTACATTTTAATTACACATTCAAAATGTTTCCAAATCGAGTATTTGACGAAACTGGCGAGTAGTAGAGGCCCTCCCTGTCGAATTTTGACCTTGAAAAGTTCCCAAGGTCACACATCACGACCATACCTACTTTCGGTCACGTGCCCCCTGATGTCACTTCCGATTAAAGAATTGGCGTTCGCCCGCCATCTTGGATTCTGACGTCATCACCACAAACTTCGCGATTTTGGCATTCGTCCGCCATTTTTAATTCTGACGTCATCGCTCTAAAGACCCCTTGGTTGGCGCACCAAAACCCATCGTGAAGTAAACAACTTCAAAATTCTCAAATTATTCTAAGCCCTTCATGTTATTGTCTGACGTCATCACCCTCGCAAACCACCCTCGTAATATTCTGACGTTTCCAACTCAATGGCAACTAATTCTGAAATTTACCAAGTCCAACTAAACTTTTGGTGGCAACGTTCTTTTTGGTTTTACTTTTGGTGGCAACGTTTGGTGGCAACATTACTTGAACTTTAATCAGATAAAAATTTTAATATTCTTCTATGTTAAATTATCATACACTTCACAAAGTTTCAGTTATATAACAGAATTATTACTTTGTGCTTTGGTTAGATAAAAGTTTTAATATTATTGTTTAATAGCAAAATTATTACTTGAACGTTGCTTAGATAAAAGTTTTAATATTGTTGTTTGATCACAAAATAATTGTACTTTGATTAAAAGTTTTAATATTTTTCTATGATAAAAAATTTATTCACTTTTGAATAAAATTTTTAATATTTTTTCCCCGAAAATGTCATTTTACCTGTTGATTTTGCCATATTTTTCAAACAAATTTTCCCAAAATTATCTGACTTTGTCGAATTTCTCCGATTTACTTGTCTTTTTTACAACCCAACAGCCCAATAATCCAGTGAAGTGTATGATAACTTAACAAAACACATAATTTTTTATCTATTTCACACACACCTCATTTCAACCTAATTCATTTAAACTAATTCACAAATTAGTTTAAACCTCATCTTCAAAAAAAATTTAAATTAATTTTTCACATGCTAAAAAACACCCCCGTTTTTTCTAATTTCCACACATTTTCACAAAAACCCCCACAAAAAACATATTTTTTTACCTCAACCCCATAACATTTCCCATGGATTTTCATAGAATTCTCTAGACCCTTTTATTGTGCCAGAACTCTCATTTATGCTACTACTACTACTATGATCTGTTAGGGTGACGGGGAAAACCTCGGTAGAAAGAGAACACATGTATCCATGCCTTATCCAGGGCTCGAACCCAGGTCTCTTAGGTCAGCAGCTTGGCATGCTAACCACTCGGCCACTAGATGGCTAATTATGTATTACACGGTGCTTATTCTTGCCCAGTTCCCACTCTCGTAAAGGTTGGGTTGTTGTTTTATTTGAAAAGCACTTTTTTTGTACACAATCCTCCTAACGGGACTCCCGGACTTTTTACGTCGATCGCGATCCGCCCAACGCGCCTAAAAGGCCCACGGGTCTTTTCAGGTAGATTGTGATCGACCTAAAGGGTGCGGTGCTCCTGTTCGGTCCATCACGATCGAAGTAACGGGACCACGGAGCCTTAAGGTGGATGACGATCGACGTAGAGCGCTCTGGGGGACCCATTAGGTCGATCACTATCGACATAAAGGACCCGGAGTCACGTTAGGTGGATCAAAAGGATTGAAAGGAAGGCAGTTAGGTGGATGTAAAGGGTCTGGGAAGTCTCTTTAGGTTGATAACGATCGAGGTAAAAGGCCTGGGTGTCTCTTTAGGTGGATCACGATTGATATAAATGGCCTGGGGTCTCTTCAGGTGAATCGCGATCGACGAAAAATTTCCGGGAGTCCCTTTATGTGGATTGCGATCGATGTAAAACATTCTTTGCCTCGTGAGAGGATCGAGTTAGATCCTCTAACTCGATCCCTTAACAGAGATCCCATTAAGTGGATAGCTATCCACCTAAAGGCGACATGGTTCAGTTAAGTCGATTGCGATCAACGTAATGGTCTCTTTTTAGGTGGATCGACGTAACTGGCCTGGGTGTCTCTTTAGGTGGATCACGATCGACGTAAAGGGCTTGGGGGTCACATTAGGTCGATCACAATCGATGTAAAGGGCCCGGTGTTCCTATTAGGTCGATCACGATCGACGTAACCGGGCCACTGAAGGACAATAATACCCTATTCTCGTGACCTGACTCTTTACCCATTATGTTCAAAAAAGTGCCGCTCAGAGGTAAAACAACCCAACGTTTAAGAGAGTGGAAACTGGGCGAGAATAAGCGCCATGTAATATATAAATTAGTCATCCAGTGGTCAGGTTGTTAGCACACTAAGCTACTGACCTAAGGGACATGGGTTTGAGCCCCGGATAAGGCGTGGATGTTTGTGTTGTCTTTCTGCCGAGGGGCGGGGGTGGCTCAGTCGGTAGCGCGCCAGGCTCGTAATCTGTAGTTCCCAGGTTCGAGTCCCAGCTGGGTCAGCGTTGAGATTTATCTCCGCAAAATTCCCCGCTCTGCCCATGGTCAGTAGCGGACACCGATGGGCTTGGAAAGGCCGCCGTCCGTCGGATGGGACGTTAAGCCGTGGCCCCGTGTGCGGGAGAGCCATACCCTGTGCACGTTAAAGAACACGCTGGCCTTGACGGGAGGCTACCATCTGTCTTCCAACGGGTCCCCTCTCCCAACCTTCTCTGAGCCTTCGGGGTCCATGTGACCTGGCCATTTAGCCCATGGTGTGCAAAAAAGTGCCGCTCAGAGGTAAAACAACCCAACCCAACTTTCTGCCGAGGTCCGTCGTCCTCACAAACCTTTTACTATGTCGTATTAAACTGGCAAGCTCCCGTCAGACCTCTGTGGCAAGCAGCTGCTTGAGGTGGTATTTATTTATTAAAAAGTGCCGCTCAGAGGTAAAACAACTAACGTTTAAGAGAGTGAGAACTGGGCGAGAATAAGTACCATGTAATACATAATTTTGACCTTCTCTGAGCCTTCGGGTTCCTCGTGACCTTGCAATTTACCCATTGTGTGCAAAAAAGTACCTCTCAGAGGTAAAACAACAACCCAAACTTTAAGAGAGTGGGAACTGGGCTAAGCGCCGTGTAATAAACGTCTTTAAATCCAATCAGATTAATTGATTAAGTCACATTTTTGTCACATTGTTGAAGGATGAGAAATGGCGAAATGAGAATGAGGGTGTACCAAAAATAAATGAACGAAGAAAACTTATCACATAATTTTGACCTTCTCTGAGCCTTCGGGTTCCTCGTGACCTTGCAATTTACCCATTGTGTGCAAAAAAGTACCTCTCAGAGGTAAAACAACAACCCAAACTTTAAGAGAGTGGGAACTGGGCTAAGCGCCGTGTAATAAACGTCTTTAAATCCAATCAGATTAATTGATTAAGTCACATTTTTGTCACATTGTTGAAGGATGAGAAATGGCGAAATGAGAATGAGGGTGTACCAAAAATAAATGAACGAAGAAAACTTATCAAAGCAGAACGTAAAAAGCCTTCTCTTTGTTTTGGGAGATGTTGTCATAGTTGCTTAACAGGCTTGAATGGCTGTCTTAACAAAGGATATACAGTTCCACTTTCAATGTGAATTGAATTAATTAGTAGAAGGCTAATGTAAGTCTGAAGGCCGATACGACCCTGTTAAACTTGTAATCCTGTGGTCGAGCCCCGGATAAGGCATGTATGCTTGTGTTGTCTTTCTGCCGAAGTCCCATCATCCTCACAGATCTTCTACTATGTCGTATTAAACTAGCAGGCTCCTCTCAGACCTCTGTGGCAAGCAGCTGCTTGAGGGGGTATTTTTTATTTTCTTAATACGTCATCGGGATCCTCGTTACCTGGCCATTTAACCATTGTGTGCCAAAAAAAAAACCGCTCAGAGGTGAAACAACAACCCAACGTTTAAGAGTGGAAACTGCATGCGCAAGAATAAGCACCATATTAAAAAAAATTCCCTACTGGGTCTAATCTTAAAGAAAAAACTGCCTGCCTATAAAATATTGTTACGGGCCACGCTTTCAAAGAGCAGTTTCAAAAAACACCTGGTCACACACGAGCGTTAAGAGTTATTATGTATTTACCGTCCTTACTGGGCCTAATCGTCTCTTAAATCCATTGTGCGGCCCCTGTTGGCTCTGTGTACTGCGGGAAAAACTGCCTGATGGCCTGCAATATCCGTTAGTGGCCACACTTTCGAAATGCGGGGGGGGGGGGGGGGACCACTGGGTCGTCCACGGCATACCGTCCGGTGATATTTATAGAGGCAAAGGAGATAAATGGGCAGGCGGGAACTGCAGTTGAATGGTTCCTGCAATAGATGGCCTTTAGGTTACATAGAGACAAGATGGCAGCCTTTGGTCAATATCATTCATATTTAACAGGCAGTGTGGGTTTCTAGAACGTGCAAATGTCTCATCTGAAGGAGGCGGCCTTTGTAGATCGCTTCAATGGAGGAAGGTTGCACTCGAACCTCAGAACTGCAGATTTAAAAAAATCGAAAGGTCAGAACCGATTTTGAAAAGAAAAAAAGAAGGAGGTGAGAAATTCTCTTAGTTAGTGAGGTGAGGCTACGGGCTCGTAATCTGCAGTTTCCAGGTTCGATTCCCAGCCGACATATCTGCGCAAAACAAACCTCCCTCCCGCCTCCTTTTACCACTGACTGCCCTGACCACGAGTTGTATCCAATTGGATTGGGAAACTCCACGACACTCCCGCCCACGAAATGTTGTTGAACGGGAGATTAAGCCATGATCGCAGACGGACACATCATTGCGGGCGGATCATTGCAATGGAGACGGGCACATCATTGCAATGGAGGGAGAATTGGTAGTATAGCTATTATATCTGCACACACAAACTAATTTTTATATCAAAAAAAAAATGGAGAGTTGGGTGGGGAGTTTCGGGGTCCACGTTTTTCGGATTTTCTAATGCAAACAAAGGGCTAAATGGCAACCGTTGCATTATCTGAGGGTAGGCGGGGGAGGAGTGGGGGAAAAAGAGAAGTCAAGGGTTCATACCTTGTGAAATGGGTTTAACTCTGTACAAAAATACAAATGGATTAAGAGCAAAACGTCAAGCACGCAACCGAATTGGGACACGAAGATTTTTCTTTTTGAAATACCTATTCTGATAGCCAATAGATGGTCTCAAGGGACTAAATAGCCGAGTATGGTTCTTTGCGTGTCCTCAGTGCTTATTATCCACAGTATGGCACTCAGGAGCAATGACTACGAGCTCCAGAGGTTTCTGTAAATTTCTAATAAACCACTAATTGTAAACTTCTGATTTCAAGTGATGCAATACATGAAAGGACGGTGAGTTGTTAGATGTTTTTAGTTTTTCACAAATAATTTACTGGAAAGTGTTGCAAAGTACTAAAATAGTCAATTTGGTTGTTCCTTTGTTTACAACCAAATCACTGCGACAACGAAACGAGGGATAGCTTGACCAGTGGCAGTCTAGTGACCTTCACCTACGTGCTGCAAAACATAATGGACGTTCTACATATTGTAGTGTGAGCTGAAATTTGGCAACATGGCTTTAAAGTGTGGAGTGTGTACTAAAAAAGCTCTCGACGTAAGCGATATAATTAAATGTATTAACAGTTGCAATTGCTCTAAGCATTTCTACTGTGGAGGATTCAGTCGCAAACTATCGAAGGAAGCCAGAAATAAGTGGCGATGCGGAAAGTGCAAATTTAAAAAGCAAACTGCGAAAACGAAAGGAGATTACATCGAGCAGGATCCCCACGCAAGGAATCCATCATCTCCGGGGTCACATGTATTGGACATCGGAGGACACGGTGACTTCGGCGAGGCCAGTTCCGGCGACTCCGTAGAAGCAGTTGTGTTAGCGGCTCCCGTGAATATAAATCCTAGAGCGAAGGAAACTACAGAGAACAGTGGAAAGGAGTTAATGTTAGAAGAGGTAGGTTCTTTACGAAATATTATCGTAGAAGGATGAGATCAAAGTGCTGAAAAATGAAATATCTGTACTTCGATCTTCAACAGAATTTTCATCAGGCAAAATACATGACTTTTTAAATGTAATGCAGGGACTTACTCCAGAAGTTTCGGACCTGAAAAAGCTTTACTTTGAGTTGAGTGTCGAACTGGAAAGCAAGAGGCAGAACTGAGAAATGATTTACATGAACTGAAGCAGTCGTCGCGAAATCAGAACTTAGAAATTTTAGATGTTCCAGAAATTCCAGGCGAGAATGTTCTGGCCATTGTTAAGAAAATTGATAGCAAAATTCAAGTAAAAAGTAATGATGATATTCAGGTGGCTCATCGAGTTCTTGCAATTAACAAAGACAAAATTAAACCTATTATTGTGAAACTAAAAACGAAAGAAATAAGGGACAATTGGCTAGAATGCAACAAAAAATTTAAATACCCTCTAAAAAGTACTGACATTAACCCTGATTTTAAAGAGTTTAAATTATTTTGAAATGGTTATCTAATACCTAGTAGTAAAAATTTCTTGTATAACCTAAACAATTTAAATTAAAAAATAAATATAAATTCATTTTGGGTGAAAAATGGAAAAGTTTTCATCCGTAAAAGTGAAAGATCAAAAATTTGGCGGATCAGAGATGAAAATGACGTAAATGGCTGCTGAAAATATTTCATTTTTTAGTTCTGTTGAACCTATGCCATGTTCTGTGATCTGTAACGACATTAAAGAATTACTGTCTTTCTTTAATTCTGGAAATTATTCAAGTTTAAAAATTTTACATTTTAACACCCGAAGTTTAAGAAATAAATTTGAGCAGCTGGAAGCTATTCTTGAGTATTTAAATAGTAAGACGGATATTTTAATACTTTCTGAAATATGGATCAAAACACATGAGTTAAATTTGTACCAAATAGATGGTTATTATATGTTCCATTATTGTAGAGATTACAATAAATCTGGTGGAATACTTTGCTAAGTTAAAAGTTTTTTAATAGTCAGGCAAATTACATTTAATAATATAAGTTCAGGTGAATATGTTGCTATTTATCCGGAAAATTATCATAATCAATATCAAATAATACGTATGTATCTATAGATCTCTTTGTATCCCACTTACCACCTTCCTAGTAGAATTTCAGGAATCACTCTTATCATTTGATAACGAAGGCGAAGTTGTTGTAATTGGTGAATTAAATATAAATATACTAGGAAATGATCACTACACAAATGAATATCTAAATTTGTTGTCATCAAATGTCTTTCCAAGTTTCATAAATTCACCGACCAGAGAAAGTATGATATCTTCTACTTGTTTAGATCACATTTATATTAAAAGCAAAATCGAAAGTTCATTCAAGAGTGGTATTGTTAAACTAGCAGTGACTGATCATTATACCATTCCCTTAACAGTTAATTTTAACAATAATATGAATATTCAGTGTGATAATTATATAGAGCCTATTTTTTATAACTACATAGACTATACGTTATTGAACAGGCTTTTAAGTGAATGTTCCTGGGACGAGGTATTAATTCTCAATGATGTCAATGAAGCTTATAATAAATTTTTAACCACATTTAATCTGGTAATTAAAAATTCATAATAAATCACAATCAGCAGAGCCATGGATTACTTCCGAAATTCTGAACTTATTAAAAGAAAGAGATAAGCTATGTAAAAAAAACCAAAAAAAAATACCCTTTAAATGAAACTTACCAAAGTAGCTTTAAAATTTTAGAAATCAAATAAATTATAAAATATGAGATTCAAAAAACAGTTTCAATTGAGTTTCAAAATTGTGATGGTAATATATCAAAGCAGTGGAAATTGATAAGAGAAATAATAAATCAGAAGACGGTAGAAAATAAATATCCAGAATTAGAAAGTGGTTCTGATTCAACTGAAAATACTAAGTTATTGGAAAACCAATTTAATGAACACTTTGTATATACAACAGTAAATCTGTCAAATAATAGGACTGTAAGAAATCAAAATAGCCATATGAGTAAAAATGCCAAATCAATGTTTTTAGCTCCAACTTGTAGAAAGGAATTGACTGACATTATAAAAGGTTTTAAAAATAAAAAATCTGCTGGATATGACAATATTTCCTTTATTGCTGTTAAAAATGTTCTTTTAACTTGATTTAACCATTGGTTCACATTTCTAATTTATCCTTCGAAACTTGAACTTTTCCAGATTTAATGAAGAAAGCTATTGTAATTCCAGTTTACAAAAAGGGAAATAAAAATGATTTTAAGAATTATCGACCGATATCTCTTCTTCCAGTATTTTCAAAAATATTAGACAAAACCAGTTAATAATAGATTGATAAATTTTTTAGATGGTGTTAATTTTCTCTATGAAAACCAATTTGGTTTTACGAAGTGTAGAGGTACAGAAACGGCAGTGTTGAATTATACGTCAAAGGTGTTTCGTTCCATGGATAATAATCAGTTTTCTCTATCCGTATTTATGGACTTGGAGAAAGCTTTTGACACCTTTGATCACGAAATTTTAATTAACAAACTAGAAAATACTGGCATTCGTGGTATTGTATTAAAATTGTTTAAAGACTACTTACAGCACAGAACGCAATGTATGTCTTTTTTAATACACTTTCTAACCCAAAACATATTTCATATGGTGTATCACAAGGTTCAGTCCTGCGACCAACCTTGTTTCTGATATTCATAAATGATCTATGTAAATTAAAAATAAATAGCTTTATTAACACTTTTGCAGATGATACAGTATTAACTTTATTTGCTGATTCTCAGGAAAATCTCCTTTATAACATGAACACTGATCTAAAATGTGTGATGAAATAGTTGGATTTAAATGGGTTACTTTTAAATACAAAAAAGACCAAGCATATTATATTTATCCTAAAAAAGAAATCATACAATCCAAATTTGATTAAATTAAAATTGCATATCTTTTCATGCAATAATTACTCTGCTTGTTGTAATGAAGAAATTTAACAGGTTCAAAGTATACTATACCTAGGCGTTTATATTAATAACTCCCTAAGTTGGAAAATGCACATTTGAAAACTAAGAAACACACTTAGAGAGATGTTATATAAATTTTATTATTAAAATAAATCCTCAGTAATAAAAGGTTTATAATGTTATACAAATCTTGTGTCCAGTCTGCTATACAGTATGGTATTACAAGTTGGGGAGGAACATACATTTCATCATTAAGGCATCTAATTTCAATGCAAAATAAATTTATATTTCAAATATTACCAAATAAATATAAAACTGTTACCATCTTTTGTAAGTATACCATTTCAGGTGTATTTCCAATGAGACACTTATTTGTTTATAGAACATTAAATTACTTCTTTAAAAACAATAATGCAGTGCCGCATTATAGAAATTATTCTATGCGAGATGATGGGAAAAAGGTTTCGTTGCCACTTTCAAAAAAAATAAATTATGCACAAACATTTTGATTATTTGGCACCTAAAATTTTAATTCTTTACCGATTATAATTCGAAATGAAACAAATTTTATGCATTTCAGATCTCTTACTACTAATCAACTAATGAGCATTACTGACAGCCTGTTTTCGGTGTTAAAGTAAAAAAACTTTAAGTCGTTTTTAAAAATTCTGTATTGGTTTTGTATTTTTTTGTGTAAAATTCAGTGTCAATGTTGCCAAAATTATGTATTTAAATAATGTGCATGTTAACCTACATAAGCTTACTTGCTCTTGGGTTAATAAGAGAATTAGAAATGTATCCTGTTTGTAACCTTTTATTATAATAAATTGATGAACTGATGACATTCGAATCCTCTTCCAAACTGCCCGTTTCTCTCGTCTGTCGCTAGAAGGAAAGGGGTCTTCGTAACCTGGCTATTTACCCATTGTGTGCCAAAAAAGTGCCGCTCACAGTTAAAACAACCCAACGTTTAAGAGAGTGAGAACTAAGTGAGACTAAGCGCCGTGTAATAATTCCGACCTTCTCTGAGACTCCGGGGTCCTCGTGACCTGGACATTTACCAGTTGTGTGTAAAAAAAGTGCCGCTCAGAGGTAAAACAACTGAAAGCGATCTCTGACCCGCTACTCATGTTGCGGTGTGTTCTTTTCCAAAACGAATGTTACCTGAAATGAATGGTCAAATTGTCTCTCTCATTTATTTTTGGTACACCCTGTATATATTTAGATGCAGGCCCTGATCTATAAAAAAATCAGGTCGGACGAGAAACACAATCGAGCAGAAAAATTTTAAAAGGGAGAGGAGCAAGTGACTGGTTTTGCAATGCAATATAACATTTCCCCCTTCGTTTTACAGATATTTTAAAAATTTCTAGAAAAAATGCATTAAATATAAATATGTTTAATAATTTTCCCCTCTATTGCCATTAAGCCGTCCCATGGCCGAGTGGTTAGCACGCTTGGCTACTGATCTAAGGGACCTGGGTTCGAGCCCCGGGTAAGGCATGGCTGTTTGTATCGTTTTTCTGCTGAGGGCCTGCCATCCTCTCAGACCTTCTACTAAGGCATATAAACTGACAGGCTCCTGTCAGACCTCTGTGGCAAGCAGCTGCTTGAGGGGGTATTTATTTATTTTATTTATTGCCATTACTAGCATTCAGAGGGGGGCATGGGTCCTTGCCCCCCTCTGATCCGGCCCTGTTTGGACGTTTCTATATGTAAATATATAGATACGTAACAAGAAAATACTTTTGTAGAGAATGATGGGGTGTGGTAAGGTTGGAGGGGTGGGATAATGTTAAATGCAATGAAGACTGTCACGTCCCCATCTTTGCATTGACTGTGTGTAAATTCCATTTAATGAGAGATATGGAGAAATTAAATATCCTTATTAGGTACAGTCTGCATGTCTGACATCCAGGGTAAAAGGTAATAATTCACTCCAAATGGATGTCGATGGGTTCTCGAAATTAACAAATCGTTGCAGCCTCTCAGGGAGGAATCCGATATTAATCACCAAGGCGGTTTTATAAGAGATAACTGTGAACTAACACGTGTAATACATTTTCTGATGTTTCATATCAATTTCATATCACTTTTCATTATTGCCTACAGTGGCAAGACAGCAGTCACTAAGGGTTGCAAAACTGGAAAATATTAAGTGCATTGTACTTAACATAAATATAATGACAACTGAATTTCCAGTAATAGTAAGGATGTGATTAATTTATCGTTTTTATTATTTTATGCTTTTTAATTAAATCTTAATCAAACGTTAAAATTTAAATAAATTAAAACTGAATTGAAGTTTAAAGAGATCTAAAATGCAAACAATTATTGATTTTTCATTACAGTACTCTGGTCTAAACATTTCCTCCGTTGTTAAAAAACGGACTGCTGCAATAAAAAGCTGAGCGCTCTCGCAGCAAGCAGATGTTTTATGGCTGATGTGAATAACACCCAATGTTATGTTCAGTCGCAATGTCCTTATTATTCAAGGCATCGTGAATAGCAATTAACGCAATGAAGACATTTTTTTTTTCATGCAATTCTTCTTATTACACTTATTTACATTTTCCCTGTAGATTTATCTTTGTTTTTTAATTTGTAAAGAATAAGTATTAGACTGAGAATTCATTCTTGAATACAATAAACAATTCAATCTAATTACAGCAATAATGTTGATTCTTATCTGTTGCTGCTTTTGCCATTTGTCGCTTATTGTTCGTTATTTATTTTGTACACTTGGTCTCTACTCAGTAATTCTTTTATCGTTTATTATTCAACAGTGAAAGATATCGCAAACAATGATAATTAATTCATTTCGAAAATACCCATATCATAAAAACTAAAAAATAAACTCTTCATGAGTGGAATTGCGAACTATTTATAACAGGAGGAAAAATAACTTCGTAAAGAAATCGACAAGACTAAGCTTTTGCTGCACACTAAGAGAGTGAGTGGTCTTATCAACCGACAAAAGGGGATTGCGTTGCGTATCTCTACACCGCACACTAAGAACTTATTGGTACTGAGTAGAGACAGCGTGGAGAAAAAGTAACTTAAGATACTTTGGCAGGAAAGCTGTCTTTCCCTACCCATGACTAAGTATCCCACCAGTTACTGTTGACACCAATGTTGATATGACCCATTCCAAAGTTACTCTTAAGCCAATAAAGCTACTTAACCTCAAATTATTATACTGTTACTATAGATGAACGTGCAACAATATAACCAGAATTAAGTGTCATTTGACGCTCGAGTTATGCTTCAGCGTTAGAATTACGTCACTAGCTTATTGGAATAGACAGACTCGAAACTATAACGGTGCTTAGAATTATAGGAAAGTTTTCGATAGCAGCTGAAAGTATATATTTATTTTCCTTTTAGGGAGTTAGTATTATGTTAATTTAAGTGAAGGTTATTCAAGAGACATGGCAACCAACCTGAAGAAGCGATATGTTAGTCGAGCAAGCGCCTGGCTGGAGTTAAATTCTTTATCCGCAGTTCATCGTCTGATGCCTGATGATCTTAAAGTATAAGATGAAGCTTATTTCCATTGATGAAATGACGCCAAAAGGAAAATCAAATAGAGTTTAGTGACAGCAAAGTATATAAAAAGAATTGGTAAGGTAAACTTATAGTATTTCAACAAAGAAACTTGAGTTGCTTGTTAAATGTTTAATCAATATTCCATTTGTGCTTTGAATAGATAATAAAATAATTTTAGTACACATATATGAAGAATAATTAAGAGATGGTAAAGTACACTTTTTACGGTTTAGCTGCATACTGATGAAAACAAGGATAATTGTTAGTTTAATTAGTTTTACATATGTATGTGGTTTTTTACCTTTGTAATAAATTAGTTCTTTTATAATTTTTGTTGCTAAGCTTTCTTTTAAACTCACGCTCAATTTTCTATTAAAAATTCATAACAACTGGTGTCAGGAGCGGTACATTATATTGAATGCCTTTTACTAGGACTATGAATGAGTTAGTAAAACTTATTACTCCCGTGGCCGAGTGGTTAGGCGCTTGGCTACTGATCTACGGGACCTGTGTTCGAGCCCCGGGTAAGGCATGGCTGTTTGTGTCGTTTTTCTGCTGAGGTCCTGCCATCCTCTCAGATCTTCTACTGTGGCATATAAACTGACAGGCTCCTGTCAGACCTCTGTGGCAAGCAGCTGCTTGAGGGGGTATTTATTTTATTTATTACTCTATAGAGGTGAATATATAGAAGATATAAGAAGTAAAATAGTTGCTCAAAGAAGTGAAATTGCTACTCAAAGCAGTAAATTGGTGATATTGCTAGTCAGAATGATGATATGAGAGCTGAAAAAAGCGACTCAGATTGATGACTTGAAAGCCAAGCTAGCGGCTCAAAATGATGATTTAAAAGCTGAAATAATTAGTCAAAGCAGTAAAATTGATAATATAGCTAGTTAGTCAAAATAATGAGAGCTGAAGTGGCTTCGAAAAATTAGTAAGATTAGTGATCAGAATAATAGTGTGAACAAAAAACATCAGTGAAATAACTGACCACTGTAAAGAGATTAAGATCGAACTAAACTGTCAATGAGATAGTTTAAAGTTTGAAATTGATGGTGTAATAAATGATATTGATGCTAAGCGTAAGGTGTAAAGTGTAATGCAAATATAATCACTTGTGACTTTAAACAACAGATTGATAGTGTTAAGATAGGTTGTAAGCATCAAATTGACAGTGCAAAAACAGATAGCGTACGCGTTTCAGGCTTTAAGAAGTGAAATCTTGTCCCCTTCTTGTGATAATGGTAACGTTAGTGAAAGTAACTTGTATACACATATCCCTAAAAGAACAACAAAACCTTTCACATGCCATGACCAATCATCTTGGGTAGTGTTTTACACACAATTCGAAGTTATCGCTAGAGCCAATGAGTGGAATGAATTCCAAAAGGCCAGTTTTCTTGCAGCTTCATTAAGAAATTCTGCTGCGGAAGTTTTACAGTCTGTTCAGCAGAAAAACGAATTGATTTTAAAAGTTTGGTTTCTGCATTAGAACTCAGGTTTGGCGATAGTTATTTAAAACAATACTATATGACTCAATTTAAACATCGTATGAAGAAGAGTGGTGAAACTTTGCAAGAACTTGTCAGTGATATTGAGCGTCTAGCTAGATTAGCTTATAGTAACTGTCCACCAGATATTCAAGATAACTTAGCTCAACTACAATTTATTGATGCTATTGCCGACCCTGAGACTCAACGATCCCTGAGGATGTTGGAAGATGAATCCTTAAAGTCAGCTGTGGTATATGCCATGATGTACGAGTGCTCCAGGCTTTCCTCCCGAGCGAACACACGCAGAGTGAGATCTATGAATGCAGAAGAAACTGTAGAAAAGGATAGTGAAATGCAAGAACTAATCATAGCCATACTATCCGTTTTGAGAGAGATAATAGGTTCCTCTCCAAGGACGTCTACAAACATACAGTGTTGTAATTGTGACAAGACTCGACATATTCGAGCTAACTGCAAAAGGTGGTGGGTGCAAAGTTCAAGCACGTCTAATAGACAACAAAACTAGCGTAAGCAACGTGAAGGGCAAAGGTTGGATGTTGATTGGTTGGCCCAAGGGGAAATCGCCCACGTTTCAGCACTGCGTGGTCTGGCAACGTGTTGGCAGCTGATGGAACCATGAATGGAATGCCTAGCCTTATGATAGTAGACACTGGTGCAAATATAACTTTACTCAGAACAGATATAATAAAGAAGATAATACCTCAACAAAACTGGAATGCTAGATAGTCTAATATAATCCTACAAAGAGCCACTGGAGATCGTGCTAAAGTCCAGGAAGATGGACCTCAACATCAGAGCTGGTAGCTGTCTTGTACGCTATCCTATTTACATCGCTGACATCTAAGATGAATGCATATTAGGTCTTGATTTCCTAAAGAAACTCGGATTCCGTATTAGACCCATTGACAGCCTACTGATCTATAAGACAGAAGAGATCCCTCAGCTTAGCCGAACATCTGATTCTTTATCAAGTGTGACCACAGTATTAGTGACGGAAGACACAGAAATTCTAGGACAAAGTGAAGTTATGGTCCATGGAGATCGGGCGGAGATTTCTGGGGCCTTCTGATTGGCGTTCACTGATACTCCTGGTAAAGGAGATTTGGCTCATGGCATCCTGGTGCAAGGACTTTAGTCAAAGTAGATAAAGAACATATTAATATCACAGTGATGAACTGCAACAAATCCATAGATTATTGAGAAAAGGTAAAGAATTAGCAATATGTGAACCTGTTACATGGTTAACAAGTATAGACACATAGAAGTTACTGACCAAACCAACACCATACAGACATCCCCTCTCACCTTACTGACTTGTGGAGAAAAACAAGGATGATATTTATTGAAGACCAAGCTGCTAAGGCCAAGAACTACTTAAAGAGTTTTCTCACATTTGTTCTGCTACATCAAATGATTATGGCGATACTAACCTGACAGAACATAAGATCAACACTGGTGATTCTCCTCCAGTCCATCCACCAGCAAGAAGGCTTCCATTAGCAAAACGGGTGGAGACAGAACAACTCATAAGGAACATGGAAGCTCAAGACATTATAGAAACATCATCGAGTCCCTGAACATCACCAGTATTTCTTGTCAAGAAAATGGACAGGTCCATCAGATCTGGTGTGGATTACCGCAGATTGAATGATATAACAAAGAAAGACTGTTTTCCTTTACCCAGGACTGATGATACACTTGACACTCTATCTGGGTCAGAATGGTTCTCGACATTAGGTATGATGAGTGGCTATTGGCAGATTGGTATACATCCTGAACATCGTGAGAGAAAAGCTTTCACTACAGGAAATGGACTTTGGCAGTTTAAAGTGATGCCATTTGGATTTTGCAACGCAGCTGCAATGTTTCAACGACTAATGTAGTCGTTGATCAAAGGTTTGTCTTGGGATGTCTGCCTAGTTTACTTGGATGGCATCATCGTTCCTGGAAAGACTTTTGTTAAACATTTGGGAAAATCTTTGTCATGTGTTTGAGAAACGTAGGGTAACCAAGCTGAAATTGGGACCGACTACGTGTAAGCTGTTCTAACAAGAAGTCCATTACTTTGGTCATCAGAGATTAAGACTGATCCTAGTAAGATAGAAGCTGTAAAAGACTGACCTCCACCATAGGATGTTCATCAACTTCGTAGCTTTATGGACTTTTCACATACTATAAAAGATTTTTCATGTGGAATGCCTAATGTGTAGTAGTCTTCCAACAATTGAAGCAACCTCTTTCTACGTCACCAGTGTTAGCATGTCCACAAACTGGAAAGAAGTTCATATTAGATTACTGACACAAGTAACACAGGAGTTGGTGCTGTACTTTCACAGTAACAGTACGGACAAGAAAGAGTTATTGCATATTTTACTCAAACCAGAACGCAATTATTGTTTCACACGAAAAGAACTCTTAGATAAAGTGAAAGCAATAGAACATTGTCATCATTATCACTATGGCCAGAAATTTCTCATTCGTAATGATCATGATGCTCTCAGGTAGCTACTAAACTTTAAGAACACTGAAGGACAAATTGCTAGGTGGATACAATAGTTGCAAGAGTAGAATTTCCCCATTGATCATCGAAGTGGTAAGTTGCACAAGAATGCAAATGCTCTTTCTAGACGTCCATGCATTCACAACTGTAAGCTTTGCTGTAATTCAGAGTTATAATATGGTGCTCAATATATAATGTGCATATGACAGTTAACATCGACACAATAAAAGGGTTATACACCTGACATCTGAAGCCCAATAGAAATTGGAAAGGACCAAATGAACCATGGGGTTATAAAGCTAATAATAGATATTGAAATATCTAATATAACACCTAACTGAGAGCAAATTATGACTTAACAAACAACCTTCAAGTACAGCCCAACTACCAAAAGCTATTGGGCCCAGTGGGACTCCTTAGAAGTGAAAAATGGTGCACTATACAGAAGATGAGAGAATCCCATTGGACGACTGATCCGTTGCCAGATAATCCTTCCTCACTCCCGAGTGGAACTAGTGATGGGAGATGTGCATGATAGTGCCACTGGAGGACACGTCCGCGTTAATAAGACAGAAGCGAAAGCCAGGGAACAATTCCATTAGCTGAAAAGTAGGGCAGACGTTGAAAGATGGTGTAGGCAATGTGAGGCCTGTGCAGCAAAGAAAGGCACTAAGACTAGGAATCACGGTAAGCTGCAGCCGTATAATATTGGTGCCCTTTTGAGAGAATAGCCATTGATGCAATGGATCCATTCCTTAGGACTGATGATGGAAATGACTATTTATTGGTGGCAATGAATTATTTCATGAAATGACCTGAAGTCCATCCCATCCAAGATCAGGTTGAGTTGGGTTGTTTTACCCCTGAGCAGCACTTTTTGCACACAATGGGTTAAATGGCCAGGTCAAAAGACTGTTGTTTTACCTCTGAGCGGCACTTTTTGCACACAATCGGCTAAATGGCCAGGTCAAAAGACTCCGAAGGCTCAGAGAAGGTTGTGGGAGAGGACCCACTGGAACAGCTGTTAGGAGACAGATGGTAGCATCCTGTCAAGGCCATACAGTGTGTTCTTCAACGTGCTCAGGTTATGGCTCTCCCACACATGGGGCCGCAGCTTAACGTCCCATCCAATGGACGGCTGCCTTTACAAGCTCATCGGTGTCCCCTACTGACCTTGGGAAGGGCGGGGAGTTTTGCGGAGATAAATCTCAATGCTGTCCCAGCTGGGACTCGAACCTGGGAACTGCAGATTACGAGCCTGGCACGCTACTGACTGAGCTACCCCCCTCCAAGATCAGGAGGCAACAACAGTTGCACAGATAGTAGTAAACAATTCGATTTAGTAGGTATGGAGTATCTTATAGGACAATTGCACAACATCTAGCATTGTTTGTCGACGACCATCAACGTGACTGGGATCGCCATATACCACTCTTTTCGTTGGCAAACAATAGCAGTGCACGAAACAGCTGGTCAGATACCTCCCATGATGCTCTTTGGAAGAGAATTATGCCTTCCCTGTGACCTTTTAATATATGGTTGGCCTGAAACCATGTCCACTCCAGAAGAACTACAACAGCGACTAGAAGAAATCCACAACTCCATCACATATAATATCGACTTGGCGAGCAGAATAACCAAAACGAGGTACGACAGTAAAACAAATGGAACTGTTTTCAATCAAGGAGATCTTTTCTGGCTATACAATCCACATAGAAAGAATAGACTTTCTACAAAACTTCAGAAACATTGGGAAGGTCTATTATGGTAGTAAACAGGATTGTTTGACCTCTGACTACAAAGTGGAAAGTGTTTCACATGGATCGTTTGACCTCTGACTACAAAGTGGAAAGTGGTTCACATGGATCGTTTGGTCGCATTTCATCGAAGAACTGAAGAAGCTTCGGAATCCAGAACTGTTCGGGATGAACAAGACCTAAGGAGGGGGTAGTGTTACCTCAGATGAACTTGCAACAATAAAACCAGGATTGAAGTGTCATTTAATGCTCGAATTATGCTTCAGCCTGAGTTATGTTCTGCCTTCGACCTCTTGAACGCCAATTGACGAGGTCTCTGTAACGGCGTAGCACACGATAAATGAGTGTTTTGCACTTGTAACAGAAAATAGTTGTAAAGAGAAACAAATATGTTTCAATGGAATGATCCTGTATTGAGCTGCTTATTCAGTTTCTCCTTTTGGTCTTGCTTCTGCACTTGGAGTCGGCGGACAGCCTTTGCAGCGAATTGACACACTTCATCACTAAAATTAAAAATTGCGGCATCTGGCCCACTCTACATAATAGGCTGAGCCTTATGAAACACATCGCCTTGTTTCACCCCCTTCATATTTTCGACATTAGAGAGTTTGGGGTGGCTAGACATTAGGGGCAGTTCGCCCCTAATGTCTAGCCACCCCAAACACTCAGGGGTAGTCACGACAAAAGTATAATAAAAATAAATAAATAAATACCCCCTCAAGCAGCTGCTTGCCACAGAGGTCTGACAGGAGTCTGTCAGTTTATATGCCGTAGTAGAAGGTCTGTGAGGATGGCAGGACCTCAGCAGAAAAGCAACACACACATCCATGCCTTACTCGGGGCTCGAACCCAGGTCTCTTTGATCAGTAGTCAAACGTAAAATCGACAAAAGTATATATTTATTTTATTTTTAGATTATTAGTATTATGTTAGTGAAGGTTATTCAAGAGTCATGGCAATCAAACTGAAGAGGCAACATGTTAGTGGAGCAACTGGCTGGCTGGCTTTAATTTCTTCCTAGAAAGAGTTCATCGTCTGAAGCGTGGTGATCTTAACCTATAAGATGAAGCTTATTTTCTTTGGTGAAATGATGCCAACAGGAAAAGCAAATAGAGTTTAGTGACAACATAGTGTATAAAAGGAATTGGTAAGGTGTAAACTTCAAGGTATTCCAACAAAGAAACTTTAGTTGCTTGTGAAATGTTTAATGAATATTCTATTTGTGCTTTGAGTCGATATTAGAATAATTTTAGTACAAATATTTTATGTATAATTAAGAGATGTAAACACTCCTTTTATGGTTTAGTTTCATACTAATGAAGACAAGGATAATTGTTAATTGAATTTGTTTTATATATTTGGTTTTATATCATTGTAATAAATTAGTTCATTTATAAATTTTGCTGCTAAGCATTCTTTAAACTCACTCTAAATTTTCTATTAAAAATTCATAATAATACTGATTAATGGAAAAGATTACCTCTCACAAGAACCAGTCAATTAGTCTCGACTACAGTAATATACTAAGAGTAGCATGTGCATGTTATTTGAATTTCACAAAATACAACTGAGGAGCTGTGCCTGCACATTCCTCTTTTCCCTCAATGTCCAATACTTGAAAACAATATACAGAACTTTGGGGTCCTACCTGGGCCAAGTAACAGTACTGCCACTGATATAATGACCTCTCCCACCTTTTGAATGGCTGGTCACTCAGTCCCGTATGACACCTCCACCGTGGAACAAAACATACTCTGATAGATCATCACAGTTTATTGTATTCCTCTAGTTAAGTTTCAGTTTAGGAATAAAACTGGAATTTATTAATCTAATTAAAGAGAAGCCGTCCTGCAGACGGTTCAGGGCTCCTTCCATAACACCCAGCTTCTCAAAACAAAGAAAAATCTGGCACCCATACTGAACTGGCAATAAACTAAATAAGAATAAAATGTTAATCGAACTACACTAGTCTGAAGTCAGCCAACATTCATTACGTGCCAATGGTGGGATCACGATTGGCAGATTCCACTTCTCAATCACTTTGTCATGGAAAGTTATGGTCTGGAGACAGTTCTTTTTCACCGAGTTCAAAAAGATGTTAATCACAGTTTGTTCTATTCCTCTAGTTAAGTTTTCACTTCACGAAATGGACTACTGTGGTCGCATTGCCGGAAGGGGTAAAAAGGGTGGAAAGGTGAACTCATCCTTCTCGTGCATAGTGGGCAATTAACTTGGGGGGTTCTGGTGGTCAGACATAGAATGTTTCGGTCAGCTGCTGATAATACTGCCTCCATTCCTGTTATTGATCTTATACTTTGGAGGTGATATGAATCTAATATCCTTGAGAGCCACGGATTCGAGTACACGGTTCTTTCAAAGGCCCTTCTTTACTGACAATGTCCACTTTTACTCTGTCAAAAGTGTTAGCAACTCATGTCAAATTCATAACCCATGGAGAGGAATTGACAGCTAAGGGTGGAATCTGCGCTTGAGTTACGAAGGGTATTGGCCACAGCTGACGACAGCACTACCTGGGATTCTCTCAAGAGTTAACGCACTAATTCATTGCTTGGCACACTTCACTCTGCGATCTCCATTTCCAATCGCCTCTCCGAGTTCTCTGTTCAGTTACAACCTTGTAGTTCATGATGTTATTTGTTTTTCATTTTTTCACCCATATTGATTAATTTCGAGAGCCTAGCCAATTGTTTGTGACGTGTTTGAGTCTCTGTGATCTCGTACTCGCCAACTACTCAAGATGCAGCTGACCCTGATAAATCGAACTTTTATAATCATGCTGTCATTTCTTCAGTTTTACCTACTGCAGTGGTGTCGCATCTTTTGGTTCTATCAGCCCTCAGCCCCGTATAAAATTGGTATTAGCGTTCTCTTTTAACTGAGTAAATTTTATTAAGTTTCCTTTTTAATTGAGAAAACAAACATTTATGCTAAAATTTTGGTAGGAAACGAAAATTGAATGTCTGAGCTAATATTTTAAGCAGAACTCAGCAGTGGCTACTTTTAATTCACGTTCTGCTCTTGATTGATATTGTCACAGGGGGGCGATATTGACCGAGTTGGTAGCACGCCAGGCTCATAATCTGCAGCTCCTAGGTTCGAGCCCTGCCTGGGCCAGTGTTCAGATTTTTCTTTCCTGATCATAGCCAAAATGTGAAAATCTTATAGTTTACGTTGTGTATCTCTGTAACGTGCACCAAGTACTTTATACCATATACCAGTCAGACCACGTGAAGAAAGTTAACAGTAGAATTGTGGCTGAAAAATCTCCTCTTTTCTGCCCTCAATTATATGCCATAAGCTGTGGGATATAATTTCCAAATATCTCTAGATTTAGTAAAAAATACGTACTATTCGACTATCCCTTGAAAAACAACTGGGGATTCCTGCCTGAGCTCCTCCTTTTCGCTCAGGGTTCAATATCTGGAAAATTGTACACCGAGCTTTAGTACACACTGGTTAAGTGACGTGCCTTGGCATTCTAATGCTCTCTCCCATCTTTGGTCTGGCTAGTCACTCAATTCTGCAAGATATCTTCGACTGGGATTATAAATTGCACTTTCAATGTATCATGTAAGTTTGGAAATAAACGGGAAAATAACAAGAGATTTATTCATTAAGTAAACAGAGAGTTGCAGATTTTTTCCGTCAGTCAGCTTCCTAAGGGACTATCAAGACAACATACAACACAACTAAGCAAATTACTAAAGAACTACCACTATTCTATAGTTATAATTATGCTAATTTAAGATAGGTGAGATACTGAATCAGCCTACCTATGAATCCAATGTCGCTGGTTAGATCGCATGTAATCCTTTGTTTTGGCCACCTAGTCCAGGAAAGTTGTAGATTGCAAACAGTCCGTCATACGAGCTCAGTATAACACCACTAAACAATCCACAAGGGTCAATGCTGACGTTAAGCCTATTATTGTGGTTTCCTTTTGCCAGAGGGGAAAAGGCTCGTCCTTCTTACTAACAGCACAAATTATGGCAAGATGCTTCAGTGGGTCTTCGGGGGAAAACTGCATGTGGCAACTAGCTTAGACACTATTGTCACTTGATGATGTGAACTTTTATTGCCAAGGGAGAGTTGTTTCGGTGAGTGAATAGAATGTCTGGAGAGCTAGATGTCAAGTTCCAGGCAGACTTGGGATTCGGATACAACAGCGCTATCCAACTAGCGGTCCGCACAACGATTTTTGTGGCCTGCGAACAAAATCAACTTTTTATTGAAATTCTAAATAAATATCTGTAATCCAACTTATAATTTTTCGTCAACTTATATTACTGTACTTGATATGCAATCTTCACCTTTCTCATTCTATTTGCAATTATTTCAACTTACTCATTCTATTCTTATTGCCCAACAAATATGGCCACAATGATCCCATTAAATTTATTAAATATTAGATAAGGTTTAAAAAATTTATATTGGCTTATTATTACTTATTATTTTTGGTATAAATAAAATATTTTTTGAGGTTATTGAGGTTTATTATTATTTATTATTTTTCGTATAAATAAAATAATTTTTTGAGGTGACATGAATGACTTTTCAATTACCTATCGTATCCTATTCTATTTTTTGCCCCGCGAAATATTGGGATACAATGTTCTTTCCAAATGAACTGATCTGGTTTGAAAAGTCTCTTTATGCTCAATGAAAAATGCTATTTGAATGGGTACTTTGATAATGTTCTTTTCTCAATTTAAGGGGGAATATCAGGCTTCTGCTGTTGACTACACTATCAGGGCTCTCCCCTGGCTAAACCATATCTAGCTTCTTCAATCTCTCAAAACACACCTTTTCACAATGAATGTTGATGTCACTCTCCTAAAATTGAGAAAAGAACATTATCAAAGTACCCATTCCCCTCTCGTAAGGCGAAAAACCTTTTAATGTGTTCAAATAGCATTTTCAGTGTGTTCAAATAGCATGCTGTGAATGTTGGCTATATGTTGCTGACTATGACGTCAGCTGTTGTTTTCATGTCCATCTGCTTTAAGTAGTTTTCGAGCGTTTGCCTACTGTTTGGGGTGTGGGTGACTACCGTCGTTATCGGAACTCCACTTGGGATTTTATCTGAGCCTCATAAATCATGGCTCTTTTATTATCTGCCAAATTCCCACTCTGTCTCACTGTGTTCTGTGTGCACAATCTTTAAATTTAACACTGGCGCTGCAATCTTTTATCCAATGCCCATTGGAAGTGTCACTTATCCTTTGTGACCTTATTAACTTTTTTCCTCATTCACTGTTTTCTCCACTTTTGATGCTGCGGCCAATTATTGCTTTTTCTAGGCGATGTTTGCTTTTGCAAGGGTGCATGTGGCATTGTTCAGTTTGGGCTATGTGATCTAACAACAAAAAAATGGCGGTGGGGAAGAAGGAATGAAAGATGGCGGTGATCGTGGTTGGGGGCAGGTATCTTACACTGCAGTTGAATGAGAATGCTAATCAGAGTGCAACATTATCAATAGCTCTTTCTGATTTATTATAGTCAAACACTCAAATTCTGTTCGTAATGACAATAATTTTTACCAATTTATCTTTACACTTGCTAGGTGGCCCCGATGCAGTTTGGGAAATATCGTACAATATGTGCAGATAAGTTCTATCAGGTTATTGCTCTTTTATAAGTGGACGATCTCTGACCTATAGATTTTAAAATATAAGAATATATTTTTTATGAGTGTAGTTGTGCGACAATAAAACATTAAGTACGCATGGAATACCCTTTCTAGGGGAGCAACCTACCTCCCTACTCCTAGTGTTGAAAGCCGTTTTAGAGAAAGGCAGACTTTTAAACTCTTGTATGCATCTGAAGAGTAGAAACTGCATCCGAGCACCATTACAGCTAGGCTTCGAAGGATTTTCCATTCCCCTAATAACGCTCAGTTTCCAGGAGGCAGGCAAAAGGGTGCATTACAGCATTACTCTGTCCTCTGGCATGAAGCTCAAAGCCTTTGGGCCACCGTGTGTTAGTTTAATCTAAGGAGAATATTTTAATGATCGTAGATGAGACCAACGAGAAGAGGATGGGGATGAGAAACAACCGAGAGGGAGAGACAGAGTTGATTGAATTGAAGGAAGATAATTAATGCAGAAGAAATGCGAAGAAGAATGAGCTTATGCTAATGGACGACTTTCGTGAAAATTAATGAGATAAAGCAAAAGGGAAAAAATCGTTGCTGCATTGATAATTAAAAGGTTTAAGTTCTTTGCAATTGAAAAAATCTTGAATGACTGAACAGTCGATGAAAGCCAGAGCAACCAAATATGATTATTAGAAAAAATGGCGATTGATTATTACTGCATCTGTCACAATTTATGATCCATCATATTTGAGATTTATAAGCGGATTAGCATGCTAGATTGAAAGGTCACAGGTTTTCACTTCTAATCGTGACTTCACTTCTAATCCCTAAGTTATCTTTGATTTTTTTTCTCTATTGTTAGTCTTTGGCAATTTAATTTTTTCCATTCATTTATACTGAGTTCTTTGTAATATTGAAGTGAAATTAACTTTCATTAGTTAAAAGAAATAAACTTTGTCTTTGAAAAGTTTTCCTTTAAAAAATATTGGCTGGCAGAGACAGCTAGCTGATTCAACATAAGTATTGAGGCAAGGCTATCTACATGCTAATATGACGTCATCTAGTAAATTATGCATAAAAAGTAAAAAAAAAAAATTGTGTTCTTCGTGAAAATTTTCGATTTTTTTGGAATGCGATTTGTGTAGATATTTTATATTTTACTTTGTGATAGTTATTTGTATTAGAAGGTAGAAATTTTTATAGGAAGGCACAATTATTTAGTTTGAAGATATTTCGGAAGTATTTTAAAGTTCAAAACATTTTTATGATTGTAGCTGATGCAGTGTTATTAAGTGGCACTTGGTGCTTAAAATAGATTATCGATTTTGTTTCACACATTGATATTGAAGCCACGTGCTAACTTTCACAATTGCTCGTGAGAAAGTATATTGTATTTTGAGGTTCTCTATGCTATGGAAAGAATACGTCATATCTTTGTAATTGAAGTGACTGCTGTAGTCAGAAAAATAGTTTTACTTGAGTGTGTGCATGAATAATAGTAGAAGCTTGTTTCCTTGCGGAGAAGAATATTACGAGTATTAATTTTCGTACGGCCTTCGAGTTTTAGTAACTCGTTCCAGTAAGTATACTACTTTAATCATGTGTAAAGAGTTTTAGGTGAAACTCCTTTATATAAGTCGTGTAACAGTAGATTAGGAGACACTGACAATATAGATAACTCTCAAAATTGTGTTATATTGAACAAAAAAGTACTTGGTACGCTTAGATATAATGCAAAATAGTCATTTGTAATAACTGACGTGTAAAATACTGTTGTTGAACAATTCGTGAAGTGCTAAGCCTCAATTAAGATGTTTCATCACTTAAAGCTTGTTAATTAAAACATTATGTGACGGAAAGTTCGAAAGTTTATTCTATTTGCATTTGTTAGTAAAAGGTAATCAGTTATTAATTAGGCATAAGTATAGTTAATTCATTTGTTCATTAAGTGAATTATTCAAGTTTTACTTATTTCTTGTAAAATAATTGTTTTGTTTATTAAGTAAGCTGATTTGTTATCAGTTGGTTAATTCAAACGCACTACAGAGTATTGTCAAATAAACATTACTGGAACTTCGTAACAATATTAACAGACTACAGTGGAAGAGTATTGTAGTGATTGCTGTGAAGTGATTTTGGAACCATGTTGAACTTTTAAGATGTTATGTGTGACGGCACAATTTTGATTTCTATTGTGTGGGAATTATCGGTAGTAATACGAATAAAATATGTACATAAACGAAAAGAAAGATGTAACATAGATGACAGGGCAGGTGATAACAAAATAATGCAAATTATTGAAAAAATAATGAATCTGTGTTTCCAAATACTAAAAAATGATTTAATGGTAGAACACTCTAAATTTAGAGAAGATATTAAGAAGGAAATTGATGAGTTTCGAAAGAGTGTAAAGCTATGCTTCTATGAATTCGAGAAACGTATGCAATAACGAAGGAAATGTCAAAAGACCGTTAAAAAAGTCAAACCCAAAATGAAAAATTAAATGAACAAAATGAGTTTTTGCAAATGGAGGTGAAATGCCTAGAACAGAAACGGGCTGAATTAGAAAAGTTCACCAGAAACACAATTGATCGAGAGAGTCGGTATTCGAGAAAACCAGAGAAGAAAATTCTTCAGAAATTAGATATGAAGCATTATATCTTTTTTTTTTGCGAAATGAGATAATTAGCTATACCCTGGCAAACGCCTGGAGCGAAACGTCTGGCCATAGATAACTTTTGCCATTGATAACGTATTACTCCATTCGCAACTTGAGACTCTCCGTCAATAACCTTCTACTCCATTCCTAAGCAGACGACTGCAGTGCTGCCAGAGATTCCAGGTATTTCCAGATGGATTAATCGTGATCCAGAGGAGCCAGGAACTCGATCTCTTTACGTAATACAGGACGACAAAACGGAGAACCATCACTCCGAATGTAAGACCAATTGGTCAACCACCTGTGGAATTAGAGGAAGCCGAAAACTTTTGCACCAATGAGTCACCACTGATGTACAAGAACACTCGTGTCCGCTCATCGCTTCCCCCGCCCGTTCAGAACACACCCGCTTTATAATACGATGATGATTGGCAGATATGGTAAACAAAGAAGACAGGAATTTGTAGGCAGCGCATAGAATTCTCGCAAGAAATAGAAATAGAATGAGACTAATAGTTCAGTTACGATTAAGAAAATGAAGGAAACATGGGTTAAAAATGTATACCAAAAAGGGATTTTAAGAAACGAGAACAGAAATGAGCATTTTGAGGAAGGCAAAATTCTACATCAATGACGCATAACACCAAAGAATCAGCAGCTGGTATACAAAGTGAAAGCGAAAAAGCTACAGCTTTGTGTGTGCTTGAGAGATCAAAAATCTAAGTAAGAAAGGCTGTAAACGAAGAAGTCATTAGATGAGAATTGTAAGACTAATACGAAACTTTGTAACAAAGGATGGAGGGCAACACCATTTCTTAGAATCTTCCATTCAGTTGACTGCGATGCACTCCACTTCCAGTTGGCTTGATGAGTTGATTTCTTTGCACTCCACCAGATCTGGACAAATGTTTCAGCAAAAAGGCTGCACAGAACGCTGAAAATAGAATGGCGGCCGCCAAAGAATTATATGTTCAATAGGTTATGTATATTAAAAAAATTCAACTTAATTATTTTAGTGAGATTTTACTTGGCACAAAAGGTACACCGATTCTCCTTATAATTATTACAAGAATTGTGGTAATTTTCTTTTTGTAATTTAATTGTGGTACTTTTCTTAAAAATAGGTATAATAATAGTTGTGCAAAACCTTAGGAACGATATCTCCTATCATAAAAGATATTCACTATTTCTGTCAGTCATGCGACAACAGAAACATTCCCAGCTCTAAGCATTTCAGTAGTAATTTCATCTATCTCTAGGGATTTATGTATTTAATTTTAAGATATCCAAAGTAACTTCCGTTTGTGTTATAGGGCCGAAATTGAAGCCATTAGTACCTTTATCATCATTACAAACAACAGGAGCAGAACTAAGTACATTCTTTACAACATCTCTGAAATACTCAGCCCAATTTGACACGACAGAATCCCATTAAGCTCTCTGTAATGCCGTATGCTAGGACCAGAAGAGTGTTGATTAAAGATATTCCTGAAGTTTTTTTTTAAAAAAACAAGCAGCAGTGCTTATCACTCAAATAACTTTGTTTCCTCTGATCCTATTGACCCTTTAACTTTGTTTCCTCTGATCCTATTGACCCTTTAACTTTGTTTCCTCTGATCCTATTGACCCTTTAACTTTGTTTCCTCTGATCCTATTGACCCTTTAACTTTGTTTCCTCTGATCCTATTGACCCTTTAACTTTGTTTCCTCTGATCCTATTGACCCTTTAACTTTGTTTCCTCTGATCCTATTGACCCTTTAACTTTGTTACCTCTGATCCTATTGACCCTTTAACTTTGTTACCTCTGATCCTATTGACCCTTTAACTTTGTTTCCTCTGATCCTATTGACCCTTTAACTTTGTTTCCTCTGATCCTATTGACCCTTTAACTTTGTTTCCTCTGATCCTATTGACCCTTTAACTTTGTTTCCTCTGATCCTATTGACCCTTTAACTTTGTTTCCTCTGATCCTATTGACCCTTTAACTTTGTTACCTCTGATCCTATTGACCCTTTAACTTTGTTTCCTCTGATCCTATTGACCCTTTAACTTTGTTACCTCTGATCCTATTGACCCTTTAACTTTGTTTCCTCTGATCCTATTGACCCTTTAACTTTGTTTCCTCTGATCCTATTGACCCTTTAACTTTGTTTCCTCTGATCCTATTGACCCTTTAACTTTGTTTCCTCTGATCCTATTGACCCTTTAACTTTGTTTCCTCTGATCCTATTGACCCTTTAACTTTGTTTCCTCTGATCCTATTGACCCTTTAACTTTGTTTCCTCTGATCCTATTGACCCTTTAACTTTGTTTCCTCTGATCCTATTGACCCTTTAACTTTGTTACCTCTGATCCTATTGACCCTTTAACTTTGTTACCTCTGATCCTATTGACCCTTTAACTTTGTTTCCTCTGATCCTATTGACCCTTTAACTTTGTTTCCTCTGATCCTATTGACCCTTTAACTTTGTTTCCTCTGATCCTATTGACCCTTTAACTTTGTTTCCTCTGATCCTATTGACCCTTTAACTTTGTTTCCTCTGATCCTATTGACCCTTTAACTTTGTTTCCTCTGATCCTATTGACCCTTTAACTTTGTTTCCTCTGATCCTATTGACCCTTTAACTTTGTTACCTCTGATCCTATTGACCCTTTAACTTTGTTTCCTCTGATCCTATTGACCCTTTAACTTTGTTTCCTCTGATCCTATTGACCCTTTAACTTTGTTTCCTCTGATCCTATTGACCCTTTAACTTTGTTTCCTCTGATCCTATTGACCCTTTAACTTTGTTTCCTCTGATCCTATTGACCCTTTAACTTTGTTTCCTCTGATCCTATTGACCCTTTAACTTTGTTTCCTCTGATCCTATTGACCCTTTAACTTTGTTTCCTCTGATCCTATTGACCCTTTAACTTTGTTACCTCTGATCCTATTGACCCTTTAACTTTGTTTCCTCTGATCCTATTGACCCTTTAACTTTGTTTCCTCTGATCCTATTGACCCTTTAACTTTGTTACCTCTGATCCTATTGACCCTTTAACTTTGTTACCTCTGATCCTATTGACCCTTTAACTTTGTTTCCTCTGATCCTATTGACCCTTTAACTTTGTTTCCTCTGATCCTATTGACCCTTTAACTTTGCTTCCTCTGATCCTATTGACCCTTTAACTTTGTTTCCTCTGATCCTATTGACTTTTTAACTTTGTTTCCTCTGATCATTTTACTCTGATCAAGAAAAGCCTGCTTAAAATGGTCCAATTCTTCCTCAACTTAGTAGTAAGTAAATCATAGCTGTCATAATGACTAAGCAATCTATTTTGGTAAGTTTTGGCTATATCTGGGTCTTTCAGAGCTTCAGTGTTTTAGGCAATTCTTTTAACCTTAGCACATTTCTTAACCTTCAGTTGCAAAACACTTTTTACAAGATAATGACCAGACCCTATTTCCCTGTAAGACCTGGCATTCCTAACCGAACTAGCCCATTTGCTATTAAATAATATATAAATATAGGCTGTTAAAACTTTGAAATAGTGGTAATAATTTGTTGGTAAAATTACCTAAATCTGAAAGCTATTTGGGCCAAAAAGTTCTGGATATAATTCATTCATTAGACACTGATAATGAGTAAACATAATAGACACTACAAAAGTCTTGGAAATTTCTGTCGAAAGTACAGAAAGGCAATTTGCATCTGATCCATAACATTGACAAAATTTTCCATTAGGGACAATTTTATCTGTAAAGGTGGCAACAAAATCTTCATGCATTGTACTAGCGGATGATGCTGCACGTTCTTCTTCCGTGGTCGAGAAGGCCAAATCCTCTTCACGTAATGAGATACTTTAAATGTGCTCTGAACACGACGATGAACACACTGACGAATGAATTCTGCTATTCCATTCGCAAAGGAAGCAACAGAACTTTATATATCCGAGCTGTAGTCCAAGCAAAAGAGCAATGACTTTTAAGTCCGCACAAATATGCCACTTGTATTTGTCATAATTTATGTATTTAAGTAATTTGCTTCATATTAACAGCATAGCCTACTGAAACAGAAGGCAACACGTTCCCATTGCGTAGAAAAACTGTTTTCATACTTAATTTCGAGGAATCCATAAATAATCTCCATTCTTCATGTGGAGGGATGTGAATAAACCGCAACATCTTTGTAAGCGGCCACGTTACCTACCATCTGGTTTTTTGGTAAAACCATTTCCCAGCGCAGGTGCCATACAAAAGTAACAGTCACTCACGTGGCTGGACGGTTCGTGCCATATCATTGGAATGGTAAATGGCATCGACCGCCTCTCCCATTTAGTCAACTGCATAGATGAGATGTACAACTATTACACATTATACGTGGAGCCCAGCTCCTCTGTTGATATTTAATCTTACACCCGAAGTAAAGGTGTTAGGCCATTTTGATATAGCCATATTCATGATAGGAGTTAGTAGTGTAGTCGCAGTATATGGTAATTGGTTACTTCCGGTATGACGTCACTTCCGTTCACGGGATATGACGTCACCGATTACGTCCCTTCCGATCACATGATATGACGTCATCAACCACATTCCCTTATTAATATTCATAATTAATAATTAATAATTAATATTTCATTAAGACCCCTAGTTGACCCACCTGTATTTTTAAGCCCCCCCGGAAAAGTCCCCTCACTTGAAAAGCCCATTCGATTCTTGGTGGCACCATCTAGTGTGTACCATGAGAACAATCGAAATTTTTCCAAGTCCCAACATCCCCTCATTAAAAAAACCCTTATCAAAAAATCCCTCCCCTTTATTAATACCCACCCCCTCATTAAAAAAACCCCTTATCAAAAGTTCCACCCCTTTATTAAAAAAAAACCCGTATCAAAAGTTCCACCCCCCTTATCAAAAATCCTTCCCTTTATTAAAAACCCTATCAAAACTGTCACACCCTCGTAAATTAACGCGAGATTTTCAGGTCCCCTCTTTAAAGACCCCCTGGTTGACCCACCTGTATTTTTTAAGCCCCCCTGAAAAGTCGCGTGATTTTTGGTGGCACCATCTAGTGTAAACCATAAGTACTACCGAAATTTTTCCAAGTCTCAATTTTTGACTTCCGCTCATTAAACCCCCCCTTATCAAAAGTTCCGCCCCCCTTTATTAAAAACCCTTGGCACCAACTAGTGTATACCATAAGTACTATACTTTACACTAGTTTAACCGAAAATTTTCCAAGTCCCAATTTTTTGCCTCCCCCTTATCAAAAATTCCCCCTCTTTATTAAAAACCCTATCAAAACTGGCACACCCTCGTTAATTAATCCGATATCAAAAGTTCCACGCTCTTTGGTAGTTGTATATTCCCTGTATTTATTGTGAATTTTTATTCCTTATTAATTAAACACTTATGAAAACTGATGCCTCCTTTATTAATACGCACCCCCTCATTAAAAACCGTTATTTGTGTGCACACCCTTTATTAAACGTTTATCAAAAATTCCCCTCGGACGACTAACCTCTCAGAATGGTTGATGCAATCCTCAAAATAATTACAGAGTCCCAATATTTTGTGACATCACCTTCATATAATTCTGAGTACTGCACCATGCATTTCGCAACAAGCGTTCGGTACCTCACCCGTACCCGGGACCACGATTTGCAGAAAACCATCTCACACTCTTGTTCTCACATCTCGAAATTTTTCTAAGTCCAGAGATGTCACTCATTGACAACCCTTCTGACTAAACCGCATTGTTACCGCCAATTCTACCCCCCTTTGTTTCAGGCCATCAGAGGAGATAGGGTATGGAAACAATGTTTTGGATATAATTTTCCATCCTCTTATCGAAACATCCAATCTCCCCTTTATGATAGGTCAGCTATTTTGTAAATAACAATGTACCCCATAGGAAAAAGAAAAAACATTTTGAAATTTCCCTGGGCTCTTCTAAACCTCCAAGTGTTGCACCTCTCCAATTAAAATTAGTCTCCATAGGGTTGAAGGATGATACCATCAGATATTTGTGTTCACACACATTCTGCACCACACTTTCCACGTCAGGACTTGGTTTTGAAAGTGATTTTACGTTAAAATTCTTATTTCTGCCTTGTCTCATTTTATTACTCTCCATATTTCCATATTATATTAGACCATTTCGAAAACCACACGAATCAGAGGTAAAAAATTCCTTACAAATTTCAATCATCTCCCAATTTATTAACTTATTTTCCTTTACTAACCCATTTCAAAGACATCGTGATTGCAAAAGAATAACCAAAAAAAAACAAACTTTTTTAAGTCCCATATATCCGTTACACGACTGGGTCACAAGTTTAAACTTTTTATTCCTAATACTTATTACCGCTGTATCCTCAGTACATGATTCACTAATGCAAAATATTACTCTTTCCTAGGAAGTAACGTTACTCAGTAACAATCGATATCAAAATATTATTTCTTCCTCCGAAGAAAAATTAGCTAATTATTTGGAAGTAAGATATCATTTTTTTTAAATCTGCAATTGTAAACGCTCTCACAGTTTTTAAAAATCGTTTTTTCTAACGTTTCCTGGCGAACGTGTAGTTCAAAGACTAATGATTCACCGAAATTTTATTTGCAACTGTACTGATAATGAACATTTAGCAAATCATAATCATCATCATCCTCAAGCAGCCATGGGCTACGGAGGTCCAACCAGACCGTGCAATTTAGTTCTCCAAGCAAGTCTATCCTGAGCTACATCTAATGCATCTGGCCACTGCACACCAATTCTAACAAGGTCCTGTTTGACATTGTCTGCCCACCATCCTAGGTCTCCCCCTCTTTCTGAGGCCTTTAGGCACACTGTTCATAACCCTATTCGCCAATCTATAATTATTCATACGGGCAACATGGCCAAACCAACGGAGTCTCTCTCTGCACAATATGCTGCTTAAACGAGGTTGCAAACTCCTTTGCCTAACCTCATCATTAGTTACAAAGTTGAACCACCTAATGCCCAAGATACTGCGTAAGCATCTGGAATCAAAAGCATCTAGTTTCCTGTTATCTTGTTTAAAAAGTGTCCAAGTTTCACTACCATAACTAACCCTAGAAAGAACCAAACTATTATACAGTCTAATTTTAGTCTTTAGGTGTATACGCCTATTTCTCCACACTCTCCATAGGTTCTTAAAAGTCCCGGCAGCAATCCCTATTCGTCTGTTAATCTCATGCCGCACATCACCATTATCTGTTACACAGCTCCCAAGATAATTAAACTGTGACACCTGCTCAAGACTGCAAACATTCAGATTAACTGAATCACAGCCTGCCTGACCAATTTTCATCACTTTAGTTTTCTCTCTGTTTATAACCAAACCTACTCTACTACCAGTCTCATCAACAGCTCGAATGAAAGAGTTCATCTCATCAACATCATTTGCCAAAAGGGCTAAATCATCAGCATAATCTAAATCAGAAATTTTCGTATCTCCAGCCCATTTAAGGCCAAAATGGCTAAATCATCAGCATAATCTAAATCAGAAATTTTCGTATCTCCAGCCCATTTAAGGCCAAAAGCTTTCTCTTGAAGTGAAATTCGCATAACATAATCAACAACCAAACTAAAGAGAAAATTAGACAAAATGCACCCTTGTCGAACACCAGAAGTAATGCTAAACCAATTGCTACAAGCCTTACCAACTCTCACACACGACTCAGTGTTATTATAGAGAGCTTTTATTATGTTAACTAACTTGTCTGGTATACCATATGATTTCACAATCAACCACAAATTATGACGATCAACAGAGTCAAAAGCCTTTTTGAAATCAACAAAGCTAGCAACCAAAGGTTTCTGAAACTCTAAACATTTCTCAAGAATCTGCCTAAGTGAAAATATCTGATCCACACATCCCCTACCACTTCTGAATCCACATTGCTCATCACGCAATTGACTGTCAACCAGATTCTTAATTCTATTAAGCACAATCATGGAAAGAACTTTACCTGGAACAGAGAGTAGGCTGATATCCCTACAGTTATTACAAGAACTGCGATCACCTTTTTTGAAAATAGGGATAACAATAGCTCTGGTAAAATCCTTAGGAACCATGCCTTTATCATAAAAGATATTCAGAGTTTCAGTCATCCAAGTGGTAACCGAAACATTTCCAGCTCTAAGCATTTGTGTATTAATTTCATCTACCCCTGGAGATTTATGAAGCTTAAGTTTAGAAACAGCCAAAATAACTTCAGATGTGTTATAGGGCCAACATTAAAGCCACCAATACATCTATCATCATTGGAAACAATGGGAATAGAACTAACCGGATTGTTGAGAATATCACTGAAATGCTCAGCCCACCTAGCCATGACAGAATACTCACCTTCTATAACCTTACCTTGTTTATCCTTCAATCCCTGTATACCTGTCCGTTTTCTACCACATAAAACATTAGCTATCTGGTACAGCTCTCTGCTGTTATGCTGTGTAACTGCTTCCTCGGCTTTGTCAGCCAAACCATCAAGCCAAAGATTCTTATCGGCAGCTAACTGATCTTTTACACGTTTATTAAGTTCTCTGTAATGCTTTCTATTACGACTAGTAGGATATTGATTAAGGACATTCCTGCAGTTCTTTCTTTCCGAAATAAGCTCTAGTGCCTTATAGCTCAAATAATTCTGTCTCTTCTGCTCCTTTTTTCCTAAAAGAGTACTGTTAGTGTCCAAAAAAACCTGTTTATAATGATCCCATTCTTCCTCAACTTCAGTAGTAAGCAAACCATGACTGTCATAATGACTAAGTAACCTATCATGGTAAGCTTTGGCTATAACTGGGTCTTTCAGAGCTTCAGTATTAAAAGTAAATTTTTTAACCCTAGTACAACACTTTTTAAGTTTAAGTTGCAACACACTTTTAACAAGGCAATGGTCAGATCCAATTTCAGCTCCCCTATATGCCCTGGTATTTCTAATAGAACTAGCCCATTTGCTGTTAATTAATATATAATCAATCATATTCCTATGCAGCCCATTAGGTGAAACCCATGTGTACTTATGTATGTCGCGGTGTTTGTAATATGCGTTAGTTATTAGCAAATACTTCAGCGATTATATCAGTATATCTATGGAACAAGCTACATGAGAAAGCTTCGTCGATACGCTACCGGCAACATAAAAATCCACCTAACTAAAAATTTTCAGGAATAATTTATAAGTACATACCTCAGCAATAAGTTTTAGATACTTATTACTGTTCAGTGACACCGGTGAAAACGAATTATTCCCTTGTGCAGAAAAGCGACACTGATATACCTTTCATGCAAAAGCGTGTCCTTGGTTAACGATCGCGGACTGATGAATCTTTCCCACTGACCCAACCACGTCACAGACCGGTGAATTGTATGCTTAATAGTCACCCTCAATAGTGTCTTTTCACAATAATTATAATTAACAATAATAATAATTAACAAGTGACGTCATACCGAAAGTAACCAATTACCGTATAGTGCGACTACACTACTGGAGTTATTTCACGCTTCCGTGATGCAAAATGTAACAAAGATGTAAAAAATTGTAACTTGAATTTTTTGTTACCAAAAGGTAGCAAAAAAAGTAACAAGAACGAGCCACATTGCTCACATATAGTACCTGCATACAATCATGAACGGACGATAACTGAGGAAGGGTCACTCCCGAAGGATGCAATAGCTCCCAGGTATTGCACTGCCTCGAATAATGCAATAGCTCCCAGGTATTGCACTGCCTCGAATAATGCAATAGCTCCCAGGTATTGCACTGCCTCGAATAATGCAATAGCTCCCAGGTATTGCACTGCCTCGAATAATGCAATAGCTCCCAGGTATTGCACTGCCTCGAATAATGCAATAGCTCCCAGGTATTGCACTGCCTCGAATAATGCAATAGCTCCCAGGTATTGCACTGCCTCGAATAATGCAATAGCTCCCAGGTATTGCACTGCCTCGAATAATGCAATAGCTCCCAGGTATTGCACTGCCTCGAATAATGCAATAGCTCCCAGGTATTGCACTGCCTCGAATAATGCAATAGCTCCCAGGTATTGCACTGCCTCGAATAATGCAATAGCTCCCAGGTATTGCACTGCCTCGAATAATGCAATAGCTCCCAGGTATTGCACTGCCTCGAATAATGCAATAGCTCCCAGGTATTGCAGTGCCTCGAATAATGCAATAGCTCCCAGGTATTGCACTGCCTCGAATAATGCAATAGCTCCCAGGTATTGCACTGCCTCGAATAATGCAATAGCTCCCCGATATTTTTTATCTCGGCGCTTCATACAGCGCATGAAAGACTCAAATCAGTATACACTGTACATGGGCCCCCATGTACAGTGTATACTGAGTTGAATTGCAAAATTGGCTATTGGTAAGAGCCAATCGCCAATTTTTAATGTCATAATCGTGTTAACCCCTCGAAATTAGTAAAAAACGGCTCATTTAATTTCCGACACATTTTCAGCGTTGTAGAGTGTAATATCTAAAATGAAATAAATCGTGGATGAGGATATTTTTAATTACTAATGACTGATTAATAGGTTGAAATAGTAATCGAAAAACAATTATTTTATTGTTTGCTTAATTTTTCAAAATTGCAAGAAAATTGAAAATTTGAATTATAACTAGAGTGCGAGGTCATTCAAGTGCAAAGTCGTCTGTGCTATTTCGAGCCCCAGAGTGGACTCGTCTTCAATTGATAGTAGTAGAAACAAGAACATATATAGCGAGAGAGATAAGGAGAAGAAAATGAGAAGAATATTCAGTTGTTTCTTTTCTATTAACTTATTTGAAATGATCAAATTATTAAATGAATAAAACAATAAGAAAATTAATATTTTAATAACGTAAAATGATTTTTTTTTGGGGGGGGGGGAATGAATAAAAAACGTTGAAAGTTCCAAAGTTTTGAAAATCGTATTTGCTTTGTATTAGAATTTTTTCCAATATTGGGGAGAAATTAAAATTTTTCTATTTTCGACTTTTTTTCCCTATTTTATTCAGTTTAAATAGCTACTTTAACCCTTTCACGACCAAGGGAAACATTTTTCCCATTTTAAAATTGGTGATTGTCGTATTTAATTATAACCTTATCTGCATTTTTTATACAGAATGTCAAAATAGAACGTATGCCGAACGCAATTACGTAAACGGGAACGTTTAGAAAAAAAAGAACTGTCAGGACGCGTAATATATGTACTATGTGCAATGTCCATCTTTGCCTCACTACCAAAAGAAATTGCTTCGCCGAATATCATAATTAGCACATCATTTTGTATAGTAATTTTATTTCATAATTTTGTATTATTTTAGTTAACATTTTGTTCTAATAAACCAATAAATAAAAGACATTGCATAATAAGCCTAGCTATAATTTGTGTTACCTTTATAGTATATTGGGTAAAATATTTCCCATAAAATTCCAAAAAAACTACACATTGTTATGTATTTTTCTTATGATTTTTATTTATTTTACGTCTAAACAAACTAAAATAAACAGTTACATACTAATATTTCCTCTTAGAAACCTTATGGTCCTGAAAGGGTTAAGCATGATTGATTACAAACATTTATGCCCGTATTTAATATTATTGCATTTATTTAGTTTATCGTTTTTCTTATGGTTTTCCAAATGTTTGATATAATTTTACTATATTTTTATAATAATTATTTGGTCTGAAAATGGTTGCTCGGCATGTACTGTAAGGAGGGCTGTGTACCAATCCCCTTTTTAATGACACACAGACACGGTCACGCCCAGCACCTAAAGTCCGACCCATTCTTTCCGTGGTGCAAACCGTTAGTACCTTTCAAAACAGATATTGTTTTTAAAAATAATAATAATCTTTATTTATATTTATGTTAGTTATTCAAGAGTTTAAACAAATGACCCACATAGCATCTGCTTATCTGCAGGAGAGAAGAATAATAACATTACATGAAAATACATAAGATTTAGTTTAAAATAATGTCATCGAATTATGTGAATTTCAGTGGAAGCTCCATTGTGGTGGTTGAAATTTCTGTTTTGGTTTGAGTGCCTAGAAGAAAATTTTTAGTCTTATTTTTGATTTCTTTAAATATATTTAATAAAATAATTCCCTTGGTAATTGATTGAACACGTAAAGTACTGTATATGCCCTTGTACATTTCCCATAATTGTTTAATGTTTTTGGAAGTTGGAAATAATTTTTGGATTTCAACCTTGTGTTTTTCCCATGAGAAATTTTAGATTTAAACTGAATGTCAAAAAATATTTTAAAGTGATGCTGTATTTGTAAAGTTTGTGAAAAGAAAGTATGTCTAGATAATTTAGTCTTTCTTCACTATGATAAAAATAATTTCTTAAGTTGTATAGGATTATATTTTTAGCAATGTGTGATTGGATAGTTTCTATTTTCTTTATATTTGTGAGGGTAGTTGAGCCTTATATTGTCAAACCTTAAGTCAATATAGATTCACAGATAGCTTTGTAAACCAAAATACATGTATGTGTGCTTGCAACAAATTGTAGTTTGTAAAGTTTAGATGCACATAGACGCAATATCCCTGCTAATATTTGAATAGTGTATTCCATTGGAAGGTTGGGTTGGGTTGGGTTGTTTTACCTCTGAGCGGCACTTTTTTGCACACCATGGGCTAAATGGCCAGGTCACATGGACCCCGAAGGCTCAGAGAAGGTTGGGGAAGGGGACCCACTGGAACAGCTGTTGGGAGACAGATGGTAGTCTCCCGTCAAGGCCATCCAGCGTGTTCTTTAACGTGCACAGGGTATGGCTCTCCCGCACACGGGGCCACGGCTTAACGTCCCATCCGACGGACGGCGGCCTTTCCAAGCCCATCGGTGTCCCCTACTGACCGTGGGCAGGGCGGGGAATTTTGCGGAGATAAATCTCAACGCTGACCCAGCTGGGACTCGAACCTGGGAACTACAGATTACGAGCCTGGCGCGCTACCGACTGAGCCACCCCCGCCCCCCATTGGAAGGTTGTATTCATGTAAAGTCCAAGATATTTATGGCTCTGAACACGCTGAATAACATCACAGTCACAGCAGTCAGGGTCATGAGTTATCATGTTATAAGGACACAAGGGTTCGTGGTTTTTAATTGTATAAGATAAAGGATCATAATATCCTGGTGAATGAAACCTCATCCATTTGGTTTTATCTGAGTTTATGTAAATGCGATTAATGTGAGACCAGTTAATAATTTTGTTAAAATCATCCAGTATATCTCGGGCTGCGTCTCCTATATTGTGATTCACGTTAACCAAGCGGTGTCATCAGCATATATATATATAAGGAGAGCCATTCAGTTTAAGGTTTTTAGCTATATCATTAATATAAATAATGAATAAGAACGGACCTAAAATTGAACCTTGTGGGACACCAGTGTGCATTGCTGTCTTCTCACTAAAAACACCATTAACTTTAGTAACATGCACTCTGTTTTTTGAATAATTTTCAAACCATTTAAGGGTAATACCTCGGATACCATAGGTATACAATTTTTGAAGTAAAATATCGTGATCTAACGTATCAAATGCCTTACAAAAGTCCAGAAACATAGCAGCTGCTTTTTTCCGTTGTTTAAAGTTCCGTTAATGACGTCAGAAAATTCCTCTAAAAGTGTAATTGCATTTTTTATCTTTTTGGGTTGTTTGGGTTGTTTTACCTCTGAGCGGCAGTTTTTTGCACAACATGGGCTAAATGGCCAGGTCACATGGACCCCGAAGGCTCAGAGAAGGTTGGGGGAGGGGACCCACTGGAACAGCTGTTGGGAGACAGATGGTAGCCTCCCGTCAAGGCCATCCAGCGTGTTCTTTAACGTGCACAGGGTATGGCTCTCCCGCACACGGGGCCACGGCTTAACGTTCCATCCGACGGACGGCGGCCTTTCCAAGCCCATCGGTGTCCCCTACTGACCGTGGGCAGGGCGGGGAATTTTGCGGAGATAAATCTCAACGCTGACCCAGCTGGGACTCGAACCTGGGAACTACAGATTACGAGCCTGGCGCGCTACCGACTGAGCCACCCCCGCTCCTTATCTTTTTGGAAATCATATTGCTTTTCACTAGTAATGTTATGTTTTTTCAAGAAATTGGCTAGAACATTAGCTACATATCTTTCAAGGATTTTGTGAAGAACGGGTAAGATGGCAATGGGCCTATAGTTAGTGCAATCGAATTTTTTTCCACTTTTGTAAATTGACCTTAAAATAGCAATTTTGAGTTTATTACGGATATTTCCTGTAGATATATTTTCATTGATTCATCACGAGATCAGCTAAGGAGATTTTGCATGTTTTGATGTGCTTTATGTGTACCTGATCGTATCCACATGATTTTCTTTCATTTAAGTCATTTAGGATTTTGAAAGTTTCTTGTTTTGAGATGGGAGGAATAAAAATTGAGGAAATAGAAGGTTGAATATGTTTAGGAACTATGGAGATATTCTGTATACGGTTATCGTCTCTAAGATTGACAATAATGTCTGCAAAGGTGTTAAATTTCTCTGGTTCTTGAGTTTCTGACGTACCTTGTAGCATATTCTTCATGATAAAATCGTCTATGGCAGTTTTAGGTTTATTGTTGATAATTTGATTGATGAGTTCCCAATTTTGCTTTGGATTGTTTTTACAAGACTCAAATTGTTTGAAGTAATATTTTTCCTTTCCTGCCTAATAAGGAACGTGACTGTGTTTCTTAAGTTTGTGTATAGTAATTTAAAATTTCTGTTTCTCTTGTTATTTTTGTAATCAATCCAAGCCGAGTCTCTTTTTCGTATTAAGTTTGTTATTTAATGATTTATCCAGTCTTTGCTACAATTGCGTTGTTTAATTTTTGAGCCACCCGATAGTTTATTAATTTTGTTATTGTTAACAATCACCGCATATTTTTTATGAATGCTTCATAAAGTACGTCTATTGGTTCTGAATTTGGGGTTTCGTTTCCAGTGCCTTTGTCCAGCGAGTTTCTTAGGCTTATTTCTTTGCATATGTTTTTATGATCCAAAATAGTTTTTGTGTTAAAATTGCTGTCTTGCTTTTTAATGTGATTGGACGAATTCCCAAGTTTTTTTCCCGCACGTTGACGCAATTAAGTAGTGGTCTGCTATCCTACTGCAAAAAAACATTGAATTTGTGTCGAGTTCAATATTAAGTCGGACGCTAATGTGATCAATGCATGTCTGAGAGAGAGAGAGAGTCACCAATGATGTCTTCCCTGGTGATACCAGTAATGATAGGTGAGAAACCAAATTCGGTTAGCAACTTTACGTATATGGCAACTCCGTGTTTTTTGATATTTTTGATATCAAAATTAAAGTCTCCAACTAGTATTTGATTGCGATGTTTATCAGTTGTTTGGAACCAATTTTTGAGATTAGAAAGAAAAGTGTTAATGTTCGAGCTTGGTGATCTGTAAATAGCAAGTAAATTGAAAGTTAAATTACCCTTGTAGATATTTATATTCAATGTTTCAGCAGGAATCACAAGCGAAGGTATCGTTTTGACTAATAATATGTCGCGGAAGAAAAGTAGAATCCCATGTTCAAACGGACCGGGAGTTCTCGTAAAAAGTTGATTAAAAATTTCTAGATTGAACAATGAAACATCCGTGCTGAGGATGTTAGTTTCTGTCATGATTAGTTTCACAATATCTTTAAGATAAACATAGATAGTATCCCAGTTTTTTTCAGACTTCGAATCTGAAAGAACATGCAGAAAGCTTAAACGTTCATCAGATTCATGACACAATTTTATTAGTCAAGAACCATTTCATAACGTTGGTAAGTCATCAAAATGAAAAGTCGCCAAGGCCAAAAAATATGGTGTAGCACATAAGTAAGATATTTTCCGTTTAAAATTCATCGAAATTCGTGAGTATATAAATTCGAATTATGTTGCCACCATCAGATTTCCTCATGATTTTTCCGTTCGTAAACCAGAGTATTTAAAATTTTTCGATTTTGCCAGTCACTTTGCTTTCTGTTCTGGGAGGGAACGGAAGGGTTGCCAAGTCAGTGTGACCTACAGATTTGATCACCTAATATGGCCACATTTTCTTTCTTTTTTTCATCTGCCCTGCTGAGGAGTGGCCAATTTCACAGAGCTCTGGTGTCCGCCATTTAAACCCACTGTACTGTCTTATGGCTTTGAGTTTGATTACGGATCCGAGACTTGCTGTAGTGATGGACTCTATTGAAGGGAAATCTCCTGCTGTGTTTTCTGTTTTCTTAAGGCCAAGAGATGCATAGTGTACATTGCATTAGATTGGGAGTAATCTTGATCAGAACCACTGCACATTTGAATCCTTACTTCTTTATGGCATCGGTAACCTAGCCTGGCGTAATGTGCCTCAGGCAGGTCAGTCTGTATTTGAATTCTGGTTTTTGGAAAGGTCTACTTGAAAAGGTGGTGCCTTAGTTTACCATCACTACTGGTAAATTAAGGCTTCAGCCTTAATAGTAGGGATATAAGTTTTTGCTATGTGCCTGCGATTAGGGGGCTGTTTGATATTGTTGGCCCTACCTCTCTCAATAAACCCAGTTTCTTCAAAATCATCACTTTAAAACTAATTATTAATAAATCATCATTCATATACTAATCATTTTCTCTCTGCAAGTATGTTGAACGTGAGGATGTTGCATAGAGATCACTCTCTTGATGTCCTCACAGGAGAATTGCAGCGTTATAACCTAAATATTCTGTGTTTGCAAGAGAACAGATTGATAGGTAAAGTTCAGATGCTTAAAAATGATTTAAATAATCTCTTTCGTGGAATGACGATGGAGAGCATCTCCAAAGTCTTGGAGAAGGACGACTTGCAGAGACGAAGAGTGTCCTGAGGCAGAAATAACTAGATTGGTTTGTGAAATTAAAAAGAGTTGAGGAAATTCGAAGTGACTTGGCGAATTCAAGGGAGATGTAAAAATTGGGATTTTTTCTGTAAAATTACGGCAAGTTGGCAACATCTAGGAAAATTAGAAAAATTGGGGCAACTTGACCAAATCTAAGGCAGTTGGCAAAATTCGAAGCCACTTGGTAAAAAAAAGGTGAACTGTGAAAATTAGAATTGGTTTTGTAAAATTAAGGAACGTTGGCGGAATTGAGAAAACTTGGCAAAATCTTGGAGAGTTGTCAAAATTCGAAGTGACTTGACAAGTTCAGGGAATAATGTAAATAAAAATAAATAAAAAAATTGGAAAATACCTGTCTTCCTATATGACTCTAAAAAGTAGAATATAAATCTAAAGCATTTCGACGGTACAATCAGTTACTAAGTTCTCATTCCCTTCAAAGTAAGATAGGGCGCCGGCAATCTTGTCGAGTCGGGAAATCGACGCCCTATCTTCCTTCGAAATGAATATGAACTCAGTGACTTATTGCACCATCGATATGATTTAGGTGTATTCTCTACATTTTAGAGAAAGAGAAATATAGGTATTTGTTTTAATTTTTTAATTTATTTTTATTTCTTTTGCACTAAAACACCTTCCTTCAAAATCTTTCATTTGATATATGACTCATAAATATCGACCACATTCTTTCTCCCTTTTGGAGTTGTGTTTGAGGTAACTCATGACATTGGAGATCTCACATGCTTTAATTTGAGATATAACTCGTTAAAGGCGAACCCCGTGAAAATCCGCACCCCCTTTAATCAGGGGGAATAGTGGAAGCAAAATTCGAAATAGTTCACGACGTTCATTACATGAGCTTCCATTTGACACCTAACTAGTAACTGTAGGCCTTCGCATTCAGAAGATATAGTAGAACGACTTTCACATTCTCCGTTTCTTAGTGAGAAAGAGAGCATGGGGGCTCATTTATTTATATCCTCTGACATTCCCCTATTCACAAGCTTTCATTTGACACATGGAGCTTATTACTTTCTGCACTCGCATATAGGAGATATAGAGGAACAATTGTTTTCATATTCCTCCCTTTTTTGGGGTGAGATGCGAGAAAGCTTGGGGGATGAATTTTTCATAGCTTACATTTGACATATAAATCATTAAGTTTATCCATCGCGTTCGAAAGATAATGATGGAACAAAATTTTGTCAAATCCACAAAGCAACTAACCCCGAATCCTCCAAATGTCATAGCCAAAGAAATAGGAAGATAGTTAAAAATAAGGATTTGTTGTGTAAATTACCGCGATTTGGCAAAATCTAGGGAAGTTGACTAAAACGAGGCAACTTGACGAAATCTAAGGAAGTTGGCAAAATCGCAACTTGGCCATATCGATGTAACTTGACTCTAAAGAGATTCTAAAAGACTCTAAAGAGATTCTAAAAGACTCTAAAGTGTTTAAAAATATAGCTTCCCATAAAGGCCACCTAGCGTGTTCTTTGACGTGCACAGGGTATAGCTCTCCCGCACACTACATCACGGCTTAACGTACCATCCGACGGACGGTGGCTTTTCCAAGCTTATCGGCGTCCTCTAACGACTGAGGGTGGGATTTTTGAGAAGATAAATATGAACCCTGGTTCAGGTGGGACTCGAATCTGGGAACTGCAGATTACGAGCCTGGCGCGCTACTTACTGAGACATTCTTGTCCCGTCAAAGTTTCGGAATTATTTAAATTTAATTTGGGGTTTACCTTTTGTTCTTACATCTGAGTGTGATTGGGTCTGATGTTCAGGGAATTCGCAACATTTAAACTGAAAGAGCAGTAGGTACCGATGCTGTAATCTCTGCTAATAGAACCAGCCGTTTGCTGCAATAGAACCAGTGGTGTAGCCATTGGGGGATTTGATAAAGCCAATTGGAAAAATACACGCAAGTCGTGAGAATTTTGAATAAATTTGTGATATTAAGGATAGTCGGCGAAATCGTGTCAGAAGGGAAATTTTATTTTGTTGAAAAATCGTGGCTAGGCTGCAAAATCGAGACCCTTGGGAAAAAATATTCGGCAGTTCCCCCTCCCCCCACCGAAGGAAAAAATTATGCTAAGTAGTTATTAATCGAAGTTGGCAAAATTTGAATTCCGAGTTGGCAAATTATCGGTTTCTCGCCCCCTTCAACCGTACTCACTTTGCTACGCTCCTGATTCATACGTAAGGACTCTAATAATGTTTTAGTGCAGTTTAGATATTTTCCTTTGCCAGAAAAATTTAAAATTGTCTTCTCAATTCATCCTGTGGAGTCTTATACTTTGTCTTCTTCGCAATGCTATAATTTCCAACGTCATGGTCATTTGAAACAAGTATGTCACAGCAGAGTTTGCTGCCAATACTGTGCGGATCACCACGACTTTAAAGAGTGTAAAAGGGACAAAACTCTCCTTTGCTGTAACTGTGGAGATGAACACAAAGCCACATGTGGCAAATGTCTGCTGTGACCTACTTGTTTCAAATGACCATGACGTTGGAAATTATAGCATTGTGAAGAAGGAAAAGTATAAGTATATGGCAAAATGTCTCGACAAAGAGCTATCATGCTAAAAAGAGGGAAAATCAATCGTTCTTCAAAACCAACAACGTTTTCTCAACCTGCCTTGAATCAACAGGTTTCTATAGCCGCTACTTCTATGCCTAAACCATTGCAACAGACTGCAAAGAATACGTTTTCCACTAAAGGGCTTTCGGAGCCTTCAACCCCTGCTTCATCCTCAAAAAAGGTTCAACATGGGAAGCAAAATAAGGACAGCAGTTCCCAATCGATCAAAGACTCTATCCAACTGGATAAGCTGCTGCAACCCTCCTCTTCAACCTTTAAAAACTCCTAAATGTTGCTTTTAAGAAGTCCTCCTCAAAAGGATTTGATTCTTCCACTGCAACAGGAGAAAATGTTTATTCTATTCCTGCAATCTCCAAGTAAATGTTACTCTCCAAAGTTCAACTCTAAGAAGGCAAAACTGCACTACTTAAAAAGAACTGCCATTAGCAAAAAATCTCACACATCCTCTCCAAGAACACAGCAGGAACAATCATACTTGCTCCTTCTTAAACTCCTTTCTTAAACTCATCCAATCCTTCATTTCGAGAAAGAGACAGAGTACTGAAATAAAGCTATTGTTGCAAATGGCCTGGTTCTTCATAATAATATGGCTAAGTTTGTTGGATTGTTTCGTTTACAATGGAATTGTCACAATCTTCCTACTAAAAGTAATCATTTGAAATATCTATTGGACGGCAACTTGCCACCTGTTATTGCTCTTAAAAGAAGCTTATGTTAAACCATCTTTTCAATTTTCTCCTTATTGCTTTATCTTGATAATGTCGTGAATAATAAGCATAATGTCATTACTCTGATTAAAAAAAAACATTCCTCAAACAGTTTTACCTATTCCTATTTTATTCTCTTTTATGTCAGTCATAGGAATCAGTATTAAGTTAAATAACATTTTTATTACTCTTTTTAATATATATTTTAACCATTATGATCTTCCTAGTGTTCAGACTGTTATAGCTGATTTCACCTTTATAGATCTTCTGGATAATAATCCAAAGATCTATTTAGGCGACTTCAACGCTCTTAGGATTTTGTGGGGTAATTCTTCTTCTGACCTTAGGGGTCAGATTTTTTAGAGAGTTATTCTTTGAAGAGAGTTATTTGAAAGAGATTCTCTCTTGAATTCACCCACCTTCTCTCTCTCCTTTGCAACCTTGTCTCCTTGCAACATTGCCTTAAATCTCTCCTTTGCAACATTGCCATTGATCTTTTTTGGTTATCCCTAACTTTAATCCCTTTTTACAGTGTAAAGTTGGGGAAGACCAATGGCTTAGTGATCACTTCCCTATCTTTCTATTTTTGGCTAAATTATTCTTTCTCTAAATATATTAACAAAATCTATACTAATTGGGAGAATGTTTCCTCAAACTATCATTGGATTTTTACTCTCCCAATATACAAAATTTTATACTCACATTCTAAATTGCTCTCACAAGGCTACCCCCTTTACAGCCAAAACTATAATAGGAGCTAATAGATATTTTCCTGAAATAAATAGACGTCTTGCATTGAAGAAAAATGCTGTTCACAAATTCAAAAGAAGTAGAAATCTTAATATTCGATATTGATAAACAAGGAAAATTCTGTCCTAAGAAGGAAGTTATTACTACTCCACAGGAACAGATGACATCATTTTATCAAAATTCTAGACCCTAGAACTGATGTTAGACTAGTATGAAACACTGTAGGAAATTTCAAACTTATCACATTACCTAAACAATCTTGGCAATCTTATTTAATCAAACAAAAACTCTCTTCTGCTGAGGGAGCTGAAGAATTTTTAAACTCTTTTCCCCTTTCCCTTTTCATGCAACAATCCCCTACCTACATTGATCACATGTTAAATATCAAAAAGAATATAACCTTTTGCTCCTTACATAGAGCCATCTCTTAACCTATTTTGTACCTTTCATGAACTCACTCTTACCCTTAGAAATATTAAAAATTTATTTCTCAAGGTCCTGATAATAGCATATCATTTAATTAAAAGATTTCCCCTTCCCTTGTTATACACACTCTTGAAATTTTACAGTTTATTTTGGTCAAACCACGACTTTCCTGAAGAATGGAAAGATTTTCATGTGCTCCCCATTTTTAAACCCATAAACCTACAAATGAACTGAGGTCTTACAGGCCGCTCTTCTTGACTTCATGTATACTCAAGGTTCTTGAAAGAATGGTCCTTTATAGATTTCAATTATTTCTTGATAAACAAGGCTTTGAATGTAACAGAATGGATTCAGGCGTTTCTACTCTACACTTGATAATACACTACAGTAAAAAAAATTGCAACACTTGGAAGGATTAATGCCATTTTATTGAAACGCAGGCAGCTGCCTGCGTTTCAATAAAATGGCATTCTCAGTGTATGCTAACATACACTGAGATGCGCGATTGATTACATTATCAGAAAAAAATATGGAACATTACCACTCTACCTAGTTAAAGTGGTATAATTAGTATGATGTTGAACCGCCCTGCTCAGCAATGCATTTATGAAGACGGCGGGGAAGTCTATTATACGGTTCTGTAATGTCCTCCTGAGGGATAGAACGCCAAATAGCGTGAAGTCGTTGTTCCATTTCAGCGACAGTGGTTAGTGTACCTCTTGGATGTTGTTAGAGCAGACGTGTTCAATAGGTAAAAGGTCTGGTGAGCTTACTGGCCATGACAGTACTTGAACGTTTTGCTCGTGCAGATACTGCAGACTAATGCGGGCTGTGTGGGGACGGGCGTTATCTTGCTGGTAAAAGTTTCCGTGCTGCTGAACAAATGGGACAGCCACTGGCAGCAAAATGTTGGTAACATATCGTTGGACAGTTAGAGATCCCCTTATGATGACTAGTTCTAACAGAGATGTCCGACTAATGGCACCCCACACCAAGAAACCAGGTGCTGGAGCTGTATGATGATATCCCACGCACTAGGTGGCGTTCCTTTCCTCTGGATGATGGCGAACACGTTGTCTACCATCGTGCTCATCAAGTCAAAAACGAGTTTCGTTACTAAACACCACGGTACTCGACTTTTATTCGTTCCATTTCTGTCTGAGACGACACCACTGAAGACGTGCTTGCACGTGGCCATATGTGAGGGGCAAACGCAGTGCTGGACAATAGGCTCGCAATGAAAACTGTAGAAGCTTGATTTTTGCCGTCGGTCTGGAAGGTTTTCGGTGTGTTATTTGTTGCCAGTCCCTTTGAAGTTGCGTTGTAGTCGGGAATTTGTCACACAATTCCATGCGGCACAAATGTCGGTCCTGTTTTTGTGTGGTCATACATCATCTTCTTGATCCTGGGCGGCTTGTGCTGGATCCTTCATGAACCCATTGGCGCAATATGTGTACGATGGTGCTGGGAATGAGGTTGGCTACATCTCTGTACGACAAACCAGCTTCTCTAAGGCCGATGATTTTTCCACACTCAAAGTTGGAATGGCTGTCGACGTCTGCGTAAGGGCATCTTTGGCGGTTTAGAACAATTTCCACAACGTTTCGTCAACCAGGGAGTTTTTATTGCCTTTATCTGTGTTTGACTGCTCCACACCTGTGATGTCAGCTCGCACATGTCTAATCGTTTCGATCGGCCTGCAAACCTAATCATTTCCGTTCATTTCAATGTACTACCGCTTTCCTAATTTCGTCATATTTGCATAACTTCTTGCAAGTGTTACATTTTTTATTTCCTTTGGTGTATTTGTGACTTGTCTCTTCTGCTGAAATTCCTTTTTTCGACAAAGGTTATTGCATCTATATTTTCAATGACCTGCAATCTGCATTTGATACAATGTCTCACCCTGCATTACTTTACCAATTGTCCAAGAGTGGATTAAATGGTAACATTTTATATTTTCTGAAGAATTTTGTGATTCTTAGAAGAGTCAAAATCAAACTTGGAGACAATTTTTCCAACCAAAATCACTTTTGGTGGGTACCCCACTAGAATCTATCCTTTCGCCGTTGATTTTTGATGTCATGTTATCTGACTTACCCCTCTATATTCCAAATGGAATTTATTTCTCACTATTTGCAGATCACTTGTGCATTTGGTACTCTGGTCGAGAACTTTCTTTTTCATTCTTGTCAAGCTACAGGGAACTCTAGATATAGTTTATGATTATACTCAACACTGGGAACTCACAATCGCTATTGAGAAAACTGCTGTTCTCCCCGTTACCAGAAAACGTTTACCCAATGACCAAACTCTGTAATAATAAACCACTCAGAGTGGTTCCACATTTAAATTTCTGGGAGTCACTGTTGATCATAGACTAACTTGGTAAACTCATATATTTAACACTCAAGGGGATTTCATAACATGGATAAACCTCATTCAAACTCTCAAATTATTCCAAGGAATCTGCGGATATAGTTTAGTCCAATTTCTCTAGAGCATTCATTTCTCGTCTCTAATATGGTTTGATTACTCTTAATACTGCCTCAGCATCCAACTTGAAAGTCCTTGAGACTGCTCAAAATAAAGCCACCAGATTCATCTTGGGGCTATTTCACCATCTAGCCCTAATCTACAGTAATATCTCAAGTTGAGTCAGGTTTTCTTCCAATTCCAGTTAAAAAGAATTTCCTTTTGTTTAAACAATTTTCTAAGTTATTTTCCATTTGTTCCAAACACTCATACATAGTGAGAGTCTTGGAGGGAAGAAAGGTTCCCCCCACTGCCAACTCCTATTAAATTTCATCCTCTATTCCCATCACTTCTTAAATTATGAGTTTTTAATTCTCAACCTACCCCATTCTGGAACACACTAATTCCAGATTTCATCACATACTTTCCCAATATCACAAATAAAAAATGTCTTTCCGCTCAAGAATTGTTTCAATAAACTTCTCATTTTTTTCCTCCGACACTTCACCCATATGACATTAATATCTACACAGATCGTTCTTTTGGACATTCCCAACATATCTCAGTTCCTGCTTTTATGATCCCTGAGCCAAATGTGGCTAAAAGCCATAACACAGGCTTTTTTCAGCACTTTTGTTGAAATTATAGCTTTGCATGGAGTCCTGATTTGTGTTTCTGAATATGCTAATAACATTGTTAACATTATCTCTGACTCCAATTCTGCCATAAATTTCATTAAAACTCCACAGTTTAACTGGTTTGATAATTCTTCTATTAGCAAATTTCTAGACTTAATCACAATATCTTAGCCAAAGGCTATTCCCTCACTTTGATCTGGATTCCCTCTCGTATTGGATCATATTGTCTCGTCTGGATTCCCTCTCGTATTATTCCAGGTAGTAATTTTGCTGATTCATTAGCAAAACAAAACACTTCATTCCCTCTCCCCTACACAATTCCTACATTTCTCTTGCCAAGTTTACTCAAAATTTACACTCTCACACATTTCAACACTATTAAGATATTTGGGCTCTCAAGGCTCAAACAAATAATTTAAGTATCAGATAGAACAGAAATATCAGAAATAACAGAATAACATTTTAAAAGGTATTGAATATTTTCTCTTACATTGTCCTACATATGATAACGCTAGATCACAATTTCTTCTGTTTTTAAGTTCCACTTACCCCCCACCTCCTTTCACTATTTCCTTAATTTTAACCCCCCCCCCTCCAAAATCTTTCCAGGCACATTTTCTTGCCCTTGGGTCTTTTCTTTCTGTCACTGGCAGAGCATTGCAATTTTCCCATTTGGGCATAGCTCCCACACACTGGATTTTAATCCTATCTGGATCTTCATTATGCCTTCTCGTTGGTCCCTATTGGGATTTTGTGACATTTGACACAAGTTCTTTCCTATTTGTTTTTTTTTTTTTACCAATTTATCCATCCATTTTTTTACATTATATTTTGAGAATTTTTAATTTTGCTTCTGTGATTCCCTCAATTTCTAGTTACTTGGCTAATGTGATATTTGACCTCATAACTTCAAAATACTCTTGATATTATATAATATCAAGAGTATTATTTTACTATTTTTAACATGTATTTTTCCTCAAACACCTTATAAGAGCTTTTTCTCTCCATGGATGATTATTTGGGAAGAATTTTCACAACTTTTTTAAGGTAATAAAAGTTTGGATAACGAATTTGCAGTTCCTACCCTGCAACGTTTGCTAAATATTTAAAGCTCCCATAAACATTTTATTGTTTCCAGAACTTTCTTGATTCCCTTTGGAAAAAATACCCTTTTACATTTGAACACTTGCAACTAAAGAAATACTCTTTTAATATTTGCCTATTCACATACATTTTCACATTTATTTGAAAAGAAATGATATTTGACGGTACATAATCACTTAATAAGTTTTAAATATTTTATTTCAGAGCATGCTTAAATGCTTTTATCAAATTTCTATCCATTCTTCATACTTTTGACGTGAATGCAAAATATTTGAGCTCGCCAACTGCTGTCTAGCCAATTTGCTTTATAAGTCAATTTCCATTTTACCCCCTCTGGACAGAATTGTGAATTTTTTAAATGGTTTCGTTCGAAATCCCGGCCATCGTGCTGACTGATATGACAACTCACTTTTTAAAATACTTTACCCCTAGAATCTTTTCGCTGATATTGCATATCTTGAGGAATTTGCCATTCCACCTGTAATGGGACTTCAACGGAATATGTAGAATTTTAAATCTATCAAGTTTTCATTGCTGCTTCATGCTATTTTCAAAAATTATTTTTATTCTCAAAGTTACTGTGCAATTTGGAATCAAAATGTGACTTTATCTCGATATATTGTACAATTCTACAGCCGATCATCTAATCGCTGAGAATGTGTGATGGAATTTTCCATTTTAAGTATGGCCTAATATTTATTAAGCCTTAAAAATGGTAAAATGCTGTATTATTGCATTCAAGTTACTGAAATGTTTTTTATTGTATCATATTGTATTAAATTTCTAATAAATTTCATATATTAAAGCATTTTAATGCCACTGTACTAAGCTGGCTAAAGTTCTACTGTATTCTATCCAATCAGAATTCGGCTAAAAAGCTGAAAACTCATTGGCCGGTTGCATCTCGCCTGACTTTTTTACGTTTGAGCTCAAATTTCTTGTACATCAAAACATAATTTTTTTGTATTATTTTACTCTTTTTAACATGTATGTATAACTACGATGCATAATTACGATTAGTGAATAGAGTTATGAAGAGTGCGTCTAAAGGCCAAAAAGGTGTCAAAAGGTGTACAGGTGTCAAAGGAGGGGGATTGAAGATGTGGTTGGCAGACGATGCCAATCAATTCGCCATCAGCGCTCTGTAGCACAGGGCAGATACGTTTTGATGATTAAACTGCGCATTCTGGTTGGACCTTCATAACCCATGTCTGATTGAGGACAATGTATGTATGTATGTATGTATGTATTGTTAAATGTTTCTGTATTGCAATTCATCTTATAAATTCAGGAAAATTAAGGTAAAATGCTAAAAAACCATTTCCAGTAATAATTTTCATTATTTATTATTTATTATTTAGAGTTATGCATAAATGTTATTTAATGCATTATGAAACGTTCTAATGCCGTGTTTCCCAACGTGGGGCAATTTGATTGTCAAGGAGGGCAATCGAAAATGGAATCGTTCAGAGTTTAATCGTATGCCGGTTAAATTTTACATAGGGAGGGGGGACATAAGAATTTTAGAAAGGCTTAAGTGGGGCATGGCACAAAAAAGGTTGGGAAACACTGTTCTAATGGATGCTGGAAAAATAGAGGAAGATTTCTATATAGAGCCAAGATGTTTCTTTTTTTGTCATTTTGACACCCAAAGATTATCTGATTATGTAGAGCACTCTTTTTTCGACCTTTTTTCTCTTGGCGACACACTTCTGAATTAGTCCGTTTACAGCGACGCAGCTGCGGTAAAAATTCCTATCTTTTTATTATATGTTTTAAAATTCAATTTTTTAAAACAAAAACGCAGATTAAGCTCAACATTTGACAAAAAATGCAATAACAATAAAAACTGTAAAAAAGTGCTAAAGCACAAAATCATAAGTGTGTAGCATTGTTCCTTTTCTTAGATTTTTGCCACTCACTTGGACGCGACTCATCGCTTGGGAACGACTGAGGTAGACCAAGATGAAACGGTTGAAGACTCAAAATGCCAACATTCATAATCCTGAAATAGCCGTATAATACGGAGTGTGAACAAAGTGCAGCCCAGTTCTAATCTCTTTGAATTTGTCCAATCATCTCCTTCTACGTTTGCCTCTCTTCCTTGAACCTTCAAGCACACTGTTCACAACTCTGTTTGCTAAGCTATAATTCTGCCTGCCTGCCTGCTTAAGGTTATGTAGGTATGCACTTCTGCATGCGAGCAACACGTCAAACCAATGCAATCTCTCCCTTCAGATGATGCTGCCTTAAAGGCAGTTAATGTTTTCTTCCAATGGCATATCAAGAAACCACCGATGGGTGGGTGGGAGAGGGGGAGTCAAGAAGTCTCTGATTTTCGAGGACTTCCATAGAAATAAATGTTATTCAACCATGTATAGGAGATGTACTTTTGTAGATACATTGAGTTAAATGGCCAGGTCACAAGAACTCTAAGGGCTCAGAGAAGGCTGGGGAAGGAGATCCACTGCATAGTTGCTGGGAGAGGAGGTGGAAGAATCTCATCAGAGTCATCTAGTTTTAGTTTAGTTCATTAACATCCACAGGGTATGTCCATCTTCCCATAAGTTCCTTGTCAGTCCCTCAAGAGGAGAGTGCTTTAAAACTCCGAGTCCCTTTGTTACGCATCTGCTTTTTTCATCTAACCCCTAAATTATTTGCGTAATCAAACTATCTAATAATCAAAATGTTGTAAAGCATCTGGTATCAAAAGCATGAAGCATCTTGTTTATTTTGTTTTAAAAATGGTACAAATTTTACTACCATAGCAAACTTTAGGGAGAATCAAAGTATTATAACAGTCCCATGGCCGAGTGGTTAGCGTGCTTGACTGCTGATCGAAGGGACTTGGGTTCGAGCCCTGGGTAAGGCATAAATGTTTGTGTTGGTTTTCTTCTGAGTTCTCGCCGTCCTCACAGACCTCCTATTATGGTGTATAAACTGACAGGTTCCTGTCAGACCTCTGGGGCCAGCAGAGAGGTTACCTGAGGGTTAAATTTTTACCTTGAGGGGTTATTTTTTTATTTATTTAAAGTATTATACAGGCTATTTTACTCTTTGCGAGAATATGCCTATTTCTCCGCATCGTGATGATTCGGGATAAAAAGAGAATGTAATTCCTGGGATAACTTGTAACAAGTGAGGAAAGTCTTGGCGGTTACCGCTGTTAATTATGACGGTCTCCCCAGTGCTGATGGATTGTAACTCGAGTACTCTAGTTTATCTAAAGTTCCAACGTAGATTTATCTAAAGTTCCTGCGTCAAGGGGTTATGATAGTTTGTGAGATATAAAAGGACCATTAATGGCAGGCATGTCAAACCACTCTAACGTTTAGTGACTGCAGTCAACTTCGACAGGTTTTGTCTGCTTCGCTAGGTGCATCTCAACGCTTGCTGCGGACTCTGCGCACTGTGGATAAAGGAACTTCTGTGGCCTCACCTATGACTTACTCACACAAGTGGCTGAAGGTAATTGACGTGAGAACATCGAGATCGCTAAAATCATTCCACTCCACTCCACTGCCAATCAGTGGGTGTTCTTACACGATTATTATATCCCCAGCCGGATGCAGAGTCTTCACTATCTATGGCCTGTGGGAGCAGAGTTGGAGGAGTTGTAAACGGTCCCTTCTCAATCTGAAGATATAATTGCTGTTATGGATTTTTAGTTGTAATTGAATATTTGGCAAATCGAGCATAAATGCGAAATAAATAAACAGACTAAAAATGAAGCAATTTAATAACTAAGGCAATAAAATTACATAAATCATAAACAAATTTCTGTACTAGTTTCACTAAACACCAATATGCTGTTTATTAGTATTAAATGATACTGATGATCATAATTACTAGATTAACTATTAAACCTAGAACATTTGGAAACTGATTCACAAATCAATGTATAAGCAGCTGTTTTACTTCAGAATAAGAATTCTCTTACCACTTAAATATCGAGAACTTTCACAGCGCAAAACAAACTGAAATTGTCTCTTTTTTAGACACGTTAAAAACTCTCTATTACTTCTTTAATTACTTCTTAATCAATAATTCTTTTAGCACTTCCTTGCTCACCCAGTGAAAATCTTTCTTCTCTACACTAACCTGCACCGACCAAGGAAAACCTCTTCTTCCTTCACACTAATCTTCCGAACTTTTCACTATATTCTCCTCTTTTTGTTTAACTCATCGTGTTCGAACTCATTTACATGACGCAACTCACACTCCGTGCTGTATCTCGAGTGTTACATAGTACCACAGTCTAGTTTTCATTGTAGCTCGTGTAGATTCCGTTCAATGCCTTATTTCAAATTCAGTTGTTCTGCAAAATCATCAGAGGTAAATTTCTCAGGAAGGTTCTCTGGTTGAGAGACGTCTCTCCCTTTCTCTACTTGCCTTTGATGAAATTGCAGTCATGCTTTTATTTAAGCTCGTCATCTTTTATCATTTGAGGCTTTTCATGTTTATGTACCACTTTTGCTATTGTCCAACACAAGATTTTACCTCTGTGTGAATGAAACACACTATAGAGGTAAAATCTTGTGGAGGTAGCGTTATTCTAGAAATTCAAACTTGTTTTTCGTCCAGTAGGAATTTCACCCACCTGCGTCGATGCTGTCGTGACTCTAAATGATTCAAAGTAACATAAAAATAAAATAGGATGAGAGAAAATATGTGAGCGGTTCGAGGAAAGGAGAATAAGGCGTATCACGTGCGAATTTTCAATGCAACATACCTCCCTACCAAAAAGAATCACCCACAAGGGGGAAACTAAAGCATAGATCTGAATCAACATATCTCCCTTACCAGTTATCTTCGATCTTGCTTGATATCGTCCTCTTGAGGTCGTATTTTGGAATGTAGCTTTCATCTCCTAGTAATCTGTTCGCGCACTATCGCGGTCACAAGATCTGCTCACATCTCTGGTAAGCAGTTCAACAATCCATCAAGGCAAATGGTAGAGGGTGTGGTATTATTCGTCTAATGCCACCTGATCCTATGACGATCCGTCCAATGCAATATCATCTAATGGAAATGATTCTTCCAAAGGACAATTGGTCCAAAGAGACGATTCGTCCATTGGGCCAACTCGTCCAAAGTCGATTCGACCAATTGGACAATCCGTCCAAAGTCGATTCGACCAATTGGACAATCCGTCCAAAGTCGTTTAGTGCAATGAAACAACTCGTCCAGAAATAATTCGTTCAAAAGTGTCAATAGTCAATGGCGACTAAATAATGCACTCCCCCCTCCACCCGAGATTTCTAGGAAGGGTAATAGAGACGAAAAATTTCATAAGCGTATGTATATTTCATGAATTTTTAAAGATATTTTTAAAGACCTCTCAAACAGGGAGGAAAATATTACATTGCAATGTAAATCCAGTCTCTTGCTCCCCCTTTCTTCACTTTTCTCCGGCTCGATTGAGGTATTTGCTCTTCCTGCCGAGTGGTCAGTGTGCTGAACTACTGATCAAGGGAACCTAGGTTTGAGCACCGGGTAAGGCATGGGTATTTGTATCTAGGTAGTCACTGGAAGGAGAGCTATGCACCAATCCCCTGTGATGATGCATAGAATCAGCCAGGCCTAGCATCTAACGTTCGACCCCGCCTTCTCGTGGTGCAGACCGTTAGTACCTTTCAAAAGAGATACCCTCTTCTGGAAGTGAACGGAAGAAGAGAGCTACCAGATTAGTGTGGCCTACTGTTCTGAACAACTATGGGTACTTTTCTATTTTTCTACCCTGCTGAGGTGTGGTCAACCACACAGGGTCCTGGTGCTGACCATATAAACCTACTGGACTGGACTGATATATGGCTCTGAGCTTGATTATGGATCCTGAATTTGCTGCACTGGTGGGCTTCTGTGGAGGGAAAATCTTCCGCTGTGTTTTCTGTTTGTTTGTGGGTTGACAGCCCCAAGTGAATAGATTCACAGGATATGTTTATCAGCTGGTGGATATTCCTCAGCAGAGGTCATCGCAGGCACCTGAACTCTTGCTTCTACTGGCATCATCAAATTCTACATTGGAGTAAGTCTTCCAGTGAAGATGGCTTCAGCCTTTAGTAGTGGGGGAACGGGTCTTTGCCCCATGCCTGCGATTAGGGGGCTGTTTGATATTGTCGGCATTCCCTCTCTCAATAAACATAGTTTCTTTAAACATCCCACTAACCATTTTCTCTCCATAGGTAGTTGGAATGTGAGGACTTTATATAGATCTTATTCTATTGATATCCTCACACAAGAATTCCACCGTTACAATTCTCGGCTTATAAGAGACCAGATAGATAGATAAAAAGGTCAGATTTAAAATAATCTTAAATTTCTCTTTTCTGGGAGGGACGACAATAAGCATCACGAAGACTTGGGTCTGCTTCAAAGAACACATGCTAGTCATGCTCTTCTAGGATATGAGGGCATTAATAAAAGGTTTCTTATAGCAAAATTTCAGACAAGCGTTAAAGACTTGAATGTTATTTGCTGTTATGACCCACCAAGAATGCTGATGCGGATAAGAAGGATAGGTTTTACGGACTTCAGGATATTTTGAATTCTGTCAAGAAAGGAGATATTACCCTTGTTCTAGGTGACTTCAATGCCAAAGTTGGTACTGACTCTGATCTTTGGGGAGGTGTGATAGGTCATTTTGTTATTGGTAGCTGTAATGGCAATGAGCAAAGTCTCCTACAGGTAAGTAAACTCAATGGCTTCAGAGCCGAGTGGTTAGCGCGCTTGGCTACTGATCTACGGGACCTGGGTTCGAGCCCCGGGTAAGGCATGGATGTTCGTGTTGTTTTCTGCTGAGGTCCTGCCATCCTCTCAGATCTTCTACTGTGGCATATAAACTGACAGGCTCCTGTCAGACCTCTGTGGCAAGCAGCTGCTTGAGGGGGTATTTATTTATTTTTTTTAACACTTATTACATACACCGCGACATACATAAGTAACACATGGTTTTCACTTGATGGGCTTCATAAGAATATGTTTAATTATATATTAATTAACAGTAAACTGCTTAGATTCTTTCATCCTCACAGACCTTCTACTCTGGCATATAAACTGACAGCTTCCTGTGAAACCTCTGTGGCAAGCAGCTGCTTGAGGGGGTGTTAAAAAAAATTAAACGGGCTAGTTCTGTTTGGAATACCAGCGCATACAGCGGAGCTGAAATTGGATCTGATCATTATCTTGTTAAAACCGACTTGCAGCTTACACTTAAAAAGTGTTGTACTAGGGTTAAAAAGTTTTCCCTTAATACTGAAGATCTGAAAGACCCAGTTATAACTAAACCTTACCATGATAGGTTACTTAGTCATTTTGACAGCCATGATTTGCTTATTATTGAAGTTGAGGAACAATGGGACCGTTTTAAACAGGCTTTTTTGGTAACTATCAGTAATCTTTTAGGAAAAAGGAGCAGAGGAAGCAGATTTATTTGAGTGATAACGCACTTGAGCTTATTTCAGAAAGAAAGAACTGCACGAATGTCCTTAATCAATACCCTACTAGTCCTAATAGAAAATATTACAGAGAGATTAACAAACGTGTAAAGGATCAGCTAGCTTTGGCTTGATGGCTTGGCTGACAAATCCGAGGAAGCAGTTAGACAGCACAACAGCAGAGAGATGTACCAGATAGTTAATGTTTTGTGTGGTAGAAAACGGACAGGTATACAGGGATTGAAGGATAAACAAGGTAAGGTTATAGAAGGTGAGGATTCTGTCATGGCTAGGTGGGCTGAGCATTTCAGTGATATTCTAAACAATGTGGTTAGTTCTACTCCCATTGTTTGTAATGATGATAGATGCATTGGCAGCTTTAATGTTGGCCCTATAACACAATCTGAAGTTAGTTTGACTATCTCTAAACTGAAACTTCATAAATCCCCAGGGGTAGATGAAATTACTACAGAAATGCTTAGAGCTGGGAATGTTTCTCTTACTACTTGGATGACTGAAATTCTGAATATCTCTTATGATAAAGGCATGGTCCCTAAGGATTTTACCAGAGTTATTGTTATCCCTATTTTCAAAAAAGGTGATCGCAGTTCTTGTGATAACTATAGGGGTATCAGCCTACTCTCTGTTCCAGGTAAAGTTCTTTCCATGATTGTGCTTAATAGAATTAAGAATCTGGTTGACAGGCAATTGCGTGATGAGCAATGTGGATTCAGAAGTGGTAGGGGATGTGTGGATCAGATATTTTCACTTAGGCAGATTCTTGAGAAATGTTTAGAGTTTCAGAAACCTTTGGTTGCTAGCTTTGTTGATTTCAAAAAGACTTTTGACTCTGTTGATCGTCATAATTTGTGGTTGATTCTGAGCTCATATGGTATACCAGACAAGTTAGTTAACATAATGAAAGCTCTCTATAATAACACTGAGTCGTGTGTGAGAGTTGGTAAGGCTTGTAGCAATTGGTTTAGCATTACTTCTGGTGTTCGACAAGGGTGCATTTTGTCTCCTTTTCTCTTAAATTTGGTTATTGATTATGTTATGCGAAATTCACTGCAAGAGGAAGATTTTGACCTTAAAGGGGCTGGAGATACGAAAATTTATGATTTATATTATGTGATGATTTAGGGTCTGTAAATGGTAGCTAGGTAGTCACTGGAAGGAGAGCTATACACCAATCCCCTGTGATGATGCATATAACCCGCCAGGCCTAGCACCTCATGTCCGACCCCGCCTTCTCGTGGTGCAGACCGTTAGTACCTTTCAAAAGAGATACTCTCTTGTGGAAGTGAACGGAAGGGGAGGGCTGCCAGATTAGTGTGGCCTACTGATCTGGACAAGTATGGCTACTTTTCTTTTTTTTTCTACCCTGCTGAGGAGTGGTCAACCACACAGGGTCCTGGTGCTGACCATATAAACCCACTGGACTGGACAGATATATGGCTCTGAGCTTGATTATGGATCCTGATTTTGCTGCATTGGTGGGCTTTTGTGGAGGGAAAATCTTCCGCTGTGTTTTCTGTTTGTTTGTGGGTTGACAGCCCCAAGTGAATATATTCATAGGATATGTTTATCAGCTGGTGGATATTCCTCAGCAGAGGTCATCGCAGGCACCTGAACTCTTGCTTCTACTGGCATCATCAAATTCTACATTGGAGGAAGTCTTCCAGTGAAGATGGCTTCAGCCTTTAGTAGTGGGGGAACTGGTCTTTGCCCCATGCCTGCGATTAGGGGGCTGTTTGATATTGTCAGCATTCCCCCTCTCAATAAACATAGTTTCTTTAAACATCCCACTAACCATTTTCTCTCCATAGGTAGTTGGAATGTGAGGACTTTATATAGATCTTATTCTATTGATATCCTCACACAAGAATTCCACCGTTACAATACTCGGCTTACAAGAGACCAGATAGACAGATAAAGGTCAGATTTAAAATAATCTTAAATTTCTCTTTTCTGGGAGGGACGACAATAAGCATCACGAAGACTTGGGTCTGCTTCAAAGAACACATGCTAGTCATGCTCTTCTAGGATATGAGGGCATTAAAAAAAGGTTTCTTATAGCAAAATTTCAGACAAGCGTTAAAGACGTGAATGTTATTTGCTGTTATGACCCACCAAGAATGCTGATGCGGATAAGAAGGATATGTTTTACGGACTTCAGGATATTTTGAATTCTGTCAAGAAAGGAGATATTACCCTTGTTCTAGGTGACTTCAATGCCAAAGTTGGTACTGACTCTGACCTTTGGGGAGGTGTGATAGGTCATTTTGTTATTGGTAGCTGCAATGGCAATGGGCAACGTCTCCTACAGGTAAGTAAATTCAATGGATTCAGAATAACTAACACTTATTACAAACACCGCGACATACATAAGTAGACATGGGTTTCACCCGATGGGCTGCATAAGAATATGTTTGATTATACATTAATTAACAGCAAATGGGCTAGTTCTGTTAGGAATACCAGGTCATATAGGGGAGCTGAAATTGGATCTAACCCTTACCTTGTTAAAAGTGTCTTGCAAATTAAACTTGAAAAGTGTTGTGCTAGGGTTAAAAAATTTGCTTTTAATACTGAAGTTCTGAAAGACCCAGTTATAGCCAAGCTTACCATGATAGGTTACTTAGTCATTATGACAGTCATGGTTTGCTTACTACTGAAGTTGAGAACGAATGGGATCATTTTAAACAGGCTTTTTTGGACACTAACAGTATACTTTTAGGAAAAAAGGAGCAGAAGAGACAGAATTTTCTGAGTGATAAGGCACTTGAGCTTATTTCGGAAAGAAAGAACTGCAGGAATGTCCTTAATCAATACCCTACTAGTCCTAATAGAAAGCATTACAGAGAACGTAATAAACGTGTAAAAGATCAGTTAGCTGCTGATAAGAATCTTTGGCTTGATGGTTTGGCTGACAAAAGCACAACAGCAGAGAGCTGTACCAGATAGTTAACGTTTTATGTGGTGGAAAACGAACAGGTATACAGGGATTGAAGGATAAACAAGGTAAGGTTATAGAAGATGAGCATTCTGTCATGGCTAGGTGGGCTGAGCATTTCAGTGATATTCTAAACAATACGGTTAGTTCTATTCCCATTGTTTGCAATGATGATAAGTGCATTGGTGGCTTTAATGTTGGCCCTATAACACAATCTGAAGTTATTTTGGCTGTTTCTAAACTTAAACTACATAAATCCTCAGGTGTATATGAAATTACTATTGAAATGCTTAGAGCTGGGAATGTTTCGGTTACCACTTGGATGACTGAAATTCTGAATATCGTTTATGATAAAGGAATGGTTCCTAAGAATTTTATCAGAGCTATTGTTATCCCTATTTTCAAAAAAGGTGATCGCAGTTCTTGTGATAACTGTAGGGGTATCAGCCTACTCTATGTTCCGGGTAAAGTACTTTCCATGATTGTGCTTAATAGAATTAAGAATCTGGTTGACAGTCAATTGCGTGATGAGCAATGTGGATTCAGAAGTGGTAGGGGATGTGTGGATCAGATATTTTCACTTAGGCAGATTCTTGAGAAATGTTTAGAGTTTCAGAAACCTTTGGTTGCTAGCTTTGTTGATTTCAAAAAGGCTTTCGACTCTGTTGATCGTCACAATTTGTGGTTGAATGTGAGATCATATGGTATGCCTGACAAGTTAGTTAGCATAATGAAAGCTCTCTATAATAACACTGAGTCGTGTGTGAGAGTTGGTAAGGCTTGTAGCAATTGGTTCAGCATTACTTCTGGTGTTCGACAAGGGTGCATTTTGTCTTCTTTTCTGTTTAGCTTGGTTATTGATTATGTTATGCGAAATTCACTGCAAGGGAAAGATTTTGGCCTTAAATGGACTGGAGATACGAAAATTTCTGATTTCTATTATGCTGATGATTTAGCCCTTTTGGCAAATGATGTTGATGAGATGAACTCTTTCATTCGAGCTGTTGATGAAACTGGTACTAGAGTAGGTTTGGTTATAAACAGAGAGAAAACTAAAGTGATGAAAATTGGTCAGGCAGGCTCTGATTCAGTTACTCTGAATGGTTGCAGTCTTGAGCAGGTGTCACAGTTTAATTATCATGGGAGCTATGTAACAGATAATGGTGATGTGCGGCATGAGATTAACAGACGAATAGGGATTGCTGCCGGGACTTTTAAGAATCTATGGAGAGTGTGGAGAAATAGGCGTGTACACCTAAAGACTCAAATTAGACTGTATAATAGTTTGGTTCTTTCTAGGGTTAATTATGGTAGTGAAACTTGGACACTTTGTACACAAGATAACAGGAAATTAGATGCTTTTGATTCCAGATGCTTACGTAGTATCTTGGGCATTAAGTGGTTCAACGTTGTAACTAACGATGAGGTTAGGCAAAGGAGTTTGCAACCTCCATTAAGCAGCATATTGTGCAGAGAGAGACTCCGTTGGTTTGGCCATGTTGCCCGTATGAATAATTATAGATTGGCGAATAGGGTTATGAACAGTGTGCCTAAAGGCCTCAGGAAGAAGGGGAGACCTAGGATGCGGTGGGCAGACAATATCAAACAGGACCTTGTTAGAATTGGTGTGCAGTGGCCAGATGCAGTAGATGTAGCTCAGGGATAGACTTGCTTGGAGAACTAAATTGCACGGTCTGGTTGGACCTCCGTAGCCCATGGCTGCTTGATGATGATGATGATGATGATGATGATGATGATGATGATGATGATGATGATGATGATGATGATGATGATGATGATGATGATGATGATGATGATGATTTAGCCCTTTTGGCAAATGATGTTGATGAGATGAACTCTTTTATTCGAGTTGTTGATGAAACTGGTACTAGAGTAGGTTTGGTTATAAAGAGAGAGAAAACTATAGTGATGAAATTTAGTCAGGCAGGCTATGATTCAGTTAATCTGAAGAGTTGCAATCTTTAACAGGTGTCATAGTTTAATTATCTTGGGTGCTTTGTAACAGATGCTGGTGATGTGCTGCATGCGATTAACAGATGAATAGGGATTGCTGCCGTAACATTTAAGAATCTATGGAGAGTGTGAAGAAATAGACGTATACACCAAAATAGTAAAATTAGACTGTATAATAGTTTGGTTCTTTCTAAGGTTAGTTATGGTAGTGAAACCTGAACACTTTGTAAACTAGATGCTTTTGATTCTAGATGCTTACGCAGTATCTTGGTCATTAGGTGGTTCAACTTTGTGACTAATAATGAGGTTAGGTAAAGATGTCAGCAATCTGATCTGGAGTAGTATATTGTGCAGAAAGTGACTCTTTTGGTTTGGCCATGTTACCCGGGTGGATAATTATGGATTAGCGAATAGGGTTACGAACAATGTGCCTAAAGGCCTGAGAAAGAAGGGGAGACCTAGGATGTGGTGGGCAGACAATGTCAAACAGGACCTTGTTAGAATTGGTGTACAGTGGCCAGATGCAGTAGATGTAGCTCAGGACAGATATGCTTGGAGAACTAAATTGCACGGTCTGGTTGAACCTCTGTAGCCCATGACTGCTTGAGGATGGTGATGATGATGATGATGCTGAGGTCTCGCGATCCTCACAGATCTTCTCTATAATGTATAAACTGAGAGGCTTCTGTCAAACCTCTGTGGCAAGCAGCTACTTGCGAGGGTATTTAATTATGATTTTATTTTTTCCCCCGATCAATTGAGTTTCTTGCTCTTTCCCTACCCCCCACCCCTATTTTTTCTATATCCGGACCTGATTGTTATATTTCATGGGCATTATTGTGGATCACGAATTAAAAAAAAAATTTAACACTTTTTTTTGGAAGCAAAACTTGCTTTTGTTATCGCCAGGTGCGATTTTCCGTCGGTCTGTCTGCGGAAGCAATATCTCTGGAACCAATCAATTGATTTCGATTTTTCTTTTTGCGTTGGATGGAGGAAGAATTCAGTTTTCACGAAGGAATTTTATATCCATCTCTTTGTGCACGCAATCTGGAACTAATCAAAGATTTCGATAATACCTTTCGCTTTCAATAGAAGAAAGGATCTAGTTTTGCACACCCATATTTTTAGTTCCGAATAAGGGGGCGGGGCACCTTAAAAAACTGTTGCATATACCTGCCTTTTAACCCGCCCTGGACAAATGAAAATTTCACTTTTTTGGTTTAAAGCTTTTTATTTTATTTCCTCATAAATTCGCAACTGTTTTGTTTTTAAATACATTTAATACTTTTAAATATTCATTACAATGGAAATATGCTAATCGAATGAATTAAAAAAACATATTGTGGATTGGAAAATCACACAGTTTTTGTTAATGTGCTTCACGATATTACTATTTATGTTGATAAGAAACCAGAGGACATTACGAATAATATGGTTTCTCGAATGTATTTATAATTCCTTGATTGATTATTTTTTTACTTTTGATTTTGTAGAGGCAAGAACCGGTTTTTGCTGTTTGTGACTCTATATATTCAAATTTCAAACTTCGGTTTTGCTGTTCACAATTTAAAATAATCGTTATGTCACCATACTTAAATTATGATCAGCATTAGCATTTTATTTCGAAATAATCTTAACGCGATATTGCACTGCCATGCGTTTCCCATAAATTACAGGAAATAGGCAATTCCTTTATGAGATGCACTAATACGTATTTTCGATTCGTTTGAACTATGGAATCTAGGTTGCGTCGAAAAGAAACGATATAAAATTGAGTCACTGGTGAAAGAGGTGGAAAGGGAAATAGACTGTGGGAGGGGGGGGGCAGTAAAACTCATGAGTTTACATTCTACCATCAAAAGTTCAAACTTTATCGTAAATACAGCGGGTGAAATATTCGTTTAAAAGTTTGCAATTTAACACTTTTCCCGCAGTCAGAGGGCGCAATTAAACTTTGGAGTGATTCGGAAAGTGCGAATCATAATATTTCATCAGTATCTATCTGACCGAAAAAGAAATTTTAATTTAGCTCTAATAACAATAAATCTGAATCTATAGATTACTAAGACAACATCAGCTCGTTTCTATTGAAAACGAGATAAGAAAAAAAATTAACCTGTTTTTTTTTCTCAGCTTCAACACCGTATTTTAAAACTGAATGAAAAGACTGACAAATATTCCTATATATATACACATATATAAAATCTCCCATTTCAAGCGGCAATCATTTTAAACAGTGCATTTAGGCGAAATGTTTTATTTCACTTATGCGCGAAGTTTGTTCTTTCAATAAAGGAAGGTACTATAAAAATGCTTTCAATATATTAATTTCTTGCCTTTGACTTGTAAACTGAAAAAAAGTTTGCTAATTCTGTTTACTTAATTTTTTTCATCTGTCTGAAAATATTTAGCTTTCAAACATTAGGGAATTACATTAAGAAACTACAACAGCAAATTTTAATTATTACTATTATTCATATCCATCATATTTTATTCTCTTACGTGCAGCTGAAAAACGACAATTTCAATCCCATAAGGTAATAATGATGACAAAATAAGGCAATGGCTTAAAATTCTACAATGACAGTAAATTATAAAATAACGAGTAGTATATGCATGATACACATAAAAGAAAAAAAGAGATAAATTATCTTAAGCGATATTTCGCTAAATTATCGGTGAATCACTCAAAATTGATCCTTATGTAAATGGATAATGAGGCAGGATGTGGAAAAGAAATGGGCGGGTGGAAGAGGGTAACGCAATCGCACCGGAAAAAAGTAAATGAGGAGGGCAAAAGACTCCATTTCCATTGCAGCATAGCATTTTACCCTCTTTTTCTGAGGTCTTCAAAAAATTCTTATAAAGTGCGTGAAATATGCACAAATTTAATAATTTTACTGACCAGTAGAAAGACATTAAGACCGAAGTTAACAGACACTGTGATAGTTTAAAGGTCGAATTCATAGTGTACAATGAACTTACTTCTGATTTTACCATCAGAATTGATACTGTTGAAATTGATTATGAACGTTAATTTCAGATTTTAAGAAATGAAATGTTACCTTCTTCTTGTGATAATGGTAATTTTACTGACAATAATGTTTTTACATCTATCACTAGAAATACAACTAAACTTTCCACATATGATGGTTACTCATCTTGGACTGTATTTAAAACACAATTCGAAGTCATCGATAGAGCTAATGACTGGTACGAATTCCAGAAGGCCAGTTTTCTTGCAGCTTCATTAAGAAATTCTGCTGCGGAAGTTTTACAGTCTGTTCCAGAAGAGAAAGACTTGATTATAAAAGTTTGGTATCTGCATTACAACTCAGAATTTGTGATAGTTATTTAAAGCAATTCTATATGACCCAATTAAACATCGTATGCAGAAGAGTGGTAAAACTTAAGAACTTGCCAGTGATATTGAACACTTAGCTAGATTGGCTTAAAGAAACTGTCAACCAGATATTCTAGACAAGTTAGCTCAATTACAATTTATTGATTCTATTGCCGACCCTGAGACTCAACAATCCCTGAGGATGTTGGAAGATGAATCCTTAAAGTCAGCTGTGGTACATGCCATGAAGTACGAGTGCTCCAGGCTTTCCACCCGAGAGAACAAACGCACAGTGAGATTTGTGAATGCGGAAGAAACTATAGAAAAGATAGTGAAATGAAAGAACTAACCATTGCCATACTATATGTTTTGAAAGAGATAAAAGATTCCTCCTCAAAGAGTTCCACAAACCTTCATTGTTGGAATTGTGGCAAGACTTGACACATTCGAGCAAACTGCAAAAGGTGGGTACAAAGTTCAAGCACGTCTAATAGACAACAAAACCAGCGTAAGTAGTAGAGTAAATGAGAGTTCTGGAACAATGTTGAAGTATAGGGGATCCCATGTTAACCTTTGGAACACTTCTGGGGAGATGAGAGTTTAAACTAATTTTGGGTAGACGTTCTGTGTGAAAGACAGGACACGAGTGGGTTTTGTTGGGAAAATGTTGCAGTTATCAACACTTCACTGAATTATTGGGGTTGTTGGGGTGTGAAAATTGGTAAAATAGGGGAAATTGGGAAAAGCAAGATAATTTGGGAAATTAGTTTAAAAAATATGACAGTTCAAAATCAATAGGTAAAATGAGGTTTTCGAGGGCTGCGGGAGAAAATTTGATGGAAAAAATAGATTTTTGGGTGCTATCTGTGAATGTATGGGTTTTTTACGTTCCAGTAAGGATGAGGACTAATTACACTTTTTAAGTTAATTAGAAATTAATAGGAAAAAGCCCCCCCCCCTGTTGTCGGTCAAGAGGGTCCATCTCATTTTTTTCTTAGGGTCTATTGCAGCATCGATGTAGGCTGTTGTTTTTCAGTGTACATTGCAGAGGGGGAGTCACCGACTTCAGGCATGAGGTCTGCAGAAAAAAGTATTGATAACTCTGCTGATAATCTCTTCGGAAGAAGGTTTCCAAGACAGATGATATAACTATTGCTCCAAATGTGTTTACATTGCCGTGACACAGGGTGCTGACTGAAGCTCTGTTAGATACCTCTTTATATCAATTAATAAAGACTTAAAAAAGAATCACTCAGGCGTTGATGAAAAAAAACGGAATTCTTATGGGGGAGTTTATAAATTCTTCATTTTTTCCCCTTGCTTCTCTCCCACCCCCCATTTTATCTAGTCTCTTTTCTAGTCCTTTTATATACATTTATTCCGTACGAGCACTTGTGGGTCATTGCCACTGTGAAAGCGATGCTTTGCTTATGATAGCGATAATTTGCTTATGATAGCGATGCTTCCTGTTCAAATCTGCAATATGACGTAATGAATGTACTCTGAGAGACTTCTTGTTGACGCTAACGGAAATGCAATCTTTTGTTGTTTCTGAGCAATGGCTGGCTCACTCGGTTCAAAAAGGAGATAAAGATATGAAACTAATATTGGGATGTACTCTCTTCGCAATGCAACTCCATTCGTGATTACTCAATTGTCGGTTATTGCCATCATAAGCGTGATGCTTGCTTACTATTCGTCCGAATAATTTTCTGCAAAATTTGTCTTATTTTACCAGTGCCCGAAATAACACCGACCTCTTCCGTTGTAGCGGGCGGTATATCTGCAATAAGGATCTCGGTTGGGTTTAATATTCATGATTTCTAGAAAACAAAATGTTGGATAAAGTGTTGGGGAACTTTTGTTTTTGGTAGAAAGGCTATTATTAGTGGTAAGTATTTTTTATTAATTTTGCTATTTCTATAATGGCAGATTTATTTTTTTTTCAGCTGATTGTTTTATAAATGGTATCATCTATCTTGTCATACATATCTGAAATTCGAAAATTCGCTAAGGCATACATTTTAATGCCATCTGTATTAACTTTTGGTATATTCATAAGACAATCCAATCTTTGTAATTTCAAATATTTCCATATCGTGTTGTAGAGATTGAAATTCTATTTGTTTGGTACTTAAAATACTTTTCTGAAAGAGACAGTGACGATAATTTTCGTGAGTAAATTCATTCTTAACACCATTCGCTGATTTCTTTGAAATCGGGCCATCTACAGAATATAATTTTGAACGTAGTGCAACGACCTCCTTAATTGGAAAACCTTTTAATTCATCTTTAAATTTTCCTGGAACCATTTTATTTGAAGTATTGAATAATGGGTGGTCTTCGGGAAAATTTAAGAAATCAAAGCAATCAGATGTTAATTTTTCGTAGGGGTTATTTGTTTTAATATCGACGCAAAACGAATCGGTGTTTGTAAATATTAATTCTGCATTAAATTTCGGTTTCAGAAAATTATAGAAAAAATTATACATGTGTAATTTGCTGAATTCTAAAATCGTCACATCTGCATAATAAGGTTTGTCTAATGTAATATTCTTCTTTTCCATATGAACTAAAACAAATTTTCTGATAATTTAACACAAGAAATGTATCTGGGTTTTGACATTAATTCTTTTAACTTCTTTTCAGTTGTAACATGCGCCAATTTATTCTTTTTCTTTTGTTTTCTATCGTTGTACCATATATTGCATTATTCATCAGTTTAAAAAGGTCCTCAAAATATTTGGCGGCGTTCATTAGTTTTCTTGTATTAAAATCTGTGTAAGGTTTCAGCCTCGGTTTTTTGATCAAATTCTAATATTCTGCGAACGTTTTTCACCCTTAGTTCCAGTTCTACATAAAGTTTAAGTAACCGGTAGTGAACTATATAATTTTGCTTATCAAACAGATTTGGTATTAGGAATGAGATGTTACGATCACTGAGTTTTAATTTTTCGGGAGCCAAGGGGAAATCATTGTGTAAATCGTGCAGACGTGTTGGATATTCTAAATCAACTTCGCAAAAGTAGCCTTTTTCATTGTCGTCTGGAACACTAAGGACGTCAATGTCGCTTACCCATTTGAAATTACCGATTGGGAGAGGTTGAGACATTGCCTACCCATATAAATTATTCGCGTCGAAATACATGATGTAGTTTTGTGGTTTGCTACTGTCGTATTGTTCTAGTAAAGGATTATTGGCTCGCGCAAACCTTTTAGACACTAGAGATATTCCTCCTCGTATTGATCTTTCTATAAAGAAAAACATGTCGTTTTTTATAAGTTCTAGCTCTACCTCAGTCATTTTCAAACAGGCAGAGAATGACAAAGCAGCAGAGCTGAAGTAATGGCAAGGGTCGAGTTTGTAATAATTCATGCACGAAGTCGTGAAATTTTCAAAAATATCTCCGAGCAGTAATAAATTATTCTCGTCGAATACATGATGTAGTTTTGTGGTTTGCTACTGTCGTATTGTTCTAGTGTCGTATTGTTCAGTGAGCCTGTATAGTTCGTGATAATCATCGAAAATTTTTATGGAAAAGTGTTCCCACAGATTTTTTGCGCTTTGGTATTGTTCGTCATTTGGGAAATTTTTTTTCGGTGGAAGCGCTGTTTGCAAAAACTGAGCGGTATTTTCCAAATAGTCGTAGGGAAAACTACCTTTGTTATTTTTTTTGGAATTCATTCAAATTATTCTGTTCACAATATTGATTTAATATGTGGAAATTATTCGCATTTTCTGCCAGAAAATCCAGTGAAGTGCTGAGAACCATGTACGAATCAATAAATTTAATTAGGCCTAATTTTATGCATATGTAAATTTCAGTAGTCTGGAGTATGACCGAAATTTTCCTCGTTTTACCAAATTTCCACAATTCTTTTACTCTGAAGTGGCCCTCGAATCCCTTGAGGTTATGAAACAATACAGGTATATCTTCTGAAATTTTGCATTGCAGATTATATTTGTTGTGAGCAGCACCTCTGAATTTTGCCGTTAAATGATCGTTGTCTCTCACCTTAGTTTCCAGTGTTTTCCCGCAAATGTGGCAACACTTTGCATCATTAAAACTCTGCCAATCAAAATAAGTCATCTTAATATTGTTTTTCTTTAAAAATTTTATCATGTTTTCAGCGTCGATCATTTCATTTAAAAATCGCTCTATTTGCGTTTTCGCCTCTGTACTTCCTAGTTGTTATTAGTTTTCCATCTGGCGCCAACTATGATATATGCAAACTCCCATGGTACTAAATATTTAGTTCGTTTCACACATGGATTAATTTCGCATCTGGAATATTTTGAGAAGCATTCAAAATCTGCATATATTACGTACGGATGTCTCAAACTGTTCTTGATTGCAAGGAATTTCATAGGATTTTGTGTGCGAAATTTAATATTTTGCAGTTTGTTCAAGTTGCAGTCAGTGATTTGATTATCTAATCAATCTTTTCTGCAGAAATTGTGAAGACAGTATGGACAAGGGAAAGATTCACCATGGTGTTTGGAAAGATATGCTATAACTCTGCTGAAATTTTTTATCCAACAGTAGTGGGAATCGATACCTTTCTTTAAAAGTAACAGTTGTATAGGATTTTTAGCAGGATTCTTTGAAATATATAACGTTTCTATGCCATTTTTCTTAGAAACCATTACGTTGATAGAGAGTTTGCTTAATTCCTCGAATTTTGGAATTTGATTGATGGTTACTGCATAAGTCAGCGACGATGTGTCCAAATCATTTTCATAATGTCTATAGTTTTCCACACGGTGAGGATGATCATTAGCTGGATGTAAAGCAGATAATATTGACCACAGAAAGCATTTATCGTCAGAGTTTTGAACATTGACTACTCCTTTGGTAAATTTTAAATGATTTGACAAATCTCTGAAAGATGCTCCAACTGCATTGTATTGTGACGTTTGAATTTCCAGTGAAATAATATTGTTGAACACCCATCCGCTTCCCTGTTTTACAAAATGTTCTATATCTTTATCGATTTTTTCATACGAATATTTCGGAAGTAAGCTTAAATTATCAGCCAGAGAGATTATTTCGTTACTTGTTGAAAAATATCCTGAAACTCTTTCTTCCTGCCTTTCGGGATTCGTGACGTTTTTAAATTTTACGTGAAATATTATTCTAATCTTTAGAGGTTGGCCAAGTTTTTTACCGATAATACGTTTCCACTTATTGTTATTTTTCACCAGAAAACTTTTTATATCTTGCCGCACGTGTATGTTATCTACTTTGTACATGCGAAAAGTTTTCCTAAATGCATTATCTGTTTTTATATGATAATCTTTCAGATGGCTTCTATAATAGTCATTTCTATCAAAATGAATTCTATCAAAATGAAAGTGAATTTCTATCAAATTTCTATCAAAAATAAAGCTGGAGTCGCAATATTCACTTAAATAGACGAGAAATACAAGCAGTTTTCCAATGACGTGCAAGGTTAGATTTACGAACAAATTTGCCGCAGTTAACGCATTTTTCTTTAGTGCTCATCCTTAGAGTTCACACTTTATTATGCTAGAATAACCACCGTATTTATAGGCAAAACGGATTTAAAACAAATTTCGGAATCTCGTAACACTTGCTAAGTCAGTACTAAGATCTTTTGTCTATTGCTATCTGTACAGGAAATAGGAAATGCTGTTTTCGAGTCGACCCCGTGAAGTCACGAACGGAGTTTTTTTAAATTTCTAACAACGTTTTTATTATGCTTTCTTACTACGTTCATTTAATGCTTCATAGCTTCATAGGTAAAATTAACAAAAGCAGAATATTTTAAGTACTACCAATCTTCTTTAAACCCAACACAAACTATAATCTCTACATAACGTCTATAAAATATCGAAGATGACCCATGCATAACTGCTGCTTATCTTAGATATCTTATAGACTTTCTGTGGAGATTGTGTGAACGTTTTTTTAAAGAAACCGTCAGCGACAATTTGCTAACAACGTTTCTATTATACTTTCTTACAACGTCCATTTAATGCTTCATAGCAAAAATTTACAGAAGCAGAATTATTTGAGACATCGAATATTATGTGATATGTGGCAAAGTTTTGATAAATCAAAGCAGTCCGAGATTAATTTTTCCTACATATCCGAATATCGACCGGAAAAGTATTGGTAAACATCTGTTATTCTGAACTTTGGCTTCAGAAATTTTAGCCGACAACTAACAATTTTCCCTCTAATGCTTTAAAGTTGCTTTTCGTTCTGAGACAATTATGCAATATACGTGATATAATTCATCTGGCGCCCTATTTAATTTAAATCGTATTTCGATATCAGCAGTTGCTCATATATTTCATATACACGTGATCCGTATTTGCTGACATCGAAGGGGAATATCGGATACAGTTTCATAAAATCTTGGTAACTGACTTGTGTACCAGAGTCGATATCCATATTTTTTGCCGCTAGTAAGCTGTTGTAAACTCGCGCATAATCTAAACTGTTGGGTTCAAAGTTGCACTCGAATTCTTGTTCGGGAAACTGTTTGCTATTCACTCTGATCTGAATCGGTTCTAGTAACATGAGATCAAACACCATATTGTTTCTGGTTTGATTATTTAATCGGTTAGACTTTTGTAAGACGACATAAAGATGGATGGGTTTATTTTGAGTTGTAGTAACCCGCCAACTGACATGAGAGTCATTCGAGTATCAGATTTGTACAGTTTGCACGATTCCCAAAATATTTCATGTGGATTGCCGCTTGCCAACTGAGATTCTACTTTTGCAAGTACTTGTAGTGATGGTTCCACTTTTGGAATAAACCAAGATACGTGAGATATTTCAAATTTATACAACGTAGCCCCAACTCTCTGAATAATGCCTTTGTCGCCATTTTTTTCTAGTTTTATGGTATGATTTACACTGCGAAACACTTTATCCACGTCTCGGCAGAATCCAAACAGCCGATTCAGTGGTAAGAATAAACTTACATTTTGACTATTTTTTTGTAATTTCATATCTGTCCGAAAATCCTTGATTGAATTCAGGATTTCTCTTCAACTCTTGTGCAAAATCCTTTACCTTATTATTCGTGACCAGTTTATCTTCACCTCCGTCGTACAAATACTTATTCATTTTCAAACTGTCTGCGGTATCTTTGAACCACATCATACTTGTGGCAGCACTGTGTGAAAGGTCTTCGGTAAAATCAATTAAGTTGTGAATTGTGTTCGTCACTCCTGGCAATTCAACATCTTCCAATTCTCTCTGTTCAATAAAATATTGAGCTCTCTTGAAAATGTTGTACCCGTTATTGACCATCGTAACTACATCATTGCCGCCGATACCAGACCCATCTGATTTCAATATTTTGCATCTGACGTGTATATAGCTGTTGTGTGGATGAAGAAAAACGTCCATATCTTTGGTAAATATTTCGTATTTTTCGAGATTTTTAACGTTCACATTGGTTTTCCGATATTCCAAGTACTCGTATTTTGTCGTTGATTTATCGTCTATTGGATCTTCGAACAAATTCCAGTAAGTAGCTTCAACGTTCATCCTATACTTACTTTATGATTTTATGATTTTTAGGCCATTTCCGTAAATTAACCGGTTAAGAATATTTCTGCTTTTAGGGGATATTTTCTCGTTTTTTCGAACGATAGGTGACGGATTTGTATAAAATATTTTAATTCGCTTTCTCAGTATCTTCATCTTTATTTGGGTCTGATGTGTAACATGTGAGTCACGTTTTCCTTGTTCCAGTCAATTACTTTATTGTTCTGATCGGTTACTTTCATTCTTACGTTGTAAATGTAATCAGTTTTATTCAGCGGTAAATATATGGGGAAGAATGGATGTGTGTCGATTAAACTGCCAGGCGGTGTTTGAGATCAGTGCTATCTCGTATTCACCATTGAGTGTGATCGGCGTTTCATAATTAATTTACAAATCTTCGGGATTGTATGCCGTAATAGTACAGGAATTGATAGTTATAAGTACCATCTTTATTAATGTAGTGTAGTACTATGTTGTACTCATATGCTAGTTGTTACCAACAATTCATTCCGATCGTTAGGAGTTTGTTCTAACTGATACAATACATCATATGGGCTTATGTTATTATTCCTTCGTTTAATGTAATTGATGCAATGGTAACCGCATTTTACAGAGTAATGTGCTTGAATTTGCGAAGAGTTATACACGATCGGCTTCGAAGATGTAAGTAAATAGTGTTTTATTTCTTCTGGTGGCGATAAACCGAATGGATACTCGACGTAAGTTAATTTCGCATCATTAAAATAAGCTACCCAATGAGTTCCTGAACCACAGGAAATGTCAAAGTGCACTATACCATTTTCATTCTTGAATTTTTTTGTTGGCAACGAATCGATAGAGTATACACCACGGAATCCTTTTTCGTTTTTCATTATATTTTCGATATCTAAATTACATAACGCCTCATTTTTTTAAAATCCCTGAGCAATTTTTTTCCCTGGAATGTACAAATCTTTTCCCTTTCTTTTATTTTTAGATAAGCCAGCTACGCTTTGCTTTCTGGGAATGTGTAACCCTTTTCCCAGAACTTTTTGTGTACGTTTAGTACCAGCAAATCCTGCAGCTCCAACTGCAGCTGCTTTTCCCAATGCTAAGAGTGCAGGTATTAAGAGCGGCAGAAATCCACCTAGCTGTGTTTTATTGGATCGAAGTCGAACCGGCGTTTTAGATTTTTTCAGTTTAATGATTTGTTTTTTTGTCAGTTTCAAAGTATCGTTACCTTTCTTCTGTGGATCAATGCTTAAAATTATAGGATTCTTATTTACAAATGCACTCTTCAATTTTTGTTCTTGTCCAGACGTTAAACTAGTTAGATAACTACGATACTTATACTTTATTTCATAAGTATCACGTATTTATATTTTATATATAAAAATTAAGCGTGTATTGTGTAAGGTGTAAAACGAAAACTTTAACGGATAACGTTGAATATGTCACATCAAAGAATAAAAGAGTAATGATGAGAGGTAGATGCCGAACGTGTGAAAAAATGAAGTATAAATTTGTGAAACAGAAAGGGAAATTTGTAAAAGGTGGAGATATAGTAAGCTGGATTCAAGAAAAGTTTAATCCACCCTAAATGCACATTCCAGGTTACCAGTATTATGGACCTTTTACGAAATTAGAGAAAAGGTTAATGCGAGGAGATCCTGGTATTAACCATTTCTTACAGTAAATCTACAGACACGAAAATGAGACACGAAGTCAACCAAGAATTATTAAATGGATGAAATTCAGAATCCAACTTTAGGAGAAAGAATTTCAAGAACGATAATCAAACCTATCACTAAAATAAAGAAACGGTTCGGCTTAGGACACAAGAAATAAGATGCTTTCTTCCGTTTACTGCAATCCATTAAAGGAATTTTCCGGTATAAAAGATCTAATACGCAAATCTGGATTGAAGGAAAAAGAGGTAAAGAAATTTCTCGAACTACAAGATGTGAATACGTTACAGAAACCCATCTACACGAAATTCAAAACAAGACGGGTTTACGTCTCTAATGTGGACGACCTGTGGCAGAGCGATTCAATCAATATGCAAAAATGTAAATTACATAATAACAACACGGATTATATTTTAACAGTGATTGACATTTTCAGTAAATTCGCTTGGGCAGTGCCTGTTAAAAATAAAACTGGTAGCGAGATTACAAATGCGTTCGTCAAAATATTTCAACAGCGCAAGCCATCCAAGTTGCAAACAGATAAGGGAACTGAGTTTATTAATAGAGAAACACAAGCGCTGTTTAGCCAAAGCGACCGTGAAATGGTTCGCCACCGGAAATGTAACCAAAGCGCAGATAGTTGAACGTTTCAATAGAACTCTAAAGACATAAATGTGGAAATATTTCATTGCCAATAATACGAGGAAGTGGATCGATGTTCTTGCGAAACTTGTTAAGAATTACAATAATTCTTATCACAGATTAATAAAAATGACTTCAGAAGACGCAAATTTAAAGAAAAGCAAAAATATCGTGCATTTAAATCTGTTTGGTAAAAAAATTAAATTTCTTACGAAGCCAAAATTGAAAATCGGCGACAGAGTGAGAATCGCCAAGTACAAGACAACTTTCAGAAAGGGATATCTGCCTAATTTCAGAGAAGAAATTTTTGAAATTGCTCAAATGTGAAACACAGATTCCATAACTTATAAGATAAAAGATTTATAAGATAAATATATAAGATATAAGATAAAAGTTTTTACAAAGTAGAAACCATTCTGAAAACTAGAGTGAGAAAGAAGAAAAAAGAAAATTTCGTTAAATGATTTGGTTATGATAACACGTTTAATTCCTGGATAAAAGAGGATCTCTTTTTAAAATAAAGTAAATGGAAATTCAAAATTTCGACTTTGAAAGACAACAATTTCTTAACAGAAAGTATTAGCACCATTCTGGTCATTTAGACTTTTGATCTGTGGTCCTCGGGTTCAGGGAAGACAAATCGTTTGTTGAACTTAATATTTAACCATCTCTACTATAATAAAATATTTTTATATACCAAAAACTTAACTGAGCCGAAATATCAGTTTATGCAAGAAATATTCAACGATTTGCACGAAATTCTGGAGAAAACATTTGGCGAAAAAATTCCAGTTGCAACCTTTTCTTCCAGTAAAGAAGATATCGTCAAGGTCAACGAACTAGATCCCGAAATGCAAAATGTAATTGTTTTCGACAATTTCGTAACGGAAAGAGATCAAAAACTCATCGAAGAATTATTCGTCAGAGGAAGGAAAAAGAACATGTCATTGATTTACCTGTAACCGAGTTATTTTTCAACTCCAAAAGACATTCGACTACAGTGTAATTATTTTATATTCTTTAATATGCAGAACAAGAGAGAAATGTTGCAGATACAAATGAATCATGCAACAGAAATCAGGAAAGATATTTTTATGCAGTTTTATGCATATGCTGTTTCAAAACCACACGATTTCTTATTAATCGATAAGAAACGAAGTACATACCTCTCAAATACAGGAAGAATTTTGGTAAATAAAGATGAATTACTTGACAAAGTTTGGCGTCATCAGCTCTGAGACCGGTTCCGAAAGAGGACCAGGGGGAATTCCAGGTGTCGGTTTTAAATTGACACACGATGAGGACTACGACATGAGTAATAAAAAATTGAGAAATGTAGCCAATCCCGAAGATAGTTCGGATTCTGTGACAAAACAGTATCTACAATAAGAATCATAACACTGAATCGCACAGGAAATTATGATGCAAATACTAAAAGAATATCAAATATAGGCAGATCTATAGAAAATGAAGATGCCGCTAACATTCAATACATTAATAATAATTCTTTAATTTTTCGGAATAACAGCTACGATGCGCGAAACAAATAATCAATGTCACTGAACCGGATGCAGATTCTGGAGTAGTTACAAAACAATATTTGGAAAAAAGAGCACTTTGCAATGACGATGACAATTACGATGCAAGTAATAAACGCATTAAAAATCTTGCAGAACCGACCGATTCATCCAATGCCACTACGAAACATTACGTCGACAACTTGACCACTGTTCAAAATAGTCCAATGAATACATTGGTGAGAAATAAAGATGAGCTCTATGTTCCGCGCAGCATTGCATTCGACGGGAATCGTTTCAATGCAGAAAAAAAAATCGTTGATATTGTCGATCCCGAGTCTGATTCTGCTGCTGTAACTAAGGGATATTTGGAAAAAGTCGCATTAACTGGTGAGGATGTCTTTAATGCGAACAATAAGAGAATAGGAAACCTCGGGGAACGGAGGCACAACAGAAATGCGACAACAAAAAGTTACGTTGATGGCTTGACAAAGTTAGATCCTAACCCATCCAATTCTCTATTGAGAAATGAACCTTTTTGCATCAAGTGGGAACAGTTTCAATGGCGATGCAAATGGTAAACGAATTACGAATGTTGGCACCCCAATTCTAAACAATGATGCTCTTACAAAACTATACGTTGATAAAAAATACTGTAATTTGCGTTACCTATGGTGATAAAGAAGTGAAAGAAGTGCAATCTCATCCAATTATATAGATAAACACAAAATTCGATCTACTAACGCCACCTATTTTCAAAGATAATTACCATTTATGCATTTCTAATGGATATCTAAGCAAAGTAATCTTATGCGCAACAAATCCCTCTTTTAGTATAAATTATAGTATCAACTTGGACGATCAAAAATTCATTGAAGTAGTAAGACCACAACTTCAGAATTGTGTTTCAGTTATTCCAGTAAACAAGAAATTTGACAGGGCAGCAAGATTAGTGTTTCACTTGTTAGACACTATCCAGATCCAAAAGAAAGAAGAAAGGTACCTGGAGATCTTGTTTCCGACTCTCATCACTGGGTATATGTTTTTATTTCATATGAATAAAGATGAAAGGTATTAAACAATTACATAATATTATAGGCGAAATATTGAAATCGAGGACCATCACAAAATCAAAAATTGCAGCAATATTTTGGAAGAAGAACAAGTTAAGGAAACGCTCGAAAAATTTCAGACACCGGTGATAAAAAAATTAAAAAATTTGGAAACAGTCCGTGAAAAAACCATGGAAAACATAGAAGAAGCCGTAAAAACTTTAGAACCGGAAGAGCAAACCGAGATGCACGAAATATCGTTCATGTATAATCCAGATTACAACTTGCAAGATTAAACCAATATAAATTAAAACTTCCGAGTGAAATCTTACAGGCGAGCAATCCCACTCCTGAACTGAAAGAAATGATTTATAAAACAATCGGACATCTTCAGAAACTAGGGGGCAATAAGGATACTGAAACGAAACGTTCTGGTAGAACTACTGAGAAATATCAAATTCTCGAAAATCACGTTGACGCACTTAGAAAATATTTAAAAAGGATTAAAATGGTACTAACAGTAATAGAAAGTCAAAAATCCGGTTCGGGATTATACCAGAAATTCGATGATATTTGTGAAAAGTTATCAAGTTATGGTTCCCAGTAAACGAGCTGGAAATACCAGTACTAGAAGTTGGAAACGAAATTGTTGAAATTTTGCATATTTTGCTAAGAAACGATGTCATTGACAAAAAAAGAACATAAAATATTATTCAACAATACTGTTGCTTTTTAGAAACCATGAATATTTGCAGTCCAGTTCTATCCATATAAAAATCTGCCATTAGAGAAATAGCAATTATAGCAATAGGAAAATTAATAAGAAAACTTACCACTAATAATAGCCTTTCTACCAAAAACAAAAGTTCCCCAACACTTTATCCAACATTTTGTTTTCTAGAAATCATGAATATTAAACCCAACCGAGATCCTTATTGCAGATATACCGCCCGCTACAACGGAAGAGGTCGGTGTTATTTCGGGCACTGGTAAAATAAGACAAATTTTGCAGAAAATTATTCGGACGAATAGTAAGCAAGCATCACGCTTATGATGGCAATAACCGACAATTGAGTAATCACGAATGGAGTTGCATTGCGAAGAGAGTACATCCCAATATTAGTTTCATATCTTTATCTCCTTTTTGAACCGAGTGAGCCAGCCATTGCTCAGAAACAACAAAAGATTGCATTTCCGTTAGCGTCAACAAGAAGTCTCTCAGAGTACATTCATTACGTCATATTGCAGATTTGAACAGGAAGCATCGCTATCATAAGCAAATTATCGCTATCATAAGCAAAGCATCGCTTTCACAGTGGCAATGACCCACAAGTGCTCGTACGGAATAAATGTATATAAAAGGACTAGAAAAGAGACTAGATAAAATGGGGGGTGGGAGAGAAGCAAGGGGAAAAAATGAAGAATTTATAAACTCCCCCATAAGAATTCCGTTTTTTTTCATCAACGCCTGAGTGATTCTTTTTTAAGTCTTTATTAATTGATATAAAGAGGTATCTAACAGAGCTTCAGTCAGCACCCTGTGTCACGGCAATGTAAACACATTTGGAGCAATAGTTATATCATCTGTCTTGGAAACCTTCTTCCGAAGAGATTATCAGCAGAGTTATCAATACTTTTTTCTGCAGACCTCATGCCTGAAGTCGGTGACTCCCCCTCTGCAATGTACACTGAAAAACAACAGCCTACATCGATGCTGCAATAGACCCTAAGAAAAAAATGAGATGGACCCTCTTGACCGACAACAGGGGGGGGGGGGGGCTTTTTCCTATTAATTTCTAATTAACTTAAAAAGTGTAATTAGTCCTCATCCTTACTGGAACGTAAAAAACCCATACATTCACAGATAGCACCCAAAAATCTAATTTTTCCATCAAATTTTCTCCCGCAGCCCTCGAAAACCTCATTTTACCTATTGATTTTGAACTGTCATATTTTTTAAACTAATTTCCCAAATTATCTTGCTTTTCTCAATTTCCCCTATTTTACCAATTTTCACACCCCAACAACCCCAATAATTCAGTGATGATGATGATGATGATGATGACACTTCTCGCCAAATTGAATATTTCCAGAATAGTCGTGCTATTCTGACTCATTCAGGACTTGTTAAATTGAAAAAAAAAAAAAAAAAAAAAAAACCAGTTTGGGCATGTGAGTATTTTTATAGATATGTTATGTTTTCTTCATGTTGTTGTGAGTGAGGTCATTTTACAGGAGTAGTTTGTTGTTTATTCTTCATGTTGTATAGGTGATATGCTTAGTTGTTTTTGTGAGAGAGTTATCTTCATGTTGCTTGAGTTGTTTGAATTGAGTATTTAAATATTGTTAAAAAGATCACATTCTTTAAAAAATTTTATAAGGAGTTTTAGGATTTTTTTATTAGTGATTGTATTGTTGTGGTGTAATATTGATGAGAAGGTATTAGCTGTAATGTTGTGTTTTAATAATTTATCAAAGTAGGTCCTTCTTTGTGTTGTGAATAATTGGCATTTAAAAATTATGTGTTCTAAGGTTTGAGGGGTATTACATGAATTGCAATTTGGTGAAGATATTTTTTTGTAAGTGTATAGTGTAGTGTTTGTTAGGGCCCAATTTGCTTTAATTTTTGAGATTAGGCTAATTTCATCTTTTTTAAGGCCAAAATCATTGAATTTTTGGATTTTATTGCATATGAGGAATCTATGAGAATTTATTGCATTTGTTTGAAAGTATTGTTGTGTTTCATTAAAAAGAAGTATTTTGTTTTTTTGTTTATGAGTGTGTATGAAGAAGGGAGTAGGTATGCTGTTTGTATTGCTTTGTGCCTGTTTAGCTAGTAAATCAGCTTCATCATTGCCTGCAATGCCTGTGTGTGAGGGTATCCATTGTATATATATGAAATTGTGTTGTGAGATATGTTTAAATATTAGGATGTTAATATCATTTAAAAGAATGGGATATTTGGATTTGTAGGGATTTGTGTTAAGTAATTGTATTGCAGATTTACAGTCAGATAAAATAACTATGTAGGAGTTATGAAATTTTAATGCCCAGTTTATTGCTAAGATGATAGCTGAAGTTTCGGCTATTATGATTGAGGTTTGTTGGCTAAATTTAAAAGAGTTGGATGTGTTATAGTGTGGACATGTAAATGCTCCTGATGATGTTTTAGTGTTTTCATTGTATGAGCCATCAGTGAAGATTTTTATGTGTTGTTTGTATGTGGTGTCCATGTATGAGATTGTTAATGTTAGGAGTTGGTCTGTGTTTAAATTATGTTTTTTTATTATTCCAGGTATGTCTAATGAGATGATAGGGGGACAGCTTGTCCAAGGTGGAAAATTAGGGAAATAATCTCCACTTAGGTTTTGAAGAATGATTTCTGTTAAGTTTTGAATTTGGTTTGTGTCAATAGTTGAATTATTGAAAAAGTTAGTGGTGATTTTTTGTATAATGGGGTGTGTTTTGTTTTTGGTGACAATTCTAAACATTAGATTTGAAAGTAAATATTTTTTTTTAATTGTAATGGGGGGGGGATAGCAGTGTCTGCATATAGGTTTATGTTTTTACTACCTTTTGGAATTCCTAGAATATATCTAATTATTTTTGTTTGTATTTTTTCTAGTTTAGAGATGTTGTTTTGAGATAGATTGTTTAAGAATTCTATTCCATATTGGTATTTGGGTGCAATTAAATTTTGATATATTAATAGTAAATTTTTTGTAACACATCCCCAGGTAGAGTGTCCAAGATATTTTAAGAGTTGAAATAATTTATTGCCTGTTTTAATTGCATAATTGATTTGTTTGGTCCAATTGAGTTTGGAGTCTAAGTGTAAGCCTAAAAATTTAGTGTCTTTTACAATTTTGATTTTTTTGTTGTGTAGAAATAAATTAAGTTTATTAGTAGGGAATTTGCATTTATAAAAAGGTATAGTAATGGTTTTTTCAGATGAGATATTGAGATTCCATGTTTTGCAAAATTTTAGTAAATTGTCTATGTTCTGTTGTAGGTTGTTTTTAATGATATTTAGGTTGTTGTGATGTGTCCATAAAATGATATCATCTGCATAGATTCCAAATTTAATGTCATGTGTGAAGTGTTAGGTAGGTCATGTAGATATAGATTAAATAGATTGGGGGATATAATGTCTCCTTGAAGAATTCCAGTTTTGATTGGGTATGATGGAGATATATATTTATGAATTTTAACTTTGAAAGTTTTTTTTGTAATGATATTAAATAAGAATTTGTAAATATTTCCATGAAGTCCTAAATTTTTAAGTTTAAATAATAAAGCATTGTGGTTGACCGAGTCAAAAGCATTTTTAATATCTATTATTACTGCAACTAGGTATTCTTTATTAGCTGTAGCATGTTCTATGTCAGATGTAAGATGTAATAGTAGGTCTTTTGTTGATTTCCCAGGTCTGAAACCATATGAGTGTTCACCAAGAATATTTTTATTTTCAATATACCAGGTAAGTCTAGAGTTAATAAGTCTCTCAAATAGTTTTAATATGTTAGAAGATAGGCATATTGGTCTATATGAGTCCAGTTCTTTGAAATCTTTTTTAGTTTTGTGTATGAAAATCATAAAGTTCTCGAACCATTGAGGTGGAATGTTTCCAGATGTCCAGATTTCATTAAATGTGTTTAAGATGAAGCTTTTCCATTTTGGAGGAAGGTTTTTTAGTGTTTTGTTAGAGATATTGTCAGGTCCAGTTGCTGTTTTGGTTTTAAGAATGTTGATAGCATGGTTAAGTTCATGTAGAGTGAATGGGAGATTTAGGATATGTGTTTTATCTTTAAAGTAGTTATGTAAAAAGGTCGTGTTGTCATATTTATGGCTCAGAGAAAGGGAATCTTTTACTTTGTTAATGTGGTGGGTGGCTAATTTATCTGCAGTTTTAGATATGTGTTCATTGTTGTAGAGGGCTAAGGATTCTAATGGTGAGGATGTTGTTTTAGGATTTGAGTTGTTGTGTAGTTTTTTATACACTTTCCAAATATTTGCAGTAGAAGAATGTGGTGTGAGGTTTTCTGTAAATGAATGCCAGTTGGATTTTTGAATATTGGTGATTTTTTTATTTATTGCAGCGGATAGTCTATTAAAGTTTTCAACATCTCTAAATGTATTGTTTCTATTCATTGTTCTTTCTGCTTTCCTTCTTATGGCAATTAATTTGTTAATGAATATTATATGAGAGTTATTGTGTGGTATTTTTTTGTGTGTGTGGTAGTATGTTTGTTTTTGCAAGTTGATACATTATGTATTAAGTCATTATATGTGGGTGTTAGAGTATTGACTTCCTTTGAGTTTTGTAATTCTTTTTTGAAGTTGGACCAATTTGTAAGCTGAATTTTGGGTTTATTGTTTTTGTTGTAAGATGAGGAGATATATATTGGGTAGTGGTCACTGGTATATGAGTCAGGGGAGATAGACCATTTTAGAGAATTGATTAATCCTGGTGAGACAATTGATAGATCAATGATTGAGTGTGTGTTGTTTTTATTTTTTATGGTTTTGGATTTGTCGTTTAGTATAATTAGATTATGTTTGTTGATAAATTTTGATAGATTTTTGCCTTTGCTATCAGTTTTGTAAGAGGACCAGTTTTCATGGTGCGAGTTAAAGTCTCCACAAATGATGACTTCTCCAGGGAGGTATGAAAGAATTTTTGTGTAAGTTGATTCATTTATATTTTTTCCTGAATTGTAACAGTTGAGGATGTAAATATGTTTTTTGTTTAAGGAGATTTTAATTGCAATACATTCTAATGACTCATTTAATATGGGGATGGGAATTTGTACATGTGGGATATGTTGATTAATGTAGGTAATGATTCCTTTAGATTGATTTGTATTTTTTTGGTGATAAGAAAGAAAGTTATTTAATTGTGGGGTTTTATTTGTGAATATTTCTTGTAGCAGTAGGATATTAGGTTTTTGTGTTTTAATTATGTGTTTAAGTGTAGGAAGCTTTGAAGGGATTCCTCGGCAGTTCCAATGCATTAATCTCAGGTCACACAATTCATGAAACACAATTATTTGCAGTTAGTAATATGTCATTTATAAGTGTAAGATGAGGGCTAGAAGGTAAAATCATATTTAGTAATTTCAGTATGAGGCTGACTATCTGACCTTTGGATTGAAGGTTAAATGATAAACCATCTTCTGGGATAATTTCAGGAGCATTCTCTCTAGTTAGGTGGGTGTTGGAAGAGGGGCCAGGGAGTGTTTTGTCTGAGGATTTGTGGCCCGTTATGTTTTTCTTTACAGTGTCTGAGAAAGAAGTTTTTAATTGTGGTTGTTGGGGATGTTGATTTACCATTTTGTCGTTGGTTGAGTTTGGTACTATTTTTGGAAAATCATAATGGTCAATTAGTGAATAGTTGGCAGGAAGATTAGTTTTTGGATTGGCCATATCTATTTGGGATTGGAAATATTTGTTACTTGATAGTTCATTTTGAGAGAGTTGTTTATCCAGGATGTGTTTTTTTTTTTGCATTAACAAAAGCCTGGTTCCAGTTTAAGTTTTCAGAAATTTGGAGTTGTTTGGCTTTAAAGGCTATAATTTTAACTTCACACTTTGCGTAAGTCGCTGGATGAGGACCTGCGCAGTTTGGGCATTTTAATTTAGTGCTTTGACAATCACGATGGTGATGGTTTCCACTGCATCTTTTGCATGTTAGTCTTCCATTGCAATTGGAAATGGTGTGACCAAACATGTAACAACGAAGGCAGAGGCCAGGAGGAAATGTGTAGGGTCTAACGTTATGTTTAAAGAACTCTAAAAAGACTTCGTTTGGTAGGTATTCAGAGTTAAATTCAAGTATGATGATATTTGTAGGATTGCAGTTTACCTCATCTTTTTTCTTGTCGTGGATTGCATCAAAGTTGATCATTCGTCGTATGCTAATCACGTTTTGCTCACTGAGCAGATCTAGGATTGAGTCATCATCTAGCATATAGCTTACCCCAGCAATTGTGCCAAAAATGGATTTTTTAATTTTGAAAATGTCAGCATGGACTTCAGTTTTATTGATAATGGTAAGATTCAGTAGTTTATTACATTGCTCCTGATTTTTTGGATGTAACAGCAATTTATCTTTTTTGAAGAATCTACCAGGGATGTGGTCATTTAATAGGGAGTAAATAAAAGTCGAAAGGTATTTAATTCCTAAAGGTCTTATGCTATTATTTGTGCCGCTAATTACGACAGCAGTATTAAATTTAGCCTGGTTATTACATATTGGGCTGATAATTTGTTCAGCGATTTTAGACGATCTTATTTCCTGTTTGTTATTAAGTTCGTTATTAAGATTAATAGATACATTTTCTTGCCCTTTTTGACATACCTTTGAGCGGGTTTTTATGGTTGAGGGTTACTGTTCACATAATGATGTGTTGTCGTCATTAGTTTTGGTTGGAGAAGTGTCAGAGTCCGAAGAAATCCGCAGGTCTTCGGTGAGAAATGAAGAGTTGGAATCTAGGTCGGTGAGAGACTCCTCTTCTATCTTGTTTTGATCTAGCGCACTTTGTTTTTTCATCGATTTATTTGGTTTCACTTTCACTTTGATGTTGTCATCTCCACCAGAAGATTTCTTCTTCTTGTTAGAATGTCCCGCCATGAAAAAGGGAGAGGTGAAAGTTCCAGATCATTAAAATGAAATTGATGAAAGTCCAAAAAGTGACCAAAAAATGTAGAAATGTTCCGCAAAAGCTCACACTCTAGGAAAATCAAAAGTGAGAAAAAACGAGACTCAGCTATCCGATGCCGTTGCAGGAGCCGAGGTTTGCCGCGACTCAACGATCCGATGCCGTCCCTGTAGCCGTCGCTGGAGCCGAAATTTCTTCGACCGATCGTCACGCTCTTTACCGTCCAAAAACTAATTCAGTGAAGTGTTGATAACTGCAACATTTTCCCAACAAAACCCACTTGTGTCCTATCTTTCACACAGAAAGTCATCCCAAATTAAACGAAACATTTTCCGTTCGTCCACCGAATGTGAAGTAGACTTCCAAGAGTTGAAACAAGCTCTTTCCACGGCACAAGTGTCAGGATAACTACTATCTGGAAAACAGATAATAATAGATACTGAGGCAAGCAACACAGGAGTTGGTGCTGTACTTTCACAGCAACAAGACGGCAAGAAATGGTTATTGCATATTTTAGCAAAACGTTATCCAAACTAGAACGGAATTATTATGTCATACGAAAAGAACTGTTAGGAATAGTATAGCAATAGAACATTTTCATCATTATCTCTAAGACCAGACATTTCTTATCCGTACTGATCATGCTGCACTCAGATGGCTGAAGGACAAATTGCTAGGTGGATACAGCGTTGACAAGAGTACAATTTCACCTTGAGCATCACAATAGCAAACTACATAGGAATGGAGATGCCCTTTCCAGATGTCCATATTTTGACAACTGTAAACATTGGTATAATACAGAGTTGAAGTATGGTATTAAAGATATAATGCCAATAAGATAAATAACATCGACAAAAGAAAACGGTGATATCCTAACATCTGGAGTCCAATTGAAATTAGAAAGGCCCAACTGCAAGATTAAGATCATCATCATCATCCTCAAGCAGTCATGGGCTACGGAGGTCCAACAAGACTGTGTAATTTAGTTTTCCAAGTATATCTGTCCTGAGCTATAACTGCTGCATCTGGCTACTGCACACCAATTCTAACAAAGTCCTGTTTGACACTGTCCGCCCACCGCATCCTAGGTCTCCCCTTCTTTCTGAGACCTTTAGGCACACTATTCATAATCCTATTCGCTAATCTATAATTATCCATACGCGAAACATGGCCAAACCTACGGAGTCTCTCTCTGCACAATATGCTGCTCAAAGGAGTTTGCCTACTCCTTTGTCTAACCTCATCATTAGTTACAAAGTTAAACCATCTATTGCCCAAAATATTGCAGAAGCATCTAGAATCAAAAGCATCTAGTATCCTGTTATATTGTTTACAAAGCATCCAAGTTTCACTACCATAACTAACCCTAGAAAGAACCAAACTATTATACAGTCTAAATTTAGTCTTTAGGTGTATACACCTATTTCTCCACACTCTCCATAGATTCTTAAAAGTCCTGGCAGCAATCCCTATTCGTCTGTTAATCTCATGCCGCACATCACCAGTATCTGTTACATAGCTCCCAAGAAAATTAAATTGCGACACCTGCTCAAGACTGCAACCATTCAAATTAACTGAATGAGAGCCTGCCTGACCAATTTTCATCACTTTAGTTTACTCTCTGTTTTTAACCAAAACTACTCTACTACCAGTCTCATCAACAGCTCGAATGAAAGAATTCATCTCATCAGCATCATTTGCCAAAAGGGCTAAATCATCAGCATAATCTAAATCAGAAATTTTCGTATCTCCAGCCCATTTAAGGCCAAAATCTTTCCCTTGAAGTGAATTTTGCATAACATCATCAATAATCAAACTAAAGAGAAAAGGAGACAAAATGCATCCTTGTCGAACACCAGAAGTAATGCTAAACCAATTGCTACAAGCCTTACCAACTGTCACACACGACTCAGTGTTATTATAGAGAGCTTTCATTATGTTGACTAACTTGTCTGGTATACCATATGATTTCACAATCAACCACAAATTATGACGATCAACAGAGCCAAAAATCTTTTTGAAATCAACAAAGCAAGCAACCAAAGGTTTTTGAAACTCTAAACATTTCTCAAGAATCTGACTGAGTGAAAACATCTGATCTACACATCCACTACCACTACTGAATCCACATTCCTCATCACGCTAATGACTGTTAACAAGATTCTTAATTCTATTAAGCACAATCATGCAAAGAACTTTACCAGGAACAGAAAGTAGGCTGACAACCCCAGAAGTATGACAAGAACTGCGATCACCTTTTTTTAAGAATAGAAATAATAAGAGCTCTGGAAAAATCCTTAGGAACCATGCCTTTACCATAAAAGATATTCAAAATTTCAGTCATCCATTATGGTAACTGAAACATTCCCAGCACTACGCATTTCTGTAGTAATTTCATCTACCCCAGGGGGTTTATATAGTTTAAGTTTAGAAATAGCTAAAATAACTTCAGACTGTGTTATAGGGCCAACATTAAAGCCATTAGTGCACCTATCATCATTAGAAACAGTGGGAGTAGAACTAACTACATCATTTAAAACATCACTGAAATGTTCAGTCCACATAGCCAGGACAGAATACTCTCAACCAGATTCTTAATTCTATTTCCTACCTTCTGTAACCTTACCTTGGTTATTCTCCAATCCCTGTATACCCGTCCGTTTTCTACTACACAAAACATTAACTGTCGGGTACAGTTCTCTGCTATTGTACTGTCTGCCTTCTCAGCTTTTTCAGCTATCAAGTCAAAGATTCTTATTAGCCGCTAACTGACCCTATACATGTTTATTAAGCTCTCTGTAATGCTATCTATTAGAACTATTAATATATTGATTAAGGACATTCCTATAGTTCTTTCTTTTCTGAAATAAGCTCAAGTGCCTTATCACTCAAATAATTTTGCCTCCTCTGCTCCTTTTATCCTAAAAAAGTGTTTTTAGTTTCTAAAAAAAAGCTTTCTTAAAACGGTCCCATTCTTTCTCAACTTCAGTAGTAATCAAATCGTGACTGTCACAATGACTAAGTAACCTATCATGGTAAGCTTTAGCTATAACTGGTCTTTCAGAGTTTCAGAATTAAAGGTAAATTTTTAAACTTAGCAGAACACTTCCTAAGTTTAAGTTCCAAGACACGTTTAACAATGCAATGGACAGAACCGATTTCAGCTCCCCTATATGCCCTAGTATTGCTCACAGAAGCAGCCCATTTGCTCTTAATTAATATATATTCTATCATAATCTTATGCAGCCCATGTGGTGAAACCCAAGTGCCCTTATGTATGCCGCAGTGTTTGTAATAGGTGTTAGTTATTCTGAAACCATTAAGTTTACTTAGCTGTAGGAGACGTTTATCATTGACATTACAGCTCCAATACCAAAATGACCTATCACCCTTCCCCAAAGGTCAGGGTCAGTATCAACTTTGGCATTGATGTCACCTAGAACAAGGGTAATATTTCTTTTTTTGACAGAATTCAAAATATCCTGAAGTTTTTCATAAAACCTATACTTCTCATTCTCATCGGCATCCTCAGTGGGGGCATAACAGCAGATAACATTGAACTCTTTAATGGTTTTCCGAAATTTTGCTGTAAGAAACCTTTCTTTAAAATATTCATATCCTAGAAGAGCATGCCTAGCATGTCTTCTCTGAAGTAGACCCACGCCTTGGTGATGCTTATTATGTTCGCTCCATGAAAAGAGAAATTAAAGATTATTTTAAATCTGACCTTTATCTGTCGATCTGTCTCTTGTAAGCCGAGAATTATAACGGTGGACTTCTTGTGTGAGGACATCAAGAGAATAAGTTCTATGCAGAGTCCTCACATTCCAACTACCTATGGAGAGAAAATGGTTAGTGGGATGTTTAAAGAAACTATGTTTATTGAGAGAGGGAATGGTGACAATATCAAACAGCCCCCTAATCGCAGGCATGGGGCAAAGACCCGTTCCCCCACCACTAAAGGCTGAAGCCATCTACACTGGAACACTCCAGTGTAGAATTTGACGATGCTAGTAGAAGAAAGAGTTCAGGTGCCTGCGATGACCTCTGCTTAGGATTATCCACCAGCTGATAAAGCATATCCTGTGAATCTATTTACTTGGGGCAGTCAACTCACAAATAAACAAAAAACACAGTGGCAGATTTTCCCTCCATAGAAGCTCACCGTGCAGGAAATTCAGGATCTATAATGAAGCTCAGAGATACATTGATGTGATTAGAAAATCTTATATAAGACCTAATTGGGAGCAAATCTTGAGGTTAGCCCTACTACCAAAAGTTATTGGGTGCAGTGGGACTACTTAGAAGTGAAGGACGGTGTATTATTCAGAAGATGGGAGAATCCCACTGGACGGCTGATCCGTTGGAAGATAATCCTTCCCCTCTCCCGAGTGGAACTAGTGATTAAAGATGTACATGATAGTGCCACTGGAGGAACGTCGGTGTTAATAAGACATTATCCAAAGCCAGGGAACGATTTCATTGGCTGAGAAGTAGGGCAGACGTTGTAGACGTGTAGTCAATGTGAGGCCTTTGCAGCAAAGAAAACCCTAAGACTAGGAGACGGGCTAATCTGCAGACTTAAACATTGGTACCAATTTTAATAGAATAGCCATTTATGTAATGAGTCCTTTTCCTAAGACTGATGATGGAAATCGCTAGTTATTAGTGGTAATGGATTATTTCACGAAGTAACCTGAGGTCTATCCCATCCAAGACCAGGAAACAACAACAGTTGCAGAGATGATTGCAAATAATTGAATTAGTAGGTATGAAGTACCTTTGCAACTCCACTCTGACCAAGGACGGAATTTTTAATCCAATGAGTTTAAAGGCACTCTGTCAACTATTAAGCATTCAGAAAACAAGAACAAGTCCACCTCACCCTCAGTCGGATGGTATGGTTGAGAGAATTAATAGGACGATTGCACAACATCTAGCATTGTTTGTCGACGACCATCAGCGTGACTGGGATCGTCATTTACTACTCTTTTTGTTGGTATTCAAAACAGCAGTGCACGAGACAACTGGAGAGACATTTTCTATGATGCTATTTGGAAGAGAATTACGTCTTCCCTATGACCTTTTATATGGTCGGCCCAAAAGCAAAGCCTGGGTCCACTCCATAATACGTACAAGAATAACAACGACTAGAAGAAATCCACCGTCAGACATAACGTCAACTTCGCAATCGAAATAATCAAAACGAGGTACGATAGTAAAACAAATGGAACTGTTTGCAATCAAGATCTTACCTTGTTATACAATTCACATAAAAAGATAAAACTTTCTCCAGAACTTCAGAAACCTTGGGAAGGTCCATATACAGTAGTTAACAGGATTAACGACGCACAGAGTATCGCATTCGTCGACGTCCAACTGCGAAGTTCAATGTAGTTCAGGTCGATCGTTTGGCTCCGTGCATCGAAGAACTGAAGAAACTTCAGAATCCAGAAGTGTTCTGCCCGAACAAGACCTAAGGAGGTGGCAATGTTACGACAGATGAACGTGCTACAATGAACTTGCGATGTGATGTATCGTCTTGATGCTCGGATGAACTGCAGCATGAGAATTACGCCACCAACTATTTCGAACGAACTTAACGTAAAAAACAAAGAATAGGAGAGTTGTAATTAAGAGTGTTTAAAAAAGACGTAATTTGTTTTAGTCTGTGCGGTAGAGTAAAAGGAAGAAACCTTTTTATTTGATGTGTTCGCGTAAAGATAAATAAGTTTATTAGTGTTGATCCTGTTAGCGGACTGGCAAGAAATAAAAAAGGATGCTTAGGACACTTAAAAATGTGGCTGAGGAGGTTTTATGTTAGTCGAACAAGCAGAGCTGATCTCAATTTTTCTGTAGGAAGACTTCATCGTTTGATGCATAGTTATTTTTAATTTGTTTACAAGAATTGGTAAGGTTATTCTCGAAAGATTGCAGATTGTTTGGAAATATGATTGTGCCACTTATCAACTGATGCAATAAAGCCTTATTTTATGTTTTCAGTGTAGACGTAAGAATTTTAGAGGAAACATTTCTTCGTATGAATAGCGAAAATGGTGCTTTGCTCTTCTGAAGGTTTTTTTTATACTGATATAGATTTATATTAGTTGAGTTTACATAAATGTTTTCATTCATATTTTTTATAACAAATTATATTATTTTAGAATTATAATTGTTAAATACTATTTTTGAACTCACGCTCAGTTTTCATCCGTTAAATTCATAACAATTGTATGATTTTCTATTTGAAATAGAGAAAGTTGCTGATTTTTATTAATGTTAGGTTTCCACGACAGTAGCATTAAATTGGAATAAAGCAAGAATTACTGAAACTATTCAACACCTCTGAGTAAGTTTATACGATGAAAGAAAATTTCTTCTAAAATTCCCTACTTATCACGGATATCTGCGAAAGGCTGTCAGCATGATAGGCTTCAGAGAAGATTTGTGAGAGAGGCAACATCTCAGAAGAAAACAAGGCTCTAGCTAAAATCCGGGAGCGGTGGGGTTTCCATAGGAAATTCTAAACTGTGAAATTATGGCAAAACAATTAATACAAGAAATAATGCTTTTTTCTTGACTGGTCTTGGTAGGCTTGATAGGTCGGAAAAAATAACTTTTTTTAAAAAGCTACCGTATATTTGATTGAGAATATAATTAAATATTAAATTATATTTGATATTTATCGATTTAGAATATAATTAAATGCGTACTTTTTAATCTTAAATTTCATATTCCTCCTGTCCAATGTAAATGATTTCGCAGTCATAGCAAGATAATTCTACATTTTTCATTTTATGGAAAAATATCAGTTTTTCCAGCTTAACTAACACAATAATCAAAGCAGAAGGCAAAAAGCTAAGAGAAGACGGTTTGTTATTTTTAACTTCCATTTCAGATCTTAAAAATTGCCCAAATTTTGTAAGTCATCCCTGGATTGCCCTATAGCAGAGGTTATTACGATATCACAACTTATAGGATAAGCTGTGATACCATATTAGCTACCATCTTAGATGCCGTCCATTTTCGACGATCGTTCCTCCCACCAACAAAGATTGATAACACTCATTTAATATTGCGGTTCGTTTTAAATGCACCCCACGAGATTTAATTTTGTTGATTTGCACTTAATTTCGGTAATGTATTCTGAATTAAGGATTAATAAATTCAATATGTTGAGAATAAAAATGCACTATTAATATTTTATTAAATACAAGTCATTTTAGTTTTATTTGGTCAATTCTTATGTTTCCAGGAGAGAGAAAATTTTCAATCACAGCTTCGCTTTCAAAAATCTTAAGGCATTAAAAATTGTCATAAAAATAAAAAATATAAAAGTAAGATGTTGCCAAAAATATTTTTCTTTTTCACATGTTTGGTGGAAATAATTTAAACATGTTTTATTAGGGTTTTTTTGACTATAATTTCAGTTATGACAACTTTTATTTTTAGTCGGGAACTACTTTTATCTGTCTAGAGCCTAAAAAAATAAACTTAATGAAAACAAATCACTAAGAAATTGTTTCATAAAGCTTTGTCACGTGACTCCATCCGAAAAGCTGCAAAAAAATTTTTGCGCTCCGTTGACAAGTTTTCGAATGAAAGCAAGATAACATAAAGAAATGAAGTCGATCGGAATGACATATCTGTGAATAGCAAAGTGACACAAATCAGGAGGGCTTGGCAATATAAAAGTTAAAAAAAGCAACGATTTAATTTTTGACTGTCACCCTCCACAGTTAAAAATCACTTTTAAACACTACATTAAGGTTAGAGCGTGGAATCATCAGTTTTCTTGGAAATCTCATTACTTGATGCTGAATAACTCTTTTACTGCAAGTTCTGCAGGATGGATAGGGTTATTTTCGGTTGTTTTATTTCTAAGAGACACTTTTGTGTACGCAATGGGCTAAATTGGCAAGGTCACAAAGACTCTAAAGTTCAAAGAATATTGGGGAAAGGGATCCACTGGTCAGCTGTTAGGAGACAGATGCAAGACTCCCGTCAAGGCCATCGTGTATGTTCTTTCATATACCCATAGTATGGCTCTCCGCCATAAGGAACCACGGGATAAAGTCCCATTTGACGGACGGTGGCCTTTCCCAGGCCATCGGTGTCCCTACTAACCGAGGGCAGGGTGGGGACTAGAGGAGATAAAGCCCAATGTTGACACACTTGAGACTCGAATCTGGGAACTGATGATTACGAGCCAGATGCTTTACCAATGGTGCCAACTCCCGTCTCAATTTCTGCAGGATTGCCCTTTATCGGTACTAATATAACGACAAGAAATTTAGCGCGTTCGGTATGATGGATCTAAACCGGACCTGCGGAAACATTACCACCGTGGTTATTAAATATCGAATATAGTATTATTCATCAATTAATTGAATTCTCTCGACCCTTTAAACCTGTGGTTCCCAAACTTTTTTAACGCCTCCATTTTTAACGCCTCCCCCTTCATAGAATCCAGAATATTTTTTCTGTGTAAAATTAGTTGAAATGATATTTACGGTGAATATAAATTTAAGAGTATTTGTATTCATGACTTCTTAACACGGATATACATACACATCTATGTTAATCTAAGAACTAGTCGATTTCAATATAATCTATTTTTCCTATCGTGAAACTCAAATAAAACGCTCCAAATTTTTAAAAAGCTCCCCAAGGAAGAGTGGTGCTCTGATTTGGAATATTGCTTTAATTACTACTTAATTAATATCGCGTTGGTCCACCCTTTACTGTTATCACAGCTTCCACTCTGTGGGTAAGGCTTTCTACTATATTTTGGTCCGTTGCTGCGAGAATTGCCTGCCATTCTGTCACAAGAGCATTAGTGAGGCTGGCCACTGATGTGGGGAGATTCGGCCTGGCTCACAGTCGGTATTGCAATTCCTCCCGTATGGTATTCGAGGGGTTGAGATTAGGGCTTTGTGCGGAGCTTCGGCCTAGCTCACAGTCGGTATTGCAATTCATCCCGTATGGTGTTCGAGGGGTTGAGATTAGGGCTCTGTGCGGACCAGTCAAGTTCTTCCACACCCATCTCATCAAACCATTCCTTTACGGTTCTCGCTTTGTTGATGGGGGCATTGCCATGTTGGTACAGGAAAGGGTCTTCACTGAACTGTTGACATAAATTTCAGAGCACAGAATTGTCGAGAATGTCATTATAGGCAGCGGCGTTCAGAGTCCCATTCACTGGAACTAGGGGGCCCAGCCCAAACCACAGAAAACATCCCCAGAGCATTGATGACCAAACTTCACAGTTGGCACAACAGAGTCAGGCTGGTAGCAATCACCTGGCATCCTCCACACCCAAACTCGTCCGTCGGACTGCCAGATGGTGAAACGCGATTCATCACTCCAGAGAATGTGGTTACACTGTTCAAGAGTCCACTGGTGTCGTGCTATACACCATTCCAACCAATGCTTGGTGTTAATCTTGTTGATGTTAGGAGGCACTAAATCCTGTGGGCGGCACCCATTCTCTGCAGCTCACGACGAACTGTTATGGTGCTGGCGTTACTTCCAGAGGCATTTTGAACTCGGTGGTGAGTGTTACAACCGAGGACAGTCGATTCTTTCGCACAATCTGCTTCAGCACTCAGCTGTCCTGTTCTGCCATTTTACGTGGGTTGACGATTGCGCTGTTGTTTATTGTTGTATATTGTTTTTTACGATTGCACTGTTGTTGCTCCTAAGCATTTACATTTCCAATAACTTCCCTTATAGTTGATCTGGGCAGCTGCAGCAGGGTCGAAATGTCCCAAAAGTGACTAGTTGCTAAGATGGCATCCTATGACTGTGCACGTTGAAAGTCACTGAGCTCTGCTGTATGGCCCATTCTTCTGTTCATACGTGTCTGTGAGGTTTGTCAGCCCACGTGCATCCTTTTATACCTGTTTGGGCTGTGGTGTATATGGGGTAATCCACTACTCAGAAGGGGTGTCCGGATACGTTTGATCAGATAGTGTATAATCGAATCTAGCTTTTTAACTGGTCAGCACCAAGACGCTCTATGGTTGAGCACTCTTCAGCAGGGGAGGAAAAAATTAAACCGAAAAGTAGGCTTAGTAGCCTGGATCAATAGGCCACACTGATCTAGCAGCTCTCCTCTTCTGTTCCCTTCCAAAAGAGAGTATGTCGTTTGAAAGGCACTAAGGTCTGCACCGCTCGAAGGCGGTTCGTACTTTAGGTGCTAGGCCTGGCCAGTTCCATTCATCATAATAGGGGATTGGCTTCCAGTGTATGACTAGCTGCCATTTACAGACGATAGGACGGGAACAAAATCTGAGGTATCATATGACACTTCTGTCAGCAGAATTTTTCATTTCACATGTGACTCGTAGCGATCGTCAGTCGTTACAATTCCTTCCCCCTATAGGGGATTATAAAGGATGGATCGTAACTTGAGGTGTGGCAGTTTTTACTTCAAAACGTTTCAGTTGACATATAATTGACTACATTCGGTCTTCGTGTTCGGAAGATATAGGAGAACAATCGTTTACACATCTACCACCTTTTTTAGGAGGACGGAAAGAAGTCGCTTCTCGTTGTCAGAAGCTTTCATTTGGCACAAAATACGTTATCTGGTTGGTCACCTAGCTGGGAATATATCGTAGGACAACTCTTCTGACCATGGACGGCTCGTCCATTAAACCACCTGGAGCACTACCAACCAAAAATAATAAGCAAATTTCAAATTTAGTGTCAATTACACTAGAACAAATTTAAACTTTTTTTCATAACATTGGTCAAATAGGATGTTTTTAACTAATTTCGAGGTGCTGAATTCAAATCTGCAGCACGTACAGTTTTTTTTAAATTACGGATTGATATATTTCAATGAATACGAATATCTGGGAAATAAAATTGTCAGGTTTCGATGCGATATCTGGATATGATTGTGTCATTGCATGTATATTTGTATTTGACCTTGTATTTGTAAGCCTTTATGTGAAGCTGTTTCCTTTCTCCCACCACTGATTTAAGCTGTTTATTTCTGTTATGTCTTGCTGTCAGCAAGACAGGTTTATGGTACCTGATCGTCGGTGATCGGCCCGCCTTTCTGGCCCAGCTCGATTGATCAAGGAGCGCGATGTCAAATGACCGTCCCATGGGACAGGGAGGTCAGTACGGAAGGTCGGAGGGCTGTGAGATGGTCAAGGAGTTCTGAACGAGACACTGGCTGGAGCGGACATGTAGAGTTGCTCGATGAATAGATATTCACGAGAGGAGAGGTTTTCCTCTGTTAGGTGCGTAGAGTCGCAGCCTCTTAAGCAATCTGAATATGATTGTAGCCAACTTAGCCAGTAGCCAACTGTCAGTGCTCGGGGAGACTCTGTATATATTTTCAATAATAAACCTTTTGTTATTGTTTTAAACTTGGAGTTAGTTATCTTGCTGCAATTCTCAAACGCGAAAGCCCAATACAGAACGAACCAAAATCTACGTCCTTACCTTGGGCGCCGTGGATCAATTATATTCTACCAACTCCAGGAACCGACAGAAATGAATGTGACTATTTTGTTAAATTGCAACTGAAAACTCGTTAATTAATTACATGATTACAGTGAAAAAAATTAGAAACATCATATTTATATACCACTGAATATAAGGTAACAAATGAAACAATATTGAAAAGCAAAATAAGAAAGCATGGATAAGGATCTTTTATACTTATAGGTTCATTTTTGTCTTTTATGCGCTGAAGTATCTCCTTTCTGCAAGAACCAGCAGTAGTCACCCATCATTGCTGGGACCCACCTGCCTTGATATCTCTCCTCCATGTTTCGGATATCATGGTGAAATCTTTTCCCTTGTTCATCACTGACAGCTCCTAAGTTCTTGGGAAAGACGTCGAGATACGAGTGCAAGAAATGGATCTTCAAAAGACATTCGGCAGACAAGATTTTCATAATTTTTGAGATCTTAATGAGCTGATGGTAGTTTTCCTTTTTGTGATTCCCCAGAAAAACCTGGATCACAGACATGAAGGATTTGAATGCAGTACGCTCCTTCATATTCAGTTTTTCTTCGAACACAGTATCATACAATAGCTTCCTGATGTGACCAGATGAGGATCAACAAAGATCCCTTCTTTGAGTTTGGCATCACTTAGTTTCGGAAATTTTTCCTTCAAGCGCAAAAACTCTTTACTAGTTTTGTCCATAGCCTTTACAAAGTTTTTCGTAAGTCCCAGTTTGATGTGTAGTGGTGGGAGCAGAATATCAGAGGGTCCACCTAGAAGCTTATACCTCACATTATTCTTTCCAGGAATAAAAACATCTGTTTTTTAGCCAGTCTTTTGTTTTGTAATGTCCCTTTCTGGCCCTACTGTCCCACAAACAAGAAAACAGCAACATTTTGAAGCCCGAGCAAGAGAGATATGACATTTAGATCACCACATATTGTCTACTCAAATTGGTCATATTTTATAGCTGTGAATATTTTTTTCATGCCTTCATAAGTTTCCTTCATTCGCACAGCGTGTGTCACTGGAATGGAAAGGTTTTGGTTTTCTTTTTGCAAAAGGACAGTTTTTAAGCTGAATTTTGATGAATCTATAAATAGGGGTTATTCCTTAGTGTCGTGAGTTGTCCCACTTTCTCCCATCAGCCCTGAAATAGTTGTACAGAAACACAAACCATCTTGCATCTCGTAATAAGCAGATAAAGCCAAATTTCTCTTCTGAACAGAGAAACTCTGGTACCCTTGGCCAGAAGATTCCACTCTTGAAGTCTTGAACCTAAAACCTCAGTTTGTTGTTTGGAAAATCCTAGGTCTCGAACAAGATCATTTAGTTCATTTTACTGAATTATATGAGGCTTATCTAACTTTTTAGGAGTGTATGTAGAATCAGGATCTGTATGTGCCTTAAAGTCTTCCTCTGATGAATGTGAATCCATCTCCTCCCAGTTGTTGGAGGTGTTGGTATATGAAGATCTCTATGATGAATTGACCTTATGACTGAAGGCACATTTGGATATTGAATTTTGTTTTTGTTCTTTTTTGAAAAGCCCGACAGGTTAGTTAAACAAAAATAGTAATCATGAAAGTGACTAGTTGGCTCACGCCAAACCATTAGAACTGCAAATCACATGGATTTTATCTTACCTTTCAACCATTCACTCAGTTAGTTATCTTGCTGCAATTTACTCAGGCCAACAAAGCATGAAATGCAGCACACATGTGAAACCCATGATTTTGTCCTGGTCTCCAACACGACATTCAAAATAAAGTTATAGTCTTTCTTCACACTCTTTGTCAAAGCACGACCCTGGAATTTTAAAATATAATTCCCACACACATAACAAATGCTATCTGGCATATTAACACATCGCGACGCTGCCTTTGTGCCATTCAAACGCCAAAATTCACTCTTCAACGTACAGCACGTGTTCCTCCTACAAAGAAAACAAGAATGGCAGTCTTAGGTTAGGTTACTGTTACATGTTTTCTCCCTCTTGGCAATCAGTGTTGCCAGCCATGAAAAGTAAAATATATGGTATCCTCCCAGTTGCCTGGAGTGTGTTGGTATAATACGAGTCAAAATGACCAATAACATAAAAACCTGACGTGCTAGCCATTTTTTAAGGCCAGATCTGAAATCGGAACTTAAAAAATAATAAAAGGAGGCTACAATTGTTCATATCATAAGAACCTTGTAAACCAGTGTATTTGTCTTATCTAAAAATCAAGAGATCATTTTTATATTCGTTTCGTAAGCATTATTTGCCGTGTGTCGTATCCACAATTACAACATTCAAATTTATTCCAACAATAAAATACAATTCTTAATATATTTGAACACTGCAGCCTCTTAAGAAAACTTGTCTACAGTTGAAAAATTATAAAATAATTTTAAAACTAAAAGATTAAGACAACATAGCACATGAAAGTAAATAATCAGTATTTTCTAATTTCATAAGCAATTCGAAGATGTGTTATTTAAAAAATACTTCGCTCTTCAAAGATATGATACCCCTATTTAGTTAATTATATAATTTAGGATCAGAATACTGAACATTTTGCATAAACTTTGCTTTATATAATCTTCGAATTAATATTTTGCATTCATTGTCTCTGATCCAGCATTCAGAGGCTTTCATTTGAAAAACTGAAACATGTTTATAAATATAAATTAATAGCCTTTAGATATATAAATTTTTCTAAGGTAACATTCCTACATCTTGAAATAAAGATATAGGACGGCCCAATTTCGATTTTTTAACATCACTCTTATAATATATTTTTGTAATACTTTCAGTCTCCTCAGTTGCATCTTATTCGAAACTCCTCTTTTGGAAGGGTGACGACATAAGTGGAACTTCCATATATGCCCATTGTAGCCCAAAATCGATGGCGAGCCAAGCCATCGACCTCCTGCCAAGCTGCGGCTAAACTAATAGATAGGTAAAAAAAAAGGTGGTGAGAAGGTAGGATAACCTCAACGTTGAGCTTCCTGCTGTCCCAAAGCCTAAACTAATTGTTGTTGTTGTTCAACGTTACAAAAGAGCATGGAATGTCCTTATTCAGGCTTTCCCAATAAAGTTTTGTGCTGAGCCTAAACTAATTTTGTTTCAAATAAATATATAAAAAGAGTAATTTTAAAACTACACAGGCAGGTTTTGTAAACCAACAATAAATTTTAGATTAGTCTATAATATTCTTTTATGATTTTAAAAATATAATTTTTTGTTTCACATTTTTCGTAAATGGCAATAAAAAAGCAAGATAATAGCTGGAATAGTAGTCAGGTACGCTAATCACTAGTCCCTACCTGGATTAGTGATTAGCGTACCGGACTGCTATTCCAGGAGGCATATTATTAAGTGTCTCTATGTTGTATTTCTTGTGTAAGTGTTTGTATTGTGTACGAGAAAGCAATACACACCGAAAGCCTACTGGCAACAGTATGGCACTCAGGAGCAATGATTACGAGCTCCAGAGCTTTCTGGAAATTTCTAATAAACCATTAATTGTAGACTTCTGATTTCAAGTGATGCAATACATGAAAGGACGGCGAGTTGTTAGTTTTTTTCAATTAATTTACTGGAAAGTGTTACAAAGTACTAAAATAGTCAATTTGGTTGTTCATTTGTTTGCAACCAAATCACTGCGACAACGAAACGAGCGATAGCTTGACCAGTGGCCGTCTAGTGACCTTCACCTATGTGCTGCAAAACTTAATGGACGTTCTACATATTGTAGTGTGAGCTGAAATTTGGCAGCATGGCTTTAAAGTGTGGAATGTGTACTAAAAAAGCTCGCGACGTAAGCGATATAATTAAATGTATTAACAGTTGCAATCGCTCTATGCATTTCTACTGTGGAGGATTCAGTGAAAATAATTATCACAAACTGTCACCGTGGCCGATTGGTTAGCGCGCTTGGCAACTGCACAGAACCGGCCAGGTCTAGCACCTAATGTCCGACCCCGCCTTCTCGTGGTGCAGGCCGTTAGTACCTTTCGAAAGAGATACTCTCTTTTGGAAGGGAACGGAAGGGGAGGGCTGCCAGTTCAGTATGGCCTGCTGATCTGGTCATCTACGGCCACTTTTTTCTTTTTTTTCAACCCTGCTGAGGAGTGGTCAACTTCACAGGGTCCTGGTGCTGACCATTTATACCTACTAGACTGGACTTGTTTATGGATTTGAGCTTGATTATGGATCCTGGACTTGCTGCACTGGTGGGCCTCTGTTGAGGGAGAGTCTGCCGCTGTGTTTTCTGTTTGCTTCTGGGTTGCCAGCTCTAAGTGAACAGAGGCATGGGATACCTTATATCAGCTGGTGGATAATCCTAATCAGAGGCCATCGCAGGTACCTGAACCTTACTTAGCTAGTTGGGCATCGTCAAGCCTAAACTGGAGTAATGCGTCTCAGGCAGGCCATGTGGCTCTTGAAAAAGTCCACTTGAAAAGGTGGTGCCTGAAGTTCCTACCAGCATCGGTGACTTCAGCCTTTAACGGAGGAGGAACGGGTCTTTGCCCCATGCCTGCGATCAGGGGGCTGTTTGATATTGTTGGCCCTACCAATCTCAATAAACCTAATTTCTTTAAAAATCCTACTAATCATTTTCTCTCTGCAGAAACGTGGAACGTGAGAACATTATATAGAGATTATTCTCTTGATGTCCTCACGCAGGAATTCCAGCGCTATAACCTAGATATTCCAGGCTTGCAAGAGACCAGATGGACAGGTAAAGGTGAGATACTTAAAAATAACTTTAAATTTCTCTTTACACGGAGGGAGGATGGAAAGCATCACCAAGGCGAGGGTCTGCTGCTAAGCAGACATGCTAGTGATGCTCTTCTAGGATATGAGTGCATTAATGAAAGGTTTCTTACAGCAAAATTTCAGACAAGCATTAAAAACTTGAATGTTATCTGCTGTTATGCCCCCACTGAGGATGCTGATGAGGATGAGAAGGAGAGGTTTTACGAACAACTTCAGGACATTTTGAATTCTGTCAAGAAAGAAGATATTACCCTTGTTCTTGGTGACTTCAATGCCAAAGTTGGTACCGACTCTGACCTTTGGGGAGGAGTAATAGGTCCTTTTGGTATTGGTAGCTGCAATGGCAATGGGCAACGTCTCCTACAGGTAAGTAAACTCAATGGTTTCAGAATAACTAACACATATTACAAACACCGCGACATACATAAATACACATGGGTTTCACCTGATGGGCTGCATAGGAATATGATTGATTATATACTAATTAATAGCAAATGGGCTAGTTCTGTTAGAAATACCAGGGCATATAGGGGAGCTGAAATTGGATCTGACCATTACCTTGTTAAAAGTGTCTTGCAACTTAAACTTAAAAAGTGTTGTGCTAGAGTTAAAAAATTTACCTTTAATACTGAAGCTCTGAATGACCCAGTTATAGCAAAAGCTTACCATGATAGGTTACTTAGTCATTATGACGGTCATGGTTTGCTTAATACTGAAGTTGAGGAAGAATGGGGCCATTTTAAACAGGCTTTTTTGGAAACTAACAGTACTCTTTTAGGAAAAAAGGAGCAGAGGAGGCAGAATTATTTAAGTGACAAGGCAATTGAGCTTATTTCAGAAAGAAGGAATTGCAGGAATGTCCTTAATCAGTACCCTACTAGTCCTAATAGAAAAGATTACAGAGAGCTTAATAAACGTGTAAAGGATCAGTTAGCTACTGATAAAAATCTTTGGCTTGATAGCTTGGCTGACAAAGCTGAGGAAGCGGTTAGGCAGCACAACAGCAGAGAGCTGTACCAGATAGTTAATGTTTTATGTGGTAGAAAACGGACAGGCATACAGGGATTGAAGGTTAAACAAGGTAAGGTTATAGAAGGTGAGGATTCTCTCATGGCTAGGTGGGCTGAGCATTTCAGTGATGTTCTAAACAATGTGGTTAGTTCTACTCCCATTGTTTGTAATGATGATAGATGCATTGGCAGCTTTAATGTTGGCCCTATAACACAATCTGAAGTTAGTTTGGCTATCTCTAAACTGAAACTTCATAAATCCCCAGGGGTAGATGAAATTACTACAGAAATGCTCAGAGCTGGGAATGTTTTGGTTATCACTTGGATGACTGAAAATTTGAATAACCTTTATGATAAAGGCATGGTTCCTAAAGATTTTACCAGAGCTATTATTATCCCTATTTTCAAAAAAGGTGATCGCAGTTCTTGTGATAACTATAGGGGTATCAGCCTACTCTCTGTTCCAGGTAAAGTTCTTTCCATGATTGTGCTTAATAGAATTAAGAATCTGGTTGAGAGGCAATTGCGTGATGAGCAATGTGGATTCAGAAGTGGTAGGGGATGTGTAGATCAGATATTTTCACTTAGGCAGATTCTTGAGAAATGTTTAGAGTTTCAGAAACCTTTGGTTGCTAGCTTTGTTGATTTCAAAAAGGCTTTCGACTCTGTTGATCGTCATAATTTGTGGTTGATTGTGAGATCATATGGTATACCAGACAAGTTAGTTAACATAATGAAAGCTCTCTATAATAACACTGAGTCATGTGTGAGAGTTGGTAAGTCTTGTAGCAATTGGTTTAGCATTACTTCTGGTGTTCGACAAGGGTGCATTTTGTCTCCTTTTCTCTTTAGTTTGGTTGTTGATTATGTTATGCGAAATTCACTTCAAGTGAAAGCTTTTGGCCTTAAATGGGCTGGAGATACGAAAATTTCTGATTTAGATTATGCTGATGATTTAGCCCTTTTGGCAAATGATGTTGATGAGATGAACTCTTTCATTCGAACTGTTGATGAGACTGGGAGTACAGTAGGTTTGGTTATAAACAGAGAGAAAACTAAAGTGATGAAAATTGGTCAGGCAGGTTGTGATTCAGTTAATCTGAATGGTTGCAGTCTTGAGCAGGTGTCACAGTTTAATTATCTTGGGAGCTATGTAACTGATACTGGTGATGTGCGGCATGAGATTAACAGACGAATAGGTATTGCTGCCGGGACTTTTAAGAATCTATGGAGATTGTGGAGAAATAGGCGTATACACCTAAAGACTAAAATTAGACTGTATAATAATTTGGTTCTTTCTAGGGTTAGTTATGGTAGTGAAACTTGGACGCTGTGTAAACATGATAACAGGAAACTAGATGCTTTTGATTCTAGATGCTTACGCAATATCTTGGGTATTAAGTGGTTTAACTTTGTAACTAATGATGAGGTTAGGCAAAGGAGTCTGCAACCTCCTTTAAGCAGCATATTGTGCAGAGAGAGACTCCGCTGGTTTGGCCATGTTGCCCGTATGGATAATTATAGATTGGCGAATAGGGTTATGAACAGTGTGCCTAGAGGCTTCAGAAGGAGGGGGAGACCTAGGATGCGGTGGACAGACAATGTCAAACAGGACCTTGTTAGAATTGGTGTGCAGTGGCCGGATGCAGCAGATGTAGCTCAGGACAGATATGCTTGGAGAAGTAAACTGCGTGGTCTGGTTGGACCTCCGTAGCCCATGGCTGCTTGAGGATGATGATGATGATGCATGTGTCGTTTTTCTGCTGAGGTTCTGCCATCCTCACAGACCTTCTACTGTGGCATATAAACTGACAGGTTCCTGTCAGACTTCTGTGGCAAGCAACTGCTTGAGTGGATATTTATTTATTATTTTATTTATTTTATCGAAGGGGGCCAGAAATAAATGGCGATGTGTAAAGTGCAAATTTAAAAAGCAAAATGCGAAAACGAAAGGAGATTACATCGAGCAGGATCCCCACGCAAGGAATCCATCATCTCCGGGGTCACATGTATCGGACATCGGAGGACACGGTGACTTCGGCGAGGCCAGTTCCGGCGACTCCGTAGAAGCAGTTGTGTTAGCGGCTCCCGTGAATATAAATCCTAGAGCGAAGGAAACTACAGAGAACAGTGGAAAGGAGTTAATGTTAGAAGAGGTAGGTTCTTTACGAAATATTATCGTAGAAGGATGAGATCAAAGTGCTGAAAAATGAAATATCTGTACTTCGATCTTCAACAGAATTTTCATCAGGCAAAATAGATGACTTTTTAAGTGTAATGCATGGACTTACTCCAGAAGTTTTGGACCCTAAAATCCTTAACCTTGAGTAACAGGGTCGAACTGTAAAGCAAGAGGCAGAACTGAAAAAACTGAGAAATGATTTACATGAACTGAAGCAGCATTCGCGAAAGCAGAACTTGGAAATTTTTGATGTTCCAGAAATTCTAGGCGAGAATGTTCTGGCCATTGTTAAGAAAATTGCTAACATAATTCAAGTAAAGGTGAGTAATGGTGATATTCAGGTGGCTCATGGAGTTCTGCAATTAACAAAGACAAAATTAAACCTATTATTGTGAAACTAAAAACGAAAGAAATAAGGGACAATTGGCTAGAATGCAACAAAAAAATTTTAATTCCCTCTAAAAAGTATTGACATTAACCCTGATTTTAAAGAGTTTAAATTATTTTAAAATGGATATCTAGTACTTAGCAGTAAAAATTTATTGTATAATGCTGAACAATTTAAATTAAAAAATAAATATAAATTCCTTTGGGTGAAAAATGGAAAAGTTTTCATCCGTAAAAGACAAAGATCAAAATTTTGGCGGATCAGAGATGAAAGTGACGTAAATGGCTGCTGAAAATATTTCATTTTTTAGTTCTGTTGAACCTATGCCATGTTCTGTGATCTGTAACGACATTAGAGAATTACTGTCTTTCGTTAATTCTGAAAATTATTCAAGTTTAAAAATTTTACATTTTAACATCCGAAGTTTAAGAAATAAATTTGAGCAGCTGGAAGCTATTCTTGAGTATTTAAATAGTAAGACGGATATTTTAATACCTTTTTGAAATATGGATCAAAACACATGAGTTAAATTTGTATCAAATAGATGGTTATCATAATAAATTATCATAAAATTCCTGTATTCTATTGTTGTAGAGATTACAATAAATCTGGTGGAATACTTTGCTACGTTAAAAGTTCTTTAATAGTCAAGCAAATTACATTTAATGATATAAGTTCAGCTGAATATATTGCTATTTATCTGGAAAATTATCATAATCGATATCAAATAATACGTATGTATCTTTAGATCTCTTTGTATCCCACTTACCACCTTCCTAGTAGAATTTCAGGAATCACTCTCATCATTTGATAATGAAGGCGAAGTTGTAATTGGTGATTTAAATATAGATATACTAGGAATTGATCACTACACAAATGTATATCTAAATTTGCTGCATTTAATGGTTTTCAAAGTTTCATAAATTCACTGACTAGAGGAAGTATGATATCTTCTACTTGTTTAAATCACATTTTTATCAAAAGCAAAATCGAAAATTCATTCAAGAGTAGTATTGTTAAATTAGCAGTGACTGATCATTATACCATTACCTTAACAGTTAATTTTAACAATAATATGAATATCCTCAGTGTGATAATTATACAGAGCCTATTCTTTATAACTACATACGTTATTGAATATGCTTTTAAGTGAATGTTCCTGGGACGAGGTATTAATTCTTAATGATGTCAATGAAGCTTATAATAAATTTTTAACCACATTTAATCTCGTAATTAAAAATTCAACTAGGGAAAGAAGATTTCATAATAAATCACAATCAGCAGAGCCATGGATTACTTCCGAAATTCTGAACTTATTAAAAGAAAGAGATAAGCTATATAAAAACACAAAAAATACGCTTTAAATGAAACTTACCAAAGTAGCTTTAAAATTTTTAGAAATCAAATAAATTATAAAATATGAGATGCTAAAAACAGTTTCAATTCAGTTTCAAAATTGTGATGGAAATATATCAAAGCAGTGGAAATTGATAAGCGGGAAAATAAATCAGAAGAAGGTAGAATATCCAGAGTTAGAAAGTGGTTCTGATTCACCTGAAAATACTTAGTTATTGGCAAACCAATTTAATGAACACTTTGCAAATATAGCAGTAAATCTGTCAAATAATAGGACTGTAAGAAATCAAAATAGCCATATGAGTAAAAATGCCAAATCAATGTTTTTAGCTCCAACTTGTAGAAAGGAATTGACTGACATTATAAAAGGTTTTAAAAATAAAAAACCTGCTGGGTATGACAATATTTCCTTTATTGCTGTTAAAAATGTTCTTTTAACTTGATTTAACCATTGGTTCACATTTCTAATTTATCCTTCGAAACAGAAACTTTTCCAGATTTAATGAAGAAAGCTATTGTAATTCCAGTTTACAAAAAGGGAATAAGAATGATTTTAAGAATTATCGACCGATATCTCTTCTTCCAGTATTTTCAAAAATAGTAGAAAAACTAGGAAATAATAGATTGATAAATTTTTTAGATAGTGTTAATTTTCTCTCTGAAAACCAATCTGAGTTTACGAAGGGTAGGAGGTACAGAAACTGCATTGTTGAATTATATGCCAAAGGTGTTTCGTCCCATGGATAATAATCAATTTACTCTATCCGTATTTATTGACTTGGAGAAAGCTTTTGACACCTTTGATCACGAAATTTTAATTAGCAAACTAGAAAATGTTGGCATTCGTGGTGTTGTATTAAAATGGTTTAAAGACTACTTACAGCACAGAACGCAATGTGTTAGTCTTTTTAATACACTTTGTAACCCAAAAATATTTCATATGGTGTATCACAAGGTTCAGTCCTGGGACCAACCTTGCTTCTGATATTCATAAATGATCTATGTAAATTAAAAATAAATAGCTATATTAACACTTTTGCAGATGATACAGTATTAACTTTATTTGCTGATTCTCTGGAAATCTCCTTTATAACATGAACACTGATCTAAAATGTGTGATGAAATAGTTGGATTTAAATGGGTTACTTTTAAATACAAATAAGACCAAGTATATTATATTTATCCTAAAAAAGAAATCATACAATCCAAATTTGATTAAATTAAAATTGCATGCCTTTTCATGCAATAATTACTCAGCTTGTTGCTGTGAAGAAATTGAACAGGTTCAAAGTCTACTATACCTAAGCGTTTATATTGATAGCTCTCTAAGTTGAAAAATGCACATTGGAAAACTAACAAACACACTTAGACAGATGATATATAAATATTATTATGAAAAAAATCCTTAGTAATAAAATGTTAATAATGTTATACAAATCTTGTGTCCAGTCTGCTATACAGTATGGTATTACAAGTTGGGGAGGAACATACATTTCATCATTAAGGCATCTAATTTCAATGCAAAATAAATTTATATTTCAAATATTACCAAATAAATATAAAACTGTTACCATCTTTTGTAAGTATACCATTTCAGGTGTATTTCCGCTGAGACATTTTTTTGTTTAAAGAACATTAAATTTCTTCTTTTAAAACAATAATGCAGAGCTCCATTGCAGAAATTAATCTATACGAGATGATGGGAAAAAGTTTCTATAGCCACTTTCAAAAAGAGAAATTTTTACAAATATTTTGATTTTTTGACCCCTAAAATGTTTAATTCTTTACCGATTACAATTCGAAATGAAACAAATTTTATACATTTCAGATCTCTCACTGCAAATTATCTAATGAGCGTTACTAATGCTGACAGCCTGTTTTCAGTGTTAAAGTAAAAAAAAAACTTTAATTCGTTTTTATAAATTCTGTATTGCTTTTGCATACATTTTTTTTCTTTATGTAAAGTTGAGTGTCAATGTTACCAAAATTATGTATTTAAATAATTTGCATGTTAACCTACATGAGCTTAGAAGCTCTTAGGTTAATAAGAGTATTACAAATATATGCTGTTTGTAACCATATTATTATTATAAACTGATGACGATGATGATCTCAATCCTTTTATTAAAAAAAATTCCATAAAAAATACGTGCGATACATAGGTGCAGAACAAGATATCTACCACTGAAGTTAGTGGGAAAATTAGAATTGAGGCCGGCTGCTAAAGGTGACGCTGAAAGCAGTAGTACTCTAGTGTCCTCTCTAGGGAGAGGTTGCGAAACTGCATCCTCGGACGCCATGTTTGGGCGAGGTGACAGTAAGGGTAAGGGAATATTTCAATTAAAATTTCTTAAATTAATAAAATATTACTCCGGAAAAGCTATTACTTAGTTCCCATATGAGAATTAGAAAAGCAAGACCACCCAACTCAAATACAATATTTTAAAACATTTTTCCATGTTTTCAAATAATTTCATGTGATATTTTCTACAGAAACGTATTTGAAAGTTAGGAATCTTTGAATAGAACTTTCCATTCACAGAAGATGGAAATGCTCCAATAGCTTAATGATTTACCGAAGTTCTTCATTCTCAGAGCAAAAAAAAAAGCGAAGAAGAAAAAAAAATTGAATATGAAAAAATTAATAATTTTTGAATACTATTTCATACTGAATATTATAAATTAATGATATATATATATAATATTAATTTATTACACTAGTCTTTACAATATCCGGCAACAAATCTATATATATCATTAAAATTCCCATTTCGATTATATTATTTCCCTTTCTTCATGGTTGTGAAAATAGAGTAGTAGTTTTGTTTTAGAATATTGGAGAAAATGACTGAACATACTGCGAACTAACGTTTTTTGTGCTTAGGGGCGCCTGAGGTGGGTATCTAGCCCTGTGTATAAGAATATATACGTAGGGCTGGATTTACACTGTCATAAGTGTTTTGTTTTATAATAAATGTAATACACATTCAAAGGTTTGCTTTACAATTGCAGTTCATCGGAGTCGTCTCATACGCGGATTTAACTTACGACAATTCAACCATAAGGGCTCTGAAAAGAAGAGACAGAAAAATAACGATTTAGAGAATGCGGGTCACCATTCCACTCAGTGAGCGGTCCTGGAGTAAAGGAAACATGGGAGAGGAGAATCTGCTCTTCTCTCATCCCATCTTCATAGTCTCATCGTTCATCATTCGGATGTTGCACTAATCATCAACGTCATCACTAGCAGGAATATCCAGGATGAATGGTGAATGTTCAGACTTAATGTTTTCTTTCATTCTTACTTCTTTCTCTTTCATGTAATTATAAAGAATGTAAAATTATATTTTTCATATGAACTCTTTATTATATACTGTATAATTATACAGTTATACATATTGCAATACAGGATTGTATACACCAGTGTTAAAAGTAGGCCGGTACGCATCGGTACTCGTACCGGCAAGAAACTATATTTTAAGATATTTTTCAATAGTGGTGCGGTTTACGATTTCTTTTACACTTTAATGTCCTTTCAACTAAGCATTTGAATTGGAAAAAGCGGATCCTTCCTTTCTATCGGATGAACTTTAGTTTCCATTTCTGTTGAAAGGGAGCGCTATACATTTGAAGCAGTGCTTTCTCTCTTGCATGATTAGCAAAGATTCTGGTTAAAGAGAGCAGAATTAGACATACAAAGGTGACTCCAATCAAAGCTATCTCTCTGGTCGTTAAGTATCCATCGACAAAGCATGTTCACATGCGACATAGATGTTTTGGTTCGGGCTTAATTACCACCAGAGGCAGATCTGGGAAAAAACAACCAACAATCAAAGAAAAAGTATAAACTGACTAAGACGCTGAAATGTTGTAACCATGTTGCAAGATATTAACTTACGGTACGTTTGCGATATTTGTGGTTTTCAAATTCTTATTTGAACTCTTACCCGATCTATTGTGAGTTACGAATATATTCAAGCTTTCTGCTTTCGTCTTCTAAATTTTTTGTGAATAATTTTATATTCTGCTGAGTTAAATATTGTTACATTTCTAAGAGTCACGAAAGGAATTTAATGGGGGCGATTTTGCACATGTCTCCACAAATTTAAGCTAATGAATTTGAAGGTTGGGGGGGGAGAAAATTAAAATTTGTTAATTTTTGTGTTAATGTAAATACATGGAACATTAAAAAATTACCAATTGATCACCTTAAATTACGCTAGTCGAGTAGAATAATTCAGAATCTAATATATGATCCTTTTATTTTATCGTCACACAAAAGTTTTCAAAGCTTTGTTGGTACCTATGCATTATATTACTAATTTTTGTGATGTAATTTTTGATGAGGTTCCTGGAAGCTACTCCTAGTCGGTATACGACTTCTCATACAAGGACAGCACAGAATAAACAACTATGACATCACCAAGGATTCGAACCGGACTCCAGTTGCTGCAATGTCACCGCGATACCATTGTATATCCGCGAGGATGCTTGTAAATTGTTGTAACAATGGAAAAAATTGATACCATTGAATAGTTTCTCGTGGTGCAGACCGTCAATACCTTTCAAAAGAGATACTCTCTTGTGGAAGTAAACGGAAGAGGAGAGCTGCCAGATTAGTGTGGCCTACTGACTTGGACAACTATGGCTACTTTTCATTTTTTTTTTCTACCTTACTGAGGAGTGGTCAACCGCTCAGGGACCTGCTGCTGACCATATAAATCTACTGGACTGGACTGAAATATGGCTCTGAGCTTGATTAAGGATTCTGAATTTGCTGAACTGGTGGGCTTTTGTGGAGGGAAAATCTTCCGTTGTGTTTTCTGTTTGTTTGTGGGTTGACAGCCCCAAGTGAATAAATTCGCAGGATATGTTCATCAGCTGGTAGATAATCCTGAGCAGAAGTCATCGCAGGCACCTGAACTCTTGCTTCTACTGGAATCGTCAAATTCTATATTGGAAGAAGACTTCCAGTGTAGATGGCTTCAACCTTTATTGGTAGAGAAATGGGTCTTTGCCCCATGTCTGCGATTAGGGGGCTGTTTGATATTATCGGCATTCCCTCTATCAATAAACAACTTTTCTTTAAACATCTCACTAACCATTTTCTCTCCATAGGTAGTTGGAATGTGAGGACTCTGCACAGAGCTTGTTCTCTTGATGTCCTCACACAAGAATTACACCATTATAATTTAGATATTCTCGGCTTCCAAGAGACCAGATGGACAGAAAAAGGTCAGATTCTTAAAAATAATCTTAAATTTCTCTTTTCAGGGAGGAACGATAATAAGCATCACCAAGTCATGGGTCTGCTCCTCAGCACACACGCTAGTGATGTTCTTCCAGGATTTGAGTGCATTAATGAAAGGTTAATTAATCCAGGATATGAGTGCATTAAAAACTTGAATGTTATCTGCTGTTATGCCTCCACTGAGGATGCCGATGAGGATGAGAAGGATAGGTTTTACGGACAACTTCAGGATATTTTGAATTCTATCAAGAAAGAAGATATTACCCTTGTTCTTGGTGACTTCAATGCCAAAGTTGGTACTGACTCTGACCTTTGGGGAGGGGTGATAAGCCCATTTGGATTGATAGCTGCAATGGCAATGGGCAATGTCTCTTACAGATAAGTAAACTCATTGCTTTCAGAATAACTAACACTTATTACAAACACTGCGACATACATAAGTACACATGGGTTTCACCTTTTGGGCTGCTTAAGAATATGATTGATTATGTATTAATTAAGAGCATATGGGCTAGTTCTATAAAGGAAAACTCTGTCATACAGGGGAGCTGAAATAGCATCTGACCATTACATTGTTCAAAATGTCTTGCAACTTAAACTTAAAAAGTGTTGTGCTAGGGTTAAAAATTTTACATTTCATACTGAGGCTCCCAAAGCTTGCCATTATAGGTTACTTAGTCATTATGACAGTCATGGTTTGGTTACTACTGAAGTTGAGGAAGAATGGGGAGATTTTAAAGAGGCTTTTTTGGAAAACAACACTATTCTTTCAACAAAAAAGAACAGAGGATGCAGAATTATTTGAGTAATAAGGCACTTGAGCTTATTTCAGAAAGAAGGAACTGCAGGAATGTACTTAATCAGTACCCTACTAGTCCTAATAGAAAGGACTACAGAGAGCATAATAAACGTGTAAAGGATCAATTAGCTACTGATAAGAATCTTTGGCTCGATGGCTTGGCTGACAAAGCTGAGGAAGCAGTTAGGCAGCACAACAGCAGAGAGCTGTACCAGATAGTTAATGTTTTATGTGGTAGAAAACGGACAGGCATAGAAGGATTGAAGGATAAACAAGGTAAGGTTATAGAAAGGGATGATTCTGTCATGGCTAGGTGGGCTGAGCATTTCAGTGATGTTCTAAACAATGCAGTTAGTTCTACTCCCATTGTTTGCAATGATGATAGATGCATTGGTGGCTTTAATGTTGGCTCTATAACACAATCTGAAGTTATTTTGGCTGTTTCTAAACTTAAACTTCATAAATCCCCAGGGGTAGATGAAATTACTACAGAAATGCTTAGAGCTGGAAATGTTTCGGTTACCACTTGGATGACTGAAATTCTGAATATCTTTTATGATAAAGGCATGGTTCCTAAAGATTTTACCAGAGCTATTGTTATCCCTGTTTTCAAAAAAGGTGATTGCAGTTCTTGTAATAACTATAGGGGTATCAGCCTACTCTCTGTTCCAGATAAAGTTCTTTCCATGATTGTGCTTAATAGAATTAAGAATCTGGTTCACTGGAAATTGTGTGATGAGCAGTGTAGATTCAGAAGTGGTAGGGGATGTGTAGATCAGATATTTTGTCTTAGGAAGATTCTTGAGAAATGTTTAGAGTTTCAGAAACCTTTGGTTGCTAGCTTTGTTGATTTCAAAAAGGCTTTCGACTCTGTTGATCGTCATAATTGGTAGTTGATTGTGGGATCCTATGGTATACCAGACAAGTTAGTTAACATAATGAAAGCTCTCTATAATAACACTGAGTCATGTGTGAGAGTTGGTAAGTCTTGTAGCAATTAGTTTAGCATTACTTCTGGTGTTCGACAAGGGTGCATTTTGTCTCCTTTTTTCTTTAGTTTGGTTATTGATTATGTTATGCGAAATTCACTTTAAGGGAAAGATTTTGGCCTTAAATGGGCTGGAGATACGAAAATTTCTCATTTAGATTATGCTGATGATTTAGTCCTTTTGGCAAATGATGTTGATGAGATGAACTCTTTCATTCGAGCTGTTGATGAGACTGGCAGTAGAGTAGGTTTGGTTACAAACAAAGAGAAAACTAAAGTGAAGAAAATTGGTCAGGCAGGTTGTGATTCAATTACTCTGAATGACTCGACACTTGAGAAGGTGTCTCAGATTAATTATCTTGAGAGCTATGAGTAGTATAGAAAATGAGATTTCTGGAACAATTTTAAAGTATAGGGAATCCCATGTTAACCTATGGGACACTTTTGGGGAGATGAGCGTTGACGTGGTTTTTGGGCGAGACGTTTTGTGTGAAAGACAGGATATGAGGGGTTTTGTTGGGAAAATGTTTCAGTTATCAACACTTTACTGAATTATTGGGCTGTTGGGGTGTGAAAAATGGTAAAATAGGAGAAATCGAGAAAAGCAAGAAAGTTTGGGAAATTAGTTTAAAAAATATGACAGTTCAAAATCAATAGGTAAAATGAGGTTATCGGGGGCTGCGGGAGAAAAACATGACGCAAAATATAGATTTTTGGGTGCCATCTGTGAATGTATGGAAATTGTACTTTCGAGTAAGGATGAGGACTAATTACATTTTTTAAGTTAATTAGACATTAGTAGAAAAAAAGCACCCTGTTGTCGGTCGAGAGGGTCCATCTCAAGACGTTCTGCGTGAAAGACAGGACACGAGTGGGTTTTGTTGGGAAAATGTTGCAGTTATTAACATTTCACTGACTTATTGAGGCTGTTGGGGTGTAAAAATTGGTAAAATAGGAGAAATCGGGAAAAGCAAGACAGTTTGGGAAATTAGTTTAAAATATGACAGTTCAAAATCAATAGGTAAAATGAGGTTTTCGAGGGCTGCGGGAGAAAAATACGACGAAAAAAAAATAGATTTTGGAGTGCTATCTCTGAATGTATGGATTTTTACGTTCCAGTAAGTACGAGAAAAAAAAAACGCTCTCCTGTTGTTGGTCAAGAGGGTTCATCTCATTTTTCCCCCATGTACAGGGTCCATTGCAGCATCGATATAAGTTTTGCTTTTTTAGTACACATTGCAGAGGGATCACGACTTCAGGCATGAGGTCTGCAGGAACTATTATTAATAAACCTGCTAATAATCTCTTCGGGAGAAGGCTACTGCTCCAAATGTGTTTGTGTTGTTGTGACACTGGGTGCTGACTGAAGCTCTGTTAGACACGTCTTTATATTAATTAATAATGACTTAAAAAATCACTCAGGCGTTGAGGAATAAAAAAAACTGAATTCATATGGGGAAGTTTTCTAAACTCTTCATTTCTTTCTCTCCTTGCTTCTCTCTCGTTGTATCTAGTCTCTTTATATACATTTATTTCCTACGCAGCATTTGTGAGCCATTGTGAAAGCGAGCTTATGACAGCGATGCTTCCTGTTCAAATCTGCAATATGACGTAATGAATGTGTTCTGAGAGATTTCTTGTTGACGCTAACGGAAATGCAGTCTTTTGTTTGTTCTGAGCAATGGCTGGCTCACTCGGTTCAAAAAGGAGATAAGGATATGAAACTAATATTGGGATGTACTCTCTTCACAACACAACTCCATTCGTGTTTACTAAATCGTGGGTTATTGTCACTATAAGCGCAATTCTTGCTTAGTATTCGTCCGAATCAATTTCTGCAAAACTTGACTTATTTTATTAGTGCCTAAAATAACATGAACCTCTTCCGGTGTAGCGGCGTATATCTGCAATAAAGATCGCGGTTGGCTTAACATTCGTGATTTCTAAAAAAAAAAGTATTTTTGGATAAAGTGTTGGGGAATTTTTGGCTTTGGTAGAAAGTCTATTATTAGTGGTAAGTCGATTATTAAACTGTTTTATTAGATCATTTAATTTTTTTTACACATTCTTTACAGATTTATTATATTTCAGCTGATTGTTTTATAAATGGTATCATCTATCTTGTCATACATATCTGAAATTCGAAAATTCGCTAAGGTATACGTTTTAATGCCATCTGTATCAGCTTTTGGTATATTCATAAGACAATCCAATCTTTGTAATTTCAAATATTTCCATATCGTGTTGTAGAGATTGAAATTCTATTTGTTTGGTACTTAAAATACTTTTCTGAAAGAGACAGTGACGATAATTTTCGTGAGTAAATTCATTCTTAACACCATTCGCTGATTTCTTTGAAATCGGGCCATCTACAGAATATAATTTTGAACGTAGTGCAACGACCTCCTTAATTGGAAAACCTTTTAATTCATCTTTAAATTTTCCTGGAACCATTTTATTTGAGGTATTGAATAATGGGTGGTCTTCGGGAAAATTTGAGAAATCAAAGCAATCAGATGTTAATTTTTCGTAGGGGTTATTTGTTTTAATATCGACGCAAAACGAATCGGTGTTTGTAAATATTAATTCTGCATTAAATTTCGGTTTCAGAAAATTATAGAAAAAATTATACATGTGTAATTTGCTGAATTCTAAAATCGTCACATCTGCATAATAAGGTTTGTCTAATGTAATATTCTTCTTTTCCATATGAACTAAAACAAATTTTCTGATAATTTAACACAAGAAATGTATCTGGGTTTTGACATTAATTCTTTTAACTTCTTTTCAGTTGTAACATGCGCCAATTTATTCTTTTTCTTTTGTTTTCTATCGTTGTACCATATATTGCATTATTCATCAGTTTAAAAAGGTCCTCAAAATATTTGGTGGCGTTCATTAGTTTTCTTGTATTAAACTCTGTGTAAGGTTTCAGCCTCGGTTTTTGATCAAAGTCTGATATTCTGCGAACGTTTTTCACCCTTAGTTCCAGTTCTACATAAAAGTTAAGTAACCGGTAGTGAACTATATAATTTTGCTTATCAAACAGATTTGGTATTAGGAATGAGATGTTACGATCACTGAGTTTTAATTTTTCGGGAGCCAAGGGGAAATCATTGTGTAAATCGTGAAGACGTGTTCGATATTCTAAATCAACTTCGCAAAAGTAGCCTTTTTCATTGTCGTCTGGAACACTAAGGGCGTCAATGTCGCTTACCCATTTGAAATTACCGATTGGGAGAGGTTGAGACATTGCCTACCCATATAAATTATTCGCGTCGAAATACATGATGTAGTCTTGTGGTTTGCTACTGTCGTATTGTTCTAGTAAAGGATTATTGGCTCGCGCAAACCTTTTAGACACTAGAGATATTCCTCCTCGTATTGATCTTTCTATAAAGAAAAACATGTCGTTTTTTATAAGTTCTAGCTCTACCTCAGTCATTTTCAAACAGGCAGAGAATGACAAAGCAGCAGAGCTGAAATAATGACAAGGGTCGAGTTTGTAATAATTCATGCACGAAGTCGTGAAATTTTCAAAAATATCTCCGAGCAGTAATAAATTATTCGCGTCGAAATACATGATGTAGTTTTATGGTTTGCTACTGTCGGATTGTTCTAGTGTCGTATTGTTCAGTGAGCCTGTATAGATCGTGATATTCACCGAAAGTTTTTATGGAAAAGTGTTCCCACAGATTTTTTACTCTTTCATATTGTTCGTTATTTGGGAAATTTTTTTCGATGGAAGTGTTTGCACAATCTGAGCGCTATTTTCCAAACAGTCGTAGGGAAAACTATCTTCGTTCTTTAAAATTTGCTTTTGGAATTCATTCAAATTATTTTCTTCACAATACTGGTTTAACATGTGGAAACTAGTCGCATTTTTTGCCAGGAAATCCAGTGAAATGCTGAGAAACATGTAGGAATCAATAAATTTAATTAGGCGAAATTTTATTCATATGTATTTTTCAGTAGTATGGGGTATGACCAAAATTTTGCTCGTTTTAACAAATTTCCACAATTCTTTTACTATGTAGTGGCCATCGAATCCCTTGAGGTTATGAAACAATACAGGTATATCTTCTGAAAATTTGTATTGCAGATTACATTTGTTGTGAGCAGCACCTCTGAATTTTCCCGTTAAATGGTCGTGGTCTCCCACCTTATCGGTTTCCAGTGTTTTCCCACAAATGTGGCAACACTTCCCATCATTAAAACTCTGCCAATCAAAATTAGTAATCTTAATATTATTTTTCTTTAAAGTTTTTATCACGTTTTCGGCGTCGATCATATCATTTAAAAATCGCTCTATTGCGTTTTCGCCTCTGTACTTCCTAGTTGTTATTAATTTTCCATCTGGCGCCAACTATGATATATGCAAACCCCCATGGTACTAAATATTTAGTTCGTTTCACACATGGATTAATTTCGCATCTGGAATATTTTGAGAAACATTCAAAATCTGCATATATTACGTACGGATGTCTCAAACTATTCTTGATTGCAAGGAATTTCATAGAATTTTGTGAAAAAATTTAATATTTTGCTGTTTGTTCGATTTGCAATCATTGATGTGATTATCTAATGAATCTTATCTGCAGAAATTGTGAAGACAGTATGGACAAGGGAAAGATTCATCATGGTGTTTGGAAAGATATGCTGTAACTCTGCTGGAATTTTTTATCCAACAGTAGTGGGAATCGATACCTTTCTTTAAAAGTAACAGTTGTATAGGTTTTTTAGCACGATTCTTTGAAATATATAACGTTTCTACGCCATTTTTCTTAGAAACTATTACGTTGATAGAGAGTTTCTTTAATTCCTCGATTTTTGGAATTTGATCGATGGTTACTGGATAAGTCAGCGACGATGTGTCCAAATCATTTCCATAATGTCTATAGTTTTCCACACGGTGAGGATGATTATTAGCTGGAAGTAAAGCAGATAATATTGACCACAGGTAACATGAACGTTGTAAGAAAGTATAATAAAAACGTTGTTAGCAAATTGTCACTGACGGTTTCTTTAAAAAAAAGTTCACAAAATCTCCACAGAACGTCTATAAGATATCTCAGATGAGCAGCAGATATGCATGGGTCATCTTCGATATCTTATAGACGTTACGTAGAGATTATAGTTTGTATTGGGTTTAAAGAAGATTGGTAGTACTCAAATAATTCTGCTTTTGCAAATTTTACCTATGAAGCTATGAAGCATTAAATGAACGTAGTAAGAAAGCATAATAAAAACGTTGTTAGAAATTAGAACAAACTCCATTCGTGACTTCACGGAGTCGACTCGAAAACAACATTTCCTATTTCCTGTACAGATAGCAATAAACAAAAGTCAGAGTTTTGTCTATTGCTATCTGTACATTTATTGTCAGAGTTTTGAACATTGACTACTCCTTTGGTAAATTTTAAATGATTTGACAAATCTCTGAAAGATGCTCCAACTGCATTGTATTGTGTGTTGTTATTTATAGGCAAAACGGATTTAAAACAAATTTCGGAATCTCGTAACACTTGCTAAGTCAGTACTAAGATCTTTTGTCTATTGCTATCTGTACAGGAAATAGGAAATGCTGTTTTCGAGTCGACCCCGTGAAGTCACGAACGGAGTTTTTTTTAATTTCTAACAACGTTTTTATTATGCTTTCTTACTACGTTCATTTAATGCTTCATAGCTTCATAGGTAAAATTTACAAAAGCAGAATATTTTAAGTACTACCAATCTTCTTTAAACCCAACACAAACTATAATCTCTACATAACGTCTATAAAATATCGAAGATGACCCATGCATATCTGCTGCTTATCTTAGATATCTTATAGACGTTCTGTGGAGATTGTGTGAACTTTTTTTAAAGAAACCCTCAGCGACAATTTGCTAACAACGTTTCTATTATACTTTCTTACAACGTCCATTTAATGCTTCATAGCAAAAATTTACAGAAGCAGAATTATTTGAGACACCGAATATTATGTGATATGCTGCAAAGTTTTGATAAATCAAAGCAGTCCGAGATTAATTTTTCCTACATATCTGAATATCGACCGGAAAAGTATTGGTAAACATCTGTTATTCTGAACTTTGGCTTCAGAAATTTTAGCCGACAACTAACAATTTTCCCTCTAATGCTTTCAAAGTTGCTTTTCGTTCTGAGACAATTATGCAATATACGTGATATAATTCATCTGGCGCCCTATTTAATTTAAATCGTATTTCGATATCAGCAGTTGCTCATATATTTCATATACACGTGATCCGTATTTGCTGACATCGAAGGGGAATATCGGATACAGTTTCATAAAATCTTGGTAACTGACTTGTGTACCAGAGTCGATATCCATATTTTTTGCCGCTAGTAAGCTGTTGTAAACTCGCGCATAATCTAAACTGTTGGGTTCAAAGTTGCAATCGAAGTCTTGTTCGGTAAACTGTTTGCTATTCACTCTGATCTGAATCCGTTCTAGTAACATGAGATCAAACACCATATTGTTTCTGGTTTGATTATTTAATCGGTTAGACTTTTGTAAGACGACATAAAGATGGATGGGTTTATTTTGAGTTGTAGTAACCCGCCAACTGACATGAGAGTCATTCGAGTATCAGATTTGTACAGTTTGCACGATTCCCAAAATATTTCATGTGGATTGCCGCTTGCTAACTGAGATTCTACTTTTGCAAGTACTTGTAGTGATGGTTCCACTTTTGGAATAAACCAAGATACGTGAGATATTTCAAATTTATACAACTTAGCCCCAACTCTCTGAATAATGCCTTTGTCGTCATTTTTTTCTAGTTTTATGGTATGATTTACACTGCGAAACACTTTATCCACGTCTCGGCAGAATCCAAACAGCCGATTCAGTGGTAAGAATAAACTTACATTTTGACTATTAAGAATAAACTTATTTTTTGTAATTTCATATCTATCCGAAAATCCTTGATTGAATTCAGGATTTCTCTTCAACTCTTGTACAAAATCCTTTACCTTATTATCCGTGACCAGTTTATCTTCACCTCCGTCGTACAAATACTTATTCATTTTCAAACTGTCTGCGGTATCTTTGAACCACATCATACTTGTGGCAGCACTGTGTGAAAGGTCTTCGGTAAAATCAATTAAGTTGTGAATTGTGTTCGTCACTCCTGGCAATTCAACATCTTCCAATTCTCTCTGTTCAATAAAATATTGAGCTCTCTTGAAAATGTTGTACCCGTTATTGACCATCGTAACTACATCATTGCCGCCGATACCAGACCCATCTGATTTCAATATTTTGCATCTGACGTGTATATAGCTGTTGTGTGTATGAAGAAAAACGTCCATATCTTTGGTAAATATTTCGTATTTTTCGAGATTTTTAACGTTCACATTGGTTTCCCGATATTCCAAGTACTCGTATTTTGTCGTTGATTTATCATCTATTGGATCTTCGAACAAATTCCAGTAAGTAGCTTCAATGTTCATCCTATACTTACTTTATGATTTTTAGGCCATTTCTGTAAATTAACTGATTAATAATATTTCTGCTTTTCGGGGATATTTTCTCGTTTTTTCGAACGATAGGCGACAGAATTGTAAAAAATATTTTAATTCGCTTTCACGGTATCTTCATCTTTATTTGGATCTGATGTGTAACATGTGAGTCACGTTTTCCTTGTTCCAGTCAATTACTTTATTGTTCTGATCGGTTACTTTCATTCTTACGTTGTAAATGTAATCAGTTTTATTCAGCGGTAAATATATGGGGAAGAAAGGGTGTGTGTCGATTAAACTGCCAGGCGGTGTTTGAGGCACAAAACTGTACAACACGTCGCTCTTCTGGTTATTCAGATAGGAAGATTCGACAATAGAACAGTGAATCAGAATGAGATCGACCCCTCTCGTTATGTTGGGTGGGAACTTTCCTTCGTTTTTTGCTGCATCAATAATTTTCGATTCGAACCCTAGTATTTCTCGCAACTTTCCTTCAGAAAATTCTATTTTTTATCCTGTTGCCAAACGAATAACAAATATTAATGTGGGGAGGTTGCTTTCTAGTATCATAGGGCTTGGATCTCCTAAGATATTTTTTAAAACATCATTAAATCCGTCTATACTAGGGGCGGGGCTGGCTCAGTTGGTAGCGCGCCAGGCTCGTAATCTGCAGTTCCCAGGTTCGAGTCCCATCTGGGTCAGCATTGAGATTTATCTCTGCAAAACTCCCCGCCCTGCCCACGGTCAGTAGGGGATACCGATGGGCTTGGAAAGGCCGCCGTCCGTCGGATGGGACGTTAAGCTTGGCCCCGTGTACGGGAGAGCCATACCATGTGCACGTTAAAGAACACGCTGGATGGCCTTGACGGCAGGCTACCATCTGTCTTCCAACAGCTGTTCCAGTGGGTCCCTTCCCCCAACTTTCTCTCGCCCTTAGGGGTCCATGTGACCTGGCCATTTAGTCCATGGTGTGCAAAAAAGTGCAGCTCAGAGATGAAACAACCCAACCCAACCGTCTATATCGTACATTCCATTCGGGAAAGTTATTTTATTCACTTGCCTTCCATTGAAGTATTTCAGAGTGTTATTGTTATATTTATCACTGATGTTGTACCAGGAATACCACATATTGCTACCGATCAGTGCTATCTCGTATTCAACATTGAGTGTGATCGGCGTTTCATAATTAATTTACAAATCTTCGGGATTGTATGCCGTAATAGTACAGGAATTGATAGTTATGAGTACCATCTTTATTAATGTAGTGTAGTACTATGTGGTACTCATATGCTAGTTGTTACCAACAATTCACTCCGATCGTTAGGAGTTTGTTCAAACTGACACAATACATCATATGGGCTTATAATTATTATTTTTCCTTCGTTTAATGTAATAGATGTAATAGTAGCTGCATTTTACAGAGTAATTTGCTTGAATTTGCGAAGAGTTATACACGATCGGCTTTGAAAATGAAAGTAAATAGTGTTTTATTTCTTCTGGTGGCGATAAACCGAATGGATCAAAGTACTCGACGTAAGTTAACTTCGCATCATTAAAATAAGCTACCCAATGAGTTCCTGAACCATGGGAAATGTCAAAGTTCACTATACCATTTTCATTCTTGAATATTTTTTTTGGCAACGAATCGATAGAGTATTCACCACGGAATCTTTTTCGATTTTCATTATATTTTCGAAATCTAAATTACTTAACGCCTCATTTTTTTTAGATCCCTCAGCTATTTGTTTTCCTGGAATGTACAAATCTTTTCCCTTTCTTTTATTTTTAGATAAGCCAGCTACGCTTTGCTTTCTGGGAATGTGTAACCCTTTTCCCAGAACTTTTTGTGTACGTTTAGTACCAGCAAATCCTGCAGCTCCAACTGCAGCTGCTTTTCCCAATGCTAAGAGTGCAGGTATTAAGAGCGGCAGAAATCCACCTAGCTGTGTTTTATTGGATCGAAGTCGAACCGGCGTTTTAGATTTTTTCAGTTTAATGATTTGTTTTTTTGTCAGTTTCAAAGTATCGTTACCTTTCTTCTGTGGATCAATGCTTAAAATTATAGGATTCTTATTTACAAATGCACTCTTCAATTTTTGTTCTTGTCCAGACGTTAAACTAGTTAGATAACTACGATACTTATACTTTATTTCATAAGTATCACGTATTTATATTTTATATATAAAAATTAAGCGTGTATTGTGTAAGGTGTAAAACGAAAACTTTAACGGATAACGTTGAATATGTCACATCAAAGAATAAAAGAGTAATGATGAGAGGTAGATGCCGAACGTGTGGAAAAATGAAGTATAAATTTGTGAAACAGAAAGGGAAATTTGTAAAAGGTGGAGATATAGTAAGCTGGATTCAAGAAAAGTTTAATCCACCCTAAATGCACATTCCAGGTTACCAGTATTATGGACCTTTTACGAAATTAGAGAAAAGGTTAATGCGAGGAGATCCTGGTATTAACCATTTCTTACAGTAAATCTACAGACACGAAAATGAGACACGAAGTCAACCAAGAATTATTAAATGGATGAAATTCAGAATCCAACTTTAGGAGAAAGAATTTCAAGAACGATAATCAAACCTATCATTGAAATAAAGAAACGGTTCGGCTTAGGACACAAGAAATAAGATGCTTTCTTCCGTTTACTGCAATCCATTAAAGGAATTTTCCGGTATAAAAGATCTAATACGCAAATCTGGATTGAAGGAAAAAGAGGTAAAGAAATTTCTCGAACTACAAGATGTGAATACGTTACAGAAACCCATCTACACGAAATTCAAAACAAGACGGGTTTACGTCTCTAATGTGGACGACCTGTGGCAGAGCGATTCAATCAATATGCAAAAATGTAAATTACATAATAACAACACGGATTATATTTTAACAGTGATTGACATTTTCAGTAAATTCGCTTGGGCAGTGCCTGTTAAAAATAAAACTGGTAGCGAGATTACAAATGCGTTCGTCAAAATATTTCAACAGCGCAAGCCATCCAAGTTGCAAACAGATAAGGGAACTGAGTTTATTAATAGAGAAACACAAGCGCTGTTTAGCCAAAGCGACCGTGAAATGGTTCGCCACCGGAAATGTAACCAAAGCGCAGATAGTTGAACGTTTCAATAGAACTCTAAAGACATAAATGTGGAAATATTTCATTGCCAATAATACGAGGAAGTGGATCGATGTTCTTGCGAAACTTGTTAAGAATTACAATAATTCTTATCACAGATTAATAAAAATGACTTCAGAAGACGCAAGTTTAAAGAAAAACAAAAATATCGTGCATTTAAATCTGTTTGGTAAAAAAATTAAATTTCTTACGAACCCAAAATTGAAAATCGGCGACAGAGTGAGAATCGCCAAGTACAAGACAACTTTCAGAAAGGGATATCTGCCTAATTTCAGAGAAGAAATTTTTGAAATTGCTCAAATGCGAAACACAGATTCCATAACTTATAAGATAAAAGATTTATAAGATAAATATATAAGATATAAGATAAAAGTTTTTACAAAGTAGAAACCATTCTGAAAACTAGAGTGAGAAAGAAGAAAAAAGAAAATTACGTTAAATGATTTGGTTATGATAACACGTTTAATTCCTGGATAAAAGAGGATCTCTTTTTAAAATAAAGTAAATGGAAATTCAAAATTTCGACTTTGAAAGACAACAATTTCTTAACAGAAAGTATTAGCACCATTCTGGTCATTTAGACTTTTGATCTGTGGTCCTCGGGTTCAGGGAAGACAAATCGTTTGTTGAACTTAATATTTAACCATCTCTACTATAATAAAATATTTTTATATACCAAAAACTTAACTGAGCCGAAATATCAGTTTATGCAAGAAATATTCAACGATTTGCACGAAATTCTGGAGAAAACATTTGGCGAAAAAATTCCAGTTGCAACCTTTTCTTCCAGTAAAGAAGATATCGTCAAGGTCAACGAACTAGATCCCGAAATGCAAAATGTAATTGTTTTCGACAATTTCATAACGGAAAGAGATCAAAAACTCATCGAAGAATTATTCGTCAGAGGAAGGAAAAAGAACATGTCATTGATTTACCTGTAACCGAGTTATTTTTCAACTCCAAAAGACATTCGACTACAGTGTAATTATTTTATATTCTTTAATATGCAGAACAAGAGAGAAATGTTGCAGATACAAATGAATCATGCAACAGGAATCAGGAAAGATATTTTTATGCAGTTTTATGCATATGCTGTTTCAAAACCACACGATTTCTTATTAATCGATAAGAAACGAAGTACATACCTCTCAAATACAGGAAGAATTTTGGTAAATAAAGATGAATTACTTGACAAAGTTTGGCGTCATCAGCTCTGAGACCGGTTCCGAAAGAGGACCAGCGGGAATTCCAGGTGTCGGTTTTAAATTGACACACGATGAGGACTACGACATGAGTAATAAAAAATTGAGAAATGTAGCCAATCCCGAAGATAGTTCGGATTCTGTGACAAAACAGTATCTACAATAAGAATCATAACACTGAATCGCACAGGAAATTATGATGCAAATACTAAAAGAATATCAAATATAGGCAGATCTATAGAAAATGAAGATGCCGCTAACATTCAATACATTAATAATAATTCTTTAATTTTTCGGAATAACAGCTACGATGCGCGAAACAAATAATCAATGTCACTGAACCGGATGCAGATTCTGGAGTAGTTACAAAACAATATTTGGAAAAAAGAGCACTTTGCAATGACGATGACAATTACGATGCAAGTAATAAACGCATTAAAAATCTTGCAGAACCGACCGATTCATCCAATGCCACTACGAAACATTACGTCGAGAACTTGACCACTGTTCAAAATAGTCCAATGAATACATTGGTGAGAAATAAAGATGAGCTCTATGTTCCGCGCAGCATTGCATTCGACGGGCATCGTTTCAATGCAGAAAAAAAAATCGTTGATATTGTCGATCCCGAGTCTGATTCTGCTGCTGTAACTAAGGGATATTTGGAAAAAGTCGCATTAACTGGTGAGGATGTCTTTAATGCGAACAATAAGAGAATAGGAAACCTCGGGGAACGGAGGCACAACAGAAATGCGACAACAAAAAGTTACGTTGATGGCTTGACAAAGTTAGATCCTAACCCATCCAATTCTCTATTGAGAAATGAACCTTTTTGCATCAAGTGGGAACAGTTTCAATGGCGATACAAATGGTAAACGAATTACGAATGTTGGCACCCCAATTCTAAACAATGATGCTCTTACAAAACTATACGTTGATAAAAAATACTGTAATTTGCGTTACCTATGGTGATAAAGAAGTGAAAGAAGTGCAATCTCATCCAATTATATAGATAAACACAAAATTCGATCTACTAACGCCACCTATTTTCAAAGATAATTACCATTTATGCATTTCTAATGGATATCTAAGCAAAGTAATCTTATGCGCAACAAATCCCTCTTTTAGTATAAATTATAGTATCAACTTGGACGATCAAAAATTCATTGAAGTAGTAAGACCACAACTTCAGAATTGTGTTTCAGTTATTCCAGTAAACAAAAAATTTGACAGGGCAGCAAGATTAGTGTTTCACTTGTTAGACACTATCCAGATCCAAAAGAAAGAAGAAAGGTACCTGGAGATCTTGTTTCCGACTCTCATCACTGGGTATATGTTTTTATTTCATATGAATAAAGATGAAAGGTATTAAACAATTACATAATATTATAGGCGAAATATTGAAATCGAGGACCATCACAAAATCAAAAATTGCAGCAATATTTTGGAAGAAGAACAAGTTAAGGAAACGCTCGAAAAATTTCAGACACCGGTGATAAAAAAATTAAAAAATTTGGAAACAGTCCGTGAAAAAACCATGGAAAACATAGAAGAAGCCGTAAAAACTTTAGAACCGGAAGAGCAAACCGAGATGCACGAAATATCGTTCATGTATAATCCAGATTACAACTTGCAAGATTAAACCAATATAAATTAAAACTTCCGAGTGAAATCTTACAGGCGAGCAATCCCACTCCTGAACTGAAAGAAATGATTTATAAAACAATCGGACATCTTCAGAAACTAGGGGGCAATAAGGATACTGAAACGAAACGTTCTGGTAGAACTACTGAGAAATATCAAATTCTCGAAAATCACGTTGACGCACTTAGAAAATATTTAAAAAGGATTAAAATGGTACTAACAGTAATAGAAAGTCAAAAATCCGGTTCGGGATTATACCAGAAATTCGATGATATTTGTGAAAAGTTATCAAGTTATGGTTCCCAGTAAACGAGCTGGAAATACCAGTACTAGAAGTTGGAAACGAAATTGTTGAAATTTTGCATATTTTGCTAAGAAACGATGTCATTGACAAAAAAAGAACATAAAATATTATTCAACAATACTGTTGCTTTTTAGAAACCATGAATATTTGCAGTTCAGTTCTATCCATATAATAAATCTACCATTATAGAAATTGCAAAATTAATAAGAAAACTTACCACTAATAATAGACTTTCTACCAAAGCCAAAAATTCCCCAACACTTTATCCAACAATATTATTTTCTTTTATAGAAATCATGAATGTTAAGCCAACCGATTTCTTTATTGCAGATATACGCCGCTACACCGGAAGAGGTCAGTGTTATTTCGGGCACTGGTAAAATAGCTCAAGTTTTGCAGAAATTGATTCGGACGAATACTAAGTAAGAATTGCGCTTATAGTGGCAATAACCCACGATTTAGTAAACACGAATGGAGTTGTGTTGTGAAGAGAGTACATCCCAATATTAGTTTCATATCCTTATCTCCTTTTTGAACCGAGTGAGCCAGCCATTGCTCAGAACAAACAAAAGACTGCATTTCCGTTAGCGTCAACAAGAAATCTCTCAGAACACATTCATTACGTCATATTGCAGATTTGAACAGGAAGCATCGCTATCATAAGCTCGCTTTCACAATGGCTCACAAATGCTGAGTAGGAAATAAATGTATATAAAGAGACTAGATACAACGAGAGAGAAGCAAGGAGAGAAAGAAATGAAGAGTTTAGAAAACTTCCCCATATGAATTCAGTTTTTTTTATTCCTCAACGCCTGAGTGATTTTTTAAGTCATTATTAATTAATATAAAGACGTGTCTAACAGAGCTTCAGTCAGCACCCAGTCACAACAACACAAACACATTTGGAGCAGTAGCCTTCTCCCGAAGAGATTATTAGCAGGTTTATTAATAATAGTTCCTGCAGACCTCATGCCTGAAGTCGTGATCCCTCTGCAATGTGTACTAAAAAAACAAAACTTATATCGATGCTGCAATGGACCCTGTACATGGGGGAAAAATGAGATGAACCCTCTTGACCAACAACAGGAGAGCGTTTTTTTTTTCTCGTACTTACTGGAACGTAAAAATCCATACATTCAGAGATAGCACTCCAAAATCTATTTTTTTTTCGTCGTATTTTTCTCCCGCAGCCCTCGAAAACCTCATTTTACCTATTGATTTTGAACTGTCATATTTTAAACTAATTTCCCAAACTGTCTTGCTTTTCCCGATTTCTCCTATTTTACCAATTTTTACACCCCAACAGCCTCAATAAGTCAGTGAAATGTTAATAACTGCAACATTTTCCCAACAAAACCCCTCGTGTCCTGTCTTTCACGCAGAACGACTTGAGATGGACCCTCTCGACCGACAACAGGGTGCTTTTTTTCTACTAATGTCTAATTAACTTAAAAAATGTAATTAGTCCTCATCCTTACTCGAAAGTACAATTTCCATACATTCACAGATGGCACCCAAAAATCTATATTTTGCGTCATGTTTTTCTCCCGCAGCCCCAGATAACCTCATTTTACCTATTGAATTTGAACTGTCATATTTTTTAAACTAATTTCCCAAACTTTCTTGCTTTTCTCGATTTCTCCTATTTTATCATTTTTCACACCCCAACAGCCCAATAATTCAGTAAAGTGTTGATAACTGCAACATTTTCCCAACGAAACCCCTCATATCCTGTCTTTCACACAAAACGTCTCACCCAAAAACCACGTCAACGCTCATCTCCCCAAAACTTTAACATTGTTCCAGAACTCTCATTTCCTATACTACTGCTATGTAACAGATACTGGTCATGTGCGGCATGAGATTAACAGACGAATAGAGATTGCCTCTGGGACATTTAAGACTCTATGGAGAGTGTGGAGAAATAGGCGCATACACCTAAATTCTAAAATTAGACTGTATAGTAGTTTGGTTCTCTCTAGGGTTTGTTTTGGTAGTGAAACGTGGACGCTGTGTAAAGAAGATAACAGTAAACTAGATGCTTTTGATTCTACATGCTTACGCAGCATCTTGGGCATTAGGTGGTTCAACTTTGTAAGTAATGATGAGGTTAGGCAAAGGAGTCGGCAACCTCCTTTAAGCAGTATATTGTGCAGAGAGAGACTCCGTTGGTTTTGCCATGTTGCCCGTTTGGATAATCATAAATTGTCGAATTGGGTTATGAGCATTGTGCCTAAAGACCTGAGAAAGAGACGGAGACCTAGGATGCGGTGGGCAGAAAATGTCAAACAGGACTTTGTTAGAATTGCTGTGCAGTGGGGAAATGCAGCAGATGTTGCTCAGGACAGATGTGTTTGGAGAACTAAACTGCACCGTCTGGTTGGACCTCCGTAGTCCATGGCTGCTTGAGGAAGATGATGTTGATGAGATAAGTAGAGCATCAAATACTCGTAAAAGAGACTAAACTGGTTAACCAAAACAACTCTTAAACAATATCCTTTATATTTAAATCGAAGCATTTTACAGCATGCCCTATAACTACATGATAATGTCAACTTTTGACTCCAACTGAAAGATTAAGCCGCTCCTCTAACCATATCACAATTTAACGATCGAAAGACGGTCAAAAGAGGGGGAGGGGGAGCAATGGCTGCCTGTTAAAACAACGCGACTTGCAGGAGGAAAAGATCTTTGTTTTGTGACTTTGGCAAATGTAACTCGTTTCCTACTATGTTACGGATGTGGGGGACCCTACAATTTTGCATCTATTGTCGTCGCGGATATCGCAGAGGGGAAATTTGCGTAACTGTCTTGTTGAAATCTAAAAGATTTACTCCGAATCTCCAATATATATTATTCTGAAACAAAATGCTTAAACTTAGCATCTGGGTTTAGAATATGCAAGTTTAGTGATAAAACTTTTAATTTTTGGTGGAAAGTTTATTTTTATTTCTAAAAACAAATTAACTTTTAATTTTAAGATATTAAATTAGTAGGAGAGCTGTATACCAATCCCTAGTGATGATGCACAGAACCGGTCAGTTCGAGCACCTAATGTCCGACCCCGCCTTCTCCTGGTGCAGGCCGTTAGTACCTTTCAAAGGAGATATTCTCTTTTGGAAGGGAACGGAAGGGGAGGGCTGCCAGTTCAGTATGGCCTACTGCTCTGGTCATCTATGGCCACTTTTTCTTTTTTTTTCAAACCTGCTGAGGAGTGGTCAACTTCACAGAGTCCTGGTGCTGACCATTTATACCTACTAGCCTGGATTGTTTATGGATTTGAGCTTGATTATGGACTTGCTGCACTGGTGGGCCTCTGTTGAGGGAGAGTCTGCCGCTGTGTTTTCTGTTTGCTTCTGGGTTGCCAGCTCTAAGTGAACAGAGGCATGGGATACCTTATATCATCCTCCTCCTCCTCAAGCAGCCATGGGCTACGGAGGTCCAACCAGACCGTGCAATTTAGTTCTCCAAGCACGTCTATCCTGAGCTACATCTACTGCATCTGGTCACTGCACACAATTCTAACAAGGTCCTGTTTGACATGGCCCACCGCATCCTAGGTCTCCACCTCTTTCTGAGGCCTTTAGGCACATTGTTCATAACCCTATTCGCCAATCTATAATTATTCATACGGGCAACATGGCCAAACCAACAGTCTCTCTCTGCACAATATGCTGCTTAAAGGCGGTTGCAAACTCCTTTGCCTAACATCATCATTAGTTACAAAGTTGAACCACCTAATGCTCAAGATACTGCACAAGCATCTGGAATCAAAAGCATTTAGTTTCCTCTTATCTTGTTTACAAAGTGTCCAAGTTTCACTACCATAACTAACCCTAGAAAGAACCAAACTATTATACAGTCTAATTTGAGTCTTTAGGTGTACACGCCTATTTCTCCACACTCTCCATAGATTCTTAAAAGTCCCGGCAGCAATCCCTATTCGTCTGTTAATCTCATGCTGCACATCACCATTATCTGTTACATAGCTCCCAAGATAATTAAACTGTGACACCTGCTCAAGACAGCAACCATTCAGAATAACTGAATCACAGCCTGCCTGACCAATTTTCATCACTTTAATTTTCTCTCTGTTTATAACCAAACCAACTCTACTACCAGTTTCATCAACAGCTCGAACGAAAGAGTCCATCTCATCAACATCATTTGCCAAAAGGGCTAAATCATCAGCATAATCTAAATCAGAAATTTTCGTATCTCCAGTCCATTTAAGGCCAAAATCTTTCCATTGAAGTGAATTTTGCATAACATAATCAATAACCAAGCTAAAGAGAAAAGGAGACAAAATGCACCCTTGTCGAACACCAGAAGTAATGCTAAACCAATTGCTACAAGCCTTACCAACTCTCACACACGACTCAGTGTTATTATAGAGAGCTCTCATTATGTTAACTAACTTGTCAGGTATACCATATGATTTCACAATCAACCACAAATTATGACGATCAACAGAGTCGAAAGCCTTTTTGAAATCAACAAAGCTAGCAACCAAAGGTTTCTGAAACTCTAAACATTTCTCAAGAATCTGCCTAAGTGAAAACATCTGATCCACACATCGCCTACCACTTCTGAATCCACATTGCTCATCACGCAATTGACTGTCAACCAGATTCTTAATTCTATTAAGCACAATCATGGAAAGAACTTTACCTGGAACAAAACATTAACAAAACATTAACTGGACACAAAACGTTAACTATCTGGTACAGCTCTCTGCTGTTGTGCTGTCTAACTGCTTCCTCGGCTTTGTCAGTCAAGCCATCAAGCGAAAGATTCTTATCAGCAGCTAACTGATCCTTCACACGTTTATTAAGCTCTCTGTAATGCTTTCTATTAGGACTAGTAGGGTATTGATTAAGGAGATTCCTGCAGTTCTTTCTTTCTGATATAAGCTCAAGTGCCTTATCACTCAAATAATTCTGCAACCTCAGCTCCTTTTTTTCTAAAAGAGTACTGTTAGTTTCCAAAAACGCATGCTTAAAATGGTTCCCTACTGACAGGGAATTCATTCTTCCTCATTTTCAGTAGCAAACCATGACTGTCATCATGACTAAGTAACCTATCATGGTAAGCTTTGGCTATAACTGGGTCTTTCATAGCTTCAGTATTAAAAGAAAATTTTTTAATCTGAGCACAACACTTTTTAAGTTTAAGTTGCAAGACACTTTTAACAAGGTAATGGTCAGATCCAATTTCAGCTCCCCTATATGCCCTGGTATTTCTAACAGAACTAGTCCATTTGCTGTTAATTAATATATAATCAATCATATTCCTATTCAGCCCATCAGGTGAAACCCATGTGTACTTATGGATGTCGCGGTGTTTGTAATATGTGTTATTTATTCTGAAACCATTGAGTTTACTTACCTGTAGGAGACGTTGTCCATTGCCATTGCAGCTACCAATACCAAAAGGGCCTATTACTCCTCCCCAAAGGTCAGAGTCAGTACCAACTTTGGCATTGAAGTCACCAAGAACAAGGGTAATATCTCCTTTCTTGACAGAATTCAAAATATCTTGAGGTTTTTCATAAAACCTATCCTTCTCATCCTCATCGGCATCCTCAGTGGGGGCATAACAGCAGATAACATTCAGGTGTTTAACGCTTGTCTGAAATTTTGCTGTAAGAAACCTTTCATTAATGCACTCATATCCTAGAAAAGCATCACTAGCGTGTCTGCTGAGAAGGAGACCAACACCTTGGTGATGCTTATTGTCGTCCCTCCCTGAAAAGAGAAATTTAAGATTATTTTTAAGAATCTTACCTTTATCTGTCCATCTGGTCTCTTTCAAGCCGAGAATATCTAAATTATAATGGTGGAATTCTTGTGTGAGGACATCAAGAGAACAAGCTCTCTGCAGAGTCCTCACATTCCAAGTACCTATGGAGAGAAAATGGTTAGTGGGATGTTTAAAGAAACTATGTTTATTGAGAGAGGGAATGCCGACAATATCAAACAGCCCCCTAATCGCAGACATGGGGCAAAGACCCGTACCCCCACCACTAAAGGCTGAATCATCTATACTGGAAGACTTCCTCCAATGTAGAATTTGACGATACCAATAGAAGCAAAGAGTTCAGGTGCCTGCGATTACCTCTGCTCAGGATTATCCAGCAGTTGATAAACATATCCTGTGAATCTATTCACTTGGGGCTGTCAACCCACAAAGAAAGAGAAAATACAGCGGAAGATTTTCCCTCCACAGAAGCTCACCAGTGCAGCAAAATCAGGATCCATAATCAAGCTCAGAGCCATATATCTGTCCAGTCCAGTGGGTTTATATGGTCAGCACCAGGACTCTGTGTGGTTGATCACTCCTCAGCAGGGTAGAAAAAAAAAGAAAAGTAGCCATAGTTGTCCAGATCAGTAGGCTACAATAATCTGGCAGCCCTCCCCTTCCGTTCACTTCCACAAGAGAGTATCTCTTTTGAAAGGTACTAACGGTCTGCACCACGAGAAGGCGGGGTCGGATATTAGGTGCTAGGCCTGGCCGGTTCTATGCATCATCACAGGGGATTGGTGCATAGCTCTCCTTCTAGGTGGATAATTCTAATCAGAGGCCATCGCAGGTACCTGAACCTTACTTAGCTAGTTGGGCATCGTCAAGCCTAAACTGGAGTAATGTGTCTTAGGCAGGCCATATGGTTCTTGAAAATGTCCACTTGAAAAGGTGGTGCCTGAAGTTCCTATCAGCATCGGTGACTTCAGCCTTAGCGGAGGAGGAACAGTTCTTTGCCCCATACCTGCGATTAGGGGACTGTTTGATATTGTTGGCCCTACGAATCTCAATAAACCTAATTTCTTTAAAAATTCTACTAATCATTTTCTCTCTGCAGAAATGTAGAACGCGAGAACATTATATAGAGATTATTCTCTTGATGTCCTCACACAGGAATTCCATCGCTATAACCTAGATATTCTAAGCTTCCAAGAGACCAGATGGACAGGTAAAGGTGAGATACTTAAAAATAATATTAAATTTCTCTTTACAATGAGGGAGGATGGAAAGCATCACCAAGGCGTGGGTCTGCTGCTCAGCAGACATGCTAGTGATGCTCTTCTAGGATACGAGTGCATTAATGAAAGGTTTCTTACAGCAAAAGTTCAGACAAGCATCAAAGACTTGAATGTTATCTGCTGTTATACCCCCACTGAGGATGCCGATGAGGATGAGACGGATAGGTTTTACGGTCAACTTCAGGATATTTTGAATTCTGTCAAGAAAGGAGATATTATCCTTGTTGTAGGTGACATCAGTGCCAAAGTTAGTACCCACTCTGACCTTTGGGGAGGGGTGATAGGCCCTTTTGGTATTGGTAGCTGCAATGACAATGGGCAACGTCTCCTACAGGTAAGTAAACTCAATGATTTCAGAATAACTAACACATATTACAAACACCGCAGCATTCATAAATACACATGAGTTTCACCTGATGGGCTGCAAAGGAATATGATTGATTGTATATTAATTGGCTAGTTCTGTTAGAAAATGGGCTAGTTCTGTTAGAAATACCAGGGCACATAGGGGAGCTGAAATTGGATCTGACCATTACCTTGTTAAAAGTGTCTTGCAACTTAAACTTAAAAAGTGTTGTGCTAAATTTAAAAAAATTACCTTTAATACTGAAGCTCTGAAAGACCCAGTTATAGCTGAATCTTACCATGATAGGTTGGTTACTTAGTCATTATGACAGTCATGGATTGCTTAATACTGAAGTTGAGGAAGAATGGGGATGTTTTAAACAGGCTTTTTTGGAAACTAACTGTACTCTTATAGGAAAAAAGGAGCTGAGGGGACATAATTATTTAAGTGATAAGGCACTTGAGCTTATTTCAGAAAGAAGGAACTGCAGGAATGTCCTTTATCAGACCCTACTAATCCTAATAGAAAAGATTACATAGAGCTTATTAAACGTGTAAAGGATCAGTTAGCTGCTGATAAGAATCTTTGGCTTCATGGCTTGGCTGACAAAGCTGAGGAAGCAGTTAGGCAGCACAACAGCAGAGAGCTGTACCAGATAGTTAATGTTTTATGTGGTAGTAAACAAACAGGTATACAAGGATTGAAGGATAAACAAGGTAAGGTTATAGAAGGTGAGGATTCTCTCATGGCTAGGTGGGCTGAGCATTTCAGTGATGTTCTAAACAATGTAGTTAGTTCTACTCCCATTGTTTGCAATGATGATAGATGCATTGGTGGCTTTAATGCTGGCCTTATAACACAATCTGAAGTTATTTTGGCTGTTTCTAAACTTAAACTTCATAAATCCCCAGGGTTAGATGAAATTACTACTGAAATGCTTAGAGCTGGGAATGTTTCGATTACCACTTGGATGAGTGAAATTTTGAATATTTTTTATGATAAAGGCATGGTTCCTAAGGATTTTACCAGAGCTATTGTTATCCCTATTTTCAAAAAAGGTGATCGCAGTTCTTGTAATAACTGTAGGGGTATCAGCCTACTCTCTGTTCCAGGTAAAGTTCTTTCCATGATTGTGCTTAATAGAATTAAGAATCTGGTTGACAGTCAATTGCGTGATGAGTAATATGGATTAAGAAGTGGTAGGGGATGTGTGGATCAGATATTTGTACTCAGGCAGATTCTTGCGAAACGTTTAGAGTTTCAGAAACCTTTGGTTGCTAGCTTTGTTGATTTCAAAAAGGCTTTCGGCTCTGTTGATCGTCACAATTGGTGGTTGATTTTGAGATAATAGTGTATACCAGACAAGTTAGTTAACATAATGAAAGTTCTCTATAATAACACTGAGTCATGTGTGAGAGTTGGTAAGTCTTGTAGCAATTTGTTTAGCATTACGTCTGGTGTTCGACAAGGGTGCATTTTGTGTCCTTTTCTCTTTAGTTTGGTTATTGATTATGCTATGCGAAATTCACTTTAAGGGAAAGATTTTGGCCTTAAATGGACTGGAGATACGAAAATTTCTGATTTAGATTATGCTGATGATTTAGCCCTTTTGGCAAATGATGTTGATGAGATGAACTCTTTCATTCGAGCTGTTGATGAGACTGGTAGTAGAGTAGGTTTGGTTATAAACAAAGAGAAAACTAAAATGATGAAAACTGGTCAGGCACGTTGTGATTCAGTTAATATGAATGGTTGCAGTCTTGAGCAGTTGTCACAATTTAGTTACCTTGGGAGCTATGTAACAGATACTGGTGATGTGCGGCATGAGATTAACAGACGAATAGGGATTGCTGCCGGGACTTTTAAGAATCTATGGAGATTGTGGAGAAATAGGCGTATACACCTAAACACTAAAATTAGACTGTATAATAGTTTGGTTCTTTCTAGGTTTAGTTATGGTAGTGAAACGTGGGCGCTGTGTAAACAAGATAACAGGAAACTAGATGCTTTTGATTCTAAATGCTTACGTAGTATCTTGGGTATTAGGTGGTTTAACTTTGTAACTAATGATGAGGTAAGACAAAGGAATCTTCAAGCTCCTTTAAGCAGCATATTGTGCAAAGAGAGACACCGCTGGTTTGGCCATGTTGCCCGTATGGATAATTATAGATTGGCGAATAGGGTTATGAACCATGTGCGTAGGGTGCCTCAGAAGGAAGGGGAGACCTAGGATGCGGTAGGCACACAATGTCAAACAGGACCTTGTTAAAATTGAAGTGCCGTAGCTGGATGCAGCAGGTGTAGCTCAGGACAGATATGCTTGGAGAATTAAACTGCACGGTCTTGTTGGACCTGCGTAGCCCATGGCTGCTTGAGGATGATGATGATGATATTTTTAATTAGGCTGAAATCTGCGAATAAAACGGAATCAGTAAGTATTCACACATATTAATATTTATTTTACATTTACAACCCATAAATCATTAGCTATTTTCGGGAAGCAAAGGGAGAATTAGAAAATACTGCGGCTCTGTACTTTCGTTTCCACAGACATCTCTTTTTTACCCCTGAACTGTTATTTGAGTGTAGTAGCCTCCTATGCGCGATTTTCTACACATAGTTATGCTTTGAAGCGTACCAGTAAGAAATAAAATCTACTTTCACCACTGGTATACATCAAAACCATTTATACTCTACTTTGTGGGCAATTCAAGGTATTTTTAAGATTAATTTTACGTATATGCGATTTTCACATTACGCGCTGACTTTAGAACTTAACTGCCACGTAAGATCGACTCCACTGTAGTTCTCCTGTTCAGTTAGTAAGCTGTTTTGTTAGTAATTACAATTTCAGCTATTTTAATAAATGATTAGAAGAAAGTTTAAGAAAAAGAAATAATTATTTTATGTGCAATTAGATTCTTCAAGAATTTTCGAGAATTCATATGTCTGATTCGCGATTCTCGATAATTTAAAATTGTCGAGAAGTCTGAAACCCTAACTAGAACCATACATATTTTATTTTATACTAAAAAATAAGTATCTACACTAAATTCTAACAAATTCGTACTCTAAAGCAAACGTGATCGCTGATTGGCTGCACCAAACAAGTGGCATGACCAAAAATTCGCTGTTTTCGAGGAAGAAGTTTGATAAGCAATACACAGAATTTATCTGCCAGATTATCTAACTTTGCAAACAAATAGGGTTAGGTGAAATTTAACGAATCTGGAACTTTGAATGTTTCGGAGATTAGGACTAATATTTAAGTTTACTGATGCTAATGACTGTCATTACAATGTAATGATCTTGCAGTGTAAATAAATGGCAGATGCATCTGCAAGCATTAGATACTATCGTTCAGTATACAAGAACAAAAAAAATTCGATTTTTATTAGAATTGTAAACTTTTTATTTTGCCAAGGAAGGACATTTAGATATCGTAACAAAAGGAAAACGTGTAACAATGAAGCCGGACTGTGGTGTTTACGAGGAACTCGAGATATATCATGAAGAACTTGAATTACGTCACTTACCCATTAGAAAGAAGAGTTAACTTAAAAAAAGATAGAGAGAAGTCTAGTAGTCGTTTTCAACTTTCTTGTCATAGCAGATGAGTTGCTACTTTCCGAAGAAGTAGTGTGAAGCAGGAATATTTAACTATGTGCGCGTTTGTCTCAGAAGAAGTATTTTATTAAAATAGTTTATCAATCTAGCTCTCGTTAGTAAATTCGTATGAGAAAGGTAAACTAAAGAAAAAAAGAAATGTACCTGTTTCGCCGAATATACTTCTTATGATTGTTCTTGGTAGAAAGATCAGTTTTTAAAATGTGCTTGGTTAACAAATAGTTTGATAATTGTGAATATCAGGATCATATCACACTGATAAAAAACATGTTGGTGTTTTGTTCAAATAATAAAAAATTGTTTAGAGTGATGTCGTTTTAATTCCTTAGTTATTAAATCATTTCATTTATAGTGTGCTTATTCATTTTTGAATTTAAAAAATTTAAAAAGCTCGGTTAACCACTAAAAGTTTGGTGTCAGGAGTATAGATTATTTTGAAACCCTTTCAGTAGAACTTTGGAGAAATTGGTAAGATGTGTAACTGATATCTGAGCTGAATGGATACTCAGAATAGCGGTATGAGAGCTGAAGTTACGGCTCAAAATGATGATTTGAAAACCAAACTAGCGACTCAAAATTATGATTTAAAAGCTGAAATCACTACTCAAAGCAGTAAAATCCGTGAAATAACTGATCGATGTAAAGAGATGGAGACCGAACTCAGCAGATAGTGTGATAGTTTAAAGGTTGAAATTGATTGTATAACAAATGATATTATGGTACAAAGTGTAATGTTAAAGAAATTACTTGTGATTTTAACACCAGATTTCATAGTGTTAAGTTAGACTATGTACAACAAATTGATAATGTTAAAACAGAATGTGAACGTCAGTTTCAGGTTCTAAGAAATGAAATGTTATCTTCCTCTTATAATAATAGTGATGTTAGTGATAATAATGTTCTTACATATTTTACAAGAAGCACAACCAAACATTCCACGTATGGTAGCCAATCATCTTAGGCAGTGTTTCAAACCCATTTCGTAGTTATCGCTAGAGCCAATGAGTGGAAAGAAGAAATGAAAAAGCCAGTTTTCTTGTGGCTTCTTTAAGAAACGCTGCTTCAGAGGTTTTACAGTCTGCTCCAAAAGAAAACGATTTGATTATCAGAGTTTAGTATCTGCATTAGAATTATGATTTGTTGTTAGTTATTTAAAACAGTCCTATGTAACACAGTTTATACATCAAATACAGAAGAGTGGTGAGACTCTGCAGGAACTAGCCAGTGATGTTGGTTGAGCTCTTTGCCAGATTAGCTTATAATAACTGCGCATCTAATATTCAAGATAGCTTACCCCAATAGCAATTCATTAATGCTATTCCTTATTTTGAAACTCAACAATCCCTGAGGATGCTAGACTGTGAATCGTTGAAGTCAGCTGTGATACATGGAATCAAACATGAACACTCCGGCTCTCCTCTCAAGCGAACAAACACACAGTGAGATTCGTAGGTGCTGAAGTAACTGCAGAGAATTCGTAGATGCTGAAGAAATGTAGTGAAATAAAAAAGTTACCAAAGGCATAATACCTCTTTTAAAAAGTTAAAGGTTCGTCCCCAGGACTTTTAGAGAACTTCAGTGTTGGAATTGTGGCAAGACTGGACAGATTTGAGCCAATTGCAACAAGAAGTGGATGCAAAGTTCAAGCACATCTAACAGACAGCAAAACCAGTGTAAGCAATGATAAAGGAAAAGGCTGGCTGTTGATTGGTTGCCCCGAGGGGAGTCGCCCACGTTTCAAGACTGCATGGTGGAGAGAATTGATTGGTAGTTGATGGAACCATGAATGGATGGAACCATGAATGCCTTGCCGTATGATAGTAGACACTGGTGCAAATGTGACTGTACTCAGAACAGATATAGTAAAGAAGATTATACCTCATCCAAGCTAGAATGCTAGACAGTCTAATATAACTCTTCAAATAGTCACTGGAGATCGTGATAAAGTCCGTGGAAGGATAAAACTCAATATCATAATTGGTAGTTGCCTTATACGCCATCCTGTTTACATCGCTGGCATCTGTGATGAATGCATATTAGGCCTTGACTTCCAAAAGAGACATAGATTCAGTATTAGACCCATTTACAGTCTACAAATCTATGAGACAGAAAAATTTCTTTTCTTAACGAACATATGACTCTTTATCAAGTGTGATCACAGTATTAGCAACCTCTCATCTTGCTGAATTGTGGAGAGAAACAAGGAAGATATTAACTGAAGAACAAGCTGATAAGGCCTAGGACCTACTTCCACAGTTTTCTGATATTTTCTCTGTACATCAAATGATTATGGCTGGACTAACCTGACAGAACTTGTGATCAATACTTGTGATTCTCCTCCCATCCATTTACCAGCAACAAGGCTTCCATTAGCAAAATAGGAGGAAACAGAATAACTAATAATGGAAATGAAAGCCCAAGACGTTATAGAAGCAATTGATTCTCAATGTAAATATCTCGAATTCGATATTGCGGGTTGCCCACAGTCTGTTTTCCTAAAAAATGTATTCTTTTCCAATTTTCATATATATTAAATTAATAATATAAATTATTTTAACCAGAAAAGTCAACTGTTCAAGTAATGGTTTACGATGAGTAATTCAGTTTAATATAACAAATATAATACAGAGCCAGAATGATTAAAAAAAATAGCAAACCTGTAAATTGCACATATTTTGAACGAATAGTTTTTCGAAATACCACTGGAATGAAGAGGAAAGTACACACATATATATATATACAAGATCATTATAAATTCCTTGTGCAGTTTTAAATATTTTATAACTTCCGTTCTATACATGATAAAATCAATCTGTAAAAAGTGTAAGTGAAATAATTTGTTACAGTTTTACCTACATTTATTCTGAAGATGGTTAATTCTCAACATGTCCACTGTCATTACGTAAACAAACTGAGATACGATTGTGAAGTTCTACAAATACGTTTTGCAGTTGATTTTCAGTGATGCCCTGAATCACATTAGCAATCCTAGTCCGAAGATCGTCTAAGGAGTGAGGTCTTGTTGAATAAACAATAGTCTTAGCATGTCTCCATGGAAAGAAATCCAATGGGCTCAAATATGATGAACTTAGTGACCAAGAGCTCGGCCCACCTCTACCAATCCATCTGTTAGAAAATTTTTCATTCAGAAACTGCCTAACACTGAAGTGACAAAGTGCACCATCTTACTGAAACACTGTATTACCTATAAGTCCTAAAAGTGTTTGTTCAGGAATAAAGTAATCCTGCAGCATTTCCAAATAACTCTCACTATTAACAACCTGTCCATCAAAAAAAGAATAACCCAATTATGCGATATTTTCCTAATGCATACCAGACCTTAGGGGGATTCTCGTTCCTGTTCCTCAACTTCTTGTGGCTTTTCAGCAGCACTTCATACAGCAGTTTTGTCTTTTGACCTTACCACTAATATGAAATGTTGCTTCGTCAGAAAACATGAAATTGTCCATAAATGAAGCAATTACTGTCAAGTTTTTTTTACGAAATTGGCGACAGAAAAAATCAGTCGTATGTGGTAAGCCTCTCCCAGCAACATTTGGAGGATTTGCATTCTGTAGGCTTTCATGTGAAATTTCACTCTGAGAATTTTACCCACTGTTCAATCAGGAATACCCAGCTCCAAAGATGTCCTTTTTATTGATTTCTTTAGACTTGCAGTAAAGGATTCTTTTAAAGATGCCACACTTTCTTCACTTACACTTGGCTTCCCAGATTGTGGTTTATCATTGACGGAAACTGTTTTTTAAACACATTCATCCAGTTAGTTATGGAATTCCTGTGTGGTGCATTTTTGTTTGTAATGGGTTCCAAATATTTTTTGTACTGCGATTATAGACTTTAACTCGGCCACAATTTACTTTCTCTGCTCTTAAAGCCACTTGGTCAAGTCTAATTCTAAAAAAAATAATTAAAGTTTTTCTAAATTATAATAAAATAAATGAATCACACTTAGTACATACTAAACGTCACTAAATTGCATTTCTAACGTTTTATACAGATTGATATTATCATGTATAGAACGGAAATTATGAAAGTTTTAATTTGCACAAGGACTTTATAACGACCTTGTATAAGTAACTATTATAACCTAATGAGAATTTTTTCCTCTCTATTTATTCAAAACCTATCAATTGTTTTATTTTAAAGCTTTGTTAGGATCTTCACTACTGTATAAGGATGACTCTGCTAGCTATAGCACGAAATTAATAGTATCATGACAAAAATTGACGAACAAATAGTATTAATGATAAAAATTGCCTGTGAATATACTTATATTTCGATAATTGTGTACATTTTCCTGGAAAAAAGAAAGATCAACCTATTTCTGGAACGTCTTTTTCAACCGATTCAGATCAATTCAATATCACGCATCTTTCCAAAGCATTTTCTAACATTTTTTGGTTAAAATGCTAGTCAAAGCACGTTATCAAAAATTTTAGTCACGAATCGCCACTAACCTACGCAAGACGCTGCTCCACGGTGGTTGCCAAATCCTTCCTCTAACGTCATAAATTTCTTCCATTGTGAAACCACTAACGCCCAACAGCCACTGCCAAAAGGTTACAAATGGTCCCAAAAAAGATCACTACATTAACAAACTTTAGAAAGGAATAAACTACACTGAGTGGTCATTGAATTATGACCACCCCACCACATGTTATGTCAATGGGACGCTAACTTAGAAGCTCTAGAACTTTTACAATAAGTGGCGTTTTATGGTAAAATGTGACTAAAGGTAAATTAAAGACCTCAATCAGTTCTATCTAAACATTTATTTTCAATAATATTTGTTCAGTATTTAAAGAGTTAGGGAAGTTTGAATATTTAACAATAGCAATGCTAGTCACAAAAATTATCTTCAAAAGTTAATTAAAACTTAAAATAAATATTGTATCAAAGTGTTTAATGAAATAAATGTGTATTTCAGAAGTTTGTGTGAGGAATTCTTTCACTATTCATGTTTTGTATAAGTTTCTTAACACTGGTATTGCTGTTGTGAAATAATCAATATTGCACTACTTTTTAAATACTGAAGGAATATTGTTGAAAATCGAGATATTGATTTATTTGATTGAGATCTATATCTGCAATCACATTCTTCAATACAAAAACACTTATTTTAGAAGTTATAGAGCTTCGACGTGAGGGTCCCATTAATAGAACATGGGATGAGTGGTCCTAATTCAATGATCACTCAATGTATTTACAACTTAATTTTAGCTTCAGGTGTATACGCCAATTCTTCTACTCTCCATAAATTCCTAAAAGTCCCAGCAGTAATATCCATTTTCCTGTTTATCTCATGTTGCACATCACCGGTGTTTGCCTCACAACTCTCGGGGTTATTAAATTGAAAAATTTATTCAAGAGTACAGCCATTCAAAGAAACCCAGCTGACCAGTTCTCATCACGTTAGTTTTCTCTGTTTTGTCATCATATCCAGTGACGGATTTACGGCCCTGCACGTACTATTTTTTCTATGATCCCTATTCAATCAATCAATGTCATTTCATATATCAATAAATTTCATTTCATTAGCATTCATATCAGGGAATTTCATTTCGTCATATAGAATTTACAATATAGAAAAATACGAGTGAACCGAAAAACCTCATGGTTTATCTGGGACACTGAAGGAAATTAATACTAAAATCAATAACGACTTACTCACTACAAAGATCACAAAGGATATGTGCCATTTTCCCGAAATATGCAAAATAAATTTCTATTTTACACCAGGTTATTCAACATATGTACAACATTCTTCCAAAGAAAAGAGAACGCTCTTTAAGTTCTGTTTGAGGATATTAAATTTTCTTCCCGAGCCGCCACTGACCCACAAGAAACAAGAAAAAGCTGGTTGCCGACTCCTTCGTCTAACCTTCTCATTACTTTCATTGTCAAACCACCTAAAGTCCTGAACCCCCAGGAAAAATAAAGCATCTATAATCACATCAAGTGTCCTGTTATCTAGGTTACAAGAGGTTAAAGAGAACACTCTTTTAAGTTACATTTGAACGTATTAAAATTTTTTTCTATTTCTTATTTCAAGAGGCAACTTTAGGTGCGAAATATGAATAACGCTTATGAGGAATTTCGTTTTTAATCAAAGGAACTCTATATTTCAGACCTTTCTCTCTGAAGTTATATAAATCCTGCTGAATTTGAACATTAATGCAATTCTTCTTAAAAATATCATCCCTCTAAAAATAAATTCGTATCTAATATCAGCATAGAGTAACAACTGAAATTACTTACAATATTTCTGTCATTTTAGTAGTTAATTTGATAATTTGCTTTGCAGAGAAACTAGTTGCAGAGAACCCAACGCTGTGTTTTCTGTTTATTTGTGGGTTGACAGCTCCAAGTCAATAGATCCACAGGCTGCACTTTATCAGCTGGTGGATAATCCCGAACAGAGACCATCACAGGTACCTGAACTCTTGCATCTATGTGCATCGTCAAGCCTACATTGGAATAATTCTTCAGGTGTAGACGGCTTCAGCTTATAGTAGTGGGGGGAAGAGGTCCAAAGACTTCTGTCCCTCACTACTATAGGCTATTATATTTGTCCCATGCCTGCGATTAGATTGCTGTTTAATATTATCGGCATTTCCTCTCCTAATAAACATAGTGTCTTTAAACATTGTAATGGAATTTTTTAAGATACTAAGTCTATTTTCTCTCCATAGATAATTGGAAAGTGAAGAATCTGCACAGAGATTATTCTTTTGATGTCCTCACACAAGAATGACACCTTATAATTTAAATATAATTGGTTTGCAAGAGACCAGATGGATAGATAATAAGAATAATCAGATACTTAAAATTAATCTTAAATTTCTTTTTTCAGGGAGGAAAATAAGAGGCATCTCCAAGGCGTTGCTTGACCTCTCAGCGGACACTCTAGTGATGCTTTTCTAGGATATGGGTGCATTAATGATAGGTTTCTTACAGCTAAATTTCAGACAAGCATTACAGACTTGAATGTTATCTGCTGTTATGCCCCCACTGAGGAAGCCGATGAGGATGTGAAGGATAGGTTTTACGGACAACTTCAGAATATTGTGAATTCTGTCAAGAAAGGAGATATTATCCTTGTTCTAGGTGACATCAGTGCCAAAGTTAGTACCGGTTGGAACCAATAAAAAAAGGGCTTTGGGGATAAGCCCTTTTTTTATTGGTAGCTGCAGTGCAAATGAGCAACGTCTCCCACAGGTAAGTAAACTGAATGGCTTCAGAATGAGTAACACTTATTACAAACACCGCGACATACATAAGTACACGTAGGTTTTATTAGATGGGCCGCATAAGAATATGATTGATTATATATCAATTAACAGCAAATGGGCTATTTCTGTTAGGAATACCAGATCTTGTAGGGGAGCTGAAATTGGGTCTGACCATTACCTTGTTAAAAGTGTTTTGCAACTTAACTTAAGAAGTATTATGCTAAGGTTAAAAAAGTTGCCTTTAATACTGAAGCTCTGAAAGACCCAGTTATAGCCAAAGCTTACCATAATGGATTGCGTAGTCATTATGACAGTGATGGTTTGCTCACTACTGAAGTTGAGGAAGAAGGGGGTCATTTTAACCAAGTTTTCTTGAAACTAATGGCAAATATTTTTAGGTAAAAGAGAGCAGAAGAGACAAAATTATTTGAGTGACAGGGCACTGGAGTTTATTTTGGGAAGAAGGAACTGCAGGAATATCCTTAAGCATTATCCTACTAGTACTAACAGAAAGTGTTACAAAAAGCTTACTGAATCTGTAAAGGATCAGGTAGCAGCTGATAAGAATCTTTGGCTACATGTCTTTGCTGACAAAGCTAAGGAAGCAGCTAGACAGCGTATTAGCAAAGAACTGTATCAGATAGTTAATGTTTTATGTGGAAAAAACGGTCAGGTATACAGGGATAGATCCGATCAAACTTATAAAAAGAAAGAAAAACCACACATCTTTCATTCCCGCGAAGAAATGGGCTGTGTTCTTTTTCTGTTAGAATTGGGTTATCCCTCCAAATTGAGGAACCTCTTCCACAGTAACCTTGGCACACGCCACAATCTGAAAACAATGGAAGAGCAGTGACAATCTAGACGATTAAAGAACGCGTGGAAATTACACACTAGAATCTTGGAGAGAAAATAGACAGAGTATCTTTAAAAATTCCATTACAATGTTTAAAGATACTATATTTATTGGGAGAGGAAGTGCCGATAATATTAAACAGCACCCTAATAGCAGGCATGAGACAAATATAATAATAATCGCAGGCATGATAAAATATAATAATAATCGCAGGCATGATAAAATATAATAATAATCGCAGGCATGATAAAATATAATAATAATCGCAGGCATGATAAAATATAATAATAATCGCAGGCATGATAAAATATAATAATAATCGCAGGCATGATAAAATATAATAATAATCGCAGGCATGATAAAATATAATAATAATCGCAGGCATGATAAAATATAATAATAATCGCAGGCATGATAAAATATAATAATAATCGCAGGCATGATAAAATATAATAATAATCGCAGGCATGATAAAATATAATAATAATCGCAGGCATGATAAAATATAATAATAATCGCAGGCATGATAAAATATAATAATAATCGCAGGCATGATAAAATATAATAATAATCGCAGGCATGATAAAATATAATAATAATCGCAGGCATGATAAAATATAACGGAATGAGGCCCAGTCCTCTGAATTGCTTGCAGCTTCTTCTTTTTCACAGTTCACAGAATCATTGGAAATATTAATTGGCACATCAAAACAAGACTGAGAAAATGTCATGCCGTATTGAATGGTGGTCGACTCCCGAACTTCCTTTTAATTTTTATCTGAATTAATTATTCCAATTAATTCATTTCCATTCGTGATTCTGGGTAAACTCCCAGAGCTGTGGATTTTTTCACCCGTGCTCAGGTGTACCTCACTCGTGTTGTGTCTTCGATGAAATAAATAAATAAATCTCCAATGCACTAAGCAGAGGACGACATATGATTGATTTGCATTCACACATACATATGTTCTTACATATGGGAATGCGCTCGATTCCATAGGTCTTAGCAGTGCTCAACGTTTCATTGGATGAAATGGCTTTTTTTTAATGTTCCTTGGAGGTTTTTCCAATCAGTTTAATGTAGCTTGAATGCTGCTTTGTTTTTGCAGGTATTCATTTAATGAGGTGGAAATCTGCACTGTCCCATACAGATAATACTTTATCAACCTCAAAACTCAGAGAAAAGAATTCTAATCCCTGCCTACGTAACCTGGTTCACACGGTACCGAACCCTGTTCCTTTAGGGTTTTCGAGAAAGGGCTACGTCACTTTGACACACCAAAGAAACGTGACTTTTCATCAGCAACACTCATTCCGTTTCGCTTTCTTCGCATCTCCTCTTTGTGACTCACGCCATAGCCCCTCCAGCTACAAGTGGTGCAGAGTGACGAAGATATCATAAAGACACTTAGTGCACTCGCCTTCGTGAGCATAAGGAGAATATCCCAGCTTGGCTGCGACTGATGACTAATGAGCAACATTCCCATCTAAGACTCGTCTGAAAATAAACTTATAACATAGATATATACAATAACAATGAATAAGATAATAAAATAACATAAATTAGGGGTACATAACAGTGTCGCAAAATGTAATTATCAGACCTTGCAGATGTTTTCAAGACATTGAAATATGCTCTAGGAGAACGAACCAGGGTAGGCCCAGAGCAACAAGAGTTGAAAATGATCGTTTCCTATCGCTAACTGCAAAGGTGCAATGGAACGATGTTAGCGCGCCAACATGCATCGGAGCTGTCAGCTGCAACAGATAGGAGAGTATCTAGAGAAACTGTATCCCTATGACTTCACGAAAGAGGATTATATATCCAGAAGACCATTAACCTCAGTTCATCAGTGGGCACGACTCGAATGGAACAGGCAACACTTCATTTGGACAAATGATGAATGGGAACAGGTTCTCTTTTCGAATGACTCGCGATATAGAGTAAGTTGTGATTCTCGGCCCCAATGCATCTGGAGAGAGCGTGGGACATGCTATCAACCCCTGAATATCGTTTAGAGCGACAGTTTTGGTAAGAGGGATTTTTGGTCTGGGGAAGTATCACTATCAATGACCTTACTAACCTGGAATCTTCTCAGAAGGGACTCTTAATTGTTCTAAGATATAGAGGCGAAATTCTAGAGCCTTATGTGAGACTTTGTAGAACCCCTTTACTTTTTCCCTCTCGATTGCGTCATTTGCCCCCATTAACTTTTTTCTATATGCAGGCCTGGTTATATCAGAATATTTATATTGTTTTTTTACGAAAAATAATTCAAAAATGACCTTTCATTTCGATGAGGACAATTACGAAGAAAAATCAGACAAAATATTGGACTAAACTTTTTTCTCATGTTCAAAATTGCTTCCTGCAAGGTATTAATCATGTTTATACCCGTCTTCAACTATAGACATTTCCTCTGGATGGCAGCATTTACCCTTCTAAACCTTTTTCAAATGCTGCTTATAACATTCGACATAGCAAATGTATCAGCTTTTTCCAGATGTTTCAGAGATACATTTCCCTTTACCTGGAGCTTGCACTGTATTAACGAAACACAAGGGAACCAGTTAAGTGGGCCTCTGACATTACCCCAGTCCACAGAGGTAGCTGCCAACTTGAACTAAAACAAAAATCGCACCTTGACTTAAAAATTATCTTCTTCAGCATTTTACTCCTGTCGATTTGAATTTTGTTTTGTACGGAACAAAATGCAAAATATAATTTGCGCTCTCTAAATTATAAAATGACTCGGGGGCGAAAAAATGCTTTTTCTCCCGCGCCTAGATAAGCACCGTTATCGCAATTTTTCGCGATAAAATGCGATACTCGTGCACTTTTAAAAGGATGGCTTTGGCGAGAGAGGTTTCAATCCATCTCTCAATTGGTCCCAGGTGGTTTCTTTCCTCAGTCCATTCTGAGCTCTTGGCTCACTGCTCATCATGAAAAATGAATAAGGGAGCGAATTATGTTCAGTTGAAAAATCAGCTCATCTTCGCTGAAGAGCGAGAAAAAGACATTCAAGGGCATTGAATTAGGTGTTAAGGAAAACATTTGTAGCTTTATTAGTCCTTTAAAAGACTTCTGGAAACTAATACTCCTGAAAAGATGATAGTTTTACGCAATAACACATTCCTCAAACCAAGTCTTCTTGAAGAAAGAAACCTGCGAAGGGAATTTTGTAGCGAGCGGAGATTGAGCGAAAAGGGATCAGACATAAATTGCATAACATATCGAAGGTTGGTTGTTTTACCTCTGAGCGGGCACTTTTTGTACACTGTCATTAATTTATTTATTCTTTATTTATTGTTGCATTATATTGTATTTTTGTTGTTGTAAATATTTTTATGTATTAAGCGTGTTTATGAAAGTGCTATGGTGGGGATGTGACTCATAGATGTTGTTTTCAGGTCTGAGCTGCTATCTGCATAGATTGACGTGTCGAGAAACCTTTTATGGCCTTTTTACAACTAGCCTGGGGACGAGTGTGATCGCGGGAGGCGAGCCGCGAATAAGGAAAGAACAGTCTTGAGCGTAGTGGTAAGACGGGAAGGACGTTTGAACACGCGCCAAGGGACACCGCTCTTACTCAAAGAAAAACCCATAAGGAAAGGGTTCGATTCCATGTGAGAATCAAGATTCTTGATGAATCAAATACAGTTCTGTGTGAACCACAGTGTAGGCAATGGTTGGATATCCTTTGGCCGAGTTTGAGGTCGTTAAAGCGAGAATCTGCAAAGTGCAGTTCTCCACCTCATTGCATAATTGTTGGCAGCAGCAAAGCAACAAAGCCTACGGAGTCGAGCGCATCCCCAGCGCGTGATTGTATATAGTGTGAATAAACTGTGTTGTCCCTATACAACTCTCGGGAGTGATTTGTTGGAAATATTTCTGTACATCACTTGGCGCAGCAAATCTGAGACATACATCGGTACGGGTGTAACAACCCGCGAAAGTTATTTCACCGAAGTAAGGGTGAAGGCGATTAAGGGGCAAATTCATCGTCCTCCGGCGGCCACGACATTTGTCACAGGTGCAGTAAATACACCATGGGCTAAATAGCCAGGCCACAAGGACCAGAAAGAAGAAAAGTTGGGAAAGAGAAAAGGTTGGGAGAGGGGAACAACTGGAACAGCTATTGGGAGACAGATGGTAGCCTCCCGTCAAGGCCATCCAGCGTGTTTAACGTGCACAGGGTATAGCTCTCCCACACACAAAATCACTGCTTAACGTCCCATCCGACAGATGGCGGTCTTTCCAAGCCCATCGATGTCTCTTACTGACCGTGGGCAGGGCGGGGAGTTTTGCAGAGAAAGAAATCTCAACGCTGACCCAGTTGGGACTGTAACCTGAGAACTACAGATTGCGAGCCTGGCACGTTACCGACTGACATCAAAGACCCCTCACACATCAAAGGGAAAAGAAAGGGAGATATGACGCTCCAATGCGACACTTATTTCTGCATTTAGTTTTTGTGCGTTTTTTTTATCACAAAAATCAGCAATTATAATTCACTACTTTTGAATTTAAATGTAAACAAAATGCATAAAAAAAATGGAGAATCTTAGAAAACGAAACTGGAAACAGCCCGCAAAGTGAGAGCCCCAGGAGGAAAACGTAATTTTCGTGGATCATCCATAGTGCGAAACATAAAAATAAGAAATCTATCTGTTTCGTGTTCTCAGAGGAAATATGAAAGCTAACAAAGAAATCTTAAATGAAACATGTAAATGAAATCTTAAATGAAACATGTAAATTACATTTACATGTTAAATGAAACATGTAAATGTAAAATGTACTTTGTTCCTCTATGAGGCGAAAAAGAACCGAAACTGAAACAAAAGAAGAAGAAATCGGAACTTCTTGAAAAGCTTGTCGTAGGAAACGGAGTCACAAAGAGTCAGCAAGAGACGGTGAAAATTCGTGATAGAATATCGAGTGGCGAAATTGTACGCATTTCCTTTTTTTCTAACAACAAACCATTATCGTTACATTCCTGACACCGAAAGCGAAAATCAACTGAAGTTTCAACAACAAATGTTACAAACGAAACATGTTATTCGTAAAATCTCATTTTATATAACTCTCTGAAAGAATGACAGATCGATTCGCAAAACACAGAAATTCATTTTCCGTCTCCCGTGCTTCGATATCATCTTCGACAACAAACAACGCGAGGTCTGACATTTAATCTCCATTTTTGCAAGAGAATAAAGTTCATCCTCTGCTGCCATTACTAATAAAGCCGCCCCCAAAATATGACAACAAACAACACGTCGCATCCAATATCGAACCGTGAGAGAAACAAGTTGGCGATATTTTTAAACCTGAACCTGATATTATGGCAGTCAACAGATAAGGGGGAGTGCCAACTGGTAAGTGGCCTCTGTCAAGATGCGCTCGCTCCTCTATATCGAGGCCAGGTATTAGTTGCCGGACACCGGTCGTCATGACAACCGGAGGGCTATGCGTGCGCACGTGAGCAACAACACGAGTGGCCTTGTGCGTGTGTGTGCCGATGTTCGCTTTAGAAGCATGTTCGCCACTCTGCGCGAGAGTCGAGTTGCAACGCGAAAAATTGCTATAACAGTTCGCGAACGGCGTGGACCTGCGTCTGGTGCACCCGACAAGTTGTTTCTCTGAAGTGCGTAGGCGAGACAGAGAGATATCCGTCGGGAAGGGAAACGAAAAGCGGATCCTTAGTGCTTTGGCAGCGGAGATGAGTTGTTGCTAGGAACAGATTTACCTGTAGCCGTGGCTGCGAAATCTGCTTTCCGACTGTTGCTGGCAAAACTTCGTGCCATCAGAGCATTTAGTGTCGACTACGAAGGCTTGATCAACAAGCTGGTGAATGCGGGACCGGCGGGCGAAGAGAGGCCCGCCGCCGCTGCCGCCGCCGCAGCCGCCATGGTCCCGGCCTCGCAAAGCACCGAGTGGTAAGTGGAAACTCATTTTGAATTGCAATGATGTGATACTTCTCTAAAGTGGAAGCTGAAAATAAAGGTTTGCTTAAAAAAAAGGCTCATTGGTTTTAGTAAGAAAAAAAAAATGTTTTATTATCTTCGGAAAATTATGTATATTTCAAGTAATTAATTCGCTGTTAAACATTTTAAGAATGCTTTGCTATACATATCCTTATATTATTTTTTATGTGGACATCTTTAATGGGAATCTTGTAGTCATCGTATCACTGAATAATAATGTCACGTGCTCAGTAACTTTCAATATGTATTTAAAACGAAAACATTACTGAATTCCTTTTAAAACATTTCTAGCATCAGAGTTATGGCAGATGTGCTAGATCTAGCTCGGAATATGTTTTAAAATGCACGAGGCTTCTTTATTTAAGTCAGGCCTTAATTTTAATATTGCAGAGGCTGCCCTTTATATTATCGATGAGATTCCCTCATTCAGAAGATTAGAATGATCAACGGAGTCAGCAAGTCATTTCAGTTGGGTACCGTCAAATAAATAAATTCACAAAATTATCGTCCCGATTATCACTACTGAGTTAGTAGTTTGTGATATCAACAGAAGGTATATAGAACATACAGGTAGGCTAACAAGAATTAAAAAAAGATATCACTTATACTTACGGTGACCATATTCTTTTGGAGAAAATAAAGGACATATCGGAAATTGTTTCAGAATAAAAAAAAAAACAGGTTGCGTTTATTTGTTTCACTAAAATTAAAAAACTTTATAACATTTATTATAAAATATAAGCATATACATAACATTTTAAACAATCATATTATTACTTAAAAAATTTAATTTTGATACTTTTCACAAGAATGAACTTTTTTTTAATAAATCAGGTTAGGCGTAAACTGGAAGGAGATCTGTGTACCAATCCCTAGTGATGATGCACAGAACCGGCCAGGTCTGGCACCTAATGTCCGACCCCGTCTTCTCGTGGTACAGGCCGTTAGTACCTTTCAAAAGAGATATTCTCTTTTTGAAAAGAACGGAAGGGGAGGGCTGCCAGTTCAGTATGGCCTACTGATCTGGTCATCTATGGCCACTTTTTTCTTTTTTTTCAACCCTGCTAAGGAGTGGTCAACTTCACAGGGTCCTGGTGCTGACAATTTATACCTACTAGCCTGGGCTTTTTTATGGATTTGAGCTTGATTATGGATCCTGAACTTGCTGCACTGATGGGCCTCTGTTGAGGGAGAATCTGCCGCTGTGTTTTCTGTTTCCTTCTGGGTTGCCAGCCCTAAGTGAACAGAGGTATGGGATACCTTATATCAGCTGGTGGATAATCCTAATCAGAGGCCATCGCAGGTAACTGAACCTTACTTAGCTAGTTGGGCATCGTCAAGCCTAAACTGGAGTAATGTGTCTCAGGCAGGTCATATGGTTCTTGAAAAAGTCCACTTGAAAAGGTGGTGCCTGAAGTTCCTACCAGCATCGGTGACTTCAGCCTTTAGAGAAGGAGGAACAGGTCTTTGCCCCATGCCTGCGATTAGGGGGCTGTTTGATATTGTTGGCCCTACCAATCTCAATAAACCTAATTTCTTTAAAAATCCTACTAATCATTTTCTCTCTGCAGAAACGTGGAACGTGAGAACATTATATAGAGATTATTCTCTTGATGTCCTCACGCAGGAATTCCAGCGCTATAACCTAGATATTCCAGGCTTGCAAGAGACCAGATGGACAGATAAAGGTGAGATACTTAAAAATAACTTTAAATTTCTCTTTACAGGGAGGGAGGATGGAAAGCATCACCAAGGCGTGGGTCTGCTGCTCAGCAGACATGCTAGTGATGCTCTTCTAGGATATGAGTGCATTAATGAAAGGTTTCTTACAGCAAAATTTCAGACAAGCGTTAAAGACTTGAATGTTATCTGCTGTTATGCCCCCTCTGAGGATGCTGATGAGGTTGAAAATGATAGGTTTTACAGACAACTTCAGTATATTTTGAATTCTGTCAACAAATGAGTTATTACCCTTGTTCTAGGTGACTTCAATGCCAAAGTTGGTACTGACACTGACATTTGGGGAGGGGTGATAGACCCTTTTGGTATTGGTAGCTGCAATGCCAATTGGCAACGTCTCCTACAGGTAAATAAACTCAATGGTTTCAGAATAACTAACACATATTACAAACACCACGACATACATAAATACACATGGGTTTCACCTGAAGGACTGCATAAGAATATGATTGATTACATATTAATTAACAGCAAATGGATTAGTTCTGTTAGGAATACCAGGGCATATAGGGGAACTGAAATTGGATCTGACCATTATCTTGTTAAAAGTGTCTTGCAACTTAAACTTAAAAAGTGTTGTGCTAAAGTTAAAAAATTACCTTTCATACTGAAGCTCTGAAAGACCCTGTTATAGCTAAAGCTTACCATGATAGGTTACTTAGTCATTATGACAGTCATGGTTTGCTTACTACTGAAGTTGAGGAAGAATGGGGCCGTTTTAAACAGGCTTTTTTGGAAACTAACAGTAGTACTCTTTTAGGAAAAAAGGAGCAGAGGAGACAGAATTATTTAAGTGATAAGGCACTTGAGCTTATTTCAGAAAGAAGGAACTGCAGGAATGTCCTTAATCAGTACCCTACTAGTCCTAATAGAAAGCATTACAGAGAGCTTAATAAACGTGTAAAGGATCAGTTAGCTACTGATAAGAATCTTTGGCTTGATGGCTTGGCTGACAAAGCTGAGGAAGCAGTTAGGCAGCACAACAGCAGAGAGCTGTACCAGATAGTTAATGTTTTGTGTGGTAGAAAATGGACAGTATAGAGGGATTGAAGGATAAACAAGGTAAGGTTATAGAAGGTGAGTATTCTGTCATGGCTAGGTGGGCTGAGCATTTCAGTGATATTCTAAACAATGCGGTTAGTTCTATTCACATTGTTTGCAATGATGATAGATGCATTGTTGGCTTTAATGTTGGCCCTATAACACAATCTGAAGTTATTTTGGCTGTTTCTAAACTTAAACTTCATAAATCCCCAGGGGTAGATGAAATTACTACAGAAATGCTCAGAACTGGTAATGTTTCGGTTACCACTTGGATGACTGAAATTTTGAATAACTTTTATGATAAAGGCATGGTTCCTAAAGATTTTACCAGAGCTATTATTATCCCTATTTTCAAAAAAGGTGAGCGCAGTTCTTGTGATAACTATAGGGGTATCAGCCTACTTTCTGTTCCAGGGAAATTTCTTTGCATGATTGTGCTTAATAGAATAAGAATCTGGTTGACAGGATTCAGAAGTGGTAGGGGATGTGTAGATCAAATATTTTCACTTAGGCAGATTCTTGAGAAATGTTTAGAGTTTCAGAAACCGTTGGTTGCTAGCTTTGTTGATTTCAAAAAGATTTTTGACTCTGTTGATCGTCATAATTTGTGGTTGATTGTGAGACAATATGGTATACTAGACAAGTTAGTCAACATAATGAAAGCTCTCTCTATAATAACACTGAGTCGTGTGTGAGAGTTGTTAAGTCTTGTGGCAATTGGTTTAGCATTACTTCTGGTGTTCGACAAGGGTGCATTTTGTCTCCTTTTCTCTTTAGTTTGGTTATTGATTTTGTTATGCGAAATTCACTTTAAGGAAAAGATTTTGGCCTTAAATAGGCTGGAGATACGAAAATTTCTGATTTAGATTATGCTGATGATTTAGCCCTTTTGGCAAATGATGTTGATGAGATGAACTCTTTCATTCGAGCTGTTGATGAGACTGGTAGTAGAGTAGGTTTCGTTATAAACAAAGAGAAAACTAAAGTGATGAAAATTGGTCAGGCAGGTTGTGATTCAGTTAATCTGAATGGTTGCAGTCTTGAGCAGGTGTCACAGTTTAATTATCTTGGGAGCTATGTAACAGATAATGGTGATGTGCGGCATGAGATTAACATACGAATAGGGATTGCTGCCGGGACTTTTAAGAATCTATGGAGATTGTGGAGAAATTGTCGTATACACCTGAAGACTAAAATTAGACTGTATAATAGTTGGTTCTTTCGAGGGTTAGTTATGGTAGTGAAACGTGGACGCTTGTAAACAAGATAGCAGGAAACTAGATGCTTACGTAGTATCTTGGGTATTAGGTGGTTTAACTTTGTAACTAATGATGAAGTTAGGCAAAGGAGTCTGCAACCTCCTTTAAGCAGCATATTGTGCAGAGAGAGACTCCGCTGGTTTGACCATTTTTCCCGTATGGATAATTATAGATTGGCGAATAGGGTTATGGGTTGGGTTGGGTTGTTTTACCTCTGAGCGGCACTTTTTTGCACACCATGGGCTAAATGGCCAGGTCACATGGACCCCGAAGGCTCAGAGAAGGTTGGGGGAGGGGACCCACTGGAACAGCTGTTGGGAGACAGCTGGTAGCCTCCCGTCAAGGCCATCCAGCGTGTTCTTTAACGTGCACAGGGTATGGCTCTCCCGCACACGGGGCCACGGCTTAACGTCCCATCCGACGGACGGCGGCCTTTCCAAGCCCATCGGTGTCCCCTACTGACCGTGGGCAGGGCGGGGAATTTTGCGGAGATAAATCTCAACGCTGACCCAGCTGGGACTCCAACCTGGGAACTACAGATTACTAGTCTGGCGCGCTACCGACTGAGCCATCACCGCCCCGAATAGGGTTATGAACAGTGTGCCTAGAGGCCTCAGAAGGAGGGGGAGACGTAGGATGCTGTGGGCAGATAATGTTAAACAGGACCTTGTTAGAAATGATGTGCAGTTGCCAGATGCATCAGATGTAGCTCAGGACAGATATGCTTGGAGAATTAAACTGCGCGGTCTGGTTGGACCTCCATAGCCAATGGTTGCTTGAGGATGCTGCTGCTGCTGATGATTTAAAAATTCATTAAACTGTATATAGTTCATGCCAAAATTGCATTTGGTGTAAATGCATGCTTTCAATGTTTCGATTTTTAATTGGTTTTTTCAGTGATCCACATATTATTCGCTAATCAAAATACTCGTTCAGTGGGGGCATTAGATGCAGGGAGACATAAGCAAAATTCAAAGTTTTTTAAAATGTTTTTAAAAGATACGTGTTTATCTGTGAAATATTTAAAAATTTCAAACCATCAAGTGCACGCCAATATTCAGTTTACTATTTTAATTCACAAGAAAAGGACAAAATGGCCATTGTAGAAAAAAATAAATCTAAAGGACAGAACAGTGAAATAAAGGACTGTCCTCTTAAATAAAGGACGTATGGTCACCGTACTTACACTCAATGTATATGTTTTTTTTTATAATTTAATAACTCGCAAGACATTTGCATACCGAAATAGCATTGAAAAGAGAAACTTTGGTTATCCTTGCGAGTAGAGTGTAAAACATAATTTTCAGTATAAATTATCGTGGTTCATAATACGATTGGTGCGCTGTGAGATGCTTGGAATGCATCATCCTACTAATAATATTATTGGTTATTGAATATATTCATTAACAATATCAAGGCGAAGAGTTTTTTTGCTAAGATAAAGCTTAGTCTCTCAGTTATGTGATTATGATGGGCATATCGAATCATTATTTGTCAGGAATGATTGGAAATCGTTTCTTTATAACTTTTTTTCGAAGTTCATTATTTAAAACATGTTTTAGGATTTTATTCTTTAGAATATATTTATTGGAATATAAATTAATCATCTGGAAGTAATGGAAGCCTCTACATAAAATGTCGGTGAGGCAATCTTTCAATTTAGGGGGCTATATTACTGATGGATAAAAAACTGTGCATGAGGAAAATTACTTGTAACGAAGAGTAAATATTCCTTTCAACTAACTGATTATTGGTTTTAGAGTGCATTGGAATATGAGCAGGAAATAACTTCCGGATAAAATATAATGATTAAATCTGTCTTTCTTTTAGAGAAACTTGTCATTTATAGAGGTAGTTATGAAGGTCTTTTATTTATTTGTGTTTCAGTAGTATGGTAAAAGTTTTCCTTTACATTGATACTATCAAATGTTTGTCAAATGTGTTTCAAAAATGTAAAATTTTTCAAATTATAGAATTTTATCTTACTTTAACGAATTGAATCACTTTCTTAAATATTTACTTATGATTACGTGAAAGTGAAGAGAAAATACAATGTCAATTAACTTCCATAGATATGGATATACGGTGATTTGTTTTTTATATGTACCTTTAAGATTAATGTTTATCGATCTTTGTGAATGCAATTACATCAAAAAGGGGGGGGGGTGTAATTATAATCATTTCTTAACAAAAATTAATTAAATCGCTCATCAGTGATGTTCGTAAAAGAAATATTTAAACAATAAAATAATTTTTAATGTTAGAAAACAGCGGGAAAAAAAACGTATGGTACTTGTCAACCATCACTAAAATTAATACCAAAATTTTAGCTATAATAAAAAAATTAAGTCAATAATAAAAATAAAAACCGAAATGAAAACTATAATAATTAATTGCTGTTCATAATATGGTCCTAAAATATTTCATTTCTTCCATTTTTATGTCAACTGTTAGAATATTGACAATTTTTTTCATTTTCAGTTTAATTCTTCGTGTGGCAAAGAGTTAAAAATTTTATGTGTTGCCAAATAAATTCTTTTTTTTACCGATCCTCTGGAACATTCACATGCAGCGTCGCTCACGAGTGTCCTGGTGCTCGCGGAGCTGTTAAAAGTGCTTATTGATGCATCTTATATTTTAGTGCTCGAGAGCACTGAAACATTTCGTCTGTAAGTTAGCGTTACATTTGGGGCTAAAAACATTAATAATTTCTGACAAGCACTAGAAAAGAAGAAACAGATATTTTATTTGTTAAAAGAACGTCCAACATTCATATTGTGATGCTTAAACGTATTCAGAATAATTTTTTATGAAAATGTTGCGCTGTCTCGTTTGGTAAACAACTGGAGTCCACATTCACACGGTAAATATTTTCAGTTACCATTATATTACATTTGCTTAGATGAGAGAGTCATCGGAAATACTCGTTCTTGGTAATTCTCCCTGCTCCAAAAGGTTGCGGATTCTTATTCTGGAACAAGACTTATGAAATAATATATTATATAATTGCTGAGGTCCTGCCACCTCTCAGACCTTCTACTATGGCATATAAACTGACAGGTTCCTGTCAGACCTCTTTGGCAAGCAGCTGCTTGAGGGGGTATTTATTTTTATTTTTTTATACTATATAATATTAATAATAATTGCTGACATTAATTACTAAAACTGAACTTTTACACTAAGTTTCACACTAAGTTTGAGTCGTCACTTTACGAGCGAAGAGTTTTCCCCCTTCCTTTCCGCCACCCTTTGCTCTAATTGTGGTGGCCTGAGTCTAATTGGTTGGATGACAACTTAAGAGGTGTCCTCTGACACATGCTCTCTACACGTTAATGATCAGGTTCGACTGAGTCGGTAGCACACCCGTCCCTGTGCCAGCGACGAGATTTATCTCAGCTGACCCGACTCTTCCCTCGGTGAGAGGGAGACACCGATGGGTTTCTAAAGGCAGCCATTCGTCGGAGTCTTGGCTTTCAAGTGTGCACATCAAAGAACACGCTGCATGATCCTGATGGGAGGCTTCCATCTGCCTTTATTTTATTCTAACAGATCTTCAGTGGATCCTCCCTTTCAAGCCTTTTCTGAATCTTGGGTTTTTGTGAATTAGCAATTTAGTCTGTTATTTTCAAAAAAATGGGTAAACGTCACCGAACTTTGCACGTTACGAAACACAATGCCGGAAGAATGCAGTGTATCTTGAAACAGGGGAGTCTCATCCATTAGGCCCTCTGGAACACTGCACCACAAAAATAACCACAAAAAGTAAACGAATTTCAAATTTAGTATTCATTATTTGTCATATCTAAATTAACTTAATATCATTTTTATATTCGTTTTGTAATCATTATTTTGCGTGTTACCTAGACAATCACAGCATTTACTTTGCAAATCAAGGCAATGTTATGGCGTATTATAGCCTTAGTTTACTAATTCCCCATATAACCCGAAACAACCGAGCATGGCTATGTCATCTGCTTTCGTATTGTCAATACGAATTTTAACATTGCAACCCCCGTCTGGAATCTTAGCATTATTTATTACAGCGATGACATAAATGCGCATGCAGTGAAGTGTAATAGTGTGGCACTGCACGAGCCAGATCACTATTTTGTAGCAGCCGGTGATACTTGATTGGCTGATTCTACTAATGCAGCCAAGAATCAAAGAGTTAATTCACTTAGCGAATATCTTCATTTGACTGTAGCAGGCTCAACAAGCCTAAACCTTCCTGGCAGGATGTGTTTGAACTGGGTTGACAACTTCTTATTTTCCAAGTACGGTTATTTATGTTTGAATAAGTTAAGAACAATATAAGATACGAAAATATAAAATGTGTTGAGCACATGGTCTACAAGGAAATGCTAATGTTATATTTTAATTTTTTCCCCAGCAATGTGCATCCCAGTTGGTTAAACGCTTTGTCTTTTATTGTTTGATTTTTAAATCCGAGATCTCCAGTGCATCCCAGCCGATGTCATTACAGTTTTTTTTCAGTCTTTTTTAATAATTCATTTTATTACCATCCCACTTTTTACGATTCATTGCAAAATAAATTAATATATGTTATATTATATATATGTAATAAATTACTATTGTAAACTAAATATACTGCTCAAAGTGGAAATCGCAGCACCAAGGAGGAATGGAAGTAGAGATATGTAAATCGCAGGAGGCAATCGGCCATTGGATGTATGCAAATGATCAAAGTTCGGCAGAGAATGGCCGTGTGCCACCCAGCTGATCAGCTCGTGTGATATCGGAGTGCATGCTGCGAAACTGTTCGGAACATACCTTGGAGTCAATGGCGGGACCCTTATGTGCAGTTGACACCTTCTGAGAAAGAGAGCGAACCGTCGATATGCGAGAGCTGGGTTGAGCCTTCAAGTAATCGCTGCATGCATGGGACGCAGTGTGAGCACAGTGCAAAGGTGCATCTCACGCAACATCATGGAGCACCAAATGACACTGACAGATATGGGATCAGCACACCACACCACAGGATGTGAAGATCACATGCTCCATAGGAGGGCCATTTGCGACCGTTTCATCATGATGACTGTGCTGCAGAGTGATTTGCGGACTGCTACGGATACTGTGATCTCCACACAAACAATTAGACACCGTTTGCATAACACGGAATGAGGGCAAGACATCCAGTCGGGCATCTGCTGCTGCAGCAACATCACCAGTTACGCAATCTCCACTGCTGTTGAGTGAGGCAACATTGGATTATGGAATGGAAGAGAATATTGTTCACAAAAGAGTCCTGATTCTGATCTCCAAGATGTGGACATTCTCCCATGGGAGTCATACTAGCTGGATTTGTCGCCCATTGAGCACGTGTTGGAGCTTATGGGTCGCCGCCTTCGCCAGCTCCCTCCACCTAGTACAGATGCATGCCCAGTTGGGTGTTGTTTGGAATACCATACCTCAGCTTGTATAATCGCCAGAGGTGGGCCTACTACGTACTGATGAATCTGCAATAAACGTACGTACCTTGCGTTCTCACGTTCCGTTTTTTGATCGTTTACACATCTACCCTCATAGCGTCTGTCCTGTCAGTTTCGGGCTTATTCATCACTTCCTTCGCGCGGTTGCAATTTCCAGTTTGAGCACTGCATAACCAAAATAGACAGCTTTTCAATTGATAATTTGCGACGAGTAATTCAGTTTAAAATAATAAAAAAAAATTTATAACAGGAACGAAGTAAAAAAATAGTAAATTTATATTAGAAACATTTTCATTAATAGTTTTTTTTTAAAATATCAGTGGAATTGAGAGGAAAAATACATATATTTGAGTTTATTACAGTGGATGGAAAAAGTATCGAATTGATAGAAAGGACAAGAATATGATTTTGAGTTTTTTTTTTCGAAAGTTTTTGTTAAATAATAAGTATTGAGAATAGCTGAAAGCAAAAGAATATGTGTATTATAAAAGGTAGTTTCGGTCGTATTCGGTTTAATTCAATATCAGGCATCTCTCCAATTATTCCCTACATCCGGGCGCTGTATGTAGTAGTCAAACCGCCCCACCAAACATTTTAATCACGAGTTGCCACTATGTCTAAAATGTTTTCTTCCAAAGTAGTGTTCTGATCTTGAGGTCTTTGCGACTTCCTTTCATTATAAATGTCTTTGCGACTTCCTTTCATTCTAAGTGTCTTTGCGTCTTACTTTCATTCTAAGTGTCTTTGCGTCTTACTTTCATTCTAAGTGTCTTTGCGACTTCCTTTCATTCTAAGTGTCTTTGCGACTTGCTTTCATTCTAAGTGTCTTTGCGACTTGCTTTCATTCTAAGTGTCTTTGATACTTCATTTCATTCTAAGTTTCTTTGCGTCTTACTTTCATTCTAAGTGTCTTTGCGTCTTACTTTCATTCTAAGTGTCTTTGCATCTTACTTTCATTCTAAGTGTCTTTGCGACTTGCTTTCATTCTAAGTGTCTTTGATACTTCCTTCATTCTAAGTGTCTTTGCATCTTACTCTCATTCTAAGTGTCTTTGCGACTTCCCTTCATTCTAAGTGTCTTTGAGACTTCCTTTCATTCTAAGTGTCTTTGCGTCTTACTTTGATTCTAAGTGTCTTTGCATTTTACTTTTATTCTAAGTGTCTTTGCGACTTCCTTTCATTCTAAGTGTCTTTGAGACTTCCTTTCATTCTAAGTGTCTTTGCGTCTTACTTTCATTCTAACTGTCTTTGCGTCTTACTTTTATTCTAAGTGTCTTTGAGACTTCCTTTCATTCTAAGTGTCTTTGCGTCTTACTTTTATTCTAAGTGTCTTTGCGACTTCCTTTCATTCTAAGTATCTTTCAGACTTCCTTTCAGACTTCCTTCCTAAAACGTTAAGCGTTTTATTAATTTAATGCACACAGAAATATTTTCATACAAAAAACATAAATTTTCATAAAAATGCACACGTAGTACACACATAGAAATCATTTCATATTTAGGTGAAACAAATACAATAAAATAAAAACAAATACAACTGTAAAAAGCCCCTCCAAAATACCTCCCCCCAAAAAAAGGGTCGAGCTTGGGTCCTGCTTTAGCTTCACTACGTTCTTCAACGTATTTGGATTCCTTCAGAATATAATTGTAAATTTTTAATTCCTACTTTTGAATTAATTCCAGATCGTTTCATATGATGAAATCCCTCAAAGTCGTAGTTTGTCAGCAGATAATATTTAACTCTTATAATTAATTTTCTATAAAAAAGGATTTAATTTTTTTTATAGAAAATTAATTTATATTGTAGATTAAAAATTTTTTATATTAGAATTGAATTTTTGAAAACTGCGCTCTCAGGGATAAAAGGTCACGTGACAATGCGCAATGTGCGCCCCTTAAGGGTAAGTTCTCCCGATTCGTCAATTACATTAACTTTTAAAGCAGATAAATGAACGTTCTAGTTTCTTGATTAAGAAACTTCGCCTAATTTTCCTTTGGTAAATAATGCTTGAGAAGGGAGGACACATTTGAATCCTTTATTTTGTAGAAAGTCTGTCACAGCATTAACACACGAACGAGCAAAATTCATACTCTATGCGCCGAGTCTCAGAAAAGGCAGCGACAGCTCACAATAGGAGTAGAAGCAGAGAGTTTGTTGAAATTCAAATTTATTATAACATAAAGAAATACACGAGGACAATAAACATGTAATGCACAGCACTTTGTCAAATTCGTTATCAATACAACACTTGACAAATACAGAGAAACAATAAAAGCATAAAACTAAGTAAAACCATCAATAGATATATGTGAACAAACAAGGAGATTTCGAGCTCTTCCAGGGAATAAAAAAATCTTTAATCGAAATAAATTAATCGATTTTTGTTAAGAAAATGAAGTAAATAAAAAATAAAAAGCATAAAAAAAATATTAACTAACACGAGTGGTGAGGGTATGCAGTTTTACCAAATATCAGTTCCTATATAAATGCTTTCCAAATATTATTCAATCAGAGTAAACATAGATTCAATGTTTTCTAACTTTGACAAGTATGCACGCAAACATTTCTTAAAAGTTGTAAAACACTTTTCGTTTCGTATTGTATACTCCACTGAATTAAAAAATTTAGGCCAAAAAATTATTTTCATTCATATTACATATGATACAATATAACTATTTACAAGTTTTTTTTTTCTTTTTGAAAATACGCAGCACCACAAGAGTTCAAAGACTCGCACGTGGGTTAGCAAGTTAAAAAACACATAAATGGACATTAAAAGCAACGTTTTTAACATCATCATCATCATCATCATCATCATCATCATCATCATCATCATCATCATCATCATCATCATCATCATCATCATCAAGCAGCCATGGGCTACGGAGGTCCAACCAGACCGTGCAATTTAGTTCTCCAAGCAAGTCTATCCTGAGCTACATCTACTGCATCTGGCCACTGCACACCAATTCTAACAAGGTCCTCTTTGACATTGTCGGCCCACCGCATCCTAGGTCTCCCCCTCTTTCTGAGGCCTTTAGGCACACTGTTCCTAACCCTATTCGCCAATCTATTATTCATACGGGCAACATGGCCAAACCAACGGAGTCTCTCTCTCTGCACAATATGCTGCTTAAAGGAGGTTGCAAACTCCTTTGCCTAACCTCATCATTAGTTACAAAGTTGAACCACCTAATGCCCAAGATACTGCGTAAGCATCTGGAATCAAAAGCATCGTTTCCTGTTAACTTGTTTACAAAGTGTCCAAGTTTCACTACCATAACTAACCCTAGAAAGAACCAAACTATTATACAGTCTAATTGTAGTCTTTAGGTGTATATGCCTATTTCTCCACACTCTCCATAGGTTCTTAAAAGTCCCGGCAGCAATCCCTATTCGTCTGTTAATCTCATGCCGTACATCACCATTATCCGTTACATAGCTCCCAAGATAATTAAACTGTGACACCTGCTCAAGACTGCAACCATTCAGATTAACTGAATCACAGCCTACCTGACCAATTTTCATCACTTTAGTTTTCTCTCTGTTTATAACCAAACCTATTCTACTACCAGTCTCATCAACAGCTCGAATGAAAGAGTTCATTTCATCAACATCATTTTGCCAAAAGGGCTAAATCATCAGCATAATCTAAATCAGAAATTTTCGTATCTCCAGCCCATTTAATGCCAAAATCTTTCCCTTGAAGTGAATTTTGCATAACATAATCAATAACCAAGCTAAAGAGAAAAGGAGACAAAATGCACCCTTGTCGAACACCAGACGTAATGCTAAACCAATTGCTACAAGACTTACCAACTCTCACACATGACTCAGTGTTATTATAGAGAGCTTTCATTATGTTAACTAACTTGTCTGGTATACCATATGATTTCACAATCAACCACAAATTATGACGATCAACAGAGTCGAAAGCCTTTTTGAAATCAACAAAGCTAGCAACCAAAGGTTTCTGAAACTCTAAACATTTCTCAAGAATCTGCCTAAGTGAAAATATCTGATCCACACATCCCATCTTTTAGAATATATGCAGGTATATATTACAAAATTAATACTTTCTATCATGAAAGCATAGAAAGCAAAAGATTTAATTAAAAAACTGTAATTGCAACAATTATTTAATTCAAAATTTTAACGTCTTACAGAGAGATCACAAGAAAGAAGAAAATTATTAAAAAATGAGGAATTAGAAGCAGACTCCCTAATTTTAAAGAATTTTTTTTCAATATCCTTAAAATCATAAATCCAATTTTTTTTTTATTTTTAGTTGAAAACGTATCAAAATTTATTTCATCTTTTATGATTTCTCGTAAACTTGAATATTTTTGGTGCCAAATATGTGTACTGGTTTTCCCTGGAAGTGGTAAAATAAAATTAATATGTGCACTTGTTCTGGTATTTTGTATTACTATTTTAATATCATTTTCTCTATAATGCTTTTTTAAATATAAGATATATTATAAACATAAAGTTTTGATAATGGTAAAATTTGTAGATCATTATAAAAACATTTAACGCTTATCATATTTTCTTTTTCTTAATATGCCAATAATCACTCTGTTTTGGATAGCAACCAATGATTTAGTGTTATCATAATACATTCCTCCCCAAGATATTATTCCATATTTTAAATATGATTTAATTCAAGCATTATAGATAAGCTGTAAGCATGTAATATTCACAAAACTTTTAATGTGAAATAATTTTGGAATTATTGTATTAATCTTTTTTTGGTACATGTTTGATATGTTCATCCCAATTTAACAGACTGTCTATGTAAACTCCCAAATATTTATAACTTTCAATTGCTTTACATTGTACACTGATATCGTATGCAGTTTACAGAATGATAAAATAAGTTATTTTTTAATTTATCGACTTTATTACGTTTTAAACTGAAATATAAATAATATATTCAGTTTTATCAATATTTAATTATAATTTATTTTTTAAGATCCATTTTCAAATGTTATCCAAGTCTTCATTTATTTCTTCAATTAAAATATTCTCATTCTTAGCTGCATATACTATTAAAGCTGTATCATCAGCGAAAGTTATTATTTTTCCTTTTAGAATATATGGCGTTCTACAGAACCCTGTGGAACGCCATATTTTATTTCAATTCCTCTACTAAACGAGTTTACTGTTTTTACTTTTTGAATTCTATTGTTCAAATATGTTTCTAACCATTTTAAATATTTTTCTCGAAATCCAGCCATTTCAAGTTTTCTTTATCAACAAATCATGCGAAATCGAATCAAGCGCTTTTTTAATATCCAAAAATAGCAGAACTGTTTTCAGATTATCATTTGTAGCTCTGTAAATTGTGGAAGTCAATTGTAATATAGCATCCACAGTACATATGTTTTTCTAAAACCCTACTGATGTACAGAAAAATAATTATTTCTATTCAAAAAATTTGAAATTCTAGTTTTACTTATTTTTTCCAAAATTTTTGAAAACATTGATAGCAAAGATATCGGCCTGTAATTTGAAATATCTCAATGTTCATCTCCTTCGTATATTAGAACAACGGTTGAAGTTTTCAAAATTGAAGGAAAGCATCTTGATCATAACGAGAAGTTAAAGAGGTAACATAAAATTTCCGAAATTTCATTTTTTATTTCCTTAAGTGTCTCCACAGAAAATTGATCGCCTCCAATAATCGCCTGCAAAAATCAAAACAATGGGAGATCGCATTTGGTACTGAAAGTTGTAAGGAAAATGATTGCATGTTTTAAACTTTTGAACTTATAACTTTGGTCATGAGAAATTTAAGATAAAGACCAATGAACAAAATAATGAGCCTGAGGAGTATCTCATTTTGAACAGTTAGACCAGACCCCACCGCATCCTAGGTCTCCCCCTCTTTCTGAGGCCTTTAGGCACATTGTTCATAATCCTATTCGCCAATCTATAATTATTCATACGGGCAACATGGCCAAACCAACGGAGTCTCTCTCTGCACAATATGCTGCTTAAAGGAGGTTGCAAACTCCTTTGCCCAACCTCATCATTAGTTACAAAGTTGAACCACCTAATGCCCAAGATACTGCGTAAACATCTGGAATCAAAAGCATCTACACGCACCGTCTGGTTTGGACCTCCGTAGCCCATGGCTGCTCGAGGATGCTGATGATGACGATGATGGTAATGAGACCAGACCTAGCACCTAAAGACCGAACCCGCATTCTCTTTGTACAGTCCGTTAGTACCTTTCAAAAAAGGGTACATTTCGTGTGAAAGGGAACGGAAGAGGAGGACTGCCAAATTAATGTGGCCTACTTATCTGGACTACTATGACTACTCTTATTGTTTTCTACCCTGCTAAGGAGTGGTCAACCACACAGGATCCTGGTGTTAACCATATACACCAACTGGAATTAAATAATGACCCAGAGTGTGATTATGGATAATGAATTTGCTGCATCGGTGGGCTTCTGTTGAAGGAGAATCTTACCTGTGTTTTCTATTGTTTTCCATTCATAGACCCAAGTGAATAGAATCACAGGATACGTCTTATCAGCTAGTAGATAATCTTGATCAGAGGTCATCGCAGGTACCTGAACTCTTGCTTCTACTGGCATCGTCAAACCTGCTTTGGAGAAAATCTTCCAGTGTAGATAACTTTTGCCTTTAGTAGTCGGGAAAACAGGTCTTTTCCTCATGCGTGAGATTAGGGGGTTGTTTGATATTGTCGGCATTCCCTCTCTCAATGAACATAGTTTCTTTAAATATCCCACTAACCATTTTCTCTCCATAGGTTAGTTGGAATGTGACGGAGATTATTATCTGAGATGTCCTCACATAAGAATTTCACCGTTATAACCTTAATATTCTCAGCTTGCAAGAGACCAGATGGACAGATAAAGGCCATATTCTTGAAAATAATCTTAAATTTCTCTTTTCAGGGAGGATCGATAAAAAGCATCTCCAAGGAGTAGGTCTGCTTCTCAGCAGAAAAGCTAGTGATGCTCTTCTAGGACATGAGTGCATTAATGAAAAGTTTCGTATAGCTAAATTCAGACAAGCATTAAAGACTCAAATGTGATTTCTTGTTATGCTTCACTGAGGATGCGGATTAGGATGATAAAGATAGGTTTTAGGAGCAAACTTCATCATGTTTTGAATTCTGTCAAGAAAGGAGACATTACCCTTGTTCTTGGTGACTTCAATGCCAAAGTTCTTACTGACTGTGACCTTTGGAGAGAGGTGATAGGCCCTTTTGTTATTGGCAGGTGCAATGGCAATGGGCAACCGTTTTAAACAGACTTTTCATGAAACTAACAGTACTCTTTAAGGAAAAAAGGAGCAGAGGAGACAGAATTATTTGAGTGATAAGGCACTTGAGTTCATTTCAGAAAGAAAGAACTGCAGGAATGTCCTCAAACAATATCCTACTAGACCTAACAAAAAGAGTTTCAAGGAGATTAATAAACGTGTAAAGGATCAGTTAGCTGCTGATAAGAATATTTGGTTTGATAACTTGGGTGACAGAGCTGAGTAAGCAGTTAGCAGAGTGCTATACCAGATAATTAATGTTTTGTGTGGGAAGAAACGAACAGGTGTACAGGGATTGAAGGATAAACAAGGTAAGGTTGTAGATGGTGAGGATTCTGTCACGGCTAGGTTGGCTGATCATTTCACAAATGTTCTAAACAATGTGGTTAGTTCTACTCCATTGTTTCTAATGATGATAGATGCATTGGTGGCTTTAATTTTGGCCCTACATCCAGTGTGAAATTATTTTAGCTGTTTCTAAACTTAAACTACATAAATTCCCTGGAGTAGATGAGGTTACTATTGAAATGCTTAGAGCTGAGAATGTTTCTGCTACCACTTGGATGACTGAAATGTTGAATATCTTTTATGATAAAGGCATGGTTCCTAAGGAATTTATCAGAGCTATTATTATCCCGATTTAAAAAAATGATCGCAGTTCTTGTGATAACTACAGGGGTATCAGCCTGCGTTCTGTTCTAGGTAATGATCTTTGCATGATTGAGTTTAATAGAATTAAAAATCAGTGTGGATTCAGAAGCGGTAGGCAATGTGTAGATCAGATTTTCTCACTTATCAGGTTCTTGAGAAATGTTTAGAGTTTCAGAAATTTGGGGTGACTAATTTTGTTGATTTTAAAAAGGCTTTTGACCCTGTTGACCGACAAAATTTATGGTTGATTTGAGATCGTATGGCATACCTGAGAAGTTAGTTAACGTAATGAAAACTCTAATAATAACACGCAGTCGTGTGTGAGAGTTGGTAAGGATAGTAACAATTGGTTTAGCATTGCTTCTGGTGTTCGACAAGGGTGCATTTTGTCTCCTTTTCTCTTTATTTTAGCTATTGATTATATTACGCGTAATTCATAGTAAGGGGAAGATTTTTGGATTAAATGATCTGAAGATCGAAAAATTTCTGATTTAGGTTATGCTGATGATTTAGCCCTTTTGAGCAAATGATGCTGATGAGATGAGCTCTTTCATTCGAGCTGTTGATGAGACTGGTAGTAGAGTATGTTTGATGATAAACAGAGAGAAAACTAAAGTGATGAAAATTGGTCAGGTAGGCTGTGATTCAGTTAATCTGAATGGTTGCAGTCTTGAGCAGGTGTCACAGTTTAATTATCTTGGGAGCTATGTAACGGATAATGGTGATGTACGGCATGAGATTAACAGACGAATAGGGATTGCTGCCGGGACTTTTAAGAACCTATGGAGAGTGTGGAGAAATAGGCATATACACCTAAAGACTACAATTAGACTGTATAATAGTTTGGTTCTTTCTAGGGTTAGTTATGGTAGTGAAACTTGGACACTTTGTAAACAAGTTAACAGGAAACGATGCTTTTGATTCCAGATGCTTACGCAGTATCTTGGGCATTAGGTGGTTCAACTTTGTAATTAATGATGAGGTTAGGCAAATGAGTCAGCAACCTCATTTAAGCAGCATAGTGTGCAGAGAGAGACTCCGTTGGAAAAAAAGAGAGAGGACCCGTATGGAGAATTATAGATTAGCGAATAAGGTGTGCCTAAAAGTCTCAGAAAGAGGGGGAGACCTAGGATGCGGTGGGCAGACAATGTCAAACAGGACCTTGTTAGAACTGGTGTGTAGTGGCCAGATGCAGCAGATGTAGCCGAGGACAGACGTGTTTGTGGATATATATTGTACAATCTGGTTGGACCTTCGTAGCCCACCGCTGCTTGAAGATGATAATGATGATAATAATATTTATTTCATCAACAAAAATAGTAAGCAAATTATTTCTGGTTTTTTTTTATATCAGGTAGGTAATTATTATTAACTTTAATGTTGTTCAAATAGCTAAAACCTTAAATGTAGAAATCTGCAATACGTTGTTTCATTAAATATTAGCTGGACGGCAGCCGGCGCTGTTCAGGTCGCACTTTAAATCCGCATATTCCATTTTGCGCCTTAGGTTGGTTTCATGAGCACTGTTTTCATCCCCCCCCCCCTCTCCGACCCTTTAAGGCAGTTTCAACACGAAAGATTGTCCGGCGTTGCTCAGGTCATTGTTGACGTCAGCGCCCGTTGTCATAGCCCCTGGCTTTGTTTCTATGCGGAGTATCGAGAAAGATTTTGTGGTTCCTGTGGACCGAAAGCTCCCGAATTTTGTACGCGGGTTTCCGCCTATATGTCCTAGTGTTGGGCTAAAATATCAAGTTCCTACCTGTAATGAACAATAATATAATAGGGCCTTTGGAAAAATTAATATAAATGCCTTTGGGAAAGTGGATAATCTCGCAACATCAGCAAATTTAAATGTTGTTATGAGTCTTACGTTACAATTACGGAACAGTGAATGGGAAAAATAAATTTGACTGTAACTTTGGTTTCACCTAGGAATGGTTTGGTAAATATCACATATTAAGTAGCTAGCATAGGGAGACAACTTTCATATTTTAGACCATTGTACCACAAAATCGATACCAATACTCTTACCGAACAACAAATTTTATTCTAACCATTTAGCGCACTTGGCTACTGATCTAAGGGACCTGGGTTCGAGTCCCGGGTAAGACATGGATGTACGTGTCGTTTTTCTGCTGAGGTCCTGCCATCCTCTCAGACCTTCTACTGTGGCATATAAACTGACAGGCTCCTGTCAGACCTCTGTGGCAAGCAGCTGCTTGAGGGGGTATAAGCTCACCGGACAAAAAATTAGTCACCCCTGACTGAATGTCACCTAATAGCGCGTAACGCCTCTTCTGCTGTTCTTCATTTCAGCTGTTCTTCTGTGCGACCGAAGAACAGCTGAAATCCTGTCTGGCATGGATGCCACCAGGGCGCAGATGTAGTGCACATCAATATTCATCCACTCTTCCAGCAGCAAATGTCACAGTTGAGCCAGATTGGCTGGATGGCTTGGACGGTGCTTCACTCATTGTCCCAAATAGTCCCACAAGTTTTCTATGGGATTCAAATTTGGGGATTTGGCGGGCAAGTTGAGATGTTCAAAAGCTTCAGAATGCTCGTCGTGCCAATCTGACACGCGTCAATTGTCATTTTGGAAGACTGGGGTATCCTTCTGGTGTTAACTGTAGAGATGCTGCACAAAAGGCAACATGTGGTCATCCAGCAGTTCCATATAGCCCTTCTGGTTCAGTGTGACGTCACCACAAACAAAGGACCCATTTCCTCGTATGTGAAACACCCCCAGAACATCACAGAGCCTTCTCCATCTTGAACAGAACTTTGCACACAGTCTGCCTGGAAGGCTTCATGCGGCTTATGATGTACTCGTCGCCTCGCATCATTCGAGTACAAGCAAAAACTTGATTCATCTGGCCAGATCACATGCTTCCAAGTGTCGACAGTTCAGTGTAGCCCCACCCCCTGTAGCCGTGCAGCCTTGTGCAGAGCTGTTAACATGAGTTTCTTCCACAGTACTCTGCTCCAGATATCGTGACATGCAGTTCCCTTCGCAGTGTTCGTTTGGAAACAGCTTGTTGCAGGTCTGCATTGACTGACAGGAGCAATTCCTGCCTCGTTACAATGCGGTTTGCCCTAACAGTCTTTCTGCCGCAGTTCTGGCGACGATTAGCGGTAAACTGCGATGTACGACACTGCTGGAAGACCCTTTGGAGAGTACGTTTCGATACACCTGTAAAGGCAGCAATTTCTTGTACACTATGCCCTTTGACTCGGCCAAACGCAATAACATCTTTTTGCCACTCATTCACATCTTTGGCAGGACCCATGTTTCAAGGAGAGACTAACAAACACGTGACACACAACCACTTGTTGTCACGGTATGAACCCTATAGCGCACGGCACAGCTATTTGTAGGACGCGTTTATTGCTGGTGCGCCCTCTGTTGCTATCGAAGGGACGTAACCCTCTTCACGGTGAGAGATGACTAATTTTTTGTCCGGTGAGCTTATTATCTAATTATGATTTTAAAAATGCAGGTAATTATTTTAAAAGGTCAACAGCTATTTTTAAATTATTCTATAATATTCTTATAGAATCTTAATAAATACGTTTCATAATTTTTAAAGACAGAAAAAAAGCAACTAATATTCAGATCTAAACTGTAAAGCAAGATGACCATGCACTAGTTTGAAAATGAGAATTACGGGGGACTGCTAGCGCTGAAAGCAATGGCGTTGAGTCGTCTATCTGTGCTAGCTAGTTATTTTGTGGGTAAATATACGGTGGCCAGAGATTCCATTTTTCCGGCCAAAGTTCCTGGATTAAAAGCTCTGTCCCCGACGAATAAATGTCCCAGGAATTCGGTTTTCGATATTTTTAAAATATTAAATTGATTGTAAGGCTTGAGGAGAACTTTACTAATAGAATAGTAGTGGCAACACTGTTATAAAAAACAGTCGTCGCAAAGCAGAGGACTGAAAAAATGAGACTAGAATCATCATCACAACGATAGTGGTATTCATGCGGATACCAGTAGAACTCGCATGCTTTCTTCTACTTGCTGTCACCATCGCGTGCTTGATTGGCTGCCGACAGAAAGTTAAGTTTTTCCGCTGTTTTAACAGATTTAGGCGTACTGTAGTTATTCAGACACTTGACCCTACAGGTCTCAAATTTGGAATACAGGTTCCCCATAAGTAACCCTCTGTTGGGTTAAAAATTGAGTCCCAATCTGTAATGGAACGGGCTTCGAAACTGGAACGGCTTTGCGAATCTGGGAGATTTGGCAATAGTGCGGCATCTGGCATCGCTCTGCGGGACTTTTCTCAGCTTGAGAGAGAAGGAATCTCTCGGTGGAGAGTTTCCCTCTTCATGAAATTGAGAGATTTTTTGTAATATGAACCTAAAATGGACGGATGAGAAATCATACATAAAAGTAGACATCATGAAAGCTTTCCTGGAAGCGAAAATAAATTTCCGTGCTTCCTGTGAAACCTTTAGAGAAAAACTCGCTAAAAGTACAAATATTTTGTAGAAAAATCATTTTTATGAAACCTTCACAGAATGACAGTGCTTTTTGTTAATTGACCTACGTTATTAAAGTTTTATTTTGTGCTACTAGATATTAAAGTTATTATCATGTGCAATAATGTATAAAATGCGTTCTAAATGAAAAAGAGTTTATTTCTTTTTGACATAATAATTTCGTGAAAAGTCAATACTTTAGGCTATATTTTCAAAAGTCAACGGATATATATTTTTTTAAATCTGGTCACCCTAATAAAGTGTCAATCCTTCGAAAGAATTTCCAAAAGTCCCCACTTTCAACCTGTGTTATTGAGAAATAAGCGTACACACACCCATACTGGCAATGACAACAATGGCCGCGTTTCCCTCAGCAATAGCATGATATATATTTTTGTTTGTATGAAATCCTCCTTTTGGAATTTCGATTTGAAATTCGACACTCCAGAAACCCTCGGTGAAATTTGGCAGCATCTAGCACGATTTCAGGATGAATTATGGCTGCCAGAGACATCTTTCGTTATTATAGATAAAACTAAAAAAAAGTTATTAAACAAAACTCTTTCATGTTTAGTTTTTAATACAACAATTTTAGTTAAAACAACTACTTACGCATTGTATTTAAAGTAATACTTTAAAGACGGTAAGGCTCGGTTTACTTCATCTCCTAATCTTGTCCTTTGTTTCGAAACAAAAATTTCTGGAGTCGATAAATTTCTTTCGTTTTGTGTCTTATAGTTAAAAAGCGTCCAAAGGTAGTTTTATGTTTGATGTTACTTTTGATGACACCTTTTAGTGGTTGAACTCCTTTGTCAATGAGGTAAAATTTTCGACGGATGAAAGCTGCTTTGCCTTCGCCATAGATATTTTCTTTTCTCAAAAGGAGCATTATAATGATCATCATTTATAGTACTTAGCCAAGACTGAAAAAACCCACCCCATCCATCTCCCGGACTCGAACGCGGTTCCACTTCTGTTTCGGTGCCAGTGTTTCCTGTAGTCTCTCTGTATGCACTTCCACTGGATTGCAGGATTCTTTAAAAATCCTTTTTGTAATTCAATTTGCCAATTTTATTATTTCCTTTTTAGTCAACATAGGAAAAAAATCATCCCTTTGTCTCTCATATAAAGAAATCGGAATACTCAAAAACTTTTGGAGCAAAACTAACAATTAATTTCTTCTTTTGAATATTTATCTATTCTCTGATTTTCACCAAAAGTTGATTCCTTACCAATAGAGCCTGGTTTAGCAAAGCATTAAATAAGAATCATTAATTCCTTCACTTCCTTCACAAACGTTTTGCCTCTTAGATGCATTGCATTCCCCTCCCTGACGGGTTTGCTAGTTTAAAAATTCTAACGTATTAAATTAAGGGCATGTATAAATGTTAATACATGATATTTTATAATAATTTATTATTAGAGCAAAAATAATGTACTGGCAAATTTCTCGAGAAAAAAATAAATTACCCGAGAAGTGAGCATATAGGAAATGGCATATTTCACCAGAAACACTTGAGAAGAAACTTTAGTTTTCTTGATTTCTTCACAATTAAATAATCTCTGTTCTTGTATTCTCGATTTCACTGCTGCATTCAAATGAAGAGTTTGGTTATGTAGCAAAGCCTTCCAACCAGCCGATCATATGTAACTGGCCATCCTAAAATGGCGATATATGTATTGTAGTTCAGTGCTATTGTATTTCAGCGCATGCGCATTGGTGAGATCGCTCTAAAGTGAAGATTCCGGCGATGGTATTAATGGATAAATTTGCATTGAATAAACTAAAGCAGACGATATAACACTGAATCACAAAGTAATTTTCACACACACACTGTGCTGCCAAGGGCACACTGACAGACAGCTATTTTTTAATTACAGATGATGATGTTTAAGCGTAAAATATTTTCAAGAATATTTTCAATATTTTTATCAATATTTTCAATATTTTTCAAGTATTCTAATTCAAGGTAAAAACATACATATCTGTTCATATTTCGGAACTTGTTTGATAATAAGTCTGATGGAGAATAAACAAATTTCATAGCATTATCTTTTATGCATATATGGGGATGGAATTGTACGATGCCACTCTCAGATTTCAGTCTTTTGCAACTGGATGTTGGAATCCACCATTCCCATTCCAGAACGCATTCCCCCCCCCTGTTTTTCTTTATTCCCCGTTCCACTACTACATTAAACACAGTAGTAAGGTATGATAAACAAAGTGCAGCACAAGATAAATACGTTTGACAGAAGCACGTTTAGCGAAGCAATGTTCAACGATAGCGAACTGCAGTTGAAACGAAAAACAATCATTAAATTAAAGCACTTCAGAAAAGGAAGTTTATTAGTCATAGTAATGAGAAGAGAATAAATCGAGTAAGTTTGCAAGAAAACACAATGGCCCATGGACCAAAGAGTTTTCATTTTTGGAACATGCGAGGCAAGTTGACAAAAGGAAGATGGCACTAAATGTCAAAGTTGAGAAGTTACTCTGCAATATTAAAGGGTCGGGTGGTATCTGCAAGTGAAACAAATAAAGCGCAGACATGCGTAATAGTTGCCCGTACGCTTGGCAGTGCATTCGTAAACATGATCCGGGCCTTCTGATTGTTTACCAAATTGGAAACCCAAGCGATATTATCAAAAGTCAGCTGGTTTTTCGAGTCAAGTATGAACGACATATTCTATTTGGATAAACTCTAACGAGTGATATTGAAAGCTGCTGAGAAGCGTTTGTTAGGTGAGTAGCAAGCCACCTCCTCCTCCTCACATCAAAGTGTTCCAAATATCAACAACTGCTGTTATTTCACCAATCTGAGGGCAAACACATCGAGACTGCTGTGACACGGTACGCGTATGAGAGCACTGTAAACCTTCCCAAGGGAGAGAGCCAGAGTTGCCCTTTGTTTGCTGACAGCCAGTAGCAATCAACCCCACCCAGTCATTAGCAGGCATTGAAAATAACTCACGGTTATTTGTCAGGAAATCCCAAAGACTGCGTGTGCATCTTTCCATGAACCAAATGATCTTTGTCGTTAAAGTGTTACATCTCCATCTGAGCAAACCAGAGCACGAGCAGTGAATTAGCTGCAGTGCAGTTGATCGACAGATATATCCATTATGAATTAATATCTTACCTCCTGAATCAGTTAGTTATTTGAATTAGAAACAATACTCGTATTTAAGTAACTGTTAAAGATATTTATTAAGATGTTTTAAATTCCATTAAGTTATTCTGAAATATTTGAAAGTACATAAAGTAAAATTTTGAATTTTGAATTGCATGTTTTCATGTGCTAAGTGTCTTCTTTTAGGTTTCTTGTCTGTCAGGTCTTACAAGATCCAATAAATGAATCGACAACATCTTCAGCTGGCAATCTGCATTAACTTTAGAGAAATAAACTAGACTTCTTTTATATTACATGCCAGACTCGAATAGCTTCATGAAGTGTAATAAATCATTGGCTGATGGTGAACTATCTCGGTGGACAGTCCGCGGTATCACTACCTAAGCTGCTATGAGCTCGCCAGAATTGATAATTCAGGGACGCTGTAGTGTAAGGTGAGGAAAAGGAACTGAGGAAAGGGTAGGATGGCATTTCAGGCAAAGTACTATCCAGTTTCATGTTAAAAAGTATTCAACGATAGTTTATTCAATGCAAAGTAAACTGATTTCATGATTGCATTACAGTCCTCAAGAACGGAGTAGAGAGAGTGAGGTAGAACAGCTTTCATTTTGTTATTTTGTGTAAAATTTAAGTTGATATACACATGGGCGCAACGGGGTTGTCATGCATTCTGGCTTTACAGCGTTGGCCTTAATACCCTCCTACTATACCTATAAGGTCTATAAATGGTAGCTAGGTAGTCACTGGAAGGAGAGCTATGCACCAATCCCCTGTGATGATGCATAGAACCGGCCAGGCCTAGCACCTAATGTCCGACCCCGCCTTCTCGTGGTGCAGACCGTTAGTACCTTTCAAAAGAGATACTCTCTTGTGGAAGTGAACGGAAGGGGAGGGCTGCCAGGTTAGTGTGGCCTACTGATCTGGACAACTATGGCTACTTTTCTTTTTTTTTTCTACCTTGCTGAGTAGTGATCAACCACACAGGGTCCTGGTGCTGACCGTATAAACCCACTGGACTGTACAGATATATGGTTCTGAGCTTGATTATGGATCCTGATTTTGCTGCACTGGTGGGCTTCTGTGGAGGGAAAATCTTCCGCTGTGTTTTCTGTTTGTTTGTGGGTTGACAGCCCCAAGTGAATAGATTCGCAGGATATGTTTATCAGCTGGTGGATAATCCTGTGCAGAGGTCATCGCAGGCACCTGAACTCTTTGTTTCTATTGGCATCATCAAATTCTACATTGGAAGAAGTCTTCCAGTGTAGATGGTTTCAGCCTTTAGTGGTGGGGGAACGGGTCTTTGCCCCATGTCTGCGATTAGGGGGCTGTTTGATATTGTCGGCATTCCGTCTCTCAATAAACATAATTCCTTTAAACATCCTACTAACCATTTTCTCTCCATAGGTAGTTGCTCTGCACGGAGCTTTTTCTCTTGATGACCTCACGCAAGAATTCCACCATTATAATTTAGATATTATCGGCTTGCAAGAGACCAGATGGACAGATATAGGTCAGATTCTTAAAAATAATCTTATATTTCTCTTTTCAGGGAGGGACGACAATAAGCATCACCAAGGCGCGGGTCTGCTTCTCAGCAGACACGCTAGTGATGCTCTTCTAGGATATGAGTGCATTAATGAAAGGTTTCTTACAGCAAAATTTCAGACAAGCGTTAAAGACCTGAATGTTATCTGCTGTTATGCCCCCACTGAGGATGCCGATGAGAATGAGAAGGATAGGTTTTATGAACAACTTCAGGATATTTTGAATTCTGTCAAGAAAGGAGATATTACCCTTGTTCTTGGTGACTTCAATGCCAAAGTTGGTACTGACTCTGACCTTTGGGGAGGAGTGATTGGCCCTTTTGGTATTGGTAGCTGCAATGGCAATGGGCAACGTCTCCTACAGGTAAGTAAACTCAATGGTTTCAGAATAACTAACACATATTACAAACACCGCGACATCCATAAGTACACATGGATTTCACCTGATGGGCTGCATAGGAATATGATTGATTATATATTAATTAACAGCAAATGGGCTAGTTCTGTTAGAAATACCAGGGCATATAGGGGAGCTGAAATTGGATCTGACAATTACCTTGTTAAAAGTGTCTTGCAACTTAAACTTAAAAAGTGTTGTGCTAGGGTTAAAAAATTTACCTTTAGTGCTGAAGCTCTGAATGACCCAGTTATAGCTAAAGCTTACCATGATAGGTTACTTAGTCATTATGACAGTCATGGTTTGCTACTGAAAATGAGGAAGAATGAATTCCCTTTCAGTAGGGAACCATTTTAAGCAGGCTTTTTTGGAAACTAACAGTACTCTTTTAGAAAAAAAGGAGCTGAGGAGGCAGAATTATTGGAGTGATAAGGCACTTGAGCTTATTTCAGAAAGAACGAACTGCAGGAATCTCCTTAATCAATACCCTACTAGTCCTAATAGAAAGCATTACAGAGAGCTTAATAAACGTGTAAAGGATCAGTTAGCTGCTGATAAGAATCTTTGCTTGATGGCTTGGCTGACAATGCTGAGGAAGCAGTTAGACAGCACAACAGCAGAGAGCTGTACCAGATAGTTAATGTTTTGTGTGGTAGAAAACGGACAGGTATACAGGGATTGAAGGATAAACAAGGTAAGGTTATAGAAGGTGAAGATTCTGTCATGGCTCTGTGGGCTGAGCATTTCAGTGATGTTCTAAACAATGTGGTTAGTTTTACTCCCATTGTTTGCAATGATGATAGATGCGTTGGTGGCTTTAATGTTGGCCCTATAACACAATCTGAAGTCATTTTAGCTCTTTCTAAACTTAAACTTCATAAATCCCCAGGGGTAGATGAAATTACTACAGAAATGCTTAGAGCTGGAAATGTTTTGGTTACCACTTGGATGACTGAAATTCTGAATATCTTTTATGATAAAGGCGTGGTTCGTAAGGATTTTACCAGAGCTATTGTTATCCCTATTTTCAAAAAAGGTGATCGCAGTTCTTGTGATAACTATAGGGGTATTAGCTTACTCTCTGTTCCAGGTAAAGTTCTTTCCATGATTGTGCTTAATAGAATTAAGAATCTGGTTGACAGTCAATTGCGTGATGAGCAATGTGGATTCAGAAGTGGTAGGGGATGTGTGGATCAGATATTTTCACTTAGGCAGATTCTTGAGAAATGTTTAGAATTTCAGAAACCTTTGGTTGCTAGCTTTGTTGATTTCAAAAAGGCTTTCGACTCTGTTGATCGTCATAATTTGTGGTTGATTGTGAAATCATATGGTATACCAGACAAGTTAGTTAACATAATGAAAGCTCTCTATAATAACACTGAGTCGTGTGTGAGAGTTGGTAAGGCTTGTAGCAATTGGTTTAGCATTACTTCTGGTGTTCGACAAGGGTGCATTTTGTCTCCTTTTCTCTTTAGTTTGGTTATTGATTATGTTATGCGAAATTTACTTCAAGGGAAAGATTTTGGCCTTAAATGGGCTGGAGATAGGAAAATATCTGATTTAGATTATGCTGATGATTTAGCCCTTTTGGCAAATGATGTTGATGAGATGAACTCTTTCATTCGAGCTGTTGATGAGACTGGTAGTAGAGTAGGTTTGGTTATAAACAGAGAGAAATCTAAAGTGATGAAAATTGGTCAGGCAAGCTGTGATTCACTTAATCTGAATCGTTGCAGTCTTGAGCAGGTGTCACAGTTTAATTATCTTGGGAGCTATGTAACAGATAATGGTGATGTGCGGCATGAGATTAACAGACGAATAGGGATTGCTGCCGGGACTTTTAAGAATCTATGGAGAGTGTGGAGAAATAGGCGTATACACCCAAAGACTAAAATTAGGCTGTATAATAGTTTGGTTCTTTCTAGGGTTAGTTATGGTAGTGAAACGTGGACACTTTGTAAACAAGATAACAGGATACTAGATGCTTTTGATTCCAGATGCTAACGCAGTATCTTGGGCATTAGGTGGTTCAACTTTGTAACTAATGATGAGGTTAGGCAAAGGAGTTTGCAACCTCCTTTAAGCAGCATATTCTGCAGAGAGAGACTCCGTTGGTTTGGCCATGTTGCCCGTATGAATAATTATAGATTGGCGAATAGGGTTATGAACAGTGTGCCTAAAGGCCTCAGAAAGAAGGGGAGACCTAGGATGCGGTGGGCAGACAATGTCAAACAGGACCTTGTTAGAATTGGTGTGCAGTGGCCAGATGCAGTAGATGTAGCTCAGGATAGACTTGCTTGGATAACTAAATTGCACGGTCTGGTTGGACCTCCGTAGCCCATGGCTGCTTGATGATGATGATGATGATGATGATGATGATGATGATGATGATGATGATGATGATGATGATGATGATGATGATGCCTATAAGTTCAATTTTACCCCCTTTATGTATTTTACCACCTATGTCCACAGGATCAGCCCTCTGAAGAGTGTGGAACAAAAGCATTTTTAATTAGGCTGAAACAAAATTTTGATTCAATATTAATTTGGTTTCGAAGAATGAAAGTGGCATCCACATTTATGGTCTCTGAGATTTGATGGTAAGGAATTAAATATTTCAGGTATAATAAACATGTAATGCTTGTGGAACATTCCTTGTAAATAGATCCCAAATAGAAAGGGTGTCCATACGTCCCGGTTTTTTTTAGAACTTTTGAGGTTCCCAAATTAAAATTTCATTACTCTAAATGACCCTGTAAAACAAAAATCAAAGATTTAAATGTCATATGTAGTTATGTCCCCACAGAGGACTCGGATGATAACGAGAAGGATACGTTTTACAGCCAACTTCAGGATATTATGAATTCTGTGAAGAAAGGAGATATTTCCCTTATGCCAGTGACTTCAATGCTAAAGTTGGTACTGACTCTTATCTTTGGACAGGAGTTTTAGGTGACTTTGGCGTTGGTTGTTCCAACGACAACGGGGAACGTCACCTACAGGTAAATAAATTTAATGGTTTGGGAATAACTAACATATACTACAAACACCGGGACATTTATAAATATACATGGGTTTCGCCTGATGGGTTGCACAGAAATATGACAGATTATATTTTAATTAACAGAAAATAGATTAATTAAAATATCAGTTACGAATACCAGATCATACAGGGGAACCGAAATTGGGTTTGACCATTACCTGGTCAAAAGTGTTTTGCAGCTGAAGCTAAAGAAATGTCTTTAACACTGAATGTGTGAAAGATCCAGATATAGCCAAAGCATACCATGATATGGTACTTTGTCATTATGACAATCGTGGTTTGCATATTACTGAAGCTGAGAAAGAATGGGATCAGTTTAAACAGGCTTTTCTTGAAATCAACAGTACTCTTTTGGGTAAAAGGGAACAGAGGAAACAAAATTATCTGAGTGATAAGACTATGGAACTTATTTATGAAAGAAGGAACTGTAGGATTAATATGAATCAACACCCTACTAGTCCTAATAGGAGACATTACAATGAGCTTAATAAACGTGTAAAGGACCAGTTACAGCTGATAAAAATCTTTGGGTTGATAGCTTAGCTGACAAAGCAAAGGAAGCAGCTAGACAGCACAATAGCAGGGGGTTGTACGAGATTGTTAATGTTTTATGTGGGAAGAAACAGACAGGTACACAGGGATTGAGGGATAAACATGGCAAGGTGGTTGAAGGTGAGGATCCTGTGATGGCTAGGTGGACTGAGCATTTCAGAGATGTTCTAAATAATGTGATTATTTCTGTTCCCATTGTTTGTAATGAGGATAGATGCATTACTGGCTTTAATGATGACCCTATATCGCATTCTGAAGTAGCTTTGGCTATCTTTATATTAAAGGTGCATAAATCCCCAGGGGTGAATGAAATCACTAGTGAAATGCTTTTGGGAACATTTGTGTTGTTGCAAGGCTGACTGAAATTTTTAATATTTTTTTATGGTAAAGGTTCCTCAGGACATTACTAGAGCTGTTATTGCCCCGATTTTTAAAAAACGTGATCGCAGTTCTTGTGATAATTATAGAGGAATTAGTTTACTTTCTGTTCCAGGTAAAGTCTGCTTTGAATGGCTCTACTCTTTAGCAAGTGTCTCAGTTTAATTATATTAGGAGCTAGGTTACAGATACTGGTGATGTGCGGCATGAGATAAATAGAAGAATAGGAATTGCCGCTGGGACTTTTAAGAATCTATGGAGAGTATGGAAAAATAGGCGTATACACTTAAAGTCTAAAATTAGGCTGTATAATCGTTTGGTTCTTTCTAGGTTAGTTATGATAGCGAAACATGGACCCTTTGTAAGCAGGATAACAAGAAACTTGATGCCTTTGATTCTAGATGCCTACGCAGTGTCTTGGGCATTAGGTGGTTCAACTTTGTAAGTAATAATGAGGTTAGAAGAAGGAGTCATTAATCTCCTTTGAGCAGCATATTGTGCCGAGAGAGGCTGCGCTGGTTTGGCCATGTTGCCATCTGCAGATTGGTAAAGAGGATTATGAACAATGTGCCTAAGGGTATCAGAAAAAGAGGGAAACCTAGGATGCGATGGGTTGACAATGTCAAACAGGACCTTCCTAGAATTGGCCTAGAATGGCCAAATACAGCAGCTGTAGCTCAGAAGAGACACATATTATGGAGAGGAAAATTACACATCCTGGTTGGACCTCCGCAGTCCATGACTACATGAGGATTTTGCATGCATGTATGTATGTATGTATGTATGTATGTATGTATGTATGTATGTATGTATGTATGTATGTATGTATGTATGTATGTATGTATGTATGTATGTATGTATGTATGTATGTATGTATGTATGTATGTATGTATGTATGTATGTATGTATGTATGTATGTATGTATGTATGTATGTATGTATGTATGTATGTATGTATGTATGTATGTATGTATGTATGTATGTATGTATGTATGTATGTATGTATGTATGTATGTATGTATGTATGTATGTATGTATGTATGTATGTATGTATGTATGTATGTATGTATGTATGTATGTATGTATGTATGTATGTATGTATGTATGTATGTATGTATGTATGTATGTATGTATGTATGTATGTATGTATGTATGTATGTATGTATGTATGTATGTATGTATGTATGTATGTATGTATGTATGTATGTATGTATGTATGTATGTATGTATGTATGTATGTATGTATGTATGTATGTATGTATGTATGTATGTATGTATGTATGTATGTATGTATGTATGTATGTATGTATGTATGTATGTATGTATGTATGTATGTATGTATGTATGTATGTATGTATGTATGTATGTATGTATGTATGTATGTATGTATGTATGTATGTATGTATGTATGTATGTATGTATGTATGTATGTATGTATGTATGTATGTATGTATGTATGTATGTATGTATGTATGTATGTATGTATGTATGTATGTATGTATGTATGTATGTATGTATGTAAATGGCTTTTTCTGATGGTATACAATCAGCTCGTGATTTATGTGGATTTGATTAACGCTTTTTTTAATTTATGTGTTTTTATTGAATAACGCTCTTTTTATTGAGCTGCAAATAGTGGGTGCCACGCTGGCAGCATAATTGAGTTTGTCGAAAAGGTACGAACTTTGCGCACGCTCCGCATATCTGGGCTTCAATTTAGTTGCGTCACGCAAAAAGAGTTGCTCCTCCAACACGCTCGCAGAAACAGTAAATGTCACACTTCTGTGAGACATAGGCTTACTGTTAATCTATACAGCATAACTAAGTAAGCTGTACCCGACCTGCTTTACGGTGGCCGAATTGTTGCTCTTTCCACCTATTGCGAATTGTTTGACATCACTATTGCATCACTAATCCAATGCCTTTGTTATTTTTAGATAAATGTTTTTGTAAGGTTTTTCCTTCGAGAAGGAATATTCCAGTTTTCATAAACTGAAATCGAAATATTTACAATACTGTTCTGGTTTCAGAAAGTTGAAATCGAAACTTTTACTGTAATGACGGTGACTTCTGCGTGTTCCACCATTGTTCCCTATTGACAGAGGGCGGGAGTTCTGCGGAGATAAATCTGAACACTGGGCCAGGCGGTACTCGAACCTAAGAACTGCAGATTACGAGCCTGGTGCACTATCTACTGAGTGAGTAGTGCGCCAGTACTACTGGCTACTACCATTGAAAAATGGTAGCCCAAGAAATGCCATATCTTCATTTGGTAAATGGTATTTTTTAATTTTTGGTCAACAGGTAAAGCCATGTATGAAGTGGTAAAGCATATTTAAGTTATTTGTAAAATGGAAACGAGTTCGGGGTCGAACTTTAAAACTCCAAACCTGACTAGGGGGAAAAAAAATCCTACCACAACAGTAGAACATGTGTATTAACCAATATATATATATAAAGAAATACTTGTCACTAAACCAATCTTTTAATTCTTCGTGTTTTAAAAAATCCCAAATTTCAAAATAGCTGGAATTATTTCAAGACAAAACTAAATCACAATGTTGTTTTGGAACAAAATACATCGGAAGTTTCAGTTTGCACCCATAACTGAAATCAGACCGGATCCATGAAATATCCAGAATCATTCCAATGAATTGGTTCAATAACTCTCTTCAGTAGTTAACTAAGTAAGTAAGTTACATGGATCTTATTTTATAAGTTTGTTTAATTCTATGCGTTGGCGAAACCAAAGCAATAAACTTATTACATCAATAACATTAAAATCTCGGGCATTTCAAATTCCAATGGATAATGAAATAAAACTTTCGAAAAACGAATTACAAATCAAAGAATAGGCAGAAATCTTACCAATCATATTTTACTGGTTAAACAACACTTGAAAAAAAAAGAAATAACATTATCTACGATAAATAAAGCTACACTGTTGTTATACTTCCAAATTAAACTCCTCTCACCACTCAATTAGCAATAATTTATCATAGCGCACAACACAAAGAGAAATCCTCTCTTTTAACACTCGTCAAAACTCTGAACCTTTCAGATTTCAATTGTAACTTCCTGGTTTTTAAATCAATAATTTTCCAATGCATTTTTTTTTCACGTAATTACAGTATGTTCAATATGTTCAATATCTCGTGTGTCTTGTAGTAAGCGATCACGTTTTTACTGTTACACGTTCATGCATAATCCGTTTCTGTACTATTAGCAGATATATTTCGTTTATGATTTTAAACAATGTATCATATAGCACAATATGTTGCCACTGCAATATTTGTGATTAATTCATTTTAAAACAATTTCCAATAAGACTTTAACTTAATGCTAATTATCCTATCAAACTGTCAGAGTTAGTAGTATCATAAATTGTTGATACAATATCATCAGCAAATCGATTAAGCTTGAACCACGCCGGAAAATTCCGGTCTTTTGATGTTAATTATGCACAAATATTTACTCTTACTTTTCGAACGAACTCCAAAGACTCATGTTTTTTAATGATAAGTCTCTGTAGGCAAGGTCGGATTTACATCTTGTGCGCGCACAAGGGGGTACTGTGCCATTACGTAATTCTGAATTCTTTCGCAATTCTGAAGAAAGGAAGAAATGCACGTGGGAATTTTAACGTTAACTTGTACAGTTACGTTACTAAATAGAGTTAAATTTATGCACCTAGTTAATATTATGCACAACAAATATCCAATAACATTCAAAAAGCAAATTTTTTATTTTGGAATTTAAACGTTTATTTCCTCACTTTTTTCTTCTACGAATGAATAATTCTAGTAAATTATTGAATTTATTGGGATGCTTCCATGTTATGAGAATGAAAAGCTATACTCAAAGCTTCTTACAAAATAGAAAAAAAAAATAAATTTAAAATCTTAGGAAAATCTCCAAATCTCAATATTTAACAATATTTGTTTACTATTTAAAGAGTTAGGAAAACTGAAACATTTAATATCAGTGTTGTTAATCGTATTAATTCATCTTAAATGTTATAACAAATCATTTGATAAAAAGTAATTATAGATATTAATAAAATAGTTTTTTCATCATCATCATTAACTTGTAAAAATTTTCAGTTTCGATTAATTTTGAAACACTATTTAGGAGAGGCTTAACAGTAGCATTTGCAGTCAAATATTTCAACTTCTCAACAGTTCTAAATATTACACAAATATTGTTTGAAAGCGAGCTTGAGATAAATTTTACTGTTGTATAAAATTTATCCCTTGCATTATTTTTTCTGTACAAAGCTTATTTTCAAATCTATGGATCCAATTTCGGCTCCCCTTATATGATTTGGTATTCCTAACTGAACTAGACCATTTGCTGTTACTTAAAATATATGTAATATGTCATATTCCTGTGCAACCCATTAGGTGAAACCCATGTATATTTATAAATGTCCGGGTGTTATTACGTGTTAGTTATTCTGAAACCGTTAAGTTTACTTACCTGTAGGAGACGTTCCCCATTGCCATTAGAACTACCAATGTCAAAGGAACATAACACCTCTGCTCAAATGGCACAGCCAGTACCAACTTTAGCACTGAAGTCACCTATCCTGCAAATAAAATTATGTCACATGAGTCATAAAAATTGGACTTTTACCCTAGTTGTTTATTATTTGCGGCTCAAAAGTCTATAATAATAAAAGAAGGTGTCTCTCTCTATGTGTCTGTCTGTTTGTGACAGCCATAAAGAAGCATCGGAAAATCATATAGACGTTCCAAATTTTCAGAGAACGTTTCTGGTTGTGGCCCGAATTTCAGTGCCCAATTACAAGTCGAAATTCCAAAAGGAGAACTTGCTAAATGCGAAACCTTTTACTATAACCTTCCTACAGGAAAGGTAATAATTGCTGTCAAATTTATTGTTGCCATTACGGCTCCGTAACTGTGAAGTCGTAATAACATTTAAATCTGCTGCCGTTGTCAGATTCCCTACATTTCCTAAGACATTATTATTTTAAGGCGTGCCATTGCAGCTAGGGACCTGATATTTTAATCCAACATTGGACCAGATAGAGGGAACCCTCCTACGAAATTTGGGAGTTCTCGGTCAAGTACATCAAGAATCATAGAGTACCAAAATATGTTGCTAGATATCTTGCGAGAAAGCCATGGCTATGAGAGCGTGTACTGAGTTAGCAACGATCTTTGCAACACAGAGCAATTCTTCGTGTTAAATCTGTGGTAAAATGTGGGAGGAGGGGTTCTCACAAAGCTAACCTTTAGTCCAGTAAAAAATAGAATATGCAGATTAAAAGTGAGACTCGGGCAGCGACAACTTGTATACTAACGAAACCACGGCCAAATGGGAATCTAATACTTCAATCAACCGTGGCATACGGGGGGGGGGAGGAGTCATGTAGAAAATTTGACCAGCAATCATGTATCATGACATAGGTCAACAAAATCTGTCGTAACGGAAATAAAAATCTCAATAGTTTAGGTAGAAACGAATCCACGGGCTATGAGAGAGCGTGATGACGTCAGCAACGACCCAAGCAAATGCTGGGAAATTTTCTTCGTGTTAAGCGTGTGCAGTGAAAATGAGAATATACCGACTAAAAGTGAGACCCTGGTAGCTCCGGTTGCCTTTCAGCCAGTATGAAATAAAGTTTAACATCCAGTTCTTTGTTTTTGAGAAATAACTCTAAAATGTTTAATCTTCCAAAGACTACTTGAAAAAAAACTACTCTTGAAACTACTCTTGAAATCATTATTCCCTAAACATCAAAACCTTTTCGGATCAAATTAAAAACTCCTTCACCAGAAAACAACAAAGATTATCATTTATTAATAACTTTTTCTTCTCGCTTGAGAAACAATCCACTTAACTATTGCTATATTAATCCTACATCAATCATGAATATGCTAGGAAGCGATATATCAAACAATAAGTATTTTGAGAAGAAATGTGGGAAGCCCGAATATAAGGTGGGTGAGCTAATCAAGGCCCAATTGCTTGTTTACAATGAAAATAATTTTGTTGACACGAGAGGTGGAGAGATGATATTTTCTATTTTCATTCGAAGCAGTTTATGTAGAAGAAACCTATTCTCTTCTTTCAACTGCAAAGGTGTTAAAGGTGCATTGTTAACAACGACGCTATATGTGCTGGTGGCTCAGAAAACAAAACTTTCACAAATTCACCGATCATTTCATCCCTTACTGATTAGTGTCTTATTTCATGTTATTCTTTTACCGTTGCATATAAAAATATGAGATAGAAACTCTCCAAATATCTATACCTTATAAATTGCAACTGCTTTAGTATCTTTTTATTTAATTCTGTTAACGTGGCGTTTTCCTCAAACCCTTGAACCGCGCATGTGAACAGTTTTATCATTTCCCAATTTGGATATTTCAAATATACTTTTTTGGGGGCAAGGGTGGGTACCCTTAAGCACCTCCCCTGAATACACGCCTGGATGGATTAGCAGGCTGTAGTCGAATTCTATGGCCACCAAGGAGCACTGATTTGACATCTCTTGAGGGCTTTCTTGTTGGATTTTGAAAAAAATTATGTTTACGTGGAAAAAATTAGAAAACTGAATCATTTGAAAGCCAGAATAAGAGAAGCAACTAAGAGATATATTGCAGCAAGAAGTGGAATACTGATTGTACATATGCAAAGTGACGAAAAGTGCACATGTTCAAAACTGTTTGAGGTGCGTTTTCCATTAAAATATTACTTTCTTGAATATGTATATTATTTTTCTCCATATTTGCTTTCGAAACAGCAACATATGCTTTATTTTTAACTGAAATGCCCAGAAAAAGAATAATTTTAATAGTATTGACAAGTATTTTATCTTGATATCTTCATAAGTGTTAAAAAAGGGGAATTGAGTTAGTTCAGTCTCATAACTCGAAGCTCCCAGTTTGAAGTCTCCATTGTGCTTGCGTTTAAATGACACCACTGAATTTTGGAAAGGCTTACATCGGTTGGATAGGCTAAGCTTTGTCCCTTGTGAAGGAGAGCCATGCCCTATGCACAATGAAGAACGCGTTCGATGGCCATGACGATACGTCTATCCCCTAACATCTCTTCAGTGTATTCCCTTCCTAGCGCTGAGCCCTTGGAATCATTGTGACCTGGCGATTTAATCTGTTGTGTGCGAAAAAATTGTCAATTAGAGCTGAAACAATTCGCTAATCTATGGTTATCATACGGGCAACATGGACAAAGTTAAAATAGTCTGAAAAACTTAAAAACTTATTAAACAATTTAGTTCTGAATTTGAGCGGTTTTGATTTACTCGAATTTGGATTAACGTAGTTCTTTAAATATGCATGGTCTCGATTTGCGCGTTCCAAAATTTTACATTTGAGTGGTTTGAAACGAACTCTGAAAGCTCGAGAGGAGAAATCCTGGCAACGTTATTCATAAAAGCACCCACTTTGCAGAAAGAGTAGAAGAGGCTCACAACTCCTTTCCAGCCGTGTACGACAAGCGTATCCCGCAAGACATCCCGATTTGTGCAGGACTGTCCCATTTTGCATTGTAAAATCCCAAGTCTCGTATTGACAGCCAAAATTCTCGGGGAACTAGGACCAAGAAGCAATCAATTGCCCTCTCCCACGTGGTCTTCAATGTTATGTAACCTGGATGATCCAATAACTCCTCCACCTCCCTCACTCCTCACCCTGACCATCAGCTCCAGTAAACGTGTGAGGCGCAGCAGCTAATGTGTCTTTCTTAGTGCATATTTATTTGTCTCAGATTTATGTTTATTTTCTACTTTAAATTATGTATTACAATTTGAAATTTTGGTACTTTTGGGTAGGCTAATGCAAGAACGTACTCCTCCTAACCCGAGCATTTCAATTATTTTATATAAAACCTTTTTGCTTTGCGCGAATTTGATTTACATGGTAGTTTTCAGAAAGGCATTCATCGCGTAAATCGAGAACTAGGAGTACCTATACAAGTCAGATATATCTGCTCCTACCTTGATGAATTTGATGCTTTAATCCGATCCTACCGTGAAGAACTTGATGCTTGAATCCGTTCCTACCTTGATGAACTTGATGCTAGAATCGTTGCTACCTTGATGAACTTAATACTTGAATCCGGTCCTCCCTTAATGCTTGAATCTTGTTCTACCATGATGCTTGATTCCGTTCCTACCTTGTCGAACTTGATGTTTGAATCCGTCCTGACCTTGATGTTTGTATCTGTTCCTAAGTTGATTAATTTGATGCTTAAATCCATCCCAATCTTGATGTTTGTATCTGTTCCTATGTTGATTAATTTGATGTTAGAAAACGTTCTTACCTTGATGAATTTGATGCTTGAATCCATTCCAATCTTCATGCTTGTATCTGTTTCTAACTTAATGAATTTCATGCTTGAATCCGTTCCTACCTTGTTAAAATTGATGCTTGAATCCATTCTTACCTTGATGAAATTTATGCTTGAATCCATTCGTACCTTGATGAATTGATGCATGAAAAGGTTCTAAATTTGATGATTGAATCCGTTCCTACCATGATTAGCTTGATCTTTGAAATCGTTCTTATCTTGATGCTTGAAACCGTTCTTACCTTGATGAACCCGATTCTTGCATCCGTTCCTACCTTGATAAACTTGATCTTTGAATCCGTTTCGATCTTGATGCTTGTATCTGTTCCTCCCTTGATGAACTCGATGCTTGAAGCAGTTCTTACCTTGATGATATTGATGCTTGAATCCATTCTTACCTTGATGAAATTTATGCTTGAATCCATTCGTACCTTGATGAATTGATGCATGAAAAAGTTCTAAATTTGATGATTGAATCCGTTCCTACCATGATTAGCTTGATCTTTGAAATCGTTCTTATCTTGATGCTTGAAACCGTTCTTACCTTGATGAACCCGATTCTTGCATCCGTTCCTACCTTGATAAACTTGATCTTTGAATCCGTTTCGATCTTGATGCTTGTATCTGTTCCTCCCTTGATGAACTCGATGCTTGAAGCAGTTCTTACCTTGATGATATTGATGCTTGAATCCATTTCTACCTTAATAAACTTGATGCCTGAAAAGGTTGTAAATTTGATGCTTCAATCCGTTCCTACATTTGTGAATTTGATGCGAGATTGATGAACCTAAATGCTTGAATCCGGTCCTACCTTCTCGTTTGAATCTGGTCATACCTTGATGCTTGAATCCGCTCCTAACTTGATGAACTTGATGCTGGAAAACGTTCAAATTTTGATGCTTGATTCTTTCCTACTTTGATGAACTCGATGCTTGCATCCGCTCCTATCTTGATGAACATAATGCTAGAATCAGGTCCTACCATAATGTTTGAAATCCGTTCCTGCCTTGACGAACTTGATGTTTGAATCCGTTCCGATCTTCATGCTTCTATCTGTTCCTATCTTGATGAATTTGATGCTTGAATCCGTTTCTACCTTGACGAAATTGATGTTTGAATCCGTTCCGATCTTGATGAACTTAATCTAAAATCTGGTCCTACTTAATGTTTGAATCCGGTCTTACCTAATGCTTGAATCCGTTCCTACCTTGATGAATTTGATGTTTGAATCCTGTTCCAATCTTGATACTTTTATCTTTTCCTACATTGATGAATTTGATGTTTGAATCCTGTTCCAATCTTGATGCTTTTATCTTTTCTTACCTTGATGAATTTGATGCTTGAATACCTTTCTAACTTGATGAAGTTGATGGTTGAAAAAGTTCTAAACTTGATGCTTGAATCCATTCCTATCTTGATGAATTTGATGCTTGAATCCGTCCCGATATTGATACTTTTATCTTTTCCTACCTTGATGAATTTAATGCATGAATCCGTTTCTACCCTTAACTACTTGATGGTTGAAAACGTTCTAAATTTGATGATAGATTCCGTTCCTATCTAGATAAACTTAATCTTGAATCCGATCCCTCTTAATGCTTCAATCTGGTCCTACCTTGATGCTTGAATCCGTTCCTACCCTAACGAATTTGATGTTTGAATCCTGTTCCGATCTTGATTCTTTTATCTTTTCTTACCTTGATGAATTTCATGCTTGAATACCTTTCTAACTTGAGGAAGTTGATGGTTGAAAACGTTCTGAACTTGATGCTTGAATCCATTCCTACCTTGCTGAATTTGATGCTTGAATCAGTTCCGATCTTGATGCTTTTATCTTTTCCTACTTTGGTGAATTTGATGCTTCTACATTGAACTAATTGATTGTAGAAAACGTCCTAAATTTTATGCTAGATTCCGTTCCTACCTAGATGAGCTTAATCTTGAATCCGATTCTACTTAATGCTTTAATCCGGTCCTACCTTAATGCTTAAATCCGTTCATACCTTGACTAACTTGATGTTTGAATCCGTTCTGATCTTGTAGCTTTTATCTTTTCTTACCTTGATGAATTTGATGCTTGAATGCTTTTCTACCTTGATAAACTTGATGCTTGAATCCGTTCCTACCTTCATGAATTAACTTGAATCCGTTCCTACCTTCATGAATTGATGTTTGAATCTGTTCTTAGCTTGATGAAATCTTTGCTTGAAAACGTTCTAAACTTGATGTTTGAATTCGTTTCTACCTCGATGAACATAATGCTTGAATCCGGTCCTTTCTTAATGCTTGAATCCATTCCTACTTTGACGAACTTGAAGTTTGAATCCGTTCTGATCTTGATGCTTTTATCTTTTTCTACCTTGATGAATTTGATGCTTGAATCCCTTTCTACCTTGATGAAGTTGATGCATCAATCCGTTCCTACCTTGACGAACTTGAAGTTTAAATTGTCCTGATCTTGACGCTTGTATCTGTTCCTACCCTGATGAACTTGATGCTTGGATCCGTTCCTACTTTGATGAACTTGATGCTTGAATCCGTTCCTACTTCGATGAACTTGATGCTTGAAAACATTCTAAATTTGATGCTTGAATCCCTTCAAACATGGATGAAGTTAATGCTTCAATGCAGTCCTACCTTGATGATTGATTCCCTTATTACCTTAACGAACTTGATGTTTGAATCCGATCTTGATGTTCCGATCTTGATGCTTGTATCTGTTCCTACCTTGATGAACTTGATGATTAAATCCGTTCCAACCTTGATGAAATTGATGCTTGAATCCCTTCTTAGCTTGATGAACTCTTTGCTTGAAAATGTTCTAAACTTGATGCTAGAATCCGTTCTTACCGTGATGAACTCTTTGTTTGAAAATGTTCTAAACTTGATGCCAGAATCCGTTCTTACTGTGATGAACATAATGCTAGAGTTCGATCCTTCCTTAACGAACTTGAACGGTTCCTATCTTGACGAAACTGATGGTTGAATCCGTTCCGGTCTTAATGCTCGTATCTCTTCCTACACTGATGAACGTGATGCTTAAATCCTTTCCTACCTTGATGAACTTAATCTAGAATCTGGTTCTACTTAATGCATCAGTCCAGTCTCATCTTGATACTTGAATCCGTTCTTACCTTGACCAACTTGATGTTTGAATCCATTCCGATCTTGTTGCTTTTATCTTTTCCTACCTTGATGAATTTGATACTTGAATTCCTTTCTTCCTTGATGAACCTGATGCTTGAATCCGTTAATACCTCGATGAATTGATGCTTGAAAACGTTCTAAATTTGATGCTTGAATTCTTTCCTACATCGATGATGTTAATACTTGAATCCAATCTTATCCTGATGATTGAATTCGTTACTACCTTGACGAACTTGATGTTTGAATCCCTTCCGATCTTGATACTTGTATGTGTTCCTATCTTGATGAATTTGATGCTTGAATCCGTTCCTACCTTGATGAAGTTGATGCTTGAATCCGTTTCTAGTTTGATGAACTCTTTGTTTGAATCCGTTCTTAGCTTGATGAACTCTTTGCTTGAAAATCTTCTAAAATTGATGCTTGAATCCGTTCTTACCTTGATGAGCTTGATGCTTGAATTCGTTCATACCTCAATGAATATAAACTTAAATCCGGTCCTTCCTTAATGCTTGAATCCGTTCCTACCTTGACGAACTTGATGCTTGAATCCGTTCTGATCTTGATGCTCGTATCTGTTCCTACCTTGACGAATTTTATGTTTGAATCCGTTCCTACCCTGATGAAGTTAATCTTGAATCCGGTTCTACTTAATGCCTTAATCCGGTTCTACCTTGATGCTCGAATCCTTTCATACCTTGACGAAACTGATGTTTGAATCCGTTCCAATTTTGATGCTTTCATCCTTTCTTATCTTGATGAATTTGATGCTTGAATCCCTTTCTACCTTCGCGAACTTGATGTTTGAACCCTACCTCGATGAACTTGATGCTTGAAAACGTTCTAAATTTGATTCCTAAATCCGTTCCTATCTCGATGAGCTTGAGCTTGAAAACGTTCTAAACTTGATTCTTGAATCCGTTCCTACATCAATGAAGTTAACGCTTTAATCCAGTCCTACCTTAATGCTTGAATCCGTTACTACCTTGATGCTTGAATCCGTTCCTACCTTGATGCTTCAATCCATTCCTGACTTGATGAATTGATGCTTGAATGTGGTTCTACCATAATGTTTGTATTCGATCATATCTTGACGCTTGAATCCTTTATTGCCTTGATGAACTTGATGCTTCAATCCGTTCCTACCTTGATTGATTTGATGCTTGAATCCGTTTCTACCTTGATGCTTGAATCCGTTCCTACCTTAATGTTTCAATCCGTTCCTGCCTTAATGAATTGATGCTTGAATGTGGTTCTACCATAATGTTTGTATTCGGTCATATCTTGACGCTTGAATCCATTCCTACCTTGATGAACTTGATGCTTGAAAACGGTCTAAACTTGATGCTTGAATCGGTTTCCACCTTGATGAACTTAATGCTTGAATCCGGTCCTTCCTTGAATCTTGAAACCGTTCCTACATTGATGAACTCGGTGCTTGCATCCGTTCATATCTTGGTGAACTTAATGCTTGAATCCAATCATATCTTGATGCCTGAATCTGTTCATACCTTGATGAACTCGATTTCTGTTGATGAACTTAATGCTTGTATTCGGTCCTACCTTCTTGTTTGAATCCGGTCATGCCTTGATGCTTGAATCCATTTCCATCCTGATAAACTTGATTGCTTGAATCTTACCTTGATGAATTTGACGCTTGTATTTGTTTCTTCCTTGATAAATTTGATGCTTGAATTCGTTCCTACCTTGATGAATTAATGTTTTAATCCATTCCGATCTTGTTGCCTGTATTGGGTTTTTGTGCACGCTCTTTGTCTTGCTTTAGATGGAGGGTAGTCGTCGGTAGTTCTTCTCCACCGACTCACGTAGTGAGTCGATGGAGAAGAACCCCTCTCACTATCGGTCGAGTGTGACTCGACCGATAGAAATAAATAAATCAGTCTGTTCATACCTTGATGATCACAGAAGTGGAAACCTTGTCACGATCTACTGGCTTTAATACTTCCTCATTTATTTTATTATTATTTCATATTGTATATAGATAAGAGTAATAATATAAAAATATGCATTATTTTGTTTATAACAAATAATAAGCAATTGTTCATATTTTCGGTTAAAATATTCTGATTCGAACCCACATCTCTCAGTTACATGCCAGTTATTCTGTTCACTGAATTATCAACGGTTAGTTAATTTTTCAGCAAATTGTGACTAAAAATAACTCCTTTTTTTCGCAACAGTATTCATTTCGTTTTATGTCAGCGGTAATTTGTGTATATTGTATTTTTTTATTGTTACGATTTAACTGTCACTTGCAACCTTCGTGGGATGCATTCGTCGGTGAAGGTTTCATCATTTCGTCTTTTAAATGCTATGTGCATTTGTGAGTAAACCGAAACTTCCTATTTTAAATAACGGTTATTAATTAATGCGGCTCGTGATGAGGCAAGTTATGTCATATGGTCGTCATTTATAATAGAAAGTTTAAGTTTCATCTTCTTTTATACAGGGTGATTCAAAAGGTCTTAGAGAAACTGTAAAGGTAGGTCAGGAATACAAAAACAAACCATTTTTACATAGGAACATATAGCTGCAAACGCCATCTGAGTGTACTGGAGGTAGAGGAAGAATCAAAAATAAAGGAATACAAGTAAGATATAACAACATGTTTATTAGACATCATGTTTACAATTTCAGAGGAAGTACTTAAAGTTCTTTCCATCCGCAACAATACATGCTTCGCAACGTCGACACATGGATCGACGAACGTGTTCAAAAATGTCAGGCCTCTCGCGGACACGTGCTGCTGCCTCAGCGACTCTTGCAACATGGCTTTTGAGGTAACTGCAGAGGAAGAAATCAATGGGGATAAGTCAGGTGATCTTGGTGGCCAAGCGATAGATCCGCCCTGGCCAATCCATTGCGCAGGAAAGGTGCTGTTGAGATACTCGCACACAAACAAGGTGAAATGTGCGGGCTTCACATCGTTCTGAAACCACATGCATCGGCGCACAGATACAGGAACATAATGCAGTAGTTCCAGTAAGACCTCCTCCAGGAATATCCGATAACTACGCTCGTCTAGTCGTGATGGAAGAAGGTATGGCCCAAGCAAACAGACTCCATGCTCCAGGCTCCACGCTGAAACATTTATGGTGAACCGGTGTTGTGCAGCACGGGGGCGTGTAGCTTGTGTGTTGTCATGTGCCACACATGCAAATTATGAACATTAACAACACCCTCACGTGAGAAGGTAGCATAATCGATGAAGAGATCCATCGCTGGAAATTCCGGCTGTGCGATGCATTTTTGCGAAAACCAACGTGCGAATTCCAGACGCAGGTGGTCATCTCCTTCTTCCAATGACTGGACCCGTTGCATGTGAAAAGGGTGTAACAACTCCTCGTGTAATACTCGCCACATGCTGGGTTGAGGTGCATGAATGTGATGCGAAATAGCTCATGTACTTGTACTTGGATTGAGTTCAATTTCATGAAGACCGCTTCTTCCATGACAGGTGTGCACGTCGTTCGATCCCGACCACAATGGCTGTTTACTTCGAAAGATCCAGTTTCACACAATCTGTGGTGCAAACGTTTGATGATGGGCCACGCGTCTGTTTGGGAACCGTTCGCGATACAATCACACCGCAGCTCGTCCGTTTCCATTCGCTGCCCCATAAGCTAAGTGCATATCTGCCAGCTCAGTATTACTGTAACGATGCATCCTACTCTCGCATCGTCAATGACTCGAATGATGGTGACTCGCACTGCCCTACTCAATTTCTGGCAAATAATGCCGTCTAGCACATTCGGGTGACGTTTGCGGCTATATGTTCCTATGTAAAAATGGTTTGTTTTTGTATTCTTGATCTACCTTTACAGTTAGTCTAAGATCTTTTGAATCACCCTGTATATCAGTGACGAGAAACATACATTTAAATAAATGACATATTCATTATTGTGTGTTCTAACACTACTTTGAGGGAAATAACAAGGGGCATTTTTGAACAATGCCAAAAACCATTCTGTATATTTCTTTATGCTAAGGAATACTGCACTTTATAGGTATATTTAATTTATATTTTCATTATTAGCCATTTTATTATTTCATTTACGTTTTTATCCACAGCATTTCATTATTTACAAGGTATTTAACTACTCTAACGCTGTCATCACATATCATGATGACATTGGACATAAAGAAATATTTGTCTTGATCCAGATCGGATCCGAACCCAAGACCTCCCGATGACATTATGATAGTTAATGAGCGTCATAGTGGTTGCAGATACCTTGTAATTATTATTTCATTATTCAGTTAAAATGATTCCAAAATAGTTGCAGAAAATATTAACATTCCGACTTAAACCGGTTACATCTAATAAAAGGAAAAAATGCAGTTCCAAACCAAGGCCTATTTTAAGTTTACTTGGATTCGAAATATTTTAAAAATGAATTAGAGAGAGGGAGGTTTTATTTTTAGGGCGGGTGGACCCAGGGCCGCTGTCAGTCATGCGGCTGCCGGTATACAAGATCAAAAGTGTCGCCCTTTTATACTGATCTCAGGTGTATTTGCGAAGAGTATATGAAAATTTTTAAAGGAATATGAATATACGTTTAAAGCCTGATTAATTATAACAACGAATTATTTATTATAAAATTTATTAATATATTTATTCTTTAAAATATCAATTTCAGGAATAAATTTCTTTTTAATGTTGTTTAAACATATCGAGGATCCTACAACACGAAAATACATTGTTCATAAAAACTACGTTTTTTTTCCAAGGTACATAATGCATAGAATCGTAAACAAAGATATCGCAATGAATAAAAACTAAAAAGAAAGTCAAAAATTAAAAAAATTAAAAATTGTAAATTAGCGGGAATCGGAAAAAATAATAGTGTAATAAAAGTACGAAAAATGAAAGGCCAGTAGTGAAAATATTTTGCATTCACTATGATTTCCCATTATCTTCAATGATACCTAACTAGACAATTCATGCTATGCCATTTAAGAGATTAAATAACACCTTATCATCGGAATTCGTATCCGATGATAAGAATTACGATTATAAGATTATGTGTAACATGGAGTATTTCACGACTGATGAGATGGCTGACATACATCTAGTGTATAGGGTTGCCAATGGAAACGGAAGAGAGCCAATGAGAACGTTGAAATGCCAATGAGAACGGCGCGTTTACACCGGAAACTGCGAGACACTGGAACATTCCATGCAATCACGCATGACACTGGGCTGGTGAGAACCATGCACACTCCTGACATGGAAGAAGAGATCCTACGGCGGATTGAGGACAATCCAGGCACAAGCATGCGAGCTGTTACACGTAGCCTCGGTGTGAACCACACCCTCGCGTGGAGAGTGTTGCACGAGCAGCAGTTAAATCCGTTTCATCATCAGAGAGTCTAGACATTGCAACCTCAGGATTACCCTCTTCGTGTGGAATTCATGCACTGGTTTCTGCAGCAGACTGTGGTGCAGCCTGATTTTCTGGCTCAAGTGCTCTTCTCAGATGAAGTTTCTTTCACATGTGAGGGTGTGTTTAATGTGCACAATTCTCACGTTTGGGAGCAGGAAAATCCACATCCACAATGGTGCATGGTCAACAACAACGGTTCGCCGTCAATGTTTGGACGGGTATCGTCCATGACATTTTGATTGGGCCATACCTGCTACCTCCTCGACTCAAAGAGCAGATTTATCGGATATTTCTTGAAGAAACGTTGCCGGAATGTGGTTTGAACACGACGGGGCGCCAGCACAGTTCAGCAATGATGTGCGGGATTATCGAATGTCACTTTTAGGGGCGAATGGATAGGCCGGGGTGGACCCGTTGCCTGGCCACCAGGATCGCCCAAATTAATATGTATAAATTTCTTCCTCTGGGGACACATAAGAATCTCGTGTAGGAAACTCCCATTGACTCAGATGAAGATCTCGTCTCAAGAATCGCTGTAGTCGCTGCAACTGTTCGCGAAATTCCGGAATCTTTCAACATGTATGGTAATCAATGCTTCGATGCTGTCATGTATGCAATGCTGCTGCCGTTTGCAAATTTGAGCACCTTCTTCAGAAAAAACATGTTGTTCACACTTGTTTCCATTCATTTATGTACCAGCTCCACTGATATTTCTGTCAGCGCCCTCTAGCACCGAAGGGTTACGTCAGCGGAGGTACGTTCAAAGACGAAAAAGATTTGTCTTGGTGTTCCCTATCTCCCATTAAACTTTGTACACAGAGTTTTGAAACACCCTGTAGATTAATGTTTACATTTGAAATAACGAATATATTGGAACACGTCTCCAAATATAACATCAAATTTGCAATGAAAGAATATATCGTGAAATATTTTCAATTTTGAAAAATTACAGATCACCGCAGATATTGAAGTTAAGGTTAATTAGTAAGGAGTCTGTTTACCCCTAACTGCAATACAACTTGCAACGAGTTCTCATGCTTCTAATAAGGTTATCCAGCAGTGAAGAGGGCAGAAAGCCTCACTTCTATACTAGAGCATTTCTCAGCTCATGAAGGGTCCATGGAGGGGGTTGACCACTTCCACAAAGCTTCTCAGGCATGATCAATGGGATTTAGGTCTGGGGACCGCTGGTCAATCTATTCTCTGGATATCTTCACTCTCAAAGTATCCCTCCACTATCTGAGTTCTATATGGACGAGATTTAACATCCATAAAAATAAATTATGCCACAACGGCACCTCTAAAAAATTTCGCATAAGGATCTAAGGATCGTTATCTTAGTGCAGTTAGAGTCCCTCTTGAGAAGACATGCAAGTCAGTGCAAGTAAATCAGTCATATCTTGGTAGTGATACCTCCTCATACCAACAAACAACTCCTACGAAAACTGTCCCTTTCCACGATAATCAGGAGGTGATAACATGTTCTACACTCTCTCTAGATGCATTGACACCGAGAATCACGCCATATCGTGGTTCATCCGAAAAGAGAACCTGTCCCCATTCATCGTTCACCCAATTGAAGTGCTGTCTGCTCCATTCCATTCGTGTCCTCGAATAAGCTGATATTAGTGGTATTACATTACAGGTCTTCTAATAGATAACCCTTTTTCATGAAGTCGTCGGGATATAGTTACTCTGGATCTGTCGTTCCTGTGGCAGCTGACAGCTCGATGCAAGTTGGTGCGCTGGCATCTTTCTTTTGCACCTTGCAGTTAGGGACAGGAAACGACTTCGACTGTTGCTCTGAGCCTACAATGGCTCATCCTTCTAGAGCAGGGATCGGTAAGCTTTTCTCATCGGCGGGACGAATGAGGTTTTTTCAGAGTGCCGCAGGCCTGAATCTTACTTATTGCATTAAACACCCCTAAATTACCCCACCCTCCACATCCAATGCCCTGAGCAGACCATATTCATAAACAATTCAGTTTTCCCATATATCTATTTATACAAAAAAGTAACAGTGCTTTTATAGTTTTAATGAAAAAAAACTGTTATTTTTAATTGTAGACGAAATTGAGAGTAAACAACTTTAGATAAAAATGAAACGCTTTTTAACGGAAATTAACATTGGTTTCACATACATATACCACTAATTTAGCTGCCTCAGAAATATAGGTACTTAAAGAAAATATTTAAATTTCGATACAAGCTCGGTAAATATATTTTCTATATTGTCACCAGGTTCATCCATCCAGCTTTTTGGTGTTGGGATAAACTTATGTTGCAATTTTTTGTCTCTGGACACAATATACGAAAAACGTTTTGAAGACAGTCGTTTACAAATTCGCCATCCGAATGATTTTTGTAATATTTTGCAATTTTCTCACTAATAACAAAACCTGAACGCACAATAGCATTGGAATCGTGGGACCTTTGTGTAAATAAATATATTTGCGTGTTTAAATGCTCTCAGATTTAATGTCTCTCAGATTTCATTTTTTATGCTGACCTTGATAGCTTTCATAATTTAGAATGCTTACCGATGTAGTGTCTCTTTGAGTGAGATCTGAGCTCTTTAATCGAGAACTGAGAAGTACATTCAGAAAATCCGATCTATACTTATGCGCAGAAGACTGTCATGTGGGCCGATGTCGTCATAAATTAAATTTTGGCTACAAGCGAACACTTTCAAGAACAGTGTAAAGGTAAATTGGGATAGAAAGAAAAGTTGGCATTCCATAAAGTACTTCAAGAATAAGAGATAAAAATATTTAAAAATTTGCCCGGTAATATTCGCGAGCCACTTGGCAACAGTATATGTTAGTGTCTTGCTTGCTTCGGTCCGATGGCTGATGGTCAGAGGTGGAAAACCTCTAACCATCAGCCATCGGACGGAATAACTAACATATACTGTTGCTAACATATACTGTTGCCAAGTGGACTCTGACTGAATCATTTGGCTGATGGTCAGAGGTGGAAAACCTCTGACCATCAGCCAAATGATTTTTCCTTTGCATTTTAATAGAACTGTAATCCGAAACACCCGATAAAGCCGCTCTTAATCCCAAAAGTGAAGTGCTCGTTCTTGAAGTTGCTTTTATAGCCAGCTTGATTTAAATGTCGAAAAGTCTTCCGTACTAAGAAATGCAAATTTAATAGCCGATAAATGTGAGTTATATCACGCTAAATATTCTCCGATATTTTCGTTAAATTCCGAAGAAAATTTGTTGAGCTATTTTTAATTTCGTTCAACTTCCTTAAATTATGAACAGCAGAGTAGTTATGTTCCTTGCCAATTTTGATGAGAGGCTTATATCTGTGCTCTATAAATACATGCTGAGTTTTCCGAAACGTTGTCCCAAACCTTGGGGTCTTTGTAACCTGATCATTAATCAACAGAACGAATAATGCGCAGGCGCAATTCAACCCAACTAAAAGTTCATTTCTGCCATCTACGATCTTTTTTTAGCAACGAAAGGACTCGATCGCAGTTAATAGAAAATTATGCCATTTTATTATTCATGTGACCTTTAAATATCACATACATATTAATTAGCACCTCCAAAACTCGAAGAGAATTTCATATTTTTTCAAAAATTCCTTTTAATGTGGGAATTATATTAAAGCAACTCTCACTTTTAGAAATAAATAGAGATCCATATACTTTTCTGCATTGCCGAAATATAGTCAGTCAAAAATTAGATACTATGAAATTATTGTTCAATATATAAACTTTAGAATCATAGAACTAGATCTAAATATGAGCTATTTATTTTACAAAACTTCGGATTTGTCAAACGACCCTTCGTCTATAGAAATATGTTGTTAAATTAAATATTAAACAGTTTGAATATATCCAGCAGCAGCAGGTGATGAATAGGTTGGAAGAATTTTGGCTCACATTCAGATGAATTGTGCGCCGCTCCCAAAGCATTCTGGAACGATGAGAAGGAAATTCCTCTCTCTTCACTTCTCGTCATTTTTCTTACGATTTGTTGCATTTAAAGGAGAGACAAGATAATATTCATTCCTCATTCTCTGACAAGTTGTCACGCTGAGAATGTTTAATGTACAAACATGAGCGAAATAAAAAGAGAAACATTCTGAGATTCAAATCCATTTCGCGAGAAACGGATCCACTTCGCTGCTACGTTTTGCGATTCGCAAAGAGAAACATCCAGCAGGAATTGATTGCGCTAACAAGTAGATCTGGATTCGGCACACTCCATCAAATATTCAACCATTTATCGATATCTCTATCGCCGTGGAGTGTACAAAATATGAGGTCCGTTGTTTTGCACCTTAGGACATTCGACTCTGCATATAGGTGATGATTAAGTGTTTTCTTCTCCCCTAGTAGTTGATATCAAGATTCTAATTTTAGCCGAGATGTTATTTTTTAAGAATTGAAATGGAAGATGGAAAGGTTCAATTATTTTACCTCCGAATGGGGATTTTCCATACAACAGACCAAATCAGCAAGTCACAATACCCCCAGGTCTCAGAACTAGTAGGGAAAGAGGAACCACTGGACAGCTGTTAAGAGACAGAATCTTCTCTCAAGATCTTTCAGCGTACTCTTTAACGAGCAGAGAATCTGATTTTCCTGAACAAGTGATCGCATCCGTCGGAGGGCTACAGTTCCAAACTCATTGGCTTCCATTTCTCACCGAAGTAAGAGCCCAGATTAGAGGAGAAAATCTCTGTGCAGGCTCCAATCCGGGAATAGCAGGTTACGGGTTTGGCACGTTACTCATTGAATCAAACCTTAGCTCTGGAAAGGAAAAAACGAAATTGATATCACGGCATGTAATCAGTTGATCACTGGGAGTTAGAAGTGGATTAAAGGAATTAAGGGGAAGTGTAGGGAAATCTTTAATTGCATTAAGATTTTCAGTGACTGACGAAATGGAGCTTTTCGTTTATGTATGGGGCTTTCGTCCTGTGAAAGAAGATGTTGAGGGTCTTGTGAATAGTTACGACTAAAAATCTATCGAAATGCGGCTATTTCTTTGCTGACAACTGATAGAGGCGTACGCATGATTTTCTTATGGTGGGTGGGAGGGTCGAAAGTTTAGAGAGTATGTCAGGAATTTTCAAATCAGTATCAATCCAAACGAAAATATATCAGGCAGTAATTGATTAATATACCGTAATCGAAAGCATATATACAATATACACATTTAATTTTGGAAAAAAATATTTTTTTATTCTATATTTTACTAAACAATATACACTTTATTTAAAAAAGGGGGCGGCGGTTAGTGGCCGTGGATCCCCCCCTGCCTGTCCCACTGGCTCACAAATGTTTGTTTTGAAACGCTTTTACTTTGGAAACAGAGATAAATATTCTGTTTCCTTCAATTTTCAGTTTGTTAAATATATCTGAGGACATGTATGCTATATTCTTCTACTCCTTGTATATAGCAAGTGTAGAGAAATATAAATTCTAATTGGAATATTCAAATTTATATTACGTTACAGTTTTTACAATTATACAAGGTGATTACAAAATAAAATTCTCTATTCCGAAGTCTCTGGAGCGGTGAGGAACGGAGACAGCATTGCGAAAATTGACAGGTAGCTTAATGAGAACATGTGGAAGGGATTTAGCGAAGATAAAAAAATAAGTTCGAACTTTCGCCACCGAGATGAAAAATGGACGCGGCAAACACAAGAAAGAAAGGCACAGGTGAGAAAACAATGTCCATTTGTTTTACACACGCTCTGTGTTAACTGAAGCCTGTTATAGAAACTGTTCAATATGCTCTCCATAGGTGCAGAAGATGTGCTGGAAATAAAGGACTGCGTGTGGCCACAGTTTGCTAGTAGTATGTCGCTGTGGATGTTGGCCACTGCCCATCTAAAGCTGGCCTTCAGATCAGTAAGTGATTGCACGTCACCACGATAAACCCGTCCTTGATATAGCCCCAGAGCCAGAAATCACAAAGATTCAGATCCGATAAGCGTGGTGGCTAGGTCTGAGCAAAGTCTTAAGAGACAAAGTAATCGGTGAAAGTCTTAAGAGACTAAGTAATCAGTGAAATTGGTGCGATGTTGCTAGTCACAGGGTCACAGTTACTGCGTCATATGGATCTCTATGGGTACGATACCGCAACATCCCATAGCACTTTGCGGACCATTGGCCATGGAAAGTTTAACTGTCGTGACACTGCTGTGGCACTTCTGACTGACCTCATGTCCCTTTCGGCATGGGCTGTAATGGCAACTATCATTTAATCCACCACGTCTTCTGCAATGGTATGTAAGGGCAACTACCATTTAATTCACCACGTCTTCTGCAGTGGGATGTAAGGGCAACTGCCATTTAATCCACCACGTCTTCTGCAATGGGATGTAAGGGCAACTACCATTTAATACACCACGTCTTCTGCAATGGGATGTAAGGGCAAGTACCATTTAATCCATCACGTCTTCTGCAATGGGATGTAAGGACAACTACCATTTAATCCACCACGTCTTCTGCAATGGGATCTAAGGGCAACTACCATTTAATCCACCACGTCTTCTGCAAAGGGATGTAAGGGCAACTACCATTTAATTCACCACGTCTTCTGCAATGGGATGTAAGGGCAACTACCATTTAATCCACCACGTCTTCTGCAATGGGATGTAAGGGCAAGTACCATTTAATCCACCACGTCTTCTGCAATGGGATGTAAGGGCAACTACCATTTAATCCACCACGTCTTCTGCAATGGGATGTAAGGGCAACTACCATTTAATCCGCCACGTCTTCTGTAATGGGATGTAAGACTACTATTTAATCCACCACGTCTTCTGCAATGGGATGTAAGAGCGACTACCATTTAATCCACCACGTCTTCTGCAATGGGCTGTAATGGCAACTACCATTTAATCCTCCACGTCTTCTGTAATGGGATGTAAGAATACTATTTAATCCACCACGTCTTCTGCAATGGGATGTAAGAGCAACTACCATTTAATCCACCACGTCTTCTGCAATGGGCTGTAATGGCAACTACCATTTAATCCACCACGTCTTCTGTAATGGGATGTAAGGGCAATTACCATTTAATCCACCACGTCTTCTGCCATGGGATGTAAGGGCAACTACCATTTAATCAACCACGTCTGCTGCAATGGGCTGTAAGGACAACTACCATTTAATCCACCACATCTGCTGCAATGTGCTGTAAGGGCAACTATCATTTAATCCACAATGTCTTCTGCAATGATCTATAATGCCATTGAGCAGTCAGGGCGCTTCTCGAAAAGATGTAACGATCTCTGTCAGTAATCAAAATGCCAGTCGAAACGATAACACTCTGGTCACCAAATTGAGCCTTTTCATGTTACAGCCTTTTGTCTCCAGATGAGCAGAAGTCGAGAATCGGTGTTCAAAATGAATCTGGACGAGGGACGCATTCGGGGAGGAGGAATGCTGACGCAAATCTTTGAAAGGTCGAAATTGAAAACTGATAAAACTATTTTCAGGCACAGTTCATTGTTTTGGGGAAAAACTATGTGTTAACTAAAAATGAGTAAAAGAATACTAAACAAGTATCAGCTTGTCAAGATGTAAGAAATGGGCATGGACTTATCCTTTATTTTCAATCTGCAACCACGAACGAAAAACATGAAATAAGACACTGATCAGCAAGCGAGGAAATTATCGGTCTATTTGTGAAAATTTGTTTTTCTGAACCAACAGCAAAGATTGTATTTTTTTCAACAAGGAAAACCACCTGCTGCAGTTAAAAGAAGAAAACAGTTTCCTTTTACCGAAACTGCTTCTAACGTACAGTGGCGGAAATTGATGAGAAAGAACACCCAGAAGGAATTCCTTTAGGAACGTCACATTATAATAAGTTAATAGCTAAGAGCAGTAGGAACCGTGATCCAAGATTGACATACATTGGATGAAATAATGACGTCACTGAGGACGACAACATGCATGCATATGCACACAGCGAGTATTTAAGGACTAGGACGCTAAGAAAGAAGTTATTCGTCTTGTGTGGTGTTGTTCAGTGCTCTTTGAAGAAGCTACCATGCCTCAAGAATGAGTTCATTGGAGGGAAGAATGGCAGTCTGTGGTCTTCAGTGATGAAAGCCGATTCTGTTTAGGAGAATCTGATGGTCGTTTACGAGTCGGAAGGTGACAAGGTGAGCGGCTTCTTCCATCGTGCATCTACCAGCGACACAGAGGCCCCACGCTGGGCATCATGGTATGGGGAGTGATTAGGTATCACTCTCGTACATGTCTTGTGTTTGTGCAGGGTACACTGAATAGCATTACGTATGTCAGTGACATCGTACAGCTGGCCATCCTGCCATATTTGAGTGTAATCCCAAATGCGATATTCCAGCAGGATAACGGGCAACTCAACAATCTCCTCAGGCAATGCACCAACTCCCTTGGCCAGTACGCTCTCCAGACTTGGCTACAGTCGAGCATGCCTGGGACTGGATCGAACAAAGACTCTTCCTCGGACCGCAGCAGGCAATGACCATCACTGAATTATGCATCCAAGTTGAAAGGCGCATGGAATGGTATCCCCCAACGTGATATCCAGCATCTGTACGAACGATTGCATGCCAGATTGGAAGCTTGTAATTGCTGCTCGAGGAGGTTCAACACCTTATTAAAATATGCCTTCTGTAAAATGTAATGCTCATTAAAAGGGACAATAAACATTGAAACACTTCACACGTGTATCACTGTTCTTTCTCAACAAGATATTTCTACTAAATAAATCTCATGGATTACACTTTAATTGTTAATGGTGTTCTTTTTTTCAATTTACGCCAGTGTATATACTATATATAGAGAGAGAGAAAAGTACAATCCCACTCCCTTGGGATAGCAGCAAGCCCATTGTTGAAGGGTGTCTAACCTTCCCATTCGTTGGTCGTGTGGAGTGGGATTGTGATAAATTCCATCAGATTTTATCACAATCCCACTCCACACGACCAACATCATTGTTTTTGGAGGCAATAAATAAATCTTAGAGTCAGCTCCTCCATAAAAATTGTGGATATGCGTTTGATTGTATAGAATTTTCCAATCATAACATCAGCCGATATGATCCTATATGCCATTAAAATAGCTTAGTTCGAAATCATTTTTACTTATCTTCCTATTGCTTTTGGCTTTGACATTTGTCAGTTGGTCGGTTTGTGGATTTGACAAAATGTTGCTCCACCGTATCTTTCGAACGCGATGGAGAAACTTAATGATTTAATGTCCCAAATGAAAGCTTGTGAGGCAGGGAGTGTCATAAGCCATAAAAAATTGACCCCCGTGCTTTCTTTCCCCCTAAAAAAGGGGCAATATGAAAATTATTCTTAAGCTATATCTGAAGAACGCGAAGGCTGAAAGTAACGAGCTATACGTCGAATGAAAGCTTCTGACGCTGGAAATGTGGTAGGCTACGTTTCGTAGCCTACCACATTCCCCGCACTTATTTGACCCCATTTATTTTCTTCCCGCCTAAAATGGAGAAATATGAAAATAATTTTTCCCATATATCTCCTGAACTCGAGTGCGGAAAATAATGAGCAGTGTCTCAAACGAAAGATTGTGACGCGGGGAATGTCGTAGGCTATGCAAAATGACTCCCCATACTTTTTCCCCCCTAAGAAAGGTGAATTCCTCTATGTCTTCTGAACGCGAGTGCCGAAAGCAACAAGCTATATGTCGAATGAAAGCTTCTGAGACTGGGGAGTGTCGTAGGCTATGAAAAATTGGCCACTGTGCTTTCTCCTCCCCCTAAAAAAGGGAGACAATGCGAAAATGATTGTTCCTCTATATCTGCTGAACGCGGATGCGGAAAATAACGAGCTATGTGTCAATTGAAAGCTTGTTATGCAGGGAGTGTCATAGGCTATAAAAATGACCCCCATGCATCCTTCCCCCCTAAAAATGGGAACCGTGAAAGTTGTGCTACTATATCTTGCAAATGCGAGGGCCTACAGTTATGAGTTAGGTGTCAAATGAAAGCTCGTGTAATAACGGTCGTTAACTATTTGGAATTTCGCCCCCCACTATTTCAAAATATATAATCCCAAGTTAAAGATATGAGTAAAATCTCGATTTCAAACAATATTTATTCAGCATTTAAAGAGTTATTAAAGCTGGACTATAGTAAACTTTTGTTATCCAGCTTTTATGGGGAAATGAAGTTGGCGGTTAGATGAATCTGTCGGTTGCTTGAGAAATATTTGTATAGAAACAAATACAATAAGTACAATATTATATTTAAGCCCTAGTTGAAATGAAAATACAGTTAATAACAATGTCAATAAAAATGAAGTATAATGCCCTCATGCACATATCTAAAATATGATTGTTTTTATAGCATCACAGCGTGATTGTGACAGTGCATGAAAAAAAGACGCCAGTACATACATATATATACAAAATCCTCATGCAGCCATGGGCTACGGAGGTCAAAGCAGACTGTGTAATTTTCCTCTCTAGACGTGTCTCTTTTGAGCTACAGCTGATGCATTTGGCCACTCCAGGCCAATTCTAGGAAGGTCCTGTTTGACATTGTCAACACATTGCATCCTAGATCTCCCTCTTTTTCTGATAATCTTAAGCACACTGTTCATAATCCTCTTTGCCAATCTGCCGCTATGCATATGAGCAACATGGCCAAACCAACGCAGTCTCTTTCTGCAAATATGCTGCTCATAGGAGGTTGATGACTCCTTCTTCTAACCTCATCATTACTTACAAAGTCAAACCATCTAATTCCCAATATATTGCGAAAGCATCTAGAATCAAAGACATCAAGTTTCTTGTTATCCTGTTTACAAAGGGTCCATGTTTCACTACCATAACTATCCTTAGAAAGAACCAAACTATTATACAGCCTAATTTTAGGCTTTAGGTGTATACGTCTATTTTTCCATATTCTTCATAGATTCTTAAAAGTCCCAAGCAGAAATCCCCATTCTTCTATTTATCTCATGCCGCACATCACCAGTATCTGTTACATAGCTTCCAAGACAATTAAACTGAGACACTTGCTCAATAGAACAGCCATTCAAAGCAACTGAAGCACCATCTGCCTGACCAATTTTCATCACTTTAATTTTTTCTCTGTTTACACCAAACCTACTCTATTACCAGTCTCATCAACAGTTTTAATGAACAAATTCATCTCATTAACATCAGTAACAAACAGGGCCAAATCATCTGCATAATCTAAATCAGAAATGTTATAATCTCTAGACCAGTGATTCCCAAACTTTTCTGGACCATCGCCCCCTTTAGAAGAAACAAAAATTTCAACGCCCTCCTAGTCCATAATAGTTAATTTTATATGAAATATTAAAATATTGTTGCATATTATCTGTACCTAATTTATCTGTTTATTTATCTATTAAAAATCATAAAGCAGAAATTAATAAAACGACAACCAAATGTACAATAAAATTGTTTATTAAAATTTTAAAAATAAACACAGAATCAATAAGAAATAAAAAATAATGAGATAAACAAAAAATTAATAATAAATAAAAAAATTAATGAGCTGGTTGAAGCTGGTGGAGTGTTAACAATTTGTTAATGTCGGGTTCCAATTTCGTTAACATCAATCGCAGATCGCCACGCTCAATGATGTGTAGTCTGTTCCTCTTCTTTGACAGTAAATTAGCTACTGCACTGAATCCACGCTCAGCCAATAGGACGAAGGAAATGCGATTAAAAACTTCTGTATTATTGCCCACAATCCAGGGTAGAGAACTGGTATTGATTTTTGAAGTCAGAACTCTTAGTATCCATGTTTGAATTTTACTTTGAGTGCTTCGTTAGTCGTGAGTTCTAAGAGTTTCTCTTCCAAATTTGATGATTCTTCAGTATCTGTGTTCGCGAAAGGATCTAAAACCCAACTCGGTATATTCATGTTTAAAATATCTTTGAGGCGCTCCGTAAAATCTACATGAAGAACTTCCAAGTGTTGGCAGTAAGTAAGTAAATCTTCCGGTTTTGCAGAGACTGCTGATAATGTGGGAAAGTGGTTGTATTCACCTCTACCTAGATTTCGTTTGAATAGAAGAAGTTTTCCCGCAAAAGCAGCTATGACGTTTTTTGTTTTAATTAAATTCAACTCATCACCTTGCAATTGTAAATTAACTTGATTAAATATTTTAAACAGGTCTGTCAAATAAGCGATGTCATTTTTCGACGTAATCAGGTTTTCGCGCAATTTTTCGTCTCTGTCTTCAAGAAAGTCCAGTACTGAGTCAAATAGATTGAAAAAACGATTCAGACAAACACCTTTAGAGAGCCAACATATTTCTGTGTGCAGCAGCAAGCGATTGTAATCTTCATCATTTTCATTACAAATCTTACCAAATAATCGGTCATTCAATGAATTGCTGCTAATCTTATTGATTGCTTTAATAACGTAATGGAGCGACGTATGCAGACGTTCATTCAAATCTTTTGCAAATAAATGCTGACGATGAATAATACAATGTACAGCGAGTACATTTGGTACTGCTTGTTTCAAATTCACCCTTATGACGCGCTGTTATTGCTGGAGCACCATCAGTAGCAGCAGACAAAATATTGCAAATAGGAATTTCTTTCTCTTGAAAAAACTTTTGCATGGTATTAAATATAGATTCTCCCTTTGTATCAGATTCCAAATTTTTAGCAAATAATAACTCTTCATGAATTTTTTTCTTCTTTTATAAATCGTACGTATGATAAGAGTAGAGCTTCGTTATTTGGTAGAGTTGATTCATCGAGTTGAATGGAAAATTTGCAAGTCTTTAAGTAATCACATAATGATATTTCAACGTCTTTTGCCATTTCATCTATTCTTCTTTGCTCTGAATTGTTACTGAGAGGAATTTTTTTGATGATATCTGACGGTGTCTTATGATGAAGAACAGTTTTTAATATCTCTTTGACTGCCGGCAAAATTAATTCCTCGCCAATTGTGTGTGGTTTTCCTGCTTTTGCGATTAACAATGAAACGTTATATGAGGCTCGTAGTCCATCATCATCTTGTTTAGAAGACGACGCAAAAAGGTTTGACATAGTTGGCTGTTTTACATATTGCTTTTCCAGTTCTTGAAAATAGGATAAAACTTTGTTCTTCTTATCAGCATGCATTTTATTTAAATGCTCTTGTAGCCTAGAAGGTTTCATAGCTTCATTTGAAAAAACGTTTCGGAAAATTAAACACATAGGTAAAGATTGGTTTATAGGAGAGTACGAAAATCCATATTTCAAATACTCAATACTGTACTGCCGGCATTTCTTTTTAGATGTAGATTCAGACATTTTCAAATACAAATTAACTTCTGAACAGATTTATAGATATTTATAATAAAAATAATAAAACATTCCTAGAGCTATCGCTTTTATAGATTTGATTTTGTGCACGCATTAACTTGTATGTATGCGATGCCGGCGCACTTGCTCCGTAAACAAGTCATTTCAAGCTCCCATATTCTTGTCGAAACATGTTAAATTGCATGAACTGCGTGTTTGCCTACCAACTTGCAAGGACTTGTCACCGTCAATCTATTCTAAACTAAAACAAATTAGGTATAGGTATACCTAATGCTAATTTAAAAATGATTGTTAACGCGATACCAATAAGATAATTTACATAGCTAGATAAAATATTTATTCATGAAAACAGGTATTTTCAAAGTATTTTATTATATAAAAAAATTATAAAAAAATATTAAATATAATAAATTTATTATTATTATATTATTATTGCATATAGGTTGATTTGCCTATCAGGACGGACACACATGCCCAACATAATAAGCCTGATATAGTAGTGCATGCTAAGGTATTGAATGAGATTACAATTATTGAAGTAGGAATAACATCTCAGGATAACCTGCAGACAGTAGAGATTGAAAAGAAGAGGAAGTATGATCTGCTGGCTAATGAGTTGAGCCTAATTCACAAGTGTAATGTTAATATTATACCTATGTTCTGACGTGGGATGATATTGTAACTACGTACCATAAAGCATACTCAAAGCGACTTGGAGTGGGAAAACATATTGAAGCTTATATCCAATCTGTGATCTTGAAGAGAACTTTTGAGAGCATCTCAGTCGACTTCAGACGTACCAGTACGCTAGTAGGCGGTAGCAGGGAACTTATTGTCCAAGCTGCAGTTGAAAAGCTGTACATGACGGATGAGGTAGTGGATGACCAGAATCACCAGGAAGACACCACAGAATAGAAGAGATAAAAAGGTTGTCACAGAAAATTGAATATATTTATTTGTTTATTTGACCGCCCCTCTCGACTGCCTCAACGCCCCCCATTTGCCTCTGGATCCGCTACCTCCCCCACGGAAGGCTCCAGCGCCCACTGGGGGGCGGTATCGCCCCCGTTGGGAATCTATTCTCTAGACCATTAAAGGAATTGCAAAGAATTTCGCATAACATAATCAATAACGAAACTAAAGAGAAAAAGAGACAAAATGCACCTTTGTCTAACTCCACTAGCAATGCTAAACCAATCACTGCAAGATATAAACTCACACACACGACTCAGTGTTATTACAGTGAGCTTTCATTACGCTAACTAATTTGTCAGGTATTCCATATGATCTAACAATCAACCACAAATTATGTCGATCAACAGAGTCAATTGCATCAGAATTCAGGATATTTGAGTACAGAATAACTTGGGAATTCGGGATATTTGAGTGCAGAATAACTTGGAGTTTACTGCATTAAAGAATGGTAATAAAAATTAAAATTAATATGAAAAATTAATTTAGACAGGTTTAAATGAAAACAATAAAACATATTAGAAGCGTATTTTCAATAGTGTATGTAAATGATTATTTTAATTTTTTTTCAAATTTTGAACGATTTTTGCAAACTAGCTCAGTTGTGCTTTAGATCAAGATAAAAGAAAGTTCTGCATACGAGCTAGGATGTTTAATGCTTCTGCTTCCACAACTCTTGAAATGCGTAGGAAATATTGTTAGAAATGCAATTTTGATTTTCCGTAAAATTTCATTTTAAAAGATACAGAACTTTGCAACTTTGTGTTTTAATGCAATTTTGGTTCGGTTAAAACATAGCCAAATGAGTGAGAAGGGGCAAGTTACTCAATGCAAATTCAAATAAATAGTAACCTTGATTAAAACCTTTTTGGTGTTGTTTCAAAGAATTCCGTTAAGGTTATTGTAATGGAAACAAGCAGAGTAAAATCTTTGGTGTATTGTAAAGCAAAAAAAAAAAATCGATATTAGAAAATATCAACTAGAGTTTGGTTGTGTTTTTGTCTCTACCTTAAAAGTCCTAATTAAAAGAGGCGATTCTTCGTTTGCATTAAAATTCATCAGAAATCTTAAGTCCTTTCAAAATAAGGGCAGGGTTTACAACTTCTGCTGCCAGAGTTCTTTCTCTTCAGAAACTGAAGTCGTTTTGCCAAGAAGCATTTGATTCTGCAGTCCAGTGAATAAAACGGAAATGAATCTTGAAATGCAAAGGATAATGTGGTGAGGATCAGGAATGGGGGAAACTGCCTTTGTGCGGAACCTGCTGGGCTCTAGAAATACGTAGCACAAATAAATTCTTTGCCTTAAATGTTTATTTAATTTGCATAAATTAAGTAACACTTTTACAAACAAAGAAGTAAACGGAATTCGCAATGCGAAGTTAATGAGTTTTGCATCAAGAGCCATGAGAAATTCTCTTCGCATGTCAGATATGTGTTGACGAATCCTTTGTTCATTGAGGATAAAAGGCTTACTACTACTTTGGAAAGAATAACAATAATCCTTTTTTTTTTTCATCATTTCCCTTATTTTTCAATTCTCTTTGTTTCAAAGTTATTTTATTCTCTTCTTTTAACAACATTGAAATTTTTTTCCTGTTTTGTATATTTTTAATCTTGATTTTAGTAGAATAAAATACGACATTTGATGATTTTGAAAATGAAATGAAAAATTTAAAAATGTTTGAAAGAAAAGAAAAAAGTTTTCCCGTAACGAGGAGTAATTTTTTAACAACGTTTCAAAGACATGAAGGACATAAATATGCAAATACTATGCAAATGAAATATAAAGAGTTTTGTATTTTCAGATAAAGCAAATTATTAAAACGAAGATGCTGAAAAATAAGTTATGCTATTGTTTTCGCAGTAGCAATATACGTAGTGGGCATATGCATAAAGGAGGTTTTTATGAACAAATTTGGCTGCTTTTCCTTCAGCAGAATGTTTTCCGCATATAGAACTATTTGGCTACTTCGGAAGGATTCAAAATTCTTAGAGTAAGGTTACTAAACGAAAGAGCGATTAACAAGAGTTGAATGGTAGATGGAAGCTTCCTGTCAATAACATCCGACATGCTGAAAATATTGGCTCTCATCAACATGAGGAAGACGTTAGCTCTTTTTTTTACATCGCAACATAGTGGCTCTCCTAAAGAACAAGAAAATATTTTTACTCCAATTTGTCTCAATGTTGAAAAAGCAACAGTTTTCTTAAAATCCATTTCTCAATTTGCGAAATAAACCGGCTAGAAATATGGTTATACTAGGTAAAATAATAAAAATCTGCTTATTATGACGGTCAATATCTAACCTCAAAATAAGGAGAGTCAGATATTGACTCACCTTATCGCTTTCTTTTTCGTGTCCGATAAATGGCTCTACTTATCATGTATCAGATATTGGCTATCTTTGTACTGTGGCAATATCAATTGACAGTGTAGAAACAATTATTCAATATTTAAACTTCCGAAAGGTCACAGCAAATGGGTTCCCCACAAACGGAAAGAACAGCAGAAAAAGGACTAGAGTCGATTGGTGCAAGGAGATGCTGGTAATGTTGGAACTTAATGATCCCACTGTTACCTAGTGGCCAAATGGTTAACAGACATTCTCACAGGTAACAGATAATTACTAATATCACTAATAATTATTTACTAATAATTCTCCCAGATGATAATATTAATAATAATAATAATATTAATAATAATTACTAATAATTCTCCCAGATAATCGACAACAATTTTTGAAATGTGGAAGATAAACCGCATTCCAAAATCATCCGACAAGTCTTTTTCTCAATGAAGAGGTTGTTCACCATCATCATTCTCAAGCAGCCATGGGCTACGGAGGTCCAACCAGACCACTCAATTTAGTTCTCCTGAGCTACACCTGCTACATCTGGCCATTGCACACCAATTCTAACAAGGTCCTGTTTCACATTGCCTGCCCTCCGCATCATAGGTCTCTTCCCCTTTCTAAGGCCTTTAGGCACGCTGTTCATAACCTTATTCGCTAATCTATAATTATCCTTATGGGCAACATGGCTAAACCAATAGAGTTTCTCTCTGCACAATGTGCTGCTTAAAGGAGGTTGCCCACTCCTTTGCCTCACCTGATCATTAGTTACAAAGTTGAACCACCTAATGCCCAAAATACTGTGTTAAGCATCTAGAATCAAAAACATCAAGTTTCCTGTTATCGTGTTTACAAAACGTCCAAGTTTCACTACCATAACTAACCCTAGAAAGAACCAAACTCTTGTACAGTCTAATTTTTGTCTTTAGGTGTATACCACTATTTCTCCACATTCTCCATAGATTCTTAAAAGTTCCGGCAGCAATCCCTATTCGCCTCTTAATCTCATGCCGCACATCACCAGTATCTATTACATAACTCCCAAGATAATTAAATTATGACACCTGCTCAAGACTGCAACCATTCAGATTAACTGAATCACAGCCTGCCTGACCAATTTTCATCACTTTAGTTTTCTCTCTGTTTATAACCAAACCTACTCTATTACCAGTCTCATCAACAGCCCTAATGAAAGGATTCATCTCATCAACATCATTTGCCAAAAGGGCTAAATCATCAGCATATTCTAAATCCGAAATTTTAGTATCTCCAGATCATTTAAGGCCAAAATCTTTCCCTTCAAGTGAATTTCGCATAACGTAATCAATAACCAAACTAAAGAGAAAAGAAGACAAAATGCACCCTTGTCGAACACCAGAAGCAATAGTAAACCAATTGCTATAAGCCTTACCAACTCTCACGACTCAGTGCTATTATAGAAAACTTCATTACGTTAACTAACTTGTCTGGTATGCCGTACGATCTCACAATCAACCATAAATTAAGATGATCAACAGAGTCAAAAGCTTTTCTAAAATCAACAGAGCTTGTACCTACAGTTTCTCAAACTCTGAACGTTTTTCAAGAATCTGCCTGATGGAAATATCTGATCTACACATCCCTTACCACTTCTGAATCCACATTGATCATCACGCAATTGACTGTCAACCAAATTCTTAATTCAATTAAACACAATCATGCAAAGAACTTTACCTGAAACAGAAAGTACGCTAATACCACCCATACTCTCTATAATGCTTTCTGTTCGGACTAGTAGGGTATTGATTAAAGACATTCCTACAGTTCTTTCTTTCTGAAATAGGCTCAAGTGCCTTATCACTCAAATAATTCGGGGGCGTGGGGAGGAGGGGGGGGGGCTCAGTCGATAGCGTGCCGGGCTTGTAATCTGCAGTTCCCAGGTTCGAGTCCCAGCTGGGTCAGCATTGAGACTTATCTCCGCAAAACTCCCCGTCCTGACAACGGTCAGTATGGGACACCGATGGGCTTTTGAAACGTCGCCGTCCGTCGGATGGTACGTTAAGCCGTGGCCCCGTGTGCGGGAGAGCCATACCATGTGCGCGTTAAAGGACACGTTGGATGGCATTGACGGGAGGCTACCATCTGTCTCCCAACAACGTTTCCAGTGGCTCCCCTCCCCCAACCTTTTCTGAGCCTTCGGAGTCCTTGTGATCTGGCCATTTAGCCCATTGTGTGCGGATAAAGTGCCACTCAGAGGTAAAACAACCCAAATCAAATAATTGTGCCTCCTCTGCTAATAGTTTCCTAAAAGAGTGCTGTTAGGTTCCAAAAAAAACCTGTTTAAAACGGTCCCATTCTTCCTCAATTTCAGTAGAAAGCAAACCATGACTATCATAATGATTAAGTAACCTATCATGGTAAGCTTTAGCTATAACTGGGTCTTTTAGAACTTCAGAATTAAAGGTCAAATTTTTAACCTTAGCACAACACTTCTTAAGTTGAAGTTGGAAGACACTTTTAAGAAGGTAATGGTCAGATCCAATTTCAGCTCCCCTGTATGCCCTGGTATTCCTAACAGAACTAGCCCATTGGCTGTTAATTAATGTATAATCTACCATATTCCTATGCAGCCCATCTGGTGAAAGCCATGTGTGTCGCAGTGTTTGTAATAAGTGTGTTAGTTATTCTCAAACCATTAAGTTTGCATACCTGTAGGAGACATTGCCCATTGCAGCCATCAATACCAAAAAAGCCTATTATCCGACACAAAATGTCAGGGTGAGTACCATCTTTGGCACTGAAGTCACCAAGAACAAGAGTAATATCTCCTTTCTTGTCAGAATTCAAAACATCCTGAAGTTGTCCGTAAAATCTATCCTTCTCATCCTCATCAGCATCCTCAGTGGGGGCATAATTGCATATAATATTCAAGTTTTTAACGCTTGTCTGAAATTTTGCCTAAGAAACCTTTCATTAATGCACTCATATCCAAGAAGAACATTACTAGCGTGTCTGCTGAGAAGCAGACCTACGCCTTGGTTATGCTTATTATCGTCCCTCCCTGAAAAGAGAAATATAAGATTTTTTTTTAAATCTGACTTTTATCTGTCCGTCTAATCTCTTGCAAGCTGAGAATATCTAAATTATAACGGTGGAATTCTTGTGTGAGGACATCAAGAGAATAAGCTCTGTGCGGGGTCCTCATATTCCAACTACCTATGGAGAGAAAATGGTTAACGGGATGTTTAAAGAAACTATGTTTATTGAGAGAGGGAATGCCGACAATATCAAACAGCCCTCTAATCGCAGGCATGGGGCAAAGACTCGTTCCCCCCACCACTAATGGCTGAAGCCTTCTACACTGGAAGATTTACTCCAATGTAGAATTTGACGATGCCAGTAGAAGCAAGAGTTCAGGTGCCTGCAATGACCTCTGCTCAGAATTATCCACCAGCTGATAACTATATTCTGTGAATCTATTCACTTGGGGCTATCAACCCACAAAGAAACAGAAAACACAGCGGAAGATTCTCCCTTTACAGAAGCCCACCAGTTCAGCAAATTCAGGATCCATAATCAAGCTCAGAGCCTTAATCCAATCCATTAAATTTATAATGTCAGCACCAGGACACTGTATGGTTGACCACTCCTCAGCAGGGTAGAAAAAAAATGAAAAGTAGTCATATTTGTCCAGATGAGTAGGTCATACTAATCTGGCTGCCCTCCCTTTCCGTTCACTTCCACAAGAGAGTATCCCTTTTGAAAGGTATTAATGGCCTGCACCACGAGGAGGCGGGGTGATAGGCTGGCCGTTTCTATGCATCATTATTGGGAATTGGTATACAGCAGAACAGTTTTTTTAAATCCCAAGGAGTGGATAATAATAAATAATAAATACCCCCTCAAGCAGCTGCTTGCCACAGAGGTCTGACAGGAGCCTGTCAGTTTATATGCCACAGTAGGAGATCTGAGAGGATGGCTGAAAAAATGACCTATAAATGCCAATACTCTACCAACATTGTTTTGCCCAAATTGGTTAAGGATATTAAAGAGCAGCGTCCAACAACAGAAATGTCAATAGTCCTCCTTCGTCATGACAATGCTAGTGTTCGCAAAAACTGACAAGTTACGGCCTATATGGAGCAGGAAAAAACCAAACATCTAATCCATCATGCATATTCACCCGATCCTTTACCATACGATTTTTGGTTGTTCCCAAAAATTAAAAAGGCACTTGCTGGGAAGCCTTTATCAAGGGTGCAAGACCTTGCAAAATGTGTTCATTCAGAGTTGCAGAGTATTCCTCAACAGATGACCCCAAGCGTTCCAGAATTGGCATATACGTCTGTAATTTTGCATAGATGCTGGAAGGGAGTACTTTGAAGGAGAGTAAAAGTTTTGTTGAGGTAAGTGCAATGTTGTTTGTTCTGCAGATGCATATTAAAAACTTTTTGAATGACCCTCGTATTTGCAGGAAAATGTTTTAAAGGATCTTGAATTCGAAAATTGGTTGTTTGCCTGTTTGTCTGTCTGTACGGGATTCTCGTGCCTGAACATTGCAAGTTACTGAACCGGAATTTTATGTTTTAACGCTTTTCTACTGTCTTTTTGACGTAATAATCAAGAGTACTTACCATACAGCAATGTTTTTTAAATATAGATTTTCGAAAAAATGGCTTTAATGATTTTCATTAATAATATTCTTCCTATATTGGACATCGTTTGATTTGTATCTTCAGACGTGTTAGACCGAAGAGTATGAAAGAAATCGGCACGACCTCTGCACGACCTCTGCACGGTATAGTTGTGCAGCAGCGCATATTTTATTCTATTCCACAGTTCAGCATATAACAATCTTGTTGCTATATATGATGTACGAGATATGTGAACCTTAAATCACATGACATGTTCGAATGTGTGAGGAGATCTGTCAACTTTTAAAAACAGCAACATTTAATGCAAGTCTTAGGAAATATTGGAATCTTTGAGGTTGGCTTCAACTGTAACGATGGGATGTATAGACCTATACAGTACTATACAGCAGGTGTGTTACAGAAAATAACTATACACGCACACTGAAATAAAACTTTCCTTTCTCGTAATCTTTCACTTTGGGTGAACACAGGTTATATTTCCTCATTTGTAGTCTGAAGGATTGGGGAAAATGTGAACCATGAGACTGCATTTTGTTTTAATTACAATATAAGCCTATGAGAGGGTTTATGCGACATATTCTGCGCCGATATTAAAAATGGATTCGTCCAGAATATGTTATTCCTTCCTCCTTATTATGTCCTACCTGTAGTTTGAGTGGATTGAGCCGTTAGTCATGAAAAGGTTAAATCAAAAGATAACGTCATTAATTCAACTTCTTTCTTGGCTGCAGTTGCTATGTAGACTTATTATGCCATCTTTATTCCACTGAGAAATTCAGTTAACAGCTACAAATATATTAAAATGTGATGAGAATCTCTCATCATAAAACATAAAAAAAATCCAGCAGGTAATGGAAACTTTTAAAAAGGAAATTCAGATTTCGAAATATCGACATTTTGAAATGTATTCCTTATTGTTTACATTCATTTTGTTTTTTTTTACATTTCGCTGTAAAACTTCTGATATCAAAGAAGAACAATTAAATTAAGTTGTAGAGTTCTATTTCTTTTAAAATTTTAAGAGAAAAGAAAAAATTTGTATTTTTTTCATAATATTGAACCAAGAATATTCTTCAAAGTCTTCAATTACTAATTGTTTGGATTATTAAAACAGTGTAATACTTTCTGATCGTATATGGGATACATTTTTTCACAATGTGACCAACCGAGACCAAATTTTCTGTCTCCTTTTTATTAACAGGAATATTGTGTCTTCAAAGACAAGATTTGAACTTCGTTTTTTCCTACTTTTATCTTTTTTTGCTAAAATGGAAACCTCGTTATTCCAATTAGAGAATCCGTGGCTCATCGATGGACTCTGGATTAAACTTACTTCATCTGAAAGTCGTTTAATTATTTTAACCTAAGTTTTCAAAAATTCGAAAAAAAAAGTGGAAACATTCTAGTCTTGCCTCTGCGACACTTTAGAAATATATTAGATATTGCATTTTGGAATTCTTTCCTACAGAAACAGGTAAAACAAAACTGAACTAGCTGACGTTTTCAAAATCGGAAAAACAAAATCAGCCAGTTTGGATATGAATCCACAACCTTAAGATAATACGACAGATGTTCTATGCTCAAGATTGTTCAATCCTAAGTGTAATTACTTGGGTTTGTTTCTTTTACACTAAGAGCATGGTTTTTTTTACACGCTGCACCCATCCACCAACCTCTCCTACTCTGTCACAATAATGCTGCCAGCCGGAACCCCTTGCGAACTATAAATAGGTCAGTTACCTATATGCTGTATAGGGTACGTACAACTGTTTAATGGGTAAACACGGTGATCTGAGCGAATTTGATTGTGGGCACATAGTCCTTGCGAGGAAGATGGAACGCTCCATAAATATGACTGCAGAATGTCTGGGATTTCCGTGTGCAACCATCGCACATGTGTACCAGGACTATATCAAAAATGGCTAAACCTACAGCCACCGGGGAAAATGTGCCCATAACCAAGCCATTGATGCTCGAGATGAGTGCTGCCCCTCCCGTATCATAATGTCGGAATGGAGGGCCACAGTGTAGATAACAACCGGCATTCAATGACAAGGGTGCTATGAAGGTTTGGGCAAAGACTATTCGACGCATGATGGCACAACTGGGATATGGCAACTGACACCCACATTGAGTATCCTTGTTAACAGCATGTCACTGGGCTATGAGGTTGCAGTGGGAGAAGGAACATCACCAATGGGCCATGGGAAACAGGAAATGGGTAGTTTTGTCTGACGAATAGAATTTCCAAGTACAACATACCGAACGGAGGTTGCAGGTGTGGCGTAGACCATGTACCCCAACTGTTAAGTTGTGGTATTTTAGGTTGAAGTAGGAAGTGTAATGTTCTGAGGCATGTTTACGTGGGCTACCTTGGGGTCCCTTGTATCTATTAAGACCGCCATCACTGCATAAGTCTATGTTGACGTACTCGTCACACACCTACACCACTTCATATGGCTCATATTCTTCACTTCATATGGCTTCATATGGCTTCATATGGCTATCACACCTTTTGGATACATTCTTTCAACAATTTGAATACCTTCCTTCAACAAGAATCTCATCTCTCGCTTTTGGGGAAGGACTGGTTGGAGGAGCATTCCAGTGAGTTACCAACCCTCGAATTCACTTTCACTCCCTGGATTTGAATCCTATTGAGCATCTGTGGGACGAAATGGAGCGACGCATTCGATCCCGAAACCCACCACTGGCAACTTTCGGATCTTTGCGGAATCACGGGATCAGCTTTATGGAATCATGGGTCACAATACCACCCGAATGTTTCTAAAACCTGGTAGAGTCCATACCACGATGTGTTTCTGCTGTTGTCATTGCAAATGGTGGACCCACGTCATTAAGTTGGTGTGTGTAATAAATTATTCTTTCAGTATATACAAAGGTTATCTTGTGACAGAGATTTTAATAATGCGTGTTGAGAAGAATGTTGGCAAATAAGAAAGGAAAACATTAACATAATTAAAGAGCTAGGCAGGGCTACTTGATTGTGTGACAGTCGCATGTGAATGACATTGATGTAACTGTTATTGTGCTCTACCATTATTCTAACACTTTGAAATAGTGGTTACAATCTTTCAGGAAGGCTGAAATCACTATTTAGTGCAATGATTTCAGTTGAATTGTAAAATACATGTAATCTATTCTTCCAGAAAACATTAAGATTTTGGAGTTGCTGTTGATAATTTTGCGTATTCATGATAATTTTTCGTATTCATGCCATATCTCAATTCATGACTCAGTTTCATTCCATGCCAATATTAAACATTTTCATGAAATGGAACAAACTGGAATTTAAGAAATTTATTAAAAAACTTAGATGAAAAGTTGGAAGTAGATGAAGTTACTATCGTTGCCTTTGATGAAATAGAAATGGTGATCAAGTAATAATAATTCGAAGGACATTATCGTGCTCTGTTACAAGTTCATTGTATCAAAGGAGTGCAGTTATTTCCGAAGTGAGGTGTTTATCATCATTTTGCTATTCTTAAGAGATGCTTACTCATTGAGATAATTAGCAGGCTGTCATTTGATGATCACTTTTTCGCAATCCTTCCATTCCGCCTCCGTTACTTTTCTAACCAATACGAATGTCGATCGTAATGAATTATACATCAAACTGAACGAAGCACAGACTCTTCACTAAGTCTAAGATTGCTTCCCTGGAATCTACTTCGCTAAGTCTAAGATTGCTTTGTCTTGCGGATGTTTGCCACGCTCACACGTGCAGGGCACCGTTAAACAAGTACCTGTTTGGCTGTCAGGATAAAGAGATCAAATTGTATCTATGTAGAAGCTAAATGTTAATGAGCAGATCTCTCCCCTCTTCAAGTATTTCTTGCACCTGATACATTATGAATTTGCAGTAAGGATTAGAGGAAATATGCAGCAACAGCAACGAAATCTTAACCTGCCATATCCTAAGCTAATGAACAAAACTTCAACGCAAAAACCTCTATTGCATCTATTACATTCAACGCAAAAGCTCCTCCAGCATCTATGCAAAGTTGCAGACGTCTACGCCAATTCTGGAAAGCTTGGTGGCACTCTTGTTGGAGAATACTCCTCAATTCTGAAAGAACCCATTTTGCAAGATCTTGCACCCTCGAAATAGGCTTCCTAGAAAGTTCCGTTTTCACTTTTGGAAACAACCAAAATTCGCATAGTGCAGGAAGGGGTGGATATGTAGGATGCGATAACTTTTTGATCTTTTTTCTGCTCCAGATAGGCTGCAAGTTGCCGGGTTTTGTGAGCACTGGCATTGTTATGAAGAAGGATCATACCTTGACAAGCTTTCATCTCCTTAACCATTTAGGCCAAACAATGTTCGTGTAGCATTGTCCATTTCTAGTCATTTTTTAAGGTAAAAGGTGTCCACGGCTGCTACTCCTTGGGAATGGAAAAAAGTTGTGAACATCCTCTTCCTTGAGCAAAGTCTTGTCGGTGGATGTAGGGACGAGGTTAATTTTCAGTCCTATTCGATTCAGTTCAATATTAGGCATCTCCCAAACTTTTGTTCCTACATTCGGATCCTGCCTGTAATATTTAAAGTGTCCCACCAAATATAGTTGCAGATCCCAAACATAGTTGCAAATCTTCTTGGAGTTGTATAATAATAAAACCACGTCTCATTATCTGTGACAATGTCTATTAACCGTTTGGGGACACTGGGTTCAATACCAACGTCTCCTTGCACGAGTGGACTCGAGCTCTTTTTTGATGTTCTTGTCAGTTTGTGGTGTACCCATTTGGCACAGATCTTTCGGAACTTTAAATGTTGATGAATAATTATTTCCACACTGCCAATCGATGCACTGACATCTAAATGTATTATTTGAAATGTGATATTCACGAACAGCAGCGATGGTTCTCTCGTTCACGGCCTGCTTCTATCTTCCTCTGCACGAGGAAAGTTTTCGAAGCTCTCTGGTCCTTCTCTGAATTTGCCCATTCATTCCGTAACAATGCAATATCAGCAGGCATAACCCCCATATACATGTGATAAATCGGCATGATTTTTTTCGCGTCGTCCCCAAGCTGCATCCTTGTGAAGATGTAAAATATTTCCCGTCTTTAGTAGGCTCCGTAGCAACAACGCACAAATTTCGCAGACCGAACTTTACGCGTCACTAGAGAAGACAGAAATGATGATACGGCCATTGTTTTTAACGCGTAATGACAAGTTTAGACATGCTTTTAAAAAAGTCTTGCTCGTTACTTCGGAGGAGCGAGTGTAAATCTGCAGACAATGTGAAGAACTCTTTCAACGCCTTCCGTACAATAGCACTGACCTGCAAGAACCAGGTCACCATTTTGTAGTGGCTCTTCACCCTTGATTTTACCAAAGCACCCAATTGTCGAAGATCTTGTTAGTCACCGAAAATCTCCATTTGGCTCTGGCAGGCTCAACAAGCTTAAGCTTTTCCGGTAAGAGGTGTTCGAGAGAGGGGTTGCCAACTTTTGTTTTGCCGAGAAAAGATACTTATGTATCAAGAATTTAACATTTTATTTGACAAGTAATTCTGTTTAAAATAATAAATATAAATTTATAATTGAAACGGAGTGCAAATGATTGCAAACTCATATATTAGGCATAATATTCATGAATAGGTTTTTAAACTACCACTAGAACGGAAAGGAAAAATGCACATATATTATATATAGGTAATTATTACAGAAGAGGGACAAAACACTATTTGAAATAGAAAACACAAGAATACTCGAATAGGTTTTCGAGTGTGTCTTTTTTTCTCCGGAAAGTTTTGTTAATGCGTTTTGAGAATTGCTGAAAACAAAAGCAGAGCTTCTTTTCCACGAAACGTCGCTTCAGTCCTATTCGATTCAGTTCAATAATAGCCATCTCCCAAACTTTTGTTCTTACAATCGGGCCCTGCCTGTAATAGTTAAAGTGTACCGCCAAATATTTTAGTCACGAGCCGCCACTGCCAATAACGGGGGTCGATGACAGCGAGTTATGTATTATATGAAAACTTTTGAGCGAGGAAGAATTAGGGCTATAAAATATTTATTTCCTTTTCTTCGAAAATGGCAGGCGTGAGATTTGCCAAGGTTTGTTTGTTCTGCAAAACCATGAAGATGAAGAAAATAAGTGATTCTTTTAAGTTGAGAGGAAGAGACCGAATTAATGTATTTACAAGTTTGTTTACGGAATATGGAGGTATGCCAATAACAATCAATGAAATATCACAATCAAATCAATTTGCCTTACATTGCATGAAACAACTTATAAATTACCGTCTGTGCACCATCTATATTTAATATTAGCACACAGAGAAATCCCAACGACGGAAAAGAATATCAAAGGTTCGGCTTTTTGCGAGAATTTCAACTCAAACCTTACCGTTTGCAAATATTCTTATACTATTCCGAAAAACACTAAATGAAATAGTATTAATTCTTACTTTCGTATAATCTCTAATTTTTATCCCTGAAAGCAATTGACTTACAGATTTTATATTTCTGTATTCAAGGAATTTCTCAAACGTTTTTGGCATGCATTTCCAACAATTCACTCACGCTGTTCGAATCAGAACACGAAACAAGTAATTTGATAATTATTTCCAGAATTTGTCCCCTTCAAAGTAGGAAAAAGGTACTTTTTAGTGACAAATTCCAGAAACTATTTTTAAATAAACTAAATTTAAGTATTATCTTCCTTAGAGAAAAATCGTTAACTAGATTTGAAGCTGCTTAAGGTAAACAGGTGGTGTAACGAAGAGGTGAGATAAGAGTGTCAATAATGGGATCCGGATTTTGTGATTGTGCCCTGTTGAGGAGTGCTCAATTGCACAGGATTCTGGTGATGATCATATATACCAACCGGAGTGGAATAATGGCTCTGAGCTTCATTACGTATCCTGAATTTGCTATATTGATGGGCTTCTGTGGAGGGATTCTGTTTTTCTGTTTTTTTTGTGGGTTGACAGTTCCAAGTGAATAGATTCATAGGATATGTTTCATCAGCTGGTGGCCATTCTTGAGCAGAGGTCATCGCAAGCACCTGAACTCTTTGCTTCTACTGGCATCGTCAAATTCTATATTGGCGGAAGTCTTCCAGTGTAGTTGACTTCAGCCTTTAGTAGTGGGGGAACGGGTCTTTGCCCCGTGTCTGCGATTAGGGGACTGTTTGATATTGTCGGTATTCCCTCTCTCAATAAACATAGTTTCTTTAAACATCCCACTAACCATTTTCTCTCCACAGGTAGTTGGAATGTGAGGACTCCGCACAGAGCATATTCTCTTGATGTCCTCACAGAAGAATTCAACCGTTAAAATTTAGATATTCTAGGCCTGGAAGAGACCAGATGGACAGATAAAAATCAGATTCTTAAAAATAATCTTAAATTTCTCTTTTCAGGGAGGGAAGGTAATAAGCATCACCAAGGCGTGGGTCTGCTTCTCAGTAGACACGCTAGTGATGCTCTTCTAGGATATGAGTGCATTAATGAAAGGTTCCTTACAGCAAAATTTCAGATAAACATTAAGACTTGAATGTTAGCTGCTGCTATGCCCTCACTGAGGATACAGATGAGGATGAAAAGTACAGGTTTTACGGACAAATTAAGGATATTTTGAATTCTGTCAAGAAAGGAGCTATTACCCTTGTTCTAGATGACTTCAGTGCCAAAGTTAGTACTTACTCTAACCTTTTGGGAGGGGTTATAGGCCCTTTTGGTATTGGTAGCTATAATGGGCAACGTCTCCCACAGGTATGTAAAATTAATGGTTTGAGAATAACTAGCACCTATTACAAACACCACGGCATACATAAGTACACATGGGTTTCACCTGATGGGCTGCATAAGAATATGATTGATTATATATTAATTAACAGCAAATGGGCTAGTTCTGTTAGGAATATCAGGGCATATAGGGGAGCTGAAATTGGATCTGACCATTACCTTGTTAAAAGTGTCTTGCAACTTAAACTAAAAAAAGTGTTGTGCTAGGGTTAAAAAATTTACTTTTAATACTGAAGCTCTGAAAGACCCAGTTATAGCCAAAGCTTACCATGATAGGTTACTTAGTCATTATGACAGTCATGGTTTGCTTACTACTGGAGTTGAGGAAGAATGGGATCATTTTAAACAGGCTTTTTTGGGCACTAACAGTACTCTTTTAGGAAGAAAGGAGAAGAAGAGGCAGAATTATTTGAGTGATAAAACACTTGAGCTTATTTCGGAAAGAAAGAACTGCAGGAATATCAGGATCGTATGGTATACTAGTCGTAATAGAAAGCATTACAGAGAAATTAATAAACGTGTAAAGGATCAATTAGCTGCTGATAAGAATCTTTGGCTTGATGGCTTGGCTGATAAAGCCGAGAAAGCTATTAGTCAACACAAGGCAGAGAGCTGTTTCAGATAGTTAACGTTTCGTGTGATAAAAAACGGACAGGCATAAAGGGATTGAAGGATAAATAAGGTAAAGTTATAGAAGGTGAGGATTCTGTTATGGCTAGGTGGGCGGAACATTTGAGTGATGTTTCAGACAATGTGGTTACTACTACCATTGTTTGCAATGATGATAGATGCATTGCTAGCTCTAATGTCAGTCCTATAACACAGTTTAAAATTATTTTGGCTGTTTCTAAACTAAAACTACATATATATCTATATATTATTACGGAAATGCTTAGAGCTTGGAATGTTTTGGTTACCACTTGGATGACTGAAATTTTGAATATCTTTTATAATAAAGGCATGGTTCGTAAGGATTTACCAGAGCTATTATTATCCCTATTTTCAAAAAAGGTGATAGCAGATCTTGTGATAACTATAGGGATATCAGACTACTCTCTGTTCCAGGTAAAGTTTCCTTTGCATGATTGTGCTTAATGGAATTAAGAATCTGGTTAACAGGGCAATTGCCTGATGAGCAATGTGGATTCAGAAGTGGTAGGGGATGTGTAGATGAGATATTTTCAGTCAGGCAGATTCTTGAGAAATGTTTCAGAAAGCTTTGTTAATAGCTTTGTTGATTTCAAAAAGGCTTTCGACTCTGTTGATCGTCATAATTTGTGGTTGATTGTGAGATCGTATGGTATACCAGACATGTTAGTTAACATAATGAAAGCTCTCTATAATAACACTGAGTTGTGTGTGAGAGTTGGTAAGGCTTGTAGCAATTGGTTTAGCATTATTTCTGTTGTTCGACAATGGTGCATTTTCTCACCTTTTCTCTTTAGTTTGCTTATTGATTATGTTATGCGAAATTGACTTCGAGGGAAAGATTTTGACCTTAAATGGGTTGGAGATACAAAAATTTCTAATTTAGATTATACTGATGATTTAGTCTTTTTGGCAAATGATGTTGATAAGATGAACTCTTTCATTTGAACTATTGATGAGATTTGTAATTTGATACACAGAGAGAAACTAAAGTGATAAAAATTTGTCTGACAGGCTGTGATTCAGTTATTCTGAATATCTGCACTCTTGAGAAGATGTCTCAGTTTAATTATCTTGGAGTGTAACTAGTACTGGTGATGTGCGGTATGAGATTAACAGACCAATAGGGATTGTTGTCGGGACTTTTAAGAATCTATGGAGAGTGTGAAGAAATAGGTATATACACTTTAAGACTAAAATTAGACTGTATAATAGTTTGGTTCTTTCTAGTATTAGTTATGTTAATGAAACTTGGATGCTTTGTAAACAAGATAACAGGAAACTAGATGTTTTTGATTCTAGATGCATACGCAGTGTCTTGGGCATTAAGTGGTTCAAGTAATGATGAGGTTAGGCAAAGGAGTTTGCAACCTCCTTTAAGCAGCGTATTGTGCAGAGAGAGACTCTGTTGGTTTGGCCATGTTGCCCGCACGGATAATTATAGATTAGCGAATAGGGTTATTAAGAGTGTGACTAAAGACCCCAGAAAGAGGGGAAGTCCTAGGATGCGATGAGCAGAAAATGTCAAACAGGCCCTTGTCAGAATTGTTGTGCAGTGGTGAGATGCAGCAGATATAACTCAGAACATACAAGATCGGAGAATTGAATTGCGCGGTCTGGTTGGACCTCCGTAGCCCATGGATGCTTGAGGGTGAAGATGATGATGATTTTCCAATAATATTTGAAAACTTCATATCTCTAAAATGTTTTTTTGCAAATGTTCTCCAATAGTACATTACGGACACTGTCTATAAATACCATCATGCCAATTCAAAACAAAAAATATTTCTTTTTCTTTGTTGTTCTTAAAGTGATATTCACAATGATTTGTGTGAAGAGAGAATGGACGAAATAATTTCCGAGACAACACAGAGGAAAGAGGAAAATTAAAAAAAATCTTTTATATTTGCAATTAATGATTCCTACAGAACTATACTGTTCCTTAAAGTAATAAGGGAAACGTTTTGTTTTATCTATAAATCAGAGAGTAAAAATTTTAAAGATATATAAAATATTTTTAGCAAGAACAATTAGTGATAAGATAAAACCACATCATTTTTAATCGTATTTAGTGTATAGGAACAATTACACGTGTCAATAAAGATATCATGTTTTACAAACTTTAAACATAAAAAAGTCACGTATATTTAAATTAAAATATCCCACTAATGAAGCAAAATGAATTAAAATTAATACTGCCAGAGTGTACGTATCACTAAATTCCATTTATGAATATTGAAATACATATCTATATATGTAAGTATTATTCAGAACCAGTTCTATGTAGATGGCTTTCTACAGCGGCCCAAAAAAAGAAAATTGCTATATGCAGTACACGAACGATGAAATGAAAAACAGAAATTATTCCCGATTCATAGGCTGTGAGTTGATGCAGTGCATTTTTAAACAACCTAAGAAATTCAATGCAAAGGGCACTTTAAGTCTAAAAATTAAAGCATTTGAAGCAGATGTTCTTTCCTGAAATTATTAACGAGATGGTGAAAGCAATGCAGCATGGTAATGATGTCTCGATGGTGCGTGCAACTAAAATGGACCTCGCGTGACATTTTTGCAAACCGTATTGTATTTGGTTAGCCATCAGCGACCTCTTTCTAATTCCATCTGCATTTCCAGTTCTCCACATCCCCTGGGAAAGAAGACACGACGTATGACGAAGGATGCACAAATACCCCCAGTTATTTTTTCCTATTAAAATATGTTATTTGCCAGAGTGGTAACAAACGAAATAATTGATGACACTTCCATGTTAAAGATTGGTTTTGTTTCGTTTTATCTCTTAGTGGCAATTTCTTGAATATCATGTGCTAAATGGGACACCAAGGGTTGGAAAAGGAGATTCATTCGACAGCATTTAGATGATAGATGTAACCAAGGTGAGTATATATAAGGTGGCGCCATAAGGCTATGCTTTACCAAGTCATTCGAGTGTCGCTGAGAGGGCGTGCCTCATGACGTCACAGTGGGGGAAAGCTCAGCTAATGTACTTACATAGTCGTGTGTTCTTTCGTGTCTTTCGTCGCTCTTCGCTTGGTGAATTTCTCTCTCTGTGAAGGCTTTCGGGAAATGTTTGCTTCTTTTTATCATGCCGGACTGTGCAGTAGCAAACTACATGAGTAATCCTTCGAAGAATAAGAAAATCAATGTTTCACACACATTCGAATTAGAAGCAAAAATTACTATGAAGTGGGTGCTGCATTGTCAGCGTGAAGATCAATTCGATGCGCACATGCTAAGGTATGTGGTTAACATTTTTCAGATGCCTGTTAAGATCAATTTCCTGTAAAATTTTGAAGCCATCTCTTAGGACTACCTATTAAACGTAAACTAAATGATAATGTCATTCCATATTTAAAAAATTCAGTCTCGTTACAATGACCGATTCTACTCCAACAGACGATTGTTAATCACGGGTTGAATTGATTGTTGGAATGATTGTTGGAATGAGAAACCGATCGCACTGAAAACTACCACCGTGTGCCCCGGTAAGAAAAGTAGCTCAGGTAATTAATAATTTAAAGACATTGGCTTATAGTTTACTGATTCATGGGAATACAAGCTTGTGTCAATGAGTCTACGCATTAGAAAATTACAGCAGCAGTTTCAAATTGCTATTAAAGAACTAAATGAAGCCGAGGAGAAAAATCTCTGATTTGCAAACAAGATTACAATCAAAGAAAATGTAGTAAAATAAATATAAATAAAAATTGATATAGAAGAAAATAAAATGTAGAATTAATCAAAACAAGAGAGAAAAGAAAGCAAACTTTCCATTTAATAACTGCAAGAAAAAATTTCTTAGTAAATGGAAAACTGTATTTGCGACAGGTCACATTAAATATATTTTAGAAGGGATGAAATTTAAATATATTTTAGAAGGGATGAAATTTAAATATATTTTAGAAGGGATGAAATTTAAACCACTACTTACTGCGACAAAAATTATATTTTTATTTTTTCATTATGAGTATTAACATAATTGGTAAAAATATAAGTTGAAACAAAGATTTGGTGTTTAAATTTGATTGAATTTAATTTTGAGATCATAATAATTTCTCAGATCATCTAATAGAAATTCTATAATAATTCGATATAAATTACCACAGAATTTATTTAATGACTTTTATTTATTATATTTATTATTTATATATTATTAACGTTTGAGAGAAATTACTTAAATTGGAATTATTGCTGTTAAATAGTCCAATTTCCTTAACTCTAAATAGGGAACGAATATTGTTAAAGATTCATTTTTTTATTTAGATTTTTTAATGTTTATTTATTAGTTTTTTATGTTGAAATAGATTTCAGATCTGTCTTTAGTTACACTTTTTCAAAAAATGATTATTTAAGATGTTGCCGAGTTCTGTGAGAGACTATTGAGAGAGGGAATGTCGACAATATCAAACAGGGGTCTGTTTGATATTGTCGGCATTCCCTCTGTCAATAAACATAGTTTCTTTAAACATCCCACTAACCATTTTCTCTCCATAGGTAGTTGGAATGTGAGGCCTCTGCACAGAGCTTTTTCTCTTGATGTCCTCACACAAGAATTCCACCATTATAATTTAGATATTCTCGGCTTGCAAGAGACCAGATGGACAGATAAAGGTCAGATTCTTAAAAATAATCTTAAATTTTTCTTTTCAGGGAGGGACGACAATAAACATCACCAAGGCGTGGGTCTGCTTCTCAGCAGACACACTAGTGATGCTCTTCTAGGATATGAGTGCATTAATGAAAGGTTTCTTAGAGCAAAATTTCAGACAAGCGTTAAAAACTTGAGTCTCAGAACGAAAAGCAACTTTACGAACACTAGAGGGAAAACTTTTACTTGTTGGATAAAAAAAACCAGATAACCATAAAAAAGAAAAATATTATATTAGATAAACCATATTACATTGGTGTAACGATTTTGGAGTTGAGTAAATTACACACGTATTATTTTTTGCCAGATTAGAGAAATTGATAAATCATAACTATCACTGTTAAAACCAAGCTTCTAGCTCGATTAGAACAAAAGTTATTGTTACACAAAATCTAAAAGTATCGAACCTGCAAAACTTAAAATAATGGGTCGAGACCGCTTCCAATACAAAAACCGTATAGTATTTGCCGAATGGAACACAATGATATTAGTTTGAGTTCTGTAGCTCTATTAGAAGCAGAGTTATGAAGCCGCAAAGTTAAGAGGTGTTCGACCCCACTTTGTCGGCTAGAAAACGGTTTCAGACCGATTATTCTTTCGTCAGATTATAGAACTTGATAAACCCCATCTATTACAATTGAAACCAAGATCCTAGCACAATTAGAATGGATGTTATAATTCGACAAAATCTTAAAGTGTTTAAACCCAGAAAACAAAAACTAAGAGTTCGAGACCGCTTCTAATACGTTAAACGTATAGTGCTTCCCGAATGTAATCTAAAGACATTAGTTTGAGATGTGTGGCTTAATTAGAAGCAGAGTTATAAGGATGCAAATTTAAGAGGGTTCGACCCAGTTTCTAGGCTAGGAAACGGGTCCAACACCGTTTCCAGTTGAATTAACGAAATGAGTTCCAGTACTAGAACCTGATATTGATGAAAAAACCGAAAATATTTGGAAATCTTAAATGAGAATCAGCAATGTGTGGTAGGCAAAAGGTTTTGAACCCAGAAGACCTTAAGTAACAGGGTCGAGACCAATGCCCACAAGTTCAAAAGTGTACTACACCCAGAATGAAATCCAATAATATTAGTTTCAAATCTGTAGCTTGATTACAAGACAAGTTATGAGATCATAAATTTAAGAGGGTTCGACCTACTTTCTCGGCTAGGTAAGTGGTCCGAACCCGATTCTGATCAGTTCGGAAAATAGTGTCTGCTTAGTATTGTTGAACAAAACCAGAATGAGCTCTGTAGCATAATTAGATCAAAAGTTATTTCCACTTTTGTAAATTACAAAGAATTAACCTGTCGAACTGGCTTTTTACAATCGAATAATCCAGTGAAGTGTATGATAACAAACCACATATTTTTTTTTAATCTCTTTCACACACACATCATTTTTCTGAAAATTATTTAAAGAAATTGCTTTAAATCTCGTCTGCCTCAATAAAATTTAAATTACTTTTTCTCACATGAAACACCTCTTTTTTTTTCTGATTTTCACAAATATTTTCAGAAAAAAAACGACAACTAACACCGATTTACATGGCTTTTACAACCGAATAATCCATTGAGGTGGACGATAACTCAACAAAACACATTATTTTTTCTCACATACACACCACTCTCATTTCAACCTAATTCATTTAAACTAATTCACAAATTAGTTTAAACGTCATCTTTAAAATAACAGCCAACGAATCTATCCACCCAGCCAGCGACTCTGTCCATCCAACCAATAACTCTGTCCACCCACCCACCCAACGAATCTGCCCAACCAGCAACTCTATCCAACCAAATCCAGCCACCCAACAAATCTGTCAAGCCAACCATCGAATCTGTCCAGACAACCACTGACTCTGTCCACCCAGCCACCCACCGAGTCTGTCCAACCAACACCCACCCAACGAATCTGCCCAGCCACCCACCGAGTCTGTCCAACCAACACCCACCCAACGAATCTGCTTAGCCATCCACCGAGTCTGTCCAGACAACCAATGACTATGTCCACCCACCCAGCTAGCGAATCTATTCACCCCCACCCACCAAATCGATCCAACCACTCAACCAGTGAAATTAGTTTAAACCTCATCTTTAAAAAAGTCTCCCATAGGTTAACATGGGATTCCCTATACTCTAACATTGTGCCAGAACTGTCATTTATGCTACTACTCTGCCAACGAATCTATCCAGCCAGCCAACGACTCTGCCCAAACAACCAATAACTCTCTCCACCCACCCAATGAATCTGCCCAACCAACGAGTCTGTCCAACCAAACCATCCACCCAACAAATCTGTCCAGCCAACCACCGAATCTGTCCACCCAGCCAGCCAGCAACTCTGTCCAGCCAAACCAGTCGGCCAGCGAATCTGCCCAATCAGCCAGCGAATCTGTCCACACAACCAAAGACTCTGTCCACCCAGCCACCAAGTCTGTCCAACCATCCAGCAACTTTCTCCATCCAGCCAACTTAGCAAAACACATCATTTTTCTTTATCACACACACACACCTCACTTCAACCTAATTCATTTAAACTATTTCACAAATTAGTTTAAACCTCATCTTTAAAAAAAACTGAAATTAGTTTTTCACAAGCTAAAAAACACCCCGATTATTTTCTAATTTTCACACATTTTCACAAAAACCACAAGAAACATACTTTTTCCCTCATCCCCCATAACTTTTCCCATGGATTTTCATAGAATTCTCGAGCCCCTTTTACTGTGGCAGAACTGTCATTTATGCTACTACTACTCATATCAATTCGAATTACGCTGTCACCATCAGTTTTGCATCATGATTTTTCCGTTCCGAAACCTGTCGTGTTTAAAATTTTTCTATTTGGCCAGGCACCTCGCTTTCCAGAAAAGTTCTCTGTTCATTGGAGTTAAATTTTAATTTAGATAGACTGGCGTGTTTTCAGCGTCATCAATAACGTTACTGGCAAAGATTTTCGATTTGGTTTTTTTGACATCCATTGTTCATTTTCATTTCTAGATTTTAATTGGGCAATAATCGCAGGTGTTTTGTGACTAATGGTCCTAAGGAATGCCATGATATCTTATCCCGCAGCATCAAGGATCCACCTCCATGTTTCACAGTCGGTGTGGTACGATTCTGCAGGTTTTCGCCAGACGTACACTCTACTAGTAGTGGGAAGCAATGTGTAGCACGGTTCATCAGACCAGATGACACGTTGCAGCCTTTGGCATCCCAGTTGTTATGTGCTTTGCACCACCTTACACGTTTTGTTGCATTGATGTTGGTAATCAGAGTTTTGTGATTTGCAGCAGCACGGCCATAAATACCAGCACGATGAAGTTCCCGGCGAACTGTTATGACGGAAACGGGATCATTCCGACTGGTGTTCGACTCTGCTGCTATTTGCGGCGGCCTATCCCTATCTGACAACTTCGTATGGCGTCCACAATTCGCACGTTTAGAGGCAACGCCCTTTGCTTTTTGATAAGTAGTCGTAATCTTCGATACAGTTCCTCATATTACACCTACTATTTCCGCCGTTCTGGTTACTGAAGCTCATGCAAGACGCTCACAAATGATCATTCCTTTTTGGAGGTCATTGACATCTGACATTGTCGACAATTACACACCAGCAGCTGTTTCACCTGCGCCTGTGGCACTGCTACGTGATAACCGACATCGTATTTCTCCCGTTATATACCTCATATCACGGGTGACGTCGTCCCTATAATATGCATACGGCGCATTGCGTGTACTCCAGTCGCCGTCGGTGTTTCCATTATTTTGATAAACCCATTTACTGTAGCCTGATAATAAAGTTGTGTACTTTACCCCTGAAATGCAATCTTTCCCTCAGACTCACTTTCAATATATATATTTCGGGAAATGAAAAAAAAAACCCTTCTGTTTGGCAATTCGTAAATCCGAAAATACTTTACGTGAATTGCAAACTGAGCTTTCAGTGTTCCGATGCAATTATCAAAGTAGTTTTGAAAATATAGAATTTTAAAATAGACCTTTTTGCAAACGTGCTTTTTCGTTAAGAGTGCAATTCAGCAGAACCTCGGCTAAGGTAAGAAATTAGAATCGTACGCTACGCGAAACCAGATGTTACAAAGGTACGCGATAAAAAATTTCGTATTACCAAAGATACACTTGCGTCGAATTTAGCAAATTTGAAGTTTTAAAAGTTCGGAGTATATTTTCCAAACTTTTTCTTCTCTTCCATACTAAAGCATTTTTTGGTTTGACCGATTGTCCAAACTTTGTGCTCTGTACGTGTGTATCGATTTCTCTCTGCATAAGCTCCAACTTTGAATTATCATATACCAGTGCAGGATGTTGGAGGGAAAGGATCATGTCACCTTCAGAATTGTAATAACAGGAATGGAGGCGGAAAAAATTAAATTACGAAAAGCTTAAATGGATAGGACTACTAAATTATCCGGACAAATAACATCTGATAGATATTTTTCAGGAATGGCGTTTCGATACTTTCTGGTTCACTTTCTTCTTTACTTTCTGGTTCACTTTCTTCTTTACTTTCTGGTTCACTTTCTTCTTTACTTTCTGGTTCACTTTCTTCTTTACTTTCTGGTTCACTTTCTTCTTTACTTTCTGGTTCACTTTCTTCTTTACTTTCTGGTTCACTTTCTTCTTTACTTTCTGGTTCACTTTCTTCTTTACTTTCTGGTTCACTTTCTTCTTTACTTTCTGGTTCACTTTCTTCTTTACTTTCTGGTTCACTTTCTTCTTTACTTTCTGGTTCACTTTCTTCTTTACTTTCTGGTTCACTTTCTTCTTTACTTTCTGGTTCACTTTCTTCTTTACTTTCTGGTTCAATTTCTTCTTTACTTTCTGGTTCAATTTCTTCTTTACTTTCTGGTTCACTTTCTTCTTTACTTTCTGGTTCACTTTCTTCTTTACTTTCTGGTTCACTTTCTTCTTTACTTTCTGGTTCACTTTCTTCTTTACTTTCTGGTTCACTTTCTTCTTTACTTTCTGGTTCACTTTCTTCTTTACTTTCTGGTTCACTTTCTTCTTTACTTTCTGGTTCACTTTCTTCTTTACTTTCTGGTTCACTTTCTTCTTTACTTTCTGGTTCACTTTCTTCTTTACTTTCTGGTTCAATTTCTTCTTTACTTTCTGGTTCAATTTCTTCTTTACTTTCTGGTTCACTTTCTTCTTTACTTTCTGGTTCACTTTCTACTTTACTTTCTGGTTCACTTTCTTCTTTACTTTCTGGTTCACTTTCTTCTTTACTTTCTGGTTCACTTTCTTCTTTACTTTCTGGTTCACTTTCTTCTTTACTTTCTGGTTCACTTTCTTCTTTACTTTCTGGTTCACTTTCTTCTTTACTTTCTGGTTCACTTTCTTCTTTATTTTCTGGTCACTTAGACGCTCTAATTTGCTTCAGGAATCTGATCTCGTACGTACATTATTATGTGCAAATACCTAAATTTTCGTATTTTATAATGTGGTATTTGTACTTGTAAAACAGTAAATGTATTTGTACTATGTAATGTAAAACAGTAAAAGTATTTGTACTTGTAAAAAAAACTTGTTTTGGTACTGAAAAAAATCCAATTTTTTACATCTCACCTGAATTTTGACAACTAACTTGTATTTTACTAAGTGACTTCGAACTTTGCCAACTAACTTGTATTTTACTAAGTGACTTCGAATTTTGCAAACTACTCTTAATTTTTTGCCGTCTCTCCATTTTCCAAACTGCCCCAGATTTGCCAAGTTGCCTCGATTTTGACAACTCCCCTTAATTTTACAAAAAAAAATTACAAATTTTCACAATTCAACTAGATTTTACGAAGTCCCTTCGAATTTTGCCAACTCCGAGTTACTTTGGGGGTATACTCCCCCATCCCCCCCCATGGCTACGCCCATGTTAAGAAGTCCTCAATTACTTCTTCGGACTGGCATTTCTGTTGGTAACATTCAAACTTCCGTATCTCTTTGCACACTGAAAGAATCACTGAATGAATCGAGATTTAGAGAGATTTCAACGAGGTATTTATCTTCATTCCCCATTTTCCCATACAACACTTATTTCAGAAGTATGCAGATTTAACGATTATGGGAATACAAAAGACCATACGAATCAAAGGTGATCTAAAAACGATCCGCGATAAAATGCGCCGGTGAAGAACAGTGAGGGTGACCAAAAGGGAATGGCAACGGCACGCGATCATAAGACAATGTTTGGACACATCAACATGATCCGGAGTGATACAATCTACACTGAAGTGCCATTGAAATAGGGATAGGAGACGTTATCCAAATTCAGTACCGCAAGTCCCGCATTTGAGCTCATGCGTGGCTGAAACTCTGTCAGCTTTGGCTTCCCCAAGCATTTGTCGTGAGAAGCGTAATGGGAATGGCGTAGGATTTAGATGGATTTGACAGATAGCAGATCGTAGGTGCCCGATGGATGGGGCACTCGATCTCTGAAATTCTCAACAAACTTGGATTTTATTGTACGACAGTTTCAAGAGTGTTCCGGGAATGTGAAAATTCCGGCAAAATATGCATCCGGACAAACTGCAAAGAACAACCAGCCTTGAAGATCGTGGGCTTCGTCGTCTGACCCGCATCGTACGGACCGATAGGGGCCAGAGATTATCTGAAATCACGTTCCATCTGAATGCAGGTTCCAGCTGGGAAGTTAGTGCATGGACTGTGCAACTCTCACTTCATCGTCTCGACTTCGGGAGCTGCCGACCTACAAGAGTCCCACTTCAAATGGCACGACACTGGGTTCAACGCCTTGTCTGGGCTAAAGAACATCGAAACTGGACATTTCGAAAATTGGCAATGGATAGCCTGGAGTAATGAATCTCGTTTTAAAATTCATCACGCCAATGAAATGGCGTGATGAATTTTAACCCAGGGTATGGCGCCAACCCCATGAAGCCAAGGATCCTGCATGTCAGGCCAGAACGGTACAAGCTGGAGGTGACTCGTGGCTGGGGTGTCTTCAGTTGGACGTCTGTGGGACCTTTGGTACGTGTACCGGCGGCTCTCAATGCATCCTGGTACGTAGAACGCATGGCTGACCGTTTACACCCATTTATGGCCATCATGCATCCTAATGGAGATGGCGTCTACTAGCAAGGCAACTGTTCATGTCACCAGTCCAGGTTGGCTACTGCATGGTTGCAGGAGCATTCTGATGACTTTGAAATAATGAATTGGCCACCTAGAAGCCCAGATTTAAACCCCACCGAAAATCTTTGGGATACCGTCGAGCAGAGTGTTTGGGCCCGTGTCCCATCAGCGAGGACCTTGAGAGAATTGTGGACAGCTCTGGAGGATGCATGGGTCGCCATACCAGTGGAACATTTACGCAAGCTTGTGGAGTCCTTACCTCGTCATGTGGCGGCCGTTATCAGGGCCAGAGGGGGTCCAACACATTACTAGGTTGCCATCTCTAATTCAGTGGCACTTCAGTGTATCTTGTATGCAAATAACTTCACAACTGATGCTTGAGAATCACGGATGTAGTTATTTGCAAATTGGAGTTCCGACTGCGCTTATATAAAAGCCTGAACGACAACTGTGCAAAGTGGAAGAAAATTGTCAAGAAGCGGCGAGCAGTTTGCGCTGGGTGTACACTGAATTGCGTGCTCCGTTCTTGCGATACGTACTTGTTGTTTGAAAAATGCTAGGACAGTGCATTTTGCACTGTTCGATATTATTACCAGTGGTACCGTCTGCGACGTCAGCCAAACCTACAGGTGATTTCACAGCTGGACCAAGGCTTCAGCAAAGGAGAGGACATATTACCAGGATGACTTGACACGTCTCTCTCAGTGGCCACGCTTGTCCCACGCAGAGCAAGGATGCTGCTGTGGTGGCGTCTGCAGTAAAGATGGAACGTGACACCTTGCGAGTAGCACACCTCGAATCATAAGCCAGCTGAGGATGCCTGTCGCCACTGTGCACAGGATTATTTGAGATCAGGATCCCATCCGCTACATCAAAGTTTAAGGTCTGCTTGAGGGGATCTTCAAAACGCATCGCTTTCTATCAGAAGTTCATGGTTCGTGGGTGAATACTGCCGAAGGATGAAGCTCAGCTCACAGCTCAGAGAATCCTCGACGTTCGCAACAGTCGCGTGTGGACACATGAAAACTCACACATTACCATCGGTTGGTATAGGAAACCATGTTATTAAATCAAGCATTATTTGTACTAATTATTTATATTTATAGGCGCAATTCAGTTTCACTTTCTGTCTGCACACTTTTTGCAGAGCTTTTCTCAGTGCCCCAAACCGCGAACTTAGCAGATGGCAGCCGACCATTTTTACAATCAGCTTTTCCTCGTGCGAGCATCACTTGGCAAAACGAGAACATTCTCTAAGTGGAAGCCCTAGAATCAGGTTTGCTGCAGTGGCAGAGCTTTATCTCATTCGGAAATGAGTCCCCTCCCCTTTCCTCTTTAAGTCTCATAGGATACTGCTGAATATTCTCTGATCATTTATGACTCGATTTTTATGGAGCTTAATTCAGTAGAGGAGGCAATTCGAACAGGTGGCGAATGCAGCCGAGCGTGTCAATCAATTCCAGAGTAGCTCTTGTGAGGAGGATGGAAGATGCTATGACGGAGGAAGGAGAGGGATCAGAGTATTAAAGTAGAGCCAAATGATGAGGTCGTGACTAATAAAAGAGGCTTTCATTGAAGAGAGGAGAAAGAATTATTATGCCTCGTAAGAGAAAGTGAGGTAAGAGGAAGCATTTACCCACCTTTTGTCAACGCTAGTTAAAGGGTAGGCAAAGGGCCATTAGGAAAGTTATGCATCTGCAGGCATGGCAGAAACGTCGACAGAAATGGGGATTTGAATTGAAGGCAAAAAATAACACTTTACCTTGTGCTACGATACCTATATACCGCTTTTATGTATCACTCTAGAACAAACTATGGCAGTAGGATGACGTAAAGACAACAAATTTGGTCAATTAGTTCCTTAGCTAAACAAAGTGGTTTGGTCTATGGCAGGAGTGTTGAACTCGTCGATCTGTAGCTACCAGTCGATCACGGCGTACTTTTTCTTTGATCATCCCTTCAAGGAAGAATGTCTAGCCCACTCTGTTTAGACAATGCTTGACTGGTACTTTCGATACACAGCCCCAATAATGAAACAACTGCAGCAACCATGTAGTGCCAAGTATCACGTTAATAATTTTTGTCAATGTGGTTTGAATGTTTCCACATTAGATTCTTAATGTAATTTTAGGTTGTTTAATTGCTCAATATATTTTTTTAAACTTGCAATTGATATTATTTTATGGCTTATATATATATCTTGGCCACAACTTGCGATTTTGTCAGAGTATAAAAAACTAAAAGCTTCACATATTGAAGGAAAAATGTTTCTGAAAAAACGAGTTTTTCCGTGAATGGGATTCGAACACAAGTCTCCCAGTGATGTGCCAGGTATTCTCAAGACAAGTACTGTCAACGGCTAATTAATTCTATCAGCTAATTGCGACTTTAAATCTTCCAGCTTGTCGCGCGTGGCGCCATCAGTGATCGACTGCTCACTGATGGCGCCACTGTCATTGCTCAATAAATGTTGTAGCTCTCATGTTATCCTTCAATGACTTTCTTTCACAATACTGTGTACTTGTCCTGGGTACTGGCACGGATGTTCGCAAGTTACCTGCCCCCGGTACTGGCACAGATCTTTGGGTAATGATTTCCTGTTCAGGGTACTGACACAAATATTCGTATTGTAGTTTCTTATACCCAGTATTGGCACGGATGTTCGTTATGAAGTTTCTGTCCTGGGTGCTCTCTGGAATGTTCGTGTTGTGGTTTCCTCTATTGGGTACTGGCACAGATGTGTGGTTTCCTGTAATGGACATTGGTACGAATGTTCTTGTTGTGGTTTCCTGTTCCAGGTGATAACACAGAAGTTCTTGTTGCGGTTTCTTATCGTGAGCATTGGCATTGATGTTTGTGAAATAGTTTACTGTCCTGGGTATTGGTACGGATGTTGTGATTTCTTATTTAGGTACTGGCATGGATGTTCGTGTTGTGATTTCTTATTTTGGGTACTGACACGAATGTTTATGTTGTGGTTTCTGATCCCAGGAACTGTCATTGGTGTTTGTGTAATGGTTTCTCTTTCCGGGTGTTGGCGCTGATGTTTATGTTGTGCTTTCTGTCCGTGTTGTCATTTCCTGTTCCAGCTGCTGGTAGGAATTTTCGTGTTGTGTACCATTCATACATCGAAGAGCCAAAATATTATGACCAACTGCTTAATATGATGTTGGTATTCCACGAATTGCCAAAACAGCACTTACCTGGCGAGGCATTGATGATACACGATTTCTAAAGGTGTCTTGTGGTACTAACACGTTACCAGCAGACAACACAACCCAAAGATACTCGATTGGATTGATGTCTGAAGCATTTGGAGGCCAGGGCAATACCTGATAATCTTCCTCAGGTTCTGCGAACCATTCTCCAACAATACGGGAAGTGTGGCATGATGCATTGTCCTGCTGAAAGAAGGCACTACTAGAGGGTTATAACCGTTGCCATGAAAGGATGTACCTTGTCTGCAATGATGTTGAGGTAGGTGGTAGACGTCATAGTTTCCTGCACATGAGTGACTGGACCCAGGGTTTCCCAGCAGAACATTGTCGAAAGCATTACACTTCCTCCATCGGCTTCTTTTAGTCCCACGGTGCATTCTAGTGCCAACACTTCCCGAGGTAAACGACACACACGTACCAGGCCGTCCACATGGTGCAATAGGAAATGAGATTCATTGAACCAGACGACCTTCTTCCAATCATTCAAAGTCCAGTTTTGATGCTCGAGTGCCTATTGTAGGCGCTTTCGACAGTGAACCGAGGTTAGCATGGGCACTCGGAGCAGCCTGCAGCTACGCAGCTCCAATGTACTATGTGTTGTGACACATTACTCCCATCACCACCATTCAATTTACGGGCGAGCTGCGCCACAATATCTCTTCTGTTGGCTTGCACCATACGGGTTAGCCTTTGCTTACTTCTAGCATCAATGAGCCGTGGTCGGCCCACACCTTGCCGGTGGTTCGTGGTTTTTTCCTCCTCGTACCATTTTTTCAAGGTACTAACCACAGCTGACCGTGAGCACCCCACAAGCCTTGCCTTCTCCGTAATGCTCTGACCCAGTTGTCTAGCCATTACAATTTAGCCTTTGTCAAACTCACTTATGTCCGCTGCCTTTCCCATCTGAAGAAAAAGAATAACACTGATTAACAGAGCTCAGTATTAGGTGTTATTTTACCTGCAGTTGCTTCGATTTGCATAAAGAAGCGCTGGTCATAATGTTTTGGCTCTTTGGTGTACATATGTTCCTGTTGTGTACCATACATACATATGTTCTTGTTGTTATATATATTGGTGTCCTGTTATAGGTACTGGCACAGATGTTCGTGTTATGGCTTCTTATCTCGGGTACCGGCATGGATGTTCGTGTGATGATTTATTGACCCTGGGTACTGGCACAATTTTTCGTGTTGACATTTCCTGTCCTGGGTACTGGCGCGGATGTTCGTGCAGTTGTTTCCTGTTCTTGATACTGGTATGGAATCTTCATGTTGTGGTTTCCTCTCCCAGGTACTGGAGTGGATATTCATTCTGGGGTTTCCTGTCCGGATGGTTGCATGGATGGTTGTGTTGTGGTTTCTGATCATGGATACTGGCATGGATGTTCATGTAGTGGTTTCCTCTCCTGGGTACTGGCACGGATGTTCGTGTTGTTGTGTTTTATCCTGGGTACTGACATAGATGTTTGTTTTGTGGTTTTCTGTCCCCAGTACTGCCACTGATGTTCATCTTGTGGTTCTCTATCCTTGGTATCGGAAGAAATATTCGTGTTGTGGTTTCCTGTCCCGTTTGATTCCATATTCTGATGGTAAAAGAATTCTGCATTTTCGAAAATGAATCTATCCGATCGCTAATTGTTTTCTTCACACTTATATTCTGTTAACAAAAACAATTTTTTCTTAATAATCCTTAATTCTTATGCAGACGTTATATGAGTTGACATTTTCATTTTCCTAAATATGCTTTCTGCTTACAGTAGCAAAATATAAAATGGAAATTTTCTGACAAGCAGGTCAAATGTTCTGCTTCAAAAACGAAAATTTTACATATTTGCATAATGGAAGCAGACCTGGATCTAAAAAATATTAAGAGAGTGGTGGAAAGAGACACAGTCGAGTTGAGAAAAGGGAAAGGGGAGGGGGGCAAGAGATTGGCTTTTCATTATAGTACAAGATTTCTCCCTCCGTTTCAGAGATCTTTAAAATATTCTTGAGAAACGCATAAAACTTAATGATTTTTTGCCTCTGTTACTCCCCTTCCCAGTATTCTGAAAGGGGCATTCTTTTGAGGGATGGTCCTGTTGCTCCTCCCCCGAAGATCCTGCTTTCAATGGAATAATAAACAATCATCCAAATATCTCCCAAACGCGTAATGTTAGGAGAAAAATAATGACGAGTGCATTTAGGTTGTGTTGCTTTGTCTCTGAGCTGCATTTTTGCTCGTACTTTTAGACCATTTGGGAAGGTAAGAGGCAGGACCGGCGAAAGACATTTCCCCACGAGAAATAACTTTCTGCTGCCCTCAAGGAAATTTACTTTTTATTAGTCCCTAAAATATCTTATTTTAAACCCAAGGGAATTTATTTTTTTAACATTACAGATGATTTTATTTTTTGCCGCCTAAATTGATTATATCTTTTTTTGCCATCTCAAATTGATCTTACAATAATTGTGGCTCTGAGTACATATTCCCCCCCCCCCCTATATCTGAAACAAAATACTAGCTAAATCATTAGTAACAGGATTTCAAAGTTCGCATTTTCGCAAAGTTCTGCAAAGGTCTTGGCGCTTGAATTCGCGGCACTCTTATTTTAAGTTGAAACTAGAGTGTGCCGATCCAATTATCATGCCGCTACTTGCTCTGTTGAATCTTGTGACGCTAGTAGGGGTCAATAAGTCTGAACAGTTACATCATGACCTGGTGGTGTATTGGAAAAGTTGTCATTCGCAATTTCCAACCTCTGACAGATGAAAAAAACATGTCAATTATAACGCTGTAGAATATCGTGTATTCAACGTAAAAAAAAATACTCACCACCTGTGAAATGAAAATACAGCAGCTTCAAAAAAAAAAACTCTCCATGACTGGAATATTCAAATTCTTCTGATTTTCAAAAGGCATTTTTGATTACAGTATGTCGTACGTAAATCGAATGGGAGTACATGCGAGAGTAGCGGAGCTACCACTCCTTGAATTCGTTTGGCAGAAGATGATCAAAGATAACCTCGTACTGGTGTACTCGAATGCCGAGCTGTCGGATGTTAGCGTAATGTTCAGCAAAGATGTCCACAGAAAGTTTTGTGCTATCTCAGCACCCTACCCATGTTAAGATATTGAACGTCATATCATCATGTCTGCGAGAAACAGAACCAGATCGTACTCACATAAGTGGAAGACGCCGTAAATATACAGATGATGTTGTTTCTGTTTTAACTTATCTCCACTACAGTTCACAACACATCAGTGTATGTTGCAGGATTAATCACCAGGGAGAGCTGAACATTCTGCATCGAACAACGCGCATTGTTTTCCCTAATTTCAATAACAGAAATCTGTACATCGGAGATGACGCCCAGTGACTGTATTGGAAAAACATTTGTCTGAAAGCATTGGGGGCAGATCCATCATTTATTTACAACCTATTACAGACAGGCAAGAAAAAAGTCATTCACATGTGATGTCGTGTCCAATAGACATAAACCAGCATCATTGAGCAGAGGAAAACACCCTGGACAAGGAACAATCATCGCAAGTGCAATAGACAATCAATGTGTGCGGTTCGGTATTTCTGGCACTCAAATTGCAAACATAACCAGGAACATTTCAGTGTGGAGCACTACTTGCATATATTGTAGGCCACGATAGATAATCTGATGGAGAAATCTCCTTTGTAGCACTTGCGGGAAACAGGACATTATATCGCACCAGATCCATGCAATTTTCAATGATTCACTGCAACTTTCGCTGCTAGTGGATGGGATAAAGCGGCATTCTCCCAGGCCAGGGTCGGCAACGTTTTGTTAACGCGGGCCACATTTCATCTGCAAAAATTATAAGCTGGCCGTCCTTGGGGTAATAAGAGCGGGTACATAATAAACGCCTGTTTTTTATACGTCGATTTATTATTGAAGTAATATTTATATGTGTATGCATAACTTTATGATTATTTGTGTAGCAAATAAAAATAATATTCGAATAACTGTAAAAAATACCAAAAAAAAACCCTCATTAAAAAGGATGGAAGATGCCCCCAATACAAAGTACAGATATAAACTAGAATCTGTTAGGCTACTCCTGTTTCTCATGCATTTACAAAAAGACATGCTCGCTTGGTTAGTAATTAGGTAAGCTAAACACTAGACCAGGTCTGGGCTTTATATACTGAGAGGCCAAAAGTCATGGGATACGTGCCTAATAATGAGTTGGTCCTCTTTGAGCTCTCAGCAATGCAGCCACTCGTGGAGGAATGGAGTCAACGATTTGCCTGTACCGTTCTGCAGGATGGCAGCCCACACATCCTGCAGTGTAGACCATAATTGTTTTGCATTGGATGGTGCTGGATTCATGGATCGTAAGCTTGTTTCCATTGTGTCCCACAGATGTTCCAAGGGGTTCATATCGGGGTACCGTGGGGGCCTGCAGTGTAGACCATAATTGTTTTGCATTGGATGGTGCTGGATTCATGGATCATAAGCTTGTTTCCATTGTGTCCCACAGATGTTCCAAGGGGTTCATATCGGGGTACCGTGGGGGCCTGCAGTGTAGACCATAATTGTTTTGCATTGGATGGTGCTGGATTCATGGATCATAAGCTTGTTTCCATTGTGTCCCACAGATGTTCCAAGGGGTTCCTATCGGAGGACCGTGGGGGCCAATTCATGGTGGTAAAGTCCGTGGAGTGTTCCGCGATCCATCTCCTAGAAACCAAAGACTGTGACACGTTGCATTATCTTGTTGGAATACCCCTTCACCTTCAGGGTGCTCGAGAGTCATGAAGGGGTACAGGAGATCTGCGAGTACGTCCACGTATCTCATATCTATCAGTGATTGCTACAAACGGACGAGAGAGCCCAATGTAGACCACGTGAACACTCTACCCACCATCACGGAGCCACCTCCAGCCTGAACAATACCTTACACACAGGAAGGGTTCATGGCTTCACGGGACCTACACCTCATTCTAACGTGCCCATCAGCACGTTAGGAAGCGCAAACCGGAACTTTAATTCATCGGACCATGCTACACGACACCACTGTTCTACTGTCCAATTTCAATGTCTTCAGGCCATTTCAGACGTTGAGCTCTCTGACGACGTGTGAGCAATCGGACACAAGTGGGTCTTCAGGCCATTTCAGACGTTGAGCTCTCTGACGACGTGTGAGCAATCGGACACAAGTGGGTCTTCAGGCCATTTCAGACGTTGAGCTCTCTGACGACGTGTGAGCAATCGGACACAAGTGGGTCTTCGGCTACCAAATCCGACGGAGTGCAGGTGGCGACAGATATCCTTTCAGAAACGTTTTGTGTTTGGCCCGCATTCAAATTGGCAGTGATTTCATGCAGTGTAGCCCGTCTGTTGGTCGTTACCATTCGTGACAGCCGACGCGAGTTCGGTTCGTCAATTGCACGTGGTCATCCCGTTCGCTAGTTTACGTGTGTGGAAATGTCATCTGTAGAATACTGACGATAAACTCTTGACACCGTAGAACTGGAAAAGTCGAATTCCTGCACGATCTACGATATTGTATGACCCATCATTTTGGCACTGACAATCAGGCCACGTTCAAAGTCAGACAACTCACGTCTTGCAGTCATGCTGAATTAACAACTACTCCGAAATGAATGTTGGGTTACTGTTAGGATACTGCAGCGCCATTCTGCGGTTGACGTTCAACGCATCAGTTACGAGTACAGCGCGCTAGTTCTACTTTAACTTCTATTCCCATGACATTTGGCCTCTCAGTGTATATGTACATATAAAGAAAGCATTTTATGTAAAAATATTAATGAGAGACTTGATTTCACTTTAAAAAATACTTCTTACCAATTTAGTGAAATTAACTTCAAAGCAAATAGTAGGCTCGGATGTAGAAAACAATTGAGGGGGCACAAGATGCACAGTCGAGCCAAAAAAGTACAAAAACTTGGGGAGGGGCAAGACACTTGATTTTTAATGCATTACATTAAATAAAGGCAAGTCCCAGTTGTACCGCAATACATTGACTGCACACCAACTATGGGGAGCATGCTATGAACACCACTACCTACGTCGGGGCAAGACAGTGCCACAAGGACACAGCTCATCCACGGCTACCTATAGTGATCAATCCTATAAAAGGAAGGCTCATCCATCGGTCGAAACCTAAATTTAATCTGTTCCCTGGTTAGCCACAAAAAAGGATATACAATATATCGAAGGGTGGAGACTCTTAATCTGGCTTCTCCATCGATAAGCCCGTCAACCGGGGATCTCACTCCCGTCGCGAGCCTTCAACTTCTACCTCTCCATAAAGACAACCCGCAGCCCTCCTGGCGCGCAGGGTGCATTCATAACGGAATTGCAGCGAACCTTCTCAGGTGCCAGGATAAGTCTACCTAACATTCCCCCCCTCTGTTTTAAGAGTTTTTAAAATGAATTCTTGAAAAATGCATGAAACGTAAATAAGTTTAATAATTTTTGCCACTGATACCCTTACTTGCATTCTGAAAGGGGGGGAGTCATGGCCCCTTCCCCACACCTAGATCCGGCTCTGACCAGCAGTACTCTTGTGATCCAACTTTGCTTGTGATAAAATTCATTCGAGAAAACGTTTGTTCAGAAATATGGTCCTATCCTTACGTAGTCCTCTGCTGCGGCTGCAGTGCTCGTAACGCCATCGCCCAATTATTGTGCCGCATTTAGGAGCAGAGTCACTGAATCCCCGCAGTCATATGACCCACGAGTTCATGCAGCGACGTATCGTACTACAAAACAATGTTTCAAAATACCATCGTTATGTTCTGTTTGAAATATAACAACATTCAACTGTTGGGAAATAAAATTATTTAATATTGTCAATTAGAAAACATTTACTGCGAATATTGATGGCGGGACTATTTTTGTTTAAAGCCCAAATGATTCGCGGATCACTTAGAAAAGCAAAGAGGGCCGCCACACGTGACCCGCCGGCCGTGTGTTGTCCACCCCTGCACTAGGCCATATGACGTGACATCATCGATTTCTTTTTCCTTTGGGTTTTAATAAATTAACCCGCGTCTGCAACATCCCCACTGACTGTGTGCAACTACAAACAACGAGTAATTGCGAAACATGTCGCACCGTTGATTCCACCATCCGGGAAATACAGGTTGGCAACCACTGCTACAAATGATTCGAAGAACCTTTGGAAGGTCCAAGCGAAGAGCATCATATTTGATGGGAGCCAATTCTAAATCTGCGTTATCAGTAACCATATACGTATGGTTTTAAGCTGTTTTAAAATTAAAACTATCATCTTGTTTTATAGAGAGGAGGTTTTTCGTTGGATCCAGAAAGAAGATCAGTGGTTCCAATCTTTTCGGCACCAGACTCCCTACGAATTTTCATTCTTTATGCAGACACCCTACGAAGTCAAACTATTTCTGAAAAGCCTCGTCCCATCGTTATCTGATGCATTTTAACTAAAATATAAATCTTCGCGAAGAGGACTCCCTGAAAGGCTGATATTTCTAGTTCTTTATCTGGTATTTATTTATTGGCTATTTTTAAAATTGAAACGAGACATTTAAGTGGAGAAATTAGATGCTGCAGAAATTCTGACGTTATCAACAATTAATCACATTTCATGATAAGCAAGAATTAGCCAGTGTTGCCATCCTGAAGTGACAAAATTCCAGCCAAAATCGATAAAACCTAATTTATTTCTGTAAACTGCAATTTACTTTTTCCTTTAGAGATTTTTGAAACAGTGGAAATAATTCGCGAACTCCTAGGTGGTCCGGGGACCACAGGGTGGCAGCTATTGCTACAGATGATTCCAAAATACGCAATTTGGAGGAGGGGGAGGAGTCCAAGTGTGCATCGTATTTGATGGGAGCACTTCGAAATCTGCCTTTTTAGTAACCATATACATACTTCTTTAAGTTGTTTTAAAAGTAAAAATGTATTCTTGTTCCACACAGAGTAGTTTTCATTTCTCACTAAATCGATGAGGATCTATGACTTTGAAGTTTACCTTTTTCCGCTGTCATAACCTTCAAATTAGGTTGAGAATTTTTACTTATGCTGTAATTGTGCCGGACATATTCGCCATTATCGGTCTGCTACTGCACCCGTATTTATTATCCCCTTAACATTGAATTTCTCGAGATATTCAGCAATTTATAGCCTATTGCCCTCTCCCCTCCTCTAATCACTCCTTACTTTCTCGTTTGAACCGATGAGGCTTGGTATCAGAGAGAGAGTTAAATAAGACGACAGGGGTTTTAATCTGAGAAGTATTCCATCTTTTGGGCATGTGATTCTAATCTCTTCTGTGAGTGGAAAAAGTATTAAAAACGCAGCTTAAGAAATATTTCGAAATTCAGTGGGTTGTTACGACTGTCTCAGTTGTTGGAAATATTATTTTAAATAACTAAGACTTATTGTACTAACTTGAAAATTTATACCATTTCGGAAAATGACATGTCGACGAATATTTAGGAAAGGTGGTGATAAATGCACTTATGTGCCATCAAAATATAGATGAGGACAATGCATATATAGATAACTGATGCAGTTATTTCTTTAATTGAAATTACTGACCATATACACCAACCAGAATGGAATAATGACTCTGAGCTTGCTTTGTTCAGGACAGCAACTAAACTGCGCAATCTGGTTGGACCTCCGTAGCCCATGGCTGCTTGAGGAGGAGGAAACGATTGCATCAGTTCACCTAAGATACCGACATTTTTCTTCTGCTTAGATAAAGTTAAATGATGTAAGTTCTTTGTCGGCAATGCCATTTCAATCGATGGAAGTAGATACACTGCTTCTCAAAAAAATTCATCATGAATCACAAAATGTGAATTAAAAATCGTTAGAAAAAAATGAAATATTTTTAGCTTACCTAGTAATAAAATGTATAGTTCGTAGAAATCAACATGTAAATTCTGTATAACATTAATGTGTGAATTATGTAAACCAAATATCCTTTAAAAGAAGTACTATCGTGGACGCTCGATCATTTCTCTTATTAATGGACACAAATCGGCGTTGTTAGACTGCATTAGTTATAAAGTGAGTCGGAGTACATATTGGCTAAAGATTTTGTATTCAGATTAACATTCTCTTCTTTGCATATTTTTTCCTTTATGGTATGAAAAAAATTATTTCGGCCCAAAATTTCACGAATTATCACATTATCTTTTCATCTTCCTGTGACACTGGATTAAATATGTTCAAATATGTACTGAAAGCATAAATTATTATCCACATTGCACCCATTCACAAAGCTGTCCTTCTCCTCCACAATAATGAGGCCATCCGAAATCCTTTACGGGCTATAAATAAATCAAATAACTACCTGCTGTATAGCATACCTGAGATTGTTATGATGGGCAAACACGGCGACCTGAGCAGGTTCGATTGTGGACAGATAATCAGTGCGAGGAAGACGGAGTGTTCCACATCTGGGATTTCCATGTGCGACCATTGCATATGTTTACCAGGATTACCTCAAAACCTGCAAAACCTGCAGCCACTAGGGAAAATGTGGCCATAACCAGGCATTGATGTTCAATCACCATCTCTTTTGTATGAATGGAGGGCCACAGTTCAGATGACATTGTCGGCATTCAATGACAGGGCGACTACGGAGGTTTGTGCAAAGACCATTCAGTGTATGATTTTATAGGTGCAGTCTGATGGCACGACTGGGCTATGGCAGCCGACACCCATATCAAGTACTCTTATTAACAGCACGTCACCGGTCCACGAGGCTGCAGTGGGCAAAGGAACATCGCCAGTGGACCGTGGAGGACTGGAAACGGGTAGCTTTGTCCCAGGAATCGAGGTTCCAACTGCAACATGCCAATGGCCAGTTGCGTGGGTGGCTAGGCCAGTGTTTTTCAACTCTTTTGGCCGCAACCCACAATAAGAGATGCAATTTACATCGCGATCCAGACTCTGATATTTTCAATTCTATTTCATTAAAAGATTGCTGGTCGCGACCCACTAAACTGATTTCAAAACTCACTAATGGGTCGCGACCCGCAGTTTGAAAAACTCTGGCCTAGAGCACATGAGGCCATGCACTCCAACTCTCAAGTCGGATGTTACAAGCTGATGGAAGAGGTGTAATATTCTGTGGCGTCTTTATGTGGGCCACCTTGTGGCTCCTTGTACATGTTAAGACCACCATCACCACACAAGTCTATGTTTACGTACTCGCCATTGCCTATGCTATTTTGTGGCTATCCCTTTCCCACAGCAGGATGCCTTCTTCTGCTCATCAACAAACTGAAGACAATGCCCATCGGATCGCTCCCATTTTGTGAAGGACTGATTGAAGGAGCATTCCAGTGAGTTCAAAACCTCACTCTCCGGATTTGAACCCTATTGAGCGTATGTGGAATGACATGGAGCGATGCATTCGAGCCCGAAACTCATCATCAGAAACTCCCTGTCCTCTAATCTTGGACCACAATACCCGAACGTTTTCAACACCTGGCAGAGTCCATGACGTGTTGATGCTCTGATGGCGAAAGGTGAACCCACAGGTTTTTAAGTGGTACTTAATTAGTGGGTATAATAAATTATCCTTTCCGTGTATTTCCAGAAATTTTATTTATTCGTTCTTAAGGTTTGTGGAGTGGTGTAATTGCAATATCAAAGTAAGGTTATGATATCGATAAAGCCGTACAAGATATCAATTTCAACCTGAATTCTCTCTCGGGGCAGTAGAGAATAACAAACGATAACATTTAGTTTGCTGAGACATCGACACTGCATTTACTCAACTGGTAAAACTAATGGCTGGTACCACGATTATTCTCTTATCATAATTCACACTGACGGAGAGTCGAGCTTAGTTTATTTGCAAAATGCTTCATAAGTAAAGCAATGAAGGTGAGCAATATTTACACAGTCCTGTAGGATATATTCCTCGCAAATACATTGAAGTTGAGGTGAAGGCAACCTTACAGTTCTTTTAATAAGGTGCATCAGGTTGAACACACGTGTATATATATATGATCCACGAGAACATTTTATTCGGCTCGAGATAATTTTGCATAATAAGAATAGCAAAGGGACCGAGATGTGTAAACCAAATATTCAGAATAAAGGAAATCTGAAACTTAATTTCGGGAAACAATTGTAAAGGTTATTATTTCAAATGTATGCATTAATATAGTAGTCGCTACTTGATTATCAGATGAAGGTTTCCATGATTATGTGTCTGTTTAAAACGACCCACTCTTGAAATTTGTAACTGAAATTGCCTAAAGTTTATTTCGTAAACCCTAATCGAATCACGACCTGGAAATATGCTTTGTTGTCCTTTCACATCTTTAATGATTTAAAATTTTGTTAATGATGTTTAATAATAATAATTACCGACTTGTTTCAACAAACGTTCTCACTAGTAATGTTTTAAATAATTTTGTGGTAATAGAATTGTAACTATCCTCCAGTAAGGATATGAAAACAATTCACATTTGCATTAGCTGAGCTCTTTTTCTTGTTATGTTAAAGCACACAGAAATTAAATTCATGCATTGGTTAAAGCAACAATCTGGTACGCAATCTCTGTGGTCTCGATACTTTTGATCGGTACACTTGCGAGAGTTTTATACTCCTTTACTAGACGCCGTCCTTATCCAAGTTAACAGCATGTTTTCCTAACAAAGAATGGGACACGAGTTCAAATTCCGAATAAGGAATTGATATTTCTTTTCACTTTCTCTTGAAGTTTCGCATCCCTGTGGAGACATACACAGAATAGCTTCCTATCAGGTTACATTAGACTTAGCAATATTTATCAGTTGCATGATAAGCTCAGCAATAGTTTCTAAGCAGCGAGGAGGGAGGAAAGCTTCCGGGGGTGAACAGTTTCAAAAGTGTCCCAATTTCATTTCATATAAGCAATCTTCGAATGTTTTTTTCCCTGCAAGTGAATGGGGTTATTAAATTATTGTATTCCCGTAGCTAGAGCGAACGATTTTTTTTTGTTTCTGAGCCATAGATAGGTGCACAACTTTCGAGTTCCGAAACATATATATGGAAGTGAACCTATAGTTTTGGGTTGAGAATATTCAAGGGCGTCAGTCAAATAGAGCCTCTCCTGCACATTAATGGAACCAGCGCTTTGATACACAGCTGACTCAGGGCCTGGAAATTTCGCGACCCTGAAACCTATCTGTTTTTCTTTTCCAACTCTCTCCCAGATTTGGCCCATGAATTAAAAAACTCGGTGCCAAATCAATTTTACTTCCATTTTAAATATAATGATGATATGGTTTTGGTTTTGATTTGCTTATTATTAGTATAAAAAACATATGTTCTAGCTAAATTATAAAATAATTACAATTTTAAACTTGTTTTAAAGCATTGCAAGCCGTAAGGAAAGAGAACTAAAAACATAAAGTTGTATATTAAGACAGATATAATTTTTCGAAATTAAAATACATAGCTTCGCAATAATCATTGTGCAATATAAGGATCACGACCTAGGATATACACTGAAGTGCCATTGAATTAGGGATATCAACCAAGTAATGTCTTGGACCCCCCTCTGGCCTGAATATTTCGTGTGGCGGACGTTATGATAACGGCCGCCACACGAAATATTCCACAGTTATGGCGACTCATGCATCCTCCAGAGCTGTCCACAATTTTTTCAAGGTTGTCGCTGATGGGACATGGGCCCGAACACTCTGCTCGACGGTATCCCAAAGATTTTCGGTGGGATTTAAATCTGAGCTTCTAGGTGGCCAATTCATTTTTCAAAGTTAGCAGAATGCTCCTGCAACCATGCAGCAGCCAACCTGGACCTGTGAGATAAACAGTTGCCTTGCTGGTAGACGCCATCTCCATTGGGATTCATGATGACCATAAATGGGTGTAAATGGTCAGCCACATGTTCTATGTACCGGGATGCATTGAGAGTCGTCGGTACACGTAACAAAGGTCCCACAGACGTCCAACTGAAGGCACCCCAGTCCGTCAATGAACCACCACCAGCTTGTACTGTTCCAACCTGACATGCAGGATCCATGGTTTCATGGGATTGGCGCCATAGCCTCAGTCTCCCATTGGCGTGATGAAGTTTAAATCAGGATTCATCACTCCAGGCCATCCGTTGCCAATTTTCGATGGTCCAGTTTCAATGTTCTTTAGCCCAGGCAACGCGTTGACCCTGATGTCGTGCCGTTAGAAGTGAGACTCTCTAGGTCGGTGGCTCCCGAAGACGAGATGATGAAGTAAGCATTGCATATTCGTGAACTGACTTCACGGCTGGAACCCACGTTCAGATGGGGGGTGATTTCAGATAATGTCTTCCCCCTATCGGTCCTTACGATGCGGGTCAGACGGCGAAGCCCACGATCATTCAAGACTGGTTGTCCTTTGAAGTTTGTCCGGGTGCTTTTTTTTGCTGGAATTATCGTTTTCCTGGAACACTTTTCAAATTATCGTACGAGAAAATCCAGTTAATAATTTCCGAGATCGAGTGTCCCATCCATCGGGCACCTACGATCTGCCTTCTGTCAAACATCTAAATCCCTTGCCTTTCCCATTATGCTTCTCACGACGAATGCTTGGGAAAGACAAAGCTGACAGCTATATATGACCAGAGTTTCGTCACGCATGCGCTCAAATGCGGGACTTGCGGTTTGGATAATGTCTCCTATCCCTAATTCAATGGCACTTCAGTGTATTTTTGGTGACTCTGTATGAGATTTTGAACTCTAGTTTGAAAACCAGTGTTATATAAAATTAAAAAGATTGTCAGCAATGACAACTTCAAAAATTATATTTCTTCATAGCACGTGGCAAATTTAGAGAAGGGCTCTCAATATTTCCAGTTAACATCCAACAATCAATGCGTTTTATGAGATTCATAAAACTGAAACTTTAGCAGTCACTCGCATACATCGTTATCAAATGTAGGTTGTTTAATTTTGGGGTTGGAAAGTTGTTAATGTGTTAAATTTTGTTTTAGGAATCTAAAGGGAAATTCAAGAAATTCGCTTTGTTTTTTCATTATTCAATTTTTTATATTTATCATTTTTAAAATGCATTTTAGATGCAACAGGTAGAAGACATTTAATCGTTTGTCCCGCAATTGGTGTATGAATTTCATTTTATCCACTGAACACAATGAAATTGGAATTATGCGGAATGGAGAGAGAGAAATTGCTGGATCGTTACGACTAGGGTGGAAGAATAATTGGAAATCTAAAAACCGGGTTTTAATGGATCTGTTTTTTAAAAATCGGTTTTAACCGAAAAGTATAGTAATCTGTAAAAGCCAAAATGAAAGGTACTGATTATTGTCTATTTTTTGGTAAAAAAATGCCAAAAAGGCAGCATCAGAGGCATGCATATGTAAAAGAAAATGACAAAATTGACATATTTTATTTTAGCCAGAATTGTGCATCATTCAGACAGTTTAGAACTGAAAAAATCTATGAAAATATGCTTAGAAAACAAAAATTAAACTTTTTGTAAAAAAATTATAAAAAAAATTAAAATTTATCTCTATTATGGAAAAAAACAAACATTGAAATAAAAGATTTTAATAAAAGGCTTTTACCTAGAAAACAAATATAGACTCTTCTTGTAAGAAAAGATATAAAATGAAATTTAGATTTTATCGCTATGTTGAAAATGACATCTTAAGAAACAAAGGACATTATGGGTATTATCTGTCTTTCTTGAACGAAGCTTAGATAAAAAGCCCGCAGCCGAAAAGCCTCTTTCTGATTTGCTGGTTTAACGGTAAGTAGTGCATTATGTAAGAGCTCTAAATTTTTACTCTTTTTTAATGTGGCTTCAAAGTATTTAAATTCATCGTTGACATTAAAATCTATGGAATCTTTCACAGGCAGCATTTCTAATTTATTCATTTCTCTCAAATACTCGTGCGTTAAGTCGTCATCTTCGTCGTTTTAGCAATGCTAGCTGCACCTTGCCCTTCTGACTCTGCGTTATCATCTACCTCGATGGTGTGACATTCATTATGGAAAAACCTGAGAAACGTATGTTCTGCGATTCTCTTTATTGTTTGCCTGGATAATAAAGGGAATTAATTAGGTGATTCATTTGTAAAATCCTCTGGATTGGTTAAATATCTTAACAATGAAAGGACTTCATTTTGTCGTCTTGAATGAATAGTGTTCGATAAGGCATTCTTTGAGATTGGCAGCAATAGGATTTTCCTTATTTTGTAGTTTCTTAAGACAAATTTTCATAAACATGTCAGCTTTAAGTAAAGTTGCTTCTTCAGAGCTAGAACTTTCAAAGCGAATTCAGGTGGACGAAGAGTTTCAGCGGGGTTATCTAACAAATTCCATTCCTCCTCAAAGACATTTTCTGTTGAAGCTAGTACTCATAGACAGTGGTTCTCAACCTTTTATGCTTCACGTACCCCCTGCAAATATATATGTAACTGGCGTACCCCTTGTATAGATAGATAAAACTATAGATATAGTACAACAATGGGAACAAAATAAAACATATTATATATAACATATATTTAGCGATGTTTGAGCCCTCACGGCGTACTCCAAAATAATTTAACCACATACCCCCAAGGTGCACGTGTACCCCACGTTGAGAACCCCTATCGCAGAGCCTTTGCCTTTAAAAATCGTTCATTCATAGAAAGGAGACTATTCCACCGTGTCTTGCAGTCTAATATAACAATTTTTTCTTCTCCATTGAATTCCTCCTTTAGGAAATCTTGAAGCCTGTTATTATTAAAGGACATTGGTGAAACATTCGGCAGATTTTTCTGAGTTTCTTAATTACTCTCAAATTATCTACACTAAGTCGCGGTGTCTCATTTGTGTCAAAGTTTATCTCAAACATGGGATCCAAATATAGATCTTGATTCACATCATACTTATCTTCATTCCAGTCTTCATCATCATCTTCAATACTATACTAGTCCTAATAGAAGCATTACAGAGATCTTAATAAACGTGTAACGGACAGTTAGCTGCTGATAAGAATCTCTGGCTTGATGGCTTGGCTGACAAAGCCGAGGAAGCAGTTAGACAGCACAACAGCAGAGAGCTGTACCAGAGAGTAAATGTTTGTGTGGTAGAAAACGGACAGGTATACAGGGATTGAAGGATAAACAAGGTAAGGTTATAGAAGGGGAGTATTCTGTTATGGCTAGGTGGGCTGAGAATTTCAGTGATGTTCTAAACAATGTGGTCAGCTCTATTCCTATTGTTTCTAATGATGATAGATTCGTTACTGGCTTTAATGTTGGTCTTATACACAATCTGAAGTTATTTTGGCTGTTTCTAAACTTAAACTTCATAAATTCTCAGGGGTAGATGAAATGACTACGGAAATGCTCAGAGCTGGGAATGTTTCGGTTACGACATGGATAACTGAAATTTTAAATATCTTTTTATGATAAAGACACGGTTCCTAAGAATTTTACCAAAGCTATTATTATCCCTACTTTAAAAAAAAGATGATCGCAGTTCTTGTGCTAACTATAAAGGTATCAACCTACTTTCTGTTCCTGGTACTCCACTTAATCTTAAATGGGAAAGTCTGAAGAAGGACCTCCCAATTTCAGTAACGTTTAATCAATCAATCAATCTGTTCCTGGTAAAGTTCTTTGCATGATTGTGCTTAATAGAATTAAGAATCTGGTTGACATGCAATTGCTTGATGAGCAATGTGGATTCAGGAGTGGTAGGGGTGTGTAGATTAGATATTGTCACTAAGGCAGATTCTTGAGAAATGTTTAGAGTTTCATAAACCTTTGGTTGCTAGCTTTGTTGATTTCAAAAAGGCTTTCGACTCTGTTGATCGTCATAATTTGTGGTTGATTGTGAGATCTTATGGCATTTCAGACAAGTTAGTGAAATCTCTCTATAATAACACTGAGTCGTGTGTGAGAGTTGGTAAGACTTGTAGCAATTGGTTTAGCTGTTGTTTGTTGTTGTTGTTGTTTTACCTCTGAGCGGCACTTTTTTGCACACCATGGGCTAATTGGCCAGGTCACATGGACCCCGAAGGCTCAGAGAAGATTGGGGGAGGGGACCCACTGGAACAGCTGTTGGGAGACAGATGGTAGCCTCCCGTCAAGGCCATCCAGTGTGTTCTTTAACGTGCACAGGGTATGGCTCTCCCGCACACGGGGCCACGGCTTAACGTCCCATCCGACGGACGGCGGCCTTTCCAAGCCCATCGGTGTCCCCTACTGATCGTGGGCAGGGCGGGGAATTTTGCGAAGATAAATCTCAATGCTGACCCAGCTGGGACTCGAACCTGGGAACTACAGATTACGAGCCTGGCGCGCTACCGACTGAGCCACCCCCGCCCCATTGGTTTAGCATTGCTTCTGGTATTCGACAAGAGTGCATATTGTCTCTATTACTCTTTAGCTTGGTTATTGATTATGTTATGCGAAGTTCAATTCTAGGGAAAGATTTTGGCCTTAAATGGGCTGGAGATATAGGAATTTTTGATTTAGATTATGCTGATGATTTAACCCTTTTGGCAAATGATGTTGATGAGATGAAATCTTTCATTCGAACTGTTGATGAGACTGGTAGTATAGTAGGTTGGTTATAAACAGAGAAAAAACTAAAGTGATGAAAATTGGTCAGGCAGGCTGTGATTCAGTTAATCTGAATGGTTGCAGTCTTGAGAAGGTGTCACAGTTTAATTATCTTGGGAGCTATGTAACAGATAATGGTGATGTGCGCCATGAGATCAACAGACGAATAGGGATTGCTGCTGAGACTTTTAAGAGTCTATGGAGATTGTGGAGAAATAGTGGTATACACCTAAAGACAAAAATTTGACTGTATAATAGTTTGGTTTTTCTAGGATTAGTTATGGTAGTGAAACTTGGACACTTTGTAAACAAGGTAACAGGTAACTAGATGCTTTTGATTCTTGATGCTTACGCAGTATCTTGGGCATTAGGTGGTTCAACTTTGTAAGTAATGATGAGGTTAGACAAAGAGTCTGCAACCTCCTTTAAGCAGCATATTGTGCAGAGAGAGACTCCATTGGTTTAGCCATGTTGCCCATAAGGATAATTATAGATTAACGAATAGGGTTATGAACAGTGTGCCTAAAGGCCTTAGAAAGGGGTGGAGACCTATGATGCGGAGGGCAGACAATGTGAAACAGGACCTTGTTAGAATTGGTGTGCAATGGCCAGATGTAGCAGGTGTAGCTCAGGACAGATATGCTTGGAAAACTAAATTGCACGGTCTGGTTGGACCTCCGTAGCCCATGGCTGCTTGAGGATGATGATGATGATGGTTTAGAATATAAAACTTGCAATCTATTTCATAAAATGATGACTTGTTCACGTAGGCCTTCATTCTCTCTCTCTCTATATATATACGTATATAAAATTGGAACGGAAAAAATTTCATATATGCGTTGGTTTATTATTTGAATGGCCTTGAAATGGATTCATTTTGTACTTTTTTCTTTCTCCTTCTCTCTCTCGTTATATAAAAAAACATTTATAGAAAATGAAACATTACTGTTGTCAAATAAAAAATCAATAAAATAAAACGATATTTTATTTTCGATTATCGTTTTTTTTTGGGAAATTTTAAAAACCGGTTGAAACCCGGTTTTTAAAATATATTACTACCTTCGCCCTGTTGAAAATAATAATTCAAGCAAAAATAACTGACAAATAGTGGAAAAAAATACTAAATTTAGAATTGAATTTTTTTTGTTATCGTGGTTTCGCTTTTTTAGAAAAGGATTGGTTTTAAAAAAAATGTTAGTTTCTAATGTGCCTCATATAATTTAAGCAATGATTTCTATTTGCTTTTTCAATTTTCTCCTTGTTTTTTTTTTTTTTTTTCGTTTTTCTTCTCCATATTTCTAACTGGCAGGAGAAGTGCAGGGATTTAGTTTCAGAAAAGGATTTATTTTAGGAAAAATAACATCTTATTGGTTCAAAATAAAATTTGCAAAATCATTAAATGGTAATTACAATAAATAAGAAACACCAATATCTGTAATGAGTCCCAATGGCTGAGAGTTTAGTATGCTTGTTGTAAGGGTAAAGATATTTTTATTCGAATTCCGATAAAGGTAGGGCTCCTCTATTTCAAATTTGTTTTTGTTTTTTCTTCTGAGATCTCATCTTCACAAATCTTCTCTACATTGCCCTTCACCGACATTTTCCTGTCGCATCTCATCACAAGTAGCAGCTTGAATAATTGTTTTTTATTTATCTATTTTTTTATTAAACGATTATAACACATTGTTGCTTCTGTTCTACATTTTGTAGAATTATCTCAGCCTTTTCCTCTGAGGGTCAATTCAGATGGATCGGCACGAGGGCAAGAGACATCCTTTCTCTCGTTTTCCGTGAGGTTAAATAGGGAAGCAAAGCACACACTCAGTGATGAAAAGTTACACTGTACACAGTGATTTCATGTTTTTTGCGAAGAGTATAGAATGAAGGGTCATTAATGAATATCAGATAAATAGGAATCAACTGTGCTGTAAAATCTGATTTGAAATATCAAAGAAATATTATACATGATAAAAGTAACTTAGGCGTATATTAATAAAGTATGTTATAGCAATTTTTGTGTTTTAGTTTTGTTTAAAAAAAATGGTAAATCAATAGTGTTTTATTAATTAAATTGTTTTTATTAGAAATATATTCCATTAAGTGTAAAAGAAATTTAATCCATTAAAATAACATCGAATATTATAAGATCGAAATATAAATATATACTGCATATTCATTTTTTTCCCAAAAATCAACCAAGTCAACATTTTACATTCATTTTCTTACTACACGTGTATCACATAAAAAAGCAGCAAAGGGCAGTTGAAGATATTCTAAAGAACTTTGTAAAATGGAAAGAATTTAGAAAGTAGGTCAGTTTACAAATGCATTAAGCTGATGTTCATGTTTGGAAAGAAACTTTTCTCTTCCCTTAAAGTACGTGGAAATGTCCCCATTGTAGGCTTTACCTAAGTGCTGCCAACAGAGGCAGTAGTGCCTATCAAAAACGATGTTTTTTCTCTCTCTCAGCTAGTGGGATTGCCTGAGATGACATCTCCTTCGTCACACAGTAGGAGAGCCATCCTTCTGCTTGAGAGCCCATAACGTTTCCTCGGAGCACCTTCTTCATTAAACCCTATTACCTAGCTCCGACAGAATTCAGTTGCCTTCGCTTCTGCTTTCTGATTCACCTGTCCACTCAGAACTTGAGAAGAAGCCGGTTTGTTTGATTAGAAGCGAGGATGCTGAAGGAATAGGGTGGAAATAGAAGAAGGCGGGAGAGGGGGTGGTGTGGGAGGGGGGAGAAACTAAGTCATTAGCTTTCGTTGCACTTGGGAGATAAGATGTTCTTCCTTTGCCCTTTCATGCTCCTATTGTGAGGAAATGCTGTTTGGTGTGAGATGACTCTCCACTGCTTCCTTTTCCCACGAGGATGATGCTCTCGAGATGCAGCTGATGACAGGACAGATATAGCCGATAGTGTTTTGTATCTCGTATATGTTGGCTATATAACTGAGGTCCTATCGCTCCTAAATATATATGGAATCTTTAATTGCTATCGATCGCCAAATTCAACATCCATTCATGCTCGTAAAACAGAATTTAGCCACTTCACGATTATTACTGTGATAATTCGTCCGCTTCTAAGCGATCCTTCTTCTAGAATGAAGGTCAGGTTATTTTTACTTGTGAGGAGCACTTGCCCTTGCACACATTGAGTTAAATGGCCAAGACACAGGCAATGAAAAGTACGCAGCTGGTAGGGGAAGGAGATCCACTGGATGGCTTGTTAGGAGAGGGATGGTAGCGCCTTGTAAAGGACACCGAGAGTGTTATTTAGCATGCAGAGAGTATGTTTTCCTTCAAACAGATAGTCGGCTTAACGCCCCATCTGACGGATGGCGGAGTTGGTTTCCAAGCCCATCAGCGTCCATTTTCATAGAGAGCAGCAATTACTAAGCTTCGAGTCAGAAAGGAAGTATTTGAAGAAGTTAGAGTTTTGAATGATGGGGCGTCCAAATACGAGCTTTTCTGAAAATCTTTTGTCCATCTGCCTCTGATGCGGAATTTATGTGATCGCATAACCTGCAAGATGGATTAACTGAATCGTAGGAATTCTCTTCAATACAAAAGTAGATTTTCAATCTCTTATGAATATTGTAATTCACCAAATGAGGTATCGACTCTTTTTATATTGGACCTTTGGAATTTCAAGTTTGTGAATAACTTTTGAATCATTAAATAGGATTTACGTTGTGTTTAATAAAATATTTTTACAAACGTAGAAGAAATTAGAGTGATACTGTTTATCAGTTATATATTTCACGAATCTGTGAGAGAAGACTGCCAAATGCAAAGGGAAATTCATTTATTTAATACTAGTTTTACTTCCCACAAAGTATTTATTTTTATATCGGAACAAAAGCGCCTGAGTTCGAATCGCGGAAAATAGGATTTTGTTTCTGCTAAAGAGTTTTTTTCTGATAAGGATTTTTTTTTCTAATAAGATCCTTTTTCTTTTCTATCTCTATTTCGATGGAGAAATATATTTTAAATATATATCTCTAGATGTAAGGATCCGGTCAGACCTCTGTAGCATATAGATAAGCTGAGAAGAAATTTATTTTTATTTTTTATAGATGGCTTACATTTTATTTCTATTTTCATATTTTCCTCCCCGAACAAACTTTTTTTTATTGTGAAATTTAAAAATGTCTAAAGTATACAGAATACCTTGATTTCCCTATGGGAAAAAAATTTAGATAGCAATATAGATATTATTTTCTACTTACCAAAGCAAGGCAATTATACTTTTGCCTGCATTTTTAATTTGTTCAGTTACAGAAGTCACATAAGAAGCCACGAACAGAATTACTATCAATGCAACACATTTGTCGATAATAGTGATTGTATGGCTATCTTGGTTAGTAAATCAGCACTTAAATTTTGCACTTAATTTCAAGGGGAAAATATTATACATTTGTATCTAAAGAAAGCGTACTTTGCTTTTCCCCATTCCTAACATCTGTTATGAATCCAACTGCACTTAACGTGCGATTAAAAAAAGTGGTAAAACCGAAATTTGTTTGTGTCATCGGAATGCTCACTTCTGCTGAAGAATTAGTTACAGCTTTTTTCCTAGTAGATCAAAATAAAACAATAAGGTTATAGCAATGTTGGACTTAGAAGTTTGATGGATTCATATTAAAGTATAAATCACCCATGGGTTACAATTCGTTTGCGAACTAACTTTGCGTTTTTTTTTTTTGCTTTGCTTATGACGGATTAACCGAAAAATTCATTCTTCGCTCGGATCTCTCACTGTGCACTGCTGTTGGGCTATCTGACGTATAGCTCAGAATGTCTCCGAAATGCAGATTCTGAGTATATGCATTCATGAGACATTTTGAATATACGCATTTCCCTTTAGAGCTGGAATTTGAATGTTCTTAGTACAAATTCCATTACGTTTTATGCGAGCTGTTTGTAGCTCATTTTGGCTGTTTGTTTGGGGTTTTATGACGCAAGGGCAACCAAGGCCATACTGCGCCAGACACAAGATATACAGTGAAAACAAGAAGCTGATAAAAGTCGTGGCACCCACAACGGAAGTTAAAAGTAAAAGAGAAACGGAGTACAGGACACAAATGAAGAAGAGAATAAAATTATAAAAGAAAACAATGGGGGAGGGGGGGATATAACATCCGTTTATATAAAAGAACCAACTATAGTACAATATAAATGTGAACAATGGTTGCGGAGGGCCTATGTAAAATGAAGCAGCAATGGTTCAAATGCAAAACAAAAAAGGAATATTAGATCCATTTTATTTAAAAAATTAAAAAACTGAGCTAAAAAGGAAGAATCGGAGAGATGTCCGAAAGTAAGGACGGCAAATGAAAAGAGGCAAAATAAATTCGACGGTCGCAATTAAAAAAATGGACATCCGATTAAAATACAGTCATCGACACAAAAATTGCGACACCACGAACCTCGGCGAAACTGAGCATAGTGGTAGAGCACGTTTCAAATTAATATTGATTAATCGCTCAATCAACTGTGTACATATTATAAGGTTATCAAACCCCCATTGGAGCGATTCATGCATTAAGATGTCAAGGCATCGAGGCATAGAGTCCTTAACAGTATCTGAGGCACTTTCCCTCCATTCGTCCTCTAACTGGAGATGTCGGGTGTCCAGTGTCCACATGTCAAGGAATCGAGGAATACAGTCCTCAACAGTATCTGAGGCACTTTCCCTCCATTCTTCCTCTAACTGGAGATGTCGGGTGTCCAGTGTCCACATGTCAAGGAATCGAGGAATACAGTCCTCAACAGTATCTGAGGCACTTTCCCTCCATTCTTCCTCTAACTGGAGATGTCGGGTGTCCAGTGTCCACATGTCAAGGAATCGAGCAATACAGTCCTCAACAGTATCTGAGACACTTTCCCTCCATTCTTCCTCTAACTGGAGATGTCGGATGTCCAGTGTCCACATGTCAAGGAATCGAGGAATACAGTCCTCAACAGTATCTGAGGCACTTTCCCTCCATTCTTCCTCTAACTGGAGATGTCGGGTGTCCAGTGTCCACATGTCAAGGAATCGAGGAATACAGTCCTCAACAGTATCTGAGGCACTTTCCCTCCATTCTTCCTCTAACTGGAGATGTCGGGTGTCCAGTGTCCACATGTCAAGGAATCGAGGAATACAGTCCTCAACAGTATCTGAGGCACTTTCCCTCCATTCTTCCTCTAACTGGAGATGTCGGGTGTCCAGTGTCCACATGTCAAGGAATCGAGGAATACAGTCCTCAACAGTATCTGAGGCACTTTCCCTCCATTCTTCCTCTAACTGGAGATGTCGGGTGTCCAGTGTCCACATGTCAAGGAATCGAGGAATACAGTCCTCAACAGTATCTGAGGCACTTTTCGCCATTCTTCCTCTAATTGGAGATGTCGGGTGTCCAGTGTGTGTGCTGGCTATGATACTGTCGGAGACGTCAACCCAGCACATCCTATATGTGCTCTATGGGGTAGAAATCTGGGGACATAACGATTCAAAGTAAGGTATTAATATTCCATAGACACTGTTGGACAATGCATGCTACATGGGGACGCATGTTATCGTGCTAAAAAACAGCACCAGAATAGCTCCACAGGAAAGGAAGACAATGCGACACGAGAATGTTGTAGACGTATCATTGAGCTGTCAAAGTTCCCTGGTCAAACATTAAAGGTTTTGTGGATTCCACACCAGAACGACGGATGTGCAGTTATTATGTTGCTACCAGATGTGTGCCGGATCCTGCTTCTGCCTGCAGCAATGCCAAACCCTGATGTGATCATCATCTACACCAAAAAAGAAGCATGACTCATTCGAAAGGACGATGTGGTGCCATTTCTCCTGGAATTATATCTTATACACATGATTGATGTACCATGGACCATATACCTGGCGATGATTAGCAGTTAGAGGCAACCTGTGCAGGGGATGCCATGCCTCTAATTCAGCTGCATTCAAACATCGTCGGATGATATGTTTGGATACTGATGCATGTACTGGAAGCCCACATTGCGCTGAATTAATGTAGATGTCACACAGGGGTCGGAGTACCATTGTTGGAGTATGAGGTGATCTCGTAGGGTGGTATGCCTTTGGGGACACTGAACAATGGGCGACGTGAAGTGGTACATGTCCTCGTCCACTGCTCCAAACAGCGTTGTAATGCTCACGGTGTGACTGAGATGATCAGCTATATGATTGGCAGACAAACCTACCTTATGCTTTCCATGATACGGGCCCATTCGAACGACTAGCTGCTAATAATGTGCTCATGCTCATTTCTTTTGCATAACTGAAACAAAAGTGCACTCTGCTTCACTTCCAAGACTTACCTGCTGTCTGCTATGGTGCTTTTATTAGGGTCTCATAACCGCCTCTACTTATGATTCCGTGTAACATCGTCTGTCAACACTGGAATCATTTGCATAGGATCTCTGGTACTACATATATTAATGATTTGGTGTCACTGGATTCATCCTTTATGAGCGTTGCAAATTTTGCGCCTATGAGTGTGTATTTGATGGTTAAAATGGTGCCAGAAAACTCAGATATGTTCATCGTCTGCCAGTAAAGGAAAAGAATGACGTTAGCGGAACCGAGCAGTTTCAATTTCCTCCTTGCGATTCCTGAAGCGCTGACTGCCACAGTTTTACAACAGCTTTGATAGCAAAGAGCTTATTCGCAGTCTGTTCTGACCAAGACATCTGTGGGAGCTCGATGGAGAAACGTTGCTGGAAGTCCTGATATGGAACCTGCAGCAGAGAGCCGAACAGGAGCGTGGCAGCCTTGGCAACATCTTCCAAATCACTGACCCTGACACTGGTGTGACCAGGCACCTAACAAAAAAGGATGGTCGACGCTGTTGCCAGACGATGGAATTGCTGTTGGATCTTGGACAGAACAGAGTGAGACCGAGGTTGCACTGAGAGCGTAGCTTGCAGTGAGCTAAGCGAGTCGGTGTAAAATACCCATGGCCGATGATGTTTAATGATGTGGTTCATTACGGGTCTGGTAGCGTGCAACAGCTGCTCTGAAAACGGAACACTCCGTGGCTGTGTTAAGAGCCGATCAAGTTTCTATTTGTCTTCAGTTACATATTACCTTTGCAAACTTCTTTTTAAAGTTAGGGAACAGGGCTGACTCTAGAGCAAGTGAGGTGGGGGGGGAAGGAGCTCATGATTTCCCCAATTTTAAGAAAGGAGCTGAAGTGAAAAAAATTAACTCTATTTATATATTGTACCTATTTTAGAAGAATGTTTTTTTGAAGACCATTGAAGTATGTAAAAATTATATACTGGAATGGCGTTTCGTTCTATCAATTTTTTTCTAATTATGTTCCGGCCTTTTAGGGAGCTGATAAGTGTTTTCCTTTCAAGAAAACACGGAAGTGTGAGAATCGTTTGGCAATAGTGTGTGTATGTATATATATATACTGCTCACAAAAATTAGGGGATATTTTATCGCTTCATATTCATTTTGAAATATCCCCTAATTTCTGTGAGCAGTGTATATACAACATATGCATTCAGTGTTATCCTCCTTAAGGTGTCAGGCTCATTTTTGCCATCGTTTGCAAAAGAAGAAAAGAAGAAAAAAATCCTTGACTCTAACAGAAAAACAAGTTCAGTTCTTTCCCATAATGGGAGCTAAACATTTTCCATGGTAGATGCATGCAAATTGCTTGCAATCGATCGCTTAGTTGAGGAAAAATAAACTTCCACCGATAGTTCAGTGAATGAGGCTCCTAAGCATCTGTTGGAAGGAATTCTGCGAGATCCGTTCTATTGTGACGAAATAAAGCGAATGCCATTCACTGCCGGAATCTTTTATTACTACTCGGTTAGCGGCTCAGTCTTCTTTAAACCTGAATTACGCATTTCTTTTCCTTTTACTTCGGCGTCGCCTTTCAAGAAGCCAGATGAACTAGAGTCTCCCTTGCAGCACTTCAGACGAATCACAGAATTTCTTTTAACGTGACCTAACCGGTTGTTGTCAGACATTTTTTTTTTATGTTTTCACTTTCATGCCCATAATTGCTGTTCAGCGTTTTAAGATTTTTTTTTCAAATTTCGCTTCATTTTAGTGGTTTCATAGACTATTATATTTTATTCGCTTCCTTGTCATGAATTGATCCTCTTCAATTTAGAGAGTAATTAATTTAGGGAATTTCGTTTAAATATTATCTCAGCTGATTGTGGAAAACATTTCCCTATTCCGCACTAACGTGAAAAGAAATCTGGAATATTCAACTTCAATCTGTAGAATTTAAGTTCCCAGGATACTTTCGCCTTCAATTTTGAATTAATGTTTGTCTACTTATCTCGGCGAGTTTAAGAAACGGAAGCAATTTGCTTTTAACTTTTCGTTTCATTATTTCTCTAAATACAGTTATGCGATTTTCAAATATTTTTTGTTGGTTGATTATGCATCTCCAATATGAGAATGATTTTTTGCCGTTAATTGAACTATAATTTACAATGATAATATCTAAATTGTTTGCACCTGCGCTTGGTAAACAACTTGGCAGATAACAGATAGCCTCCTTTGCCTCTAAACGATACTTTGCAGCAATAAGATGACCTCAAAGCCCTCCAGCAGTTTCTTTAAAGTCAACAGAGTAAAAATTCGATAAGCTTAAGAAGAAGAATTGCTCCAGGACGGAAATAGTGAATCTTTTTTTCCAAATGCCGTGTAATTTTTTATTTTAATAATTTATAGATGAAGACGATATCACAACTATCGTTCTCATAAATATCCTTTATGATGGGAGCGTGAGTGGCTCAAGTGGTAGCCCGCCAGGTTCGCAATCTGCAGTTCCCAGGTTCGAGTCCCAACTGGGTCGGCTTTAATATTTATCTCTGGAAAACTCTGCACCCTGCCCACGGTCAGTAGGGGACACCGATGGGCTTGGAAAGGCCGCTCTCCATCATGGGAGGTTAGGCTGTGGCCCCGTTGTGTGGAAGAGTCATACCCTCTGCACGTTAAAGAACACACTGGATGGCCTTGACAGGAGGCTACCATCTGTCTCCCAACAGCTGTTCCAGTAGGTTCCGTTGTGCACCTGTGCCAATGTCGTAGCCTCCGAGCAAGATGATTTTTTCCCTTAATTGCCTTCACCGTTACTTCGGTGAAATAACAGGTTCACGGATTGTTACACTCGTACCTCAGACTTGCTGTGCCAAGTGATGTACAGAAATATGTCCAACAATTCACTCACGAGAGTTGTATAGGGACGACCAGTTTATTCACACTATATACAATCACGTGCTGGGGATGTCTCGGCTACGTAGACCTTTGTTGCTTTGCTGCTGCCAACAATTATGCAATGAGGTGGAGAACCGCACTTTGCAGATTCTCGCTTTACCGACCTCAAACTCGGCGAAAGGATATCCAACCATTGCCTACACTGTGGTTCACACAGAACTGTATTTGATTCATCAAGAATCTTGATTCACACATGGAATCGAACCCTTTCCTTATGGGTTTTCCTTTGAGTAAGTGTGGCGTCCTTTGACGTGTGTTCAAACATCCTTTCCGCTTGACAGCTCCGCTCATGAATGTTGTTTCCTTATTGTTCGGTTGCTCCCCGGCGCTGATACTCGCTCCCCAGGCTAGTTGTAAAAAGGCCATAAATGCTTCTTGGACACGTTAACCCATGCCGGCAGCCAGCTGAGACCTGAGAACAACATTTATGAGTCACATCCCCATAATAACACTTCCAAAAACACACTTAATACGTAAAAATATTTACAACAAAAATACAATAAAATGCAACAGTAAATAAAAATAAATAAATTAGGGGGACATGATATGACCGAAGGCTCCCCTCCCCAAACCTTCTGTGAGCCTTCGGGATCCTTGTGATCTAATCATTTAGCCCATTGTGTGCAAAAAAAGTGCCACTCAGAAGTAAAACAACCCAACCCTTTTTGGTGTATGACAATCAAATATCTCCGTTGCAAGTAGCTATTTGAGGAGTAATTGAAAATTTGCTCTTCAGTTTTCGTATAAAGGTACCGAATGTTTCTTTGAATATTGAAACGCATACTTTTGTGGTGTTAGAATAGTTTCCTTTCATATTATGCAACATTTATAGTTCTAAAATTGCACTAGAAACGTATTTTAAAATAATTACTACAAAACATAAAATCGTAAGAGTTTATACGTCATATTAAAAACTTTTATCGTATTGTAATTAGAAATCAAGAGGCGCAGATTGATTTCCAGACCGCCACTACGACTCCTATTTGACCTTTGAAAGCGACACCGGTTCTGAAATGTCTTGATATTTCTTAGATCCACGACTCAAATTACTCCCAGAAATCAATTTTTAGATCTCTAGCACTCTAGATGTATATTTTATCTTTCACCTCGATGATTTCAGATGATGATTCTGGACCCAAAGGATCCAAAATTTCCTAATATTTCGATATCTAAAACCTGAAACATCCACATACACCTCATTTTCACGTTTCTAGTACTCGTAGCTCAAGGTTTGACCTCTATTTGACTTGAAAGGATACACTGGAGGTCAAATGTCTTATATTTCCCGAGATCAACGACCCGGGTTACCTTTAGGTGCAAATGTTCAGAACTCTACAATTTCTGCATCATAGGAAGAATCAGCGTGATCCCCTGTCACGCAATCAATCAATCAGAATCGTCTTTATGTTAATCGGTGCTTCTTAATTTCTGTCACGTCACTCTAACTTCTATTTTACCAATTTTAAGCTGTACAGCACTGTCATATCGAATTTGACTTTTGACCTCAAAGGATCCATCCAAAAAGTTTACATAATTTCCGAGATCTATGACTCAAAATATCCAGAGGCACCAATTTTTAACCCTTTGGCATTGGTATATATTTATTTAAGGACCCATCACATTCAAGTTTCACAACATTTCTAATATCTGAGATCCAAAATATCCCCACCCTGGGATCAATGTAGCACCGACAGATCTCAATTTGACCTTTGAGCTCAAAGGATCCAAAATTTTTTAACATTTCTTAGATGTACAATCCGAACCCCTCCCCACATAAAAACTACACCATTTTTTACGTTTCTAGCCCCTCGTAGATCAAGGTTTGACCTCTATCATTTCGTTCTTGAGCGCTCCCATTTCTGCATCACAGTTAGAAATCGCATGATCCCCTGTCAGCAGTCAGCGGTCAGTGAATCACTCACAGTCGTCGACATATATATTAGATCAAAACTTGATCATCATCTGTGCACATTGGCTGCTCTACAGCGGCCGTGGTTTTGCAAATGCTTGAGGTCTGATCTTCATTTACGAGGGAAAGAAATCAGTCTAATGGTTTATTAATGAATAATAATTTGTTGAAAACAATATATTGTGATAAGCAAAAAAAGTGCAAAATTTCAGAGAAATATGACTTACTAAATATTTGGAAAACAATTACTTAAATCAAATTTTGCAAATTCTTCTGAGCTTATTTTGCTCTCTTAAATGCAATTATCGACGTTTACGATAAAATACTCCTTTTCATTACTCAGTGCATATCCTCTGTACATTTCATTATATAAGCTTTATGATCTCCACGATTTGAAAGTTTCACATATATAATTTCACTTTTTTATGTAAAACTCGAGCAATTTTTTCAATTTATATTCTTCTTTGACAGAGAAAAGATCGTTGCTTTCACATAGGAGTTTTCAGTTTGTGGTTTTAGCCCAATGCATTTTTTTCCTTTTAAAAACGAATATCATCGTTGACTTTCAAATTGGATTTCTTTTACCATCATCTGAAGTATTCTTTTTCACTCATACAATAATGCAGCGACGTTTGCTTTATCTTTCTGCATATCTTATGAAATCCGAGATTTTATCCACCTTAATATTGATATTCTTATCTGCTGTTTTATCCGCTGTCCTCGTTAACATTAATCTTTTATCCTCCAAGTGCTTTAAAATGAGAATATTCGCGGATAAAATCGCGAATATCAGCGCAGAGCTGCATATATTAAATATGCAGAGAATTTTACTTGCAATAAGACGATGATATAATTAAAAGAATATGAGAGTGATTAATTGATCGAATACCAAACCTTGGGCATCTATTGTCGGGATGCCCAAGGTTTGTGGCATCCAGACAGAACGATTATATATTTCAAGATATTATACATATTAAACACATAGAACTGTCAGATCATTGGGAAATCTAAAGAACACTATATTATTAATATTATTATTACGTTGATGCTAAATTCTGTAAATGGTAGCTAGGTAGTCACTGGAAGGAGAGCTATGCACCAATCCCCTGTGATGATGCATAGAACCGGCCAGGCCTAGCACCTAATGTCCGACCCCGCCTTCTCGTGGTGCAGACCGTTAGTAACTTTCAAAAGAGATACTCTCTTGTGGAAGTGAACGGAAGGGGAGGGCTGCCAGATTAGTGTGGCCTACTGATCTGGACAACTATGGCTACTTTTCTTTTTTTTTCTACCCTGCTGAGGAGTGGTCAACCACACAGGGTCCTGGTGCTGACCATATAAACCCACTGGACTGGACTGCTTGATTACGGATCCTGATTTTGCTGCACTGGTGGGCTTCTGTGGAGGGATAATCTTCCGCTGTGTTTTCTGTTTCTTTTTGGGTTGACAGCCCCAAGTGAATAGATTCACAGGATATGTTTATCAGCTGGTGGATAATCCTGAGCAGAGGTCATCGCAGGCACCTGAACTCTTTGCTTCTATTGGCATCGTCAAATTCTACATTGGAGGAAGCCTTCCAGTGTAGATGGCTTCAGCTTTTAGTGGTGGGGGAATGGGTCTTTGCCCCACGTCTGCGATTAGAGGGCTGTTTGATATTGTCGGCGTTCCCTCTCTCAATAAACATAGTTTCTTTAAACATCCCATTAACCATTTTCTCTCCATAGGGAGTTGAAATGTGAGGACTCTGCACAGAGATTTTTCTCTTGATGTCCTCACACAAGAATTCCACCATTATAATTTAGATATTCTCGGCTTGCAAGAGACCAGATGGAAAGATAAAGATCAGATTCTTAAAAATAATATTAAATTTCTCTTTTCAGGGAGGGACGACAAGGTGGACAACTTTTCAGGGTGGGTCTGCTTCTCAGCAGACACGCTAGTGATGCTCTTCTAGGATATGAGCACATTAATGAAAAGTTTCTTACAGCAAAATTTCAGACAAGCGTTAAGGACTTGAATGTTATGTGTTATTATGCCCCCACTGAGGATGCCGTTGAGGATGAGAAGGATAGGTTTTATGAGCAACTTCAGGATATTTTGAATTCTGTTAAGAAAGGAGATATTACCCATGTTCTTGGTGACTTCAATGCCAAAGTTGGTACTGACTCTGACCTTTGGGGAGGAGTAATAGACCCTTTTGTTATTGGTAACTGCATTGTCAATGGGCAACGTCTCCTACAGGTAAGTAAACTCAACGGATTCAGAATAACTAACACTTATTACAAACACCGCGTCATACATAAGTACACATGGGTTTCACCCGATGGGCTGCATAAGAATATGATTGATTATATATTAATTAACAGCAAATGGGCTAGTTCTGTTAGGAATACCGGGTGATATAGGGGAGTAGAAATTGGATCTGACCATTACTTTGTTAAAAGTGTCTTGCAACTTAAACTTAAAAAGTGGTGTGCTAGGGTTAAAAAATTTACTTTTAATACTGAAGCTCTGAAAGACCCAGTTATAGGCAAAGCTTATCATGATAGGTTACTTAGTAATTATGACAGTCATGGTATGCTTACTACTGAAGTTGAGGAAGAATGGGATCATTTTAAACAGGCTTTTTTGGACACTAACAGTACTCTTTTAGGAAAAAAGGAGCAAAAGAGCCAGAATTATCTGAATGATAAGGCAATTGTGCTTATTTCGGAAAGAAAGAACTGTAGGAATGTCCTTAACCAATACCCTACTAGTCGTAATAGAAAGCAATAAAGAGAACTTAATAAACGTGTAAAAGATCAGTTAGCTGCTGATAAGAATCTTTGGCTTGATGGTTTGGCTGACAAAGCCGAGGAAGCAGTTAGACAGCACAACAGCAGAGAGCTGTACCAGATAGTTAATGTTTTGTGTGGTAGAAAACGAACAGGTATACAGGGATTGAAGGGAAAACAAGGTAAGGTTATAGAAGGTGAGGATTCTGTCATGGCTAGGTGAACTGAGCATTTCAGTGATATTCTAAACAATGTGGTTAGTTCTATTCCCATTGTTTGCAATGTTGATAGATGCATTGATGGCTTTAATGTTGGCCCTATAACACAATCTGAAGTTATTTTGGCTGTTTCTAAACTTAAACTACATAAATCCCCAGGGGTAGATGAAATTACTACGTAAATGCTTAGAGCTTTGAATGTTTTGGTTACCACTTGGATGACTGAAATTCTGAATATCTTTTATGATAAAGGCATGGTTCCTAAGGATTTTACCAGAGCTATTGTTATCCCTATTTTCAAAAAAGGTGATCGCAGTTCTTGTGATAACTATAGGGGTATCAGCCTACTCTCTGTTCCATGTAACGTTCTTTCCATGATTGTGCTTAATAGAATTAAGAATCTGGTTGACAGGCAATTGCGTGATGAGCAATGTGGATTCAGAAGTGGTAGGGGATGTGTGGATCAGATATTTTCACTTAGGCAGATTCTTGAGAAATGTTTAGAGTTTCAGAAACCTTTGGTTGCTAGCTTTGTTGATTTCAAAAAGGCTTTCGACTCTGTTGATCGTCATAATTTGTGGTTGATTGTGAAATCATATGATATACCAGACAAGTTAGTTAACATAATGAAAGCTCTCTATAATAACACTGAGTCGTGTGTGAGAGTTGGTAAGGCTTGTAGCAATTGGTTTAGCATTACTTCTGGTGTTCGACAAGGGTGCATTTTGTCTCCTTTTCTCTTTTTTTTTTCAAGGGAAAGATTTTGGCCTTAAATGGACTGGAGATACGAAAATTTCTGATTTAGATTATGCTGATGATTTAGCCCTTTTGGCAAATGATGTTGATGAGATGAACTCTTTCATTCGAGCTGTTGATGAAACTTGTAGTAGAGTAGGTTTGGTTAGAAACAGAGAGAAAACTAAAGTGATGAAAATTGGTCAGGCAGGCTGTGATTCAGTTAATCTGAATGGTTGCAGTCTTGAGCAGGTGTCACAGTTTAATTATCTTGGGAGCTATGTAACAGATAATGGTGATGTGCGACATGAGATTAACAGACGAATAGGGATTGCTGCCGGGACTTTTAAGAATCTATGGAGAGTGTGGAGAAATAGGCGTATACACCTAAAGACTAAAATTAGACTGTATAACAGTTTGGTTCTTTCTAGGGTTAGTTATGGTAGTGAAACGTGGACATTTTGTAAACAAGATAACAGGAAACTAGATGCTTTTGATTCTAGATGCTTACGTAGTATCTTGGGCATTAGGTGGTTCAACTTTGTAACTAATTATGAGGTTAAGCAAAGAAGTTTGCAACCTCCTTTAAGCAGCATATTGTGCAGAGAGAAACTCCGTTGGTTTGGCCATGTTGCTCGTATGCATAATTAAAGATTAGCGAATAGGGTTATGAACAGTGTGCCTAAAGGCCTCAGAAAGAGGGGGAGACCTAGGATGCGGTGGACAGACAATGTCAAACAGGACCTTATTACAATTGGTGTGCAGTGACCAGGTGCAGCAGATGTAGCTCAGGATCGACTTGCTTGGAGAACTAAATCGCACGGTCTGGTTGGACCTCCGTAGCTCATGGCTGCTTGAGGATGATGATGATGATGATGCTAAATAACATTGTGGCTTATGGGCCTTCATTCAGAGACACTTTTTTTAACACAGTATGTAAACACTCAGTTTTGAATTGTCAATTTCACAAAAGATTTTAAGGTCAATTGTTAAATCTGGATAAGTCTGATAAAATAATCGCAAATTGATAAAAATATTTGTTATTGTTTCATTACGCAGACGTTTAGTGACATTTAATTAATATTATAATTTTTAGTATATATTTTGTTAGACTGATGTCATTGCCAAAATTTTATATGTTGTTAGTATGGTTTCAGTTCTGTCCAAATGCTCGTGCTTTGCAATGTATTTTCTTTCTTTAAGGTCATTAACCTTTTCATTTTCCTTTATTATATCTATGATACACTTTGTCAAGTTTTACATATATTATTCAGTTAGTAAAGCACCAGATTCGCAACCTCATGTTCTAGGGGTCGAATATACCCTCTGTCACTTGTGCGTGTGTCGGGGGGAGGGGGGGGTTGAAATTCTCTATTTGTCGTTGCTGCTCACAGGCAGGAATCGTGTGCTACACCCTGGAGGGGTGACGAAAACATTCCATCTCAGTCACCGCTGTTTTGCGCTGGCTGTGCGCAGAGGGGAACCTCCTTAGTGACCACTATCAGAGAATTCGAACAGCATTCACCTTAATAGGAGAACTCCCACTTGCAACTGATTGATGAAAGAACTTTCTCTTCCAGTCTCGGCCTCAAAAACACTCTTATAAAGTGAAGAGCAAAGTTAGCGCTGTTATCGTATTTCGTCCCCTTTTCTCCTTCCCGTTGCCCAGTCCTAGGAGGTAAAGTTCATGGTCTCCCGACTCGTTTGTGAAAAATTGCACAGACTCCAACTGACTTAAAACTTTTCTATCTTCTGGATCCAAGAGCCGAGACAATAAAAATGACCCAGCTACTTGATACTTGATTGATGCCACAATCTCTGTCTAGGGAAACTTTCGGGAGAGTTGGGGGGGGGGGGTCAATCAATCTGATGCTACATAAAAATGTGCTTTGGCCGTGTTCCTCTATCACGTGATCTGCTCATCTCCTTGGGACATGGCAGTCCTTAAGCGACCAGATCAATTTGCTTATCCAGATGATGTCGGCACAAGACGGCCGTAAACTTTGGATTTTATGCAAGGGAGTCACATTATCTTGGTGCAAATACGGCTTTTCGCGACGATAGTGTAGCTGTACGAGGACAAGGCTCCTCTTCCCAAGATACTGCCCAGCGAGTGTGTCCGGGGAAGGCTAATGGTAGCGATACTCATCCACCTACTGCAGCTTCCGGTAACGGTGATGGAAAAGCTCTCCTCCTTGACTTTCACTTCGCCGTCAGGCAAAGGATGTCCTAGCCATAGGAAGGCAGATGCTATGCCTGGATATCGAAATCTACGCATTATATCTGCATTGAGATATTTTTCACTAAACCAAACTCTTTTCTTCCATAACAAAGGGAACACCAAGGGGCTGGGAAAGGACAACATAAGTCGAAGGAGACTTTAAACATTAAGCCGTGTCCCCGTGTTCCGGTTAACTACACTATATTACCGAACACGATGGGTGGTCTTGATAGAAGACATCCCTCTACCTCCCAACAGCTGTCTAACAGATTCCCTTATGAAAGGCTTTCCTCTATCTCCCAGCAGCTGTTTAATAGTTTCCCTTATGAAAGGTTTCAATCTCTCTCCCAACAGCTGTCTAATAGATTCCTTTATGAAAGGCTTCACTCTCTCTCCCAACAGCTGTCTAATAGATTCCCTTATGAAAGACTTCACTCTCTCTCCCAACAGCTGTCTAATAGATTCCCTTATGAAAGGCTTCACTCTCTCTCCCAATAGCTGTGTAATAGATTCCCTTATGAAAGGCTTCACTCTCTCTCCCAACAGCTGTCTAATAGATTCCCTTATGAAAGGCTTCATTCTCTCTCCCAACAGCTGTTTAATGGGTTCCCTTATGAAGGGTTTCACTCTCTCTCCCAACAGCTGCTTAATGGATTCCCTTATGAAGGGCTTCACTCTCTCTCCCAACAGCTGCTTAATGGATTCCCTTATGAAAGGCTTCACTCTCTCTCCCAACAGCTGCTTAATGGATTCCCTTATGAAGAGCTTCACTCTCTCTCTCCCAGCAGCTGCTTAATGGATTCCCTTATGAAGGGCTTCACTCTCTCTCCCAGCAGCTGCTTAATGGATTCCCTTATGAAAGGCTTCACTCTCTCTCCCAACAGCTGCTTAATGGATTCCCTTATGAAGAGCTTCACTCTCTCTCTCCCAGCAGCTGCTTAATGGATTCCCTTATGAAGGGCTTCACTCTCTCTCCCAGCAGCTGCTTAATGGGTTCCCTTATGAAGGGCTTCAGTCTCTCTCCCAACAGCTGCTTAATGGATTCCCTTATGAAAGGCTTCACTCTCTCTCCCAACAGCTGCTTAATGGATTCCCTTATGAAAGGCTTCGCTCTCTCTTCCAACAGCTGCTTAATGGGTTCCCTTATGAAGGGCTTCACTCTCTCTTCCAACAGCTGCTTAATGGGTTCCCTTATGAAGGGCTTCACTCTCTCTCCCAACAGCTGCTTAATGGATTCCCTTATGAAAGGCTTCGCTCTCTCTTCCAACAGCTGCTTAATGGATTCCCTTATGAAGGGCTTCACTCTCTCTTCCAACAGCTGCTTAATGGATTCCCTTATGAATGGCTTCACTCTCTCCCCCAACAGCTGCTTAATGGATTCCCTTATGAAAGGTTTCACTCTCTCTCCCAACAGCTGCTTAATGGATTCCATTATGAAAGGCTTTCCTCTATCTCCCAACAGCTGCTTAATGGATTCCCTTATGAAAGGCTTCACTCTCTCTCCCAACAGCTGCTTAATGGATTCCCTTATGAAGGGCTTCACTCTCTCTCTCCCAACAGCTGCTTAATGGATTCCCTTATGAAGGGCTTCACTCTCTCTCCCAACAGCTGCTTAATAGATTCCCTTATGAAAGGCTTCACTCTCTCTCCCAACAGCTGCTTAATGGATTCCCTTATGAAAGGCTTCACTCTCTCTCCCAACAGCTGCTTAATGGATTCCCTTATGAAGGGCTTCACTCTCTCTCCCAACAGCTGCTTAATTGATTCCCTTATGAAGGGCTTCATCTCTCTCCCAACAGCTGCTTAATAGATTCCCTTATGAAAAGCTTCACTCTCTCTCCCAACAGCTGCTTAATGGATTCCCTTATGAAAGGCTTCACTCTCTCTCCCAACAGCTGCTTAATGGATTTCCTTATGAAGGGCTTCACTCTCTCTCCCAACAGCTGCTTAGTGGATTCCCTTATGAAAGGCTTCACTCTCTCCCCCAACAGCTGCTTAATGGATTCCCTTATGAAGAGCTTCACTCTCTCTCCCAACAGCTGCTTAATGGATTCCATTATGGAAGGCTTCACTCTCTCTCCCAACAGCTGTCTGAAAGATTCCCTTATGAAAGGCTTTCCTCTACCTCCCAACAGCTGCTTTAATGGATTCCCTTATGAAAGGCTTCACTCTCTCCCAACAGCTGCTTAATGGATTCCCTTATGAAGGGCTTCACTCTCTCTCCCAACAGCTGCTTAATGGATTCCCTTATGAAAGGCTTCACTCTCTCTCCCAACAGCTGCTTAATGGATTCCCTTATGAAAGGCTTCACTCTCTCTCCCAACAGCTGCTTAATGGATTTCCTTATGAAAGGCTTTCTTCTATCTCACAACAGCCCCTTAATGGATTCCCTTATGAAAGGCTTCACTCTCTCTCCCAACAGCTGCTTAACGGATTCCCTTATGACAGGCTTCACTCTCTCTCGCAGCAGCTGTCCAATGGATTCCCTTATGAAAGGCTTCACTCTCTCTCCCAACACCTGCTTAAAGGATTCCCTTATGAAAGGCTTCACTCTCTCTCCCAGCAGCTGCTTAATGGATTCCCTTATGAAAGGTTTCACTCTCTCTCCCAACAGCTGCTTAATGGATTCCCTTATGAAGGGCTTCACTCTCTCTCCCAACAGCTGCTTAATGGATTCCCTTATGAATGGCTTCACTCTCTCTCCCAACAGCTGCTTAATGGATTCCCTTATGAAAGGCTTCACTCTCTCTTCCAACAGCTGCTTAATGGGTTCCGTATGAAGGGCTTCAATCTCTCTCCCAACAGCTGCTTAATGGGTTCCCTTATGAAGGGCTTCACTCTCTCTCGCAACAGCTGCTTAATAGATTCCCTTATGAAAGGCTTCACTCTCTCTCCCAACAGCTGCTTAATGGATTCCCTTATGAAAGGCTTCACTCTCTCTCCCAACAGCTGCTTAATGGATTCCCTTATGAAGGGCTTCATTCTCTCTTCCAACAGCTGCTTAATGGGTTCCCTTATGAAGGGCTTCACTCTCTCTTCCAACAGCTGCTTAATGGGTTCCCTTATGAAGGACTTCACTCTCTCTTCCAACAGCTGCTTAATGGGTTCCCTTATGAAGGGCTTCACTCTCTCTCCCAACAGTTGCTTAATGGATTTCCTTATGAAGGGCTTCACTCTCTCTCCCAACAGCTGCTTAGTGGATTCCCTTATGAAAGGCTTCACTCTCTCGCCCAACAGCTGCTTAATGGATTCCCTTATGAAGAGCTTCACTCTCTCTCCCAACAGCTGCTTAATGGATTCCATTATGGAAGGTTCACTCTCTCTCCCAACACTGTCTGAAAGATTCCCTTATGAAAGGCTTTCCTCTACCTCCCAACAGCTGCTTTAATGGATTCCCTTATGAAAGGCTTCACTCTCTCCCAACAGCTGCTTAATGGATTCCCGTATGAAGGGCTTCACTTTCTCTCCCAACAGCTGCTTAATGGATTCCCTTATGAAAGGCTTCACTCTCTCTCCCAACAGCTGCTTAATGGATTCCCTTATGAAAGGCTTCACTCTCTCTCCCACAGCTGCTTAATGGATTTCCTTATGAAAGGCTTTCTTCTATCTCACAACAGCCCCTTAATGGATTCCCTTATGAAAGGCTTCACTCTCTCTCCCAACAGTTGCTTAACGGATTCCCTTATGAAAGGCTTCACTCTCTCTCGCAGCAGCTGTCCAATGCATTCCCTTATGAAAGGCTTCACTCTCTCTCCCAACAGCTGCTTAAAGGATTCCCTTATGAAAGGCTTCACTTTCTCTCCCAGCAGCTGCTTAATGGATTCCCTTATGAAAGGTTTCACTCTCTCTCCCAACAGCTGCTTAATGGATTCCCTTATGAAGGGCTTCACTCTCTCTTCCAACAGCTGCTTAATGGGTTCCCTTATGAAGGGCTTCACTCTCTCTTCCAACAGCTGCTTAATGGGTTCCTTATGAAGGGCTTCACTCTCTCTCCCAACAGCTGCTTAATGGATTCCCTTATGAAGAGCTTCACTCTCTCTTCCAACAGCTGCTTAATGGATTCCCTTATGAAAGGGTTCACTCTCTCCCCCAACAGCTGCTTAATGGATTCCCTTATGAAGAGCTTCACTCTCTCTCCCAACAGCTGCTTAATGGATTCCATTATGGAAGGCTTCACTCTCTCTCCCAACAGCTGTCTGAAAGATTCCCTTATGAAAGGCTTTCCTCTACCTCCCAACAGCTGCTTTAATGGATTCCCTTATGGAAGGCTTCACTCTCTCCCAACAGCTGCTTAATGGATTCCCTTATGAAAGGCTTCACTCTCTCTCCCAACAGATGCTTAATGGATTTCCTTATGAAAGGCTTTCTTCTATCTCACAACAGCTGCTTAATGGATTCCCTTATGAAGGGCTTCACTCTCTCTCCCAACAGCTGCTTAATGGATTCCCTTATGAAGGGCTTCACTCTCTCTCCCAACAGTTGCTTAATGGGTTCACTTATGAAGGGCTTCACTCTCTCTCCCAACAGCTGCTTAATGGATTCCCTTATGAAGGGCTTCACTCTCTCTCCCAGCAGCTACTTAATGGATTCCCTTATGAAAGGCTTTCCTCTATCTCCCAACAGCTGCTTAATGGATTCCCTTATGAAAGGCTTCACTCTCTCTCCCAACAGCTGCTTAATTGATTCCCTTAGAAAGGCTTTCCTCTATCTCCCAACAGCTGCTTAATGGATTCCCTTATGAAAGGCTTCACTCTCTCTCCCAGCAGTTGCTTAATGGATTCCCTTATGAAAGGCTTTCTTCTATCTCACAACAGCTGCTTAATGGATTCCCTTATGAAGGGCTTCACTCTCTCTCCCAACAGCTGCTTAATGGATTCCCTTATGAAGGGCTTCACTCTCTCTCCCAGCAGCTACTTAATGGATTCCATTATGAAAGGCTTTCCTCTATCTCCCAACAGCTGCTTAATGGATTCCCTTATGAAGGGCTTCACTCTCTCTCCCAACAGCTGCTTAATGGATTCCCTTATGAAAGGCTTCACTCTCTCTCCCAGCAGCTGCTTAATGGATTCCCTTATGAAAGGCTTCACTCTCTCTCGCAGCAGCTGTCCAATGGATTCCCTTATGAAAGGCTTCACTCTCTCTCCCAACAGCTGCTTAAAGGATTCCCTTATGAAAGGCTTCACTCTCTCTCACAGCAGCTGCTTAATGGAATCCCTTATGAAAGGTTTCACTCTCTCTCCCAACAGCTGCTTAATGGATTCCCTTATGAAGGGCTTCACTCTCTCTTCCAACAGCTGCTTAATGGGTTCCCTTATGAAGGGCTTCACTCTCTCTTCCAACAGCTGCTTAATGGGTTCCCTTATGAAGGGTTTCACTCTCTCCCCCAACAGCTGCTTAATGGATTCCCTTATGAAGAGCTTCACTCTCTCTCCCAACAGCTGCTTAATGGATTCCATTATGGAAGGCTTCACTCTCTCTCCCAACAGCTGCCTGAAAGATTCCCTTATGAAAGGCTTTCCTCTACCTCCCAACAGCTGCTTTAATGGATTCCCTTATGAAAGGCTTCACTCTCTCCCAACAGCTGCTTAATGGATTCCCGTATGAAGGGCTTCACTCTCTCTCCCAACAGCTGCTTAATGGATTCCCTTATGAAAGGCTTCACTCTCTCTCCCAACAGATGCGTAATGGATTTCCTTATGAAAGGCTTTCTTCTATCTCACAACAGCTGCTTAATGGATTCCCTTATGAAGGGCTTCACTCTCTCTCCCAACAGCTGCTTAATGGATTCCCTTATGAAGGGCTTCACTCTCTCTCCCAACAGTTGCTTAATGGGTTCCCTTATGAAGGGCTTCACTCTCTCTCCCAACACCTGCTTAATGGATTCCCTTATGAAGGGCTTCACTCTCTCTCCCAGCAGCTACTTAATGGATTCCCTTATGAAAGGCTTTCCTCTATCTCCCAACAGCTGCTTAATGGATTCCCTTATGAAAGGCTTCACTCTCTCTCTCAACAGCTGCTTAATTGATTCCCTTAGAAAGGCTTTCCTCTATCTCCCAACAGCTGCTTAATGGATTCCCTTATGAAAGGCTTCACTCTCTCTCCCAGCAGCTGCTTAATGGATTCCCTTATGAAAGGCTTTCCTCTCTCTCCCAACAGCTGCTTAATGGATTCCCTTATGAAGGGCTTCACTCTCTCTCCCAACAGTTGCTTAATGGATTTCCTTATGAAGGGCTTCACTCTCTCTCCCAACAGCTGCTTAGTGGATTCCCTTATGAAAGGCTTCACTCTCTCGCCCAACAGCTGCTTAATGGATTCCCTTATGAAGAGCTTCACTCTCTCTCCCAACAGCTGCTTAATGGATTCCATTATGGAAGGTTCACTCTCTCTCCCAACACAGTCTGAAAGATTCCCTTATGAAAGGCTTTCCTCTACCTCCCAACAGCTGCTTTAATGGATTCCCTTATGAAAGGCTTCACTCTCTCCCAACAGCTGCTTAATGGATTCCCGTATGAAGGGCTTCTCTTTCTCTCCCAACAGCTGCTTAATGGATTCCCTTATGAAAGGCTTCACTCTCTCTCCCAACAGCTGCTTAATGGATTCCCTTATGAAAGGCTTCACTCTCTCTCCCACAGCTGCTTAATGGATTTCCTTATGAAAGGCTTTCTTCTATCTCACAACAGCCCCTTAATGGATTCCCTTATGAAAGACTTCACTCTCTCTCCCAACAGTTGCTTAACGGATTCCCTTATGAAAGGCTTCACTCTCTCTCGCAGCAGCTGTCCAATGCATTCCCTTATGAAAGGCTTCACTCTCTCTCCCAACAGCTGCTTAAAGGATTCCCTTATGAAAGGCTTCACTTTCTCTCCCAGCAGCTGCTTAATGGATTCCCTTATGAAAGGTTTCACTCTCTCTCCCAACAGCTGCTTAATGGATTCCCTTATGAAGGGCTTCACTCTCTCTTCCAACAGCTGCTTAATGGGTTCCCTTATGAAGGGCTTCACTCTCTCTTCCAACAGCTGCTTAATGGGTTCCTTATGAAGGGCTTCACTCTCTCTCCCAACAGCTGCTTAATGGATTCCCTTATGAAGAGCTTCACTCTCTCTTCCAACAGCTGCTTAATGGATTCCCTTATGAAAGGGTTCACTCTCTCCCCCAACAGCTGCTTAATGGATTCCCTTATGAAGAGCTTCACTCTCTCTCCCAACAGCTGCTTAATGGATTCCATTATGGAAGGCTTCACTCTCTCTCCCAACAGCTGTCTGAAAGATTCCCTTATGAAAGGCTTTCCTCTACCTCCCAACAGCTGCTTTAATGGATTCCCTTATGGAAGGCTTCACTCTCTCCCAACAGCTGCTTAATGGATTCCCTTATGAAAGGCTTCACTCTCTCTCCCAACAGATGCTTAATGGATTTCCTTATGAAAGGCTTTCTTCTATCTCACAACAGCTGCTTAATGGATTCCCTTATGAAGGGCTTCACTCTCTCTCCCAACAGCTGCTTAATGGATTCCCTTATGAAGGGCTTCACTCTCTCTCCCAACAGTTGCTTAATGGGTTCACTTATGAAGGGCTTCACTCTCTCTCCCAACAGCTGCTTAATGGATTCCCTTATGAAGGGCTTCACTCTCTCTCCCAGCAGCTACTTAATGGATTCCCTTATGAAAGGCTTTCCTCTATCTCCCAACAGCTGCTTAATGGATTCCCTTATGAAAGGCTTCACTCTCTCTCCCAACAGCTGCTTAATTGATTCCCTTAGAAAGGCTTTCCTCTATCTCCCAACAGCTGCTTAATGGATTCCCTTATGAAAGGCTTCACTCTCTCTCCCAGCAGTTGCTTAATGGATTCCCTTATGAAAGGCTTTCTTCTATCTCACAACAGCTGCTTAATGGATTCCCTTATGAAGGGCTTCACTCTCTCTCCCAACAGCTGCTTAATGGATTCCCTTATGAAGGGCTTCACTCTCTCTCCCAGCAGCTACTTAATGGATTCCATTATGAAAGGCTTTCCTCTATCTCCCAACAGCTGCTTAATGGATTCCCTTATGAAGGGCTTCACTCTCTCTCCCAACAGCTGCTTAATGGATTCCCTTATGAAAGGCTTCACTCTCTCTCCCAGCAGCTGCTTAATGGATTCCCTTATGAAAGGCTTCACTCTCTCTCGCAGCAGCTGTCCAATGGATTCCCTTATGAAAGGCTTCACTCTCTCTCCCAACAGCTGCTTAAAGGATTCCCTTATGAAAGGCTTCACTCTCTCTCACAGCAGCTGCTTAATGGAATCCCTTATGAAAGGTTTCACTCTCTCTCCCAACAGCTGCTTAATGGATTCCCTTATGAAGGGCTTCACTCTCTCTTCCAACAGCTGCTTAATCGATTCCCTTATGAAGGGCTTCACTCTCTCTCCCAACAGCTGCTTAATGGATTCCCTTATGAATGGCTTCACTCTCTCTCCCAACAGCTGCTTAATGGATTCCCTTATGAAAGGCTTCACTCTCTCTTCCAACAGCTGCTTAATGGGTTCCGTATGAAGGGCTTCAATCTCTCTCCCAACAGCTGCTTAATGGGTTCCCTTATGAAGGGCTTCACTCTCTCTCGCAACAGCTGCTTAATAGATTCCCTTATGAAAGGCTTCACTCTCTCTCCCAACAGCTGCTTAATGGATTCCCTTATGAAAGGCTTCACTCTCTCTCCCAACAGCTGCTTAATGGATTCCCTTATGAAGGGCTTCATTCTCTCTTCCAACAGCTGCTTAATGGGTTCCCTTATGAAGGGCTTCACTCTCTCTTCCAACAGCTGCTTAATGGGTTCCCTTATGAAGGACTTCACTCTCTCTTCCAACAGCTGCTTAATGGGTTCCCTTATGAAGGGCTTCACTCTCTCTCCCAACAGTTGCTTAATGGATTTCCTTATGAAGGGCTTCACTCTCTCTCCCAACAGCTGCTTAGTGGATTCCCTTATGAAAGGCTTCACTCTCTCGCCCAACAGCTGCTTAATGGATTCCCTTATGAAGAGCTTCACTCTCTCTCCCAACAGCTGCTTAATGGATTCCATTATGGAAGGTTCACTCTCTCTCCCAACACTGTCTGAAAGATTCCCTTATGAAAGGCTTTCCTCTACCTCCCAACAGCTGCTTTAATGGATTCCCTTATGAAAGGCTTCACTCTCTCCCAACAGCTGCTTAATGGATTCCCGTATGAAGGGCTTCACTTTCTCTCCCAACAGCTGCTTAATGGATTCCCTTATGAAAGGCTTCACTCTCTCTCCCAACAGCTGCTTAATGGATTCCCTTATGAAAGGCTTCACTCTCTCTCCCACAGCTGCTTAATGGATTTCCTTATGAAAGGCTTTCTTCTATCTCACAACAGCCCCTTAATGGATTCCCTTATGAAAGGCTTCACTCTCTCTCCCAACAGTTGCTTAACGGATTCCCTTATGAAAGGCTTCACTCTCTCTCGCAGCAGCTGTCCAATGCATTCCCTTATGAAAGGCTTCACTCTCTCTCCCAACAGCTGCTTAAAGGATTCCCTTATGAAAGGCTTCACTTTCTCTCCCAGCAGCTGCTTAATGGATTCCCTTATGAAAGGTTTCACTCTCTCTCCCAACAGCTGCTTAATGGATTCCCTTATGAAGGGCTTCACTCTCTCTTCCAACAGCTGCTTAATGGGTTCCCTTATGAAGGGCTTCACTCTCTCTTCCAACAGCTGCTTAATGGGTTCCTTATGAAGGGATTCACTCTCTCTCCCAACAGCTGCTTAATGGATTCCCTTATGAAGAGCTTCACTCTCTCTTCCAACAGCTGCTTAATGGATTCCCTTATGAAAGGGTTCACTCTCTCCCCCAACAGCTGCTTAATGGATTCCCTTATGAAGAGCTTCACTCTCTCTCCCAACAGCTGCTTAATGGATTCCATTATGGAAGGCTTCACTCTCTCTCCCAACAGCTGTCTGAAAGATTCCCTTATGAAAGGCTTTCCTCTACCTCCCAACAGCTGCTTTAATGGATTCCCTTATGGAAGGCTTCACTCTCTCCCAACAGCTGCTTAATGGATTCCCTTATGAAAGGCTTCACTCTCTCTCCCAACAGATGCTTAATGGATTTCCTTATGAAAGGCTTTCTTCTATCTCACAACAGCTGCTTAATGGATTCCCTTATGAAGGGCTTCACTCTCTCTCCCAACAGCTGCTTAATGGATTCCCTTATGAAGGGCTTCACTCTCTCTCCCAACAGTTGCTTAATGGGTTCACTTATGAAGGGCTTCACTCTCTCTCCCAACAGCTGCTTAATGGATTCCCTTATGAAGGGCTTCACTCTCTCTCCCAGCAGCTACTTAATGGATTCCCTTATGAAAGGCTTTCCTCTATCTCCCAACAGCTGCTTAATGGATTCCCTTATGAAAGGCTTCACTCTCTCTCCCAACAGCTGCTTAATTGATTCCCTTAGAAAGGCTTTCCTCTATCTCCCAACAGCTGCTTAATGGATTCCCTTATGAAAGGCTTCACTCTCTCTCCCAGCAGTTGCTTAATGGATTCCCTTATGAAAGGCTTTCTTCTATCTCACAACAGCTGCTTAATGGATTCCCTTATGAAGGGCTTCACTCTCTCTCCCAACAGCTGCTTAATGGATTCCCTTATGAAGGGCTTCACTCTCTCTCCCAGCAGCTACTTAATGGATTCCATTATGAAAGGCTTTCCTCTATCTCCCAACAGCTGCTTAATGGATTCCCTTATGAAGGGCTTCACTCTCTCTCCCAACAGCTGCTTAATGGATTCCCTTATGAAAGGCTTCACTCTCTCTCCCAGCAGCTGCTTAATGGATTCCCTTATGAAAGGCTTCACTCTCTCTCGCAGCAGCTGTCCAATGGATTCCCTTATGAAAGGCTTCACTCTCTCTCCCAACAGCTGCTTAAAGGATTCCCTTATGAAAGGCTTCACTCTCTCTCACAGCAGCTGCTTAATGGAATCCCTTATGAAAGGTTTCACTCTCTCTCCCAACAGCTGCTTAATGGATTCCCTTATGAAAGGCTTTCTTCTATCTCACAACAGCTGCTTAATGGATTCCCTTATGAAGGGCTTCACTCTCTCTCCCAACAGCTGCTTAATGGATTCCCTTATGAAGGGCTTCACTCTCTCTCCCAACAGTTGCTTAATGGGTTCACTTATGAAGGGCTTCACTCTCTCTCCCAACAGCTGCTTAATGGATTCCCTTATGAAGGGCTTCACTCTCTCTCCCAGCAGCTACTTAATGGATTCCCTTATGAAAGGCTTTCCTCTATCTCCCAACAGCTGCTTAATGGATTCCCTTATGAAAGGCTTCACTCTCTCTCCCAACAGCTGCTTAATTGATTCCCTTAGAAAGGCTTTCCTCTATCTCCCAACAGCTGCTTAATGGATTCCCTTATGAAAGGCTTCACTCTCTCTCCCAGCAGTTGCTTAATGGATTCCCTTATGAAAGGCTTTCTTCTATCTCACAACAGCTGCTTAATGGATTCCCTTATGAAGGGCTTCACTCTCTCTCCCAACAGCTGCTTAATGGGTTCCCTTATGAAGGGCTTCACTCTCTCTCCCAGCAGCTACTTAATGGATTCCATTATGAAAGGCTTTCCTCTATCTCCCAACAGCTGCTTAATGGATTCCCTTATGAAGGGCTTCACTCTCTCTCCCAACAGCTGCTTAATGGATTCCCTTATGAAAGGCTTCACTCTCTCTCCCAGCAGCTGCTTAATGGATTCCCTTATGAAAGGCTTCACTCTCTCTCGCAGCAGCTGTCCAATGGATTCCCTTATGAAAGGCTTCACTCTCTCTCCCAACAGCTGCTTAAAGGATTCCCTTATGAAAGGCTTCACTCTCTCTCACAGCAGCTGCTTAATGGAATCCCTTATGAAAGGTTTCACTCTCTCTCCCAACAGCTGCTTAATGGATTCCCTTATGAAGGGCTTCACTCTCTCTTCCAACAGCTGCTTAATGGGTTCCCTTATGAAGGGCTTCACTCTCTCTTCCAACAGCTGCTTAATGGGTTCCCTTATGAAGGGTTTCACTCTCTCCCCCAACAGCTGCTTAATGGATTCCCTTATGAAGAGCTTCACTCTCTCTCCCAACAGCTGCTTAATGGATTCCATTATGGAAGGCTTCACTCTCTCTCCCAACAGCTGCCTGAAAGATTCCCTTATGAAAGGCTTTCCTCTACCTCCCAACAGCTGCTTTAATGGATTCCCTTATGAAAGGCTTCACTCTCTCCCAACAGCTGCTTAATGGATTCCCGTATGAAGGGCTTCACTCTCTCTCCCAACAGCTGCTTAATGGATTCCCTTATGAAAGGCTTCACTCTCTCTCCCAACAGATGCGTAATGGATTTCCTTATGAAAGGCTTTCTTCTATCTCACAACAGCTGCTTAATGGATTCCCTTATGAAGGGCTTCACTCTCTCTCCCAACAGCTGCTTAATGGATTCCCTTATGAAGGGCTTCACTCTCTCTCCCAACAGTTGCTTAATGGGTTCCCTTATGAAGGGCTTCACTCTCTCTCCCAACACCTGCTTAATGGATTCCCTTATGAAGGGCTTCACTCTCTCTCCCAGCAGCTACTTAATGGATTCCCTTATGAAAGGCTTTCCTCTATCTCCCAACAGCTGCTTAATGGATTCCCTTATGAAAGGCTTCACTCTCTCTCTCTCTCAACAGCTGCTTAATTGATTCCCTTAGAAAGGCTTTCCTCTATCTCCCAACAGCTGCTTAATGGATTCCCTTATGAAAGGCTTCACTCTCTCTCCCAGCAGCTGCTTAATGGATTCCCTTATGAAAGGCTTTCCTCTCTCTCCCAACATCTGCTTAATGGATTCCCTTATGAAGGGCTTCACTCTCTCTTCCAACAGCTGCTTAATGGGTTCCCTTATGAAGGGCTTCACTCTCTCTTCCAACAGCTGCTTAATGGGTTCCCTTATGAAGAGTTTCACTCTCTCCCCCAACAGCTGCTTAATGGATTCCCTTATGAAGAGCTTCACTCTCTCTCCCAACAGCTGCTTAATGGATTCCATTATGGAAGGCTTCACTCTCTCTCCCAACAGCTGCCTGAAAGATTCCCTTATGAAAGGCTTTCCTCTACCTCCCAACAGCTGCTTTAATGGATTCCCTTATGAAAGGCTTCACTCTCTCCCAACAGCTGCTTAATGGATTCCCGTATGAAGGGCTTCACTCTCTCTCTCGCAACAGCTGCTTAATGGATTCCCTTATGAAAGGCTTCACTCTCTCTCCCAACAGATGCGTAATGGATTTCCTTATGAAAGGCTTTCTTCTATCTCACAACAGCTGCTTAATGGATTCCCTTATGAAGGGCTTCACTCTCTCTCCCAACAGCTGCTTAATGGATTCCCTTATGAAGGGCTTCACTCTCTCTCCCAACAGTTGCTTAATGGGTTCCCTTATGAAGGGCTTCACTCTCTCTCCCAACACCTGCTTAATGGATTCCCTTATGAAGGGCTTCACTCTCTCTCCCAGCAGCTACTTAATGGATTTCCTTATGAAAGGCTTTCCTCTATCTCCCAACAGCTGCTTAATGGATTCCCTTATGAAAGGCTTCACTCTCTCTCTGAACAGCTGCTTAATGGATTCCCTTAGAAAGGCTTTCCTCTATCTCCCAACAGCTGCTTAATGGATTCCCTTATGAAAGGCTTCACTCTCTCTCCCAGCAGCTGCTTAATGGATTCCCTTATGAAAGGCTTTCCTCTATCTACCAACAGCTGCTTAATGGATTCCCTTATGAAAGGCTTCACTCTCTCTCCCATCAGCTGCTTAATGAATTCCCTTATGAAGGGCTTCACTCTCTCTCCCAACAGCTGCTTAATGGATTCCCTTATGAAAGGCTTCACTCTCTCTCCCAACAGCTGCTTAATGGATTCCCTTATGAAGGGCTTCACTCTCTCTCCCAACAGCTGCTTAATAGATTCCCTTATGAAAGGCTTCACTCTCTCTCCCAACAGCTGCTTAATGGATTCCCTTATGAAAGGCTTCACTCTCTCTCCCAACAGCTGCTTAATGGATTCCCTTATGAAGGGCTTCACTCTCTCTTCCAACAGCTGCTTAATGGGTTCCCTTATGAAGGGCTTCACTCTCTCTCCCAACAGCTGCTTAATGGGTTCCCTTATGAAGGGCTTCACTCTCTCTCCCAACAGCTGCTTAATGGATTCCCTTATGAAAGGCTTCACTCTCTCTTCCAACAGCTGCTTAATGGGTTCCCTTATGAAGGGCTTCACTCTCTCTTCCAACAGCTGCTTAATGGATTCCCTTATGAAGGGCTTCACTCTCTCTTCCAACAGCTGCTTAATGGGTTCCCTTATGAAGGGCTTCACTCTCTCCCCCAACAGCTGCTTAATGGATTCCCTTATGAAAGGCTTCACTCTCTCTTCCAACAGCTGCTTAATGGATTCCCTTATGAAGGGCTTCACTCTCTCTTCCAACAGCTGCTTAATGGATTCCCTTATGAATGGCTACACTCTCTCTCCCAACAGCTGCTTAATGGATTCCCTTAGAAAGGCTTTCCTCTATCTCCCAACAGCTGCTTAATGGATTCCCTTATGAAGGGCTTCACACTCTCTCCCAGCAGTTGCTTAATGGATTCCCTTATGAAAGGCTTCACTCTCTCCCAGCAGCTGCTTAATGGATTCCCTTATGAAAGGCTTTCCTCTATCTACCAACAGCTGCTTAATGGATTCCCTTATGAAAGGCTTCACTCTCTCTCCCAGCAGTTGCTTAATGGATTCCCTTATGAAAGGCTTCACTCTCTCTCCCAGCAGCTGCTTAATGGATTCCCTTATGAAAGGCTTTCCTCTATCTCCCAACAGCTGCTTAATGGATTCCTTTATGAAAGGCTTCACTCTCTCTCCCATCAGCTGCTTAATGAATTCCCTTATGAAAGGCTTCACTCTCTCTCCCACAGCTGCTTAATGGATTTCCTTATGAAAGGCTTTCTTCTATCTCACAACAGCCCCTTAATGGATTCCCTTATGAAAGGCTTCACTCTCTCTCCCAACAGTTGCTTAACGGATTCCCTTATGAAAGGCTTCACTCTCTCTCGCAGCAGCTGTCCAATGCATTCCCTTATGAAAGGCTTCACTCTCTCTCCCAACAGCTGCTTAAAGGTTTCCCTTATGAAAGGCTTCACTTTCTCTCTCAGCAGCTGCTTAATGGATTCCCTTATGAAAGGTTTCACTCTCTCTCCCAACAGCTGCTTAATGGATTCCCTTATGAAGGGCTTCACTCTCTCTTCCAACAGCTGCTTAATGGGTTCCCTTATGAAGGGCTTCACTCTCTCTTCCAACAGCTGCTTAATGGGTTCCTTATGAAGGGCTTCACTCTCTCTCCCAACAGCTGCTTAATGGATTCCCTTATGAAGAGCTTCACTCTCTCTTCCAACAGCTGCTTAATGGATTCCCTTATGAAGAGCTTCACTCTCTCTCCCAACAGCTGCTTAATGGATTCCATTATGGAAGGCTTCACTCTCTCTCCCAACAGCTGTCTGAAAGATTCCCTTATGAAAGGCTTTCCTCTACCTCCCAACAGCTGCTTTAATGGATTCCCTTATGGAAGGCTTCACTCTCTCCCAACAGCTGCTTAATGGATTCCCTTATGAAAGGCTTCACTCTCTCTCCCAACAGATGCTTAATGGATTTCCTTATGAAAGGCTTTCTTCTATCTCACAACAGCTGCTTAATGGATTCCCTTATGAAGGGCTTCACTCTCTCTCCCAACAGCTGCTTAATGGATTCCCTTATGAAGGGCTTCACTCTCTCTCCCAACAGTTGCTTAATGGGTTCACTTATGAAGGGCTTCACTCTCTCTCCCAACAGCTGCTTAATGGATTCCCTTATGAAGGGCTTCACTCTCTCTCCCAGCAGCTACTTAATGGATTCCCTTATGAAAGGCTTTCCTCTATCTCCCAACAGCTGCTTAATGGATTCCCTTATGAAAGGCTTCACTCTCTCTCCCAACAGCTGCTTAATTGATTCCCTTAGAAAGGCTTTCCTCTATCTCCCAACAGCTGCTTAATGGATTCCCTTATGAAAGGCTTCACTCTCTCTCCCAGCAGTTGCTTAATGGATTCCCTTATGAAAGGCTTCACTCTCTCTCCCAACAGATGCGTAATGGATTTCCTTATGAAAGGCTTTCTTCTATCTCACAACAGCTGCTTAATGGATTCCCTTATGAAGGGCTTCACTGTCTCTCCCAGCAGCTGCTTAATGGATTCCCTTATGAAAGGCCTCACTCTCTCTCCCAACAGCTGCCTAATGCATTCCCTTATGAAGGGCTTCACTCTCTCTCCCAACAGCTGCTTAATGGATTCCCTTATGAAGGGCTTCACTCTCTCTCCCAGCAGCTACTTAATGGATTCCATTATGAAAGGCTTTCCTCTATCTCCCAACAGCTGCTTAATGGATTCCCTTATGAAAGGTTTCACTCTCTCTCCCAACAGCTGCTTAATGGATTCCCTTATGAAGGGCTTCACTCTCTCTCCCAACAGCTGCTTAATGGATTCCCTTATGAAAGGCTTCACTCTCTCTCCCAGCAGCTGCTTAATGGATTCCCTTATGAAAGGCTTCACTCTCTCTCGCAGCAGCTGTCCAATGGATTCCCTTATGAAAGGCTTCACTCTCTCTCCCAACAGCTGCTTAAAGGATTCCCTTATGAAAGGCTTCACTCTCTCTCACAGCAGCTGCTTAATGGATTCCCTTATGAAAGGTTTCACTCTCTCTCCCAACAGCTGCTTAATGGATTCCCTTATGAAGGGCTTCACTCTCTCTTCCAACAGCTGCTTAATGGGTTCCCTTATGAAGGGCTTCACTCTCTCTTCCAACAGCTGCTTAATGGGTTCCCTTATGAAGGGTTTCACTCTCACCCCTAACAGCTGCTTAATGGATTCCCTTATGAAGAGCTTCACTCTCTCTCCCAACAGCTGCTTAATGGATTCCATTATGGAAGGCTTCACTCTCTCTCCCAACAGCTGCCTGAAAGATTCCCTTATGAAAGGCTTTCCTCTACCTCCCAACAGCTGCTTTAATGGATTCCCTTATGAAAGGCTTCACTCTCTCCCAACAGCTGCTTAATGGATTCCCGTATGAAGGGCTTCACTCTCTCTCCAAACAGCTGCTTAATGGATTCCCTTATGAAAGGCTTCACTCTCTCTCCCAACAGATGCGTAATGGATTTCCTTATGAAAGGCTTTCTTCTATCTCACAACAGCTGCTTAATGGATTCCCTTATGAAGGGCTTCACTCTCTCTCCCAACAGCTGCTTAATGGATTCCCTTATGAAGGGCTTCACTCTCTCTCCCAACAGTTGCTTAATGGGTTCCCTTATGAAGGGCTTCACTCTCTCTCCCAACACCTGCTTAATGGATACCCTTATGAAGGGCTTCACTCTCTCTCCCAGCAGCTACTTAATGGATTCCCTTATGAAAGGCTTTCCTCTATCTCCCAACAGCTGCTTAATGGATTCCCTTATGAAAGGCTTCACTCTCTCTCTCAACAGCTGCTTAATTGATTCCCTTAGAAAGGCTTTCCTCTATCTCCCAACAGCTGCTTAATGGATTCCCTTATGAAAGGCTTCACTCTCTCTCCCAGCAGTTGCTTAATGGATTCCCTTATGAAAGGCTTCACTCTCTCCCAGCAGCTGCTTAATGGATTCCCTTATGAAAGGCTTTCCTCTATCTACCAACAGCTGCTTAATGGATTCCCTTATGAAAGGCTTCACTCTCTCTCCCAGCAGTTGCTTAATGGATTCCCTTATGAAAGGCTTCACTCTCTCTCCCAGCAGCTGCTTAATGGATTCCCTTATGAAAGGCTTTCCTCTATCTCCCAACAGCTGCTTAATGGATTCCTTTATGAAAGGCTTCACTCTCTCTCCCATCAGCTGCTTAATGAATTCCCTTATGAAGGGCTTCACTCTCTCTCCCAACAGCTGCTTAATGGATTCCATTATGAAAGGCTTCACTCTCTCTCCCAACAGCTGCTTAATGGATTCCCTTATGAAGGGCTTCACTCTCTCTCCCAACAGCTGCTTAATGGATTCCCTTATGAAAGGCTTCACTCTCTCTCCCAACAGCTGCTTAATGGATTCCCTTATGAAAGGCTTCACTCTCTCTCCCAACAGCTGCTTAATGGATTCCCTTATGAAGGGCTTCACTCTCTCTTCCAACAGCTGCTTAATGGGTTCCCTTATGAAGGGCTTCACTCTCTCTCCCAACAGCTGCTTAATGGATTCCCTTATGAAAGGCTTCACTCTCTCTTCCAACAGCTGCTTAATGGGTTCCCTTATGAAGGGCTTTACTCTCTCTTCCAACAGCTGCTTAATGGATTCCCTTATGAAGGGCTTCACTCTCTCTTCCAACAGCTGCTTAATGGGTTCCCTTATGAAGGGCTTCACTCTCTCTCCCAACAGCTGCTTAATGGATTCCCTTATGAAGGGCTTCACTTTCTCTCCCAACAGCTGCTTAATAGATTCCCTTATGAACGGCTTCACTCTCTCTCCCAACAGCTGCTTAATGGATTCCCTTATGAAAGGCTTCACTCTCTCTCCCAACAGCTGCTTAATGGATTCCCTTATGAAGGGCTTCACTCTTTCTTCCAACAGCTGCTTAATGGATTCCCTTATGAATGGGTTCACTCTCTCTTCCAACAGCTGCTTAATGGATTCCCTTATGAAGGGCTTCACTCTCTCTCCCAACAGCTGCTTAATAGATTCCCTTATGAAAGGCTTCACTCTCTCTCCCAACAGCTGCTTAATGGATTCCCTTATGAAAGGCTTCACTCTCTCTCCCAACAGCTGCTTAATGGATTTCCTTATGAAGGGCTTCACTCTCTCTCCCAAAAGCTGCTTAGTGGATTCCCATATGAAAGGCTTCACTCTCTCCCCCAACAGCTGCTTAATGGATTCCCTTATGAAGAGCTTCACTCTCTCTCCCAACAGCTGCTTAATGGATTCCATTATGGAAGGCTTCACTCTCTCTCCCAACAGCTGTCTGAAAGATTCCCTTATGAAAGGCTTTCCTCTACCTCCCAACAGCTGCTTTAATGGATTCCCTTATGAAAGGCTTCACTCTCTCCCAACAGCTGCTTAATGGATTCCCTTATGAAGGGCTTCACTCTCTCTCCCAACAGCTGCTTAATGGATTCCCTTATGAAAGGCTTCACTCTCTCTCCCAACAGCTGCTTAATGGATTTCCTTATGAAGGGCTTCACTCTCTCTCCCAACAGCTGCTTAGTGGATTCCCTTATGAAAGGCTTCACTCTCTCCCCCAACAGCTGCTTAATGGATTCCCTTATGAAGGGCTTCACTCTCTCTCCCAGCAGCTACTTAATGGATTCCCTTATGAAAGGCTTTCCTCTATCTCCCAACAGCTGCTTAATGGATTCCCTTATGAAAGGCTTCACTCTCTCTCCCAACAGCTGCTTAATTGATTCCCTTAGAAAGGCTTCACTCTCTCCCAACAGCTGCTTAATGGGTTCCCTTATGAAGGGCTTCACTCTCTCTTCCAACAGCTGCTTAATGGGTTCCCTTATGAAGGACTTCACTCTCTCTTCCAACAGCTGCTTAATGGGTTCCCTTATGAAGGGCTTCACTCTCTCTCCCAACAGCTGCTTAATGGATTTCCTTATGAAGGGCTTCACTCTCTCTCCCAACAGCTGCTTAGTGGATTCCCTTATGAAAGGCTTCACTCTCTCGCCCAACAGCTGCTTAATGGATTCCCTTATGAAGAGCTTCACTCTCTCTCCCAACAGCTGCTTAATGGATTCCATTATGGAAGTTTCACTCTCTCTCCCAACACTGTCTGAAAGATTCCCTTATGAAAGGCTTTCCTCTACCTCCCAACAGCTGCTTTAATGGATTCCCTTATGAAAGGCTTCACTCTCTCCCAACAGCTGCTTAATGGATTTCCTTATGAAAGGCTTTCTTCTATCTCACAACAGCCCCTTAATGGATTCCCTTATGAAAGGCTTCACTCTCTCTCCCAACAGCTGCTTAACGGATTCCCTTATGAAAGGCTTCACTCTCTCTCGCAGCAGCTGTCCAATGGATCCCCTTATGAAAGGCTTCACTCTCTCTCCCAACAGCTGCTGAAAGGCTTCACTCTCTCTCCCAGCAGCTGCTTAATGGATTCCCTTATGAAGGGCTTCACTCTCTCTTCCAACAGCTGCTTAATGGGTTCCCTTATGAAGGGCTTCACTCTCTCTTCCAACAGCTGCTTAATGGGTTCCCTTATGAAGGGCTTCACTCTCTCTCCCAACAGCTGCTTAATGGATTTCCTTATGAAAGGCTTCACTCTCTCTCTCCCAACAGCTGCTTAATGGATTTCCTTATGAAAGGCTTTCTTCTATCTCACAACAGCCCCTTAATGGATTCCCTTATGAAAGGCTTCACTCTCTCTCCCAACAGCTGCTTAATGGATTTCCTTATGAAAGGCTTTCTTCTATCTCACAACAGCCCCTTAATGGATTCCCTTATGAAAGGCTTCACTCTCTCTTCCCACAGCTGCTTAATGGGTTCCCTTATGAAGTGCTTCACTCTCTCTCGCAACAGCTGCTTAATAGATTCCCTTATGAAAGGCTTCACTCTCTCTCCCAACAGCTGCTTAATGGATTCCCTTATGAAAGGCTTCACTCTCTCTCCCAACAGCTGCTTAATGGATTCCCTTATGAAGGGCTTCACTCTCTCTTCCAACAGCTGCTTAATGGTTCCCTTATGAAGGGCTTCACTCTCTCTTCCAACAGCTGCTTAATGGGTTCCCTTATGAAGGGCTTCACTCTCTCTCCCAACAGCTGCTTAATGGATTTCCTTATGAAGGGCTTCACTCTCTCTCCCAACAGCTGCTTAGTGGATTCCCTTATGAAAGGCTTCACTCTCTCCCAACAGCTGCTTAATGGATTCCCTTATGAAGGGCTTCACTCTCTCTCCCAACAGCTGCTTAATGGATTCCCTTATGAAAGGCTTCACTCTCTCTTCCAACAGCTGCTTAATGGGTTCCCTTATGAAGTGCTTCACTCTCTCTCGCAACAGCTGCTTAATAGATTCCCTTATGAAAGGCTTCACTCTCTCTCCCAACAGCTGCTTAATGGATTCCCTTATGAAAGGCTTCACTCTCTCTCCCAGCAGCTGCTTAATGGATTCCCTTAAGAAAGGCCTCACTCTCTCTCCCACCAGCTGCCTAATGGATTCCCTTATGAAGGGCTTCACTGTCTCTCCCAACAGCTGCTTAATGGATTCCCTTATGAAGGGCTTCACTCTCTCTCCCAGCAGCTACTTAATGGATTCCATTATGAAAGGCTTTCCTCTATCTCCCAACAGCTGCTTAATGGATTCCCTTATGAAAGGCTTCACTCTCTCTCCCAACAGCTGCTTAATGGATTCCCTTATGAAGGGCTTCACTCTCTCTCCCAACAGCTGCTTAATGGATTCCCTTATGAAAGGCTTCACTCTCTCTCTCCCAACAGCTGCTTAATGGATTCCCTTATGAAAGGCTTCACTCTCTCTCGCAGCAGCTGTCCAATGGATTCCCTTATGAAGGGCTTCACTGTCTCTCCCAACAGCTGCTTAATGGATTCCCTTATGAAGGGCTTCACTCTCTCTCCCAGCAGCTACTTAATGGATTCCATTATGAAAGGCTTTCCTCTATCTCCCAACAGCTGCTTAATGGATTCCCTTATGAAAGGCTTCACTCTCTCTCCCAACAGCTGCTTAATGGATTCAATTATGAAGGGCTTCACTCTCTCTCCCAACAGCTGCTTAATGGATTCCCTTATGAAAGGCTTCACTCTCTCTCTCCCAACAGCTGCTTAATGGATTCCCTTATGAAAGGCTTCACTCTCTCTCGCAGCAGCTGTCCAATGGATTCCCTTATGAAAGGCTTCACTCTCTCTCCCAACAGCTGCTTAAAGGATTCCCTTATGAAAGGCTTCACTCTCTCTCACAGCAGCTGTCCAATGGATTCCCTTATGAAAGGTTTCACTCTCTCTCCCAACAGCTGCTTAATGGATTCCCTTATGAAGGGCTTCACTCTCTCTTCCAACAGCTGCTTAATGGGTTCCCTTATGAAGGGCTTCACTCTCTCTTCCAACAGCTGCTTAATGGGTTCCCTTATGAAGGGCTTCACTCTCTCTCCCAACAGCTGCTTAATGGATTTCCTTATGAAAGGCTTCACTCTCTCTCTCCCAACAGCTGCTTAATGGATTTCCTTATGAAAGGCTTTCTTCTATCTCACAACAGCCCCTTAATGGATTCCCTTATGAAAGGCTTCACTCTCTCTCCCAACAGCTGCTTAATGGATTTCCTTATGAAAGGCTTTCTTCTATCTCACAACAGCCCCTTAATGGATTCCCTTATGAAAGGCTTCACTCTCTCTTCCAACAGCTGCTTAATGGGTTCCCTTATGAAGTGCTTCACTCTCTCTCGCAACAGCTGCTTAATAGATTCCCTTATGAAAGGCTTCACTCTCTCTCCCAACAGCTGCTTAATGGATTCCCTTATGAAAGGCTTCACTCTCTCTCCCAACAGCTGCTTAATGGATTCCCTTATGAAGGGCTTCACTCTCTCTTCCAACAGCTGCTTAATGGTTCCCTTATGAAGGGCTTCACTCTCTCTTCCAACAGCTGCTTAATGGGTTCCCTTATGAAGGGCTTCACTCTCTCTCCCAACAGCTGCTTAATGGATTTCCTTATGAAAGGCTTCACTCTCTCTCCCAACAGATGCTTAATGGATTTCCTTATGAAGGGCTTCACTCTCTCTCCCAACAGCTGCTTAGTGGATTCCCTTATGAAAGGCTTCACTCTCTCCCACAATAGCTGCTTAATGGATTCCCTTATGAAGAGCTTCACTCTCTCTCCCAACAGCTGCTTAATGGATTCCATTATGGAAGGCTTCACTCTCTCTCCCAACAGCTGTCTGAAAGATTCCCTTATGAAAGGCTTTCCTCTACCTCCCAACAGCTGCTTTAATGGATTCCCTTATGAAACGCTTCACTCTCTCCCAACAGCTGCTTAATGGGTTCCCTTATGAAGGGCTTCACTCTCTCTTCCAACAGCTGCTTAATGGGTTCCCTTATGAAGGACTTCACTCTCTCTTCCAACAGCTGCTTAATGGGTTCCCTTATGAAGGGCTTCACTCTCTCTCCCAACAGCTGCTTAATGGATTTCCTTATGAAGGGCTTCACTCTCTCTCCCAACAGCTGCTTAGTGGATTCCCTTATGAAAGGCTTCACTCTCTCGCCCAACAGCTGCTTAATGGATTCCCTTATGAAGAGCTTCACTCTCTCTCCCAACAGCTGCTTAATGGATTCCATTATGGAAGTTTCACTCTCTCTCCCAACACTGTCTGAAAGATTCCCTTATGGAAGTCTTTCCTCTACCTCCCAACAGCTGCTTTAATGGATTCCCTTATGAAAGGCATCACTCTCTCCCAACAGCTGCTTAATGGATTTCCTTATGAAAGGCTTCACTCTCTCTCCCAACAGATGCTTAATGGATTTCCTTATGAAAGGCTTTCTTCTATCTCCCAACAGCTGCTTTAATGGATTCCCTTATGAAAGGCTTCACTCTCTCCCAACAGCTGCTTAATGGATTCCCGTATGAAGGGCTTCACTCTCTCTCCCAACAGCTGCTTAATGGATTCCCTTATGAAAGGCTTCACTCTCTCTCACAACATCCCCTTAATGGATTCCCTTATGAAAGGCTTCACTCTCTCTCCCAACAGCTGCTTAACGGATTCCCTTATGAAAGGCTTCACTCTCTCTCGCAGCAGCTGTCCAATGGATTCCCTTATGAAAGGCTTCACTCTCTCTCCCAACAGCTGCTGAAAGGCTTCACTCTCTCTCCCAGCAGCTGCTTAATGGATTCCCTTATGAAGGGCTTCACTCTCTCTTCCAACAGCTGCTTAATGGGTTCCCTTATGAAGGGCTTCACTCTCTCTTCCAACAGCTGCTTAATGGGTTCCCTTATGAAGGGCTTCACTCTCTCTCCCAACAGCTGCTTAATGGATTTCCTTATGAAAGGCTTCACTCTCTCTCCCAACAGCTGCTTAATGGATTTCCTTATGAAAGGCTTTCTTCTATCTCACAACAGCCCCTTATTGGATTCCCTTATGAAAGGCTTCACTCTCTCTCCCAACAGCTGCTTAATGGATTTCCTTATGAAAGGCTTTCTTCTATCTCACAACAGCCCCTTAATGGATTCCCTTATGAAAGGCTTCACTCTCTCTTCCAACAGCTGCTTAATGGGTTCCCTTATGAAGTGCTTCACTCTCTCTCGCAACAGCTGCTTAATAGATTCCCTTATGAAAGGCTTCACTCTCTCTCCCAACAGCTGCTTAATGGATTCCCTTATGAAAGGCTTCACTCTCTCTTCCAACAGCTGCTTAATGGATTCCCTTATGAAGGGCTTCACTCTCTCTCCCTACAGTTGCTTAATGGATTTCCTTATGAAGGGCTTCACTCTCTCTCCCAACAGCTGCTTAGTGGATTCCCTTATGAAAGGCTTCACTCTCTCCCCCAACAGCTGCTTAATGGATTCCCTTATGAAGAGCTTCACTCTCTCTCCCAACAGCTGCTTAATGGATTCCATTATGGAAGGCTTCACTCTCTCTCCCAACACTGTCTGAAAGATTCCTTTATGAAAGGCTTTCCTCTACCTCCCAACAGCTGCTTTAATGGATTCCCTTATGAAAGGCTTCACTCTCTCCCAACAGCTGCTTAATGGATTCCCTTATGAAGGGCTTCACTCTCTCTCCCAACAGCTGCTTAATGGATTCCCTTATGAAAGGCTTCACTCTCTCTCCCAGCAGCTGCTTAATGGATTCCCTTAAGAAAGGCCTCACTCTCTCTCCCACCAGCTGCCTAATGGATTCCCTTATGAAGGGCTTCACTGTCTCTCCCAACAGCTGCTTAATGGATTCCCTTATGAAGGGCTTCACTCTCTCTCCCAGCAGCTACTTAATGGATTCCATTATGAAAGGCTTTCCTCTATCTCCCAACAGCTGCTTAATGGATTCCCTTATGAAAGGCTTCACTCTCTCTCCCAACAGCTGCTTAATGGATTCCCTTATGAAGGGCTTCACTCTCTCTCCCAACAGCTGCTTAATGGATTCCCTTATGAAAGGCTTCACTCTCTCTCTCCCAACAGCTGCTTAATGGATTCCCTTATGAAAGGCTTCACTCTCTCTCGCAGCAGCTGTCCAATGGATTCCCTTATGAAGGGCTTCACTGTCTCTCCCAACAGCTGCTTAATGGATTCCCGTATGAAGGGCTTCACTCTCTCTCCCAGCAGCTACTTAATGGATTCCATTATGAAAGGCTTTCCTCTATCTCCCAACAGCTGCTTAATGGATTCCCTTATGAAAGGCTTCACTCTCTCTCCCAACAGCTGCTTAATGGATTCCCTTATGAAGGGCTTCACTCTCTCTCCCAACAGCTGCTTAATGGATTCCCTTATGAAAGGCTTCACTCTCTCTCTCCCAACAGCTGCTTAATGGATTCCCTTATGAAAGGCTTCACTCTCTCTCGCAGCAGCTGTCCAAAGGATTCCCTTATGAAAGGCTTCACTCTCTCTTCCAACAGCTGCTTAATGGGTTCCCTTATGAAGGGCTTCACTCTCTCTCCCAACAGCTGCTTAATGGATTCCCTTATGAAGAGCTTCACTCTCTCTTCCAATAGCTGCTTAATGGATTCCCTTATGAAAGGCTTCACTCTCTCCCCCAACATCTGCTTAATGGATTCCCTTATGAAGAGCTTCACTCTCTCTCCCAACAGCTGCTTAATGGATTCCATTATGGAAGGCTTCACTCTCTCTCCCAACAGTTGTCTGAAAGATTCCCTTATGAAAGGCTTTCCTCTACCTCCCAACAGCTGCTTTAATGGATTCCCTTATGAAAGGCTTCACTCTCTCCCAACAGCTGCTTAATGGATTACCGTATGAAGGGCTTCACTCTCTCTCCCAACAGCTGCTTAATGGATTCCCTTATGAAAGGCTTCACTCTCTCTCCCAACAGATGCTTAATGGATTTCCTTATGAAGGTCTTCACTCTCTCTCCCAACAGCTGCTTAGTGGATTCCCTTATGAAAGGCTTCACTCTCTCCCCCAACAGCTGCTTAATGGATTCCCTTATGAAGAGCTTCACTCTCTCTCCCAACAGCTGCTTAATTGATTCCATTATGGAAGTCTTCACTCTATCTCCCAACAGCTGTCTGAAAGATTCCCTTATGAAAGGCTTTCCTCTACCTCCCAACAGCTGCTTTAATGGATTCCCTTATGAAACGCTTCACTCTCTCCCAACAGCTGCTTAATGGGTTCCCTTATGAAGGGCTTCACTCTCTCTTCCAACAGCTGCTTAATGGGTTCCCTTATGAAGGACTTCACTCTCTCTTCCAACAGCTGCTTAATGGGTTCCCTTATGAAGGGCTTCACTCTCTCTCCCAACAGCTGCTTAATGGATTTCCTTATGAAGGGCTTCACTCTCTCTCCCAACAGCTGCTTAGTGGATTCCCTTATGAAAGGCTTCACTCTCTCGCCCAACAGCTGCTTAATGGATTCCCTTATGAAGAGCTTCACTCTCTCTCCCAACAGCTGCTTAATGGATTCCATTATGGAAGTTTCACTCTCTCTCCCAACACTGTCTGAAAGATTCCCTTATGGAAGTCTTTCCTCTACCTCCCAACAGCTGCTTTAATGGATTCCCTTATGAAAGGCATCACTCTCTCCCAACAGCTGCTTAATGGATTTCCTTATGAAAGGCTTCACTCTCTCTCCCAACAGATGCTTAATGGATTTCCTTATGAAAGGCTTTCTTCTATCTCCCAACAGCTGCTTTAATGGATTCCCTTATGAAAGGCTTCACACTCTCCCAACAGCTGCTTAATGGATTCCCGTATGAAGGGCTTCACTCTCTCTCCCAACAGCTGCTTAATGGATTCCCTTATGAAAGGCTTCACTCTCTCTCACAACATCCCCTTAATGGATTCCCTTATGAAAGGCTTCACTCTCTCTCCCAACAGCTGCTTAACGGATTCCCTTATGAAAGGCTTCACTCTCTCTCGCAGCAGCTGTCCAATGGATTCCCTTATGAAAGGCTTCACTCTCTCTCCCAACAGCTGCTGAAAGGCTTCACTCTCTCTCCCAGCAGCTGCTTAATGGATTCCCTTATGAAGGGCTTCACTCTCTCTTCCAACAGCTGCTTAATGGGTTCCCTTATGAAGGGCTTCACTCTCTCTTCCAACAGCTGCTTAATGGGTTCCCTTATGAAGGGCTTCACTCTCTCTCCCAACAGCTGCTTAATGGATTTCCTTATGAAAGGCTTCACTCTCTCTCCCAACAGCTGCTTAATGGATTTCCTTATGAAAGGCTTTCTTCTATCTCACAACAGCCCCTTAATGGATTCCCTTATGAAAGGCTTCACTCTCTCTCCCAACAGCTGCTTAATGGATTTCCTTATGAAAGGCTTTCTTCTATCTCACAACAGCCCCTTAATGGATTCCCTTATGAAAGGCTTCACTCTCTCTTCCAACAGCTGCTTAATGGGTTCCCTTATGAAGTGCTTCACTCTCTCTCGCAACAGCTGCTTAATAGATTCCCTTATGAAAGGCTTCACTCTCTCTCCCAACAGCTGCTTAATGGATTCCCTTATGAAAGGCTTCACTCTCTCTTCCAACAGCTGCTTAATGGATTCCCTTATGAAGGGCTTCACTCTCTCTCCCTACAGCTGCTTAATGGATTTCCTTATGAAGGGCTTCACTCTCTCTCCCAACAGCTGCTTAGTGGATTCCCTTATGAAAGGCTTCACTCTCTCTCCCAACACTGTCTGAAAGATTCCTTTATGAAAGGCTTTCCTCTACCTCCCAACAGCTGCTTTAATGGATTCCCTTATGAAAGGCTTCACTCTCTCCCAACAGCTGCTTAATGGATTCCCTTATGAAGGGCTTCACTCTCTCTCCCAACAGCTGCTTAATGGATTCCCTTATGAAAGGCTTCACTCTCTCTTCCAACAGCTGCTTAATGGGTTCCCTTATGAAGTGCTTCACTCTCTCTCGCAACAGCTGCTTAATAGATTCCCTTATGAAAGGCTTCACTCTCTCTCCCAACAGCTGCTTAATGGATTCCCTTATGAAAGGCTTCACTCTCTCTCCCAGCAGCTGCTTAATGGATTCCCTTAAGAAAGGCCTCACTCTCTCTCCCACCAGCTGCCTAATGGATTCCCTTATGAAGGGCTTCACTGTCTCTCCCAACAGCTGCTCAATGGATTCCCTTATGAAGGGCTTCACTCTCTCTCCCAGCAGCTACTTAATGGATTCCATTATGAAAGGCTTTCCTCTATCTCCCAACAGCTGCTTAATGGATTCACTTATGAAAGGCTTCACTCTCTCTCCCAACAGCTGCTTAATGGATTCCCTTATGAAGGGCTTCACTCTCTCTCCCAACAGCTGCTTAATGGATTCCCTTATGAAGGGCTTCACACTCTCTCCCAGCAGTTGCTTAATGGATTCCCTTATGAAAGGCTTCACTCTCTCCCAGCAGCTGCTTAATGGATTCCCTTATGAAAGGCTTTCCTCTATCTACCAACAGCTGCTTAATGGATTCCCTTATGAAAGGCTTCACTCTCTCTCCCAGCAGTTGCTTAATGGATTCCCTTATGAAAGGCTTCACTCTCTCTCCCAGCAGCTGCTTAATGGATTCCCTTATGAAAGGCTTTCCTCTATCTCCCAACAGCTGCTTAATGGATTCCTTTATGAAAGGCTTCACTCTCTCTCCCATCAGCTGCTTAATGAATTCCCTTATGAAAGGCTTCACTCTCTCTCCCACAGCTGCTTAATGGATTTCCTTATGAAAGGCTTTCTTCTATCTCACAACAGCCCCTTAATGGATTCCCTTATGAAAGGCTTCACTCTCTCTCCCAACAGTTGCTTAACGGATTCCCTTATGAAAGGCTTCACTCTCTCTCGCAGCAGCTGTCCAATGCATTCCCTTATGAAAGGCTTCACTCTCTCTCCCAACAGCTGCTTAAAGGATTCCCTTATGAAAGGCTTCACTTTCTCTCTCAGCAGCTGCTTAATGGATTCCCTTATGAAAGGTTTCACTCTCTCTCCCAACAGCTGCTTAATGGATTCCCTTATGAAGGGCTTCACTCTCTCTTCCAACAGCTGCTTAATGGGTTCCCTTATGAAGGGCTTCACTCTCTCTTCCAACAGCTGCTTAATGGGTTCCTTATGAAGGGCTTCACTCTCTCTCCCAACAGCTGCTTAATGGATTCCCTTATGAAGAGCTTCACTCTCTCTTCCAACAGCTGCTTAATGGATTCCCTTATGAAGAGCTTCACTCTCTCTCCCAACAGCTGCTTAATGGATTCCATTATGGAAGGCTTCACTCTCTCTCCCAACAGCTGTCTGAAAGATTCCCTTATGAAAGGCTTTCCTCTACCTCCCAACAGCTGCTTTAATGGATTCCCTTATGGAAGGCTTCACTCTCTCCCAACAGCTGCTTAATGGATTCCCTTATGAAAGGCTTCACTCTCTCTCCCAACAGATGCTTAATGGATTTCCTTATGAAAGGCTTTCTTCTATCTCACAACAGCTGCTTAATGGATTCCCTTATGAAGGGCTTCACTCTCTCTCCCAACAGCTGCTTAATGGATTCCCTTATGAAGGGCTTCACTCTCTCTCCCAACAGTTGCTTAATGGGTTCACTTATGAAGGGCTTCACTCTCTCTCCCAACAGCTGCTTAATGGATTCCCTTATGAAGGGCTTCACTCTCTCTCCCAGCAGCTACTTAATGGATTCCCTTATGAAAGGCTTTCCTCTATCTCCCAACAGCTGCTTAATGGATTCCCTTATGAAAGGCTTCACTCTCTCTCCCAACAGCTGCTTAATTGATTCCCTTAGAAAGGCTTTCCTCTATCTCCCAACAGCTGCTTAATGGATTCCCTTATGAAAGGCTTCACTCTCTCTCCCAGCAGTTGCTTAATGGATTCCCTTATGAAAGGCTTCACTCTCTCTCCCAACAGATGCGTAATGGATTTCCTTATGAAAGGCTTTCTTCTATCTCACAACAGCTGCTTAATGGATTCCCTTATGAAGGGCTTCACTGTCTCTCCCAGCAGCTGCTTAATGGATTCCCTTATGAAAGGCCTCACTCTCTCTCCCAACAGCTGCCTAATGCATTCCCTTATGAAGGGCTTCACTCTCTCTCCCAACAGCTGCTTAATGGATTCCCTTATGAAGGGCTTCACTCTCTCTCCCAGCAGCTACTTAATGGATTCCATTATGAAAGGCTTTCCTCTATCTCCCAACAGCTGCTTAATGGATTCCCTTATGAAAGGTTTCACTCTCTCTCCCAACAGCTGCTTAATGGATTCCCTTATGAAGGGCTTCACTCTCTCTCCCAACAGCTGCTTAATGGATTCCCTTATGAAAGGCTTCACTCTCTCTCCCAGCAGCTGCTTAATGGATTCCCTTATGAAAGGCTTCACTCTCTCTCGCAGCAGCTGTCCAATGGATTCCCTTATGAAAGGCTTCACTCTCTCTCCCAACAGCTGCTTAAAGGATTCCCTTATGAAAGGCTTCACTCTCTCTCACAGCAGCTGCTTAATGGATTCCCTTATGAAAGGTTTCACTCTCTCTCCCAACAGCTGCTTAATGGATTCCCTTATGAAGGGCTTCACTCTCTCTTCCAACAGCTGCTTAATGGGTTCCCTTATGAAGGGCTTCACTCTCTCTTCCAACAGCTGCTTAATGGGTTCCCTTATGAAGGGTTTCACTCTCACCCCTAACAGCTGCTTAATGGATTCCCTTATGAAGAGCTTCACTCTCTCTCCCAACAGCTGCTTAATGGATTCCATTATGGAAGGCTTCACTCTCTCTCCCAACAGCTGCCTGAAAGATTCCCTTATGAAAGGCTTTCCTCTACCTCCCAACAGCTGCTTTAATGGATTCCCTTATGAAAGGCTTCACTCTCTCCCAACAGCTGCTTAATGGATTCCCGTATGAAGGGCTTCACTCTCTCTCCAAACAGCTGCTTAATGGATTCCCTTATGAAAGGCTTCACTCTCTCTCCCAACAGATGCGTAATGGATTTCCTTATGAAAGGCTTTCTTCTATCTCACAACAGCTGCTTAATGGATTCCCTTATGAAGGGCTTCACTCTCTCTCCCAACAGCTGCTTAATGGATTCCCTTATGAAGGGCTTCACTCTCTCTCCCAACAGTTGCTTAATGGGTTCCCTTATGAAGGGCTTCACTCTCTCTCCCAACACCTGCTTAATGGATACCCTTATGAAGGGCTTCACTCTCTCTCCCAGCAGCTACTTAATGGATTCCCTTATGAAAGGCTTTCCTCTATCTCCCAACAGCTGCTTAATGGATTCCCTTATGAAAGGCTTCACTCTCTCTCTCAACAGCTGCTTAATTGATTCCCTTAGAAAGGCTTTCCTCTATCTCCCAACAGCTGCTTAATGGATTCCCTTATGAAAGGCTTCACTCTCTCTCCCAGCAGTTGCTTAATGGATTCCCTTATGAAAGGCTTCACTCTCTCCCAGCAGCTGCTTAATGGATTCCCTTATGAAAGGCTTTCCTCTATCTACCAACAGCTGCTTAATGGATTCCCTTATGAAAGGCTTCACTCTCTCTCCCAGCAGTTGCTTAATGGATTCCCTTATCAAAGGCTTCACTCTCTCTCCCAGCAGCTGCTTAATGGATTCCCTTATGAAAGGCTTTCCTCTATCTCCCAACAGCTGCTTAATGGATTCCTTTATGAAAGGCTTCACTCTCTCTCCCATCAGCTGCTTAATGAATTCCCTTATGAAGGGCTTCACTCTCTCTCCCAACAGCTGCTTAATGGATTCCATTATGAAAGGCTTCACTCTCTCTCCCAACAGCTGCTTAATGGATTCCCTTATGAAGGGCTTCACTCTCTCTCCCAACAGCTGCTTAATAGATTCCCTTATGAACGGCTTCACTCTCTCTCCCAACAGCTGCTTAATGGATTCCCTTATGAAAGGCTTCACTCTCTCTCCCAACAGCTGCTTAATGGATTCCCTTATGAAGGGCTTCACTCTCTCTTCCAACAGCTGCTTAATGGGTTCCCTTATGAAGGGCTTCACTCTCTCTCCCAACAGCTGCTTAATGGATTCCCTTATGAAAGGCTTCACTCTCTCTTCCAACAGCTGCTTAATGGGTTCCCTTATGAAGGGCTTCACTCTCTCTTCCAACAGCTGCTTAATGGGTTCCCTTATGAAGGGCTTCACTCTCTCTCCCAACAGCTGCTTAATGGATTCCCTTATGAAGGGCTTCACTTTCTCTCCCAACAGCTGCTTAATAGATTCCCTTATGAACGGCTTCACTCTCTCTCCCAACAGCTGCTTAATGGATTCCCTTATGAAAGGCTTCACTCTCTCTCCCAACAGCTGCTTAATGGATTCCCTTATGAAGGGCTTCACTCTCTCTTCCAACAGCTGCTTAATGGATTCCCTTATGAATGGGTTCACTCTCTCTTCCAACAGCTGCTTAATGGATTCCCTTATGAAGGGCTTCACTCTCTCTCCCAACAGCTGCTTAATAGATTCCCTTATGAAAGGCTTCACTCTCTCTCCCAACAGCTGCTTAATGGATTCCCTTATGAAAGGCTTCACTCTCTCTCCCAACAGCTGCTTAATGGATTTCCTTATGAAGGGCTTCACTCTCTCTCCCAAAAGCTGCTTAGTGGATTCCCATATGAAAGGCTTCACTCTCTCCCCCAACAGCTGCTTAATGGATTCCCTTATGAAGAGCTTCACTCTCTCTCCCAACAGCTGCTTAATGGATTCCATTATGGAAGGCTTCACTCTCTCTCCCAACAGCTGTCTGAAAGATTCCCTTATGAAAGGCTTTCCTCTACCTCCCAACAGCTGCTTTAATGGATTCCCTTATGAAAGGCTTCACTCTCTCCCAACAGCTGCTTAATGGATTCCCTTATGAAGGGCTTCACTCTCTCTCCCAACAGCTGCTTAATGGATTCCCTTATGAAAGGCTTCACTCTCTCTCCCAACAGCTGCTTAATGGATTTCCTTATGAAGGGCTTCACTCTCTCTCCCAACAGCTGCTTAGTGGATTCCCTTATGAAAGGCTTCACTCTCTCCCCCAACAGCTGCTTAATGGATTCCCTTATGAAGGGCTTCACTCTCTCTCCCAGCAGCTACTTAATGGATTCCCTTATGAAAGGCTTTCCTCTATCTCCCAACAGCTGCTTAATGGATTCCCTTATGAAAGGCTTCACTCTCTCTCCCAACAGCTGCTTAATTGATTCCCTTAGAAAGGCTTCACTCTCTCCCAACAGCTGCTTAATGGGTTCCCTTATGAAGGGCTTCACTCTCTCTTCCAACAGCTGCTTAATGGGTTCCCTTATGAAGGACTTCACTCTCTCTTCCAACAGCTGCTTAATGGGTTCCCTTATGAAGGGCTTCACTCTCTCTCCCAACAGCTGCTTAATGGATTTCCTTATGAAGGGCTTCACTCTCTCTCCCAACAGCTGCTTAGTGGATTCCCTTATGAAAGGCTTCACTCTCTCGCCCAACAGCTGCTTAATGGATTCCCTTATGAAGAGCTTCACTCTCTCTCCCAACAGCTGCTTAATGGATTCCATTATGGAAGTTTCACTCTCTCTCCCAACACTGTCTGAAAGATTCCCTTATGAAAGGCTTTCCTCTACCTCCCAACAGCTGCTTTAATGGATTCCCTTATGAAAGGCTTCACTCTCTCCCAACAGCTGCTTAATGGATTTCCTTATGAAAGGCTTTCTTCTATCTCACAACAGCCCCTTAATGGATTCCCTTATGAAAGGCTTCACTCTCTCTCCCAACAGCTGCTTAACGGATTCCCTTATGAAAGGCTTCACTCTCTCTCGCAGCAGCTGTCCAATGGATCCCCTTATGAAAGGCTTCACTCTCTCCCCCAACAGCTGCTGAAAGGCTTCACTCTCTCTCCCAGCAGCTGCTTAATGGATTCCCTTATGAAGGGCTTCACTCTCTCTTCCAACAGCTGCTTAATGGGTTCCCTTATGAAGGGCTTCACTCTCTCTTCCAACAGCTGCTTAATGGGTTCCCTTATGAAGGGCTTCACTCTCTCTCCCAACAGCTGCTTAATGGATTTCCTTATGAAAGGCTTCACTCTCTCTCTCCCAACAGCTGCTTAATGGATTTCCTTATGAAAGGCTTTCTTCTATCTCACAACAGCCCCTTAATGGATTCCCTTATGAAAGGCTTCACTCTCTCTCCCAACAGCTGCTTAATGGATTTCCTTATGAAAGGCTTTCTTCTATCTCACAACAGCCCCTTAATGGATTCCCTTATGAAAGGCTTCACTCTCTCTTCCCACAGCTGCTTAATGGGTTCCCTTATGAAGTGCTTCACTCTCTCTCGCAACAGCTGCTTAATAGATTCCCTTATGAAAGGCTTCACTCTCTCTCCCAACAGCTGCTTAATGGATTCCCTTATGAAAGGCTTCACTCTCTCTCCCAACAGCTGCTTAATGGATTCCCTTATGAAGGGCTTCACTCTCTCTTCCAACAGCTGCTTAATGGTTCCCTTATGAAGGGCTTCACTCTCTCTTCCAACAGCTGCTTAATGGGTTCCCTTATGAAGGGCTTCACTCTCTCTCCCAACAGCTGCTTAATGGATTTCCTTATGAAGGGCTTCACTCTCTCTCCCAACAGCTGCTTAGTGGATTCCCTTATGAAAGGCTTCACTCTCTCCCAACAGCTGCTTAATGGATTCCCTTATGAAGGGCTTCACTCTCTCTCCCAACAGCTGCTTAATGGATTCCCTTATGAAAGGCTTCACTCTCTCTTCCAACAGCTGCTTAATGGGTTCCCTTATGAAGTGCTTCACTCTCTCTCGCAACAGCTGCTTAATAGATTCCCTTATGAAAGGCTTCACTCTCTCTCCCAACAGCTGCTTAATGGATTCCCTTATGAAAGGCTTCACTCTCTCTCCCAGCAGCTGCTTAATGGATTCCCTTAAGAAAGGCCTCACTCTCTCTCCCACCAGCTGCCTAATGGATTCCCTTATGAAGGGCTTCACTGTCTCTCCCAACAGCTGCTTAATGGATTCCCTTATGAAGGGCTTCACTCTCTCTCCCAGCAGCTACTTAATGGATTCCATTATGAAAGGCTTTCCTCTATCTCCCAACAGCTGCTTAATGGATTCCCTTATGAAAGGCTTCACTCTCTCTCCCAACAGCTGCTTAATGGATTCCCTTATGAAGGGCTTCACTCTCTCTCCCAACAGCTGCTTAATGGATTCCCTTATGAAAGGCTTCACTCTCTCTCTCCCAACAGCTGCTTAATGGATTCCCTTATGAAAGGCTTCACTCTCTCTCGCAGCAGCTGTCCAATGGATTCCCTTATGAAGGGCTTCACTGTCTCTCCCAACAGCTGCTTAATGGATTCCCTTATGAAGGGCTTCACTCTCTCTCCCAGCAGCTACTTAATGGATTCCATTATGAAAGGCTTTCCTCTATCTGCCAACAGCTGCTTAATGGATTCCCTTATGAAAGGCTTCACTCTCTCTCCCAACAGCTGCTTAATGGATTCCCTTATGAAGGGCTTCACTCTCTCTCCCAACAGCTGCTTAATGGATTCCCTTATGAAAGGCTTCACTCTCTCTCTCCCAACAGCTGCTTAATGGATTCCCTTATGAAAGGCTTCACTCTCTCTCGCAGCAGCTGTCCAATGGATTCCCTTATGAAAGGCTTCACTCTCTCTCCCAACAGCTGCTTAAAGGATTCCCTTATGAAAGGCTTCACTCTCTCTCACAGCAGCTGTCCAATGGATTCCCTTATGAAAGGTTTCACTCTCTCTCCCAACAGCTGCTTAATGGATTCCCTTATGAAGGGCTTCACTCTCTCTTCCAACAGCTGCTTAATGGGTTCCCTTATGAAGGGCTTCACTCTCTCTTCCAACAGCTGCTTAATGGGTTCCCTTATGAAGGGCTTCACTCTCTCTCCCAACAGCTGCTTAATGGATTTCCTTATGAAAGGCTTCACTCTCTCTCTCCCAACAGCTGCTTAATGGATTTCCTTATGAAAGGCTTTCTTCTATCTCACAACAGCCCCTTAATGGATTCCCTTATGAAAGGCTTCACTCTCTCTCCCAACAGCTGCTTAATGGATTTCCTTATGAAAGGCTTTCTTCTATCTCACAACAGCCCCTTAATGGATTCCCTTATGAAAGGCTTCACTCTCTCTTCCAACAGCTGCTTAATGGGTTCCCTTATGAAGTGCTTCACTCTCTCTCGCAACAGCTGCTTAATAGATTCCCTTATGAAAGGCTTCACTCTCTCTCCCAACAGCTGCTTAATGGATTCCCTTATGAAAGGCTTCACTCTCTCTCCCAACAGCTGCTTAATGGATTCCCTTATGAAGGGCTTCACTCTCTCTTCCAACAGCTGCTTAATGGTTCCCTTATGAAGGGCTTCACTCTCTCTTCCAACAGCTGCTTAATGGGTTCCCTTATGAAGGGCTTCACTCTCTCTCCCAACAGCTGCTTAATGGATTTCCTTATGAAAGGCTTCACTCTCTCTCCCAACACTGTCTGAAAGATTCCTTTATGAAAGGCTTTCCTCTACCTCCCAACAGCTGCTTTAATGGATTCCCTTATGAAAGGCTTCACTCTCTCCCAACAGCTGCTTAATGGATTCCATTATGGAAGGCTTCACTCTCTCTCCCAACAGCTGTCTGAAAGATTCCCTTATGAAAGGCTTTCCTCTACCTCCCAACAGCTGCTTTAATGGATTCCCTTATGAAACGCTTCACTCTCTCCCAACAGCTGCTTAATGGGTTCCCTTATGAAGGGCTTCACTCTCTCTTCCAACAGCTGCTTAATGGGTTCCCTTATGAAGGACTTCACTCTCTCTTCCAACAGCTGCTTAATGGGTTCCCTTATGAAGGGCTTCACTCTCTCTCCCAACAGCTGCTTAATGGATTTCCTTATGAAGGGCTTCACTCTCTCTCCCAACAGCTGCTTAGTGGATTCCCTTATGAAAGGCTTCACTCTCTCGCCCAACAGCTGCTTAATGGATTCCCTTATGAAGAGCTTCACTCTCTCTCCCAACAGCTGCTTAATGGATTCCATTATGGAAGTTTCACTCTCTCTCCCAACACTGTCTGAAAGATTCCCTTATGGAAGTCTTTCCTCTACCTCCCAACAGCTGCTTTAATGGATTCCCTTATGAAAGGCATCACTCTCTCCCAACAGCTGCTTAATGGATTTCCTTATGAAAGGCTTCACTCTCTCTCCCAACAGATGCTTAATGGATTTCCTTATGAAAGGCTTTCTTCTATCTCCCAACAGCTGCTTTAATGGATTCCCTTATGAAAGGCTTCACTCTCTCCCAACAGCTGCTTAATGGATTCCCGTATGAAGGGCTTCACTCTCTCTCCCAACAGCTGCTTAATGGATTCCCTTATGAAAGGCTTCACTCTCTCTCACAACATCCCCTTAATGGATTCCCTTATGAAAGGCTTCACTCTCTCTCCCAACAGCTGCTTAACGGATTCCCTTATGAAAGGCTTCACTCTCTCTCGCAGCAGCTGTCCAATGGATTCCCTTATGAAAGGCTTCACTCTCTCTCCCAACAGCTGCTGAAAGGCTTCACTCTCTCTCCCAGCAGCTGCTTAATGGATTCCCTTATGAAGGGCTTCACTCTCTCTTCCAACAGCTGCTTAATGGGTTCCCTTATGAAGGGCTTCACTCTCTCTTCCAACAGCTGCTTAATTGGTTCCCTTATGAAGGGCTTCACTCTCTCTCCCAACAGCTGCTTAATGGATTTCCTTATGAAAGGCTTCACTCTCTCTCCCAACAGCTGCTTAATGGATTTCCTTATGAAAGGCTTTCTTCTATCTCACAACAGCCCCTTATTGGATTCCCTTATGAAAGGCTTCACTCTCTCTCCCAACAGCTGCTTAATGGATTTCCTTATGAAAGGCTTTCTTCTATCTCACAACAGCCCCTTAATGGATTCCCTTATGAAAGGCTTCACTCTCTCTTCCAACAGCTGCTTAATGGGTTCCCTTATGAAGTGCTTCACTCTCTCTCGCAACAGCTGCTTAATAGATTCCCTTATGAAAGGCTTCACTCTCTCTCCCAACAGCTGCTTAATGGATTCCCTTATGAAAGGCTTCACTCTCTCTTCCAACAGCTGCTTAATGGATTCCCTTATGAAGGGCTTCACTCTCTCTCCCTACAGCTGCTTAATGGATTTCCTTATGAAGGGCTTCACTCTCTCTCCCAACAGCTGCTTAGTGGATTCCCTTATGAAAGGCTTCACTCTCTCCCCCAACAGCTGCTTAATGGATTCCCTTATGAAGAGCTTCACTCTCTCTCCCAACAGCTGCTTAATGGATTCCATTATGGAAGGCTTCACTCTCTCTCCCAACACTGTCTGAAAGATTCCTTTATGAAAGGCTTTCCTCTACCTCCCAACAGCTGCTTTAATGGATTCCCTTATGAAAGGCTTCACTCTCTCCCAACAGCTGCTTAATGGATTCCCTTATGAAGGGCTTCACTCTCTCTCCCAACAGCTGCTTAATGGATTCCCTTATGAAAGGCTTCACTCTCTCTCCCAGCAGCTGCTTAATGGATTCCCTTAAGAAAGGCCTCACTCTCTCTCCCACCAGCTGCCTAATGGATTCCCTTATGAAGGGCTTCACTGTCTCTCCCAACAGCTGCTTAATGGATTCCCTTATGAAGGGCTTCACTCTCTCTCCCAGCAGCTACTTAATGGATTCCATTATGAAAGTCTTTCCTCTATCTCCCAACAGCTGCTTAATGGATTCCCTTATGAAAGGCTTCACTCTCTCTCCCAACAGCTGCTTAATGGATTCCCTTATGAAGGGCTTCACTCTCTCTCCCAACAGCTGCTTAATGGATTCCCTTATGAAAGGCTTCACTCTCTCTCTCCCAACAGCTGCTTAATGGATTCCCTTATGAAAGGCTTCACTCTCTCTCGCAGCAGCTGTCCAATGGATTCCCTTATGAAGGGCTTCACTGTCTCTCCCAACAGCTGCTTAATGGATTCCCGTATGAAGGGCTTCACTCTCTCTCCCAGCAGCTACTTAATGGATTCCATTATGAAAGGCTTTCCTCTATCTCCCAACAGCTGCTTAATGGATTCCCTTATGAAAGGCTTCACTCTCTCTCCCAACAGCTGCTTAATGGATTCCCTTATGAAGGGCTTCACTCTCTCTCCCAACAGCTGCTTAATGGATTCCCTTATGAAAGGCTTCACTCTCTCTCTCCCAACAGCTGCTTAATGGATTCCCTTATGAAAGGCTTCACTCTCTCTCGCAGCAGCTGTCCAAAGGATTCCCTTATGAAAGGCTTCACTCTCTCTTCCAACAGCTGCTTAATGGGTTCCCTTATGAAGGGCTTCACTCTCTCTCCCAACAGCTGCTTAATGGATTCCCTTATGAAGAGCTTCACTCTCTCTTCCAATAGCTGCTTAATGGATTCCCTTATGAAAGGCTTCACTCTCTCCCCCAACATCTGCTTAATGGATTCCCTTATGAAGAGCTTCACTCTCTCTCCCAACAGCTGCTTAATGGATTCCATTATGGAAGGCTTCACTCTCTCTCCCAACAGTTGTCTGAAAGATTCCCTTATGAAAGGCTTTCCTCTACCTCCCAACAGCTGCTTTAATGGATTCCCTTATGAAAGGCTTCACTCTCTCCCAACAGCTGCTTAATGGATTACCGTATGAAGGGCTTCACTCTCTCTCCCAACAGCTGCTTAATGGATTCCCTTATGAAAGGCTTCACTCTCTCTCCCAACAGATGCTTAATGGATTTCCTTATGAAGGGCTTCACTCTCTCTCCCAACAGCTGCTTAGTGGATTCACTTATGAAAGGCTTCACTCTCTCCCACAACAGCTGCTTAATGGATTCCCTTATGAAGAGCTTCACTCTCTCTCCCAACAGCTGCTTAATGGATTCCATTATGGAAGTCTTCACTCTATCTCCCAACAGCTGTCTGAAAGATTCCCTTATGAAAGGCTTTCCTCTACCTCCCAACAGCTGCTTTAATGGATTCCCTTATGAAACGCTTCACTCTCTCCCAACAGCTGCTTAATGGGTTCCCTTATGAAGGGCTTCACTCTCTCTTCCAACAGCTGCTTAATGGGTTCCCTTATGAAGGACTTCACTCTCTCTTCCAACAGCTGCTTAATGGGTTCCCTTATGAAGGGCTTCACTCTCTCTCCCAACAGCTGCTTAATGGATTTCCTTATGAAGGGCTTCACTCTCTCTCCCAACAGCTGCTTAGTGGATTCCCTTATGAAAGGCTTCACTCTCTCGCCCAACAGCTGCTTAATGGATTCCCTTATGAAGAGCTTCACTCTCTCTCCCAACAGCTGCTTAATGGATTCCATTATGGAAGTTTCACTCTCTCTCCCAACACTGTCTGAAAGATTCCCTTATGGAAGTCTTTCCTCTACCTCCCAACAGCTGCTTTAATGGATTCCCTTATGAAAGGCATCACTCTCTCCCAACAGCTGCTTAATGGATTTCCTTATGAAAGGCTTCACTCTCTCTCCCAACAGATGCTTAATGGATTTCCTTATGAAAGGCTTTCTTCTATCTCCCAACAGCTGCTTTAATGGATTCCCTTATGAAAGGCTTCACTCTCTCCCAACAGCTGCTTAATGGATTCCCGTATGAAGGGCTTCACTCTCTCTCCCAACAGCTGCTTAATGGATTCCCTTATGAAAGGCTTCACTCTCTCTCACAACATCCCCTTAATGGATTCCCTTATGAAAGGCTTCACTCTCTCTCCCAACAGCTGCTTAACGGATTCCCTTATGAAAGGCTTCACTCTCTCTCGCAGCAGCTGTCCAATGGATTCCCTTATGAAAGGCTTCACTCTCTCTCCCAACAGCTGCTGAAAGGCTTCACTCTCTCTCCCAGCAGCTGCTTAATGGATTCCCTTATGAAGGGCTTCACTCTCTCTTCCAACAGCTGCTTAATGGGTTCCCTTATGAAGGGCTTCACTCTCTCTTCCAACAGCTGCTTAATGGGTTCCCTTATGAAGGGCTTCACTCTCTCTCCCAACAGCTGCTTAATGGATTTCCTTATGAAAGGCTTCACTCTCTCTCCCAACAGCTGCTTAATGGATTTCCTTATGAAAGGCTTTCTTCTATCTCACAACAGCCCCTTAATGGATTCCCTTATGAAAGGCTTCACTCTCTCTCCCAACAGCTGCTTAATGGATTTCCTTATGAAAGGCTTTCTTCTATCTCACAACAGCCCCTTAATGGATTCCCTTATGAAAGGCTTCACTCTCTCTTCCAACAGCTGCTTAATGGGTTCCCTTATGAAGTGCTTCACTCTCTCTCGCAACAGCTGCTTAATAGATTCCCTTATGAAAGGCTTCACTCTCTCTCCCAACAGCTGCTTAATGGATTCCCTTATGAAAGGCTTCACTCTCTCTTCCAACAGCTGCTTAATGGATTCCCTTATGAAGGGCTTCACTCTCTCTCCCTACAGCTGCTTAATGGATTTCCTTATGAAGGGCTTCACTCTCTCTCCCAACAGCTGCTTAGTGGATTCCCTTATGAAAGGTTTCACTCTCTCCCCCAACAGCTGCTTAATGGATTCCCTTATGAAGAGCTTCACTTTCTCTCCCAACAGCTGCTTAATGGATTCCATTATGGAAGGCTTCACTCTCTCTCCCAACACTGTCTGAAAGATTCCTTTATGAAAGGCTTTCCTCTACCTCCCAACAGCTGCTTTAATGGATTCCCTTATGAAAGGCTTCACTCTCTCCCAACAGCTGCTTAATGGATTCCCTTATGAAGGGCTTCACTCTCTCTCCCAACAGCTGCTTAATGGATTCCCTTATGAAAGGCTTCACTCTCTCTTCCAACAGCTGCTTAATGGGTTCCCTTATGAAGTGCTTCACTCTCTCTCGCAACAGCTGCTTAATAGATTCCCTTATGAAAGGCTTCACTCTCTCTCCCAACAGCTGCTTAATGGATTCCCTTATGAAAGGCTTCACTCTCTCTCCCAGCAGCTGCTTAATGGATTCCCTTAAGAAAGGCCTCACTCTCTCTCCCACCAGCTGCCTAATGGATTCCCTTATGAAGGGCTTCACTGTCTCTCCCAACAGCTGCTTAATGGATTCCCTTATGAAGGGCTTCACTCTCTCTCCCAGCAGCTACTTAATGGATTCCATTATGAAAGGCTTTCCTCTATCTCCCAACAGCTGCTTAATGGATTCACTTATGATAGGCTTCACTCTCTCTCACAACAGCTGCTTAATGGATTCCCTTATGAAGGGCTTCACTCTCTCTCCCAACAGCTGCTTAATGGATTCCCTTATGAAAGGCTTCACTCTCTCTCTCCCAACAGCTGCTTAATGGATTCCCTTATGAAAGGCTTCACTCTCTCTCGCAGCAGCTGTCCAATGGATTCCCTTATGAAGGGCTTCACTGTCTCTCCCAACAGCTGCTTAATGGATTCCCTTATGAAGGGCTTCACTCTCTCTCCCAGCAGCTACTTAATGGATTCCATTATGAAAGGCTTTCCTCTATCTCCCAACAGCTGCTTAATGGATTCCCTTATGAAAGGCTTCACTCTCTCTCCCAACAGCTGCTTAATGGATTCCCTTATGAAGGGCTTCACTCTCTCTCCCAACAGCTGCTTAATGGATTCCCTTATGAAAGGCTTCACTCTCTCTCGCAGCAGCTGTCCAATGGATTCCCTTATGAAGGGCTTCACTGTCTCTCCCAACAGCTGCTTAATGGATTCCCTTATGAAGGGCTTCACTCTCTCTCCCAGCAGCTACTTAATGGATTCCATTATGAAAGGCTTTCCTCTATCTCCCAACAGCTGCTTAATGGATTCCCTTATGAAGGGCTTCACTCTCTCTCCCAACAGCTGCTTAATGGATTCCCTTATGAAAGGCTTCACTCTCTCTCTCCCAACAGCTGCTTAATGGATTCCCTTATGAAAGGCTTCACTCTCTCTCGCAGCAGCTGTCCAATGGATTCCCTTATGAAGGGCTTCACTGTCTCTCCCAACAGCTGCTTAATGGATTCCCTTATGAAGGGCTTCACTCTCTCTCCCAGCAGCTACTTAATGGATTCCATTATGAAAGGCTTTCCTCTATCTCCCAACAGCTGCTTAATGGATTCCCTTATGAAAGGCTTCACTCTCTCTCCCAACAGCTGCTTAATGGATTCCCTTGTGAAGGGCTTCACTCTCTCTCCCAACAGCTGCTTAATGGATTCCCTTATGAAAGGCTTCACTCTCTCTCTCCCAACAGCTGCTTAATGGATTCCCTTATGAAAGGCTTCACTCTCTCTCGCAGCAGCTGTCCAATGGATTCCCTTATGAAAGGCTTCACTCTCTCTCCCAACAGCTGCTTAAAGGATTCCCTTATGAAAGGCTTCACTCTCTCTCACAGCAGCTGTCCAATGGATTCCCTTATGAAAGGTTTCACTCTCTCTCCCAACAGCTGCTTAATGGATTCCCTTATGAAGGGCTTCACTCTCTCTTCCAACAGCTGCTTAATGGGTTCCCTTATGAAGGGCTTCACTCTCTCTCCCAACAGCTGCTTAATGGATTCCCTTATGAAGAGCTTCACTCTCTCTTCCAATAGCTGCTTAATGGATTCCCTTATGAAAGGCTTCACTCTCTCCCCCAACAGCTGCTTAATGGATTCCCTTATGAAGAGCTTCACTCTCTCTCCCAACAGCTGCTTAATGGATTCCATTATGGAAGGCTTCACTCTCTCTCCCAACAGTTGTCTGAAAGATTCCCTTATGAAAGGCTTTCCTCTACCTCCCAACAGCTGCTTTAATGGATTCCCTTATGAAAGGCTTCACTCTCTCCCAACAGCTGCTTAATGGATTCCCGTATGAAGGGCTTCACTCTCTCTCCCAACAGCTGCTTAATGGATTCCCTTATGAAAGGCTTCACTCTCTCTCCCAACAGATGCTTAATGGATTTCCTTATGAAAGGCTTTCTTCTATCTCACAACAGCTGCTTAATGGATTCCCTTATGAAGGGCTTCACTCTCTCTCCCAACAGCTGCTTAATTGATTCCCTTATGAAGGGCTTCACTCTCTCTCCCAACAGTTGCTTAATGGGTTCACTTATGAAGGGCTTCACTCTCTCTCTCCCAACAGCTGCTTAATGGATTCCCTTAAGAAAGGCCTCACTCTCTCTCCCACCAGCTGCCTAATGGATTCCCTTATGAAGGGCTTCACTGTCTCTCCCAACAGCTGCTTAATGGATTCCCTTATGAAGGGCTTCACTCTCTCTCCCAGCAGCTACTTAATGGATTCCATTATGAAAGGCTTTCCTCTATCTCCCAACAGCTGCTTAATGGATTCCCTTATGAAAGGCTTCACTCTCTCTCCCAACAGCTGCTTAATGGATTCCCTTATGAAGGGCTTCACTCTCTCTCCCAACAGCTGCTTAATGGATTCCCTTATGAAAGGCTTCACTCTCTCTCTCCCAACAGCTGCTTAATGGATTCCCTTATGAAAGGCTTCACTCTCTCTCGCAGCAGCTGTCCAATGGATTCCCTTATGAAAGGCTTCACTCTCTCTCCCAACAGCTGCTTAAAGGATTCCCTTATGAAAGGCTTCACTCTCTCTCACAGCAGCTGTCCAATGGATTCCCTTATGAAAGGTTTCACTCTCTCTCCCAACAGCTGCTTAATGGATTCCCTTATGAAGGGCTTCACTCTCTGTTCCAACAGCTGCTTAATGGGTTCCCTTATGAAGGGCTTCCCTCTCTCTCCCAACAGCTGCTTAATGGATTCCCTTATGAAGAGCTTCACTCTCTCTTCCAATAGCTGCTTAATGGATTCCCTTATGAAAGGCTTCACTCTCTCCCCCAACAGCTGCTTAATGGATTCCCTTATGAAGAGCTTCACTCTCTCTCCCAACAGCTGCTTAATGGATTCCATTATGGAAGGCTTCACTCTCTCTCCCAACAGTTGTCTGAAAGATTCCCTTATGAAAGGCTTTCCTCTACCTCCCAACAGCTGCTTTAATGGATTCCCTTATGAAAGGCTTCACTCTCTCCCAACAGCTGCTTAATGGATTCCCGTATGAAGGGCTTCACTCTCTCTCCCAACAGCTGCTTAATGGATTCCCTTATGAAAGGCTTCACTCTCTCTCCCAACAGATGCTTAATGGATTTCCTTATGAAAGGCTTTCTTCTATCTCACAACAGCTGCTTAATGGATTCCCTTATGAAGGGCTTCACTCTCTCTCCCAACAGCTGCTTAATTGATTCCCTTATGAAGGGCTTCACTCTCTCTCCCAACAGTTGCTTAATGGGTTCACTTATGAAGGGCTTCACTCTCTCTCCCAACAGCTGCTTAATGGATTCCCTTATGAAGGGCTTCACTCTCTCTCCCAGCAGCTACTTAATGGATTCCCTTATGAAAGGCTTTCCTCTATCTCCCAACAGCTGCTTAATGGATTCCCTTATGAAAGGCTTCACTCTCTCTCCCAACAGCTGCTTAATTGATTCCCTTAGAAAGGCTTTCCTCTAGTTCCCAACAGCTGGTTAATGGATTCCCTTATGAAAGGCTTCACTCTCTCTCCCAGCAGTTGCTTAATGGATTCCCTTATGAAAGGCTTCACTCTCTCTCCCAGCAGCTGCTTAATGGATTCCCTTATGAAAGGCTTCACTCTCTCTCCCAACAGCTGCTTAATGGATTTCCTTATGAAGGGCTTCACTCTCTCTCCCAACAGCTGCTTAGTGGATTCCCTTATGAAAGGCTTCACTCTCTCTCCCAACAGATGCTTAAGGGATTTCCTTATGAAAGACTTTCTTCTATCTCACAACAGCTGCTTAATGGATTCCCTTATGAAGGGCTTCACTCTCTCTCCCAACAGCTGCTTAATGGATTCCCTTATGAAAGGCTTCACTCTCTCTCCCAACAGCTGCTTAATGGATTCCCTTATGAAGGGCTTCACTCTCTCTCCCAGCAGCTACTTAATGGATTCCCTTATGAAAGGCTTTCCTCTATCTCCCAACAGCTGCTTAATGGATTCCCTTATGAAAGGCTTCACTCTCTCTCCCAACAGCTGTTTATTGGATTACCTTATGAGAGGCTTTACTCTCTCTCCCAACAGCTGCTTAATGGATTCCCTTATGAAAGGCTTCACTCTCTCTCCCAACAGCTGTTTAATGGATTCCCTTATGAAGGGCTTCACTCTCTCTCCCAACAGCTGCTTAATGGATTCCCTTATGAAAGGTTTCACTCTCTCTCCCCAGAGCTGTTTAATGAATTATCTTATGAAAGGCTTCACTCTGTCTCCCAACAGCTGTCCAATGGATTCCTTTCCCTTATATGACAGGTCCTATTTCAAGGAACATTTAGAGTTGCATGAACCCAAGTACATATCAGAGAAATTTAACACATATTTTGTTTTAGGAAATATAATATACAGGGTGTTTCAAAACTCTCTATACAAATTTCAATGGGAGATAGGGAATACCAAGACAAACCTTTTTCTTCTGTGAATGTATGACCCTGACGTAACTCTTCGATGCTAGAGGAAGCTGTTTGGTGGAACTGCAATTGGATAGAGGGGCGAAGTGGGAACGAAGAACGGACTTGTGTTTGCTGTTGGCATTCGCAAATCAGACACATTACGTGTAATATGGAGTGTTTCACGACTGCTGATATCGCTGGCATATGGGACTACCAATGGAAATGGAGCAGCTGCTATGAGGTTGTACCAACAGCGCTTCCCAAACAGATGTGTGCCAAACCACCAAACATTTGCGCGTTTGTACCAGCAACTGAAAAATTGGAACATTCGATGGAAACATGCATAACACTGGTCGGGAGAGAACCATGTGCACTCCTGACATGGAAGAAGAGATCCTACAGCGGATTGGAGACAATCCAGGCACAAGCACGAGTACTGTTGCACATAGCCTCAGTGTGAGCAATTACATCCGTTTCACCGTCAGAGAGTCCAGCAACTGCAACCTCAGGATTATCCTCTTCGTGTGGAATTCGTGCGCTGGTTTTTACAGCAGACCTTGGTGCAGCCTGATTTCCCGGCTCATGTGCTCTTCTCAGATGAGACCTCTTTCACACGTGAGGGTGTGTTTAATGTGCACAATTCTCACGTTTGTGCGCAAGAATATCCACATGCCTCAATGGCACAATGTCATTAACAACGGTTCGTCGTCAATGTTTGGGCCGGTATCGTCCATGTCATTTTGATTGGACCATACCTGCTGCCTATCCGACTCAACGGGCAGATTTATCGGGTATTTATTGAAGAAACATCTCCCAGGACTGCTGGAAGATGTTTCCGTGGCTATTCGCAGACGAATGTGGTTTCAACATGATGGGGCGCTAGCACACTTCAGCTATGATGTGTGGGATTTTCTGAACGACACTTTTGGGGGTCGATGCCCCAAAGTGCCTGGCCACCAAGATCGCCCGATTTAATATGTATCAATCTCTTCCTCTGGGGACACATGAAGAACCTCGTGTATGAGACTCCCATTGACTCAGATGAAGACCTCGTCGCAAGAATCGCTGTCGCCGCTGCAACTGTTCGCGAAATTCCGGGAATCTTTCAACATGTATGGTAATCAATTCTTCGATGCTGTCATGCATACAATGCTGTTGCGGGTTGCAACTTTTAGCACCTTCTTTAAATAAACATGATGTTCACACTTGTTTCCATTCATTTATGTACCAGCTCCACTGATATTTCTGTCAGCGCCCTAGATATCACTGTAGGGTTACGTCGGCATTCATTCATAGACCAAAAAGATTTGTCTTGGTGTCCCCTATCTCCCATTGAAATTTGTACAGAGAGTTTTGAAACATCCTTTATACTTCACATATAAAAATAATTAAATAAAAAAATCACCGAGTTTTGATCACACAAAATGTTAATTTTTAAAAGTTATGGAATGGAATTATATAAATCAAAGAAATATTCCATCGTTAAAACATTTTAATGTTTTTCCTTGGCACGATAGAAGTATTGTCTATTTCCCCTTCTAATTCAGTAGATTGTGAAAAGACAACTTTTAAACATTGCTGGTATTCTGCTATTATGATTTTGGTTTGAAAAATAACGGTACTGCATCATTTAAGAGCTGCACAAAATTTAATTTCCTACTGCACATTCTCCTCTGGGTTCGATGGCCTTTGGGGGTCCACAGGTATGACGTCTGGAGGTACTCGGTGTGCCAGCGGTCCATTCTTGGTACACCCTTACTAGAGCACCTAGGGAACAGCCCACCAAGTCTGCTGTTTCCGAGATGCTTCCACCCTTGGCGCAGTAGCCGATGATCATTCCTTTTTGAACATCCATCAAATCAATACCTCTGTCAATCTCTCACTCACGTTATGCACTACGGCTCATCTGTCCTTGCCGGCCGCTTATAGCTCCGTGTGGTCGACCTTGTCATGTGCACTCTGTGACGCGCATGGGCGGGTACACTGTGATTCCGTGGGTGGTCATATTATTTTGATACGACTGTGAATATAATATTTATAGTATTTACTTCTCTAACTAAGTGATCGTAGAAACGTAATGGACATTTTCTTTTATTTTATCAATATGTATTTTTAAATTTGTTTAATGATGATGCGAGAATTTTCTTTAGTTGATGAGTTATTCCAGAGCACATTGGTTACTGAAAATAAATCGATATTCCGATATCTATATTTAATTTGAATATTCGGTTAACACTCTCGAGCAAAAGCACTTTAAATATTGTCCACAGTTTGGAATTGGACAGATACCTCGTTTCCTTTCTTGTTTTTGTTTCCTCCTAAAGGCAATGTCAGAAATCATCTGCTGAAATTCATGTCATTCGAAAGCACAAGAGTAAAAAAAAATCATTCACGATGATCAGAGGCCACTTCTTGTATCAGTGATTCATCATCACTGTTCAAGCTCACTACATGTGTTCAGTTGCATATGGAGAGATATTTTTCGCTTCGTTCCTAAAATTTTCCGCATTTATAAATATCGATATTAATATAAATATACCGCAAACAAAGCTTTAGAGTTAGGAAGCGGGGAAAATTTTGACTGACAAAGATTGGTTCGGCAAGCTCCTAGACCGGTCGGATGCCGAACTGTTGGAATATTTCTGCACTTTTAAAAAAAGAACCTCTTGGATTTCCATTGCAAGGCAGTTGCTTGAGAAGTAATTTAAATTTTTCGTCATGTGGGTCTTAGAATAAATATAAATTAGCAATATTAGTCCAAATATTTAGTTAGAACAAGAATAAAAAACTGAATTATAACGAAATAAATATTTTGATGAATGATCAAAAGATTGAAATATGTGAATGTATAAAATTTCTTGGACTCTGGGTAGATGCTAATTTAACTTGGAATTATCATATTAACCAGCTAAGAGCTACTATTTCAAAAAAATATTGGATCGATTGGGAGGATTAAAATATGTAAATCAACAAACTTTGATAAATTTATATTATGCATTAATGTACCCACATTTAATATATGGAATTAGTGTTTGGGGAGATACTAGTTCAGCCAATTTGAATAGTTTATTTTGTCTGCAAAAGAGAATTATGAGATATATTCTAAGATTAAATTACAGAAATCCGGTACAACACTTGATGGCAGAAAATAGAATACTAAATATATATAATATTTACAAGTATGTTATGAGGAATTTTGTATACAGAGTGAAGAATAAAATGACAGAGTACTCGGAACTTTACTGCTGCTTAGAAAGAACGAAGACTTTCAGTTATGATACTCGCCTTAAGAACAAGATCATGTTGCCCCTTTATAAGAAATCTATAGGCCAGAGATCAATACGGTACATTTGGCATTAAGATTTGGAATGACGAGATACCAGAGGATACTGCTGCAATGGAACATTATAGAACTTTTAAATATAAATATAAACTACACTTATTATCAAGTCAATGATAGTCAGACCACAAAAATTCATGTGCTCAAAAAATGTATAAATGTATAAATTAAGGTCACCTGCAATGTTTTAAATTTAAGTGTATTTCAGGAAATATTTATTCCAAAGCTACGGCTTATTATGTTCTCCTTTTTCACCTGTGAACTTGTCTATGTTTTATCTACCAATATATGTATGTTTGGGTGAAATAAACTTATTCAATTCAATTCAATAGTCAACAGCATTGTGTTATTAGTTTAGTCTACCTATCTAGCATATTACTTTAAAGATGAAATTTGCACTCTTAAAATATTTTTATATATACAGTGGACCCCCGATATAACGCGCATGTCGGGCGGGAAACAACACCCGCGTTATAAGGTGAACCGCGTTATATGGAGCGGCGCGGTGGCGACACAATAAATTTCACACTGTAAGCTTTTCTTTTAGTCATCATGCATACAATAATTAAACACTATTCAAAATACATGCAGGAACTCAATACATACACAATTACTCAATACGCAGTAGCAATAAAATGCGATACTCACTAACGCCGCACGGACTGTATAAACATGTTTGAACTTATCGCGAACATCGCCCGCGCTATAACCGAGTGCGCGGTATAGCGAGCAGCGCTATAACGAAGGTCCACTGTATATGTTTTTCTCACAAAATCTTAACTCCTTTCAACACTTCCCCTCCAACACACACATACACTGATTTCTTCTTCAATTTTCCGAGCGAGTTTCATTTGTATGAATTTCATTTAATGATTATTTTGCGCCATGGTATAGGAAGATGCGAAGGGTCAAAGGTGAAACAAAGTTTGCAGCTTTCGTTGGCGTTTCATGGGAAATGTCAGATGATCAATTTTGCGGAAGTGCTCCCGATTTGAGCCACAAATCATCATTAGAAGGGCAACGTGTTGTTCACTATCGATTGCCCCCTTGAACAACGACCACCTACACGGAATCGCGACTTGGGAGAGAATGCTCCACTATGCCAACGAAACGGAGGATCAACAAGGTTTGAAAATGAAGTGAAGTGTGGCCTTTGCGTGAATTCATATGGGCCAGGATTCCTCGACAAAGCTGAGAGCTCACCTACAGTAGGTAGCGATTCTCATTAAGCAAGACAAGATCGGTTTGCCGTAAAGGTCACCTACTGAATTCAGTTCATCAGAGCTACAACTGAATATGCCAAACAGAACTTCATTTGGTGAGTACAACTTCACCCTAATTAATGAGGATTTTCCGTGCTGTGACTCAGCAGATATTTAGCCTTACTTCGTCATTGTCATTTGTGACAAATTAATTTCAAGAATTGTCTATTTCGCAAACTTGGTTTAGTTAAAGGATGATAATAATCATCCACAATAATCCAGTTAAAGCGGATTTCTGTACAGAGAACGCATAAAGAAAAAATAATTCTATGAAATGAGAGATGCACTGCTTTCAATTTTGAACGTTGATGAAAAACATCGTCTCTGAGATTTGAAGGGCACGGAGTCTTTTATGTGCTGAAGATTCAGAGAACTACTAATGTGTTATTATAATATTTGTTCCTCATAAACATGTCGGTGGTGCTTGGATGTATATAATTTGCTGCTTGTCCTAGATTGCCAACCCCATGAGTCATTATTGCTAATGGCAGTCTCCCGAAATATCACCTTTTGATAACTCATTAGAGTTGCAAAACTTATTCGACACTAAAAATTTAAAACACGTTAAAATATTCGTAATTGACAAAAACACTTCATAATGCAAGACAATAATAGAATCATAATGCGAAAAAATATCAAACTCAACAAATGCTGTTCACCAATATAAATATTAGATGTTTTTACCTACAAGCGAAAATTGTGATAAGGATTTGGCCATCTGCAGTGTTTTTTAATGAGAACTTAAACTTGAGCGTAATTTAACAAATTGAATTTTTAAAAATCAGTTATTTTTTTCTTGCCAGGAGTTTTCATTCTCAGTTGCACAGAGCCTTGCCAAGGTTTCGAGGTTTCGAAATTAAAAATTCTTAGCGATCATTTAAAATTTACGAGGCTTTAAAAGTATTAGAAGATAATGACCCAAGATCTGAACGAAGTTCATCAAATTTTAGAGGTGTTCACAGAGAGCGAGGAAACTGAAAAGCTGCTTTATGAGAAGTGAAAAAGAAGTCTTCTGTTTAATTCTCGTGACAATCTGCAATCTGAAAACTACAATCTAAAAAATGATTTAAAATTTCTATTCAAAAAACAGTTTATTCTTATTGATGTAAATTAAGAAGGAAGTGAACATAAGCTTTAAAATTGCTGCTGTTATGCATGGAAATATTTGCAAACGTACGTTGGAATATTCTAGATAATTCCATGAATCATTGCGCATTTTTCATTTAGAAATAAACATTTCTGACAATATCGAAGGATTTGTTCTTATTCCTGAACTAAAACACCTAGATCACAAGGACTCAAGGGAACTTTAATATCTTAGACATGATGTGTCAATGGAATTAGTACTGATGATTCTTTCTGCTTAACTCATGATCATAGCTAGTGATATTCCACGATTCGTTTAAAAAGAAATGATTTCTCACATGCAGTCCAGCGCTGATGACATCCCTTAACATGAAGAGAGCCATCGTTAGTGATACTTTCCCACTCGTCTCTAGACTAAAGGGGAATTTTTAAAATAGCGGAAAAATTGTCGTGAACCAGATGGCATACCAATCCATAATCTCTTGATAACACCTTGGAAGCAATGATTACAGAGGCGGACAGTTCTACCAATATTTAATGACAAAACGAGTGGTATGTCAGTAGGCGGTATGGCCGCCATGAGCCACAATACACGAGGCAAGACGTCGCGGGCGTCAATAAAAGGTGGCGAATGTGATCCTGTGTGATATGCAGTCGTGCTTCGTGAACCTTTCTTGTCAGTTCGACATCAGTCATACGCACGTGAGCACTGGACGTAACGTACCACTTCATCGTATCCATAAAAGTGTCATCAGAGGAATACGCAGGCCAACGAAGGAAAACCACATCACGATGCCCTGCAAGGGAGATCTGGGCAGCAGGTGGCCGTGCATTATCGTTAGAAAATCATAGCTATGGCAGCAATACAGGTGGTAGCACAGTTTCAACTAGGGGCGTAGCTATAGGAGGAGGCTCCTGCCCCAAAGAAAATAGGAGTTGTCAAAATTCGAAGCGACTTCTAAAAATTCCTGTGAGTTGGGGAAATTTGAATTTTTCTCTTTTTTTGTAAGATTAAGGGGATTTAGCGTAATCTGGGCAACTTGACAACATCTAGGGTAGTTATCAAAATCGAGGCAAATTGGTAAAATGTAGGGCACTTAGCAAAATTCGAAGCTACCTATAAAGTACAACTGAGTTAGAAAAATCTGGCAACTTGGAAAAATTGTAAAATTCAGGTGAGATGTAAAAATTGGGATTTTTTCTGTAAAATTATCGGAAGTTGGCAAAATTCGAAGCCATTTGGTAAAGTACAAGCAAGTTGTGAATTAAAGAAATGAAAAGTACCAATCTTTTCATATGGCCCTAAAAAGTAGAAAAGAAACCTAAAGCATATTATGGTGCAATAAGTCACTGAGTTTTTTTCACTTCAAAAGAAATGCAGGCAATCTTGTTGTGTACGTAAATCGGCGAAGATTTCCTTTTAAGTGAATATGAACTCAGCGATTGATTGCACCATCGATATGCTTCCGGTATATTTTCGCCTTTTTAGGACCATAGAGAAAGATTGTCATTTAAATTTTTGTAAAATTCATTTATTTTTTTGTCACTGAAAACTCCTACCTTCAAAAACTTTCATTTTATATATGACTCATAAACATGGATCACATTTTCCTCCCTTTCGGAGTCATTGTTTGAACTAGCCCATCACATTGGAACCATCAGAAGTTTTAATTTCAGATATGACTAGTTAAAGAATAACCTCGCGAATAAATTCGAAGCCACTTAGTGAAATGCAGGTGAGTTTGAAAATCTGGATTGGTTTTGTGAACTTAAGTAGAATTGAAAAAATCGAGAGAACTTGGCAAAATCTTGTTCAGTTGACAAAATTAGAAGCCACTTCGCAAAGTACAAGTAATACAGTGAGATCTGAAAAATGGGGTTGGTTCGTGAAACGAAAAATAGTTGGCACAATCGAGAAAACTTGGCAAAATCGGGATTTTTTTATTGTAAAATCATGGCTAGTTTGTAAAACTAGAGGTGAAGATGCCCCCCCTTCCCCGCCACTGAACGAATTTCAGAGTACATCCGTAACAGATGCATAACTACATTTGTGTAAAGTATACTGTTTCCATAAATTAAGAAAAACGCAGAAATATTATGATAAACAAAAACTATATGAATGATTTTAATGAAATTTGATGGAAACATGGCTTCAGAATGGCATAAAATATTTTATACTAGAAACATTTTTCGTCAAAAAAAAAAACATTTACAGGAACTTGTTCAAAAATGAGGTGTCAGAATGCAATGGGCAAAGTTCTTTAATAAGGAATGTGGCCACCCCTTACGGCAATGCAGGCACGATAGCGTCATCCAAGTTAAGACTGTTTCTTATAGACACGACTTGTTCGACCTTTTAGTAACCGAAACTAAATATTGAGAAAATCTTTCTGAAGCGACCGCTAATGTTAAGGTTAATCTTTTCATCTTTTCTTTCATGCCGTGTGATCAATAACGCATATAGGATTAAGAATCTGATCTCTTAATCCTGTAATTACACATGCACGTGTATGACCTTCTTTCAACATTGTTTACCTGACCATATTCTTCAATGTACTGCCACCGTGTCAGTCGTCGAACTTTGTGGGTTCGACGGTCGCATTGCCTTCCCTGCCCTCATGCCTCGCTGCAACTGCAGGTCCAATTAGCATAGATATCCTCTCCCATGCAATGCAGCATATTAATAAATGGAGATGAAATTGGTCAAGTGATGAAATACCTCTATGATTCGTGTAGGGATTTTTATCTCTTGTTTCTCCCTCATTGGCAAACGGTTTATGCCAAATTCCCTGACCAAGATTAGTGGGTGACAAATATGAAGTTGATGTTATAGAAGCAAAAATCTTTATTTTGCAAATAATTAACCGAATAGGTGTGGCTCTGTAGGAAGGCGCAGTGAACTTGCTACTCTACTTCGAGGGGACAAAAAAAGTTTGTTTTCACCCTTCTTGCGCTTGAATGGTCAGGGGATACTAGGAAGTTCAAGGTCACGGCATAAATGAGTGTAAAGGTATATTGGAAAGGAATCTCAATGTATAGGTTGGTGAAAGGTAAATGAAGGAAGGGAATCTGAGGTTCAAGTCATACCTGGGAGAGAAGGTAAATGGGGAAGGGAATCTGAGGTTCAAGCTATAAGTGGCTGAAAAGCAGTGCCGGATTTCTGCCTAGGCCTACAAGGCCCCGGCCTAGGGGCCCAGCCAGCCTAGGGGCCCCGGTGGCGGAATCTTTACATAAGCTCAAAAGCTTGGCTTGCCTTATCAAAAAGCTTTATCGAAAATAATATTATAATAAATATTCTTACTACATTTTGCCAAAATAGGGCCAAAACAGTGTACATCAGCGTCAAACTGCTCAGCAGAACGGTCGTTTTCAGCGCTAAAGAGAGTAAAGAATTACTTAAGATCTAACATAGGAGAGAACAGGCTCAATTCACTCTCTGTAATGTACATAGAGTCAGAAATAATGCAGTCAATTGACTATGATGACGTCATTCGTTCTTTTGCACAGAAGAAAGTTCGTCGCATGATTCTATAAATTTTATAGAATAACGTAACTATAGTAACATAGACTGTATTATTCTGATGTTTATTAAAGTCATTAAAGTCGATTAAAAATTATATGTTTGTACTAGTGCATTTAATTTGCTAAATTTCCAAAATAGCTTCGAGATGGTGGGGGGGCCCAAATGTCAAGTGCCTAGGGGCCCTGGGTCTCTAAGTCCGGGCCAGCTGAAAAGGTAAATAATGAAGGGAATCTGAGGTTCAAGCAATAGGTGGGGGGAAGGTAAGTGGGGAAGGGAATCCGAGGTTCAAGCAGTAGGTGCGTGAGAAAGTTAATGGGAAAGGGAATCTGAGGTTCAAGTTATGGGTGGTGAGGTAAATGGAAAAGGGAATCTGAGGTTCAAGTTATAGGCGGTTTGAAAGGTAAATGGGGAAGGGAATATGAGGCTGAATCTGAGGTGGGTGAAAAGCTAAATGGAAAAGGGAATGTGAGGTGCAATTTATAGGTGGTGAGTAGGTAAATGGAGAACGGAATCTGAGGTTCAAGTTATAGGCGGGTTGAAAGGTAAATGGGGAAGGGAATATGAGGCTGAAGCTGAGGTGGGTGAAAAGCTAAATGGAAAAGGGAATGTGAGGTGCAATTTATAGGTGGTGAGTAGGTAAATGGAGAAGGGAATCTGAGGTTCAAGTTATAGGCGGGTTGAAAGGTAAATGGGGAAGGGAATATGAGGCTGAAGCTGAGGTGGGTGAAAAGCTAAATGGAAAAGGGAATGTGAGGTGCAATTTATAGATGGTGAGTAGGTAAATGGAGAAGGGAATCTGAGGTTTAAGTAAGAGGCGGGTTGAAAGGTAAATGGGGAAGGGAATATGAGGCTGAAGCTGAGGTGGGTGAAAAGCTAAATGGAAAAGGGAATGTAAGGTGCAATTTATAGGTGGTGAGTAGGTAAATGGAGAAGGGAATCTGAGGTTTAAATTATAGGTGGGTTAAAAGATAAATGGGGAAGAAAATATGAGGTTGAAGCTGAGGTGGGTGAGAAGGCAAATGGAGAAGGAAATGTGAGGTTCAATTTAGAGGTGGTGAGAAGGTAACTGCAGAAGGGAATCTGAGATTCAAGTTATAGGTCGGTTAAAAGGTAAATGAGGAAGGGAACATGAGGTTCAAGTTATAGGTGGGTGAAAAGAAAAACGGAAAAGGTAATCTGAGGTTCAAGCAATAGGTCCGTGAAAAGAAAAACGGAAAAGATAATCTGAGGTTCAAGCAATAGGTCCGTGAGAATGTAAATGGAGAAGGGAATCTGAGGTGGGTGAGAATGTAAATAGAGAAGGGAATCTGAGGTTCAAGTTATAGGTAGGTGAGAAGGTAAATGGGAAAAAGAATCACTGCTTCAAGTTGTAGGTGGGTGAGAAGGTAAATGGGGGAAGAGAATCTGTGGTACAAGTTATTGGTGGGTGAAAAGGTAAATGGGGAAGGGAATCTGATGTTCAAGCTATAAGTGGCTGAAAAGGTAAATGACGAAAGGAATCTGAGGTTCAAGCAATAGGTGGGGGAGAAGGTAAGTGGGGAAGGGAATCCGAGGTTCAAGCAGTAGGTTGGTGAGAAAGTTAATGAGAAAGGGAATCTGAGGTTCAAGTAATAGGTGGTGAGAAGGTAAATGGTAAAGGGGATATAAGGTTGAAGATGAGGTGGGTGAAAAGATAAATGGAAAAAGGAATGTGAGGCTCAATTTATAGGTTGTGAGAAGGTAAATGGAGAAGGGAATCTGAGGTTAAAGTTATACGTTGGGGAGAAGGTAAATGGGAAAGAGAATCTGGTTCAATTAAGAGGTGGGTGAGAAGGTAAATGGGGAACAGAATCTGTCGTTTAAGTTATAGTTGGGTAAGAAGGTAAATGGAGAAGGGAATCTGAGTTTCAAGTTATAAGTGGGCGAGAAAGTAAATTTGGAAAAGAATCTCTAGTTCAAGTTATAGGTGGGTATATCTGGTTTATATAGTTGGGTGAGAAGGTAAATGGAGAAGGGAATGTGAGGTTCAAGTTATAGGTGGGTATATCTGGTTTATATAGTTGGGTGAGAAGGTAAATGGAGAAGGGAATGTGAGGTTCAAGTTATAGGTGGTGAGAATGGAGAAGGGTATATGAGATTCAACTTATAGGTGGTGAGAATGTAAATGGAGAAGGGAGGCTGACGTTCACGTTATAGGTGGGAGAGAAGGTAAATAGGGAAGGGAATATGAGATTGAAGCTAAGGTGGGTGAAAGGTTAAATGAAAAAGGGAATCTGAGGTTCAAGCAATAGGTGGGTGAGAAGGTAAATGGGGAAGGGAATCTGAGGTTCAAGTTATAGGTGGGTGAGATGGTAATGGGGAATGGAATTTGAGGTTGATGCTAAGGTGGGTGAAAAGATAAATGGAAAAGGGACTCTGAGGTTCAAGCAATAGGTTCGTGAGAAGGTAAATGGGAAACAGAATCTGTAGTTCATATTATAGGTGGGTGAGAAGGTAAATGGTGAAGTGAATCTGGGGTTCAAGTTATAGGTGTGTGAGAAGGAAAATGGAGAAGTGAATCTGAGGTTCATGTTATAGTTGGGTAAGACGGTAAATGGTGAAGAGAATCTGCGTTTCAAGTTATAGGTTGGTGAAAAGGTAAATGGAGAAGGGAATCTGAGGTTCAAGTTATAGGTGGTGAGAATGGAGAAGGGTATATGAGATTCAACTTATAGGTGGTGAGAATGTAAATGGAGAAGGGAGGCTGACGTTCACGTTATAGGTGGGAGAGAAGGTAAATAGGGAAGGGAATATGAGATTGAAGCTAAGGTGGGTGAAAGGTTAAATGAAAAAGGGAATCTGAGGTTCAAGCAATAGGTGGGTGAGAAGGTAAATGGGGAAGAGAATCTGTGGTTCAAGTTATATTAGGGTGAGAAGGTAAATGGTGAAGAGAATCTGTGGTTCCAGTTATAGTTGGGTGAGAAGGTAAATGGAGAAGGGAATCTGAGGTTCAAGTTGTAGGTGGGTGAGAAAGTAAATTTAGAAGGGAATCTGAGGTTCAAGTTATAGGTGAGTGAGAAGGTAAATGGGAAAAGAATCACTGCTTCAAGTTAAAGGTGGGTGAGAAGGTAAATGGAGAAGGGAATCTCTGGTTAGTGTTATAGGTTGGTGAGAATGTAAATGGGAAGATAATATGTGGTTCAAGTTATAGGTGGGTGAGAAGGTAACTGGAGAAGGGAATGTGATGCTCAAGTTATAGATGGGCGAGAATGTAAATGGGGCAGATAATACGTGGTTCAAGTTATAGGTGGGTGAGAAGTTAAAGGAAGAAAGGAATGTGAGGTTCAAGTTATAGGTTGTGAGAGGTTAAATGGAGAAGGGAATCTGAAGTTCTAGTTATAGGTGGTGAGAAGGGAAATAGGAAAGGGAATCTGAGGTTCAAATTATAGGTGAGGTAAAAGATAACGGGGAAGGGAATGTGAGGTTGAAGTTATAGGTGGGTGAATAGATAAATGGGAAAGGGAATCTGAGGTTCAAGTAATAGATGCGTGAGAAGGCAAATGGGGAAGGGAATCTGTGGTTCAAGTTATAGGTGAGTGAGACGGTAAATTGGGAGAGAATCTGTGGTTCCATTTATAGGTGGGTGAGAAGGTAAATGGAAAAGGGAATCTGAGGTTCGAGTTATAGGTGGGTGAAAAAGTAAATTGAGAAGGGAATCTGAGGCTCAAATTATAGGTGGGTCAGAATGTAAACGGGGAAGAGAATCTGTGGTTCAAGTTATAGGTGGGTGAGAAGGTAAATGGAGAAGAGTATCTGAGGTTCGAGTTATAGGTGGGTGAAAAGGTAAATTAAGAAGGGAATCTGAGGTTCAAGTTATAGGTGGGTGAAAAGGTAAATGGGGAAGAGAATCCGTGTTTCAAGTTATAGATGGGTGAGAAGGTAAGTGGGGAAAGAATGTAAATGGAGAAGGGAGGGTGAGAAGGTAAATGGAGAAGAGTATCTGAGGTTCGAGTTATAGGTGGGTGAAAAGGTAAATTAAGAAGGGAATCTGAGGTTCAAGTTATAGGTGGGTGAAAAGGTAAATGGGGAAGAGAATCCGTGTTTCAAGTTATAGATGGGTGAGAAGGTAAGTGGGGAAGGAAATCTGATGTAGAAGTTATAGGTAGGTGAGAAGGTAAATGGGGAAGAGAATCCGTGTTTCAAGTTTTAGGTGGGTGAGAAGGTAAATGGAGAAGGGAATGTGAGGATCCAGTTATAGGTGGTGAGAATGGAGAAGGAAATCTGAGGTTCAAGTTATAGGTGGTGAGAAGGTAAATGGAGAAGGGAATCTGAGGTTCAAGTTATAGGTGGGTGAGATGGTAATGGGGAATGGAATTTGAGGTTGATGCTAAGGTGGGTGAAAAGATAAATGGAAAAGGGACTCTGAGGTTCAAGCAATAGGTTCGTGAGAAGGTAAATGGGAAACAGAATCTGTAGTTCATATTATAGGTGGGTGAGAAGGTAAATGGTGAAGTGAATCTGGGGTTCAAGTTATAGGTGTGTGAGAAGGAAAATGGAGAAGTGAATCTGAGGTTCATGTTATAGTTGGGTAAGACGGTAAATGGTGAAGAGAATCTGCGTTTCAAGTTATAGGTTGGTGAAAAGGTAAATGGAGAAGGGAATCTGAGGTTCAAGTTATAGGTGGTGAGAATGGAGAAGGGTATATGAGATTCAACTTATAGGTGGTGAGAATGTAAATGGAGAAGGGAGGCTGACGTTCACGTTATAGGTGGGAGAGAAGGTAAATAGGGAAGGGAATATGAGATTGAAGCTAAGGTGGGTGAAAGGTTAAATGAAAAAGGGAATCTGAGGTTCAAGCAATAGGTGGGTGAGAAGGTAAATGGGGAAGAGAATCTGTGGTTCAAGTTATATTAGGGTGAGAAGGTAAATGGTGAAGAGAATCTGTGGTTCCAGTTATAGTTGGGTGAGAAGGTAAATGGAGAAGGGAATCTGAGGTTCAAGTTGTAGGTGGGTGAGAAAGTAAATTTAGAAGGGAATCTGAGGTTCAAGTTATAGGTGAGTGAGAAGGTAAATGGGAAAAGAATCACTGCTTCAAGTTAAAGGTGGGTGAGAAGGTAAATGGAGAAGGGAATCTCTGGTTAGTGTTATAGGTTGGTGAGAATGTAAATGGGAAGATAATATGTGGTTCAAGTTATAGGTGGGTGAGAAGGTAACTGGAGAAGGGAATGTGATGCTCAAGTTATAGATGGGCGAGAATGTAAATGGGGCAGATAATACGTGGTTCAAGTTATAGGTGGGTGAGAAGTTAAAGGAAGAAAGGAATGTGAGGTTCAAGTTATAGGTTGTGAGAGGTTAAATGGAGAAGGGAATCTGAAGTTCTAGTTATAGGTGGTGAGAAGGGAAATAGGAAAGGGAATCTGAGGTTCAAATTATAGGTGAGGTAAAAGATAACGGGGAAGGGAATATGAGGTTGAAGTTATAGGTGGGTGAATAGATAAATGGGAAAGGGAATCTGAGGTTCAAGTAATAGATGCGTGAGAAGGCAAATGGGGAAGGGAATCTGTGGTTCAAGTTATAGGTGAGTGAGACGGTAAATTGGGAGAGAATCTGTGGTTCCATTTATAGGTGGGTGAGAAGGTAAATGGAAAAGGGAATCTGAGGTTCGAGTTATAGGTGGGTGAAAAAGTAAATTGAGAAGGGAATCTGAGGCTCAAATTATAGGTGGGTCAGAATGTAAACGGGGAAGAGAATCTGTGGTTCAAGTTATAGGTGGGTGAGAAGGTAAATGGAGAAGAGTATCTGAGGTTCGAGTTATAGGTGGGTGAAAAGGTAAATTAAGAAGGGAATCTGAGGTTCAAGTTATAGGTGGGTGAAAAGGTAAATGGGGAAGAGAATCCGTGTTTCAAGTTATAGATGGGTGAGAAGGTAAGTGGGGAAGGAAATCTGATGTAGAAGTTATAGTGAGAAGTTAAATGGGGAAGAGAATCCGTGTTTCAAGTTTTAGGTGGGTGAGAAGGTAAATGGAGAAGGGAATGTGAGGATCCAGTTATAGGTGGTGAGAATGGAGAAGGAAATCTGAGGTTCAAGTTATAGGTGGTGAGAAGGTAAATGGAGAAGGGAATCTGAGGTTCAAGTTATAGGTGGGTGAGATGGTAATGGGGAATGGAATTTGAGGTTGATGCTAAGGTGGGTGAAAAGATAAATGGAAAAGGGACTCTGAGGTTCAAGCAATAGGTTCGTGAGAAGGTAAATGGGAAACAGAATCTGTAGTTCATATTATAGGTGGGTGAGAAGGTAAATGGTGAAGTGAATCTGGGGTTCAAGTTATAGGTGTGTGAGAAGGAAAATGGAGAAGTGAATCTGAGGTTCATGTTATAGTTGGGTAAGACGGTAAATGGTGAAGAGAATCTGCGTTTCAAGTTATAGGTTGGTGAAAAGGTAAATGGAGAAGGGAATCTGAGGTTCAAGTTATAGGTGGTGAGAATGTAGATGGGAAAGGGAATCTGAGGTTCAAGTTATTGGTGATGTTGGGTTGGGTTGTTTTACCTCTGAGCGGTACTTTTTTGCACACCATGGGCTAAATGGCCAGGTCACATGGACCCCGAAGGCTCGGAGAAGGTTGGGGGAGGGGACCCACTGGAACAGCTGTTGGGAGACAGATGGTAGCCTCCCGTCAAGGCCATCCAGCGTGTTCTTTAACATGCACAGGGTATGGCTCTCCCGCACACGGGGCCTCGGCTTAACGTCCCATCCGACGGACGGCGGCCTTTCCAAGCCCATCGCTGTCCCCTACTGACCGTGGACAGGGCGGGGAATTTTGCGGAGATAAATCTCAACACTGACCCAGCTGGGACTCGAACCTGGGAACTACAGATTACGAGCCTGGCACGCTACCGACTGCGCCACCCCCGCCCCCTATTGGTGAGGTAAAAGATAAATGGGAAAGGGAATATGAGGTTCAAGCAATAGGTGCGTGAGAAGGCAAATGGGGAAGAGTATCTGTGGTTCAAGCTATAGGTGGGTGGGAAGGTAAATGGAGAATAAAATCTGAGGTTCAAGTTATAGGTAGGTGAGAAGATAAATGGGAAAGAGTATCTGTGGTTCAAGTTATAGGTGGGTGAGATGGTAAATGGAGAATGGAATGTGAGGTTCAAGTTATAGGTGGGAGAGAAGGTAAATAGGGAAGGGAATATGAGATTGAAGCTAAGGTGGGTGAAAGGTTAAATGAAAAAGGGAATCTGAGGTTCAAGCAATAGGTGGGTGAGAAGGTAAATGGGGAAGAGAATCTGTGGTTTAAGTTATATTAGGGTGAGAAGGTAAATGGTGAAGAGAATCTGTGGTTCCAGTTATAGTTGGGTGAGAAGGTAAATGGAGAAGGGAATCTGAGGTTCAAGTTATAGGTGGGTGAGAAAGTAAATGGAGAAGGGAATCTGAGGTTCAAGTTATAGGTGGGTGAGAAGGTAAAAGGAGAGGGGAATGTGAGGTTCCAGTTATAGATGGGCGAGAATGTAAATGGGGAAGAGAATCTGTGGTTCAAGTTATAGGTGGGTGAGAAGTAAATGGAGAAAGGAATGTGAGGTTCAAGTTATAGGGTGTGAGAAAGTAAATAGAGAAGGGAATCTGAGGTTCAAGTTATAGGTGGTGAGAAGGTAAATGGGAAAGGGAATCTGTGGTTCAAGTTATAGATGGGTGAGGTGGTAAATGGAGAAAGGAATGTGAGGTTCAAGTTATAAGTGCATGGGGAAGGAAAGTTAAAAGTTATAAAAAGGTTCAAGTTATAGGTTCAAGTTATAAGTGCATGGGGAAGGAAATCTGAGATGCAAAGCATAAGTGAGTAAAAGTAAAATGGACAAGGGTTAGATGAAATAAATTTTTAATAAAACGTTTTTGGATTTAAATAATATCTATTTAAAATAATTTTTTAACGGTGTCTGGTATATGTGTTAAAGATCCGGAAATTCCGAAAAATATTTTGGTGCTTTAAAATTGTCTAATTCCAAACATTTTCAGTGGAACACAAAGTATATTTATTACAGGTCTCATCCATCCGAATTACCATAAAACAAAAGTCAAGCTTTTTTATCTTTTTATTCTTCTATACAGGGTGATTCAGAATTCATCATCAATATTTAGTGGGGAGGAAGGGAATAAGAAAAGAAAGAGATTTCACATAGGAAAGTATGGGGGCAGACGAACGCATGGTGGTGTAGAGGGCGCTGTGTGTACACACCTCTCATACAGAAGCACAGCTGTTTGACGCGTGCAGTCAGTTGTCATTCGACAAGGTGAATTTGCAGAAGTAACATGAACCGGTATACGTGGAATGAATGCGCAGATATGCATGTAACTTACGGTGCGGCAGAAGAAAGATGTCTTCGAGCCAGGCAATTGTATGCAGCGCGCTTTCCAAACCGCCGTGTGCCACAGCATCAAATGTTTTCACGTATTCATCGCCAACTGCGTGAAACAGGATCGTTTGCTGCTAGTAATATTAATCGAGGGAGGCGCAGATCGGCACGGGCAGTAGCAGTAGAGGAAGCTGTCCTACAGGAAATCGAGGAACAACCTGGTGCTAGCACACGAGGTATGGCTAGGCAGTTTGGAATTTCGCAAGCAACAGCGTGGCGGATATTACACGATGAAGGGTTACATCCGTTTCATCTGCAAAGAGTGCAATTATTGGCAGCAGACGACCATCCCAAGCGTGTTATTTTTTGTCAGTGGTTCATGCAGAGAACAGCCGTTGATCCCAATTTCCCAACGTATGTTCTTTTCACCGATGAGGCGTTGTTCACTCGAGAGGGTGTCTTCAACACACACAATTGGCATGTGTGGGCTCATCAGAACCCACACGGTACAAGACCTAGAGCTGCGCAACAACGTTTTGCTGTCAATGTGTGGACTGGGATTGTCGGTGACTGTTTGTTGGGCCCGTATTTACTACCATCCCGTTTGGACGGTGCCAAGTACCTAACATTTCTTCAGACTGTGTTACCGGATCTTCTGAACGAGGTTCCTGATGGTAGTCTCCGGCGAATGTGGTTCCAGCATGACGGCGCTCCTGCACATTTCGCAAATGCTGTGCGTGCTTACCTATGCAGACAGTTTGGTGGTCAATGGATTGGCCGCGGTGGACTGGTTTCTTGGCCACCACGTTCACCGGATTTATCTCCAATCGATTTCTTTGTATGGGGTGCTATGAAAAACATGGTGTACGAGACCCCTGTTGATAGTGCTATGGATCTTGTAGCACGCATATCAGTTGCTGCCTCAAACATCCGGGAAATGCCAGGCATCTTCCACAGGGTCCGGCTGTCCATGCAACGCTGTTGTGAGTCATGCATTCTAGCACATGGTCGGCAGTTCGAGCACCTCTTGTAAGTCTTTACAACCAATGCAAAGAAATGTTACATGTAAGATAATAAATGTTTTTTGCTTACCACTTCCTTCTTATGTGTTCTTTCCATCATTGAACTGGGGTCATTTTGCCCTACTACATGGCATATGCGCCCATGCTTTCCATTGTGAAATCTCCTTCGTTTCTTATTACCTACCTCCCCACCAAATATTGATGATGAATTCTGAATCACCCTGTATATTACCTAATGAATTTAATGATTTTAATTATGTTTCAAATTAAGACATGTTATTGATATTAAAATTAAGACATTAAGATATGTTATTGTTAATTTCTGTGTGGTGTATTTATAATTTTTATGTACGAATTGCTGCATCGTTCACTCATTACCAGCTTTTGAAAGAATATCCCTTTTAGTTATCATTAGCAGGAAACTTGTATTCTGGTGCTCATTTATGCATTCTGTTATAAAACAAGGAAATTGGAGGACTTCTTCAAATATGAGTAAATTTTGATACTAAATAACTTACGGAAATGCATGGTGTCGAAAGGTTAAACACAGTTGATGAAATGGGCTATATTGAACACAATTCTACATGGTGTCCCTGAATTCATAGCCCAAACGTGAGGGGCTGGTAGTACACATCGAACCCACCAATATTCGTCAAAGAATATGCGGCCACAAAGGCAGTGAGGAGTCGGAAGTGAAGGACAGACACAGAGGATCCACAGTGATATTTATTGGAGATCATTACAACAAATGCTCAAACGTCCGCCCATCAAAGTTGATACAGGCGGCAAAACGGCGGCGGAGTAGTGATCGGCGTACCTGCTCGTAAACACCGGGCTTGTCGCGCACATCGGTGGCTGCGACGGATAGTCGCGCTAACAGATCCTCCGCGGACTGCATGGATGTCTCGTACACGACACTTCAAATGTCCCCACAAAAAGAAATTGATACAAGAAAGATCGGGCGATCTGGGGGGGCCACGGGATGGGACCACTGCGCCCAATGCATTGGTTCCCAAATGCGGTATGAAGATGCTGACGCACGTCCACGCTGAAATGGGCGGTTGCCCCGTCGTGTTGGAACCACATACGGGCAAGGATTGTGGCTGGACAAACCTGAAGCAATTCCGACAAAACCTGTTGCAGAAAAATATGGTACGTTCGCCCATCGAGGCGGTCCAGCAGTAGTTAGGGTCCAATTAAGTAGTCATGCACGATCCCTGCCCAGATATTAACAGCAAACTGTTGCTGGTTCGAATTTGAACATGTACCATGGGGGTTCTGGGCCGACCACAAATGCACATTATGGACATTCACTACGCCTTCACGTGAGAATGTTGATTCATCCGTAAAGAGCACATCGTGGGGAAATCGGGATATATGGCAATTTGCTGCAGGAACCACTGGGTGAAATTCATGCGCAGAGGATAATCAACAGCTGTCAATGCCTGCACTCGCTGCAAGTGATAGGGGTGTAGCCCTTCTTCATGCAGTACTCGCCAGACACTGTTCCGATGTACACCCAGGCTCCAGGCGGTGGATCGCATGCTTGTTCCTGGGTTATCTGTCACCATACACAAGATGTCCTCACTGATAGCTGGTGTTCTGACCATCCGTGCTCGTCCGGCATCATGTCGACTGACGTGGAAGGTGCCTGCCTCAGACAGCTGGCGGTGCAGTCCTGGAAACATTTTATGATTGGGCACACGGCGCATAGGATGTCACTCACGGTAGAGTCTTTGCACCTCTCTACCATTGCCCTCGGCTACGCCTACATCAGGTGCATATCGGCTTTCTCTGCGTTCGTAAACTGCTGCATCTCGTGTGCGGTCGACGCTGAGAATGCTGGGGTTTAGCTGATCCAGAGCTTTTAAGCCGTGCCCCCTACTGAAACTGGGTGGATTTGCGGCCGCATATTCTATGACGAATATTGGTGGGTTCGGTGTCTACTACCATCCCCTCACGTTTGGGCCATGAATTCAGGGACACCCTGTATATCTACCATAGGTAGATCTGGCAACCGTACCATGCACAACAGCGGAGCAGAACAAATTTGGCAGAAATGACGCGTATAATGTACTTTTAACAAAATTAAAGTGCATTTTGTGTAGTGATTATAAAACATGAGTTCAACATGTTCAGTTGTAGAATATACATACGTAACATTTTGATAGATAACAAGTAAGGATTAATCTCTAAATTTCTTCAAATCTATTTAATCACCTCTTTTAACTGAAATTAATTAAAGTTAATGAATAGTGTTAATCACTAGTAAATACACATATTACCAGTAGTTTTGATCAAGAGTCTATTTCAGGCAGCAGAACTCAGAAATGCAAGGAATTTTCAGATCCGGTATCGCAAACGAAGTCATATAAGGGTCGGAGTGACGGCCACGAAATCAAGGGGTGCCGAAGGATTCAACTGATTTCTAATTTAAAATATTTTTCCTTTTTTTCGCCTTCTTTGCTTTCAAAACGAGAACACGTGTTCACTTTGTCGTCTATCTGTAAACATGGAGCTGTTTCGTTTATAGAGATAAATAAAAGAACATTTTTTATGTTGGATAGGTATTGATGAAGTATTACAGTTCGCCCTTTCTTTATTTACCTAAAGCTGCCTCCTCTGATGGAGGAAAAAGCTGAAAACTCCGAAATTTGAAATGAATATTGCAAACGATGTATTTATACTAGAAGTTTTAAATTGTAGTGTTGGAATGTGAAGGTCACGAAGTTTCCATTGGTTACAATGAGTTGACGCCATGGACCCAGGGGGTAGGTGAGAAAATGTAACCTTTCTCTAAGAAATAATTGTTTATTTTTGGAGATAAATTAAAAGTTCCTTTTAGGATGTAAGTATTGATGAAATATTACGATTCGAACTTTCGGAATCTCCCAAAAGTTATAGTTGCGTACGGAATATTGGAAATGAAATATTTTATGCTAGAAATTTTAAATTTTGTTGGTTGATAATAAAGGGGAGGAATGAGTTTTCCCTTGATAGCAATGTGTTGATTGATCCCTCACTCTTAGGGGTGGGAGGAGCAAACTGTTTTGTTTTGAGATAATTGGAAAATTCTTTTTAAGTTAGATTGGTATTAATGGAAATTTATAATCGAGTTTTTTTTTAACCCTTATGTAGTTTTGAATTGTATTTTTTTATAATCATTAAATATGGAAATGGCGGAAATTCTAACGAATGTTGCAAGTGAGATATTTTGGGTAGAAAATTTGAATTTCGATTGTAGAATGTGAAGAGATATTCCTCTGACAGCAACAATATATCCCATTTCCTCAGAGGGGTGTGAGAAAAACACCTTTTTTAATATAAGAGATAAAAGCAAATACTTTTTATGTTGTATAATTATAGCAACGCCAGCTGATTTCCTTCCGATTCAGCTGGCGTTGCTATAATTATACAACATAAAAGCTGCATTACGTACCATGCATTACGTACCCTGATTCAAATAGTAGTAAATACTACTATTTGAATTATATCTGGCAACCGTACCATGCACAACAGCGGAGCAGAACAAATTGGGCAGATATCTGCCCAATTTAATATATTTGTAAAAGCATTATATAAAATAAATATATATATATATATTTATTTTATATAATGTTTTTATAAATGATATAATGCTTTTATATAATTATATAACATAAAAGCATTATATCTGGTAACCGTATCATGCATTATATCTGGCAACCGTAACAGCCCTTGCCCCCCTTATAAATATTTTTATAAGCATTATATAAAAGCATTATATAAATGAAATTATATCTGGCAACCGTACCATGCATTATAAATTTTTACAAATCCATAATGCATGGTACGGTTTCCAGATATAATTCAAATAGTAGTATTTATTACTAATAAAATACTACTATTTGAATTTTCCCATCCTCCATTAGTTGGAATTTAAACTTTTAAAGAATTAAAATGTAGCTGAACCAAAGGCCTCATTCTCTTTGAAAACGAGTTTTCCATGTGCGCCAGAGGCGATATGCCTTCCTCTAGTTTAATTATCAGATTATAATTGGAGAATAGTTTCCCTGATGCTTGGCCATTGCACGTAACTCCTGCATTATGAAAGCAACCAAACATTTCCGGTTGCATTTCCTAAGCAAAAGGAAATTATGTATGATAGATACATTAGGCTAAGTATTCCTATAGAACAACGTGAAAGGGACTTTCTGAAACCTTCCATCAACAGGTCAAATGACACTTTCCTTTTCGCTCTTAGCATTAGTATCCGTGATTGTCTCCCGAAGGAAATCAGCTGGTGTGGCTGATAAAATTTATGCAAGGCTGAGGCAAATTTCCAAAATGACAAATTTTATTTTCTTTCTGAATTGACAATTGTTTGATCTTTAAAATGGATGCTTAAGAGAAGGGATTTCTTTACACATTCTGTTCTTGTTTTATATTTCAATTCAACATTATTGGCACATTGAATATATATCTAATGGAAATATTACTGTGTACTTAAAAGTTAATGATGAAATACAAAACTTGAATAATTCTAAACCATGCGATAGATTTTGATGATACAAGGTGATCAAAAAGTCGCGCAACCCCCAATAAACACACATATTTTGCGAGGTTAATGATATAAACTGAACTTTCTAGCAAAAGAAGAATATAAATGTCATTACAACATATGTTGAAAATGGGCTCCTTGTTCACGGATGCAGGTGCCGGTTCTTTTCATCACGTTTCATGCCCTCTTGTGAAGTATGTGAAGACTGAGATTTGCGATCTCTGCTGTAATGTTCGTCTTGAGTTCATCCAGTGTGTGAGGATTATTTTGATGCACAATTCCTTTGAGATACACCCACAGGGAAAAATCTGTAGGTAACAAATCCGGTGATTTTGTGGGCCACAAACCTTTAGGAATATGACGTCACCGAAAAATTGTTACAAAATCTGCATGGTTATATTCGACGTGAGCACGTGGCACTGTCTTGCTGCAACCAGCAATCGCGTTCATAGACATCAAGGAGTGCAATGAACTGTGTGATGATGTCTTGGTATAATGCACCGTCGTCTAAGAGAAAATAGGTCGCACTAAGCGATAATGTGATAGCACACCACATTCCGATTTTTTTTAATGCAAGGGCTGTTCACGAAAATCATGTGGATTTTCGGAGGACCAAATCCTATTGTTTTGACTCTTCACATAACCACTTAGGCGGAACCCAACTTCGTCACTGAATAAACTCTATCAAACTGCACTATTCATTGTTCTTCAACACGTGACCGAAGCGATCACAGTAGATTACGTGTTTTCCTTTATCCGGGTTCTTCAGTTCCTGGATTGAGTGTAAACGATATGGAAGGTGTCTCGCAGCTTTCTGAGCACTTCCGTACGATATTCCTGCTTGCATTGCGAGTTTCCTGAGGGTTTGTTATAGGGGACAATGCTCTCGGCATGCCATCCAACTTAGCATCGGTCAGCACGATAGGTTTGCGGGACAGACTCTTGTCAGCAACAGATCCCATTTTCCATAAACATTTCACTAATCGGCCTATTGTCGACCTCTGAGAGACTTCAGTAGAAGGATATTTCTTATGAAACTTCTTGGCAACACGTGCATACGAATGACTACCAAAATCATCTTCCAAAATGAAAACTCGTGCATGTGAAAAAGAAATTTCGCTTCCTCTAAGAACAAAGCTACACAGACGACATCTTGTACCTGTCACACCAAAGTCAGCATCTCCGTTGATTTGCATTAGTCTTATGGTTACCATCAGAGTCTCTGATGGTTTTCAATAGTCTTATGATACCATCAGAGTCTCCGATGGTTTCCAATAGTCTTATGATACCATCAGAGTCTTCGACGGTTTTCCAATAGTCTTATGGTATCAGAGTCTCCGATGGTTTCCAATAGTCTTATGATACCATCAGAGTCTCCGATGGTTTCCAATAGTCTTATGATACCATCAGAGTCTCCGACGGTTTTCCAATAGTCTTATGGTACCATCAGAGTCTCCGACGGTTTTCCAATAGTCTTATGGTACCATCAGAGCATCCGACGGTTTTCCAATAGTCTTATGTTACCATCATAGACTCCGATGGTTTGCAAAATAGTCTTATGGTACCATCATAGTCTCCGATGGTTTCCAATAGTCTTATGATACCATCAGAGTCTCCGATGGTTTCCAATAGTCTTATGGTACCATCAGAGTTTCCGACGGTTTTCCAATAGTCTTATGGTACCATCAGAGTCTCCGATGGTTTCCAATAGTCTTATGGTACCATCAGAGTCTCCGATGGTTTCCAATAGTCTTATGGTACCATCAGAGTCTCCGATGGTTTTCCAATATTTTTATGGTACCATCAGAGTCTCCGATGGTTTTCCAATATTTTTATGGTACCATCAGAGTCTCCGATGGTTTCCAATAGTCTTATGGTACCATCAGAGCCTCCGACGGTTTTCCAATAGTCTTATGGTAACATCAGAGTCTCCGATGGTTTCCAATAGTCTTATGGTACCATCAGAGTCTCCGGCGGTTTTCCAATAGTCTTATGGCCTAGTTAAAGGTAGAAAAAGTACAACAATTTTGAAACAATTTACATAAACTTCAACTTTGGATTTTCACGACTTTTCTATCACCCTGTGTTATAGAAAGTGCAAGTGGCTGTTGGAGCATTGAAGTAATTGAGCCTCCGACGGTTTTCCAATAGTCTTATGGTACCATCAGAGCCTCCGACGGTTTTCCAATAGTCTTATGGTACCATCAGAGTCTCCGATGGTTTCCAATAGTCTTATGGTGCCATCAGAGTCTCCGATGGTTTTCCAATAGTCTTATGATACCATCAGAGCCTCCGACGGTTTTCCAATAGTCTTATGGTACCATCAGAGTCTCCGATGGTTTCCAATAGTCTTATGGTAACATCAGAGTCTCCGATGGTTTCCAATAGTCTTATGGTACCATCAGAGTCTCCGGCGGTTTTCCAATAGTCTTATGGCCTAGTTAAAGGTAGAAAAAGTACAACAATTTTGAAACAATTTACATAAACTTCAACTTTGGATTTTCACGACTTTTCTATCACCCTGTGTTATAGAAAGTGCAAGTGGCTGTTGGAGCATTGAAGTAATTGAGACACTGAGACTGCGCAGTTAAAGCATTGTCTATTTTCATTGATCATTGTTTTGTGTAGCGATTAATTACTTATGAGTCAACCACTGATTTTTGATCATTGGTTGATTGTTGAAGGGAGATTGAAACCATGGCAATTTCAAATCAAATAAATAATGAAGTAAAAATAAAGAAATAATTTTATCTCTACACATGAAGAATCTAGGAAAAATTCCTGATATTCAAATAGCGTCTGAATTATATCGGGGAGGATCAGAATCCAGTTCTTTTTTTTACCGAAACTGTATTCGTGGCACTAGGTAACGTATATTACTTTTATTTTGTTCTAATGATTCAAAAAGGTGGTTGGTTATTTTACTAGATAATATGTAGAACATACAGATTGTTTCAGGTTTAAATCTAGAAAAGGTGTAGTCCATTTTAACTTGAGCCATAAACATTTCATAAACTGATGTGAAATGGCCTCTTTATCGAGGCACAAGTTACCAAAGAGTGATCTTCAGTGTAATAAAATACTGCGCTTAAATTATTTTAATAATGTTTAACATTTTTAAGATAAAGTTTAATGCTTTAGCCAAGGTATTGTATCTCAGGTTATTCATATTCAAATATTAAAACAAAGTTTTGGAGAGTCTTCAAATAAATAAATAATAAATACCCCCTCAAGCAGCTGCTTGCCACAGAGGTCTGACAGGAACCTGTCAGTTTATATGCCACAGTAGGAGAGTCTTCAGGATAATGAAAATTATCTGCTGTAGATAGCGTGTTTGCCATTTAACAGATCGTCAAACAGGCCTTTATTGGAACTGCAATGGATAAGGATATGAATGGAGAACTAAATTGCACAGTCTGGTGGTCCTCTGTAGCATATCGCTGCTCGAGGATGATGTTTGGGTGCCGAGTGGTTAGCACGCTTGGCTACTGATCTAAGGGACCTGGGTTCGAGCCCGGGATTAGGCATGGATGTGTGTGTCGTTTTCTGCTGAGGTCCTGCCATCCTCTCAGATCTCCTACTATGGCATATAAACTGACAGGCTCCTGTCAGACCTCTGTGGCAAGCAGCTGCTTGAGGGGGTATTTATTTTTATTATTTATATTTATATTTTTTATTATCACCCGTAACGGTACAAAATGTATCCCCAAACCTCTCGCCGATAGCAACTTTGAGGAAGGATCAGGAACTTTCGCATAAAACACATCCCAGCAGTGAGGCTGAAACGCTACCAACTTCATGTGTCAAGGATGCCCTTTCTCAAACAGATTTTCTCAACTTTCGTTTTGTGATCCACTAGTCACTTGCATTGTTGTCAATGTATTAATTTTCGCCCCATCACCCCAATTTTACTTTGGATCTCCTTCTCTTTCGAAATTGGAATTTTCCCCTCCCCCCTTTTAAATTAGCTGAGAAGAAGCGATGATCTTTGTTCAACCTAACTTCAAATTGTTCGTTTGTTGAAATTTAGAGACGTAGCCCATTACAATTAATGCCCTTCAAGCATCTGCTTACCACAGAGGATTGGCAGGAACTTTCAGTTTAATACGCCATAGAGAGGATTTGTAACGACGACGAGATCTCAGCAGAAGAACAACACCAGAAAGAAAACATCCACGTTTTATCTGAGGTTCGGACCTCGGCTATTTTTTTATCATCATAGTCAAGCGCGCTAACCACTGGGTTGTTTGGCAAATGAACCCCCCCCCCTCGCAGAATAAATGAAGATAAATATCGTCAACAATGAGATGTTTTTCAGTTCATAAAACTTCGTCTGAAAACCGACAGCTGCAATTTACATTTCTCCCTCTCTAATCGCATTGTCGCCCGTAGGTGTGGCTTTTCTCCTCTCTCGGAGTCAGTGCCTGAAAGTGCAGATCTCCCGCCCCCCCATCCTCGGCAGGAGCCGAGTCCGATGACGTGGTGCACTTGTCCGCCAGACCTTTTCCGGCCGTCGACTCCACGTGAAGCGAAAGTACGGGGGTCCGTAATGAAGCCAGGTGCGCTGCCACGCCCGGCAGCAGCGGATGCCTCTCACCATTAACTTATTACGGCCATCCCGCAGTTTCTGGTGACATGCATTATTGATCGACCGGCGGCAATGGAGACACGTGGACAGAACGCACCTACACGTGCTCGGAGAGGCCTCGTGCTGTCACACGAAGAAGGGGAGACCGTAAAGTGGCGGGGGGAGAGGTTTGGAGCTTAGGTGATGGATGAGGACGGAGGTACGGATGGGAGGGGGGGAAGGAAGAGAGAAGACACAGGTTCGATGATCCGACGGACTACGCAATCGTTGTTAGAGATGTAACTCATCTTTGGGTACGGCCACAGAGGAAGCGGTTTAACATTGTTCATGTTAGAAAACTTTTTTGCTTCTAAACCGGTAACGGAAGTATCGTCAGATCAGACTGGAGTGCGTGCAGCGTATTTTGGAGTTGTTCGACAATGCTTTAAGACCTAGAAAATTTCCCATTGTTAAGAGAGTTAAACCGCTCAAAAAGGTTTTCTGTGTGTCCACACCCTAAAACAAGTTGCTGTCGCAGGTGAAATTCATGTTCTGCAACTCAGAAGCATGAAAAGAGAAACTTGCTACGTGAACGATGAACACGGTGTGAGGTGAAGATAAAGAATCATCTCCCATTTTACCTTCTCCATCCATAGAAGAAGTGGGTGGATGGAAATATGGGTTTGTTATTGTTCTCGCAGCCATTAACTCTCGATGGCAGAGATTTTCCTTCTCGACATCTTCTTTGTAGTTTTATTTATACGACAGTAAAACGAAAGCACGTTGCAGGGAAAGATGATTCATAGTTCTATAAAATCTGAACACGTGAATAAAAGTAATGGCATCGCTGCGAATTGATATTTCATCTTCCTTTCGCGAAAAGGGTTATGGTCCGAAGCGATTCCCAAATCGTGACAAACAGGGTCTTCATGTATTCGACAAAGACATTTCGTATCAGACTTTATGCTGCGTAAGATATCCATTGAAATATATCCCATTTTGTTGTTCTTATCTTCAATAAGGATTAATACTTTACGCTCAGGTTTTGGATCTGGTCCGGGATTTTCCTTTTCTCTCATCTGCTCGATTCTCTAATCAAACGCCCGATTGATTTCAGCTGCTTCAGTGGTTTCAACGAGGTAAGTCGACAAAATAACCGAACCGAGCATAATCTGAAACGATTGCAAAAATGTAATAGAGTGAGTTTATTCCCTTTAAATATCTGACAACTTTTTTCTTGCCACAAAAGTCTGACAATAGCCTCTCGATATAATACTAGAGAGAGATTCTCGAAAAGTAATACCTCAGCAGATATGTAAGAGAGAAAAGAAACACCGACTCTGTTAAGAAGGGTTGCCGAATTGCGGGTGGTTGCAAAAATACACGGAATTAAATAATAAAATGCATCAACGAGCATAATAGCGTGACATTTATTTGAAATTAAGATCCAACTGTGATGGTCTGTAGCTATACTGTTTTAATTGAAATATTTCGTAGTCTGGACACAGAAGAAGAACTAAATGCAGAGAGGAGTCGAATTATTGAAGCTCAAATATCGAAGAATCACGAATACTGTTTTAAGTTCGAATGGTTCAAATACGGAAAATGGGGATAACCGAGTGTAACCCGAACCCAACAGAGTTTGCGAAGTTACGTCAACATCTAATTACGAGTTGTTCGAAAGGATATTTTTGCCTTACCAGCAAGACTGCTGATAGTAACGAATGAGAGGAGGAAGTTGGTTGAATGGGTGACACACGACGCTTGTCAGCTGATGTTCTTAGATTCAAGTCCAGAGCTGGGAAGGGGGGGGGAAGATGTGGGGGGATGCCTTCTCTTGTCTCAGAGTTTTTTTTATCCCGTATATTTAAAGACAGGACATAGAGCTATTGTATGCATATCCATCCTTCATAGTATTTGTGGTGAAAATTACTTGGCTTTCAAACAGATTTCCATGCATTGCTCAACATTGCCATGGTCAACTAAGGCGACCTCTTTTCAATTGATTCTGAGACTTCCACATGGTTCGGAAAACCCATTTCCACCTCTCTTCCAAATCCCTACTGATCTTGGCTGAGATTTTCTCAGCTCTGTCTTCTGTGAATAAAAGGGAACACCAATGGGATTGGAAAAAATGTCGTATGCCATAGGGAAAACTGAACTCTGGTGCTCTGTGTAGGAGAGCCATAATAACAGATCCTTAAAGTTGAAGAGAGAAAACCTGTATACGTTACAGAATTACTGGCATTGACTGGAGGATATCCAGTAGGTTACCTTCCTTGCCAGGCTCTGAGTCTTTGGGTCCTTTGAGCTGGTCATTTAGCCCATAGTGTGGAAAAAAACCGCTCATAACAATACAAAGTAATCAGGAAATTAATGGCTAAGCGAAATATCTACTCGCAGTAATCAGTACACAGATTCCATTTACTATCAGTAATTAGCAGACTGATAACTGAATGAAGTGTCTGTCAAAAGCAGAAGATTACCATAATGAAACTAAAAATGAACTGAGTCATCTGAAACCGGCGCGACTATCAATCATTTACTCTTTCAAAATTCTCGTAAACAAAGTTTCTCTTAAACTAGCAGTACAAAACTTTTATCTGACTTGCACAGTACTTAGAAAAGTGTAAGTCATCCCATAGAGCATGAGCATTCAATTGGTTATAAGTAAGTTTATTCATCAAGTCTAGGCAAGTCAGAAGCATTCCTTCCAGTTACATTGAGTAATAACTAAAGGATTCGGAATAACTAAAGTTGAAGAGAGAAATCACTTGTATCACGGTGTTAATAAATCCTTTAAAGGTTTCAAATTTGATTTTGCAGATCATTTTATAAATGGAGTACACACCTCATGCTCCATTTTGAGATCTATGACAGTTACAGTAAAAGAAGAATCTTTATTTCAATTGATTCACACTGAGTCCCAAAATCTTTGAAATGTAATATGATCGATGCCACAGTCTGACCACAGTCTTCTCTTTGCAAAACGTGTCTATAAAACATCGTCCGAAATTGTTAAGGTGACAAGAAAACTTTCTCCATTCCAGAGAGATATCTCGTGTTCAAAATGACAAATATTCCCTCTATGTGCTCAAAACACATCGGAGTTGAGCAACAACACATTAGGACAGATTTATAATTACTGAGCCAGCTCACTTCTCCTGATCCTCCAATTTTTAGTTCCAGTTTTTCTAATGCATTTTGAAATTCATGCCGCAAGCACTTACTCTTCAATGACTTGTGGAATAGCAATAAACATATACTCATGAACCATAATATTATGACCAACTGCCTAACAGCGTGTCGGGTCTCCATTTTCCACGTTAACTACTTGCACCCGGTGTGGCATAGACTTCCACGAAACGCAGAACGTGTCCTCAGGTATACTGCAGCAGATAGACGGAATGACGTCCAGCAGTCGACAATGGAGTAAGGCTTTGATATAGAGCAGCGATTCTCAAACTTTTATGCTTCACATACCCCCTGGAAATATGTATGTAACTGGTGAACCCCTTGTATAGATAGATAAAACAGATAGTTATATTATAACAATGGTTATTTTTGCTTTGTTACTAGATCTAGCGACTTTTGAGCTCTCACGGCGTACCCCAAAAAATTTTACCGTGTACTCCACGTTGAGAACTCCTCACATAAAGTATCGATAGCTGAATTTCCACTGAATCTGCAAATATTCGATGGGATTCATGACATGGAAATTTGTTTGCCAGGAGAGCACACAAAATACTTGGACCTGATCCTCAGACCATTCCTGCATAATGCAGACCTTGTGAAATGGGCTAGTCTTGCTGAAAGAGTCCAGTACCTTTCAAATACAGTCACCGTGTAGGGCACCACTTGGTCTGAAACAATGCCTAGGTAGGATCTCACGGTGAGGTTATGTTCAGCAGGGATGAGGGGATCTAGTGATGTCCATAAGGACCCAGTAATATCCCCTATCATGATACCGCCTCCAATGGCTTGTTTGCGTGCATCACATTTGCAGTTGTTCACCTGTGCTGCATCCAACACAAACCTGTCGATCATCATGATAGAACTGGAACCTGGACTCATCAGAGCAGTGACTTTTTTTAATCGTGGGCTCTGGTGCCCCCTGAGAGCACAGCTGACAATCGACAGCTGCGCCTTCAGGGGGCACCAGAGCCGGGTACCTGAACGAGCATCCGACTCTCTAACCCATCCACAAGAGTGTCTGCTGGATTGTGCGGTGAGAAGCATTTCTCTCTGCTGTACGTCTGTTGTCCCCAACATCATCTTCCAACAGGTGTTCACCTCAAACTGTCAACGAGTGGTGGTTCCCCTTTTCCAACGTATTGGGAGGATGTATGTCCCTCTTCAGATCACTCCCACCACACCTTCTGTACGACGGTCCTCTCTTCGGACAATGTCTATGGTTGGTGAGATGATGCTGCCCATAGCTCATTCAAATTAATTCATTCTTTTCCTATTCGCGCATCTTTCTTGTGCAGATAACATGTACAACACTGAAAATGTTTCGGAAATGAAAACAGTCGGTTTTTATTTATTCCCTGGCGAACACGATTATGACATTAAAAATTGGTGATTGGCTTTTGTTTTGAAAATACAAGAGGCTGCGTCCATACGCAGTGTACATTGAGTTTTTCACGCGCTGTACGAAGGACCGAGGTGACAGAATGCCAGGGAGCTATTGCATCATTCGAGGCAATGCAATATCCGGGAGCTATTGCATCATTCGGGAGTTACCCTTCCTCAGTTATCGTCCGTTTTTTTCTCTTCCTTTTTTCTCGTACCGATAATCATTCCCCATTCAAAACCTTCCTCGTGCACCTTTCATGATGTTTAGCGGCTTGTATCTCGTGTTCATGGAGGCCATACTTCTTTCTGATGTACACCGAAGTCTCCTAAATAAATATTGTTGATCTGATACACAAGCGTAATAATTTCTTGTCTATATTTCTGTCTGTCATTCCACTTGCTTTGAGTTCAGAGTGAATCTTCCTTACAGGTAGAGCAATTTCAAAGACGAGTAGCATAGTTTCGTAATCAGTGCGCACTACATCAGTTAATGCCCAAGATTTTTTATTTTGCCCCATTTCAGTCAGTGACATAGCGAATGGAAACCGACAACTGACTCCTGTTGTTGATATCTGTCGGTTATTATCGAGTGATATTTTTCATTTAACTCTAAAGTGTTGCAATAATCGATAATTTTAGCAACGCACACCAACAATTCACTCGTCATTTTCCAATAAGCGCCAAACCATCGTTCGATTTCTCAACCCATTGTTTAGAATCATCTAGCAGACGACTCTGTACAACCCCTCCTATAAGAGAAAGCCAGGGGACCAAGATATGACGTCAACATAGGTAGTCCTAACATCCAGATTAGGGGTTCTCAACGTGGGTTACGCCATGAGAGCTCAAAAGTCGCTAGATCTAGCAACAAAGTGCAAATAACCAATGTTATACTATAACTATAGTTTTATCTATCTATACAAGGGGTATGCCAGTTACATACACATTACCAGCGGGTACGTGAAGCATGAAAGTTTGAAAACCACTGATCTAGATAATTCTTATATTTTAGTTTCTGTTATTATTGCAGGTGCGCTCTTTTGCTAATCTTTTTACTACCGTTTATCGAAAAATATGATGTTACGACAGATGAACGTGCTACATTGAATTCATGATAGATGTGTCATTAACGTTCGCATATGCCTCAGCGTCACAATTACGTCATCAACTGATTGGAACGGAGAGATACTTTAAATATTAAGAATTGCAGAGAAAAAACGAAAGATATAGCGTAATAGTAAAAAAAAGAAGAATATATTGTACTGAATTATTGTGTGATGCTAAATTAAAAGGTTGATTTTGTTTATTCAAGATGAAGCCTAGTTCAATGGTGAAAGAAAATCAGCAGTAAAATACGTTTTTAAGTCCTCTATTAGGAGAGCTCAATGTCGGATGCCTCGCATTTATAAAGTGCAGAGCATTGTTAAGATAACCATATATCACAAATCAATTTCAAGATCAATTGGTTTGTTTGTTAAATGTTATGAAAATAACAGGTTCTATTTTGTACTAGGAGTAAATATCGACAACACTGTAGTATAAATATTGAAAATTAGTTAAGCATAATGGCTCATTCTTTTCATGGTTTAACTTTATACTGATGAAGAGAATAACTTCTGCTTAGATAAGATTGTTTCATTTGTGTGGTTTTATACCTTTGCAATAAATTACTTCATTGATACTTTTGTTTGGAAAATATAATTTTGAACTCACGCTGAATTTCCATCCGTTAAATTTATAACACTATTTTATTTAGAAAGAAACTTATTCGTATTTATTATCAAATATCATGATGCTAATTAAAACAAATATTTCTCTCCTAAATAAAATATATTTATAGATAAACATTAGTATAAAGCTTAGCACAAGAGTATGCCAGTAATAATATTAGAATTAAAGCTATTAGAATTGTGCATATGGTAAGACTACTTATGCTGACGTCATAAATTTTGTCCATTGGCATTCTGTTACAGTAAGTGTTGCTCTATATCAGAGAAATAAAAGCTCTTGCAATGTGGGAATTCTTTTGATAAGGAATTGTGGTTTCTCAAGGACACAATCCTAAATTCCTTATTAAATCCTTGAGGCCTAACTACTAACAAGCAGAGACTACGAAATGGTCTTAACGCGTACAGTTCATTCAGTTCATTAAGGTTCGAAAATATCCTCATAAAATTTCGCTTCTTGAAGAAGGTCTTAAAACATCTTCCTCGAAAGACTTCTTGATTGAACGAGCATGTTTCTCGCATTTAGAAACTTTTCCGAGCGTTTCCGTGTTTTCAATGATTTTCGAAAACTAGTAACCGGAAATGTTATTAAAAAACACTTGCTTAATGTGGTGTCTTAAATCATTTTTAAAAAATCCTATGCAGTGCTTAACTTATCAAACGCCATTTCGAGGGATGTATCAGAATACGGCCATTGATATTACTGCTCTGATTTCTTTTTCCTGTTTAACTGAAAGAGATGATGAAGATGTTGTAGCATTAGGGATATAGGAATCAAGATGTAGCCTTTAACTTTAGTTTCGGACTTGATACATTCACTCTCTAGTTTTAGTCTACGTTTCTTTATAGCGAAATATAGAATTTATTTCCGAGACACACCTATTACCCAAAGAAGCTTCACTTTCTTCCTTGTTAAGGGCGAACTGATTTGATAGGACACTTCACCAATGAAGACTACAAACTGCATGAGATTACACGGCAAAACAATCGCTTACTTAGTTGATACCCATTTGGCAGAAAGAAGCAGCTACTTGTGTTTTCACGAAAGCAAATAAGTGCACGAAACTGTGACGAAATGTTTTGTGAGCAATCGCATTTTCAAATAGCAGCAACGATGGCTTTATTAACTATCACCAAAAACGTTCTGAGGAAGAAAATGTAAGAGAAATTTTCGTCCAATTAGAGGTAAACTCCAGGCTTGTAGTGAACATATTTACAGCTCCAGTCAAATCCCTTCAACTTCACCTCTATAACATGGGTGCAGGCCTCTGTCTACTGCAGTCAAATTCCTTCAACATCACCTCTAAAAATGGGTGCAGCCCTCTGTCTTACTGCAGTGAAATCGACTGTTCTTTCGAATTTCATCACAATTTTGTGCAGCCAATTTTACGAATTGAGTCCTTTTCTGATTTTTTTCCTCTCCAGAGAAATTTCCGAAGCTCAGGCATGGATCTGCTGCTGTGCTGGTGAAACGACTACACAAAATCCTTCGTGACGAGGACCATGTTCATTTCGGATGATTGCTCTAGCCATACTTGATTCTATAGCGCCTGCAAAGCTTGTGCTCCGGTCATGTGTTCTGATTTGCATATTGGCTGCGTATACCACTTATTTCATCAAGATGAAAATGTTTTCGAAATAACTTTTATTTTGTATGGCTTTTCTTTCCTAAAGGTCTGAACCTCGTTCATTTCAGATTCCGCTTTTGTGTGGTTTGATGAAAATGATGCACTCTAATTATAAACTGCACTTGTTGTGTACAGGTTTTGACAATATAGTAGTATTCGCAAAAATCGCTTTATGATAGTAAAGTGTAATATTTCATAAAAAGAAAATAGTTTTCATGACTACTAATAGAATATTTATATATTATAAGTTATATTTTCCTTTCATCGTCTTCATCTGGGTGTTTGAGTCTTTGACGTGTATATTTAACTCTTTTGCAGCAGAAAATTTCGCTTCAAGGCTAATTGGGCTCAAACTCAGCCTAAAATTCGTCGAGTTTCCCATCTCGAGAAATCTTGCTCTTTGATGAAGAGTAGTTTTAAATATTGGATGAGGATGCTTTTTACTGATTGTTTTTCCTCTGATTATAATTTCGCAGTTGGCGACGATTAATTATTTTGGATGTTTAACTTGAACATATAATATTTACGAAAGGTAAAAAGTGTTATCTTGTTAACAACCTTAAATCTGGCACATTTCCAGCATTTTCTTCTAACTTCATTTTCACATTATGTTATACTTTTTTTCTACTCACAGAAGCCGAAGAAAAGTTATAGAAGTTCCAACATTTTTCTGCAGTTCAATAAACATTTTCAAACTTTAAAATTAAAACCAGATTTGAAAGCAATTCCAGACTCCATTGGTTGTAACAGTTAGGCTTCGTGTGAGGACAGATGCCACAGCGCAGAACAGCATTAGCATACGTTTCATGTCCAATCAATCCCCGTTAACCTTCAACGTTGTTTAACCAGGAAGATTCAAATCCAATTTCCATTCGTTGGTAAATCTAGACTGATCGTAAAGAGAATTTATGGCCTCAAGAGAGATAGAGCTGCTAACAAATGTCCCGCATTAGCATACGAGACCTCGAATATCAATCACTATAGGGACGCGCAGAGCCCCACAACTTGTAAATCGCGTTCATGCATCATCAGCTCGTGGGGACCTTCAATGCATATCGCGTTTAAACCAAGTGTAGCATTCGATGCTGCTCTCAGAACTCGCACACCGTCTGTTGCGAAGTTGTTTTCTCTGGGATTTTCGAAAATACAAGGTAAGTCAAATTTGCTTGCAATTTCCGTGTTGTATATTAGGTTTGAATAGCGACAGTGAGAATGGGAAGTGAACTATTAAATATCAAGAATTTATTCCACATGTTTTTTTCGATTACAGGGACCCGATAACAGATCCCAGAGTTACCGAAACGTATTCCACCCAGGACCTGGCAAATTGTGATCCATTTGAAAAGCACCATTCTTGTACTTCAGATCAGCTAAAGCAGAAGTGCACAAATATTGTGGCATCAGGCTGAATAAAAAAATATTATTTTTGCTGTAGGCCAAGGCTTGGGAGGAAGTGCAATAAACGAACAAACTTTCTAAAACGTTTTTTGCTGCATTATACTTTTCATATCGATAAATAAAAAATCCTAATAAATATTTTAAGGTCAAAACTGTAGTAGGCTTATTGTGAAGCATTAAGTGAAGGATTCCACTGGATCCGAGAAATGAGCTGCTGAACATATCGTTTCAATGACGTTCTATCCACTTCAATAACGTTATATAAATTTTAGATTTATTTAAACACCATTCACTTTAATTTAAAATATTATTTTTTCAAGCGGACGGATAAAATTGTTAAATAGACGGTAGTTTGTGCAAACCTGAGCTAGTGTCATGCTCTGTAGATTTCTGTGGCAAGTAGCAGACTTACAGTGGAAGTGAGCGGCAGTTGATATGTTTTAGCGAAGGCATACCCCAATCTTTGAACCCAGATGCCAATGACGAGATGGAATACTTCCTCATTTCCCCACAGAAGGAGAACATTCCTGGAAAGCATGTTCCCCATCTTCTGGGTCACTCGTGGAAGACACATTTCCTTGGTCACCTGATATGATTCCACTTTATAAGTAGCAATATCGAATTTCATATCAACTACTGACTTTAGTAATGATGACACATACAGCTCATCCTTTTTTGCAACCTCACAGAAAGAAATAGGGTGGAATTTAATCAGATTGACCAAGGAAATGTGTCCTCTGCGAGTGATCTAGGAAGTGAAGAATGTGTTTTCCAGGAATAATCTCCTTCTGTGGGTAAACTTCTATGGAGCTCTAAATAAGGGGAAAATTTTATATTTTCACAAGGATGCAGCTTGGGAATGACGCGAATAAAATCATGTTGATTTATTACACGTATGTGGGGATCGTGCCTGTTCATATGGTAATGTTACGGGAGGGATGCGCGAATTCAGATCATGACAGCAGAGCTTCCAAGATCTCTCTCGTGCAAGAGGAGTGAAGGAGGCCGTGAACCAGAAAACCATCGCTGCTGACAGTAGACTCATTAAGGAAAACTCACATGTCATCATTCAGGTAATAGGTTTAGATGTCAGTTTATCGATTGACAGTGTGAAAACAATTATTCATTAACCTTGGAAGTTCCGAATAATCTGTGCCCAATGGGTATCCCACAAACTGACAGAATAGAAAAAAAGGGCTAACGTCGACTCATGCAAGGGGATGCCAGCAATGTTTGAACCTAGTGGCCCCAAACGGTTAAGAAATATTGTCACAGGTGATAAGACGTGGTTTTCTTACCGTAAAACTCGCAGAAAGATCTACAACTATGTTTGGGGTGCAGAAGATTTAGTTTTCAACCTTCAAACCTTTTTGCGGATGGCAACACTGATTGCCAAGTGGGAGAAAACATGTAACAGTAACCTTATCTCAGACAGCCATTCTTGTTGTTTTCATTGTAGGAGAAACATAGATAGATATAGATAGCTATAGATAGATAGATAGATAGATTTTTTATTCACTACTCTCAACACCAGTATAGTTCAATACAAAAATCTGAAACAAAAAACGTACTTTTGCAATAAATTCTTCCAGTTCCATACACATGAACTGATTAACACAAATTATATTGTAAAATATAAATTATAATCTATTTTATAAGTAGTTTTTTTCAACAAACAAACTGAACAAACTGAACAATATGAAAGAAGTAAATAAAAAAGAGAACTCCACTTGAGTCCGAGCTCGTGTGTGGAGAAGTTCACGAATATAACGTTTACAGAATTACTTGCAACAGTTTTATAAAAATTAAATATTTAAGCTAAAGTTTTATCTCTGTAGATATTTCTCTACATCATCGCAATTGGTTAATGAACCAATCCCATATTATTCTTTTAAAAGCATAAATGATGTGCTGTATGTCGAAGAGTGAATTTTGGCATTTACGTGGCAAAAAGGCAGCGTTGCTAATCTGCTAGTTAAGTTTTGTTATGTGTGTGGAAATTAAGTTTAAAATCCCAAGGTCGTTCTTTGACAAAAATTTGAAGAAAGCCTATAACTTGTATTTTGGATGTCATGTTGGAGATCAGGACAAAACATTGGCTCCACATGTGTGCTGCATTTCATGCTTTGTTGGCCTGAGTCAATGGTTGAAAGGTAAGATCAAATCCATTCCCTTTGTAGTTCCAATGGTCCTTTGTAGTTCAATTCCCTTTGTAGTTCCACTAGTCACTTGCATGATTGCTATTTTTGTTTAACTAAAGTGTCGGGCTTTTCAAAAAAGAACAAAAACAAAATTCAATATCCAAATGTGCCTTCAGTCATAAGGCCAGTTTATCATAGAGATCTTTATATACCAACACCTCCAACAACTGGGAGGAGATGGATTCACATTCATCAGAGGAAGACTTTAAGGCACATACAGATCCTGATTCTACATACACTTTTAAAAAGTTAGATAAGCCTCATATAATTCAGTAAAATGAACTAAATGATCTTGTTCGAGACCTAGGATTTTCCAAACAACAAACTGAGGTTTTAGGTTCAAGACTTCAAGAGTGGAATCTTCTGGCCAAGGGTACCAGAGTTTCTCTGTTCAGAAAGAGAAATTTTTCTTTATCTGCTTATTACGAGATGCAAGATGGTTTGTGTTTCTGTACAAGTATTTCAGGGCTGATGGAAGAAAGTGGGACAACTCACGACACTAAGGAATAACCCCTATTTATAGATTCATCAAAATTCAGCTTAAAAACTGCCCTTTTGCAAAAAGAAAACCAAAAACTTTCCATTCCAGTGACACACGCTGTGCGAATGAAGGAAACTTATGAAGGCATGAAAAAAATATTCACTGCTATAAAATATGACCAATTTGAGTGGACAATATGTGGTGACCTAAAAGTCATATCTCTCTTGCTCGGGCTTCAAGGAGGATTCACAAAATTTGCTGTTTTCTGTGTTTGTGGGACAGTAGGGCCAGAATGGAACTCTACGAAACAAAAAACTGTCCCAAAAGTGATGTTTTTATTCCTGGAAAGAGTAATGTGAGGTAAAAACCTCTAGTTTATCTATCTGATGTTCTGCTCACACCACTACACATCAAACTGGGGCTTATGAAAAACTTTGTAAATGCTGTGGACAAAAGTGATAAAGGGGTTTTACACTTGAAGGAAACATTTCCAAAACTAAGTGATGCCAAACTCAAAGAAGGGATCTTTGTTGGTCCTCATCTGGTTAGATCAGGAAGCTACTGAATGATACTGTCTTCGAAGAAAAACTAAATATGAAGGAACGCGCTGCATGGAAATCCTTCACGTCTGTTGTCCAGGGTTTTCTGTGGAATCACAAAGAGGAAAACTACCATCAGCTCATTGAAGATTTCAAAAACTACGAAAATCTTGTGTGCCAAATGTCTTTGAAGATGCACTTGCATCTCGACTTCTTTCGCAAGAACTTAGGAGCTGTCAGTGATGAGCAAGGGGAAAGATTTCACCAGGATATCCGAACCATGGATGAAAGATATCAAGGCACGTGGGACCCAGCAATGATCGATGACTACTGCTGGTTCTTGCAGAAGGAAGATACCTCAGCACATAAAAGACAAAAATGAACTTCTTGTAAGTATAAAAGATCCTTACCCATGTTTTCTTATTTTGCATTTCAATATTATTTCATTTGTTACTTTACATTCAGTGGTCTATAACTATGATGTTTCTAATTTTTTTCATTGTAATCATGTAATTTATTAATGAGTATTAAGTTACAATTTAATAAAATAGTCACATTAATTTCCATTTTCTCAGACATGCGTATTCATTGAAATTTGAAATACATCAATCCGTAATTTAAAAAAACTACGCGCTGCAGATTTTTCACAGCCATATTTGAATTAAGTACCCTAAAATTAATTAAAAACATCCTATTTGACCAATGTTATAAAAATAAAGTTTTAATTTGTTGTCTAGTTTTATTACTCCTGTTAATATCGTAATTGGTTAATTATCTGGAAATTAATAATTTAGACATTCCTAAGCAATTAAGATAGCTAAAGTAATATTTTAAATGTGTAATGAGATTTAAACATGCAGACCGTAGGCAACCAAAAATGTTTTGTGCTATTGTCGATAATTTAAATTAATTAGTTTTTTTTTTGCAACATGAGATCCTAGAAAGTCCTCCTAGTTTGTAGAGGCTTTCTTATACATGGTCATTCCTCTACCCTGAAAAAAAAAAGACTGAATGTACTGCTGACACTGCATCAATTATTGTTAACGGTGCACAAACAAACAACTATGACCTTTTGGGATTCGAACCCAGATACCGTCAGTTGCATTGTGACTGCGAACCAATGCGATACCGAGACGGTTTTCTTTAATTATTTTATTTTATGTTTAATTGAATTTGCGACAAAATTTTGACAATCAAGCAGATATCCCAATCCGTCAAGGCTTGTAGAGTTTTAACTGAGCATTCATTTGCAGAGGGGTCATTTGCATGGGTGAGACATATGCAGCTTTTCTGAATAACTCAGATACGCAGCATTCCTATTTACACCCTATATTGCTATATGCATCTATGTACATTTACTTCAAATGAATAATTCACTCTCAGGGACACAATACTCCCTTAGTTCAGCAGTTGTAAACTGCCCCAAACAATATTAGCTAGCCTAATCTCATGGCCCCAGCTAGGACTCAGTTTTAGTTCATCCGGCTGTCTCTCGTGAGCCTCGTCACCAACGTCCCTTCCTGAAGACATTCACAAAAGGGACTCTCTTCTTCCCGCTCTTCCCATATCGCGTCCGAGGAAACATCACATGGAGTGTTCAGCTCTCACCCCTTGTCACAATGATGCTAAGTGTGGCCCAATAGATCACGCCGACACTAACGACCTTCGTTAGGAGTGCAGCATTCGAGAACAAGAAGCTGGCCACCATCCACACCATCGGACCTTCATAAAACCGTCAGCTCCCCTACTTGTGAACGGAGCTGCACGTGCAATGCTATTGCAGATGGGATGGAGACTTCCATTCCTTTTTCCACCTCCAAGAATCGGTAGTACCTGAGAGAGAGAGGTGGGGGGGGGGGGAGGCTCACCATGACATATACCTTTTCTTTTTATCATTGAACTAACTAAGGCAGAGTTGGAGATAGTTGATAAGGATAATCTTAGCAGTCATGAAGAGCTCCTAACACGTTTTGAGCAAAACGTAGATTCGCATCCCACTCTGGCGAAACTCGATATTTTTCAGCTGACACTTCAATTGAAAGTCTTAGTGCATTTATGTGAAACTTTAGTGCATTATGTAACACTTTGAGGAAGGTATTTAGTGATTTTGTTGTATTTTAGTAGGGGTTAAAAGGGGGAGGGGTTGGGTAGAGGTTAAAACGCTAAGTTTATTTCCGTAATTAGTATTTTTTACCGTTTTCTAATGGCAAAAAACCAGCTCAATTATTATATTGCCACTTTTAATTTACTATCACCCACTTAATACACTGATTACGAAACATAAAGTTACGAACCGCACTAAAGAAACAGCAAAATTATTGTGCTTGACACTAAACAATTGTAATCTTTGAATATTAGCAGTGTACCGATCTCACTTTTACACACAATGTCAGTTCATTGAAGAATTAGATAGAGTATTAGTAAAAGTTGATACGAAAAATATATTGTTTACAGGAGACATAAATATTGATTGATTTGTTGACAAAGAGTATGTAGATGACTATTTGTTAATGATGTCGACATACGGTTTCCAATCGTATTTAAATGAAATAATCAGAAGAGCACAGGCCAGTTTTTCGTGTTTGGACCATGTATTTGTTAAAGGAAATTCTGATATAGATGTGAAAGCAGTACAGTAGACTCCATCTTATCCGGCTCTTAAGGGACCGGACTCCTGGCAGGATGAAAGAAAGGCCGGCTATCCGAAAAATGTGTCTGAAAATAAACAAAAACGAAAAATGACAAAAATATTAACTGTACTGTATTTTAATTAAGAATTTGTTGTATAATATTAACAATTTACTCACACTCACTTGAAAAAGTCCGTGATTTCCTTTTTTTTTCTTGAACTTAACACTTTTTTACCTGCAGAGTCTTGCCATTTTTTTTAATAAACACCACATCAATCGCAGATAAGGTCTGTTGTTGTTCAATGAATCTTACTGCAACATCAAAAGCTTCTTTCCCTTCTTCCTCTTCTTCATTCTGCGCTTCTTCTCCGTTCCCTTCTTGGCAGAATGCATTGATAATTTCGTCATCATTCAGTATTTCATTTTCCAACTGTTCATCACCTTTTAACCATTTTTCAATGTCATCTTCTTCAAGTGTATCACATCCATGGAAAAGTTTAAAGTCATTAATCAGCAAAATATTGTCCTTATCCGTCATATCTTCGGTAGGCGCAGGCTCATTCGATGCTTTCGTGTTGTCTTTGGTACTTTCTACACAGTTTTCAACTTCGGGTCAAAGTCTCCATGACTTCACAAACGTTGTACGAGGCATTTCTTCAAAAGCTCTTGCCAACACGTAGATCACATCCTTGATATTTATTGTTTTCAAAGCATTTAAAAGTCCTATTCCGTCATTTTCGGTTCGCTGCAGAATTTCCGAAAGAAGCTTTCTCATGTATCGCCTTTTTAAACTTACAAGCACGCCGTGATCCATTGGTTGCACTAAAGATGTTACATTAGGTGGCAAAAACATGGCTTTTATATTGTCAGAAATGAGTTCACTTGGGTGTGTTGGGGTAGTGTAGAGAATGAGTAGGGCCTTTATGCATTTTAAGACTTGTCAAGGGTTTTTTTTTTACCTTTGGAACAAATTCTGTAAAGAACCACTATTTAAATAAATACCAGTCTATCCAAGCAGACGTTGGAGCTTTGTAGTAAACTGGCAGAGCAGCTAAATTTAAATGCTTAAATGCTCGAGGTTTTGCTGATTTCCCAATTACAAAAAGAGGAAGTTTGTGCGTACCTGCAGCATTTGTACACACAGCCACAGTGATTCCTTCTTTGTTTGCTTTAAATCCTGATGCTGAGGTTTCTTGCGCTGTCACAAACATTTTCGTTGGAAGAAGTTTAAAATTTAACCCAGTCTCATCTACATTATAGATTTGTTCTGCGCATAGGCCTTCTTCTTCAATAAGCACTAAAAGGTTTTCTGAAAATTCCTTTGCTGCTAAAGAATCAAACAATTTCTCACCACAAACACCAAGGTAATGAACACCATGTCGTTTTTTCCAGCGAGAGAGCCATTCCTCGCTTGCTTAAAAATCTCCCCCATTATCGATTTTAGAATGAAGGATTAATGCTTTTTCTTTCAAGATTGGCCCACTGATTGGCGTTCCCTTTCGACGCTGTTGCATGAACCATAACCAAAGTGCATCATCGACAATTTCATTTTTTGGCTTTTTAAGAGTGCACCGAGAAGAAAGCGTTTTTTCAGACTCGATTGAGTGCAAAAATCTTGTAAAGATTTTCTATTCCTTTTTCAGTCATTTGCCGTGCTTTTACCAACACCTAATTCATCACAAATATGCTTTACTGGATCAGCTTTGTCAATACGTTGTAACTCTTTTAATATCATCGCCATCGTAACGACATTACACTTACGTTTGCACCCACTCATTTTATACCACACAATAATTAATAGATCACAACACACACACTCCTGTATACGCACAGTATATTGTACACTGTAATATTCACGAAGAGAAAGTGAAGCAAATGTGTACTACTATAAATAAAACTCGCGGAGACTTGCTTCCGTTTCTTGGAGACCCGATAAGGGACCTACAGGAGACTGAGAGTCTACTGTAGTTGTATTTTTGGACATATCTGATCATTACCCAATTGGTATTGAAATTGATATAATTAGCCAAAATCGTAACATACTAGAAGAAAAGCAAAATAATTTTACATATAGAGTAGAGTGTACACTACTTATTAAATAATTGGAAAAGACTAATTGGGATAACTTTAAAAATGTAGGAGATACATATTTGGCATACAAGATATTTATCGACAAATGTTCTGAAATAATTAATAAATCCAAACAGTATTGCTTAAAAAACACAAACAGAAAATCAAAAAACAATTGGATAATAGATGAAATTATAAACCTTGTTAAAACAAGAAATAAATGCTATAAGAAATTTAAAAGATATCCACATAAAAATGTATATGTAACGAAATATAAAAATGTAAGAAATCAGCTTAATACTAAAGTAAAAAAATGCAAGATATAATTACTACAGAATACAATTTCAAAAATGTAACGGTAACATTAAAAAACAATGGGAATTTATAAATGAGCTATCTGATAGAAAAAAAAATAAATGTTACACCACAATTATTAAATATTTGTAAGGAAACAAATGAGAGAGATCCATTAAAAATAGCATATAAATTTAATCTTTATTTTACTGGAGTTGCAGAAAATATTAAATGCCACACACATGAAACTACTGCCATTGCATTTGTGCATAGAACCGTTTGTTCTATGTCAAGCAAGTTCTATGTTCGCATGAGAAACATGAAACCGTTTGTTATACGTTTCTGCAACCAATTAGGGAAATTGAAACCGAAAATATTATTTTAGAATTGCATGACAATAAAAGTCCAGGTTTAGATGAATTTACTGCCATCAATTTCAAAAAAAAAAATCTATAAAGTGTATTACTAATTTTCTTTCAAATATTTTTAACATTCAGTTCAAAATGGGGTCTTCCCAGATGAATTAAAGAAAGCAGTCGTGGTTCCTGTTTATAAAATTGGAAATACAAATATGTTATCAAATTATATTCCAATATCTATCATTTCAATTTTTGGAAATATTTTCGAAAAGCTAGTTAAAAAAAAGAATTTACTGTTTTTTATTGAAAAATAACTTTTTTTCCAATAGGCAGTTTGACTTCAGAGAGGGTAAAGTATGGAGGATACCACAATTGATTTTACTAAATACATATATGACTTGTTAGAAAATTATTATCAAACTATATCTGTTATTTTTGGACATACAAAAAGCATTCGACACCATCTTCCACAATGTACTATTCAATAAGATGGAACATGCTGGAATTAGGGGAATTGTACTAACATGGTTTAAAAGTTATCTGAAGAACAGGATACAAGTTGTTAAAATAAATGGTATTATTAGTTCAGAATTATAGGTAAAATATGGGTGCCACAGGGTTCTGTACTGGCCGATTTTATTTTTGATATACATTAACGATTTTTGTCAGATGAACATAACAGGGAGAATTAGTAGTTTTGCTGATGATACTGCCATCACATTTCGAGCTAAAAATAAAACATAATTAAAAATATTAATCAACGGTGAATTGAAATTATTGGTACTTGGTTTAGTACTAATAAATTAACTTTGAATTTAAACAAAATTAATGTATTTTAGTTTGAAGAGCAGAATTATTGGAAATTTGGATATTAGAATTCATGATGAAGCCTGCAATCAAGGTTTAGCTTGTAACTGTAAGCCTAACGAAATTGTTGATGAGACTGACTACTTAGGTATAAAAATCGATCAAAAATTGAACTGTATCAAATTAGAATAAAATTTAGATCAATATTATACTAAAGTAGATGCAGTTGGTAGATGCAGAATGATGTTAAATATATATAATTCCTGGATTCAGTCTGTATTTTATTATGGGCTATTGCTCTATGGGGGGAACATATAAAACAATTCAAAGCAGAATAATAAAAAAAACTAACAGATAATGTACATTGTAGTTAAATACATATGGATGCCTTTAAGACATCTTTATGTATACAAATTAATGATATATATAAATATATAAATAGCAATTACCTTCAAGAAAAAATATTTGAACATGATTTGCGTACTGAGGGGGAAACAATATATTGTTCCATTAGTTAAAAAAAGGATTGTACATAAGCATTCAATGTATTTAACCCCCAAAATGTTTAAAGCTTACTTTAAGAATTAAGAAATTTCTCTGGTATTACTCATTTGTTTAAAAAAAATTTAAGGTTTTTCTTATGGGGTTTGCTGATATTGAATTTATGTATAATATACTAAAGTAAATCTTGTTGTCTACATCCTGAAGCTGCGAATTATTTTTCATTTGCATTATTATATAATTGAACTTCGGATACTTTGAATTTTTTAAAGTATGTATGGATGTTAATATGTTTAAATTTCTGTGTATTCTATGTTAGATTTATACAATGTAATATGTAATATAACATCCGGGAAATGCTTAGCTTGTAGTAGGTTGTTTATAGGAAAAGAAATGTATATTTAGTTGTAAAATAAAGTTGAAAGTTGAAGTTGAAAAGAGATGTTATGTAACGCGGAGGGGAAGGGTGTGTGGGGGAAGTCTGGCCAAGCGGTATGTGGCGTTGCACGGGGGCAGGAAGGAGTGGATGATTAATATTAGGCTAAACAGAGTGACGTAATTTATTAAAATTGAGGAATCATTGGTGTCAGCTGAGTGGGATGTGAACTCCCGACATGTGATGTGCTGTGCCGCTGAGTGGGACGTGAACGCATGTCATGGCTATTTTAATCGATACTTCAGCGGTAGAGAACCCTACATGTTATCTGTAGATTGTGGATTGGTATCCATCCAGACAATTTTTCCTTTAAACTGAAAATTGCAATCCCTTTAGAAGCAGTCTTAACATTAAAATGCTAACAACTGTAATATCCTCATCTCTAAATTGAGGACCGAGGTTTGCTCAATAAGCAGAGCAACAGGGTCAAAATCTAATGTTTCGAGGTTCAGTTCGCAAATATTCCAACATTGAGATTTGTCTCCGCTAAATCTCCGCTCTTGATGAGAAGGTGACACTGATGGGTAACGAAAGGATGCCGCCTGTCGGAGGGGAGGTTAAGCCATGGCCCTTTGTAACAGAAAAGCTGAAATACCAGAAGACTCTGAATAGCCTGGAAAGGAGGCTGCCCAGTGGGAGCATTTCCCTTACTCAACTGTGAAGCCTTCGAGGCCCTTGTAAAATCCCCATTTAGTCCACTTTGTGCAAACCTATTCCTCTCAGAGCTAAAACAGCTCAAGCTCTGATTTCCACCAACTGATGAGACAATTTACATTTCTGAGAAGATGTTTTTTTCTTTGGATCTCATTTGTTTCCGTTGCAGTAAATGAACAATAATGCTGATTAATTATGGAGAAAAGTTTCATTTATATGGGTAATGGAAAGCTACTCATATTTATTAGCAGCATCAATATATATGAACATTACACTGCCATTAAGTATCTTGTTATGTCATCATGAAAATAATGTACTTCTTTTTTTTCCGCTAAAGAATTCATTTATCATTTCTCCTCATCAGAGATCTCATTCTCTGAGTTGTAAGAATATCTGGCAATTAACATTTCTTTTTCAATAACAAATGAATAGTTCTTTTTTTCCGGGGCTCTATATTTTTCGCATTGTACTTTATCTAGAGCGTTTCCACTCACTTATCAATTGCTCGGCTCTATGATCGGTGCACTTGACCGTGGGCGGTGAGTTCTTCTTTCTAATAGCCTTTGCTTTCACGAAGGGCCTTTTAGGTTTAGCCAACCAATCAAGCATTACTTTATCACTCAGCTCTTCCTATTGGGGAGTTATTTCGAGACGGTGAGAAGCAAAATGACCCATAAGCTTACCGATACCTGCAATGATTTTTGCTTTTCTGTTATCATAAGAGTTCCTCGTCAGTCACTTTTCGTTCGATATATTTATAGATAAACTTCGTCAGTCGTCCAATTTCAATCACAGTGAAAATAATAAGACACGGAAATATCATAGAGGAAGTACGTCATTGTGACGTCACGGTATTCATCTATAATCGGATGTCTCGATTCGTTTTTTCTATCACTCTAAGAAACGAGATGTAGATTAAAAAAAACATTTGAATATGAAGAAGGAAACGATATTTTCGAATCAAGTACCCATCAAAAGAAAAATCAAGTAAATGCCAAAAGAACGCTCCTTCAGAGGTTAAGCTATTTCAAAGTCTTTGAAGGCCGTGCACTGCATTTCGAGAAAAACGAGTTATAAGATCGCGAAATAACCCCGAATAATAATAATAATAATACCGCTGGGGCTGAAATAATGTGACCTAACCTAAGATTCGAGACCCTAAATAAATCCATTTAGTAATATTCCCAAGAATTACAACTCTCGGTTTTTCGTTTGTGCATCAACCTTGCAAACAGATTTTACTTCCCTTCTGTAAATGCCTTCGCAGGGAGAAAGATTTTGATGACGATAAACGGACTAATATGGAATGCTCGTTTGATGATTTGATGAAAGACAAACAAATAAACAAAAAAAAAAAATTATGGCAAACAACCAAGAAACGTAATGGTATGAATATAGGGATAGGATGGAGTTATGATATAATACAGGGATAGATGGAATATAGTTTATGGTATGAATATTAGGGATAGGATGGAAGATGGCGGAAGAAAATATGGAAATGAGAACCACTGGAAGATGTACTTCAAAGACGCAATGAACTCTGGAGTAGGAAAAAGCTTCCAAAAGCAAAGGTAACAAAGTAAAAATAGAAGTGGTGAATCTGCAAGACAGAGAGCCAATTCTGATTCAGACCAGGATCAATGTGTCGATAGTCCTAACCACTTAGACTAAAAAGAGTGAAACAACAAAGATAAATTTTGAGCATTACAACCTATTCCACATATTGGAGATACGAACTGTCTGCAGCTTATACAGCTTATCTCATGCACAGTACACAAAATTCGAGCCACAGTTTGGAAAAATTGAACACGTAAGATTTCATCTGCTTCACGTTTACAACAAACCAAAAACAATACCAGTGAGCCACAAAGGCTCACTGGTATTTTTTTTTCCCGCTCATAGTCAAAAAGCGAGCTGAGGTTTTCCCTTTATCGTCTATCTATCCGTCTGCATATATTCCTTTTTTTTGTTTTTAAAGATAAATGGATTTTCGAAAATGAATTTTCCAAAAATGATTTGCATTTCGTATTTTTCGACTCTTGCAATAATTTAATTTTCATGTCAGAAATTTGTAATTTGAGTGTTCGATTGGTCAAGGGAAGCGATTTTCCCCCCTATCCCTAAAGGGTTTGGGAAAATAAAACTTTTTTATCTTTTTTGATTAGATGGATACTACTTAAATATTATTCTTTGCATTTTTCGAATCGTCGATTATCTCAGACCGTTAACATTTCAACAGTTAAAAATAAAACAGAAAAAAATTATCCCTCAAGCAGCTGATTGCCACAGAGGTGTGGCAAGAGGCTGTCAGTTTAATACCCCATATAAAAGATCTGCGAGAAAGACGACACCTCAGTAGAAAAACCCACACAAACCTCCATGCCTTACCCGGGGCTCGAATGCAGGTTCCTTTGATCAGTAGCCAAGCACGTCAACCACTCGGCAGAGAGTGCCAAAGTTCAAAAAGGAGAAACTTTATTTGCTTTGAAACCGAACATTTCGTATTAGCCAGGAGCAATTTCTTACAGTTTTAAACTAATTTATTTTTATTCGCTTTTCTTTGTTAATTGTTGGGACTGAAACTGTGTAAGACATGGGCGTGCAAAGCAGCCTTCTCCCACCCACTGAGCGCTAAAAAAGGAGTATTCAAAATTTCGCATAATTGTGAACTGGCATTCGTATTAAAGCAGTTTGTTCTCGCAAAGGAACTATAAAAAAAGCATTTGTATGTAATCAACACGTTGTACATAGAAGTGTACAAGGCGTTGCTTAAGGTCCTTCCCCAGGGCGATAACTTGTGACCAAGAGATCAGTGGTTGGTAAAAGCAACAGACGCAAAAATATAAATTAAGGAACAACCTGAAAACTCTGGATCTTCTGCATGTGAATCGGAAGATAAGTGTATATAAACACTGTGCATAAGGATAACAGTGGAAAAATGAAGTAACACTTTTCGTTCCCAAAAATTTATACCAATACACACATTAAATAAAGGTGAAGGTCGATTAAGTTATCCCAAGATGAAGTCTCAGAGCGATGTCCCATGCTGTTAGTAAGACTGTCCAGCAGCACTATGAATAGCAATTTCCATTGCTCCTCTGAAACACATAGAGGCTCAAGTAGACTTGCAGGAGCAGGATTCACAGGAGCTACCCATCTCCTGAGAGCATCCCATACATGTCCTATCGGATTTAGATCAGAAGAATCAGGCGCTATTCCCCAGATAGCGATGGACGAGGCAATAAAAGTGCGGGAGATTTTATTATCTGTAAGAGGAAGGTATTACCTATTGCACTCGCATATAGTCACATGAAGCTGTCTAAGATTTCATCCCCCACCTGTACCTGCTACCGGTTATATAGCAGGTACAGTGGTACTGCTCTGCACAACAGCCCAAAGTTATCCTTCCCCAAATCCTGATACAACCGTCACAGTTAGTGTCCCATTCACAGATATTTGTGGCGTTATAGCGTGTTCCTGGTTCCCTTCATTTCTACCGACATCGCAAATCACTGTGGAGGGAAAATCTCCCTTCATTAATGGAGATCATAGACCGTCATTGCCGCAGAGTCCAATTGACATGATGTCTGCACCACTTGAGATGGTCACTTCACTGGCGTCATGTCAGGGATACGCACACTCCCTGGCTGCCTAATTTACAGGCACACAGATCCTCGGCGTATGGTAGTAGCGGATATCTCCTTTCCACTCGCTGCTGCAAAGTCTGATCACAGTTGACAGGATACATCCTGCTGCTACAGACACATAACAGAGATAGCGAGCTTTCCTTGGGTTTTTTCCTGTCGTCGTCCACTACTGAATCGTCTGGATGCACACTCTGCTTGTTGCAATCTCTGCCAAATTCTAGGCACCACTGAACGACTCAGGTTATGCCATCTGGCAACATCTCCTTGACTTTGGCTTGCCTCGAGTCAGCCTATAGCTCGCTACTTCATTTCTTTTGATAAATGATGTCTGGTAGATATATCCAACAAATTTACTATCTCGAAATTTCCATCTTGTATTTTCCAAGAGAATTGGAGAACAGCTTCGAAGGCCCGCTTTTAAGGCTTGATGGAGATGCATACATATATCGCTGCCCGCATCATCCATTTGTATACCATAAAGCAATCTGGTGTCGTAGGCTACACCCTATACATGACTTTCGTGCATTTCTATCGTTGGAGTTTTACAATTTCGCTTTTGTTTTTTGTTTTTCACTTGTTCCTTAATTAATGGAAATTGCATATTATTTAGAAAAGTAAACATTAAAAGTAGAGGCGTTCTTCCGGATGAGATCAGCTGAAATGCATCTGATGTCAAAATGTGAAACTCAGCAAAGCTAATTTCGGAAATATTGCAGAGATCACCACATTTCCAACAGCAAAGTTGTAGAGAAGCACTGATTAGGTATAATTTCTCTGAAAGGGAAAGAGATATTCTTGCAAAAAGGACTTAGGTAATCTAGAAGCTCTATAGGGTTTGTTCTGGTTTCTCATACAACACACAAACACGTACACATGGACAAGCCCACTGGTTTAGCAATCAGGTACGCTACAGGTCTTTGCTCCATACCTGCGATCAGGAAGCTGTTTGATATTGTTGGCCCTACCTACCTCAATAAACCTAGTTTTTTTAAAACTCCTACTAATCATTTTCTCTCTGCAGGAACTTGGAACGTAAGGATATTCCATAGACATTATTCTCTTATGTTCTCCCGAAGGAATTCCAGCCCTATAATCTAGATGCAAGAGACCAGATGGACAGGTAAAGGTGAGATACTTAAAAATAACTATGAGTGCATTAATAAAAGGTTTCTTACAGCAAAATTTCAGACAAGCATTGAAGACTTGAATGTTATCTGCTGTTATGCCCCATTGAGGATGATGATGAGGATGTGAAGGATAAGTTTTACGGACAACTTCAGGATATTTTGAATTCTGTCAAGAAAAGAGATATTACCCTTGTTCTAGGTGACTTCAATGCCAAAGTTGGTACTGACTCTGACCTTTGGGGAGGGGTGATAGGCCCTTTTGGTATTGGTAGCTGTAATGGCAACGGGCAACGTCTCCTACAGGTAAGTAAACTCAATGGTTTCAGAATAACAAATTACAAACACCGCGACATGCATAAGTACACATGGGTTTCACCTGATGGGCTGCATAAGAATATGATATGCATAAGAATATACTAGTTCAGTTGGACCTCCGTAGCCCATGACTGCTTGAGGACGACGACGACCACGACGATGATGATGATGATGATGATGATGATGAACCATTAGACCAGGAATGGGGTGTATCATTGCAATCATGATAACCATTTCAATCGGATTAATGATATCTATGAACTGTAACAACTAGACAATTTCACACACAATGCAAATACCAGGACTTACAAGATAAGCAGCAGTTTTATTAACCCTTACTCAGCGTGACCTCCATCGCACACCATATATGATTCATCACATGTCACGGCATTCATCACATGCCTCAGCATATGAACAGATGATACGAGTGGTGTCACAGGCATCATGTATCCATTGCCAAAGATCCAACAGAGATGTTGTATAACACCCCCTTACCCCCGATTTGACATATTTCGAGAAGAACGTGTCCATAGGCGTCAGATCAGGTTAACGCATCAGCTAAGCCACCTGACGTCCAAAAATAATTCTCGATCTGGTATGAACAGCCTGAGTGCCATAGGGTGGTTCTTTATCGAGATGTAGCAACATTTCCTGCAACTGATATAATAGAGACTCCGACCAATCCCCCAATATATTTTTCAAGCGTTCTAGAAATCGTTCGGCAGTCAGAGTGCATTCGTCAACGTATGGACCAACAATGTCGTTGTCCTATATACTGCACAACACATTAATGGGCTATTGAACTTGGTGGTGTGCGTCCTGTGTACACTTGTGGATTGTCAATAACCCATAATGATCGTTGTGCGGGTTGAATTCACCCTCAGGAGTGAATATGGCATCATCTGTCCATATGTTGTCAAAGAGAAATTCGTTATGAAACTGCACCAGGGCAGTCTTGATCGAAATCACCATCGTGCAGGACATGCTGCTGAATGATTTGGTATGGATGAACATGATGTAAGTGCATGATGCGTAGAATTTGAGCATGACTGAGTCCACATAAGACACCTCTTGTTTGGGCGCCAATGTTGGAATTGAGCTAATATGTAGGCGACCATGTCAATGTGGTCAGGATATATTTGGCCTCTATGCTGCTTGTCCGATGTGCTTCCCGTTTTCAGCAGGCATGCTGTGGCATTAAAGATGATCTGATGTGTAGAATGATGACTTTGTGGATATCTCAAGGAAAAGAGTTGTGCAACATCCGTAGAATTCCGTCGATATTCCTCATGGAAAATCACTAACTCACAATATGAGTGTGTTGGTATGATGTTAGCTCCTGACCGAACAATGACCGATGTTTAGCTCTGAATAATGGAAAGGGATTTTTATGGTCAGCACGACGACCATCTGATCTTTATCTGTCCATTTGCATCAGCAGAATAACTGATGTGGCTGTTCATACCGCTAGAAACAGTGTGAGTAGCACTGTGTCGATGTGCATTCTGAGGAACATGTGCGAGACTCTTCAGGTTTGAAGTTACCTTTTCTGGTGGACATACACTCTCTGCCATATATCGGGCTCCAAACTCTCAGAAAGAGCTTTCTGAAAGATCTTTCATTGTGGCTCTCTGCCGCCACCAAAACGAATTCTTGGTGGTGACATATTTGTACCTAATCAATCTACTGTCACCTTCTCCTTTGGGTTTTAGTGATCTCTGCAATATTTACGCAGCTAACGTTGTTAAGTTCTGCACTTTACCACCAGGTGTGTTAGTATTGGGCTAATTGTATGAACACCCGTACTTTCCTACATGCATCTTCGTTTCAACAGGCGATTGGTTCTGAGTTGCCATCCTGGAGAAGGACTATCCTGTGTATTGTAGAGAAAACATATATATGTGTGTTTAAAAGGACAAGTTCAGTTGTTTTATGAAAATTTTAAGTCCTTTACTGAAATGCATTAATTTCCAAAACATTGCCAACCTGTGAAAAAGGAAGAACCTCTGGTCTAAGAGATTAATATTTACTTCTTCGGGAAGAGGAAAAAAACCTGATTATGATGCAAATATACATCATAACATAAATATACATCAAAATTTAATATATCTATATTGTTATTGGTGCAAGCTTTCCCCATAATGTGATGTAACTTTTGCATCATAAAGTTATATTACTCCACAATCAGTTGCTTGCCACAGAGGTGTGACAGGAGTGTGTCAGTTTAATATATCAATAGAGAAGATCTGTGAGAAAGGCGAGGGCTCAGCAGAAATACATCGCAGAAATATCCATAACTTTTCTGGGGCAAACGTGGGTTCCTTTGATCAACGGACCTGGGTTCGAACCCCAGGTAAGGTATATATATCTAATGGCATCATCTTTCTGCTGAGGTGTCGCTTTTTCAGATCTTTTGAGTATTTTTTGATTTGGAGTATTAAACTGACAGGTTTCTGTCAGACCTTTCTGGCAAGCGCTGCTTGAGGGGTATTATTTTTCTACCATGGCCACATAAGGAAAACTTGATGGCCAAGGTTGGTTTAGAAGGTGATATGATTACCACTAGAGTCTATAGTTTCCTCTGTATTAAGTGGTAAAATTACCAAGTCACTATAACTCTCAACTGAGTTGCTATGGAAACAAAAACATTATTTTGCTTCTGTTCTGAAATTTTAAAATATATTTATCTCGGAAACATGATTTGTGGACATCAGATTTTCCTTGTATGTCCACGACATGGGGTAAAGTTACAATTTTTATACACTCCAAGTCAAAGTCAGTTTCGACAGGCAAAGGAGAAATCTGTTTTATACTCCGATCTTAGACAATACGTATTTCACTTCTAACTTATTTCTGATCATTTGCTATAGGTAGGCAAAATACGTCATCACTTTGAAAATTAAAATATGCCAAGGAGGAGGAAGGCGGGCTGAAGGAGGAAGCGCCAACTGTTTGCGGTATAGAGAGAATGAAGCTTTTTTGCGTTATGTTTTAGTAAAGCAAACTGAATCCCCCGCTCTATGAACTAATTGCATTCTGTCGTTGAGGCTTTAATATTAACTGCCCACTTTATTCGCAGTCATTTGAAAAAGGAGAGAAACTTAAGGTGTGGGAATGGGAAAGAGTTGCACCAGTTCTGGCTGCCAAGGAGAGGAATGGCCGAATCTCAGATACTTCGACAAAATCAGATCCTTCGACAAAAGTTAAAGAAAGACAGACTAAAAAACCCATGGAAGTAATAAGGAACAATTACTGGAATTTTAAGCAATACCCACTCGCTTATACCTATGTACTTATACTCGTATCAAAGTATAGTTCACTCGTTCTTTCATTTTACGAATCTGTTTTATTTAAATCAGATTTTTAACTTGATATAAGTTCATCTGTTCCGATAGAATAAATAAAATATTTGTGTATTTCAATACTGCTATTTTGCGTTTTACTTTAAAGCATAATTCCGATATGTTTAAATTTTTTTAAAATTTACGAACTTACCTCTGAGACTCAGTTCCACCTGATTGAAACGCATTTAGTGACTCTACAAAGTGGGCAGCCACTGTTTAACGTATATTTATGTATATTCTTGACTCTGTAGTATAAACATATTTGTAACTAGAAAGATAAATTTTGCAAACTTAAAGAGTATATCCGAGTTTGTGATATTTCATTGGCCACCTAGTTACTGACATCCTGATAATATAGAAACAAGTACCTTTCTACATACAACTTTCACACAGGGTCGCTAGAAAAGAGCCTAACTTCTGCGGTTTAGGTAGAGAACTTTTACACAGAACACTTACTTTTTACACTTTAGGACGAGGCTTTAAGCATATTGAAGAATGGTGAAAATCACGGAATGACCCTACTGTGCTCTATCTAACCTTTTTAGAAAGACCAGGAGCTCTGACGAACGAGAACTATTCGTTTTGGAAGAGATTACAATTTGTAATTTTTTAAATTTACCAATTTTCATAGGTGGAAATTAAAATTATTTGAAGATTAGGAAAATGCAAATAATAATATGTTTGGTATTCAGCCTAAAAATAAGTTTCATTTTCTCTTTAACGAAAGAAAATAAAACGGACTGACGACAAAATAAAAAACATTTGGCGACCTCAATTCCTTTCGCCAAGTGGCGACGTAATTCTTGGAATAATCCTTGGAAACAGATAAAGTTTAGAATCATGAGAGGAATAATTGAAGAGTTTCTTGCTAAAATGTTACCTTTGTACCAAGAGGAATCTTGATATTCTAATTGATTGACCGATTTCTTTTTCATGTCTCCACTTTCGCTTCACTTATGATCTCATATGGTCACGAGATCTGTCACAAGACAAAGAATTGCAATGGATTACCCCAATAAATCACAGACGGAATATCTCTTCTAATGAATGGGACTTTTTTTCGGGGATATTTTTCATCAAAGTTTAATGTAGCTCGACTAATGATTTCCATCGTTTTTTTGAAGCCTGTTTTTAACAGAGCAAACGAACTCCTATACAAAGAGCTCATAACTTATAATCTAAATATATTTGGGTTTTATTTTGCATGTATAATATACAACCAGATGCCTGAAACTCTTTAGAATACAGAGTAGATGGCACTCCCCTCGTCCCAAGCTTTCATTTTGGGATAAATATAATTAAGAACCTTATCGTCCCCCGCCGGTTAAATTTTTCCCTCTCTTTTAAGGGAGAAAAGAAATGGAAATAGTTTTAGGTACCCATAATCCTTCCCACGTCAGAAGTTTCTAAATCGAAAATCGGAATTTTCTCACTCAGATAATCGAACGCTTCAAATCACTTCGTACCCACTAGAATTCTTCGGATACAATTTGCCAGGCATTTGTAACTTTATAGCAAAATAAAATTAACTATGATCTGAAGTGCATAAAATATGTAAAGGTTCTAAAGAATTATTTATTACTTAACATAATATTTACAATATTTATTTATTAGCTTTTACATATTTTTCAAAATATAGTTAATTGTAATATAACTTCCTATACGAATTTGGTTTCTGAAGCTTTTATTTCAATAAAGAATCTCGTGTTCCGCTCATGCTTAATGAGAACGACTTCAATATCCACGGACTCTCGGGCTCGTGACTCAATAAACTGAAAAATGAGCTCATCACGCGAAATCAGAAATTAATTTAATGTAATTAAGTCTATGGAGATTTTGAAAAATTCAAACCCGTCCATCCCGATTTTGGTTGATCCCAGCGGGTTCGCAAATAGCCTATATTCTTCCCCTGGGTGAAGGGAACTTTAATGAAAAGTTTGAAGCCTCTAACTCTTCTGGGAACTTAGTGCATCAGCTGACACACACAAACACAAAATCCCACAAACAAACTTTCTTTTTATGTATTAGATATATTGTGAGATACCAAGTTCTGTACCAATGTGTAATGCCTCAAATAGCATTCCAACTTAGTGGATTTAATAATAAGTGAAGGGCCAACTTGGGTTGGCATGCGAGCTTCGTAATCTGGGTTGATTATTAGTCGAGTTAGATGAGATGGCGTTGTCGGCAGACACGACCAGAGAAACTCAGAAGCGAGACGCACGGATCAGTTGACGCACCATCAAAAAGGCGAGAGAAGCAAAAGGGGGAGGAGATTAGATTGTATAAAACACAGAGACGATGAAGAAGAGATTGAGTCATATTCCGAGATGTGGAGACACTGAGAGGCACTCAAAAGGTCCAATCAGACGACCGTGAATCAATAGTTGTTGTTGAAAATGGTAGAAGGTTGTGATCTGAGGGATGCAAGTGGAAATCACAACGAAAATCGTGCCCCTTCTGTAGATAGCGATTTAAGAGCCTATGAGTTTGTGGGAATGTCGAACAATCCAGCCACTTAATGGAATTATAGCCAGACAGAGCAAGATCTAAGTAGGCATTACCTGAAAAGGAGGAGCAGACCTGATCACCTGACTCATCAGAGCCCCTGCATGTTCATACGAGAGCCATCACTGAGGTTAGTGACCCCAAAGCACGGAGATCATCATTGACCTACCTACAAAATTAGTTCAGAAAAAGGGGACCACAGACGAATCATTAATTCCCCAACCACAACATATCGACGGACGTCTGCAACCTACGAGACCTTCAAGGAACCATAAACAGTGTGGGGATTGGGTATTAGCAGCAGATTGAGTTTGGGGAGATGGATGAAGAAAAACGTCACGTATAGTCACTTAAACCTTCTACGCCTCCGCCTTCAAACTAGGAGTAAGAAAGTTGATGTGGCACATGGTTTCGGCTCTGCGTCCGATTAGCCGAGATACTCTAGTGACTTTGAAGAAACATCACATGACCAGATCTAGAGCTTTCAGTAGAAGTTTGAACTAAAAGTGTGTTGGTTGCCGGCATTCAGACTTTAGCATGTTGGGCGATTAGTCTGATGTTTTACTTTACTCATATCCATTTCCTTGTGCATAATAGGGGAAACTCTGAGACTCAGTTCCACGTGATTGAATCGCATTAAGTGACTCTACCGAGTGGGCAGCCACTGTTCAACGTATATTTATGTATATTCTTGACTCTGTAGTGTAAACATATTTGTAACTAGAAAGATAAATTTTGCAAACTTAAAGAGTATATCCGAGTTTGTGATATTTCATTGGCCACCTAGTTACTGACATCCTGATAAGATAGAAACAAGTACCTTTCTACATACAACTTTCACACACAAACTCGGATACACTCTTTACATTTTGCAAACTTAAAGAGCATATCCGAGTTTGTGATATTTCATTGGAGGTTGGAATGTGTTCGATGTTGTTGCGATGTGTTCGCTTTCCTAATTGATCATTGTTCTGTAAAGAGAAGTCGCATCTCATTCAAGCTTTCCTCTTGCTGGAGAAGATGTGTAGTAGTGTGAAGAAAATCAGATTTAACTCTGATTTCTCATAAACAAAGAGATTAAATATTCATCAGCATTTTACAATTCAAGTTTCATTTTACATTATAATTGCACAAAATTATCACGATCCTTCAATTAAATATCACTCTTTTATTTGTAAGCACTGAAGTAACTTCTAAAACTTAACCAGTGTAGCATGTAAACTTACACTTAGATGCCAGTTTATTAGATACACCTACTGAACCTAGTAGCGCGTTGTGCTAGTAAGCATCCAGGCCCTTAGTACCGCGCTCCCCGCCCTGCCCACGTCAGTAGGGGACACCGATGGGCTTAGAAAGGTCGCCGTCTGTCGGATGGGACGTTAAGCCGTGGCCCCGTGTGCGGAAGAGCCATACCCTGTACACGTTAAAGAACACACTGGATGGCCTTGACGGGAGGCTACCATTTGTCTTCCAACAGCTGTTCCAATGGGTCCCTTCCCCCAACCTTCTCTAAGCCTTCGGGGTCCTTGTGACCTGGCCATTTAGTCCATTCTGTGCAAAAAAATGCCGTTCAGAGATAAAACAACCCAACCCAACCCTTAGTACCGCGAGATCCTAAGACTTCATAGAAGCAGGATTTTTTAAATATAACCTATATTAAACTAGAAAAAATACAAGAAAAAAAAAACACAAAATCAAACACCAAAATATAAAATATAAATGCTGTCACTACAATTATAAGCAAGGGGTCAGCAGACCCGTCCAGGTTTCATATGCTTAGAATAAGTTAAAACTTGGCATCCTCATAACTTTAAAAATAGACATTGCGTCCCATTAACATAAATATATGAAAACGAAAATTAATATTTTTATCTTCCCCTGTTACAAAATAATACACAATAAAAAAACTGATAATTAAAAAATTAACAGCATTATTTTACAACCAAAGAGAATGAGGCTAATGAAATGTGACGACACACTTGATATCAAAAATACCCAACAAGTATAATTTTTTTTTAAATTTTGCCTCAGCGGTTTCGTTCTTCAGATTTATATTTAAAGAATTCTATAATCTAGGAGCCACATAGCCAAAACGTCTCTGCATCAATCTCGTCATTTATATCATTTTGTATGCCATTGACACCTTAAATGAAGAAACATCACATCTTAAATTTTACTTACTATTATCTTTTTGAATACGATGTTGATTTTTAAAGAAAAAGAGCAATATTCTAAACAAATATAACATCTGGCATTCGTAATAGTATTAAAATTTAATAAATTTGGACATTGGACCACTCCAGGAAACAACACAAATTTTACTATACTCTTGGCGACTATTTAATTTTTTTAATTAGTTTTATAGACTCCATCCCAATTACATCAAGTCAAGCATAGATCCCCAAAAAATATAAGGTTTTTAAAACTTTTACAGACACCATTTTTTTAGTTTATATAATCTGTAAAAAATATAACTTAATTTGTTCAATGGATAGTTACTATGAGTTGTCCAGTTCAATTTAGAATCTATAAAAACACTTAAATATTTGTATTCTTGTACCTGTTCAAATAATTCACAAGAGCATTCATCATTACTTGGTGTGCATGATGTATTATGGAGTTTCACAATTAAATTAAATGATTTAGCTTTCAGTGAAATGAACTTAATTTAGTTTCTTTAATATTCATTTTAATCCTATTATTATTAAACTATCTGTTCAAGGAAAATAAATCTGCTTCCATTTCTATTTTTAATTTTTCGATATTATCAGAAGAATAAATTACATCAGTGTGGTCTTCAACGACAAATTCTGAAAGAAAAGATGAAGAAGATTATTGATGAAGAATTGCCAATGAAATCTCTTCTCTGCAGAAGCCACAGTAAAAGCACTAGATTAAAAATTCAGACCCTGCTTCTCAGTTTCGTAGAGGAAAGTTCTTTAATGAACAGAATATGAATTCGCCCTTAGCTGGAATTTCGCTTTTCGAAAAAAAAAAGAGGAATTTTAATCTACAAATATGAAATATTGACCGTTCAAGAAAAATGTATTTTTTTTTACAAATTTTCTCTGGTGGCCAGTATCTCAAGTGATAACCTCATTGTTATTTTTGTGGTGGAACTGAGGAAAGAATTGTGACTCTGTTTTTTTATACCTTGTTTGAAGTATTAATTTTTGTTTTTGAAATCTATTTTGGTGCAGAAAGGAAAGTAAATTGGGATCCAAGAGTATTGGATCACAGAAAGTTTACTTTGCACAAGTAGAATCTTTTAAAAATTCAGAAAAACTATTATTTTTATTTTCTACATTGTGATTTGCAAGTCCTATTCTTTATTTGGGATAGCAGGAAGCCCAATGTTGAAGGATTTCTAACCTTCCCATCACATTTTATCCCATCACATCACCAATGTGGTCGGCAAAACCAATAAAATTACCATTTAGCTTCAATGATCATAAATCATTAACATAAATGAAAAACAACAATGGTCCTAACACAGAGCCATGTGGTACTCCTGTTTTCATAGTATGAAACTTATTTGTACAAATCCCCAAAGAAAATGCTTGCTGTCTATTATATAAGTAAGATCCAAACCACTGATAGCAATTACCTCTAACATCTATTGTGTACAATATTTTCAGTAAAATTTCATGATTAACCGAATCAAAAGCCTTTTGAATATCAATCTCTCTTAAAATACCGAGCCAGTAAATTCCAAATATGCCTGTTCTTTATTTCTGTTTTCCCAAAAACGAAATTGATTTACTGAAAAAAATATAAAAGAATCTAGAAATTTTATAAGCCTTCTCTTCATTAAGGTTTCTATTATTTTAGTAAAAAGTGGTCTATAATTAGAAAATGAATTTCTATTTACAGATTTATAAAGAGGCAATACCACAGCACTTTTTAAATCATCAACAAATATTCCACTCGTCAATGATTCATTTATTATATGAACTTTGAAATCTAAATAATATTTACTAATTTTGTATCATTGTTGCAGTTATTCTATCAATTCCAACTGCCTTTCTGGCATTTATATTTTTTTAAATATTGTAAGCCTCATTATCTGTGTTTCAACTAAGAACATAGAATTTGGGTTGCTGATAAGAGTAGTGGATGAATTATTTTGTGAATGCATAATATTATCTTCAATAAATGTTGCACACTAATAAAATAACTCTTCATGGCATCATCAGCTCTGTGTGACATAAGCCATTAGATTTAGGCAATATTCTTTTAGTGCATTTTTTTTTTAGTGCACCCAAAACTTTATCAATACATTTCCGCTGCTTTCTAGAATATTTTCCATATTTGTTAAACTTTCTAAGATAAAAGTTTTCCTTAGATCTTTCGACTTGTTTTTTTGTCAATTTATTTAACTTTTCATACTCCACATTTTTATCTCAAGATTACCAATATATTTTTATGCTTCACATACAATATTTCATATTGATTAACTGAATAATTTCGTTAATTATTCATTCCTTTTCCCAGAATTTTGTAATGTGATTTTTACGCATACCTTTTAATGGAAAAGCCATTTCTTTAAATATTTTATAAAGAGCATTAAACATTCAAGCTTTCATGACACATATTAATTTTGTAATTTTTTATCTAATTTTCGTAACTTACATAGTCCATAACTTCAAATTTTTATTTGGTATTTTGAAGTTTTGTAAAATTCCATTTGGATACCGAATATAAGCAATAATGAAAAATGATCAATTATGCTAGTTTCACATAAAGCAACCTCTAGTATTATGAGTTTCAGATTTTCCTCTGACTAAAACATGGTGTATAAAAGTATGAACTGTTGCCCACAATACTGTCTAAAACTCAATTAGGGCATCCAATCCTTAATTCATTTCCTTCGTTTCCATCTTTAAATGAATCAATGCTCGTATCACCAATTATATAAAGGTACTACTTTTTTATATTTTTCATAATATTGTAAAATTATTATTATCACACAAATGTATACATTCAGCTGTATTCATATTCATATCAGAATTATTATTCCTAACATACACAATTACACCTCCAGATCTATTGTAAGATCTACAACTAAAGAAACTAACATACCTTGGAATATTATATAGGTTAACCTCATAATCTTTAACCCATATCTCAGTTAACATAATCATTCGAAACTATATTTAAGAGTTCAAAAGTACTAAACGTTCTTTAAAATTGTGCCTTAGACTTCGTACGTTATAATACAGAATTAAAAATTGTGATTCATTCACTTCTGCATGATTTTTTAAATCAGAGATATCCTTTAATATCACAAGTTATTTCATTTCAGTTTCTTCTTCCATTAAGTCTTAATTTTCTGTAAATCTTCCTCATTACGATTTCTGTATATCCTAGCATTAATATCGTTTTCTTAGAAATATTTTCCTCTACTTGATTCATGCAAACTGAATTAATTCTTTATTTTAAACTGCTTTGTTTAAAAGAAATTGCTAGTGACTTTAGTTAGATGGTCATTTAAACATATCTTCTTATCTCCAAACTTGACATTAATATCCTTGGATGAAATATTTCGATGTTCTTTAGCTTTCTTTAACCATAAATCTCTGTAAGTGGAATCTTTGAATCTTACTTTCATAGGTCTAGTCTTTTTCTTGTTAATTGCAGGCACTCGATGTGCATCTACGACACTATTCACGTCAAAGATTTCTAATTTTCTAGAAATATTTTTCGAGATATCAGTTATATTTTCTTTACGATATTCTGATATCCGTGTAATTTCCACATTGTTTGCTCTAGATCTTAATTCCAATTAATTTAATCTTACAATTAATTCTTTTATTTCTTTTCTAAGAGTTTCAATTTAATTGAGCAATTTGTCGTTTCACCCCTTCAGTGCTACTATTGTAGTTGCAATGCATTCACATTTTTTGCTATATTCTGCAAGCAGTCACCATTATATTCCAGGGATTTTTTTATATTACATCGTAAACTTTTTCTATCTTTTCTAATTTCATTTCTAATACCTTTAGCATTATCCCATAAACCTTTACTATATTCTCGTATTTAATTCCTGAATTCTTGCAGAATTTGCAATATTTCTTCTCTAAAGCTCTGCAAAACATATTTCAGACTGTCATTATTATCTTTCTCAGAAACGTTACTTTCAATCAAAGGATTTTTGATTAATGTAGTTTTCTCTGTAACCGAAAATCTCATTTTATCCGCAGTAGCATTTTGACTGTAAACCAAGCAATCAATACAGTGTCTTTTAAACATTTTATCTCTGCACATTTTTCTAAAATATTGATCACTTATACCAACCCAAGTAGGATAAAAGAATCCTTTACATCCCATGGTACATTATATTACTTCCTTCATATCAAAAAATGTTTCTTGACACTTAATGCAAATTTGATATCTCATTTTGAAATTAACTACAAATCCATTAAAACAGTCAAAATGGCCCTACGCATTTAACCAATGTAGGCAGATGGTTAAACAAATTAGAGTCAATCTAATCATTATGAATCCATTATTTAGACTTCTAAAATAATTGCACAAATTCTAAAAATACTATATATTCATGAATACTTACAAGAAGTAGATGAATGCAAATTAATGCAAAAGGTTAAGTTAAATTTTAACGTTAAAAAGCAACGAACTTGCAAGCTGGCCAGAAGATATTACAGAAATTTCACAGAATTGGGGAAAACCTATTTTAGGCTTCACGTACGAACTCTTAAAAGAATAAGTATTGAAATCTTGAAAAAGAAACCGGATTTTTTATTGCAGTCCGGGCCCTCCTGCTACAGCTGCGTCCCTGGAAAAAAGTGCCAGTCCACCCTGAGGAACAGAACTATGTCTTAATTCCTACACTTAAGATTAGATTGAAACTTCTAATTTGTAAATTGAGGTTCGACCTCGCATAATTATAAAGTTCTTAGAATGTCTTCCAAAATGCAGTCCTTTGAGCAAAATGGAAGTTGCTGTTGTTGAAACTTCCATCGCCATGGATCATTATTCAATTGAAGGGTAAGCATCGGCTAAACGAAACCTTCTCATGTGTTAGCGTTTGGCGCGCCAACTATGAACAGCCCTTCGCTAAAACAATGTATCCTCTTCCCTTGTTGGCTCTTTGCGTGCAACAACTAATGAACTATTGTTGCGGACAGCCACGCGTCGCTGCTCATCACGATGCAGCAGACAATGTCGGCCACAATGTCGACCAACTGTTGCTGCTCGATTAGTATGCCAGACGTGACTGTGCGTTAATAGAGCTTCACCGCCTCGAAGTTTGCATAGCATTAACCTTTGCATCGAAGAGCATGAAAAGGAAGTGGTCATCAGTGTGCAGAGAGGTACCTTGGAAAAACCACGGAAATGGTTGAAACCATTTAAGGGCTGGCGATTAAGCGGAAGGAAGGAGGGAACACTTTCTCCTCTTTTAATAATCGCAAACCTTTCACGAAAAGGTCGATCGAAACATACGCCACGAAAGGAGAGTTATATCACGGTTAGAAGAAAAAACATCAAGAATAAAATTAAAGTGATGTGGAAAAAAATACTTTTTTAAGGTTGTTCCTTTTTCTGATTAAGGCTTTGCTGCATTTTTCTCTCCCTCTAAGGAAACGCAAAGAAACGCAAATTTATCCTGCAAAAGAAATTCCTTTTAAGACACCGATCGTGAATGCGACGAGTGAATAGAATTAAAGTGACGATATTTCGAGGCCTCTACAGAGCAAAGCGTAGAATCGGTTGGAGGAGGGAAATGATTAGTAAGGAATACATTCTTCTCAGTATGCCGTAAAGATGGTTTCAAAAGTCATTAATTTGCTCCAGAAATCGTCACCAGGTGGCCTTGCACGACTTGTTAAATGTTGGTTTCTGTGTGGATGTTTACCTGAACTGGGGCAGTCTCCAAAATCGCAATTACTGAAATGTGTGTGTGTGTGGGGGGGGGGGGGTAGTAATAACATATCCGGACTAAAGTTAAAGACATGATGATTGATATTCGCTTCAAGTCAATCAATCAAAGTACATCATTACAGTACACGTGATCTTTCAAATAATCCTAGAACCAAAGTCACAATGACTCGGGTAAGGTGGTCGAAGTGGCGATATGGAAAAATCCCAACGGGTCACATGATCATCAGAATAAATGTCTCTTTTGGTGTGGTAAAGTGAGGTCTTACCGCATAGAATTGTTCCGAAGGCTATGATGTTATTGCAGTGAAGCAGTTCGGACACTACTGATCAGATTATGATAACAGTCATCAATTACAGAACACGTTCTTGGAGCTTTGGGTGGCAACTCCTTAAAAGACAGATTATCCATTCTAATCTCCCCCGTATTCTGCAATTATAGAAATTCCCCACACCATTTGAATGAAAATGTACTTTATCAATCCATGGAATATGTAATGGCCATTCTGTATCAACCACAAGAAGAGCAAGAAACCACGATGCAACGTCATCTCGAAGTGCGTTATGATCCATAGGATCCACAAATTTAGACATATATTCCGACTGTTATAAATGATCATATTACACTATCAAGGATACGAAACTGAATCTTGGCAGATACAGCGACCAATGCGGGACATCACTACATCACCATTAGCATATGATGCAAAGCTAGCTGGTGTCGTTTTTCAAAGCAATTCGAATCAATCGTTTTTCAGGATGGTGAGAATTATGCCCTCTCCATAACCTTGCTTTCAGTGATGACGAGGCCTCGATGCTCGGTTGTTTTATATCTGAAAGTACTTATTTGCAATGGAATAGTGATGATCACGTGACATGGACCCCAAGGGCTCAGAGAAAGTTGGGGAAGGAGATCCAGAGGAAAGCTTTTAAAAGAGATGAGAGCCTGCCATCAAGACCATCAAGGAAATCCAGCGTGTTCATTAGGCGTGGCTAGGGCGTGCCCCTCCTGCATATGAGGTTTGGGTTGGATTGTTTTACCACAGAGCAGCACTTTTTTGCACACTATGGGCTAAATGGCCAGGTCACATGAACCCCGAAGGCTCAGAGAAGGTTGGGGAAGGGAACCTACTGGAACAGCTGTTGGGAGACAGATGGTAGCCTCCCGTCAAGGCCATCCAGCATGTTCTTTAACGTGCACAGGGTATGACTCTCCTGCACACGGGGCCACGGCTTAAAGTCCCATCCGACGGTCGGCGGCCTTTCCAAGCCCATCGGTGTCCCCTACTGACCGTGGGCAGGGCGGGGAGTTTTGCGGAGATAAATCTCAACGCTGACCAAGCTGGGACTCGAACCTGGGAACTCCAGATTACGAGCCTGGCGCGCTACCGACTGAACCATCCCCGCCCCCCTGCATATGAGGAAACAGCTGACCGTCATATCCGATGGATGGCGATATCTGTTTTTTACGGACAGCAAAGTGTAGAGGGAGGGATGAGAGAATGGGGGGGGGGCAAAGAAAATATTAATCCAGGCACAGTTAAGGCTTTTAACTGGGAACATTCGATTTGAATTTGGCGCGCTATTGACTAAGCTAATCCTCACTCCCAGATTTCAAAAAGTAGGCTCAGTTGAACTTAATGCAAAACCCAATGTAAAGAAGATAATCAATACTACTTTTCGCTACTTTGCAATTCAGAGGCTTGGGAGGGAGCTTCGCCTTTCACCCCTCGAAGTAGCATTAACTAGAAAGTGCGATCACCTCTGGTTTTGCATTTATATTTTTAAAAAATGTCTATATATTTGTAGGTTTTATGAGAAAAAAGGACAAGCCAAATACACCTTTGCATCGGATTTTTTTTTTTTGCTTTTATTTCTTTCATTTGTGTAGGAAAATATATTCTTGCCTTTTTAAATTAAAAAAAACTTGGCAGTCTACAAAGTGAGAACAATAGCTCGTTTTTGGAAAAACAAATGAACCCAATTTCATTCGGATTTTATCATTTTGTGTAACATTCAGATGCGAATCAACTCTTTGTCTCCCTCCTGAAAATCGCAAACAGAAATCCTCTCTTCTACCACGAAATGCTCCCCCTGCTGAAATAGTCATAAACAGGGATGTAGCTGAGAGAGCCTGAGATTTGAGAGTACAAGTCTACTCCTCCATTAATATTTGAAAACTAATATTTTGGAAAGAAATGCGCGCAATTTTCATTTTTGAGCGTCCTCCAATTTGAAGTGTCACGTTCCTTTCTGTACAACTCATTGCAAATCCTCCATTTTGGGTACGCCATCATCATCCTCAAGACAGCCGTGGACTACGGAGGTCCAACCAGACCATGCAATTTAGTCTCCAAGCATATCTGTTCTGAGCTACACCTGCTGCATCTGGCCACTGCACACCAATTCTAATAAGGTCCTGTTTGACATTGTCTGCCCACCGCATCCTTGGTCTCCCCCACTTTCTGAAGCCTTTAGGCACACTGTTCATAACCCTATTCGCTAATCTATAATTATCCTTATGGGCAACATGGCCAAACCAACGGAGTCTCTCTCTGCACAATATGCTGCTTAAAGGAGGTTGCAGACTCCTTTGCCTAACCTCATCATTACTTACAAAGCTGAACCACCTAATGCCCAAGATATTGCGTAAGCATCTAGAATCAGAAGCATCAAGTTTCCTGTTATCGTGTTTACAAAACGTCCAGGTTTCGCTACCATAACTAACCCTAGAAAGAACCAAACTATTATACAGCCTAATTTTAGTCTTTAGGCTTATACACCTATTTCAACATACTCGCCATAGATTCTTAAAAGTACCAGCCGCAATTCCTATTCGTCTGTTAATCTCATGTCGCACATCACCAGTATCTGTTACGTAGGTCCTAAGATAATTAAACTGTTACACTTTCTATAGACTAACTGAATCACAGCCTGCCTGCCAATTTTATCCTTTTAGTTTTCTCTCTGTTTATAACCAAGCCTATTCTACTACCATTCTCATCAACAGCTCGAATGAAAGAGTTCATCTCATCAACATCTTTTGCCAAAAGGGCTAAATCATCAGTATAATCTGAATTAGAATTTTTAGTATCTCCAGTCCATTTAAGGCCAAAATTGTTGGCCAACCTTGCAATGAATTTCGCATAACATAATCAATAATCAAATTAAAGAGAAAAGGAGACAGAATGCACCCTTGTTGAACACCAGAAGCAATGCTAAACCAATTGCTACAAGCCTTACCAACTCTCACACACAACTCAGTGTTATTATAGAGAGCCTTCATTATGTTAACTAACTTGTATGGTATACCATACGATATCTCAATCAACCACAATACATGACAATCAACAGAGTAAAAACCCATTTTGAAATCCACAAAGCTATTAATCAAAGGTTTTTGAAACATTTTTCAATAATCTGCCTCAGTGAAAATATCTGATCTACACATCCCCTACCACTTCTGAATCCACATTGCTCATCACGCAAATGCCCCGTCAACCAGATTCTTTATTACACTGGGCAACACACAAAAAGGCTTTTAAATAAAAATAGCCAATCTGTACTAATTTCGAGGTGCTGAACACGAAAATGACAATAAAATTTGTCGATTGGCTCTTATTTATGAGAAACAGAGATGGTCATGTATAAACGACTAGGTCCGCATTGAGTACATAGGTAACCATTTGGCAATGCTGAATTTTTAATTCCAGAGAGCAACATATTGCGTTGCATTGCATCATCCCGCAATACACATAACCTCCGGAGGTATTGCATCATTGTCAGATGCAATGAAGTTGAGTCATGACATCGCGGCTTTACGATCACGGCCTAAAGGTGATGCAATCGTTTGTTGTAAGCGACGCCTCGTAGGGTGAGCAAGTCTTTTGAGCGACTCCCATTTACCCCATTGCTCTCATTTACCCATTTACCCCTTGCAAGGATCAATACAAGTGATCCTTGCAGTTTTAATCCAGCAGTAGTGATGCCTCGTAATTCTGTTAATAGTGCAGATACATTTTCTTACATTTGCGAAAAGTGATGTTTGCAAGTCAGATAAGGGGCATCACTCCAATGGTGAAAGCAGCGTATGAGTTTTATTTTCGATGCAAGATAGGGGATCAGGACGAGGCCTGGGCACCACACATATGCTGCAGTAAGTGAGCAAGAAATCTTCCGAAGTGGCTGAAAGGCAAAAAAGTGGCAATGCCGTTTGCTATACCTATGGTTTGGAGAGAGCCAAGCAATCACGCAAATGACTGCTACTTCTGCATGGTTCCACCTGTTTCTGGAGGAATCACAAGAAAAAGAAGTGGATAATGGCATACCCGAATATACAATCTGCTCTCCGACCAGTTCCACACGGCGAAGGCCTTCCTATTCCTGAACCTCCAAAAGAATTTTCCATCGATTCAGACGAAGAGGAGGGAGGAGAACCGACGTTGGGTTCTCTGCAGCCTTCGGTGTCTAATGATGATCCATACATTTGCCATGGTGTGTCATCTGCACCTTCACCGAAGAAGAAATGAACGATCTTGTTCGCGATCTGGAGCTGTCCAAGGCCAAAGCAGAGTTACTTGGATCAAGACTTAAACAATGGAATCTTCTCAAGGAAAATGTCCGAGTGACTTTGTTTTGAACTCGTCATGAGTAGTTTGCGCCTTACTTCAGAAAGGAAGATGACTTTGTGTTATGCTCTGATGTAGATGGCCTGATGAATTCCTTTGGAATCAAACATGACCCTCAATAATGGTGACTATTCATAGACTCCTCGAAATTGAGGCTCAAGGCAGTGTTGCTGCATAATGGAAATCGACTTCCACCCATTCCGGTTGGACACGCTGTCTTCATGAAAGAAACCTACGACAACCTAAAACAGCTGTTGAATTGTCTTCAATACAGCAAGTATGACTGGCATCTCTGTTCTAACTTGAAGGTAGTGGCTCTGCTGATGGGTCTGCAGCTGGGATAAACGAAGTACTGCTGTTTCTTAGGTGAATGGGACAGCGGAGCAAAGACTTTGCACTGAGTGAAGAGAAACTGGCCTCAGAGGAAATCTCTGAAGGTCGGAGAGAAGAATGTGGAACAGCCAGCGCTGGCAGAAACTCATAAAATCCTGCAACCGTTTCTACACATCAAACTCGATGTGATGAAAAACTTCGTAAAAGCCATGGACCGGACTAAATCAGCTTTCAAGCAGTTGGTTGACAAATTCCCTCGACTCAGCAAAGCGAAAATTAAAGAGGAAATTTTTGTGGGCCCTCAGATCCGCGAGCTATTCAGAGACCAGATGGTCGACAACCTGCTTCAGGGTAACGAGAAAAAGGCTTGAGACGGGTTTTAATCTGGTGTCAACTATATTCCTCCGGAATGCCAGGGTAGACAACTACAAGAAACTGGTTAAGGACATGTTGCCTCTGTATCACAAACTTGGCTGTGATATATCCTTAAAGGTCCACTTTCTCCATTCCCACGTAGATTTCTTCCCGACAACTGCGGCATGGTTAGTGATGAACACGGTGAACGTTTTCACTAGGACTTTGCAACGATAGAGAAACGATACCAGGGAAAGTGGTCCACTTCAATGTTGGCTGACTACTGTTGGAGGCTCGCCAGAGATGATCCTGAGCAGCTGTACAAGCGACGGGCAAAGTGATGTCGGAAGTAGAAGCGGAGTTTTACCGATACATGTCATATGTACGTATTACTCTGTTATATAAGAAACTATTGCGGATTTCTCAGAAATCCTAGCAAATTTTCATTTTTATTGTCATATTCATGTTAAAAAGTGTGAAATCTTTAAGAAATGGCTACTTCTGTCTCAGAGGCATGAGTTTTATGAAAATTTGTTGCCCAGTGTTATTTAAAATCGAGATCCTTTTACATCTTGTCATTTGGACTCTGGGGTGCCGAAGAAGTCGTTTATCTTCCTCAAAAATTGTGGCGAAACTCTGGGCAGTTAATTCCTTTAGAAATGCAAGCTGGTAAAAAAACAACACTTGCAATTCTCTTGCAGGGAGCCACAGGGATCAGAATTTCCGTAGACTCCTTCTTACGACCGCCACTGAATGTAATTGACCACTTCTTCTTAATTAAAGGATAAAAATTTACAAATGTAATTAGCTTTTCTAATTGTTATTTTTTACAACAAAATTAATTTTAAGTAACTAAAAATTACATGTTGTACGATCGGGTGAATGTGCAAGATGGGGTAAATTAAATCCGATTATTATTATAATATATTATTATTATAAATTATTTAATTAATAATTATAATCAGATTATTTATCCCGATTCCAAAGGTTATTGTATTTATAATGTACAATATGAAATATATGTGAATACACGGTTTTAATATTTTCAATGAAAGGAAAATTTTCGTTTTCTCCTTCGGGAACTGTTCTTAACATTTATAATCTTAACTTTTGATTCACAAAATATATTCCCGCACCACTCTATGGCTAAAATTAGATAAGTTCTTTATACGATTTTGTACGTTTTGTATGGGGAAAGTGTTTTTGTTTAAAAATGAAAAACAGCAAAAAACTGTAGAATGACAGAGATGTTATTATATATTTATTTCATTTCAATTTAATATTTAAATTTCAAGCTCAATAACTGTGTCTGCTGTTTGTGTTCAATAATATTCATAAAAGGAGGTGCATCTTTTTTTCTTAAATAGCCACATGCATGTCATCACTCACATTCAATCTCTATCTGATCTTTCTTTTCATATGTATGGATGATGGAAATACCATATCACATTAAGTAGAAATGGAATAAATAAAGCATTTTTACTTACCTCTCTGTATTTGATTATTAATCTTAAAATTATCTGGCAATGTGCCGCACCCTCAGGGGATGCGTGCACCGCCGTTTAGCAACCACTGCCTTAGAGGTTTCGGGTGCTTTCTTTTTCTGTTTGTAGTTAATTGCTTCAAATGTTTCGTTGAATGTGTTTAGGCGCAATTTATTTTTTCGTTAATCGGACAATGGATCTTGTTCCTCTATTTCAGAAATCAAGCTAAATCAATAACGTGTGTTGCAAAGGAGTGAATTATTGCTATAAAAAGTGAAACTGATTACCTCCAAGTGAAGTTTCAAAGAATTGTTTGTTTCGCTTGTGAATCAATATTTCTCACAGATTCTAGACCACCCCTCGAGGTTCAAAATTTCTTTTCATAATAGGAAACATCTATTGTATTTCTCGTAGGTTTACAAGCTACACCCTGTTTGCAATGTAATCATCATTCCTGCCACAACGAGATACATTTTAAAAAATGTCTACAATTATTTCTATTAACATAATATTCTTGTCTTTTCTCACTAGGTTTGGTAAATTTCTGTTTTTAATTTAAAAAAAAAACGTTAACATTACATTGGCATATACACTGCACGACATTGAAATTGCCCCACTCAGAAGGAGTGAGGGGATAGGGGTGAAATGTAGCACACAGACAGCCATACCTATTGGCATACCATGATTTAATTTGCAGCCACTTACAGTGGATACAAGATGAGGTAATGCAACACAATATGACTGCCTCAGTAGGTGGTTGCACTTCCGGGAACGGCAATACAGGCAGAAATACGGCGTGGCATGGAGTCATGCAGTCGAAAGATATGGTCCTGAGGAATTACACACCAAGCAGCGTTGACTTGCTCCCATAATTCATCGAGATTCTGCTCCGGTTGGTGAGAGGATTGCACACGTCATGCAATGTGGTCCCATAGGTATTCAACTGGGAATAAATCTAGAGATTGTGCTGGCCATGGCAATACTTGCACATGTTGCAGGCATTGTCTGGAGACCCTAGCAGTGTGTACACGAGCGTTGTCATGCTGGAAAATGGGCTGCTGCATGCCTCCCAGGAACGGTAACAAAACGGGCTGCAGAACTGCGCTAATGTATCGTGCTGCTTTCAGCGTTCCCGTGATGCAGACAAGAAGTGACCTGTTGTCATATCCAATAGCACCCCATACCATTATGACTGACATTACGCTGACGGGCGATGGCACATCGCCCGTCAGCCAATCATAATGTCGAACCAAAGCTGGATCCGTCCTCTCGCCAAGTTGTCGCCATACACGGACCCGTCTATCATAAGCACCCAGACAGAAATGGGATTCATCACTAAACACAACAATGTTCCATTCGTGACCCCATTTCGCATAACCTCGGCACCCTACAATTCCTTCATCCCGATGAACATGGGCAAAGACATGACGTGTAGTCCATCCAGCTTCAAATAGGCCTATAATTCTTCCTCTCTCAAAAGCATCCAAATGGCGATTAACCTGCGACGGCGAGTACCATGCATTTTCGGCCTTCGCTGAACAATTTCCAAGTGGAACCACCTAATCTCAACCGTTCGCACTGCTTCCACCTGCATAAACACAATACCATCCCTGTACCTTCTTCCACCTTTTATCTTTTGAGCTGCACACCCACCCTTCTATGTGCATATTTTGTTGTTTGTTTGTAAGACATGTCCTTCTGGGTGGGGCACTTTCAATGTCGAGCAGTGTAATTCTATACAGAACAAAACAGTTATAGTTTACTGATATTTATTTCTGAAAGACTCTTGCAGTTTCGTATAAATTGACATATAGAAATACAGGACTAGGTCAAAGTAGCTCTACCATTTCAAACAATTAAAATTATTTCATTTTTAAACCGAAATGTTATGCATTGCAACATAAATTGAGCTTTAACAATAACTGTAAGTGCATTAACCATAAACTTGCATTTTCGTGATAATTTTAAACTTTGGAAGTTTCTGCTCATTTTCAAAGTAAATCTGCTCTGTTACTTTCGAAGTGAGATAAAAAGAACATTAATCCGCATGCGAGCAAAACTCTTGTGGATGATACAATTGCATTATTTGAAGAAATATTTTTTGTAAAATATTCTGATGTTAAAAGGAAATAAAGATGGCCGAATGACCTGGGAGATAAATTAAGAAGAAATGAAAAGTTTACAGATCTTCAATATGGACAACAATTAATTGATGGATTGTGAGAACGGTGGTTGATCAAATGGATCTTTGATGAAACTCCACAGAAAGAAATCGAGTAGGGTTAGGTACGATGAATAAGAAGCCGCCGTCACCGATCCACGGGTCTGGGGATTGTCGATTAAGATGATCTCTCACAGCAGATATTCAGCTAACGGAAAAATGTCTTTTCCAGAAAGATGGTTCCATAATTTGTTTAAAGTTTCCGATTCCCTAATAATTGCATTAAGAAAACCAATGCAAATTCCTTCATACAATAAATATTCTCACTGTCCAAATAATGAGCAATATCTCAACGCTGTTTATCTCATTATATATATTTTTTATCTCTATTTATCATTAAGTTTCGAACACAATAATGAGAGGGATTTGGCAAACTCTTCCGTTTTTATTTCTTTTTCGGAGAGGAAAAGAAGTTGACGCTTGGAATCGCATGATGATGATAATGGGACTTCGATTCACTTTCTTTCTGTCCAGGCATGTACAGAATTTCTTTTGCTTTAGGCGAGTTCGAAGAGACGCGATTTATTTAATTGAAATAACAAAACGAATCTGATATAAATGATCGGTGAGAACAAAGTGAGAACCTCATTTCAGAATTAGGCCAAGTGCCTTCCTCAGAGTGGGGGGGAAGCAATTTCTGCGAATAAATTTTAATTGTTTCATTAATAATTTTCACATAGTATTCAGTGTAGGGTTCGAAATTTTTATTGCCATGATTCCCTGCCAAACGATGTCAAGGTAATAAACGATAAAACATATGCGCATGCTTCCCAATGGAGAAACGTTTGGTGAGGTTATCTAGATCGCGAGGAGCACAGTTCCGGTGCCATTCGATTGGCCGAAGAAAACCGAAACGGTAAAATGAAAATCATTAAAATGACAGTTTAGTGCTATTCCGTTATTTACTTGGGTTTTTACGAGATAAAACCCAAATTTTATCTCTCGAAAGCATTCTTATTATTTTTGATTTAGCCAGTAAAATTCCAAAATGAATAAAGTGCTTCCACGTGGAGCTGTCGGAATAAGAGATGTTATAAATAGACACTGAATAATTTTATGGTTTGCATTTTGAGAAGTTTTTAACAGTGGAATTTTATGCTTTTGCAATAGAAAATTTACTTCGACTTAGCATTTATGTAAGACTTTTGAAATAAGCGTCGGAATGGAACTAAATCTAAACCATTCGGCGGATATCTCTTTTTCTTTCAGGTCAGATTTGTGTGAAATGTTTTAATTGCTAAGGATGGGATATCTGCACTTATTAACATTTCATGCTATGTAAATGCGATCCCGGACAATTCGTCTAATGGCGATTGGTCCAACGCTGATTCGTCCAAAGGGGACAATTCGTTCAATGGACTATTAGTTGAATCCCAATTGGTTCAATGGATTATTATTCCAATGGTACGATTTGTCCAATGACGAATCGTCCACTGTTACGATTTCTCCAATACCCATTCATAACCGAGTGTCCGCTCTGTAAGCAGACAATTCGTCTAATGCCAAAGAGTTTAAATCATTCAGCGTATTATATATTTTGGGCTGGCGTAAGTAGAATTTTCGTTAAGGAGGGGTTCCGAGGTGGTTTTACGATTTTCGGGCAGGTTTTCAAAATTATTCCTATGATTAGTGCACATATATATAAAATGCTTTAAGAAAAACTATTCGGAGGGTGTTAGAGTCCCAATTTTCCCTTCATTTTACGCAGTGTTGGATCTAGGGCGGGGGCGTGATTGCATTATCCCCCCAACCACAATTTTCTTCTACAACCAAGCCTGGTTACCCCCATTTACATAAGGATAGATTTTGAACGATTCACCGATAATTTAGGAAATATAGCTTACGAAAATTTATCTATTTTTTTTTTATATGCATCATGCATATATTATTCGATTATTCGTCATTAGTTAAAATTTGCTATCATACTAGAATTTTGAGCCATTGCATTATTTTGTCATCATTATTACCTTATGAGAGATCTGGCCAAAGAGTCGATCGCATTCAACTGTTTGGTCAATGGCGTAGCCGCCATAGCTGGTCATCAGCTTACACTGATGTGAACGCAATCATCACTGCCACTATTGCATCACAAGTCTTAGTGTTTGTGAGCGAATTTGCAGACGATTTAACGGATTTTTTAATAAAGTGTATAATTTTGCTATAATCATATAATTCTTGATCTATCACCATGCTAATGCCATTATGTTTCATAAACGTGAATTAGAAAAAGTTATAGCGTACAGGTCTTTAGTTAAACGTTAAAGCATTCATATTTACTTGTTTGCTGTATTAAATTATTATTTCGAAAACTTTAGCCAAATTTGGACGTTAAAATTTTAATTTGCATAATTATAATATTATTAGTATAATAAGAAAAGTTCTTCCTCATAAAATGAGGTAAATCTATCCGAAATTGAAATTTGCGATTTGGCAACACAGGCCACGACAAACAGTTTCCACCAAGTTTCATGAGTGTGAAGATGTGACTGCATTAGGCTCATTTGGATCTGGTAAATTTAAATTTTAATTATTATTACAATGCCCTTCTTAAAGATGTGTGTGTGTCTAAAAGACCAAAAATTTACAACTTTCATGTAGAATGGGAACATGATTTCTTTTTTACGATGTTTGAGGAAATGCATATGTTTGATATGCTGCGCTAATATGGCTTTAGGGAAAAAGGAAACTTAGAGAGACATTTTTAAATTTACGTTAGAAATTTATTCTTGACTTTCCACCTAAAAGTGTAGTAAGGAAGGATAATGTGAAAGCTTTGAAAGCACAGTTAAGATTCCAAGAGCTAATATTTCCTAAGCCTGTTTTGCGATGCAAAGCAGTAAATGAAGCATCGTTTCGTATCGCAAACATTTTGGTAAAACATGAAAAGCCTTTTGAAATTGGAGAAATAATGAAGCAAGCTTTCCTTGAAGCTGTAAATAGTTGATTCGATGAATTGAGAAATAAAAGTGAGATTATGCAAGCAATTCGAAACATTTCTTTTATCTCACGAATCTGTGACAAGGCGGGTGGAGTTAAGGGGTGCTGACCTTAGGAACAAACTGAAAATTCACCTCGACAGTTGCTGCTATTTTTTTTTAAGTGTAATGAATTAACTACATAATGGATATTTCTCAATTGATCGTGTTCATAAAAGTATCATTCCCTGATATGAGTTACAAAGAGGAGTTTTTAACCTTGACACCTATGAAAGGAACAACTAAAGGGCAGGATATTTATCAACGTTTTGCTATTTATGCTGAAGAAACAAGCCTTCCCCTTGATAAACTAGTGTGCATTGCTAACTGGAATTTACGCAGTATCTTGGGCATTAGGTGGTTCAACTTTGTAACTAATTATGAGGTTAGGCAAAGGAGTTTGCAACCTCCTTTAAGCAGCATATTGTGCAGAGAGAGACTCCGTTGGTTTGGCCATGTTGCCCGTATTAATAATTGTAGATTGGCAAATAGGGTTATGAACAGTGTGCCTAAAGGCCTCAGAAAGAAGGGGAGACCTAGGATGCGGTGGGCAGACAATGTCAAACAGGACCTTGTTAAAATTGGTGTGCAGTGGCCAGATGCAGTAGATGTAGTCAGGCTAGACTTGCTTGGAGAACTAAATTGCATGGTCTGGTTGGACCTCCGTAGCCCATGGCTGCTTGATGATGATGATGATGATGATGATGATGATGACGACGACGACGACGACGATGATGATGGTGGTGGTGGTGGTGGTGGTGGTGGTGGTGGTGATGATGATGATGATGATGATGATGATGATGATGATGATGATTGCTAACGACAGGGCTCCAGTTATGGTTGGGATTAACAATGGATTTCTTGCACTCTGCCGAAAAATTAAAGACGTTCATGATTTTGCAGCAATTCATTGTGTCATGCATCAAAACGCACATTGTGGCAAAGTTTTAAACATGTCAGATGTTATGAAAATTGCTACCAAAGATAGTTCGAGCGAAGAGTTTACGAAGGCGAATTTTTTCGATCTCAACTAGAAGAAAATGAATCCGAGTATGAAGACATGTTCCTGTGTTAATGATGTAAGATGGATTCTTAGAAAGTTTTCAATCCCTGTCCCTTTGGGTGACACTCTCAGTTGCGTGATGCATCATGGTTGGCAAAGCTAGCTTTTTTAACGGATTTAACAACTCATTGCAATGCATTCAATTTTGAACTTCAGGTACCTAAAGAATTTTGAAAACCTTCCTTAATTTAGAAAAAGCAGTGAAAAACTGTGATGAAAGCAGTTGGCCAACTGATACATTTTGCTCTGAAATGCAAAATCTTTGGCTGGAACTAGACAGCCGATTTCAGAATATTAGGCAACTTGAGCCAATCGCAGTTTTTATGTCAAATTCATTTGCTGACGTTGAAATTGAAGAAATCTCCGCAACAATTTTTTCTGTGTTCCAAATAACGGCATCAGATTTGGAGGAAGAAATACTGAAACTTCAATGTGATATTCCTTTGAAATGAAGGGCTTCCGAAAAAAATTTTGGAACTTAATTTATGAAGAAAAGACCTCTGCTTGAGAACATTAGCTCTTCAATTGACAGCATTTTTCGAATCAACATTGTGATGTTGCTTTTTCGTTTGTCGGTCTATTGGGACCACTTAGGAACGTCCCCTCGGTTCGATCGCAATACGCGACGGGTGAAAGAATCTTTCGGAACAAAAATCAAAGATTTTATCACAACTGCAGGGACTCAATACTGGGGCTCCTCCCCAATAAATTGGTTCAAACTTCAGCCTTTACTTTAAAATAACAAATATTTATTTAACCTTCCAAACATGCTTGATGGACGAGGACATATGCTCAATTACATAGATTACAACAACAGCTTACTATGCCCGTTCAGCTGCGTCCACAGAGCCCAATGCCGTTATTACCAGTCGGCATTTCCCAGCTTTACAATTTCTCGTCTGCACGCTTTCGAAACTCGACCGGCTCTGTTCCTCGCTGTTGCCAACCCTTTCTCTTTCTCTCTCCGCCTGACCATCTGGGGCGTCCGCGAGCAGTGGGGTGACCTCCATCCCCTCTGGGCACTGTTACTTCAATTAACTTTCCAGATGCCGGGACAGAGGGCCTCCCACGTAGCATATGCCTTGTTGGTGAAATCCAAAATAAATATACAAAGCCTAAAAAAAAAATATCTCAAAAGGCCTCTAGCCTGACACCTCCCTGCCAGAAGTCAGTAGTTAGTCCTGTTAACTGCTGACTAAAAAGTCAAGTTGAATGCTGAAAACCAGAGTTCATTTTCGCGTAATCTTAGAGTTCAATGCCATAAAATTCAGAGTTCGAAGTCGCTTTATGAATTCTATATTAATTCTCTGCGAATTGGCACATCTTTTACACATCTATGTACACTACACTTAAATATAAGATAACTCCTAGGTATATACTGGTGCACTGAGTCTAAATATTGTCTTTTTTCTTCAAACAAAAAAAAAACCTTGTGACTGAAGTAGTTGTCCGAGAGTAAACAGTTTATAAATTAATTCTCTCACTAATAACTGTCTTTGACGAAGGTATGCCGTACTGGCGGTGTTCATTCGCCCACAGGTGACATCCCAGGTGAAAGGCTATGCTCACCTTTGTGACAACCTAGATATCACCTTTCCGTACGTACCCTCTGACTCTACAGGCTTAAAGTCGTCGACATTGGCGTCGGCCTGACCCATTGTTACCTCCAATTGCCATGTTCGCCCCCTCCTCTGCATAATTTTGATCATCGTAGACATCGAGTCTGACAGATTGCTGCACATGTTTGGGCTGGGAGATAGGACGACGTTGATTGGACGGTCTCCATGGAGCATACATTTCCCTTTTTCTAACTGGAATTTCTCTACCTCTTTCATAGTAGCTTCCTCTATTGGCCCACGGCTCGTGGATTTTCCTCCTGGGGTTACCAGTTACAGGCCTTCTCTCCTTCTTTCCAATTAACTTACCATATGCTTCCACACTCAGAAGTACCTCCTTCTGCAGATTTGCTACTACTGCGCATAGCACTTTAATTTCTCCGCCACTCTCAGTGCTATTGTCTGAGCCATCAGTCAAACTTAAAGGCAGCTCTTTTACCTCTGCCCTTTTGGCATCACCAAACGGTCCATGCAACAACAGATGGTCTTTTACCGGGTGTTTTTCTTCGTTCAGCATCCCCTTTCTGATTACTGTCAGGTCTGCCCCCGAATCCACGACTGCTCTAGCTGTCTGGTCGCCACATCTGATTCGAACCTCTTCATAATCTACTGGGATACGTATCTCTCCCTGTCCCATTACTCGACTGCTTGGACTTGGCCTTGAATGTGTCGTAACCCTTCCTATTGTTGCCTCACAAACATCTTTCGCAAAATTCCCCGCCTGCCCACGGTCAGTAGGGGACACCGATGGGCTTGGAAAGGCCGCTGTCCGTCGGATGGGACGTTAAGATCATGGCCCCGTGTGCGGGAGAGCCATACCCTGTGCACGTTAAAGAACACACTGGATGGCCTTGACGGGAGGCTACCATTTGTCTCCCAACAGCTCTTCCAGTGGGTCCCCTCCCCCAACGTTCTCTGAGCCTTCGGGGTCCATGTGACCTGGCCATTTAGCCCATGGTGTGCAAAAAAGTGCCGCTCACAAGTAAAACAACCCAACCCAACCCACAAACATCTTTAGAATTCTGATCCAAGGTGCAAACTTTATATACCTGAGTTCGGCTCTCGCGGTCCCCAGTTCTCAGTGGGCAATCTTTCATCAAATGTTCGTCAGATCTACATTTATGGCACCTCCTTACTTTTGGGACATTTCTATATTCAGCTAAATTAACTGCCGGTTGATACCTTCTGCTCGAATAATTTCTCTCTGAGTCTATCCTCTGCTGGGGGGAAACAACACGTTCTGCATATTGTCTATGCCTCACCTCTTTAAAAGTTAGAACCTCTTCCGTTCCGTTTACACTGGCTAGATGGATTTCTGTCCACGTGGCTATCTCGTCTGCTTTTGCCCATGACTCTGTCTCTTTCTGTACTATGTAAGCATGAGTGTCTTGAGGAAGGCTATCACGTAACTTATCCGACACTATCAGGTTCATAAGCTCCTCAAATTTTGTCACCTTCCTACTGCGGACCTAGTAATCCCAGCTATTTCTGAGTCTCGAGGCTAACTGATTATATGACTCATTCGGTTCTTTCGCGAAAGTTTCAAACTTTCTCTTGTACGCAGAGGGAGTGAGCTTAAACTCTTTTAATACAGCCTCTTTAACTTTCTTATAATTAGCAAAATCCTCTGCACTTAATTTTCGAAAAACGTGATTTGCATATTTACCATCTAAAAAAGAAATGATGACTTTGCCTTGAAACTCCTCTGGTACTTCATATATCTTAAATCCCCTTTCCGCTGTCTCAAAGAGATTTATCACCTCTTCTGGGTTTTTAGGGCTTCCAGCTAACATATTTCCCAATAATTTTATATAATTAGCCAGCCGCGCATCTGCTGGATTACTAGAAACTGCCACCGTTCGCACATCACCCCTCTCCTCGTTTGCATTCCTCATTTGCAGTTCCAGCATTCTATACTCATGCTCTCTCTCCTTTTCCCTTTCTCGTTCTGCTGCCTCTCTCTCTTCCCTTCTCAGCTGCATCTCTAACCTAATCCTCTCTAATTCAAAATCATCTCCAATCCTTTCTTTAGCTCTCTGCTTTCTGTTCCCGCTCCTCAGCATATCCGCATCGTTGTAATTGCCATAATCCCTCAACCCTCTCCTGTCTTCCGCAGCATCCGACTCTCTGTCTATTGTCACCTCCTCGCTTCCCCGGTCACTCCCTGAATAACCACCCTGCGCGCTATCCCTCTCTGTGACTGTGTAGCCTCGCCTTAACTCATCCCTTTCTTTATCGCGACCGCTCCTAAGCTTCATTTTAACTCGTACAGGCCTCTGCCGTATCTAACTACTCGCCCCTAGAGTAAGAGGATACTTACCTCCGATGTGATGACAGGAACGAACCGCCTCGTCAGTCTGCCACCTGAAGCACCCAGTCGGAACACTCTTGGTAGTATCAGCCTTGCGCTGGTCAGCTTCCAGTGGATGTTGAACTTTTCCGTCACCTTCACAGCTTTTTCCACAGTTCGAACGTGATGCACGATTCTTCAGGTACCTTCACAGCTATTCTATCGCCTGAAGCACACTGCAGGACACACTTGGCAGTATCAGCCTTGTTCTGGTCAGCTCACAATGGATGTCGGAACTCTTCCGTCACCTTCGCTGCTACTTTCACCTCTGTTGCGTACTGGCGGCTGCTCCACTTTGTGATGTTGCTTCTTCGTTTGTCGGTCTATTGGGACCACTTAGGAACGTCCCCTCGGTTCGATCGCAATACGCGACAGGTGAAAGTGTCTTTCGGAACAAAATCAAAGATTTTATCACAACTGCAGGGACTCAATACTGGGGCTCCTCCCCAATAAATTGGTTCACTCTTCAGCCTTTATTTTAAAATAACAAATATTTATTTAACCTTCCAAACATGCTTGATGGACGAGGACATATGCTCAATTACATAGATTACAACAACAGCTTACTATGCCCGTTCAGCTGCGTCCACAGAGCCCAATGCCGTTGTTACCAGTCGGCATTTCCCAGCTTTACAATTTCTCGTCTGCACGCTTTCGAAACTCGACCGGCTCTGTTCCTCGCTGTTGCCAACCCTTTCTCTTTCTCTCTCTCTGCCTGACCATCTGGGGCGTCCGCGAGCAGTGGGGTGACCTCCGTCCCCTCTGGGCACTGTTACATCAATTAACTTTCCAGATGCTGGGACAGAGGGCCTCCCACGTAGCATATGCCTTGTTGATGAAATCCAAAATAAATATACAAAGCCTGAAAAAAAAATATCTCAAAAGGCCTCTAGCCTGACAAACATATTTATGAGAAGCAGCCTTCTACCAAATGAAGATAATTAAATCAAGGTACCGAAGTCGCCTCACCTATGAACATTTAAATTACTGCCTTCAATTCTGCCTCAGAAATTATGAACCCTCATTTAGTAAGCTAGCAGAAGATATGCAGCTTCACGAACCTACTTCTCAATAGTAAAATTAGTGATAACAATCATCTTTTATGGATATTTGCAATAAATTGTTTTAGATGGAAAAGATTCTATTTTAATTCATGTAACACTGTCACCTTAATATGTTTGATGCTAAATTGTTATTTAATGCTAATCTGGTCCAGCAGTGTTAAACCATTTTTATGAGATATGTACCATGGTCGACCGCGAAAGATTTTCTGTCTTAAAAGTCGATCGCAGGGTCCAAAAGTTTGCCCCTCCTCGCATTGCAGTTTTTCCGCTGTACTTCAGCGAATAAGATATGATGGATATGAATAACAGTAATAATTAAAATTTGCAGTAGCAGCTTCTAGAATCAATGGTGTTGTTTGTTTTCTCTCGGGTTTTTTTTCAATAATTCACTTCAAAGAAGTTTAGTCCACAAATGAAAAAAAAAATAACTCAAAAACCAATGAAGACAACGCCAAAGGTACATACAAAGGCTTCATTGCTGTTATTTACTTTCCATTTCTTTTAATCTCTGTAATCTACTTCGCAGCAATGCAGTCAGCTTTCAGGGCAAAGGCAAGAAATGAACTGAGAAATGAACATATCGAAAGCCTTTTCATATTTCTTCCTTTGTTGAAAGAACAAACTTCGTGCATATATGAAAGAAAACATTTCGTTCAAATGCGCTTGAGAGGAGGAATTTTTATATATCTATAGAAGTAATATATTTGTCGATCTTTTCATTTATTAATTAAAAAAGTGTTGAATCTGAGAAACAAATCAGGTTAATGCTTTCTTATCTCGTTTTGAAAATAACGAGCTAATGTTGTCTGTCTGTCCGTCGGTCCGTGTCTAGATTCAAATTTTTTGTTATTAGAGCTAAATTAAATTTCTTTTTGGGTTGGATAGGTATTGATGAAATATTTACTATTCGCATTTTCGGAGTCACCCAAAGCTTTAAAATTGCGTCCTTTAACGGTGGAAAAAGCTTAAAATTTCAAACTTTTATTCGAATATTTTCACACGATGCGTTGAGGCTAGGAATTTGAAATTTTGACAATAGAATGTTAAGATCACGAGGTTTGCTTACTGCTTATCGGGTACTTAACTTTAGAAAAAAAAATGCTAATTTTCAGTAATTAATGGAATACCACGGTTTAGGATTGTAGTGAAATAAAAGTTATAGAAATTAAACTTATAACTAAACTATTAGTGCTGCTCTTAATATAGTATGGTGACGTAACGCATAATTTTTAATAGTGAGTTTGCAAAGCCGAATTTTAACCCTAAATAAATCAAAGTAAAACAAAATGAAAGAATCGCACAATCAAGAATCTATAAATGCATTCGAGAAACCATGTTATTCGCAACGTCCTCGGTGAAGGTAGCAAAGAGTAATATTGTGAAGCACATTATGTGTAGTTTTTTCCACTCCGCATTTTTAATTTATTCATTTAGCATATTTGCATTGCAATGAATATTTAAAAAAATAGGTATATCTAAAAAAAAAAACATAAAAAAAATACTTACGATTTCATGAGGAAATGAGAAAAAAATGCTTTACATCAAAAAATAGCGAAATTTCCATTCGCCCAGGTTAGATGGAACGGAACATTTCCGTGATATATGTATTTCATTTCTAATTGTCCAAACCAAAGATGCAACAGCTTTTTTGGGTGCCCCCCCCATATATGAGAAATAAAAATATGCGCATGCAAAACTATATCCGTTTTTCTTTGAAGGCAAAAAGTATATCGAAATCGGTTGATTAAGTGCAGAAATATTGAGTACATAGACAGACGGATAAAAAATACCTGCATCCAAACTGAGCCATTTCCTCCGCCAACGCAAAGATGATCCTTCGGCATAACATTAGTATTTTTGCTTTCAAGAAAATGTATTAAACAAATGAAAAACAACTAATCTTGATTCGCCATAATATCCATGAAATGTAACATTCAGGCTCATATCTATAGGAAGGAAAAAAGGGGATGGTGGTTAGAGATTGAGATTTCCATTGCATTCCCCTCTGTTTTGAAGGTCTTTAAAAATTCTTGAAAAATGCATAATACAGTATATATATATATGTGTATACATTTGCTGGCCATTAAAAGTGCAACACCAGGAAGAACTCATCAGATTGCACCGAAATATGCAAGATGGGTAGCCCATGGGAGAACATGTAAAGGATTCAAAGCGCAGCACCTATGCACATCATGTATGAAAGTAACGCCCCCTGGAAGTGGTATAAGAGGAGATTACAAAGACCTGGTGTAAAAGCACTGGAATTGTGTTTGCTCGCAGTTCTTGCGCAATAAGGATAAAGTATGCCCGTTCGGAGAACACGGCATCCATACGACCAGGTTTCCGACTTTGATCGAAGGAGAATTGTGGGATTACGGGAAGGCTTATCGTACCGAGACATTGGTGCTCGTGTTGGACGGAATGCTGCCACAGTGACGAGAATATGGCGACAGTGGTAGAGGAGGAACGAACTCACCGACATGAGGGATCTCAACGGCTCTGTCACAATGAAAAACAGAACCTCTCGTTCGTTAATAAAGAAGTTAACGAACGAGAGGACAGACATCTCGTGCGCATGGCTTTGAATGATCATACAGCCACAACAAACACCTTAGCTCAACAGTTAGGGTATGCTGCACATCAATCAGTGTCCGCATGTACGGTTCGACGTCGTCTGCAGCATCTGGGTATCTCTGCTAGGCGGCCATTGCTTCGGCTGCCATTGACTCTACAACACAGGCGTATGCGACTGTAATGGTGCCAAGAACGTCGCACATGGATGTGTGAATGGCATCGCATCGTCTTTCCAGAGGAATCCCGCCTCGTTTTAGAAGAAAATGCTGATTAGGCGAAACTTTTTTCTAATTTAACCACTTTATTATTTCTGGTATTAAATAACAAAGAATTAATTGACAATACTGAATCTTTGTTATTGGCTCGAATTTAACTGTTTGACATAGTGTTAGAAACAATACGGATTGCGCTATTGGGGGAAAAAAGAAAAAAAAAGTGTATTGTGTTAAACTATTTTACTCTGAAGACTAATATTTTGTACATCATGAGTAAAATATTGTATGAAAACTACGTATAATATATGTATATATAGTACGTAGTATGCGTACTAACCAAATATTAATAATATGAAAATATTGCAACCGTAAACGAGTCATACTATAGCGCAGTGGTGCTCAAACTTTTATGCTTCACGTACCCCCTGAAAATGTATATGTAACTGGCGTACCCCTTGTATAGATAGATAAAACTATAGTTATAGTATAACAATGGGAATAAAATAAAACATATATGTATATACACATTAAATTTGTATTCATAAATTACATATATGTGTGTACACATTAAATTTGTATTCATAAATTACATATATCGATAAACACAAAAAATGACATTTTTGCACAGCAGTGTTGCCAACTTAGCGATTTTGTTACTAGATCTAGCGACTTTTGAGCTCTCACGGCGTACCCAAAAAAATTTACCGCGTACCCCACGTTGAGAACCCCTGCTCTAGCGGGTTATTATTTCTGTATTATTTATACTTCAATAATTATTTATATTTCAAAAATCACTCATAAGGAATATTTCATTTACTTTTTTTGTACCTTTTTTCTTTTATGTAGGTACATCGGAGGAAATTTACTATTCCTGTGAGCTGGTTTTGGATTGCATAAGACTCTCTAAAATTAATGAATGCCTGCCCCGCCAAAAACGGCACTACAGGCTAATCGGAGCTACTCTAAAATTTTGTTACCCCACGAAACCCCCTGTCCTCTGGAAGAACACCATCATTTTTCTTTTACATCTTTCTCTTTAGTTAACAAAAATCATATATACAAATATATATGATTAGTAGTACTTAGGGTACTACCTGGTACCCTTTACAAAAATTAAACAAGAATATGTAACATTTTCAATTAAATATAAAGTAACAATTGACTCTTGAAGTTTTCTGACATCGAGATTCTTCATCTTGACACTTATATCTCCTCAACATTATAATCTTCTCATCATCACCGTGGGAGGAGAGTTTTATCCCCTCCTATTAGTCTATATAATCAATCTTCTTGTCTTCTAGTTTCTTCTTCAACATTTTGAATCGTTTTGTTTTTAATATAATCTTCTCATCACTGTAGGAGGAGAACCAGTCCCCTCCCATTAGTCTATTATTATAAAGTTTTGAGTATTATCATAAACATGTCTCATGGTATCTCTAACTTGAGATCTTAAATCCTGTAATTCCCAAAGAGGATTTAAGCTATCACGACCAAGTCTTGCTAGGTTGTTTCCTCTTAAATTCAATAACTGAGGACAATTTGGATTGTGTAAAGGGAATTTGGAAGCTCACTTTAAAATTATTCATGAGATTATTCCATTACTTCTAATAAAGATTCGAGAGTTAACGTGAAGAGATGCTGTGGAATAAACTTTCACATCAGGCACTACAAAATATCCCATTTTTTGTGAAAGGTGATTGAGATTGATTAACACACAAGCGGATTTTTTGGGTGTAATTTCGGAAATATTAACCGCCAGAACTCTTCCTTCCTCCCTACGGTTATCTTCAGAATAGAATTTCCCTCTTTGTTTTACTAGTGATCGGGCTGTAAAATAGCGTGATAGTTATAAACCATCACGCTATTTTACAGCCCGATATAAGGCGTACTAAGAAAGAAATCAGTGACGAAAAAATCACAACAAATTCATGTTCATTAGGAAAGAAATCACAAACGAGAAAAAATATGCAACACTCTTTGTTCAGTAACACTATTTGCATATTATTAATATTTAGTTAGTAGGTTTTTATATTATTAATATTTAGTTAGTACGTATGGAGTACCAGTTCATCGTGCACTTCTTTTAGTAACATAGGAAAGTTCTTCAATTCAAACATGAATGACATATTATCGAAACGATTTTCTTCAATAAATTTCGTTGGCAACGGGGGAAAGATATTCTCCATCTTCTAATAAATCTTAGTATCAGAAAGAATAACTTAACAATTAATATTCATTACATTTAAAATTCACACAGCTGCTAGTGTTCCCGACATATTTCTTAGCGAACGGCAAATAACCAGGGTAATATCTACACCATGGAAATGTGATCTTTGAGGACCCTGCGCAAGATGATTTTTTAGAAACCACCGCATAACAGTGCCAAGTAATCTCGCATTTAAATTTATCTCGATTCATGAGGACCCAACCAACATTTGTTAATGAAACAATTATTTGGGCGTTCACTTAAGACTAGTATTTTTTGTAACAAATATATTTATATGGGCAAACACATCCAAGAAAAATCACGCTGGATGGGCTTTTCAGTCCTATGATGTCAGAAGTTTGCGAGCGCGTTACATACGGGGAAAAACCTGTTACATATAAACCCCTCAAGCAGCTGCTTGATAGAGCCATAGTAGAAGGTATGTGAGGAGAAAAACAACTTTCCCTGGGATAAGTAGACAAGCGAAGTATGGTTATATTTTATTCCCCCCAAATTCATGTTCCCCACCAAATTTATTCAGTATTTTGAGTTTTTTGCTTTAAGTTATATTAGAGGAATCTACATATCCAATTTGGTATGCAACTTCTTCTTAGTGAGTAGGACAAAGTTTTCCTCTCTTTTTGGGAGGTGATTGGAAAAGAAGTTTAGTGAGTCAATCATACCTCACAAAACTTCCCCTTCATCTGAGGAATGCCCTCGTACTGTCGCTCAAAAAAGTATCCGAACGCTGTGGTTGATTACAAAATTCAGAAAAAAATATCTGGCAACGATTTTTTTAGAAATTAGTAATCTGACAACCTTCGTGTCACGTGACACGAAGGTTGCCAGACCACTATTTCTAAAAAAATCTTTTCCAGATATTTTTTCTGAATTTTGTAATCAACCGTAGTGTTCGGATACTTTTTTGAGCGACAGTACAAGTTGTTTCCGATGTCTTAAAAGGTTTTCAAATGCATAGTCAACAACAGACGTATAAAATCTTTCCAAAATATTATATAATATTCCTTAAAGCAAGTTTTCTTGTCTCCCCCCCCCTCCACTGAAATAAAACGACCAATGCACCATCTGAAGCCTTATTGGCTCACGATGGGAGACATTAGATTGCCGGAAATCATTGCACTTCTCTTTAAGAGATTGGTATGCCATAATTCTGCGCTTTCATTGGATGATAAGAGACCCACGATTTTTGAGTATATAAAAAACATCGGTGGTTCTTTTGATTTTTTTATCATTTACTGCAAAAGCGTTTTTTCCCAATTAAAAACCCTTCATCGTCCCTGCAATCCAGCAGAGCCTGCGAGCGGGGGCACCCAAGAGATTAACAGATGGTGCAAAATATTCCCCTGTTATATCTCGTGTGAAGTTGCATTTAAAAAGATCTGTGGTAGCGCTTCGGACCTTTTCATACATCCTCGACGTTTTATTTGAAGATCCGCCTTGTCATTAACAGGTGCAACAAAGCATTCTTGACATTTGTAACCTTCACCACGATTTTTATTTGCAACCTTACCCCTTCAATGTTATCATTCTATAACTGTAAGCAATTTCTTGGAACCGACAACTTATCTAAAAGCCAGCAAGAGGTTAGGAACGGGGGAAAATTACGTTATAAAAGTAGCTTCGCTACTTATAACAGATTTAGTGTGTGTTTTAAAAATATCTAGTATTAACTTAATGATTATTTTTACAAATATCATTGTGTAAGGCCATCAAGGCTGCTTTGCCATCAGTTTTCAAACCACATTTTCATTAAGTGAATTTATTTCAACACATGTAATTGCCTTATATATTATGGGATTACAAACAAATCCAGCCTAGAAAATAGCAGCATCTGAAATTTTAAATTGTTCAAAAGCGTTTTTGGCTGCTATGTCAAAAGTAGCTGTAGCAATAGTTTCATTGAGGAAGTAAGCCCTATCAGTAAATATCTGTGAAAATTTTCATATTCATTATCAACGAAGGATTCATTTATAATCTTTAAGACTTTTTGATTCATATCACTTTTATTTATTATATTTGTAATACTTTCTTTAATACTTGGTTACTGCAAAGTCCAAATGAGATCTTATATTTATAAATCACCTTTATTTTTAATTTCTAAAATATCTGTCACTGGAACACAAGGACAACGCTCGTCCAAGACAAAGCATGCCTTCACACTGCAGCTTGAACAATGGAGACTCTACGGAAACTGAAGTCGGATGATACACAATATAGTCTCGACTTGGCTCCATCCGATTTCAATTTGTTTGGACCTCTGAAGAAGTTTTTATTGAACAAGAAATTTCGAGACAACGATGAGGTCATTGCAGCTGTGCAAAGTTGGATTCACAAGCAACCAAAAACCTTCTTTGAAACTGGAATTAAGAAATTGTTACAAGTGCATTGCAAGGGATTACGTTGCAAAGTAAAATGCTTGATTTTCCTATTTCGTTGTGAATAAACTTTTCAGAATCAAATTCTGATTTATATTTGAACGTCACTGATACAATTTTTGTCTGCTGTTCGTTAATAATTTTTACAGTGTTCGATCGCGCAGGTTTATGATCGACAATTTTGCTAATATTAATAAGTAGATTCTGCAATATTAAATCGTGTTGCACTTTTACTCTATTGCGTGTAATATCTACATAGATTAAAACCTAAACATTTAGAAGAAATATGTGAGTTTTATTACACTAAAATCAATCAATATTTGCGTTAAAACGTTGCGTATTAAAATCCGATTCTAACGTAGCCGAGAGAATAAAAGTATTGCCTGAAGTCAGGAGCACATAGACGTGGGGGGGGGGCTGGTGTTAACGCCCAGGGATCTTAAAAAGCATATATAATGACGGAGGCATAATTTATTTTGACGAAGGATAATTTATTTTCCATGACTGAGGCATAATTCATTTTCCATAAGCATGCGTTGATAGATGAAGTGTTCCATAATTAATATTCATTTTACAGTTTCACAAATTTACTTTCATCCTCTTTTAAATTTTCTTTTCATTTTTATTAAATACTATCTAAGAATCATATTTTTATTCTATTTGTCTATTATCGAATTATTTGTAGCTAAGACGGGAGTCTGAAAAATTGCTTTTCCCGGTCCCGTGTTGGCTCTCGTCAACTATGACCGAAATCCTTTATTTCTGAAAGAAATATCAGCCGAATTTCGAGAAATATTAAACCCCAAAGAAAAAACCCTTTACACTCGTGGGCACAAATATTGCAACACCTATAAAAGGTTGGATTATTTTGACTCTAAGCAGCGCTTTTATGCACACAGTGGACTAAATGACCAGGTCACAAGAACGTCGAAGTCTCAGAGAAGCCTGGGGGAAGGGAACCCAGTGGATAGTTGTTAAGGACACAGACCATAGCCTACCGCCATGGGCATCCAGATGATCTTTAACCTGCATAGGGTATGGCTTTGCCACCCGCGGGGCTATGACTTAACGTCCCATCCGACAGACGTCGGCCTTACCAAGCCCGTCAATGTCCCCTACTGACGGAGGGCAGGGCGAGGAGTTTTGTGGAGATAAATCTCAAAACTTGCCCAAATGCGACTCGAACCTGGGAACCGCAGATCACGAGTTTGGCGGGCTGTCAACTAAGACATCCCTACCCCCAACCCATAAAGTATGAAAGCAGTGACATCCAAATCGTTACCAGACGTACCACAGGAGGTCGTTTGCAAATGATTCCAGTGATGACAGCATTTCAGATTTCGGATTGAGCTCAGCATTTCACAGATGTTCTAAACAATGTGGTTAGTTCTACTCCCATTGTTTGCAATGATGATAGATGCATTGCTGTCTTCAGTGCTAGCCCTCTAACACAGTCTGAAGTTATTTTGGCTGTTTCTAAACTTAAATTACGTAATCTCCAGCGGTAGATGAAATTACTACTTAAATGCTTAGCATTTAGAACGTTTCTGTTAGCACGTGGATGATTGAAATTTTTAATAAATTTTTCCTAAGTATTTTATCAGAGCTATTATTATCCCTCTCTTTAAAAAAGGTGATCGCAGTTCTTGTGATAACTATAGGGGTATCAGCCTACTTTCTGTTCCAGGGAAAGTTCTTTCCTTGATTATGCTTAATAAAATTAGAAATCTGGTTGACAGGCAATTGCGTGATGAGCAATGTGGATTCAGAAGTGGTAGGGGATATTTTCACTCAGGCAGATTCTTTAGAAATGTTTAGAGTTTCAGAAACCTTTGGTTGCTAGCTTTGTTGATTTCAAAATGGCTTTCAACTCTGTTGATCGTCATAACTTGTGGTTGATTGTGCGATCATATGGTATACCAGACAAGTTAGTTAACATAATGAAGGCTCTCTATAATAACACTGAGTCTTGTGTGAGAGTTGATAAGTCTTGTAGCAATTGGTTTAGCATTGCTTCTGGTGTTCAACAAGGGTGCATTCTGTCTCCTTTTCTCTTTAGTTTGGTTATTGATTATGTTATGCGAAATTCATTTCAAGGGAAAAATTTTGGCCTTAAGTGATCTGGAGATCTGAAAATTTCGTATTTAGATTATGCTGATGATTTAGCCCTTTTGGCAAATGATGACGAGATGAACTCTTTCATTCGAGCTGTTGATGAGACTGGTAGTAGAGTAGGCTTGTTGATAAACACAGAGAAAACTGAAGTGACGAAAACAGATCAGGCATGCAGTGGTTCATTTAATCTGAATAGTTGCACTCTTGAGCAAGTGTCTCAGTTTAATTATCTTGGGAGCTATGTAACAGACACTGGTGATGTGCGGCATGAGATAAATAGAAGAATAAGGATTGTATCTGGGACTTTTAAGAATCTATGGAGAGTATGGAAAAATAGGCGTATGTACCTAAACACTAAAATTAGGCTGTATAATAGTTTGGTTCTTTCTAAGGTTAGTAGGTAGCGAAACATGGATCCTCTGTAAGCAGGATAACAAGAAACTTGATGCCTTTGATTCTAGATGCTTACGCAGTATCTAGGACATTAGATGGTTTGACTTTGTAAGTAATAATGAGGTTAGAAGAAGGAGTCATCAACCTCGTTTGAGCAGCATATTGTGCAGAGAGAGACTGAGTTGATTTGGCCATGTTGCTCGTAATGATAATTATAGATTAGCGAATAGGATTATGAATAGTGTGTCTAAGGCCTCAGAAAGAGGAGGAGACCTAGGATGATGTGACAGGACCTTGTTAGAATTGGTCTACAGTGTCCAGATGCAGCAGATGTAGCTCAGGACAAATGTGTGTGGAGAATTAAATTGCATGACTGGTTGGACCTACGTAGCCCATGAGTGTTTGAAGATGATGATGTTAACAGATGATTTACGCCAGCGGGCATCATACCCCCTACTGAGAGCCCGTATTGGGGGTCCCTAAACACACCCTTAATATGCACACAGTTGATTGAGCGATCAATCATTACTACCCTGTAACATGCTGTACCATTCTACTAAGTTTCACCGAGGTTCGGCTCTTGCTTCATGGTGTATCAATGGTTGCATGGTATATCAGTCTTGCTTCATGGTGTATCAGTGGTTGCATGGTATATCAGTCTTGCTTCATGGTGTATCAGTGGTTGCATGGTGTATCAGTCTTGCTTCATGGTGTATCAGTGGTTGCATGGTGTATCAGTCTTGCTTCATGGTGTATCAGTGGTTGCATGGTGTATCAGTCTTGCTTCATGGTGTATTCATGGTGTATCAAAATTGGTGGTCCAATTTTGCCTTAAAATAACGAAATAGGAACTTGTGTGCACTGATTTCTGCTAGATGGTGACATGGCGGCCGTCAATCCATGCAGAATAAATAATACTCTACCTCAACATATATTACCATTATCTTCCAGAGTACGTCAAAACCAACTTATTTTAATAAGTGTTCATTTTTACTGAGCATTCATCATTTTGATTACAGTGTGTATGATATATTACTAAATTATTAATGCATTATTTGCTTTTTCAATGAGGGCGATTTCAATGTTGACTCAGTTCTCTCATTACGAGCTCTCCATTTGCATTTTCTCTGAGATACGCATTTGAACAAAATAACCGATCTTTCGTATCTCCGAAAAAATTTCGGAGATACGAGATACGGGAAAATAATTTCTTCATGTCCATGTTAAAATATAAATAAATTCGAAAGCGATTCGTCAAATTCAAGAGTCTGCAGTGCATGAAAGAAGGATCGTGTAAATATGCGTTCTCACTTCTCTCTAGAGCGCAGTGAGAGGTAATGATTTCTAAAGCTTTTCTCTAACGGTCGATCACTTAAAAGTCGTTAAACAATGGGTGCACGTCTTGGCAAAGGAGAGAGTATTTGAAGAAGTGAATGCAGAACACCTGGTAAAAGAATTCAAGTGAGAGTTGAGCAATGGGGCTTGTGAAAGAATGCTTCACAAAGAGCTGAAGCTGATTAAGAACCTCCAGACGAAGGTCACAACAACGGCAACGCACGAAAACTAATTAAAGGATTCAGTTCTTTAAGGATCCATTAATATGATCGAAAATGAACACCAAAACTTGGTTGATTAAATTTGGTACACTCTAGTGCATAAAGAAATAGAAAAGTAACAAGAGACGTGGAAAAGTGTTTGCAGTCTTATTATCTACTACCGTATTTCTTCGATTCTAAGACGCACCTTAATTTCAGTGCCACCAAGAGAGAAAAAGATTTGGTTCTAAGAAAAATAAAACGGTAAAATATATCTGACAAATATTTTTATTATAATGGAATTCAATTTACTAACAACAATAGTGCCTATTTATTAGTAGGTATGTTATTCATCACTTCTTTCTGATTCAATATCAGAGTCTGATTCTTCTAAGTCGTCTTTATCTCCATTATCCCATAATATATCGTCTTCTGAGCCATCGAGAGCGTTGGTGATGCAACATTTTTCAAATGAGTGCTGCACTATTCTTTCTGGGATTTGCCTCCGAGCTGTTGATACCCATTCCGGCAATTTTGATGCCGGCGCTTTCTTAATTTATCCGGAAGGTGTCAGTAGAAGGTTGTCAGTTAACAGCCAGTTCCAAGCTCACTATAATTCATTCACAGAGCTCCACTTACAATGAAATAACGGTGGCTTCACATTTGGAAAGCGCAGGAAAATACCCACATTTGGAGAATGCGATAACGGTCAAACTTGGAGGCGGGGTTTACGCGTAAAAACAAAACGTCTGGTGCTGTGTGCAAAGCGCGGGAAAATTTGAAAAAAAAAAAAAAAACTGCGATTCTAAGACGCACCCGTTTTTAGAGACGTTTTATATGGGAAAAAAGTGCGTCTTAGAATCGAAGAAATACGGTAATTCGTGAAAAGATGAAAGCAACGAAAGAATTATCCATAATGTCTTCTTTGATAAAAGGACCATACAAAGAAAGCATGGCGTCAATATCCTTTGCCTCCATTACTTGCTTCAGAAACATTGCCAGAGGAAAGTGTCAGTGTTCTACTTTCTGATGACGAGGATGAACTTACCTTATTGATACCATCACCAAATTTTTATCCAGAAAGGAAGCGATTAAACACCTAGTCACCCTTCTCCAGAAAGGAAGAGATTTAACACCTAGTCACCCTTCTCCAGAAAGGGAAAGTTTAAACACCTAGTCATTCTTCTCCAGAAAGGAAGCGATTAAACACCTAATCGTCTTTCTCCAGAAAGGAAGCGATTAAACACCTAATCGTCTTTCTCCAGAAAGGAAGAGATTAAACACCTAGTCACCCTTCTCCAGAAAGGAAGCGATTAAACACCTAGTCACCCTTCTCCAGAAAGGAAGAGATTAAACACCTAGTCACCCTTCTCCAGAAAGGGAAAGTTTAAACACCTAGTCATTCTTCTCCAGAAAGGAAGCGATTAAACACCTAATCGTCTTTCTCCAGAAAGGAAGAGATTAAACACCTAGTCACCCTTCTCCAGAAAGGAAGAGATTAAACAACTAGTCACCCTTCTCCAGAAAGGGAAAGTTTAAACACCTAGTCATTCTTCTCCAGAAAGGAAGCGATTACACACCTAATCGTCTTTCTCCAGAAAAGAAGCGATTAAACACCTAGTCACCCTTCTCCAGAAAGGAAGAGATTAAACACCTAGTCACCCTTCTCCAGAAAGGGAAAGTTTAAACACCTAGTCATTCTTCTCCAGAAAGGAAGCGATTAAACACCTAATCGTCTTTCTCCAGAAAGGAAGAGATTAAACACCTAGTCACCCTTCTCCAGAAAGGGAAAGTTTAAACACCTAGTCATTCTTCTCCAGAAAGAAAGCGATTAAACACCTAATCTTCTTTCTCCAGAAAGGAAGAGATTAAACATCTAGTCACCCTTCTCCAGAAAGGGAAAGTTTAAACACCTAGTCATTCTTCTCCAGAAAGGAAGCGATTAAACACCTAATCGTCTTTCTCCAGAAAGGAAGAGATTAAACACCTAGTCACCCTTCTCCAGAAAGGGAAAGTTTAAACACCTAGTCATTCTTCTCCAGAAAGGAAGCGATTAAACACCTAATCGTCTTTCTCCAGAAAGGAAGAGATTAAACACCTAGTCACCCTTCTCCAGAAAGGAAGAGATTAAACACCTAGTCACCCTTCTCCAGAAAGGGAAAGTTTAAACACCTAGTCATTCTTCTCCAGAAAGGAAGCGATTAAACACCTAATCGTCTTTCTCCAGAAAGGAAGAGATTAAACACCTAGTCACCCTTCTCCAGAAAGGGAAAGTTTAAACACCTAGTCATTCTTCTCCAGAAAGAAAGCGATTAAACACCTAATCTTCTTTCTCCAGAAAGGAAGAGATTAAACATCTAGTCACCCTTCTCCAGAAAGGGAAAGTTTAAACACCTAGTCATTCTTCTCCAAAAAGGAAGCGATTAAACACCTAATCGTCTTTCTCCAGAAAGGAAGAGATTAAACACCTAGTCACCCTTCTCCAGAAAGGGAAAGTTTAAACACCTAGTCATTCTTCTCCAGAAAGAAAGCGATTAAACACCTAATCTTCTTTCTCCAGAAAGGAAGAGATTAAACATCTAGTCACTCTTCTCGAGAAAGGGAAAGTTTAAACACCTAGTCATTCTTCTCCAGAAAGGAAGCGATTAAACACCTAATCTTCTTTCTCCAGAAAGGAAGAGATTAAACATCTAGTCACCCTTCTCCAGAAAGGGAAAGTTTAAACACCTAGTCATTCTTCTCCAGAAAGGAAGCGATTAAACACCTAATCGTCTTTCTCCAGAAAGGAAGAGATTAAACACCTAGTCACCCTTCTCCAGAAAGGGAAAGTTTAAACACCTAGTCATTCTTCTCCAGAAAGGAAGCGATTAAACACCTAATCGTCTTTCTCCAGAAACGAAGCGATTGAACACCTAGTCACCCTTCTCCAGAAAGGAAGAGATTAAACACCTAGTCACCCTTCTCCAGAAAGGGAAAGTTTAAACACCTAGTCATTCTTTTCCAGAAAGGAAGCGATTAAACACCTAGTCACCCTTCTCCAGAAAGGAAGAGATTAAACACCTAGTCACCCTTCTCCAGAAAGGGAAAGTTTAAACACCTAGTCATTCTTCTCCAGAAAGAAAGCGATTAAACACCTAATCTTCTTTCTCCAGAAAGGAAGAGATTAAACATCTAGTCACCCTTCTCCAGAAAGGGAAAGTTTAAACACCTAGTCATTCTTCTCCAGAAAGGAAGCGATGAAACACCTAATCTTCTTTCTCCAGAAAGGAAGAGATTAAACACCTAGTCACCCTTCTCCAGAAAGGGAAAGTTTAAACACCTAGTCATTCTTCTCCAGAAAGGAAGCGATTAAACACCTAATCTTCTTTCTCCAGAAAGGAAGAGATTAAACACCTAGTCACCCTTCTCCAGAAAGGGAAAGTTTAAACACCTAGTCATTCTTCTCCAGAAAGGAAGCGATTAAACACCTAGTTACCCTTCTCCAGAAAGGAAGAGATTAAACACCTAGTCACCCTTCTCCAGAAAGGAAGAGATTAAACACCTAGTCACCCTTCTCCAGAAAGGGAAAGTTTAAACACCTAGTCATTCTTCTCCAGAAAGGAAGCGATTAAACACCTAATCTTCTTTCTCCAGAAAGGAAGAGATTAAATACCTAGTCACCCTTCTCCAGAAAGGGAAAGTTTAAACACCTAGTCATTCTTCTCCAGAAAGGAAGCGATTAAACACCTAGTTACCCTTCTCCAGAAAGGAAGAGATTAAACACCTAGTCACCCTTCTCCAGAAAGGAAGAGATTAAACACCTAGTCACCCTTCTCCAGAAAGGGAAAGTTTAAACACCTAGTCATTCTTCTCCAGAAAGGAAGCGATTAAACACCTAATCTTCTTTCTCCAGAAAGGAAGAGATTAAACATCTAGTCATTCTTTCCCAGAAGTATATATACCATTAAAGGTCGCGAGATTATTCCAAATGTAATACTCTACTCTTTTACTTTACTGCAGAAAAAATATATTCTTTCAAATCAAGATGTCTTTAATTTAAAATATTATTCCAGTAGTAAGTTTGAAATTTAATTATATATCTGATGGTTAAGTGTCAAATGTACTACACACAATAATTTTTTAATAAACTTTGTTTTCAAATATTTTGTCGATTACAATAAAATTGAGAAAGTACCTCAAGTTAATACCCCTACCTTCAAATACGTATTAAATACCAGTAGCTTCCAATTTGTGCGTTTTCAATTTACGCTGCCATTTCCAGGAACCATCTATCGCGTAATACAAGAACTACTTGCATAGTCTTTGAAGGATCTTGAATGCATCTCCATTTGTGCTACATTAAAGGTGAATCATTTCAAACGATTTTTCTTTGAAACCATTTCCTGGTACTCACTTTTGAAATGATGGAGTACTGCAAGACCCCTTCTCCTTCCCGCACGAGGGTTTCAATGATATCTACATTTGTAAAGTAGTCCCTGGAGATCAGAGACTGAACCATATCACCTATCTATTAGACTTAAACGTCTCCGCCCCTGCCTCAGTGGGTAGCGTGCGAAGCTCGTAATTTATAGTTCCCAGGTTCAAGTCCCGCATCTCCTCAAAACTCCCCGTCCTGCCCACGTCAGTAGGGGATACCAGTGTGCTTGCAAAGGCCGCCATCCGTCTAATGGGACGTTAAGCCATGGCCCCTTGTGCGGGAGATCCATATTCTGTGAACGTTAAAGAACATGCTGGATGGCCTTGACGGGAAGTTACCATCTGTCTCCTAACAGCTGCCCAATGGGCTCTCTTCCCCAACCACCTCTGAGTTTTCTAGATCCTTGTAAAACGTTTAGCCCATTGTTTGCACAAAAATTCCACTCAGAGGTAAAACAACCCAACCGCAGTTGATGGTTTCTGGGTGCGCCAATTCAAGGAAGTGTAGTTCATATTCAGTTGCATTCACTGGACCAGAGGAACACCGCATTATTTTGCGTTGGTGCTGGGTTGGGTTACCTCTGAGCTGCACTTTTTTGCACACCATGGGCTAAATGGCCAGGTCACATGGACCCCGAAGGCATAGAGAAGGTTGGGGGAGGGGACCCACTGAAACAGCTGTTGGAAGACAGGTGGTAGCCTCCCGTCAAGGCCATCCAGCGTGTTCTGTAACGTGCACAGGGTATGGCTCTCCCGCACACGGGGCCACGGCTTAACGTCCCATACGACGGCCTTTCCAAGCCCATCAGTGTCTCCTACTGACCGTGGGCAGGGCGGGGAATGTTGCGGAGATAAATCTCAACGCTGACCCAGGTGGGACTCGAACCTGGAAACTACAGATTAAGAGCCTGGCACTACCGGCTGAGCCACCCAGGGGCGGCAATGCTGCCAGAGAAAATATGCTTAAAACTTGCTGGAATTGAATGTCACGTGCCGCTACTCGGTCCGCTTCTACAATATTCAGTTACTTAAACAGAGCAACTGCTTTAAACTTTTCGTAACTTTCTAACTTCACATGTGATTTATATCACTTCCTTTTTCTTACTGTAATATATAGTTTTATTTCCCGAACTCATCTCTCTCTGTATCCTGTAAAAAGTTGGAACTTTGCCATTTTATAACTTTATGTTGCTTTGCATGTTGAGAACGAATTCATCGACGACCACATTTTGAAAAAAAATCGAGGCATCTCTCTACGCATGCGCTATTGAATCTATTGATTAATATAAAGTTGAAACATTTTTCTTCTAAAACCAGATGGAAAAATTCGCTTTTATCCCTCTTGGAGTAGTAGGAGTGATAAAAGAGAATGATAAAAAGGAGAATTTCCTTTTGGAGTTGGTAGAAAAACATTACTTCAATAAAAACTTCACCCTAAGTAAAATGATCATCTCTCAGGAGAAGGGAAATTTTTAATAAATCACTAATTCATTCACAAATACCATCTCTGAATGAATAGTGAGACAAAAGCAGTTTTCCAACAACCTACATATTTTAGGAAAAAATCTAATTTTAGCGTTCAGTTGTCTTCAATACATACTGATTATTTTTATCCAAAAAATATAAATATGAATCAATTCATTAAATGAAAGTTGCCTGGCATCTTATGGTTACTATTTGAAGGTTAATTTAGAAAACATATCATGTGCGTGAATGTGTTTCACACAACTATCGCTTGTGCGTTAAAACCCATTATCTGCTCACATCTTTGATTCAGAAAGGGTATTCGCTCATGCAGCGTGACCGAGTAGGAAATGAAAACTTATTTTTCTCTCCTCCTTATCTTCCGGGGGAGAGGGGGGAAGGGAATAGGAGGGGTCAGAAAAATCTGACTTCCGGGATCTATCGTTCTGTGTCTCGAACTCATCTCTCTCTGTATCCTGTAAAAAGTTGGAACTTTGCCATTTTGTAACTTTGTGTTGCTTTGCATGTTGAGGACGAATTCATTGACGGCCACGTTTTGAAAAAAAAATCGATTTTCCTGAAAAGCACGCTTTTTCTCCTAATTTTCTACGCTGCAATCCGATTTTTTCTCTTTTTCAAACCTTTGTTAGTAACCGTTTGCGATTTTCAATATCAGGATTTCAGGGTCAATCACGGATTTTTCCAATTATCTGTCTTCTTTTCTTGACTGAAGAGCTCGCTGAAATCTATAATTCTCTATTTTTTTCGCAATACTGTATTTATTTTGAAAGAAATATTGAAACTGAAGTATTTGACACCAGTTTTTTTATTTTTGACCCGAACACTTCGAAATTGAAGAAAATTGAGAGAAAAAAATCATTATATAAACTTCTAAACTTTAATTTATTTTAGTAAAAGTAATTAGTATTTAATAGTTTAATAAAAATAATATTAAGTAAAAAAAATAGATATCTTATAACAATTAACATTGTTTGTGTTTTAACTTTTTAAGATAAATTTTTTTATGACCGCCAATTATGTTGTAAATGTTCAAATATTAAGTGAATGTTGCATGAAAATAGAGATTTAGAGAGATTTTGAATTTTTTTTCCAGTGATATATTTCTGCAAAAACCTTATTTCCAAAGTTAGGGAGCTTTAAGTAGGGATTTTCATTCAAATAACGCGGAACTTACCAATCCTTTCGAAAAAATCGTATACACCTCTTAGAATTGTATAGCAATATTGATTAATCATATAATTATTATATGTACCTTTTATAATAATATGATATACTAATGCGCTATTATCGTTTAGATTTTTAAAAAGGTCATTTACTTATTTTAAATTGATATAAAAATATTCGTAATAGGAATAAACCGGAAATTTTTATCTTTGGTCGCCAGTGTTGTCGATGATATTGATAGGTCACGCACCTATTGGTATTTGTAATTTCATCTTTTCACTTTTGGGATCTGGCAACAAGACTCCGTCCCATTTGTGTAATAACAGCGGACGTTGTGTTTGCCCGGGGATGGCATCTGATTGGCCCCTAGTGTAGGAGAATTCCCGCGGTTGCCTGAGTTATTGCCAGGGGTGATGGTGCCAATAGGACCCGTGTTCGGTCTCCTGTCTTCGAAATAATTGTTTATTGTTTCCGAGTGCACAACTGTAGTCCAGCGGAACTCTGTTTTCGTTATGGATTAATCTTCAATCAGGGTATAATCATTTTAATTCTTATTAATCTGATTGTTGTCACTTTTCTTTAATATTTTGACTGTCACTTTATAATTGAATTTATTTGAGTGGATTAGAAACATGATAACGTATCGCACATCTTTTTTAATTGAAATGATCTATGAATTATTTGAATTTATCCACCTTGATTTATCCACCTTTGTAAGTTGAATTTATCCACCTTTATAAGTGGGTGGAGGAATATGTTGATTTTGAAAATTTAAATAAATTTAAATCTTTTTTTGTTATTGTTTAAATCAAATTTGCATTTGTCTATTATTAAATCATCTACTCATCACAGCTGTAGTTAGAGAGTACATAACTGTATTGCTAGCTTGTGGGTTGTTCCTGGTTCGAACTCGAATCTTCTGAGCCACTCTTTCAGAATCATCTGTTAGAAAGTAAATTTTTGTTTGAAGTCAGATCGACAAATATTGATATGTAGTTCTACAGGGTGATTCAGAATTCATCATCAATATTTGGTGGGGAGGTAGGTAATAAGAAACGAAGGAGATTTCACATAGGAAAGCATGGGCGCATATGCCATGTAGTAGGGCAAAATGACCCCAGTTCAATGATGGAAAGAACACATAAGAAGGAAGTGGTAAGGAAAAAACATTTATTATCTTACATGTAACATTTCTTTGCATTGGTTGTACAGACTTACAAGAGGTGCTCGAACTGCCGACCATGTGCTAGAATGCATGACTCATAACGGCGTTGCACACGGCGGTTTGGGAAGCGCGCTGCATGCAATTGCCTGGCTCGAAGACATCTTTCTCCTTCCGCACCGTAAGTTACATGCATATCTGCACATTCATTCCACGTATACCGGTTCATGTTACTTCTGCAAATTCACCTTGTCGAATGACAACTGACTGCACGCGTCAAACAGCTATGCTTCTGTATGAGAGGTGTGTACACACAGCGCCCTCTACACCACCATGTGTTCGTCTGCCCCCATACTTTCCTATGTGAAATCTCTTTCTTTTCTTATTCCCTTCCTCCCCACTAAATATTGATGATGAATTCTGAATCACCCTGTATATAGATAGAATAGATACGTTATAACTATGTATGGATAATTATTTTTGATAAACGTGGAATATAATTTTAGTTCATGTCGCATGCCTTGAAGAGGAAAAGTTGCGGGTGACAATACTATGTCAATCGCTCTGGACCAATTAAATCCCGGAACAAGGAATCTCTAAGGGAGAAGAGAGCAAGCTTCCATAGGCGTAATGAAACTTTTAGATTGCAGCGTCCTCTAAACATGACAAATTCGTCCATTGCATTGAAGCCACCTTGCCAGGGAGAGGAGCGAGTTACCTGAATTACTTTTCCACTGCCGAGCAAGATTTTCAATTGCTTACACCACGTGACTATTTTTACATACACTTTGACTCTGAAAAATGTTCATTTCCAAAATTTCTCCTTCAGGAGGCACCATCACAATTTCCTTTTTCTTTAGAGAGAAAATAACAAGGAGTAATCAAAATTATTTTCTTTAATGAAATCCCATTTTGTAAAACAGGTAGTAGCTATGCTGAAGAAGAAAATTTTAATATTTTGAACACCCTACAGCATTTAATATATTATAATAAATTGAGATTTATGTGTCAATGCACGATAACATGTTTTATATAATTATATTATATACAATTGCTGATATTTTCAATAAATAGTTTTACTTGTACAAACGTTCAACAGATGGCAGCAGGCGCTTCCAGTATTAACAATAAAAAAAGAATTACACTATTAGAGCAAAGTGCAGAAACCTATTTACATCGATATGCTCCAGGGAGCACAAACCTGCAACATACATTGACTTATACATTCGTAAGATGATTAAATGTATTAATATACATAATAAATTTAAAAATTCTGCGAAATTGCTCAAAATAACCATACAGCGGCTTTTCCAGCTATCGTAAAATGCACTTCTGAAAGGGATAAAATACTCATTGAATAACTTTAGGGTCAGCTATCGCTGTGCGCAAATAGCCAAGGGTTGATTGGACAGGTTGTAACACTAATTAAATCCCATTAAATATATCAGGAGTAAGACAAACCATAGCTGCAACGAGCTAAAATGATTGCACTGCGCATGCGCAGATCGCCCCTTACAGTTTTCGTGCCTGCACACCAATTTGCCATGTTCAGCTTCGGAAAAATTAAGTAGAGCGGCGCCACTAACGCTTGTGTGAAGCTTGACCTCTTCTCCTTAGATCTTCTTTGCCGGGAAGGCAAAACAAAACTACGATTTTTTTTAATTATTATTTCTACCACCTTATTCTAATGTTGCCACATCTATCGATTTCTTATTCTACCATATGCCAGCCTATTGACAGCATTATTAGTATAATTTTGCTTGTACCATCGAGAGATAATATTTATTCCTCATTTTTGCGCAGTAATCAAGATTAGTGTTGTACCGACATCCAAAATGGCCGATTACTGAATTTTATAACCATTTTATATTATCCAGAGCGTCGCAATGTCTTTTATAATTATTCACCTACCACTATATTTAAAATTCTATTTCAGTAACATCATGATTATAAATTATTGACAATAATTCGATCATCAGACCGATGATTCTCTATGCTTCACCGATATGGGCATATTCATCATATTCGATGTGATTCATCGAATATGATTAATTCTTAAGATTCAGGTCTTACAGAACAAGATTTTGAGAACTGCGGTCGATGCCCCCTGGTTTGTCAATAACAGACAACTTCATAAAGACCTGGGCATCGACCATATATATACACATATAAAACGCACCTCAAAAAGATATTTTAAGACTGTAAGCAATAATCCCAATGAGATTATTTCTTCTCTGATTCTTTACGATCATACTGTTTTGAACAAGTACAAGAGGCCTAAAACGGTAGCGTTCTCTGAGGAGACCTACCCATTTTAGGTTTCTTATACAATTTTACTGCTATTTTTAGCTTTTTTTATATTTGCCCTTAAGGGCCCACCTAAGGGTGGTTTACTTATATATTTTGTTCTTACTCATGCCAAATAGGCATATCTTTATGATGGAGATGGTTAGGAGTAAAATTATTACCCGTACATCGAATATGAGTATACGATCTACGATCTACGATCACAACAATTAGCCATATATGATTTAATTCTAATGAAATATCAAAGCAACCAAGTCTTAGATAAATATTTATTTTTTTTAAGACAAGCATTTGAATTCTGTCTACTTTTGTTAGCGTTAAATATCTGGTCGAGCAGTTGGTACACTTTGTTTAGACATTCAAAGTTGCAAATTCACTAGGTAACTTTTCAGCAAAAATTTAACTTTCCTCTAGTGTGGCTGTTTTTTTATATCTTCGGAAAGGAAAATTGAATTACCCGATTTTGCTAAATGTAATCCCAGATATCAAAAAGAGAAAAAAACTGTTTTATTTTTAACCCTCGATGTATAATTATCTGATATGCAAATTATCTATAAGGCATGGCAAATTTCTCGCTCTCTCAAGAAAAAAAAATTGAACAGTTGTAAAATTACTTTCGATTTTAATTCGCGGAATTTTCTTCCTTTTTCTTGTGAAATACTAGGGGAAGTGTAAAAGGAACACAAAGTTTGAAATTAAAACATTTTGACGTGCAAGGCGAATTTATCTTACCACTTGTACTGTAAAATTTATGTTTTTGACCCTATGAGGTGCAATTGCGATAACGATTTTCTGTATCTCACTAATCGAAATATTATTAAAATTAGACCAAAAATAAAACATTTTTTCGTTTGTTCGGCGGTGCCACCGTTTGAGGCATTTTCAGATCTCACGTTCAAACAAACATCCAAACATCCAAAAAAATCGCGGCATTTCAGCACAACTTTTGACTTGACTGTTCAGTTTTGAAATATTTATAAATATGCAAACCTAAGTAAACAATGGGTGATTAATTTTTAATGATCCAGTTTAAATATTAAATCCGTGATATTTGAATTATATTTAGAAAGTTGCTGATTCATCTGGCATTGCTCGGATCTGCATGAGAATTTCGACGTCGCAAGCTCCCATTTCATTCGATGGGATCAACGTCTGAAAATTTCCGTCCCTCTTTTGTTGGGGGAGGAGATCAGAAAAAGGAACGATAATTTGAAGTAGCCCATCCATTCCCCGTTTCAGAAATTTTCGTTTCAGTGATCACTCTCAATTGCTCAGCAACAAATTAGGCCATCCCCTTTTTTGGGGGGACTCTTTCCTCCGGGGAGGAGGGAAAGGGAAAATGGGTGGTTAAGATTTTAAGTTGGCTACGATCAAAGCAAACTGTGTATCGAGTTTGGTATTCTTAGCTGTTACTACACTGCTCGATATAGAAATTGGAATGCATTAAATGAGACGAAACTTACACACATGTAGACAAGTAGATGGGAAAGTTTCTGAGGGATCACATGAGTGAAAATGGGCGACGAGACAGTATAATGTGGCCGGAGTCAGGGTCGTATGACTATGACCACCATGCTAGGCTATACATTCGGCAACACAGCGTGGCATCGAGTAGAAAGTCCCCGGATGGTGAGCTGAGGTATCTTGGACCGTGCATCGTTGACCTGTGTCCATAATTCATTGACATTGTGAGCGGGTCGTGCCAAGTCATGAAGTCATCTGCCAATGACGTCCCATATATTCTCTATTAGGGAGAAGTCTGGGGATCGTATTGTCCAAGGCAGCAGCTGGATACCTTGCAGGCACTGTCTGCTGATATTGGCAGTATGCAGGCGGGCATTATCGTGTTGAAACTGGGTATCAGGGACTCCATGGAGATACTTCAACAAAACGGATTACAGCACCTCATCAACGTATCGTTGTGCTGTCATTGTATCCACCATGCATACGATTGGTGAACGGCTATTAAAACTGATAGCGCCCCAGACCATGACACCAGACTGAGGAGCCGTATGACATTCACAGATGGCAGCAAGAGCAGCCAGATGACCACTTCGTCTCCAGACTCTCAATCGACAACAGACGGTGCTGAGACAGAAGCCAGACTCGGTCGCTGAATACGACATGGTTCGTCTCACCACGCATGCCTGGTATGGCACCACTGTAACCTTGCGCGACAATGTGCTGCAATAAGTGACAGCCGTCACAATGGCTGGCGAGAGCACAAACCTGTCTTAGCCAATCTGTGAATCACAATCCGTGTCGACATGAGGATGTCCATAGTTGCCTGTATACCACGTCAAATGTCGTCCACTGTGGTTGGGGGGCTGCTACGGTGTACTGTTGAATGGGGTGATCAAAGCATTCGGATGTCTGCCTGTGGGCACCAGTCCCACCGTTACGATGCATGTAAGCGACATCCGAACTCTTTCAACCACCTTCCTACGTTACCTTCTTCCAACCACTGTCGCCAAATTCGGCCGACAGTTGTTGCATCCTGATGCATTTCCGCCGCAATGGACGCAGGGACCAACCAGCTGTACGTAGCCCTATGATGAAGCCTTTTGTAAAGGTGTCCGTGTTATGGTAGAATTCCAGATGACGTCTCCCAGGCATTCTCACTCTTTACACGTGCTTTTGCCATCGAAATCACTCCAATGCAGTGCTCTACACGCCCAGGTGAGGAAGACCAAACTTAGCTACGTCGAGTCGTTTTGTCATGTTTTCTCCCTCAACTATCACGTGATTGGTTCGCAATTGCACTCATTTACAAAACCCGACTGTCGACACATACCTCCAATTTGCATGGCGCTTCGACAAATATTTCCTGGTGCGGCATTTTTTATGTCGAGCAGTGTATTTGGAAGAAAAAAGTTTCTTTGAGGTAGGGGGAAGTAGAAGAAAGTTTGAAGGACCAAATCGTTTTTTGCTTTAAGTTATATAAGAGGAAACTGCATATCCAATTTGGTATACAACTTCGTCTTAGTGATTAGGACAAGGTTTTCCTCTTTTTTTTGGTTGGGTTGGGTTGTTTTATCTCTGAGCGGCACTTTTTTGCACACCATGGGCTAAATGGCCAGGTCACATGGACCCCGAAGGCTCAGAGAAGGTTGGGGGAGGAGACCCACTGGAACAGCTGTTGGGAGACAGATGGTATCCTCCCGTCAAGGCCATCCAGCGTGTTCTTTAACGTGCACAGGGTATGTCTCTCCCGCACACGGGGCCACGGCTTAACGTCCCATCCGACGGACGGCGGCCTTTTCAAGCCCATCGGTGTCCCCTACTGACCGTGGGCAGGGCGGGGAATTTTCTTTTTTTGGGAGGTGTTGGAAAAGAAGTTTAGTGAGTCAATCACACCTCACAAAACTTTCCCCTTCATCTGAGGAATGCTCTCGTACAAGTTGTTTCCGATGTCTTGAAAGGTTTTCAAATGCATAGACAACAACAGATAGACGTATAAAATCTTTCCAAAATATTATACAATATTCCTTAAAGTAAGTTTTCTTGTCCCCCCCCCCTCCCCTGAAATAAAAAGAAGACCAACTGCGGATATTTTGTGAAACCGACTCAGAGTTTGAAGGTTGCTCCACCGAAGTTTTATCCTTTCACCCGCCAACTCTGTTTATATCACTCGGACTGAAGGAAGACACGAAGATAGTTTCAAATCAATATCGAGACATATTGCGAAGGGGACATTATACAGAAACCTCATGTTTTGGCCTCTTAATTTGCTTTATTTTTCTAGTTGTGCCTATCAACACATGAATGCATTCATTTGTAAGATCTGATCTGGGTGTCAGATGCAAAGCTCGATGCATTTTGAATGGTGACGTAATAGAACTGAAAACGGGCTGACATAAAAAAACAAACGGTTAAAAACTTCACTCTTCATCCCTTCATTATAATCATTATAATCACCAGGGGAGTGAGGCTGGGCTCGTAATCTAATGCTCCCAAGTTCAAATCATTACTCTCTGGTGTGTCTCTGCTTTTGGATTTACTTTTCTAATCCACGTTCAGTTCTCGGTGAGAAAGGAAACACCGAGGACTTTGGAAATGCGAAAATGTTTTCTCATTCCCGAAAGCTCTTGTTTGCTTCTGCTGAGGATCAATCGATGTCAATGAGCTTGTTCGGAGAGAAACGAAGACTGCCGAGTTATTTACCCCACCCCCCGCTCACCACTGCAAGCGAATTGCCCGCCATTCTGCAGAAGAAAATAGCTGACGTCGTGCCAACTCCGACCAGAAGACACTCCAAAAACCTCCTGCTCCCATCGTGCATCTGTGGAGAGGCCAACGTGGCCAATGCGTCGAATCTGAAACCCCACTGGCGAGTGACTCCGCCACTAGACACCCGCGGATCTTTCCCCTCTCCAGTCTCTTGTTAGAGAGCGATATTCCTCGGTGCGTCTCCGTGCTGCGCTTATGACGCCACATCATAAGGGACGTCTGCAAATGACAGGATAAAAGAAAATTAATTTTCTTATCTTATGCACAGAGGGTGAAGTCCGATTTTAAGTTAAAATGTATCGAAATCAGCAATCTGGGAAAGTTTACATTTTGTCTCCGGATACCAGTCGGTCTCATTACTAGGGTTATGCAGGCAAATGGAGACCACGAGATTTATTTCTTTGTATGTTAGAGCAGTGGTTCTCAACCTTTTATGCTTCACGTACCCCCTGAAAATGTGTATGTAATTAGCGTACCCTTTGTAGAGATAGATAAAACTATAATTATGGTATAACAATGGGAATAAAATAAAACACTGACTTTGTTACTAGATCTAGCGACTTTTCAGCTGTCACGGCGTACCCCAAAAATCTTTACCGCGTACCCCACTATTTGAGTTGAGAACCCCTATGTTAAAGGAATCACCAACTTTACATTTAGTGAAGGATGAGTTACCTCTGAGCGTCACTTTTTTGCACACCATGGGCTAAATGGCCAGGTCACAAGGATCACGAAGGCTCAGAGAAGATTTGGGGAGGGGACCCACTGGAACAGCTGTTGGGAGACATATGGTAGCCTCCCGCCAAGACGTCCAGCGTGTTTTTAACGTGCACAGGGTATGTTCTCCCGCACACGTGGTCACGTCTTAATGTCCCATCCAATGGATGGCGGCCTTTCTCTCCCGCATACAGGGTCACGTCTTAATGTCCCATCCAATGGATGGCGGCCTTTCTCTCCCGCATACAGGGTCACGTCTTAATGTCCCATCCAATGGATGGCGGCCTTTCCAAGCCTTTGGTATCTCCTACTGACCGTGGACAGGGCGGGGAATTTTATGGAAATAAATGTCAATGCTGGTCCAGTTGGTATTCGAACCTGGAAACTGCAGATTACGATCCTGGTGCGCTACCGACTGAGCCAACCCCGTCCCCCCCAATTTAGTGAAGAAAAGCTACTGTACTTTCAGTGCCTTCTCCGCAATCTTGGGCTTAAATTGAGTTTGTGCAGTAGATAATCTTTTCTATTGTTAACTACATGCATATGTACCAGTTACGTATATTATGTACCAGTATACTACCAGTATATAAATATTATGTACGAGTATAGAGTAGTGAATAGTATTTCCTTTTCAAAGGAAGGTTAACACCATCACTATAGTCAGTCTAAATTCTTGTCTTTAGCTGTTGTTGAAGACACTAACGAATTATGTCATCAACACCGAAGTGTTTTTTATATGACAATGGATCATCCGGTTTACACTTCTATCCCCCCGACAACAAGGTGTCCGAACTTTACATACTATGAAGTTACCTAATTTTTTTAAAGTTTTTAATTTTGTGTTCCTGAACGGCATTTTTTGTGTTAAGGACTAAATGGCCAACTCAAATAATGAAGACTGAATACCACTTCTCAGCGGCACTTTTGCGCATGGTCTGAATGACAGGTCACAAAGATCTCAATGAATTAGAGCTGAATATGGGGGGGAGGGAATTCCCATTTCTCCGAGGCACACATGCGTCAAGTCGAGCATGCTTTATTTGTTTAGTCTCACACACCTTTAGACTGAAAGGATAATGTGGAGATATGCCAATCTTGATTGGTTTACCTCTGAATGGCAATTGTTTTGCACACAATGGACTAAATGGCCAGGTCACAAGGACCCCGAGGGTTCAGCGAAGGCTGGGGGACGGGACACTGGGTTGGTGTTAAGAGACCCATGGTAACCTCCCATCAAGACCATCCAGAGTGTCCTTTAACGTTCTTAGGGTTATGGCTCTCACGGAGAAGGTACCACATCTTAACGTCCCTTTTGACGGACGACGACCTTTCCAAGTCCATTAGTGCCACTTTTCTCGTTGAGAGCTGGTTGGGGGGGGGGATTGGCGGAAATATATACCAACGCTGGCACAGTTGGGACACAAACTTGAGAACTGAAGATTACGAGAGTCGCCGCTACCGACTGAGCCAACCGTCACCCGAATTGCCACTCATAAATCCGTCTTTCCGGTAGAGTTATATTACAGATGGAATCCTCCTTTCAAAGTTATCCAGCATGCTCTTGTACGTGCGTAGTTTTCCATGCAGCATTTCAGCTCTTAATGTCCCTTCAGACGGAAGGTCTCCTTTCGAGGCTTAGCAGTCTCTCTCACTAGGGATAGAAGGGAGGAAATCTGAAAGTGGAGCTCATGGGGGATTCACTCCTGGGAACAGCTGATTACAAGCCTGTTGCCTACCGCCCTAGAGATTGGAAGGGGAAATCACTAAGTGTGTGTGGGAAGCAGATAGGAGCCTACTCGTCAAGAAGATCATTTAGGTAGTTTTTCAATCTGCAATAGATGCCAAGCTTTGACCTCCCACCTGAATGATATTGCAGCCGTTTCAATCTCATCTCTAAAATTTTTCCCCTCATTAATGTCTGGGCGCTGTCAGCATTCTGCCGACTGAACATTTTGCTGACTCGCCCCGTTTCATTAGTGACGAGGTAGAAATAATCCAGATGTTGCATCCCATCAGGAAGGTGTCAGATTTGAATGCATTTCCCTCTCAAAAGCTTTCGCTTTAACCCCTTTTAGAGCTCTTCCCATTCAGCCACCTTGTTCATTCACAGAAGAAACATTTAATTACCATCTGGAAAATCTCTTTCAGAAGTCTGCTCGACGTAAATCCGATCAATGCGGAAATCGCCGAGGAACTAACACGTGCTGCTTGCCACTTGCGTCGTCGGAAGTGAACTGTGACCCAAGGGACGTTTGCATTCAGAGGATGACTTGGCATAGCATCAGCCGCAGGATTCCTTCTTCTCAGCTAACCAACATTTCATCCGAGACACACGTGCATTAAGTCCAGCATGATTTATTTATTTAGATGAGCATCCCTTTGGATGATGCCGAGGATTTGCAAATCATAAATTACGCTTTTCAGCGGAGGAAAACATATTAAAAATGTAGGACTTTAAAACGGAAAAAATATGACGGAAAAGTAAAAGGTTTCAAACAGAGGAAGGCAAAAGTAGAAGAGAATATTATATTAACTTTGTTTTCACGTACTCTTCTTGTTTTTCTGCAAAGTACAGAAAACAGTCGTCGTATATACAAAGTCATGTATAAGAATCTTTTTATATCTGTGTGCATTAACTACTAAGGGAGTAGAAGAAAAAAAAAGATCAGATGAAGAAGATGCTCAAAAGGAAGAAGAATTCCCTTTTCACATTTTTATGAGATGATGCATTAAAATGAGAAAATGAATATTTTCAGTTCCTCATTTTAATTACTATGGATGGAATTAAATTTCTAAAATTTTGCTGAAGAAATGACGGAAGAGTGATTAAAAGGTAGTTAATTATAACAAGCGACCACATATAGATGTGTACGGTGTCCAATTTATTAGGGTCCTACAGTTCGTCAATAGGAAGGTAGATTAACAGCTCAATGTTTTCTTAAATAGTCCTTTTTTTTAATAAAAATATTAGAAGAATTGCCGGGCGTTGGTCAGGTCTTAATATGTGTTAGATGACACACCCGATGTATCAAGCTTCCCTTTATTTCCCACATAAGTAACTTTCATTTCAGATATAATTCATTAGACTTTGTAATAATTTAAAAACTTATCTCTTGTTTTTGACCGATGGGCTGCAAAAGGTCATCGTCCCTCGGATGGGACATTAACCGTGGCTCAGGGTGCAGGAGAGTCATGCCCTGTGCACGTTAAAGAACACGCTAGATGTCCTAGACGGAAGAACAAAATCTGTCTCCTAACAGTTGTCCAGTGGGTACCCTCCCCCTCAAAAAAACTTCTCCGAGTCCTTGGAGTACTTGTGACATGGCAATTGAATCCATTCTGTGCAGAAAAAAAGTGAGGCTCATAGGTAAAACAACCCAATCCTTATTTTAGAGTAAGGAAGTGTAGGGGATTCCTTTAACCCCTTTGACTTGTTCCTTGAACATCGACAAAAATCAAGTTTCAGTTCAGAAACCAAAAGATATAGTAAGGCACTGTGAAGAGCATTCTAAGGCCAGCTTGACGCAAGCATTAACATAACCAAAAATGCGGATAATATTTATGTAGAATTATTACAAAAAAGAGACATCGTATTCGAAATCTATTTCTGTTAAAGGTAAGGGCTTGATTTTTGTAATGTAATATGCAGTGTCTATCATTAGAGGAAATATGGGGCCAAAGATTCAAGCATTTAGGAAGTTACGAATCATTCGAAAGCATTAAAGTTGAAGCATGAACTGTTCCAAAACGGTTAAAATGGCATCAGTGTTTCGATACGCCATTAATCCGCGAGTCTCAGTGTGAACACGACCTAATTGTTCGGTGAACATGCATTGTTGTACTCTGTTGCATGTAACGACCATAATTAAGGACTCGTTGAGCATTCTTGTCGTAGCATATTAATCCCTTTGGTTTGGGGGGGAGGCTTAATTCTATGATTTCAAAACCGTTACGTTGCACTAGGTTACGAAGAGATGAAACTATATCATGTTTGGAGTTATCGAACAAAGAAACAGATATCATCGCAAAATTTTACAAACTCTCTGGCATATATGTAATAGAGTAGCAAATTTAGCCGCCTTCGTCCTGATGTGAAACTCTCTAAAGCTCTGATTAGTGGATGGCACTTCCCACGTCACAAACTTTCATTTGGCATAAAAGCCATATCGATCGATTCCACACGTTCGGGTGAAATGTTTCTATCCCTCTTTTAGGGGTAGAAAGAATGGAAATAATTTGAGATACCACAGGATAATCCCCACGTCAGAGGCTTTTAAATCACAAAATAGTATTCCTTAATAAAACAAAATCGAACTTTTCAAATAATCTCGTGTCCAGTAGAGTTGCTGTGATGTAATTTGTCAGGCATGGATAATCTTATAACGGAAAAAAATTAATTATGGACAAATTGTGAACAGCAGATCTTACTTGTACAAAAAGTGTGTATGCACTAAAAATGTAATGTAGAGGGAAAAAGAAAAGCATTATTTAGTACATTTATTCTGTAAATGGTAGCTAGGTAGTCACTGGAAGGAGAGCTATGCACCAATCCCCTGTGATGATGCATAGAACCGGCCAGGCCTAGCACCTAATGTCCGACCACGCTTTCTCGTGGTGCAGACCGTTAGTAACTTTCAAAAGAGATACTCTCTTGTGGAAGTGAACGGAAGGGGAGGGCTGCCAGATTAGTGTGGCCTACTGATCTGGACAACTATGGCTACTTTTCTTTTTTTTTCTACCATGCTGGTAGAAAACGTGTGGTCAACCACACAGAGTCCTGGTGCTGACCATATAAACCCACTGGACTGGACAGATATATGGCTCTGAGCTTGATTATGGATCCTGATTTTGCTGCACTGGTGGGCTTCTGTGGAGGGAAAATCTTCCGCTGTGTTTTCTGTTTGTTTGTGGGTTGACAGCCCCAAGTGAACAGATTCACAGGATATCTTTATCAGCTGGTGGATAATCGTGAGCAGAGGTCATCGCAGGTACCTGAACTCTTGTTTCTACGGGCATCATCAGACCTGCATTGGTGGAAATCCTCCAGTGCAGATGGCTTCAGCCTTTAGTGGTGGGGGAACGGGTCTTTGACCCATGTCTGCGATTAGGCGGCTGTTTGATATTGTCGGCATTCCCTCTCTCAATACACATAGTTTCTTTAAACATCCCACTAACCATTTTCTCTCCATAGATAGTTGGAATGTGAGGACTCTGCACAGAGCTTATTCTATTGATGTTCTCACACAAGAATTCCACCGTTATGATTTAGATATTCTCGGCTTGCAAGAGACCAGATGGACAAATAAAGGTCAGATTCTTGAAAATAATGTTAAATTTCTCTTTTAGGGAGGAACGATAATAAACATCACCAACGCGTGAGTCTGCTTCTCAGCAGACACGCTAGTGATGCTCTTCTTGGATATGAGTGCATTAATGAAAGGTTTCTTACAGCAAAAGTTCAAAGAAGCATTAAAGACGTAAATGTTATCTGCTGTTATGCCCCCACTGAGGATGCCGATGAGAATGAGAAGGACAGGTTTTACGGAAAACTTCAGGATATTTTAAATTCTGTCAAGAAAGGAGATATTACCCTTGTTCTAGGTGACTTCAATGCCAAAGTTGGTACTGACTCTGACCTTTGAGGAGGGGTGATAGGCCCTTTTGGTATTGGTAGCTGCAATGCGTCTCTTACAGGTAAGTAAACTCAATGGTTTCAGAATAACTAACACTTATTACAAACTCCGCGACATACATAAGTACACATGGGTTTCACCAGATGGGCTGCATAAGAATATGATTCATTATATATTAAATAACAGCATCTGGGATAGTTCTGTTAGGAATACCAGGGCATATAGGGGAGCTGAAATTGAATCTGACATTTATCTTTTTTAAAGTGTCTTAGAACTTAAACTTAAGAAGTGTTGTGCTAAGGTTAAAAAAATTACCTTTAATTCTGAAGCTATGAAAGACCCAGTTATAGCTAAAGCTTACCATGATAGGTTACTTAGTCATTATGACAGTCATGGTTTACTTATTACTGAAGATGAGAATGAATGGGACCATTTTAAACAGTCTTTTCCTGAAACTAACAGTACTCTTTTAGGAAACAAAAAGAGCAGAGGAAGCAAAATTATTTGACTGATAAGGCACTTGAGCTTATATAAGAATGAAAGAACTGCAGGAATGTCCTTAATCAACTTCCTACTAGTCCTAATAGAAAGGATTACAGAGAGCTTAATACATGTGTAAATGATCAGTTAGCTGCTGATAAGAATTTCGAACTGAATTTTCGAACGAATTATGCTGATAAGAATTCTGAATAAAAATTTCGAACCACGTCAACGTGCACAAAAATGCTCGTTTTCCGTCCGTGCTGTTTACCCATTGCTGAAACACTAACATACTTTTTCGGGCCCTATAGGAAGATAAGTATTATCTAACGTATAAAAGTAAACGTCTTGATCCTAATATTTATGTTAGACAATGTACTGCATAACTAAAACATATATTAAGTTTATAAAATAGTATTTCCTATTACTAATAAAATTTTTATAATTTCAGTTTACTATTAGTGAATAAATTTTTTGAATGTATGAAAAGGTTTTCAAATGCACCTCGATGTTAAGTATTGTAATTTACATTTCTTTTTTGTTTTCACTAAAAACACCTACTTTTAAAAACTTTCATTTGATATATGACTCGTAAATATTGAGCACCATTTACCACCCTTTTGGATTCATGTTTGAGGTAACCAATGACATTAGAGACGTCACAAGCCTTAATTTGAATAAGACTATTTATTTATTCCCATTTTTATACTATTACTATAGTTTTATACAAAGGGTACGCCAGTTACATACACATTTTCAGGGGATACGTGAAGCATAAAAGGTTGAGAACCACTGATATAGTAGAACGACTTTTCAGATTTCCCATTCTTTAGTTCTTTGGGGTCATTTTTATAGCCTACGACACTCCCCGCGTCACAAGCCTTTCATTCGACACATAGCTCGTTATTTTCCGCACTATCGTTCAGGAGATACAGAGGAACAATCATTTTCACATTCCCCACCTTTTAAAAGGGAAAGGAAGCACACGGGTCAATTTTCATAGCCTACGACATTCCCCGCATCAGAAGCTTTCATTTGATGTATAGCTTGTTACCTTCGGCATTAAGCTCTAATTGTCAGAGGTTTGATTCAGATTTTTCAATTTAGCACTTCGTAGCAGATTTCTTTTCCTTAGAGACATAAAATCTTCAATGAGTGTGGAAGTCCAAAATCAATCAAGTTTGCCCACTTCTTTTGTACCTTTGATACATAAAAAAGCTTTATTGACACTTCAAACTGCAGAGTAGATTAAACAGTAGGAAAATTCAAACATTGGGACGTAAACGCCTTGATCCTAATATTTATGTTAGACAATATAATGCATAACTAATACATATATTAAGTTTATAAAATAATATTTCCTCTTACTATTATTTTTTTTTAATAATTTCCAGTTTACTATTATTGAATAAGTCAACCGAAATGCTGCAGAATCTGTCTTTAGTGGACATGTGTAGAGAAATCATTTTATTGGAAAAAGGCCTCGAGCGTGTCATGTTAACGCCTATGCCATTTGCAACCATTTGTGAGAAGCGAACGTGGCTTACTAGCTCATGTATTTCTCGCGTGCTTCGTATTCACTAACATCCATTCTTTGAATATTTGAAACACCTTTTCCTTTTTCGCATCAAGAAAACCATCCTGTCGGATGTTCTTTCTGCTGCGAGCTCCACCTACCAGATAATTCTATCTGGTGTCTCCTTGTGTCATCTTCAATGGAAAGAGAAAATAAGTGTGGAATTTGTTTCACACCTGTCTCTGGGCCACAGAGATAAGGCATTGGGTAACAAAAGACCCGATGATCCGGATTGGTTTGTGAGGGAATGTTTCCTCCCACCCCTACCAATCTCGGAACAGAATTTTTCACTGTGTTGAAATAACGCATCGGAAACGCCACTACCCCTCGCCTCGTGTTTTAATAAAATGCCGGAGAGTCGAAGCGAAAGACAGATACCAGCATGCGGTTTCAGTTCGTGCTGATGAGAAAAGAAAAGCTTCTGAGTTTCACCTTGTGATAGTTTGTGTTCACCATTTTTGTTAACTGATTCGGAAATATGTGGAAATTTGGCAAAATATTAAAATAACGTGATCCACTTCTGTGGTTCACATCGGATAGTTAGGAAGTATGAAAGTTTTTAACTTCTTAAACATTCTCACCCTAACGTAGTGGCTTCCACCTGCAACCCTATTTGGGTCATGGCCTTATTCTGATGGGGTCGCAATGGGATTGCTTAATATGATGTACAGTATCAATATCTTTTAATTTCACATTTCTTCATAGAAAATAAAATTAAGATCTCATTTGAGCAGCATATTGTGGAAAGACCTTCACTGGTTTGGCCATATTGCCCATGTACATAACTGCAGATTGGCGAATAGGATTATGAACAGTTACCTAAAGGCCTCAGGAAAAAGAGAAACCTAAGATACAGTGAGGAGATAATGTGAAACAGGTTTCACTCCGTAGTCCATGTCTACATAAGGATTTTCCATGTAGGTATTTCATCATCAATTATCACATAAGTTTACTGAATCCATCGTGGGCACGAAGCTGTTAAACTCGTTTCTGAACTCTGTCATGAAGTGAAAGACAAAAGAAAATTTCAATTAAGTCGAGTTTTTTCAAATCGCCTGATGCTTAAGGAGAGTTCAAATTGTTCATTACGGAGGGATTATTTTTCGTCATTATATAAATAATAAAATATTTAATAATAATAATAATAATAATAGCCCCATCAAGGGTGCCACTTTGTCGTAGTGGTGGGGCTTGCGTGCTCCGATGAGGTTAAGAGCTGTGCTGACAGGAGCTTAGCGAGCAGAAGGGCCACCCAATCCAGACAGGTCTTGACTGAGGAGCCAGACTAAGTGTACCCAACAACCATCAAACATGATGAGGAAATATAAAAAGAAATCCATACCGGATCTGTCGTCGCCAGGGTCAGCAAGGACCGCGTCAGGTGTTAGGGCTCCTAGACACCTGTCGATAAATGGGCTTCAGGGGGCAGCGGATACTGTTGAGAAACCAGGACTGGCTGCTGCAGTGCTACTGGAACTAAATAAACGTAAAATTTGGTAATCGATGAAAATCGAGAAATTATGAAATGTTTCTGCAAGGCAAATCCATCAGTCCGTGGCTTTCAGAAAAGAATGATGCAAATTTGGCAGGAAAAACGTCGAGACAATAATTTAAGAGAACAAAGAATAATGGATCAAAGAAGGTTTATCATCCGGAAAAAAGTTCTCACAGAATTGGAATTGCAAGAATTAGAGAAACTGGCAAAAGTAATAAAAAATAATGATAAAATCGTGGAATGCTTCTTGACAGTTGTACTGGAAAATCAAGTTGAGGAACATGCTGCACCTGAAGAACAACCTTTGGAAGAACCTGACAATCATGAATTGACTGAGAAGCAGAGTCTTCTGAAAGAGAAAATTTTAAATCATATCAGCCAAGGTGTAACTTGAGAAAAACTGCCTGTAATCAGCCAAACCGAAGCAAAAAAGTGGTGTGATCTGTTAGCAAATACGAACGCAATAATTAAAACAATTCCTACCAATACATTAAAAGAAACAAATCTGCTCATGTTATAGTGCAGCTGCTGTAATAAATGAAGAGCTTGGTTACAAGATGCCAAAAAAGAAAACACCTGGTACCCCAAAGTGGAAAATTCGACTTGAAAAGAAAATTAACAAACTCCGTGGAGACCTTAGTAACCGGAAAAATCTTGAAGGATGGGAATTTGAAAAATGAAAAAGTCAAACATGGGTTATCTAGAAGGTATGATTTGGAAAGGAAAACGATTGTTGAAATTATGGAAGAATTAAAACAATGGGTAACAGCAACAGCAAAGATAATTGAAAGATTAGATGGACGCATAAAACAATTCAAAGAAAACAGGCAATTTCGAAGTAATCAAAAACTATTTTATAAATCTTTGAATGAAAATGGAGTTCATAAGAACATTACCACATGTAAAAAAGATACTATGAAATTTTGGAAAAAATTATGGGAAAATTCAATTGAGCATAATAGAAAGGCTTCTTGGATGAAAGACGCTTGCAAAGAATTGAAAGGAAAAAACATGGGTGATATTGTGACGACAGAGTAGCGACAAAGTAGCAGATTTGATCCACTGGTCTTTATGCAAAAAATACAATTTGCCAGTATCCGAAAAATCGTGGGAACATCAGGTAGAGAAAGGGGTTGAAAATGACCAAGTTAAAATCCTGTGGGACTTTAGAATCCAAACGGATCGACATCTCGAACATAATACAACAGATATAACTGTAATGGAAAATAGAAAAGTGTGGATTGTCGACAATGCAATTCCAGGTAATGCCCGAATTGAGGATAAAGAACAAGAAAAAATGACTAAATATAGAGATTTAACAAATGAAGTGACTAGACTGTGGGCTAAACACACTTCTGAGGTCCCAGTTGTCATTGGGGTACTTGGAACCATTTCAAAAATTTTTATAAATCATCTCAAGAAGCTGCATATTTCTGATATGACATCCTCAGAACTGCAAAATATAACACTACTTGGAACTTCATATATCTTACGATGATTCCTAGTTGATACTTAGGTCTCAGGCTGAAACTGTTTCGAATATTTCGATTATGTTTATTATAATAATATCATCATCATCATCAAGCAGCCATGGGCTACGGAGGTCCAACCAGACCGTGCAATTTAGTTCTCCAAGCATCATGTTTACAAACTCTCCAAGTTTCACTATCATAACTAACCCTAGAAAGAACCAAGCTATTATACAGTCTAATTTTAGTCTTTAGATGTATACGCCTATTTCTCCACACTCTCCATAGATTCTTAAATGCCACACATCACCAGTATATGTTATATAGCTCCCAAGATAATTAAACTGTGATACCTGCTCAAGAATACAACCATTCAGATTAACTGAATCACAGCCTGCCTGACCATTTTTCACTTTAGTTTTCTCTCTGTTTATAACCAAACCTACTCTACTACGTTTCATCAACAGCTCTAATGAAAGAGTTCATCTCATCAATATCATTTGCCAAAAGGGCTAAATGATCAGCATAATCTAAATCAGAAATTTTCGTATCTCCAGTCCATTTAAAGCCAAAATCTTTCCCATCAAGTGAATTTCGCATAATCAGTAATCAAGCTAAATAGAAAAGGAGACAAAATGCACCCTTGTCGAACACCAGAAGTAATGCAAAACCAATTGCTACAAGCCTTATCGACTCTCACACATTACTCAGTGTTATTATAGAGAGCTTTCATTATGTTAACTAACTTGTCAGGTATATCATATGATTTCACAATCAACCACAAATTATGACGATCAACAGAGTCGAAAGCCTTTTTGAAATCAACAAAGCTAGCAACGAAAGGTTTCTGAAACTCTAAACATTTCTCAAGAATCAGCCTAAGTGCAAATATCTGATCAACACATCCCCTACCACTTCTGAATCCACATTGCTCATCACGCAATTGACTGTCAACCAGATTCTTAATTCTATTAAGCACAATCATGGAAAGAATTTTACCTGGAACAGAGAGTAGGCTGATACCCCTATAGTTATCACAAGAACTGTGATCACCGTTTTTGAAAATAGGGATAATAACAGCTCTGGTAAATTCCTTGGGGACCATGCTTTCCTTAGCACAACGCTTTTTAAGTTTAAGTTGTAAAATACTTTTAACAAGGTAATGGTCAGATTCATTTCAGCTCCCCTGTATGACCTGGTATTCCTAACAGAACTAGCCATTTGCTGTTAATTGATATATAATCAATGATATTTTTATGCAGTCCATCAGGTGAATCTTATGTATGTCGCGGTGTTTGTAATAAGTGTTATTACGAAACCTTTGACTTTGTATGGAGTACTGTAGGAGACATTGCCCATTGCCATTGCAGCTACCAATATATAAAGGTCCTATCACTTCTCCTCAAATGTCAGAGTCAGTACCAACTTTGGCATTGAAGTCACCTAGAACAAGGGTAATATCTCCTTTTTTGACAGAATTCAAAATATCCTGAAGTTGTCCGTAAAACCTGTCCTTCTCATATTCATCGGAATCCTCAGTGGGGGCATAACAGCAGATAACATTGAAGTCTTTAACGCTTGTCTGAAATTTTGCTGTAAGTAACCTTTCACTAATGCACTCATATCCTAGAAGAGCATCACTAGCGTGTCTGCTGAGAAGCTGACTCACGCCTTGGTGATGCTTATTGTCGTCCCTCCCTGAAAATAAAAATTTAAGATTATTTTTAAGATTAACCTTTAAATTTTAGATTAACTTTTATCTGTCCATTTGGTCTCTTGCAAGCCGAGAATATCTAAATCATAACGGTGGAATTCTTGTGTGAGAACATCAAGAAAATAAGCTCTGTGCAGAGTCCTCACATTCCAACTACCTATGGAGAGAAAATGGTTATTGGGATGTTTAAAGAAACTATGTTTATTGAGAGACAGAATGCCGACAATATCAAACAGCCCCCTAATCGCAGACATGTGGCAATGACCCGTTCCACCACCACTAAAGGCTGAAGCCATCTGCACTGGAAGACTTCCTCCAATGTAGAATTTGACGATGCCAATAGAAGCAAAGAGTTCAGGTGCCTGCGATGACTTCTGCTCAGGATTATCCACCAGCTGATAAACATATCCTGTGAATCTATTCACTTGGGGCTGTCAACCCACAAACAAACAGAAAACACAGCGGAAGATTTTCCCTCCACAGAAGCCCACCAGTGCAGCAAAATCAGGATCCATAATCAAGCTCAGAGCCATATATCTGTCCAGTCCAGTGGGTTTATATGGTCAGCACCAGGACCCTGTGTGGTTGACCACACGTTTTCTACCAGCATGGTAGAAAAAAAAAGAAAAGTAGCCATAGTTGTCCAGATCAGTAGGCCACACTAATATGGCAGTCCTCCCCTTCCGTTCACTTCCACAAGAGAGTATCTCTTTTGAAAGGTACTAGCGGTCTGCACCACGAGAAGGGGGGTCGGACATTAGGTGCTAGGCCTGGCCAGTTCTATGCATCATCACAGGGTGCATAGCTCTCCTTCCAGTGACTGCCTATCTACCATTATACATTATATTACATTATACATTATATTAAATATATAATATATATTAAGAATGTCAAAATGGATGAAACTATGTACAATAATAAGAATATCAATGATATATATATATAACACGTTATATTAGTTCTCCCTATGGGTATACACAATTATATTAAATCTCCCTATTAGTAAACGTTTTCGAAGAGTCAAAAAAAATCTTCACAGGGAAGAAAAAATGGATTTCTAAGGATCTGATAAAACTAATTGATAAAAAGGAAAATAATCAAATTAAAGAGGAATATAAATCTTTTAATAAATTTCTTAAAATAAAAATTTCTCAAGCTAAGGAACAATATTATCAGACCGAGTTTAAAAACTGTTATAATAATCCCAGTAAACAATGGAATTTTATGAAAACAAAAGTATTTTGGGCAATAAAACAAAACTGAATATAAGACCATTAACTGATGATATAAATAGTCTGGTAAACGCTATGAATCAGAGTTTCATAGAAAGTGGTAGTTATACCAAAGATGATCTTAATTTAAAGGTTAATGGTAAATAAAATTTTACTTTATTACCTAAAATGAATTCTATGGTATTCTATAATGTTTGTGAAAAGGAGGTTACTTCCACTATAACAAATATAAATTCTAATAAAGCTGTAGGTGACGATAACCTAACTGCTGAAATACTGCAGATATTTAGTAAGTACAATCTAAAGTTCATTACTCATATTACACTGGGCAACAAATGTTCATAAAATCATGCCTCTGAGATAGAAGTAGTCATTTCTTAAAGATTTCAGGGTGCTGAACAGAAAAAGGACAATGAAATGCAAAATTCGCTACGATTTCTGAGAAATCCGCAATAGTTTCTTATATAATAGAGTAATACGTACATATGACATGTATCGGTAAAACTCCGCTTCTACTTCCAATTCGCTTTGCCCATCGCTTGTGCAAGCTGCTCAGAATCATCTCTGGCGAGCGTCCAACAGTAGTCAGCCAACATTGAAGTGGACCACTTTCCCTGGTATCTTTTCTCTATCGTTGCAATGTCCTGGTGAAAACGTTCACCGTGTTCATCACTAACCATGCCGCGTTGTCGGGAAGAAATCTACATGGGAATGGAGAAAGTGGACCTTTAAGGATATATTAGAGCCAAGTTTGTGATACAGAGGCAACATGTCCTTAACCAGTTTCTTTAGTTGTCTACCCTGGCATTCCGGAGGAATATAGTTGACACCAGATTAAAACCCGTCTCAAGCCTTTTTCTCGTTACCCTGAAGCAGGTTGTCGACCATCTGGTCTCTGAATAGCTCGCGGATCTGAGGGCCCACAAAAATTTCCTCTTTAATTTTCGCTTTGCTGAGTCGAGGGAATTTGTCAACCAACTGCTTGAAAGCTGATTTAGTCCGGTCCATGGCTTTTACGAAGTTTTTCATCACATCGAGTTTGATGTGTAGAAACGGTTGCAGGATTTTATGAGTTTCTGCCAGCGCTGGCTGTTCCACATTCTTCTCTCCGACCTTCAGAGATTTCCTCTGAGGCCAGTTTCTCTTCACTCAGTGCAAAGTCTTTGCTCCGTTGTCCCATTCACATAAGAAACAGCAGTACTTCGTTTATCCCAGCTGCAGACCCATCAGCAGAGCCACTACCTTCAAGTTACAACAGAGATGCCAGTCATACTTGCTGTATTGAAGACAATTCAACAGCTGTTTTAGGTTGTCGTAGGTTTCTTTCATGAAGACAGCGTGTCCAACCGGAATGGGTGGAAGTCGATTTCCATTATGCAGCAACACTGCCTTGAGCCTCAATTTCGAGGAGTCTATGAATAGTCACCATTATTGAGGGTCATGTTTGATTCCAAAGGAATTCATCAGGCCATCTACATCAGAGCATAGCACAAAATTATCTTCCTTGCTGAAGTAAGGCGCAAACTACTCATGACGAGTTCGAAACAAAGTCACTCGGACATTTTCCTTGGGAAGATTCCATTGTTTAAGTCTTGATCCAAGTAACTCTGCATTGGCCTTGGACAACTCCAGATCGCGAACAAGATCGTTCATTTCTTCTTCGGTGAAAATGTGTGGTGCAAATGACACACCATGGCAAACGTATGGATCATCATTAGACACCGAAGGCTGAAGAGAACCCAACGTCGGCTCTCTTCCCTTCTCTTCGTCTGAATCGATGGAAACACTTTGCCACTTTTTTGCCACTTTTTTGCTTTCAGCCACTTCGGAAGATTTCTTGCTCACGTACTGCAGCATATGTGTGGTGCCCAAGCCTCGTCCTGGTCCCCGATCTTGCATCCAAAATAAAACCCCTACGCTACTTTCACTATTGGAGTGATGGCCCTTTTCTGGCTTGCAAACGTCACTTCCCCGCAAATGTAACAAAATGTATCTGCACTATTAACACGGTTGCGAGGCATCACTACTGCTGGATTAAAACTGCAAGGATCACTTTTATTGTACTTAAGACTCAGGGGTATATGGGAGTCGCTCAAAAGACTTGCTCACCCTACGAGGCGTCGCTTACAACAAACGATTGCATCACCTTTAGGCAGAGATCGTAAAGCCGCGATGCCATGACTCAACTACATTGCATAAGACAACGATGCAATACTTCAGGGGGTTGTGTGTATGGCGGGCTGATGCAATACAATGCAATATGTTGCAATCTGTAGTTAAATTTCTTTTGAGTTGCTTAGAAAATATGGAAATAATATCAAAAAATCAATATTGTTTTTGAGAAAAAAGGAATATGGAGCAAGAGATACTTCAATTCACTGGAGATTTATAAACATAAAAAACAGTCGCTATGTTCATTAATATTCGTAAAGCATTAGACTCTGTAGATCATAGTATTTTATTTAAAAAACTTTCTGATATATTACAGGTAAAATTTATTATTGGATTTAGAGTCATTTGGAAAACAGAATGCAAGCAGATAAAATTCATAATATGAAAAGTGATTTTTTGGTTTGCGAAAGAGGTATTTCTCAAGGATCTGTCCTTGGACCTATTCTGTTTATTATATATATAAATGATTTATGTTTCTACAATCTAAAAGGGAAAACTATTAGTTATGCTGATAATGCAGCATTGATTTATTCTTCTGAAGATGCTAAAACTTTGGCGTCTGATATTGAATCTGATTTGGCAATTATAAATAAATGGTTAATGTCTAATAAATTTAAATTAAATGTTGAAAACTTTAAATATATATTCTTTGAACTGACTGATAGTAATACAGTTTTAAATGCTAAATGCCATTCTCCCAATTGCCCTCTTTTGAAAAATTGTCAGTGTTCTTCGATTGGTGGAGTTTACAGCTTAAATACTTGAGAGTTGAAATTGATCACAATCTAAATTGGAAAAGTCACATTAAATTTTTTACAGAAAAGATTGCGATATTTCTTTTGGAGACTACAAGTGATAAAAAAATTGTTCTACGAAATTTTTACATACAATATAATATACATGGATTTATTCCAGAATTCAGTATGGCATATGTAGTTGGGGCTAGAATATATATATAACTACAAGATTAGTTTGCTGCAACAAATAATATTCATCAAAGAATAAGTAAAAAGTTTTTTATTTATGAATATTTGGACTCCTATGTAATCGTTTTTTAAACATTAGGGAGCTTTATATATGTAGAATCTTACTGTTTTATTTTCTAATCAAGACTGGTTTAAACCAAAAGATATGAAATTTAATTCTAGTAAAAAAGGACTTTTCTTTTCTTGTTTAAAGAAAAAAGAGTTTTTTTTAGGCCAACAAAAATGTTTTATAACATCATTTTATTTTAATAACACCAAAACTCTTTAATTCTTTAGATTACAGCCTTAGGAATTGAAAAAATATATTGGCAAAATTATTGACTCTGAAAGCCTTATTTGTTTCATTTTTGATTTCAATTCAGCTGCATATTTTGGTAAATAGCATTTTTTGGGATTATTAACTGTAATTGATAATTTTATGCGGTGTATCACATCTAGCTGTGATTTGTTGCCTGAATTCATTCAGAAGTGAACTTTGTAGCCTGGACGGGTTTGAAACCCTTGACACAAAACGTTAAAAACAATATTTTTAGTTTTTGTTTTGCTAATTTTATTTATTTAACTAGACTGAATATTTTTTCGCAGATATGTATTACTAATGGCGTCTTAATTATTATTTTTAACGTAACTAAAAATGATGTCTGCAGCGATAAAATGAATTGTTCGAACTTCTGAATTAAGTGGGAGGAGATAGTTATAGATGTTAGACCCAACTGTTTCAGACACATATATTGGGGTAGAGATTGAAAAAGTTAGAAGCCACTGATATGATGCAACGGACACGCAGGATTACCTTGACGTAATTCTCTCGCACCTGAGTTGCCTAATTCTTTTACTTCCAATTTAACTTAAGCTTCAATAAATTTACAATTGAAACTTCTAATAAAAATAAACTTCTAATTTAACCGGAGCATTTATTTAACATAATTGTTAACTAAATTTTAATCATGTAGCCTGGTTAAGTAGTCAATAGGTGCAGCAGAAACTGTATCTCGAAGGTTGAACAAAGCACGTTACCTTTAATCTACTTTGGGATTGATTAACGCGCATCCGATTAAAATGAGAAAGGAGCAAAAGTTGCATCCTCTAAACAAGGAATAAAGAGCCAGAGTAAAGAGTCTAGTTCAGGCAGGAAGGGATAGAAGGATGTGATTCTGCAAACCACTTTATTAAGGTGAAAAATGGCCCAGAATTTTTTCCCCTTCTTTTGTCCAATGATAAGTAAAGCGTATCTGCAATGCATCCCGGTGATCAGCTTCGAAACCCAGTGATCAGACAGAGTTTTTTCTCATATCAATATATGTATCATGCCTAAAGGATGAACCCCATATTGCTCTGTCTGTGATAATCAAGTCACTCCCAAATTCTCCATTCGGAAGGAACTAAGATTTCTAGATATTTTCTACGTAATTGGACACGTGCAATTAGCATATCTACCTCATTCACCTTTACGAGGGGGGGGGGGGGTGACTCAGTCGGTAACGCACCAGACTCGTAATCTGCAGATTCGTGGTTCGAGTCTAACCTGGGCCAGTGTTGAGCTTTATCTCCGCAAAACCCCCACCCTACATTAAGTCATTAGGGGACACCGATGGGCTTGGAAAGGTCGCCGTGCATTGGATGGGACATTAAACCGTGGCCCCCTGCGCGGGAGAGTCATACCTGTGCACGTTAAAGAACACGTTCGATATCTTTGACGGAAGCTACCATCTGTCTTCCAACAGCTGTTTCAGTGAGTCCCCTCCCACAACCTTCTCTGAGTCCTCGGGGTCTTTGTGACCCTGAAGTTTAATGGGACTAATGGCGACTAATGGCGACCTGGCCATTTAGTCCATTGTGCGCAAGAAAAGTGTCACTCAGATGTGAAATAATCCACCTTTACATCTATATACACTACAGGAAATACAAAATGCAACACTTGCAAATAGTTATGCAAATGTGACGAAATTTAGGGAGGCAGTAGTATATGGAAATGCATGGAAATGATTAGGTTTGCAGGATGGTCGAAACGATAGGACAAGTGCGAGCTGACGTCACAGGCAGGTTGGGTTGGGTTGTTTTACCTCTGAGCGGCGCTTTTTTGCACACCATGGGCTAAATGGCCAGGTCACATGGACCCCGAAGGCTCAGAGAAGGTTGGGGGAGGGGACACACTGGAACAGCTGTTGGGAGACAGATGGTAACCTCCTATCAAGGCCATCCAGCGTGTTCTTTAACGTGCACAGGGTATGGCTCTCCCACACACGGGGTCACGGCTTAACGTCCCATCCGACGGACGGCGGCCTTTCCAAGCCTATCGGTGTCCCCTACTGACCGTGGGCAGGGCGGGGAATTTTGCGGATATAAATCTCAACGCTGACCCAGCTGGTACTCGAACCTGGGAACTACAGATTACGAGCCTGGAGCGCTACCGACTGAGACACCCCCGCCCCGTCACAGGCAGAGCAGTCAAACACAGATAAAGGTAACCAAAGCTCCCGGTTAACAAAATGTTATGGAAATTGTTCTAAACTGTTAAAGAAGCCCTTACACAGACGTCGATAGCCGTTTCAACAGTTAACAGACTTTGAGCGTGGAAGAATCATCGGCCTTAGAGAAGCTGGTTTGTTGTACAGAGATGTGGCCAGCCTTGTTGGCCGCAATCTCAGCACCATAATACACATATCGCGTGAGTGGATTCAAGTAGGATCCAGCACACGCCGAAAAATATCAGGAAGACGACAACGGAGCGACAGGACCACCATTTGCAACGCATGGCATTGTGTGATGGATTCGCGACTACAACACAACTGCAATGGGACTGGCAACAGGTAACGCATATAATACCTACCAGGCGGACGGTAAACAACAGGCTTTTAGTTTTAATTGCGAGCCTATTGCCCAGCACTGCGTTTGCCCCTCACATCTGAGCACATGCAAGCACGTCTTCAGTGGTGTCGCCTCAGACAGAAATGGAACGAACAAGAGTGGAGTACCGTGGTGTTTAGTGACGAATCTCGTTTTTGTTTTTGTCAGCATGATGGTAGACAACATGTTTGCCGTCATACAGGAGAAAAGAACGCCACACAGTGCGTGCGACATCGTCACACAGCTTCAGCACCTGGTGTCTTGATGTGGGGTGCCATTAATCGGACATCTCGGTCAGAACTGGTCATCATAAGGGGATCTCTAACTGCCCAACGATATGTCACCACATTTTGCAGCCAGTGGCTGTCCCATTTGTTCAGCAGCATGGAACCCTTTACCAGTAAGATAACAGCCGTCCCCACACAACCCGTATCAGTGTACAGTATCTGCACAAGCAAAACGTTCAGCTTCTGCCATGGCTCGCCGTACCCTTTACCTATTGAACACATCTGATTTGCCGACAGCTCTAAGAACAGTGAAGAGGTGTGACAACCACTGTAGCGGAAATGGAACAGCGACTTCGTGCTATTTGTCGTTCTATCCCCCAGGAGGACATTATAGAGCTGCACTATAGCATTCCCTGCCGTGTTGATGAAAGCATTGCTACACGGGACGGTTAAACATCTTACTAATTGTACCACTTTACTGGGTAGGTAAAGTGGTAATTTTCCATATGTTTCTTTTGATAATGTGCAACCAATCGCATATCTCAGTGTATTCTAACAGCTGTCTGCGGTTCAATGAAATGGTATTAATCCTTCCAGGAGTTGCAGATTTTTTCCTGTCGTGTATATACATTTATATGTATACTAGCTGACTGATATACATACGGATCAGGTCTAACTTTTTAGATGCAGTCTACATATTCTGATTTTCACTACGCTAAAGGTTAGCTTTATGAGTGCCACGACTGTCACCACAACCCCTTAATATAGATTCAACACGTATGCTGGTGTTGCAATAAGGAAAAACGATTGAATGCAGTGCGGCAAAGAGCGAAAGATAAAATCACTCCTGAATTTCAGAAAATGGCAACAATGGATTTAGCCGCAATTACCGTTTCCCGTGGGAATGGCATGGTAAATATTTTTGCTCGCAGCAAGCCCCTTCCCGTCTTGGAATTTCGACTTGAAAATAGCCACTACAACGTGCACGACAACCAAAAACACTGCCAAATTTTGAAGAGTCTGTCACAATTCCCCGGTGAGTTATGAGTGCCACAAAATGACAGACATCTTTTATATTCTAGATCTATGTCTCTACTAACTGATATAATGTTTGGAGAGGTTATCGTGGTTGTGTATTTTATCCTAGCTCTAACTGGTTTGGGGATAAGAGAATATGATTGCTGTTTCAGTGGATGTGCCCGAGTGAAATAATCTGTACAATCCAAAAGGAGCTTCTACGTTTCGCCTTTTAATTAATAAGACTAAAATCCTAAAAAAGTAATAAAAGAAATGTAACATGACAAATTTCGAAATAAAGAGTGATGTCAAAGAGATGTAACAACGATGAATATGGAAGTCGAGTGTCAGACAATTATCTGCTTTTTTTTGTCTATAGTATCAAATACTGAAGAGGGCTTTTCAACTTGCAAGGAAGGCCATCATTGACTACAGGCGAAAGTTTTATTAACAGCAGTTCGATTTTCTCTGCATAACAGACGGCGGATCATCTCCAACGGGGCAGATGGATGTAGGAACATGCATTAACAAAAAACCGGAAATGACGGAGAAAAGATAAATGAGACTGACACACGAGATCAACAAAGCTGATTCCAGCGTGCGTTTTTACCCTCCTCTTCCATTGTCGGAGATATTGGCTGCTCATCACGCGACGGACTTCGTTGAGGCTCGCTTTCCTTTCTTTCCATTTCGTTCATTCATCCATCGTTGCAATGAGAGCGAGGTAGGATAGTGATGCGAGTGCCAGTGCGAATGAGAAACGAACGCGGCACACAAAGAGACACAACAGCGGTAATTTCATGGCTTTCCATTCTCTTTCTGTGTCGAGTTCTGTAGAAGTAACATCGAGATAGACTGTCACTGGTTCTCCATCCATACACGTCAGGTGGGAATTGATTAATGGAGTCGGAAAATGGCATTGCACTTAAGGAATGAAGTCAGATCGACATCTATTGATTCAACATCCACACTTTGTTTCAACTGATGATTTAGATTTGGATGAAAATGATGAAGAGGGGGAGGAATGTGGAAATTTGTTCCATCTGAATAACTTTGTGAAGCGCTCAAGTGTTAAATTCAGAAAAGGTTGCACCACTCTGCTTCTCAGTGATGATTTTTTTTTCCTTTCCTTTTTGATTTTTTTAGCCTTATTGAGTTTAAATATATATTAGATTACAAGAAATATTAACTTCTCTGCTAGTTAGGTTGTATGAACTCTGAGAGTTCATTGTTTTGAACACAATGAACTAAATGGCCAGATCACAAAATCATCGATGGCTCAGAATTGGGAAGGGGGTGGATAGGTATATAATCGTGGGCAGATAGTCGTTAGAGAAGATGTAGGTTCTCCATATCGCGACTGCAAAAGTCTGGGATTTCCACCTGTGACCGTCCCATGTGTGTACCAGGACTGTCACCACAACCCCTTAATATAGATTTTTCTGAACTGGTATAAACTGCAGTTTCCAGGAAAAATGTGTCCCTTGACTTGTGGCTGCCACCTCTCCCGCATCATAACATCGGAATGGAAGGTCATAATGCAGATGATAACTTTGGTATTAAAGGATTGGGGAGCTAAGATAGTTCGTTAAAAGTCCATTCGATATACAATGGCATGATTGAAATGGCAACCAATGCACCTTGTTCACAGCACTTCACCGGGCTATGAAGCTACAGTCGTGAAGGAAATAAATAACGGATCGGGGTAGTTTGGAAATGCGCAGCTTGGTCCAATGAAACTCGTTTCCAACTACAACACACCAACGGGAGGTTGCATGTGCGACATAAACCACACGAGGCCATGGACCCCAACTGTCAAGTCTGGGTGTTACAGGCAGTTGGAGGCAGTGTATTGTTCTGTGGTGTATTTATGTGGGTCACCTTGGGGCCCCTTGTACCTATTGAGACCATAATGACTGCACAAGGCTATGCTGACATACTCGGCAATTACCATCATCCGTTCATGGCTATCCATGAACCTTCCAGGATGCCTTCTTTCAACGAGACAACGTCCCATCTGATTGCTCCCTTTTGACGAATGACTGGTTGGAGGAGCATTCCAATGAGTTCACAACCCTAAAATGGCCCTCTCACTCTCCAGATATGAGCCTTATTGAGCATCTGTGGGACGAAGTGGAGCGATGCATTCTAGCTTGAAACTCATCACCGGTGACTCTCGGAAGGGACCTGGGTTCGAGTCCCAGGTAAGGCATGGTTGTATGTGTCGTTTTCCTGCTGAGGTCCTGCCATCCTCTCAGATCTTCTACTTTGGCATATGAACTGACAGGCTCCTATCAGACCTCTGTGGCAAGCAGCTGCTTGAGGGGGTATTTATTTATTTATTTTTGTCCTGTAATCATGGGCTCAATACTACCCGAATGTTAACAACACTTGGTAGAATCCATCACATGATGTGTTGATGCTGTTGTGAGGCCGAAAGGTGGACTCACAAGGTATTAGGTGGGTGCGTATAATAAATTGTCCTCTCAGTGTATATATTTTGTCTTGCACATATCAACAGATCATCTGTTTTTAGCAATCCACTTCAGTTAAATAGCTGAATCTATATTAATATTCTGCTGTGATTCAGTATCGATATCAGCGACAAATGCTACACTATGTCATCAGCAAAAAAGATAATATTTCCCTTAAACTTTAATTCTAAATGATCATTTATATATAACAAAAATACTGTTGTGGTTTAAAATAGAACCTTGATATACTCCAAAATTTATTAATTTTGAAAATGCTCAAAATGATTTGAATACTTACTTGTTGCTTTGTATTTGTTAAATATGATTTCAGCCAGTCTTAACAGAACGTCTGTAATTACACAATTTCTCATATTTTTAAGTAGAACGCAAATGGATAATGAATCAAAAGCTTTAGAAATATTAATCAATATAACAACTACTTTTCTGTTTTCGTTTAGTCTATTACAAATTTTACACGAAAGTGTTGCAATAGGCTCTTCAGTATCCTTGTTTTGTGAAATATAAACTGATTATCAGAAACAATATTTTTTTTTCAAAAAGCGTCGCTATATTACATTTGCAATTTTCTGAATTAATTTTGAGAAAATAATTTGTAGTGAAATGGGTTTATTGTTCACCTCATTTTCCCTCCTGATTTAAAAATAAGGCTTTAAAAATTTTTAAAAGCAGATGAAAAAAAATTCCTTTTCCAAAGGAAAGTTACATTTTTTATTCAGAATCATGACAAATATATGAAAGAATTTCCCTTACATAATAATAGTTAACATAATAATAGTTAACTTTGCCCAGTGAATGACTTTTTTTATAAAAAGTATTGTTACTAATTTTTAATAGGAAATCTTGAGCGTGAATTCAAAAGAATGTTTAGCAACAAAAATCATAAATGAGCTATTTTATTACAAAAGTATAAAAGCACAGTTATAAAATAAATTCAACTAACACAAATCCTTATCTTCATCAGTATGAAGCTAAACCATCAAAGAATATTTCATGTTATCCAACAATACTTCAAATAGTCGTATTTACAATTCTTACAGTCCTCACTCAAACGTTTCATGTAATGGAAAAGGTTTACAACATTTAATAAGTGACACAATTATCTTTGCGAATAAATATGTAAATTACCAATATTAATTTTACCAATTCTTTTTACATATTAGGATCACCACGCATCAAACGATAACTCTTCCCGCAGAGATGTTGAGACCAGCTCTGCTTATCCGACTAGCATATTGTCTCTTCGGTTTAATCTTCAAGTCTCTTGAACAACGTTCCTAAGATTAACTAAATACTAATTCACTAAGAGCGAAATGAATATACAGTTTTAGCCACTACCGACAAGTTTTTAGTTCTCTCTTTTCAAACATCGTTAAATATTGAAGTTTTGTTTGTTCCAATCAGCTAGTGACGTAATTTTCACGCTGAAGCACATGGCAAGCATCAAAATGATACATCAAAAAAAGGTCTTATTTTTGCTACACTGGTTTCTATAAATTAAAGAAAATCCCTACGTTAAGTCAATGGGAAGCTAACGTCAAAGCTCTATAACTTCTAAAATAAGTTTTTTAGTTTTGAAAAATGTGATTGAAGATAAAGATCTCAATCAAATAAATCAATATCTTGATTTTCAACAATATTCGTTCAGTATTTAATGAGTTATGGAAGTTTGAATATTTAACAACAGCAATGCCAGGCTTAAGAAACTTATACGAAACTGAAGAATAGTGAAATAATTCTTTACACAAAGTTCTACAACAAACTTATTTTATTAAACACTTTGATACAATACTTATTACTAAGTTCTAATTAACTTCTGAAATCAATTTTTGTGTCTGGCATTTTTATCGCTAAATATTCAAACTTCCATAACTCATTAAATACTGAACGAATATTGTTGAAAATCGAGATATTGATTTATTTGATTGAGATCTTTATCTGCAGTCACATTTTTTAAAACCAAAAAAGCTTATTTTAGAAGTTATAGAGCTTTGACCTTAGCTTCCCATTGATTTAACATTGGGATTTTCCTTAATTTATGGAAACCAATGTAGTTTATCTGTCGTAACAGCATTTACAATACTTGTGATCGTACATGCAGTTGCTGTTAAAAGTGTTATATCAGAATAACTTAATTCTTCATCACCATCATCCTGAGGCTAAAATAACTTCAGACTGTGTTATAGGGCCAATATTAAAGCCACCAATGCATCTATCATCATTACAAACAATGGGAAGTAGAACTAACCACAACTGTTAGAACAACTCTGAAAGGTTCAGCCCACCTAATCAACAATGGGAAGTAGAACTAACCACAATTGTTAGAACAACTCTGAAAGGCTCAGCCCACCTAATCAACAATGGGAAGTAGAACTAACCACAATTGTTAGAACAACTCTGAAAGGCTCAGCCCACCTAATCAACAATGGGAAGTAGAACTAACCACAATTGTTAGAACAACTCTGAAAGGCTCAGCCCACCTAATCAACAATGGGAAGTAGAACTAACCACAATTGTTAGAACAACTCTGAAAGGCTCAGCCCACCTAATCAACAATGGGAAGTAGAACTAACCACAATTGTTAGAACAACTCTGAAATTCTCAGCCCACCTAGTCATGACCGAAAGCTCACTTTCAATAACTTGACTTTGTCTATCCTTCAATCCCTTTATACCTGTTCGTTTCTTCCCCCACACACAGTACATTGACTATCTGGTACAGCTCTCTGCTGTTACGCTGTCTAGCTGCTTCTTCAGCTTTTCAGCTAAGCCCGCATCAACCGCAAAAATACTCATCTGGCATGCCAATGAGAAAAGGTTGCCCAGCTCTGCTTTACGCGTTTACTAAGCTGCTTGCAATGCTTTCTGTTGGAACTAGTAGGCCCGCGAATACTCTTCAAGTGGCCCGCGAATATTGTCGGGCAAATTATTAAATTTATCTCTTATACTTAAAGTACTCTGCGGAATACCAATTATTATTTCTTTCCCAATATACCTTTACACTGTTTTTCAAACTGTTGTTTAAATAGCCTAATTTAATTTACGACGACATCGACCCACATGACAGACTTTGCGCATAGGGACAGAGCGGGTTTTCTGAATACACTGTTCAGCTCTCGATTAAAGAGCTCGGCTATCGTTCAAATAGACAGTTCATCATCACACATTCCAATTATGAAAGGTTTCAAAGCCGTTATAGAAAAGAAGCATTTCAGAAATGTATGGTATTATTCTGATGGCGAATTTGTAAAGGAGTGCCTGCAAACTGCTTTTTGTTATGTTTTAGTCCAGAGAGAAAAAATAATAACGCAAGTTTATTCCACTGAATCGAAATTAGCTGTATCGATGAACTTACTGCCAATATACCGAAATACCTTTACAGAACGTGCATCGAAATTTAAATATTTTTCTTTGTTTCTTGATGAAAGACCGATATTTGTAATGCAGCTTGATTAGTAGTATTTGTATGAGGAGTCGAGGTTAATTTCCATTGAAATGAGTTTCATCTTTATCTAATTATGTTGTTTACTTTCAGTTTCTTATATAGTTCACCATAATTTTAATTAAAATAATTCTTTCAAAATTAATTAAGAAAGCACATATTCTTAATAATATTCATTTTTGAAATAAATAGGTATATGTAACTGTTTATACAGGTTGTCTACTCAGTGTATTGGACATAAATGGAGGGAGGGGGTAAGGTTAGAGTATTTTAATGCAATAAGTAAGGATGTGGCCCGCACCAACCGCAAAAATACTCACCTGGCATGCCAATGAGAAAAGGTTGCCCAGCTCTGCTTTACGCGTTTACTAAGCTGCTTGCAATGCTTTCTGTTGGAACTAGTAGGGTATTGAATAAGAACATTTCTACAGTTCTTTTTTTCCAATATAAACTCCAGTGCCTCATCACTTAAATTATCTTGCCTCCTCTGCCTTTTTTTCCTAAAATAGTATTGTTAGTTTAAAGAAAAGCCTGTTTAAAACGGTCTCATTCTTCCTCAACTTTAGCAATAAGCAGACCATAACTGTAATAAAGACTAAGTAACATATCATGTTAAGCTTTAGCTATAACTGGGTCGTTCATGGCTTCAGAACAGAATTAAACGTAAATATTTTAACCTTAATACAACACTTCTTAAGTTTAAGTTGCAAGACACTTTTAACAAGGTAATGGTCAGATCCATTTTCGGCTCCCCTATATGACCCGGTATTCCTAACAGAGCTAGGCCATTTGCTGTTAATATAATCTCAATAAATGTTAATATGTCATCAATCGCATTCTTATGCATCCCATCAGATGAAACCCATGTGTACTTATGTATGTCGTGGAGTTTGTAATAAGTGTTAGTTATTCTGAAACCATTGAGTTTACTTACCTGTAGGAGACGTTGCCCATTGCCATTGCAGCTACCAATACCAGAAGGGCCTATCACCCCTCCCCAAAGGTCAGAGTCAGTACTAACTTTGGCATAGAAGTCACCTAGAATAAGGGTAATATCTAACTTTCTTGACATAATTCAAAATATCCTGAAGTTGTCCGTAAAACCTATCCTTCTCATCCTCTTTGTCATCCTCAGTGGGGGCATAAGAGCAGATAACATTCAAGTCTTTAACGCTTGTCTAAAATTTTGCTGTAAGAAACCTTTCATTAATGCACTCGTATCCTAGAAGAGCATCACTGGCGTGTCTGGTGACAAGCAGACCTACGTCTTGGTGATGTTTATTATCGTCCCTCCCTGAAAAGAGAAATTTAAGATTATTTTTAAGAATATGACCTTTATCTGTCCATCTGATCTCTTGCAAGCCTAGAATATCTCAATTATAATGGTGGAATTCTTGTTTGAGAACATCAAGAGAATAACCTCTGTGCAGAGTCCCATGTTTCATACCATATAGAATATTCACATATTTTTGAAGTTTGAAGCTATGTTTACAAATTAATCATTAAAACACACAGCAATCTCAATTCTGTTGCCATTTGCAGGTAAAAGGTTTCATGTGAGAACCCCTCCGTGTCTTATCTCCCTCAAAGATCTTTTGAACAAAGTTAAATAATTACTGTTTCCTGTCGAATGTTCCACTTTATCAGAACCCCCTGTATGGTGCCTTCGGATCTTAAGTTATCGCGTTCTCCAATCGGTCAGCTGATTTTACAAGGTCGTCATTGCAATTAAAGAATGTAGCGGTTACAGGGAGAATATGGTTTGACCTCGTACATTAGAAAAGGGAACAATTGTTAATGTCATAAGAATTGTGACTTGTAATTCAGTACTTAATACGAGTTTCGCAAAATGTGTGATGTAATACGAAACATTTTTAGCATTATTCCCTGCGTCCTTTGTTAGATGATCGTGTTAACTTTCAAATGATATTTGGGATTATTACTTCAGTTTCAAATTTTATTTTTTCCAACCGCAATAATGCATCGTTTATGTGGAACGCCGGTGACTTCGATGCAAAGGACGATCTTTCTCACACTAGCGATATGACTTTGTTAAAAAAACAAACCCGGAACCCCCATAGACAATAAAGATTTGAACTAAAAAGCCATTAAAACCGTGAATGGACTTATGTGAAACGTAATGTACTGAGCTTGACAACATTAATATAGATAGGGATCCTCGCCTGTTTTCTCTATACTATCATAAATTGAGAAACCTCGATGATGCGTGAGAAATGATTCATTTAACTCTCAAAGATTGTGTGGAGAATTAAACTTTACCTCTGTAAAGTTTAATTCTCCACACAATCTTCTGAGTTCATTCTGCTGTAGATGTCTAATTCTGCCAGGATCACAAGAGATGTTTGCACATTCAAGGACTTTCTCTTTTTCTGACATTCGCTAAACAAAGTGTCCAAAAAGATATTACGCATCAGACGTTAATGACTCATCATTACACAGACAAACTACCTATCCGTAGGTTGGTAAGCATTTAGAATGAAAATTGAGTTTGCTCCACTGTCAGAGATAAACTCATAGCTTAATCTTCAGACGCATGTTTCTTCATAGAATCGTAAACTCCCAATATCTATGCATTTCCTCACACATCTCGCAAGATAATCATTAATTCATCTTCCCTATGTGTATATTTACTTTCTAATAAGCCATACTTTAACGACCAAAGTAGGTAAATCGCAAGCATCATCAGATTTTTTCCATATATCTGCTTACGTTAAAAATCTCACAATAGCCTATTCAGTACTTTACCCCCGATACAGCTATAAGTTATGATAGCCAACATCTATCCCATAAACAGTAGGTTACTTCTAAGAAACAGGGAGATCCATGGTAAGACATGAGTGTTGCTGAGCACCTATGTCGTGTGAAAGGTAACCGTTAAGACAGATAGTTGCACATATTTTTAAAGATACACCGAATTCACTCTTACATGCAAGAACATTCCATTTCCCAATGTATGAAAGCGCGAACAGTCATAGCGATTATAATATGTTGACTGCATTAAATATGATACGGGTAAACGGTAGACAATCCGGCTTTTGTTTAGAAATCTGAAAACTCACTGTTTATAAGAAAACAGCAGTATTTCCATGAAAAGTTGGCTCCCAGAATCGATCCGCTAAACCTATCTATCTCATAGACAGTAGGTTAGTTACTTCTGGCAGGTTTGAGATCCAATAGTAAACAAAGCCAAGGTTTGAGATCCATAGTAAGACATGAACGTTTGTGTTGTTTTCCTACCAAGATCCCGACATCCTCTCACCCCCTTCTACGGGGTCGTATGAAAAAATCCTGTAACTGTTACGACAATTAGCTGCGTGAAGGCGTATTTATTTTTAAAGCAAAGACACACTAATTTCGGACTCGCTAGCTAGAGAACGATATATTAACTTGCTAAAGTTTGATTTTAACGATCAGATAGTGATCAGAAAGGGGCAAACATCACCACTTTTTTAGTTCATACTAATAACTTCGAACTTTTAAAGGAAATATTGTCTCATTATAAGCGATTTCATACAAAGAGATACGCACTCTATGCTTCATATTTAAATCTATAGAGATAACGATCACTATCCATGGAACACATCTGTGAAAAAACACGCTATGATTGGGTTTGAGAAAGATTTTTAGCCCATGGGGGTGCTGCACTGCAGGAAAGCACATTTTCTTTGATATCAGAACCTACATGAAAGTTATACTGTTTGGGTTTGAGAAAGGGCATCGCATTACAGTAAAGCGCACTGTCTTGTGCATATGTCTGTCTGTATGTTTGTTTCTCTCTCTCTGTGTGTGTGTTTATGTGTAAATATGTAGGTTTCCACGAAATGTGTGTACGTGTAGGTGTGTGCGTATATGTCAAGATGTAACTGTGTCTTCATGTTTGTTTCTCTCTCGGTGTGTGTGTGTTTCAGTAAATCGTGTATGTGTGCATATGTGAGTGTGTGTATGTTCATGTATGTTAATATGTTTCTTTATATGTATATGTTTTCGAGCGTGTGCGTATGTGTTAAGATGTCTGTATGCACATAGTCGTTTTTCTGTATGTGTATACGTCTTCATGTTTGTTTCTCTCTCTCTGTGTGTGTGTGTGTTTGTGTTTATGTGTAAATATGTAGGTTTCTACGAAATGTGTGTACGTGTAGGTGTGTGCATATATGTCAAGATGTAACTGTGTCTTCATGTTTGTTTCTCTCTCGGTGTGTGTGTGTGTTTCAGTGAATCGTGTATGTGTGCATATATGAGTGTGTGTATGTTCATGTATGTTAAGATGTCTGTATGCACATAGTCGTTTCTCTGTTATGTGTATAAGTCTTCATGTTTGCATGCACATAGTCATTTCTCTGTATGAGTATACGTCTTCATGTCTCTCTCTCTCTGTGTGTGTGTGTTAAAGTGTCTGTATGTGTTTCATCTTTATGTGTATATATTATCGCATGTGTGCGTGTCTGTTTGTTCACATGCAAGAATAAACATATTGTCTTACGGACACTTGCTTGCTACAGAAGAAGCTAACAATTTAAAACGAGACTAGTGGTTATGCAACTTATTTCATCACAGATCTTAACTTGAATACTCATATTTCAGGAGGTGTAAGGATTTTTCTTCATCACGTTCGAATATTTTTTGAGCACGACTGTCTTACGTTACGTCTTACATTACGTTTCTTGTCAGATGTCTCGTAACGAACAAAACGTGTGTGTTTTTTGCTAATACAGAAGAGGACATTCAACCGAGAATATTTCAAACTTAGAATAACACAACATCCTGATGCGTTAAGAACGAAGCGGAGGGATACTAACAGCTGACCATGACCTGAAACAATCGAAATCCTGTTGTTTTGCGCAAGGGTGATAAAACGTAATACTCCTGAAAAAAAATCCAGTTGTACCATAAAAGGTTCTCTTTTTTGAAACAACTGGATTTCCCTTTTCAGATTATTACATGTTTTAATCCTTCGCCCCTCTTGCGCGAAACAACAAGGATTTCGACCGTTTCAGGTCATGGGTCAGCTGTTTGCATCATCCGATCGTTGCCACCCAAAGTTTAGTTGGATTTGAAAAAATAAACGTGGATACCAAGAGAGTTTGTGATCAGTGAAGTTTTAATAAAGGGTTTTTTAATGAGGGGAGGCATTTTAATAAAGGGGTGGAACTTTTGATAAGGGTTTTTTTTTTAATGAGGATGGAGTCTAGGAATAATTACGACTAAAATAGAGGGTTTTTCTAAGAATAGTACTCGTCATAGTCACTAGATGGCGCCAGGGGTTAAGAAAAGGGGAAAGGAAGGGTTTTTTAATAAAGGGGGAGTCAAAAATCGGGAAATTAGAGCTAAAATAGGGGTTTTTCTAAAAATAGTACTCCTCATAGTCACCAGATAGCTCCAGGGGTTAAAAGGGGTGAGTTTTTAATGGGGGAGTCAAAAATCGGGAAAATATAGCTAAAATAGGGGGTTTTCTAAGTACTCCTCATAGTCACCAGATGGCGCCACGAGTTAAAAGAGGGAAAGAAGGGGTTTTTTAATAAAGGGGGAGGAATTTTTAATAAAGCGGTTTTTTAAAATAAAGGGGGATTAATTAATTTTAATTAATTATTAAATAATTATTGGTTATTAATTCGTTATTAATTGGTTTTTATTTAGGGGCGTGGCCGGAAATGGACGTGGCTTGTGACGTCATAGGGTGAAAAGCACAATGCGTGGGGGGACTGGGTTGTCAGGACACTACTCATACCACTGCTTAAAAAAGCATTAAGTGATTGGGTTTATTTAGGTTGAACTTTCACGTTGCATGTCAAACATCAACGATGAATTCGGATGAAGTATTTTGCCCTTTTTTATAATCTGGCGATCATCTCGCGCAATACCTTTGTGTCGAAAAAGAAATCGCTCTTAAGTAAGACTAGCAGTTGAGACTGATAAATATCGGACAGACTGGGAAATCGTTCTTTTTCAAAAAACAAGAAAAAAATTAAATTGTTAGTCTTATTTAATTCTTTCACAGTTTCTTTCACATCATCGCTATGCGGCTTTTAATCCGTTGTCTTCGAGCATGGACAGACTGTTTAAAATTATATTATCAACATCATTCGCAGAAATATTTAATCACTTTAGTTAATTGAATTAAAAAATTCGACATGTTTAAATAAAGCTGTTATAAGTTGACGAAATCAGCAGTTTCCTTCATCACTGAAATATTGACCATTTTTTTCCCGAACATGAACGGAGTGTGGTTTTTGCCAATGTTAGATCGCACTCTTGGCTTTGATGAGTTATTTTACTGCCAAATCGTTCATTTCATTATCGACTCTATGTGTTGATATATGAAGACTTCAAACAACGCAGTGGATCGTAAATATTCGGAGTATATCTTTTTGATTTCATTCAAATCACTTCTAAGGAATCAAATTTACACATTTTAACGATATCTTTTAATACACGACTGGAGCTGTTCCCCATTTTCTGGTCGAAAACTCACTCTAATCTTCCATATGAATGCGGTGACAGAATCCACTAGAAACCCAATGTTCAACCTTGTTTGAAAGGGAACTGGGACTTTGTTAGGTTTGTCTCCTTTTTGTTAAAGGAAAACTTTGAAACGAGCTTCAAGTTCAGGACAAATAGTGAATCCGTGTTCAACCGCTGCAACCAAATTATTAACAGTTTTGAATTTTCGTTGTGATATCACATAAACAAGATTTAGAACATAAGTATTACACGGGACATGTATTGCATTTAAAAAACAACTTTAAATTTTATTAACTTGCTTTGAAATGTACAAGCTATGACAATAAAATGCGATAACTTAAATTTGTTTAGAGATCGAATAATTGCTATAGTGAATAGCAGTACTTTAGAGAAATGTGGAATTCCAACACAGAAATTGAACATTTTCGTAGCGCATTACTCCACTAATGAAAATAAAGTCACGTAGAGGGGATTTGAAGGGGATTGGCTCACTCCCCTCAGGAGTGAATGTGCAGAGAAGTTTGCAGTTTAGTCATGTAGAAATTAGTTATCGAGCAAAAGTAAAGGAATGAAAGAGAACATTATACCTCCACATCAGTTTCTCAAAACATGTGTTCAATCATTTCAGAAAAAATAGCATTAGAAATACTTGAAAAGTTGGAAATTCACCCAAACAGACCCTTTTGTGACTTATGAGAATTTTAAAAATTTAAAAATTTAAAAATTCTAATACGTCGGAGAATTTTAAGGGAAGAAAAAAACATGAAGATTCGCGAAATCTGAAAAATTATCAAAATTCGCGGAAGCCTCCTAAAAGACCGTAATTCGAGGAAATTGGCGCGGAAATTCGTACCATTAAAAACTTACAACCCTACCCATAACCCATTTTTCACGTGCTTACAAATCCTATTTTACTCATTAATCATAACTAACAAGTTCCGAGTAATCCATGGTTTAAAAACGTTTACTTTTTTATGTAATGGGATATATCTAGCGTTATTTTGCATAATACTTTTAAGTCTTCATGGAAATTTGAAAACTTTGAATTAACATCTATTTCTACTGTAGATCATTTTTCATTTAAGTGCATTCTTAAGTCATTTAAAGTCAGTAAATTCTTTTGTCAAGCAGAATGGAATTTCTGTATCGTTTAAGGTCATATAGAATGATCAGCCACATATGAATTAATAATATTTATCTGGAGACTTTATCCTCTCTCAAATGTTCCGTTCTAAAGGATCAATACATGGAGAATTAACATTTCTAGTGGCTTCCTTAATAAAGTGAATAAGATAGCGACCATCCGAGCCTGAAAGAGGTGAGATGGGGCCCGGGATAGTCACAAATGTGGGGCCCCAACACCACTACGAAAGCCATATAAATATATGAATATATTTAATAGATTCTGTGGAAAACATATTTCCTATCATTTATTAAGAGAAATTGTAAATTGTATAATTAAAACGATTTACGGTGTTTAAAAAATTAAATTTACGCAAACAGTTTTTAAATTTTGAACTGTCTAAACAATATAATCAAATATCGTTGAAAGGCCAAGACTAATAAATCAGCAGTTCGATTAAACGCAATTCCCACATTCTTGCTTTCTTATTAGAAATTTTTAAATTGAAGCATATTTTTTTCTTCCCCTTAGGACAAGGGCCTGGGCAAAATGGCCCTGCTCCCTTCTCCCTTTATCTTGTCCTCTCACCCATGCAGTAATATAAAGTTTTCGAAACCTGTATTTAATTTAATATACAAACTTAAATGTTATATAAGTCAAGTATTTTACTCAGGAATGTCATTGAATTTGCATATTATCTTTGTGGAATGAAATGTCAAAAAGTTCAGAAACGCTGGTATGAGAGACAGGCTTATGTCTCATATGAATTTAGGAAGAAGAATTAAGTGTTGGGGCTAGAGAGAGTCATCTACACCTAATCTGCCCCCTTGCCTTTTATTGCAGTGTACACTTCTGTTTGAAGGGGAAGTAGAAGTTTGCAAAGTCGGCAGCAATCAGCCTCTTCACCCGAGGTCAGCCATCGCCAGCATTAAGATTCATTCACCGAGCCACAATGAGAAACTGAATTTCTGAAAGCTTTCACACTCTACAATTGGATGCTAAGTGTGGCCCTGTGTTCAAGGAAATACCTCTACTCTGTACATGTTAATGATCACTTTGGATAGACATTACGAAAGGATACCATCAAACGTAACAGCTGTCCAGTGGGATCCTTCTCCTGACTCTATCCTTCACGTTGAGATCCTTAAATCCTTGACATTTAGCCCACTGTGCAGCCATACTTTTCAATGTAAAGTTCAGACTGATAACAGCAGACAAAGAAACGTATTTTGAATATATTTTTCGTTAACAGTCTGTATTACAAATTTAAAGGTTTCCCATCTAAAGAATACTTTTCAAGTCTTAAAAAACTGAACACTGCAGAATATTGTGCTTTACGTTGATTTTTATTTTCGTAAATTTAAATTCTTTTAAGACCCGAGATGAACCGAAATCATTTTCGAAGTTCTCTGCTCTCTTTAGTCTCAACTGAAAGGAAATTCTGAAGCTAAAGATCGAGCTTCTTTGTTGTCGCATCTAAAATGCATTTACTGATTCAGAGCTCGCGTTTTGAATTACTCACACTTTGAATATTTAAAGCGAACGAGAACTGATTTGCAGTGCGAGTAGCATCGGTTAATTATTAAGGAAGACGACGACAAAATCAGATTTCTCAATTGTTTATAATTTATACACTTTCAATCGTTTATCTTAAAATACCATTGTCCATGTGTATCAGCAAAATAATTTAAAATTTCGGAATTTAATTACTTTGATACGGAATTTGAAAAGCTTAAAGTTCCTAAGCTGTGACACGATAAAAAATAGCATTAATAATGAAATCTTTAACGCAGCAGAATCTCTTTTAAACTGAAACAAATGAGACAAGGAAGAGAACGATTAATCCAGAGCTTTACATAGCCAGTTAAATACAACTGCAAAATCAGAAAGGATATCTGTTCTTTTGAGCCGTGTACAAAGAAGCGTTATGTGCTCGACTGACGTATGTTATGTACACTCAATGGCCACTTTTTATAGAAGTAATGCTATGTTATGTCGAGAGTTCATTCAAAGTAAAGTACTTAGAAGTAATTTTTTGTGGAAAAATGGGGTAAAGATGTGAATTCAGTCTAACTCTCTATTTTCAAAATATTCGTTCAATATTTATAAAGGTTATGGAAACTGGAATATTTAACAGTAGCAATGCCAGATAGAATAATGAATCTTATTTAAATAAGCTGAAATGAAATAAATAGCCAATTTAGTAAACTTTAGTAGAATATAAAATGTGTTTTTAGTAGGTGGGAAATGATTATTCCATTTTCTAATCTCTGAGTAATGTTTTGCAGAATGCTGCCATAACTCTAAATATCTTGCAAACAGGGCCGCACTAAGAGGGCAGCCAGAAAAATGGGACGGCAGGAATGGTCGAATGAAGAAAGAAATCTTTTAAAGTCTAAAAAATATATTTTTGTGTAAAAACTTCAAAATTGCATTTTTGTATAAAAGTGCATCATTTTCCGGCTTCTTAGATATTAATAAATAAAAAACTTACAAGAAGCCGGAAAATGATGTATTTTTATAAAAATAGAATAGATTAGAAGAAAGAATCTTATCTAAGAAATTATCTTTTATCTTAGAAAAAATAAAATAGATATTAATAAATAAAAAACTTACATTTTATTTTTTCATTTTCATCTTTATAAAACATGCACATATTTCAAGTTTTCTTTCAACAACAAACAATGTAGCCCAGAGTTTGACTCCGGGTAGCATTCAGAAAAGTCACTCTCTTCGTAATTAGAGATAGGTTATGTGGAGACGTGATAGCCATAAAGGAGCAGCAAAGTGGGGGGAAAAATCAGAGGGGGCACGATAAACCCTGCAGAAGAACAAATACAGCAATTTCAATAAGTTGAAAATGAGGAAGCAGGGCTGTCAACTTTCACGGATTTAAAATCCCAGATGTTTTGCAATTGCTCCTCGGGAATCATTTATGCATGCAGAGAAGGGTTGAATACGTGGAAAAGTGATTTACCAGATTGTCGTCCCATGGCCGAGTGGTTAGCGCACTTGGCTACTGATCTAAGGGACTTGGGTTCGAGCCCCGGGTAAGGCATGGATGTTCGTGTTGTTTTCTGCTGAGGTCCTGCCAACCTCTCAGATCTTCTACTGTGTCATATAAACTGACAGGCTCCTGTCAGACCTCTGTGCAAGCAGCTGCTTGAGGGGGTGATTTTTTTTATATATTTTTTTTAGAACAGGATGTAACAATGATGTTGTTTGTGGAATACTGTTCGTTGGCCGAAAACAACCACAGCGGACTTTTCCACTTGATTGTCATTAGCAAAATAGTCATCAGACCTTTATTCTGGAATAACAAGATGATTTCACTAAATGATAAACTGCAGTTTCTAGAAATTGGTTTCTTTGATGGGAAACGTTTTCTTAGCAGTTAGGGTAAAAAAATTAAGAGACTTTCATTGACTACATGGCTCATGGGAGGCCATATTCAAGTTATGGGGAATAGAGCTATCACAATCCTTCTGTTGTGGAAGTAAATATTCCCATATCTTGAAGTTAAACAGTCAACGTTATACAGGAGAGATCATCCTGCAATCAGACAATAAGAACTATAAAGCAGCATAAAGGTAAATACTCAGACTTTTCCAATTTTTTTCAACAGATTTATTTTATTGCTCTTTCCTTTCCCAAAAAACAGGGTGAATATTTTCACAAAACTGTTATTGGAATTTATGCTATCGTCCTATATTTTAGGGCGTTGTCCTATATATTTATAAAAGTTATAAGAAGACGTTTTTTGCTCTACACTGAATGGACAAATTATTATATACACCCCGATAACAATATGCAAAGCAGAAGTATTGCGTTCAGTTATATGGGACACTCACACTGGCAATGCCAATAAACAGAGCAGGTCTCTACACACTGGAAATTAGTCACAGAAAAGTAACCATGGGTAAAGGCAGCGACGTAAGTGAGTTTGACAGTGGCCAGATAGTAGGTGTCAGGAAGGCCAGTTTTTCAATCATCACAACTGCTGAACTGTTAGGATTTCCATGCCAGAACGTCGCACGTGTATACCAAGACTACGTGAAATACGACAAAATGTCCAACCAGTGGGAGAAATGCAGATGTAAACATGCATTTGATTCTGGAGGTTGTCCTGCATCATTGCAAGGAATCGCATGGCTACCATGGAGCAGATAACGTCGGAATTGAATGAGAGCGCATCATCATGCTTATGAACAAATACCATGGATAAAATAGGTTATGGCTGTCGACGTCCACATTGTGTCCCGTTGTTGACTTCAAGGCACTGAAAGATTAGTCTGCAGTTTCAAAAGCCTATCGGAAATGGAGTGCGGAGGACTGGAAACATGCCATCTGCACTCCATTTCGTCTGGTGCGACGAATCACGGTTTCTGCTCTATCATGCAGATGGAGGGTGCGTGTGTGTCTTAAACCACATGAAGCGATGGATCCAGCTTGTCAAGTTAGGGTCATACAGGCAGGTGGAGGCAGTGTAAGAGTTCAGGGTTTTCGCCGACCATCTACAACGATTCGTAACAATTCTCTTTCTGCACTGTGATGTCATCTTTCAAAAGGACAACGCCACACTGCATACTTCCCGGGTGGCGACCAATTGGCTCCAAGGACATTTAAGTGAGCTTACCGCACTCGAATGGCTCCCTAGATCGTCGGACCTCAACCCCATTGAGAATTTGTGGGACGAATTGGAATGTTCTATTCGAGTCTGCCAACCCCAATTAGCAACTGTGGATACTCTATAACAGGTGGTCCTCGCTTCATGGGCGGCAATACCACCTCCTTGTTTTCAACATTTCATTGAGTCCTTACCAAGACGTCTGGCTGCTGCTATGAGGGAAAAAGTTGGAGCTACAGGTTATTAGCTAGGTTTATATAATAATTTTTCCATTCAGTGTATATTTTTAGTTTTGTTTTTGAAACGTCTTATATTTTTGATACGAAATAAATATCGTTTTGTCTTGCCGCTAATTTTCATAAATTTATCTTATTATTGTTGGTATGATTGAGGAATTAAAAGCTCTAATATTTATAATTCGAAATTATTTTACTGTAATCAATTATTAAGTAATACTGTAAATAATGTGAACATTTGACAAATTTAAATTAATTTTCTTGCAGTGTTTGTTCTTTTTTACGTGTTTTAATATCGTTTCCATTTCAAATAAAACTAATGCATGAAGAGTATTTGCTTTATTTGTGAGTTTTTTTTGGTATATTTACAACTTTTTGACGATGACTTTGCTGGACATAGTTTAAAATTAAGAGTGTCATGACAACAACTGACGAAAGAATGATTTTAAATGAAAGAATTTGCCAGAAAATAAGCTTTTCAGTAAGAGTCACGTGTTTTCCCTGAAAAAAAAATGATCCCCGTAGATATCGTGAAAGATATGCTTGATCCTTGTTTGTGTTTGTCCGTTGAAGAATCACATCTACTGCAGAAAAGAGTTTTTTAAATGTTTTGCATCATTTACAGAGATTTCGCGAGATTTTTGATATACGCTTGGCTACTGATCTAAGGGACCTGGGTTCGAGCCCCGGGTAAGGCATGGCTGTTTGTGTCGTTTTTCTGCTGAGGGCCTGCCGTCCTCTCAGACCTTCTACTATGGTATATAAACTGACAGGCTACTGTCAGACCTCTGTGGCAAGCAGCTGCTTAAGGGGGTTTATTTTATTTTTTATTTTTTTATTTATACCATTTTATACTGTCATTATTTTCCTAGCAGTCTCAAGTGAATAAACGTTAGAAATATATACATTTTTATGAAGAACTTTTCGTGCAGTCATATGGCGGAAAGTAATCCAGAATGGCCAAAAGATATCCAATTGCCGTAAATCTTTAAATTTACCGGATCAAAACTCCTCTTAGTGAGATCGTTTTTCTAACTCTAGGGAAGTAGCAGATGGGGCCAAACTACCTTCGAAACTGTAAGATGGGTAAAAATTAAAATTAAAATTCAATGACTGTGTGCTATTTCGTGTGCTTTTAAACTTTACTAGAATTCAAAAAATATTGGGAGTGTATTTTTTCACTTCCGTTGCCATTTTTTGTATCCTCTCCTCCACTAAAACTTTTCTTGCTATATTCCTGTTCTGACTTTTACGCTTTGATGTATCAGATAGGGAACAAACCCGAAACACCAATGATCTTAATATTTTACGAACTTGATTCGCCCACTGAGTTTGATCTTGTTTTATCTAAGTATTTTGATTTACTTCTTTCTGGATAAAACATCGTCCCGAAGTTGGGAGAAAAACTGATAATAACTCTTTCCATTATATGGTCTCAGGAAGAGAAATTAAATGTAAAAATTAAAAAATTCCCTGTTAAATTTTATTCTGTACTCTAGATAAGATAAGTACAATTATTTGCATCTTAGCCTGTTTTAGAATTTTGAATTGCAGAAAGAAATCTAAGATAGCGCACATAAATTCAGATTTTCTTAGAGTTGAATTTACATTATTCGCTTAATTTTTTTCTAGCTTCGTTCAATTTCAACTGATAGTTTACTTACACGTGATTACTCGGAAATGTGATTTTACTCTGCATCAAAATAGAATGCAAAATCAGAATTTCTTCTGGTGTCTTAAATTGTCTAAGTATGAAACAAACGAAAACATAAAACTATATTTGCAACAAGTGAAGCAAAGAAAAATTAAAATTTTCTTTCATTAATTTATCCGATTTTACTGAAAACGGAATCTAAAATCACATTTTCTTCATTTCCCACCAGAGTAGTTCACGTATGTTATTTTGATTTTTATATTCGAAAATGAGACAGATCGCCAAGTATGAGGTTTAACAGTGAAATTAATATGCTTTTAAATAGAATCGTTTAAAGTGAAACGGGTCTGAAAATATGCTTTTTCTATTTTTTTTTTATTTAAAATTTCGTTTGTCTAAAAAGAGACAGAAACAACTTAACCAGGCCCGTCCAACCGAAGCTCATAAATCAAATAATCAATCTACTGAATACGGATATTTTTCCAATTTTTTGGGAAAACAAAGTTTTTTAAGGTGCAAATTTCACACTTTCTTCAATTCATAACACTTATTATAAAATATATGTTTTTGCTTTTTAATGAAGGTCATCCGGTGATTGAATGATGAGCGTGCTTGGCTACTGATCAAAATGGACCTGGGTTAGAGCCCCGGGTCTAACCCAGGTCCATCGATGTTTCTGTTTTCTTTCTGCTGAGATCTCATCTTCATCACATACTTCCTACTATGACGTATAAACAGACCTCTGGTAAGCAGCTGCTTCGCGGGTAAGGGTGGGAGTATTTTAATATTTTTTTATAGTTCCTTGATTCCTTAGGGATTTTTTTTTTTTGGCAATTCATTTCGTTACACATTAGAAATGCATGTTTTCGCTTTTAAGAAGTTACATACTTATCTAAACGATACTTACTCTAGTTAAAGTAGAGCAAAGGAAGATTCAACAAATAAGTTTTAGTATTTAGAATTTAACTCTTTTACTGAAACTAAGATGTGAAAATGACTAATTATGTATTTTTTCAAGTTCTATATTGATTGTTTTTATCCAAAAGAAAATAAACCATCGAAATTAAATAATACGAAAGTTTTCTAAGAAGATTTAATATTTTGGTTTTATTTAATTCCCGAGAAATTAAGCAACAAAAAGGGAAAATCAGAAACTAAACATTGACCAACATTGACCACTAATATTTCCAAACCTTTTTCTTCAAGTAGTATGCCTTATCATAAACGATAGACAACATTTTCAGCTTCGTAATGTTTTTTTGAATGCCCTAATACCTCCCATAGTTAAAAAGTAGCTAATAATAGGGAAACTGATTGTCGCAAAAACAAGATATGTGTTTTTGTTCATTTCGGTAAGGCCAAAGAGTCTTCCATACAATGCGTAACACCGCGAGAAGTGGGTTACTGATTATATTACATCGCGTTACATTAGAGCCTCAGAGTCCAGCTCTGCATACTTCATATCATAAACACAACTAAAGATACTCGAAAGCAAAATGAAAAAAAAAAACATAAGATAAAAGACACCTAAAAAATGTGTTTTTGCATTTTTTTTCGGTACACCTGATATCATTTAACATAAATTAATTTTTCGATCATACTTTTCCAAGAAGGAAACTTCCGCTCTTCCCCCCCCCCCAACGATGTAATAACTCATAAGCAGGGCATCCAAATTAGTGTTGCACGCCGGCAGCCAACTTTCTAGGCGTGGCCCTGTCTGCGAATGCAATTAAAATGAGTAGCGTTTTGTTGTTTTTCTTCTGAACGGCAGTTTCTTGCCCAAATGGAGCAATTGCCAATGTCATAAAGGTACCGATGGCTCCAAATTCTAGACAGGAAGGGGAAGGGACCTATCTAGGATTTAGTTTCGGGAGGGGGGAGGCGAATATAATATCGGGAATCTTAGAATTTAGTTTGTTGGCGAAGGGGGCACTGAATTTAGTTTTGGGATGATCTGAGAATAAGACGACCGTGGCCGAATGGTTAGGGCGCTTGGCAACTGATGAAAGGAGCCTCCCCCAGACAGGGGACCACCTTATCGTGGTAGTGGGGGGGCATCTGGCCCAGCAACCGGTCGAAGACTCTGCTGACTGTTATGGGCCCCGGTTGGACAGAGCCAAGACCAACCGAGGTCGAAGGCATCGCTGACCAGTTTAGTGGCCCGGTTGGACGGTGCCAAGACTTCAAAATCGGGCGCTCAGTGGAGCAGTTCAAGGGCCGTGCTGAACGGATTTGGTCCCCTAGTAGGCAAGGGCCCTTTTCAAAGTCTGGGTCCCACCAAGAGTCTTCACCCCGAGTGCCGAGCGAACTTGGATCTACATATCCTTGTTCATGGCTAACCGGGGATCAGAGTAAATTTAGGTTTTGACCAATGGATGAGCTTTCCTTCTATAGGACTCCTCGTCATAGGGCTGTTGGGGATGAGATGCATCTATATGATGTGGCCTTGCTCCCAACAGTAGACAGTCGCAGCTTTCCATAACTTGGTAGTGTCGAGAGACGGAACCGGGGATTGCCGTGGTTGCTGTGTCATGCAGCAACAAAGAGTACTTGATCAAAGGAGCCTGAGTTTGTACCTTGGATAAAATATGGATGTTAGTGTCGTTTTTCTGCTGAGGTCCCGCCATCCTCACATATCTTCTTCTACGGGTGTATGAACTTCTACTATAGTGTATAAACTGATAGGCTCCTGTGAGACCTCTATAGCAAGCAGTTGTTTGAGGGAATATTTATTTTCGTTATTTGGTTTTTTCCAGTAACTAAAACATTCCGCCGGACAGGAAAGGTTAAAATAATATTATACAGGGTGTCTCAAAAATATATAGGTACAAACTTTTAGGGGAGGTAGATAACATCTAAAGGAATGAGAATTGCATAGGAACCCATAACCGGAAACGTCATGGGAAAGTGGTAGCAGAGGTACAAGGTCTGAAAGGACACAAAACAGTGATTAATGGGAAAACATTTATTGGACATAATTATTACAAATGGCGTACTAGATGATACATTTCATAATGTTACAGCAGATGCTTGAAGTTTCCACCATGAGACGCAATGCGTGTGTGACACCAACGGATTGCCGGACACGGTCGAACACACCTGGAGTTTCTTTGATAGTAGCAGCAGCGCAGACGAGCCTTGCCACGAGATCCATGTCAGACTCCACAGGCGATTCATACACGGTAGCTTTGAGGGCCCCCACAGAAAGAAATCAACGCTCATTAAATCAGGTTAGCGTGGGGCCAGGCAACTGGTCCAGCAAGCCCAATCCATCGTTGCCCAAAAGACATGTTCAAATGTGCACGAACACACCTTCCATAATGGGGAGGCGCCCCATCATGTTGAAACCACATGTTGCGTCTCACATTTGCTAGACCATGGGAAAGTAAGCCTGGTAGAACCTGTTCCAGAAAGATCAGATACTTCGCGGAGGTCATGCGAGATGGTAAAAGGTATGGCCCGACTAAGCAGTCGCCGACCAAACCTGCCCACACATTTACTGCAAAGCGATGTTGTGCCGCATGGGTGTGCACACCGTAGGGGTTCTCGTGAGCCCACAAATGTGCATTGTACTGATTGAATACGTCATCCCGAGTGAAACTGGCCTCATCAGTAAACAAAACATAAGCTGAGAAATTCACATCTTGGGCACTTTCTTGGAGATACCACTGCGCAAAACGCACACGTGCAGGATGATCTGCGAGGAGAAGTAACTGAACCCTTTGGAGATGAAATAGGTGTAAGGACTCGCCGTGCAAAACACGCTGTACACTACAACAAGACACTCCTAAGGCAGTGGCAACGGCACGTGTGCTGGTACTAGGATTAGTCTCCACGGCATCCAACACACTTTCTTACATGGCGGGAGTACGTGTCGATCGTGGCCTGCCCTCTCTTCTGCTACCTCGTAATGATCCATAATCGCACAAATTTTGATGCCCACGCGCAAACAAACGATGGCCCAGTACATGTCTGTGTGGGAAGCGTTCTTGATGCATTCGTTGAGCGGCTCGTCCGTTGCCCTCAGCTATTCCATACACTAAGTGCATGTCTGCTAGCTCCCTGTTCGAATACCTTTGAATGCTCTTCGTAAGCCGACTACCGCTCGAATGAGGAAATCCGAAATTTCCCCTCTAGAGCACTGATGAACAGCGCCGCCTATCGACTTACAGTGACGTTTCCGGTTATGGGTTCCTATGCAATTCTCATTCCTTTAAATGTTATCTACCTCCCCTAAAAGTTTGTACCTATATTTTTGAGACACCCTGTATATGAAATAAATTTTATAGTTTTTTATTTAGATTTTAAATATCGGACTAATCTACTATGGTCATAAAATAATGCAAAGACCTCAATCCGCATCCTGGATGGCATGGAGGGGAGGATTATATTCAATATATGTTCTTTAAAGGCACCGTTCATCACGTTCATCAGTTAGTATTATATATAAATGTATTTTTCTCAAAATAACTTAACATCTTTGGTCATTTTTTGCAGAATATTGTTCTTTGGAATGATTTAAATTATTCTGTTGATCTACAGATAGCGATTACACAAGAAAATCATTTGCAATTCTACAAGCGTTTGGCTAATTCGGAAAACCACGTGGTCCTCTACATCGTCACTTCAAAAGGACACATAAGTTAGAAAACAAAATAAGACTTGAAACTTCAAAGAATCTCTGATACAGTGTTACGTGTTAATCTCCCATCCGAAGGACGGCTGTCTTTCTAAGTCCATCGGGGATCCTCTTTCTCACCGAGGGCAGAGAAGGGCATTATTTAGTTAAAGGCAAGTCCCAGTTGTACCGCAATACGTCGACTGCACACCAAATATGGGGAGTTTGCCATGAACACCACTAACTTCGCCGGGGCAAGACAGTGCCACATGGACACAGCTCATCCACGGCTATCTATGGCGAACAATCCTATAGAAGGAAGGCTCATCCATCGGTTAAAACCTAAATTTAATCTGTTCCCTGGTTAGCCACAAAGATGGTATGGGTGGAGACTCTTAGTCTGGCTTCTCCATCGATAAGCCCGTTGACCGGGGATCCCACTCCCAGTCGCGAGCCTTCAAACTTCGTCCTCTCCATAGTGCCACGCACCAGCTGCCCCCCAGAAACAGTCTGTACCCCAACTTCACTGAGGCTGCACCGATGAGCCCACTAGACCGGGACCCCGACGGTGGGGCTGTAAACCTTCAACTTCCCTGAGCAAGCAAATAAGCCCACTGGACCGGCCCCTCCCAAAAACCAGTCTGCAGGCCCTCACAAGCTCTGCCACCAAAGGCCACATCCCATCGTGCAAATGAGGAAATGAGACCGTGACCCTACTTCACAGAGGCACCATTCAGCCCCCCCCCCACCACCACCACCACCACCACGTCAAGGTGGTCCCCTATAGGGGGTTGGGCAGAGAAGGAGTCAGTGGATAAAATATCAATTCAGACACAAGCCATACGCGACCCTGAGAACATCGGGTTACGATCTTGACGCGCTACCGAATGAGCCACCCTTTCCCCCACAAAAGTATGACACTTAGAGTGAGATTGAGATCTTTAAATTTTTTTCAGTCCTTTTTTTAAAAAAAATATTGAAGAAGTTATTGAAGTCCGAATTGATTCTCCACTGACAACGGAATTCTGCTCTTAATAAAGCGACCCCTGAGTGGATTTATATCAATATGTGAGGACTGTATAAATATGAAATGGACACTTCCACTGAATCACAAATGTTGATTTAAAGCAGGAGAATGCTTCTTCAGTTGCGTCGAAGAATCGTGCTCGGCTACAAAGTGAATCCTTCATTTACCAAATAATTGCAAAATAAAGAACAAATGCCTCAAAGGAAGATTGCTCTTCTATATGACGAAGCACCAACTCTAGTGCTACTTTACATCGAAGATACAGGAAGCCACAGGCTGTTCTGCACTTATAATATTGACACGTGCTCTACATTCAGTTTGAAACAAGTGCACTGATTACGGGAACGAGCCGAAGAATGACGTAGTAATGCTCGTTACGAGCGCATGAGAGACGCCTTGGAACATGCATAAAACAGGAATGACGCTCCGAGAACTAGGTGACGGTAAAGTACAAGAGAGCCGCACTGAGTCACGTGCGCAAATATGAGAGGCTACTGATGCAAGAAAGAAGTTGGTTAGCCAGTTAGGAAAAAGTTTAAAAGTAATGAAGTTAAAATTAAAATTAACGATTATTGATTCTTTATGGACCACTGTGAACATCAAGTAAAATAATATATAAATGTATGTTTCTCAAAATACTTTAATCTCTTTGGTCATTTTTTTTTACTTTTGCAGAATATTATTGTTTAGAAGGATTATAATTATTCTGTTGGCCTATAACTAGCCATTCCATAAGGAAACCATTCGGAATTCTGTAAACATTTTAGTTAATTCAGAAAACCACATGGCCGTCTTGCCATTGAAACTTTAAAATGATATAAAAGTTTGAAAAAGTAAGATTTGAAAGTTAAAAGAAATCTGGGACATAGGAAATAATCAATATTTCGAAATCATGTTCAAATATTAAATTATATTATATTTTCTTGCCATGATCAAGTCAATAGAGTTTATCATAACATTTGAGGGTGGCGTCGGGCAACAAAGGATAAGGATTATATGTATTGATGACAGCCAAATATTGAAAGCGCAAAATTTATAGATTTTACTACTAACGTTTATATCAAAATTTGCTTTATTATAGAATCCACTGAGGTTGTAAATATGATATTAATAAATTTTGAGGGCAAGAGGTAGTAGGATATTTAATTAAATTAGCTGAATTTAAAGTCTATTCTTAACAGATGCGTACTCAGGATTTTTAGTTGGGAAGGGATAGCTCCTGAGATTTTCAAAATTATGTCATCCAAATACCAAATTTACGATATTTTCGTATCAAAAGCGCAAGGTAATGTAATTAAAACTTTTCAATAAATTAAAATGCATTCGTATCATATAAAAAATGTGTAGAATATTTGCTAGGGAGGTATAAAAATATTTATTTTACAACGCCACAGAATTTTAATATGAATAGTTGTAATTAATTACTTAAAAATCTTAAAAACATTCTCTTCTAAATATTCCGTTCTGAAATATATGCCCTCCATCTCATATGCCGTAATATGCCGTAAAATACTCCAATGAATTTTTTTTACGTTTTGATTTGAGCTCGGCGGGGAAGGGAACATGAAGCTCGACAGCCCCCCCCCCCTCCCCATAGGTAAGCTACTAATTTATAAATTGCTTGCTTTTGGTTCAGGTTTCATTATGACCATCACTTTCGTAATAATAAGGAAAAACATTGGAACACCTTAAAAGAGAAGTAAGCACAAATAGCAGCAGATGTTATCTTGTTGACACAATGAGTTCCGGTACAAAATGTTGACAGATCAGAATACAATGATCAGCTTTCTTCTCGTGTTCTTACAAATCATCGCAGTTATGCCAGAGCATTTCCTACATACCATGAGGTCTGGTGCAATGCGTATTACTAGATTCAGATCCTCGGGATGGATGGGATCAAAGTTTCTGGTTCTGTTTCTCGTCTAATGTGCAGTGCGGCACTTTTATTCGGCAACTAGGAATGACAAGTGTGCCTTGAAATCCATTAAGGAAAGACAGAACGATATGCCATGTTCGCAAAAGTAGGATTTCACTTTGTTATGCCCAATTCCTGGTGGGCTTTGATACATTTGGAGGACCAAAATGCAAAACAAAAAATTCATTTTTTGTGCCTCACAGTAGCATTTTCCTGAAATGCTGGTAATGCTTTAGTCAGAGTTAATACATAACACAGAATGGGATAGCCCACAGAAATTCATTAGTCTGCGTTATCACCGTTTAAAGATTTTATCCTCACATCTTAGAGTCTTATTTTCATTACTAGTTGCATACTTCAGTAACAAAGCGTCCATGGAAGCAAGGAAAGTAATGATTCCTTTAAAATTATCATCATCATAAACAACAAAATTATAAATTAAATATATTGTTAGAAATTAAAATGGATGAGCATTGAGTGTGAGTTCAAGTAAATATTCTTACAATATTACGTACAAAAACAATGCATTTTATTACAAAACATGGATGAAATTATTTATAAACAAACTAAGTCAACTGGCACGAAATTCTATAAGAATACAAAGATAAACTTTCAAAAGAATCCATTATCTCAATTCTATTCACATCCAAATCGCAAAACAAGGCTAATATCATTGAATGAACAATAAAATCATGTTGATAAATAAAAATTCAATCTAATGAGAATATGCTCAACCAATTCCTAAACAAACTAAATAACTATACACTAAATGACTTCCTTCTTAGGTTTTAGTCCTCAAGTACTCCAAAACTGCGGCTACGTGTGCTGGTTTCTCAACCAATTATTTTCAGAGGTTGATCATCACGCACAAGACGACAAATTCTTTTTTTTTCCTTTACCAGATTACCAACACGATCCACACCAATAAACTAATCACCCTTCCGCGTACTCACCATATAAAAATATTTCTTCACTTTATACACCCATCATGTACATACTGAAACTAATTGTGCCTCCTTTCGGATATCCACAACTCCAACATAACAATTCTCTCTTTTCTATTTTTCAGATCGGTTCTGCATTCCAATTCGTTGGTTACATAATTCTCACGCAGAAGCATACGCGAGAGTCATGACACGTTTATCGTAAATTCACTGTAGCACGTTCACTTGACGTAACACTAAATATAAACATTTTAACATGAAAGTAAAGATATTTTCTTAACTTTAATAAATTTATTCTAACATAAATTTTATATTTATATAATATTTTTCGAGTTTCCCTGTTACACTGCATAATTAACAGAGCAGCAATTTGCCAATTTTGTCGTTGAGCTGTGAGTGCATTTGTTGACCTCCGAATGTGCTGCATTGCGCACAACCGAAGTGCCATGTTTCATATTCAACCAGCAGAATGTTTTCTCGTGGACTCATCTTGTCCTCCATCGTAAAATTCCGTCATTTCAATACTTTCATACCTTTCTCACTAACCCTTAGAAGTAGCTAGAGTGTTCGCTCTGCGATTAGTTTCTGCCATTATCGGCAGTAGAGTTCAAGACTCGCTCAAGTCATCAAAGGTAAGTGTAATTATTTTTAATTATTTTTTAGAAAAAATAAAAGTAATCCTCCTTTATCTTTAACTCTCCTATGTCCAGCTTCCACTCATTGCAAATCATAAAAGAATTTCTTATTATTAATGTTTTGTCAGAGAAAGTTAATCGTGTTTATTTCGTTCATAAATTACCTAATTGCCTCGATCCGTATTTTCCGAAACGATTTATAACTTTATTACTACGTTTTACTGCTCTCCTCATTACCGTAATAACTAGATATATTTTTATTACTACTATAGGTATAATAGAAAACAAAAAATCTTGATATTAATTTTTTGGGAACAAAGTGTAGTAACTTACTAACTACAATTCATCAAGGCTATACTAGGTATGCGAAAAATATTACAAAATATAACTTGTGCAACATTTCATTCACATTAAGATTATAGCCAATGTATTATCGTTCGCTATGCTTAATATTGTATCGTTGTATCCAGTGTATTGCAGTACATTCAAATATATGTAATTAGATACGGTCGTATCCCTCTAATTTATTTTATTACGTATTAATTATTATTGTATAAATTCATGTTATAAGTGTAATTTCAAAGTGTCTTAAATGAGAATGTGTTTCATTAGTTGTTCATTTGGGCAAGCTGAGCAGTTCTCCGTATGGTCGGGAAACGAGCGCATTAAATGATTTTATTACCCTTGGGGGAGGTTGTGGGGCGAGTCATGGAGAGGAGCGAGGAAGAAATGAACAAAGCATCAGACCAAATGCTGCTGTCAAACGAAGTCTTTTGTGTTAGCGGTCGAAGTGACGTAGCTCTTTCTCAAGATCCCTAAAGGGGCAGGGTTCGGTTCTGTGTCAGCAAGAAACGGTTCTCTGTGAACCAGGTGGTGTAGGCAAGAATTAAGATATCCTCTCGCCGAAGTTTGAGGTCGGTGAAGAGATTTCTGTTAAACACGATTAAAGTGCAGATTTCCACTTGGTGAAATGAATGCCTGTAGACGTAAAGTAGCATTCAGGTTGTATTAAGCTGATTGGAGAAAGTCTTCAAGAACATCTATAAATCCATTTCGATAAATTTTGAGCGCAGCCGAGGCCCACAGAATCGAGCACATCTCCATATGTACACATACACTATATGATCAAAGTAACTGGACCCTCGCTCATCCATAATCTCCGGGTAACAGGAAAGGAATTAATGTCTCATTGGTCCACCCTTTGCTGCTATCACTGCCTCCACTCTGCGGGGAAGGCTTTCCACTACGTTTTTGGTACGTTGCTGAGGGATATGTCTGCCATTCTGCCATAAGAATATTGGTGAGGTTGGTCACTGATATCGGAAGGTTTGGCCTGGCTCGCATTCAGCGTTCCAATTCTTCCCAAAACTGTTCTATGGTATTGAGATCAGGGCTGTATGCAGGCCAGTCAAATTCTTCCACACCCATCTCATCAAATCATTCCTACATGGTCCTTGCTTTGTGGATGGGGGCATTGTCATGTTGGTACAGGAAAGGGTCTTCACCGAAATGTTGTCATAAAGTTGGGAGCACAAAATTGTCTAGAATGTCATTATAGGCTGCGGCGTCCAGAGTCCCATTCACTGGAACATGAAAAACAGCCCAGAGCATGATGCCTCCTCCACCAAACTTCCCAGTTGGCATAACACAGTGAGGCAGGTAGCGTTCACCTGGCAACCTCCACACCCAGACTCGTCCATCCGACTGCCAGATGGTGAATTCATCACTCTAGAGAACGCGGTTTATTGTTGAAGAGTCACTGGGCCGTGCTTTACACCACTCCTACGGACGCTTGGAGTTGAGCTCGTCGATGTTAGGCTTGTGTGCGGCTGCTTGGCTATAGAAACTCATTTCCTGTAAGGCTTGTGTGCGGCTGCTTGGCTATAGAAACTCATTTCCTGTAAGGCCTGTGTGCGGCTGCTTGGCTATAGAAACTCATTTCCTGTAAGGCTTGTGTGCGGCTGCTTGGCTATTTAACTCATTTACTGTAAGGCTTGTGTGCGGCTGCTTGGCTATAGAAACTCATTTCCTGTAAGGCTTGTGTGCGGCTGCTTGGCTATAGAAACTCATTTCCTGTAGCTCGCAATGAACGCTTATGGGGCTTTCGTTGCTTCCAAAGACATTTTGGAACTCGGTGGCGAGTCTTGCAACCGATGACAGGCGATCTTGTCGCACAATCCACTTCAGCACTCGGCAGTCCCGCTCTTGTCATTTTACGTGGCCTATAGGGTCGCGTTTGCGCTGTTGTTGCTCCTAGGCATTTGCACTTCACAATAACATCACTTACAGTTGATCGGGGCAGCTGCAGAAGGGCCTAAATGTTCTGAACTGACCTGTTGGTAATGTAGCATCCTATGACCATGCCACATTGGAAGTCACTGAGCTCTGCTGTACGGCCCCATTTCTATGAGTTCTGCTGTAGATCGTACATCGTACAATGATATGCGATGTTCCAGGTAAGAGTACCTATAACCATCTCCATCTGAAGATATGCCCATTTGGCATGAGTAGAAATATAAAATAAGTAAACCACTCGTGGGTGGGCCCCGAGGGGCTAGCATAAGAGAAGCTAAAAAACAGCAATATATAATGCCGAGAGACCTAAAACGGGTTTTTAGTCTCTTGTACTTGTTGAGTACAGTATGATCAAAAAGGAGGATGTGGTTTGCCAGGCCACGTGAATCCTTTTATACTGTTTGATCGATGGCTGTAGCGTGTATGGACAATTCCACTCTTCAGAAGTGGTGTCCGGATACTTTTGATCAGATACTTATGTGTGAATGTCTAAATCCAGATTTTAAACATTTTTTCAGTATTTAGAGAGTAATGAACGGTGAAATGTTTAACAGGCTGCAAAAATATTTTCTCCAAAATTTAATTAACACATTAAAAGAGGTTAAGAGATGAATAATGGATGCAAATGCACCCTGCGTTCTCCTAGAGTCAACTATGATCTCTGATTTCTTAACCTACTTCAATTATAATTCAATATTTTTTATTCCAGCGTTCATAGCTCTTTGAATATTGAACAAATATTGTTTAAAATCGAGATTAGACGGATTTTATTGACATAATTTTAGACATTATTTTAGACAATTTTATTGACATAATTTTAGACATATTTTTATTTAAAAAACGTATGGAAGAAGATATTGATCTCTGATTGGGATTTTCTATTGAGAAAATATTGGAAATATTTTCATTTTTCTGTCCAGTACCTGTATATAATACAAAGGCTGTTTCTTTTCTGAGGATACTCATGTATGGCCCGTATTTCCATCTGTTTCCATCCATATAAAAATAAAATTTAATTATTATCTTTCAGTTGAGAGTTTGTTAATAAAAGTTTTTTAATGTACAGTTGAAGACATTTTTCTTTACCCCCTTTTCGACTGGACTACGATTCCACAGTGTCGACTCCAAAAGCAAGAGCAAAATCGAGATATTGAACATCAAAAAGCATGACTCAAATTTGGAGTTTGTCATACCTCTTTTTCAAGGTGATAATATTGATTTGTACTTTCATTCTAACTTCCCAGAAAATGAAATGAAATTATGTTAAAAAATATGTTCATCCTCTCAGATCTTTTTCTTTGGCATATAAACTGACAGGCTCCTGTCACACCTCTGGGGCAAGCAGCTGCTTGAGGGGGTATTTATTTATTTTTTATATTTTTTTATATTTTTTCATGCGCTTGGGTCATTTTTTGAACGACTTTCCCACGGCTGTCACGGTAAAATTGTTGCAAGTCCACAGTATCCCCACATTTTTTCCTAGAATAGACGCAACATATAATATTAATTTATAATAATATTTGATTTAAAAAGAACAGAACTATTTTCACTCATAGATTAGGAAACATCAACTATCGGATCGGTGATTCCGTTCAATGATTCGGAGACATCGAGTGCCGGAACGACGTTCCGGTTCAGTGTTTTTGAAAACATCGAGTACAGGAACGGCATTCCGTTTCCTGTACTCGATTGAGTGATTCGGAAACATCGAGTACCGGAACGATGTTCTCGTTCAATGATTTAGGAAACATCGAGTACCGGAACGATGTTCTCGTTCAATGATTTAGGAAACATCGATTACCGGAACGGGTCCCGATTTAGTTGTAGCGCTACTTCTGGTAATTGCTTCCCTTACTCAAAAGTCGCGCTTCGCCACTGATTAACTTGAGTACCACGATGTTCCTTCAGTAGACAAAACAAGAGTGCCGCGGATTGCTTGAAAATATTGACAGAGCAAACAGTGTGCCGCGGACTTAAAAAAAGGTATTATAGTCCAAAACATTACGACAACTCCAGCAGATGCTCTGTGGAGAGATTTGGGTTGCTTTTACCAGTGAAAGAAATTCTTTTGCATACAATAAACTAAATAGCCAGGTGATAAGGATCCCAAGAGTTCAGAGCAAAGAAAAGGAAGGGAAATCACTGGAGAGACGTCAGCGCTATCCAACGTGTTTCTTAACGTGCACATGGTATAGCTCTAATGCAGACGGAGACACGGTTTAACGATGGACGTTGGCCTCCTCAAGACCATCGGCGTCGCCTTCTTCACCGAGGGTAGGGTAAGAGTTAGCGGGATAAACCTCATTGCAGACACATTTGTGGCTTGGAATCATATGACGTCATTTATCTTATTATATTAAATTTCGAAATCTTTTCGCCCAAAGTCAATTCTTGACGAAACAATACGAGTTGATTGATTGATAAGGCCAGGGTTAGCCCTGTATCAAGTCTTCAAAATTATGTCGAAAATCACAAAATTCAAAAATATAATTTTGAATATTTAAGTTTGAAATTGGACAAATCTGGCAATTTATGCATTTTGTTCCCCACAATTATAAACGCTTTTTTCAGTTAAGATAATGCGAGTATTTATAACCTAAATACTACGACCAATTAATGTACTAGTTCATTAACTGAACTTTAGTCACTTTTATCAGAAAATCGATGAATGATTTTCCTGGTAAAGACCTTCTGAGTCATTTGCACTCCCCCCCGCCCCCTTCCTCCCTCTGACTCCATTCGGTTAGTTCTGAATGCATTATTTTATTAGCTGACTCGCGACTGTCGATCTGCCTTTAAATCTACTCTGGATGTGGCTGGCTGTGACATTCAGTACACCTTGAAATTATAACACTTCTCTAAAAGATTCCAGACTAATTTTGACCTATTGGTTTAACGTAACAAACCTTTTAATTGATACACTACTATGTAAATGAGCATCACACTTAGCAACATAACAATTCTTTAAATTGCAGATATAGCCAATCTCAAAAATCAAGGGAATTGCTCTTGGAGATGGTGGAGTCTGATACGGAATATTAATGCGAAAGTGCTTCTGGTTCACGGTTTGTTCAAATGTTGCTCAGACTCACTCGATGGAGGAAATCGCAGTGTCGCGACGTCATCGGATGCGAGGGAAGAATGAAGACTTGCATGATCCTCATTGGCCATTCAGTGCAGCCACAATGCTTAGTCTCAGAATAGCGTGGGGAATGCAAAAGACGGACAATAACCAGATGGGGCGGAACAAGTTACTTGGCGAACCCACTAGGTTTCCATGCTTAGAATCGAAAACTGCGTGCAGAAGTAGATTCACTGGCAAAAAGGTATCAGATGGCGCTTATTCGGGTCGTACTGGCTCGCGTGTCTGACAAATAGCGTGCGCTCGAGACCAGTGAAGCAAGCAAAAAATATTTCATTAGTCACTTGGAATGTTTCCAAATAAAATAGATTAAAATGAAGCCTAAAAGTTATTTAAAGTAACGACAAAGGAAGGAGGTGATATCTACATACATGACTGTAGACTTGAAAAGGACTTTTGATCATTAGTTTCTGAATTTGTTTCTAATACGATGCATTTGTTTCTTATCATGTTTCAAGAGTTTAATAAGAGTTAACAAACGTCGCAAAGAAATGAAACGTCGTAAAATTTGGTTTTCTTTTCACTAATTGAAAATGAATTCTTTAGTTTGAAATGAAACCATATTCTTGTGATTCGAAAGTTCAACTTTGCGATTACTGATTAATTCATTGACTTCGCTAACACGACCTTTCGTCATTTAGTCTTCATTCTGCTAATTTTGATACTTGTGTAACAACTTTCGAATGGATGCATGAGAGCCTTCTTGTTTTTGATAAATAAATATTTTACGCTACAATTGAGTCTTCGAATTGTCTATGAATCATGTAGTTAAGCCTTTTGGAACAGACAAGTAACAACTAATTAATGATTAATAATGAAATCTATTAAATCAGAACTTTTGGAGTAGTAATATATTTCTGTTGTGTTTCATGCACGATCAATTCACTCATCACCTTTAGGGATTACTTCCAGTCGACTGATCGGCAAGAGGCTGAAGAGAAGTGTCAAGGTACATTTCAGTCAACTCTTGGATTCAACGGATGAATAATTGTAGAAAAGAAATAACTCGAGTGAGATTAAGTGAATAACTGAGAGAAATAAAGTAAACGGCTAGGTCACTGAGGTCCCAAAGGTTAAGAGGTGGATAAACAAAGAGATGAACTGGGCAGCCGCTAGGACACAGATCCGTAACCCGTCAAAGCCATCCAGCGAGTATTTTAAAGCGCAGAGTTTTTTTTTTCTCCTGGGCACAGAGTCGCGGCTTAAAGTCCCACCAGACGATATCGGATGAATTGTCTTAAACCCATTTTTCATGGATGAGGTCGGAGGAAGAAAAGCTGCAAACCCAAATCACAGAGATTAGATTGGTGAAGGAAATATAAATGTAAACTTCACGAATATTCAGGTGGAGGAAGTGGTGTAAACCCAAAGCCACCTATGTTCAGTTTTAATTATTCGCTAAAGACAATAGAGTGAAAAACGATAAAAATTATTCCCTAAACCATATTAGTATTCAATAATTTTCAGGAAACCAGGAAAACTTGTATTAGCAGATTTGATATTAAACTCATGAAGTTGGATTGCATCTTGACATTTGAGTACCATTTGAGTTATCGAGGACGATAGAAATTGGTTCATTGTTTTTATTACAAACAAGTGTCACGTGCGTTTTTACAACCAACTAGGCATTCACGACCAAAGCAGATTACGAAACTGGGCAGTCGCGAGCTTTGCAAGTCTGCACACTGGTGAGTGGCAGCACTGGCAGTCTAGTAACTGAACAGCCTCTACTCGGGTAGTTTGCCAAATGGGCATTTGTGATCTGATCAGGTTACTTAAAATGGGTAATGGTAACTCTGGCAGATCACCAAATGAACGGTCGCTACTCTTGAATTCTGTAAAACTAGCAATCGGAGGACTGGAAGGCTGTCAACTGGGCTATCGACTGTCAATTTGTAGTTGTAAGACTAAATTTCCAGCAAACCTGGAGGGGTTCAAATTATCAGTCGTTGCATTGCAAAGTCATCAATTGATAAATCACTCTGCATACTATGTCCAACGACCAGCAGTCGCAGTCCTAGAAGGCCTTCAATTGGCAGTCTCGACCCTCGAAGGTTAGCACTTTGTAGTCACAGTCGTCTAAGGTTATTCATTGAGTGCCATGTTTCTGGAATTCTTTAATGGGTTGGGATTCTTTGCCTCTGCAGACCGCGTAGGAGGGATGAAATAATTTAATCGTCACTGGTTTAGGAACCAAAAGAGAATATTTAATGAAAAATAAAAACGAGAATGACTGTACACGAAAGTCGAAGCCTTGACAACATCCCACAATAGGAAATTGGCGCTGGTTCTCTCTGACTGTAAACGGCCTCGTCTGCAACTCAGTTTTGTATCCTGGGGCAACGGAAACATCCAAGTGCCGGATGCGGGATCAGTGTAATGCAGAGAGAGTAAGATCATCCCGTCAGGTATCACAAGTGATGTATTTGATGGAGATGCTCCATCACAAGACCGATGCAATATCCGTTTTGCGGATGAGGATCACTTGACACGTCCTCTTTCCTCCGCCATCTGCATGAACCATCAGCTGAAGGCAAGAATGAAAGAAGAGGAGGAGCAAGAACTCGACTCCATCGTTTTGTAAGAAAATCGTTTTTATTCTGTGCTCTCTATTTATAATGCGGTCATTTGGGAAAAGTAAAAATAAAAGTGCTTCTTTTTTTAAGCTGAGGCAATTCTTTTCAAGAAACTGATATTTTTTTAGAGATATGAGTACATAAGCATTCTATTAAGCACAAATTTCCGACTGAGTTTGATTGTCGTATCCTCTCTCACACCATTACGCCACTGAATACAGGATTCAGAATAACTGGCATAAGGAAAAATTAACATTCTAATTGGTTTTCTACTTTCCCGTCCTGTGACCGAGTGGTTAGCACGCTTGGCTACTAATGAACAGGATCTAGGTTCGAGCCCCAGATGAGTCATGGATGTTTGTATTGTCTTTTTGCTGACGTCCCGCCATTCTCACAGACCTTCTATTAGGGCTTATTAAATTGGCAGGCTCCTGTCAGATCACTGTGGCAAGCAGCTACTTGAGGGAATATCTATTTATTATTTTATAGTTGAATCATATGAGGATTTAGTAAGATTCAAATAATTATGCTGTTAAATTTTGATTTAAATATTTTTATGCTTTTTAAATTACAAAAATTTTGGTAGTTTTGTAAAAAAATCATATTATTAGAAATTTTTATTAAGTAATTTAAATGTCTCCATTGTATTTTATTATGAATAGTATATAATACACCAATATATACACTCGACCTATAATGAATATAGCAAATAAAGAGTATAAAATGAATGCAAAACAGTCGAATAATAGTTTTTATATTTTTTAAAAGAAATTAAGTCTTCTGAAAATCCGTAAGTGTTGATTCAATTAATAAACTTTTAAATATCTTTTGCAATTAGCTGCAATCAGTTTTAGGTTTCTCCATGAATATTTTGATACAACTATAGAGATGGATGAAACAGCATTACGAATTTCCCTTTTCTTCATCAGTTGATTCTTTATGACAGACTCGATTTTTTTTTCTCTAAAACCTTCACAGAAATAAATCCAAATAGCAAAGTAAACGACAGTAGGTATGCATTGTCACATTCTCATATCTATGCGATCAGTCGCGTTCCTAGAAAAGGAAAAAATGAAAACCTTCGTATTTGTGCAATTTAAGTTATAAAAATCTAATGTGAAATAAATTTCCTCCCAAGTAATAAAAAAAAGGAATAACAATTATAGCTTGAGAAATATAGCAAATAATTTCAAGGTAGTCGATGCGGCAAATGATTTGTTAGAAGTGTACTTGCAAATGAGATTTGTATCTAAAGTTACACATCAAACTAAAGACAGAATTTTTACTTGATCGAAGAAACTAGTTTGACCCAGGGAAAGGAAATGCTGTCGGTAAAAATTTGAAAAAAGGGTTGGGTTGGGTTGTTTTACCTCTGAGTGGCACTTTTTTGCACAGCATGGGCTAAATGGCCAGATCACATGGACCCCAAAGGTTCAGAGAAGGTTGGGGGAGGGGACCCACTGGAACAGCTGTTGGGAGACAGATGGTAGCCTCCCATCAAGGCCATCCAGCGTGTTCTTTAACGTGCACAGGGTATGGCTCTCCCGCACACGGGGTCACGGCTTAACGTCCCATCCGACGGACGGTGGCCATTCCAAGCCCATCGGTGTCCCCTACTGACCATAGGCAAGGCGGGGAATTTTGCAGAGATAAATCTCAACGCTGACCCATCTGGAGGCTCGAACCTTGGAACTACAGATGACGAGCCTACCGTTGAAGATACGGCGCGCTACCGTTGAAAAAAGGAAAACGAGGTTTTATTTTACATGCATATGAAAAATGTCATAAACATTTTTTGAAACATAATTCTTTAGGTTTGTTTAGGTCCACGTTGCATGCTAGCTGCCTGATTCAGATTACCCACGTTGCATGCTAGCTGCCTGATTCAGATATTAAAACATTACTGAAAACAAAATTATCTATTATAACAGTTATTGATTGGCTTAACAACAGAAAAGTATATGAGATAAAAGTATGATCCGTGTATCGCTGTTTGTTGGTAAAATGAAATTGAAATCTCATTCTTATTTTAAAGCATTGACGAAAAATCTGCTGCTCAGGTCTAAATCTCGTTATCATTTTTAACTCTTAGGCCTTTGCTAATAATAATAATTTATTTGGTAAAATGTCATTAAGAATTGCTACTAATATACTTATAAAACAAAAGAGTAAAAACGTTTTTCAACCACATTACACTTTTTGTAATAGATAACATTATAACTATTCTAACATTTGGTAGAATTTTACACAGAATGCGAAGTGTTTAAAAGAATTACTGCATTTGACCAAAAGTAATATAAAAAGGCTGACTAGCCTCTGACCTCTGTTTGAAGGTCGCATGGAAATTTATTTGTGAGTGATGTCAACGATATATTTCATCTATGTGTTTTGTTACGGTAGATGAACGAGCAGCAATGAAACTGTGATGTACCGAATCATTTTGATGCTTGCGTGTGCGTCATCATGTGAATTACGTCAGTAGCCGTTTTGAAACAGAAAAAATTAAACATTAACGTTGCTTAAGAGCAGGGGAGTAGCTATGGGGGGATGGGAGGGGAGGCTCACCCAGAGTAACTCGGAGTTGACAAAATTCGAAGCGACTTCGTAAAATCTAGATGAGTTGTGAAAATTCTGTAATCTATTTTTTTTGCAAAATTAAGGGGAGTTAGCAAAATCTAGACATCTTGGCAAAATCTAGGATAGTTGTCAAAATCGAGGCAACTTAGCAAATCTAGGGCAGGTGGAAAAATGGATGCGGCAAAATCTGGAACAGTTGGCAAATATTCGAAGGCACTTAGTAAACTATAGGTGAGTTGGCAAAATCGGGACAACTTGGAAAAATCTTGGTGAGTTGACAAAATACGGAGTGATTTGGCAAAATCTTGGGGAGTTGGCAAAATCTTTGGGAGTTGTCAAAATTCGAAGTGACTTGGCAAAATCGTGGGGAGTTGTCAAAATTTAGGTAAGATGTAAAAATTGGGATTTTTTTTCTGTAAAATTATGGCTAGTTGGCACAATCTAGGAGCGTTGGCAAATCTTGGGGAGTTGGCAAAATTCGGAGTGATTTGGCAAAATCTTGGGGAGTTGACAAAATTCGAAATGACTTGGCAAAATCGTAGGGAGTTGTCAAAATTTAGGTGAGATGTAAAAATTGGGATTTTTTCTGTAAAATTATGGCTAGTTGGCAAAATCTAGGAGCGTTGGCAAATCTTGGGGAGTTGGCAAAATTCGGAGTGATTTGGCAAAATCTTGGGGAGTTGACAAAATTCGAAATGACTTGGCAAAATCGTAGGGAGTTGTCAAAATTTAGGTGAGATGTAAAAATTGGGATTTTTTCTGTAAAATTATGGCTAGTTGGCAAAATCTAGGAGCGTTGGCAAATCTTGGGGAGTTGGCAAAATTCGGAGTGATTTGGCAAAATCTTGGGGAGTTGACAAAATTCGAAATGACTTGGCAAAATCGTAGGGAGTTGTCAAAATTTAGGTGAGATGTAAAAATTGGGATTTTTTTCTGTAAAATTATGGCTAGTTGGCACAATCTAGGAGCGTTGGCAAATCTTTGGGAGTTGGCAAAATTCGGAGTGATTTGGCAAAATCTTGGGGAGTTGACAAAATTCGAAATGACTTGGCAAAATCGTAGGGAGTTGTCAAAATTTAGGTGAGATGTAAAAATTGGGATTTTTTTCTGTAAAATTATGGCTAGTTGGCACAATCTAGGAGCGTTGGCAAATCTTTGGGAGTTGGCAAAATTCGGAGTGATTTGGCAAAATCTTGGGGAGTTGACAAAATTCGAAATGACTTGGCAAAATCGTAGGGGGTTGTCAAAATTTAGGTGAGATGTAAAAATTGGGATTTTTTTCTGTAAAATTATGGCTAGTTGGCACAATCTAGGAGCGTTGGCAAATCTTGGGGAGTTGGCAAAATTCGGAGTGATTTGGCAAAATCTTGGGGAGTTGACAAAATTCGAAATGACTTGGCAAAATCGTAGGGAGTTGTCAAAATTTAGGTGAGATGTAAAAATTGGGATTTTTTTCTGTAAAATTATGGCTAGTTGGCACAATCTAGGAGCGTTGGCAAATCTTGGGGAGTTGGCAAAATTCGGAGTGATTTGGCAAAATCTTGGGGAGTTGACAAAATTCGAAATGACTTGGCAAAATCGTAGGGGGTTGTCAAAATTTAGGTGAGATGTAAAAATTGGGATTTTTTCTGTAAAATTATGGCTAGTTGGCAAAATCTAGGAGCGTTGGCAAATCTTGGGGAGTTGGCAAAATTCGGAGTGATTTGGCAAAATCTTGGGGAGTTGACAAAATTCGAAATGACTTGGCAAAATCGTGGGGAGTTGTCAAAATTTAGGTGAGATGTAAAAATTGGGATTTTTTTCTGTAAAATTATGGCTAGTTGGCACAATCTAGGAGCGTTGGCAAATCTTTGGGAGTTGGCAAAATTCGGAGTGATTTGGCAAAATCTTGGGGAGTTGACAAAATTCGAAATGACTTGGCAAAATCGTAGGGAGTTGTCAAAATTTAGGTGAGATGTAAAAATTGGGATTTTTTTCTGTAAAATTATGGCTAGTTGGCACAATCTAGGAGCGTTGGCAAATCTTTGGGAGTTGGCAAAATTCGGAGTGATTTGGCAAAATCTTGGGGAGTTGACAAAATTCGAAATGACTTGGCAAAATCGTGGGGAGTTGTCAAAATTTAGGTAAGATGTAAAAATTGGGATTTTTTTCTGTAAAATTATGGCTAGTTGGCACAATCTAGGAGCGTTGGCAAATCTTTGGGAGTTGGCAAAATTCGGAGTGATTTGGCAAAATCTTGGGGAGTTGACAAAATTCGAAGTGACTTGGCAAAATCGTGGGGAGTTGTCAAAATTTAGGTAAGATGTAAAAATTGGGATTTTTTTCTGTAAAATTATGGCTAGTTGGCACAATCTAGGAGCGTTGGCAAATCTTTGGGAGTTGGCAAAATTCGGAGTGATTTGGCAAAATCTTGGGGAGTTGACAAAATTCGAAGTGACTTGGCAAAATCGTGGGGAGTTGTCAAAATTTAGGTAAGATGTAAAAATTGGGATTTTTTTCTGTAAAATTATGGCTAGTTGGCACAATCTAGGAGCGTTGGCAAATCTTTGGGAGTTGGCAAAATTCGGAGTGATTTGGCAAAATCTTGGGGAGTTGACAAAATTCGAAATGACTTGGCAAAATCGTAGGGAGTTGTCAAAATTTAGGTGAGATGTAAAAATTGGGATTTTTTTCTGTAAAATTATGGCTAGTTGGCACAATCTAGGAGCGTTGGCAAATCTTTGGGAGTTGGCAAAATTCGGAGTGATTTGGCAAAATCTTGGGGAGTTGACAAAATTCGAAGTGACTTGGCAAAATCGTGGGGAGTTGTCAAAATTTAGGTAAGATGTAAAAATTGGGATTTTTTTCTGTAAAATTATGGCTAGTTGGCACAATCTAGGAGCGTTGGCAAATCTTTGGGAGTTGGCAAAATTCGGAGTGATTTGGCAAAATCTTGGGGAGTTGACAAAATTCGAAATGACTTGGCAAAATCGTAGGGGGTTGTCAAAATTTAGGTGAGATGTAAAAATTGGGATTTTTTCTGTAAAATTATGGCTAGTTGGCAAAATCTAGGAGCGTTGGCAAATCTTGGGGAGTTGGCAAAATTCGGAGTGATTTGGCAAAATCTTGGGGAGTTGACAAAATTCGAAATGACTTGGCAAAATCGTGGGGAGTTGTCAAAATTTAGGTGAGATGTAAAAATTGGGATTTTTTTCTGTAAAATTATGGCTAGTTGGCACAATCTAGGAGCGTTGGCAAATCTTTGGGAGTTGGCAAAATTCGGAGTGATTTGGCAAAATCTTGGGGAGTTGACAAAATTCGAAATGACTTGGCAAAATCGTAGGGAGTTGTCAAAATTTAGGTGAGATGTAAAAATTGGGATTTTTTTCTGTAAAATTATGGCTAGTTGGCACAATCTAGGAGCGTTGGCAAATCTTTGGGAGTTGGCAAAATTCGGAGTGATTTGGCAAAATCTTGGGGAGTTGACAAAATTCGAAATGACTTGGCAAAATCGTAGGGAGTTGTCAAAATTTAGGTGAGATGTAAAAATTGGGATTTTTTTCTGTAAAATTATGGCTAGTTGGCACAATCTAGGAGCGTTGGCAAATCTTTGGGAGTTGGCAAAATTCGGAGTGATTTGGCAAAATCTTGGGGAGTTGACAAAATTCGAAATGACTTAGCAAAATCGTAGGGAGTTGTCAAAATTTAGGTGAGATGTAAAAATTGGATTTTTTTCTGTAAAATTATGGCTAGTTGGCAAAATCTAGGAGCGTTGGCAAATCTTGGGGAGTTGGCAAAATTCGGAGTGATTTGGCAAAATCTTGGGGAGTTGACAAAATTCGAAATGACTTGGCAAAATCGTAGGGAGTTGTCAAAATTTAGGTGAGATGTAAAAATTGGGATTTTTTTCTGTAAAATTATGGCTAGTTGGCACAATCTAGGAGCGTTGGCAAATCTTTGGGAGTTGGCAAAATTCGGAGTGATTTGGCAAAATCTTGGGGAGTTGACAAAATTCGAAATGACTTGGCAAAATCGTAGGGAGTTGTCAAAATTTAGGTGAGATGTAAAAATTGGGATTTTTTTCTGTAAAATTATGGCTAGTTGGCACAATCTAGGAGCGTTGGCAAATCTTTGGGAGTTGGCAAAATTCGGAGTGATTTGGCAAAATCTTGGGGAGTTGACAAAATTCGAAATGACTTGGCAAAATCGTAGGGAGTTGTCAAAATTTAGGTGAGATGTAAAAATTGGGATTTTTTTCTGTAAAATTATGGCTAGTTGGCACAATCTAGGAGCGTTGGCAAATCTTGGGGAGTTGGCAAAATTCGGAGTGATTTGGCAAAATCTTGGGGAGTTGACAAAATTCGAAATGACTTGGCAAAATCGTAGGGAGTTGTCAAAATTTAGATGAGATGTAAAAATTGGGATTTTTTTCTGTAAAATTATGGCTAGTTGGCACAATCTAGGAGCGTTGGCAAATCTTGGGGAGTTGGCAAAATTCGGAGTGATTTGGCAAAATCTTGGGGAGTTGACAAAATTCGAAATGACTTGGCAAAATCGTAGGGAGTTGTCAAAATTTAGGTGAGATGTAAAAATTGGGATTTTTTCTGTAAAATTATGGCTAGTTGGCACAATCTAGGAGCGTTGGCAAATCTTGGGGAGTTGGCAAAATTCGGAGTGATTTGGCAAAATCTTGGGGAGTTGACAAAATTCGAAATGACTTGGCAAAATCGTAGGGAGTTGTCAAAATTTAGATGAGATGTAAAAATTGGGATTTTTTTCTGTAAAATTATGGCTAGTTGGCACAATCTAGGAGCGTTGGCAAATCTTGGGGAGTTGGCAAAATTCGGAGTGATTTGGCAAAATCTTGGGGAGTTGACAAAATTCGAAATGACTTGGCAAAATCGTAGGGAGTTGTCAAAATTTAGGTGAGATGTAAAAATTGGGATTTTTTTCTGTAAAATTATGGCTAGTTGGCACAATCTAGGAGCGTTGGCAAATCTTTGGGAGTTGGCAAAATTCGGAGTGATTTGGCAAAATCTTGGGGAGTTGACAAAATTCGAAATGACTTAGCAAAATCGTAGGGAGTTGTCAAAATTTAGGTGAGATGTAAAAATTGGGATTTTTTTCTGTAAAATTATGGCTAGTTGTGAAAATCTAGGAGCGTTGGCAAATCTTGGGGAGTTGGCAAAATTCGGAGTGATTTGGCAAAATCTTGGGGAGTTGACAAAATTCGAAATGACTTGGCAAAATCGTAGGGAGTTGTCAAAATTTAGGTGAGATGTAAAAATTGGGATTTTTTCTGTAAAATTATGGCTAGTTGGCACAATCTAGGAGCGTTGGCAAATCTTTGGGAGTTGGCAAAATTCGGAGTGATTTGGCAAAATCTTGGGGAGTTGACAAAATTCGAAATGACTTAGCAAAATCGTAGGGAGTTGTCAAAATTTAGGTGAGATGTAAAAATTGGGATTTTTTTCTGTAAAATTATGGCTAGTTGTGAAAATCTAGGAGCGTTGGCAAATCTTGGGGAGTTGGCAAAATTCGGAGTGATTTGGCAAAATCTTGGGGAGTTGACAAAATTCGAAATGACTTGGCAAAATCGTGGGGAGTTGTCAAAATTTAGGTGAGATGTTAAAATTGGGATTTTTTTCTGTAAAATTATGGCTAGTTGGCACAATCTAGGAGCGTTGGCAAATCTTGGGGAGTTGGCAAAATTCGGAGTGATTTGGCAAAATCTTGGGGAGTTGACAAAATTCGAAATGACTTGGCAAAATCGTAGGGAGTTGTCAAAATTTAGGTGAGATGTAAAAATTGGGATTTTTTTCTGTAAAATTATGGCTAGTTGGCACAATCTAGGAGCGTTGGCAAATCTTTGGGAGTTGGCAAAATTCGGAGTGATTTGGCAAAATCTTGGGGAGTTGACAAAATTCGAAATGACTTAGCAAAATCGTAGGGAGTTGTCAAAATTTAGGTGAGATGTAAAAATTGGGATTTTTTTCTGTAAAATTATGGCTAGTTGTGAAAATCTAGGAGCGTTGGCAAATCTTGGGGAGTTGGCAAAATTCGGAGTGATTTGGCAAAATCTTGGGGAGTTGACAAAATTCGAAATGACTTGGCAAAATCGTGGGGAGTTGTCAAAATTTAGGTGAGATGTTAAAATTGGGATTTTTTTCTGTAAAATTATGGCTAGTTGGCACAATCTAGGAGCGTTGGCAAATCTTGGGGAGTTGGCAAAATTCGGAGTGATTTGGCAAAATCTTGGGGAGTTGACAAAATTCGAAATGACTTGGCAAAATCGTAGGGAGTTGTCAAAATTTAGGTGAGATGTAAAAATTGGGATTTTTTTCTGTAAAATTATGGCTAGTTGGCACAATCTAGGAGCGTTGGCAAATCTTTGGGAGTTGGCAAAATTCGGAGTGATTTGGCAAAATCTTGGGGAGTTGACAAAATTCGAAATGACTTAGCAAAATCGTAGGGAGTTGTCAAAATTTAGGTGAGATGTAAAAATTGGGATTTTTTTCTGTAAAATTATGGCTAGTTGTGAAAATCTAGGAGCGTTGGCAAATCTTGGGGAGTTGGCAAAATTCGGAGTGATTTGGCAAAATCTTGGGGAGTTGACAAAATTCGAAATGACTTGGCAAAATCGTGGGGAGTTGTCAAAATTTAGGTGAGATGTTAAAATTGGGATTTTTTTCTGTAAAATTATGGCTAGTTGGCACAATCTAGGAGCGTTGGCAAATCTTGGGGAGTTGGCAAAATTCTAGGTGACTGCAAAAATCAGGTGAGATGTAAAAAATGGGTTTTTTTTCTCTGAAAAATTATGGCGAGTTGACAAAATTGAGGAAACTTGGCAAAATCTAAGGGCAGTTGGCAAAATTCGGAGTGACGTGGCAAAATCTTTGAGAGTCTGCAAAATTCGGAGTTACTTGACAAAAACGTGGGGAGTTGGCAAAATTCGGAGTGAAGTGGGAAATTCGTGGACAGTTGTCAAAATTCAGGTGAGATGTAAAAATTGGAATCTTTTTTCTGTAAAATTACGACGTGTCGGCAAAATCGAGGCAACTTCGCAAAATCTAGGAGAGTTGGCAAATCTTGTGGAGTTGGCAAAATTCAGAGTGACTTTGCAAAATCAGGTGAGATGTAAAAATTTGAATTTTTTTTTCTGTAAAATTGTGGCGAGTTGCAAAATTGATGAAACTTGGCAAAATCTAGGGCAATTGGCAAAATTCGAATTCAGTTGGTAAAATATGGGTGAGTTGTGGTAATTTGGATTTTTTTGTAAAATTAAGGAGAGTTGACATAATCGAGAAAACGTGGAAAAATTTTGGGGAGTATGAAAAATTCAAAGTAACTTGGCAAATTCAGAGGAGATGTAAAAATTTGGATTACTTTTGTGAAATTAAGGAAGATGTCAAAATCGATGCAAGGTAGAAAAATCTAGGGGAGTTGACAGAATTGGAAACCACTTGGTAAAGTACAGGAGAGAGTTTCATGACATGCGAGATATTAGCAAAGTATGCATGTAGTGCCATACACTAGCTTTTTGGAAGGTGATTCAATTTAGAAAATGCAAAATACAAGGTGTTTGACAAATAGTGGTGAGGTTTTGGGAAGCATTGTTCCAAAGGCACAAAAGGCATCACCTTGAATGTTGTACCTGTACATTCCCCCCACTGAAACAGTTTCACAGGTGTCCACCAACAAGACGATGTATGGCAACATTTCTCATGAGATGTTTTCGAAGTTTTTCAGACAGATGGATTGGCAGGGGTGGTTCAGTTCTATGACGATCAAGGAACCTGTTTGACAGCCCTTGATTTTTTCTTCTGAGGATTTGTAATGAATTGTGTTCACATGGGCAAAATTCGAGACCTGAATTATTTGAAAGCCACAAGAAGAGAAGTGACTGAGCAAGTAACAAGAGATATGCTGAACTAGAATACCGATTGGAATATAGACAGTTCATGATTGATGCACATTATATTCAAAGCTATCGGAGGTACAGTCGCTCAAAAAAGTAGCCAACGCTATGGTTGATTACAGAATTCAGAAAAAATATGTGGCAACGATTTTTTTAGAAATCAGTGATCTGGCAACCTTCGTGTCACGTTAAACGAACCATAGTGTTCGGATAATTGTTTGAGCGACTGTAGGCTTTCAGTTAAAATATGACTTTCTTGAATATGTATATTATTTTCCTACATATTGGTTCTCGAAAACCCACCATTATTTTTCGGATTGGTAAATATGTAGTCACTGGAAGGAGAGCTATGTGATGATGCATAGAACAGGCCAGGCCTAGCACCTAATGTCCGACCCCGCCTTCTCGTGGTGCAGGATATTAGTACCTTTCCAAAGAGATACTCTCTTGTGGAAGTGATGCCAGATTAGTGTGGCCTACTGATATGGATAACTATGGCTACTTTCCTTTTTTTTTTCTACAATGCTGAGGAGTGGTCAACCACACAGGGTCCTGGTGCTGACCATATAAACCTACTGGACTGGACAGATATATGGCTCTGAGCTTGATTATGGATCCTGATTTTGCTGCACTGGTGGGCTTCTGTGGAGGGAAAATCTTCCGCTGTGTTTTCTGTTTGTTTGTGGGTTGACAGCCCCAATGAATAGATTCACAGGATATGTTTATCAGCTGGTGGATAATCCTGAGCAGAGGTCATCGCAGGCAGCTGAACTCTTTGTTTCTACTGGCATCGTCAAATTCAACATTGGAGAAAGTCTTTCAGTGTAGATGGCTTCAGCCTTTAGTGGTGGGGGAACGGGTCTTTGCCCCATGTCTGCGATTAGGGGGCTGTTTGATATTGTCGTCATTGTGTCTCTCAATAAACATAGTTTCTTTAAACATCCGACTAACCATTTTCTCTCCATAGATAGTTGGAATGTGAGGATTCTGCACAGAGCTTTTTCTCTTGATGTCCTCACACAAGAATTCCACCATTATAATTTAGATATTCTCGGCTTGCAAGAGACCAGATGGATAGATAAAGGTCAGATTCTTAAAAATAATCTTAAATTTCTCTTTTCAGGGAAGGAAGATAATAAATATCACCAAGGTGTGGGTCTGCTTCTCAGCAGACATAAATAATCTTAAATTTCTCTTTTCAGGGAGGGAAGACAACAAGCATCACCAAGGCGTGGGTCTGCTTCACAGCGGGATATGATTGCATTAATAAAAGGTTTCTTACAGCAAAATTTCAGAGAAGCATTAAAGACGTGAATGTTATCCACTGTTATAACCCCACTGAGGATGCTGATGAGAATGAGAAGGACAGGTTTTACGGAAAACTTTAGGATATTTTAAATTCTGTTAAAAAGGAGATATTAGCCTTGTTCTAGGTGACTTCAATGCCAAAGTTGGTACTGACTCTGACCTTTGAGGAGGAGTAATAGGACCTTTATATATTGGTAGCTGCAATGGCAATGGGCAACATCTCCTACGGGTAAGTACACTCAATGGTGTCAGAATAACTAACACTTATTACAAATACCGCGACATACATAAGTACACATGGGTTTCACCTGATGGGCTGCATATAATAAGAATATGATTGATTATATATTAATTAACAGCAAATGGGCTAGTTCTGTTAGGAATACCGGGCCATATAGGAGAAAAGATGCTGTGCTAAGGTTAAAAAATTTACCTTTAATACTGAAGCTCTGAAAGACCCAGTTATAGCTAAAGCTTACCATGATTGGTGACTTAGTCATTATGATAGTCATGGTTTACTTAGTACTGAAGTTGAGTAAGAATGGGACTATTTTAAAAAGGATTTTTGGAAACTAATAGTACTCTTTTAGGAAAAAAGGAGCAGAGGAGGCAAAATTATTTGAGTGATAAAGCACTTGAGCTTAATTCAGAAAGAAAATACTATACGAATGTCCTTAATCAATATACTAATAGTTCTAATAGAAAGCATTACAGAGAGCTTAATAAACGTGTAAAAGATTAGTTAAAATATCTGGCAATTATAACTCTTAAGGATAAGAATTTCCAATTTAAAGTAAGTTCTTTGATTGTTGTTATCCTAAGTTACTGAAGAATTTTCGCTATTCTCATAGTTAAGTAAAGTTTTTATTTTTCCTTTTTTGTTGTTTTTTATCATGAAATTTAATACTGAGTATCTGAGAGTAATAGAAAAGTTTTAATTTAAAAAAATAGAAAGTAAAGTAAGAACTAATTTAGTACTAGTGAGTCAAAACGTTAAACATTGGAAACAAGGAAGAAAGCTTAACTGAATCTAGTTGTAAGACAAAGAGATATTGAAAGAGGACAACACAACATAAAGTACGATTTGATGCTCCTTTATCTAATTCAGTGGCCCTTAAAAGGGTCTTTTGTTGGCTGAAGAAGTGCTCTTTCCTTTACACTTTATATGAAGTGGCAATCACACACTAACAAAAGTTCTTTGTTTCCGAAAACAAACATGATGTCATCTTTGCTGCAGTTCCAGATTAAAAAAGGACGAACGAAAAGAACGGTGGCAGCAGCAATTGCAATTCAGTTGATCTTAATTTCCTTATAAGCCACCGCTCCACAGGAATACCACCTCTAGCAAAATCAGCAGATGAAAGATCGAATCCTTTTCCACATCTTCTGGAGCCTTCCACGCGCTCCATATCTCCTGTACATCTTTATCTTTGGGGATGGTTTGTATTTACCTCAAATGCAAATATCTTCATAACCTTTGAAATTCTTTTCTCCATCACTTTCTAAACTATTTTCTTCATCCGATTTAGGGAATGTCTGCTGTTTGTATTCTAGTGAGAATTGTGTGGTCAGATTAGAGCAACAAACAGAAAAATCTTCTTCATATAAAAACTTGAAAAGTCCATCTATGTACATATCTGTATCTACAATTTCATCTGATTTAGGGAAGTTAGCGAAATTTGAAAGATATTTATGAACTGAATATAAATTTAGAAATTAGCATTTGCACCAAAACATAATACTTTATTTTTGTAAAATCAGTCTTTATATATTATTTCTTCGGTATATTTAGGAATCCGTTGTATTTAGCCTGTATAATAATCTGCAAAGTTAAACTTGCTGCTAAAAATGAGAAAAAAAAATGCAGTTTTTACTAGCCTGAAAGAATTCAGTCCAGAAAAGTCAGATAGCCCTGCCGATCCAAAACAGGTTTTATTTGATTAAGATGTCTCGAAACACATTGCATTACAATAGCAAAAATTCAATTTTAGTGAAAGAATATCAATATAACTCGTTGCAGATGACGATATTATTAATACAGGAATTTACTATTATCTCTTTATTCTTGAAAGCGAATTATTTGAACAGGGCCTGACTTCGACCTTCTGAGGCCCTAAGCTACGACAAGAGGCCCTAAGCTACGACAAGAGACCCTAAGCCAGTGGTTTTCACACTTTGTCGTTTCACGGCCCCTTAGTGTATAAAGATTTCTTCACGGCTCCCTAAGAAATTTACCAATTAGTGGGTTGGTTGAGCCTGTTGTTCACCACATAGTTTCTCAAATCTTGAAATCAAACTTGATACAGCTATTCTCATTTCCCGCTCCACGTTCAGTTTTGAGCGATATTTGGAGCGTGCATAATGTCTGTCATAAGGGAAGAGTCGTATGCTGCGTTGAAATTTCGCAATCGTCTGGAGAAAACATCCACCGAGCATACGAATCTATCACTGTGACCGTGCATCAACGCATTGAATTAAGATTGCCTGGAATTATTAAAATTTTCCAATATCCTTCGGCACTCCTGGGAATTGATCGCGGTGCCCCGGGGCGCGATGAAAACATTATACTAGCATTAGTATGCAATAATCACTTTAGAGCTGAGATGAACACTGTTTGCATAATATATAGCAGCAGCTATATTAATTGGAATAAAAAAAATCGTGATATAGTAAATTTCGAACTTCAATTTTGAGGCCCCTCATTATCGTGAGGCTCTAAGTTTATATATATTATTTAGCTTATGCGTAAGTCCGGCTCTGGATATTAACTAAAACCATTTAGTTGGTTAATGCTTTGGGATGAGAGTCTCTCTTGATGCTACATCATTGCTACTTCATAATATGTATTACACCTACATAAATAAAAAAGAGAAAATCTAAATCGTATCAGTTAAAATCGATTCTATAATCGTGTAAAATGAAACTGGTTGCATTTACTTAACGTCTAAAACCGCAACCGTGTGAATCGAGGGTTGGGTGCAGATTATATGCTGAGTGAATCTAGTATGAATATAGCACAGAACTAGAGGGATAACATATCGCCCCTAACAAATATGGAATGATCGTTTTTAGAGATAAGAAAGTTTTGTACATTTTTCTCAAAATTATCTTTTAACAGTAATAATTCGTACGAATAGGCGATTGGAAATTGTAAAAAAAATAATATATTTTTAACCCTATAAAAAGTGAAGAACATATCTCATATTTCCCATAAATTTAAAAAGTTATATTTTCTTATTCCCTCATGGTTATGGGGCAAATCATTCAGAATGTGTAGAATAAAATTATTTATTATTACTATGCTGAAATATTACGGAAAACTTTTAATATTAATTATTAAATTCATAAAATCAAAGAAAAACCGGCAGAATTTCTCTGTTGTTCATCAAAGCTTTCTATCACCAGAATTTATCGTCTCTAGTATAAATTTCTTGTAATATTGCTTCAAATTTTACATTTTCTACAATTACCACCCTCTAAGATTATAAATTAAGGCCGTTTGGAGGATTTTAAAACTATGAATCGTCACATACACAGTTGAAAAAGAATTTGTCCTTAACCTCTCAAAATGAAAAGCGTCAGTATTCCCACCCGCCTGAGGGATGAAGACACAAATTACTCTTGCCATTTTAAACCCCCTCGATCACCCCACTCCACCACTCAAATATCGATTTTTCTAGACCAAATAGATCGTTCGAAACTTTCGTTTAAAGTTTTGAAATTTTCAAAAATTTCCGAGGGTGCAATTACAATTTTTGAGAGCTTCTAAATGCGTGAATCATGATAGTACATTAACACCTATCCAACCCAAAAACAATTTTCAATTTATCTATAAAAACAAACAATTATATCTTTTATTAAACAATGCGTTTTCCCACCCCTTTTGAGGTAAATGTGAAAAATCATTGTTGTCAATGCAAACTTTATGACATTCGCATTTCACAACCAAAATTTCTAATTTCTAATATAATTGCATTTCTTCCAACATTACTTTCAAATTTCGGATTTTTAAACTTTATTTTTTGTTAAGTTTCTGAAACTTTTTCTCCCATAAAAGGCACAACTATAGCTATATGAAGGTTCCAAGAGTGAAAAATGTAATCAGATTGATATTAATAAGTTGGATGGCTATTGAGTTATTTATATAGGGCGTCTAAACAATTCTCTAGCGCCAAAATGGAGGCAACATCTCCCTGGCGGTATAATTATGAAATGATCTAAACGCTGCACTCCTTATACAGACTTTTATCTATATCGACAGGCAGGTATCACGTTTAAACAGGTGACAGTACCAAATACACTGCTGGCCATAAAAAGTGCAACACCAGGAAGAACTCATCAGATTGTCCTGAAATATGCAAGATGGGTAGCCCATGGGAGAACATGCAAATGACTCAAAGCGCAGCACATACGCAGTTCATGTGTGACAGTAACGCCCCCTGGAAGTGGTATAAGAGGAGGTTACGAAGACCCGGTGTGCACTAGAATTGTGTTTGCTCGCAGTTGTTGCGCACTAAAGAATCAAGTATGCCCCTTCGAAGAACACGGCATCCATACGACCAGGTTTCCGATTTTGATCGAAGGAGAATTGTGGGATTACGGGAAGGCGGATTATCGTACCGAGACATCGGTGCTCGTGTTGGACGGAATGCTGCCACAGTGATGAGAATATGGTGTCAGTGGGTAGAGGAGGAACCAACTCACCGACGTGAGGGATTTCAACGGCCCTGTCACACAAACGAACTAGACGACAGACATCTCGTGCGCATGGCTTTGAATGATCGTACAGCCACAACAAACACCTTAACTCAACACTTAGGGTGTGTTGCACATCAATCAGTGTCCACACGTACGGTTCGATGTCGTCTGCAGCATCGGGGCATCTTTGCTAAGTGGCCATTGCTTCGGCTACCATTGACTCTACAACATAGGCATATACGACTTCAATGATGCCAAGAACGCTGCACATGGATGTGCTAATGGCATCGCATCGTCCTTTCAGACGAATCCTGCTTCAGTATGTAGCACCATGATGGACAAATTCGTATCTGGTGGTAACATGGCTACTGGCTCAGTAAGACATGAATGATGCAGCACCATACAGGTCCGGCCCCTGGTGTTATGGTATGGGGTGCCATTGGACTCCACTCACGCACGTGCCTTGTACACATACTGGTACTTTGAACAGCCAGCGTTACATCACTGAGGTGTTGGCGCCTGTGATCATACCTTATCTTCAGGGGCTCTCTGGTGCCATTTACCAACAGGACAATGTCCAAGCATATGTGGCATGCATCGTCCAACAATTCCTGGATAGCCACCATGTGATTCTTCTGCTTTGACCTGCGCGATCACCGGATCTGTCCCCAATTGAACATGCCTGGTCCATGATCTCACGATGACTAGCACACTAGACACCAGCAGCTGCTATAACAGATGAACTTTGGTAACATATCGGAACTGCATGGACTGACATTCCCCAAGCACACATAACATTTCATTCTCTCATTGCCAGACCGTGAAGCAGCGGTTATTGCCGCTCATGGTGACTACACAAGATACTGATTTCTTTGTATTCCACAAGTCTAACCGAGTTGTATTTGTAATCATTTGATCCTTGTAACATAAGTTATGTATTCACTAAATATGGCTATGATATCTCCTGTCTTTCCTGGTGTTGCACTTTTAATGGCCAGTAGTGCATTATGATAATGCTATAAATACAACTACCTTTCCAAATATGGTATATTTACAAAACATATCAGAATAAATATTTATATAAAAGTTCACCAGAATAATTTTAGAAATATATACATATAAGAATACTCTAAATCGTCAGTATACTTTACCAAATATGTCACTGGAATGAACTTTACATCTTAAGGATAGATATCAAATTCTATCTTAAGGAATAAGGTAAAGATCTGAGGAGGAAAGGGAATTTTTTGCTCTGCCAAATATGTATGCTTCCACATCTAACTCGAATCCCTCTAAAAATGACTAATAGGGCACACTTCAAGAAATAGAGAAACCTTAATAACTCGGTGAATGACGAAGGTGACTAAGACAGGTGCTTCCCGAATTCTTTTGGAATATGCCAATGAAGGGCTTTGCTCCTTGATCATATGAGGATATTTAACATCTGTCTGTTTCACACAAGTTTCAAAGTATATCTTATGAAGGAAAAATCTGAAATGTATCAAAACAGAAAAACAGCGAAAATAGCGAAATAACGAAATTATTTTTCCGTTGTTTGTACGTTTTAACGTTATAAACATTTTGAAATTCCGTTAAAGCTATTCATAGCATTGTTCAAAAATCATTTCGTTATTCGGGTATTTCTTTACGTTACAATAACGTTTTTCAACACTGGTGATCAACGTCCGAAAATAATTGGTTCTGAAAGCCCAGCATACTGAGCTATAGATTTGGAGTACTTAATGGCTGAAATTCTGGAACTAAATAGTTTGATGCGTTGGTATTTTATTTTTGAAAAGAGTTGGTAAGTTCAATCTTAGTAATTTACAGGTGTATTCGCAAAGATAATTTTTGTCACTTATTGAGTGTTGTAAAAAGTCTTCTTTATTGCTTTGAGTGAAGGCTGTGAGAATTATAAAATGCTGCTCTTTATAGTATTAGTGGTGTGATAAAAAAATTTTTATATGGTTTAGTTTCATATTGATGAAGATAAGGATTTGTGTTGGTTGAATTTAGTTTACATAAATGTTTTTATTCATACTTTTGTAATAAATTACCTCATTTTAGAATTTTTGTTGCTAAATATTCTTTTGAACTCACGCTGTTTCCTCCATTAAATTAATAACAATACATAATGTGTTATCCACATACTATAAACGTTGATAAAGTGATATTAGATGTTTGCAATGAGCTTCAATAAGCATCAATAAGCGTGATATACCATGGTAAAGAATTGGATAATAATATAGCCATCCAGGTATTGAAATGGGGAAAAGAGAAATTAATATTTTCAAATCCCATAATAAACTTAATTTAAACGCCGCCAAAAAAGATTTTAATATCTTTTAAATATCCCCTTATTGCTGCGATTCCTCATTTTGAAGATTACAGACGAAACAGGATATGATTTTTTTTTTGAAGAAAACATCAAAGAAGCAAATAATCCCTCCGCTTAATTCTGAAGTACTTTCATATTAAGACGTTATATCATGCACTGTGATATGAATTATAGATTAGATAAGAATATGTGTACTCATTCAGAGAGGCTGATTTCTGTTTCGTGTTATATACTATTAAACTGACTCAGAATGGTGGTGGTGGTATGGTTTGTGTGTTTGTGGGTGGGGAGAACTCATTAGAACGGCTATAGTGTTATCTCTGACTCCTTCTCTTTTCCTTTTCGAGTGGCGACCCCCCCCCCCTTGAGATGCCACTGCAGTCAGTATTCTTTCGATCTGATCTTGAAGAAGTGAGCAGATGACTTGTTTGCAAATCGTAATCTGTTAATCTGATGTTGTTTCGGATACTCTATATCGCCAAAAACATTCAGACCTTTCCGTATTATTTCAAGCAATAGTCAAACTACAAATCCTAGACCAACTCTTCGCATCATTTTGTTATGTGCAGAATTCTCTATTTTAATCTGGAACTTTCGGCTGAGGCGATCAGCCAGCTTCATTAGCGTTAATAGGTGGGCAAATTATCGACAAGTTTCATGTATCTCTATCTACCAAATCATTGGAAATATTAGGCATTGTAACAAAAATAAATGGAGCGAAGATAAATTGCATTAAAATAGCACATGTCATAGATGTGAAGACAGGATACTAATCGTCAAAGTTAGGCAAGCTTGAACCCGCACCATTTGCCTCCTAGTTATGCTCCATTTGCTCCACCAGCTAAGCTGAGGTCACGGCGCTTTCACACCTCTCTAAGTAAGACTATGAAGGAAGTGATGGCAAGCTAACTTTATTGAAGCAAGTACGTACAGGCGTACCACGTTTAGCGTGGGGATGCTTTTCTGGAAATGGGAGCGCTAACGGAATCAGCGTTCTACAGGTCGTCATAGCATAGTCCCTAGAGAGATGCATTACCGAAATCATAATTTATTACCTAGGGTCATGGCTGGATCTGGAGGGAAGGGGGTTATGCCCCCCCCCACTAAGGATACTAGTAAGGTAATAGAGGCAAAATTATTAAGCTTGATTATATTTTATGTATTTTTCAAGAAACGTTTTAAGACCTGTGAAACGTAAGGGGAAATGTTATACTGCATTGCAAATCTATGCTCTCCCCTCCCCCTTTTACGTTTTCCCGGCTCGATTGTGTTTCTTGCCCTCCCCCCTCGATTGCATTTCTTTTCCCCTTTCAATATTTTTTCGAGATCCGGGCCTGCCTAAGATCAACAAATTAAGGATTTATTGGGTTACTTAAACAGTAATACTGATGACAAAGATGATTTTAAAAACGTTTCCTCTTTTGTCAAATGGATATTATCGATTTTTTTTAATGAAGTGAGATAAAGGATAGTTCACTCGCCAGTGTGTGACACAACCCCGAACTTGAAGAAGTTGGCAGTGTTGGGAGACAAGATGATAGTTATTGGCGGAAAGATGGTCCAGGTTGTGGCAAATCCTTCGAAGATGGGCTAAGTTAATGGCAGAAAGAGAGACAGGGAGGAGTAAAGAAACAGATTGGCGGGGCCCACTGAAAGTGAGGAGAACACAGTGGGTATGCTCAAAGGATGTCTAAAGGGACAGAATGGTCCTTGGATACTCCTTGGGTGCTCTAGAGCTCATTCTACTGGCTGTGAGAATAATATATAATAACTGCAATGGATTTCAACATTTCTGGATGATCAACGTTGTACAGGGCAGCGCTTAACTGGTAGAGCAACTGGATCATAATCAAATAGTCCTCGTCCACGAAGTGTTAAGTGTTTTTTACTTCAGGCTTTCCTATCCATGAAAATCAAATATTTCTGTCATTGTTTGCTTCAGATCTCAGAGACTCTGCGAACCACCAACAATGGCCTTCCAAAGCAGCAGGGGTTCGCAGACGATAGTTATGAGGACCACTCAAGTATCAGAATAAGCCCAACACTTGTAGGAATAGATATTCTCAGCGTATGTCGCCAGAAAGACTAAAAAAATTAAGATTTTGTTTTACACAAAGGAATATGTTGATTTTACAACACTAGTTCTGTTCTAGTTGGTAATGGGTGGTGGTAGTGAGGCAGGAGTAGGGGAGGCGGGGGAAGAGAATATCAAAATAACCCTCCTTAAGGAAAAAAAATGAAAAAGTGGGAATATTTGGTCATAAAAGAGTTTACTGAAAAAAAAAACACCTGGAGTGGAATGCTAGACCAGAATCTGCTAATAACCTGCTAATTGCTCTGCTACTGAGCTATTAAGAAATAGCTGTTTTTTCTCAACAAATATTGACTATAGTTTTCCCCTTTAGTCCCTCGAGATTATTTGTAGCGCCGTCTATGATCGTTAGAGGAGACAGATTATCTGCTACTGATGGTATGAAAAAATATTTCAGTAAATATAGTCAGCATGCCAAACTAGCATCGCAATGTAAGGTTGAATATCTGGAATTAAAGATCCCAAGTGATGCTCTTGCAAACAATAACTCATGAAAAGTTTGTTGAGAAAAATGGGTTCCGTCTCGAGTGAGATACGATGTTATCAGGAGATCTGGGTTCAGATCCCACTCGAGTAAAAAAAAAAAATCATTCTTTTTTTGTGAAACCTTTCACAAGTGACTAAGTTTATAAGAACATTGTGAGATATTTTCTCTGTTATGGCAATATTTGGTTTAATACTATTATGCATTTTTATATTTTCTTGAAAACATCGTTAGGATTTATTTACAGCCATAGAGGCTGATCTCAACATTATATTTTTTCGCAGTTTCCCTCTCATTGCAGCGCTTTTAAAAACAGATGTTTTATTTTGTCTATTGTATTCCTTATATTTAAAAAGTGACAACAGATTATGGCGACTGAAAATGAGTTAATGATCTAAATCAATGATGTTCAACCTCTGTCGTCCCCAGTGGGCCACAACTATCCTTTCTAGTGATTCTATTCGACCAGCCAATAAGTCTACAAATAGAAAAAAATCGTAGCCCGTCAATCTGAGAAATGATTTTTAATGCACAGAATCGTTATGAAAGCATATCCTTATTTTAAAGTCTTTTGTTAAATAATTAATTAGAAAAAAGTAATTCTGTGTCTGAAATATCTAGAAACTCTCTTTCCTTGTTATGACGGCATGGAGTTCGTATCACATGTAATATGTTAAATGTCAAATTACCAAATCGTAAAATTGATAGAGGTCCGAGCTAGGGCAGAAGACAAGGGCATTCCTTTCTAACCCCCCCCCCCCCTTTTCATCAGTGTGATTACATTAGATGTTTAATTTGTCAAGACGGCATATAGACATGTATCTGCTTAATATTAACGTATCGAAAAGCCACTGTACACTACGTAAATCATATGATACACTATGTAACTTATGGCGCGTTGCTTAGTACTCTTTTTGGTTCTAAGTGTTTCTTATGGTTTTTAAAATATTTTTTGTATTTTAAATCGCTCGGTAACTTAAATGAGATATTCTTCGGTTGCTCATTCTAATTGTAAATTTTATACTTCCTCTTTGCTCGATTACTTATGCAGTGACGTAGTGGAATGGGAACGCCGTTTATGCAAATATTTTCGAGACGAACACGTTTCTTCAGAATATCAACCCCCTTCTACCTTAGTACCAGCGAATTCTTTACATTTGTCCCAGTTAAAATAATGGCTGCAATGCAAAACAGACTGTTTTACAAAATACAGTATTTTACTTTATTTTTTTATGCATCCAAATCTGAGCACCTCGTTTGAATTTACTATTTTTGAGAATTGCAATATACACGATGCCTAGAAAAGAATCGAACCAATATTGGGAGGGGGGGTAAGGGGTATGCATTGCCTTGGTTTTGGAAGCTCTTCCATTTTTCCATTTAAGAGTACATCACTGTATTTAGGTCGATATCGATGGGAACGGGCAAAAGATACAAGACTATGTCTGCATGTCCTGAAGATTGAGCTCTCCTTGAATGGAGAATGAAGCCAACAATTTCTAAAGGCAATGGCGAACTTCATTCGCTTTCGACCTCTTAGAAGGTGTTTCCAGATGTCTTCGTGCCTCTCGCTGATAATCGTGAACTTTAATCGGTTTAATTCTGCGCTTTCGGCAATCTCTGTTGTTGCAAGAGACGACCGAAAAGCGAGCTTATCATTCGAGTGCAGAATGTGTCATCTGCTCATTAAAATCCCTCTTTACAGCTGCTGAAATAATTCTGACTTTAAATTTCGTTTCTTTTGTTTCTTCTCTTCACGCTGAACATAAGGAGAATCGAACGTTCAAAACATCGTTTGCTTTTTGCAAAGTCGCGGGAGCCTTTCCAGATCGAGTTCCGATCACAGAAAGACGTCACTGGCGTCAGTCAGGGACAAAATTTCAGCGCAAGCACAGTGGGGACTCGAACCAAACAACATCAGATTATGAACTTGGCGTGTTAGCAACTGAGCTAAAGAGTTCAATTCGGTGAGTTCTGTTCCTGGATAGTGATCTGTAGATCTCGAATACGATTCCCAAATGGGTTGAGGTTTTTAAAGCTTGTTCTCTTGCTGAGAAGGAAGAGAGTGTAATATACTTTTTATTACTTTCCATTCAAGTCATAAATTCTATAATTTTTCACCTACGGAAAGAAAATCTTATTTACTGATTGGCGAATGTACATTATGAAGAGTTAGCTTCAAAAAGGAGTTTCGCCTCAAGTGGGATCCGAACCGATGATCTCCTGATAGTAGGCCAAGTGTTCTGATCACTCAGCTACGAACTAGCTCATTTTCCAGCTGATAGCGACTTGAAATTGCTCAGTGAAATTCCCAGTGAAATTGCTCATGCTGCCATCTATGATCTGTAAAGGACATACAAGACGCACGTGATGTTGAAAGAATTATTTCTATAAATATATTTCACAAACCTTATCAGCGTTGCTCAATTGCAGGTTTCAATAGTAGAGAAAATCACAGGTAATTTTCCTGTAAATCTGGAACTCATGAACAGTTAGTTGAAAAACATGAATTCCGCCTCGAGTAGGATACGAACGCACGAACCATTGTGAACTACTAACATTACTGAAAAATGAATCAGCTTCCATAGTTAAGTAGGCAGATCACATGACATGTTATCAAGATGTCGAGGGTTGGATCCCACTCGAGTCGAAACTTAATTTTTTTCAGCTAACTGTTCATGAGGCCCATATTTACAGGATATTTCTTTTGATTTCTCTACCACTGAATGTACATTATATGTATAAATCATTCTTTTTAAAAATGTACTTCTTAAATATCAAAACAATGGCATAAGGAGGATTTGGGGGGGGGTAACTATATATAAGTTGCTGGCTTAATTGATCGGTTAGGTGAGGGGGGGAGAGAACTTATTAGAAGAGCTCACATCCCTTGAGAAGAAAGAACGAAATTTCCTCAAGGGGTATAAAAGAAACTATTTATGTTTGTTTTTCCACACACATATGTATAATGATGTTAAAGCATATCTGGTTATATACAGTGATAAATTTTAAACTAATGTATAAAGAAGAAAGTTTGTTTGTTTGTTTGTCTGTCCGCTTATGCACTCAGCCCTCTGAAGAGCTAGAGACCCCAAACTCTGCATGAACGCTGCCTTCACCCAGGGAAAAAATATAGGCTATGTGCGAACCCGCCGGGGTCAACCGAAATTGGGGTAGGCGGATTTGAATTTCTCAAAATCTGTATAAACTTAATATTAACGGTTGGAAGTTGTTCAAAATAACTGTTGCCATCAATAAATTTGTAAAAAGGAATACATCAAACTAAACTAATATCCGATTTCGAGTGATTCAACATCATCAGTGGAAAGTCATTTTAGATAATTGCTGCCACCAATAAATTTTATTAATAAGCGCACCAAATTAATTTGTTTTTGATTTCGCATGATAAACTCATTGTTCAGTTTGTTGGGTCACGAGCGCGAGCGTCCGTGGATATTGAAGTAGTAGTCTAATTAAGCACGAGCAGAATACGAGATTCTTTGTTAAAATGAAAGCTCCAGAAACTAAATTCGCATCGGAAGTTAAAAATCATTACCTTAATTTGTAAAATATGCAAAACTTAATAATAATATATTTGTATATTTACATTTTTTATGCACCTTAGGCCATAGTTAATTTTCTTTTGCAATAAAGTTACATATGCCTGGCAAATTGTATCCGATGTACTCTGGTGGGTAGGAAGTGATTTGAAAAGTTCGATTATCTGAGCGAGCAAATTCCGGTGTTTGGTTCAGAACTTCTGACGTGGGGAGGATTATGGGTATCTCGAAATATCTCCATTTCTTTCCTCCCCTAAAAGAGATGTAGAGGCAAATAGAGATATTTTAGCCGGAGGGAGAGGAGATCGATTGTAATGATTTTTATGCCAAATGAAAGCTTGCGACGTGGGGAATGCCATCTGCTCTGTATTCTAAAGAGTTTCAGACCAGAGCAAAGACGGATAAATCTGATAATATATGTAAGCTGTATTGAATAAAATGTAACAAAGGGATAAAGATGCAATATTTGCCATATAATATTGATATTTTAGCATGATAAGGATATAAAATTAAACAAACTCTGCATATAAAAATAATATTCATATAATAACTAGGGATTATATAAAAATCCTATTATTCAGCTCTTGGCAGTGAAAACATCCTTCAACCCATCAAGGCTGTGAGAAGAGTAAATTAATTGATCAGATTGTATTTTGGGATTTATGGATTTATTATAGTTTTTGGATAGTATTTTGGATTTTATTTATTACCAATTAATAATTTCAGTTACTGCAAAATAAAAAAAAATGTAGTGTGAAAGTACTGAAAGCTTAATGACATTGACTTTACTGTTTAGGTTTGATTTCGGACACTAATGACGTAATATACAAGATGTTTATTTTTTAAAAGTAAATAATAAACATCTTTTCGACCCATTAAAATAGCATCCTTTTATTCTTATTGAAAATATTTTTGTTTCTGAAAGTGTTTAATATTTTAAGGAAGATATCACGCTGAAGTTAACGTCTATCAATTTCACCATTTCACGTTATCAGGAGGTCGTGGGTTCGTATCCCACCCGTCTCAAAGCAAGTTTTCCTCTACAACTGATAAACGTTAATTTCAGAGTGATAGCTTCCTTAATATTCATTAAATACGTCGAAAAATATCTCTTCAACTTATATTTTAAAATATGTAAAGAAATTGTATTAATGAAGTTTATATAGAACACAATTAAATATTTAGTTTTATTAATTGATCGCATCAGAAAGCTGCTAGCTTTCAAAAATTCACACATGATCAATATCTTCCAGAAAACGTTACTCAATATGGCTACAAAATCTTCAAAAAATGTTAAAAGAAAACTATTGGGTTGTTCATACTTTTGGGAAAAGAGTCAGGCCACAATGATTCCAATGGAACATTGTCGTCGTGTTCTTTAAGGGATGTGACTCCCTCGCATTACGGAGCCATCGATTTATGTCCTATCGGACGGAACACGGTGATCTTTCCAACCCCATCGATGTCCCTCTGTATGACATCTGCCGAATCTGGCCACTGTAGACCAATTCTAACAAATGCTGTTTGACATTGTCTGCTCATTTCATCCCAGGTCTCCTCTTCTTTATGAGGTCTTTAAGCTAACTGTTCATAACCCTATTCGCTAACCTATAGTTATGCATACGGGCAGCATGCCCAAACCAACGGAGTTTCTCTCTACACAATATGCTGCTCAAATGAAGCTGACGACTCCTTTGCCTAACCTCATCATTACTTACGAAGTTGAACCACCTAATGCTCAAGACACTGCGTAAGCATCTAGAATCCGAAGCATCTAGTTTCCAGTTATCTTGTTTACAAAGTGTCCAAGTTTCACTACCATAACTAACCCTAGAAAGAACCAAACTATTATACAGTCTAATTTTAGTCTTTAGGTGTATACGCCTATTTCTCCACACTCTCCATAGATTCTTAAAAGTCCAGGCAGCAATACCTCCGTTGGTTTGGGCATGCTGCCCGTATGCATAACTATAGGTTGTTAATCTCATGCCGCACATCACCAGTATCTGTTATGTAGCTCCCAAGGTAATTAAACTGTGACACCTGCTCAAGACTGCAACCATTCAGATTAATTGAATCACAGACTGCCTGACCAATTTTCATCACTTTAGTTTTCTCTCTGTTTATAACCAAACCTACTCTACTACCAGTCTCATCAACAGCTCGAATGAAAGAGTTCATCTCATCAACATCATTTGCCAAAAGGGCTAAATCATCAGCATAATCTAAATCAGAAATTTTCGTATCTCCAGCCCATTTAAGGCCAAAAGCTTTCCCTTCCAGTGAATTTCGCATAACATAATCAATAACCAAACTGAAGAGAAAAAGAGACAAAAATTCACACTTGTCGAACACTAGAATCAATGTTAAACCAATTGCTAGAAGACGTACCAACTCTCACACACGACTCAGTGTTATTATATTATGTTAACATTATGTTAACTATATGTTATCATTATGTTAACTAAAATGTCTGGTATGCCATACGATCTCACAATCAACCACAAATTACGACAATTAACAGAGTCGTAAACCTTTTTAAAACCAGCAAAGCTAGCAACCAAAGGTTTCTGAAACTCTAAATATTTTTCAAGAATCTGCCTGAGTGAAAATATCTGAACTATACATGCCTTACCACTTCTGAATCTACATTGTTCATCAATTCATTGCTTACAGTGTAGTCCGGTAAGTTTATACGGTTATCAAGGACCATGTGGGTTGACCACTCCTCAGCAGGGTAGATATATCACTTCTGACTAAGAGAGAGTGCTTGTTTTCGAAGAGACTAACGTTTCTAATATTTTGATTGCAGCATTCTCTAACTATGGTATTTTTGAACTAAAGGATTACTGGCAAAATGCAAATACTAATATTTTATTAATCCTGTACAACACAAAAACAATTTCTTATTTATCTGTTGAAAGGAAAAATATTTCGTTTTCTTTCCCCGCTGTGGTTAAGTGGGCAAATCAGTCAATGTTAACCATGGGATCATTACATTCGACCGCTAAAATTGCAAATTTGTAGCAGAAATAGTGGGCTTGTAAAACTCTTTTATAATTTCGTATTTTCCACATTTAATGGCCTCTAAAGATGGAAATTTAAATCTTGAATATTTGAAAAATCTCCATTAGAATATTTCATTAGTACCCATTGCAATCAAATGTTATTTTTCCACTATCTCTTAAAACAAATGCGTTTTGTCCCACCCTGGAGCTTGGGGGCAAAACATTGCTCCTCCTCACCTCCACATTCCATGACCAAAATTTCAAATTTCTTGCGTGAATTGATCATTTTGCAGTGTCTGAAGTGTTATCGTTCTCAAACATTTCCAGCGTTAGAAGGCGTTATTATAACTTTTGGGAAATTCGGAAAATATGATTCCTAAATGTTTCATCAATTCCTATCCAACGGGAAGAAAATTTTAATTTTTCTCTAAAAACAAAATAGTTGAATGTCTGCAGATGGACGAACGGATGACAAAGTGAAAACATTAGATTGTTTTAAAAACGAGATGAAGATAAGAAGAAAACACAAAATATTGATAGCTGCCGAGTGTATGATTTTACTCGGTTAGGTTTTTATGTCACTTCCGTCTCGAGATGAAGCGATGTGGCATATCCTTCATATAGATTGCCGTCTTCCCTAACAGCTAATGGTGAGTCTTTTTATTTCTAAAGACTAAACCATATACCTGCATCCCAATTGCTTAGTAATGAAAAGTATATGCATTTTATTATAAACAAGCCATTGCACTAGGCAAGGAATTTCAAAATCATTATGAGAGAAAGCATTAAATTAGAGACATTGAAATACTGCATATTTATGAAGCACTCTCCTTCTTAATGGCTTCAATTCGATTAATCGATCAAAGCATACGTCTGATTTTAAAACATCTGTTCCGATTCCATTGAGACAATGACGACACAATTGATAACCCTGAAGGCTCTTAATCTGAGCTTTGCATATTTCGCGGACAAAAGAGAGCCATTTGGCTTGCAGAGATCGCATTCAGTAGGATGGGACATTGAATCACATCTCCGTCTGGAGGATCGCCATACCACTCGCGTTTCAATCATTCATCGCGATATTTAATTAGCACTTCTTGGCTATGAAAAACAAAACACTTATTTCTTGATATTAAAAGTATTTGAAATTCGTCAATTATCGATCTGTGCATGAAATTCTTTACCACTGAGCTCTTAAAACGTTTATTAGTTGACATTATTAATACAGAGAAAAAGATGACCAACATTCTCTTAGGAACTACAGCCGGAGATCACATTGGCACGAGGGCGTATTTCATGTTAATTACGTCAGACCAAGTCGGTAGGATTAAAACCCCGATGAGAAGGAGACATTTTCTCCAGCAGGATGATGTCATTGTATATAATATTGTAGTATTATTTATCCCGCCCCAAAGCTAAAGGAAAGGGATACACTAATTAAAATGACATTTACCTCGACTGATTAAAGAGTTAAATAGTGAGCAATCTGGCAATTTGTCTGCAGCCTCACTTGACGAGATTGCTGCAGGGATGTTTCATGCTATAGCCTCCTGGTTTTGTAATCTTTACAAGCATTTACGAACGCATCCTCTCTTTCGAATGGCATAATGGTTAGGGAGCTAGTTACTGTTTCAACAAAGGAAATTTTATGTGATGTGTTAGCTCTAACTGAAGCAGTGGCGAATTTAAGGGAGAAGTTTGAGGTGGAGGGTTCGAACCTCCTTTCCCCAAATGTATACATTTCAAAAATTATTTTCATTTAACAACTATTAAGCATTGACACAAAATATTCTACTGTTTTTTTATTTATTAGTTAGCTTTTTTAATATTTACGTATTCATTACCTGTGCTTTAATCTTTTTAAAGAATAAAACGTTCCCCCAGAAATGTATTTTAAAAATACGTTACTGAGTGAGGCAATGGTGAACATTGACTTCAGTCTTAGTTAGGCATGTCCTTGTATGAGAAGGCCTTGTAAAAGCTAGGAGTAGTTTCTAGGATTCTTCTCTGTCGTATATGTTGCAAATGAAAAAGAAATGGGTTCAGTCCTATCTCACAGTCCACATTCATTTCTTCTCTTCGTATAAAGTCGAGGTAAATAACATCAGGATGATAAGACGCGAGAATTAAATATTGCGTGAGAATTGATGCTTTGCAGTATTAGCGAGAAATAGCATAGTACACTTTAAATAATTCAGAATTTTAGCTCGGACCCTAATTTTGGTAGTGATATCTCACTACCAAGATTGGGGATTTTGGTAGTGATATCCAATCTTGGTAGTAATATCTCCCTACCAGATTGCCTGACTACACCGCCTGAGTGGTTCTTCCAATACTACTGGAGCGGGCGTGGCTCAATCGGTAGCTCGCCAGGTTCGTAATCTGAGTTTCCCTCTTTCGAGTCCTACCTTCACCAGCATTGAGATTTATCTCCATCAACCCCCCCCCCCCCTGCTTTCAATTCAGTAGGAGACACCGATGGACTTCGAAAGTCGCCGTTCATTGTATAGGATATTAAGACGTGGCTCTGTGTGCGGGAGAACTCTACCCTAATAAATCTGCATGTTAAAGAACACCCTGGATAGCCTTGATGGGACCTAACAGTTGTCCAGTGGGTCCCCTTCCAACAACCTTCTCTCAGACCTAGGGATCCTTGTATTTCATTGTGTGCAAAAACAAGTTCTGTCCCCTCCTCAGCACGAAATAATGGATAGGCACTATCATATAACTTAAAGGCAGAGAACTATTCTCTTATATATATATATCAAGTTATATCCAAGTTCTATCAAAGTCTTATATCCAGTTTCCTTTCAAGTTTCACTCCTTTCATTAATTCTTCTATTCAATATTCCTGAAGGAAATTTTATCAAGATCTCTTAAATCCATCGGTGAACTAAACTCATTGAACCAAACTTCACTCTAAGGCATAGTTTCCGAAAGTGTTTGTCCTGGGCCCGGTACTTGTCCTTAGAAAATATATAAATGAAATACAAATGATCTGCGTGAATGATATGCGATAATAACAGGATCCCATGATCCTGTTATTATTGCACATCATTAACGAACGCCGCAAGGTACGACTCGTTCCTACCGTACATTGCGTATTTTCGTATTTTCATCTTATTTTTCTCCTCTTAGCTGTTTGAAAGCTACAAAGGACAGAAGTAATCAATGACTAATTTCTGAAAAGTGAAACTCATTCTGTTTTTCTACATATGTGTTGTGACGAAAAAAAAAGGCACAAAAAAGGCTTCAGTTATATAAAGTTTAGAAAATCGTGCTTGAAAGAATCGACTTTTTACAGACTGTTTCGATTAGTATTTATGCATTTCCTTTAATTCCATAACGGAAATCTTAACAAAAGTAGTTTTAATGGACAGGGGCATAGATGTTTTTTGAAATAGCTGTAATGTTGCAAACTTTTCGGGTTATTCTTTAATTATGAGGTATAAATAATAAAACTATTGGAGATTTCTATGAGTAGTAATTTTTTTTAGAAAAATTCTTGTGAAACATTGGGAGCAAAGGTCCCATTACCACACCCTTGGTAACGCCTCTAAATGAATGTATTATTTGCTAGCAAATTTAATAAATTTTAATTAACGCGACGAAAAGCTTCTTTGATGTTTCGCTGTACTGCAGATTAGCAAGCGCCTTGTCCTCGGCAACTAGAAGTTGTTATTTTCGCTGTATCTGCTGTCAGCATGTTGTCATGCCCAAAGGCGTGAGACACGCCTTTGAGATGCAGCTTTCGTAATTCAGCGTCAGTCAGCATGTTCGGCCGATGTCACTCGTTGTCAAGCGCGGCTCTGTTTTTCTCATCTGAAAATGACTTTTCTGATAGAAGCGAAAAGAGAAAACTGACGTCAGCGACAAGTTCCCGCCAAGAAATGAATCTTTCTCTTTTCCTTTTAATTCCCGGCAGCCTGTAAAGGTGAACGAAATTTTCAGCGGTTATCAACGGCACCCGCGCTGCTCATCTGGGGACGAATCGTACGTCGCTTATCTGCTCGAGGAAAGTTGTTTACCGACGTGACGCGTCCCTTGTCTTCTCCGTCCTCTCACGCTCCAGAAGGGGTGCAGCGTCCTCACGCGGAGCCAACCGACCTGTGTGGATATTGCCTCCGTAATTTCATTTTACCGTGGGCATGAATCGGTCCTAAGGCCGAGTTCGAAAACAATGGGCTCTGAGGAGGATTCGGTTTAATCTGTTGAGCGAGAAGAGGAGTTTGCCGACAAGGAGCTTTCGAAAGCGTGGGAGGTGGAAGTGAGGGAAAGGTTATTGTCTGTAAATAAAGCTGTGTGGCATCATCGAATCTTTGATCATTGTGCTCCTAATGCGCTTTGTTGGTATTTTCAATTATCGTTCCTTTATTCTGTTAGGAGTGATAAGAAACATCAGCTTTGTTCAAAAGGAAGACGTCTTAGCTAAGAAAGCGTTGTTTTATAGCATCTTCCTTTTTTCTTCCTATTAATACTGCTCTGACGCCGCTCTTACGAATGTCGAGGGTTTAATATCGTGACGTTTGTAAGACGTCTTCGAGAGTATTGCGACGAAGTTATAAGTTCTGTTTTCGAATTTCGTGTCGTGATGCAATCACAGCTGTTGAAGATATTGCGGCTGCGATGGAGCACGTTGTCTTAGAAAGGAAATAACGCTTGCGAAACAATATTTCGAATAGCGACATTATAGCCATCCTAGTGAAGAAATGAATCGTTGCTTGAATATTAGTGTAACTTTTCTTCTAATAAGGATACATCGTTAAGGGTAGAATACGTGTGCTGTTAATGCAACTATGATAGTTGAAATTCAAAATATAAAACGTGAACTATAATGTGCTTTTGGCAATGAATGGTTTTATTTTATATTTTTCAACCAAAATGCGTAAGAAAATATGAATTCGGAAAATTACACAACACGACTTGAATTGGGTTGTTTTACCTCTGAGCGTCATTTTTCTACACTCAATGATCTAAATGATCAAGACATAAAGAGGCGACAGAGGATCCCTTTGCAGCAGTTAGGAGACAGCCTTCGAAGTAATCTAGCGTGTTATTTAGTGTGCACCAGTGGGGTTGTTGGGTTGTTTTATCTCTGAGCGGCACATTTTTTGCTCATAATGGGCTACATGGCCAGGTCACAAGGATCCCAAAGGCTCAGAGAAGGTTGGGGGAGGGGACCCACTGGAACAGCTGTTGGGAGACAGATGGTAGCCTCCCGTCAAGGGCATCTAGCGTGTTTTTTAACGTGCACAGGGTATCGCTCTCCCGGATGGCCCCTATTCCGGATCCCCTGGTACTGTGTTGTCTAACTGGTTCCTCAGCTTTGTCAGCCAAGCTATAAAGCCAAAGATTCTTATCAGCTGTTAACTGATCTTTTACACGTTTATTAAACTTGTTGTAATGCCTTCTGTTAGGGCTAGTAGGGTGTTGATTCATATTAATCCTGCACTTCCTTCTTTCAGAAATAAGGTCCATGGCCTTATCAGTCAAATAATTTTGTTTCCTCTGTTCCCTTTTACCAAATAGAGTACCGTTGGCTTCAATAAAAACATGTTTAAACTGATTCCATTCTTTGTCAACTTCAACAGTAAACGAACCACGATTGTCATAGCATAGGCTATCATGGTAAGTTTTGGCTAAATCTGGGTCTTTCAGGCATTCAGTGTTATAGCTAATTTTTTTAACCTTATCACAACATTTCAGAAACCTTTAGTTGCTAGCTTTGTTGATTTCAAAAAGGCTTTCGACTCTGTTGATCGTCATAATTTGTGGTTGGTTGTGAGATCATATGATATACCTGATAAGTTAGTTAACATAATGAAAGCTCTCTATAATAACACTGAGTCGTGTGTGAGATTTAGTAAGGCTTTTAGAAATTGGTTTAGCATTACTTCTGTTGTTCGACAAGGGTGCATTTTGTCTCCTTTTCTCTTTAGTTTGCTTATTGATTATGTTATGCGAAATTCACTTCAAGGGAAAGATTTTGACCTTAAATGGGCTGGAGATACAAAAATTTCTAATTAGGATTATACTGATTTAGCCCTTTTGGCAAATGATGTTGATGAGATGAACTCTTTCATTCGAGCTGTTGATGAGACTGGTAGTAGAGTAGGTTTGGTTATAAACAGAGAGAAAACTAAAGTGATGAAAATTGGTCAGGCAGGCTGTGATTCAGTTCATCTGAATGGTTGCAGTCTTTAGCAGGTGTACCAGTTTGATTATCTTGGGAGCTATGTAACAGATACTGGTGATGTGCGGCATGAGATTAACAGACGGATTGGATTGCTTCCGGTATGGAAGCAATCCAATATGGAGAGTGTGGAGAAGTAGTCTATGGAGAGTGTGGAGAAATAGGCGTACACACCTAAAGACTAAAATTAGACTGTATAATAGTTTGGTTCTTTCTAGGGTTATTTACGGTAGTGAAACTTGGACCCTTTGTAAACAAGATAACAGGAAACTAGATTCTTTTGATTCTAGATGCTTACGCAGTATCTTGGGCATTAGGTGCTTCAACTTTGTAACTAATGATGAGGTTAGGCAAAGGAGTTTGCAACCTCCTTTAAGCAGCATATTGTGCAGAGAGAGATTCCGTTGGTTTGCCCATGTTGCCCGTATGGATAATTGTAGATTAGCGAATAGGGTTATGAACAGTGTGCCTAAAGGTCTCAGAAAGAGGGGGAGACCTAGGATGCGGTGGGCAGACAATGCCAAACAGGACCTTGTTAGAATTGGTGTGCAGTGGCCAGATTGCAGCAGATGTAGCTCAGGACAAACGTGCTTGGAGAACTAAATTCCACGATCTGGTTGGACCTCCGTAGACCATGGTTGCTTGATGATGACGATGATGATGATGGCAACATTTCTTAACGTTTAGTTGCAAAACACTTTTGACCAGGTATTGGTCAGATCCAATTCCTTCTCCCGTGTATGACCTGGTATTCCTAACGGAACTAGTCCATTTGCTCTTAAACCATTAAGTTTACTTACCCGTAGGAGACGTTCCCCATTGCCATTGGAACAACCAATGCCAAAGGGACCTAAACCTCCTGCCCAAAGGTCAGAGTCAGTACCAACTTTAGCATTGAAGTCACCTAGCACAAGAGAAATATCTCCTTTCTTCACAAAATTCAAAATATCCTGAAGTTGGCTGTAAAACGTACCCTTCTCGTTCTCATCAGTCTTCTGTGGGGACATAACAACAGATGACATTCAAGTCTTTATGTAATTAAATGTTTAAAATGTTTTAAATTTTGCTGTAAAAAATCTTTAATTAATGCAGTCATATCCAAGAAAAGCGTCACTGCCATGTCTGCTGAGATGCAAACCTACACCTTGGAGATTTTTCCATCCTCCCTACCTGAAAAGCGAAATTTAAAGTTATTTTTAAGTATCTCACCTTTATTGTCCATCTGGTCTTTTGCAAGCCTAGAATATCTAGGTTATAATGCTTGAATTCCTGTATGAAGACATGAAGACATCGAGAATAATCTCTATATAACGTCCTCACGTTCCACGTACCTGCAGAGAGAAAATGATTAGAGACTTGTTTATTGAGAGAGATAGGGCGAACAATTTCAACAATTCATGATCGCAGGCATGGGGCAAAAACCTATTCCTCCTCCGCTAAAAGCTGAAATTACCGATGCTGGTAGGAACTTCAGGCACCACCCTTTCAAGTGGACTTTTTCAAGAGCCATATGGCCTGCCTGAGGCACATTACTCCAATTTAGGATTGAAGATGCCCAACTAGCTAAGTGAGGTTCAAGTACCTTCGATGGCCTCTGATCAGGATTATCCATCAGCTGATATAAGGTATCCCATGCCTCTGTTCACTTAGGGCTGGCAACTCAGAAGCAAACTGAAAACACAAAGGCAGATTCTCCCTCAACCACCAGTGCAACAAGTCCAGGATCCATAATGAAGCTCAAATCCATAAATCGGTGCAGTCTAGTGAGTATAAATAGTCAGCACCAGGACCCTGTAAAGTCACCAGATCAGTAGGCCACACTGAGCTGACAGCCCTCCCTTTCCGTTCCCTTCCAAAAGAGAATATCTCTTTTGAAAGGTATTAATCACCTGCACCACGAGAAGGCGGGTCGGACATTAAGTGCTAGACCTGACCGGTTCTTTGCATCATCACTGGGGATTGGTACATAGCTCTCCTCCCAGTTTATTCCTAGTTACCATTTAAATAACATTTTCTTGTCCATCTTGTTGTTGTTAAAGTACAGCATCGACTCTGTATTACTTGCGTCACTATCGTATGTGAATTGCGTACTACGTTCTGATATGCCAACACAGTGCTATGGAAAAAGCTTGCTTCTATGTTGGAAGACAACTTCACATTCAGTGGTCCACGTGAACAGCTGGCCCTACTCTGTCAGACGTTGGAATAGCCTGAAGTTGAGTTTCTTACAGCTTCTACCTTAATAGGATCAGTCTTAATCCATGATGTAGTGATGACATGACCAAGGAAATGGACTGCTTGTTGTAATCGTTTACACTTAGTCGGTCCCAATATTAGCTTGGCTGCCCAAGTTAATATTGTTTATTGTTTAAGCTCAATTTAAGTTTTTCAAACATTTGACGAAGATTTCCCAAATGTTTGTCAAAAGTCTTTCCAAGAACGATGATGTCGTTCAAGGTACAAAAGGCAGACCTCCTAAGTCAAACCTTTGAGCTCCGACTCCATTAGTCGTTCAAACGTTGCAGTTGCGTTGCAAAGTCCAAATGGAATCACTTTAAACTCCAAAGTCCATTTCCCGTAGTGAAAGCTGTTTTCTCACGGTCTTCAGGATGTATATCAACTTGCCAATAACCGCTCTTCAAATCAAAAGTCGAAAACCACTCTGACCCTGATAGAATGTCAAGTGTATCATCAATCCTAGGTAAGGGAAAGCAGTCCTTCTTTGTTATATCATTTGATCTGCGGTAATCCAAGCAAAATCTGGTGGATGCATCATTTTTGTTGACAAGAACCACTGGTGATATCCAGGGACTGGATAATGGTTTGATAATATCCTGGGCTTCCATGTCCCACATTCGAAAGATTCTGTCTCCTCTCGATTTGCTAATGGAAGCCTCCTTGCTGGTAGATAGATGGGAAGAGAATCACTAGTATTGATCTTATGTTCTGTCAGGGTAGTTCGGCCATAATAATTTGATGTAACAGAGAAAATGCCAGAAAACTCTGTTTCTGTCCACAAGGGGACTGGGGTGGCTCAGTCGCTAGCACGCCAGGCTTGTAGTTCCCAGGTTCGAGTCCCAGCTGAGTCAGCATTGAGATTTATCTCCACAAAACTCCCCGCCTTGCCCATGGTCAGTAGGGGACACCGATGGGCTTGGAAAGGTCTCCATCTGTCAGATGGGATGTATAGTCGAAGCTCCGTGTGTGAGCCATACCCTGTGCAATTAAAAAACATGCTGAACGGCATTGACGGGAGACTGCCATATGTCTCCCAACAGCTGTTCCAGTGGGTCCCCACCCCAACCTTCTGTGAGCCTTCGGGGATCTTGTGATCTGGCCATTTAGCCCATGGTGTGCAAAAAAGTGTCGCTCAGAGGTAAAACAACCGAACCCAACTCTCTAGACAAGTCAGCAAGATGAGAGGGGATGTCTGTGGGATGTTGGTTTCAGTCAGAATATCTGTTGTATTTGCATGAGTTACTATGCTCACATATGTTGACATATTGCTAATTCTTTACCTCGTTTTAAAAATCTATTGGTTTTGTTGCATCTCATCACTCTAATTGAAATCTATTCTCGATCAACTTTGACTAGAGTCCTAGAAACCATGAGCCAAATCTCCTTTATCAGGGGCATCAGTGACCACCAATCAGAAAGTCCAAAAAGTTGGGTTGGATTGTTTTTCCTCTGAGAGGCACTTTTTTGCACACAATGGACTAAATGGCCACGCCACAAGGAACCTGAAGGTTCAAATAATGTTGCCCGAGGGGACCCACTGGAACAGCATTCGGGATGCAGATCGAAGCCTACAAACAAGGCCATCCAGTGTGTTCTTTAATGTGCACAGGGTAGGTTTATCCCGCATACGGGGCCCGGCTTAACGTCCCATCCGACGGACAGCAGTATTTACAAGCCCATCGGTGTCACCTAATGACCATGGTCAGAGCATGGGGTTTTGCAGAGATAAATATTAATGCTGACCGAGCTGGGACTCAAACCTGGGAACTGCAGATTACGAGCCTGCATGCTACTGACTGAGCCACACACCCCTCCCCCCCAGGTCCCAGAAGTCTCCACCCGATGTCTATGGGCAACAACCACTTTTTGTTGGCATCTCAGGGTTTTCCATCACTAATACTTTGGTCACACTTGATAAAGAGTTAGATGTTCTGCTAAGCAGATGGATCACTTCTGTCTTATAGATCAGTAGACTGGCCCAGTACTGAATCCATATCTCTATGTAAATCAAGGCCTAATATGCATTCATCGTAGATTTTAGCAATCTAAACAGGATTGTATACAAGGAAGCTACCAACTCTAATATTGAGTTCTATCCTTCGATGGACTTAGCACGATCTCCAGTGATTGTTGAACATGATTGCACGATCTCCATTGAACTGTCTAACATATCAGTTTGATCGAGTGTTATCTTCTTTACTACGTCCAGTCTGAGTAAGGTCACATTTGCACCATTGTATCATGCGGCAAGTGACCGCCAATTCCTTGGTTACATCAGCTACCAATCCATTGTCTCCACCATGCAGTACTGAAACGTGGGCGACTTTCCCTGGGGTGTCCCACAAAATTCCCAAATATGTTTTTTGGATCTCAGTCAACTATGTGGGATGTTTTTGCTTTGGACTGGGTTATAGGGGAAAATATTAAGAGTTCGAAAACTATTGCCCTCTAAGGTTCAAGGACCTCTTCGGACTCGCTTCATGACTACCTTAGCAATGGGTGGCAGATCACGAGACCTCGTTCCTTTTAATTTTGTTCTGTCAACATTCTCCTCCCTTGGCAATTAAACTAAACCAAAAATTAACCTCTTCGCAGTAGTACATACGCACGAAATCGAATACTGCAATGGTGAACTTTTTAATGTCATTTTTAATAATTCCTTTGTTGCTGCAAAAACAACTCTCGGAAAAGTGTCACTATACTTTTTTAGAAAGTATCTAGCTGATCTTTTTTTGTTTTTTACCTAAGACGAGTTAGAATTCACTTCGGGATAAAATTTTCCAGCCCGAGGCAGAACAATTTCAATAATTACTGAGTTCAAGCGCATTTAGGGACAAAACATAATACGCAAAACAGCATGAGATAAATAATATTTTTGTTTTATAAGCTCAGAGACAAGACTTCTTACTGTGTCTTCGGAAATGATTCACTCTCTTGTCACTGGAATTAAGGACAAAGCCCAATAAAAGCCCAGTCCAATTTGCCATTACAAAATTTAAAACAATTTGAGCACGAGATAAAAATCGCAACGTTATTTTGAACTAAAAATACTCAAATAATTCGCAGAAAACAAATCGTCGTGTGTAACAATATAATAAAAAAAGCAAAATTCATTTATGAAACAGAGAAAAATCCTTCAAAAAGTTATCAAACGCTGAATGGTGTTTATTTCAATTTTATTATCATTTAAACGCATATTACATATTTCAAATTATAATCAAAACTTTTCTTTCACAATTACATGCAAAATTAAATATTTAAATTATGATTGATCCCGAAACCTCCTATTTTGTTCCTAAGGAACTTGCCCGAATTATTAACGGATCGAAATTCACCTGTAGTGAGAAAAAAATCAAAACAAAAACTGTAGCAGAAAATCTCTGACGAAAGCAGAATTGCAAAATACATATGAAATTCGTTAAGCAAATCTACTAGATTAAATAGGAATTGACAATATTTTGACGGTTAAAATAATCCAGTTCGCAGTATTTACAGCAGTTTGAAAGAGAAAAATCAGATAAACTGAAAACATTTCAAAATTCAAAGTTTCGTGTGAGAAAAAATGTCAAAAGAAGCGTCAGCATTTCATGCAAGGGTCTTCTCCTTCTGATTCGGTTGCAATTAAAACCTAGTTGCCAATGTAGCGAATCCTCTGCGAAGACCACAGGCTGTGTTAGTAGTCCCGGAGGATATGTCAACAAGAGGGAACGTTCTTTCCATAGGACTCGAGAAAGCGGATCGCGGTTGCGCCACGGAATGCAGGCGACAAGGAAAAAGGTCGAGGCGAGAAGAGGAGAAGAGACAGACAGCCTTTGGATATCTCCTATGGCTACAGAAGGCGTCAAAAATAAGTCTCCCGTAATAGCTGGGCTTCCTTACACTTCGGTTTTATCACAAACCGTTCACCATAAATAGGATAGAAGCAAAATTTTGTTTCTTTTTATTCAGAAAAAAAAAGGAACGAGGTATCTCGCAAGGCAAGTTTTGAGCTCCAGACTAAGGAAAAATCTGTTCCCGTCGCTATGGTAACAAAAAAGAGCTGAGTTGTTTCCTGTTTTCTGAAATGCTGAAATGGAGACAGTTCGCTTAGTCATGTGTCTCTTGCAGAGCGGATCTGTTTTTCTTATTTTGTTTTCTAATGCCCTTTAGGATGCAGCAATGCCTTTACGTGCTGAAGCGTGGGTTGGACGCTGACACTACAGGAGGTGTTGCGAACTTTGCTGTGGAGGAGAGCTGGTTAGAAATATACCAATTTAAGATGTTTGTTTGTAAAACGAACCTTTATTTTATTCTCTTCATTCAACAAATTGATCGATGGCAATAACACTATACTCACTGTAGCCCATAATACATAAAAAGAAATTTTATACACCCAATTATGTTTTTACAAGGATTTTTTTTTACATTATTTTGATTTAACACGGTTTAGAAAAAAAATTCCAATTCTCTTTTTACACGATTTATTTTGATCTAATATGGTTCAAACGGCGCCATTTTAAAAATGTCAATTTGAATTTAATTCTGAAAAAATATTCTTATTCAAGAAAAAATTCCTAGAATTACATTTATAACAAAGATGCCGCTTTTATGGTCACATTTTTCGAAGTAGTTTTAACTTTGAAAATATACTATAGATACTCATATAAATTGTGATAAATTTTGTGCACTAAAATCCCCAAAATAAAAACTACACTAATATAACTACAAAACAAGTTTTCTCTATTTTATTCTCTATTTTATGGCAAAAATGTAGAAAACCTATTTCATTCGGTATAAAATGGCAATATTGAGTTCCGGGAATTCTCCTCAGTTTTATCTTCAATACATACGTTAGTCTTGGTCTCTCATTTCGTGTTTAAAGTTAGAAGTGTTTAGATGTTTAATAGAAGAAATCGAAAAACAAAATTGTTTCGTTTTTTTAAGTTTTGTGTGCTTAATATAAATTTATTTAATTTTCTTGATAGGTAATTTACAATTTTTCATCATCTGATTTATTAACTACAATTCAAATATTTTTCGTAAGCCTTACCACGATGTCGGATAATTCAACTATACAAAAGCAGAAAAGGAAAGCTATATCTTTGTATACTAAGATGCAAATTTTAGATCGTCTTGCAACTGGAGAAGGTTCAACATCCATAGGTAAATATTTTGGTTTGAACGAAGCTACCTTAAGAACCATCAATAAAAATGAAGATGCTATTAGAAAATCTGTGCTTTCTGGAACAAATTGAGCGCTACGTCGTCATCGTATAGGAGAGATATTGTAAAAGTGAAGATGGAAAAGGCACTAGTAATGTGGATAGAAGATAACTCACAAAAGAGAATACCTCTAGAAATACCATCAAACAGATGGCATTACGAATATATAAGCAGATACAAAATGTGGAACAGGTTGGCTTGCAGGATTTCTTCAAAGACAAGCGTTTCATAATGTAAAGATAAAAGGTGAAGTTGCATCTGCAGATGAGCCGGCTGCTAAAGAATTTTGTCCAAAATTGGACCAAATCATTGAAGATGGTGGATACACTTTTGATCAAGTTTGGAATGCAGATGAAACTGGTCTTTTTTGAAAAAAATTTCTAGTATATCCTACGTAGCCAAATTGCAAAAACCGCTTGGTGGTTTTAAAGCAGTTAAGGATCGTGTGACCTTTCTATTTTGCAGCAACGCTTCAGGAGTTCGTATGTTAAAACCACTGCTCATCAATCGATCCCTAAGACCAGGTCAATGAAAGGTGTAGATTTGAATAAATTGCCAGTGTATTGGATGGCAAACAAAAAAGTCTGGGCTACAAAAGTAATTTTTAATGGATGGTTCCATAAATGTTTTGTTCCAGAAGTTCAACGCTATTTGAAGGAAAAAAAAATCTCGAATTCAAAGTTCTATTGATTATAGACAATACGCCTGGCCACCGTGTTTTGGAACACCCAAATGTGCAATTTGGTTTTTTGCCGTCTAATACGACATTCTTATTACAACCTCTAGACCAGGGTATAATTGCAACATTTAAAACTTACCACGTAAGACGAACATTCCAATACATTTTGGATAAACTAGATAAGGATAAAACATTAACAGTTATTGATGTGTGGAAGAAATTTTCTATTTTAGATTGTATCAGACATGCTGGATTGACGTTATCAGAATTAAAACCATCAACTTTAAACGCATGCTAGAAAGGTATTTGGCCAGAATGTGTAAAATACAAAGATCCTGTACCCCCAAATACTACTGAATATCCTAATATCATCACTTTAGCACATGCAGTTGGTGGAGAAGGATTCGATGATTTATCGTTTGCAGATATTGATGAATTGCTGGTTGACTCAACTCTTAGCAAAGATGAAATAATAGAAGTTGTACTTGAGACTCCTAATGAAAAAGAAAAAAGTGATGGTGATGAAGAGGTTCCACTCACTGCAAGTTTAATTGAAGAAGGTCTTCAAATGGCTAGTAAATTGGAAAGTCATTTTCTTACACATGATCCCATTACCGAACGAGTTGAGCAGTTTAAACGTGAACTGAAGTCATGTATGGCGTGTTATCAAGAATTACAAAGATCTAGTCCAAGCATATATACTATGGGAATGCGCTTGATTCTATGTCTTTCGCTGAATGAAATTTAATGTGCTTTGGAGCCTTTCTCCCATCAGCTTAATGTAGCTTTAATTCTTCTTTGCCTTTACAGGCATTCACTTAATGAGGTGGAAATCTGTACTTTCTTGCACAGAAATCACTTTACAGACCTCAGAACTCGGCTTCTAATCCTTGCCTTCATACTCGGCTTCACCACAGAAGTGAACCCTGTTCCTTCAGAGTTTCAGAGAAAGATTAAGTCACTTTTGATGTGCTAAACGAAGGAGAACTCCTTATAGTTCCTCAGCAATTTTCTTTCTGACTTGGTTATTTCTACCTCTCACCATCTCTGCATCTCACATTCTAACCCCTCTGACTACAAGTGAGCCGAGTGTATGGAGATGCCATAAAACCTCTTCCACAAGCATCTGTAGAGGAAGAGGAGCTTGGCTGCGAATGACAACTCATGAGCAACATTCCCATTTAAGACACTTCTGAAAATACGCATATAACGGATGCATATATACAAAACAACAAATCAGCAAATATGTAATATAAATTGGAGGAAATGACAGTCATGTAAAAGTTCCAGCACTTGCACGATCCAATCAGAAAGCAGTCCAACATGCTGTGAAACTGATCAATAAGGGTAGAGCGTATAAGGTAAGAGATCAGATGTTATTTGCTATTGGGCAGTTGAGTTGCTCTTCAAATACCGTTAAATTGTGACAATCGCGATGAGTTTGAAGTTTAAAATTCTTGGCTGAGTATTGTATAAGTTTATATTGCGAATACCATGGCCTTGGCAGCCTATAACATTGAAATGCATATGAAGAGGGTAGTGTAGCGATTAATACCGCATAGACATGGTTGAAATGGTTATGTGAAGGCGATGACACCCTGGGAGATTCCTTAAGATCTGGACGACCCACTGTCCTGGACAACGAGGTCCTACAGGCAGTGTTCGAGGCTGACCCCCATCAAACGCGTGAGGAGATCGTCGCCAAGTTTCATAGCTGTGCCAAGACTATGTGGAAAAACGTATGACAGTGGGGAAAAGTCAGAAAGTGGACAAATGGGTTCTCCATGCTCTTATTGAACAGAACAAAGTGCAACAGCTGAGAATCTGCGAATCCCTCTTCTCATGCCTCACGTGTGAGCCTCAATCAACAGGATCATGAACCTACTAAAACTAGATTCTATATGACAACAGCCAATGGTCGTATCTATGGTTATCGCTGGAGGACTCACCGAATAAGACTCCAAAATCTAACCTGCATCCCAGCAATGTGCTGCTGACTGTATTTCGGACAGCGGCTGGTGTTGTGCATTATGATCTATTCAGCAGGGGTAAGCAATCACTGCTGTTTTATATTGGAGGGTGATCTGAGATGTGGATGTTAAACTCAATGAATAACAGCCTGCTCTGGTAAATAGTCATGAGTCACGGCTGTTAGAGGATAACACAAAACAACACACATCTGTCATGACATGTAACAATGCTGAACTTGGATGGATATCCGTCATATTTTTTCGATATATCACCAATGGAGTACTATTTAATCTGTGCTCTGGACAATCGTATGGGGCAGGGACAGTTCTGTAACTGGGATGCATTGGAGAGGGAGCTGTGGGACATTTACAACTCATAAGAATAGACAATTCTATCAGAAGAGTATTTTTGACTTCGAGCATGCATTGTTTATTATTTTGATGAATTATAGGGGCTTCCCTGTCAACACCAGGTGTGCTTATTTATGATGGTGCGACAGTGTTGTAACCTTTTACATTTCCTGATATACAAGACCTCTGCTTCTTATCGGGAATTATGCCTCTAATTATGTCTTGTTTGTTGAGGACTGAATGATACTCTGATAGCTCAGTAGGTTAAAGCTTGACATGGTATCAAGAGGCTGTGGATTCGGGCCCCACTCTCACCAAAACTAATTATTTTTTAAATTGAATTCTTCTGCCAAATCCTATTTTGTAATGCACTCTAATAGCGAGATGTATTTTTAGGGTTGCAGTGTTTTACTATTTAGCAAATGTTTTGTATTCCGTGATGACCTGGATATCGGAATCGTTTAAATAAGCACCACAGACACTATCGCAACTCAATCTACTTCTCTGAGTCTAGAGTAGTCCGCACTGCTGTCAAGAGCCTCAATTCGCCTTAAACTTTCTCTTCGGGCATTCAACGAAGGTCTTCTCGATATGAATAGTCCATAAAGGAGATGTTCTGTGAGGCACATAAATATATATATTAATATCTATATGCGTTCTCCAGGTATCGAACTTGATTCTCTTTGATCTTCAGCGAAACAAAGAAACTACTCTGCTGCTAACTTTAAGAATATCTTCAAAACTAAAAGAAAAAGAAGAATATCAATTTAATACCATCGAAACCAAAAAGGGATTCTTACATAACTAGTAGAGTTGTCATTTTTCAGAAATGAAGATCGAGATCTTATGAAAGTCATCTCATCAAGCTATGAAATGTCGGAGCATCTTATGTCAATAACTTATGGCGCTGCATTGCTTTTTTATCTGGTGATGATCAGTCATTTCCCACTAAATACAAGGTATTTAAAGTACAAGTATTTTATATATAACAGTGAAGTGTATGATATACACCGAAGAATCAAAATATTATAACCAGCGCGTCTTTATGCAAATCGAAGCAACTGCAGGTAAACCGACGGCGAGTGTGAAGGTCATGAAACGATATAAAATAACACCTAATACTGCGCTCTGTTAATCAGTGTTATTCTTATTCTTCTAATGGGAAAGGCAGCGGACTTAAGTGAGTTTGACAAAGCCCAAATTGTAATGGCCAGATGACTGAGTCAGAGCATTTTCTAGACGGCAAGAATTGTGTGGTGCTCACTTTCAAAAAGTGGTCCGAGGAAGGAAAAACCACGAACCGCCGGCAAGGTGTGGGCCGAAATAGCATATCGATGTTACAGGTGAGCGAAATCTATCCCGTGTGGTACGAGCCAATAGAAGGGATACTGTGAGGCAACCCCTCCGTAATTTGAATGTTGGTGACGGGAGTAATGTGTCACGACACACAGTACATCCAACCTTGTTGAAAATGGGGCTGCATAGTCGCAGGCTGCTCTGAGTGCTCATGCTAACCTCCGTTCACTATCGAAAGCGCCTACAATGGGCACCCGAGCATCAAAACTAGATCATGAATGATTGGAAGAAGGTCGTCTGGTTCGATGAATCTCGCTTCCTGTGCACCATGTGGACGACCGGATATGTGTGCATCATTTACTTGAGGAAGTATTGGTACATGATACACCGTGAGATGAAAACAAGCTGGTAGAGGAAGTGTAATGCTTTGGGCAATGTTCTGCTAGGAAACCCTGGGTTCAGTCATTCATGTGCAGGAAACTATGAGGTCTATAACCTACCTAAACGTCATTGCAGACCAGGTACATCCTTTCACGGCAATGGTATATCCCTCTAGTAATACCTTCTTTCAGCAGGATAATGGACCATGCCACACTGTCAGGAGTGTTCGAGAATGGTTCGCAGAACATGAGGAAGACTTCCAGGTATTGCCCTGGCCTCCAAATTCCCCAGACATCAATCAAATCCAGCGTCTGTTGTTTGTGTAGTTTGTGTATATCCAATCTGCGGTGACCCAACCACGTAACCTACAAGAGTTCAAGTATCTGCTGGTAACGTGTTGGTACCAGATACCAGAAAACACCTTTAGAAATCTTGTAGCGCCCATGCCTCGCTGGGTAAGAGTTGTTTTGGTGGCCCCGTGGAGGACCAACATCATATTAAGCAGGTGGTCATAATGTTTTGGCTCTTCGGTGTACATATAGCTGAATGTGATTGAGAATTAGTCGGTGGGGGGAGGACAATATTAATTCTAATTATAGAGCAAGTGGCGCTGAGATCTATGTGCTCCCCCTCAAAAAAAAAGCACCTAGTAGTAATTCGGCGAGTAGATCTCGTTAAAAGTACGACATTTGAGAGCCGATGTGAACGTCAAGGTCACATTTTGATCAAACAATGTTCTACACATGCTACAAAGGGTTCTAAGGTGTATTTCGGATCTAGACATCAGAAATATCGTGAAATTTCCAAAAGTGTCCTTTAAGGTCTGGTTTCGACCTAAGTGTTGTCTACGTGTGGTAGAGAGAGGTGACAGTTGGCACCCTAATGGTAATATCCTACTCAGGTATCAGAAAAAAATAGAAGATTTCAGAACAGCTGCGGCGTTTAAGATCAAATAGAGTGACTGTCGAGGAATCAAATGGCGCTGAAGACGGTAATTGATCTTTCGAACTGCATCTATCTCTAACTTTTTGAAACAAATAAATACATATGCTTCTTTTGTGTTTTATTATCTATCATCTTCTCAGATCGTTTGTGATTTTTTTATCAGATCAATTGTGCCCCGAAATACTTTAGAGTCAGCTGTAAGCAGGCTGATGTAAAGTTAAAAGAATCATGGATGACCTCTGGACAATGTCATCGAAATGTGTTTTAATATGAGTATTACACTTTTCTCCTGCACATGCCAAGGATCGGACTGACTTTCTGTACCATCCTCAGGATAATTTTTAGAGCCTTTTCACCCCCCGAACTCTTCTCTTTTACTCATTTTGAAACGAAAAGCATGACGATGATGCTCATAGGGACGATGCTGTCGATTTATCAGATTACTAGCTTGCATTTAATGAATGCAAGTAATAACACGATGAATAAAAATAATTTGCTTTATTTTAATCGATATTAATATGTATCAAAATAATTAAGTACAAGGAAATATTCAAGCAGCCATGGGTTATTGAGATTCAACCAGATTGTACAATTTAATCCTCTAAACACTTCTATCGTGAGCTACAGCAATTGCATTTAGCAACAAGCCAATTCTAACAAGATCCTACCTGACATTGTCTGCCCACCGTATCCCACGTCTTCACCTTTTTCTGAGGCCTTTGGAAATTACTATTCAAACCCCTATTCGCTAATCTATAGTTATGCATACAGGCAACATTGCCAAATCAAAGGAACCTCTCTATACACAATATGCCACTCAAAGGTGGTTGCCAACACCACTTCTAACCTCATCATTACTTAAAAAGTCCAACCACCTAATACCCGAAATACTGTTTAAGTATAGAGAATTAAAACACCAAACATCAGATTATCTTGTTGAAAAATGGTCCAGATTTCAATATTATGGTTTTCCAAAATGAATACAATTATTAAAAAAAGAATATTTGTTCATTTTTTATTATTTTTTTGACAGGCTGCTGTCAGACCTTTGGTAAGCAACTGCTTGAGAGGTAATTTTTCTACATGTTTAAGGAGTTCTGAAAGTTTTGAATCTAAAAATTCGTTTGAAATCAATAATTAATAAATATTATTTTAAGCCATTTAATGAAGTAAATATATATTTTAGGAGTTTGTGGAATAATGCAGTAATAATGAATTTTATATTTCTCATGATTCGCATTGCGCTTGGCAAATATTTAACATTTCATAATGTTTTAAATTGCGACAAATACCTTTGAAAAATCGATATTTGGATAGATTTCATTAAGATCCTTAATTTATCTTTAGTCACATTTTCCCCTACAAAGTTTATTTAATAAGTTTTAATATCCTTCGAAATTACCATTCCATTGTCATAGAAAAGTGCAAGGGTTAAGTTGTGCCTTCACACACTTGTTTATTATATGGAGATTTAATAGTCCGCGATAAGTGCATGAAGACAGTCTCATTCACATGAAGTTCTTGTACGAACGGTGCAAGAGTCAAGTTTGCGAAGAATATTCGACTGGAAACGATAATCAGTTGCATAATGTGACAGATCATTGGTTCACTATGGTTGCAGGTTTGCCCAGATATGCAAAGGGAAATAGTTGCAGAAAGTTTACCCAGATATGCAAAGAGAAACAGTTCAGAAGTTTTGCCCAGGTTTGCAAACGGAAATAGTTGCAGAAGGTTTTCCCAGATATGCAAAGGGAAAGTGCAGAAAAACAACAGATAAACAGTGCAGAAGATTTGCCCAGAGTTGCAGAAGTTTTGTCCAGGTTTGCAAACGGAAACAGTTGCAGAAGTTTGGCCTAGATATGCAAAGGGGAACAGTTGCAGAAGGTTTGCCCAGATATACAAAGAGAAACAGTTGCAGAAGGTTGGCCTAGATATGCAAAGGAAAATACTTGCAGAATAGTTGCCTAGATATGCAGAGGAAAACAGTTGAAGAAGGTTGCCCAGATAATATGCAAACAGAAACAGTGCAGAAGGTTTGCTCAGATATGCAAAGTGAAACAGTGCAGAAGATTTGCCCAGATATGCAAAGGGAAACAGCTTCAGGTTTGCCTAGATATGTAAAGGGAAACAGCTGTAGAAGGTTTGCCCAGATATACAAAGGGAAACAGTGCAGAAGATTTGCCCAGATATGCAAAGGGTAACAGCTGCAGAAGGTTTGCCTAGATATGCAAAGGGAAAGGATTTGCCTATAGTTGCAGAAGTTTTGTTCAGGTTTGCAAACGGAAACAGTTGCAAAAAATTGGCCTAGATATGAAAAGGAAACAGTTGCAGAAGATTTGCCTGATATGCAGATGTTTGTAAAAACATGCAAATGGCAACAGCTGTAGAAGGCTTGCCGAGATATGCAAATGAAACAGCTGTAGAAGGCTTGCCTAGATATGCAAATGAAACAGCTGTAGAAGGCTTGCCTAGATATGCAAATGAAACAGCTGTAGAAGATTGCCCTAGATTCTATCTAAGTGTCATCTACGTGTGGTAGAGAGAGGTGACAGTTGGCATCGTAATGGTAATATCCTACTCAGATATCAGAAAATAAAACAAACTGAACAAAGCAAATGAAATAGCTGCAGAAGGTTGACCTAGATATGAAAATGGAAACAGTCGCAGAAGGTTTGCCCAGATATGCAGCGGAAATTTTCAAAGTGTTTTCAATACATAATTCTTTATACTTTTACTGAGTATTTGGAAGGACAGCACAACGCTGTTGATGACAGTTTGGAAATCATGAGATGATGTTGTAGACTGAAGAAGATACGGGAGCATTCAGTTGGGGTTGCGTCATCGGAGTTGGAAGATGAAGAAAGACACACGAGACAAATGGGATGGTGAGAGGAGAGAAGGTCGTTAAAGAAGTAAAAAGAAACCTTCGGGGATGATGAAACAACGGATAATAGATTTCATTAGAGAGGGGAGACGCAAAGAAGTGTTCAATAGGAGAAGTAATTTGAAACATGATAGCTCATTGCGAGGAATGGGTTTGCCGTTGTAATGCTGCACTGTTAGGAAGATTACATCAGAGAAGTTTGCGGTGGGAGAGGTCAACACAAGGGCTGACAATAACTGCAAAAACATTTATGATGCAAAAGATTCACGCACAGTCTTCTGCAAATAACGGCAGCATTTAGTCTGTCCATTTAATAGAGCAGCTGCTAAAACCGGAAGCTATTTAGTTGCTTAGGAACTATAATGTTTCGAAATAATGCACTAAGGTTTCCTTCGTTACCAGTTGATTTGCGCCAAATATCAAGGGGCAGGAGATTGCTCATTCGATAGTGCGCCAAGCTCGCAATCTGCAGCGCCGAGGTTCGTCTCTCAACTGTGCCTACCACTATTAAGATTTATTTCCACTAAACTCGTACTTTGTTCTAGGTGAGAAAGGGTTGGTTTGGGTTTGTTTTACCTCTGAGCGGGACTTTTTTACACACAACAGGCTAAATGGGCAAGTCACAAGGACCCCGAGGGCTCAGAGAATGTTGGGGAATGGGAACCACTGAAACAGCTGTTGGCAGGCAGATGGTAGCCTCCCGTCAAGGCCATCCAGCGTGTTCTTTAACGTGCACAGGGTATGGCTCTCCCGCACACGGAACCACGGCTTAACGTCCCATTCGACGGCCGGCGGCCTTTCCAAGTCCATCGGTGTCCCCTACTGACAGTGGGAAGGGCGAGACATTTTGTGAAAATAAATCTCAACGCTGACCCAGCTGGGACTCGAACCTGGGAACTACAGATTACGAGCCTGGCCTGCTACCGACTGAGCCAAACCTGCCCCAGGTGAGAAAGGGACGACGATGGGTTTGAAAAAGTTGCTATTCGTTGAATGATATATTTATATATAGCAGCGTTGTATTGTGTGAAGGAGCGCGATGTCTGTGCACGTTAAAGACCACACTGAATGGCCTTTACGGAATGCGTCCACCTTTCCTAACAGCTCTCCAGTGGTCTCATTATGAGCCCTTGGGGTCGTTATGACTCGGTCATTTAATCCGTATTGTGCACAGAAGTACTACTCAGAGGTAAAACAACCTAACCACCCGGAAAATTCAATAACTATTTGGCTGTTTTAGGAGGTTCAAGTTGGCTACTGCATGGTTGCAGGAGCATTCTGCTAACTTTGAAATAATGAATTGTCCACCTAGAAGCCCAGATTTAAATCCCATGGGAAATCTTTAAGATTCCGTCGAGCAGGATGTTTGGGCGCGTGTCCCATCAAGCGATGATCTTGAGAGAATTGTGGACAGCTCTGGAGGATGCATGGGTCGCCATACAAGTGGAACATTTACACAAGCTTGTGGAGTCCTTGCCTCGTCGTGTGGCGGCCGTTATCAGGGCTAGAGGGGGTTCAGCACGTTATTTGGTTTCTCTGCCTAATTCAATGGCACTTCAGTGTAGAAGCAGTCTGATTACTTTAATGTCTCTCCCTGCTGCAAAGAGCGTCAAGGTTTTTCGTTTATAAATGGTAATTTTGTGTCAAGAACGTTCACAAATCATTTCAAAAGATAATTTAAAGCATAGATGACACTCTCAATTAGTATCATCGCCATGCCATATGTCCACATTAATTGCCACCCATAGCAGGTATTAAGACCAGACTTAACATTGCAGATCTAGATAGACAGATGGATAGATTTTTTTTTATTCACTGCTCTCAATGCCAGTACAATTCAATACAAAAATCCGCAACAAAAACGTACTTTTGCATAAATTCTTCCAGTTCAAACGTTCATACACATGAACTGATTAACACAAATTATATTGTAAAATATAAATTATAATCTATTTTATAAGTAGTTTTTTTCAACGAACAAACTGAACAATATGAAAGAAGTAAATAAAAAAGAGAACTCCACTTGAGTCCGAGCTCGTGTGTGGAGAAGTTCACGAATATAACGTTTACAGAATTAGTTGCACCAATGTTATAAAAATTAAATATTTAAGCTAAAATTTTATCTCTATAGATATTTCTCTACATAATGACAAATCCACTAACCAATCCCATATTAATCTTTTACAAGCATAAATGTTTCTTTCATTTCTAATATTAACCTGTAGAGCATTAAAAAGTTTTGGTGCCAGATAAACGTAGTATTTTTTAATGATAGTTTTTTTTAGGAAACCGTATGGATAAATGCATAGTAGAGGATAAAAGTGTATATTTGGGAAAGATCTTAACATTAGATTCATCCCAATTTTGAATATTGTATGCTAATAGGTGAAAAATATATAATTTTCTAACTGGTAAGATATTTAATTTTTTATAATATTTTTTATACTATCAAATTTCTTTTTTCTTTAGTATACATCTTATTATGCGATTTTGAGAACCTTGTAATGGTTTCAGATTTGTCTCATACAGACCTTGTAATGGTTTCAGATTTGTCTCATACAGACCTTGTAATGGTTTCAGATTTGTCTCATACAGTCCTTGTAATGGTTTCAGATTTGTCTCATACAGACCTTGTAATGGTTTCAGATTTGTCTCATACAGACCTTGTAATGGTTTCAGATTTGTCTCATACAGACCTTGTAATGGTTTCAGATTTGTCTCATACAGACCTTGTAATGGTTTCAGATTTGTCTCATACAGACCTTGTAATGGTTTCAGATTTGTCTCATACAGACCTTGTAAAGGTTTCAGATTTGTCTCATACAGACCTTGTAATGGTTTCAGATTTGTCTCATACAGACCTTGTAATGGTTTCAGATTTGTCTCATACAGACCTCCCCAAGATACGTATAATGCCATATTTCAAATAGGATTTTATCCACGAATTATAAATAATTTTTAACATTGACAAATCTATAAAATTTATTATGTAATAGAATCTTGAAACCATAATATTTAAGTTCTTAATTATATTTTTTTATATGCGTTTTCCAAGAAAGTATTTTTGTCAAGGTAGACACCAAAATATCTGAAGCAATCAACACCCTGAACATTTACAATATATCTCATTGCAGTTTAGATCATGATAGAAGGGTTTATTGAAAAAGTCATCTGTTTGATATTCTGGTAATCTAAAATTTATGTACTTCGATTTGGCAACATTTAAAACTAATTTATTTTGAATAAACCAATTTTTAATTTTTTTTAAAATCATCATTTATTTGCATTATCAGTTCCTTAGTTTTGCCTGCATAGGTTAAAGATATATGATCTGCAGAAGTTATGTTGCTGCCGTACAATTTTAATTCACAAAGACTATTAAAATAAATCAAAAATAATAAAGGACCCAAAACAGATCCTTGAGGAATACCGAAATTTTTCTTAGCATTGGAACTGAAATAAATTTTTATTTTAACCCTTTTGCTTCCACTTGTCAGATAGCTAGAGAGCCAAGATAGCATTTCACCTCTCATTCCAGCTGCTTCCAATTTATGTAATAGAATTAAATGTGGGACTGAGTCAAATGCTTTTTTAACATCAAGGAATAAAACAACGTTTTAAAATTTTGATTGATGCTTTAATGTCAATGGTTGATGTCATTTTTAAAATTGCATTCTCTGTTCCCATGTTTGTTCGGAAGCCATATTGATTTTTAGAAAAAAAATTATATTTTTTCAAAAAATTTAACATTTTAGATTTGACTATTTTTTCTATTATTTTGGAGAAGACAGACAAGATGAATATTGGTCTATAATTTTCTTATCACAGCCACCTTTATACACTGGTATAACTGTGGCAGTTTTTAAACAATTAGGGAAACATGCTGAAATTAAAGATTTATTGATCAATGTACTTAAAACGCCTTTAATACTTGGCCCTGTCTTTTTAAGGATAAATACAGAAACGTGGTCTGTGCTGGAGGTTTTTGCAGAGTTTAAACTCTTAATTACATCTTCAACTTCATTTTCATGTATTTCCTCAACAAAAAACCTATTCGACAATATCTTCAAATTATGCAAACCATTACAATCATGCTCGGGAATTAATTTTGTTATATTCTTTTAATACCAGTAAAATAATCATTAAACATGTTTGCCAAATCTACTGGATTTTCCATATCACTGTAGTTAAGTTTGGTATCTGAAATTATATTTGGAAATTTGCATCGATCTATACGTTTACCGCCCATTTTATTTATAATTTCCCACTGCCTTTTAAAATTTTTTTGATTTTTAATAATTGCATCAGTGTAATATCATGACTTAGATTCTTTAATAATACTAGTTAGCACGTTTCTATATTTTTTATAATATTGTAACAAATTTGTATCAAAATTATTACTTTTTTTTTCAAATTGAATAATCTATTTCTTTCCTTAATAGAGTTTAGTAAAGCATCCGTAATCCATGGTTTTAATTTTTTCAACTGGGTTTCGGTTTGGAAGAACATAAGATGCTTCTATAATCATCTTATGTAATTCATTTAAAAAGTACTCAAAAAAAAACATTTATATTTATTTCATTATGTATAATCGACCAATCCTTGTCTCTTAACGATTCCTGTAATTTATTTATAATTACCTTATTTTTACGTTCTTTAAAAGTATTATCATTCTCAATATGATAAGAAATATCTTTACACTCAATATTTTAAACGAACAAAATAATGGTCAGACAGATGTAATTTAATAACATAAGCCGTTAACTGATCCATATTTAAATTTCTCACAAACAAATGATCAAGGCAAGTACCCGACACTTCTCTGGTAACTTCATCGTGACAAGGAAAAAACCATTCATATTTAACAGTTGAACAAATCTTTCTACTACAGCATCATGCAATTTTAAATCAATATTTAAATCACCCAGTAACAGTATATATTGTTTATTGTTCACAAGAGTCTAAGTTTCTCCTCAAGTTCCTTAATGAACTCTATTTTTGAATAAGAATGATATCTGTAAAAACTAAGGACAGTTATAAAAAATTTTAATTTTCATTCTACACTGTAATGAATCAGCAGTTTTAAAATCAGAATTGCAATACAAAACTTGTATATGTTCCTTTACATACATTATAATTCCACCAGATTTATTATCTTGTCTGCATTTATAATAAGCATTATAACCATTAATTTGATAACATTGAATTTCATTTTCTTTTACACAAATTTCTGAGAGAATGATTATATCTGGTAAAAATCCAGATAAATTTGAAAAAAACTATAAAGTGATTAAAATTTTTTCTTCAACTTCTTACTTACCAGAAAGTACATGTACACCATTTCCCCAATTAAAAGATGAATTTTCATACACGTTTTCACTCTGGATGATCTGTACCCTACAATGTAATTCGTCGCCACAAATATCATCAACAACATCAGTGAAATGTGTGTTAGTGTATTAGTAAAAGTTTGCGCAGAATACAAATAACCAGTAGAAGCGTTTGTTACCCCATGAGATAACTGTTACGAAATGGATCTGAGACACCAACATCTCCAGAAACCATACAACTAACATCACATAATTCAGAATGCTCAATATATTTCTAATATCGGAACCAATTGAATTGGCCATTAAAATTTAAAATATTACCACAGAAAAAAAAAACAAGTCCAGAGAAAATAATATTATTTCAATTTAACTAGATCTTTAAATTCTTAATTCTAATAGCATTGAGACCGTCCGCTTTTCTCATAAATATTTTAGCCTCTCGGACCCAAACGTATTTGTAACCTGATTCACGTTGTTTCTGCTTTGACTTGAATAAGAGTTGCTTATTTTCCTCTGTTAGGTGTTCATTGATATACACCCTACCATCACCATAAGATTCATCGATTTCTTTTGATACTAACTCCTTTATCTCTTTCCAACTCTTTATCCACATCTCTTTAGTTTTTCTACAGCCAAAGTGAACGATGATGGGTTTTATTTTATTCTTGTTTATAACTGGAACTCGATGAACAGCTTCCACATCCAAACATTTTCTGTCAATTTTCAAAACTTTAGACAGTCTCTCGACTACTTGGAAAGCGTTTTCTTGTTGTTTCTCGGGAATGCCCACTAGTTCCACATTTCTGATCTTGCTGTACTGTTCCATATCATTCAACTTCTCTTTCAATGTAAATACCTCTTTTTCCAATATTAAGCTTGTTTCCTTTAATTTATTATTCTCACACTGTACTTCATTCATCTGTTTTGTAATTTCCTTCATTATTTTTATGTGTTCATCAAACGTATTTGAGAAAAAAAGAAATATTTTTCCTAAATTCCTCCATTTCACGTAATATTTCTTTTTTAAAATTTTCATTTGAAACGTGTAGCTCAGATCCAAATATACGAAACTGTTCTTTCAGAATATCTTCTAAGAATGATTTTATATCCTCATCCAGATTCACACGCACGCTCTCAGTTTCATCCCCAACAGTATCCTTTTGATACGTTTTCTGCCTTTCCCCTAGCACAGCTGCTACATTTCGATTTCTTCCTACGATCTTATGGTAATTTCCTAAAATTTGATTCTATCAAACCAAGGTAGTAAAAGTGAAAATTATTTCCACGTTGTGAGCACCTGACACAGTCAGACGTCCCTAGAAGCTCATTATCACAGCTACTACAAATCATCTTAGACAGAATAAATTCGTCTAACTACAAAATAGAAACAGAGAGCAACTGAACACTGCAAAAGCCACGTAACAGATGAACCCAGATAAGTTGATCCAACAGGCGACAGTCCTTCGTTTCGTCAGCCACACTTCACAACACAAAGCAGGCGACAAGATATCGCTATTGCATCACGCTCGTTAACTCGTTAGATCTGATGCAGTTACACATTCCAAGTGCTTTTGCCTCTATTTAGCTGAATCACATGAGCAATGGCAAACTAATCGCAGAACAACGGATTGGGTTATGACACTTGGCAACCGAAAGCGAAAGCTCTTTAATCACCATCAATGATTCGTAAATTGGAGAATATTGTATAATATAAAGGATATTAGAAAACTATATTTTTAATTTTTTGCAGCTCTATTTTACTTGCTTGAAACGCTTTAAATGCCCTATATTTATTTGTTTTGTTCTATTAGTGTATGTCAAGATTTGTAATGAAATCATACTTAGCAAAATTTGTGCAAATTATTTTGGAAATGAAGTTTTGTGATGAAAGTAAAAAATCAAAATCCCAACCGAAGCAAATTTGCAAAAATAGTTGAGAACGAAATAATAAACCATAAAATACTGCTGGATGAAAAACCTTCACAATTTTTTTAAACCTTCATATGTCGAATAATGAACTTTTATATCCCAGATGATCTTCATAAACCCTTTCATTGCCTCATTTGACTCAAGTTGCGGGTTGAGGAGAGGGATAATTAAGAAAATTTGGCAACCTCGGGCAACTTCGGGCATCTTTTTATATGGGACATAAAAAAAACACTGAGCCATGTGAAAATGATCTGGTGTAATGTTCGACGGAAATTTGTTCGACACGGAAATTTGATCGATGGAAATTTGTTCGGCTAACATTTTTTCGAAAGGTTGCGGATTGAGAAATATTGATCGATTGCTAAGGGTTGCTCTGGTTTGTCAATGGGGAATCATCATAGTTGGAGGAGTCTGGGAACAGAGGCTACAGAAGAGAAGCCTCAGTTTTAAATTAGGAAGAACAAAACCTTGTTTCCTAGATAATCTAGTCACCGTTTACTTCCTTTTAGTTTTCAATGTTTCTATAAACTGCAGTCAGAGCTTTGAAGAAGAGGGATGTTTGAAATGTAAAACCTGAATATTTTCGGCTTATAATATCTATACTGATTATAATTATGTAACAGCAATAATTATGCATTGAGTGATCATTGAAATATGACCAGCCGACGCTAATTCCGAAGTCCTATAATTTTAAAATAAGCGTTTTATGTGAAAATGCAACTAAACGTAGATTAGAAATATCGATGAATTCTATTTAAATGTCAGTTTTACATTTAGGGAATATTATGCTGTTATTGTATTTATCAAAAGTTGCCAAGGTTGAGTATTTGACAATTGCAGTGCTAGACAAAGGAATTGACCTTCGAAGTGAATGGAAACTGAAATAAGAAGTATCATTTCATGCCATTTCATAAAAAAACTACATATTTTTAAAATGTGGGCAATAAAATAATTCCAACAATAGTCGTTTAATTTTATTTGATAAATTTCTTGAATGCAGTTGCTGCTCTGAAATGTTTTAACCTCTGAACGTGTTTAAATGCCGAGAGAATATTGTTGAAAATTGAGATTAGGGTAGATTTGATAGAGATCGTTAAAATATCCTCACCCACATTTCCTCCCAAAATGCTTATTTTAGAAGTTATAAAGATTTGAAATGAGTGTCCCATTGACATACCTTGGAGCGGAGTGGTCATAACTAAGTGTACAGTTTTGGAACATTTTCCATTTTAAATTTTAAACATAATTCCTCTTCTTGAAGCTCTGACTACAGTTCGTAAGAATATTGAAAAGTTAAAGGAAGTAAACGGTGTCTAGATCGTACGTAAAACAAGTTTTTTTTTCTACCTAATCATAAATTGAGCCTTATTCCCCACTCCGATGATTCCCTAGTGACAAACCAGAAGATCTTATTTAGTAGAACGCTCCCTAACGGCCTTTCAATATGACGCAATTCTCAACATTTCGACAAAATGCTGGTTGAACAAATTTCCGTTCCAACAAATTTTCGGACACCATGCGAAAATATGTTTTTGCTTATTCTGTGACACAACAAAAAACTGAATCACGCGTAATAAACGTAAAAATATATTGTGCACGGTACTGAGTACTTCGCTGCAGCGAAATTTCTAAAGGCGAAAGAAAATCTTAACTTTCAGCGTTGTTATTTGTGGAGAATGAGTGCGGCCATTAAATCTCCGTAACGATGATCAATGGAACCATTCCAACATATCAATGACACTGCACAAGCCTCGCTGTTAAAAGTTTTACCTAGTCTACGTTTCAAGGTCGTAATGATGGACTCCATATCTCGGTTATAAATAACTTTGACTATGATCTTGAAAGAAATATCCGTAACGATTTCTCGACGAGTGCAAACAGAACCGATCTACCAACGATGAAAATTTATAGCTCGAACTTAAAAAAAAGATTCTTTTATGGTCAATCTCGATGCATTGTTGCTTAAGAGTTCGTTTTCTTTCATAGCTTGGTTTGAGAATTTTATACACAAAATTTCTTTCCATGGAAGAATATCTTTCTATCTATGCTAAATATGATCTACTCTAGTATTTAAATAGTTTTACGTTGCAATATCAAAGAAACAGAAAAGGGCAACTGAAATATGAAACATTTCAGCACATTTCCAAGCAACTGAAATCAAGGAAATTGATTTCAGTTGCTTGGAAATTCAATTCATTTGTGGGTTTGTATTTATCGATTGTTTTAAAAAAATGTGTGGTTCATATTTAGAAAGTTAAAATGTGGTGCGAAAGGACTAAATTAAAAATAGTAAGTGTTGATCAACAGAGGAAACAGTACTGAGACAGAGAAGGAACTGGAAGAGAAATTCCTTAGCCTAACTTTGTCTGCCGGATTCTCCCATTCTCCTTGCAAGGGAATGCTATAAAAATATTCCAACTCATTTACTTCGTTAAAAAATTGCATTCATTGCTACGGTGGATGCGAATTATCAAAAGTTTGTACGGCCTCATGTATCAGTTGTGTGACACGTCCGCTAAATATGATCAGAAGCTTTCCTGCTTTAATCAAAGCTGAGTGAAATTAGTGTTGCTTCTCTTGAAAATTCCGCAGCTGCAACGAGGAGCGCAGCGAGCACGTGAGTTAGTGGGTTCATAAAAATCCCAAAGTAAGTGTAACGATTGACGCGCTTTCGAGAAGACAGATCAGTGGTCCGCTTCGTAACAGATCCTCCTGGTGGTGAAAAATCTCCCACGCTGACGTCATCGCAATTATTTTCCCTTCATGGGATGAACAGCAGCATGTCATCACCGCAGCGACCAGAAACAAATGAAACTGATGAATTCGCTTTGCACACATTTCAGCCTTGAAAAACGATGTCGTTCAAAGGCGTAGCGCTGTCATGATTGGGATATATACCTCTGTAAGTCTTCAAGTGTGGCGGGTTTTGAAAGCGAAAATTAATTAATACTTCATCAGTCTGCTCATTTTTCTCTCCGATCCTCATCGTTTGCATCTTTCTCGCTTTCCCATGTTTCACTGTAGCAGACGCTTACTCGGTGCCTCGCTGAAATAATTATATTATTCAGCAAATAAATAATTCATTCCTTAGCGCTTTGAGGCCCACCATAAAGATTGTTGACTCCGCTGCTATGTAAACGCCCACAGCGTCAAACTCTACAAGGCAAAACCCACGCTTAAGATATCAAAACAACTTCGATGCTTAGCACGTCTTAAAGCGTTCCTATCAGCGCGCTTAAGCAGATTTTTAACTTTTCTACAGATTTCTTTTTGTCTTCGCCGTTACTTGTTTTGCTCATTACGCAGAAGTGTTTTATCCAACGGTGAATGAGATAGAGAAGACGAATGCTCGAAACCAAATCCCATCTGAATTTCGGTTCAAGGCATAAAACTATGAAAATTCTGCTGCTTCAATGCTAGTCTTATCTTGGAGCATGAGCACCTAAATCTGCTGTGCTAATGTAATTCCGGACCTGATCTAGGAGAGGATGCCAAGGTGGCTACTCCCGTGACGACGCAGATAAAAAAGTAACGTATATAAAATAAAAAAAATAAACTATACGCATTTTGCATTATTAAAAACCAATGAAATGGGGGATAAAATTGTACGTCGGAACGGCGTTCCGGTGCAATTTACTAACTTCCCTCCCACAGATTAATTTTTTTCTCGATCTTTATTTAACCTTTCGAATGACGGAAACAATTTTTAACGCCAACGCTGCTAAAAGACAATTATAGTAAATTGAATGGCAACAGCCGATGATAGATAGTGTCACATCGTATGCGTGATGCCATATTTCCCGCATCTACTTTCTTGGAGAACCTTCTAATTGAATAATCATTCATGCTCTGGGACAGCAGACAAAGCACCTGTTATTTTGAGCTTAACCTGTAATTTTGAGCTTAACCTGTATTTTTGAGCTGTTAATCAGTATAAGTCTAGGTTTTTAATCATTGAGCTGGGTGGGAGGTCTTTTCGAATTTTGAGCGCATGTCTAAATAAAAGTGCCATACAACATATAATTTCAAATCAAAACAGAAGTCCAAACATTCAAAGAATTTAAGGTATGAATAATTTTACAATTTGAAATACAAATTTTGAGAATTTCTTGATTATTTCTTTAAGTTTAGGAATGAAAGGGAGTACTGCAAGGTTTAGGAAAGGGAAAAACAGGGTTCGCAAAGTCAGATCGGAGTAGGGAAGGAGCCCATTCTTCCTCAATTTTAGTAGAAAGCAAACATTAACTGTCACAAAAACTGTTTCCTACCATGGCAAACTTTGGCTGTATAACTGGGTCTCTCAGAGCTTCAGTGTTAAAGGTAACTTTTTTAAACCTTATTATAACCCTTCTTAAGTTTAAGTTGGAAGTTTAATTTTCGAAAGATAATGATCCCATCCAATGTCAGCTCCCCTGCATGGCTTGTATTCCTACGAAGGGCGTTCAAAATATTCTTGACATGCATCTGCAGAACAAAACTTATTGCACTTAACAAATATTTCACTGTCCTTCAAGACATTCTCCTTCAGCATCTATTCAAAGTTGCAGACATGTACAGTACACGTCAAAAAATATCTGAACATTATGGTTGATTACGGAATTCATAAAAAAATATATGGCAACGAGTTTTTTAGAAATTAGTGATCTGGCAACCTTCGTACACGAAGGTTGCCAGATCACTAATTTCTAAAAAAAGCGTTGTCGTATATTTTTTTATGAATTCCGTAATCAACCATAATGTTCGAATATTTTTTGAGCGACTGAACCCAATTCTGAAACGCTTGGTGATGCTCTTGTTGGGGAATACTCCGCAACACTGAATGAGCGCATTTTAAGATCTCGCACCTTTGGAAAAGGCCCCCCAGATAGTTCCTTTTTTACGTTTTTGAAAGAGCCAAAGATCGCATAGTGCAAGATCTGGTGAATATGTAAGATGGGTAGCTGTTTGAACTTTTCCTTCTCCAAATAGGTCATAACGTCCGGGTTTTTTGAACACTGGCAGTGTCGTGAAGAAGGAGAAACCTTGGCATAAGTTGTTGCTGGACACTGCTCCTTCATCTTCTTATCCAAATTGGGCAAAACAATGTTGATGTAGTATTCACTATTTATAGTAATGATGCTTTTCTGGTAAGATTTACACAGCCCCCACTCCTTGGGAATTGAAAAAAATTATGAACATCTTCTTCCTTGAGCCAAAGTCTTGTCGGAGGATTTGGGGATGCTATTCATCTTCGGCATGGGTTATGTTAGGTATACCAAATGAAAAAGCATTTAACTCTGAACAGTAAAATAATTGAAATCCAAATTAAACAAAGGCAACTTAATTTAACAACACTGTTTATTGGCTTGGACGGTAAATGGTGACTTATTGCACTTAATATCCAAAACCAATCCAACCCCAAATGCGTAATCCGACGCGTAAACAGACTTTTTTATTTTTTAGAATTGCTTTGTAGCATGATAAAATGGCTCGTTGCTCACTTTCAACTTTGAGAGAGTGAACATAGAAACGATCATGGTTCCTAAAATAATCAACAGCTTCATAAGTTCGGTGAAGGGTTCTCTTGAACTTTTAATTATAATGCTTTTTTTTTCTGAAATGGCGTTGTCGTCGTCAGGAATGTGATCCTCGGATGTGCGGGAAATTTTTACGTAGTGTTCCTTATTAATTTGTATCCGTATATGCAGGGAAAGGGATAACGGGGACTCGGATAAAGGGGTACATTGTATAATGATGATTGTGTGGCTGGATGATGAAGTTTTGAAGCAGAAGAGCAGGAAGATATCGTCTTATTGAAATCGGAGTGAGTAGCGAGCTACGTGAGTCGGTGGAGAAGAACCACCGACGACGACCTTCCTTCCAAAGCAAGACAGAGAGCGTGCACGAAAACCCAAGCTCAACCCTCAATGAGCATAATAGTTCGTATGGAGGAATATGAGGAAAGTATAACAGAATTATATTTTATTCTCCCTTATATTTGCACCCTGTATCGATCTTTTGAGTTCTAAAAACATAGGTTGCACTTAGAACAGCAGCTCTCAAAATACATTACTTGAAACGTAGGACTTTTGTAACAGCGGCTAGAATTAACCTTGAAAATAGGCCGAATCATCATTCTGGGGGGATCTCCCCCTCCTGGATGAGAAGCATTACCTTACGAGTATTGCGTTCAGCTCAGACTTTGGCGCAATGCGGATATTTTTGCGGAAATGCGGAATTTTTTTAAAATATTGGAGAAATAAAATATACAGTTAGAGTGAGAAGTTCCTCAATTTTTGTCTACTTATTGTACATATATTGTAATGTATTGTGTCATTGTCCTTATCGCATATTCCCTTTGCTTTGTATCACATATTCCCTTTGCTTTGTATCATATACAGGGTGATTCAGAATTCATCATCAATATTTGGTGGGGAGGTAGGTAATAAGAAACGAAGGAGATTTCACATAGGAAAGCATGGGCGCATATGCCATGTAGTAGGGCAAAATGACCCCAGTTCAATGATGGAAAGAACACATAAGAAGGAAGTGGTAAGGAAAAAACATTTATTATCTTACATGTAACATTCCTCGATTAACATTACTAGCAGCAAACGATCCTGTTTCACGCAGTTGGCGATGAATACGTGAAAACATTTGATGCTGTGGCACACGGCGGTTTGGGAAGCGCGCTGCATACAATTGCCTGGCTCGAAGACATCTTTCTCCTGCCGCACCGTAAGTTACATGCATATCTGCACATTCATTCCACGTATACCGGTTCATGTTACTTCTGCAAATTCACCTTGTCGAATGACAACTGACTGCACGCGTCAAACAGCTGTGCTTCTGTATGAGAGGTGTGTACACACAGCGCCCTCTACACCACCATGCGTTCGTCTGCCCCCATACTTTCCTATGTGAAATCTCTTTCTTTTCTTATTCCCTTCCTCCCCACTAAATATTGATGATGAATTCTGAATCACCCTGTATACCCTTTGCTTTGTATCACATAATCCTTTTGCTTTGTATCACATATTCCATTTGCTTTGTATCATATAATCCCTTTGCTTTGTATCACATATTCCTTTGCTTTGTATCACATAATCCTTTTGCTTTGTATCACATATTCCCTTTGCTTTGTATCACATAATTCCTTCACTTTGTATCACATATTCCCTTTGCTTTGTATCACATATTCCCTTTGCTTTGTATCACATATTCCTTTTGCTTTGATCACATATTTCCTTTGCTTTCTATCACATAATTCCTTTGCTTTGTATCACATAATTTTTAATTTGTCTCACATATTCCCTTTGCTTTGTATCACATAATCCTTTTGGTTTGCATCACATATTCCCTTTGCTCTGTATCACATAATCCTTTTGCTTTGTATCACATATTCCCTTTGCTTTGTATCACATATTCCCTTTGCTCTGTATCACACAATACTTTTGCTTTGTATCACATATTCCCTTTGCTTCGTATCACATAATACTTTGCTTTGTATCACATATTCCCTTTGCTTTATATCACAAAACCCCTTTGCTTCGTATCACACAATCCCTTTGCTTTGTATAACACATTCCCTTTGCTTTGTATCACACATTCCCTTTGCTTTGTATCACATAATCCCTTTGCTTCGTATCGCACATTTCCTTTGCTTTGTATCACATAACCCTTTTTCTTTGTATCACATAATCCCTTTGCTTTGTATCACATAATCCCTTTGCTTTATATCACGCATTTCCTTTGCTTCGCATCACATATTCCCTTTGCTTCGTATCACACAATCCCTTTGCTTTGTATCACTTATTCATTTTCCTTTGTATCACATATTCCCTTTGCTTTGTATCACTTATTCCCTTTGCTTCGTATCACATAACCCTTTTGCTTCGTATCACATATTCCCTTTGCTTCGTATCACACATTCCCTTTGCTTTGTAACACATAATCCCTTTGCTTTGTATCACATATTCCCTTTGCTTTGTATCACATAATCCCTTTGCTTTGTATCAATATTCCCTTTGCTTTGTATCACATAATCCTTTTGCTTTGTATCACATAACCTTTTGCTTTGTATCACATATTCCCTTCGCTTTGTATCGCATAATCCCTTCGCTCTTTATCACATAATCCCTTCGCTCTTTATCACATAATCCCTTTGCTTTGTATCACATATTCCCTTTGCTTTGTATCACATAATCCCTTCGCTTTATATCACATAATCCCTTCGCTTTGTGTCACATAATCCCTTCGCTTTACATCACACAATCTCTTTGCTTTGTATCACACAATCCCTTCGCTTTGCATCACACAATCCCTTTGCTTTGTATCACATATTCCCTTTGCTTTGTATCACATAATCCTTTTGCTTTGTATCGCATAATCCCTTTGCTTTGTATCACATAATCTTTTTGCTGTGTGTCACATAATCCTTTTGCGTTGTATCACATATTCCCTTCGCTTTGTATCACATAATTCCTTTGCTTTGTATCAATATTCCCTTTTGCTTTGTATCACATAATCCCTTCGCTCTTTATCACATATTCCCTTTGCTTTGGTATCACATAATCCCTTTGCTTTGTATCACATATTCCCTTCGCTTTGTATCACATAATCCCTTCGCTTTGTGTCACATATTCCCTTTGCTTTGTATCACATAATCCCTTCGCTTTGTATCACACAATCCCTTCGCTTTGTATCGCATATTCCTTTGCTTTGTATCACATATTCCCTTTGCTTTGTATCACATATTCCCTTTGCTTTGTATCACATAATCCTTTTGCTTTATATCGCATAATCCCTTTGCTTTGTATCACATAATCTTTTTGCTGTGTATCACATAATCCTTTGCTTTGTATCACATAATCCCTTCGCTTTGTATCACAAAACCCTTTTGCTTCGTATCACACAATCCCTTTGCTTCGTATCACACAATCCCTTTGCTTTGTATCACATAATCCCTTCGCTTTGTATCGCATATTCCCTTTGCTTTGTATCACGTAATCCCTTCGCTTTGTATCGCATATTCCCTTTGTTTTGTATCACATAATCCCTTCGCTTCGTATCACATAATCCCTTTGCTTTGTATAACATATTCCCTTTGCTTTGTACCACATATTCCCTTCGCTGTGTATCAAATATTCCCTTCGCTTTGTATCACATATTCCCTTAGCTTTGTATCACATAATCCCTTCGCTTTTTATCACATATTCCCTTCGCTTTGTATCACATAATCCCTTTGCTTTGTATCACATATTCCCTTTGCTTTGTATCACATATTCCCTTTGCACGCTACAATGTATATCTTGGAACTACATTGGTTCATTCTTTTATAATTAAGGTGAGACTTTTTCAGGATTTAGTCGGGTTAATCGCGAAAAACCAAGAAAATCATATACAATTTGTAAAAATTTGTTGCTCTTTTCTAATAGGAAATAAGATTAAAGTAGAATATTGTTGATTTCTTTGAATTATTAAATCTACGCGTAATCCAAATGCATATGATTATTTAGAACTATTCAGACACTACATCGAACTGAATGACGCTTTGATTTCCTTAGAATTTGCTGCCTCTGCATTAGAGCCTCCACCTAAGAATCAAGATTTGGAAACTTTTAAATTCTGGATTGATGCTGAATTGTGGTATCTTCAAAGAGGCCCGGAACTAGAAACAATTGAGGGGGGAAGGGGGGTAAGAAATGCAATTTTGCCGAAAAAATGTAAATGTGTATGTAGGGAGGGAGGGGGGGAGCAAAAGACTAGATTTCCAATACAGTATAATATTTCCTCTTCCGTTTTACAAGTGTTCAAAATTTTCTTGAAAAATGCATGAAACATAAATTAGTGTAATAATTTTTGCCTCTATTATCGTTATTGCTCATTAAGTATTTTGAAAGGACGCTTTCCTCCCCCTGATCCGGCCCTGTCTTCAAAAAATAATCAAGATGCCCTTAACACTCTACGGTAGATGTGACTTAGAACGATCTTCTATCACATAAAATCATCTGCAGCCTCCGACAGAAGCAATCTCGCTGAAGAAACATTGGCAATTGGCAATGCATATCTTATTACATGAAACAATAAAATTATTTCCTATTATATGAATTCGAATTATTTTTATTATAACCTAATTTAAATTGAATATAAAAATTTTATTATTTCGGTTTGATTTTTTCCAGATTTAAAAGAAATCCCGGCCCCCAAATATTTCTCTTTAATTGGAAAAAGTCATACCCTAATTATAATGTAATATATTGTTACGACAGATGAACGAGCAACAATGAAACCGTGATGGGCTATATGATTTGGATGCTCACGTGTACTTCAGCATGAGAATTTCGTCACCAGAGGATTAAAGACAGTTGAACTAGAAACTTAGCATTATTCCGAAGAATCTGTGTAAAGCAGAAAATGAATTGTCTTTGACTTTGTGGGCGATAGTTTAAAGGAGAAATTTTATTTAGAGTGTTAAGGTGTATACCGAATTGTTTTTCCCTATTGGATTTGCAAGAAAAGGAAGAATTCATCGCCTGATGCGTGGTGACCGACATCTGAAAAGTATATTAACTGCAATATACATAGCAGTATACTTAGCTGCAGTTTTGGAGTACTTGAGAACTAAAATTCTAAAAGGATGTCATTTGGTGTAAAATTATATTTAATTTGTTTAAGAAATTGGTAAGATCATTCTGGTAGTTTACAGGTTTATTCGCTAATATGATTGTGCCACTAATTGAGTTTGTAAAAAGTCTTATTTTATGCTTTGAGTGGAGGTTGTGAGAATTATTTAAAAAACTGCTATTTGTAGTAATAATGATAGGTGAAATAATTTTCTGAATGTTTATTTTCATACTGATGAAGATTAGGATTTGAGCTGGTTGAATTTAGTATATATAAATGTTTTTATTCATATTTTTGTAATAAATTACCTTATTTTAGAATAATTGTTGCTAATTATTCTTTTTGAATTCATGCTCAGTTTCCATCCGTTAAATTTATGACAATATTCTTTTCGATTAAGCCGTCCCATGGCCGAGTGGTTAGCACGCTTGGCTACTGATCTAATGGGACCTGGGTTCGAGCCTCGGGTAAGGCATGGTTGTGTGTGTTGTTTTTCTGCTGAGGTCCTGCCATTCTCTCAGACCATCTACTATGGCATATAAACTGACAGGCTCCTGTCAGACCTCTGTGGCAAGCAGCTGCTTGAGGGGGTATTTATTTTATTCTTTTCGAATTTCTGTCTCTATATAATTGTACTGCCATCAATTCCATTCGCCGTTTCCCTACCATTCCCATTATTGTACTGAATCGCATCACTATTTTCTCTTTATTTTATTGTCTGTTCAGCAGTAAGGAATAAAAATAAATTCTTTGTAACATCAACTTTAAATGAGTATTGCTTGCAATTCGATTGGTAAGGCAGCAAGCGGTCTTGAAGGACATCAAAAGAGACGTTTCCATAACTGAAACTGCAATCAGTCGATTGGTTTTGAGGTCGACTAATGTATTATGCTCATATAACATTTTCCATATTTCTGTCACAGAGAAACTGTCAATGCTGCTTATTCGTTTGTGCGCGATTTTTCGGTGAATTAATATAGTAAATACTGTTATTTAGTTCTGCTTTCTTATTTTAGAGTGAGTCGAACTGGTTTGTTCGCGATTTGTGGTAGGTTGTTTTTGTAATATTTCGTCATTTTGCTTTGATGTTGTCAGGCTAAAGGCCTTTTTAAATACTTTTTTTTGTTCGGGTTTTGTATGTTATTTTGGATTTCACCAAAATGGGCATACTCTACGTGGGAATCCCAGCATCTGGAGAGTTAATTGAAGTAGCAGTGCCCGGGGGGACGGAGGTCACCCAAAACGCTCGCGTCCGCTGACAAGCGACAGAGAGGCTATCGGACTTCCCAGATGGTTGGGCGGAGAGAGAAAGAGAAAGGGTTGGCAACGAGGAAGGGAGAGCCAGCCGAGGGACGAGCGGAGAAAGACGCAGATTTGAAAAGCTGGTGAGTGCCGACTGGTATTAGCGGTACGTAGACTCTCGGGAAAACAGCTGAACGGGGATAGTAAGCTGGTTTTGTAATTCATAGTAAATGAGTGACGAGTGTGTTTTTCGTCATCAGTCAATGTAGTTCATATCAATAAAGGATAGTTATTGTTTTACCAAGGACTAAGTTGAACCAATTGATTGGGAAGGAGCCTCAGTATCGAGTCCCTTCAATTGCAATAAGATCTTTGATTTTTGTTCTGAATGACCCTTTCACCCGTCGCGTATTGCGATCGAACCGGAGGGACATTCCTAAGTGATCCCAATAGACACAACCGAAGTAGTAACATCACAGATATCTTTTTCAAGTATGAGGTAGACTGATCGAAAAGTGCCTCGAAAAAGGTCCGTTAGACACCGTTGTTGGCGGTTGATTTTGAATTGTGCTGTGTGTCTAATTTGATAGTAAAGTAATTAAAGTCAGTTTTTATCTTTAATTTTACTTTAAAGTGATTATATCATCAATTTCTATAGTTTATTAAGCATTTTTGAAGTAAGCAAAGTATATTAAGCTATTTTACACGGAATGAAAATCTTATAAAATGACCAACGGAACGAGGAAAAAGAAATCTTCACCGACTAATATGAAAATAAGAGTGATAAACAACCAAAAGAAATTTCCATTTTAGAGGAGGACTTGATGGTTTCGACTGACTCTGTGGTGTCACCAACAAAGTCAATAGAAGACAACTCACAACCAAAGAACATTTCTACTACTGATCAAGAAAAACCAGAAAAGGAAAACTTAAAGGTAAATTCTTACAAAAATAAAATACCTGTAAATGAAAGCCATATCAGTAATGATAAAAACATTATAGAAGAAAATAATAACCTCAGTAATATCACAGTAAATAACAAAATAAATAACATTTGTGAAAATGAAAAGGTAATAAATATACACTTGAGACTTCGATACAGAAAACTTAAAGTTCAATGATAATAAAGACTTAGCATTAGTGATTACAGGAATTAAAGCTGACATAAGTTCTCTTGATATTCGAAAAGTAACTTCATGTTTTTATGGTTTATTGGGAGAGCATATCACTGGAAAATTTATCTCGTTTGGACGTCTGCTTTTATTTCCTAAAAACTCAACTCAACAAAGTAAAATTCTTGAACTCAATGACTTATTATCTATACCAACAATAACTCAATTTCCCAAATTCATAAAATCTTCGTTAGGAACAATCATTGGTGTACCTGTTGACATAAATGATGATGAGTTACTTGATATTCTACCCGATCAGAAAGTATTAAGTCTTCGCCGAATGATTCATTTCGACAAACAAGCTATTTCTAGAAAAGATTCTAACGGCGCAAGAACACATAAAGTAGTTCTTGAATTTGAGGGCGAGAACTTGCCTCTTAATGTGTATATCAACTTTAACAGACATTATGTCAAAAGTTACACTCTACCCTCAAATCTATGTCTACGCTGTTATAATTTAGGACGTGCAGTTTCAACTTGTAAAGGGCGACAAACTTGTAAACGCTGTGGTGGTAAACACCACCACAGACAGTGTACTTCCAAGACTCTTAGATGCCCAAACTGCTCAGGATCGCATCCAGCGACCTGGGCTGGTTGTATCATTCGGATAATAACCTGTTAAGCAAGAGAAATTCAGTTAGCTGAAGGAATTAACTGGAAAGAAGCTTTTATTAAAGCAAAAACTAACATAAACCTTCTTAAAGGCTTTAGAAATACTGAAACTTTTGTCCCCAATGATGATCAAACTGAGGAAGAATCTGCAGATTACACTAGGATTCAAACTCATGTTTATGAGGACCATAGAGAGAGCTTCATCGATAAATTCCAAACGGACCTGACAGAGAACTATCCTGCAATACCATCTACTTCAAATGACTTTCCGCTAAAGGACATTTCTGAAACTCAACAAAAGAAAGGCATAGACTATGCTCGTATGGTTAAAAAAAATATTTCAGGAGCAAAGAGTTCAAATAAAAACATTTCAAATAAATCTGTTAATGCAAAAGATTCAACTTCATTGTAGAACTACTGATAATTCGACAATGAATATGGATTCTAAAGGCCAAATTATTGGACTACTAATCATACTTTTGAACTACTTACTTCCTAGTGGACCGGAATTAAACTTAATTAAAGACATTCTATTATCGTTTCTACATTGCAGTCCATGGACAATAGAACGATAATTCTACAATGGAACTGTAGAAGTATATTAAATAAGAAACATTATCTCAATCACCTAATCAAATCAAAAAGTATTCAAATTATGTGTCTACAGGAATCTGAAACAAACAAGATACCAAAATTTAGTAATTTCATAGCATATAAACAAAAACTTAGTGACAATACCAGGGGAATATTAACTTATATGCATAAAAACCTACCTCAAAACAGAATAAATATAGATATAGTACATAATAAATTAGAAGTCATTATTATACAAACTAAAATATATAATATAACTACTTATATCATAAATATGTGCAATGCTGGAGTATGCATAAAATATAGTCAATATTTAAAACTAATTGAAAACTTAAATGATGAAATAATAATATGTGGTGATTTAAACACATATAATAGAATGTGGTTCTCATACAGAAATGAACACAGAAGCAACCACTTGGTAAAATTCATTGAAAATAATAATTTAATAATTTTAAATAATAAACAAATAGCACATATTAATAAAAATAACTTCAACTCTGTAATTGATTTATCCATTTGCTCTAATAAAATCTTAAAAGAATTACAATGGCACATATTAGAAGACAGTTAGGATAGTGATCATTTACCTATCTTTATTTATTTTAAAAATTATAAAAGCACAAAACCTAATATAAAAATAATAAATTCGAAGAACTTCAAACAAGACATTCAAAATAAGGAATTAATAAATAATAAATGTGGTTATATAGAATAAACAGAATTTTTAAATAGCAAAAAAAAATAAAAATACTATCACTATCACTAAAAAAATACCCAAAAATAATATACACACAATATTTGTCAATAAATTAATAGCCATTCGTAGAAGGGCAGAAAGGAGAATGAACAGGAAAAAAACATTTAAAGATGCCCAAAACTTTAACAGACTAAATAAAGCTCTCAAAAAAATTAAAAATTTAGAGAAACTTAATTGGAGAAAATTCACCGAATACTTAACACCTCATACAACCACATCAAACCTTTGGAAAATTAATAAAAAATTATACAGTAATACTACCCCAAACAATCCAATTCAAACATATGCAATTAAGAATAATAAAACATTAAAAGAAACAACAGAAGACTTAGCACAATTTTACATTAATTCACACTTCAAATATGACAATGAAATAGATAAAATTTTTAAAAATTCAAATATATTTCACAAATTTTTTCATTGTAACTCAACTAATTATTTAAACCTTCCCTTTACATTTTATGAATTGAAAACTGCTATAAAAACTCTCAAACAAAATACCACACCAAGCCCTGACGAAATTACTAATGAACTGCTTAAGAATTTAACACATAAATGGTTAATTAAACTTTTAGAAATCTTTAATACACTTTGGTCTCAAAAATGCTACCCTGAATCATGGCTAGACAATTTTATGATATTCATAAAAAAAGAACATAAACCTGCTGATGATCTAAAATCGTATCGACCCATTTGTCTTAGCTCAAACATGCTCAAACTGTTTGAAAAGTTAGTCTTTAATAGACTTAACTGGCATTTTGAAAATCATAACTTATTTGATTTTAGCTTCTTTGGTTTTAGACCAGGACGCTCCACTAAGGATCTATTATTGAATCTTATCTCAGACGCTGAATTTGCAATTAAAAATGTTTTTTTCCTTATTGCAGTTGTAATAGATTTAGAAAAGGCTTTTGATACAATCTCACACCAAGGATTATTAGCTAAAATTAGAAAATTAAAAATTTATGGAAATATGTATCACTTTTTCTCTCAAATAATACAAAATAAAAACTTTAGAGTTAAAATTGCAAATAACTTCTCAAATAAATATGAACTTAAAAATGGAATAATTCAAAGAGACATACTTTCTCCAATATTCTTTAATATATATCTAAATGACATCTCAAAAATGTTTTCCTCAGATATTTAATATAGTACATATGCAGATGACCTTATCTTCTGGACCATTCACACAGATCTTAATATAATAAACACAAAAATGCAAAATACTCTTAATAAACTAGTAAATTATTGTAAAAAAATGGAATTTAAAAATATCATCAGAAAAATAAAAAATCACATATTTTCACAAAAGACAGAAAATCACATATGAAATAAAAATAACTTTGAATAACATGGAATTAAAAATTACAGATAATATAAAATTTCTTGACTTCATCTGGATTCGAAATCATTATGGAATCATTTTCTTAAAAATGCAAAAGAAAAAGCTACTAAATCATTTAATTTTTTAAGATTCCTTGGAAGCTCTAAATGGGGCTGCTCCACAAAAAACCTTTTATTTATATTTAATTCTATAATCCTACCTAAATGTGCATATGGAATTGAGCTCATAAATAACATTTCTCAAACAAAAATAAAAATCTAGAAACAATTCAAACAAAAATTTTTAAATTTTTTCTTGGACTTTTGCAATCAACAAACAACTTAAATATATACGCTGAAACTACATTTCCCACAAATGAAATGAAAAAAAAAATATTTACTATCGAATTTAATATTTCGAATAATCACTAAAAATCAACAACACCCTATAATGAATAAATTTAATAATAACTTTCAAGATACAATTTTGAAAGGTTTTTCAGAAAAAGAAAAGATTTTGAAACTAATAAATAACAAACTTAGCGGAGATTATCTTCCAAACTTTCCCTGCTGGATTTCAACATTACCCATTATTTCTGATAAAATACCAGGAATTGAATCATTACCCATTATTTCTGATAAAATACCAGGAATTGAATCTAAAAATCAATATGATAAATTAATTATAAAATCATTAACTGACACATTTATCAGTGATAACTATAAAAATTTTATACATGTATTCACAGATGGATCTCTTAACTCTGACTCCATTATCACATCTGGAGCCTTCTATTGCCCAAATGAAAACTATGAACACCAATTTAAATTTAATATAACTAAACCATTAATTATAGCTGAGATGTTTGCTATTATTATAGCAATCAACTGGGCCTTAAAATATAAAAATAAAAAAATTGTCATATTTACAGACTGTAAATCATCCCTAGACATTTTTCAACATAACCCTTTCAAAAATGATTTTTCAATATTTATTAACGATATATTTACTTTAATTTACAAACACATAGATCAGAATAACATTATAACTTTACAATGGATACCTTCACATGTTAATATAACATATAATGAACATGTAGACACTTTAGCAAAAAAGGCAAAAGATCTAAACCACACTATAAATTCTCCTTATCATTTTGTTATACATAAAAAAATAAATAAAATGAAATTATTGGCAGAATTATAGAATTGGTATATGACAAAAGATAGGAACACACATAGATTTCAAATCTCTAATAACATTGGTAAATTTAATAATTTTGGATTAAAGAAAAAAGAAATCTCTATGATTTTAAGAATAAAGTCTAATCTAGCTCTTACAAATTCCACACTATTTAAATTTAGAAAAATAAACTCACCAAATTGTTTTTTCTGCAATAACATACAAACACTAGAGCATATAATATTCAGTTGTAACAAATATGAAGAGGAGAGAAAAACATATTTTAATAAATTGCAAAAATATAATATAAATACATTTAATTTTAAAACATATTAGAACCAACATCAAAAAAATTTAAACTAACTTTTATAAATTATTAATTTATTATCTCAAAAACATCAATCTCTTAGATAAACTATAAAAAAAGATAAATCAATAATAATTGAAAAAATAAAAAAAATTAATGAATATAAAATGAATAATAATTAAAAAAACATAGATATATATATATATACGTAAGGATCCACAAAAATTATGCCTGAATGAGTCTGCATTGTTTTAACTCTTTGCAGGAATATTCCGAGTTTGATGTGTATTGATGATGATGATCTATCACAGACGGAAACATGGAACTATCTTTATGTTTTGGAAAATTTGAGGAACAAGTTCGCCGACTTATTTGCTCCTCGAACATTGAGTAAACCATAAGAATTAACGATCCATAACGTCATTTTTCAAGATCTGTTCTTTTCATATCCAATGAAAACATTATTATTCGATAATTACATGCAGCTAAACTCTAAATTGCTAGTATTATGGGAATTATCCCGTTCGTTAGAAATGGGATTTATCCGTATTTTTAAGCAACGAAGTTTCGTATCTAAGCAACGAACAGTATGAGACGAAACTTCAATATCTGTAAGAAATTTGCATACCAATTAGCGAGAATGATAAGAAGGAGGAAGAGAAAAGGGATCTTCTGCTCCTTTGTAGTTGCGTTTCATGAATTTCAAGTGTATTTTCCTCTGAACTAAAGGAGATAAAAAACTTTTTAGTAGATGCATCTTGAAAGCAAAAGACGTTAGGAAAAATAAATATTTCTGTTGCGAAAACCATATTTGAAATCTCTTTACGTAAAAAGCATTGGTGATAAATAAAAGTATCAAACGTGTAGGATTCAGAATAGTACGATTTTAAGCAAATTGGGATGCATTTGTTCGAGAAAATGTCGTTCGGAGACAAATGAAAAACTGGGCTTAGGAGATTGTAAAAAAATTACTTTGTCTTAAGATGCGATGAATTGCAAAATTAGTTTGAAAAAAAGAATTTGGATTAACGTTGCATTGCTAGTGGTTTAGAAATCTATCAAAAATTTCCCTAATGTAAATTCTTTTACAGTAAAAAGGTTTTAAACTTTAATATATATGTCTCTACAAACACGCTTATGTTTCAAAAATTTAGCATTGTTTTGGACATATCTTAAATTTCGTGTAGTTCACGAAAACTACTTTTATTTCTTATCGTGAAATTGTTTCTCTCATCCATTATTGTGCAAAATTGAGATTTTCATTTGCATCTTTCAGCAGTGTAAGTGATTTCTAACAATTTTAAGCTGAATTGGGAAATGCAATTAAAGTTTCATAGCACACAAAGAAAAATATTTTGTGAGAAAATTTAGATCGAAAACTATATTGCTTATGTTAGTAGAAAAATAAAGAGCCAGAGGTGATATGCGTTAGAAAAACGCATATCACCTCTGGCGCATACGAGAATCTCGGTTTCAAAGAGAATGAAGTTTTTTCCTTTACCTACTGTTTCATTCCTTAAAAGTTTAATTTGAGCTAGCGGATGATGGAGAAAAACGCACATAATATTTTATTAATAATTATACAACTTAAAAGTATTCGTCTTTTAATTAAAATCTCAAAAGTTGCATTTCCAACACCTATCTCAGAAAAATGGATAGATTATTGCTGTCAGTGGAATATCTCTTAAAAATTACCACTAATTTTTCAAACTACTTCCTGTACTTATTATTTGTAAAAGCATATGATAACTTTTACCTTTATAATATGTCATCTTCTGATCGCATCCCGTTAGCCCAATATGCTGATGATATCGCCCTCCTTCCCCCCTCATTCGGTCCAGTGATTGCAATATGCAGAGATGCCTTGATGAGGTGGAGGGGAGGAAAGATAAATGGAAGGTCAAGATGAACACTGAGAAGAGCACTGCCATCCTCTTCAGTGGAAAACGTATTAAAAACACAAAACGTTTAAACTTTTTAAATAAACCAATTGAATGGCAAAAGACCAACAAATACTTGTATATAACCCTACATCAAAAGCTGAAATGGGACCCTCATATTCATGATATTATTACTAAAGTCAATGTAGTGAAACACAAACTAGGACCTCTCCTTCGGAGAAATGCTGTCTGGATGATTGACCATAAATTAATATTGTACAACATGGGCATTCGTCCCATAATCACTTATGCTTCCTCTATATGGGCGAACACCACCTCCACGAATATTCGCAAGATTCAGTTCTTGCAAAACAAAATATTGAAATCTGCGGTCGATGCCCCTTGGTTTGTTATTAACAGACAACTTCATAAAGACTTGGCGTCTACCACATATATACTCATATTAAATGCATATCACAAAGGTTTTTTGAGGCTGTTAAAAATAATCCTAATAAGATTATTTCGTCTTTCTTTAATTATGATCATAATGTTCTTAATAAGTACAAGAGGCCTAAAATGATGGCTTTCTCTGAGGAAAGCTTTAGGTCTCTTGTGCATGATACATGCCATTTTTAGCTTGTGTTTTATGTTAGCCTCTAGGGGCCCCACCCACGGGTGGGCTATACGTTTTGACTTAGGCCAACTGGGCTTATTCTCAGATGGAGATGGTAATGGGTCATGTTATACCTGAAACATCGCATATCCATACATGATCTACGATCTACGATAACAACTCTGTCATTTCATATTTATTGATCTGTAAAGATATATACAATATAATATTTGTTTTATATATATATAGAAAAATGATATTTGTCTGATAAAAATAGAAAATAAATTCAAATTATCTAGGTAAACGTTTGCTTTAATTTTAATGAAGGAAAATTTAATTTCATATATTTTCATTCCTTCACAAAATTTTACACACTAATTTTTCTAAACATATCTCCTAAAAATGCACATACTAAATTTTCGACCTTTCATATTATTCGAGAACTATGCTATTGGCGAAGAAGGCGATCAACTCAATCTGAACCTGGGTAGCAAAAATTGAGATTCGAACCATTGATGATGTTCAGGTTCCGAGCTTAGCCTTGTAATAATTGATAAACTCTCTGCTCCCAATACTTCAGGCTGAAAGTAAAAGGGATGATTTGTTAGAATAAACAGTTGTTATCATTTAGCGGAATTTAAAAGCTGATGGCTGCATTCTCTAGCAATTGCACTTACAAACTATGTGGTTGTAATGGACTCGTTATAAGAAAATTTTCTAGGTTTCATTTTCCTCTAAAATGCATCTATTCATTTCGGAGGAATAGTTGAACCGAGTGGTTAGCACATTTGTCTACTGATTCATAGAGGGGATTCAAGGTCTCCTCTATGGCGCATTACACTGACAGGAGCTTTGGAAAGTGTATGCTTGAGGGACAAATAACTTCCTGCATTTAATGTAGTTTTCAATTTCGTTTACAGATATCTGACAAATATCGTTTTCTCTAAATAGAAACATTACTTATTTTAATAAGTAAGTTAAAAGATTATTAAAATAAGAAAATTAAAATAAGTAAGTTAAAAGATATGATGATAATGAAATGATGATTAATGTTGTCATCATAAAGATGATGATAGGAAATGAAACTAAGAGGACGATTTTACTCTTTAAAAGAAGTGAAATCGGGTGAGTGCTCATTATTGCCTGCAAACAATTCATCACTACGGATGAGGTGACGAGTACGATGATTTCTGCCATCGTCATTGGGATGATTAAAATTGTTTCATCTTTATGATGATGACCAGTATCATAATTTCATAGTCATCATCGTGATGATGAGGATAAGAACAAATTATGTCGTCTTCGTGATTATGATTAGGGTGATGTACCTTATCATCAAGCATGTAGCCAGGAAATATTTTCGGAGGGGGGGAAGAAAAAGCATTTAGATTTATAATAAAAATATTATTAGGAGTTGCAAAATAAAAAAAAGTAAACTCTGACGGGAAGAAAAAATTCGATATAAATGTAATATGTTTTATTTATTTTTGGTAACTAATAAATAATTATTAATAAGTAGCTTAAAAACACCTAACTCGCCCAAAATATTTTAATTATCCATTTTCTTTGCTATCTTAAGATATAGCTTTTCCTTTGGCCCCAATCATCATGATGTTGAAGGTGACGATAACGAAGACAAAAACTCAAATGGAAGCAATAAATATATATTATTTTCTATTTGATGTGAGTTTCAATTTAGTCCATCTTCAGGTGATTGTCAGTTCTACATCCAGATTTCCTCACAATTTAATATTTAAAAATAATTGCATTTTTAATGATAACGGGTAGATTTTCGTTGATTACCATTTCTCGATGAGTTTTCATCCTTATCCTTCATCTTATACAACAGCCTAAGAATAATCTCGTCTCCTGTGTTTAATTTGGAAAGGAATAGGCTGTTGTATCTATTTGGGATGGAAAATCATAGCTTATGAGTTCTGTGCCTAATAGCTGAGGAAGAGAAGAACTTCAAGAAGAGATATTATTAACTCGAGAGAATAAAACGATGAAAGGAAACTGACGAGGCTGAGCTGTCACGTGTTCCACAAAATACATTAAGAGAAAACCAAGGTAATCACCGTTCTTCTCTTGGAATTGAACAAGCCTTCCATAATGTGCTCTAACATATGGAATCTCTAGTGTATTTTCAAACTTAGAATAAGAGCACGGTGAGATACATTTTCGATTTTCTTACTGACAGAAATAACGAACGAAACTCGGGACCAAATGCTCGAGAATGATCGGTTGTCTTAACCAAAGGGATTATTTGAAGATCAATTATTTATTTATTTTTGAAGTATCGTATGCTTCAAAATTATTCCTATATATAGGTTCTAAGTAAAAATATTCGCTATTCTGTTTAAGCAGTTAATAACACAGTCTATCCAATGTGCAATGATGGCTACTCTCAGGAAAGAATTTGAAAACTGCCATTAACGAAATAACTGAGTTTCTGGAATCATGGGGCTTAAATATACACTGAAGAACCAAACCATTATGACCACCAGCCTAATGTGATATTGGTCCTCCACATGCCGCCAAAACAGCTCTTACCCGGCGAGGCTTGGACGCTACGAGATATCTAAAGATGCTTTGTGGTATCTGGTACCAACACGTTACCGCAGATCCTTTAATTCTCGTACGTTACGTGGTTGAGCCGCTGCAGATCGGATATGCTGTTCCAATACAAACCACAGATGATCGATTGGATTGATGTCTGGGGAATTTGGAGGCCAGGGCAATAACTAGAAGTCTTCTTCATGTTCCACGAATCATTTTCGAACAAACCGGGAAGTGTGGCATGGTGCATTATCCTGCTGAAGGAAGGCACTACTGGAGGAAAATACCGTTGCCATGAAAGGATGGACCTGGTCTGCAATGATGTTTAGGTAGGTGGTAGACGTCATAGTTTCCTGTACATGAATGACTGGACCCAGGGTTTCCCAGCAGAACATTGCCCAAAGCATTGCACTTCCTCCACCGGCTTGTTTTCCTACCACGGTTCATCCTGGTGCCAACACTTCCCCAGATTAACTATGCACACGTACCCAGCCGTCCACATGGTGCAACAGGAAATGAGATTCATCGGACTAGACGATCTTCTTGCAATCATTCAAGGCCCAGTTATGATGCTCGCGTGCCCATTGTAGGTGCTTTCGACGGTGACAGTGGTTAGCATGGGCACTCGGAGCGGCCTGTGGCTACGCAGCACCATTTTCAGCAGGGTTCGATGTACTGTGTATTGTGACACATTACTCCCGTCACCAGCATCAAAATTACGTTGTTGATGAATCAGATGATCAAATTACCAAATCGATGAGCTGTGGTCGACCCACACCTTGCTGGCGGTTTGTGGTTTTTCTCTCCTCGGACCACTTTTTGATGGTACTAACCATGGCTGACCGCGAGCACCCCACAAGCCTTGCAGTTTCGGAAATGCTCTGACCCAGTCATCTGGCCGTTACAATCTGACCTCTGTCAAAACTCACTTAAGTCCGCTGCCTTTCCCGTCTGAAGAACAAGAATAACACTGATTAACAGAGCACAGTATCAGGTGTTATTTATACCGTTTCATGACCTTCACATTAGCCGTCGTTTACCTTCAGTTGTTTCAATTTGCATAAAGACGCGCTAGTCATAATGTTTTGGCTATACGGTGTAGTTCTACGATAATAAAAAACCCTAAAGAAAATTTTAGCGCCGATAAAGGAAAATGTTAACTCAGTCACTGATTGTAGATTTCTGGGTGTATATTTCAGTCAAAATCTAAATTGAAGAATTCATACGAAAAATTACTATACTAAAGCCAATGCTCGAAAAAATATTGAGAAAATACTCCATGAGTAGCCATTTTACTTATCTTATTCTCTTTCTACAACGTATTGTTCTGTTCCGTCTTGGAATATGACAAAACATGTTTCCTCAGTTCTTCGGGATTCTCTCAAATTGGATTCTTCTGCAACAAAACCATTAGAATTCGCTTGTGACTTCTTTAAGAGTCATCCACTATTCCTTCAGTAGCTCAAAATTTCTCTCCATCCTCTGACAATAGGGAGAAAATCTGGATGGCTTAAAATAATTGCATGAATGAAGACCAGGCCAAGTATCGGCGATATAGGTATGTAGCTAATATATGCATCCTCGATACAATTGCATCTGGTATCTGGCATCAATTCTTTTCTCTAGAAACGCTTTGATGGGTATCGAACATCGAAAACACATTTTGTTTCAATATCGTTTATCGAATATTCCGATTTACGATACAAAATAGAAATTGTTGTGTTAACTTTAAAGGTAACTGTCTATTTCATCTCCTTTACAAAACGATACCATTATCCAGAGAACAGAACGTATTACTTGCTATGTATTATGGCTTAGCATTTTATCATACACATTGATATTTTTTAATTAAAAGCCACATGTGATATACGAATAAAAAATTGCTTTTTTAATAAGTCAGAATCACATAAAAATGAAGGAACAGAAAAAATGATAACAGGTTGGGTGTTTATTTATTAGCAAGTAATTTAAATATGTCAGAAAAGAATAAGATCAAATTGTGGTCAGCTTTGTGTTCCAATTGAAAACTTGAGTGTTGGCAGTAAATATATCAAATTTAAGTGCAGTTTTTAAATGACCTAAAACTATTTCTTCCCTAATGAAGCCAGTACTGAGTTGATCGAAACCTATATCTACTAGTATGTTTAATTTCCCCGCCCTGCCCACGGTCAGTAGGGGACACCGATGGGCTTGGAATGGCCACCGTTCGTCGGATGGGACGTTAAGCCGTGACCCCGTGTGCGAGAGAGCCATACCCTGTGCACGTTAAAGAACACGCTGGATGGCCTTGACGGGAGGCTACCATCTGTCTCCCAACAGCTGTTCCAGTGGGTCCCCTCCCTCAACCTTCTCTGAGCCTTCGGGGTCCATGTGACCTGGCCATTTAGCCCATGGTGTGCAAAAAAGTGCCGCTCAGAGGTAAAACAACCAAACTAGTAAGTTTAAATACCGATCTACACCTTGATTCTTATTGTTCATTTTATCAATATTAAAATCGTCTATTGGTATTTCATTTTTTGTTTTAGAGGCATATTCCGACTATTTCTGTAAATTTCTTGAAAATCAGTTTACACCTATGTAGCAGAGCAAATCTGTACACAGCAAATAGGTTATACGTTAAATCATCAGTTATAACGCTTATTTATTACATATTATATAATCTCAGCAAAATTTGTATTCATTGCTAAAATTTACAAGCTACTTGATTAATAATATCACCAAGATCTTTTATAGTTTCTGATGCGTACAAAATAATGAGGATTTAATAGTTCTAAAACATTGCTAAATTAAAATCTGTATTTCATAAAGAAAACGGCACTCATTTTTTCTCATAAGGACACCCAGTGAAGTAACGTTCAGCCAATAAATGAGACCTGTTTGTTTACAACTAAGATGATTTGTCTCAATAAAATTTCTAAAATACTACCTTAGACGAAATGAAGTCTAGGTTGCTTCACATTTCTCGCCAACCACTCAATAACCAACGAACTGCTGCGACAGAGGAAAAGCGCGGAAAATGAAAAAAGCCTCGACTCTATTTCAAGATAATGAATGATAGAGGGTTCTCAGTAGAGTTGCCTACCATCCGTAAATCTACAAACTTTTCGTAAAAATGAGCAGATATTTAACTGTTTTTTTTTTCAGTCATGAGTAAAAATGTTGCATTTGTAAGGTTTAACACTATAATAAGTTTTGGAAAACTGCTTTTTAACTACAAAAATAACATCACCTCTGATGAAAATGGAATATTCATTTTCAAAGAAAATGAAGTTTTTTATTTTCCAAAATTTTCACCCTTTAATAGAAATAATTCGTATTAATTGGTGATTGGAAAATCTAAATAGTAATATATCATTATCCGTATAAAAGGCAAAAAGAATTTCTCTTTTGTATCTTAAAATGAAAAAGTTGCCTTTTTTCCGTCCCCTATGGTTGCGTTTTTTTACCTCTGAGCGGCACTTCTTTTCACACAATGGGTTAAATGGCCAGATCACAGGAACCCTGAGGGCTCAGAGTAGGTGGATGAGCGGACCCATTGGACAGCTGTTGGGAGACAGATGGTAGCCTTCCGTCAAGGCTATCCAGTGTACACACATTTAACGTGCACAGGGTATGGCTCTCCTGCACATGGGGCCACGGCTCAGCGTCCATTCCGAAGAACGGCGGATTTCAAAGACCATCGGTGTTTCTAATGTTCTAAGGCAAGGCGGGGAGTTTTGCAGAGATAAATCTCAACGCTGGCCCTGCTGGGACTCGAACCTAGGAGCTACAGACAGAAGACAACCCCACCCGCCTAGAGTTAAGCATGAAATATGTCAGTATATATATATAATAAAATTATTTATTTGTTATTATTATGCTGAAATACTATTGAAAATTTTAAATATTAGTACTAACTTTCAAAAAAATATAAAGAGTAGCCAGTCGAATTTTAAGCAATGCCAATTTAATTAAACAAGATTTAATTTTTGCAGATAGGTGTTCATCCATTACACTTGTAAAGCCGTTGTTTTCGCCCCATGTTTTCATGATAAACAACTACTTTCATATTGTTCATACATTATAAGATAAATTTCTCTTGTTTTGACTCCTTCTGACAGTAAAAGGGGAATGCACTTTGCTCTTCAACTGTGGTGCAATCCGCAAGAGAGGCCGCCAATTTAATAACCGACTGTCTGGTTTAATATTGCCAACTAGATACGAAAACTATGAGTAATTACATGTTCAGACATGCAGCAATGAAGGCATATAGTAAAGATTACATAATAAGCGTTTCTAAAACTGAGAGTCGCAGTTGCATACGGTTGAATGGTAATGCATAAAAAGCTATTTCTTTCACTTTAAAAATGAGGATGAAAGCTGCACATCTCTTCAGCAACTAAATCATAAGATACGAGTCCCCCCCCCTCTCACTCTCGCTCTTTTAGGGTTCTCCGAGGACAGAGAGAAACAGCACACCTCCTATACTGCGCGACACGTAAATACTAATCTGAAGCTTACTCTACTATCGTTATCCTACAGTGTTCCCAGCTAATTTTAATCCACATGCACTTCTTTCTCCCTCGGTCGTTTCAGGCGCCTTAGTTTACCAGAAACTTCTGCTGCTGCACCTAATGCTATTGTCTGACGACCTCTGTTGTGAGAATATTCTTATTTCAAGTTATTTTCGTCAATGAGACTGCGAATAATTCCGTCAATTGGAAGGGGAGTCGATAAAATTTCTGTCAACGGTAAAGGGGTTCGCGACAGGATAAAATTTGAGAACCCTTGACATAGTAGGTATACATACATGCTTGTGAAAAATGAAAATTCCCCTTATTCATTGAGTTACCATCATAAAAAGCACAAGACATTAACAGCGCTTGTCGTAAAACACGGAACAGTTGCTGACTGGGAGGAGACAATGGCTATAGATGTGGCGGTGTATAACGATAAGGTTATTCTAAAAAATATCATAAAAAAACTATATCACAGTACGTTGATAATAATAACAATAAACTTATTTTTCAGAGAGTTTATTTAGCTACGAAGGTTTGATAGCCAACCTCTCAGTTTATAATACGATGTTAGGAGAAGCTGTGACTCTTCTGCTAGTGTGAGAAAGGCGAGACCTCAGCGTGAAACAAACATCCATGTCTTTTGTCTTGTCCTTTTACCCTTCAGCCAGGCAGCCATTTTAATCTTTGAAAAATATTTCGGAAGGTGCCTGGGCCAGTGTGTCCTTTCCCACTCAGCAGGTGTATGCCTGTTCTCAGCAATAAATCGAGAAAAAGAAAAAAAAAATAATAATCAGTAAAATGGAAAGAAAAAAGCATGAAACATTTAATAATTGATTGACTAATTTCCATTTGCATTGTGTCTGTTTGTAAACGAAAAATGCATACCTAGTAAAGAGGAGATGTCCCCCCCCCCCTCGATTCTACAAACTCCAAAGATTGAAGAACTTCTTTGCCTCCAACCGATTTCGTTGATGTTGGGACTGTGCGCAGGCGTCGGTGACAAGTCGTTCTACTTCATAAATATCGGAAATGACGAGATTCACATGCGACAGGAGCTGAAGCCTTTCTTCGCATTTCAGCTCTCTCGGACACTGTGAGAAATGGAGAAAGGCTTTGGCAAACGAGAAAGAAACGGATATAACAATGGAGAGGGATTTCATTGCTACCTGCTGCCAGGCAACGGAAGAAGAGGAAGATGTTAACACGATGGAAAGTTTTAATGACATCCGTCAGCGCAAATCGGAATGCGTCTTAGACATTGCTAATAAACGTCTTCTCTTCTGGGAAAATCAGAAAGCGAAAAGCAAGAGAGGATATATGCTCCGTAATTGAGGCTATTTGTTCATTTTTGTTTCTTTTTCTATCGTCATAGCCCAACAGGCGACTGCTGGACATAAGTTGCCATTAATGAAGTGTGCTGCTAGCGAGTTAGAACTTCAGTTGAAAGCTGGAAGCGGAAGAGGAAAATTCGCTTTCTCATTGTCTGTGTTTTAGTCACAAGAAATGGAGCTTAAATGAAAGCGGATAATTGCAGAAGATTCCGAAAATTGGTTTCTGTAGAGGAAAATAAACGAGGCTGACAAACGAGGAACTGGATCATTTGTTGTGGAAACAGGAAGTCATTTAAGAGGGAGACGAAAAGAATCCTTCTTAATGGTTTACCGTCTAATCAATATAACCCTGCTCCAAATAATTATTATAACCAAAGTGTCGTATCATTTGTACGATGCAAATAGAATTTCTGTGAACTTTGCTGTTGTTAGCTGATAGGACATAAAAATCGCAGTGTTTATGGCGATGTTAAAATTTGAATGAAACCACAGCTCTACTAAACGCATTTCTCCCCATCTCATAGGAACCCAGGAGAAAACAATGTGTTCATGACGAAAAAAATCGATCTGGAATTTTCTTATTAGAAGTATGTTTCAGACCATAAGTGTGCACAACCAATGATCCAGTCCTTCACATTTTGTGGTCTTTCGTTATGTAGGCAATCCTACGCGTTACAAGCCATTAAATATCTGATACATAGTCGAAATAGACGATGTGAGTAATTGATTGAGTGATGGCTGAGTGACATGGGATCACTATAATTCTAACTATATTGTAGAAATGGTAGATTTCTGAAAATTTGCATCTGGGGGTAATCCGGGTCGTAGATCTCGAGAAATATCAGAAATCGGGCATCTCACGTGTTCTTCGTGAGCAAAAGAGGCACGTAAAGGTAAAACCTTGATCTGCGAGTGCTACAAAACGAAAATTGATGTCTAGGGTTGATTAAGGACTGTTATGGAATTCTGGACCAGGTAGGTTCTTTGAGACCGAAAGATCAAATCCCGATCTACCGATGTTAGAGAGTTAAAAATTTGTAGCAGCGGTAGATTTCGGATCGTAGAACTTGGAGACATTGTCATATTTTAAATGTGATGGGTCCTTCGGGGTCAAGGATCAAATTTCTATACACTGATGTTAGAAAACCGAAAATTGTGTATAGAGCTATTTCAAGCCGTAAGACCTCAGGAATGCATTAGGTCAGCAGGGGCACGGCCCGACCAAAAATACACTGCTGGCCATTAAAAGTGCAACACCAGGAAAGACAAGAGATATCAAATCCATATTTAGTGAATACATAGCTTATGTTACAAGGATCAAATGATTACAAATACAACTCGGTTAGACTTGTGGAATACAAATAAATCAGTATCTTGTGTGGCCACCATGAGCGGCAATAACCACTGTTACACAGTCCGGCATTGAGAGGATGAGACCGGGTAACAGGGGAATGTCAGCCCATGTAGTTTCGATATGTTACCAAAGTTCATCTGTGGTAGCAGTTGCTGGTCTGGTGTGCTAGTCGTTAGATCATGGACCAAACATGTGCAATTGGGGACATCAGGTGAACACGCAGGCCGAGGCAGAAGTGTCACATGATGGCTATCCAGTAATTGTTGGACGATGCATGCCAGATATGGTCGGGCATTGTCCTGTTGGTAAATGGCACCAGAGAGCTCATGAATATTAAAGTATGACCACAGGTTCCAACTCTTCAGTGATGTAATGCTGGCTGTTCGAAGTACTGGTAATGCGTGCGAGGTTCATGTGTGAGTAGAGTCCAATGGCACCACATACCATAATACCAGGGGCCGGACCTATATGGTGCTGCATCATGCAAGTTTCACCGAGCCTGTCACCGTGGTTCCCCCAGATACGGATTCGTCCATCATTGTGCTGCAGGATGAAGCGGAATTCATCTGATGGGATGACGCGATGTTCTTGGCACCATTGCAGTCGCATATGCCTGTGTTGTAGAGTCAAATTGTAGCTGAAGCAATGGCAGTCTGGCAAAGATTCTCTGATGCTGCAGACGATGTCGAATCGTATGTACGGACACTGGTTGATGTGCAACACACCCTAATTGTTGAGCTAAGGTGTTTGAAATTGGTTTACGATCACTCAAAGCCATGAACACAAGATGTCTGTCTTCTCGTTCGTTTTTATGACAGGGCCGTTGAGATCCCTCACGTCGGTGAGTTCGTTCCTCTTCTACCCATTGACGTCATATTCTCATCACTGTGGCAGCATTCCGTCCAATACAAGCACCGATGTCTCGGTACGATAATCCGCCTTCCTGTAATCCAATAATTCTCCCTCGATCAAAGTCGGAAACCTGGTCGTATGGATGCTGTGTTCTTAGACGGGGCATACTTAATCCTTTAGTGCGCAAGAACTGCTTGCAAACACAATTACAGTGCTTTGCACCAGCTCTTTGTAATCTCCTCTTCCGCCGATCTCCATTTCCAGGGGGTGTTACTTTCATACATGATGTGCATATGTGCTGCGCTTTGAATCCTTTACATGTTCTCCCATGGGCTACCCATCTTGCATATTTCGGTGCAATCTGATGATTTCTTCCTGGTGTTTCATTTTTAATGGTCAGAAGTGTAATTACAAAACAAAATGAAAGAATTTCAAATTTAATATTCTTAGTCATATCTAAATCAATTCAATATCAATTTTATATTCGCTTTATAGTAATTATTTGACGTGTTACGTAGACAATCACAGCATTTATTCTGCGACTCAGGGCAACGTCGGCTGCCTTCCTATTATTAATACGAATTTTAACATTACGGCCACATCCGGAATCTTAACACTAACTGTTATAGCGATGACACAAATGCGCATGCGCTGAAATGCGATTTCTTTGAATCACCATTTTATAGCAGCTAGTGACGATTGATTGGCTGATTCTACCAAGCAACTAAAAGTTGGAGATCTTGTTATTTAGCGAAAATCTTCATTTGACTGTAGCAGACTTAAGAAGCTTAAACTTTTCTGACAAGATGTCTTTTAACTGGTTTGCCAACTTTACATTTTGACAAATTAGGATATAAGAAGAATTTAAGAACAATATTAGATATAGAAATATGAAATGAGCTGAAAATATTGTTCAGAGTGCTAATATTATATTTTAACATAATTTGTTTTCGCCAATGTGTAACTGAATTATTATATTATATATATATATACCTATATTATTATATTATATATTATATAAACGTAATCGCATGATCAATTTTTTTTATTTTTTAAGGTGTCCGTTCGATCCCACTCGCTGTCATTATAGTTTCGCGGTAAAAAGTATTGTTACGGTGAAAAATACTGAAAATTCCAAAATATAAAACGAATATTGCAACGTTGTATTAATGAAAGAAATATGAATTTTTGGTGGTGAAATGTGGAAGTAATGAAATTTCCATTGGAAACAATGAAAATGATAACACTGGGCAACACATTTTCAAAAAAGTCATCCCTCGGAGATAATAGTAGCCATTTCTTGAAGATTTCAAGGTGCTGAACACGAATATGACAATGAAAAATGCAAAATTGGCTCCGATTTCTGAGAAATCCACAATAGTTTCTTATATAATAGATGATACGAACATATAGCATGTATCGGTAAAACTCCGCTTCTACTTCCGACGTTGCTTTAGCCGTGGCTTGTACAGCTGCTCAGGATCATCTCTGGCGAGCGTCCAACAGTAGTCAGCCAACATTGAAGTGGACCACTTTCCCTGGTATCGTTTCTCTGTCGTTGCAATGTCCTGGTGAAAACGTTCACAGTGCTCATCACTAACTGCCGCTCAGAGGTAAAACAACCCAACCGAACTCATCACTAACCATGCCGCAGTTGTCAGGAAAGAAATCTAAGTGGGAATGGAGAAAGTGGATCTTTAAAGACAAATGCAGCCAAGTTTGTGATACAGAGACAACATGTCCTTAACCAGTTTCTTGTAGTTATCTGTCCTGACATTCACGAGGAATTCAGTTGACACCAGACGAAACGCGTCCCAAGCCTTTTTCTCGTCACCCTGAAGCAGATTGCCGAACATCTGGTCTCTGAACAGCTCCTGGATCTGAGGACCCACAAATATTCCCTTTTTAATTTTCGCTTCGCTGAGTCGAGGAAATTTGTCAGTCAAGTACTTGAAAGCCAACAAACTGGTTCTTGGCTTTTATGCAGTTTTTCATCATACCTAGTTTGATGTGTAGAAACGGTAGCAGGATTTTGTGCGTTTCTGCCAGTACTAGGTGTTCCAAATTCTTCTCTCTGACTTCCATTTATTTCCTCTGAGGCCAGTTTCTTTTCATGTACTACAAAGTATTTTCTCGGCTGTCCCATTCACATAAGCAACAGCAGTACTTCGTATATCCCAGCTGCAGACCCATCAACAGAGCCACTACCTTCAAGTCACAACAGAGATGCCAGCCATATTTGCTGTATTGAAGACAGTTCAACAGATGTTTTAGGTTGTTGTAGGTTTATTTCATGTGGACGGGGTGTCCGACCGGAATGGATGGAAGTCGATTTCCATATTGTAACAACAGCGCCTTGAGACTCAATTTCAAGGAGTCTATGAATAGTCACCATTCTTGATGGCATGGAGCAGAAAACAAGGTCATCTTCCTTTCTGAAGTAAGGCGTAAACTGTTCATGACAAGTTTGAAACGAAGTCATTCGGACATTTTCCTTGAGAAGATTCCATTGTTTAAGTTTTGATCCTAGTAACTCTGCTTTGGCCTTGGACAGCTGCAGATCGCGAACAAGATCGTTCATTTCCTTTTCAATGATAATATGTCATTTCCTTTTCAATAATAATATGTCATTTCCTTTTCAATAATAATATGTCATTTCCTTTTCAATGATAATATGTGGCACAGATGATGCACCGTGGCAGACTTATGGATCATCATTAGACACTGAAAGCTGCGGAGAACCCGACGTTGGTTCGCCTCCCTCCTCATCATCTGAATCAATGGAAAATTCCTTTGGAGGTTCGGGAACGAGAATGCCTTCGCCATGTAGAACTGGTCGAAGAGCAGATTATATATTCAGGTGCGCTATTGTCCACTTCTTTTTCCATGTGATGCCTCCAGAAACAGATGTGACCATGCAGAAATAGCAGGCATTGTGTGATGGCATGGCTCTCACCTAACCATAGGAACAGCAAACGGTATTGCCACGTTTTTGCTTGATCTTGTTCTGGTCCCCTTTAGATGCATTCCAAATAAAACTCATACACCATTTTCACTATTGGAGTGATGACCCTTTTGACTTGCAAACGTCACTTCCACGCAAATGTAACAAAATGTATCTGCAATATTAACACGGTTACGAGGCATCACTATTGCTGGATTAAAACTGCAAGGATCAGTTGTGTTGTGCTTATAACTCAGGTGCAATGGGAGTAGCTCAAAAGATTTGCTCACCCTATTAGACGTCGCTTACAACTAACGATTGCATCATCTTTTGTCCATGATCATAAAGCTGCATTTTTGTCCACGATCATAAAGCCGCGATGTCATGACTCAACTACACTGCATCAGACAATGATGCAATACCTCTGGGGGTTGTGTGTATGGTGGGCTGATGCAATACAACGCAATATGTTGCAATCTGGAGTTTAAAATACAGCGTTGAGAAATGGTTACCTATGTACTCAATGCGGACTGAGTCGTTTATACATGACCATCTCTGTCTCTCCTAAACAAGAGCCAATCGACAAATTTTATTGCCATTTTCGTGTTCAGCACCTTGAAATTAGTAAAGTTTGGTTATTTTCATTTCAAAGCTTTTTTGTGTGTTGCCCCGTCTTATCCAAAAGATCAGGACCATAAGGCTAAGATAAAGATTAATGTCGATGTGAAAAAGGCGGAAGAAATTAGCCAAGAAATGCCACATAAGAACTGAATGGATGATATATGTAATTCAGAGGTAACAAATAGCATAGAGATATTGGAGAAGAAAAGATCAGAGGAGGTTAGACAGTTAATGAAGTGTAAGAATCTGACTGAGAAATTATGCAACATCGGAAATGTAAATAACCATTAAATAGGTCTTAACTATAAGGACGGCAGTAATATAGAATATTATGTAAATAAAAGTGATAAGGAGAAAATGTTAAAGGAGAAAGGTGAGAGAATTTTAGAAAGAAATGATCTTAAGGAAGTAGATTTTTTAATCAATGAGAGAGAGGAAGTGTTAAAAGGTCAGTTAATTGCGACTGAAGATATGAAAAGAAAAGAGAGGCAGTTTTGTTTAAATGACCGAAGTATTGATGCCAAGGTTAGAAGATCTGGATTTAGACGAGTGGCAGATCTGACAGAAAAAGAAACTGATGTTCATACAGTAATTGTACAAAAATTGGATTAATCTAGAAGTACAGAAGTAGACCTAAGTGGTCATTAACTATTGATAAAGCGTATATTAATAGTAGGAGAAAATTCGGTGTTAATGGGGATGAGGGAAAAGGATTTGTTTCTGAAATAAGAGACGGTATGTCGTTCAAGAATAATGTTTCATTTAAACACGGAAGCCCAATAAAAAGTACTGTTAGAAGAAATAGAGGATTTATTAGGAAAATGACAGAAAGCAAAGGAAACAAATCCGTAGGAAAAGGAAGTGTTAAAAGGTTAGTTAATTGTGACTGAAGATATGAAAAGAAAAGAGAGGCAGTTTCGTCTAAATGATCCGAAAGGAAGGTGACCTTGTTTTCTGCTACGGAAGAACTAGGTTTCCAGTTCTTCCGTAGGAAAGCAGACGCTAATGAAGTTTGAAAAAAATGGTACGTTAAGATTGATAATAAAGAGGAAGAATTGCAAAATGAAAGATAAAGTGAGAGCAATAGCTTTTAATCATTCCTGAAGTAACCGATTTGCAGATGCCCAAAAAATTAAAAGGGTAGTATTTTGGATGCATCATTCTCCTTGGTGCAGAACATCAGACGAAGGTCAAACGTGCAAGAACAGCGTTTCTAACTGGTCGGAGTTCAGTCTATCCAACAGCAATATGTTGTTATGAAAGTTCCTGGGGGTGTTGGTAATTAGGCTAGGGGTTGTAATGGAAAGGGGTGAGCTGCCAACTCAAAGGGGCGTAAAAATGAGAAGGGACGGAATCCACCTGACTCACTTGTGGGGAGATGCTCTGTTCGGACAGTGAAGATCACCAATTCTTCGAGCACCCAAGAAGTGAAATGAAGTTAATTACTTCTGAGTGGCAGAGACGTTTGGCTCACTCCAAGTAAATTATTTATTTAACTGTACAGTGTTTGGGTCAGGACATTGTTCACCAGTCAAGCCGGGTGTCATTGACATTAGAGTGGCCAAAAGTCACGAGTCACTCTTTGGGGAAAAGATGTGTCATGTCCCTCTAATTTATTTATTTTTATTTATTGTTGCATTTTTATTGTATTTTTGTTATTGTAAATACTTTTATGTATTAAGAGTGTTTTTCAAAGTGCTGTTGCAGGGATGTTACTCATCGATGTTGTTTTCGGGTATGAGCTGGCTGCCTGCACATGCCGATGAGTCCAAAACCTTTTATGACTATTTACAACTAGCTTGGGGCGCGAGTGTGAGTGCTGGAGACGAGCAGGGTAATAATAAACAATAATCTTGAGCGTCTTTGTCAAACAGGAAGTACGTTTCAACATGGGTCAAGGCATGCCGCTCTTACTCAAACAAGACCCTTGAGGAGAGGGTTGCATTCTATGTGAAAATCAAGGTTCGGTTCTTGGTGAACCAAGTACAGTTTTGTGGAACTTAGGTGAGTTCTATGTGAACCACATTGTAGGCAAGGGCTGGTTATCCTTTCGTCGAGTTTGAGGTCGGAAAAACGAGAATCTGCAAAGTGCGGTTCTCCACCTCATTGCATAATTGTTTGCAGCAGCAAAGGCCCACGGAGTCGAGCGCATCCCCAGCACGTGATTGCATACATATGTAAATGAACTGTGTCGTCCCTATACAACTCTCGTGGGTGAATTGTTGGACATATCTCTATACATCACTTGGCGCAGCAAGTCTGATGCAGCACGTCGGTATGAGTGTAACAACCCACAAACCTGTTATTTCATCTAAGCAATGGTGAATCTAATCAAAGGACTAGTTGATCGTCCTCTACTATAGACTGGGCAATCTTTCCCATCGCTGGCCCACCACATTTGGCGCAGCCGACAGGATATCTAATTTCACTTGACAAAATAAAAATCTGCGTCGTTCCCTTACCACTGCCCACGACAGGTATCCATCTCTTTTCGCTGTAATCTATCGAGTAGATCCTTCTCTACATCGTTCTGAGTACTATCAGTTTAATCATAATCACCCTGTATAATCCAAATTAAAAATGATCGATTTTCCAACAATTTAAAGAAATGTCAGTCCTAAAACTTCCCTTTTCGAAAAAATTAATTATGATTTTAAAACATTAATGGGGACACTTCTATACAATTGTAAGGGCGATTTGCGAGACTTGAGAAGCGTTTCTAGAGGAAGCCCTACAATGCATTTATTAGGATTACTTACAAAATGTTGCTGTATTTTTATAATTGTATCATTTCACCATGAAATTATTCCATTTCTTTATTATATTTCATTATCTTTTATTAAAATTTACTCAAGAAATGAAATACAACGTTAGAAATAATTTTTATATTAAATAATTAGCAATAACACTTTCAAATGTAATATCATCTTCGTAATTTATTAGTATTTTTTGGGGGGAGATTTTTTGGGGGTATTCCTACTACTCTCGTAGTATGTCTGGATTGCGAACTCTCTCCGACAACACTCATGAACTGCCACTGGTTTCTTTGATTATCGAACCATATTTGGTGATGCAAGTATAGTATTGGATTGAGAAGTTTTGTAAATGATGTATATATTTGATCTTTATGAAATTAACAAACAGTAATATTTTTAGTTTTTCTTTAATGCTGATCTAACTTAAACTTCAGCGTTTTTTGGCGAAATTTTCATAGTCCTGAATGTTTTCAAAGAATTTGAATGATTTCGAGTTAATCTTGAAATATATGCAAAAGGTGAATTTGAGTGACCTTGATTTGATCTTGAAATATCGGCACAGAGAGAATTTAATAATCTCAATTTACCCTTGAAATATTGCAAAGAGAGAATTTGCTCATGTTGCCCATGAACATGCTAGAAGATATTTTACTTACCAAATCAGAAATCAAATCAATTATTTATCGAATCAATAATCAGAAATCAAATCAATTATTTAGCGAATCAATTATCTTAATCAAATCTGTAATATTTTTAAACTTTTCAAAAAATTTCGATCCAATTAAAATAATTGATCTGAAAAATTAATTCAAGCCGTTAAAACGAACAACAATGAAACATTGCATTAAAGTGTTTAAACGTATTTACAGCATTGATGCGATGATTATTTAAATTTTCGCGATTTCTGAATATATTTTGGATAACTAGCGAAGATCTGAAATGCTTCCATAAATGTTTTGATTGAAATGAATGTTAGGTAAAATCAGAATTTATAGAGTTGATTTTCAACTTGGATATTTTCAACTTGGTTTATTTTCAGCCCCAATTTAGTAATAATTATTTTAAAATATATAATAATAGTATCCTTCTATTAAATAATAAATAGCGCTAACCCTCTTTGAAGACGCCTGTGAAATATTTTCATAAACAATCCATTACAGCCAGATGTTCTTCCACCTCATTACATTTTTTCAGCTCTTGAACGCTTCCATTTATGCCATCCATTTTCAACATTGGGTTATAGACCTTTCCCTCACGCAATTCTGACTCTATTTTAAAGCTATTTGAATAAATACAACCTGAAGCTTTTGTGCATGCATATTAAGCCTAACGTGTGAAACATAAATTCCATTAGCATGCATTTGCATCTGAATCGCCATCCATGAAAGTCATATATCAGACGAAAGTGGTGTGTGGGCGAATTCTATTGCAACATTTCATAGCAACCGTTTCCAAGAAGCATGATTGCCTCATAAATGAAAGATTTCATTGCACGTGGCTTACAATTGCCGTCTTCTAGGTGATGACCACACAGGTGGCCATAAACTGCAATGTCAAATAAAGGCTCTGACGGAAAATACGTTTGACCTCAGTCACTCTCCGTAACAAGGGTTACCCAAATGTCGGACAATTAATTCAGTTCAGAATCTGAAGCAAAGTTTCTGGACAATGTGTGAAGAAACGCAAAACCATGTTTACTGTTGCAGTCAAAATAAGTAAAAAAAAAACGAAAAAAGAAAATGTGACACGTTAAATAAATGCAATTGTACTAGTTGACTACACCTCTGAGCAACGAACACCTGAAATGATGAAATAGCGACTATCCTAAACGAGAGTCACATTTCATCATTTCAAAAAATGCATACGGATATTTCATAAAAACATCCAAGTTGAAAATCTCACTTCACTTGTAACAACATATAATCCCGTAAAAAATCTTTCTGTTAAACTTAGATTTGTTGCCAAATGTTATTGCCATTAAGAAAACAAACAAACCCAATTTTGATCATAGAAAACCGGAGAAAACATCGTAGAAACTGATTTAAACTTCTGTTATTGGATTAAGAGTGCAAATAGCAAAGTCTATTGCATTTCCTATCATTCATGAAATGTGCTAAAATGGACCTTGTAAATGAATATTGTAAAGAGCCGAATCGTTACAAATATTTGTTATTCTCATAAGTCAATACAGGTTCAAATTGAAACAATCTAATGCAGCAATGTCGACTCTTTCATAGGAATTTAACTATTCTTTAAAAAATTCGTAAATTTCACTTCATTGTTATATTTTTTGTTGCAAAATCAAAGTCTTTAAATAAAACAGAGCGAAATACCTTAATTAACTCATGACAGTTACGAATATTTTATTGCGAAATTTACTCTTGAGAGTCTTGTTTTTCAAATCTCTGCTCCAAAGAAACTGCACGAAATATTAGTCTTAAACGAAAATGAAATAAGTATTGCCAGACTAGTATATTTTGGGATTGAATAAAATAACGGTAATTTGGAATGTATCTTTTATATCGACATCGAACACTTAAATGTCTAATTGTTTTACGAGATTAACCAGATGATTTTCTTATAATAGTAATTGTTCTCGAGGATATTTAAAGGAATCTTCTCTTTTTGAAAATATTTTCTTACGAAGCATATTGCCTATTTCCGTCAATAGTCCATGTCCTCGAGAAGCCTTGAAGGAAATGACAGTTATCCTCGTGAACATTCTACAAAAATATTTCCTATCTTTCAGAAATTTTGCAAAGAATATCCATAATAATGATAAAATATCTCAGATGAATAATGAAGAATGAATATGAAAAGAATCTTGTTACAATTCTCCAGAAAATATTTGATTCACATCAGTAGTCTGCGTGAATTTAATTGGTGTTTCTTTTTGTAATTAACTTAATTAATGCTAAAAATGGGGATGAAAAATCCCATTCCTACAAGGTGGCTACAAAATATTCTCAACTTATGTTTTTTGGAAATTCTTTGGCAGCCACTTCTGCTCGTCTGCAAGAGAAAAGTTTCAGTTCACTACCGCAAAGGTAATGGGAGGCGCTGACATTCAGCGTCCGTTGTTTCTTCCCCTGCGGAATCCAACGAAGAAGCCACCTGATGAACGGTGGTTACGGAATCTTTCTCCTTACGACGGATTGCCACTTCTTTCCTCTGATGAAAAAAATCGGCCCGATTTTGCGTCATCCGCTGCCCGTGCTCCGAATAGTTTTGTGCATCGTAATATGATCTGGAAATTGCCACACGTGCATGAAAAGTATTCACCCGAAGAGAAGAGAAAACGTGAGTTGTAATAGGAGAAAAATTCTGAATCGTCCAATGGAAATAAATAAGTGTCAAGTAATATAAATTCAGAAACATCATGCCGCATCATAATAATAGAAGAGGGACACTGCAAAACAAAAATAACCGCTTTTTTTTATTTGGATCTGTAATGATCAACTTTTTTAGAGTGCTAACGGAATTTGAGAGAGAGAGAGAGCCGTTCTTGTGTCATCGGGTAGCAACCATAAAGGTAACGTTCCAACATAAAATAATGAGACAGTGGTTCTCATTGTTTTTCTGAAGTTAGTCAACATTTTGTTAACATTTTTTTCTTACTGGAATTAGTTTTGAATTATTTTGCACATCGTTAAATCCAAAGCCTATTATTAAGCCGCCGGTTGTTTCATCAATAAGTTCCTTATTCCTATAAAGATTTCAAAATATAAGCGAAATTCCCTTTGAAATTCGATGGATTCTCAACAGGATCTTCAACCTAGTTTAGAAATAAAATTGGTTTTAAACTCGAACTCAGATTCTGTCATAGACACAGAGTCCATTAAGGCAGCATGGCAGGATGGCAGATGAGAATCCTCGAGGAGAAATTGTGGACCGCATGGTCAAGTATTTCGGTAGTTACGGAGGGGCCGAAAAGTGCGAAATGAAAATTTGCGATTGATGGAATATAAAATGAAAAATTGGGGACGTAAGAGATTCGAGGTACTAAATCACGTTCTACTATAGGTACGGACTTGAAATTTTAATTCAACAAGGGTTACCCTAGGACAAAATTTGGGACCCGGCTGCAAGTATCTGGAGAATTCCGGGGGGTTACATTCTGTTAAAAAAGAGTGAAAACTCTTCAGCACTTAGTGTAGTATTAAACCCTAAGAGCAGTTGTTAAGGCATGTTTTTTACTCTTTTCGGGTGATCGGGAACTCGAATTAAGTTTGAAGATTTTGTTTTGCGCTAGCCAATGTGCTAACTTTGCTTAATGCCTCTACATGATGACGATTTATTATTCTAGTAATAATAAATATGAGCAGAACTTTGATTTCTAATTTGACGGTAAGGGAATAAAATTTAAAATCTCTGTATGCGACTATTAATTCAAGCTTATGTTTTGCCCGCATATTGCCTCCATTATAGAATTAATGCTCCACCAGCGAAAAAGGTAGAACGCACGTGTCATAGAAAATCAGAAAGCTGGGCTAGTAAAAGCAGGCGCAGACTGGCAAGAGGCGCTGACCTCATAGGAGCAAGTTTTTTTAAACAATAATAATTGTTATTTTACAGACATTCAACGTAATTCGAGAACGACTATTTTAAACTCCACGTACGAACTCTCAAAAGAATAAATACTGAAATATTAAAAAAAAGAAACTGAAATATTTATCGCAGCCCTGGCGCCCCGGTTACAGCTGCGCCGCTGAAAAAAGCGCCAGTCCGCCCCTGAGTATAAGTATGATAAAACTGAGATATTAGGGACCATTAGACTTAATATCTCATCATTCATTTATATTGTTACAAATTTTTACAATAAATCTACACGTATAAAACTTTAAACTCTATTAAGAATCAAATTGCTTAACCAAAAACGTTATTAAAATATAATACTACTGCGTCATATAAATAAATGTCACCCGCAACGTTTCCTCTTCAAGGCATGCGGCATGAAGTAAAATTATATTCCGCGTTTATCAAAAATAATTATCCATACATAGTTATAACGTATCTATTCTATCTATATAGAACTACATATCAATATTTGTCGATCTGACTTCAAACAAAAATTTACTTTCTAACAGATGATTCTGAAAGAGTGGCTCAGAAGATTCGAGTTCGAACCAGGAACAACCCACAAGCTAGCAATACACAGTCATGTACTCTCTAACTGTAGCTGTGATGAGTAGATGATTTAATAATAGACAAATGCAATTTTGGTTTAAACAATAACAAAAAAAAGATTTAAATTTATTTATATTTTCAAATCCACATAATTCCTCCACCAACTTATAAAGGTAGATAAATTCAGATTGCAATACGTTATGATGTTTCTAATCCACTCGAATAAGTTCAATATTAAATAGTGACAGTCAAAATAGTAAAGAAAAGTGACAACAATCAGATTAATATGAATTAATATGATTATGTCCTGATTGAAGATTTATCCATAACGAAAACAGAGTTCCGCTGGACTACAGTTGTGCACTCGGAAACAATAAACAATTATTTCGAAGACAGGAGACCGAACACGGGTCCTATTGGCACCATCACCCCGCACAGATTCCCTTCGCCGGCTGAAGCGAGGCAATAACTCAGGCAACCCCGGGAATTCTCCGACACTAGGGGCCAATCAGATGCCATCCCCGGGCCACACAACGTCTGCAGTTATTACACAAGTGGGACGGAGTCTTGTTGCCAGATCCCAAAAGTAAAAAAATGAAATTGCAAATACCAATATGTCCGCGACCCATTATCTCTCCCACTTTAATATAAGCTAACGCCCCTGTGTGTTGTCACTGATTACATCTTGAAATGAAAGTGGGGTGGTACAGATATTGAAACTTATCCAAAATAAAATAATAAATTCTCTACACAATTCTTCTGTTTTTCTTTCAAAAAGCAGAAGCACAAACAGTTTATCGGACCGAAGGTAATGTCCAAATACATAAGAATTCTCGGTCTTCTTTATGATGATCCAGGGGTTTCTCCAAAATTTCACCAGACACTGGAAACAAGTGTGAGTGGAGTAATTCCACATCAATACACTCACAAAATAAGTTTAATATTCATTTGGTTATAACAAAATATTTAATGTGAATTTTAAAATATGATAACTAACAATATATAAATCAATATCAACTTACAAATAGAACAATAGCATATTGATTATGGGTAGCAAGATACATTATGAGATATAACTTACTTTATTATACACATCATAAATGTACTGATGATCAGACAAATCTATGTGATAGATCAGACAAATCTATGTGAGATAAAAGATTTGTCTGATCTATATTCGTGATCTCGAAACAAGTCTTTTATAAAGTACTAAATTTCTGTTTCTAGTACAGTATTTTGCCATACCACTAATATTTGATACTGGGATACTGAGCAATGCCAATATTGAGGGGTATTAATACTTGTCATTTACAACAATCTTTGACATAAATCTTCCGCTATGAATGGCATGATGAGAGAAATAACTCTGAAGAATGTCTCCACGCAAGTTTGCATTATTCCACCTACTAAGTATATTACGTTCATGTTCAAACTTTAGAACAAGTTTCCATACTCTCAAAATTATCATTAAAATTCAAACTAATACACTGTTAAAAGAAAATAAGTCAGTCAATGTGAAACATCAAATTGTGAAACTCTCATTCATATACGGTAATCACAAAAAACATCTTTCCTATGAAGATACAAATATTCATCAAAGTTGAAATCTTTTTTCAATTGGCACTGAGTCAAAACTGCTCCTAATTCACAGCTAATCGAGACGCAGGAATCAAAGCAGAGTTCAACTTCTTCTCGTGCTGTTACGTCATCTCCGTAGTTTCGTTTCTTACTTTCCCAGCCACGAAGTTATAAGGTAACACAATGTACCACGAGTTCAGCGATTGATCTGTTCTCTTAGCACGAAGTTGAATGCAAATATTTACTTCACAGATTAATGGAAATAAATTCCAACCCTCCAGCATAAATCATATTCATACATTTTAAACAATTTCTTAAGTTAAAACACTTAGTTAACTTTGAAGACATATCACATTTCTGACAACATTTTTCACTAACTCTAAACAAATGTCTAATTAATTTCCACTTGAATAAATTTTTATCCTTAGTTACAAGTAAATATATTCTTTAGCAATTATGGCACATCAGCCATTTTTCGTCAGAGACCCTTTCTGTTTCCGTATATAATTTCTGTTCAATCTACTTTCTTTCACCTCTATAAAAAGGTTTAGTTACAGTTTTTTTTACAGTTAAAGAAACAGAAGAAGTGAAATTCTGACTAGTTAGTTCAGATGCACCGGCGCCTGGTTCAAATGAACCAAGTCAGAATAGAAGGTTTCAAAAGTTGGGAAAAACATTTTTTTCATAAGTGAAACTAAAATAATTAGAGAAATGGAAAGTTCATAGTGAAAAAGATATATTCCCTTTTTAAGAAATTTCTCTGATTTTGGTGGCATATATTTATGCCCGAAAGCTTTCAATCTAGTGGAGTATGTTATCCTACCTACCTGAAGAGTTTGTTTCGCCGTGGTGAACTTATCAAGTCTCACCGAGAGAGGTTCTTTTGCAACGAATCTATCGATTACAAACTTCCGAAAATTTGCCAATTGTGTTTCTTACCTGAGCTCAAAAGACTCAGTTAAAATTTCCATCTCCTTCCCTCTGAATTTTGATTTTATTAAAGTTAGTGTGACCTGATCTGACCATCCTGAGGTTTTCGCCACCTCTGACACAGTTTCGAAAAATTGTTCAGCTGTACCGCAAGGATTAGTGCCATTGTAGACCGGAACCAAATTAATGAATCCGGCAATGTTCGCAAAAGAGTTTTGGGCACCGTTGTTTTCATTGTTCGCACTAGGGACTTCCTGGGTTTCTGTGTTAATCGTGTGAGGGTCTGATGTCTCGGTTGTGGTGGGTAACGAAGCTTGTGCCATTTTTATCACTAAGTTCTATACTCAAAAATTTACTTTCTATTTTACAAACAAAACTTAGTATTTAAGATGCGAAACCTTTCCTTACAATTGTTTTGTCAGCATTGACATGGGTTGGCAATGACTGTACCTCAACTCTAATCCACATAATCAAAATGAATTCGAAACAAATTCAATACCTTTAATGCAAAACGATTGTTGTCACTGTCTAACAGAAATATCTTACTTTAATTTTCGTAACAACAAAAGTTCAAGATTATTTACCAATTTAATAATCTATTTTCCTCTCAACTCAACCTGGTCGTGTCGTAAGGACGCCAGTTTGTCACCCGCAACTTTTCCTCTTCAAGGCATGCGACATGAACTAAAATTATATTCCGCATTTATCAAAAATAATTATCCATACATAGTTATAACGTATCTATTCTATCTATATAGAACTACATATCTATACTTGTCGATATGACTTCAAACAAAAATTTACTTTCTAACAGATGATTCTGAAAGAGTGGCTCAGAAGATTCGAGTTCGAACCAGGAACAACCCACAAGCTAGCAATACACAGTCATGTACTCTCTAACTGTAGCTGTGATGAGTAGATGATTTAATAATAGACAAATGCAATTTTGGTTTAAACAATAACAAAAAAATATTTAAATTTATTTAATTTTTCAAAATCAACATATTTTCTCCACCAACTTATAAAGGTAGATAAATTCACATTGCAATACGTTATCATATTTCTAATCCACTCGAATAAGTTCAATATTAAAAAGTGACAGTCAAAATAGTAAAGAAAAGTGACAACAATCAGATTAATATGAATTAATATGATTATACCCTGATTGAAGATTAATCCATAACGAAAATGGAGTTCCGCTGGACTACAGTTGTGCACTCGGAAACAATAAACAATTATTTCGAAGACAGGAGACAGAACACGGGTCCTATTAGCACCATCACCCCGCACAGATTCCCTTCACCGGCTGAAGCGAGGCAATAACTCAGGCAACCCCGGGAATTCTCCGACACTAGGGGCCAATCAGATGCCATCCCCGGGCCACACAACGTCTGCAGTTATTACACAAGTGGGACGGAGTCTTGTTGCCAGATCCCAAAAGTAAAAAAAAAAATGAAATTACAAATAGCAATTGGTCCGCGAAGTATCATACATCTAAATAATTTTAAACACCTGAATATGATTGCATGAATCCACGTTACTTGAATCAGAAATCTGATATTGCCATTTCATAACTTCCAATTTGCCGGTTAAGTAATTAATATAAAAACCGATGGAATCTTTGGTATTCATAACGAATCGTGTCGGTCTTCCTGGAAACAAATGACATCAACTTACGATCTTCATGAACGTTCTGCATATCAAATGTAGGCTGTTTGATGTATTCCCCTCACGAATTTTCTGCTGCCACATTCGTCTTCTAATCAGCGACGAACTTTTACTCTGAAGATTTTTTTTAACCAAACAAGGATCTGATACATTTGAAAACGAGTTCAATGGTTTGAAATTTACTGCTCGTAAACAAACAAATGGATTAAGCGAGAAATGCAGAAAGGTCAAGTAGAATCCAAAATCTTCGCTTCATTCGGTGAAAACAATGGAAACATGAAAGCTGATGGCATACACGAGGAGTGTTTGACACTTTAGGGGGGGGGGGGTCAAGGGTCACGAAAAGAGGAGGAAAAGGATCAGTTAGGCCAGTGATCCACTGTAAGTGTGCTGTAGCAAGTACCGTGTTTAGGACCGTGAATTCCACCATCATTTTTTGTAAAATTCGCACTAATTGAAGATTCGAAAAATGCGAAGAGCAGTATTTAATTAGTACTTCACCAACAGAAAGAGTATTGTTCATTTACCACTTAAAATGACCATTTCCCCCCCCCCCTGTGGATAAAAAGAATCAAGTTTCTGGTTTCAATGTCCCTTGATCGCCATATTCTACTACCTAAATATAAGATTTATGGCGCAAATAAACTCTTCAAAACATTAGTTTGAAGTTTTTCCAATTTCTAACTTATGATCTTTAACCATGGAAATTGAAATTATTCGAAAATGCATTTCCAAAAGGAACTTTTCATTTATCTCTTAAAACCGAAAGTTGTTTCGCCAAAAAACGGGAAATAATTCTCTCTTGGACGACTACAAGATAAAACAAAAGCTCGCTTTTTAAAGGAGCTAGCATGTGTTCGGCGAAGCTTAAAGAGACTGCCTAACATCCGAACTATCTTCAGTATAAAGTGAAAATTGTCTTGTGCCAGGTGGGATAAGGCAAACCTGATAACATGAACTCTAAACAAGATATTTAAACTGAAATGCTCTCAGCGACATAAATCTGTTTTCTTTTATTGCCAATTTAACGTCATCTGCAACGGTCCACAGAGGATGCCAAGTAATGTCACACACGGCCACGATTAAAGAACCAGTTGACTGAAAGACGATCTCTCTTACTCTCCAGCTGAGATTTTCACACTCTTTGGCGTCTTGTCCAAGGTGATTTGAAGAGAGAGTCTGCTCTCTAACTGTAACAGACTTCTGTGCTAAGTTGTTGTCTGAAGACAAACTTCTTCTCTCCAAACTACTCTTGCTCTCATCAGAGAAGTTACATGGTGAATAATAAAACGTTCCTTATGCCTTTCCTACTGAAACATCGGTAACCATTATTTCACTTTTCGATCCAATCAGACATCTTTACTAAAACGTAAGCTCATTGCATCCCCCATCCATTGGGAAATTAAACCTGCCAAGTCCAACTGAGATCCAGTTGCGAATGTTTCCTTTGCCATGAATATTTCGCCTCGTTTCAAACTCCCTTCTCTCTCTAATCCGCCACCACATGGCGTTCGCTCTCTTATCTTTGCTCCGCGGAGAGAGAGACAATAGCCGAACTGCCATCCTGCGCTTCTTCGAAGAAGGGATTTCAGACGAACGAGTAATGACGCGCGCTTGAAGAAATGTCTGTGACGAGGAACGTGAGAGAAATGATAAAGGAGTCAGAAGGGTAAAAAAATGCAATGGATAAATGAACTGAAATGTGAGGCATTTCGATGAAAACCATAAAAAAGAAGGCAAAAAATATTGTTTCCAGGAAGACCGACACGTGTAATATCGAGCATCTCATGTCTGACGTGCATGACAATGACCTTCGTCTTTCAGCTCCGTAGCACTTGGTGAAATATTTTTATATATATATGCGATGACTTTTCTGCGCAGTTCGTTAAAGCAGTTCGTTTCTCATTCTTTTTTTGCTTCAATTCTTCTTAAGCGATTCGATCTCTTCGATCAGTTTTTTTTTAGATTTAAACTATCGCGATCAGAAGCTAAGAATTAACCGAACGGACAAAACGTCATCAGAACTTCTTCTTTGTTGTTTATGGTCATTTGAGGAGTTTAAAAGTCTTCGAAATGGTTTATGGTCATTTGAGGAGTTTAAAAGTCTGCGAAATGGTTTTTCTGGCTATATCCAAAATGAAGCGAATTGCTATAGTCGAGGATGCGCAAGGGCCCAACACGTAGCTCGCGAGCCACATGGGCTCATACTACAATTTAAAGTTGCTGGCATAGGTTATTTAAATAAACGTGATCATTTGTAATGCAATAATAGTGCTAATTTTAATCATGGGCTACAGTTATTAAGTAAAAACGTTATGAAGAACAATAAAAAATTCTGGTATTAAAATATAAATACGCTTTCTTTAAAATTAATGGATAAAAATATTTTATTGGCATTTCGGCCATCATATGTAATTTCACATCTTTTACCTACAGATAGTAAACTAGGTGGCTGTCGGTCAATCAGTTGTTGGAGGCCACGGGGCTAAAGTGTCAAATTGAAACAGGTTAAGGATATCTGGCAAGCGGATGTTTCTCGGCCGTGATTCCCTCTTCATCAACATTTGGATGTAGGATTATAAAGCAAATGTTAAAGATATAGTTTGATACAAAAGTTTAAGTTATTAAACCCTATTTTAAATCATTTAGGAATCTAGAGAAGCAATAAAAGGAATTCAGATGATCATCAATATCCATATTATTCTGAATCGGAACACTGTATGCTGCCATTGCTAGCCTTGGATATCGAGAGGGTGTCTACCACAACCTTAATTACCGTGACAACCCATTACCGTTCAAGTTAGTCTAATGGCTAGCTAATACAATCGACTGCAAACGTTAAATTACAAACGCGAAATCGCCGATTGCTCAAAAACATTTCTATCGATTTTAAGCAAAAGTTATACAGGGTTATTATAATATATATTTTAAGTGCTTTATCTTATTAAATAATTAAGTAAAAAAAAATTGTGTTTGCAAATTGACAAACAATCCTCAAAAGTCTCATTCTTTTGATGGCGTGGAGTTAAATTACATGCAATGTCTGAAATGCCAAATTTAAAATGGCTGGATTGGTAGGGGTGAAACGATCTTGTTGTCCTCGAGAATTCCCGATTTCACCCATTAAACGTTTTTCTGGGGAGACACATTAAAACATCGTTTATTTCGAAAAAAAAAATCTTAATTTATATCGTTTAAGGGAAACTGCTGCTGTTGTAATTTTTGCAGCAGATATGCTGAGCCGAAAAAATTACATTTTATTAAATCCATATTAAAATGTATTTAAAAACGTAATTTGTTTCATTTTTTAAAAGAGTTATCACAATTATGAATGGAAATCTGGCTCCTGCATAACTGTCCCCTCCCCTCCCTCCTCATTCGTATGGGAAGCATTCTCGCATTCCTCCGTTAGATCATTTGTTAGATTGGGCAACCTGCGATGGATATTGACGTAATTGGTAAAATGAGTGTGGCGAATGGAATATCCTGCTGGAGGAGAAGTGAAGAGAAAGCTTCTTTTGCCAAAAAAACGGGAAATAATTCTCTCTTGGCAGCCCAATCCAGCGGATATCAAAGGTTTTCACACAGTTGTCAGAAGTTCAGGGCATTTGTACTGCGGGGTCGGCTTTGACAGCCGGAAAATCAGTTAAGGCTCAGTGTGCTTGTTTGACCTGCGAGAATAATTTTTGTGGACACGATGGGCTAAATAGCTGAGTCACAAGGACCCCAAAGTCAGGGCTGGGTGGAGGATGGGGATTCTCTGAAGATGATCTTCTTATTTCTATGCAGGCACAGAGCATGTTTTTCTCGCAAACAGGGTCACGTCTTAACCTCTCACGTAACGGATGGAGCTCTTGCTTAATCCATCGGGGTCGCCTTCCTCAGCGACGGCACAACACACATTACCAGAGAAAAACAACGCCAAGAACAGTGGAGGCTCGAACCTGAGTTGAGGGCTGGAATGTTTTACCTTTGAGCGGCACTTTCTGAGCAGAATGGGCTAAATGGCCAGGTCACAAGGACCCCAAGGGCTCACAGATATTTAGCAAGAGACCCCACTAAACAGTCATTAGAAGAGAGATCTAAATCTCCCTTCAAGGTCATCCAGAGTGTTTTATAACGCCTCCGTCGTTTGTCTCTCTGTTGTATTCGAGGCCATGACTCTCTAACTTAAGAACGTCAGGTTACAAGCCTGGCTTACTGTAGATTAAGCGGACACTCAGCCCGAAGGTTGAATGTTTTAGCATCTCTAAGAAGACAGCGCCATTTTGAAAGAAATTTATGTAGAGAGAGAGAGAGATTCGACAGAAGAAAAGTTATCTCTGTAAATCAGATTTTATTGTACTTCATACGTATATATTGTAAATAATAAATATCTATACACTGTGAAGTTAGGTCTCCAGTCAGTATCACTATTATTTAACCAGTTAATGATGAAATGTGTCTATGCCTCCCCCAGGCCATATCTCGACCATTCTTATAGTATACATCCACTCCAATGGCACCAGGAATGAAATCAGATGAAATGCACAATTTACTCTTTCAACCAAATAATATCATTTCGTCTTTGCCACTACCATTTATTACTTTGTAAATAAGGCGTCATATCATTTCTTTGAAGCAGAGCTGTTCAGTTGCATTTTGAAGATCATTTTCAAGGTAGATTGTTTTATATTTCGAATTCTGAGTCTTTTGCCAGAGGGAGAAACGAAAAAGAAACATAACATACATCTACCTTTGTAAGGTTTAGGTTTCGTATTTCTTTTACCTTTTCGTTATTTTTTTTTTAACATTTCCTTTGCAAAAATAAGCGAATTTAGAATTTTGGGTTTGCTCTTTAATTTTTTAAACATTCTCTGAGGCCACAAAATATACCACGCGCAGGTGATGCGGCCCACTGGCTGCCATTTAAGTAATCCTACCATTGAGCAAAATGCCTCCAAATCAGAGATGAGTAAGCCTTAGAAAGAGAAATAATTGTAATCGAAGCGTAACTTAATACGAATTAAGGTGAAAAAACTGCCTACATTTCAACCAGCCGAGATCTAGGAATAAACATAGTGTTAAGATCATACTGTACTGATTAAATGGCGTCATTTTCTTTTGCGTAACTGCAACCGATGATTGATGATGCCATTTATAGGTGGCGAAGATCATCAGGGATTCATGGGATCTGGCAACCTCGCATTCGTCTGCAATATCGTATATAAAACAAAGCTCTGGGAAAGGTCAGAGGCTACGGATTCTTTCTGATCAGTATCAGACGCCTTATGCTCCTAACGTTTTTAGCAAAGGAAATAATGCTGATAGCATCCAGAAAGAATCGGTTTCCTCTTGGGCCACAGTTTCTTTCTGAATTCTTGGTTTACATTTTTTGAAATTAGTTCATTACAATGAATAGTACTAATAATAATCAAGCATGCAGGCAGAAGGGCTTTTCCCACCCACCAAAAAAAAATCTAAGAAGGTCAGGATTCCCATGATTCCATGATTAAATCAAATTTTGGAACTCAAAAGTTGCGAATAATTATTTCAGATCCATTATTAATCAAGAACGATTAAATAAAAATAAAAATGATAACTGCCTACCAGAGTGTTTGAAGTTAACGAAATTCGTTAGTTATATGCTCCCTGTTTATTCTATGCTCGTACTAGAATTGCGCAAGGTAATTTTAACCTTCTTTTTCAAATACAGTTCTGATATTGCAAGCATCTCAATTACGAATGTAAAGAATAAAGAAATTTCGAAAAATACTTCGTTCGTCTCATGAGACAGCACTTAGTACTTTACCTGTTATGACAGGACACAATCATCAACTATTTTAACACATTCTCCAAAGAATAAAATCAGAACTAATAAAAGACAACATTTGGACCTCAGGTTTAAATACCTCATTGACTCGAGATCTAAGTCATTGCAAAAGAAGCTTGGACAAGTCTAAAGATGGCCCGCTGCTTTGTCAAGGAATAAATCTGGCCGCATGAAATGGACTAAATCTAGGAAGAAAAACTTTCTGCAACCCTATTACAATGTTACTAAGCTTGAGAAAGGCGAAACGAGCTATAGGTCGAAATTACTCTTTGAATAGAATCTCTTAGAACCGGATGTTAATGTTAGAGAACAACGGTTATGCAATGAGTTATGCAATAGAGTTACTGAAAAAGACTTTTCTTATCTAATGCTGAATTAGACTTCTCTTTATACTGGTATATTACCGAATCACAAATCTTTAATACCAACAAAATTAACAAAGAACAGTTATCAGATAATCCATACTATGAATGACTTATTTAATCAATATAATCAAAAAACAAAAACTTTAGAAGATACCTACAGTTTGATGTACTGTTCTGCTATTACAACTTGGGAAATTCTAGGTAACGAAATAATCATTCAACAAATTAATGCACGTAATTTAAAAAATAGTCAGAATAGTCGAAATGGTTAGAGGTTAGAAGAAAAGATTAAGAAAATGAAAAGTAAAATACGTAAACTCTTAGCCTATCAACAGGGATGTCATGCTCCTAAAATGCAAAAATATTTATAAACACATTTTTATCAAATTAACACTAAAATTTAGCCAACTTGATTTGCAGACCACCTTTCTCTGGGAAAAGAATTAAGAAAATATAATTTGAATAATAAGGGAATGTTTCAGAAATAAAATACTGTTATATAACCAAAAAAAGATGTTTTATACTAATCTATCAAAAGTTGTTATTGATGTACATAAAGCATATCACATTCCAGATAAACAAGACCTTGTGAATTTCTGGTCCAATATTTGATCAATACCTATGTATCACGATGAATATACATATTGGCTTAATGATGAACCAAATCTAACGAATATATCAGTACAATAAATTATTTCAAGGATGCACTAAAAGGTTACATAATTTAAATGTCCTGGTAATGATAAAATACAGAGTATCTTGAGAAACCTGTTTACATCAATCCACAATTTATTGATTACACAATATCAAGAAACCTTAGAATATTCTGATTTATTATAAAAATTGTTTATGATAGGTCGAACGTTTTAGAAATTAAATCTACAACTGGTTTGTATAACCCAAAGAATTCTACTCTAATCACATACCTCTCAATAGTTTATATTATTAACTATTGTAATAAAAATAAAAATAAATAAATACCCCCTCAAGCAGCTGCTTGCCACAGAAGTCTGACAGGAACCTGTCAGTTTATATGTCAGAGTAGGTCTGTGAGGATGGCAGGACCTCAGCAGAAAAACTACACAAACATTCATGCCTTATCCGGAGCTCGAACCCAGGTCCCTTAGATCAGTAGCCAAGCGTGCATTGGCTACTGACTGAAAGTACCATGTCATAGGAGAGAAAAAAATAATAATTTTTTAAGGAAATAATGTACTTACATTTGAAGAAAACGGTTGCAGAAAATATTCCATAGCCCGTATTCAGGTTTCCAAATCATTAAGATGGAACGCAATTCGGGAACTTATGCTTGCAAATCCTTTAACCGCTACAGCGTTCTTTGAATATTCCGAATAATTTGAACAGAATACGGTTCCGGTACTTAATGTTTCCGAATCACTGAGTGTGGGTAGTTCTATAGTTTTTAAAACATATATATGTGTAATGTGGTATGTAGTGTGTGTGTATATATAGACGTACCATATTTATATACAGTCAAACCGGAACATTAAGGAAAAATTTGATGAAGGTCGAATGCTTCTTTTGAACAATATAACAAGAAGGACGCACATCGCCTCTGGCGCAGATGAGAATCTCGTTTTCAAAAAGAAAGTTTTGACTTTACCTATTGTTTCGTTCCTTAAAAGTTTTAATTTCAGCTGGCGGATGATGGGAAAAATGCAAATAGTATTTCATTAGTAATTATACAACATAAAAGTATTCGTCTTTTAATTCTAATAACTAAAAAGTTTCATTTCCCACACCTCTCAGAAAAGTGTGAAAATTATTGCTCTCTATGGAATATCTCTTAAAAACTACCACTAATTTTTCAACTTTCTATTCTATACATTCTATTTGTAAAACTCGACAACAGTTCATTATACCAAAGCCCGATTTTTATGTCCTGCCATCGCATCTCTCTTGCCTCATTAAGGAGAAAAACAAGGTAAGACATGCATGGCAGAGACATGGCTTTACATCTGATAAGAGGCTTTACAACTTTAAAACTCAAAGTCAAATCCAGCCTCAAAACTTTTAGAAGTGAACAATGGAATAAGAAACTTGAATCGTTGTCTACAACCGATAATTCCATTTGGAAGATGACCAAAGCTTTAAAGAAACCATTTACCAATTTCCCACCTATACATGGAGAAACTGGTTTAAATTTCAGTGATGAAGATAAATCCGAGGCCTTTGCGGATGCCCTCGAATTGCAATTCCGTGAGAACTTTGATCTCTCTGACCATCCTACCTGTGGTTTGGAGAGGGAATCCCTTCTTCATTTCGATCAGGTGGATCGGACCAGGATGAATTTTACATCACCACTGGAAATTCAGCTGGCAATCAAACGCATAAAATTGAATAAAGCCTCGGGTCAAGATAAAATATCGAACAGGATGCTCAAACATCTTCCAAAGAAAGCGATTGTGCATCTCTGTTCGATATTTAATTATTTACTTCGAAATCTTATATTTCCTGATGTCTGGAAAAATGCTATCGTCAAGCTTTTACATAAACAAGGGAAAGACTCTGCTATTCCATCCAGCTACAGTCCTATCAGCTTGCTGTGTACAATTAGTAAGCCTTTTGAAAAGATTTTGCTCAATCGTATTGACGACTTTCTTGGCTGCCACCCTATTCTGCCGGAGATCCAGTTTCGTTTCAAACGGAATCGATCTACCGAACACCAGGTCCTTAGGGTGATGGAGAAAGTCGCCGAATCCCTTAACAAAAAGGAGTCCGTTGCAGCCGTCTTCCTAGACGTGGACAATGCCTTTGACATCATCTGGTTGGACGGCCTTTTACACAAGCTTGTACAAGCCGAAGTGGCATCTGAACTCATCTGTTTGATCCAATCATATCTCTCCAATAGGACATTTCAAGTGGAAATGGAATCTGCCATGTCTACAAAAAGAGTCATCTCTGCGGGTGTGCCTCAGGGCTCCCTTTTGGGTCCTATACTCTTCTCTTTATACTTATACGATTTACCTTCCTTTGATCGTATTCATCTTGCACTTTAGGCAAATGATCTTGCCTTACTATTTACCTCCCTTGGTCTTGCTATCGCTCTGAAGAGGGTGCAGCATAGCTTGACCGAGCTGAGCACATGGTACGAAAAATGGAAGATAAAGTTTACTCTGACAAAAGTTCTGCCATCTTTTTTACTGGAAAGCATACTGGATACTTGTGTTGTGCGATACGAGGTAAACAAAAGGATAGCATCTGCTATTTAGGCATTTAAGAATCTATTGTGAGTGTGAAAGAAAAGGAGGTATAAACACATAAAGACTAAAATTAATCTGTATAATAATCTGATCCTTTATAAGGTTAAGTATGATAGGAAACATGAACCCTTTGTACACAATATAATAGGAAACCTCATGAAATTGAATCTAGATGTTTACGCAGTGTCTTGGGCTTTAGGTGGTTTGGCTTTGTAAATAATGCTGAGATTAGGCGAAGGAGTCGGCAACCTCTTATGCATGACAGAGTGCTCCTATGCTCTTATGCATGACAGAGTGCTCTTATGCTCTTATGCATGACAGAGTGCTCTTATGCTCTTATGCATGACAGAGTGCTCTTATGCTCTTATGCATGACAGAGTGCTCTTATGCTCTTATGCATGACAGAGTGCTCTTATGCTCTTATGCATGACAGAGTAGTGAATACAGTTATGAACGGTAAACAAGTCCTAAAAGCTTCAGAAAGACAGGCAGACCTTGGATGCGATGGGCAGACGATGTCGAACAGAAACCTTGTTAGAACTGGCCTACAGTGGCCAAATGCAACTGCTGTAACTCAGGACAGATATGGCGGAGAACTAAACTGCACAGTGTGGTTGGACCTCCGTGGCCCATAGCTGCTTGAGGGTTCTCTCTGCTTTTGTACACTGTAAGCTGGCTAGTTAGTAAAACAACAAATAGACATCGTAGTGGACTCAAAATTACAGCATTTTCAGAAATAAATAAATTTTAGCGAGGCGTATTGTTTCGCCAACAATTAATTACAAAAATAGAGTTTTATAGTGAACCTTTTTTTTTTAATTTATGCACTTACCTAAGTAAACTTTCGTATAACAATCGTTATTTGTGTTTGGATTAGCTTCCTAGTTAACTCATTATGACTGACAACTTTTGTTGTCAAATATTGTAGCATCCTTAATATTTACTAATGAATGAAATTATTGAAGTTCAATATTTAAGTATTCCGATCTTTACCTTATTTTCGTTCTCATAAAAAGTTTATTCTTCAAATTATTGAGGTTTTTTAATTAGTTTTTCCATTAGTTCAATGTGGAAATTCATCATTTTTTGGGGAAGTTTGGTATTGTACCATTAAAAGGAACTCCAAATATTATATTTGCCTTAATAAATCAATTTTGAGAGTCCTGTTGTTCTACGAAGTTCGAATTACAAAAGTAGAATGCATAGTGCAATAATAGCGAAACTTTTCAATGGTAACGACATATAATAGCGATTTTCTGTTATTTAAAATGTCTTACATACTTTCGTATGTCATTGATAATCGAAAATATAAACCTGTTACATATTTCACATTTACGGAAATAAGAAAAATCGTCGCTCAGATTATCATTTGTCACAGAGAGCTGAGAAAAAGTCTGCCAATATAAAGCGGAATAGAGAATAAGTGTGAGAAAGGCGAAACCTAAGCAGAAAAAGAATTCAGTCCCTAAACCGGATCGTGATCCCAATACCCTTTATTCCCTATCCAAGCACACTAACTGCAACCTGTGCGAAGGATGTTTATATTTCAGTTGAAAAGAAAACCGTGCGACAGTTAAAAATTTTCATCGATTCACAGATTTTCCATCATTCGTGTAATAGTTATAAACTTAACAAATATATAGTTTTTGAGTTAAAAAATAATTGTTAATGCCACCAAAAAAAAATACCCACTGCTTTGTTCACAGAACAATTTTTTGAACACAAAATAACTGCATTTGAAACCAATTATTGTCACAGTTGTTTAATAGGTTAATCATTAACACCGACTAGAAATGTTTGTTGGTCATCACCACGACGGATTAAATTTACAATTAGAAGAATCGCAAAACGCTTTCCTAAGAGCAACTTTAAGCAATCAGCCAGAGCGGAAAAACTAGTTTGATTTAGTGTCACGGTTACGACTCTAAAACGTAAAAGAAAAAACAACACTAGTGAAAATCCTGAAATAATAAAACTTCAAAGAAAAGGAGAGTTTTGCAGCAGAATGGAGACGTAAAAGATGATAAACCATTTGAGACTGATTCAAGTGGACTTATTTTTGGTGTAGGCATTCGGAGATGCAGCCTCGTTGGCAGAGGTATCCATATCGGAGATGAACTGTCGAGAAACAGAGGCACGACGAACCTTCGAGATGTGCGGTCTATAAATATCCTACCGGGCCCGTTGTTACACAACGGAGTGCAGGCAAAGAAAAGAGCGCGTGAGGCAAGGATATGGGAGAGGAGAGACAGTCTCGAGCAGCTGCAGGAGGCAATATTGACAAAGGAAGAGCTGAAAGTGTTCGTTACTGGCATCACGGAGACTTCGTTGGCTGCAGTAAATGGTGGAGTTGAGCAACCCATAAAGCCGACTTGTTATATCCGGCTTCCACTTAAACACGGTCTTATCAACAGTCGGATCGAATTACTGCTGCGGCTTGCAAGGGACAAGACGTTGCAACGAAAAATAAGGAACGCTGAGTTACAAATGCGGGAAGAAAACGCCACCAGAGCTTTTCCAAATTCTCTCGTTTTCTCTTCTCTTGTTATTGGACACTTTATCGATATTTACCGACGAGAAAAGACGGCGTAAAATATGCGACTTTTTCTTTACGCTCCGCATTTTTAAATGATTCCACTTATAAGTGATGAGGTCCATGTTGGTAGTTTAACTTTTCTTTGTACTCAGTTCCGTTATTATTTCCGCGTGTGCTGCACATTGTGGTGTTGCAGTTCGCAACAGAAAAAGCTATTTTCGAGGGAGTTGCGCATCGTGCTGGAATGCTACATTCCTAGAACGTCTTCCAATATATATTTTTTCCATCTCTTATTCAACTTTTGTTCAAATATTCTTTTTTCAGGAGAAAACGTTTGCATAAAAAAGTTTGAGCGTGCTTTTGTCCCATACAGAACATTCAATCCATACTCCATTGCAAGATGGAATTTTTCCGCTTTCGCCCTCACGAGGTCGAAAATTTGACACTTGATCACGAAGTCGGAAAATCTACGTCTTGATTTCTGAAGAAAAACTTCCTTTGAAGAATGTTTGAAGTATAAAATATTTTAATTAATGGCATCAATAAAGTAAATCTGAATCTTCGATTTCTAAATTCGTAATCAAATATTTCTATTTTTGATCAGTTTAATTTGTCACATTCATGCTAGCAGATTTCTAAAACATGTATCTGTGAAATAATGCTCTAAAACGTTCTGAAGATTATATCATCTATATTCCATAATTGTATTATTCATATTTATAATTATTTCTGACATGTTTAATAGTGCAAAATGTTCAGCTCAGAGTAATGTTAAATTTAGTATCATTTTGTGAATATCTGAACGCATTGAAAAAGTTAAGACATACACATAGGGGCCTACTTTTAACTTTTACCTTGGGGGGGGCAAATATTTATATCGAGGACAGTATCTAGGGGGCAAGGGATCCATTCCCTCCGCCACTTGGGGTGGGTTGCCAAGTGACGCAAAAGAGCCGAAAAAATGTAGAAAGCAGGGGGCCAAGAAACTCGACTCCCATTGCACTATAATATTTTCCCCCTCCGTTCTCATCATCATCATCATCCTCAAGCAGCCATGGGCTACGGAGGTCCAACCAGACCGTGCAATTTAGTTCTCCAAGCAAGTCTATCCTGAGCTACATCTACTGCATCTGGCCAATGCACACCAATTCTAACAAGGTCCTGATCGACAATGTCTGTCCACCACATCCTAGGTCTCCCCTTCTTTCTGAGGCCTTTAGGCACACCGTTCATAACTCTATTCGCCAATCTATAATTATTCATACGGGCAACATGGCCAAACCAATGGAGTCTCTCTCTGCACAATATGCTGCTTAAAGGAGGTTGCAAACTCCTTTGCCTAACCTCATCATTAGTTACAAAGTTGAACCACCTAATGCCCAAGATACTGCGTAAGCATCTGGAATCAAAAGCATCTAGTTTCCTGTTATCTTGTTTACACAGTGTCCACGTTTCACTACCATAACTAACTCAAGAAAGAACCATACTGTCAAATTTTAGTCTTTAGCTGTATTTGCCTATTTTTTCATATTCTTCATAGAATCTTAAAAGTCCCAGCAGCAACCCCTATTTTTCTGTTTATCTCATGCTGCACATCACCAGTATCTGTTACATAGCTCCCAAGATAATTAAACTGTGATACCTGCTCAAGACTGCAACCATTCAGATTAACTGAATCACAGCCTGCCTGACCAATTTTCATCACTTTAGTTTTCTCTCTGTTTATAACCAAACTTACTCTACTACCAGTTTCATCAACAGCTCAAATGAAAGAGTTCATCTCATCAACATCATTTGCCAAAAGGGCTAAATCATCAGCATAATCTAAATCAGAAATTCTCGTATCTCCAGCCCATTTAAGGCCAAAATCTTTCCCTTGAAGTGAATTTCGCATAACATAATCAATAACCAAACTAAAGAGAAAAGGAGACAAAATGCACCCTTGTCGAACACCAGAAGTAATGCTAAACCAATTGCTACAAGCCTTACCAACTCTCACACAAGACTCAGTGTTATTATAGAGAGCTTTCATTATGTTAACTAACTTGTCTGGTATACCATATGAATTCACAATCAATCACAAATTATGACGATCAACAGAGTTGAAAGCCTTTTTGAAATCAACAAAGTTAGCAACCAAAGGTTTCTGAAACTCTAAACATTTCTCAAGAATCTGCCTAAGTGAAATATCTGATCCACACATCCCCTACCACTTCTGAATCCACATTGCTCATCACGCAATTGACTGTCAACCGGATTCTTAATTCTATTAAGCACAGTCATGGAAAGAACTTTACCTGGAACAGAGATTAGGCTGATACCCCTACAGTTATCACAAGAACTGCGATCACCTTTTATGAAAATAGGGATAACAATAGCTCTTGTAAAATCTTTAGGAACGATGCCTTTATCATAAAAGTTATTGAAAATTTCAGTCATCCAAGTGGAAACCGAAACATTCCCAGCTCTGAGCATTTCCGTAGTAATTTCATCTACCCCTGGGGATTTATGAAGTTTAAGTTTAGAAATAGCCAAAATAACTTAAGATTGTGTTACAGGGTCAACATTAAAGCTGTCAATGCATCTATCATCATTACAAACAATGGGAATAGAACTAACCATATTGTTCAGAGTATCACTGAAATGCTCAGCCCACCTAGCCATGACAGAATCCTCTCCTTCTATAACCTTACCTTGTTTATCCTTCAATCCCAGTATACCAGTCCATTTTCTAACACACAAAACATTAACTATCTGGTACAGCTCTCTGCTGTTGTGCTGCCTAACTGCTTCCTCAGCTTTGTCAGCCAAGCCATCAAGCCGAATATTCTTATCAGTAGCTAACTGATCCTTTACATGTTTATTAACCTCTCTGTAATCCTTTCTATTAGGACTAGTAGGGTATTGATTAAGGACATTCCTTCAGTTCTTTCTTTCCGAAATAAGCTCAAGTGCCTTATCACTCATATAATTCTGTCTCTTCTGCTCTTTTTTTCCTAAAAGAGTACTGTTAGTGTCCAAAAAAGAATGTTTAAAATGATCCCATTCTTCCTCCACTTCAGTAGTAAGCAAACCATGACTGTCATAATGACTAAGTAACCTATTATGGTAAGCTTTGGCTATAACTGGGTCTTTCAGAGCTTCAGTATTAAAGGTAAATTTTTAACTTTAGCACAACACTTTTTAAGTTTAAGTTGCAAGACACTTTTAACAAGGTAATGGTCAGATCCAATTTCAGCTACCCTATATGACCTGGTATTCCTACCAGAACTAGCTTATTTGCTGTTAATTAATATGTAATCAATCATATTCCTATGCAGCCAATCAGGTGAAACCCATGTGTATTTTTGTATGTCGCGGTGTTTGTAATATGTGTTAGTTATTCCGAAACCATTGAGTTTACTTATCTGTAGGAGACGTTGCCCACTGCATTGCAGCTACCAATACCAAAAGGGCCTATCACCCCTCCCCAAAGGTCAGAGTCAGTACCAACTTTGGCATTGAAGTCACCAAGAACAAGGGTAATATCTCCTTTCTTGAAAGAATTCAAAATATCCTAAAGTTATCCATAAAACCTATCCTTCTCATCCTCATCGGCATCCTCAGTGGGGGTATAACAACAGATAACATTCAAGTCTTTATTGCTTTTCTGAAATTTAGCTGTAAGAAACCTTTCATTAATGCACTCATATCCTAGAAGAGCATCACTAGCGTGTCTGCTGAGAAGCAGACCCACGCCTTGGTGATGCTTATTGTCGTCCCTCCCTGAAAAGAGAAATTTAAGATTATTTTTAAGAATCTGACCTTTATCTGTCCATCTGGTCTCTTGCAAGCCGAGAATATCTAAATTATAATGGTGGAATTCCTGTGTAAGGACATCAAGAGAAAAAGCTCTGTGCAGAGTCCTCACATTCCAACTACCTATGGAGAAAAAATGGTTAGTGGGATGTTTAAAGAAACTTTGTTTATTGAGAGAGGGAGTACCGACAATATCAAACAGCCCCCTAATCGCAGACATGGGGCCAAAGACCCGTTCCCCCACCACTAAAGGCTGAAGCCATCTACACTGGAAGACTTCCTCCAATGCAGAATTTGACGATGCCAATAGAAGCAAAGAGTTCAGGTGCCTGCGATGACTTCTGCTCATGATTATCCACCAGCTGATAAACATATCCTGCGAATCTATTCACTTGGGGCTGTCAACCCACAAACAAACATAAAACACAGCGGAAGATTTTCCCTCCACAGAAACCCACCAGTGCAGCAAAATCAGGATCCATAATCAAGCTCAGAGCCATATATCTATCCAGTTCAGTGGGTTTATATGGTCAATACTAGGAACCTGTGTGGTTGATCACTCTTCAGCAGGGTAGAAAAAAAAGAAAAATAGCCATAGTTGTCCAGATCAGTAGGTCACACTAAACTGGCAGCCCTCCCCTTCCTTTTACTTCCACAAGAGAGTATCTCTTTTGAAAGGTACTAACGGTCTGCACTACGAGAAGGCGGGGTTGGACATTTGGTGGTAGGCCTGGCCGGTTCTATGCATCATCACAAGGGATTGGTGCATAGCTCTCCTTCCAGTGACTACCTAGCTACCATACGTCTTTAAATATTTCTTGAAAAATCAGTGAAATATTCCCAAGTTTCATTATTTTTGTTTCCATTCCCCTTTCTAGCATTCTCAGGAGGTATCATGATCTCTCAATGATTAGTGGTCCCTGAACGTCCTTTAAATTTTTGTTAATTAATTCATGTATACTCCTAAAACTGACAGGACGGAAGCAGTCAGAAGTTAGATGTACAAATGATCAAGAAACGGAACGTGAGAACGCCAGGTACGTGGATTTATTGCAGATTCATCAGTGCATAGTAGGCCCACCTAAAGTTGTTATACAAGTCTGTAGACGTCTCGGCATTCCATCAAGCAGATGATCTCCTGAGGTGTGGCGTTCCAAACAGCTTCTAATTGGGCACACTACTGTATCAGGTTGGCAGCCGGAGGAGAGTTGGCGAAGACAGCAACCCGTAAGTCCCACACATGTTCAATGGGCGACAAGTTCGGGGAGTATGGTGGCCATGGGAAAATGTCCACACCTTGGAGACTGTCCATCGTTGCATGTGCACTGTGAGGGGTGGCATTGTTCTGCTGCAGAATCAGTCCAGGCATGGTGTAAGGTAGAGTCGTGCCACAGGATTACCGATTCATCAATGTAACATCTTGACGTTAGCACACCAGAAACGTGGAGCAGAAGTGTCGAGCCACCATATGCGATGCCACACCACCATTGTACCACAGTGGGGACTCGTTTGGTAGCTAATGGAATAGGCTTCCTCATGTCATTGACGCCATTGCTAAAATGGAATCGGGACTAGGATGTGAACAACACTCTCCTCCACTGCGTAATCCAAAGTAGTCTCACTCGACACCAGTGGAGAAGGGGTAACCAGTGATGTTTCTGCAATGGCACATGCCAGACTAGATGTCTCACCCTCATTCCTGTGTCATGCAAATGTTGTCTAATGGTTTGCATGGAGACCACGGTACCCATAGCAGTCTGCAAGTCAGTCTGCAGCACAGTTGCTGTGGTGAAAGGGTCGCGAATAGCCCTCCTACGGGAATGTTATCTTTACATTCTATGGTATGCTGGCCCTGTACCTGTCCTTCATGTCATTTGATGGTCCATGATGTTGCATGAGATGCATCATTGCACTGTGCTCACTTTGTTCCCCATCAACGCAACAATCGCTTGAAGGCTCAATCTGAGCTCTCGCATATCAACAATTCACTCTCTCTCTCTCAGAAGACGTCAATTGTGCATAAGGTCATGCCAGCATCTCTCAGGCATCTTCTGAACATTTTCGCAGCATGCACTCCTATCTCACTGTCTATCTCAGTGTCCTATCTCGTGCTACGATGCGAGCTTGTGGGCGCCCGTTATTTATGCATAGTTCGCCCGGGTGTCACGTGTCCATTTGCTGTGGAATTTTGATCATTTGTATATCTCAAAGTGGCTGATTTCCTCCTGCGATTTACATATCTCTACTGCCATTCCTTCTTGATGCTGCGATTTCTACCTTGAGCAGTGTAGCTTTTACATTGCTCTCCTTTTTCAGGCATTCACTTAATGAGGTGGAAATATGTACTTCTCCACACAGAAATCGCTCTACAGACCTCAAAACTCGGCGAGAGGATATCCTAATCCCTGTTTAAATAACCTGGTTAACACAGAACGGAACCCTGTTCCTTATGCGTCTTCGGAGAAAGAGTCATGTTACTTTGATACACTGAACGAACGAACGTGGCTTCTTCGTTTCTAAGTCACTCTCTTTCAGTTTTGTTCTTTCTGCATCTTATCGTCGCTCCTCTCAGTGACTCAGGCTGCAACCCCTCTGGCTGGACGAAGGGAGTCAAGTGACGAAGTCCAATAAAACCATATTCAGGCACTCACTTGCTCAAGCATCTGGAAAAAGTACAGAGCTAAGCCAGGCATGACGACTAATGAGAAACATTCCCAGCTAAGACAATTCTGAAAACATTCTTATAACACAGATATATACAATAACAATAAATAATGAAATAAATTAGAGGGACACGACAAGGGATGGGATGGCCTCTCTCCCCCCCCCCCCCAGATCCGATTCTGGCAGAGAACAACTATAAAATAAATAACATCACACAACCTACTGCACTCTTAACTGAGGTTTTACTACTATTGAACATAAATAAAAATAAATAAATAATGTCCCAAGCAGCTGCTTACCACAGAGGTCTGACAGGAGCCTGTCAGTTTAATACGCTATAGTAGAAGATTTGTGAGGATGCGGGACCTCAGCAAAAAAACAACCCAGGCTCGAACCCAGGTCCCTTTGATCAGTAGCTAAGCGTGATAAGCACTCGCCCAAAGGTACGGCAACCATTTCCAAAATGCATATAATTTATCTTTTGGTAACAAAAATGCCTAATAACTCACCCCGAAACATCACTATGCACGATTCTTCAAAGTAATTAAATAATGAAATCCAAGATATTAAAGACTTACTTTAATAATTTCCTGTTTTATACACTATATTATCAGTTTTATGACATTCGTGGTTATTTTAAATGCTGAAAACTTTTTGAAAAAATTAAATTCAGTTCTGAAATTGTTTTGAAGTCATCTTGATAAAAGTTTTAATTCAAAATTGATTCTTTGCCGATAAATGACGTGTACTTTATGAGATCTTGAAATCTATATAATAAAAAAGATATATATATATCTGTATGTCTCTCTGTGACAGCCATAATTCATCGGCAAATATCATTCATCGTATCATCATTTAATACAATGTTCTTGGTTGTTGTTTGAGTGGAAGCGCCAAATTTCAAAACGAAATTCCAGAAGGGGGTCTTGCTAGAAACAAAAATATTTACTGTACTATTCCTAAGGCAACCGGTAATCTGTGCCAAATTTATCTTTGCCATTTACTGCTAACTGTGAATCTAAAGAGTCATAATAGCATTGAAATCAGTAGGGGGAAAAGGAGACTTCTAACTCAGAGGCGGATCCATGTTAATCCTATGAGATCCGCCTCCCTGTTCTAACTCAGAGGCGGCTCAATGTTAATCCTATGGCATCCGCCTCCAGGTGTTTCAAAGTGGACGCGGACCTTTTTTTCGTCACACACAGGTCAATATTTTACATAATTTCAATTTTTTTAATCAGATATTTCTTTTCTTTTCACCTTTTTTTTAATTTATTTTTTTGTCCAATAGCATTGCTTCTTTTCGTTTCTGCAAGACTGTCTTTTATTCCAGTTTCTGCGGGATAGTCCTCCTTCCAGTATAAATACGACATCCATCAGTCGGAATCCTCATTCTGTTGTCAAACGTTGACAGTGACGGTTCTCTGCTACTACGTCTCCGTAATTTTTCCAACTGTTAGAAGTCAATAGCGATAGTCCTTGTATAGTATAAATCAGCTATTTTACAACTCACTGCTACATAATGTATCCCTGTGATATATGTGAGAAGACTTTCACACTCAAGACAAATCTCATTCGCCATATGAGAAATCACAATGGAAATAGCCTATTTAAGTGCTCTGAATGCGAATCGACCTTCTCAAGGAGAGATGACGTCCGACGTCACGAGTTATCCCACGCCACCAGAAAAACCTACAAATGTGAAGAATGTTTCATGGAGTTTGGAAGAAAAGACAATCTTTTACGACATCAAAGAAAGCCACACAATAATAAGCGAAAACGTTCTGAAGATGAAAGGCTTCCCCAGAAGAAACAAAAACCAGACCCTGAAGACCCCTGTCAGTTTACAGAAGAAATGAAAAGGACCCTGTCAACACATAAGCTGATGGCAACGGATGAAATATCTGTTGACCTCACCTTTTTCCTTCAATCCACGCAGGAGTCACTCCTAACTCATCTGAGAGAAGAATTGACCTCGAAAGGTAGCATTAAATGGTACCTTGTCGTGCAAGTGCGCTTCAGGCGAAAAGTCTCCCCTTCTACCTTCGAACACTGTACCCCGTTTTTCCGAAGTAACTGTATCACAAGTCTTCCTACATCATCCCTAAACAGAGAACTGGATTCAGCGTATAAGAAGATAAAGGCCTCATTTGAAGAATTTGAAGGAACACACAGTGGATGGACACTGGATTCCGTACTCCACGCTGAAATGAAAATTGGAAAATATATTTCTCTTGCAGGGTCTAGTTACATCCCTACTCCAAGAGAATTACTATTAAAACGTGCTATTGTTAATGTATGTAATTCCGACCAAAAATGTTTTGTCTGGTCTGTTTTAGCCTCACTGTATCCCGCTATTCGAAACACTGAACGTCTTAACAACTATATACATTTAGAAGAAAAATTAAACACATCTGGCGTAATTTTCCCTGTTACAATAAATCAAATATCTAAATTCGAAAAAATTAACAATATTTCTGTCAATGTTTTTGGATACGAGAAAGAGGTGTTCCCACTCACACATTCAGATTTAAAGCGCATGCAAATCTCCTTCTGTTATCGGATGATGAAAAGCAGCATTATTGCTCCATTAAGAATATGAGCAGACTACTCAGTCCTCTCACTAAACATAATGGTGTACGTTTTTACTGTGATTACTGCCTTCACCGTTTCGCAAATAAATCACTCTTGAGGGATCATATCCCGTATTGTCAAGAACATGGACCCCAGAGAGTAGAATTTCCAACAGAAGAAGAGAAATGGCTGAAATTCACAAATTTCAAGTTTCAGCCGCCCGTTCCATACGTTATTTATGCCGACTTCGAATCATTCCTAGTGAAAGTGAACACTTGTATGCCTAACCCTGAAAAATCTCACACCACTATCACGGCAAATCATGAACCCTGTGGATTTGCATATGTTGTTGTTGGACCTGACGGCAGCAGCTATAAACCTCCAGTAGTTTATAGAGGTCCTAATGTAGTAGAAGAATTTTTAGAACGTTTACTTAAAGAAGAAGAAAACATCAAAAATTTACTGTCGTTGATAAAGCCAATGCAACTTTCAAATCACGAAGAGGAATCATTTCGCAACGCTACTGACTGTTATATTTGTAAGCGTGTTCTAGGAGCAGATCGTGTGAGAGATCACGATCATATAACAGGTAAATTCCGAGGAGCTGCCCATAATTCCTGTAATCTGAACTTTAAGTTAACCAATAGGATTCCAGTTATTTTTCACAACCTAAAGGGATATGACAGCCACCTTATTATGCAAGGAATCGGCAGAATCAAAAATAAGAAGATTAATTGCATTCCCAATAACATGGAAACATACATAGCCTTCTTCCTGGGGACATTACGTTTTATAGACTCCTATCAGTTTTTAAGCACATCCCTTGAGAAGCTAGTAAATAATTTTTCACCAGATGAGTTCCATATTTTAAAGGAACATGTTGAAACTGAACGGTTACACTTGGTTTTGAGAAAGGGAGTTTACCCTTATGATTATATCGACAACAGTGAAAAGTTTGAAGAAACAGTATTACCACCACGTGAAGCATTTTACAACCAACTCACAGAAGAAGCACTAGAGGAAGAAGACTACACCCATGCAATAAGAGTATGGAATGCATTCAGCATAAAAAAATCTATGTCAGTATCATGACTTGTACCTGAAGACTGATGTGCTCCTCTTAGCCGATGTTTTCGAAAGTTTCAGAAAACTGTGCATCAGATACTATGAAATCGATCCCTGTCATGTTTACACGGCTCCTGGATTAGCCTGACAAGCATGCGTAAAAATGACAAATGTAAATCTTGAGTTGATAACTGACCCTACAATGTACCTTTTCCTGGAAAAAGGCATACGAGGGGGAATTTCTGTGACATGTAACCGTTTTAGTACTGCAAACAACAAGTATTTGCACACCTATGATCCTCAGCTACCTTCTAAATATATTATGTACTATGATGCCAACAATCTTTATGGATGGGCAATGTCACAATGTCTCCCTCAAAGCGATTTTCGATGGCTTAATACAGAAGAAATAGCAGATCTAGATATTACGGCAGTTGCTAATGATTCGAATAAAGGGTACATATTGGAAGTCGATTTAGATTATCCAGTTTCTCTACACGACAAGCATAATGATTATCCACTAGCCCCTCAGAAGCTTCAGATTACCGGCAGCATGCTATAACCATATAGTCAAGAGGTTGCTCAAAACCTCGGAATTAATACAAGCCAATCAGTGGTGAAATTAGCCCCAAATCTAAATTCTAAGGAAAAATATGTCCTTCATTACCGAAATCTCAAACAATATTTAGCCTTCGGTATGCAGCTGAAGAAAATACATCGCGTTTTAGAATATAATCAGTCTTGCTGGCTAAAACCATATATAGAATTTAATACAGATCAGCGGAAGAAAGCTAGAAATGACTTCGAGAAGGACTTTTTCAAACTGATGAATAATGCTGTGTTTGGAAAAACGATGGAAATTTTGAGAAATCGAGTGAAAATTGAATTGACACAGAACCCGAAGAGAGTATGTAAACTTGTAGCATCACCTGCCTTTCACGCTTTTCGTGTTTTTGACAATGACCTCGCATGTATACAATCAAAGCAAACTAAATTCAAACTCAATAGGCCTATTTACGTTGGATTCAGTATTCTTGATATTAGTAAACTATTGATGTATAACTTTCATTATGACTATATTAGTCCAAAATATGGAGAAAAGGCCAAATTATTGTTCACAGATACAGATTCACTGTGCTACGAGCTTGAATCCAAGGACGTGTATACTGATATGAAAGCTGATATAGATCATTTTGATACGTCCAACTATCACATAAACCATGTTTTGCATAGTACACATAATAAAAAGGTGCTAGGTAAAATGAAAGATGAACTTTCAGGAGTACCTATCAAAGAATTCGCAGGACTTCGTTCTAAAATGTATTCTATTCTGAGTTTACATGAGGAGAAGAAGACGGGGAAAGGAGTCCCCAAATACATCGTAAAAAGAACCCTTCGTCACAAGGATTACAGAGACTGCTTGATAAACAAATCACCTTGTCGAGTAGATTTGACAAGGATTCAAAGTAGCAATCATCATCTTCATACAGTGAAAGGTGTGAAACTTGATCTGTCACCATTTGATGACAAAAGATATATTTTAGAAAATGGTTATGACACCCTTTCGTACGGTCACCACAAAACGATGAAAAAATAATATAACAGAAAAAAAAACGAATATTTTGTTCACTGTGATTTTTTTTAACATGTTTCAGCTATTTATGTATAAAAATATGATAATTTTATCCGAATGTATGCATATAACTCCCCCCCCCCCATATATGGAAAAATATTGCATGTCATTATTATATGTAGACAGCTGTACGTAAAAAAAAAACATTTTCTCTGTTAACCTGCATTTTTTTGTAAGTAAGCTGTAAAGTATATCTATAATCAATGTAAAAAAAGCATCATTGTGAAATGTAAAAATTGTAAACCAATGGAACTCATTACACGTGAAACCTACGCATTGTCATTGTATCTCCCAATACTTTGATATCAATAAAAAATTTAAAATGAAATATATATATTGTCTGAATTTCTGAGTCTTATCTTTAGCAAGTAGGGAGGTACAAACGGTCCAAGCTTGCAGGATGAGCGTAGACCATTCCACAATCTTTACACTCAAACATCGGCTGCAGAATCAGCATACAAACGCAGTGGACATCTGCGCGAACACAAATGACAATATTCACAGCTTCACTCTAAAACAAATTTAAGCGTAAATCTAATACCGAGACACTCAAATTTTCATCGAACATTTAGTCGCTACATCAGAATAAAATTTAATAATAATCGTCATATATTAGGGAATAGGGGCAGAGATATAGATTCGAAACGTTAATCTATAAATTAGTCATGAATCACATTATTGCCACGCTTTCTCAACTTGCATTCACCTCGTTTTCACAGGCAACGATCTTCAAGGTCATCTCTTGTAAACTCGGCGCAAGACACACTAGCAGCTGTTGAAGTAACTCTCTGTAGTACCAATGAAGATATAGCACACGGAAGTGACGTCATAGACCGGAAGTGACGTCACCGCCCACGCAGGCGTCGGTGGCGTCGGGGGCTTAATTTTTAAGGGGGAATGCCGACCCCCACACGTGTGTGTTGGGAGGAGGGCGACCGGAAGTGTCGAACCCCACACGTGTGTGCGGGATGGTCTTTGATGGGGAGGGCTTAATCGGTCCCCAAAAAATGCCCCCTGGAGATTGCCTTAATTTTTGGATTCCCATGCTGGCGTCGGGGGTTTATTTTATTTTAACGACCGAAAGTGTCGTCTCCTACACGTGTGTGCTGGAGATGACGGTTTGGGAAGGGGGCGTCCAGAAGTGCCGTCCCCCCTCGCAGGTGTGCGGGATGGGCTTTGATGTGGAGGGCTTGTGTTTTTTTTTTCGACTGGAAGTGTCGTCCCCCACGTGTGTGTTGGCGGCGGGAAGGGGAAGTGCCGTCCCCCCCTTGCAGGTGTGCGGGATGGGCTTTGATGGGGCTTAATTTTTTGTTGTCGACTGGAAGTGTTGGAGACGGAGAGGTCTTAAGTTTCTTGTGCCCCCAAAAAAGGCCCCATGGGGAAGGCTTAATTTTGGTTTCCACACTGGCGTCGGGGGTTTGGGGTTAGCAATGGATGCTCATGCAGGAGGGGATTGGGTTACCTCCTCCCACCCGTATGCTTTTCCTGGCGTCGGGATGACTTCCTCGCACACGTGGGATTCTCATTTTTTTCTTGTAATGATGCCCCCATTTCTTACCCCACACATATCAGCATTTGCTGACGTCTGCGGTAGTATGGTGACCGCCCACGCAGGTAGGGTGTTAAAAAAACAGACGCCACGGGAGGGGGGTCACGTGAGCTTGGGAGATGAGCCCCATTTCCTGTACACAGATACTTTCTCGTATGAAGAGAAACTTTCTGATTTAAATCGCGGCGGGTCGTCATAGCGCCCAGTTAGTGAAGCATGACCTGTGCGCCTGAATTACATAATTTATCGATCAAAATACTATCATTTTAAATATTACGTTTGAGTGTAATTTACCGTATGTTTTAAAATTTGCTCACGATGTTTGTCATAAAAGTGTGATTCATGTTACGTTCAATACATAATTTATCAGTCGTTTTAAATACAGTCAAGATATAAAGGCGTGAATAAATTTTATGTGTAAGTCAAATATATTCACCTGTAAGCGTACGTTATATGTCCACGTATTATAACTTAGGTTCTACACACCAATAAAAATAAGATAAGATTTAACAAAAAATTATTTCTAGTAATCCAGAAGTGTGTGTCCACGTATTATAACTTAGGTTGTACACAGCAATAAAAATAAGATAATGTTAACAAAAAAACTTTTTGAGATGTGCATACAGAAACACAATTGGGAATTAATTTTGCTCTTTCTGTAGATAATTATAAAGCAGTTTTTGATTCTGCTTAAAGCAGAGGATTTGAACCTTCCGGAAGAAGATCTGTACATGCTAAAACAATGCATGGTTCAACATTTGGGGGTTAACATATTCGATGCATCTGTTGGAATCGACTACCAAATATAACCTTAAAAGCATTGAGTCAGGCTCTTTGATTCATATGGAATCCATTTTTATTAAGGTTTACTACGAAAGCTTTCAGTAATGAATAGAACAGTAAATGACATCAAGACGTTTCGAGATCTGCATACAGAAATATCTGAAAACATCAGACGGGGTAAAAATTCTAGCAATCCAGTCAACATCTAACTAATTCTAGAAGTTTAATGCGAAAAAGTCCCCAGGTCAACCCGTACTTCTTCAATATTCTGGCCAGCAGAAACACACTTAACCATTACCAAAGCTGAGACCGTAATGTACCTTCACGACGGGAATGCTCTATTTTTCGAAAACTCTTATACAAAAGTTTAGACACCGAGATGCTGCGCTGCATTACAACACCCCAGGGGTTAAAGGATCTTTCTAAAAACCCTCGTAAATTTGACGGTACGCTTTTTCTGCAACACACTACCCTAGGGGCTAAAAAATCAAACACAGCTTGTTTTTCTAGGATGCTCCATCGATATGAGGACCAACCCTATACACAGGTTATATTCACTTGGCTGATGTTTTTAATCAAATATTCACACGTCAAATGTGTAACATTGGCGCACTACCCCAGGGGTTAAAAAATCAAACCACGCTGGGTTAAAAAAAACATGCTTTCACAACCTAAAGTGATATGACAGCCACCTTATTATGCAAGGAATCGGCAGAATCAAAGATAAGAAGATTAATTGCATTCCCAATAACATGGAAACATACATAGCCTTCTCCCTGGGGATATTACGTTTTATAATCTCCTATCAATTTTTAAGCACATCCCTTGAGAAGCTAGTAAATGATTTATCACCAGTGAGTTCCATATTTTAAAGGAACATGTTGAAACTGAACGGTTACACTTGGTTTTGAGAAAGGGAGTTTACCCTTATGATTATATCGACAACAGTGAAAAGTTTGAAGAAACAGTATTACCACCACGTGAAGCATTTTACAACCAACTCACAGAAGAAGCACTAGAGGAAGAAGACTACACCCATGCAATAAGAGTATGGAATGCATTCAGCATAAAAAAATCTATGTCAGTATCATGACTTGTACCTGAAGACTGATGTGCTCCTCTTAGCCGATGTTTTCGAAAGTTTCAGAAAACTGTGCATCAGATACTATGAAATCGATCCCTGTCATGTTTACACGGCTCCTGGATTAGCCTGACAAGCATGCGTAAAAATGACAAATGTAAATCTTGAGTTGATAACTGACCCTACAATGTACCTTTTCCTGGAAAAAGGCATACGAGGGGGAATTTCTGTGACATGTAACCGTTTTAGTACTGCAAACAACAAGTATTTGCACACCTATGATCCTCAGCTACCTTCTAAATATATTATGTACTATGATGCCAACAATCTTTATGGATGGGCAATGTCACAATGTCTCCCTCAAAGCGATTTTCGATGGCTTAATACAGAAGAAATAGCAGATCTAGATATTACGGCAGTTGCTAATGATTCGAATAAAGGGTACATATTGGAAGTCGATTTAGATTATCCAGTTTCTCTACACGACAAGCATAATGATTATCCACTAGCCCCTCAGAAGCTTCAGATTACCGGCAGCATGCTATAATCATATTGTCAAGAGGTTGCTCAAAACCTCGGAATTAATACAAGCCAATCAGTCGTGAAATTAGCCCCAAATCTAAATTCTAAGGAAAAATATGTCCTTCATTACCGAAATCTCAAACAATATTTAGCCTTCGGTATGCAGCTGAAGAAAATACATCGCGTTTTAGAATTTAATCAGTCTTGCTGGCTAAAACCATATATAGAATTTAATACAGATCAGCGGAAGAAAGCCAGAAATGACTTCGAGAAGGACTTTTTCAAACTGATGAATAATGCTGTGTTTGGAAAAACGATGGAAAATTTGAGAAATCGGGTGAAAATTGAATTGACACAGAACCCGAAGAGAGTATGTAAACTTGTAGCATCACCTGCCTTTCACGCTTTTCGTGTTTTTGACAATGACCTCGCATGTGTACAATCAAAGCAAACTAAATTCAAACTCAATAGGCCTATTTACGTTGGATTCAGTATTCTTGATATTAGTAAACTATTGATGTATAACTTTCATTATGACTATATTAGTCCAAAATATGGAGAAAAAGCCAAATTATTGTTCACAGATACAGATTCACTGTGCTACGAGCTTGAAACCAAGGACGTGTATACTGATATGAAAGCTGATATAGATCATTTTGATACGTCCAACTATCACATAAACCATGTTTTGCATAGTACACATAATAAAAAGGTGCTAGGTAAAATGAAAGATGAACTTTCAGGAGTACCTATCAAAGAATTCGCAGGACTTCGTTCTAAAATGTATTCTATTCTGAGTTTACATGAGGAGAAGAAGACGGGGAAAGGAGTCCCCAAATACATCGTAAAAAGAACCCTTCGTCACAAGGATTACAGAGACTGCTTGATAAACAAATCACCTTGTCGAGTAGATTTGACAAGGATTCAAAGTAGCAATCATCATCTTCATACAGTGAAAGGTGTGAAACTTGATCTGTCACCATTTGATGACAAAAGATATATTTTAGAAAATGGTTATGACACCCTTTCGTACGGTCACCACAAAACGATGAAAATATAATATAACAGAAAAAAAAAACGAATATTTTGTTCAATGTGATATTTTTAATATGTTTCAGCTATTTATGTATAAAAATATGATAATTTTATCCGAATATATGCATATAACCCCCCCCCCCTATATATGGAAAAATATTGCATGTCATTATTATATGTAGACAGCTGTATGTAACAAAAAAAACATTTTCTCTGTTAACCTGCATTTTTTGTAAGTAAGCTATAAAGTATATCTATAATCAATGTAAAAAAAGCATCATTGTGAAATGTAAAAAATTGTAAACCAATGGAACTCATTACACGTGAAACCTACGCATTGTCATTGTATCTCCCAATACTTTGATATCAATAAAAAATTTTAAATGAAATATATATATATTGTCTGAATTTCTGAGTCTTATCTTTAGCAAGTGGGGAGGTACAAACGGTCCAAGCTTGCAGGATGAGCGTAGACCATTCCACAATCTTTACACTCAAACATCGGCTGCAGAATCAGCATACAAACGCAGTGGACAGCTGCGCGAACATAAATGACAATATTCACAGCTTCACTCTAAAACAAATTTAAGTGTAAATCTAATACCGAGACACTCAAATTTTCATCGAACATTTAATCGCTACATCAGAATAAAATTTAATAATAATCGTCATATATTAGGGAATAGATTCGAAAGATAATAAAGAAAGAGATATAGATTCGAAACGTTAATCTATAAATTAGTCATGAATCACATTATTGCCACGCTTTCTCAACTTGCATTCACCTCGTTTTCACAGGCAACGATCTTCAAGGTCATCTCTTGTAAACTCGGCGCAAGACACACTAGCAGCTGTTGAAGTAACTATCCATAGTACCAATGAAGTTATAGCACACGGAAGTGACGTCATAGACCGGAAGTGACGTCACCGCCCACGCAGGCGTCGGTGGCGTCGGGGGCTTAATTTTTAAGGGGGAATGCCGACCCCCACACATGTGTGTTGGGAGGGGGGCGACCGGAAGTGATAGTCAAAATACTATCATTTTAAATATTACGTTTGAGTGTAATTTACCGTACGTTTTAAAATATGCTCACGATGTTTGTCATTAAAGTGTGATTCATGTTACGTTCAATACATAATTTATCAGTCGTTTTAAATAGTCAAGATATAAAGGCGTGAATAAATTTTACGTGTAAGTGAAATATATTCACGTGTAAGCGTACGTTATATGTCCACGTATTATAACTTAGGTTCTACACACCACTAAAAATAAGATAACCTTTAACAAAAAATTATTTCTAGTAATCCAGAAGTGTATGTCCACGTATTATAATTTAGGTTGTACACACCAATAAAATTAAGATAATGTTTAACAAAAAACTTTTTGAGATATGCATACAGAAACACAATTGGGAATTAATTTTGCTCTTTCTGTAGATAATTTTAAAGCAGTTTTTGATTCTGCTTAAAGCAGAGGATTTGACCCTTCTGGAAGAACATCTGTACATGCTAAAACAATGCATGGTTCAACATTTGGGGGTTAACATATTCAATGCATCTGTTGGAATCGACTACCAAATATAACCTTAAAAGCATTGAGTCAGGCTCTTTGATTCATATGGAATCCATTTTATTAAGGTTTACTACGAAAGCTTTTAGTAATGAATAGATCAGTAAATGACATCAAAACGTTTCGAGATCTGCATACAGAAATATCTGAAAACATCAGACGGGGAAAAAATTCTGGTAATCCAGTCAACATCTAAATAATTCTGGAAGTTTAATGCGAAAAAGTCCCCAGGTCAACCCGTACTTCTTCAATATTCTGGCCAGCAGAAACACACTTAACCGTTACCAAAGCTGAGACCGTAATGTACCTTCAGGACGGTAATGCTCTATTTTTCGAAAACTCTTATACAAAAGTTTAGACACCGAAATGCTGCGCTGCATTACAACACCCCAGGGGTTAAAGGATCTTTCTAAAAACATTCATAACTTTGACGGAACGCTTTTCCTGGAACACACTACCCTAGGGGCTAAAAAATCAAACACAGCTTGTTTTTCTAGGATGCTCCATCAATATGAGGACCAACATTATATACAAGTTATATTCACTTGGCTGATGTTTTTAATCAAATATCCACACGTCAAATGTGTAACTTTGGCGCACTACCCGAGGGGTTAAAAAATCAAACCACGCTGGGTTAAAAAATACGCTGGGTTTGAATTTTTAACCCCTGGGGTAGTCCGCCAAAGTTACACATTTGACGTGTGGATATTTGATTAAAAACATCAGCCAAGTGAATATAACCTGTGTATAGGGTTGGTCCTCATATCGATGGAGCATCCTAGAAAAACAAGCTGTGTTTGAATTTTTAGCCCCTGGGGTAGTGTGTTGCAGAAAGAGCGTACCGTCAAATTTACGATGGTTTTTAGAAAGATCCTTTAACCCCTGAGGTGTTGTATTGCGGCGCAGCATCTCGGTGTCTAAACTTTTGTATAAGGTTTTCGAAAAATAGAGCATTCCCGTCGTGAAGGTACATTACGGTCTCAGCTTTGGTAATGGTTAAGTGTGTTTCTGCTGGCCAGAATATTGAAGAAGTACGGGTTGACCTGGGGACTTTTTCGCATTAAACTTCTAGAATTAGTTAGATGTTGACTGGATTGCTAGAATTTTTTCCCCGTCTGATGTTTTCAGATATTTCTGTATGCAGATCTCGAAACGTCTTGATGTCATTTACTGTTCTATTCATTACTGAAAGCTTTCGTAGTAAACCTTAATAAAAATGGATTCTATATGAATCAAAGAGCCTGACTCAATGCTTTTAAGGTTATATTTGGTAGTCGATTCCAACAGATGCATCGAATATGTTAACCCCCAAATGTTGAACCATGCATTGTTTTAGCATGTACAGATCTTCTTCCGGAAGGGTCAAATCCTCTGCTTTATGCAGAATCAAAAACTGCTTTAAAATTATCTACAGAAAGAGCAAAATTAATTCCCAATTGTGTTTCTGTATGCATATCTCAAAAAGTTTTTTTGTTAACATTATCTTATTTTTATTGCTGTGTACAACCTAAGTTATAATACGTGGACACACACTTCTGGATTACTAGAAATAATTTTTTGTTAAACCTTATCTTATTTTTATTGGTGTGTAGAACCTAAGTTATAATACGTGGACATATAACGTACGCTTACAGGTGAATATATTTGACTTACACATAAAATTTATTCACGCCTTTATATCTTGACTGTATTTAAAACGACTGATAAATTATGTATTGAACGTAACATGAATCACACTTTTATGACAAACATCGTGAGCAAATTTTAAAACATACGGTAAATTACACTCAAACGTAATATTTAAAATGATAGTATTTTGATCGATAAATTATGTAATTCAGGCGCACAGGTCATGCTTCACTAACTGGGCGCTATGACGACCCGCCGCGATTTAAATCAGAAAGTTTCTCTTCATACGAGAAAGAATCTGTGTACAGGAAATGGGGCTCATGTCCCCAGCTCACGTGACCCCCCTCCCGTGGCGTCCGTTTTTTTTAACACCCCACCTGCGTGGGCGGTCACCATACTACCGCAGACGCCAGCCAAATGCTGATACGTGTGGGGTAAGAAATGGGGGGCGTCATTACAAGAAAAAAATGAGAATCCCATGTGTGGGAGGAAGTCATCCCGACGCCAGGAAAAGCATACGGGTGGGGGGAGGTAACCCAACCCCCTCCTGCATGAGCATCCATTGCTAACCTCAAACCCCCGACGCCAGTGTGGAAAGCAAAATTAAGCCCTCCCCATGGGGCCTTTTTTGGCGGCACAAGAAACTTAAGCCCTCTCCATCTCCAACACTTCCAGTCGACAACAAAAAAGTAAGCCCCATCAAAGCCCATCCCACACACCTGCAAGGGGGGGATGGCACTTCCCCTCCCCGCCGCCAACACACACGTGTGGGGGACGACACTTCCGGTCGACAAAAAAAAACATAAGCCCTCCACATCAAAGCCCATCCCGCTCACCTGCGAGGGGGGACGGCACTTCCGGACGCACCCTTCCCAAACCCTCATCTCCAGCACACACGTGTGGGGGACAACACTTCCGGTCGTTAAAAAAAAATAAGCCCCCGACGCCAGCATGGGAATCCAAAAATTAAGGCAATCTCCAGGGGGCATTTTTTGGGGACCGATTAAACTCTCCCCATCAAAGACCATCCCGCACACACATGTGGGGTTCGACACTTCCGGTCGCCCCCCTCTCAACACACACGTGTGGGAGTCGGCATTCCCCCTCAAAAATTAAGCCCCCGACGCCACCGACGCCTGCGTGGGCTGTGACGTCACTTCCGGTCTATGACGTCACTTCCGTGTGCTATATCTTCATTGGTACTACAGAGAGTTACTTCAACAGCTGCTAGTGTGTCTTGCGCCGAGTTTACAAGAGATGACCTTGAAGATCGTTGCCTGTGAAAACGAGGTGAATGCAAGTTGAGAAAGCGTGGCAATAATGTGATTCAGGACTAATTTATAGATTAACGTTTCGAATCTATATCTCTGCCCCTATTCCCTAATATATGACGATTATTATTAAATTTTAATCTGATGTAGCCTGTGAAAACGAGGTGAATGCAAGTCGAGAAAGCGTGGCAATAATGTGATTCATGATTAATTTATAGATTAACGTTTCGAATCTATATCTCTGCCCCTGTTCCCTAATATATGACGATTATTATTAAATTTTATTCTGATGTAGCGATTAAATGTTCGATGAAAATTTGAGTGTCTCGGTATTAGATTTACACTTAAATTTGTTTTAGAGTGAAGCTGTGAATATTGTCATTTGTGTTCGCGCAGATGTCCACTGCGTTTGTATGCTGATTCTGCAGCCGATGTTTGAGTGTAAAGATTGCGGAATGGTCTACGCTCATCCTGCAAGCTTGGACCATTTGTACCTTCCCAGTTGCTAAAGATAAGAGCAGAAATTCAGACAATATATATATTTCATGGGTGTAGTCTTCTTCTTCTAGTGCTTGTTCTGTGAGTTGGTTGTAAAATGCTTCACGTGGTGGTAATACTGTTTCTTCAAACTTTTCACTATTGTCGATATAATCATAAGGGTAAACTCCCTTTCTCAAAACCAAGTGTAACCGTTCAGTTTCAACATGTTCCTTTAAAATATGGAACTCATCTGGTGATAAATTATTTACTAGCTTCTCAAGGGATGTGCTTAAAAACTGATAGGAGTCTATAAAACGTAATGTCCCCAGGAAGAAGGCTATGTATGTTTCATGTTATTGGGAATGCAATTAATCTTCTTATTTTTGATTCTGCCGATTCCTTGCATAATAAGGTGGCTGTCATATCCCTTTAGGTTGTGAAAAATAACTGGAATCCTATTGGTTAACTTAAAGTTCAGATTACAGGAATTATGGGCAGCTCCTCGGAATTTACCTGTTATATGATCGTGATCTCTCACACGATCTGCTCCTAGAACACGCTTACAAATATAACAGTCAGTAGCGTTGCGAAATGATTCCTCTTCGTGATTTAAAAGTTGCATTGGCTTTATCAACGACAGTAAATTTTTGATGTTTTCTTCTTCTTTAAATAAACGTTCTAAAAATTCTTCTACTACATTAGGACCTCTATAAACTACTGGAGGTTTATAGCTGCAGCCATCAGGTCCAACAACAACATATGCAAATCCACAGGGTTCATGATTTGCCGTGATAGTGGTGTGAGATTTTTCAGGGTTAGGCATACAAGTGTTCACTTTCACTAGGAATGATTCAAAGTCGGCATAAATCACGTATGGAACGGGCGGCTGAAATTTGAAATTTGTGAATTTCAGCCATTTCTCTTCTTCAGTTGGAAATTCTACTCTTTGGGGTCCATGTTCTTGACAATAGGGGATATGATCCCTCAAGAGTGATTTATTTGCGAAACGGTGAAGGCAGTAATCACAGTAAAAACGTACACCATTATGTTTAGTGAGAGGACTGAGTAGTCTACTCATATTCTTAATGGAGCAATAATGCTGCTTTTCATCATCCGATAACAGAAGGAGATTTGCATGCGCTTTAAATCTGAATGTTGTGAGTGGGAACACCTCTTTCTCGTATCCAAAAACATTGACAGAAATATTGTTAATTTTTTCGAATTTAGATATTTGATTTATTGTAACAGGGAAAATTACGCCAGATGTGTTTAATTTTTCTTCTAAATGTATATAGTTGTTAAGACGTTCAATGTTTCGAATAGCGGGATACAGTGAGGCTAAAACAGACCAGACAAAACATTTTTGGTCGGAATTACATACATTAACAATAGCACGTTTTAAGAGTAATTCTCTTGGAGTAGGGATGTAACTAGACCCTGCAAGAGAAATATATTTTCCAATGTTCATTTCAGCGTGGAGTACGGAATCCAGTGTCCATCCACTGTGTGTTCCTTCAAATTCTTCAAATGAGGCCTTTATCTTCTTATACGCTGAATCCAGTTCTCTGTTTAGGGATGATGTAGGAAGACTTCTGATACAGTTACTTCGGAAAAACGGGGTACAGTGTTCGAAGGTAGAAGGGGAGATTTTTCGCCTGAAGCGCACTTGCACGACAAGGTACCATTTAATGCTACCTTTCGAGATCAATTCTTCTCTCAGATGAGTTAGGAGTGACTCCTGCGAGGATTGAAGGAAAAAGGTGAGGTCAACAGATATTTCATCCGTTGCCATCAGCTTATGTGTTGACAGGGTCCTTTTCATTTCTTCTGTAAACTGACAGGGGTCTTCAGGGTCTGGTTTTTGTTTCTTCTGGGGAAGCCTTTCATCTTCAGAACGTTTTCGCTTATTATTGTGTGGCTTTCTTTGATGTCGTAAAAGATTGTCTTTTCTTCCAAACTCCATGGCACATTCTTCACATTTGTAGGTTTTTCTGGTGGCGTGGGATAACTCGTGACGTCGGACGTCATCTCTCCTTGAGAAGGTCGATTCGCATTCAGAGCACTTAAATAGGCTATTTCCATTGTGATTTCTCATATGGCGAATGAGATTTGTCTTGAGTGTGAAAGTCTTCTCACATATATCACAGGGATACATTATGTAGCAGTGAGTTGTAAAATAGCTGATTTATACTATACAAGGACTATCGCTATTGACTTCTAACAGTTGGAAAAATTACGGAGACGTAGTAGCAGAGAACCGTCACTGTCAACGTTTGACAACAGAATGAGGATTCCGACTGATGGATGTCGTATTTATACTGGAAGGAGGACTATCCCGCAGAAACTGGAATAAAAGACTGTCTTGCAGAAACGAAAAGAAGCAATGCTATTGGACAAAAAAATAAATTAAAAAAAAGGTGAAATGAAAAGAAATATCTGATTAAAAAAATTGAAATTATGTAAAATATTGACCTGTGTGTGACGAAAAAAGGTCCGCGTCCACTTTGAAACACCCGGAGGCGAATGCCATAGGATTAACATTGAGCCGCCTGTGAGTAAGAAGTGGGAGGCGAATCCCATAGGATTAACATGGATCCGCCTCTGAGTTAGAACTCTCCTTTTCCCCCTACTGAAATCTGCTGCCGTTGCCATATTCCCCTATTTCCGAAATCATTGCTATTTTAAGGCGCCCCATTGCAGATAAGGACATAATTTTTTAACCCATCACGGGTCACACAGCGGAAAGACGCGTATGCAATTTGGGCTCTTCGGTCAAGTATATCGGGAACCACAGAGCACCAAAATCTGTCGAATTAAAATAACTCGATAGTTCGTCACGATGCCGATGGCTACGAGAGTCCGCACTGACGTCAGCAGCAACCCGAGCAACGCTTGGTCGATATCGAATCTGAGCTAAAGCTTGGCTAACAATGATCGGAATGCCACGAGTTTTCTTGCTGCATTCCGATGCAAAAAAAATTCCCCAAACACTTGACAAACAAAACATGTTCTCTGCACATTTCAAATATTGATCTTTTCAACGCTTATGATTGTTAAAGCATAATTTTTCAAATTTCGCCGATTTTAAACATGGTAATATGTTGAGTACCGATACGTCGCTCCAGAATAGGAACACGTGATATTAAAAAAAATGCAAATTTTCATCGGTTCCTGTCGAATCACTTCTATCAAAATAGATACACGATATTGGACGAAGCGGTAAGTTATATTTTTTACATTGTTACAAATTAAATGGATGAGCACTGACGTGAGTTCAAGTCAATATATTACAATGAAAATTACAAAACAATGCAATTTATTACAAAAGCATGGATGAAATTATTTATACAACTTAAGTCAACCGGCACAAAAATCTATATCAATATAAAGATAAACTTTCAGAAGAATCGATTATCTTATTTCTATTCACACCCAAATCACAGAATAAGGCTAACATCATTCGATGAACAGTAAAATCATGTTCGTATATGAATATTCAATCTATCGAGAATATCCTTTCCAATTCTTATAAACAAACTAAATACTATCGTAAATCAAGTAATAATCTCCTCCTACAAAAAGTTAGAAAAGTTGAGACTAGCTATGTCTATTCGATTAACTTTTACCTCTTCGTTTTTATTGTCAATGTCCCTTTCACTTTACTATAAACCATTCTTATTTTCCCAGTTAATTCCCTAGTAGGATTTACACAATAAACTAATTACCCTCCCGCGCACTTACCATATAAAATACTTCTTTTTTTAACCATTGATCGTTTACAGACTGACACTATGTCTTCTTTCACATATCAACAATTCCAAAATAACAATTCTATCTTTTTTATTTTTCAGATAGGTTCTGTGTTCCAATTCGTTGTTACGTAATTCTCATGCAGAAGCATACGCGAGCGTTCATGACACGTTTATCAGAAATTCACTGTAACACGTTCATCTGTTGTAACAATATTTTAAAGGTTTAACAATTAAATTTGGCCAGTACACAATCAGGTTGAAATATAATGTTATTTGCAATATCTACAACTATGAGTTCCCTAAGTTGATGTTGGTTATTTTGTTAAAATTCTTCCTTATTAAATTGAACATATCAATGACAGCGTGTATATGGGTATTAGTAGTAATATTTCCAAGAAGAGGTAATTTTTTTGCGAACTGCATTCATGTGACTTATCTAATACATGTGTATATTGTATAGACAGACTCGACTTTTCCATCACCAATTCTAGAAAATATCCAGCTTAAAAATGATTACGCTGTATGGTATATAAACAACCTCTTAGTATCAGTAATAAAGAATCACAGGATATGTCCTGTAGACATGGAACTCATGAAATAATAAGCTGAAAAAAATTGGTTTTGCCATGAGTGGGATCATGGCAAAACCAATTTTTTTCCAGCTTATTATTTCATGAAAACCACTTAGTATTACTGTTAATCGGAGGAACTGAACTCACGTTTTCTAAATAACGTTCAAATACCTCTTTCTGGCATCAAATTCATTCTGGCGTTAATTCATAGAGTATGTTCATCATTATGTATAGCCAATAACTCACAAAAGTGTATATATATATATTGGGAGAAGCTGGGGAGTTTGTCAGGCTAGAGGCCTTTTTTAAATATTTTTTTTTGTTCGGGTTTTGTATGTTATTTCGGATTTCACCAAAAGGGCATATGCTACGTGGGAGGCCCTCAGTCCCAGCATCTGGAACGTTAATTGAAGTAGCAGTGTCCGGAGGAGGGAAGTAACCCACGGCTAGCGTCTGCTGATAGGTGAATCTGAACCCGGAGGCTAACGGCCTTGCCAGATGGCCAAAGCAGAGGGAGAAGGGAAAAAGAGGTTGGCAACGACGAGGAAGGGAGAGACAGTCGAAGGATGAACGCGTGAAGACGTAAAATTGTAAAGCTGGTAAATGCCGACTGGAAATAATGGCATTTGGCTCTGTAAATGCAGCTGAACAGGCATAGTAAGCTGTTGATGTAATGCTATGTAATTGAGCATATGTCCTTGTCTATCAAGCATGTTTGGAAGGTTCAATAAATAATTGCTATATTTAAGTAAAGGCTGAAGTTGAATCAATTTATTGGGGAGGAGCCTCAGTATTGAGTCCCTGCAATTGTGATAAAACCTTTGATTTTATCTGAAAAACCCTTTCACCTGTCGTGTATTGCGATCGAACCGAGGGGACATTCCTAAGGGTCCCAATAGACAGACAAACGAAGAAGTAACATCACAAAGTGGCGCAGTCGACAGTACGCAACAGAGGTGAAAGTAGGAGCGAAGGGACCTGAAGAGTTCTGCATCACGATCGAGCTGTGAAGAAAGCTGCGAAGGTGACGGAAGAGTTCCGACATTCATTGTGAGCTGACCAGAACAAGGCTGATACTGCCAAGAGTGTCCTGCGGTGGGCTTCAGGCGATAGAATAGCTGTGAAGGTACCTGAAGAGTCATGCATCACGTTCGAACTGTGGAAAAAGCTGTGAAGGTGACGGAAAAGTTCCACATCTACTGGCAGCTGATCAATGCAGGGCTGATACTGCTAGAGTGTTCCGACTGTGTGCTCCAGGTGGCAGACTGACGAGGCAGTTCGTTCCTGTCGTCACATCGGAGGTAAGTATCCTCTTACTCTAGGGGTGAGTGGTTAGATACGGCAGAGGCCTGTACGAGCTGAAATGGAGCTTAGGAGCGGTCGCGATAGGGAAAGGGATGAGTTAAGGCGAGGCTACACAGTCACAGAAAGGGATAGCGTGCAGGGTGGTGCTTCAGGGAGTGACCGGGAAGCGAGGAGGTGACAATAGACAGAGAGTCTGATGCTGCAGAAGACATGAGAGGGTTGAGGGATTATGGCAATGACAACGATACGGATATGCTGCGGAGCATGACCAGAAAGCAGAGAGCTAAAGAAAGGATTGGAGATGATTTTGAATTAGAAAGGATGAGGTTAGAGATGCAGCTGAGAAGGGAAGAGAGAGAGGCAGCAGAAAGGGAAAAGGAGAGAGAGAGCATGAGTATAGAATGCTGGAACTGCAAATGAGGAATGCAAACGAGGAGAGGAGTGATGTGCGAACGGTGGCAGTTTCTAGTAATCCAGCAGATGTGCGGCTGGCTAATTATATAAAATTATTGGGAAATATGTAAGCTGCCAGCCCTAAAAACCCAGAATAGGTGATAAATCTCTTTGAGACAGCGGAAAGGGGATTTAAGATATATGAAGTACCAGAGGAGTTTCAAGGCAAAGTCATCATTTCTTTTTTAGACGGTAAATATGCAAATCACGTTTTTTCGAAAATTAAGTGCAGGGGATTTTGCTAATTATAAGAAAGTTAAAGAGGCCCTATTGATAGAGTTTAAGCTCACTTCCTCGGCATACAAGAGAAAGTTTGAAACTATCACTAAAAAACCGAGTGAGTCATATAATCAGTTAGCCTCGAAGTTCAGAAATAGCTATGATTATTACGTCTGCAGTAGGAAGGTGACAAAATTTGAGGAGCTTATGGACCTGATAGTGTCGGATAAGCTACGTGATAGCCTTCCTCAAGACACTCATGCTTACGTAGTACAGAAAGAGGCGGAGTCATGGGCAAAAGCAGACGAAATAGCAACGTGGGCAGAAATCCATCTTGCCAGTGTAAACGGAAGAGGTCCAAACTTTTAAAGAGTTAAGACGTAGACAATATGCAGAATCTGTTGTTTCTCCCCAGCAGAGGATAGACTCAGAGAGAAATTATTCGAGCAGAAGGTATCAACTGGCAGTTAATTTAGCCGAATATAGAAATGTCCCAAAGGTAAGGAGGTGCCATAAATGTAGATCCGATGAATATTTGATGAGAGATTGCCCACTGAGAATGGGGGACCGTGAGAGTCGAACTCAGATATACCAAGTTAGCACCCTGGATCAGAATTCTGAAGATGTTTGTGAGGCAACGATAGGAAGGGTTACCACACATTCGAAGCCAAGTCCAAGCAGACGAGTAATGGAACAGGGAAAGATACGTATCCCAGTAGATTATAAAGAGGTTCGAATCAGATGTGGCGACAAGACAGCTAGAGCAGTCGTGGATTCGGGGGCAGATCTGACAGTTATTAGAAAGGGAATGCTGAACGAAGAAAAACACCCGGTAAAAGACCATCTGTTGTTGCATGGACCGTTTGGTGATGCCAAAAGGGCAGAGGTAAAAGAGCTGCCTTTAAGTCTGACTGATGGCATAGACAATAGCACTGGGAGTGACGGAGAAATTAAAGTGTTATGCGCAGTAGTAGCAAATCTGCGGAAGGAGGTACTTCTGAGTGTGGAAGCATATAGTAAGCTAATTAGAAAGATGGAGAGAGGAAAATCCACGAGCCTTTGGCCAATAGGGGAAGCTGCTATGAAAGATGTAGAGAAATTCCAGTTAGAAAAAGGGAAATGTATGCTCCATGGAGACCGTCCAATCAATGCCATCCTATCTCCCAGCCCAAACATGTGCAGCAATCTGTCAGACTCGATGTCTACGATGATCAAAATTATGCAGGGGAAGGGGCGAACACGGCAATTGGAGGTAACAAGGGGTCAGGCCGACGCCAATGTCGACGACTTTCAGCCTATAGAGTCAGAGGGTACGTACGGGAAGGTGATATCTAGGTAGTCACAAAAGGTGTGCATAGCCTTTCACATGGGATATCACCTGTGGACGAATGAACACCGCCAGTACGGCATACCTTCGTCAAAGACAGTTATTAGTGAGAGAATTAATTTATAAACTGTTTACTCTTGGACAACTACCTCAGTCACCAGTTTTTGTTTTTTGTTTGAAGCAAAAAGACAATATTTAGTGCACCGGGATATACCTAGAAGTTCTTTTATATTTAGGTGTAGTGTACGTAGATATGCAAAAGATGTGCCAATTCGCAGAGAATTTATAGAATTCATAAAGCGACTTCGAACTCTGAATTTTATGGCATTGAACTCTAAGATTTACGCGAAAATGAACTCTGATTTTCAGCATTCAACTTGACTTTTTAGTCAGCAGTTAACAGGACTAACTACTGACTTCTGGCAGGGAGTGTCAGGCTAGAGGCCTTTTTAAATATTTTTTTTTGTTCGGGTTTTGTATGTTATTTCGGATTTCACCAAAAGGGCATATGCTACGTGGGAGGCCCTCAGTCCCAGCATCTGGAACGTTAATTGAAGTGGCAGTGTCCGGAGGAGGGAAGTCACCCACGGCTAGCGTCCTCTGATAGGTGACTCCGAACCCGGAGGCTAGCGGCCTTGCCAGATGGCCGAAGCAGAGGGAGAAGGGAAAAAGAGGTTGGCAACGACGAGGAAGGGAGAGACAGTCAAAGGATGAACGCGTGAAGACGTAAAATTGTAAAGCTGGTAAATGCCGACTGGAAATAACGGTATTTGGCTTTGCAAATGCAGCTGAACAGGCATAGTAAGCTGTTGATGTAATGCTATGCAATTGAGCATATGTCCTTGTCTATCAAGCATGTTTGGAAGGTTCAATAAATAATTGCTATATTTAAGTAAAGGCTGAAGTTGAACCAATTTATTGGGGAGGAGCCTCAGTATTGAGTCCCTGCAATTGTGATAAAAACTTTGATTTTATCTGAAAAGCCCTTTCACCCGTCGCGTATTGCGATCGAACCGAGGGGACATTCCTAAGGGTTCCAATAGACAGACAAACGAAGAAGTCATCACAGAGTTGATTATGTTTTGTATTATTGACCTCTTTAAGATGGTAACCTCCGACTGAAGATTAATTTTCCTCGGCTACATGGAATGAGTTACTATCATAGAGAGTAGGATGATGGAAAAGTCGTGCAACTCAAAGTTGAAGTTTATGTAAATTGTTTTGAAATAGTTGAAACTATTCTCCCTCCCACTAGATGGCACCATAAGAGTATTGAAAACTATCTGTGACGCTGACTGCAGTGCGACAGGTACATGAGTCGTCAGTGTAGCTTTGTTCAAAGAGGAAGTGAAATGCCTTTTTTCCACAACGAATTTTTCTTTTGCAACATTACTTTGGTAATCATTCTTATGCACGTGTTGCCAGGAGTTTCATAAGAAACCTTCTGCAGCTGCAGTCCTTCAGAAGTTGACGATCGCCAGATTAGGGAAACGTTTCTGGGAAACAGGATTTGTTGCAGACCCAATAGGTGGTCCAGGAGACTTACCGCGTTGACTGACACTAAATTGGATGGCACGCAGAGAACAATGCAGCAGTCCCCTACACAAAGGGCTCAGGAAACTCGCAGTGCAAGCAGGAATATCGTATGAATATGCTCAGAATATTGTATGAAAGAAGCTGAAAGAAAGCGCTCAGAAAGCTGCGATGGGGACTGAGTACACATGACATGGACCTTTGTCCATATCATGTGTACTCAGTCCAGAAGTGGAGAACACGGATGAAAGGAAACGCTTAGTCTACTCTAAGTGGCTTCGGTCATTTGTTGAAGAACATGGAATAGTGCAGCTTTATAGGTTTTTTATTTTTCAGTGACGAAACTTGGTTCCACCTAAGTGGCTATGTGAAGAGTCAAACAATGGGATTTGGTCCTCCGAAAATCAGCATTTTTCATGAACAGACTCTCAAGAAATCGGAATATGATGTGTGATATCACGTCGTCAAGTAGTAGGACCATTTTCTTGAGACGACGGTATACCAAGACATCATCACACAGTTCACGCTGTCCTTGAGATCAATGAACACGACTGTTGGTTGCAGCAAGAGGGTGCCATACGCCACACGTCGAATGAAACTATGAAATGTTTGCACGAGGTTTTCGGTAGCCGTCTCATATTTAAAGGCTTGTGGCACACGAAATCACAGTATTTCTCACCTACAGATTGTTTCCTCTGGGTGTATCTCAAAGGAGTTGTATATAAAAATAATCCTCGCACACGGAATGAATTGAAGATGACATTACAACAGCGATCGCAAACATCGGTTAATATAAGTTTATTAATATAAGTTATTATTATCAGTTACATAACATCAGTCATATAAGTTGTCATTAAAGTGGTAAAAACAGCTCGTCCCTAAATCAGTGAATAAAGAGGCCATTTTCAAAATATTGTCATAAATTCATATAGATGAAAGCTTAGCGTGAGTTCATAAATAGCACATATGTATACCACTAAAGTATGAATGACGTAATTTATTACAATGACACAATATTATTACAAATTGATCAATTTTATCTAAACATAAGAACTTCTGCTTCCTCTTAGCATAAATACAAACCACTTTATATTGAATCTCATTTGCGACATTTAATAACCTTAATAAAACTTTATATCTTATACATGTGAAACGTTTAACATTGATCTCCCGTGATAGAGGACCAATAACAAACTTTATTGTTGATTCTTCTTCTCCACCGGAACCATGTTTCATCTTAAGTCAAATAAGAGCAGTCCTTTTAGCATTACACAACACTAATTTAATACACTATCTCCTTCTTCCTTTTACTACTCCACTTTCTCTTTGCCTTTTTTTCACATTTCTTACTCTTTCCAAAGCATTCTCGTTCTAAACAGTTAATTACGTGAATCGTCACGCTAAGCATAGACGAGCGTTCATGATACATCTGTCGCATGCCATTGTGGCACGTTTATCTGTTGTAACAATATGTTTTAAAGGTATTTATATTATTCTTTTATTAGAAAAGTCAGATTATAACCCACGTTTGTAGATGTTTAATTTTATATATGATTAACATTGACGTCCAAAAATATGTGCGTTTATTGTGGATCGCGCAACTTTACGATCACCCTGTATTTATTTATTAATCGCTGTTTCAGTTCTTAAACGTATTGTTACGACAGAAGGAATCTGGCATCCGAAAGCAAAAAGTATCAGCCAACGAATAAGAACTTTGGGAGAATTTGAAGAAGAACAATGGAGCGTGTAACGGTCGAGAGTTCGAAAATGGACGGTTAGCTGTTCTGAGACAATGCGCGTTAAGTATAAAGAATTATCTTCATGTGATGTGTACGCGGGAAGTATAAAAGTGGTGTCTTTCATGTGATGTGAAAGCCGAAATGGCCGCACAAAATAATGAGTTGAGAACTGAGATAGTTTCTCAAAAAGATGACTTGAAAGCCGATATGGCCGCACAAAATAATGAGTTGAGAACTGAGATAGTTTCTCAAAAAGATGACTTGAAAGCCGATATGGCCGCACAAAATAATGAGTTGAGAAATAAAATAGGTGACCTGGCCGCACAAAATACTGAGATGAGAGCTGAAGTGACCTCAAATTGATAAGATTTCTGATAAGTGTAAGGACATTATGATCGAACTAAATAGTGTAAAAGATGATCTTGAAAGTGTTAAGTTAGATTATAAACATGAAATTGAAATTGTAAAAACTGATTGTGAACGCCAGTTTCAGATTTTGAGAAATGAAATGATACATTCTGCTTGTGATAATAGTAAATCTAGTGAAAATAATGTTGTTACACATATCGCTAGAAATATAACTAAACTTTCTACATATGATGGTCAATCATCTTGGACAGTATTTAAAACACAATTTGAAGTTATCGCTATAGCCAATGAGTAGAATGAATTCCAAAAGGCCAGTTTTCTTGCAGCTTCGTTAAGAAATTCTGCTGCGGAAGTTTTGCAGTCTGTTCCAGAAGAAAAACGACTTGATTATCAAAGTCTAGTTTCTGCATTAGGACTAAGGTTTCGTGATAGTTATATAAAACAATATTACGTGACTGAATTTAAACATCGCATGCAGAAAAATGGTGAAACTTTGCAGGAGCTTGCTAGTGATATTGAGCGTCTAGCTAGATTGGCTTATAGTAACTGTCCACCAGAAATTCAAGATAATTTAGCTCAATTACAATTTATTGATGCTATTGCTGACCCTGACACTCAGCAATCTCTGAGGATGTTAGAAGGTGAATCCTTAAAGTCAGCTGTGGTACATGCTATGAAATATGAGTGCTCTAGGCTTTCCTCCCGAGCGAACAAACGTACAGTGAGATTTGTGAGTGCAGAAGAAACTGTAGAAAAGGATAATGAAATGAAAGAACTAACCAAAGCCATACTATCCGTTTTGAAAAATATAAAAGGTTCTTCTTCAAAAACTACAACAGACCTTCAGTGTTGGAATTGTGGCAAGACCGGACACATTCGTACCAACTGTAATAGGAAACGAATGAGGAGTCCTAGTCCATCTACCAGAGAACAGGATCAGGAAAACAGAAAATTGTCAATCTTGCGAGGCAAAGGCTGGCTGTTGATTGGTTGGCCCCAGGGGAAGTCGCTCACGTTTCAACATTACATGGTGATAATAATGGATTAGTAGCTGATGGAGCAATAAATGGAATACCTTGCCGTATGATAGTCGACACTGGTGCAAATGTAACTTTACTCAGAACGGATATAATAAAGAAAATAATACCTCACCCAAACTTGAATACTAAAATAAAAAATAATAAATACCCCCTCAAGCAGCTGCTTGCCACAGAGGTCTGACAGGAGCCTGTCAGTTTATATGCCAAAGTAGAAGATCTGAGAGGATGGCAGGACCTCAGCAGAAAAACAGCACATACAACCATGCCTTATCCGGGGTTCGAACCCAGGTCCCTTAGATCAGTAGCCAGGCGCGCTAACCACTCGGCCATGGGACGGCTACTTGAATACTACACAGTCTAAAATAAGCCTACAAACAGCCACTTGAATACTACACAGTCTAAAATAAGCCTACAAACAGCCACTGGAGATCGTGCAAAAGTCCATGGAAAAATAGAACTTAACATCCGAGTTGGTAGCTGTCTGGTACACCACCCTGTTTACATCGCTGACATCTACGATGAATGCATATTAGGCCTCGATTTTCTTAAGAAACATGGATTCAACATTAGACCCAGTGATAACCTACTCATCTATGAGACAGAAGAGATTCCTCTGCTTAGCTGAAAGTCTGATTCTTTATCAAGCGTAACTTCAATATTAGTGACGGAAGACACAGAGATCCCAGCACAAAGTGAAGTTATAGTCCATGGACATCGGGCGGAGACTTCTGGGGCCTTCCGATTGGCAGTTACTGATGCCTCTGGTAAAGGAGCTTTGGCTCATAATATCCTGGTTGCAAGGACTTTAGTCAGAATAGATAAAGAACAGATCCCTATCAGAGTGATGAACTGTAACAAATCCAATAGCATGTTAAAAAAGGTGAAGAATTAGCAATATGTGAAGCTGTTACCTGTGTAACAAGTATAAATAAAATAGAAGTTACTGATTCAAATCAAAATCATACAGACATCCCATCTCATCTTACTGAATTATGGAGAGAAACAAGACGAATATTAACTGAAAACCAAGCTGTTAAGGCCGAGAACCTATTAAAAGAATTTTCTGACATTTTTTCTGCCACATCAAATGATTATGGCCGTACAAACCTGACAGAATATAAAATCAACACTGGTGATTCTCCTCCAGTCCATCTGCCGGCAAGAAGGCTTCCATTGGCAAAAAGAGAGGAGACGGAACAACTCATAAAGGACATGGAAGCTCAAGGCATCATAGAACCATCGCAGAGTCCCTGGACATCACCAGTAGTTCTTGTCAAGAAAAAGGATGGATCTACACGATTTTGTGTAGATTATCGCAGATTAAATGACGTAACAAAGAAAGACTCCTTTCCTTTACCCAGGAATGATGATACACTAGACACTTTATCTGGATCAGAATGGTTCTCAGCATTAGACTTAAAGAGCGGCTATTGGCAAGTTGGTATACGTCCTGAAGACCGTGAGAAAACAGCTTTCACTACAGGGAATGGACTTTGGCAGTTTAAGGTGATGCCATTTGGACTTCGTAATGCTCCTGCTACATTTGAACTACTAATGGAGTCGGTGCTCAAAGGTTTGTCTTTGGAGGTCTGTCTGGTTTACTTGGACGACATCATAGTTCTTGGAAGAACTTTTGAAGAACATTTGAGAAATCTTCGTCAAGTATTTGAAAAACTTAAGGCAGCCAAGTTAAAATTGGGACCGACAAAGTGTAAACTGTTCCAGCAAGAAGTTCATTACCTTGGTCATGTGATCACTACATCAGGGATTAAGACTGATCCTAGTAAGATATAAGCTGTAAGAGACTGGACTCCACCACAAGATGTTCATCAACTTCGTAGTTTTATTGGACTTTGCACCTACTATAGAAGATTTGTCAAAGGTTTTTCCAACATCGCAAGGTTATTACACCGTCTGACAGAAGAGTGCCAGCGGTTTATGTGGACCAGTGAATGCGATATAGCCTTTCAACAGCTAAAGAAAACTCTTTCCACAGCCCCAGTGCTAGCGTACCCACGAACTGGAAAACAATTCGTAACAGATACTGACGTAAGTAACACAGGAGTTGGTGCTGTACTTTCACAAGAACAAGACGGACAAGAGAAAGTTATTGCATACTTTAGTAAAACTTTATCCAAACCAGAGCGGAATTATTGTGTAACACGCAAAGAACTGTTAGCAATGGTAAAAGCAATAGAACATTTTCATCATTATCTCTATGGCCAGAAATTCCTTATACGTACTGATCATGCTGCACTTAGATGGTTATTAAACTTCAGAAACCCTGAACCCTGAATCGCTAGGTGGATACAACGGTTACAAGAATACGATTTCTCCATCGAACATCGAAGTGGTAAAATGCATAAGAATGCAGATGCTCTTTCCAGGCACCCATGTATTGCCAACTGTAAACATTGCTATAATGCAGAACTGAAATTTGGAACTAAAGAGATAATGCCCATAAGACAAATAGTATCGACACAAACAAACAGTGATACCCCTAATATCTGGAATCCAATTGAAATCAGGAAGGCTCAACTAGATGATGAAGACAAAACCAATATTAGAATTGATTGAAAAATCTGATGTAAGACCTAATTGGGAGCAAATCTCGAGGTATTGTCCAACTACTAAAAGTTACTGGGCACAGTGGGACTCCTTAAAAATGAAAGACGGTGTATTATACAGAAGACGGGAGAATCCCACTGGACGGCTGATCTGTTGGCAGATAATCCTTCCTCGCTCCCGAGTGGAACTTGTGATGAAAGATGTACATGATAGTGCCACTGGAGGACACTTCGGTGTTAATAAGACATTAGCCAAAGCCAGGGAACGATTTCATTAGTTGAAAAGTAGGGCAGACGTTGAAAGATGGTGTAGGCAATGTGAAGCCTGTGCAGCAAAGAAAGGCCCTAAGACTAGGAGTTGGGGTAAGCTGCAGACGTATAACGTTGGTGCCCCTTTTGAAAGAATAGCCATTGGTGTAATGGGTCCGTTTCCTAGAACTGATGATGAAAATCGATATTTATTAGTGGTAATGGATTATTTCACAAAGTGGCCTGAGGTATATCCCATACAAGACCAGGAAGCAACAACAGTGGCAGAGATGATAGTTAATAACTTCATTAGTAGGTATGGAGTACAGTCACTCAAAAAAGTATCCGGACGCCATGGTTAATTAAAAATTCAGAAAAAATATCTGGCAACGATTTTTTCAGAAATTAGTGATCTGGCATCCTTCGTGTACTGTACACGAAGGATGCCAGATCACTAATTTCTGAAAAAATCGTTGCCAGATATTTTTTCTGAATTTTGTAATCAACCATAGCGTTCGGATACTTTTTTGAGCGACTGTACCTTTACAACTCCACTCTGATCAAGGACGGAATTTTGAATCCAATGTGTTTAAAGGCATCTGTCAGCTATTAGGTATTCAGAAAACCAGAACAACTCCCTTACACCCTCAGTCGGATGGTATGGTTGAAAGATTCAATAGAACAATTGCTCAGCATTTAGCATTATTTGTGAACGACCACCAACGTGACTGGGATCGCCATGTACCACTCCTTTTGCTGGCATATAGGACGGCAGTGCATGAGACAACTGGACAGACACCTTCCATGATGCTTTTTGGAAGAGAATTACGTCTTCCCTGTGACCTTTTATATGGTCGGCCCGAAGCAATGCCTGTGTCCACTCCACAATGCGTACAAGAATTACAACAACGACTAGAAGAAATCCATCACTCCGTTAGACATAACATCGACATAGCAAGTGACAGAACCAAAACAAGATATGACAGTAAAATAAATGGAACTGTTTTCAATCAAGGAGATCTTGTCTGGCTATACAGTCCACATAGAAAGAAAGGACTATCTCCAAAACTTCAGAAACCTTGGGAAGGTCCATATACAATAGTTAACAGGATTAATGACGTGGTATATCGCATTCGTCGACGTCCAGCTATAAAGTGCAAGGTGGTTCACGTGGATCGTTTGGCCCCGTTTCATCAAAGAACTGAAGAAGCTTTGGAATCCAGAATTGTTCGGGACGAACAAGACCTAGGAAGGGGGCAGTGTTACGACAGAAGGAATCTGGCATCCGAAAGCAAAAGTAGCTTCAGCCAACGAATAAGAACTTTGGGAGAATTTGAAGAAGAACAGTGGAGTGTGTAACGGTCGTGTGTGTAACGGTCGAGAGTTCGAAAATGGACGGTTAGCTGTTCTGAGACAGTGCGCGTTAAGTATAAAGAATTATATATTGAGCATGATTATGGATCCTGGACTTGCTGCACTGGTGGGCCTCTGTTGAGGGAGAGTCTGCCGCTGTGTTTCTTTTTGCTTCTGGGTTGCCTGCTCTAAGTGAACAGAGGCATGGGATACCTTATATCAGCTGGTGGATAATCCTAATCAGAGGCCATCGCAGGTACCTGAACCTTACTTAGCTAGTTGGGCATCGTCAAGCCTAAACTGGAGTAATGTGTCTCAGGCAGGCCATATGGTCCTTGAAAAAGTCCACTTGAAAAGGTGGTGCCTGAAGTTCCTACCAGCATCGGTGACTTCAGCCTTTAGCGGAGGAGGAACAGGTCTTTGCCCCATGCCTGCGATCAGGGGGCTGTTTGATATTGTTGGCCCTACCAATCTCAATAAACCTAATTTCTTTAAAAATCCTACTAATCATTTTCTCTCTGCAGGAACGTGGAACGTGAGGACATTACATAGAGATTATTCTCTTGATGTCCTCATGCAGGAATTCCAGCGCTATAACCTAGATATTCTAGGCTTGCAAGAGACCAGATGGACAGGTAAAGGTGAGATACTTAAAAATAACTTTAAATTTCTCTTTACAGGGAGGAAGGATTGAAAGCATCACCAAGGCGTGGGTCTGCTGCTCAGCAGACATGCTAGTGATGTTCTTCTAGGATATGAGTGCATTAATGAAAGGTTTCTTACAGCAAAATTTCAGACAAGCGTTAAAGACTTGAATGTTATCTGCTGTTATGCCCCCACTGAGGATTCTGATGAGGATGAAAAGGATAGGTTTTACGGACAACTTCAGGATATTTTTAATTCTGTCAAGAAAGGAGATATTACCCTTGTTCTTGGTGACTTCAATGCCAAAGTTGGTACCGACTCTGACCTTTGGGGAGGAGTAATAGGCCCTTTTGGTATTGGTAGCTGCAATGGCAATGGGCAACGTCTCCTACAGGTAAGTAAACTAAATGGTTTCAGAATAACTAACACATATTACAAACACCGCGACATACATAAACACACATGGGTTTCACCTGATAGGCTGCATAAGAATATGATTGATTATATATTAATTAACAGCAAATGGGCTAGTTCTGTTAGAAATACCAGGGTATATAGGGGAGCTGAAATTGGATCTGATCATTACCTTGTTAAAAGTGTCTTGCAACTTAAACTTAAAAAGTGTTGTGCTAGGTTTAAAAAATTTACCTTTAATACCAAAGCTCTGAAAGACCCAGTTATAGCTAAAGCTTACCATGGTAGGTTACTTAGTCATTATGACAGTCATGGTTTGCTTAATACTGAAGTTGAAGAAGAATGGGGCCATTTTAAACAGGCTTTTTTGGAAACTAACAGTACTCTTTTAGGGAAAAAGGAGCAGAGGAGGCAGAATTATTTAAGTGATAAGGCACTTGAGCTTATTTCAGAAAGAAGGAACTGCAGGAATGTCCTTAATCAGTACCCTACTAGTCCTAATAGAAAGCATTACAAAGAACTTAATAAACGTGTAAAGGATCAGTTAGCTACTGATAAGAATCTTTGGCTTGATGGCCTTGCTGACAAAGCTGAGGAAGCAGTTAGAAGCACAACAGCAGAGAGCTGTACCAGATAGTTAATGTTTTGTGTGGTAGAAAACGAGCAGGTATACAGGGATTGAAGGATAAACAAGGCAAGGTTATAGAAGGTGAGGATTCTGTCATGGCTAGGTGGGCTGAGCATTTCAGTGATGTTCTAAACAATGTGGTTAGTTCTACTCCCATTGTTTGCAATAATGATAGATGCATTGTTGGCTTTAATGTTGGCCCTATAACACAATCTGAAGTTAGTTTGGCTATTTCTAAACTTAAACTTCATAAATCCCCAGGGGTGGATGAAATTACTACGGAAATGCTTAGAGCTGGGAATGTTTCAGTTACCATTTGGATGACTGAAATTTTGAAAAACGTTTATGATAAAGGCATGGTTCCTAAAGATTTTACCAGAGCTATTATTATCCCTATTTTCAAAAAAGGTGATCGCAGTTCTTGTGATAACTATAGGGGTGTCAGCCTACTCTCCGTTCCAGGTAAAGTTCTTTCCATGATTGTGCTTAAGAGAATTAAGAATCTGGTTGACAGGCAATTGCGTGATGAGCAATGTGGATTCAGAAGTGGTAGGTCAGATATTTTCACTTAGGCAGATTCTTGAAAAATGTTTAGAGTTTCAGAAACCTTTGGTTGCTAGCTTTGTTGATTTCAAAAAGGCTTTCGACTCTGTTGATCGTCATAATTTGTGGTTGATTGTGAGATCATATGGTATACCAGACAAGTTAGTTAACATAATGAAAGCTCTCTATAATAACACTGAATCATGTGTGAGGGTTGGTAAGTCTTGTAGCAATTGGTTTAGCATTACTTCTGGTGTTCGACAAGGGTGCATTTTGTCTCCTTTTCTCTTTAATTTGGTTGTTGATTATGTTATGCGAAATTCACTTCAAGGGAAAGTTTTTGGCCTTAAATGGGCTGGAGATACTAAAATTTCTGATTTAGATTATGCTGATGATTTAGCCCTTTTGGCAAATGATGTTGATGAGATGAACTCTTTCATTCGAACTGTTGATGAGACTGGTAGTACAGTAGGTTTGGTTATAAACAGAGAGAAAACTAAAGTGATGAAAATTGGTCAGGCAGGTTGTGATTCAGTTAATCTGAATGGTTGCAGTCTTGAGCAGGTGTCACAGTTTAATTATCTTGGGAGTTGCGTAACTGATACTGGTGATGTGCGGCATGAGATTAACAGACGAATAGGTATTGCTGCCGGGACTTTTAAGAATCTATGGAGATTGTGGAGAAATAGGCGTATACACCTAAAGACTAAAATTAGACTGTATAATAGTTTGATTCTTTCTAGGGTTAGTTATGGTAGTGAAACTTGGACGCTGTGTAAGCAAGATAACAGGAAACTAGATGCTTTTGATTCTAGATGCTTACGCAGTATCTTGGGTATTAGGTGGTTTAACTTTGTAACTAATGATGAGGTTAGGCAAAGGAGTCTGCAACCTCCTTTAAGCAGCATATTGTGCAGAGAGAGACTCCGCTGGTTTGGCCATGTTGCCCGTATGGATAATTATAGATTGGCGAATAGGGTTATGAACAGTGTGCGTAGAGGCCTCAGAAGGAGGGGGAGACCTAGGATGCGGTGGGCAGACAATGTTAAACAGGACCTTGTTAGAATTGGAGTACAGTGGCCGGATGCAGCAGATGTAGCTCAGGACAGATATGCTTGGAGAATTAAACTGCGCGGTCTGGTTGGACCTCCGTAGCCCATGGCTGCTTGAGGATGATGATGATGATGTGTACGCGGGAAGCATAAAAGTGGTGTCTTTTATGTGACGTGTACGCGGACGGTCGTATGGTTCTGCTAGTGTGAGTTAGCGAACTAACACAGGACGATTTTGTTTGTGTATGAAGATGTTCAAGCGACATGGTAATCAAGTAAAAAGGTAACATTTAGTGGAATAGACAGAGCTAATGTTATGTGCTCTGCGCAGGAAGGTTGATGACTTGTGTATGGATAATAGTTGATATGTTTATAAGATACTTCATCCATATTTGCTTTGTAACAATTTACCTTGTATTGAATTTGGTTTTAAAATATGGTTTTTAATACTCACGCTCAGTTGCTATCCATTTTTGTAATCCGCAACAGTATTAAAACTTAAATAACATGCAAATCAATCCACTAGAAGACGTGTATTTCACGAACGTCTGTAACAGTTCTTTCAGTCTCCATTTATGAAAATGAAATCTGAAGCAGATGCGCACAATCGTTTTTGGATCTTTCAAATAGACCTTCTGACATTCACTTCCCTTACTTTGTCAGTTTTTACTTACATTTTACTTTCACTATTAATAATTATAATTAAATCAGTTTTAATAGGAATATAAATTATTTTACAGGCATTACAGTCATTACCGCAGTTAAAAAAATTATAAGTGTATATTTTCTTGTACATAAATGTGTATAATTTTTATTAAGTTACCATTTTTTTTGATATACCTCGGGCGCGTCTGTTTCCAGTGAGCAAATAACTAGGAAAAAAATAACATATTTCAGAAATTAATTTCGTATTTATGTCTACTAACCAAAATTTTAAGTTTTTTTAATATGAAAACGTATTTTCTTGTTTATAGCAAAAATATAAATATAGACATCGCATATTATATGGGTTTACACGAGAAAGTTATAAATTAAGGAACACTTCTACTTCGGTGAGCTTTTTCTGTTTATTTATGACAGAAAAATAAAAGACTGTAAATGGTAGCTATACAGTCGTATCAGAATAATATAAACACCTACTATAGTATATGTATGGTAGGTGGTCATATTATTCTGACACGACTGTGTAAGATAAGGTAAATGATAAGGTAAATGGTAGACTGGAATGAGAGCATGATGATGCATAGAACAGGCCAGGCCTAGCACCTAATTTCCGACCCCGCCTTCTCGTTGTGCAGACCGTTAGTACCTTTCAAAACAGATGATCTCGTGTAAGTTTACGGAAGAGAAGGGCTGTCCGATCAATGTGGCCTACTGATCTCAACAACTATGGCTACTTTTCTTTTTTTTCTACCCTGCTGAGGAGTGGTCAACAACACAAGGTGCTGGTGCTGATCATATCTACCAACCTGAAAGGATTATAGCTCTGAGCTTGATTATGGATCCTGAATTGCTGCACTGGTGGGCTTCTGTGGAGGGAACCTTTTCCACTGTGTTTTTTTGTGGGTTGACAGCTCCAAGTGAATATATTCGCATGATATGCTTTATCAGCTGCAGATAATTCAGAGCAGAGGTCATCGCAGGCATCTGAACTCTCACTTCTACGGGAATCGTCCAGTTCTACATTGGAGGAAGTCTTCCTTTAGTAGTGGTGGAACGGGTCTCTGCCCGTTATGCCGGGTCTCAATGCCTGCGATTAGGGGGCTGTTTGATATTGTCGGCATTCCCTCTCTCAATAAACATAGTTTCTTTAAACATCCGACTAGCCATTTTCTCTCCATAGAATTGGAATGTGAGGACCTTGCACAGAGCCTATTCTCTTGATGTCCTCACACAATAATTCAACCATTATAACCTTGATATTCTCGGCTTTCAAGAGAACAGAGGGACAAATAAAGGTCAGATTTTTAAAAATAATCTTAAATTTATCTTTACAGGAAGGAAAGAAATATAAAAAAAACATTTCCAAGGTGTAAGTTTGCTTCTCAGCAGACACGCTAGTGATGCTCTTCTAGGATATGAGTTCATTAATCAACGGTTTCTTACAGCTAAATTTCAGAAAAGCAATAAAGACTTGAATGTTATCTGTTGTTATACCCCCACTGAGGATATCGATGAGGATGAGAAGGATATGTTTCACGGACAACTTCAGGATATATTGAATTTTGAATTCTGACAAGAAAGAAGATATTACCCTTGTTCTTGGTGACTTCAATGCCAAAGTTGGTGCTGAATCTGACCTTGGGGAGAGTTGATAGGCCCTTTTGGCATTGGTAGCTGCAATGGCAATGGGCAACGTCTCTTACAGGTAAGTACACTTAATGGTTTGAGAATAACTAACACTTACTACAAACACCGCGACATACACATGTACACATGGGTGTCACCATATGGGCTGTACAAGAATATGATTGATTATATATTAGCTAATAGCAAATACGCTAGTTGTGTCAGAAATACTAAGTGAGACAATACAAGCAGAGAACTGTACCAGATAGTTAATATTTTTTGTGGTAGAAAACGGACAGGTATACAGGTGTTGAAGGATAAACAAGGTAATGTTATAGAAGGGGAAGTTTCTGTCATGACTAGGTGGGCTGAGCGTTATGAAAGTATATAAGTAACAATATGATTAGTTCTTCTTCCATTGTTTGTAATGATGATAAGATGCATTATTGGCTTTAATGTTGGCCCTATATCATAGTTCAGAGATAGGTTATTTGGCTATTTCTAAATTTAAACTACATAAATCCCCAAGAGTAGATGAAATTACTACTCAAATACTTGGAATTTCAATACTTAGAGCTAAGAATGTTTCGGTACCTCATGGATGACTGAAAATTTGAATATCTTTTTTGATAAATTCATGGTTCCTAAAGATTTTACCAGAGCAATTATAATTCCTATTTTTAAAAAAGGTGATTGCAGTTCTTGTGATAACTATAGGGGTATCAGCCTACATTCTGTTCCAGGTAAAGTTCTTTGCATGATTGTGCTTAATAGAAATAAAAATCTGGTTTACGGGCAATTGCGTGATGAGCAATGTGGATTCAGAAGTGGTAAGAGATGTATAGAAGAGATGTTTCCCTTAGGCACATTCTTGAGAAAAGTTTAGAGTTTCAGAAACCTTTGGTTGCTAGCTTTGTTGATTTCAAAAAGGCTTTCGACTTTATTGATCATCATAATTTGTCGTTGATTGTGACATCATATGGTATACCAGACAAGTTAGTTAACATAATGAAAGCTCTCTATAATAACACTGAGTCATGTGTGAGAGTTGGTAAATCTTGTAGCAATTGGTTTAGCATTACTTCTGGTGTTCGACAAGGGTGCATTTTGTCACCATATCTCTTTAGTTTGGTTATTGATTATGTTATGCGAAATTTACTTCTAGGGAAAGATTTTGGCCTTAAATGGACTGGAGATAAGAAGATTTCTTATTTAGATTATGCTGATGATTTAGCCCTTTTGGCAAATGATGTTGATTATTAGAGTATTTTCATTCGAGCTGTTGGTGAGACTGGTAGTAGAGTAGGTTTGGTTATAAACAGAGAGAAAACTAAAGTGATGAAAAATGGTCAGGCAGGCAGTGATTCAGTTAATCTGAATGGTTGCACCCTTGAGCAGGTATCACAGTTTAATTATCTTGGGAGCTCTGTAACAGACACTGGTGATGTGTGACATTTAAGAATCTACGGAGAGTGTGGAGAAATAGGCGTATACACCTAAAGACTAAAATTAGACTGTATAATAGTTTGGTTCTTTCTACGGTTAGTTATGGTGGTGAAACCTGTACAATTTGTAAACATGATAACAGGAAACTAGATGCTTTCGATTCCAGATGCTTACTCAGTATCTTGGGCATTAGGTGATTCAACTTTGTAACTAATGATGATGTTAGGCAAAGGAGTCTGCAACCTCCTTTAAGCAGCATATTGTGGAGAGAGAGACTACGTTGGTTTGACCTTGTTGCCCGTATGCTTAATCATAGATTAACGAATAGGGTTATGAACAGTGTGCCTAAAAGCCTCAGAAAGAGGGGGAGACCAAGGATGCGGTGGGCAGACAATGTCAAAAAGGACTTTGTTAGAAATCGTGTGCAGTGACCATACGCAGCTGATTTAGCTCAGGACAGATCTGCTCGGTGAACTAAATTGCACCTAGTCTGGTTGGACCTCCATAGCCCACTGTTGCTTGAGGATGGTGAGGATGATGTAAAACTGCCTACAATACGAATGAAAAACAAATTAAAGAAACCTATTATTTTAGTTTGTCATTAAAGTGTACAGAAGCGAAATCACCAAAGGTATGGATTTTTGCCCTAAAAAAATCTTCCCGATTAAAAATATTAACAGGATATAAGTTACAAATACAAATGGTCACCTTTTCCTTCCCAGAGTTTTGTTGTGTTCGTGAAATTTTAATCATTTATTCACTACTTCAACATAAAACTGCCTGAAGAGAACGGTTTGTTTGTCAAATGATTGCGTGCTATCATCATCATCACCACCACCCTCATCATCATCATCATCATCATCATCATCATCATCGTCGTCGTCGTCGTCGTCGTCGTCATCATAATCATCAAGCAGCCATGGGTTACGGAGGTCCAACCAGACCGTGCAATTTAATTCAAACAAGTCTATCTTCAGCTACATCTACTGCATCTGGCCATTGTACACCAATTTTAACAAGGTACTTTTTGACATTGTCTGCCCACCGCATCCTAGGTCTCCCCTTCTTTCTGAGGCCTTTAGGCACACCGTTCATAAACCTATTCGCCAATCTATAATTATCCATACGGGCAACATGGCCAAACCAACGGAGTCTCACTCTGCACAATATGCTGCTTAAAGGAGGTTGCAAACTCCTTTCCCTAACCTCATCATTAGTTACAAAGTTGAACCACCTAATGCCCAAGATACTGCGTAAGCATCTGGAATCAAAAGCATCTAGTTTCCTGTTATCATGTTTACAAAGTGTCCAAGTTTCACTACCATAACTAACCCTAGAAAGAACCAAACTATTATACAGCCTAATTTTAGTCTTTAGGTGTATACACCTATTTCTCCACACTCTCCATAGATTCTTAAAAGTCCCGGCAGCAATCCCTATTCGTCTGTTAATCTCATGCCGCACATCACCAGTATCTGTTACATAGCTCCCAAGATAATTAAACTGTGACACCTGCTCAAGACTGCAACCATTCAGATTAACTGAATCACAACCTGCCTGACCAATTTTCATCACTTTAGTTTTCTCTCTGTTTATAACCAAACCTACTCTACTACCAGTCTCATCAACAACTCGAATGAAAAAGTTCATCTCATCAATATCATTTGCTAAAAAGGGCTAAATCATCAGCATAATGCAAATCAGAAATTTTAGTATCTCCAGACCATTTAAGGCCAAAATCTTTCCCTTGAAGTGAATTTTGCATAACATAATCAGTAACCAAACTAAACAGAAAAGGAGACAAAATGGACCCTTGTCGAACACCAGAAGTACTGCTAAACCAATTGCTACAAGACTTACTAACTCTCACATACGACTCAATGTTATTATAGAGAGCTTTCATTATGTTAACTAACTTGTCTGGTATACCATATGATGTCACATTCAACCACAAATTATGATGATCAATAGAGTCGAAAGCCTTTTTGAAATCAACAAGGCTAGCTACCAAAAGTTTCTGAAACTCTAAATATTTCTCAAGAATCTGCCTAAGTGAAAATATCTGATCTACACATCCCCTACCACTTCTGAATCCACATTGCTCATCACGCAATTGCCTGTCAACCAGATTCTTAATTGTATTAAGCACAATCATTGAAAGAACTTTACCTGGAACAGAGAGTAGGCTGATACCCCTATAGTCATCATAAGAACTGCGATCAACTTTTTTGAAAATAGGGATAATAATAGCTATGGTAAAATCCTTAGGCCTTTATCATAAAAGATATTCAAAATTTCAGTCATCCAAGTGGTAACAGTAACATTCCCATCTTCAAGCATTTTCCGTAGTAATTTCATCTGCGACTGGGGATTTACGTAGTTTAAATTTAGAAACAACCAAAATAACATCAGATTGTGTATAAGACCAACATTAAAGCCAGTAATGCATCTATCATCATTATAAACAATGGGAGTAGAACTACTCACATTTTTTAGAATATCACTGAAATGCTCAGCCTACCTAGCCATGATAGAACCCTCACCTTCTATAACCTTACCTTGTTTATCCTTCAATCCCTGTATACCAGTCCGTTTTCTACCACACAAAACATTATCTATCTGGTATAGCGATCTGCTGTTGTGCTGTCTGACTGCTTCCTTGGTTTTGTCAGCGAAGCCATCGAGCCAAAGATTCTTATCAGCAACTAACTAATCTTTTACACATTTATTAAGCTCTCTCTAATGCCTTCTATTAGGACTAGTAGGGTATTGATTAAGGACACTCCTGCAGTTCTTTCTTTCTGAAATAAGCGCATGTGCCTTATCACTCAAATAATTCTATCTACTCTGCTCCTTTTTTCCTAAAAGAGTACTGTTAGTTTCCGAAAAAGCCTGATTAAAATGGTCCCATTCTTCCTCAACTTAAGTAGTAAGCAAACCATGACTGTCATAATGACTAAGCAACCTATTATGGTAAGCTTTAGCTATAACTGGGTCTTTCAGAGCTTCAGTATTAAAGGTAAAATTTTTAACCCTAGCACAACACTTTTTAAGTTTAAGTTGTAAGATGCTTTTAACAAGATAATAATCAGATCCAATTTCAGCTCCCCTATATGCCCTGGTATTCCTAACAGAACTAGTCCATTTGCTGTTAATTAATATATAATCAATCATATTGTTATGCAGCCTATCAGGTGAAACCCATGTGTACTTATGTATGTCGCGGTGTTTGTAATATGTGTTAGTTATTCTGAAAGCATTGAGTTTACTTACCTGTAGGAGACGCTGCCCATTGCCATTGCAGCTACCAATAACAAAAGGGCCAATCATCCCTCACCAAAGGTCAGAGTCAGTACCAACTTTGGCATTGAAGTCACCAAGAACAAGGGTAATATCTCCTTTCTTGACAGAATTCAAAATATCCTGAAGTTGTTCATGAAACCTATCCTTCTCATCCTCATCGGCATCCTGAGTGGGGGCATAACAGCAGATAACATTCAGGGCTTTAACGCTTGTCTGTAATTTTGCTGTAAGAAACCTTTCATTAATGCACTCATATCCTAGAAGAGCATCACTAGCGTGTCTGCTGAGAAGCAGACCCACGCCTTGGTGATGCTTATTGTCGTCCCTCCCTGAAAATAGAAATTTAAGATTATTTTTAAGAATCTGACCTTTATCTGTCCATCTGGTCTCTTGCAAGCCGAGAATATCTAAATTATAATGGTGGAATTCTTGCGTGAGGACATCAAGAGAAAACTCTCTGTGCAGAGTCTTCACATTCCAACTACCTATGGAGAGAAAACGGTTAGTGGGATGTTTAAAGAAACTATGGTTATTGAGAGAGGGAATGCCGACAATATCAAACGGCCCCCTAATCGGAGACATGGGGCAAAGACCCGTTCCCCCACCACTAAAGGCTGAAGCCATCTACAGTGGAATACGTCTTCCAATGTAGAATTTGACGATGCCAGTAGAAGCAAAGAGTTCAGGTGCCTGCGATGACCTCTGCTCAGGATTATCCACCAGCTGATAAACATATCCTGTGAATCTATTCACTTGGGGCTGTCAACCCACAAACAAACAGAAAACACAGCAGAAGATTTTCCCTCCACAGAAGCCCACCAGTGCAACAAAATCAGGATCCATAATCAAGCTCAGAGCCATATGTCTGTCCAGTCCAATGGGTTTATATGGTCAGCACCAGACCCTGTGTGGTTGACCACTCCTCAGGAGTTTGGAAAAAAAGAAAGGTAGCCGAGTTGTCCAGATCGGTAGGCCAAAATAATCTTGCAGCCCTCCACTTCTGTTCACTTTCACAAGAGAGTATCTCTTTTGAAAGGTACTAACGGTCTGCACCACGAGAAGGCGGGGTCGGGCATTAGGTGCTAGGATTGGCCGTTTCTATGCATCTAGCGAGATTTTTTATTTTAAGACGTTAAGCATAAAACTACCTTTTTGGAGCATTTGGGCAGTCCTGTAGTCTTATCATTGTTGACGAAGGCTAAAGGGGAGTTGGGGTGGCACAAAACTGAGCCTTAGTGCAATAAAAAACAGAGTACCTGTATTAAAAGTGAGGTCCAGGCAGCAGAGAGTGCTGTTCAGCTAGTATCAAATAAATTATTGTTATGAGAAATTTCAAAAATTTTGTGTTGTGACTAAATGTAAAACTAATTTGCTGCTTCTTGACTATTATTTATTCAAGTAATTGATGTTAATTATTATTACTTTTAGTTAGTGTACTTTAAATTTCGGTTCCTTAAAGTGTTTAGATACTCTCCATTTGAGGTATGTTTTCCCATTCTAGTGATGATTTTCGATATTTTTATGTTCATTCGTTTTGTTAAAAATTGAATACTCTTCCAAATGTTCGAGATAATTTACAAGTGTGTAGCTATATATACCATTCGACAGGAAACATTAGGGAAAACCGATTTTTTTATGCAAAATCATATTTGGAAATTTAAATTAGTTCCTCGATTTCAAAAGTTAGGCTTTTAGGAAACAGGCGTTTAAATGCAAATGAAATATTCCCCTCTTCATGGATGAGCCAAAAATGCGAAGCGAATCAGGCATTATTTCTTTCAGTTACTGGAGTCCCTTATAAATGGAAATTTCTTTCAGGTACTGGAGTCCCTTATAAACCGAACCCTCTGCTTAAGGGTTTCGTTTGAGTAAGAGCAGCGTCCCTTGATGTGTGTTCAAACGTCCTTCCTGTTTTACAGGACGCACAGACTAGTATTTATTATCACTGCCGTAGTCTCGAGCACTAGCACTCGCGCCCGCCCAAGGCTAATTGTTAATTGTCGTAAAAGGGCTTTCTGACTCGTCATCATGTGCAGGCAGCCAGTTCAGACCCGAAAATAACAGCTATGAATCACATCCCCACAATAGCACTTCCAAAAAACCCCTTAATACATATATATATAATTACAACAACAAAAATACAATAAAAATACAATAATAGATAAAAAAAATACATTAGAGAGGCATGACAGAAGCATCGAATATTAGCATCAAGGCATTAAAAATCCTGATTTTTACACTTTCTTAAGTTTCTCACTTGCCTTCGAAATTTTCAATAAATTCTTTGAGGATAAACTAAAAAATTTAGGTATGGAATATTATTGCAGAAGAAATTGTGTTTGCAGAATTTCAGAATTTCGATTTTTGGAGTTAGAATTTTGATTGTAGAAGAAATAACAAACAAAATGTTGAGCTAGGGTCAAGTTGCATGGCGGGAAAAGAAAACACTTAAAAACCAAAGTGCTCCTTACAGTGCCTTCATGCTTTTTATCTCATCCGATATAAATATCTGAGATTGGAAATTCATAACGAGACGCTAATGGTGATGAAAACATTTTCTTTTAAAACGAATTCCGTTTCTTGTTGCAGGACGCCTGAAGCCGACGACAGTTTCTTCGAGAACTTCACTGCGTTGTCATGGAAACGGGAGAACCGACGTCTTCAGGCAGTTCAAGAGGTAAGGTTTCGTGTCATCCCGATAATGTATACTTAAATGACGTCAATGGTCTGTGACGGTGTTATTTCTACTATTTATAGGTGACGCTAGGTGGCTCAGTCAGCAGTGTGATGGCCTCTCGAGGTTTTCAGATTCTTAATGGTCGAATTTGATCCGAAGTTTCCAGAAATCTTATGATATTCATTTATGACAGTTTTAAGATTCTTAATGAATTGATCGTATTCGAGGCAACTTTGCATTCTTTCTGATCCGATCTCTTCCATGTCAGACTTCAGATTCTTCAAGATCGGGTCCAATCTGTGGCAGTTTCCTGAATCTCAGGTTCACCGAGAACAGATAGTGTGCCCTCGGAGAGAAAAGAGACATTTCAGAGCTTTTTAAAGGCAGTCTTCGGATAAACGTTAAATAAAGTCGCGTTGTGCTGAAGAACGATTGGCTGAGCATGCTTAAGTTATGCTCTAACAAATATCAATGGGTACTTATTCCCTAACTGTGCTCCGAGCTTTTGATTCCTTATGTACCTGGCCATTTATCCCAAATTCCCTTACGCTAACAATAACTGCCCAGTAGGTCCTTTTTCCAACCCTGTTATGATCATCGGAGTTCTTGTGATTGAACAAATTAGCTCACTGAATGGCAATTTCTTTCTCTGCCAATATTCTTTTCAACCCAATTCCATTCAACGTTTTAGCGACTTACATCTTTTCGGTTGAAAAGATGATCCCCTCGGAAAACCAACTGGACGACTGTTAGAATATAGATATCATAGTACTTTCCAGCTACTAGAGAGCCTTCAATGACGGTAATCCAGTGTGTTTTTTAATGTTCAGAGGGTAATATTCTGCACACACGGGGCCTTAGTTTAACATCCCATCCGACGGACGGCGGCCTTTCCAAGCCCATCGGTGTCCCCTACTTATTGAGGGTGGTGACTTTGTGGAGATATATCTTAACACTGGCCCACCTGGGACTCGAACCTGGGAACTGCAGATTAGGAACCCGGCGCGCTATCGACTTATTCATGGAAGTGGTGAAATCGCAACATCTGTGATTCTGTGATTTCTTATGCAACAACTGTTGGATAGGATTTTCATATGAGCGAACCGAGAACAAACAGAAACCAGATACCATTACACCAGCCACAAAATAATTAACGACGGTAAGAACAACATCAGAGTAGGCGACGATGGAGCAGTTGTCAGGATGGAGAAGAAACTGCTGCCACAGGAACAGCAGGAGGTCCCGGACATCTATTCTGCAGATCGTTATTCTCCGGTTGGTCCCTCCACTTCTAACAAGTGAGCTGTGGATATGAAAAAACCGCAAATCCCACGTCAATAGCTCAGGACATTAAAACAGAGACAAATCCCTGAGGGATTCCGAAAAAATGAATAGCAGTCAGATAATGGAAAATAAGCACATTAAATAAGAAATAAAAAATCTCTTGGATTACCGAAAATTTTGAAAACGTAGTTTCGCTTTCTATGCTCACGAGCGGCCAAAGGAAGTGAGGACTGAGGAGAACTTCTTCAGATAATATTAATCAATTGCTGTCAAGTAAATACAACACACAATGATATTCTTGATTTTAATTAAAAAATAGCAAATTGTTACTGTATTTTTATCTCGTTTTCCAAAAAAAAAGAGACAATTATCTTTTTCACTTTGTCTCTTCGTCTGTAAACACCAAACATTTTTGTTTTAAGAGAAAAAGAAAAATTCTTTTTTGTGTTGGTAGGTATTGATGAAATATTATAATTCGCACTTTTCGAATCTTCCGAAAGTTTAAATTGCGTCTTAAAAGCGATGGAAAAATTTCAAAATTGCAAACTTTTGAACGAACGTTGAAAGTGATTTATTATACACATATTGAAATATATACATTTGTATAGTACAAATTTGAACTTTCGATGGTAGAATGCGAGGAGATATTCCGCTGCCATCATCAATAAGCCCCCTTTTCTCAGGGGGGTATGAGAAAAGAAACTTTTTTCAATTTAAAGAATAAAAGACAGATAATTTTTGTATTGAATAAGTACTTATAAAATACTACTATTAGCCTTTGTTAAATTATCCAAAATTGCATAAATATGTAAACGAAAAACTTCATTCTCTTTTCATCCTCAAATTCTTCTTTCTCAAACGAGATTCCCATATTCGCCACAGACGAAATGCGTTCTTCTAGTTATATATATTGTTATACATTTATAATGGGAAAATTCGACCGTGAGTTCAAAAGAATATTTAACAGCAAAAATTCTTAAATAAGGTAATTTATTACAAAAGTATGAATAAAAAACATTTATATGAACTAAATTCAACCAACACAAATCCTAATCTTCATCAATATGAAACTGAACCATCTAAAAAGAATATTTTATCACTATTACTATAAATAGCAGTTTTTATAATTCTCACAGCTTCCGCTAAAAACATAAAAGACTTTTTACAACACTCAATGACACATTTATCTCTGCGAATATACCTGTCATTTACTCAGATCACTCTTACCAAATCTTTTTACAAATACAAATAACCACGCATCAGAGATAAACCCTTCCTACCGAGAAGTTTAGTTCAGTTCTGCTTCTCGAATAGCATGTTACCTCCTCTACCATATCTTCAAATTTCTTGAGTGGCTTTCCTAAGATTTACTTGATACTAAATCACTTAGAGAAAAAAAAAGGACTATACACATTCCACCATTTCCGACAAGTTTCTCCCATTCTTCTCTTTTTTAACGTTACTGTCCAAATTTTTGCGTAATTCACATGCTGAAGCACACGTGATCATCAAAATGATGCATCACATCATGGTTTCATTGTTGTTCATTCATCAAAATGATGCAGAACATCATGATTGTGTTCATTCATATGTCGTAACACTATATATATATAGTTTTATATATAGAAACTTATTATATTTATGAGGATGCGGAAGTATAAGTTCGATCCACTGTTTCGTTTTTTTAAATAGGTTTCAGATTGCTTGTTGGACCATTCAGTCCCCGACTAACATGAATGCTAATGACACGATTTTTAGTCAGCTAGTTTTGGACTAACAGGTTACTCTTTCGAGTTAACAGAATTCCCCCACTCCTTTTCTACGATCATTATTTTACTGCAATTGCCACATAAGAAGACGCTTCAGATGCTTTCCTTATCTCACCTGTGGAACCTTTCTTTGTTCAGAATTTCAGCACTTCTGAAACGTTTCTTTTTCCGATAAAAATTTGTGTTAAACAACTGTAACAAGTAATATGTATATTTGCAAACAATAGCGAACATTTAATTGTCACTGACCAATGACAATGTAAGCGTATAGATTTTCGCCCTGATTGGTTGAAGATTATGATAAGTTGTTGCGCGTAGAATAGAACGCTTCTAAAATTACAGTTTGTAATCTTCATTACTGAAGAACAATTTTTACGACAATAAATTTCTGATTCTCAACCTCAATTTCTCGGCAATTATCCCTACTAGGAGTCGGTAATTTTTTGTTAACTTGGGACACACCAAGGGGTACAATTATATGGATTTATTATTAGAAAAATATTTATCTTTATATTCATATCTTTAGAATTATTTATATTTAAAATAAAAATAATATTTCAATAAAAAAAATACTCTTGCGTTCGCACAAAAGAAAAGTTTGTCTAAAAATGTTAGTAAGAGTCTTGATAGCTTTTAATATTTTTGCCAATTTGGTATAATCAACTTCAAAGCTAGTAGACCCTAATGTTGAATGCAAATGTTGGTCTGCCATTTGTGATGAAAATTTGGTACACTTTTCGTCGCTGATGCTTGCCTTATATATACGGCCAGCAGGTGTTATGAACACAGTTATCATTCCGACCCGGTTATCCTTTGAAAAGAGGAAATGTAGAATTGTAAGTCTTGAATAAAAATGCGCTGGTGCCGCAAATTTAAATGATTCTTTCAACGTGTAGTTCGTTCGTAAATCAAATTTGTTTTGAAAACAAAACTATATTACATTGTTACTTAAAACATGATTCATTACCAATATTGCTGACGCGGTGGTTTTAGGTTATAAAGCACAAATGATGGAGTCACTTCAAAAGGTTATAAAGCCTAAATGATGGAGTCACTTCAAAAGGTTATAAAGCCTAAATGATGGAGTCACTTCAAAAGGTTATAAAGCCTAAATGATGGAGTCACTTCAAAAGGTTATAAAGCCTAAATGATGGAGTCACTTCAAAAGGTTACGCGGGTTGTATGTTTCAGAAGTCTAATGTATGCGTATTGTGTGCTGAAATGAAACTTCATTTCGCAGTTTTTAGTTTAAACCTTTATCGTACGTTTCTTTTCTATAACAATGAGTTACATGTATGAAATATGCATTAACAATTAATGAAAGAGACAAAGCATATGGTCATAACAAAGGAAAAATATTAGAGATGCTAATCGGGTTAGGATCCTGCAACCCATATTCTCCTATTGATATTATATCTCATGAGAAATTCGTATTCGACTAACACGATTCCACCTTACACGATTTTTTGGGGAAATTCATCTCTCGTGTTAGTTCTGGATGGGTTTTTCCATTCTGAGCGAAAAAACGTCTCGCATGAGGAAGTGGCCAAAATCCGGAGAAATGCGATGCACGTGAAGCATCTGTTATGGCAGACGGGGACTTTCGCTGATCGACTATTACGTCGCTGATTAGTGTGTGTCGGGAAAGCGAGAAAGGATGACGCGGGATCGAGGTCACGCCTCTAAATACTTTGACGATATAAACAGAAAACTAATGGCATCAGAAAAGATAGAGATCCTAAATTCCTGTTTCTGAAACCCTTTAACTTTTATTAGACGAGGGGACTATGTCAGTAAGAAACCATCTTCCTGAAAGCGAAAACCATCAGAAGTGTCAGATATGAATTGAAGAAACACATAAAAGTTAGAAAAAAAAAACACTGGAAGTATTCCAACCGTGTTGAATTAATGTTTGACAAAACAAATGTCACACGTTTTCGTAACATTGTCAACTGATCTTTCAAGTGCATATTACAATACTTAGGAGTCGACTGCTAACCATTTTCCAAACCTAATTCGCTCTACTTCAGAAAAAATATCAGTTTTTGCTAATTTGTTTTGTTTAAAACATTTCCACAGTTTTACTAGGTTGGAAATAGCTTAATAATCCGTAAGATATGGTTTAGATGAATAACAACTGGTTCGCTATATTTTTGATCAATAAAAATATGATCTCTGAATTGAATATTAATTAATAGTTTGTTATCTATGGTGAAGTTTGATTAACAACCTGTTTGATATAATTAAGATCAATTAACAATTGGTTGGCTATAGCGGAAATCGATTAAAATTGAATGACTAAGAAGTGATCACTTAACAAGCGTTTGACTATAAAGTATGAACGGTTTCGCTATATTAGAGATGATTAATAACCTGTTTGCTATAATAATAATAATAATTAATTAACAATCAAATCATTATTTTAAAGGAACAGATAAATGTGGTCTTAATTATTTGATACATCACGTAAGATTGTTAACAAAGTTAACTTTCATTTTCATTAAAACATGGGTGAAAGAAACAATAAGAAAAAATATGAGAAAAACAGGTAATTTAATAAAACATGAATATGCTTTATTAAATTACCTGTTTTTCTCACATTTTTTCTACGTTTAATACATATTTTTATTACGTTTAAAAGATTAGTAGCATCCCTAAAACTGTGTGATTAAATTTTAATCGTCCTCTGAAACTAGTTTAACGTTACTCCTTTCTAATACCAAATTAAAGGCTTTTCTTTACCACATAATCGCTGTCTCAAGAAAAATCGATGTTCAAGATGACCTAAGAGAAGGGTTTCATCTTCCTAATAGGAAGCTATACTGCTGGCCATTAAAAGTGCAACACCAGGAAAGACAAGAGATATCAAAGCCATATTTAGTGAATACATATCTATGTTACAAGGATCAAATGAACACAAATACAACTGGGTTAGACTTGTGGAACCTCTTATACCACTTCCAGGGCGTGTTACTGTGACACATGATGTGCGTATGTGCCGTGCTTTGAATCATTTACATGTTCTCCCATATGCTACATCTTGTATATTTCAGGACAATCTTATGAGTTCTTCCTGGGTTGCACTTTTAATGGCCATCAGTGTATATACTCGTACACAGCACGTAAGACCACTGAAGACATGTAAGCACGTCTTCAGTGGTGTGGCCTCAGACAGAACTGGAACGAACAAGAGTGGAATACCGTGGGTTGGTTGGGTTGGTTTACCTCTGAGCGGCATTTTTTTGCACACCATGGGCTAAATGGCCAGGTCACAAGGACCCCGAAGGCTCAGAGAAAGTTGGGGGAGGAGACCCACTGGAACAGCTATTGGGAGACAGATGGTAACCTCCCGTCAAGGCCATCCAGCATGTTCTTTAACATGCACAGGATATGGTTCTCCTACACACGGGGCCACGGCATAACGTCCCATTCGACAGATGGCGGCCTTTTCAAGCCAATTGGTGTCTCCTACTGACCGTGGGCAGGGCGGGGAGTTTTGGGGAGATGGAATACCGTGGTGTTTAGTGACGAATCTCGTTTTTGTGTTGGTCAGCACGACGGTAAACAACGTGTTCACCATCATCCAAGGGAAAGGAATGCCATATAGTGTGTGCGACATCGTTACACAGCTCCAGCACGTAGTGTCTTGGTGTGGGCTGCCATTAGTTGGACATCTCGGTCAAAACTGGTCATCATAAGGGGATCTCTAACTGCCCAACAATATGTTACTAACATTTTGCAGCCAGTGGCTGTCTCATTTTTTCAGGAGCACGGGACCTTTTACCAGCAAGATAACGCCCGTCCCCACACAGCCAGCATTAGTCTGCAATATCTACACAAGCAAAACGTTCAGGTACTACCATGGCTATAGCACGCTCGCCGTACCTTTCACCTATTGAATACGTCTGGGACATGATGGGCCGACAGCTCCAACCACACTCAAGAGGTACGCCAACCACTGTCCTGAAATGGAGCAGCTACTTCTCGCTATTTGGCGTTCTGTCCCTCAGGAGGACATTATAGAGCTGTACGATAGCCTTCCCCACTGTATTCATTAATGCTTTGCTGCGTGGGGTGGTTCAACATCATACTAATAATAAATTTTACGTATTTTTTGATAATGTAATTAATCGCACATCTCAGTGTATGATAACAGCAGCCTGCGTTTCAAAAAAATAATATTAATCCTTCCAAGTGTTGCAATTTTTTTCCTGTAGTATATTAAACATTCAATTGTCTATATTTAAATATATATGTATTGTGCCTTCTGTCAACTTTGATGGTTTATAAAGTGCTTACTCTCAACTATGTTGCCCTATCAAGTGCTTACTCTCAACTATGTTGCCCTATCAAGTGCTTACTCTCAACTATGTTGCCCTATCAAGTGCTTACTCTCAACTATGTTGCCCTATCAAGTGCTTACTCTCAACTATGTTGTCCTATCAAGTGCTTACTCTCAACTATGTTGCCCTATCAAGTGCTTACTCTCAACTATGTTGCCCTATCAAGTGCTTACTCTCAACTATGTTGCCCTATCAAGTGCTTACTCTCAACTATGTTGTCCTATCAAGTGCTTACTCTCAACTATGTTGCCCTATCAAGTGCTTACTCTCAACTATGTTGCCCTATCAAGTGCTTACTCTCAACTATGTTGCCCTATCAAGTGCTTACTCTCAACTATGTTGCCCTATCAAGTGCTTACTCTCAACTATACTCTCAACTATGTTGCCGTATCAAGTGCTTACTCTCAACTATGTTGCCCTATCAAGTGCTTACTCTCGACTATGTTGCCCTATCAAGTGCCTACTCTCAACTATGTTGCCCTATCAAGTGCTTACTCTCAACTATGTTGCTCTATCAAGTGCTTGCTGTCAACTGGTCACTTCATACAATGTGTGCGAATTTCTGGTGTGTTGTGTAATTTATGCTTCTTGTAGAGAAACTGGTGCTTTTTTATTTTCGGGGTTAAGGCCATCTACCGAGAAATTTGAGCTGACTAAATAATTAAAATAACCATAATGTTGTAGTTTATTCTTTTTGTTCTTAAAATTTCTCAGGAATTTCTTACGTCTTCTTTATTTGTAGAATATAAAGTTCGTAAATGAAACTTGTTGACTGTGAGAGCGGAGCACTAGACATTAATTTCTTTATTATTTGTGTGAGATAAATGAGACATTTGTTTGTGATCAATGCCTTGCTACACATACTATGAAATATGTTTTCTGTGTTAGGAAGAGTGCGACAAAGATCAGCCTCCTCCAAGAGAATTAGATGTGGCTCCTCCTGAAAGATACAAACTCGGCAAGAAAGAGGTAAGCGACAAAGAGGACAAATTCAATTTTTCTCTCCTTCAGTGTGAAAAGGTAAGTGATGACCGCCGTACTTATTTACAGAGGGAGCAACGTTTTGTTGTCCATCACAAACACTGAGCGCATGACGATCGCTTCTCTTTACAGGAGAACTCTCCGTTCGTGAAAAACCGTTAACGCAAACGCTGTTGTTATTTTGGCTTGGCGAGGAGCCGGGTCTTTTATTCATCCGTACGACACATCCCCTTATCGACCTGTAATCATTACCAGCGAGCTCTGAGCCATTGTCTAGCTGTCCTTGCATTATCGGTGATCCCAAGTGTTATTGCCTCTCTTTTTTCGCTCCCTTCTTTCGCTCTAATGAAAAGTGTTGCTCTGCTTAAACCTTCACCCAGCAAAGCGGACGAAGAAAATTTTACCTCCATTTCAGATAGAGCCCAGCGGGATCGATCAACAACAATGGGGAACAGTTTCCGTAATAATGCGATAAAAGATGACCAACGATTTGAAGACACCGACTGTTCTTCAAAGTATCTTATGAAGCAACATATCCTTTCTAGTTGGTTTCGGATGTGGGGTGTTTCGTCTAATGACGATTTTGAATGCAGCCTTTCATTTTTTTCTCGGTGCTCTTTCATTTTTTTCTCGATGCTCTTTCATCTGAGTCAATGTCTTCCATAAGAATTAAAATTTGTGAAAATATTTCATATTTTTAAGTGGAGGGTTTAGTTCTTTAAACTGGGGCGTTTAAATATTTTCTTAATTGTTAGTTTCTCTCAGAAGTAGTTTCAATACATTTAGGGAGTGTTCCAATTCTTTCAAGGGCGATTTCTTAGTATTGAAAGGTGGGTTGCAATTTTTTATTGTTTTCAAATTTTTAAGTGAGTGCTTCTTTTTTTAAGGGAGTGTTCCAATTTAGTAACAGCTATATTTTTATCTTTAAATGTTAAGATTGAGTTTCATGTGTTAAAAGATGAGGAATTTTCGTGTAACAGTTATTATGTGCGTAAACAATAAAATTATTAATACTGAATGCAAGTAGTAGATCACTTTGAGTGGTGATTAAAAGAATTCAGAGGAATAAAAAATGGAAGGGGAAGTGAAATTCTTCATCTGGACAATGATGAAAATCACTTTGCCATCCTGTGGGGTAACTTATAACTCCATCGAGTTTTGTTAAAGGTTCAGAATGATATATTTATATAATTGTTAGCCAGGAATTCTTCAATGGACAATGGAGTCAAACATGACTCGTTTTAATTAGTTAACAATGATTAGCATTTATAGGTTAGTGTTAACCTTAATACATTAAATATATGGGCATATGTTTAATGTTAACTTTTTTCACACATCCAGCACAAGGTTATGGGAAGTTAAGTGAAATACTTCTCTGAGGTGTAAAAGGTTTTCCAAAATGCCACCTAACAGAGATTTTCTCTCTGAAAAGAGAACTTTAAGGTTATTTTTAAGTATGGGACCTTTCCCTGTCCATCAGGTCCCCTGAAAACACAAAATATCTTTGTTATAACACTGGAAATCATGTGTGATGACATCAAGGGAAGAGGTTCTGTGGAGAATCCTTACGTTCCATGAGGGAAAATAGTTAGTGGGATCTCCAATGAGCCTATGTTCACTGCGAGTGCCGACAATATCAAACAGCCCACTAATCGCAGGCATGGGGTAAAAAACTGTTCTTTCAGTACTAAAGGCTGAAGCCATTTACGCTGGTAGGTCTCGGAATGTAGGAGTGACAATGCTCGTAGATACAAGGGTTCAGGCGTCTGATCAGGATTCTGCAACTGTTCACTTGGGCTGTCAACTCACAAACAAACAGAAAACATAGCTGTAGATTTTCCCTCAACACAAACCCACCAGTGCACAAAGTTCAGGATCCATAATCAAGCCCAAAACCATTATCTGGTCTAGTAGTTAAAAACGGTCATCATGAAGACCCTGTTTGTTGACCAATCCCCAGCAGGGCAAGAAAAAATGGATTTTGGACGCAGTAGTTAAGGTGCCTTCCAAATAGCAATCTATTTAAAGTGGATTTTTTTTATTTATTTATTTCTACAAAGCCGTCTCTAACGATTTTCATTAAATTTGGTTACACCAAGATCCCGTTATGTGCTCTTGCTAAGTTATGGCGCATTCTTTTTTTGTTCCACTAAAACCTAATTGCGCCGTTTTTTAGGTGGCAAATGCAACGTGTCCTCTAAGAGTGCAGGAAAAACATCAGCAGCAGCCCCTCAGTGCTAGGCAGACGTGGCAGAGAGTCGCAAAAGGGAAAAAATGGATTATGATAAAAATCGAAAATCGACTTTTTGTAACTCACGCTATTTATGTGTCATATTGAAGCTGTGCAGAATATCTAAAATTCATAATTTATGAAAAGTATGTTCAACGGTCTCTAGGTAGATTTCTTTTTCCTTCCAAAACCCAACAAGCTGTTGAGTTAATAACGAGCCTTCGCTTTCGACAGAGTAAATTCCAGGGGGATATCAGCTTCTTAAGAGTAATATGCTATTCGAGAGTTATGATTCATTCCCTCTCTCAATAAACATAGTTTCTTTAAACATCCTACTAACCATTTTCTCTCCATAGGCAGTTGCAATGTGAGGACTCTGCACAGAGCATTTTCTCTTGATGTCCTCACACAATTCCACTGTTATAATTTAGATTTTCTCGACTTGCAAGAGACCAGATGGACAGATAAAGTTTAGTTACTTACAAATAATCTTAAATTTCTCTTTTCGTGGAGGGAAGACAATAAACATCACCAAGGCGTGGGTCTGCTTCTCAGCAGACACGCAAGTGATGCTCTTCTAGGATATGGGTGCATTAATGAAAGGTTTCTTATAGCAAAATTTCAGAGAAGCGTTAAAGACTTGAATGTTATCTGCTGTTATGCCCCCACTGAGGATGCCGATGACGATGAGAAGGATAGATTTTATGAACAACTTCAGGATATTTTGAATTCTGTCAAGAAAGGAGATATTATCCTTGTTCTAGGTGACTTCAATGCCAAAGCCAACGACCTAGAATACATAGACTGCTTATATGGCGGTCATTGCGAGACAATTTGAACGCTTCGGCGGCCATGTTCATTTAGAGCAAAACGCCAGCGCCATCTAGCGTTGATAGAAGCTGCTAATTTGGCAATACCGTATTGGAGTGGTTTTAAACGATTACTTTAAATATATTTATTACTCATTCACATTTTGAAAAAAGAATGTTATATGTGTTAAAATAAATATACATGTTTGATAAGAATCGTACCGAGAAGCCGCAATTTTAGCGTGGTATTTTCTATCCATTCAAATTTTGAAAGCCTAAATAGTACATTTGAGAATGGGCTGTAAATGAATTCAGGCTAAAACTACCCACCGAAGAATTTTAACATCTGGAATGATAGTGGGGAGGGGGGAGTAAATACCACATTTTTTTAGATCACCTGGAAAAGAAAGTGGGTTCATTTAACACTCTATCCTTCTTATCTTTTCCCCCCATGTTGATCCTATCAATGAAAAATTCATGTTTAATTTTCCTATAATACTTACCAGACAATTACAATATAAAATAATGTTCCGTAGCTTTCAATACTTGAAAATGTTTGCCACTGTGAACATTTTCATTTTAAAATATATTAATTTAAACAGGGCCCATACTTTAATGTAATGCCCAAGGTATATGTAATTGGAAGAATCAGTAAACGTGCTCACACCTCGATTTCTTTTTTATTTCTTAAAAGTTCAATAAAGCATATTTATTGCATGTAAAAAATGACACTGAGAAATGGCCATTGAATTATGATCATCCAACTCCATGTTATATTGTGATAGATCTTCAAAAATAGCTTCTCATCAACTTCTAAAATAAATCTTTTATAGGAAAATATGGTTGAAAGAAATTAACTTATCCAATCAAATCAATTTAAATATTAGTTTTTAACAATATTCATTCAATATTTAAATGGCTAGAATATTTAAAACTTTTAGCAGCAAAAGCATTTTAAGAAAATTATAAAAAACAGTGATGATTATTGAAATTATCCTTTTTTTTGTTAATTTCTAGTAGTTGTTTTAATACATTGTTCGCATTAAATATTCATATTTCCATTACTGTTTAAATATATATTGTTGAAAAATAAAAATTTATAAGCTTTGATTTAAAAAAAACTAAATCTTATGATTATCTTCATTTACATTTTCACCTACAGTACCTATTTTAGAAGTAAAGAGCTTCAGTATTAACCTCTCATTGATGGCATTAGGTGGATAGAATCAATAGCCACTGATTGTTATGCAAAATTCAAAGTGTTCCTTTCATATATAGCCACTGATTGTTATGGAAAATTCAAAGTGTTCCTTTCATATATATATCCAATATTCTTGTCTTCTTTTTAAAAAAAGCACAAGGAATTAAATCATTCTTAAATAATTGTGATTAAAAAAATTAAAAACCATTTCACAAGATTCTATGTAGTGTGTTATTGTGGAATTGTGATTGTTTAGAGCTGATATTACTTATCTGTATACTGAAATAAGGATTACTGATAACAATATTAGCTCAATAAATAATATACATAGGATATTCCAAAGGCTGAGGTATATATAAATATAGTATATAGTGCACCAGTCAGATATGATCAAAATATTTTATTATGAACATTATTTTCCTTTAAATAGAATATTGCGCAAATCTGTGATTTACTGAAAGCAATGTTAGCTCATAATTAATATATACAGGATATTCCAAGGCTGAGGTATATAGTACACAGTATAGCATTCAAAATTGTTCTTTAAGTAGAATGAGTTTTGTAAACTTTTGCCTTACTGATAGGCCCTGTTGTGCCATGCTTTGCTTTTTGCACATATATTTCAGCCTCACATTAAAGAAGCAGTCCAGCAAACTTTAACCACAATGTCATAATGAGTTCTGATTCCAAACTCTGTAGAATTGAACAAATGACTAGCAAGGAAAACTTTTTTATCTCTTATCATGGACAAAGCTGATATCTTCAATTGAAGTGATAAATTTTTCCCATTTTTAACTTTTCCATCAGAAATATTCCTTAGAACCTTCTCTGCTCTTTGGCAAAGGATTATAACATCCCTTGAGGCATGCTGCAATCCTCGTCTTTGTTTCCATTAATCAGAGATGTTGTTAAAGGATCTTGCTTTCCTAATAATGTATCAATACACTCTTCACACTTTATTTATTTATTTTTTTTTTGAAACTTTTGACCACCCATCCTGCAGTGTATCCAATGATATTTTCACAATAATATGTTAAGGGCTCATACTCTTGAACACAACAGTGATCAAAATCAAAAAATTAAATTTGAAGATGGAACTTTCCTATTGTTCTTTGATTGCACATCTTTAAAATCAATCACATTACTTACAGTGTTGTTGTTTTCACAGTTGCCAAACTTTGATGGTTCAATTGCAGCTATAAGGCATTTCCTATATGCAGGTTTGAACTGCAATGCACTAGGGTTATTACGGTTTCCTCCTCTATTTCTTATAGAGGAAAAAAAAGTTTCAAATGATCTTGACTGAATTTTTTTGTCAGTAGAAATTTTAAAGGGGATTTATCTGCCCGTACATACTCTTCACTCATACTCTTCATGCCAATTAAATTAAGAATGAAACCAAAAGTAGGATTTTTCTTTTGGTTTCCAGCAAATTTCTGCCCTGAGAGTCTTTGAGGCTTTTTAAGTATAGAAGCCCTTATTGATGGTAGTTAAGGTCACTGCTTTGTTTTGCTTGTTTATAGGATTTTTTGTCCATTTTCCCATGGGGTGGCAGGAATTTAAGAATCAAAAATTTTGTCAACAACAAACGTTATAAATTCTATTGTAGCATCAACATCAATAAATTCTTTTATGCCAATATATCTGCAAAATATGCAATGTATCAAGTACAGATTTACCGAGAGTCTGAGCAGCCAACTTTACCTTCATCTTTTGCTGCTGCCACTGAATATGCCTTGCTAAAACTTTGTTTGCAGCATGCAGAATTTCATTACCCTGCAGGGCATATAGTTTTTCAATATGCTCCCATTTCACTAGCCCTTTTTCAGTCCTAATAATTTTCTTTTCCCCGAGAAGATTGCGTATAACTTTCAACATATGTGCTGCATCTAACAGACAGTAAACTTTTTCCAGAATCAGCAGGATGTGAAAATCATGATTGGAAAGGGTTTCCTTTGCTATCCACTCTCATACCCAGTTCTTTAGACATTGAAATATTAGATGATGCTCCATCACATGTTAGAGCAATACATGCTGCCCCAGCAGAATGAATCCTTATGAGATATTGTTTTATAAGGTTGTCTCGAACAGAACCAGAAACTCCACTGACCAGGGAATAACCTAAAGGCATTTTCCATGAATCATTGGTTGCTGTAATCATGAAAATAGGAGCATCACTTGCAAGAGGGATGTTCTCATCTTCTAAAGCTCCATGCCCCAAATCATAGTAATCAACAGCTGATTTACCATCCCAACAACTTCTTTTTTAATAGCCATTTCATCAAGCATTAGATACACATACAAGGAACCCTATTTATTCTTTACTTCTACCTTCAGTTTATCAAAGTATTGTTTTGTGAAACCTGGACTACAGTCAATGCTTTAAGCCCATCTCCTTACAGAACTTGGGCGCGGAAGCTTCACAGAACTGCGTTAAGAAATCATATGCGTTACTTGAATAAAACTGCAAGGTAACTGCAAATGTTTTGAGAGAATCCGAATATTCTTTACATTCTATCAACTGTTTCAAAACATCATCAAATGTATGCTCAATGAATGAAGCAGTGTTTGGACACAGTTGAGATTTTAGGTCTTGAAGGAATTTTTCAAGAGAGTTTATTTTTCTCCTCTTCTTTCCAGTTTTATTGTGGATTGTTTAAATCTAGTTTGTGTTGAATGCAACTTATCTTCAAAATACTGAATTTTTTTCAAGAGTTTTCGAGGGTTAGGGAGGCTGTAAGTATGATCATTGGCAAAGCCAATTGTGCTACAATCGCCATGGAGAATAACATGACTCTTTTCTGTTTGGGAGGGGACAATCTGTGATTATTACTTAATGGGCTTTCCTCTATTCTGACCTTTCGCTTCTTAGGAGATCTTTGAAGATGCTGAGGATAATCAAATATCGACGGGATTGCATTTTCATGCAAATATCTTCGATCATTGACCAACCTAAAAATATTATGTCACATTAGAACAATATGATGGAAAGCACTAAGATAGTAATTACAATCAACTTAACTACAGATTAATTATTACAATTTGTTCTTTAATATACTGTAAAAATAGCAAGTCTTAGAGTTATATAATTTTCAATAATTTTTTGACATTCATATTCACATTGAATTATCAGATAAACAATATGTTTAAAAACAATGAAGAATTCTTATGAATGATCTGAAAATTCTAATGTAAAATTCATATTAATTGTTCTAAAAGTTATATGCTAATCTAAAATCTTTGTAATGTATTTAATAATTAGAGAATATGCAATTTATGCGACTATCAAAATCTTTTATCCCACTATTTAATGATTATTAATTTAAAAATTCATGATTCACTAATTCTAAAAATAAAAATATACTTAGCAATTCCATAGTAATTGTAGTGGAGGTTGACTCTGACACTAGTGTGTGTCAGCCCTGCAACCTGAGGTTCAAGTCTCAACTGTTAATCCCTGCTGTGCCTTCAGTGAGAAGGGAATAACAAATTTTTACGAATGAAATGAGGTTAATAATTTTCAGTAAAAAAAAAAATTGTTTTTCTATAAGGTAATTAATGTAGCAAAAATTGGAATATAGTCAGCAGCAAAATAATGACCAAACATTATCCCATCTCAAGAAGACATCCTTAATGGGGGAATGTAGAATAATTGGTTTTGCCAATGATCATATTTGTACCCCTCATTCTAAACTCCTTAGAAATATTAAGTATTTGAAGGATAAATAACATTTAACGCAAACAATTCTTAAACTGTAAATAATAAATAGCAAAAGCTGGTGCCATTCAATACCTTTTATTTCCTCGATGCATCCATCACCCATAGTGGATGCAAAATTTTTCCTTGAAGAATAATGGCACCAAAACTAAAGACGTTCAAAGATTAATGTGCAAAGAAATTTGCTAACAAAAATATTGTCACAAAATATTTCACCCATTTCTTGGTGAATTCAAATAAATAAGTCAATTCAAAAGTTTCAATTTAAATATGCAAACTGGAATACAGTTCACAACCTAAACGCACTCCTTGTAGAAAATGTGCCCTGTGTAGTACTACTTAATGAAATGGCCAAATAATTATTCACTAATCAGGCTTGTTTCATATGTAATTCTATGTCTTGGTGAAAAAAAAAAACCTTGTTTTTAGAAGTATCATATGTGAACCGTTACAAGGCAGAAAACAGATTCTCATTATTTAATGTTAGAATATTTACAGTGTTTCTGTATGCAAATCAGTGTACTTTTAAATCCAATAGTTCATTGAGCAAACCCATATTGCACAGAGGAGGAATATTAACACACCAAATTATCGTTTTTTTAACATTTTATACCTGAATTATTTTTCAAAATGTAGATCCTCTCTTATCATAGTTATTATAATACTTTCTGGGTAAAAAATTTTCAAATCCAATTTTTGTGTAACATGGGTTTTGTTTCACTCGAAAATCCTGTGTGGAGCGGGACGACTCAGTAGTGCACCAGGCTCATAATCTGCAGTTCCCAGGTTCGAGTCCTAGCTGGGCCACCATTGAGATTTATCTCCACAAAACTCCCTGCCATTGTCAGTAGGGGACACCGATGGTCTTGTGATGGTAAGTTAAGCTGTGATCCTGTGTGCAGGAGAGCCATACCCTGTGCACGTTAAAGGATAGCCTTGAAGGGAGGCTAACATCTGTCTCGCAACAGCTGTTCCAGTGCATCCCCACTGGAACAGCTGCTCAGAGGTAAAACAACTCAAAATCACGTGTCTCAAAAAAAAATTTAAATAACCTTTTAGCTGAAACATCCATAATTATTTCTGTGAATTAAATTTATATTCTATTTGAAGATTCTGAAACAAAAAGGGGAAGAAGGGGTTAGGTTGAACTATGTATGTCATTGAGTCAATTCATCCTAAAAATTATTGTCATTGTTTTTAAATGCCTGTATTGTTTTACAAAACATGGCTCCCATTATCACACCAGAATAAAAAAGTATTTGGGTTGAAATTTTTCTGATTAGATATCTGTGCAATATGGGTTTTGTTACTCCAAAATCCTGTAGCCTCAAAGGGTTAAAAACTTTTCTTAATTACTTACTTCAATTTAGACTTATTGCTTCTGTTAATTAAAATTGTATTCTATATAAAAATTTGGTGAGCAGGGGGTGGGGGAGAAGGTCACTTTGAATATGAAGAGACAAACTTTATCTGTCATTGACTTGATTAACTCCAAAAATTATTTTCATTTTACTATTTAGATGAATAAGTACATTTTATTTAGAATTCTTTTACCTAATGTAATAGCTATTTATCATGATGATAATAGTTTCCCAGTTAAAATTTATCAAAACAGATTTCTGTAGACTATGCATTTTACCCCACTATCCTCTGTCCTCAAGGATTACGAGGACCTTTATATATACTGCTTCTGTTAATTAAAATGACATTGATTAAAGTCTGTCAATAATCAATAAATGTGAAATTGATTAAAGTCTGTCATCAAAGGAGAAATGAACATTCTGTGAGACATTAATTAAAACAACATATTTCATTTTCAAATTATACATTTCATGCTGAATGTTCAAACTATACTAATAAATATGAATTTGACATTTTTAATTCCCTGCTCAAGCTATCTACAGATCTATTATGTCATTTTATGGTTATTAATCTTACCTAAAACAGTCTGGTTTAAAATCCACAGAACAAATTTTTGTGTTTTCTTTCAGTGTCCAATTTAATCATCTTACTTGATGTATCCATTTCTTACACAGTCCTCTATTTCGCAACGAAAATCTAAAAAAAGGAATAAAATTGCTAAGAATATTTTCTTAAAGTAGCGAACATCGAAAAATTATTCATCTGAAAAAGAACTATTGTTTTCGCGGCGGGACAGCAATAATTTTTATCTGATGAATTCTATATCTAGCACAAGTAATCTGTGTACTCACTATGGAGCGAACAATGATTCTCACGTGTATAATATTAGCAACTATGAATTGCGTTTACATACCCATGAAGGGTAATTACATCGTCTTTTCTGTACCTATTGGTGCAATTAATTGCACAGCATGAATTCGGCATTTTTCTCACCGTTTAAGGTACTTTCTAAACCTATATACTTGCAATATTACAGTCACAGAAACAAGCGTTTTGCTACGGAGCTGAACCACGAATATCAACGAGTTGCCCTAAAGTGTCATGGTTGCGACGTTTCCTGAAATCACGTGTTGGTGGCGCCGAAAGCAGTGATACGAGCAGTCTATGTATTCTACGTCGTTGGCCAAAGCTGGTACTGACTCTGTCCTTTGGGCAGGGATGATTAGCCATTTTGTATTGGTATCTGCAATAGCAATGGACAACGTCTCCTACAGGTAAGTAAACTCAATGGTTTCAGAATAACTAACACTTATTACAAACACCGCGACATACACAAATACACATGGGTTTCACCTGATGGGCTGCATAAGAATGTGATTGATTATATATTAATTAACAGCAAATGGGCTAGTTCTATTAGGAATACCAGGTCATATAGGGGAGCTGAAATTGGATCTGACCATTATCTTGTTAAAATTGTCTTGCAACTTAAATTTAAAAAGTGTGCTAAGGTTAAAAAATTTACCTTTAAATCCTGAAGCTCTGAAAGAATCAGTTATAGGTAAAGCTTGCCATGATAGGTTACTTAGTCATTATGACAGTCATGGTTTGCTTACTAATGAAGTTGAGGAATAATGGGACCGTTTTAGGCTTTTTTGGAACCTAACAATACGCTTTTAGAAAAAAAGGAGCAGAGGAGACAGAATTATTCGAGTAATAAGGCACTTGAGCTTATTTCAGGAAGAAGGAACTGCAGGAATGTCCTTAATCAATACCCTACTAGTCCTAATAGAAAGCATTATAGAGAGCTTAATAAACGTGTAAAAGATTAGTTAACTGCTGATAATAATCTTTGGCTTGCTGACAAAGCCGAGGAAGCAGTTACACAGCACAACAGCAGAGAGCTGTACAGTACCAGATAGTTAATGTTTTGTGTAGTAGAAAACGGACAGGTATACAGGGATTGAAGGATAAACAAGGTAAGGTTATAGAAGGTGAGGATTCTGTCATGACTGTCATGTCCAGTTATAGCCAAAGCTTACCATGATAGGTTACGTAGTCATTATGAGAGTGATGGTATGCTTACTACTGAAGTTGAGGAAGAATGGGATCATTTTAAACAGGCTTTTTTGGTCACTAACAGTACTATTTTATAAAAAAAGGAGCAGAAGAGACAGAATTATCTGAGGGATAAGGCACTTGAGTAAGGCACAAGGAAAGGTTATAGAACGTGAGAATTCTGTCATGGCTAGGTGGGCTGAGCATTTCAGTGATATTCTAAACAATGTGGGTAGTTTTACTCCCATTGTTTGCAATGATGATAGATACATTGGTGGCTTCAATGTTGGCCCTATAACACAATCTGAAGTTATTTTGGCTATTTCAAAACTTAAATTTCATAAATCCCCAGGTATAGATGAAATTACTACGGAAATGCCTAGAGCTGGGAATGTTTCGGTTACCACATGGATGATTTGAAATTCTGAATACCTTTTGTGATAAAGACATGGTTCCTAAAGATTTTACCTGATCTATCCTCATTTTCAAAAAAGGTGATCTCAGTTCTTGTGATAACTATAGGGGTATCAGCCTACTCTCTGTTCCAGGGAAAGTTCTTTGCATGATTGTGCTTAATACAATTAAGAATCTGGTTGACAGGCAATTGCGTGATGAGCAATGTGGATTCAGAAGTGGTAGGGGATGTGTAGATCAGATATTTTCACTTAGGCATATTCTTGAGAAATGTTTAGAGTTTCGGAAACTTTTGGTTGCTAGCTTTGTTGATTTCAAAAAGGCTTTCGACTCTATTGATCATCATAATTTGTGGTTGATTGTGAAATCATATGGTATACCAGACAAGTTAGTTAACATAATGAAAGCTCTCTGTAATAACACTGAGTCGTGTGTGAGAGTTGATACGGCTTGTAGCAATTGGTTTAGCATTACTTTTAGTGTTCGAGAAGGGTGCATTTTGTCTCCTTTTCTCTTTAGTTTCGTTATTGATTATGTTATGCGAAATTCACTGCAAGAGAAAGATTTTGTCCTTAAATGGGCTGGTGATACGAAAATTTCTGATTTAGATTATGCTGATGAATTAGCCTTTTTGGTAAATGATGCTGATTAGATGAACTCTTTCATTCGAGCTGTTGATGAGACTGGTAGTAGAGTAGGTTTGGTTATAAACAGAGAGAAAACTAAAGTGATCAAAATTGATCAGTCAGGCTATGATTCAGTTAATCTGAAGAGTTGCAATCTTGAACAGGTGTCACAGTTTAATTTTCTTGGGAGCTATGTAACAGATACTGGTGATGTGCGGCATGACATTAACGGACAAATAGGAATTGTTGTCATGACTTTTAGGAATCTACAGAGAGTGTGGAGAAATTGGTGTATACATCTAAAGACTAAACTTAGACTATATAATAATTTGGTTCTTTCTAGGGTTAGATATGGTAGTGAAACGTGGACGGTTTCTGAACACGATAAGAGGAAACTAGATGCTTTTGATTCTAGATGCTTATTCAGTATCTTAGGCATTACATGGTTCAACTTTGTAACCAATGATGAGATTAGGCAAAGGAGTTTGTAATCTCCTTTAAGCAGCATTTTGTGCAGAGAAAGACTCCGTTGGTTTGGCCATGTTGCCCGTATGGATAATTATAGATTGGCGAATAGGTTTATGAACGGTGTGCCTAAAGGTCTCAGAAAGAGGGGGAGACCTAGGATGCGGTGGGCAGACAATGTCAAACAGGACCTTGTTAGAATTGGTGTGCAGTGGCCAGATGCAGCAGATGTAGATCAGGACAAATATGCTTGGAGAACTAAATTGCACAGTCTGGTAGGACGTCCGTAGCCCATGGCTGCTTAAGGATGATGATGGTAATGTTCAAGTATAGGAAATTCCATATTAGCGTATGGCGATAATTTTTTGGCGAAGCGATTTAAATTTTGAGATTATTTTACTGCTGATTTCAATTTTAAAATTATTTCACCGTAAGCATTTTCTTCTTTGTATCACCCATTTTTCACGTAGCACAATTTTCAGCCGAAACAATTAATTTTAAAAGGTTAGTTTGTTTTATCTACTGATAAGGTTGCCGTAGGTTAGTATTGGATTCCCAATTCTCTAACAATACCGCAGAACTCTTAATTAGCATATTATTCTGAAATCAAAGTACGGAAGCTAATTATTGTTATTCTTAAAATTTTCATTTACTCTTTAATATCGTTTTTAATTTGATGTTTCCTAAGTATCTGTATTATGCATTTTTCTGTATTATGCATATTTCTTTTGGGGAAAGATATCGATTTACGATGCGATTTTAAATCGCCTATCTCCAACATAAAAGGAGATCATGTGGTATCTATACAAAGTACAGTCCCAAATGCAATTCAGACGTTTTATCCAAAACAGAACTACACACTTTCATTACAATAAAATTTATCTCTTTGGATTCTTTCTTCATCTATTAGAGATTCCCTCCTACACCAGGAAATTTTGATCTCAGAGATTGCATTCTTTGTTCAATAGCGTATAACTATTGGATACAAGGAGGCAAAGCAGGCTGCACCTTTGGTCTTCGAAATCTCTTCTTTCTAAAATAGTGGTCAGGAAATTGATAGATCGGAAAAGATATTTATTATGATCAGGAAGTCATATAAAAAGAATTGTTTTGAAATTGTCGTTCTCGGATGGTCCGCGAGAATTTTCATAGGTTCCGTAAATTTCCAGCGACCTCTACTTGAACGTATTTCTTTCAGTTTATGCAATATCGAAAGGTTTAGAGGGACCCAAACCTTAATAGCATCGATATGCTCAGGGGTGGGACTCGTTTGCATACTAAAAATTAGGTTCTTCAATTCGGTTAAAGTTTAAGAACTCTGATGTAAAAATAGTGTACAACACTGATTCAATCATACAACAAATTATTGTAATTGCTTTTTGCAGTATTAATTTTGCAGTCATTCAATAAATTGCAATTTTAGAACTCTGTGTAAAGTCTTTTTAAATTTTCGTTAGTTTTGGGGAAAAAAAAGTGCTTACGAGCATTTTCTGTTAAATGTTTCAATCTCAATAATTCTAAATATTAAACCATTATTGCTCGAAATTGAAATTTAGATACAACTGAGTGTGATTTCCATTTTCTTGCAGAGATTCGTTTTTTCCTCAGAAAGCTTATTTGAACAGTTAGGGAGATTTGAAAGCTGCAGACGTTTCATTACCTGACATGAAAATGTCACAATACTTTTAGCAATACAGTGTGAATTGATTTTAAGCACTGGGGTTATTTCAGATGCGCAAAATAGTAGACAAGTTTCTAAAGACATCCTGTTTCGTGCTGTTTTGGAATAGTTTAGCTCGCAAATACACAAAAAAGTCAGCTCTTCACAATGGTCTTCTTACTTTTGTGAAACCTATTCTGATTTAGAATTTAAGAGAATGTCAGACTGTTAAAATATTAGTTAAAAGCTTCGCACTCTAACGCCTTTTTGACTCTAACGCATATAACTCATTTTTGAACTCTAATGCCCTCTGTAAAAATGTTTGTCATTTTGAAAATTTAAAGCCATTTAAAAAGAAAGTTTGATATTCTGCAAATTTAACACTTTTTAAAAAGGATTTGTCATTTTGCAAATTTCCCTCCTATTAAAGGTGTAAATTCCAAGTAATGAAAGATTCGAAAAATGAGAATAGGGATATTTTATTAGTACCAATGAAATCGAAAAAGAAATTTTTATTTCTTCCTTAAGGAAAAAAAAAAGATCAAATATCTGGGAACGACAGACGGATGAATAGATCACGCCCCAAATAGGGTAGAAGAATGGCACATTGCAGTCCACGTGGCAAAAGATGCTTACGAAATTACACATCACCTTCTCCGGGATGAAGATGCTGTGTCGTGTAATGGCTCGGTTACAGAAATTTTCATCTTTGTGTAAAGTTTGGAATCTCTACGAGCGTTAATAATAGGGCAACACTGAAAGTAACTTAGTGTTATTAATATTGTGAAAAATTAACACAAAACTGGCTCTTCCGTTTGATGTGATTCCACCTTCGTTAGTCAGAAAGTTTCCTAATGATAATAACTTCAGGTTTTCTCAACACCTATACGAAGGAAAACGAGCTCTTTAAACACCGACAAGAAGACGGTCTCAGCACCGTCTCCTATAAGAGTCCAGACTCAACTGCCCTTTTTCGAATTTCTCATCCTTTGTTCGAAATACCGCCGGTGCAATCACATGTTTTCCGGGGGAGGGAGGACATAGGGCTCACTCGACCCAATCAGGTACACCACGCTCCAATCTAGTGGGGATCTTCCTCGAATGCAACTGCGAGTGCGAGACTTGATTAAATACATATGTTGTTTTTCACTCGGCCCGAAACTACCCTTCTTGATGCCAGGCAAGGCTCTGGCGAAAAATAGCTCTCATATTTCGGCCATCTTGATTGACCCTAGTCGATCGGGTTCCTACAGCAACTTTTTTTTTGCTTTTAGAGATAAATAAAAAAATTCTTTTCGGGCTGGATAGGTATTGGTATTATATTTTGATTCGCACTTTCAAAATCTTCTAAAAGTTTAAGTTGCGCCCTCTAACGGGAGAAAACGTTGTAAATTAAAAATTTTAATAATTACTGAAGTCGATGCATTTATGCCAGAGTTTTGAAATTTTGACGACCCCTTTAGTTTTTTTGTCCCTGGTTCGGTTTTTCCAGAGTTTCCCAGCCCCTGACACCCAGTGGGCTGGGTTTATTGCTACAGGTGCTAATGAAATATTTTAATTCGCATTTTCAAATCTTTAGCTAGTTTTAATTTGTATCATTAGAAGGCACTAAATATGCAAATGGCGATAATTTTAACGAATATTGCAAGTGATATATTTATGGTAGAAATCTGAAATTTCGGTGGCAGAGTTGCTTTCCTCACTCCGTTCTGAGAAAAGTTGGGAGATTCACTTTTATCACAGCGGTATGAGAAAAGCAACTTTTCGAAATGGAAGAATAAAAGACAAATTGTTTTTTATGTTGTATAAGTAATAATAAAATACTACTATTTGCATTTTCTCCCTCATCCATTGGTTCGAATTTAAACTCGAACAAACAAAACACCTCGTCCATTAGTTCGAACAAAAAAATGCAACCAGAGTCGACTTACATGCTGATAAGACTCCGTTTTACACTGTACGGATTGAGATTTTTTAATATATGTAGCTATATATTATATTACGAATTAACAGTACTTTAACTTCGAAGGAGATAGACTGTCACCCTAAAGTAAAAATCAACTAAATGGTTTTAATTGATAGCACTTACACAGTCGTATCAGAATAATATGACCACCCACGGAATCACAGTGTACCCGTCCAGGTTCGTCACTGAGTGCACGTGACAAGGTCGACCACACAGAGATATAAGTGTCCGGCAGGACAGATGAGTCATAGTGCGTAACGTGAGCACAATTGGTAGAGGTATTGATTTGACGGACATTCAAAAAAGAATGATCATTGGCTACTGCGCCAAGGGTGGAAGCATCTCAGAAACAGCAGACTTTGTGGGCTGTTCGCGAGATGCTGTAGTAAGGGTGTATCAATAATGGACCGCTGGCACACCAGGTACATCTAGACGTCAAAACTGTGAAGCCCCAAAGGCCCCAGAGGAGAACGTCGTCTCCGTCGACTGGTAAAGGGAAATCGACGCGTAACAGTGCAGCAATTGACCACTCAAATGAACGCTGGGGCACCCAGGTATGTGTCCCGGATAACAGTAGAGCGAACCCTGTTTTTCGCATGGGTCTCCGGAGTCGACACTGCATAAAGGCGTCCATGTTAACCAAGGTTCAAAGGAAACGACGCCTGTAGTTCGCACGGGACTAAAGTCATTGGACAATGGAAGAGTGAAAAAAGGTTGTCTTCTCCGACGAATCGAGGTTTCTACTCCACAGAAGTGACAGGTGGTGGCGGATAAGGCATCAGGCACACGAGAACCAACGGCCAGACACGCTTGTCGGTCACGTACAGGCCAGCGGTGGCAGTGTGCATGTCTGGGGGATGTTTTCCTGTTATGACCTGAAACCGCTGGTACCACTGGATGGATCCCTGAACGCCAATGCATACCTGTCCATCCTCGCTGATCACATGCATCCCTTCATGTTGGACATTTATTTACTCAGGTGGTGATGATGTCTACCAACAGGACAATGTGCCCTGCCATGTCGCTAAGGTGGTGCGTGACTGGTTCCAGGAACACGACAGTGATGTCTCCGGTCTCCCTAGGCCGGCGAAATCGCCCGACCTCTATCCCATAGAACACCTGTGGGACCATTTGGATTGACATATTCGGCGTGCGGACCCACAACCATGTCATCTCCGGAACTTCCATGCTCTGCTGGAGTCCGAATGGGTACATGTGACTCTGACAACCTTCCAGGGCCTCATTGCATCCATGCCACGTCGTCTCGCCATTGCCATCCGGGCCATTGCCATCCAAGGGTGGTTATTCCCATTATTATGTAGCTGGTCACATTATTCTGATACGACTCTGTATTTTCTAGAGTAAATAGATAATGGTTAATTCCTCTATTAATAAAGTCGTCATCTGTAGCAAGCTATATTTATATTTTTCCGGTAAAATTATATTCTTGCCATTGTAATACAATGTGTCTCGCCACAGCTTAACGAACTGAAGCCTGTTTTGAAATGTCAGCGCCATCCGACTTTTCCAGACTGAATTTTTTAGACTAGTAAAATACCGTGTTTTATCTCATTTTTAACAAGTAACTTTGTAACTATTATATAGGCTAAATAGAACTAATTAGTAAGTGCATTGTTTCATAAAATATCATATAACTATTAATCTATTTGACAACAATCAAACCGTTACACTTTGTGCAGAATCACATAATTAGATGCATGATGAAACTAAGAAAAATTGAAGGCGTTGCAAATGTATACAATGAATTAGGTACTTTACAAATAAGGAAATTATGTGTATTTCAGGTACTGAAATACATAAGGATGAATTTTAATGTTCAAACTTTACGGACATTTTTAAAGAATACTTGACTGTCAAAAAACCTTTTCTTACTTGATTTAAAAGCGAACAAAACTATTGTTGAAAAACATTATGTTTATTTGGCGCCAAAGTTTTTTAACTGCTTACCAGAGTACATCAAAGGAATAAGAAATGATAACTTTTTCTATAAGGAATTAAGAAAATGGATTTTGAATGTGGTAAATATTGAGACTATGTTTTATAAATAAAAGAGATTTAAATGTAATAAAATTTCATTTGATGCTGAGTTGCCCCTAAGGTGCTCAACTGAACCACTTACTAACGCACAGTTCAATATAGATTTTTATATTTTTTTCTGTTTTTCTACCCAGTAAAGTCTTTTTATTTATTTTTTTTTATTTCATTTATTCTTAAAGATAATTTTCAAACTTATAAATTAGTTAAATATTTGCTTAGATTTTTTGATCAAGCTAGCAAAGTGTGAGGAAATGTGAAACTGAAGCATGTTGCCTTTTCATTTTATTACAACATAACTGTTAAATTTCTTCCACAAGCGAGTTTTTACTCTCGTGGAAGACTCAACATTTTTTCTCAGACTTGTACTGAAAAATGTAGGTAAAATTATAAAACACTAATGAAATATAATATTAAAGCTTTCCATATATATGGTATGAATAAATATATGATTTTTATTGGACAAACTATGCATAAAGAAGAATATATATTAGAAAATGTAATACTTTAAAATTGTGTATCTGAGATATGCAACATTATATATGTTTCATTCTAACTTCAGTTCTATGGTAAAAAACATGTAAATGTAAAGTACTGCATATTCTGAGAATAAATTATCTATCTATCTATTATCTATTATCTATCTATTATTTTACAAATGAAAGCATTAAGTGTTGGTACAAATGCTTAATTTCTAATTTTTATTCAGCTCATAAAAACCCCTTCTTTCAAATTTCGTCTTCAAATTAGATAGTGTACGTCTACATTAACGATGAGTACCGGGATCATTATTTTTTGAAGGAAATATAAGACATTTATTAAAATATACATCTTCTGGCAATTTTTGTCATAACACGTTTTTTTCATAATATTATTAATTTTATGTAATATGTAGCAAAGGCATCCTCGAAAATGGTAAAATAAAACGAATGACATTCATTATATTTTGAAAGCAAAATATTATTCCAAACCATCAAAATTCTTCATCTAAAATGTGACAAAACAGCATGATTTTCATTTCCTATCAGAAATATAGGACATTTAAAGGGCAGAAAAAAATATAAGACAAAAACATGTTTTTAATTTTTTTATAAATATATGGGACAATGCTTAAACTATAGTACTGTCCTTTAAAATATAGGACGATTGTCATTGTAACGAGAAGTATTTTTCGTCACCAAAAGGAAATGTATAAGAAAATTAACCTAATGTTATCTGAATAGGGGTAAATGAGGAGCAAAATAATGTTACGTTAATGTTTATTACTACCTGCTGAAATGAAAAATTGCTTTAAATATGTATAAATAAAACTTTAAATATATACGTTTCATTCATAAGAAGGATTTTCTCAGAACCTATCTCCTTTTTTCCATAGGTTGTTGGTCTAGATTTGCACGGTTTTAATTTGCACGTTGACTTCCCAGAACCTATCTACCGTGTAACTCGAGGGTATTCGAGTATCTATCGATACAGGGGTGTATTCACTGTATTGTACGCTGCACGTATCCAAGAGATATGCGATAAATTCATATGTAAGAGTGACCAATTTCTTATGAAGTGCAACGCTAAAGATTTGTATTAACCTGTGTGGAATATTAAATCTCCTTGCAGTGGGATGAGCTGTATATCGAAGTGCTCTACACTATCAAGCACAAGCTTGGAGCGAGTAGCAGCGGCTATGCAGCTTATACGGAGGATCTCTATGAATATGCGAAAGATACATTTCGGATGTCGGATGAAGATCATCAGCGCCTCATGGCTGTTGCCCAAGAAGAAAAGGTAAGCTGGAAAAGAAAAAGTTTAATGAAGTGAGAACTTAAGTGAGATCTCCCCAATTGCTGACCGCTAGAGAATAGCACTGTATTTAAGGCTGAAAATGCATAACTAATAAAGAAAGACAATGCAAAACTAATGTAACATATGTGGACGTTTGCTTCTTTGCATTACTCTTTGAACCCTCAGATGGAAATGCCGATCAGAGGCTACTTAACCTTTTGACATCTTATTTCTTATCCTTCAGCTGAAAAAGGAATTGAACAATTTTCAAAGATTACTTGACAAAGCATTGCTTTTGATTATTTGTGTAAAGTACAGCATTTTAAAAATTTTATAATTAAATAATATTGAATGCTGTAGTTTTAAAATAATTTGTATGTTATATTTTTAAAGTGTATAGCATAGTATATAAATTTGATACCTATTACCTGATAATATTATTTTTAGATTTTTGAAACCACTAGCATACAGCTAAAAAAGTAAAATATTACCTAATAATGGTCATTTATTATGAACTTATACATTGACTTTAATATCATATGTGATCCCCTGGAAATCGGCGTTTCTGTATTACTGTTTGAACTTCAAGTGATATTTGCTGCAAGAGGTTTTTTATGCTTTTGTTTGCTGTCCCTTCTCGTCTGTTACTTTTTGGTCTGTTTTAGATTACATGGTCACATTGCAAAAATTGAAATAATTTATCTGAACGTATCATTGCCGTGACGATGATCAGATTTTTGAAGAACATAAGGTTCATAAATATAAATCATCTAACATCGTAATATTGCATATTTACTCTCGTATATGGTATGCGCAAAATGTCACTTCCGTTGCCTTTGGTTTATCGTCATTTCCCCCATTACATTTCGCCTTCATCGTCATTTCCCATTACTTTAGACATTCGTCATCATTTTCCAATTACTTTAGGTCATTTACTTCGTCGTCATTTCCCATTGCTTCTGACCTTCATCGTCATTTTCCATTACATATGGCCTTCGTCAGCATTTCTCATTACTTTCAGCTTTCATCGTAATTTCCATAACTTTTGGCTTCGTCGTCAATTCACGTTACTTGTGGTCATCATTTTCATTTGTTTGAGTTAGTTTAGTAGCAGTAAAATACCGAATATGCATTTATATGTATTTCTTTATCTTTGCCTTTAAACCCTATAAGAGGCTTAAATACTGCAGACGTCATTCAAACTTGTTTTAGATGAATTTGATTTAGCAGAAGGATGAATTACGAAGTCGTTATAAAACAACACTCATATTTATAAATGTATCCAAAATGTCTAGAAACTCTCAAAGCGCATTGCGCGGAATTTGTATCAAGTATCGCATGCATTTTTTTAAATACGAAATTGCCCAAAGTTGTTGGATTGATAGAGTATGTATGTTTTCCTTAATGATTTCACGAACAACAGCAGCGACGGTTCTCTCTTTCACGGCTTCCGTCGGTCTTCTTGCACAAGGGAGGTCTTCGGAGATCTGCCTTCCTTCTCTGAATTTGCGCATCCATCCCATAATAGTGACATATGAACAGGAATGAATCCCATATACCTGTCATAAATTGACATGACTTTTTTGGTGTCGTCTGCAAACTGCATCCTTGTGAAAATGTAAAATCTTTCTCAATCTTTAATAGTCTCCATAGCAACAATGCACAGATTTCGCAGACCGAACTCTACGTGCCGCCAGCGAAGAGAGAATGATGACACGTCTTTTGTTTTTAACAGGTAAGGACAAGTTTAGACAACCTTTCAAACACGTCATAGCACGTTGACTTCGGTGGAACGAGTGAAAATCTACAGACACGTGTCAAGAACGTTTTAAACACCCTGCATAACTGAAGAAAGCTTTTAATTCAACGGAGTGATTTTAAAACCATAAGGGTTGTATTATTTTTAAAAGCAATTAACGAAACTGAGCAATGGATATCGGACATTTTGAGAATTATTATCAATTCAATTTTACCATAAAATGGTACTAGAACACCCTCCCCTCCATAATAAATAAGCGCAGTCTCAAGAGTTTACGCCCCACGCTATGGAATTAGCTGCTTTATGATTTGGGCTCTCAATAAATTGCATTTTCCACTTCGTAATGACTTTCCTTTTGTGTACAAAGCAAAATTAAAACTCTTCTAAGTCCATTTCAGTTTGCACTCTATTTACCTTCAGCGTTTATGAAATAGTTTTTGGGTTGGGGAACAGAACCATAAAACTAAATATTTCCCATGAGCATTCGCCATCCCAAAAACTTTAGAAATAATGATCAGCACCAAATTAGTTCAAATTCTTATCCTTCTGATTTATTGATCACATTGCATGAGCAATGCACACACCAATAATTGACGCCGATATTACACAAAAAAAGAAAATCATTGATGTGTTTTCTGTCTAGCAAGGTTCTTGGTATAAACTCGAGAGCTCTTTCACTGGCGCCATGTAGTAATCAGTTCCAGCCAGACAAAGTTCCTCCCACTTCTTGGATAGAAAACTACGTGAAGTGTTTGAATAACGACCTCTATCATATTTTATGCAGATAAATTCACATTTCATGATACTGAATTCATGAAAAGTTTACACCTGATGAATAATGCTTCAGACCATTTCTCTTAATATTTCCATTGAGAATTTAATCGTCTTTGATTTCCTAAAAAACTTTCCAGATATTCAGTTTTGATGAAAAAGAGTATGTATGATAACGACAGAAAAACATGCTTCTGATTAGACTGTAAAAATTAACCACTATATATATATATTTCTTTTCTTATATGACTGTTCGAAGTAATTAATTGATCACCTTGACTGCTTCAACTGTTCTGCTCGTCACGTGCTCAGATGAAAACCAAATTACCCATTCCCCATGAAACAGTAAAGTCTTTCATAACCAAAAACTTGCTTTAAAACACCATGTCAGCATTAAAAAAAATTATAACCGTCGAAAAAATATTTCAACATAAAAATAATAATTCGCACAAATATAAGTAATATAAGTAAGTTTTCGATTTTGGAAGACTACGTTTTCAGGGGGCAGTTCATAATGCAGTTCTAAACCTAACGAAGAGTTTTGATGGCGTTGCCTGTGTTTATATCTAGCGTTTAGTATATTAATGTGCAAATTTCAGTACCGATTTCATAAAACTATGATTCATTTGAAGGGACAACTAATTATTTTATCCACGAAATAGAAGAAAAAAATTACTGATGCTGGTGTGAAAACATTTCTGCAGAATTAAGTTAGTAGACGTTATCAGTAACAGATGGTTATATATATATATATAAAAAGAAACAATTGGAAAAAAACATTGATGTAAAAGAGACGGTATAATGTCTTCTAGTATGTTTTATTTATCTGTATTATGACCTCGATGCAGTTTAAGGGCCATATCTTTTAGTACTGAATGTTGAACTTTTTCTTTTAATGCTATTCATAGAATCTTCAATATTTTAGATGGATTTTATGAAATTTTGTTTTATATAATGTTTTACCGTAGCCATTTTAATCTAATGCATATGAAACGATAAGTTTAGTAAAGTTATTATCCACGATTGCTTCGAGTGGCAGTAAGACAAAAATTAATTGTAATTATAAAAAGTTAATTTGGTTATAATGATTTGGCAATCGTATATAGAACTCTGTAGTTTTTTCAGCAATTCTTTTATGTATTTGCGAAGTTCTGTCTGGTAGGCAATCTCTTGCGCACGAAAGATGCTTCTATTCTCGCACACGAAGTCAGGCGACAGTGCAGAAGCTGTGGAGAGGGGAGGAGGGCGTCAGACATCAGTTGGAACCACCCAGCATCGGATTCTTGTTTTGAACAATAGGGGGTGAGTCAATGAATGTGCGGCTGACGATTTGAGTAACAGGGGTGAATAGAATAAATTTAGTCATGAAATACAATTAATTTCGCTTAAAAAAGTATTTTAAGAAATTTATATGAAGAAATTAAGAGATCTGTCTTGTTTGTAACGATTTGTACATTCTACAACTGAACACGATTCTATCATGTCATAAACTAAATAAACCTATCTAATAACCTATTGCTTCACCTTTTGCCCTCGCAACAGCAGCCAGACGTCTTGGTGAGGACTCAATGAAATTTTGAAAACAAGGAGGTGGTATTGCCACCCATGAAGCGAGGATCACTTCTCGTAGAGCATCCACAATTGCGGTGGGGGTTGGGGGGGGGGCTTGAAACAGATCTTTCCAATTCGTCCCACAAATTATCAATGGGGATGGCGTCATGGTGTGGAAAGAAAATTGTTACGAACGGGTATAGATGGTCGGCGAGAATTTTCAGATACCTTGTGCCGGTGACGGAGGTCTCGACGGGTACGAGAGGATCCAAGGAAGCCCATGTAAACGCACCCAGAACTGTTACACTGCCTCTGCCTGCCTGTATGACCTCAACTTGGCAAGCTGGGTCCTTCACTTTGTGTGGTTTACAGCACAGACACGCACACTCCCATTTGCGTGAGGGATTTGAAACCATGGTGCTTCAGACCAGATGACGTGTTTTCAGTCCTGTGTACTCCAGGTCTGATAGTCTTTGCAAACTGCAGTCTAATCTTTCGTTGCCTTGCAGTCAACAAGAAGACACGATGCGGATGTCGACTGCCGTAGTATCCATCGTACGACGGATAGTCTTTGTGCATAAGCTTGTGGATGCGCCTGCATTCAATTCCGACGGTATTTGCTCCACTGTAGCTGTGCGATTTCTTGTAACGATGCGGACAGTCTGTGCTCACCTCGAGAGTCAATTGCACGTTTACGTCCAGATTAATCCAACTGGTTGCCATATTTCACATAGTCTTGGTATACACGTTGCTAGCTGTGACGTGGAAATCCCAACAGTTCAGCAGTTGCAGTGCTTGAACAACCGGCCTTCCTCGCACCTACTACCTGGCCACGGTCAAACTCACTTACGTCGTTTCTTTTACCCATGTTTACTTTTCCGTGACTGGTTTCTAACACATAGAGACCTGCTCTATTTATAGGCATTGTTTGTTTCAGCATTCCATATGACTGGACTTGATACTTCTGCTTTGCATATTATTATCGGAATGTATATAATGATTTGTCTATTCAGTGTATATTGACTGTATAAACTGAGCTATCACTATTGTGACACATGCGCACATTACAAGCGTCCTTTCTGCCCAACTAGCTGCGCTCCGTTGTGAACCATGGGACGGTTCCGAAGCTATCTCTGGTACATGCAGAATTTTGTGAATTTGAACTTGAACTGGATTGCCAACTTTTATTTCGCCAAGCAAGAATATTTATGAATGAACAGTTTAAGAACATTAGATATAAAACAAAAAATAATAATAATTTTTATTCATCATCTAGTGAGGTCAACAGATATTTCTTACAATTTTACAGTACAAAGCTTTGGAAAATTATTTACTATGGATGCGAATAAGAACATCAAAATGATACAAAATGAATAACAAAACTGGGAAAAAAGTAAAATTAGCAAAACAAACACTAAAAATACTGTTTTTAACATTTTGTGCCAAGCATTTCAAACCTGTCCAGGCATACTACATAAAATCCTCAATTACAGTTGATAATCCCAAAAAATGCTGTTTACCAAAATATGCAGCTGAGTTGAATCAAACTTTAAAACAAATAAAGCTTTCAGAATTATTAATATTACTTGATATATATTTTTTAATTCCTTTTACACAAAGGTTTTTTTTTTTCATTTAAAGGCTATGATCTAAAGAAATAAACAATGATGGAAAAAATAAAATGATGTTGTAAAATATTTTTGTTGACTTTTGAAACATGAAAGAAAAGTCCTCTTTTTGTAGAATTAAGTTTAATTTCTTTTGGTTTAAACCAGTCTTGAATAGAAAACTAAAACAGTAAGATTCTATATATATATATATAAAGCTCCCTAATGTTTAAAAAAACGATTACATAGGAGTCCCATATATTCATGATTAAAAACGTTTTTAATTATTCTTTGCTGAATAGCGTATAATCTTAGCAGATTGCAGATTAGTCTTGTAGTCTCCTCCAAAACTACAGATGTCATACTGAATTTTGGAATAAATCCATGCAGAGTATAATGTGGTCTGTAAATGGTAGCTAGGCATAAACTGGGAGGAGAGCTGTGTACAATTCCCAGTGATGATGCACAGAACCGGCCAGGTTTAGCACCTAATGTCCGACCCCTGCTTCTCGTGGTACATACCGTTAGTACCTTTCAAAAGAGATGTTCTCTTTTGGAAGGGAACAGAAGGGGCGGGCTGCGAGATCAGTGTAGTCTGGTCATCTAAGGCCACTTTTTTTTTCTGCCCTGATGAGGAGCAGTCAACTTTACAGGATCCTAGTGCTGATCATTTATACCTACTACACTAGACTGGTTTATGACATTGAGCTTGATTATGGATACCGGACTTGTTGGACTAGTGGGCGTATGTTGAGGGTGAATCTGCTGCCGTGCTTTCTGTGTGCTTATGGTTGCCAGCCATAAGTAAACAGAGGCACGGGATACCTTATATCAGCTGGTGGGTAATCCTGATCAGAAGCCATCGCAAGTACCTGAACCCTCACTTAGCTAGTTGAGCATCGTCAATCCTAAACTGGAATAATATGTCTCAGGCAGGCCATATGGCTCTTGAAAAGATCCACTTGAAAAGTGGTGCATGGAGTTCCTACCAGGATCAGCGACTTCAGTTTTTAGCGAAGGAGGGACAAGTCTTTGTCACATGCCTGCGATCAGGGGACTGTTTGATATTTGTTGGCCCTATCTCTCTCAATAAACCTAGTTTCTTTAAAATTCCTACTTATCATTTTGTCTCTGCAGGTACGTGGAATGTGAGGGCATTATATAGAGATTATTCTCTTGATGTCCTAACACAGAAATTCCAGCGTTATAACCTAGATATTCTAGGCTTGCAAGAGACCAGATGGACTGGTAAAGGTGAGATACATAAATATAACTTTAAATTTTTCTTTTCAGACAGGGAGGATAGAAAGCTTCTCCAAGGTGTAGGTTTGCTTCGCAGCAGACACACCAGTGATGCTCTTCTAGAATATGACTGCATTAATGAAAGATTTCTTACAGCAAAATTTAAAAAAAATTAAGATTTGAATGTCATATATTATTATGCTCCCATAGAGGACACTGATGAGAATGAATAGATTTTACAGAGAGTTATATGATATTTTGAATTCTGTAAAGAACGGAGATATTTCTCTTGTGCTAGATGATTGCAAAGCTTAAGTTGGTACTGACGCTGATTTTTGCGAAGGAATTTTAGGTCCCTTTGTCATTGATAGTTCCAGTGGCAATGAGAAACGTCTCCTACAAGTAAGTAAATTTAATGGTTTGCGAATAACTAATACATACTACTACAAACACCGGAACATTTATAAATACATATGGGTTTCACCTGATGGGTTGCATAGGAATATGATAGATTACACTTTAATTAACAGCAAATGGTATAGTTTGGTTCGGAATACCAGATCGTACAGCGTAGCCTAAATTGGATCTGAACATTACCTTGTCAAAAGAGTCTGGCAACTGAAACTTAAGAAATGTTGTGCTAAGGTTAAGAAAATTACCTTTAACACTAAAGTTCTGAAAGATCCGGTTGTAGCCAAAGCCTACCATGATAGGCTACTTAGTCATTATGACAATCGTGGTTTGCTTGCTGCTGAAGTTGAGAAAGAATGCGATCAGTTTAAACAGGCTTTTCTTGAAACCAACAGTACTTAAAAAGGAACAGAGGAAACAAAATTATTTGACTGATAAGGCTATGGAACTTATTTCCGAAAAAAGAAAGTGCAGTATTAATAATAATCAACACCCTACTAGTCCTAACAGACGACATTGCAACGATCTTAATAATCGTGTAAAGAATCAGTTAACAATTGACAAGAATTTTTGGCTTGATAGCTTGGCTGACAAAGCAGAGGAAGCAGTTAGACAGCACAACAGCAGAAGGTTATACCAGATAATTAATGTTTTATGTGGGAAGAAACAGATAGGTACACATGGATTGAGGAATAAACATAGCAAGGTGGCTGAAGTTGAGGATTCTGTGATGGCTAGGTGGGTTGAGCATTTCAGAGATATTCTAACAATGTGATTATTTCTACTCCCATTGTTTGTAATGAGGATAGATGCATTACTGGCTTTTATGATGACCCTATATCACATTCCGAAGTCGCATTGTCTATGTCTAAATTAAAACTGCATAAATCCCCAGGGGTGGACGAAATAACCACTGAAATGCTTAGAGCTGAGAACATTTGTGTTGTCACATGGCTGACTGAAATTTTGAATATTTTTATCATAAAGGTGTTGTTTCTAAGGATTTTACCAGAGCTATCATTGTCCCTATTTTTAAAAAAAACGTGATCGTAGTTCTTGTGATAATTATAGAGGAATTAGTTTACTTTCTGTTCCAGGTAAAGTTCTTTGTATGATTATACTTAATAGAATTAGAATTTGGTTGATGGACAACTGCGTGATGAGCATTGTGGATTTAGTAGTGGTAGGAGATGTAATGATCAAATATTTTCACTTAGGCAGATTCTTGAGAAATGTTTACAGTTTCAGAATCATTTGGTTGCTAACTTCATTGATTTCAAAAATGCTTTCGACTCTGTTGATCGTCATAATTTGTGGTTGATTGTGATATTGTATAGCACAACAGACAAGTTTGCTAACATAATGAAAGCTCTCTATCATAACACTGAGTCGTGTGTGAGAGTTGGTAAGGCTTGTAGTAGTTGGTTTAACATTGCTTCTGGTGTTCGACAAGGGTGCATTTTTCCCCTATTTTCTTTATTTTTCCTATTGATTATGTTTATGCGAAATTCTTTGCAAAGGAAAGATTTTGACCTTAAATGGTCTAGAAATTTCTGATTTAGATTATGAAGATGATTTTGCCCTGTTGGCTAATGATGTTCATGAGATGAATTCTTTCATTAGGGCTGTTCATGAGAATGGTAATAAAGTACGTTTAGATAAACAGAGAAAAAACTAAAGTGATGAATATTGGTCAGGCAGATTGTGATTCAGTTTCTTTGAATGGCTGCTCTCTTGAACAAGTGTCTCAGTTTAACTATCCTGGGAGATGTGTTGCATGAGATTTGGAGATCCATTTTATAATCTATGGGAGGTTTTGAAAAATAAGCGTGCACACTTCAAGACTAAAATTAGGCTGTATAAAAGTTTGGTACTTTCTAAGGTGTTATATGGTAGTGAAACATGGACTCTTTGTAAGCTGGATAACTTGAAACTTGTTGCCTTTGATGCTAGAAGCTTACGCAGTAGCTTGGGCATTAGATGGTTCGACTTTGTAAGTAATGATGAGGTTAGAAGAAGAAGTCATCAACCTCCTTTGAGCAGCATATTTTGCGGAGAGAGACTGCGTTGGTTTGGTCATGTTTCCCATATACATAGCTACAGATAATAAGATTATAAACAGTGTGTTTAAAGGATTCAGGAAAAGGGGGATACTTAGGAAGCGATGGGCAGACAATGTCAAACAGGACCTTGCTAGAATTGGCCTAAAGTAGCCAAATGCAGCAGCTGTAGCTCAGAACAAACATGTCTGGAGAGGAAAATTACATAGTCTGGTATAATAGTCTTAATTGTCCGTGGCTCATGGCTGTATGAGGATTTTGTTTGTATGTATGTTTGTATAGTATAATGTATTTAAACAGTTTGGAGGAAATTTTTTTATCACTTGTAGTCTCCACAAGAAATATCGCAATCTTTTCTGTAATAATTTAATGTGACTTTTCCAATTTAGATTGTGATCAATTTCAACTCTCAAGTATTTAAGCTGTAAATTCCACCAATCGAAGAACACTGACAATTTTTCAAAAGAGTTCAATTGGGAGAATGGCATTTAGCATTTAAAACTATATTACTATCAGTCAGTTCAAAGAATATATATTTAGAGTTTTCAACATTTAATTTAAATTTATTAGACATTAACCATTTATTCATAATTGCTAAATCAGATTCAATATCAGACACCAAGGTTTCAGCATCTTCAGAAGAATAAATCAATGCTGCATTATCAGCAAAACTAAACATAACATAAATCATTTATATATATATAATAAACAGAACAGGTCCAAGAGCAGAAGATCTTTATACGAAATTATAAAACACATATATTTATATGAAAATGTAAAATGTATTGAATATCTGGTTTATGATGGAATACAAATAAGACATTTTAACCAAACGTTTCGTTATCAATGCTTATCTTAGTGCAATGTGTGTTTTTTTCAATTGCAACTCAAAGATCTCCGGTTCGATACCAGTCATCATATTTTTATTCAGTCAATTTCAAATTCATTTTATGATAATTTACTACTAGTAACTCAGTTTAAAGTAAAATAAATATAAATTTATATTCGGAACGGTGACAGAAAACAATAATTGACCTATAAATAAATAAATACCCCCTCAAGCAGCTGCTTGCCACAGAGGTCTGACAGGAGCCTGTCAGTTTATATGCCACAGTAGAAGATCTGAGAGGATGGCAGGACCTCAGCAGAAAACAACACGAACATCCATGCCTTACCCGGGGCTCGAACCCAGGTCCCGTAGATCAGTAGCCAAGCGCGCTAACCACTCGGCCACGGGACGACTATAAGAGATATATTGTTCACAAATAGTTTTTAAAAGTATGACTAGAACGTAGAAGAAAAATGCTTGTATATAGATAATTATTATCGGGAGGGGTCGAAATACTGAATTGAACCAGAACGGACATGAACGCCTTTCTGAGTTCATTTTTTTGCTAAATTATGCGTTTTGAGAATAGCTGAAAAAAATAATAATATATGCATTATGAAACATCTTTTTAGTCCGGTTCGGTTCAATTCAATATCAGATAACTCTCTAAAAATGGATCTCTACATCTGGATCTTGCTTGTGTTAGCCGAAGTACCCTATCAAAAAATCTTAATCATGAGCCGCCCCTGATAGTGTACCAGTCCACAACTAGAACATTATTGCTTAGTATTTCTATCATGTAATAATGTTGTATAGATCGTCATATACTATTCTCCAGTTTTTGCATTTTCGGTATTCTTATCAGCTTTGAGATTTATCTCCGTAAAATTTCCCGCCCTGCCCACAGTCAGTAGGAGACACCGATGGACTTGGAAAAGCCGCCGTCCGTCGGATGGGACGTTAAGCCGTGACCCCGTGCGCGGGATAGCCATACCCTGTGCACTTTAAAGAACACGCTGTATGTCCTTGACAGGAGGCTACCATCTGTCTCCCAAGAGCTGTTCCAGTGGGTCCCCTCCCCCCAACCTTCTCTGAACCTTCGGGGTCCTTGTGACCTGGCCATTTAACCGATGGTGTGCAAAAAAGTGCCGCTCAGAGGTAAAACAACCGATTTACGGAAAAGTGGCCCCTCGCATTTCGCCCCCTGTAGATAATGAGTAAGTTACAAAAATGCAAATACAGTCAACTCTCGATAACTCGAATTTTTATCGAAGTTCCAGCCCCTTTAGTGGAGATTCAATGTTAAACTCTCTCGATTATTCGAACTGAACTTCCGATAACTCTAACTTTTCCGAACAAATTTTCAAACTTAATTGAAGCTGATGACTTTCCCATTGAAGCTATGGTGATTGCAAACTACTTTGAAGATACATATATTGGAAGAAGACAACGGAGAGGCCGGCAATTACCCATTTTTGCCATCGAATTGTGGAATGCTTACACACAAACACTGAATGATTAACAACGTATCAACAACCGCGTGGAGCACAGCAGATTTCAGGAAATTTGTGCTACTTTATTCCCAAATTTTTACCGATTCATTGATTCTTTAAAGAAACAACAAGGGCTGCACAATTTCGAAATTACACAACTAATTGACGGTAATTCAGGCAATCAAAGAAACAAGAAGTATGCTGCAATTTCTGCTAGAATCAAAAGAATATTCCAACATTTTCAAAATCGTAATGTGATTGATTTACCTTAGAGGCATTGCATACAACTTCGAGTTTTAAACAATAATAATGTGCATTTATTCTATTAAAACAAAATAAATTAGAATTATTAAAAATTAGGTGTATTATTTATATTTTTGTAGCCTACTCATTTCACAGGGGGCGAAATGTGTTGGGGACGAAATGTGCTGGGGGCGAAATGCAAGGGGCAACTTTTCCGGATCCCAAAACAACCCAACCCAACTCGGTATTATTATGTAAATTGGTGGATCTTATGTTTCCTTTTCGTAATCAATCTCGGGAGCATTTAAATTTTTCCACCAGAAAACTCTGCAGAAATTTCAAGTTAAAATAAAAGTGCTTACATTATTGCTATTGACCTCTTTTCAGTCGACGAATCTAATTTCTGGGCAGTAAAATAGCACCATCAAATTAACACCGGTTTATAGATAGCACATCTGTTATTGAATTAATTAGACAACTTTTTATTAAATCCTAGAATTATTCAATCATGAAAAAAATCTTTGCCTTAAAAAAAATTCTAAAAATGCATCTTAGAAAAATACGTATCGAAAGGATAATCAGCTCCGTTGTTCTTTTAACATAATACATTTGAAGAGAAATATTCAAAAACCGCACAAAAGTAAAAAAAAAATTACTCAATTGTTATTATTCCCTCCCTACTGTAAACAAAATATAGAAAATTTCACTAACTTAAATGCCTATACAATTATTTCAGTGTCCATGTTTTTGAATAGTAATCATAGAGAAATTTTCGCTTTTTAATTGCAAGATTCCCATCAAAAGCCGCAGAAACTGTAAACTTCATGACATAACATGAACATTTCTTTTTCACAGCTTTCTGCTTCGTTTCCGAAGAAACATTTACATTAAAAACACACAAGAAACACACAAGAAACGTTACAGAAAAATCGATGTTCGCCGTTCTCTTCCGAAAATACATTTGATTGCTTTTCAAATTCTGCGTTTAAAAAAAGACAAAAAGGAAAATCTAACGTATTTCTCTTCGAACTCTCATTTTTGAGGCAGATGAACCAAAGCAGTCCCAAGTTTCTCATAAGAGATACTTGCGAACAGTAACTACTGCAACTTTGTTGCAGCTCCGCTGTATCAGCAGGAACATCACCGGATAGAGTCCGGAGCACACCCAGATTAAGGAATGAAAGCACTGTTGACATGCTTATACTGGAGAGATAAAGATTTCATACCAACTTGTTCATTCAATCCAGTTTCGAGTTCTGTCTTGTGTGAACTTTGTATCTTACTAAGTGCATCACTCAGCATTCAGCAATAAAAGAATGTGCTTCCTCGATGTCACGTACCAACTGATGGTTTGGCCGGAAGTTAGAGTAGCGCTTAAAAGCTAGCACTTCCCTTTCAAGACTATCTCCCATGCTCTTCTTTCTCTTTTGGTCTCCCTGGTTCCGTTTGGTCACATGACCAATTGGCAGTCTCTGTCGCAGGTAACAGAAGTCAACCAGTGCTAGGCTATCAAGACCTGTAACTTACACTGATCGTCCATCGTTCATAGAAGTAAGTTAGAAATGAAGTTCCTTAAAGTTCCTTAAAGAACCCTTAATTCCAGAACTCATTTCCGCCATGACTTCCTATTAGAGCATCATGAGGTCCTCCAGATCCTGAAGCCAGCTTGCCATTGCAGTCCAATTTGGTTGATAGTTTGCTCCATTGCCAAATTTGTTGCTCTGAAGAAAAGCTTTTCTGACTATGACGTATAAAATAAAAAATAAATACCCCCTCAAGCAGCTGCTTGCCACAGAGGTCTGACAGGAGCCTGTCAGTTTATATGCCATAGTAGAAGATCTGAGAGGATGCAGGACCAACAAAGAAACGACACATACATCCATGTCTTACATCAATGTCTTACCTGGGGCTCAAACCTAGGTCCCTTAGATCAGTAGCCAAGCGTGCTAACCACTCGGCCACTGGACGGCCTATGACGTATACGTATATAAAATTGCTAATTTTATTCCCTTATACTTGGAACAGCTCTCAGCAGAAAAAAAAATGTTAAATATGAAATCTTCTAAACCTGATATCCATTTCGGTCCTTGGTTGCCAGATATCAACGATGAAGTGGCCGTGGAAGTAAGAGGTGGATACATATGTAAGGGAAGCATTGCTTCTTTTAGAATGTTGATAATTATGCAAAATTAATACCGTAAAATGTACGTCTATTGACAAAAAAGTAGAGATGTTTTCATAACTAATATAATTTCATAACTATCCACTAATAGCTTTGCTTTAAGGAATTGCTTCCCACCTTCTTAAGCTCATTGTAAACCTCTGATGAAAACAAAAACGAGTATTCTTGTGTTTTGGTTCTTCAGTTTAAGTTTCATTCCAAAACAATTTGAATTTTTTAAATTTATAATACATATATATATTAAAATACTTTTTTTATTTTGGAGAGAAGAATAGGTTTCTGTTAAGAGTAAGAGGAAATTCCTGTACAGAGAGGAAATAAATTCTAATCAATAGTACAACATTCTTGTATTACGTGATATACGTAAATTTCAATTAGTCCATTACCTGATACGAAAGAGAAGGTTCCTGTGAATAAGAAGGGTTTATTCATGCGTGAGTGCTCCAGGCTCTAAACTGACGCTAAAATTCGAATTCCCACTAAACTTTGAGATTTTCTCCACTAACATTCGTCTGCGCTTAGCGAGAAAGAGGTCACCAAAGGACTTCGATAGGTTGCCATCCATTGGATATGATGTTAAGCTGTGGTGCCGTGTGCAGTACAGCCATATCCTCTTCTGCCTTCCATCTGTTCCCTATTAATTAACAGTGGATCTCTTTCCCTTACCCAGTTCTCAAGGTCCTTGTTCTCATTGTGTCTATCGGTTCGGGGTCCTTGTTCTCATTGTGTCTATCGGTTCGGGGTCCTTGCTCTCATTGTGTCTATCGGTTCGGGGTCCTTGTGCTCATTGTGTCTATCGGTTCGGGGTCCTTGTTCTCATTGTGTCTATCGGTTCGGGGTCCTTGTTCTCATTGTGTCTATCGGTTCGGGGTCCTTGTGCTCATTGTGTCTATCTATTCTGCTGTGTGCACAAAAGCGAAGCTCAGAGATCAGAGCACCCTTCCCTGAGAATGAAGCATCAAATCCCTCCGCCTGTGAAGAGGGTGATCATCGTTACTTTTGCTTAGACTGAAGGGCCATTCCATATTCTACGAACGTTTTCTTCTACTAATAACGAAGCAAGCTCTGTTGCCTCTGTTCGCCTTGTCTCGTGAATATTGAATCTGTGTCATGACAGTTGCTTTCGTATCGTCTGAGGTAAAAGGAGAAAGATTTCTTTCAATGTCGAAATTAAATGAATCATCCTTGTGCATGTCCATTTCACCCAGTGCCATGTGCATGAGATCGTATCAATGAAAGTCTTCACTTTTGAATAAAAAATGAAGTTCTTAGTTACCGAATTGAAAGCTCAGGGTATCGTTCTGGGACGTGCACAGAGGGGAATACAAATTTCTTTTATAAGCTGATTTGTTCTAAGAAAGTCGCTGCTCCTGTTCAAATTTTTGCACTTAGAAGCTGTGCAACACAGAATCGAAACAAAAAATAAAAGATCCATTTCTGGTACTGAGAGATGTATGTCTGATGTGGAAATGCATTTGATTTTAGTCTATGCGTTGAATAGTTTCAAAGTACTTTGACGATAGTGGGTTTTGAATGCGAATGTAAAAAACGTAAGCAGGTATAAGTGTATCGATAATTCAAAACGAAAAAGGAAAGAAATTATTTGTATGCAGTTACTTCATCTATTATTAATTGATTTTATTATTACTTAACCTGAAAGGATATGCTTAGTGGTAGGACAGGTGTTTCCAACCCGTGGCCTGCGGGCCGCATGCGACCCTGGGCAGCTAGTAATGCGGCCCACAAAATCGTAAAGTTTACGTGTATACGACATAAGCTTTCAACATGATTTATGTGATTTTCAGCGAGTTTTTGATATCCCACTAGTTTTATGTTGTCCTTTCATTAATTATATAACAAAAAACATAGAAAATAGATGAAGTTTTATTATTCATATACATTATCTATATTATATATTTTATGTGCGGCCCAAAACAATTCATCTTCACTCAGTGTGGCCCAGGGGAGTCAAATCTTCACTCAATGTGGCCCAGAGAAGTCAAATCTTCACTCAATGTCCCAGGGAAGTCAAAAGGTTAGACACGCCTGTGGTAGGAGAAGGCAAAATAAAGAAATGGTAGCGAAAGACAAAATATTTCATTTCTTTCAGCTTTTCTTTTATTTACTTGTAATAAAGTACATAATTGCACAAAATTTTTTATTTTATTATTGAATTTCTTTTTGGTGAGGGGTGTTCCGTATATTTGCGTACCCCTAATGCAAAGTCAACGGGGTGACTGATATCGCTTAAAATACATATTCTGTTACGAGTGCAGCCGATATTGTTTGAAATCCTAAGCATATTGGAAATGAATTGAGATTGGTAGATACCACTTCTATTTACAAATGGGACAAAATTTTAAACTACGCTATGAGAAAGATTTTACAAAGGGTGGCTGAATTTCTTTCTTTGATTCGTTCTCCGATTCATCATTCCATAATTGTAGTTTCCGATTCAAATAAAGAGGAAATTTTTATTTCCAAGTAAGAATTGGTATCTGTGATTGGTTAGTTACTGCGTATAAGTCCTTCCCATTCAAGATTCAAATTATTTTCGACAACCCTTTTAGATGAAACCTTTAGACGGGCTGAGTCCTAACAGGCCCATGCAAACTTCTGTCCTCAAGCAGCTATGGAGTACGGAGACTGTACAAAGGAATTCTTCGACCTTGCATATCTGAGCTATTACTGCTGCATTTGGCCACTGCAAGACAAGATCGTGTTTCACATTCACCAGCAATCTCAACTCGCATCATTGTGAGTGAATGATGAGTAATAACACGTTTAGGAACGCTAAAAGCATAATGAAAGATATTTATTTCTTGCCATTTCATACGGTAAAGAAATCTCTCAGTGGAAAAAAATGACTCTTTGTTTTTTCTTCTGCAGATGACTCCCACGAGGCAGCCAGAATTCTTAACGCAAACGTTTAAATGTATTTCCTAGAATGCCAGATCAGTTCTGTAAATACACATGAAGATAAAGACTGGCCAAGGGGATTCCTATCTCTCAGTCACTAGAGGAAAGAAATCTAATATCCTGGCAGGCGGAATGAACCATTGCTGGAAGTTGTTCAATATAATGCCCACGACAACTTTCCAACCCCTCGACCTATCTCTCCCTTTGGGGATTCCAGTCCAATAGTCACTATACACAACGATGCTAATATTAGAGCAGAACTGAATCTCACAATAAGTGGTTTGAATGTAGGTGTTCAATGAAATGAAATCTGACTTCTCAGCGCTGAAAAAATACTAGTGGTTTTGTCATTTTCTTGAATATCGGGAAAATATGTTCAATTTGTCGTCTGTCCGTCTGCAGACGGGACAGACGACAATACAGTTTTTCTACAATTTTTTGTTTTTAGAGATAAAACGTTTACTGTGTTGGAGAGGTATTGATCAAATATCACGATTCGCGATTTATGAATCAATCCAAAGCTATAACTGCGCCCTCTAACGGTGGAAAAAGTTAAAATTTTCAAAAATGCAAACCAATATTTCAAAACGATGTATTCATGTTAGAAACTTGAAATTTGATGGTGGAATGTGAAGGTAACGAAGTTTCCATTCAAAACTATAATTTGACCCCTAAACTCCAAGGTGGGTGGGAAAATACAAGTCTTTCGTTTTAAGAAATATTTGTTTGTTTTTAGAGATAAATTAGAAAATCTCCTTGGCTAGCTGAGTCCTAAAACTGCAAATATTACGATTTGCAGTTTTCGAGTCTCCCAAAAGTATAATTGCATCGTTTAACGGTGGAAAAACTTAATAAATACAAAATTTTAAACGAATATTGAAAACTGTTTTGAAATTTTGGTGGTGGATTGTGAAGGTTGTGAGATTTCATTGGCAACAATTCCTTACGAAACGCAACTGTTTTTGTTTAAGAGATAAACGGAAAACTCTTTTCTAGTTGGATTGGTAGGAATGAAATATATTGAAATATCATAATTCGCTTTTTTTAATTTTTAAAATAGTTTAATTTACATCGTTAGAGACATTAAATATGGAAACGGTGAACCTGTTAACAAATGTTAGAAGTAATCTTTTCATGGTAGAAATTTGAAATTTCGGTGGTAGAGTGTGAAGAGAAACTAAGAGCAAAATCTGCTCCCTTTTTTAGGAATGTGTGAGAGAAGCAACACTTTTTAAATTGAAGGATAAAAGACAAATTCTTTTCCTATTTTATAATTACTAATAAAATATTACTATTTGCATTTTCCCCAGCATCTATTAGCTAGAATTGAAACTTTTGAGAAGTGAAAATAGTAGACAAACTTAAAACTCCATTTTCTTATTTGAAACTTAGATTCCCATGTGGGCCTGAGTGACACGCATTTTTCTGGCTTCTCCGGACTTTCCAGTCATTATTTTAATCATTTTATTCTCATGTCTTTACACTTATTCAGCCATTATTTCGGAGGCTTTACTCTCATGTCTGTACACTTAGCCTCTATTTCCATTGTACTATACTCAGGTCTCTACAATTTCCTAGTCACTGTTTCAATGACCGTATTCTAAAGTTTCTCAACTAACCATGCCACTGTTTCGATATATTTACCCTCAGGACTCAATGCTTACCAATCATTATTTTGATGGTTCCACTATTGGTCTCTATGTACTCGTCCGTTGCTTCGATGTTCCACTTTCATATCACAATATTTACCCAGTCATTCTTTCGATGCCTCTAAAAATCAAGTCTTCTTTAACCAGTCATTGTTAACGATATCCCTGTTCTCATATCTCTATATTTACGCAGCCATTCTTTCATTCTTTAGCTGTCTCGACCACTCGTTCCTTCGATGTCCCAGCTTTTACGTTATATATTTACCCAGAGTTTTTATTATCTCTATTCTCAGGTCTCTAATTTACCCAGTTTTTGATTTCATGACTCCAATCTCAGCCCTTTATATTTACTGTATATTTAACCAGACGCGATTTCGAAGTCTTCCATTTTATATCTATATTTACCAGGCAATGTTTCAATGACCCTATTCTATGTCTCTTCATTTACCCAGTGATCGTTTAAATGTCTCTACTCCCTAAATTTTCACTGTCATTGTTTCGATGATTCTACTTTTAAGACTTTCTACTTACCTCTCTAAACTTACCCAGTAATTTTTTCAATGGTCCAATTATTGTGTCCCTATAATATCGAGCTTTTGTTTTAATCGCTCTACTTTCAACTCTCTACATGTACCTAGTTGTTGTTCCAATGGCTATAATTTATGGTCTCTACACTATCCCAGTCGTTGTTTCGATGTGATTATTCTCAAGTTTGATACTTGCAGGTTTTTATTCCAATGACTCTACTCTTAGGTCTCTAAACTTACCCAGCAATTATCACAATGGCCCAGTTATTGTGTCCTTATACATATCCAGCTGTTGCTTTAATCGCTCTACTTTCAAATCTCTACTCGTACCTAGTTGTTGATCCAATGACTATAGTTTATTAAATCTACGCTATCCTAGCTGTTTTTTTTAATGACTGCATGCAATGAACAAAGATCAATTGGAGCAACGATCCACTGTGTCTCTACAGTTCCTTATACCTTATATCAATTACTATATGCTTAGTTCTATACACTTACATGCTTTGTTTCAATGGATGTACTCTAAGGCCATTACATTTACCCAATCGTTGTTCCAATGATCTATTGTCAGATCTCTTCAGCTACTTAATCGTTGTATCAATTGATTTACTTTCAGGTTTCTACCCTTACAATGTCGTTGTTTAAATGGATACACCCTTGTGTCTCGACAATTACAATGACGTTTTCTCTATGGATGCCCTCTTAGGTCTCTACATTTGCAATGACGTTGTTTCTATGGATGTACTCTCAGCTGTCTACACTTACAATGCCGCAGGTTTGGTGGTTGTACTCTCAGGTCTCCACAGTAGTATTGTTGTGCCAACTGATGCACTCTTGGGTCTCAACACTAACAATGTCGTTGTTTTAATAGATGTAGTTATAGGTCTCTACACTTAAAATGGCGTTGTTTCAGTGATTGTGCTCTCAAATTTCTACATTAACAATAATTGTTATTTCAATTGATGCAGTCTTATATTATTAAAAACATATGAAATAAAATAATGCTGACGTGGCGGGAATCGCTGCAGCTATTAGCGGCGGCCGCAACTCTTCGGATACATGCCAGAACACTCTACCGTTAAACCACGCATCATACGCTAAAATCTTCCAGATTAAGACCCATAAATCTTTCAGATATGTGGTGGACCTTGCGCCATCTATAGTTCAGGAGAAGTCTTTCAGGAGTAGTTTATTTCCTCCTGTCTCCTTTTGGATCTGACACTGATTGCTTAAACCTTTGGATTTCGTACACAGGTACATAGACTTTGGATTGGGTTGTTTTACCTCTGAGCGGCACTTTTTTGCACACCATGGGCTAAATGGCCAGGTCACATGGACCCCGACGACTTAGAGAAGGTTGGGGGAGGGGACCCACTGTAACAGATATTGGGAGACAGATGGTAGCCTTCCGTCAAGGCCATCCAGCGTGTTCTTTAACGTGCACAGGGTATGGCTCTCCCGCACACGGGGCCAAGGCTTAATGTCCCATCCGACGGACGGCGGCCTTTTCAAGCCCATCGGTGTCCCCTACTGACCGTGGGCAAGGCGGGGAAATTTTGCGGAGATAAAAAGTACATAGACAATATTGTTACGACAGAAGGAATCTGGCAACCGAAAGCAAAAAGTTTCAGCCAACGAATAAGAACTTTGGGAGAATTTGGAGAAGAAGAGTGGAGTGTTAACGGTCGTTTTGTATTGTAACGGTCGTTGTGTTGTAACGGTCGGTGAGTTCGAAAATGGACGGTGAGCTGTTCTGAGACAGGCGCGTAAGTATCAAGAAGTAACTTGATGTGTTGTGTATACACGGAAGGATAAAAGTGGGATCTTTTATCGTTAAGTATCAAGAAGTAACTTGATGTGTTGTGTATACGCGGAAGTATAAAAGTGGGAACTTTTATGGCTAACTTCGAATGTCTACACGGACTGTCTTTTTGTTCGGCTAGTGTGTGAAAAGTTATTAGCACAGGACGAGAATTGGTTTACGAGTGAAGATCTTCGGGTGACCTGGTAAATCAAGTAAAAGGTAGTATTTAGTAAAATACACAGAGCTGATGTTGTGTGCTCACGCAGGAAGATTGATGACTTGTGCATGTTAATAGTTAATTTGTTAATAAGATACTTCATCCATATTTCCTTTGTAACAATTTACCTTGTATTGAATTTGGTTTTGAAATATAGCTTTTAATACTCACGTTCAGTGGCTATCCATTTTTGTGATCCGCAACAATATTACCAAATGCTAGCATACGAAAACGCTAGGTTTCAGTCAAAAATGCCTATCATTCGAATTTTTTGGTGTTTGGCAAAATGAAATCATGTTTCAAATTGCATGTACCTTACGTTATGGCCGGGGATGGCTCAGTCAGAAGCTGACGAGGCTCGCAATGTGCGGTTACCAGGTTCGAGTCCCAATTATGCCAGGGTTGAGATTTATCTTCACTAATCCCCCGCTCTGCCACCAGTCAGAAACGGTACACTGATGGGCTTGGAAAGGCCGCCGACCTTTAGCTGGTACATAAAGCCGTGGTTCCGTGGGCAGGAGACAGTCATCCCACCTGCACGCTAAAGAACAATTTAAAAACGATGAGCTAAATAGCCAGGCCCTTGAGACCTGACTATTTAACTCATTGTTTAGAAAAAGAGGTAAAACAACTCAAAGTGAACCGTGCTACTATGAGCAATTTAACAGCAAGATGTCCACAATAACATTCAAAGAAGAAAACTCAAATTTTATTTTTCCGTAATAACCATGTAAATGATGAAGAGTAACTCGCGAAGTGCAAATGTAATTGGATCTTCATAAAGTCTAATATAATTGCATAATGTTAAATGGAGCATTATATTGAGACAACGGATTGATACTAAGCAATCGTAAATGAGGGAAGCAGGACGGGAATTTCTCCTACGAATATGACTTCGAGAATCCCTCTTTTAATGCTATTATGGGTATCTTGCTGCTAAATTGTTCATAGCAGCATGACTTAGTTTGAATTGTTATACACCGAAGAGCCGAAACATTATGACCAGAGCGTCTTTATGCAAATCGATGCAACTTCAGGTGAACTACGGTGTGTGCAGGTCATGAACCAGTATAAATAACACCTGATATTCATCTCTATTAATCAGAGTTATTCTTGTTCTTCAGATGCGAAAGCAGCATACTTAAGCGAGTTTAACAAAAATCAAATTATAACGGCCAGACGACTGGGTCACAGCATTTCCGAAACTGCAAGGCTTGTGGGGTGCTCAAGGTCAGCCGTGATTAGTACCTTCAAAAAGTGGTCCAAAGAGGAAATTACGCGCCGGTAATTTGAATTCTGGTGGGTGTAATGTATCACAACACAGAGTACATTAAACCCTGCTGAAAATGGGGCTGTGTAGCCTCAGGCCACTCCGAGTGCCCATGCTAACCTCGGTTCACCATCGAAAGCGCCTTGCTTTCACAATGGGCAATCGAGCATGAAAAATGGGACTTGCGTGATTGGAAGAAGGTAGTATGGTCCGATGAATCTCGTTTCCTGTTGCACCATGTGGATAGCCGGGTACGTGTGCATTGTTTACCTTGGGAAGCGTTGGCAGCAGGATGCACCGTGGAATGAAACAAGCCGGTGAAGGAAGTGTAATGTTTTGGCCAATGTTCTTCTTGGAATCCCTGAGTCCAGTCTTTCATGTGCAGGAAACTATGACGTCTACCACCTACCTCAACATAACTGTAGACCAGATACACCCTTTCATGGCAACGGTATATACCTTTAGCAGTGCCTTTTTTTAGCAAGATAATGCGCCATGCCACACTGCCCGGATTGTTCGAGAATGGTTGGAGGAACATGAGGAAAACTTCTGGGTATTCTCCTGGCCTCGAAATTCCCCAGACATCAAACCAATTGAGCATCTGTGGTTTGTGTTGGAACAGTATATCCGATCTGCGGTGGCTCAACCACGTAACATACAAGATTTAAAGGATGTATTGGCAACGTGTTGGTACCAGATACCAGAAAACACCTTTAGAAATCTTGTAGCGTCCATGCCTCGCCGGGTAAGAGCTGTTTTGGCGGCACGTGGAGGACCAACATCATATTAGGCAGGTGGTCATAATGTTTTGGCTCTTCGGTTATATCTGAGAGGCATAAATATATACTGTATTAAAAATATTTAAAACAAATTTAGTGAATATAATTTAAAAGTATTGAGTGAATTTCTTTTTTGTTTCCAGAATGGGGAAGCGAATTGTTGGTTAATTTTTCAAAGACAGTGTTCCCATATGCAAAGTGAAAGTGTTAAGGATTGAAAGTATATTCAATTATTATAGAAAATAAACATATTTCCTATAATATTTTCAGGAAAAATTTGCCAGAAATACAGTAATAAATAGGAAAATACAATCAAACTTTAACACTTTGTTCTCCAAAAGCAGTTGCTGCATTTGGCTATTACTAATGCAAATGCAAAGTACTAGGACAATTCTAATAAGTTTCAGTTTAAAGTTTCAATCTCCTCGCTCTTTCTGCTTCTCTTCCTCTCAATTTAGTTCCTCTTTCATTTCTAATTTAGCTTTAGAAGCTTTCAATTGATTCTTTAAACATTAATTAAGCTCTATAGAGTGCTGCTAGCTATTTGGTCTTATCGTCTACCTATCTCGTGTGAACTTGTTTCCTCTTCACTTGAAATAGCACCATTAGTTTCAAATGTTTCCTCTTTCAAATGTATCTCTACTCCCTCATCCTCAGTTGCAAACAATTCGCCGTGTTTGTCATAATGACGAAGCACAGGTCTCTGGAATCTTGTTATTTCACGACTCTTCCCAGAAACTTTCTCAGGGCCATTCTCTCAAGCTTCACGTGACATGTTGGCGACACCAACCGAAGCAGAGGAAGGTGATTGATTCTATCGGTAGCGAGCGAGCCTCATCATGTGATCTCAGATTCGATGTGCTCGAATTTTGATTTTCTTTGCTGACCCCCACTTTGCCCTCGGTGAGAAAAGTAACACTGATCGGTTGGAAAAATCCACACGCCGTTCAATGGGACATTAAGCCATGTTCAAGAAAATCATATCCTTTGCATGTTACAGGAGCCTTAAAAGGAAGTTTTCATCTGTCTTCCAATAGTTGTCCAGTGGATCCACTTTCCAAACCTTATCTGTGCCATTGAGGTCCTTGTGACTTGGCCGTTTAGCAGATCAGAAGTGAAACAATCCAAAACCCAAACCGTTCTAACAGTATAATGTAGACTCATAACCACTAGCCTCTTGGTGACGTATCATGTCTCATTAATCCTTCTAATATCTTCAAAAAAAAAAAACAAGTTATCTTCAAGTTATCCTCAAAATTCTCCTTCTAGAGGATTCGGATAATTCGAAGGAAGTTGACTGATATTTTATCATTCTTCCTCCTTGCCATTAGAGGAAGATGCAGAGTCTATTGTTAAGGTATCTTTGGATGGCTTTGTCTTACTTTCATCACAATACTTCATTCCCTCGAACATGATTTCTAAATGTCGATATCATCTTCCTTGACCCCATCAGCCATCTTTATACTCCAGCCTGCTACTACCCTCTTGTTATTAAGTCTTCCTACAGCCCTTTGACGTAGGGGACATTTGAAATGATTATGGCTTCCCACTTGCAGGGTAAAATCTCACGATGCATTTGACACCAAACCGTGTGCAGTAGAACCATACCCTGTGAACGTTAAAGAATACGTTGGAGAGGCTCCCATCTCTCTTCTGACAGCTGTTCAATTGATCCTCTGTTCTTACGAAGCAGAAACCTTCAACGGATAACAGTTGGTGGCCACCGCCATTTTGTAAGGGTTTTTTTTGTTTCAGCCTGGTAGGATACGAACCCACAAACTTCTGATAACTTGTCAAGTGCTCTGACTGCTGAGAAAGATCTCAATTTGATAATATCAACTTCTTTATCTTCAGAACACAATTAACAACCAACTGTGTCTCTTGAAGGCAGTGTCTTTACTCTTTAAAAATAGCCTCCTGAAGTAGATGGCAAAGTTTGTCACGAGTATAAGTACAATTCAATCACTTCTTAAATTTCTCGCCTTTTATTTCAGCTGAAAGAGACGTTTTCACTCTTTAGTCGATATCAAAGGTGAAACATTGATGTGTACGTTAAACTAAGAGTGATAACTTCCTTTTCAATTGAAATAAAGGAGAGAAATTTATTAAGAGAACAATAAGATCGACTTTGTGGGAGATTATCCTCTGCCTCGTTTCAAAGTCAGAATGTAGCGGGCAAAAAATTTCAACTAGCCGTAATAATCCCCATATAAGTAGCTTTCATTTCAGATACAACTCGTTGGGTTCTATAATTGTTTACAAAATTATTCCTTGTTTATGGGTAAAGAAGTTCAAGGAAATTGCTTTAATCCCTTTATAGCTTGTTCCTTGAATATCAACAAATGTTTATATATATGTTTCGGTTTTTGAACTAAAGCTTGATTTTTTGCTGATGTTCAAGGAACAAGTTAAAGGGATTAAAGTAAATATTTAGTAATACACTCTGAAAAGTATTCTAAGACAGCATAACGCAAGCATTAACGTAACCAAAAATGCGGATAATATTTATGTAGAATTATTACAAAAAGAGACATCGTATTCGAAATCTATTTCTGTTAAAGGTAAGGGCTTGATTTTTGTAATGTAATATGCAGTGTCAATCCGTATAGGAAATATGGGGCCAAAGATTCAAGCATTTAGGAAGTTACGAATCATTCAAAAGCATTAAAGTTGAAGCATGAACTGTTCCAAAACGGTTAAAATGGCATCAGTGTTTCGATACGCCATTAATCCGCGAGTCTCAGTGTGAACACGACCTAATTGTTCGGTGAACATGCATTGTTGTACCCTGTTGCCTATAACGACCATAATTCCTTAATTATGGTCCATCCTTAATTATGGTACTAGCTCTTATCTTTCAGGAGGAGTTCTTGAACAGACAAACTCCTTAAAATATGTAATAGATTATTTGCGATGCAACTCGATATGCTCATAATAATTACTTAGAACATCATCTTATTGTGAATAAGACAAATTAACCCACAGTTCATCACTGATTTACTAAATATTTATTTAGCATTATGTCGTTTAAGTAACTGGTTAAAGATCGGTGTAGAGGAAAAACTTATCATTAGCCGGATGGGTTCTGAACCCACGACCCCCTGATGACATATCAGGTGCTCTGACCGCTGAGCTTCGGCCTCTGAGCAATCCTTCCTCTACTGCTGATGTCATGCAATACACTATCGAGTCAATCACTTTCTATTGAGAGCATTTGGAGCCTATTCTCCATAGCCATCACAGGCGTATGCACACGAACAACCACGCTTCAAGAGCCTCATGAGGGATATTTTGTTTTGTGAGCAAATCTGAGCAGAAGAAATATCCCTCATGAGGCTCTTGAAGCGTGGCTGATCGTGTGCATACGCCTGTGATGGCTATGGAGAATAATCTCCAAATGCACTCAACAGAAAGTGATTGACCCGATGGTGTATTGCATAACATCGTCAGTAGAGATTGATTCGCGGCCGGTAGCTCAGTGGCCAGAGCACCTGACATGTCATCAGGGGGTCATGGATTCAGGTCCCTCCCGGCTGAAGACAATTTTTCCGCTACACCGATCTTCATCCTGTTGTTCAAACTGCTTAATACTGATTGTATACTTAATAAATCAATTGTATCGAATACAGAGCAAAAAGGAAAGCTACTATGTATTTTAAATTTAATATTCCATCTCCTTAGATATAGATCAGAATATTAATTGTATTGAACCTAAATACCGATGTATTTTTGCAAGTGAAATGCGTATTACGATGTTTTTTTTTTTACTTTCCAATTTATAAACAATAAAGAACATACTGACTGGAAGCGATTTTTTTCTCTTAAATTCGTCTACCAATAGAATGTGGAAATTAAATAAATCAAAATAAATCATCGTGAAGCATATAAGTTGAAAAATATGCAAATCTGAATAATTGAGTAAAAGAGAAAATCTAAACGTTTTCGACAACTTTCAATCCCTTTTTGTTCAGCGCTCCACAGAAAGGCAAAAGTGAATCATTCGTCGACTATACCTCTCTTATATCATTGTTTAACAAATTAAATATCTTGGAGCAAATATTTTTATGGGAATGCGATCGAAGGAAATTAAAGATCCGAATCATGTCTATGCAAAGCTTGAAGTTCTGTAATATGCGTTCAGGTTTAAAGAGTTATTTGAAGCTGGAATATTTAAGAGCAAAAGTTTCCAGTCCAAAGGATTTTCTTAAATATTTTAATCAAAACACAAACGCCAGTTGTTACATCAAAAACCATTTACTGAAATAACTATATGTTTATATAAGTTTGTCAAATCATTTTTTAAAATTTTATTCATTTTGACGAAATCTTCAGGAAGAGTATGTTAAATATTTTAGATTCCGTAACACTCTTTAAATAATGAACGAATATTTCAGAAACTAAAGATTTAGATAGCTTCTGATTAGATACTTCAGTGTCATTTCTTTTTAAATAAATATTCCAAGAAATTGAATTTTTGATTTAGCTTTCTAAATTTTTTACCTAGGTTCTTAAAACATATTCATTCTGTTCCAAGTTAATTTGGTTAACTCAATAATGTTTGTAGCAAAAAAATTAATTTTCATTTGGACCAAATAAATACCTTTGACCAAAAAATGATAATGATTAAAATTAAAAATAATAATAAAAGGAAACTAAAATGCAAAATTAAAACGTTTATTAAATGTTTCCATATGAAAAAAAAAGTTTGGAGAAGGATTGTTTTTAACATTTTTGTATTAATGAAATGTAATTTTACAGTTAATGTTCCCATTAGAGCATGTGAAGATTTAAAGGGTGAAAGATCCGATGCATACTTTCCATGGCTTATTTCATCGCTTAGTACTCAGAGATGCTGTTTCTCTAAGTATTCGTATTGTGATTTTTTCATTCTAAGTTTACCATTTTATGATTCTGTCAGCACAATATTTTTGATATATTGTTTCTGAGTTGCCCATTGATGATGGAACTGTCGTCACTTCGTGCATCGGGTGGGAAGCAGACCTCATCAAACAGATTCTCGATTTTTTCATATCTGCTGCAGTGTAAAAACACGTCCCATCATGAAATAGTCTGCAACTGAAGCATTTAGATCTTATTCTACGCTTTATTCCAGAGCTCGCCTAAAATGTTACCGATAAATGGCAAAGTATTCATCTTCGACCGCAGATTTGATAATTCCCACAAATGGAAATATTTTTAAATATTGTTTAAACTTTTTGTAGCCAATAGCGTTAATTAAATATCTTTGCATTCGAGAGCAAAAAGGTCAATGCGAAAGAGGAGAAAAATAAAAACTAGAAGAAAGCATATCTCCTCTGGCACATATTGGAATCTCTTTTTAAAGAGAATCAAGTTTTTCCTTTACCTAATTTTCCACTCTTTCAAAGTTTTAATTTGAGCTAATGAATGATGGGAAAAATGCAAATACTAGTATACAGAAAAAGTATTTTCCCTTTATCCCTAAATTTAAAGAATTTCTGTTCTCTCCCTCCTCTGAGAATAGAGGGCAGATTGTTGCTACCAGTGGCATATCTCTTGACACTCTAATACCAAAATTTTGAATTTCTATCGTAAACAGATCACTTGCAACATTCGTTCAAAGTTTCGCCGTTTCCATAACTAATGATATCTAATGATATACAGGGTGTCCCTGAATTCATGGCCCAAACGTGAGGTATGAATACCGAACCCACCAATATTCGTCATAGAATATGCGGCTGCAAACGCAGTGAGGAGTCGGAAATGAAAGACAGACACAGAGGTTTCCACGGTGATATTTATTGGAGATCATTACAACAAATCCTCAAATGTCCGCCCACCAGCGTTGATACAGGCGGCACAGCGGCGGAGTAGTGATCAGCGTACCTACTCGTAAACACCGGGCTTGTCGCCGACATCGATGGCTGCAATGGACAGTCGGGCTACCAGATCCTCCACGGACTGCAAGGGCGTCTCGTACACGACACTCTTCAAATGTCCCCACAGAAAGAAATCGATGCAAGGATGATCGGGCGTTCTGGGGGGCCACATTTGGGAACCGATGGATTGGGCGCGGAGTTACCGCGCCCAATCCATCGGTTCCCAAATGTGGTATTAAGATGCTGACGCACGTCCATGCTGAAATGGGTAGGTGCCCCATCGTGCTGGAACCACATTCGGGCGTCGATTGCGGCTGGAACATCTGAATCAATTCCGGCAAAACCTGTTGCAGAAAAATATGGTACGTTCGCCCATCGAGGGGGTCCAGCAGTAGGTAGGGTCCAATTAAGTAGTCATGCACGATCCCCGCCCAGATATTGACAGCGAACTGTTGCTGGTTCGAATTTGGACGTGTACCATTAGGGTTCTGGGCCGCCCACAAATGCACATTATAGACATTCACTACGCCTTCACGTGAGAATGTTGATTCATCCGTAAAGAGCACATGTGCAGGGAAATCAGAATGTGCGGCACTTTGCTGCAGGAACCACTGGGCGAAATCCATGCGGAGGGGATAATCAACAGCTGTCAATTCCTGCACTCGCTGCAAGTGAGAGGGGTGTAGCCCTTCTTCATGCAGTACTCGCCAGACACTGTTCCGATGCACACCCAGGTTCCAGGCGGCGGATCGCGTGTTTGTACCTGGGTTATCTGTCACCATACGCAAGATGTCCTCGCTGATAGCTGGCGTTCTGACCGTCCGTGATCGTCCGGCATCATGTCGACTGACGTGGAAGGTGCCTGCCTCAGACAGGTGGCGATGCAGTCGCGCAAACATTTTATGATCGGGCACACGGCGCATAGGATATCGCTCATGGTAAAGTCTTTGCGCCTCTCTACCAATGCCTTCGGCTAAGCCGTACATCAGGTGCATATCGGCTTTCTCTGCGTTCGTAAACTGCTGCATCTCGTGTCCGGTCGACGCTGAGAATGCTGGGGTTTAGCTGATCCAGCGCTTTTAAGCCGTGCCGCCTTGTCTGCGCCCCCTACTGGCACTGGGTTGCATTTGCGGCCGCATATTCTATGACGAATATTGGTGGGTTCGGTGTGTACTACCATCCCCTCATGTTTGGACCATGAATTCAGGGACACCCTGTATATTAAAGCTATTGCATTTAAAAAATGCGAATTATTACATATTTTATTAGTGCCAATATTTCTATCGTTCAATTAACTATTGAAACAAAATAGTTCCGTTTCCTATCCCCTCTTCCTAAGGGGAAAATTTATTGTTGCGAATGCAAACCTCATTGTACCAACAAAAGTTCAAATTTCTAGCATAAATGCATCATTTAAAATATTAGTTTAAAACGTTTGTAATTTTCAAATTCTTCCTCAGTTGAAGGGCTCAATTTAAACTTTCGGCTCTTCGGGAAGTGCGAATATATTTTTTAACTATCACTTAAAACAAAAAAAGTTGCCTTTTCCCACATACCCTAGGAGTTAGGGGTCAAATTATTGTTGCAAGCAGAGACTTCATGACCTTCATATTCGACCACCAAAATTTCAAATTTCTAGCATAAATACGTCGTTTGCAAAATTCATTTCAAGTTTTGGTATTTTCAAATTTTTCACCTTTGGAGGGCGTAGTTATCGCTTGTAGGAGATTCGGATAAATGCGAATCGTAATATTTCATCAATACTTATCCAACCCAAAGGGAATTTTTAATTTTCCTCTGTAAACGAAATAAGTTCGATGTCTTCAGACGGACAGACAGCTGATATAACCGAGATAATGAACACATTTAGCTCGGGTGTTTTTGCTGATGTTCTTAAAAAAGCTATTTTAGAAAGAGCGTGGTTGGAATCTTTACATTCTTCATCGATTCTTGTTAATAAATTTGGCAAAGAGTTATTTGATCTCCTTTAAAAACTCCGAGGGACATAAGCAAATGTTTAATGGAGTTACCAGGTCCATTGAACAAGGAAGACAAGATATGAAAATCCGCCGAAATTTTTTTGTGTGTGTTTAATTTTTTCGTGAGAGGTTAAAAAACTAAAAGTTCTCCGAGTAATTTTTTCGAAAAATAAGTTTTGGGTACCATTGACATTAGTAGTTCTAATGACAACGTGGAACTTCACCTACAGGTAAGTAAACAATGGTTTGCGAATAACTAACACATACTACAAACACCGGGACATTATAAATATCCATGGGTTTCATCAAATGTATTGAACAGGAATATGATATATTTTAATTAACAGCAAATGGGCTAGTTCAGTTAGGAATACCGGATCATACAGAGGAACTGAAATTGGATCTGACCATTACCTGATCAGAAACGTGTTGCAGCTGAAACTTAAGAAATGTTGTGCTAAGGTTAAGAAAATTACCTTAACATTGATTGTATGAAAGATCCAAAGCATACCGAAGCTTACCATGATAGGCTATTTAGTCATTATGACAATCGTGGTTTGTTTACTGCTGGAAGTATAGAAAGAATGGGATCAGTTTAAACAGGCTTTTCTTCAAATCAACAGTACTCTTTTAGATAAAAGGAAACAGAAGAAACAATATTATTTAAGTGCTAAGGCTATGGAACTTATTTTTGAAAGAAGGAAGTTCAGGATTAATATGAATAAACACCTTAATAGTCCTCACAGAAAGCATTTCAACAAGTTTAATAGACGTGTAGGATCTGCTAACTGCTGGTAATAACCTTTGGCTTGATTGCTTGGCTGACAAAGCAGAGGAAGCAGTTAGACAGCACAACATTAGGGGGTTGTATCAGATTATGAATGTTTCATGTGGAAAGAAACAGACAGGTACACAGGGATTGAGGGATGAACATGGCAAGGTGGTTGAAGGAGAGGATTCTGTGATGGGCTCAGCATTTCAGAGATGATTCAAATAATGTGCTTATTTCTACTCCCATTGTTGGTAATGAACATAGATGCATTACTGGCATTAATGATGGCTGTATATCACATTCCGAAGTTTGCTTTGGTTATCTTTAAATTAAAACTGCATAAATCTCCTGGTGAGGATGAAATCACCTATGAAATGCTTAGAGCTGGGAACATTTGTGTTGCCATATGTCTGACTAAAATTTTGAAAATTTTTTATGATAAAGGTGTTGTTCCTAAGGATTTTGCTACAGCTATTATTGTCCCTGTTTTTAAAAGGGATGATAGTTCTTGTAATAGTTATAGGGGAAGTAGTGTACTTTGTGTTCCAAGTAACGTTCTTTGCATGATTGTACTTATTAGAATTAAAAATCTGGTTGACGGGCAATTGCGTGATGAGCAATGTGGATTCAGAAGTGGTAGGAGATGTGCAGATCAGATATTTTCACATCGACATATTCTTGATAAATGTTTTAGAGTTTCAGAAACCTGTGGTTATTAGCTTTGTAGATTACAAAAAGGCTTTTGACGCTGTTCATAGATATGATTTGTGGTTGATTGTTGGATCATATGGAATTCTTCACAAGTTAGTTAGCATAATGAAAGCTCTTTATTCTAACAGTGAGTTGTGTATGCGAGTTGGTAAGGCTTGTAGCGATTGGCTTAGCATTGGTAGTGGAGTTACACCAGGATGTATTTTGTCTCCTTTCCTCTTTAGTTTGGTTATTCATTATGTCATGCGGAAATCTATGCAAGGGGAAGATTTTGGCCTGAAATTGTCTAGAGATTTCAAAATTTGAGATTTAGATTATGCAGATGATTTGGCCTTGCTGGCTAATGATGTTGATGAGATGAATTCTTTGATTAGGGTTGTTGATGAGACTGGTAATAGAGTAGGTCTGGTGATAAACAGAGATAAAACTAAAGGGATAAAAATTGGTCAGGCACTTAGTGTTTCAGTTGCTTTAAATAGCTGCACTCTTTAGCAAATGTCTCAGTTTAATTACCTTGGGAGCTGTGTTACAGATACTGGTGATGTGCGGCATGAGATAAAAAGGATAGGAATTGTTGCTGGGACTTTTAAGAATCTATGGAGAGTGTGGAAAAATAGGTGTATACACTTAAAGATTAAAATTAGAATGTATAATTGTTTGTTTGTAATACAGTATTAGGTATGGTAGTGAAAGATGGACACTTTGTAAACAAGATAACAGAAAACTTGATGCTTTTGATTTTAGATCTTACACGGTATCTTGAGCATTTGATGGTTATAACTAAAAATAATGATGAAGTTAGGCAAAGGAGTTGGCAACCTCCTTTAAGCAGTATATTGTTCAGAGAGAGACTCCGTTGGTTTGGCCATGTTGCCCGTATTCATAGCTGCAGATTTGCAAATAGGAGTATGAGAAATGTATCCAAAGGCTTCAGGAAAAGGGGGAGATCTAGGATGTGTTGGACAGACAATGTCAAACAGGACCATGCTACAATTGACCTACAGTGGCCAAATGCAGCAGCTGTAGCTCAGGACAGACAGGTGTGGAGAGCACAATTATACAGTTTGGTAGAACCTCCGTAGCCGATGGCTTCATGAGGATCTTGCATGTAAAAAGCAAAATAAAAACCATTTGATTGATGGTCAGAGGTGAAAAGCCATCGGACGGATGGTTGCAGGACTGTCACATAGAAAGTTTGCCAGAATCATGATTTTTATCGCAAAGTGTAATTTACAGACTCTAGCGATGTTCTAAAGATAGTGGAAGATGTTCTAGAAAGTGGTTTCCAACCTTGTATGCTTCACGTACCCTCTGAAAATGTGTATGTAACTGGCGTACCCCTTATACAGATAGGTAAAACTATAGTTATAGTATAATAATGCCAACTTAGCGACTTTGTTATTAGATCTAGTGACCTTTGAGCTCTCATGGCGCACCTCAAAATATTTTACCGCATACCCCAGGTTGAGAACCCCTGCTCTGGAAGAACGAGCCAATTGTTGGCCAAGAACAACAACAGTTGAAGATGATCTATTCTCTCCCTTACTGCAAGGCGCAATAGAATGAATTCAACTCACACATTTCATCGGAGCTGTCAGCTGTCACAGGAAAGACAGTGTCAATAGTACGGGTATCCCTACGACTTCATGAAAGAGGGTTATGTTATAGAACACCATTAACCTCAGCTCATTGTCTTTTCGGATGAATCACGATATAGCGTAAGTAGTGATTCTCGGTGCCAATGCGTCTGGAAAGAATGTGGGACATGTTATCTCTCTCTGAATATCGTGGAAATGAATGTTCTGTGGAGAGTAGTTTGCTGTTCTGGGGAGGTATTACTATCATTGGTCGCCCTTGACTGGCATGTCTTCTCAGGAGGAACTCCACCCTACGGTACAGAGACGAGGTAGTAGAGCCTTATGCGAGACTTTTTAGAGGTGCCATTGGATCAGAATTCATTTTTATGGATAATAATGCTCGTCTATCGTCATAGAGCTTACATAGTGGAGGAATACCTTGAGAATAAAGCTAATCCAGAAATGGATTGGTCAGCGAGATCCCCAGACCTAAATCCCATTTAAAAGTAAGGGATGCTTTGAGAAGGCAAGATGCAAGTCGTCAACTTCATGATCTGAGGAATGCTCTTCTAGGGCAGTGGAATTTTCTGCCCTCTTCATTGTTGGATAACATTATTAGAAGTATGAGAATTCGTTGTGCAAGCTGTGTTGTAGTTAGGGATAATCATCTCCTTACTAAATCACGTTAACTTCAATATCTGAGGTGACCTGTTATTTTCCATAATTGGAAATATTTTCCGATATATTCTTTGATTGGAAATTTTATGTTATAATTGGACAAGTGTTCCAATATATTCGTTGTTTAAAATGTAAATATCAACATATATGATATTAAACATCCTCTGAAACATTCGTTAAATTCTAAAAGGATTTTTGGAGATATTGGTATTTTTGTTCAACATTCTTAAACTATTCACTGCAGCCTCTGCGACCTTCCTTAACTAATCGTCGAACTATCGTTTATTGCTACACCCCATATCGCAAGAGTGAAACGTGCAAAACGAAAACTGTTTCTGCGAAATCCATGAAAGATTTATCATCGAGAACACTGAGTGAAAAATATATGCTGAATTTGTTCACCCTTTTGCAAATGCCTTAATGTACAATAGATTGAGTCATTTTACTTCTGATTGATAATTTTGTGTATATAATGGTCTAAATGCCGATGAAAAAAGTAGTCCTCCAGGGACGCAGAGTTGGGCGGTGTCCAATCAATTCATCGCACATTATTAGTTCATCGCACTCAATTCATCACAGCGTCAGTTCTTCGCAGGGTCAATTCATCGCAGCATCAATTCATCGAGGTGTTATAAACGTGGTTTATTGACTTTCTGCATCTGTAGATTGTACAAATGAACTCCAGATACAGTGATTTAGACTTTAAAAGGTTAAACATGCGTCAGAAGAATTATTTTTTAGTGCGAATTTATTTTTAAATATCCCAGCTTCCGTGCCTCTTTAAATATTGAATGAATATTGCTGAAAACCGAGATTTAAATAGATTTGATTATGATCTTTAATTGATCATTAATACATTTTTCCATTAAATGCATATTTTAGATGCATCACCAAAGAAACATAATCATTAACGTATGTATAACAAGAGTAATAAAAAGAAACATAAACCATATAAAATCATTAAAATTAATTATTTTAATGAGAATTTGCTTCGTCGAAGTTGGACTTCTTGTCCTATATAAATTCTTTTTCTCTTTTGCAAAATTAATTAATTTGTCATCAGTAGCTCTGGAGCTGGAAAAAAAGAAACGACTGGCCTTATTTATCCAGGGCTGTTCTAAGTAAATTGTTCGAAACTCCGTTGATGGTTTTAAACCCTTACCCTTAGAGGGGAAGGGGAGATGCAATTTATTTGTTTTAAGAGGTAATAGTTTGTTTTTATAGATAAATTGAAATTTCTTTTTGGGTTGGATAGGTATCGATAAACTGGCTTCGATTAGAAAGGGGACACCAATGGGCTTGGAAAGGCCATCACCATCAGATGGGGCATTAAGTACTCCGTGTACAGGAAAGCCATTCTCAGTGCATATTAAAGAATATGCTAGATAGCCTTGATGGGAGTCTTCGATCTGTCTCCTTACAGTTGTCAAGGGGGTCGCTCAGAGGTAAAACAACATAACCCTCTGTTACTAAGGTGGGGCATGAAATATACAACGAGTTTTAGTTACTTCACGTAACAATAGCTCAACATACCAAAATTGCTCCCAAAAATAACAACCAAAATACAGAATTAACATGTTACGTGAATGGAAATATAACTTCGAAGCTCTATCGATTTTCAACAATACCCGTTCAGTATTTAAAGAGGCACGGAAGCTGGAATATTTAAAAATAAAATATTTTCATAAATATCATTAATGATTGCCTAATATTGAAATAATCATTATGCGAATTTCATTAGATGCATATTTCATTAAGTGGTTTGAAACAATACTTGTCCTTATTTGGTTTTGATTAATATTAATTTCTGAGGTAAATTATTCTGCCGCCTTTCATGATCATGACCCTCATCCTCAAGGCAGTCATGGGCTACGGAGGTCCAACCCAACCGTGCAATTTAGTTCTCCAAACAAATCTGTCCTGAGCTACACCTACTGCATCTGGCCACTGCACCCTAATTCTAATAAGGTCTTGTTTGACATTGTCTGCCCATCGCATCCTTGGTCTCCCCCTCTTTCTGAAGCCTTTAGGCACACTGTTCATAACCCTATTCGCCAATCTATAATTATCCATACAGGCAACATGGCCAAACCATAGGAGTCTCTCTGCACAATATGCTGCTTAAAGGAGGTTGCCGACTCCTTTGCCTAACCTCATCATTAGTTACAAAGTTAAACCACCTAATACCCAAGATACTGCGTAAGCATCTAGAATCAAAAGCATCTAGTTTCCTGTTATCTTGCTTACACAGCGTCCAGGTTTCACTACCATAACTAACCCTAGAAAGAATCAAACTATTATACAGTCTAATTTTAGTCTTTAGGTGTATACGCCTATTTCTCCACAATCTCCATAGATTCTTAAAAGTCCCGGCAGCAATACCTATTCGTCTGTTAATCTCATGTCGCACATCACCATTATCTGCTACAAAGATAATTAAACTGTGACACCTGCTCAAATTTGCAACCATTCAGATTAACTGAATCACAGCCTGCCTGACCAATTTTCATCATTTTAGTTTTCTCTCTGTTTATCACCAAATCTACCGTACTATCAGTTTCATCAACAGCTCGAATGAAAGAGTTCATCTCATCAACATCATTTGCCAAAAGGCCTAAATCATCACCATATTCTAAATCAGAAATTTTCGTATCTCCAGTCCATTTAAGGCCAAAATCTTTCCCTTGAAGTGAATTTTGCATAACATAATCAATAACCAAGCTAAAGAGAAAAGGAGACAAAATGCACCCTTGTAGAACATCAGAAGTAATGCTAAACCAATTGCTACAAGCCTTACTAACTCTCACACACGACTCAGTGTTATTATAGAGAGCTTTCATTATGTTAACTAACTTGCCTGGTATACCATATGCTCACAATCAACCACAAATTATGACGATCAACAGAGTCGAAAGCCTTTTTGAAATCAACAAAACTAGCAACCAAAGGTTTCTGAAACTCTAAACGTTTCTCAAGAATCTGCCTAAGTGAAAATATCTGATCCACACATCCTCTACCACTTCTGAATCCACATTGCTCATCACGCAATTGCCTATCAACGAGATTCTTAATTCTGTTAAGCATAATCATGCAAAGACCTTTCCCTGGAACAGAATGTAGGCTGATACCCCTATGGTTATCAAAAGAACTGTGATCAACTTTTTTGAAAATAGGGATAAAAATAGGTCTGGTAAAATCCTTAGGAACCATGCCTTTGTCATAAAAGATATTCAAAATTTCAGTCATCCAAGTGGTAACCGAAACATTCCCAGCTCTAAGCATTTCGGTAGTAATTTCATCCACCCCTGGGGATTTATGAAGTTTAAGTTTAGAAATAGCCAAACTAACTTCAGATTGTGTTATAGGGCCAATATTAAAGCCACCAATGCATCTATAATCATTGCAAACAATGGGAGTAGAATTAACCACATTGTTTAGAACATCACTGAAATGCTCAGCCCACCTAGCCATGACAGAATCCTCACCTTCTATAACCTTACCTTGTTTATCCTTCAATCCCTGTATACCTGTCCGTTTTCTACCACATAAAACATTAACTATCTGGTACAGCTCTGTGCTGTTGTGCTGTCTAACTGCTTCCTCGGCTTTGTCAGCCAAACCATCAAGCTAAAGATTCTTATCAGCAGCTAACTGATATTTTACACGTTTATTAAGTTCTCTGTAATGCTTTCTATTAGGACTAGTAGGGTATTGATTAAGGACATTCCTGCAGTTCTTTCTTTCCGAAATAAGCTCAAGTGCCTTATTACTCATATAATTCCTCCTCCTGTGCTCCTTTTTTCCTAAACGATTACTGTTAGTGTCCAAAAAAGCCTGTTTAAAATGATCCCATTCTTCCTCAACTTCAGTAGCAAAGCATACCATGACTGTGATAATGACTAAGTAACCTATCATGGTAAGCTTTAGCTATAAATGGGTTTTTCACAGCTTCAGTACTAGAGATAAATATTTTAACCCTAGCACAACACTTTTTAAGTTTCAGTTGCAAGACACTTTTAACAAGGAAATGGTCAGATCCAATTTCAACTCCCCTATATGACCTGGTATTCCTAACAGAACTAGCCCATTTGCTGTTAATATATAATCAATCATATTCTTATGCAGCCCATCGGGTGAAACCCATGTGTGTTTATGTATGTCGCGGTGGTTTTAATAAGTGTTAGTTATTCTGAATCCATTGAGTTTACTTACCTGTAGGAGACATTGTCCTATTGCCATTGCAGCTACCAGTACCAAAAGGACTTATCACCCCTCCCCAAAGGTCAGAGTCAGTACCAACTTTGGCATTGAAGTCACCAAGAACAAGGGTAATATCTCCTTCCTTGGCAGAATTCAAAATATCCTGAAGTTGCCCATAAAACCTATCCTTCTCATCCTCAACCGCATCCTCAGTGGGGGCATAAGAGCTGATAACATTCAAGTCTTTAACGCTTGTCTGAAATTTTGCTGTAAGAAACCTTTCATTAATGCACTCATATCCTAGAAGAGCATCACTAGCTTGCTTTCTTATTAGCAGACAAGCTAGCCTTGTAGATGCTTTTTATCTTCCCTCCCTGAAAATAGAAATTTAAGATTATTTTTAAGAATCTGACCTTTATCTGTCCATCTGGTCTCTTTCTAGCCGAGAATATCTAAATTATATAGGTGGAATTCTTGTGTGAGGACATCAAGAGAAAAAGCTCTGTGAAGAGTCCTCACATTCCAACTACCTATGGAGAGAAAATGGTTAGTAGGATGTTTAAAGAAACTATGTTTATTTAGAGAAGGAATACCGACAATATCAAACAGCCCCCTAATCGCAGACATGGGGCAAAGACCCGTTCCCCCACCACTAAAGGCTGAAGCCATCTACACTGGAAGACTTCCTCCAATGTAGAATTTGACGATGCCAATAGAAGCAAAGAGTTCAGGTGCCTGCGATGACCTCTGCTCAGGATTATCTACCAGCTGATAAACATATCCTGTGAATCTATTCACTTGGGGCTGTTAACCCATAAGCAAACAGAAAACATTGCGGCAAATTTTCCCTGAACAGAGACCCACTAATGCAGCAAGTCCAGGATCGATAATCAAGCTCAATGTCTTTATTCCATTCCGATTGATATACCTGGTCAGCACCAGGACCCTGTGTGGTTGATCACTTCTCAGCAGCGTAGAAAAATAAGCAAACATAGTACTCCAACAATATGATATTTTACGAATCAGTTGTATTTAGCCTATATAATAGTCTACAAAGTCAAACTTGTTGCGGAAAATGAGATAAAACACGGTTTTTACTAGACTGAATTCTTCAGTCTAGAAAAATCAGTTCACACGCTGACAATTCATAACATGCTTTAATTCATTAAGATGTCGCGAGACAGATTGCGTTAGAATGACAAGAATATAAATCTAGCTTGTTGCAGATGACGATTTCATTCATATAGGGATTAGAATTATTCCATTTATTCTTTAAAATAAATGATATGAATTAAAACCTTTTATTGATTTTTGTTTTGGAATAACAAACATCCTAATAGTTCTCCTTGATGCTATGCACTGGTACTTGATGATAAGTGTTTTATCTGCATACCGAAAAAAATAATCATCTAAGTGCGTATCGTGTAAAAGATAACTGGTTGCATTGTTTTAACCGTGTAAACTGAGGGTTTGGTGGTTTTCAATATCTCCCATTCTTGTTTATTGTTACAAAAACAAACGAGATTTTTTCTTTTTTAATTAAAAGAAGATGGAAATTTTGAGATCTAATGAATGAAATGTACAATACACCCTCCATGTGCGCTACTTCCTTTTGTGCGAAATCGAATCTATGCGAACTATCCTTAATATTCTCTCTTTTTTGTACGGGAACAGAAATTCAAATATAAAGCCAGCGTTTAGTTGTGTTTCGTTGAAATAACGAGATGCTCGGGGTGAATATTTGGCTGCCGCTGTCATAGTGATAACGATATTTGGTTAGCTATCGTCATTATTAAAAACAAGAAGGGAAAAGACGACCGAGACAGTCATAGGCATTTTAGGAACTGGTTTTGTCCATAAATGGTACATTTTAGTCCACTTTTGGATTACGATCTAAGTTAAATTATTTGCATCTTGTGAAGTTTAAAAAAAGCGCAATTATGCCTGGAGTCATGAAGGGAAAAGAGGAAGGTAATGAACTTAGAGAAGATGCTTGAGATTATCTCAACGATTGAAGCCAGTGAAGGTGCGTCTGCCAGAGGGCGTGCATTTGGAATTAAGGAATCCACGGTGCGCACCATTTGCGCAAAGGAGGACGCCATAAAGGCATCAGGACAGCAGAGTAAGTCGGTGGGAATGTTTTGCAAAATTTTTAAATTTTTCGATTTCTATTGTATGCACCTTTCACAAAAGACGAAGTGAAATCATTTCTTCTAAACCTTTGTTTTTTATCACTTTTTATTTGTGTTGCTTTACGTAATTTACATTAATAATTAGTTTACAAAAAATTACACAGATGAAACTGCAAGCGATCCCGGAACCTAACCGCTTATTTCCTATTGATTCTTAAGATCTGTTTGCTCGAATTTAACTTGCGCGAGATTTTTTTCTCATTGGTAGAGTGTCGTGGTCAAGAGGTTTACTTTGGCGGTTATGATTTGCCCTCTTACCCCCAGTGGGTATGGTACAATGCAATCTTTTTTTCTTAAAGAGGAACATTCACTGTGTTCTACATGGGTACTGGCAAGAAATTACTATTTGCATTTCTCTAATCATCCACTAGCTCGATTTTTTACTGGTAGAGAATGCTAAAGATAAATGCAAAAAAATACCAATAGCACCCTCTAACGGTGGAAGTTGTAAAATCCCAAAACGTTGACGACATTTTGTTGTATATAGGATGTGATGGTTAAGGGGGTTTTACAGGGGAAGGAAAGAGTTTTTCCCTTTATCACCTGTAGGGGTGAAATGAATGAAATATTCTGTTTTAAGGGATGAATGATAAATTGCTTTTTGGCTTTATAGGCTTCATTTGAATATATTTCGTTAGGCTCGGAAAGAGTTTACACGAATTTCCCCCTTCTTTTCGGAGGGGGGGGGGACCCTTCCATTGGTTAGCGCCATGATGAGAGGAAGCTTGTCAATTTTGGTGTGATCTTAGAATTTGGGAAAAATACCTTTCCCTATTTTATGTAGAGAGGCTCTTTTGTCTGGTGAGGGGAGAAGCTATATGGTGCCTTATCCTGCTTAAATAATGAGAAGAAGCTATATTCCAAGTTAGATTATCATAACTCTTACCGTCTTATCCTGCTTAAATAATGAGAAGAAGCTATATTCCAAGTTAGATTATCATAACTCTTACCGTCTTATCCTGCTTAAATAATGAGAAGAAGCTATATTCCATGTTAGATTATCATAACTCTTACCGTCTTATCCTGCTTAAATAATGAGAAGAAGCTATATTCCAAGTTAGATTATCATAACTCTTACCGTCTTATCCTGCTTAAATAATGAGAAGAAGCTATATTCCATGTTAGATTATCATAACTCTTACCGTCTTATCCTGCTTAAATAATGAGAAGAAGCTATATTCCAAGTTAGATTATCATAACTCTTACCGTCTTATCCTGCTTAAATAATGAGAAGAAGCTATATTCCATGTTAGATTATCATAACTCTTACCGTCTTATCCTGCTTAAATAATGAGAAGAAGCTATATTCCATGTTAGATTATCATAACTCTTACCGTCTTATCCTGCTTAAATAATGAGAAGAAGCTATATTCCAAGTTAGATTATCATAACTCTTACCGTCTTATCCTGCTTAAATAATGAGAAGAAGCTATATTCCATGTTAGATTATCATAACTCTTACCGTCTTATCCTGCTTAAATAATGAGAAGAAGCTATATTCCAAGTTAGATTATCATAACTCTTACCGTCTTATCCTGCTTAAATAATGAGAAGAAGCTATATTCCAAGTTAGATTATCATAACTCTTACCGTCTTATCCTGCTTAAATAATGAGAAGAAGCTATATTCCAAGTTAGATTATCATAACTCTTACCGTCTTATCCTGCTTAAATAATGAGAAGAAGCTATATTCCAAGTTAGATTATCATAACTCTTACCGTCTTATCCTGCTTAAATAATGAGAAGAAGCTATATTCCAAGTTAGATTATCATAACTCTTACCGTCTAGAAAGAAAAAACTTTTTTTACCTGTTTTGTACAGAGGTTTTTCTATTTTTTTTTTGCAGGCGAAAGGTTGTAGGGTAAAAACCTCATGTTACTAAATTTATTTATTTATTTTTTTTATTTTTTAAATTCGAGATAGTGGATGATTAGAGAAATGCAAATAGTAAATTTTTACCAGAGATGAAAGCAAACTGTTTACTAAATTCGGCTAATTTTACTAAATTTTACTAATTCTAAAACTACTTTTAATCATTAAGGATAAATTACCCGGGTATTTGCGTGTGCTTTTATGGAGGGAGTGACTTTCTTGGGCAGATGGAAGGAAGATGGGAGGTCACAACTCTATGTTTCATTAATCTGCTATGAGGGGAAGTTGTATACCGAATTCGGGGATCCAATCTCATACCATTTAAGAGAAATCCCTCCCCGTTTTTTCTAATAAAAATAATTAAAAAACTTCCAGGGAGCCATTTTCGATAGTGAAGAAATATTGAGAGCCAAATTCTCTCACTATTTTAAGTAGCTGTTTCAGAAAACTGTATACCGAATTTGGTGGTCCCAGCATCTGACATTTAAACACAGTTCTTACCACTTTTTTAGAGGGAGGGAGGAAGAAAACCTTTTAAGGGCTCTAACGATAACACTGGTTTAAGTTACGATTAGATCAATCATGATGCTAACTTTGATGGTTGTAAATTTGAAGCAGATCCTATCACTTTTTGAGTGGAATGGGGACGAACCCTTGCATTAGTTACGATTAGATGAAGCAGGAAACTGAATTTGAGGGCTCTAGCGCTTACCATTTAGAAACAGTTCCTATCCCTCCTTGAAGGGGGGAGGTTAATTTTATGAAGACCGAAACTTTACATTAGTTATGATTTGATGAAGCAGGAGACTGAGTTTGAGGGTTCTAGCGCTTACCATTTAGAAGCAGTTCCTATCCCTTTTTGAAGGGAGATTAATTTTTTGGGAACCGAACCTTTGCATTAGTTACGACAAGAGGAAACAGGAAACTGAGTTTGGGGACTCTAGCACTTACAATTTAGAAGCAATTCCAATCCCTGTTTGAAGGGGTTAATTTTTTTGACCGAACACTTGCATTAGTTACGATTAGATTAAGCAGGAGACTGAGTTTGAGGATTCCAGCGATTACCATTTAGAAGCGGTTCCTATCCTTTTTTGAAGTTGGGTTGTTTTAACTCTGAGCACTTTTTGTTGCACAGAATAGGCTAAGCAGCCAGGTCACAAGGACCCGAAGGCTCAGAGAAGATTAGGGGAGAGGATCCAATGAACAGCTGTTGGGAGACAGATGGTATCCTCAAGTCAAAGCATCTAGTGTGTTCTTTAATGTGCAGTGGCTCTCTGGTACACGGGACTTAACGTCTCATTCTAAGGACGGTGGTCTTTCGAAGCCCATTGGTTCCTCTGGTGATCGAGGGCAGGGCAGATAATTTTTCGGAGATGAATCTTAAAGCTGACCAGCGCGGAACTCGAGCCTGGGAGTTGCAGATTACATGCCTGTCGTCCGCCATCACCCCTCACTTTATTTACCATTTAGAATTACCATTTAGAAGCAGTTCCTATGCTTTTTGAAAGGCGGGCTAATTTTTGGGAACCGAACCCTTGCATTGGCCTTAGTTCCGATTTGATGAAGCAGGATACTAAGTTGGATGGTTCTGATGCTTATCATTTAGAAGGAATTACGATTACTTTTCAAAGTGGGGGGAAATGTTTTGAGAGAGGAAAATTTTGGGGTCCGAATCGTTGCATTGGTCTAAGTTAGAATTACGAGCAGAATATTGAGTTTTGGTGGTTCCGACTCTCCCTTTTAGAAGCAGTTCCTACCACTCTTAAAAAAGAAAGGAAGTTTTTTTGGGGGGAGGGAAGGAAAATTTTTAGGAGTCCTTAAGAAACAAAGAAAAAAAGAGAAAGAGACAGGCAGACTCTATCAGATATATAGGAGATTATTTTCTTGTCTGATATTTATAAATGGTTTGATGTTATTCACAAGTATAAAACTGTGAAATATTGGTTATTGAAAAAAACTTACAACTATTATTCTTTGTCTAAAATATATTAATATGTACATCACCTATATGCATAAAATAGATTAATATGTACATCAAAAGATAAGAATATTTTTAAAATTAGCCAAAAAAGTTTCATAAAAAAACTGACATACAGGCGTTTATAATGTTAGGAAATATATCATGAGTCTGTGAGACCCAGCGCGACCACAGAAAAGCGATCGGTAATATGCTTTGTGGCATTGAACCCTAAAGTTTTCACTAAATTCAGCAAGTACGTAAAATATTGCTTGAAATTAAGTTTTCATCTGCAATTTTATATCTCAAAAAATTATCACCGTTGAATAATACATTCATGTAAACATAGCAAATTTTAATTGTATATATATATATACACACACTCGTACTAAACATTCGTAGCTCCAATTAACCTTTTACGTTTAAAGGCTAATTAATTTTCAGTTGGGAAAATTTCGTTGAATAATTAACTTTGTTTCGTTTTTCATAGAGAAATATAATATACCAATATTTTAGTAATCTTTGAAATGAAGCTCTACTTAGAAGAAAGCCTGAACCTGCAGTCTTCAGCTTCATCTGTATGTGTGTTTTTCAATTGAAGCCATTCCGATTAAGCCAGGAATGCCGTTTCATGCTTTTTTCAACCTCATAAAGTTACAAATGGCATTTAAGTAGGTTCTGATTCAACTAACGCTGCTTCATGTTCTAAGTCCCTTCCCAACGGGGCAGTCTTTCCGCATTCAATACATAGAGAAGAAAGTTGCTGTGTGGCTTTGTTTGTGCGTATCTGTAATCTTATGCACTCGGCCCCCAGAAGACACTAACTTTTGCACGAACATTCCCTTCACCCAAGAAGGGGTGAATAGCATAGGCTGTGTGCGAACTCGCTGCGGTCAAACAAATCGGTGTGGACGAGATTGAATTTCTCGAAATTCCCTTAGACATTATCATTTGTAACAATTATTATTGCGCTTGAAACAGAAATAATGTAATTCTTTCAGCTTAAGTGTGATAAAGCCATTGCTTTAGAAACAGGTAAACAGGTCGAACGGAGCACGAGGTGTTCTCTTGAAATGAAGGAATTCGGAAACTAAAAAAAAAATTTTCATGTCAAACTCCATTATATTTAACGTAATTCGACAAATATTTATTTATTTTTTTATTTTATTAAAATGTTCTTTAGATTAATAACGCATATATCATAAAATATGTTAATAAATTTTTTTTACATTTTACATTCAAATGTTTTCACAACTCAGATGCACCATGCGCAATTTTCTCATATTCATCTTTTGCTATAAAATTACGTTGGACTGCGAAATTGTATCCGAGCGATTCTACTGGGTACGGAATGATTTAAAAAAATTTTTTTTTTTTTGTTTTGTTTTTTTTGAGCGATACAATAAAGTTTTTCGGTTTTGAAACTTTCAACATGGCGAGGTATCATGCGGTAGCTCGAAATATGTCCGTTTCATTACTGCCCTGAAAGAGAGAGAAAAATTTCCCACAGTGAGGCGAACCGATCGTTGATGAGTTTTATGCTAAATGGAAGCTTCCGACATGGAGAGCCCATCTGCACTATACCTTAGAGTTTCCAATCCCAGCTACGATGGGTAAATTTCCTAGTTAGAAATAAATACCATTTTTGTGTTAACCTTTTATTGTGATCTCCTGAAATATTGCACATAGCCATAAGTTGGCAAACAGAGATTTTTGCCCTTCCCACTGTCCTTACTGAGATGTAATAAGATTTGAACTTATATGTACAATGAAATCACTAAATGCTTTATCACTTTTGCAAATATATGTTGGGAATTATGTAAAATAATCTATTAAAGTGAAAAATAACGTCGAATTTATCACATTGAACAACATATGTTGGGAATTATGAAATTACCGGAAAAGGATACATATTGTCAAATGTCCTTTTTATTGCCTTTTTATTTGTAACCTTAATTCTGCATTAATGTGTTTTTAGTGGAAATGAGATCTAAATAGAAGCGAATTTCTGTAACAGACTTTTATTTTCAGCCTCCAATTCCGGTGCTCAACATCACTGTCGTAGAGGCTCAAGGACTGGAAGCAAAAGATCCAAACGGTAAGTAAGTGGAAAAGAATTTTAAACTGAATTTCGTTGAAGGCAGTAGATGAAAAACTGAAAACTGAATATTTAAAATTTATGCAATTAAGGGAAAATGCGCAAGCAAGTGAAAAAACATACAGATATCTGGAAGGAAACTTGTAGAAAAATTATGCAGAAGGAGCTTTTCCATTAGAATGCAATGATAGAATGATCAGCCGTTTCATCTCGAATTTGCAAAGGAAGTGATACAAAATGACGTTAGCACTGCATGAGACTGCAGTAAGCCAATGTGGAAAATATTCTGACCTTTTATTTCAGGGCAGCCCAAAAGAGTGGCCCTCTGGGCAAAAGTGTACGTCGTCTAGAAATACAAGGCGCTTAGAAAAATTTTATTTGCCTTAGTGGCTTTCTTGCGCATCGCTATCCTGTATGGCGATTAGAGCTGTTATGAAGGAGATGGAAAAATCCCTTCTTGCGCATCGCTATCCTGTATGCGATTAGAGCTGTTAAGAAGGAGATGGAAAAATCTCTTCTTGCGCATCGCTATCCTGTATGCGATTAGATCTGTTAAGAAGGAGATGGAAAAATCCCTTCTTGCGCATCGCTATCCTGTATGGCGATTAGAGCTGTTAAGAAGGAGATGGAAAAATCTATTCTTGCGCATCGCTATCCTGTATGCGATTAGATCTGTTAAGAAGGAGATGGAAAAATCCCTTCTTGCGCATCGCTATCCTGTATGGCGATTAGAGCTGTTAAGAAGGAGATGGAAAAATCTATTCTTGCGCATCGCTATCCTGTATGCGATTAGATCTGTTAAGAAGGAGATGGAAAAATCCCTTCTTGCGCATCGCTATCCTGTATGGCGATTAGAGCTGTTAAGAAGGAGATGGAAAAATCTCTTCTTGCGCATCGTTATCCTGTATGCGATTAGATCTGTTAAGAAGGAAATGGAAAAATCCCTTCTTGCGCATCGCTATCCTGTATGGCGATTAGAGCTGTTTTTTTTTTAGAATATAATTTTTATTCATAAGAGTAAAGAATACAAATACATTTACACTTTGACCCGCAAAGCTAAATAGCTTATCTGCAGGAAAATGAATAAATTATATTAACATAAGTCATTCAGCCACAAAAATGGTGTACATCAAATAAATCCACAAAACACAACACATAAAAATCAGCTAACTAGAAAATACCAAATAATTTTTTAATTCCATTTTAAGTCTTCTAAAAGAATCTATATTTAGTAATTCTTTTGGAATAGCATTAAATATAAGTGGTACTTGATATTCGGAGGTATGTTTCCCGTAATTATTTCGGAAATTTGGCAATTTGTAATAACCCTGGTTTTGAAGTCTTGTATTTTTATTATGTTGAATTTTTAGTTTGTAAGTTTCGTCAAAAAATTTTTAATTATTACATTATATTTATATAAATTGCTGTAGGACAAAAGATTTAAAATTTTTAATCTATCGGTAGAAATTTTATAAATTTTTTGCAAACGAAACGGAATAATATTTTTAGCTATTATAGACTGCAGTTTTTCTATTTTATTTATGTTAGTTAAGTTAGTTGTTCCATGCACAATTATTCCATAATTTAAAATAGATTCGCATATTGCTTTTTAAAATAGGATATATGTTTCCATACTTAATACGTATTTCAATTTTTGAATTTTTATCGCCGATATTCTCTAGCTTTCACATATGTGGGATATATGGGCATTCCACCTAAAATATTCATCAAAAATGATTCCTAAGTAATTTATTTGATTTACTTGCTCAACAAGTGGGCAACTACATAATGATTCTTAATTTGTAACATCCTTTTATCTGCAATTTATTTTATGAGTTTTGATAAAGAGGTTTTGATGAATATGAAATCCTGGTGAATGAATAATCATCAGTTTTGTTTTTTTCTCATTTAAATAGATTTTATTATAATTTAACCATCTAATAATATTATTGTAATCTGTTTGAACCTCTGAAATGCTATCATTTAAATATTTCTGACTGTTTATTAAAACAATGTCGTCAGCATATAGATAAATAGCACTATTTAATATTGTATTGAACAAATCATTTATGTACACTAGGAACAATAAAGGACCTAAAATTGAGCCTTGGGGGAATTCCACATCGTGTAATTACTTTTCTGCGGTAGCAGGTTTTTATTTTAGTAATTGTGTATCTGTCTGATAAATAATTTCTAAACCAATCTAACAATATACCGCGAATACCGTAATTTTCCAATTTATTTAGTAAAATGCTATGATCTATTGTATCGAAGGCTTTCTTTAAATCTAAGAACATAGTTACAATTTTTTCCCTATTATTCAATGATTTATTAATATTATTTGCAATTTTGGAAATTAGTTGAATTGTGTTTTTTCCTTTTTGAAAGCCAAACTGATTTTCATTAATTATGCTGTGTTTAAGTAAAAAGTTAAAAACAGTATTATAAATATATTTTTCCATTATTTTCGAAAAAATAGGCAGAATTGTTATTGGTCGATAGTCAGAAAAATCCTCCTTAATACCACCTTTAAAAATAGGTCTTAAAATACCTGTTTTGACTTCAGTAGGTATGTTCCCAGTAAATATAATCTGATTTATAATTTTTGATATTATATTTAGTAGTGTCTCTTTATTAAATTTTATATGTTTAATGCAAACATTATCGTAACCAGGTGATTTATTGGTGTCTAATGAAGTAATTATTTCATCAGTTTGTTTTTCAGTGATTTCATGTATATAGATAGATTTCAAAACTCTTTGTATCATGGTTGGAACCTAATTTATATCGTCTTGGTGATTTGTATTTCTTATCTGTAAAATTAGTGTATTTTAAATGTCATTGTAATTATTTGCTATTTCTTCCACAGATAATTTCTTTTTGGTCATATTGTCAATTATTACATCGTCCGATGATTTTTTTCTGTTTTCCTTCTAATATTTCATATATTAATTGCCAGGTGGCCTTCATATCACTTTTTTTTCATTATAAGTTTATTTCTATAATAAAGTTGTTTCTGATTTCTAATCTGAATATTAACCATATTCCTTAATTTTTTACAGTTATTTTTATAAGCATCACTTTTGTCATTGTTTTTAAATTTAATCCAAGCTTTATCTCTTTCTTCAATTAATTCTATCAAGTTCGGTGTTATCCAATTTTTGCTATGATTTCTTTTTACTTTTCCAACTCTCCTCATATATATTCTATTTTTTCCCAAAATTCCATCATAAATGTCTTTAAATACTTTATATAGGTTTAATTCATCCATTGAGTTGTCTCCATAATTTTCTAAATTCCAATTCGTTTCAGAAATAGCTAGTTTATATTGTTATGGTCAAATGACCAATTCTTATTTTCCTGGTCTGTTTCATTATAATTAGTATTATTCAAATTGTTATTGGTGTTGCTAATCAGTGTTAAAATCATATAGTGATCTGCTATTTTGCTTGTTTGAATTATTGAATTTGCTGACATATTTTTAATCAGTTTAATATTAATATGGTCTATACAGGTTTTGGTAATTTTATTTTTTACTATTTCTTCTCTTGTAGCTTCCCTTATTAATCTTTCAAAATTCATTTCAGCCAATAGTGTGATATATTTTTCTGTGCCATGTTTTTTAGTATTCATTGCATCGATATTAAAATCACCTATTAAAATCTGATTTTGGTCTTTTTCTGTATTTTCCATCCAGTTTCGGAAATTCAACAGAAAAGAGTTCACATCTGTACTAGGCGATCTGTATAGTGCTAAAACATGATATATTATATTATTATTTTTTTACTTTTATATATACAGTTTCCCCTGGAAGTGTTGGTTGTGAAATAATTTCAATATCTAGATTTTCTTTATAGTATACTGAAATCGGTCTGTAAATGGTAGCTAGGTAGTCACTGGAAGGAGAGCTATGCACCAATCCCCTGTGATGATGCATAGAACCGGCCAGGCCTAGCACCTAATGTCCGAACCCGCCTTCTCGTGGTGCAGACCGTTAGTACCTTTCAAAAGAGATACTCTCTTGTGGAAATGAACGGAAGGGGAGGGCTGCCAGATTAGTGTGGCCTACTGATCTGGACAACTATGGCTACTTTTCTTTTTTTTTCTACCCTGCTGAGGAGTGGTCAACCACACAGGGTCCTGGTGCTGACCATATAAACCAACTGGACTGGACAGATATATGGCTCTGAGCTTGATTATGGATCCTGATTTAACTGCACTGGTGTGCTTCTGTGGAGGGAAAATCTTCCGCTGTGTTTTCTGTTTGTTTGTGGGTTGACAGCCCCAAGTGAATAGATTCACAGGATATGTTTATCAGCTGGTGGATAATCCTGAGCAGAAGTCATCGAAGGCACCTGAACTCTTTGCTTCTATTGGCATCGTCAAATTCTACATTGGAGGAAGTCTTCCAGTGTAGATGGCTTCAGCCTTTAGTGGTGGGGGAACGGGTCTTTGCCCCATGTCTGCGATTAGGGGGCTGTTTGATATTGTCGGCATTCCCTCTCTCAATAAACGTAGTTTCTTTAAACATCCCACTAACCATTTTCTCTCCATACGTAGTTGGAATGTGAGGATTCTGCACAGAGCTTTTTCTCTTGATGTCCTCACACAAGAATTCCACCATTATAATGTAGATATTATCGGCTTGCAAGAGACCAGATGGACAGATAAAGGTCAGATTCTTAAAAATAATCTCAAATTTCACTTTTCAGGGAGGGACGACAATAAGCATCACCAAGGCGTGGGTCTGCTTCTCAGCAGACACGCTAGTGATGCTCTTCTAGGATATGAGTGCATTAATGAAAGGTTTCTTACAGCAAAATTTCAGACAAGCGTTAAAGACCTGAATGTTATCTGCTGTTATGCCCCCACTGAGGATGCCGATGAGGATGAGAAGGATAGATTTTATGAACAACTTCAGGATATTTTGAATTCTGTCAAGAAAGGAGATATTACCCTTGTTCTTGGTGACTTCAATGCCAAAGTTGGTACTGACTCTGACCTTTGGGCAGGAGTAATAGGCCCTTTTGGTATTGGTAGCTGCAATGGCAATGGGCAACGTCTCCTACAGGTAAGTAAACTCAATGGTTTCAGAATAACTAACACATATTACAAACACCGCGACATACATAAATACACATGGGTTTCACCTGATGGGCTGCATAGGAATATGATTGATTATATATTAATTAACAGCAAATGGGCTAGTTCTGTTAGGAATACCAGGTCATATGCTGGAGTTGAAATTGGATCTGACCATTACCTTGTTAAAAGTGTCTTACAACTTAAACTTAAAAAGTGTTGTGCTAGGGTTAAAAAATTTGCTTTTAATACTGAAGCTCTGAAAGACCCAGTTATAGCCAAAGCTTACCATGATAGGTTACTTAGTCATTATGACAGTCATGGTATGCTTACTACTGAAGTTGAGGAAGAATGGGATCATTTTAAACAGGCTTTTTTGGACACTAACAGTACTCTTTTAGGAAAAAAGGAGCAGAAGAGACAGAATTATCTGAGTGATAAGGCACTTGAGCTTATTTCGGAAAGAAAGAACTGCAGGAATGCCCTTAATCAATAACCTACTAGTCCTAATAGAAAGCATTACAGAGAGCTTAATAAACTTGTAAAAGATCAGTTAGCTGCTGATAAGAATCTTTGGCTTGATGGTTTGGCTGACAAAGCCGAGGAAGCAGTTAGACAGCACAACAGCAGAGAGCTGTACCAGCTAGTTAATGTTTTGTGTGGTAGAAAACGGACAGGTATACAGGGAGTGAAGGATAAACAGGGTAAGGTTATAGAAGGTGAGGATTCTGTCATGGCTAGGTGGGCTGAGCATTTCAGTGATATTCTGAACAATGCGGTTAGTTCTATTCCCATTGTTTGCAATGATGATAGATGCATTGGTGGCTTTAATGTTGGCCCTATAACACAATCAGAAGTTATTTTGGCTGTTTCTAAACTTAAACTTCATAAATCCCCAGGGGTAGATGAAATTACTACCGAAATGCTTAGAGCTGGAAATGTTTCGGTTACCACTTGGATGACTGAAATTCTGAATATCTTTTATGATAAAGACATGGTTCCTAAGGATTTTACCAGAGCTATTGTTATCCCTATTTTCAAAAAAGGTGATCGCAATTCTTGTGATAACTGTAGGGGTATTAGCTACTCTCTGTTCCAGGTAAAGTTCTTTCCATGATTGTGCTTAATAGAATTAAGAATCTGGTTGACAGTCAATTGCGTGATGAGCAATGTGGATTCAGAAGTGGTATGGGATGTGTGGATCAGATATTTTCACTTAGGCAGATTCTTGAGAAATGTTTAGAGTTTCAGAAACCTTTGGTTGCTAGCTTTGTTGATTTCAAAAAGGCTTTCGACTCTGTTGATCGTCATAATTTGTGGTTGATTATGAAATCATATGATATACCAGACAAGTTAGTTAACATTATGAAAACTCTCTATAATAACACTGAGTCATGTGTGAGAGTTGGTAAGGCTTGTAGCAATTGGTTTAGCATTACGTCTGGTGTTCGACAAGGGTGCATTTTGTCTCCTTTTCTCTTTAGTTTGGTTGTTGATTATGTTATGCGAAATTCACTTCAAGGGAAAGCTTTTGGCCTTAAATGGGCTGGAGATACGAAAATTTCTGATTTAGATTATGCTGATGATTTAGCCCTTTTGCAAATGATGTTGATGAGATGAACTCTTTCATTCGAGCTGTTGATGAGACTGGTAGTACAGTAGGTTTGGTTATAAACAGAGAGAAAACTAAAGTGATTATAAATTGGTCAGGCAGGTTGTGATTCAGTTAATCTGAATAGTTGCAGTCTTGAGCAGGTGTCACAGTTTAATTACCTTGGGAGCTACGTAAGTGATACTGGTGATGTGCGGCATGAGATTAACAGACGAATAGGTATTGCTGCCGGGACTTTTAAGAATCTATGGAGATTGTGGAGAAATAGGCGTATACACCTAAAGACTAAAATTAGACTGTATAATAGTTTGGTTCTTTCTAGGGTTAGTTATGGTAGTGAAACTTGGACGCTGTGTAAACAAGATAACAGGAAACTAGATGCTTTTGATTCCAGATGCTTACGCAGTATCTTGGGCATTAGATGGTTCAACTTCGTAACTAATGATGAGGTTAGGCAAAGGAGTTTGCAACCTCCTTTAAGCAGCATATTGTGCAGAGAGAGACTCCGTTGGTTTAGCCGTGTTGCCCGTATGAATAATTATAGATTGGCGAATAGGGTTATGAACAGTGTGCCTAAAGGCCTCAGAAAGAAGGGGAGACCTAGGATGCGGTGGGCGGACAATGTCAAACAGGACCTTGTTAGGATTGGTGTGCAGTGGCCAGATGCAGTAGATGTAGCTCAGGATAGACTTGCTTGGAGAACTTAATTGCACCGTCTGGTTGGACCTCCGTAGCCCATGGCTGCTTGAGGATGATGATGATGATGATGATGATGATACTGATAATATATTTTTATATTATCAGTATGATTTTTACATACACCTAATATTTTTATTTATATTATCATTTGTGATTTTATTAAATTTATCAATGTTATATAAGTAATTTTCATATTTATTTACATTTGTTTCAGTTAAAACAAGCAAATCAATGTGTTTCATGTAATTGTTAATACTTAATTTTAATGAATCCCAATGTTTTCTTTGACTTCTTATATTAACATGAGCAATTCCTAATTTATTTTTGTGAATAAATTTATTATAATTATTTTCGAACCAAGCCTCCTCTTCTAAACCTGTAGTTACATAAGCAACATCATAGTTGCTATCAAAACCTTCAAAATTCAAATCAGACATAGCTAACAAGAATATTCATAAAAAAAAAGCAAAAGAAAAGAGCAAGAAAAAGAGAGAAAAAAAAAGCAAGGTTTATCGGATATATCTAAAAGTTCAAAAATCATCAAAATTGATGAATATATCCACATTGATAATTCTTTCACCAGTTGATTTCCTCATTAGAACTTTTCCTTTTTGAACCAAACATACTTACAATTTTTTTCTTTTGCACACATCCTAGCTCTCCATAAAAGTTCTCTGTTAATATATAGCCATGTTTTCATTAATATATATTGGTGTTCCTTTATCATTAAAGTCTGCAATAGTGGTTGTAATTTTATTTCCCTGTTTTGTATCCAAATGTCTCTATCTTTCCGTGTAACGAATTGGACAATTATCTTTATGATTTTGCTTTTATTTCTTTCTGGAAGTCTGTGAACTTTTTCAATCATATTGTCTGTGTAGTTGATTATGTTTAATGACTGGGAAATTTTATACAACTTTATTTTAAGCTCTGTTTCATCCTCCACTTCAATTATGGGAACACCATGAATTTCTATATTTTTATTGCGTCCATATTGTTCCACGTCATTAAGATTTTGTTTCAGTTCCTTAATCTCTTCTCTCATTTCTGTGTTTAAATTTTCGGCTTCATAGATTTTTGTAGTTAAATCCTTTTGATTTTTTTCGTAATTTATTACTTGTTCCATTAGTTAGTCATACTTGCTGGAAAAAAAAATTCCACACTTTCTTTTAATTCTCTCACTTCTGTCTTTAAATCACGGATCTCTACTATCAGTAGATTGATGTCACGTGTCGAACTGTCTCTGCTTCCCTTGTCTAAGGTCGCTTTTGGGTTTATTTTGTTCGACTTGCATTCGAAACATAACCACGCATTTTTCTTTTCTAGGGACAGCTTTTTGTAATTTTTTCCTGTTGTGCCCGAACAAACAAAATGCAGTTTGCCTTTGCATCCACTGCAAACTATGCATTCCGAGTTGGGTGGTACTGCTTCGTCACATCTGTTGCAAATTGAGGTCATTCTTGTGAGCGGAAGCGATATGCCTCTGGCAAAAACAACGAGAGCCACCCGTGACAACAGGGAGAGTTCAGTAATTAGTCCAGAGGTTCGGTCTTTTGATCTTTTGCAGCACACAGCACAGAAGACACTGTACACGGAGACTGACGTCGGGGAGGGGCAATAAAAGTTAACAGCACTTACAGGTCCGAAGAGTCCCAGATGGTCAACCGATGGTGGTCGGGGTGGTGAAGGATATCCAAACACGATGGGCTAGCCGGGAGCTCCAAGAATGTACGTCCGATCACGACAAGAACTGAGGTTAAGAAGGAGATAGAAAAATCTCTTCTTGCGCATCGCTATCCTGTATGGCGATTAGAGTTGTTAAGAAGGAGATGGAAAAATCCCTTCTTGCGCATCGCTATCCTGTATGCGATTAGAGCTGTTAAGAAGGAGATGGAAAAATCCCTTCTTGCGCATCGCTATCCTGTATGGCGATTAGAGCTGTTAAGAAGGAGATGGAAAAATCCCTTCTTGGCATCGCTATCCTGTATGGCGATTAGAGCTGTTAAGAAGGAGATGGAAAAATCCCTTCTTACGCATCGCTATCCTGTATGGCGATTAGAGCTGTTAAGAAGGAGATGGAAAAATCCCTTCTTGCGCATCGCTATCCTGTATGGCGATTAGAGCTGTTAAGAAGGAGATGAATGAATCTCTATGTTGCGATCTTATGCAACCACGGCAATTCCCGGTTCCGCCTGACAGCACTACCTGGTTAAGAAAAGCCATGACCATCTAGAGCCGGAGGCAAGGAATACGCCCTATAGGCGCACCTCAACCCCGGCCTCACATGGCAGCAGTCCTATAGAAGGAAAGCTAACCACCGGAAGAAACCTTACTTTAATCTATTCCCCGGTTTGCAAATGTGCAAGGATATAAAGATCCAAGCTCGATCGGCACCCGGGGTGGAGACTCTTAGTAAGACCCAGAATTTTTGGACAGCTCGTGCCTACTAGGCAGAGGGAAACCTTTCGGCAGAGTCGTCGAACTGACCACACAGGTCCCTGAGAGGTGAGGTCTCCGACGCCGTCACCACCCGACCGGCAATCAAGCCGGCCAGCAGCGTCTTCAACCTCGGTTGGCCTTGGCCATGTCCAACCGGTGCCCAACCCGGTCGGCACAGCCTTCAGCCGGGTTGCTGGGCCCTGGGCCCCCCCCACCACGACAAGGTGGTCCCCTATCGGGGGGGGGGGGGGGGGGTTAAGAAGGAGATGGAAAAATCCCTTCTTGCGCATCGCTATCCTGTATGGCGATTAGAGCTGTTAAGAAGGAGATGGAAAAATTCCGTCAATGCCATACAGCGTGTTCTTGAACTTCTTAAAGCTTGAAATAATTTCTGTACTATTTCGCTGTTAGATTTTGGAAATCACAATATGCGTTGTAGTCTATACACTTGAAGCCTTACCTCCATGTGGTGCTCTTGAGGATAACATGAAGTTATGGTTCGTGTTCGTCAATCTTCCAACAATGTCGGTGGAAGATCCTTCGATACGTTGGGTACTCCCACATTGTTGTATCACTAGAGTTATAATATTTTCCGTTGGTCTCTGGCCTATTAGAGAAAAATAAATTTCACGAGGTTGAGAAATAAGATTCCACAGATATCAGTATTCTTTCATTCCTAAAAGACGTTCATTTCACTTTCTTACACATGCACATAATAAAGTTTTATATGTGTAGAAAGCAAAAATAAAGTGTATGTGCTTATTCAAGTGACTTAATTCTATATGAATAGGCTTTTCATTTTTACACTTCTTCACGGAAGCGATTCTGAGGTTCTCGACCAGTCGTATGAATCGATACTTCACGAGGTGATGAGCCTGCTCGTTTCGTTGGAGCTTCGTTATTGAGTTCTGTTTAACCTCCCACCCAGGATTCAATCTTACTTCTTCACATCGATCATTTATTTACGCCACCCAAATACTTCTGGTTCAGGGGTACAACTTCAATCAGCTTTCTTTTCAGATTTCTTTCGACTTCCAATTTGTTGCAGACACTTTTCTGACGTATTTCTGACTTCTCTGTATTGCTAATACAGTCTTTTCCTATCTATTATTAATGATTACTCTCTCTCCATTCTTAATATGCATCGTTCTCCTGTCCATTGCATCCATAATTATTATTTACACCCTTCTTTACCTCTACTGCATTCATGACCTGATTCCTCTACGACAATCATTATTATTTTACAATCATCCACAAACTTTGGGATATTGAGCTAGTGCTTCGGTATACGTAAAAGGTAAGGAACTAGCACCTGTATCCACGTACGTAGTGTAGTAAATGAGAGTCTGGGCCAATGTTAAAGTATAGGGAATCCCATGTTAATCTATGGAACACTTTTGGAGAGATGAGCGTTGACCTGGTTTTTGGGAAGACGCTATGCGTGAGGAGAGCTGTGTACATACCAATCCCTAGTGATGATGCATAGAACCGGCCAGGTCTAGCACCTAATGTCCGACCCCGCCTTCTCGTGGTGCAGGCCGTTAGTACCTTTCATAAGAGATATTCTCTTTTGAAAGGGAACGGAAGGAGAGGGCTGCCAGTTCAGTATGGCCTACTGATCTGGTCATCTATGGCCTCTTTTTTCTTTTTTTTCAACCCTGCTGAGGAGTGGTCAACTTCACAGGGTCCTGGTGCTGACCATTTATACCTACTAGACTGTACCTGTTTATGGATTTGAGCTTGATTATGGATCCTGGACTTGCTGCACTGGTGGGCCTCTGTTGAGGGAGAGTATGCTGCTGTGTTTTCTGTTTGCTTCTGGGTTGCCAGCTTTAAGTGAACAGAGGCATGAGATACCTTATATCAGCTGGTGGATAATCCTAATCAGAGGCCATCGCAGGTACCTGAACCTTACTTAGCTAGTTGGGCATCGTCAAGCCTAAACTGGAGTAATGTGTCTCAGGCAGGCCATATGGCTCTTGAAAAAGTCCACTTGAAAAGGTGGTGCCTGAAGTTCCTACCAGCATCGGTGACTTCAGCCTTTAGCGGAGGAGGAACAGGTCTTTGCCCCATGCCTGCGATCAGGGGGCTGTTTGATATTGTTGGCCCTACCAATCTCAATAAACCTAATTTCTTTAAAACTCCTACTAATCATTTTCTCTCTGCAGGAACGTGGAACGTGAGGACATTACATAGAGATTATTCTCTTGATGTCCTCATGCAGGAATTCCAGCGCTATAACCTAGATATTCTAGGCTTGCAAGAGACCAGATGGACAGGTAAAGGTGAGATACTTAAAAATAACTTTAAATTTCTCTTTACAGGGAGGGAGGATGGAAAGCATCACCAAGGCGTGGGTCTGGTGCTCCGCAGACATGCTAGTGATGCTCTTCTAGGATATGAGTGCATTAATGAAAGGTTTCTTACAGTAAAATTTCATACAAGCATTAAAGACTTGAACGTTATCTGCTGTTATGCCCCCACTGAGGATTCTGATGAGGATGAGAAGAATAGGTTTTACGGACAACTTCAGGATATTTTGAATTCTGTCAAGAAAGGAGATATTACCCTAGTTCTTCGTGACTTCGATGCCAAAGTTGGTGCCGACTCTGACCTTTGGGAAGGAGTAATAGGCCCTTTTGTTATTGTTAGATGCAATGGCAATGGGCAACGTCTCTACAGGTAAGTAAACTCAATGGTTTCAGAATAACTAACACATATTACAAACACCGCGACATACATAAATACACATGGGTTTCACCTGATGGGCTGCATAGGAATATGATTGATTATATATTAATTAACAGCAAATGGGCTAGTTCTGTTAGAAATACCAGGGCATATAGGGGAGCTGAAATTGGATCTGACCATTACCTTGTTAAAAGTGTCTTGCAACTTAAACTTAAAAAGTGTTGTGCTAGGGTTAAAAAATTTACTTTTAATACTGAAGCTCTGAAAGACCCAGTTATAGCTAAAGCTTACCATGATAGGTTACTTAGTCATTATGACAGTCATGGTTTGCTTAATACTGAAGTTGAGGAAGAATGGGGCCATTTTAAACAGGCTTTTTTGGAAACTAACAGTACTCTTTTAGAGAAAAAGGAGCAGAGGGGGCAGATTTATTTAAGTGATAAGGCACTTGAGGTTATTTCAGAAAGAAGGAACTGCAGGAATGTCCTTAATCAGTACCCTACTAGTCCTAATAGAAAGCATTACAAAGAACTTAATAAAAGTGTAAAGGATCAGTTAGCTACTGATAAAATCTTTGGCTTGATGACCTGGCTGACAAAGCTGAGGAAGCAGTTAGACAGCACAACAGCAGAGAGCTGTACCAGATAGTTAATATTTTGTGTGGTAGAAAACGAACAGGTATACAGGGATTGAAGGAAAAACAAGGTAAGGTTATAGAAGGTGAGGAGTCTGTCATGGCTAGGTGGGCTGAGCATTTCAGTGATGTTCTAAACAATGTGGTTAATTCTACTCCCATTGTTTGCAATGATGATAGATGCATTGTTGGCTTTAATGTTGGCCCTATAACACAATCTGAAGTTAGTTTGGCTATTTCTAAACTTAAACTTCATAAATCGCCAGGGGTGGATGAAATTACTACGGAAATGCTTAGAGCTGGGAATGTTTCAGTTACCATTTGAATGACTGAAATTTTGAATAACTTTTATGATAAAGGCATGGTTCCTAAAGATTTTACCAGAGCCATTATTATCCCTATTTTCAAAAAAGGTGATCGCAATTCTTGTGATAACTATAGGGGTATCAGCCTACTCTCTGTTCCAGGTAAAGTTCTTTCCATGATTGTGCTTAATAGAATTAAGAATCTGGTTGACAGGCAATTGCGTGATGAGCAATGTGGATTCAGAAGTGGTAGGGGATGTGTAGATCAGATATTTTCACTTAGGCAGATTCTTGAGAAATGTTTAGAGTTTCAGAAACCTTTGGTTGCTAGCTATGTTGATTTCAAAAAGGCTTTCGACTCTGTTGATCGTCATAATTTGTGGTTTATTGTGAAATCATGTGGTATACCAGACAAATTAGTTAACATAATGAAAGCTCTCTATAATAACACTGAGTCATGTGTGAGAGTTGGTAAGTCTTGTAGCAATTGGTTTAGCATTACGTCTGGTGTTCGACAAGGGTGCATTTTGTCTCCTTTTCTCTTTAGTTTGGTTGTTGATTATGTTATGCGAAATTCACTTCAAGGGAAAGCTTTTGGCCTTAAATGGGCTGGAGATACGAAAATTTCTGATTTAGATTATGCTGATGATTTAGCCCTTTTGCAAATGATGTTGATGAGATGAACTCTTTCATTCGAGCTGTTGATGAGACTGGTAGTACAGTAGGTTTGGTTATAAACAGAGAGAAAACTAAAGTGATTATAAATTGGTCAGGCAGGTTGTGATTCAGTTAATCTGAATAGTTGCAGTCTTGAGCAGGTGTCACAGTTTAATTACCTTGGGAGCTACGTAAGTGATACTGGTGATGTGCGGCATGAGATTAACAGACGAATAGGTATTGCTGCCGGGACTTTTAAGAATCTATGGAGATTGTGGAGAAATAGGCGTATACACCTAAAGACTAAAATTAGACTGTATAATAGTTTGGTTCTTTCTAGGGTTAGTTATGGTAGTGAAACTTGGACGCTGTGTAAACAAGATAACAGGAAACTAGATGCTTTTGATTCTAGATGCTTACGCAGTATCTTGGGTATTAGGTGGTTTAACTTTGTAACTAATGATGAGGTTAGGCAAAGGAGTCTGCAACCTCCTTTAAGCAGCATATTGTGCAGAGAGAGACTCCGCTGGTTTGGCCATGTTGCCCGTATGGATAATTATAGATTGGCGAATAGGGTTATGAACAGTGTGCCTAGAGGCCTTAGAAGGAGGGGGAGACCTAGGATGCGGTGGGCAGACAATGTCAAACAGGACTTTGTTAGAATTGATGTACAGTGGCCGGATGCAGCAGATGTAGCTCAGGACAGATATGCTTGGAGAATTAAACTGCGCGGTCTGGTTGGACCTCCGTAGCCAATGGCTGCTTGAGGATGATGATGATGATGATGATGCGTGAAAGACAGGACACGAGGGGGTTTTGTTGGGAAAATGTTGCAGTTATCAACACTTCACTGAATTATTGGGCTGTTGGGGTGTAAAATACGGTTAAATCGGAGAAATCTAGAAAAGCAAGACAGTTTGGGAAATAGTATAAAAAATATGGCAGTTCAAAATCAACAGGTCCTATGCCAAATATTCATGTTTCTAAAAAGCAATAGTATTGTGGAATAATATTTTATGTTCATTTTTTTGTCAATGATATCGTTTCTTAGCAAAATATCCAAAATTTCAACAATTTCGTTTACAACTTCTGTACTGGTATTTACAGCTCGTTTACAGGCAACCAAAACCGATAATTTTTCACAAATATCGTCGAAATTCTGGTATAATCCCGAACCCGATTGTTGATTTTCTATTTACTGTTAGTATTATTTTAATCATTTTTCAATATAATTCAGTGAAGTGTTGATAACTGCAACATTTTCCCAACAAAACCCCCTCGTGTCCTGCTTTTCACGCAGAGTGTCCCCCCCCAAAAAAAAAATTAGTTTAAAGCTCGTCTCCCAAAAAGTGTCCCATAGGTTAACATGGATCCCCTATACTTTAACATTGGCCCAGAATTCTCATTTACTACACTACTCACGTACTATCCAAACTTTAATTGCTTCATTAAGTTTACTCTTCAGCATTCTTAAGAGTGATTTAGAGCCCCTGAAATAGTTTCCGAAATGAATCCTGATGTCTGCAGCTCAATCTAGAAGAGTTCAGATTCCTATCTGAGATTCCATTCAGGGACAGGAAAAAGTTAGCAAGTATTGAAAAGGTGTGGTTAAACCAACTGCCTTACGATCGACAAATAAGATCCTGTTTCTATGTATATATATATACATATTTTTTTTTTTCATTTTTGCTTAACCTTTCAAGGTCCAATCTTTTCCCTGACGATTCGTACACACACAGAAAAGAAAAAAATAATTTTTATTCTATGCGGTCCAATATTGGGCTCGGTCCGACACTGAACTCGATTAGAGAAATAAAGTCGGACTGAGTTGGAGCAGAAAAGATTAAATTACAAATTTTAAATTAAGTGACCTGCATTCTTAGCTCTATAAGTGGGATTCATTTCATGATGATGTAAGAATCGTCACCGAAATTAAGAAGAACCTTTCACACGAGTGAAGCCTTCGTACTCTTCACATTCTCCCTTGCCACACTTCATTGTGCAAATTGCTCATTTCACTCCCATCGTTTCATTAAATATGTTCAAGAATTGCATTCATAGCGAGTTCGGTAATTCAATGCACCGGGGAGGAAATGACCTAAATTTACCTGCAGAAACCTTCCGTCGCTTATTACCCACGTATTTCGCGTCGCCCATTGCCAAGAATTCCGCTTCATGCACGATAGTTTATGACACACGTTAATCGGATTTCTCTGATTTTGGTTTTTCTCATCAATACATAAGGAATATACATATATAAATTTTCCAAAATGTACCACTCAAAGCTACTTAGCTTACCTTCAGGGAATAAGATGAGTAGTGAAACAATCTCCAGTTATTTTAAACAAGTTTTCTCACAACAACCTTAAAGAAAATGCATTTGCATACAACACAATTTAAAACATCTTTAACAAGTACAACAGTTTTATTCATAATGGAATGGTATTATTTCTAATACCATTCCATTAAGAATAAAACTGTTGTACTTGTTAAAGATGTCATGGATTTATTCATGATGAGAGATGTCATGGATGTTTATAATGCCATGGATATATTCATATATTAAGTATAATATCATTTTAGGTATATTCAAAACTTTTTTGACATTTTGCTTTTCCTATTATCTCTTTATGTGATTTTAAATCTAAAAATTGGTAGTCAGTTAAACATTTCTGGTATTTTATACGTTTTTATTTCCCCTCCGTAAATCTTAACAAATACGATAATAATCGTTAGTTTGGAATTTGGCGATACGATAATAATCGTTAGTTCGAAATTTGGCGATACGATAATAATCGTTAGTTTGGAATTTGGTATTTTTCCCATTAGTTATATGTATTATTAAAGTAATTGTTTAATATTATAATTATAAAGGTTTCGAACTGATAAAATGGTTAGATACGATTTTTTTTTTATTCGAAAGGAGGGAAGGAGCTTTCCAAGAAGGAGGGAAGGTGCATTCAAAATCATTTCCACTTTGGACTTCTAAGTCACCAGATGAAATTTCCATTTTATTCCACTTGCTCACCATACACGAGACTCCAGAATTGTCTTGAGAATTAAACAGTTTTACTCAATTGTAGAAAATATTTATAATTTACTCTCTTGCAGAAATTATTTCCCCCCCCCATTCCTTTCTCTCTTTAATTGGACTTCTCTTGGCTGTACGTAAATCCCTGAGTTACTTTTCTCTCTCGATTCTTTCTGCATCCACGATTCGAATTCACAAATTGCTTCTTCCCTCTGCACGTGCACCTCATTCTTCACTGGAACATTCTTCTCTTTAAGTCCTCTAATAAATCGGTGCCAGTTGGATTTCACTGGTCTCTTCCATAATAAGTCTGATGATTATTTCACAACCAAAACTTAAATACCTTCGGCAGAAATACATTTTTGGTTCATTAAATTAAATTTTGAAGGAGTAGAAGGTAGACGTTACATATGCAGGGTATCCGATTAATGGTGGATCGATCCGCCGTCGTAAACAACCTACGAAATGTTCTGAAGTTATTTTTCATCTCAGGCTTACGTAACCAAAAAAATCTGTGAGAATCTGTGAGAAACCTTTGGCGCAGGGCGTGGGCGTCCATTACCGTGTATGCATGCATATTGTGAGAGGAAAGCTGTCTAGACATTAGATGTTCGGAATTTATTTTCCAGAGAAGTAGAAATACAGATATTACAAAAGCATTTTTATATTTCTCTGGGCAATAAATGTAAACTGCTGAATTTCTTCGCAGCATTTCATTCATAATGTGCATATGTAGTAAAGAGTGCCACGCCTTTCCGAGCTCTTTCTCATGCTACCTAATCCTAACACTCAAAATTGCCTCAAAACATTTGGTATCTTGTTTTCGACGACGTTTAGATCTAGAAGATTATCAACCGTTAATGGGACACTCTCTACATGTAAATATTTCACTCTACGAATTTCCCAATATCAGCCCACTCTTGAGCACTGCGGTATCGAGATTTACGGCAGTCTGTCGCATTTTATACTACATTCATTCATTGTTGATTATTATCTACTGAATGCTCCAAAATAATGGATTAGAATTTTTGTAATACCAATCGAGAACTGTTATTTCCTTCCTCAGGTTTCAGTGACCCTTACTGCATGTTGGGGATCCAGCTGGATCCAGACCTCGAGCTCCGTAAGAGCAACTATGACGAAGAAGGGGACAGAGGTCGAGGCAGTCCCTCCCGTCGCCAAGGTCTCAGGAGATTTGGAACTTCGTTCAAGCGGAGGGACAGACAGAGGAGCAACAGCGAATCGGGAACCCTGCCAGCCAAGTTCATTCGGACAACCACAGTGAAAGCAGCCACGCTGAATCCCAAGTGGAACGAGAAATTTCGCCTGTGAGTCTTAAACTCTGATGATTTATTTATTGAGTGATTATGCCACTGCTGCCATTTGAAATTTCAGCCCAAGTAATAATAACACAACGAAATACTAGTTTGATTTTCGTTTTGTTCCATTTGTCACTGACGATGAAAATGATTACACAGCATTGATCGGAAGCTGCGCGTGATTCTGCGGAAGAGGACGATCACCTTCGGTTGAGAGGCACAGGAACGTACTCGGAGGTAGGTTAGGAGATAACCAGGGGCCGGACCGTCCCTCCCCTCAAACTCTTGTCGTCTTATACGAAATCTCAAGTTAGTCTACCTCCTTTGAAATCCAAAACAGTTGTCTTTGTATAATTTTATTTTAGCTCCATGTTATATATAGCTCAACACTAAAAATATAAAAAAAATTATAAAATCTTATTTCATATAGATTATCATTTTAACTTTTCCTGATCGATGAAATATTTCACAAATTGGGAAACTCCACTCAAGTCTTATTCCCCGTCCCTACATGAAACTAAATTCTGGAACCCTCCTCGAAACTAAATTCTCCCCCCCTGCCACCAACCACAGGAAATTAAATCCGGGTTACGAGCGTGGCGAGGCCGTTCCCTGCAGTAACGGGAGAGAAGATGCGAATGACCGTGTGATGATGCAAATGATCCAACGTCTATTTCTGCGATTCCAAGAGAACTGAACAGAAAAACTTTTCTCTACTGCCTAACAATGAGAAGGATCTTAGGAATGGTTTCGTATCAGGTGGACTAATAACAATAATCTCTAACGTAGTCTATATTTGCGAAACAATATGAGGAAATTTCCACTTCCTTTCTATCTTCATGACTTATTTCCAATTAGCAGTGTACATAATAACCTTAGCTTTTTAGAGGCAGTTCACGTTTTGAGAACTCTAAACTCTCTTACTCCAAACGATCTTATTTGCTTGGCCATTCTCACTGCACCCAAAGAAAGGTATGTCGCTATATTTTATGAGAAATAATTTATTCGTCTCAATATTTGCTGTCATTTTTGCAACGAAAGTCAATAAAATAATTCCTCACTAAACAAAAACATAATTCGATGAAACAATCTTAAAATGCTGCTTTATGAGAGTATTGTCAGCAAAGAACTTTGCTACTCCCTTTCAATTTCTCTAAACGACGTCTGTCTTTTTTTTTTTCCATTTTGTATTTCTCAAAAACATTTAAAATGAAAAGTAAATACGTAGATCCAAATCTTTTGATGGGTTTTTTTTAATAAGGAAATTACGCGGGTAGATGGGATATTAAAGTCTGCGATATCACCTAGGCCAATGTTTATGAGAGCTCTCTGCACAGACAAACGAGCTATAATTGGGTTCTTTAACGCCTGAACGTGAAATTTGTTTTTCGCACATAATGCCGAAGTGACGACAACCCCTAGAGCTCAGAATTTCACGAGGGACACAGTACTGTTGTTAGGAAACAGATTTCATCCCGTCAAGACCATCCAATATGTTCTCTAACGTGCATTGATTAAACCTCTTCTGTACACGGGGGGGGGGGCTTAGTCGGTAGCGCGTCAGGCTCGTAATCTGTAGTTCCCAGGTTCGAGTCCCAGCTGGGTCAGCGTTGAGATTTATCTCCGCAAAATTCCCCGCCCTGCCCACGGTCAGTAGGGGACACCGATGGGCTTGGAAAGGCCGCCGTCCTATGGCTCTCCTATACGGCTTGGAAAGGCCGCCGTCCGTCGTATGGCTCTCCCCGGGTGCGGGAGAGCCATAACCTGTGCACGTTAAAGAACACGCTGGTTGGCCTTGACGGGAGGCTAACATCTGTCTCCCAACAGCTGTTCCAGTGGGTCCCCTCCCCCAACCTTCTCTGAGCCTTCGGGGTCCATGTGACCTGGCCATTTAGCCCATGGTGTGCAAAAAAGTGCCGCTCAGAGGTAAAACAACCCAACCCAACTGTACACAGGTTAATGGCTTAAAGTTGAATCGAAAAGATGACGGCTTTTCCCAGTCAGTCAGCGTCGCCTTTCCCGCCTACAGCAGAGCGAAATTCAGAAGACAAAATCTAAATTCAAAGAACAGGGGGAACTCAAGCCTAGAAATGCAACATTACATCCCACAAAAAAGGTAAGCGCTCATTTAAATGCTCACAGAGTTTAGCAAATTGGTTGCTTCAAGTTTTAAGGATTTTTTGCTGTCATGATAACTAGTGGGTGGCGCAATAATACACCTCGCAAGTTCCTCCATTGTGTTTCTTCTCGAGCGAGCACCCCATTATAGGCAGTGTGTAGTAATGCGCCACCCACTAGTTATCACGACAGTTTTGTTTCATTGAATAAAATATATTATTCACTTACAACAATCATCGAAATAAATAATCGTATCTGCGTGGATGGACATCGCTACAGAAATTAATTGAGTTTTTTCTCGAGCTAACACCCCATTCTAGCCAATGTGTATTATTGCGCCACCCACTATTTATCATGACAGTTTTATTTCATTCAATGAAATATATTATTCACTTACAGCAATCATCAAAATAAATAATCGTTTCTGGGTGGATGGATATCGCTACATAAATTATATGTGTTTATTCTCGAGCGAGCACCCCATTCTTCCCAGAGTGTAGTAGTGCACCACCCACTAGTTATCATGACAGTTCTATTTCATTGAATGAAATATATCATTCACTTACAGCAATCATTAAAATAAATAATCGTTTCTGGGTGGATGGACATCGCTACAGAAATTAATTGTGTTTCTTCTCGAGCGAGTACCCCATTATTCCCAGTGTGTAGTAGTGCGCCACCCACTAGTTATCATGACAGTTTTATTTCATTGAATGAAATATATCATTAACTTACAGCAATCATTAAAATAAATAATCGTTTCTGGGTGGATGGACATCGCTACATAAATTAATTGTGTTTATTCTCGAGCGAGCACCCCATTCTTGCCAGCGTGTAGTAGTGCACCACCCACTAGTTATCATGACAGTTCTATTTCATTGAATGAAATATATTATTCACGTACAACAATCAGCAAAATAAAAAATCGTATCTCGCTTGATGGACATTGCTACAGAAATTAATTGTGTTTCTTCTCGAGCAAGCACCCCATTCTTGCCAGTGTGTAGTAGTGCGCCACCCACTAGTTATCATGACAGTTTTATTTCATTGAATGAAATATATTATTCACTTACAACAATCATGAAAATAAAAAATCTTTTTTCGTTGGATGGATATCGCTACAGAAATCAATTGTGTTTCTTCTCGAGCGAGCACCCCATTCTTGCCAGTGTGTAGTAGTGCGCCACCCACTAGTTTTCATGACACTTTTATTTCCTTGAATGAAATATAATTTTCACTTACAACAATCATCAAAAAAATTATCGTGTCTGGGTGGATGGACATCGCTAAATAAATTGTATTTCTTCTCGAGCGAGCACCCCATTCTTACGAGTGTGTAGCGTGCGGCACCCACTAGTTATGATGAGAGTTTTATTTCATTGAAAGAAATATATTATTCACTTACAACAATCATCAAATAAATTATCGTATCTGGGTGGATGGACAACGCTACATAAATTAATTGTAATTGTTCTCTAGCGAGCACCCCATCCTTGCCAGTGTGTAGTAGTCCGCCACCCAGTAGTTATCATGAGAGTTTTATTTCATTGGAAGAAATATGTCATTCACTTACAACAATCATTAAAAAATTATCGTAGCTGGGTGGATGGACATCGCTACAGAAATTAATCGTGTTTCTTCTCGAGCGAGCACCCCATTCTTGCCAGTGTGTAGTGGTGCGCCACCCACTAGTTATCATGACAGTTCTATTTCATTGAATGAATAATATTTATCACCTACAACAATCATCAAAATAAATAATCGTTTCTGGGTGGATGGACATCGCTACATAAATTAATTGTGTTTATTCTCGAGCGAGCACCCCATTCTTGCCAGCGTGTAGTAGTGCACCACCCACTAGATATCGTGACAGTTCTATTTCATTGAATGAAATATATTATTCACGTACAAAAATCAGCAAAATAAAAAATCGTATCTGAGGATGGACATCAGTAGTATCATGCCACCCGAGCGTTCCCCCTTTGCACAGTGCTTTCCCCCCTATGACGTCACCGACCACGCCCCTATGATGTCACCGACCACGCCCTATGACGTCACCGACCTATGACGTAACATGACGTAATCACCTATGACGTAACATGACGTAATCATTACATAATCATTACGTAACCGACCTTTATTAATAATTCCCCCTTTATTAAACCCCCCCTTCATCCCACTTTCCCCTCAGTGGCGCCATCTGTTGACGTGAGAAGTACTATTTTCCCAAAAAACCCTTTATTTTAAGTCTAATTTCTCGTTTTCGGACCCCACGGTCGACTTACCTATATTTTAAGCCCTCCCCCTTATTAAAAACCCTCCTGGCGCCATCTGTTGACAGGGAGAAGTACTATTTTCCCAAAAAACCCTTTATTTTAAGTCTAATTTCTCGTTTTCGGACCCCACGGTCGACCTACCTATATTTTAAGCCCTCCCCCTTATTAAAAATCCTCCTGGTGCCATCTGTTGACAGGGAGAAGCACTATTTTCCCAAAAAACCCTTTATTTTAAGTCTAATTTCTCGTTTTCGGACCCCCCCGGTCGACCTACCTATATTTTAAGCCCTCCCCCTTATGAAAAACCCTCTGGTTGACCATTTTAAGGCCCCACTCCTTCACTCGGCTGATGCAAGTCTCAGAATAATTGCATGGAACGATTGACTGGTCTTAGAATAATTGTACAGAAAGGAATGATACAAAATTCCTTAGTAATTAAACACTCATCAAAATTCCCACATTAAAAATCATCCTACAGTTGAAACTCATTTTACTCTTACTGTTTCCATAGAAAATACCATAGGGTGAAATTAATAATGGTTTAAATTATTCGTAGGGATGACATGTTAAATCTGCTTTTAGAACACACGTCTGCAGTGGAAAAATTTTCAAACTCCGTTAATCAACTCCCTAGTAATTAAGCACTGGTTAAAATATTCCTCACCTTTATTAAAATCATTCCACGGTCGAAATAAAAATCAGTTTTCTGTAGAGGCGTTTCACCGGAAAAAAAAAATTCTTCCCTCGCTGGGTGGATTCCACAGGACTATGCCGTGTACTTGTTGTGGCTTAGATGCGTGTCGAACGGGTCAGACATTAACCTAGCAGTCTTTATAACTATCTTTTTCTATGTATTTCTTACACCAAAACCCGATAGTCCTTTCACATTAATATATGTATTTTAAGTCCGTTTCAGTAACATTTATTTCTTTTAACTCCACGACTGTCGCTTACTAGATCTATCCACAGTAACTGTTTTTTAAAGGACTGTCCCGCAGAAAATGCCGATGGGTAAAAAATCTGATTTTATTCGTCGTGATGAAAAATAGTGAGGAGTGATAGGATCGACCTAATAGACTCCGTGTTCGGATCCTCACCCCGGACAGCGTTTCACTGACGGATGGTTAAGTCCTACGAAAATAAAAAATTCCAAACGGGGGATCAAATTGACGAATGAATCTGTGCTGCTCCAAGCATTAGGCGCGCTGTCTTACATCGTGAAAACTCACTGGCACTCTTTATCGTGGATTTCGGACTCGATATTTTCCCCAAGTCCGGAGACGGTTCTCTGCACAACCCTTTATGATAGGTTTCAACGCACCCCATGTAGACTTTTGAAATGACACGTCCTAAACCTTCAAGAGTTGTGCGTATTAGTCTCCATCGGGTTGGTGCCGTCAGATATCTGTGTTTCCACGTAGTAACGCAACACCGAAGAAAAAACGTCTCTCCCATCGTTTGCGTGCGAGCGTATGTCTCATCACGCTGATGAAATCGGGTAAAAATAACTTTTTTGTACGAGGTAGAATGTTATAGAAAGTAAGAATGCTAAAAAACTTTCATCATGAATGCATATTAACGGAGTAGGGGAACATTAGTTTAAAACTTCGACTATAAAAATAATACATTGCTTCACGCACCTCCACTAATCCACTGAAATTATATTTACAACGGGACTGATAGCCAAAATTTAGCAAACGAAACCGCTTAACTGACATATATGCTCTGATCGCGCCTACTGCTTACAAGAGAGACGACCTTCTAACCCGTTTCGATATCTTGTACACTCATCCCCATGTGATCTGACAAGACACAACAAGCGTGTGGTATGCAAAGGTCACGGGGACCAACGTGGAATGCGGCGTCTTTGAGAAGAGTGGCGGGTCCGTCCGAAAACCTAATGGGAAAGTTAAATAATTACTGTTTCCTCTCGAAATACAGAAGGAATTCTTCTGCTGATAGACGCACTTAAAAATAGGAATCTATGAAATTCAAAGGGAGATTGTTGTTTTTACATATTATCGGGATTACAATTAATACCGATTCCCTGCCCTTTAGGTTATGAAATATAACTGGAACCTTATTAGATCACTTAAAATTGAGTTGACACACCTTATGACCGACTCCTCGGAGAAGTGCTAAATCTATGTGGCGGAATACTAAAAATAGAATTCATACGTTTCCGTAAAAAACTTTAGTTCCAATATGAGTTAAAAGGTTATGGTTCGACTCAGGAAAAATAGGATTCGACCTCGGACATTAGAAAAGATGTGCGCCGTATAATTCCGTGGAAAAATGCGAAAATCTTTAGCAATATCTCAGGCGTCCTTTGTTAGGCGATAGTATTAACATCCTTATACGTTCTCACTTCAAGCTTGCTTTCTTTGTCATAACCCTCGATGCTTGCGAAAATTATCAAAGATGAATAGAGGTCTGAATGTACAATCTTCGGAGTTCATTTTACTGTAGATGTCTAATTCTGGCAGGATCCCTCTCCACTTTTAAAATTTAGATCTTACGCCAAAACCCGATAGTCCTTTCATATACGTATTTTTATAACCCACGTATTTTAAGTCCGTTTTAATCAATACTTATTTCTTTCAACTCACTCCCTCGTGACTATTACTAGAAGAAGGGCTACCTCACAGTAGCAGCAAATAAAAAATCTGATTTTATTCGTCGTGATGAAAAATATTGAAGGTAATAGGGTCGACCTAAAAGATCCGTGTTCGGATCCTCACCCCGGATGGCTTTTAACAAAAGTCCTACGAAATAAAAAAAAAAAACTCCCCCGTTACGGGACGTTGTTTAAAAAAACTTATTATGGCTGTGTCCTCAGTACATGATGCAAACTCTTTCCCAGGAAGTAACGCTATTCGATGTATCCCCGGGTTACATGCTTTTACAGGGTAAAGCCTGTGTGGCAGAATGTTAAAAGTAGAGTTCATACGTTTCCGTAAAGCTTAAGTTCCAACATGCGTTAAAGGAGTATGGTTCGACTCACTTTGAGAGGAGCAGTCGCTCGGACCAAAAGCCTGATGGGTCTCCCATTACATCGACAAACTACCTGTCCATAGGCTGAGTAAGCATTTAGAATGAAAGATTGAGTCTGCTTCACGACACAGATTCGTAAAACGCTCATTAATTATTTTGTGAGAGAAAGCATGCATAAAGTTCAAACACTAATACATCTTCCCTTTCTAATAAATTATACGATCAAAGTAGATAAATTGCAAGCATCATCGGATCTGATTCCGTATATCTGCTTACGACGAAAATCTCACAATAGCCTATTCAGTACTTTAACCTCCCGATACAGTATGTGACTAGGTCGTTTAACTAAATTACGTGCATAAACGAAAATGTAAAGGGATATCTGTAAATTCGCACAACGGGATAGGTGAATATTTTCACAATTCTTTTGAAGGCAGAATAACTGTGACGAGAGAGAAAGTATAAAAATGCAGTGGGATGGCTGTAAAAACAACAGATTACAGCGCAAATACTGTAAGATAGAAAAAACGACTATTAACAAGTGTCATATAAGGAGCGACCGATAAAAGTCACACCGTAGCGGAAGGAGTAATACAGGAAAAATCATAAAATATTAACCCCACTCCCCCACGCTGGTAAATCACGGTCCATTGCGTACACAAGGATGAATATCACAAAAATACTTTGCATATAGTAAAGAACCACCGAAGTTTGGAAATTTAAAATCTGAAAACTCACTGTTTATAGTATTTCCGTGAAAAGTCACCCCCCAGAATCGAGATCTAGCTCTGTCGCCAGTTATTCCAGCGTACTATCTCTTTTCAGCACGTTTGAATAAGTGCATGTGAAGGTGGCTAGCTGCATACACAAGCTTTTCGACAAAGATAGGATGTTTCACTACAATCTAACACGGAGATGTCTATTAAGTTATTTTTTCCTCCTATTTCTACACTAGTGTCGAAGTCTTAGAACAAGTGGTTCGGGTTAGCACACATTTTTGATATTATCTTGTTTGGCAATCTGAAAGAACACTGTCTGTGGAACATTACCCCCCTGCAAGCTAGTACTAATTACTTTACGATTCTGAGGGACGAAGGTTGTAATCGTTGGCAGATATTTTTCAGAAATATGTAATCAACCATAGTGTTCGGATATTTGATCCATAGTAAGACATGAACGATGTTTACCTGCCATCAGCGACTCCTTCTACGGATCGTATGAGAGGTAATTGTTACGACAATTAGCTACGTGAAGTCGTGTTTATTTTTAAAAGCAAAGACACACTAATTACCGACTAGCTAGAGAACGATATATTAACCTGCTAAAGTTTGATTTTAACGATCAGATAGTGTATATATCATCACTTTTTTAGTTCATAATAATATTCCAACTTTTAAAGGAAATATTGTCTCGTTATAAGCGATTACATACAAAGAGATACACACTCTATACTTTAAATCTATAGAGACAACGATCACTATCCCAGGAACACATCTGTGAAATATCACCACATTTTTGTTTTTAACGTACGGTTGAATCGTTCTACGATGCTAGCTTTGGTTTCCCATCCCTTTCTTTTACACCCACCCGATATAAAATATTCGACCCAACATAGCTTGCTAGCTGTGCGAGGTCTTGATACAGAGAACAATATTAACACTTCTAAGGCTGACCTTAAAATCCCCGTTAACTATACAAAAGAAATCACATTGACAAAAATATCAGAGACATTCATATTTATTTACATTAAGGTCACATTAATATTTAGTTCGTACATACCAGTTCACCGTGCACCTCTTTTAGTACTGTTGCAAAGTTCAATTTAGACATAAACGTGACATTAGCAGGACGATTTAATTCGATACATGATTCTTCCACAAAACTTACGGCAATATCAGTTAGATTAACGTTTCTTACCACTTCGGGGAAATAATCGTAAGCTGATTCAGCGTTTATGGTGAGGCACGAATGGCGAAGTTGACTCGGATGATCCACTTCACACCCGAAACAGTTCTTACGTAGCAGCGTAAACAGTTCTTTTCGGAGATCTGTTTTCAAAGTCCGCTTTAAACAGTCCATAAGCTTTACGAAATCACTGCTGTCTTGTTCAAGGGGTCGATCGTTAGATGGTGGGCTTCGAGGAAGATTTGCCGCTAATTCTACCTTCCGCACTGCATTCCAAAATTTACCGTTTTCAAACTTCAGAGCCATCAAACTGTAGGTGATTGGATCGCATAAATCTGTCAACCGCTGCCACTGTTCGACGCTGAGCCGAACCGATGACGAAAATACAAGTCCTCCGTCACGGGGGATGCTTTTTTTAATGACCACACCATGTCCACCTTTGAGTACGACGAGGCAAACCATAGCGTCCAGTTCATACTCGCCGTATTCGACATCTTCGAACGCTTCGACGATTGTAGACGCATACGAAACCAGTCCATGCCACTGCTCTTCAGACAGCATCACACCGTCCTTTGTAGGATATAGTTTTAACGAGTCATCACTCTGGAACACACGTATGTGCACTTTAGGATATGACCGATATTCACAAACGCTCGCAAACAAATCCGATCCGAGTTGAAACATATGGCTGTCATCATCTCTAACAGCAAGTCGCTTCGCAGGAAGATCACCATCGGTCAGGGAACGTTTAGCACAAGCCATAGCAAGTCGATACTGGAAAAAATAATGCCTTACAGCCCGTCGAAGGGTAATACTTATACCTTAAACCTGTGACGTGTCCCTGTAACTCCATCCCATTGGTCGAGATCTGGTAGATTTGCCATCTCTTAGTAAACATGATGACGTCTACAAATATTTACGAGCCTGTATAGACATGCTTTCGAAATATGCATGTGGTGCTCCTTTAAAACGGAAATCGTGGGAGCTTTTGATCACAAAAACCTTTCAGAATATCTCTGAAATTACAAACAGATAAGGGGGGTTGAATTCATTAACAGAGTATTTCAAAAGTATCTTAAAAACACACTCATAATGAAACCAAAGCTAGCATCGTAGAACGATTCAACCGTACGTTAAAAACAAAAACGTGGTGATATTTCACAGGTGTGTTCCATGGAGGCGCCACTCAGGGGGAAAGGGGGGTGTTTTAATAAGGGGAGTGGCCTGTTACGTATTCATTACGTAATCATTACGTAACAGGCCACTCCCCTTACAGGGACACGTCACAGGTTTAAGGTATAAGTATTACCCTTCGACGGGCTGTAAGGCATTATTTTTTCAGTTCATTACGTAATCATTACGTAACAGGCCACTCCCCTTATTAAAACACCCCCCTTTCCCCCTGAGTGGCGCCTCCATGGAACACACCTGTGAAATATCACCACGTTTTTGTTTTTAACGTACGGTTGAATCGTTCTACGATGCTAGCTTTGGTTTCATTATGAGTGTGTTTTTAAGATACTTTTGAAATACTCTGTTGATGAATTCAACCCCCCTTATCTGTTTGTAATTTCAGAGATATTCTGAAAGGTTTTTGTGATCAAAAGCTCCCACGATTTCCGTTTTAAAGGAGCACCACATGCATATTTCGAAAGCATGTCTATACAGGCTCGTAAATATTTGTAGACGTCATCATGTTTACTAAGAGATGGCAAATCTACCAGATCTCGACCAATGGGATGGAGTTACAGGGACACGTCACAGGTTTAAGGTATAAGTATTACCCTTCGACGGGCTGTAAGGCATTATTTTTTCCAGTATCGACTTGCTATGGCTTGTGCTAAACGTTCCCTGACCGATGGTGATCTTCCTGCGAAGCGACTTGCTGTTAGAGATGATGACAGCCATATGTTTCAACTCGGATCGGATTTGTTTGCGAGCGTTTGTGAATATCGGTCATATCCTAAAGTGCACATACGTGTGTTCCAGAGTGATGACTCGTTAAAACTATATCCTACAAAGGACGGTGTGATGCTGTCTGAAGAGCAGTGGCATGGACTGGTTTCGTATGCGTCTACAATCGTCGAAGCGTTCGAAGATGTCGAATACGGCGAGTATGAACTGGACGCTATGGTTTGCCTCGTCGTGCTCAAAGGTGGACATGGCGTGGTCATTAAAAAAAGCATCCCCCGTGACGGAGGACTTGTATTTTCGTCATCGGTTCGGCTCAGCGTCGAACAGTGGCAGCGGTTGACAGATTTATGCGATCCAATCACCTACAGTTTGATGGCTCTGAAGTTTGAAAACGGTAAATTTTGGAATGCAGTGCGGAAGGTAGAATTAGCGGCAAATCTTCCTCGAAGCCCACCATCTAACGATCGACCCCTTGAACAAGACAGCAGTGATTTCGTAAAGCTTATGGACTGTTTAAAGCGGACTTTGAAAACAGATCTCCGAAAAGAACTGTTTACGCTGCTACGTAAGAACTGTTTCGGGTGTGAAGTGGATCATCCGAGTCAACTTCGCCATTCGTGCCTCACCATAAACGCTGAATCAGCTTACGATTATTTCCCCGAAGTGGTAAGAAACGTTAATCTAACTGATATTGCCGTAAGTTTTGTGGAAGAATCATGTATCGAACTAAATCGTCCTGCTAATGTCGCGTTTATGTCTAAATTGAACTTTGCAACAGTACTAAAAGAGGTGCACGGTGAACTGGTATGTACGAACTAAATATTAATGTGACCTTAATGTAAATAAATATGAATGTCTCTGATATTTTTGTCAATGTGATTTCTTTTGTATAGTTAACGGGGATTTTAAGGTCAGCCTTAGAAGTGTTAATATTGTTCTCTGTATCAAGACCTCGCACAGCTAGCAAGCTATGTTGGGTCGAATGTTTTATATCGGGTGGGTGTAAAAGAAAGGGATGGGAAACCAAAGCTAGCATCGTAGAACGATTCAACCGTACGTTAAAAACAAAAATGTGGTGATATTTCACAGATGTGTTCCTGGGATAGTGATCGTTGTCTCTATAGATTTAAAGTATAGAGTGTGTATCTCTTTGTATGTAATCGCTTATAACGAGACAATATTTCCTTTAAAAGTTGGAATATTATTATGAACTAAAAAAGTGATGATATATACACTATCTGATCGTTAAAATCAAACTTTAGCAGGTTAATATATCGTTCTCTAGCTAGTCGGTAATTAGTGTGTCTTTGCTTTTAAAAATAAACACGACTTCACGTAGCTAATTGTCGTAACAATTACCTCTCATACGATCCGTAGAAGGAGTCGCTGATGGCAGGTAAACATCGTTCATGTCTTACTATGGATCAAATATCCGAACACTATGGTTGATTACATATTTCTGAAAAATATCTGCCAACGATTACAACCTTCGTCCCTCAGAATCGTAAAGTAATTAGTACTAGCTTGCAGGGGGGTAATGTTCCACAGACAGTGTTCTTTCAGATTGCCAAACAAGATAATATCAAAAATGTGTGCTAACCCGAACCACTTGTTCTAAGACTTCGACACTAGTGTAGAAATAGGAGGAAAAAATAACTTAATAGACATCTCCGTGTTAGATTGTAGTGAAACATCCTATCTTTGTCGAAAAGCTTGTGTATGCAGCTAGCCACCTTCACATGCACTTATTCAAACGTGCTGAAAAGAGATAGTACGCTGGAATAACTGGCGACAGAGCTAGATCTCGATTCTGGGGGGTGACTTTTCACGGAAATACTATAAACAGTGAGTTTTCAGATTTTAAATTTCCAAACTTCGGTGGTTCTTTACTATATGCAAAGTATTTTTGTGATATTCATCCTTGTGTACGCAATGGACCGTGATTTACCAGCGTGGGGGAGTGGGGTTAATATTTTATGATTTTTCCTGTATTACTCCTTCCGCTACGGTGTGACTTTTATCGGTCGCTCCTTATATGACACTTGTTAATAGTCGTTTTTTCTATCTTACAGTATTTGCGCTGTAATCTGTTGTTTTTACAGCCATCCCACTGCATTTTTATACTTTCTCTCTCGTCACAGTTATTCTGCCTTCAAAAGAATTGTGAAAATATTCACCTATCCCGTTGTGCGAATTTACAGATATCCCTTTACATTTTCGTTTATGCACGTAATTTAGTTAAACGACCTAGTCACATACTGTATCGGGAGGTTAAAGTACTGAATAGGCTATTGTGAGATTTTCGTCGTAAGCAGATATACGGAATCAGATCCGATGATGCTTGCAATTTATCTACTTTGATCGTATGGTTTATTAGAAAGGGAAGATGTATTAGTGTTTGAACTTTATGCATGCTTTCTCTCACAAAATAATTAATGAGCGTTTTACGAATCTGTGTCGTGAAGCAGACTCAATCTTTCATTCTAAATGCTTACTCAGCCTATGGACAGGTAGTTTGTCGATGTAATGGGAGACCCATCAGGCTTTTGGTCCGAGCGACTGCTCCTCTCAAAGTGAGTCGAACCATACTCCTTTAACGCATGTTGGAACTTAAGCTTTACGGAAACGTATGAACTCTACTTTTAACATTCTGCCACACAGGCTTTACCCTGTAAAAGCATGTAACCCGGGGATACATCGAATAGCGTTACTTCCTGGGAAAGAGTTTGCATCATGTACTGAGGACACAGCCATAATAAGTTTTTTTAAACAACGTCCCGTAACGGGGGAGTTTTTTTTTTTTATTTCGTAGGACTTTTGTTAAAAGCCATCCGGGGTGAGGATCCGAACACGGATCTTTTAGGTCGACCCTATTACCTTCAATATTTTTCATCACGACGAATAAAATCAGATTTTTTATTTGCTGCTACTGTGAGGTAGCCCTTCTTCTAGTAATAGTCACGAGGGAGTGAGTTGAAAGAAATAAGTATTGATTAAAACGGACTTAAAATACGTGGGTTATAAAAATACGTATATGAAAGGACTATCGGGTTTTGGCGTAAGATCTAAATTTTAAAAGTGGAGAGGGATCCTGCCAGAATTAGACATCTACAGTAAAATGAACTCCGAAGATTGTACATTCAGACCTCTATTCATCTTTGATAATTTTCGCAAGCATCGAGGGTTATGACAAAGAAAGCAAGCTTGAAGTGAGAACGTATAAGGATGTTAATACTATCGCCTAACAAAGGACGCCTGAGATATTGCTAAAGATTTTCGTATTTTTCCACGGAATTATACGGCGCACATCTTTTCTAATGTCCGAGGTCGAATCCTATTTTTCCTGAGTCGAACCATAACCTTTTAACTCATATTGGAACTAAAGTTTTTTACGGAAACGTATGAATTCTATTTTTAGTATTCCGCCACATAGATTTAGCACTTCTCCGAGGAGTCGGTCATAAGGTGTGTCAACTCAATTTTAAGTGATCTAATAAGGTTCCAGTTATATTTCATAACCTAAAGGGCAGGGAATCGGTATTAATTGTAATCCCGATAATATGTAAAAACAACAATCTCCCTTTGAATTTCATAGATTCCTATTTTTAAGTGCGTCTATCAGCAGAAGAATTCCTTCTGTATTTCGAGAGGAAACAGTAATTATTTAACTTTCCCATTAGGTTTTCGGACGGACCCGCCACTCTTCTCAAAGACGCCGCATTCCACGTTGGTCCCCGTGACCTTTGCATACCACACGCTTGTTGTGTCTTGTCAGATCACATGGGGATGAGTGTACAAGATATCGAAACGGGTTAGAAGGTCGTCTCTCTTGTAAGCAGTAGGCGCGATCAGAGCATATATGTCAGTTAAGCGGTTTCGTTTGCTAAATTTTGGCTATCAGTCCCGTTGTAAATATAATTTCAGTGGATTAGTGGAGGTGCGTGAAGCAATGTATTATTTTTATAGTCGAAGTTTTAAACTAATGTTCCCCTACTCCGTTAATATGCATTCATGATGAAAGTTTTTTAGCATTCTTACTTTCTATAACATTCTACCTCGTACAAAAAAGTTATTTTTTACCCGATTTCATCAGCGTGATGAGACATACGCTCGCACGCAAACGATGGGAGAGACGTTTTTTCTTCGGTGTTGCGTTACTACGTGGAAACACAGATATCTGACGGCACCAACCCGATGGAGACTAATACGCACAACTCTTGAAGGTTTAGGACGTGTCATTTCAAAAGTCTACATGGGGTGCGTTGAAACCTATCATAAAGGGTTGTGCAGAGAACCGTCTCCGGACTTGGGGAAAATATCGAGTCCGAAATCCACGATAAAGAGTGCCAGTGAGTTTTCACGATGTAAGACAGCGCGCCTAATGCTTGGAGCAGCACAGATTCATTCGTCAATTTGATCCCCCGTTTGGAATTTTTTATTTTCGTAGGACTTAACCATCCGTCAGTGAAACGCTGTCCGGGGTGAGGATCCGAACACGGAGTCTATTAGGTCGATCCTATCACTCCTCACTATTTTTCATCACGACGAATAAAATCAGATTTTTTACCCATCGGCATTTTCTGCGGGACAGTCCTTTAAAAAACAGTTACTGTGGATAGATCTAGTAAGCGACAGTCGTGGAGTTAAAAGAAATAAATGTTACTGAAACGGACTTAAAATACATATATTAATGTGAAAGGACTATCGGGTTTTGGTGTAAGAAATACATAGAAAAAGATAGTTATAAAGACTGCTAGGTTAATGTCTGACCCGTTCGACACGCATCTAAGCCACAACAAGTACACGGCATAGTCCTGTGGAATCCACCCAGCGAGGGAAGAATTTTTTTTTTCCGGTGAAACGCCTCTACAGAAAACTGATTTTTATTTCGACCGTGGAATGATTTTAATAAAGGTGAGGAATATTTTAACCAGTGCTTAATTACTAGGGAGTTGATTAACGGAGTTTGAAAATTTTTCCACTGCAGACGTGTGTTCTAAAAGCAGATTTAACATGTCATCCCTACGAATAATTTAAACCATTATTAATTTCACCCTATGGTATTTTCTATGGAAACAGTAAGAGTAAAATGAGTTTCAACTGTAGGATGATTTTTAATGTGGGAATTTTGATGAGTGTTTAATTACTAAGGAATTTTGTATCATTCCTTTCTGTACAATTATTCTAAGACCAGTCAATCGTTCCATGCAATTATTCTGAGACTTGCATCAGCCAAGTGAAGGAGTGGGGCCTTAAAATGGTCAACCAGAGGGTTTTTCATAAGGGGAGGGCTTAAAATATAGGTAGGTCGACCGGGGGGGTCCGAAAACGAGAAATTAGACTTAAAATAAAGGGTTTTTTGGGAAAATAGTACTTCTCCCTGTCAACAGATGGCACCAGGAGGATCTTTAATAAGGGGGAGGGCTTAAAATATAGGTAGGTCGACCGTGGGGTCCGAAAACGAGAAATTAGACTTAAAATAAAGGGTTTTTTGGGAAAATAGTACTTCTCCCTGTCAACAGATGGCGCCAGGAGAGTTTTTAATAAGGGGGAGGGCTTAAAATATATGTAGGTCGACCGGGGGGTCCGAAAACGAGAAATTAGACTTAAAATAAAGGGGTTTTTGGGAAAATAGTACTTCTCACTGTCAACAGATGGCGCCACTGAGGGGGAAAGGGGGGGTGAAAGGGGGGGTTTAATAAAGGGGAGGAATTTTAATTATTAATAAAGGGGCGTGGCATGTTACGTAATGATTATGTAATGATTACGTCATGCTACGTCATAGGGGGTGTGGCCTGTTACGTCATAGGGGCGTGACCGGAAGTGGGTGTGGCTTGTGACGTCATAGGGGGAAAGCACTGTGCAAAGGGGGGGACTGAAGTGTCAGGACACTACTGACATCCCTACAGAAAATAATTGTGTTTCTTCTCCAGCGAGCACCCCATTCTTGCCAGTGTGTATTATTGCGCCACCCACAAGTTAACATGAGAGTTTCATTTCATCGAATGAATTATATTATTCACGTACAATAATCGTCAAAGTAAATAATCGTATCTGGGTAGATGGACATCGCTAGAGAAATTAATTGTGTTACTTGTCGAGCGAGAATCCCATTCTTGCCAGTGTGTAGTAGTGCGCCACCCACTAGTTATCATGACAGTTTTATTTCATTGAATGGAATATATTATTCACTTACAACAATCATCAAAATCAATAATCGTATCTAGGAGAATGGACATCGCAAGAGATATTAATTGTGTTTCTTCTCGAGCGAGCACCCCATTCTTACCAGTGTATAGTAGTGCGCCACCCACTAATTATCGTGAAGTTTTATTTCATTGAATGGAATATATTATTCACTTACAACAATCATCAAAATAAATAATCGGATCTGGGTGGATGGATATCGCTAGAGAAATTAATTGTGTTTCTTCTCGAGCGAGCACCCCATTCTTGCCAGTGTAGTAGTGCGCCACCCACTAGTTATCATGACTGTTCTATTTCATTGAATGAAATATATTATTCACTTACAACAATCATTAAAATAAAAAATCTTTTCTCATTGGATGGATATCGCTACAGAAATCAATTGTGTTTCTTCTCGAGCGAGCACCCCATTCTTGCCAGTGTGTAGTAAGTAGTGCGCCACCCACTGGTTATCATGACAGTTTTATTTCATTGAATGAAATATAATTTTCACTTACAACAATCATCAAAAAAATTATCGTGTCTGGGTGGATGGACATCGCTAAATAAATTGTATTTCTTCTCGAGCGAGCACCCCATTCTTACGAGTGTGTAGCGTGCGCCACCCACTAGTTATGATGACAGTTTTTTTTCATTGAATGAAATGTATTATTCACTTAGAACAATAATTAAAATATATAATCGTATCCGAGTGGATAGATATCGCTACAGAAATTAATTGTGTTTCTTCTCGAGCGAGCATCCCATTCTTGACAGTGTGTTTTATTGAGCCATTAACTATTTATCATGACTGTTTTATTTCACTGAATTAAATATAATATTCACTTACAACAATCATCAAAATAAATAATCATCTTGGTAGATGGACATCGCTAGAGAAATTAATTTTGTTTCTTCTCGACCGAGCACCCCATTCTTCCCAGAGTGTAGTAGTGCGCCACCCACTAGTTATCATGACAGTTTTATTTCATTAAATGAAATATATTATTCACTTACAACAATCATGAAAATAAATAATCGTTTCTTGGTGAATGGACATCGCTACATAAATTAATTGTGTTTATTCTCGAGCGAGCACCCCATTCTTGCCAGGTGTAGTAGTGCACCACCAACTAGTTATCATGACAGTTCTATTTCATTGAATGAAATATATCATTAACTTACAGCAATCATTAAAATAAATAATCGTATCTGGGTGGATGGACAACGCTACATAAATTAATTGTGTTTATTCTCGAGGGAGCACCCCATTCTTGCCAGCGTGTAGTAGTGCGCCACCCACTAGTTATCATGACAGTTTTATTTCATTGACTGAACTATATTATTCACTTACAACAATCATTAAAATAAATAATCATATCTAGGTGGATGGAGAACGCTATAGAAATTAATTGTGTTTTTATTCGAACGAGCACCACATTCTTGCCAGTGTGTAGTAGCGCGCCACCCACTTGTTTTCATGACAGTGTTATTTCATTGAATAAAATATATTATTCACTTACAACAATCATTAAAATAAACAATCGTTTTTTGGTCGATGTACATCGCTACATAAATTAATTGTGTTTATTCTCGAGCGAGCACACCATTCTTCCCAGCTTGTATTAGTGCGCCACCCACTAGTTATCATGACAGTTTTATTTCATTGAATGAAATATATCATTCAGTTAGAACAATCATCAAATAAATTATTGTATTTTGGTGGATGGACCTCGCTACATAAATTAATTGTGTTTATTCTCGAGCGAGCACCCCATTCTTGCCAGCGTCTAGTAGTGCACCACCCACTAGTTATCATGACAGTTCTATTTCATTGAATGAAATATATCATTAACTTACAGCAATCATTAAAATAAATAATCGTTTCTGGGTGGATGGACATCGCTTCATAAATTAATTGTGTTTATTCTCGAGCGAGCACACCATTCTTCCCAGCTTGTATTAATGCGCCACCCACTAGTTATCATGACAGTTTTATTTCATTCAATGAAATATATCATTCAGTTAGAACAATCATCAAATAAATTATTGTATTTTGGTGGATGGACCTTGCTACATAAATTAATTGTGTTTATTCTCGAGCGAGCACCCCATTCTTGCCAGTGTGTAGTGGTGCGCCACCCACTAGTTATCATGACAGTTCTATTTCATTGAATGAATAATATTTATCACCTACAACAATCATCAAAATAAATAATCGTTTCTGGGTGGATGGACATCGCTACATAAATTAATTGTGTTTATTCTCGAGCGAGCACCCCATTCTTGCCAGCGTGTAGTAGTGCGCCACCCACTAGTTATCATGACAGTTTTATTTCATTGACTGAAATATATTATTCACTTACAACAGTCATTAAAATAAATAATCATATCTAGGTGGATGGAGAACGCTATAGAAATTAATTGTGTTTTTACTCGAGCGAGCACCACATTCTTGCCAGTGTGTAGTAGCGCGCCACCCACTAGTTTTCATGACAGTGTTATTTCATTGAATAAAATATATTATTCACTTACAACAATCATTAAAATAAGTAATCGTTTTTTGGTGGATGGACATTGCTACATAAATTAATTGTGTTTATTCTCGAGCGAGCACACCATTCTTCCCAGCTTGTATTAGTGCGCCACCCACTAGTTGTCATGACAGTTTTATTTCATTGAATGAAATATATCATTCAGTTAGAACAATCATCAAATAAATTATCGTATTTGGGTGGATGGACATCGCTACATAAATTAATTGTGTTTATTCTCGAGCGAGCACCCCATTCTTGCCAGTGTATAGTGGTCCGTCACCCACTAGTTATCATGACAATTTTATTTCATTGGAAAAAATGTATCATTCGCTTACAACAATCATTACGAAAATTATCGTATCTGGGTGGATGGACATCGCTAGAGAAATTAATTTTGTTTTTTCTCGAGCGAACACCCCATTCTAGCCAATGTGTATTATTGCGCCACCCAGTAGTTATCATGACAGTTTAATTTCATTGAATGGAATATATTATTCAATTACAACAATCATCAAAATAAATAATCGGATCTGGGTGAATGGACATTGCTAGAGAAATTAATTTTGTTTCTTCTCGAGCGAGCACCCCATTCTTGCCAGTGTTTATTATTGTGCCACCCACTAGTTCCCGTGACAGTTTTATTTCATTGAATGAAATATATTATTCACATACAACAATCATGAAAATAAATAATCATATGTGGCTGAATGGATATCGCTACAGAAATTAGTTGTGTTTCTTCTCGAGCGAGCACCCCATTTTTGCCAGTGATTAGTAGTGCGCCACCCTCTAGTTATCATGACAGTTTTATTTCATTGAATGAAATATATTATTCACTTACAACACTCATCAAAATAAATAATCGTATGATCTGTGGATGGACATCGCTACAGTAATTAATAGTGTTTCTTCTCGAGCCAGCACCCTATTCTTGCCAGTAGCTAATTATACTGTCAAAACGTTTGAAGTTTTATCCCTCGTTCGGCAGATTGGGGTCATTCTAATTACATATATTTCTGTTTCGACAGATTTAGGGCCCTGCAATATCATTCGTCTCCGTTTCGACAGATTTGAAGCCCTGCAATTACATTCGTCTCCGTTTCGACAGATTTCGGGCCCTGCAATTTCATTCATCTCCGTTTCGGCAGTCTTCGGGAAATTGTAATATCATTTATCCCTGTTTTGACGGATTTTTGGGCTCTATAATTTCACTTATATCTGTTTCGATGAATTTCAGGCCCCTGTAACTTCGATTTCCTCTGTTATGACGGATTTCAGACCCTTGTAATTTCATTTTACTCAGTTTCGGCGATTTCTGTAGATATACTTGACTAAATAACAAACAGATACTTGACTAAATAGTTTCAAATTTCATATGCGGGATCCCCCCTATGTGACCCTTGTTCGGTTATAGAACTAGGCCACTCCCCCCAACGGAATCGATCTACGAATGTGGATACTTTGGAAATGTGAGGGATCTCGCAATGTTGAGTGGTGGTGCTGCTATTTGCATAACTTATCGTCAATGTATTGTGAATGAAATGGTTTTCAAAGAACAAATCTGCAAGATGCGGAGTTTGTTCCACGCCAAACATTTGTCTGACTCTAGCTCCTATGAAATAATATTACAGGGCAACTTTACAATTGAACAATACTAAAAGTAAAAACATAAGAAGCTTTTAAAACAATATTTTCCAAAACAAATATCGAATTCACAATACATTGCTTTCTAATATGCTAATTCAGCGATATTAAACTTTATTTTATAAAAAGAATTACCCTTCAAGCTGCATATCAATACTACTTAGATTTATATAGTCTTATTAGTTCAAAGTTGGATTTATACAGTCTACCTTTAAGCAGCAGATCGATTCTACTTAGATTTAAAAGTTGACATTGCTTAAAATCAATAAAAATATTCGTACATCAGAAACTGGAGAAATCTGTAGAGCCCCTCTAACTCTATTGGCACTTAGGCCATGTTCTAGAAAAAAAAGGGAGGTCAAGTGAAAGGGGTGAGGGCATGATCGAGTGAGAATGAACTAAAATGCAGGTCTGGTATTTCTTTTTTGATTTTCTTCTTTCATTTTTTTTTCTTTCTTCTTTCTTCTTCCTTTCGAGGCATGGTAGTAGGAAAGGTGTAGGACATATTTGGGGGGTATTGTGTCCCATGATTCCAGGACAGCTGTCCATAAGCCGCCTAGAGTTGCCAGTGGTGGCTTCTAAGCTAGGGTGCATCATTCCACTTCATCCCATAGATGCTCAATAAGGTTGAAATCCATAGAATACGAAGGCTATTTGAGGGTTGCTAACTTACAGGAACGTTCCTCCAACCAGTCCTTCACCAACGGCAGCGATGAGATGAGACGTTGACTTGTTGAAAGAAGACATCCTGCAGTGGAAAATGGATATCGGTGAATGGGTGTTGGTGTTTCGGCGAGTATAGCATAGCCTTGTGTAGTGATGGCGGCCCACGAAAACACACCCCAGAACAAATATGCCTCCTCCACTAGCTTGCAACACCCCGACTTGACAGTTGGGGTCCTTGGCCTTGTGTTGTCTGTGACTCATATGCAACCTCCCATCGGTGTGTTGTAGTTGGAACCTTGATTTGTTGGACAAAGCTACTAATTTCCAGTCTTCCACATTCCATTGGCAATGTTCCTTTGTCCACTGCAGCCTCGTAGCCCTTTGAAGATGAAGTGCTGTTAACAACGATACTGGACATGGGCTTTAGTTGCCATAGACTCATATATCAAATGCTCGTTGTATAAACCTCTGTAGCTTCCCCATAGTTGAATGCCAACAGTATCATCTGAACTGTGGCCCCCTGTTCCAACATAATGACACTGGAGGAGCGGCCTTCAACTCGAAAATTAACCGTCCAGTTACGGGATTGTTTTTCCTGGTGGCTGCAGGTTTTGCCAGCTTTGATGTAGTCCTAGTAGACATGTGTGATGGTCGCACGCAAAAAATTCCAGATGTTCTACAGTCGCAGATATGAAGCACCCCATCTTCCATGCACCGTCTATCTGCCCATGAATGACTCATTCATGTCACCATGTTTACCCATCATAACTGTCACAGGTACACTATAATGCAGGTCGGTATCAGATTTATTTATATCCCACAAAAGGTTTTGGCTCGCCCCATTATTACAGCAAAGTAAGGCAGGTTTGTGGATGGGTGTGGTGTGTATAATAAATTTTGCTTTCAGTGCACATTATGTTAATTTAACGAAATTATATTACGTTTATTTACAGAAAAATTATATTACGTTTATTTACAGAAAAATTATATTAAACACATATTGCGTTTATTTACAGAAAGAAAATCACAATATAGACATCTGTTTCGTTTATAAAGGTAAAATATAGTTAAACACACATATTACGTTTATGTACAGAATATTTGTATTAAACGAATATATTACACTCATGCGCAGAAAACTTATATTAAACAGATCGTTCGTTAACTTAAAGAAATATTATATTAATTACATATATTTCGTTTATTTACATAAAAATTATACTAAAAACACATATCACGCTTATTTAGAGAAAACTTATTAAATGCATATATTATGGTTATTTAAAAAATAATATTTTTAATACGCAAATTATGTTCATCTATACAAAAGTTATGCTGAATTCATATATTAGGTTTAGTTAAAGAACAATTATATTGCACATATATATATATTGCATTTATTCACAGAAAAATTATATTTAACACATATATAATGTTTATTTAGAGAAAAATTATATTCATCATCATCATCCTCAAGCAGCCATGGGCTACGGAGGTCCAACCAGACCGTGAAATTTAGTTCTCCAAGCAAGTCTATCCTGAGCTACATCTACTGCATCTAGCCACTACACACCAATTCTAACAAGGTCCTGTTTGACATTGTCTGCCCACCGCATCCTAGGTCTCCCCTTCTTTCTGAGGCCTTTAGGCACACTGTTCATAACCCTATACGCCAATCCATAATTATTCATACGGGCAACATGGCCAAACCACTGGAATCTCTCTCTGCACAATATGCTGCTTAAAGGAGCATACAAACTCCTTTGCCTAATCATATCATTGGTTACAAAGTTGAACCATCTGATGCCTAAGATACTGAATAAGAATCTATAATCAAAAGCATCTAGTTTCCTGTTATCTTGTTTGCAAAGTGTCCATGTTTCACTAATAAAACTAACCCTAGAAAGAACCAAACTATTATACAGTCTACTTTTAGTCTTTAGGTGTATACGCCTATTTCTCCACACTCTCCATAGATTCTTAAAAGTCCCGGCAGCAATCCCTATTCGTCTGTTAATCTCATGCCGCACATCACCATTATCTGTTACAAAGCTCCCAAGATAATTAAACTGTGACACCTGCTCAAGACTGCAACCATTCATATTAACTGAATCACAGTCTGCCTGACCAATTTTCATCACTTTAGTTTACTCTCTGTTTATAACCACACCTACTCTACTACCAGTCTCATCAACAGCTCGAATGAAAGAGTTCATCTCATCAACATCATTTGCCAAAAGGGCTAAATCATCAGCATAATCTAAATCAGAAATTTTCGTATCTCCACTCCATTTAAGGCCAAAATCTTTCCCTTGAAGTGAATTTCGCATAACATAATCAATAAAGTCTGTAAATGGTAGCTAGGTAGTCACTGGAAGGAGAGCTATGCACCAATCCCCTGTGATGATGCATAGAACCGGCCAGGCCTAGCACCTAATGTCCAACCCCGCCTTCTCGTGGTGCGGACCGTTAGTAACTTTCAAAAGAGATACTCTCTTGTGGAAGTGAACGGAAGGGGAGGGCTGCCAGATTAGTGTGGCCTACTGATCTGGACAACTATGGCTACTTTTCTTTTTTTTCTACCCTGCTGAGGAGTGGTCAACCACACAGGGTCCTGGTGCTGACCATATAAACCTACTGGACTGGACAGATATATGGCTCTGAGCTTGATTATGGATCCTGATTTTGCTGCACTGGTGGGCTTCTGTGGAGGGAAAATCTTCCGCTGTGTTTTCTTTTTGTTTGTGGGTTGACAGCCCCAAGTGAATAGATCAACAGGATATGTTTATCAGCTGGTGGATAATCCTGAGCAGAAGTCATCGCAGGCACCTGAACTCTTTGCTTCTATTGGCATCGTCAAATTCTACATTGGAGGAAGTCTTCCAGTGTAGATGGCTTCAGCCTTTAGTAGTGGGGGAACGGGTCTTTGCCCCATGTCTGCGATTAGGGGGCTGTTTGATATTGTCGGCATTCCCTCTCTCAATAAACATAGTTTCTTTAAACATCCCACTAACCATTTTCTCTCCATAGGTAGTTGGAATGTGAGGACTCTGCACAGAGCATTTTCTCTTGATGTCCTCACACAAGAATTCCACCGTTATAATTTAGATATTCTCGGCTTGCAAGAGACCAGATGGACAGATAAAGGTCAGATTCTTAAAAATAATCTTAAATTTCTCTTTTCAGGGAGGGACGACAAAAAGCATCACCAAGGCGTGGGTCTGCTTCTCAGCAGACACGCTAGTGATGCTCTTCTAGGATATGAGTGCATTAATGAAAGGTTTCTTACAGCAAAATTTCAGACAAGCGTTAAAGACTTGAATGTTATCTGCTGTTATGCCCCCACTGAGGATGCCGATGAGGATGAGAAGGATAGGTTTTATGAACAACTTCAGGATATTTTGAATTCTGTCAAGAAAGGAGATATTACCCTTGTTCTTGGTGACTTCAATGCCAAAGTTGGTACTGACTCTGACCTTTGGGGAGGAGTAATAGGCCCTTTTGGTATTGGTAGCTGCAATAGCAATGGGCAACGTCTCCTACAGGTAAGTAAACTCAATGGATTCAGAATAACTAACACTTATTACAAACACCGCGACATACATAAGTACACATGGGTTTCACCTGATGGGCTGCATAAGAATATGATTGATTACATATTAATTAACAGCAAATGGACTAGTTCTGTTAGGAATACCAGGGCATATAGTGGAGCTGAAATTGGATCTGACCATTACCTTGTTAAAAGTGTGTTGCAACTTAAACTTAAAAAGTGTTGTGCTAGGGTTAAAAAATTTACTTTTAATACTGAAGCTCTGAAAGATCCAGTTATAGCCAAAGCTTACCATGATAGGTTACTTAGTCATTATGACAGTCATGGTTTGCTTACTACTGAAGTTGAGGAAGAATGGGATCATTTTAAACAGGCTTTTTTGGACACTAACAGTACTCTTTTAGGAAAAAAGGAGCAGAAGAGGCAAAATTATCTGAGTGATAAGGCACTTGAGCTTATTTCGGAAAGAAAGAACTGCAGGAATGCCCTTAATCAATACCCTACTAGTCCTAATAGAAAGCATTACAGAGACCTTAATAAACTTGTAAAGGATCAGTTAGCTGCTGATAAAAATTTTTGGCTTGATGGTTTGGCTGACAAAGCCGAGGAAGCAGTTAGACAGCACAACAGCAGAGAGCTGTACCAGATAGTTAATGTTTTGTGTGGTAGAAAACGGACAGGCATACAAGGATTGAAGGATAAACAAGGTAAGGTTATAGAAGGGGAGGATTCTGTCATGGCTAGGTGGGCTGAGCATTTCAGTGATGTTCTAAACAATGTGGTTAGTTCTACTCCCATTGTTTGCAATGATGATAGATGCATTGGTGGCTTTAATGTTGGCCCTATAACACAATCTGAAGTTATTTTGGCTGTTTCTAAACTTAAACTTCATAAATCCCCAGGGGTAGATGAAATTACTACGGAAATGCTTAGAGCTGGGAGTGTTTCGGTTACCACTTGGATGACTGAAATTCTGAATATCTTTTATGATAAAGGCATGGTTCCTAAGGATTTTACCAGAGCTATTGTTATCCCTATTTTCAAAAAAGGTGATCGCAGTTCTTGTGATAACTATAGGGGTATCAGCCTACTCTCTGTTCCAGGTAAAGTTCTTTCCATGATTGTGCTTAATAGAATTAAGAATCTGGTTGACAGGCAATTGCGTGATGAGCAATGTGGATTCAGAAGTGGTAGGGGATGTGTAGATCAGATATTTTCACTTAGGCAGATTCTTGAGAAATGTTTAGAGTTTCAGAAACCTTTGGTTGCTAGCTTTGTTGATTTCAAAAAGGCTTTCGACTCTGTTAATCGTCATAATTTGTGGTTGATTGTGAGATCATATGGTATACCAGACAAGTTAGTTAACGTTATGAAAGCTCTCTATAATAACACTGAGTCGTGTGTGAGAGTTGGTAAGGCTTGTAGCAATTGGTTTAGCATTACTTCTGGTGTTCGACAAGGGTGCATTTTGTCTCCTTTTCTCTTTAGCTTGGTTATTGATTATGTTATGCGAAATTCACTTCAAGGGAAAGATTTTGGCCTTAAATGGGCTGGAGATAGGAAAATTTCTGATTTAGATTATGCTGATGATTTAGCCCTTCTGGCAAATGATGTTGATGAGATGAACTCTTTCATTCGAGCCGTTGATGAGACTGGTAGTAGAGTAGGTTTGGTTATAAACAGAGAGAAAACTAAAGTGATGAAAATTGGTCAGGCAGGCTGTGATTCAGTTAATCTGAATGGTTGCAGTCTTGAGCAGGTGTCACAGTTTAATTATCTTGGGAGCTATGTAACAGATAATGGTGATGTGCGGCATGAGATTAACAGACGAATAGGGATTGCTGCTGGGACTTTTAAGAATCTATGGAGAGTGTGGAGAAATAGGCGTATACACCTAAAGACTAAAATTAGACTGTATAATAGTTTGGTTCTTTCTAGGGTTAGTTATGGTAGTGAAACTTGGACACTTTGTAAACAAGATAACAGGAAACTAGATGCTTTTGATTCCAGATGCTTACGCAGTATCTTGGGCATTAGGTGGTTCAACTTTGTAACTAATGATGAGATCAGGAAAAGGAGTTTGCAACCTCCTTTAAGCAGCATATTGTGCAGAGAGAGACTCCGTTGGTTTCGCCATGTTGCCCGTATGAATAATTATAGATTGGCGAATAGGGTTATGAACAGTGTGCCTAAAGGCCTCAGAAAGAAGGGGAGACCTAGGATGCGGTGGGCAGACAATGTCAAACAGGACCTTGTTAGAATTGGTGTGCAGTGGCCAGATGCAGTAGATGTAGCTCAGGATAGACTTGCTTGGAGAACTAAATTGCACGGTCTGGTTGGACCTCCGTAGCCCATGGCTGCTTGAGGATGATGATGATGATGATGATGAATCAATAAACAAGCTAAAGAGGAATGGGGACAAAATGCACCCTTGTCGAACACCAGAAGTAATGCTAAACCAATTGCTACAAACCTTACCAACTCTCACACACGACTCAGTGTTATTATAGAGAGCTTTCATTATGTTAACTAACTTGTCAGGTATACCATATGATCTCACAATCAAACACAAATTATGGCGATCAACAGAGTCGAAAGCCTTTTTGAAATCAACAAAGCTAGCAACTAAAGGTTTCTGAAACTCTAAACGTTTCTCAAGAATCTGCCTAAGTGAAAATATCTGATCCACACATCCCCTACCACTTCTGAATCCACATTGCTCATCACGCAATTGCCTGTCAACCAGATTCTTAATTCTATTAAGCACAATCATTGAAAGAACTTTACCTGGAACAGAGAGTAGGCTGATACCCCTATAGTTATCACAAGAACTGCGATCACCTTTTTTGAAAATAGGGATAAAAATAGCTCTGGTAAAATCCTTAGGAACCATGCCTTTATCATAAAAGATATTCAGAATTTCAGTCATCCAAGTGGTAACCGAAACATTCCCAGCTCTAAGCATTTCTGTAGTAATTTCATCTACCCCTTGTTATTTATGAAGTTTAAGTTTAGAAATAGCCAAAATAACTTCAGATTGTGTTATAGGGCCAACATTAAAGCCACCAATGCATCTATCATCATTGCAAACAATGGGAATAGAACTAACCGCATTGTTTAGAATATCACTGAAATGCTCAGTCCACCTAGCCATGACAGAATCCTCACCTTCTATAACCTTACCTTGTGCCTTACTCAAGTGCCTTATCACTCAGATAATTCTGGTTCTTCTGCTCTTTTTTTCCTAAAAGAGTACTGTTAGTGTCCAAAAAAGCTTGTTTAAAATGATCCATTCTTCCTCAACTTCAGTAGTAAGCATACCATGACTGTCATAATGACTAAGTAACCTATCGTGCTAAGCTTTGGCTATAACTGGATCTTTCAGAGCTTCAGTATTAAAAGTAAATTTTTTAACCCTAGCACAACACTTTTTAAGTTTAAGTTGCAAGACACTTTTAACAAGGTAATGGTCAGATCCAATTTCAGCTCCCCTATATGCCCTGGTATTTCTAACAGAACTAGCCCATTTGCTGTTAATTAATATATAATCAATCATATTCTTATGCAGCCCATCGGGTGAAACCCATGTGTACTTATGTATGTCGCGGTGTTTGTAATAAGTGTTAGTTATTCTGAATCCATTGAGTTTACTTACCGGTAGGAGACGTTGCCCATTGCATTGCCATTGCAGCTACCAATACCAAAAGGGCCTATTACTCCTCCCCAAAGGTCAGAGTCAGTACCAACTTTGGCATTGAAGTCACCAAGAACAAGGGTAATATCTCCTTTCTTGACAGAATTCAAAATATCCTGAAGTTGTCCATAAAACCTATCCTTCTCATCCTCAACCGCATCCTCAGTGGGGGCATAAGAGCAGATAACATTCAAGTCTTTAACGCTTGTCTGAAAATTTGCTGTAAGAAACCTTTCATTAATGCACTCATATCCTAGAAGAGCATCACTAGCGTGTCTGCTGAGAAGCAGACCCACGCCTTGGTGATGCTTATTTTCGTCCCTTCCTGAAAAGAGAAATTTAAGATTATTTTTAAGAATCTGACCTTTATATTTCCATCTGGTCTCTTGTAAGCCGAGAATATCTAAATGATAATGGTGGAATTTTTGTGTGAGGACATCAAGAGAAAAAACTCTGTGCAGAGTCCTGACATTCCAACTATGGAGAGAAAATGGTTAGTAGGATGTTTAAAGAAACTATGTTTATTGAGAGAAGGAATGCCGACGATATCAAACAGCCCCCTAATCGCAGACATGGGGCAAAGACCTATTCTCCCACCACTAAAGGCTGAAGCCATCTACACTGGAAGACTTCCTTCAATGTAGAATTTGACGATGCCAATAGAAGCAAAGAGTTCAGGTGACTGCGATGACCTCTGTTCAGGATTATCCATCAGCTAATAAACATATCCTGTGAATCTATTCACTTGGGGCTGTCAACCCACAAACAAACAGAAAACGCAGCGGAAGATTTTCCCTCCACAGAAGCCCACCAGTGCAGCAAAATCAGGATCCATAATCAAGCTCAGAGCCATATATCTGTTCAGTCCAGTGGGTTTATATGGTCAGCACCAGGACCCTGTGTGATTGACCACTCCTCAGCAGGGTAGAAAAAAAAAGTAGCCATAGTTGTCCAGATCAGTAGGATACACTAATCTGGCAGCCCTCCCCTTCCGTTCACTTCCACAAGAGAGTATCTCTTTTGAAAGGTACTAACGGTCTGCACCACGAGAAGGCGGGGTCGAACATTAGGTGCTAGGCCTGGCCGGTTCTATGCATCATCACAGGGGATTGGTGCATAGCTCTCCTTCCAGTGACTACCTAGCTACCATTTACAGACCAAAATAAAAAATTTTATACATATTTATTATGGTTATTATCAAAGCATTATATTCAATGCACATATTATATTCATTTAGAGAAAGATTATATTAAACACATAATTCAACATGGTCTGATTTCGTTTGATTTTTGTGAAGAATGATTTCTAATTGAATCTGTAATGTATAAAAAAACTCCAAATATATGTAAGAAGTTTCGCCTATATGATTACGTCAAAATAATTACTCAAAAAACTCAAAACATTAAAGAGCCAAATCATCGTAAGATTATTTCAGCTGTGAAACGCAAAAGCAATCGGAAGCTCAAGGGGAAGGAACTTGGTGTAATGAGCCCCCCGTTGTGGCCTTCTCCTCCTGTGGCTTGAGGCTATTTTTATAAATCAGTTTCGGACCCCTCTTTTGCACAAACAATGCGGAACCCTCCTGATGTTCTCCCTCCTATGGGGTTTGCGCAACGCAGTTCACTCGGTTGAATGCCGGAAGAATTTCCCAAATGAGGAACACCAGCTTTCGATAATGCAACACCCAGCGGGTTTTTGCTCCCTAATGCGATAAATTTCATTTCAGACTTTTTTCCTTACATCAGTTCTTCCCAACCATTTTGAGTTCACAGCACACTCTTGAGAATTCAAAATTGTCACAGCACAGCAATGAAAAAACATTCATGCTACATTTTAGAAATGATAATCAATTTTATTATATAATAGATATTATTTTACAATCAATTAATATATTTTACACTTTAGATGCACCTGAGAAGGCAGACCAGCTGAAACATGGATAATTCAATAATATAAGGATCAAAACGTTTTTAAATTTGCACATTTATTTTTTTTTCAAATTTTAATAAATTTGCAAAAGAAAAAAAAATAACTTGCAGTGCCCTTATGCCATCAGTAATATTTCTCTCACAAAAGACTTTTGGCATAAAGGAATAAATGGAGGAAAATTTATACTTTCGCTTTCCTAAATATCAAAACATAATTTACAATGAAGAGAACAGGGTCATGGAAATTTTAAGTAAACATAAGTATTTCTCTGCACATCGGTTGTGAAGCGCTAAGTTACAAGAGATGGTTAATAATAGTAATTTAATAAATTAGTATGAATTAAAAAGAACTTATCCTAAAACACTAGTTTCATCATATTGACTCGATAAATAATTACATAAACTGCCACACAAAGAATTCGGTCCCACCACAGAAAAACATTTTGTGCTATAGCGCTCAGTCGGTAGCACGCCAGGCTCATAATCTGTAGTTCCCAGGTTCGAGTCCCAGCTGGGTCAGCGTTGAGATTTATCTCCGCAAAATTACCCGCACTGCCCACGGTCAGTAGGGGATACCGATGGGTTTAGGAAAGCCGCCGTCAGTCGGATGGGACGTTAAGCCGTGTGTAGGAGAGCCATACCCTGTGCACGTGAAAGAACCCACTGGATGGCCTTGACGGTAGATGGCTACCATCTATCTCCCAACAGCTGTTCCAGTGGGTCCCCTCCCCCAATCTTCTTTGAGCTTTCGGGGTCCATGTGACCTGGACATTTAGCCCATAGTGTGCAAAGAAGTGCCGTTCAGAGGTAAAACAACCCAACTGCTAAAACGTGATTCTTTATCTTATCTTTAGCATATACTTATGTCAGGACCGGTTTTAGGGAAAGGTTGGGGCTGAAACAACGTGGCCTATGACCCTTCCCTCTGAAAATGTTAATGACAGAAACATAGACAGACATATCTGTATATTTCAAATATTTTGAAAGAAAATTTGCTAAAGATCATTATTGAAACAGATTCCTCCCAGGCGAGTTTTTTCTAGATCCCGGTCTGATTTATATGATTCCATCAGAAACAAATTCTTTATTTAAGAGACTGTTCTTTAATTCCAAAATTTCTTACTAACGCATCTTATTTGGAGTTAGCATTATGATCTATCTTACATATAATCGAATTATCTGATTCTTGAAATTTAATGACATGACTTTAAGATTATTCTCTATCTTCTTTCTCTTCCTTATTAATGCTAAAATATAGCGCTATTTATAACTGATGAGATTTTACATTCTTAATTGCAGAGATATTGATGATGTTCGCAGCGACAGACTGCATCTGGATATTTGGTAAGTTCATTCACAATATTAATTACTCACTTCTATGTCCAACAGGATAAGCTAAAATTTTATTCTTAAAGTTGAATTTGTATTTTTTAATCCTAATATATTTTTACCACAGATAAACGAGCTACGATGAACCGTGATGTGATGTCTCTCGTCTTGATGCTCGCATGAACTAGAGCATGAGAATTACGTCACCACTACTTCGAAAGAACTTAAACAAAAATAAGGAATAAGTTGTAATTAAGAGTAATTTGAGTGTGAAGGAAAGCGTAGTTTGTTTCAGTCCTCTGCGGTATAGTGAAAGGAAGAAACGTTTTTATTTAGTGTCTTCGCAGAAAATTAAATAGGTTTATCAGTGTTGATCCTGCTAGCGGACTGGCAAGAAAATGAAGGATGCTTAGGACACTTAAAAATGTGGCTGAGGAGGTTTTATGTTAGCCGAAGAAGCAGAGCAATCTCAACTTTTCTGTAAGAAGACTTCGTCGTTTGATGCAGAGTTACCTTTAGTATGTTTACAAGAATTGGTAAAGTTATTTTAGATAGATTGCTGATTGCTGTTGTAAAAAGTATTATTTTATGTTTTGAGTAGAGGTAGAAAAAAGGTGCTTTGTTCTTCTTAAAGTTTATTTTCATATTAATGAAGATTTGTGTTGGTTGACTTTAGTTTATATAAATGTTTTTATTCATACTTTTGTAATATATTACATTATTTTAGATTTATAATTGTTAAATACAATTTTTTTAAACTCACGCTCAGTTTCCATCCGTTTAATTCATAACAATATATATCATTCAATATTTCAGTCTTTAAAATAAAATCAGTTGCCCGGATATCTTCATCTCTTAAAGAATCATTAAATTTGTGCTTCCATTCTGCCTTTGCACGGAAATTGAAAGTCATTTCATGTCGTCATCACACTTATATTAATCTAGCAATATTTTGTATCAGATGAAACGTTATATATCGAATCAAATAAATTGCGTTTCAAACATTTGGGCATGAAACTTTTGGCCATTGCAAATACGCAATGGCTTCTTCAATCTAATATCGTTTTAAACCCTATTAAGCTGTAGGTCAAAGTGGGCATAGAGGAAAATTGTACTGATCCGGGTGGTATCCGAACCTACGATCTCCTGACGTGTCTAATGTAACAGTTAATGTATGCAACACTACGCTATGTACTAGAGGTACCTAAAAACTGTTCATGAGAACTGAGGATAATTCATAAAAGAAAAATATTGCAGTTAATTGTTCCATGGGGTGTGGCTTGTCATGGCCCGATCCTGGGAGATGCAAATAAAAGATCCTTCACTTGCAGTTCTAAGGCAGCCACCAGAGGCTGATTCTACAAGACTGGATTTGATATCCACAACAGAGGCTAATTGATATGAAGCCGAGAGCTCGGTGGTCAGAGCACCTGACATATTATCAGGGGGTCCTGGGTTCAGATCCCACCTTACTCAAAACCATTTTCCTCCATGCCCACGTTGATCTACAGCATATTAGTGTCCAAAATCTGTTACTATGAAATTGTTACTATTCTTCAGTCATTTCAATATTATAAGACAGTCACAGTCTTATCTTTTCTAAAGAATCTATTCTTATAGGTCGGTGGTAAAAGAGGAATTATATTGAATGAATCGTAGGAAAACATTTTTGAAATATATTCGCAACATCTTTGAAGAATTCTTAGTCTTGTAAACCCTTCTTCCTCGATCGACGGTGGTGGTGCAGTGCATCGTGCTGCCTCGCTATGGCAATAAAGCAGCTGGGGTCAAGGTTCGAATCTCGAATGGTGTTTTTTTTTTTACAAATATTTACTCAAACTCTCAAATTCATACTGAAAACATTAATTGCCCACCATCATTGCGTTATGAATTTCACCATCAGGAAAGCCAAATGGAACAATATAAAAACTGTTTATATGATAACTGTTCAAAGTCAGTACGTCACACGATTTTTAAATCAAGTATTACCCAAATAGAATTCATTTAACTCTTACTGTTCACGTAAGTAAAACATTTCAAAATGGTTAAACTTATTTTGTAAAATTTATGCATATACAATTGTATTAAATTTAAGCTCTATGAGAACCAACTTGGCGTTTATCCTAATAACATAAATTACAGCTTTATTTTATCAAAGGCCGAAACCAACTCGACTTATAAATACATTACCGCTAATCAGTTGATTACTTCATAAATCCCAAGAGAGTTGGGCAGAAGTGCGGTGTACAGCTCTCAGCAGCCAGAGTCCGTTGTGCGTTTACCTTCAGACATATTTAGAGGATAAGATTCAATAAATGTAAAACTTTGGTTCAGAACTAGAAAAAAAAACACCAAAAATACCTAATTTAATTAAAAAATTTGCATCAATGCATATCAGAAACACAATATACGAACATTGCATATACAGAAAAATAATGTTTCAACACTTCAAAGAAAAAAAACCAAACCAAAATGAATAATCACTTTAAAACAGCCCGAAAAACCGAATAATCTCATTGGAGCTCATTGCAGCTTTCATTTTTTTTTCCTTTTCTGATGATAAAAATTAGCTATTTTGTTATAAAAGCATCTCTAACGAACTCTTGCTACCGCAACACTCACTCCCCATGCGTTTCGTTTTCCATGTGTGTTAGCGTTCTGATCAGGATACAGAAAAGTGAAGATCCTTACGAAAAAGAAAATGTAAGGTTACGCGGAGGAGAGACCGGATCCAGACAAGCGTGGAGTTACTTGCGAAGAAAAGGAGTTAAAATTTGGCTGAATCAGAGTTCCGTAAGTTATGGAATATCCCCATATTTGAAAAGTAATAGATGTTTTTTGTCTACTTAGCACTAAAAAAAGTTTTTTTTTCTACTTCAGTCTAAGCTAGCAAAAAATGTCGAACGACGCATTGTTTTCCGTCATCTCAACTTACGTAAACTTAAACAGCTTATTTGAAGACACTAATGATTAGAATGGCAGCAGTCCGTCTTATAGGCCCAGTGCGCAAAAAATTACTTACGGCGTCCATCGGTCTCCTCGCAGCTGTTCCGTGGATCCTACTCAATTGTGATCACTTGGGTTCTTCTAATTTCCCATTTAGCCATTGCACAAATTAACATTCAAAGTAAACTGAAATGGACTCAACTGATTGTAGTTGCCAGTAAGTGATCTACATTAAGAGTCGGATTCAATTCATCTTTGAACTCGACGCGTGTTTTTTATGTAAGTATTTATATCTGCTGAAAATGAGAATGTTCTTCGCAACCGTTCGAGAATTAGAGGGTAAAAAACACTAAAATGTTTGTGTGATGAAAAGGCTCACTAGTTGTATTTTTTTTTAATCTAATGAAGAAAGAAATGCGAAATCAATCTATGGTGAGAAAATTGAAACACACAGAATGCAGTTTTGTATTTCTGGGATCAGCTGTTTACCTTCGTACTTTGCTGAATCCAACCTCTCCTCACTCATTGTGATCCAGGAATCAAAAATATTATTTTGATGTTGCTATTGTGCATGCACATCATGGCAACCGCTTTTCCATCTGAAGAAATGCGCTCCATTTATTGATGCAGTAGTAACTGTAAACTTTTAATGGCACATTGATTGATACATTTCTCTTGAGAAGTTTTTCTTTTTTCTTCAGAGAACCTCATTCTTATCATGTTGATTTAAAAAAGCCCACTAAGCCATAGCAGATTGGTCGAGGTATATGTGAACTTAAAGAAAGTCGATATTTCCATCACATTCGTTTTATGCGCTTTGTTTTCCTTAACTGTCAGTTATGAATAATGTTGTTTGTTCACTATCATTTCAGATATCTTTTACTCAATTCTTCTCTTCGATATCCGCAGAAGATTCGTGCGTGACCGTCGTGCTCGGAAAGAAAATGTTTCTTACGAACATAAATTGCGCACCAGAGACTGTTCTCTGGCGTCTGCTATGAGGGCCGTATTAAGAAAACCTAAATATCCTTTAAAATATCTGCTTTTTATATTCTAGATTTAATTATGAACAATATATACATATATATTGAATGTAGGGGCATCAATATGTATAAAGTTCGTTCAAAATAAAAGTGGGCAAGTCGGAAATGAAGATTAATCACTTATTGATGTTTTCAAATTAACCGTCCGTATTGATGCATTTGACCAAGTATGAAATTAGCAACATGATATCCTCGTTCCCAGATCGACTTTGGCTGTTTTATGATGAAGTTTGTGACAATGCACTGGATTTCTGACAAGGATGTTCCCATCTTGGAGTTTGCATCTATCCCCCTGATACTACATTTAGTTAAGCTAGGCCCAAGTGCTGCACGGATGACCTGCAAAGGTTATCCAGAACTGCAGAAGTAGTGAGGTTGCACTACAGTGTAACTGGTTACTTCCGGTATGACGTCACCTACCGCCCCTTTCTGAACACATGATATGACGTCACTTCCGGTCACAACCCCTTATTAATATTACTAACTATGACGTCACGGACCACGTTCCTTTATTTATTATCATGATTAAATAATTCATATTTCATGATTAATAATTAATAAAGACCCTCAGGTTGACCTGTATTTTTTAAGCTCCCCTGAAAAGTCACCTAAACAAAAATTATTTGATTTTTGGTGGTGCCATCTAGTGTATAATTGAGCAAGATTTTAACGGTAAGCCCCAATTTTTTTTTACTCCACCTTATCAAAAGTTCCCCCCCTTCATTAAAAACCCTTGGAGCCATCTAGTGTATATCATGAGTGCTTTACTTTAGTAACCACTCTATTTTAATTCAATTTTTGAACTTCCCTTCATTAAAACACCCCTTATCAAGAGTTCTGCCCCCTTTATTAATACTCACCCCCTCAGTAAAAAATTAAAATTCTGCCACCTCTATTAAACTCCCCCTCACCGATCACAAACTTCCGAATAAATCCCTTGGTTTCTACCCTCATCTGAAATTTGCCAAGTCCAACTGAACTTTCGGTGGCAACGTTCAGATCATCCCCTCTCAGAATGGCTGATGCAATCCTCAAAAATAATTACAAAGTCACAATTTTTGATTCCCCCACATTAAACCCCCTTATCAAAAATCCCCCCCTTTATTCAAAAACCTATCAAAACTACCACACCCTCGTTAATTAATCTGTTATCAAAAGTTCCGTCCCCTTTATTAAAAAACTCCTGTTGCGAATTTTTATTTCCTCGTAAATTAAATCCACTCACACTCTTGATCGCAGTTTTTGGACACATCTCGAAATTTTTCTAAGTCCAGAAATGTCACTCATTGAGAATCCTTCTGACTAAACCGCATTGAACCAATAAAACAAGCTTTTTAAATTCTCGTATATCCGTTACTCGACTGGATCACAAGTCTAAACTTTTTATTCCTAATATTTATATAATAATTATTATATATATTAAATACGCTGTATCCTCAGTACATGACGCTTAATATTACTCTTTCCTAGGAAGTAACGTTACTCAGTAACAATCGATAACAAAATATTATTTCCTCCTCCGAAGAAAAATCAGCTCATTATTTGGAAGTAAGATATCATTTAAAAAAAAAATGCATGTTCACTACGCTTTACAAGGTCAGTTGTTTTCATCGGGTAAAAAAATTCTGTAAACAGTTTTTGTACGCAGTTGAATGTTATAGAAAGTAAGCAATGCTAAAAGCAGAAAACAATTCATATGTTGCGGGTACCCTTGAGTTTCTGCTTACAGTGCGTAAAACATCTAACTTTCGTTCTATATCCAAGTACAACATGAATGTATGTTAATGGAGTAGGGGATATTAGTTTTAACAAATACTATAAAATACACTAAGCTACTATAAAACATAACACATTTAATAAGTCTCACTCGATCGATATGCCGATAACAACTCTCACTTACTTGAGCTAATCCACCGAAATTTTATTTGCAGCTGGACTGATAGTGAAAAAATACTTCAGCGATTATATCAGTATATCTAAGGGAACAAGCTACATGAGAAAGCTTCGTCGAATCGGTAACAGAAAAATCCGCCTAACTAAACATTTTCAGGAATAATTTAAAACTACAAACCTCAGCAATACGTTTTGGATACTTATTACTGTTCAGTGACACCGGTGAAAACGAATTTTTTTCCTGTGCAGAAAAGCGACACTGATATACCTTTCATGCAAAAGACATGTACTTGATTAACGATCGCAACTAATGAATTTTTCCCTTCAACGCGAATGGTTACATCAGCATTGGATATAAGTGACAGACAAAAAATAATGTCTTTACAAACTAAGAGACACTTGGTGTGAAACATCCCAAGTCGAGAAATGCCCTTTTCAAAATACAGGAAAATCCTCTAAACACACTCTCCCACTTCTTAAAATTTAACACGACTCTGGCGCTTAATCTGAAGAAATGGCAGGGAGACGAGCGTGCGCACGAACAGCCAGCCCAACTGGTGATAAGTCAAAGATCACTAGAAATGAACGTTGTTGTAAGAAATTGCGACATTAACACCCGAATACTTAAAAAATGAATACTTATGGTTAAACTATTGTTACTACTGTACTTCGCACATGCACATACTTGTAATAAACAGGGAAAAAAGTTTCAAACGTAAAGAAACATGCATTCTAACTGTATGATCGACGTTTCCCCTTGTTGCTTTTCAAGCTGACACAGGGCGCCCTCTGTCGGGCTCACCCGGATTTTGTATATTAGCTGTTTTGAGGCGAACCAATGAATGCTTACTTTTACGTTACGTTTTTGATATTTTTTCTTTTAATGTGAGAATGCAGGTAGGGTGCTTTTCTTTCGCTTTCCTATCGCTTCTCTTTTATTTTTCAATCTTCCTTACTTCTGTAATGTGGCGATTGATTGTCTTGATAAGTGTTTGAAGTGTGAAATAACCATTGAAAGACTTGGCGTTTATCCGTTAGGTCCTTAAAACGGTTGAAGTTACGAGAATGCAAAGTATAGTGTGGTCGATCGATTCTGGAAGCCCTCTCCCTCAGAATCAAGAAGCAGTTAGTACATACTAATGGAATTTACTGGAGTAATGCTACTTTCTATAGGTAGTGTTATTTCTGATTTTAAATTTCTAAACAAATGAAACACATATAGGAATACATTACATTATCAAAAAACGTGTCCTTACCGGAAAAACAACCATTTTCACACTTATAAAACATAGTGCCACTTGTTCTAAGAATTCCACTCTGGTGCGGGAAAAACAACCATTTTCGCACTTACACAAACGTAGTGTACATACTTGTTCTAAGAATTTCACACTAGTATAGAAATATATATTCTCATGCAGGAAAAATTACTAAACCGATTCTTAGACATGAAATGCGCATGTTAGATTTCGTCATGTAGTGAAACACCTAATTTCAGCCATGTCATGACTTTTTAGTTCAAATCTTAATTACATATTGTCTATGAGAAATGCATCTTCATTGACCAGGTTTGATTTTTAGCAAAGTGCGTGGTCATACCTGTACTGCGAGAAAGATCGCCTCCCTGTGCCATTTTTGCATCGAAGTCTCCGCCGGAACTGTCCCGCAGAAACTGTACATTATCCTGGTTATTGGTTGAAAAAAATAAAAGAAGTCGAAACTTAAGTAATGGAAATGATGCAACCCCCCTGAATGTCATTTGAAATTTCGTGGGGAATAGTGCTAAAGATTTTGCACACTGTGAGTGAAATTTTCACACATTCTATTATTTTGCGAAACTCGCATTAGATAATACTTTTTTGTTTTTCCATTTTTTACACTGAATTTTTTTTGCGACATCGGTATCGTTTTGTAAAATACGTCACACATTTTTTACGACATTAACAATTTTCTGTCTGTGCTCCTTCTAACAGTGATTTTCCCTTTCTAATGTACTTTATTTCCTTTTGTGCTCAAACCATGTTCTCCCAGTAACCGCTACATACTTTCTTTAATTGTGATGAACAGTATAAGACGACATTTTAAAATTAGCTGACCGCTTGTAGTTTTTGCATGCAGTAAAGTGCTGTGTCTTTAAGCCGAAAACATTCCCCCGAACATAAGACGGGAGCTTCCTTTGACGTATCCAATAAAGTGCGACATTTCTACATGAAACGAATAATTATTTCACTTTGTCATTAGGGTTCAAAAGATTCTTGAGGAAGATAAAAGTCATGTAACAGGCAGCTCTTCCCATTAGTAAAGGATTTAGATAAACAGTAGCATATCTGTTTTCATATCGAATGGTTGTTCAATAGGTCAGTGCATAAGTGCCCCGTGATCTTTGACTTATCACCAGTTGGGCTGGCTGTTCGTGCGCACGCTCGTCTCCCTGCCATTTCTTCAGATTAAGCGCCAGAGTCGTGTTAAATTTTAAGAAGTGGGAGAGTGTGTTTAGAGGATTTTCCTGTATTTTGAAAAGGGCATTTCTCGACTTGGGATGTTTCACACCAAGTGTCTCTTAGTTTGTAAAGACATTATTTTTTGTCTGTCACTTATATCCAATGCTGATGTAACCATTCGCGTTGAAGGGAAAAATTCGTTAGTTGCGATCGTTAATCAAGTACATGTCTTTTGCATGAAAGGTATATCAGTGTCGCTTTTCTGCACAGGAAAAAAATTCGTTTTCACCGGTGTCACTGAACAGTAATAAGTATCCAAAACGTATTGCTGAGGTTTGTAGTTTTAAATTATTCCTGAAAATGTTTAGTTAGGCGGATTTTTCTGTTACCGATTCGACGAAGCTTTCTCATGTAGCTTGTTCCCTTAGATATACTGATATAATCGCTGAAGTATTTTTTCACTATCAGTCCAGCTGCAAATAAAATTTCGGTGGATTAGCTGAGGTAAGTGAGAGTTGTTATCGGCATATCGATCGAGTGAGACTTATTAAATGTGTTATGTTTTATAGTAGCTTAGTGTATTTTATAGTATTTGTTAAAACTAATATCCCCTACTCCATTAACATACATTCATGTTGTACTTGGATATAGAACAAAAGTTAGATGTTTTACGCACTGTAAGCAGAAACTCAAGGGTACCCGCAACGTATGAATTGTTTTCTGCTTTTAGCATTGCTTACTTTCTATAACATTCAACTGCGTACAAAAACTGTTTACAGAATTTTTTTACCCGATGAAAACAACTGACCTTGTAAAGCGTAGTGAACATGCATTTTTTTTTTTAAATGATATCTTACTTCCAAATAATTGGCTGATTTTTCTTCAGAGGAAGAAATAATATTTTGTTATCGATTGTTACTGAGTAACGTTACTTCCTAGGAAAGAGTAATATTAAGCGTCCTCTACTGAGGATACAGCGGTAATAAGTATTAGTAATAAAAAGTTTAAACTTGTGATCCAGTCGAGTAACGGATATACGAGAATTAAAAAGCTTGCTTTATTGGTTCAATGCGGTTTAGTCAGAAGGATTCTCAATGAGTGACATCTCTGGACTTTGAAAAATTTCGAGATGTGTCCGAAAACTACGATCAACGGTGTGAGTGGATTTAATTTACGAGGAAATAAAAATTCACAACAGGAGTTTTTTAATAAAGAGGACGGAACTTTTGATAACAGATTAATTAACGAGGGTGTGGCAGTTTTGATAGGTTTTTGAATAAAGGGGAGGGATTTTTGATAAGGGGTGTTTAATAAGAGGGAATCAAAAATTGTGACTTTGTAATTATTTTTGAGAATTGCATCAGCCATTCTGAGAGGGGATGATCTGAACGTTGCCACCGAAAGTTCAGTTGGACTTGGTAAATTTCAGATGAGGGTAGAAACCAAGGGGTTTATTCTGAAGTTTGTGATCGGTGAGGGGGAGTTTAATAGGGGGGGCAGAATTTTGATTTTTTACTGAGGGGATGCGTATTAATAAAGGGGGCAGAACTCTTGATAAGGGGTGTTTTAATGAGGGGAAGTCCAAAAATTGGATTAAAATAGAGTGGGTACTAAAGTATAGCACTCATGATATATACTAGATGGCTTCAAGGGTTTTTAATAAAGGGGGGGTGGAACTTTTGATAAGATGGAGTCAAAAAAAATTGGGGCTTACGGTTAAAATCTTGCTAAAATATACACTAGATGGCGCCACCAAAAATTGAAGACCTTTTTTCAGGTGACTTTTCAGGCGGGCTTAAAAATACAGGTGGATCAACCAAGGTGTCTTTAAATAGGGGGCTAAAAATACAGGTGGGTTAACCAAGGGGCAGTTTTGATAGGGTTTTTAATAAAGGGGGCAGAACTTTTGGGAGGGGTGGTTAATGAGGGGGGATTAAAAATACATGTCAATCTGGGGGGTCTTTATTAATTATTAATTATGAGATATGAATCATTAATTATGATAATTGATAAAGGGCGTAGTCCGTGACATCTTAATTACTAATGTTAATAAGGGGTTGTTGCCGGAAGTGATGTCGTATCACGTGACATGAAGGGCTTGGTCGATGACGTCATACCGGAAGTATCCAATTACGCTGGAGTGCGACCTCAGTACTTGCAGAACTCAGACCTGGGTGCCGCAGGTTGTCATGAACAAAATGATCCCTAATGAGGTCTGAAGCCGTTTGTGCAGAAGGAAAGAGCGAAAAGTGGGATATTGCTTCCTTGACCACCGAACTGGTTGAAAGGAGAGTGGGACGTTGACTCTGGGAGCCAACATATTGAAGGACTCTGTAGTAAAGTCTAATGTCAGCATTCAGGGTGTGCCTGATTTTATTGTATCAGTGGGGGAGTGTGTGATAATCAATGTTATATGTAAGCAAGAAATACCAAGTGCCTGGTTTTCTTATTGAACACATTAGCTGTAGTGTGAGTCATGTTTAGTAGAGACATTAAGTCAACAGATCTACCATGCAAATAAGAAAGATCTTGACATTCTGGTGTCAGAAGTGAGGTAGATCGATCCCGCAGAAGCATCAACACTGAAGGGAAAGTGTAAGAAATTAGAGACCAAAGTTAAGGAACTTTCGGTGCCTCAAGGATCTTCATACTGTGCATTTGTTGAGTTCTTCGTCTGCGTCAGTGGAGAGTGACGGGAAAAATCTCCGAGAGTGCGATTTCAGGAGCAGTTGGTGCCAGATGTCAGTCAAGGCAGTGTGATTGCTCCAGCAGAGACGATAGGATGATAGTGCGAGTCCAGTTCCGGCCGATGGAATTGGTAAACTGTAGGCCGAGAATCTTTTTGTGCTCTGCGTAATTTGTTAGCTCATTATGAAGCCTGTAATGGGGTTCACATGCAAGAGCAACACTTATGCAGAAAAAAGGATCAACAGATGACATGAATAGTAATGCAGTTGGGGTTATGAATGAAATAAGTGAAAGGGAGCACTGTTTAGCAGACTCAGCAGTTAGCCCTGGAGTGCACGAAGCTGGCGTTGGAAGGGCGAAGCGGGCCATGAAGGAGATAGAGCAGGAACAGGAGGGCATGTGAGCAAATGGCGAGGCAAACGCGACAATTTAGAGAGTAGGTGAAAGCAATGAGCATGGGAGATTGGCAAGACAGAGAGACGCGAAAAGCAGATTAAAGAATCCAGCGTTATTCAAAGAGCTCTTGTTTTGAAGGCGATTTAACAGGAACACGAATATGTAGATGCGAATCCTAATTATGCTGAATTTGAAGAGGGAAATGAAATATTTTTAGATTTACAATTAATAGAGATTAGGGTGCGAATAATGGAGATCAACAGTAAAGAAGAGGAGAGGGTCGGGAAACAAAAGCACGATTAGTAAATACAGAAACACAAGGAGATTATTTTTGAATTAGAAGGCAAAATTAGAACAATAGACTTAGAGATAGAAAGAAGGAGTACAGGGGTAAGGAGTGACAGATCCAGCGACGTGGAGAATGCATGTTATTTGGTGCAATTAGAGATTGAACGTAGGAGAAAAGAAAGAGAATTTAGAATAAGAGAACAAGAGAGAGATATTGTATTTTGATAAAGGGAACAAGAGAGAGAAGATAGAATAATGGAACAAGAAAGGGAAGATAGAATAAGGGAGCAAGAAAGGGATTATAAAATAAGGGAAGATAAAACAAGGTAAGGAGAAGATAAAAATAAGGGAGCAAGAAAGGCAAGATAAGAATAGGAAGGAAGAATTAAACCGAGATCATGAATTGGAGTTGGCTAGATTACAACTGAGGCGAGGCAGCTTAGACTCAGTCGGCCTTGTCTATAGAGGGAGCCGACCCAAGGCTCCAGAAATTGGATAGGCTGCTGGAGTGTTCTCAGATATTGGAATATACGGTGGACAATGTTCCGCAAGAAACTGCGGATAAAGTTTTTCTGAATTTTGATTGGAAAACTGATAATTTGTCTGCTAGGAAGATGGAATTTTATGTATGCAATAGAGAGAATTTGGACTTTAAGAGCGAGAAAATTGATTTAGAAATTAAAGATTATAGGCATCCAGTACAGAATTACCTTTATCTTTCAATTCATTTGAGGTCATAAATTGTAAAGCTGATGTTGATCAACATAAAGAAATGAAATTAACAGACGAAAAGAAAGATAATGAAGGTAAGCTGGCTAATTTATCATCTATAGTTAAGACTTAACGGTAGTAAGTTAGATGACAAGCAAGAAGGGCAAGGATGTAGCTTGAAGGTTCTGGAGACAAATGATAAATTTAGTAGTGACGTTTGCATCGGGAAAGAACTCGGGCAGATGAGATTAGAGAAGTTAAAAATTGTGAGGAAACCGGCAAAGGTCGAATTTGGATCTGAGAATCAAAGTGTGAGTTCAATTGTGACGGGGGATGTTGCACAAAACACAAGTTGGGTGATCCTTAATAGAGTAAATAATTCATGTAATGAAATGCAAAAGGGAAAAGAAATTCCGATTCCAAAGATTCTGCTTTAAATGAAGTTAGCAGGCAAATGGAGATTTTAGTTAGTGCTGCTAATAGGAATGAGCTTGATAGTAATTTTGGCATTCTCGAGTGAGGTGTTGCTGAGGAAAGATATGCTTCTAAAAGTGAATGTCACTCATGCAGACAGCTCGCAAACCTTTGGTGCATTGAGGCACCGAAATTAGCCACCAACGCTAAGCACCTGCATAACCTAATTTCCGGTTCGCCTTTGTAGAGGTCAAATGAGCAGAACGACGCAAAGAGAGTCTCGAGTAGAGTACAGTACTTCTGGTGGGGGGCAGCGGCATTGCGTTACTATAGTAAAGATGCAGCAGAGCAGGACCACTGAAAAGAGATTTTATAAGCAGTTGGTTAGCAAGCGAATCGTACTTTGAGCGATGCGTAAATGCCGGCGAGATGCGAGACCAACTCTCAATAATTGGGGTGGGGGGCGGGTCCCGAAGGACCCGCCCCCCATGGGAAAAACTCGTGTTTCGTCGTCAAGACACTAGACGAGCGACATGAGAAGCCTGGAAGTAGAAGATTAAGGTTTGTCTCAGGGGAGACCACTAGGGACTTGAAGTATGGGTGGCGTTAAAGGAGGTGCGGAGCACAGCCTGGCCAGAAAAATATGGGACATAAGTAGAAGAGCAAAAGCATCTCCGATCTCAAAAGAGTGAGTCCCAGAGTCGGCAGATGAGCCAGCCCATGTCCCTGAGGTGTGCCCTAACTCGGGCGCACCTGATGGACACCGTGACTGCCTCGCCTGCTACCTCTCTGATCGCTTGGGAACTTCTAAGATTGTTAGCGAACCCTTCCGTGATCGGACACCGGAGGATGTAGTACCCGACATCTGCATCTGGAGCCTCACAGCCGCAGTTACTGTGGGCAGCGATCTTAAAACGCTCCAGATACGCTGGGAAGCTCCCATGTCCCGTCAGTACCTGATTGAGGTAGTGATCTGAGGACATCAAGGATAGACCGACCCTTTGTAAGAATGTCTTTATTTGAAGCCCATTCTCGGTCGTATCACAGAGCCTCTGCCACTCTTCCATTACTCTTTGACTTAAAATAGACTTCAGGGTAGTTTTAGAAGTCTTTACTGCTATCTCAGGTTGGGTGTTAGTACCTGCTGAGCGGGCCAGTTAGTCTGCCCGCTCGTTCCCTTCATGACTTAAGTGTGCCTTGAGCCAGGAGAAAGAGATCCTGGTCATGTTCTGAGTGCCTAGGAGACGCTTGACCTCATTAACCGTATGATGCCTGTTGTTCGCATCTTCAAGCGCTTGCAGAGCTGCCCGGCTTTCAGTATACAGCCGGACGTCGTTATTGTGACTGCCCATTTAAGGCCTTAAATTGAGGCCCTTAAATGGAGGCCCCATTTAAGGGCCTCTTGAGGGCCCATTAAAAGAGGAGGCCCATTTAAGGGCCTCTCTGATGGCAAGCAACTCTGCTTGGAAGGCCGAGTCATTTACAGAGACCTTCCTCTTATAATCGTACACTTTGGCTCCTTGATTGTAGACAGTGTAGACCACACCATCCTCGCTCTTGGAGCCATCTGTGTAGATTTCTACTCCTTGACCTGATGGTAAATCCATAGACCATGACAAACGCCGTCTCTTGGTGGGATGAGTATCCCACCTAGCGGTATTTTCCTCATAGACCTCGGAGTCAAACTGGACTCTGAGGAATGCTGCCTTTTCCCTATCCTGCAGAACTCTGAATATGGTCGCTTCTTTGACAACTGTTAAATACAGAGGCGGGATCCTTGCTATCACCAAGAGAGCATCCGTAGATGTGGTCCTGTAAGCCCTGGTGATTCGCAATAAAGCTGGTCTCTCGGCTGCGAGCAGCTTTCTACATGTAATAGAGTGGTCCATCGGGGGTCACCAGGCACCCACTCCATACGTCAGGATCCTCTCTGTTCCCCTTAGATAAATTTCTTTGAGGACCTCCCCTCTGAGGCCCCAAGAGACGCGAGCCATACGCGCCAGTTTGCACATAACTTTGGTGCATTTTACCTTAAGGTCCTGCAGGTGCAGGACGCAGTTCATCCTCTCATACAGAGTGATCCCCAAGTACTTAGTAGTCGTCTTGTGGCGGAGAATTTGGAAGAATTTGTAGAGAGAATTTGTACTTTAAGCTGGTTATCAGTGCGCAGATAAATATGTGCATTGAGAGGACTAATCGCTGGTAATGTAATTAAACAGGCTACTGATCGCAACTGTTTTAGAAAGGGAAAGAGGGTATACCATGCACACTATGTTTTATGAGTGTAATGGAGGCATGAGCGCAAGGGATTCCGCTGAAGCGAACTGATATCTATAGGGTGGGTGCCGACTGAAGTGATTCCTCGACAAAGAAACTTCAAATTATTTCAGACCATTTCCCGATATAGTGCCGAGATGTGCGCAGTATAGGAACTCTCTCTGATTAGTGCAAGGAGACTTAAAATACATATACTTTGTGATGTTAAAAGTGCATAGACTTTTGTGTACATGCGGACTATTGGTTCTACTATGATGACTATTGGTTCTAACTATTGACTATTGGTTCTACTATGATAACTATTGGTTCTAACTATTGACTATTGGTTCTACTATGATAACTATTGGTTCTACTATGATAACTATTGGTTCTAGGAATAATAACTTTGCGACCAAAGAGATTATGAATCTGACACTCTCACATATTACGAAACTGACTCTCATATTTATTTAATTGCACAGGATTTATTTTTAGAGAGGACAGAAAAACTGACTCGAGTTGTGCACTAAAACAAGTACTAGTGAACTTAGCATTCCAGTAGGGCGGGCCAGTGAAGATTCTTGGGGAGGGGGACAACTTCCTTGTCCGTCTTCAACTTCTTTCCTTTCATAGTGTTTTTAGAAGCCAAGAAATGTGAAAAATCTAATTGGAAGCTGCCAGGACTACAGGAAAGATTTTGCAACCACACCATATATGCTCAACGCTGCTATTGTTACTTGGACAGTATAGTAACAGATGTTCTCATGCTATAAAAATCTTCTTACTCAAAAGTCCTGGGCGCGTTCGACGTTATTGCTTGCCTCCAATGGCCAATGTTTCGCAATATCGTTGCGAATTCATGTTGTCACCACGCTCCAAAAACTCAATAAAAAGTGTACCCTGATAGTCTAAATAAAATGCCATCATACCACACATTACTCACGTTTGGATGCTCTTCTATGCTGGGGTTGTCTAGAAACCACACAGCGTCTATAATTTTCAAGCAAATACTTGCCACTGATTCTGGTGTTGATGAGCTCCTTATAAGGTGAACCCATTTCCTTGCATGAGGGCATAAACACCATTCAGTCCATTTCTCGGATGTAGGGGTTTTCTTCACCTTTAATTTGAATAACTCTTGCATAATTGGTTCTTTAATCAGATTGAATTTTTTTTTCTTCTCTTCAAAATGACTATTTTACATTGGAAGTTACTAAGAATGAGATTCCTGTTTTCGTAAAAAAAAATATTCCGTGAAAACACCATTAATGCTTTATATTCCATGTTACAACTCAGTTAGATATAGTTCAATCTAGTCAAATTAGGACAGTTGGATGAAGTAATTCCCATAAAGCTAAAATTTGGTACCTAAACCCTAAACACGTTTTAAGTAACATAGTAAACATCTCTGTACATTCAGGGGCGGGGCGTGCCAGGCTCGTAATCTGTAGTTTCCAGGTTTGAGTCCCTGCTGAGTCAGCGTTGAGATTTATCTCCGCAAAATTCCCCACCGTGCCCACGTTCAGTAGGGGACACCGATGGGCCTGGAAAGGTCGCCGTCCGTCGGATGGGACGTTAAGCAGTTGATCCGTGTGTGGGAGAGCCATACCCTGTGCACGTTAAAGAACAGGTTGGATGGCCTTGACGGGAGGATACCATCTGTCTCCCAAGAGCCGTTCCAGTGGGTCCTCTCCCCCAACCTTCTCTGAGCCTTCGGGGTACATGTGACCTGGCCATTTAGCCCATGGTGTACAAAAAAGTGCTTTTCAGATATAAAACAACCCAACCCAATCTATACATCCAAATTTAGCTTTCTATGCTATTTAAAAATTAAAAAAATTTGAAGAAACAAAGTAAATGCACAGATACAAGATTTCATAATGGCTGCCGATATTGAGTTCTCAAACAATAGTCTGCTATTTAAATTCTTTCTGCAACAGTTCTGCAAAAAATCTTAAAGATAAAAATATCTCCATATTTACTGAAACAAATTAACACTGACAATATACAACAAAAATATACAATAATGTGTATAAAAAATGCAATGTATATTAAAAAAATATACAACGAAATATGCCTACGAAACACATGAAGAAAATTTAGCTGCCAAACTTTTAGATGAAATCGATATCCATATGACAATTAACCACAATGAAATCACGCTAAATTGGACACCCAGTCACTGTGGTATAACAGAAAATGAAGTGGTCGATCAATTAGCTGAAGAGGCCCTTGATAGCAACTTAATCAATACTGAGTGCCGTAATGACAACACTGAGGTAAAAAGTAAAAAGTGAAAATGAAAGAATTTGAAGCATACTTCTTAAAACAAACACTCCTTAGAGCAAGAGTATGCAGAAATCCCATAAAAAGAGATTTAGAATTAAAGAAAATTAAAAAGTTGCAGCAAACAAAAATAACCAGAATGGTAGCAGACCACATCCTTCTAAAAAACTATGCTTACATTAAAAACAGCTGATTCTTCCAACTGCGCGAAATGTGAAGAAATAGAGAACACAGAACACATAATCATGAAACATTAAAACTATATGGCAGAAAGGAATATTTTCCAGAAACACTTCAGAAAATTAACTGGCAAAGAATTCACCCTACAATATATTCTGGACTACCCCTCCAACTCACTGAGAGTGCCTATCTGGTATTTGCTTTTTTGTGCTTCTTAAGAATATTGGAAAGTATCAGAATATCTAAAAAATGCTCAATACTTATACATTGTTTTGGTCCCTGTGGTCGATAGCGTCAAATCACGTTTTTTTTTAAAAAGTCAAATTTTGTCCACACGGCCAGGAATGTCTTCTAACCCTCAACCTAGAAAATCAAGCTCCCCTTCAAAAGACTCTAATTTATTCTTTTCCCTTTATCAATATGAGACGGGAAGAGGGGGGGGGGGGGGTTGCTATAGACCCAACTTTCCTGGAGAGAGTTAGGTAATTAAAAAAAATCTTTCTGTAACTTGGGTCATAGGAATTCACCTCGCTTAAAAGATGTCTGTAGTGGTGAGGGTTGTGGCGATAGAGGCTGAGTGTGGAGTTGGATAAAAGGTATTAAGTTGATAAGGGTCAGAACGATAAGTCTCGTTTAGTGAGACCATGGAGGTAGGGAGAGGCGCCCTTACCATCTGTTAGACTTGGTCGCTAGTGTAGCCGCGAATGTTGTTCCTTACTCAGAAAGCCGCGCGCTGCATGTCAGGTGTGTAGAAAAATATATTCGAATATTTTATGCTAATACTGCTCCATAAAATCACAATTGTTTCATGTACGAAAATATTCTTATTCAGTATTTAAAGGTGATTGAACCCCTTTGATTAAATTAGCATACTATTGCTGCAATTATTGCTCACAAAATCATTTTTAGTTTTTTGAAGGTCAGTAATTTTTTTATAGTTATCAAAAAACTATTTTTTCGGCTTCAGTTTTGTATTCACTTTTGTTTTTAAACACAGTTATTTAACCCCACTTACGATTAGTCAGCAAATTACATATCAAATGAAAGCTACGAAGCATCTTTCAAGAATAAACTTTTTTCATTTTTAAAGGCCAATAAAACGGACGGAAAAATGCTATATTGCATTGGAAATCATCTCTTGCTCCCCCCCCCCTTATATTCTTCAGGTCGATTGAGTTTTTTCTTTTATTTTCCCCCCCAACAACTTCATTTCGATTCTTTTCCGGTCCTGATTTAGTGGAACTGTGGGAAGGAAATTCTCCCATGAGAAAGTTCAAAATACAAATTCTTGGAATAAATCAAATAACACTTTATCTTTTATATAATCTTAATTATGTAATACTAGTTTAAAATTTGCAAGGAATACACCAACGAAAAAGCGTGTGGTGCCTGATATAGAATATGCTAAATCCCCCCCCCCCCCGCATAATATTTCAAATTGTATCATTTTTTTAATGAAAAGTTTCTAATGTTGAAAGAGGACATTTAAATAGATTTGATTATGGTCTCTATTTTATCTTCAGTCACATTTTTCCATTAAATGCATAGTTTAGAAGTTATAGAGCTTCCAAGTTAGGTTCTCACTGGCATAACCGCGAAATTCTGTAGCCTTTCGGTAGGGTACATCAAAAGTATAGGAAATGAAATAATGTGCTTGTTACGTTCTCTCTCATTTCTTGATTTATTATTTAATCGGTTTATATTTAAAACACTAGAAACTTTTTGCAACCCCCTTCCACAAGGTTTCGCTATCCCCCCTCCCCTACCCCCTTCCGCAAATCCTAAATACGCTACTGTTAAAAATAGTTCAAATAACAAAAGAGTTTTCAATTTACAAAGCAAAACTTTAGCATTACTTATTACCTATGAAATGTTATCCCTTTGATCGTTTTCGCAGGCTCATTGAGGCATCCATATGCTACGCACGTACCCATTTTTTAAACATATTCTGTCGTTTGTTAGCACAGTGATAGCACGCTTACGAGTAGGAAATATGGCGACGCTCGGTTACAGTTTTCAAGCGATAAGGCGTCTCCCCCTCTTCGTACCTTCATGAGGGACCCGCAGCAGTAAGTTAGTGAACGAGACGAAAGTGATCAGCTAAACCTCACTACTCATGAAGTAAGTGTTCATGATCGGATTAGCAAAAGTGCTCTACAAACAATTGGTGATCTTCTTCAACGTTAATAAAATGCATAATATTCCCACACAACTACTATATTGTGACTGATGATAAAACACATGTGCAACATTTCCAGTCTGAGAGAAAGTACGTCACAGAAAATTTTGTAGACCAACCAATCAGTTTTAAATATTGTGCATTTGCTGGATTTACCCCAGGCAAACGTAAATGAAGACGTTCTTTTCCAATATGACAATGCAAGAATAAGCCGTCAAACAACAGAAGTCACGCGGTTGCATTGCTCCGCCCTCCATCTAGTCCGGACCTCTCTGTTTGATCGTTTAAACAATACACTGAGTGGGACGCACTTTTAAAATGGTCAAAGTGTGAAGGCAGCTGTAAAGAATCAGTTATGTGAAACGCCAGATCGCCTCTACCATGCGGGAATACATACTCGTATTCATGGCAAACAAGTCCATTGAAAGAGATAGGATTACACAGATAAAGATGGAACATCCGATAAAAGTGTCAGTGGGAATAACCACCCTTGGCCCGGATGACAGTGGCGAGACGATATGGCATGGATGCAATGAGACCCTGGAAGGTTGACAGAGGCACAAGTGCCCATTCGGACTCCAGCAGAGCACGAAGGTTCCGGAGATGACATGGTTGTGGGCTCTGAACCTGTCGATCCAAATGGTCCCACAAGTGACCACAAGTGAGACAACGCTCTCGTGTTCCTGGAACCAGTCATGCACCAACTAAGTGACATGGCAGGGCACCTTGTCCTGTTAGTAGACACTATCACCACCAGGGTAAATGTCCAACATGAAGGGATGCATGTGGTCAGCGCAGATGGACAGGTAGCCATTGGAGTTCAGAGACCCATCCAGTCCCAGCGGTTTCCAGGTCATACCAGGAAAACATCTCTCAGACATGCACACTGCCACTGTCGGTCTGTACTTGACTGACAAGCGTGTCTGGGTGTTGGTTCTCGTGTTTCTGATGCCGTATCCGCCACCGCCTGTCATTTCTGTGGAGTAGAAATCTCGATTCGTCGAAGACTACCTTTTTCCACTCTTCCATTGTCCAATGACAGTAGTTCCATGCGAACTCCAGGCATCGTTTCCGATGGACCTTGGTTAACATGGACGCCTTTATGAAGTATCTAATCTCACGCAGCTTTGGGTTGGGTTGTTTTACCTCTGAGCGGCACTTTTTTGCACATTAATGGGCTAAATGGCCAGGTTACAAGGACCCCGAAGGCTCAGAGAAGGTTGAGGGAGGGGACCCACTGGAACAGCTGTTGAGAGACAGATGGTAGCCTCCCATCAAGGCCATCCGGCGTGTTCTTTAACGTGCACAGGGTATGCCTCTCCCGCACACGGGGCCACGGCTTAGCGTCCCATCCGACGGACGGCGGCCTTTCCAAGCCCATCGGTGTCCCCTACTGACCGTGGGCAGGGCGGTGAATTTTGCGGAGATAAATCTCAACGCTGACCCAGCTGGGACTCGAACCTGGGAACTACAGATTACAAGCCTGTCGCGCTACCGACTGAGCCACCCCCGCCCTACTCTCACTCAGCATCTCATCCATGCATAGCAGGATTTACTATACTGTTACTGGGAACATGTATCTGGGTGCCCCAGTGTTCATTTGAGTGGTCAATTGCTGCACTGTTGAGCGTCGATTGCCCTTTACCAGTAGATGGAGGCGACGTTCTCCTCTGAAGTCGATGGCCTTTGGGGCTCTACATGTATGATGTATGGAGGTACTCGGTGGTCCATTCTTGGTACCCTATACTACAGCACCTCATGACAATCCACGAAGTCTGCTGCTTCCGAGATGCTTCCACCCTTGGTGCGATAGCCGATGATCATTCCTTTTTGAACGTCTGTCAAATCAATACCTCTAGCCATTGTGCTCATGTTAAGCACTATGGCTCATCTGTCCTGGCTGGCCGCTTATATCTCCATGTGGTCGACCTTGTCATGTGCACTCTGTAACGCGGCTGGGCAGGTACACTGTGATTCCGTGGGTGGTCATATTATTCTGATACGACTGTGTATATATCATTAAAAATATTTTTAAAAACTTCGGAAGCATTCTTTGTCATTCTGTTTTTCACATATTCTCTGTAGGCCTTAATAATTTTTTCCACCCGCTAGATGCGGCACATGGGCCGCCATTTCAGTAGCCTTGGTTTAGAGTAAACAATCCGCTCGACAATAACGGCGATTGTGTAAGAAGTCAGCAGAGGGGAAAGGATGAAGATAAACTGAAACTGCTTTCTTTTCCTGTTCATAAAAAAGGTAAAGCACTATTGACGCCCTTTTTATAATGTGGTATTTGCAGTAGCACATACTCTACATTTTTTTTCAGTATATATTTAAAACAGTATTCCTTTGTAACTCGGATGGCACTTAGTTTCGAATAGTAACAACCTTTTGCTGTTGTCTCTTTACGAGCCAAGCGAAAAATGGGATCACGCTCAATTACATCTTCTTCATTACCATCTTCGTTATGGCTCCTACACACATCAATGTTCTCATTTTCTGCAATATCGAGAAGTTCAGCTGAATAAGAAAGCTGAAAGAAATTCATTAACCTTCTCTCAATTTCACCTTCTGCAGGTGCATCATAAGGCTTACCTAATTCCTTGGCAAACGGCAGCCAAAGTTTGATCACTTCAAAGCGGCCTTCTTGGAACTGCATTCTCGATGCCTGTTCCTTTCTTTCAGTTGTATGAAATATATCAAAAGAGTGTCTCAATCAGTTTTCTTTCATTTTTCATTCTAAATGCAAAATTGTAAATGTCATCTGTCATAACTGCAGCTGCGTTACCCAAGAAGAAAGTGGTAACGAGAGGATGGCACTGTCGTTACCACTTTCTACTCGTTGTGGAAAGTGGAAGCTTTCTACGCTATTGAAAATAAAAAAGTTGAAAATTAAGGAAACAAAGTTATTGCGCAGATGGAGGATTTCGTAATGGTTGACGACATTGAGTTCTTCTCAAACAAGAGGGTGTTATTGACATTCTTTCTGCTTAAAGTAGGGCAATAGGAATTCATAGTCCCTTAAAAGATGAAGGTAGTGATGCTTGTGTCGACATAGGCAGAGTGTGGGGGCATTAGGGTCGAAATTCTATCTGTTACATTTATTACAATTCGTGAAACAGATTTCTTGAAACACTCATATCAATACTCGTTTCAAAAGGTTTGCCCATCAGATGTTCGTTATAAACCTAAAGGAAAACATTCCCCGGCATTTGATATGTAGCCGGGGATGGGGGGAACTCGTCCATTAGGACACCTAAGGCACTGCCCCACCAATAATAATAATCACAAGAAATAATTAGCGAATTTTAAATTTAATATTTTTTATCTTATCTTGTAAAAAAGGTTAATAGTATTTTTATATTCTTTTTCTAAATCATTTCCCGTGTTGTGTTGGCAATCTCAGCATTCACTTTAAGAATCAGCGTTACATCATCTGCTTCAGTTTATACAATGCGAATTTATCCTTCACAGGCATCGGTTGAATCTTTCCATCATCTATTATGGCGTTTGCATAAATGCGCATGTCCTTAAATACGATGTCATTGAACTGGAAGACATAATCTTCCACTTCAGAGTGGCTCTTACACTTGATTGGCTGAGGCAACCAATGAAAGGCATAGTCGAAGACCTTGTCACTTAGCCTAAATCTTCATTTCACTGTATCAGTAGGATTGCCAACTTTTATCTTGTCAAGTTAGCACATTTAGATATGGAAATATAATACATTTGGTTCGGTGCGCGACAATTGGGCGACGGTCAACTGGGCGATTCATAATGGGTGATGGTCAACTGGGCGATTCATAATGGGTGATGGTCAACTGGGCGATAGCCATGTGGGCGAGAGAAACTTAAAAAAATTTGCATGTTTAGAGGCATACGATTCGGCGGATTTTTTTTTTTACATATTGGTAAAATATACATAAATATAAATAAGGTTAAGACATATGAGGTATGAGTTATAAGTTATGAACTATGAGTTATGAGTTATTTCCACATAATTAAAAAAAAACTGAAATTAATCCAGACCTAACTACCTAATCTGACCTAAGCCTACCTGCACGAATTTGCCTCCGATATTCTAATTTTCGATGATTAAAAAAAATTATATTTTCGAAGAATTGATCATCTGAAAAACTTACTTTCGAAAAATTTGTTTTCGAAGAACTTACCGTGAATCTAAAATAAGTATGTGTAAGAGCAAATCATTTTCAAAAATGAGTTAGAAGTATTTCTAAGCTTTATTGCGTAAGGTCTCTTCTTTGACAATTTATCATTTGTGCATTTTGTGCGGTTTGTGCGGTTATTTAGTTCAATAAGCATTCGCAAGATATTTTGATCTTTATTAAACAATTAAGACTAATTGTTTTTTATTACATCGTTTCCAATATTTGTGTCAGCGTTATAGTTACAACGTGCAAAGAACAACTGTAAGTAAATAAAAGGTATGTACTCAAAATTTATAACCTTAATCGTATACTAATTTTTTTTTGGGGGGGGGACTATTGTTTTTTTTAATACTTGGCATATTTATAAGTAACACGAAGCAAATTGTATACTCTTGATTATTTGTTAAATGAAACAAATTGCTAAGTACAATTGTTATTATTGTGAATCTTTTACTTGTGTTCCAACAAGTGCAAAATAGCATTGAAAAAAATCTTAATTATATCAATAGCGAAAACGTTTTTAAATTTTATCTTTATTTTTATATTTATATTTTTTGTTTCTATTCTTCAGAAATGAATAATTCAAGAATATTAAGTCAAAGAGACAAAGGAAAATATGCTTGGAATGGGTATCTTTATGTTAAAGACAAGGTTAATAAGGAAGATTCGATTCAATTTTGGCGTTGTGAAAATAAAAACAAAGGATGCAAAAGTAGCATCTGACAAGTGTCAGTGATGGATCATTAATTTCTGAAAAACAGGAACACGCGTGTAGCAGTTCTGGAAATGCGGTCAGCGTAACCAAGCAAGAAGTTAATACAGCAGTCAAAAAATTAGCGGATACGACAATGAACAACCCATCACAAATCAGAACTCAAGTTCTAGAAAATGTTTCTTCTGCGGTAGAAGGAATGCTTCCAAATCATAACAGTCTGCGCAGAAATATTCAAAGAAAAGATTTAAAAATTTAAAGGCACCAATTAATCCTGATTCTAGGGCAACAATAATTATTCCTGTAGAATACTTAAATTATGAATTCAGTCCATCACAATTTGAACGTTGTTTATTGGCAGTTTCTAGACAGAACCCAATGAGAATATTAATTTTTGGTCGTGGAAGTCATGCATTGTGGAGCCAAAACATGAATGAATTATTTGTGGATGGCACATTTTTACTTTCTCCCCCTCCTTTTGCTCAGTTTTTTGCTATTTTGGCTAGAAAGCATGGAGGTCCTGTTTTATATTGTTTACTCCCTAATAAGACTCTTGAAACATATACAAAATTATTTTATATGATACATGAAATGTGGCCATTACATGATCCCGAAAATATGAATGTTGATTATGAAATTGCCATTCATCAAGCTTTGCGTATAGTATTTCCGCAAGCCAACATAAATAGTTGCTTTTTTAATCTCGTGCAAAATCTCCGTAAGCATTTAGCTTCATGCAATCTTTTAAACAGATACAATTCTGATGTTTTCAATTCGCTTCAAATTCAAAAATGATCATTTCACTTGCTTTCGTTCAGAACAAGATATTATTTACGTTATTTCTAAACTTGAGAATCATTTATCCAATGAATCTGAACCAATTTTAGAATGGTTGACGAACACATACAAAGGTCGTCTAAGGAATAATGGAACCAAGGCTCCATCGATTTTTCCCTCCAACCTATGATCTGTGTACCAAAGAACAATAAATGGAAGCGATAGGACAAATAATTTTTCGGAAGCTTGTCATAGAAAATTGCAATTGAGCTTTGGCAGCAGCACAAGTCATCCAAATTTATGGATTTTTATTAATGGAGTACGAAAAATTCAAAAATACATGATGTTGATTATGAAAGAGCAGTAGCAGATTTCAACGTCAGCACAAACCTAGACGTGACGATGAAGCTGACCAAAGAATTTTGAGAAAAGTTATAAATTACGATGGGGAAAATATAATAGAATATTTACGAGGCATTGCATATAACTATAATATTAATCAATAAATTTAAAATAAAAATTTTGTTTTGAATTTCATATACTTTTTTTAATGTATATATATGTAACATGTGTAAATATGTTTGTTAATTACAAAATAATATCAATAAATGAAATAAAAAACTGTATTTTTTCTTTATTTTAATATTATGCAATTATACCTTTTCTTTTTCAAATCATTTTCGGACCACTTTTTTTAACCATTTCTTTCTTAAATGAATCTACAAATTTTGATATATGATATAAACTGACTCATTTTTTGCATGGGAAATTTCAACATAACTTCTATGCCATTTTGCAATTCTACACAATAAAAATAAACTTAATTATAAGCGAGATTTTTCAATTTTTATGTTTAGAACGTTCTTTTAACTCTTTTCTCAAAAAATATTTAAATTTACCGCGTAGTAGATCAATAGAAAAGAATGGAGATTTTAATAAAGCAAACGATAAAAAAATTATTTGCATTGCATATTTGATCTATTATTTTGTCTCCCAGTTGTCCAGCGCCCACTTGGCTTTCGCCCAGACGACCATCGCCCATTCGCCGTCCCCCAGTTGACCGTGCTCGCATTTGGTTTATAATGAAATACTAATAACCAGGGCCGGTCTATGGGGAAGAGGGGGGGGGGGAGCATGCCTTCCTTCCTTTCTTGAGAATGCAAGTAAGAGCAATGGAGGACAAAAACGAAACTTGGGGGTATTTCACGCGCTTTTCAATAGCTGTTTTAAAGACTTCTGTAATAACGGAGGGGAAAATGTTATGTTGCAATGTAACTAAATTAATATATATTATAATAGGCATATAATAATTTAATATTATGAATAATTATTATAATTGAAAAAGCAGCTGTTCAAGTGAAAATTTGAAAAGAGTAATTCCTTTTAAACTAATAAATTTTGATTCGAAAAAATAGTATATCTACATGTTGACATATTTTTCACGAACAATTTTTTAAAATACCGCTGGAACGTAGAGGAAGAATCATATACAGTAGACTTTTTATTATCCGGGGTCGGATTAACCGGGATGCGGAATACCGGATGTTGGTAAAAATAATGCATGGCCAAGCAGCTGCTTGAGTGGGTATTTATTTTTATTTTTTTATACGGAAGAGCTGTTGTTAAAATGCGATGCGACAATAAAAGGTTTCACGCAACGTAATGTTTTAAATACAATTCAGAGAAAGGTGAATGAAGGGGACTGTGAAGGATGTTTCCATCAGAGCTTTCATGTTGCCTCTCCGCTGTATGCTGTGTTGGGCGAGAGCAAGGAGGTATTGGCGAGAGCCATGTGTGACCCAGATGGCCTGAGGAACTCGGCCGATGCATCTTAGCATGCCGTGACTCGAGGTCTGCTGCGCGCTTACAGAGATTAGGTGGGGAGTGGAGCCCTTGGAGAAGAAAGGACTTCTCTCCTTACCATCGAAAGGGTCGGAAGTGGATTGTTGTGCTCTGGGAGCCAGCATCGTTGAAGAACTCTTTAATAAAGTCGGGTCAACACTCTGGGAGTGTATGACTGGGTATTCTCGGTGGGGCAGTCGATTAAGGCTACCCCCAATTGTCATTATGTTCGTTTATGTAAAGTGCTGTTCATTAAACCAATAGTTAGTCAAGAGATACTGAGTTAATGGTATTATTATTAAGTACGGTGGCTACTGTGTGATAAAGGTCCAGTAAAGATATTAAGCCAACAGATCTCTCACATAAATAAGGGAGATCTTGACAGGGACTTTCTTGCTATCCTATTTTAAATGAATGAAGTAAATCCATGCTATCATATTTTATAAAATCATTTGAAATTTTTTCACATTTTATATGGATGGCGGATTGAATAGTAATTCGATTATACAAAATTACATTTTCTTTCTCATTCTGGATCATGTAGAATATACTGCAATAGAGGAGCGGCAAAATTCTGAATTGGAAAGGACTAGAACACCTTTTCGAGTTAGATTTGTTCTGACGAGAGTTTTTGCTGAGTAATGCATTTTGAGAATGGCTGAAAAAGAAAATTAACATATGTTTTACGAAACGTCATTCCAATCCGATACAGTTCAATTTAATATCAGTCACATCGAAAAATATTTATCCTACATCTGGGCCCTGCCCTGCGCATGTCAAAGTGTCCCACCAAAACAAATTGGCCAGGGCATGTCGTCAGGAAAATCAACATGTTCAGTAAACACGCTCGGGAACATCTTTAAATTTCTCCATTTCCTCTTAAGCACTTTCATCAATTTATCAGTACCCACGCAGAAACGAGTAGAAGTGGTGCCGAAACCACTGCAGAATGTAAAAATAAAAAGAAAATTGTATTTTTATTTCCTTTATGGTTGCATAACATATCAAAAAGAAGAGAACACTCGATTTCTACCTCGCCCTCGTTTAAATACCAAGATCTTTTTATCCTCAGGATCTGCAGCAATAAACTAAAACGGGATATCTATATCTTCTCTAATTACAAACACCGATTGGCAATTTCAACGCCAATTTCAACGCCGAAAATGGCGTTGAATCCAGAAAGATTAATTTCGTTCAAGCCTTTTTCTAATTACACATTGAATGCTTACATAAACTCTTACAGTTTTTTCCCCAAAATTATTTCTCATTAATCCAAGGTGCTTATTTTATGGTGGGAAACAAAGTACTTTTTTTTTGAAACCGACTTATATATAGTAAGAGGTAAAAAACGCTTAATGAAAGAACTATTTGCCATGCACACCATAAAAATATAGTTGTTTCCAAGTTGTTTTATTATATTGCAAATTTTGTTCTAAGGGAACGATTCAATCAATCTTGAAATCTGAAATTTATTTATTTATTAAATAGCAGAATGTGAATTTTCAACAGTTATTTTGGAACAAACAAATTCACGACATAGAAAACGTGGAAAGTTTCATTCCCGCAGTCATTGATCGCTTCCCACTTCCAATTATTATCCAATGTGTATCATTTGCACTGCAAGTAGGTGTTGACATCTAAGATTCAATCGAAAAATTTTTGCATTAAACATAAAGAGATATATTTATGTGACTGTAATAAAAGGAGGAGAATTATTAACATTGATTACTGTTGAGGGTTTGGCATTAACCCTCAAGAGTAATCAATGGCGGATTAAATAGGAATTCGAGCAATGGCGGATTAAATGGTATTCGAGCAATGGCAGATTAAATAGGAATTCGAGCAATGGCAGATTAAATAGGAATTCGAGCAACGGCGGATTAAATAGGAATTCGAGCAACGGCGGATTAAATAGGAATTCGAGTAATGGCGGATTAAATTGGAATTCCAGCAATGGCAGATTAAATAGGAATTCGAGCAATGGCAGATTAAATAGGAATTCGAGCAATGGCAGATTAAATAGGAATTCGAGCAACGGCGGATTAAATAGGAATTCGAGCAACGGCGGATTAAATGGGAATTCGAGCAACGGCGGATTAAATAGGAATTCGAGTAATGGCGGATTAAATTGGAATTCCAGCAATGGCAGATTAAATAGGAATTCGAGCAATGGCAGATTAAATAGGAATTCGAGCAATGGCAGATTAAATAGGAATTCGAGCAATGGTAGATTAAATAGGAATTCGAGCAACGGCGGAATAAATAGGAATTCGAGCAACGGCGGATTAAATAGGAATTCCAGCAACGGCAGATTAAATAGGAATTCGAGCAATGGCAGATTAAATAGGAATTCGAGCAATGGCAGATTAAATAGGAATTCGAGCAACGGCGGATTAAATAGGAATTCGAGCAACGGCAGATTAAATAGGAATTCGAGCAACGGCGGATTAAATAGGAATTCGAGCAACGGCAGATTAAATAGGAATTCGAGCAATTGCAGATTAAATAGGAATTCGAGCAACGGCGGATTAAATAGGAATTCGAGCAATGGCAGATTAAATAGGAATTCGAGCAACGGCAGATTAAATAGGAATTCGAGCAATTGCAGATTAAATAGGAATTCGAGTAATGGCGGATTAAATTGGAATTCCAGCAATGGCAGATTAAATAGGAATTTGAGCAATGGCAGATTAAATAGGAATTCGAGCAATGGCAGATTAAATAGGAATTCGAGCAACGGCGGATTAAATAGGAATTCGAGCAACGGCGGATTAAATAGGAATTCGAGCAATGGCGGATTAAATAGGAATTCGAGCAATGGCGGATTAAATAGGAATTCGAGCAACGGCGGATTAAATAGGAATTCGAGCAATGGCGGATTAAATAGGAATTCGAGCAATGGCGGATTAAATAGGAATTCGAGCAATGGCGGATGGAATAGGAAATCGACACATTACAAGTGTATTTTTAGGTTTCTGTGAAAATCTGTGAAAAGCATCTACGTAATAGAATATAAATGTTAAATGATATACATGTGTTTTAATATAATATTTGGTTGGTGCACACCCTGTTTGCAATAGAGATGCAAACATATATTTAAAGGAACAATTTCTTTATTCGCTCATATATATACACATTTTTATCAATGTTGTCTATAACTTTCTCGCATCTTTCTGTCACCTTATGTATTCCCTCCCCTATTGTAGAAATTGGTGATTTAGATTACAAAACTTATCAAGACAAAAATTGACCTCGATATAATTTTGAACCACCAAGATGGTTTCCATTGCACGAAATAAACAGTGAATTTGAACGTGTTAGATGAAATATGGTGAATGAACAAAGATTTCCCGAAGTACCACGGTCAGCTTCTATTGGCTCTTGAAGGGAACATATGGTCTGGTATCATCCTGGCTCAAAATTGCCCCAGATTTATTCACTGAACGTGGAAGGTTTTCTTGCAGGGCACCTTCAGTTTCAATAATTGGTGAGGCATTAAGAATCGGTGTCAATCAAAGACGTTAAGAATCAGAGGTTAATTTCAATGGCTTACTTTATTGTTAATGGTTGACCTTTCAACCTTCGAAGATGTCATTGATGAAATTGATATTCTCTTACACCACTTCGTCACAAAGTCACTTCTACACTTCATGACTGCAAAAAAAGATCACGTAATTAAATGTACTTTATTCTGAAAAGTAAAATTAATGAATTTCTAATAATTATATCACTGATTCAAATAGTTAGTGTCAAAGGAAATAGGATACTCATGATAGTTTGGAATGGTATCATATTAAACGTTTTTATATTTGTTTGAAATGAATGTGATTTAATTATTAGGAATTGATATTATTCCTAATTTTTTAAACGATTAAATATAAATATCCCTAGACCAAAAATCTTTCTTAATTAAAGTCATCGTGCATGCCTTAATTTCTTCTTGGTTAAAACAAAAAAGTTAAGTTTTTTATTTTTTGGAAGAGAGATAAGCACTTAAGGACATTAAAGAGGAAGAGGACACATTAGATCCAAACTTCCGTGTCCATAACTGCCTATCATCGTCTTGTGTTTTTTTTTCATCTCTGCATGTAAAATGAAAAGAAACAGAAAATTTATAAATATAAAAATATAAATAATAATAACTGTTTTCTTTTTTATTCGTTTAAATAATTCCACCAATTAAGACTCTCCAAGTGAATAATCAATTAAAGAGAGGCTCTTTAAAGACATCCAAAATCTCCCTCGTATTCCAAGACCTATAATTATTAGAGATGCAATCATGATAAAGGTGTTACTTTCCTTTGTTTCTGTGTCACACTGTCCCCAATTCACTTCTAACGCCTGACGTGAACCTTTCATTTGTCATCCTGTTCATCAAATGATGCAGTTTTTTACATTTCTTCCGAATCACCTACTGTTGCTTATTTCTCGATTGCAATGAAAGGCAGATGTTTACCCGATTGGCACACAACAAACGAGCACCATGTTCTCCTCTGTGTGTGTCGTTCAGATTTTCACCACTCTGCCTTAAGTGAGAAAGGAGACATTTTTGGTTTTGGAAAAGCCGCCTTTCCGTTCGGGAGGCATCAAGCTCTGGTTCCATGTGTAGAAAGCCGCAGCCTGTGTACTATAAAGAACGCGCTGCATGGTGTTGGCGGGAGGCTTCCACCTGTCTGCTAACAGCTGCCCAGTGGGTCCCTTTCTCGTATCCAGCTCTGAGCAATTGGGGTCCCGTGGTCTGGCTAATTTGCTCACTGTTTGCACATAAGCTCCGCTCAGATGTAAAACAACTCAACTTTCGCGATAAGCTTAAGATTATAAACTTTACCTTCTATTGTCACCTTTGTGAAATATCGCCGAATCGATCCCCCAAAAGATACAACAGAAAAGATCATTGTGTAAATGGAGCTGCAGTCCTCAGGATTTCAATTCCCATCATCATGTAAAATCGCTCCAAGTGCAAAATTTCTCCTCCAACCAAATAAAAGAAAGGTTGTACCCGAAAACGTTTCTTTTGAAAGAAGAGCATCAGAAACCTCTCCTAAAAATTTATAAGTGATTTTTCCCGATGTTTATTGAGTAAGTTTTTTCCGACTCTTGTTTCCCTCAGGGAAGTGTTGCCATCAAATACGTTACACGTTTCATTTCCTTTGCAGGGACCACGATGACGAAACTTCCGTGTTCGACGCTGCCAGGAAACTGAATGAAGTGTCTGGCCTCAAGGGCCTGGGACGGTGAGTGATTCTCTCTCTTCGCCCTTCTCCTCTTGTGCGCGCGGCCGTGCGTGGGCCGTTGGCGGGAAAGCCGGAACAAACATCTCTCCTTCTCTATTACGTCCACGCGCACCGGGTAGGGTTTTTTTTCAAAATGCTCGAGCGCTAATAATATTAGCTTTTTCTTATTATTCACCGTCGTCGTCATGCAACAGGATCGACGCTTCGAATTTCAGATGCAAATAATGAAGAAAAAAGGAAATCTTCCTTCATGGTCCATTGGCAGCGATGGGTCAACTGATGCGGATCTGAATAGCAACGGAGCGTTAAGAATAGAATGAGGTTTTTGCTTTTAGCTAATCGAGCGTGCTTTTGGTGGCATATTGCACAGTCAATGAAATGAATTGTTAGCGAATGACTGGTGGAAAATGAAAAAAAATGGCTACCAAATGATCGGACGGAAAAAGAAGAGCCGTGCAAAAAGTTTACCTATCAATTGTCAAATAATACAGTATATTAAAAGTTTTGTTTTGTTTTTGTGTTTTGTCGCAACCAGCAAGGGGATGGAATCGATCATCTCTTTATAATGAGCTGCAAATATGACGAGAAAAGAGTTCTCGATTATGGCGATCCCTTCCGAAAGAGAAAATGGACGACTTATAAAAAGGGTCGGTGAAGTTCCTTCGACAACATAACTTTCCAACGATCAAAGGAGCGGGGGATGTCTGTCGGTAGTTCGGTAGTGCACCAGGCTCGTAATCTTAAGTACTCAGGTTCGAGTCCCCTCCTGTACCAGCGCTGAGAGTTCCACTTCAACCCTCTCCCTGCCCATGGTCAGAAAGGGGACACCGATGGGCTTGGAAAGGACGATGTCACTCGGATGGAACGTAAAATCCTGACATCCCGTGCAAGAGAGCGATATCCTGTGCACGTTAAAGACCACGCTGTACAAGCCATGAATGGGACGATAGGACTTGGGACGCTTCCATCAGTCTTCTACGAGCTGTCCGGTGGGTCCCCTTCTCCAGACTTGGGGCGCTTCCATCAGTCTCCTAAGAGCTGCCCGGTGGGTCCCCTTCTCCAGACTTGGGGCGCTTCCGTCAGTCTCCTAAGAGCTGCCCGGTGGGTCCCCTTCTCCAGACTTCCCTGATCCCTTATCACCTGACTATTTAGTCCATTTTTCGCCACAAAGGGAGGAAAAGAGCAATCCTTTCCTTGAATTAAAAAACAACACCGTAAGTATATTAATAAATAAATAACATAATAAGGTAAGTAAACTTCGAAATCGCGCTTTTGTCATTTCCTGTAGATGAAATCCATTATTATTATTTTGTCACTCCCCTGGACAGAATCTTACAAATGACTCGTCGCAGTGTTCTCCAATTTGACTCTAACAATATCACCTAAATAAGCATTTCATCTAAATGAAAGAAATGTAAACTGGACCAGTGTAATAAAGGGTCACATTGCAAGGGGAATGACAGTTGAATTTATTATTAGGTCGTAGGGTCAAAGTACGATATCGCTCTAAGAGTCAGTGCTTGGGAGAAACTCTTGTCTCGGACCGAGAGAATATTTTAAGGAACAAAGGTACGATTGATTAGTCCAGTGGTGTCATAAATTACGAATCAAATGAAGAAATTAAAACAAAAAGCGGTATTGTATAACTCCAAAGACAGAAATGCACTAAAGTCATGTACAATATGTCAAATACGACGCAGTATTGGGTATGGAAGTCAAATACATCGAGAGTTAAAATCGGGCGTTTCAAAACTGCTCTCCAGTTGGCCTGCGAAGTGCAAGGTGGATATTTCCAGAGAGTAGATTTGCTATGGTTATATCTACCAAATGTAGAGAGAAAGAAGAAGTGCTATGGAGAGCTATAGGTCGGCTCGAGCAGGCCAAAGTCAAGCAGATGTTGTCCTATGGCTTAATATGAGTCGTTCCGTGGTGCTTAGACTTCGACAGAGATTCCAACAGAGACAGAATGAATCCACACGATTCAATAGTGGACGACAACGTGCAACAATTCCAAGGAAATACCGCTATCTAGTATCATGCATCGAGAGGAGCAGGATGCCAACACCACGTCAGCATCAATTGGACCTTACAGCAGGGAGTGGAAAGGCGATATCCGCTACCACCGTACACCGAAAACTCATGAGATGTGCCTCTAGTGTCTAGACAGCCAGTGGTGTGCGTGCCCCTGACCCGACAGGTGAGACCATCTGAACTAGTGCAAATGTCAACTGTAACCCAGGAGCAATGGGGGTCACTGAAGAATCGAGATCTGCCCTCCACAGCGATTCGATTCCACGTGTCAGTTTATGTGGAAGAAACTACCGAATCTATGAGTGTTTGTCGTCTTACTGGTCGTTTGATCAGCATCGTATACGTCAATTGGTTCTAACCTGACTAATGGAAATCGTTTACTGATTTTTTATTGAGACATGTGTAATCCCTGTGGTGTTGGTGGGACATACCTTCAAGAGACACGGAGAAGTGTGTACTGCTGGTAGAAAGTTCATACCATCAAATTAGAGGAGATCTTAATCGGCAGCCTGTAGCTCAGCGATCAGAGCACCTGACATGTTATCAGGAGGTCGTGGGTTCGTATCCCACCCGGCTCAAGACCTATTTCCTCTAAAACTGATTGACGTTAAATTCAGAGTGATATCTTCTTTAGTAAAATAATATGTTTCACAAAACACCTGGGTAATCCTGTAAACAATTTCACATAATGCGATAGCACCAGACAAAACTTATGAATGGAAGAAGGAAGTGATTTCTGAGTTACGTTCAGCAACTCGACATTCCGTTGTTACTTTTGAGAGATCAATTTCCGAAATCTGAAGCTCTTAATAAGTGGTTGTTCTCTTTTGCAGATATTTTAAGGAAGTGGCGCAATCGGCTAGAACAAGCATCGGTGATAATGTGGACGATTTCCTTGGCTGCGTCAACGTTCCTTTAGAGGTGAGAAGATTTTCCAACAAATATCGTCGCAACGTGTCAGCTGATTAAACGTAAAACAGGATTCTTGATTAAATATAAAACATCTTCTCTGAAAAGGATAAATTGCAAGATCGTATTTGATGCCCACCTCTCCCGCACAACATTACACATTCATTTGTGCATCAATCGAAGCATAAATGACAAAACTTATATTTGGCCTTCTTATAAAGCACTCTAGATATAGCGTCAATATCCTTTCAGATTTATACCACTTTCATTATTATATGAAGTTAGGGGTGAAGCTCCTACACATATCTGTGGCCAGAATCTCGTTAACGATCACACCTTGCGCTTTAGGTCATCTGAGGTTTTACTAATAAGCATATCAAGAATGTGTCAGTGTAACTGTCTGTTGACAGTTACACTGACAACATTCTGTCTGTTCTGATCTATAACTGTTTGTTGACGGTTATAGATCAGAACCTTTGCTATCAACCAGGGAATACGATAAATGCGTTACCAACTTAAAATAACGCCAATAAAAAATTAAACAACAAAAACTGAAATATGTCAGAAATTATGTTTTGAAGTCGTGGCGGAATGAAAATCTCTTGTTGTCTCACAGATCACACGACATTGGTTAAGGTTTAAGATTAAAAAATTTTGCCAAAGCGCAATAATCCTATTTCATAAGAAGAAAATGGAAATAAGTCATACGAATAATTGGGGAACATTTCTTCTCTTCAAGATCATCAGTGAAGTATTAGATGTGTGAGATGAGAAGGCAATTCGAAATGGTGGTGGCATTGAGCGGACGATGATCCCCATTCAGTTATCAATCGTTACTTCGCTTTAAAACCATATCTAAAAGATTTGCTCGATTGTAAATTGAAGGTCGACGAATCCTTGTTTCATGTATTCAATGTCACGTACTCATGTGTCATGTATTCAATGTCATGTACTCATGTGTCGTGTATTCAATGTCATGTATTCTTGTCATCACGTACTCAAATCCATTTCTTGCAATCTGAAGTCAATTCGAGGAATTCTGGCTTTAGCATAAATCGGACGAAATCGTTTATACATGGGGCGCACTACGACGAGATGGTCAAAATTAAGGATTGACCACGTCCCAAATTAATATGCAACACGTAAATAAAAAAATATCGCTAATCAATGTGATTAAATGAATGAATTTTCATGTGATTAAATGAGGTCATAATTTATTTGTTTTTAAACCCTTTACCTAGGTTAGATTAAGTTTTCGCAATAAGTCCAAGTTATTTTTTCCGGGGCTGTCGTCGGGTGATAAACGTCCCTTATATTACATCCCTTTTTTTTTTCATTCTGATGAGTGACATAATATTTGATTGAGCTGGACAGAAGTGGGTACTGAGTAACATCTCGAAAATGCTGCTCGAGTATTTCATTGGTTTTGCAAAAATATAAGTCTTTCTTGTATTTTTGAATGAAAAGACAGGAATGACTAAGCATAACGAATGAAAAGACAGGAATGTTGTGTATCTGGGTATGGACTAGATCGTTTTGTTACTTTAAATCAGTGACGACGACCAGAAAGTAAGAAAAATTTTTTAAAATGGTTACTCTTCCCAAATACTTGCAACAAGTTACAGATTTTGTCTAACTCAATTATTTCAGGCCATTAAAAAGCTTTCAATTCTTTCTTGGAGGTTTTATCAAATGTGTCAAATGTGCAGTTTCTCATCCGTCAATACCACAATCCATCAAACAACTGAGGGACACAGTTGTTATTGCCCAAGGAACTCTTTCAAATGCTCCATATAGTGTGGGGGGAAACATAGGATCAGAATCTTTAAAAAATGGTGTAGTTCTCTTCAATATTAGGTCATTTATTGATCTTTCATTTAACAATTCTCGGTTTATCCATCTTATTATTACATATCAATTAAAATACAGTTTAGGGAATTAAGCAAACTATTGCTCCACATGATGATGATGATGATGATGATGATGATGATGATGATGATGATGATGATGATGATGATGATTTTTCCAATAGAATAGTTGATTCCAAGGAGTTGGGCACGGATGAAAGCTTGCAACAAAAAGTCTCATAGGTTATAAAATATTTGCCCCCCTTATCTCTTCCCACTCGTAAAAATTGGCTAATATTTACATAACTATTTTACCAAAACTGAAAAGACGAGAATTATGAGTTATGACACCAAACGAAAGCTTCAGAGATGAGGTCATAGACTGAAATTTACTCCCCCTGAAAAAGGAAAATGCCGCAACGATGCTCGAATATGAGTGCTCAGCATAACGAATTCCATATAAAATAAAAATCTATAAGATGGAGAATGTCATGGGCTGTAAATATTCTTTCATCATCTCTCCTTCCCTTTCAAAAAACAGGGAAATGTGTAAACCATTATTTTACTATATATACTATAGGAATAAAAAATGCAACACTTGCAAGAAGTTATGCAAATGTGATGAAATTTAGGGAGGCGTAATGCATGGAAAGATTAGATTTTCAGGGACGATCGAAACGATTGGACAGGCGCGATCTGACGTCACAGGTAAGGAGCAATCGAATACAGATAACGGAAACCAAAACTGCCTGGTTGACAAAACGTTGTGGAAATTGTTCTAAACCGTTAGCGATGCCCTTACGAAGACGTCGACAGCCGCTCCAACAGTTAACAGACTTTGAGCGTGGAAGAATCATCGCCCTTAGAGAAACTGGTTTGTCATACAGAGATGTGGCCAACCTTGTTGGCCGCAATCCCAGCACCATCGTATACATTTTAAGCCAATGGGTTCAAGAAGGATCCAGCACACTCCGACAAGGATCAGGAAGATGACGTATGACCACGGAGCGACAGGATCGCCATTTGCGACGCATGGCATTGCGTGACAGATTCGCGACTACAATGCAACTGCAAAAAGACTGGCAACAGGTAACACATCGAATACCTACCAGGCGGACGGTAAACAACAGGCTTTTACAGTTTTCATTGCGAGCCTATCGTCCGACACTACGTTTACCTCTCACATCTGCCCACATGCAAACACATCTTCAGTGGTGTCGTCTCAGACAGAAATGGAACGAACAAGAGTGGAGTACCATGGTGTTTAGTAACGAATCTCTTTTTTTGTCTTGGTCAGCACGATGGTAGACAACATGTTCACCGTCATCCAGGGGAAAGGAAGCCACCCAGTGCATGCGACATCATCACACAGCTCCAGCACCTGGTTTCTTCGTGTGGGGTGCCATTAGTCGGACATCTCTGTCAGAACTAGTCATCATAATGGGATCTCTAACTGTCCAACGATATGTTACCAACATTTTGCAGCCAGTGGCTGTCCTATTTGTTCAGCAATACGGAAACTTTTACCACCAACATAACGCCCGTCCCCACACAGCCCGCATTAGTCTGCAGTATCTGCACGAGCAAAACGTTCAGGTACTACCATGGCCAGCACTCTCGCCGGACCTTTCACCATCACGTCTGGGACATGATGGGCCGACAGCTCCAACAATACCCAAGAGGTGCAACCACTATACCAGAAATGGAATAGCGACTTCGCGCAATTTGGCGTATTATCCCTCAGAATGACATTATATTACTGTACAATAGACTTCCCCGCCGTATTCATGAATGCATTGGTGCACGAGGCGGTTCAACATCATACTAATTATACCATTTTACAGGGCAGGTTAAGTGGTAATTTTCCATATTTTTTTTTGATAATGTAATCAATCGCACATCTCAGTGTATGCTAACAGCTGCCAGAGTTTCACTAAAATGCCATTAATCCTTTTAGGTTTTGTAATTTTTTTTCCTGTGTTGAAAACAGGAATGAAGCATAAAGAACTATAAGTCAATTAACCTTTTAAGATTGGGGGTGTCAAGGACCATAAAAAGCTTTTACCTCTTTTTATTCTACAGAACATTTAGAGACACGGTTATTGCGCTATAATTTGCGAACGAAAAGAGCGAGCTTAGCGGGTTATATGCCAAATGAAAGATTATGAGGGCACGAGTGTCAAAGGCTACAAAACATTTACTTCCTCCAAAAAAAGGGAGGGGGGGGGGAATGTATAAATGATTATTCTACAACACTGCCTTTCAAATAAAGAAGAATTTCAATATTATGTTTAAATGAAACCCAAATTCGAAGCCCTGAACTTTTAAAAAATTCATTTTTTGGAAAAATGTGACTGAAAAGAAATTCAAAATCAAAATTAAATCTGTTTAAATTTTGATTTCCGAGAATATTCATTCGGCATTTAAAGAGTTGTAGAAGGTAGAAATATTTCACAGCAGTAATAATCCAAAAGAATTTACCTCAGAAATTCATTAAAATTTAAATAATGAGTATTGTTTCAATCATTTAATAATTATCTTTTCATTTTAGGCTTACGAAGTGTGTGCTATACGAAATATAACCAACAAATAATTCTATCGTCAAGGAAATTCATTTGTTAGTGTTGTAATAGAATTTTTACTAATGATAAGACTCCTTAAATCCATGTCTTTTTATTTTACTTGAATATTTAAGTGTGTTTCAGTTTTTCAACTGCCTCCAAAGCCGTTGAATTTCGTTTTCTCCAGTATTCCCAAATTACTTTTGAATGAACATATCGCACATCCCTATAGTGAAATAATTAGTAATTTTTTAAAAAGTAGAGAAATAATGGTAGGATTGGAGTATCCCACTTTCCTATTCATCCAAAATTTCATGATAACGATGTTTTCTTGAAAACGTCACTAAGCATGAGCCATATCTTATTGTCTTAAAAATCCAACTTTTTACCTGTAATAGAATAGAGGTTAGAAATTGAAACTTTTTTAAACTGCAATGCAAATTCTAAATACGAATCAAGAAACAAAGGACCGAAATACCGAAGTGGCAGGAAAGTTTAAAATAGTTCATATAAGAAATTCTGCCACATTTCAAAATGTGAAATTACATCATTTTCATAATCAATCCATTTTAAAACGCTCTTCAACTAGTACGATTCAAATTAAAAAATGCAATAACGAACGAAAAACCTTCGGAGTGGATATGGGCCCCTCACATCATTGGAATGATAAATAAATGGTTGTTCACTGTCATCCCGCGAACATAGGGAACAACAATGCGTATTATGTTAATCTTGAAACTTTAGCTCATACCAGGGTTACTAAGGTAGCTGTCTGCGGTGAAAGAAATACATTCTGCGGCCCTTGAAAAATTCTGAAATGAATGGAAACAGAAGTGAGTTTTGGAAAACGAACTATGAAAAACAAAAGTGTAAAAATTGTAAAACATTAAATATCTATAATTTCATCGTTAACTCTGGTTTTTGCATTCAAAACACGATACTTTTTTATTTCAAACACGATACATTTTTTACAATTTAATTTTTAATGATACCAGATTAGTCAACGTTAACAACATAATGGTACAATATATAAAAATTTTAGAATATTGAATTTAGGCTAAATTAAATGAGAGACAAATAAATTCTCTGTGAATTCTACTTAATTTTGAAGGGGTCCCACTCAAATTTATAAAATACAAACATTTCTAAGCTTCTTACAAGTTGTCTTTTGATTGCTTTTTTTGTGACCTGCCAATCCAAAGCGATCAGAATAGCCTTTGCGTTTCAGCATATGGGTGGCGGGGTCTCAGTTTGTGGCGAGCCAGACTATCCAAAGCTGGCATAGGAATGACGGCGAAAACATTTTGCATCCTCCACACATGCATGTTTATAAAATTCTGCATTCGAAGGGAAATTGTGCTGTTTTTAACAACAATAATGCCTTTATTCAAGTCTAATCATAATAACAATTGGAAATTAGCATGAAAAAAATTTTGCTCAATATAATATACATAATTATTCCATATATAATCAGTGGTGTAGCCAAAATTAGCTGAAAGTTTTGGAAGTATTGTGTTTTTCAAAAATTCTCTGAGAAGATTTCTATAATGATATTCTTAAACAATTAACAGAACCTATTATTATTCTGGGAGATTTTAACTCCCATCATGCCCTTTGGCACTCCTACACTACCAACCCAGCAGGTGTCCAATTGAGTAATTTTATAACAAAATCAAATCTGATCTTACTAAATAGTAAAGAAACTACTCACGAAAACCCAGCCTATAATCAATCAATTATTGATTTAACTTTAATCTCAACTGATTTAATTGACAAATTCAAATGGTCACTGCTCCCAGATACTAGGGGCAGTGACCACCACCCCATACTTTTGACTTCACAACTACAAGTAAAATACCAACAAAAAATTTATTTAAACGATTGGTACTCCTTCGAAAAAATCCTTAACAATACTCCTCCCTCTAACAATCTAAAATATAATGAATTCTTTGAATCAATTAAGGAGCAAACTAAATCAGTATTTAAAACAATTATAAACAAAATTCCAAAATTAAAAAAAAATATATGGTATATGAATAGATTAACAGCTATCAGAAAAAAAGCAGAACAAAAAGCTAAAAGGACCAGAACCTTCCAAGACATTAACAATTTTAAAAAAATTAAAGCAGAAGTAAGAAGAAAATTAAAAACTGCCTCTCGTGATAATTGGAAAGAATTTACATCAGAATTAACAACCTCTACTCCAGGAAAAAACATCTGGAGGATTTTTAAAAGTATTGTCCAAGAAAAGCAACAAACTTTCCCAATAGCCCAATATGCCTTACAACATAACATTACCATTAGTCAAACAGCTGAAAGATTTGCCCAAAACTTAAAAATAGTTCAAACTGCACCTAGCTTAGATTCTAGACAAAAATCCTTTTATAACACACAGTTAAACAAATTAAAATAAATCGACACTACAGTTAACTTACCATTTTCCTTATTGGAACTAAATAGAGCAATAAAAAGACTTAATCTTAAATCTGCCCCTGGTGCAGACTTGATCTCTAACAAACTTTTCAAAAATCTTCCAGAAGCATGGAAAGAAAAATTATTATCTATCTTTAATCATATATGGAACACACTAGACATACCACCAGAGTGGGAAGAAATTTTAATAATTTTTTTCCAAAAACCCAATAAAATCCCTACAGAAATAACCTCTTATAGACCAATCTCTCTATTATCCAACTCCTTAAAATTATTTGAAAAAATGCTTCTTATTAGACTGAATTGGCAAATTGAAGAGAAAAAATTATTACCAAAAAACTTCTTTGGCTTCAGAAAAAACAGATCTTCTAAAGAATGCATCTCACTACTCTTAAATGATATTTACTCTGCCAATAAAAAGAAAAAAACAGTACTAGCTGTGTCAATAGACCTATCACAGGCTTTTGATACAGTTTCCATAGAACATTTACTACTCAAACTGTGTAAAGCTAAATTAGACTATAAATTAATAGAATTCCTAGCAAAATTTTTGAGAAACAGAAAATTAAAGGTTAAATTAAACTCAACCTACTCTAAGTCTTATAACATTACACAAGGATTATCACAAGGATCTACCTTATCCCCTGTTCTTTTTAATTTATACTTACATGACATCAAAAAGATTTTTGATAAAAAATTTAACTTTACAAGCTATGCTGATGACCTTACCTTCTGGGTATCAGACAAAAATGAATATACTCTACAAGAAAAAACACAACAACAATTAGACAAACTAATAGATTATTGTAACAAATGGAATTTAACAATTAACACAGATAAAACTTTTTGTATTTACTTCTATAGACGTAGAAATTATAATCCAAAATTTCTCTTAAAAATTAACTCGCAACCTATTAATCAAGTCAACAAATGTAAATTATTGGGATTTAACTTAGACTCAAAATTAATATGGAACTCTCATCTGGAGAAAGCTTACAATTCTGGTTCAAAACTCCTAAACATTTTTAAATACTTTGCATTCAAAAAAGAAGGTACTGATCAAAAAACCTTAATTACACTCTACTTAAATTTAATCAGATCAAAAATGGAATATGGCTTAGACCTTATAGACAAACCTAATTTAACTAACTTAAAGAAATTAAATGTTATTCAAAACAAATGTTTAAAAATTGCTTTAGGCTTACCAAAATTTTGTCCAACATTAGCTCTTCTGGCTGAAACAGCCATTCCTCCATTTGAAATTAGGCATTCAATTTTAATCTTAAAATATTACACAAGACTCCACTATAAACTACCAGACCACCCATTTTATCTAAACTTTAAAAGACTCATATTCTATAAAAAAATCGAAGAAAATGAATTATTAAAAGAATTCTTTAATAAACTAACTAAAGATGAACTGCGAGGAGACATTACTGAATCTGTAGCAGTATGGTGTTACAAACTCCCAGTAGTTTATACAGAGATTCCACATTTAAATTCAAAAAATGAAATTTCTAATGAAGCTCTATATCAATTATTCATTAATTTTAAATCTGAAAAATTTAACAATTGTTTGGAAATCTACACAGATGGGTCCTACATAAAAGATTCTGGGTCATCCAGTGCTGCTGTATATATTCCATCACACAACATATCATTAGCATACAAATTGCCTGATTTTACTCAGATATTGCATGCTGAAATTTATGCAATATTTGCCGCACTTAACTGGACATTAGACAATTTAACAAATCAATCAATAGTTATATTCATTGATTCTAAAAGTGCTATACACACATTAATACAAGACAACACATACACCACATATCCATACTACACACATACACTCCTAAAACTTTATAATGAAAACCTAAATGAAAAAAATAACCATATTCAACTTTGTTGGATACCAGGACACTCTGGATTTAAAGAAAATGAATATGTAGATAACATAGCAAAATCAGCACATGATTATGATAACATCTCGCCAACACACAATTTTTATATACATGTTAAAAAAGAAATAAAACAATTAGAATTCAAAATTTTAGAAAAACACGTTCAATTTCACTCTATCTTCAAACCAAATTTCAGATTTGAACTTTCCAACAAAATTAATACCTTCCTACAATTACCATTTTCCAGACATGAATCCAAAATCATATTTCGGCTAAGAACAGATACAATTCTTTTAAATAAATCAAAATTCTTACTCAAATTAAGTACCTCACCCAAATGTACAAAATGCAATATTACTGAAAATTCCTCACACCTTATATTAAATTGTGCAAAATATGACTCACAACGAGAAAAATTCTTTGAAAAACTTAGAAACATAAATATTAACGAATTTACTCTGAACTTAATTTTAAATCACCCCACAATCTCAATTCAAACAAAAATATTTGCCTTCCTATTGGAATTCATCAAAGAAACAGAGATATGGAATAAATTGTAACACAGAACAACAACAAAAAAAAAACGTAATATAAAAAAAAGAAAGAAAAAAAAGAAAAAAAAAATTTTTTTTTCATTAATAAAAATAAGAAAAAAAAAATAATTAAAAAAAAAATCTTAAAAAAAAAATAAAAAAATAAAAAAAAATTAAAAAGAAAAAAAAATAAAAAAAAAAATTCTAAAAAACAAAAAAAAAAGAAAGAGAAAAAATTAACAAAATAACAAAAAAAATATAATAAAAAAAGGGTTATAAAAAAAAATTAAAGAAAGCCAAAAAAAAATAATAATAAAAAAATATATATATTTATACCAAAAAAAAAAAGACATAAATCAAAATTAAATAAACAAAAACAAAATAAACAAAAGAATTAAATCCTAAAGTTTAGGAGGAAGACGAAACAAAAAAAAAATCTCTTAAAATCTAAGAGGAAAAAAAAAAATACTGAACATCAAGAATTTTCAAAAAAAAAAGGAAAACATAAATTCTATGGGAAAGTCTGTGCAAGGAACTCCCAATTTTTGTGAAGTGTAAACTAAACTAAACTACATTTTAATTAACATCATTTAATGAGTAATTAAATGAACAAATTACCCCTTAAGCAGCCACTTGCCACAGAGAACTGACATAATCATGTCAGTGTAATTCTACCACAGAGAAGGTCAGTGAGGAAGGTGAGACTCCAGCAGAAAGACAACACCGATATCTTTTATCTGGACTTTGAACCCAGGTCTCTAAGATCAGGAGGCAAACAGATAACCACTCGGGCACCGATGAACAAATTGTTTCTTAAAAATATACTTTCTGAATGAGGGAAGATTGCACTCACAATCCCCCCCCCCCCAATACACACACATATATAAAAAAAATATTTATAATATCAATATTTCATTATTTGATTTAAAATGTATAGAACTACTGCACTCAAAGGCTCGGAAGCATCAGTTACCGGTACGGTGTTCCGGTTCAATGATACGGAAACATTGAGCATCGTACAGGCATTCCGATTTAGTTTAGCACTGCTTTTAGTAATTTCTTCCCCTACGAAAAAAGTCCCGCTTCGCCACCGAAATGCATACTTTGCATTTATGATAATTAAACAAAAATATTAAATGTTTTTCAAAATGGTATAAAAGTAAGTTCCACAATCTCTTATAACGAAATAATGTTAAAGTCGTCCGGTAGATGACATCTTGATCGATGGCCGGTCAACAGCACTTGACATGTTATCAAAGAGGTCGTGGTTTCGTGTCTCATATGGCTCAAGATAAATTTCCACGATACTCCATTATTGCGAGCAGATGCTCACTTACCTGCGTTTGTTTGAAAAGAAATATATTTATTCGTTAAAAATTTATCCTTTCTAGGATTTAGTAGATCGTACTGAAGCTTCCGTACTTTTTTTTTGCACACAATGGTCAAGTCACAAAGACACTAAGGGCTCAGAAAAGGTTGGTGAAATGGATCCAGCTGTTAACAGACATAGAGAAGCCTCCTGTCAAAATCATCTAGAATGTTCTTTAACGTACACATATTATGGCTTTCCTGCACACTGGCACACGGCTGAAAGGACCATCCCATCCGAGGGACAAGCGATTTTTCTACGACCATCGGTGTGCCCTTTCTCTCCGAAGGCAGGGTGGGGCCACAGAGATAAATTTAACGCTGCGGCAGTTGGGACTTGAACCAATGGAGTTATATTTAGAGTAAATAGTAAGAAAAATAGATTTTTTTAAATATGAAAACATTTTATGCTCTACTTTTAACACCTTCTTGGGTGATGTATTCTATTACGGACGTAAATACAATTTTAAATAGCCTAGGGATGGTTTACAAAATGAATACAGATGATCAAGCAAATTTGCTTCTCACAGCTCCTTTTCATTCTCCTACACGGCAACCACAATCTCTTACAAAACTTCAAAAAACCGCCAGACGGATCATAAACTTTCAATAATGAGGGAAAAAAATATTTTATCTTGCAATTATGTTCAAATTTACTCCAGCAGACGGATTTTTTCTTCAACTTTCAGTGCTAACTGCAAAGTGCTTACCGGAACACGAAACTGACGTCGGCGATAAAATGTTTCCACGTGAAGGATTTTTTTTATTTCTCTTCGAAGCAACGGCAACAAACGTCCGATAAGACCAAATGTAAGGTGAAAATGATTATGGCATTAGAGATACTTATTATTCAAATGGGCCTCATGAGCTGGGAGTCGGAGGTGCTGTCCATCACACTGATACCATAATTACCGATCTCGCTGTGGGTGTGTCATTTCTCTCCCCATGGTGATGGATGCAGGGAAGTCTTTCGGTTCAAAGGCAAACCTCAATCAGCGCAGCCGACGGCGAATTTCTGCTCTACCTGAAGATGTGCTCAATTATTCACATTCTCTATTACGATGCTGGCGTCATATGAAAAGTTCTTTAAAATTTAAATGCATTTAGTTCCTTACCATGCTCTTTCACTTCACGGGAACGTTCACTTTCCATTTTTTTTTCCTTTTACAAACGTTGGCGAATTTCTTTTAACTTCTGGTTAATCTTGAAGGGCTTAATCTTTACGTTCCCCTAACAAGTCTTTAATCTCTATTCCCTTTACTTACAATTGCCTCTACTGATGTTTGTCTCTTTAGCTATTGGTTTGCTCCTAAATCTTTTAAATTAATATATGTTTTTTAGCAAAAGGAAACTTTACTTTTCCCATATCTTTTAAAACGACCATGTCTTCCAGATATTCTGTAGTACCACTGATGAACTGAAAATTCTGCAAAAATATTAATCTCTTGAGTTGCAGTTTTAAACATCTCTGCTAAATTCAAATCACGCAGCATTGAAAGGCTTTTGATAATTAATGCCAGTAATGCCAGATTGTAATATACACCGAAGAGTCAAAACGTTATGACCATCTGCCTAATATGATGTTGGTCCTCCATATGCCGCCAAAACAGCTCTTACCCGGCGAGGCATGGACGCTACAAGATTTCTAAAGGTGTTTTCTGGTATCTGGTACCAACACGTTGCCAATACATCCTTTAACTCTTGTATGTTACGTGGTTGAGCCACCGCAGATCGGATATAGTGTTCTAACACAAACCACAGATGCTCAATTGGTTTGATGTCTGGGGAATTTCGAGGCCAGGAGAATACCCAGAAGTTTTCCTCATGTTCCTCCAACCATTTTCGAACAATCCGGGCAGTGTGGCATGGCGTATTATCTTGCTAAAAAAAGGCACTGCTAAAGGAATATACCGTTGCCATGAAAGGGTGTATCTGGTCTACAGTTATGTTGAGGTAGGTGGTAGACGTCATAGTTTCCTGCACAAGAAAGACTGGACTCCGGCTTGTTTTCGTCCCACAGTGCATCCTAGTGCCAACATTTCCCCATGTAAACGACGCACACGTACCCGGCCGTCTACATCGTTGCAACAGGAAACGAGATTTATCGGACCAGACTACTTCTTCCAATCATTCAAGGTCCAGTTTTAATGCTCGCATGCCCAATATAGGCATTTTCGAAGTTAACCGAAGTTAGCATGGGTATTCGGAGCGGCCTGTGGCTACGCAGCCCAATTTTCAGCAAGGTTCGATGTACTCTGTGTTGTGACACATTACTCCTGTCACTGGCATTCAAATTACGGGCGAGTTGCGTCTCAGTATCCCTTCTGTTGGCTCTTACCAAATTGAATAGCCTTCGCTCATCGATGAGTTGTGTTCGGTTCACACCTTGCCAACGGTTCGTGATTTTCCTCTCCTCAGCACAGTTTTTGAAGATACTAACAACGGCTGACCATGAGCACCCCACAAGCCTTGCCGTCTCGGAAATTCTCTGACCTATTTGTCTGGCCATCGTAATTTGGCCATTGTCAAACTCACTTAAGTCTGCTGCCTTTCCCATTTGAAGGACAAGAATAGCACCGATTAACAGATTTCGGTATCAGGTGTTATTTATACCCTTTCACGACCTTCACACGCACCATCATTTACCTGCAGTTGCTTCGATTTGCATAAAGACGCGCTGGTTAAAATGTTTTGGCTTTTCGGTGTATATGCCTGTTGCATGAAATATAACAATTTTCAGGGTCGGTGTTATTTTCACGTGATTGCTCCCGACCCATTTAACTAAGAAGAGAAAGTCCAACGACCGTTTCCTTAACTAACCGTCCGCGACTTAGCCTTAGCTCAACTGGTAGAGCAACTACCTCGTAGACAGATGGTCTGAAATGCTGATGATTGTGTGTTTTCTTTAACAATTGCCTCTAGTATTTCGCCATTGAAAAGCTTTAGAATTAAACAAGACAAAAGACTGCTGTAGAGGAAATAAACCTGAAAAAGAGTTTAGTGGTGGCCAAAACCGGATTTATTTAAATATAAAGAGGGGGGGAAGAGAGTTTCGAGACGGAAAAGAGTTTTTTTATTTTTAGGCCCTGATGATCCCTCTTTCTGTCACCACCCCTAGATCCTGCCCTGTCGGTGGTATACTAGTTTAAGAAAGGCGAACCGATGACTCTAGATGCTGCAAAAGGATGATTTTTCCCTTGAATTACCATATGAGCATCTTCGTAAAAGGATCGATGCAATTTTATCCCAGTATTGAATTTTAGAACAGAATGCAACTTAACTGTGTGCATGGATCCTGGTTGAATAAAGGATCTGCGCAATGAGCTACGAGGATATCCTTTCAACAGAAATTCACTCTCTTATGAAAGAAGAAAGCCACTATCAAATCTGCATAAAAGTTGTATCTAATGAGTTTTCTTTTCCTCTTCTGACAGGACGTATCTTCAGTTGGCGTAGACCGATGGTTCCCTCTCCAAGGTCGGAGCCACCGATCCACGATCCAGGGTCAAATCCATCTGAAGTTGCAACTAGGCACCAGAGAAGACCGAGGCATGGCGGCTGGGGAAGACAACTGGAGGGAGGTCGTGGAGCACCAAGAGCTGCTCTGGATCTTCATCGCGCATGAACTCAGACTACATAAAGTAAGTGAAGTGCAAACTGTACCACCTTTTAACTTGTAACTGCTTTGCTTAAAGAAGGATATCGGCCTTACAATTAGAAAAGCATTCCATTGGCTTAGAGCACCGAAAATAAGCCTTTCTACTTCTGAAGTATATGCTAACTCTCACTCTGATGACCTCTGATCCCCAAATAACCTCGATGAGAAAGAGGACACTGATGGGCTAAAAATATCACCGTTCGTCAGATGGGACAATAAGTTGCTGCTTCTTGCGCAGGGGAGCCGTATCATGTTCACATTGAAAAACATGCTGAGTGGATTTGAGGGAAGACTCCATCTGTCTCCTGACAGTACGTCTACTTCCCGTTTCCAATTCGGAACCTTTGGAACCCTTGTGACCTGCCGATTTAGCCCGATGTGTGAACAAAAGTACCACTCAGAGGTAAAACATCCAATCCCATTTTAAATAATCCTTTTTCTCAGGGTTTATGATTCAATATAAAATAAATATATCGATTAAGTAAAGAGTGGTTATAATGAGATTTCCTCATTCTTGATTTCTGTTGGGCGAAAAACGGTCGCACAGAAATAAAATGTGAAATGGAGAACAGGGCTGCCAATATGGAATGGAATGAGATGAAGGGAAGAACAGTTATAGCCAATAAAGCACCACTAGCTGGAAAATGCCGTTATACATTAGAATCAGTAAAACTATGATCATTTGACTCCGAAAATTACAATCATAAAATCCGATCATTTGTCTGAGAAAAAAATACAAGATGTGGAAACAGAATGAAAGCAGAACGTCAGCATGGCAACTGAAATTTAAAAGTCGTGCATTGTTGGTTAAGTTCTATTAGAAAAGCAATAACAGTGTCATAGCTGTTCATCGCGGATATTGGCTATTGAAAATATCGGGATGAAGAACTCTGTCCCAAAATGGATGATTCAGAAGTTTGAGGACAGAGACAGTTTTTGGATACATCATGGCAGAAGAGAGCGACCAGTTTCTGAGGACGTCGCTGATGTCCGTCCCAACGACTGGTACTGCCTCAGATAATCGTCATTCGCCAGCTAGTGCCGGTTGCGATATTTCTCAATTGCTTGGCGATTGTTCTCTAAGGTCCTATGACGTACACTGCACTGGTTCCCATAAAACCTGTTCAAAGTGCAACAGCTGATTCCAGGTGTTCCTCGGCAACATCTGTACTTCGCTTTTCAATACTTGGCTAGTATGGAGGTGAACAGTAATTAGCTAAACTGAAAGATACACTTCCAGAAATTGTTGGCATGGGGAGCATCACATCCATGGTCTGGTGATGAAATTCTCTCAGGTGTTACTGTGTGATGAAGTTTCACTGCTACTTCCATCATAGGACCCATCTTCTTCCTCTAGGAAGAACAAGCACATTGTCACCTAACTCGTCACTACATGACTCTTGCACGACACCATGAACTGAAATCTCTAAGTTATCTCCCAAACTTCAAGTTAGAGGCTGCTTGGACACACATTTCTCACGCAATGATATAGCTGTTTAGTGATATATTTTCCGACCACCGCATCATATGTTGTCTGTTCATCAATATTTGGCACCTCACTCACTCGACTTCAATCCATGCGATTTTTGGTTATGGACTTATTTGAAAGAGAACATCTATAGGAACAACATTCAAGCCACTGCTGACCTAAAGGATAGCATAAAGAGACCCAAAGGACACGTTACGAGAGATAATTGCGAAAGTGTTCTACGATTCCAGCTACTTGTTGAATCAATGGTCATCACACTGAACAGTTTTACTTTCGTTAACAAGTGACACGTCGTTTGCTTCTGCAAATCGTGCTTTGTTCAGACTTTGCTGCCAGCAGGTTTTCGTCGATAATCCTAAAAAAAGGTTGAAGTTTAATGATAACCACCCCTATTCACAGTATATATACACTGCTCGACATTGAAAGTGCCCCACCCAGAAGGACATGTCATACAAACATGCAAATAGAAGGGTGAGTGTGTGCAGTTGAGATATGCAAATAATGATAATCCGGAGTCTATGGCATGTTTGTCTCAAGAAATAAAAGGTGCAAGAAGGAACAGGGGTGGTTTTGTGTTTATGCACATGGAAGTCGTGTGAACAGTTGAAATTAAGTGGTTCCACTTGGAAATTGTTCAGCGAAGAATGAAAATGCCTGGTACATGCCATCAGCAGGATTATCGCCATTTATATGCTTTTGAGAGAGGAAGAATTACAGGCCTTTGTAAAACCAGATGGACTACATGTCGTGTTGCTACCCATGTTCATCGGGATGCACGAACTGCTGGAGGCTGTTGACAACAGTGGCGAAATGAAAATTCTAGCATGCATCACAGAGGGAATGGTGCCGTCAGACATATGTCAGCACGGCTTGACAGGCGCATTGTTTGACATGCTCATTCGTCACCACAGATTACTGCAGGCTATATTCGACGGGCTGTGTCAGAAACCATGAACGTCCCCATTAACGACCTGAATGGTAAATCAAAGTTTGCATGAGACACTCCTGCGCTCTAGACAACCGTTACATCGACTACCATTGACTGCAAACCATCGCAGCGCTCGTCTGGCTTAGTGCCAAAGTCGTGCGAACTGGGGTCACAAATGGAACACTGTTGCGTTTAGTGATGAAATCCGTTTCTGTCTGGGTGCTGAAGATCGATGGGTCCGTGTATGGTGACAACTGACGAGAGGACGGATCCAAATTTTGTTCACAACCAGCACACCACCCATCAGCCAGGCATAATGATATGGAGTGCTATTGGATATGACAGTAGGTCACCTCTAGTCTGCATCACAGAAACACTGAAAGATTCACGATACGTTAGCGTGGTTCTGCAGCCTGTTTTGTTACCATTCCTGGGAAGCATGAGAACGCCCATGTGCATATTGCTAGGGTCTCCAGACAATGTTTCCAACATGTAAGCCATGGCCAGCATGATCTTTAGATTTATCCCCAATAGAAAATCTGTGGAACCACATTGGACGACGTATGCAATCCTTTTACCGGTCAGTGCAGAATCTCGATGAATTACACTGGGCAACACACAAAAAGGCTTTGAAATGAAAATAGCCAATCTTTACTAATTTCGAGGTGCTGAACGCGAAAGTGACAATAAAATTTGTCGATTGGATCTTCTTTAGGAGAGACAGAGATGGTCATGTATAAACGACTCAGTCCACATTGAGTACATAGGTCACCATTTCGCAAAGCTGTATTTTAAACTCCAGATTGCAACATATCGCGTTGTATTGCATCAGCCCACCATAGACACAACCCCCTGAAGTATTGCATCATTGTCTGATGCAATGTAGTTGAGTTATGACATCGCTGCTTTGCAATCGCGGACAAAAGATGATGCAGTCGTTAGTTGTAAGCGACGTCTTGTAGGGTGAACAAGTCTATTGAGCGACTCCCATTTATCCCTGAGTCATATGTACAACACAAGTGATCCTTGCAGTTTTAATCCAGCAGTAGTGATGCCTTGCAACTGTGTTAATAGTGCCGATACATTTTGTTACATTTGCAGGGAAGTGAGGTTTTCAAACCACAAGAGGGCTAATATTCCAATAGTGAAAATGGGTATGAGTTTTATTTTGGATGCAAGATCGGTGACCAAGACAAGGCCTGGGCCCCACACATATCCTGCAGTAAGGTGTGCAAGAAATCTTCCAAAGTGGCTGAAAGGAGAAAAAGTGGCGATGCCATTTGCCGTTCCTATGGTTTAGAGAGAGCCAAGCAATCACGCAAATGATTGCTATTTCTGCATGATTCCACCTGTTTCTGGAGCATCACAAGGAAAAAGAAGTGGACAACAGCGTACCCGAATATAGAATCTAGAATCTGCTCTCTAACCAGTTGCACATGGCAAAGGCCTTTCCATTCCCAAACCTCCAAAATAATTTTCCATCGATTCAGACAATGAGAAGGGAAGCGAACCGACGTTGGGTTCTTCGCAGTCTTTGGTGCTAATGAAGATCCATATGTCTGCCACGGTGCCTCATCTACACCACACATTCTCACCGAAGAAGAAATGAACGATCTTGCTCGCGATCTGGAGCTGTCCAAGGCCAAAGCAGAGTTACTAGGATTAAGACTTAAACAATGGAATCTTCTCGAGGAAAATGTCTGAGTGACTTCTTTTCGAACTCGTCATGAGCAGTTTGCACCTTACTTCATAAAGGAAGATGACCTTGTGCTCTGCTCCGATTTAGATGGCCTGATCAATGCCCTCAGAATCAAATATGACCCTCAAGAATGGCGACTATTCATAAACTCCTCGAAATTGAGTCTCAGATGTCGCTGCATAACGGAAATCGATTTCCATCCATTCCTGTTGTACACCCAGTCTACATGAAATAAACCTACAACAACCTAAAGCAGCTGTTGAACTCTTTTCAATACAGTAAGAATGGCTGGCATCTCTGTTGTGACTTAAAGGTAGTGGCTCTGTTGATGAATCTGCATCTGGGATATATGAAGTACTGCTGTTTCTTTTGAGAATGCGACAGCCGAGCAAAGACTTTGCACTATGTGAAGAGAAACTGGCCTCAGAAGTCTCTGAATGTCGGAGATAAGAATGTTAAACACCCAGTATTGGCAGAAGCGCACAAAATCTTGCTACCATCCCTACACATCAAACTCGGTGTGATGAAAAACTTCGTAAAAGCCATGGACCGGACTGCATCAGCTTTCAAGTACTTGGCTTGCAAATTCCCCCGACTCAGCGAAGCTAAAATTAAAGAGGGAATTTCTGTGGGTCCTCAGATTCGCGATCTGTTCAGAGACCATATGTTCAACAACCTGCTTCAGGGTGATGAGACAAAGGTTTGGGACGCGTTTTGTTTGGTGTCAACTAAATTCCTCGGGAATGTCAGGGCAGACAACTGCAAGAAACTGGTTAAGGAATGTCTCTGTATCACAAACTTGGCTGCAATATGTCCTCAAAAGTTCACTTTCTCTATTACCACTTAGATTTCTTCCCCAGCAACTGTGGAGTTGTTAGTAATGAGCACGGTGATCGTTTTCTCAAAGACATTGCAACAATAGAGAAATGATACCAGGGAATCTGGTCCACTTCAATGCTGGCTGACTACTGTTGGACGCTCGCCAGAAATGACCCTGAGCAGCTGTATAAGCGACGGGCAAAATGACGTCGGAAGCGGAGTTTTACCGATACATGTCATATGTACATATTATTCTATTACACAAGAAACTATCGCGGATTTCTCAGAAATCGGAGCCAATTTTGCATTTTCATTGTCATATTCGTGTTCAGCACCTTGAAATCTTCAAGAAATGGCTACCTTTATCTCGGAGGCATGGCTTTCATGAAAAGATTTTACCCAGTGTTATGGGAGCAAGTCAACGCTGCTTGGTTTGAAATTCCTCAGGATCATATCCGTCGACTGTATGACTCCATGCCACGCCGTATCGCTGCCTGTATTGCCGTTCATGGCGGAGCAACCACCTTCCTAGGCATTCAAATTGTGCTGCATTATCACATCTTGTAACCACTGTAAGTGGATGCATATTATACATGGTAGCAATACATATTATATAATTATACATGGTGGCACACATATAGCAATACATATTGCCACAATACGTATTGCTATATGTGTGCTACATTTCACCCCTATCCCCTTACTCCTTCTGGGGGGCAATTTTAATGCCGTGCAGTATATATATATATTTAAATATTCATCATAATATTGGTTCAGCATTTAAAAACGTAGAGAATTGTGGAAGATGAAATATGCATCAATTTGCTTACTTTGAAAAAATAATTTATGACTCTCAAAAATTGAAAAAATCGATTTCTTTTTAACTTGGATTACACTGTTGAATATTCTTGCTTCCATTACTCTCTAAATAATAAAGAAATATGGTTGAAAATCTGGACATCGATCTGATTCAGACATTCATTCTTCAGTCACGTTTTTACATAAAAAAATGCTTAATGGCAGGGGCTGCTCGTCATTAGGAGCCGAATGGTCCAGGACCCACCAATATCTCTCAAATTAATATTAAATTCTAAATTACAATGAATAATAAAAATCATAATTTACATTATTTTTTTCTGACTCACCTTCCAGTTTTATTTTCATTTAATATGCATTTATTAAAGTAATACCTCCAAACTACCATGGATAGACTTCAGATACTTCATGTACTTTTAAGGGCAGGGGTGGCTCAGTCTGTAGCGCGCCGGACTCGTAATCTGTAGTCCCAGCTGGGTCACCGTTGAAATTTATCTCCGCAAAATTCCCCGCCCTGCCCACGGTCAGTAGGGGACACCGATGGGCTTGGAAAGGTCGCCATCCGTCGGATGGGATGTTAAGCCGTGGCCCCGTATCTGGGAGACCCATACCCTGTGCACCCATACCCATATTGCGTTAAACAAACGCTGGATGGCCTTGATGGGAGGATACCATCTCTCTCCCAATAGCTGTTCCAGTGGGTCCCCTTCCTCCACCTTCGGGGTCCATGTGACCTGGCCATTTAGCCCATGATGTACAAAAAAGTACCGCTCAGAGGAAAAACAACCCAACTCATGTACTTTTAAAGGATGAGATCGAAGTGCGACCAAATATTTCCGTCATTTATCATACAAGTGTCAATCATTTGCCATACGCATTTAAGCTAGTTGAAGGCGTGGTTTGGACCAGTTCTGAAACTGCCCACAACCTTACCGCATAGATAGATCATATCGCGGATTAATTGTTATTTAAATAACTTTTTAGCTTCTATTACACTAATAAAACTCACATATTTGAAATATTGTAACGAAAAACAATATGGAAATTGTTTAGAAAAAAACCTAATGATGTTTTCAAGGGTTTTTCGGTAAGTTCAAAATTGTGTTCAATAGATGAATTTCAGAGAGCAAAACGTGGGTAAAGAGTAGCCTGCATGGGCCATCATTATTTATGAAAAATATTGCAACGGAATCTTTATCACAGCAGAATAACGTTAATTCTTTATTTGATGCGTAAGCTACCGATCGGTCTGCTTCTGGGGATTTATGTAAACACGCGCCATTGGTCACTGATATGATTTGAGTTATAATGTTGCTCATAATGTTCTGTATATTTATATTCGTTTTCTATAATAGCGAATTGTATTCATTTAAACAGCCTCATAATAAATAACAAGCATACTCGAACGAGCTGTTAGACACCAATAGTACACAGTCCTTGATTTACACCTCAACCGCCCCTAGACACAAAAAACAATATTGCACACAGGCCCCGATCTAGAAAAAAAAATATATATATATATGTAAACAATTCTATATTATGCCAATACAGTTATACATATATTTTCCAATATGGCAAATATTAATACAATAAATTAATATATGTATAGCGTGGCACGAAACAAAATCGAGCCAAAACATGTAAAAAGGACGGGAAGAGACTTAATTTCCAATGCAGTATAACCTCCCCTATATCCTTCCCTGATTGCACACTTACCTGCAATCATTTTTCATATTTTCTAAACAAAACCAGATTTTCCATTCACAACCATGAAGAAAAAAAAGTAATAAAATCGAAATGGATGCGGCAATTTTAACGATAAATACAAGAAATAATTTTCTAACCCAATATGGCAAATATTAATGTAATAAATTAATATTATGTGCATTCTATAATTTATATTATTCAGTATGCAATGACATTTTAAAGCAAAATTATTCGTTTTTAAATTTAAGTTTCTTTTTTGTCCTCGCTTTTCTCACTTCTATGCTTTCTGAATTGAAAGCTGTATTCAAAGTTCCCTCTAATTCCCAAATAACCCTTTTGGAGCAAAATATTACTGGAATAAATCTCTAAAAAAATCCCAAATCTCGTTTTTGAGCAATATTTGTTTACTGTTTGAGTCTGCTACATTTGAGGGACAAGACGCCGCCGGAAGTATTCGGTTAACGTCACGGTATAGTGCCCCCAATACCCAGATATCAAAGTTGTTTACTCCTTACATGGAGGTAGGAAGAAAAGAGGAAGGGCCCTAAGCACTTGAAGATGATGCTACGGCGACTGCGCGGCAGCCATGTTGTTCTTTTCAAAACATTGATCAGTAGTGTTGGAATACAATGTGTCTTGCGCTATAAAAAATTGATTTTATACGATAGTTGTGTTATGTTAATTATTCAGCGTTTTGGATGCACTTTAAAAAAGATACCAGGAATTGACTTTCATCGGTCAGTTTGTCATTTTTATAAAGTTTAACTAATTATATAATGATACAAGTATCTTTACGTTCTAATTACGCCATTATGAAATCAGATTTATTTCGAGTTACAAACCTCGATTTTTCAACAGATTTCTTTCATTTTCTTAGGATTGTACTCAGTGATAAATGTAAAGAAGTACTTCTTATATTGATTGATTAATTCATTTTACGTACACTTATTTGAGAATTCCTTCTGCAGGCTTTCTCAGTTAAAAACTTTTGTTGGCTGTAATTGAATATTAGTGTGTATTCTATTTAATGGATGATGAATTTACATACTTTTAAATAGAGGTGATAAAAATATCAAGCAGTTTCTTTTTTGTTTTTTATTTTATTTTAGGTGGAAGTATTAGATATTATTATTTTATTTAAATGTTTCAGTGTTTAAAATCCTCTCTCTTCCTGATTTAATACGTTCAGTGTAAAAAGGGAAAAGTAAATTACAATAAAGTATTTTCATAAGGTGAGAAATATAATCTTTCTTTTTTTTAATTTGGATAGCATTTAAGGGTTTTGTTTAAATGCCCCATTTTTTTGGATTGGAGTCTTATCTTTTTGAATTTCTTTTTAGATTAACTTAATGTGTCTGGTGTAAATTGTCATAGGTGAGTGACAGCGATCATTAGTTAGGGTGAAAATTTTTCAAATTCTTTAAATAATTTTAGTTAAAAGAGGAGAGGAGAGTGTAATGCTTTTCTCCTTTTCGTTAATTCTTTTGATAGGGTTCTAATTTTCCCTTTTAAAGTGAATACTGAATTTATTTAATTCTGTATGGATTTTAAATAGAGCGAGTGTATTGTTTGTAGTTATTTTATTTTTACTATGTTGAGGGGTAGGTTAGGCGTACATGAAGGAAGGTATGAGAGACTGAGGAAATTAGGCACTGAGATGTTGGGTTCGAGCCACTGTCTGAAACGTTGCCTTCTTTTTATATTTTTTTTTAATTAATATTATGTTCCCTTCACCCTGTGGATATATTTTTTCCTTTTTTTATACTTTTTTAATTTTTATTATTTTTGCTTAGTATAATTTTTAGTTGCTATTTTTATGTAGTTTTTTCAGATATTATTTTGAATTTTTCCTTTGTGGCTGAGGAAGGATGTATTTCAATCCTTATGGGATTTTTTTTGAGAGATGGCAATAATTGTGTATTTTGTATTGATTGTTAACTCTGGTTGAGGGAGGAGAATGAGCATGAGTTGGGGAGATATGTGAAGCTGAGAGTACAGACACAGAGCTGGTGGGTTCGAGCCACTATCTGGGGAGGGTTTTTGGATTGTTAGCTAGTGTTTTTGTTTTCTTTTTGTATATATATATATTTAGTTCCTTTTTTGTTACTTCTTGTATTAGCAACAGCAATATATTTATAAATAAGCACAAATTCAGGAGTGTAGCTACCTCAAAAAATCGGGAGAGTGATCACACCAGAAATTTTTTTTCCTTTTACGAATTTAGAGGTGTGTTACAAATTTTACATATTTATTTCAAACTTAATTCAATGGTTTACTGTTTGGTACTGTTTTATTTAAATAATTTTTTTGAAAAGATGCTTTATTTTTTGCACTGTAAACTAAAATGCACTGTCAGCTTACGGCCAATACATAGAAATTATCTTTTACTTCAGCTTTCCATTAAATAAAGAGAGACAAGAAGCATTACAGATTACAGTTTTGCTAATGTTTCTGTTTGATTAGTTTCATGAATTTTTGACTATATCACAAAACAAAGAATTTTGATGATGACACACTTGTTTGTAGAAGATGTTAAGTTCCTCATCTATCAAAAAATATCTTGGATAGATGTGATTGTGCCTTTATCCATTATCTGAAATATCAGAAAATTTTAAACAAAGTCAGTACAAAGTTTTAAAAATGTCTAATCAATACTTAAAGGTTACTTATGTGGTATAGATGAAGCCCTGAGATCTTGGGGCTTCATATCAAAACAACACACATATTGCTACAATCAGAACAGTGAATGTGAATAGTATAACTGCAAATTGAGGATTTTAATAATGATGTAATACAAACTAGGTTACAAGTGACTTCCAGCAGTTAAAATTTAAAAAGTTATAACTAAATGTTATAAATCATAATTTTAAGCTAATTTGCATCATTTTCTGCACTTTGTTGTCAGAAAAGGAAACAGTTAACCGAAAAATTCTCCAAATAAAACAGTAGAACTAATTAATCAATAAATAGTAAATCCAGAGCTACCTGTTGACTTTGAAGTCAAAATGAAAATTCAGTACAGTCATAATTGTCTTAATAGTGGGTGTCATAACTTATTAACATATTTTTGGAGTTGAATCTTTACTATTGTGGAAAATCACCGAAAAGCATTTTAATGTAGGTGTGTTATACATGATTTCTCCACCAAAGTTTAAAGTGTTTTTTAAAATCTACCATTTTGGCTCTTACACTATTGGCTTTATTTAGTTTTGTTAGTCAAATTGTTTAATTTTTGTGGAATCAGAATTTTTTTAACATAAAATAGCTATTTTCTGAATCTTACAAATGTGATTTTTTGCGGTTTAAATGCTGCTATTGCATATAACATTTATGTTTTATCCATAAAATGTTTTCTGCTGTTATCAGTGCAGTAAAATAAACTTTTCAAATCTTGCAATCGTTTGTTATTGTCGAATTCAACGAAATACATAAATAGTTCTGCTATACAGTAATTCAGTATAGAAATATTCATTGCATTAAAAAAAAGCAATACAAATTCAAAATAGCTTAAATGGGCTTTCTATTAGTCGTAAAAAAATAACTTCCCGTATATAACGCACAATAAAACTGAGTATAGCACGTGAAAAATAGGTTTGATTGCAGCGGCAGACGGATTGTTTTTGAAGCAACAACATGGCCACCGCCCTGCTGCGTCAGCATCATGACTTGGACAAGGAAAGCGCGTTAGGGCGTCTCCTCTCATTCATACCTCCGTGGACTCCTTAGTTGGGATATTGTTTACTTCTCCATTTTAGGAAGTTTAAAATTTCTTTTGTGAATTTGCAAGTTAAAAATTAAAATGCTGACCATTTTTTCTCTTTCGTAACTGATTATATTTCCAATGGTCGCTAACAATATTCCATTTGAGAGTTCTGTTGCAAAGTACATTCACATTTAAATCACATTATAATTAACCTTTAGCATTTCTTTATGGATATTACTTTGATAAACGTTTTAGAGCATTCTGTTATTTCAAAAAATTCATTAAAATAATGTTGTGGGAGGGAAATTTTTTTTTCTTTCTTTACATTACACGATGGTGACCAGTGCTTTACTAATGAAAATGCAGTACACATTTCTTCAATTTAGATTTATAAGTTGCAGCTTTAATGAAGAAGTGGTGGAAATCTTTTTCTATTGTAAAACCATAGATTGTATTCAGTACCTGATTAACACAGAAACCACATAGACTTTGGCATAGTGCCCCCAATACCCAGATACCTCCCAAAGGAGAAGCAATTTCATGCTTTTGTAGAACATGTAGGTTGTGCAAGCAATGCCATAAAATAGTGTTGATAAGTTATTATTAACGATTAATGGAGCTATTGCTTGCTGAAATTTGAAATTAGACTTTCAATTTTTACCAAGCAGTAGCTGCACTAACTTTATGTTCCCTGCCACACGTGCTTCGACGTTAAGTGACCAACTGATAAATATGCAACAAGTTAAGGAAAACTACGGGATTTAAACTTTTGTTCAGATATTACTTTGAATGTTCAAGAGTTCGTCTACTTTTACAAAAGCTTATCTTAGGAAAAACAAAATCATACATTGTTGATATATAACTTTCTTTAAATTCTCAATTGTATTTTTCTTTTTAACCTGATCGAAACACTTAATATTTAGGACTGCTCTCATCTTGCTATCCCGGTATTTTGCGCCATTCACCTTGGTCCAATGGGTATTGGTTGGCTGCGATAGCATTCTCTGAGACATTGGTTGACTCGACCAACATTCTCTGAGACATTGGTTGACTCGACCAACATTCTTTGAGACATTGGTTGACTCGATCAACATTCTCTGAGACATTGGCTGACTCGACCAACATTCTCTGGGACATTGGTTGACTCGACCAACATTCTGTGAGACATTGGTTGACTCGACCAACATTCTGTGAGACATTGGTTGACTCGACCAACATTCTTTGAGACATTCGTTGACTCGATCAACATTCTCTGAGACATTGGCTGACTCGACCAACATTCTCTGGGACATTGGTTGACTCGACCAACATTCTGTGAGACATTGGTTGACTCGACCAACATTCTCTGAGACATTGGTTGACTCGACCAACATTCTTTGAGACATTGGTTGACTCGATCAACATTCTCTGAGACATTGGCTGACTCGACCAACATTCTCTGAGACATTGGTTGACTCGACCAACGTTCTCTGAGACATTGGTTGACTCAACCAACGTTTTCTGAGACATTGGTTGACTCAACCAACGTTCTCTGAGACATTGGTTGACTCGACCAACATTCTCTGAGACATTGGTTGACTCGACCAACATTCTCTGAGACATTGGTTGACTCGACCAACATTCTCTAAGACATTGGTTGACTCGACCAACATTCTCTGAGACATTGGTTGACTCGACCAACATTCTCTGAGACATTGGTTGACTCGACCAACATTCTCTGAGACATTGGTTGTGTAACGCTCCAAACAAATGCAAAATACTTGAAGTTTTATGCTCCGGATAGCTTAGACGGGCGCCAGGCAATAATTAACAAATTGCCAAAAGTAGAATAAGTTGATTTAGGGTTCAAATACCATCGAGCGTTAATGAGTAAAAATCAAAATGATTGTCAAGAAAAATATAAATATAAAAAAAATCCTTAATTCGCGTTGCTCAACAGAAAAAAATGTACAGACTCAAAATGTTTTAAATATAACAAAACAAATTTATTTCCAAAATAATTCAACTCACCAAGACATCAATGACGAAACATAACTCCTGTGCTACACGCACTGTGCTTGGTGCTACGCACCTTGTGCTCTCGTTAGTGCTACTGCACTAACTCCCCCTTAGTGACTAGCAGGCCACCGGTTTTTGACAATGAGCCGGCGCATGCCGGGAAAGGCATTTGCATGCGCTTTAACGGTACAGTTGGAAGATCTTTAACGGATGCGGCGCATGCGCAACTCCTAGAAATTCTTGGATGTGAGCGCTGTGATGCCAAAAAGGAAATAAAAAAATCCCCAAAATGATAAATATAACGTAAATTAAACAAAACTGGTTAAGGTAAAGCAAAAGTGAACGATGAGGCATCACAATTGACTCGACCAACATTCTCTGAGACATTGGTTGACTCGACCAACATTCTCTGAGACATTGATTGACTCGACCAACATTCTCTGAGACATTGGTTGACTCGACCAACATTCTCTGAGACATTGGTTGACTCGACCAACATTCTCTGAGACATTGGTTGACTCAAACAACATTCTCTGAGACTTGAGGCCGTTGTCACTCAGCAAGTTAATCCATAGTGAGCAAAAACGTGCCACAGGAGGTAAAGCAACCCAACCTTCATGCAGTATTTGTAATCTACAATACTAATTTTCTAATACTATATGCTTCGCATACTTTTAAGCATTTGAAATTTTCTCTTATAATACTTAATAACTTTATAATAAATCTTAGTTCCATGGATTATTTTTTGTATCTCTCAATTGTCGTTTGCTAATACGTTTTTATTATGGAATCTATTTAGCAACACAAAAATCTATTGTTGTCCAACAGCCGCTGTACTATCGAGATTAAATCAGTGTCAAATCACATTTTTGGTGTGAATATTTAGAATTGTGTTTCCAAAGAATCCAAAGAATCCCTTTCACTTGCAGCACATTTTTAGTATATCTGAATTAAGTCCCTGCATCATTGATATGCCTTGGAAAGAAATATCTATTTGAAATAAATCTACTGTTTGTTTAATACGCATTATACCGTGTTTTTTATATGTATTTACATAACTTTCCAATTTTCTAATTTTGCATATTTCTTTATTGGTTTTCAAAAATTTTTAATGCATCTAATTACACGTAGATGAATGTAGGGCAACACAGTAGGTACCCGCTTAACGTCGTTAATTTGTTCTTTAAAATACGAAGTTAAGCGGAAAACATCAAACTTATCGATGGGACTGAAATGTATCACAACATACACTGTTCACAAAAATTAGGGGATATTTCAAAATGAATATGAAGCGATAAAAAAAGAAGCATTTGATTTTTTTTATTAAACAAGAACATCAGGAAAGCAAACGACAAGTCAAAGAAAGTTGTTCGATTATGCAAATGAGATGCAAACTCAATTGTCGTGATTGAGTAGCAAGTGACATATTGGTGGGGGTGAGCAGAAGCATGTCACACTGGACGAGAGTGCCACACATTGACTGTTCAGTAGGGTGTATGGTCACCCAAGACTGCCAAAACACACTGACAGCAATGGGCATGGACAGGATCAGAATGTCCAGCAGTTCTTGTGGGATCCTCTGCCACTCTTGCTCCAGGGCAACTTCCAGCTCAAGAAGTGTTGTGGGAGGCATGGGACGGTTTGCCAGATGTCTTCCCAGTGCATCCCAAGCATGTTCAATGTGATTCAGGTCTGGAGTACGTGAAGGCCAGTCCATGCGTTCGATTCCTGCCTCCTGAAGCATGTTGTTGACGAGATGCGCACTGTGGGGCCTTGCATTAGCGTCCATGAAAAGAAAGTTGTTTCCAACTGCTCCAGCATAGGGTACCACTATAGGGTGCAGGACCTCATCTCGATATCTGACAGCAGTCAGCGATCCGTTTCTGATGACGTGGAGGTCGGTACGACCACCAATGCTGATGCCAGCCCACACCATGATTCCACCACCACCGAAGGAGTCCCTTTCTCGCATGAAACGTGGATTCTCCCGTGTTCCTCGTTCACGCCAGATCAGGACACGATGATTGTCAGGCTGCAGACTGAACCGTGACTCATCAGAGAAGAGGACAGTTAACCACTCATTACGTGTCCAAAGACGATGCTCATCAGCCCACCTTCTACGGTGTTCAGCAGAAAACGGAATGCATACCATTGGTCGCCCGGCATGCAGTCCAACACGATGGAACCGATTTCGTATCGTCTGGGTGCATATCCGTCGTCTAGTGGCAGCAAGAAACTGTCCCCGCAGCTCTGTTGCATTGCTGCGCCTGTTCCTTCTTGCCAATAACGTCAAGTAGCGGTCATCTCTTGTTGTTGTGGCAGATGGGCGACCCTGCCCTCGTCTTCTTCGTACTGTGCCAGTCTCTTGAAAGCGATTCCACAGTCTGCTAATCACGCTTTGGGATGTTCCAAGTGCTGTTGCCACTGTCGTCTGTGTTTGACCAGCTTCAAGACGTCCTACGGCTCTCCAGGCTTCCCATTCGGGCAAATCGTGTTGCAGGGGCATTGCAAGGGCTGGGAAACTGCAGGATGTGCACTTTCAAGATCAGGGAACGTGCAGATACTCCAGTACTTTCAGTCTTTTGTGTAGTGCATTTTCACCAATGAAATAAAAGTTGGTTTTGCATCTCATTGCATAATCGAACAACTTTCTTTGACTTGTCGTTTGCTTTTCTGATGTTCTTGTTTTAAAAAAAAATCAAATGCTTCTTTTTTATCGCTTCATATTCATTTTGAAATATCCCCTAATTTTTGTGAGCAGTGCATATTTTTCACAGTATGTGTACTGAATTGTAGTATTAGTAATAGCTCGACGAATTTTAGCGTTAGTACCCATAGGCTACTTTATTCACAAAATATTTTAATCATTGTGTATATTTTGTATCGACCCTGAAGTAGTAATAACATTATCTTTAGTTATTACGGTAATGAGAAGAGCAACATGTAGTTAAGAAGTTATAAACCACTTCTGCAAATGTGAATCGGAGGAATTAAGCTGACAGATATAGAATGCAATAGCACATAGTTGACATTTACTTTATTTACGTTCAACAGTAGAGCAATACTATCAAAATATACGAAATTCATATAATTTGGAATGAGAAAGTCGGACATAGGACAATAAAGGCGATTTCCACCTTGTTTCTAAAAATGCAATTAAAAAAATTACACTTTACCTTCGACGATTCCTCGTAGGTCGTCGACATTGTTGACAGGGGCAACGACTCCAGCGGCCTCTAGTGGTTAATGTGAATATTATATATGGTGCAAAGCAATGGGAAAAGTGCTTTCCAACGATAGCAGTTGCTGTTCATTGAATTCTGTGGATTGAATATGGAAGATGGTAACTGCCACTGTATGATACGATAACCAATGCAGTGGCGATGAAGCGGGATTCTTCATACACTCCTAGCTCGACTAGCCTGGCAAATTCGTGCTTCTGTTAATTTTGCAGTAAAATTCGAAGAATATTATATAAATGTAAACTTTATGTTAGAATAAACTTATTAAAGTTAAGAAAATACTTTTACTTTTATTTAAAACATTTATATTTCTTATTTTTAATGATAATTTTAAGGGAATCAATGCTTCCGTGGACGCTTCGCCACTGGCTGTAATGGTTTGTTATAGCTGCCAGTTGTAACCATGGATTATGGGCTTCAGTTCTAAAGAATAAGTTTGGGGTATAGCAATAGGTATGGGTTTCAATTGCAAAAGAAAACATCCAACTCAGTCACAACCGTTGAAAGGCAAAATTAATATTTTGAATAGCAAGGACAGATGATCAAGTTCTCGGGTTCAGTTGTAAAACTAAGTGAGCAATTTAAACAATGCGTTGTGAACTACAGTTAAAACAGTGAGTTATCACTTTCAGTGATAAGTTATGGATTGCAACGATAGGTTGTGAAACTGATTGCGAAAACGGGTTCGATTTCAACGCTAGAATTAATAGAGTGATACTTTAACCGTCTACGTCATTGTGGATTTCTAGAAGAGTGACATGTCATGCAAATAAGCAGACTTGAGGAACAGGCGAGCAGGACGGCTTCTCGAGATCAGGAAATCGTCGACCACTTTTAGAGCAACAAAACTGTTCTTATTAGAAATACTTTGAAATTAAAAAGAGCACTAGTTCGATTTTTCACCCTCCCTGAAATCAGCGACCAACCAGAATGAATTTTAATGCGTCCTGAAAATACCTTCCTCTCCACTTAAAATATTTGTTCTGGGAAGTCCTAACGGGTGGCTGTAACCTCTTTCTAAAAGTTATTCAGTGGAACCAAAAGCCTTAATGGTAATATACCTTAGTATCCCTATCACGTAAAGTAGCAATCCAACTGAAAAAACATTCAACATCACCAAAATTTGATTTTTTTAAATAATGTTTTTGTAAAGACATTATCCTACTTGGGTAAAGAGACTAATTCTATAACTTGATTCACCCACAATTCCTCAATGAGCTACTAAAAGCATAAATTATTTCCCGATATTCTTTTAGATAAGTGAATATTTATAGAAAACATTTTTCTAACTGTTTCCACTTTTTAATTTCTTGCAACTTTTCTTTTTTTACCCAGGGAGCGACTTACGAGTGGGCAGGAGATTTACCTCAACAGGCTCTCACCATCCTTCATCAGCATGCCATCCAGGGAGACATCACTGAACTGCAGCAGTCCATTTGGTTAGTTGGTCACACGAAAGGAGAAAAGAAATGCCCTTTTATTTACTGGATTGTTTTATGTAGAAAATGCAAATTAATAAACTTTACAAAATTTTCATCCAAATGTAATTAATACACCCGTATGTTTGTAGTGCAGGGAAAAAATATCAATTTTCATTAGTACTGCTTGGCCGTCTGAGTGGATGTCACGTTGAATCGCCATTAGCACTGCTTGTCGGTCTGACTCGTTGTTATGTTGCATCTCCATTAGCAATGTTTGTTCGTCTGAGTGGATGTCAAGTTGCATCCCCGTTATCATTTCTTATTAGTCTGAGTGGATCTCACGTTGTATTCCCATTAGCACTGCTTGTCTGAGTGGATGTTACGTTGTATCCTAGTACTGATTGTCTGTTTGTGAGAATCATACATTGCATTCTCATTAGCATTGCGTCGGTAGGAGGAAGATCTTACATTGCATCCACATTAGCACTACTTGTCGGTCTGAATGGATGTCACGTTGCATTCCCATTAGCATTGCTTATCAGTCTGAGTGGATGTCACGTTGAACCCCCATCATCATTGCTTGTGGGTCTAAGTTGATATCATGTTGTCTCCCCATTAGTACTTCTTCTCTGTCTGAGTGGATGTTATCTTGTATCCCCATTAGTACTGCTTGTCTGTTTGAGAGGATATCACATTGTATCCCCATTAGCACTACCTGTCTGAGTGAATGTTACGTTGTATCCTCATCAGTACTGATTGTCTGTCAGAGTGGAAGTTACTTTGTATCCCCGTTAGTACTGCTTGTCTGTCTGAGTGGATGTCACATTGTATCCCCATTAGTACTGCTTGTCAATCTGAGCAGATATTACGTACTGACTCAGATCCCCGTTAGTACTGCTTGTCTGTTTTAGAGGATATCACATTGTATCCCCATTATTACTACCTGTCTGAGTGGATGTTACATTGTATCCTCATCAGTACTGATTGTCTGTCTGAGAGGAAGTTACTCTGTATCCCCGTTACAACAATTTATATTGTATTGAGCTTGCGCAATTGGGGCTTCGACACCTTCTTCGATCATAGAAGTACTGCTTGTCTGTCTGAGTGGATGTCACATTGTATCCCCATTAGTACTGCTTGTCTATTTGAGTGGATGTCACATTGTGTCCCAATTAGTACTGCTTTTCGGTCTGAGTAGATGTTACGTTGTAGCCTCATTAGCACAGCTTGTCTGTCTCAGTGGATCTTGCATTGCATTCCCATTAGCTATTGCTTGTCGATCGGAGTGGATCTTTCATTGCATCAACATTAGTACTACTTGTCGGTCTGAATAGATGTCACGTTGCACCCTCGTCATCATTGCTTCTCGGTCTGAGTGGATGTCACATTGTATCCCCATTAGTGTTGCTTGTCGGTCTGAGTAGATATTACGTTGTAACCCCATTAGCACTGCTTGTCTGTCAGAGTGGATCTTACATTGCATCCCCATTAGCTATTGCTTGTCGGTCGGAGTGGATCTTACATTGCATCCACATTAGCACTACTTGTCGGTCTGAATGAATGTCATGTTGCATCCCCGTTAAGCATTGCTTTTCGGTCTGAGTGGATGTCACGTTGTACCCCCGTCGTCACTGGTTGTCAGTCTGAGTTGATATCATGCTGTATCCCCATTGGTGCAGCTTCTCTGTCTGAGTGGATGTTGCCTTGTATCCCCGATAATACTGCTTGTCTGTTTGAGAGGATATCACATTGTTTCCCCATTAGTACTACCTGTCTGAGTGGATGTTACGTTGTATCCTCATCAGTACTGATTGTCTGTCTGAGTGGAAGTTACCTTGTATCCCCGTTAGTACTGTTTGCCTATCTGAGTGGATGTTACATTGTAACCCCATTAGCACTGCTTGTCTGTCTCAGTGGATCTTGTATTGCATCCCCATTGGCACTATTTGTCAGTGTGAATAGATGTCACTTTGCATCTCCGTCATCTCTGTTTGTCGGTTTGAGTGTATGTCACGTTGCATCCCCATTAGTACTGCTTCTCGGTATGAGTACATGTTACCATTAGCACTGCTTGTCTGTGTAAGTGAATCTTACATTGCATCCCCATTAACACTACTTGTCGATCTGAATGGATGTAGCGTTGAATCCCCATTAGCATTGCTTGTCGCTCTGACTGGCTGTCACTTTGCATCCCCATTATCACTACTTGTCGGTCTGAGTGGATGTTACGTTGTATCTCCGTTAATACTGCTTTTCGGCAGTAGAATCATGTTTTAGGTACGATCATGAATACAACCGTTGATTCCTTGTCTCATAGAGAAAATGTGAAACTTTAGCTTAAACGCTGCGAAAGTAAAATTTTCTGCTTTTTGGACAATATCTATATTTACCTAAGTAAGTATCGTACACGGGCTTTTGGTTGCAAAGTGTTCAGAAAAATGTACCAAGGTCAATAAATGCGTTTATGTGTGTGTATATGTCTTAGTTATAATGGAATTTATTTATGATGCCTGCCTATCTACCTTTCAGTAACTAAAAAGCTGCTGCATTTGGACACTGGGAACAATTTCTATTAAGTTCTGTTTGATATTGTCCATTTCCTCATTCTTAGTCCATTACTTTCTTTAGTGTAAGGGTTGGCTCAATCGGTAGAGCGACATGCTCGTAATCTTATGTTCCCAGTTCTAATCTCACGTAGACCAGCATTAATAATTTTCTCCCATGATTCCTGTTAAGATCCCTGTGAGGGGCTTAGAAAGGGGAGACGTCTACACTTGGAAATACCGCCGTCCGTTGGATATATGTATTAAGCCTTGTTTCAGTGTGCAGTATAGCCATACCCTGTGCAATTTAAAGAACACGCTGGATGGCCTTGACTGGAGACTTCCATCTGTTTCCTAACAGCTCTCCTGTGGGTCCAGTGGGGTCCTTGTGACCTAGCCATTTAGCCCATTGGGTGCAAAGAGTGCCTCTTAAAGGTAAAACAACTCAACCCTTTAAGAGTTTAGGTTCATTTATGCCTAAGTCTATTGCCTAATGTGCTCTTCTTCGAAATCAACGCAATCTCCTCTTACAAAAGATGTTTCTTAAAGATGATGAATGTATTCTTCGTCCAACCTCATCATTATGTACATAATCAAACCCTCTAATGAACAAGATGTTGCTTAATTTCCAAAATCAAATCCATGAAGCTTTCTGTTATTACTTACGCAGAATTCACGATTCATTCCAAAATTTAAGTCCCCAATCATATTTAAATACTCATGCAACAACATCCCTTTTCCTCGTTTATATTGTTTTTTTAACCCATTCATTAAATTATTAATTTAAACCTTTGTGCTTAGGCGAATGTTAAATATAACCCCTCTTTGTGTTGTTTGTGTTCATAGCCAATGGATAACTTACAGCCGAAAGCACCGAGAAGTGGCTTTGGACTACGCCCTGCTCTATCAGTTGTTGGATGAGCTAGATAGGACTTGGACGGAGCAAGAGGAAGTGCTCTCAATGGACGAGGTATGTGCCAAAATCATCCTTGTTCAATGTATGTTATGAAAGGAAGATCCTCCCTCGTTATTGACTCATTCATTAGTAATTCAGTGATGTGCGGCCGCCGATGACTCGAGGATGCTTCGAGCGCCTGTCACCTGATTTGAGTGCTTTAATCTTTGTAAGAATCATCAAAATCTCTCATCATTCAGATAGAAGAAATTGATCATTCTTTAAAAACCATTATTTTTCAGTGGTGTGTGTCAACAGTGATTTTATGAGCTTGCGCAATTGGGGCTTCGACACCTTCTTCGATCATAGATTGATTGACAACTGATTCTTAGTTACCAAGACCTATTGAAAAGAGAGATATTAGTAGCTCTGCTTAGAAAAAATATACTGGTACATTTAATACGTATAAAAGTTTTTGAAAGATTGACTGACAGCTCCGGCTGACGACTGAAGTGCTGATAGGGGATCAAGCTAATTCCAACTATGATGCAGAAATTGTAGAGCTCCGAAATTTTTCATCTAGGGGTAATCCTTTTCGTAGATCTCGGGACAAATCCAAAATCTGACTTTCCGACGTTTCCTTCACGGTCACGTAGAGGTCAAGCGTTTATCTATGAGTGCTACAAACGTTAAAACTGGTGTTTGGTGGAGTTTCGAGTTGTAGCTATCGGAAACATTAGGAATTTGGAATCTGCAAGATCCTCGAGGTCAAAGGTCAAATATTGGTCTATTGATGCTAGAGAGGTAAAAATTAGCTTCTCTCGGTATTTTTATCTCTAGATCGCAGACATCTTGCCCAATATTGGATGCCTTAGGTCCTTCGAGGTCTAAGGTCAAATTTCGATATACCTCTTCTGGACAGCTATAAATTGATGAAGGCTGCTAAACGGAAGTAGTGAAGGTTCAGGCAGCATAACACAGAAAAGGGTTCAGGCAGCATAACACAGAAAAGGGTTCAGGCAGCATAATACAGAAAACAAATAAGTGGAATTTTTACATCCGGTGTCACGTTCAAGATGAAATAGGGGTCGGAATGACGGGCTTAAAAACAAGAGATGCGAAGGCACAGATTGATATCTAATAATACCATAGAGATAATGGTACTTAGTATCAGTACTTAGAAAGAGAGATACTGGTACATAGTATCATTACTTAGAGAGATATTAGTAATTAGCATTATTACTTAGAAAGAACGATACTGGTATTTAGTAGTAGGCTACCCACTCGGCCGTCACGTGGCCGAGTGGTTAGCGTGCTTGACTGCAAATCTAAGGGACCTGGGTTCGAGCCCCGGGTAAGGCATGGATGTATGTGTCGTTTTTCTGCTGAGGTCTTGCCATCCTCTCAGATCTCCTACTGTGGCATGTAAACTGACAGGCTCCTGTCAGACCTCTGTGGCAAGCAGCTGCTTGAGGGGGTATTTTTTTTTATTTAAATCAAGTTAGTAGCAGGTGTTTTAAGAGGTGTAGCTCTTCCCTCGAAATGAGAAGTTTCAAGAGGAATAGCTGTTTCCTCGAAATAAGTAGAGGTTTCAAGTGGAGTATCTCTTCTCTCGAAATAAGTAGAGGTTTCAAGTGGAGTATCTCTTCCCTCGAAATAGGTAGAGATTTCGAGTGGAGTATCTCTTCCCTCGAAATAAGTAGAGGTTTCAAGTGGAGTATCTCTTCCCTCGAAATAAGTAGAGGTTTCAAGTGGAGTAACTCCACCTTCGTTGCATTTCTCTGAGATCCTGAAGTTCAGGGTTTTGCAATATTACTCCCCATTACCTCTTTAATGAAATTATTATCATTTCATGCCGTTACAAGATGGAGAGATTAACATGGCGTCTCCGTTTTGTGACTGAAATTCCTCTTCTCCTTCACAACAACTGTCAACAATCAAGGGAAGGATTTCTTCAAGAAGAATCACCTATGTCTTCAATTCAATAGCCTTCACTCCCGATCACAAGAGTACGGAGTATTTTGCGAAAGGACTCTCTTCCTTTCATTCTGTCTGAGATAGGATTTATCCATTTCTATTCGTTTACTGATCACTGCAATTGAGGTGTAGTATGGCATGTGAGCTGTAGGTGCAGGAAGAACCACGAAGTGGTAACTTTAAAATAAGGTTAATAAATTCCCCTTAAAGCTTGGTTTAGCTTATCCACAGGAAAAGTGACCCAGAAAGAGTGAAGGGATAGCAGTAAAATGTAGCACACACATACCATGATTTAATTCGCAGCCACTTACTTTTAGTTGGTTGAGGAGCTAATGAAGCACAATGTGACTGCCTCAGTAGGTGGTTGCAACACCGTGAACGGCAATACAGACAGCAATACGGCGGGGCATGGAGTCATACCAACACCTCCTACAAGAGAAGGCCATCCAACAAGCTCCATGACGTCACGCTACTTAGACCCGTGGCCAACGAGAGAGACAGGCCGCGGCGCGAAAATGTCATGTGACCAACTGGGTCTTAGAATTTGCTGTCGAGATTGTGGTGGTAACGAGGCGTTCGTGTTTAGGGTAACGGAGTAAGCCTGTGGTTGTCTCGTGTTCTCCTCGTGTTTCTCGTGAGTGTGTGTGTGTTACTCGTGTTGTATTATCCGTTTCTAATTGATATTTGAAACAATATTTCAAGAATAGTTGAAGTGATAATCAAGTGGATCAAGTGTATGTGAAACTAACCTTCTAAAGTTGCTGTCGGCTGTGCCCATCCGGTAAGTTGCTTATCTCCTTTGTTTAAATCTTTGTTAATGTGATTTGCTTTGTATATCACTGTATGGGAAAGTGTGCATATATAATTACATGTCTTTATATTTTTTGAATACTTTTCTGCTATTATAATTTGTTTTTTAAGACAAGTTGAGTTCCGGCCAAAAAAAAATGGAGGTTGAAACTGTAGTTTTTGGAATCTACATTTCAGAGACTTTTTAGTAAAGCAATAAATTTCGATCTTTTATTATGTTTTCAGGTGTAAACTACATATATATATTACCTGCATATTAACATGAAAAAGTTTAAAATGAGTCCTTTTCGATAGTACTGAAGTATGGATGTTTAAAAGACCGATTTTTTTCGGGGAAGTTTATCTCAAAAGTAATGTTTTTTCATATAAAAATGGTAAACATTTACCTAGCTTTTAAATATTAAAAACAAAAGATGAAATTAAGATATTGTTAATTAAAGTATTTATATTTCTATGTATATATATGCATGCGGTGGTTAGAGCCACTTCAAATATTATTACTGCCACTTTGTGGCAGGAATCATATTTGCCACTTTGTGTGTTTATCAATGGAAACAAATTATACAATATATATATATAATTATTATTCTAAATTTGTAAGTACTGGGAACAAAATTATTCAGTCTCTGAAATGCCCACTAAAATCTATGAAATATATTTCTGTGGCTAAACTCATTTCAAATTCTAGACTCGGTATTTGATAGTCATGTTCTCAAAAGAAAATTTTGTATACAAATAAAATAAGTTCCATAAATTGGTATCCTTTACAGAACTAAATGTATGACAGAATAACACAATTTGGTGATATATTGTAAAAGTGTAGTATCTCAGATATGTGAAACATACAATGCAAATAGCAGATTGTATCCTACCTGCTGAGTGAATGTTGATAGGTTTTAATATTCATGTGCAATTGGGAACTGGCATTCAATTTAAAGCAGTTTACATTTACAGTACTTTTAAAATATTTTGCTGCAAGAGTACTGAATAAATTGTGTTGTTGATTTAATACACATTTAAAAAAAATTAGTTACTGCAATCTTCCTAATTTTTGATATGGAAATTGCTTTAATTCGCCAAAAGAATTATGGCATTTAAGAGTGAAATTTGGCAAAATGCCCATATAAATTTTGGCAAATAATATTTTTTGGTCACTCAAAGAAAATTTTTCTGTGCCTAGTTATTGTATTTTGTATAAAGAAATTAATATGATAAAAAAAACCTACAGCAGTTAGGAGGAAACCTGTTCTAAAGGGTATGCCAGTTTTTATGAAACAAATTATGGTACTTTATATGTCATGCCAACAATTGACAAAAGTTACCCTTTATATTTGTGATGAAAATATTTAATTTAGATGGGAGACTAAATATCATTAAAAGTTAGCAGGGTTCACCATTATTGTTGTAGTGATTTTGCATGCACCTCAGATTTTTATCATAAATTAAGTAACATATGCTACATGCACATTGGGATATAGTTATCACAATTTTTTTGTCTTTCAGTACATCTTTAAAATTTGCTGATAGTACAGTTGCTTTTTTCCATATCAGCATGCCACGTCATTGTAGTGTTAGTTGGTGCTGTTCAAATTACGATTCAGAATCCCAGCACATAACACCATTTGCCCTGCCCAAGGATGCAGAGTTATGTAAGAAATGGATTAGGGAAATCCCTACATGTTTTGAAGGACTGAAAGATCCACGAATATGCATTAAGCATTTCGATGACTCAATGGTGATCAGAGTTGACAAAATCATGTATAAAGGAGAGTCGAAAGAATATCCACGTAAGATACAAAAACTAACAGATGATGACATCCCTACAATTTTTAATCGTCTTCCTAAATATTTAAGTTCCACTACCCCATCTGTTAAAAGGCTTTCTGATGCCGAAGAAGAAAATCTTCAAAAGGCAATGGAGCAAAGCATTCTGGATCACAGAAACTATATTCAGAATGATATCATTATTTGTCTAAATAATATCGAAGACTACTTAAAATCTAAAAGTGTTGAATTGCATAAAAAACGGACACATTTTAGGACAAACTGTAAGCTTGTGTTATGTTTGATGTATATTGAATCTGATTACCCTTGTATTTCTGGATGTATAAATATAAGTTAAAATTTAGGATTTAATGTTTACGTTGATAAGGAAAAAATATCAGTATCTAAGTTACCAAAGAAAAATGCTATTTTAAACTCATTTTATATGCTGGAGGAACTTATGAAGTATATTGAAGAGCAGAAAGTAACGGCTAAGGTTGGAAAATATTTTAGATTTTGCTGTTGCAATTTTAAAAATGTTACCAAATTATCAAGAGTGTGATAGTTTAAAATTTCTTGTTGAGCAGATCAGACTATCAGCAGTTGAAAATAATAATAGACGATATAATAATCAAACCATGGTTCTGACTGCTTGCTTATATGTACATTCACCCTCAGCCTATAAAGTCTTATTAAAATTTGGGTTAATGTTCTTACCACACCCTTGAAATTTACAGAAATTTATATGTAATTTTCAACTCTCTACCTCAACCTTTGATGCAGTTTGACTAGAAAGCAGATTGAAATATTTAAAGACACATGAACGTTTGGTGTGTTTGTTGCTAGATGAAATATATACACAGCCTCAAATGTCATTTAAAGAGGGTCAATTTTATGGTGCAAGTGCATTTAATGCCACAAAATCACCAAAAACAGCCCAGGTTTTCATGGTATCTTCTGTGTTATCGAAATATAGGGATGTAGATGCCATAGTTCCTGTTAATAATATGAGTAGCTTACATTTGAAAGATATAAGTCTGTACTAACTTTATTAGAAACGTTGGGTTTTAAAGTTGTTTCTATAGTATCTGATAATACTTCAGTTAATAGAAAAGCTTTTCAGCTTTTTGTAGCAAACAAAATTTTGCAACCAAGCATTTCTCATCCTTTAGATAGCTCAATGTTGTTTTTTATTTTTGATACAGTGCATATATTAAAATGCATTAGGAACAACTGGGAGACAAAAAAAATGAAAACCGTTCCATATGCTATCTAGATATGAATGATAGCAATACAATTGTAAAGGCACAGTATCGGCCTTTGGAATTAATGCATGAAATTGAAAAGAAGTCACTGGTGAAGTATGGTAACACTTTATCTATTAATGCACTTTACCCTTGTAGTATTCAAAAGCAAAATGTGAATCTTGCTTTAAAAATCATAAATGAAATAATGTTGTTGCCTTACAGCACATTGCCAAAAATTATTCAGATGTTTTTAACTTAGTGGATGGTACTTGTTCATTCATAAATACTTTTGTTAAATGGTGGAATGTAGTGAAAGTGAAAAGTGCTTTCGATGGCAAGAGGTTTAATGATATATATATAGAGAACCCATCAGAGCAGGATCAGATTTACAAATAAAGTTTTTGAATGATTTGTCCCATTGGTTAAAAATTTGGCGAGTGAGTTAGTTCCATATCTGTTTGAGAAATATAAATTAGATTATATCCTGTTAAGCAAGTTTCAAAGTGACAGTTTAGAAAGTTGATTTAGTACATACAGACAGTTAAGTGGTGCAAATTGTTATAATGGCTGTTTTCAGCTCCTTGAGAGTGAACGAAAAATAAGGTTTAAAAATGCTGTCTTGTTCTCAGCAAAACACGTAGAAGTGCATTTAAAAACACTGTTTCTTGTTGAAGAACATTACAATAGTACAATAAGGCTTGACATGTTTACAGATTTGTTAGAGGCGGAGTTTGATTTCAGTTCAGTTCCACCAAATGTTATACCAATATTCGCATATATTGGTGGATTTGTGGTTAAAAGAGTACTTACGGTGAAAAATTGTAATACACGCTATAAATGGTTGCAGTGAAACAAAGATGTAGAAGTAGATCAGTCCTATGAATTCATAGGGGACTTGGATAAGGGAAAATTAATTCTACCTACACACAGTTGTTCTTATTTGGTTCCCTATGTCCGACATAATTAAAAATCATATAATATATAATATTATATGATTATATAATCATATAATCATATAATATATAATAATTAAGTTTATGAAATCAGAAAGCCAATTGTCATTAATATATAAAATCTGCTGCATTCATCTCAATAGAGCACATGCTATAATTGTCTGTGCAAGAATACCCTTCTCGAGAAACTACAAAATGTATCTTTTCTGACAGCTAAAGTATTGTTAAATAATTTTGTGAAGTCTGCAAATGATAAAGAAAGTGACATAAAGTGTAATGCACGAAAGGTTAGAAAACTCAATACTAAATAATAATATCTTAATTACATCTTCTGAAATATGGCACTTTAAAAAATCTGCAATGCATTTCATGTTTAAAAATGCACCAGAAAGCACATATTCATGTCACAAATTCATTTAGTGTAAGTTATAATAAGTACTTAACAGATTAGGAGGCTCACAAAAAAGTTCACATCATTACCTTCAAACCTCCATTCATTTCACATTCATCATATCCATGTTTCATCTTGTACTTTATTTTGTGTATTTCCAAAGTATTAAGTAGCTTACAATATTTTGCTACGTATAGTAAGTATACAACTTTGAGAGACACGTGTCATATTTCAATACTTCTTTTCTCACAGAGGAAAGCTTTTTCATAACTCTAGAAGAGATAATATAATTTTATTTACACGCGCTTCATCTAACACATTACTTCTGTACTTCTCAAAAATTCAGTAGCATATAAACCTATTTTGATAAGTGTATTGCTTTAATAAGGTCATAGTTCATATCAGATATTGGTTTAATACAAATCTGTATCACTTCTCAGCTGGTATTTTGGTTTTTTCTAAAGCAATAGGTAAATTATATTCATATTATATAACTGTATTATATAGAGTCGTGTTATATTTCATAGCATTAATTGGTTAAATACAAATCATTTCCCCATGTCACTTCTTTGCATCATATGGTATTTTATTTTTAGTATTTCTTGGGCATCAGTTAGACAGTAATCATATTTTGCTAAGTGCACTCTGTAGTAAAGCCCATGTGTTATATTTCATAGCATTAATTGGTGAAATACAAATCATTTACCCATGTCACTTCTCTGCATCATATGGTATTTTATTTTTAGTATTTCTTAGGAATCACTTAGACAGTAATCATATTTTGCTAACTGCATTCTGTAGTAAAGATTATGTGTTGCTAAGTGCATTACTGTAATAGAGATCATGTGTCATATTTGATAGCTTTAATTTGTTTAATACAAATCATTTACCTACATTATCTAGCATTTAATTTGGGGGATTTCTAAAGCATAAAATAGTGAATAATTTTATTTTGCTAACTGTATTGCTCTAATATAGGTCCATTGTGTCTTATTTCATAGTATTAATTGATTTATTGTTTATATGCTTTCTTCCATAGAAGAAAGTTCATTTCACAGCACTGGTTGGTTTCTGAAAATTAATTTACTCGCTCAGTATTTTTAATTACGTAGCATTGCATTTTAGCTATTTCTATAAGCATCCTATAATCAGATCATTTTTAGAAATGCATTAGAATAAAAGTAATCTTTCATAGCATTAGTTATTTTGATCCATCAGTCTCTTCAACTGATATTTTATATATTTTCTCAACTATCAGGAAGCCTATAAACATTTCATTTGGTTAAGTGTGTTAGCTTCTGCATAAACAGTCTTTTCAGTCTTAATTTAGTTTTGATCAAATGCATCACAAAGCATATAGTGAAAACAATTCTTATGTTAGTGTATAAGTAATGTCATTAATGTAGCATTTTTCATCGTATATTAGGATACCATTATAGAATAGTGTGAAATCCATGTATAAAGAATTCTGGTGCATTATAATAAATGTCTTATCCTAGATAATAGAGTCTGTATTCATATAATTGGTTATCATTCATATTATTTGAAATATTCATATCATTTAGTAACATTTTTGTTGGTGATTTGCCTTTCAAGTGTAGCTTATTAGGTGATTTCTTGTAACTCACTGATATATGTATTAAACTAGAAATATATTTTTTCCCTTACATGTAATGTGATTGTGGGAATAAAAAAATAAGTTATATTTTATTTGGTGTTAATTGTTGTTTTTTAAAGTTAAAACGAAAATCAATTGATTACGACTATTCATTCCATGTTATATCAATGGGAAGCTAAATTAGTAGCTCTATAACTTCGAAAATAAACGTTTTAGAAGTAATTTTGACTTAAGATAGACTTGCTAAAAACTTTATCTAATTCTCCCTGTACAGCAATATTCACTCAATATTTAATGAGTTATGGAAAGTTTGAATATTTAGTGAAAACAATGCGAGTCCTAAGAACATTTAAAATATTGAAAGAATTATGAACACAAATATACCCCTATGTTAAATGGTTTAAAATACTCTTTATTCAAATTGTAATTTTTTTTCTGGTAAATTTTTGTTTGTCGCTGCTGTTGTTAGTATTTCAAGTCTTCCATAATATCTACTAATCTAATATTCTGGAAAATCGATGATTAGTTTTGTTGAGGACTTTCATTAAAGATGCTTATTTTAGGAGTAGAATGAGTTATAGAGCTCCGAATTTAATTTCTCACAGACATAACAAGGAGGGGTCATAATTCAGTGATTCCTGATTGTTGGTGGTAAACGTAAAAGAAATAAAAAGAAATTCTATATCAATTAATTTTGAAGCATGCATTCTCTTTAAAGCTTTTTCCACGTTCAAATATTGCTAATAAAAGCATTTCGAAAAAATAAACTTTAAAATACTTTTAAAAATGATGTATTCATAGGTGGCCTTACAAGTGATTTAGAACTTCATGATAAACATTTTCATTTTATATAAGGAGCGTTACTTTGTGCAATGGAAATAACGCTAGAAACGATCTTCCACCACGATGGCCCGTCGAGCCGTCCTAGTGGATGATCATTTCTAGCATTAGTTTCATATAGAAATTTTCCATTGCATAAGTTTTTTTAAAGTTTATTCTTCTGAAATGTCTTTATTAACAATATTTGAACGTGGATGATAGAAAACACGCAATGAAAAGCAAATATTATCGAAATAGCTCTAAAGATAATGCATGCTTTAAAATTAATTGAAATAGAATTTCTTTTTATTTCTTTTACGTTTACCACCAACAATCAGGAATCACTGCATTATGACCCCTCCTTGTTATGTCTGTGAGAAATTAAAATTGGGAGCTCTATAACTCATTCTACTCCTAAAATAAGCATCTTTAATGAAAGTCCTCAACAAAACCAATCATCGATTTTCCAGAATATTAGATTAGTAGATATTATGGAAGACTTGAAATACTAACAACAGCGGGGCCAAACCAAAATTTACCAGAAAAAAATTACAATTTGAATAAAGAGTATTTTATACAGTTTAATACAGGGGTATATTTGTGTACATAATTCTTTCAATATTTTTAAATGTTCTTAGGACTTGCATTGTTTTTACTAAATATTTAAACTTTCCATAACACAATATTGAGTGAATATTGCTGTACAGGGAAATTAGATAAAGTTTTCAGAAAGTCTATCTTCAGTCAAAATTACTTCTAAAACGTTTATTTTGGAAGTTACAGAGCGACCAATTTAGCTTCCCATTCATGTAACATGGAAAGAATTGTCACAATAAATTGATTTTGGTTTCAAATTTAAAAAATAACAACTGACAACAAACAAAATATAATGCAATATTTTTATTCCCACAATCACACTACATGTAAGAGAAAAAAATATTTATCTAGTTTAACACATATATCAGTGAGTTACAAGAAATCACCTAATAAGCTAAACTTGAAAGGCAAATCACTAACCAATATGTTGCTAAATGATATGAATATTTCAAATAATATGAACGATAACCAATTACATGAATACAGACTCTATCATCTAGGATAAGATATTCATTAAAATGCACCAGAATTATTTATACATGGAATTCACACTATTCTATATAGGTATTCTGATATGTGATGAAAAATGCTACATTAATTACATTACTTATAAACTAACATAAGAATTTTTTTTCTCTATATGATTTATGATGCAATTAATCAAAACTAAATTGAGATATTGATTTGTTTAATACAAATCATTTATCTACATCATCCAGCATCATCCAAGAAATTTTAAACTATCACACTCTTGATAATTTGGTAACATTTTAAAAATTCTAACACAAAATCTAAAATATTTTCAACCTTAGCCGTTATTTTCTGCTCTTCAATGTACTTCATAAGTTCCTCCAGAATGTTAAATGAGTTTAAAATAACATTTTTCTTTGGTAACTTAGATAGAGATATTTTTATCTTATCAATGTAAACATTAAAGTTTAAATTTTCACCTATATTTATACATCCAGAAACACAAGGGTAATCAGATTCAATATCCATCAATCATAACACAAGCTTACTTTTGTTGTGGCTCAGATTCTTAATCGTAATTTGAACAGCACCAAATACACTGCAACGACATGGCATGTTGATGTGGAAAAAAGCAGCTGTACTATCAGAAAATTTTAAAGATGCACTGAAAGGCAAAAAAAAAAATTGTTGTGAGAAATACATCCCAATGCATTCAGCATATATATTGCTTAATTTATGATAGAAATCTTAGGTCACTACAACAGTAATGGTGAACCCTGTTAGCTTTTATTGATATTTAGTTTCCCATCTAAATTAAATATTTTTATCACAAATATAAAGGGTATCTTTTGTCAATTGTTAGTGTGACATTTAAACTATCGTAAATAATTTGTTTCATAAAAATTGACATATTCTTTAAAACACGTTTGCTCCAAACTGCTGTAGTTTTTTTTAATTATATTAATTTCTTTATATAAAATACAATCAGTAGGCACAAAGAAATTTACTTTAAGTTACCAATAAATAAATATTATTTGCCAAAGTTTTTAAGAGAATTTTGCCAAAAATCCACTGTTAAATGCCATAATTCTTTTGGCTAATTAAAGCAATTTCTACATGAAAAGTTAGGAAGATTACAATAATTATTTTTTTTTAAAATGTGTATTAAATCAACAACACAATTTATTCAGTACTCTTGCAGCAAAATATTTTAAAAGTACTGTAAATATAAACTGCTTTAAATTAAATGCCAGTTCCCAATTGCACATGATTACCTATGAAAAATCACTGAGCAGGTAGGATACAACCTGCTATTTGTATCGTATGTTTCACATCTCTCAGTTATTGCACTTTTACAACATATCACCAAATTGTGCTATTCTGTCATACATTTAGTTTTGTATAGGATGCCAGTTTATGGTACTTATTTTATTTCTATACAAAATTTTCTTTTGAGAATATGACTATCAAATACTGAGTCTAGATTTTGAATTCAGTTCAGCCACAGAAATATATTTCATAAATTTTAGTGGGCTTTTCAGAGACTAAATAATTTTGTTCCTAGTACAAATAAATTTACACGTTTAGAATAATAGATACATATATTGCATAATTTGTTTCCACTGATATAACACACAAAGTGGCACGTGTTATATCAGTAATAATATTTGAAGTGGCTCTAACTAGCGAATGCATATATATATATGTAAACTTTAAATACCTTAATTAACAATATTTCAATTTCATCTATTTTTTAATATTTAAAAACTAGGTAAATGTTTACCATTTTTATATAAAAAAATTACTTTAGTGATAAACTTCCAAAAAAATCAGTCTTTTAAATATCCACACTTCAGTACTATCGAAAACGACACATTTTAAATTTTTTCATGTTAATATGCAGGTAATATACATACGTAGTTTACACCTAAAACACTAATAAAACATCGAAATTTATTGCTTTATTAAAAAGTCTCTGAAATGTAGATTCCAAAAACCACAAGTTTCAATCTCCATTTTTTTTGGCTGGAACCAACTTGTCATGAAAGACAAATTATAATAGCACAAAAGTATTTAAAAAATATAAAGAAGTGTAATTAATTATGCACACTTTTCCACATAGGGCTATACAAATTAAATCACATTGTTAACAAAGATTTAAGCAACAAAGGAGATAGTCAACTTACCGAATAGGCAAGTCGACAGCAACTTTAGAAGGATAGTTTCGCACACACTTGATTATCCCTTCAACGATTCTTGAAATATCGTTTCAAATATTAATTTGAAACGGAAAATAAAAATCTTGCACTACAAGTGCAACACAACTTAGTTGCACCACGAGTTAGACCCACGTTCGTCCCGTCAGGAGCACTTCGCTTGTTAACTGTGTGATAGTGACTCACCGGATTTTTTAAACCATATAACGTGCGGTTTACTTTAACAATTTTTTTTTTATTTTTCTACTTGATGATTTAATACATCGTTAATTATAAGTTTTTATTTTTAAATCTTCAATCCAAAAATTTCCTGCTGAAACTTAGCAATCAGTACACCCGATTTCAGCATTTTTCTTAAATTGCCTATATGATAAAATTTTCTTCAATTGGGAGAACCAGTTTTGATCATAATAAAATTTAAATACTCTGCTACTCTTAATAGATTTCATCACTTTAAATATTTTCCGATCTTTTTAAGTTCTCACCACTTCTAAATGTTACCATTTTAAATAGCAAAAACAATTCTAATTTCTATAAATAATTTTATTGCCACATCAAAACATATGTACAAAAAAAGATATAATTCAAAAACGCATTTTAACAGTCAATAACTTAACAATTCTAATTTCTATAAATAATTTTATTGCCACATCAAAACATATGTACAAAAAAAGATATAATTCAAAAACGCATTTTAACAGTCAATAATTTATCCCTCTTGACACTTGATAGTTACAAATAAATACTATTCACATGATTATTACAAGAAAATTCAATTTTTAGAACTGACTGTTTTCCCATCCAACCTAGGATATACCATCATTCACTGGATTATATAAAAGGCTTATTTGCCAAAAAATTAAACTTGATATTGCATACACATCTTCAACACAAATTATAAACACAATTGTTTTTGAAATTGCTATTATGAAGATCTATAGGTTAGCATTTACATCTGCTGCATACACCTCTTTTATAATATCAAAGGCACAATATTGAAATTAAAAACTATTTTGAATCAAATGCAATTAAATGCATTCTTATATATCTATGACTACTATAGAGCAACTGATGGAAGTAAACCTCTTGCTCTACAATACCTTGCAAAATATTTTTTTCCAGCCATAGCTATTCAAACTCATGTCATCAAAACTAAAAAGCAATTCCTCTTACTATAAATGACTAGTCTAAAAAAATACACACACTAATGGATTATTCTCTAGCATGTGTTTTCTCCAGATGTACTGCACGAATATATTATTTTCTACTTAGAATCCCTCCATCAAGTAAACACTGTAAATGACTACTAGCACTTGAGATCAAGGAAGGTGAAACCAAACCAAAATTAATAAAAACAATTTTTCACCAGTGGCCAAGCAGCAATTCCCATATGAAATATCAGAACACATATCTCACTAATCATAAACACACAATGTTTCACACTGATATGCAGTACCTGTCTATAGGTACTATTATGAAGATTGATAGGTCAGCATTTACATATTCATAAACCTGTTGTATAATATTAATGGCACATTACATTGAAATTAAAACCTATTTTGAATCAAATGCATTTAAATGCACTCTTATATATCTATGACTACCATAGAGCAACTGATGAAAGTTGTACAATACGTTGCAAAAATTTTTTCTCCCAGCCTGAACTCTAAATTTTAACTTCAACTCAAAATATTATATGAAAACTAAAGGAATTCATCATCTCAAACACCTAGTCAAAAATTTTAAACAAACGTGATTATCTATTTCATGAGTCCCATGTCTACTGGACATATGTGATAATTTGCTACTAAATATATATATACACACACACACCTATAAATTATCCACAATCAGGAACGCAGTTATTCAATTTCAGTGTTCAAAGACTGGCAAGTGTAATTCTATTGCAATTAGTCAATAAATATTTAACTGAAAAATTTCCACCGAGGAAAAAAAAATTAAAAACACCTGGACTATTATTTACATAGTCATTAAAAGAAAAAGATGCACATAGAATAATTAATTGCTTTTTGACTCCATAATTTAATCAAAGCAAATAAACTTGATGTTAAGCACATGTGACACAAAATATTAATCACTATGATTATCAGTCACTTTAATCAGATATTCTTATTATTTCCACATTTCCTTTAATATAAATGCAAAATTAACGTAGATAAATGATATTATTGAATCATAATTTGCCAATGTGATTATATAATCGAAACTGTTATATTTGGATAATACCAGTAAAGAACCTATCCTACATTAAAAAAGAAAAAAGTAAAGTGAAAAAAAGTAAAGCACAAAGATTTGAGCATTTAATTTAAAGCTAGTTATGTTAATAAACTGCTAGAAATTATAAATGTACTACTTACAGAGGTGCTGCTTGTGTCAGTGTCTGTAATTTCCTTTTTTATATATGAGAAACTGGAAAATCATTGACTTTTTCACAGTAATATTTAACAAGGTATTTGTTGATGCACAAACATATTAACTTCATAACAAAATCAGTTGAATGCCCATTATCACATATATCAGTAGGTAAATATTTCTCATTACAACTCAAGGTATTCATTGTTAAACTGGAGACAGCAGATCTTTGGTTACATGATTTTAAAAATTCAGCTTCAAATTCAGCTGATAACAGCTTGGATATTATGATGTAATTGTATATAATTATGTTAGTGACATGTTCAGTGGGGTATTTTAATCCTCCACGATCAATTTTTTGATCAGATCCCAGGTTTCACTACATTCTATATTTTTTTCTAATACAAGGTTGTCTCTGCAGTATACACAGTTTAATTTTTTTAATGCTGAATAAGCATAAAACCTGATATATAAGTTAACACTGGAAATAAATTATATAAATATAAAATATCACTTTCATTAAATACAATTTGATTTTGCAAATATTGTGAATTAATAGAATGTATGGAATCATCTTCCATAGCATCTACTGCAGTAGCATTAAAATTTCCATGTTTGTATGAATTTAGAGTTAAAGGTAAAAAGTCTTGAATTCTTTTTTTTTTCCGTTTCTCACACCTGAGTTACAGAGATGTGATACTGAGCTCCAGCTAACTGTCTATAACGACCAAAACGATCTTCTAATGAATCAGTCTGGAGTTTACCAGTTAAAATATATTTAAAGTTTAGTTCATCTGTACAATAGCGTGTAATTTCAAGTGTAGCATATGTAGAATGCTTCAGTCCAGGTTTAGTCTCTTTACTGTAACATCCTGTTGTACAATCAGGTTTCTCCCAGTTTTCCAACCAATTCAAAAAATTATTCAAAAATTTGACCTTTATGTCATCTGCTGAATTAGTTAGTGGTTCCTGATACTCATTTATCTTGTGTTTACCTTTCATTGGAGTGAGTACATTAAGTGTGTCCCACCATTTACATATGATCCTAAAGTAATCAGCGGTGTCTTCAAAATGTGGGATTCTGTGTTGTGCTCATGAAATACGAAGGCCTTCAGAAACATGAATATTGAAAATTTGAAGTGCCATACTTTGCCTTTTACAACTGGTGGGACACAAAGCTTTTGAAGTCAGTGTAGAGCCATATTTTATTAAATTTGTATATTCTACTTCAGGTAGCTTTTCAGCAATATTATATAAACTTTTGTTCATCACAGGAATAGTCAACTAATTCAAAAGTGGCTTTTAAAATACGCTTCAAATCATTTACATTGCTAACTCTAAGTGGCAAATTATAATTGCTTATCTTACTAATTTCTACAGTTTCCAAATATTCTGTTACTTGAAGATCTTCATCTATAAGTACTGATAACGAAACAACAGGATGAGGTCGCATAATTATTTTTAAAAACATTACCTTCTTATCCTTATTAACAATAGTCCACAGATGATGAAAATCGCAATTTTCCAAGCAGTTCATTAGCTCATCCAATGAAGCATAATTGTATTTTTCTTCATATGCTTGCTTAGTAGGTATGCTTTCAGCTACAGCGGATTCAATTTGTTTGTTTCCTAATCTGTCGTTTTTTTGGGATGGATTATCACGATGGAATTTTGAAGAAGTAAAATATTCTGTGCATCCTGGAAACTTACATGGTACGGCATTATCATGAAGTGTTGGCTGCAGCAAATTCACAGTTGTCTTTTTACCAGTATTCTGATCATAATGCTCAGATGTTCTGCGGATGTCTTTTGCATCAAAATGGATTTCACAAACCTAAGAGTAATAAAAACTCTCAAAACTTTGCCAAATAATTTATATTTTTTATAGAACATTAATCATCCAACAGAGGATGAGTTAAAAAAATGAATCTTACTTCTCAACATTCAAATATAATCAAATACATATTTTAAATAAAAATGCATTTTTAATGTGGCATCTTAACGTGAATAAGAGTTTAATATAATATACAAATTCATCATTTCAAACAACCGTCTCTATTGTAAGGTGTCTCTCCTACAGATATTTCTAGTTTATTAATGAAATTATAGAACAGTGATTCCCAATTGGTGTGTTCCTTCTAAGACCCAGGTGTGTCGTGAAAATATATGAAAAACAATAATACTCCATAATAACATGGTAACTTCATGGTAAGTGGACTATATCACAAGCATGTCACAGTGAATAAATGATTTCAGAAGTGACACCAAGTTAAAAGGTTCAAAAACCCTGTTAATAGAATCGTGGTTTCATTTCTGTGAAGTTTCTAAAAGAGGAGGCATGAATCCTTATTATTTGGTAACCTAAGCACATATTTTTATATAGCTAAATATATATAGATATACTCCACCACTGCATAAAATCCCATAACTAAGGGCAGACTGATTTGTTAAAATAGATAATTCTAAGTATGTCTCAATTCAATACCACTGTTACACAGTATAACTTGTACAAGTACCTCTTAATACTAACCATTTTATCACAACTAGAAAATTAACATTAACATAGTTATTTAATTTTATAAATGATATGGTATAGGTTGTATGATGTAGTTTTGTAATATTTATGGCTAGCTTTATCTCTAATATGAATTAGGTCACTCTTATTAACCTTAGCAAAATTATTGAGGTTTTCAGCGCAAAATGTTACTGAAGTGTGGTAAACAAATATATTTATATTTTTATGTTCTAAAAACCTAAATCGTTAGTTAAAATATTAAAACATTCGATCTCAAACTTAAAATACAAAACTATTTCACGGAATTGGGCGTGCTAACAAATGGAAGCATGAATAAAATATATTATGGTATACAGCTGAAATAAACTGGAATGAAATCATTCACAGATCTCTTAAACATTTGCCAAGATTAAAAATGCAGGCTTCAATCGTGTACATCTGTAACAAAATATGCTTTTTTGAATAACTTTTTTAATAAATTTTTAAATTAATTGATTACTTTACATATCTTGCTTCAGGTCTAGAGATGAAATGATTAATAACTTGATTTTTTTTGCCTCGGACAAAAATATTTTAAAGCAATAACGCGGAAGACGGTTTAAAAAAGAAAGCTTTTTGAAATAATTTGTGTACTTTAAACGTAAAGAACGGGAAAAGAAAAAACATTGTCTCTAGTTTGTAATATTCCTATGCATAACGAATCCCCAAATTTCTGATTAGATTTGAAACTAGCGCCGCCATTTTTTCGTGTAGAGAACAATATTTTAGTTACAGTTTGCAATGTTATATAAACACATATCTGTGATTTCAGATACAACTTGCATGCAAAACTTAATGGTAACTGAAACTAATTTATTATATAATAGATACAAACTATGTACAATCATTAAAGTTAACTTACTTTCGAACTTTTAGTTGGCACGAAATCCTTTCTTGGTATTGCAGCCAGCCATTATCTTCGCAAATCTTCATCTTCTGGAAATCCAAACACGGAAACGTTTGCCGCCTTTCTGTAATTCCCATGGCAATATCGAACACAACATCGAAAGGGCATTATTGAACACAGCAAAAATCAACTACACCAATACGTGTAAATCTGAATAAATCGCTAGCGATAGTCACCTCGCTCCTTCTCAAAAGCTAACTCAAGCTAACCTAGCTACGTAAGCAGGCTGTTACACGGGGCAGCACGTGGGTCTAACTAGGGTGACGTAGGCATTTTTCTATGACGTAGTTGTAGGAAGGAGGTGTTGGTCATACAGACTTCTCTTGAAGGAGGTGTTGGTCATGCAGTCGACAGATATGGTCCTGAGGAATTTCACACCAAGCAGCGTTGACTTGCTCCCATGTGGCAAATTATAATTGCTTATCTTACTAATTTTTACAGTTTTCAAATATTCTGTTACTTGAAGATCTTCATCTATAAGTACTGATAACGAAACAACAGAATGAGGTCGCATAATTATTTTTAAAAACATTACCTTCTTATCCTTGCTTAAGATTCCACGACGGCCAGTGAGAGAATTGCGCATGTCGTCCAATGTAGTCACACAGATTTTCTGTTTGGGATAAATCTGGAGATCGTGCTGGCCATGGCAATACTTGAACATGTAAACATTGTCTGGAGACCCTAGCAGTGTGTACATGGGCGTTCTCATGCTGGAAAATGGGCTGCTGCATGCTTCCCAGGAATGGTAACAAAACAGGCTGCAGAACCACGCTAACGTATCGTGAATCTGTCAGTGTTTCTGTGATGCAGACAACAGTTGACCTGCTGTCATATCCAATAGCACTCCATATCATTATGCCTGGCTGATGGGTGGTGTGCTGGTTGGGAACAAAAGCTGGATCCGTCCTCTCGCCAGTTGTCACCATACACGGATCCATCGATCTTCAGCACCCAGACAGAAACGGGTTTCATCACTAAACACAACAGTGTTCCATTTGTGACCCAGTTCGCACGACTTTGGCACCAAGCGAAATGAGCGCTGCGATAGTTTGCAGTCAATGACAGTCGATGTAACGGTTGTCTAGAGCGCAGGAGTGTCACATGCAAACTTCGATTTACCATTCAGGTCGTTAATGGGGACGTTCATGGTTTCTGACACAGCCCGTCGAATATCGCCTGCAGTAATCTGTGGTGACGAATGAGCATGTCAAACAATGCGCCTGTCAAGCCGTGCTGACATCTGTCTGACGGCACCATTCCCTCTGTGATGCACGCTAGAATCTTCATTTCGCCATTGTTGCTAAGAGCATCCAACAGTTCGTGCATCCCGATGAACATGGGCAGCGACACGACATGTAGTCCATCTGTTTTCACAAAGGCCTATAATTTTTCCTCTCTCAAAAGCATCCAAATGGCGATAATCCTGCTGATGGCATTTACCAGTCATTTTCAGCCTTCGCTGAACAATTTCCAAGTGGAACCACTTAATCTCAACTGATCGCACGATTTCCACTTGCATAAACACAATACCACCCGTTCCTTCTTGCACCTTTTATTCTCATAAGCCACACATGTCATTGACTCCGGATTATAATCATTTGCATATCTCAATTGCGGACACCCACTCTCCTATTTGCATGTTTTTACATGTCCTTCTGGGTGGCGCACTTTCAATGTCTAGCAGTGTATATGCAGTTTCAAACAGTGATATACATCTGTAAGACATTGCCATCCATCCATATAAAGTCATGATATATATATATAAACAAAACTACAAATGATAGTAAATGTTACTTTTGAAGTTTATAAATGGTAGCTAGATAGTCATTGGAAGGAGAGCTATGCACCAATCCCCTGTGTTGATGCGTAGAACCAGCCAGGCGTAGCACCTGTCAGGCCCCACCTCTCATGGTGCAGACTTCCGTTCACTTCCACAAGAGATATTCTCTTGTGCAAGTGAACGGAAGAGAAGGGCTTTCAGATCAGTGTGCCTTACTGATCTGGACAACTATGGCTACTTTCTTTTTTTTACTCTGCTGAGGAGTGGTCAACCACACAAAAGTCTCAGTGCTGACCATATACACCAACCAGAATGGAATAATGGCTTTGAGATTAATTTATGGATCCTAAATTTGCTGCACTTGGAAGCAAATTTAGAAAATTGACTTCTGTGGAAGGAAAATCTCCCGCTGTGTTTTTTATTTGTTCGTGGGTTGACAGCCCCAAGTGAATAAATTCACAGGATATGTTTATCAGCTGGTAGATAATCCTGAACAAAGGTCATCTCAGGCACCTGAACTCTTTGCTCCTATTGGCATCGTCAAATTCTACATTGGAGGAAGTCTTCCAGTGTAGATGGCTTCAGCCTTTAGTGGTGGGGGAATGGGTCTTTGCCCCATGTCTGCGATTAGGGGGCTGTTTGATATTGTCGGCATTCCCTCTCTCAATAAACATAGTTTCTTTAAACATCCCACTAACCATTTTCTCTCCATAGGTAGTTGGAATGTGAGGACTCTGCACAGAGCTTTTTCTCTTGATGTCCTCACACAAGAATTCCACCATTATAGTTTAGATATTCTCGGCTTGCAAGAGACCAGATGGACAGATAAAGATCAGATTCTTAAAAATAATCTTAAATTTCTCTTTTCAGGGAGGGAAGATAAAAACATTTCTAAGGGGTAGGTTTGCTTCTCAGCAGACAGGATATTAATGCTCTTCTGGAATATGAGTGAATTAATGAAAGGTTCCTTGCATCAAAATTTCAGAGAAGTATTAAAGACTTGAATGTTATCTGCTGTTATGCTCCCACTGAGGATGCCAATGACGATGAGAAAGATAGGTTTTACGGACAACTTCAGGATATTTTGAATTCTGTCAAAAAAGGAGGTATCACCCTTGTTCTAGGTGACTTCAATGTCAAAGTTGATACTGATCCTGACTTCTGAGGAAGGGTGATAGGTCATTATGTTACTGGTAGCTCCAATGGCAATGGGCAACGTCTCCTACAGGTAAGTAAACTCAATGGTTTCAGAATAACTGAAACTTATTACAAACACCGCGACATACATAAATACACATGGGTTTCACCACATGGGCTGCATAAGAATATGATTGATTATATATTAATTAACAGCAAATGAGCTAGTTCTGTTAGGAATACCAGGTCATATAGGGGAGCTGAAATTGGATCTGACCATTACCTTGTTAAAAGTGTCTTGCAGCTTAAACTTAAAAAAGTGTTGTGCTAAGGTTAAAAATTTTACCTTTAATTCTGAAGCTCTGAAAGACCCAGTTATAGCCAAAGCTTACCTTGATAGGTTACTTAGTCATTTTGACAGTCATGGTATGTTTACTACTGAAGTTGAGGAAGAATGGGATCATTTTAAACAGGCTTTTTTGGACACTAACAGTACCCTTTTAGGAAAAAAGGAGCAGAAGAGACAGAATTATCTGAGTGATAAGGCACTTGAGCTTATTTCGGAAAGAAAAAAATGCAGGAATTCCTTAATTAATACCCTAATATCCCTAATAGAAAGCATTGCAGAGAATATATTACAGAGAGCTTAATAAACGTGTAAAGGATCAGTTAGCTGCTGACAATAATCTTTTGTCTGATGGTTTGGCTCACAAAGGCAATGAAGCAGTTAGACAGCAAAACAGCAGAGAGCTGTACCAAATAGCTGACGTTTTGTATGGTAGAAAATGAATAGGTATACAGGGATTGAAGGATAAACATTGTAATATGATTCTCATGATTCTATCATGGCTAGGTGAGCTGAGCATTTCAGTGATTTCTAAATAATGTGGTTAGTTCTACTCCCATTGTTTGTAATGATGAGAAATGCATTATTGGCTTTAATGTTGGCCCTATAACACACTCTGATTTTGGCTATTTCCAAACTTAAACTTCATAAATCCCCAGGGGTCGATGAAATTACTACGGAAATGGTTAGAGCTGGGAATGTTTTGATTACCACATGGATGACTGAAATTTTGAATATCTTTTAAGATAAAGGCATTGTTCCTAAGAATTTTACCAGCTCTATTATTATCCCTAGATTTCAAAAAGATGATCTCAGTTCTTATGATAATTTTAGGGGGATCAGCCTACTTTTTGTTTTAGGTAAAGTTCTTTGTACGATTGTGCTTAATAGAATTAAGAATCTGGTTGACAGGCAATTGTATGATGAGCAATGTGGATTCAGAAGTAGTAGGGGATGTGTGGATCACATATTTTCCCTCAGGCTGATTCTTGAGAAATGTTTAGAGTTTCAGAAACCTTTGGTTGCTAGCTTTGTTGATTTCATAAAGCCTTTTGACTCTGTTGATCGTCATAATTTGTGGTTGATTGTGTGATCATATGTGATTCAATCAATCTGAATGTTGCAGTATTGAGCAGGTGTCACAGTTTAATTATCTTGGGAGCTATGTAACAGATATTGGTGATATGCGGCATGAGATTAACAGACGAATAGCGATTGCTGCCGTGACTTTTAAGAATCTATGGAGAGTGTGGAGAAATAGGCGTATACACCTAAAGACTAAAATTGGACTGTACAATAGTTTGGTTCTTTCTAGGGTTAGTTATAGTAGTCAAAGTTGCACACTTTGTAAACAAGATAGCAGGAAACTAGATTATTTTGATTCTAGATGCTTACGCAGTATCTTGGGCATTAGGAGGTTCAACTTTGTAAGATAATATAATTTATGACAAAACCCAGATGCTCCGCAATTCAGAGACTGCACTATATCTATCGGGAGATGCCACGTTTTCCACTATCCACTGTCGGGGCTGAACAGGACTATAGAAATACAGTCCAGCCTTTGGCAAAACCTAACTATAATCTTCGTCCTGGGTCGCCACAAATAAGGATATTGAGAATCCAATTTGACACGGCGCCCGTGACGCCTCAACTTTGTAAGCAATGATGAGGTTAGGTAAAGGAATCGGCAACCCCTTTGAACCACGTTGGCCATGTTACCCGTATGGATAATTATAGATTTGCGAACAGGGTTAGGAAAAGAGTTAAAAATAAATTCGATCATGGCTATGCGAAAGTACAAAGGGTATTTTAATGATTAACTCTCCACTGCTAATTTCAGATTGTTAGCTTAAACAAAGCGTTTCAAATATTCATTTTAATTTTGACATTTTAAAACTTTTTCCGCCGTTAGAGCGTGCTATTTAAATTATTGGGAAATTCGGAAAATGCAGATCCTAATATTTTATCAACGCATATTTAATCCAAGAATAATTTTTAAAATGTCTCTAAAAACAAAAAAGTAAAATTCCTACAGACGACGAAATGATAAACAATACCTCGTATTTTTTTGTTATTACTGTTTTTTAGAGCTAAAGCAGATTTGCTTTATCATTTTGGTATTCTATAATCAGGGTATGACTTTTTCGAAAAAAAAAACTCGAATCGAGGAGTAACTATCGGGCAATGTTTGCCTTTTAATTCGCATTAAAATGAAAAATAATCCCAATTTTCAAGTATTAGGTAATTTTTTATTTAGATGGAATAACCAATGCATTGTGATTATTTCTTCAGCAAGATTACTTCTGTGCAAACTCTTCTGTATAATTCTTTTAAATCAACAACAAATATTCATATATAAATGAGGTTTTTAAGTACCTATAATGTTATCAATATTTATAAATATGATAACATTATATTGTTTTTTTTACTGTTATAACTTACGCTGTTTTTTCTTCAATATTATGTTTTTATGAAGTATGTCAGGAATTAATAAACTAATTTCTCTTTCATTAATACTAGACTTTCATTAATTTTCGATTAACGAATGTTATTCTGGAATCAATTAATTCGTTGTAACAAAAATGGCATTTTTAATCTCATGTATCTTCCGGCATCTTGCATCAATAGTTACTCGTGCATTGGCAATATTTAATCATTATAATTCGTTCTCTTATCTCTGTCTATGTAGTGTTAGTAAATGTCAAACTCAAACAAATCTACATTTTGTTAATTTTATCTGTTCTTTTTTATAAGAAAAGAAACAAACTATTTGTGAAACGTATACTTTTTCGGGTTTAATTTGAATAGTAAATATCTTGTTCGGAGGAGAGGGTTACAAATTGGTATAAATCGGATAAAATACTACAGAATCAAATGTATATAGAACACTGGCTCCTTATAATAACGCCCAGTTGTCATTCGCAAAACTTGCAGTGATTCGTTTAGTATTTGCTACTTTCAGTTCGCCAAGACTACATTTTTATCATCTTTTCTTTTCAGATTGGTTATTAATTATGTTATGTTGAATTCGTTCAAGAGAAAGAATGATCTTAGCTGAACCATAGGTATGAAAATATCTGAATTATATTATGCTGACGATTTTTTGTCTTCTGTCAAATGATGTTGATAAGATGAACTGTTTCATTCAAGCTATTAAAGAGACTTGAAGGTTTGATGATAGATAGATAATTAAAGTGACGAAAATTAGTGAGTTGGACCCTTTCTCTACCATACCGGCCAAATGGTAGGTAGGAGGTAGGGAAGAAACTGGAACAGCATTGATTGGAGCAGTCCACTTAAAATCTCGGCCATTTTGGACCGGTATAGTACTGAAAGGATTAATTGTATCAGGAGTTGGGTAACGGATACTGGAAATGTGCGACATGAAATAAACTGTAGAAAAGGTATTCCTATTTGAAAGATTTAAAAAACTTTGAAGATTGTGAATAAATGCACGAATGCATCTAAACACCAAATTTAGGCCATAAAAAGCAGATAGTAAATGAATACAATAGTTTAATCCTTTCTAAAATTTCATCTATGGCTACTTTTCTTTTTTTCCTACCCTGCTGAGGAGTGCTCAAGCACACAGGGTCCTGCTGCTGACGATATATACCAAACGGAATTGAATTATGGCTCTGAGCTTGAATATGATCCTGATTTTCCTGCACTGGTGGGCTCGTGTGGAGGGAAAATCTTAAGCTGTGTTTTCTCTTTGTTTGTGGGTTGACAGCCCCAAGTGAATAGATTCACAGGATACGTTTATCAGCTGGTGGATAATCCTGAGCAGAGGTCATCGCAGGCACCTGAACTCTTTGCTTCTATTAGCATCGTCAATTTCTACATTGGAGGAAGTCTTCCAGTGTAGATGGCGTCAGCCTTTAGTGGTAGAGGAACGGGTCTTTGCCCCATGTCTGCGATTAGGGGCTGTTTGATATTGTCGGCATTCCCTCTCTCAATAAACAAAGTTTCCTTAAACATCCCACTAACCATTTTTTCTCCATAGGTAGTTGGAATGTGAGGACTCTGCACAGAGCTTTTTCTCTTGATGTCCTCACACAAGAATTCCACCATTATAATTTAGATGTTCTCGGATTGCAAGAGACCAGATGGACAGATAATGGTCAGATTCTTAAAAATAATCTTAAATTTCTCTTTTCAGGGAGGGACGACAATAAGCATCATCAAGGCGTGGGTCTACTTCTCAGCAGACACGCTAGTGATGCTCTTCGAGGATATGAGTGCATTAATGAAAGGTTTCTTACAGCAAAATTCCAGACAAGCGTTAAAGACTTGAATGTTATATGCTGTTATGCCCCCATTGAGGATGCCGATGAGGATGAGAAGGATAGGTTTTACGGACAACTTCAGGATATTTTGAATTCTGTCAAGAAAGTCGATATTACCCTTGTTCTAGGTGACTTCAATGCCAAAGGTGGGATACTTGTTGTTAATAGTTGATAGTATAGGATAATCCTAATCATAGTTGATAATATAGTTAATAATATAGGATATTCCTAACCTAACCTAATTGATAATAAAAACTATCGTCTATCAGGATTTTCCACCAGCTGATAAACATATCCTGTGAATCTATTCACTTGGGGCTGTCAATTCGCAAACAAACAGGAAACACAGCGGAAGATTTTCCCTCCACAGATGTCCACTAGTGCAGCAAAATCAGGATCCATAATCAAGCTCAGAGCCATATATCTGACCGTAGGGGAGGAGTAATAGGCCCTTTTGGTATTGGTAGCTGCAATGGCAATGGGCAACGTCTCCTACAGGTAAATAAACTCAATGGATTCAGAATAACTAACAATTATTACAAACACCGCGACATACATAAGTACACATGGGTTACAGCCGATGGGCTGCATAAGAATACGATTGATTATATAATTAATTAACAGCAAATGGACTAGTTCTGTTAGGAATACCAGGTCATATAGGGGAGCTGAAATTGGATCTGATCATTACCTTGTTAAAAGTGTCTTGCAACTTAAACTTAAAAAGTGTTATGCTAGGGCTAAAAAATTTGCTTTTAATACTGAAGCTCTGAAAGACCCAGTTATAGCCGAAGCTTACCATGATAGGTTACTTAGTCATTATCACAGTCATCGTTTGCTTACTACTGAAGTTAGGGAAGAATGGGATCATTTTAAACAGGCTTTTTTGGACACTAACAGTACTCTTTTAGGATAAAAGGAGCAGAAGAGACAGAATTATCTGAGTGATAAGGCACTTGAACTTATTTCGGAAAGAAAAAACTGCAGGAATTCCTTATTCAATACCCTAATATAACTAATAGAAAGCATTGCAGAGAACTTAATAAGCGTGTAAAAGATCAGTTAGCTGCTAATAAGAATCTTTGGCTTAATGGTTTGGCTGACAAAGCCGAGGAAGCAGTTAGACAGCACAACAGCAGAGAGCTGTACGAGATAGTTAATGTTTCGTGTGGTAGAAAACGAACAGGTATACAGGGATTGAAGGATAAACAAGGTAATGTTATAGAATGTGAGGATTCTGTCATGGCTAGGTGGGCTGAGCATTTCAGTGATGTTCTAAACAATGTGGTTAATTCTACTCCCATTGTTTGCAATGATTATAGATGCATTGGTGGCTTTAATATTGGCCCTATAACACAATCTGAAGTTAGTTTGGCTGTTTCTAAACTTAAACTACATAAATCCCCAGGGGTAGATGAAATTACTGCGGAAATGCTTGGAGCTGGGAATGTTTCGGTTGCCACTTGGATGACTGAAATTCTGAATATCTTTTATGATAAAGGCATGGTTCCTAAGGAATTTACCAGTGCTATTGTTATCCCAATTTTCAAAAAAGGTGATCGCAGTTCTTGTGATAACTACAGGGGTATCAGCCTACTCTCCATTCCAGGTAAAGTTCTTTCCATGATTGTGCTTAATAGAATTAAGAATCTGGTTGACAGTCAATTGCGTGATGAGCAATGTGGATTCAGAAGTAGTAGGGGATGTGTGTATCAGATATTTTCACTTAGGCAGATTCTTGAGAAATGTTTAGAGTTTCAGAAGCCTTTGGTTGCTAGCTTTGTTGATTTCAAAAAGGCTTTCGACTCTGTTGATCATCATAATTTGTGGTTGATTGTGACATCATATGGTATACCAGACAAGTTAGTTAACATAATGAAAGCTCTCTATAATAACACTGAGTCGTGTGTGAGAGTTGGTAAGGCTTCTAGCAATTGGTTTAGCATTACTTCTGGTGTTCGACAAGGGTGCATTTTGTCTCCTTTTCTCTTTAGTTTGGTTATTGATGATGTTATGCGAAATTCACTTCAAGGGAAATATTTTGGCCTTAAATGGACGGGAGATACTAAAATTTCTGATTTAGATTATGCTGATGATTTAGTCCTTTTGGCAAATGATGTTGATGAGATGAACTCTTTCATTCGAGCTGTTGATTAAACTGGTAATAGAGTAGATTTGGTTATAAACAGAGAAAAACTAAAGTGATGAAAATTGGTCAGGCAGGCTGTGATTCAGTTAATCTGAATGGTTGCAGCCTTGAGCAGGTGTAACAGTTTAATTATCTTGGGAGCTATGTAACAGATAATGGTGATGTGCACCATGAGACGAATAGGGATTGCTGCTGGGACTTTTAAGAATCTATGGAGAGTGTGGAGAAATAGGCATATACACCTAAAGACTAAAAGTAGACTGTATAATACTTTCTTTCTTTCTAGGGTTAGTTATGGTAGTGAAACTTGGACACTTTGTAAACAAGATAACAGGAAATTAGATGCTTTTGATTCCAGATGCTTACGCAGTATCTTGGGCATTAGGTGGTTCAACTTTGTAACTAATGATGAGATTAGGCAAAGGAGTTTCAACCTCCTTTAAGCAGCATATTGTGCAGAGGGAGACTCCGTTGGTTTGGCCATGTTGCACGTATGAATGATTATAGATTGGCGAATAGGGTTATGAACAGCGTACCTAAAGGCCTCAGAAAGAGGGGGAGACCTAGGATGCGGTGGGCAGACAATGTCAAACAGGACCGTATTAGAATTGGTGTGCAGTGGGCCAGATGCAGCAGATGTAGCTCAGGATAGACTTGCTTGGAGAACTAAATTGCACAGTCTGGTTGGACCTCCGTAGCCCATGGCTGCTTGAGGATGATGATGATGATGATGATGATAATAAATGGAATAGACGGAGAGGACATCGGGAGTGGAATTAGTGACTCATTGATCACGTGACAGTTTGCAAGCGCTGGTCTGCGTAGCTTGTTACATGTAGTTTCACTCATTTTTTTCACTTCGTTTCTAGTATCGAATTATTATGATAGGTGTTTTGAAATGAACTTATTGGTAAATAAAATGCACACAACGTATCGGATTAAATCTTTATTCAAAATACAATGTCAAAAATAAATTAACCTTTTCGTAGTATTTAAACTGGATGGTCAACTGAATTATTATTCTTCCATTCCACGTTAATGAATGGGGAAAAAATTCAATTGCTGTAACTTAAAAAATACGCTTTGTATAAAATATGATCGAAGATAATTTAAAGATATCAATCAATATAATTAAAATCTCGATTTTGAACAATATGCGTTCAGAATTAAAAGAATTAATGAATCTAAAACTTTTTGAAAATTAGCGCGTTGTAAAAAAAATATCAGCGCAAATTGACACAATTTTTAATCAAACTGCTAAAAACACTCTTGCACCTGTTAATGAAATTTAGTGTAGCTATTATTGCTTTCATTTTAACTTGTTTTATTCCCTTTTCGGAGCAAATGAACTGACATTGGTGCTCTTAAACGTTCTAATTTCCTTAGCGCTCTAAATACTAAAAGAATAATGTTGAGAATAACAATTTAAACAGGTTTCACTTTCAAACTATCTTCAGCCATAATTTTTCATAAGAAACTTATTTTAGATATTATAGCGATTCGAAATTTCTTTACGTTTGCATAACATGGAATGAGGTGATCGTAATTTAACAACCACTGGGTGAAAAATTATATTTATTGCTTTGATGTTTCCAAAGAGATACTCTCTTGTGGAAGTGAACGGAAGGGGAGAGCTGCCAGAATAGTGTGGACTACTGACCTGGAAAACTACGGCAACTTATCTTTTTTTTTCTACCCTGCTGAGGAGTGGTCAACCACACAGGGTCCTGGTGCTGACCATATAAACCCACTGGACTTGACAGATATATGGCTCTGAGCTTGATTATGGATCCTGATTTTGCTGCACTGGTGGGCTTCTGTGGAGGGAAAATCTTCCGCTGTGTTTTCTATTTGTTTGTGGGTTGACAGCCCCAAGTGAATAGATTCACAGGATATGTTTATCAGCTGATGGATAATCCTGAGCAGAGGTCATCGCAGGAACCTGAAATATTTGCTTCTACTGACATCGTCAAATTCTTCATTGGAGGAAGTCTTCCAGTGTAGATGGCTTCAGCCTTTAGTGGTGGGGGAACGGGTCTTTGCCCCATGTCTGCGATTAGGGGGCTGTTTGATATTGTGGGCATTCCCTCTGTCAATAAAAATAGTTTCTTTAAACATCCCACTAACCATTTTCTCTCCATAGGTAGTTGGAATGTGAGGACTCTGCACAGAGCTTTTCCTCTTGATGTCCTCACACAAGAATTCCACCATTATACTTTAGATCATAGATTTCCAACGGGGGCGATACCGCCCCCCAGTGGGCGCTGGAGCCTTCCATGGGGGCGGTAGCGGATCCAGAGGTAAATGGGGGGCGTTGAGGCAGTCAAGAGGGGCGATCAAATAAATAAATAAATTTAATGAAATTTTCTGTGACAACCTTTTTATCTCTTCTATTCTGTGGTGTCTTCCTGGTGATTTTGGTCATCCACTACCTCATCCGTCATGCACAGCTTTTCAACTGCAGCTTGGACAATAAGTTCCCTGCTACCGCCTACTAGCGTACTGGTACGTCTGAAGTCGACTGAGATGCTCTCAAAAGTTCTCTTCAAGATCACAGATTGGATATAAGCTTCAATATGTTTTCCCACTCCAAGTCGCTTTGAGTATGCTTTATGGTACGTAGTTAGAATATCATCCCACGTCAGAACATAAGGTATAATATTAACATTACACTTGTGAATTAGGCTCAACTCATTAGCCAGCAGATCATACTTCCTCTTCTTTTCAACCTCTACTGTCTGCAGGTTATCCTGAGATGTTATTCCTACTTCAATAATTGTAATCTCATTCAATACCTTAACATGCACTACTATATCAGGCTTATTATGTTGGGCATGTGTGTCCGTCCTCATAGGCAAATCAACCTTGATGCAATAATAATATAATAATAATAAATTTATTATATTTAATATTTTTTTATAATTATTTTTTGTAATATAATAAAATACTTTGAAAATACCTGTTTTCATGAATAAATATTTTATCTAGCTATGTAAATTATCTTATTGTTATCGCGTTAATAAGCATTTTTAAATTAGCATTAGGTATTCCAATACCTAATTTGTTTTAGTTTGGAATAGATTGACGGTGACAAATCCTTGCAAGTTGGTAGGCAAACACGCGGTTCATGCAATTTAACATGTTTCGACAAAAATATGGGAGCTTGAAATGACTTGTTTACGAAGCAAGTGCGCCGGCATCGCAAACATACAAGTTAATATGTGCACAAAATCAAATCTATAAAAGCGATAGCTCTAAAAATGTTTTATTATTTTTACGTGCTTCGCCGTGATAAATAGTCGTGAGTGATAAGTGTTAGAAGTCATTATAAACATTATTTTTTTAACTATCTATAAATCTGTTGAGAAGTTAATTTGTATTTGAAAATGTCTGAATCTACACCTAAAAAGAAATGCCGGCAGTACAGTATTGAGTATTTGAAATATGGATTTACGTACTCTCCTACAAACCAATCATTCCTATGTGTTTAATTTGCCGAAAAGTTTTTTCAAATGAAGCTATGAAACCTTCTAGGTTACAAGAGCATTTAAATAAAATGCATGCTGATAAGAAGAACAAAGATTTATCCTATTTTCAAGAACTGGAAAAGCAATATTTAAAACAGCCAACTATGTCAAACCTTTTTGCGTCGTCTTCTAAACAAGATGATGATGGACTACGAGCCTCATATAACGTTTCATTGTTAATCGCAAAAGCAGGAAAACCACACACAATTGGCGAGGAATTAATTTTACCGGCAGTCAAAGAGATATTAAAAACTGTTCTTCATCATAAGACACCGTCAGATATTATCAAAAAATTTCTCTCAGTAATAATTCAGTGCAAAGAAGAATAGATGAAATGGCAAAAGACGTTGAAATATCATTATGTGATTACTTAAAAACTTGCAAATTTTCCATTCAACTCGATGAATCAACTCTACCAAATAACGAAGCTCTACTCTTATCATACGTACGATTTATAAAAGAAGAAAAAATTCATGAAGAGTTATTATTTGCTAAAAATTTGGAATCTGATACAAAGGGAGAATCTATATTTAATACCATGCAAAAATTTTTTCAAGAGAAAGAAATTCCTATTTGCAATATTTTGTCTGCTGCTACTGATGGTGCTCCAGCAATGACAGGGTGTCATAAGGGTTTCATAGCGCATTTGAAACAAGCAGTACCAAATGTACTCGCTGTACATTGTATTATTCATCGTCAGCATTTGGTTGCAAAAAATTTGAATGAACGTCTGCATACGTCGCTCCATTACATTATTAAAGCAATCAATAAGATTAGAAGCAATTCATTGAATGACCGATTATTTGGTAAGCTTTGTAATGAAAATGATGAAGATTACAATCGCTTGCTTCTGCACACAGAAGTATGTTGGCTCTCTAAAGGTGTTTGTCTGAATCGTTTTTTCAATCTATTTGACTCAGTACTGGACTTTCTTGAAGACAGAGACGAAAAATTGCGCGAAAACGTCAAAAAATGACATCGCTTATTTGACAGACCTGTTTAAAATATTTAATCAAGTTAATTTACAATTGCAAGGTGATGAGTTGAATTTAATTAAAACAAATAACATCATAGCTGCTTTTGCGGGAAAACTTCTTCTATTCAAACGAAATCTAGGTAGAGGTGAATACAACCACTTTCCCACATTATCAGCAGTCTCTGCAAAACCGGAAGATTTACTTACTTACTGCCAACACTTGGAAGTTCTTCATGCTGATTTTATGGAGCGTTTCCAAGATATTTTAAACATGAATATACCGAGTTGGGTTTTAGATCCTTTCGCAAACACAGATACTGAAGAATCATTAAATTTGGAAGAGGAACTCTTAGAACTCGCGACTAACGAAGCACTCAAAGTAAAATTCCAACCAATGGATACCAAGAGTTCTGGCTTCAAAAATCAATACCAGTTCTCTACCCTGGATTGTGAGCAATAGTGCAGAAGTTTTTAATCGCATTTCCTTCGTCCTATATGGCTGAGCGTGGATTCAGTGCAGTAGCTAATTTACTGCCAAAGAAGAGGAACAGACTACACGTCACTGAACGTGGCGATCTGCGACTGATGTTAACGAAATTGGAACCTGACATTAACAAATTGTTAACACTCCACCAGCCTCAACCATCTCATTAACTTTTTTTATTTATTATTAATTTTGTGTTCATCTCATTATTTTTTATTTCTTATTGATTCTGTGTTTATTTTTAAAATTTTAATAAACAATTTTATTGTACATTTGGTTGTCGTTTTATTAATTTCTGCTTTATGATTTTTAATAGATAAATAAACAAATAAATTAGGTACAAATAATATGCAACAATATTTTAATATTTCATATAAAATTAACTATTATGGACTAGGGGACGTTGAAATTTTTGTTCTCTTCTAAAGGGGGCGATGGTCCAGAAAAGGTTGGGAATCACTGGTTTAGATATTCTCGGCTTGTAAGAGACCAGATGGACAGATAAAGATCATATTCTTAAAAATAATCTTAAATTTCTCTTTTCAGGGAGGGAAGATAAAAAGCATTTCTAAGGGGTAGGTTTGCTTCTCAGCAGACAGTATATTAATGCTCTTCTAGAATATGAGTGAATTGATGAAAGGTTCCTTACATCAAAATTTCAGACAAGTTTTAAAGACTTGAATATTATCTTCTGTTATGCCCCCACTGAGGACGCCGATGACGATGAGAAGGATAGGTTTTACGGACAACTTCAGGATATTTTGAAATCTGTCAAGAAAGGAGATATTACCCTTGTTCTAGGTGACTTCAATGCCAAAGTTGATACTGACCCTTACTTTTGAGGAAGGGTGATAGGTCATTTTGCTATTGGTAGGTCCAATGGCAATGGGCAACGTCTCCTACAGGTAAGTAAACTCAATGGTTTCAGAATAACTAACACATATTACAAACACCGCGACATACATAAATACACATGGATTTCACCAGATGGGTTTCATAAGAATATGATTGATTATATATTAATTAACAGCAAATGGGCTAGTTCTGTTAGAAATACCAGGGCATATAGGGGAGCTGAAATTGGATCTGACCATTACCTTGTTAAAAGTGTCTTGCAACTGAAACTTAAAAAGTGTTGTGCTAGGGTTAAAATATTTACCTCTAATACTGAAGCTGTGAAAGACCCAGTTATAGCTAAAGCTTAACATGATAAGTTACTTAGTCATTATCACAGTCATGGTATGCTTACTACTGAAGTTGAGGGAGAATGGGATCATTTTAAACAGGCTTTTTGGGACACTAAGAATACACTTTTAGGAACAAAGGAGCAGAAAAGGCAGAATTATCTGAGTGATAAGGCACTTGAGCTTATTTCGGAAGGAAAGAACTTCAGGAATGTCCTTAATCAATACCCTACTAGTCCTAATAGGAAGCATTACAGAGAACTTAATAAACGTTTAAAAGATCAGTTAGCTGCTGATAAGAATCTTTGGGTTAATGGCTTGGCTGACAAAGCCGAGGAAGTAGTTAGACAGCACAACAGCAGAGAGCTGTACCAGATAGTTAATGCTTTGTGTGGTAGAAAACGGACAGGAATACAGGGATGAAGGATAAACAAGGTAATATTATAGATCGAGGATTCTGTCATGGCTAGATGGGCTGAGCATTTCAGCGATATTCTAAACAATGTCATTAGTTTTACTCCCCTTGTTTGCAATGATAGATGCATTGGTGGCTTTAATGCTAGCCTTAGAACACAGTCTGAAGTTATTTTGGCTATTTCTAAACTTACACTTCATAAATCCCCAGTCGCAGATGAAATTACTACGGAAAATGCTTGAAGCTGGGAATGTTATTGTTACCACTTGGATGACTGAAATTTTGAATATCTTTTATGATAAAGGCCTAAGGATTTTACCAGAGCTATTGTTATCCCTATTTTCAAAAAACGTAATCGCAATTCTTGTGATAACTATAGGGGTATCAGCCTAATCTCCGTTCCAGGGAAAGTTCTTTCCATGATTGTACTTAATAGCATTAAGAATCTGGTTGACACTCAAATGCGTGATGAGCAATGTGGATTCAGAAGTGGTAGGTGATGTGTGGATCAGATATTTTCACTTAGACAGATTCTTGAGAAATGTTTAGAGTTTCAGAAACCTTCGGTTGTTAGCTTTGTTGAATTCAAAAAGGCTTTCGACTCTGTTGATCATCATAATTTGTGGTTGGTTGTCAGATCATATGATATACCTGACAAGTTAGTTAACATAATGAAAGCTCTCTATCATAACACTGAGTCGTGTGTGAGAGTTGGTAAGGCTTCTAGCAATTGGTTTAGCATTACTTCTGGTGTTCGACAAGGGTGCATTTTGTCTCCTTTTCTCTTTAGTTTGGTTATTGATGATGTTATGCGAAATTCACTTCAAGGGAAAGATTTTGGCCTTAAATGGACGGGAGATACGAAAATTTCTGATTTAGATTATGCTGATGATTTAGCCCTTTTGGCAAATGATGTTGATGAGATGAACTCTTTCATTCGAGCTGTTGATTAAACTGGTAATAGAGTAGGTTTGGTTATAAACAGAGAGAAAACTAAAATGATGAAAATTGGTCAGGCAGGTTGTGATTCAGTTAATCTGAATGGTTGCAATTTTGATCAGGTGTCACAGTTTAATTACCTTTGTAGCAGATAATGGTGATGTGCGGCATGAGATTAACAGAAAAATAGGTATTGCTGCTGGGACTTTTAAGAATCTATGGAGAATGTGGAGAAATAGGCGTATATACCTAAAGACTAAAATTAGACTGTATAATAATTTGCTTCTTTTTAGGGTTAGTTATGGTAGTGAAACTTGGACACTTTGTAAATATATTACTGCAGCTTTGTAATATATTACACTTTGTAAATATTATTAACACTTTGTAATATATCACTGTTTCCTGTTATCAACATAATATAATAACAGGAAACTAGATGCAGGAAACAGATGCTTTTGATAACAGGAAACTAGATGCTTTTGATTGTAGATGCTTACGCAGTATCTTGGGCATTAGGTGGTTCAACTTTGTAATTAATGATGAGGTTAGGCAAAGGAGTTTGCAACCTTCTTTAAGCAGCATATTGTGCAGAGAGAGACTCCGTTGGTTTGGCCATGTTGCCCGTATGAATAATTATAGATTGGCGAATAGGGTTATGAACAGTGTGCCTAAAGGCCTCAGAAAGAAGGGGAGACCTAGGATGCGGTGTACAGACAATGTCAAACAGGACCTTGTTAGAATTGGTGTGCAGTGGCCAGATGCAGTAGATGTAGCTCAGGATAGACTTGCTTGGAGAACTAAATTGCATGGTCTGATTGGACCTCCGTAGCCCATGGCTGCTTGATGATGATGATGATGATGATGATGATGATGATGATGATGATGATGATGATGATGATGATGATGATGATGATGATGATGACGACGACGACGACGATGATGATGATGATGATGATGTATTAACGAAACGATTAATGATCTTTAAATAATGTTTGCAATCTCCAGTTTCAGAATTCAGAGAAAAACCTTTTCAAGGAAATCCTAATCCTATTTACAACAAATAAAAATTCAGTCCGAAAAATGGTACACGATGGGAACCAGGAGATAGGGTAAGGCGGCGATGGAGGCAAGAATTACTGAAATTGTGTATATTTCATGAATTGTTTCAAGACCTCTAAATTGGAGGGGAATATGTTATGCTGCAAAGGAATTAAAGTCCCTTGGTCTCCCGTTTTACTTCTTTCCTACTATATTTCGTCATTTGCCATCTCCCAAATTCTATTTTTTTAGATAGAGTTCTCGTAGGAAATATTAGATATGTTTCACAGAGGCTAATTAGAATAATCAAAATTTAGTCTTCCTCGATTACATTATTTCATTGCTATATATCAGCGCTGTCCAGCTAGCGGCCCGCGGACCGCATACGACATATGGCCCGCGATCAAAATCAAGTTTTTACTTGAAATTTTAAATAAACATATGTTATCCACCTTATAATTTTTTGTCAACTTATATCACTTTACTTGATATGCAATCTTCAACTTACTCATTCTATAAAGTTTATAAAACATTCTTAAGCCGATCGGCAAACTTCTGAAACTTTTTAAGAGCGGTGCGGCGTCATCAAAGAAACGTTTTTATGAAGCTGCAGTAATAAGAAGCATCTAACGACAGCACGAGTCGCTCTCGCTGCGCATGCATATCGCATGCATTGTCGAATGCTGCACTGTATTGTGCACCAGGAGACATTGTGTGGCATTTCGCTGAGACTAAACGACGTAATGGAAAAGGATGTCAAAATTACCAATGCAATTCGTGGCGGAAATCGTTCTCTTACGCACAGAAAATTTAAAGCTTTTTTGGACGAACTGCATGTGGAGTATGGCGATCTGCTAGTTAAGTGGCGGAAAATGCCTGAAGAGATTTTTTACACTTCTACGAAGAAATGAAGAAACTTAGTAAAACAGTTAACTTTGAAAAATTTGTTCCTAAATTTGATATTCTAATTGAAGATTTTAATAGATTTTCTCTATTTGATGGCCTTAGCAAAATTTAAATTTATTCAGTAATCCATTAACTATGATATTAGCACCGTAGATCCGAAATATCAAATGGAATTACGTGACTTTCAGGCCGACCCAATTATTGCATATAATAGAAAAACTGGAATAGAATTGTTCAAGCTTTTCCCTAAAGAAAAATATCCAAAAATGAAAGATTTTGAACTCTAAATAATTTCTATGTTCGGAAGTGCATATATCTGAGAGCGCGCATTTTCTGATATGAAATATATAAAATCAAGATGCAGAAACTGCTTGAAAGACTCTACACTTGAACGTATACTTCGACTCCCAACAACAAATAACGCTATGGACGTAAAAGAAATTATTGCCAAAACAACAACGGCCGAAATGCTCCCGAATAAGGTTTAGAAAATTTACATTGGTTTATTATTACTTATTATTTTTCGTATAAATAAAATAATTTTTTGAGGTTTATTATTACTTATTACTTTTTGCATAAATAAAATACTTTTTTTGGGGGGGGTGGGGGGGTTGAGGCTTAATATCACTCATTATTTTTCGTATAAATGAAATATTTTTTGAGATTTTTGATTTTTTTTTTATTATCTATTATTTTTCGTATAAATAAAATAATTTTTTTAAGGTTTTTGAGGTTTATTATTACTCATTATTTTTTGTATAAATAAATTAATTTTTGGGGTTTTTGAGGTTTATTATTACTCATTATTCTTCTTATAAATAAAATACTTTTTTGAGGTGACATGAACTGACTTTTCAATTACCTATTCTGTCCTATTCTTTTTTTTTTGGCCCGCGAAATATTGGCAAAGGAAAAAATGGCCCACGGTCTTAGAGAAGTTGGACAGCACTGCTATATATTACTTTCATTTAGGCAAAAAAACCAGTTCTCATAGTGGAGGAGCAAAAGTTTCGAGTGGCCCCAAGCTCTCCGTGAAAGGAGAGGGGGGGGGGAATACTCCTTTTTAATGTACTCAGTGTCAAACATTTTGCAACTTATGAGTGAAAAAATCTATGCACCAGGTTAAATAAAACTGAATTGCAGAAATGCATAAATAAAAATATTAAATATGTGTTATATAAACTTGCCCATACTGAAAAGCAAATGAAAACATGAATTAAAAACAAAAATAAATATTTGTTTGTTGCAGTGTGTTTAAAAAACACGCACATTATATAAGTAGCAACAACACATGTGTACCTATTAGTAAATTATTCTGATTATAAAATATTGAATTAAATAAAATTTTGGAAAAACATCTTTGATTATTATAAGCCTCCCCCACAGGGTAATCGAAGCCAGAAGCCCGAGGTGAGCGCCTCGTGCATCTGTGAGGTCGCCAGCAAGTACTCAAACTAATATGTTTCATGTTTGCTGAAATCTGTAGCCACGTTAAAAATAATGTTGAATGGTTGGAATGAAGCAAAACGTCTTCATGATTCCGAATGAAATAAGGAATTAAACTATAACAGTCGTAAAGAATTCTCATAAAGAAAATAACTCTATTCTCCGGTGAAATTTAATTGCTCTTGCTTTGATAAATCTTTTTCGTAAAGCATATGTGCAAAACCTAGCACAAAGCGACAACACCATTTTCAAAGCTTTCTTTTCAACAATCACGTGATACCACAGCTTTCAATTAGAGCGTTGCTACGTCACGAACATAATCTCTCTACTCTATCTGTGGTCTAAGGTTTTGCGCAGCGTTTTGGATATTAGGTTGTTTGACTATGTAAGCAATGATTAGGTTAGCAGCTTAGAAGAAGGAGTTATCAGCCACATTTCGGGGAATCTTGCGTAGGGAGAGACTATGTTGATTTGGCATGTTGCTCGCATGTTGAAATACAGACTAGCAAATCAAGTTATGAACAATGTTGCTAAAGGCCTCAGAAAAAGGAGGACACCTCTAATGCAATGGGTGGATAATGCCAAAGAGGATTAGTCTTGCGGTGTCCAAAGGCAACAGCAGTAGCTCAGTATAGACGGGTATCAAGAACTAAATTGCCCAATTTGGTTACACCTACGTAACCTATTGCTGCTTAAGGAATATGAATTTTTAGTCCCTTTTGATCATCCAATCAATCGAGCCTTTGTAAACCCGAAAAGCCGTGTAAGCTACTTCAACTGTAGCGAGACAATTCTATGGCTACGATTACATTAAGGCGGACAGAACAAAGATTCTAAAACTCGTACTACTCAACCAGATAACTGAATCACAAAAGAAGGGGCAAGAAACGAAACAAATAAAGACGAAAGCTGACCTAGCATCTAAAACATTTCTTTCGATGTGTATGCAAACATATTGAAAAACCCTTCTCGGAGGTTCAATCTCCTACGGTACAGTCATATTGTTTCGCACTGGGGAAATGGATGAATTATGCGCTACTGCGAAAGTGTACTGCACAAAGCCACCTCATGGTTTCCTCACGTTAAGGCATGCTTGCAATTCGCAGTGAAAATATTTATTCTAGTTTGGTAAGTTCCAGCATGTCCTATGACATGTTGAAGTAACTCCTACACGTAATAACTTCTTTAATGTACGCTGATCTAATACTTTTGAAGATACAAGCCATGCGACATGTTAGTATGCCTGATGCCCTTTATTAACACACTGAAGAACAGCGTGAATATAATGTCATCGAGCAAAATCGAAGTTGTTTTATCGTAGCCGCAAATTAATCAGTTGTGTCGGTTTATGGCCATACGATCAAGTTAATGATAACGAGCAACTTACTAGCAAGTACTAACATCGGAAAGAAAAACAATAATAAAAGTGTACTTTATTGATGGAAATTAACTAAATTATATTGGACTATAAACGTACCATTTATCGTCGAATTTTTCCACCAGGAACACCAATTTTTCACGAAACACAATTTGAGATTCACTAATATTAAATAAAAAAAATTCCTGTTAGAAATCACGTCCCAATGTTTACATTTTTAAAGTTAATTTTTCATTTCTGTTCCAGGAAGCAGCGATGGCAGAATCATTCAACGTATTTGCGGACCACTGCATGGAGCTGCTTCTAAGACATCGAGACTTGTTTCCTCCTGCCAACTCCCACGCCTGGCATAAACTCAAATTCATGCTCAAGTAAGTCTTTCCATGCGAAACGAAGAGAACATTTTTTGTACCAACGTCTTCTTTGCTCCACCTCCTTTAAAACAGGATAAGATATCCTTTCCATTCATGCTTTCTTGACATGATAAAATTTTCAATCAGGATAATCCATCTGACAACCATTCAATAATTTCTCATCCTCCTAGGTCTTTATGATTTCAACTTCTTTCCCCTTCAACAAAGCAATCCAGCACTAATCATTATCCTAGTCAGAAACCCAAATCAGATGCTCCTCTTGATTTCCCCGTCAACTCCCATGCTTCCCTCTGTGAGAAGGGAGGCACCCATTGGCTTAGAAAGGTCGTCGTCCGTTGGATTAGACATTAACACGTGACTCGTGTGAATCAATGCATGTTGAAAAGCACAATGACACTCTTGATGGCAGCTTTCCATTTCTTTCTTCACAGCTGTCCAGTGGACAGCCTTCCCCTATTTATTTTTTTTTGGATCCCGTCACTGAATCCTGAAACCCCTTGTGATTGTCTGCAACTGAGTTTTGAAGAGATGGGGATTAGGAGCTTTTCTACACTGAAGGGTATTTCCTATGAATTTGTCCGAATGGCAATAACTGGTAGCCGATAAATTCCTCAACACTTGTCTGCATTAAAGGTATATTAATTAGATTTTCAAATGAAGGACTATATACACTGCATCATTAATATTCATATTTATAGAGTGACTGTCCTCAAACGAGCACAGTTACTTCTAGCACTGCAGGCTTTGAAACTCTGACAACAAAAAGGTCTACACTAGAGTAATTTAGTCCCAACCTACGGCCCCCCATTAGTGCTTTTCCCCCTATGACGTCACGGACCACGCTCACTCCCGACCACGCCCCTAATTAATTGCTAATTAATAACCAATTAATTACTAATTAATAACTAATTGATAATCAATTAATAACTAATTAATAACTAATTAATAACCCATAATCCCCTAATCCCCTTTATTAGAAAACCCCATTTATTAAAAAATACCTCACCCTTTATTTAAAAAAAAACCTTCCTCCCCCCTCCCCCCCCCTTTAACCCGTGGCGCCATCTGGTGACTATGAGGAGTATTATTTTCGGAAAAACCCCTATTTTAGCTCTAATTTCCCGGTTTTTGACACCCCCTTTATTAAATCCCCCTTCCTTCCCCCTTTTAACTTATGGCGCATCTGGCGACTATGAGGAGTACTATTCTCAGAAAAACCCCTATTTTAGCTCTAATTTCCCGATTTTGACTCCCCCTTTATTAAAAATTCTTTCCCCTTTATTAAAAAAACCTCTCCCCCCCCTTTTTTAACCCCTGGCGCCATCTAGTGATTATGAGGAGTACTATTCTTAGAAAAAAACCCTATTTTAATCGTAATTTTCCAAGTCCAACTAAACTTTGGGATGGCAACGATTGGATGATGCAAGCCTCAGAATAATTGCATGGGTGGCAACTTCGCACAGAAAGGGATGATGCAATCATCATAAATAATTACAAAGTCCAATCGTCTCCTATTGGCTTATTATATTTCCTGATAAAACTATCGGTCCTGATCGGTTATAATAGGTGGGTGCTTTCCCTCGTTAAATAGGGGGCAGCCCTCGAGTGCGTCATTGTTCATGATGCAGGCTAGCAATCCAGATGCGTGGTGTCTCGGTGAAGATGTTTATGTCGTGCCTTCACTGTTCAAAAATAAGTTTTCTGTGCACGTACGTCGCTACAAGAAATATGAAAATGGCGAACTCATCTACCCTACACCTGTGGGGGTTACCCTCTCCATAACTGAATGGGAGGCTTTGTGCGCCACTGTGCCCCACATAGAGGACCAAGTGAAAATCGGTCCTGATCAGCAGACATGGCACTTGATGCCTGGTTTACGTGCCTACATGTATCACAATGTAGGTGGTGAACGCTGTGTCGACTTCATCAAAGAATCAGGTGACCAAAGAACTCTACAGTTCCGTGTTGTGAGACGCAGTATAACACTGAACGCTTCACAGTAGTTCACGCTGGCTATCCAGGTAGACGAAGTGATGCGCGTTGTGCATAACGTGTGTGGAACTCTCAAAGATCATCATCTCCATACGGCTGTTATAGAACATTCAGAATCCGTTCGACCTTTCCTGTTGGGACCTGTTTTCGGTGGTCCCGAGTGTGTTTACCCGCTGCTGGTGGACATTTTCTGACAAGAGCTAATGCGTCTGATTCTGTTAGATGGACTTCAACCCGAAGAAAAAATAGTGACCATCGAGGGTGGACTGGTGACTTGGACATTAACACCTTGGCACAAGTATTTGCGGATACGGCCTGGAAACGAGTTCTGTTGAATTTTGTAGATCCTGGATTTGTGTTTACTCTGAAATATAATGTTATTGTCGACGATGCAAAAAATGAAATGTATAAATTAAATAAATAATTGTAACCCACATAATGTGTCTGTCTTTTCATTCAGTGTCATTTTTGTCTTGGCATGGATAGGAGAAAGAAGGTGTTAACTAGTGCTGGAAGTGTAATCATTATAGTGTTAACGATAGTGGTGCTTGTATTAGAACTTGTAGCTCCTAGTAAAAATATTCAGTGTGGGGAGTCAAAAGCCTTAGACAGTGAATACAAAATTCGAGTGTGCAACTTAACAGTGGACATCAGACAGTTTATAGGAGACATTCCTACAGTTACAGGTGTTACACTTTCCCTACAACAATGGCAAAACCTGGTGGGATACGACGTCTGGGTGCAGCAGAAAACAAAACTTTGGAGTCCCATTATTTCGACCTTGAAACAGGATTCGGTAGTGTAAAAAAGTTAGCTCAGAACATGGGGCTGCTGCTCAAACTCGTCTGAGAATGGTTAGAAAAGCAACCTGCCTACACGCTACATAAAACTGTGCGCCGAAAGTTCCCCCATAACAAAGTTTACGTCACAGGGTTAGACGAACAATGGCAAGCCGATCTCATAGTTGTGAAAAATCTAACTCGCTTCAATGACAGTTATCGCTACATATTAACGGTCATCGATGTGTTCTCGAGATATGGGTGGGCAGTGCCTATGAAGGCAAAAACAGGGAAAGAAATGGTGTCGGCTTTCAAAAAAATCCTTTCCAAGGGGCGATCTCCCATGAATTTCAATACGGATCAAGGTACCAAATTTACCAACAGAGTGTTCCAGAAATTCCTGAAAAAGAAAGGTATTCGGTTCTTCGTCACCTACTCTGACAAAAAAGCAGCTTCAGTGGAGAGATGGAATCGTACCCTACGCGAGAGACTGGGGAGATATTATACACGCAATAACACCTACCTGTACTTGGACGTACTGCAACCTGTTGTAAGAGGTTACAATGCCACAGTGCACACAATATGGCTCCCAAGGACCTGACCTTACACAATGAAGATGCTGTGTGGGTTCGACTCTATCGGAATCCAGCCACAGTAAAAGAAATACCAGCATTTAAAGTAGGGGACACGGTTCAACTAGCCAGTCTAAAAGTACCCATCAAAAAGGCCGGTACGAATTTGTGGACCGAAGAAATTTTTATAATCGACAAGGTGTTACAACGTCAGCCCCCTATATACGTTGTACGGGATTCCGAGGGAGAAATGTTGAAGGGCACATTCTATAAATCGGAACTTCGAAAAGTAACCGAACCCGAACTTTACATTGTTGAGAAAATAATCGAAAGAAAAGGTCACAAGGCACTGGTCAAATTTCGCGGTTATCCCAAACCTTCGTGAATTCCTAAAAAAGGGATAGTTTCTACCTTACCCTACCCTCAACGGTTAGTCAGAATATTTACCCAAACATTTCGCAGAGTGATTTCACGGTTCATCTAGCACAACCCCTAAGACTAAGTGGGAAATGAAAAGTGGGACTAGCAGAAGTTCACTTACCTGTGAGCTGGTACAATGTAGATGGTTCTAATGACACGTTTCAATATTATGCTCCTGCTCCCTGTGAAGAATACTGGAAAATCAAACTTAAACCAGGCAAAATAACTCGAATGGAACTGTTGTCTCTCCTCTCCACTCAGCTCCCCAAAGAAATAATAGTGTCCTATAACAGTGGTTACTGGGTATTCAAACCGAGTGAGGGATACGGTTTGATGTTCCCTAAAACCAATTTCGGCAAACTTCTGTGTATCGGCGAGGGAGAAGTTGACAAACCCTTCCACCAGCGATTTGCGAGCAAACTGTGCAATACTCCAACATTCGATATAGATGAACTCTGTTATTTCTACTGATTCCACCTGGGAATCAGGTAGTTTCCAAGAACGAAAGGTACCCCACGGACGATACGAAACTGCTGAATCCTTATTCGATGCAATGAACCCGGTCATGCCCTACAAGTTGAGAAAAGCTTACCGTTTCAAGCAACAAGGCCGATCACACCGTGTTCATGGATGCGACCACATTTCATTAAATTTCCTCAAATTACCCCATCGATATGAACAGAGGAATGTATGGTATTTATTTGTATTCAGACCTGATTGCACCTCAGTTGTTAGGTGATACTCATGGTGAACTGTTGCGTGTTGTGAATCCTGCCGTCAGAACCAGTAATAACGAAGCAATTGTTGCAGTATATCAACAACCTGATTACTACGCCCTGGCAAGAAACAGTTTCGAGAGTGTGAGAATCTTCCTTCGTACCGATACAGGAGAACCTCTGCATTTTAAATTCGGTAAAGTTTTAGTCAAGTTACATTTCTGCCATGAGGGTTAAATTCGTTCCCCCTTCTGCAGACACAAATGTGAACTACTACAAGAGCCAAACGGGGCAGGGTGTGTTCAGGGGCCCTCATTATCAGAGAAATGACGGGCTCGGTAAGATCTTTGCCACTATTTGACGATTCATCATCCCTCTCGTACGACCAGCACTGTCCACCCTACGTAAGGGTGGGCTACGGTTCGTTTCAGAGATGGCCCAGGTTCAAAACTTCAAAACGGCCGCCAAAGCACGGTTGCGCGAAGCTAATGTAGACCTACTGCAACGTGCCAGTTCGGAGCTGCAGGGTGGAAAAGAGATAAAACGCCGTCGTCATCATCCTAGTGTTCATAAAATGAAGAGACCCTGTACTGTGAAGGACGTGTTTTCATCATGAGCATTCAGAAAATTCACGTTGATTTTGGCGACTGTACCAATTCCGAACTGGACCTGTTTCTGGTTCCTCCCACTGTCTCTCAACTGGAAAGAGGCTGCTATGTCAATTATTTACCTGTGGCTTCCCTGGAAGGTAATGCTCCACTTGAATTCATCGTGAAGGGGACAGATGATTACACTGATCTATCCCGCTGTCACCTATGCCTCGTCTTGAAAATTGTGAAATCCGATGGTATACCACCGTCGGAAGCGATTGCTCCCTGCAATCATTTCTTCCACGCCCTCTTCAGTCAAGTAGACGTCTTCCTCAATGATCACCTAGTGAGTGCTTCTCACACCCTGTACCCCTACAGGGCGTACCTGGAGACTCTATTGAATTACGGTACTGATGCCATGCGAAGTCAGCTCGGTACGTCACTCTGGTACCTTGACACCCCCGGTAAAATGGAACTGACCAGTCGGGAGAATGAGGGATGGCATCAGCGCAAGGGGTATGTCAAGCCAATGGGCATCGAACTCATCTCTTTTATCCATGCCGACCTGTTCAATCTAGAACGTTACCTACTCAATCAGGTCGATCTGAGACTGCGTCTGTTAAGATCCAAGCCCGAATTCTGTCTCGTGACAGGTGAAGTGGACCCCTCTTACAAAGTACAGATTCACGAAGCTGAATTCTTCGTGCGCAAAGTCAAACCCACTTAGAGTGTCTTCCTTGCACATGCGCACGTACTGGGCTCAGAGAGTGCCAAGTACCCCCTGCGAAGAACGGATTCACGTATGTTCTCCATTGCTTCAGGCCTGACAAGTGTGAACCATGACAATTTATTTCTTGGCCAACTCCCGGTACGTCTGGTACTGGGTATGGTGGAAAGTACCAGCCTGAATGGATCATACGAAAAAAATCACTTCAACTTCCAACATTTCGACTTAAACTACATCAGCCTTCACATTGACAGTGATCAGCAGTCCTACACCCCAGACTTTACGAATGGACGTTATCTCAGATGTTACCAAGGATTATTGGAAGCTGTGGATGCATGGAAATCCAATAGTGGTATTAACCTATCACGAAAAGCCTATGGCGAAGGTTTTACCCTGTTTGGATTCCAATTGACCCCCGAGCAACGTGAATGTAACCAAGTGTTTTCTTTAATAAAGAGTGTGAGAGTAGAATTAAAGTTTGCCAGGGCACTACCCACATCAGTCACTGTGATCCTGTATGCAGAATACCAGAATCTGCTGGAAATCCCACTGGATCGTAAAATCCTGTTTGACTACAGCTCATGAATCGAGAGGATGGATTACATCCGAGAGGATGGATTCTAACTGATATAACATCGAGAGGATGGATTCTAACTGATAGGTATCAGTTAGAATCCATCCTCTCGATGTTACCTACAAGTCTAGGTGTGTTCCCACGTGACAGACTACCTCGCAGAATCGACCAGTCAGAAGCCTTGTTTATCTACAATACCGATCCGGCCTCCCTGCCTGGAACCCACTGGACAGCTGTTTGCAAGAAAGGAATGCACGTGGATCACTTTGACTCTCTGGGGACAATTCCCGATGTCTCCATGCAAGAATACTATAGCCAGCTAGGCATACGTCACGTGTTACATCCCTTGATACCTCTGCAGGACCCCATGGGAGACACTTGTGGTGCTCACTGTCTGTATTTCCTGTTTAAAAGAGCATGTGGTTCGACTCTTCCCACAGTACTGAATCGCGATAACACGTGTCGAGTAGAGTTTAACAACAGCATGGTGGTACGATGGCTCTCCGAACTCCTTCAAACTTTATAATTGCAGCTCCTTCTCAGTATGGAAAGACGACTTTCACTCTGAAACGCATCAAAGAAGCCGTTCAAGTGTTCGAATCCCCTCCACAACGTGTCTGCTACAGTGAGTGGCAACCTGCCTTTGAACCCTTTAAGAAAACTGTGGAATTTTATGAAGGACTACCTGTAGATCTGGAATTTGACCCCCTCAGGCCTACGCTTCTGGTGCTGGATGACTTGATGGAACAGTCTGTGGTAAGCGAAGGCATATCTCAATTGTTTATTCGTGGAGGGCATCATAAAAATATCACGATTGTCCTTATCTTGTAAAATCTGTTTTTAAAGGGAAGACATTCGAGGACAATATCACTCAATGCTCGTTATATGTTTTTATTTCGCAACTGTCGGGACGCTTCACAAATAACGCTTCTGGCAAGACAAGTACTTCCACATCAATCCAAACTCCTGACCGATGCTTATAGACCAGCTACACAACCTCTCTGTGGCTATTTGTGCGTGGACCTTCATCCCAGAACGTTAGATACTGAAAGGCTCCAAGATCCTTCCTTCTGAAGAACCCGAGATACTCTACATCCCAAATGAAAGTTAGATCTCAAGGCCCATTTCTTCAGTGTTTACCAAAACTTGGGGGAAAGCAATGTGCAGCTCTGTTGAAGCACATCTCTGACCCTCAGATGTATGCTCTATGTGAAGTGTGCACTAATTTCTTAAAAGGGAATATACCTTCTCCCATCGAGTATTAAAGAATTTACGAAGTCACAAGTCGGTCATAAGAAGTCTAGCGTCCAAACGTGCATCTGTCCGTCACAAGAAATGTCTCCTGCAAAAGGGATCGGGATTTTTACTTCCTCTCCTTATGGCCGCGCTACCACTGTTGGGGTCCCTATTTCGAAAATAATTTCAGTGAAGGCTGTTCAAAGACGAAACATACGAAAAAAGGTGCGTGATTTGGACACGGAGATGTAGAAAATACTTGAATCTGACGTTGATGATAAAACTGAAAAGTACTTGGCTGCATTGAAAAATTACCTGTTATTTAACCAGCAATTGGAAGCCCCCTACGAAGTAAAGGTCAGCATTCCCCACGAAGTAAAGGTCAACATCCCCAGACAACCCATATCAGAGACTTTTGCTCACCCTCCAATGAACGACTTTGTTCCTGTCCGACGTAAGAGAAGGAAGTTATTTGAATGGACTTCATATTGAAGATATCTGAAGACTTCTGTAAAAACTTTCCAAGGCTTGTGTGCCTGAAGACTTGGGTTAAAAATTTGTATTAAAATTCTGTATTAAAAAACCAAGTATTAAAAATGTATTAAAAATTTGTGATATCCAATAAAAGAAAGTAAAACTGATATATGCCTCTTGTTCATTCAGTGAATTAGTTTTTACGCCTCTCTCTTGTTCATTCAGTGAATTAGTTTTTACACCACATACCCCAGCATACAGAGAGCACTGGCTCACGCTGATGCTCAAACCCGAAAGTGCAGTAGAGGGCGCTAGTGCATGCAGTGGGAGCCAATGAAACCGTTTCTGCAGCATGAGAACATCGTGCTGTGCTGCTGTAGCTCACTGCGTTGATAAGACTCCAGATCACCTGTAAAAAAAACAAAACGTTGCCTCTTGCTTTTACGCCTCCCTCACAGTGTTTTCCAGTGTTGGGAAATAAAGAGACAGATTTTTTTAAACATTTTTTATTAAAACACAACAACAGTTACAATTATAAAACAGTGGTGACAATTTCAAATCCATTGCTGAAAAGCAGTATAAAAACACTGTAGGTTCCAAAGACAATTATGTTGCTAATTCAAAAAGTATAGAAATACACATATAAGATCCATATAAAAAAAGCTGCTGATGACGCCGTGTGTTATAAGAGGGCATTATGAAACTGTTTAAAAGTATAAAAAAAGAAAGATCTGCTACGGATACAAGATCTACTACAGTTACTAAAATAATTAAGGTTCACTAGGAACATTGGAAATAATAAATTAAGTTATAAAAAAGGTCTGCTACGGACACAAGATCCACTACAGATGCTGAAATAATTAAGGTTCACTAGGAACATTGGAAACAATAAATTAAGGACATTGAAATACGTGTGATCCACTATGTACATTGAAATAATAATAAATTAAGGTGTAATAAATAATAAATAAATAAAATTAAGGATGTTGAAATATGTACATTGAAATTACTATAAACATTTACTCGTCCATGAGCTGAATAAGGCTATCCAATCCCAGGTCGTTATACCCATAGGGTACAGTAACTGTCGAATCCGAGCTGAGATAGCACTTATCAAGGTTGGCCTTAAACCTTTTTACCATGGGCTTGTTCGTGAGTGACCCATCCACTTTGTTGCGAACTAAGTTAAAGGGGACATCGAAGGTCTCGTTGGATGGGGACTACTCTAATAACATAGATTTCAGAAGATCAAAATTGTATTTACAGCGGTTTTTCTTCGTTAGATATATGCCCTTGGTAAGCAGAATTTCGTCACTGTTGCTGAGACAGAGGGCATAACTCTTGGCCCCAGCACTGACATAATCAGTGATATGTACTTTGGGACTGTGCTTTGACGTAATTTCGTCGACGAGAACTCCAAGAAAAAGTTTGTGCCAGGGTAAAACTGTCGCGGGGAGACGTAGAATAAATCATCGAATCCATGTCCGAATACAGGGTACGAGCTCCTAATTTTGACAGAAGCTCGTACAACTTTAGTCGGGCATGACTCGTCACCATTGCGGCGAGAATCAAGCTTCCACTGGTGTTCGGAGGAGCGGCAGACTCCACAGGCTTGTGTGTGACTAACACGGCCTAATCACTGATAATAGCAATGTCAGTCACAACTAATGAGGCGTCCATCAAGAGCTCCATGTACTTTACAAGACAGCTCACGATGGTCGTCTGGGTTCGAATCATGTTCTGTGCATGTGTTCCCCATGACGAATTAAGCAAGACCTTGGAAAGAGTACGCTTAAGGCTGTTTCTTTCAACTTCCGAGGGGAGGATCCGAACCCCCTCCACCTGGAAGAAGGCCTCACAAAAGGCTTCCTTTTGCTCCTCGGTCTGCATGTCAGGGTGAAACCCAGAGTAATGCTGCTTCAGCCCCAGAAAAGTATCTATATACCCCGCATAGACACCTCCCTTTTTTGTTGCAGGATCGTACTGCAGAATGGTCTTAAAATGCCACACGTCGTGGAATTGGAGAAGTTTGTATCCAGCGCACACAGCAGTGTAAATTTTGAACGTCGGCCAAGAACCTGTCAATGCGCACTGGTTCACACTGTGCTGGCAAGGGGGTGCCAGTTGACCATCTGCACAGGTCCTGCAAAGGGGGAAAAGCAGCTTTCCATTGCACCTATAAGGCAGTACAGGGATAAACAAGTCATCTAGTGCTAACAATGTGGTGTGTGCAATGACAAAATAGTGGTCGAGGTCCGTGACGAAATCGGAGGTGATCCGAACCGGGTGACCTTTACCGAAATTAGTCTTCTTGCAAACTTAAGGGTACAAGCTGTTGTAATCAACGTAGTTAAGGCTACATCCTTGGTCAGCCGATGCAAAGATAGAAAACACCTCCACACGACCTCCGTAGAGGTAATCATGGGGCCCCTATATGCCTGATAGGCTCAACGGATTTATAAATTAATGCGAGGGGTTGGTTTTTGCGCATTAACTGATCGAATTCATGCTCCCACATGATTTTGCACGTGTACCCGTTCATCAGCAGTTTCAAGGCCTCAAGGCGATCCATGGTTTGTGTGTTTAACAAACCAAATGGCTTTCTCGTATGCTGATCTATTTTTTCAGGGTTGAAATATTTCAAGCATTGATGAAAGTAACACACTAAAAACTCGTAAAACAACGGGTACTATGGCACACGCCATCCAGTTTGTACTGCCCAGTTTTATATTCGCCTCTAGGTGATCGCGCAGTTTGAATTTCTATATTGTCCTTGGAAGGCTCATACTCCAACCACGTGAGAGCTTTCAAGGACTGCCGGTCATTACTTGCTGAATACCTCTGGGCGGGGCACTCACCAAGGGTATTCTTTTGCAAAAACTTTCCGCGGAAAATGCGAAGGCAAGCGTCGGCAATAGTGAGGTCACATGCAAATGGGTCTACGCCTGTGAGAGTTAAAAATTCCTCATGGAAAGCTTGGGCGCCTCGCCACAACAGCTCTGTAACTGCCTTGCAATAATACAGAAGCTGCTGTTGAAAGTCCCAGGGTTCAAGGCTTGCTGTGGCATACCACTGTTCGAACACTGACAGAGTCCCAGGCTCCATGTCTTCGGACTGGAAAAAAAGCTGATCCGGAATGGATCCTACATACTGTAGATTTTCCTCCTTCACGAATTTAAAGGGGAAAAAACCTTTCACCGTCTCCAAGTTGAAGGTCTTTGTAAACGAGCGAAGAGGAGCCTGAATAAATGATAACGTGTCGAAAAACCTTATTTTAAGGCCAGGTAAAAAGATACCTAAAATCTTAGATCCATCGAACACGAGATCCGGTTTTAAAAATTTTCTGTACAGGTAACTAATGATAAACATGCCATCAAAGCCTTTTAGATTGTGTGCTAGTACTGTGACATCCTTGAATCGCTGAACCCCGCTACGTTCTTCGGCCAGAAGCCAGTCCATAAAGACGTCTCGTGTCACCACTCGCTGACTTGCTTGTTGCTACATGCATGACTGGATGAAGGACGAATTCCAAAAATGTTGCCATTCCAAAGTTTACTGGACTTGGAAAAATGAACGTGGGTAACAAGGGAGTTTGTGAAGTTTTAAAACAGGGACCTTTTGATTTTTAATAAAAGGGGAGGGAATTTTAATAAGTGTTTAATTACTAGGAGATTGGAAGTTGATTAGCGGACTTGGAAAATTTCAGATGGACGTGAATAGCAAAGGAGTGGTAAAGTTTTAATAGAGGGATCTTTTGATAAGTGTTTAATTACTAAGGAATAAAATTGGTAATACAGGGAATAAACAACTTTGGGAGTTGATTTTCTAAGTTTAGTGGACTTGTAAAGGATGGGAGTTTGTGATCGGTGAAGTTTTAATAGAGGGGTTTTTGATAAGTGTTTAATTACTAAGGAATAAAATTGGTAATACTGTTGTGCACCCCACCTGCTCTGGGAGATAGGGTGGACACAACTAGGGGAGAAATTGCCCTTCAATTTCAGTTCCTCAAAAAAAACGTCGATTTGCGTTGTGTATTTTATTTTTCTAATTACTCTGTCGATAGAACCAGGTCTTTCCTTCCTTCGCTCATTTAAATAATATGCATTCATTAGGCGGTTGATCTTTCCCCCCCTGTTAGGATATAACTCGACAAAACGTAGGGGTTACAAACAAACATTTCTTTATTACCTCAATTTCTTAATTAAACACAAAACTATACACTTCCTGACTGTTACAGAGGCCAATCATCTCCCTCTGATGGAAAGTCCTTACTGGACACTCAAAGTTCATTTAGATTAGGAACTGTCTCTAGAGTCACTTTTCTTGCCAAAGACTAAGGCAAAACGTTATAAGTGTTAAACTAGCTGTTCACTATGGGAGTCTTAGTGACGGCGGCAGAACACTGCATAATTGAATGGGAGCTCTTAGTCGATAGGAATTCCCTTACCTCCTTCCTTGTCCAGCTATTGGTGTTCCACCAGCAGCGTAGCGTCTTTGTCCCTAATTTTTGGACGGTTCATAGGGCAGGCACGAGGCATGTCGAAACATCTCGCTCACTCGCAGCCGAAGAAGTACTAGCCTCTCAAGAAGAGCAACAGTCGAACGAATGGGGAGAAGCTTAGTCGTTTCTTCGTGAGGACAACTCTCTCTGCCTTTGTTCTGGCCTTGTCACCAATCATTTGTTCCCTAGCGCGATGTGTTTCTCTCTTATTTGTCACTGCAGAAGATCAAAGGTAAGCGATCCCCCCTCCTCTCTCTCTCCGGGGTCCTTGGCGTGGGTCCGAGCATGAGCGACGCCCGCGCTCACCGCTGCGGGGGAGGGGCGGCAGGTGGTCATCTTGACCTCCACTTGTTCGTTCTGCCGAATTTGCGCATGGCGGCTGGCTCCACGGCCGGTGTTCTGGAACCTTCCGGCTCCCAAAGTCGTGTCCACAGGAGTAATTCTAGAATTCGCTGTTAACACGACACCCCTATCCCCCTTTAGGGAGAGGGGGGAGTCGGAGGGGGCACTGGAAGGCTCGGGGGGAGCTGGCCAGGACACTGCACTTGTTTGTTCTGCCGAATTTGTAGAACACGGTACACACCACTTGAACATCGCGCAGCTTACTTGTGGGATATTGTGCACTTCACTAGGCATACACGGTGCTCGTCACTTGTTGAAGGGCATGCGGGTGGTTTGGACACAGATCGTCTCCTCCAGTCCAAGGTGTGGTCGCCCAGTGCAACCTCCCATGCGCCGAGAGTCCGGATCGCTTTGTTTGGGGAGGCCCTCCGGGGCCGTCTCTGTGGATGGCCATTCCACCGGTGACTCCAGAGCGGTACCATGAAAAGGAAAGGAGGGAAATATCAACATTGGGTCTCCGCATTCACACACTTTTATAGGTCACGACGGTCGTCGCCGTGCCTACCGTCACGTGACTCCCGAACACTTAAAATTCAATGTCTACACTCTTCTTCCAATAACATCACAGTAATCTACAGTTCAAGTTCTATTTCAGTAAACTAATTCATCATACATTAATTCTCTACACTTCTGAATTAATTTACAATCCAAATCCCATTCTATGAAACTCAAGTCTAATTCAATCCATTCTACCGCATTTCTTAATTAATCTACAATCTAAATCCTATTCTATGAAACTCAAGTCTAATTCATCATACTCTACACTTCTTAATTAATTTACAATCCAAATCCTATTCTATGAAACTCAAGTCTAATTCGTCATACATTAATTCTCTACACTTCTTAATTAATTTACAATCCAAATCCTATTCTATGAAACTCAGTAATCTAATTCTTCATACATTAATTCTCTACACTTCTGAATTAATTTACAATCCAAATTCAATTCTATGAAACTCGGTAATCTAATTCTTCCTACATTAATTCTCTACACTTCTGAATTAATTTACAATCCAAATCCTATTCTATGAAAATCAGTAATCTAATTAATCATACATTACTTCTCTACACTTCTTAATTAATTTACAATCCAAATCCTATTCTATGAAACTCAGTAATCTAATTCTTCATACATTAATTCTCTACACTTCGGAATTAATTTACAATCCAAATTCTATTCTATGAAACTCTTAAAAACTCCAGTGTACATGTGCAAAGGAAAAAAAAGAAAAAGATTGACGATGCCGAAGTGTCCAATGCCGCGGCTCTCGTGGCTCATCTCCCAAGCCCAGGGCGATGAGACAAGCGCCCCGGCATGACATAATTTCTCCGGCCAGCGCCCCTATCCGATGCGTGTGGGGGGGATTCCTCGTTCACCACCCACAAATCCACCCAAACCATCACCACTCCACATGTAAGTCGGATTTGCCACCGCGCGCGGCAGAAATCTCGTGATTTCTCGCGCGAGCGTTCTCTTCCTGCTCAGACATCACTGCTCCCTTTGTGCTTGACAGCTGGGGGGGATGTGATGGACGACTGGCGTGTGTATACTCGTAAAGTCGGAGATCTCGGTTGTTGGACACGACCAGGACGATCAGTCCCGCCGTTGGGTGCCACGGTGCGAAGGCGTCCCTTCGCAACGACATTTGCCCATGAGGTGGAACTCGCCTCGTCAAGGTCGCCGTACATCCCTGTACTCAATGTTCTCAAATGCCGCCTAATTCGGGGAGGCTTGTTGCGGTAGAGGAGGCGGGAGCATGGATTCCGTGTGTTTGTGGACATCATAACAGGCCAAGGTTGGTGAGGACTGGTGTGCGGCGGGGGTTGGAGACGGTATGACTCCCGTCTTGTCCACGTGGTCGTAGCTCGTATTGGCTGGCTTGCTTCGGCAGGGCGCGACCGCGCCGCCGGCGCTGGACGGCCTGCAGTGTGATCTCGTGTAACTCGGGGGTTCGGTTCCCAATCGTCTTCTTCTGATTCAGGCTCAGGGAGGGGTCGTGATGGGGGCATCGGGGTTTCTGGTGTGGGTTCCTCCTGAACAGAGGGCTCGCCTAGTAGATACGACCGACGTTTCTGCAGTTTTGTAAGTCGATCAACGTGCACTGTCTCAATTTTGTGCGGGTTGGTGACCAAGGCTATCCTATAGTTTACCTCGGTGAGGCATTGCAATACTCGCCATGGTCCTGTGGACATTCTCGATAACTTCTTGGTAATTCGGCGAGGGACCCGTGGGCTATACAAAAACACTAGGTCACCGGGCCGAATTCCCTTATCCACAGCTATTTTTCTTCTCTGTTTCTCTTGATTAGCAGCTGCCGTTTCCAGATTTGTCTTTACTAACTCATAGGCTTCGCTCAGCTTGTTGGTCAGTTGCTCGCCATAGCTCTCAGTGTCGGCGTAGGGCGGGGGTTCTTTCGTCTGCCACAACTGGTAAGGCAGGGCAACATCTCGGCCATAAAGTAAAAAGTAGGGGGTCTCATGGATGGAACTGTGGATGGCGCTCCGATAAGCCATCAAAACAAATGGCAGATGCTCATCCCACACATCATTCTTGTCGGCCACCAGATGAGACAAAATGGAGGCTATGGACTGGTTGAATTTTTCCACGAGGCCGTTGGAGCTCAGATGATAGAAACTCGTGTTCTGTTTTGTGACGCCCAGTCGGCTAAATACCTCGGTCATCACGCGACCGGTAAAGTTTCGCCCGTTATCACTGATAACGGTGGTGGGAATTCCGTGCTTAGGAATAAAGTCTTTCACAAATGCTCTGGCAATGGACTCTGCCGATTGGTCAGTCAGCGCATAGACCTCTGGCCATTTGGTAAAATAATCCATAACCACTAGGGCATACTTATTTCCTCGCTGAGTGAGGGGGAGGGGACCTAAAATGTCCATTCCTACCCGCTGAAAGGGGCGACTTGTGAGTGGGGCTCGAACCAGATTTCCCTTCTTCCTCTCTTGATAACCTCTTCGTTGCAGACAAGATGTACATGTCTGGACGTAATTTCGAACATCTGCATACATGCCAGGCCAGTAATACTCCGACCTTACCCTCTGTAAGGTCTTATACTCTCCCAGGTGGCCTGAACATGGGTTGTCGTGGCATAATTCTAGTATCTGTCCTCGAAGACTGATGGGGATCGCTAGTTGCTCCGTTGCTTCCCTGTGGGGGCTATGGCTTGCCGGGGGGGCCAAATGGTATAAGATACCTTCTTTCAGGTAAAAAGGTTCGGCAGCACTCGTGTGTGATTCGGGTGTCCTTTTCTCTAACATTTCGATAGTGTTCCTAAAAGTGGGGTCCTCCAGCTGTAGGTTCCTTAGATGGGCTAAATCGCCAAAGGGGTTCTGGGAGGGTGTCTCTCTCTCTACTGCCTGTATGTGACGGGACAGAGTATCGGCGGGGACATTATGTTTCCCAGGCTGATAAATGATATCAAAATCGTAGTCCTGTAGCGTCAAATTCCACTTGGCCAGTCTACTGGAGGGGTCCTTAAGCTTCAACAAATACGTGAGGGGGGCATGGTCAGATATGACCGTGAAACGTCGACCATACAAATATTGTTCAAAATGCGTGATGGCAAAACGTATGGCGAGGGCTTCCTTTTCAATCGTTGAGTAACGGGTTTCCGGCGGCTTCAACTTCCGACTGGCGTAGGCGACCGGATGACGGAGTCCGTCGTCCGTTTCCTGCTCGTGTACGCTGGCTACCGCGATGTCCGACGCATCGGTCGACAGGAAAAACTTCCGTCCAAAGTCGGGATAAAGGAGAAGGGGTTCTGTCATTAGCTTTCTCTTTAACACTTGAAACGCTTCCTCAGCTTCCGGGGACCATTCAAAACTAGTATTCTTCTTCACCAGGTGAACTAAGAGGGCCGTGAGGTCAGCGTACCGATCGATGAAACGTCGTTAGTAGCCCGTTAGGCCTAGGAAGGCTCGAACGTTTCAGACACTACAGGGGCGGGGAAAATCTTCGATGGCTTGGACGTTCCGCGGGTCCAGCTGGACCCCTTCTGCGGAAATCAAATGTCCTAGGTACGTGAGGGATTCCTTCATGAATTGGCACTTCGCTGGCTTCAACTTTCAATTGTAGGCCCTTAGGCGGTCGAATACCCTCTGTAACCGTTCGTCGTGTTTTTCAAATGTCTGGGAGGCCACCATTATGTCGTCGAGGTAGACGAGAACTTGCTCTTGTCGCATTCCCATTAGCACGTGGTCCAGTAAATGCTGGAAAGTAGCGGGACTGTTCTTCAGTCCAAATGGTAGGTAGTTAAACTCAAACAACCCTTTCCTGCTAATGACTGCCGTTTTCTCCACGTCACGTGGGTGAACGGGAACCTGCCAATAACCGGATACCATATCCAGTGAGCTAAAATATTTGGCGTGAACTAGTTGGTCGATAATTTCGTTTATGAGGGGGAGGGGGTACGAGTCCGGGACGGTTTTTGCATTTAGTGCCCTGTAGTCGATGCAGAATCTGTATGTGGAGTCTTTTTTCTTCACTAAAACAATGGGTGACGCAAAAGGAGAGGCGCTTTCTCTTATTATCCCTTGCTCTAACAACTTATCCACTTGTTGGTCCAATTCGCCCTGCAGCGCGAATGGTACCCTGTATGCCCGCTGTCTCACGGGGCGGTCGTCGGTTAGGTGGATTTCGTGTTACACGGCGTCTGTGCCAGTCAATTCGCTGACATCTCTCGCAAAAACATCTCTATTTCTCATCAACAGTTTCCCCAATTTCTTCTCCTGGGGCCCAAGTTGGTCCAACTGGAAATCCTCCAGGGACAGGGGCACGTTTCTCCTTTTCAGGGGGACACTAGGGGGCTCTATCTGTTCGGCGTCAAGTGCCTCCAGCCGGGCAATGCACATGCTCTTGTTCAGCCAGATGGGGGCCAAAGAGGTATTGGCGACCCATACGTTAAGTCGGCTGCTACCGTCCACCCAGTTCACCGAACGAGCCACGCGCAGGGAACCGGTTTTCAGCCGCTCATGTGGCTGAGCCAAGATTGTGCAGCCACGGAGCTGGGGGGCAGAACACTCAATGAGGGCTATGCGCTCGGCTCGGGGAGGGACGCAGAGCTTCTGCACGATGCGCCCTATGTACGTGGGTGTAGGGGAGGGGGATGAAGGTTGCTCCTGGGCGGGGTAGGCGGGCAATGTGAGGGAGGTGCTCCTAGGGTTCGATTCATTGTCCTCTTTCCTTCGCAGTGTGCCCGAATGACAATCAATGACGAATCGGTGCTTTTTGAGGATGTCGTGTCCCATGATCATGTCGTACCGTGGAGTGTCAATATCGAGGGCTACCATCGGGTGCTCGAAACTAATCTCGTCGAATGTGAGGGTAACCATGAATCTGCCTAGCACCAGAAGGGGGTGTCCATCTACTGTTTTAAATTGATGCTGAAGAGGGACCATTTTATGGAGGAACCGACTCTTCAAGCGCTGGAAACACCGGCTATCCATGACGGACACAGTGGCGCCGGTATCGATGAGGGCCAACACCTCAGTGTCCTCCATGCGGCCAGACACAATGGGTGAATTTTCATCACTGCTTAAGCTGGCACACGGTGTAATGCAGACGACTAACTCTTCGAGGGGACTCTGGGAAAGTGCATCCGGGGCTTCCCTTCTGTTCCAGTTTAAAGGAGCCATAGGACGGTTGGCGGGCTCCATCTCCTCTCTGCGCTGATCTTGGGTTTGCCGGGGGAAGAGACAGGGGATCCATTGCTCCTCGTCCAGTGGGTTCTCTGTGAGGTCGCTTGGTTACGGTTCTGGGGCTGGGCTCGCCGCGGTTCGTATCGCGGGCCACGTGGGGTAAGGGGCGAAGCACACTGACAGGCATAATGTCCCACTCCACCGCATGCAAAACACGTGACGCCCTGTTGATCTGCCCAGAGGGGCTGCCGTGGCTGGGGCCGATTGATGCGATTTCGTTCCTGCTGCCCTTCAATCTGCTGCATGCGCTACCCCAAACGTACTATATCAGCCTGGATCTGGCACAGCGGAAGGGCTGCCAACAGGTCCTGGAGCTGGGGTAGAGGGTTCGGCTCTGTGGGTCTTGTGGGCATTTCCTCGCCAAGCACGCGTATGGCTGCCGTTCGCCCTGTGGCACGCTCGTTGCCTTCCTCCAAAATGGCCTTATCCAAAGCCTCTTCAAAAGTGCTGGGGTTATGGGACAGCACAAAACGTCTGAGTCACGGACCCAGACCTGCCAAAAATTGGGCAAGCCGCATCTGATTGCCTATTCCTGGTTCATCGTCGTCCGTGCTCCTCCCTGCGGTTCCTAAGAACTGATAGGCTCGGGTTCGAATGCGGGCAGCGTACTCTCTAATACTTTCATCCGCAGCTTGCCGACAACTCGTAAACTCGTGCAAGCGGGTGGCTAACGGGGTCTCACTGTCAAATCTTTCTAATACTGCTCTCTTGAAAGTACTAAAATCTTCTTCGTTCCTCAGCTCTGGTGATTGATTAACAAACTCTGCGGCGGCTCCTCGCAACTTCGAGCGGGCAATAAAGGCCATCTCGCTCGGCCGCCATCGTGCAATTTTTCCTACTCTCTCTACTTGCTCGAAAAAGGCTGCTGCAGTACGGCTGCTATCCCCCTCGTACGGGTTCACTAAATTTACAAACCCCGCCAGGAGGGGTCCCGCCGTTAGGGACGGCTCCTGGATGGGTGGCGCACTCGTGTCCTGACTATCCATGGCCTTCTATCGAGTAAAGAGTGTACTGAATGTTGTTATGATGCTCGAATTTATTGTATCCTCCGGAAGTGCAGGGAGGTGTAGTACATAAATGCAATTCTAATAGTAACATAAACAGATTGTCACTCCTAGCTAATAGAAATAATGTAGCAGTCGCTAGTTGAAAACTCTCAAAAATTCTTCTATACAGCACTACTCCTGGGCCTGATCTACTTTCTTAAAATTACTACCACACATGATTCATTATGCATACTATTTCATAAAAAATCAATAATACATTTTTTTTTTCACAGATGCCTCTGAAAATCCTGCCTAAGAACATATATGTCACTCTAACTAGTTCAAAAATTGTCTACTAGATATACACAGTTTAACACAGTACAATATTTCACTTGTAACACTAGCAGTTTCTAGCGCCGCCTGTCTCCACATAGCCATACATCATTCCATATTAAACGTTTCAGATTTTTCATTAACAATCCGCAATAACTTTCTATTAACAATCCATAATATCTTTCCATTAATAATCCACAATAATTTTTTTTTAATAATCCACAAGAACTTTCTATTAATAATCCACAATAACTTTCTATTACTAATTTACAATAATTTTCCATTAATAATCCGCAATAACTTTCTATTAATAATCCACAATAACTTTCTATTACTAATTTACAATAACTTTCCACTAATAATCCTCAATAACTTTACAGGTTCGACTAATCCTGGTCGCAGAGACCAATTTGTTGTGCACCCCACCTGCTCTGGGAGATAGGCTGGACACAACTAGGGGAGAAATTGCCCTTCAATTTCAATTCCCCCCAAAAAAGTCGATTTGCGTTGTGTATTTTATTTTTCTAATTACTCTGTCGATAGAACCAGCTCTTACCTTCCTTCGCTCATTTAAATAATATGCATTCATTAGGCGGTTGATCTTTCCCCCCCCCCCCTGTTAGGATATAACTCGACAAAACGTAGGGGTTACAAACAAACATTTCTTTATTACCTCGATTTCTTAATTAAACACAAAACTATACACTTCATGACCGTTACAGAGGCCAATCATCTCCCTCTGATGGATAGTCCTTACTGAACACTAAAAGTTCATTTAGATTAGGAACTGTCTCTAGAGTCACTTTTCTTGCCAAAGACTAAGGCAAAACGTTATAAGCGTTAAACTAGCTGTTCACTATGGAAGTCTTAGTGATGGCGGCAGAACACTGCATAATTGAATGGGAGCCCTTAGTCGATAGGAATTCCCTTACCTCCTTCCTTGTCCAGCTATTGGTGTTCCGCCAGCAGCGTAGCGTCTTTGTCCCTAATTTTTGGACGGTTCGTAGTGCAGGCACGAGGCATGTCGAAACATCTCGCTCACTCGCAGCCGAAGAAGTACTAGCCTCTCAAGAAGAGCAACAGTCGAACGAATGGGGAGAAGTTTAGTCGTTTCTTCGTGAGGATAACTCTCTCTGCCTTTGTTCTGGCCTTGTCACCAATCATTTGTTCCCTAGCGCGATGTGTTTCTCTCTTATTGGTCGACTGGAGAAGATAAAAGCTAAGCGATCCCCCCTCCTCTCTCTCTCCAGGGTCCTAGGCGTGGGTCCGAGCATGAGCGACGCCCGTGCTCACCAGTGCGGGGGAGGGGGGGCAGTGGGTCATCTTGACCTCCGCTTGTTCGTTCTGCCGAATTTGCGCATGGCGGCTGGCTCCATGGCCGGTGTTCTGGAACCTTACGGCTCCCAAAGTCGTGTCCACAGGAGGAATTCGCTGTGAGCACAACAATACAGGGAATATACAACTTTGGGAGTTGATTTTCTAAGTTTAGTGGACTTGTAAAGGATGGGAGTTTGCGAAGTTTTAATAGAATAAACTTTTGATAAGGGGGGTTTAATAAAGGGGATTTTAATGAGTGTTTAATTAATAAGGAATAAAATTGGGTAATACAACTTTGGGAATTGATTTTCTGTGAGTGACAGCTATCGAAAGTTTTGCAATTATTTAGAGACTTGCATCATCCCTTTCTGTGCGAGGTTGCTACCCTTGCAACTATTCTGAGGCTTGCATCATCCGATCATTGCCACCCATCAAAGTTTAATTACCACTAAAATCGAGGTTTTATCCCGACATTATAGTCACTAGATGGCGCCAGAGGTTAAAAGGGGGAGGGAATTTTAATAAAGGGGCGGAACTTTTGTTAGGGGGATTTTTTTAATGAGGAGGTTGAATCAAAAATTGGGAAATTAGAGTTAAAATAGGAGTTTTTCCGAAAATAGTACTCCTCATAGTCACTAGATGGTGCCAGGGGTTAAAAAGGGGGGGAGAAGAGGTTTTTTAATAAAGGGGGAGGAATTTTTTAATAAATGTTTTTTTAATAAAGGGACTAATTAATTTTCAATTAATTTTTAATTAATTATGAGTAATTAATTAGTTATTAATTGATTATTAATTAGTTACTAATTGGTTATTAATTAGTACTTATTTGGTTATTAATTGGTAATTAATTAGTAATTAATTAGGGGCGTGACCGGGAGTGAGCGTGGTCCATGACGCCATAGGGGGAAAGCACTAATGGGGGTACCGTGGATGTACTTGATACTACTCACTAGGCATTCTGATGACCCACTGGTGAACAAAGGAGAATGGCTAAAGCGCCCCTGGACAATCTGTTCTAACAAAAGTTAATAACACATAATAGGTAAGATAGGAACGCAAGAAGTTGCTAAGCTCCGTTCGAACCAAATAGGTCCACGTTTTGTAAAATCAGAAGAGAAATTATTAATTGTGAACTGTGAAAAATAAGATTTTTTTTAATGAGAACATCACACCAATGCTAAGGTAAAGATCTAAATATGAAATACTTGCTTTTTGATCTCTAAAATATTTCTTCGCTTAAAAATAACTAATTAAAAATTGCTAATTAAAATTTAATTAATTACTCCACTAGGAATTGCTCTAACTAAAATGTTTTAAAATCGTTACATGGCATGAACTTTCAGGTCAATTTTGAAGATCTTTCACTAATAAGACTGTTATTTTATACTACAGCTTCATGAATCATTAAATTCCGAACAAATAACAATGAAAAAAAGTCTTACCTTCAATTAATAACTTTGACTCGCGTTTCCCATAAAAAGCTTACTTAAAAGTTAGAATTTCAAATTGTACTTTCCCTTAGGGTAGACTAGAGGTCCTGTGCAGTTAGAGGCTGGCCATGTCGGTGATTCACTCTCATTGGTTGATTGAGTCACGTGGTTTATGGGCGCCATGTTTTGTCGTAGTTTGAGACGAAAGCCTCTGAGTTAGTGTGTGCACCAAGTTAAAACTTCTCAGTTGTTATAGTTTTATACATTTCTACCATTTTTTTGTCTTAAAAGATGTCATATTTTATGAATGCCTTACTGCTCTGCATTTGGATGTAAAAAATTTCATTCAAAGAAATAATTAATATTTTTTTCCGAGAAATTTCCATCAGAAGGCTGCAAAAGTGAAATGAGCTAACTGAAAACCAACAAAATATTTCTTTTAAGGTTCGTTTGAAAAACGAGCTAATGTTTTCACTTTGTCGTCTGCCTATGCCAATAATTGTTCGTCTGTCTGTCCGTCTCCCTGTTAACTGTTTTCTGTCCATCTGTCTGTCCGTCTTTAGACAATCAATTTTTTTACTTTTAGAGCTAAATGAAAAATTCTTTTTGGGTTGAATAGATGTCGGAAAAATATTGCGATTAGCAATTTTAAAAATTTTCAATAACTTTACTAAGCCCTCTAGCGTTGGGGAAAAGATGGAAAATGATAAAATTTCAAACCAACATTACAAACTATTTACACCGATAATCTGAAATTTTGGTAGTAGTGTGTTAAGGTTTACAATGCTAACAGAGCTTTGTCGTCTTAGTCAAAATGGTGGGGGAAGAAAATCAAATCTTTTTTTTAAAGAGATAAACGAAACAATATATATACTTGTTTTTCAAGCACTAACAAAATATTAATGATTTAAACAATATTTGATAATGTCAGCGTTACCTGTAGATGTTAAAATCAATAAATGTTTTTTGTAAAAAAAGCCGGCATTAGTTCAACAGGTTAGAATACTCTGTCAACTTTCTGGAGAGAAGTGGGTTCGAATCCCGTATGTCGGCGAAATATTTTTCCACAAAAATATTAATATTTTCATTTTTCGAATCGCCATCAGTGGAATTTCCAGTGTTAGAGAGTGCTAAAGGCGGTACATAAAATCTAGAAAGACGACCTCTAGTGGCGGAAAAAAGCTGGAAAATACCAAATCTTTAAAAAAATATTATAAACCATCTATTTTTGCCAGAAATTCAAATTTTTGGTCATAGAGTGTAATGATCAAGTGGTTTACCCTAATAGTAATGATTTGTCCTATTGGTAAAATGCAACGTTTCTGCTTTAAGAGATAAACCAAAAAATGTTTTGCACATTACAGGTACTAATAAAATATTAATAGTTTATTTTCTCAATTATACAGTAGTTAGAATTTTTGCTCTCAGAGGGTACTGAATGTGTAAAATAATTAGAAGAACGCATATCGCCTCTGGCGCATATGGGAATCTCATTTTCAAAGAGAATGAAGTTCTTCCTTTGCCTACTTCTTCACTCCTTAAAAGTTTTAATTATGGATGTTCCTGTTGTTTTTCTGCTGAGGTCCCGCCATCCTCGTGGACCTTCTAATATGGAGTATAAATTTAATTTTAATTATAAAACCTCTGTACAAGCAGATGCTTGAGGGGTTATTTTTTAATGTGGGATGGGGGAAATGCACACAGTAGTATTTTATTAGTAATTATAAAACATAAAAATTATTTGTCTTTTAGTTCTTAAATTTAAAAAGTTGCTTTTCTCTCGCTTCTCTGAAAATAGTGTGCAGATCAATGCTGTCAGTGGAATATCTACCATAACAGAACTCTACACGCCGAAATTTCTACCATAAACAGATCACTTGAAACATTTGTTAAAAGTTTTGCAGTTTCGATATTTAGTGATCTCTAATGATACATATTAAAATAATTTTGAAAATGCGAATTATATTTAATTAGTACAACTAAAAAAGAGATTTCCAATTATCTATTAAAACAAAACCATTCCGTTTCTTACCTACCTTGGGCTTAGGGTCAACTCATTGATGTCAATGAAATTTTCAAGACTATCACATTCCACCAGCGAAATTTTTAATTTCTAGTTCTACTACATTCAGCATAACTACATTGTAGTTTCTACTACATTCTAGCATAACTACATTGTTTGCAATATTCGTTTTAAATTTTGGGATTTTTCTACTTTTTTCCATCGTTAGAGGGAGCAATTAAAGCTTTTGGGAAATTCGCAAAACGAAAATTGTGATATTTCATCAATACTTGTCAAACCCAAAGAGAATTTTTAATTTATCTCTAAAAACATATATTTTTCTGTTAAAACAAAAAAAGTTGCATTCACCTCCCCCTGGGTCTAAAGTGCCAAGTGATTGTTGCCAATGCTTCGTAACCTTCACATTTCAACACCAAAATTTCAAACTTCAAACATAAATACATCGTTCGATATTTTGGAATTTTCAAAATTTTTCACCGTTAGAAGGCGTAGTGTTAACTTGGGAGATTCGAAAAATACAATTCGTAATATATCATTAATACCTACCTAACACAAAAAGAATTATTTATTTATATAAACAAAAAAGTTCGATGTCTGCAGAAGGACAGACAGTTCAATAATAGGGTCCTCCAACAATGTCTACGGACATTGTTGGAGGACCTTATTATTGAAGTCTGTCCTTCTGTAGACATCGATGTCTACAGAAGAAGAAGGTTGGAGATGAATGCCTTCCATAATATAAAACCCTATTATTATTGAAGGACAGACAACAAAGCGAATTCATATCTAAAATATTTTTTCTAAAAAAGCACTAAAATATACTTTTGCTTTTTTAGCCGTTTTCTAAAGTGCTTCCAATAATGAGCACTGAAATCTGCATCAAACATTACGCTACCCTTTTCCGGAATCCATAAGTATCCGTGCAATACCATTCAGCTATGCACGCTAAACAACCCGAGCGACGACGAAACATGGCGTCCAATTTCGAGATGGCCAACCCCTACCTATACAGGGCCTATAGGATAGACTTGTTCGCATTTCAATGAGTGTGGCTATATATATTGTTATGACAGATGAACGTGCTACAAAGAACTTTTTGATGTGATGTATCATTTTGATGCTCGCATGTTCTTCAGCGTGAGAATTACTTTACTAACCACTTCGAGCGTTGAATCAACTTAAAAAATAAAGAATAAGAGTTGTAATTAAGAAGAATTAGTGTGTGAAGGAAAAGTAGTTTGTCTTAGTCTGTGCACTATAGTATAAAGGAGAAGTGTTTTCATTTGGTTTAAGTTGTTTATTAGTGTGGACCTTGTAATTGAACGGTAAGAAAAAGAAGAATTCATCGCGGTGATCAACGTCTGAAAAGAATTGGTTCTGAGAAACCAATATATTTAGCCGCAGTTTTGGAGTACTTGATGACTAAAATCTTAGAAGGAAGTCATTTGGTGTACAGTTATTTAGTTAGTTTAGGAATTGGTAAGGTTATTCTTGACAGATCGCAGGTTTGTTCACAAATATGATTGTGCCACTTATCGAGTGTTATAAAAAGCCTTATTTTATGCGTTGAGTGGAGGTAGTAAGAATTAAAGAGGAAAACTCTTTGTAGGAATAGTGATAAGGTGCTATGTTCTTCCGAAGATTTATTTTCATTCTGGTGAAGATTTGTGTTGGGTAAATTTAGTTTATATAAATGTTTTCATTCATATTTTTGTAATAAATTACTTTATTTTAAAATTATTATTGCTAAATATTGTTTTTGAACTCACGCCCAATTTCCATCCGTTAAATTCACAAAAATAGACATATACACGCACGCACTTTAGTGTGCGTATGTATATATATATATACATTGGAATGTACCATGAGGTGCATGTATGCTTGTGAGACTAACATCGGAGCTGAATTTGCAATCACTGTCTATCAGTGTCACCAACTGATGCGTACACATTGATTTCCTGTTTACCGTATTTGCATATGCCAGCATAATCGAGAAACAGAGCTATTGGCTCTTGAGACATTATATCGCATTCCGAATGAGACAAACAGCATTCTGCCCTCATGCAACGGCAGTCGAGGAGATAAATGTTAAGCGTCGAATGATCGTTATTGGGTTTGAATATGAACTTCTTCCAGCATCGATATTTTCCACTCGAGTATTTATTTTTCCACTTCGAGGCACCGATAGGTCTTGAAGTCCGTCGTAAATAGCAAAGGATTTTCAGAAATTTTAGCAGAGATTTTCAATGATACGAATCGATTTCCACGCGAGATGAGGCATACTGATGGAAATTACAGTAGATCTAATATTTCATTAAGGAGAGAGCTGGAAAATATAGAACCGCTCAGGATGCAATCACTGCTAAACTTTGGTGGAGCAATTACTAATTCTGTAGTACTTGGTGCACTGTAGTTACTCTGGTGCATTCTTTGCTTTTCTTTTGAAAAAAAAAATGTCTAATTTTAACGTAGCAATTAAGTTAGAGGAATAGCAATATAATGTTGTTTCATTTTAATAATTTTCATTATTTGCATTGGACATTAAACATTAATGATACTTTTAAACTTTTTTCTGATAAAGTTGACCATACGTAGCAGTGTAATAATGTAATTATTTTTCTTGCTTTAATAATTAAATGGTCTCTGATGTCAGAAATGGGAAAATTTCCTCCCCATTACTACTACTACTAATCTACTGTCTAATCTCGTGTTCGCCTCTAGTCAGCTCCTTTTTTTCACGCTCGAGAATTTGATAACACCGTCACAGACCCAACACATTGCTAAAGAAGCGTTCCTCTTGTCAGCTACCTGCTTTGTCGGATTACGATGCGAGAAATATCGGCTGCAGAGGGCTCTTACGATGGCAGAAACTCTTCTGCTTCAGAGCACATCTCTCTCCTCCGATAAAACTCTTAAAAATTGAGCAAAAATTTAGAAGATTAAGACTTAAACGAATTTTCAGTGTCTTCAAATAGTTTTTAAGCCATTTATTTTTCTAGAATTTTTCCTTACGATTACACAGCTCACCAGCAACTATTAAAAGTATTGAAACTGGTCAAATATTCTCCTTTCATAACCATTTTTATTTTCTCTATATAATTTGGTAGATGCCTGAATAAACAAGTATATCATATTTTAAACAGAACAGTAGCACGTTTAAAAGAAGCTTATTTTGAAAAAAGTAATATATATATATATCCTAAGAGGAAACATTTTTAAACGGTTAAGAACCTATTTTCCCACAGACCGCCATTTTCGCATAAATTTTCCCATGTTATGAACCATATAACTGATCTTAGAGCGCGTACACAATTATATAAGTTTAGAGCCAATCGTTTATAGTTTATGTTCTGATTCGGTATTTGCCGAAATAAGCAGAATCTGGATTTAAGGGTAAACGTAAGATGAGTTTCTTGCTCTTAATCTCACTATGAAAATTATCGAGGCTTTGACTTCCCAGTATCATACTCTCCGCAATTGCCACTCACACCACAACACGCAATTGCCAGTCACTGCTTATAATGGATCATAAGCTGATTAAGAAACGCCATCGACATTGGAACTAAAAAGGTTCCAGACTCACTGTACATGAGTGCCCCCCCGATAGCGGGGGGGCATTCCTAGGCCCCCCACCACCTTGTCGCCCCCCACCACCACCATTCCCTAGGCCCTCCCACCACCTTGTCGTGGTGGTGGGGGGCCTAGGGCCCAGCAACCCGGCTGAAGGCTGTTCCGACCGGATTGGTGCCCCGGTGGACATGGCTAAGGCCAACCGAGGTTGAAGATGCTGCTGGCCGGCTTGATTGCCGGTCGGATGGTGACGGCGTCGGAGACCTCACCTATCAGGAGACCTGGGTTGTCTGTTCGACGGCTCTGCCAAAAGGTCTGAGCCCGCCTTGTAGGCACGAGCCGTCAAAAAATTCTGGGTCTTACTAAGAGTCTCCACCCCGGGTGCCGATCGAACTTGGATCTATATATCCTTGTACATTTGCAAACCGGGGAATAGATTAAAGTAAGGTTTTTTCCGGTGGTCAGCTTTCCTTCTATAGGACTGCTGCCATGTGAGGCTGGGGTTGAGGTGCGCCTATAGGGCGTATTCCTTGCCCCCGGCTCTAGATAAGCACGGCTTTTCATAACCAGGTAGTGCTGTACAAGCGGAACCGGGAATTGCCGTGGTTGCATAAGATCGCAACAAAAGAGATTCATTGTACATGAATGCATCTGGTGGATCAGAAGTCATCGACGTGGTTTCGTCATCGATATTGAAACTAACAAAGACTCCAAGCTCACTCTACATGAATTCATCGGGTGGATCAGAATGTGAATAAAAGAGACACCATCGACATTGCAACTGAAAAAAGTTCCAAACTCATCCTACATCACTACATCTTATGGATCAGAATGTGATTCTGAAAGACACCATCGACATTTTTACTAACAAAAGTCTACAAATTCAAACTAGGTCACTTCTTCTGATAGATAAGAATATGATTCAGAGAGACACCATTGAAATTGGACTAACAAATTCTCCCAATTGTTGAATTTTCCACCGTTGAAATTTCCACGAAGAAGGAATAATGGTTGCTTAGAGAAGCTGCTGCAATTTCGATATAGAAAAGCTAACAAAAGAGAATATATGAAACAAAATATGCAAGAATACGATTCTTTAAACGATACGTTATAAAACCCTCTTGTTGCTCTTGGAAATGAAATAGTTAAAATAGGATTTTATTTTTAACATCTTTAGAATGGGAAAGAGAAGATTGGAATGCGAAGGGAAATCCCATATTCCAATTGTCTTTTGAAACGATATTTCGAAATAATCCTCCCTCCACTATTCAAGAAGTAAACCTGTTCCTTCACTAAACTTACAGAGAAGAGACAAAATTATGAGCAGCGTGTCTTTATACAAATCGAAGCAACTGCAGATAAACATGGCGAGTCATGAAACGGTATAAATAACACTGATACTGAGCTCTTTTAATCAGTGTTATTCTTGTTCTTCAGATGGGAAAGGCAGCGGACCTAAGTGAGTTTGACAAAGGCCAAATTATAACAGCAGACGACTAGGTCAGAGCATTTCTGAGATGGCAAAGCTTCTGGGGGACTCACAGTCAGCCATGGTTAGTACCTTCAAAAAGTGGTCCGAGGGGAGAAAAACCATGAACAGGCAGGTGTGGGCAGACCATTCGCTCGTAGATACTAGAGGTGAGCGAAGGCTATCCCGTATGGTACGAGCCAATAGAAGGGATACTGTAGCGCAACCTGCCCGTAATTTAAATGCTGGTGATGGGAGTAATGTGTCACAACACAGCTGAAAATGGGCTGTGTAGCCGCAGGCCGCTCCGAATATCCATCATGCTGACCTCGGTTCACCATCGAAAGCGCCTACAATGGACATACGAGCATCACAACTGGACCTTGAATGATTTGAAAATGGTCGTCTGGTACGATGAATCTCGTTTCCTGTTGCACCATGTGGACGGCCGGGTACATGTGCGTCGTTTACCTGGGGAAAACAAGCCTGTGGAGGAAGTGTACTGATTTGGGCAATGTTCTGCTGGGAAGCCCTAGGTCCAGTCATTCATGTGCAAGAAACTATGACGTCTACCACCTACCTATACATCATTGCAGACCAGGTACATCCTTTCATGGCAATGGTTTTCTCCTCCAGTAGTGCCTTATTTCAGCAGGATAATGCGCCATGCCACACTGCCCGGATTGTTCGAGAATGATTCGTGGAACATGAGGAAGACTTCCAGGTATTGCCCTGGCCTCCAAATTCCCCAGAAATCAATGCAATCGAGCATCTGTGGTTTGTGTCGGAACAGCATATCCAATCTGAGGAGTCTCAACCACGTAGCTTGCAAGAGTTAAAGGATCTATTGGCAACGTGTTGGTACCAAAGACCACAAGACACGTTTAGAAATCTTATAGCGTCTATGCCTCTCCAGGTAAGAGCTGTTTTGGCGGCACGTGGAGGACCAACATCATATTAAACAGTTGGTCATAATGTTTTGGCTCTTCGGTATATTTGTATCTGGAATAAAAATTAGTGGTAGCAGTGTTTGGAACTGCACATTAGAAAAGTTTAAAATTGTCTTTGGCATCGAATATCTCCAAGGTGACAGATATTTGTTACGATCAGTATAACAATTCACCTTCTCTTTCATCCTTTAGGTGCCTGGCGCTTCTTTACACCATGGGTGCCTTCAAGAGTTGCTGTCCATTCCGCAGTGATCTGCACGTTGAAGTAACGAACACATTGAAGGTATGGAGATCATTAAAGTACTTTGTGGCCATGAATCAATGTTTCTATTTAATACAAAATAATGAAATGTTCTCCTGTAATGATGATAAGGCTATTTAGTAGATTAAGTGTTTCCAATCTCTGTCATTAAATTTCCATTTTTTTGATAATGAATTCCATTTATACTTTGATTTAACAAAGTGATGCCTGAAATATTTCTCCTTAGCAAATTACTGCCTGAAATATTTCTCCTTAGCAAATTACTGCCTGAAATATTTCTCCTTAGCAAATTACTGCCTGAAATATTTCTCCTTAGCAAATTACTGCCTGAAATATTTTTCCTTATCAAATTACTGCCTGAAATATTTCTCCTTGCCAATTGCTGTCTGAAGCATTTCTCCTTGCCAATTGCTGTCTGAAGCATTTCTCCTTAGGAAACTGCTGAAACTAATTGCCATAAAGAAATTGGGAAAAAGGCAAGATTGTATTCAACCTTTACTGATCCTACCGCGAATCGATTTCGATGAATTAAATCGACTATTGATGCATTAAATTTATATATATTTTTAATAAATTGATTATAATATTATTAATATTGACGAATAAAACATAATGATGTTAGTAGCATTGATAGTGGATAAAATCGCGAATACGATAAGATTTGTATCAAAATGAGCATACATTACTGCATTACCGATGGCTGACATAAATGAAAAACTGACATATTTTTTGAAAATTCAAATAATGATATTCACTTTAAAACGTAAATATATGTACATTGACACACAAATATTTAAAAACCTTATTGTGTATGATGGAAGCAATCATTATGCTGACAAAGAAGAATATAAGTTCAATAAAATTATTCAACTGTTGCTTAGAAATCTACAATCTAATTTTTGAAAATTTCATTCGTGAAGATACGAAGTTTACTCAATGTAATGCAGAGGAGAGTTACTGGGTAATGAAAAGGAAGGTCTTTCCATAATTGTTTTTCCATAATTACATTAAAAGCAACAAAATTAACTCCGAAGAATTTGCAAATGTACATTTTATCTCATATTTAGTAAGGCATATTTTTATGAAATGCAGACTTTTTTGCAGTATAATTTTTCAGTTAATTATTAGTCATTACCAAATCATTAGACTGATGTCTTTTACACGTGAACACATGTCGGACCTGAAACATTTGCAAACTCTAAATGGGTATTAAGGAATCAATATACACAGATGATGAGAAAGATGTGCAGATGAGGATAATACCTTGCTGCCGTGGGAGTGCGGATAACGAGAGTGTTGACCCTGGGAGTGCGGATAATGTCTTGCGAATGCGGACAGCGTTTTTGTTATTCGCGCTAGGCTCTACTTAAAACTCATTAGCAATTAACGGTATGATGATGTTGGCAAGATAAAAGAAAAATTATTGAAAAAGCACAGAGCACCAAAATGAAGCTAAAATGGAATGATCCAATGAAATAATGAAGCCCCAAGGAGTGTGAATCTGTTAAAAAATCTATTAGACAGAAAACTGCACGTAATATACAGAATCGCAGAAAAATAATGGTGAGGTTTCGAAAACCAATACTATATAAAAAACAATATACCTACTCAAGAAAGTAATATTTTAATTGAAAGCGCACCTCAAATAGCTTTTAACATAATTAGTGAATATTCATATGTGCACCATTTGTGACCCTGCATATGTGCAATCAGTATTCCATTTCTTGCCATACCTGCTGCAGCATATCTCTTGCTATTTGTTCAGTTGCTTCCCTTATTCTTGCTTTGAAATGAATCAGATCTCGAATTTTGTCCATGTAAACATAATTGTTTACAAAGCCGTACAAGAAAAACTCTACTTGAGTGTCAAATCAGGGCTGCTTAGTGGTCATAGAATTGTACTAACCCTACCAATCCATCTGTTAGGAAATGATGCAGTAAGAAGTTCTGTAGCATTGCTGAGAAACGTGGCGGTGCACCGTCTTGCTAGTGTCCGCTCCGTGAAACTGTTGGAGAACAGTGGAGGAACGTACAGGTAGAGCATTCAATGTGATGCCTTTTGTGCATTTGAAAACAGTAGTTCTCGAAAGACCACCATCATTTATAGGATACCCTGTATGCTCCGAGATTCTCAATATTTCAGAGTAAACTAATTCACAATATTTAATTTATCCCTTAGACATAACAGTAGTAAATTAATAAAAAATATGTTGTGAAGAAAAAATGTCTTACAAAAAATGATTGCAAATTTAATTCTAATGAAATTTAATTAATTTTAAAAAATTTTCAATCAATGAATCAATTTAATTAAAAAATATACTGCAAAAAGAAAAATTGTCAAGCAAAATGGCGATGAGCTTATTTGTACCACTCTGGAAACCTGAAAAAAATATTATGTTTGACGAATATCGGTGAAATAGTGGAAATTCGAACTAATCGATGCTCCCGAAATTTCAAATAACAGTATTTCGTTAATAACTCACGAGCACAAAAGGAATTTCTCATTTATCTCTTAAATCGAAAATATTATTTTTCACCCATCTAATCAGCGTGGAGGAGGAGGGGATGCTAAATCGCAGACATCAAAATGTCAACCTTTTAACCATCACATTCTTCCACAAAAATTTCAAACTTCTGGCAAGAATGACTAAACTTTTGCATTTCCGAATTTTAGGGCCTTAACAGTAAAGATTGAAACTATTTTAAGATTAGGAAAATGTGAATAGCAATATTTTGCCAATAGTTATCCAACCCAAAGAGAATTATTTCTTTCGCCTTTAAAAGCCACAGTTGAATGTCTAGAGACGGAAAGAAGACAAAGCAGAAACAATAGCTCGTATTTTCAGCAACAAAATATTGCTAAGTTTATTTCTACTGAAACAAATAGTTGCTAATTTCCTTATAGCTGCAGCAAAAGTCTGCTATATTTGGCACCAACAGACGCGGTTCGCTTACGCAGTAGCGCACCAATCTCGTAATCCGATATTTTTAGTTCCAGTCTCAACTCTTCCATCATTGAAATTTATCGCCACAAACCTTACCGCTAAACTCTGGGCCAAAGGAGACACCGATGGACTTCAAAAGACCGCCGTTCGTCGGATGGGACGTTTAGCTGTGACGCAGTATGCAGCAGATCCATAGCCTCAGCAAGTTAAAGAACATCCTGAATGGTATGTCCATCTGTCTCCCAACAGCTGTGCAGTGAATTCCCTTCCCAAACATTCATCCATGCCTTGAAGTCCTTTTAACCTGGGCTTGGGTTGTTTTGGGTGGTTTTACCTCTGAGCGGCACTTTTTTGCACACCATGGGCTAAATGGCCAGGTCACATGGACCCCGAAGGCTCAGAGAAGGTTGGGGGAGGGGACCCACTGAACAGCTGTTGGGAGACAGATGGTAGCCTCCCGTCAAGGCCGTCCAGCGTGTTCTTTAACGTGCACAGGGTATGGCTCTCCCACACACGGGGCCACGGCTTAACGTCGCATCCGACGGACGGCGGCCTTTTCGAGCTCATCGGTGTCCCCTACTGACCGTGGGCAGGGCGGGGAATTTTGCGGAGATAAATCTCAACGCTGACCCAGCTGGGACTCGAACCTGGGAACTACAGATTACGAGCCTGGCGCGCTACCGACTGAGTCACCCCCACCCCCTTTAACCTGGGCATTTAGCCCACTGTGTGCAAGAAAAATAATGCGCTGTTAAACTTTTGCTAGGGCTATCCGTAGCTCTTGTAAATGTAAGCTAGGCTTATCCATAGCTGTTATAAGCGTTCGTTAGACTTATTCATAGCTATTATAAATATTCGCTAGGCTTACCCGTAGCTACCGTAAATATTCGCTAGGCTTACCCGTAGCTACTGTAAATATTCGCTAGGCTTACCCAAAGCTGCTGTAAATATTCATTACGCTTACACGTAGCTGTGGTATTAACATTCGCTAAGCTTACCCATAGCTGTTCTAAACCTTCGCTAGACTTACCAGAGCTGTTTCAGACCTTCTCTAGGCTTACCTGTAGCTGCTATAAAAGTTCACATGACTTACCTGTAGCTGCTCTAAAAGTTCAAAAGTCTTACCTGTAGCTACTATAAAAGTTCACTAGGCTTACCAGTAGCTGCTAAAAAAGTAGTAGTTGTAGTCTTATTTCCATTCATATTTTTTATGAAGAAAATAAAGTGTATATAGTAATAAAGTAAATATTTATTCCATTCATATCATATCATATACAAAATAACTATTTACAAGATATTTTTGGAAACACACAACACCGCAAGAGTTCAAAGACTCTCACGTCGGTCAGCAAGTTAAAAAACACATAAATGAACAATAAATGCAAATTTCAATATATTAAAAAATTAATACTTTCTATCATGATCACATCAATAGCATAGAAAGCAACAGATGTAATTAAAAAAACTGTAATTGCAACAATTATTTAATTCAAAATTTTAACGTCTTACAGAGAGATCAAAAGAAAGAAGAAAATTATTAAAAAATGAGAAATTAGAAGCAGACTTTTAATTTTAAAGAATTTTTTTTCAATATCCTTAAAATCATAAATCCAATTTTTTTTATTTTTCGTTGAAAACGTATCAAAATTTATTTCATCTTTTATGATTTCTCGTAAACTTGAATATTTTTGGTGCCAATTATGTGTACTGGTTTTGCTTGGAAGTGGTAAAATAAAATTAATATGTGCACTTGTTCTGGTATTTTGTATTACTATTTTAATATCATTTTCTCTATAATGCTTTTTTAAATATATGATATATTATGAACATAAAGTTTTGATAATGGTAAAATTTGTAGATCATTATAAAAACATTTAACGCTTATCATATTTTCTTTTTCTTAATATGCCAATAATCACTCTGTTTTGGATAGCAACCAATGATTTAGTGTCATCATAATACATTCCTCCCCAAGATATTATTCCATATTTTAAATATAATTTAATTCAAGCATTATAGATAAGCTTTAAGCACGTAATATTCACAAAACTTTTAATGTGAAATAATTTTGGAATTATTGCATTAATCTTTTTTTGGTACATGTTTGATATTTTCATCCCAATTTAACAGACTGTCTATGTAAACTCCCAAATATTTATAACTTTCAATTGCTTTACATTGTACACTGATATCGTATGCAGTTTACAGAATGATAAAATAAGTTATTTTTTAATTTATCGACTTTGTTATCGACTTTGTTATCGACTTTATTATAAAAGGTTTAAACTGAAATATAAATACTTTGTTTTATCAATAGTTAATAATAATTTATTTTTAAGAACTATTTTCAAATATTATCCAAGTCTTCATTTATTTCTTCAAATAGAATATTCTCATTGTTAGCTGCATATACACTGAAGAGCATAAACATTATGACCACCTGATTAATATTTTGTTAGTCCTTCATGTGACTCCAAAACAGCTCTTACCCGGCGAGGAATGGACGCTACAAGATTTCTACAGGTGTCTTGTGGTATCTAGTACCAACACGTTATCAGCAGATCCTTTAATTCTTGTAATTTACATGATTGAGCCACCTCATATAGGATATGCTGTTCCAACACAAACCACAGATGCTCGATTGGATTGATGTCTGGGAATTTGGTGGCCAGAGTAATACCTGGAAGTCTTCCATATGTTCTGCGAACTATTCTCGAACAATACGGGCAGTGTGGCATGGCGCATTATCCTTCTGATAGAAAGCACTACTAGAAAGGTATACCGTTGCCATGAAAGGATGTACCTTGGTATGCAATGATGTTTAGGTAGGTGGTAGACGTCACAGTTTCCTGCACATGAATGACTGGACCCAGGGACCAGGGAGCAGCCAACATTGGAAAAAGCAATGTACTTCCCCCACCGGCTTGTTTTCATCCCACAGTGCATCCTCATGCCAACATTGCCCAGATAAACGAAGCACACGTACCCGGTCGTCCACATGGTGCAATAGGAAACGAGATTCATCGTACCAGACGACCTTCTTCCAATCATTCAAGATCTAGTTTTGATGGTCTCGTGTCGATTGTAGGCGCTTTTGACGGTGAAATGACGTTAGCACGGGCACCCAGATCCCTCGGACCACTTTTTGAAGATACTAACCACCTCTAACCATGAGCAACCCACAAGCCCACATTCTCTGACCCAGTCGTCTGGCCACTACAATTTGCTTTTGTGAAACTCACTTTGTGAAACTCACTGACTTTCCCATCTAAAGAACAAGAATAACACTGATTAACAGAACTCAGTATCAGGTATCCATTGATACCGTTTCATGACCTTCACCCGCGCCGTTGTTTTCCTGCAGTTGCTTCGATTTGCATAAAGACGCGCAAGTCATAATATTTTGGTCTCTTCGGTGTATTAAATCTGTATCATCAGGGAAAGTTATTATTTTTCCTTTTTAGTTCAAGATTACAAAGATCATTTATAAATGTATTCAATAATATTGCTCTTTGAATTCTATTTTCAAATATGTTTCCAACAATTTCAAACATTTTTCTCCGAATGCAGCGATTTCAAGTTTTTATATCAGCAAATCATGAGAAACCGAATTAAATGCTTTTATGATGTCCAAAAAAAACCCAACACTTTTCAGATTATCATTTATTGCTCGGTACACTGTGGAAGTTAGTTGTAATATAGCATCCTCAATACCTATGTTTTTTCTATAAAACATACAGAAAAAAATCATTTCTATTCAAAAATTGAAAATTCTAGTATTAATTACTTTTTGATATTTTTTTGAAAATATTTATAGTCAACATATCGGCTGGTAATTTGCAATATCTAAATGTTCACCTCTTTTGAATTTTGGAACAATGGTTGAAGTTTTCAAAATTGAAGGGAAGCATCCTGATGATAACGACAAGTTAAAGAGGTAACATAAAATATCCGCAATTTCATTTTTCATTTCCTTAAGATGTCTCCGCAGGAATCTGACCTCCAGTGACTTTTCCTCGTTTTAACGACGCAATAATTCCAAAAATCTCATTTTCTGATATGTAATCAATAAAAATATAATTAAAGGACGAAATCAACATATGATTTTCATTATTAACATAATCAGGAATTTCCTTTTCAAGATCACCAGTAATTTACGTATAGTAGCTATTAAACTTATCAGTAAACAACTCTGGATTTTCGTTAAAACGATAAATAATATTATTTATTCCTATTTTTAATGGGGACATTGCATTCTTCTTGCTGCCTAAGAGACAAATCATTTATAATTTTCCAATACTGTTTAATATTACCATCATTATCCAACTATTTTTTAGTGTAATACTTAATTATATTATAATACATTAAGTTTTGTTACAACTTAAGGTTTGTATTAAGGTGTTGATTTTGAACTAGCTTATATAACTTGTTTCTCTTTTTAATACAATTTATAAGAGCATTTGTTAACCATGGCTTCAGCTTCTATTCTTTATTCTTTAACTGTATGGTTTCTTTTGATGATTCTATCATATCCTGTAATTATAATAAAACTAATTGGAATGATGCATTTGTATCATTTCCTATTTTAATTTCATTCCAGTGCTTTAATGCTCAGAGATACTTTTAATTTTTCCGTATTTGTCCTAGGTAGTGTGGTTAAATGTTTCTGATTTTTGTTTAATTCTCACCGAAAGTTTATTCCTATAAAACAATAATAGGTAATATTAAGTTTAATAATATAGGTAGTTAAATTATTTTGGATCCTAAACATAAGTTTTTGTTTCCTCTCTAGTGGTCTTACCATTATATACATTAAAAACATTTGACTGAATCAGCTATAAATATTATTGTTTAATTATATCATTCCCCTTTAGGTTAATAATATTCATGTCACCTATTATTAAAACATTATTGCTATTTATAGTTTCTATCTTACTTTCTAGTTCTCTAACAAAATTTTGCTTTGTATGGGAATGTAACCTCTAAAATGGCACTAAAACAAAAGCAATATTGTTTAATTTAAAAGAAATATCTACCATATCAGCAGTTGTAAAAGCATTATTAAATCCATACACTGTTATGCATTCTTAACAAGCACAGTTACTCCAACTAATCCACTTTCATTTTGACATTTAAGATAATCTTTGTAGTTAGGTATTGTATGCAATTGCACTTGCATCGTCACTAATCCATATATCTGTTAAAACAATTATATCAGGTTCAAGTTCAATTAAATTTAAATAAAGTAAAAAACTATCAAAATTCTTTTGCAAATTTCTGATGTTTCCCATTATGACATTTATGCCTGTAGGCCATATATACAATTTTTATTATAAACGTTGTCACTATCTATTATGCAGACTCTGTATGTTTCATCCGAATTACAATCATTACAAGCAAAAATTGTTCCGATATAAAAATGCTATCCATCGTTTTATTTTTCCATTTATCTAATCCAGTAAAAGGTTTAAGTCATCGCTATTTCTAATCCTCAGCACACTAGGTGTTTCAGTTATCCTTTAGTAAAGTTTTGAGTCCTTGACCCATACAAATTTGAAACCTTTTCCTTTCTGTAATTTCTTTAATTCCTACAATAACTGCTTGTTGTCTTGTGTTAGATGATCATTTACAAAAACCTTTCCCATCAGGCAGCACCTTATGTATTTCCTCAGTGAGCAATGTCTTCTTTAATATCCAACACTTAATCCAATTTTCCTTCATTTTTCTCGTTAGCTAGTTGGACGATTATTGGTTTAATTTTTTGTTTATTCTTCGTTGGCACTCTATGAACGACTTGTATAATAATATCTTCATGCTGTACATTTAATACACTTTCAATATGAGTTACTATCTCCTTCTCATTCTCATTCATTGTTTCAGGAACCCCTACTATCTCTAAATTTAAGTTCCTATTGCTTTACTCTAAGTCATTTATTTTCCCTGTTAATCACTTAATTTCTTTCTGCAAAGTTTGATTTTCTGTCATAAATCTTTCATTTTGTTGTTGGAAATCTTTAATTTGTTTGGTTAACTCAGTCAAAACCTTTAAATAATCATCTAACTTTTCAGAACAGTACGTAGTACATTTTTTATACTCTTTAATTTTTTAAATTCTTTTAATAATTCGTTTTCGGACCTGTCATTTTTTTTCCATCATGTCTTTCCTGAGAGCAGTTATCTGTTTACTAAACATTTCATCGATGTGCTTAATCACTTCAACAGACAAGGCTCTGTCTTCTCGCTCTTTCGATATCCCAGTGTCACGTGATCTACTTATGCCAACATTCAATTCACCTCTTCTTCCCTTTCCCTACTGAATCTATCCTACACTTATGACTCTTCCATCTGATTTTACTCTCGGAGCTCATTGTGCGATAATTTGTGTCTTCAATTCCAACACAATAAAAATGAAATCTTGAACTGCACTTTCCAGCTCAGTGCAAAGTCGCTGTCAGATCAACGGTATCTGCACCACATTCAACACACGGTTTTTCAATCTTGCAATTTAATATATCTTAATACTTAATTTATACTATATCCCTTATTAATCTATTAACTTTCTTAGCAAAAAATGTATATTAGCTACTAAATCAATCTTAGTTTAGAAAGCAAGAAACGTAACGCAACAAGCTGACGACGTCACCTCGCTTCTTAAATAAACTGCGCAATTCAACAGATCCTCAAACAAGAATCCTTAGCCTCCAGCGTAAATGAATAGCAGACGACAATTCTTGACATTTCTCACCATCATACGTTACATTCCATGCATATGCGCGTCAGCACATTAGTCTACGTATCTTCATAATAATGTGATAAGTCCAGATTATCGTAAATTATTCGGCTTATAGATCATCACAAAACTTATGCCGTGGCTCCGTGTGCGGAAAAGCCATACCCTGTACACGTTAAAGAACACGCTGGATGGCCTTGACGGGAGGCTACCATCTGTCTGCCAACAGCTGTTCCAGTGGGTTCCCTCCCCCAACTTTCTCTGAGCCTTCGGGGTCCATGTGACCTGGCCATTTATCCCATGGTGTGCAAAAAAGTGCCTCTCACAGGTAAAACAACCCAACAACAACCCGTAGCTGTTATCAGACTTTTTCTAGACCACTGGTTCTCAAAGGGTGTGCAGCAAGATTCGACTCGTGTGACGCGAAATTTTCGGTTGAAATTGCAGATCAAGGGAAATTTAAAAACCATTTGGTTGCTGCTTTCTTCCCCTGATTCATCATTTGACTTTTTCCATTTAATCAAAAAATTACTCACATTAAATCTTAATGTTAAAACCAAAATTAACACGAAACATATACATTACATGCACTGGAACGAACTAACCTCAGTACTCATCAGAACTTGAACAGAATAGCTCTGCGTTTACAAATGACTCCACAGAAACAGCTATTATTAAAGGCAACTGCGTATGCGATGGGCGTGCCCGAAGTGTTGCCAACTTTAATTTCTAGTCTGTAGCGATTATTCAAGGAGAAAACTAGTGTGTCTGCTATTAAACATTGGCTAGACTTACTAGGGCTACTTGAGCTAGGGTAGCTTTTATTAAACATTGGGTAGCCTTACCCAATAGTTGCTATTATATGTCTGCTAGGCTTACCCGTGGCTGTTGTTACACGTTTGCTAGGCTTATGGTAATTGTTATTAAATGTTGCAATGAATTACCTTGTGAGAAGCAAAAATACAATGTATGACCTTTGTTGGGAAAAATACAATAGCCCGTGAAAAAAAAAAGGTTGTCGAAGCGGATCCACTGCACGGATGTTAGGAGACACACGCCCTACTCTATGAGAGGAAATTGCAGTGCATGGACGTGCGAGAAAATATTTAATTGATGACCTTATCTTTAAAGAATTAACTGCATAACAATTATTAGCTTCATGAAAAACTGATGGAATAGCTTTGGCATAATAATGAACCTGAATGGCCTTGTTATGATAAAAACTGAGTCCTTGTAAGAGTGTCCTTGTAAGGTAAAACAAAAATGCTAAATAGCTTTTTCTCCGAAGCAAATCAGTTGGTTTGCCTCAGTAGTAGTTTTTAGTACGGTAAAACATTCTGTGTGGACTTGGCGCGAACTGTTCCTAATATCTGTTGATTGGTTCGTCTGTCTGATATTTGCTATGGATGAAGTTTAATGCAAGTAATAATGCAACACGTGATGTTTTACACAATTTATTCCAAAGGGCTTCCTTCAAAATACAACTAATCGTAATGACTAGACCAGCTAGCCGTTGACCGTGGTTCGAACCACATTAGATTTAAATCTGTTGAGTATTCGATGCAAATGTTTTCGCATGAAAAGTTGAGTCTCCGATACAGTGAATAAGTGGAGTATTTTAGAAAACGTTTAATAACAGCTACAGGTCGTGTTGTAAGAGAAATAATGTTGGGGATGTCCTTGTAGGAGAAAAATGCAGTGGGTGACCTTGTGAGAGAAAAAGGTGCAGTACATGTCCTTGTAAGAGAAAAAGGTGCAGTACATGTCCTTGTAAGAGAAAAAGGTGCAGTACATGTCCTTGTAAGAGAAAAGGGTGCAGTACATGTCCTTGTAAGAGAAAAAGGTGCAGTACATGTCCTTGTAAGAGAAAAAGGTGCAGTACATGTCCTTGTAAGAGAAAAAGCTGCAGTACATGTCCTTGTAAGAGAAAAAGGTGCAGTACATGTCCTTGTAAGAGAAAAAGGTGCAGTACATGTCCTTGTAAGAGAAAAAGGTGCAGTACATGTCCTTGTAAGAGAAAAAGCTGCAGTACATGTCCTTGTAAGAGAAAAAGGTGCAGTACATGTCCTTGTAAGAGAAAAAGGTGCAGTACATGTCCTTGTAAGAGAAAAAGGTGCAGTACATGTCCTTGTAAGAGAAAAAGGTGCAGTACATGTCCTTGTAAGAGAAAAAGGTGCAGTACATGTCCTTGTAAGAGAAAAAGGTGCAGTACATGTCCTTGTAAGAGAACAAAAATGCGGGAGTTGTCCTTGTGAGAAAAAAAAATGCAACAGATGTTCTTGTGAGAAAAATTCAGTGGATGGACTTCTGAAAGAAAAAATGCAGTGGATGGACTTGTGAGAAAATAATGCAACGGATGTCATTGTGAGGAAAATTCAATGGATGGCCTGGTGAGAGAGAAAATGCAATGGATATCCTTGTGAAAAGAAATGTAGTGGATGGGATTGTGAAAGAAAAATTCAGGGGATGACCTTGTGAGAGAAAAATGCAGCGGATGACCTTGTGAGAGAAAAATTAAATGAATGGCTTTATGAAAGAAAAAATGCAGTGGATGTCCTTGTGAGAAAATAATGCAGCGGATGTCCTTGTGCGAAAAATTCAGTGGATGATCTGGTGAGAAATAAAATGCACTGGATGTCTTTGTAAAAGAAAAACTGTTTTTTTAGACAAAAATTCAGTGAATGACCTTGTGGGAGAAAAAATGCGGTGGATGTCCTTGTGAAAAAAAAATGTAATGGATAGCCATGTGAGATAAAAATGCAGCGGTGATCCTTGTGTTCGATGATCATTTATGTGTGAAAATTTAGAAGCTGCATGGACGGATCGGAAATTTTTCTCCTTCCCTGAATTTCGTTGAGCTACAAACACAACTGATGCATCAGTTTCATATTTTTGCTGTTTTCGACGAATTTACCACACGATCCCAAAGGGAACGCTCAGAGGTACTTTGCTTAATAGCCAACGATAAAATGTCGATTGCTTTCCTTATTCGCCAATCTGATGCTGCCGATACAGCACAAGTGGTGGAGAAGCACTTGGCTCTAATTGGTGCTTTCCTCTTGGTCTTCCATCTCCATTAATCATTTCCTCGGAGCTATTATTGTGTTACCAAAGAGAATCGGATCTCACGTGCAATTCAGCTACGACATCTGAGGACTAACTTCATAATCGCATATTTAATAACTCTGATATAATTAATTAATGTTTTATTGAAATATCATTGAGTTTGTTCATATGCGAAAAAATATTTAGCAGAAATTTCAATAAGCCTTTAAAAGTTTCTAAATGAAGAGTATGAAATGTTCTGCAAGCATAGAACACATGAATAGTTTGCTGAAACAACTGATCTTCGCCGCCAAATGGGAAACGAAGCCACGACCTGCTGATAGCATGTCATTTACCTGAAATATGAACTCGCTGTGATAGCCAAGAGGTCAGAGCACCTGGTATGTTATGAGCTCTTGGGTTTGCATCGCACTCACAGCGAAATTCAATTATATCAGATAACTCTTTATTAGGGTTAAAGATTTTTTGTTATGAAGAAACAACTGAGCTTCACTTCGCATAACATAAACTTAATCCTGAACGTCTCCATACTGAAGAACATAAAGTATTCGGAAATGGAATAAATTAGAAAAAAAAAGAAATTCTTTTCTGAAATTAGGCTTTAAACATTCTTAGACCAAATTTAATTTCTAATATTTTCCAACAAGTTGCTTATCATTGAAAGAAGAGCTATGAATCAATCCCCTGTGATAATGCATAGAACCGTCCAGGCCTAGCACCCAATATCCGACACCGCCTTCTCGTGGTGCAGACCGTTAATACCTTTCAAAAGAGATACTCTCTCCGGACGGAAGGGGAGAGATGCAGATTGGTGTGGCTACTGATCTGGACAACTATGGCAAATTTTCTTCTTTTTTTTTCTACCCTACTGAGGAGTGGTCAACTTACACAGGGTCCTGAAGCTGACCATATAAACCTACTGGACTGGACTGATATAAGGCTATGAGCTTGATTATGGATCCTAAATTTGCTGCACTAGTCGGCTTCTATGGAGGGAACATTTTCCGCTGTTTTCTGTTTGTTTGTGGGTTGACAGCCCCAAGTGAATATATTCACAGGATATGTTTATCAGCTGGTGGATAATCCAGAGAGGAGGTCATCGTAGGCACCTGAACTCTTTGATTCTACTGACATCGTAAAATTTTACATTTGAGGAAGCCTTCCAGTGTAGATGGCTTCAGCATTTAGTGGAGGGGGATCTTTAGTGGTAGGTCTTTGCCCCATGTCTGTGGTTAAGGGGCTATTTGATATTGTCGGCATTCCCTTCTCTCAATAAACATAGTTTCTTTAAACATCCCACTAACCATTTCCTATCCATAGGTAGTTGGAATGTGAGAACTCTGCACAGAAGTTATTCTCTTTATATCTTCACACAAGAATTCACCGTTAAAATTTAGATATTCTCGGCTTGCAAGAGAACCAGATGGAAAAATAAAGGTCAAATTCTTAAAAATAGGCTTAAATTTCTCATTTCAGGGAGGGAAGGCGTGGGTCTGCTTCTCAGCAGACACGTTAGCGATGTTCTTCTAGGATATGAGTGCATTAATGAAAGGTTTCTTACAGCGAAATATCAGACAAGCGTTAAAAACTTGAATTTTATCTGCTGTATGCCGCCACTGAGGATGCCGATGAGAATGAGAAGGATAGGTTTTATGGACAACTTCAGGATATTTTGAATTCTGTCAAGAAAGGAGATATTACCCTTGTTCTTGGTGACTTCAATGCCAAAGTTGGTACTGACTCTGACCTTTGGGGAGGAGTAATAGGCCCTTTTGGTATTGGTAGCTGCAATGGCAATGGGCAACGTCTCCTACAGGTAAGTAAACTCAATGGTTTCAGAATAACTAATACTTATTACAAACACCGCGACATACATAAGTACACATGGGTTTCACCAGATGGGCTGCATAAGAATATGATTGATTATATATTAATTAACAGCAAATGGGCTAGTTCTGTTAGGAATACCAGGGCATATAGGGGAGCTGAAATTGGATCTAACCATTACCTTGTTAAAAGTGTCTTCCGACTTAAACTTAAAAAGTGTTGTGCTAGGGTTAAAAAATTTACTTTTAATACTGAAGCTCTGAAAGTCCAGGTTACAGCTAAAGCTTACCATGATAAGTTACTTAGTCATTATGACAGTCATGGTTTGGTTACTACTGAAGTTGAGGAAAAATGGGGCCATTTGAAACAGGCTTTTTGGGAAACTAACAGTACTCTAACAGTACTCTAACAGAAACCAACAGTACTCTTTTAGAAAAAAAGGAATAGAGGAGGCAGAATTATTTGAGTGATAAGGCAGAGATTATTTCAGAAAGAAAGAATTGCAGGAATGTCCTTAATCAATACCTTACCAGTCGTAACAGGAAACATTGCGGAGAGCTTAATAAACGTGCAAAAGATCAGTTAGCTGCCGATAAGAATCTTTGGCTTTGATGGCTTGGCTGACAAAGCCGAGTAAGTAGTTAGACAGCACAACAGCAGAGAGCTGTACCAGATAGTTAATGTTTTGTGTGGCAGAAAACGGACAGGCATACAGGGATTGAAGGATAAACAAGGTAAGGTTATAGAAGGTGAGGATTCTGTCATGGCTAGGTGGGCTGAGCATTTCAGTAATATTATAAACAATGCGGTTAGTTCTACTGCCATTGTTTATAATGATGATAGATGCATTGGTGGCTTTAATGCTGGCCTTATAACACAATCTGAAGTTAGTTTGGCTATTTCTAAACTTAAACTTCATAAATCCCCAGTCGCAGATGAAATTACTACGGAAAATGCTTGAAGCTGGGAATGTTACTGTTACCACTTGGATGACTGAAATTTTGAATATCTTTTATGATAAAGGCCTAAGGATTTTACCAGAGCTATTATTATCCGTATTTTCAAAAAAGTTGATCTCAGTTCTTGTGATAACTATAGGGGTATCAGACTACTCTCTGTTCCAGGTAAAGTTCTTTCCATGATTGTGCTTAATAGAATTAAGAATCTGGTTGACAGGCAATTGCGTGATGAGCAATGTGGATTCAGAAGTGGTAGGCGATGTGTGGATCAAATATTTTCACTTAAGCAGATTCTTGAGATTCTGTTGATTGTAATAATTTGTGGTTGATTGTGATATCATATGGTATACCAGACAAGTTAGTTAACATAATGAAAGCTCTGTATAATAACAACTAAGTCATGTATGAGAGTTGGTAAGGCTTGTAGCAATTGGTTGAGCATTACTTCTGATGTTCGACAAGAGTGCATTTTGTTTCCTTTTCTCTTTAGTTTGGTTGTTGATTATGTTATGCGAAATTCACTTCAAGGAAAAGATTTTGGCCTTAAATGGGCTGGAGATACGAAAATTTCTGATTTAGATTATGCTGATGATTAAGCCCTTTTGGCAAATGATGTTGAGATGAACTCTTTCATTCGAGCTGTTAATGAAACTGGTAGTAGAGTAGGTGTGGTTATAAACAGAGAGAAAATTAAAGTGATGAAAATTGGTCAGGCAGACTGTGATTCAGTTAATCTGAAAGATTGCAATTTTGAGCAGGTGTCACAGTTTAATTATCTTGGGAGCTATGTAACAGATACTGGTGATGTGCGGCATGAGATTAACAGACGAATAAGGATTGCTGCCGGGACTTTAAGAATCTATGAAGAGTGTGGAAAAATAGGCGTATACACCTAAAGATTAAAATTAGACTTTATAATAATTTGGTTCTTTCTAGGGTTAGTTATGGTAGAGAAACTTGGACACTTTGTAAACAAGATAACAGGAAACTAGATGCTTTTGATTCTAGATGCTTGCGCAGTATCTATTTGTAGCTAATGATGAGGTTAGGGAAAGGAGTTGGCACCCTCTTTTAAGCAGCACATTGTGCAGAGAAAGACTCTGTAGGTTTGGTCATTTTGCCCGTATGGATAATTATAGATTGGCGAATAGGGTAATGAACAGTGCGCCTAAAGGTCTCAAAAAGAAGGGGAGACCTAGGATGCGGTGGCAATAGCCAAAAAGGACCTTGTTAGAATTGGTGTGCAGTGCCCAGATGCAGCAGATATAGCTCAGGACAGACTTGCTTGGACTATTAAATTGCACGGTCTGGTTGGACCTCCGTAGCCCATGGCTGCTTGATGATGATGATGATGATGATGATGGTGGTGGTGGTGGTGGTGGTGGTGGTGAAAATCACAGGGAAATTTTTATTACATCAGGATATCCAATGTGTTTTTATCTTTCCAAGACCGTCTAGTGTTCTAGTTTTGGGAAATCACTCAGTTATATTTTACTTTGTCATGGCCGCCCACTGTTTTCGTTCATCTTCCCAAGACCATACAGAAGATTTCTATCATTCCCCGGACATCCGTGAATTTTAATGGCGTCGAGAACAACCAGTGAGTTTTTCTTTCCAAGGTTGTCTAGTAATGACATCCAGTGAGTTTTTATTTTGCCCAGGGACACCTAATGACTTCTTTCATCTTCCCAAGAACATTTAGTTCTCCATCATTCCCCAGCCATCCGTGACTTTTTATCGTGTCAAGATTATTCATTAAGTTATCAACGTTTTCGATTCAAGGCAGAGAATTTCTTGTCTGTCGAATGTTATCTTTTATGTTTTACCCTGTAAGAATTTATTGTTTAACATTTAATGTTTTCCCATTCAAGAATTTTTTCCCATTTCTGTTTCATCTTTCTTCCTGCTGAACTGTTTTCCATCAGGTGTGTTGAGAAGCTATTTAGTGATTCCAAACCCGCAAATGATGGAAAATATTTTAAAACCAAATGTTGAACTTATTAAAAATAGCAGTCTAAAAGGAAACAAGTGGATGTTAAAGCAAAAATGTTTTAATCAACACATAATCAAACATTTTGGATATCTGTTTTACAAATTAACGTTTACAAATACGTATACTATAAGAAAGATGTCACTCTGAATTAAGGCTCAAGACAATTTTAGAGGAAAATTTGTCTTGAGCCGGGTGGGATACGAACCCACGACTTCCTGATAACATGTCAGGTGCTCTGATCATTGAGCCACCGGTTGCCAATTAAGATCTCCTATAATTGATGCTATTAACATTCTACCAACAGTACACAATTCTCGTGTCTAGAAACCGAAGTAGTTAATTTCAACCCAGTCCCCCCTCAGACAGTGCTTTCCCCCTATGAAGGCACACTTCCGGTTACGTCACTTTCGGCCATGGCCACTTATTAATATTCATAACTGACCACACACTTTATTAATTAAAAATTCCTTATTAAAACTCCCTTATTAATATACTTTTGAATACTTATCAAAAGTGCCACCCCCTTTATTAAAACATTTATCAAAAGTCCTGCTCCTCTTATTAATATGCCCCCATTTAATTAAAATGCTTATCAAAAGTTCCACCCCCACTTATTAAAAAGCCCCTTTTAATTTCAACCCTTATCAAAAGTTCCGTCTCTTCATTAAATACCCCTTATTAAAATGTCTGCCCTCTTCATTAAAACCTTGTCAAAAATTCTGCCCCCTCACCCCCACGACGGCTTGGATGGCCAACCCTTCTCGAAATTATTCTAAGTCCAGTGACGGCTGATGACGTCACCGACCACACACCCTTCCATAGGACATGTTACAACACGAAACTTTGCACCTTCCACTCGAAATTATTCTCCGTGACGTCGGATGACGTCATCCGTTAACAGTATTCAACCCTGACACCACCAGAAAGTTGTGTCCGGACATGTTACATCATACCATCGTAAAAATGAATTATCGAAACCATGTATCACTCTAGCAGACGTTAGCTTGTCTTTCAAAGAGTTAGTAAGGGAATGCATGCATTCTATGGTCGATCAGAGTGATGACACCATTTGGAACCTTCTATAGAAGGAACATCTATAGGAAGGATCTACAGAGTGATGACTACATTTGGAACCTTCTATAGTATTGTACGAATTAAAATTAGGTGTTCCCTTCCCGAGCGTCGGAAACCGGAACGTCGAGAATCGTCAGCTTTTCGTTTAGCGGGTGAAATGTTTCAGTATTCACACATCAACTGGATTGAGCTAGAACAAATCAGTTTACAGAGAGATTGTGAAGTGTGTTAAAGTTGACGATGCAAAAAATCTGTATGGGCGTAAGCTTCCAAGGATTCAAGGTGGAAGGAGTTTTTAAACATGTGAATTGCAAAAGGACTGAGTCACCGTGTCTCAATACGTATCAAGGTCACCCATTTCAGTGGCTATGCACATGCATGTCTGTTAACCTTAAATAGTGTGCACCTGACCAGCGCGTTATTGTATGTGATGCAGGCTAACCATCCAGATGTGTGGTGTCTCGGCGAAGACATTTACGTCATGCGTTCTCTGTTTGAAAATAAATTTTCGGTACACGTACGTCGTTACAAGAAGTATGAAAATAGTGAACTCATCTACCCTACACCTACGGGGGTTACCATCTCATTGCCCCGCATCAACGATCAAGTGAAAATTGTTTCTGATCATCAGACGTGGCACGTGATGCATAGTTTACGTGTGTACATGTATTGGAATGAAGCAGGCGAGTGTTGTATTGAGTTTATCAAAGAGACAGCTGCAACGAGAATCTACAATTTCGTGTGTTGAACTGGACTATAACTCTCAATGCGTCGCAGTGACTTGTATTTGCTAACCAAGTAGATGAAGTGATGGCGGTGGTACGTAACGTGTGTGGCATCCTCAAAGAGCACCAGCTCCACACGGCCATTATGGAACATTCCGGATTAGTTCTGCCTTTCTTGCTGGGTCCTGCTTTTGAAGGATCCGACCGTGTCTATTTGCTCTTAGTGGACATTTTCCATCAAGAATTAACACGCTTTATACCCTTAGATGAATTTCAGCCTGGCGAAAAACTCATGACCATCATCAGATGGTCTGGTGACCTGGACATTGATGCGTTAGCACAAGTTTTTATGTACTCTGAAATATAATGCTATTGTTGATGATGGAAAAAATCAAATGTATAGATTAGCGTAATAAAAATGTTGAAACTTATATAATATGTCGATGTGTTCTTTACCATTCATTGTATTCTTAGTATGGATAGAAGAAAGGTGTTTTCTAGTATAGCAAGTCTGATTATAACCATGTTAATGATAGTGTGAACTCTATTGGAAACCCTACCCAAATATCGAGATAGTAATTGTGGCGAGGAAAATATATTAGGCAGATGCTACAAATTACAGGTGTGTAATTTAACACTCGATGCCAGGGAGTTTATTGGTGACACTCCCACACTTGCAGGTATTAGTCTTTCCCTGCGGGAATGGCAAAATCTCGTGAGTTAAGGAGGGGTGGGTGTGCATGAAGACGAAACCTTGGAAGCCCATTAATTTGACCCTGAAAGAGGATATACAAGTGCCCAAAATTTAGCAAAGAATACGGGGCTCCCCTCAAAAGTGTTCGAAGATGGTTACAGAAACAACCTGCCTACACAATACACAAGCCCATGCGCCGGAAATTTTCCAGAAACCAAACCTACGTCTACAGGTTTAGATTAACAATGGCAAGCCGATACTATGGTTGTGAAAAACCTAAAGTGTTTCAACGATGGTTATCGTTGCATACTAACTGTCATCGATGTCTTCTCACGGTATGAGTGGACAGTGCCCATTAAGACAAAAACAGAGGAAAAAATGGTGTTGGTATTAAAAAATTTTTCCCAAGGGGAAATGCCCTCTGAATTTAAACACTGATCCAGGTACCGAATTTACTAACAGAGTATTTCAGAAATTCCTGAAAAAATAAAGGTATTCGGTTCTTTGTAACTTACTCGAACAAAAAAGCAGCTTTCTTGGAAAGATGGAATCGTACATTGCGCAAGAGATTGGGTAGATATTATATTTGCAATAATACATACCGACATTTGGACGTGTTGCAACGTGTCATGCAAGGTTACAACGCAACAGTTCATACTGCGGGGGACAAGTTTGGGCTAAGAACCAGTCTTAATGTACCCTTCAAAAAGGCAATGAAGCCAAAAAAAAGGCTACGCATTTGTGGACTGAAGAAATATTTAAAGTGGATCACATGTTGCTTCGACTGTGAACATGAGTGAACTGTGAACATGAGTCGCCTGTTCACACTGTGCGAGATTCTGAGGGAGAAGTGTTGAAAGGGACGTTGAAATCAGAACTACAAAAAGTGAAGAGCCTGAACTTTACTGAGTCGAGAAAATAATCGAGAGGAAAGGTCAAATTTCGAGTTTATTCCAAACTTTAGTGGATTCCCAAAAAATGGATAGTTTCTACTTGACCCTATCCTCTATAGCTAGTCAGAATATTTATCCCCACAACTCACAGAGTGATTTCACGGTTCGTCTAGCACAACTCCTAAGGCTTCAGGGGAAATGGATAGTGGGACTCGCAGAAGTTACCCGTGAGCTGGTAAAATATCGACAGCTCCAAAGAGACATTTTTTTATTACGATCTTCCTCCTCTTCGAAGAATACGAGAAAATTAAACTTCAACCGACGAAAGTCAACCGTATAGAACTCCTGAAGGATCTCACAGCCATCGTTCCTGAAAATATACAAGTGTCGTATAACGAAAATCGTTGGTTCTTCAAGGCAGCGGAAGGATATGGAATGGTGTTCTCCAAATCCAGTCTTATCAAGCTGCTGTGTGTGGACGGTGGAGACGTTGATAAAGCTATCTTTCATCCTTACACCACAGGCACCTGCAACACTAGCGAGTTCGATATCGATGATGACTGTTACTTCTATGTGTTGACACCTAATTTTTCCCATGAACGGATTTTCATTGTTCGAGGCTATGAGTCATGTGATATCCAGAAAAGCTTTCCGTTTCAATCAACTAGCCAATCACAGAATGACGATTGATACTGACAAGTCGCGCTCCGTCAAATTCCACAATGTCAACCCCAGATTAGGGGAGATGTTAGGATTTACGAAATTCGACACTCCACTGGGTAAAACTATTGGAGACTATCCCATCGACATGAACCGAGGAATGTATGGTATTCGGACCTGACTGCACCTCAGTTGTTAGATGACAGTCACAGGGAAATGTTGCGTGTCCTAAACCCTGCCGTCAGAACCAGCAATAACGAAGTGATCATTTCAGTGTATCATCAACCGGATTACTAACCTCTGGCAAGAAACAGTTTCGAGAGTGTGAGAATTTTCTTTCGCACTGATACCAGAGAACCTTTACATTTTAAATTTAGCAAAGTTTTATTCAAATTACCTTTCTGTAATGAGGGTTAAATTCGTCCCCCCTTCTGCAGAGACTTATGTGCGTTACTGCAAGAGCCAGACGGGGCAGTGTGTGTTCCAGAGTCCCCATTACCAGAGAGCTGAATTGGGAACATCTTTGCCACTATTGGACGTTTCATCAACCCTCTCGTATGCTCTGATATAGCCACCCTATGTAAGGGCGCACTATGGTTTATTTCAGAGATGGCCCAGTGGCAAAACTTCAAATCAACTGCCAAAGCAGGACTGCAGGAAGCAGGTGCAGACTTCTGCAATGTGCCAGTTCCAAGCTTCAAGGAGGAAAAGACATAAAACGCACCCCTAGTATACACAGTCGTATCAGAAACATATGACCACCTACCATAGTTTATGGTAGGTGGTCATATGATTCTGATACGACTGTTTATATATATAGGGTGGCGATAGGCAAATGAAGAGCGTATCAGGTTCATAGTCTGCAGTTCCGAAGTTCGAATCCCACCCAAGCAAGCGTTGAGATTTATCTCCACTAAGACGACACTCTGCCCTCAGTGAGAAAGAGGACACTAATGGGATTTTAAAGACTGCCATCCGATGGATGGGACCCCTTCGCCTAACCTTCTTGAAACCTTGGAGGTCCTTGTGACTTGGCCATTTAGCTCATTGTGTGCAAAAATGATGGAAAGTGCAGAACTCAGACGTAAGACATAGAACGAAACCAATCTAATATATATTCGATATGTACCACCAGAGCGGCAGGTGAACTTCTAAACAGGTGGGACCAATATACTATGGGATGAAATCCAACTCGCAGGGATGGATGAAGAGATGGTTGTTGGTAAAGACCTAGACTTATAATCTAATATTCTATGGTTCGAGTCGTTACTGTCTGCGTTGAGATTTTCTCCACTATCCCCTACTCTTACTTTGTTAAGAAAGGGAACGCCGATGGGCTTTGTAAGTTTATATGTTGCATAAAATATTTGTGAGTGAAATTCTCTGATTGAGGAATTTGCGTTTGTTTTGACTCATTCTGATATGATGTCGGAATGCAACTGTTTCATATTTAAAAAATAAAACTGCGGAATCTACGTAATCCAATCGGAGACAAATAGTTCACAAATAGTTGACAAAAGCAAATCCCTGAAGAAGGAACTTCTCTTGCGCACTTCAATAAAGCAACGAGACTGAATAATCCAATCAACAAGATTTAAAAATTTCTTGAAATAAACTGTTACAAAGAATAAATGTTTTATACGACTTCGACAGGGTCATTTTGTTTTGTCATAGTAAAGTTTATTGCTGTCGATGCTATGTAGTGGGACTTTTGCCTAGGGTTGCCAGAGCATCACACAGCTTAATTAAATTAAAAACTTAATCACTATCCGAACTTCTTATTATTGTTTTAGTATTTCAAAATAGCATTTCGATCGATGAATACAGGATGGTAGAGATGTTAATCACTTCTTTTATAGTAGAAGAAGTAAGTCTTTTCCTGTTACACGGATCACTCAATAATATTTTAACCACCGTCACTTTACGTTTCGACTTGTAGTCTTCACAAAAGTTGTGGACACGGTTCTACTTCGGAGATTATTCCAGGGGATGACGCTGTAACTGTTTCATGGTCCTGCCGATTTACCTCCGGGAGGGGTGGGGATTGGGGGTGAATGTTTTGCAGCGCTGAGCTGATCAAGGAGCAATTTTATGAGTGGGGTGGGTGATAAATTTCTTCTTTGGAGCACGCTCCTATGTTTTCGCATGCTACCAGTTGTTCAACGATATCCAAATGAAACTTTGTCGGAGGGACACAAATAGTTTTGGTCTGTTCGAATTGTGGTGTTCCTGTCTTAAAAACCACCTGTTAGAATCATTCCTGTATTAGAAATCACTCTTGCCTATTAAATAGTTTGATTTCGTAGACATATATTCCTTACATGTTCTTTTATACGGATTCGACAGGGTCATTTTGTTTTGTCATAGTAAAGTTTATTGCTATCGATGCTATGTAGTGGGACTTTTGCCTAGGGTTGCCAGAGCATCTCTTATAAATAGAACATGTTCTCTTTTTTTGCTCGGATCTTTTTCTTTCTCTTTTTTGTATCGAAATGTCCTCTTTTGTTCTCTTTTTTTTCGATCCAAAATATGAAATACGACACGTGTGGCAACTCAGTCGACGTGCTGGCAACCCCAGCAACAACGGCGAGGAACGACAACAACGCAGGACAAGAGACAGCCAGACGCCACACGTCACTTCGCAACAACAGATTAAATATTAAAAGGTATATAATTTATCTAATTTATTTATTTCGACCCTTCCAACTAAGAACATCGCATCTGGCTATTAAAATATGAATTAATATAAAACAATGCCTTCTTTCTTTCTTTACTTCTGCAATGTTCAAGGTCACCTTGATGCAGCTTTGCTTCCTTCCAGAGGGCCTTGATCCCGGGAGAGGGCATTAAACATTGCAACAATGATAAGGGCGAGATTTTTTGTATTCACCTTCTCTGCATAACCTTCAGTGAACCTATAATGATTTCACAAAATATAAATGTAGCATTTTTATATATACCTATCGACAATTACGCTTATATTTTATGTCTATCTCCTTTTTGCCCTTTTTTTTTAAAGAAATTTTTGGGAAAAAGTTCTCTTTTCATATCTTAAACCTCTGGCAACGCTATATACGTCTCCTATTTTTCCTTTCTGGCTCGATCGGTTCTAATTATATTGATCATAGACTCGTTTTAATTGGTATTGTAATTGTTTTAATTGTATTTGTAAGGTTTGCCAAGTATGTCTTGCGATGTTTTCGGCTAGTTTTAATATTTTTAACGGGTAACCTGCATTTTCAACATCCGGGTAGATTTTTTCTTTTTCTTTTTCGTAACATTGGGATGTGGTTGCCATATCTCATGTTTCTTAGGAATGCTATTCTTAAAGCAGTTCTTTTTTGTGGGCTAGTGGCTGCTGGGAGGCATATGGAGTGATAATGGGTGAAAATGTAGACTTATCGTAGATCTTAATATCCAGTTTTTGCTCGTGCCAATGTAATAGCATATCCAAAAATTCTGATTTGTCCTCCTTTTCCTTTTCAACGGTTCTACCCATGGCCACCCACCCCTATAGACGATATATATATAGACGTCACTCCTTGATCAGCGCAGCGCTGCCAAAGTGTCACCCCCTTCCACCCCACCCCTACCCGAGGCACATGAAAAAAATATTTAATGATAAAAATATTTAAAACCTAAAATTAAAAAAAATATGTGTAGTACAAATTTTTAGAAATGTAAAAAAATTAAATCATAATATTTTTTTTTGGAACTAAGAAAGTTAATTGTAAAAAAATGAATAAAGATCGCAAATAAAATTTTCCGAAACTCCAAAGAGCTCAATTTTAGAAATGTAAAGTGGAAAATAAAAATCGAAATAGTTATTGTTTGAAAATTTTTTAAACCAAAATAAAATGATTAACAACTTGAGTAAATCCAAATATTAAACGCTAAAACTATTCTTGAAAAGATAAAAGTGAAAAAAGTAAAATTTATTCCACTCATTTTTCGAAAAGTAAAAAATTTTCAATTCTAAAAATTAAAAAGATCGATAAAATGTTTTAAAAGCTAAAAACTTTAATTGTAAAATAACTTTTGAACGCGAATATAAATTTTTAAAAGAATCAGTGTGTTAAAATTGAAACCGAAGTTTAAAAAATATATTTTTTCAGTACAAAGTCAATATATGATATTTCCGTTTTCGAAGAATGTTAATAAAATTATATTTTTTCAATAGACGAAACGCTGAATTGAGCAGCATGCGATTGAGTCAAGGACTTTTTCCTAAGGACAGGTACAAATCGACGCTGCACAATCTCTCGATTCTGCTTTTTTATCCAGCCATTTTTATCGAAAAGCCATTTTATTCAAACGCGCTCTATACAGAAAGTCACATTGGTTGAATTCTTAAAATAATAGTTAGATTCATACACCATTTTCGTGCAGCTAGCGAATGCAAAGACAATGTATATACTGTACTTTAGCATTGTTGTTTTTTGTGCAAATGGGGTGTTTACCGATAGTAAGTCAAACTCCGAATATTCCTATGCAAACACGAATCACAACTAAACATGAATTATACTTTCCTATTTTGAAAATTATCGTGTTTTCACATCTGAATATCTATAAAGCTAATAGACTAATTGGTGTAATGACCAATTAGTAATGATATTCATTACGGCAAGTGCTGTTTCGATGAATAGGTCAAAACTTTTGAAATAAGTATTGCAATAATTTCTAAGTGATACGTTCATGTGGATGAAGAGGGACAACCTTTATATATAGTTCGGCTACTAGCAGTTTAAACGAGTCTTCCCTTATTAGTTTAATGTGTCTGTGTATTGTATTTCGAGAATTATCGTCTACAAGTTTAGTTAGATAAGGTCAACGACTCAGAGCATATGTAGATGAGTTTTGATTTATTTTAACGTTACAGAAAAAATTCTTTGCGTCTGAGTTCGATGATTTTAAAATTTTCAGCATATTGCGATATGCCTGCATGCTACCAAATATTTGTATCCGCCATTATTGCAGTGTTCATCTATAAGCTTTGTAAGTAAAGCACTATGAAGTTCTTCTAGGAGACATCTGAGCAGTTAAGGTTAGTCAGAGAAATATATGCGAGGTTCCTGCAGTAAGCGAGGTGATTCGACTGCCGAAAGCTTTAAATCGCTTCCAAAATTTCCCAGATCTTCGTTCGACACGACCCTATAGACGATTTATAACAAAAAATTTATAACATATGCATTTCTTGAGTATTTTATACTGATTTAAAGGAAGATGAGATGTCTGGCGTTTATGGATTTACTAGTATTCAATAGTTTTTTAATGTCTTTAGCTAACACTTACCTTGTGTCTGTGCATAAGTTTGAATGTATACTCTGTTTCTTATGATAGCTCTATAAAAATGAGTGAGTGAATATGTTAGTAAATGAATGAGTCAGTGAGTGAGTGAATAAGTAACTATGTAAGAAAGTGAGAGAGTGAGTCATCGTGTCAGTGAGTCAGTGAATCAGTAAGTGACTCATTTACTGAGCGAGTGGATGAGTTAGTGAATAAGTAAGGAACTAAGTCAGTAAGAAAAAGAATGAGTGAGTGAGTAATTAACAAAATAAATGAGTGATTTAATGAATAAGTAAGAAAGTGAGTATATGAGTGATTTAGTGAGTGAGTGAGTAAGAAAGAGAGTGATTTATTAGTGTAAGAAAGTGCGCGCGAGTGTGAGTTAGTGTGACTGTGTGAATAACTAAGTAAGAAAGTCAGTGAGTGTGTATGTCAATGAGAGTAAGTGTGTGAGTTAGTAAGCAAGAAAGTGAGTGAATGAGTGATTTAGTGAGCGTGATTGAGTGTGTGTGTGTATGAGTGAGTGTGTGTGTGTGTGAGTGAGAGTGTGGGAATGAGTGAGAGTGTGGGAATGAGTGAGAGAATGAGTGAGTAAGTAAGGAACTGTGTATGTAAATAGATCAAGACTTAACCCAGGATCAGTGTTTGTATGACATGATCCCGTAAACTTCATATTCGAAAGAGAATTCTTATTAGATCGAACAAGCAAAAAAATTAACACAATATGAACTTCTCTGGTTGATTATCAGGCAATTTATACCGCTCTCTTTTACGATTAATCGTTTAAAAATTGCGACATCAGGTGAATCATAGTGATTCAAGAGACATTAACTTTGACCCTATGAGTCATCCTTATCTCGCCCTTTCATCTGATGGGGATGATTCACACGAAATGACCTGCAGAATAAAAGTATGTTAGCAATGAGATTTGCCATCACTGGTGAAGTTCCCCGAAAATATTGACCTTTGAATTGAAGTGCTAGTTGAGCAAGCGAGTGATTCATACTGACTTTTCGTAATTGCGCTTCCTGTAGTTAACAGATTTAGCGTGGTGTAAAGAAAGAATATTTGAATCTATTGAACGTTTTTGTTTGACACACTGTATGATATTATAAAGAAAATTTGGCGAGTAATTAAATATTTTTGCTTTTGTCGAATATGTATGATTAAATGACTGAATTAAATATTTACTTGGTTTTTGTTAGACAAGTACATATACATACATTCCTACATTTTTTTAAAGAATATAATTTTTGTTCATAAGAGTAAAGAATACAAATATATTTACAATTTGACCCGCAAAGCTAAATAGCTTATCTGCAGGAAAATGAATAAATTATATTAAGCATAGGTCATTCAGTCACAAAAATGGTGTATATCAAATAAATCCACAAAACACAACACATAATAACACATAATAATCAGCTAACTAGAAAATAACAAATAATTTTTTAATTCCATTTCAAGTCTTCTAAAAGAATCTATATTTAGTAATTCTTTTGGAATAGCATTAAATATAAGTGGTACTTGATATTCGGAGGTATGCTTGAAATTATTTCGAAAATTTGGCAATTTATAATAACCTTGGTTTTGAAGTCTTGCATTTTTGTTATGTTGAATTTTCAGTTTGTAAGTTTCGTCAAAACGTTTTTTAATTATTACATTATATTTATATAAATTGCTGTAGGATAAAGGGTTTAAAAATTTTAATCTATCGGTGGAAGTTTTATAAATTTTTTGCAAATGAAACAGAATAACATTTTTAGCTATTATAGACTGCAGTTTTTCTATTTTATTTATGTTAGTTAAGTTAGTTGTTCCATGCACAATTATTCCATAATTTAAAATAGATTCGCATATTGCTTTATAAAATATTACACAGGTGTCCATATTTAATACGTATTTCAATTTTTGAATTTTTATCGCTGATATTCTCAAGCTTTCACATATGTGGGATATATGGGCATTCCACCTAAAATATTCATCAAAAATGACTCCTAAGTAATTTATTTGATTTACTTGCTCAACAAGTGGGCAACTACATAATGATTCTTAATTTGTAACATACTTTTATCTGCAATTTAGTTTATGAGTTTTGATAAAGAGGTTTTGATGAATATGAAATCCTGGTGAATGAATAATCATCAATTTTGTTTTTTTCTCATTTAAATAGATTTCATTATGATTTAACCATCTAATAATATTATTGTAATCTGTTTGAACCTCTGAAATGCTACCATTTAAATATTTCTGACTGTTTATTGAAACAATGTCGTCAGCATATAGATAAATAGCACTATTTAATTTTGTATTGAACAAATCATTTTTGTATACTAAGAACAGTAAAGGACCTAATATTGAGCCTTGGGGAATTCCGTATCGTGTAATTACTTTTCTGCTGTAGCAGCTTTTTATTTTAGTAATTGTGTATCTGTCTGATAAATAATTTCTAAAGCAATCTAACAACATACCGCGAATACCGTAATTTTCCAATTTATTTACTAAAATGCTATGATCTATTGTATCGAAGGCTTTCTTCAAATCTAAGAACATAGTTACAATTTTTTCCCTATTATTCAATGATTTATTAATATTATTTGCTATTTTGGAAATTAGTTGAGTTGTGTTTTTTCCTTTTTGAAAGCCAAATTGATTTTCATTAATTATGTTGTGTTTAAGTAAAAAGTTAAAAACAGTATTATAAATATATTTTTCGATTATTTTCGAAAAAAGAGGCAGAATTGTTATTGGTCGATAGTTAGAAAAGTCCTCCTTAATACCAACTTTAAAAATAGGTCTTAAAATATCTGTTTTGAGTTCAGTAGGTATGTTCCCAGTAAATATAATCTGATTTATAATTTTTGATATAATATTAAGTAGTGTCTCTTTATTAAATTTTATATGTTTAATGCAAACATTATCGTAACCAAGTGATTTATTGGTGTCTAATGAAGTAATTATTTCATCAGTTTTTTTTCAGTGATTTCATGCATATAAATAGATTTCAAAACTCTTTGCATCATGGTTGGAACATAATTTATATCGTCTAGGTGATTTGTATTTCTTATCTGTAAAATTAGTGTATTATAAATGTCATTGTAATTATTTGCTATTTCTTCCACAGATAATTTCTTTTTGGACATATTGTCAATTATTACATCGTCCGATGATTTTTTCTGTTTTCCTTCTAATATTTCATATATTAATTGCCAGGTAGCCTTCATATCATTTTTTTCATTATGTTTATTTCTATAATAAAGTTGTTTCTGATTTCTAATCTGAATATTAACCATATTTCTTAATTTTTTACAGTTATTTTTATAAGCATCACTTTTATCATTGTTTTTAAATTTAATCCAAGCTTTATCTCTTTCTTCAATTAATTCTATCAAGTTCGGTGTTGTCCAGTTTTTGCTATGAAGTCTTTTTACCTTTCCAACACTCCTCATACATATTCTACTTTTTCCTGAAATTCCATCATAAATGTCTTGAAATACTTTATATAGGTTTAATTCATCCATTGAGTTGTCTCCATAATTTTCAAAATTCCAATTCATTTCAGAAATAGCTTTGTTTATATTGTTATGGTCAAATGACCAATTCTTATTTTCCTGGTCTGTTTCAGTATAATTAGTATTATTCAAATTGTTATTAGTGTTTCTAATCAGTGTTAAAATCATATAGTGATCTGCTATTTTGCTTGTTTGAATTATTGAATTTATTTTTAATCAGTTTAATATTAATATGGTCTATACAGGTTTTGGTAATTTTATTTTTTACTATTTCTACTCTTGTAGCTTCCCTTATTAATCTTTCAAAATTCATTTCAGCCAATAGTGTGATATATTTTTCTGTGCCATGCTTTTTAGTATTCATTGTATCGATATTAAAATCACCTATTAAAATCTGATTTTGATCTTTTTCTGTATTTTCCATCCAGTTTCGGAAATTCAACAGAAAAGAGTTCACATCTGTACTAGGTGATCTGTATTGTGTTAAAACATGATATATTATATTACTTTTTTTTTTTTACTTTTATATATATAGTTTCCGCTGGAAGTGTTTGTTGTGAAACAATTTCAATATCTAGATTTACTTTATAGTATACTGAAATCCCCTTAATATTTTTATTTATATTATCATTTGTAATTTTATTAAATTTATCAATATTATATGAATAATTTTCATATTTATTTACATTTGTTTCAGTTAAAACAAGCAAATCAATGTGTTTCATGTAATTGTTAATACTTAATTTTAATGAATCCCAACGTTTTCTTTGACTTCTTATATTAACATGAGAAATTCCTAATTTACTTTTGTGAACAAATTTACTATAATTATTTACGAACCAAGCCTCCACTTCTAAACCTGTAGTTACATAAGCAACATCATAGTTGCTATTAAGACCTTCAAAATTCAAATCAGATATAGCTAACAAGAATATTCATAAAAAAAAGCAAAGGTAAAGAGCAAAAAAAAAAGGAAAAAAGCAAGGTTTATCGGATATATCTAAAAGTTCAAAAATCATCAAAGTTGGTGAACATATCAACATTGATAATTCTCTCAAGATTTGATTTCTTCATTAGAACTTTTCCATTTTTGAACCAAACATACTTACAATTTTTTTCTTTTGCACACATCCTAGCTCTCCATAAAAGTTCTCTGTTAATATATAGTCATGTTTTCATTAATATATATTGGTGTTCCTTTATCATTAAAGTCTGCAATAGTGGTTGTAATTTTATTTCCCTGTTTTGTATCCAAATGTCTCTATCTTTCCGTGTAACGAAGTGGACAATTATCTTCGGAGTTTTGCTTTTATTTCTTTCTGGAAGTCTGTGAACTTTTTCAATCATATTGTCTGTGTAGTTGACTATGTTTAATGACTGGGATATTTTATTCAACTTTATTTTAAGCTCTGTTTCATCCTCCTCTTCAATTATGGGAACACCATGAATATCTATATTTTTATTGCGTCCATATTGTTCCTCGTCATTAAGATTTTGTTTCAGCTCCTTAATCTCTTCTCTCATTTCTGTGTTTAAATTTTCGGCTTCATAGATTTTTGTAGTTAAATCCTTTTGATTTTTTTCGTAATTTATTACTTGTTGCATCAGTTCGTCATACTTGCTAGAAAAAAATTCTACACTTCGTTTCAATTCTCTCACTTCTGTCTTTAAATCACGGATCTCTACTATCAATAGATTGATGTCACGTGTCGAATTGTCTCTGTTTCCTATGTCTAAGGTAGCTTTCGGGTTTATTTTGTTCGATTTGCAATCACAATATAACCACGCATTCCTCTTTTCTAGGGACATCTTTCTGTAATTTTTTCTGTTGTGCCCGAACACACAAAATGCAGTTTGCCTTTGCATCCACTGCAAACTATGCATTCCGAGTTGGGTGGTACTGCTTCGTCACATCTGTTGCAAATATAGGTCATTGTTGTGAGCGGAAGCGATATGCCTCTGGCAAAAACAACGAGAGCCACCCGCGACAACAGGAAGATTGCAACAATTAGTCCAAAAGTTCGGTCTCGTTGATCTTTTGCAGCACACAGCACAGAAGGCACTGTACACGGAGGGAGACTGACGTAGGGGGGGGGGGGGGGGGCAGGAGCAATAAAAGTTAATAGCACTTACAGGTCCGAAGAGTCCCAGATGGTCAACCAATGGTGTACGGGTGGTGAAGGATATCCGAACACGACGGTCTAGCAGGAGCTCCAAGAAAGTACGTCCGATCACGACAAGAACTGAGAGGAATGAATACATTATCAGTATAACACAAAATTAGAAGCCATAAATGGTAGCTAGGTAGTCACTGCAAGGAGAGTTATGCATCAAGCCTCTGTAATCATGCATAATAATATAATGTCCGACCCCGCCTTCTCGTGATGCAGGTCGTTAGTACCTTTCAAGACAGATACTGTCTTGTGGAAGTGAACGGAATGGGAGGGCTGCCAGATTAGTGTGGCCCGCTGATCTCGACATCTGTGACTACTTTTCTTTTTTTTCTACCATGCTGAGGAGTGGTCAACCACACCGGGTCCTGGTGCTGATCATACATACCAACCTCAACGGAATTGTGTTTCTGAGCTTGATTAATCCTGAATTTGCTGCACTGGTTGGCTCCTGTTTGCTGCAGTGGTGGCTTCCGCTGTGTTTTCCTTTTGTTTATGGGTTGAGAGCCCAAAGTGAATAGATTCACAGGATATGTCTCATCAGCTGGAAGATAATTCTGAGCAGAGGTCATCGCAGACCCCTGAACTCTTGCTTCTACGAGCATCGTCAAATCATACATTCACATTAGATGGCTTCAGCCTTTAATAGTGGGATAACGGGTCTTTGCCCCATACCTGCGATTAGGGGGCTGTTTGATATTGTCGGCATTCCCTCTCTCAATAAACATAGTTTCTTTAAACATCCCACTAACCATTTTCTCTCCATAGGTAGTTGGAATGTGAGGACTCTGCACAGAGCTTTTTCTCTTGATGTCCTCACACAAGAATTCCACATTATAATTTAGATATTATCGGCTTGCAAGAGACAGATGGACAGTTAAAGGTCAGAATCTTAAAAAAAAATCTTAAATTTCTCTTTTCAGGGAGGGACGACAATAAGCATCACCAAGGCGTGGGTCTGCTTCTCAGCAGGCACGCTAGTGATGCTCTTATAGGATATGAGTGCATTAATGAAAAGTTTCTTACAGCTAAATTTCAGACAAGCATTAAAGGCTTGAATATTATCTGCTGTTATTATCCCACTGAGGATGAGAAAGATAGGTTTAATGGACAACTTCATGATATTTTGAATTCCGTCAAGAAAGGAGATCTTACCTTTGTTCTAGGTGACTTCAATGCCAAAGTTGGTACTGACTCTGACATTTGGGGTGGGTGATAGGCCTTTTGGTATTGAAGCTGCAATGGCAATAGGCAATGTCTCCTATAGATAGTAAACTTAATGGTTTCAGAATAACTAATACTTATTACAAACACCGCAACCTGCATAAGTATACATGGGTTTCACGAGATGGGCTGCATAAGAATATTATTCATTATATATTAATTAACAGCAAATGGGCTAGTTTTATTAGGAATACCAGGTCATATGGAGGAGCTGAAATTGCATCTGACTGTTAACCTTGTTAAAAGTGTCTTGCAACTTAAAATTAAGAAGTGTTGTACTAAGGTTGAAATCCTGACCTTTAATTCTGAAGCTCTGAAAGACCCAGTTATATAATAATAATAATAATAATAATAATAATTTATTTCATGCAGGGGTTTAGAGTGAAGCTAAGGTACAGGTACATTTGGATATTAATTTAAACGTTCAAGTGGCTTGATGCTCCAGTACATTTGAGAAATTAAAAAGAAATATTGATGATAGCACAAAAATATAAACATATTTACAGGAATTACATAATTATTTGACACACATAATTAAACTGACAAGTTGCACATACGAACAGAAACATATAATATGAAATATGATAAAAAAAATACTATACTTAGGGGAAGAAAGGGAAGGTTTAAGACAACAGAGAGTAATATGAGATGAATGAACAGGGAAAAAAGGGATTGCGGATAATTCAGACAAAGGGCAAAGTAATAGGGATGAGGAGATGTCGTTTGTCAAAAGTTTCAGTATTTTAATAGGAGTGGAGTAATATAATTTTTGAACTTTGTTTTAGAATTTAAAGAAGTGATATCGCTCGGTAGAGAGTTCCAAGTTGGGGTTGCTTGAAAGGCAAAATAAATTTTACCATATTTAGCTTTGAAAACCTTGGAAGTAGAAAACGTTTTATTATCAGAGAGAAGGATGTATCGAACATAGGGTATTAGAATCGAACGAAGGGGATGAGACTTGTTGTAAATAGTGTCGTGAATAAGGATAATAAACCTCAGCTTTCTTCTAGATTCAAGAGGGAGAATTTGGTAGTTAGAACGAATATCAGTAAGTGTTAGAGATTCTCGTTTGTTAAAATAGATTTTGATGATGATTTTAAGAGCGTCATTTTGAACATTTTCTAATTTATAAGAGTTCTTTTATCAATACCAAAAAAGAGTGGAAGCACAGCATTTGAGTTTCGGTCGGATGCAAATTTTTTAGAACATTGGGGATTAGGAAGATATGTAGTTTCGAATGTACCTCAATATATGAGTTATTTTAGAAGCTGAAGCGATGGTTTCATTAAAGTGAATTTCAAATTCAAGATTATTATCTATCGTCATACCTAAGTACTTCTTGGAGGTGGAAACTAAATATGGGTGTTATTAATTTTAATGTTTGTGCAAAGCCGGGAGAAAATTTGAAGTTATAGCTAAAGCTTACCATGATACATTAGTCATTATGACAGTCACGGTTTGCTTACTACTGAAGTTGAGGAAGAATGGGTCCGTTTTAAACAGGTTTTCTTTAACCTGACAGCACTTTTTAGGTACAAGGGGGCAGAGGAGGCAAATATTATTTGAATGATAAGGCCCTGGAGCTCATTTCAGAAAGAAAGAACTGCAGGAATGTCATTAATCAACATCCTACTGGTCCTAATGAAAAGCATTACAGACAGCTTAATAAACGTGTAAGGGATCAGTTACCAGCTGATAAGAACCTTTGGTCTGATGACTTCGCTGACAAAGCCGAGGAAGCAGTTAGACAGCACAACAGCAGAGAGCTGTACCAGAGAGTTAATGTTTCGTGTGGTAGAAAACGGACAGGTATACAGGGATTGAAGGATAAACAAGGTAAAGTTATAGAAGGGGAGTATTCTGTCATGGCTAGGTGGGCTGAGTATTTCAGTGTGGTTAATGTGTAAACAATGTGGTTAATTCTACTCCCATTGTTTCCAATGATGATAGATGCATTGGCAGCTTTAATGTTGGCCCTATAACACAATCTGAAGTTATTTTGTCTATTTCTAAACTTAAACTTCATAAATCCCCAGGGGTAGATGAAATTACTACGGAAATGCTTAGAGCTGGGAATATTTCTGTTACCACTTGGATGACTGAAATTTTGAATATCTTTTATGATAAAGGCATGGTTCCTAAGGATTTTACCAGAGCTATTATTATCTCTATTTCTTAAAAAGGTGATCGCAGTTCTTGTGCTAACTATAGGAGTATCAGCCTACAATCTGTTCCAGGGAAAGTTCTTTGCATGATTGTGCTTAATAGAATTAAGAATCTGGTTGACAGGCAATTGCGTGATGAGCAATGTGGATTCAGAAGTGGTAGGGGATGTGTAGATCAAATATTTTCACTCAGGCAGATTCTTGAGAAATGTTTAGAGTTTACAAGGGAGAGACAAAATGCTGAATTGAAGTAGAAAGGATACGAATGGGTTTGCTTTTCTTTGCGAAATTGTTTGTTAGATGATGAGTTTTGAGAGTAGCCATGAAAGGAAAACTTTATATCAATTGTGGAACATCTTTTCAGTCTGATTCAGTTTAATTCGGTATCAGTTATCCTTCAATTGTTTTCTATGTCCGGATCCTCCCTGTGCTAGCCAAAGCGCACCACCAAAGGTTTTAGTCACGATGCCATTGATAATGGTTTTGTACCACTTTCCTTAGTTAAAAAGGTTCAGCGCCGAACTGAATAATAAAGGTGTTTCTGGATCATTTCGATACTAACATAAAGCATCGATCTAGAGAGTGTAGCTATGTGGGTAGGATGCTCCTCCCCAAAGTAAATCGCAGTGGGCAAAATATGAACAGACTTGGTAAAAATTCAAGTGAGATGTAAATATTGGGATTTGTTTTGTAAAATTATGGCGAGTTGTCAAAATCTATGCAACTTGCCAAAATCTCGGAGAACTGTCGCCCCTGGGTTTAGTTTGTAAATCCCCCTCGGTGTGAGCGCCTGTACGCAGTGAGGGGGGACCACCCTGTGAAGGTTCCGCTGGCAGGGTCCTAAACGCTCGCCCGCGTGTTTGCCGTGCGCGGAGACAAGTGTCCCGGGAAAGGAGGATCCTGGTAGTTGCTCGGGGTTCCCTGTCTTCTCTCCTCAGCTCATGACTGGCGGGGTCCCCATTGGCCGTCTTGCCATTGGGGAGCTTATCTGTCGCGGGACTGGGCAGCGGATTCCAGGGCCTCTGCTATACACTGCTTTGGGCCTCTGCTTCCGGTAAACGGGAGCTCCTGGGGTGGCCCCCCCAGGAGCAATCAGCTAGTGGGCAGGTCCTGCTAGGGTCAACCATGCAGAGCGGTGAGTAACCTTGCCCACGGTCCGGGTACAGGTTTACAAGTTTCCTCACAGATTATTTTCCTTTTGTCGTTATCCTTTCTTTGTGCAGCCAGTTTGGCCAGTCACAATTTTCTTATTTTACGCTTTGTTTCATTTATGTAGACCGTTTTTGTTCTGCACATTTCTCTTTTTATTTTCCTTTTATTTATTTGTGAGGGGTTGGCTCACTATCTTAGTGGGTATAATGCTTGCGTAGCCCTGGCACCCGACTGGGCGTCCCCTTGTTGGGCTCCGTGGAGGGTGGGGACAGCAGGCACTGAACCACACAAAACAAACCATGAGAGAGAATGAAGAAATTAATGCGATCGCTGCCAACAAGAGGGCTCGACATGAGCCTCCATCTTCCTCGTTGTCTACGTTATCTCTGCCGTCGTCTTCTGTGTCTGTGTCTTCGTTCCCAAAGTTCCTGATCATCCACTCCATGGGTGATCAGGTACTTGGGAACATGTCCCCATTTTTCGTGAATAAAGGTTTAAAAGGTCTTGTGGGGGAGCCGAAATCCGTCAAGAGCTTACGATCTGGCGACTTGCAGGTTGAGACCGCTTGTTCGAAACACTCCGAACTACTCCTGAAAGTCAAAGAAATTTGTAGGGTGGCTGTCGAAGTCACTCCCCATAAAACTTTGAATTCCTCTCAGGGTGTGATCACCGAGTGGGGCCTCCTCAAAGTCACTGAGGAGGAAATCCTCTCGGAGCTCACACCTCAAGGAGTAACAGCGGTCCACCGGGTTTCGACACGCCGTGATGGGAAATTGACACCCACCCAGGTGCTGATTGTCACATTTAACATGCCACGCCTGCCTTCTTCCATCAAGGCAGGTTATTTACATTGTGAGGTTCGGCTGTATTGTGAGGTTCGGCCGTATATCCCAAACCCTCTGCGCTGTTTTCAGTGTCAGATATACGGTCATGCCCGCACAGCATGCAGGGGCAAGCCCACCTGTGCTAGCTGTGGCAGTAAGGATCATCTCGATCCTGACTGCACAGCAGAAAAGGCATGCTGTGTGAACTGCAGTGGCGAACATCCGGCTTACTCCCGCGACTGTCCGAAGTGGAAAGAGGAAAAGGAGGTACAACGACTCAAAGTCGTGAATAACATCTCGTATGCTGAGGCGAGAAAGCTTGCTGCACCGCCCTCCCCACCTGGCAAGGATTCCTATGCCAGTGCAGTCATTGGAAAGCCCATCGTTCCAATGACTTCGGTTGCGGTGCAGACTGACATCAGTGTCCCATCTACTGAGTCTTTCTCGCCAGCTGCGAAATACCTCCTCACGCAGGCGAGACCGAGGGTGGTGTCGACTTCGACATCAACCCCGGTTTCCATTCCTGCAGTTCAGCCTTCCACCTCCACCGGAAGGCTTCCTCCTTCCCGTCCTCAGACAGCAAGACCTTCGAAACCTAAGGGGCCCCCGCCGGGTCCTAAAAAGAAAATCACTGCACCTCAAAGGGCGGTCACCGATCCATGTCCCTCGGACGATTCCGAGGACATGGATACCGACCGCCCCCTATTCAGTAAACCGTCCTCCGCGGCGGTTAAGCTGAATAGGAATTTGTCGTCCGCCCACTCTTCTAAGTCCTGAGATGGCCACACTCCTACAATGGAATTGTCGTGGATTCCAGAGGAATCTTGACGACATCAAAGCTCTCCTTCAGGAACACCAGCCCATCTGTGTGTGCCTGCAGGAGACATACTTGCAGCCAGTCACAGATCCCACGATCCGGCACTTTTCACTAGTTCGCCGGGACCGGGATGGAGATGGTCCAGCTAGCGGGGGTGTCGCCATCCTCGTGAGCAACCATTCTCCGTTCCAGGTCGTACCCCTCACCACCAACTTGGAGGCGGAAGCCATCCGTCTCTTCGTGGGGTTCTCGCTGACTGTCTGCTCTGTATATCTTTCACCTGGGAGCATCGTCTTCCAGGAAGACCTTGATGATCTCGTCTCGCAGCTGCCGTCCCCCTTCCTCATTATGGGGGACCTCAACGGACACAGTCCACTTTGGGGCAGTGCTGACACCAATCCTGGAGCAGTGGCTCCTGGATCCTTCTCTCTCCCTGTTGAACACCGGTGTCAGTACTTACTTTCACTCCCCAAAACGCTCTTTCACTGCCATTGACCTTTCCATCTGCTCCTCCTCGATCCTTCCACTCTTTACATGGGAGGTCGAGGACAACCCGTACGGAAGCGATCACCTCCCCGTGGTGTGCACCATCTCCCGTGGGGGGCCTTGCAGCCCTTCACGCGTCTCACGGTGGAGGCTGGATCGGGCTGACTGGTGTGGTTTCGAGCTGCTCTCTGAGCTCGATGACCACTCTGTCAGCCAGGAGCCAACCAATGTGGCAGTAGCGGAGATAACGGACTGTATCGTAGATGCAGCTGCATCAACAATTCCTCAAACTTCTGCACGGTTTCCTCGCTTTCCGAAACCGTGGTGGAATCCAGATTGCACCGCAGCTCATAAGGCTCAGAACAAGCCTTGGGGGGTGTTTCGGAGATATCCGACGTCCCCCAACCTTGAAAATTTCAAACGCGCCAGGGCGAAAGCTCGTTTCATCCGACGCCAGAGCCAGAAGGAATCTTGGATCAAGTATACGTCTTCTATCACCCGCATGACTAGTTCTAAGGTCGTGTGGGATAAAGTCCGGAAGATGAGTGGGAACTACACGTCCCACTCGTTATCGATCCTGGAGCACAATGGACAGGCAATTGCTGATCCCAAAGCAATTGCCGACACTCTGGGGGAGTCATTCTCTTCCATCTCTTCGTCTTCCTCTTACTCCCCCGAGTTTCTGGCCCAGAAGGGCAGGGCGGAACGCTTTCCGCTGTCTTTCCACTCGAATGGCCTGGAGCCTTACAACAGGCCATTCACAGCGGAGGAGCTTCGCCTTGCTCTGCACTCTTCTTGTGCCTCTGCTGTAGGGCCGGACAATGTCCATTATGCCATGCTCCAACATCTCTCACCATCGAGTAAGAATCGGCTGCTCCATCTCTTCAATCGCATTTTTCTCGAGGAGCAGTTTCCGGACTCCTGGCGGGAGGCCATCGTCTTGGCCTTCCCCAAGTCAGGCAAAGATCCCAAGATTCCTTCCAATTATCGTCCCATCGCGTTGACGAGCTGCGTGTGCAAGGTGTTGGAAAGAATGGTAAATGCCAGACTCATCTGGTATTTAGAACATCACAACCTTCTTTCCAACACCCAGTGTGGCTTTCGCAGGCAACGGTCAACTCTTGACCATCTGATACGCCTCGAATCGGCTATCAGAAATTCATTTTTAAGAAGAGAGCACCTGGTGTCAATTTTCTTCGACATCGAAAAAGCGTACGACACGGCTTGGAGATTCGGCATTCTTCGTGACCTCCACAGTTTCGGCTTGAGAGGTCACATGCCGATCTTCATCTCCAACTTCTTATCGACACGTTCTTTTCGTGTCCGTGTCGGTAACACTCTGTCGCGGCCATACCCCCAAGAACAGGGGGTGCCACAAGGCTGCGTTCTGAGTGTTACGCTTTTCGCTGTCAAGATTAATTCTATAACTAGACAACTTCCTCCATCAGTAGGCAATGCTCTCTATGTTGATGACTTTAGCATCTTTTGCTCTTCGTCCAGCATGAGGGTCATTGAAAGACAACTGCAAATTGCCCTGAACAATCTTTCAGTTTGGGCGACGGCAAACGGGTTTCAGTTCTCCCCACAGAAGACCGCTTGTGTGCACTTTTGCCACAAGCGTAATCCACACCTGGATCCCGAGCTACGGCTCGGGGGTAACATCATTCCAGTTGTGGCAGAGTCCAAGTTTCTCGGTCTCATATTCGATCGGAAACTGACCTTTTTACCACACATACGTCATCTCAGGTCCAAGTGTACGTCATCTCAGGTCCAAGTACACGCTGGTATTGAACATCGTCAAGGTCTCTCCTCCCTTTCTTGTGGGGGGCTGACCGATGTTCTTTGCTCCGCCTGTATTGTGCACTTGTCCGATCGAAACTGGACTACGGATCCCAGGTCGATATCTTCGCCCTGGATCGATACTGTCAGGTCGATACTGTGCACGTGTCCGAATCGAAACTGGACTCGGCCCGGGATTCGGTGGTGAAGGTGCTGGACACCCCCCCCCCCATCACCAGGCCCTCCATGTTTGCACAGGAGTCTTCCGCACCTCACCGGTCCAGAGTCTTTACATTGAGACCAACGAACCATCTTTATCTCTTCGCCGTCAGCAGTTGTCCCTACAATATGCATCTAAATTGCAATCCCTGCCTGGCCATCCCACTTGAAACTGCGTTTTCTGTCCGAAGTGGGAAATGCTTTACACAAATCGGCCGACTGCCATTCGTCCTTTTGGTTTGCGTGTCCGAGGCTACCTCAGAGACCTTAATATCAGTCTCGATAGCATCGCACAGTCGACAGCTGAGCCACTTCCACTATGGCTCGCTGTTTCCCCTTCCTGCGATTTTTCCTTGTGCAGGATGGGGAAGGCCTTTACACCCGTCTGTGTGTACCGGCAACTCTTTGCCAGCCATCGTGCTGAGCACCCGGACTTCTTGTCTGTCTTCCCAGATGGCTCGAAGTCCGGCACATCGGTGGGATCGGCCGTGGTCTGCTGTGATGTAATCATTGCAGACCAGATCCCACTGCAGTGTTCCATCTTTACTGCAGAGTTGCACGCTATCAGCCTTGCCTTGGACCACGTGGCAACTAAGTATCATCGTCGGTGTGTGCTTTACAACCACTCGCTTAGCTCGCTACAGTCTTTGATTTCGGTGAGGCATCGGCCTCACCCAGTTCTTACTAAGATCCGCCAGCAGCTACATCGTCTGGCAGCCACCACCACCATCCATTTCTGTTGGGTGCCCGGTCATGTCGGAATCAGGGGCAATGATTTGACAGATTCTGCTGCTAGGTCAGCCAAGCCCCTGTCCGGCACTCCATTGCCGGTTTCCTATCTGGATTTCCGGCAGTGTTTTACCATCGAGCTCCGGGCACAGTGGCAGCGATCTTGGTCAGAACAGCTTACGAACAAGCTCTTTGAGATCAAACCTATCATCAAACCATGGCAGTCTTGTTATCGCAGGAATCGCAAGGAGGAAGTTGTACTTGCTTGGCTCCACCTTAGGTCATTCGTTTATTACTCATTCGTTTCTTCTTCGGGCGTACGACGTACCTAAGTGCGAGTTTTGTGACACCATTTTAACTGTGAAACATATTTAAATTGAATGTCCAGCTTTTACATTTGAAAGACATATGATTTTTAACTTTCATAATTTTATGTCCGAGCCCCTTACACTCGAACACTTGTTATCTGATGATTGTTGTTTTAACTCTGTCTTTAACTTTTTACATTACACTGGTTATTTTACTAGACTCTGATTTTACACCTTTAAGCGTTGTGTATATAACCCAGGTCGCTTACACCTGGGTTATTTTTATATTGAACATATTTATACATTTGTTTTTGTTGTCCTGAAAATTTCTTTTTATTGTTTTACATTGTTCTTGTTGACTTTTGGTTTGTTTTTAAACTTGGTTGAGGGTTAAACATTACTTTTATCTCTTTTCTTTTTGGACATTCGTTTGGTGCATTATAGCCTTAGTTGCTAATGCGCCAATAAATCCCAATCAACCAACCAACCCACTTTGTAAATCTATAATCTCACCTGATTTTTACCAAGTGGCTTCGAATTTCGCCAACTCCCTAGATTTTGTCAAGTTGCCTCGATTTTGTCAACTCCCTTAAATTTTACCAAGTTGCTTCGATTTTGCCAACGTTGGAGAGTTGGCAAAATTAGAAGCCATTTGGTAAATTTCAGGTAAGATGTAAAGATTGGGATTTTTTTTTCAAATAAGGAGAATTAGCAAAATCTAGAGAAGTTGACAAAATTCGAAGTGATTTGGTAAAATTTAGATGAGATGTAAATATTGGGACTGTTTTCTTTGTAATATTATAGCGAGTTGGAAAATCTAGGGGTGTTGGCAAAAGCTATTGGCAAAAATCGAAGTGACTATGTAAAATTCAAGTGAGATGTAAATATTGGAACTGTTTTTATTTGTAAAATTATGGTGAGTTGGCGAAAGCTAGGAAAGTTGGCAAAATCGATGCAACTTGGTAAAATCTTGGGGAGTTCGCAAAATTTAAAGTGAATTAGTAAAATTCACCCACGAAACTAAATCCTGATACGTCCCTGACAGAGACACAATTAAATTTATGTGCTTATTTTCTCAGTTGGCAAAATTTGATTTCTGAATTGAAACATTTTCTCTCCACACCTCCCCCCTCCCTCAACAAAAGTCTCTTCGCTACGCCCCTGGCTATGATGCATTTTCTACACTAATACGCAATATTTCATAAAATCGTTTTTCAGAAAATTTTTCTATTGCTTTTCATGTTATCTAATTTAAAAGGTGTAAACATTTTTTAGTTCCGCTCTCAGTAGCTTTATTCATTCGATATAAACCCAAAAAAGTAATTAATCTTTTTCTATTAAAAATGAATAATTAGTGTAAGAAAAATGTTGAGAAATATTTTATAGTATTTCAGCTGTTTTGTTTTTCCTTCAGAAAGGAACTTTAGAATGGTTTATAAGAATCCAAGAACCCTGTGAACCTCAAAATACGGTAAGCCATCAATCCCGTCTTTTTATTCAAAATAGTTAATTTTTTCCTTAATTAAGTTAAGAAAAGTTTTTGAAACATAATTATTTCTTTAAATTGAGGCTTGGATATATTTGCTGAAATTAAGTTTATGGTTTATTGACTGAAGACCAAAGAGTTCTGAGTTAGTATTTGTGATCCTTTGGAATCATGCTAGTAAACGTATTTGTTTTCATGTCGTTTGTAATCATGTTGCTAATAATATTTGTCATCGTGTTTCTTTAATTATGATTATTAAAATCAAAATTAATATTTTATTCATGTTTTAATAGAGTTTCTATTCGTACTTGCAATCGCTTTGATATTACTATTTCTCATTACATTTTTAATACTATTCGTAATCATGCTTGTTAGTTAATTTATATTTGTGTAAGTTTGTCATAACATTTGTATTAATGAACTCATGTCATCACGTTTGTATTCGTGCACACATGTCATCACGCTTCTATTCATGCATGCATGTCATTTGTATTCATTCGTATCGTTTGCCATCATGCATGTTTGCATTATCTTATTATCTTTCTGATGAGATATATTCTTCTTTTCAGTCATTTGCCTCGCAGATTACCACTGTAAATATAACTTGAAGAGGTTTTTCGTTAATTTGTTATTTCAAATTATGGCACAATATTTGACATTTGTTAATTCTTTAATTTCCCTAATTGGAAAGAGTGGTAGTTTAGAGGACTCTCCTGTTAGTGTCCCACAAGCAGCTGTGCCACCTGATGTCAATACATCGAAATCGACAGTTCGTAGGATGATTCAATCGTTTTTCCAACTACATTACAAGAAAATGTAGTCTATACTAGCAGGCGTAAAATATGGAGATTAGAATGTAGTGGACATAATAACACATGATTTTGGAAATGAACTGAGAAATGGGAAATGGAAGCAAGTGATTATAGTGACTATAAGAAGTTCAGCGTGAATAGCTCAAAATGCTTGAAATGCTAGAAGGGCACTTGATAAGGAGGAGGAAGTGTCATGGTTCGAAGAGGAATCAGTACAAGTGGACAAGTATCACTGGCATTTGTGTCGGCATATAATAATGCAACTGCTTTGACATCGTTTTCCTAAATATCACCTCTATAATTGGATCCTCCAGAGAAACTTCTCTCCTCCATCGACTCACTGAGAGAAATCTTCCAACTTCCGCTATCTCATTTTGAAAGGACCCTCCTTCGTTTCATGGACTCATTAGGAAAAGCCTCTTGCTCTTCATTGATCATGGGTGAAATCTCTTTCCCCCCATTAAATCATCGATACGAATCTTTTTTGCATCTTCGATTCATTTCCATCTTCGAGAGAGGAAACTCTTTCCTTCTACCGATTCGTTTTGAGAGGAACCTCTTCCCATTCATCGTTTCATTAGGAGGAACCTTTTTCCCTCCGTCAATCACTGGGAGGAACCTTCTTCCAATTTAGCAAGACAGACTCATTTTGGGAGGAAGCTCCTTCCTTTTATGGACTCATTAGAAAGAGTCTCTTTTCCTTCATTGACTCATGGGTGGACAATCTTTCCCTCCACTGACTCATCGATAGGAACCTCTTCCCTTCATCGACTCATTAAGACAAATCTCTTTCCTTCCAGTGATTTATTTTGGTAGGAACCTCTTTCCTTTCATTGACTCGTTAGAGAGAGCCTCTTTTCTTCATTGTCTCACGCATGAAAAAAATCTAACGGATCGATAAGAATCTCTTTCCCTTCATCGATTCATTAAGGCTTTCTTTTCACTGACATATTTTCCTAGGAACATCTTTCCTTTCATGGACTCATTAGGAAGATCCTCTTCTCTTTAATGACTCATGGATGGAATCTCTTTCCTTCCATTGAATCAACGATAGGTACCTCTTTCTGTTCATCGACTCATTGGCACAAACCTCTTTCCTTCCATCGATTCATTTTGGGAGGAACTTCTTTCCTTTCATCAATTCACTTGGTGGAACCTCCTTCCAATGTTAAAGAGACAGGACCTCGTTCCAATATTAACAAGACAGACTCATTATGGGAGGAACCTCTTACCTTTCTTGGACTCATTGGACTCATGACTCTTTCCCTTTATGGACTCATGAGGAAACCTCTTTCTCTCCATAGCCCATTAAGACAATCCTCTTTCCTTCCACCAACTCATTTTGGTAGGAACTTTTCCCTTTCGTGGGCTCATTAGGAAGAGCTACTTTTTCTTCATTGACTCATGGATGGAACCTCCGTCCAGTGTTAACAAGACAGAATCTCATTCCAGGATTAACAAGACAGATTTATTTTCGGAGAAACCTCTTGCCTTTCTACGACTCATTGGGAAAAGACTCTTTCCCTTCATTAATTTATAGGTGGAACCTCTTTCACTTCATTAACTCATGGGTGGAACCACTTTCCCTCCATAGACTCATCGATAGGAACCTCTTTTTCTCCATTGACTCATCGATAGGAAACTCTTTTTCTTCATTGACTCATCGCCATGAACCTCTTTTTCTCCACTGACTCATCGACAGGAACCTCTTTTTCTCCATTGACCCATCGATTGAAACCTCTTTTTCTTCATTCACTCATCGATTTAAACCTCTTTTTCTTCATTCACTCATCGATAGGAACATCTTTTTCTCCATTGACTCAGCGATAGGAACATCTTTTTCTTCATTGACTCATCGATAGGAACCCCTTTTTCTCCATTGACTCATCGATAGAAAACTCTTTTTCTTCATTGACTCATCGACATGAACCTCTTTTTCTCCACTGACTCATCGACAGGAACCTCTTTTTCTCCATTGACTCATCGATTGAAACCTCTTTTTCTTCATTGACTCATCGATAGGAACATCTTTTTCTCCATTGACTCATCGATAGGAACATCGTTTTCTTCATTGACTCATCGATAGGAACCTCTTTTTCTCCATTGACTCATCGATAGGAACCACTTTTCTTTCATCGACTTATTTTCAGAATCATCACGAAAAACTTCCGTTTGGGAATGTTTCCTAGCCAATGAATGGTATTTTCCATCATTGACCGGCCACAACTCATGGACCATTCCTGAACTCATAGAAAATGTGTAGTGAGTCATATGCAAGCAGGTTTAACAAGGATGGTCGCCACTTCTGCAATATCGAGCTTTGAAATGTGTCATTGGTAATACAGAGTTGTAATCACAGTGGGCATCATCATCTGATTTATCAATGTAATCACCACAAATATTCAAACACTTATCGCTATGTGTAATAAGCTTATCCATTCCATCAGCAAAAAGAAAACCTGCTTCTGGTGATTCAACCATGCAGTGACAGCACGTTGTACCTCTTCATTTGATGTGAAACGACGTTCTACCAGGTGATCTTTTAAATGTGAAAAGAGGTGGAAGTCTCATGGAACATGATCGGGACTGTAGGCGGGATGACTGTGAACCTCACCTAAACTGCCACAGCAAGTCCTGAGTTCTGTTCTCAATGTATAGGCGGGCGTTGTCGTGAATGAGAACGATGCCTTGGCTAATGGCCTCTCATAAGCATTTCAGTGTGTCACAGTATCGTTCGGCGGTAATATAATCCCTCAAATTCCACCAACAGCACACCACAGACCTCCCAAAAGACTTTAGCCAACACTTTTCCGGCGGAAGGTATCACTTTGAACTTCTTTCAGGTTAGTGATGTTATTGTTTGCGGAAGGTATCACTTTGAACTTCTTTCAGGTTGGTGATGTTGTTGTTTCCATTCCATTGACGCACGCTTACTGCTTGGCGGGTAATGGTGAATCCATGTTTCGTCACCTGTCAGAACTTGATGAAGAAAGTTGGTTACCTCTGTTGCCTAACGTTGCAGTAATGTGAGACTGGATGCCATTCGCTTTTCTTTGTTGTCCTCCGTTAATGCATACGGAACCCACTTTGCACACACCTTACGGTATTTCAACTCCTCTGCAATAATGTGACGCCAACTGACACTTTGATCCTGTTGGATGATCTCCTCAATGCATGTTGCGGTCACTTCCGTTGTGGTGCTGCTGGGTCATTTACTGTGTGTGTCATCTCGTACACAGGTCGTATACCAGCTTGCTAGAAACCTCCGATACCATTTGTATTATGACTACTACACTGAAGTTTGAGATAAATATGTATAAGATTTCCCGTTTATTAATAACAAAGTTGATTTTGGACCTATCTCCTTTTTCCCCCATAAGTTGTTGTTGGTCTCGATTTGCACAGTGATTTTCCGGAACCTATGTACCGTATAAATCGAGGTATGAGTATACTACATAGGTGGATCAGAAGGTCGGAGGTAATAAAATGACTGAAATTAACCTACGACACCTGCCGAACATCACTGACATGTCGACATGACATCGCACATTCTCCGTACGCTTCAGCGAGCTGTTGGTGAATTTCCTCACCCACAGAAAACGAATATCTGCTCGGACCTTTTCATGAGACCTCCTTTGCAACCCCGTAGTCATTTTGAACTGCCACATATCTGCTCCTATACGCGCATGCGTCTGTAACCAATTGCCAATTGTGTGCATTATAATACATATTTAGCGCTCTCCTTATATCCTCAGGATTTCCTTTCTGTTATGTAGACTTTGTAACCTTACTTTCTGATCCACCTATGTATCATACTCACCCATAGATTTGCATAGGGGGAGGGGGATTACCGTGAAAATCTTGACTTTTTATTTTGGATAATCTTGACTACGCTACTGAGTGTATGTGAAAGAATCATGTATAATTCCTAATTTTTATTCTTTCTATTTAAAGTCTAATTGCTATTGTGTGCCCTTGAATAAAGGCATTATTATCAGTGAAAATAGAGTCCAATTTCTCCTTTCAATAGTGCATTCTATAAACAGATACGTATGGAAGATGCTAAATGTTTCCTCCATTCGTCATTGGCACATGAAAGCAAACAGTTATGTCCATCATTGTCATGCTAGATTTCGCTCATTTTACCTCTGAGCGGCACTCTTTTGCACACAATGGGCCAAAGGTAAGGTTACAAAGACTCCCAAGTATCAGAATCGAGTAGGGCAAAAGGAATCTACTGGACAACTGTTAGGAGACAGACAGAAATTTCGCATAACATCATCTAGATCACCAGGTGCACAGGGTACGGCTTTCTTGAACATATGGGGCCAAGATTTAGTGTCTCATCCGATGGACTACGATATTTCCAAGCCCAACTTCAACAAACCTCTTCCTCGTTGAGAGAAGCATCTGCGCTAACGGAAATAAATCTCAATGCTCGCACAGTTCAAACTCGAGCCTGGAAACGTCAGAACACTAGTCTTGTTGAGCTACAAACTGAAGCCACCCCTACCCATATTGCCAAATCATAACAGCTATTCTGATGGCTTTTGATCGATTAGTCACAGAAATATATGTGGAACATCAAAAGAGATTGTCTAGTGAGAAGCTTACAAATTTCTGCATTCTAGAGATTTTAGCGTGTCCGTTTCAAAATCAAATAGAATTAGCACAAATCGTTTTATTCTGAATTCATTCTTCTACTTTCAATGCATTTACAAAAGCACCATTATGTCATTAACGTTGAATAAAATTATATCATCCTTAAATTATTAAAATGGAAAATTGTTTAAAAGCCAATGGAATTATGTCTTAATTGAAAACACCAGAATTAAAAATCAAATTTCATGTATTTAATGCTTCACAATTTTAACCCATTTGTTTTTCAAAGTTCGTTTTCGAAAATATATTTCTTCAGTTTTTGTATTTTTTTTGGCATTTTTCAAGTCATAGAATATATTTCTTATCCCGCAGTTACTTACTTATTTTGGAAAACATCGGTATAAGCAAGTGGTTCGCACACGTTTTGAGCAGAAAGCCCCCCCCCCCCCACTTTATGGAAGGCTGTATTAATCTATGAAATATTTGATATTGCAAGTAATATATTTCTACAGAAAAAGTACCCTTGGGAACCCCTAGTATAAGCAAACTAGGGATGAGCGGGCTCAAATTCTAAACTGGAAAGGCACGATTGCGTTTGTCGGCTGAGCAGTACTAAATAAGAAAGTAAAATTTGAAATAAGTGAAAGCGACGTAGGGCAATAAACACCTGAGGCCACACACGCCCGAACTATTTCAGTTGTTGAGCCACAGCCCGATTTGGTCTCAGGCATCATAAGATATACAACCAGAAATGCATGCCACATATTTATTTTATTCTTATATTATTTTATTAATTATTAATTATATTATAAATTATATTATTAATTATATTAATTATAATTATATTATATTTTATTATCTGTCCATCTGTTATATTTTATTATCTGTCCATAATAATTATTAATTATATTATATTTTATTATTATATAGACATTTTATGGAAAAATGAAAATGTTAATGCTATTTGGAACGAAAAATATCAGAGAAACTAGTCGCAGACTCTGAGAGTGCATGGGCAGCATCGTTGTAAACGATATGAACCATTTAGTAATTAAAATAGGGAATAAGTAAAAATTAACCCAAACTCGCGTTATGCTTATCCTTAAATATTAAAGACTGATTTAAAGGTTGATATTATAATCAGAAATGTTTTATATTTTTGCCTTTTTTTAGTTTCAAGAAGTATTGGAAATTTAAATTATTCTGAGTTTGAGCTCGAAGTCACCTGTGGTATTTTGTGCCAGACAAAGCCCAAGTCGGACTCCTCTCTAAAGCAAACCTTGTTTGAATACAACAAGTGAGACATTCCAGCCCTTTCGTTATGTCTATATATATTAGTGGCGAAGCGTCCATGGAAGCAAGGGAAGCAATGGTTCCCTTAAAATTCTCATTAAAAATAAGAAATATAAATTAAATATATTTACATGTTTTGACAAAAGAATTAAAAGTATTCTCATGACTTTAATACGTTTTTTCTAACATAAAGTTTACATCTATATATAATATTCAAAGTATCTTTCTGCTATATTATAATGTATAATTAACAGAAGCACCAATTTGCCAGGCAAGTCGTGTTAGGAGAGTATGAAGAATCTCACTTCATCGCCACTGCCTTGGTTATCGCATCTTACAGCGGCAGTTGCATCTTCCATATTCAATCCACAGAATTTAATGAACAGAAATTTCTTTCCTTGGAAGCACTTTTCCCACTGCTTTACACCAGACATAATCTTCATTATTACTAACCACTAGAGGCGACTAGAGTCGTTGTGACTGTATTAGCAATGACGCCGACTCGTGAGCAGTCATCGAAGGTAAGTGTAATTATTTAAATTATTTTTTGAATAAAGGAAGTGGAATTCTCCTTTACTGTCAAATATTAGGTTAACTCATTACAAATTATATGAATTTCATATGTATTGATATATTGACAGATAAACGTGCTACAATGAAATGTGATGTGATGGTGTCGTCTTGATGCTCGCGTGAACTACACCCTGGGAATTACGTCACCAGCAACTTCGAATAAAGAACCTAACTAAGAATAGCGAAGAAAGAATTGTATGAATAAGAGTTACAGTGTGAAAGGAAACGTAGTTAGTCTCAGTTTTCTTCACCATAAATAATCTAAAGAAGAAATGTTTTATATGGTGTGTGCGCGGGAGATTAAATAAGTTATTAGTGTTGATTCTACGAGTGGACTTACAAGAAAAATAAGAATGTTTAGGACACTTAAAAATATTACTGAGGAGATTTTATGTTAGTCGAGCATACAGAGCTGATTTCAACTTTTCTGTAGGAAGAGTTCATCAATTGGTGTATAGTTACATTTGATTTGTTTACAAGAATTGGTAAGGTTATTCTCGATAGATTGCATATTTTCCTACAAACACGATTGTACTGCTCATCGACTGATATAAGCCTTATTTTATGATCTGAGTATAAATAGTAATAAGATACTAAGTTCTTTTGAAGATTTATTTTCATACTGATATAGAAATGCTGTTGGTTGACTTTAGTTTATATAAAATATTTCATCCATTCTTTTGTAATAAATTATACTGTTTTTGAATTATATTTGCTATGTACTATTTATTTGAACTCACGCTTAGTTTTCATCCATTTAATTCATAACTATAGTATAGCTCTACCGTTGAACGTATGAAAAGTAAACGAAAACTGTGTCCTATCAATTTCCGATGTCTGTCAGCTAAATCCCTCCAATTCTCCTTTGCTGAAGTGATTTAAAACTTCTTGACTACGGGGTACTTTTTTAATTACCGTAATAACTAAAGTTAATGTTATTACTATTATATGCATAATAGAAAATATACAAAATAATTAAACTATTTAATTATTTTGAAAATTGGAAAGATATGTAAATACGTAGATAAAATTGTTCGAGGCTACATTCCGTCAGTATATTGTGAAAAATATATAATATGATACATTTCACTAACATCCATAAGCAAATGTTTTTCGCTTAACTTCGTGTTTTAAAGAACAAATGAACGATGTTAAGCGGGTACCTACTGTATTGCCCTACATTCATATACGTGTAATTAGATGCATTAAATTTTTTTGAAAAGATAAGAAAAATATACGAAAATTTGAAATTGGAAAGTTATTTAAATACGTATTGAAATATTTGAAAATAAAACATAGGCAGTGATTGTGATGTCCTCCCAGTTCGGATCCTTAGTAGATGTGATGTCCTACTCTGTAATCGGAATGCGATGGGACTGAGCCAAATGTCGTGGCCGCTGGAGGACAATGCTTGTTGTATTATTAATTCACCTTCTATTCGGTGAAAAGACAGATTCGCGGGTTGTTACGCCCATAGCACCTTGTGCCTCGATATGCTATGTTGAATGATGAATGACAATAGTCCATCAATTAATCGCACGAGAGTTATATAGGGATGACACAATTTATTCACTCTATATACAACTACGTGCTGCTCTCCCCTCCGTGGGCCTTTGCTGCTTCACTGCTGCAAACAATAATATATTGAGGTGGAGAATCGCACGCTCTGCGAATCCTCACTTTACAGACCTCAAAACTCGGCGAAAGGACAACCAACCTTTGCCTACACTGTGGTTCCTTCTGAATCCACAAGAATAAAAAAAGCAGATTCCACAAGAATCTCGATTCACCTTGGAATCGCACCCTCACTTCAAGGGTTTCCTTCGAGTATGTAAGCGTCCTTTTGACGCGTATCAAAACGACTCCTTCGTTCGAAAGCTCACACCAAACTAAACTTTGCTTAATTGCCTGCTAGCCTCCTCGTGCTGCACTCGTGCCCTAGGGCAGTCGTAAACGGCCATAAACGACTGCTGGCATTTGTCACCACTTGCATGGAGCAGCCTTAGACCCGAAAAACAACCTCGTGAGTCATCCCCAGCACAAACATTTCCAAGAACAAAGTCAATATATTAAAAGATCTACAATAATAAATGTACAATAGAATTATATCAATAAATAAATAAACATAAAATTTGGAATAACATAACATAGCAAGTTGTGAAATCTAGAGTATCTGATATTGGCACAGATGACTTTACATACCTAAATTATGATAATGTGATAATTTAATGTTTCTCGTCGATTAGAATGTTCCTATGAGTTCGTCCTCTAATATGCATGACAGTGAAAGCGAAATAGAAACAGAAGCTAAGAAATTAATGGTTATTTATTCATTTAAAAAGTTTTTATTTTATTTATCTAATTAGCAGATAGCCCGCCAACGTTTAGAGGAGTTGGAAATACATCTGTCATTCGGCAGTCTCAAAATCGAACTCGCGTTTTCTATTACTGCTTTAGACAGGTGAATGGTAAAAAAATTGCGCTCTAAATTTCTCTCTCCGGTTCTATTAAAGATACAGACTTGATTTTCCAATGCAAAACAGCAATACGCAAAGAAACCCCGTAGGAAAATTTGGGACGGGTCACACAATTTCCAGAAAAGTTCTTGGGTTTCCAAAATTTTCTAAAAGTTTCTTACTTAAACTGTAATATCACTGGCGGTGATGGCAAACGACTGCGTTCACTATTTGACGATGAGAAATGCCGACGACGAAGGACGCACTCCTTGTCTTATAATATATGGGTATTTGCTATAGCTAGTTTTACAAAGAAAAAAAGTTATTATTTCCCTTTTTCGTCTGTTCGTATGCAGACACTTAGCTTCATTTTGTTTTTAAGAAATGAAACTTTTTTATAGTTTAAAGATAAAGGGTCTGTAAATGGTAGCTAGGTAGTCACTGGAAGGAGAGCTATGCATCAATCTCCTGTGATGATGCATAGAACCGGCCAGGCCTAGCACCTAATGTCCGACCCCGCCTTCTCGTGGCGCAGACCGTTAGTACCTTTCAAAAGAGATACTCTCTTGCAGAAGTGAACGGAAGGAGAGGGCTGCCAGATTAGTGTGGCTACTGATCTCGACATCTGTGGCTACTTTTCTTTTTTTTCTACCCTGCTGAGGAGTGCTCAACCACACAGGGTCCTGGTGCTGACCATATATACCAACCAGAACGGAATTATGGCTCCGAGCTTGATTATGGATCCTGATTTTGCTGCACTGGTGGGCTTCTGTGAAGGGAAAATCTTCCGCTGTGTTTTCTCTTTGTTTGTGGGTTGACACCCCCCAAGTGAATAGATTGACAGGATATGTTTATCAGCTGTTGGATAATCCTGAGCAGAGGTCAACGCAGGCACCTGAACTCTTTGCTTCTATTGTCATCGTCAAATTCTACATTGGAGGAAGTCTTCCAGTGTAGATGGCTTCATCCTTTAGTGGTGGAGGAACATGGTCTTTGCCCCATGTCTGCGATTAGGGGGCTGTTTGATATTGTCGGCATTCCCTCTCTCAATAAACATAGTTTCTTTAAACATCCCACTAACCATTTTCTCTCCATAGGTAGTTGGAATGTGAGGACTCTGCACAGGGCTTTTTCTCTTGATGTCCTTACACAAGAATTCCAAAGTTATAATTTAGATATACTCGGCTTGCAAGAGACCAGATGGACAGATAAAGGCCAGATTCTTAAAAATAATCTTAAATTTCTCTTTTTAGGGAGGGATGACAATAAGCATCACCAAGGCGTGGGTCTACTTCTCAGCAGACACGCTAGTGATGCTCTTCTAGGATATGAGTGCATTAATGAAAGATTTCTTACAGCAAAATTTCAGACAAGCGTTAAAGACTTGAATGTTATCTGTTGTTATGCCCCCACTGAGGATGCCGATGAAGATGAGAAGGATAGCTTTTACGGACAAATTCAGAATATTTTGGATTCTGTCAAGAAAGGAGATATTTCCCTTGTTCTAGGTGACTTCAATGCCAAAGTTGGTACTGACTCTGACCTTTGGGAAGGAGTAATAGGCCCTTTTGGTATTGGTAGCTGCAATGGCAATGGGCAACGTCTCCTACAGGTAAGTAAACTCAATGGTTTCAGAATAACTAACAGTTATTACAAAACCACGACCATTCACCTGATGGGCTGCATAAGAATATGATTGATTATATATTAATTAACAGCAAATGGGCTAGTTCTCTTAGGAATACAAGGGCATATAGGGGACCTGAAATTGGATCTAACCATTACCTTGTTATAAGTGTCTTGCAACTTAAACTTAAAAAGTGTTGTGCTAGGGTTAAAAAATTTACTTTTAATAATGACGCTCTGAAAGACCCAGTTATAGCCAAAGCTTACCATGATAGGTTACTTAGTCATTATGACAGTCATGGTATGCTTACTACTGAAGTTTAGGAAGAATGGGATCATTTTTAACAGGCTTTTTTGAACACTAACAGTACTCTTTTAGGAAAAAAGGAGCAGAGGAGACAGAATTATCTGAGTGATAAGGCACTCAGATAACTTGAGCTTATTTCAGAAAGAAAGAACTGCAGGAATGCCCTTAATCAATACCGTAACTAGTCCTAATAGAAAGCATTGCAGAGAATTTAATAAACGTGTAAAGGATCAGTTAGCTGCTGATAGCAATCTTTGGCTTGATGGCTTGGCTGACAAAGCCGAGGATGCCTTAGACGACACAACAGCAGAAAGCTGTATCAGATAGTTAATGTTTTGTGTGGTAGAAAACGAACAGGTGTACAGGGATTGAAGGATAAACAAGGTAAGGTTATAGAAGGTGAGGATTCTGTCATGGCTAGGTGGGCTGAGCATTTCAATGATGTTCTAAACAATGTGGTTAGTTCAACTCCCATTGTTTGCAATGAAGATAGATGCATTACTGGCTTTAATGTTGACCCTATAACACAGTCTGATTTTGGCTATTTCTAAACTTAAAGTTCATAAATCCCCAAGGGTAGATGAAATTACTACTGAAATGCTTATAGCTGGGAATATTTCGGTTACCACTTGGATAACTGAAATTTTGAATATCTTTTACGATAAAGGCATGGCTCCTAAGGATTTTACCAGAGCTATTATTATCCCTATTTTCTAAAAAGGTGATCGCAGTTCTTGTGGGTGATCGCAGTTCTTGTGGTGATCTAAAAAGGTGATCGCAGTTCTTGTGATAATTATAGGGGTATCAGCCTACTCTCTGTTCCAGGTAAAGTTCTTTCCATGATTGTGCTTAATAGAATTAAGAATCTGATTGACAGTCAATTGCGTGATGAGCAATGTGGATTCAGAAGTGGTAGGGGATGTGTGGATCAGATATTTTCACTAGGAGATTTTTAGAAATGTTTAGAGTGTCAGAAACCTTTGGTTGCTAGCTTTGTTGATTTCAAAAAGGCTTTCGACTGTGTTGATCGTTATAATTTGTGGTTGATTGTGAAATCATATGGTATACCAGACAAGTTAGTTAACATAATGAAAGCTCTCTATAATAACACTGAGTCGTGTGTGAGAGTTGGTAAGGCTTGTAGCAATTGGTTTAGCATTACTTCTGGTGTTCGACAAGGGTGCATTTTGTCTCCTTTTCTCTTTAGCTTGGTTATTGATTATGTTATGCGAAGTTCACATCAAGGGAAAGATTTTGGCCTTAAATATGCTGGAGATACGAAAATTTCTGATTTATATTATTGCTGATGATTTAGCCCTTTTTGGCAAATGATGTTGATGAGCTGAACTTTTTCATTCGAGCTATTGATGAGACTGGTAGTAGAGTTGGCTTGGTGATAAACAGATAAAACTAAAGTGATGAAAATTGGTCAGACAGTTGGTGCTTCAGTCGTCACTCTGAATGGTTGCACCCATGAGCAAGTGTCTCAGTTTAATTATCTTGGAAGCTATGTAGCAGATACTGGTGATGTTCGGCATGGGATAAATAGAAGAATGGGGATTTCTGCTGGGACCTTTAGGAATCTATGGAGAGTATGGAGAAATCATCATCATCATCATCATCATCATCCTCAAGCAGCCATGGGCTACGGAGGTCCAACCAGACCGTGCAATTTAGTTCTCCAAGCAAGTCTATCCTGAGCTATATCTACTGCATCTGGCCACTGCACACCAATTCTAACAAGGTCCTGTTTGACATTATCTGCCCACCGCATCCTAGGTCTCCCCTTCTTTCTGAGGCCTTTAGGAACACTGTTCATAACCCTATTCGCCAATCTATAATTATTCATACGGGCAACATGGCCAAACCAACGGAGTCTCTCTCTGCACAATATGCTGCTTAAAGGAGGTTGCAGACTCCTTTGCCTAACCTCATCATTAGTTACAAAGTTGAACCACCTAATGCCCAAGATACTGCGTAAGCATCTGGAATCAAAAGCATCTAGTTTCCTGTTATCTTGTTTACAAAGTGTCCAAGTTTCACTACCATAACTAACCCTAGAAAGAACCAAACTATTATACAGTCTAATTTTAGTCTTTAGGTGTATACGCCTATTTCTCCACACTCTCCATAGATTCTTAAAAGTCCCAGCAGCAATCCCTATTCGTCTGTTAATCTCATGCCGCACATCACCATTATCTGTTACATAGCTCCCAAGATAATTAAACTGTGACACCTGCTCAAGACTGCAACCATTCAGAGTAACTGAATCACAGCCTGCCTGACCAATTTTCATCACTTTAGTTTTCTCTCTGTTTATAACCAAACCTACTCTACTACCAGTCTCATCAACGGCTCGAATGAAAGAGTTCATCTCATCAACATCATTTGCCAGAAGGGCTAAATCATCAGCATAATCTAAATCAGAAATTTTCCTATCTCCAGCCCATTTAAGGCCAAAATCTTTCCCTTGAAGTGAATTTCGCATAACATAATCAATAACCAAGCTAAAGAGAAAAGGAGACAAAATGCACCCTTGTCGAACACCAGAAGTAATGCTAAACCAATTGCTACAAGCCTTACCAACTCTCACACACGACTCAGTGTTATTATAGAGAGCTTTCATAATGTTAACTAACTTGTCTGGTATACCATATGATCTCACAATCAACCACAAATTATGACGATCAACAGAGTCGAAAGCCTTTTTGAAATCAACAAAGCTAGCAACCAAAGGTTTCTGAAACTCTAAACATTTCTCAAGAATCTGCCTAAGTGAAAATATCTGATCTACACATCCCCTACCACTTCTGAATCCACATTGCTCATCACGCAATTGCCTGTCAACCAGATTCTTAATTCTATTAAGCACAATCATGGAAAGAACTTTACCTGGAACAGAGAGTAGGCTGATACCCCTATAGTTATCACAAGAACTGCGATCACCTTTTTTGAAAATAGGGATAACAATAGCTCTGGTAAAATCCTTAGGAACCATGCCTTTATCATAAAAGAGATTCAGAATTTCAGTCATCCAAGTGGTAACCGAAACATTCCCAGCTCTAAGCATTTCCGTAGTAATTTCATCTACCCCTGGGGATTTATGAAGTTTAAGTTTAGAAACAGCCAAACTAACTTCAGATTGTGTTATAGGGCCAACATTAAAGCCACCAATGCTTCTATCATCATTGCAAACAATGGGAGTAGAACTAACTACATTGTTTAGAACATCACTGAAATGCTCAGCCCACCTAGCCATGACAGAATCCTCCCCTTCTATAACCTTACCTTGTTTATCCTTCAATCCTTGTATGCCTGTCCGTTTTCTACCACACAAAACATTAACTATCTGGTACAGCTCTCTGCTGTTGTGCTGTCTAACTGCTTCCTCGGCTTTGTCAGCCAAACCATCAAGCCAAAAATTTTTATCAGCAGCTAACTGATCCTTTACAAGTTTATTAAGGTCTCTGTAATGCTTTCTATTAGGACTAGTAGGGTATTGATTAAGGGCATTCCTGCAGTTCTTTCTTTCCGAAATAAGCTCAAGTGCCTTATCACTCAGAAAATTTTGCCTCTTCTGCTCCTTTTTTCCTAAAAGAGTACTGTTAGTGTCCAAAAAAGCCTGTTTAAAATGATCCCATTCTTCCTCAACTTCAGTAGTAAGCAAACCATGACTGTCATAATGACTAAGTAACCTATCATGGTAAGCTTTGGCTATAACTGGATCTTTCAGAGCTTCAGTATTAAAAGTAAAATTTTTAACCCTAGCACAACACTTTTTAAGTTTAAGTTGCAACACACTTTTAACAAGGTAATGGTCAGATCCAATTTCAGCTCCCCTATATGCCCTGGTATTCCTAACAGAACTAGTCCATTTGCTGTTAATTAATATGTAATCAATCATATTCTTATGCAGCCCATCAGGTGAAACCCATGTGTACTTATGTATGTCGCGGTGTTTGTAATAAGTGTTAGTTATTCTGAATCCATTGAGTTTACTTACCTGTAGGAGACGTTGCCCATTGCTATTGCAGCTACCAATACCAAAAGGGCCTATTACTCCTCCCCAAAGGTCAGAGTCAGTACCAACTTTGGCATTGAAGTCACCAAGAACAAGGGTAATATCTCCTTTCTTGACAGAATTCAAAATATCCTGAAGTTGTTCATAAAACCTATCCTTCTCATCCTCATCGGCATCCTCAGTGGGGGCATAACAGCAGATAACATTCAAGTCTTTAACGCTTGTCTGAAATTTTGCTGTAAGAAACCTTTCATTAATGCACTCATATCCTAGAAGAGCATCACTAGCGTGTCTGCTGAGAAGCAGACCCACGCCTTGGTGATGCTTTTTGTCGTCCCTCCCTGAAAAGAGAAATTTAAGATTATTTTTAAGAATCTGACCTTTATCTGTCCATCTGGTCTCTTGCAAGCCGAGAATATCTAAATTATAACGGTGGAATTCTTGTGTGAGGACATCAAGAGAAAAAGCTCTGTGCAGAGTCCTCACATTCCAACTACCTATGGAGAGAAAATGGTTAGTGGGATGTTTAAAGAAACTATGTTTATTGAGAGAGGGAATGCCGACAATATCAAACAGCCCCCTAATCGCAGACATGGAGCAAAGACCCGTTCCCTCACTACTAAAGGCTGAAGCCATCTACACTGGAAGACTTCCTCCAATGTAGAATTTGACGATGCCAATAGAAGCAAAGAGTTCAGGTGCCTGCGATGACTTCTGCTCAGGATTATCCACCAGCTGATAAACATATCCTGTGGATCTATTCACTTGGGGCTGTCAACCCACAAACAAAAAGAAAACACAGCGGAAGATTTTCCCTCCACAGAAGCCCACCAGTGCAGCAAAATCAGGATCCATAATCAAGCTCAGAGCCATATATCTGTCCAGTCCAGTAGGTTTATATGGTCAGCACCAGGACCCTGTGTGGTTGACCACTCCTCAGCAGGGTAGAAAAAAAAGAAAAGTAGCCATAGTTGTCCAGATCAGTAGGCCACACTAATCTGGCAGCCCTCCCCTTCCGTTCACTTCCACAAGAGAGTATCTCTTTTGAAAGTTACTAACGGTCCGCACCACGAGAAGGCGGGGTTGGACATTAGGTGCTAGGCCTGGCCGGTTCTATGCATCATCACAGGGGATTGGTGCATAGCTCTCCTTCCAGTGACTACCTAGCTACCAAATAGGCGTACATAAAAATAATATATTGCGATTTGTACTATCCGATTCATCCGTTGATTGAAATTACTATTATTAGTGGATATTCTGGTCGCAAACTATAAACTTCATTCTCTTTGATAGCATTCGATATCGCTGAAGTATTTTGCGTTCTTCATAGTTATGTAGATGTCACCACAATATGAAAAACGGACTAGAATCCATGCATTCAGGGAATAAGATTTCAAATAATGTAGGTCAGAATGCAAGTTGAGAAACTAATCTCATATTAGTAAGTTTTACAGGAAGTTTATTTTAGAATGAAGTTTATTCTCTTGTGTCGTAATAAAGATTTCATTGATTAACTGTTTACATGCGAGCTCTAAATGTTCCAAACATTTTAATGTATAAAACTTTAGTTTCTCATAAGTTAAGAATTACATATTAAATTATGAGGTGCATTTCGTGTTTGAGATGTAACGTATAACTAGGCTTGTTGTAATTTTCATTTTTCGATTTCTTATTTTCGTATATAGCACAGACTATGGCAATAGCAAATAAAGCAAACGAATTTTTTTTGGGACTTAAAAACCCAGCAACCTTCATAAAATTATATGTATTTAAAGTTTTACAATTTTCACCATTTGCTTTTTATAGGTCGTTTTCGAAAATGTAGTTCTGTTTTTATGTATTTCAGAACTTTTCAAGAGCTGCAGAATATATTTTTTACTCCGTAGCAGAGGGGTTACCATGCTTGGCTATTGATCAAAGGGACTGGGTTCGAACCCAGGTAAATTTCCGGGTTTCGAGCCGAGGGTAAGGCATGGGCACTTGTGTTATTTTTCTGCTGATGTCCTGCTATCCTCCTCCCTGAACTCTGTGGAAAGCAGCTGCTTGAGGGGGGGATATAACATTTATTTATATTTTTATAGACAGGGCCGATTTTACATCTCATGCGGGCACAGCTAATATTATTAATTATAACACAAAATCATTAGTAAACTATATAATTTTACTCTCCCTAATTTGTAGTGAAACACAACAATTCATCAAGGTTCGCCATACCTAGAGACATTCACGTAGAAGACACAAACTAACTTACATGCCGAACAAGTCATGAAACTTTCCTTTAGACCTGACTTAGAAACTGACATTTGTCTGTTCTGACCCTTAACAAATTTATAAAGCAGAATTGTGTGTCATTTAGCTTTTTTCAGTATTCACCAATATTATGTTGGGTGAACATACTGCAAGTCGCGATAGGAATTTAATTAATAATTTTTTATAATATATATATGAATTGGGGGGGGGGGGTCTGGATTATCCCACATTTCTTATTCAAACAAAGTTTACTTATACCGATGTTTTCCAGTAATGCATCCCTTAACATTTGTCTTAAAAATTCAACTCTTTACCTGTAATAGAATTCAGGTTCGAACTCGAAATTAATTTAAATTATGATGCAATTCTAAATACAAACTGAAAAATAAAGAACCGAAATATTGAAATGGAGGAAAATAAAAAAAAAATTCGTTTGAAAATTTCTAGCATGTTCCGAAATGATTGTTTAGAGAAAATTATATAATTTAACTGATGTTTGTTAGAAGTTTCAACAACCATTCAACTATGAATGAAATTTGAAAAAATAATGAAGAAAAAAGCTCAGTCGGGATAGAGGCTCTCATTGACCACTGCAATGATAAATAAAGTATTGTGCACTCTCATCTCGCAAACGTGAAAAATATCCCCTCAAGCAGCTGCTTGCCGCAGAGGTCAAACATGAGCTTTTTAGTTTAATACGCCACAGTATAAGATCTGTGAGAATGGCGATACCTGAGCAGACTGACAACACAAACATCGATGCGTTGCCAGGGGTTCTAACCCAGGTCACGTTGATCAATAGCCAAGCGCGCTAATACTCTGGCACAGGACGTCAACTGGAAACAAGAAGGCATAATTAATTAATCTTCAGACTAGTTTATGTCAAGGCTACTAAAAGTAGCTGACTGCAGCCAGGCCTAAGGTTCCCATTAGGCACGTTAACACTAGCATAGGGGCGCCAACATAACCGGGGCATCATCTTTAAATGCTTACAATTTGTTTATTTAAGTATGAATAAAATTTTCTCTTCAATTTTAACTACCTGCAAGCACTCTCTTTTAAAACGCTTTCCCTCATGATAATGGAAATTTTTTTAAAAGAATTCGGATTGTGAGGCTATACACTCTGTTTCTAAAGTTATTGCGATACCTCTATGATACATGAAAACAAAACTATATTGAAAGCTCCCTAACTTTGAAAATAAGCTTTTTTACAGAAAAATGTTGCAGAAAATAAACTGTAAATCTCAATCAAATTTATCAAAATTTAGATTTCAGAAAATATTAATTTATTATTTAAAAGAGTTGTTGCAGCTGAAATATTTGACAGCTAATACTGCTGTTATAATATTCGTCTTAAACACTGTTTCAAAACTGATGCATAGTGAGAAACTTTACCCAAATTTTTATTATTACATTTATTTCAGTAAACGATTTGTTAATAATTTTAAGGTAAATTCTTACGAGTCGGTTTTCTTTTTGATATACTTTCAGATTTTGCATTTCTTGTAACATTTTGCAACAAAAGCTTAATTCAAAGTTAGAGAGATTCGAATAGTTTTCGCACAATATAAAAGTGTCTTAATATTTTTGATAATTAAACGTAATTTAATCATTCTCGGAGTGCTATAGCGAGGGAATATTTTTTGAAAATTTAAATTGATAATTTGATCGTGTAATATTATTCCATATTGCATACAACAAGTTGTATGTTATTCATAATATTAATTTATTGCATTAATTTCACTACTTATTAACAAAACTCTGCTATCATCACAATTTCCACATTCATTTATATTTTAACATTACAGGTGTACCCCGCTCATACGACACGTTAGGTTCCAGACCACCGTTGTATAGCGAATCATTGCCTTGTTTTCCCTTGTAGATGCGTGTAATGATTTAATAACATTTTTAAGCGGTCGTATATGTGCATAACTGAACGATAGATTAAACTAACGTAAATAAAGCATTTAAAATTGAGATATATAATCTCACCCGTCTTTTAGAAAATTTAATCTTCGTATCTACCGCAACAGGTTCACTAGTCTTCTTCTTTTCAATGATAGTAATAGTACCCTTAATTTGATTATTTATCTGCCACTATTAACAAGAATAAAATAATAGGTATAATCAGTTTATAATTCACAGGGAAACACCAAAACACATGGAGCTGCAGCGAACAAAGACGACGTAAACTGAGTCCACGAAAACTGCGCAAAGGTTTATTCAAAAGCTGAGCAAACGGAAAACATTGTCCAATGAAAAGAGTAACGTGCAAAGTCTTCGCGCGCAATGCTATGCAAAACCGTAACTTTCGAGACTCTAGGCCTTTGCAGTCTAAAGTGACGTCACATCCGGTGGATCTACAGTGCATCCTGCGCACGTAGTACTACCGTCGCAAATCGAGCATTTACTTTTTTGTAAAGTCGGTGGGCATTTTTGTTTGATACTCTGCTCAAAAACTGATTGACATAGTATGATTATATTGTATATATGTACATTAGTGTAATATTACTATGGCAAACTTTAAAATAAGGAAGACATTGAAACTAAAATAGATCTTGATTTGTAATTGTGCTAAATTGATGACTCGAAATGCAGAGTAATCGTCGTTTAACGTTCTCTGAATATGTATAACGATATATAAATTACCAGGAGCATCATAATCGGTTCTACATATAATGACACAATATGTTTAAAAATAAGGTAAAATGCGAATAATTACTCGGTACCTTCACATATTTTTCCTCATAAATGCTGTCAATAATTAATCCAGTTTTTTATACCATTGATAATATAATCATGACATATAAATTGTTATGGAAAACTAGTGTGTTACATTAAAAGGAAAAAAACACAAAAATTCTTCAGAACAATTTTATTGACAAATGTGAACTACAAATTAATGATATACTGTAAGAGCTTTAACTGTAACAATTGCAGTTATGATTTAATTGAAATACTTTTTCTTAGTGATTAGACTGAATTAATAGGACATGGATACAACCGTTCGATGGAATACATATTCAAAAACTAGCAGGAAAAGTGCATTTAAACTTTACAAACTACAATTTATTGCAAGCACATACACATTTTGATTTATAAAGCTACCTGTAAATCTATGACTTAAGACTTGATAATTTATCGCTCAACTAACCTCCCAAATGTAAAGAAAATAGTCTCTAATTAATCTTCGATTGTTAAAAATATAATTCTATGCAGCCTGGTAGAGAGAGATTAAATCATTTTGGCATATAAGCCAGTGGTGTAAGTTTCCACTAATAGAACTTATTAGTTTAGTGGTCTTAGAACATTGTGGCATATACCTGGAGAGATATGGTTCAAATCCCACATGCCAACAAAACTCTTAATTTCAAAGCCAACAGTGGTTTTCTATTTAACATATACAGTGGAATTCTATTAATTTCAAAGACAACAGTGGTTTTCTATTTAACATATACAGTGGAATTCTATTAATTTCAAAGACAACAGTGGTTTTCTATTTAACATATACAGTGGAATTCTATTAATTTCAAAGACAACAGTGGTTTTCTATTTAACATATACAGTGGAATTCTATTAATTTCAAAGACAACAGTGGTTTTCTATTTAACATATACAGTGGAATTCTATTAATTTCAAGACAACAGTGGTTTTCTATTTAACATATACAGTGGAATTCTATTAATTTCAAAGACAACAGTGGTTTTCTATTTAACATATACAGTGGAATTCTATTAATTTCAAAGACAACAGTGGTTTTCTATTTAACATATACAGTGGAATTCTATTAATTTCAAAGACAACAGAGGTTTTCTATTTAACATATACAGTGGAATTCTATTAATTTCAAAGACAACAGTGGTTTTCTATTTAACATATACAGTGGAATTCTATTAATTTCAAAGACAACAGTGGTTTTCTATTTAACATATACAGTGGAATTCTATTAATTTCAAAGCCAACAGTGGAGTCCAACTCTGTGGATACTATTTATTGAGGGTAGACAACTTTTTTTTTTTTGGCACTAAGACATTTTTTCTTATTTCCCAAATTATCTAACAAACAATCATATTTTAAAAATATATTTGTTGAACACCAGGTAATCATTTTTAGAGTTTTTCCAATACAGTTGCCAAATTCACAACTTGTATGATAATCAAGTAATTCTGCGTCACGTAAAAGACTGGTTGTGATTAAAGTAACATTTCTTTGATTTGCCATTTCCATAAATTCTTGTTCAAATGCAGTACACAATTGTTTCATAGTAATATAATTTAGTAATACAACATTAATTACTATCTCATTTGAGCAAAAAAAGACTGCCTCTATTAAATTTTTGTAAATACTTAAATTTTACATCCAATTCTACTTTTTTATCACGTAATAGTAAATGTTTACAATGATCACATTTCAAACTTTTCAAAACTGAAAATACACAATAACCTGCTATATATGCAATTACAGGAAGAGAGTTATCACAATCAGACAAATCTGAAGGAAGCACTGTAATGTTAAATTTTAAGATAATAGACATAAAATTAATTTCCTTAAAATCATATTTAAAATCCAAATCGGTTATTTTAATTTTACCATTTGACTTAGTGGGAAGTTTCAACAGTGACTGCACTCTTAATTTTGTTTCACATTCAAATAATTGACGTACTTATATTATATTGGCTTCCAGCTAACTACCTGTAGTGGCCGAAACGACTCACTAAATTATCAGTTTGAACAGTTTGATATACCAGGTAAAATATATTTTGAGTTCAGAGGTACAATATGAAGCAATTTCAAGCAATGAATATGTATTAAGTCTTAATGCAGAATGGGTTTCTTTTGTTAGCATACCAGTTGTGCAACTCATCTGCTACCATTTATCTAGCCAACAATAAAATAAAATAAATACCCCCTCAAGCAGCTGCTTGCCACAGAAGTCTGACAGGAGCCTGTTAGTTTATATGCCATAGTAGAAGGTCTGTGAGGATGGCAGGACATCAGCAGAAAAATGACGCATACATTTATTCAGGAAAGAATTCAGAAATGAGACATTTTCATCTGACTCTGAACAAGTTAATGGCATTTGGTGTTTGTTATTCAAGCGTTCACCTTTAAAAGGTGATTTTACATTTACAATATGCCACCATGTTAAAATGAACTTAATGAAATCTGATGTATCTTGGTGATGTAACAATTTGTGCTTTTCTCCTATTTCTAAAAGTCCATTAACTACAAAGTCATTAAAAATATTTAAGACTAATTTAGCATTTTGTCCCTCAAGGTTACTTGGGTTCAAAGCTCTATACGACCGATTAAATCCATATTTTAACAATGAGTTTGCTTCAATTTTATGCAGTTCTTTAAGGGTTGATAAGGATGCAATTTTGAACGATGAAATACTATATCCATTATTTACAAAATGTGGATAGTACATACATTTTTCAATATGTTTTTGATTTAGCCAGTTATTTCTGATACACTTCAACAAATGAACTGGGTCACTAAGAAAAAAATAAAGGTCTTGATTTATCTGATGGATGAGGATATACAATTTGAACTTTAGGGGAGAAAGACATAACGACATACTCTTATGATTGATAGAATTATTGTCAGCTACTACACACATATCATAAAAAACCAATTTCTTCCAAACCAATGATAGTTTTTTAAATAATACTGTAAAGAATATCGGCATTTATTGAATTATATTATTATTTATAACAAAATTATATGCATGAGGAGCCATGCTAAAAAAAAAAGTGATGCAAAAATCATGATATCTGATGACTACTTTGAACCACACTTATTTAACCCAAATAGTATCAACTGTTCCTCAATGAATTTTAAATGATTATTACTTTCATCAGATGTGCAAAGTACTCTCAAAATATTACACATTAATCAATACTACGTCTAATATTACTTTCAGGAGTTTTAACCCTTATTAAACAATTTAAAAGATCATTTAAAACATCAATATGACTGATTGTTTAGAAGTATATTTTCCAACTTTGGATTACTCATTATCTTTTTCATATGCTCTCACCATAAGCTCAGAATTAACAACAGAAAATTTTACTATAGGAGCTGGAGTTTTGATGGAATGCTACCAGGAATTAATCTGGGGACTTTCAATTGCACAGTTAACCGTCTTACCAGTTTTCTCATCGAATGCACTTGAACATCTTTGAAAATCACTCTCTTTGAAGTGTAATTCACAAACCAAGAGAGAAAGATGAACACCATTAAGTGTGTTATGCTTTATATGTTAAAGGTTTTTTTTTGTCTGATTGTTACTGATCAATTAAACTTAATCTACAACACTGTTGTGTTATTCCAGTTATACATGCTTTATAAAAATAGTAAGAAAAGTAAAAATTATTGTAAATGGTCAAAAGTCCAAATATGTCAACAAATCAAGTTTCTATGTGTTTTGAGAGATGCAAACTTGAATTATATTGTTCAAGTTAGTAGAATAATTGCAAAAATATTGGACGCATTAAAATACATCTTGAATTACATTTATAAGGCAATGATGAATTTGTATTATGCATTAGTTCATTCCTACAGTATTCATGGTATCTGTTTAATGAAACACCAATGCTAGAAACTTTCTATATCTTTCAGAAACCTATTTTGAGACATATTTTACATTTGACTTATAATGATCCAGTAAAACATTTCAGTTTTCAACGTGGCAATAATAATTTGCCTTTTTCAACTCTATGATTTCTGTATATAAACAATTCTGTTATGCTATGTATATTTGTAGGTGAAATGATCAATCACTACATAATTTATGTTACACAGGCATTCATTATTTATTCATAATGCACAAATTTTATCTGACGACTATGGCATTCAAACATTAAGTAATGAATGACTTATAACCTGTTCTCTTGAAAATGGTTAAAACTAACTAACACATTAAAACTCTGAGGAAAAAGTGAAATTCAGATTTGCTAAAACCTAAGACACTTTCAAGTAAAAGTTAAGAAATATGGGTTTCTAGATGCATAGTTCATTCCTAATATTTCCCAAGGTCATCGAAACTATTAATGAGTGACTAATGCTCTGTACTCTATATATATATATGTTGTTTTGTGATCACTATTTCTTAAACCTATATTTCACATAACTGTATAAAAATCTCATATTCAATACTCTCCCTCAGCATAAACAACCACGATGCAAATAGAAGAGGATAAGTAAACAACTAATTGTGACTAAACGTATAGCAGTTAAGTTATATGAATGTATGGCACAATATACTCTTCACAATTATCATTCAAACCATTTTATATAGTCTTGCCCAATATTGCAATTTTGCTAGGATTTCAGCAATCGCAAAATTTTATCAAAAATATACTTGCTATTATAAAAGGCAAAAAAAATTGGCATACCTTGCTAAATTTCGTTACTGTGAAGTTTTCTCTTCTTATTGCTAGAAGCCATTTTCTGCACAATTGTTCATCCTGGGGAAAACTGTAAACGCGCACATTTCTTGAACTTTCATAGTTTCCTCTACAGCCAGGAACAGAAGAAAGATGAGGCATTTCTTCAAAAACTATGATTCACAAGTTAAAACTTAATCACAGAAAAATAAAGCGCCACTTCGAAGATAACACAACATTAGAAAATCCCGCCAACAAACACACAAGCAGCTACTGGGTGTCAAGATGCTAGATTCACGAATGCTGACGTCAGAACATATGACGTAATCAGTGAAATGGCCTTGAGTCTCGATGGTTACGGCAAACTTGGGCACGTGTTGGCAACAACGCAAGGTTTTGCCCGAAAAATGTAGCTCGTGGCGCTGCTGTCAGTCACTAGCGCGGCGCCATTTTTACATAGAGGCGCGGCGCCATTACACATTCGTCCCACTTTACCTAGCTTTGTTTGATTCCCGGTAGCGTCATATCGCAAAAACTGTCGTATGAGCGAATGCGGCATCGTAAAAATGGGCATTGGTCGTAATTGAAAATCGTCATATGAGCAGATCGTCGTAAAGTGGGGTATTACTGTATTTCCATTCTTCGTGGTTGTGAAAGAAAAAATATTTTTGTACGAAATTGAAAGAAGTATCGTTGATAACGACGGATTACCACTCCGTGTGCCTAGAGACGCACGAGGTGTAAATTCGGCACTGTCTAAAAAAAAGAAGGTAAATAATTACCCCCCTCAAGCAGTTGTTTGTCACAGAGGAGACAAGAGGATCGTGGGACCAGCAGAAAAACAACACAAACATCTAGGTGTTAACTGGGCCTCGAACCCAGGTCCCTTTCAACAATATAGCCAAGCACGCTAACCACTCGGTTACGAAGAAAAAAAGCAAATGGGTGAAAATTGTAAAACATTAAATACATATAATTTTATGAATATATTTATTTAATGGCTTGTTTACTTTAGCTTTGTCTTTTTTACTATTTACATAAAAAAATACCCCCTCAAGCAGCTGCTTACCACAGAGGTCTGACAGGAGCCTGTCAGTTTATATGCCCTAGTAGAAGGTCTGTGAGGATGGCAGGACCTCAGCAGAAAAACGACACATACAACGTTGCCCTACCCGGGGCTCGAACACAGGTCCCTCAAGATCAGTAGCCAAGTGCGCTAACCACTCGGCCACGGGACGGCTACTATTTACATAATATAAGTTTATTCAACATTTTTGACCTAATAGTGCTTTTGCACAATAGTTCAATGTATTAAATTTTTGAAATTTAATTTAGGTTAAATTAAATGGGAATCAAATTAATTCTCTGTCAGCTCTACTTTTTGGAAGTATGGGGTTCTTAAAAAATTTTGTTAACATTTTTATTAATACTAGTTAATGAAGAAATAAATTTCCCCTCGAACAGCTGCTTGGCGCCAGAAATCTTCTAGGTGCCTGTGAGTGCCGCATGCCACAGAGCAGGGGTCGGCAACCTTTTAGTAGTGTTGTGCCGAAATAAAGTTGCAAAGTCACTCAGCGTGCCAACCTAAGTCCATCGTATTTTTTATATACAACAACCATTGAAACAAATTAATTTGATTTTGTATTAACATGTTTCTGATATATTAAATAACTATTCTATTCTTTGTACATTATTCAATACTTTAATAAAAATAGGAACAAATACAAATATTATGTTTTGCAAAATTTAAGTTCTGAACACATTATTTCGAAATTTTATTATAAAATTGCCATATGTATGTTTTGTTAAGACAGAAAATCCAATAGTTTGAAGAACAAAACAATTAAATAATTCAAACATAAATCACGTTAATGAAATTTTAATAGAAGTAATCATTGATTATTATTAATCTGAGTCATTAATCAATTAATGGGGCCCTTGTCCTTGCTTATCCTTGGCTAATTATTCAATACCAGGTGTGTATTTGGTCGCTTACAGTTTCACACAGGCTTCTGAATGCACAGGTTTGGCGACTTCTCTGTGGACTTAAAACAGCTCTCATGTGTGAGAAAATTTGTTCACATATAATCCAAAATGTAGTTCACATGTTGACCCAAAAGCCGAAAGCAGAGCAAATGCAACTTTCTTCAAACAGGTGAACACTTCAGGCGGGGTGTCCAGCAGTTGAGGATGGCAGCTGACTTTTCCAAGCAGTTTCCTTCAAGAGTTTTCCACAATTCTACAAATTTTATCGTCCATAACTCTGATGCCTTGAATTCGATGTGTTGTATTTCAAAATTGTCAACATCCATCCACTCGAAAAGAGATAGGTCAAATGAGATGGTAGTAAGTCGGACTTGATGAGTTAAAAAATATGGGCCCGTGAATTTGGAAGTCTTGACGTCGTTTAGCAAACTCTCCTTTGAGCGCTTCAACGTACTTCTGAAGCTCATCTCCGTTGACAGTAAATCGATTTGAATGAGCATTTACGTTTGGATAGTACTTATATGTGTTAGTGGTAATATCACGGCAAAATATGTCTAATTTTGACGCAAATCCTTTCCAGTGCTCAGAAAGATCAAGTACTGTTTGACCCTTCCCTTGTAAAGGCAAGTTCAATTCATTCAGATGTGTAGTTACGTCAGCAAGAAGCATTAGCTTGCACAGTCAGTCCTCGCCATTCAATTCCGGAAAATCTTTTCCATCAAGAAACACCTCGATTGCTTCTGGGCATTATACAAATCTGTTCAAAACATTACCTCGACTAAGCCAACGAACATTGCTGTACAGCGGGAAGTCCGCATATGCGCTCTCCATTTCTTGTAGAAGAGACTTGAATTGCCTATGGGTCAATGAAAAGCGAGAAACTATGATAACAGTTTCCATTACAGTGTTCAAGCACAGTGACGAAATCTTCGTACGCAACCTCTCCTGGTGTATAATGCAATGGAAGCTAATACTTGACATCCAATATGATCCTCAAAAAGTTTAACAAATCCTTTCTTCTTTACAACCATTGCAGGGGCGGCATCAGTAGCAACACAGAATATGCTATTCATGTTAATGTTCTGATTTTCGAAATAGCTTACAAATGCAGTTATAATGCCCTCCCCTTAGCTGTACCATCAAGAGGTATCAAGCAGCACAGTCTTAAAATTGATGCTAGGCGACTTCTCTGTGGACCAAGAAGCAAGCTTGGTTGTGTAACCAAGAAGAAGCAAGGCTAAGGACCCCATTAATTGACACATTTGTGTTGCGGCTGTGCAAGCTGATGTTTCTGGCTGACGTAACTCCGTCTTCATAAATACGGCTGTTGTCGCAATATCGCGCAACTATAGCTAGGCGCGCCATGTCATTCACATCGACAAGTTCGTCAAGAGCGACTCTAAATACAACAGCTTGCTGTAACCCAGTTTTTTGTTTTATGTTATATTTTCAGCCATATTAGTTATGCGCCTCTCGATTGATCTCGCAGAAGCCGGTATTTCTCGAATCCGAGACAGTATTGTTTCTTTTTTTGGTAAATCACTAAACAGAATTTCAGCACTGCTCAAAAAAGTCTCCTTGATGTATCCTCCATCCGTGAAAAGTTTGCCCTTCGAAGCCACACATTGAGCAGTTTTGTAACTACATTCGGTAGCTTTATTTTGCGTTTCAATTACTTGACTAAAAATACTACTTTGTTTTTTTTGTAACCAGAAACAGCCTTTTTATGGCTTCACTTTTCTCCTCAGAATTTTTAAACACGGACTGATGTTTGGTTTGATAAGTGTCATTGTACACTTGACATACGGCACACGACATTTTCACAACATAAAGCACAAATAGCACGATCCTTTTGTTGTGTGAATCCATATTCGTTTGTCGTCTTGAAACGAGCGTTATCAAGTTTTTGCCTTTTTTGAGTCATTTTAATGGCACCGTATTACTTAAAAACGACACCAACTTTTGTGCTACGGTCAACGGACTATACTGGCACGAGTATGCGACAGCCGAGAGAACTACAGGGGGTGGCCGGGAGAGAGAGAGGAAGGAGAGGACGGAAATAGAACTTCGTCAAGTCATTGTTGCTCCACACTCACTCAGTTTGCGCCATATCACACATTCTTACCTCCAGTGTCTAACAACTTTCATTTTGAAAAGATGTAAAAACAGGAATAGCTTTAAAAAATTATATTCTTCTATTTAATTAAAATTTCAATTTTTTTATGAGATCATATACCGTATTTCAATTCGCTCAGCATGCCATTGAAAATCGTTCCACGTGCCACGCGTGCCGTGCCATAGGTTGCCGACGCCTGCCATAGAGGTTTGATGAGAAAGGTGAGACCTCAGCAGAAAGAGAACATTCATGCATTATAGCCGAGGCTTGAACCCAGGTTCCTAAGGTTAGTAGCCAAGCACCATAACCACCCGGCTATCGGAACGACGATGAACAGTTTGTTAAAAAAATTTTCCTCAATGATGGCGAGATTACACTCTCAACCCCCATTCCTACTTCGCTATTAGACTGCATATATAAATATTGCTAACATGTGATTTAAAAATATAGAACTGCTGTCACTCAATGATTTGGTGGGGCGCCTGGCTCGTAATCTGCATTTCCCAGGTTCGAATCTCAGCTGGGTCAGCGTTGAGATTTATCTCCGCAAAACTCCCCGCCCTGCTCTCGATCAATAGGGGATACCGCTGGGCTTGGAAAGACCGCCGTCCGTCGGATGGGATGTTAAGACGTGGCTCCGTGTTCGGGAGAGCCATACCCTTTGCACGTCAAAGACCATGGTGGATGGCCTTGACGGAGGTTACCATCTGTCTCCTAACAGATGTCCAGTGGGTTCTCTCCCCCAACCTTCTCTGAGTCCTCGGGTTCCTTGTGACCTGGCCATTTAGCCCATTGTGTGCAGAAAAGTGTCGCTCAGAGGTAAAACAACCCATTCAACGATTCGGAAACATCAAGTACTGGAACGCCGACCATTTCAATGATTCGAAAATATCTAGTAGCCGAACGGTGTTCCGTTTCAGTGATTCGTAAACATCGCGTAGCGGAACGGCGTTCAGGTTCAATGATTCGGAAGCATAGAGTAGCGGAACTGTGTTAGATTTAATTTCAGAATATTTTAGTAATAAAAGTTTATTAATTACTTCCCCTACTCAAAATGTCACGCTTCGCCACTGATATATTTATATACATATAGATATAATATAGGGTCTGGCTATACTTTATATTAAATCTATATGTTTAATAGTTTCAAGAAAAAGAATTCGTGAATACTGAAGAAAAAGGAAAGATGCACAATTCTGTGTTTTCAATTTGTTACATTAAGAGCAAATATTTCTTCATAAATTTTATATCTGGCAGTTGTCAGCCAACTGTCCTAAAACTATCACCTGACACATTCCCTTTCCAAGAACTATATCAGCATAGTTAAAGACTGATTAGCATAAATTGAAAGATGGGTATCAAGAGAATTTTCACGAGATTCGTTGGGGCGCGGGTGGCTCAGTCGGTAGCGCGCCAGGCTCGTAATCTGCAGTTCCCAGGTTCGAGTCCCAGCTGGGTCAGCGTTGAGATTTATCTCCGCAAAATTCCCCCGCCCTGCCCACGGTCAGTAGGGGACACCGATGGGCTTGGAAAAGCCGCCGTCCGTCAGATGGGACGTTAAGCCGTGGCCCCGTGTGCGGGAGAGCCATACCCTGTGCACGTTAAAGAACACGCTGAATGACCTTGATGAAATGCTACCATCTGTTTTCCAACAGCTGTTCCAGTGGATCCCTTCCTCCAACCTTCTCTGAGTTGTCGAGGTCCTTATGACCTGGCCATTTAGCCCATGGTGTGCAAAAAAAGTGCGGCTCAGAGGTAAAACAATCCAGCCCTAGATTCGTTTCGTATTTTTGTAGGTTAAAAATAATAGTAAACTAAAAAATTTCAATTGTATTTATCAGGTTGTTAACAATTTGAATTAGATTACTTCGTCTAGTTATTCTCGAAATATTTTAATTAACTTTTATTATTATTAAATATATTATTTTATATATTTATTCATTAATTTTAAATATATTTAATATAACTTTTAGGATATCCTTATGATTCTCTTACACTTTCAAAGCATCTAATTACATGCATTTCAATGTTGTATAATACAATGGTCACTAGCTGAACGTCGTTAATTTGTTGTTTTAAGCCCGAAGTTAAGCGAATCAACATTAAACGCCTCGAAAGATATATTGATTACAATCTTCATGTGAGTGAAATGTTTCACTAGATTTATTTTTCGTATTATACTGAGTAGAACCTTGACAGATTGTAGTATTAGTAAATCACTCTACTTTGTCCACAAAAAATTAATTCTTTTGCAAGTTTTCCGTTATATCAATATTAGTAATAAAATTATCTCTAGTTTAGACCTACACTTTATCTGAAGGGGAAAGGTACGATTTCGTTCGCTGGCAGAGCAATACTACATAAGAAATTCGTACGTATTTTGGAATGAGTGAAAGCCGGACATAGGGCAGTAAAGGGAAAAAGAGGATTTCTCTTAAGTTTTTTTAAAAGAACGAAAATTTATACACTGTCCTTTGATGAACTGCTGCTGCTCTTTGCATCTTCATTGGCAGTTTCGATAATGACAACAACCAATCACAAAGCGAATAGTCGTCTCCAATGGTTAGTTAGAAAGGCATGAAATATGATGCTGTTAAAGAAAAGGTGAAGGCATGTAGCTTACATGAGATGAATTTTTGCTTGTTGAATATAGAAACTTCCGCTATGCGATGCAATCGGCAACGAAGCAGCGAGGGTCTTCATGCACGCCTAGCTCAACTATCCAGAAAAACTTTCTTCTATTTATTATACAATGTAATATATATATATAGGGAAATTTTAAGAATGTTTCATAAATGTAAAATTTATGTTTGAATGAACTTAAAGTTACGAAAATTCATATGCACCTTTGATGAGAATTTGAAGGGAAGCATTGCTTCCCTTGCTTCCATGTATTCTTTGCCACTGTAGACAATATATAACTGTAACTGTATCAGAGAAAAGGGCATTTAAGTTATCAATGTCCACATCCTGGAAAAATTTAACATTCCCGATATCAATTTTAATTTTTTGTTTTCACTACTGCCTACCTGTGATTAATATCCCTGCTTCACAACCGTGAGCTTCTTCTCTGTGAAAGGATAAATGATATTAACCAACTTCAAGTGAATGAGGTTGCCCATTAATTTTGTACTTCGTCAATATTCTCTCTTCTAACAGCAGCAGACGTCTTCATATCTTACTTCCGTTTCCTACCCTGAAAAGTAATAAAAATTGTACATTTTAAATTTTGTACTACATTAGTGATCAACATTTTGTAAAACTGTTTTTTATAGTTTCAGATAATTGAGGCCTCTTTCTTTTAGCTTGGCATAAAAAAGCTGCATTGAAAAAGGATTACCCAAAACAAATCGTTTCCAACCCTGAACGCTTTCCAAATGGATGTCGTGAAATGCTATTTTAACCAACAATCAGTTTTCAATTGCTGCTCCGTCGTAAGTGCTTTGCATCAACGATTGCTTCTAATGTGAGATGACTTCTCTTCTTCAAAACTCTTAAGAGCTTTTTGCTCCGCAACGCAAATCCTTTCCTTCACAGAAACAGCATCGCCTCTGAAAGAGGACTTAAAACTTTCATCTTGCCTCCTCTAACGTATTTCCGTTTCAGAACAAATAATTTATTTGAAAGATACAAAATAACTTTCTGTGCTTGACAGATATTCTCTCCGCATTCAGACATTAAATAAAATATCATTATTCTAATCTTTTTTTCTATCCAGAAAAATAAAATTTCATTGGAGGCACTAAAATTATGTTCATTACAATATCCGTCCCTTACCCTTTCTGTAGAAGAAAAAGGAAAATCTTTTTTAAAGAATACTGCAGACTTGAGAAGGAGGTGATTTTTTCCCCTTTTCCTGATTTGTCATGAGCCCATTAATCGGCGTCTCTTCCAATGGTCATTAATCAATGTTCATTTTGATACAGTGCTGATTTTCCATTTTGACTTTCTCGTGAGCAAATGCACTCTCATCCAAAGACTTTTCTTCCTATTATACTAAAACACATTATTCTTTCCCTTTTTGCTTTCTTACACTCATAATCCTTATGTGCCCATAGACTCATGGGTTATTTTACCTCATTTTACGCATAATGCACTACATGGCCTGGTCGCAAAGACTCGCAAGATCCCAGAGAAGGTTGTGCAAGGTAATCCACTGTATAGCTCGCAGAGAATGATTTCGCAGAAAGACATATGGGAATGAACATGCAGCATGCTCTTTAATTTACACAGGGTATGGCTCTTCCGATACATGCAGCACGACTGAACATCCTATTCAACAGATGACACCTTTTCAAGCTCATTGGTGTCTGGTTTCTCAAAAGAGTGCAAAGTAGACGGTTAGCAGAGAGAATCTCAACGTAAGTACAGTTGGGACTCGAACCTGTGAACATCAGATTACGAGCCTAGAACGTTACCAACTGAGCCAATTCGTAATTCAGTATCGAAAGTCCCACTCGATTGTGTAATTTAGTATTCCGTGTATATCATCCTGAGCAAGAACTCAAGCAACTTGCCATTTCAGGACAATCCTAATAATATTCAGCTCCACATTATCTACCCATCTCGTTCTAGGTCTCCCTTTTTCCGCAAGACTCCATAATTGTGTTCGATAATCCCTAATTCTGATTGCGGACCGTACTTCATACGGTTCAGCTGCACATATTTTCCTTTCATAATAAGCTGTTAAAATCTGTTCACGACTCCTTCGTCTAACCTCAAAATTGCTTACATATTCTAACTCCTAATACCTAAAACAGCGCATAAAATCTGGCATCGGAAGCATCAGTCTCTTTCTTCTTTTGCTTACCTCCTAATTCCAAGGGTCCAACTTTCGCTACCATAGCAACCTTTAGAGAAGACCAAATTATTATATGCTGTAGTTTTAACTTTTAGGTGTATTTGTCTATTTTCCCACACTCTCTACAAGTTCTTAAAATCTTCCAGCAGCAATACTTAACCTCCTCTTTAACATATGTCACAAATTGACAGTATCGGCACACAATTCTCAAGAATATTAAATTGAGGGAACTTTTTCAAGAACACAACTGTCCAAAAGCAAATTTTTCCTTAGTCAACAGGTCGATATGTTAGGAAGCGTGAAGCATCTGTTACAGTTTTTTGGTAACTATGTTTGCGAGGTAGTCTTTAGATATTTAATTTGTAATCTTATGAGTGACGATCAGTGTTGCCATCAGTAATCATTTACATTTAACGTTTGTTTACTAGCCAGTCTTTTAAAATCAACTGCGTTCATTGCTAAATCAATTTAGTTAATGAATTAATGCATCATTTATTAACTCACTTCCCATCGATTCAGATCTCCACAGGAGGAATTCCAATGCAATAATGAAAAGGTATCTGAAGATATTGTTACGACAGATAGATGTCTTCTTGGGCCCCCTATAAACCCATCCTGCAATGGACTTATAGTATATGTGTCATGAACGCTCACGTATGCTTCAGCGTGACAATTATGTTATCAACTGATTGTTGCTGCGTGACAATTACGTTATCAACTGATGATAACGGAGAGACGCTTTGACTAATAAGAATAGTGGAGGAAAAAAGAAAGATATAGTGTAGGTAGTAAAGAAAGAAGGATATAGTGTGTTAAAATAGTATTATGTGATGCTATGTAAGAAGACTGCTCTTTTTTGATTCAAGATGAAGTCTGCTTCCGATGGTGAAAGGGAACAGTAAAGTTTCTTCTTGGATCTTCTATCAGGGGTGATCAATGTTAGATGTTTCTCATCTATAACTTTAAGTCTGTATCTATAACTGTAAGTCTTGTATCGCAAATGAAATTCAATTTAAATTGGTTTGTTTGTTAAATGTTACAAGGTAATAGGTGCTATTTTGTCATAGGATGTGAATATTGACAGCACTGTAGTTTAAACATTGAGAATTAGTTAAGCATAGTAAATCGTTCATTTTATGATTTGTCTTTATACTAAGAGGAAGAGGAATACTTATGTTTAGTTAAGATTGCTTTATTTGTACGATTTCGTGTCTTTGTAATAAATTGCTTTATTCATACTATAGTTTTGTAAATATACACTGAGAGGCCAAAAGTCATGGGATACGTGTCTAATAACGGGTTGGTCCTCCTCGAGCCCTCAGCAATGCAGCCACACATCGAGGCATGAAGTCAACGAGTTGCAGGTACCGTTCTGCAGCGATGGCAGCCCACACATCCTACAGTGTAGACTATAATTGTGCTGCATTGGATGGGGCTGATGTTCTACACCCCACTAGATCAGGTTGATGGGGAGTGAGAACTAGGGAGGCAATCTTATAACAAAAAAAGAAGGGGGGCAAGGAAAAACAGTGTTGTAACCTCGATCCAGGAATATCACACATTAACACACTTCACGAAAATTACTTAAACAAATAACACATTTATTAATCTTACTTCATTAACGAAACTTCAAGAAAACATCTTAACACAAGAACACATTTACTTGACAAATTTTGTCAGGAGATTTCACATCAGCGAAGTCACCACTGTTCGATTTTTCGGAACTTTTCACTGCCCTAAGCTAAACAGTTCAATCGTATATAGTCTATGCACAATGTTCATGTGGAGCCGGGAACATCAACAGCTCCAAGGGCTCTCTCAAGCAGTGGCAGTGACACTTTTAAGCAACTTGACTTCGGACACCAAGTTAAGTAAAACTGACCCCTTACCTATCTACTGATGTGGACGAGAAACGTCGTTGCACCTCTCAGACAACATGCTCCAAGCACAGCGTCCAACAACTTGACGTTTTGTCAGACCGCTATCGCTTCTTGCATGCAGTTGCGAGGCCTATCTCGAGCGCGGCAGCGGACTCGGACTTTTCCGCCTTCCTTCAGCGACGTTCCAGCCAAAAGTGTTCTCCCTCCTCACCTTGGTCTTGTTTCTTACCGGCTAAAAGGGCCGTGGAAGAAGAAGAATCGTGGAAGAAGAATTGATAGAACCCAATCGTGGAATCGTGGCCCTCTGTCATTGGTGGGTACCGTCGAGGTGTGAATCTTTCCAGTCCAGATGGGGCTTGTTTACTCGTTTGCAGGTCACACAGCCTCCGTCATCCGGGGTCCAAGATGCCCAAGGGTGGAATTCCAATGCTGGCGGCGACATCCTCTTTGTGATCGAATGCCAAACAAAAATGGCGAGAAAGATGGACACCGTTGATTTGTAAAAATGGCAGACGGGGCTCTGCCGCCATGGGCATGTCGTGTCCACACTTTTACAGAAAATGTGAGCACAACACTGGATTCATGGATCGTAAGCTTCTTTCCATTGTATCCTACAGATGCTCGAAAGGGTTCATATCGGGGGACCGTGGGAGCCAATTCATGGTGGTAAAGAACGTAATGTGTTCCTCGATACACCTCCTAGCAACCAAAGACTGGTGACACGTTGCATTTTCTTGTTGGAATACCCCTTCACCATCAGGGTGCTAGAGAATCATGAAGGGGTGCAGGTGATCTGCGAGAATGCCCATGTACCTGTCAGCGATTGCTCCAAACGGGCGACAGAACCCAATGTAGACCATATGAACATGCCCCACACAATCACAGGAAGGATCCATGGCTTCACGTGGTCTACGCCACACTCTAATGCACCCATCAGCGAGACACAACTGGAACCTTGATTCATCGGTCCATGCTACCCGACGCCACTGTTCTACTGTCTAATTTCGATGTCTTTGGGCCTATTCCAGTGTTGAGCTCTGTGACGATGTGTAACCAATGGGACACGAGTGGGTTTTCAGCTACCAAATCCGATGGAGTGCAGGTGGCGACGGACAGTCCTTTGAGAAACGTTTCGTGTTTGACCCGCATTCAAACTGACAGTGATTTCATGCACTGTAGCCCATCTGTTGGTCGTTACCATTCGTGACAGCTGACGCGAGTTCCGTTCATCAATTGCACGTGGTCATCCCGTTCGCTAGTTTACGTGTGTGGAAATGCCATCAGTAGAATACTGACGATAAACTCTTGACACCGTAGAACTGGAAAAGTCGAATTCCTGCACGATCTCCGATATTGTATGACCCATCATTTTGGCACTGACAATCAAGCCACGTTCAAAGTCAGACAACTCACGTCTTGCAGTCTTGCTGAATTAACAACTACTCCGAAATGAATGTTGGGTTACTGTTAGGATACTGCAGCGCCATTCTGCGGTTGACGTTCAACGCATCAGTTGCGAGTACAGCGCGCTAGTTCTACTTTAACTTCTACTCCCATGACTTTTGGCTTCTCACTGTACTTTAGAATTCACGCTCAGTTTTCATCTGTTTAAATTCATAACAATTGGAGTCAGGAGCAGAATACTTTTTTGAATGCCTTTCACAGGTGATATGGATGAATTCGTAAAACAGATAGGATAACTGACATGAATAGAAAAATTGTTCACATGAGAGCTGAAACAGCTAGTGAAAATGATGACTCGAAAGCCGAAATGGCTACATAAAAAGTAATGAATTGAAAGCTGAGTGGAGAACTAAAGTGGCTTCTCCAATTAGTAAGATTACCGACCAAAGACATTAAGACCGAACTCAACAGACAATGTGAAATCAAAACTTAGTCTAAAGGTTGAAATGTTGAAAATGACATTGATGGAGTAAAATGTAATGTAAATGAAATCACTTGTGATTTTAACACAAAACTTGATAGTGTGTTTGATTTTAAGCTTCAAATTTATAGTATAAAAACTGATTCTGAACGCCAATTTCAGATTTTCAGAAATGAAATGTTACCTTCTTCTTGTAATAGTGGTAATATTAGTGAAAATAATGTTTTTACACATATCACTAGAAATGCAACTGAACCTTCCACACATGATGGTCAGTCATCTTGGATAGTATTTAAAACACAATTTGAATTCATCGCTAGAGTCAATGAGTGGAATGAATTCCAGAAGGCCAGTTTCCTTCTAGCTTCCTTCAGAAATTCTGCTGCGAAAGTTTTACAGTCTGTTGCAGAAGAGAAACGACATGATTATCAAACTTTAGTATCTGCATTATAACTCAGATTTGGTGATAGTAATTTAAAACAATACTATATAACTCAATTTAAACATCGTATGCAGAAGAGTGGTGAAACTTTGCAAGAACTTGTCAGTGATATCGAGTATCTTGCTGGATTTCTTATAGTAACTGTCCACCAGATATTCAAGATACCTTAGCTCAATTACAATTTATTGATGCTATTGCCGACCTTGGGACTCAACAATCCCTGAGGATGTTGGAAGGTGAATCCTTAAAGTCAGCTGTGGTACATGCCATGAAGTACGAGTGCTCCAGGCTTTCCTCTCGAGCAAACAAACGAACAGTGAGATTTGTGAATGCAGGAGAAACTGTAAAAAAAAAGGATAGTGAAATGCAAGAACTAACGAAAGCCATACTATCCGCTTTGAAAGAGATAAAAGGTTCCTCCTCAAAGACGTCCACAGACCTTTAGTGTTGGAATTGTGGCAAGACTGGACATATTCGAGCCAACTGCAAAAAGTGGTGGATGTAAAGTTCAAGCACGTCTAACAGGCAACAAAACCAGCGTAAGCAACGTGAAGGGCAAAGGCTGGCTGTTAATTGGCTGATCCTAAAGGACGTCATCAATAGTTTCAGCACTGCATGGTGGAGATAACGGGTTGATAGTTATCGAAACCATGAATGGAGTGCCTTGCCGTATGATAGTAGACACTGGTGCAAATATGACTTTACTCAGAGCGGACATAATTTAAGAAGGTAATACCTCAACCAAACTTTTGGAATTTGGGCTATACCTCAAGATTTGCTCCCAATTAGGTGTTATATCAGATTTTTTAATCAAATCTGTTATTTGCCTTATATCTTCATCGTCTAGTTGGGTCTTTCTAATTTCTATTGTTCTCCAGATATTAGGAGCATCACTGTTTCCTTGTGTCGATGTTAATTGCCTTATAGGCACTATATCTTAAGTACCATATCTCAACTTTACATTTTAGTAATGCTTACAGTTGTCAATATATGAATGTTGTAATATATCAATACCTGAATGCGGCATGATCGGTACGAATAAGAAATTTCTGGCCATAGAGAAAATGATCAAAATGTTACATTGTTTTTACTATTGTTAGCAGTTCTCTTCGTGTGACACAATAATTCTGTTCTGGTTTAGATAGAGTTTTGCTAAAATATGCTATAACTCTCTTTTGTCCGTTTTGTTGTTCTGAAAGTAGAGCCCAACTCCTGTGCTACTTGCGTCAGTATCTATTATGAACTGTTTTCCAGTTTGTGTATATGCTAACTCTATTGCTGTGGAAAGAGCTTGCTTCAACTTTTGGAAGCCACATTCGGTGGTCTACATGAACCGCTGGTCCTATTCTGTCAAACGATATAATGGCCTTGCGCTGATGGAGAAACCCTTGACAAATCTTTTATTATAATATGTGCAAAGTCCAATAAAGCTACGAAGTTGATGAACATCCTGTGGTGGAGGCCAGTCTCTTACAGCTTCTATTTTACTAGGATCAGTCTTAATCCCTGTTATAGTGATGACATGACCAAGGTAATGTACTTTTTGCTGGAACAGTTTACACTTAGTCGGTCCCAGTTTTAGCTTGGCTGCCCTAAGTGTTCCAACACTTGACTAAAGATTTCTCAAATATTTCTCAAAATCTTTCCAAGCACGATAATGTGGTCCAAGTAAACCAAGCAGACCTCCCAAGACAAACCTTTGAGCACCGGCAACATTAGTCGTTCAAACGTTGTAGGTGCGTCGCAAAGTCCATATGGCATCACTTTAAACTGCCAAAATCCGTTTCCTGTAATGAACGCGGTTTTCTCACGGTGTTCGGGATGTACCAACTTGCCAATTGCGCTCTGCAAATCTAATGTTGAGAACCATTCTGACCCAGATAGAGTGTCAAGTGTATCATCAATCCTGGGTAAAAGAAGGTCGTCTTTCTTTGTTATATCATTCAATCTGTGGTAATCCACACAAAATCATGTAGATCCATCCTTTTTCTTGACAAGAACCACTGGTGACGTCCAGGGACTCGATGACGGTTGTATAATGTCTCGAGCTTCCATATGCCTCATAAGTTGCTCTGTCTCCTACCGTTTTGTTAATGGAAGCCTTCTTGGTAGTAGATGGACTGGAGGAGAATCACCAGTGTTGATCTTATGTTCTGTCAGGTTAGTACGGCCATAATCTATTGATATAGCAGAAAAAATGTTGGAAAACCCTTTAAGTAGGTTCTCGGCCTTAGCAGTAGAGAGTGAGGGGATGTCTGTATGGTGTTGGTTTGAGTTGGTAACTTCTATTGCGTTTACACTGGTTAACCAGGTAACATGTTCACATATTGCTAATTCTCCACCCTTTTTCAATAATCTATTGGATTTATTACAGTTATCACTCTGATAGGAATCTGTTCTGCATGTACTTTGACCAAAGTCCTTGCAACCAGGGTACCATGAGCCAAAGCTCCTTTTCCAGGGGTATCAGTGACTGCCAATCGGAAGGCCCCAGAAGTCTACGTCCGGATTATAACTTCATTTTCTGCTGGGATTTCTGTGTCTTCCGTCACTAAAACCGTGGTCACACTTGTTAAAGAATCAGATGTTCGGGTAAGCAGAGGGATCTCTTCTGTCTTATAGATGTGAAGGCTGTCACTGAGTCTAATACTGAATCCATGTTTCTTTAGAAAATCAAGGCCTAATATACATTCATCGTAGATGTCAGCGATGTAAACAGGACGACGTTTCAGACAGCTACCAACTCTGATGTTGAGTTCCATCCTTCTGTGGACATTAGCACGATCTCCAATGACTGTTTGTAGGGTTATATTAGACTGTCTAGCATTCCAATTTGGGTGAAGTATAATCTTCTTTACTATATCTGTTCTGAATAAAATCACATTTGGACCGGTGTCTACTATCATATGGGAAGGCACTCCATTCATGGTTCCTTCAGCTACCAATCCGTTATCTCCACCATGCACTGCTGAAACGTGGGCGACCTCACTTGGGGTTAACCAATCAACAGCCAGCCTTTGCCCTGAAAAACTGACTAATTCCCTTCCCTCTTCATGCTGTCTAGTAGATGGACTTCGACTCCTCATTCGTTTCTATTACAGTTGACAGTCTTGCCACAATTTCAAAACTGAAGGTGTGTGGAAGTCTTTGAGGAGGAAACTTTTATAACTTTCAAAATGGATAGTATGGCTTTCGTTAGTTCTTGCATTTCACTATCCTTTTCTAGTTTCTTCTGCATTCACAAATCCCACTGTCCGTTTTTTTGCTCGGGAGGAAAGCCTGGAGCACTCGTATTTCATGGCATGTACCACATCTAACTCTAAGAATTCACCTTCCAACATCCTCAGGGATTGTTGATCTCAGGATCGGAAATGGCATCAATAAACTGTAGTTGAGCTAAGTTATCTTGAATAATTGGTGGACAGTTATTATAATACAATCTAGCTAGTTCTTGTAGCTGCACCACTCTTCTGCATGCGTTGTTTAAATTCATATAGCATTGTTTTAAATAACTATCCAAATCTGATTCCTAATGCGAATACCAAACTTTGATAATCTAGTTGTTTTTCTCCTGGAACAGATTGTAAAACTTCTGGAGCAGCATTTCTGAAAATTGGACTTTTAAAACTCATTCCATTCATTAGATCTAGTGATGACTTCAAATTGTGTTTTAAATGCTGTCGAAGATGATTGACCATCATATGTGGAAGATTTAGCTGAATATCTAGCGATATGTTTAAAAACATTATTGTTACTAAAATTACCATTATCTGAAGAAGAAGGTAACATTTCATTTCTTAAATCGTGACACTGGCGTTCATAATCAGTTTTAACAGCATCATGTTTAGTGTTGAAATCGCAAGTAATTTCATTTACATTACACTTTATACCATCAATATCATATTTAATACCATCAATTTCAGCCTTTAGACTCTCACACTGTCTGTTCAGTTCGGTCTTAATGTCTTTATACTGATCAGTTATTTCACGTTTTTGAGCTGCCATTTCAGTTCCAATTCATTATTTTGTGTAGCCATTTCGACTTTCAAGTCATCATTTGGAACGACTATTTCAGCTCTCAAGTTATGATTTTGAGAGGCTATCTCAGCTCTCTTTCGGTTATTAGTTTTCTAACTCATCCATTCTACTAGTGAAAGGTATTCAATAAATTATCCTGATCCTGATCACAATTGTTATAAATTAAACAGGTGAAAATTAAACGTGAGTTGAAAAATAATATTTAACCACAATAATTCTAAAATAATGTAATTTATGACAAAGTGTGAATAGAAACATTTATAAAAACTAAATTCAACCACAAACCTTCATCTTCAGCAATATGAAAATAAACCTTCAGGAAAATATTACACCTATTCACTCTTCCTACAAATTGTTGTTTTTCTATAATTCATACAATATCTTCTCAAAGCATAAAATAACGCTTTTTATAATACTCAATAAGTGGAATAATCATATTGCAAATAAACTGTAATCTACCAAGAATAAGCTTACCATTCCTTAAACAAACTAAATATAACTCTACAATAAATGCCTTTCTTCCAGGATTCAAGCCATCGGGTACTCCAAAACTGCAGCTAAGTATACTAGTTTCTCAGAACCAATTCTCTTCAGACATTGATCACTACACATCAATCAGACGATTATTCTTCCCTTTTCTTACTTATTTTTCTAATTTCTAAGAAGATCCACACCAATAAACTTATTTATCCTCCCGCTCACACACCAAATAAAAACATTTTTCTTTAGACTTGTGCGCAGACTAAGACAAATTACTTTTTCCCCAACACTGATTCTTCCTAATTGCAACTCTCTTATTCTTTATTCTTTTAGTTATCTTTCGAGTTGGTTAGTAACATAATTCTCACGTTGTAGTACACGCGAGCATCAAGATGACGGTTTCATTGTTGCTCGTTCATCTGTCGTACCAATACATTTCATTATCACAATTATCAAAGAGTCATTGTTACCGAGATCCTTCGAAGGACACTTAGTGATTGATTGATTTGTGCCTACAAATATAATTTCGTGTAAAATTCTGAAAAATCATTTGGGTAATCTGGAGAATAGATAAGAACAGAAGAAAAAATTGTTGTCTCTTGACCAACGTTTCCCGAATCGAAAAAATCATTTCGAATTTTAAGTGTTTTTCTTATCGCCGTGATGTCGAACTGAACTCTAACAATGGAATGACTGCAGCTGAGTACAAAACACTGAATCAGTTGGCAATCCAACAAGAATATGCATTTAATTTTGCTAGCTTATTGATTACTTTCCTAAAACATTTTAATGAAAATTGCTAAAAGTTTCCTAAAAGCAGAAAATTTGTCAACAGTAAAGTATTATCTTCAACGACACAAGTAAGTGAAGAGCCACAGGGACTTTCAAATTTTCTGAAGCCGTAGAACCCTTTTTTGAAATCTTTATTTCCTTCAACTTTGATAAAGATGTGTCAAGCTAAATTCTAATGAAAAAAATTATACTCATTATATAATTAATAATTTTCTCAGGAAAAAAATCTCAAATATATGAAGATGCATTTCCCAATGCAAGAAAACGATTAAGGAGACAAGGCAATGTCCGTTCGGATAAGTATTGAATGATAAAGTTCTCGTCACTCGTTCTCAGTCGAGCACGGAAATCCAGAATGTGTGGCGGAACACAATTCGTAAAACACAATTCGTAAAACCCTGAAGTATCTTAATTCACAGAATTGAAATTGACGGAGAAAGGAATCATGTGCAGTGCTGCCATCTGAGGGCGAGAATGAAAACGACCACAGGCCTATATTTATCAGTGATGAATGAAAACACGGGGTTTCAGAAAAATAATAGCTGTTAGTTCTGTAAGACAAAATGCTCAATTAAAACGCACATATAAATATTTTATTAAAATATAATCAGTAAATCTGCCATATCATTTGCTTTGATATCGATGTCGAATTTTAATCTCGCATGACATTCACAAGAACATGACATCACAAGAACTGCGATCACCTTTTTTAAAAATAGGGATAATAATAGCCCTGGTAAAATCCTTAGGAATCAAGCCTTTATCATAAAAGATACTCAAAATTTCAGTCATCCAAGTGGTAACTGAAACATTCCCAGCTCTAAGCATTTCCGTAGTAATTTCATCTACCCGTGAATTTATGTAGTTTAAGTTTAGAAAATAGCCAAAATAATTTCAGACTGTGTTATAGGGCCAACATTATAGTCAGTAATGTAACTATGATCATTACAAACAATGGGAGTAGAACTAACCACATTGTTTAGAACATCGCCGAAATGCTCAGCTCCTCTATCCATGACAGAATCCTCACTTTACATAACCTTGCCTTGTTTATCCTTCAAATACCTGTATACCTGTCCGTTTTCTACCACACAAAACATTAACTCTCTGGTACAGCTCTCTGCTGTTATGCTGTCTAACTGCTTCTTCGGCTTTGTCAGCCAAGCCATCAAGCCAAAGATACTTATCAGCAGCTAAATGATCCTTTACACGTTTATTAAGTTCTCTGTAATGCTCCCTATTAGGACTAGTAGGGTATTCATTAAAGACATTCCTGCAGTTCTATCTTTCTCAAAAACGCTCAAGTGCCTTATCATTCAAATATATTGCCTCCTCTGCTCTTTTTTTTCTTTTTTTTTCTAAAAGAGTGTTGTTTGTTTCAAGAAAAGCCTGTTTAAAACGGCACCATTCTTCTTCAACTTCAGCAGTAAGCAAATCTTAACTGCCATAATGACTAAGTAAACTATCATGGTAAGCTTTAGTTATAAGTGGGTCTTTCATCATCATCATCATCATCATCATCATCATCAAGCAGCCATGGGCTACGGAGGTCCAATCAGACCGTGCAATTTAGTTCTCCAAGCAAGTCTGTCTTGAGCTACATCTGCTGCCTCTGGCCACTGCACACCAATTCTAATAAGGTCCTGTTTGACATTGTCTGCCCACCGTATCCTAGGTATCCCCCTCTTTCTGAAACACTGTTCATAACCCTATTTGCTAATCTATAATTATCCAAACGGGCAACATGGCCAAACGACGGAGTCTCTCTCTGCACAATATGCTGCTTAAAGGAGGTTGCCGACTCCTTTGCCTAACCTCATCATTAGTTACAAAGTTGAATCACCTAATGCCCAAGAAACTGCGTAAGCATTTAGAATCAAAAGCATCTAGTTTCCTGTTATCTTGTTTACACAGCGTCCAAGTTTCACTACCATAACTAACCCTAGAAAGAACCAAACTGTTATACAGTCTAATTTTAGTCTTTAGGTGTATACGCCTATTTCTCCACAATCTCCATAGATTCTTAAAAGTCCCGGCAGCAATACCTATTCGCCTGTTAATCTCATGCCGCACATCACCAGTATCAGTTACATAGCTCCCAAGGTAATTAAACTGTGACACCTGCTCAAGACTGCAACCATTCAGATTAACTGAATCACAACCTGCCTGACCAATTTTCATCACTTTAGTTTTCTCTCTGTTTATAACCAAACCTACTCTACTACCAGTCTCATCAACAGCTCGAATGAAAGAGTTCGTCTCATCGACATCATTTGGCAAAAGGGCTAAATCATCAGCATAATCTAAATCAGAAATTTTCATATCTCCAGCCCATTTAAAGCCAAAATCTTTCCCTTGAAGTGAATTTCGCATAACATAATCAACAACCAAACTAAAGAGAAAATGAGACAAAATGCACCCTTGTCGAACACCAGACGTAATGCTAAACCAATTGCTACAAGACTTACCAACTCTCACACATGACTCAGTGTTATTATAGAGAGCTTTCATTATGTTAACTAACTTGTCTGGTATACCATATGATCTGACAATCAACCACAAATTATGACGATCAACAGAGTCGAAAGCCTTTTTGAAATCAATAAAGCTAGCAACCAAAGGTTTCCGAAACTCTAAATATTTCTCAAGAATCTGCCTAAGTGAAAATATCTGATCCACACATCCCCTACCACTTCTGAATCCACATTGCTCATCACGCAATTGCCTGTCAACCAGATTCTTAATTCTGTTAAGCACAATCATGGAAAGAACTTTACCTGGAACAGAGAGTAGGCTGATACCCCTATAGTTATCACAAGAACTGCGATCACCTTTTTTGAAAATAGGGATAACAATAGCTCTGGTAAAATCCTTAGGATCCATGTCTTTATCATAAAAGATATTCAGAATTTCAGGCATCCAAGTAGTAACCGAAACATTCCCTGCTCTAAGCATTTCCGAAGTAATTTCATCTACCGATGGGGTTCAATCAAGTTTAAGCTTAGTAATAGCCAAAATAACTTCAGATTGTGTTGTAGGGCAAACATTAAAGCCACCAATGCATCTATCATGATTGTAAACAATGGGAGCAGAACTAACCATATCGTTTAGAACGTCACTGAAATGCTCAGCCTACCTAGCCATGACAGAATCCTCACCTTCTATAACCTTACCTTGTTTGTCCTTCAATTCCTGTATACCTGTCCGTTTTCTACCACACAAAACATTAACTATCTGGTACAGATCTCTGTTGTTATGCTGTCTAACTGCTTCTTCGGCTTTGTCAGCCAAGCCATCAAGCCAAAGATTCTTATCAGTAGCTAACTGATCCTTTACACGTTTATTAAGCTCTCTGTAATGCTTTCTATTAGGACTAGTAGGGTATTGATTAACGACTTTCCTGCAGTTCCTTCTTTCTGAAATAAACTCAAGTGCCTTATCACTCAAATAATTCTGTCTCCTCTGGTCCTTTTTTCCAAAAAGAGTACTGTTAGTTTCCAAAAATGCCAGTTTAAAACGGTCCCATTCTTTCTCAACTTCAGTAGTAAGCAAACCATGACTGTCATAATGACTAAGTAACCTATCATGGTAAGCTTTAGCTATAACTGGGTCTTTCAGAGTCTCAGTATTAAAGGTAAATTTTTTAACCCTAGCACAACACTTTTTAAGTTTAAGTTGCAAGACACTTTTAACAATGTAATGGTCAGATCCAATTTCAGCTCCCCTATATGACCTGGTATTCGTAACAGAACTAGCACATTTGCTGTTAATTACAGAGCTTCAGAATTAAATGTAAAATTTTTAACCTTGGCACACTTCTTAAGTTTAAGTTGCAAGACAATTTTAACAAAGTAATGGTCAGATCCAATTTCATCTCCTCTATATGACCTGGTATTCCTAGCAGAACTAGCCCATTTACTGTTAATTAATATAGAATCTATCATATTCTTATGCAGCCCATCTCGTGAAACCTATGTGTAGTTATCTATGTCGCGGTGTTTGCAAAACGTGTTAGCTCTACTGAAACCATTAAGATTTTTGGTCAGATACTTATACCTGTAGGATATGTTTCCCATTGCCATCGCAGCTTCCAATACCAAAAGGGACTATCACCCTTCCCCAAAGTCAGAGTCAGTACCAACTTTGGCATTTAAATCACCTTGAAGAAATGGTAACTGCTTAATATACTTGATTAGTAGGTATGGAGTACCTGTGCAATTCCACTCAGACCAAGGACGGAATTTTGTATCTAGTGTTTTTAAAAGCATCTGTCAACTGTTAGGCATTCAGAAAATTAGAACAAATCCCTTTGACCCTCAGTCGGATGGTATGGTTGAGAGATTCAATAGGACAATTGCACAACATTTAGCATTGTTTGTCGACGACCATCAACGTGACTGGGATCGTCATATACCAACCTTTTCGTTGCATACAAAACAGCAGTGCATGAAACAACTTGACAGACACCTTCCATGATGCTCTTTGGAAATGAATTATGTCTTCCCTGTGACCTTTTATATGGTAGGTTCGAAGCAATGCTTGTGTGCATTCCACAATACGTACAAGCATTACAACAACGACTAGAAAAATCCACCACTCCGTCAGACATAACATCAATTTGGCAAGCGAGAGAACCAAAACGAGGTACGACAATAAAACAAATGGAACTGTTTCAATCAAGAAAATATTGTGTAGCTGTCCAATTCACATAGAAAGAAGAGACTGTCTCCAAAACTTCAGAAACTTTGGGAAGGTCCATATACGGTTGTTACCAGGATTAACGACGTGGTGTATCGCATTTGTCGACGTCCGTCTGCAGAGTGGTTCATGTGGATCATTTCGCTCCGTTTAATCAAAGAACGGAAGAAGCTTCGGAATCCGAAATTGTTCGGGACGAACAAGACCTAAGGAGGAGGCAAAGTTACGACAGATGAACGAGCAACAATGAAACCACGATGTGATGTATGTCTTGATGCTCGCGTGTACTACAGCGTGAAAATTACATCACTAACCAACTCGAACGATAACTTAAAAAAAAAGAGAATAAGAGAGTTCAATTAGGAAGAATTAGTGTGAAGGAAAACGTAGTTTGTCTTAGTCGTGCGCAATAGTTAAAAGAAGAAATATTTTTATTTAGTGTGTGCGCGGGAGGATAAATAAGTTTATTAGTGGGATCTTATTAGTCAATTAGTAAGAAAAGGGAATCCATCGTATCAAGTATAGTGATCAATGTCTGAAAAGAATTGGTTCTGAGAGACTAATATACTTAGCTGCAGTTTTGGAGTACTCGATGGCTTGAATCCTGGAAGAAAGGCATTTGGGTAGAGTTATATTTAGTTGGTTTAGGGAATTGATAAGGCTATTTTTGGTAGATTATAGGTTTATTTGCAAATATGATTATGCCCCTTATTGAGTATTATAAAAAGCCTTATTTTATGTTTTGAGTAGAGATTGTATGAATTATAGAGAAGCAACTATTTCTAGGAATAGTGAAAGGTGTTATATTTTCTTGAAGGTTTATTTTCATATTGATGAAGATGAAGATTTGTGTTGGTTGATTTCAGTTTATATAAATGTTTTTTTTTAAATACCTTTGTAACAAATTACATTATTTTAGAATTATTGTTGCTAATATATTATTTTTGAACTCAAGCTCAGTTTCCATTCCTTTAATTTAATAATAATATTCATAATAAGAAAAATATAGAGTTATATGAAAGGTATTTGAAAAGTGGGACCACCGACCAACTATCCAAAACATTTTTCCTTCCCAAGTGATGTTATTGTTTGCACTTCTGAAGTATATTTACTGCTTTATAGCCACGACACGAAGAAAAAATAATTTTTTACCACACCTTAAATAAATTCACTATTTTTGTGATTACACCCTTTTTTGCCGTTAAAATTGGTGTTATGTTTTGCTGCCTCACTCGATCATCCCGTTTTTGACATTTTACAATTTTTGTTGCTTTGAAGGTTTTTTGTTGGCTTGGAATACAGTTACTTCGCAAATTACATAATCTTGGACTTGCGCGGTTCTTCCCATAAGTCCATTGTTACATTCTTGAGTTAGAATAGTTTCGTTCTCCGGTGTAAGGGGCTACTGCTGTGGCGGGCCCACGGAATTCTTGAAGTTTTTTTAAGTGTAGATCATTCTCGTATTGTAGTCGCCTTCAATGTTTTTTTACGTACTAATGTTTAGTGCTGTAATGATGACTGAAAAGGGGAAAGGCGATGGTAAGAGTGCTCAATCCATTTAAAAATGCACTAAAAGTGATTTGGAGATGATAATCAAGATAATAAAGAAGTATGAAGGTGGACAAAGCTTATCGGCCATTTCACTTGAATTCGGTCTCTCAGCATCAGGGGCGAATCTGGTCGGGGGCAGGGGGGTCAAGCCCCCCATCCCCTTCGGAATGCGAATGAAGATAAAAGAGGCAAAAATTATTATTTATGTTTGATGCATTTTTTTAACGAAATGTTTTCAAAAACCCGTAAAACGGAGAGAGAAATGTTATACTGCATTGCAAATCAAGTGTCTGCATTGCAAATCAAGTGTCGTGCCCATTCCGTACATCTTTTTTTACATCCGGGCCTGCTCAGTATCAACAATGAATATGATAGTAAAGGATGCTGAGCGTATAAAAGAACACGTGAAAGTATCTGCACCCCTAAAAATCAAAATAATTAGTAATAAAAATTATATTTTTTCCTAATTGTGCTTCATATTAAATTAATTTATACTAACAACCATTTCAAATACATTTATTACTTAAAAACAATGTAAGTGTACACTTAAAAATCAAGTGTACACTTAAAAAAAATGTACACTTGATTGTAGTATACAGATTCTAGGGGATGGGGGTGGTCAAATTCCGACTTAGTCAGGGAGTGCCTGTATATTTTCCTTCTTCCCCCATTCGAAGTCAAATGCCATCTAAATCATTGTAGCAAGATTTCACAATCATTATGCTCCTAAAGGTATGTGAATAAACATCAGGACTTTACCTTCATGGGATTTTAATTCTGATTTGCAATTGGGGCCAACCCATCTAATTACTATAATGCCGCCTCAAGCGACCGCTTCGAAAGCTTGTTCTTTTGGGTTGGCCGTGCCAACCGAAAAGAAACATTTAACTAATGAATACCCAACTAATGAGAACACCTATTTGGCCCTGCCAAATTGGTGTTCTCATTAGTTAAAGGAGGAGTTAAGGAACACCTTTTCAGATCTTTATCACTATTACTTTTAAAAAATGCTTTTCGCTTGACGACACTATAATGCTATAACAAATAATACTATAACAAATTAATAAATTATTTGGAACGTTTGTTGAATTTTTAAATTATTTAATAGATTACTGACGGTAAAGATGAGAATCAGCTTTAACATTTCAGTGGTATCACTCAGAGGAATTATTTCATGCAATGGCCAGTGCTGCTGATCATTACGGTTATGAACTTGATTGATTGAAGAATGCAGGACTTGCCGCATTAGTGGATCTCTGTTAAAGAAAAATCTACCATGCTGTTTTCTGTTTGCCTATGGGTTGCCAGTCCTAAGTCAAGAGATTCACAGGATATCCTATAACAGCTGGTGGATAATCCTGATCAGAAGGCATTCCAGGTATCTGTACCCTTACTCCTATTGGCATCGCCAACCTACTCTGGAGTAATGTGTCTCACACAGATCAATTTCTATTTTGATTCCGGTTCTTGAAAAAATCCACTTCTAAAGATAGGTCCTGAAGTTCCTAGCAGCATGGGTGACTTAGGTCTTTAATAGTGGGGGGAAACAGATCTTTGCCCCATGCTGCGAGTAGGGAGCTGTTTGATATTGTTGGCCCTACCCTTCTCAATAAACCTAATTTCTTTAATATTTCTAGTAATCATTTTCTTTCCACACGTGCATGGAATGTGAGGACGTCACATAGAGATTATTCCCTTGACGTCTTATGTAGGGAGTGAAACCTATAACCTTGGCTCCAAAGAGATCTTGGGCTCCCAAGAGACCAGATGGATAGGGAAAGGCAAGTTACTTAAGAACAGTAATAAATTTCTCTTTACAGGGAGGGAGAATGGAAATCATCTTCAAGGGGTAAGTTTTCTCTTCAGAAGACATGCCAGTGATGCTCTTCTAAGATATGACTGCATTAATGAAAGATTTCTTACAGCAAAATTCAAAACTAAGATTAAAGATTTGAATATTATCTGTTCTTATGTCCCCATAGAGGACTGTGATGAGGATGGGAAAGATAGGTTTACCAGACAACTTTAGGATATTTTGAATTTTGTCAAGAAAGATATTTTTTATTATACTTGTTGACTTCAATGCTAAAGTTGGTATTGACTGTGATCTTTGGACAGGGGCATTAGACGTAGTTGCAATAGCAATGGGATGCAATAGCAAATGATGATTTGAAAATAAATACCACTTACTACAAAACAGGAACATTTATATATACATATGGGTTTCACCTGATGGGTTGCATAAGAATATGACCGATAATATATTAACAGAAATATTAATAAATTACACTACTAACTAACCGAACTGACATAAATGTTCTAGTTCGGTTAGGAATACCAGATCTTATAGGGGAGCCAAAATTGTGTCTGACCATTAGGTGATCAAAAGTGTCTTACAAACTGAAGCTTAAGAAATGTGCTAAGGTTAAAAGAATTCCTTTAACACTGAAGCTCTGAAAGATCCAGATATTGCCAAAGTATATTATGAGAAGCAACTTAGTAATTATAACAATCATGGTTTGCTTACTAATGAACTTTAGAAAGAATGGGATCAGTTTAAACTGGTTTTCGTTGAACATTACTCTTTTGTCTAAAAGGGAGCAGAAAAGGTAAATTAATTTGAGTGATAAGGCACTGGAGCTTATTTTTAAAAAGACGAAACTGCAGGATATATTTCAGAAAGCTTGATCAACGTGTAAAGGATCAGTTTACAGCTTAACAAGAATTTTTGGCTTGATAACGTGGCTGACATGAGGTGACATGAGGTAGGCTAAGCATTTCAGAGGTATTCTAAACAATATAGTTAGTTCTACTAACATTTTTATGAAGAGGACCTAGGTTGTATTCTCAAGTTCCGTTGGATATCTTTAAATTAAAATTGCAAAAATCCCCAGGGGTAGCTGAAATTGCTATTGAAATGCTTAGAGATGGGAATGCTTGTGTTGTCACATTGGTGATTGAAATTTTGAACATTTTTTACGATAAAGGTGTTGTTTGTAAGGATTTTACTAGAGTAATTATTACCCCTTAAGAAAGGTGATGGTAGTTTATGCGATAATTATAGGGGAAACAGTCTACTTTCTGTTCCAGGTACGTTCTTTGCATAATTGTGCATAATAGAATTAAGAATTTGGTTGAGGGACAAGTACATGATGAACAGTGTGGATTCAGAAGTGAGAGGGGATGTATTGATCAAATATTTTCACTTTACGCAGATTCTTGAGAAATGTTTAGAGTTTCAGAAACCTTTCGTTAATAGTTTTGTTGATTTCAAAAAGACTTCCGACTCTGTTGATCGTCATAATTTGTAGTTAATTGTTGCGCTTATAACAGGAGCGTACATTCTTCTGTTCTTAGCCTTGTATATAGGAACAGGGGCATTGATTGATCGCCATGACTAGATCGCAATTTACAAATCTTATATCTGAGCCTTTGGGATCTTGAATATTAACTTTAGAAGTGAACGAAAAGAGGGATCAAATTAACTGAAACGGATCGAAATAATCAATTTCGACAAATAGTGACTAAAACAACATCCAGAAAGAATTTTGCCTACTTAATTGTCATTTATATTTAAATCTGAGATAATGGATATAGTATCTTTAACAGAGACCACCTATTAAGCTCACTGCCAAATAACATGAAAATTATAAATAATAAAATACATTTCTCTAAAAAACTAAAAAAAGGTTGTTGAACGGTGGAGATTGCGACTGATGTTTTATTTACTCTATTAACTGATTGCATTGTAATGATATATGATTAGTTGGAGATAAATTTATATATTACAGAAGCTGAAATTGCTATTTTTCGTTTACATATTTGAATATTTTGATGTACTCAGGGCTGCAGGATATATATGTTTTGTAAATATTCACTTGTGAGTTAAATACTAACTCTTGTGGAACTTGTCTATGTACTAGCTCTATATTTAAATATCGTGCAAAGAAAATTGAATTAAATTGGCTTTATGTCTAATTGAAGAGCACTTAGGATGTCTTTTAAGGAAGTATTCTGTCATGGTGTCATCTGAATACTGACTTTATAAAATAGCGAGTCACAAAGGTATGAATCTGTAGCGTTCGTTGCCAAACGGTGGCGCAAATGACATTGCAGCTGCTGGAGTCCGGGTTCGAGTCCCGGGAGGCATGGTCGTTTGCTCTGTCATAACCTGTAGATAAGCCAGTTGCTTTGCGGATCTGATCACAAATAAAAATATTATTATTTCATAAAATGTTTCATTTCATTTTTATTCCTCTTTTTATTTTTCCATTCCAAAATTTCTTTCGAAACACAATCCCTGGTGCAATAATTCTTCCTAAATTATTATTCTTATTTTCTAAATTTATTATTTTTATTTTCTCTTCATGTTTTCTGACAGGATGAAGAATCTCAACTGAAGAGTTTAATTGACCTAACTGAAATCCTCAACAGAGATCTTCAGAAAGCAGTTGTTCATTACAACCACCTCTTCAAGAGGTAAGATTTCGACATTCTTAATTTTCGCTGCACAGATATCATTCATTTCATTCGAGTCTAACAAAATTGATAACGAACATCCTGTGATAATAGAGATAAAATACCGCAAATATTAGAATAGTAGTCCACGCTATAATTTAAAATTTCTTACTTGTATTCCAACTACAAATTGAATTAAAACTAACTCATACCTTCAAAATTATTGCGCAGGGTTTTTTCGATGAATTTATGAACATATGACTACGTACAAAATGTACACAAAACTGTTTATAAACTTTATTACTTCGTATTTAAATAACACCAGTTATTGCCTTCTCTTCTGTCTCTCTATCAGTACGCAGCCACTTCATATTTTTAAGAGCTGAATAAATCTTTTTTTAGCAACTGGATACGTGCTAATTAATAATTATTCTTCCCATTTTTCAAATATTCCATTAATTTGAATTTCCACTGTTAAATTCTCTTTATATGAAGAAAATGGCAACAGTTTCAAATAAACATATAAACAGTAGGCATGTTATGAGTGTTGGTTCAAGTGTGTGACTCATGCCACAAATATGATATTTATGTTGTAGAGTTGGAGAGGCGGACCAGGGTGCTTACTGATAGCTGATATATTCCTTCGTGAAGGAAGAGGGAAAATTCATCATTTTCTCTTTCAAAAACATTCATTTCCCATTCACCAAAAATAATTAGACTTTTCACTTAATAGAGGTTATATACTGTTCTCTCCTATTGCATAGCATTAATACGTGCTGCATTTATTGTCACTGTGTAAAGTATAAATAAGAAACAAGTTGTCTACACAAAGACGTGGAATATAAAGTAACAAATTCTTAATAAATCTCCTGCTCATCACTTCAGTTCATTTGCTTGGTAGTAATAGTCATTGCAAAGCCATTGTATAAATCAATGGGACGAACTCACCTTCCTGTGCTTGTATGACGTTTGTCATCACCTGCTCTGTCAGTACGTTGTGACTTCCTGGCTGGACATTGGCGGGTTGAGATGATCACATCACAATTATGAAACTGAAGCCTTAACACATATATTAAAAAATCCCAATTCGAGTTCCGACGCTTACTCCTTCAGAGACTCCTTGAGAAGTATGGAGGTACTGCTTACACTTTAAGCCTTTATAACATTGCTTGCTCCGATTAGAGAAAGGTGTGGTCATCATCATGAAAAGAGAAAGAAGAAAACACTTCTTCACAAATATAGAGGTACTGCTTACACTTCAAGCCTTTATAGCATGATCCTCATATGGCTTGCTCTGGTGAGAGAAAGGCGTTGCCATCATCATGAAAAGAGAAACAAGAAAAAGAAAAGGAAAAAGAAACAAACTCTTAAATCGGAAGGATCAAGGCGGAGACAGACCGTTGTCAGCAATTAGTAAATTAAATAGGCGATTGAAAACTTAAGTACCCATTGCACAGATTGCAAAGACGTGCTGTATTTAGTAATGTTGTTGGGTCGTCATCTGAATCGAGTTTTTGCTGAATGATGCTTATTATGATAATCAAGAGAGGTGCCAGGAAGATCAGCCAATTCTTGAAAGAAAAGAGATGTAGTCTAAAGCTAAGGTGGTGGTGCGAACAGGAAGAGCAGTAGATAAAGTTTGGAGGCATCGGTAATCATGGACTTCATGACGCCTCTTTTTCCATTTCTATGAGCAGTCTCCAAGGCATCGGTATCATTGTTGACGCAGTGTTGTCTAGTCTCATATAGGAAGATTTCTTCCGTTTTATCAAGCTGGAAGTGGCATGTGGGAGGGGGCAAATATTATCTTAACTTGCTTGAACTTCGGAGATGTATTTCAAAAGTCCTCCGTGTTTTTCCTTAATATCCATAGTCTCTTATTATGGATCCTTAGTGTCATTAACTGGAATTTGGTCAACATCTCTTGTTGGAGGATTAGAATCTCTGTCTTGCTTGACCAGCTGCAGGATTTATCTGATGTTAACTTTTGGTAGTCTTTTATAAAAAATTTCAAGTATCGTTGAAATAATATGATTGACCTGTTGGTGATATGTTAGATACAAATAGAGAAGAGAATGTCATTAAAATTACTAATAGAGGATGATTGTTCGGGGGACGGTAGCTCAGCTGTCAGAGCATCTGACATGTTATTAGGAGGTCGTGTGTTCAGATCTCACTCGGCTAATGGCAATTTTTCCTTTATATTTTTCTTTCAAGTATTTTATTACGCATACGTTTGAGCCATGAAATGTTAGGCGTAGTTGCGGTATTCTGATGGAATCCCTTTGGGCTTCATTGATTTGTGACTCCAGTTGCGTTTAGTCGTTAAATGGTTTTGCAACAGCCGTTGGTTCCCTGCCTTGTTTTCCATTCACATGTCCGTTGCCGCACGATATTAAGGGCTCCATTACTACTTACACCGAAGAGTAAAAACATTATGACCCCCTACATAATATGATGTTGATCCTCCACATGCCGCCAAAACATCTCTTACTCTGCTTCGCATGGACGCTATAAAATTTCTAAACGTATGTTGTGGTACCAACACGTTGCCAACAGATCCTTTAAATCTTGTACGTTACGGGGTTGAGCAACGGCAAATCGGATATACTGTTCCAACACAAACCACAGATGTTCGATTGGATTGATGTCTGGGGAATTTGGAGGCCAGAGCAATACCTGGAAGTCTTCCTCATGTTCCGCAAACCATTCTAGAACAATCCGGGCAGTATGGCATGGCGCATCATCCTGCTGAAAGAAGACACTACTAGAAAGATATACCGTTGCCATGATAAAATGTACCTGGTCTTCAATGGTGTTTAAGTAGGTGGTAGATGTCATAGTTTCCTGCACATGAATGACTGGGCCCAGGGTTTAACAGCAGAACATTTTCCAAAGCATTAAACTTCCTCCACCAGCTTGTTTTCGTCCCACAGTGTGTCCTGATGCCAACACTTCCCCAGGTAAACGACGCACATATACCCGGTCGTCCACATGGTGCAACAGGAAACGAGATTCATCGGACCAGACGACCTTCTTTCAATCATTGAAGGTCCAGTTTTGATACTCGTGTGCCCACAGTAGACGCTTTCGATGGTGAACCGAGGTTAGCACGAGCACTCGGAGCTGCCTGCAGCTATACAGCCCCATTTTCAGCAGGGTTCGATGTATTGTGTGTTGTGACACATTACTCCCATCACCAGCATTCAAATTACGGGCGAGTTGCGCCACAGTATCTCTTCTGTTGGCTCGTACCATACGGGATAGCCTTCGCTCACCTCTAGCATCGATGAGCCATGGTCAGCCCACACCTTGCCCGCCGTTAACGGTTTTTCTCTCCTCGAACAACTTTTTGAAAGTACTAACCACGACTGACTGTGAGCACCTCACAAGCCGTGCTGTCTCGGAAATGCTCTAACCCATTCATCTGGCGTTCATAATTTGGGCTTTGTCAAACTCACTTAAGTTTGCTGCCTTTCCCATCTGAAGAACAAGAATAACACTGATTAACAGAGCTCAGTATCAGGTGTTATTTATACCGTTTCACGATGTTCACACGCGCCGTCTTTTATCTGCAGTTGCTTCGATTTGCTTAAAGACGCGTTGGTCATAATGTTTTGGCTCTTCGGTGTATATATAGCTTATATTTCTTGTTACAAGCACTATGGAATGAGGATTTCTTGTGTTGGGGAAGTGATGTGCCTATAGGAAATGGAATTAGAGCCATAAGTGCGGTCGGTTGTAGTGTACACCTCAAATTCTAAACTCCAATTCTTTCATTTTGTGCGAAAATCCAAGTACGGTAGTGTTCTGTCATGTTCTCCTCCATAGTGAATTGCATGGTATAGATAATATTGCATTCATTTTGGCTTTACAGTTCTGCGAGACAACCATATTCCATGGCGATCATACTACACTGCAGTGTCACTCAGGATTCATTACAATGAATGGCGCAGGAGTATTCCTGTAAATCTGATAATTTACTTTAAAACATCAATTTTGTTATTGAAACCTTAAGTACGCATGGCACAGATATATAGCATGATACTTTTTACGGTGTCCACATGAGTGTTAGGATGTATAATGCAAGACTATCGTAGGATGCCAGTTTAACTCCCGAGTTCTCTCTTTTCAATTCTTTTAATTGATTAATTGGTTTAATTGACATTGCAAGCCAAATTCCACCGTGTGTCAGTTAACTGGGAATTGTTGAAATGACAACAGAACCAAAACAAGAGAGCAATGATTACAGAAAGACATTTTGAAACACGCCTCTGAGATCATCAAAGGATATTAAACACAAGAAAGGAACTTCAGCATTATCTAGGTTAGCGAAACAAAGCTTTAGTAGATCTCCATAATTCATGCGAGCTAAGATCATATTTGCTTCTCCCAGCCACTTTCAACTTGACAAAAGGGAAGAAATCTTCATGTACCAGAGTAGACAACGCTTCTTAAACGATGGTACCAATGGCCCTTGGCAATGTGTCTCTTTATCTTATCTGGAACTAATGGTACAAAACTGCAAATTAGTTATGAATTTTCCAATAAGTTTTAAAATAAGTATGAGTGAATTGAGACATTCCAGTTTTTTTTAACCATATAGGTATTTTACACCTTGAAGAACTGCTTCTGAAATTAGTCCATTCTACGCAAAAAAACATGTAAAAGCGGTCATTAAAGCAAATAATTTTATTATAAAGAACATTTGAAACATTTAATATTCCCATTAACATGTGTAACAACTGTTGTATAAAGATTAAAATAAGGATAAAATTTAATATTGCCCGAAATTGAAGTTTCTGTTAATTGTTTAACCGTCCATGGCATTTGCAATTTCTGGTTGTTTTAGACAGCAAAACAGTAAAAAAGTTTTTAAATCAGCATAAAAATGCTTTAGACTGAATTAGAAGAGTTATTCATAATTAATCGCATCTTGCTTAAAAATCGATATGAACAGAATAAACATACAAAAGCATAGTTGTGTTCATGACTTTTTGCCATCACTTCAGTTACCGTTTACCTTCTTCTTTTCATTTTTTTTTGTTTCCTTTTCATGATGATGACAACACCTTTCTCTCACCAGAGCAAGCCATATGAGGATCGTGCTATAAAAGCCTGAGGTATAATCAGTACTTCCATACTTCTGAAGGAGTCTCTGATGGAGCAAGCATCAGAACTGGAATCGGGAATTTTTTAATTTATGTGTTAATCCTTCTGTTTTATAATTGTGAAGTGATAATCTCAACCTCATCAGTCAGGAAGGTACGAAGTACGGACAAAGCAGGTGATTAATCTGCGCATCCATCACGTAATAGTGCGATTTGAACACTAGTGATCCCACATACTTATGATAAATCGGCATGAATTTTTTTTTCGCGTCGTTCCTAACCTGCATTCTTGTGAAAATGTAAAAACTCTCCCCGTCTTTAATAGGTTCCGTAGCAACAATGCATAGATTTCGCAGACCGAATTTCACGCGCTGCCAGCGAAGAGAGAATGATGACAACTCCTTTGTTTTTAACACGTAATGGCAACTTTAGACAATCTTTCAAGCAAGTCCTAGCTCGTTAACGTCAGAGGAACGAGTGCAAATCTACAGACACGTGTCAAAACATTTTGAACGTCCTCCGTACTATGGTGAATGATCCGTACTACCTGAAATGATGAGCAGGGAATTGATATTTTATATGAAATGATTTTATGTGTAGATATATGTTATCTTAAATTATACTAGGTGATGTTGCAGAGCAATAGTACAGAAAGTACAGTTCCACCGAACTTAATCTGCGCCAGGTGTGGGCAAACTACGGCCCGCCACCTCCATGTGTGCGGTCGGCGAGCTATTCATGACAATTAAATTAAATGTGTAAAAGATGAAAATAACATGTAGACGACAAAAAGTACAACTTCGGGAAAGGAAATTTTCATTAAAGTAATTAAATTTTAATAAAATTATGTTGTTTATGATTCAAATTATTTTTTCGTTATACAGATATTATTGATTATATATTTCTTTGGCGGCCCACAATTCCACTTTCAGTTCCCTATGCGGCCCTTCCAGCTAAACGTTTGACCAGGCCTCATCCATGCATTGACCTTTCCAATTTCACCATACACTTTATAGTAATTGTACTACTATAATAAAAATTATGCGCTGTTCAATTTCGACACAATAATCGTGTAGAGTTCCTGAAACGTTTGAAATGCAGTAGTCCTAAAGTCGTCATTAGGGTATGGTGGTGTCGCCCGCAAGACCACAACTTTACACTCCGTCTGATTGACGGCAGGCTTTCCAGTCATATCGGAATCTTGTTTCTCAACCAGTATAGAGCATATACAAGAAGGAAAAAAGTGAGACCTTCAAGTTGTGATCCAAGTATGTTGACAAAGTCTCTGCACATATGTTAAAAGGTCAAACACTTTGAATGCCACGTTGCAGGCGGTACCCACACTAATGTGCAATGCCTCGTTCGAGGTCATACCCATTATTAATGTGCAATACCTCATTGGAGGCGATTCCCACCATTAGTGTACAATGCCTCGTTGGAGGTCATACCCATTATTAATGTGCAATGTCTGGTTGGAGGAGATACCCATTATTAATGTGCAATACCTCATTGGAAGCGATATCCACCACTAATGTGCAATGCCTCGTTGGAGGAGATGCCCATTATTAATGTGCAATACCTGGTTGGAGGCGATACCCACCAATAATATGCAATATCTCATTGGAGGCGATACCCACCACTAATGTACAATCCCTCGTTGGAGGAGATACCCATTATTAATTAGTTTTTGGTTATCTTCTCCAATTAATTATTAATATCTCGTTGGAGGGAATACACACCAGTAATGGGCAATGCCTCGTTGGAGGCGGTACCCACCTCTAATGTGCAATGCCTCGTGGGAGGAGATAGATATTATTAATGTGCAATACTTCGCTGGAGGCGATACTCACCACGAATGTGCAATGTCCCGTTGAAGGTGATACCCATTATTAATGTGCAATACCTCATTGGAGGCGATACCCACCACTAAGGTGCAGTACCTCTTTTAAAGAGATACCCATTATTAAAGTGCAATACTTCGTTGGAGGCGACACCAACCACTAACGTGCAATATCTCGTTGGAGGAGATACACACTATTAACGTGCAATGCCTCGTTGGAGGCGGTACCCACGCCTAATGTTGGAGGCGGTACCACGCCTCGTTGGTGATACACATTATTAATGTGCAATACCTCATTGGAGGCGATACCCACCACTAATGTGCAATGCCTCGTTGGACGAGACACCCATTATTAATGTGCAATACTTCGTTGGAGGCGATACCCACCACTAAGGTGGAATGCTTCGTTGGAGGAGATATCCATTATTAATGTGCAATACCTCATTGGAGGCGATACCCACCAGTAATGTGCAATACCTTGTTGGAGGAACTACCAATTATTAATGTGCAATACCTTGTTGGAGGAAATATCCATTATTAATGTGCAATACCTCATTGGAGGCGATACCCACCACTAATGTGCAATGCCTCGTTGGAGGAGATACCCATTATTAACGTGCAATAACCAGTTGGAAGCGATGCCCACCACTAATGTGTAAAGCCACGTTGGATGAGATATCCATTATTAATGTGCAATACCTCGTTGGAGGCGATACCCACCACTAATGTGCAATGCCTCGTTGGAGGAGATACCCATTATTAACGTGCAATACCTCGTTGGAGGCGATACCCACCACTAATGTGCAATGACTCGTTGGAGGATATACCCATTATTAATGTGCAATACCTCGTTGGAGGCGATACCCACCACTAATATGCAATGCCTCGTTGGAGGAAATACCCATTATTAATGTGCAATACCTCGTTGGAGGAGATACCCACCAATAATATGCAATATCTCGTTGGAGGAGATACCCACCACTAATGTGCAATATCTTGTTGGAGGAGATACCCATTATTAATGTGCAATACTTCGTTGGAGGCGATACCCACCACTAATATGCAATGCCTCGTTGAAGGATATACCCATTATTAATATGAAATACCTTGTTGGAGGCGATAACCACCACTAATGTGCAATATCTCGTTGGAGGAGATACCCATCATTAATGTGCAATATCTCGTTGGAGGTAATACCCAACACTAATGTGCAATATCTCGTTGGAGGCGATACCCACCACTAATGTGCAATACCTCGTTGGAGGTGATACAAATTATTAATGTGAAATACCTCGTTGGAGGCGATACCCACCACTAATATGCAATATCTCGTTGGAGAAGATACCCGTTATTAAGGTGAAATATCTCGTTGGAGGCAATACCCACCACTAATGTGTAATATCTCGTTGGAGGAGATACCCATTATTAATGTGCAATACCTCGTTGGAGGCAATACCCACACTAATGTGTAATATCTCGTTCGAGGAAATACCCATTATTAATGTGCAATACCTCGTTGGAGGCGATACCCACCACTAATGTGCAATATCTCGTTGGAAGAAATACCCATTATTAATGCGAAATACCTGATTGGAGGCGATACCCACCACTAATCTGCAATGCCTCGTTGGAGGAGATTAATCCTCCACTTTAATCATATGCTTCTGACAGATTTACCATTTCAATGAAACCAACACACTTGATTCTGAACAATGACAAGAATCGAATTTTCATTCTTATTGTAGCAAATACGTAACTCTTGCGCCATAATTTCGTACAATATATTTCAACTTGAATAGCAAAACAGATTATTGTTGACTTACTCGATCTTTTTCTTTTCCACAGCACAGTGGAAGTGCATTACCCCGTCCTCATCTACAAGCAGTTGGAGAGGCAGGTAATTGGTTTCTTATCATCATCATTTAAGTTTCTAACTCAGGAATCGGGAATCTGCGGCTCTAAACACTCTAAAGTACAAGCTCTTAAACTCCTTTTGGTTCAATATTCAACTCATAAGAAAAAATTCTTAATGATTTTTCTTCAAATCGATTTTCGTAGCAGGTTGGCAGATAATAGTTTGAAAGAACTGATTCAATTCAAATGCTCCAAATACGCTGCAAATTTCAATAAGTTGGCCGAGAAGATACAAACTAAAATAAAGTCACTCTGATGGTAGCAGATTTTTTAAAACAATTATTTTGAATAGTTTTATTGTATACACTTGAATAGACCTATTTTAAAATTATATGTTACATTTTAGAAGAAAACAATTTTTGACTCTACCGTATTCAGATTATAATTTGAGGCTCTCCAAATTCTTTCTTTTTTTTTCTTTTCCTGCTGTTTTTACTCTTGACCCAATAAAGTTTCTCGACCTTGATCGAACTAGAGGCCAAGCTGTTACATCACGCTCAGCCTCAGTGAGAAATTCATGGTCATCCAGTAACTTAATCACAAGAGAACGAGTTCAATGTATAGTAACCACAACAATCTGCTAATATATATTATAAATATATACTAGACAGACTTTACACGAGACTCGTCCATAGTGACTGATTGCTGACGTATCATCAATTGATTGACAATTTAAGTGATTGAATTCATTTTAACCGTTTTGGAACTGTTCATGTTTCGACTTTCAATTTGGTACTTTTGAACTCTTCATAACTTCCCAAGTAGTATGGTATTGACGAAAATCGAAACACGCGCTTACTTGGGGGATTTATTATAACTTTATCGTAATAATAAATGATTACGAAATCTAGGAAATTGGAGAGTTAGATATGGAGTTGTTCAATAATGACTGTGTCCACCCCACGCTTACACGACCTGCTGTATACAGCTAGGCATGGAGTCACACAAATATTTGACGCATGGGTTGTGTAATAGACGAGTTGTGTCCAAGCACTATACACCCGTCTCCAAAGTTCGTTTACATTTGTCGAGATGAACAGGTATTGCCGCAACATCCCTTTGGCCATATCCCATACATTTCGATGTGACAAATTAGGGGATCTAGCTGGCTACAGAAAAATATGCACCTTGTTTTGCCTCAGGTATTCGACAGTGGCAGTTGCTGCAGGCGCTCTTACATTGTCCTGTTGAAATATGGCATGTGGGGCATTCTGTAAGTACGGAAGAGGGCTTTGGCTGGAAATGCCCTGGATGTAACAAGCACTGGTGTGGTTCTGCACTAGAGAGGATTTGCTTTCATAACCGATCGCACCCCACATCATAATCCTACGCTTTGGTGCTGTATGCCTTGTCCAAATACACTCCTCCCGCGGTTACTCTCACCAACCCTTCAGCAGACGAGGATTCTAACAGACAGAAGTGGGATTCATCAGAAGAGATGATGTTTCACCATTCGTCGTGCGACTGCTGTCGCTCGATGCACCACTGTATTCTTGCTGCTTTGTATTGGGTTGTCAGAAGCGGTCTTAGCAATGGCCGACGGGCATGCTTTCCAAATTGAAATAAACGGCGTCGAACTGTTACTATCAACATTAGAAGATGTGTTACTGACTTCCACTGTTGCGCCAAGGCTACAAATGGGGCCGAGTGGTCTGTTATAGTCACTTCCTGAAGATGGAGATCCTCCCTTTGGCTGGTCTATGAACCTTTTCGATGTGTCCATTGCCCATCTTCTTTCTTTCTCTGCATACACTATGCACAACAGATACACTACGTTCCACAAAAAGCAATAATTTCTCCTTTGTCAATAACACACCCTCGGTCGAACTCGTTCACCTGGAGATATGGAGCTCGCACTGGTCTATGTGGCATAAATAAAATAAATAATAAATAAATAAATACCCCCTCAAGCAGCTGCTTGCCACAGAGGTCTGACAGGAGCCTGTCAGTTTATGCCATAGTAGAAGGTCTGAGAGGATGGCAGGACCTCAGCAGAAAAACGACAAGCTTAACAAAATCTGCACAAGAACTGGTAAACTTAACATGGCTACCGACCCTTTAAATACCTGTGGGAAGGGTCCAGTCACACCCTTTCCAGAATGTGTTCATTGGCATGTAGCCGAAGCGACTGCACCGATGACTGAAACTTTAATCCCTTCTTCAGCAGTAGGTGCTAAGCATGCCTGTACAAGTCACAGACCTTACTCTATTCCTTCCTGCTGTTCTGATTTCCGTGAACAGCAGTGTGCTTGAATGTTTGGTCCCATATTTCCTATAAGGATTAACAAAACTCAAGCCCTTACCTTTAACAGAAATAGATTTAGAATATGATGCCGCTTTTTGTATATTTCTACATAAATATTAGCCATATTTTTGGTTATGTTAATGCTTGGGTCGAGCTGATCTTAGATGCTTTTCAGAGTGTGTTACTATATCTTTTAGTTTTTGAACTAAAACTTTATTTTGTTAATATTCCAGGAACAAGTTAAAGGAGTTGAAGAAATCCCCTAAACTTCCAAATCCATAAACAAGGGAGAATTATGTACTAAGGTGGGGCGGCGCAGTCGATGGTGCGAAAGACTCGTAATCTGCAGTTCCCAGGATTGAGTCCCCCCTTTGTCAGCGCTGAAATTTATTTCCACAAAACTCTCCGCCTTTACCTAGATCAGTAGGGAATACCGGTGGGCTTGGGAAGCCGCCTTTGATTCGTGTGCGGGGAGAGCAAAAAACATGCTGCACGATCTTAGTGAGAAGCTACCATGTCTCCTAACAGTCTTCCAGACAGTCTAACAAACTTCTATGAATCCTAAGTGTCTTGGGGCGGGGGTGGCTCAGTCGGTAGCGCGCCAGACTCGTAATCTGTACTTCCCAGGTTCGAGTCCCAGCTGGGTCAGCGTTGAGGTTTATCTCCGCAAAATTCCCCGCCCTGCCCACGGTCAGTAGGGGACACCGATGGGCTTGAAAAGGCCGCCGTCCGTCGGATGGGACGTTAAGCCGTGGCCCGGTGTGCGGGAGAGCCATACCCTGTGCACGTTAAAGAACACGCTGGATGGCCTTGACGGGAGGCTACCATCTGTCTCCCAACAGCTGTTCCAGTGGGTCCCCTCCTCCAACCTTCTCTGAGCCTTCGGGGTCCATGTGACCCGGCCATTTAGCCCATGGTGTGCAAAAAAGTGCCGCTCAGAGGTAAAACAACCCAACAACCTAAGTGTCTTTGCGACGGTTCCACGTCAATTCATCGCACGTCAGTCATCGCAACATCAGTTCATCGCACTTTTTTTTAATAATAATAATCTTTATTCATCGCGCTCAATTCACCTCAACGTCAGCTCACCAGTGTCAATTCATCGCGACGTCAGTTCATCGCAGGTTCAATGTCAATTTATCGCGATGCAATTCATCGAGCATCAATTCATAGCAATGTTATACATGTGGTTTTATTGACTTTCTGCATCTGTAGAAATGAACTCTAGAGACAATAATTTAGACTTTGAAAGATTAAACATGCGTTAGAAGAATTTACCTCAGAAATAAATGAAAATTTGCATAACAAGTATTGTTTCAAACCACTTAATGAAATATGCATCTAATGAAATTCACATAATGATTATTTCAATATTAGGCAATCATTAATGATATTTATGAAAATAATTTATTTTTAAATATTCCAGCTTCCGTGCCTCTTCAAATACTGAACGAGTATTGCTGAAAATCGATAGAGCTTCGAAGTTATATTTCCATTCACGTAACATGTTAATTATGTATTTTGGTTGTTATTTTTGGGAGCAATTTTGGTATGTTGAGCTATTGTTACGTGAAGTAACTAAAACTCGTTGTATATTTCATGCCCCACCTTAGTAACAGAGGGTTATGTTGTTTTACCTCTGAGCGACCCCCTTGACAACTGTAAGGAGACAGATCGAAGACTCCCATCAAGGCTATCTAGCATATTCTTTAATATGCACTGAGTATGGCTTTCCTGTACACGGAGTACTTAATGTACCATCTGATGGTGACGGCCTTTGTTCTAATCGAAGCCAGTTTATCGATACTTATCCATCCCAAAAAGAAATTTCAGTTTATCTATAAAAGCAAATTATTACCTCTTAAAACCAATAAATTGCATCTCCCCTCCCCAATAAGGATAAAAAATCATCAATTGAGTTTCGGACAATTTACTTAGAACAGCCGTGGGTAAATTACTGAAAGCCATTTCTTTTTGTCCAGCTTCAGAGCTACTGATGGCAAATTAACTGATTTTGCTAAAGAGAAAAATACTCCTATATGACAATAAATCCAAATTCGGCGATGCTAATGCTCATGGAAATAATTAATTTTAATAAAAGTAACTGGTTTATTTTTTTACACTGGTTATACATGCGTTATTGATTACATATTTCTATGGTGGCCCATCATTCCATTTCAGTTTCCTAAGTTAAATGGATGCGGAAGAATGGCAGAAGAAATCTTTCTTTAGCTAAAATGTTTGCCCAGGCATGACGTATAACCTACCAAAAGAGAGAATGTCCTTTCTATGTCAATTGGAGTATAACTTCGAAGCTTTATAAATTCTAAAGTATGCATTTAATAGAAAAATGTGATTGATGTTAAAATTAAAGATCATAATCATATTTATTTAAATCTCGATTTTCAACAATACTCGTTCACAATTTAAAGAGGCACGGAAGTTGGAATATTTAGCAATAAATTATTTTCATAAATATCATTAATGATTGCCTAATATTGAAATAATCATCAAGTAAACTTTTAAAATGCATATTTCATTAAATGGTTTGAAACAATACTTGTTATGCAAATTTTCATTAATTTCTGAGGTAAATTCTTCTAATGCATGTTTAATCTTTCAAAGTCTAAATTATTGTCTCTCGAGTTCATTTCTACAGATACAGAAAGTCAATAAAACCACATGTATAACACTGCGATGAATTGATAGAGATGAATTGATGGGACATCGTTTGCTGCCTTGACATTTAGTCCATTGTCTGCAAAAAAAGTGTCGCTTAGAGGTAAAACAACATAACCCAAAATGTAATGGATTAGAGAGCTTACATGAGCTGTCTGAAATGAAAGCTACTTATGTGAGAAATATGGGCTAGTCAAACTTTTTACGTCCCCTACCTTCTGACTGAGAAAAGAGGTGGAGGTAAATTTCATGGACTCGATCTTATTCAATTTTATGAAAAATGGAAGCTTTCTACTTTGGTTAACACTAATCCCTAGAGACGAGAGCCACGAGTAACGGTCCGTAAACATGCTAGTTAGTATAAAATATGAGATGTATTTTTGATATATTCAATTAATTTAATAATCCGTGAAAAGTGCATAATAGAACCAAAGTTTTAAAAAGGGTATTTAGAATATTGTTTTTCGTTATAATTATTTAGTTTACCAAATTTGATATAAATATTTCAAAGCAATCTGAAAAATTGAGTTTATTATGCGTTTTCAAAATCAACACATTTTTACAGCATTTATTGAGAATTCATTTCTCACTCTAGTTCAAAATATATTCACCATTCACCAAAGAAAGTATCGTTAAAAAAGGGACATTGCTTCCAGGTCGACTTAGGACAAATTCTATAATCAATAAAAGGCTTTTATACGGAAAAATATCTTATGGGTTGAAGATTTGAAGTACCTCAGTCCAGTGTTGATCTGTTGGTTTTAGGGGAAAATATTCCTTATAGGAATGACATTTACAAAATACTTCTCTGAGAACAAGAGAATATATGAGTTTTTACCTTTAATACTCTCTTCAAGGTAGATAATTTAAGAAAGGGCAGTCATGTAAAACGATTTGAACTCAGATAACCATTGCTCAGAATACATAAATTTATGCTCTTATTCCTTGAGGGTGTTAATCACTTTGGTTCATTTCTGTAGATTAACTTTTGCAATATTTTGTTTTTGCCTCAATTTATCTGCTGTTTTTCAACACTATTGGATCTTAAGTTTTTACAAGTCGTATATTCTGCAGTTTAGGACATGCAGAATACTTTCATCTAACTTCATTATGTTAAAAATCTCCAATTTGGAAAAAAAGGTTTTCTTTAGAATAAAACAAAAGAATTACAGAAATAGAAACACCACTTAGGTCTTATCATAAACAGAAATGAGTTAATGTTTCTTAAGGTCAAAGTTAGAACTTAAAACAGAATTTTTCCTTTTGAAATTTTAACGTAATAAAATTTTGACAGGAAACTTAGTTTGAAAATAATTTTTTAGAATGAAGCTTTAATCATTTCATGTTCAGCTGGAGGTTTTATAAAACGCAAAATGGAGTTACGAAGATAAACAATTAAGCTAATAGAGTAAGTTTTCATTTTTACATTGGTGTTGATATTCGGTGTGACACGAAGGACACAAAGACGCGGAGAAATTTGGGAAAGAATGCCAACAGAAAAGTTTTTACGAGATAGATGGAAGCCTCATTTCAAGACCATCCAATGTTTCTTTAGTATGCACAGGGAATGGGTAATAATACTCATTCCAGGACTTCGACCTAATCCAGGACTTCAACCGGTGACGCGTAATCCGAGAGCATGCCAAACATTTCTATTTTGGGCAGGTGATCGGGAAGACCAGTCCATATGATACTCTCAAGGTATTAGTCCATTAAGCGAACTCTGTGAGGGTGAGCATTATCATCCATTAACACGGAATCAGGACACATTGCTGCAAGAAATCAACGAATATAAGGTCGAGAATCTCATTGCGATTACCCTAAAGCTGTTACAGTTCTTCCTCGGAAGACGTGAAGATCTGTGCGTCTATTGAGAGTGGTACCTGCCCATACCAACAACACCACCAACTCCAAAACTGTCTCTTTCCTGGATGCTAATGGGAATTCCAGATACCTGGTCCCAGGCTGTCTGCAGACCAATAGTCGTCGGGAATCGATTTGCAGACTAAAATGAATTCATCAGTGAACAGAATATTGCCCCAGTAAAGCTGTGTCCAGTTGCGATGTTGTCCAGATCAATTCACTCGGGCTCTGTGCTGCCCAGATGTCAAAAGGACACGTACAACTGGTCGCCTTACATAAAGATGACCTGCACGAAGCTTGATGGACATAGTTTGCCGGGATACAGTCCGCCTTTGGATGCAGTGAGGTCGATATTCTCCCTATGACTTTATGGATTGAATGGCGCCTTGCATTTAGGAGAAGGTAATTGTCGACTCTAGTTGATACCTAGTTGATGTGTCTCTCGGACGTCCATGGACAAGTCTTCTATAGCAATGGTTTGGAGTGTTTGAAATCGATTCAAAAAGGTGGCTTGCAAAGCTACGATTTCACATTTAGTCATCTGGCTACCTCAGACTGACGTTGTCAGGCCTTCTAAATATGTGCTATGGTACGAAAGTTTGCACTTTTTCTAAAAGAAGCAATAAGTTGCTAAGGTAGGATGACCATAATTCTTGGATATCCCAGATCGGCCTTGCCGAAATTGAAACGAAAATTGTTGGGTCTTGTGAAATTGCTACTGTTTTTTTCGCTTAATTATGCATTGTGCTTTAAATTTATAGTATTATTACTCATTCCCTGTGCATACTAAAGAAACATTGGATGGTCTTGAAAGGAGGCTTCCATCTATCTCGTAAAAGCTTTTCTGTTGGCATTCTTTCCCAAATTTCTCCACGTATTTGTGTCCTTCGTGTCACACCGAATATCAACACCAACGTAAAAATGAAAACTTACTCTATTAGCTTAATTGTTTATCTTCGTAACTCCGTTTTGCGTTTTATAAAACCTCCAGATGAACATGAAATCATTAAAGCTTCATTCTAAAAAATTATTTTCAAACTAAGTTTCCTGTCAAAATTTTATTACGTTAAAATTTCAAAAGGAAAAATTCTGTTTTAAGTTCTAACTTTGACCTTAAGAAACATTAACTCATTTCTGTTTATGATAAGACCTAAGTGGTGTTTCTATTTCTGTAAATCTTTTGTTTTATTCTAAAGAAAACCTTTTTTTCCAAATTGGAGATTTTTAACATAATGAAGTTAGATGAAAGAATTATGCATGTCTTAAACTGCAGAATACACAACTTGTAAAAACTTAAGATCCAATAGTGTTGAAGAACAGCAGATAAATTGAGGCAAAAACAAAATATTGCAAAAGTTAATCTACAGAAATGAACCAAAGTGATTAACACCCTCAAGGAATAAGAGCATAAATTTATATATTCTGAGCAATGGTTATCTGAGTTCAAATCGTTTTACATGACTGCCCTTTCTTACATTATCTACCTTGAAGAGAGTATTAAAGGTAAAAACTCATATATTCTCTTGTTCTCAGAGAAGTATTTTGTAAATGTCATTCCTATAAGGAATATTTTCCCTTAAAACCAACAGATCAACACTGGACTGAGGTACTTCAAATCTTCAACCCATAAAATATTTTTCCGTATAAAAGCCTTTTGTTCATTATAGAATTTGTCCTAAGTCGACCTGGAAGCAATGTCCCTTTTTTAACGATACTTTCTTTGGTGAATGGTGAATATATTTTGAACTAGAGTGAGAAATGAATTCTCAATAAATGCTGTAAAAATGTATTAATTTTGAAAACGCATAATAAACTCAATTTTTCAGATTGCTTTGAAATATTTATATCAAATTTGGTAAACTAAATAATTATAACGAAAAACAATATTCTAAATACCCTTTTTAAAACTTTGGTTCTATTATGCACTTTTCACGGATTATTAAATTAATTGAATATATCAAAAATACATCTCATATTTTATACTAACTAGCATGTTTACGGACCGTTACTCGTGGCTCTCGTCTCTAGGGATTAGTGTTAACCAAAGTAGAAAGCTTCCATTTTTCATAAAATTGAATAAGATCGAGTCCATGAAATTTACCTCCACCTCTTTTCTCAGTCAGAAGGTAGGGGACGTAAAAAGTTTGACTAGCCCATATTTCTCACATAAGTAGCTTTCATTTCAGACAGCTCATGTAAGCTCTCTAATCCATTACATTTTGGGTTATGTTGTTTTACCTCTAAGCGACACTTTTTTTGCAGACAATGGACTAAATGTCAAGGCAGCAAACGATGTCCCATCAATTCATCTCTATCAATTCATCGCAGTGTTATACATGTGGTTTTATTGACTTTCTGTATCTGTAGAAATGAACTCGAGAGACAATAATTTAGACTTTGAAAGATTAAACATGCATTAGAAGAATTTACCTCAGAAATTAATGAAAATTTGCATAACAAGTATTGTTTCAAACCATTTAATGAAATATGCATTTTAAAAGTTTACTTGATGATTATTTCAATATTAGGCAATCATTAATGATATTTATGAAAATAATTTATTGCTAAATATTCCAACTTCCGTGCCTCTTTAAATTGTGAACGAGTATTGTTGAAAATCGAGATTTAAATAAATATGATTATGATCTTTAATTTTAACATCAATCACATTTTTCTATTAAATGCATACTTTAGAATTTATAAAGCTTCGAAGTTATACTCCAATTGACATAGAAAGGACATTCTCTCTTTTGGTAGGTTATACGTCATGCCTGGGCAAACATTTTAGCTAAAGAAAGATTTCTTCTGCCATTCTTCCGCATCCATTTAACATAGGAAACTGAAATGGAATGATGGGCCACCATAGAAATATGTAATCAATAACGCATGTATAACCAGTGTAAAAAAATAAACCAGTTACTTTTATTAAAATTAATTATTTCCATGAGCATTAGCATCGCCGAATTTGGATTTATTGTCATATAGGAGTATTTTTCTCTTTAGCAAAATCAGTTAATTTGCCATCAGTAGCTCTGAAGCTGGACAAAAAGAAATGGCTTTCAGTAATTTACCCACGGCTGTTCTAAGAAAATTGTCCGAAACTCAATTGATGATTTTTTACCCTTATTGGGGAGGGGAGATGCAATTTATTTGTTTTAAGGGGTAATTGTTTGTTTTCATAGATAAATTGAAATTTCTTTTTCGGATGGATAGGTTTAAGCCAACCTTCTGCACTTAACCAATTAGACATTAATTGATGGTCGTATCAACCCTCTGAGTGGAAGATGCACAAAGAAGATGGAAGTGACAGTTCACCCGTTCAGCCAACCTTTAGCAGTTAATCAATTAGATATTAATTGATGGTCGTATGAACTCTCTGAGTTGAAGATGCACAAAGTAGATGGAAGTGACAATTCACTCGTTCAGCCAACCTTCTGCAGTTAATCATTTAGACATTAATTGATGGTCGTATGAACCCTCTGACTAGAAGATGCACAAAGAGGATGGAAGTGACAGTTCACCCGTTCAGCCAACCTTCTGCAGTTAATCAATTAGACATTAATTGATGGTCGTATGAACCCTCTGAGTGGAAGATGCACAAAGAAGATGGAAGTGATAGTTCACCCGTTCAGCCAACCTTCTGCAGTTAATCAATTAGACATTAATTGATGGTCGTATGAACCCTCTGAGTGGAAGATGCACAAAGAAGATGGAAGTGAAAGTTCACCCGTTCAGCCAACCTTCTGCAGTTAATCAATTAGACATTAATTAATGGTCGTATGAACCCTCTGAGTAGAAGATGCACAAAGACGATGGAAGTGACAGTTCACCCGTTCAACCAACCTTCTGCAGTTAATCAATTAGACATTAATTGATGGTCGTATGAACCCTCTAAGTGGAAGATGCACAAAGAAGATGGAAGTGAAAGTTCACCCGTTCAGCCAACCTTCTGCAGTTAATCAATTAGACATTAATTGATGGTCGTATGAACCCTCTGACTAGAAGATGCACAAAGAGGATGGAAGTGACAGTTCACCCGTTCAGCCAACCTTCTGCAGTTAATCAATTAGACATTAATTAATGGTCGTATGAACCCTCTGAGTGGAAGATGCACAAAGAAGATAGAAGTGATAGTTCACCCGTTCAGCCAACCTTCTGCAGTTAATCAATTAGACATTAATTGATGGTCCTATGAACCCTCTGAGTGGAAGATGCACAAAGAAGATGGAATGGACAGTTCACCCGTTCAGCCAACCTTCTGCAATTAATCAATTAGACATTAATTGATCGTCGTATGAACCCTCTGAGTAGAAGATGCACAAAGAAGATAGAAGTGACAGTTCACCCGTTCAGCCAACCTTCTGCAGTTAATCAATTAGACATTAACTGATGGTCCTATGAACCCTCTGAGTAGAAGATGCACAAAGAAGATGGAAGTGACAGTTCACCCGTTCAGCCAACCTTCTGCAATTAATCAATTAGACATTAATTGATCGTCGTATGAACCCTCTGAGTAGAAGATGCACAAAGAAGATGGAAGTGACAGTTCACCCGTTCAGCCAACCTTCTGCAGTTAATCAATTAGACATTAATTAATGGTCGTAATTAACCCTCTGAGTAGAAGATGCACAAAGAAGATGGAAGTGACAGTTCACCAGTTCAACCAACCTTCTGCAGTTAATCAATTAGACATTAATTGATGGTCGTATGAAACCTCTGAGTGGAAAATGCACAAAGAAGATGGAAGAGATAGTTCACCCGTTCAGCCAACCTTCTGCAGTTAATCAATTAGACATTAATCGATGGTCCTATGAACCCTCTGAGTAGAAGATGCACAAAGAAGATGGAAGTGACAGTTCACCCGTTCAGCAAACCTTCTGCAGTTAATCAATTAGACATTAATTGATGGTCGTATGAACCCTCTGAGTAGAAGATGCACAAAGAAGATGGAAGTGACAGTTCACCCGTTCAGCCAACCTTCTGCAATTAATCAATTAGACATTAATTGATCGTCGTATGAACCCTCTGAGTAGAAGATGCACAAAGAAGATGGAAGTGACAGTTCACCCGTTCAGCCAACCTTCTGCACTTAATCAATTACACATTAATTAATGGTCGTATGAACTGTCTGAGTAGAATATGCACAAAGAAGATGGAAGTGACAGTTCACCCGTTCAGCCAACCTTCTGCAGTTAATCAATTAGACATTAATTGATGGTCGTATGAACACTCTGAGTAGAAGATGCACAAAGATGATGGAAGTGACAGTTCACCCGTTCAGCCAACCTTCTGCAGTTAATCAATTAGACATTAATTGATGGTCGTATGAACACTCTGAGTGGAAGATGCACAAAGAAGATGGAAGTGACAGTTCACCCGTTCAGCCAACCTTCTGCAGTTAATCAATTAGACATTAATTTATGGTCGTATGAACCCTCTGAGTAGAAGATGCACAAAGAAGATGGAAGTGAGAGTTCACCCGTTCAGCCAACCTTCTTCAGTTAATCAATTAGAAATTAATTGATGGTCGTATGAACCCTCTGAGTGGAAGATGCACAAAGAAGATGTAAGTGACAGTTCACCCGTTCAGCCAACCTTCTCCTCGGCCCGTCAGCCGGTACTGTAGCGAAAGGGATTTCGACGGAACGGAACGAAAGGTTTGAGGTAAGCTTTAAAACGAGTTATTCTACACTTATTTAATAGTAAATTAAAGCGTTATGGTTATTGTCTAAAACGTTGGATTTTGAATACCCTACAACATATGCACTTAATTTTTTTCAAAAAATTATCACTATCTGAGGATAGTTTTATTTGGGAACGATCCCCGAGTTTTAAGTTTCAGCAGGTATACAACATACTAATTTTTTTAAAAATAACACTAAGATAAATCTGAAAAGAGTTCTAAATATTTCAGAATGTTTATGCTTTATTAAATATGTCAACTATCGTATCATTAGATTTTTTAAGATTGACAATATACGTTCGTGCAGCAGCAAGAGGAGGCTAACCTTTAAATCTTTGCTTTAAGTATTAATGAAATTAAACAAATAACGTTTTACTGCTGAACAGTAGAAAACACGTACTCGGGTACATTCACCGATCATTCACACATTCACACTTTTAATTTAAGGCAAATATTAATCAAATAGAAGACTGTTCCAAATTTGCAAGGTAAAAAAAAATGGAATCTCAATTTGGCTTGTAATAAGAATTTGAACTTTTCACTTTGACATTCTTGTGACTTTTGAATATAGGAAGCAATAATTGGTTGGTTGTGTTTTCAACACCGATGATTGATAGAGGAATCAAAAAGAATTTTTTACACTTCTAGAGTCATTTTTTCCTTACTCCTACCCGCTGATATTTCACTGATGCGTAGAAAGAAATTGTTAAATAAAGATGATCTTTGCGCTGCTACTGGAAGAATATATACATTATCAGCTGAAGAAAGAAATGCTGTAAATTCGAAGCTTCTTCCTCATTAAAAAAATAAATTGTCAGTATTGGGAATTTTTTTACTAAATATCAATGTTAACTAAATTTAGTTATAAATTTGTAATCAAATTTATCTTCGCATTATTTCAAAAAGCAGTATGTTCCTTATTCTGTTTCGCTATTATATATATATATCCATGACTTTGCGGAATTCCCCAAATCCAAGCATTTCCAATTCAGAAACTCATAATAGTCCCGAAACAAAATATTTCTGATATCAGTGTGGTTAATATATGTTATAGCACAATTAGTTTAGGCAAATAAGAGGAAGCATCTTGAGATATTCAAGATCACATTTGAAGGTGAGATGTTAAAATGCTTTAATGCTAGAAAGTTAAAATCAAAACTATTATTTTAAAGGCCCATGAAAACTTGAGTCAAACATTTTCAAAATGGAAAGCGTTCGTTCCCCTTTTCATCGTACGCTGACTGCGGAAATCTAACGTTGAAGCCTTGGTCTGGAAGGAGGAGCTAAAACCCTTTCGATCATTGATCTAGTTGAATAATGATTATTAAACCTTTAGTGTAGGGTGTGTGCTTGAGGGCTTTGGGTCCCGGAACTGTGAATGGGTCACCTCATTCTGGTGCAGATAGAAATGCTAGGCAAGGATCAGAATAATTATCAGTTTGTGGGGCAGCCGCACTGTCACACGAGAAATCACACTTAGGATCAAAAGGTAAACTGTCCACAAAATAAAAACGAAATTAAGGAAAGAGCGCTCTCGAGATTCTCAAAAGAATGTCGTAAAAATCGAGTGATGCAGCTGTACTGTCAAACCAATGTCATAAAAAGTCACTGTAAAAGTCAACAACGTACAAAGAAAAACTCTTTAAAAATTTGAAATTAGGCTCCAATTAATCTTTAGATCAAAGCTCATTGAATCGGTGTGCCAGAGTAAAACCGAGAATGCAAAACAACAATAGCTAAAAAATATCCCTCTCCGATTACTCCCTGAAATCCTAATTGACACCCTGATTTACGTCATAACTAATCGTTGTGTAGCCTATATCGCTGTTCGAGGTGATCACATACCATGTTAAAGATTTGCTATCATTGAACATTTACATGAATTTTGAGGTAATTATTTTTCCAATATCTCATTAAATGTTCATGGGAATTCGTTTGTTTTTCAGGTGGAAGTTGAACATACGATCACGAACTTCACCTGTATGTTTCATTTCATTACACTTGTTGTATTTAGTGTTTTTGCGTTTCGTGCTTACGTTTTGACCACCAGTGTAGCATTTGTAGTGTAGCACCAGTGTAGTATTTGTAGTGTAGCACCAGTGTAGTATTTTCCATCCACATCCCGTTGTTCCCTAACCATTGAGAACGGCACCACGATACGATTTCTTTCGTCTCACGATTATCTGATCCGGACTATTGTTGACATTTTTGCTTGTCGTTGTAACCTTTGACGTTATCAGTCGTGTCTTATGACCGGCAACACTAATGCATCACGGACTGATATTTCTCGCGTCCTGTTGTGTAATCTAGAATACAGTCTAGTATATTCTACCTCGGGTGCGGCAACCTTTCACCTAATGAGTGCCTTGCGACTCCTTGGGAATTTTTCAGACGTTTTACTTGTAAATGTAACTGTAAGAATCTCACTAGCAGCAAGGAGGGGGGGGGGGTGAGGAAGCTGGTTGGCGTGGCCATTGCTCCATCTCATGACTTCCCCTCTCCAAACGACAACAGGGCGGCCATTGCTCCATCTCATGGCTTCTCCTCTCCAAACGACAACAGGGCGGCCATTGCTCCATCTCATGACTTCCCCTCTCCAAACGACAACAGGGCGGCCATTGCTCCATCTCATGGCTTCCCCTCTCCAAACGACAACAGGGCGGCCATTGCTCCATCTCATGGCTTCCCCTCTCCAAACGACAACAGGGCGGTCATTGCTCCATCTCATGACTTCCCTCTCTCCAAACGACAACAGGGCGGCCATTGCCCCATCTCATGGCTTCCCCTCTCCAAACGACAACATTGCGACAATGAGGTCTAGGCGAATCATTCCTGTTTCGTGGAAAATAATATATAATAAATATATAATAATAAATATATAATAATAATGTATGTATATTAATCTCGTAAGTGCAGTGTCATATTAATGCCATCGACAATATTCCTCATCCTGACAAAAGAGGTAAATAACCTACCGACCTATACTCCTACCCACGGTAGTTCACTCGGCGACGATGATCCACGGGAAGAAGAGGTGTCAGGGTCAGGCGGTCTCCATTAAACCGCGGCTCCTCAGCTGACCGTCGATTCCTAGAACTGCTGGCCAGCCAAGTCCAGGACTTATTTCCACGAAACAAGAATGATTCGCCTAGACCTCATTGTCGCAATGTTGTCGTTTGGAGAGGGGAAGCCATGAGATGGAGCAATGGCGGCCCTGTTGTCGTTTGGAGAGGGGAAGTCATGAGATGGAGCAATGACCGCCCTGTTGTCGTTTGGAGAGGGGAAGCATTGAGATCGAGCAATGGCCGCCCTGTTGTCGTTTGGAGAGGAGAAGCCATGAGATGGAGCAATAGCCGCCCTGTTGTCGTTTGGAGAGGGGAAGTCATGAGATGGAGCAATGGCCACGCCAACCAGCTTCCTCACACCCCCCCCCCCTCCTTGCTGCTAGTGAGATTCTTACAGTTACATTTACAAGTAAAACGTCTGAAAAATTCCCAAGGAGTCGCAAGGCACTCATTAGGTGAAAGGTTGCCGCACCCGAGGTAGAATATACTAGACTGTATTCTAGATTACACAACAGGACGCGAGAAATATCAGTCCGTGATGCATTAGTGTTGCCGGTCATAAGACACGACTGATAACGTCAAAGGTTACAACGACAAGCAAAAATGTCAACAATAGTCCGGATCAGATAATCGTGAGACGGAAGAAATCGTATCGTGGTGCCGTTCTCAATGGTTAGGGAACAACGGGATGTGGATGGAAAATACTACACTGGTGCTACACTACAAATACTACACTGGTGCTACACTACAAATGCTACACTGGTGGTCAAAACGTAAGCACGAAACGCAAAAACACTAAATACAACAAGTGTAATGAAATGAAACATACAGGTGAAGTTCGTGATCGTATTTTCAACTTCCACCTGAAAAACAAACGAATTCCCATGAACATTTAATGAGATATTGGAAAAATAATTACCTCAAAATTCATGTAAATGTTCAATGATAGCAAATCTTTAACATGGTATGTGATCACCTCGAACAGCGATATAGGCTACACAACGATTAGTTATGACGTAAATCAGGGTGTCAATTAGGATTTCAGGGAGTAATCGGAGAGGGATATTTTTTAGCTATTGTTGTTTTGCATTCTCGGTTTTACTCTGGCATACCGATTCAATGAGCTTTGATCTAAAGATTAATTGGAGCCTAATTTCAAATTTTTAAAGAGTTTTTCTTTGTACGTTGTTGACTTTTACAGTGACTTTTTATGACATTGGTTTGACAGTACAGCTGCATCACTCGATTTTTACGACATTCTTTTGAGAATCTCGAGAGCGCTCTTTCCTTAATTTCGTTTTTATTTTGTGGACAGTTTACCCTTTGATCCTAAGTGTGATTTCTCGTGTGACAGTGCGGCTGCCCCACAAACTGATAATTATTCTGATCCTTGCCTAGCATTTCTATCTGCACCAGAATGAGGTGACCCATTCACAGTTCCGGGACCCAAAGCCCTCAAGCACACACCCTACACTAAAGGTTTAATAATCATTATTCAACTAGATCAATGATCGAAAGGGTTTTAGCTCCTCCTTCCAGACCAAGGCTTCAACGTTAGATTTCCGCAGTCAGCGTACGATGAAAAGGGGAACGAACGCTTTCCATTTTGAAAATGTTTGACTCAAGTTTTCATGGGCCTTTAAAATAATAGTTTTGATTTTAACTTTCTAGCATTAAAGCATTTTAACATCTCACCTTCAAATGTGATCTTGAATATCTCAAGATGCTTCCTCTTATTTGCCTAAACTAATTGTGCTATAACATATATTAACCACACTGATATCAGAAACATTTTGTTTCGGGACTATTATGAGTTTCTGAATTGGAAATGCTTGGATTTGGGGAATTCCGCAAAGTCATGGATATATATATATATAATAGCGAAACAGAATAAGGAACATACTGCTTTTTGAAATAATGCGAAGATAAATTTGATTACAAATTTATAACTAAATTTAGTTAACATTGATATTTAGTAAAAAAATTCCCAATACTGACAATTTATTTTTTTAATGAGGAAGAAGCTTCGAATTTACAGCATTTCTTTCTTCAGCTGATAATGTATATATTCTTCCAGTAGCAGCGCAAAGATCATCTTTATTTAACAATTTCTTTCTACGCATCAGTGAAATATCAGCCGGTAGGAGTAAGGAAAAAATGACTCTAGAAGTGTAAAAAATTCTTTTTGATTCCTCTATCAATCATCGGTGTTGAAAACACAACCAACCGATTATTGCTTCCTATATTCAAAAGTCACAAGAATGTCAAAGTGAAAAGTTCAAATTCTTATTGCAAGCCAAATTGAGATTCCATTTTTTTTTACCTTGCAAATTTGGAACAGTCTTCTATTTGATTAATATTTGCCTTAAATTAAAAGTGTGAATGTGTGAATGATCGGTGAATGTACCTGAGTACGTGTTTTCTACTGTTCAGCAGTAAAACGTTATTTGTTTAATTTCATTAATACTTAAAGCAAAGATTTAAAGGTTAGCCTCCTCTTGCTGCTGTACGAACGTATATTGTCAATCTTAAAAAATCTAATGATACGATAGTTGACATATTTAATAAAGCATAAACATTCTGAAATATTTAGAACTCTTTTCAGATTTATCTTAGTGTTATTTTTTAAAAAAATAGTATGTTGTATACCTGCTGAAACTTAAAACTCGGGGATCGTTCCCAAATAAAACTATCCTCAGATAGTGATACTTTTTTGAAAAAAATTAAGTGCATATGTTGTAGGGTATTCAAAATCCAACGTTTTAGACAATAACCATAACGCTTTAATTTACTATTAAATAAGTGTAGAATAACTCGTTTTAAAGCTTACCTCAAACCTTTCGTTCCGTTCCGTCGAAATCCCTTTCGCTACAGTACCGGCTGACGGGCCGACGAGAAGGTTGGCTGAACGGGTGAACTGACACTTCCATCTTCTTTGTGCATCTTCCACTAAGAGGGTTTATACGACCATCAATTAATGTCTAATTGATTAACTGCAGAAGGTTGGCTGAACGGGTGAACTTTCACTTCCATCTTCTTTGTGCATCTTCCACTTAGAGGGTTCATACGACCATCAATTAATGTCTAATTGATTAACTGCAGAAGGTTGGCTGAACGGGTGAATATCACCTCCATCTTATCTTCTTTGCGCATCTTCCACTTAGAGGATTCATACGACCATCAATTAATGTCTAATTGATTAACTGCAGAAGGTTGGCTGAACGGGTGAACTGTCACTTCCATCTTCTACTCAGAGGGTTCATACGACCATCAATTAATGTCTAATTGATTAACTGCAGAAGGTTGGCTGAACGCGTGAACTGTCACTTCCATCTTCTTTGTGCATCTTCTACTCAGAGGGTTCATATGACCATCAATTAATGTCTAACTGATTAACAGCAGAAGGTTGGCTGAACGGGTGAACTGTCACTTCCATCTTCTTTGTGCATCTTCTACTCAGAGGGTTCATACGACCATCAATTAATGTCTAATTGATTAATTGCAGAAGGTTGGCTGAACGGGTGAACTGTCACTTCCATCTTCTTTGTGCATCTTCTATTCAGAGGGTTCAGAGGACCATCAATTAATGTCTAATTGATTAACTGCAGAAGGTTGGCTGAACGGGTGAACTATCACTTCCATCTTCTTTGTGCATCTTCTACTCAGTGGGTTCATACCACCATTAATTAATGTCTACTTGATTAATTGCAGAAGGTTGGCTGAACGTGTGAACTGTCACTTCCATCTTCTTTGTGCATCTTCTATTCAGAGGGTTCATACGACAATCAATTAATGTCTAATTGATTAACTACAGAAGGTTGACTGAACGGGTGAATTGTCACTTCCATCTTCTTTGTGCATCTTCTACTCAGCGGGTCCATACGACCATTAATTAATGTCTATTTCATTAATTGAAGAAGGTTGGCTGAACGGGTGAACTATCACTTCCATCTTCTTTGTGCATCTTCCACTCAGAGGGTTCATACGACCATCAATTAATGTCTAATTAATTAACTGCAGAAGGTTGGCTGAACGGGTGAACTATCACCTCCATCTTCTTTGTGCATCTTCCACTCAGAGGGTTCATAAGACCATCAATTAATGTCTAATTGATTAACTGCAGAAGGTTGGTTGAACGGGTGAACTGTCACTTCCATCTTCTTTGTGCATCTTCCACTCAGAGGGTTCATATGACCATCAATTAATGTCTAACTGATTAACAGCAGAAGGTTGGCTGAACGGGTGAACTGTCACTTCCATCTTCTTTGTGCATCTTCTACTCAGAGGGTTCATACGACCATCAATTAATGTCTAATTGATTAACTGCAGAAGGTTGGCTGAACGGGTGAACTGTCACTTCCATCTTTTTTGTGCATCTTCTACTCAGAGAGTTTATACGACCATCAATTAATGTCTAATTGATTAACTACAGAAGGTTGACTGAACGGGTGAATTGTCACTTCCATCTTCTTTGTGCATCTTCTACTCAGAGGGTCCATACGACCATTAATTAATGTCTAATTCATTAATTGAAGAAGGTTGGCTGGACGGGTGAACTATCACTTCCATCTTCTTTGTGCATCTTCCACTCAGAGGGTTCATACGACCATCAATTAATGTCTAATTAATTAACTGCAGAAGGTTGGCTGAACGGGTGAACTATCACCTCCATCTTCTTTGTGCATCTTCCACTCAGAGGGTTCATAAGACCATCAATTAATGTCTAATTGATTAACTGCAGAAGGTTGGTTGAACGGGTGAACTGTCACTTCCATCTTCTTTGTGCATCTTCCACTCAGAGGGTTCATATGACCATCAATTAATGTCTAACTGATTAACAGCAGAAGGTTGGCTGAACGGGTGAACTGTCACTTCCATCTTCTTTGTGCATCTTCTACTCAGAGGGTTCATACGACAATCAATTAATGTCTAATTGATTAACTGCAGAAGGTTGGCTGAACAGGTGAACAGTCACTTCCATCTTCTTTGTGCATCTTCTACTCAGAGAGTTCATACGACCATCAATTAATGTCTAATTGATTAATTGCACAAGGTTGGCTGAACGGGTGAACTGTCACTTCCATCTTCTTTGCGCATCTTCCACTTAGAGGATTCATACGACCATCAATTAATGTCTAATTGATTAACTGCAGAAGGTTGGCTAAACGGGTGAACTGTCACTTCCATCTTCTTTGTGCATCTTCTACTCAGAGGGTTCATACGACAATCAATTAATGTCTAATTGATTAACTACAGAAGGTTGACTGAACGGGTGAATTGTCACTTCCATCTTCTTTGTGCATCTTCTACTCAGAGGGTCCATACGACCATTAATTAATGTCTAATTCATTAATTGAAGAAGGTTGGCTGAACGGGTGAACTATCACTTCCATCTTCTTTGTGCATCTTCCACTCAGAGGGTTCATAGGACCATCAATTAATGTCTAATTAATTAACTGCAGAAGGTTGGCTGAACGGGTGAACTATCACCTCCATCTTCTTTGTGCATCTTCCACTCAGAGGGTTCATAAGACCATCAATTAATGTCTAATTGATTAACTGCAGAAGGTTGGTTGAACGGGTGAACTGTCACTTCCATCTTCTTTGTGCATCTTCCACTCAGAGGGTTCATACGACCATCAATTAATGTCTAATTGATTAACTGCAGAAGGTTGGCTGAACGGGTGAACTGTCACTTCCATCTTCTTTGTGCATCTTCCACTCAGAGGGTTCATACGACCATCAATTAATGTCTAATTGATTAACTGCAGAAGGTTGGCTGAACGGGTGAACTGTCACTTCCATCTTCTTTGTGCATCTTCTACTCAGAGATTTCATACGACCATCAATTAATGTCTAATTGATTAACTGCAGAAGGTTGGCTGAACGGGTGAACTATCACCTCCATCTTCTTTGTGCATCTTCCACTCAGAGGGTTCATACGACCATCAATTAATGTCTAATTGATTAACTGCAGAAGGTTGGCTGAACGGGTGAACTGTCACTTCCATCTTCTTTGTGCATCTTCTACTCAGAGGATTCATACGACCATCAATTAATGTCTAATTGATTAACTGCAGAAGGTTGGCTGAACGGGTGAACTGTCACTTCCATCTTCTTTGTGCATCTTCTACTCAGAGGTTTCATACGACCATCAATTAATATCTAATTGATTAATTGCAGAAGGTTGGCTGAACGGGTGAACTGTCACTTCCATCTTCTTTGTGCATCTTCTATTCAGAGGGTTCAGAGGACCATCAATTAATGTCTAATTGATTAACTGCAGAAGGTTGGCTGAACGGGTGAACTATCACTTCCATCTTCTTTGTGCATCTTCTACTCAGTGGGTTCATACCACCATTAATTAATGTCTACTTGATTAATTGCAGAAGGTTGGCTGAACGTGTGAACTGTCACTTCCATCTTCTTTGTGCATCGTCTACTCAGAGGGTTCATAGGACCATCAATTAATGTCTAATTGACTAACTGCAGAAGGTTGGCTGAACGGGTGAACTATCACTTCCATCTTCTTTGTGCATCTTCCACTCAGAGGGTTCATAAGACCATCAATTAATGTCTAATTGATTAACTGCAGAAGGTTGGTTGAACGGGTGAACTGTCACTTCCATCTTCTTTGTGCATCTTCCACTCAGAGGGTTCATACGACCATCAATTAATGTCTAATTGATTAACTGCAGAAGGTTGGCTGAACGGGTGAACTGTCACTTCCATCTTCTTTGTGCATCTTCTACTCAGATGGTTCATACGACCATCAATTAATGTCTAATTGATTAACTGCAGAAGGTTGGCTGAACGCGTGAACTGTCACTTCCATCTTCTTTGTGCATCTTCTACTCAGAGAGTTCATACGACCATCAATTAATGTCTAATTGATTAACTGCAGAAGGTTGGCTAAACGGGTGAACTGTCACTTCCATCTTCTTTGTGCATCTTCTACTCAGAGGGTTCATACGACCATCAATTAATATCTAATCGATTAATTGCAGAAGGTTGACTGAACGTGTGAACTGTCACTTACATCTTCTTTGTGCATCTTCTACTCAGAGGGTTCATAGGACCATCAATTAATGTCTAATTGATTAACTGCAGAAGGTTGGCTGAACGGGTGATCTGTCACTTCCATCTTCTTTGTGTATCTTCTATTCAGAGGGTTCATACGACCATCAATTATTGTCTAATTGATTAACTGCAGAAGGTTGGCTGAACGGGTGAACTGTCACTTCCATCTTCTTTGTGCATCTTCCACTCAGAGGGTTCATACAACCATCAATTAATGTCTAATTGATTAACTGTAGAAGGTTGGCTGAACGGGTGAACTGTCACTTCCATCCTCTTTGTGCATCTTCCACTCAGAGGGTTCATACGACCATCAATTAATGTCTAATTGATTAACTGCAGAAGGTTGGCTGAACGGATGAACTGTCACTTCCATCTTCTTTGTGCATCTTCTACTCAGAGTGTTCATACGTCCATTATTTAATGTCTAATTAATTGATTGCAGAAGGTTGGCTGAACGGGTGAACTATCACTTCCATCTTCTTTGTGCATCTTCCACTCAGAGGGTTCATACGACCATCAATTAATGTCTAATTGATTAACTGCAGAAGGTTGGCTGAACGGATGAACTATCGCTTCCATCTTCTTTGTGCATCTTCCACTCAGAGGGTTCATACGACCATCAATTAATATCTAATTAATTAACTGCACAAGGTTGGCTGAACGGGTGAACTATCACTTCCATCTTCTTTATGCATCTTCCATTCAGAGGGTTCATACGACCATTAATTAATGTGTAATTGATTAAGTGTAGAAGGTTGGTTGAACGGGTGAATTGTCATTTCAATCTTCTTTGTGCATCTTCTACTCAGAGGGTTCATAGGACCATCAATTAATGTCTAATTGACTAACTGCAGAAGGTTGGCTGAACGGGTGAACTATCACTTCCATCTTCTTTGTGCATCTTCCACTCAGAGGGTTCATAAGACCATCAATTAATGTCTAATTGATTAACTGCAGAAGGTTGGTTGAACGGGTGAACTGTCACTTCCATCTTCTTTGTGCATCTTCCACTCAGAGGGTTCATACGACCATCAATTAATGTCTAATTGATTAACTGCAGAAGGTTGGCTGAACGGGTGAACTGTCACTTCCATCTTCTTTGTGCATCTTCTACTCAGATGGTTCATACGACCATCAATTAATGTCTAATTGATTAACTGCAGAAGGTTGGCTGAACGGATGAACTATCGCTTCCATCTTCTTTGTGCATCTTCCACTCAGAGGGTTCATACGACCATCAATTAATATCTAATTAATTAACTGCAGAAGGTTGGCTGAACGTGTGAACTGTCACTTCCATCTTCTTTGTGCATCGTCTACTCAGAGGGTTCATAGGACCATCAATTAATGTCTAATTGACTAACTGCAGAAGGTTGGCTGAACGGGTGAACTATCACTTCCATCTTCTTTGTGCATCTTCCACTCAGAGGGTTCATAAGACCATCAATTAATGTCTAATTGATTAACTGCAGAAGGTTGGTTGAACGGGTGAACTGTCACTTCCATCTTCTTTGTGCATCTTCCACTCAGAGGGTTCATACGACCATCAATTAATGTCTAATTGATTAACTGCAGAAGGTTGGCTGAACGGGTGAACTGTCACTTCCATCTTCTTTGTGCATCTTCTACTCAGATGGTTCATACGACCATCAATTATTGTCTAATTGATTAACTGCAGAAGGTTGGCTGAACGCGTGAACTGTCACTTCCATCTTCTTTGTGCATCTTCTACTCAGAGAGTTCATACGACCATCAATTAATGTCTAATTGATTAACTGCAGAAGGTTGGCTAAACGGGTGAACTGTCACTTCCATCTTCTTTGTGCATCTTCTACTCAGAGGGTTCATACGACCATCAATTAATATCTAATCGATTAATTGCAGAAGGTTGACTGAACGTGTGAACTGTCACTTACATCTTCTTTGTGCATCTTCTACTCAGAGGGTTCATAGGACCATCAATTAATGTCTAATTGATTAACTGCAGAAGGTTGGCTGAACGGGTGATCTGTCACTTCCATCTTCTTTGTGTATCTTCTATTCAGAGGGTTCATACGACCATCAATTATTGTCTAATTGATTAACTGCAGAAGGTTGGCTGAACGGGTGAACTGTCACTTCCATCTTCTTTGTGCATCTTCCACTCAGAGGGTTCATACAACCATCAATTAATGTCTAATTGATTAACTGTAGAAGGTTGGCTGAACGGGTGAACTGTCACTTCCATCCTCTTTGTGCATCTTCCACTCAGAGGGTTCATACGACCATCAATTAATGTCTAATTGATTAACTGCAGAAGGTTGGCTGAACGGATGAACTGTCACTTCCATCTTCTTTGTGCATCTTCTACTCAGAGTGTTCATACGTCCATTATTTAATGTCTAATTAATTGATTGCAGAAGGTTGGCTGAACGGGTGAACTATCACTTCCATCTTCTTTGTGCATCTTCCACTCAGAGGGTTCATACGACCATCAATTAATGTCTAATTGATTAACTGCAGAAGGTTGGCTGAACGGATGAACTATCGCTTCCATCTTCTTTGTGCATCTTCCACTCAGAGGGTTCATACGACCATCAATTAATATCTAATTAATTAACTGCAGAAGGTTGGCTGAACGGGTGAACTATCACTTCCATCTTCTTTATGCATCTTCCATTCAGAGGGTTCATACGACCATTAATTAATGTGTAATTGATTAAGTGTAGAAGGTTGGTTGAACGGGTGAATTGTCATTTCAATCTTCTTTGTGCATCTTCTACTCAGAGGGTTCATAGGACCATCGATTAATTTCTTATTGATTAACTGCAGAAGGTTGGCTGAACGGGAGAACTATCACTTCCGTCTTCCTTGTGCATCTTCCACTCAGAGGGTACAACGACCATCAATTAGTGTCTAATTGATCAACTGCAGAAGGTTGGCTGAACGGGTGAACTGTCACTTCCATCTTCTTTGTGCATCTTCTGCTCAGTGGGTTCATACGACCATTAATTAATGTCTAATTGATTAACTGCAGAAGGTTGCCTGAACGGGTGAACTGTCACTTCCATCTCTTTGTGCATCTTCTACTCAGAGAGTTCATACGACGATCAATTAATGTCTAATTGTTTAATTGCAGAAGGTTGGCTGAACGGGAGAACTATCACTTCCGTCTTCCTTGTGCATCTTCTACTCAGAGGGTTCATACGACCATCAATTAATGTCTAATTGATTAACTGCCGAAGGTTGGCTGAACGGGTGAACTGTCACTTCCATCTTCTTTGTGCATCTTCCACTCAGAGGGTACATACGACCATTAATTAATGTCTAATTGATTAACTGCAGAAGGTTGCCTGAACGGGTGAACTGCCACTTCCATCGTCTTTGTGCATCTTCCTCTAAGAGGGTTCATACGACCATCAATTAATGTCTAATTGATTAGCTGCAAAAGGTTGGCTGAACGGGTGAACTGTCACTTCCATCTTCTTTGTGTATCTTCCACTCAGAGGGTTCATACGACCATCAATTAATGTCTAATTGATTATCTGCCTGCATCCCTGCGGTAAACAGGGGGACTCTAAGAGTCGACCGCAGTGGGTTGTTTATTGCTTTCTTGAAACTTACATTTCAGCAAAAAGCAAAGGAAACATGGAAAAGAAAATTGCATTTGAAGGAGAGAGAAAAACAACTGAGGACTGAATAATGTATTCATGCATTGATAGGTTCTCAACAGAAAGTGGAAACAGTTGAATTAGTTAAATGTTTGATCAAGAGGGAATCAAATTCACAACTCTACAATTTCTTAAAAGAGCTTTTTATGGAAAAATGTGACCATCGGCATTCACATTTGAAGATCTGACTGCGGTCTGCCTAAATACTTACTTTTGATAATTTTAATGTTTAATGAGTCTGGAATATTTAACATTAACTTACCTTATTAACTAAAAATCATTCAAAATTCACATACTGTTAAATCATTACATATGCTCCTAAAAATATACATTTCATTGAAGTTTACAGAATGTTTCCTTTTCATTTTAATATGTTGAATTAAGTTTTCAGGTGTTAATTGAGTACATTTTGCAGCTTACAAAATTCTTTAGATACTGAACTATTATTTGTGAATAATTCAACATTTAGATTTGATAGAGAGACCTTTAGTATAACTTTAGTCATATTTTGCCCATATTAACATTACTTAAGAAGTTAGTGATATCTGAATATGACTCCATATTCAAATAACACGAAACGTTTTTTCTGTTCAGTACCTACGTATAGATATAATGCTTAGACAAAAATATAAAAGAATTTCCGCATTTTATTAATGGGATGCTAACTTTTGAAGCATTCTAGCTTAAATATAAGATTTTATGATTAAATGTTACAACAAAAAAAGCAGATCTACATTTAATGGATCTAATTCTTAAATTTCAATAATATTCCTTTACTATTTAAGGAGTTGCATATGCTGGAATATTTAACAGAAGCAATGCGTAAGGAACTTATATAATCTTCACTAATAGAGCAATAATTATTTACACAAACTTCCAAAATAAACAATTATTTGATAAAATTGGTCAGAACAAAATATCCCGAATATAGTGGGGTGGATTGGGGGGGGGCATGTCCGTCTTTCCCCCGGCTTCAGAATGTTAGTAATCGGATTGGAGATGAAAATAATTTGAAAAAAATATGTAACACGATTTTTCAAAAATAATTTAAGACCACTCCAACGGAAGGGAAATTTTATACTGAAGCAGCAATCCAGTTATTTTCCATCTTTCGTTTATTTTTTCTCCTGTTCGATTCGGTTAATTGCTCTCCCAATTATTTTTTTTTGATCCGGCCTGTATAAAACTGTTATATAGTTTTAAAGTACTTCTGAAATAGATTTCTGAAATAATGAGGTTGTTAAATATCTAAATTTCTATAACCATTTCATAACATTTTCAGCATAATTCTCTCATTATTTAAATATTGAGTGAATTATGTTGAAAATATAGAATTAAAGAGTCGCGTTTTATTATGACTAATTTATCTTCAATAAAACACTTTACGCTAAAACTTTACTTTCCCTTCGACTATGCTTGCCTTTCGCATCATGCAGTGGCTCTTTCTAAGTCGGCAGTGGATATGTGACTGCATATCGCGGCATTCCAAAGAGTTTTAATCTGTCCACCTGCACCAACCCACTTTTTTTCAATACTAACCCAATCCTATGCAAATATATTTCACATAACATGTGCTTTTACGCGAACATGCTGAAAATGTGCTCTAAGAAAATTATCCGATAAAGCTTGGGATGTTCTTATTATTTACAGTACACAAAAAATAAATGAAAAATTAAATTATTGCAGCAGCTTGTCACAGAGATGTTAGATGAGCCTGTTGGTACGATAATGCGCTATGGAGAAGAAGATCTGTGATGAAGGCGAGACCTCAGTAGAAAGACAACACAGAAAAGGAACATCCATGCCTTATAAGGGATTCGAACTCACGCCCCTTTGGTTATTAGGAAGCGCACCTCAGTGTGATAAGGATTCCATTCATGAAATCAAGTCAGAATATATATATATAATTAGTGTATTACAGTACGAAATTCGGGGATGAAAGATTATTATACCCTCATAAATGATTGCACGATGTGCAAATTCGTGTACTTCTGATTGGGAACCAAGTAAATGAAAGCATAGAGACAGAGTTATTGTACTCAACACTGTGATGGTTAAATCTTAGGTTTGACCTCTAAGCTGCACACAATTGCACGCAATAGGCTAATTGGCCAGGTCACAAGGGCTCAGAGACGGTTGCTGTAGGAGATCTATTGGACAGCTGTTAGGAGACAGATGGTAACCTCATGTCAAGTGCATTCAGTGTGTTCTTTTAGTTGCATAGGGTATGGTGATTTTGCATTCAGACCACAGGTTAATGTTCCATTTGACGGATGGCAATCTTCAGATGCCCAACGATCTTCTCACGGGAGGTTAGAGGAAGAAAATCTGAACGTAAGCGCATTTGGAAATGCAAATTAGGAATTAGCCTGAAGCTCTGTCAACTGGGTCAACTTCCCCCCCCCCCACATACATACACAGTGATACCCCAGGTTGTATGGGGGGGCAGAGCCATAACTAGCTCCTTTTGTGCCTGAGGCAAGATTAGAAAATTGCGCCCCCAATATAGTTTCATAGCAGTCTTTTTCTACACCCCTCATCTTGTATTTTTCTGCGTCTCTCATCTTCTATTTTTACTGCGCCCCCTCATTTTATGCGCCTGGGTCTAGTGCCTTATCTGCCTCACCGTTGTTACGGCCCTGGTGGTGATGGGGAGGGGCTGAGAGGGGTCCATATTACTTTTTATGTACCGTACACATACGTTGGAAAAATGGTTTTTGAAAGATCGTTTCCAAGATCAGAAAAACAATACGTTGCCTGCCAAGAATAATATCTGGCAAAACTGGAAGAACATATATCGCCTCTGGCGAATATAGGATGCTCCTTTTCAAAGAGAACGAAATTTATCATTTTCCAACTTTTGTACTCTTTAACAATAATAATTCTAACTAATAGATAATTTGGAAAGTGTAAATAGTAATATTTTGTTAGTACTTACAAAAAGAAACAATAAAATTAAAACGTCGCATTTTTCTAATGAACATGATATTTTTTGGGGAGGAAGAGTACAGTCGCTCAAAAAAGTATCCGAACGCTATGATTGACTACAGAATTAAAAAAAAAATACATGGCAACGATTATTTTAGAAATTAGTGATCTGGCAACCTTCGTGTACAGTACACGAAGGTTGCCAGATCACTAATTTCTAAAAAAATCGTTGCGAGATATTTTTTCGGAATTCTGTAGTCAATCATAGCGTTCGGATACTTTTTTGAGCGACTGTACATAAGTTCCGTACTGTAGTTTGGGGTTACGGTTCGAAAAAAATAGCAAAATTTTTTGAAAATCTTTAGCAGAAATGTTATTTGAAAATTCATTTTATAAAATAACGCTGCAGCAGATACCTTTAGTTGAGTAAAGTTATTTTACATCTCAGTCGCACTTTTGTGCACACAATTAGCTAAATGTCAGATAACAAGGACTTCAAAGGCTCAGAGATGGACAGGAAAAGGAAGACTCTTTGGGCAGAAACAGATGACAACCTCCCCTCAAGGCCATCAAGAAATGTGCACAGAGTGTGGTTTACCTCCACACGGATCACGCTTTACGTCCTCTCCGTAGCGAAACATATTTCCAAGCCCCATCGGTGTCTACTTTCTCAGCAAATGGAAGATTTGGACTTAATGGTAAATAATCTCAACGTTGGCATATTTGGGACTCGAACCTGGAAACTATAGATTAGAGGCTTCCAACGCTACCGACTGAGCCAAACCGTCCCTCTGCTGCTTTTAGGCAGTAGTTTTCATGTTATTCCCGTTTTTACAATGATCATTGCTCTCTTTACGGTTTCGCCAGGAAACTTTGGCACACATTGCAACTTTTAGTAAAATTGGAGTCAGATGATTTATTCTTACTTTCTAAATCATTTTTGAAACATTTAGCTCTAAAATTGGTTCTTTTTTTCCGTGCGAGTAGTGTGTTGTTACAAATGACAGACTCGACAATAAAATCTATATTTTTGATATTGCTTTGAAATTTCGCATATTGTTTTCTGCTCAAAAATGCATTTTTGAAAGCTGCTTTATTTCATTTCGTTTATTTAATTTTTTTTCGTCTCTTTTCGACTTACTTAGTTTGCAGCGTTCGCTGCTGAACCAAGTTAAACTTCGGAACTAAGCCTTTTGTTCTCTTCTATTGCACGCCCTAAAGGTACATCTCTTCCCGCTTCCTGCTGCAGTGGCCTGCAGGTTAGGGTGAGTTAAAGCGAGTGCTTACATGCTTGCTTCTGAGCAGTTCAAAACCAAAGATTTTCATTCCATACACAGTGTCGCACCTCAATTGTTTTCCGGAGCTGAAGGTCACATTCTCATGAACTGGTTGCTTTCTAGTGACTATCTGAAACGCAGCTCCTAGACTTAAGGTTCAGTTGAGTAAAATGTCTTTTCGACTATAAAATGTTTTACAGAAAGCACATTTTTGATTCATTTCTCCAAAATGATATTGTTTTCTGATCAGAATGAATATTTTATGTAATGAAATGAAAATAAAAATAAATTATCCCTCAAACAGTTCCTTCTCACAGAGGTCTGACAGGAGCCTGTCAATATGATACGCTATAGAGATAATTTGTGATGAAGGCGAGATCGTAGCAGAAAGCTATAAGCTCAACGGACAAAAAATTAGTCATCTCCCGCCATAGGAAGGTTACGTCCATTTGACAGCAAGAGGATGAGAAGGATAGGTTTTACGCACAACTTCAGGATATTTTGAATTCTGTCAAGAAAGGAGATATTACCCTTGCTCTTGGTGACTTCAATGCCAAAGTTGGTACTGACTCTGATCTTTGGGGAGGGGTGATAGGCCGTTTTGGTATTGGTAGCTGCAATGGCAATGGGCAACGTCTCCTACAGGTAAGTAAACTCAATGGATTCAGAATAACTAACACTTATTACAAACACCGCGACATACATAAGTACACATGGGTTTCACCTGATGGGCTGCATAAGAATATGATTGATTATATATTAATTAACAGCAAATGAGCTAGTTCTCTTAGGAATACCAGGGCATATAGGGGAGCTGAAATTGGATCTAACCATTACCTTGTTATAAGTGTCTTGCAACTTAAACTTAAAAAGTGTTGTGCTACGGTTAAAAAATTTACTTTTAATAATGAAGCTCTGAAAGATCCAGTTATAGCCAAAGCTTACCATGATAGGTTACTTAGTCATTATGACAGTCATGGTTTGCTTACTACTGAAGTTGAGGAAGAATGGGATCATTTCAAACAGGCATTTTTGGACACTAACAGTAATCTTTTAGGAAAAAAGGAGCAGAGGAGACAGAATTATCTGAGTGATAAGGCACTTGAGCTTATTTTGGAAAGAAAGAACTGCAGAAATGTCTTTAATCAGTACCCTACTACTCCTAATAGAAAGCATTACAGAGAACTTAATAAACGTGTAAAAGATCAGTTAGCTGCTGATAAGAATCTTTGGCCTGATACTTTGGCTGTCAAAGCCGAGGAAGCAGTTAGACAGCACAACAGCAGAGAGCTGTACCAGATAGTTAATGTTTTATGTGGTAGAAAACGGACAGGCATACAGGGATTGAAGGATAAACAAGGTAAGGTTATAGAAGGTGAGGATTCTGTCATGGCTAGGTGGGCTGAGCATTTCAGTGATGTTCTAAACAATGTGGTTAGTTCTACTCCCATTGTTTGTAATGATGATAGATGCATTGGCAGCTTTAATATTGGCCCTATAACACAATCTTAAGTTATTTTGGCTATCTCTAAACTTAAACTTCATAAATCCCCAGGGGTAGATGAAATTACTACAGAAATGCTCAGAGCTGGGAATGTTTCAGTTACCACTTGGATGACTAAAATTCTGAATATCTTTTATGATAAAGGCATGGTTCCTAAAGATTTTACCAGAGCTATTATTATCCCTATTTTCAAAAAAGGTGATCGCAGTTCTTGTGATAACTATAGGGGTATCAGCCTACTCTCTGTTCCAGGTAAAGTTCTTTCCATGATTGTGCTTAATAGAATTAAGAATCTGGTTGACAGTCAATTGCGTGATGAGCAATGTGGATTCAGAAGTGGTAGGGGATGTGTGGATCAGATACTTTCACTTAGGCAGATTCTTGAGAAATTGTTAGAGTTTCAGAAACCTTTGGTTGCTAGCTTTGTTGATTTCAAAAAGGCTTTCGACTCTGTTGATCGTCATAATTTATGGTTGATTGTGATATCATATGGTATACCAGACAAGTTAGTTAACATAATGAAAGCTCTCTATAATAAACTGAGTCGTGTGTGAGAGTTGGTAAGGCTTGTAGCAATTGGTTTAGCATTACTTCTGGTGTTCGACAAGGGTGCATTTTGTCTCCTTTTCTCTTTAGCTTGGTTATTGATTATGTTATGCAAAATTCACTTCAAGGGAAAGCTTTTGGCCTTAAATGGGCTGGAGATACGAAAATTTCTGATTTAGATTATGCTGATGATTTAGCCCTTTTGGCAAATGATGTTGATGTGATGAACTCTTTCATTCGAGCTGTTGATGAGACTGGTAGTACAGTAGGTTTGGTTATAAACAGAGAGAAAACTAAAGTGATGAAAATTGGTCAGGCAAGTTGTGATTCAGTTAATCTGAATGGTTGCAGTCTTGAGCAGGTGTCACAGTTTAATTACCTTGGGAGCTACGTAACTGATACTGGTGATGTGCGGCATGTGATTAACAAACGAATAGGTATTGCTGCCGGGACTTTTAAGAATCTATGGAGATTGTGGAGAAATAGGCGTATACAACTAAAGACTAAAATTAGACTGTATAATAGTTTGGTTCTTTCTAGGGTTAGTTATGGTAGTGAAACTTGTACGCTGTGTAAACAAGATAACAGGAAACTAGATGCTTTTGATTCTAGATGCTTACGCAGTATCTTGGGTATTAGGTGGTTTAACTTTGTAACTAATGATGAGGTTAGGCAAAGGAGTCTGCAACCTCCTTTAAGCAGCATATTGTGCAGAGAGAGACTCCGCTGGTTTGGCCATGTTGCCCGTCTGGATAATTATAGATTGGCGAATAGGGTTATGAACAGTGTGCCTAGAGGCCTCAGAAGGAAGGGGAGACCTAGGATGCGGTGGGCAGACAATGTCAAACAGGACCTTGTTAGAATTGGTGTACAGTGGCCGGATGCAGCAGATGTAGCTCAGGACAGATATGCTTGGAGAATTAAACTGCGTGGTCTGGTTGGACCTCCGTAGCCCATGCCTGCTTGAGGATGATGATGATGATGATGATGATGACAAATAGCTCTGCCCTGTGCTACAGGGTTCATACAGTGACAAGAAGTGGTTGTATGTCACATGTGTGTTAGTCGCTCCGTGAAACATGGGTAGCGCCAAAGATGTGAAAGAGGCAAAAAAAGTGTTATTGCATCTGACCGAGCCAAAGGGCATAGTGTACAAGAATTGCTGCTTTTGCAGGTGTCAAAACATACTGTCCAAAGGTCTTCCAGCACTGGCGTACATCGCAGTCTACCGTTAATCGTCGCCAGAACTGCGGCAGAAAGAGTGTGCTCACCAATAGGGAGCGCTGCAGTGTGTCACGCACTGTTAGAGCAAACCAAAAAAACGTTCTAGCTACTGTGGAAAGAAAATTGCCAGCAGATTTTCTTAGTCGCTAATCTCAAGCCTTTTCTGTCATTTACTATTGACTTAGGCCACCATTCAGGTAGGACTTGCATGATGGCTTCCGAGACCTAAAGTAGTTTACCGTTCCTTACCTGGTATAATTTAAAATAATAGAAATAATATAATTCGTGATTAATGGGCAGCTCTTCCCTTCTTTTCCCCTTCAGTGAAGAGAATATCTCCTTTGAAAGGTATTATCGTAATGGACCCCTCTTCTCCCGCAAACAAAACAAGATTCAAACTTTTGCTACTCTTCCTGACCGTCTCTTTTTTCGTCAGAAGAGAATGGGAGCAGAACTCTCCTGCTCCATGCTACACTCTAAACTACCATTTATAGGCCAATATTTTTGAAAGTTTTGTATTTTAATATCATACGAAATATGTCTTCTTTGTCAGTTTTTGTACTATAAATGGAGAGTAAATAAATTCTTAGATTAAAATTTATTTTGTTTCTTAGCTAGCCGACGAGATATCAAAGAAAATGAAACCTCAGGTAAGAATTCAATTTCCATATAATTTCTTTTCAGGTTTAACACGCCAACGAGTTGCATTATGGGAATAGCAATGACAAAGAAAGCAACAGAAATAGGAGCAATTCTCAATAAAGAATCCAGTCACAAAATTCAAATACTCTCCCTCAAATAGTAACATACCAAGAGTTTCAATAATACAACAAAAATTCAGTCTGATTTATTAAACCAGTTTCTTCTTTGCAAACATTGGTTTCCTTTCTTTATTTTAATATTTATTATTTGATGCAACAAAATTCACGACCACATTAAACTTAAAGTTTTAAATAAAATAGTTTGCAATTCTAGCTTTGTTTTGATTTCAGAAGTTATTGAACACCATTCTATCCATTTTTAGTCGAAATAAAGAGTGATAAAAAAGTCATACAATCCACTGGAAATGAAGGTTTCTGTCATTACAGTACGACAAAGTACAAAAGGAAATTCAAATATTGAAGAAGATCTGGTACTGACTAAATTCTTTTAGCATATTTCAAGTACAATTTTATTTTTTTATATTATTTTTATTATATTTATATTATATATATATTTATATTTATATTTATATTTTTTATATTATATTTATTTTTTTTATATTTATTTCAATTCATTTCAAGTAATTTTTGTTACACCACGAAGTTTGAAATTTAGATATTCGAAAGGGAGAATGATTTCATAATTCCATTGTTAATCTACATATAAACAAGACATTAAAATGTTCAAAAATAAACACGCCTTGTACTTGTGAAAAGGATTTACTTCTATGGCTCTGAAATACAGACGTCAGTAGGATCAAGTAAAGGTTGAATCAATCATCTGCTGTGATGCTGAGGTGCAGTAGCGATATATTTTGTGCCTGGGTAATAACTAACGTCGTCTTCATGAGCTCTGTGACTTTTTGTAATTTTGTCCACCTGTATGATTTTCGAACTTTGAGTTTAATATTCTATCTAAAAATTTAAAATAGTTGAAATACATGGGAATATAAGATTCGAGGCCACTTCATTAGGAACGGACTCATGGTTCAGAGCAGGGCAGAATCTGGGGGGGTAAGGGGACCTTGGCCCCCTTTTTGAAAAGTTTTTAAAAGCGGGGGTCCTTTTTTGACCTTGTTCCCCTTCAAAACGGAATTTCATTCATTTTGAAAAGGAGGGAACTGCCCCCCCCCCCCTTTCAAAATGCTAATAATGGCAAAAAATAGAGGCAAAAAACATATTAATCTTATTTTTAATTCATGTATTCAAGAAAAGTTTTAAAGACGTGAAAAACGGAGGGAGAAATGTTATAATGCATTGGAAATCCAATCCCCCCCCCCTACATTTTTCCGCTCGATTGTTTTTCTTAGCCCCATCCTCGATTTTTCTCTAGATCCGAGACTGGTTCAGATTCGCAAAATCCTTGTGACTCTGAACAAGGAATTTTATATCGCCTTTTGAAAGCAAGGTAAAAACGGTTAGCATTATAAAATCATTCAAAATTGGTAAAAATTGAAAAAGTCGTACTCTGCTTAAAATGCACTTATACTTTCCATTACAGTTTAATATATAATTAAATACTGATTTATATTATTTTGATATATAATTAAATACTGATTTATATTGTTTTGATATATAATTAAATACTGATTTATATTGTTTTAATATATAATTATAATTGTTTTAATATATAATTAATACTACTTGCACTTTAATATGTCTGTATCAACTTTTCAGATTAATTTAACTGACATCACTTAGAGTAACTATTCTAATTTCCTATCTCTAAAGAGCGAATGTTGACAGAAGATACAGATCGAGATGATCAGTTTCCTTCGACGCCATTTTTCGTTTAAAAACCTGATTTAGGAAAAGGCTCCGATTCTTAATTGAAATGAAGAGTTTCTATTAAAATACTGTGGGTCTGTTCGAAATAAAATGCCCACTGAATATTCTTGCAGTAAGGCACATTTTAATGCAAATTTACGAAACCATTACTGTATTCAAAATCTTTCAATTCGCCGTTGTGGGGGAGCATTACTGAGGTGCATGCATCTTTGATTTTAAGTGACTTCCTTAGAGAATACGTTATTCAAACCTTCAAATTAGAGGGATAAAATTCATGGGCTATTTGAATATGCCACGGGAAGGAAAATCGTAGATGAAATGTTCATAATGAGGAGCGTTCAATGCTCCCTCCAGAAATACACCATTTCCCAAAAGTAAACTCTTTAGGATAAAAGAACAGATTGCTTTACGAGACTCACTCTCCATGGGATAAAAATTAAAGCGAGATAGTCATAAACACACACAGGAAAAAGAATAAAAATCCCCTCCCTATGGGGAGGAGGAAATTTATCCAACCTCATTCGAATTTGGAACCAAATTATTTTTATGAACACTAGTCGCAAAATTATTTAAAATTTCAACCATGAAATCGTGTTTCAGCTCTTAATTTCATTAGATAAAATTGTTTGACTGTTTTGCCGTAAAAGTCAAGCAGCACCAATTTTTCTCTTTAATCATCATCATCGTCCTCAAGCAGCCATGGGCTAAAGAGGTCCAACCAGAATGTGCAATTTAATTCTCCAAGCATATCTGTCCTGAGCTACATCTGCATCTGGCCACTGGAACCACTTTCTCACTCCTCGTGATTGCTATTGACAAAAAGCGGGTAAGCATTCAAGGACAGGTTATAACAGATACAGTACACCCCTCTTACTGTCAATGAAGTAATTTTGTTTTACGTACGATGGTCTGCACTACAGGACAAAAATACGATTTATATGTGAACCCCCTCGTTCACACATCTTTTCCATTAAACACAATTCATTTTCAGCTTCACTGTAATTAGATATAGCGTCCAAAGTGTGTGTGTGTGGGATTTATTGCAACCGACCCCCTTTTTAAGGTCTGGATAATTTATAATGCATAAAACAACCTTTGAAACGAGAGTTCCTAACATGAAAACCATTTATCCCCAACGTTAAATTGTAATTTTCCGAGAATGCCATTGATTGGAGGGGTGATTTCATTTCCAGTAGTGTTTAATCCTCAAGTGCATAACTCTTTTGTCGTTTAGAAATATCAATTGTTATCAACAGAATCATGAGTTGCATATTGATGATGTTATGTTTTCGAACGTATTTGTATTCTGATTTATGTAGCTCTAACTCCGATAATTCTTGTAGTTGGTCAGACTCAAATACTTTAGTCTCTCTGCGAATCTCTCTCCACTTTATTACAACAGTTGTGAAACAGATAATATTTCAGTTCTAAATCTGCAATTTCAGCGAAATAATACAAATATATTTCGTTATTGCTGGATAATATTTTTTTAATACTGAGGTATAAAATACTGAGGTATAAAAAATTTTAATACTGAGGTATTAAAATTGCTGGGGTTAAAAATAAATGTTATTAACTAAATTTATCAAATCCCTTTCTATTTGGAGAATTTAGTCTCTTAGCCTCTCCTGATGTGATGTCATTGCTCTCTATATCAATAAGATGGTGTCTGGAATCTTCCTAAGATCCCAGTTTATGTCCCAACCTGCATACTTACAACCCCTACATGTCTGCAACTTGTAAATAAAAAATTAGATTAATTATCCCTCCAGCAGCTGCTTACCACAGCTGTCTGAAAGGAGCCTGTCAGTTTAATACGCCATAGTAGGTCTGTGAGGATGGCGGGACCTCAGCAGAAAAACGACGTGAACATCAATGCCTTATCTGGGGCGTGAGCGCAGGTCCCTTAGATCAGTAGCCAAGCGAACTAACCACTCTGCCACGGCAAAGTTAAATACCGGAAATATCCATAACGCAAGATATGCCACTGCTTTTTAACACTCTGTCCAAAACGTTTTATAATTCGTGCCAAAAAAGTTAAAATGTTGCCATTCCACATTTTAATCATATGAGAATTAATTTTGTTCCTCGCATTGATTAAGATAAAAAAAAGTTAAAATTTTTAAGTCATGTTTTCATAGAATGGGAAATCTTTTCATATTTATTTAATTAAATATTTATTTTTGACAATTTTGTGGCTATTATAGAATTTTATGAAATGGAAGTGACTTGAGTGTTGATTTTTGCTTTCATTTGAATTTTTCTTCTGTCTCACCAGATGGATAATCGTTTGGCGTTTAGAATTTCAGACATCCACCAAAATTTACTGAGATCCCTTCCACAAATGTAACTGGTGCATTGGGATACTTGTGACTTGGTCATGTAGCCTATTATATGGAAGAGAATTCAGTTCACACATTAGTGAATAATCCAATTAAAATCAAGAGAACTCACGCACTATTTGCACTTTAATCTTCATAGATATTATGATAATGTAAGTGGGCGATGTTTTGTTCGTATGTTGCCTCCAAAACTTCTTTGAAAAGGAACTTGGCCTGTGGTCAAGCAATGAATCAATCAATCAGAATGTGATCAATCAGAGTGTGAAGAGTAACTCACTTGAAAGGTGTAATTAAAGGGGAAACAAACATCTTCCGAACAGTCCAAGAGATGACATGGGCGATGAACTCTTGAATTTGATGTCTAGGAATCAAATTCCAATTAGAAATCGCTCTACAACGGATCCATTGTTACTGAGCTGTTATCACAGTTGGTTAAGGCATTAATTATCAACAGATGTTTTGTTGACTTTCAGATTTGTCTGCAAGCAGTAATGAATTAACCAATTCCTGGATTTGGTTCAGCAGTGAGGTTAGAGGATTCATCTAAGATTTCTCTCGTGCAGATTACTGAAGAAAATAAATCAGCTGAGAATTGAGGAATTAGTTCTCTCACGAGCAGAACCTCCTTGCGAAGAAAGGACTTTGCTGTCACGAGGACAGAAGAGTAGAAATGGAGGAGGAAATTGATATTGAAAAGGATATTAATAATGGATTAGAAGATGGCGCATAGCAATGAATGAGACTGTTAAAATGAGAATGATAAGGGTAGAAAAAATAACACGCAGCACATTAGGCAATTGCAACGATAAGATCGAGGTCTCTGTAGTAATCGTATTTTTCCTCTAATTGCAATTTCTAAGAGCGCGCATCTTTCAAACCTTAAAGTATGGTAATAGTTAATTCACAAGTTTAATTTTTCTCTCAGCGCAATAAGTTTTTAAACGTTCTGTTTCAATTTTTCTCCTACATTTCCTTTTGCTTGAATAAAATGCTACAAGATTTTGTTTTGTTTTTTTAATTTTTCTGAACTTTTTTTTTCAATCCGAAGCAAATTTCTGTTTCCAATCCTCTTTTCCTTTCGATTGGATTCAAATATTTCTATTTTCTTTACTTTTATACAGAGTGGTAAGAACCTGAATACTTCGATTCAAGGTCCTTGCAGCACACTGGACAATGGCGTCTGCACTAACAATAACAACAGATCCACTGACAACCCTGACACCTCGATCTTTGAACTCTTCCTAGTCCTTCAGGAATTCATTCGCTTCAGAGAAAACCTTCCAGAAGAGTGAGTTCTTTTCTTTATCTTTAAAACGCATTGTAACTCATTAATTTACCAGCAAACACCTTTTCAAAAGGTGATGCGCCTGCTTCTTTTTATAGATTTCACACTTTTGGTTGGTATAATTCGAAGTTCGGGACCGTATTGCAGTAAATGCCGCAGTTCATTTCGCCATCTAATAACGAAGGATGTAAAATCATGCTTTTATATGGAGTTTTCAAATAATTCTGTTACATATAGAGTGAGTATTCAGTTGGGATTATTCGCTTAGTTAGGTTAAAATAATAAGCATTGCTGGCATTTTATCTATCCAAAATGGGATCTTATTATTTTTCAAAGCAATAGTCAAGTTGAAAAAGTTTGGAAATAAAAGGGCAAATTCTGCGATCTTATTGCAGAACTATTCTACCAAAAGGAAATTACGCATTTAACTTTAGTACTATATATAACAAAAAAATAAAATTACATAAAACAAAAATAAAGCCAAGAAATCTACTTCAGATTCGTTTAGAAACAATTTCTTCATTACAGAGTGCTAAATGTGGAAAATGGAAAACTAGAACAAATATTGCAAATGGTATGTTTATGCTAAAATTTGAAATTCTGGGGGTAAAATGTGAAAGTCAAGAACAGTTTCCCAGATAACTTTGTAAGATAAGTGAAATTTATATTTAAATACGTTTTAATTAAAAATGCTTTGGTCAAAATTTGACCGCACGACCGTTATTTTAAGAAAGTAATTTTGATAAATAGAGTTTGGATATATTTTCATAAATCATAGCACTTGTAACATTCTTGTAAACATAAGTAGAGTTTTTCTGGAACCTCTCTGCAATAAAAAAATTGCAAGATTACAAACTTCCTCACTTTTGAACCATTTAACCCGATGCGAACCAGAGACTTAAGCTGGGTTACAAAAATCCAGCCTTATCCACTCTCTCGTATGCTACAGCAAAACACAAAATCATTCATCTTACCTCCCATTAAGGTTCAGTAAATTAACATGGTATTCCCCATACTTTAAAATCGTGCCAGAACTGTTATTAAATACGCTATTTAAAACATGGAATAGTTTGTATCGATAATTCATTAACATTACTAGTAGCTGCTGAAAATTGTCCATCTCAAAGAAGTGTTCGCCTTTCACTGAAGAATTCTTATGTCAGGCTGAGCATGTTATTGGTTTTAAGTAGGTGGTCTTCTCACATGCAGTCAGGAACATTAGTTTAAGTTCCTGTAGGAGATGAGAGAAACAGAGAATCTGTACAAGAAAGTCATACCCTGTGAAAGCTATATTAAGAGGTTTGCAGCTCTTGTGACTCAAGCCATAGAAAATTACATTGCTCATTGTAATAGCAAGAAGGTGACATTCAATACACTGGCACAGATAGGGGAGGGGAGATGGGCTATTCAGTGTAATGTGGGGGGGGGAGTATCGGATTGTTTCGCCTTTGAGCAGTGCTCTTTTGCACACAATGAGCTAAATAGCCAGATCACAAGGATTCAAATAATAGGCCCGAGATCGTTAGAAAAGGGAATCCACAGGAGAGTCTCTTCTCAAGTCCTTCAAGCGTGTCCCTTAACAGCACAGGGTTACGCTGTACAGGGGTCAAGGATCAATGTCCCATCTAACGTCTAAGTCCAACACCTCATAAACTCACACCACAGGTAAATTAATTGTTTAGTATAAAACCACCCACGTAATCTTAAACTGCCGATCAAAATAATCGATCAAATCCTTACTCAGTTATTTTGTTGATAAAACTTTGCTCACAAGAATTGAATTGCATTTAATTTTTGGAAAACTGTTCATTTTCTGACATATATCAGCCAATAGAAAACACACAAACACACAAATATACATATATATATTAGAAAATTTAAAAAGTACTTATTTTCTTCCTTATGTTCCTTAAAGAAACAAAAAACACACATTCCCAATGTTATGTTATTCTACACGTCTTGAACTTTCATTTGAAAACTGATTCATTAAATTTAATCCTGTTATATAATTTTAAGAGGGAAAATAAAAAAGATGCAAAATTTGAGGTAACCCATGACATTCTTAAAGTCTGAAGTGTTCACAGATATAATTGGTAGCGATCGACCTCCTTTGAATTTTCGTACTTCTTTTTGGTGCGGCGGAAGAAGGGTGAGGCCATTACTTCAGCTAGCTAATGCCATCCTGCATGTCACAAGGTTTCATTGGAGCCATACTCGCTGCGTTCGGCCCTCGTTTTCGGCAGATATAACTGAGCAATAATCTACACCTTTCCTCATTTTGGGGACGTTACGTTTCCTATTGGGGACGTACCCCATCACTCTACAAGTCTTTAAAACAGATTCTTGAAAAATGCATGAAATTTAAATAAACTTAATAATTTTTTACCTCTATTACCCTCACTAGCATTCGAAAAGGAAGGACTGCCTCTCCCCTTTTCAGAATACTAGTAAGGGTAATAGAGGTAATTGGTTACTATTAACCACTTTAGTAGTGGTAGGGCTGCCTGGCAGGTTTTAACCTTGAAGAGTCCCCAAGGTCAAGGGCTATGACCACGCCGACCGGCAGGGTTGTCATCAAGAACACCGCGAAAATTGTGAAACTCGCAGGTCCTAGAAAGTCCTGGAAAATGACATAATCATTGCCTTTTTCCCTCCTCTTTCCAAGAAAATGCAGAAACCCCCGAAAATGCTGCAATCACCCGTTTTTTTCCTTCCCCTTTCTAGTAAAGCACAAAAAATAATTCAATCACCCTTTTTTCCTTTCCCCTTTCCAGAACTTAAAGAAAGTCCTTGAAAAATGGTGCAATCAATGATCCCAAGACGTCATAGAATATGATGCAATCCCTCTTGTCCATACTTGAAACCGATGGGACATTTTAGATTTGTCCAGACTTGAAAATCCCAAAAATAAGTTCCATCCCCTCCAAGCTGTCAGCTTCGATATCACAATCCTTAAACTCAAATAATTTACCAGGTGAAACTAAACTTTCTGTGGCAACACAGAGTGCAGGGAAGTCTACATTACCCCAAACCCACAATACAGGAAACTCCCCTATAAAGGGGATCATAAGCCTACGAAGAGTAAAATAAATAAATAATATAAATAAATACCCCCTCAAACAGCTGCTTGCCACAGAGGTCTGACAGGAGCCTGTCAGTTACGTCTTGGAATATGATGCAATCAACTTGTCCAGAATTGAAATCCCCAAATAAATTTCACCCCCTCTAACACCTTGAATGTCACAATCTCAAAAATTTACCAAGTCAAATTAAACTGTTGGTGGCAACACCCAAACGCATGGAAGACCACATTATCCCAAACCCACAATAGAGTAAAGCCTCTATATAAAAAAAAATAATAATAAATACCCCCTCAAGCAGCTGCTTGCCACAGAGGTCTGACAGGAGCCTGTCAGTTTATATGCCATAGTAGAAGGTCTGAGAGGATGGCAGGACCTCTGCAGAAAAACGACACATACATCCATGCCTTACCCGGGGCTCGAACCCAGGTCCCTTAGATCAGTAGCCAAGCGCGCTAACCACTAGGGGATTACAAACCCATGAAGGGTGACATCTTAGAATATGAGACAATCATTTTGCAAACTTGTCTAGTTTTCATCTTTGATTTCATTATCTCTGATAGGTTGAAGCATGTTTTTATTCGTGTGCTGATGAGAGGAAGGGTCAAACGTCTTTCAGGAAGATGATAATGCAACAAATGCATTTTATGGTCGATCAGAATGATTAAGTGTCAGTGTACAGAGAAGGGACTATTTGTTGGCTCTTGTATGATATTATTTTCTATGAATTAAAATCAGTTGTTCCTTTTCCTGATTATAAATTGACTGCTTTTCGTCTAGCTTGTGAATATTTCAATAATAAAACATTGCTTAGGGCGAATTAGATCAAATCAGTTTAAGGCAAGTTGTGAACCCTATGAAAGATGAACACGAAAAAAAATCTGTATGGTTTAGATCTCGACGGGTTTCGCTTAAATAGAATGTCTAGCGTGGGAACTTAGATATGCAGCCCTGAAAGGAAAATGCGATGTCTATCAATTATATCTCCGACATCCACAAAACTTTGTTTATACAGGACAAGAATACGTGTGTTCTTTTCCTTTACCAATCATATGTGTCTAAACACGTTATAGGCTTCCTACCCTACTACCCTCTACCTGGTGAAAAAGTATCGAACATTGTCCTAACATCATACAATATGATTACAAATGTACATGTACTGGAGAAGTTACTGTGGTGGGTTACAAAGGACGAAATGAGGAAAGAATTCTGTTGGAACAAATAAATATTCCCTCTTTTAATCTTGAACTATATGGATGTCTCAAATATTGTGATCTACCAAAAGTTTCTGTTTTTGAGAGTGGCTATCACAAAGAAGAGGCAGCCCATTGTTCGTTAGCAGAAACAGCTGTCTTTTTCGGGTGGATAGATCGATGTAAAGTAAATATAGTGATCAAGTATTGAATGTGTTGCACTGTGTCTAAGAACGGGTTACAACATGATTTGCATCGACGTCATGAATCGTTATCTCTGTGCGCATGCCCATCAGCTCCTATTGGATCTCACATATGTGTTGCTCAATCGTTTGTCTTTCGATGTATAGAAGTGAATGTTGTCCATCAGTTAGTGCTTAGTGCCACAATGCACTTTGGCTCCACTGACTAGGATTCTGGTTATGAAAGTGGCCCTGGAGCCATCAGGATTTGTGTCCCTCAGGAGGAACGTTTAAATTTAGTGAGATTACGTGTTTCAATATTGATTCTTCCCTATATGGAAGTGATCACTATCCTACATATTTACAGGCTTTTAAAATAAAATAAAAAACTATTCACCTAAATCAGTGATTCCCAACCTTTTCTGGACCATCGCCCCCTTTAGAAGAGAACAAAAATTTCAACGCCCCCCTAGTCCATAATAGTTAATTTCATACGAAATATTAAAATATTGTTGCATATTATATGTACCTAATTTTTCTGTTTATTTATCTATTAAAAATCATAAAGCAGAAATTAATAAAACGACAACCAAATGTACAATAAAATTGTTTATTAAAACTTTAAAAATAAACACAGAATCAATAAGAAATAAAAAAAATAATGAGATAAACACAAAATTAATAATAAATAAAAAAAGTTAATGAGATGGTTGAGGCTGGTGGAGTGTTAACAATTTGTTAATGTCGGGTTCCAATTTCGTTAACATCAATCGCAGATCGCCACGTTCAGTGATGTGTAGTCTGTTTCTCTTCTTTGACAGTAAATTAGCTACTGCACTGAATCCACGCTCAGCCATATAGGACGAAGGAAATGCGATTAAAAACTTCTGCACTATTGCCCACAATCCAGGGTAGAGAACTGGTATTGATTTTGAAGCCAGAACTCTTGGTATCCATGTTTGAATTTTACTTTGAGTGCTTCGTTAGTCGTGAGTTCTAAGAGTTTCTCTTCCAAATTTGATGATTCTTCAGTATCTGTGTTTGCGAAAGGATCTAAAACCCAACTCGGTATATTCATGTTTAAAATATCTTGGAAACGCTCCGTAAAATCACATGAAGAACTTCCAAGTGTTGGCAGTAAGTAAGTAAATCTTCCGGTTTTGCAGAGACTGCTGATAATGTGGGAAAGTGGTTGTATTCACCTCTACCTAGATTTCGTTTGAATAGAAGAAGTTTTCCCGCAAAAGCAGCTATGACGTTTTTTGTTTTAATTAAATTCAACTCATCACCTTGCAATTGTAAATTAACTTGATTAAATATTTTAAACAGGTCTGTCAAATAAGCGATGTCATTTTTTGACGTAATCAGGTTTTCGCGCAATTTTTCGTCTCTGTCTTCAAGAAAGTCCAGTACTGAGTCAAATAGATTGAAAAAACGATTAAGACAAACACCTTTAGAGAGCCAACATACTTCTGTGTGCAGCAGCAAGCGATTGTAATCTTCATCATTTTCATTACAAAGCTTAACAAATAATCGGTCATTCAATGAATTGCTTCTAATCTTATTGATTGCTTTAATAACGTAATGGAGCGACGTATGCAGACGTTCATTCAAATTTTTTGCAACCAAATGCTGACGATGAATAATACAATGTACAACGAGTACATTTGGTACTGCTTGTTTCAAATGCGCTATGAAACCCTTATGACGCCCTGTCATTGCTGGAGCACCATCAGTAGCAGCAGACAAAATATTGCAAATAGGAATTTCTTTCTCTTGAAAAAATTTTTGCATGGTATTAAATATAGATTCTCCCTTTGTATCAGATTCGAAATTTTTAGCAAATAAAACCCTTCATGAATTTTTTCTTCTTTTATAAATCGTACGTATGATAAGAGTAGAGTTTCGTTATTTGGTAGAGTTGATTCATCGAGTTGAATGGAAAATTTGCAAGTCTTGAAGTAATCACATAATGATATTTCAACGTCTTTTGCCATTTCATCTATTCTTCTTTGCACTGAATTGTTGCTGAGAGGAATTTTTTTGATGATATCTGACGGTGTCTTATGATGAAGAACAGTTTTTAATATCTCTTTGACTGCCGGCAAAATTAATTCCTCGCCAATTGTGTGTGGTTTTCCTGCTTTTGCGATTAACAATGAAGCGTTATATGAGGCTCGTAGTCCATCATCATCTTGTTTAGAAGACTACGCAAAAAGGTTTGACATAGTTGGCTGTTTTAAATATTGCTTTTCCAGTTCTTGAAAATAGGATATATCTTTGTTCTTCTTATCAGCATGCATTTTATTTAAATGCTCTTGTAACCTAGAAGGTTTCATAGCTTCATTTGAAAAATCTTTTCGGCAAATTAAACACATAGGTAATGATTGGTTTGTAGGAGAGTACGTAAATCCATATTTCAAATACTCAATACTGTACTGCCGGCATTTCTTTTTAGATGTAGATTCAGACATTTTCAAATACAAATTAACTTCTCAACAGATTTATAGATAGTTATAAAAATAATGTTTGTAATGACTTCTAACACTTATCACTCACGACTATTTATGACGGCGAAGCACATAAAAATAATAAAACATTCCTAGAGCTATCGCTTTTATAGATTTGATTTTGTGCACGCATTAACCTGTATGTTTGCGATTCCGGCGCACTTGCTCCGTAAACAAGTCATTTCAAGCTCCCATATTCTTGTCGAAACATGTTAAATTGCATGAACCGCGTGTTTGCCTACAAACTTGCAAGGACTTCTCACCGTCAATCTATTCTAAACTAAAACAAATTAGGTATTGGAATACCTAATGCTAATTTAAAAATGCTTATTAACGCGATAACAATAAGATAATTTACATAGCTAGATAAAATATTTATTCATGAAAACAGGTATTTTCAAAGTATTTTATTATATTAAAAAATAGTTATAAAAAATATTAAATATAACAAATTTATTATTATTATATTATTATTGCATCAAGGTTGATTTGCCTATCAGGACGGACACACATGTCCAACATAATAAGCCTGATATAGTAGTGCATGAAAGGTATTGAATGAGATTACAATTATTGAAGTAGGAATAACATCTCAGGATAACCTGCAGATAGTAGAGGTTGAAAAGAAGAGGAAGTATGATCTGCTGTCTAATGAGTTGAAACAATTCACAATTGAAATGTTAATATTATACCTTATGTTCTGACGTGGGATGGTATTGTAACTACGTACCATAAAGCATACTCAAAGCGACAGTGGGAAAACATATTGAAGCTTATATCCAATCTGTGATCTTGAAGAGAACTTTTGAGAGCATCTCAGTCGACTTCAGACGTACCAGTACACTAGTAGGCGGTAGCAGGGAACTTATTGTCCAAGCTGCAGTTGAAAAGCTGTACAGGACGGTTGAGGTAGTGGATGACCAGAATCACCAGGAAGACACCACAGAATAGAAGAGATAAAAAGGTTGTCACAAAAAATTCCATTAAATTTATTTATTTATTTATTTGACCGCCCCTCTTGACTGCCTCAACGCCCCCCATTTGCCTCTGGATCCGCTACCGCTCCCATGGAAGACTCCAGCGCCCACTGGGGGGCGGTATCGCCCCCGTTGGGAATCTATGACCTAAATAACTGGTATAAATTTTCTCATAAACTACAAAATATTTATCCACCAATGAATATGTTGGACTATAATTATTTGATGGATTTCATAAAAAATAATACAAAAGATTGTTTTAAAACTATAAAAAATAAAATTCCGAAATTAAACTCTAATTTCTGGTATCTGAATAGACTAGTGGCTGTTCGTCGCGAGCAGAGCGCAAGGCCAAGAAATTTCCAAGACATTCTTCATTATTAAAGAATTGTTGCTCTTGTAAGGAAAAAAATTAAAACAACATTACAGAACCTCATTTTATGAGTTTACCAATCGGATAAATTCGCATTCTTCTCTTTCTAACATATGGCAAGTTTTTAATTCAATTTCCAAACCATTGAGTCCTAATGAAAATATAAATATATAAATTTCCCCATGGAAACAAATTGTTGTAGAAAAACACATGACTATTCATGAAACAGCTGAATTATTTGCTAAAAATATTTCCTTTTTCTCCCCAGTGAAAACTACGATATATATGAAAATGGAATGACTTTCGGGAAGTATTATCAGTTTTGAATTAATAAGTATTGACAATTTTTTAGATTTTTTTAAATTCAAGATGACTGCTGAAAGGAATAGAAAATGGCAGAGAAGGAATCCATTTGATTTGAGATCCCGTTTAGAGAAGGGTTTCCTGCATTGTGTGTTTGGGATAATGTGGACTTTCCTGAATTGGGTGTTGTCACCAGCAGTATAGTTGGACTTGGTAAAATTTTCAGGATTATGACAGTAAAAATATTAGGGGGGTGAAATTTATTTGGAGGTTTTCAAGTTTGGGCAAGATGATTGCATCATATTCTATGACATCACCCTTCATGATCCCCTTTATAGAGGAGTTTCCTGTATTGTGGGTTTAGGGTAAAGGGAGCGTCCCTGAATTGGTTATTGCTACTGAAGTTTAGTCTGAGAGGGATGGAACTTATTTTGGGGGTTTTCAAGTCTGGACAATTCTAAAATATCTCCACAGGCGATTTCAAATCTCGGCAAGATGAATTTAATCATGTTCTACGACATCACGTAATCGCTGATTGCACCATTTTTCAAGGACTTTTTTTTACATTCTTGGAAGGGTATCATTTGATTGGGCTATCCTGGAATAGCATCATTTTTGTGGGGTTTCTACACGTTCCTGGAAAGGGGAAGGGAAAATGGGGGTTCCAGGACTATCTATGATGTTACACCTGTGAGTTTCGTAAATTTCACGGCACTTTTTGATGACGTCACTTCCGGTGGTCATAGTCATATCCCGTGATCTTGTGGACTTGAACTGAGGTTTTTGACTGAGGAAGGTCAAAAACCTATCAACGGAACAGTATTGCTACTCACCTTTCTCAAGTTTGGCAGACATGGCCCCCCATACCTTCCCCCTAGATTCATCCCAGCAAGGGACTGTATTTTGAATTGCCTATGACACTACGCTAATGTTGATATGACGCATAGTTCTTTACCCTCGACCCCCGCTTTCAGGGGATATAGTGGTACTTCCTCCATTTTTTTAGGGAGAATCAAATATGGGCAGAAAATTTTATAGCTTATGACATTCTTCGTGTGAATTCATTTCGTGCGTAATTCATTCAATCAATGGACTTGTTGGGAAGATATGATGGAACAATTGTTTTGGCAGACAAACCGGAAAACCAACGGAAAAATTGACGAATAAAAAAATTAGCATGATTCGAAGATAGAGAATGAATTAGAAATATTAAATGAAAAAAGGCTGCGTGTGTTTTGTTCCAAACCCATCATAACTAGTGTTGCCAACCGCCCAATTTTAGGCTGGGCAGTCAGGTTTTCCACTGAAATGTCTGGATTATATCTTCGACCATAAGCACTTCCTCCAGCATATATAAGAGGGGTTTTCAAAACGTTCTTGCTATGCATCTGCAGAACAAAAACTATTGCACTAACCTTAACATTGCTGTCCTTCAAAATATTTCACTTCAGCACCTTTACAAAGTTGTAGACGTATACGATAATTCTGGTATGCATGGTGGAACTCTGTTGGGGAATACTCTTCAACTCTGAATTAACGCATTTTGCAAGGTCTTGCACCCTTGAAAAAGACTTCCCAGCAAGTTGCCTTTTAATTTTTGGAAACTAACTAAAACTCGCAAGGTGGAAGATAGTTAAATATGCAGGATGTAGTAGCTGTTTGATTTTTTTCCCTGCTCAACATAGTCTGTAACTTGCAGGGTTTTGTGAACACTAGCATTTTCATGAAGAAAGAAAACCCTTTACATATGCCTATTGTTGGACACTGTTTTTCCATCTCTTTAACCATTTTGGGGGAGTATAGGCCATTTATAATTATTTTTCGAGGTAAGGTGTCCACCCCTTTGTGAACAAGATAACAGGAACTTGATGCTTTTGATTCTACTTTAGATGCTTACGCAGTATCTTGGGCATTTGGTGGTTCAACGTTGTAAGTAATAATGAGGTTAATTTAATATATATCATCCTTTGTGCAGCATATTGTGCAGAGAGAGAGACTCATTGGTTAGACCATGTTGCCCGTATGGATGATAATAGATTGGCGAATATGGTTATGAACAGTGTACCTAAAGGACTCAGAAAGAAAGGGAGACTAGGATGCTGTGGGTAGACAATGTCAAACAGGACTTGTTAGAATTGGTCTCCACTGGCGAGATACAGATGAGGTAGCTCAGGAGAAATGTGTTTGGAGAACTAAATTGCGCAATCTGGTTACACCTCCATAGTCCAATGCTGCTGGAGGATGATGATGATGATGAAGATGTCCATGGCTACCATTCCTTGGGAATTTAAAAAAAATTGTGAACATCTACTTCCTTGAGCGAAAGTCTTATGAGAGGATTTGGGGACACGGTTCATCTTCTACAACCTAAACATAGCTGTCGATCTTTCTGGGGGTTATATAGTAACAAAACCACTTCCCCCTCACTGTGACAATGTCTATTAATGGTTTGGTGCCACTAGGTTTAAACATTACCAACATATCCTTGCATGACGGAAAATCCGACTTTATCCCTTTTTCCCTGTTCTCTCAGCTTGTGAGGTACACATTTGGCACAGATCTTTCGGAACTATAAATGTTGATGAAACATTGTTTCCACAATACCAATCGCACGAGGGTTCGCACAAAGCTCTGCATCCTTCTCTGAATTTGTGCATCAGTCCTGTGATATTGCCATATGAATAGGCATGATCTTCATACTCTTGAGAGAAATCGGCATGAATATTTCCTCTCGTCCCCAAGCTGCATCATTGTGAAATGCAAAATCTTTCCCCTCTTTAGTACGCCCCATAGCTACAATGCCCAAGTTTCGCAGACCGAACTTTACATGACAGCAACTAAGAGAGAAACGATGATACCGCCTGTGTTTATAACACGTATTGACAAGTTACATTCCTGGAAGGAAAAGATTTAGACAAGCTTTCAAACAAGTCATAGCTAACTTCGGAGCAACCAGTGTAAATCTACAGACACGTATCAAGAACTCAATTGAGTGATGGAAAGTAGTAGTAGTACATTATACCTTGCGCAGTGAGATGCTCAGAAGATAAAATAAAGGGGATCTACCAAAAATTAGTGTGGTAAAAGAATTTTAATTCTTATTAATACAATTACCACCTCACAGGTGGTTTTATGGATCGCAAAAATTCTTGGCCGCGAGAAATATTCGTCGAAGTGTAGATTAAAAGTTGCCATTCAAATTATAAGAACTTATTTGTGTAGTGTGTTCTTTTAACTCTGTGGGGTGGGGGTGGCTCAGTCGGTAGCGCGCCAGGCTCGTAATCTGTAGATCCCAGGTTCGAGTCCCAGCTGGATCAGCGTTGAGATTTATCTCCGCAAAATTCCCCCCCCCTGCCCACGGGCAGTAGGGGACACCGATGGGCTTGGAAAGACTGCCGTCCGTCGGATGTGACGTTAAGCCGTGGCCCCGTGTGTGGGAGAGCCATACCCTGTGCACGTTAAAGAACACGCTGGATGGCCTTGACGGGAGGCTACCATCTGTCTCCCAACAGTGTTCCAGTGGGTCCCCTCCCCCAACCTTCTCTGAGCCTTCGGGATCCATGTGACCTGGCCATTTAGCCCATGGTGTGCAAAAAAGTGCCGCTCAGAGGTAAAACAACCCAACCCTTTTACCTCTGTCAAGAGTTATGCCATGTCTGAAACTAAACCAAGTAAGGCAATTAAAACGAAGAAGAGATATCACAAGTATCAGCGTAATTGAGAAAAGTTACGAGAATACATGAAGTGGATACTGAAAGCGAAACGAAGGCGTGAGCGCCTGCAAAGATCTTCTATAAGCCGCTTAATACAAAAACAAGTTCAAAAATATTTTTTTTTTTTGGGGGGGGGGGGGAACAATTTTTATATTTTTGGAAATTTATTATTATTTAGGTCTTGGTAATGTTTACTATTTCAAAGCTCTTAAATTAGAGGCAAAAAGATGAGCCAGCATTAATTCATTCGGTAAGAATACTCTGGCATGTATTTGGAGAGATGCGGGTTGTCGTCGAAATTTTTCCACAAAATATTTATTGATATATTGATTGATATATCACCCAGGTAACGCTGTGATTGTCACTTATGTCATTAATAACGCTAAATAGCGTGAAGAGACTTTATTATTTCCATCTTACTCATCATCATCATCGTCGTCGTCGTCGTCGTCGTCATCATCATCAATCAGCCATGGGCTACGGAGGTCCAACAAGACCGTGCAATTTAGTTCTCCAAGCAAGTCTATCCTGAGCTACATCTACTGCATCTGGCCACTGCACACCAATTCTAACAAGGTCCTGTTTGATATTGTCTGCCCACCGCATCCTAGGTCTCCCCTTCTTTCTGAGGCCTTTAGGCACACTGTTCATAACCCTATTCGCCAATCTATAATTATCCATACGGGCAACATGGCCAAACCAACGGAGTCTCTCTCTGCACAATATGCTGCTTAAAGGAGGTTGCAAACTCCTTTGCCTAACCTCATCATTAGTTGCAAAGTTGAACCACCTAATGCCCAAGATACTGCGTAAGCATCTGGAATCAAAAGCATCTAGTTTCCTGTTATCTTGTTTACAAAGTTTCCAGGTTTCACTACCATAACTAACCCTAGAAAGAACCAAACTATTATACAATCTAATTTTAGTCTTTAGGTGTATACGCCTATTTCTCCACACTCTCCATAGATTCTTAAAAGTCCCGGCAGCAATCCCTATTCGTCTGTTAATCTCATGCCGCACATCACCATTATCTGTTACATAGCTCCCATGATAATTAAACTGTGACACCTGCTAAAGACTGCAACCATTCAGATTAACTGAATCACAACCTGCCTGACCAATTTTCATCACTTTAGTTTTCTCTCTGTTTATAACCAAACCTACTCTACTACCAGTTTCATCAACAGCTCGAATGAAAGAGTTCATCTCATCAACATCATTTGCCAAAAGTGCTAAATCATCAGCATAATCTAAATCAGAAATGTTCGTATCTCCAGCCCATTTAAGGTCAAAAGATTTCCCTTGAAGTGAATTTCGCATAACATAATCAACAACCAAACTAAAGAGAAAATGAGACAAAATGCACCCTTGTCGAACACCAGACGTAATGCTAAACCAATTGCTACAAGACTTACCAACTCTCACACATGACTCAGTGTTATTATAGAGGGCTTTCATTATGTTAACTAACTTGTCTGGTATACCATATGATCTCACAACCAACCACAAATTATGACGATCAGCAGAGTCGAAAGCCTTTTTGAAATCAACAAAGCTAGCAACCAAAGGTCTCTGAAACTCTAAATATTTCTCAAGAATCTGCCTAAGTGAAAATATCTGATCCACACATCCCCTACCACTTCTGAATCCACATTGCTCATCACGCAATTGACTGTCAACCAGATTCTTAATTCTATTAAGCACAATCATGGAAAGAATTTTACCTGGAACAGAGAGTAGGCTGATACCCCTATAGTTATCACAAGAACTGCGATATACCTTTTTTGGAAATAGGGATAACAATAGCTATCCTTCTCATCTTCATCGGCATCCTCTTTCGGGGCATAACAACAGATAACATTCAAGTCTTTAACGGTTGTCTGAAATTTTGCTGCAAGAAATATTTCATTAATGCACTCATATCCTAGAAGAGCATCACTAGCGTGTCTGCTGAGAAGCAGACCCACGCCTTGGTGATGCTTATTGTCGTCCCTCCCTGAAGAGAGAAATTTAAGATTATTTTTAAGAATCTGGCCTTTATCTGTCCATCTGGTTTCTTGCAAGTGGAGAATATCTAAATTATAACTGTGGAATTCTTGTAGTGAAGACATCAAGAGAAAAGGCTCTGTGCAGAGTCCTCACATTTTAAGTACCTACGGAGAGAAAATGATTAGTGGAATGTTTAAAGAAAATATGTTTATTGAGAGATGGAATGGCGAAAATATCAAACAGCCCCCTAATCGCAGACATGGGGCAAAGACCCATTCCCCCACCACTAAAGGCTGAAGCCATCTACACTGGAAGACTTCCTCCAATGTAGAATTTGACGATGCCAATAGAAGCAAAGAATTCAGGTGCCTGCGATGACCTGTGCTCAGGATTATCCACCAGCTGATAAACATATCCTGTGAATCTATTCACTTGGGGCTGTCAACCCATAAACAAAGAGAAAACCCAGCGGAAGATCATCCCTCCACAGAAGCCCACCAGTGCAGCAAAATCAGGATCAATAATCAAGCTCAGAGCCATATATCTATCCAGTCCAGTGGGTTTATGTGGTCAGCACCAGGACCCTGTGTGGTTGACCACTCCTCAGCACGGTAGAAAAAAAAAGAAAAGTAGCCTTAGTTGTCCAGATCAGTAGGCCACACTAATTTGGCAGCCCTACCCTTCCGTTCACTTCCACAAGAGAGTATCTGTTTTGAAAGGTACTAATGGTCTGCGCCAGTTGATCATAGATTGCGTCAATGGTTGGCGACGAAAATCATCTGTAAAAGGTTAGTCTTAAATTAATGGAAAAAAAATCAGCCGGCATTAGTTCAATCGGTAAGAATACTCTGGCATGTATTTGCCCGGAGCTGCACTCTGCATCCCCTTTAACCCCCTTTAACTCACCCATATTCCACGTCCCTACTGGTCTCCTCTGAGACAACCCTTAGTCTTCTACTTCCAGGCTTTTCGTCGCCGCTCTTGTAGTGTATTGACGATGGAGCAAGAGTTTTCTCCCCAAGGGAGGCAGTCCTTCGCCCCCCCCCTCCTAAAAATGAGAGGCATGTATCCCTCCGGATACACTTGGGGCTGTCAACCCATAAACAAAGAGAAAACACAGCGGAAGATTATCCCTCCACAGAAGCCCACCAGTGCAGCAAATATATATGCAAATATATATAATATATATATGTGGGTCCCTCATGTCGACGAAATTTTTTCCACGAAATATTTATCGTTCATATGCACTTTTTAAATTTAAATATTGTATTAATCCACAACAGTCCCGGATCTAGGGGAAAATAAAGGGGGAGGGGTTAGTCAAGATGAGGCCGAGATGAACTGGAATACCGTTCAGGTATAAATTTCTTCCTTCATTTTGGTGTTGTTACCAAATTTCTTAAAATATGGGTAATGTACCTATGTTTAATATAAGCTCACTGGACAAAAAATTAATTACCCCTGGCTGAATGTCGCCTAATAACGCGTAGCACCTCCGTGCGACCGAAGATCAGCCGTAATCCTTTCTGGCATGGATGCCACTAATGTGTGGATGTAGTGCAAATCAATATTCATTCACTCTTCCAGCAGCAAATGCCGCAGTTTGGCCACATTGGCTGGATGACTGGGACGACGCTTCACTCGTTGCCCCAAATAGTCCCACAAGTTTTCTATGGGATTCAAATCCGGGAATTTGGTGGGCCAGTCGAGATGTTCGAAGGCTTCAGAATGCTTGTTGTGACAAACCAACACACTTTGAGCCCTGTGCTCGCAACAATTGTCGTTTTGGTAGACTGGGATATCCTTTTGGGGTTCACTGTGGAGATGCTGCACAAAAGGAAACGTGATCGTATATTCCTTCTGGTTCAAATGTGACGTTACCACAACCAAAGGTCCGATTTCCTCGTAAGTGAAACACCGGCAGAACATCACAGAGCCTCCTCCAGCTTGAACAGAACCTTGCACACAGTCCACATGGAGGTTTCATGCGGCTTACGATGTACCCGACGACTCGCATCATTCGAGTACCAGCAAAAACGTGACTCATCCGACCAGATCACACGCTTGCAAGAGTCGACAGTCCGGTCTTTGTGACGCCGTGCCCACTGTAGCTGTGCAGCCTTGTGCAGAGCTGTTAACATAGGTCTCTTCCGCGGTGCTCTGCTCCAGATATCCATGGTATTACAGTTCCCTTCGGAGTGTTCATTCGGAAACAGTTTGTTGTAGGGCTGCATTGACTGAATGGAACAATTTCTGCCTCGTTGCAAAGCGGTTTGCCCTGATAGTGTGTGACACACTGCGGCGGTCCCTATTGCTGAGCACAGTCTTTCTGCTGCAGTTCTGGCAACGATTAGCGGCGGACTGCGATGTATGCCGCAGCTGGAAGACCCTTTGAACAGTACATTTCGACACACCTGCAAAGGCAGCAACTTCTTGTACACTATGCCTTTGGCTCGGCCAAACACAGTAACATCTTTTTATCACTCATTCACATCTTTGGAGCGACCCATGTTTCACAGAGCGACTAACACACACATGGTACACTAACACTTCTTGTCACTGTATGAACTCCATAGTGCATGGCACAGCTATTTGTATGACGCATTGATTACTGGTGCGCACTCTGTTGCTGTCGAAAAGACATAACCCTCTTACGGCAGGAGATGACTAATTTTTTGTCCGGTGAGCTTACTTTCTCCTCCTTTCCGGTTATTAGCATTATCAGAAAAAAGGGAGAGGTGGGAAGGCCCCTTACCTTCTGCTTAGATCCGACCCTGATTCATAACAATACATCTTTTAATTCTCTGTATCTTGGGGAGTCGCTCCTCTGTTTTCCTATAAGTTAATATTGAGCACGGTAGCAAAATAGCAACATATTTCTTTAGATCATCATTAATTGATTGTGCGCTAAAAGGGTTGTGAAGATGGCTGTGCTGAAAACAGGGACGGATCCAAACTCATCCTTCAAACTCATTTTTCTCGATTTTGAATCACAAATTTTATAAAAGGATTTTTTTGTTTTGGTTTATACATTTCTCTTATATTTTCGACGGAAAAGAGTTAAAAAACATTTCGAGAGGAGGGAATAGGGGGGGGACGGCTGTTGCCTTTAAACGAAATATCCGATTATCCCATAATGCCAAGTTCACAACACTACCTGGGAACCAGCAATGCATTTCGAATGTTTATTTACTTTTTTTGTCTATTGGGTTGTGTGCGATAAACGTGTTTAGATGAGAATCAAAGGGACCCAGATTCAGATAGCAAATGAAGAATGAATATTGATTTCCTTTTATGCTGAGGTCTCGCTTTCCTGACAGGTGGTGTGTTACACTGAGAGGATTCTGTTAACCCTCAACAACAAATGATTTGCATATTGTTACCTCTCCCTTTCAACCTCACACATCCAAGCATTTTCTATCATTCCGATGTTAAAGATACAGACAGCATTGCAAATTTGTCATTGAAACCCAAAGAGAGGTATCTGTGCAAAGGACTTTCTATCAGAATGAAAGATAGGAATTGATGAGTTAGAGTAATTTTAATATCATTCAGAGAAACTAAGATTAAAATATAAAAGTGGATGACGAAATGCATTCACAGAAGTTTGGCGAAGTGGAAAAGGAGGAGAAGGCAAAAGAAAAATTAAACTTTTATTATTGAAAATTTAGGCTCCTGTTTCGATTTCCCATTTTTGTCCCTTAATTAGCATTAATCTAAAAGTCCGATACATCCTTTTCATCAACGATGCAATTCACAATTCATGTTTTAATTGATTAATTTGTATTTAAAATATTTTTATTTTGCAAATTCCAAGTGTATAAAGTAATCAACTTTTGTTCCTTACTGAGGATTCCCAGGCATAAGAATATCCTTAAAATGCTGATTTAGCATTTCGCAATTACTCTGACTAATTCTCTGCTACGACTTTTTTTGCAGCGAGCTTCAAAATTTGGCTCTCGCCAACTGCCATGTTTGGTTTGCTGATGTACTTCATCATTGGTTTTCCGTGGCCAAATCCAAGGTTCGCCATAGGATCCACAATGCCTTGGAGCTAGATAAAGTAAGTTTGCGTGAGGAATTTTTCACCCTTTCCCTTTACTTCTTATTTGTGCTTAGAAGAATTAAAGTAATTTCGAAACATATGAGCTTCAGTTAAAAAATAAATTAACCTTCAAGCAGCTGCTTACATTATAGGTCTGACAAGAGCCTATTACTATAGTATGCCACAGAGATATCTGTGAGAAAGGCAAGAAGACCTCAACAGAAACACAATACAAGAAAGGAAACATCCATGCCATAGAGGATATCTGTGAGGAAGACGAGACCTCAGCAGAAACACAATAAAAGAAAGGAAACATCCATACCATAGAGGATATCTGTGAGGAAGACGAGACCTCAGCAGAAACACAATACAAGAAAGGAAACATCCATGCCATTGAGGATATCTGTGAGGAAGACGAGACCTCAGCAGAAGGACAATACAAGAAAGGAAACATCCATGCCATTGAGGATATCTGTGAGGAAGACGAGACCTCAGCAGAAGGACAATACAAGAAAGGAAACATCCATGCCATAGAGGATATCTGTGAGGAAGACGAGATCTCAGCAGAAACACAATACAAGAAAGGAAACATCCATGCCATAGAGGATATCTGTGAGGAAGACGAGACCTCAGCAGAAACACAATACAAGAAAGGAAACATCCATGCCATTGAGGATATCTGTGAGGAAGACGAGACCTCAGCAGAAGGACAATGCAAGAAAGGAAACATCCATGCCATAGAGGATATCTGTGAGGAAGACGAGATCTCAGCAGAAACACAATAAAAGAAAGGAAACATCCATACCATAGAGGATATCTGTGAGGAAGACGGGACCTCAGCAGAAGGACAATACAAGAAAGGAAACATCCATGCCATAGAGGATATCTGTGAGGAAGACGAGACCTCAGCAGAAGGACAATACAAGAAAGGAAACATCCATGCCATAGAGGATATCTGTGAGGAAGACGAGACCTCAGCAGAAACACAATACAAGAAAGGAAACATCCATGCCATAGAGGATATCTGTGAGGAAGACGAGACCTCAGCAGAAGGGCAACACAAGAAATGAGACATCCATGCCATAGAGGATATCTGTGAGGATGACGAGACCTCAGCAGAAGGGCAACACAAGAAATGAGACATCCATGCCATAGAGGATATCTGTGACGAAGACGAGACCTCAGCAGAAGGACAACACAAGAAAGGAGACATCCATGCCATAGAGGAGATCTGTGAGGAAGACGAGACCTCAGCAGAAACACAATACAAGGAAGGAAACATCCATGCCATAGAGGATATCTGTGAGGAAAACGAGACCTCAGCAGAAGGACAACACGAGAAAAGAGACATCCATGCTACAGAGGATATCCGTGAGGAAGGAGGGACCTCAGCAGAGAGATAAGACAAGAGAGGAAACATCCATGCGTTATTCAGGTTCCTTTGAATAAATTCCAAACACGGTGACCGATCGACAACTGGAATGATTAAAAGCAGATTTAAGAAAGGCTTTATAAAGGGTTAAATTAAAATAAGGTTTAAAAACGGTAATAAACGCCGAATCAAAATTGTTTAAAATACACTCTGCAACATTGAAATTGCAACACTCAGAAGGAATGATGGTAAGTGCATACAAATCAGCAGGCAGTTGAGTTGCACCAGCATATGCAAATGATTAAAATATGGGACCAATCCGGTTGCGGTGCTTGCCGATACTAGCGTGAATGCCTCTGCCATAATGTTACAACTAAGACCAGTCTCTTGTGAGAAGAATCTTCCTCATTCGATTGGCGAGTTCTAGGAGCAGCTCAATTTACATGGATGCCAAAGCAACAGATTCGCCAACCACATCGCCAGCTGAGGGAATTTGAGAGAGGATTAAATATTGGATTGGGTTGTTTTACCTCTGAGCGGCACTTTTGTGTACACAATGGGCAAATTGACCAGGTCACAAGGACCCCGACAACTCAGAGATGGTTGGTTGGTGGGGAGTATGTCAAAGGCCACCATGAGCATCAGCGTGAGCGGACATACGCACAATTATTAATGGTGCTTAATAACTCAAGTATGCAGCATTCCTAGTTGTCTTTTTTGCTATACGCATGTTTATGTACATCTACTTGTATAACACAGCTCATACTTTGCACTCTCAGGGCCACAGTACTCCCTTAACTCTGTGGCTAGACACTGCTCCAAACGATACTAGCTGCCCTAATCTCATGGACCCAGCTAGGACACAGTTTTCTCTATTGAACCCTAACACACGCATCTCTTCCTGAAGACGTTCAGAGAGGGACTCTTCGCACTCTTTTCATCAGTCAGGAAAAACATCACAGGGAGGTTTCAGTCTTCCCTCTTTGTCACAATGACGTTATGTATGGCCCAATAGCTCACACTATCAGTTCCTCCACTTGTGAACGGAGCTAAATGTGCAGGCTGTTGCGAGTGGGGAGGAGACTCGCATCCCTCTCTCTCTCCAACACCAAGAATCGTTGCTCCATCAACTGAGAAGGAGGCGACGAAATTCACGTCAGAAACGTTCGACCATGACAAGGACCTACTGGACAGCTGATGGGAGAGACAGATGGTAGCCTCCCATCAAGGTTAACCAGCGTGTCTTTAATGTCCCCAGGGTATGCGGCTGACGGCCTTCTCAAGCCCATCACTTACCCCTACTGACCGATGACACAGTGATGAATTTTGAGGAGATAAATCTCAATGCTGGTCTAGGCGGTACCCGAACCTGGGAATTATTATACATCGTCTCATAACACAGATTATGAGCCCCGGATTATTGGCCTCCAAGATGCTGGATGGTTGACCCACCATATTGTGCAATGTTTGGAAACAATGCATCAATGCTGGCAGCAGTTTTTGAAAGAAGGTATCACCTCTCGTCAGTCAGGATCTTGAACACATTGGATAACCACAGCACAAGTGAACAGTTTGATTCTGCGAAAAACTCACGCTGCCCCTGCAACAACACTATCTGCGATCAGAAGAACGTAGATGTTGCTATAAGTCGTCCATCAAAAGACAAACCATACATCGAAGACTGGTGGAGGTAGGACTTCATGCACCGCATCCATTGCATCACCTACCTCTAACCAACGACCATCTGGAGTGGTACTGTGCTTGAGTGAACTGGAACACAGAATGACGTCGTGTGGTGTTCAGTGACGAATCTCTCTTTTGTTTGCGGTCTATTGATGGCCAGGTTCACTTACAGAGAAGAGACAGATAACGGGCTACTGCAGGAGTAATTGTCGAGAAGCATACAGTACAAACGACAGGCGTTATGGTCTGGAGAGCAATCCTATGGTAGCCGAACACCTCTAGAATTCCTCATAGGCAGTTTGATAGATCGGCGGTGAGTGGAGCATATCTTGAATATCGTTTCTATCCCTTTGCGAGAACCTGGCAACGTGTTTAGGCATGATAACGCGCATCCTCATATCTCAAACATCTCTAGGGAACGTCTACACACTCTCAATGTCTGGAGTGGCCAGAAAGAGCAATAGATCTATCCCGAATAACACGAGTATGGGCAATGATTGGACGCGTCTCAGTATCCACGCGCAACCACCACAGACAATGGCCGCCCTGAAATTAGGTGCAGGAACATGGTGGACAGTGCTGCAGGAGGCGATCAGCAGTCTCTACGACTCACTGCCATGACACATTGCTCAACGCATTGTCAAGAGTGGTTATTCTACCTCCTACTGATAGGTATCCTACTGATAGGTATCCTACTGATTTTATCCACTAAAATATAAAATAAAATGTTCATTGATTGATTTTTATAATAAATTTATTGGTTTATGTAAAAAAGTCATCAATTGAAACGGGAAATTTCATTGAATATTTTTTAAAAAATCAATAATTCGATCTATTTTTAAAGGTGGTAATAAGACAAATTACAGTAATTATAGACCAATTGCAATATTACCATTATTTTGTAAAGTTATTGAAACATTTTGTAAAAAAACAAGGAATTTTGAGTTACTTAAACAATCCTCATTTCTTTGCCAGTAGTCAGCATGGATTTTGAGAAATAAGAAATATTGAAAGTGCTCGCTTAAATCTTAATGAATTAGTTTATAAACGAATAAACAATAATAAAAAAATTTAACAATTTTTCGTCACATTAAAAAAAGTTTTTGATTCTATAAATCATGAGATATATTAAAAAAAACTATGTCATTAGGGATTTAGAGGACTGGCTTGTAAATTGGCTAAAGTTTTATATTGAAAAAAGACAACAATATGTGTTAATTAATAGCATAAAAATATAACCAAAAAAAATTAAAAATTACCTCTTTTAATAGGGCCCTAAAGAGTATAAAATAAACCTAAAGCATAACGATGGTGCAATCAATCACTTGAGTTCGTATTCACTTAAAAGGAAGATAGGGGCCGACAATCCTATCGAGTACTTAAACCGGCGTCCTTCAAAGCGAATATGAACTCAGTGACAGGTTGCACCATCCATATACTTTAGGTTTATTTTCTACTTCAATGCCATAAGCTACGAAAGGGCCCTAAGGGAGACAGATATTTTCAAAATTTTTTAATTTATATATATTTTTTGTTGTTATTGCTAAAAACACCTACCTTCAAAAACTTTGACACTTGCGCACATTTACCCCCTTTTTGGAGTCACGTTTGAGGTAAACCATGACACTGGAGATATCACAAGCTTTAATTTGAAACACGACTCGTTAAATTTGAGCACCACGAAAGCCCCTCCCCCATTTTATCAGGGGGGAATAGTGGGGCAAAATGCGAAATAGTTTACGACCGTCATTATACGAGTTTTCATTTGATACCTAACTCATAACTGTAGGCCCTCGCGTTCGGAAGATATAGTAGAACGACTTTCACATTTCCCGTTCTTTAGGTTTTATAGCCTATGACACTCCCCGCATTACACGCTTTCATTGGACACATTTCTCGTTACTTTCCGCACTCGTGTTCAGGAGATATAGGAGAACAATCACTTTCATATATTCCCCCCTTTTTTGGGGGGGAAGAAAGCATTGAAGGTCAATGTTTCGTAGATTACGACATTCCCCACCTCAGAAGATTTCATTCGATATATAGCTTGTTATTCTCGCCTTTTGCGTTCTGGAGATAGAGATGAACATTTGGTTTGCATTTCACCTTTTTTCAGGGGAGAAGAAAGCATTGGGGGGGGGGTTATTTTTTATAGTCTACGACACTCACCGCGTCATTTCCGCAATCACATTCAGGAGATATATGAGAACTGTCGTTTTTATATTTCCCTCCTTTTTTAAGGGAGGACGAGAGCATGGGGGGTCAATTTTTTATAGTCTACGACACTCATCGCGTCAGAAACTTTCATTCCACGTGTAATTTGTTACTTTTGGTCTTCGCGTTCCGGAGATTTAGCTTAAGAAAAGTTTTCATATTTCCCTTTTTTTAGGGAGGAAGAAACCACGGGCGAGGTTTTTTTTATACCCTATGACACTCTGCGTGTTACAAGCTTTCATTTGGCACATAAATCATTAAGTTTCTCCATCGCGTTCGAAAGATATGGTGAAATAACCTTTTGTTAAATCCACAACCGACAAATGTCAAAGCCATAAGCAATAGAAAGATAGATAAAAAGTAATGATGCTTATATTAAACGTGGTATTCCACAAGGATTGGTTTTAGGTCCATTATTGTTCCTTGTTTTTATTATTACTTTTTGCAAACTAACAACATAGGCGAATATTTTTTTCTTTGCTGATGACACAACGTTGATATTTGAAGCAGAAAACTATGATATATTGTTAAATAACATTAACATAGATTTTAAGATTATTCGTGAATGGTTTATGAAGAAATCAAAATACATATTATTTAACTTAATGAACTCAAATTTACCAAATTTCGCAATCCAATTTCACAATTTTAATTGAGATTGTAATTACTTGTAATTGTGAAATCTATATGTTAAAAGAAGGTGTCTGTCTGTGGCAACCCATTATTCATCAGGTAATCAACGTACACACTCCAAATTTTCAGAGAACGTTTCTGATTGTGGTCCGGATTGCAGTGCCAAATTTCAGGTCGAAATTCTAAAAGGGAGGCTTGCTAGAACTAGAGGTCCTGTATAGTCAGAGGCTGGCCATCTCGGTGATTCATGTTATTGGTTGATTGAGTCACGTGGTTTATGGGCGCCATGTTTTGTCGTAACGTGAGACAAAAGCCTATGAGTTAGTGTAAGTGCCAAGTTAAAACTTCTCAGTTGTTATAGTTTTATGCATTTCTACCGCTTTTATTTTGTCTATAAAAGATGTCATATATTTCGAAAGCCTCACTGCGCTACATTTGAGTGTAAAAATTTCACTCAATGATATAAATCAGTATCTTTTTCCGAGGAACTCCATCAGAAGACACCAATCTGCTGCAAAAGTGAAATGAGCTAACTGAAAACCAAAAAATAATTTATTTTAAGGTTCGTTTGAAAAACGAGCTAATGTTTTCACTTTGTCGTCTGCCTATGCCAATACTTCTTCGTCTGTCTGTCCGTCTCTCTGTTAACTGTTGTCTGTCCATTTCTTTGTCCGTCTATAGACAATCATATTTCTTTACTTTTAGAGCTAAATCAGGCGTGTCCAACCTTTTGACTTCCCTGGGCCACATTGAGGGAAGATTTGACTCCCCTGGGCCACATTGAGTGAAGATGAATAGTTTTGGGACCGCACATAAAATATATATTATATAGTTAATGTATACAAATAATAAAACTTCATTTATTTTCTTATTTTTTTTATTATAAAATTAAAAAAATGGCAGCATAAAACTAGTGGGATATTAAAAACTCGCTGAAAATCACATAATCATGTTGAACGCTTATGTCGTAAACACGTAAACTTTACGTTTTTTTGGGCCGCATGCGATCCGCGGGCCGCGAGTTGGACACGCCTGAGCTAAATAAAATATTCTTTTTGGGTTGGATAGGTGTCGAACAAATATTGCTAATCGCAATTTTGAAAATTTTCAATAGCTTTAGTAGCGATCTCTAGCGGTATGAAAAGATGGAAAATGCTAAAATTTTAAACGTATATTGCAAACAAACTATGTACACTGGAAATCTGAAATTTTGATGGTAGAGTGTTAGGTTCAGAAGGTTTACAATGGCAGCAAGGCTTTGCCGTCTTAGCCAAAAGGGGGTGCGAAAATAATTTTTTTTAAAGAGATAAACGAAACAATATATATATATTATTTAACATGAACTAATAAAATATTAATGATATAAACAATATTTGATAATCTCAGCGTTACCTGTAGACGTTTAAACGTTTTTATAAACCAATAAATGTTTTTGTAGCAAACATTTCGCCGACATAAGTGATTCGAACCCATATCTTTCCAGAAACATGTCAGAGTAATCTAACCTATTGAATCAATGCCGTCTCAGTCTTTTTTCCCGCGAATTTTGGGCGCCACCTTTGGCGCCATCTATGATATCGGGTGGCAATCTATGATATCGGGTGGTGTTTTAGTGCTCTGAGTAAGATAGAAATAAATAATGAAATCACATAACGCTATTTAGAGTTATTAATGATTTAAACAATATTTGACAATATTTGATAATCTCAGAGTTACGTGTAGACGTTTGAACGTCTATAAATCAGTAAATGTTTTTTTTTTTGTGAAAAAAGCCGGCTTTAGTTCACAGGTTAGAATATTTTGGCATGTTTCTGGAGAGATGTATGTTCGAATCCTGTATGTCGGAGAAATTTTTTTCCACAGAAATATTAATAATTACATTTTTCTGATCCCCATCAGTTGGAATTTCCAGTGTTAGAGAGTGCTAAAGGTGATAAATAAAAACTCGAAAGGCGACCTGTAGCGGCGAAAAAAAGTTGGAAAATCTTTAAATAAATATTTCAAACGATTTATTTTTGCTAGAAACTTAAAATTTTGGTCATAGAGTGTAATGATCAAATGGTTTACCTTAATAGTAATGATTTGTCCCGTTGGTAAAATGAACCTTTGATGCTTTAAGAGATAAATGAAAAATATTTTGCGCATTACAGGTACTAATAAAACATTAATAGTTTATTTTCTCAATTATACAGTAGTTCGAATTTCTACTGTCAGACGGTACTAAACTAGAATAAATAACTAGAACTCATATCGCCTCTGGCTCATATGGGAATCTCATTTTCAAAGAGAATGAAGTTCTTCCTTTGCGTACTTTTTTACTCCTTAAAAGTTTTAATTATGGATGTTCGTGTTGTTTTTCATCTGTGGTCCCGCCATCCTCATGGACCTTCTGCTATGGCGTATAAACTCACAGGCTCCAGTCAGACATCTGTACAAGCAACTGCTTGATGGATTATTTATTTATATTTTTAATGTATGATGGGGAAATGCACAGTAGTATTTTATTAGTAATTATGAAACATAAATAGTATTTCTCTTTTAGTTCTTAAACTTAAAAAGTTACATTTCTCTCTCTCCTCTGAAAATAGTGCGCAGATAATTGCTGTCATGGGAATTTCTACCATAACACAACTCTGCATTCCGAAATTTCTACCATAAATAGATTACTTGAAATATTCGTTAAAAGTTTTGCCGTTTGGATATTTGGTGATCTCTAATGATATAAATTAAAACTACCTTTGAAAATGCGAATTATATTTAATTAGTACCAACTAAAAAAGAGATTTCAATTATCTCTTAAAACAAAACCGTTCCATTTCTTACCTACCATGGGCTTAGTGTCAACTCATTGTTGTCAAATAGAATTTTTAATTTATCCACTAAAAACATACACTTTTCTGTTAAAACAGAAAAAAGTTGGATTAACCTCCTCCCCCCGGGGTCTAAAGGGTCAAGTGATTGTTCCAATGATAATTTCGTAACCTTCACATTTCAACACTAAAATTTCAAACTTCTAACATAACTACAGTAAAACCTTGGATGCGAGTAACTTTGTTTGCGAGTATTTTGCAAGACGAGCAAATTTTTAAAATAATTTTTAACTTGATAAGCGAGCTAAGTCTTGTAATACGAGTAACATGTATGCGCATGTCTACCAACCGTCACGTTCGGTTTCAGTCGGTCGGTGTCGGTGTGCTTTACATATTTACTCAACATACGTAAGAAGTATTGTTTATTTTCTTTCTAAACGTGGTTAATGAGTATTTCTTGATAACAGTACTGTAACCATGGCTCCCAAAAAGAAAACTGTTGAAAAAGAAAGTGACAAGAAGAAGAAAATGATTACGGTGGAAGTTAAGAAGGAAATCATCGAGAAGCACGCACGAGGTATGCGAGTGGTCGACATCGCAAGATTTTATAATAAGTCTACATCGACTATTTGCACAATATTAAAGAAGAAAAAAGAATTAAGGGGACTAGATGTAGCAAAAGGAGTCACGCGACTATCAAAGCAACGGCCACGTGTTCTGGAAGATGTAGAAAAGTTGCTTCTCGTGTGGATAAACGAGAAACAACTAGCAGGTGATGCTGTGACGGAAAACTGTATCTGCGAGAAGGCAAAGATTTTGTACGCCGACCTCATAAGTAAACTGCCAGATACGTCGATAAGATACGAAGAAGGCTTCAAAGCGAGCAGGGGCTGGTTTGACAACTTTAAGAAGAGAAGTGGTATCCATAGTGTTGTGCGACCCGGAGAAGCTGCGAGTTCGGACGTTAAGGCAGCTGAGGCGTTCGCCACCGAATTTCCGAAACTCATGATTTCCGAGGGTTACCTACCACAGCAAGTTTTTAACTGTGACGAGACAGGGCTTTTTTGGAAAAAGATGCCAAAGAGGACTTACATTACTATAGAAGAGAATGCAATGCCTGGTCACAAGCCCATGAAAGACCGTCTCACCCTCTTGTTTTGTGCTAATGCAAGCGGGGATTTTAAAATTAAGCCCTTGCTGGTGTATCATTCCGAGAATCCACGAGCCTTCAAGAAATGCAAGGTACAGAAGAGTCAGTTAAACGTTATGTGGAGGTCCAACAGCAAAGCCTGGGTCACTCGTATCTTGTTCGTTGAGTGGATCAATGAGGTCTTCGGTCCTACAGTGAAAATATACCTTTTAGAAAATAATCTGCCACTCAAAGTTTTGCTAATTATGGACAATGCCCCTGCTCATCCTCCAGGTCTCGAGGATGACTTACTGGAGGAATTCGAGTTCATTAAGGTGAAGTTCCTTCCTCCCAATGCCACTCCACTACTTCAGCCCATGGATCAGCAAGTCATTTCGAACTTTAAAAAGCTTTACACCAAAGCATTTTTTCAGCGGTGCTTTGAGGTAACTGAAGGAACAAATCTTACCCTCCGAGAATTCTGGAAAAATCATTTCCACATCGTGAACTGTCTCAAGATCATCGATAAAGCTTGGAATGGGGTCACCAAGAGAACGCTCAAATCTGCTTGGAGAAAACTGTGGCCTGACTGCATTCTAGGAGATAACTGTGACGAAGCTCACGAAGAGGAACTGCCAGTTCTCGATGAAATTGTCTCCTTGGGGAAGAACATGGGATTGGAAGTGAATGAAGACGACATTCAAGAGCTGGTGGAGGAACATCGCCAGGAGCTGACCACCGACGAACTAATGGATCTGCATCGCGAGCAACAGCAAAAGTTTGTGGAGGAGATCTCGTGTGAGGAAGACGAGAAAAAGGAGGAGGAATCACTCATGAGATTAAGGACATGTGTAAAATGTGGGAAACAGTCCAAAATGTTGTAGAAAAACACCACCCAAATAAGGCTGTGGCAATGCGAGCAGTCAACCTTTTTAATGACAATGGAATGTCACATTTTCGGGAAATTATAAAGAGAAGGCAGAAGCAAATGTCCCTTGATAGTTTCGTCGTTAGAGTTACACAAAAGGAAAAAGATTCCAGTGTTCCAAACGCAAATTAATTGTGTGTATTATTTTTATGTACTTATATGTATTCTTTTTATTTTGTATTAAACATTTTATTTGAATAAATCTTTTGTTGTGGAACGAATCATTGGGGTTTCCGTTATTTGTTATGAGTTATTCGCTTTGATATACGAGTGCTTCGGATTACAAGTACGTTTCCGGAACGAATTAAGCTCGGTAACCGAGGTACCACTGTACATGGTTTGGAATATTCGTTTAATATTTTGGAATTTTCAAATTTTTCCACCGTTAGAGAGCGCAGTTATAACTTTTGGGAGATTCGAAAAATGCAAATCGTAATATATCATTAATTCCTATCTAACACAAAAAGAATTTTTTTATTTACATGTATAAACGAAAAAGTTTGATGTCTACAGACGGACGGACAGAAAAAAAAGCAAAATTATAAATTAAAAAAAAAGCCCTAAAATTTACTTTTTCTTTTGTAGCCGTTTTCTAAAGTGCTTCCAATCATGAATATCGAAATCTATATCAAATATCACCCTACCCTTTCCCGGAATCCATAAGTACCATGCAATACCATTCAGCTATGCACGCTAAACAATCCAGCGAGGACAAAACATGGAGTCCAATTTTGAAATGAGCAACTTCTAATCTATATAGGGCCTCTGTGTAACAATAGAGGTCCTGTATAGTTAGAGGCCGGCCTTCTCGGTGATTGACTGTCATTGGTTGATTGTCACATGGTTTATGGGCGCCATGTTTTGTCGTACAGTCGCTCAAAAAAGTATCCGAACGCTATGATTGACTACAGAATTCCGAAAAAAATATCTCGCAACGATTTTTTATCGTTGCCATGTTGATAATCGTTGCCATGTATTTTTTTTTTAATTCTGTAGTCAATCATAGTGTTCGGATACTTTTTTGAGCGACTGTACCATGAGACGAAAGCCTATGAGTTATTGTGTGTTTAAACTTCTCAGTTTTTACAATTCTCTACATTTTTACCATTTTTTTTGCTATAAAAGCTTCCATATTTTATCAATGCCTTACTGCGCTGCAGTTGGGTGTAAAAATTTCACTCATAGAAATAAATTAATGAATATTTTTTGCAAAAAAACTCCGTCAGAAGACGGCAGTCGGCTGCAAAAGTGAAACGAGCTAACTGAAAACCAACAAATAATTTCTTTCAAAGTTCGTTTGAAAAACGAGCTAATGTTTCCTCTTTGTTGTCTGCTTATGCCAATATTTGTTCGTCAGTCTGTCCGTCTCTCTATTAACTGTTCTCTGTCCATCTGTCTGTCCGTCTGTAGGCAATCAACTTTTTTATTTTTAGAGATAAATGAAAAATTCTTTTTGGGTTCGGTAGATCTCGAAGAAATATAGCGATCCGCAATTTTGAAATCTTCCAATATAGAGGCCCTATATAGGTAGAGATTGGCCATCTCAAAATTGGATGCCATGTTTTGTCGTCGCTCGGATTTTTTGGCGTACAAAGCTGAATGGTATTGCACGGATACTTATGGATTCCGGAAAAGGGTAGGGCAATATTTGATACAGATTTCAATGCTCACGATTGGAAGCACTTTAGAAAACAGATAAAAAGGAAATGTAAATTTTAGGGGTTTTTTTTTTGAAAGAGAAAATAATATCACTTTGTTTTCTGTCCGTGTGTAGACAATGAACTTTTTTGTTTATGCAGAAAAATAGAAAATTCTTTTTGTGTTGAATTGGTATTAATGAAATATTGCGATTTGCATTTTTTCGAATCTCTTAAAAGTTATAAATGCCCCCTCTAACGGTGGAAAAAGAATATTCCAAAATATCAAATCTGCATAACCAAATGATGTAGTTAAGTTAGAAATTTGAAAGTTTGGTGTTTAAATGCAAAGGTTACGAAGTTACCATTGGAAACAATCGTTTGACCATCTAGACCCTGGGGGGAGATGTGCAATTTTTTGTTTTAGCAGTAAATTGTATGTTTTTAGAGATAAATTTAAAAATCTTTTTCGGTTGGACAGTCATCTGTCAAGAAAGGATATATTGACTTATTCTAGTTGACTTCAATGCCAAAGTTGGTACTGACTCTGACCTTTGGGGAGGAGCAATAGGCCCTTTTTGTATTGGTAGCTGCAATGGCAATGGGCAACGTCTCCTACAGTAAACTCAATGGTTTCAGAATAACTAACACTTATTACAAACACCGCGACATACATTAAGTACACATGGGTTTCACCCGATGGGCTGCCTAAGAATATGATTGATTATTATTAATTAACAGCAAATAGGCTAGTTCTGTTAGGAATACCAGGTCGTGTAGGGGAGCTGAAATTGGATCTGACCAATATCTTGTTAAAAGTGTCTTGCAACTTAAACTTAAAAAGTGTTGTGCTAGGGTTAAAAAATTTACTTTTAATACTGAAGCTCTGAAAGACCCAGTTATAGCCAAAGCTTACCATGATAGGTTACTTAATCATTATGACAGTCATGGTATGCTTACTACTCAAGTTGAGGAAGAATGGAACCATTTTAAACAGGCTTCTTTGGAAACTAACAGTACTCTTTTTGAAAAAAAGGAGCAGAAGAGAAAGAATTATCTGAGTGATAAGGCACTTGAGCTTATTTCGGAAAGAAAGAACTGCAGGAATGTCCTTAAGCTACTAGTACTAGTACTTCCCTACTAGTCCTAATAGAAAGCATTACAGAGAACTTAATAAACGTATAAAAGATCAGTTAGCTGCTGATAAGAACCTTTGGCTTGATGGTTTGGCTGACAAAGCCGAGGAAACAGTTAGACAGCACAACAGGAAAGAGCTGTACCAGATAGTTAATGTTTTGTGTGGTAGAAAACGGACAGGTATACAGGGATTGAAGGATAAACAAGGTAAGGTTATAGAAGGTGAGGATTCTGTCACGGCTAGGTGGGCTGAGCATTTCAGTGATGTTCTAAACAATGTGTTTAATTCTACTCCCATTGTTTGCAATGATGATAGATGCATTGTTGGCTTTAATGTTGACCCTATAACACAATCTGAAGTTAGGTTGGCTGTTTCTAAACTTAAGCTTCATAAATCCCCAGGGGTAGATGAAATTACTACAGAAATGCTTAGAGCTGGGAATGTTTCGGTTACCACTTGGATGACTGAAATTCTGAATATCTTTTATGATAAAGGCATGGTTCCTAAGGATTTTACCAGAGCTATTGTTATCCCTATTTTCAAAAAAGGTGATCGCAGTTCTTGTGATAACTATAGGGGTATCAGCCTACTCTCTGTTCCAGGTAAAGTTCTTTCCATGATTATGCTTAATAGAATTAAGGCAATTGCGTGATGAGCAATGTGGATTCAGAAGTGGTAGGGGATGTGTGGATCAGATATTTTCATTAAGGCAGATTTTTGAGAAATGTTTAGAGTTTCAGAAACCTTGGTTGCTAGCTTTGTTGATTTCAAAAAGGCTTTCGACTCTGTTGATCGTCATAATTTGTGGTTGATTGTGATATCATATGATATACCAGACAAACATAATGAAATACCACTTAACATAATGAAAGCTCTCTATAATAACACTGAGTCGTGTATGAGAGTTTATAAGGCTTGTAGCAATTGCTTTAGCATTACTTCTGGTGTTCGATAAGGGTGCATTTTGTCTCCTTTTCTCTTTATGCGAAATTCACTTCAAGGGAAAGATTTTGGCCTTAAATGGACTGGAGATACAAAAATATCTGATTTAGATTATGTTGATGATTTATCCCTTATGGCAAATGATGTTGATGAGATGAACTCTTTCATTCGAGCTGTTGATGAAACTGGTAGTAGAGTAGGTTTGGTTATAAACAGAGAGAAAACTAAAGTGATGAAAATTGGTCAGGCAGGCTGTGATTCAGTTAATCTGAATGGTTGCAGTCTTCAGCAGATGTCACAGTTTAATTATCTTGGGAGCTATGTAACAGATAATGGTGATATATGCGGCATGAAATTTACAGACGAATAGGGATTGCTGCCGGTACTTTTAAGAATCTCTGGAGAATGTGGAGAAATAGGCGTAAACACCTAAAGACTAAAATTGGACTTTATAATAACTTGGTTCTTTCTAAGGTTAGTTATGGTAGTGAAACGTGGACACTTTGCAAACAAGGTAACAGGAAACTAGATGCTTTTGATTCCAGATGCTTGCGCAGTATCTTGGGCATTAGGTGGTTCAACTTTGTAACTAATAATTAGGTTAAGCAAAGGAGTTTGCAACCTCCTTTAAGCAGCATATTGTGCAGAGAGAGACTCCGTTGGTTTGGCCATGTTGCCCTTATGAATAATTATAGATTGGGGAATAGGGTTATGAACAGTGTGCCTAAAGGCCTCAGAAAGAAGGGGAGACCTAGGATGCGGTGGGCACACAAAGTCAAACAGGACCTTGTTAGAATTTGTGTGCAGTGGCCAGATGCAGTAGATGTAGCTCAGGATAGACTTGCTTGGAGAACTAAATTGCACGGTCTGGTTGGACCTCCGTAGCCCATGACTGCTTGAGGATGATGATGATGATGATGAATAAAATATATCTTACTCAGAGCACTAAAAAATAGTTGCCACCCAATATCATAGATGACGCCGTAAGGAGTCGCCCAAAATTCACGGTAAGAGTGATAATCGTTATTAGCGGAAAAAACACGGACACGTCTTTATTTCAACAGGTTACAATACTCTGGCATGTTTCTGGAGAGACGCGGGTTCGAATCCCTTACGTTCGCGAAATTTATTCCACAAAAACATTTCTGGATTTACAGACGTTTACACGTCTACAGGAAACGCTGAGATTGTAAAAATATTGCTTAAATTCTTAATATTTTGTTAGTGCTTGTAAACCAAAAAAAAATATTGTTTCGTTTATCTCAAAAAAGTTTCTTTTCGCACCACCTTTTGGCTAAGACGGCAAAGCCTTGTTGCCATTGTAAACCTTCTGATCATAACCCCCTACTACCAAAATTTCAGATTTCCATTATAAATAGTTTGTTTCCAATATTCGTCGAAATTTTATCATTTTCCATCTTTTTCACCGCTAGAGGGAAATTAAAAATTTCAAATTTGTGAATCGCAATATTTGTTCGACACCTATCCAACCCAAAAATAACATTTCATTTAGCTCTAAAAGTAAAAAAAATTGATAAAAGTGAACTTTGTGTATAGACGGACAGACAGCAGAGGATGGACAGACAACAGAGAGACGGACAGATAGACGAACAAATACTGGCATAGGTAGACTAAAAAGTGAAAACATTAGCTCGGTTTTTAAATGAACCTTAAAAGAAATATTTTGTTGGTTTTCAGTTAGCTAATTTCACTTTTGCAGCCGATTGCCGTCTTCTGATCGAGTTTCTCGAAAAACGATATTCATTAATTTATTTCTTTGAGTGAAATTTTTACACTCAAATGCAACGTAGTGAGGCATTCATAAAATATGACAGCTTTTATAGAGAAAAAAATGGTAGAAATATATAAAACGATAGCAAATGAGAAGTTTTAACTTGGTACATATACTAATTCACAGGCTTTCATCTCACGGTACGACAAAACATGGCGCCCATAAACCACGTAACTCGATCAACCAAAGGCAGTGAATTACCGAGATGGCCAGTCTCTAACTATACAAGACCTCTATTCCAATAGCTTTAATAGCGCTCTCTAGCGATGGAAATGCTAAAATTTCAAAAGAATATTGCATAAAAAAGAATATTGCAAAAGGATTTCTAGTATAAACTATTTATACTAGAAATCCGAAATTTTGGTAGTACAGTGTTATGGTCAGAAGGTTTACAACGGTAACAAAGCTTTACCTCTTAACCAAATGGAGGTGTGAAAATAAAGCTTTTTTTTATTTTAAGACATAAACGAAATATTCTCTCTTTTTGGTTTTACAGGTAAATAAGAAAACATTAATATTTACAATTTACGAATCCCCATCAGTTGAAATTTCTACTGTTAGAAAGTGCTAAAGGCGGTAAATAAAAACTCAAAAGCTGGAAATACCAGATCTTTAAAGGAATATTGCAAACGATCTTAGGATAGAAACTTAAATTTTTGGTCATAGAGTGTAATGGTCAAGTGGTTTACACTAATAGTAATGATTTGCCCCTTTATAGCAAGAGGGTGTTGGTACATTGCAACTTTTCTGCTTCAAGAGGGTTGTTGGTAAAATTCAACTTTTCTGCTTCAAGAGATAAATGAAAATCATTTTTTGTATTTACAGGTACTAATAAAATATTAATAGTTTATTTTACTGATTAAGCAGTAGTTCGAATTTCTACTGCCAGAGAGTACTGAATGTGCAAAATAACTAGAAGAACGCATATCGCCCCTGGAGCATATGGGAAACTTCCTTTGCTTACTTTTTTATTCTTTAAAAGTTTTAGTTATGGGTGTTCGTGTTATTTTACTGCTGATGTCCTGCCATCCTCATGGATCTTCTACTATGTCGTTTGGCAAGAAGCTGCTTGAGGAATTATTTATTTTCATTTCTTTTAATGTATGATGGGAGAAAAACGCCCATAGTGTATTTTATTAATAATTATGCAACATAAAAGTATTTGTCTTTTAGTTCTCAAATTAGAAAAGTTTCTTTTCTCCCACTCCTCTGAAAATAATGGACAGATCACTGCTGTCAGTGGAATTTCTACCAAAACAGAACGCTACCGCCGAAATTTTTACCATAAAGAGATCGTTTGGAACATTCGTTAAACGTATTGCCGTTTGGATATTTGGTGATCTCTAATGATATAAATTAAAACTACCTTTGAAAACGCAAATTTTATTTCATTATTACCAACTAAAAAAGAGATTTCCAATTATCTCTTAAAACAAAACTGTTCTGTTTCTTACCTACCTTGGGGGTAGGAGTCAATTCCTTGTTGTCAGAGGAATCTTCAAGACTGTCACATTCCAAAATTTCAATTTCTAGCATAACTATATCGTTTGTAATATTCGTTTTAAATTTTGGAATTTCTTGATTTTTTTCCCACAGTTAGAGGACGCAATTATAGCTTTCAGGAGGTTCAGAAAATGCAAATTGTAATATTTCATCAATGCCTGTCCAACCCAAAAAGAATTTTTAATTTATCTCGAAAAACACACAAATTTCTCTTCTAAATGGTCAAGTGATTGTAGACAATGGTAACTTCGTAGCCTTCACATTTCAACACCAAAATTTCAAACTTTTGATATAACTACATCGTTTGGAATATTCGTTTGATATTTTCAAATTTTCAACTTTTTCCACCGTTAGTGGACGTAGTTATAACTTTTGGGAGATTCAAAAAATGCAAATTGTAATATTTCATTAATATCTATCCAACACAAAAATAATTTTTTATTTATCTTTATAAACAAAAAAGTTCGATGTCTACAGACGGATAGACGAACTTGCTACAAAGCGAAATTATCAGTTTTTTTTCTTTTTTTACAAAAGCCCTAAAATTTCTTTTCCTTTTTAGCCATTTTTTAAAGTGCTTCCATCGTAAGCACTGAAATCTGTATCAAATATTAGCCTAACTTTTTCCGGAATCCATAAGTATCTGTGCAATACCATTCAGCTTTGCACAGCAAACAATCCGAACAACGACAAAACATGGCGTCCAATTTTGAGATGTCCAACCTCTACCTATACAGGGTGATTCAAAACTTATCGTTCAAATTTCGTGGGGAGGTAGGGAATACGTCAGGAAACCGATTTCACCTAGGAAAGTAGGTCCGCAAACGTCATCTACATGAACAAAATGGACAAGTAAAGTGAACACAAGGAAACAGTACAGTTAAGTGGTAACGAATGTGACTTTTATTCCAACAAGGTAAAGTACAGGTTCACAGTAGGTGCTCAAAATTGCGACCATTTACACGGACACAGGATTCACAGCGCCGTTGCATTGACCGCCGAACATTTTCAAAAACGCCTGGCATATCACGGAAAATGCCTGCGGCGGCCACTATTCGTGCAACAAGGTCCATTTCACTGTCGACGGGGGTCTCGTACACATGGTATTTCATGGCCCCCTCACAAAAAGAAATCCATGGGCGATAAATCAGGTGACCTGGGTGGCCAAGCGATCGGTCCACCTCTACCGATCCATCGAGCTCCGAATGTTCGGTTCAGGTAATCACGCGCAACAATTGTGCTATGGGCTGGAGCCCCGTCATGTTGATACCACATATCTCGGCGGATATGCGCAGGAACAGCGCCCAGAAAAGTCGGTAACACTGTCTCGAGAAATATTAGGTATTTCCGGCCGTCCAATCGGGGCGGTAGCAAATAAGGTCCCAACAAACAGTCACCAATGATTCCAGCCCACATATTTACGGCAAAACGATGTTGCGCAGCGTGACTTACGACAACCCGTGGAAAACGAGCTAATGTTTTCACTTTGCCATCTGCCCATGCCAATATTTGTTGGTCTCTCTGTTAACTGTTGTCTGTCCATCTGCCTGTCCGTCTATAGTCAATCAATTTCTCTACTTTCATAGCTAAATGAAAAAATCTTTTTAGGTTGGATAAATGTCGAACAAATATTGCGATTCGCAATTTTGAAAATTTCAATAGCTTGAATATCGCCCTCTAGCGATGGGAAAAGATGGAAAATGCTAAATTTTCAAAGAATATTACAAACAATTTACACTGGAAATTTGAAATGTTGGTAATAAAGTGTTATGGTTAGAAGTTTGCAATGACAACAAGGCTTTTCTCTCTTAGCCAAAGGGGGTGCGAAAATGAAACTTTTTTTCAAGAGATAAACGAAACAATATATATTTGTTTCACAGGCCCTGAAAATATTAATGAATTAAACAATATTTGATAATCTCAGCGTTACCTGTGGACGTTTAAACATCTATAAATCAATAAATGTCTTTTGTGAAAAAAGCCGGCGTTAGTTCAATAGGTTAAAATACTCTGACATGTTTCTATAGAGATGTGGGTTCGAATCCCGTATGTCGGCGAAACTTTTTTCCACAAAAATATTAATATTTACATTTTTCTAATCCCCATCAGTGGAATTTCCAGTGTTATACAGTGCTAAAGGCGGTGTATAAAAACTCGAAAGACGACCTCTAGCGGCGGAAAATAGCTGGAAAATATTAAATCTTCAAATAAATATTATAAACCATCTATTTTTGCTAGAAACGCAAATTTTTGGTCATAGAGCGTAATGGTCAAGTGGTTTACCTTAATAGTAATGATTTGTCCCGTTGGTAAAATGCAAGTTTTCTGCTTTAAGAGATAAATGAAAAACTTTTTTTCACATTACAGGTACTAATGAAATATTAATAGTTTCTTTTCTCAATTATATAGTAGTTCGAATTTCAACTGTCAGAGGGTACTCAAAGTGTAAAATAGCTAGAAGAATGCATATCGCCTCTGGCGCATATGGGAATCTCATTTTCAAAGAGAATGATGCTCTTCCTTTGCTAACTTTTTGACTCCTTAAAAGATTTAATTATGGATGTTCATGTTGTTTTTCTGCTGAGGTCCTGCCATCTTCGTGGACCTTCTACTATGGCGTATAAATTGACAAGTTCCTTTCAAACCTCTGTACAAGCAGCTGAGGGGTTATTTATTTACTTTTTAATTATGATGGGAGAAATGCACATTGCAGTATTTTATAATAATTATAAACATGAAAAGTATTTGTCTTTTAATTTTTAAATTTAAAATGTTACTTTTCTCTCGCTTCTCTGAGAATAGTGGGCAGATCACTGCTGTCAGTGGAATTTCTACCATAACAGAACTCTACAAGCCGAAATTTCTACCATTAACAAGATCACTTGAATCATTCGTTAAAAGTTTTGCAGTTTCGATATTTAGTGATCTTTAATGATATAAATTAAAACTACCTTTGAAAATGCGAATTACATTTCTTGAGTAACCAACTAAAAAAGAGATTTATAATTATCTCTTAAAATAAAACCGTTCCGTTTCTTACTTACCTTGGGCTTAGGGTCAACTCTTGTTTTCAACAGAATTTTCAAGACTATCACATTCCACCACCAAAATTTCAAATTTCTAGCATAACTACATCGTTTCCAATATTCGTTTTAAATTTTGGGATTTTTCTATTTTTTCCACCGTTACAGGGCGCAATTTTAGGTTTTGAGAAATTCGCAAAATGCATATTGTAATATTTCATCAATACTTGACAACCCAAAAAGGATTTTTAATTTATCTTTAAAAATACACTTTTCTCTTTAAAAAAAAGTTGCATTCACTTCCCCCCCCCCCTGGGTCTAAAGGGTCAAGTGGTTGTTGCCAATTGTAACTTCGTAACCTTCACATTTCAACACCAAAAGTTCAAACTTCTAATATAACTACTCCAATGTAACTACATCGTTTGGAATATTCATTTGAAATTTTGGATATTTCAAATTTTTCAATCGTTAGAGGGCGCGGTTATAACTTTTGGGAGATTTGAAAAATGCAAATCGTAATATATCATTAATACCTATCTAACACAAAAAGAATTTTTTATTTATCTGTATAGCCATCCCATGACCGGGTGGTTAGCGCGCTTGGCTACTAAGATCCCGCCATCCTCTCAGACCTACTCTGGCATGTAAACTGACAGGCTTCTGTCAGAGCTCTGTGGCAAACAGCTCCTTGAAAGGGGTATTTTTTTTATTTTTCTTTATAAACAAAAAAGTTCGATGTCTATAGAAAGACAAACAACAAAGCAAAATTATCTTTTTCTTTAAAAAAAGTCCTAAAATTTACTTTTTCTTTTTTAGCCATTTTCTAAAGTGCTTCCAATCATGAACAGTGAAATCTGCATCAAATATTACCCTACTTTTTTCCGGAATCCATAAGTACCATGCAATACCATTCAGCTATGCAGGCTAAACAATCCGAGCAACGACAAAACATGGCGTCCAATTTTGAGATGTCCAACATCTACCTATATATAGGGCCTCTAGCTAAAACTAGAGGTCCTGTATAGTTAGAGGCTGGCCATCTAGGTGAGTCATTGGCTGATTGAGTCACGTGGTTTATGGGCGCCATGTTTTATTGAACCGTGAGACGAAAGCCTATAAGTTAGTATGTGTACCAAGTTAAAACTTTTCAGTTATTATAGTTTTATACATTTCTACCACTTTTTTGTCTATAAAAGCTGTCGCATTTTATGAATGCATCATTGCGCTGCATTTGGGTGCAAAAATTTCACTCAAAGAAATAAATTAATGAATAGTTTTTTCCGAGAAACTCCATCAGAAGACGCCAATCGGCTGCAAAAGGGAAATGAGCTAACTGAAAACCAAAAAATTTCTTTTAAGGTTCGTTTGAAAACGAGCTAATGTTTTCACTTTCTCATCTGCTTATGCCAATATTTGTTCGTCTGTCTCTCCGTCTCTCTGTTAAGTGTTGTCTATCCATTTATCTTTCCACCTGTCTGTACGTCTATAGGCAATCAATTTTGTTTTCCTTTTAGAGCTAAATGAAAAATTCTTTTGGGGTTGGATAGGTGTGAAACATATATTGCGATTAGCAATTTTGAAATTTTTGAATAGCTTTAATAGCGCCCTCTAGCGATGGGAAAAGACGAAAAATACTAAAATTTCAAACGAATATTACAAACAAACCATTTACACTGGAAATCTGAAATTTTGGGAGTTGAGTGTTATGGTCAGAAGGTTTACAATAGTATTAGGGTTTTGCCGTCTTAGCCAAAAAGGGGTGAGAAAATGAAACTTTTTTAAGAGCTAAACAAAACAATACATAATTTTTTTTTGTTTTACAGTCACTAACAAAGTAGCAATGATTTAAACAATATTTCATAAACTCAGCGTTACCTGTAGACGTTTAAACGTTTATAAATCAATAAATGTCTTTTGTGAAAAAAGTCGGCGTTAGTTCAACAGGTTTAAATACTCTGACATATTACTGGAGGAATGCGGGTTCGAATCCCGTATGTCGGCGAAATTGTTTTCCAAAAAAATATTAATATTTACATTTTTCGAATCCCCTTCAGTGGAATTTCCAGTGTTAGAAAATGCTAAATGCGGTATATAAAAACTCGAAAGGCGACCTCTAGCGGCGGGAAAAAGCTGGAAAATACCAAATCTTTAAGTAAATATTAGAAATTAAAAACTATTTTTGCTAGAAACTTAAATTTTTGGTCATCGAGTATAATGGTCAAGCGGTTTACCCTAATAGTAATGATTTGTCGCGTTGGTAAAATGAAATTTTCATTTTTTCTCTTTATTTTAAAAGAGATAAATGAAAAATTTTTTTGCACATTACTGGTACTAATAAAATATCAATAGTTTATTTTCTCAATTATATAGTAGTTCGAAATTGCACTGTTAGAATGTACTGAAATGTAAAATAACTAGAAGAACGCATATCGCCTCTGGCGCATATGGGAATCTCATTTTCGAAGAGAATGAAGTTCTTCCTTTGCTTACTCTTTCATTCCTTAAAAGTTTGAATTATCGATGTTCGTGTTGTTTTTCTTCTGAGGTCCCGCCATCCTCATGGACCTTCTACTATGGCATATAAACTGACAGGCTCCTGTCTGACCTCTGTATAAGCAGCTGCTTGAGGGGGTATTTACATATTTTTAATGTATGATGGGGGAAATGTGCGTAGTAGTATTTTATTAGTAATTATAAAACATAAAAAAGTATTTGTTTTTTAGTTCTTAAATTTAATAAGTTGCTTTTCTCTCGCTCGTCTGAAAATAGTGGGCAGATCATTACTGTCAGCAGAATTTCTATCAAAGCAGAATTCTACACGCCGAAATTCCTACCATAAACAGATCACTTGAAACATTCGTTAAAAGTTTTGCAGTTTCGATGTTTAGTGATCGCTTGTGATATAAATTAAAACTACCATTGAAAATGCGAATTTCGTTTCATTAGTAATCAGCTAAAAAAAAGATTTCTAATTATTTTTTACAAAAAAACCATTCCGTTTCTTACCTACCTTGGGCTTAGGGTTAACTCATTGTTGTCAATGGAATTTTCAAGACTGTCTAATTCCACCTCCGAATTTTTAAATTTCTAGCATAACTACATCGTTTGCAATATTCGTTTTAAATTTTGAGATTTTTCGATTTTTTCCACCGTTAGAGGGCGTAATTATGGCTTTTGGGAAATTAGTAAAATGCAAATTGTAAATTCCATCAATACCTGTCCAGCCAAAAAGGAATTTTTAATTTATCTTTAATAACATACAATTTTCTGTTTGAACAAAAAAAAAGTTGCATTCACCTCCCCCCCTGGGTCTAATGGGTCAAGTGATTGTGTCAATGGTAACTTCGTAACCTTCACATTTCAACACCAAAATTTCAAACTTCTAACATAACTACATCGTTAGAATATTCTTTTGATATTTTCCAATTTTCAACTTTTTCCACTGTTAGAGGGCGCAGTTATAACTTTTAGGAGATTCAAAAATTCAAATCATAATATATCATTAATACCTATTTAACACAAAAAGAATTTTTTATTCATCTGTATAAACAAAAAAGTTCAATGTCTACAGAAAGACAGACAACAAAGAGTAATTATATCTTTTTTCCTTATAGAAAAAAGCCGTAAAATTTACTTTTTCTTTTTTTAGCTGTTTTCTACAGTGCTTCCAATCATAAACACTGAAATCTGTATCAAATATTGCCGTTTCCTTTTCCGGAATCCATAAATACCCTGCAATACCATTCAGCTATGCATGCTAAATAATCTGAGCAACGACAAAACATGGCGTCCAATTTTGAGATGGCCAACCTCTACCTATATATGGCCTCTAGCTAGAACCAAATATATTTCCCATGCCAATTCTGCGGGAAACGAGAATCGCTGTCAAATTTACTGTTTCCGTTTTCTGCTCCCTAACTGTGAAAGTAAAGTGTTAAAATATCATTTAAAACTTGTGCTGCAAATCTGATGCCGTTGCCAGATTCCCACCATTTCCAAAAGCATTATTTAGGTGTTCCATTGCAGCTAGTGACCTGATTTTCTAACCAAAAATGGAGTCGGGCAGGGGGAACCCGCGTACGAATATTTGGGACCTATTCGTGAAGTGCGTCGGGAATTACAGAATGCCAAAATGTGACGAAATAAATATCTCGATCGTTTCTCACGAGCTCTTAGGGCGCGCGCCGATTCAGCAATTGACCTTTGCAAAACCGTGAAAATCTTTGTATTGAAATTGTGATAAAATGTCGGGCTGAGGGAATACTCATAAAACTAAGTGCAGGAAACAGAATATGCAGATTAAAAGTGAGACACGAGCTGTCACAATTTGTGTAGAAACGAAGCCCCAGGCCAAGTTAGAATCTGATTTTTAAACCAATCGCGTTTTAGTTACCACGTGGATAACTGAAATTTTGATTATCTTTTATGATAAAGACATTTTCGTAAGAATTTTATCAGAGCTATTATTATTCCTATTTTTAAATAAGGTGATTGTATTTCTTGTGATAACTATAGGGGTACCAGCCTACTTTATGCTCCAGGTAAAGTTCTTTCCATGATTGGGATTAAAAGAAATAAGAATCTGGTTGACAGGCAATTGCATGATGAGCAGTGGTGGATTCAGAAGTAGTAGGGGATGTGTACATCATATTTTTTCATCAGGCAGATTCTTGAGAAATGTTTAGAATTTCACAAACCTGTTTACTAGCTTTGTTGATTTTCAAAAAGGCTTTTGACTCTGTTGATCGTCATGATTTGTGGTTGATCGTGATATCGTATGGCATATCACACAAGTTAGTTAACATAATGAAACCTCTCTACAAGAACACTGATTCGTATGTGAAAATTAGTAAAGTTGCAGAGAATGGTTTAGAATTGCTTCTGGTGTTCGAGAAGGGTATATTTTGTCTCCTTTTCTCTTTAGTTTGGTTATTGATTATGTTACGAGAAATTCACTGCAAGGAAAAGATTTTGACCTTCAATGGTCTGGTGATCTAGAAATTTCTGATTTAGATTATTCTAATGATTTAGCCCCTTTGACAAATGATGTTGATGATATGATTATTCATTAGAGCTGTTGATGAGAGTGGTAGTACAGTAGGCTTGGTGAAAAACAGTGAAAAAACTACTAGTGATGAAAAAACTAGTGATGAAAATTGGTCAGGCAGGTTGCAGTTCATTTAATCAAAATGGTTTCACTCTTCAGCAGGTGTCGCAGTTTAATTATTTTGGGAGCTATGTAACATACACCGAAGAGCCCAAATATTATGACCAGCGTGTTTTATGCAAATCGAGAAGCAGCTGCAGGTAAACGACGGTGCGTGTGAAGGTCATGAAATGGTATAAATAACATCTGATACTGAACTCCCTTAATCAGTGTTATTCTTGTTCTTCAGATAGGAAAGGCAGCAGACTTAAGTGAGTTTGACAAAGGCCACATTTTAATAACCAGACGATTGGGTCAGAGCATTTCCGAGACGGCAAGGCTTGTGAAGTGCTCACAGTCAGTCAATACCTTCAAAAAGTGGTCTGAGGAGGGAAAAAACCATGCACCGCCAGCAAGGTGTGCGCTGACTACAGCTCATCGATTCTACAGGTATGGGATAGCGAAGGCTATGATACGAGCCAACAAAAGGGATACTGTGGTGCAACTCATCCGTAATTTGAATGCTGGTGGCGGAAGTAATGTGTCACAACGCATCGAACACTGCTGAAAATGGAGCTGCATAGCCACAGGCCGCTCCGAGTGCCCATGCTAACCTCGGTTCACCGTTGAAAGCGCCTACAATGGGCACACGAGCATCAAAACTGTACCTTGAATGATTGGAAGAAGATCGTCTGGTCTGATGGATCTCGTTTCCTGTTGCGCCATGTGGACGGTCGTGTATGTGTGCGTTGTTTACCTGGGAAAAAACCATGCACCGCCAGCAATTGGTGTGTTTGCACCAGGAAGAACAGTGGGACGCGTTGGGTTGGGTTGCTTCACCTCTGAGAGATACTGTTTTTAACACAGTGGGCTAAATGGCCATACTACAAGAACCCTGAAGGCTCAGAAAAGGTTCGGAGAGGGGCCCACTAAGACAGCTGTTAGGAGATAGATGATAGCCCCCCATCACGGCCAACCAGCGTGTTCTTTAATGTGCACAAGGTATGACTCTCCTGCACATGTGGCCATAGCTTAATGTCCCATCCGACGAACGGAAACCTTTCCAAGCCCATCAGTGTCCCTCTACTGAAATGGGCAAAGTAGAAGTTTTTTGCGGAGACAAATCTCAATGCTGGCCCAACTGGAATTCGAAACTGTGAGCTGCAGAATACGAGCCTGGCGTGCTACCGACTGAGCTACCCCCACCCCCACCGTGGGACGAAAACAAGCCGGTGGAGGAAGTGCAATGCTTTGGGCAATGCTCAGCTGGGAAACCCTGAGTCCAGTCATTCGTGCAAGAAACTGTGACGTCTACCATCTACCTAAACATCATTTCAGACCAGGTAGATCCTTTCATGGCAACGGTAATTCCCTCTAGTAGTCCCTTCTTTCTGCAGGATAACGCGCCATACCACACTGCCTGGATTGTTCGAGAATGGTTCACTGAACATGAGGAAGATTTCCAGTTGTTGCTCTGGCCTTCAAATTCCTCAGACATCAATGCAATCGAGCATCTGTGGTTCTGTTGTAACAGCATATCCGATCTGCGGCGACTCAACCACATAACTAACAAGAGTTAAATGACCTGCTGCTACCGTGTTGGTACCAGATACCACAAGACACCTGTAGAAAACTTGCAGCATTCATGCCTCGCAGGGTAAGAGCTGTTTTGGCGGCACGTGGAGGACCAACATCATATTAGGCAGATGGTCATAAAATTTTGGCTGTTTGGTGTATACTGTTGATGTGCCTCATGAGATAAACACAAGAATAGGAATTGCTGCTGGGACTGGTAAGAATATCTGGAGAGTGTGAAGAAATAGACGTATACACCTAAAGACTAAAATCAGATTGTATAATAATTGGCTCTTTCTAGAGTTTGTTACGTAGTGAAACTTGGACCCTTTGTAAACAAAATAACAGGAAACTTAATGCATTTGATTCTAGATGCTTAGGCAGTATCTTGGGCATTAGGTGCTTCAACATTGTAAGTAATGTTGAGGTTAGGTAAATGAGTTGGAAACCCCCTTTGAACAGCCATATTTTGCAGAGAGAGAGACTCCGTTGGTTTGGCCATGTGCCCGTATGGATAATTATAGATTGGCGAATATGGTTATGAACAGTGTACCTAAAGGACTCAGAAAGAGGGGGAGACTAGGATGCTGTGGGCAGACAATGTCAAACAGGACTTGTTAGAATTGGTCTCCACTGGCGAGATACATAAGATGTAGCTCAGGAGAAATGTGTTTGGAGAACTAAATTGAGCAATCTGGTTGGACCTCTGTAGCCCATGGCTGCTTGAGGATGATGAAAAGTGTAATTACGTAAGATTTCATATGATTTTTCACGATGTATTTATTATTCCTTATTGTTTGTTAATATATATATATATCTATTCTATTGTGATAAAATGATTGTGTAAGTTTTAAAAATCATATTTCCGTTCAAATTAAAAATTCTAAAGTATTCCGAATCGATATTTGTTATTCTATGGGTAAAATCACGATTGCCTTATCAGAAAAAACCAAAGTTTTCATCATTATAACAAAACCGTTTTTGGAGGTAATATGAGCATCTGTCCCTAACATTCAGTACGAAAATATTACGATTAATAAATTATGAGATGCTTCTTTAATGTTCATAATATTTCCTCATTATTTTATTTAATAAATAATTTTTGCTTTCCTTTTGGCTGCTTTGGATTCTATGATTACTCACCAGAAAGTAAGTCAGTCTTTCGCAGTTTTTTTTTTATGAAATGAAAAGTTTAAAGAAAGAGTTTTATATGTTTCACTCACCACCGTGTAAAGATAGGACATAAACTAATTGTCATAACAAATTATTAAATTTGAAAATATCTATTTGAAAACGTACCTTCAAAAATACATTTATCCTGGGAGAAAAATCATTATTTTATTCGTACAAAGTGTGTAATATCATGTTTTTTTTTTTCGTTTTTTTAACCTGAAATTACTTATTAGAACTACAATAGATCCAGGAATTTCATATTACAGCTACAATAGAGAAATATGCAACTGATGATAGAATAAAGATTCGGGAAAACATTAAAATGCATAAAACAGTTTCGAATTTTTAAAAATTTATCCCATATTTCAAAATTTTCTTTCAAAATTGTCCCATCAATTTAAAAACATAAGAATGAGATACAAGGGAAGAACAAATAGAACTGTAGATTGAATGGTATACAAGACAATTTCTCTTCCTCTTCAAAAATAAAATTTTTATCGTTTCATGGCTTTTCTTGAATCGAAATCGAGTAGTAAGTTAATCGAAATCGTCAATTTTCAAACATTGCCGTATTCAATAATTAGCCAAATAAACATTATTTACAGTATGTACAAGAAAAATCTTAAATAATTGCTCTCATATGTAGGCATGGACGAGGCCAGGTTTTTTGTAATTATTAGTTAGAAAAATAATAGGATCACACTATGTAGTTCGGGCGTCTGATAAAAGAGGCGAAAGATTTGATCCAATAAGGATAAGGAAACTTAGCCATACACCGGAAATAACAAGGCGATGAGAATGTGAGCCAAATATGCATTAAGAGAATGAGCCCATGTCTTGGATGGCTTAAGGCGATGAGAATGTAAATTCAATGGGCATAAGGGAATAAGGTCACGTATCACAATGACGAAGGGCAATGAAACTGTGGACTGGATGGACAGTAGTGAAGAGTGATTTACTCTGATCTGGATGGACTTAGTAAAATGTAGCTATGGACAGTCATATGAATCTGAAGTAGGGAAAAGAATTACACTGGTTTACAAGGATTTAATAACATGAACAATTGTAGCTGCCTTTAACAATTTTACAGGTGCTGATTTCAGGCAACTTGGAGAATACTAGATATTTAATTTTTTTTTTTGGAGGGAAACACTGATTGCCAAGTGAGAGAAAACCATTCAGGTAGTAATACTAGAGACGGGAGTACTCATAACTACTGAACACCGTTTCCAAATTTGTATACGGTCCCCTAAGCTTCTAGCATAGAAATAGTTTGAGAGAAGTTCCGCAAACCTCTAAGTTTCTGTTACTAGGTTTCCTGCATTTTTCAATGACGTCCTAACTTGGATTTCACTGAAGGTGAAGAGTTCGACATCCTAGGATGGGGCTATGAAATTTATTGGTTGACCCCCCTTCACTGTCGCTGAAGAGATGGTGTTCCCACGAATGGTTTACACAGATGTTCTCTAAACGCGATAGCATCAGTGAAAATGTCACAACTCATGTCAGTATTGAAAGGCAGGCTAATGGTCCAGGTTCTATCGCTCTTATTGTTTCTTGAGTGTCATTCCTATACTGAGAGCTCCCCTCTTTCAAGAGCGAGGTGCTTTGAGAAGCGTTCTGTTGGGAAGCAGCATTGTACTTAAGAAACATGACAACAAGCGCGAAGTAACAGTCAAGGAGGCGTGACTCTGAATAGTGTCATCTCTGTGTGTTCGGAGGATGCTTTGTGTTGCTAGGTTTCCCCCATTTCTTCCCCTCCAGGGGCGTCCTAACTTGTATTCCACGGTCGGTGAAGAGTTCGACATCGTAGGATGGGGCAACGAAATTTATTGGTTGCCCCCATTTTGCCCCTTTACTGGCGCAAATCGCCCCAGTGTTCTCTAAACGCGATAGCATCAGTGTAAAAAATCCGTAACTCACGTGTATCTTTCGCTCGCCACCCCCCTTCAAGGGGGCGTATCATACACTCAAGAGAAAGTAGCATGGTTGTTAACGAGTTGAGAATGCTATTCAATGACATTCCGCTTAACAGAAGGGATGCTAGCGACAATGAAAGCCTCTCCAGCTAAATGTCATACCGATGTAACAGAAAGGGAATTTCGTTTTGAGGAGCTGCAGACTGTCTGCAAGGGTTGGGTTAATTGGTCGAGCACATTGACTGGTACTTAGCTAGCAGAGTGTGCCCTTAGGTGTCTGTGGCTTAGATGAGAGAAATGGCGCAATCTGTAGTAAGGGAGACGTGGTTGAAGTCGTAAACGCGTCAATAAGCACGAACGCGATAGAAGGTACAAACAGCTATGTGCTTGGGAGCGTGACAATGGTCTTGAAGGAGGTGTGCCACGGAACTTCCGTAGCGTACGAAGAATAACACGTGGGGTGCAACGAACCACCGTCACTCGGACCAAGTGCCGTCAGACACATCAACAAACAAAAGGAATAAATGTTTTTCCAAAGTAAATAGACAATTTTTGAAGTGTAAAATACAAAACTCCACAGGAGCCAAAGCGCATTTGCGGAAATATTAGATTAAGAAAACAAAAAGTATTATAAAGCAACAGTGCCAACTTAACACTGACATATAATAATCCCATTAACAATATGACTCAAAAAGTATATTTTGACACTATATTCATGCATGGCATAACAAATTTTCTACATTTTCCTCGAGTATCCATTTCATAATTAATTTTTAAAAAAATTTCCTTATGTCTTATTGTTATGTTATGTTTCTTTCATTCTTTTGTTATGAGGTTTGACAATGATCTCAAAACGTATTGATTATGGTGTTAAAAAAACTGATTTTTTCCCCGCTGTCACGTACATTGCGTTGGACAATAGAGGGAGCCCTACATTTTGAAAAACTAATTGATTTTTCTGCTAGAATCACGAGATCAGTGCACAGGGTTAAAATTTTAATTCATGTTATGCAGACGAGGCAAATAGGTCAATAGGTCATGCGCTTAAAAAAATCATTCAAACAGTATAACTTTGATGTAGGTTCCTGTATCGAAGACAGAGTGCTTTCTCTGCAAGGCACCAACCCATGGGCTAAGAATCTTTCTCAAACACATTCACAGCATGTTTTTTCACGGATCGCTATCTCGATAGATTTAAATGCGCTAATAGAGTGCACAAGACTTTGTACGAAATCGTTTATAATATTACCTCTAAAGTTGAACTGAAAAAAAGCGAAGGCTCTCTGGTTAAATATTTAGACGATAATACACTCTCTGATCGTTAAAATCAAACGTTGCCAAAGAAATTAATATACCCTCAGAAGTTTGGGCTCTACTAACACGATGTAAAATACGTTTACCTACTAACAGCTCAATCAGGAAAAGACATAATTATTCAATGTAACGATTTTTGAAAACAATCGAAGAATGGTAACTATGTTACAGAAAGATCTGGCCGAGGTGTAATTGCATCGCTGCACTTTATACTATAAATAAATAAAGCTGCTATCCATGGCCTTAAGTAAATTTTCAAATCAGACATGTAAATTGTTAATATTGAGATTACAGAAAATAGTAACTTTCAAAACATTTATTTTAGCATTCACGGTTAACAGTAAATGATAGGCAAAGTTTAAAACACATTACACAAAAAAGAGGACACGGTACCCTTTTACCTGATTTCTCTCTCCGTAGGTAAAGGTCGTGGTAGATAATATTTTTGATGAGTGCCAAACAAGGTGGTTTCATTTAGAGTGTCGAAATAATTGGCAGACTTAAATTATACTGCCTAACTAATTAATGTTTAAAGATATTTTGTCACTGTCTTCATTAACCAACGTATTAAAGTTCAACACTCGAAAATATTTTTAGGTTTTGTGGGGTGCCTTGCCACAAATCTTGACCAATTGCAGGGTGCACATTTTCAGTAATAAGTCCTTTGTCGAGAAAATGATCATTATTTTGCATCCCAGTGCGATAACAAAATATTTTTGAAGTATGGCGATGCATTTTCTAATCTGTAAATACTTTTATTCGTCCACATAAACTTTAGATCCCGGTAATCCTGCACTACCTAAAACGAGTTAGGATAGAATAACGAATTAAGATTTAGAGCGTATATCTCGCCATGAATTATTTGTACACGGTTTTATCCGTGGACCAAAACAAAGATTTGTCAAAATAATCAAAACTTCATGCAGGTGTAAGGTACTTCTGGATATTAAACGTTCAAGTGGCTTGGTACCCCAGTACATTTGAGGATAGTACAAATATATTTACAGGAATTGCATAATATATATAAACAAAATGTCAAGTTACACGGTCAAACGTGTAATACTATAAAAAAAACGTAGTGAACTTAGGGGAAGAAGGTTTAAGACGCCAGAGAGTAATATTGAATAAACGAACAGGGGAAAATACAATAATCCAGATAAAGATGAGGAACAGAAGATATTTTTGGTGAAATGTTTCAATATTCTAATGTAGTTTCTGAATGTAAAGTGATGTCGATCGATAGAGTTGAGTTTGCTTGAAAGTCAAAAGAAATTTCACCATACTTAGCTTATAACAAGGCTTCCTGATTTTTATCAGAATATTTGTTATTACTACTTAAAAATATGCATCCTGGGCTGTTAGAGTAAAAAGCCGCATACCCCATAATTCTGGGTAAAACATTCAGGAGTTGGATTTTTTAAATTCCCCCCTGTGAGGGGACCATGCAGAACAGGTCTCCACAATAGCAGCGACTTTCAAGCCCACTGTCCGGACACGTGACCGAGGACGACTCCAATTTTTTAGCTTTAATACGCTTGGTATAAATCAGAAGTCCTGTGTCAAACACGCAGACAATTATACCGTTGTTTTAAACTGACTTTACTGTTAACCGCTGAAATCACAGACAGCGACCAAGACGTCAGCCGTACCGTTGGCTGACTGAATATTCCACAGGCATCTGTAGTTGTGCGAGACATATTACTCATTAGGAAGTATAGTGTTCCTTTGATTTTAATCAGTGGACAGTGAATATAGCGTTTGTATATGGATGCTATTTGATTTTAATCACCACGAAGTGTATACAGTATTTGTATATTTATGTCGCTTTGATTTAAATCAGCAAAAGCTGTATATCCCGATATTGACCTCTTTTTTCAGTTTCCACTACCATCTAAGAATATGGGAATCGGTTTCGTTGGTGAACAGTTGTTTACCCTCATATCGACCCATGACGCATCCTAGAAAAACACACTGTGGATGGGTTTGAGGTAGGTTCTGTAACCCCTGGGGTGGTGTATTGCAGGAATGCGTGTCGTTAAAGTTACAAGGGATGTTTTTTTAGAAAGATCCTTTAACCCCTGGATGGTATATTGCAGAAGAGCGCTCCATCTCGGAGATCATGCCACCCTGGGCGCAAGCCCCTGTTATGGTGAAAATGTCTCATCTTCGATGTCTAAACTTTAACTCTCTGTATAAGATGCGATACTAGGGGTCTTCGAAAAATAGTGCGCACCATTCCCGTCGTGAAGGTATATTGCGATTTTCAAGTGGAAACCTTTTCAAGTCAGCTTTCATAAAGAGGAAGATAACGCCTATGTGTTTGCACTTTTCTTCACGGAAGTAAATTACTAGCGCCAATTGGCATCTTACATTCTATAAAGTTTTTTCCTATAAGAAGGGAGACAGTTACAGTTTACAGATTAGAAAATGCATCGCCATACTTCAAAAATATTTTGTTATCGCACTGGGATGCAAAATAATGATCATTTTCTCGACAAAGGACTTATTACTGAAAATGTGCACATTGCAATTGGTCAAGATTTGTGGCAAGGCACCCCACAAAACCTAAAAATTTTTTCGAGTGTTGAACTTTAATACGTTGGTTAATGAAGACAGTGACAAAATATCTTTAAACATTAATTAGTTAGGCAGTATAATTTAAGTCTGCCAATTATTTCGACACTCTAAATGAAACCACCTTGTTTGGCACTCATCAAAAATATTATCTACCACGACCTTTACCTACGGAGAGAGAAATCAGGTAAAAGGGTACCGTGTCCTCTTTTTTGTGTAATGTGTTTTAAACTTTGCCTATCATTTACTGTTAACCGTGAATGCTAAAATAAATGTTTTGAAAGTTACTATTTTCTGTAATCTCAATATTAACAATTTACGTGTCTGATTTGAAAATTTACTTAAGGCCATGGATAGCAGCTTTATTTATTTATAGTATAAAGTGCAGCGATGCAATTACACCTCGGCCAGATCTTTCTGTAACATAGTTACCATTCTTCGATTGTTTTCAAAAATCGTTACATTGAATAATTATGTCTTTTCCTGATTGAGCTGTTAGTAGGTAAACGTATTTTACATCGTGTTAGTAGAGCCCAAACTTCTGAGGGTATATTAATTTCTTTGGCAACGTTTGATTTTAACGATCAGAGAGTGTATTATCGTCTAAATATTTAACCAGAGAGCCTTCGCTTTTTTTCAGTTCAACTTTAGAGGTAATATTATAAACGATTTCGTACAAAGTCTTGTGCACTCTATTAGCGCATTTAAATCTATCGAGATAGCGATCCGTGAAAAAACATGCTGTGAATGTGTTTGAGAAAGATTCTTAGCCCATGGGTTGGTGCCTTGCAGAGAAAGCACTCTGTCTTCGATACAGGAACCTACATCAAAGTTATACTGTTTGAGAATGATTTTTTTAAGCGCATGACCTATTGACCTATTTGCCTCGTCTGCATAACATGAATTAAAATTTTAACCCTGTGCACTGATCTCGTGATTCTAGCAGAAAAATCAATTAGTTTTTCAAAATGTAGGGCTCCCTCTATTGTCCAACGCAATGTACGTGACAGCGGGGAAAAAATCAGTTTTTTTAACACCATAATCAATACGTTTTGAGATCATTGTCAAACCTCATAACAAAAGAATGAAAGAAACATAACATAACAATAAGACATAAGGAAATTTTTTTAAAAATTAATTATGAAATGGATACTCGAGGAAAATGTAGAAAATTTGTTATGCCATGCATGAATATAGTGTCAAAATATACTTTTTGAGTCATATTGTTAATGGGATTATTATATGTCAGTGTTAAGTTGGCACTGTTGCTTTATAATACTTTTTGTTTTCTTAATCTAATATTTCCACAAATGCGCTTTGGCTCCTGTGGAGTTTTGTATTTTACACTTCAAAAATTGTCTATTTACTTTGGAAAAACATTTATTCCTTTTGTTATTATAAGTTTTAAATTACATGTCTCTAAGTGTGAAATAAATTTGAAACCGTCATGTTTTCGCTAGGAGGTAGTTGTTTCCGGTCATTTGTTTATTACGTCAGGGTCCTAAGTATGACACCATTGAACATATTTTACTTGAGCGTTCTGCTTTTAATCTTGAAAGGAGTTTTTAGTTTGCGTACCTTCCAGGAGGATATGTTTTCCAATGACTGTTCCCTGTTTTTAACTGATTATTTTGACGTTAGATTTCCTGTATTTTTATTATATATACCCAATACTTCATTTGTATCTTTTTCGGTTTAATGCTTCCACCTGCTGTATTTCAACTAGACTTTTGCTTCGGGACCGAAGTTTTATGTAAACCACAAAAGCTGTTAATCGCTCTAAAAGCCTGATTGCCTGTAAATTTTTCGTAAAACGCATAAGTATATTCAACTTTTATTCTATACGTTTTTCTCAAATATAATAAAAATCTTTTTCGTCTTGAGTTACATAAAACCTCCTTGTCTGACGTTTTAAATCGAATTTTTAAGTTTGTTGATGTGTCTGACGGCACTTGGTCCGAGTGACGGTGGTTCGTTGCACCCCACGTGTTATTCTTCGTACGCTACGGAAGCAGTTCCGTGGCACACCTCCTTCAAGACCATTGTCACGCTCCCAAGCACATAGCTGTTTGTACCTTGTATCGCGTTCGCGCTTATTGACGCGTTTACGACTTCAACCACATCTCCCTTACTACTGATTGCGCCATTTCTCTCAACTAAGCCACAGACACCTAAGGGCACACTCTGCTAGCTAAGTGCCAGTCAATGTGCTCGACCAATTAACCCATCCCCTTGCAGACAGTCTGCAGCTCCTCAAAACGAAATTCCCTTTCTGTTACATCGGTATGACATTTAGCTGGAGAGGCTTCCATTGTCGCTAGCATCCCTTCTGTTAAGCGGAATGTCATTGAATAGCATTCTCAACTCGTTAACAACCATGCTACTTTCTCTTGAGTGTATGATACGCCCCCTTGAAGGGGGGTGGCGAGCGAAAGATACACGTGAGTTACGGATTTTTTACACTGATGCTATCGCGTGTAGAGAACACCTGGGGCGATTTGCGTAGACATCTCAGTGCACTCCTGGTCGAACCGTTCGTGGGAAATCCAATAAATTTCGTTGCCCCATCCTACGATGTCGAACTCTTCACCGACAGTGGAATCCACGTTAGGACGCCCCTGGAGGGGAAGAAATGGGAGAAACTTAGCAACACAAAGCATCCTCCGAACACACAGAGATGTCACTATTCAGAGTCACGCCTCCTTCACTGTTACATTCGTGCTTGTTGTTACGTTTCTTAAGTACAATGCTGCTTCCCAACAGAACACTTCTCATAGCACCTCGCTCTTGAAAGAGGGGAGCTCTCAGTATAGGAATGACACTCAAGAAACAATAAGAGCGATAGAACCTGGACCATTAGCCTGCCTTTCAATACTGACATGAGTTGTGACATTTTCACTGATGCTATCGCGTTTAGAGAACATATGTGTAAACCGTTCGTGGGAACACCATATCTTCAGCAACAGTAAAGGGGGGTCAAACAATAAATTTCATAGCCCCGTCCTAGGATGTCGAACTCTTCACCTTCAGTGAAATCCAAGTTAGGGCGTCATTGAAGAATGCAGGAAACCTAGTAACAGAAACTTAGAGGTTTGTGGAACTTCTCTCAAACTATTTCTATGCTAGAAGCTTAGGAGACCGTATACAAATTTGGAAACAGTGTTCAGTAGTTATGACTACTGGCGGGACTCTGATTTGCATACCATTTGCCACCATGATCACAGGCGGGTGTGCTTGCAGACTTCTTAAGAAGGCAATAATACCCATGATGCCTTGCGTAACGACGATGAATGAACGATAACCAAATGATTGAAATGAATCAGAACTTTGCTGTTTTTGTTTTTTATTTCAAAGAAGTTACTCCTAGTGTAGTAATTAAAACAACAAAATAGATTTAATAAATACACACTTATTGATTTATATCGGATGAAAAGCGAAGATGCTGGAAACTGTTTCTCTTTCAAATTGAGATTTTGTATGAAAATTTAGAAGAAATTCGATATGCTCTTAATATGTGATTAAAGCTGAACTGAATTGAATGTAATCTTAGCAGACTTCAATTTGAGCCCGTTTAAAACAGAGACAATGGTAAACATATTTTAAAATCTAATACATGATCAAATCTTTTAGATTAAGCAAAAACCCTCAAAATTTATAGATCTTAATTAAGCAAATCCGTGCCTCATTTAAAAAAACAAAATGAAAAGTCAAATTTATTTTCTTCTTTCATTAAAAAATATTTAGTTTTTATTAAAAATTAAAAGAAATAATCAAATAGTGTAAACTTTTTTTAATTCAGCTGAGGCAGGAAATGAAATCTTACCCAATAAATTAGGTCAGAGTTGAGATTTATCTCTGCAAAATTCCCCGCCCTGCCCACGGTCAGTAGGGGACATCGATGGGCTTGGAAATGCCACCGTCCGTCGGATGGGACGTTAAGCCATGGCCCCGTGTGCGGGAGAGTGCCATTTCCTGTACACGTTAAAGAACACGCTGGATGGCCTTGAAGGGAGGCTACCATCTGTCTCCCAAGAGCCGTTCCAATGGGTCCCCTCCCCCAACCTTCTCTGAGCCTTCGGGGTCCATGTGACCTGGCCATTTAGCCCATGGTGTGAAAAAAAATGCCGCTCAGAGGTAAAACAACTGAACCCAATCCCTAATAAATGGCAAAATTTAATTTCATTCAATAAAAAAAACAAATATTGCAAGCTTGTTATTTCAGCTGAAGCAGAAAGAAATTCACCTCCCCCCCCCCCACACACACACACACAAATGACATAACTGAAATTTGATGCTATGAAAAACAACTATGATAAACTTTTATTTCATCTAAGGCAGAAGGAAATCAAAAGTCACACACACACAAATGACATGATTGTAATTTCATGCAACAAGAAACAAATATTGTAAACTTTTATAACAGCTAAGGAAGAAGAAAATCCAAGGTCTCACACACAAAACAATGACATAAATGAAATTTCATGCTATAAAAAACTACTATGCTACGACTATTTTCATTTCAGCTGAGGCATTAGGAAATTCATATCACACACATAGAATATAAGAAATAAAGTTACTGCAAAGCATGTTTTTGTTACTGTGGTTTGTGCAATTTTAGATGTTTGCTCTGATATTGATGCTTTTTAATTTTTGTCATTTGTGTCTCTAAATGGTGAAATAAAATTTTAGCATATTCTTTGGTAATATTTCTTTTTCATGTTATAAGCATGATTGTCAACTTCCACATCCAATTCCCTATCAGTGATATCACTATCTGGTATTTGAGCACCAACAAGCATTGGAGCCTATGTAGGACATTACACTGAATTATTTAATTAGGTATGAAATGGTTGTTGTTGAGAACATAAAGTTTTCTCCTGGAAGACACTGTTCAGCAATTTTTGTAATTGCACACACATGCTGTGAGAAGGGCGAGAAAACCTCAATTTTTAATACTATTAACAACTGAGGTTTTCGGTCCTGATCAGGGCCGTCTTAAGGCATGGGCACACAGGACTAACGATTCTAAATTTCGCAAAAGTTTGTGTTGATTAATCCTCGCTTTACAGCATGTTTTTTATGTTTAAACATTGATTTTGTTAAAAGTACCAATAATTCTATACGCATAATTTTATTTACCGTTTACAGTTTTATTCTCGTAGGTGGGAAGGTAGGGGTCCCAGTGCATTGCTTTGCCCAGGGGCCTACAATACTGTTAAAGACGGCACTGACGTTGATTAATCAGTTTCCAAAAATCCCTACAAAAGAACCTGCAACATGCTTTTTTATGTTTCCCTACTACTTTTTAACTTTAATTTTTTTCCAGAATTAAATGCTTTTTCTTTTGATATGTAATATGGACTATTTCAGTCATTAGTTTTTCAAAATAAGGCTCAAAGGTTGTTGGTTCTTAAAGAAAAAAAACTTTCCTTGTAAATGATAATAAGTGCAGATACAGAAGACTGCATTAGGTCAGAGTCAATTGATGCTAATTTACATTCCATGCAAGAAATCTTTCATGATTTTTTTTTCTTGTAAACACAGCTTATAATGACATTTTATAATTTCAAAGAAAAGAGACACAATAACCTTCATTGCTTCACTGTGATTGTTTGATATTACCCACATGTGAGAAACAACTAAAATGTCACTGGGCATTTCATGATTATTGCCAATGATTTTAATTTCATTGAAAGTCAAACAATTGCCATTTTTCTTATTAATTATCAGTCGGTTAATTATTAACTGCACGTGTGCACTTTGGAACTAAAGATCATTAGGTTATTATAGTTTTCCTCTTTTGCTCTTATAGCTTAAAAAAAATTAAACATGGTCCTTGTTGAAGTTATAAGTAAAAAAGATATTTTGAGCCAGACAAACGAACTGTTAAAAAAAAACCTGTGGGTTTTCCAGCTATATAAAACAGAAACATTAAAAAAATTAGAGTTTCAGAAGCTATATCTGAATTTTATCATTAGCATTATTATCATAATCCCCATATCCACCGTAGCATATGCCATTGAACAGTATTTGTTTCCTAATTGACTTCTCCTCAAATAATAAAATGAATATCAAATGCTCCTGCTTACCATCAGTAAAATTTTCCATGAAGAAAACTTCGATAAATCGAGGAAGGCCATCTACAGCTCTGAACCAAGTTAAAATTGTGGAGTTATTAGGGAAGAAATTTTTCCCTCACAAATCCATAACCCTTTTTAAAAATAAAAATAGAACCTCAATTTTTCATAAGCCTTATGGTGAATGAAAATATAATATCATGGTAAACCTATTTACCTCTTGGCAATAAAATTTACCATTGCTCCTTTCAGCATTTTGCTGTGAATTTCTGAACAGGTTTAAAGTTATATCTAGAAACACAGGCTTTGGTGTCTCAATGTCATCTTGATGTTCTTCAGAGCCTTAAACAATTCTAATATTTCTTTTAAAGAAGAAGAGTCTGATTGCTTGGCTCTTAGCTGGAAATAATATCATCATAGCATTTTCGTTAAGCTTTGGATTTCATTTTGCACTGACTTCAACTTTCTCTTAAATTTTCTAGGACTATTCCCTCTTACACAGCATGAGTGATCATTCTTATAGGCAATATCTGTTCTCATTGCAATTTCTGTCATATGTTCTACAAGTGTCTCTCAATGCAGGAGGTTTCGAATTTGACAGTGTTTCATTTGTTACAAATGTTAATAAAGTTGACACAGCATCATTAATTAATCCTACTGTGACATTTTCTGAAGCTTTAGTTTTAAAACAGTAAAATGCTGGGAACAAATAGTGGAGCATCTACCACAATTGAAAAACCTTAGATTTCACCTCATAAAATTTTTTATCAAATATTAAAACAAACTTTTAGGCTTCATTTATCACATGCAAAATTATAAAATCCCTATTTCAGGCGTTTCGTTTAAGAAAAAAACAATGTGTTTTTTTTGCAAAATAAAAATGAAAAGCAGAAGTCTCATGAAATTAATGTCTAAGTTTAATATTTCTTTTTGAAACAAAATTCACGAAAATATTCTATAATATCCCATTCTGTTTCAATCTCTATATCACCTTCTTTTCATATGTAAATATTATTAGTTTCATTTATGAAAAAAAGAAAAATTATGACAAAAGCAAAATACAATATCCAAATGTGCCTTCAGCCATAAGGCCAGTTCCTCATAGAAAAGATCTTCTTGTACCAACACCTCCAACCAATTGGGAGGAGATGGATTCTCATTCATCAGAAGAACACTTTAAGGCATGTACAGATCCTTATCCTACATACACCCCTAAAAAGTTAGAAAAGCCTCATCTGATTCAGCAAAATGAACTAAATGATCTTGTTCGAGACCTAGGACTTTTCAAACAACAAGCTGAGGTTTTAGTTCAAGACTTCAAGAATACTTACTGATAAATCTGTATGATTCCTTTATCCAGATCTGATAACACTAGACAACAAATTGAAACTTTTATTTAACCATAATATTGCATAACTATTAACCAAAAACATCCTATTAAACCATAACATTATTTAAATAGGATGTTTTTAGATAATTTTGGGGTGCTGAATTCAAATATGGCTGTTAAAAAATCTGCAGCATGTACAGTATTTTTTTTAAATTACGGATTGATATATTTCAAATTTCATTGAACACGCATATCTGAGAAATGAAAATAAATGTCACTATTTTATTAAATTGCAACTTAAAACTCATTAATTAATTACATGATTACAGTGAAAAAAATTAGAAACATCATAGTTATAGACCATTGAATATAAAGTAACAAATGAAATAATATTGAAATGCAAAATAGACTTGTAGGAATCTTCTGACCGAGGGTACCAGAGTTTCTCTGTTCAGAAAGAGAAATTTGGCTTTATCTGCTTATTACGAGATGAATATGGTTTTTGTTTCTGCACAGATATTTCAGGGCTGATCGAAGAAATTGCAACAACTCACGATTTTAAGGAATGGCGCCTATTTACAGATTCGTCAAAATTCAGCTTTAAAGTTGTCCTTTTGCATAAAGGAAACCAAAAACCTTCCATTCCAGTGACACACGCTGTGGGAATGAAGGAAAATTATGAAAGCATGGAAAAAATACTCACTGCTATAAAATATGACCAGTTTAAGTGGACAACATGTGGTGACCTAAAAGCCATATCTCTCTTGCTCGGGCTTCAAAGAGGCTTCACAAAATTTTGCTGTTTTCTCTGTTTATGGGACAGTAGGGCATGAAGGAAATGCTACAAAACAAAAGACTGACCCAAGAGAGATGTTTTTATTCCTGGAAAGAGTAATGCGACGTATAAGCCCCTTGTTGATCCCTCTGATGTTCTGCTGGTGCTTATGAAAAACTTTGTAAAGGCTATGGACAAAGCTGGTAGAGGGGTTTTGCCTTGAAGGAAACATTTCCAAAACTAAGTGATGCCAAACTCAAAGAAGGGATCTTTGTTGGTCCTCATCTGGTCAGATCAGGAAGCTACTGAATGATACTGTCTTCGAAGAAAAACTAAATATGTAGGAACGCGCTGCATGGAAATCCTTCACGTCTGTTGTCCAGGGTTTTCTGTGGAATCACAAAGAGGAAAACTACCATCAGTTCATTGAAGATTTCAAAAACTACGAAAATCTTTTCTGCGAAATGTCTTTGAAGATCCATTTCTTGCACTTGCATCTCGACTTCTTTCGCAAGAACTTAAGAGCTGTCAGTGATGAGCAAGGGGAAAGATTTCACCAGGATATCCGAACCATGGAGGAAAGATATCAAGGCACGTGGGACCCAGCAATGATCGATGACTACTGCTGGTTCTTGCAGAGGGAAGATACTTCAGCACATAAAAGACAAAAATGAACTTCTTGTAAGTATAAAAGATCCTTACCCATGTTTCCTTATTTTGCATTTCAATATTATTTCATTTGTTACTTTACATTCAGTGGTCTATAACTATGATGTTTCTAATTTTTTTCACTGTAATCGTGTAATTTATTAATGAGTATTAAGTTACAATTTAATGAAATAGTCACATTTATTTCCATTTTCTCAGACATGCGTATTCATTGAAATTTGAAATACATCAATCCGTAATTTAAAAAAAAATACTGTACATGCTGCAGATTTTTTAACAGCCATATTTGAATTCAGCACCCCAAAATTAGTTAAAAACATCCTATTTAAATAATGTTATGGTTTAATAGGATGTTTTTGGTTAATGGTTATTCAATATTATGGTTAAATAAAAGTTTCAATTTGTTGTCTAGTGTTATCAGATCTGGATAAAGAGGATCATACAGATTTACCGCTAATTTAAAGAAAAATAGGATCCGAAATTTTAAATAACGTAGTGCTCACATTCATTCAATTATTAAAATGTCTACATATGGCGTCGGCACAAATAAAATCACAAGATATTTAATAGGCTAAAACATTCCACCTAACAGGAAATATTAGAATAATATTCTGCATGGAATAAGATTTCACAGTTTTTTTAACCTTCTTTTAGTATCGGACATAAAATATGGGCTAAAATAGAATTATACAAAGATAACTGGTCTTGATTTTGGAAGGAGGTCTGAGATTTCGTAGAAGTATCTGAGATATATAGAGAGTATCTGAGATTTCGTAGAAGACGATTATTTTTCGGTGGGGCTCAGAGGTAAAACAACCCCACAGATAAAAACAACCTAACGCTACTCCGTATGCTTTGACTAAAAGATCCTTAACGAAAGAAATGTTCATTATATCAGTAATGGAAAAAATATTAGCAATAAAAAGTGCAAACGACATAGTTTTAAAACAGTTATTGAAGGGGATGAGCAATGTTTCGTTTTAGCCGTAAGATCATTATCACCGACTTCATTATAAACGGATTTTAATGTATTTGATGTTTTGGACATTCATCTCAAGTTTCTTACAGATAGAATCTTTAAAGCTGTGCATAACCCGTGGTCGAGTGGTTAGTGTACTTTGCTACTGATTAAAGCGACCAAGTTCGAACCCCAGGTAAAGCATTGGGTACTAGGGGGTCCGGATCCCCTGGTACCCTACGCTTTACGAGTGGCTCGAGGAAACGGAGGAGAAAACGAGCGCTGGAAACACAGGAAAGAAAGGCACAGGTGAGAAAACCGTGTTCATTGGTTTCACGCATATGTCTGTTATAGAAACCGTTAAGTATGTCTAACAACGGCCTATAGGATATGTTGGAAGCGAAGGACTGCATGGGCCACGGTTGCCTTAAACAAGCCAGAGTTGAGTGGTGTGTTTTCAGTCCTGAAACTCATTCATAATGAAATGACTCTGATTTTGAATGAAAACTTCTTCGTTTGAAAGTTATTCTCCTCCCACATCTGAATCACAAATTATTAATTTCTTGGCTTTTCGTAAATAGCAAGTGATATCTAAATTTTTTATTGCATCTGACTTTGGAGGATATTTTTATAACTTTGTCTGCAGATAACTCTTGATCTCATTTGAAGTGTCTATTGTCTGCTTTGTTGTAACTGATGAGCAAAACGTAAATGAATCAATGTAGCGGATTTATTTTGAATTTTTGAATTTTTTTTACTACATTCCTGTTTCCTTATGAATAAAATTCTAAACTCTAACGAAAAAAAAAGCGGTTAATAATGAAGCTATATAAAAATTGAAAGCGGTTAATAATGAAGCTATATAAAAATTGAAAGCGGTATATAAAAATTAAATGCTGTAAAAATTGAAAGCGGTATATAAAAATTAAATGCTGTAAAAATTGAAAGCGGTATATAAAAATTAAATGCTGTAAAAATTGAAAGCGGTATATAAAAATTAAATGCTGTAAAAATTGAAAGCGGTTAATTTTAAAGTTTTTTTGGGGGCTGAAGCTGCAGACGGAGCCGAAGCCAAGCTTAAGGGCACTCGATAGTTAGTATTGTCTTTAAAGGCTACTAAAGATATTGTGGATTTATTACAAAAACGATACGCTGTAAAATGTTTTGGAAAATGTTTGGTTTAGGGTGTACATAACATTAAAAACATTAAAATATTGAACTAAAGAGTGTGGAATCCAAATGGTTTGAGAACTTCTTTTTTCCATCTCCTCTACTGACGAAACCAGATCTATTGAATTGAAATGAAATCGAACTGATCACCTCTTGGACACTAACAGGTTCAATTTTATGAACGACTAGCAGATTTAGCCGCATTGCTTGGGTCCGAATCTCTGCAAAATATACAGTAGATGGCACTCCACACGTCGCAAGCTTTTAGTGACATAAAACCCATCCCCCCCCCCCCCTCTGCAAAATTTTTATCTCCATATCTTAGGAGAGGTGTGAAACTCTCTAGAATATATAGTATATGGTATTCCCAATTTCGCAAACTTTCATTTGGCCTTAAATTCGTTACGATTGTTTCGTCCCCCAATGGTAAATATTTTATCCACTCTTCTAGGGGAGGACTGAAACTCTCTAGAGCAGTGGTTTTAAACCTTTTATGCTTCACGTACCCCCTGGAAATGTGTATGTAACTGGAGTAGCCCTTGTATAGATAGATAAAACTGTGGTTACAATATAACAATGGTTATTTTTACTTTGTTACTAAATCTCGCGACTTTTGAGCTCTCACGGCGTACCCCTACTCTAGGTATTGAGAACCCCTACTCTACAGTATTAGGTGACACTCCCACTCCGAAGCATTCATTTTGCATAAACCTCATTATGATCGTTTCGTCCCTACTCCCCATTGTAAAACGTTATCCCCCTTCTTTTAAAGGAGGCCTGAAACCATCTAAAGTATATAGTACATGTCAATCTCCACGCCGAAGCCTTATTTGGCATAAACCTCATTATGATCGTTTCGTCCCCACAACCCCGCTCTCTACCGGTAAACGTCTTATCCCCCCCCCTCTTCCAGGGGAGATCTGAAACTCTCTAAAGCAGCGTTTCTTAAACTTTGTTTTGCTCACGAAACACTGTTTTTCTCCATGAATATTCGCGACACACTAAAAATTTAAGTTGAAACACTACTTAAATTAAACTTGGATACTTGGGCATGCGCAGTTTGCCTTCAATAATAGCCATTTCTGTGGAGTCGTTTGTAACGCAGAGCTATTCTGTTCTGACGGTTATTGAGATTAGTGCATACACCGGTGTTTTATGGACATGTTTTGAGTTAATTTTGGTTTTAGCATTAAGATTTAACATGGATAAGTGTTTGATAAACGGAAAAGGTTAAATGAAGAAATTAGTGGCTGAAAATAGCAACAAAATGATTTAGAAATTTCCTTTTTCTGTAATATCATTAGAAATTTCGAGGCACACCCTTTGAGTTGGGTTGTTTAACCTCTGAACTGTACTTTTTTTTTCTATACATAGTGATCTAAATGGCCAGGTTACAAGGACTCCAATGGCTCAGAGAAGGTTGGAGAGAAAGAAACCACTGAACATCTGTTACGAGACAGAAAGTAGCTTCCCTTCAAGGTTATCCAACATGTTCTTTAAAGTATACAGGGTATGGCTCTCCCGCACGTGGGGCCACGGCTTAACGTCCTGGCAGACAGATCCACTTCGCTAGCTAGCATTTGGTATAAAACTCATTACAATAGTCGCCATAAACCCCAAACAACCAATGAATCCTGTTGGCATAATTTTTCTCCTCCTCTGTCGGGAATTATGAAACTGTCTAAAGTTGTAGGATTCATAATCACCCCATGGGACTTTGAATAACTGCTAGTGCTAAGTCTATCAGAGATACTAGTGTTTAACTATTAATGTTAAGTGTGTGGGATTTTGATAAATTCAAACACCCCCATCCCAATTTCGATTGATCCCAGCGGATTCGCACATACTCTTCCCCTCGGTGGAGGGAACGTTTTTGCAAATTTGGTGCCTCTAGCTCCTCCGGGGCCGAGTGCATAAGCGGACAGACACACAAACAAACTTTCTTCTTTATATATTAGACTGACGCTTTTATCAAGGCACATTATGATAGATCACGTAGTGGGATTTCGACTATCCAGCAAGTGCATATGAGGCGTAATGTTGACCTGTTGACCGACCGGTATAGTCGCCTTGTCCTACACGATTTGCCGATCGCACAGTAAGAAAACGTTTTGAAGCCAAAGTTCGAGTCGAAAACTAATGAAGCAAGCAAATATAAATCCAGGCTCTACCTGACACTGTTAACAGCAAGATTCATCACACACTCGATGAATGAGAAAGTGCTTCTAGTGACAGCAAGAATTCTTTAGCTCTGTTGTCTATGCAAGATCACGTCAGGTTATACTTGAGAGATTGTCTCATATCAGCACTACTCTCGAATCGATGCTGCTGCATAAAGTGAACAACTTAGGCACGCTCCTAAGATAGATTCCTTTCAAGGGCAAATAGCTCGGTCACGGTCAACATATTCTTCTCCTTTAATGATTCACGAGGAGGCAAAATAGCTCCATCCCATCTCAGCATCTTCATGCAGTCGCATTACTTTCACAACCAGTAGCTACTGGACCAACATGCTTTGAAAATTTCATTTATTTACACGTATATTTCTGATTTTTACTTTTTACTGATTTTAACAATCAGCCACATCTCAAATTCAAACAGGGAGGAAATTAACGTTCGTTTGGAGACAAAATAATCGCCAAAAAACTAAGGCCGCATAAGTGGCCGGATTTTGGTCCTGCAGACTTTTTCCTGTGAGGCCTACTTAAGATATTTCGAAAAAAACCTCACATTGAAATAATAGGATCTCACAGATAATACACCTGTTGGCGATATGTTAAATAAATATAGAGAAAAAATTGTCATTAGCCGGTGGGATCTGAACCCACAGTAGATTCAGATCTCACCAATCATTACAATTTTTCCTCTAAATTTATTTAAGATATCACCACAGCTGTATTATCTGTGAGGTCCTATTATTTCACAACAATAATACTTACGCTTGATACCTGACTTGTTGACTTCAAAAATGCCATGCCTCTTGACATTCTTGCGCACTAACCTGGAAAGTGCTTTCTAGACCAGACTCTCCAATTCCTTTTCTAAAGTAAAATGCTTAAAGCCACCCCCCTAGGGGATGATGGTTCGACTGCCGGTAGCTCAACGGTCAGAGCACCTGATATGTTACCAGGATGTCGTGGGTTCAGATCTCACTCGGCTAATGACAATTGTTCCTCTACATTCATTTAAAAACCTCGCATTTTCGTTCACGTAAAGGCAAACATTCCCCAGGACATTGAAGCCATTTATACTGCAGCGAACATTCGTCAATAGGGAGCATTGGGTACATTTATGCCTATTGGCTGCAGAAGAAACTGCCGATCATCGTATTTTATACAACATGCATAATTCCGGGCAGGAGGACACGTCTGACGTCATCGGTGGCAGTTTCTCCGTGGTTCCACGTCTACCTGATCAATGGATCCAAAATTGTATGGGGTGGTCCCATTTGCTCTAACCCTTTTGGCGAAACAGATCGGGTTCCTAGCTGCCATGTGGCAAGCTGCGAATGAATTATCGATCGACATGCGTTTGGCGCCAAACTTTTGGCTGGTTTTAATTGTGATTTAAGTGGTACTAAGCTGTGAATGAACTTATCGATGGGAAGATTATCAAATCATTTCGCGCCAAACTTTTGGCGTGATTTAACTAGTAATGTAATATCATCGAGCTAAAGTTTTCTATTTTCTTAGTACATAAAATAGACCGGTTAAAGCCGATGTCATTTACAGTTTCATTTTCATTAATGATAGTCTAATGATTCCCTTCAACATGCTGGATTAATTGCTTCCATCTTTATACACTTTAACACGAACGCATGAATAATAAAGCAGATTAATTTTATTCTAGAGTGAATTATGTTTCTAAATATCTTTCTGTTCCGCCGCTGATTTGAAAGCCACGCATAGTCTTCCGTCTTTTCCCAGAGCACGCGAGCGTCGTTGCAGTGATGCGCGTCACCTATTTCGAAAGAGTCCTCGAGGCATCGCGTGCGCATCTCTTGTTTAGAGAGGCAGTCCATTTCGATCGTCAAAGTTTCAAACCTGTTCCGCTTCGTGAAGTGGACTGAAGCATCATCATCTGAGCGTTCAATAGCAGCTCTATGCCAATCAGATTTCCACGAAATGCACTTAATCAATCATTATTACTGAATCTGCCGCAAAGCGATGAATTCGCTCAATATCTGAAAAGGCAAGAGAACCTAAAATAAATAGGGAGAAACATGCTAATAGTTAAAACCCTTTTTCACATGATGTAATCGACAAAATGTTGGAAAACGTAAATTAAAATTTGAAAAAACTACAATTTTTCGAAACATAAAACCTAAAGTTTGAAAAATATTGGCGCAGTTATGTCTTTTAAGTTGACCTATTCTTTAAGTCATTATTCTAAAATAAATTTTTGCAACACATTTAGCCTGTCTGACCTTGATTTGGCAACTGCACCCCGCACAGGAAGTGTACATTGTAAATGAAACTGTACACAGGCTTCTAAATTCAGAAATTTCCTTAAAAATCAAGAAGCTATTTAAGAGCAGATTTCAGCTTTTGACATTACATTTTATATATTTTTAGTTTTTCTTACTAAATATTACACAAAATACCCTTTTATTCATTTCTACCCCTGGTGTCAAAAATATCCGTTATTTAGCTTCTTACGATTATGGTAAACCCTATCTATGTTAATCCAATTTAAATATGTAGGGTTACTAAAAACGTTAGTATATATATATAAAGCTTCAAACTTTATTTTATAAAATTTCTCCTAAACATGACAGTTTTTTATCTCTAGTGTCGGCAAAAATTACACTTGGATGAGTCGCGCGCTGAATTATTTTGCAACAAAATCAAAGACAATCTTCCATTGTTGAAAAAAAAATCAACACATGAGAAAAATATGAATTGTATAGTAAATCAAGGGATAATGAAGATTAGCAATTATCAACGTTTTATTAAATTATTACTTTTTATTTCGACAGACATTTTTATGTTTTACATGTGTCTAAATTTACCTGTTTACATCTCCAGAATTATTCATATTTTAGATTTATTCATACATGTTTTATGTTTGGATTGTCACATATATTTTAAAAATTAAGTTTATGTTTTATTATTTCACATTTCAATATTATTTTACATTTTTGCATTTAAAACTATTTCAAGTTATGAAGATATTTTTTATTTATGGGCTTACAGAAAAAATTGACCAACTATATTGCCAAACTATCTCTGGTAATATAACCAGAGATAGTTCGAAAATGTAAAAATAAATATTTCCTTTCGCTTGTCTGCCAGATTCATACTAAATTTGACAAAATTATAATTATTGAAAACCTGATTTTTCACAGATTGTTTAATATTCAAATGTATTTATTCTCTATTTTTTACTTGATCAGTTTAACCTGTAAGCCGACGATTTCTTTGAAATTTTTATTTTTCCTCCTAATTACTAAATATTTCACAAAATATCCTTTTATTCAGCCCTACCCTGGTGTCAAAAATATCAGTATTTATCTTCCTATGATTATGGTAAACCTTATCTATATTAGTCCAATTTTAGTGTTTGCCAACATAAACTCCTAAACATTTTATTAGATAGCGACTGCTGTGACCTGTGGAAGGATTTTGGCTTCGCGCCCGCATCAGGGAAATGCGTCTGGGATTCTCAACCGAGACTGCTCAACGGAATTGCCGATGCGACTCCTGCGAACAGGTGTGCGTTCACTCATAGAGAATACGGTGAGGAATATTTTCAAAAGTGGAAATGCTTCCGATGCATGCGGCCGTCACTTACAAGTGTGCGTCTACCTTAAATGGCCAATACATTGTTTTGCCCAAAATGGTTAAGGAGATGAAGGAGCAACTTCCAACAACAGGCGTGTGAAGAGTTCTCTTTCTTAATACAATGCTAGTGCTCACAAAACCCGGCAATTTCCGGCCTATCTGAAGCAGAAAAAAATTAAATAGGTACCCCATCCTGTCTGCTCTTCCGATCTTGCGTCATGCGATATTTGGTTGTTTCCAAAAATTGAAAAGGAACTTGTTAGGAAGCTATTTTTTAAGGGTGCAAGACCTTGCAGAATGCGTTCATTCAGAGTTACGGAGACTGGCTTGCTTTATTTTAGTTGTTGGGTGCTGTTTATCCAGGAGTACCACCAAGCGTTTCAGAATTGGCATAGACATATGCAACTTTGCACATATGATGGAGGGGAGTACTTTGGAAGACAGTAAAAGTTTTGCTGAGGTAAATGCAATGGTTTTTTGCTTTGCAGATGCACGTCAAGAACCTTTTGAACTCCCCTCGTATAATTGACCTCTCATTTATTTTCATTTTTTATTTATGCTTCACGTACCCCCTGGAAATGTGTATGCAACTGGCATACCCCTTGTATAGATAGATAAAACTATAGTTATAGTATAACAATAGGAATAAAATAAAACATATATATTAGTATGGACACTAACAGTACTCTTTTAGGAAAAAAGGAGCAGAAGAGACAGAATTATCTGAGTGATAAGGCACTTGAGCTTATTTCGGAAAGAAAGAACTGCAGGAATGTCTTTAATCAATACCCTACTAGTCCTAATAGAAAGCATTACAGAGAACTTAATAAACGTGTAAAAGATCAGTTAGCTGCTGATAAGAATCTTTGACTTGATGGTTTGGCTGACAAAGCCATAGAAGCAGTTAGACAGCACAACAGCAGAGAGCTGTACCAGATAGTTAATGTTTTGTGTGGTAGAAAACGGACAGGCATACAAGGATTAAAGGATAAACAAGGTAAGGTTATAGAAGGGGAGGATTCTATCATGGCTAGTTGGGCTGAGCATTTCAGTGATGTTCTAAACAATGTAGTTAGTTCTACTCCCATTGTTTGCAATGATGATAGATGCATTCGTGGTTTTAATGTTGGCCCTATAACACAATCTGAAGTTATTTTGGCTGTTTCTAAACTTAAACTACATAAATCCCCAGGGGTAGATGAAATTACTACCGAAATGCTTAGAGCTGGGAATGTTTCGGTTACCACTTGGATGACTGAAATTCTGAATATCTTTTATTATAAAGGCATGGTTCCTAAGGATTTTACCAGAGCTATTGTTATCCCTATTTTAAAAAAAGGTGATCGCAGTTCTTGTGATAACTATAGGGGTATCAGCCTACTCTCTGTTCCAGGTAAAGTTCTTTCCATGATTGTGCTTAATAGAATTAAGAATCCGGTTGACAGTCAATTGCGTGATGAGCAATGTGGATTCAGAAGTGGTAGAGGATGTGTGGATCATATATTTTCACTTAGGCAGATTCTTGAGAAATGTTTAGAGTTTCAGAAACCTTTGGTTGCTAGCTTTGTTGATTTCAAAAAGGCTTTCGACTCTGTTGATCGTCATAATTTGTGGTTGATTGTGAGATCATATGGTATACCAGACAAGTTAGTTAACATAATGAAAGCTCTCTATAATAACACTGAATCATGTGTGAGAGTTGGTAAGTCTTGTAGCAATTGGTTTAGCATTACTTCTGGTGTTCGACAAGGGTGCATTTTGTCTTTTTTTCTCTTTAGTTTGGTTGTTGATTATGTTATGCGAAATTCAATTTAAGGGAAAGATTTCGGCCTTAAATGGGCTGGAGATACGAAAATTTCTGATTTAGATTATGCTGATGATTTAGCCCTTTTGGCAAATGATGTTGATGAGATGAACTCTTTCATTCGAGCTGTTGATGAGACTGGTAGTAGAGCAGGTTTGGTTATAAACAGAGAGAAAACTAAAGTGATGAAAATTGGTCAGGCAGGCTGTGATTCAGTTAATCTGAATGGTTGCAGTCTTGAGCAGGTGTCACAGTTTAATTATCTTGGGAGCTATGTAACAGATACTGGTGATGTGCGGCATGAGATTAACAGACGAATAGGGATTGCTGCCGGGACTTTTAAGAATCTATGGAGAGTGTGGAGAAATAGGCGTATACACCTAAAGACTAAAATTAGACTGTATAATAGTTTGGTTCTTTCTAGGGTTAGTTATGGTAGTGAAACTTGGACACTTTGTAAACAAGATAACAGGAAACTAGATGCTTTTGATTCCAGATTCTTACGCAGTATCTTGGGCATTAGGTGGTTCAACTTTGTAACTAATGATGAGGTTAGGCAAAGGAGTTTGCAACCTCCTTTAAGCAGCATATTGTGCAGAGAGAGACTCCGTTGGTTTGGCCATGTTGCTCGTATGAATAATTATAGATTGGCGAATAGGGTTATGAACAGTGTGCCTAAAGGCCTCAGAAAGAAGGGGAGACCTAGGATGCGGTGGGCAGACATTGTCAAACAGGACCTTGTTAGAATTGGTGTGCAGTGGCCAGATGCAGTAGATGTAGCTCAGGATAGACTTGCTTGGAGAACTAAATTGCACGACCTGGTTGGACCTCCGTAGCCCATGGCTGCTTGATGATGATGATGGTGGTGGTGGTGGTGGTGGTGGTGGTGGTGGTGATGATGATGATGATGATGATGATGATGATGATGATGATGATGATGATGATGATGATGATGATGATGATGATGATGATGATGATGATGATGATGATGACCCCTGAATATATATATACATATATATACATACATTCATACGTGAAAATTTCATGGATTGACAGCCTTAAATAAAATAAACATATTATTTATTTTAGAAACAGTTTACATACATATTAATTTTTCTCATTACAGTTTAATGTGAACAATGTGATTGCATTCGTTTAATAATATTGGAAAATTCTGGTTTGATTCTCTCTGATTCTACGAGTAGCCGATAGTGTCACCGCTGTCAATTCCTCGTCTATTTGATGTTCATGATCGTGTAATTTAAAAATGCAAGTTCATATTTGTTCATCTTTTAATTAATTTTCTTATTTTTTCCGTCAATTGGCGTAGCCCCAAGTATCGACTCGTGTACCCCAGTTCGGAGACCACTGGTCTAAGGCGCTAATTTTTTTGGGGGCCGCTCAGTCCCAAGTTCAATCCAGAAATGAATGCAATCACATTGTTCACATTAAACTGTAATGAGAAAAATTAATATGTATGTAAACTGTTTCTAAAATAAATAATATGTTTATTTTATTTAAGGCTATCAATCCAATTTTTTGTGGGCCGCTCAGTCCCAAGTTCAAATCCGAGAGAAGGTAAGATAAAAAAAATTATTGGCGGGCCAATGTTAAAGTATAGGGAAACCCATGTTAACCTACGGGAGAAGTTTTGGAGGATGAGGGGTTAAACTAATTTTGTTCTGGTTTTGCGTGACTGTGTGTTTCGCTGTATTGAACATTTGAAGTGATGTGAGTTAGGAAAATTGGAAGAAGTTCTGGAGATGAGATTTATATTTATTTTGAGAAAGGATGAAGAGTATTGGGTAAAGTGAAATATGGGTATGAATGATGGTATCTGTTATGGCTGGTGTCAACAGTACAGGTCAGTGATGGCAGTACGATGTTGTGGGGAACATTAGGTCCCCTGATACCCATCAAAGGACTTCTGAATGGCACGGTGCATTTGAACTTTGCTGTTGACCAAGTTCATCTCTTCATGGCTACAGTTTATCCTCACTCGGATGGACATGTTCAGCATGATAATGCACCTTCTCACAAGGCACGTAAGTTGTGTAGCTGTGACTATAGTAATTTATGCATAACCCTTTCCTTCCAGAACAGGTGTTTCCAGTGCAGATGTTTTCCAGGTGTTATAACCCTTTCGGATTGACCATAGTGTGTGTGATATTGAAAAAAACCATTGCGTGTGAAGAGCATCTGTATAAAAAATTATGAAGCTCTAGCGGATGTTGCTAACTCAGTAATGATTTCCTCCCACGCTATGACTTATTGAAAAATCCATTATGTAAAGAACATTTAGCAGATAATGCTGACTTATTTCAAAACCATTGCATGTGTTGCCTTAGTTTCCTCCCATGCTCTGGATGTCCGACTTATTGAAACCATTGTGAAGAGCATCTGTATAAAAATTATGAGTCGAAGCCCTCCCCTAGCGGATGTTGTTGACCTTTCCCAGGTGGGGGAGTTTGAAAAAACCATTATGTAAAGAACATCTAGCCCAAGCAGATAATGCTGACTTAAAAACCATTGCGTGTGAAGAACAGATGTATAAAGCTCTCTCTCTCTCTAGCAAACTGAGTTAATGAATGTCCCTCGCTACTTGCTGTTCAAATCACCAGTTGTGTTGCTACAAAGAGATAATCAACAGTATTCATTAGTTTTACGTTCGAGGCTTTATTGCCAGACTCACGAAAGAGGAAATTTTCCCATCCTTGCAAGAACTAATAATGTCCTCCAGTCATGCTCCCAAACTCGCTCGAAAGCACGGTCACGCTTCTGTGAAACCAGCTCCTGCGTTTGCTGTCACGTAATTGATGATAGCAGTCTTTGCTCTCCTTATGAATTATCAATCTGAAATTAACCGTTTACATCAAGCCTGTATTTCACCTGAAAACTAAGTATTTAATATTATAACATTTCATTGAAAGAGTTCATTTGCTTACTTTCCTGCAACACGAAAGGAAGTTCGTTGACCTTTTTGTTGATACGAGCTGTGAAAGGATCTCCTTAACGGAAATATCATTATTTTTCGTATATATATAAACTCTCCTAAATTCAGAGGGATATACTGCGAAAATGGCTGATGAAGACCACTTGTCAATCAACGAGCGTTTAGTGTTGCTTGTTAGGGTTGAGGAGGAATTAAATGCCCTTCTCTCGTTTCCTGCTGCTACTTTGAATCCAGTGCTTTTTGAGAATGCTGATGAATTAAATGCCCTTCTCTCGTCTCCTGCTGCTACTTTGAATCCAGTGCCTTTTGAGAATGCTGATGAATTAATTGCCCTTCTCTCGTCTCCTGCTGCTGCTTTGAATCCAGTGCCTTTTGAGAATGCTGATGAATTAAATGCCCTTCTCTCGTCTCCTGCTGCTGCTTTGAATCCAGTGCCTTTTGAGAATGCTGATGAATTAAATGCCCTTCTCTCGTCTCCTGCTGCTACTTTGAATCAGTTCCTTTTGAGAATGCTGATGAATTAAATGCCCTTCTCTCGTCTCCTGTTGCTACTTTGAATCAGTTCCTTTTGAGAATGCTGATGAATTAAATGCCCTTCTCTCGTCTCCTGCTGCTACTTTGAATCAGTTCCTTTTGAGAATGCTGATGAATTAAATGCCCTTCTCTCGTCTCCTGTTGCTACTTTGAATCCAGTGCCTTTTGAGAATGCTGATGAATTAAATGCCCTTCTCTCGTCTCCTGTTGCTACTTTGAATCCAGTGCCTTTTGAGAATGCTGATGAATTAAATGCCCTTCTCTCGTCTCCTGCTGCTACTTTGAATCCAGTGCCTTTTGAGAATGCTGATGAATTAAATGCCCTTCTCTCGTCTCCTGCTGCTACTTTGAATCAGTTCCTTTTGAGAATGCTGATGAATTAAATGCCCTTCTCTCGTCTCCTGCTGCTGCTTTGAATCCAGTGCCTTTTGAGAATGCTGATGAATTAAATGCCCTTCTCTCGTCTCCTGCTGCTACTTTGAATCCAGTGCCTTTTGAGAATGCTGATGAATTAAATGCCCTTCTCTCGTCTCCTGCTGCTACTTTGAATCAGTTCCTTTTGAGAATGCTGATGAATTAAATGCCCTTCTCTCGTCTCCTGCTGCTGCTTTGAATCCAGTGCCTTTTGAGAATGCTGATGAATTAAATGCCCTTCTCTCGTCTCCTGCTGCTACTTTGAATCAGTTCCTTTTGAGAATGCTGATGAATTAAATGCCCTTCTCTCGTCTCCTGTTGCTACTTTGAATCAGTTCCTTTTGAGAATGCTGATGAATTAAATGCCCTTCTCTCGTCTCCTGCTGCTACTTTGAATCAGTTCCTTTTGAGAATGCTGATGAATTAAATGCCCTTCTCTCGTCTCCTGTTGCTACTTTGAATCCAGTGCCTTTTGAGAATGCTGATGAATTAAATGCCCTTCTCTCGTCTCCTGTTGCTACTTTGAATCCAGTGCCTTTTGAGAATGCTGATGAATTAAATGCCCTTCTCTCGTCTCCTGCTGCTACTTTGAATCCAGTGCCTTTTGAGAATGCTGATGAATTAAATGCCCTTCTCTCGTCTCCTGCTGCTGCTTTGAATCCAGTGCCTTTTGAGAATGCTGATGAAGACCACATGTCAATCGGCGAGCGTTTAGTGTTGCTTGCTAGGGTTGAGGAGGAATTAAATGCCCTTCTCTCGTCTCCTGCTGCTACTTTGAATCCAGTGCCTTTCGCGAATGCTGATGAATTAAATGCCATTCTCTCGTCTCCTGCTGCTGCTTTGAATCCAGTGCCTTTCGAGAATGTTTGCAATGACAGAGAAGAGTCTGAAAACGCCGCAGCACCGCCTCATCCGATTGTAACAACAGAGGGAAACGACACATCAACTAGTGTGAAACGCTGGAAGAGAAGAATTCGTCTTGCAACTAAAAGACTTGCTGAATATCATCGCTGTATCGCCGGAGGAGGACCTGAAAACAACATCCCATCATCTCCTACACACATCGCAGAGGAAAACGTTTCAATGAGCGCCACATCGAGACAGGATTCCAGTCTGAATCGTTGGAAGCGCCGCAAAGATTTGCCAGCTGAAAGAATTGCCAAATACACTGGAAACGGCGCTACCCCCCCCCCCCCCGATCATCGAACCCTCTTGCTGTTCCTGCTACCACCCGATCATCGAGTCCTCTTGCTGTTCCTGCTACCACCCGATCATCGAGCCCTCTTGCTGTTCCTTCAACATCTACAATAGAGAACCCTCAAAAGGCTGCATCGTATGATATACCATCCTATGTTCTTCTTTCATCTTCAAAATTTCATTCTAAAAAATATAATGCTGAATTCACCACGCATATCATCCGACTAAAAAATTTTGAGTCTGTGAGCCCATTAGAATTTTCGTCAAAATTAACAGAAGTTCAGCATAATATTTTAAACGACTTAATTCCTTCAAATGATTTTTCACACGTCAGACTCTGTGTTCGAACTAAAGCTATAAAAAATGCCATTAACCTTCCACTTGTTAGAAGAGAAGCTATTACTGTTAACAAGTTCATGGAAACAGTCGGAAACGTTTTTCAATCTGATGAATCGATTGGTACAGATGAAACTATTTATATGGACTTTGCTGCAGTCAATCTCGATCGACATGGTGGAGCAAGAACCCCGGGTCCGCGCAGGAGACCTATAGCTGACCTGAGGGCATACAACTTATCTAAAAGGACAATTATCACTGTTCGCAACGACGACCAGATGTGTTTAGCAAGAAGTATTGTAATCGCAAGAGCGCATTCGCTTTAAAACCAATTAAAACTTGATCTTAAATCGTACAACAGTATACGCAACCCACAATCACAGTTACAAAAGGCTCAAGCTGAAGAATTACATAGAAATGCAAACGTACCGCAAGGGTCGTGTGGCATATCTGAATTAAACGTATTCCAACGATATCTCTACCTAGATTATCGCATTATTGTGTTTTCTGCATTGGACGACTTTCAAATCATCTTTTGTGGAAAAGAAGAAGCTCCGAACACTCTATATTTACTCTTTCATAAGAATCATTATGATGTCATCACGAATCCTACTGGCTATTTTCGAGCTGAAAAGTTTTGTAATACCTGCTTAAAAGCATTCTATCATCTTCCTCATTTTTGTTTCAATATGTGCCGAGTATGCAATACTAAGACCTGCAGTAAACGTGGATCAAATATTTTTTGCGATTTATGTAGAAAGTACTCCGAGGATCTTCCTGCTTTAGTGCTCACCTACTGTCGGGAGCTTGCTCGTCATCACATAGATGTCTAGAATGTGGAGATGTTTACTCTACCAACAAGCCCCACGAGTGTACTAAAACTGAATCATGTTGTGTTAAGATCATTAATGAAGAAGATGTATGTCTACATCGCATGTACTTTGACCTAGAAACTGTTGAAATGTCTGACGGACTTTTAATTCCTATACTCTGTATAGTAACGTATCAAAATTCAGAAGGTCAGTGGGAATATGAAAAGTTTGATACAGTGCCACTTTTTATGGAATGGTTACTTTCAGAAGAAAATGATAAGCAATAATTTAAAAATGTTACTTTGTTAGCACATAATTCTAGAGCATTCGATTCGTACCCTATCTTGAATTTTCTTTATTCAAAGTATTTAAAACCTGAAATCATATTTAATGGTAACAAAATTTTATTGCTAAATTTGCCAGGGCTGAAAATTAGATTTATTAATTCCCTTAGTTTCATTACTACAGCACTTGGGAATTTTCCTAAAACTTTTGGAATTACTGAGGTTAAAAAAGGATTTTTCCCTCATGCATTCTGCAAACTGGATAATCTGAATTATCAAGTAGCTATACCAGAAAAAAAATTTTCATGCAGAACATATGTCTCCTTCTGAATCCTTAGACTTCCACCAATGGTATGATAGTGTGCTTCATTTTCATTGGGATTTAAATTCCGAGATGGTCCATTCCGTCTTTCTGACGTACACGTTTTACGAGTAGGATGCGAAAAATTTAGAGATGAATTTATGCAAATGACATCCGTTGACTCTTTCACAAAAATTACTCTCGCATCAGCCTGTTTAGCAGTTTATAGAAAAAAGTATATGCCTGCTGATACCATCGGAGTCTATCCTGCAAATGGATATTCTGCCACTGCAAGTAGACAGAGTAGAAAAGCATTAGCGTGGATGGCCTATGTTGCAGAGAGTGAAAATCTCGCTCTACAGTTCACCTGAAGCAGAAGCAAAAGTAGGTAACTACTATGTAGATGGATTATGCAAAGATCAAAAGATAATATTATGCTATCATGGATGTGTTTGGCACGGATGTGCATCATTGTATAATCCTTCTACAATTAACCCCTTTACATAATCTCCCATGGGTAAATCGTATTTGCAAACATTAGACAGAGAATGAGTTATCAAACAGTTAATGCCAGACCATACAATACGCATTATTTGGGAACACGAATTCGATCATCTCATAAAAATTAGCCCTCTAGCTGCAAGGATTTACCAGAATACTGAAGAGATTAAAAAAATATCAGCCAGATCGTTTCTTTATGGCGTACGGTGTGAAACAATTTCTGTCTCATGCGACACGACAGAAGAGAACTGCACCATCCGTTACTGGGATGTTTGTTCTCTTTATCCATACACGTGCAAACGAGGTATATTTCCTGTTAGACACCCAGTCAGAATAACAGAAAATCACGATTATAGTCAAGATGCATATTTCAGAATAATACACTGTACCGTACTCCCACCACAAAATTGCTTTCACCCTACACTACCCTATCGATGTAGACAAAAACTTATTTTTCCTCTATGTTCGACTTGTGCAGAGTTGGCACAAACAGACCCCTGCACACATTCAGAAAGTCAAAGAGCACTGACTGGATCATATGTTTCTCTACAGTTGTATAGAGCTATGCAATAAGGATAACGATTACTTAAAATTCATGATGTCTGGCATTATACTGAAAAAATCGTTTATGATGTACAGAACCCCGGATTATTCGGTAAATATATCGACACATTTCTCGAAGGGAAGCAGTAATATCAAGGGTTCCCCCCCAAATATAACTTCCGATCTCCAAAAAGACGAATTTTGTCAGAAATTTTTCGAAGTAGAAGGAATTAGGATAAACCCTAAGGATGTACAAAAAAATGATACCAGACGTTCCACATGTAAAATGTGTCTTAATTGTCTATATGGGAAAATGTGCGAAGATTTATCTAGATCATCATCAACACTCATTAATAGTCTGCTTAAATTATTAGAAATAGCAAATGATCAATCAAAAATTTTTACTGATATTCACGCTGTAAATGACGAACAGTTATTAGTGTCATACAAACCGGCAGAGAATTTTGTTCCGACAAATGAAAAGGGAAACGTAATTGCCTCGTTCATTACCACTCAGGCAGATTAATTTTGTATGATTTCATATCCAAACTAGGGAAACGAGTTTTATATACGGATACAGATAGCGCAATATTTAAACATCTCCTGACGATAACTATGAGCCAAAAAGCGGAAACTATTTAGGAGAATTTAAGGATGAAATTCTAGATCAGTGGGGACCTGATGTAAGCATAAAAAGCTTTATTTCGCTAGCTCCTAAAAATTATATTCTATATTTAACAAATAATCATGTGATTTCAAAAGCAAAAAGTTTTAAACTGAGTGTGAAAAATAGAGAGAAGTATAACTCGGATCTACTAAAAAGCTTAATTAGTGGTGGTCCTCCTGCAACATTCGATATTCCTTTCAATGTAAAATTAAACAAGTACGATGCTACCATTAGAAATTGTCCTATAAGGAAAAAATTAACTGTTAATTTTAATAAACGTGTGTTTAAACAAGGTGAAAGTATCACTTATCCGTATGGATTTAAAGAGTGAATATTATCTCTGAAAGTACCAAAAATGATTGTACAAATGATATCCTTATGTATTGCAAATAATATAACATACCTCGAACAAAATGATATTATCTCAAATGATGTAACTTAGCTCATACAAAAAAGATATGATTGTAAATATCTTATGTTATACAGATTGTAAATATCTTATGTTATACAGATTGTAAATATCTTATGTTATACAGATTATAAATAAAAATTTTTAAAGACTATGGAGTGATGAATTCGCAAAACGTACATAAATCTCATCAATATAAAATCCACATACCTTGATTCTCATTAATGATGAAATGATCTCCTTCTCTTTCTCCTTCGTTTCGGCGAGGGAGCACGAATCGGCGATCATTTCGGTGGGGCAACCATTTGGGTGCTCGAATTGGCGTCCATTTGGGTGCTTGAATTGGTGTTTTAGCTGGTAATCGCTTCGATGCTTGAACTGGTATTCGCTTCAATGAAGAGGCTGATGACCCGTGAGAGGCTGACTGCATGGGAGGAGATGGTCGATTCGTAGATTTTCGCCGAGAAGCCCTTCTAGGAAGAGAATAAGACGGACTTCTTGGCGAAAATAATCGAATCGGAGACCATCGAGGAGGAGGAGAATATGGAGGACTTCTTGGTGAAAATATTTGAGTCTCAGAATCCTCCTCATACTCCTCCTCCTCTGAAGTATCCCATGAAGAGCAGCCTACTGGAACACCACGAATTGCCGACATCATGTTGCTAAGTGACAAAACTTTCATTGTGAGCAAGGAAAAAACGGCTTCTAAAAGCTGATTGGTTGTCTCAAGATAATGAGAATTTTTACATTGAGCGCTAGCACCTTAGACATGTATATTGATGTTTCCTGTCAGGTGTTTTCGTAAACCCCTCAGGCATGTTATCTCTAGCGGATGTTCCGTTAACGTCTTAAAAAGTGTTCTTTGTCTGTAGCAGATTTAAAAAACTAAAAACATACAGTTTTATTAAAATAGTTTTTATTTTATATATCTGATTATATAATGAGAAGGATTACATATTAGAAAGATTCCCAATTCAGCTGAGTTTTAAATTCTTGGGATCCGGGAAGATTCTTCTTTTTTCTTTTAACACTATCCAATAATAAATCAACAATATGACTCTGTCCTATGGGTCTATTTTCATGAATCAGACGTCCCCTATCATCCCACTTTACATAATGGGGGACGTCCTTTCAGTTTTTCACGAACCTTTTGTTGATAATATTTAGGAATCATATCCAGGATATCGTGTTCAGACAATGTCTTTTTAAATATAAATTCATCTGGTACTTAATTCTGTCGACCAAATTCCAAATATTTTCGTAAGGCTGACAAATAATCGCCAGCATTTTTTTCTGCATTCTCGTCGGATTCCAAAATTTTTTTCATTTCACTATCGAGAGATGATAGTTTACGCTTAATAGAAGCCTTTTCAACTGGTCTTACAGGAAATCTCATTTTGAAAATATGCTTGTTAACAGAAGGAGGGTCGCGGCTAATAGGGGGAACAAAAATCCTGACCCCTTTTGACGAATTAATTTCTTCTTACTTCTCACACTGATTTCTTTCGAAGCTAATTTTCGTATCATACATCTATGTTTTGATAACCGTCGCAAGGTTTCAGCTTTCAAAGGTATATTATTCTTCAAAAGATTATGACAGAGTTCACAGATGGCTAATATCTCTTTCTCCGTAGCACTTTTGAGCAAATCTGCTCTTTTCTTCGGTGATACAGAACGCAGATAATGTAAGAATGAGCCGTGATGTTTAATTCTCATCTCTTATAAATAATATTTCTGACGCTTCAAATGGCAATATTCTTGATCGCAATCTTTCACTATCGTTTGTTGTCACTCTACAGTCGATGAACAAATAGCCGCGTGGATCGAAAGTCGATAGCTTATATGCATCTAGTAAAACTTTGGTTTCTTCCGGATACATCTGTCTTGCTAAATAAGATAATGGACCCTTGTCTCTAGGATTCTTGAAGAGTACGATATATTGCGAGTTGAGAGATATATTTCTTGAACACTTGCCTTGAAAAAATAAGCACTGTTACATTCAAATGATGCGAACCTCGTGTAAACAAATCTGCGACTCTTTGATCATTCGCTGATTCTGCTATGAGGTCATCCAGAATAAGAAGTGTATGTTTTTCTGGACTAAATTGGAGAGATGGGAAACCTTTGATGAAATTCACTCTGTGTTTGAAGGGTTCAAACGCGTCTTGCCATAGAGAATAACAGTATATTATTTTAGAGGGTACAGGGTTGAACATTTTGTTTACATGACGTATCAAGTTTAAAACAAATGTAGATTTCCCACACTGTGTCGGTCCTGCCACAATAACGATACATGGAGATTCCATTTTGCAAAAGACTATTTAATACTTGAGAGTCTGATTAAATAGTAATATCAAGGATTCGTTCAAGTCCAGACTACACGAATAATAATCTGCTAATAGGTTGGCTAGAGTCACACCTCTAGCCCTTTGACATAAAAAATACAGACAGTGAAGTCTGCAGGTGTTAGCTTTAGGATCTTGTACATAATAGGAAGGATATATAACCAGTTTCATTCCATTTTATATATAATAAGGTTCCATATCTGTAGGAGGATATCCTAGAGGGTCAAAATGTTCCACACTATAGTTATTCATGTAAACGGCGATCCTGTGTATTCCTGATGAAGTAGAAACATCTGTGTTGTATGTATACATACACGGTTTCTTAGCAATACGAGGTAATTGATCTCTTGCGAACACACCTAGCAAAAAGGGAGATGTATAGGGATCCCTTTTGAGCACTCTGTTCAGCTATAATGCATCCATCATGTGGAATAATCAAATAACACTTTTCTGTCTTGGGTAATTTCAAGAAAATTTTCAAACTCAGCATAGAAGATCACACTCACTGCATGAGGTAAAGCGGCTCCGAATTTGAGCTCTAATCTACAATTTCCAGATTTTATCACATTAAAATAATCAAAACACTCTTTTCCTTCTGGAGATAATTCAAATCCATACAATGTGAATCCTTTGGAATAAGAAGCACGTCCAAATGGAAGACCCTTATCAGCTTTCCATATATCTAAACTTTCGAGAAGTGTCTGATACGATCGTAGGTAGTGATTGTTTCCAAAATCTGGTGTTAAAGGTTGCGAAGGGAACGAATCGGAATCCACATTGAGTGTTAAAAAGTTTAAGTTGTAATGCTTGAAGTTGTAAGGATTTTTAGGATAATTTCCGTTCAGAACAGCCGATTCAACAAGTCCTACCATGCATCGTTTAGGTAGTTGTCCAGAAAATAAATTTTCTTTTGTTATTGCAGTAATGCCTGGGGGTAATGCATAACTTCGCATCTCTATTCTTCGTAATGGATATTTCGCCGAAGTAGTCTGTAACATTTGAGCATGAGCAATGAGTACAGAATTTTTCACTTTGACTTTTCGAACGTAAAATGCTGCTTCTTCAATCTTCACCTTAAATTCGGTTCTGTCCACACTTGTCATGAGACAAAACTCGGGTTTTGCTCTTGTCATTCTGATCCTAAGGTCAACATGATTCAACAAATATTTGTCTTGAGTAAAGATGTCTCCAAGATTAATTCAACAGCGTTGGATCCTGCCATTGACTTTCGTGTTTGCCATCCTGAGTTGCCATTAGTATTAGTCTCAAAATATCCTGTTGTATCCGGATACCATAGCGCACCAGATAATTGACTCTTCGAGGCTTCTATTCCATAATTCAAAAGAGTCTCAAAATAACTTCTGTAGGGATACAAGGTATGACTCCCAGAAACCAAACGTTCGTTTAGGTAAATATCCGTCTGACTAAAAAGGCTATGTATTAAATTATTAGAAGGTCCGACCGGATCAGCATCCGTGATTGATGCTCCTGCAGCATTTGTAATTCTGACTTTCAATCGAAGATAGCATCTTGCAAGGTCTATGTATTCGTCACTTCCCACTATACTAAATTCCAGAGGCTAAGTCCTAAAGAGGCTAAGGGTAGGTAGGATACATAATTGCTTCTTTCTGCCTGTGAACTTGTTGGAGGTACCGAAAATAAATCTAATTCAGACAGAGCACAGTCTTGTGACGCAGAATGAATTTTCTGACTCATTTTGTAAAGATGTCCTGTCTTCTACACATCTTCTTAGCAACTCTGACAATTCGGTTATGTTTCCTTCGTTTTATACCGCTCCCCCTCAAAGAATGGCCTGCCTCTTCTAATAAATTAGCTGCTCCTTCACGCAAGTTAGATTTTGCTGCTTCCTTTACGTCACGTCCTGCCGCAACATCCGAAGCAAACTTGATACCACTTTTAGCTGCTTGTTTACCTAATGAGAACAGTGCTGGTCTAATTATGGGTGATATAAATCGTCCAATACTTTTTAAAAATGCTCCGAGTCCTTCGCCACGTTGATATCTTGGTCCTCTGAAAACTCCACCACCCGCTTGCGATTTATAATACGCAAGATATGTGGAAGGATTAGGTTCCGTGTACTTCACTCTCATGTCTGCGCCTGAAATGAAGTTTCACAACCACTTTACCACATTTAAATAATAGTTCATCGCCACTATCTGTTCTCATGAAAATACGTACGCTTTCGAAAACATTACGGGCTAATGGATAATAGTCTGGTCTCTCGTAAATATTCACGATACTTTCCTCATTTCTAGTACGCACAGAAGGATTGATCACTCTTCAGAGTTCACCGTGAGCATCACCCACTAGTTGGGGTATGATGAGGTCGGAATAAATGTACAGTCCGTCTATACCTCTTTTTAAATCCATAGCATAACGGGATGTAGATTCTTCAAACCATGTCTCCATATGATCAAATCCTAACATCTCTCCTAATCCAGGATGTCTCTTAGGAAACATGATGCGCCCTGATCCTCTTCCCAACTCGTAAGTCTTCCCATTCGGAAGTAAAAGGAATCGAAAAAAGTGTCTCACTTCATTAGGTATCTCTAATCTCATTTCTTCAAAAAGACTCACTGCATTATCATATCGTCCATGATGTATGTGTATTAGAGGCGTGGATGTCTCTACAACATCCACCGTCTCTGTATATTCTTCAATCGGAGTAGGACGTAGTACATACAAACTGTAGGTGTCATCAGTCACTTGTATGCGAGGTCCTGAGGACGTTAGAGGTATAGGTATTTCAGAAGTAAAACTACCAAACTAATTACGACCTATATAATTATCTTGCAATCCAAATATGGTATTCATGAAAGTTTTGACTCTTTTGGAAATCGTATCCCATAATTTTTGGCGAATGTTACAGTAATAGTTTTCTCATTCTCATATTAAAATTGAATATTTTCTTTGGCTTCTGCAGGTAAGTTGTCTCTCAATGCTCGATATATGTAACGACCATTATAGACTCGTTTAGGTAAGATAACTTTCACGTCGTCCAAAGGAGCTAATTCTCTCACTCTCGTTCTTTCTTCTTTTCTGGGTGTGTCATATTTAATTGCGAAAGTGTCGTTAGATGAATCTATATTATACCAACTGACAGGTATGTGTACCTCTGCCAATCCGACTTCCCACTGTCCTTGGAGTTCAACAGACTGTGCAAGTTGTGTAGTATAATCTGATTGTCTATTGTCTGGATAAATGTTAACACTGGCTGTAGAAGGTAACGTCAAATAGAAAGCCATTTTTCAGGGATCCACGAAGGGATGCTGTAATCTGCCCACTTTATCAACACTCTCTTTTTTCGGTCTTTAGCCAGAATTTTTTCCACAGCATAAAGTTCTGGAGATTTAACTTTCTGTAATTCTTCGTTGTAGAAAGTCCCTTTTATCTTCTGTCGTCACCGTCGATTACGTCATATACAGGAGGATTTTTATGTATTACTCTACGTACTTGGAATATTTCTCTAGTCTACGGTTGAGATGCACCCTTCTTGAATGGATGCTTGAGACTGCTTAAACGTACATGATCTCCAACTTTGAAAAGAGGACTTATCTTTTTCTCAGGGCTTCCCTAAAGTCGATTCCAAACCATACTTTCGTTATGAATATTCACATCTTTGGGACCATTCCGTGAGCTCTATGCTTAGACGCATTATAACTTTCCATTATACGTGGCAAAATGTTGATGAAGTTGTAATGTTTATGTTTTGTGAAATATCTCCATAATTTTTCTCTCAGTGTACGATTGAAACGTTCTGCTAAGGCAGCTTTCTTGTCCCCATAAGAAACAAAGAAATGAATGTTTTTTTCCTTCAAATATTTTTGAAAGATTCGATTCGTGAATTCTGTGCCTTGATCTGTATTAAGAACCGTGGGAATTCTGTCTTGGGAAATAATTTTTTCGAATGTATCTTTCATTGCTTTTCCTGTCTTGGTCTTCAAAGGTATTGCCCATGCATATCGAGACAAAATGTCAATAGCTACTAATATGTAGCTGTAACCTTCATTAAATCGTGAGATATTTTTCACAATCATTAAATCTGCTTGCCATTGCTGGTCTAGCCCTGTCACGAACGTCTTGTTTCTTCGGAATTTTGTTCTCGCCGGCTTGTGGAGAGTGTAAGTCTCCTCCCCCGACAACCATTCTTTGACTCTCTTTTGAGGCAGTCCAGTACTCTGGGATAATCGTGTTACTCCCCATAACTCCCAGGGTTCTCTGGTTGGTAGTAAACTTTCTCCAACTTTAAATTCATCGACTAGTAGAAGTTTTCCTTCTTTAACCCAGAGCTCGAGTGATAACGAATCGGGAACGTCAATGGAAAGTCGCTCTGCCGCTTCTTCACACAGTTTTCTCGATGTGTAAATGATGGGATGCTCGTAGTAAAAATTTTTTTGTCTTTGTGTTCACTAGACAAAACCGATAGCTCAGAGCCCACAACATGCTTTCGAACCCAATAGAAACTAGTTTCTTCCACTGTTCATAAGTCAGACTAATTCCTTTCACAGTAGGTTTCAGACGTAAAAATAATCTTATATCCACTGTTTGATTGCAGATACTTAAATAAATATTTCTTCCCAAATGTTGGGATTCGCCACAACTAGTGATTAAATAGTCTTGAGAAAACACCATTCCCAACCATACAGCTCCCCCTATAGTCAAACATGCTATTATTATTATACCTAGTACTAGCTTACGTGACCACATCATGTGAAATGAGAACATAAGTCATTATACAGTAGGAAATATCAAACTTTTATTTATGAAACCACAAGCTTGAAATAGACAGATTTTCCTTCACACTCTCTAACAAATCCGTATAGGAGAGAGATGCGAGGAAAATGTCATCCACATGAGAGTAATCCACGGGTCCATACAGAATTCACAAAGGTAGAAGCCATATCATCAATGTTTAAGGCACGAACTGCATCGTCCAAGTAGAGATTTAAACATTGTTCTTTATCTTCAGGTTCCACAGTTCTCGTACTGGGGAGTAAGTGATGCAGCAGATCTTGATGAATAATTCCGACAAGAACTCTATCAACTGGCCTTCTCGTACAGCAGGAGGTGCGAGAAGGAATGCTAGTAACGCATCCCTCTGTTCGGCAATGGCATGACGTAGATGAAAATTCGCATCAGATCTACGATAGAAGTCCACACTATTCTTAACATCTCCACGATGGTTACGAAGTATGTCCCAGTCTGCAACTGTAAGGGTCACACCAGTCGCAACAAACGATTTCACCGTTTTGATGATATCCAAATGGCGGGAACCAGCGCTATTGGAGTAGATACATAGTTGTAGATTGTGTGTGACGAACCAAGTTTCTCTCTCTGTCGATTGGGAAGGGATAATCCTGTCAGAGACTGACAACAATTCTTGCCATTCGTGTAGAGTTAGAGCGATCCCCTCTTTTGTCGGATAAAGCAAACCACCTTCAGTAAAGGAACGATAACGTCGTACATGAATCAACAGTCTATCTCTGTAAAGTCCTGGGACGATGAAGAAAGAGTTCCTCAAAGGGTAAGTGTGGGCACAATCAGGCTGCATGATGCACTAAAAGTTTTTACGGCGTTTAATGCGACTTCTATTAGGAGATGGGTTTATCCTCGTCGACAGAAGCGATCCTGGTGGCAGATCTATGACGTCATCTTCGATAGGAACACGTTTCCATACGTTTTTACGTCTAATTATTGGACGAAAAGGAGTTCGATTTTCTGATATCGGATGTTTCACATGGTTTTTCTGTAATGTTATTTCTTCACATGCATCATCTATTGTTTCATCCTTCGGTGATGTTATTCTCCATCCTTCGCTGATGTTATTTTCTCGTCGTGCTTCTTCATAAACAATTCATCCTTCTCTGATGTTTCCTTTGGGAAAAACTCTTGCCAGAACATATATTCTTCGAAAGCCTCTTGCTGATTGTGAGGACGACCTATTAACGAATCCATTTCACTGTGAGGAAAGAGATTATCAAATCTCGCTATCTGTTTGTATGCACGATCCATTGCAGAATGATTCTATACCAATAAAATTGTTCAACCACGTGCTAAACGCCGCTGCCTCCGCTTGAGAACAATGAACGCCGTGTACTCTATGATATCCACATTCAGCTCCTGAGATTTTAGGCAAGTCTTTAAATTTCGGACAACCTCGTTTCTCCAAATCAAGAGATTCTATTCCGAGCTTTTCAAGAAGGCGTTTCTCGTGTATTCTTCCTTTGTATGCGATAACACTCTTGTAACCTGATCGACACGTTTCATGAATATGACACACAATATCATCCAGACAGTTCACTTCGTAAACGACTTCACCCCCAACGAGGGTAAAAAGAGAGACCTGTGATGTGTTTTCTTATGTAGGCGATAGTCTTCCAATCAGAAGGAGAAATATCGATGATAGAAGATAGATCGAATCTGTAGGCGACACGACAGTCTGAATATCCGAGTTCTCTAATTACAAATTTACCTCCTACAGTAAAACCGTCCAAATCGATGACACAGCACACACGATTCATTTTGCGTTTATTAATCACACATGATGGTTGCAGCCTTCGCCATCTCCACTAGATCGTCGAAATCGAGTTTTTCGAGTCCTTCTAATATGGGATAACCATACTTCTGAGCGACTATTGCGAACACCCACGCAACGTTTTCGAGACACGGTGAAGGCAGATGATGCAGGATGATGTCAACTAGCAACTCTTCTAATAATCCTGGATACACCGCTGCATAATCCTCTGGTTTGGCATTCCAGTGAAAGGTAACTGCATCGTAAATTGGAGAGATCCATTGCTACTGATCGAGTTTCAATGTTGAGACTTTATAGGAATGATTCCTCCCCCATTCATAAAGAAGGGGAAATATTATAGTCCAATCATAGTGAAGATACAATCAATAAACCTTTTTTATTCGTTGAAATCAAGTAGCGAGGGAGAACTTAGCTTGCTAGAGAGACCCACAGCTGTTCTTCACACGCATTATCTGCTAGGGCTAGCTGTTCATTGCATAACGGTTTTGTTTTTCAATAAGACAGACATCCAGAGCGTGGGAGGAAACTCTGCCATCTGGGGAAAGGTTAACATCCGCTAGGGGAGGGCTTCATAATTTTTATACAGATGCTCTTCACACGCAATGGTTTTTTTAATATCATACTATCTTTAACTCAGTTTACTAGAGAGGGCTTTATACAGCTGTTCTACACACGCATTGGTTTTTTCAATAAGTCAGCATTATCTACTAGATGTTCTTTACATAATGGTTTTATTCAATAAGTCGGAACGTAGAGGAAATCACCCCCCATCTATGGTCAATCACGAAAGGGTTATAACAGCTGGAAAACATCTGCACCGGAAACACCTGCTTTGGAAGGAAAGGGTTATGCATAATTACTATAGTCACAGCTACACTACTCACGTATTATCACCGAATGATTCCAGGCAGATGCCGATGAGTTTTCTATGCTTCATTGGCCTGCACAGTCCCCAGATCTAAACCACATGCGAAAATCGAGTATCTTTAGGATGAGGTGGTAAGGGTGTTCGCAGTGAGACTGTGTCGCCGTTCAATTTACAGCAACTGCGACACAATCATTTCTGCATGAAACAATCCATCGTTTTAAAGTAAAGTTTGTTTTACCAAATCGTAACATTCCTGCACATCGCAATCCTGCATCTTGTACGTTTCATGACACTAACGAATTTGGGCTGTTTTGAAGGCCAAAGGAGGCGCAACACGCGACTAGGTAGGTGTACCTAATAAATTGTCATCTCAGTGTATGTTCATATCCTTTGTAGCTTTGTGCAGATTTTCATAGGTATATACAGTTTGAATTATCACGCTGTAAATCTATGAAATTTATCTATGAATCTTCAGTAATTATTTCACACAAAGATTTTTCTTTTCAAGATTAGGAAAATTCAAACGAGGATTTCCAACACGTGGGCGTTTCCAAACCCTTTTTTGATGCATTTATTAATAAGTTATTGAAATTCCAGAAGTGTAAAACAAATTCACGTACGTTAAGAAAAATATTGTTTTTAGTCTGCTAAGATATGAGTCCACGTTCACCTGATGACATGTCAGGTGTCTACCAATGACAGTTACTATTGCGCTACGGACAGCCAATAAAGATTTCCATTTGAAAATATTTTCTAATTATCCAATCAACAGAGCATTACATCACACTCAGACAACACTTTTAGTGTCACTTCCTAGAGTCCTATTTTCCAATTCATTGGAATCATTTTATGTTTTTAAAGTACGCCACTCTTTGGTACCTAATCTTTTCCAAGTTTGTTTTTTTTTTTTGTTTTCCACGAGCCTATCCGGTCTCCCAGTAGAGTTTCACAGTGTTCAGGTGGAAGAGAAAAATTGGCGGTAACTGTAACCAGTTTTTAATGCATATTTTGTGTTTCAAACTTCAAATATCTTATGATTCACTACTGAAAACTATTACTATGTGACGTCCATTGAATGATTTAAACTAGAAATCTCCCTTGGTGAATACTGAAGTTCTTTTTGAAATAAAATGAATTTTCTCAACTTCCGACTTCATAGCTCTCTAACGGTAGACACTCGAGTTAATCGATGATTCAGAAAATGTGAATGGTGGTTTATACCCTGCTCGCCAATGAAACTTTCTCAACCTAAAAGGAATGCTCGTTTTCAGTTCAAAATAAGTGGAGTAGCAATTGCTATGTAGAAGAGAAATATTAAGTTTTGTGCAACAAGTCAGCAGTATTTACTTACGAAAACGCGTGCACATAAATATGAAGTATCGCCTCCATGAACAAGCAGCTAAACATACCAAAAATTGTTGCACCTATGCTAGCAGAACCACTGGTGCCCAGAGCGTATCTAGGACATGATCCCTTCCCTCAAGGACCTAGAAAAGTCCCCGAATAATAGTTATGGAACTTAAAATTAAATTATTAAACTTTTGTATATTTCACCTATTTTTCAAAAAATTTTTAAACCTCTAAAACAAAGGGAAAAATGTGCACTGCAGTAAAACTCCAGTCTCGAGCACCCCCTCCCCTCAATCTTTACTCGATCACAGCTAGATTCCGTCGCTTACCCTCCCCCTACCCCTTTATTTTGTTTTCTAGATAGCAGCCCTCCGATCCCAGAATGATATTAATATTCTTGCCATCAGGTTGGTTTATACTCTAACCCACATTCTATTATATGTAGAGACTTGAATCAACACAAGGGGATTTGAGATAAACCTGTAGGAGAAATTTCGTACTGGATGGTGATGATATCTGACACACCATTTGCACGACTGTTCATCAAGCGCCACATTCCACCTGGTGATACTTTCGTGGTACTCCGAGTGGTTAGCGCGCTTGGCTACTGATTTAAGGGAACTGGGTTCGAGCCCCGGATAAGGCATGGATGTTCATGTTGTTTTTCTGCTGAGGTCCTGCCATCCTCTCAGACCTGCTACTATGGCATATAAACTGACAGGCTCCTGTCAGACCTCTGTGGCAAGCAGCTGGTTGAGGGGGTATTTTTTTTTTATTCATTCCATTCCTCATTGCCTACTATTCACCATTCCAAATTTCAATTCTGCAATTATCGTCCACAGCATTCCAAAGTAACGCAATTTACACCCTGAATATTAGAAATTTTAAAAATATTTGCCCTGACTTTTTTTCCGTTCTATTTGACCTTATAGATTCAAGAAGCGGACCCCTTCCTGAAGTACAGCACTTCGGCAATGGACACGGTGATCTGTTTTATACAAGTAAGTGCTCTTTCCCTTCACGCACAAAACTCAAAAGAAAAGGAAAATAACATGCGAAAAAAGATGTCAAAACCGAAATGAATTCGGTACAAGAAGAGCAAAATGCAATTATTACAAACATAAGAAAAAAATTATCGCTCACCCGGAGGGAATCGAACCCGCAACTCTCTAGATATGGCAGAGCACTCTGGTATGTATCTAGAACTAATCTACTTCTACATGTAAGCGACTAGGTAGGTGTACCAATACAGGAAGGCTAGATAATTCAGGAAGACTATTTCTACAGGTAATCTGTATATTTATTATGGATAGCAAAACGATATTTTCTATTAAATCAATATTGCCTTTTTCTTATTCTTTTTTTATCCCAGTGGAGAAACGTACGAAAAGGCAACAAATATATTCCAAACTTCGATTACTAAAGTGAAAATTACGACTTTCCACTGAAAAATTCAAGTATAAATAAATTTAAAAATTTGAAAAATATTTATCTTCCTATATGCGCCCTAAAAGTTGAAAATGAACCTAAAGCATATCGATGGTGCAATCAGTCACTGAGTTCGTAATCACTTCAAAGGCAGAATGGACGCCGGCAATCTTCTTCAGTTGGTATAGCGCCGCTTTCTCTTCCTTTGAAGTGAATGCGAAATCAGTGACTGATTGCCCCATCCACATAGAGGCTTTAGTTTTATTTTGGACTTTTTAGGCTGCATATGGGAAGAGGAATTTTTAATATTTTAATTTAATTATAGTTTTTCTTTGTAACTAAAAACACCTAACTTTAGAAACTTTCATTTGATTTTGACATAAATAATCGACCACATTTCTCTTCCCTTTCTTTTAACGTCGTGTTTAAGGTTGTCCGTGAATTAAATTTTCTAATGTTCCATTGAAATTAAATTTAATTAATTTTGTGGAACATTGGAAACGTCACAAGGTTTAATTTGAGATATAACTCGTTAAAGTCGACCCCCGAGAAAATCCGGTGGGGAGCAAAATTGTAAATTGTCTACGACGGTTCTCATATGAGCTTTCATTTGACACCTAGCTCGTAATTGTAGGCCCCGGCTTTCGGAAGACAGAGCAGGATAATCGTTTTCACATTTTCTTTTTTTTAGGGGCGAAAAAACATGATTTTTTTAACGTCGGTAACATTTCCCATGCCAAAAGTTTCACTTGACGAATAGTTGGTTACTTTCGACCCTCGCGTTCGAAGATAAAGTGAAACAATAGTTTTTATATTTACCCTTTGTTTAGAGGGGAAGAAAGCATGTGGGGTCAATTTTGTTTAGAGGGGAAGAAAGCATGTGGGGTCAATTTTGTTTAGAGGCGAAGAAAGCATGTGAGGTCAATTTTGTTTAGAGGGGAAGAAAGCATGTGGGGCCAATTTTGTTTAGAGGCGAAGAAAGCATGTGGGGTCAATTTTGTTTAGAGGGGAAGAAAGCATGTGGGGTCAATTTCGTATAGTCTATGACACTCCCGCCATACAAGTTTTCATTTGACTCATAACTTGTTACTTTCGGCACTCGCGTTCTAGAGATATAGAGGAATAATCATTTTCATATTTTCCCTTTTTTAAGGAGAAAAAAGCATGGGAAGGTCTATTTTTTATAGTCTATGACACTCCTCGGGTCATAAGCCTTCATTTGATATATAACTCATTAAGTTTGTTCGTTGCGTTCTCGGATATGATGGAACAACTATTTTGACAAATCCACAAACCAGACACTAACAAACCGACAAACTGACAAATGACGTGCAAAAATCAATAGGAAGATAGGTAATAAAAATTCCATTGGTATCAAGATGATAAATGGAGAGCATTGCCTTCCCGCAAAAAAAGGCATCTGTTTATGGTTTGCTGCAATTTGTTCGAGAGAAATTGGATCGAAACGAAAATTGGTTCGATGGAATTTTTTGGACGGAAATTTTTTCGAAACGGAAATATGTCCGAAAGAATTTTGCTTTACGGAAGTTTGCTCGAAATGGAAATTTGTTTGACGGAATTTTATTGGACAGAAATGTATTCGAAAAAGGAATTTGTCCAAAATGGATATTTGTTCGACGGAATTTTGTTGGATAAAAATATATTCGAAACGGAAATTTGTTGGACGGAAATTTCTTCAAAGAAATTTTGTTTTACCGAAGTTTCTTCGAAACGGATTTGTTTGACAGAATTTTGTTGGACGGAAATTTGTTCAAAAGAATTTGTTTTACCAAAGTTTGTTCGAAACGGATTTTGCTTGACAGAATTTTGTTGGACGGAAATTTATTCAAAGGAATTTTATTTTATGGAAATTTGTTCGAAACGGAATTTGTTTGACAGAACGTTGTGCGATGGAAATATATTCGAAACAGAAATTTGTTCGAAACGGGAATTTTGTCCAAACGGGAATTTGGTCGACGGAATTTTGTTTGATGAAAATATATTCGAAACGGTAATTTCTTTGATGGAATTTTGTTTTACGGAAATATATTTGAAATGGAAATTTGTTAGACAGAATTTTGTGGGATGGAAATTTATTCGAAACGGAAATGTGTTCGACATGATTTTCGTCCAGCAAATTTCCGTTTCGAATATTTTCCATCGAACGAACGAAATTTCGTTGGTGAGAAATATATTCGAAAAGGAAATTTGTTCGATCTTTTTTTCCGTTTTATTGTTGGACGCAAATGTATTCGGAACGGATTTGTTCAATGGAATATTGTTTGAAGGAAATTTATTTCGTTTTTTGTTTTTGTTTTTGCTTTCTTTTTTTACATTAGCTTCCCATTGACTTAACATAGGGATTTTCTTTAATTTATGGAAGCTAGTGTAAATTAGACGATTTTCTGAAAATGATCATTTTGTTTTTGTCAGAACTCCTAACGTCAAACACTTTATCACATATGTTATCGAGGATAACCAGAGATATGTTACCGAAATAAACAGATAAGTGAAAGATATTAAGAAGCAAAACAATATACTTAAGGAAACTAATCAGTTGTTGCAGAAGGAAATTAAAGAAATGAGAACGAGAGTAAATGATATTAGAACAAGTTAGCAGAAATAAAAACATAGAAATAGTCGGTGTACCGGAAACACCAACTGAAAATGTCCAAAAAATCATCCACCAGTTAGCTAAGGTATTAAAAACTGGCCAGAATGACTTGGACATTCAAGCTCACCGAATACCAACAAGAAACAAAGAGAAATGACAGCCAATAATAGTTCAACTTAATTCAAGAAAAATGAAAGAAATTGGATCGCACGTTCGAGAGAAAGAAAATCAGTAATTGCTAAAGAAGTCTGCAGCCATTTCCCACAAGGAAATAAGCATCTATTTTACGAAGCTAAGAAATATCAAAAGAAAAATAACTTCAAATTGTCTTGGGTTAAAGACGGGAAAGTGTTTATGAGAAATGATGAAAAAGCAAAGGTGATTAAACTGAGAAACCTAAAACTGGATAACGTTAAGTGTTAAGATAAATTTTTTTTAAAAACATTTTCTGACTGTAGTTTCACATCAGACTTTATTGACGTGTTTCGTGAAACCTTGACAAATAAGTGCAATGTAATTTTGAAAATGTTTATAATAAATCTTACTATAAATGGAGTAAGGGAATAAATGTGCTAATAGGCAATATTTCAAGTTTAAGAAAGAATTTTGATCACTTTTCAATACTTGAATTTAACAGAATTTTGCTCTGATGTAATAATTTTAACCGAAATATGTGTTAAAGAAAATGAGATTGATTTATATAAATTACCTGGTTACCACAAATGTTACACAAACAATAGATCAGAAGGAGTTATTATGTATAGCACAGAATTTGTTAGTGCAGATATGGTGCACATACAATTTACCTACAAAAATATAGCTTATATTCTAATGGCTTTCTATAGACATAGACCTTTATTCCCATTGTATAGACAAGTTACATTTCATTTAAAGAATTTTGTACAATATATTTTCAAAAATTATGTATTTTACAATAGGAACATTGAAAATAACCACAAGAGTTCAAATAACTCGCATGTGGGTTTGTACAATTTGGTAAAACATTATGAAAAAGACAACAATTTAATACAAATTTTGTAGATGTGATTGCTCTGAGCTTCATTATGGTTTTGCTGCACTGGTGGGATTCTGTGGAGGGAAAATCTGCCGCTGTGTTTTCTGTTTGTTTGTGGGTTGACAGCCCCAAGTGAATAGATTCAGAGGATATGTTTATCAGCTAGTGGATAATCCTGAGCAGAGGTCATCGCAGGCACCTGAACTCTTTGCTTCTATTGGCATCGTCAAATTCTACATTGGAGGAAGTCTTCCAGTATAGATGGCTTCAGCCTTTAGTGGTGGGGGAACGGGTCTTTGCCCCATGTCTGCGATTAGGGGGCTGTATGATATTGTCGGCATTCCCTCTCTCAATAAACACTGTTTCTTTAAACATCCCACTAACCATTTTCTCTCCATAGGTAGTTGGAATGTGAGGACTCTGCACAGAGCTTTTTCTCTTGATGTCCTCACACATGAATTCCACCATTATAATTTAGATATTTTCGGCTTGCAAGAGACCAGATGGACAGATAAAGGTCAGATTCTTAAAAATAATCTTAAATTTCTCTTTTCAGGGAGGGACGACAATAAGCATCACCAAGGTGTGGGTCTGCTTCTCAGCAGACACGCTAGTGATGCTTTTCTAGGATATGAGTGCATTAATGAAAGGTTTCTTACAGCAAAATTTCAGACAAGTGTTAAAGACCTGAATGTTATCTCCTGTCATGCCCCCACTGAGGATGCCGATGAGGATGAGAAGGATAGGTTTTATGAACAATTTCAGGATATTTTGAATTCTGTCAAGAAAGGAGATATTACCCTTGTTCTTGGTGACTTCAATGCCAAAGTTGGTACTGATTCTGATCTTTGGGGAGGAGTGATTGGCCCTTTGGTATTGGTAGCTGCAATGGCAGTGGGCAACGTCTGCTACAGGTAAGTAAACTCAATGGTTTCAGAATAACTAACACATATTACAAACACCGCGACATCCATAAGTACACATGGGTTTCATCTGATGGGCTGCATAAGAATATGATTGATTACATATTAATTCACAGCAAATGGGCTAGTTCTGATAGAAATACCAGGGCATATAGGGGAGCTGAAATTGGATCTGACTATTACCTTATTAAAAGTGTCTTGCAACTTAAACTTAAAAAGTGTTGTGCTAGGATTAAAAAATTTGCTTTTAATACTGAAGCTGTGAAAGACCCAGTTATAGCCAAAGCTTACCATGATAGGTTACTTAGTCATTATGATAGTCATGGTATGCTTACTACTGAAGTTGAGAAAGAATGGGATCATTTTAAACAGGCTTTTTTGGACCCTAACAGTACTCTTTTAGGAAAAAAGGAGCAGAAGAACCAGAATTATCTGAGTGATAAGGCACTTGAGCTTATTTCGGAAAGAAAGAACTGCAGGAATGACCTTAATCAATACCCTACTAGTCCTAATAGAAAGCATTACAGAGAACGTAATAAACGTGTAAAAGATCAGTTAGCTGCTGATAAGAATCTTTGGATTGATGGTTTGGCTGACAAAGCCGAGGAAGCAGTTAGACAGCACAACAGCAGAGAGCTGTACCAGATAGTTAATGTTTTGTGTGGTAGAAAACGGACAGGTATACAGGGATTGAAGGATAAACAAGGTAAGATTATAGAAGGTGAAGATTCTGTCATGGCTAGGTGGGCTGAGTACTTCAGTGATATTCTAAACAATGCGGTTATTTCTATTCCCATTGTTTGCAATGATGATAGATGCATTGGTGGCTTTAATGTTGGCCCTATAACACAATCTGAAGTTATTTTGGCTGTTTCTAAACTTAAACTACATAAATCCCCAGGAGTAGATGAAATTACTACGGAAATGCTTAGAGCTGGAAATGTTTCGGTTACCACTTGGATGAGTGAAATTCTGAATATCTTTTATGATAAAGGCATGGTTCCTAAGGATTTTACCAGAGCTATTGTTATCCCTATTTTCAAAAAAGGTGATCGCAGTTCTTGTGATAACTATAGGGGTATCAGCCTACTCTCTGTTCCAGGTAACGTTCTTTCCATGATTGTGCTTAATAGAATTAAGAATCTGGTTGACAGTCAATTGCGTGATGAGCAATGTGGATTCAGAAGTGGTAGGGGATGTGTAGATCAGATATTTTCACTTAGGCAGATTCTTGAGAAATGTTTATAGTTTCAGAAACCTTTGGTTGCTAGCTTTGTTGATTTCAAAAAGGCTTTCGACTCTGTTGATCGTCATAATTTGTGGTTGATTGTGATATCATATAGTATACCAGACAAGTTAGTTAACATAATGAAAGCTCTCTATAATAACACTGAGTCGTGTGTGAGAGTTGGTAAGGCTTCTAGCAATTGGTTTAGCATTACTTCTGGTGTTCGACAAGGGTGCATTTTGTCTCCTTTTCTCTTTAGCTTGGTTATTGATTATGTTATGCGAAATTCACTTCAAGGGAAAGATTTTGGCCTGAAATAAACTGGAGACACGAAAATTTCTGATTTAGATTATGCTGATGATTTAGCCCTTTTGGCAAATGATGTTGATGAGATGAACTCTTTCATTCGAGCTGTTGATGAGACTGGTAGTAGAGTAGGTTTGGTTATAAACAGAGAGAAAACTAAAGTGATGAAAATTGGTCAGGCAGGTTGTGATTCAGTTAATCTGAATGGTTGCAGTCTTTAGCAGGTGTCACAGTTTAATTACCTTGGGAGCTATGTAACAAATACTGGTGATGTGCGGCATGAGATTAACAGACGAATAGGGATTGCTGCCAGGACTTTTAAAAATCTATGGAGAGTGTGGAGAAATAGGCGTATACACCTAAACACTAAAATTAGACTGTATAATAGTTTGGTTCTTTCTAGGATTAGTTATGGTAGTGAAACGTGGACACTTTGTAAACAAGATAACAGGAAACTAGATGCTTTTGATTCCAGATGCTTACGCAGTATCTGGGCATTAGGTGGTTCAACTTTGTAACTAATGATGAGGTTAGGCAAAGGAGTTTGCAACCGCCTTTAAGCAGCATATTGTGCAGAGAGAGACTCCGTTGGTTTGGCCATGTTGCCCGTATGAATAATTATAGATTGGTGAATAGGGTTATGAACAGTGTGCCTAAAGGCCTCAGAAAGAAGGGGAGACCTAGGATGCGGTGGGCAGACAATGTCAAACAGGACCTTGTTAGAATTGGTGTGCAGTGGCCAGATGCAGTAGTTGTAGCTCAGGATAGACTTGCTTGGAGAACTAAATTGCACGGTCTGGTTGGACCTCCGTAGCCCATGGCTGCTTGAGGATGATGATGATGATATCATTTTCCATTCTATATTCAAAATAATGAAGACAGAAATTCAAAAACAAAACCTATAACTACCAAAATAACGATTATTAACAATTTTTAAAGAAGTTTTTCAGTATCATCATATCCAAAAATACAGATTTTCAACTTATTTTTAAAAGAGTGAAAGTTTGTTTCATCTTTAAAATTACCAGGTAAATTATTAAATATTTTGGTACTAAATATATATAATGATTTTGTATAATGGTTTTTTTTAGAAAGAGGAAAAGTAAGATTAACGTGTTGAGCTATTCTTGTATTATAATTCATATGTCTAATATCACTTTCAATCCAGTGCTTTTTAAGATACATAATGATATTGTATACGTATAATTTTCTTAAAGGTAATACAGGGTGTCTCAAAAATATAGGTACAAACTTTTAGGGGACGTAGATAACATCTAAAGGAATGAGAATTGCCTAGGAACCCATAACCGGAAACGTCATGGGAAAGTGGTAGCAGACGTACAAGATCTGAAAAGACACAAGACAGTGATTAATGGGAAAACATTTATTGGACATAATTATTACAAATGGCGTACTAGATGATACATTTCATAATGTTACAGCAGATGCTTGAAGTTTCCACCATGAGACGCAATGCGTGTGTGACACCAACGGATTGCCGGACACGGTCGAACACACCTGGAGTTTCTTTGATAGTAGCAGCAGCGCAGACGAGCCTTGCCACGAGATCCATGTCAGACTCCACAGGCGATTCATACACGGTAGCTTTGAGGGCCCCCACAGAACGTAATCAACGCTCGTTAAATCAGGTTAGCGTGGGGCCAGGTAACTGGTCAATCACGCCCAATCCATTGTTGCCCAAAAGACATGTTCAAATGCGCACGAACACACCTTCCATAATGGGGAGGCGCCCCATCATGTTGAAACCACATGTTGCGTCTCACATTTGCTGGACCATGGGAAAGTAAGCCTGGTAGAACCTGTTCCAGAAAGATCAGATACTTCGCGGTGGTCATGCGAGTCGCCGACCAAAGCAGTCGCCGACCAAACCTGCCCACACAGTTACTGCAAAACGATGTTGTGCCGCATGGGTGCGCACACCGTGGGGGTTCTCGTGAGCCCACAAATGCGCATTGTACTGATTGAATACATCATCCCTAGTGAAACTGGCCTCATCAGTAAACAAAACATAAGCTGGGAAATTCACATCTTGGGCACTTTCTTGGAGATACCACTGCGCAAAACGCACACGTGCAGGATGATCTGCGGGGAGAAGTAACTGAATCCTTTGGAGATGAAAGGGGTGTAAGGACTCGTCGTGCAAAACACGCTGTACACTGCAACAAGACACTCCTAAGGCAGAGGCAACGTTACATGTGCTGGTACTAGGATTAGTCTCCACGGCATTCAACACAATTTCTTCCATGGCGGGAGTACGCGTCGATCGTGGCCTGCCCTCACTTCTGCTACCTCTTAATGACCCATAATCGCACATATTTTGATGCGCACGCGCAAGCAAACGGTGGCCCGGGACATGTCTGTGTGGTAAGCGTTCTTGATACATTCGTTGAGTGACTTGTCCGTTGCCCTCAGCTATTCCATACACTAAGTGCATGTCTGCCAGTTCCCTGTTCGAATACCTTTGCATGCTCTTCGTAAGCCGACTACCGCTCGAATGAGGAAATCCGAAATTTCCCCTCTAGCGCACTTACGGTGATGTTTCCGATTATGGGTTCCTATGCAATTCTCATTCCTTTAGATGTTATCTACCACCCTAAAAGTTTGTACCTATATTTTTGAGACACCCTATATACGCAATTCACCATAAAAGTGTCTAACACTATCATATCTTCTTTTCCTTAAAATGCATTTAATTATTCTATTTTGAGTTTTAATTGATGGTTTAATATTGCTGTGATATACTTCACCCCAAGAAAGTAATCCATATGTTAAATGAGATTTAACGCATGCATTATAAATTAGTTTTAAAAGTGTAATATTTATAAAATTTCTGATATAAAATAATTGTGGTATTATTGTATTGTTTTCTTATTAAAGTATCAATGTGTTTATTCCAAGTTAATTTGCTATCAATATGTACTCTTAAGTAATTATAGCTTTACAAAACTGAGTTTTATTGAAGAATTTGAAAAAAAAATTTGAAAGAATTAATATTAATAACCTTATATTAGTTGAGGATATTACTATAGATATTAGGTCCACAGATTTATATAGCAAAGAATACAGCGAACCGCAGTCTGTGGGTTTCTACGAATGCCATAATTTAATAACTAGAGCGGATTCAATGATATGTCTAGATCATGTTTTTGTCAGAATTCCTAACATCAAAAACTTTATTACATATGTCATCGAGACAAAATCAGTGATCATTTTTTTACTGGTTTTAGTCTCAAATGTAAAAGCCAAGTACAGCTCGTAACGATAACAGAGAATTTGAAAGAACGATGTTAAGAAATTAAAAAAGAAATTTGGAGTTAATGAAGTGGGATGCTATTTCTTGCGAAAAAGATCCTGATCATGCATTTGTTTGGGTTGCAACTGAGTTGCGTCGATTAGTTGATGAATCGGGTTATATTATTCAAAAAAATCAATAAAATATTGAAACCATGGATTACTAGCTCTTTATTAAGTTCTATTGAAATGCAATAAATTATATAAACAAATAAAAAAGCAACTCTTTAATACTCAACTTAAAGATAAATTAAAGAGGTATCGGAATCTTTTACTTGATTTAATTCGAAGGCGAAGTCAACATATTTAAAGGAGAAAATGTTGCATTACAAGGGTAATTCTAGGAAACAATGAGAGATCATCAATTTACATGACTGGTAGGAAAAGATTAAGTAAGACAGTACCTAAATAAATTATTGTCGAATACAAAAACCTATAATTTTATTGAGAATCCTGTTCTCTTTGTAAATAAATTTAATGAATATTTCGCTGGAGTAGCTATAAAATTATACTGATATTTTCAAGCGATTCTTCAAAAAGCGGTGCGCATATTAATTTAATACTGAATACATTTTTCATTGATCACATTACAAGTGCTGAGGTAAACGATATTATCCTATCTCGAGATTCAGGGAAGTCCTCAGGAATTGATGGTATTTCATCAGATGTTTTAAAGCTAGTTTCTCTCCATATTTCAATAGTTCTAAGCAAACTATTTAATCTGTTACTAAGAAGTGGAATTTTTCCCGAAAAATTTGAAAACTGTATTAATTATTCCTACATTTAAGGAAGGGAATAAGAGAAATCCAGAGAATTACAGGACAATATCTATTTTGTCTGTCATTTCAAAGACTTTTGAGAAATGGGTTAAAAATAAAATGATTAATTTCTTAAATAAAAACAATTTTTTCTGCAATAATCAATTTGGGTTTAGCGAAAAAATGTGCACTGAAGACGCTGTTTTGAAAATGACCACTGCTATACACAACGGAATAAATGAAAATTTAAAAGTTGCTACAATCTTTCTAGATATTAAAAAAGCTTTTGACACAGTTTCATATGATCAGTTTCATGTGATTTGTTGCTGAATAAACTTCAATGCTATGGCTTTAGAGGGGAAATGCTGAAATGCTCAAAAGTCATTTAGCCAAGAGAACAGACACTGAAACTAAAATTGAAAGTTGTTTAAGTGACCCTAATGAACTTGAATATGGCCTTCCTCAAGGATCTGTGTTAGGACCATTATTATTCTTGATTAGTATTAATGATTTATGCAATCTAGATATGAAAGGTCAATTCCATTCTAACTTTTTCTGATGATATGGAACTGTTATATGCAGAGCAAGATGCGGAAAGGCTAATTGCTGAAGCGAATGAGGATATGTTTACAATTTAAAAATTGGTTCTTATAAAATATATTATTTATCAACATTAAGAAAAAACGAAATATTTATTTTTTAAATTGAGACAGCAACCAGATAGACCAAGAAGTAATAAATGTATATTTAAGGCAATTGAGGGTGTTGTTTGAATACAGATATCTGGGAGTTTACATTAGCTGTAAATTAAATTGGATGAGCCATGTATCTCATGCATTAATGCAAAAATTCCAAGTATATATTTCATTCAAAAGTTTCTAGATTTATCGATTTTAAAAATGATATATCATTCATGGATTAAGTCGTACCTGATTTATAGAATTATATCCTGGGGTGATACTTATTCAAGTCATAAAAATTCTCTTGTTCCGGTACAAAATCGTGTTGTAAGATGTATTGCCAAAAAACGAAAATATGAAAGCACTAGAAATATTTATAAAGAGTTCGATTAATCTAAAAAATATTTATAAAGAGTTCGAAATATTTATAAAGAGACCTGTGAGAAAATTGTATGTGTTCAGAATCCTATTACATCTGTTTAAAAACTGGGATATACAAATTTTAGTAACATCAGTTTACGAAAGCAGAAGTAGCAAACACCCAAATATTCATATTTCTAAGGCTGCAAAAACTCTCATTCAGAAGCATTTTGCCTACAGAGCTCCTAAAATATTCAACGAAATGCCAGATTGTATTAGAAATGAAAGAAATATTCATAAATTATGGAATAAACTAATAATTTGTTTCATGATATGCGTGACATTGACGTTTTACTATGACATCTGTTGTATATTTTTCTATTACTTGTCTAGATTATATATTCATTACTCAACAGAATAATAGAGCTTCAAAAATCATTTTTGTGCCTTGTACATAATATGTGCATTTTCTTATCCATAGGCTAGTTTCTAACATTTGTGGGTAGTTTATTTCCAACTATGAAATGTATACGTAAAAGTGTTTCTAGACACTATTTTACCTGGAAATAAATTGATTGATTGATTGATGAGAAATTTGTTCGGTGAAATTTTTTTCGATGAAAACTTATTCGAAAAGGAAATTTGCTCCATGGAATTACCGTTTGGAATATTTTCCGTCCAACAAAAGGAATTTTATTCGATGGAATTTCCTTCCAACGAATTCTGTTTGGAATATTTTCCAACAAACGATATTTTGTTCAACGGAAATATATTCTAAACGGATATATGTTGAATTGACCTATAAATGGTAGCTAGGCGTAAACTGGAAGGAGAGCTGTGCACCAATCCCTAGTGATGATGCACAGAACAGGCCAGGTCTAGCACCTAATGTCCGACCCCGCCTCCTCGTAGTGCACGCCGTTAGTACCTTTCAAAAGAGATATTCTCTTTTGGAAGGGAACGGAAGGGGAGGGCTGCCAGTTCAGTATGGCCTACTGATCTGGTCATCTATGGCAACTTTTTCCTTTTTTTTCAACCCTGCTGAGGAGTGGTCAACTTCACAGGGTCCTGGTGCTGACCACTTATACCTACTAGACTGGACTTGTTTATGGATTTGAGCTTGATTATTGACTTGCTGCACTGGTGGGCCTCTGTTGAGGGAGAGTCTGCCGCTGTGTTTTCTGTTTGCTTCTGGGTAGCCAGCTCTAAGTGAACAGAGGCATGGGATACCTTATATCAGCTGGTAGATAATCCTAATCAGAGGCCATCGCAGGTACCTGAACCTTACTTAGCTAGTTGGGCATCGTCAAGCCTAAACTGGAGTAATGTGTCTCAGGCAGGCCATGTGGCTCTTGAAAACGTCCACTTGAAAAGGTGTTGCCTGAAGTTCCTACCAGCATCGGTGACTTCAGCCTTTAGCAGAAGAGGAACAGGTCTTTGCCCCATGCCTGCGATCAGGGGGCTGTTTGATATTGTTGGCCCTACCAATCTCAATAAACCTAATTTCTTTAAAAATCCTACTAATTATTTTCTCTCTGCAGGAACGTGGAACGTGAGGACATTACATAGAGATTATTCTCTTGATGTCCTCATGCAGGAATTCCAGCGCTATAACCCAGATATTCTAGGCTTGCAAGAGACCAGATGGACAGGTAAAGGTGAGATACTTAAAAATAACTTTAAATTTCTCTTTACAGGGAGGAAGGATGGAAAGCATCACCAAGGTGTGGGTCTGCTGCTCAGCAGACATGCTAGTGATGCTCTTCTAGGATATGAGTGCATTAATGAAAGGTTTCTTACAGCTAAATTTCAGACAAGCATTAAAGACTTGAATGTTATCTGCTGTTATGCCCCCACTGAGGATGCTGATGAGGATGAGAAGGACAGGTTTTACGGACAACTTCAGGATATTTTGAATTCTGTCAAGAAAGGAGATATTACCTTTGTCTAGGTGACTTCAGTGCCAAAGTTGGTACTGACTCTGATCTTTGGGGAGGGGTGATAGGCCCTTTTGGTATTGGTAGCTCCAATGGCAATGGGCAACGTCTCCTACATGTAAGTAAACTCAATGGTTTCAGAATAACTAACACATATTACAAACACCGCGACATACATAAATACACATGGGTTTCACCTGATGGGCTGCATAGGAATATGATTGATTATATATTAATTAACAGCAAATGGGCTAGTTCTGTTAGAAATACCAGGGCATATAGGGGAGCTGAAATTGGATCCGACCATTACCTTGTTAAAAGTGTCTTGCAACTTAAACTTAAAAAGTGTTGTGCTAGGGTTAAAAAATTTACCTTTAATACTGAAGCTCTGAAAGACCCAGTTATAGCTAAAGCTTACCATGATAGGTTACTTAGTCATTATGACAGTCATGGTTTGCTTAATACTGAAGTTGCGGAAGAATGGGGTCATTTTAAACGGGCTTTTTTCGAAACTAACAGTAATCTTTTAGGAAAAAAGGAGCAGAGGAGACAGAATTATCTAAGTGATAAGGCACTTGAGCTTATTCCAGAAAGAAGGAACTGGAGAAATGTCCTTAATCAGTACCCTACTAGTCCTAATAGAAAGCTTTACAGAGAGCTTAATGAACGTGTAAAGGATCAGTTGGCTACTGATAAGAATCTTTGGCTTGATGGTTTGGCTGACAAAGCTGAGGAAGCAGTTAGACAGCACAACAGCTGAGAGCTGTACCAGATAGTTAATGTTTTGTGTTGTAGAAAACGGACAGGTATACAGGGATTGAAGGATAAACAAGGTAAGGTTATAGAAGGTGGGGATTCTGTCATGGCTAGGTGGGCTGAGCATTTCAGTGATGTTCTAAACAATGTGGTTAGTTCTACTCCCATTGTTTGTAATGATGATAGATGCATTGGCAGCTTTAATGTTGGCCCTATAACACAATCTTAAGTTATTTTGGCTATCTCTAAACTTAAACTTCATAAATCCCCAGGGGTAGATGAAATTACTACAGAAATGCTCAGAGCTGGGAATGTTTCAGTTACCACTTGGATGAGTGAAATTCTGAATATCTTTTATGATAAAGGCATGGTTCCTAAGGATTTTACCAGAGCTATTATTATCCCTATTTTCAAAAAAGGTGATCGCAGTTCTTGTGATAACTATAGGCGTATCAGCCTACTCTCTGTTCCAGGTAAAGTAATTGTGCTTAATAGAATTAAGAATGTGGTTGACAGGCAATTGCGTGATGAGCAATGTGGATTCAGAAGTGGTAGGGGATGTGTGGATCAGATATTTTCACTTAGGCAGATTCTTGAGAAATGTTTAGAGTTTCAGAAACCTTTGGTTGCTAGCTTTGTTGATTTCAAAAAGGCTTTCGACTCTGTTGATCGTCATAATTTGTAGTTGATTGTGATATCATATGGTACACCAGACAAGTTAGTTAACATAATGAAAGCTCTCTATAATAACACTGAGTCATGTGTGAGAGTTGGTAAGTCTTGTAGCAATTGGTTTAGCATTACTTCTGGTGTTCGACAAGGGTGCATTTTGTCTCCTTTTCTCTTTAGTTTGGTTATTGATTATGTTATGCGAAATTCAATTCAAGGGAAAGATTTCGGCCTTAAATGTGCTGGAGATACGAAAATTTCTGATTTAGATTATGCTGATGATTTAGCCCTTTTGGCAAATGATGTTCATGAGATGAAATCTTTCATTCGAGCTGTTGATGAGACTGGTAGTAGAGTAGGTTTGGTTATAAACAGAGAGAAAACTAAAGTGATGAAAATTGGTCAGGCAGGTTGTGATTCAGTTAATCTGAATGGTTGCAGGCTTGAGCAGGTGTCACAGTTTAATTATCTTGGGAGCTATGTAACTGATACTGGTGATGTGCGGCATGAGATTAACAGACGAATAGGTATTGCTGCCGGGACTTTTAAGAATCTATGGAGATTGTAGAGAAATAGGCGTATACACCTAAAGACTAAAATTAGACTGTATAATAGTTTGGTTCTTTCTAGGGTTAGTTATGGCAGTGAAACTTGGACGCTGTGTAAACAAGATAACAGGAAACTAGATGCTTTTGATTCTAGATGCTTACACAGTATCTTGGGCATTAGGGGGTTTAACTTTGTAACTAATGATGAGGTTAGGCAAAAGAGTCTGCAACCTCCTTTAAGCAGCATATTTTGCATAGAGAGACTCCGCTGGTTTGGCCATGTTGCCCGTATGGATAATTATAGATTGGCGAATAGGGTTATGAACAGTGTGCCTAGAAGCCTCAGAAGGAGGGGGAGACCTAGGATGCGGTGGCAGACAATGTCAAACAGGACCTTGTTAGAATTGGTGTGCAGTGGCCGGATACAGCAGATGTAGCTCAGGAGAGATATGCTTGGGGAATTAAACTGCGCGGTCTGGTTGGACCTCCGTAGCCCATGGCTGCTTGATGATGATGATGATGATGATGATGATGATGATGATGATGATGATGATGATGATGGTGGTGGTGGTGGTGGTGGTGGTGGTGGTGGTGGTGGTGGTGGTGGTGGTGGTGGTGGTGGTGGTGGTGGTGGTGGTGGTGATGATGGTGGTGGTGGTGGTGGTGGTGGTGGTGGTGGTGGTGGTGATGATGATGATGATGATGATGATGATGATGATGATGATGATGATGATGATGATGATGATGATGATGATGATGATGATGATGATGATGATGATGTGTTGAACGTAATTTTGTTGGATGAAAAGTTATCTAAAACGAAAATTTGTTCGAAACAGAAATTTTTAGATGCAATTTTGTTGGACTGAAATATATTCGAAACGGAAATTTGTTCAACGGAATTTTATTGGATGGAAATTTATTCGAAACGGAAAATTGTTAAAAACGGAAATGTTTTCGACAGATTTTGTTCGAAACGAAAATTTGTTCGACGGAATTTTGTCTAGTCCAGTAGGCACAAATATTTCAGTTGAAATTTACAGAAATCCACAAGAATTATAACTCGCCTGTCGAATTTATTACACTTCAAATGTTTAATCTATCGTTTTTGGCAACAATAGTTAAAAACGTTTTAAGCATTTATAAAGTAATCGAAGAACAAAATAATTTGAACAAATGGAAGGAAAAAAGTTTTATGAATGATTAAAAATGTGAAATTTATTACAAAAAATACCCTCAATAATATCAATATATATAGCAGCCATTTACGAAGATTTGCAGTAAAGTAAAATATTTTTCCATTTTTATGTTGTTTGGCAAAAAATTTAATAATTTTGGCGCAAGGTAAATATAATATTTTTTAGTCACTGGTTTCAATAGTAAGAATTCAACAAGATTAATAAAGTTACTGTATCGTGCATTTGCAAATTTTGTATTTTGGTCCCACCAATTTTTAAACAAAGTTTTAAAATCGAATGAATATATAATTTTCTAACTTTTAAAATATCAACATCTTTATAAAAGTTTTTAACACTTTCATATTTTCTTTGTTTCGATATGCATTTTATAATTCTATTTTGAGGTACAATTAATCTGTTAATATTAGTTTAATTTATGCCACCCAAGAAGTAATTCCATATTGCAAATGCGATTTAACCCAACAATTAGGTATCATCTTTAAAGTTCCAGCATCTCCATCTAAGGAGATTATCTTCGAGTCTCTCGCCAGCTATGGACTGAAAGAGGCTGGAACAGTTGAGTGGCGAAGCATCTGACTCGTTTTCAACGCTCTGGTTCCCGGTGTCACTATTTCTAAAACACACCTCGATATTTTTTCTAGAAATGTTCAATAAAACCGATGTTAAATATCAATATTTCATTTTTTTACCCTGTGTAATTTTTAATGTAAGGAGAGTTTTTAAGATAAGAGATAGCTGGCCCATTCTAAGTTAACGTTATTATAAAAAGTAAAATAATAATTGCCAAATTCAAATTAAAGAGGTAACGTTTAGCTGTAACTGATAATTTAAAAATATTAAAATACTGTAATATTTAATAATATAGTTATTTACTTGAAATGTTTAATGGCATTTATACAATCACATGCTCTGCACCCAGGCATACATATGCAAATGAAATCAATGCCGAATATCTCGTAGCAACGATCAAACATGCACGTCCTTATCAGGGATTATAATTCGGACCCTAGTCGTGATAAGAATACTTCCCCTCCGCGTTATAGCATTACCCTATCGATGTGGAAAATATTGATTTAAAGCTGAAATGCGGTTTTAAGTAAGTATTGAAAAGTACTCCGCGTCACAAAAGGTGTGTGTTCATCAGCCCAAATCTGCACTCACTGGGGTTCAAAAATATAAAGTGCGATCTCGTATTAAGTCAACGAGAAATTAATTTCCATCTCTATGATCCCTGAAATAAACTCTTTATGGAGAAGTAACACTGATGTTAGAGATCTCAATGGAATAATAAGGCAAATGTGATAAATTCGATTTTTTTCACCCTCGTCTCTTTCTACAAATAATTATCACTGTAGTGAGATTCATTCCTTCCAACTTAATGAAATCTTTCAAACTCTTGAGTTTTTTCGTACCATTTGTTCAGTATTCAAAGCGTCACGAATGCTGAAACGTTTTACAGCAAACTCTATTATTTTAAAAATTCATTAAACGTTTTCTCTCAAAACTGACGAAAATTGAAAGAAATACTTTTACATGAGTAAACTGTTAACGAAAAAGATAATTTCTTTTAAATATTCCACTTTAGGCAACTCCTTTAGTGCTAAATGAAGAGTATTAAAAAATAATGATTTAGATTAATTCCATTAAGATCTTAGTGAAGTCTAAGGATCTAGATCTCTTAGATCGCTATCTTAGTATCTTTTTCAACCCAGATTTTCATAAAAAAGCTCAGTTTTAGAAATTCTAGAGCTTCGGTTTTGCTTCCTATTGGCAGAGCATGGGGTAGTCTCGTAAATTTTGTACAGCGATCTAATTTCCTCATTTCATCTTATAAACCTTGACTTACTGACAAATGCAAGACGCATCCAAATTTTTGAAAAGAATTATTGCATTAATCATCATCCTCAAGCAGCCATAGGCTAAGGAGGTCCAACCAGACCGTGCAGTTTAATTCTCCAAGCATATCTGTCCTGAGCTACATCTGCAGCGTCCGGCCACTATACACCAATTCTAACAAGATCCTGTTTGACATTGTTTGCCCACCGCATCCTAGTTCTCCCCCTCCTTCTGAGGCCTCTAACCACACTGTTCATAACCATATTCGCCAATCTATAATTATCCATACGGGCAACATGGCCAAACCAGCGGAGTCTCTCTATGCACAATATGCTGCTTAAAGGAGGTTGCAGACTCTTTTGCCTAACCTCATCATTAGTTACAAAGTTAAACCACGTAATACCCAAGACACTGCGTAAGCATCTAGAATCAAAAGCATCTAGTTTCCTGTTATCTTGTTTACACAGCGTCCACGTTTTACTACCATAACTAACCCTAGAAAGAACCAAACTATTATACAGTCTAATTTTAGTCTTTAGGTGTATACGCCTATTTCTCCACAATCTCCATAGATTCTTAAAAATCCCGGCAGCAATACCTATTCGTATGTTAATCTCATGCCGCACATCACCAGTATCAGTTACATAGCTCCCAAGGAAATTAAACTGTGACACCTGGTCAAAACTGCAACCATTCAGATTAACTGAATCACAACCTGCCTGACCAATTTTCATCACTTTAGTTTTCTCTCTGTTTATAACCAAACCTGCTGTACTACCAGTCTCATCAACAGCTCGAATGAAGTTCATCTCATCAAAATCATTTGCCAAAAGGGCTAAATCATCAGCATAATCTAAATCAGAAATTTTCGTATCTCCAGCCCATTTATGGCTAAAAGCTTTCCCTTGAAGTGAATTTCGCATAACATAATCAACAACCAAACTAAAGAGAAAAGGAGACAAAATGCACCCTTGTCGAACACCAGAAGTAATGCTAAACCAATTGCCACAAGACTTACCAACTCTCACACATGACTCAGTGTTATTATAGAGAGCTTTCATTATGTTAACTAACTTGTCTGGTATACCATATGATATCACAATCAACCACAAATTATGATGATCAACAGAGTCGAAAGCCTTTTTGAAATCAACAAAGCTAGCAACCAAAGGTTTCTGAAATTATAAACATTTCTCAAGAATCTGCCTAAGTGAAAATATCTGATCCACACATCCCCTACCACTTCTGAATCCACATTGCTCATCACGCAATTGACTGTCAACCAGATTCTTAATTCTATTAAGCACAATCATGGAAAGAACTTTACCTGGAACAGAGAATAGGCTGATACCCCTATAGTTATCACATGAACTGCGATCACCTTTTTTGAAAATAGGGATAATAATAGCCCTGGTAAAATCTTTAGGAACCATGCCTTTATCATAAAAGTTATTCAAAATTTCAGTCATCCAAATGGTAACTGAAACATTCCCACCTCTAAGCATTTCCGTAGTAATTTCATCCACCCCTGGGGATTTATGAAGTTTAAATTTAGAAATAGCCAAACTAAATTCCGATTGTGTTATAGGGCCAACATTAAAGCCAACAATGCATCTATCATCATTGCAAACAATGGGAGTAAAATGAACCACATTGTTTAGAACATCACTGAAATGCTCAGCCCACCTAGCCATGACAGAATCTTCACCTTCTGTAACCATACCTTGTTTATCCTTCAATCCCTGTATACCTGTTCGTTTTCTACCACACAAAACATTAACTATCTGGTACAGCTCTCTGCTGCTGTGCTGTCTAACTGCTTTCTCAGCTTTGTCAGCCAGGCCATCAAGCCAAAGATCAAACGTGAAAAAAAATAAACCAAAAAATAAACGTGTAAAGGATCAGTAGCTAACTGATCCTTTACACGTTTATTAAGTTCTTTGTAATGCTTTCTATTAGGACTAGTAGGGTACTGATTAAGGACATTCCTGCAGTTCCTTCTTTCTGAAATAAGCTCAAGTGCCTTATCACTTAAATAATTCTGTCTCCTCTGCTCCTTTTTTCCTAAAAGAGTACTGTTAGTTTTCCAAAAAAGCCTGTTTAAAATGACCCCATTCTTCCTCAACATCAGTATTAAGCAAACCATGACTGTCATAATAACTAAGTAACCTATCATGGTAAGCTTTAGCTATAACTGGGTCTTTCAGAGCTTCAGTATTAAAGGTAAATTTTTTAACCCTAGCACAACACTTTTTAAGTTTAAGTTGCAAGACACTTTTAACAAGGTAATGGTCGGATCCAATTTCAGCTCCCCTATATGCCCTGGTATTTCTAACAGAACTAGCCCATTTGCTGTTAATTAATATATAATCAATCATATTCCTATGCAGCCCATCAGGTGAAACCCATGTGTATTTATGTATGTCGCGGTGTTTGTAATATGTGTTAGTTATTCTGAAACCATTGAGTTTACTTAGCTGTAGGAGACGTTGCCCATTTCCATTGCAGCTACCAATACCAAAAGGGCCTATTACTCCTCCCCAAAGGTTAGAGTCGGTACCAACTTTGGCATTGAAGTCACCAAGAACAAGGGTAATATCTCCTTTCTTGACAGAATTCAAAATATCCTGAAGTTGTCCGTAAAACCTCTCCTTCATATCCTCATCGGCATCCTCAGTGGGGGCATAAAAGAAGATAACATTCAAGTCTTTAACGCTTGTCTGAAATTTTGCTGTAAGAAACCTTTCATTAATGCACTCATATCCTAGAAGAGCATCATTAGCATATCTGCTGAGAAGCAGACCCACACCTTGGTGATGCTTATTGTCGTCCCTCCCTGAAAAGAGAACGTTAAAGTTATTTTTAAGTATCTCACCTTCACCTGTCCATCTGGTCTCTTGCAAGCCTAGAATATCCAGGTTATAGCGCTGGAATTTCTGCATGAGGATATCAAGAGAATAATCTCTATGTAATGTCCTCACGTTCCACGTTCCTGCAGAGAGAAAATGATTAGTAGTATTTTTAAAGAAATTAGGTTTATTGAGATTGGTAGGGCCAACAATATCAAACAGCCCCCTGATCGCAGGCATGGGGCAAAGACCTGTTCCTCCTCCGCTAAATGCTGAAGTCACCGATGCTGGTAGGAACTTCAGGCACCACCTTTTCAAGTGGACTTTTTCAAGAGCCATATGGCCTGCCTGAGACACATTACTCCAGTTTAGGCTTGACGATGCCCAACTAGCTAAGTAAGGTTCAGGTACCTGCGATGGCCTCTGATTTGGATTATCCACTAGCTTATATAAGGTATCCCATGCTTCTGTTCACTTAGAGCTGGCAATCCAGAAGCAAACAGAAAACACAGCAGCAGACTCTCCCTCAACAGAGGCCCACCAGTGCAGCAAGTCCAGGATCCATAATCTAGCTCAAATCCATAAACAAGTCAAGTCTAGTAGGTATAAATGGTCAGCACCAGGACCCTGTGAAGTTGACCACTCCTCAGGAGGGTTGAAAAAAAAGAAAAAAGTGGCCATAGATGACAAGATCAGTAGGCCATACTGAACTGGCAGCCCCCCCCCCCCTTCCGTTCCCTTCCAAAAGAGAATATCTCTTTTGAAAGGTACTAACGGCCTGCACCACGAGAAGGCGGGGTCGGACATTAGGTGCTAGACCTGGCCGGTTCTGTGCATCATCACTAGGGATTGGTACACAGCTCTCTTTCCAGTTTACGCCTAGCTACCATTTACAGGCCATTGCATTAATGAAATGCAATAAATTTCGGTGTAACTAGAATATAATTTTTTGATAATTATATTAATTTACACCTTAAAGTCATCTTACTTACTCATCTGAAAAACTGCAGCAAAGATGCCTAGATCTAAATTGCTCATGTGATTGGTTCTGAACTTCAGTTTGCTTTTTAACCTCTACACTGCAGATACACCAAAGAGCGAAAAACATTATGTTCACCTGTCTAATATGACGTTGATCCACCACGTGCCGCAAAACAGCTCTTACCCGGCGAGACATAGAAGCTACAAGATTTCTAAAGGTGTCTTGTGGTATCTGGTACAGTCGCTCAAAAAAATATTCGAACGCTATGGTTGATTACAGAATTCAGAAAAAATATCTGGCAACGATATTTTTAGAAATTAGTGATCTGGCAACCTTCGTGTCACGTGACACGAAGGTTGCCAGATCACTAATTTCTAAAAAAATCGTTGCCAGATATTTTTTCTGAATATTGTAATCAGTCATAGCTTTCGTATTGTAAATCAGCCATAGCTTTTGTATTGTAATCAGCCATAGCTTTCGGATACTTTTTTGAGCGACTGTACCAACACATTACCAGCAGATCCCTTGACTCTTCTCAGTTACGTGGTAAAGCTGCAGCAGATCGGATATGCTGTTCCAACACAAACTACAGATGCTCCATTGAATTGATGTGTGGAGAATTTGGTGGACAGGGCAATATCTGGAAGTCTTCCTCCTGTTCTGCGACCCATTTTTGAATAATCCGGGCAGTGTGGCATGGCGCATTGTCCTGCTGAAGGAAGGCACTACTGGAGGGGCATACCGTTGCCATGAAAGGATGTACCTGGTCTGCAATGATGTTTAGGTAGGTGGTAGACACCATAGTTTCCTGTACATGAATGACTGGACCCAGGGTTTCCCAGCAGAACATTGCCCAAAGCATTCCACCGGCTTGTTTTCCTACCACGGTGCATCCTGGGTCCAACACTTCCCCAGGTAAACGACGCACATGTTCCCGGTCGTCCACATGGTGCAACAGGAAACGAGATTCATCGGACCACACGACCTTCTTCCAATCATTCAAGGTCCAATCATTCAAGTACCACCTGTATAAATCCATTGCAGGCGCTTTCGACCTTGAACTGAGGTTAGCATGGACACTCAGAGCTGCCTGTGGCTACGCAGCCCCATTTTCAGCAGGGTTCGATGTACTGTATGTTGTGACACATTACTCCCGTCACTAGCATTCAAATTACGGGCGGGTTGCTCCACAGTATCCCATACTGTTGGCTCATACCATGATGGGAGGAATAACTTTCGACCACCTCCAGCATCGATGAGCTTGTGGTCAGCCCACACCTTGCCAGCTGTTCACGTTTCCCCCCCCCCCGGACCACTTTTTGAAGGTACTAACCATGACTGACTGTGAGCACTCTCTGACTCGGAAATGCTCTGACCCAATCGTCTGGCCATTACAATGTGGCCTTTGTCAAACTCACTTAAGTCTGCTGCCTTTCCTATCTGAAGAACAAGAATAGCACTGATTAAGAGAGCTCAGTATCAGGTGTTTTTTATACCGTTTCATGATTTTCACACGCGCCGTCGTGTACCTGCAGTTGCTTCGATTTGTATAAAAATACGCTGGTCATAATGTTTTGGTTCTTTGGTGTATGTCATCAGATGTGAGGTTCCTTGCGACCTGAACAATTGCATTTCAGAACGAAAGAATCCTGTTAGTAGAGGGATTCATTCTATTGCTGATAAAAGAAAAAAGAATACAATATCTGGTAAAAAAAAACAATGCACCAGATATATATTTCAATTAAAATTCCTTTTATTTTCACTATTTTAATTACATGAAATTGTTTTGTATCATGATATCATAAAACAGATCAAACGTTTAGAAGTTGGTTTCGACATGAAAAAATAAGCATCGCAGTATTTAGAACTAACCCTTTTCTTTTGAAGAAATTCAGTGTTTAAGTAAATTTCCAGTTTTTCGCAAACAGCTGCTACTTGAATTTTTCTTTCTAGCTGTCTTCAGTTTGTACTTTACATTTCTTATTCTATTCAACATGTATCTGGCTTCCTAATGACTTTTTTTTCAAATAGCAGTATTGCCCTTAAAATGGAAATTTATATTTTTACACTTTATTCTAGGCTAAACATTTTTATAAGAAAATTTACGTTGATTGTTCGTTTTATTTTGTAGTGGTGATTCTTCATCTCTTTAGTTTTTCGAAACTTTCTTTCTTATAGAAAAATCTTTTGAAAACTTTCTGTTGATGAGATTTTTTCCTAAATGGTTAGCAAATTAAAAGAAATATCCATCTTCCCAAATATTTTTTTATTAATTAATAATCGTATATATATATATCCGCCAGTTTGTTCCCTCTGTACCTCTACTTAAAAATTGGCTCTTGAATTAACCCTCAGTTACTGTGGAAGAAGTTGTTAAATCAGTTGTGGAATCTGTTGCTGATGGAGCAGTCACTGGAGTAATTATTGGTGAAGAAGTGGTAGTAGCAGTTGGTGAAGAAGTGGTAGTAGCAGTTGGCGAAGAAGTAGTCACTGAAGAAATAGTTGTTGAGGAAGTAGTCACTGTAGGAGTAGTTGTTGAGGAAGTAGTCACTGTAGGAGTAGTTGTTGAGGAAGTAGTCACTGTAGGTGTAGTTGTTGAAGAAGCAGTCACTGTAGGAGTAGTTGTTGAGGAAGTAGTCACTGTAGGAGTAGTTGTTGAGGAAGTAGTCACTGTAGGAGTAGTTGTTGAGGAAGTAGACACTGTAGGAGTAGTTGTTGAGGATGTAGTCACTGTAGGAGTAGTTGGCGAGGAAGTAACCACTGCTGAAGGATTTGAACGAGGGTAACATTTGGGAAACCACTGAAACTGAAAAAATAATAATCAGCTTATGCATAAAAATAAATGCTATGAGAAATAATTCCATGGTATTGAATAAACCAATACACCGGTGCCTATCCTAGTAATTAAGTACTACAGAAAGAAGGAATACTCTGAGTGCATAGGATATTCTTACTCTAACCATGGATTAATCTAGGCTATGATATGCTTCTAATTAATTAGCAATATTCTAGCTACATTGGCTTGTCATAACTGTACTGATTCAAATGTTTTACGTTTCGGATTGCTTCAGAACCGACATACTTTCAGCTTTTTAGAGTACATTTGTTAGAATGATTCCACTGCAAAATTCAAATGTTAAAAAAAAGATACATTCAAAGGAAAATTTATCCAGAATTCGATTTAAAATATGAATATTTTTGTGTGAACTTAATCAGTTTAGTTTCTTACCAGCTATATAGAAACAAAAGAAATGAGGTGAAAGTACCGAGTAGGTTTTAACTGGATAAAATCAATCTTTCTAGTGTCTCGAAAAGGAGACAAAATGCACCCTTGTCGAACACCAGACGCAATGCTAAACCAATTGCTACAAGCCTTATCAACTCTAACATACGACTTTCATTCATTCATAATTGTCTTTATTTCCCATAATATTTTTAGTACAAAATTAAGTCCCAAGAAGCTAAAAAGCTTGTCCGCAGGAATACAAATACAGTAGCAATAAACAGTTATAATTTTGTAAATAAATTCAATATTGCATTTAATAGTTACCACAGAGTAAATAGGTTTTAGATATTTTTCAGTAGACATGTTCTGACTACTTTTTTAACGTCTCTAATATTTTTAAGATTAAATTTCTACAATTTTCCCATAATTGTTTCCGAAGTGTGGTAATTTGTATTTACCTTTAGATTTATATCTAGTATTTTTATTATGATTAATTTTGAATTTATTAGTATTATCAAAATAATACCTAAGTATTAATTTATATTTATGTAGTTGACTAATAGGTAATACATTCATAATAGCATAGTCCTTATTGATATTCAGGAGTTTATTTTTGTGATTCTCGGTACAATGTCTAACAATTGTATTTTGAATTGTATTTTGAACTTATTTTAGCTATATGTGAACACTAAGTGTTACCATAAATAATTAAACCATAGCTTATGACTGATTCAAAAGTCTTTTTGAGATATTCGAATTGGAAAAATAATTACCCCAAAATCGCATGTAAAAGTACAATGATAACATCATCATCATCATCATCAAGCAGTCATGGGCTACCGAGGTCCAACCAGACCGTGCAATTTAATTCTCCAAGCATAGCAATACCATTAATATGGCGTGTGATCACTCGAACAGTGGTATAAGCTGCACAACGATTCCTCATACTGCAAATCAGGGTGTTAATGAGGGTTTGCGGAAGTAATTGCAATTTATGCATGAGTACAAATCGAAGCTCCTGTAGGTTCCTGAGAGATAGAAATCGGCGATACATCGTCCTAGAGCAACCCCATGTTCTATTGGATTTAGGTGAGGCGATCGGGAAGGCCAGTCATACGGCTTATTGTTTCATTTTCAAGATATTGTTCCACCAAGCGAGCTCTGTAAGGGTCCATTACACTTTTGTCCATTAACACGGGATCAGGACTCATTGCTGCGAGAAATAAACGTATCACAATGAGGTTCGAGGATCTCATTGCGTTACCTTACATCTGTTGTAGTCTCTTCTGGGAAGACATGAAGATCTGTGGGTCCATTGAGAGTGATGCATGCCCACTCCAAACACATCATCAGCTCCAAAACTGTCTCTTTCCCGGATGCTAATGGGAGGATATCTGGTTCCAGGCTCTCTGCAGATCAATAGTCGTCTGGAATTAATTTGCAGACTAAATCGGATTCATCGGTGACAGAACATTGCCCCATTGACACTGAGTCCAGTTGCGATGTTGTCAAGACTAATTTAATAGGGCTCTTCACTAGCCGGACGTAAAAAGGACACACATAACTGGTCGTCTTGCATAAAGATGACCTGAATAAAGCCTTCTGGTTCATTCAACAGCCCATCCCATAGATACAAAGAGGTCGAAAGAGAACTGGCATGCTTTATGGGTTCTATGGCCCCTTGCATTTAGGAGTAGGTAACGTCGTCCCTAGTTGACATGTCCCTAGGACGTCGATGGTTTGGCTTGTTTTAAATCGATTCTAAAGGCGGCTTACAACTCTACAATTCATATTTAGCCATCTAGCACAGACTGAAGTTAGTGGGTATTAGCTAGCTACCACAGACTGAAGCAGATTAAATGACTACCACAAACTGAAGTTGTCCAGCTTCGAACCTCCCAATTGCTTGCCACCTCATCTGTTCATTCAAGAGATATAAGCTGTTACCCTTCGTACAATCACGAAATATTATACCTAATGAACAGTTTGGATTGTCTAACCGTTCTACAACGATTCAGGTATTCCATGATAAGTATTCATGGACCTGACTTTTAGATAATAATATCTTTGTTGAAGTCATTTTCCTGGACTTTGAAAGGCCTTCGATAAAATAAAACGATCCGTTTTGATCCAAAACTTGCTCAGCCTTGGTATACCTACTCTGATTGTGATGCTTCTTTCCAATCTAATTACTCATCGAACACACCAAGTTCGAGCTGGGAACAGTTTATCCTCGATCAGAACCGTCGACAGTGGAATCATAAAAGGATCCATTCTCGGCGGATTGTTCTTCGTAATCTTCACCTCTGAAATTCCTATTATTATTCGTCCTATCCAATATACAACATACCCAAGTGACATTAACTTCTTTTGTACCTCGAGCAATGAAGAAGAATGTAGTTCATTACAAACTGCTTGTGACGCCATTTACCAATGGAGCTTAAAGTTCGAACTACCTACATCAAAAGACAAATCAAGTGTTCTGTATAGCTTGGAAGCAAGAATCCTCATTATAAATACAACTTCACAAATGATTCAATTGCAAATGAATAGACACAGAAAAACTTAGGAGTGCTATTCTCATCGAAATTAACTTTTTGTGACCACTGTAATAACATTGTCAAAAAGGCTAAACCCGCAGTTTTCTTAATTCTGAAATATTATGGTAAATGTGGCATAGATTCCCTAATTAGCGCATTTCTGACTTGCATCAGACCCGCACTAGAATACGCCTCGCCTGCATGGACACTTCATCTAATATCAGACATCAAAAATCTTGAATGCATCTAGAGATGGTTTACAAAAAGTCTTCCTGGGTTTTACAATATGCCATATGAAGAAAGGTCGAAAAGGTTCTCTTTGCATTCCTTGGAGTGGAGAAGACTAATGTTTGACTTAAAAATATGTTATAAACTTATTCATGGAATAACTCACTCTAACGCTGGTACTCCAATATTCAATCTTGTCAACAGAAGAACAAGAGGACATTCTCTTATGATCGATGTGCCTTTGGCTCGAAAGAAATGTTAGTACCATTCCTTTGTGTCCCGTGTTGGAAGAGTATGGAACTCCCTTCCCAGCAAGATTTTCACTTCTGTAAGTACTGACCTGCTGAGTCCTGCCATCCTCACAGATCTTCTACTGTGGCATATAAACTGACAGGCTGCTGTCAGACCTCTGTGGCAAGCAGCTGCTTGAGGGGGTATTTATTTATTGTTTATTTAAGTACTGACGTTTTTACTTTTAAACTGAAGAGATTTGGCTTATCACCATTTCTCAAATGTTTCAAATTTTGATGCAATTTTCCTTGTCCGGTATCAGTGTGCTGATGTAGCACCTTCCGGCCTTCTCTGTAATAATATTAATGATACCTATTGGTTCGCTCTTTCGGATGTCGTACGCCAAGACTAACACGAGGTGTTGTGCACGTGCCAATGAAGTGCTTTTTATACTGACCTGTTTCGCATGCGCGACTGTGTTTAGTGCAAATTTCGTATGCAGATTTGAATTCAGCGTCGTTTAATATATGCAAAAAAATTTGACTTTTCTCAATTTATTTTTAGTAATCGCACAAGACATGCCGATTTTTGCACTTGATGCTGAACGTTTGAGCGCCTTTGTAAATTAGACATTTTGAAAAGAATTGAATCTGATGTCAAGTCCATCAGTGCAATAATTTAGAACTAGAAAGTTAAAGATTAAAACCATTAAAGAAAGTAAAGAATTAATTTTAGCAGAGGAAAATTTAATTGCTCCACTACAGGCAACAAAATTGACTAGAGTCAGTCCCGATATTACGATTGAAAGGCAGGTATTTCTAAATATTTTTGTTATTGATGTAACGTAAAATTCCGTTAAATTCAACTATTATTCAGGAAAAGGCCTATATGAAGAATTAGCCAATATGAAGAGCTGCAAAAAACTCTGCCTGAATAATATATTGAACCTTTTATCGCTATTAAGGGTGGTTCATAGATATAAAACGTCCTTTAACCCCTACAATATATCACTCCAAGAAGAAGACATAAGTGCCGATCAGGAAAGCGTCGAAAGTTTCAGAAAGAAATGTTAAAATTTTGAAGAGAGAGGGTTATACTGCTCAACAAATTTTTAACCACCCTAATAATAATATACTATTGAAAAGACCTATCGCAAAGACTGGAACTTATCGAATTAACACTTATTTTTATGTAAATACGACTCTCGCTTAACGCTGATTTACTTAGCATTCTGTTATGCTGAAATCTATTAACAGCGTTTAAGAGAGGGATTCCTGTACATCTCTTGTATTTGGTGATTTCAATGCTAAAGTTGGTACTCACTTTTACCTTTATTTATTTTACCTTTATTTTATTTTTAGAATGGCATTTGTAGCCGCAGTAGCAATGGGGAACGTCTCATACAGGTAACGGTTGAATAATAATGTGATTGACTATATATTATTTAACAGTAAATGGGCTAGTTCTGTTAGGAATACCAGGTCATAGGAGAGCTGAAATTGGATCTGCCTATTACCTTGGCTTTACTGTAACCCCCTGTATGAAATAAATTATTATTATTATTAAGAAGTATTGTGCTAAGCTTAAAGATATTGCTTTTATAGTAAAGCTCTGAAAGACCCAGTTATAACCAAAGCTTATCATGATACGTTTCTTAGTCATTATGAGAAACTTGGTTTACTTATACATCCACCATCTGCAATTTTCACAATTTGGGGCCGAGTGGTTAGCACGCTTGGCTATTGGTCTAAAGGAGCTGGGTTTGAGCCCCGGGTAAAGCATGAATGTTAGTGTTGTTTTTCTGTTGAGGTCCTACCATCCTCACAGACATTCTACTATGGCATATAAACTGACAGACTCCTGTCAGACCTCTGTAGCAAGCAGCTGCTTGAGGGGGTGTTTGTTATATATATATTGTTTTATTTATTTAACAAATTCATTGACAGATTTCAAGTATTAAGCTTTAGAAAAACTTCATAAGCTGTTCTGTGATCAAACTTCTAATACTATCAACCACAGAAGACTGATCTCCCCTCATATATCGTAAATATGCTCCACTGTGGAAAATAGACGGGACTTTATAAAACTCACACGCCTCAGGATTGACCACACAAGACTTAATGGCGAAACGCACCTAATGGAAAAAATTGACACTTTCAAACATACGCATTGTGAAGCTATAGAGACAGTCACACATGTGCTCATAAACTGTCCTCACTATCAGATGGAAAGAAATATATTTTACAATATTAAAGAATATGGAATTCAGGACTTCACATTAAGCAGCCTACTGAACCACAGTTCTATCCACCTACAAAGGAAAATATACAAGCATATACTTAATTTCCAAAAAAATACAAACTTATGCAACAGAATCAGAAAAAAAACCACTAGGCATATTGACTACAAGCGAAATGTCTCAAAGATGAACTTCAAACCAAAATAATAATAATAAACAAGCTATCTGTCACTAAATCAACTCTTCTAACTACCCCCAGAAATGGAATAAACATGTAAGAAGAAAAAGGGGAAAAAATAATATATATTCATGTTGTTTAAAGCAGACGCTCTACACCTAACATTAGCAGGCGGTGAACGTTCTTGCAACACCAGATCCTCGACCAGAATAATAATTGTTTTCTTCAACCTCTACTAAAGATACAAAATATAATTTCTTTTCAGAAATTATCTTTAACTTTCATCGTTCATAATATTTTCCCTTAGTGATACCTGAAATATACATCCGGGAGTGTTTGCTACGAGATAGTAGACAATGGCTTCCCGAGGATTGAGTGATGATGATGATGGTTTACTTACTACTGAAGTTGAGGAAGAATGGGACCATTTCACACAGACTTTTCTTGAAACTAACATTACCCTTTTGGGTAAAAAAGGAGAAGAGCAGACGAAGCTATTTGATTGATTCAGTATTGCATCAGACATTCATGTAAAACTTGTTCGGGAAAGCTTTTTTTTTTAAAGAGAAGAAGGTACTCCCTTGCAAAAAGGACGTAGACAACCTAGAAGCTGTGTTGGGCTAATCCTGGTTTCTCATACAACATGCAAGGACTTACCCGGTGGTTTAATAGTCAAGTACACTAACCACTAGTATGGCTCCCCTTTAATTCAAAATAGTCTCCACCTTATTTAAAATCAAATTTTATTTTGTAAATGACAATTTCATCCGTATTGTATCTGTTGCTAACATCTCCCAAAGGTTAAGGTATCCCACCCATAATGGGCCCCTTTGTGGAGGATTGCAGAAATTCTGATATCTGACTTCTTTCGAAGCCACTGTTGCTTGTAACTGAATGTAGCAACATACAATATGTGCTCTAGGAACACGTCACCGATACATTCTGGATATTTCCACAGCTAACTAAACAATATGATGCGCTTACAACTGATGTACACTACTCCCAATAGATTCTTATAACTGTCAGCAACAATTTTATTGGTTAGCTAATCATTTCCATCAAGATATGTGCTGCTATCATCATGTCAGATTCTGGGCGAATTATATGAGGTAGGAAGCTTCACTGGCAAGTATATGAATGGTGATACGTTACAACCTAACAAGATCCTATTGGTAGCAAAGAATTAAGGTCTAATCTTGGAAGGTTTTATGGGAGTACTGATTTCTATATACTGAGCCCAATTATCCTATTACGTATATAAGTTTCAGTAATAAAGTTAAATGTAAATTTCATAAGTGAAAACCTTTTTTTTGGGGGGGGGGGAATCCAGCTTTCTCCTGTCCACCATTCCCTCACCTTCTTCCTTAAACGACACACACATACATCCTTGTTCTTTACTCTCTTTATGCTACTTTGAATCTCTTACGCCATCTTGCTCTCATAGCCATCTATCCTTATCTAAAGTTATCATCCCCCTCCTCCACCTGAAGGAGCAACCAGGGAATTTTTCAATAACGTAGTTTGTTAATTGGGGAGACTATGAAACTGCGAATATGTTTCTCTAATAGTTATTAAGAGACTAGAATGATGTAGTTTCACTTCTCTTCCACTCCATAAAGGTGTTTGCTTTATTAGTGCTGCTAAGTAATAACATTTCAGCTAAGATTCTTTTTTCTTTCTAAGGTTATAATTTAGGCCATTTTTTTTATACCACAAGAAATTGCTTTATCGGGATTTACTATTATCCTTAAAACAAATATTATTACCTAAATTGAACCTCATTTCCTATTGGGGGACTCTTTCAGTATAACATTAAACAACTGATACTTATCAAATAAAAAATTAAACTTTTAACATTACAGTCTTTTAATGTTTCATGAATTCTTAGAGGAGAAGGAAATATAGAAATAATCAAATGAAGATATCTTATTTACCTTTCCATTATCGGACCATCGATACTTGCATTCCAAATCAGGCTGACAAGGGCATTTCAGTAAATAAAGTGAAGGACGGATGCTCAACGTTCTGCAACGGTCGTCTACAAAAAGGAACAAAATCAAGCATTAATAAAAGGCAACAACAGATGCATCCGCATGTATGAAGCTGAAGAGCACAATTGCGTTTCTCTCTCATCAGTTGCACAACAGAATGGTTTATATCTCCGATCTCTGTATCTGGAAACTACTTCAGACTGATCTCAGGAATTTCTACTTTTAAAACCCTATTACTTTGACTTCCACTTAAACTAATATTTATAATTTTTTCTAATCTTTTTTATGCAATTTGTCAAACGTTTCATTCACCCTTTCACCATCAGTTCTGTTAAACATTCATTATTTCATAATTATAAACATAAAAAATACTTTTGCTGTGCACTTTTTTGTAGTAAAAGTTGAATTATACTCTGTTTATTAAGCGGTGGCAGCAACAATCGTACTTCTGTGTTTTTTTTATCTCTGGCTCCCTTATTCTGGTTTCATTCATTTGACACTCTTAATATCACGTGGACTGTCATTTACACGTGACTTTCGTGTGATTATTTATTCCACGTAACTTTCATAGCAAACGTATTGAAACAGAAATATTAATTGTATCAATAGTTATTGGAAAGCATATTCGTTCTGTTTCATGGGCATTACATATTATATTTATAAATTACTACATATGAGAAATAGAAAATTTCATGAAAAATGTACATTAGTCTAAATTTTTATATTCAGTTAGTTACCTTAAAGTTTTCTCATTATATGTATTAAGCTGTGTTTCTGATAACTTTTATTAACCTGAGTTTGCAACAATTTTTAAATCGTAAAATATGAAACGAAAAACGTCAAACTTTTCTGTTCCACTCTGTGATAACAAAAATTAAATCTCTCATTGCACTGAATAATAATTTACGAAATTATTTGAGAAAACATTTTTTATCCTTTCAGTTTAGTGCATACTGAGTTAAAATATATATCTGGGAATCATCTTAGAAGCTCGATCCTAATTATTATGCAGTTAAATGCTACTTTAATAAAAAGAATGACTTCATTAAAGCTCTGGTTTTGCTGATGCGTATTCCTTACTCATTAATTTCATATATTTGTTCAAATTAAGATAAGTGAAGATAAATTAAACATATGTATATTACACGTGACTAGTGCAGTCACAAAATACTCCCCGTCTTTTTCCTTGCCCTATGACGTCACCCTTAAGTTCCCCTACTACAATCCCCCATTTTAATGTTTATAATCCCCCACCTTCGTTATTAATATTCATAATTTCTTATTAAACTTCTATATAAAATCTCCCATTATTAATTAAAAAACCACTTATTAAATTAAAGAGCCTTATTAAATTTATAATTTATATTATAATTTTTTATATTATAAATTTATATAATGATATAATTTAAAATATAAATAAATTATATTATTTACCTGTAATTTTATAAAATAAATTATAAATTCATCAAAAGTTTCTTTATTACATTTCCTTCCCCCTTATCAAAAGTTCTCCTTTTCTATCACCTTGGAAGAAAAGAACTGAAAAGTCTCTTGGGAATATCTCTTTTCCAAAAGGGCCAAGTAAACAACACATCTCGAAAAAACGCCGGCGATGCCGCCATCTTGGAGTACACAACTATCTCGAAAATTCCCAAGAACATTTTGTAAACCCAAGGTTTCAACTCACTTTTTGCGAAGCAGAAGATGATGGTCATCTTATTTTAGCATCCTCTTAATTCTATTTCAGGCTGTCGACATCGGTCGGAGTATTGAATCAGATATTCCGTATACTGAGAGATGTTTCCCAACTCAGTGGTGAAACAAAATTGTCTTCCTCTTAATTTATTCATTTGCCTAATCAAGAAAAGCATTTAATCATATTCCTCTCCTTATTAAAAGTCGCCTTATTACTTGTTATAAAAAATACCCTCGCCTGTATTAAAAGTTGAAGTTAATAATCCATCTCGAAAATTCGCTATGACATCTTCCAAACCCACGGTGTCAGCCCCCTCATTAAAATTTGCTTCCAACTTGTTTTAAGCCTCCCCCTTAATGTTTTTTCAGACTGATGATATTAGCGACTGCATTACACCAGATATATGTTTTCAGACTTCTGTTATATCCTTCCTGCTCCCACAGTTTGACATTGCATCAGACATTCGGCGTTCAGAGGCGTGTCATCTCCCTAGTTTGTGATGAATTGATTTCGAATGTCAATGAGAAAAAATATTCCTTTCCAAAATCTCCCTTCATTCTACTGCAACGTTAATATTAAGTCCATCCCGTTTCATTCATCCCCTCCTTCCATTTTAATTTTATCCCTGTTATTTCAAATGCATCGGGATTCCTCTGTCAATGCATGATTCAAAAAAAGAAAAAAATATTCTGCTTAACTTTATTCCTTCCCCTTTTAACTTTATTCCAATATTTTGTCCCAAGGGCTCTGTGATGTTATCGGCATTCAGTACCGCTAAATGTTTTACACAGAGATGTAAAACAACTATTCCTTTCATTAAAGTCTCAATTCAGTCTAATTTCATTCCTCTGCTCAAAGTAAGATAAGAAACCTACTTATTCTTCTCTTAATAAGAGAGCCATTTTGTTACAAAATAAACAACTTTTAAAATCGTTCTTAGCTTTCATTCCCATACAGATGAGGAAAAAAAAAATTTCTCCATAACTTTATTTCTTCCCTCGAAAAAAATAGTTTTGCAACCGATCTCATTCTTAGGTTTAATAACATTTGTTATTGCCTGGTAATAGCAGTTGTGGTATAAATATTTTTCTTAGGATTGATATTTCATCAGTCCCTTCAACATTTAAAGCTGTAAAAAATATCCGATATTTTCCAATTAATAAGTTCGCAAAATTTTTGCAGCAGCTGAAGAAATTTTCTTCTTTCTTGCAACTAGCGGATGCTAGATGTGATGCATGTCCTTTGTTTCGGAGCTTCTACTTTGTTTAGGGACATCATCTTTGTTTCGGGGGGTCTCCCTTGTTTAGGAGCACCTCCTTTTGTTTCGAAGCATCCCATTTGTTAGGGGCATTTCCTTTGTTTAGAGGCATCTTCTTTGTTTCAGAGCATCTGGTGTGGCAAATTTCTCGATGGCTGATTAAGGAAATAATTGCATCATATGTGTGTGTACCATGACGTGAAGTAGCTGATCGACAATGTCACACATATTGGCCTCTAAAGTAAATCAAATTTTCGCTTTTGATACTCCAAAGTCTCTTAGTCATCGCAATAAGTCATATTTTTAGAAATGCCCATAAAATTATCCATTGCACCGTTTGGTGACAGGACTTACGTACTCTATAATGGCCCTGACCAAAAATGTCCAAGTCCAGGAATGCTTACTGATTGCGAGCTTAAATAATCGGAGAATTTCTTTCGTGAAGCCTCCCACTTCATTAATATTGATAATTCTTTTACTAAAATTCTGAGAAGCGTATGGTTGATCCTTTAGAAACAAAATAATTTACATCGTCCACCTGTTTGAAATTCCTCCTCATTGTAATTTTCCCTAAACTTTCTTAAAGAATAAATCCTATATTTCTTCCAAACGTTTCTGAGAAGCAAGTCGAATTTTTGATTCTCACTTAACCAGAAGAAGGTGAAGGAGAAACTGTACATCGAACCGCGGCATGACGTGACAGAATGTGGTGACGTCCCCAAGCAATGGGTTGGGTTGTTTTACCTCTGAGCGGCACTTTTTTGCACACCATGGGCTAAATGGCCAGGTCACATGGACCCCGAAGGCTCAGAGAAGGTTGGGGGAGGGGACCCACTGTAACAGCTGTTGGGAGACAGATGGTAGCCTCCCGTCAAGGCCATCCAGCGTGTTCTTTAACGTGCACAGGGTATGGCTCTCCCGCACACGGGGCCACGGCTTAACGTCCCATCCGACGGACGGCGGCCTTTCCAAGCCCAGCGGTGTCCCCTACTGACCGTGGGCAGGGCGGGGAAATTTTGCGGAGATAAATCTCAACGCTGACCCAGCTGGGACTCGAACCTGGGAACTACAGATTACGAGCCTGGCGCGCTACCGACTGAGCCCCCCCCCCCCCCCCCAAGCAATGACGAGGACATTCGTAGAGGTGAGTGGGCTCGATGAAGTGACCAGTCAACACAAGCGCATGATGTGTTCATCAACCTACATGTTCAAACAAAAAACAATGTTCTACACATCAACCTACATGTTCTTTCTTATGGTCAGGGGCAGCCTTTTTCTGCCTTAATGAAAGCAAAAGATACTGAACGCCACAGCCAAATTTAAAGTATGATGAATGTTAGGAAGGAAGAAATCTCATTACAAGTGATAATCATTTGTAGTAATTAGGCAAGGGTGAAAATTCCACCCGTTTGCGTCGAGGACTCGAACTCGAGATGTCCTGGTTAAGCACCAGTTGCTGTACTCTCAAGATATCCTGGTTACGCACCAGTTGTGACCAAATGGTGCACCAGTTGCTGTACCATTTGGTCTTGATCAAATGGTAGAGCAACTGGCGCGTAACCAGGAGTTTAAAAGGTTTATTTATTGTGATGACTAAGACACTTAAGGAAATAAATTCCAAAATATGCTTTAGAGGCCAACAACTGTGACTGTGTTGATCAGCTACATAACGTCATGACACACGCATGCAAGGACTGCTCTCATTTCTCAGTGGACTACAATGCCCACTCATTCCCTTTATTTGCTTATATGGCGTGAATTGAAGCAGTTCATTTCTGCATTAATACTTGAGAGGCCACATCCCCTTTCGGCTATTCATTTTTTATTCAAAATCATCGATCATCGTTTCTCTTATATGCTTTTCTTTATTCGCTTTTAGGGTGTATATAATATATATACCCTAAAAAACATAAATCGTTTGACCCAAATTTCCATATCTTATCACAAAGTTATCGTTGTATCTTACTAAGAAATTTGATTACATTTTTTCCAATACATTTCAAGATATGCTCATTTTATTAATCAGGGTATTTCTTCCCACATTGTACTTCCAAGAATTCCTCTGAAAACGACAAATTCTATTGCCGACTGTATCCTCATCTCTGAGGGGCCATCCATAAAAAAGTCATAGATTTTATTATATTATTATTACTTATTACTGCAATAAGAGAAAAATTGGAACATGAAGAATTCCAAATATTGATATCGAACAGATATTTATTTCTCTATTAGAACTCCTTCAATGCTCAACTGAAAGATATACAGAAAAATTATCGAAAGCTCTTCCATAAATAGCAATTTTTTCCCTTCAGAAATGTGTATAATGGACTTTCGAGATATTTAGTTTCAATGTATAAAGTGAGATTGTCCGAGCCGTACCAAAGTAATTCCCATTAACGTTTCCTATATTCGCTCTATTCCTCAATCTCTGAGGAGTGGCTACTGAGAGTGAATTCTAAATATATAACCTCAAGGCACAATCAGCAATTTGTTAAAATTGTGTGATACACCTGCCACGCTCAGGCCTGGATCTATAAAAAAATAAGAGGAGGAGGGGAACAAGCCGGAAAAAATAAAGGGGGGGGAGAGGGGATCAAGCCGGAAAAGTAAAAGGGGCGGAGGGGATCAAGAGATTGGATCGCCATTCCAATATAAAATTTTTGCTCCTATTTTAGTGGTTTTTAAAACATTTCTTCAAAAATGTTTAAAATACACAAAAGTTTATTTTGTAATATGTTTTTTAAAAAATTCACCTCTATTCTGGTTATTCCTTACTAGCATTCTTAAAGAAGAGGGGCACTTTTGCCCCCTCTCCTCCCTCTCCTCCGTCTCCTCCCTCTCTAGATCAGGCCACAGCCTGGGTGGTTCAGTCGGTAGCGTGCCAGGCTCGAATTCTGCAGTTACCATATTCGAATTCCAGCTGGGTCAGCGTTGCAATTTGTCTCCTCAAAATTCCCCGCCTTGCCCGCGGTCCGCAGGGGACACTGCTGGGCTTGGAAAGGCCTGCCGTCCATCGGATGGGACGTTAAACAGTGGCCCATGTGCGGGAGAGCCATACCCAGTGCACGTTAAAGAACTCGCTGGATGGCCTTAAAAGGAGGCTACCATCTGTCTTCAAACAACTGTTCCAGTGGGTCCCCTTCTCTGAACCTTCGGGGTCCTTTTGACCTGGCCATTAAGCCCATTGTGTGCAAAAAAGCGCCGCTCAGAGGTAAAACAACCCAACCCTAGATCAGGCCAAGGAAACGTTTACAATTTTTGATAAATTCCATAACAATAAAACTGGACTGAAATCGAAAGTTTGTAGTAACCTAATGATTGAAATTAAATATAAGGCCAGGATTGTAAAATTACGATATCCTTATATTAACTCTTATCAAATGTATCCTGATTTCCCACCGAGAGAAGCGCTGAACAATTTCGAAAGTACAGATAGAGGAATGATTAAATTTAAGGAAGTCCAACGAAGAGGTTAAAAATCAAATGGAAACGAGGTTCGGGATTAATTGTTTACCACTGAGCGATACTTGAATACAGCCAATGCACTGAGTGATAAGGACTCAGAGGACCTACTGGACATCTGTTACGAGGCAGACGGTAATTTCTCATGAAGACCATCCAACACGATTTTTAACATGAACAGGTTAAGGCTTCCTTGCACACGAGACAACGGTTCAACGTTCCTTGGGAAGCCGGCCGCTTTCCCCATCTCATCGGTGTTAACCTCATTACCTGGTGCAGAGTGAAGAAAACTCAACGGAGGTAGTGGACTCGAATTTGGGACCTCATATTGCTAGGGCCCTGCGCGGATACGGATATCAGCATTTAAAAGCTTTTCACGGATAAAAAATTAATGTTAACTCGGATAGCGAACAAAACCACTGGTAAAAGATTTATGTCAACGCGGATAAATTCGCGGACAAGATAAGAAGCCACTAAAAGTGGTTTTCACTAAACAGAAATTCAGCACGTGAAGTTGAAAACAGTCCTTCAATTTCCTGGAGAAAATTTAAAAATCCTCGAAGATTAAAGTAGAAATTGCCTCTTCACATTGTCATTGTTTGCGGGCAAATAATTAATCTGCAGTATTCTGCAGTATCTGCAGTATTTGCCCGCTAATTGTGCAATATGGGTCATCTATCTTATGTAATATGGCAATACTGTGTGTAGTACCCTATGTGGAAGGTCTCTTCGCTTATGTTTAGATGAGGCTAAAAAAATATTTTCTGCATAACAAGCTTTGTAAAACTATTTTTTTTAATATTTTAAAGTTATATAGTTTTCGGGTATTTTTCGCTAAAACCGAATATTGTAAAATATCTTTACATTCCTGTCTTTACTTATTTCTTACGTGCATTTATAATACCTTTTTCTTACTACGTTTTTCTTTTTCATTTACATAACACATAAAACACACAAATCAAGCTTTGTTCGATATTTTCATACGTATTTCGGTAATTTGAAATTTGAAAATATCTTTATTTTTGGGAAAAGACCAAGAATTACTCCAGAGCGCCGATAGAGTAGCTAGAACCGCACTCTTTAATAATAATAATAATTAAAAATAATCTTTATTCATATTCATGTCAGTTATACAAAAGTTTAAACAAATGACCCGCAAAGCATCTGCTTATCTGCAGGAGAGAAGAATAATAACGTTAATTGTATTAATTGTGCGAGTAGCACATCCATTAATGAAGATACTATAGCTGAAAGAGCAGAGAATGTAAGCCTTTTTGGCCCTATGTATGTCGCGATTACAATCAACGCACCTGCGAACTACTCTTCCGATTACAATCAGCGCATTGTGCGAACTCAGTGTTGCCATCCCGAACAACACCAACTTCTCTTTACACCTCGTTCGGCACCACTTACAAATCCTTCTACCATTATGCGCAACATTAAACTCTTTGATGTGGAATATTTACCTACTTGAAGCTGACACACCTTTCGAAAACGGAATTTTTTCCAATGTTAGCTTTACAAAACAAAATAAAAATCAACTAAGTCTCCTTAGTATTGTCAATAAGTTTTTTATCAGAACTGTACAAAACTAAAGCCTGAGGGAAAAAACGCGTTTTTGTTTTGTTATATTTATCAATGTAAGATGTATTTATTTGCTTGGATATATGAGAGCGTGCCACTGCAATGTGACCCAACAAAAGCTTCTTGAAACCTTAACAGTGATGATAGAGTTGAATTATTCGAATGGATTTCACTTCAATCTGGGATAGGGTTACCAGTAGTTACATCCTCCAAAAGGAAGAGACGTAAAAAAGATACATCTCCTTTTGGATGACGTATCTTTTTTACCTCAAGTCCTCCCCACATATTGAAAAACATGAAATGTCCTCCTTTTTGTATAAGCTCATAAGAAGTTGTTTTAAACTAAAATTTTCTTATATTTTACTTTTTTAAAATTCTTGAACCCATGGCTGTCATATAATTTGCTGTTAACGTGATCCATTTACTGTAAATGCAAATCGTGAATGCCAAAGTCAATCTGCTAATTTTTGTAAAAGTTACCATTTTCCATAAAACTCAATATCTGCAATTTATATGCCAGATTGTAAACAGCACGTGAGTGGCATTCTTCACTGCTTATCAAGTGCAAATAAAAATCGGCCGCATCATATATTTTGAAGTGTACCGAATAATTAGAATTATGCCTTTTTCTGACTGAACTGTTAATCGGTACTTGAAATAAAACTTAGTAGGAAAAAACTTATTTCGCAAATTCAAAAGATGCCTCCTTTGTCCTTCATTTCTAGCTGTTTTGTTCTTCTTTTAGAACATTGGCGTCTGGCAGCCCTACTCTAGGATGTCTTCCTTTTCCACTGAATAAAATTATTTTTTGGTTTTTATACGTAGTCAAATAGTCAAATTTATTTAAAAAAAACTTCTGAAGCGACAATGGAGATAACCACAAGAGCCGATATAATCAAATCTATTCGAAATGCTGTCCTCAGCAGAATGATCAACACTTCCATGACTTCCTACCGGGAATCACACCAGCTCCCCTTTCTACTAAAAGCTAAGCATGCAAATCACGCGGTTGGGTTGTTTTATCTCTGATCGACACTTTTTTTTTTGCACACAATGGACTAAATGGCCAGGTCACAAGGAAACCGAGGTCTCAGAGGTTGGGGGTGGGGACCCACTGGAACAGCTGCTGGGAGACAGATGGTAACCTCCCATCAAGTCCATCCAACATGTTCTTTAACGTGCACTGGGTATGGCTTTCCCGCACATGGGCCACAGCTTAACGTCCCATCCGACGGACGGCGTCTTTTTAAAGCCCACGTTGTTGCCACATTTTGAAAAACATGAAATGTCCTCCTTTTTGTATAAACTCATAAGAAGTTGTTTTAAGCTAAAATTCTCTTGTATTTTCCTTTTTTAAAATTGTTGAACCCATGACTATCATATAATTTGTTGTTAACCGTGATCCATTTACTGTAAATGCAAATCGTGAATGCTAAAGCCAATCTGCTAACTTTTATAAAAGTTACCATTTTCCGTAATACTCAAAAACAGCAATTTATATGCCAAAAATATATGCAATATAGTATCTTTATTAATGGATGTGCGGGAGTTTTACAGAGATAAATTTCAACGTTGACCCAGCTGGGACTCGCACCTGGGAACTGCACATTACGAGCCTGGAGAGCCACCGACGAAACCAACCCCGCCCCAAAACACTCGCTCATCGGATGCAGAGTAATGAGGGCTTAAATTAGAACTTTAAACATTCTGCGTCATACAGTATAAGCTACAGACAATATATTATTTAACTACTTTGGAAATTTTCCCAGATTAAAAACTTCTATCTTATATATAAATATAATTAAAAATCACAGTAAAAATAAATAAGAAGGTTTGCATTGTTGCAATGAATTAAATGTAACTATGTAAGTTGGAGATGATAACTTTTCATCTATATTTAAAATCTAAATTGAAATTAAAATTATCTACTATCGTGTGTTAGCTGTTTCACTTACAAAACTAGTACATCCTAAGCAGCATATGGAAGCAAAAAATTTCTAGGAAACTTTAAGGAACATGTGTTCCTTGTTTATGGCAGACTGTTTCTTATAAGTGCCAATCAAATGGCACTGGAATGACTGAGTGCTGATAGAAAAGTAACTTTTTATCTGGTGCCACTTCTCTTGATTCTCACCTTTGGTGAGCTTTTGATGCAACGTTGCATGTTTTAAGGTTTTGTTCTTTGAACAAATGCCTAGGTTACAAATTATGCACGTAAAGATGGTGACATTTCGTTCAAATGTATATGAGCGTCAGCAGAAGGAAACTGCTACATTCAAAGCGGCGCATAAAAGGGCGGCCTTCACTGAAATTGAAAAAATAGAATTCGCTCTTCCTCCTCCCAGTGGACAGTCTCTATGATGCGGTAAATATTAGGTTGGTACACATGAAATGTCCGAAATGAGGGTACCATCTGCATAACAATAGGGAGCAGTTACCTGCCAAGTCAAAGTAATTCCTCAACGGCATCGACACATTTCTGCCAATGGGTTATGAGACTATGTTAGATTATACTCTGGAGATTAGATTATACTCTGGAGTCTATGAGGCAAAGAAGGTGGCGATGGCTTGACACATAGCTCGGTCGTTTAGGAAGTTCTTCTCAACCAGGAAATGGTCCACATGCATAAAGAGGGATAATCGTGGGAGCAAGGTCAGGGGAATATGCAGGATACGGCAGTACTCCAACTGATGAATTGGCTGGACGGTCCTTTGTGAGACATGCGGGCGGGTTTTGTCATGCAACAGGAGTACCCCATGTCTGTTGACCAAAACTGGCTGTTTGGTAGGGAGCTTTCCGTGCATCTGCAGCATTTCATCCCTATAGCAGTCCGAATTGATGGTCTCACCATGATGGATCACGCCGGCAGTAGATCACCATACAAGAACCATGATTTTCCACGGGTGTAGAAGTGGTTTTGGACAACGCTTTGGACAACGCCGTGGTATCCAAACAATCTGCTAATCGATGACGATTGTCACATAGGACACACTTTTCATCGCAGGTTACGATTCTATGCAGGATTCCGTCCCGTTTGCTCCGGCAATAAGGGAAATGCACACATCCGGATGGCATGTCATGTTGACTATTGTCAATTCGTATGACACACACATCCAGCTTTTTCATCTTCCCCAAGGTCACAGGCGCTCTACAACCATCGAATGATGCACACGGACTTTCGCTGTGATCTCACGGACACTTTGCCGTGGGGCAGCTTTCGCAATATTCTTCTTTTCCTCATCTGTTATAGATACTGGTGGACAACTACGAGGCTCAGTTTCAAGGACGTCTCCTGCTTGGAATTTTGCAAACCATCGGCATATGATACTTTCATTCGCAGTACCCTGCCCAAATGCCGCATTAATGTTTCGGGCCACTATACCCTCGGAATGTCTGAGTTGGAATTCTAGCAGAAAAATTGCGCGCCAATGGCCTATCTCTATGGCCCACTTTGACCGAAGTCTGTGCACTCTTGATTGAACCTCATAGGCAGATACGCGTACACCAGATATAGACCGACCTTGTGACGAATGCCACATGACGTTGTTCGGACAACTGTCCAGCAACGTCACATGGCATACCGCGGAGAGTTTAACATGTCCACCCGCTGAAAGCGGACAATTCATCTGCACCAACCTAATACGTTTCAGAAGACAGCCAATCAGAGCTCTTGTGAATTAACTTTATTGTTCCGATAAATATAGTGTATTCTAATGGTAGATGAAAAAATTGCTAAAGTTTGTAAGTTTCTTATCCATTTTGTTTCTGGTTTTTAAAATAAATAATATGGATATCAATTTTAAAATAAATATATGGATTATCAATTTTTAAAGTAAATATATATGTATATTATCAGTTTTTAAAATAAATAATATCGAATTTTAATAAATAGGCTATAACATTTTAAGCAAAGTTAATAATGGAAAAAGTGTCACTTGAACTGAAATAAGGAGTTTATGAGTTTGTGCGCAAAACTAAGCTGAAGTCAATATCAAAACTAAGCTGAAGTAATATATAAGGCAAACATCTGGCTACATTTGTAACGGCGATGATAAAGTGAAAAATGTGGTTGGTTGTTTCAAGTTTACAAAAGTGTACAATTACACTGGACATGGAACCTTATTAAACCCGAATGTGATGTGGGACAGGGGATCGTTACCAGTTGTGCAACGATGAAACCGGAATAAAAAAAAAGTCGAAGTGTCTGCGATTTTGAAATCATCCGCTGCAAAACCATTGCTGAATTCTGTTACCAAAAACAATATATCCTTCGAGATTGTATCTGGGGGTGATTTTGTGCAGATGGCATCTTTGTTATCGACAAAGGTGTTAACCATGGCGCAGTAAATGCCAGAGAACTCTACCACATCCAACTACAATTTGAAAAGCATTAAAAGAGGCCGCTACATGTCTCAGACAAAGTGTTTCATGCGAACTGAAAAAAGCTTTCAGAGATGTGGGTGGAGACATAACATTAGGCTTGTGGAAGGATTCCTTCCGAAAAAGCAATTTTTTATGAGTACAAGGGATTTATTAAAGAAAGAGACAATATTAGGTCGGAATTAATTGGAATTTTGCGATACTTCTATCTGTATGAAGAAATGACTGAAATTGTGCGTGTACCTCCGTAGACCATGGCTGCTTGAGGATGATGATGATGAACTGATGGAGGAACAAATGTTTTAGCTGCATTTCGACAGTTTTCACAAGTTGGTTGCTCCATTTACATTTTGAGTGCTGTACTGCATCATGCGACAAAAGTTCAAATGGTAATGAAAATAACGATATAAAGGAAACGATCAGTATTTGTCGCGCTCTCACTACATTCTTTGAGAGGTCTTGGTTGCAAAGTCGCCTACATCAGTCGCTGAAGAACCATGTAGATACCAGAGAGAACAGCCATATGTTCACCTCAATACATTTAGAATGGGAAAAGACTGTCCAGATGTTTTCAACAAAAAACGTGCTGGGCGAGTTCATTTCCTCTCTGACTCCCTTCAAAGATGCCTCTGATGAACTGGAAGCCCCGAAAGTGCCAACCTTTTATCTATCAGTGTTACGGAAACTGAAGCTTCTAGCTATGTTGGAAACTAAATCCGGAGACACGGAATGTCTCCGAAATTTAAAGAAGAAAGCTATAGGAATTTTGAGAGATAAATGGGCCATAACATTAATCCATGAACTAGCAACTCTTTACCCCCAAAATACAAGTGCTTGAAATTTCTTACAGAGCTAGTAAAAAAACCAGAAACGAGAAGGCTAATAAAGATTAACTCCTAATAGCACGAACATGAAATCGAACCTGCAAGAAAGAAGACAAAAGTAAGAAAAGTAAATTTCGAAGAATTTCAGGATTGATCCAGTGAGGAAGTCTCCACAGAGAGAGAGCCATGCGAGCTTCGGCTTCACACAGTTATGAAAGTGTTCAGATATGGATGTATAAAGGTCCAGGCCACAACTGCTGAATTCCTTGGTGAAGCCAGCAGGAGAACGAATTTTCACATCTGAGTCAAGTTGGCAATTTCGTTCCCTCCATCCCAGCATCCAGTGCACTCACTCTCAGAGAGAAGCTTTTCTATTACAGGACGCGTGATACAAGACCAGCCCACCTGCCTGAAACCCAGCTCAGTTGATGCCATCATTATTTTGAACAGCAACCTTCCATAATAAAAACTAATGTCAAGCTTTTCAGCCTGCTTCTTCGGAATTTGGAGACACTAGATATATATAATTTAAATATTTAATAATTTAATATCTTAATGATTAATAGTTTGCATTGGTTAAAGATAAAAGAATAGTCTTTTATATAGGCAAAACAAATTAAATGCAAGATTTTTTTATAGAGCTTGATCTTAGTTCACCCTTATTCTCTACTCGAAATCACCTCCAATAACCTTAAATCTTTTTTTTCTTCACCGAGGTTAAAATAATGCCAAAACCGACAATGGGAACATTAGAAGAAATTATGAAGTATTTTATATATTACAAGGGATTAAAAAAGTGTGCATTAATTTCACAACTATTTCTGAAATCTCTATTCCGTGTTCTAAATTAAGGTAAAAAATCGTTATTCTTTATTCGAAAAATAATAATATTTGTTTAAAAAATACAGTACAACCTACAATTTTTTACCGGGGGGGGGGGGGGAAGTTCAGTCGTTATCGCACCAGGCTCGTAATCTGCAATTCCCTGGTTCTAGTCCCCCCTGCTCCAGCGTTGGGATTTATCTGAAGCAAACTCTCCACCTCGCCCTCGCTTAGTAATGTAGTATCTGTAGCTTTAGTAATTTAGTAATGTAGTATTACTAATGTAGTATCACTTAGTAGGATGCACTGATGGGCTTAGGAAAGCCGCCGTCCGTCGGATAGTGCGTCAAGCCGTAGTCCCGTATGCTGTAGAGCCATACCTCTATGCACGTTAAGAAAATAAAGAAGCACTGGATGGCCTTGACTGGAAGGTACCATTTGACTCCTAACAACTGTCCAGTGGATTCCCTCCCCCCCCACCTCCTTTGAGACCTCGGAGTCCTTGTGACCCTGCAGTTTGGCCCATTGTCTACAAAAAGTGCCTCCCACCTCCCCCCCACCCTCTTTGAGACCTCGGAGTCCTTGTGACCCTGCAGTTTGGCCCATTGTCTACAAAAAGTGCCTCCCACCTCCCCCTCACCTTCTTTGAGACCTCGGAGTCCTTGTGACCCTGCAGTTTGGCCCATTGTCTAAAAAACGTGCCGCCCACCTCCCCCCCCCCCACCTTCTTTGAGACCTCGGAGTCCTTGTAACCCTGCAGTGTGGTCCATTGTCTACAAAAAGTGCCGCCCCCCCCACCTTCTTTGAGACCTCGGAGTCCTTGTGACCCTGCAGTGTGGTCCATTGTCTACAAAACGTGCCGCCCACCTCCCCCCACCTTCTTTGAGACCTCCGAGTCCTTGTGACCCTGCAGTGTGGTTCATTGTCTACAAAAAGTGCCGCCCACCTCCCCCCCCTACCTTCTTTGAGACCTCGGAGTCCTTGTGACCCTGCAGTTTGGACCATTGTCTACAAAAAGTGCCGCCCAGCGTTGAAACAACTGAATCCAGAGTGGGGGGGGGGGGGGGGCGAAACGAAAAGCCTTGCCGGTATTAAATGTTTTCCTTCGTTTTAGCAGTATTTAAAGATTTTATTTTAAAATACATTTTCTTCGACGTAATTGTTCAACTATTAAGAAAGATATCACTATGAATTTAACGTTAAATTCAGAGTGATATCTTCCTTGATAGATGAAAACATACGTCGGAAAAAATCTCTTCAATTTAATCCATTGCATACTCAGAATATATTTACCATCTTCGTGTTCTTTTGTTTCTTGAGGCTGAGAGCAGCTGGGACAAATACCTTCATGAGACACGGAGAAGTGTGTACTGCTGGTAGAAAGTCCATACCATCAAATTAGAGAATACCTTAATCGTCAGCCGGTAGCTCAGCGATCAGAGCACCTGACATGTTATCAGGAGGTCGTGGGTTCGTATCCCACCCGGCTCAAGACCTATTTCCTCTAAAACTGATCGACCTTAAATTCAGAGTGATATCTTCCTTAACGTGTAATATGCATTTTTAATATTTTCCACCTCGGTTTCCGTTACTAAAATTCTCAAGAGAGGGTCATGGTCCCTTGTCATCCCTCCCCTTAGATACGGCCCTGGTTACACTGATTTATTTTATTCGCAAACATATATCGGACAAACAAACTTTGATGGTTATTAATTAGCCAATATATGCTGATAAAAAATTGCTGGTGCGGATAAGACTTGCCGATGCGGATAAGACCTTGCAGATGCGGATAGAACTTTTGTTGTCCGCGCAAGGCTCTACATATTGGAATAAGTCGTGCACCCAACCGACTGATCTCCTGCCCCCCCCCCCCCCCCCCCCCCCACACACACACACACAACCCAAGAAATATCGCATACCGAGACTTAGCATATCTATATGGAAGGTATTCTACAGATATGCTAAGTATCTAAGTGTAACAATGGATATTAATGTCACCGATTCAGAAAGGGAATTGGGCTAATCAGTTACATGTTACAACAGAAAGTGATGGGCACCAATAGGCGCAATGTGAATTTTAAACTCTATGAAATATCCTGTGACTTTTTTCAAAGATTTTTACCCTGACGATCAGGGCCATATTATCGAGTAAGCATTGCACATTTTCACCATGCCTTTTACCTTTTTCATAAATAAAACTCTAACAAAGATCTCTTCTTGAATAAATAGTGATTAAATCAGCTGTTAAGTCCCGTTACATACTTGTTTGCTATCTGAAAAAAGATTTTTGAAAATAATATTGATCACCCATCAAAATCCTCCATAAAAATGCATCCTCCAAAGGAAAAGAAAAAGAAGAAAAAGGTTCTTCTCGAAAGAGAAGACCTTTTTCTTAGTGCCTTATCTGGCCCTGTAGATGCCAATGAAAGGAAAATGCAGACAGTGTTATATTAACCACGACACTATTGTCTAACATATTTATGGCATCCACTATTTTAGTTCTAACAGATTAAAATTTAAACATATGATATGATATCAGTTTTAGCACATTTGAAATAAATTTATTTTGAACCACTTGGAAAAATATTATTTTTGAACGATTTGAACTAATTTTAACACAGCCAAAAGAATTTAAAATTACGAACAGTCTTATTTAAATGCATATTATATATGCAGAATATTTTTAAATACAGTCGCTCAAAAAATATCCGAACACTGTGGTTGATTACAGAATTCAGAAAAAATATCTGGCAACGATTTTTTTTTTAGAAATTAGTGATCTGGCAACCTTCTTGTACAGTACACGAAGGTTGCCTGATCACTAATTTCTAAAAAAAATCGTTGCCAGATATTGTTTCTGAATTTTGTAATAAACCATCGTGTGCGGATATTTTTTGAGCGACTGTACGTAAAATAATCTAACATTGATTATCACACTGTAAAAAATTCTGGTTTTAGCTCACTCGAAAATATTTCTTGTTTACGTTCTCTGTACCATTCCAAATTCTCATAATTAGTTTAAAAAGAACATTCCACTTACGCATTTTACCGAGATCCTTGCACTCAAATTGGAAAGGGAAGTTGAAGACACAACACTGAGATGGTTGACATCCAGAGCAGATGTCCTTGAAATTGCGCTGATGCCAATGAGCACTTGTGCATACCTAAAAAGAAATCATATTTCGGTAACTGAAGCGCTTTTACGTTCTGTCTTTTGTATCATAATCAATGATTGTACACGAGGGAAAGTCGATTTGGATCACCTGATATTAACTGTGAATAAGATGCTTCAATAAAATGTGTTTACTATGCAGCGGAGGACCTGCAACTGAAAGGTCAGATTTATGAAAGATTGGACCCTAATGTCATGAATATTATCTTCGTGTAAGTATCAATGTGTAAGGGTTGGAAGGTAGGTGTTTTTAGTGACAACAAAAAAATAGAAATTAAAAAGCTTCAAAAATACCTCTCTTTCCAAAGGGTCTTAAAATGTAGAAAACAAACCTACAACATGTCGATGGTGCAATCGGTCACTAAGTTCATATTCACTTCAAAGGAAGTTGGGTCACCAGCATAAAACGGGGCCCTATCTTCCTTCGAAGCGAATACGAACTCAGTGACTGTTTGCACCATCGATGTGCTTTAGGTTCATTTTCTACCTTTTAAGGCCCTATAAGAAGATAGATATTTATTTTTTTCATTTATATATATTTTTTTGTTGTCACTAAAAACACCTATCTGCCAAAACCTTCATATACTACTGATCAAGTACATTTACCCCTCTTTTGGAGTCACGTTTGTGGTACACCACGACATTGGAGACATCACAGGCTTTAATTTGAAATACGACTCGTTAAAGTCGACTGACGCAAAAAACCGCTCCCCCCATTCTTTATCAGACACTCCCATCGTCACAAGCTTTCATTCGACACAAAATTGGTTACTTTCCGCACTCGCATTCAAGAGATATATGAGGACAATCATTTTCATCCCTCCCCCCTTTTTCGGGGGAAAGAAAGCACGTGGAGTCATTTTTTTGTAGCCTATCAGGGGGAAATAGTGGTAGCATAATTTGAAATAGTATACAACCGCCATATACGAGCTTTCATTTGACACCTAACTCATAACTGTAGGCCTTCACGTTTGGAAGATATAGCAGAACGACTTTTACATTTCCCTTTTTTCAGGGAGGAGGAAGAAGCTAAAGATCATTTTATACGCCACATTAGAAGACCTGTGAGGCTCGCAGGACTTCAGCAGAAAAACGTCACGAACATTTATGTGTTACCTGGGGTTCGCATCCAGGTCCCTTGAATCAGTAACCAAGTGCGCTAACCAGTCGGCCACGGTAACTATACATAATGTTACATTTAAGTTGGATTGTTTCGTCATTAAGCGGCTTTTTGGGGCACCCAATCAACACCACTTAGAACAGAAGGCCATTCCACTGAGTTATGAAGTCACCATTAGTGGACCTAAAAATATACAAATTTCGTATATATTTATTTTTGTTTTTTCTACTATAAGTTTTAAAATTAATCTTTATACCAATTTATATTTATAAATATACATTATTTAGAAAAAAATATTCCTATATATCAGCATTATATAATTAACCTTTTTTTCTGAATAATGTACATTTGAAAATGTAAATTAATATAGAGATTAATTATAAAAGTTATCAGTAGAAATAAAAGAAATAAATAGATAACAAATATGTACATTTTTGGCCCACTAATGCTGACGTCACAACTCCGTGGAATGGCTTTCTATTCTAGGCGGTGTTGACACAATGTGCTAAATTCCCACTTTAGAAGGATCCCAAAATCTCAAAACTCTGTAGGGAATGGAGCATCCATTGGACACCTCTTACGAGAGAAATCGAAGTCTCCCGTCGACGATGCTCTTTAAAGTGCGCAGAAGATGCTGATCACAATTGGTTGTGGAGAGAAATTTTTTCTTGCGGGAAAGGGCAGGTAGCGCCACCTGTTTCCAATGTTGGATAGAATTATTATTAATATCGTCAATATTTCCCGTACCTTTATAACTTTGGAATATTAATGCTAAACAATGAATTGAGTTCAACAGTTCGAAACTGCTGTTGGCATCTTTCAGCAGTTTTATGTAGGGACAAAGAAAATAAAACTTAAAGAAACGAAAAAGGCGAATTGAAAAACGTTTGGGGTGGAGGTTGGCTCAGTCGGCATCACACGAGGCTCGTAATCTGTAGTTCCCTGGTTCGAGTCTCACCTGGGTCAAAGTTGAGATTTTCCTTCCCTAAACCCCCTCCATGTATTCTCTCAGAGAGGAGACACTGATGGCCTTGAAAAGAATGCCGTTCTTTCGATGAGAATAAAGCTATGGCCCCGTGTGGAGGAGAGCTGCACGCTAAAGAACACGCTGGATGGCCTTCATGGCATCCTTCCTTTTGTACTCAACAACTGTCCTGTGAACCACTTTCCCCTAAACTTCTCTGAACCCTTGGGGTCCCTATGACCTGGCTATTTAGCTCAATGTGTGCAAAAAAGTACAGCTCACTAAGCGACCCAGCCCAAAATAGTTCATTAAATATTAAAATATGTATTATATACAACTTGTAGATACATGGCAAAAAATGATAATGTATAATTCTCAATGTACACTCTAGAACTTAACGAATAAATGTTTCATTATAATAATCATTCAGGTGGAAAAAAATATTAATTTCTGATACACTTGATATTATTCAAAGTTAATCAATTTTCGATCCCACCCCTCTTGCCCTCTCCTGCCACGTCCATTTTCTCGTGCACACGGGGGTCGCAACTTAGCGTCATATCTCACTGGCGAGCGCCGTCCCCATCTCATCGGGTAGGTACAGTCTCGAGTCCGGGAATATCAGGTTTTGAACCTGGAGCTTTATTGACTGAGTTCACTTCCTCCCCTCGTTTACATTGAAGGGTTCTGTCAACGGAATGTAACCAGGTCACAAGTACCCCAAAGGCTCAGTGAAGGTTGGGGGAAGGGGATCCACTCGACTGTTAGGTGAAGTACAGAAGGCCATTCACATGCTATTGGTTACGTGACCAACGTGTGACTCTCGTGCACACGGGCCACGACTTAGGGTCCATCCGATGGTCAGAGATCTTTCTAAGCTCATCGGTGTCTTCTTTTTCATCGAAGACTAAGTGTAGGTTAGTGGAAAAAATGTAAACAGGGGGGGGGCTCCACTCCTGGGGAACGGCATCAGATTAGGAGTGTGGAAAGCAATCGATTAAACCCACCCCGTCCAGCTGGAGAACGAGAAACTTGCTCTTATAGAACCAAAAGAGCTAAAGTAATTAAAAAAAAGGGGCTAATTAAAATTTCTGAAAGTGAAAATTAAGATATTCATTGAATTTCTTACCCAAGCAGCAAAGCAAACGAACAGCAAAGCAGACTTCATTTCTCCTCTTTTAAATGATGTCGTGAAGAAAATCTCTTCTCTAGAGCGTCAAACGATGAAAAGGTGCTCTTAATAATTCACAGAGCATCTTATATAGCTCTCTTTGTGCGTCAGATCGCGTGGAGGTTCGGTATCTCAGACATGTCTTATTTCTTGGCAGCTTTCGAAGTTGGTGCTGCTGCATAAAGCCCGATCATTAAGAGATCTGTCGTCACATATTCTCCAAGAACAAACGTGAGTCTTTGGTCAGGAATGTCCGCTGAGCTGTCAAAAAGCAAAAGGTCTTCCTTCACGTTCCTTTTATCACTACGACGTGGGCCGACGTCATATGCGGAGCAGCAGTCGATTTTCAAATACCAAGGCAGGGTAGGCCCTAACAATTATTAATAACATCTGAAAAAAGATTATCGCTCACTCGGCGGGAATCAAAGAAGCAACAAAATGTGATATATGTCAGAGGGCCCTACCAGTCAAACCATGCATCAGACGCTAATAATATTCCAGAATAAGACCTATACATCTTTAACTGAGCTGTGGCGAACCTTCCGCCAACTATAGTTTAGGACAGCAACTTTTCCAATTGTTGCTAATGGTTTAGATCAGGTGTTCTCAACATGGGGTCATCATCATCCTCAAGCAGCTACGGAGGAACCAACCAGACCTACGGAGGTCCAACCAGACAGTGCAATTTAGTTCTCCAAGCAAGTCTGTCCTGAGCTGCATCTGCTACATCTGTCCACTGCACACCAATTCTAACAAGGTCCTGTTTGACATTTTCTGCCCACCGCATCCTAGGTCTCCCCCTGTTTCTGAGGCCTTTAGGCACACTGTTCATAACCTTATTCGCCAAACTATAATTATCCATACGGGCAACATGGCCAAACCAGCGAGGTCTCTCTCTGCACAATATGCTGCTTAAAGGAGGTTGCAGACTCCTTTGCCTAACCTCATCATTAGTTACAAAGTTGAACCACCTTAAAGTTTTAAACCTTAGCACACTTCTTTCAGTTTAAGTTGTAAGACACTTTTAACAAGGTAATGGTCAGATCCAATTTCAGCTCCCCTATGTGCCCTGGTATTCCTAAGAGAACTAGCCCATTTGCTGTTAATTAATATATAATCAATCATATTCTTATGCAGCCCATCGGGTGAAACCCACGTATGTCGCGCTGTTTGTAATAACTGTTAGTTATCCTGAAATCATTGAGTTTACTTACCTGTAGGAGACGTTGCCCATTGCCATTGCAGCTACCAATACCAAAAGGGCCTATTACTCCTTCCTAAAGGTCAGAGTCAGTACCAACTTTGGCATTGAACTCACCAAGAACAAGGGTAATATCTCCTTTCTTGACAGAATTCAAAATATCCTAAGTTGTTCATAAAACCTATACTTCTCATTCTCATCGGCATCCTCAGTGGGGGCATAACACCAGATAACATTCAGGTCTTTAACGCTTGTCTGAAATTTTGCTGTAAGAAACCTTTCATTAATGCACTCATATCCTAGAAAAGCATCACTAGCGTGTCTGCTGAGAAGCAGACCCACACCTTGGTGATGCTAATTGTCGTCCCTCCCTGAAAAGAGAAATTTAAGATTATTTTTAAGAATCTGACCTTTATCAGTCCATCTGGTCTCTTGAAAGCCGAGAATATCTAAATTATAATGGTGGAATTCTTGTGTGAGGACATCAAGAGAAAAAGCTCTGTGCAGAGTCCTCACATTCCAACTACCTATGGAGAGAAAATGGTTAGTGGGATGTTTAAAGAAATTATGCCAACTACCCTAGATTTTCCCAAGATGTTCTAGATTTTTCCAACTCACCTTAATTTCACAAAAACAATCACAATTTTCACCACTCGCCCGTATTTTGCCAAGTTGATTTGAATTTTGCCAACTACCCTAGATTTTGCCAACTACCCTAGATTTTGCCAAGATGTTCTCGATTTTTCCAACTCACCTTAATTTCACAAAAACAATCACAATTTTCACAACTCGCCCGTATTTTGCCAAGTTGATTTGAATTTTACCAACTCCCCTAGATTTTGCCAAGATGTTATTGATTTTTCCAACTCACCTTAATTTCACAAAAACAATCACAATTTCACAACTCGCCCGTATTTTACCAAGTTGATTTGAATTTTGCCAACTCCCCTAGATTTTGCCAAGATGTTCTCGATTTTTCCAACTCACCTTAATTTCACAAAAACAATCACAATTTCACAACTCGCCCGTGTTTTGCCAAGTTGATTTGAATTTTGCCAATTACCCTAGATTTTGCCAAGATGTTCTCGAATTTTCCAACTCACCTTAATTTCACAAAAACAATCACAATTTTCACCACTCGTCCGTACTTTGCCAAGTTGATTTGAATTTTGCCAACTACCGTAGATTTTGCCAAGATGTTCTCGATTTTTCCAACTCACCTTAATTTCACAAAAACAATCACAATTTGCACAACTCGCCCGTGTTTTGCCAAGTTGATTTGAATTTTCCCAACTACCCTAGATTTTGCCAAGATCTTCTCGATTTTTTCAAATCACCTTAATTTCACAAAAACAATCACAATTTTCACAACTCGCCCGTATTTTACCAAGTTGATTTGAATTTTGCCAACTCCCCTAGATTTTGCCAAGATGTTCTAGATTTTTCCAACTCACCTTAATTTCACAAAAACAATCACAATTTTCACAACTCGCCCGTATTTTGCCAAGTTGATTTGAATTTTGCCAACTACCCTAGATTTTGCAAAGATGTTCTCGATTTTTCCAACTCACCTTAATTTCACAAAAACAATCACAATTTTCACAACTCACCCGTATTTTACCAAGTTGATATGAATTTTGCCAACTCCCCTAGATTTTGCCAAGATGTTCTCGATTTTTCCAACTCACCTTAATTTCACAAAATCATTCCCAATTTTCACAACTCACCCGTATTTTACCAAGTTGATATGAATTTTGCCAACTCCCCTAGATTTTGCCAAGATGTTCTCGAATTTTCCAACTCACCTTAATTTCACAAAAACAATCACAATTTGCACAACTCGCCCGTGTTTTGCCAAGTTGATTTGAATTTTGCCAACTACCCTAGATTTTGCCAAGATGTTCTCGATTTTTCCAACTCACCTTAATTTCACAAAAACAATCACAATTTGCACAACTCGCCCGTGTTTTGCCAAGTTGATTTGAATTTTGCCAACTCCCCTAGATTTTGCCAAGATGTTCTCGATTTTTCCAACTCACCTTAATTTCACAAAATCATTCCCAATTTTCACAACTCACCCGTATTTTACCAAGTTGATATGAATTTTGCCAACTCCCCTAGATTTTGCCAAGATGTTCTCGAATTTTCCAACTCACCTTAATTTCACAAAAACAATCACAATTTGCACAACTCGCCCGTGTTTTGCCAAGTTGATTTGAATTTTGCCAACTACCCTAGATTTTGCCAAGATGTTCTCGATTTTTCCAACTCACCTTAATTTCACAAAAACAATCACAATTCGCACAACTCGCCCGTATTTTGCCAAGTTGATTTGAATTTTGCCAACTACCCTAGATTTTGCCAAGATGTTCTCGATTTTTCCAACTCACCTTAATTTCACAAAAACAATCACAATTTTTACAACTCGCCCGTATTTTGCCAAGTTGATTTGAATTTTGCCAACTCCCCTAGATTTTGCCAAGATGTTCTCGATTTTTCCAACTCACCTTAATTTCACAAAAACAATCACAATTTTCACAACTCGCCCGCATTTTGCCAAGTTGATTTGAATTTTACCAACTCCCCTAGATTTTGCCAAGATGTTATTGATTTTTCCAACTCACCTTAATTTCACAAAAACAATCACAATTTCACAACTCGCCCGTATTTTACCAAGTTGATTTGAATTTTGCCAACTCCCCTAGATTTTGCCAAGATGTTATTGATTTTTCCAACTCACCTTAATTTCACAAAAACAATCACAATTTCACAACTCGCCCGTATTTTACCAAGTTGATTTGAATTTGGCCAACTCCCCTAGATTTTGCCAAGATGTTCTCGATTTTTCCAACTCACCTTAATTTCACAAAAACAATCACAATTTCACAACTCGCCCGTGTTTTGCCAAGTTGATTTGAATTTTGCCAATTACCCTAGATTTTGCCAAGATGTTCTCGAATTTTCCAACTCACCTTAATTTCACAAAAACAATCACAATTTTCACCACTCGCCCGTACTTTGCCAAGTTGATTTGAATTTTGCCAACTACCGTAGATTTTGCCAAGATGTTCTCGATTTTTCCAACTCACCTTAATTTCACAAAAACAATCACAATTTGCACAACTCGCCCGTGTTTTGCCAAGTTGATTTGAATTTTCCCAACTACCCTAGATTTTGCCAAGATCTTCTCGATTTTTTCAAATCACCTTAATTTCACAAAAACAATCACAATTTTCACAACTCGCCCGTATTTTACCAAGTTGATTTGAATTTTGCCAACTCCCCTAGATTTTGCCAAGATGTTCTAGATTTTTCCAACTCACCTTAATTTCACAAAAACAATCACAATTTTCACAACTCGCCCGTATTTTGCCAAGTTGATTTGAATTTTGCCAACTACCCTAGATTTTGCAAAGATGTTCTCGATTTTTCCAACTCACCTTAATTTCACAAAAACAATCACAATTTTCACAACTCACCCGTATTTTACCAAGTTGATATGAATTTTGCCAACTCCCCTAGATTTTGCCAAGATGTTCTCGATTTTTCCAACTCACCTTAATTTCACAAAATCATTCCCAATTTTCACAACTCACCCGTATTTTACCAAGTTGATTTGAATTTTGCCAACTCCCCTAGATTTTGCCAAGATGTTCTCGAATTTTCCAACTCACCTTAATTTCACAAAAACAATCACAATTTGCACAACTCGCCCGTGTTTTGCCAAGTTGATTTGAATTTTGCCAACTACCCTAGATTTTGCCAAGATGTTCTCGATTTTTCCAACTCACCTTAATTTCACAAAAACAATCACAATTTGCACAACTCGCCCGTATTTTACCAAGTTGATTTGAATTTTGCCAACTCCCCTAGATTTTGCCAAGATGTTCTCGAATTTTCCAACTCACCTTAATTTCACAAAAACAATCACAATTTGCACAACTCGCCCGTGTTTTGCCAAGTTGATTTGAATTTTGCCAACTCCCCTAGATTTTGCCAAGATGTTCTCGATTTTTCCAACTCACCTTAATTTCACAAAAACAATCACAATTTCACAACTCGCCCGTATTTTACCAAGTTGATTTGAATTTGGCCAACTCCCCTAGATTTTGCCAAGATGTTCTCGATTTTTCCAACTCACCTTAATTTCACAAAAACAATCACAATTTCACAACTCGCCCGCATTTTGCCAAGTTGATTTGAATTTTACCAACTCCCCTAGATTTTGCCAAGATGTTATTGATTTTTCCAACTCACCTTAATTTCACAAAAACAATCACAATTTCACAACTCGCCCGTATTTTACCAAGTTGATTTGAATTTTGCCAACTCCCCTAGATTTTGCCAAGATGTTATTGATTTTTCCAACTCACCTTAATTTCACAAAAACAATCACAATTTCACAACTCGCCCGTATTTTACCAAGTTGATTTGAATTTGGCCAACTCCCCTAGATTTTGCCAAGATGTTCTCGATTTTTCCAACTCACTTTAATTTCACAAAAACAATCACAATTTCACAACTCGCCCGTGTTTTGCCAAGTTGATTTGAATTTTGCCAATTACCCTAGATTTTGCCAACATGTTCTCGAATTTTCCAACTCACCTTAATTTCACAAAAACAATCACAATTTTCACCACTCGCCCGTACTTTGCCAAGTTGATTTGAATTTTGCCAACTACCGTAGATTTTGCCAAGATGTTCTCGATTTTTCCAACTCACCTTAATTTCACAAAAACAATCACAATTTGCACAACTCGCCCGTGTTTTGCCAAGTTGATTTGAATTTTCCCAACTACCCTAGATTTTGCCAAGATCTTCTCGATTTTTTCAAATCACCTTAATTTCACAAAAACAATCACAATTTTCACAACTCGCCCGTATTTTACCAAGTTGATTTGAATTTTGCCAACTCCCCTAGATTTTGCCAAGATGTTCTCGAATTTTCCAACTCACCTTAATTTCACAAAAACAATCACAATTTGCACAACTCGCCCGTGTTTTGCCAAGTTGATTTGAATTTTGCCAACTCCCCTAGATTTTGCCAAGATGTTCTCGATTTTTCCAACTCACCTTAATTTCACAAAAACAATCACAATTTCACAACTCGCCCGTATTTTACCAAGTTGATTTGAATTTGGCCAACTCCCCTAGATTTTGCCAAGATGTTCTCGATTTTTCCAACTCACCTTAATTTCACAAAAACAATCACAATTTCACAACTCGCCCGCATTTTGCCAAGTTGATTTGAATTTTACCAACTCCCCTAGATTTTGCCAAGATGTTATTGATTTTTCCAACTCACCTTAATTTCACAAAAACAATCACAATTTCACAACTCGCCCGTATTTTACCAAGTTGATTTGAATTTTGCCAACTCCCCTAGATTTTGCCAAGATGTTATTGATTTTTCCAACTCACCTTAATTTCACAAAAACAATCACAATTTCACAACTCGCCCGTATTTTACCAAGTTGATTTGAATTTGGCCAACTCCCCTAGATTTTGCCAAGATGTTCTCGATTTTTCCAACTCACTTTAATTTCACAAAAACAATCACAATTTCACAACTCGCCCGTGTTTTGCCAAGTTGATTTGAATTTTGCCAATTACCCTAGATTTTGCCAACATGTTCTCGAATTTTCCAACTCACCTTAATTTCACAAAAACAATCACAATTTTCACCACTCGCCCGTACTTTGCCAAGTTGATTTGAATTTTGCCAACTACCGTAGATTTTGCCAAGATGTTCTCGATTTTTCCAACTCACCTTAATTTCACAAAAACAATCACAATTTGCACAACTCGCCCGTGTTTTGCCAAGTTGATTTGAATTTTCCCAACTACCCTAGATTTTGCCAAGATCTTCTCGATTTTTTCAAATCACCTTAATTTCACAAAAACAATCACAATTTTCACAACTCGCCCGTATTTTACCAAGTTGATTTGAATTTTGCCAACTCCCCTAGATTTTGCCAAGATGTTCTAGATTTTTCCAACTCACCTTAATTTCACAAAAACAATCACAATTTTCACAACTCGCCCGTATTTTGCCAAGTTGATTTGAATTTTGCCAACTACCCTAGATTTTGCAAAGATGTTCTCGATTTTTCCAACTCACCTTAATTTCACAAAAACAATCACAATTTTCACAACTCACCCGTATTTTACCAAGTTGATATGAATTTTGCCAACTCCCCTAGATTTTGCCAAGATGTTCTCGATTTTTCCAACTCACCTTAATTTCACAAAATCATTCCCAATTTTCACAACTCACCCGTATTTTACCAAGTTGATATGAATTTTGCCAACTCCCCTAGATTTTGCCAAGATGTTCTCGAATTTTCCAACTCACCTTAATTTCACAAAAACAATCACAATTTGCACAACTCGCCCGTGTTTTGCCAAGTTGATTTGAATTTTGCCAACTACCCTAGATTTTGCCAAGATGTTCTCGATTTTTCCAACTCACCTTAATTTCACAAAAACAATCACAATTTGCACAACTCGCCCGTATTTTGCCAAGTTGATTTGAATTTTGCCAACTACCCTAGATTTTGCCAAGATGTTCTCGATTTTTCCAACTCACCTTAATTTCACAAAAACAATCACAATTTTTACAACTCGCCCGTATTTTGCCAAGTTGATTTGAATTTTGCCAACTCCCCTAGATTTTGCCAAGATGTTCTCGATTTTTCCAACTCACCTTAATTTCACAAAAACAATCACAATTTTCACAACTCGCCCGTATTTTACCAAGTTGATTTGAATTTTACCAACTCCCCTAGATTTTGCCAAGATGTTATTGATTTTTCCAACTCACCTTAATTTCACAAAAACAATCACAATTTCACAACTCGCCCGTATTTTACCAAGTTGATTTGAATTTTGCCAACTCCCCTAGATTTTGCCAAGATGTTATTGATTTTTCCAACTCACCTTAATTTCACAAAAACAATCACAATTTCACAACTCGCCCGTATTTTACCAAGTTGATTTGAATTTGGCCAACTCCCCTAGATTTTGCCAAGATGTTCTCGATTTTTCCAACTCACCTTAATTTCACAAAAACAATCACAATTTCACAACTCGCCCGTGTTTTGCCAAGTTGATTTGAATTTTGCCAATTACCCTAGATTTTGCCAAGATGTTCTCGAATTTTCCAACTCACCTTAATTTCACAAAAACAATCACAATTTTCACCACTCGCCCGTACTTTGCCAAGTTGATTTGAATTTTGCCAACTACCGTAGATTTTGCCAAGATGTTCTCGATTTTTCCAACTCACCTTAATTTCACAAAAACAATCACAATTTGCACAACTCGCCCGTGTTTTGCCAAGTTGATTTGAATTTTCCCAACTACCCTAGATTTTGCCAAGATCTTCTCGATTTTTTCAAATCACCTTAATTTCACAAAAACAATCACAATTTTCACAACTCGCCCGTATTTTACCAAGTTGATTTGAATTTTGCCAACTCCCCTAGATTTTGCCAAGATGTTCTAGATTTTTCCAACTCACCTTAATTTCACAAAAACAATCACAATTTTCACAACTCGCCCGTATTTTGCCAAGTTGATTTGAATTTTGCCAACTACCCTAGATTTTGCAAAGATGTTCTCGATTTTTCCAACTCACCTTAATTTCACAAAAACAATCACAATTTTCACAACTCACCCGTATTTTACCAAGTTGATATGAATTTTGCCAACTCCCCTAGATTTTGCCAAGATGTTCTCGATTTTTCCAACTCACCTTAATTTCACAAAATCATTCCCAATTTTCACAACTCACCCGTATTTTACCAAGTTGATTTGAATTTTGCCAACTCCCCTAGATTTTGCCAAGATGTTCTCGAATTTTCCAACTCACCTTAATTTCACAAAAACAATCACAATTTGCACAACTCGCCCGTGTTTTGCCAAGTTGATTTGAATTTTGCCAACTACCCTAGATTTTGCCAAGATGTTCTCGATTTTTCCAACTCACCTTAATTTCACAAAAACAATCACAATTTGCACAACTCGCCCGTATTTTACCAAGTTGATTTGAATTTTGCCAACTCCCCTAGATTTTGCCAAGATGTTCTCGAATTTTCCAACTCACCTTAATTTCACAAAAACAATCACAATTTGCACAACTCGCCCGTGTTTTGCCAAGTTGATTTGAATTTTGCCAACTACCCTAGATTTTGCCAAGATGTTCTCGATTTTTCCAACTCACCTTAATTTCACAAAAACAATCACAATTTGCACAACTCGCCCGTGTTTTGCCAAGTTGATTTGAATTTTGCCAACTACCCTAGATTTTGCCAAGATGTTCTCGATTTTTCCAAATCACCTTAATTTCACAAAAACAATCACAATTTTCACAACTCGCCCGTATTATGCCAAGTTGATTTGAATTTTCCCAACTCCCCTAGATTTTGCCAAGATGTTCTCGATTTTTCCAACTCACCTTAATTTCACAAAAACAATCACAATTTTCACAACTCGTCCGTATTTTGCCAAGTTGATTTGAATTTTGCCAACTACCCTAGATTTTGCCAAAATGTTCTCGATTTTTCCAACTCACCTTAATTTCACAAAAACAATCACAATTTTCACAACTCGCCCGTATTTTGCCAAGTTGATTTGAATTTTGCCAACTACCCTATATTTTGCCAAGATGTTCTCGATTTTTCCAACTCACCTTAATTTCACAAAAACAATCACAATTTTCACAACTCGCCCGTATTTTGCCAAGTTGATTTGAGTTTTGCCAACTCCCCTAGATTTTGCCAAGATGTTCTCGGATTTTCCAACTCACCTTAATTTCACAAAAACATTCCCAATTTTCACAACTCGCCCGTATTTTGCCAAGTTGATTTGAATTTTGACAAGTTGATTTGAATTTTGCCAACTCCCCTAGATTTTGCCAAGTTGATTTGAATTTTGACAAGTTGATTTGAATTTTGCCAACTCCCCTAGATTTTGCCAAGATGTTCTCGAATTTTTCAACTCACCTTAATTTCACAAAAACAATCACAATTTTCACAACTCGTCCGTATTTTGCCAAGTTGATTTGAATTTTGCCAAGTTGATTTGAATTTTGCCAACTACCCTAGATTTTGCCAAGATGTTCTCGATTTTTCCAACTCACCTTAATTTCACAAAAACAATCACAATTTTCACAATTCGCCTGTATTTTGCCAACTTGATTTGAATTTTGCCAACTCCCCTTGATTTTGCCAAGATGTTCTCGATTTTTCCAACTCACCTTAATTTCACAAAAACAATCACAATTTGCACAACTCGCCCGTATTTTGCCAAGTTGATTTGAATTTTGCCAACTACCCTAGATTTTGCCAAGATGTTCTCGATTTTTCCAACTCACCTTAATTTCACAAAAACAATCACAATTTTTACAACTCGCCCGTATTTTGCCAAGTTGATTTGAATTTTGCCAACTCCCCTAGATTTTGCCAAGATGTTCTCGATTTTTCCAACTCACCTTAATTTCACAAAAACAATCACAATTTTCACAACTCGCCCGTATTTTGCCAAGTTGATTTGAATTTTACCAACTCCCCTAGATTTTGCCAAGATGTTATTGATTTTTCCAACTCACCTTAATTTCACAAAAACAATCACAATTTCACAACTCGCCCGTATTTTACCAAGTTGATTTGAATTTTGCCAACTCCCCTAGATTTTGCCAAGATGTTATTGATTTTTCCAACTCACCTTAATTTCACAAAAACAATCACAATTTCACAACTCGCCCGTATTTTACCAAGTTGATTTGAATTTGGCCAACTCCCCTAGATTTTGCCAAGATGTTCTCGATTTTTCCAACTCACCTTAATTTCACAAAAACAATCACAATTTCACAACTCGCCCGTGTTTTGCCAAGTTGATTTGAATTTTGCCAATTACCCTAGATTTTGCCAAGATGTTCTCGAATTTTCCAACTCACCTTAATTTCACAAAAACAATCACAATTTTCACCACTCGCCCGTACTTTGCCAAGTTGATTTGAATTTTGCCAACTACCGTAGATTTTGCCAAGATGTTCTCGATTTTTCCAACTCACCTTAATTTCACAAAAACAATCACAATTTGCACAACTCGCCCGTGTTTTGCCAAGTTGATTTGAATTTTCCCAACTACCCTAGATTTTGCCAAGATCTTCTCGATTTTTTCAAATCACCTTAATTTCACAAAAACAATCCCAATTTTCACAACTCGCCCGTATTTTACCAAGTTGATTTGAATTTTGCCAACTCCCCTAGATTTTGCCAAGATGTTCTAGATTTTTCCAACTCACCTTAATTTCACAAAAACAATCACAATTTTCACAACTCGCCCGTATTTTGCCAAGTTGATTTGAATTTTGCCAACTACCCTAGATTTTGCAAAGATGTTCTCGATTTTTCCAACTCACCTTAATTTCACAAAAACAATCACAATTTTCACAACTCACCCGTATTTTACCAAGTTGATATGAATTTTGCCAACTCCCCTAGATTTTGCCAAGATGTTCTCGATTTTTCCAACTCACCTTAATTTCACAAAATCATTCCCAATTTTCACAACTCACCCGTATTTTACCAAGTTGATTTGAATTTTGCCAACTCCCCTAGATTTTGCCAAGATGTTCTCGAATTTTCCAACTCACCTTAATTTCACAAAAACAATCACAATTTGCACAACTCGCCCGTGTTTTGCCAAGTTGATTTGAATTTTGCCAACTACCCTAGATTTTGCCAAGATGTTCTCGATTTTTCCAACTCACCTTAATTTCACAAAAACAATCACAATTTGCACAACTCGCCCGTGTTTTGCCAAGTTGATTTGAATTTTGCCAACTCCCCTAGATTTTGCCAAGATGTTCTCGAATTTTCCAACTCACCTTAATTTCACAAAAACAATCACAATTTGCACAACTCGCCCGTGTTTTGCCAAGTTGATTTGAATTTTGCCAACTACCCTAGATTTTGCCAAGATGTTCTCGATTTTTCCAACTCACCTTAATTTCACAAAAACAATCACAATTTGCACAACTCGCCCGTATTTTACCAAGTTGATTTGAATTTTGCCAACTCCCCTAGATTTTGCCAAGATGTTCTCGAATTTTCCAACTCACCTTAATTTCACAAAAACAATCACAATTTGCACAACTCGCCCGTGTTTTGCCAAGTTGATTTGAATTTTGCCAACTACCCTAGATTTTGCCAAGATGTTCTCGATTTTTCCAACTCACCTTAATTTCACAAAAACAATCACAATTTGCACAACTCGCCCGTGTTTTGCCAAGTTGATTTGAATTTTGCCAACTACCCTAGATTTTGCCAAGATGTTCTCGATTTTTCCAAATCACCTTAATTTCACAAAAACAATCACAATTTTCACAACTCGCCCGTATTATGCCAAGTTGATTTGAATTTTCCCAACTCCCCTAGATTTTGCCAAGATGTTCTCGATTTTTCCAACTCACCTTAATTTCACAAAAACAATCACAATTTTCACAACTCGTCCGTATTTTGCCAAGTTGATTTGAATTTTGCCAACTACCCTAGATTTTGCCAAAATGTTCTCGATTTTTCCAACTCACCTTAATTTCACAAAAACAATCACAATTTTCACAACTCGCCCGTATTTTGCCAAGTTGATTTGAATTTTGCCAACTACCCTATATTTTGCCAAGATGTTCTCGATTTTTCCAACTCACCTTAATTTCACAAAAACAATCACAATTTTCACAACTCGCCCGTATTTTGCCAAGTTGATTTGAGTTTTGCCAACTCCCCTAGATTTTGCCAAGATGTTCTCGGTTTTTCCAACTCACCTTAATTTCACAAAAACATTCCCAATTTTCACAACTCGCCCGTATTTTGCCAAGTTGATTTGAATTTTGACAAGTTGATTTGAATTTTGCCAACTCCCCTAGATTTTGCCAAGTTGATTTGAATTTTGACAAGTTGATTTGAATTTTGCCAACTCCCCTAGATTTTGCCAAGATGTTCTCGAATTTTTCAACTCACCTTAATTTCACAAAAACAATCACAATTTTCACAACTCGTCCGTATTTTGCCAAGTTGATTTGAATTTTGCCAAGTTGATTTGAATTTTGCCAACTACCCTAGATTTTGCCAAGATGTTCTCGATTTTTCCAACTCACCTTAATTTCACAAAAACAATCACAATTTTCACAATTCGCCTGTATTTTGCCAACTTGATTTGAATTTTGCCAACTCCCCTTGATTTTGCCAAGATGTTCTCGATTTTTCCAACTCATCTTAATTTTACAAAAACAATCACAATTTTCACAATTCGCCCGTATTTTGCCAAGTTGATTTGAATTTTGCCAACTACCCTAGATTTTGCCGAGTGGCCTCGACTTTGCCAACTTTCCGTAATTTTACAGGAAAAAACTCATTTTTTACATTTTCCCTGAATTTACCAAGTCACTTCGAATTTTATCAAATCTGAATCATTACACAAGAAAGGCACAATTTTCACAACTCCCCTGTGTTTTACCAAGTGGCTTCGAATTTTGTCAACTCCCCTAGATTTTGCCAAGATTTCTCGGTTTTTCCAATTCTCCTTAATTTCATAAAACCAATCCCAATTTTTCCAACTCACCTGTACTTTATCAAGTGGTTTTCAGTTTTGCCAATTCACCTAGATTTTGCCAAGTTGCCTCGATTTTGTCAACTCTTCTTAATTTCACAAAAACAATCCCAATTTTTACAACTCACCTGTATTTTTGTGGTGCCCACAGTTATCTTATCCAGTGGACACAACTGTTCTTCGAGCCGGAGTCAACGATCGAGCAGAACGGCCCACAAAGACCCGGACCAAGGCGACCCCTGCTATTGGTGCATCATGTGCTGCACCCTTGGATTTCCAAGAGGACTTGCACTGCGAACATCGTTTGACAAGAGGAGCCACCAGTTACTTCGACACTGTGATATGCGCGTTGTGTTTCCCGGTCGGCCAAGGACCTTCCGCGCTCTGCTTATCCCCGCCCCTTAAAAGGGGACAGCTATGTCATGCCTACAGTTATCTTATCCTGTGGACACGACTGTTGGCAGAAAGGGTCTCGGACGTTTTGTCTCCCAGCGATAGTGACATTGTGAACGACCTCCATATTGTTGCATTTACATGCGTTCAGCTCCTGTTCAGGAAGGACCCGACGCTGGCATGAAAAGTTTGCGACGGGTCCGTTGGCCCCCTCAGGTATCAAAGCATGGTCTATGTGACCCAGCGCTGGCAACATCAAAACAACAGATGGGTGCATGATTCACACCTCGGCTGTTTAACCAACCAGCAGCATCCACGCCGGGCCAACGAGGTGACCTCACAGGAGGCCAGCAAAAAGGAGCAATCGGGAAGGAAATCAAAAAAGTCCTTTCGACCTTCTTCTGGTTTAAATGGTTGGTAGCGATGGTCCTCCCGAGTGAGAGCAGTATATCCTCGAAGTGTTAACAATGTACGTTCGGCAAGAGCGATAAGCAGCGAGTGCCCTCAGTTACCGATAGTGGACGACCCAGCGACGGCGCTTTCCCTAGGGATGATTGGACTCATGAGGAAAGGGGAGCATTTTGTTAAGATTTGGTTTCGTTTTTCCCACACGAATGTGTTCTGTGGACTGCCGTCACGCTCACCCGACTGGGACCCTAAACTGTCTAAGGACCGTTAACCTTTCGAGCAAGTGGCTCGCTTTTCACGAACTCTAATAAAACTTTTAGCCTCCACCACTAAAAATGATTCCCTTGATTGCAAAGGGCGGCGCCAGGGGCGCTTGTTGAAATGGTCCCAAAAGTCGGAACTAGTGTGTGTAAAAATGCCTGCACATTGCTAATAAATGTTGTGTTTTTGTTAACTGTAAAATTATCTCAGTTTTCATTATTGCAAATGTCTGTTATTTGTTTATGTGGGTCCGGGAATTTGCCTTAGTTTGGGCAGCAAGTAGACGAATCACGGCCTAAGTGCGTGTGCCGCCCTAAATACTCAAGGGAGGTCACCAGTACTTTACCAAGTGGTTTCCAGTTTTTCAAACTCACTTAGATTTTGCCAGGTTGCCTCGATTTGTCCAACATTCCTTAATTTCACAAAACCAATCCCAATTTTCAGAACTCGCCTATATTTAACCAAGTGGATTCAAATTTTGCCAAGTTGCCTAAATTTTGCCAACTCGCCGTAATTTTACAGAAAAAACAGCAATTTTTACATTTTCCCTGAATTTGCGATGTCATTTCGAATTTTATCAACTCTCCTTAATTGCACAAAAAATGCACAATTTTCGTAACTCCCTGTATTTTATGAACTGGCTTCGAATTTTGCCAACTCCCTAGATTTTGCCAAGAGTTCTCCATTTTTCCAACTCACCTTAATTTCACAAAAACAATCCCAATTTTTACCACTCACCTGTACTTTACCAAGTGGTTTTCAGTTTTGCCAACTCACCTAGATTTTGCTGTCGATTAGATTACCATCTCTCCTTAATTTCGCAAAAATAAACCCAATTTTTACATCTCTCCTGAATTTGCCAAGTCACTTCAGATTTTTCAAGTTCCCCAAGATTTTGCCAAGAGACTCTGAGTTTTGCGAACTCCCCACAATTTTGCCAAGTCACTCTGAATTTTGCCAACTCTCCAAAATTTTACCAAGTCACACCGAATTTTGCCAACTCCCCACAATTTTGCCAAGTCACTCCGAATTTTGCCAACTGTCCCAAGATTTCGCCAAGTTTTTTCAATTTTTCCAATTCGCCAAAATTTTTCACAAAAAAAAAACAATTTTTACATCTCACCTGATTTTTGCAAAGTCACTCAGAATTTTGCCAACTCCCCAAGATTTGCCAAATCTACTAGATTTTGTCAACTCGCAATAATTTTACAGAAAAAAAATCCTAATTTTACATCTCATTTGAATTTTGCGAACTCCTCACGATTTTGCGAAGTCATTCCAAATTTAGCCAAATCCCCGAGATTTTGCCAAGTCACTACGAATTTTGCCAACTCCCCAAGATTTTGCCAAGTTGTCCCGATTTTTCCAATTCCCTGTATTTTACTAAATGGCTTCGAATTTTGCCAACTCTCTAGATTTTGCAGTCTCCATTTTCCCAACTGTCCTAGATTTGTTAAGTTGCCTCGATTTTGACAACTCCCCTTAATTTTGCCAAGTCGCGGGTTACGAAGCAAAACGCTCTGCGTCAAATGAAAGCCTCTGATGTGGTGAGTGTAATAGACTCTGGAAAATTGAACCCATGCTCTCTTCCCCCTACAAAAGGGGAAATATGAAACCGATTGTTACGCGATATCTTCGGAACACGCCAACCGCAAGCAACAAGCTATACGTTAAATGAAAGCCTGTGGTGCAAGGTGTGTCATAGACTGTATGAAATTGACTCCCGTGCTATCTTTTCCCCTAAAAAGGGTGAAATATGAAAATGATTATTCCGCTATATTTTCGGAACAAGAGTACTGAAAGCAATAAACTATGCGTCAAAAAAAGCATGTGATGTGACGAGTGTCACAGACTTTACGAAATTGATCCCCATTCTCTCTCTCTCCCCCAACAAAAGCGGAAACATGAAAACGATTGTATGGTACGCGAAGCAACTAGCGTACGTAATTTGGTACGGAAAGCAACTAGCTATAAGTCAAATGAAAGCACGTGATGTGAAGAGTGTCACAGACTGTACGAAATTGATCCCCATTCTCTCTCTTTCCCCTACAAAAGAGGAAATCTTAAAATGATTATTTCCTATATCTCCAGAAGGCGAGTATCAAAAGCAACACGTTATGCGTCAAATGAAAGCCTATGATGTGGGAAGTGTCGTAGACTGTACGAAATCGATCCCCATTCTCTCTCTTTCCCCCTACAAAAGAGGAAATCTTAAAATGATTATTTCCTATATCTCCAGAAGGCGAGTATCAAAAGCAACACGTTATGCGTCAAATGAAAGCCTATGATGTGGGAAGTGTCGTAGACTGTACGAAATTGATCCCCATTCTCTCTCTTTCTCCCTACAAAAGAGGAAATCTTAAAATGATTATTTCCTATATCTCTAGAAGGCGAGTACCAAAAGCAACACGTTATGCGTCAAATGAAAGCCTATGATGTGGGAAGTGTCATAGACTGCACGAAATTGACGCCCAATAGAGGAAATATGAAAACGATTGTTCCCCTATATCTTCAGAACGCAAGTATCGAAGCAACCAGCTATGCATAAATGAAAGCCTGTGATGTGTTGAGAGTCATAGACCATAGAAAAGTTAACCCCCCATTTCTCTTTCCCCCTTCAAAAGTGAAAATATTAAAATTATTGATCCACTCTATCTTCGTAACGCGAGTACCGAAAGCAACAAGTTATGTGCGAAACGAAAGCCTGTGATGTGGGGAATGCACGACATTTTCCCCCCTTCTCCCTTTCCCCCTACAAAAGGGAAAATATGAAAATGATTGTGCAGCTTCATCCCCAGAACGGGAATACCGAAAGCAACGAGCTATTCGTCAAATGAAAGAGTGTGATGTTGGCATTGTTATCGACTGTACGAAATTGACCCCCATGCTCTCCCTTCGTGTGCAAAAGTGGAAATATGAAAACGATTATTCCTCTATATCTTTGTAACGCGAGGGCCAATAGCAACAAGCTATGCGTGAAATGGGAGCATGTGATGTGGGGAGGGTCGTAGACTGCATGAAATTGACCCCCATGTTCTCTTTCCCCTATAAAAAGGGGAAAAATGAAAATGAGCATTCCGCTATATCTTCGGAACGTGAGTAGCGAAAGCAACGAGATATGCGTCAAATGAGAGCCTGTGGTGTGTGGGGTGGCACACACTATAGAAAACGACCCCCATTCTCTCTTTCCCCCTACGAAAGGGTAAAAACGAAAACGATTGTTCCGCTATATCGTCAGAACACGAGTTCCGAAAGCAACAAGCTGTGCGTCAAATGAAACCCTGTGATGTGGGGAATGTCATAGACTGTATGAAATTGACCCACGTGTGAAATTGACTGTATTAAATTGACCCACGTGTTCTCTTTCCCTCTATAAAAGGGGAAATATGAATATATATATATATGATATTGTTCCGCTATATGTTCGGAACGCGAAGGCCGAAAGCAGTAAACTATGCGTCAAATGAAAGCTTATGAATCGGGAATAGTAGAGGTTGAAATTTTTCCACGCCCTTTCTCTTCTTCCCTCCTACAAAAGAGAAATATGAAAACTATTTTTCTGTTGCATGTTCCGAATACGAGGGCCTATTATTGTGAATTAGGTATCCAATAGAAGCACATATAATGACTGTCGCAGACTGTTTCGAAATTTGACTCCCTTCCCACACATGCACAAAATTCTCCTCCCTCCTAAGAAAATGGGGCGGATTTTCTAGAGGTGGGGGAGTGTACCTTATCGAGTTATATTTCTAAATTGAAACTTGTGACGTCTCCAGAGTGTCATGGGCTACCTAAAACACAACTCCTACAGCAGGGGAAATAGAAAATGGGATCGATGCTTATGTGTTATATATCAAATGAAATTTCTGATAGTAGGTGTTTTTAGTAGTAGAGGAAAAAATATAAATATATTTAAAATTTAAAAAAATACATATCTTCCTATAGGAACCTAAATAATGGAAAATAAACCTAATGCATATCGATGGTGCCATCAGTAACTGAGTTCATATTCTCTTCAGTGGAAGTTAGGGCGCCGACATACCTAATCAATAAGATTGCCGGCGCACTATCTTCCTTTGAAGTGAATACAAACTCAGTGACTGATTGCACCATCGATATGCTTTAGGTTCTTTTTGCTTTTTAGGACCATATAGGACGATGGGCATATCTAAAAGTTTTAAATTTATTTATATTTTTGAACACAGAAATGCTAGAAATTTTAGAATTAATACTTATGCAGCTTTAATCAGTTTCCTTTACCCTAAAAGAAGTGACTTTGCAAAGAAACATTAATATACTTTCCTTTAGAAACTGTGATGATTGTACTTTTTGACTTCACCCGTAAAAAAATTGACTTCTTGACATATTTCTTTGTTTTCAGCTGAAGGAGTTTTGGCGCCAGTTGTCTTGGCCTGATGCTGCCGGATCTTACCCATTTGTCTTCAGCATCGTTCAGGTGAGTGATGTCATTCTCATTTCTCACCCAATATCAAAAAAAATATTTTCAGTCCTTTAGAACAAATATCATTATTTTTCAGACTTCCACAAAAAAAAGAAATCCTTTTACTGAATTCAAACTTTTGTTTTTATAACAGACCGCCTGATAAATTAACATTCACACAAAGAAGTATATGCTATAATCCATCAATAGCAAATACACAGAGTTGCTTTTGACATAGAAGTCAATAAATGGCTCTGGGTAAAAAATTAGTGTTGCCAATCCGCGAGACTTAAACCCATGTCTCTCCAGATTCATGCCAGAGTGTTCTAACCAACAAACTAGAACTGAGTCATTTATCCGCTAATATAACTGATAAATGTACCCGAAGTCGATAATGATCGGCAAAAGCAACTTCTTCTTCCCTGTTGTTCTGAAGAGGATAATAATAATAATATCTTTATTAAGCCTTAGTATGGTTATATACATAGATTACACCGCTAAGCCTTATGGCTTGTCAGCAGGTAATAAGCAGTAAATAGTCAGCTGTAAATAAGAAAATCCCTCACCTTCAAAGCGTCATTAATGAAACAATAAATCAATAGTAATACACACAGAAACTTGTTGACACAGGTCAATATATCAATAAATAGCCATGGATGACAAGTTCGGATAGATTTACCAGTGGATAAGTGACGGATCCTGTCCTACTTTAATGGTCATAACGCTCCAGTATGAATCTGGAGAGACGTGGGTTCGAGTCCCGCGGATCGGAACTCTAATTTTATCCACAAAACTGTTATTGAGCTACATGTAATTTGTATTAAAATGGTGAATACCAATCGTTTTACCTTGGTAGCCAAATGGCTAACACGCTTCCCTGTAGAGTAAAAGGACCTGGTTTGAGCCCCTGATAAGGTAGAAATGCTTTCTTTCTGCTAATGTCTTGACTTCTTTTCTTCTCTCTTCCTATTTACAGAGTTTTTGCAGACCCCTGCGGAAAGAAGCAGTTTCAGGGGTCATTCATTTTATCGATCAAGCTGATGATACTACTGGACTTAATCATATAAATATCGATATCAAAATATTCAACTTGTGGGTGTAAGTTCATTAAAATCGTACATCTTTTAAATAGGGATGATTTTTGCAAAATTGCTTTTTGCGAATCTCGGACTTCGGTTGCCACCAAAGTTGTTCTTATTGATCATAATTCAGGATTTACACCGGTTTCCATAAATTAAGAAAAATCCCTATGTTAAGTCAATGGGAAGCTAACGTCAAAGATCTATAACTTCTAAAATAAGTTTTTTTTTTTTTGAAAAATGTGATCTCAATCTAATAAATCAATATCTCGATTTTCAACAATATTCGTTCAGTATTCAATGAGTTATGCAACTTTGAATATTTAACAACAGCAATGCTGAAATTAAATTTTATTATATAATTATTAAATTAACCATTAAATACTGAACGAATTTTGTTGAAAATCGAGATATTGATTAATTTCATTGAGATCTTTATCTTCAATCACATTTTTCAAAACAAAAGAATTTATTTTAAAAATTATAGTGCTTTGACGTTAGCTTCCCATTGACTTAACATAGCGATTTTCCGTAATATATGGAAACCAGTGTATTTCTAGAATTTAACAGTGGGGCACCCAGAAAATTCGAATGGGCGTTGGTTGACGTACTTCAATGTAATGTGCGGGAGGAAGGGGCATGCTTCATCTGGGAATTTTTGGGACTGCCTTAGAAGATATATCTATGATTGTTAAGAGGCAGAGGCTAGCCTTTTGGCGCCCTTGGCAAATTTGTAATTGTCTGCCACTTGTTCAGTTATCGATAAAAAACACACATGTTATTTATATTATATATATTTATTGTTATTATTTTAATAGTTGCATGAATAAATATTAATTGCAAAAGAAATTTCAATTAATTATTTTTTAAAGTATTTTAATTTTTCCTACTTTTTTGTTGGCAAAATCATTATCAAAATTAATTTTTTGAGGCAGTTCTCGCTCGATTGATAGGAAATGAAGTGATGCTGTACGCTCCTCTCCTGATGTTGATCTTAAACAATCCCGGGGTTTATAAACATAATAATTCAATACAATGTACAAATTATGAACTCCCGTCCAAAGAAAAAGATACCTATGTAAAAGAATTTTATTTTGTAACGGCATAATTTGTAAAAGCAATAGGAACAGTTGGAAATTGCGCCCCAAAGCTGTTTTATGGCATGCGCGGTGCAGGGGGAGGGGCGGATAATTGTCCGCCGATAAAAGGAAAAAACAATTTTTCTAGGAAATAACGAAAAATTATAATATGCTGTCTTAACGATACGACGGTATAAACAATACGTATTAAGAATTAAATTCAACGAACTATGGACGGCAAATCATTCGGTTTTATTTTGCACATAAACGTCAGATATCATGGAACGGCTCCTGCCGCCCGAGCACCGCCCTATGATTCCGGCGCCCTTGACAACTGACCCGATGCCAACACGTTCATACGCCTCTGATTGTTAAGACCTCAAAGAGGGGGGGGGGGGAGATTATAAACCCATAATCCCCTCTCCCTTCTGGATATGCAATGGACAACTAATAAGAGCTTTCAGAACTTTGCAGTTGGCAGAAATATTTTAAATAGCCAGGGATGTGTTGCTCATATGGATGATGTTGCAAAATCACTAGTCCCCAAACTGTTGGGTCGGTAAATTCTAAATGCAAAATAAAAATTTTGATATTATCGATTATGTGTAGGAGGAAAATTGTCTTTCTGAAAGTGAGATCCGAACCAAGATCTCTCCTTAACCCATTAATTAACTCAGTGTCCTATTTTGAGGACAGTATAGATAAATTGTTATAAGTCAATCATGAATTATTTTGTTATGATGATGATAGTTGTATGTCAATTATTGAGGCTTTTTTAATCTATATTGTGCTTAAGCAAAATTAAAAATAGTGAATTCTACATTATGTGACTTATTGAATATAGAGTCGCATTTTAAAAAAATACAGACAAATATATTTGTGATAATATATACATATTTTAGAGTGTGGCGTTAATTTTTTCTGTCATTATTTAAAGTTAGCAATCATCTCTTTCAGCTATCTGCATTGTTAGCTCTGTGTCAATCATTTACTTTATTTTACATTGTTGTGAATTTTGGTGTCCTCAAAAATAGGACGCTGGGACTTGCTACTGTAATTTCAGCAATGTGCAAGTCTGTTCATGTTTATGCACGTTTGAACGTGACATTCTGACAACACAGTTGTATTTTCTTCTCGGTCGTATTTAGCAGTCTGAGAAGTGATATGTTAGGAGAATCAAGACATATTTTGTGTGTGTTAGTAGTGCTGAAAATATTTCTATGCAAACTAAGTCAAGTAGCATTCATTGTGTTAATAGCTGTGGTAGCAACTTACGGTTACAAAATAATTAGGGCGCCCATGTGGGCTTTCCAGAGGGGTGTGAACCCCCTGGAGAATAACAGGAATTTTAGAGCATTGGAAGATAATTCCGAGTGATTAAATCAACCTAAAAATGTTAATTTTGCAAAACCTTGCCCCCTAATGGGTACCCAAACAAGCTACATATTTTATTTTATTTCATTTAGACCATCATGACCTATAGAAGAGTTCGTTACCTCACAGTAGATGAAATAGAAGAAATCGTAAATAGTGATTCATTCTATGAAACCGTGTCAGATGATCAGGATCACATTGATGTCACTGTATGACTTCCTAAGGTAGACTATTTGACTGATGAAGAAGTGGGACCGATGATGCTGTTGGAACTCTTGAGGTCTGCAATGTGCCAGGGTCTGTTGTGGTACATTATCTAGCTTCAGCAATAAGCAATGAAACTAAGTACGATAATTTACTTCCAAGTACGTCTTCTCAACTTTCTGAAAATAAGCCAAAGAAGAGATGTCACTAGTAATAATTACTCTTTGGAAGGGGAGAGGAAGAGTTCCTTCCCCCCTACCCCTGCGTGTTTTCTGGATGCTTTCTGTTGCTAGGTTTCCCTTCAATGACGTTCTAGGATGGAGCTACGAATTTTATTGGTTGACCACCCTTTACTGGCGCTGGAGAGATGGGATTCCCACGAACGGTGCGATCAGGAGCGCAGTGTGATGTCCACACGAATTGCCCCAGGTGTTCTCTAAACGCGATAGCATCAGTGAAAATGTCGTAACTCATGTCAGTATTGAAAGGCAGGTTAACAGTCCAGTTTCTATCGCTCTTATTGTTTCTTGAGTGTCATTCCTATTCTGAGAGCTCCCGTCTTTCAAGAGGGAGGTACTTTGAGAAGCGTTGGGAAGCAGCATTGTACTTAGGAAACGTAACACCTGCCTACGACAATGCTCTTGAAAGAAGCATGTCTCTGAACAGTCGCTGTGGACGAATTGCTTCGAGGTCAGTTCTGTAGGGAAAATAATTATAGTCGACGCGTTGTCTGCGACTTAGACAGGTAAGTCGAAAACTAATAATAGGGAGGGCGACAATGCCCTTCGGGGTCCCTGCTACCTGCAGTAAGGGTTGCATTGTTCAAGTTGTAAACGTGACAATAAGCGCGATAGAAGCCACGTAAGAGCCAAGGAGGAGGCGTATCTCTGAATAACTTGGTCACCCACATTTCGAAAATGTTCGCTTCACCAACGCTAAAGAGGTGTGACAGAAAGCTTGTTCTAAGAGGGATGAAACATTATTCACTGTGGTCGAGTTGATTTGAGGGAGGTTCTGTCGTGATAATAGACCGAGCGCATTGACTGTTACTTAGCTAGGAGAGTGTGCCCTTCGGACCCGCTGCTTAGATGGGGAGATATTCAGAGAGCGGGAAACAGGATTGTAACGAGGAGGATTCATAGCAAAGCATTAGCAGGAGGTAAGAACCCGAGGCATCGAAAGGGAACACCGTCACTTGACCCAAGTTTGACAGACAAATCAACAAACTTCAAAATAGATTTAAAACATCAGACAAAGGAGATTTATTAAATTTGAAACAAACGTATAGAATAAATGTGGAATATACTTACGCGTTTTACGAAAATATCAATTTGCAATCAGGCTTTTAGAACGTGCCTCTTCCACAAATGTTTAGCGATATCGCTTAAATGAATGTTTCTCGCGGCTTCTGCGAAATGGGCATCAACTGATGCAACGGATATGGCAAAACACGAATAGCGAAGCTGACTTGGGTGATCGACCTCACACCCAATACAGGTTCGTATGTAGAATCTAAAAAAGTTCTTTTCTGGCAAGTGTGTTTAATGATTTCTGAAATTTAGATTTGCTCTCTGATCATGCAATTCAACATTAGGCAGTCTTGGAGTATGGTCTGCAGTTAATTCGACATCCCTTACGGCATTATAAAATTTATTACCTTCAAACTTCAGAGCCAGCAAGCTGCAGGTGATGAAGTTGCGGGAATCTTTTAACCACGTCCATTGTTCGATGCTGAGATGTGCCGAAGAAATCATTGAAGTACCGTCGTCACAGACAACATCTTTCTCAATGACCACCCCTTTTTTACCCTTGAACACCACCATGCCATTCAGTTCATACTCGAAGGTAAACGTATATGCGAGTATAGAAGCCAATCCATATCACTGTTCTTCAATATAACCGAAGCCTTTAAGGGTCTAAACGGAATGTCACTGCACTTCTTAAACAAACATATGTGCACTTCGGGAACATTCTTGCAAATCTTCACCAACAAGTCAGAACCTAGCTGGTAGTCGTCATCTCCAATTGAAAACCGCTCCACGGTGACATCACCTTCTGTCTGAGAATGCTGAACACAGGCCATCGTTAACACTTCAGTACCGCAAAACTGTCTTTTCACACACCAAGTGTACTACTTATACCTAAAACCTTTGACGTCGTCTTGCAATAGGCTGTCATTGGTTGAGATTTAATTCACGTTTATACCTAAAACCCTTGACATCATCTTGCAATAAGCTGCCATTGGTCGATATTTAAATCATGCTGATTGGCTAAAGGTTTTGGATTTAAATCATAAGTACCACTGTGTGTCTGTATCATTTGCTCTCAGTCAGCGACTTGTTAAACATGGCAGGACGAAAAAGTGATCCCATTTGGAAAGATTTCAAGAAATACGCTAAAGGAAAGGGATTTCGTGCCGTTTGTTTACAGTGTAACAAGGACGTCATCGGGCTTGTAATGCGACTTAAAAATAATCAATGTAACGCCAAAGCATAACATCTTCGGAATGGTTAGACCAACAAATCGCATCTGTGATGAACTCTCCGGAATCCGATAAAATCAGACACCACCTCGAAGTCATATAAACTCATCTAAAGGCCTTGACGGACCAAGCTAAGGTTTCAACAATGGAAAGTGAATGAATTTAACTGAAGAAGTATCCACTAAGACACTGCAGCGTTCAGTATAGAATGTGTCAGGATACACAAAGAACTTTTTCGGATTCTGCATATGAACTGTAACGCTAAACTTTTTGTGGAAGAGGCAGGAGTTGAAGATAATTATTCCTACATGTCTGAATGGGACTTTCCTATGTTACTAAACGAAGTGTACGACGAACTGGTACGCGCCTCTGAATATGTACTAAATAAATGTTAATAGTGTTACTAAATAAATAGTGTTCTATATCTGATTTTTCGTCATTGTGATTTCTTAGCGCAGTTAATATTAAGTTGAAAGGTTTACAACGATCTGGAGCCTAAATCATTTGCAATCTAGTGAAACAAAGTAGAATACGACTGACATTCTCTATCACACATTCTATTTCGAAAAATAACCGCAGGAAGAAAGTGAGGCCAGTGTCGACTAATTTTCCCGACACCGCAATTACACAGAAATCTGAGTGTAAATAGCCAGAGAAGTTTTAAAAGAACACAAAAATGGGCTACAATACTGCGGAAGTTTTTCCACGACATGTCTTGGGGGGAACACTTGGATCTTTTTAGAACACATTAGCTACAAATGTCATTTAGAATAGTAATTATTTTTTAAACTTCGATTCCAAAACACTGTTAACTTTGTACGTTCCTGAAAGAGAAATAAAATTTCATTGGTTCACAGGAAATAAGAATTTTTAATTTTCTTCCAACATGAATAAAAAATAAATGCCATACACAAAATATTTCTTGCAAGTGAAGTGTGTTATAAATAATAGCCCACTAGAGTATGAATCGTTTGCGTTTGTAATTTTCCATACAATATTTCACTCACGATATGAAAGAGATTAGTGTTCGCAGTAAAACCTTATAACACAATTTTACCCATAGCACAATCCATACGGTTTTCAAACACTACCTTAATTAATTTCGTGTCAATAGCAAAAATTCAGTTATAATAAGCCAGAAATTTTAGAAAACAGTGTCGTCTAATTAGCATTCTCTCTAAAAATGAGACCTCGCAATTTTACAAAGTTGCTCATCATTTTCGAAATGTTCCGAAATTTGTGATTAGATTGCGATATTTTCCAACTTGCCACAAATCTTGACCAATTACAGGGTGCACATTTTCAGTAATAAGTCCTTTGTCGAGAAAATGATCATTATTTTGCATCCCAGTGCGATAACAAAATATTTTTGAAGTATGGCGATGCATTTTCTAATCTGTAAATACTTTTATTCGTCCACATAAACTTTAGATCCCGGTAATCCTGCACTACCTAAAACGAGTTAGGATAGAATAACGAATTAAGATTTAGAGCGTATATCTCGCCATGAATTATTTGTACACGGTTTTATCCGTGGACCAAAACAAAGATTTGTCAAAATAATCAAAACTTCATGCAGGTGTAAGGTACTTCTGGATATTAAACGTTCAAGTGGCTTGGTACCCCAGTACATTTGAGGATAGTACAAATATATTTACAGGAATTGCATAATACATATAAACAAAATGTCAAGTTACAGGGTCAAACGTGTAATACTATAAAAAAAACGTAGTGAACTTAGGGGAAGAAGATTTAAGACGCCAGAGAGTAATATTGAATAAACGAACAGGGGAAAATACAATAATCCAGATAAAGATGAGGAACAGAAGATATTTTTGGTGAAATGTTTCAATATTCTAATGTAGTTTCTGAATGTAAAGTGATGTCGATCGATAGAGTTGAGTTTGCTTGAAAGTCAAAAGAAATTTCACCATACTTAGCTTATAACAAGGCTTCCTGATTTTTATCAGAATATTTGTTATTACTACTTAAAAATATGCATCCTGGGCTGTTAGAGTAAAAAGCCGCATACCCCATAATTCTGGGTAAAACATTCAGGAGTTGGATTTTTTAAATTCCCCCCTGTGAGGGGACCATGCAGAACAGGTCTCCACAATAGCAGCGACTTTCAAGCCCACTATCCGGACACATGACCGAGAACGACTCCAATTTTTTGGCTTTAATACGTTTGGTAAAAATCAGAAGCCCTGTGTCAGACACGTAGACAATCATCATCATCATCATCATCATCATCATCATCATCATCATCATCATCATCATCATCATCATCATCATCAACAACAACAACAACAACAACGACGACGACGACGACGACGACGACGACATCATCATCACCATCATCATCATCAAGCAGCCATGGGCTACGGAGGTCCAACCAAACCGTGCAATTTAATTCTCCAAGCATATCTGACCTGAGCAACATCTGCTGCATCCGGCCACTGCACACTAATTCTAAAAAGGTCCTGTTTGACATTGTCTGCCCACCGCATCCTAGGTCTCCCCTTCTTTCTGAGGCCTTTAGGCACACTTCGCCAATCTATAATTATCCATACGGGCAACATGGCCAAACCAACGGAGTCTCTCTTGCACAATATGCTGCTTAAAGGAGGTTGCAGACCCCTTTGCCTAACCTCATCATTAGATACAAAGTTGAATCACCTAATGCCCAAGATACTAAGTAAGCATCAAGAATCAAAAGCATCTAGTTTCCTGTTATCTTGTTTACACAGCGTCCAAGTTTCACTACCATAACTAACCCTAGAAAGAACCAAACTATTATACAGTCTAATTTTAGTCTTTAGGTGTATACGCCTATTTCTCCACAAACTCCATAAATTCTTAAAAGTCCCGGCAGCAATCCCTATTCGTCTGTTAATCTCATGCCGCACATCACCAGTATCTGTTACATAGCTCCCAAGATAATTAAACTGTGACACCTGCTCAAGACTGCAACCATTCAGATGAACTGAATCACAACCTGCCTGACCAATTTTCATCATTTTAGTTTTCTCTCTGTTTATAACCAAACCTGCTCTACTACCAGTTTCATCAACAGGTTGAATGAAAGAGTTCATCTCATCAACATCATTTGCCAAAAGGGTTAAATCATCAGCATATTCTAAATCAGACATTTTCGTATCTCCAGCCCATTTAAGGCCAAAATCTTTCCCTTAAAGTGAATTTCGCATAACATAATCAATAACCAAGCTAAAGAGAAAAGGAGACAAAATGCACCCTTGTCGAACACCAGAAGTAATGCTAAACCAATTGCTACAAGCCTTACCAACTCTCACATATGACTCAGTGTTATTACAGAGAGCTTTCATTATGTTAACTAACTTGTCAGGTATACCATATGATCTCACAATCAACCACAAATTATGACGATCAACAGAGTCGAAAGCCTTTTTGAAATCAACAAAGCTAGCGAACAAAGGTTTCTGAAACTCTAAACATTTCTCAAGAATCTGCCTAAGTGAAAATATCTGATCAACACATCCCCTACCACTTCTGAATTCCCATTGCTCATCACGCAATTGATTGTCAACCAGATTCTTAATTCTATTAAGCACAATCATGGAAAGAACTTTACCTGGAACAGAGAGTAGGCTGATACCTCTACAGTTATCACAAGAACAGCGATCACCTTTTTTGAAAATATGGATGATAATAATAGTTTTGGTAAGATCCTTAAGAACAATGCCTTATCATAAAAGATATTCAAAATTTCAGTCATCCAAGTGGTAACAGAAACATTCCCAGCTCTAAGCATTTCCATAGAAGTTTCATCTACTCCTGGTGATTTATGATGTATAAGTTTAGAAACTGCCAAAATAACTTCAGATTTTGTTATAGTGCCAATATTAAAGCCACCAATGTATCTATCATTATTGCAAACAACGGGAGTAGAACTAACCACATTGTTTAGAACATTACTGAAATGCTCAGCCCACCTAGTCATGACAGAATCCTCATCTTCTATAAACTTACCTTGTATATCCTTCAATCCCTGTATACCTGTCCGTTTTTACCACACAAAACATTAACTATTTGGTACAGCTCTCTGCTGTTGTGCTGTCTAACTGCCTACTCGGCTTTGTCAGCCGAGCCATCAAGCCAAAGATTCTTATTAGCAGTTAACCGATCTTTTACACGTTTATTAAGTTCTGTGTAATGCTTTCTATTAATACTAGTAGGGTATTGATTAAGGACATTCCTGCAGTTCTTTCTTTCCGAAATAAACTCAAGTGCCTTACCACTCATATAATTCAGTCTCTTCTGCTCCTTTTTTCCTAAAAGAGTACTGTTATTTTCCAAAAACGCATGTTTAAAATGATCCCATTCATTCTCAACTTCAGTAGTAAGCATACCATGACTGTCATAATGACTAAGTAACCTATCATGGTAAGCTTTGGCTATAACTGGATCTTTCAGAGCTTCAGTTTCAAAAGTAAATTTTTAACCCTAGCACAACACTTTTTAAGTTTAAGTTGCAAGACACTTTTAACAAGATAATGGTCAGATCCAATTTCAGCTCCCCTATATGACCTGGTATTTCTAACAGAACTAGACCATTTGCTGTTAATTAATACATAATCAATCATATTCTTATGCAGCCCATCGGGTGAAACCCATGTGTATTTATGTATGTCGCGGTGTTTGTAATAAGTGTTAGTTATTCTGAATCCATTGAGTTTACTTACCTGTAGGAGACGTTGCCTATTGGCATTGCAGCTACCAATACCAAAAGGGCCTATTACTCCTCTCCAAAGGTCAGAATCAGTACCAACTTTGGCATTGAAGTCACCAAGAACAAGGGTAATATCTCCTTTCTTGACAGAATTCAAAATATCCTGAAGTTGTTCATAAAACCTATCCTTCTCATCCTCATCAGCATCCTCAGTGGGGCATAACAGCAGATAACATCCAAGTCTTTAACGCTTGTCTGAAATTTTGCTGTAAGAAACCTTTCATTAATGCACTCATATCCTAGAAGAGCATCACTAGCGTGTCTGCTGAGAAATTGACCTACGCCTTGGTGATGTTTATTGTCTTCTCTCCCTGAAAAGAGAAATTTAAGATTATTTTTAAGATTATTAATTTAATTATTTTAAGATTATCTAAATCTTCCTTTTTCTTTCTTTAAAATTAAATTTGCTATAAAGAACCTTAAAACAAATACATCCCATGGGCCGGATGGTATTACAAATAAATTATTAAAATATTTACCTCATAATTAGAAAAAAAATTATTAGATTTATTTAATAAATTTTGGACATCAAACATTTATCCAGACAATTGTTTAGAAAATGATATTTATTAAGAAAGGTAACAAATCTTCATTTGAATTAAATTCATATTGTTCTATTTGTTTAAGTTCAAATGTTTCAAAACTTTTTGAGCGTTTAATAATAAACAGATTAAATTGGAGCCTTGAAATAAATATTCTAAATTAAAATTTCTTTGGATTCAGATTCGGTCGATCAACGAAAGATCTTTTACTTAACATTATCTCAGAGGCAGAATTTGCCATTGAAATTAAAGTTTTTATGGTTGCCATAGTAATTGATTTAAAAAAAAGCATTTGACTCTATTTTGCATAGTGCCTTGTTAACCATAATTTGAAATTTAAAAATTTGTGAAAATTTATATTACTTGCTTTACGATTTTATTCAAGAAAAATTCTTTAAAGTTAAAATTGGGGATAAAGTATCTAACACATACAAATTTTTAAATGGAGTCATACAAGGAGATTTCTTTTCTGCAACTTTATTTAACATTTATTGAAATGACATTTCTGAAATTTTTACTTCTGAAGTGAAATTTGGTACTTATGCAGCTATCTGGACCTTACATTCACATATAAATATTATACAAAAAAGAATACAAGATACATTAAATAAAGTAAAAAATTACTGTGATAAATGGAATTTAAAAATTTCTACAGGAAAAACTGCAATAATATATTTTTATAAAATCAAAATTATTCCTGCAGATTTTACAATAAAATTGAATAAAATAAGTATTAAGATAGTAGATAACCTAAAATGTTTAGATCTAAATTTGGATTCAAAGTTAATGTGGAATATTTATATAAAAAATGTAAAGTTAATGCAAAAAGCTCTTTAATTACATGAGGTATTTAGGAAGTTCTAAATGGGGATGCTCTAATAAAAACTTATTATTAATTTATAATTTTATTGTTTTTCTCAAATTTACATATGGAATTCAACTATTGAATTTTATCAGCAACTAAAATAGAAAGTTAAGAAGTACAAAGAAAAATATTAAAATATTGTTTAGGACTCATGCAAAGTACAAATAATCTGAATATTTATGCTGAAACTTCCATTCCTCCAATAGAAATTAAAAAGAAATATTTACTCTCAAACTTAATATTCAGAATTGTAGCAAAAAATACACACCATCCAATTATAGATAAAACAATATATAAATTTCAAGATATTACGCTAAATAACTTTCAGGAGAAGAACAAAGCTATATATATATAGTTAACAAGAATATTAGTGGAGACTATATAATAAATTTTTCTAGCTGGATTTAAACATTCCCCATAATTAATAACAAAATTCCGGGAATTGATTCAAAATAAACATTAGATAAAAATAATTTAAAATTAATATTGAAAATTTTTATAAATAATAATTATAAAACTTTTATTCAAATTTATACTAATGGATCACTTAATTCGGATAGATCCATAACTTCCGTAGCATTCTATTGTCCGTCTGAAAATTTCGAATATCAATTTAAATTTAATATTCCTAATCCTGTTGTTTTAGCAGAGTTAACAGCTATTATATTGGCCCATTAATTGGGCCCTTAAATTATCAAATAAAAATATAGTAATACTTTCAGACTTCACTAGATATAATATATAAAAATCGCTGTAAAATCAAACTTTCCAATTTTCGTTAATGGCATTTTAATACTTACATATATACATATACAACAAAGAAATGTTTTACACATGCAATGGTTACTTCGCATATAGATTTTTATATAATGACAAGGCAGCTTACTAACTAGCAAAAAATGCGAAAGATTTACAGACTTCAATGGATTCACCTTTCGATTTCTACTTACAGAAAAAACAAAATAAAATACGATTAATGGAAGAACTAAAAAAACTGGTATAATACACATGCATTAAATACACGTAGATATAGTATATCTCAATATATATCACTAAATGTAATGATTATGGTTTTAAGCAAAAAGAAATAAATGTTATATTAAGAATTAAATCAAATTTGGCTTTAACTATATCCACTCTTTTTAAAATGAAAAAAGTCAACTCACCGAATTGTGAATTTTGTAACTCTTCTCATACAATTGAACACATTAATTTTCATTGCAGAAAGTATATATGTGAAAGAACCATCTATTTTCAAAAAATACAAAAATATAATATAAATCAGGATAATTTCAAGAATATACTTGAACCTCCTAAAAAATCCCTGAAACCAGTTTTCTACAAAATACTCATTTCTTTCTTAAAAATATATAAAGCTTATCGATGATCTATAAAAAAATTATAAAAAGAATATTAAAAAAATGAATGAAACAAGTGAAAAGAAATTATGAAAAGAATACATGATAAGAGAAAAGGAATAAGAAAAAGTAAAATGTTGTGGTAAAACCTTTATCTGAATGAGTCTGCGTTGAGACGAACGTCTTTGACGCAGGAATATTCATTTGTGGCTGTGATCATCATCATCATCATCATCCTGATTTCTCGCGTTCATAACATTAATTTCATGTTGTTTAATTTCTTAAAACATTTAATCATTATTGCATTTATTCTAAAACGCTGCTGAATTATTCACTGCATATTAAATTAAGTTTAAGTCGTCTCTCGTTCTCACTTCAATTTAAATTTGCATTAACAGATCAGTTTAAGAGCTATAATACTCAGGTTATTAACATGGCAAGTTTCATTTTTATCGTGCAGAAATCAAGGTAGTTTTTGAGTTTGCAATTAAAAGAATGACTTCTACTCCTTAAGGTTTCTATTTCTGTGGGAACATTTCAAATGGAAGAGAAATGTTCTCCTATCTGCCGCATTCTTGATATCAGCTCAAGAGCCAATTGGAGCTCAAGTGCTTCTATGCTGTACTCAGGCACCATGAGCAAAAGGATTTCGGGACTTCGTTCAAACTCAACATGTGGGGCTTGCCATAATGTTTTTTTGTCACAAATTATTTTTTATTTTGTTATTAAACTAGACCAATTTTAAGCATAATCCTGAAACCAAAACAAAAAGTTGGGTTGGGTTGTTGTACCTCTGAACGGTACCCGAGGGCAGAGCAGGGAGTTTGGCGGAGATCAATCTCAACGCTGGCTCAGGAGGCACTCGAACCTGGGAACTGCATCATAAGATCCTGGTAAAAAAAGAAATAGAAACACTCTATCACGGCACTAAGGACCATGGGAGTCAGCAGAAGGCGGGGGGGGGAGAGAGAAGAGGGGAATTGAATATTGAAGAATCAAATTCTTCCTTATTGAAAGAAGGTTTTGTAATATTGACTCATTTACCGCTTTCTTTATTTCATTCATTTATTTTTATCTCGTTTGCTTTGAAAACGAGATAATTATTTCGCTTTGCCGTCTGTCTGTCTGTCTTTCTTCCTGTCTTATCCGTCTGTAGATATCGAACTTTTTTTCTTTACAGAGATAAATTAAAAAATCTTTTTGTGTTGGATAGGCATTGATGAAATATTACTATATGCTCTTTCCGAATCTCTCTAAAGCTATAATTACACCCTCTAGCGGTGGAAAAATTTGAAAATTCCGAAATTTCAAACGAGTATTGCAAACGATGTATTTGTGCTAGATATTTGAAATTGTTTTGGTGGAATGTGAAGATAACGAAATTTGCATTACCAACAAGAGTTGACCCCATAGACCCAGAGGTGGTAGGAAAACATACCTTTTTCGTTTGAGCAGATAATTGTTCATTTTTAGAGATAAATGGAGAAATCTTTTTAGAGTTAGATAGGAATTAATAAAATATTATGATATGCCCTTTTGGAATCCTTCGAACACTATAATTGCACCCTCTAACGGCAAAAACGATTGAAAAATGCAAAATTTCAAACGAATATTGAAACGATGTAATAATGATAGAAATATAAAATTCCATTGGAAACATTGAAAATGATAATTAGAAAACTCTTTTTCAATTTGATTGGTACTAATGAAATATTATAATTCGCATTTTTCAAATACTTAGTAGTTGATATATATATATCTTTACACATCACTATGAAATGATGAAACGGCAGAATACCAATAACAGTATACAGAGATTGAAAGATGAATGTAATAAGGTGAGAATTCTGTCGTGACTAGATGGGCTTAGTATTTAAGTAATATTCTAAACTATGTGGCTAGTTCTACTCCCATTGTTCGAAATGATGATAGATGCATTACTGGTTTTAATGTTGGTTCACATCACATTCTGGAGTTGCTTTGGCTATTTCTAAACTTAAACTGCATAAATCCCCAGGCGTAGATGAAATTGCTACTGAAATGCTTAGAGCTCGGAACGTTTTGTTGTCACATGACTGACTGAAATTTCGATTATCTTTTATGATAACGGCATTGTTCCGAATGATTTCACCAGAGCTATTATTATTCCTATTTTTTAATAAAGGTCATCACAGTTCTTCTGATAATTATAGGGGTATCAGACTGTTTTCTGTCCCAGGTAAAGTTCTTTGCATCATTGTGCTTAATAGAATTAAGAATCTGGTTGATGGGCAATTACTTGGTGAGCAGTGTGGATTCAGAACTGGTAGAGGATATGTAGATCAAATATTTTCACTCAGGCAGATTCTTGAGAAGTGTTTAGAGTTTAAGAAACCTGTGATTCGTAGCTTTGCAGATTTCAAAAAGGCTTTTGTCTCTGTTGACCATCATAATTTGTGGTTCATCGTGAGATCGTATGGCATACCAGACAAGTTAGTTAACACAATGAAAGTCTCTATAATAACATTGCCTCGTGTGTAAGATTAACAATTGGTTTAGGATTGCTTCTGATGTTTGATAAGGGTGCATTTTGTCTCCTTTTCATTTTAGTCTGGTTACTGATTATGTTATGTGAAATTCACTGTTAGGGGAAGATTTTGGCCTTAAATGGCTTAGAGATTTCAAATATTTGATTTAGATTATGCAGATTTGGCCCTGTTTGCTAATGATGTTGAAAAAATGAATTCTTTCATTAGGGCTGTTGATGAAACTAGTATTAGAGTAGGTTGGGTTTTATAGAGAACACTAAAGTGATAAAAATCGGTCAGGTAAGTTGTGGTTGAGTTAATCTGAATGATTGTACCTTTGAGCGATTGTCTCAGTTTAATTATCTTAGGAACAGATACAGGTGATGTGTGGCATGAGATAAACAGAAAAATTCGGATTGCTCCTGGGACTCTTAAATGGAGATTGTGGAGAAATAGGCGTATACACCTAAAGACTAAAATTAAACTGTTTAAGATTTGGTTCTTTCTAGAATTAGTTATACTAATGAAACGTAGACGGTTAGTAAACAAGATAACAGGAAACATGATGCTTTCGATGACAGATGCTTAAGCAGTATCTTTGGCATTAGGTGGTTTAACTTTGTAACTAATGATGAGGTTAAGCAAAGTAGTCTGCAACCTCCTTTGAGCAGCATATTGTGCAGAGAGAGACTCCGTTGGTTTGTCCATGTTACCCATATGCATAATTATAGATTAGTGAATAAGGTTATGAACAGTGTGCCTAAAGGCCTCAGAAAGTGGGGGAAACCTAGGATGCAGTGAGCAGACAATGTCAAACATGACCTTGTTAGAATTGGTCTACATTGGCCAGATGCAGCGCTGTAGCTCAGGACAGATGTGTTTGGAGAGCTAAATTGCACAGTCTGGTTGGACGTCTGTAGCCCGTGAATACTTGAGAATGATCAGGATGATGAAAGGTGTTGTTCCTAAGGATTTTTCCTCAGCCATTATTTTCCCTATGTTTAAGAAAGGTGATTGTAATTCTTGTCATATTCATAGGAGAATCAGTTTAGTTTCAATGAAAGGTAAAGTTTTTTGCATTATTATTGTACTTAATAGAATTAAGAATTTGGTTGATGGGCAACTGAATGATGAACAGTGTTGATTCAGAAGTGGCCGGAATGTATTGATCAGATATTTTCACTTAGGCAGATTCTTGAGAAATGTTTTGAGTTTCAAAAGCCTGTGGTTACTAGGGTAGAAACTTGTGGTTAGTTTATATACTCCAAAAAGACTTTTAACTCTTTCGATTGTTATAATTTTGATAACGTAAGGCATACCTGACAAGTCATTTAGCATAATAATAGAACTCTAATAGTAACACAAAGTCATGTGCGAAAGTTGATAAGTCTTCTCATCGGTAGATTTGGGATTACTTTGGGAGTTCGGTAAGAGTTTCATTGCAAAGGGAAGACTGTGGGCTTAAATTTTCTAAAGATTTGAAAATTTCAGAATTATATTGTGTAGGTGATTTACCCTTTAGACAAATGATGGAGATGAGATGAACTCTTTCATTCGATCTGTTGATGAGAGTAGGATTCGAGAGTAGGATTGGTGACTATCAGAGAGAAACCTAAAGTGATGAAAATTGGTAAGACTGGTTATACAGTTATGTTGAATGGTTCGATCCTTGAACAAGTGAATTTAATTTAATTTTCTCTCTAGCCTATGTAATAGATTCTGGTGTTGTGCCAAGAGAAGGTATTTCTACCGGGACTTTGAAACATTTATGGAGTTTGTGCAACAATTGGCGTATACACTTAAATACTAAAATTAAGCTGCATAATAGTTTCTTTCTTTCTAATGTTTAATATGTAATGAGACTTTAACCCTTTGCAAGCAAGCTAACAGGAAACTTGCATTATCTAAACTACGCATTATCTTGGACATTAGATGGTCTGACCTCGGTAGGTATGATGAGGTGAGATTTGCATTGCGGTCATAATGCTATGGAAGCAATCATCAAAGGCTTAGGCTTTCAGAAATTGTGTGCCAAAGGTGTTCCTCCCAAGCTGACATCCAGGAGTGTAGCTATGGTGGGAGGCTTCCCCAAAATAAATCGGAGTGGACAAAATTCGAAACGACTTTGCAAAATCCAGATGAGTTGTGAAAATTGGGATTTTTTTATGTGAAACTGAAGAGAATTAACAAAACCTAGACAACTTGGAAAAATCTAGGGTGTATCTGAAGAAATCTAGGTTGTCAAAATCGAGACAACTTGGCAAAATCTAGCTCATAAGAAAGAATAGCGCTTTCTTGCCGGTTAGACTTATTTACGTAATTACACCCAATTCTGTTTTTACACGGATTTTTTTTACAGGATTTTGATTTAACACAATTTAGAAAAAAATTGCAATTCTCTTTTTGCATAATTTATTTTGATCTAACATGGTTCAAACGGCACCTTTTAAAAATCTCCATTTAATTTAATTCTGAAAAAATATTCCTGTTCAAGAAAAAATTCCTAGAATATACATTTATAACAAAGATGCCGCTTTTATGGTCACATTTTTCGAAGTACACCCAATTCTGTTTTTACATGGATTTTTTTTTTACACTATTTTGATTTAACACGGCTTAGAAAAAAATTCCAATTTTCTTTTTACACGATTTATTTTGATGTAACATGGTTTAAACGGCGCCTTTTTAAAAATCTCCATTTGAATTTAATTTTGAAAAAATATTCTAATTCAAGAAAAAATTCCTGGAATTTACATTTAAACAAATATGCTGCTTTTAGGCAACATTTTTCGAAGTAGTTTTAACTTTGACATTTTGAGCACTAAAATCCGAGACGTTGACATTTTGTGCACTAAAATCCCCAAAATAAAAACTACACTAATATAACTACAAAACAAGTTTTCTCTATTTTATTCTCTATTTTATGGAAGAATTGTACAAAACCTACTTCATTTCGAATAAAGTGGCAACATTTAGTTCCGGGAATTATCCTCAGTTTTATCTTCAATACATACGTTAGTCTTGGTCTCTCATTTCGTGTTTAAAGTTAGAAGTGTTTAGATGTTTAATAGAAGAAATCGAAAAACAAAATTGTTTCGTTTTTTGAAGTTTTGTTTGCTTAATATAAATTTATTAAATTTTCCTGATAGGTAATTTACAATTTTTCATCATCTGATTTATTAATTACAATTCAAATATTTTTCCTAAGCCTTACCACGATGTCGGATAATTCAACTATACAAAAGCAGAAAAGGAAAGCTATCTCTTTTGGATACTAAGATGCAAATTTTAGATCGCCTTGCAACTGGAGAAGGTTCAACATCCGTAAGTAAATATTTTGGTTTCAACGAAGCTACCGTAAGAACCTTCAAGAAAAATGAAGATGCTATTAGAAAATCTGTGCTTTCTGGAACAAAACTGAGCGCTAAGTCGTCATCGTACACGAGAGATATTGTAAAAGTGAAGATGGAAAAGTCAGTAGTAATGTGGATAGAAGATAACTCACAAAAGAGAATACCTCTAAAAATACCATCAAACAGATGGCATTACGAATATATAAGCAGATACAAAATGTGGAACAGGTTGGCTTGCAGGATTTCTTCAAAGACACGCGTTTCATAATGTAAAGATAAAAGGTGAAGTTGCATCTGCTGATGAGCTGGCTGCTAAAGAATTTTGTCCAAAATTGGGCCAAATCATTGAAGATGGTGGATACACTTCTGATCAAGTTTGGAATGCAGATGAAACTGGTCCTTTTTGAAAAAAAATGCCAAGTACAACCTACGTAGGAAAATCATAAAAAAATGTTGGTTGCTTTAAAGCAGCAAAGGATCGTGTGACCTTTCTATTTTGCAGCAACACTTCAGGAGATCATATGTTAAAACCTTGCTCATCAATCGATCCCTAAGACCACGGTCAATGAAAGGTGTAGATTTGAATAAATCGCTAGTGTATTGGATGGCAAACAAAAAAGCCTAGGCTACAAAAATGCTGGATTGATGTTATCAGAATTAAAACCATCAGCTTTAATGTGTAAAAAGCAAAGATCCTCTACCCCCAAATACGACTGAATATTCTAATATCATCGCTTTAGCACATGCAGTTGGTGGAGAAGGATTCGATGATATATCGTTTGCAGATATTGAAGAATTTTGCTGGTTGACAAAGCTCTTAGCGAAGGTGAAATAATAGAAGTTGTCCTTGAGACACCTGGTGAAAAGGAAAAAAGTGATGGTGATGAAAAGGTTCCACTCACTGCAGGTTTAATTAAAGAAGGGCTTCAAATGGCTAGTAAATTGGAAAGTAATTTTCTTGCACATGATCCCATTGTTGAACAAGATGAGCAGTTTAAACGTGAAATGAAGTCATGTATGGCGCGTTATCAAGAAATATACAAAGATCTAGTCAAAGCAAGATCTCAACGATTGTTTACAGAGTTCGTTGCCAAAACTCATCAGACTTCAGAATCACTGGAAACAAGTGACAATTTGGTTCCCCATGTCACAGAGATAATTTCACCATTGGAATATGAACACGACGGCCAAAATGTTTCAAGCGATGAAAGCGATTTAATTCCAGTCTTACGCAAACGAATGCGTCTATTGACAGAAAGTGACAACGAATTAAAATCTAGTTGATACGCATATGTAAGTCATATTTTTTTGCACTTTTGTATTCTTGAATTAGTGACATATTACTTTCTTTATGAAGGATTATTTACCTTATATATGTACATAAAATAATATTTATAAGTTTATAAAAAAATGTGTTTAAATGAATAAAAATCAAATAAAGATTTAATTAAAGATTTTGAAATGATTTGTTTGAAAACAACTTATTATTTGTACTGGGTTTTCACGTCTGGAACAAATCTTCTATTTTTTTCATATTCACGGTATTTTCTTTTACACGGTTTTTTTTGGACGGTTTTTTCGGGAACCTATCTACCGTGTAAAAAGAGAATTGAGTGTATTGCAATGTGCTATTTACATAGCAGGGCGGCGTACAGTTCGTTGTAGAGGCGGATTATTTATCACAGGTTAGGTTCAGCAAAAACAATGCCTTTTTCTTCCTGTAGACATTTTTGCTGGCAAGAATCCTGCAGTGGAAGGAAGTTCAGCATGCCGATGGAGTAAAAGTCACTAGGTAGCAGCAGTTCGGTGCTTTGCCAGTATCATTTAAATACCAGTTAGCAAAATCTAGGGCAGTTGTCAAAATTCGGAGTGACTTGGCAAAATTCCGATGACATGAAGAAAGCGGTTTTTTTTTGTTTGTTTGTTTGTTTTTTTTCTGTAAAATTATGGCAAGTTGGTAAAATCGATGCAACTTGGAAAAATCGAAGTTGCTTGGCAAAATTCGAAGCCACTTGGTAAAAGCAGGTGAGTTGTGAAAATTGGAAATGGATTTTATTGAATTAAAGAGAATTGGCAAAATCGGGACAACTTGGCAAAATGTTGGGGACTTGGAAAAATCGGGATAACTTGGGAAAGTGTTGGGGAGTTGACAAAATTGAAGTGACTTGTTAAAATTCCGGTAAGATGTAAAAATTGAGATTTTTCTTCTGTAAAATTATGGCGAGTTGGGAAAATTGGGGCGACTTGGCAAAATTCGAATCCACTTGGAAAAATAAAGGCGAGTTTTGAAAATTAGGATTGGTTTTGTGAAATTAAGGAGAGTTGGCAAAATCGTGGAAACTTGGCAAAATCTTTTGGAATTTTAAAAATTTAAAGTGACATGACAAATTTAAGAGAGATGTAAAAATTGAGATTGTTTTTGTGAAATTAAGGAGAATTTGCAAAATCGAGGTAATTTAGTAAAATCTAGGAGAGCTGACAAAATTGAAAACCACTTGGTAAAACAGGTGAGTTGTGAAAATTGGGATTGGTTTTGTGACATTAAGGAGAGTTGGCAAAATGATTTGGAGTTGGCAAAATCTAGGTTACCTGGTAATATTCGAAATGACTTGGTAAAATTCAGGGTGAGATATAAAAATCGGGATTTTTCTGTATAATTATGGCAAGTTGGAAAAATCTAGGGGAGTTGGCAAAATTCTGAGCAACTTGGTAAAATACAGGCGAGTTTTGAAAACTGGGCTTGTTTTCGTGTCATTAAAGAGAGTTGGTAAAATTCGAAATGACTTGGCAAATTCAGGGAATATGTAAAAATTTGGAATTTTTTTCTGTAAATTTACGGTGAGTTGGCAATATCTAGGAGAGTTGGTAAAATTCGTTGCCACTTGGTAAAAGTGAATAATGAATTAGAAATTTTAAAATTACCTATCTTCCTATATGGCCCTAAAATGTAGAAAATAAACCTAAAGCATATCGATGGTGTAATCTGTCACTGAGTTCGTAGTATTCACTAGAGACAGGCAGTCTTGTTGTGTAGGTAAATCGGACCCCTATCTTCCTTTGAATTCAATACGAACTCGGTGACTGCTTGCACCGTTGATGATTTTCGCTTTTTAGGGCCATCTAGGGAGATATGTATTTTTTAGAATTTTCAATTTATTTTTTGTCACTAAAAACGCCTACCTTCAAACACTATACCTTCAAAACCTTTCATTTGATATATGACTCATAAACATCGACTACTATTTTCCTCCGTTTAAGAGTGATGTTTGAGCCAGCCGATGACATTGGAGACATCACAAGCTTTAATTTGAGATATGACTCGTTAAACTCAAACCTCGCGAAAATCCGACCCTCCACTTTTTATCAAAGGGGGAATAGTGAGGAACAGATTCGTAATAATTTACCACAGTCATTCTATGAGTTTTGTTTTGACATCTAACTCATAGCTGTAGGCCCTCGCATTCACAAGATATAGTAGAACAACTATCACAGTTCCAATTTAGGGGTGAAGAATGCATGGAGGTATCAATTTTTTATAGTCTGTGACACCACTCACAAGGTTTCAGCACTCGTATTCCGGAGATGTAGGGCAACAATCATTTTCATATTTTTGCCTTTTTTTAGGGTGGAAGAAAGCATGGGGGTTCAATTTTCGTAGCCTACGATATTCCTCTCGTGAGAAGCACTCATTTGACGTATAGGTTGTTACTTTCGGCACTCCCCTTCTGGAGATATTGGGGAAGATTTTTTTTCATGTTTCCCCTTTTTTAGGTAGGAAAGAAAGCATTGGGGGGGGTCATATTTTTATAACTTATGACACTCCTCGAGTCAGCATTATTGGCGCAACAGAGAAAAGTTTGCCAAATCTAGGGCAGTTGGCAAATTTTGAAGTCACTTGGTAAAATATAGGTTAGTTGTGAAGAATGGAATAGATTTTGTGAAGTTAAGGAATGTTGGTACAATCTGGAAAACTGGGCAAAATTCCATGGGAATTTGGTTAATATAGGAAAGGGAATAGAATAGATTTGTTTATTTGGTAGAATCATGGAAAGGTTGTAAAACCGAGGAACTTGGCAAAAGCCAAAAATCGATGAAGTTCTCACGCCCCCCCCCCAACTTAAAAAAATACAAATACGTCAGTGACATTATTAAATTTCTGTACAGTTATTATTTAAGTTGGCAAAATTCAATTTCCGAATTGGCAAATTTTCGTTCTCTCCCCCCCCCCCACCAACCACAGCCCCTTCGCTACGCCCCTGCTGACATCTGATTTAAAAACCAAGATGCTGGGAGACCTGAATTATTGGACGATGTTTGAAGACCAAGAAGATATATTTGTTTTATCGAATGTGCTTCACGTACCCCCTGGAAATGTGTATGTAACTGGCATACCCCTTGTATAGATAGATAAAACTGTAGTTATAGTATAACAATGGGAATAAAATAAAAGATATATATATATAACATATACCTAGCGACTTATGAGCTCTCACGGCGTACCCCAAAAACTTTCACTGCGTACCTTGGGCTATCTCAACGCTGTAGAGATTATCGTAGCTCCTTAGGTATCTCAATGCTGGGTACGTCGCACACGTACCCAGCGTTGAGAACCCCCCTAGTCTAGAGATTTGAACATTTCATATTTAGATTATGTAGGTGATTTCCTCTTTTGGCAAATGCTGTTGATGACATGAACTCTTTCATTAAAACTGTTAGTGAGACTGGTTGTAGAGTATATGATTCACAGGCTAAGAATTGATCGATGCAGTAATGGCACAGTACATCACTCAAGCGTATAATATTCAAAACTCAACGAACAGAAAAGAAGTTTATGAAATATTATGACATATTATGATATTCTCATGAAATTCTTGACCATGGCACAACAGCACCTGTTCTATTGCGACATTCAAGAAGCTCCGGAAAGCCATCTTAAAGAACAGGCTGCAAAAAGATCTTGAATCCATCCTGCAATACCATGACAACGCCCGCTCTCACACGTCTTTCCCCACAAATCAGGCAATTACAAAGATCAGCTGCCCAGTGATGCCACGTCTCCTTTACAGCCCAAACCTGCCGCTGTCGGACTTTCACTTATTTGAACAGATGAAACACATTGACTGCGGCAAGGATTTGAAGACGTGGATCAGACACTGCTCAGCCCAATCTTTCGAAATAGGATTCCAGTCTTGGGTTTACTGGTGACCAAATGCATCGCTTGGGCTGGAGATTACTTTGAAGGGTAGTTTTGTGTAGAACAACAATGGATGTGCATATATAGGTAACTGGAACCTTCTATTTACTATAAAAAAGGCGTTATTATTTAACAGGTATTACTTCCGATACACCTAAGTACATTTGCTATGCATAAGCATGAATGCAATTTTTCATGATTTTTCATGATTCGTGCAGAAACATAAGAAAAGAATAAAAACATTTCAGTATTAACACACTCAGACGCATATTCAGAGGAGGGAGAGAATGTTAGAGTGCTACAATACCCCACTAAAACTTTGCAAGCTCCAAATTGAAAAATGCTAAGGTTGTTCAGAGGCATGATTCATGGTTTTGGGAGGAAGACGCCGAGTTACCCGAAAAATGTGTAAAAAGATCCTAAATCAGTTGCAGCTTCAGCATGATCCTTTTATTTTTTAAAATGCTGCCTAACTTACTTCTTTTTTTAAAAAAAATCTGCAACCAGGAAATCATAAACAGTAGATATAATAATAATAATAATCAGCAAGCGATGAAATTATCAGCCAATATGTGAAATTTGAATTTCTGAGCACAGATAGCGTTATTATAGACATGTCACCTTTATGATAGATAGCGTTATTTGACAGGTCACCATTTATGGTAATAAGAAAGGAATAAATTCCCACATATCTTTACATACCGGAACGTGCTCGATTCCGTGGGCCTTAGCTGCTCTGAAGATCGGAATGAAGTGGATTTCCCAGATGATCTTTTGGACTTCCTCCAATCAGCTCAAATTCAATCCGAATGCTGTTTTGTTACTGCAAGCATTCACGTGATGAGGTGGAAATCTGTACTTTACAGAAATCTCTTTACCGACCTCAAAATTCAGCGTCAGAATATTTAATTCTTGCCCAAACTACCTGGTTCACACAGAACCGAACGCTCTCCATAATGGCTTTTTTTTTTTTGAGAAAGAGTTGCGTCCTTTGACGTGTCTCGTGTTTTTGTGTGTAGTAGAGTGTCAGGCTAATGACGACATGGTATAAAAGCGCTTTCGCCGCTGTTAGCATATGGAGCCATCTAACCCAGACCCAAATAAAAACTCATGAGTCAAATTCCCATCTCGACACTTCCGAAAATACACTTAACACAGATATCTATATATATATATACAACAACAAAAGCACAATAATAAATGAATTAGAGGGACGTGACACCCATCACCACCGATGCCAATATAAATGTTTTCACCATGCTACCATATCTGGCATGCCAATTCCTTTTTCAGGGCTTTTGGAGAAAATTTAGGTTTAGTACCATCCCAGGAAAATCCTCGATATGCGCCTGAATGCACTTCTCTTTCTTTACCTACATAATAGGAATACTTCTTTCAACAAAATTTCTTTTTCAATTATGGGTCCACTTGTGTCCCATTTCTTCATACCTTTTGCTGTATACAGGGTTGCGGTAAGACGGTAACGCGACAGGCTCCATATTCCCAGCTTCAAATCCGAACTATGCCTACATTGAGATTTTCACTCCTAACCCCCATTCTTTGCCAAATGTGAAAGGTGCCACCACGAGTTTCAGAAACGTCATCGTCCATCGGATGTAACGATAATCCGCGTGCAGAAGAGACATCTATTTGCACTTTAGAAAACACGCTGGATGATCTTGAAAGAAAATTTACATCTGCCTCCTAACAACTGCTCAGTGATTCTCTTTCACCAACCTTCTCTAAGTCTTTGGGGTTTCTGTGACCTGGCCATTTAGCCAATACAAAAAAAGAGTGCCTCTCGGAAATAAATCAATTCAGCCATGCTTTATTTTGATGAGGGGTGTTCCTGAATCAAAGTATTTGAGCAACTGAAACAGTTTTACCAGAACCTCGTATCAATAAACGAATGTCGAACAGTGGAGCTCAAAATTTAATAAATTGCTAATGTTGCGATTTAAATTTTACGACTCATTTCACTCTTCCACATAACATTTTTCACTTCTACATCTGAGTGATCTTTGTATGCTCAACTTGAAGAATTAACAGAATTTCGTATCAATATGATAAATAAAACGTTTAATTACACTCTTAGTATTTTTTTAAATTACATAGAAGCAAATAAGAGCTTTCATTAAATATTCAAACACTTTTCAAGAAATTTTCTCTTTTGCTCTTGTTAAAAATATAGTATTTAATTTTCAGCTAAGAAACATTTCGTGAAAATGTTTCAACTTTTAACGCAAAAATTTGATTTTTGCTTTTCAATTTCTTTACAATTTTTAATTCTGTAAATTTTTGTCTAAAAAACTGCCCTGTTTAAAAAACTTTAAAAAATTATATTAGTCTTACTAATCTGGATCATTTCTGCTATTAATTATGGAAGAAACATTTATCAATCATGAAGAGACTAAATCAGTACGCCGCTATTAAATGTGATAGATTTTCCAATAAGCATCTCCCATTCAAAAGGCTTTCTGTTTCTCCCCCGCATCCAGGCGATCTGCTCCGGCGCAGTGTTGTACGCTTCCTTGTGCCACAAAAGACTCTACGAAGACGGCTACCAAATGGAAGGAGGAAAACTAGATATCTCAAAAAAGGTAAGTCCGTCTATTGAAGTCTTCCATTCTCTTCAAGATTTCAGAGCAAAAAAAGCAAATGCTTGATTCGGATATCGGTAACCTCACATTTGATATAACGACAAATACACGTCTGAAAAGAGTGCAAAAAGTATTCTACGACTGCTTCTAAGTTGTCGAAAGTAAAAGCGAGATGGAGACTAAAGTCATGTTATCACGTGAATGCATTTGATAGCGTCTTTGTTAAATTTACATAATACCCACTAGATATGGGTCGGAGGAGAACTGATCTCGAGTTGCTAGACGGAACTCGAAATGTGAAACTAAAATTTAATAAATAAAATAAGAAGGAGCTAATCGAGGATCGAGTTCCAAATTGCTCAGATATATTCGAGACCGGACTCAGTCATAACTAAGTTTTCCTTACCTATGTAAAAATCATCATCATCATCATCATCCTCAAGCAGCCATAGGCTACGGAGGTCCAACGAGATCATGCAATTTAGTTCTCCAAGCATATCTGTCCTCAGCTACATCTGTTGCATTTCGCCACTGCACAACAATTCTAACAAGGTCCTGTTTGATATCGTTTGCCCACCGCATCCTTGGTCTCCCCCTCCTTCTGAGGCCTCTAGGCACACTCTTCGTAACCCTATTCGCTAATCTATAAATATCCATACGGGCAATATGGCCAAGCGAATGGAGTCTCTCTCTGCACAATATGCTGCTCAGAGGAGGTTGTCGACTGCTTTGCATAACCTCATCTTTACTTACAAAGTTGAACCACCTAATGCCCAAGATACTGCGTAAGCATCTAGAATCAAAAGCATCAAATTTTCGGTTATCTTGTTTACAAAGTATCCGAGTTTCACTCTCATAACTGACTCCAGTAAGAACCGAACTATTATGGAGTCTAATTTCAGTCTTTAGGTGTATATGCCAATTTCTCCACACACTCCATAGATTCTTAAAAGTCCCGGCAGCAATCCCTATTAAATCTCAAGCCACACATCACCAGTATCTCTTACACAGTTCAAGAAATTTAAACTGTGACACCTGCTCAAAACTGTAACCATTTAGACTAACTGAATCACAGCCTGCCGGACCATTTTTCATCACTTTAGTTTTCTCTCTGTTTATAATCAAACTTCCTCTAGTACCAGTCTCATCATAAGCTCAAATGAACGAGTTCATCTCATCAACATAATTTGCCAAAAGGGCCAATCATCAGCATAATCTAATTAGAAATATTAAGAACGCCAGACCACTTAAAGCCAAAATCTTTCCCTTGCAGTGTATTTAATTGAAAAAAAATCATAACAATTTCTTTTGATTATGATTTCAGAATTTTAATGAATAATTTAGCAATTAAAATTAATAAGCACCAGTCAGACTCTGAATATTTTTGAGATTATTCCCTCATTAGTGAACTATTGTAGCTTTGCAAATCTGATCACAAATAAAAAATAATTCCCTCTTTATTTAAAACGATAGTCCTAAAATTTTTAGTTTCTACGAATTATTTCTAGTTAATTTTGTACCAAATAAGATTAAGATATTAATAAAGTCTTCAAACATTTTTCAAATTTTAAATATAATTTCTAACTTTTAAATATGAAGAATTTAAGAAACGTTTTGCATAATGCATTTCTATTATTACACTGACGGAAATTGAAAAAAAGGACACCCAGAAAATATTCCTTTAGGAACGTCATATTATAATATGTTAATAGCTAAGGGTAGCAGAAACCAAGATTGAAAGTCATTGAAGGAAATAATGACGTCACTGAGAACGACAACATGCAAATGTACGCAGGGCGTATTGACCAGGCCGTGAAGAAGTTATTCGTCTCGTGTCGTGTTGTTCAGTGCTCTTTAAAGAAGCTACCACGCCTGGATGACAGAGACGCGCAACAGTTGTTCAGTTAGCGGAGTTTCAGCGAGGTCATATAGTGGGACTTCGGGAAGCAGATTGGTCTTTTCGTAAAATTCCCCACCACGTTGGACTCGCAGACGAGATTCCGGGCAACACAGAGTTACAGACAGACGAGAGGATCGGCGTATCAGGAGGGCGACTGTAACAGAGAGGATGGCTACGGCGTCATATATTCGATACACTGTTGTACAAGGGTGTCTATACGAACGATACGCAATCGTCTTTTGGAAGCAGGACTACAGTTACGCATACCACTGACATGGTTACCACTGTCACCACGTTACTGTTGAGCACATTTACAGTGGTGTCAAGAACGAATTCATTGGAGGGAAGAATGGCAATCTGTGGTCTTCAGTGATGAAAGCCGATTCTGCTTAGTAGTGTCTGATGGTCGTTTACGCGTCTGAAGGCAACAAGGTGAGCAGCTTCTTCCATCGTGCATCTGCCAGTGACACACGGGGATCACGCAAGGCATTATGGTATGGGGAGCGTTGAGCTATCCCTCTTGTATGTGTCTGATGTTTGTACAGAGTACTAAATAGAATATGTATGTCAGCGACATCTTACAGCCGGTGGTCTTGCCATATTTGAGTGTAATCCCAAATGCGATATTCCATCGGGATAACGCCCATCCGCACTCCTCCCGAGCAACTCAACATGCTCTTCAGACAATGCTCCAACTTCGTTGGCCAGCAATCTCTGCGGACTTATCACCAATCGATCATGCCTAGGACTGAATCGGACAAAGACTCTTCCGCGGACCATGGCAGGCAACGACTATCACTGAATTACGTGTTCAATTTGAAAACGTATGGAATAGTATCCCCCAGCGTGATATCCAGCATTAGTACGAACGATTGCATGCCAGATTGAAGCTTGTTTTGCTGTTCGAGGAGGTTCAACACCTTATTAAAATGTGCCTTCTGTAAAATGTAATACTCATTAAAAGATACAATAAACATTGAATCATTTCACACGTGTGGTCACTGCCCTTTCCCAACAAGTTTGTTTCTACTAAATAAATCTCATGGATTACGCTTCAAGGTCAAGTGTTAATGGTGCTCTTTTTTCAATTTCCGCCAGTGTATATATATATAGTGAGTGACTAACGGCTGACTGAAACGAACGCTAACTGTAACTATGATGTCAAAATGGTAGAGCGCTGAAAATACGCACCTAGAGTTAATCCGGGTTGTAGATCTCGGGATAAATCCGAAATATGATATCCGAAGTGTCCTTCAAAGTCAAATGGAGGTCACGTAGAGGTCAAACCGTGATCTACGAGTGCTCGAAATGTGAAAAATGGTGTCTGGGGGTGTTCCGGGATTACATTTCCCTTTGAAAGGATTACATTAATGAAATTACTGGAGTAAGCGTGAAAAGGAATACCGATGATGTAATCTTCAAGAATATATCAAAAGATTTCACAATTAGTCAAATCGTAGAGAATTTTAGTAACTATTTCATTAAATCTGTGTCTGGCCTAAGGGAGAAAAATCCTATCCAATGTGACTTTTCAGATATGATTACAACATCCAGAATACAGAACTCTACTTATTTTCAAGATAGACAAAACTGATGTATTCAAAATAATCAAAGAAATGAGCCCTCAAAATAATCAAAGAAATGAGCCCTCAGAAATCAGCTGGTATTGATGACATACATATAAAACATATAAAATTCTGTAATGAACAAATTTCAAATACTATAGCTACACTAATAAACCTAATATTTGACCAAGCTTATATCCCAACCATGTTTAAAACTTCTGTAATAAAACCAATTTTTAAATCTGAAAAAAAAGCAATATTAAAAATTACAGGCTTATTTCTATATTACCAACAATTGAGAAAATTATGGAGAGATACGTAGCTGATAAAAATCTACAGTTATCTTTAGAAATTTAATCTATTACAATATGGTTTCCAAAAAAATAAGAGCAGCAGCTTAATTTTAGACAATTTTGCTGATACTGTCTATGGCAATTTAAATACAGGTAAACTCTTATGCTGTATCTTTTTAGATTTAAAAGCTTCGATACCTTGGATTCTGATATTTTGCTCAGGAAGTTGGAAGAAGGTAAACATCTCAGATGGTTCAATGCTTATTTAAATGAACGATACATTACCACCCAAATAAAAAGACTACAAACGCTCTCCTCGGGCTTCACAGTATGGTATACCTCAGGGGTCGATTTTGGGTTCATTACTGTTCTTAATATATTGCATATTAACGACTTATTATATATTGAAGTTTCTTGCTCTATCTTCCTATACGCCGATGATATTTTATTAGTCAGTTATGATTATAATTTGGAAACAGTTATTTGCAATTCCCAACTTGATCTTAATAAAACAACAAAATGGTTATATAAAAATCACATTTATTTTAACAGTAATAAGACCAAAGTTATTTACATCCACTCACCTGGTGTAAATTTTACAACGGTAGAATCTATCAACGCCTCACTTCACGTATAAACGAAACTCATTTTCAGTTGAGGAAAAGCGATGACTCTGTCTAGATTTAGAACAGGTTACATCATTTAGTTATTTAAGTTTATTTATTGATAAGCATTTCAGATGAAAGACACATATTAATAATTTATGTGATAGGCTTAGAAGATATGCCTATAAAATCTATAAATTACGGAGTGCAGTTCCCACTAACGGATGTGTCTTAGTGTACAAGTCTTTATGTGAATCTATTATTCGACATGGCTTAATTAGTCTATGATTCAACTTACTCCTGTCACATTGACCGCATTTTTGGAATACAAAGCAATATTTAAAAACAGTATTGATTTCTCTTCCTATTGATTTTTCTTATAAATATCCTATCAATTTTTCCTATTGTAAACTCCAGTCTCAAGAAGGAAAGATATTTGAAGTTAGCCATCTTACTAGTCGACGATTTATACAAGTATATCGTAATTCTAAAATATTGTTGCGAATTTTAAAATAGATAGGCACTGAGCGTGAGTATCAATAGTATATTTTCAAACAAATTACAATACAATGCAAATTATTACAAAAATATGGATGAAGTAACTTATAAACAAAATGCCTACTATCAAACATAAGTCATCAACCTTTTCCACAGAGCATACAACACCAGATGTGTCTGTTCTACTAAAATACTACCTCTTCACTTAGTCTGTCTTATCTCTTGAATACCCCTTATATACCTGGTATAAAGAATCTTTCTTCCTGTGCTAGATCACTAAATTTATGTTACTAACAACACAAAACAAACATCAGCGTGCACACCAATAAATATACTTACTATTTTCACTTATCGCGCACTGATTCAGACTATCCAAACGTCCTTTTCAGATCTCTACAACTTTAACACACTTAAAGCGTATATACTCAGATGAACTTCTTCATCTTTCACTTACATTTCTCCCATTTTCATTCTTTCGAACTGTTCTAACTTCTAATTCGTTGGCTAAAATGAACCTCATGCAGGAGCACACACACACGAGCGTTGTCACGTTTTGTCATGAAGTCACTGCTGCTCGTTCATCTGTCGTAAACAATATTAATTTAGTAGACTTCAAAAATGAAAAAAAGCTCTCTGCATTCAGCAACAAGGTTGAGCACTAAGGGATACTACTTATTGTCTAAAATCATTAACAACTATAATATCGTGGCATTTATCTTTAATTGAATGCCACGATATCTATTACAGCTTAAAAGATATGCCACCATCAAAAATGGAACAAAAAAATCGGTTATTTGAAAATGTCAAATTAATATTTCGATTTTAATATTTTACAAATGAAATGTTTGTATTCATATTTCTCTACTTATTTTATTTGATAATCGTCTTACATTCTGTGAAAAAACGTATTATTTGCAATTGTAAATTATTTCATTATATACAATAGAACTGATCCATATAATGTAGAATATCCTGCAGACAAACCGCTGGCTTCGTAGGATCATATTCATTATGTATGTATATAAACAGCTTCGTAGGATCATATTCATTATGTATATATATAAATAGCTTCGTAGGATCATATTCGTTATTTATGTATATAAATAGCTTCGTAGGATCATATTCATTATGCATGTATAAAAATAGCTTCGTAAGATCATATTCATTATATTATGTAGGTATTAAACACAATGTTCAATTAAAAAAAGATTAAAACAGTAGGATTTCTCCTTTAATTATGTGTTCAATATTTCTGTACGAAAACATTTTGAAAGTGTCTTTCAACGAGGCTTAAAAAATGTGGCCTGTAAATGATAGCTAAGATAGTCACTGGAAGGAGAGCTATGCACCAATCCCCTATGAGGATGCATAGAACCAGCAAGGCCTAGCACGTAATGTCCGACCCGGCCTTCTCGTGGTGCAGTACCTTTCAAAAGAAATATTCTCTTGTGGAAGTGAACGGAAGCGGAGGGCTGCCAGATTAGTGTAGCCTACTGATCTGGACAACTATAGCTACCATTCTTTTTTTTTTCTACCCTGCTGAGAAAGAGAAGAAGTGGTCAACCATACAGGGTCCTGGTGCTGACCAAATAAACTTACTGAACTGGACTAATATAAGGCTCTAAGCTTGATTATGGATCCTGAATTTGCTGTACTGGTGGGTTTCTGTGAGGGGAAAATCTCCCGCTGTGTTTTCTATTTGTTTGTGGGTTGACAGCCCCAAGTGAATAGATTCACAGGATATCTTTATCACCTGGTGGATAATCCTGAGCAGAGGTCATCGCAGGTACCTGAACTCTTGTTTCTACGGGCATCATCAGACCTGCATTGGTGGAAATCCTCCAGTGTAGATGGCTTCAGCCTTTAGTGGTGGGGGAACGGGTCTTTGCCCCATGTCTGCGATTAAGGGGTTGTTTGATATTGTGGGCATTCCCTCTCTCAATACACATAGTTTCTATCAACATTCCACTAACCATTTTCTCTTCATAGATAGTTGGAATGTGAGGACTCTGCAAAGAGCTTATTCTATTGATGTTCTCACACAAGAATTCCACCGTTATAATTTAGATATTCCCGGTTTGCAAGAGATGGACAGATAAAGGTCAGATTTTTAAAAATAATCTTAAATTTCTCTACTCAGGGAGGGACGACAATAAGCATCACCAAGGCGTGGGTCTGCTTCTCAGCAGATACGCTAGTGATGCTTTTCTAGGATATGAGTGCATTAATGAAAGGTTTCTTACAGCAAAATTTCAGACAACCGTTAAAGACTTGAATGTTATCTGATGTTAATGCCCCCACTGAGGATGCCGATGAGGATGAGAAGGAGAGGTTTTACGGACAACTTCAGGATATTTTGAATTCTGTCAAGAAAGGAGATATTACCCTTGTTCTTGGTGACTTCAATGCCAAAGTTGGTACTGACTCTGACCTTTGGGGAGGAGTGATTGGCCCTTTGGTATTGGTAGCTGCAATGGCAGTGGGCAACGTCTGCTACAGGTAAGTAAACTCAATGGATTCAGAATAACTAACACTTATTACAAACACCACGACATACATAAATACACATGGGTTTCACCCGATGGACTGCATAAGAATATGATTGATTATATATTAATTAACAGCAAATGGGCTAGTTCTGTTAAGAATACCAGGTCAAATAGGGGAGCTGAAATTGGATCTGACCATTACCTCGTTAAAAGTGTCTTGCAACTTAAACTTAAAAAGTGTTGTGCTAAGGTTAAAAAATTTACTTTTAATACTGAAGCTCTGAAAGACCCAGTTATAGCCAAAGAATACCATGAAAGGTTACTTAGTCATTATGACAATCATGGTTTATTTACTGCACAAGTTGAGGAAGAATGGAACCATTTTAAACAGGCTTTTTTTGGAAATTAACAGTACTCTTTTTGAAAAAAAGGAGCAGAGGAAGCAGAATTATTTGAGTGATAGGGCTCTTGAGCTTATTTCAGAAAGAAAAATTGCAGGAATATCCTTAATCAACACCCTACTAATCCTAAATAAAAGCATTACAGAGAACTTAATAAACGTGCAAAAGATCGGTTAGCTGCTGATAAGAATCTTTGGCTTGATGACTTGGCTGACAAAGCTGAGGAAGCAGTCACACAGTACAACAGCAGAGAGCTGTACCAGATAGTAATTGTTTTGTGTGGTAGAAAACGGACAGGTATACAGGGATTGAAGGAAAAACAAGGTAAGTTTATAGAAGGTGAGGATTCTGTCATGGCTAGGTGGGCTGAGCATTTCAGTGATGTTCTAAACAATGTGGTTAGTTCTACTCCCATTGTTTGTTATAATAATGATAGATACATTACTGGCTTTAATGTTGGTCCTATAACACAATCTGAAGTTATTTTGGCTATTTCTAAACTTAAACTTCATAAATCACCAGGGGTAGATGAAATTACTACCGAAATGCTTAGAGCTGGGAATGTTTCGGTTACCACTTGGATGACTGAAATTCTGAATATCTTTTATGATAAAGGCATGGTTCCTAAGGATTTTACCAGAACTATTGTTATCCCTGTTTTCAAAAAAGGTGATTGCAGTTCTTGTAATAACTATAGGGGTATCAGCCTACTCTCTGTTCCAGGTAAAGTTCTTTCCATGATTGTGCTTAATAGAATTAAGAATCTGGTTGACAGGCAATTGCGTGATGAGCAATGTGGATTCACAAGTGGTAGGGGATATGTAGATCAGATATTTTTACTTAGACAGATTGTTGAGAAATGTTTAGAGTTTCTGAAACCTTTGGTTGCTAGCTTTGTTGATTTCAAAAAGGCTTTCGACTCTATTGATCGTCATAATTTGTGGTTGATTGTGGGATCATATGGTATACGAGACAAGTTAGTTAACATAATGAAAGCTCTCTATAATAACACTGAGTCGTGTGTGAGAGTTGGTAAGGCTTGTAGCAATTGGTTTAGCATTACTTCTGGTGTTCGACAAGGGTGCATTTTGTCTCCTTTTCTCTTTAGCTTGGTTATTGATTATGTTATGCGAAATTCACTTCAAGGGAAAGATTTTGGCCTGAAATGGACATGAGATACGAAAATTTCTGATTTAGATTATGCTGATGATTTAGCCCTTTTGGCAAATGATGTTGATGAGATGAACTCTTTCATTCGAGCTGTTGATTAGACTGGTAGTAGAGTAGGTTTGGTTATAAACAGAGAGAAAACTAAAGTGATAAAAATTGGTCAGGCAGGCTGTTATTCAGTTAATCTGAATGGATGCAGTCTTGAACAGATGTCACAGTTTAATTATCTTGGGAGCTATGTTACAGATACTGGTGATGTGCGGCATGAGATTACCAGACGAGAATACACGGAGAAGTGTGGAGAAATAGGCGTACACACCTAAAGACTAAAATTATACTGTATAATAGTTTGGTTCTTTCTAGGGTTATTTACGATAGTGAAACTTGGACCCTTTGTAAACAAGATAACAGAAACTAGATGCTTTTGATTCCAGATGCTTACGCAGTATCTTGGGCATTAGGTGGTTCAACTTTGTAAGTAATGATGAGGTTAGGCAAAGGAGTCGGCGACCTCCTTTAAGCAGCATATTGTGCAGAGAGAGACTCCGTCAGTTTGGCCATGTTGCCGGTTTGGATAATTATAGATTGGCAAATAGGATTATGAACAGTGTGCCTAATGACCACAGAAAGAGGGGGAGACCTAGGATTCGCTGGGCAGTCAATGTCAAACAGGACCTTGTTAGATTTGGTGTGCAGTGGCCGGATGCAGCAGATGTAGCTCAGGACAAACATGCTTGGAGAACTAAATTGCACGGTCTGGTTAGACCTCCGTAGCCCATGGCTGCTTGATGATGATGATGATCATAAGAAATGTAGTAAGAATAAGTTAAGTGAATTTTAAACACTGAAGCTCTGAAACACCAAGAAACAGCCAATACTTACTATAGTAGATTTCTTAGTCATTAAGACAATCGTAGTTTTCTTACTACTGAAGTTGAGGAAGAATAGGTGAATTTTAAATAGCCTTCTTATTTGACCAATTTTACTCTTCTGGGTAAAAGGCGGCAGAGGAGGCACGGTCCTTTCGATTGATAAGCCAATGGATCTTATTTCTGAAAAAAAGAATTGCAAAGATAATTTGATTCAACAATGTACTCGTCATTAAAAGACGTCATTACATAGAATTTAATAAACATGTAAAAGATCAGTTGGAAGCTGGCTGGAAACTCTGGCTTGATAGCTTCTCTGATAAAAGCAGAGGAAGTAGCTGGACAGAACATCAGCATAGAATTGAACCAGATAGTTAATTTTGTGTGTGGGAAGAAACAGCTGGCATACAGGGATTGAGAGATAATCATGTTAAGATTTTTGGAGGTGAGAATTCTGTCGTGGCCAGGTGGGCAAAGTATTTCCTAGATGTCCTAACAAATTAGGTTTTTGGGGCAGATATTTAATCAACTCACTGAGTTTGAGCAATAGCTCATCATAAATCTATGTGAAGCACGATAGTCTATGCCAAGAATTGCAGTTCATTTGGACCTGATGAACAGTTGCCACCTACTGAAAGGCAATGGACAAGGAAACGTGTTTTACGTCATCATTTAAGATCAGGTCGTTCTCGTTTTACGAACGGTCGTTCTCGAATTATTCCTATCGAAATAATTGTCAGATTCTCTGGTTGGTTTTAAGTACCAGAAAGCGACTCTCCTACACATAGCCAATGACAGAACGACTGATGGGGCACTATAGGTATCTGTTAGTACCATTTATCGAAGCCTGCGCGAAGCTGGTATGCGATAGAGGCGCCTTCTCCTCTGCAGACCACTCTCTCGGATTGTAGTGGTGCAACGAACGAGCTGAGTGGCATGACGAATGGCGACATATGATCTTCAGTAATGCAGCTCACATCTGTCTGTGACAGAATGATGGCTAAAGAGCTTCCACGTTGAGTAGCGTTGACCACCATACAGATGCAAATGCAGCAAATCTAGAGAACCAAAAACCAGGACATTATTAAGCAACTTTTAGACTCACTTCCTAACCGTATTAGTGGTTGTATTGCCGGGAAAGTCCACTCCTCGTACTGATGTTACCCTAATATCCATGCATCCGCTTCACTAAACAGGCTACAAATCTGAACATTTGTTACTTACTCTATTAGTACCTGTTAGTACAGTCGCTCAAAAAAATATCCGAACATTATGGTTGGTTACAGAATTCAGAAAAAACACCTGGCAACGATATTTTTTTAATTAGTGATCTGGCAACCTTCGTGTACAGTAAACGAAGGTTGCCAGATCACTGATTTCTAAAAAAATCGTTGCCAGGTATTTTTTCTGAATTCTGTAATCAACCATAGTGTTCGGATATTTTTTGAGCGAGTGTACATCGCTTTGTGTCATGCTCATAACAGTCCATCTAGGTGGGACAATGTTTTGGATGAGGATGTATAAATGCATGTGTATGCATTGCATCCAATACAACGCAATTTTGATAGAGAAAAATATCAAAAGCACTGACAGAAATATGCAAATGGACAATATCTTGTGTAATCTAAGAGTTATCAATCAACTCTTACAGTTTACGAAAGCTAAATGCTCCAGAAATTGGAGAAATTCTGATTTTGATAAACATAGAGAAAACTGAAGGGATGAAATTGTTCAGGCAGATTATTATCTGCATTCACCTCCCCCTCCTCTCCCGTCCTTCTCTGCTCCACCCTCGATGAAAAATGGGATACTGATGGACTTGAAAAGCACCATCCTTCGAGGGAGGACGTTACACTGGAGCTCCTTTCATCATCCTGTACACAAGTACGGGATTAAGACATGTTCCTCTCACGTAGAAAAGAATCATACCCTGTGTAGGGGTTAAAAGCGCACCAGATGGCTTTGACACGAAATTTGCATCTGGCACCTAACAGTTGTGGAATGGTTGTCACATTTAACACATTATATTAAAAAAGTGTGATTCAGAATTAAACCAATCCAATAAGAAACAACCCCCTTCATCATGTCTCTTATTGCATTACTCACCATTTCCCTTTAACGTTGCAGGTGCTTACTGTCGTCAATAACATGGAACACGTGCAGCAGCAGCTGGAGCCATTGGCGGAGGAGCTAGATTTGGAGAGGATGTTGCAGGCCATAGAGCAGCAGCAAGGTCAGCGCACAGCAGACCAATGCAGATCCAATATGGAATCCCTCTTGCAAGATGCCCAGGATGACGTCCTCACACGAATTGAAAGCATCGTGAATGGGATCAGCGAACAGGTGAGGAAATATTTCCATGCTCATCGAAATCAAATCGAAACAATCCTTGCAATCCTTCTTACTCTTTAACGATACGAGATGACTTACTATTCAAAAGTAATTTTTTTAACCATTTCAGTCCTGTCCGTATTTCTGTGCAAAAACGAAGCTTAAATACCCTTCATTTTGAAGCAAATTACAAGTAACAAAATAGCAACAAATGTCAATTAATTTTTTAACCATCTTGACAAAGACTTCTTTCTGTTATTTAGATTCTTATTTTTTCCTTTTTCTTCTCTAAATTTATTCCTTTTTGTGGGAAACGTTCTCTGTGTAAGGTTCATTATAGGGCTGCAGCTACTCTATTTGCAACACAGTTTATGTTGTAACATTAAAGTAGTTGTAAAGTTCACTTAAAACACTGAACAACATACACGGTTCAATAGTATCCACCAATATTGTGTATTGACTAAGCAAAAAACAGTAAACCAGAGAGATGGTGTTTATTAAAGGAACATAAAGGTTTATGTATGTGCTGTGCTGAACAGACATTGGTCGAAGAGTGTTGAGATACGGCGGTCTCGGTTATTCGCGAGGAGAGGGGAAATGGTCCATTTAAGGCATTGAATGTCTACTCTTGGCCACAGAGTACATTTGGCTCAGTGGGTTGTGCATCCTTCCCAACCGGATTTCAGCTGGGCACATTCTAACACATGCTTACGATGAACCTATGCAGCTGAGATTGATGAAGAGACGTCCACGTCTTTAAAAGGTCTTAAAAGCTGAAGACGATCGAGAGTGTGAAATATCATACATCATTGCATCACAGGATTCAGATTCTTCGTTGCAGCTTTGCAAGTCACGATAATCTAATGATTTCATTTCTTCCGAGGTATTTGACGTCAGTTGAGTGGTATGTGGATGGTTCTTATAGAGGGTAGCATTCAAATTTCCCATGGATCACAATTACGTCCGTTCAGGAACTCCTGACATTTTCTTATCAAACCAACAAAAAACATCTACCGTATAGATGAAATCCAGAATAGATGAACAGCAAAACGCACTCCAAACATAATTCGGATTCAGTTCTGAGCAGTTCTGAGAGCCAATGAAATGAAATGACCTAGATCCCAAGAGCGAATTGACACCAAACTGAACTCCGCTGATTACTGCAATTCAGAAAACGAGGGAATGCAGCCGAACATGCATGTGACTCCTGATTGTTGATTGCCTTTTCCTCTCACTGGAGATGACAACATAATAGTTTCATCGTGATTATGCAAATTCATTGTTTCCCAAAATAATGTGGAGGCGGTGTTGGCTCAGTCGGTAGCGCGCCAGGCTCGTAATCTGCAGTTCCAAGGTTCGAGTCCCAGCTTGGTCAGCGTTGAGATTTATCTCCGCAAAATTTCACGCCCTGCCCACGGTCAGTAAGGGACACCGATCAGTAGGGAAAGGCCGTCGTCCGTCGGATGGGACGTTAAACCGTGGCCCCGTGTGTGGGAGAGCCATGCCCTGTGCACGTTAAAGAACACGCTGGATGGCCTTGACGGTAGGCTACCATCTGCTCCCAACAGCTGTTGCAGTGGGCCCCTCCCCCAACCTTGTCTGAACCTTCAGGGTCCATGTGACCTGGCCATTTAGCCCATGGTGTGCAAAAAAGAGCCGCTCAGAGGTAAAACAAACCAAACCAAATTAATGTACTGATATCGCATGAGGATCGTTAGTTGTTCATGTTTCGTATGGTACATATCCCCCATATTCCTCTACGGTATTCTCTGTACCTACTCCATAATCCCATACGATATTCTCTGTACCTCCTCCATAATCCTGTAGGCCGTTCTCTACACCTCCTCTGTAACCCTGTAAACCGTTCTCTGCCTTCTTCTGTAATCCTTTACAGTGTTTTCTGCATTTCTTCATATACGGTGTTCTCTGTACCTCATCCATGATCCTGTATGACATTCTCTGTACCATCTCAATAATCTTGCACAGCTTTCTCTGTACCTCCTCCATAATCCTGTATAGCCCTTAAACATAGAACAAAATGGGTCTTTCAAACCTTCAGTGTTAAAGGTAAACGTTTTTAAACTTAGCACAATACTTTTAAAACTTAAGTTACAAAACATTTTTAACAAGGTAATGGTCAGATCCAATTTTTAGCGCCCTTATAGGATCTAGTGTTCCTAACAGAAGCATCCCATTTGCTGTGAATTAATATATAATCAATCATATGCTTATGCAGCCCATCTGGTGAAACCCAAGTGTACATATATACGTCATGGTGTTTGCAATAAATGTTAGTTATTCCCAAACCAATAAGTTTACTAACCTGGAGAAGACGTTCCCCATTACCATTGCAGTTACCAATACCAAAGGAACCTAACACCCCTAAACGAAGGGTAGAGCAAATTAAGTAAGTACCAAATATAGCATTAAAGTCATATAGCACAAGAAAAATATCTCCTTTCCTGACAGAATTCAAAATATGCTGAAGTTGTCTGCAAATGTATCTTTTTTCGTCCTCATCAGAGACCTCTGTGGCGATATAACAACAGATAACATTCATGTCTTTAATACTTGTTTAAAATTTAGTTGTAAGAAAACCTTTCATTAATGCACTCATATCCTAGAAGTCCATTGGTCTGTAAATGGTAGCTAGGTAGTCATTGGAAGGAGAGCTATGCACCAATCCCCTGTGATAATGCATAGCACCGGCCAGGCCTAGCACCTAATGTCCGACCCCGCCTTCTCGTGGTGCAGACCGTTAGTACCTTTCAAAAGAGATACTCTCTTGTGGAAGGGAATGCAAGGGGAGGGCTGCCAGATCAGTGTGGCCAACAGATCTCAACTACTGTGAATACTTTTTTTTTCTACTCTGCTGAGGAGTGGTCAACCACACAGGGTCCTGGTGCTGACCATTATACCAACCTGAATGGAATAATGGTTCTGAGCTTGATTATGGATCCTGAATTTGCTGCACTGGTGGGCTTTTCGTTGAGAGAAAATCTTCCGCTGTGTTTTCTGTCTGTTTGTGCGTTGACATCCCCACGTGAATAGAGTCACAGCATATGTTTTATCAGCTAGTGGATAATCCTGATCTGAGGTCATCACAGGTACTGAATTCTTGTTTCTATGGGCATCATCAAACCTACATTCAAGGAAGTCTTTCAGTGTAGAACCTTTAGTAGTGGGGGAAACAGGTCTTTGCCTCATGCCTGCAATTAGTAGACTGTTTGAATTGTTGGCATTTTCTCTCTCAATAAACATAGTTTCTTTAAACATCCCATTAACCATTTTCTCTCCATAGGTAGTTGGAATGTGAGGACTCTGCACAGAGCTTTTTCTCTTGATGTGCTCACATAAGAATTCCACCATTATAATTTAGGTATTCTCGGCTTGCAAGAGACCAGATGGACAGATAAAGGTCAGATTCTTAAAAATAATCTTAAATTTCTCTTTTCAGGGAGGGACGACAATAAACATTACCAAGGCGTGGGTCTGCTTCTCAGTAGACACGCTAGTGATGCTCTTCTAGGATATGAGTGCATTAATGAAAGGTTTCTTACAGCAAAATTTCAGACAAGCGTTAAAGACTTGATGTTATCTGCTGTTATGCCCCCACTGAGGATACCGATGAGGATTTGAAGGATAGGTTTTACGGACAACTTCAGGATATATTTACAGCAAAATTTCAGACAAGCGTTAAAGACTTGAATGTTATCTGCTGTTATGCCCCCACCGAGGATGAGGATGAGAAGGATAGGTTTTACGGACAACTTCAGGATATTTTGAATTCTGTCAAGAAAGGAGATATTACCCTTGTTCTTGGTGACTTCAATGCCAAAGTTGGTACTGACTCTGACCTTTGGGGAGGAGTAATAGGCCCTTTTGGTATTGGTAGCTGCAATGGGCAACAACAGGTAAGTAAACTCAATGGTTTCAGGATAACTAACACTTATTACAAACACCGTGACATACATAAGTACACATGGGTTTCACCTGATGAGCCGTATAAGAATATGATTGATTATGTATTAATTAACAGCAAATGGGCTAGTTCTGTTAGGAGTACCAAGTAATATAAGGGAACTGAAATTGGATCTGACCATTATCTTGGTAAAAGTGTCTTGCAAATTAAACTTAAAAAGTGTTGTGCTAAGGCTAAAAAATTTACCTTTAATACTGAAGCTCTGAAAGACCCACTTATAGCCAAAGCTTACCATGATAGGTTACTTGGTCATTATGACAGTCATCGTTTGCTTACTACTGAAGTTGAGGAAGAATGGGATCATTTTAAACAGGCTTTTTTGGACACTAGCAGTACTCTTTTAGGAAAAAAGGAGCAGAAGAGCCAGAATTATCTGAGTGATAAGGCACTTGAGCTTATTTCGGAAAGAAAGAACTGCACGAATGTCCTTAATCAACACCCTACTAGTCCTAATAGAAAGCATTACAGAGAACTTAATAAACGTGTAAAAGATCAGTTAGCTGCTGATAAGAATCTTTGGCTTGATGGTTTGGCTGGCAAAGCCGAGGAAACAATTAGATAGCACAACAGCAGAGAGCTGTACCAGATAGTTAATGTTTTGTGTGGTAGAAAACGGACAGGTATACAGGGATTGAAGGATAAACAAGGTAAGGTTATAGAAGGTGAGGATTCTGTCATGGCTAGGTGGGCTGAGCATTTCAGTGATATTCTAAACAATGTGGTTAGTTCTATTCCCATTGTTTGCAATAATGATAGATGCATTGGTGGCTTTAATATTGGCCCTATAACACAATCTGAAGTTATTTTGGCTGTTTCTAAACTTAAAGTGCATAAATCCCCAGGGGTAGATGAAATTACTACAGAAATGCTTAGAGCTGGGTATGTTTCGGTTACTACTTGGAAGACTGAAATTCTGAATATCTTTTATGATAAAGGCATGGTTCCTAAGGATTTTACCAGAGCTATTGTTATCCCTATTTTCAAAAAAGGTGATCGCAATCTTGTGATAACTATAGGGGTATTAGCGTACTCTCTGTTCCAGGTAAAGTTCTTTCCATGATTGTGCTTAATAGAATCAAGAATCTGGTTGACAGTCAATTGCGTGATGAGCAATGTGGATTCAGAAGTGGTAGGGGATGTGTGGATCAGATATTTTCACTTAGGCAGATTCGTGAGAAATGTTTAGAGTTTCTGAAACCTCTGGTTGCTAGCTTTGTTGGTTTCAAAAAGGATTTCGACTCTGCTGATCGTCATAATTTGTGGTTGATTGTGATATCATATGGTATACCAGACAAGTTAGTTAACATAATGAAAGCTCTCTATAATAACACTGAATCGTGTGTGAGAGTTGGTAAGGCTTGTAGCAATCGGTTTAGCATTACTTCTGGTATTCGACAAGGGTGCATTTTGTCTCCTTTTCTCTTTAGTTTGGTTATTGATTATGTTATGCCAAGTTCACTTCAAGGGAAAGATTTAGGTCTTAAATGGACTTGAGATACGAAAATGTCTGATTTAGATTATCCTGATGATTTAGCCCTTTTGGCAAATGATGTTGATGAGATGAACTCTTTCATTCGAGCTGTTGATGAGACTGGTAGTAGAGTAGGTTTGGTTATAAAGAGAGAGAAAACTAAAATGATGAAAATTGGTCAAGCAGGCTGTGATTCAGTTAATCTGAATGGTTGCAGTCTTGAGCAGGTGTCACAATTTAATTATCTTGGGAGCTATGTAACAGATAATGGTGATGTGCGGCATGAGATTAACAGACGAATAGGGATTGCTGCCGCGACTTTTACGAATCTATGGAGAGTGTGGAGAAATAGGCGTACACACCTAAAGACTAAAATTAGACTGTATAATAGTTTGGTTCTTTCTAGGGTTATTTACGGTAGTGAAACTTGGACCCTTTGTAAACAAGATAACAGGAAACTAGATGCTTTTGATTCCAGATGCTTACGCAGTATCTTGGGCATTAGGTGGTTCAACTTTGCAACTAATGATGAGGTTAGGCAAAGGAGTTTGTAACCTCCTTTAAGCAGCATATTGTGCAGTGAGAGACTCCGTTGGTTTGGCCATGTTGCCCGTATGGATAATTATAGATTGGCGAATAGGGTTATGACAGTGTGCCTAAAGGCCTCAGAAAGAAGGGGAGACCTAGGATACGGTGGGCAGACAATGTCAAACAGGACCTTGTTAGAATTGATGTGCAGTGGCCAGATGCAGTAGATGTAGCTCAGGATAGACTTGCTTGGAGAACTAAATTGCACGGTCTGGTTCGATCTCCGTAGCCCATGGCTGCTTGATGATGATGATGATGATGATGATGATGATGATGATGATGATGATGATGATGATGATGATCATGATGATGATGATGATGATGATGATGATGATGATGATGATGATGATGATGATGATGATGATGATGATGATGATGATGATGATGATGATGATGATGATCGTAGAAGAGCATCACTATTATATATATATTTGCTATATATATATATTTGCTGAGAAACAAATCATGCCTCAGAGATGCTTTTTATCATCCCTCCCTGAAAAGTGAAATTTAAAATTATTTTTAAGCACTGACCTTTACTTGTCCATTTGATCTCCTGCAAGAAGAGAATATCTAGGTTTTAACGGGAATTATTTGTGTTCAAAGTCCTCACATTCTAAGTACCTTTGGAGAGAAACTGGTTAGTGGGATTGTTTAAAGAACTATACTTTTTAGAGCGAGGAAGTGCCCACAACATCAAATAGCTCTCTAATCGAAGGCAACTAGCAAAATCCTATCCTCCTCCTACTAAAGTCTGAAGCCATCTACACTGGAAGACTTTCTCCGATGTAGGATTTGACGATGCCTGTAGAAGCAAGAGTCAGGTACCTGCGATGACCTCAGATCAGGATTATACACCAGCTGATAAAACGTATCCTGTGAATCTATTCACTTTCGGCTGTCAACAAAAACAACAGAAAACACAGCGGAAGGTTTTCCTTCAACAGAAGCCCACCGATGCAGGAAATTAAGGATCCATAATCAACCCAGAGTCATTATTTCATTCAAGTTAATCGCCTCCAAATAAAAATTGTCACTTCATTGTAGAACATTGCATAGTAACGACAAAAAGGGCATCTTCAGATGCATCACAAGCGACGCGCCCTCGTCACTTTTCTCCTGTAATGCCATGCACATATCTTTTCTATTCGCCAAGACATAGCATCGCGTCTGTGCTGCATATGTCAATTCAAATGAATGCATAACGCCCTGCATACCATCATGAAGTGCCAAACAGTTTCATGAACTTGAACTTTGGATCTATGTATTCCTGTTTAACAGAGCAGCACAAAGTTCAGAATTGGTGAGAGACAGGAGACCTCTGTGCTCTCTTAATAAATGACAATTTGCTCTCTTCATATTGCAACACTTCAATATCATATGAAATTATGCGGAGGTATTAACCAGCAAGGATAAACTTGAGCACTGAATCCTCTACACGTGTACATATACAGTATGTACTAGCAACAAGTTAAAAAAAAGGCCAAATTCTGGTATCAAAATGCAATTTTTCCTTCTTTAGAGATGAGTTGGGGCTCAGTTCTATGAGCCCGAGTGTGCCCGACTTGGGGGAAATATTTATCTGAATCATCATAAGACAGATATACTGAAATCGATCATCATTGATCAATTATTTTATTCCTATATTTTATATTATTTTGTCATAATTATTTTATGACAAAATCAAAATGTTAATGCCATTTGGAACAAAAAAATATTAGAAATTCCAACAGCAGAAATTAAAAGTACGTTGGTAACATAATCATAATTTTCATTATTATTATTATTATGAGTTCGTGGGTAACGTACTATATTAAATATAAAGAGCCATTCAATTTTTAAAGATAGAAAATGTATAAAAAAGCTCATTTTTAATAAAGATATACTGATTAGAAAACGAAATTATAAATAAGAAATATTTTATATATTTCTTATTTCTTCACAATTGCCAAAAACATTTTAAACTTGTTAAACTCACGCCAAACGTTTGGCTCCAAATGGATGTGGATCGATAACTTCATTCGCAGCTGTCCACACATCGCTCACAACGTACTGCTCCATTCACGAGGTAGGCGACGGCAGCGCCCAGAAATCTCGGACGCTTTTGGAGGGATCACTCCCGATTCACGGCAGCTAGGAACCCTTCTTCACCCCAAGCGAGTTAGAACTAAGGGGGACCACCACATCAAATTTGGGACCGATCGGTGAAGCAGCCGCGGAACCATGGGGAAACTGCCAATTTCTGCCACGGATGATGTAACGCGTGTCCACTCGCCAGAAATTACGGTTATTATATAATATGATGATTTAAATTATTCTGAGTCCGAGCAATAAGTGTCATCTGTACTATTTTGATCCCAAGCTAACTCGAGCCCGAAATCACCTACACTTGTGGAAACTGAAAAAACGAACATCCAGAAGGAATTTCTTTAGGAACGTCATATTATAATATGTTAATAGTTAAGGGCAGCAGTGACCGTGATCCAAGTTTGAAAGTCATTGGATGAAATAATGACGTCACTGAGGACATGCAAATGTTCGCAGCGCGTATTTAAAGACTAGGGCGTGAAGAAAGAAGTTATTCGTCTCTGGCCGTGTTGTTCAGTGCTCTTTGAAGAAGCTACCATGCCTGGAAAATGCAGGTGCGCAAAATTTCTTCACTTAGCGGAGTTTAAGCGAGGTCGTATATTGGGTCTTTGAGAAGAAGGTTGATCATTTCATCAAATTGCACACCGCGTTGGACGAGAGATATCGCCAGTGGTACGATGGTGGCGTTGATGGTCGGAAGAGCATTCACACACTCGCAGACAACACAGAGTTACGGACAGACGAGAGGATCGGCGTATCAGGAGGGCGACTGTAGCAGAGGAGATGGCTACGGCGTCCCAAATTCGATCCTCTGTCGTACAAGGGTGTCTATATGAACAATACGCAATCGTCTTTTGGAAGCAGGACTGCGGGCACACGTGCCACTCTCATGGTTACCACTGTCACATCGTCACTGCCGAGCACGTTTGCAGTGGTGTCAAGAACGAGTTCATTAGTGGGAAGAATGGTAGTCTGTGGTCTTTTGTGATGAAAGCCAATTCTGCTTAGGAGCGTCTGATGGTCGCTTAAGCGTCCGAAGGTAACAAGGTGAGCAGCTTCTTCCATCGTGCATTCATCAGCGACACACAGGGCCCACACTGGACATCATGGTGTGGAGAGCGATTTGCTATCAATCTCGTACGTGTCTGATGTTTGTACAGAGTGCACTAAATAGCAATTGATCTCTATGTTGCGATCTTGTGCAACCACGGCAATTCCCGGTTCCGCCTGACAGCACTACCTGGTTTAAGAAAAGCCATGACTATCTAGAGCCGGGGGCAAGGAATACGCCCTATAGGCGCACCTCAACCCCGGCCTCACATGGCAGCAGTCCTATAGAAGGAAAGCTAACCACCGGAAGAAACCTAACTTTAATCTATTCCCCGGTTTGCAAATGTGCAAGGATATAAAGATCCAAGCTCGATCGGCACCCGGGGTGGAGACTCTTAGTAAGACCCAGACTTTTTGGACAGCTCGTGCCTACTAGGCAGGAGGAACCTTTCGACCGAGCCGTCGAACTGACCACCCAAGGTCCCTGAAAGGTGAGGTCTCCGACGCCGTCACCACCCGACCGGCAATCAAGCCGGCCAGCAGCGTCTTCAACCTCGGTTGGCCTTGGCCATGTCCAACCGGCGCCCAACCCGGTCGGCACAGCCTTCAGCCGGGTTGCTGGGCCCTAGGCCCCCCCACCACGACAAGGTGGTCCCCTATCGGGGGGGGACTAAATAGCAATATATATGTCAGCGACATCGTACAGCCGGTCGTCCGGCCATATTTGAGTGTAATCCCAAATGCGATATTCCATCAGGATAACGCCCGCCCACACTCCGACCGGGCAAATCAACATACTCTTCAGGCAATGCTCCAACTCCCTTGGCCAGCATGCTGGAACATGTCTGGGACTGGATCGGACAAAGACTCTTCCGCGGACCACGGCAGGCAACGACCATCGCTGAATTACGCATCCAAGTTGAAAGTGCATGGAATGGTATACCCCAGGGTGATATCCAGCTTTTGTACGACCGATTGCATGCCAGGTTGAAAGCTTATATTGCTGCTCGAGGAGGTTCAACACCTTATTAAAATGTACCTTCTGTAAAATGTAATACTCATTAAAAGGTACAATTAGCATTGAATCACTTCCCACGTGTGATCACTGTCCTTTCTCAACATGTTGTTTCTATTCAGTAAATCTCATAGATTCCGCTTCAATTGTTAATGGTGTTCTTTTTTCAATTTCCGCCAGTGTATATCATTCATGTATGGAATGAAGTAACTTCTGTTTCATTCAAGTTTTACCCTAAATTAATAAAAAAATGTATTATTCTTCTACTCAGTATTGCATTCACATAAAACTATAGGGCACTAGGCAAATGACAAATTGGTGGCCTTACTTATTCGTTGTTTTAATTAGTCATGCTCAGATAACCTCTAAAAATCCTTCAAGGAATGACGTGAGCTGCTCGGTCAATACGGAAACAGAATGGCACAACTGAAAATGCTTTACATCAGTTGCCTTCGGCTTTTGGAACATAATACAATAATTCCGATACAAATGAACAAATATCAAATCATACGCTTAGATATAAGTTAACTGATCTAATAGTAACCTATCAAATGAGAAAAATAAATCAACAAAACGATAATAAATGGTGATGTTATTCTTTTTATAAAATATTTTTCTAGAACACTGAATTATTATTTTATTGTTTATTAACGCTAATTTCCTCTTTGCGATATTATCCATTACTGAAAATATGCGACCTCTTAAAATTTTCCACCCAAAGCAACTCCTAGTTTTATAGTCTTAATTTAAAAGGCTCCCCTTGTTAAACCTATTACTGTGCACTAGAAAGGTTCAAAGTTGGAAAGCTTTAAAATTGCAGAAGGTTTATCTCCTGGGCTTCTCCCTACTTTAAGATCGCTTCCATCTAACCAGCTTCTCCCTTCGCTTCTTTCTATCTGCGAAATCTTCTTATCGAAGGCTTCTTTTGCTCATCATTTCCTTCCCACTCTCTTCCTAAGTCTCTCTTCCTCTTCTTCTTCTTCAAGTAAATTCAATTTTCATATTTTCTTTGGTTATTTTTCATCCATCATTTTATTTCTATGTCCATACCATCTCTCTTTTTTTCTCGATAATATCTTCAGCTTCTTCCTCTACTCCCATAATAATTTTAATTTCATATTTTAAACATTCTTGTTTTCCACGCAAATCTCAAAAATCCCGTTTCGACTGCTTTTATCCTAGACCCTCCTGCCCTAGTAGAAAAATTTGCAGAGTATTTCTTAAAACCATTGAATCCACTGAAAAAGAAATATTCCAAACTTTTCAAAATAAAGTAAAAATTTGGAAATATATATCCAAAAAAAAAGGAAAAAGACAAAAATCGAAGTTGCAACTCTCACCTTAACATGAACTTCACCCTTGCAGAATTAAACGCATCTATCAGTTCACTAAAAAATAAGTTCGCAGCAGGACCAGACGGAGTAACCAATAAAACACTCAAAAACCTTCCCACGGCTGCAAGAATTAAATTATTGAATATTACTAATCACCACTGGCTAAACGACTCAATACCCGATTCCTGGAAAGAGGCCTACATCATAACATTACCTAAGCCGCAAAAAAATCAATTAAACATAAAAGACCTATTACCTGAGTTTCCACCAACCTAACACCAGACAGAGAAAATTATAAAAGAAACTCGACGGGCAATTTGAGAAAAAAAAAATACTACATAACTCGCAAACTGGTTTTCGACAACACAGATGTACTGCAGATAGCATCTTGGACGTCAAAATATCTGCAGAATCTAGCATACCTTAAGGCCATCTTATGACTATCCTCTTCCTTCACACCTCAAAGGAGCATTGGACTCTACTTGACACGATGGGCTTCTCCACAAATTAAAATATATTGGCCAAAAGGGCACTTTAGAAATTTATAGAGAACTTCATAACCAAGAGACAAATTAAAATAAAGCTAGGGAAGCATTTCTCCAAATCATATACACCCTCTCAAGGCTTGCCTCAGGGCTCGGTTCTTGTGCCGCTTCCCTTCAATTTTTACCTCTACGACTTCCATAAAGTAATTGAGACACCATGCCATATGTCGCATTTGGCTCTCGGGATCTGAATTCTACAGAATTGAAGAAAAACTGCAAAATTGCACTAACCATATTGTTCAATATTGCAACAAATGTGGCCTCCTAATTGAACCCAAGAAATCTGCAATTTTACCAATCTCTAAAAAACAAGACCCCCAAATTACCATAAAAACCGAGAACTTCATCGTTCCCCAAGTGGAACATTTTAAAAATCTCGGCGTCATCATAGACAAAAAAACTGACAGGAAACCTTCAAATTGCAGCATTAATAAGCAGCGGCAAAATAATTCTTAACCTATTCCGATGCCTCTGTGGAATTAAATGGGACCCCCAACAGCAACAACTTCTTTATTTATACCACTCTCACTCCGTTCTAAAATAGACTACGGCAGCATTATCTTACATTCAGCCAAGACCAGCAAATTTAAAGAGCTGGAAATCCTACAAAATCCTGCCCTCAAATCATGCTTAAATCAGATCATGCAAACAGTTCCTATTCCTTCGCTACTAGTATCAGCAGGAATCGAACTCCTAGCCATCAGAATGGACTTCATACTCATGCAGCACATAAGCCGAATACCTATCAAGCACGACAAACACCATTTGTTCCGCAAAATCCAGAAAAGAGCTATAAGAGCTCATACTATAAAAAAAAAATTAGAAAACATCCGATCATAAATAATATCATCACCACAGTGGAGAACAAAGAAATAATACTATACCCCTCCTACATGGACCTATAATGGAAACTGGAGACACCCTACTATTAAAGAAAAAAGTTGTGGCAACATCATAAAAAACATAATAAGTGCAATAATAAAAGAGAAAAAATATCAAAACATAGGCATCTTTAGTGATGGCTCTAAAACCTGAAACCCTAATGCAACAGCAGCAGCTTTCTACTGTCCCTCTACACAAGAAAAAAAAAATGTTCTCCCTAATAACCGGAAACCTGTATTACAGATTCCGAACTTAGCGCCATCCTGGAAGCAACCCGGCACTGCCAGCAACACAAGAATTCTTCTATTACAGTCTTCACAGATAGCAAAGCCTCACTCTTGGACATGCAAAAGAAGCTGAATCAAAATTATGCAAAAGACCTGCCATCCCTGATTTTAGAACCTGAAACCCTAATGCAACAGCATTAGGAAAATGACGATTGATCAGAGAAAACGTGCAATACAAAATACGTGCGGAGCTGGAAAAGTCAATGGCTTCAAAGGCTCTCTCGAGGCAACGTGGTAATGACAATTATGCTACTTAACTTGGACACCAGATCAGAGAAATCGACTCTTTACATCTCTAATGTGGGCGAAGGAAAAGCGTCATCGCTCCTCTAAGGCTGCATGCCGCCAGACGAACTTGCACTTTTTTGACGGACAGCTATCACCTTCTCGCAATGCTCTGGCCGATTCCAAGTATGGAAAAAGACTACACTTCTTTAGTTCGCCCTCGTTCGGCGAAGCTCCAGCAACAAGTGTCTTTTCTCATCTCCTTGTCCGCGTCTCTTGCGGACCAAAGATCACCATCTGGGGAACCATGGCTATCTGTCATTGGCTAGCGAATCTTTTGACCCCAGATGGCGGTTCTTTACGTGCACTGTAGGTCACGGTCCAGGAAAATTAAAGATATGACCTGTAATATAAAGTACCAACTCATTCAAGCTATTCAATGTAGCCCGTGGTTTGCCATACAAGTGGATGAGTCGACAGACGTAGCCTGGGCTAGCTCAATTACTTGTTTTTGTGCGTGGAAAATTCCAGGATGCAATATTTGAAGATGTGTTACTTTTTAAGTCTCTCAAAACTACTACTACGGGTGAGGATACTTTTAATATATTTCATTCATTTTTTGCCGAAAACAACCTTGGATGGAAAAATTGTATTTCTATATGTACTAATGGAGCAAAAACAATCACAGGACTAGCAGGTCGTATAGAACAAGTTGAACCAGAATCTAAGTTCACTCATTGTTGTCTTCACCGTGAAGCAGTGATAACTAAATTTCTCCCTGATGATTTGAAAGGCCTGTAAATGGTAGCTAGGCGTAAACTGGAAGGAGAGCTGTGTACCAATCCCTAGTGATGATGCACAGAACCGGCCAGGTCTAGCACCTAATATCCGACCCCGCCTTCTCGTGGTGCAGGACGTTAGTACCTTTCAAAAGAGATATTCTCTTTTGGAAGGGAACGGAAGGGGAGGGCTGCCAGTTCAGTATGGCCTGCTGATCTGGTCATCTACGGCCACTTTTTTCTTTTTTTTCAACCCTGCTGAGGAGTGGTCAACTTCACAGGGTCCTGGTGCTGACCATTTATACCTACTAGACTGGACTTGTTTATGGGTTTGAGCTTGATTATTGATCCTGGACTTGCTGCACCGGTGGGTCTCTGTTGAGGGAGAGTCTGCCGCTGTGTTTTCTGTTTGCTTCTGAGTTGCCAGCTCTAAGTGAACAGAGGCATGGAATACCTTATATTAGCTGGTGGGTAATCTTAATCAGAGGCCATCGCAGGTACCTGAACCTTACTTAGCAAGTTGGGCATCGTCAAGCCTAAACTGGAGTAATGTGTCTCAAGCAGGCCATATGGCTCTTGAAAAAGCCCACTTCAAAAGGTGGTGCCTGAAGTTCCTACCAGCATCGGTGACTTCGGCCTTTAGCGGAGAAGGAACAGGTCTTTGCCCCATGCCTGCGATCAGGGGGCTGTTTGATATTGTTGGCCCTACCAATCTCAATAAACCTAATTTCTTTAAAAATCCTACTAATCATTTTCTTTCTGCAGGAACGTGGAACGTGATGACATTACATAGACATTATTCTCTTGATGTCCTCATGCAGGAATTCCAGCGCTATAACCTAGATATTCTTGGCTTGCAAGAGACCAGATGGACAGGTAAAGGTGAGATACTTAAAAATAACTTTATATTTCTCTTTACAGGGAGGGAGGATGGAAAGCATCACCAAGACATGGGTCTGCTGCTCAGCAGACATGCTAGTGATGCTCTTCTAGGATATGACTGCATTAATGAAAGGTTTCTTACAACAAAATTTCGGACAACTATTAAAGACTTGAATGTTATCTGCTGTTATGCCCCCACTGAGGATGCTGATGAGGATGACAAGGATAGGTTTTACGGACAACTTCAGGATATTTTGAATTCTGACAAGAAAAGAGATATTGCCCTTGTTCAACGTGACTTCAATGCCAAAGTTGTTACTGACTCTGATCTTTCGGGAGGGGTGATAGGCCCTTTTGGTATTGGTAGCTGCAATGGCAATGGGCAACGTCTCCTACAGGTAAGTAAACTCAATGGTTTCAGAATAACTAACACATATTACAAACACCGCGACATACATAAATACACCTGGGTTTCATCTGATGAGCTGCATAGGAATATGATTGATTATATATTAATTAACAGCAAATCGGCTAGTTCTGTTAGTAATACCAGGGCATATAGGGGAGCTGAAATTGGATCTGACCATTATCTTGTTAAAAGTGTCCTGCAACTTAAACTTAAAAAGTGTTGTGCTAGGGTTAAAAAATTTATCTTTAATACTGAAGCTCTGAAAGACCGAGTTATAGCTAAAGCTTACCATGATAGGTTACTTAGTCATTATGACAGTCATGGTTTGCTTAATACTGAAGTTGAGGAAGAATGGGGACATTTTAAACAGGCTTTTTTGAAAACTAACAGTACTCTTTTAGGAAAAAAGGAGCAGAGGAGACAAAATTATTTAAGTGATAAGGCACTTGAGGTTATTTCAGAAAGAAGGAACTGCAGGAATGTCCTTAATCAGTACCCAACTAGTCCTAATAGAAAGCATTACAGAGAACTTAATAAACGTGTAAAAGATTAGTTAGCTGCTGATAAGAAAAGAATCTTATGGCTTAATGGTTTGGCTGACAAAGCCGAGGAAGCAGTTAGACAGCACAACAGCAGAGAGCTGTAACAGATAGTTAATGTTTCGTGTGGTAGAAAACGGACAGGTTTAAATGGATTGCAGGATAAACAAGGTAAGGTTATAGAAGGTGAGGATTCTGTCATGGCTAGGTGGGCTGAGCATTTCAGTGATGTTCTAAACAATGTGCTTAGTTCTACTCCCATTGTGTGTAATGATGATAGATGCATTGGCAGCTTTAATGTTGGCCCTATAACACAATCTGAAGTTATTTTGGCTATTTCTAAACTTAAACTTCATAAATCTCCAGGGGTAGATGAAATTACTACAGAAATGCTCAGAGCTGGGAATGTTTTGGTTACCACTTGGATGACTGAAATTCTGAATAACTTTTATGATAAAGGCATGGTTACTAAAGATTTTACCAGAGCTATTATTATCCCTATTTTCAAAAAAGGTGATCGCAGATCTCGTGATAACTATAGGGGTATCAGCTTACTCTCTGTTCCAGGTAAAGTTCTTTCGATGATTGTGCTTAATAGAATTAAGAATCTGGTTGATAGTCAATTGCGTGATGAGCAATGTGGATTCAGAAGTGGTAGGGGATGTGTAGATCAGATATTTTCACTTAGGCAGATTCTTGAGAAATGTTTAGAGTTTCAGAAACCTTTGGTTGCTAGCTTTGTTGATTTCAAAAAGGCTTTCGACTCTGTTGATCGTCATAATTTGTGGTTGATTGTGCGATCATATGGTATACCAGACAAGTTAGTTAACATAATGAAAGCTATCTATAATAACACTGAGTCGTGTTTGAGAGTTGGTAAGTCTTGTAGCAATTGGTTTAGCATTACGTCTGGTGTTCGACAAGCGTGCATTTTGTCTCCTTTTCTCTTTAGTTTGGTTGTTGATTATGTTTTGCGAAATTCGCTTCAAGGGAAAGATTTTGGCTTTAAATTGGCTGGAGATACGAAAATTTCTGATATAGATTATGCTGATGATTTAGCCCTTTTGTCAAATGATGTTGATGAGATGAACTCTTTCATTCGATCTGTTGATGAGACTGGTAGTAGAGTAGGTTTGGTTATAAACAGAGAGAAAACTAAAGTGATGAAAATTGGTCAGGCAGGTTGTGATTCAGTTCATCTGAATGGTTGCAGTCTTGAGCAGGTGTCACAGTTTAATTACCTTGGGAGCTATGTAACAGATACTGGTGATGTGCGGCATGAGATTAACAGACGAATAGGGATTGCTGCTGGGACTTTTAAGAATCTATGGAAATTGTGGAGAAATAGGCGTATACACCTAAAGACTAAAATTAGACTGTATAATAGTTTGGTTCTTTCTAGGGTTAGTTATGGTAGTGAAACTTGGACACTTTCTAAACAAGATAACAGGAAATTAGATACTTTCGATTCCAGATGCTTACGCAGTATCTTGGGCATTAAGTGGTTGAACTTTGTAACTAATGATGAGCTTAGGCAAAGGAGTTTTCAACCTCCTTTAAGCAGCATATTGTGCAGAGAGAGACTCCGGTAGTTTGGCCATGTTGCCCGTATGGATAATTATATGTAGATTGACGAATAGGGTTATGAACAGTGTGCCTAGAGGCCTTCAGAAGGAGGGGGAGACCTAGGATGTGGTGGGCAGACAATGTCAAACAGGACCTTGTTAGAATTGGTTGCAGTGGCCGGATGCAGCAGATGTAGCTCAGGACAAATATGCTTGGAGAATTAAACTGCGCGGTCTGGTTGGACCACCGTAGCCCATGGCTGCTTCATGATGATGATGATGATGATGATGATGATTTGAAAAGAATTCTGGATAAAATTGTACAAATGGTTAGTTTCATCCAAACCTGATCATTGAAGTTCCGACTTTTTTCAATTATTGTGAAGAAATTTTTAGCCTGCATAAGAGATTGCTGCTTCACACAGACGTACGTTGGTTGTCAGGAGGAAATGTTCTTTGTCGTTTATTTAAACTCCACAATGCAGTACACTTTTTCTCATCGACCACGAGTTTCGACTTTCATTGAGACTACAAGACTTAGAATGGCTTCTACGGTTAGCATATTTAGCTACTATTTTTGAAAAAATTTATATTTTGAATTTATCATTGCAAGTATACAATGTTCATGTGTTCTACGTTGAGAAGAAAACAGAGGCCATAATGAAAAAATTATCTCTGGGAAATTGGAATTAAATAAAACAGCTATGACAAATTTCAATGACTAGATTCATTTCTTAAAGAAAATGAGCAAACGATTGCAGACTTTCGATCATTTGCTCATTTTTTGTTGTCAGACATCAGACAACAAATAATCATTCACTTAAGCACTCTTAAAACTATTATAAGGCAAGTAGTGAATTCACAACTGAGCCCCCCACGCACTGTTCTTTCCCCTATGACGTCACAGGCCACACCCCATATTAATATTCCTTACTAATTATCCATAATTCATAATTAATTAATAATTAATTAAAAACTAATTAATATTTACCCCCTTTATTAAAAATTCCCCCTTTACTAAAAAACCGTGGCGCCATCTAGGTATATGATGAGTAATATATGTAGAAAAGCCCTCAATTTTAGTCGTAATTTCTCCAATTTTTAACTCCCCTTCATTAAAAAAATTCTTATCAAAATTCCACCCCCTTTGTTAATACGCAACCCCTCATTAAAAAAATCTTATCAAAAGTTCCGCCCCCTTTATTAAAAATTCCTCACCATTTATGGAAAACCCCGTGGCGCCCTCTAGTGTATATGATGAGTACTATATTTAGAAAAGCCCTGAATTTTAGTCGTAATTTTTACAAGATTTGACTCCCCCCTCATTAAAAAAACCCTTATCAAAAGTTCCCCCTTTATTAAAAACCCTACCTGTATTATTAAGACCCCCTGGATGACCTATATTTTTAAGCCCCCCCTCTTTAAAGACCCCGTGGTTGATTCACCTGTATTTTTTAACCTCCCTGAATTTAGTAACACCTGAAAAAGATTTTTGGCAGTACCATCTAGTGCATACTTTAGCAAGATTTTAAGCGAAATAATTCCCAATTTTTGACTCAGCCTTATCAAAAGTTCCGCACCCTCTTTTATTAAACTCCCCCTCACTGATCACATACTCACGAAAAAGTCCCTTGGTTTAACGTGGTAACAGTATATTCCATGTATTTATTATCTTGTGAATTTTTATTCCTTATTAATTTTATTACTTAAACACTTATCAAAACTACCTCCCCCTCATTAAATATCCCCCGATATCAAAAGTACCGACCCCTCTATTAAACTTTCCCCTCACTGATCACAAACTCCCATCCCTTGGTATCTACTCTCATCTGAAATTTTCCAAGTCCACTAAACTTTTTCGGTGGCAACCAGCTCTCAGAACGGCTGATGCAATCCTCAAAATAATTACAAACTCCCAACTTTTACTCCCTTTCATTAAAAAAAACCCTTATCAACAGTTCCCCCCCACTTTTTAGGACTATCCCACAGCAACTGATTTAAAAGACTGTCCTGCAGAAAATGAAAAAATGCTATTGGCTAAAAAAAATTAATAAAAGGAAAACAGCGGAAAAATCTGATTTAAAATCAAATTATTCGTAATTCTGAAAAATATTGAGGGGTAATATGGTCAGGTATCCTGTATGGGCGACATGAAAGATCCACTTTAGAACACTCAACAAGCGTTCGGCACCTCACCCCGGACCACGTTTTACTGATGGATAGTTTTACAATCATCAGATATCTGTGTTTCTGCACTTTCCACGTCAGGACTTGTTTTGGAACGATAAAGTGGTTTTACGTTAAATCTGCCATGTCTCAATTAGTTACTCTCTGTAAGTATATCCGATACGTGACAGGGTTTTATTCCTAATATTTATTACCACCGTAGCCTCAGTACATGATACAAACTCGTTCCTAGGAAGTAACGCTAAACAGTAAGATAACAATTTCTTCCTCCGAAGAAAAATCAGCTATGGGAGTAATCATTTTTTAAAAATCTACAGTTCTAAACGCTCTCACAGTTTTTAAAAATCGTCTTTTCCACCGTTTCTTGGCGAACGTATGACACATCACGCTGATGAAATTTTATTTTGCGTTGCAGCGTCAGTTCGTTAGTACATGCTTTACAAGGTCAGTTGTTTTCATCGGGTAAATTCTGCAAAGAAACGCGGCCGAATGCTAAAGGTAGAAATCATAAGTTTCTGAATGGGCAAAAAAAGAACTTCAGTTCCAACACGAGTTACTGGAGTAGGGAACAATAGTTTGAGCAAATACACTAACCTACTATAAAAAATAACACATAAGTTTCACGCGATCGTACCCTCTCAACTTACCTGAGTTAATCCACCGAAATTTTATTTGCAACTGGACTGATAGTCAAAATTTAGCAAATACTTCAACGATTATATCAATATGTCTATGGAGCAACCTACATGAGAAAGCTTCTTCGGCTACATAAAAATCCGCCTAACTATGCTCTGACATATATGTTCTGATCGGGCCTCAGTAAAAGAATTCTGCACTTTTGTCACGAAAATCGATGTTCTCACGTAGAGCATACAAGAAGCGACAAACAAAAGCTCCTACTATCATTGTCACGAGATCTGCTGAAATGGCCGGGAGACACACCACGGCAACAAGCTGCCCAACGTACAATGGTCACACGGCCACTCACACACTTACCTATGGAAAGCAGATAAGCCGAAGCATATCTAATTCCTTTACTTGTGAGCAGACTGCCCACTCCATTCCTTAATGAGAAAGTTAAATAATTACTCGTTTCATGATGAAATGCAGCAGTTCAAAATAAGGAATTCTTCTGCTGCCTCAAGAGATGCACTTAAAAATTGATAAGAATCTATGAAATTCAAAGTTCCGAGAGAGAATGCTGTGTATTTTTTCATATTATTGGGAATGCAATTAATCTTCTTATTTTTGATCATACTGATTCCTTGCACATGGCTGTCCTTTAGGTTATGAAATATAACTGGAATCTTATTTGGGAGCTTAAAATTCAGATTACACACATTATGAGCTGGTCCTCGGAGAAGCACTGGGGGGAAGAAGACTATACCATGCAATGAAACTTATTCGACATAAAAAACCTAGGCCAATATCACGACTTGTACACCGACGTGCTCCTCTTAGCCGATGTGTTTCAGAAAACCTTGGTTTGCTTCACTTCACTGTCATACAATCTTAGAAATAAACTCAGTTTATAGTTTAATCTTCAGATGCATGTTTCTCCATAGAATCGTAAACTCTCAATATCTATTCTTTGCATTTCTTCATACATCTCGCAAGATAATTAAAGTAACTTGCTTGAAAGAACACAATCAATGATTCATCTTCCCTATGTATATATTTACTTTCAAAGCACCATTTGCTGAAAAGGTGAAATCGCAAGCGTCATCTGAGTCAGATTATTATTTTTTTCATATATCTGCTAATTCTTTACGTTGAAAATCTCACAATAGCCTGAAATGGACAGTACTTTACCCACGATACAGCTATAAATTATGATAACCAACAGATTAAAAGATTTATCTCAAAGACGGTAGATTAGCACACTCAGCTTCATATCTAAGAAACCTAGAGATCCATGGTAAGACATGAGTGTTGTTTTTCTACTGAGCACCTATGTCGTATGAAAGGATTCTGCAACCATTATGACAAAAAGCTGGATAAAGCCATTTTTAAAGATACACTATTTCGAACTCATTAAAATTCTTATATGCAGTCAACAGAGATTTGCACTAAGGATGTCTATATTTTCGGATCCGCTCTCAGACTCTTTTCAGGGTTCTGTGTGTATTTCTACAGTTCCCTACTGCGTTTCAATAAGCGCGTAAGTAAACTGCGTGTATAAGGGCAAAGGTGGTTATTTTTAGCTGCAAGCACACGTTTTTTCGACAATGATATGTATTCGTGTTTTTCACTACACGAGGAAACCTAACACACGCATTTTCATGTCTAAGAATCGGGTTTAGTTATTTTTCCTGCATGAGAATATATATTTCTACACTATTGTGGAATTCTTAGAACAAGTGGTACTATGTCTGTGTGAAAGTGGATGTTTTTCCGGCAAGCACACGTGTTTTGATAAACTTATGTATTTGTGTTTCACTTGTGTTGTAAATCTGAAATAATACAACCTATAGAAAGTAGCATTACTCCAGTAAATTCCATTAGTGTGTACTAAATGCTTCTCGATTCTGAGGACTCCCAGAACCGATCTGTATTCAACCTTATACTTGCAACCCCGATACTTTGCATTTCAACCGTTTTACGACCTAACGCGTAAAGCGTCAAGTCTTTCAACGGTTATTTCACACTTCAAACACTCATCAAGAGAATCAATCGCCACAATACAGAAGTCAGATTAAAAACGAAAAGCGATAGGAACGCGAAATAAAAGCACCCTACCCGCATTCTCAAATTAAAAGAAACAATACCAAAAACGTAACATAAGCATTCATCGGTTCGCCTGAAAACAGCTAAGATACAAAACAACCCGACAGAGGGTGCACTATGTCAGCAAGTAGAATACTAGTAACAATAGTTTAACCAGAAATATTGATTTTTAAGTATTAGGGTGTTAATTTCTTACAACAACTTTCATTTCTAGTAACGATGTAACATTATTTTTCCTGCAAACATTCAGTTTTTGTGCAAGCATGTGAATATTACATGTAACTTTTCAGTTGTATGTGAATCAAATATTCACTTTTCTGAACATGGGTGAAATCGCTCCAATGGAGTGAACTACGGTGAAATCGATTACTCACACAGGACAAGGCCCACACATTGGAAATAGGTGATAAATCCTACAGTTCGAGATCAATAGCTGAAGGTTGGCCCGGAAGGTTGGTGGGAGGAGACTGAGGTAGAATAGTTGGACCAGTAGTGGTTTGCGAAGTTATTTATTGGTGAATTACCAGTATCAGTGCCAGCAGAGTTCTAAGAGCTGGTACAAGGTGAAGGCAAACCGGTATTCTTTCAAACATGTAAAGTGTCTGCTTCTTCATATCTATATACTATTCTTTCGAGCACAAATGTTAAAAGACCTCTGTCAGGTTGTTTTGTATCTTAGCTGTTTTCAGGTGAACCGATGAATGCTTATGTTACGTTTTTGGTATTGTTTCTTTTAATGTGAGAATGCGGGTAGGGTGCTTTTATTTCGCTTTCCTATCGCTTTTCGTTTTCAATCTGACTTCTGTATTGTGGCGATTGATTCTTTTGATGAGTGTTTGAAGTGTGAAATAACCGTTGAAAGACTTGGCGCTTTACGCGTTAGGTCGTAAAACGGTTGAAATGCAAAGTATTGTCTAACAGATCGGTTCTGGGAGTCCTCAGAATCGAGAAGCATTTAGTACACACTAATGGAATTTACTGGAGTAATGCTACTTTCTATAGGTTGTATTATTTCAGATTTAAAACACAAGTGAAACACAAATACATAACTTTATCAAAAAATGTGTGCTTGCCCGAAACACATCCACTTTCACACAGAAATAGTACCACTTGTTCTAAGAATTCCACACTAGTGTAGAAATATATATTCTCATGCAGGAAAAATAAATAAACCGATTCTTAGACATGTAAATGCGTGTGTTAGATTTCCTCGTGTAGTGAAAAACACGAATACATGTCATTGTCGAAAAAACGTGTGCTTGCAGCTAAAAATAACCACCTTTTACGATTTATGGAGAAACATGCATCTGAAGATTAAACTATAAAATGAGTTTATTTCTAAAATTGTATGACAGTGAAGTGAAGCAAACCAAATTTTACTGAAACACATCGGCTAAGAGGAGCACGTCGGTGTACAAGTCGTGATATTGGCCTAGGTTTTTTATGCCGAATAAGTTTCATTGCATGGTATAGTCTTCTTCCCCCTAGTGCTTCTCCGAGGACCAGCTCATAATGTGTGTAATCTGAATTTTAAGCTCCCAAATAAGATTCCAGTTATATTTCATAACCTAAAGGACAGCCATGTGCAAGGAATCAGTATGATCAAAAATAAGAAGATTAATTGCATTCCCAATAATATGAAAAAATACACAGCATTCTCTCTCGGAACTTTGAATTTCATAGATTCTTATCAACTTTTAAGTGCATCTGTTGAGGCAGCAGAAGAATTCCTTATTTTGAACTGCTGCATTTCGTCATGAAACGAGTAATTATTTAACTTTCATTCATTAAGGAATGGAGTGGGCAGTCTGCTCACAAGTAAAGGAATTAGATATGCTTCGGCTTATCTGCTTTCCATAGGTCAGTGTGTGAGCGGCCCTGTGACCATTGTACGTTGGGCAGCTTTTTGCCGTGGTGTGCCTTACGGCCATTTCAGCAGATCACGTGACAATGATAGTAGGAGCTTTTGTTTGTCGCTTCTTGTATGCTCCACGTGAGAACATCGATTTTCGTGACAAAAGTGCAGAATTCTTTTACTGAGGCCCGATCAGAACATATATGTCAGAGCATAGTTAGGCGGATTTTTATGTAGCCGAAGAAGCTTTCTCATGTAGGTTGCTCCATAAGATATATTGATATAATCGTTGAAGTATTTGCTAAATTTTGACTATCAGTCCAGTTGCAAATAAAATTTCGGTGGATTAACTCAGGTAAGTTGAGAGGGTACGATCGCGTGAGACTTATGTATTATTTTTTATAGTAGGTTAGTGTATTTGTTAAAACTATTGTTCCCTACTCCATTAACTCGTGTTGGAACTGAAGTTCTTTTTTTTGCCCAATCAGAAACTTATGATTTCTACCTTTATCATTCGGCCGCGTTTCTTTGCAGAATTTACCTGATGAAAACAACTGACCTTGTAAAGCGTGTACTAACGAGCTGACGCTGCAACGCAAAATAAAATTTCATCAGCGTGATGTGTCATACGTTCGCCAAGAAACGGTGGAAAAGACGATTTTTAAAAACTGTGAGAGCGTTTAGAACTATAGATTTTTAAAAAATGATTACTCCCATAGCTGATTTTTCCTCGGAGGAAGAAATTGTTATCTTACTGTGTAGCGTTACTTCCTAGGAACGAGTTTGTATCATGTACTGAGGCTACGGTGGTAATAAATATTAGGAATAAAACCCTGTCACGTATCGGATATACTTACAGAGAGTAACTAATTGAGACATGGCAGATTTAACGTAAAACCACTTTATCGTTCCAAAACAAGTCCTGACGTGGAAAGTGCAGAAACACAGATATCTGATGATTGTAAAACTATCCATCAGTAAAACGTGGTCCGGGGTGAGGTGCCGAACGCTTGTTGAGTGTTCTAAAGTGGATCTTTCATGTCGCCCATACAGGATACCTGACCATATTACCCCTCAATATTTTTCAGAATTACGAATAATTTGATTTTAAATCAGATTTTTCCGCTGTTTTCCTTTTATTAATTTTTTTTTAGCCAATAGCATTTTTTCATTTTCTGCAGGACAGTCTTTTAAATCAGTTACTGTGGGATAGTCCTAAAAAGTGGGGGGGAACTGTTGATAAGGGTTTTTTTTAATGAAAGGGAGTAAAAGTTGGGAGTTTGTAATTATTTTGAGGATTGCATCAGCCGTTCTGAGAGCTGGTTGCCACCGAAAAAGTTTAGTGGACTTGGAAAATTTCAGATGAGAGTAGATACCAAGGGATGGGAGTTTGTGATCAGTGAGGGGAAAGTTTAATAGAGGGGTCGGTACTTTTGATATCGGGGGATATTTAATGAGGGGGAGGTAGTTTTGATAAGTGTTTAAGTAATAAAATTAATAAGGAATAAAAATTCACAAGATAATAAATACATGGAATATACTGTTACCACGTTAAACCATGGGACTTTTTCGTGAGTATGTGATCAGTGAGGGGGAGTTTAATAAAAGGGGGTGCGGAACTTTTGATAAGGCTGAGTCAAAAATTGGGAATTATTTCGCTTAAAATCTTGCTAAAGTATGCACTAGATGGTACTGCCAAAAATCTTTTTCAGGTGTTACTAAATTCAGGGAGGTTAAAAAATACAGGTGAATCAACCACGGGGTCTTTAAAGAGGGGGGGCTTAAAAATATAGGTCATCCAGTGGGGTCTTAAAAATGCAGGTAGGGTTTTTAATAAAGGGGGGGAACTTTTGATAGGGGGTTTTTTAATGAGGGGGTGTCAAAAATTGGAAAAATTAGAACTAAAATTCAGGGCTTTTCTAAATATAGTACTCATCATATACACTAAAGGGCACCATGGGCTTGTCATAAAGGGGGAGGTATTTTTAAAAATGGGGGATTTTTAATAAAGGGGGCAGAACTTTTGATAAGTCATTTTTAATGAGGGGTTGCGTATTAACAAAGGGGGTATTTTAATGAGGGGTGTCAAAAGTTGGAAAAATTACGACTAAAATCGAGGGCTTTTCTAAATATAGTACTCATCATATACACCAGATGGTGCCACGGTTTTTCAATAAAGGGGGAGGAATTTTTAAAAAAAGGCGTAAAAATATTATTTAATTTTAATTAATTATTAATTAATTATTAATTATTAAGTGTGCATATTAATAAGGGGCGTGGTGTGTGACGTCATAGGGGGAAGCATAGTGCGTGTGGGACCCAGTTGGGAACTCACTACTAAGGCAGTATTTTCCACCCCCTGATTTAAACGCAAAAATGGATTAGAGACCCCTTCACATTTGATTTGGAAAAATGTGAGCTTCCATAGTCCAATAAAGGAGAGTTGATTTTTCTTGTGACAATAATTTAAAAAACATTCATTCCAAAATGCCATTGATTAGATTTTGGATTGGAGTGAAGAAGGAATGTTACCTTTGACAACTCATTTATGTGAATATGGTTTTTCATTTTTAACTGCTTTAAAAAATTAATATAGGAACAGGCTGGACGTTGAAGATAACTTGCGACTCTATCTTAGCAATGTAACCCCAACCATTGATAAATTGTGCAAGCTTAAACTAGCGCAACCATTTCACTGATTACCCAGTAAAATATTTATAATTTTATAAGATTTGTTAAATGGTTTATGTTATTTTTTGTGCTTATTTATATAGGGTGATTCGAAAGGTCTTAGACAAACTGTAAAGGTAGGTCAGGAATACAAAAACAAACCATTTTTACATGGGAACATATAGCCGCAAACGCCATCCGAGTGTGCTGGAGGTACAGGAGGAATCAAAAATAAAGAAATACAAGTAAGGTATAACAACATGTTTATTAGACATCATGTTTACAATTTCAGAGGAAGTACTTAAAGTTCTTTCCATCCGCAACAATACATGCTTCGCAACGTTGACACATGGATCGACGAATGTGTTCAAAAATGCCAGGCCTCTCGCGGACACGTGCTGCTGCCTCAGCAACTCTTGCAACATGGCCTTTGAGGTAACCACAGAGGAAGAAATCAATGTGGACAAGTCAGGTGATCTTGGTGGCCAAGCGACAGATCCGCCCTGGCCAATCCATTGCGCAGGAAAGGTGCTGTTGAGATACTCGCACACAAACAAGGTGAAATGTACGGGCTTCCCATCGTGCTGAAACCACATGCATCGGCGCACAGATACAGGAACATAATGCAGTAGTTCCGGCAAGACCTCCTCCAGGAATATCCGATAACTACGCTCGTCTAGTCGTGATGGAAGAAGGTATGGCCCAAGCAAACAGACTCCATGCTCCAGGCTCCACGCTGAAACATTTATGGTGAACCGGTGTTGTACAGCACAGGGGCGTGTAACTCGTGGGTTGTCATGTGCCCACACATGCAAATTATGAACATTAACAACACCCTCATGTGAGAAGGTAGCTTTATCAATGAAGAGAACCAATGCTGGAAATTCTAGCTGTGCGACACATTTTTACAAAAACCAACGTGCCAATTCCAGACGCAGGTGGTCATCTCCTTCTTCCAATGACTGGACCCGTTGCATGTGAAAAGGTTGTAACAATTCCTCGTGTAATACTCGCCACACGCTGGGTTGAGGTACATGAATGTGATGCGAAATAGCTCATGTACTTGTACTTGGATTGCGTTCAATTTCATGTAAGACCGCTTCTTCCATGACAGGTGTGCACGTCGTTCGATCCCGACCACAATGGCTGTTTACTTCGAAAGATCCAGTTTCACACAATCTGTGGTGCAAACGTTTGATGATGGGATTCGCGTCTGTTTGGGAACCGTTCACAATACAATCACACCGCACCTCGTCCGTTTCCATTCACTGCCACATAAGCTAAGTGCATATCTGCCCTCTCAGTATTACTGTAACGATGCATCCTACTCCCGCATCGTCAATGACTCGAATGATGATGACTCGCACTGCCCAACACAATTTCTGGCAAATAACGCCCTTTAGCACACTCAGGTGGCGTTTGCGGCTCTATGTTCCTAGGTAAAAATGGTTTATTTTTCTATTCCTAACCTACCTTTACAGTTTGTCTAGGACCTATTGAATCACTCTGTATGTGTAATTTATGAATACAAAATTTAATTGGGGTGGGTGTGGCTCAATCGGTAGCACGCCAGGCTCGTAATCTGTAGTTCCCAGTTTCGAGTCCCAGCTGGGTCAGCGTTGAGATTTATCTCCGCAAAATTCCCCGCCCTGCCCACGGTCAGTAGGCGACACCGATGGGCTTGGAAAGGCCGCCGTCCGTCGGATGGGACGTTAAGCTGTGGCCCTGTGTGCGGGAGAGCCATACCTTGTGCACGTTAAAGAACACGCTGGATGGCCTTGACGGGAGGCTACCATCTGTCTCCCAACAGCTGTTCCAGTGGGTCCCCTCCCCCAACCTTCTCTGAGCCTTCGGGGTCCATGTGACCTGGCCATTTAGCCCATGGTGTGCAAAAAAGTGCCGCTCAGAGGTAAAACAACCCAACGCAACCCAAAATTTAATCTGTATATCTATATATATGCATTATTTTATTCCAATTTTTATACTATAACTATAGTTTTATCTGTCTATACAAGGGGTACGCCAGATCTATACACATTTCCAGGGGGTACGTGAAGCATAAAATGTAGAGAACCAGTGGTCTAAGCCATAGGATACTTGCTGTTGTTCTACAAGATAGTCATCAGGTCCTGATGCCTTCAATCACCATTGCCTAATGTTCCTAATAAATTCACATCTCTCTCTTGTTAGCTAAAACACCTTAAGCAACAGGAGTAACACGTAAATAAAACAACTTACTAACTAAAGAAATAATGAAATGTTCAATAATCAGTAAGCAAAATCATTATTTAAAAATCAGTACAATAACACTACTCTTTTATGTACAGTATTTCGCAATCAAAATTTACATCCCAAAATTATTATAAAAGAACCGAAATTGGAAGGACGACAACTCTGGCTACTTTTCTCTTTTTTTCTACCCTGCTGAGGAGTGGTTAACCACACAGGGTACTGGGCTGACCATGTAAACCCACTGGACTGGACTGAATTAAGGCTCTGAGCTTGATTATGGAACCTGAATTTGCCGCACTGGTGAGCATCTGTGGAAGGAAAATTTTATGATGTGTTTTCTGTTTGTTTGTGGGTTGACAGACCCAAGTGATTACATTGATGGGATATGTTTATCAGCTGGTGGATAATCCTGAGCAGAGGTAATCGCAGGCACCTGAACTCTTGCTTCTACGGGCATCGTCAAACCTGCATTGGTGGAAATCCTCCAGTGTAGATGGCTTCAGCCTTTAGTGGGGGGAACGGGTCTTTGCCCAATGTCTGCGATTAGAGGGATGTTTGATATTGTCGCCATTCCCTCTCTCAATACACATAGTTTCTATAAACATCCCACTAAGCATATTCTCTCCATAGATAGTTGGAATGTGAGGATTCTGCACAGAGCTTATTCTCTTGATGTCCCCACAAAAGAATTCCACCGTTATAATTTAGATAAATGGACAGATAAAGGTCAGATTCTTAAAAATAATCTTAAATTTCTCTTTTCATGGAGGGAAGACAATAAACATCACCAAGGCGTGGGTCTGCTTCTCAGCAGACACGCTAGTGATGCTCTTCCAGGATATGAGTGCATTAATGAAAGGTTTCTTACAGCAAAATTTCAGACAAGCATTAAAAACTTGAATGTTATCTGCTGTTATGCCCCCACTGAGGATGCTGATGAGGATGAGAAGGATAGGTTTTACGGACAACTTCAGGACATTTTGAATTCCGTCAAGGAGATATTACCCTTGTTCTAGGTGACTTCAATGCCAAAGTTGGTACTACTACCTTTGGGTAGGAGTGATAGGCCCTTTTGGTATTGGTAGCTGCAATGGGCAACGTCCCCTACAGGTAAGTAAACTCAATGGTTTCAGGATAACTAACACTTATTACAAACACCGTGACATACATAAGTACATATGGGTTTCACCTGATGGGCTGCATAAGAATATGATTGATTATGTATTAATTAACAGCAAATGGGCTAGTTCTGTTAGGAGTACCAAGTAATATAGGGGAGCTGAAATTGGATCTGACCATTACCTTGTTATAAGTGTCTTACAACTTAAACTGAAAAACGTGTTGTGCTAAGATTTAAAAATTTACTTTGAATTCTGAAGCTCTGAAAGACCCTGTTATAGCTAAAGCTTACCATACAGGTTACTTAGTCATTATGACGGTCATGGTTTGCTTACTACTGAAGTTGAGGAAGAATGGGACCATTTGAAACAGGAGTTTTTTGAAAACTAACAGTATTCTTTTAGGAAAAAGGAGCAGATGAGAAGGAATTATTTGAGTGATAAAGCACTTGAGCTTATATCAGAAAGAAAGAATTGCAGGAATGTCCTTAATCAATACCCTACTAGTCCTAATATAAAGGATTACAGAGAGCTTAATAAACGTGTAAAAGATCAGTTAGCTGCTGATAAGAAAAGATTCTTTTGGCTTGACGGTTTGGCTGACAAAGCCGAGGAAGCTGTTAGACAGCACAACAGCAGAGAGCTGTACCAGATAGTTAATGTTTTGTGTGATAGAAAACGGACAGGTGTACAGGGATTGAATGATAAACAAGGTAATGTTATTGAAGCTGAGGATTCTGTCATGGCTAGGTGGGCTGAGCATTTCAGTGATGTTCTAAACAATGTGGTTAGTTCAACTTCCATTATTTGCAATGATGATAGATGAATTGTTGGCTTTAATGTTGGCCCTATAACGCAATCTGAAGTTATTTTGGCTGTTTTTAAACTTAAACCTAATAAATCACTAGGAGTACATGAAATTACTACGGAAATGCTTAGAGCTGGGAACATTTCTGTTACCACTTGGATGACTGAAATTTTGAATATCTTTTATGATAAAGGCATGGTTCCTAAGGATTTTACCAGAGCTATTATTACCCCTATTTTCTAAAAAGGTTATCGCAGTTCTTGTGATAACTATACGGGTATCAGCCTACTCTCTGTTCCAGGGAAAGTTCTTTGCAAGATTGTGCTTTCTAGAATTAAAAATCTGGTTGACATGCAATTTTCTGATGAGCAATGTGGATTCAGAAGTGGTAGGGGATATGTAGATCAGATATTTTTACTTAGACAGATTGTTGAGAAATGTTTAGAGTTTCAGAAACCTTTGGTTGCCAGCTTTGTTGATTTCAAAAAGGCTTTCGACTCTGTTGATCGCCACATTTTGTGCTTAATTGCGAGTCATATGGTATACCAGACAAGTTAGTTAACATAATGAAAGCTCTCTATAATAACACTGAGTCGTGTGTGAGAGTTGGTAAGGCTTGTAGCAATTGGTTTAGCAATACTTCTGATGTTCGACAAGGGTGCATTTTGTCTCCTCTTCTCTTTAGTTTGGTTATTGATTATGTTATGCGATATTCACTTCAAGGGAAAGATTTTGGCTTTAAATGGGCTGGAGATACGAAAATTTCTGATTCAGAATATGCTGATGAATTAGCCCTTTTATCAAATGATGTTGATGAGATGAACTCTTTCATCGAGCTGTTGATGAAACTGGTATTAGAGTAGGTTTGGTTATAAACAGAGCGAAAACTAATGTGATGAAAATTGGTCAAGCAGGCTGTAATTCAGCTAAATTAACTTTACCGGATCTGAATGTAGGGTGGACAAGAAGGTAATCCTACCCTCAGCTAGTTAGAGAATGTAATAATCAGAAGGGATGCGAAAAAAAAATAAGCCTTTCCGAGACATCTTACAAAAATATTTTTCTAGGTGACCACTAGAAAGAGCTAGGAAAAAATATATTGCACTAATTGGTCAAAACAGTTTCTCATAAAAAACAGTAGAACTATGGTTCTGGTTACTCCAGTTCAATGCAATCATTTTTCCCCTCTTTTCTATGTAAAGGCCACGATAGAACGTAAGTGGTGGCCCGTGTGTGGGAGAGTCATACCCTGTGCACGTTATAGAACGCACAGGATGGCCTTGACGAGAGGCTACCATCTATCTTCTAATAACTGGTGTGAAATCTATAACCACTGTGTGAAGATTTGGAAAGGGGGACAGTGAGTCTCCTTCTCCAAATATTCTGTGATCCCTCATGGTCCTTTTGACGTGGACATTTAGCAAATTGTGTGCAAAAAAAGTGCTGCTCAGAGGTAAAATAGCCCAACCCTCCTATCTGTATTATTTCTAGAACCTGGGCTGATATCTGGTGATGTGTTTCCTTCATCTCACGTTACACACTCCAATAAAACATTATTCATTGTGTTTTTCCTTTCATCCTCTAGATGAGACCGACTGTTAAGAAGTTCATCTTTCATCTTGCTTGGGCTCCCGAGAAATTAGAACCAGAAAAGGTGAGAACGTTCTTCATTCAATGGCCAAAGTTAATCTTCCATTCTCAGGCTTTATTGACTTAAGATTTCAGGGCATAACCTTGACCGATGTGAAGATAGTAATGTGTGGTGCGAGAACTGCCTTTTAAAAAATAAATATACATCCCTATTCCAAAAAATGAACCCACCCAAAACGAATAGAGCTACGTTAATCCAAATTAGTATGGAGCTGCGAGACTGTGATATATGCAAAAGAAGGGAAAATTGTCATCTCTCCTAGTTATTGAGGATAATTTAATCATTTAAAATGCGGATGACATGGATTCTGTTAGTTTATATCCTCTTGTGAAAAAAAAAACAAATCTTAATGTGGGGGAGGTTGCTTTCTAGTATTATAGGGCTAGGATCCCCAAAGACATTTTTTAAAACGTCATTAAATCCGTCTATATCGTACGTTCCATTCGGGAAAATTATTTTATTCCATTGCCTTCCATTGAAGTATTTCAGAGTGTTATTGTTATATTTATCACTGATATTGTACCAGGAATACCACATATTGCTATCGATCAGTGCTATCTCGTATTCATCATTGAGTGTGATCGGCGTTGCATCATTAATTTCCAAATCTTCGGGGTGTATGCCGTAACAGTAGAGGAATTGATAGTTATGAGTACCAACTTTATTAATATAGTGTAGTACTATGTAGTACTTCTATGCTAATTGTTACCAACAATTCATTCCGATCGTTAGGAATTTGTTCAAACTGATACAATACATCATATGGGCTTATGTTATTATTCCTACGTTTAATGTAATAGATGCAATAGTAACCGCATTTTTCAGAGTAATTTGCTTGAATTTGCGAAGAGTTATACACGATCGGCTTTGAAGATGTAAGTAAATAGTGTTTTATTTGTTCTGGAGGCGAAAAAACGAATGGATCAAAGTACTCGATGTAAGGTAACTTCGCATCACTGAAATAAGCCACCCAATGAGCTCCTGAACCATGGGAAACGTCAAAGTTCACTATACCATTTTCGTTCTTGAATATTTTTGTTGGTAAAGAATCAATAAAGTATACACCATGGAATCCTTTTTCGTTTTTCGTTATATTTTCGATATCTAAGTTACTTAATGTTTTTTTAAATCCCTGAGCTATTTGTTTTCCTGGAATGTACAAACCTTTTCCCTTTCTTTTATTTTTAGATAAGCCAGCTGCTCTTTGCTTTCCAGGAATGTATAACCCTTTTCCTAAAACTTTTTGTGCAAGTTAGCACCAGCATATCCCACAGCTCCAACTGCAGCTGCTTTTTCCAATGCTACGAGTGCAGGTATTAAAAACAGTAGAAATCCACCTAGCTGTGTTTTACTGAAACGAAGTCGAACTGGCGTTTTAGTTTTTTAGTTTAATGATTTGTCTCTTTGTCAGTTTCAAAGTATCGTTACCTTTCTTTTGTGGATCAATACTAAAAGTTAAAGGATTCTTATTTACAAATGCACTCTTCAATTTCTGCTTTTGTCCAGGCGTTAAACTAGTCAGAAAACTGTGATAAATTATACTTTATTTTTATAAGTATCACGCACTTATATTTAATATATAAAAATTAAGCATGTATTTTGTAAAGTGTAAAACGAAACTTTTACGGATAACGTCGACTATGTCACATCAAAGAATAAAATAGTAATGATGAGAGGTAGATGTCGAACGTGTGGCAAAATGAAGTATAAATTTGTGAAACAGAAAGGAAAATTTTTAAAAGGTGGAGATATAGTAAGCTGGATTCAAGAAAAGTTTAATCCACCCGAAATGCACATTCCAGGTTACCAGTATTGTGGACCTTTTACGAAACTGGAGAAAAGATTAATGCGAGGAACCATGTGGATTAACCATGTGGACAAAGCTGCAAAAACCACGACATTTCTTACAGCAAATCTGCAGAAACTAAAAAGAGACACGAAGCCGACCAAGAATTATTAAATTATTTGGATGAAATTCAGAATCCAACTTTAGAATAAAGAATTTCAAGAACGATAATCAAACCTATCATAAAAACAAAGAAACAGTTCGGTTTTGGACACAAGAAATAAGATGCTTTCTTCCGTTTACTATGATCCATTCCCGTATAAAAGATCTAATGCGCAAAACTGGATTGACGGAAAAAAAAGTAAAATGATTTCTCCAACAACAAGATGTATACACGTTACACAAACCCATTTATAAAAAAATTCCAAACCAGACGGGTTTATGTCTCGAATGTAGACGAGTAGTGGCAGAGTGATTTAATCGATATGCAAAAATTAAAATTTCACAATAAACACACGAATTACATTTTAACCGTGATTGACATTTTCAGCAAATTCGCCTGGGCAATACCTATTAAAGAGAAAACGGGTTATGAGATTACCAAAGTATTTGTAGAAGTTTTTAAATAACGTAAGCCATCCAAGTTACAAACCGATAAGGGAACTGAGTTTATCAATAAAGAAACTCAAGCATTGTTTAACCAACGAGGTGTCCACTGGTTTGCCACTGAAAATGAGACTAAAGCTCAAATTGTGGAACGATTTAACAGGACTCTAGAAACAAAAATGTGGAAATTTCACTGCTAATAACACTAGAAAATGGATTGATGTCTTACCAAAACTCGTTAAGAATTACAATACTTCTTATCACAGATCAATAAGAATGACCCCAAAAGAGGCAAGCTTGAATCAAAAAAAAAAAATTGTGTATTTTAATGTTTGGTAAAAGAATTAAATCTATTACAGCACCAAAATTTAAAATTGGCGACAGAGTGAGAATCGCCAAGTACAAGACACCGTTTAAAAAAGTTTATCTGCCCAATTTTACAGAAGAGATTTTTGAAATTGCTCAAGTTCTGAATACAGATCCCATAACCTATAAGATCAAGGATCTGAAAGGAGAACCAATCATTGGTAGTTTTTACACCCAAGAAATGGTGAAATACGAAAAGCAAGATGACATTTATAAAGTTGAAACCATTCTGTAAACTAGAGTGAAGAATAATAAAAAAGAGTAAGAATTTTGGAAAATACAGGAAGAATTTTAGAAAATAAAGAGGAATTACTTGACAAAGTTTGGCGTTATCAACTCAGAGACCGGTTCCGAAAGAGGACCAGCGGGAATTCCAGTGTCGGTTTTAAATTGACACACGATGGGGACTACGACATGAGTAATAAAAATTTGAGAAATGTAGCCAATCCCGAAGAGAGTTCGAATTCTGTGACAAAACAGTATCTACAACAAGAATCTATAACACTGAATCGCACAGGAAATTATGATGCAAATACTAAAAGAATATCGAATATAGGCAGACCTATAGAAAATGGAGATACCGCTACCATTCAATACGTTAATAATGCTTCTTTAATTTTTCGGAACAATCGCTACGATGCGCGAAACAAACAAATAATCAATGTTACTGAACCGGATGCAGATTCTGGAGTAGTTACAAAACGATATTTGGAAAAAAGAGCACTTTGCAATGACGATGATAATTACGATGCAAGCAATAAACGCATTAAAAATCTTGCAGAACCGACCAATTCCATCCAATGCCACTACGAAACACTACGTCGACAACTTGACCACTGTTCAAAATAGTCCAATGAATACATTGGTGAGAAATAAAAATGGGCTTTTCGTTCCACGAAGCATTGCATTCGACAGGCACAGTTTCAATGCAGAAAAAAAACAAATCCATGATATTGCCGATCCCGAGTCGGATTCTGCTGCTATAACTAAGGGATATTTGGAAAAAGTCGCATTAACTGCCGAGGATGTCTTTAATACGAACAATAAGAGGATAGGAAATCTCGGAGAACCGAGGCACAACAGAAATGCGACAACAAAAAGTTACGTTGATGGCTTGACAAAGTTAGATCCTAACCCATCCAATTCTCTATTGAGAAATGAAAATGGACTTTTTGCATCAAGTGGGAGCAGTTTTAATGGCGATGCAAAGGGAAAACGAATTACGAATGTTGGCACCCCAGTTCTGGACAAGGATGCTGCTACAAAACTATACGTTGATAAAATACTGTAATTTGCCTTACCTCTGGTGATAAAGAAGTGAAAAAAGACATATTGCAGTCTCATCCAATTATACAGATAAACACAAAATTCGACCTACTAACGCCACCTATTTTCAAAGATCCATCTATGCATTTCTAATGGGTATATAAGCAAGGTAATCTACTGCACAACAAATCCCTCTTTTAGCATAAATTATAGTATCAACTTGGACGATCAAAAATTCATTGAAGTATTAAGACCAGAACTGCAGCAGTTTTTTTCTGTTAGTCCAGTAAACAAGAAATTTGACAGGGGCAGCAAGATTAGTGTTTCACTTGCTGGACACTATCCAGATCCAAAAGAAAGAAGAAAAGTACCTGGAGGTCTTGTTTCAGACTTTCATCACTGGGTATATGTTCTTATTGTATATGAAAAAAGATGAAGGATCTTAAGCAATTACACAGTATTAGAGGTGAAATCTTGAAATCGCGAGCTACTACAAAATCGAAAATTGAAGACATTATTTTGGGAGAGGAACGAGTTAAGGAAACCCTCGAAAAATTTCACAAGCCAGTGGTCGAACGGTTAAAAGGTCTGTAAACTGTGCGAGAAGAAACCATGAAAAACATACAAGATGTAGTGAAAACTTTAGAGCCAGAAGTGCCCACTGAGATGCCAGAAAAAACGTTCCTATATAATCCAGATTCCAACTTGCAAGGTGAAATATTAAACCAATGAAAAATAAAACTTCCGAGTGATATCTTACAGGCGAGAAACCCCATTCCTCAGCTGAAAGAAATGATTTACCAAACAATCGGGCATCTTCAGAAACTGGGAGGCTACAGAAACCAAACGCTATGGTAGAACTACTGAGAAATATCGAATTATCGATAATCACATTGAGGCACTTAGAATATAAGTCGATTAAAATGATGCTCACAGTAATAGAAAGTCAACAGTTTGGTTCTGGACTATACAAGAGTTTCGACGACATATGCGAAAAATTATCAAATTTGGTTGCCAGTAAACGAGCCGGAAACACCAATAGAGAAGTAGTAAATGAAATTGTCGAAATTTCGGATATTTTGCTAAAAAACGATATTATTGAGAAAAAGGCACATAAGATTATGTTCAATGACATCGGTATTGTTTAGAAAATTACTCTTATGCACACACTACATTCATGTCTATTTCAATTTCCGATTATGCAAAAAAAAAATTCCAATTTTTTGCAAAAACGGACCATGATTTTTAGCTACTATATACACTGCTCACGAAAATTAGGGGATATTTCAAAATGAATATGAAGCGATAATATATCCCCTAATTTTTGTCAGCAGTATATAATAAAGAGGGTATAACTGCTAACTCAAAGATGAGCGCAACTATTCAATGTACCAAATGTGGGAAATCTATTCGCTAATCCACTTATGAATCGTCATGGGAAAACTGCATGTACTTCTCGCACATTTGAAAAATGCGAATTTTGCAATTCCAGCTTTAACAGAAAAGACAATTACAATTATCATCTGAATCAATATCATATAAATAAAAGCAGTGCTTTTCGGAAAACGTTTCGCACATATAAAATTGATAACATAAATGTCAGAGAAGATGTCGTGGTCACGGCACCAATTTGTCGTGACCCCCTTTTGATATTTGTGGGTGGTACAACTTTTCCGCCGTGATCGTATATTTTTTTCTCTAACCAAGGCAAAAGCCTGAATCAACAATCTCATGGATAGGCAATTAAAATAAATAGAACTGAGCTTATTGTATCATTTAACAACATAATATTTATTTACACATTTCAAGCTTATTGTATCATTTAACAACCTAATAATTCTTTGCACATTTCAGTTCATTAAACAATTGAGGCCTGCTGAGCGAGCTACCTGCTCGTAATCTGAGCGGTTCATAACAGTTAACAAGGTCCCTATGTGGGGACGTAAAGATACTAAGTCCCGGAAACACTTTTAAGTCGAAAACATGTCCGCAGATTTGATTAAGGTATGGACTCCCTTACCTTGGCAGACGATGTCGCTAGACGTAAGCATTGCTGGCTGTAGGTAAGTTGAAACAATCGGCTGCACTTCCCATTGTCCCTGACTCGGAAGCTCAGCTCGCTGGGGAGACTTGTTGCGGACCTCCGCACAACTCGGACGACAGAAGAAGAAGGGCACTCTCCTCTCTGTCCACTGCACGGCTCGGTCCAGAGAGCAAGCGTCAGTTCCGCGAAAAAATGTTTTTCCGTCCTTTTCCGCGAATTCCTCGCGGTCACCTTGTTCACCTGGAGTGGATGACGCTGTTTGGTGGAGTTGGTCGAGGTGCTAGCAAGCGCCCACCCGTTGTCTTCCTGTTTACTGCACGGGAGCACGTAAGCTCAGTTCTGGTGCCGGAGGGGAATCAACGGATTTTTAGAATGTTCGTTACTAGTCCGTCTTTCGGAGAGTCATGACCACGTTATGAAATCACGTGGGCATGACAAAGACATAAAAAGTTTCCTGGAGAAAAATAACAACAAATGGAAATGTATAATTCACAAGAAACTCAGTCAGCGTCTGAAAGTTAGATTCGTATTACAAATAAAATTTACAGAAAGAAATATGTGCACATTTTTCGACATGTAACGAAATAATCAGTTTGCCTACCTATCTGAATGAATTACTAAAAAATGCTTATGAATAAATTGATAACGACTTTGAAAATTTTATACAAAAGGGAAGTGGATGGGTGTTTGACAAATTACTTTCTATGGAAATTCAAATGTCTCAGTATAATGCAGTTGGAACATCTGCTTTCGTAAATTTACCACAACATTTGAAATCTACAAAAGGAATAGTGAATGTTAAAAACTACGACAATAAATGTTTCTTGTTGTCAGTATTATCAGCTCTACATCCTGCTAAAGACAATCCGCAAAGTGTGGAAAAATATAAAATATTTGAAAACGTCTTAGACACATCTTCATTGACTTATCCAGTAACCCTCGATCAAATCCCGAAGTTCGAAGTTTTAAATAATATTTCTATAAATGTTTTCAATTCTAAGAATGATGGTTTGCATACGTTACATATTTCACAGAATCCTGTTAAAGAACCCATACAACTTTTACTTTTAAAAGACGGCAATAATTCTCAGTATTGTTGGATTAAAAATATTAGAAGGGTTACAACATACCTTTCAAGACATAATGGTAAATCCTATCCCTGCCAATACTGTCTTCATAATTTCACTCGCGACGATTTATTAAAGAATCACGTAGATAATTGTAAATCAAAAACTTTACAAACTATCAAGTTTCCCGAAGCGAATAGTACGAAATTCCATACGATTAAAAATGCTTTGAAACACCCACATATGATTTATGCAGACTTCGAATTGTAGAAAAATTGAGAATAATCCATGTAGGATGCGAACTAAGTATTTAGTACCATCAGGATTTGCATATATTATAGTTGGACCGGAAGGTAAACTGATAGAAACCAGAATGTACGGAGGGAAAAATGCAACAGAACAATTTTTGAATGAAATGATCGAAGCCGACACTTTGATCAATTATTTGAAGAAAAAAAATGTTAAGATGACTGATTTTGATTGGCAAATTTTTACTGGAGCAAAATATTGTAATATTTGTGGGAAAATTCTAGGAACCAAGATCACTTAACTTTAAAATACAGAGGAGCTGTTCACAACAAATGTAAACTTCAATACAAATTCTCACTTGAAATACCAGTGTTGTTTCATAATCTCAAAGGATTTGATGGCCACTTTATAGTAAAATATTTGTCGAAATTAAAAGATAAAAAAATTTCGTGTATTCCACAAACTACAGAAAAATATATATGCATTAAATTCGGTCAAATTAAATTTATTGATTCATTCATATTCCACAGCTCTTCACTGGATTCACTGTCGAAAAATGTGGAAAATTTCTACATCCTAAGTCAATACTGCAGACAACATAATCTGAATGACTCACAGAAAGTACTTTTGAAAAGCAAAGGAAGTTTTCCATATGAGTACTTGCAACAGAGTGCTCAATTTTTGCAAACGTCACTTCCATCCAAACAGAATTTTCAAAACAATGAACAATACGAAAGTGCTCAAATTTTATGGAAAGCCTTTTCTATTTCTACCTTTGGGGAATATCACGATCTGTATATGATCACTGATGTATTACTGCTAGGAAATATATTTGAAAACTACAGAAATTCGTGTATGAATAACTACCAACTCGATCCTTGTCATTATTTCAGCTCTCCTGGCTTATCCATTGTGCCTGTTTAAAAATGACAGAAATTGAGCTGGGACTTATAAAAGGCGATATGTATTTTTTCATTGAAAATGCTCTGCAAGGAGGAATGTCTTTAGTGTCTAAGAGGTTTGCACAGGCCAACAATCTTTCAGTAGATCCATATAAGAGAAGTAAATCACAAAACTATATCATGTACTTTGATGCAAACAATTTATATGGCTGGGCAATGTCTCAACCTTTTCCAAGTGGTAATTTCATATGGGTAAATGATATTGACTTGTTTAATATTGCAGACGACAGCAAAAAGGGTTATTTCTTCGAAGTTGATCTAGAATATCCGGCACATCTACACGATTTGTACAATGATTTCCCCTTGTCTCCTGAAAAATTGAAACTTTCTGATAGTAGTGTCTCATTCTTGATTCCAAATCTGTTCGACAAGCAAAATTATGTCGTTCACTATAGGTTACTTAAACTCTATGTGGAACTGGGACTGAGGGTGAAACAGGTGCATAGAATCTTGGAATTTGATCAAAAACCATGGCTGAAACCTTACATAGATTTTAATAGAACAAAACGAATTAATGCCATAAATAATCTTGAAAAAGACTTTTTCAAACTGATGAACAATGCTATATATGGCAAATGTTTAGAAAATACGAGAAAGAGAATAAAATGCCACATTGTGAATACTGAAGAAAAGCTTAAAAAATTAATTGCAAATCCTAGGTACGTTTCTTGTGTTAAACTTGCAGAAAATTTCGTAATTCTCCATATGAAAAAGAAAAATATTATGTTAGATAAACCATATTAGATTGGTGTAACGATTTTGGAGTTGAGTATATTACACATGTATAATTTCTTCTACAATTTTCTGAAACCAAAAATTTAATGTAGAATTGTTATTTACCGATACTGATTCCTTCTGTGTCGATATCCAGACAGATGACAAATATGAGAAATTTAACTCAGACTACTTTGATTTCTCAAATTACCCCATAAACCAAGCATTATACAGTGAATCAAATAAAATGGTTCCAGGAAAATTTAAAGACCAATTAAAAGGTCGTCCAATCAAAGAGGTTGTTGCGTTACGTCAAAAATTTCATTCTCTAGATGCTCCAATTTCTAAAAAAGCGGCCAATGGAGTTACAAATGAATTTACTCACGAAGATTATCAGGAATGTCTATTTGATGGAAAAATCGTATATACGCAACAAACGGAATTTCGGTCAGAACAACATGATATACATGTATACCAATTTAAAAAAATGGCTTTATCGCAAGAATACAGAAAACGACATGTCAATGGGATTGAAACATATGCTTTTGGAAATTATCGAATCTCAGATATGTATTTTAAAGGCGGCGATACTATTTACAAAACATTGAACTGAAAACAAATGTAAAAAATTAAGTACTAGTGAAACATTTTGAAAATTATACCAGTTCATAATTCTTTAGAAATGCAAATAATCAGTGTTCAGTTTAAATCTAATGTCTGTTTGGAAATTAAAAATCTGAAATAATACAGTCTATAAAACACGGCACTATTTCAGTATTTCCATAAGAAAAGTACAAATTACTTCTCGATTTTGAAGGAGAGGGCTCCGAAAATCGATCAGCTACACATTACTATGCATACTCAAACTTCAACCGTCTTCTGAAGCTAACACATGGAGCGTATGCCCTTCCGACGGTTTTTTCATACACCAAGCATTACGGAAGAAAACACAATCAACTCAATTCAGGCGAAAGAGAGATTGAAAAAGGAAAAGAGAAGTGATAGGAAAGTGAAAAGGAAGCATCCTACACACATTCTCACACTTATTTAGAACAAACAAGAAAAAACGAAAACGTAACGCACACGCAAGCATTCGCAAGAATAACATTCACCTCTAGGCAGCTCAAATACACAAACCGGGTCAGCCCGATAGAGGGCGCCCTGTGTATCTTCGCTGTGCTGGCTTGGACCACGGAGGTAGGAATGAGAGGAGACGCCCTAAAGCGCTTTTCCTGTCCAAGATCATGATGATGACGCAGCAGGGCGGTAGCCATGTTGTTGGTTCCAAAACAAACCGTCTGCCGCTGCAATCAAGCCTACTTTTCACGTGTTATACTCAGTTTAACTGTGCGTTATATACAGGAAGATTATTTTTTTAAGACTAAGAGAAAGCCCATTAAAGCTATTTGGAATTTATATCGTTTTTCTTTAATGCAATGAATAATTCCATACAGAATTACTGTATAGCAGAACAATTCATGCATTTCGTTGAATACGACAATAACAAACAATTACCAGATTTTGAAAGTTTATTTACACTGCACTGATAATAGCAGAAAACATTTTATGGATAAAACACTAAACATTATATGAAATAGCAGCATTTAAACTGCAAAAAATCACATTTGTAAGATTCAGAAAATAGCTGTTTTACATTAAAAAAATTCTCATTCCACAAAAATAAAAAAAAATTTGCCTAGCAAAACTAAATAAAGCCAATAGTGTATGAGCCAAAATGGTAGATTTTAAAAACACTTTAAACTTTGGTGGAGAAATCATGTATAACACACCTACATTAAAATGCTTTCCAGTGATTTCTCACAATAGTAATGATTCAACTCCAAAATAAATGTTAATAAGTTATGACACCCACTATTAAGACAATTATGAGTGTACTGAATTTTCATTTTAAATGCATAAGCCTATTTTTACTGAATTTGTTATTAAATCTTCAAAAAATTGTCACCTTAAAAGCCTTATTCATAAACTGTTTTAAATTTACAAAAATCCAAAACTACATTAAAATAAAAGTACAGTCAATTTAAATATAAATCTTATTCAGAATATAAATAATCAGACCATTTTCTCTATGGGATTTGAAAGGACTATATTCTACAATTCCAGATTGAAATGGAAATACCTTTAATACTAATATCTATTTTATGCTACAATTAATACTGAAATATCATATATACTTTACTAATGAACAGAAATTTTTATTATTAAACACAAATATATACTGCTAGCATTTTTAGACACAAAAGGCACTTGAGGAAAAAAAACTTCATTTCTCACATAATGTATCTCATTAAATATCAATCCAAAGAAAATACTTTCATAAACAGTAAATACATTTATGTGCAGTGGGTTCTGAATTTTAAATTTGCATACTTTATTACTTTTCACATATTAAATTACACCTCATACCTTAAATGAAGATTCTGAACAATCAAACAGTCCTCATACTCTCTTTCAAATAAGAAATTTATCAAAAAACAAATATGGCAGCTATTTGATTTTTTCTGACCTATGATTAATTTGGGAGCCAATAGCTCAATTGCTAGAGCACATGGTATGTAACTAAGAGGTTATTGATTCAAGTCTTACTAAGTTGAAAAAAATCAATTATTATTACAACTGTAGTTTAATTATAAGATTACAGACTAAAATTAGGTTACATAATAGTTTGTCCTTTCTAAAAATTTGCTATGTTAGTGAAACCTGGACCCTCTTTAAGCAAGGTAAACTGAAACTTGATACCCTTGATTCTACATGCTTATAACACAATATCTTGGGCATTAGGTGGTTTGAACTAAGCAAAGATGATGCTAGGCAGAAATCCTTTAGAGCAGCAGTGTACAAAAGATTGGTCATTTGTTCAGCTATATTGCCCACATACAAACCTTAGATTACAATGAGGTAGGAAGTTTCAAACTAACCTCATTAAAATTTATCTGCAGTGGCCAAATGATATTTGAAAGACTAAATAACACTCTTTAAATACACAATTGAAAAGACCTAGCTCAGAAACTAACATAAATTAAAATTCTTTGTCATTGAGCAAAAAATTTTTTAAATTTTTGCTTCAAACTAATTGCATGTTGAGGTTTTAGGAGAAAACTCAGAAGCTTTTCAGAGCAAGGACAGTGCTCCTTGTTCAGTGAAGTGCCACTATGTGAAAAGGTGAATGAAGATGTACACTATGAGAATACCTTATGTGACTGAAGTAGTCACCACATACTGTCACCTCACTGAAAGAGCACTGTCATTGCTCCGGAAAGCTTCTGAGTTTTCTCCTAAAACATTTTAACATGAATATAGTTTGAAGGATAAACTTAAAATTTTTTATTTTTCAACAGAGAATTTCAATTTATTTTAACACTGGTCGGACCTTGACTAGCTGCTTGAGCCCACGCTAAAGTTATCATAAAACTTCTGTATATCCCAGTATTTTTAAATTTTTTAAGTTACATTAAAATTTTCAAACATAACCCATTAGCAACTAGATTTGTTAATTTAAAAGATCACGAATTTTCAAAAAAAATTGGATGAAATGAATTTACTGAAATACATATTCCTACAGTTTATAGAAATACATGGATTCTGAAAAACAATTCATCGCCGACACTGTGGGTATTGAACCCTCATCTCTCCAGATTCATGCCAGAGCGCACTACCATTGTACCACACATCCGACGCATGGTACAATGGTAGCACACTCTGGCATGAATCTGAAGAGATGCGGGTTCGATTCCCACCTTGTCAGAAAAGAATTTTTTTAAGAATCTATTAATTAATGTTTGATGTCTATCTTAACATGGAATACTGTGCATTCACTTTAGATTGATAGAAATACATTCAGTACAAGTCATTTTATTAAACTATTTGAAAATCTGAGTGGTCAGTTGGGTTTTAAGTAAAAATACAGCAGTTAACCAATTTGCAATAATAGTAGCCAAATTCATAATGACTTACAAATGTTTAAACACATCACACGGTTTTTGAAAGATATCAATATTAACACTATATAAATTAGTTTATAATTATTATTCTCAACATTTTCAGCTTGGGTATTAATTAACATTAAACATAAAAACATAACATTAAAACATTGTTATATCAATCTAATTTCATAGCTCTATAACTTCTAAAATATTCTTTTAATGAAAAAATGCAACTGTTGGAAAATTAAAGAAAATAATTTAACCTGTATTTTCAACAATATTAATTTAGTGTTTAAAGTTATATGGAAGTTGGAATATTAAACAGCAGTAATGCATCATAAGAATTTACCTCACCAAATAATTAAATAATGTTGTTGCAAAACATTTAACAAAATATATATTTTAAAAGTTTGTGTGATGATATTTTCATTAAGAATTCTTTTTAACTTTGAAAATACAAGCATTTTTTTATTAAATGCATACTGTAGAAGTTATTGATCTTTTGATCTTTCAGGTAAGATATTTTTATTCTCTAATATTTTGGTAAGGCACTGTATGAGGATTATCAAGTAATGCTATTACATAGGTCTGAAAACCAGTTTGAAAACATGAATAACATAATGACTCAAAAACAAGTACATAAAAGATAAATAAAAAAGTTTTATCTACTTCTATTGACCTTTAAATAATATCATCTTTGTGTACAGTTGTCTCACTGAATTTCAGTTGTTTACAACACTTTTGGCCCAGTACATATATCTAATATGCAAATAATGTTATACTACACCACGATTTAAATGAATATAATGATTTTCCAGTGGAGATGTGTCATGCATGGAGGGAGTCATGTCATCCAGGGAGGTAAAAAGATTTTGGCCTGCAACTGCTTCTAAAACCAAATTTGATGTATATAACATACCATATTTTGTGCTTAAGTGTTTTCCTTCACTAAAATTGACATTTTTACGAAAAGCAGATTCACTCTTTTTACATATCAAAAATACATCTTTGGAGGGCTGAATTAAGCCACCATTACTCTTCTAGCTTACTAATGACTGTCTAAAATATGGCATTGTTGCCTGAAATGCTTCTATACATATTTCACATTTTAACTTTAAAGACAGTTTCTTAACAATATAGCCAGCTATATAATACACACTGACTTAATGAACAAGCATTGAATAAATAATCATAATCATTAAAATCATCTTTATCATCTAAATTGTTACCACTATCACAATAAATTGCTTGATATCCATTAGATGATGAATTAATGATACTTTCTGATGATTGTGTACTGGTAACATTTAAAATACGTAACTCATCAAGAGGCACACAATTACCAGATATTGAATTTGAAATCTCTGATTTGATGAGCAACTTTTGTAGGCAACCCTAAATTGTCTGGCTCTTGGATTGTTATTACATCCACCATGAAATCTAACTGCTTGGAAAAATAATTCAATGTGATCTTGACTTATCTTGTACAAAGGCAAGTAAGCCAAGACTGAATGTTCTGTTAATACTAGAGACTGGAACATGGTTTTCAAACTTTGAATACAAAAAGAAATCCTAAGAAACCAGTTTTCCTATTGGATGATAAAATTTTATCACCATTTCTGCTCACTTGCAGAGATGTTATATAAATTTCAATGATAATAAGCAAATTAAATACACTTTCATAATTGCTTTTGCACAATGCCTTTTTTAAGCCATATTGTTTGACATTCCTAGAGTTTAGAATGTCAAACAAGTTATTGATTATTATCTGATGAATGCAACAGTGGCTTCAGATCCTCTAAATTGTGGTAATTTTAATGCTACATTGCAGAATTCTATTGCATCTGCCACATATTTGCTTAAAAGTTGAGTAGCCAACCTTACTTTCATTTTTTGTTTCCAAAATTGTATGTGAGCAGCTTTTAATTATTTCCTAGATTCAAGCCTTCACCTTCTTGCAGTTCATGAAGGGCTGATATATACTTCCATTTGATAAAATTGTTATCCGGATCAACTATTACTTTTTTCTCTGCCAAAGTATTCCTTACCAACTTAAGCATATGGCAAGGATCTAAGAAGACTGATATTGTTTCTCCAGCATCCAAATTTCTGAAGGTTGTATTTAATGCTTTTGGATCGAGTGAGCAGCCTAAATGTTTGGCCATGCTTAGATTTGCTGCTAATCCATCAAAGGTGAGAGAAGCTATTTTTATCTTTGCTGCATATAGCAAATTCAGACATTGCTTAACAAGATTTGCTCTTTGTACTGATGTCATACCATCAATAAGAAAATATCCTACTGGTACTTTCCATCTGCTATTTATGCAAACAACCATGAAAACCAATGCATCCTTGGCTATTGGAAGAGAGTCATCATCCAATTCTGAGCCTACACTAATGTAGCCATGAAACACATGTCCATCATATTCAACATGCTGACGAATTGCCATTTCATCTATCATTAGAGAAAATACCAGAGAATATTGACTACTGATGACTGCATTTGTTAAAGCTGCAAAGGCTTCAGAAGTGAAGCCTGGTGCAGCATCAACATGTTTCTACCATTTTGAAATGGTTCTAGGATGAGGAGGGCAAGAATTAAAAGTTTCTCACATAAAAATAAGCCATCGGTGAGTAAAAGTTAAGTGTGAGGGCAAATCTTCTTAATTCAGCAGAATATTTTTTGGATTGCTTTCTGTCCTGAGCTTTTGCAAGCTGACGAGCCAGCAATTCTTGATTAGGACCTGATGCTTTGCTTAAAATCTCTAATGTGTCTTCCTCCATAAGTTTTTTTTTCTCAATATCTTTCAGAACTAACTTCAGGTTTTTAATTTTCTTATTGTTTCTGCGTTTTGTTTGCTGAAGTAGCCTGATTTTTTAAACACATCTTTTATTAATTTCCTCAGATTCATCCAATCGCCTCTTAAGTTCCTCTTTGCTAGGTGACTGGCATATGATTTCAGAGGAAACAGATGAATTTGCTACTTCACTGCAGCTATCTGTGCTTAAATTAAGATCTACTGTTGTTGAACTTTCACTATGATCTGCTGGAAGTTATCTCTGTTTTTTAACCTGCAAATAAAATATGGGTTTATCAGAAGACCTTCATTATACTATATCATGTTTTTTGTTATTATATGAGCAAATCAGCATTTCAACAGCTAAGCTCATAGAAAACACAAAATTCACCTAACCCTTAACCCAGGAGGTGCTTTAATTTATATACTAACTGAAAGGAGTACAGTGTTATACCCTTAACATTTTGGCAACCACTGTTAATTTCTAAATTTATTTTTTCCTTCTTCCCCTGAAAACATGATTCTAAGCTTTAGCAAAATATTTCTTATTACATTTTTTTATAGATCAAAAGTAATCCAAAAGTGAAATACAGAATTCCAAGAATTTAAACTTTTATTTCAAAATGGTTAAAAATGAACAGTTGGGTTGTTTTACATTCCATTGGACAGCTGTTAGCAGACATGATAGCCTCCTGACAAGGCCATCTAGTATGTTCCTCAACATACACATGGTATGTATCTCCAACATGGGATGGCTAGCCTTACACTCCATCCGACAGACAATGGCTTTTCCAAGCTTCACGAAATTTCTTTCCCATTGTACACTTGTTTTAATTTAAATGAGCAATATGATTTGCAACATTATGTCTAATCCCGAGTTATTTGGAAACTGTCAATACAATATGAAGATTTCTTTAGCTTCTTGTCTTCAGGGCTGGACTTAAGTCTAAGCTAACCAAACTACAATTTAGTGTTTTACAATATGAGGGGCCTCAAAGAAATACATTTCAAGTTTTACTGTTAGAAAAAAATAGAGTAAGTATATATTACTACAAAAGAGTAAATATATATTTACTCTATTGTGCAAACATTCTTCACCATAACTTAGCACTGCAGGAATAATGTTCTCACATCAATTTCCTGTTAAATTTTTACTACTCCCTTCAATCATAATAAATGAATATATATTTCAACTTTTGAATTTTTCGGGCCTCTTAAATTTGTATATCTTAAAAATAAATACCCCCCTCACACAGCTGCTTGCCACAGAGGTCTGAGAGGAGCCTGTCAGTTTATATGCCATAGTAGAAGGTCTGTGAGGATGGCAGGACCTCAACAGAAAAACAACATAAACATTCATGCCTTACCCAGGGTTTGAACTAGGTCCTTTAGATCAGTAGCCAAGCACGCTAACCACTCGTATAGGATGGCGTGTATAGCTTAGGGTTTCAGAATGTCAAAGTCCAGCCCTGCCTGTACTCCTATAGTGTTGGAACTATGAATTCTGAAACCTGGGGCAAAAAATATGACCCCACATACAAAGTCAATCATTGTCTGTGGTCCACCATAAAATTTCATGCCCCACTTATCTCACCCTACTTCTAGATTTCTTGTTTAAAACCATAAATGCTAGATGTATGTATATATATGAGTCAAGGAAATTATATTGTAATATAATAAGATTTTAGTTAATTGGTAATGGCCAAAGATAGTGGTGGTTTCTGGGTTTATTATTGTATAAGTAGATGCAGAAATACCTAGAAAATTGAAAATATTTCTGTAACATTAATAACTGCAACCTGCTGTTAACATATATTTACTGGAAAAAATTTATTGTATTTTCACAAAATTCATTTACACAAAACTTTTTCTTGATTTATTGACTTCAAAGTCAACAGGTAGCTCTGGATTTACTATTTATTGATTAATTAATTCTACAGTTTTATTTGTAGAATATTTCTATTAAATGTTTCCGAGGTCTTGCCATCCTCTCAGACCTGCTTCTCTGGCATATAAACTGACAGGCTCCTGTCAGACCTCTGTGGCAAGCAGCTGCTTGAGGGGGTATTTATTTTTATTTTTTTCTCTGACAACAAAGTGCAGAAAGTGATGCAAATTAGCTTAAAATTATGATTTATAACATTTAGTTATAACTTTTTAAATTTTAACTGCTGGAAGTCACTTGTAACCTAGTTTGTCATTATTAAAAGCCTTAAATTGCAGTTATACTATTCATATTCACTGTTCTGATTGTAGCAATATGTGTGTCGTTTTCATATGAAGCTCCTAGATCTCAGGGCTTCATCCATACCACATAATTAACCTTTAAGTCGGCGGTGCCCAACCCATAGCTCGCGAGCAAAACGTGTTGCTCGCGTACCATTTTAATGTGGCTCGCGTGTTCAGATTCATCACGTTTATTAAAAATAAAATAGTTCTAAAAATTATACATAAATATATATATCATATATATATATATAAAAAAAATAGTGACCAATAGTTTTAAAAATTATACATAAATATGTATATTATATATATAAAAGAATAGTGACTTATTGTTGCTGATTTTTTCAAAAATAAAAGGTTGTCGTCCTATGTGTGACTCACCTAAAATTTTTAAATTCTTAACTTGCTCGAGATAGACTAAAGGTTGGGCACCACTTTAAGTATTGACATGTGGTCTTGGATATAATTAACCACTTAATGGCCACTCTGCATTACTATTTATATTCCCAGAATTGAAGATATCTACTATTCTCAAAACCTTTCACTGGAAATGTGGAAAAGGCTATTTTTGTCATCATGAGCAAGACAACAAAGGTTTCACTTCCTCTAATTCAGGCATGTCCAACCTGCGGGCCACATGCAGACCTGGAAACTGATAATGTGCCCAACAAAATCGTAAAGTTTACGTGTTTACCACATAAGCTTTCAACGTGATTATGTTAATTTCAGCGAGTTCTTTCGTGACTCAATGGCGAAGTGCAGTGCTTACGATGTCTGCCAGACAAGGTCAGTCAAATCGAATCCGAAGTGTGCATTAGACGTGACATGCGCTTGTGGTGACTTGGCAAATAAAATTTTATTTTGTAACAAAAAGCATAGGAAAATAAATGAAATTTTATTATTCATATATATTAACTATATTATATATTTTATGGCAACACAATGTATGCACTAATGCCAAAGTATTAGTGACACAAGCAAATATCCCAATTAAAAACTTTTCTGGCTACGCTTGGCTACTGATCTAAGGGACCTGGGTTCGAGCCCCGGATAAGGCATGGATGTATGTGTCGTTTTTCTGCTGAGGTCCTGCCATCCTCTCAGACCTTCTACTATGGCATATAAACTGACAGGCTCCTGTCAGACCTCTGTGGCAAGCAGCTGCTTGAGGGGGTATTTTCTTTTTTTTGTTATATATATTTGCGACCCAAAACAATTCATCTTCACTCAATGTGGCCCAGGGAAGTCAAAAGGTTGGACACCCATGCTCTAATCTATGAAACTGCACATATTACAAGACGATTTTAAAACTTTGTGCTCAGTTTGTTAAAGATTTTTTCATATTTCTGATAATGGATAAAGGTACAATTCCATCTATCCAAGATATTTTTTGATAGATGAGGAACTTAACATCTTCTAGAGACAAAGTGTGTCATCACCTGTTATCAATAATGTTTATATCCAATTTATTCAAGGAGAAATAGTAGAACAGCAAATGTACAAGTCTGTGTATTGGAATGTTCACAACAAACTGAATCTGCATATTCTGTAGAGTAGTTTTTGAATTTCATATGTTGAATTAATATACCTTAGGAATTTGGTAAATAACAAAAGGTATATAACAGATTAAGGAATGTGAGATTGTTAAAAAGTATTTTGCTCTCATTGTATAAATCCATTAATATATCTTCTACATTCAAGCAATTAGTGCAAGTAAAAATATACTTACATTTTGAAGGTAACTTGGGAATGACTTAAATATATTGGGTATTGCAGTATCCCTTAATCGAACATAGCACAGAGATGTTCTGTCAATTTGATCTTCTGTAAAATGTTCAGAACACAATGTACTACATTTTGATGGTTCCCAATTTTCTCTTTTTACAGCTTTCATCTATGCTTCTCGTCTCTTTTTATTTAATGGAATGCTGAAATAAAAAATAATTTCTATGTATTGGTCATCAGCTGACAGTGCATTTTAGTTTACTGTGCAAAAAAAAGCATCTTTTCAAGAAATTTATTTTGAAAAAAAAAACAGTATCGAACAGTAAACCATAGAATTAAGTTTGAAATAAATTTGTAAACTTTCTAACACACCTCTAAACTTATAAAACGAAAAAATATTCTCTGGTGTGATAACACTCCCATTTTTAGAGGTAGCTACACCCCTGAATTTGTGCTTATTTATAAATATATTGCTGTTGCTAGTATAGGAAGTACATTTTGACATTTATCCCTGAATACAATCCTAAGAAAATAAAAAAATCTGGTGAAGAATCGAGGTTTGTAACTCGAAATAAAACTGATTTCATAGCGGCGTAATTTCAACACGAAGTTGCTTGTATCATTAAATAATTATTTAAACTTTTATAAAAATGTCAAACTTACCGATGAAAGGTAATTCCTGGTATCTTTTTTGAAGGGCGATTCGTGCAGCCGTAAGCTGAACAGGTTGTCATAATACAAATGTCGAAAAAAATTCAATTTTTATAGCACAAGACGTTACCTATACTACTGATCAATGTTTTGAATAGAACAACATGGCTGCCGCGCAGTCGCCGTAGCATCATTATCAAGTACTTAGGGCCCCCTCCTCTTTTCTTCCTACCTCCATGGCTTGGACAGCAAGGGCAAGGAGTGTCTTCTTTGGCAAGGGGAGGCGTCAGTCATACAATAGGAGGCGTCGGTTGGAGCGCTAATGTTAAATAGAGCCGCCGTGTACGCCAGTTTTTCGAATCATTAGTATATAAAAACAATTATTATCGTAAGATATTCAGCTGCGAATTGTCTAAACAGCTATAGGAACAATTGCACAGTGTTTCAATTCCAGGCTGATGCAATTAAATTTTAAAAAAGTGGGTTGAAAGAATTCGACCGAGAACGTTCATTAGGCTTACAGCGTTCTATAATATATACTTCTGACTATTGCTTCGGTATTTTAATGTTAATTTATGTGATATATCAATTAGTAATATGTAGATGAATGATGGATACATTGAAATTAGTAGTCATTTATCGTTTACAATTAAGTTTAATTTTGTTAATATTATAAAATATGAGCCTTCCCATGGCCGAGTGGTTAGCACGCTTGGCTACTGATCTAAGGGACCTGGGTTCGATCCCCGGGTAAGGCATGGTTGTGTGTGTTGTTTTTCTGCTGAGGTCCTGCCATCCTCACAGACCTACTACTTTGGCATATAAACTGACAGGCTCCTGTCAGACCTCTGTGGCAAGCAGCTGCTTGAGGGGGTATTTATTATTTATTTATAAAATACGAATGCGGCAAACTTCGATCGTGACGGTCGTAACCCTCCGCTTCCCGTGCAGGCACACAGATCGGCGACTACCATAGTCGCTGAACGCCGATCGTTCGCTGGGAACGGGCAGGCCATTTTTGTATTCGCTCGCAAGGCCGGCAAGTGGTTAAGCTAAAAAATAGTGTATAATTACCTAATATTGAAATAATCATTCATGGCATTTTTGACATATTTAATGGTTTGCAATTTTTTTATTTGTGAGCCGTTAAAGGAATGGAGCGGTGAATAGTAACTGAGGAGAGCACTGCCGGGGACATTTCCGTACTACCTACGGCATGCCGACGGCAGACTTTTCCGTACACGCTTTTACAGTTAAATCTATCTAAATAACATACTTACCTTCGTTAAATTTTCACTGATTCTAAGGGTTTGACATCTTCTTTAAATAGAAGTGCACCGTCAAAAATTTTTATTTCCAAATTAAGAATTTTTGCGGCGTTTTCTTAACCAGAAGAAAAATATTCTCTTAATTTCGAGAATTTCCAAGGATCTTGGCACATATTTTATCGCGGAATTCCTATTGGTTGTCTGAAAGTGAACATGAGATTTCGCCAGCCAATAGGAATTCCGCGATAAAACATGTGCAAAGATCCTTGGAAATTCTCGAAATTAAGAGAATATTTTTTCTTCTGATTAAGAAAACGCTGCAAAAATTATTAATTTGTAAATAAAAATTTTCGACGGTGCACTTCTATTTAAAGAAGATGTCACACCCTTAGAATCAGTGAAAATTTAACGAAGGTAAATATGTTATTTAGATAGATTTTACTGTAAAAATCCTGGACGGAAAAGTCTGCGGTCGGCATGCCATACGTAGTACAGACAGGTCCCCCGCCAGTGCTCCTCTCAGTTACAGCATGCGACAGTGGAACGGGAAATCCAATTTTGGCTTCATCGTGAGAGCTCCTAACTGCATGCCGTAGGGAGTACGGAAAGGCCCCGGCATCGGCAACGGAGGAGCGCTGCCTGCGGAAGTTCGCGGCTGATATATTGGGCAGATACTTTTAAACTGTTATGTGTGCCTAGTAAAGAGATTCCTTGAATCTCTGTATCTGCTTCTATCTGCCTGATGAAATTATTTAAGACTATGACAAATATGAGTGGAGACAAATTGCAGCATTTCCTGATTCCCTGGTATTCGTTTGTGAAATGTCCATTTATATCAATTGTGTATGTGATGTCATGATACAAAGTTTTTAAAGCATTAATGAAATTTTTCTCGAGACTTTAGTTAGATAATAGTTTAAATATTCTTGTACCAAAATTATTACTTGAACATTGATGAGATAAAAATTTTAATATTCTTCTATGATAAGAAATTTATTCAGTTTCGGATTTAAATTTCGGTTGAGTATTTAAGACAGGTCTCAAGGGATTCGAATTCAGTTTTAGTTCCCCCTCCGATATAGTACCCCAATCTAAGGTAAGTAAGATTTTAAATTATTACTTGAACTTTGATTAGATGAAAATTTAATATTCTTCTATGATAAGAAATTTATTCAGTTTTGGTTTTAAATTTCGGTTGAGTATTTAAGATAGATCTCAAGCGATTCGAAGTCAGAGTGAGTTCCCCCTCCGGTATAGAGTCCCAATCTAAGGTAAATACAATTTAAATACATTTAACTGTAAAGCTTTAATTGTAAAGCTGGAAACGGGAATTATTACGTGGACTTTCGTTAGATAAAGTTTTAATATTCTTGTAGCAAAATTATTACTATTAAAAAAAATTATTATTATTGTAGCAAAATTATTACTTAAACGTTGCTTAGATAAAAGTTTTTAATATTCTTGTAGCGAAATAATTACTTTGGACTTTGATTAAATGTTTTAATTTTTTTTTCTATGATAAGGAATTTATTCACTTTTGGATAAAACTTTTAATATTCTTCTTTGATAACAGAATTAATACTTTGGACTTTGCTTAGAAAGTTTTGATTCTGCTGTATCCAGTGAAGTGTATGATAACTCAACCAAACACATCATTTTTTATCTGATACACACAATTCACCTAATTCATTTAAACTAATTCACAAATTAATTTAAACCTCATCTCCCCAAAAAAAACTTAAATTAGTTTTTCACTTGCTAAAAAACACCCCCGTTTTTTCTAATTTTCACACATATTTTCACAAAAAACTACAAAAAACATACTTTTTACCTCACCCCCCCCCCCCCCCCATAACTTTTCCCATGGATTTTCATAGAATTCTCGAGCCCCTTTTACTGTGCCAGAACTCTCATTTTTGCTACTACTCAGAGTCCTCACATTCCAACTACCTATGGAGAGAAAAGGTTAGTGGGATGTTTAAAGAAACTATAGAAGTTAAATACTTTAGTTCAAATTAATATTTAGAAATATATTCTTTTTTGAAGTCAAATTTATAAAGTAGTCGTTTTAGTTAGCATAATTTAAGTAAACTTTTCAATTGGCGTTAATAAATATGAGATAATTTCAGGGCAGGGTATTGATCGGCGATTTTAACGAATGATTTTGAGGACTATAGTTTTTAATTGTACCAAAAAAGAGTGCAAAACTTCATTTGCGATGGACTTCAGTCTTGTATGGAGTTTTATCTCCGCCGATCGCTAAATTGGCGCTTTGTGGTATTGGTTCAGGTCTACTCTATCTGGCATTCTTACTACTGCAGCTGCTTCAGAATGAACATCTTAAAAAAAACTTTCTTTGTACTGCCCTAATACACTGGTGTCGAAAAGTTAAGCATAATTCACAAACTGTTGAATATCTCCCGAAACGACTGAAATTATTAACATTAAAATTTTTGTGTCACTAAAATGGAATATCCTCAAGTATCTCACTTATTTTTTATATTCAAAGTGATCCATTTGTTTTTTATTTAAGCCACTATCCTCGCTGTATTCTGTTAATATTGAGTATGTGGAAAAAATTGGCTTGATCCAGGTGGAATCCAAACCCACGACCTCCTGATAACGTGTCAGGTGCTCTGACCACTGAGCAATTGATGATGATGATGATGATGATAATAAGTTTTGGAATCAGCAAAAACATTTGCCAATTCCTTAAAGAAAATATACAAAAATAGAAAACATTACTGCTGGCATTTGGTGAAGAACTTGGAAAAGTTAGCATCAAAAGAGACGTTTTTCAAGGGGATTCTTTGTCACCATTACTGTTTCACATGTATTTTAATCCCCTTGTTAATGATTTTAAATAGAACAAAAATGGGATACAATGTTTCAGATCAACATGGAAAAATAAACCACCTGCTATACATGAATGACCTGAATGAAGAAATGAAGAAAATATTGAATAATATTGAATAATATGAATGAAGAAATTATTACCATAAATACATCGGCCATTCCAGTCATTAGATATCCAGCTGGAATAATTGACTGGACAAAAAATGAATTAGAAACATTGGATCGAAAAACTCGAAAGCTTTTTAACGTGCATCATGCACTCCATCCAAGAAAATTGGAGGAAGAGGACTACCACAAGTACAACAGATAGTAGAAGAAGAAAAAAGAAGTTATATATGACTATATCAACAGAAGCAAGGAAGATTACTGCAGGCAGTTAAAACTGAAACATATTAAAAACAGCAGAAACTAAGAATAAATTTAAGAAAAAACAGTTCGAAAATAAACTAAATGGCTGGAAGAACAAGCCACTACATGGACAACATCTGAAGTTAATTGAAGGGAAAAGTGATAACAACTTGACATGGGCTTGGCTGAAACAGGGTACTTTCAAGAAAGAAACTCAAGGTCTGATTTTTGCTGTACAAGAGTTACAACAATTACAAACAAATGCTAAGAAAGTTAGAATTCAGAAAATTACTGAAAATTCACAATGTCGACTTTGTCAGCAAAAAAGATGAAACTGTGTCTCTTCTTATTTGTGAATGCAGCAAAATTGCACAAACAGACTATAAGAAAGACATGACAGAGTTGCGAAATTGATCCACTGGTCTTTATGCAAAAAATACAATTTGTCAGTATCAGAGAAGTCGTTGGAACATAAGGTAGCGAAAGTGGTTGAAAATGACCAAGTTAATATCCTGTGGGACTTTAGAAACCAAACTGATCGACATCTCGAACATAATACACCAGATATAACTGTAATGGAAAATAGAAAAGTGTGGATAGTCGACATTGCAATTCCAGGTGATGCCCGAATTGAGGATAAAAAACAAGAAAAAATGACTAAATATAGAGATTTAGCAATTGAAGTTACTAGACTGTGGGCTAAACACACTTCTATTGTCCCGGTTGTCATTGGGGCACTTGGAACATCTCAAAAATTTTTATAAATCATCTGAAGAAGCTGCAGATTTCTGATAAAACATCTTCAGAACTGCAAAAGATAACACTACTTGGAACTACATACATCTTATGACGATTCCTAGTTGATACTTAGGTCTCAGGCTGAAACTTGTATCAACTCAAACCGCCAGCAAATGATTTTTCGTTTCTTTTTTGTGTCATTAACTGTGTTTCGAATATTTCGATTGGTATACTAGCAGAGCAAAACCGGAGTGCTATAAAAGCTGGAACCTACTCTATGTGAGTCATTTCATGACGAGCAAATGTGAAAATGGCGATAAAGTGTTTTGTGAAATCAGTGTGGTACATAGACATTTTTGGATGCTTTTGCATCTGGTAGAGCAATCGGTTTGCTAAAGGCTGATCGCAGGCTCATGTGGCTAAGACTGAAAATGCGCCCCAATCGGCAATTTCAACACTTTGGAAACCGTTCCAACAGAGAGTGAGATGTTAGCCAATAACTGAGTGTAAGATCGACCAAGAATGACAACAGCGTCAGATGACACTATCTTCCGCTAACAGCCCGAAGTCATAGAGAGAGATCAGCCAAGCAATTATCTCTAGATTTTATCTACAACCTTTCGGAAAACAGTTTCTTGTTTACAGAAGATTTCAACACAAATACTTCTGTGCCAGCCAGACGACTGACGATTGTATTACAGGAGAGCCCGACAAGCAGGGCGAAGATAACATCGTGATTGGATCCCAGACAATGGGTTCATTGGCTCTTCACCGACGAATTGCAATTAGGTCTTCAGGCAGATTCCCGATGTATTTTGATTTGTAGAGAGCAAGGAACTCGTTACCAATGATGAGAAATTGAAATAGTTCCTATTAATAGGGGATCTTCTTAGGCCGCTAACCTAATTAAGCTTTGACACCAGAGAACGATATCACTGTGGTAATGGTCGTTTGATCATCTTGTCCAATGGACGCACGCCATTCCACATCTTTGGCATTTCACCTAGACTGGAGGATATTGTCCCTATACCTTCAACTCTTAGTACTTGAAGGAATATCCTCCAGCCTAAGTGAAGCTTTTCGAGTGCACTCTTCGCTGCCAGTTTATTTTGATGGAGGATGAAGAACTCCCTCATTAGAGATTCAGACAATCAATTCATTCCTCGAAAAGGAGAATATTCAGCGGATGGAGGGGAATCTTTACGAAGAGTCTGATGTATTGTCATCAGACCTCATGACCAGCCTGGTAAATAGTATAAGTCGTTGTGATGTTTTTCTAGCTGTTAGTGGTCATCATAGTGCATATTATTTGCTCCATTCTCCTGAAAGGGGTTCCCTTAGCTATAGACACTTCATTGAACACTCCTGCATTCATTTCCATAGAAATCACGCGACTGGTTTGCTTTATGTCGGACTATTATTAGCATAGACAGAGGATCCCAAAATTTTTCAGCCATTTAACACCTTTTTTTTACTTGGAATGCATTGGCGAAATACCGACTGTTAAAAAAATGATTTCATACTGGAAAATTGATGCATAAAATGATCAAATAAAATGATCAAAATTCATTAGTACACAGTAGGCCCCCCAAGGTGGGCCTACTGTGTACTAATGAATTTGCAATATTGGCACGTACCTTGCCTTCTCACATTCCGTTGTTTGATCACTTGCACATCTACCCTCATAGCTTCCGTCCTGTCACGCTTCGCGGGTATACGTCTCTTCTTTCGCGGTTTTGCTCTTTCCACTTTGAGCAGTTCAGTAATAAAACCATGTCTCATCACCAGTGACAATGTCTGTTTACCATTTTGGGGCCACTTGGTTCAAATATTTCTAGCATCTCCTTGCACGAGTCGACTCTTACTCTTTTTTGCTCTTCTTCCTTTTCTAAAACATGCATGCGTACAGATATATTTTAAGCCGATAATTTTTTGCATCTTACTAGTAAATGTTGTGCATTTTAATAGGCGCTGACTCCTTTAATGGAGTACCTAGAAACCAACCTGAAGACTCTGTATGCCAGTCTGTTAGATGCCAACTTCAACCGAATTCTCGAAGCCATCTGGAAGCTGGTGCTTGAAGAGATATCCATCACAGTGTGGGCCAATGTTGGGGTAAGCTTTGAATACATTACATCCCACATATTATAATAAAGTATAGAAATTCTACTGCATTCAAAATTCATAAGGTTACTCTAAGAGATAAATATTTCCTAATGTATGATTCCCTAATAATGACGTAAGATGCTAAGAATCCGAAATTGCTATAGATTATTTTATTGCAGATTTTGTGCACAACTGATGTGCGTAATTACTTTTGCCCATCTCTTTCTTTTAACACCTGTTGTGCATTATAATTTATCAATTTATATCTGCTAATTCACAAATATACTGAGCATTAAACCAAAAATGCAAAATCACACATTACATCATAATCAATGTCAGAAGAAATAACAAAAGTAACACCAATTACCTATGCGATTTCAAGGATCGGGGCTCTTTCAGGTCACGCTATATATCAGATGAGACAGCATCTGCACAAATGCAGTTGCTGTTGGCAGTTGCAATTGGTGAGTTCTATGCCTCACTCTATTAACATAGACCAGACGATACCAAACTTATGAAAACTACGAGACACGTTCCTTGAAAAACATACAAATGTCCCATAGAAAGAATGTTAAAAGTTTGAACAAAATAAAGTAACAAGCTTATATTCTTTACATTGTATATTGTACGATGAATAATATATATATATAAAAGGGAAGAAACAATAATAGGATTAAGTGGGATTTTCAGAAACTAAAGAGATTAAGTCCAAAGCATATGTTTTTTCAAAATACATCTTTGTAAACCATTTTTGAACAAATTTGCCATTGAAAATATCTTTAATTTAGGATAGAATTAGGCAGCAGAAACTTTTAAACAAATGTATTCTAATAAAATGCTTACTCAGGTGTTGAAACAATTTCGCAATAAAGAAATATCCGGTTTTTGACTCTATTGGTCACAAATTATGACGATCAACAGAGTCGAAAGCCTTTTTGAAATCAACAAAGCTAGCAACCAAAGGTTTCTGAAACTCTAAACATTTCTCAAGAATCTGCCTAAGTGAAAATATCTTATCTACACATCCCCTACCACTTCTGAATCCACACTGCTCATCAAGAAATTGTCAATGTCCTTAATTTTATTAATCACAATTAATAAAGAACTTTACCTGGAACAGAAAGTAAGTTGATACCCCTATACTTATAAGAAGAACTGCGATTACCTTTTTGAAAAACACGGATAAAAAGATATCTAGTAAAATCCTTAGGAACAATGGTTTTATCATAAAAGATATTCAAATTTTCAGTCATTCATGTGATAACAGAAACATTTCCAGCTCTAAGCATTTCAGTAGTAATTTCGTCTATCCCTGGGGATTTATGTAGTTTAACTTTAGAAATAGCCAAAATAATTTCACACTGTGTTATAGGATATTGTAACATTTAAAGCCATTAATGCATCTATCATCATATATTAATCATATATAAATGCATCTATCATTGTTACAAACAATGGGAGTAGAACTAACCACATTGTTGACAATAGAATATATCTGAAATGCTCAGCCCACCTAGCCATGACAGAATCCTCACCTTCAATAACCTTTCAATGTTTATCTTTCAATCCTTGCATACCTGCCGGTTTTCTACCACACAAAACATTAACTATCTTGTACAGCTCTCTGCTGTTACGTTGTCTAACTGCTTCCTCGGTTTTGTCAGCCAAGCCATCGAGACAAAGCTTCTTATCAGCTGCTAACTAATCCTATGCATTTTAATTAAGCTCTCTGTAATGTTTTCTATTAGGACTAGTAGGGTATTGATTAAGGACATTCCTGAAGTTCTTTCTTTCTATAAAAATATTTTCTATATAATTTCTTCTTTTCTATAATAATTATTTCTTTCTATAATAATTTCTATATCAAGTGCCATATCACTCAAATAATTTTGTCTCCCCTGCTCCTTTTTTCCTAAAAGTACTGTCAGCTTCAAGAAAAGCCTGTTTAAAATGATCCCATTCTTCCTCAACTTCAGTAGTAAGCATACCATGACTGTCATAATGACTAAGTAACCTATCATGATAAGCTTTAGCTATAACTGGGTCTTTCAGAGCTTCAGTATTAAAGGTAAATTTTTTAACCCTAACACAACACTTTTTGAGTTCAAGTTGCAAGACACTTTTAACAAGGTAATGCTCAGATCCAATTTCAGCTCCCCTGTACGCCCTGGTATTCCTAACAGAACTAGCCCATTTGCTGTTAATTAATATATAATCTATCATACTATTATGCAGCCCATTTGGTGAAACCCATGTGCATCTATGTATGTCGTGGTGTTTCTAATAAGTGTTAGTTATTTTCAAACCGTTAAAGTAAAACGTGATTGCATTCTTTTACTAAAATTATACACCTTGGGTGTATTTAACAGGGAAATATTACTGCTGCTAAAATTATAACTTGGTTGTATTTAAGAGGGAAATATTGCTGATGTTGTCTGGTTAGTTGACGGATAGGTGATTAGTCATCTATTTGCATGGAATATTTAATAAACTCGTTGTGGTGATCAAGAGTCTGAATAAAGAAATAAACCTGATTGGAATGATTAAAATCTCTTTCGTTTCAGAAAGAAAAGCCAGTGTTTTTTGATCGTCTTTCATCCTCTTTGACTATCCTTGTGAATTTTTTCCATGCCAATGGGAAAGCCTTACCACTGCCTACTATTCAGAATGTGACTTATCAGGTGAGAGTTATGTCAGTATTAACGTAAAGTAAAAATAAAAATAACAGAAATGAAAGTGTTGAGCCTTTTCATTTTATTTGTTCTGCCTAATAGTTCAGAACAAATAAAAATTATTTGTCATTATGAATTCCAAATCCAGCTCAGTCAAAATATTTCGTATATCATTTGACATTTGAGCGAGAGCCCAAATTCCATTCCACAATTCATACGAGAAAAATATTGGCAGTTTTGCGTGGAAGGAAAAGAAATGCTGCATTGGCAATCACCTCTACTGAGCTCTCTATATTCAAATGTTCTAATAAGTAAGCGGATTCAACTGTATTCTATAATAGTAATGAGTATCTCTCTGTGGCAGTCATAGTTCATCGGGCAAATCATGATAGACACTTCAAACTTTCAAAGAGGATTTCTGTTTGTGATCGAAGTTACATTGCCGAATTTCAAGTCGGAATTCTGAAAGGATGGACTTGCCAAAAGCAAATATTAATTCCGACGCTGTTCCTGCGGGAAATGGTATTCGCTGTCAAATCCATTTTTGCCAGGGCCGGATCTTGAAACCTTTCAGAATGCTGGCAAAGGTTATACAGGCAAAAAATTATCATACCTATTTTTTTTGTTTCATTCATTTTTCAAAACATTTTTAAAAGCCTGTAAAAGGGAGGTGGAAATGTCATACTGCATTGGAACTCCAGTGTCTTACCCACTCCCCCCTTATCTTTTTCCGGTATGATTGTGTTTGTTGGCTTCACCCTAAATTTTGTTTTTTGATGTGGGCCTGATGTTGCCATTTACTTCTCCTTAACTATAAACCTAAGAATCATAAGAACATTCCTTTTGCAGGTAGGGACTTGATATTTTCAACCCAATACGAAATCAAACATGGTCACACCTCGTACGAAATTCCGGACAATTTGGTCGAGTATCTCGGGATCCACTGGGTATCAAAATCTCGACAGTTTGCGATGAAGCCAGGGGCTATGAGAGCCGGCGATGACGTCATCAATAACCTCAGGAACATCGGACAATTCTTCGTTTTAAATCTCTATTAAAGTGTCGAGGAGGTGGGGGGGGGGCAGAATTCACGAAAAACCTTTAGGCATTGAAAAATAGAATATATAGATTAAAAGTGAGACCAGGATAGCGCTGGATGCCATTAAGCTAGGTAGAATGTAAACTAATGGCTCAAACGTTTCCCTACCCACAATTATATTTAAGAGTACGTCTCGTAGTATTCCCTCCCACTTTTTTGTAGTTCTATTTCTTCTACGAAAGCAAATACTGTGGGGTCCCAACATCCGATATAATTCGTTCCACAAAACTCATTGCATATTGAAAATATTGTTAGCTGAAACCAATAATACATTGATTATTCTCTAATTAGTTCCGAACTCTTGACAGGCGACGCAGCAACACATAATAGAGGTATTGCTTACTTGTTATACTTTATATTTACATTAAAAATTGGTGTTTAATAAAGATTATTTAATAAATAGTTATAAAACATCTTTAAAAAAACAAATTAGGCTTAATTTAGACTTGCGGAGGACTGATGCAATCGATAGTGGCCTAGTGGTGGTGTGGTACATAGATCATCAGGCGCCAAGTCTCTTTTCTGTTTTGCTGCTAACTGAAGAAGGAACTGTCAAAAGTGGACTGTTTTTAATGGCGTTTCGACAGTTCCTGAAGTCAGAAATAACTTCCTTCTCCATTTTACTGATCAGAAGCTCAGTGTTTTGAATGTTGAGACTTTTTTGTTACCACTTCTTTTAAATCGCTCCCAACAGTCTTCAGCTCTTCAGCTGACACTTTATGGGTGTCTTCTTCTTCCCCTCCAGTCTCACACTCAGTAATTTTCTCCCCAACTTTTCCAGCTGCTCTCTTGTTAGCTCATGCCCATGAGCGTCAATAAAATCATCCACGTTCGACAATCTCCAAACCCACTGATTCACCAAGAATGAAGATTTCATTTGTCAAAGCCTGAGCCGTATCTAGGCTATGGTCGAATATGGCTCCGACCATAGGCTCCATGGAAGTTAGGCGCCAAAAGACGATTTCACATATACCTATCAGATTTTCATACATCACTCTCGTTGTATATAAATACTCATATAAAAAGATTCTTTGGACGTTTGAGGTTGCCTGCTGCCATGGACGGGAGTTAATGTCCTGTGGCTATTTTAGTGGTAATATGAAGGGAGGGAGCCAGAGATAGTTGCTCTGTTTTACAGTTCAGATGCATTGTGAAACAGCCGCCTTATCCGCTTTCCCTCACCTGAAGAGAGCTGCTTCAGAAGTAGGCGTTCAGTGGTCAACAACGCTGCAGGAACTGCAAGCAGTATCCCACTGGAAATAATCTCCACTACATTTTCTATGATTCAATGAATAATAGTGAGCAAAGGATGCATCAACACTCAGAATGTCACCCACAGTTTGAAGAGGGAGAATCCCAGGCAACATTTCCTTGCTTTGCTAATGACGCCAAGTTCTAATCTCTTGAGTGTCATGCCCCAGCATCCCTTCTTTTGTTTGAAGAAGTTGGCACCGCTTATGATACGCACACTGCTAGAGAAATCAAAGATTCCCACGGCTAATCCCTGAAAGTGCGCAATGTGGCAGAAGGAATGGACATTGGCACGGTTCTCCACACCGTTGTTCTAACCATGTCTCTAAACCAAATGTCTGTAAACTCCACACCATTGTACTCCATGTCTGCTACCCTTCCAGCTCGTCTAATGCCTGTCCCTCAAACGTCATTGCTTCCACTCAGTCACTTGGTTAATCGCGGTCTTGGTGAAAAGATTTAGTGTTCTGCTAAATTGTTTTGTTGCTGTAGTTCCTGTTCCCAAAACATTTTACAGAGTAGAAGACAACTGTTAAAAATTAAATAACATAGTAAGAAGATTTCCGTTATACATACTCCGAAACAGTCACGTACGTTGCGCCAGGCTTGTAATCTGTACTTTCCAGGTTCGAGTCCCAGTTGCATCAGCGTTGAGATTTATCTTCGCAAAACTCCTCTCCCTGCCCATGGACAGTATGGGACATCCGCTGTCCGTCGGATGGGACGTTAAGCCGTGGCACATGTGTGGGAGAGTTATACCCTATGCAAGTTAAAGAACATGCTGGAAGGCCTTGATGGGAAAGTACCATCTATCTCTAGCTGTTCCAGTGGGTCCCCTCCCTAAACCTTCTATGAGCCTTCAGGATCCTTGTGACCTGACAATTTAGCCCATTGTGTGAAAAAAAGGTCGCTCAGAGATAAAAGAACCCAACAACCTAAGTCACGTATGTTACAATAATCGTAAAGAGTAAAGTGAAATCTGTCCTGCTGAAATTATGCGTATTTAACCCTTTGTTGTTAAGGTGCCCTGTTTGCCACATTTCGGTTTCTCGTATTTACACATCCGTATAAATCCAGAAACTTCGAAAATTTATCTGTAGCAAATGTGAGAGTAAATATTTTAATCTGTCTTTGCTATACAGGGTGTTTCAAAACTCTCTGTACAAATTTCAGTGGGAGATAGGGAACACCAAGACAAACGTTTTTGGTCTATGAATGTATGTCCGCCGACATAACCCTTCGGTGCTAGAGGGCGCTGTTTGGCGACGCTTCAATTGGCTAGTGACGTGGGAACGTGGGAAACGTGAATTGGGAACGGAGAACGGATTTGTGTTTGCCATCGGCATTCGTAAATTAGACACATTATGTGTAACACGGAGTGTTTCATGACTGCTGAGATGGCTGACATGCATATGACGTATGGGGCTGCCAATGGAAACAGAAGAGCTGCTGTGGGGTTGTACAGTCGGTCAAAAAAGTATCCGAACGCTATGGTTGCATACAAAATTCAGAAAAAAATCTGGCAACGATTTTTTTAGAAATTAATGATCTGGCAACCTTCGTGTACGGTACACGAAGGTTGCCAGATCATTAATTTCTAAAAAAATCGTTGCCAGTTGTTTTTTCTGAACTTTGTATACAACCATAGCGTTCGGATACTTTTTTGACCGACTGTACCAACAGCGTGTGTTGTAAAACAGATGTGTGCCAAACCACCAAATATTTGCGCGTTTGCACTAACAACTGCGAGAAACTGGAATATTTGATGCAAACATGCATGACACTGGTAGGGAGAGAACCATGCACACTCCTGACATGGAAGAAGAGATCCTACGGCAGATTGAGGACAATCCAGGCACAAGCACGCGAGCTGTTGCATGTAGACTCGGTGTGAACCAAGCCCTCATGTGGAGAGTGTTGCACGAGCAGCAGTTACATCGGTTTCTTCGTCAGAGAGTCAAGACATTGCAACCTCAGCATTAACCTCTTCGTGTGGAATTCGTGCACTGGTTTCTGCAACAGACTGCAGTGCAGCCTGATTTTCCGGTTGATGTGCTCTTCTCAGATGAGGCCTCTTTCATACGTGAGGGTGTTTTAATGTGAACAATTTTCACGTTTCTGCGCACGAAAATCCACATGCCACAATGGCGCATGGTCATCAACAACGGTTTGCCATCAATGTTTGAATCGGTATCGTCCATGACATTTTGATTGGGCCATAACTTCTACCTCCCTGACTCAACGGACAGATTTATCGGGTGTTTCTTGAAGAAACGTTGCCGGGACTGCTGGAAGATGTTCCCATGGCTATTCACAGACGAATGTGGTTTCAACAAGATGGGGCGCCAGCACACTTCAGCTATGATGTGCAGAATTATCTGAACGCTACTTTTTGGGGCTGATGGCAGGCCGGGGTGGACCTGTCGCCAGGCCACCAAGATCGCCTGATTTAACATGTATCGATTTCTTCCTCAAGTTACTTGAGAGGTGCGTGCTCATAATTAATATATTTTCTTCTGTGATGCTGTCTGCTGTATGTGTGTCCGAGTTAGCTTCATCTGTGTCCGTTCGGATTACAGGGCTACAGTCATATGCGACACACTCTGTTATCTCACTTTCAGCTTTGGGAGGGGGCACTAAATCTCCTACATCTGTTGGACTCTCTTCCTCTGTATCAAATTGTGTTTAAGGGCTACAGTAAAACACGACAAATTCTGCTGCTTCAGTTACAACTTCAGGAAACGGCAATTCTCTTCCAATTCTAAAACCTGCTTCACATATAATACAATCACTTGCTCTTCAACTATTTCTTCTATCTCCCCATTATTCTGTTCTTTGCTCACTTGCCTATCTACCTCCATAGTGTTATCTAATATTTCCAACCTCTTTCAATCCTTGTCTCTATCTTCTTCATTACTGCAAGGTTTGAGTACAGATAATTTTACTTCACTCTCTAACGGCTTCTCTTCAGGGGTTTGATTTCTAACCTCCCTTCTCCATTTCTCCTCTGTCGCCTCCCTCTCCCGAGCTAATCTTTGCTTCTTTAAAACTTCAAAAATAGCATCCCTGAGTCCTTTAACGTCGAACAGAATTTCCACTGAATTGCCCATTTTCTCAACTTACTCTAACCCTAGAGGAGTAAAAACGGTTGCCACCATCCTGAAATGGTATTCTTATAAAATTCTAAGGGGGCTTCTTCATGCTGGCATCTCTCAAGGTTGTAGCAGTCTAAATGTTCTGAAGGGCAAAATGCCAAAGTTTCAGATTTCGAAATTAATGATGCATTAATGAAAGCCTGTTTTTGTCCTGTATAGGAAGATTCTGAAGAGCATTGCTCTAGGCAACTATAAAGGCTATCGTATCTACAATGGTTCGAATTTAAATTCTTCCACATGGGGCAGTCTCTGGCAAAATGGCCAAAATTTCCACACTCGAAACATTCCTTCTGATCAAATCATTCCTTCTGACTAAATGAGTTTCTATGGTTCTCATTATGCAGATACCTATCAGTACTGTGCGCAGACATATAAAACATTCCATGTCTCATTTTAATTTTTTTAAAATTCAATACCTGTATTTATAAACAAACTAATCTATACAATACACTCTGATCTACTATCACATCAATCCCACTGTAATATACTCTTACTCAATAATAACTGAACACAATATTTCTTACTCAATGTCTCAACGTTTCAACCAATATTTTTCAAAACCTTCTTAATATCTCGTAAACCTCTTAATATTTCAAAATACAATCTTAATACCTCATTAACGTCACAAACAAATCCTACTAAATGGCTACCTAACTTAACTCACTGAACTCTTAACACTATCAATTATCTGCGACAATCTTTTTTTCTTCAAAAAAATTATGACACAATAGCAGTGTAGTGAATTATAAGAAAGCTGATATGTCCAGGAAGGATCCGAACCCTACACCTGCTGATTGTGGGTCAGCTGCTCTGTCCAATTGAACTACTGGGTAGTGATCACTTTTGAGCAAAATTTCACTACAAAGGATTTCACTATTACATACTCTTAGAACTAATTCCAACGCCGTTTAACCCATCAATTCATCAAAACATTTATCAAAGCACCAATAGTTCTATAACGAAGCACTGCATCTTAAACACTCCCCACAATGGCAATCATCAAGCAACCTTTCCGATGCAGAGGAGACTAACATTATTTTTTTTCCTCTAGAACAAACAATGGTGCAGCAAACTGAGAGATGCAAATGGCTACTTGGCTTAACACAACATGCATCAAATCTCTTAAATAACCTTACTAAAATGATACACTTTTACTCTACTCACTTCACACTGATAAATGTTACGAATCCAATGGCACACCACTGAAAATAAAACTTAACAACTGTTCAACCTGCTCTACAAATTTACTTCACATATGAAATTTAGTAACACTTTATGGCTTACGCACTCCGAAGCCAAACTAACTCTTTTCACCATTAATTAAAAATTAATTTTCATATTAAAGTAAATTTCTATTTCTTTTTTACACAAGCCAATTAATTCACACATATTTGCAAAACACCAACATGAAATCATTCCCACAAGGCTAAAAACCAGCCAAATGTCATGATATTACTCACATCAAAAATGCAAATTCTGTTAGACACATATTCAACTCCAGGTTTGTTTTAACAAAAGCACAAATATCGTGGTCACTAGAGTACCAATGTTTTATTGGGGAGAGGAAAAGCAGATATCGATGATTATTAATATTTGACCCTCCCACCCAGGTGGTATATTTGATCCTCCTGCCCCATTTTTGGAAGTGATCGTATATTTAATTTTGCCATACATTGTTCCTTCATTGAAATAATTAGTAACCCAGTACCCTACTGGGGAACAGAGTCATCTTCCTGCACCCAAAAGGAGTGACCAATGGCAGGAAATGTTTGTTTTTTTTTTCTTACAAATACAAACACATTTATTTGCAACACTAATTATCACCATTCCATTCTATTCTTACATCAACTTACATATTGTTGTCTGAAGACATTAAATCGCTGAGCTGGTTACATTGCAACTAAGTCTCTCTTTTTTTACTAACATATAAAGGCACTCACATCGCTGACTGAGAGATAAGACTTGGCACTCACATCGCTGACTGAGAGATAAGACTTCACTCTCCGAAGTGCAAGACTGAAGTCTACTGCCGTGTGTCGAGTGTCCAAGTTGAGAGCCAAGATTGAAGTGTCGAGTAGCGTTCTTTGCTCTCTCAAACACACAAAAAAATAAGGCATCCAAAGAGTCTGATTGATCTTCTCAATTCTCTCTGCTAGGGGGAGAAGTGGTGGTGGAAGTGGCCAGGGATGCAACTAGACAGTTCTAGAACTCTTTTGCCGAAACCACATGGCTGTCCCTCCATGGGAGCCTTTGGGTAGTGGTTCAGGGATAGTCCTCCTGGGCATCCAGTGTTGTAGGGCTGAATCTCAGACATGGTGTCAGGTGCCACTCTGACAGAGGCTTGTCACGGATGAGAGGGCGTCTGCCTGTATATGCTGCTCGGATTATAGCAAGCAGACAGGCAGGTAAATCACCTCGCCCTGCTATGCGATGCCTCAAACGGAATTGTCTGCCAAGATAATCCTCCTCATGGCGCTAGAATGTCAGAAAGGAAGTTGAAAGCAGAAACTAGAAACCGTTTTAAGTGAATTATGCAAATTCACTCAGAACACTACGTGCAATATGAAGTGGCATTCCATCCTGCATGAAGGTTGTAAAGTCTAAGTATTTTCTTTCTTGCAAAGCCGGAATAATCTTGCAGCGGAGAAGATCCGTGTAACATGGTCCATTCACTGATTTATGCATGTGGCCTTGAGGTGTGATCTCCTCAATGAAAAATGGTCCAATTATAAAGTTTGCTGTAAACCTGCACCACACAGTTACATAGGCAGAGTGTAGAGCACATCATGAACAGCATGTGGATGTGTAGGGCTCCATATTCAGTAGTTGTGCGTATTCACTGCTCCATGTAGAGAAAATGCACCTCCTAGGTCCATAAAACTTTCGAAGGCCACAATGTCGTCGAGCTGCATCCTCGCCAGAAATCGTAAAGTTAAGTTGGTGTGCTGTTCAGGGTCACGTGGTTGAAGCTGCTGCACCCTATGAATTTTATAAGGATACCATTTCAGGATGGACTGTATAATTTTACAGACAGTTGACCATGGAAGTAGCAGTTGCCGTGTTACCTGTCTTGCACTACCTACAGGTAGCTCCGATTGCGACTGAATTTCTGCCACGGTAAGTGTGACATCTTCCATATTGCTTTCTGCAACAGGCCGCCGGCCTCTACCCAGAGCCCCACCCATCTCGCCTGTTTCTTCGAAATTCTGTATCATATTCTTCAGTCCATTTAGCGACAATTGTCCTCTCCTTATGTATTTCAGACGACGATATTCGCGTAATGCAACGACGGCATCACTGCCGTTTTGATAAAAGAGTTTCACTAGCAAAACTCGGCCCTACCTGCAGATATCCATGGTTCCTTTTAGCAATTACGGGGAAGATATCACATTTTATAGTGTGCTTCATGCGACTCTCACGTATGATTGGCTGCAATGTCACGAAAAATTAGCATGTTCTACCCATGGAGGTAGGAAGAGAGGAAGGCGCCCTATCGCTTGAAAACTGTAACCGAGCGTCGCCATATTGTTGTTACTCGTAATCGTGCTATCACTGTGTTAAAGATCGACAGATTGCATTAAAAATGGAGTTGCATTTAATGGAAAAATGTGACTGAAGATAAATTAAAGATCATACTCAAATCTATTTAAATATAGATTTTCAACAATATTCGTTAAGTATTTAAAGAGTTATGGATGCTAGAATATGTCATGATAAATTATGTTCCATGTCGATGGAAATCTTAGAAGTGCTAGAACTATTAAAATACGCATTTAATGTAAAAATGCGACAGAAGGTAAATTAAAGATCATAATCAAATCTATTTAAATTTCTATTTCCAACGATATTCATGCAATTTAATGGAAGAATATGACAAGGTTCAAGGTTCAAGTGTTGTAAATACGGTGAAATTGGCCTCCAGAGAAGGGGCTCCCTACACCAGTCACAACGGAATAGTGAGATAGCGGATGCAGAAGAATCTGCCTCTCAGCTATCCCTCAAAAAGAAAAGCTCTATTCAGGACAATGTAAAATGTAGGACATTAGACCTTGCAGAGGAGGCCAATGTTCTGAAAGAAGTCAGTGACCATACGGAAGCGCTCTCGCTGCAGCTTCGCATTGTCATTGTCACCAAGAAGAATGGTAATGAAAGAAGAAGAGTGGTAAATCGCCAAGAAGAGTCGTTGCATTACGCGAATATCGTCGTCTGAAATACATAAGGAGAGGACAATTGTCGCTAAATGGACTGAAGAATATGATACAGAATTTCGAAGAAACAGTATTTCGGATAGCATGAAGCTCCCGGAACAAAGCTTATAGAATTAGCATTGTAGCGGGAGCAGTTGAGCAGAATGTGTGATAGTCTCAGGTGTGCTGCAAGTGGCATAGTCTGGGCTGTAAACTCTGCCAAGAGTGTGAAGTGTAGAGTTGCTGTAGATGACACCAACTCGGAGACGATGAAGGAGGGTCTCTTCAGATCTGCGGAGATTACCGAGGTTAGGAGCAGTGGGAGAAGGTTCAACCAGGTACCTGAATGAGGAACAGCTGCTGTCCTTCTGCCACTGAACAAGACGAAACTGGCTCATCAGATGTGAGACAGATCTCTTGCAGTCGCTGAGAGAGAGAGGGAAATTAGTTACACACCTCTGACTCTCCAGCTCCTCCTTCGCGGTGTGATCAGCGAGCTCATTGCCAGGTATTCCTACATGGGAAGGGATTCACTGGAAATGGACCGTGATTCCAGCAGAAGTGACCATCGAGCAAATCTCATGATCTTCTGGATGAGGAAGGGGTTGCTGCTCTTGCTGTCTCGCTTCTGAAGAGCTTCCAAGGCTATGTTCTTAGCGCACCCACTCCACCTGGTGGCAGTAACACCAACTAATTATTTTATTCGCAAATTCTCTACCCCATGTTCTTATTTCGGTATCCACGACTTTTCGCTGTGATCCATCGAGTAGATCCTTCTCTACATCGCTGTGAGTAATGTCAGTTTAATTATAACCACCCCGTATTTTTAACCTCATATTATATGCATCTTTCATAGACCTAGTATAGATGTTTTATGATGTAGAGCTTCCAAGGCTATGTTCTTAGCGCACCCACTCCACCTGGTGGCAGTAACACCAACTAATTATTTTATTCGCAAATTCTCTACCCCATGTTCTTATTTCGGTATCCACGACTTTTCGCTGTGATCCATCGAGTAGATCCTTCTCTACATCGCTGTGAGTAATGTCAGTTTAATTATAACCACCCCGTATTTTTAACCTCATATTATATGCATCTTTCATAGACCTAGTATAGATGTTTTATGATGTTGTAAATCAAGTCTCACAAGAAAGAAAGAAGATATAATTCCCAATTATAAATTATAAAAATTATACTAATTTCAAAAATATAAATTCTATTTATATTTTATAAAAATTATATTTTAAAAAATTATACTAATTTCAAATAAATCATTTAACAGAAATTTATTTAATATAGAAATTTGAATATCCTTTCTGAGACTGAGTCAACTTTTTTTTTTGCTAGGCACAATGCCCAGGCAGATGGAATCGTTTTAAGGGTCATAGGTTGCCCATCCCTGAATTTAAATAATTGAATACGATTTTATTAAAATGGCTGATAATCGAAGTAGATTGAAAAATCGAATCTTAAAGAACTCCTTTATTCAAATTAAAGGCACACTTTCCACACATATATTTTTAAACTTTGCCTTTTTTACATACAATCATATCCAAATTAAGAGATTCCTCTTCAACCCAATTACAATTTAACTTGAGAGAACTATGTGATATATATACATATACCTATCATAATTTAATGTCGAATACAAATATATGGTTGAATTAAAAAATATTAAAATTATAAAGAGTGTTATTAATTATTTTAAAGGTATATTTCGTTTTCTAGGAACTAGAACAAGAGTTGCGGCTGCACAAGTCGGACACCGCGCACCTCATTGAGCTCTATTACCTGCAGCGCCTCGAAGATCAGGTGAGTGAGATCGAAACGAATTCATTAAACAAAACTTACAAGTTCTCTCGTAATTGGTGTACTTTTATATTTCAGCTCTAAATATTTCCATGCACTATGTCTAATGTTAGTTTAACTCTAGGTATATATTTATTATGAGATGAAATCTGTTCAGTTAAGATGCAACAGCTGAAGAACGCATACTACCCGAGTTATAAAGAACGCATACCACGAACGTTAAGCAAAATATTGTTACGACAGATGAACATGCAACAATAAAACCAGAATTGATGTGTCATCAAGCCACTTGAACGTTTAATTCAGTATCCAAAATTACCTGTACCTTGGCTTTACTGTAACCCCCTGCATTATATAAATTATTATTATTATTTGACGCTTGTGCTATGCTTCAGTGTCAGAATTACGTCACTACTTATTGGAACAGACAGACTTAAAATAATAACGAAGAAATGAACATTATGAAATTTTCTGTATTAATGATTGCTAACTTGTTTCCTTTTAGTGAAGTTACTTCTATATGAATCTAAGTGACAAGGTAACTTACATTTTGTTTACGCTGAAGTGAAGGTTATTCAAAAGACATGGCGATCAAACTGAAGTGGCAATATGCTAGGCAACAGGAAAAGCAAAGAGGGTCTAGTGTCAACAGAGTGTAAAAAGAATTAATAAGGTAAACCTTGGTAACTTATAGGTATTTCGACAAAGATTCTTGTGTTGTTGAAATACCTATAAGTTTAAAAAGGTTCACTTGTGCCTTAACAGATTAAAGGAAGCATAGGACAAATATATCTGAAGCATATTTACGAAATGTATGAAATTATTTTTATGGTTTGACTTCATACTGATGAATACAGGAATTTGTGATTCGATGAAATTGTTTCCCATGGCCGAGTGGTTAGCGCGCTTGGCTACTGATCCAAGGGACCCGACTTCGAGCCCCGGAGTAAGGCATGGATGTTCGTATAGTTTTTCTGTTGAGGTCCTGCCATCCTCTCAGACCCTCTACTATGGCATATAAACTGACAGGTTCCTGTCAGACCTCTGTGGCAAGCAGCTGCTTGAGGGGGTATTCATTTTATTTATTTTTTTAACAATTGGTGTGAAAAGCGGTACACTATACTGAATGCCTTTCACTAGAAGTATGGATGAGTTAGAAAACTTAAAACTAATATAATAAGGGAAATAGCTATTCAAAGTAGTAAAATTGGTGATATAATTATTCCCAATAACGAGTTGAAAACTCGCAGAATAACGAGTTGAAAGCTGCAATGGCTACATAAAATAAAGAGTTGAAAACTGAAACGGCTACACAAAATAAGGAGTTAAAAGCTGAAATGGCTACATAAAATAAGGAGTTAAAAGTTGAAATGGCTACACAAAATAAGGAGTTGACAGCTGAAATGGCTACAAAAAATAAGGAGTTGAAAGTTGAAATGGCTACATAAAATAAGGAGTTAAAAGTTGAAATGGCTACACAAAATAAGGAGTTGAAAGCTGAAATGGCTACAAAAAATAAAGCTGAAAGCTGAAATGGCTACAAAAAATAAGGAGTTGAAAGTTGAAATGGCTACAAAAAATAAGGAGTTGGAAGCTGAAATGGCTACATAAAATAAGGAGTTAAAAGTTGAAATGGCTACACAAAATAAAGAGTTAAAAGTTGAAATGGCTACACAAAATAAAGAGTTAAAAGTTGAAATGGCTACACAAAATAAGGAGTTAAAAGTTGAAATGGCTACACAAAATAAGGAGTTAAAAGTTGAAATGGCTACACAAAATAAGGAGTTGAAAGCTGAAATGGCTACAAAAAATAAGGTGTTGAAAGCTGAAATGGCTACATAAAATAAGGAGTTAAAAGTTGAAATGGCTACACAAAATAAGGAGTTGAAAGCTGAAATGGCTACAAAAAATAAGGTGTTGAAAGCTGAAATGGCTACAAAAAAAAAGGTGTTGAAAGTTGAAATGGCTACACAAAATAAGGAGTTAAAAGTTGAAATGGCTACACAAAATAAGGAGTTGAAAGCTGAAATGGCTACAAAAAATAAGGTGTTGAAAGCTGAAATGGCTACATAAAATAAGGAGTTAAAAGTTGAAATGGCTACACAAAATAACGAGTTAAAAGTTGAAATGGCTACACAAAATAAGGAGTTAAAAGTTGAAATGGCTACACAAAATAAGGAGTTAAAAGTTGAAATGGCTACACAAAATAAGGAGTTAAAAGCTGAAATGGCTACACAAAATAAGGAGTTAAAAGCTGAAATGGCTACACAAAATAAGGAGTTAAAAGTTGAAATGGCTACACAAAATAAGGAGTTAAAAGTTGAAATGGCTACACAAAATAAGGAGTTAAAAGCTGAAATGGCTACACAAAATAAGGAGTTAAAAGCTGAAATGGCTACACAAAATAAGGAGTTAAAAGCTGAAATGGCTACACAAAATAAGGAGTTAAAAGTTGAAATGGCTACACAAAATAAGGAGTTAAAAGTTGAAATGGCTACACAAAATAAGGAGTTAAAAGCTGAAATGGCTACACAAAATAAGGAGTTAAAAGCTGAAATGGCTACACAAAATAAGGAGTTAAAAGCTGAAATGGCTACACAAAATAAGGAGTTAAAAGTTGAAATGGCTACATAAAATAAGGAGTTAAAAGTTGAAATGGCTACACAAAATAAGGAGTTAAAAGTTGAAATGGCTACACAAAATAAGGAGTTAAAAGTTGAAATGGCTACACAAAATAAGGAGTTAAAAGCGGAAATGGCTACACAAAATAAGGAATTAAAAGTTGAAATGGCTACACAAAATAAGGAGTTAAAAGTTGAAATGGCTACACAAAATAAGGAGTTAAAAGTTGAAATGGCTACACAAAATAAGGAGTTAAAAGCTGAAATGGCTACACAAAATAAGGAGTTAAAAGTTGAAATGGCTACACAAAATAAGGAGTTCAAATGGCTACACAAAATAAGGAGTTGAAAGCTGAAATGGCTACAAAAAATAAGGTGTTGAAAGCTGAAATGGCTACACAAAATAAGGAGTTAAAAGTTGAAATGGCTACACAAAATAAGGAGTTAAAAGTTGAAATGGCTACACAAAATAACGAGTTAAAAGTTGAAATGGCTACACAAAATAGGGAGTTAAAAGTTGAAAGAGCTACACAAAATAAGGAGTTAAAAGTTGAAATGGCTACACAAAATAACGAGTTAAAAGCTGAAATGGCTACACAAAATAAGGAGTTAAAAGCTGAAATGGCTACACAAAATAAGGAATTAAAAGTTGAAATGGCTACACAAAATAAGGAGTTAAAAGTTGAAATGGCTACTCAAAATAAGGAGTTAAAAGCTGAAATGGCTACACAAAATAAGGAGTTAAAAGTTGAAATGGCTACACAAAATAAGGAGTTAAAAGTTGAAATGGCTACACAAAATAAGGAGTTGAAAGCTGAAATGGCTACAAAAAATAAGGTGTTGAAAGCTGAAATGGCTACATAAAATAAGGAGTTAAAAGTTGAAATGGCTACACAAAATAAGGAGTTAAAAGTTGAAATGGCTACACAAAATAAGGAGTTAAAAGTTGAAATGGCTACACAAAATAAGGAGTTAAAAGCTGAAATGGCTACACAAAATAAGGAGTTAAAAGTTGAAATGGCTACACAAAATAAGGAGTTAAAAGTTGAAATGGCTACACAAAATAAGGAGTTAAAAGCTGAAATGGCTACACAAAATAAGGAGTTAAAAGCTGAAATGGCTACACAAAATAAGGAGTTAAAAGTTGAAATGGCTACATAAAATAAGGAGTTAAAAGTTGAAATGGCTACACAAAATAAGGAGTTAAAAGTTGAAATGGCTACACAAAATAAGGAGTTAAAAGTTGAAATGGCTACACAAAATAAGGAGTTAAAAGTTGAAATGGCTACACAAAATAAGGAGTTAAAAGTTGAAATGGCTACACAAAATAAGGAGTTAAAAGTTGAAATGGCTACACAAAATAAGGAGTTAAAAGCTGAAATGTCTACACAAAATAAGGAGTTAAAAGCTGAAATGTCTACACAAAATAAGGAGTTAAAAGTTGAAATGGCTACACAAAATAAGGAGTTAAAAGGTGAAATGGCTACACAAAATAAGGAGTTAAAAGTTGAAATGGCTACACAAAATAAGGAGTTAAAAGCTGAAATGGCTACACAAAATAAGGAGTTAAAATTTGAAATGGCTACACAAAATAAGGAGTTAAAAGTTGAAATGGCTACACAAAATAAGGAGTTAAAAGCTGAAATGGCTACAAAAAATAAGGTGTTGAAAGCTGAAATGGCTACATAAAATAAGGAGTTAAAAGTTGAAATGGCTACACAAAATAAGGAGTTAAAAGTTGAAATGGCTACACAAAATAAGGAGTTGAAAGCTGAAATGGCTACAAAAAATAAGGTGTTGAAAGCTGAAATGGCTACATAAAATAAGGAGTTAAAAGTTGAAATGGCTACACAAAATAAGGAGTTGAAAGTTGAAATGGCTGAACAAAATGAGTTGAAAGCTGAAATGGCTACAAAAAATAAGGTGTTGAAAGCTGAAATGGCTACATAAAATAAGGACTTAAAAGTTGAAATGGCTACACAAAATAAGGAGTTAAAAGTTGAAATGGCTACACAAAATAAGGAGTTAAAAGTTGAAATGGCTACAAAAAATAAGGAGTTGAAAGCTGAAATGACTACACAAAAATCATTGTACAAATCGTGTAGATGTGCTGGATATTCTAGATCAACTTCGAAGAAATAACCCTTTTTGCTGTCGTCTGGAATATTAAACAAGTCAATATCATTTACCCATTTGAAATTACCAGTTGGAAGAGGTTGAGACATTGCCCAGCCATATAAATTGTTTGCATCAAAGTACACGATATAGTTCTGTGATTTACTTCTCTTATATGGATCTACTAAAGGATTGTTGGCCTGTGCAAACCTCTTAGACACTAAAGATATTCCTCCTCGCAGAGCTCTTTCTATGAAAAAATACATATTACCTTTTATAAGTTCCAGCTCAATTTCTGTCATTTTTAAACAGGCAGCATACGATAAGCAAGGAAAGCTAAAATAATGACAAGGATCGAGTTGGTCGTTATTCATACACGAATTTCTGTACTTTTCAAATATATCCCCTAGCAGCAATACATCAGTGATCATGTACAGATCGTGATATTCCCCAAAGGTAGAAATAGAAAAGGCTTTCCAGAAAATTTGAGCTCTTTCGTATTGTTCATTGTTTTGAAAATTTTCTTTGGATGGAAGTGACGTTTGCAAAATTTGAGCACTCTGTTGAAAGTACTCATATGGAAAACTTCCTTTGCTTTTCAAAAGTTCTTTCTGTGAGTCACACAGATTATGTTGTCTGCAGTATTGATTTAGGATGTAGAAATTTTCCACATTTTTCGACAGTGAATCCAGTGAAGAACTGATGAAAATGAATGAATCAATAAATTTAATTTGACCGAATTTAATGCATATATAATTTTCTGTAGTTTGTGGAATACAAGAAATTTTCTTCTTATCTTTAAATTTCACAAATCTTTTACTATAAAGTGACCATCAAATCCTTTGAGATTATGAAACAACACTGGTATATCAAGTGAGAATTTGTATTGAAGTTTACATTTGTTGTGAACAGCTCCTCTGTATTTTCAAGTTAAGTGATCGTGGTTCCTAGAATTTTCCCACAAATATTACAATATTTTGCTCCAGTAAAAATTTGCCATCAAAATCATTCATCTTAACATTTCTTTTCTTCAAATCATTGATCAAAGTGTCGGCTTCGATCATTTCATTCAAAAATTGTTCTGTTGCATTTTTCCCTCCGTACATTCTGGTTTCTATCAGTTTACCTTCCGGTCCAACTATAATATATGCAAACCCTGACGGTACTAAATACTTAGTTCGCACCCTACATGGATTAATCTCAATTCTTCTACATTTCGAAAAGCATTCGAAGTCTACATAAATCATATATGGGTGTTTCAAACCGTTTTTAATCATATGGAATTTCGTAGTATTTGCTTCGGGAAACTTGATAGTTTGTAAAGTGTTTGATTTGCAATTATCTACATGATTCTTTAATAAATCGTCGCGAGTGAAATTATGGAGATAGTATGGGCAGGGATAGGATTTACCATTATGTCTTGAAAGGTATGCTGTAACCATACTAATATTTTAAATCCAACAATAGTGAAAATTACATCCGTCTTTTATAAGTAAAAGTTCTATGGGTTCTTTAACAGGATTCTGTGAAATATATAATTTATGCAAACAATCTTTCTTAGAATTAAAACATTTATAGAAAGATTATTTAAAACTTCGAACTTCGGGATTTGATCGAGGGTTACTGGATAAGTCAATGAAGATGTGTCTAAGACGTTTTCCAATATTTTATATTTTTCCACACTTTGCGGATTGTCTTTAGCAGGATGTAGAGCTGATAATATTGACCACAAGAAACATTTGTTGTCGTAGTTTTTAACATTCACTATTCCTTTTGTAGATTTCAAATGTTGTGGTAAATTTACGAAAGCAGATGCTCCAACTGCATTATACTGAGACATTTGAATTTCCATAGAAATTATTTTGTCAAACACCCATCCACTTCCCTTTTGTGTAAAAGTTTCAAAGTCATTAACAATTTTCTCATAAGCAATTTTTAGTAATTCATTGAGATAGGTAGGCAAACTTATTATTTCGTTACATCTCGAAAAATGTGCATATATTTCTTTCTGTCCTTCAGGATACGTCTGCTTTTTAAATTTTATTTGTAATATGAATCTAACTTTCAGAGGCTGACTGAGTTTCTTGTGAATTATACGTTTCCAATTATTGTTATTTTTCTCCAGGAAACTTTTGATGTCTTCTCTGACATTTATGTTATCAATTTTATATGTGCGAAACGTTTTCAGAAAAGCACTGCTTTTATTTATATGATATTGATTCAGATGATGATTGTAATTGTCTTTTCTGTTAAAGCTGGAATTGCAAAATTTGCATTTTTCAAATGTGCGATAAGTGCATGCAGTTTTCACATGACGATTCATATTGGATTTGAGAATAGATTTTTTACATTTGGTACATTGAATAGTAGCGCTCATCATTGAGTCAGCAGTTATACCCTCTTTATTATATATATAGTTGGTAAAAATCATGGTCCGATAATGCAAAAAATTGAAATTTTTAATTAAGCAAAAAATTAACCAAATTAATTAAATTATTGAAATTAATTTCACTAGTGAAACATTGAAATTTTTCTCTTAAGGGTGGACCCCACCCTGAGCGTTCTAAAAATAGTCAAACTTTGAGAATTGTTTTGGGTACAATAAACAATACAATGTCTCCAAACTTTTGCATGTTGTTTTAAGTCATGTTTATTGTATAAAAAAATTCTTTTTGCAAGTAAAAATATTGTATCGTTCTGTGGCTCCTCATTGGTTGACCTCAGCGTGAATGACGCTCCCTCCTGGTAGAATGCACCGGACATCGCAGGCACATCTGAGAACAAAATTATTAACAGTGTTACAAACTTTGAGACATTGGCTATAGCGTAGCGTAGGATTTTTTTCAAAATTCGAAAAATGGAGAAAATGACAGCATTTTGAAAAACAATTGGCATTAAATTGCTCGCTAAAAATCGAATAATTAAAATATCAAAAAAATCTTACGCTAGGTTTTAGATAATTCGTTCCTGCGCATTTAAAAAAATATGTAAATCGGATGAATGGTTCCCAAGATCCGCACCCTACCAGTTTAAAAAATGTTGTTTCGAGAAAAGCGCGTTTAAAGATTTAGCTGCCGTTTTACCGCCATTTTGACACAACCTTGTATTCCTTGCTGTAACTTCGGAAGGAGTTCGAATTTTGAAAAACTGTTTCTAAACCATATTCTACGCTTCATAAACTTTCAAAAAATGCAAAAAAAATTATTTTTTTTTAAACTGTCAGGGTGCGGTCCCCCCTTAAATTAAAAAAACTTTGAACAAACCTTAGTATATAAAACTATTTAATTCCGTTCAAAAAGAAGATTTGCTATAACTCTTCCCAACTTATCCTCTCATTCATCAGTTCTCAGCTGTGTTTATTTCGATAACTTCTGCATTACGTCTCGCCTCGTGACCTCGCACTTTGACCTGATTACGAAACTGAAGCTGAGTTAACGATCTTTCCAAATTCTCGATAGATTCTGACGATAGATTCGAATCTTTCTGACCTGGCGGCAGCTGGTTGCGGTCAGTGATATATTTTCAACGTAAGTGTTTCAATTATTCTTTCTTTAGGAAATATTTTTTAACCTTCTAATTGAATCTGATGAAATGTTTTTAAGAGAAAATTTCAATTAATCCGTTCAAATGTTGTTGAAGATCCTAAAAATTTATATCTTAATTTTAACGATAATTTCCCGTTCATGAGACATTCTTTTCAAATTTCTGTATTGAATGCTGGACTAAGTTGAATCGCTGGCCGCCAACGCCAACGGGCGACCAGCGATTCAACTAGCAACTTTGCAAAAACATACAAAATTAACTATTTACTCTTCAGGAGGGGAAAGTCAAAGTGACTTGGAATCGCTTCAGACCCTTCTTAAATATTCTACAGAACCAAAACTGAATCTTGAACTTTGATTTTGAATAAAAATTTCGGTTTGATACCAAAAATTATTATTTGGACTTTGCTATCAAACCGAAATTTTTATTCAAAATTAAAGTTCAACATTCAGTTTTGGTTCTATAGAGTATTTAAGAAGAGTCTGAAGCGATTCCAAGTCACTTTGACTTTCCCCTCCTGAAGAGTAAGTACGATTTAAATAGATTTAATTGTAAAGCTGGAACGATAATTATTACGTGGACTTTAATTAGATAAAAGTTTTAATATTCTTGTAGCAAAATTATTACTTGAACATTGATTAGATAAAAATTTTAATATTCTTCTATGATAAGAAATTTGTTCAGTTTAGGTTTTAAATTTCGGTTGAGTATTTAAGATAGATCTCAAGCGATTCGAAGTCAGTTTGAGTTCCCCCTCCGGTATAGAGTCCCAATCTAAGGTAAATACGATTTAAATACATTGAATTGTAAAGCTTTAATTGTAAAGCTGGAAAACGGGAATTATTACGTGGACTTTCGTTAGATAAAGTTTTAATATTCTTGTAGCAAAATTATTACTTGAACTTTGATTAGATTAAAATTTTAATATTCTTCTATGTTAAATTATCATACACTTCACAAAGTTTCGGTTTGATAACAGAATTATTACTTTGGACTTCTATTAGATAAAAGTTTTAATATTATTGTAGCAAAATTATTACTTAAACGTTGCTTAGATAAAAGTTTTTAATATTCTTCATAACTTCATAACTATTAACTATCATAACTAACTTCACTAACTTCATAGGGGAGTTCATCACTAACTTCATAACTATTTTCACTTTCATGAGCTATATATGGTTAGTTTCTCTCTCTAACCTCGACCAATCCCTCAGCCAATTCATGAGTTGCATAACACTGAGCAAATCGATCATAAAATTCTAAAGGATGATTTTTACTTTTACACTGAATTTTTACCTGTCCTCACATCGCAATCACTATCAGCCTTCAATAAGCATTTGGCAAGTTTAATTTTTTTATTCTCTGCCTCTGATTCAGTGACACTTTCTGTATTAATTTCACACTTCACCTTCTCACTTTTCTTAATATCTAAAATATTACACTAAGAGACTCTTCTCAGGGTCTTCATCTCTTCATCCTCCTATGTATCATTGGGATCATAGTCATTTATCAGATCTCCCCTCCCCCACCTGCTAGTTACCAATACCAGCTAACAACCATAGCTACTAACCTAATAATTTTTTCCTAATGGCTTATCAACTAGATATTTATCATTCTTACATTTTCATGTTCATTGGCATTATCGGCCACTGACACATGCCTCCTTAATACACCCTCATGTTCGTATAGTCTAAAAACACATGATCGGCCACTAAAATTTCGTTATCTGTAGTCTTATTTACTAAGGATCCTGAATGTAAATCTTCATGTTCATTAGCAATGAATGACACATGACTAGATATCAAATTTTTATCTTTTACACCTCAGTAAAAGATATTAGAGCTGTAGCGAATTTATTTTATTCGCTACAGCTCTAATATCCAAATTTTCACTCTTATTAACAATATCAGCTGGCACATGACTATTACTGTCTTATTCACTAAAGACTGCACGACTTTTTTGACCAATGCATCACTTAGCAGCTTATATAATAAGGGAGCTACCCTGCATCTCTAATATCTTTACATCTTCAGTATATTACTTAATAATCGTCAGTGCCATTTTGACAACATAAGGTAGCAGTGAAAAGTACTCATAGGTTAAAACTGACTACACATACAGGTGAATAACCTATCATCGTCAGGTATATTACTTAATACACTCTTCATAGCCATAATAACCGTAATTTAATATAGACTCTTTATAAATTTCGATTAGCCTTAACCTTTCAATCTAACAATTGATTCGCTCAACCTTTCCATTAAGTGTATTACCTTCCTCAATGGCTTTGCGCAAATCATATCCATGCACCACTTTCTCAAGTTTCAAAGCAATTATTTCGTTCCGCAAATGCATCAATGCCATGTGAGGAATGTCGGGAACATACCGCGCTCATATTCTTCTTCGCTGGAATGCTCAGCCATTCCACAAACTAACGGTTTCTCACTTTCGGCATACCCTGCCAAATCAGATCCCCTAGCCTCCATGTTTTTCTGTGATGTCCGAATTTTCTGTCGCGCTGTGACCCTAGCCCATCCACGCGTATTATGTCAAATGTCACAGAACAATAATCAAGCGAACTGTTCTACAGGCTAGCACTCACATACCCAAGTGAATTTCTCGGAGATCTCGTGGCGATGATTCATTCTGAGGTCCGTCCTCGTCGCTCAGGAGATGCGGACAATCTACTTCGTTTCCTAGGGGAGTTCACCTGCCGCTGAGAAGTTTCTCCGACGCAGTCTTCGGTGGTTTCACACTTTATAAAGACAATCGCTTGTTCAGCCGAAGGCCCATCACACTCGACGTGGGTTTTCTTTCGGGATCTCGGAGACGATTCCTTCATCTCTCCGCGCTTGACAGTACGTCCGCTGCTCACACCAGTGTAGGGGTCTTTCCTTTTTTCTTACTCTCTGTGTGTGGTCAGTTTTAACCTATGAATTCTTTTCACTGCTACCTTTTGTCGCCAAAATGTCAATACTGGATTGTTTAAATAACTGGACTCATACTTATGCTATTTACATATCTACATTTATTTAACACTTCAAATAATGCAATGCGCTATCTTTAATTGAACAGCTACAGCGACTGCCGCCTGGCAAATCACTCAAACGAGAACGTTGGATTCTTCTTCCTACTAACAAGGCTCTGACCAAACCTTCTGCTGTTCCCAACACCGACACAAAGGAAAGCGATTAAATATCGATAACATGACGGCCTCAGCACAGTCTCCTACAAGACTACAGACGCAACTCTCTTTTTCAAAACATTTCCTTTGTTGGAAATACCGCAGTGCGGACACGTAATGTATTTCGGGGGAATGTAAAGCTCACTCGACCCAATCAGGTGTGTCCACGTTTCAAGCTAATGGGGACCTTTCTCCAACTCCGAGCGCGGGATTCTATTAAACACACGTTGTTTTTCACCGGGGCTGCAGTTTCCCTTCTTGTTGCTAGACAAAGTTCTGCAGGAAAAGGGCTTGGCAAAACAGATATTGCTTATGAATGTGTAAAACTCAGAACAAAAAAAATATCGATTTCTATGCCTTTTTTGTTATAACCTGTAATAATCAAAATCTGGATTATTTCCTAAATCCGAAATTATGGCCGAAAGAAACTTTTATCACTGAGTTTAAAGGGATTTCAAGGCACGTTATTACGGAAACTACGTCGCCCTCCAATCAACAATTGGTTTAAGTTCACAATCCAGAAATAACTAATGACTTTCAAATGCTGCATATGCTGCGTGGATTCATAAAAATAGCTCTACGGTGTTCAAAATTATTTGAAAGCCATTAGTTGTTTCTGGATTGTGTACTTGAACCAATTGTTGATTGGACTCCGCTGGATTATTTCCGAGACACACATTATATCCAAAATACATTCTTTACACCATTTTATCTATGCTCATAACTTGGATATATTGTGTGTCTCAGAAACATGTCTCGATGATCCTACTCTGACGGTTGTGTGTGTCCTAAAGGTTTTTCAATATTTTGTAAGGATAGACTGAATGTTAAAGGTGGTAGAGTGTGTATATTCATAAAAAACTGTAATATCAATGTCTACTCGTTTCAGCGAGTGTGAAATTATTGGCGTTGATATTTATTCACCTCGCAGCTGCATAGGCCGTATACTCACAGCCTACATCCCATCGTCTAATTCTAGCAACCATTCTTATTATCGATTGCTTCCTCAATTGTGTTGAATATGTCACTAGTGTCAATATTCCAGTAGTTCTCACTGGTAACTTTAATTTTGTCAATATAGACTGGACAACTCCATTCTCTACAAATAATGATCAAGGGACTGCTACCTCAAAACTAAATTTCCCAGGATTCCAACAACTTGTTACCTTTCCCACACGATGCGAAAACTACCTTGACTTGGTCTTCTGCAACCGCGATACGTTCATATTGAACATTGAAGCATTCTGCCTTTTTTCCACCAGTGATACACCTCCTCACATTCCTGTTGCTTTTAACCTCAACCTTTGCTCTTCTACACATGCCTATCTTCAGTCACTGGATTTTACAAATGCTGATTGCAATATTTTATCTAAGTTAGTCAGCAACATATTCACTCATCATGGTTCTGCTCTTCCTCAATGATTTGACCTACTGGCAGTTGAGTTCTCCGATACTGTGCATTCATGTATGCAGCTAATTCCACGTATTTCTGTGAAAAGTAAGACCTACGGAAATTGGTGACGTTTAAATTCCGAGCTTTGAGAGTATTTCGAAACGCTAAAAATTCTATCGATAAAGCAAATTATAACGCAGCATCCAAGAAGTATTCCGAAGCTTCACAAGAATGCTCTTCTAAGCACTTTCTTCAGCTTTGCAACAATAAAAATTCAAATGTGTTTTACAAAGATGCAAGAAATAAACTTCAATATCCACAAATTATCCCTCCTTTGAAACACCATGATGGTTCAATTGTCACTTCAAATTATGAAAAGGCTTCACTATTTGCGACCACTTTTGCTAGAGTCCATGTTACTGATGTACCTACATCATTTACTTCTTGTGACCAATCAAACGACCCTCTGTTCTTTGGCATGTTCGACCTTCATAATGTTAGCACTCTCATTTCATTAATTCCTACCAAATCATCACCTGGACCAGACAAGATTCCGCCAACTTTTTATAAGCAGCAAAACTACGTTGTTGCGAATAAATATCTATCCTGTTCAAATCCTGCCTGGAATCTGGCCGGGTTCCTTCCTGACTGGACTCAAGCCATAGTCATTACAATTCACAAGAGAAAAGGGTGATCCGACTAATCCTAACAATTCACAAGAGAAAAGGATGATCCCACCAATCCTAACAATTCACAAGAGAAAAGGGTGATCCCACTAATCCTAACAATTACCGCTTAATCTCTCTGACCAACATCGTTCCCAAAATAATGAACGTTATATCATATATATATATATATCATATATCATATATATATATATATCATATATATATATATCATATATATATATCATATATATATATCATATATATATATATATTTACTTTTTCAGGTGCATAATATTATTCCATATGAATAGTTTGTTTTCGTGGTAAGTTGCTCCTCTACAATGCAATAAATAAAAAAAAATAAAATATAAAATACCCCCTCAAACAGCTGCTTGCCACAGATATCTGAGAGGAGCCTGTCAGTTTATATGCCACAGTAGAAGGTCTGTGAGGATGGCAGGACCTCAGCAGAAGACGACACATACATCCATGCCTTACCTGGGGCTCGAACCCACGCCCTTAGATCAGTAGTTCACTGTATTAACAATTGTGCTACATCAGTTGACGCTGACAGTCCTATCGATGCTATTTATATAGATTTCGAAAAAGCCTTCGATAAAGTAAAGATTTTCGTCCTTGACAAACTTCTTAGACTACGAATCCCTAGATCATCGTAAGATTAATCTGTGCATTATTTTCCAACCGCTCTCAACAAATAAGAGTCGAAGATGCCCTTTCTCCAACCAGGGATGTCAGCAGTGATGTTTATCAAGGATCTGTTCTGGGGCCTATACTTTTCGCATTGCTTACCTCAAACATACCTTCTATTCTAGGACCACTTGCCTGCTACATATTTACCGACAACATTAAATTTTATACCAATCCGGATAGACAGTTGTCGTTCCATTCAGCGTGCATGCGACAACATCAAAGACCGAAGTATTTCCCACCAATTACTAATTTCTGCAGACAAAAGAACTATCATGCACTTGAGTCATAGCAATCAGAATCAAACAATGTCATTAGCGCATCATCTGAATTAGATTTCGGTGTTACCATTTCTCCCAACCTCTCATTTTCATTACAATGCCAAAACATCACCAAGAAAAGCCAATCGTGTCGCCTTCATGATTTTGCGCTGCTAGAAGAAGTGCAACTCTTTTCAAGGCATTCACTACTTTTGTTTTACCTTTCTTGAATATGCATATCCTGTCTTGTCTCCCCACATGATCTCTGACATCAGTCTAGTTGAACATCCACTCAGATGGTTCAGTAAGAGATTTCCTGGAATTTCGAACTCAAGCTATGAGGAACGACTGAAAGTTCTCAATATTCACTCTTTGAAATGGAGAAGTTTGGTTCACGATCTAAAAATCTGTTATAAAATTATCATCAACCTTCTTTATTCAAATCCAGTCGAGCCATTTATTCATGTCTTGGACTCCAGAAGAACGAAGAAGAGTCATCCTCAGTGTATACATATTCCTCAAGCTAGAACAACTGTAACTATTATTTCTTTATATGCCGAGTTGGTTGTATTTAGAACTCTCTACCTATTGATGTTGTATGCCCCAACTTTGCGTATTTTCAAATTTTTAAAATGTTTTGTTGTAACCTTTTTAGGTTTGTACTTATATGTTCTCAAAGCGTTAGCCATAGCGTAAATCACAACAAGTGTTAATCACATTGTAAATATTTCTCTGTATTTGATGTCTTGAGCGGCGTTAGCGTATATTTTTGTGCCTTCGTTAAAATAAATAAGAAAATAGTTTCATTACACACTTCTTGCAAACGAACATTTGCATTCGCAAAAAAAGTACTGTAGAAATCCTTACAGAACCCTGAAAAGAGTATAAAAATATATACTTTCATGAAATGTGTATGAAAAAGCGCTTACACAAAAATATACAGATATCATTTCAGGTATATAGTATATGAAGATGTACACGTGTAACACGCTTTTACATCTTCATATACTATATACACACACACATTCATGGTTGAAAATATACCGCACCTCAAATGCACATGTAATAGATTTACACCCGACTGAAAACACGTATGCGAACTCATCTCATTCTGAAAAAAGTGGACACACTGAGGTTTAAATAGCCAGCATTACACTTCCACATAAAATGTGCTTACACTTTTGTTGAAAACGAACATTTACATTCACCGTAGTGGATTAAAAAGTGGGTGCTTCCGAGAAATCTAACTGTAGAAATAATTGTCACAGGATCCTGAAAAGAGTATGAAAATGCGAATGATGACCCAAAAACATAGACTTCTGTCAAAACCTGACGGTTTAACACGTGCTTATATTTTGATGCATATGCTCATGCCAGAATATGTATAACAGACGTGATTTCAACATCATGTTCTCTGAAACGCCGACGATCTTAAGAATCGATTTCTCTAGGAAATTTCCTTTTACAGCCCCTTCCTGCCACAGGCTAAGGTTCTCGGCCATGTCCTCAGTTACTCCTAATATTACTATAGGCATAGAACGCTAGGAAACGGTTTTTTCCGTGTATTGTATTATAAGTGCAATCAAAAAATAAACTCTCTGTTTACTATTTTTATATGTAATCATTATTAAGACTTGAAATCAACAAAAAAATGAAAAATAGACCTACTCACTGAATGTAATGAGAGAACTGCTGCGACAGATTTATGGCGATTTTTCTGAAATTAGGTATCAAAGCTGATAGTTGACATCATACATCTGCTGAAGCCATTTTGATAGCAACTCTAAAAGTAACCCTTGATATCTCTCAAGGTACCCCCAGTTGAGACCATTGGGTTAAGGTATTTGCAGGAAAAGTTTGGCTTTGCCCCGATAATGCTCGATAATTTATAATGATTACTGCTTGATTGTGGTTGCCACGAAAGTTCAAGGGAAACCTAGGTATGTAGAATACTTTTGTCAACCAACCATATTCATATGAGGATATATTCTCTAGGATTCTGTCATCGTGTGAAGTCAACATCCATTCTGTTACCGAGTAATTTAACATGTGTATTGTCAGAAAAAATTTTATTTAAATCTGATTTCGATGATTCGTTTACAGAAAAGACGTGAATTGACTTGAGAATTGCACTAATTTTAACGTAGACAGCGAAGAACGTGAAAGGAAAAAACTCGGCTGATAGATCTTAGCTTTCTGTCAGGTATCACTCATTGACCAAGTTTTTTAGCAAACAGCACTGTCAGATCCCTACTGTTTTGGAAGATAGCATCCAAACACGTAGATCTACATCATATTCCCCAATCGAAAACCTGCATGAGCCATTTTCACTTCCGAACTGATGATAGTTTACGCACCACTCTAGCTAGCGTGTAAGCTATAACACGCCTAACAATCACAGTTAATGTTCTCCCTAGCAATCTCGAAATACCAGTTATTACAACGCTCAGAAGGTATATGACCTTTCCTTAACTCCAACGCTCAGAAGGTTTCAAAATGATCTCTACCTTCATCTGCGTTACGATTTTCAAACGCTGCAAGAATCAATTAAAAGCCTATTATTCCGAAAGATGCAGTGCAACTTGCGCTACATTTCAAAGTAATTTTTCGAAATTTTCATGTTGAAATTCAAAAACCGTTTAGCGTAGGACTGTTGTGAAATAAGAAGATGAACACAAATTGTCATTTATTTCACCTATTCCGTGAAGCTATTTTTAGAGAGGAATTTTACACCCCCTTCCCCTCCCCTCCCTTCGCTGGCTCTACAGAGAAGTTGACGATTTCAAGAAATTGCTTAGAGAGATTTTTTTAATTTTATACACTTATTTTTATTTTTTGTAATGTTTTTACCCCCTCCACTTCCTGGCTCTTAGACAAGGCTTTTTTTATACAACAAATAATACTGAGTTGAAGCTTAGAGGGATTTTTTACTCCCTTCCCCACCCCCTGCGTAGAAATGTTGTCGGTTCCAAGAAATTACTAATAGGTTTTTTCCTTTTTTCACCCCCCCCCCCCTCCCTCCTCTCCTCTTCCTGGCTCTTAGAGCCATAGCTTGTCAGGGAGGGCTTTTTCATACACAAAATGATAACACTGAGGGACCGAGGAAGGTTACAAATAAATATCGTGGTAAAGGTTACAAATATCAAGAAAGTTTGGTATCAGCTGTTAATCAGAAGGAGGATCTTTAAAACAAATAGTCAAGGATGTATGGCGAGGTCCGAAGTTACCGCAGATCTCTTTAAATGCAACATCACAGGACGAACTTCTCAAAATATTTGAGAATGCATGGTGTAGGCTACAAATATGGAGATAAAAACTAAGCAGAAGTCGGGTCTTTTAAATGTGTGGAGATCTCTTTAAATGCAACATCGCAAGACCATCCTTCTAAAAAATAGGAGAATGTGAAGGATGTTTTATCACAATTAATTTAATTAACAATTAATTTTATCACAATTAATTTAAGCAGCTGTTAATCAGAAGACGACCCTTAAAAAACATAGAAGATGCATGGTGTATGTTACAAAATATAGAGATAAAAACTACTCAGAAGTCGAGTCTTTAAAAACGCCGTCGAGGATGCGTGGAGATGTCTGAAGCTACCATAGATCTCTTGAAATGCATCATCACAAGACGGGTCTTTTAAATAAAAAGCAGAAGAACATTTTGCACCATATCGTAATCTCTCGGGTGCCGCTGCTCTCGGGCTCTGCTAGGTTGCATGGGCGATGAAGGTTTTCCTTTTTTGGAAAAAACGCTTTAGCAGTGAATGATAGGAGCAAAAGAACCACCGATGTTTCTTTACATATTCAAAAAACGTGGTCTCATCTCTTAGTGTCCAATGGACGTCAAGGACAAAGATGAGAGGCTACGAAAGGAGTGGATATCGAAAGGAGTGGATACGTCATCAACGATCCAGTATGTTAGATAAACTAATGCTGTCTTTCTACAGAGCATACACTATATTGCAAAAAGTGTCCGGACACTTTCATGTTAAGTGAATGAATAGCCACATTCAAATGTACCTAACTTTCAAAATAAGCATTTTACCGAAAAAAGTCACGAGACATAAATTGAAGATCTCAGTCAAAGCTCTCAAAATCTCTATTTTCTATAATATTAATCTAATATTTAAGAGTTATGGAAACTATAATATTTAACAATAAATGTTATTACACACCACACTTTCAAAACATTATCTCCAAAAATTGACGAAAACTTCAAAAATCCTTACGCAAAATTCAAATATCGTATTTATATTGCGGACAACTTGTTATAACATTTGTGATTTAACTTTTTTGAAGTAAATTTTCAAACCTACCAACAGTTTCACTTAAATGTTTCAGCTTCCATAACTCTTCTCTAAATATTAGATTAATCTAATAGAAAATAGAGATTTTGAGAGCTCTGATAGAGATCTTCAATTTATGTCTAGTGACATTGTTCCGTAAAAAGCTTGTTTTCAAAGTTAGGTAGATTTGAATGTGGCTATTCGTTCAGTGAAAGTGTCCGAACACTTTTTTTTTTGCAATATAATATATTTCAGGAGTTCTGAGGCCACTCTGCACTAGATTATATGTTCTGACCTCTCGCTGCTGTTCCATAGTATTCTGACAGGGAATGATTTTTGCGGTCCGAAGACAATATTTTTTACCTCAGTTTGATTTTTCGCATGATATCGGAAATGTTAACGCGAGACTGTGTCATCTGCAACATTTTCATGAGAGTTATCGACTTTAGCTGTGGTTCTCTCACTCCTTAAAACATACACCACTTGCAACTATATTAATAATATTAATATAAACTATATTAATAATATTCTGTAATGCTATCATGTCAGCTTTCGAAAAATTGTGAACACACGAAAAATATTTGATCAGTGATTTTGTTTATCATACATATCATAGATATCATAAACAAAACTGTCCTATTTTAGCTATAAATAATTAGGAGTACATCAGCTTGTAAAGCATTTAAACGTTTCGACAAAAGAATTACGATATATTTGTTTTACTTAAAATCTATTGTACGTCAAATGTTTTAAATTGGACTCTGCTGTTCAATATGCAACCGGGAAAGTGGTTGTGAAAATAATTTGATTCACGAAAAAATTAATATTTTTTCCTCCTATGCTTCAAACACTATATATTTTTACATGATTTGACAAAATTCTGTTATTAAAACAGATATTGGTTCCTTATAATTCCAGTCAAGTTGGTTTTTAATTATAAAAGACATTTTTCTGAAATTTACAATAGGATTAATTCGCTTTCAAAATTTGGGAATCTCTTTAGAATATAATTTTTTTTAATCATCGATATTTTGACTATGAATTAATTTTGATAGGTATCGCTTTGATAGGTCGAAATCAGACTTCAAAACTATCAATTCTATCAGACTTCAAGTTACGATTCAATGGTGTGTAATTGGAAACATTGTTTATTACAAGATCAACTTAGTATGTGTTGTCACATATTACCACATTTTACTTGACAGGCATGAAGTACCCCTTGGTTCTCGATATTGCTAGACCTAAATGTTTTTCTTTACAATTACACTTCTTCCCTAAAAAAATCATATATGACTGTAATGTGATTTTTTAAGGAATAAACCATCACATTACTAAATTCTAAAAATGCACGATTTTAATATTATTTAGCTACATGCCATAATTTAACTAATCATATATTAATAATCTGCCTCTAGTAAATAAACATTTTTAAATTGTCTTTTGCGAACATTGCAGAATATAATATTTTTCATCCCATAGCAGAAATTTCACTAAATCCCATTTATTTTGAAAATTGTTAAATCATTTTTCTGAGAGTTTTACGTTATAATCCGAAAAATAAATATTACACCATATAAATCACCGATACTTTTGAAGAACTGATTTTACTTCGCAGAAATCGAACCATCATCGATATTCTGACCATGAATTAATACGGAGGGGAGCATCTGTTGTGGGTAAAATATTCGTACTTCGCTTGGCTATTGATCCCTGGAGAAGTTGTCTCTCCTTCTAGCAAACCTTCTCCTATGGCTGTGGCAAGCAGCTGTTTGAGGGGGCATTTTTCCCCCATAGGCGATCGCAAAAACAAGCACCTCTGATGTCAAAGCCCGTCCAGCGTTATTTTTCTTGGGTGTGTTGAAGAGAACCACAGAAATATATTTGTTACAAAAAAAAAAAACATTGGAACGCCCAAATAATTGTTTCATTAACAAATGCTGGTTGAGTCCTCATGAATCGAGATAAATTTAAATGCGAGATTACTTGGCACTGTTATGTGGTGGTTTCTAAAAAATCATCTTGCGCAGGGTCCTCAAAAATCACATTTCCATGGTGTAGATTTACACTGGTTATTTTCCGTTCGATTAAAAATATGTCGAGAACCTTAGCACAAGTGTGAATTTTAAATGTAATGAATATTAATGGTTAAGATATTCTTTTTGATACTAAGGTTTAGTAGGATATGGAATATTTTCCCTGTTGCCACCGAAATTTATTGAAGAACATCTCTGCACTTTTACACGGTCGCTTCTTTGTGTTCAGTTCTTTAACTATATTATATTTGTTTTTATTTACTTTTTCAATTACTATGCATTAAAAAATTTCAATTTTAAAATGTTTGTATTACATTTTTTCTCTTTCAGATATTTTCACATTATCTTTTTTTCTTTGAAGCGTTGTAAATTTACTCTTTATGTTGTAAAACGTTAACTCTTGTTCGCTAAGTTTTCACAGTTTCTACTTTAACCCCGTTGAAAAAGTGTCACCCTTGGTAGTGAAAACGGCTTTATAGAACAATGCGCATCCTTTCTACGCTGTTGATAACCTTTACAAACGTTTTTCCTCTTCTTTATCACCGGGAGAATCTCACATAACCATTAGATACCGTAGAAAATGAGAGTATTAAATCTTACGCTTCTATTCATATGCTGCATATTTTTTATTAGCAAAAGTTAGGTTTGTTCTTTATGTTCTTCCACATTTGTCTCTTACCACATCGAAAAAATCTAATTTGAAGTGAAGACAATCAGTTCCTTCAACACAATGCGATTCACCAGCATATTGCCCGAGCAGTGTATAATGTCATCAACCCTCCACGAATCCCTCAGTTGTCTCGTAAAGACGAAGAGTCGAATAGTCAAGTTCTGGTCTTCATCATGATAAAGCACGTCCAGACACATCTGGCATTGCCCTACTTCTACTAGAACGCTGTCATTGAATAACGACACTGACGCATAGATTCCTTCACCAAGAGAGAATGAATAACGCGTCACATGCGGGATGTCGAGAAAAATGTGGTGAACGCCACGATTTTTTTCCCATCTACTGGACTCCAGTCACGACGGTATAGAGGAACGATTCAATCAACACGTACATCTTTTAGGTAAAATGATGATGATCATTTTCTTGGCAAAGTACTTATAACTGAAAGTATGCACAATTAGCATGTAGCCCTTTGCGGACAATGCTGAATCTTTGTTATTGGCTCGAAATTAACTGTTCGATATAGAGTTAGAAACAATACGTATTGCGCTATTGGGGGGGGGGGAAGTGTATTTTGTTAAAATATTTTACTCTGAAGACTAATCTTTTGTACATCATGAGTAAAATATTTTATGAAAACTTACACCCGTAAACGAGTATTATATTTCAATTTATTATATTCTATTTTTACTTCAATAATTATTTATATTTCAAAAATCACTCATAAGGAATATTTCATTTACTTTTTTTTTGTACTTTTATTCTTTTACATCGGAGGAAATTTACGATTCTTGTGAGCTTGCTTTGGATTGCATAAAGGGAATTTTGAAGTTCACCTTAAAATTGTTCATGAGATTATTCCATTACTTCTAATAAAGATTCGAGAGTTCCAACCAAGACATGCCGTGAAATGAACCTGGCATGTCTTCGCTGAAACTCTCACATATGATGCAAAGCACAAAAGATCGTATTTTTGTGGACGGTGTTTGGAATTCATTAATACACAAGAGGATTTCTTTGGAGTAATTCCGAAAAGATTAATCATAAGGAATATTTCATTACTTTTACTACTAACCGCCAGAACTCTGCCTACGTTATTTTCAGAATAGAATTTTTCGGTCACACTCCACTTTGTTTCATTAGTTTTTAACCATCACGCTATTTTACAGCCGTATACAAAGGGTCGCCTTGTGACAGTGCATTTAAACCGATCTCCACGCATCCTGCATTTTTTTCAAAGACCCGACATCTGATTAGTTTTTATCTCTATAACATACACCATGCATCTTCCATGTTTTTAAGGGTCGTCTTCCGATTAACAGCTGCTACAAAACATCCTTCACATTCTCCTACTATTTTTTTAGAAGGATGATCTTGCGATGTTGCATTTAAAGAGATCTCCACACATCCTCGAAATTTTTTTAAAAGACCCGACTTCTGCTTAGTTTTTATCTCCATATTTGTAGCCTACACCATGCATTCTCAAATTTTTTGAGAAGTTCGTCCTGTGATGTTGCATTTAAAGAGATCTGCGGTAGCTTCGGACTTCGCCATACATCCTCGATTTTTTGTTTTAAAGATCCTCCTTCTGATTAACAGCTGATACCAAACTTTCTTGATATTTGTAACCTTTACCACGATATTTATTTGTAACCTTCCTCGGCCCCTCAGTGTTATCATTTTGTGTATGAAAAAGCCCTCCCTGACAAGCTATGGCTCTAAGAGCCAGGAAGAGGAGAGGAGGGGGGGGGTTGAAAAAAGGAAAAAAACCTATTAGTAATTTCTTGGAACCGACAACATTTCTACGCAGGGGGTGGGGAAGGGAGTAAAAAATCCCTCTAAGCTTCAACTCAGTATTATTTGTTGTATAAAAAAAGCCTTACCTAACAAGCAACGTCTAAGAGCCAGGAAGTGGAGGGGGTAAAAACGTTACAAAAAATAAAAATAAGTGTATAAAATTTAAAAAATCTCTCTAAACAAACAACTTTTCTTATAGCCAGAAAAGGGAGGGGCGGGGATAAAACTACGCTCTAAAAGTAGTTTCACTGCTTCCGTAAATAAAATCTCATATTTGATGACCTTGTGAATGTGATATGAATTTCTGTTACAGATATTAGGTTTTGATAATCTCTGTCGAAAGAAATGTGAGATTTTTACCACCATAAACAGAATGTCAAGTAGCAATAGCAGCCTACGTATTGCTTCCTTTTCGAACTCAATAGACCTAGCATTTTATCGAAATGCGATCTAAAACTCCCATTAAACATTATTTATGTTTTCATTTTACACTGAATTTTTTTATGTTTTCTTATAATACTACATTCTGCATTAAAAAAACCTCCTTTAATATTTTTTTGCTAACGGCGCAATTCAAGATTCCCTCTGAAATCTAGTGACTGAAATCGAATAATTATTTCCGTTGAGATGCCTGCCTCCTTTGAAATGAAAAGATCCCTGAGAAAGGTACGATCACAGGGCTACCCAAACACGAGATGAGGGATAAGCAACATTTTCTTACTTTTCGTGAGTTCACAAACTCCTTCAGACTTCATCTGTTTTCACATCTATATACATATGGGACAGTTTAACTGGCCACTGCAATGTCAGCCTTTGACTTCTGCGAATTTCCGTTTCATTGCATGGGGGGAGGGGGGATGTCATGTCCCTCTAATTTATTTTTTATTGTCGCATTTTTATTGTATTTTTATTGTTGTAAATATTTTTATGTATTAAGTGTGTTTTTGGAAGTGCTATTGTGGGAATGTGACTCATAGATGTTTTCGGGTCTGAGCTGGCTGCCTGCGCATGTCGACGAGTCCGAAAAACGTTTTACGACCATTTAAAACTCAAAGAGTGTAAAAATGAGAAGGGACGGAATCCACCCAACTCACTTGTGGGGAGATGCTCTGTTCAGACAGTGAAGATCACCGAGTCTGTGAGCACTCAAAGAAGTGAACTGAAGTTAATTACATCTGAGTGCCACAGACGTTAGGTGCATTCCAAGAAAATTAATTGGATAGTCTTCGGGTGACGACATGGTTCACCTGCCAAGACGGGTGTCATTGACATTAGTGTGACAAAAGGCATGAGCCTTATAAGTATGTTAAAAACTGATAAAACTCTTTAGGAAAGAGACATACCATGTCCCTCTAATTTATTTACTTTTATTTATTGTTGCATTTTTATTGTATTTTGTTGTTGTAAATATTTTTATGTATTAAGTGTGTTTTTGGAAGTGCTATTGTGGGGATGTGATTCATAGATATTGTTTTCGGATCTGAACTGGCTGCCTGCGCATGTCGACGAATCCAAAAGACCTTTTACGATCATTTACAACTAGTCTCGGGCGCGAGTATGGGCGCTGGAGACTAGGGCACCGAGAGTAAACAACAGTCTTGGGCGTCACTGTCAAACAGGAAGGAAGTTTGAACACACGTCAAGGGATGCCGCTCTTACTCATGTAACGTTCCAAAGATTTAAATACTTTTAAAGTTTTGGACCTTTTATCTGATCCAATATTTGTTCAAACTCCGGAGAGCTCGGCCGAGCAATGATAATAATTTGCCAAATAAAGTTGAATAAGGGTTCTAACATTATACCAGCAGGCGTTACTTAGCGAGCAAGAATTCAAAAAATGATTGTCAGGCAAAATTTTAAATACAATCAAAAATTATCTACTAACGTTGCTCAAGAGAAAAAATAGCAAAGATTCAAAGGTTTCTATAACAAACAAAATTTATTTCCAAATTTTATACTCACCAACATCACATGAAAATGTCGACTACAACTTCTAACTATTCACTGTTACTAACAACTTCTACCTACTACTACACCTCTCCATCTATAACTGCTGACTTCTACTTCTAACTTCAACATCTCTACATCTCTTCTGTCTGTGACCACATGTCACTGATATATATCGTGTTTTTGTACAAAGGCCCGCGCGTGTCATGTTGCACGCCGGGAAAGACATTTACATAAAATGACGAGCGCACAAGCTCTGACGCAAGAAAGGGCGTGTCCTTGAACACGCATGCTTTAGCGGTTAACAGTCAAAAGGTCAGAGTTGCGCATGCGCAACTCCTGCAGCTCGGAAGGAGTTCGGAACAGTCCACTAAAAAGAAAAGAAAAAATTCTGAAACTGATAAATATAACGTAAATAAAGCAAAACTGGTTAAGGTAACGTAAAAGTGAATGGGTGGACCATCACATCTCCCCCTCCTAAAGGGAGTCAGAATTTGACCTAACAGATTTTGACGAGCAAATTTTGAATAAAAGGACACTTCTCACGTCATTTACACATATAATAATAATAATAAATACCCCCTCAAGCAGCTGCTTGCCACAGAGGTCTGACAGGAGCCTGTCAGTTTATATGCCAAAGTAAAAGATCTGAGAGGATGGCAGGACCTCAGCAGAAAAACAACAACACATACATCCATGCCTTACCCGGGGCTCGAACCCAGGTCCCGTAGATCAGTAGCCAAGCGTGCTAACCACTCGGCCACGGCATGGCATTTACACATAGTTGCACATAAATAAAAGTAATAGTATGCTTATGAAAATTTTGATAAGACGATCCACTCTCACTTCGATACAATTTTCCATCACAACCAAAGGAACCTCCTCCCAAATCTCCTAACAAAAGTGTGTACATTTTTGTTAGGCAGCGACAGTTTTGTTAAGCGCTTATCCCCTAAGCACAATCAAAAATGTGAAAGCTAAATCTTCTCCTAATTCACATAAAAAAACGGGTATTGGAACACGTTAAATCCTCCTAATTACATCAAGCACGCGAAGCTAAGAAATTTCAAATTTTACAAACAAGCGGGAGTGTAATCATGCGCTAATTCTTCATCTAGACACAGTAATCACGAGCTAGCTGAAATAAAAAATCATTAGTTACCTCCCTTTTCAGAACTATACGTCCCCCTTCCAAAGGAGTTATGCTGGTTACTACTCAGTCATCAGGCTATGCTTGAGGCTCAGTGATGAGGAGAAAATATTAAAGGAGATAGGTAAGAGATTTTTAGACAGAAATTATCTTAAGGAGGTAGATTCTATAATCATTGAGAGAGAGGAAATGATAAAAGGTCAGTTAAGGGTGGCCGAAGATATGAAAAGAAAATAGAGGCGGTTTTGTCTAAACGACTGAAGTAGTGTCTCAAAGGTTAGAATAAGATTTAGTCGAGGGGCAGATCTACAGACAAAGGCTCTGATGTTCATCCAGTCATTGGACAAAAATTAGATAAATATAGAAGAAAGTACTGAAGTAGACCTAAAGTGGTCATTAACTATTGATAAAGAGTGTATTAATAGTAGCCGTGAATTCGGTGCTAACCGGGACGAGGCAAAAGGATTTGTTTCTGAAATAAAGGATGGTATCTTGTTCAAGAATAATATTTATTTAAACACGGAAGCCCAATAAAAAGTAGTCATATAAGTAATAGGTTTATTAGGAAAAATGTCGTACGGCAAAGAGAACAAATCGGTAGGAAAACAGGCGATAATGAAGTCTGAAAAGAATGGTACTTTTGGATTCAAAATAAAGAGGAGGAATTGCAAAATCAAAGATAAAGTGCGAGCAATAGCATTTAATTATTCCGGAAGTAACCGATTTACAGATGCCCAGAAAAATAAAAGGGGAGTATTTTGGATGCGTCATCGTCCTAGGTGCAGTACATCAGATAAAGCTGAAACGTTTAAGACAAGCGTCTCTAAGCGGTCGGAGTTGAATCCATCCAACGACACTCTGTCGTCAAGGAAGTTCCTGGGAATGTGGTAATTAGGTTAGGGGTTGCAATGGGAAGGGGCAACTCAAAGGGGTGTAAAAATGAGAAGGGACCGAATCCACCCGACTCACTTGTGGGGAGATGCTCTGTTTGGACAGTGAAGTTCACCAATCTGCGAGCACTCAAAAAAGTGAACTGAAGTTAATTACATCCGAGTGCCACAAACGGTTGGTGCACTCCAAGTAACTTAACTGGACAGTCTTCGGGTGAGAACATTGTTCACCAGCCAAGCCGGGTGTCATTGACATTAGAGTGACAAAAGGCATGAACTTTATAAATATGGTAAAAACTGATAGACTCTTTGGGGAAGAGACATGCCATGTCCCTCTAATTTATTTATTTTTATTTATTGTTGCATTTTTATTGTATTTTTGCTGTTGTAAATATTTTTATGTATTAAGTGTGTTTTTGGAAGTGCTATTGTGGGGATGTGACTCATAGATGTGTGTTTGGGTCTGAGCTGGCTGCCTGCGCATGTCAACAAGTCCAAAAGACCTTTTACGACCATTTACAACTAGCCTCAGGCGCGAGTACGGGCGCTGGAGCCTAGGGCTGCGAGAGTAAACAGCAGTCTTGAGCGTCACTGTCAAAGAGGAAGGTGGTTTGAACACACGTCAAGGGACGCTGCTCTTACTCAAACAAAACCTTTAAGTTCGATTCTATGTGAGAATCAAAGTTCGGTTCTTGATGAACCGTGTACAGTTCTATGTGAACTGAAGTGGGTTCTGTGTGAACCACATTGTACGCAAAAATTAAATATCCTTTCGCCGAGTTTGAGGTCAGTAAAGCGAGAATCTGCAAAGGGCGGTTCTCCATCTCATTGCATAATTGTTTGCAGCAGCAAAGGCCTACGGAGTTGAGCGCATCCCCAGCAAGTGATTGTATATAAATGTGAATGAACTGTGTCGTCCCTATACAACTCCCGTGCGTGAATTGTGGACATACATCACTTGGCGCAGCAAGTCTGAGGCAAACGTCGGTACAGGTGTAATAATCCGCGAACCTGTTATTTCAGCTAAGCAATGGTGAATCTAATCAAGGGACTAATTGATCGTGCTCTACTATAGAGTGGTTGATCGTTCACCATCACTGCCCACCACAGGGGTCCACCATCATGCATTGTCATGCTTTTGGTGTTACAAACAGCGCCGGGAATTTCCTGATGCTCTGTTAACCCATTGCATTCTGCCAAATATCGCTCCGTGTGATTTCAGTGTATAGTTTTTCCGTCATCTCTTTTAGTTTAGTGAGAAGTATTATGGGATTTAGAATGAAAAATATTAGAAATACTAACAGAAACTAAAAGTTCGTGAATAACGTCATTATATAGTCAAAGAGTCAATCATTTGTTAAACAGAGAGAATACGTAAAAAAATAATTGAAAACAGTATGGTGCTTTTTTTTTTCTTTACTGAAAACTGATTGAAAGACTGAAATTATAAACGAAAATATATTACATTTTTACTTATTTTTTTCCTTAATTACAAGAAATATTTGAAATTTAAATTAGTATGAGCCCGAAGTTGTCTGTGCTATTTTGTGATCGGGTGAGCTCGGGCTCCGTCCGACAAAACCCGAGCCCGAAATCATCTCTAATTTACACCACTTTTACACCTTTAATATAAAGTTCACTGTGCTTTCTTGTTAAAAATGTTTATTTTTACAGAGTAAATTGTATCATGCTCCGTATGGATGCCTGACCGTGAAGACTTATTATGACCATATCAAAGAAAGCGTTTGCGTCGAAGGTAAGTGCAAAGAATTGTTTTTATTTCTCGGAACTCCCTAAGGATATATTTAGAGATATTAAACTAACATTCTTTTCCCAAGTTGAGAAATTATTTCATTGAACTTAACATATTGTTACATATTTTCAGCAATATTATTTGTTAGTAACCGTGTATGATTTCGAAATAACCAAACAAATAATAAATGAACTTAATTCATAGAAAAAGTAATTAATTTACAAGAAATAAGTGAAACCGGAATAATATTTTGCTTTGTATACAAATGGGCTATCCAATCTAATGGCTAATTACTACTGACCATCTTTTAGTAACAAACACTAAAAAATATAACATTCGAAAGTTCAGTTACAACGTTTTCTATATAACAAATTATCGAATTTGACTTTTACCAAAAAGCTTTCTTACCATATACACAATACATTTAATGGGGCCGACATTCCCTTAAACAGCAGAAGACTCTCCGTTTCCCTCAAAAACTAGTAAACAAACAGCAGCAATCTAAGTCGACACCCGCGCACTGAAAATAAGCAAGATTAACGACTTCTTTGCCTCTGATACATTTCTCAAACTAATACACTTTTCAAACTAATTGTAAAATTTTTAACTAATTTACAAACAGTAGTCAACCTTAGCAAAATCTGAGCATTAGATGAAATCAATTCATGTGTCTTACAAATAAAACTGAATTTTTTAAATTGTTGCGTGTCACAGAGGTGACGTCAGCTTTCGTGGTTCGCTTCATCTTAAGTGCACAAAACTACTTCTGTACAAATTTATCTCATTGTATTATGATTCAATTAGAGTTAAATAGAGAGTGACCAGATTTAAAGCAAAAAATCCGGGGACTTTCGAACATTTGGTAGCTAGTTAGTCACTGGAAGGAGAGCTAGGCACCAATCTCCTGTGAAATAGATCCGGCTCGGCAAAGCACCTAAATTCCGACCCTACCTTCTGGTGGTGCAGACCGTTAATACCTTTTAAAAGAGATGCTCTCTTGTGGAAAGGAAAGGTAAGGGAGAGCTAGTTGGCAGATCAGTCTAGACAACTATGGCTACATTTTTTCTACCTTGCTGAGGAGTGGTCAACCACACATAGTGCTGGTGTTGACCATATAAACTTACAGGACAGAACTGGAAAAAGGCTTTGAACTTTATTTTGGATCCTGAATTTGCTGCGCCGGTGGGCTTCTGTGGAGGGAAAATCTTCCGCTGTGTGTTCTGTTTGTTTGTAGGTTGACAGCCCCAAGTGAATTCATGGGATATGTTTTATCAGCTGATGGATAATCCTGTTCTGAGGCCATCGCAGGTACCTAAACTTTTGCTTTCCGGGTATCGTCAAATCCTACATCGGAGGAAGTCTTCCAGCATAGATGACTTCAGCCTTTAGTAGTGGAGAAACGGATTTTTGCCCCATGTCCGCGATTAGGGGATTGTTTGATATTATCGGTATTTCCTCTCTCAATAAACATAGTTTCTTTAAGCATCCCACTAACCATTTTCTCTCTCTCCATAAGTAGTTGAATATGAGAATGCGGAGAGATTATTTTCTTGATGTCCTCAAGAAAACCTATTTAAGAATTCCACCATTATAATTTAGATATTATCAGCTTGCAAAAGACCTGATGGACAGATAAAGGTCAGATTCCTAAAAATATTCTTAAATTTCTCTTTGCAGGGAGGGAACATAAAATCCATCTCAAAGGCGTAGGTTTGCTTTTCAGTAGACACGCTAGTGATGCCCGTCTAGGATAAGAGTGCATAAATGGAAGTTTTTTTAAAACTAAGTTTCGGAGAAGCATTAAATATGTTATCTATAGTTATGTCCCCACTGAGGATGCCGATGAGGATGATAAAAATGCGTTTTACAGGACAACGTCAGAATATTTTTAATTTTGTCAAGAAAGGCAATAATACCCTTGTTCCAGGTAACTTCAGTGCCAAGGTTGGTACTGAATCTGACCTTTGAGGAGGAGGAATAAGTCCTTTGGTATTGGTACCTGCAATGGCAATGAGCAACATCTGCTACAGGTAATTAAACTTAATGGTTTGTGAATCATCATCAGCATCATAATTATCATCATCCTGAAGCAGCCATGGGCTATGAGGTCCAAACAGAATGTGCAATTTAGTTCTCCAAGCATACATGTCCTGCGCTACATCTGCTGCCTCTGGCCATTTCACACCAATTCTAACAAGATCCTGTTTCACATTGTCTGCCAACCGCTTCCTAGGTCTCCCACTCTTCCTGAAGTCTTTAGCCACACTGTTCATAATCCTTTTCGCTAATCTATAATTATCCATATGGGTAACATGGCCAAACCAACGCAGTCTCTCTCTCTCTACACAACATGCTGCTCAAATTAGGTAGCTGACTCCTTTGCCTAACGTCATCCTTAGTTACAAAGTTGAACCACCTAATACCCAAGATACTGCAAAAGCCTCTAGAGTCAAAAGCATCTAGTTTCCTGTTATCTCGTTTACAAAGTGTCCACGTTTCACTACCATAACTAACCCTAGAAAGAACCGAACTATTATACAGTCTAATTTTAGTCTTTAGGTGTATACGCCTATTTCTCCACAATCTCCATAGATTATTGAAAGCTCTGGCATCAATCCCTATTCGTCTGTTAATCTCATGCCACACATTACCAGTATCTGTTATATAGCTCCCAAGATAATTATATATGACACCTTCTCAAGAGCACTCTTCACCTCTCTACTACCACTTTCACCAAGAGCTGGAAGGAAAGAAATCATCTCATCAACATCATTTGCCAAAGAGGAATCAGCATAATCTACATCTGAAAATTTCAGTCTCTAGACCATTTAAGGTCAAAATCTTTCCCTTGCAGGGAATTTCGCATAATATAATCAATAACCAAACTTAAGAGAAAAGGAGACAAAATGCACCCTTATCGAATACCAGAAGAATAGCTAAACCAATTGCTACACGCCTTACCAACTCGCACCGATGACTCAGTGTTATTATAGAGAGCTTACAATATGTTAACTAACTTGTCTGGTATGTCATACGAGCTCACGATCAACCACAAATTATGACGGTGAACAGAGTCAAAAGCCTTTTTTGAAATCAACAAAGCTAGTAACCAAAGGTTTCTGAAACTTTAAACATTTCTCAAGAATCTGCCTAAGTGTAACAAATCTAATCCCTAATTCCCTACCACTTCTGTATCCACACTGCTCATCACAGAATTATTCCAGAATTAACCAGATTCATAATTCTATTGAACACAATAATGAAAAAAACTTTACCTGGAACAGAAAGTATACTGATACCCCTATAGTTATCATAAGAACCTTTAGTTACCTTTAACACTGAAGATCTGAAAGACCCAGTTATATCTAAAGCTTACCCTGATAGGTTACTTAGTCATTAGGACAGTCGCGGTTTACTTACTGCTGAAGTTGAGGAGGAATATGACCGTTTTAAACAGGCTTTTCTTTAAAATAATTGTACCGTATGAGGAAAAAAGGAGCAGAGCAGACAAAATTATATGAGTGATAAGGACTTGAACATATTTCGGAAATAGCTGTAGGAATATCCTTAATCAATACCCTACTAGTCCTAATAGACAGCATTAGAAAGATCTTAATGAACGTGTAAAGAATCAGTTAGCAGCTGATAGGATATTTGATGGCTTGGCTGACAAAGCTGAGAAAGCAGTTAGATACAACAGCAGAGAGTTGTACAAGGTAGTTAAGGTTTTTTGTGGTAAAAAACGGACAGGTGCACAGAGATTGTAGGATAAACAAGGTAAGGTTATATAGAAGGTGAGGATTCTGTCATGGTTAGGTGGGCTGAACGTTTCAGTGAAGTTCTAAAGAATATGGTTAGTTCTTCTCCCATTGTTTGTAATGATCATTGATGCAATATTGGCATCTATCATGATGATGATGATGATGATAGATGCTATACTTGTTAATCCTATATAACACTCTGAAGTTATTTTGATTATTTTTAAACTTAAACTATATAAAACCCTACGGGTAAATGAAATTTCTACTGAAACGCTGGAACGTTTTGGATGGATTACTGAAATTTTGCATGATTGTGCTTAATATAAATTAAGAATCTGGTTAACGGATAATTGCGTGATGAGCAGTGTGGATTTAGAAGTGGTAGGTGATTTGTAGATTAGATTTTTCACTTAGGCAGATTGTTGGGAAATGTTTAGAGTTTCAGAAACCTGTAGTTGATTTTTGAAACCCTTTGTTGATTTCGAAAAGGCTTTTCGCTCTGTTGATCGTCATAATATTTGGTTGATCGTGAGCTCGTATGGCATACCAGACAAGTTAGTTAACATAATGAAAGCTCTCTGTAATAACATTGAGTCGTGTGTGAGAGTTGGTAAGGCTAGCCGTCCCATGGCCGAGTGGTTAGCGCGCTTAGCTACTGATCTAAGGGACCTGGGTTCGAGCCCCGGATAAGGCATGGATGTATGTGTCATTTTTCTGCTGAGGTCCTGCCATCCTCTCAGACCTTCTACTATGGCATATAAACTGACAGGCTCCTGTCAGACCTCTGTGGCAAGCAGCTGCTTGAGGGGGTATTTATTATTTATTTATTTTTTTTATATGCGTTAATTCACTGCAAGGGAAAGATTTTGATCTCAAATGGTGCAGAAATCTGAAAATTTCTAATTTAGATAATGCTGATGATTTGGTCCTTTCAGCAAATGATGTTGATCATATTAATTCTGTCATTAATGCTGTTGATGAGACTGGTAATAGAGTTGGTTTGGTGATAAACAGATATAAAACCAAAGTGATGAAAATCGAACAGGCAGTTGGTGCTTCAGTCGCTCTGAATGGTTGTGCCCTTGAGCGAGTGTCTCAGTTTATAATTATCTTGGGAGTTATATAACAGATACTGGTGATGTGCGGCATGAGATTAACTGTAGAATAGGGAATGCTGCCGGGACTTTTAGGGATCTGTGGAGAGTGTGGAGAAATAGACGTATACACCTAATGACTACAATTAGACTGTAGAATAGTTTGTTCCTTTCTAGGATTAGCTATGGTAGCGAAACCTGGACACATTTTGAACAAAATAACAGGAAACTTTATGCTTTTGACCCTAAGATGTTTTCGCAGTATCTTGGGCATTAGGTGGTTCAGCTTTGTAAGTAATGATGAGGTTAGGCAAAGGAGTCGTCAACCTCCTTTGAATAGCATCTTTTTCAGAGAGAGACTCCGTTGGTTTGGCCATGTTGCCCGTATGCATAATTATAGATTAACGAATAGGGTTATGAACAGTGTGCCTAAAGGCCTCAATAAGAGGAGGAGACCTAGGATGCGGTGGGCAGACAATGTCATACAGAACCTTGTTAGAATTGTGTGCAGTGGACACATGCAGCAGATGTAGCAAGGTTCAAGGTGTAAAATCATGGTGAAATTAGACTCCAATGAGGGGGCTCCCTACACCAGTAGATGTAGCTGAGAACAGATATTCTTGGAGAACTAAATTGCACAGTCTGGTTAGAATTCCGTATCCCACGGCTGCGTGATGATGATGATGATGATGATGATGATGATGATGATGATGATGATGATGATGATGATGATGATGATGATGATGATGATGATGATGATGATGATGATGATGATGATGATGATGGTGGTGGTGGTGGTGGTGGTGGTGGTGGTGGTGGTGGTGATGAGTCACTTTAGTTTGACAACTCGCAATTCACGACTTACATTATAAAATTTTACCCACATTTTTTCAGTCTCGTGCATTAACGACCAAAATGTTTTAGAACAATGTTTGCACCACTGTTCTATTTCTAATCTGTCTGCTCATGTTGTACATTTAATTTAATATTTAAAAAACTATGAAAAATATTCTGGGGGCCTTCAAGGGATATTTATTCATTGCGATCAGATCTTTAAATCCAGGGACTGTTCCCGGAAAGCGTGGACAGCTGGTCACCTTAGTTGATCATCGTGACCGAAAAACAAAATAAGAGCATCCTTGTATCTACAGTTTCGGCAAGCATCTTCGAAACGGATGTAAGATCCAAGCAGAAATATATGGGAAATCTATACAATGAGATATATGACAAATTCACTTTCATGGTAATAAAATATATTTCAGAATTTTACCATTCTAGGAAATTAGAATTTCATCCATTTCTGACCACGAGAATGCCTAAGTGCACAAATGTTTTGGCTTTCCTACAAAACCTACCCTCACCGAAATAAATGGTATTAAAAGCAAAAATAAACATTATAAACTGGTTTATTTAAAAGCAGAAACATTCATTTAATCAAATTTGAGTTCTTTTGATTCACTCATATTTACTTTTCATTTTACTTTTCAAGTGGCCTCCCTTTAATTTTGGCCGACCCAGCGCAGTTATACAGATAACCGTGGCTCAGCATCATTAGGAACAAATGTTAAATTATACTGAATTTCGTGGCTGCTCCAAATATTTTAACTGATAATCAAGATTCCATATCTCTTAGGTTTAGTAAATCAATTATTATATCGTTTTCAGAGTTAAATCAGATTCCATATAGTGTACTTAAGAATTTAGGAGCTATGATTGTGGATCAAGGCAACTGCCACATAAAATATAAAAGCAAACTTATAATGCAGTGTAAAAATCTGCAGTTCCTTTAACTCATAGGCATCTTTGAAGAAACTGAATATCTCATTTTAATTTTATATTTAGAGCATATATTTTTCTATATGAAAACATTTTTTGTGAAATTTAAAAAAAATTAGAGCAAAATAATGGTGTAAATTAATAATTTGTTTAACTTCATGGACACTGTGACATGGAAGGGACATTTCTGCAATACTTCAATGTAGTTCGCTATTAAATAAAATATTCGTGTCATAACGCTACTATTATTACAGAGTAAACTTCCTCAACCAATATTAAAATTATCAGCTTTCTATTATTGATCACAAGCAAATTAACAATTTCATGGCGGGGATTACCAAAAAATTCCAACTTGCACCACAAGTTTGAATCCCAGTTCGAAATGGTTGGATAAGTGCTCCATTCACACACGATGAGTTTAATACAAAGTACCATCTGCTAGGATATTTCCTCATTCAATTTCCAAAGCAAGGAAGAGACATGAAAATCAAGAACAATGTTTTGCATTGGAACTCTGGAACAGTATGCACGCTGAGAAAAACGATGGGAACCGAAATGTATCAAACAATATCTTAATTTTTACGCATGAAAAAAAATCTATCTCAAATAAAATATAAAAACTGAATGAAAGTGTAGTCGGTAACATGAGACGGAGGCGACATTTCGGCTCTTCAACTGTAAATAGGAATGGCAAAGAAACTAATAATTCCCTACGTGTCTAAATACTTCAATCCTGAGAATGGTGGAAAGGCAAATTGAACGCCATTTTAAGAATTTCACAAGCAGAGTCAGTGATAACACACTTAACGCAGAAAAACGTTCTGCCGCTGTGCATTCTAAGACAAAGAAGGAAACTTCAGAAGCACTTTCAAAACGTAAAAATACACCAGCATCACTGATATTGAATTTAATGCAATTAAACCAGCCTTATTTTGTTTAAAACAAATTAAGAAAAAAAATCAATTTACTGACAGCAAAACCTAACTACATATAATGAAAGAACCATGCGAAAGATTTCAGCAAAACCTTATGCAAAACATACTCATCTGTAACCAACTGCAATCAGAAAATAATAATCATATATATTTCCAGTGAGATATATAATTCATCTCATTTCAGTTAAGGAGACGCCCCTGTCATCAAAAACAATTCAACTTCAAATTATTATAAAGCACTCATAACTGCAACGTTCTTCAGTAAAACAAAAACGGCAACCAGCAATCATAGAAAACTTTTTAGCATTAAAATACACACTCTTAATGCAAGTAAAGTGAACAGATTAAACTAATTAGACAGCACAGGACACTCGACTAAATTACAAGCTCTTAGAAATGAAGAAATCGACTTCAAATAAGTGCACACTACAATACAATTTAAGCAGTGGAACATATCCTACTAAATTTTCTCTTTTATTCCACAGAAAAAATTCGCTTTTTAAAGAAATACAAAAATTAAAACCTGAAGAACTAACTCTTGGAACGAAGTTGGAAAATGAGGATAGAAAAGGGAACAAAATTTCCCAACACCTCCTTAAATATACCAAAAAATGAAAATTAGCAAGCTATTTAATGGAATTTAACATTATGTTTCCCTCTCAAAAGTAAAATAAAAAGTAATAAAGAAATCCGAATATGATAAGAAAATAATTTCAAGAAAGATCAGGATGCTAAAGGGGCACGCTTTGATACTTCTAAATTTCTCAGAAATTTTCTTTTAACACACACGGAATTGATAATAAAAGATTTTAACCTTCGTGAAATATTTTTGTGTCAAAAAAAAGTATTTCTCTCATTAACATTGGTGATCCAGACACAAGTTTGTTAATATTTTTATTTCAGAGAAAGATGATCTGTAATTTATATTCTTATGTCAAAGCTCTCGTATCGCATTCACTCCAAAGAAGAAAAAAAGGTGAACATTTCACTTTATCTTTTGATCGTTTTTTGAACTTTCATGTGAGGAAAATAATCAGATCTCCATTGATATGTCACGCAATTTGATGCACAAAACTTTATCCACAAAACTTCAACGTCTCTTGCAGAGTTAAATCCGTTTCCCTCCTTCTGATGCAGCACAGCAAAGCTCGAAATGCCTCAACGATGAAAATGATTTGTCGTCTTCCCTCCGATTCCAGTTTTTTCATCTTTTCTCTTTTTTTCTCTCTTATGACTCCTCTATGTGTCTGGCACCTTAACATATTGCTGGGAATGTTGACAACTCAATACTTGGCAAAAACTTCCCAAGATTTAACGATGATGAAAACATTATAATATACGCGATATATGCGGTTTATTGAGGCGAAATCACCAAATTTATGGCAACTAAAACATAATTTTAAGAATTTTTCTTTTTCAAAAATTAGTAACGGGATACAAAAATCCACAGGAGGCCAATAAATGTAAACCTTTTATTCACAGTGGTTTTTATAATATATATTATAAACTACAGGAAATAAAAAATACAACACTTGCAAGAAGTTATGCAAACGTGACGAAATTTCGGGAGCTGGTAGTATATGTAAATGCATGGAAATGATTAGGTTTCCAGGACGATCGAAACGATTGGACAGGCGCGAGCTGACGTCACAGGTGCAGAGCAATCAAACACAAAAGCAACCAAAGCTTCCAGGTTGACAAAACGTTGTGGAAATTGCTCTAAACCGCTAAAGCTCCCTTACGCAGACGTCGATAGCAATTTCAACAGCTAACAGACATTGAGAGCGGAAGAATCATCGGCCTTAGAGAAGCTGGGTTGTCGTACAGAGATGTGGCCAACAAGGTTGGCCACAATCCCAGCACTATCGTACACATATGACGCCAGTGGGTTCAAGAAGGATCCAGTACACGCCGACAAGGATCGGGAAGACGACGTATGACCACGGAGAGACAGGACTACCATTCGCGACGCATGACATTGAATGAAAGATTGGCGGCTACAACACAGTTGCAAAGGGACGGGCAACAATGTACACATCGAATACCTACCAGGCAGAGTGTAAACAAGAGGCTTTTACAGTTTTCATTGCGAGCCTATCGTTCGACACTGCGTTTGCCCTTCACTCCTGCGCATGTGCAAGCACATCTTCAGTGGTGTCGCCCCAGACAGAACTGGAATGAACAAAAGTGGAGTACCATGGTGTTTAGTGACGAATCTCGCTTTTGTCTTGATAAGCAAGGCGGTATACAATGTATTCGCTGTCATCAGGGGAAAGAAACGCCACCCAGTGCGTGCGACATCGTCACACAGCTTCAGCATCTTGCTGTTGGGTGCCATTAGTCGGATATCTCGGTCAGAACAGGACATCATAAGATCTCTAACTGCCCAATGATATGCTACCAACATTTTGCAGCCGATGGCAGTCCCATTGTTCAGCAGCACGAGACGTCCGTCACACCCGTCCCCACACAGCCTGCATTAATCTGCAGTATTTGGCATCGCCTGGCCTTTCACCTATTGAACACATCTGGGACATGAGGGTCCACAGCTCTAACAACACCCAAGAGGTGCGCCAACCACTGTCGCTGATGATATGGAACAGCGACTTCGCCCTATTTCGCGTTATATATCCCTCAGGAGGACAGAGAGCTTTACGATAGCCTTCCCCGCCTTGTTCATGAATGCATTGCTAGGCCGGGCGGTTCAACATCATACTAATTATACCACTTTACCGGGAAGGTAAAATGGTAATTTTCTATATTTTTTTTCACAATGTAATCAATCGCACATCTCAGTGTATGCTAACAGCTGCCTGCGTTTCAATAAAATGGCATTAATCCTTCCAGGTGCTGCAATATTTTTTCTTGTATTGTATAAACTACTGAAGAGAACGGTTTGTTAATTTTGCTTTTTCGAAAATTGAATTTTTTAGATAATTAAAGAATATTTCATTACTTTGTGAAATTAACACGCATCTAATAACATTTCAGTTCTCAGCGCCAGAGACCTAATTCCTTGTGATCCGAATGGTAAGTGTCATTAAAATTATTTTTCCACTTGTTTTCAGCTGAAGCGTAAAACAACAAGTCAGTTAACCTTTCAATCGGTCAGATACTGATAGCTATGAGGGTTGAGTTCCGGGCTCATCATTCCCGGTTTTCACACTAATTGAGTTTTCATGTTTCAACTGCAAGACTACAAGAACGGCAAAACTGCAAGATACGTTCGAAACTAAGGGACCTCGAACCCAGGTCCCTTAGTTTCGTCTAGGTTTTCTCCTTGGGAAAAGATGCAGCAACTCTTGAAAAGGCGGTCACCCATTGAATGGGCGAATCACCACTGGAGGAGACAGCGGGTGCAATGTACCAGAGCCCCCACGGTGCTGGGGACACCTTCAGAGCTAGAGGTCCCATCAGAATATTTTACTCTAGGGTCCGTTCTAGTTTCATTATTGGTCCATTGAATGAAGCCCTTGAGCTTTACTTCCTTGCAGATTCATAGGTATCATTAAATGGTTCCAGAGACTAATTCGGATCGAAATGAACCAAGATAGTGTTCGCTATACTCTTTCAGAAAATACATGCATTTAGCACCTTTGTTTTATGCATAATCATTCATTGATTCATTTCATTATTTAGATATTTTATCCTTTAGAAATTTATAAAACTGTATACATAGTAAAATCTTAAATATATTCTCTGAAGACAAATAAAAATATCCAACATAATGAAATCACAAGATTAAGACAGAATAAAATATAATTAGTTACCAAATGTTACAACAATTACGAAAAATCTAAAAGCAATTACAAAATACTACTTTTCATTTTACATCAAGAGAAATATTATCCTCCATAAACTCTTGTACAATATTGAAATATAAATCTCAGTGGAGCAGTGGTATTGTGTTGGCTCACGGTGACACTGCAGCTGCTTGGGTCTGGGTTCGAGTCCCTGGATGGCATGGTTGTATGTTCGTGTATGTGTTTGTAAATTGTATGAGAGACCAGGACAAGCCTAATAGTAAAATAAATAAAAAAATAAATACCCCCTCAAGCAGCTGCTTGCCACAGAGGTCTGACAGGAGCCTGTCAGTTTATACGATACAGTAGAAGATCTGTTAGGATTGCAGGACCTCAGCAGAAAAACAATACACACAACCATGCCTTAACCCGGGGCTCTAACCTAGGTCCCTTAGATCAGTAGCCAAGCGTGCTAACCACTCGGCCTTGGGACCTTCTAAGTTATCTCTGTCCTTTTAACAAATTATAAAAATATAAACGTATTAAAAGATGAGAAACAAGAACTAACACTATAACTAATTATTGACCTCATAAGCAAATTCATGTACTCCAAATAAAAAATGCTATTGTAATATAACAGAAAAAATTTACTGTAATATGAAAGATTATTATAAATCCAGAAAATACTGACAATAATGCGAAATTTATATATCAGTAATTTATCTATTTCTATTTGAAATATTACTTTAATATGAAGGTCAACAATAACAATTTAAAGTTAGTATGAAATGAGAGTAGACTAATGATAGCATTTTAATGAAACATAATTCTAGTTGTTCCAAATCCTGCATATGAGCTTTCACCTGTAAAGAATATAATTTACTTGTACCATGGTTATAAGGCCGATAAGGAATAATGTGTCATTAGCCAATACCTAGCCATTAAAAAGTAGTTCCAAAAATATCCCCTCCCACAAGAGAGGGCAAGGTAGACTTACTTGCTTCGGACATGCGCAGTAAAGGAGTATTGTTAAACTGCCGTTGCACCCAAAAATCTTTCTGCCGGTAAATAGTTTTACATTAAAGATTGATTTTTCAGAAACGTTGTGTGCAAATTTTTACATAATTTACTATTTTCTAAAATTACAAAATAACGTTGACAGATTATTAAATAATAGAGAAAAAAATTTGTAACAATATTTCTGGATTTACAGAAAGCCTTCGATACAATAGATCATAATATTTTATTGGATAAATGTAAAATTACGGTAATAGAGATTGGGTTGTTTTACCTCTGAGAAGCACATTGTTTGCACACAAACGCTAAATTGAACGTTGAACACAAACGCTAACCCCGAAGACTCAGAGAAAGTTGGGGGGACCCACTGAAACAACTGTTGAGAGACAGATGGTATCCTCCCGTCAAGGCCATCCAGTGTGTTCTTTAACGTCCATAGGGTATTGCTTTCCCACACACCGGACCACGGTTTAGCGTCCCATCCGACGGATGGCGGCTTTCCAAGCCCATTGGTGTCCCCTCTACTGACCATGGGCAGGGCGGGGAGTTTTGCAGAGAGGTGTTCTAGGTATAAATGTCAGATTGATTTCAGAATTATTCATCAGACAGATATACAAATACTAAAATAAAAAAACTGTTATAGTAGGAAAGTAATTATATCATATAGAATTCCACAAAGTTCAATTTTAAGTCCTTTACTGTTCCTGATTTACATAAATGATTTATTCAATGTATACTTAGAAAGTGCTATTTATTTACATGACGACGACATTGTAACAAATATTTAAATGATAGAATTTCAGAGATCAAACAGATTACAATAACCTAATTAGATGGTTGAATCAAGGCAATATCTACTTAAATGATAAAAAAAAACGAAAAGGAATTAATATTCATGAAAACCTTTTATCAAAACCCATAAGATAAATTACAGAAAAAAAGGATGTTTCTAATTGTGAATCAGTATGTAGTTGTTCGCATGTTGAACAAGTATATCAAATAAAATATCTCTAGGAATTATTTTTGATGGATATTTTAGATAGAATGTTCATATATCTCATATTTGTGAAGGCTTTAAAACATCGGCGATGAAAATTCAAAAATTAAAATTTGCACTAAATATGGAAACCTGTGTAATATTTTACAAAGCATTATGCGAATCCATTGTAAGTTATGGAATTATTGTGCACGGAACGACAAATTTAACTAATATAAATAAAATCTTAAAACTGCATTTTACAATAGCTAAAAATATTATTCCTTTACATTTACAAAAAAATATATAATAAAACAACATATTGATCGAAATTTTTAAACTTTTTATCCTACAGTAACTTATATAAATATAATTTAATAATTAAACATTTCTTGACACTACCTGTAAAATAAAAACTCGACATAATAAAAATACAAGACTTGATTATCAAGGGTATTACCAAATACGTAATTTTCGAAACAATTACAGACAATATACGACCGAAATCACCTCCCACTAATATTCGACGCTATCTCAAGGGAAATGCTAAAATGAAGATACATATCAAAGACTCAATCAAAATACTCTAATCAAAATTCTCTAATCTAAAATATTCTAATCAAAATTGAAAGATGTTTGGAAAACAAAATTAGCTGAATATTATATATAGTGTTTCGTGAAATGTTTATGATGTAAACCATTAATGCGCATGAATGACCAATGCTTTTTTTTTTTAATTTATTCACTTTCCTTCAGATAAGCTAATTTAGCTTCGCGGTCAAATAGTAAACGTACTGTATTCACTGCTTTTATGAATAAAAATCAATCAGTTAATCAATGCCGTAATTCTCACGAATAGTTTACTCGTCATCGTTTAAAACGTTTATTTATCACGCTGAAAATTCTTTCAACTAACATATTTTGTTTTCTACCTTCAACACGACTGGTAAGATATACCACTCACAAAAACATATTAACTCTTGTTTATATATTGAGTACAGTTTGTATGTCGGAGATTAAATATTTATTTTCAGTTTGTTTTCAGATTAAATATTTATTTTCAGTCTAAGCGTTAAACATTATATCCTTTAACATGTTCGCTATGTCCGAAAACCTTGGATGTCACATAACTTTGCTGGGACCATAATGATTCAGATTTCTGAGTAAATCACCTGCCGCATTAGAAAAAACAAAACAAATGATTTATTATTTTCTGAGTTTTTGTTTTTTAGGTAGTCATTGGAAGGAGAGCTATACACCAATCCTCTGTGATGATGTGTAGAACCGGCCAAGCCTAGCACCTCTTTTGTGGAAGGGAACGAAAGAGAGAGCTGCCAGATTAGTGTGGTCTACTAATCTGGAAAACTATGACTACTTTTCTTTTTTTCTACCTGGCTGAGGATTAGTCCACCACATATAGTAATGGTGCTGACCATATAAACTTACCGGAAAGCACTGAAATAAGACTCTAAGCTTGATTATGATTCCTGAATTTGCTGCACTGTTGGGCTTCTCTAGAAGGAAAATCTTCTGTTTGTTTGACAGCCCCAAGTGAATAGATTCACAGGATATGTTTTATCAGCTAGTGGATAATCCTGAGCAGAGGTCATCGCAGGCGCATGAACTCTTGCTTCTGCTGGCATTCTCAAATTCTACATTGGAGGAAGTCTTCCAGTGTAGATTGCTTTAGCGTTTATTGTGTGGGCGAACAGATCTTTGCCCCATGACTACAATTAGGGGGTTGTTTGATATTGTCGGCATTTCTTCTCTCAATAAGCATAGTTTCTTTAAACATCCCACTAACCATTTTCTCTACATAGGCAGTTAGTATGTGAGGACTCTGCACAGAGATTATTCTCTTGATATTCTCACAAAAGAATTCCATTATTATAATTGGGATATTCTCGGCTAGCAAGAGATCAGAAGGATAGATAAAGGTCAGATTCTTAAAATAACGTTAAATCTCTTTTTTCAGGGAGGCAAGCTAATAAGTATCTCCAAGGCGTAGGTCTGCTTCTCAGCAGACACGTAGTGATGCTCTTCTAGGATATGAGTGCATTAATGAAAGGTTTGTTACAGAAAACTTTCGGACAAGCATTAAAGACTTGAATGTTATCTGCTGTTATGCCCCCACTGAGGATCCCGATGAGAAGGATAGGTTTTACGGACAACTTCAGGATATTTTGAATTCTGTCAAGAAAGGAAATATTATCCTTGTTCTATGTGACTTCAATGCCAAAGTTGGTACTGATTCTGACCTTTAGGGAAGGGTGATAGGCTCTTTTGGTATTGGTAGCTGCAATGGCAATGGGCAACGTCTCCTAGAGGTAAGTAAATTGAATGGTTTGAGAATAACTAACATCATCATCATCATCATCCTCAAGCAGCCATGGGCTACGGAGGTCCAACCAGACCGTGCAATTTAGTTCTCCAAGCATATCTGTCCTGAGCTACATCTGCTGCATCCGGCCACTGCACACCAATTCTAACAATTTTTGACATTGTCTGCCCACCGCATCCTAGGTCTCCCCCTCCTTCTGAGGCCTTTAGGCACAGTGTTCATAACCCTATTCGCCAATCTATAATTATTCATACGGGCAACATGGCCAAACGAACGGAGTCTCTCTCTGCAAAATATGCTGCTTAAAGGAGGTTGCAAACTCCTTTGCCTAACCTCATCATTAGTTACAAAGTTGAACCACCTAATGCCCAAGATACTGCGTAAGCATCTGGAATCAAAAGCATCAACTTTCCTGTTATCTTGTTTACAAAGTGTCCACGTTTCACTACCATAACTAACCCTAGAAAGAACCAAACTATTATACACTCTACTTTTAGTCTTTAGGTGTATACGCCTATTTCTCCACACTCTCCATAGATTCTTAAAAGTCCCGGCAGCAATCCCTATTCGTCTGTTAATCTCATGCCGCACATCACCATTATCTGTTACATAGCTCCCAAGATAATTAAACTGTGACACCAGGCTCAAGACTGCAACCATTCAGATTAACTGAATCACAACCTGCCTGAACAATTTTCATCACTTTAGTTTTCTCTCTGTTTATAACCAAACCTACTCTACTACCAGTCTCATCAACAGCTCGAATGAAAGAGTTCATCTCATCAACATCATTTGCCAAAAGTGCTAAATCATCAGCATAATCTAAATCAGAAAGTTTCGTATCTCCAGCCCATTTAAGGCCAAAATCTTTCCCTTGAAGTGAATTTCGCATAACATAATCAATAACCAAGCTAAAGAGAAAAGGAGACAAAATGCACCCTTGTCGAACACCAGAAGTAATGCTAAACCAATTGCAACAAGCCTTACCAACTCTCACACACGACTCAGTGTTATTATAGAGAGCTTTCATTATGTTAACTAACTTATCAGGTATACCATATGATATCACAATCAACCACAAATTATGACGATCAACAGAGTCGAAAGCCTTTTTGAAATCAACAAAGCTAGCAACCAAAGGTTTCTGAATCTCTAAACATTTCTCAAGAATCTGCCTAAGTGAAAATATCTGATCCACACATCCCCTACCACTTCTGAATCCACATTGCTCATCACACTATTGACTGTCAACCAGATTCTTAATTCTATTAAGCACAATCATGGAAAGAACTTTACCTGGAACAGAGAGTAGGCTGATACCCCTATAGTTATCACAAGAACTGTGATCATCTTTTTTGAAAATAGGGATAACAATAGCTCTGGTAAAATTCTTAGGAACCATGCCTTTATCATAAAAGATATTCAGAATTTCAGTCATCCAAGTGGTAACCGAAACATTCCCAGCTCTAAGCATTTCGGTAGTAATTTTATCTACCCCTGGGGATTTATGTAGTTTAAGTTTAGAAACAGCCAAAATAACTTCAGATTGTGTTATAGGGCCAACATTGAAGCTGCCAATGCATCTACCATCATTGCAAACAATGGGAGTAGAACTAACTACATTGTTTAGAACATCACTGAAATGCTCAGCCCACCTAGCCATGACAGAATCCTCACCTTCTATAACCTTACCTTGTATATCCTTCAATCCTTGTATAGCTGTCCGTTTTCTACCACACAAAACATTAACTATTTGGTACAGCTCTCTGGTGTTGTGCTGTCTAACTGCTTCCTCGGCTTTGTCAGCCAAACCATCAAGCCAAAGATTCTTATCAGCAGCTAACTGATCCTTTACACATTTATTAAGTTCTCTGTAATGCTTTCTATTAGGACTAGTAGGGTATTGATTAAAGACATTCCTGCAGTTCTTTCTTTCCGAAATAAGCTCAAGTGCCTTACCACTCATATAATTCTGTCTCTTCTGTTCCTGTTTTCCTAAAAGAGTACTGTTAGTGTCCAAAAAAGCCTGTTTAAAATGATCCCATTCTTCCTCAACTTCAGTTGTAAGCAAACCATGACTGTCATAATGACTAAGTAACCTATCATGGTAAGCTTTGGCTATAACTGGATCTTTCAGAGCTTCAGTATTAAAAGTAAATTTTTTAACCCTAGCACAACACTTTTTAAGTTTAAGTTGCAACACACTTTTAACAAGGTAATGGTCAGATCCAATTTCAGCTTCCCTATGTGCCCTGGTATTCCTAACAGAACTAGCCCTTTTGCTGTTAATTAATATGTAATCAATCATATTCTTATGCAGCCCATCAGGTGAAACCCATGTGTATTTATGTATGTCGCGGTGTTTGTAATAAGTGTTAGTTATTCTGAATCCATTGAGTTTACTTACCTGTAGGAGACGTTGCCCATTGCCATTGCAGCTACCAATACCAAAAGGGCCTATTACTCCTCCCCAAAGGTCAGAGTCAGTACCAACTTTGGCATTGAAGTCACCAAGAACAAGGGAAATATCTCCTTTCTTGACAGAATTCAAAATATCCTGAAGTTGTTCATAAAACCTATCCTTCTCATCCTCATCGGCATCCTCAGTGGGGGCATAACAGCAGATAACATTCAAGTCTTTAACACTTGTCTGAAATTTTGCTGTAAGAAACCTTTCATTAATGCACTCATATCCTAGAAGAGCATCACTAGCGTGTCTGCTGAGAAGCAGACCCACGCCTTGGTGATGCTTATTGTCGTCCCTCCCTGAAAAGAGAAATTTAAGATTATTTTTAAGAATCTGACCTTTATCTGTCCATCTGGTCTCTTGCAAGCCGAGAATATCTGAATTATAATGGTGGAATTCTTGTGTGAGGACATCAAGAGTAAAAGCTCTGTGCAGAGTCCTCACATTCCAACTACCTATGGAGAGAAAATGGTTAGTGGGATGTTTAAAGAAACTATGTTTATTGAGAGAGGGAATGCCGACAATATCAAACATCCCCCTAATCGCAGACATGGGGCAAAGACCCGTTCCCCCACTACTAAAGGCTGAAGCCATCTGCACTGGAACACTTCCTCCAATGTAGAATTTGACGATGCCAATAGAAGCAAAGTGTTCAGGTGCCTGCGATGACTTCTGCTCAGGATTATCCACCAGCTGATAGACATATCCTGTGAATCTATTCACTTGGGGCTGTCAACCCACAAACAAACAGAAAACACAGCGGAAGATTTTACCTCCACAGAAGCCCACCAGTGCAGCAAAATCAGGATCCATAATCAAGCTCAGAGCCATATATCTGTCCGGTCCAGTGGGTTTATATGGTCAGCACCAGGACCCTGTGTGGTTGACCACTCTTCAGCAGGGTAGAAAAAAAAAAGTAGCCATAGTTGTCCAGTAACACTTATTATAAACACAGCGACATACATAAGTACACATGGGTTTCACCAGAGGGACTGCAAAAGAATATGATTGATTATATATTAATTAACAGCAAATGGGCTAGTTCTGTTAGGAATACCAGGTCATATAGGGTGGCTGAAATTGGATCTGACCATTACCTTGTTAAAAGTTGTCTTACAAATTAAACTGAAAAAAGTGTTTGCTAAGGTTTAAAAATTTACTTTCAATTTTGAAGCTCTGGAAGACACATTTATGAGCCAAAGCTTTCCATGAAAGGTTACTTAGTCATTATTACAGTCATGGTATGCTTACTACTGAAGTTGAGGAAGAATGGGATCATTTTAAACAGGCTTTTTTGGCAACGAACCGATAAGACCACTGCCACGAGGTTGCAAGTGTAAAATATGTAGATATTGAAAATAATATGAATTATTATTCAGAGATGTGTGATTCTCCCGTTTGGAATAATATTTTTTAATTACGCAGGGCCTTTCAATTTGTAAAACCATCCGACAGTAAAACGTGGTTCCTAGCGACACATGAAGGAAGTGTGAGATACAATGTAAACACGTTACACAGCCCATCGAGTATAAATTGTTTTAAACACAGAAGGAGTGAATTCAGCCTCCGTCAGAGCAAGGAATTCCCAATTTGGAGTAATATTTCAAACGATTTCTCCGTCTCCTACATGGCGCCGTCCGTCAATGAAACGTTGTCACGTGCAAACACAGGATGAGTCAGATAAGCCGTAAAAAATCGGCCTCCTTCAGAGCGAGGAGTGTAATTTCCTTGGAAATTATACTCCTCGCTCTGAAGGAGGCCGATTTTTTTTACTTATGTATGTCGCGGTTATTCGAAGAAGCAATATTTAAAAAACATTTATTACTGCTACTGCGACATCTGCCTATGAAACGTGGTTGAGAATAAAAATGTGGGAGAAAGATATAAATTCGCAACGTGGTGTCTTGCATTTAATTCTCAAATTGGGAAAGTATATCCAATAAATTACGCTGATAATTATTATCCAGAGAAAGATGTGTGATCCCCACCTTATATTGCAAAATATATTTTATTACACAGGGCCTTTCAGTTTGCAAAACCATTCGTCAGTAAAACGTTGTCCCCAGTAGATGTGAGGTACCGAACGCTTGTTGCGAAATGCACGATGCAGGACTAAGAATTGTATGAAGGTTGATGACACAAAATATGGGACTATGTAATTATTTGGAAGATTGCATCAGCCGTTCTGAGAGGGGGTTGCCACCGAAAGTTTGGTTGGACTCAAAATATTTTGAGAGCGGAAATTACGAGGTTAGCCGTGCGATGGGATGGAACTTTTGATAAGTGTTTAATATAGGGGTTGCATATTAATAAAGGGGGTGTCAGTTAGGATAAGTGTTTGATTAATAAGGAATACGAATAAATACATGAAATATACAACTACCATATTAAAGTATAGAAATATATGTGGGGTTGATTGACGTGGAAAAAACGCAAGTTATAAAGAAATAAAAATACGTAAGTTATAAAAATAAAATAAGTGAAGGTTGATTTACGCAGAAAAACGCGAGTTATAAAGATATAATAAAAAAAAAATACGAAGGTTGCAAAAAACGTAAGATAATTAAAGAAAACTACTTTAATAAAAATACATGAAATATAAAACTCGCCCGTTAAACTGCAAAGTGATAAAGAGATATTAAATTTAAAATGATCGGTTATTCCCACTTGAGACACATCTAACCAACCTGGCCAAGTAACAAGGTGTAGCAAAGTGCGTTAGCGCTCTGATAACAACCTGACTCCCAAGGCAACCGGTTCTAATCATTTCGTGGGAATAGTTTTTTTTAATGGTACTGTCGCTATATACTAGATGGCGCCACAATTAGATAAAATTAGCAACGATAAATCTGAGAATTTTTTACCATGGGATGGGTCGAACAGGGGGTGGTGACGTCAAGATTCAAAATGGCGGAGTCTGGATTAGAAAAATATCGGACGAGGGTAAAAACCAAGGGACTTGTTCCGGAGTATGTGAACGGTGGGGGAATACCGGAACAAATGATAAGGGGTTATGATATTTGAGTGATGAAATATGAGTTATGAATAATAATGAAGGAAATAAAAAATCAGTAGCAAATAGCCTGCATCAGTAAAACGTGGTCCACAGGATACATGGCATATGGTGTGACCGGAAATAACCTATTACAGGATGTGTAAAGGATGTGTAAAGACATATATAGTGTCCGAAAGTGTGATGTCATAGGGGGAAAAGCACTGTGCGTGGAGGGTGTCCTGGAGTGCGACCTCACTACTGTGGGCAGTTACAATTAACCCTTTCAAGACTAAGGGAAACATTTTTCCCATTTTAAAATTGGTGATTGTCGTATTTAATTATAACCTTATCTGCATTTTTTATACAGAATGTCAAAATAGAACGTATGCCGAACGCAATTACGTAAGCGGGAACGTTTAGAAAACGAAAACAGAACTGTCAGGACGCATAATATATGCAATATGTGCAATGTCCATCTTTGCCTCACTACCAAAAGAAATTGCTTCGCAGAATATCATAATTAGCACATCATTTTGTATAGTAATTTTATTTCATAATTTTGCATTATTTTAGTTAACATTTTGTTCTAATAAACCAATAAATAAAAAACATTGCATAATAAGCCTAACTATAATTTGTGTTACCTTTATAGTCCATTGGGAAAAATATTTCCCATAAAATTCCAAAACAAACTACACATTGTTATGTATTTTTCTTATGATTTTTATTTATTTTACGTCTAAACAAACTAAAATAAACAGTTACATACTAATATTTACTCTTAGAAACCTTATGGTCCTGAAAGGGCTAAAGTGATAGTGCTCAGAGCGATGAAGAGAAGGATCTACTCGACGGATCACAGGGAAAAGTGATGGATACCTTAATAAGGACATGGGGTAGAGAATTTGCGAATAAAAAAATTAGTTAGTGTCACCAGGTGGCCTGGTGCGCTAAAAACGTGGTAGAATATGCTAATTTCTAGTGAGATTATTGCCAATCATACGTGAGAGCCGCATGTCGCACACTATAAAATGTGATGTTTTCCCCGTAATCACTCGAATGAACCATGGATATCTGCGAGAAACCACCGAGCTATGCTAGTGAAACTCTTTTACCAACACGGCAGTAATGCCACCACTGCATTTCGTGAATATCGACGTCTGAAAGGTATAAGGAAAAGGCCTTTGTCGCTAAATGGACTGAAGAATATGATACAGAAATTCGAAGAAACAGGCGAGTTGTGTGTGGCTCCAAGTATTATGCCAGTGGCCTGTTGCAGAAAGCAATGTGGAAGACGTTGCACTTACCGTTGCAGAAATCCAATTGCAATCAGATCTACCCGTAGTTTGTGTGAGACAGGTGTCCCGGCAACTGCAACTTCTGTGGTCAACTGTCCGCAAAATTATGCTGTCCATCCTGAAATGGTATCCTTATAAAATTCGTAGGGTGCAGAAGCTGCAACCACGTGACTCTGAACAGCACACCGACTTCGCTTTGCGATTTCTGGCGAGGAAGCAGCTCGACCACATGTGCCCTTCGAAAGTGTTAGATGATGAGGCGCATTTTTCCCTACATGGAGCGGTGAATATATAATCGGACTTTATAATCGGATCATTTTTCGTTCAGATCATACCTCAAGGCTTCGTGCGTCAATCGGTGAATGGACCACGTGACACAGATGTTCTCTGCCGCAAGATTATTCCGGCTTTGCAAGAAAGAAATTGCTTAGACTCCATAACCTTCATGCAAGATGTGGCGCCAACCCATATATTGCACGTATGGCAAAGCATTTTTGGCGTACCACATTTGATGAGGGCAGAATAATTTCTGGAACGTTTTCCAATACTTGGCCACAACGTTAAAATTTTTTCGGTTATGGAGTTATTTGAAAAGCCGAGTTTACCAAGCCAATGTTGAATCTCTTGCTGAATTGAAGGCAAGAATAATACAGCATGTTGTAGTCATTCCCCGAGACAGACTGTGGATTCTCTGTGGATTCCCTCAAACAACTGTGGACCATGCTGTATTACGTTTCTCAGCACATTTTGCATATGAATGGTTCACATATTGAGAATCTTGATGTGTAAAATATAGGTTATGCTTGTTCAACTTGGTATTTCCATTATTTTAGCGCACCCACGCCACTTGGTGGCACTAACACTAACTAATTTTTTCTTATTCGTAAATTCTCTACCCCATGTCCTTATTAAGGTACCCACCACTTTTCCCTGTGATCCGTCGAGTAGATCCTTCTCTTCATCGCTCTGAGTACTGTCAGTTTAATTATAACCACCCTGTACATTGAAGATTGTGAGTGATTAATTTACGGCTGAGTGAAAAGGGTTCATTGTAATTCTAACTATGAGGCAGAAATAGTAGAGCTCGGAATATTTGCACCTAGGGGCAATTGGGATCATAGATCTCGAGAAATATCCGAAATTTGACCTCAGAGGTGTCTTTCAAGGTCAAATAAAGGTCACGTAGACGTCAAACCGTGATCTACCACTGCTAGAAAAGGGAAAAATTGGTGTCTTAGGGATGTTTCAGGTTGTAGATGTTGGAAATGTTACGAAATTTCGGATCCGAAAGGTCCTTCGAGGTCAAAGGTCAAATATAGATCTACCAGTGCTGGAGAACTAAAAATTGATGAATATGGTTATTTCAGGCAGTACAAATAAAAGGAACTTTCAGATCCGGTGCAGCATTAAAGGTCAAATAGGGTCACAGTGACGAACTAGAAATCAAGAAATACATCGATTAGAGAAAGGCTTTTGCCCTTCAGTCGATAACAGAAAGGTCTTTAGAGTTACAAACATAACATGGGAAAAAACATGAAGTCCGCAGCTAACATTGAAATTGATTTAACAAGAATTATCTGTTTCCAATAACGTAATGTAAGCTAAAATATAAATAACACCAGCATTTTGTCTGTATTTCAATTACTTGCTTGTTCGTCAGAGAAAAAGCGACATGTTTGAATCCTTAGAAATAAACGGCACAAAAAAGTATATCCATAAGAAAATAAAAATCCATTTAAAATTAAACTAATTTAACATTTGAAAACTCTTCGAGAGTTCCTTGCATTACTAAAATATTCGAATCCGAAGGAAATTTTTTCGCTGGTGGATTTTAAGTGTAAAAACTCTGTCAATTAATAAACGTTTCTGCGTTAGTAATGAGAAACGGATTGTAAGCAAACATGAAAAGGCTGATGAACATTCATGTTTAGTTGAAATATTTTACACTGGTCTAATCCTCAGTGCAAATTTCATTAACGGCAATTTATAAATAATTTCTATCCAAATCGCAAACATTTTGATTATGTCCTAAGAAAACGGCAACTTCGGCGGTAAAAAAAAGCGACACCAGCGCCATTTTCTTATTAAACCACTAGTAAACAGTTCATTAATTCGTTTCAGTAGCAGCTTTTTTCTTAAACGTTAAAGTTAAACCTCAGAGAAATGAAAGCTCGAATTTGTTGAAACTAAACGTAAAATTATTTATGATGCATTAGGTAGCTTATGGTTTTTTTTTTTGTTAAGTCTCCGACGATGGAATGCCAGGTCTATCGATCCCTCTATTCCGGTAGGAAATAAAGAGAAGCTTATGAAAAAATTTACATTCACTGGTTTGTGTTCTTCTGACGCTTAAATTTCTTTAGCTATTTTGAGCTTATTTTGAAATTTGTAGAATTTCTTCTGGTGATTCTTAAAGTAGTAGCTTTTGTATGTTCCCATTTGTGATAGTTCCCCTTAAACGGTTTAAGAGGTTTGGTTGAGTATATCAGTATTAGCAATATTTTCCTACTTTAGTTTTCCTTTTCCATGGTTTATTGTTCTTTTTTGCTTTATTTGATTTTATTTTAATTATAGTAATAACTTTGTTAATTTCTTCTGATTTCCGAAGTTCATGAGTAAGTTTCCATCTTTGCTCAAAAGGACTTGTTAGTAGGAATTGCTGAAACAGAAAAACTGCTTCTTTTTGGCTTGGCTTGTGTTGAAATGCCCCTGGGATAGGCAATGACCATACGTCACTACACGGTAGGGTAAGATTGCCAGGAATAAGAACGCCGCTTTTGTGACGTGAGAGTGTTTGCTTCAACTTATTGAAGAGAACAAGTCTGGTTAGGTGGAACAAAATTGACCCTTGTGGATTCATGCACCTGTGGCACGAAATGTGAATCATTGAGTGCTTTGGAGATAAGCTATTTGGGAATGGTAACTTACGAAGAAGGAAATATTATCCTTGTTCGTAATATTCGTTATTGGTAATATATCGTAATATTCGTTATTGGTAATATATCGTAATATTCGTTATTGGTAATGTATCGTAATATTCGTTATATCGTAATATTCGTTATTAATATTGTTCATAATATATCGTAATATTCGTTATTGGAAAATAATTCCCTCCGAATTGGTGAACACCTGCCGCCATTTTATTAATTCTTTAATGCGTAATATTATTAACAAATATAAACTGAGCAAAACATACTGCTCATTATACTAAGATGATTATTCATAACTTGTTAAATTCTAACATTGATAACATTTAAATAATATTATGTGTAATTCTTCCGGATTGATCTCGGGGTGGGGGGGGGGGCTCTTAAGACGCTCAAAACAAACGGCTATGGCTGCTATTATAAAAACTATTTTAAGGGTTGGTAATACCCGCTTAAAACGCTTAATTATGTAGTAATTGGCGAAAGACATTTAAAACGTTAAACTGTAATGACCGTTATTTTATTCAACAGTTATTTGTCTGCGGCATTATTAAAACAGACAAGATGGAATAAAACATATGATTCAAGGTTTATTTTTTGTGTTAATACTGCAGGCAGCTTCTTAGAGACTTTAAAATCAGTAGAAGAATAAAAAGAAAACACGTTTCACATGCTGGCTGTCGATGGTGGCCATTTTAGATGTTTTATATTACTTTCAACAATTATCTGACTACAACATTGTTATCATCATCATCATCATCCTCAAGCAGTCATGGGCAACGGAGGGCCACCAAGACCGTGAAATTTCGTTCCCCAAGCATATCTGTGCACCGAAGGTTCAGAAAAAAGGAACAATATTATTTGTCAAATAAATTGGCAAATGATATTGTTCCTTTTTTCTTAAAAGTGTATTGTCAGTTTCCAAAAAAGCCAGTTTAAAATGGTCCCATTCTTCCTCAACTTTAGTAGTAAGCAAACCATGACTGTCAAATGGCTAAATCACCTCTCATGGTAAACTTTAGCTATAACTTTCACAGCTTCAGAATTAAAGTTAAATTTTTAACCTTAGTAAAACACTTTTTAAGTTTAAGTTGCAAGACACTTTTAACAAGGTAATGGTCAGATCCAATTTCAGCCACCCTATATGACCTAGTATTCCTAAGAGAACTAGCCCATTTGCTGTTAATTAATATATAATCAATCATATTCTTTTGCAGTCCCTCTGGTGAAACCCATGTGTACTTATGTATGTCGCGGTGTTTATAATAAGTGTTAGTTATTCTCAAACCATTCAATTTACTTACTTGTAGGAGACATTGCCCATTTCCATTGCAGCTACCTACAAAAGAGCCTATCACCCTTCCCCACATATCAAAGTCAGTACCAACTTTGGCATAGAACAAGGATAATATTTGCTTTCTTGACAGAATTCAAAATATCCTGAAGTTGTCCGTAAAACCTATCCTTCTCATCGGGATCCTCAGTGGGGGCATAACAGCAGATAACATTCAAGTCTTTAATGCTTGTCCGAAAGTTTTCTGTAACAAACCTTTCATTAATGCACTCATATCCTAGAAGAGCATCACTACGTGTCTGCTGAGAAGCAGACCTACGCCTTGGAGATACTTATTAGCTTGCCTCCCTGAAAAAAGAGATTTAACGTTATTTTAAGAATCTGACCTTTATCTATCCTTCTGATCTCTTGCTAGCCGAGAATATCCCAATTATAATAATGGAATTCTTTTGTGAGAATATCAAGAGAATAATCTCTGTGCAGAGTCCTCACATACTAACTGCCTATGTAGAGAAAATGGTTAGTGGGATGTTTAAAGAAACTATGCTTATTGAGAGAAGAAATGCCGACAATATCAAACAACCCCCTAATTGTAGTCATGGGGCAAAGATCTGTTCGCCCACACAATAAACGCTAAAGCAATCTACACTGGAAGACTTCCTCCAATGTAGAATTTGAGAATGCCAGCAGAAGCAAGAGTTCATGCGCCTGCGATGACCTCTGCTCAGGATTATCCACTAGCTGATAAAACATATCCTGTGAATCTATTCACTTGGGGCTGTCAAACAAACAGAAGATTTTCCTTCTAGAGAAGCCCAACAGTGCAGCAAATTCAGGAATCATAATCAAGCTTAGAGTCTTATTTCAGTGCTTTCCGGTAAGTTTATATGGTCAGCACCATTACTATATGTGGTGGACTACTCCTCAGCCAGGTAGAAAAAAAGAAAAGTAGTCATAGTTTTCCAGATTAGTAGACCACACTAATCTGACAGCTCTCTCTTTCGTTCCCTTCCACAAAAGAGGTGCTAGGCTTGGCCGGTTCTACGCATCATCACAGAGGATTGGTGCATAGTTCTCCTTCCAATGACTACCTAAAAAACAAAAACCCAGAAAATAATAAATCTTTTATTTTTTTTTCTACTGCGGCAGGTGCTTAGTAAGAGCACAAATGGAAGTTACCAATATCCCGAATTTTCTTAAGTGAAAGGCAAACACCAACCGTAGCAAGGGCTAAAGGAATTATTAAATTATTCATAAAAAGGCGTCAACGTTTCTAAGACGGAAAGGTACATTGCTTTTGTTTTCCCTTCCTAAGAATTTTTGGTAAAAGTTCAGTGTAGGGCCTTCAGTCGCCATTTTCTCTTCTTCTTCGCAAACTCCTAACTGTTGAGAATGGATCTGTGAACTTTCTAAAGTGATTTGTTAATGATAACTTAATTTGCTTCTTTCCCGCAGGTCTCAGTGATCCTTTCGTGATTCTGGAACTCGTCCCCAAGCACTCGTTCCCCAGTGTTCGCCAACAGAAAACCTCTGTCCAAAAGAAAACGCTCTTCCCATTCTTCAATGAATATTTTGAATTGTAAGTAATTTCTATATCGCGAGAGAAAATACTTTCTAATCATAGGTTTCTTTGTTTTGTCTCTTTCTCTACTGGACGAAAACGGAACAGTCAATTTTATTAGTTGATCCTGAAAACGGATATCTTGCTTCCGTTTTTAGACGCCCTAATGAACCGGAAACAGTAAGGCAAAGCTAACGATCTTTTTCATTGAAAGTTTAACCGTAGCTGCTGCACTTTACTGTACACAAAGTGAAATTGGAGTGAAATACCAAGCGCTCTATCCCGTACGAAATACAGCGAACCTCATTCGAATCCTTATTTAGCAGGATTTCGAATGGATTCAGATACCGAGAAAAATGTGCTTAAATATTACGCTGATTTTTAAGTAACTATTGCAGTAAGCAAGAGTAAATAGAACAAGAGTGCATTTACTCATGCACTCTTCTTCTATTTGCTGTTGATCCAGCGACCAAAGCAAGAATGAGACCAAGTGACTGAAGTGAATTGGAAAAAAACTTTCAGTAATAGAGAACTACCCATCGTTATAGCGAACATTTTAAAAATCTTACTTCAAAATTTGTCGAAATGTTCTCCTTTTATATATCTATTACGGTTATTAAATTTCTCCCAAACTTCCGTTGTTCCTCCTCCTTCTACTAGATCCCGTGTCTGTTACTTAATATTTGAAGCCCCCGTGTGATTCTCAACCGTTGTGTAGTATGCTTTTGACTTCGATAAGCATTTGTAAAGGTCATATTTATTAAAGACCTACTCTTTCAGTTGGCATGCTGATGCATCTATTTTTATGCACATCAGTTTTACTACGTGCTTTAAACTGAGAAAGGGAAGGAAATGGTTAACTGATTTTCTGTAACTTTTTAATTTTTTCCCCCAGCCCTGTGAAATTGGAGGCTTGTCGCGCAGGCGCAGCTGCTCTGAGTCTTGTCGTCATGGACCACGACATTGTGACAAAGAACGATTTCGAAGGAGAAGCTTACGTGGCCCTCAGCAGCCTCGCAGGGGTTGACGACAGTGTCGAGATGGAGGCATTGCCTGCGGAACTTGTCCTCATGCATCCCAGAACAAAGAGTGAGTATGGCAATGGATTTCCTCACCCTAAGAAGATATTGTTAAAAAATTCTTACTTATAATCAGTAAAATACCCACGTAAGCAGTTAACCTCACTCTGGCAAATTTTATGCTTTAGGAAAACCTTACTTCATTAATTTACATTAACCAAAGGATTAGAAACATTCCTTTCCGACTGACCAAATTCCTGGCTACGCTGTTGAATCTAATGCGCATGTTTTATCTAAATCGCATTTTCTAAGTTTACATTTCACAGCAGCATTAGATTTCAATTATAATTCAATAACACTATATACACAGTCGTATCAGAATAATATGACCACCTACCATGCATATACTATGGTAAGTGGTCATATTATTCTGATATGACTGTGTAAATGTTTATTAAATGATATCTAATTATAGTACACAAAAATATTTGCTGTAATAACTAAAACTAAACTTAAAGTAAGGTTAAACATCAACTTGGTGAAACTTTGGCTATCAGCTGTTCAAATTATAATTAATTGACAATCATTCGTTGCTAACGTAAGGTTTGGTGTGACCATCACCGAAGCTTCTTGGAAAGCTTTTAATTAAACAGGCCCGTTCTCTGGAATCGAGCTATTCACTAGCAGAACGAATTATTTTGCTGTAAAAGTTCGAAGTTTTTTGTCTTGCAGTCGTTGTTAGGCTGAGTCATGGCAGACTCATGAGATGAGCATATGAGGCACTGGTCTCCTGCGGCAGAATTTTAGGGACGTCAAAAAGTGTCAAAATGAACGAAATGTGCTGCAAATTTGTTTCTCATTTTACAATTTTTAAGTTCTCCGTATGAATTAGAGTAAAGGCAATGAACACACACATTTCAAAGCAGAATACAGATGAATATTTTTTAATATTTTTGTTTTGGTTGGAATTATTAACAATAAATGCAAATATATCATTATTACGTTTCTATTTTTAATTTGTAATAAATAAAAAATCACTTTTATATTTTTCAAATATACTTTCCATAAAGAACCATACTTGGACCGTACTCACTGACCCAAAAGAGCCCACACAACAGGGGAAAAACTAAAAAGAAGGATTGCAGCAAGAGTGTGTTAAAGGGACGGCAAAATTCTAGTGTGCCTTGGGCAACAGAATTCTTGGAATCGGAGCTAACTGTAGTTCCCAGTTGCTTCGCGGTACTCGAACTAGGATACAAGTTTGCTGTTGACTTCAACTCGAAGTATTGGCGCACAATACAAATTAAAGGATTTTCTAATATTATTGGCACTTCACCACAATAATACAAAAATAAATATGTCTTCCGACTGTAATACGTCTGTTGCACAGTTTTCCTTTTTCAAAAGTATAATCCGTTCTCATAGTGAATAGGCGAATTCGAGAGAACCGATTGTTTCATTAAAAAACTGTGATGGTGACACCCAACATTACGTTAGCAACGGATGGGTTGCCAACTGAATACAGATTATACAGTACATAGCCAAAGCTTCACCAAGTTGATGTTTAACCTTACTTTGAGTTTAATTTCAATTATTACAGCAAATATTGTTGTATACTATAATTAGATATCATAGTGATATTGAATTATAATCACATTCTATATATTGTATATTTTGAATGAGTAAACTTCGATTTTTTAAAGTTGTACTTGTCATAAATGCAATTTTTTTAACTCTTTAGAAGTCGAATTAAGTTTTTTCGAAGTTACCGATAAAGATTGGTGAACATATATATATATGTAACATTCGTAAGTTTTTTATGGAGTGATCGTTGCAATGAGGAACAGAGATTTAACGAGAGCCTCTCAGTATAATTGCAGATTCGTTCCGAAAGTTTCCCTGTAAGTTGAAAAGTTTCGTTTAAGTCCAACAGAAATACTTCACTATGATACATATTTTTGATATATACATTCGTTTCAATGGATAGTTAAAACTATAATGCTAAATCTTATGAAAAGAAATTGTTAAGAAGATGAATATTCATTCCGTACGTGTTTACAGTACATCAGTAGTGTAGTAAAGAGAGTTTTAGGCCAATGTTAAAGTATAGGGAATCCCATGTTAACCTATGGGACACTTTTGGAGAGATGAGCGGGGCATAGAAGAATGGCCAGAAAATGTACAAAGTTCTGGCGGAGTAGATGACGGATTATTTCCTAAATATGCAGAAATGAGAATATACAGTTATACACAGTAAAATATTTACGAGTGTTTAAAAACATCACCACAAACTCTTTCAAACATATATCGTGTCTGCTTTTTAATTGCGATATACTTAGCAGTTCTTTCGAGCCCAAATGTTAAAAAGCAGAAATTTCGAAGAAAGCTGATACATGCAACAGTTAAAAAGCGGTAAATAAGGAATTTTCTCGGTTATGACATTTAACTCGCGCCATCTAGTGGGTAAAAGTAATCCTGAAATCTATCACAAAAATTCGTCTTTACCAGAAGGGGTAACAGGGGAAATCCATTTTCAAACCATTTCTTGTCAAGAGCTAAAATTATTTGATGAACGAATGACAAAATATCTTCAAATACGGTGGAATGGATAGTTTCAAAATACATTGCAATAGCTTTTTTTTCAGCTAGCTTTTTCTAGCTTTTTCTAGCTTTCTAGGGGAATTTCTTACTTCGAACCACAAAATTTCATAAAAATGCATTGATATAGGTAAGAGAACAAACATTTCAAAATAATCTTTATCAATACATAACACTGTTGAAATGGACCAACTAATTTGGATCAATCTGTGAACTCTCGTGTCACCCATTCACAACATACTGATAAAACAGACCATGAACTTTGTCAACAAGAAAGCACAATAAAAGATTAGCTGAACATTACATGTTAAAACTTGTAAGTTTTTAGTAAATGTTTAAAATACAAGCAGTGTTTTAATACGTAATGTAAATTTTTCCTTGGATCAAAACCCATATTTTCAAAAAATATATTTCGACAATTCCTGCACCCTTTTTATTGATATTTTTGAATCTCCCAGGTTATTGGAATAAATGATGGTATTAATCAGATGTGAAGAATGTGATTCACAGATTAGGAAAGTTTGTTCCAAATTATTTTTCAGAGACGTGTGATTCCTAATTTGGGATTTTTTTTTTTTTCTGGGACTTTTCAGTTTGCAAATGTTTTTTCCGTCAGTCAATAAAATGTGGTTGAGAATAAAAACGTGAGAGAAAGATATAAATTTATTTCTTGGTCTGTTTAGTTCGCAGAATGGGTAAGTTTATTTCTAAAAATATTTCTCAGAATCCAACCACTAATTATTATACAGGCAAAGGGGGTACTTGGAAAAAATAATGTTTTATTTGTTGGTCTGTTTCATTTAATTCTCAGATTGGGAAAGTGTTTCCAAATAAATTTCGCTGATGACTATTTTTCAGAGTAAAGAGTATAATTCCCGTGGGATAAAATATTCAGGATTTTTCCGATTGTAAATCCATCCGTCAATAAAACGTGGTACATAGGTGGGGTGAGAAGTCGACGTGCTGATTTTCAATTCAGAAGAAATAAAAAAAATTCATTTATGAAATAATATATTCGTAGGTTAATTAAAACAAAATTCAGTTATAAAAATAATATAGTCTTAATTTACAAGGAATATTACATTAAATCCCAAGTTAAATGTGGTTTTCTAGGAAAAAATTCATTAAAAAAATGTGGTTTTCTAGGGGAAAAAATTCATTTGCAATTCATTCTCAAGTTAAATGTGATTTACAAGTAATAAAAAAAATTCATTGAAAAAAAAAATATATTCTTAGTTTACAGGAAATCAATATATAATATATTCGTAAATTAATAACGAATAAAGAGATTCGTAATTTATAATGTCTCTTATTCCTACTTCATCCACATTTAAACACTCTAAGCATGTGTGATCCTTGGCGAAATGGTTTAACGCGCTGGTAATGAGCTGTTGAAGATAGCTGGAAAAACAGAGTGCTTGCTAAAATATAGTATGTGTGTTTTAAACACTAGATTGCGCCACAGTTAGAATTATTCGGGAATTATTAGTTAGAATTATTTAGGGTTTCACGATGAGTTTGGGTGATGACGTCAGAATCCAAGATTGCGGACTTAGAATTATTCGGGACTTTAAGGGTTATTTACTTCACAAGGGTTGGGCGACTAGGGGGTCTTAGAAGGAATCAGAATTTTTAAAATGGTAAAATCGCGGGAGTTTGATGACTTCAGATTTCAAAATGGCGGACGAACGGCAAAATCGTGGGAGTTTTTGGCGCGAGGTGGGCATGGTCGAAAGTTAGGTAACCGGAAATGAGTTATGTAACCAATTTCCGGTTCTCATTTCCTTACACCAGACAGGCTGTATCACTACGGACGTCACTTCCGGTCACACACCCTATGACGTCTTTACTCTCACCACAAAGCCTTCAATTTTGCCTTTCTTCCACCACCTTCGAGCTACAAATTTCCCGATTTTGGTGTTCGACCGTATCTGGGATTCTGACGTCATCTCCGTCGTCCCAGAAACTCCTCAAATTTGGCGTTTCTCTGTCATCTTGTATTCTGATGTCATCACCCATCCGAAGTAAAACCTAAAAATAATTCTAAGTCCCGAGCCCGCCATTTTGGTTTCTGATGTCATCACACTAGCCATAAAGTCCCCAAAAATCGGCGAAACTCGCATCCTATGACGTAACAGAACCTTCTAGAAAGACCTAGAAAATTTTGCAATCACCCCTTTCTAGGCAAGTCCCAGAAAATGATGTAATTCTCGAATGTATGGTGCAATCATCATGTCCAGACTTTTAAACCCCTGAATAATTCCACCATCCTCTCAGATGCTATCATTGATGTCGCAATACTAAATAATTGCAAATTCCAACTAAACCCTCAACAGCAACGTTCATGTCATCCCCTCTCAGAGTGGATGTCACAATCCTCAAACATTTTGGAACTAAACTTTCGGTGGCAACGTTCAGGGCATTCCCTTTCCGAATGGATGCTGCAATCCTCAAATATTTACCTAGTCCCATATATTAAAACATCGACCAAGCTTCTCCAAATAATTCTAAATCCTGCGATACGCATTACGCAAGAAACCAAGTAAACAGCCATTCGACCTTTGTTTCAGGCCATCATAATCTCCTCCCAATTCATGAAACTCCTTTCTAATTCTAAATCATTTCAAAGACTTCATGGCTGTATCACCACAAGAATCACAGATAAAAAAATCTAAAATTCATCTGCCTAATTTCATTTCTCATGTTTATTTCCACTGTATGTGGAAATAAACATGAGAGGAATATTATTCGCCCTCAGAGGAATATTCACCCCCATAAGATTCACCCTCAGAGGAATATTATTCATCCCTAAGAAGTAATTTTAAATCCCTACTTATTCAATTCTCTTAATAACTTTTCATAACCGATAACAAAATATTATTTCAACCATTTATTTTTCCTCCGAAAAAACCGTCAATAACTTTTAAAAGAATTTCTTACTTCGAACTAAATTTACCTTCCCGGTGTATGTTTAAGCATTGCCCCTCGGTTAAAGAACTGTTCACGTATAGATATATCTCAAAAATTGATATTCTGAAATAAAGCCAACATGGAATATAACTGCTGTAAACCAAATTTATTATTTCTTTAATTATGGGGTCCATATTCGATTTAGATCCAATTGTAGTGCATGTCACGTTCCCTAACTCTCTTATGGTCAATTGATGTAACTTTTCCTGGCCTTTAGGGGTAAGGGTAGTGGACGTTCAACACTTAAAATTTTTATTAAGGTTCGAGGATTATTTAATCCAGTGCCGTGTCTTTCAGTGTTGCTCCCGTTGATCATTCCGCCCAATACTACGCAACTCCCGAGAGGAATTTTATCCCGCAGAGAGGTATTCACTTTTGATCGATGGATAAACAGAAGACACTTTTGATCGATGGATAAACAGAAGACACTTGTTACAAACTTAACATGAACTTTATTCTATCCTTCTCATCAGTGTTGTCTTCCTGTTGCTGGGATACGTCTTAGTTATCTATCGTTTCTAGTGATTCCTTTCTCTGTTAGTCACACAGACTGCTTATTGTTAGTGACACGGACTTTTATTTCGCATGGTCACACAGATCTTTGATATATACCGGACCTATGACATAAAGCGTCATCTGGTGAGCCAACACGGTGGCCAACACCTTGCTCATGCACAAGGGAAGGTGGAGGGAGAGGGCCTCATCAAGGCCACCCACAATGACAGCGGCTTCCCTTCCTATCATCATAGGAAGATCACCTCCTAGGTTCTCACACTTTCGATGCCTTTCATGCACTAGGTGCAGTGTCATCACTCGACGTTTCCAGCCAACCAAAATAGCTACAGACAACAATCATATCACAAGAACAAAAATAGACAGATAACCATAAATATGTACGTATAAAAAAAATAAAAATTATTATCATTAAAATGTCAATATCCATGACATATAATACCTTATGCACTTATGAAAATACAGGGTGTCCCTGAATTCATGGCCCAAACGTCATTCATGGAAAACGGTCGAATATTCTATGACGAATATTGGTGGGTTCGGTGTGTACTCCATTCAATCACGTTTGGGCCATGAATTCAGGGACAGCCTGTATATACAAAAAAAACACTTAATTTATTATGCGAGGAATACTAAAGTGCATACTTACAATATACATTCAAAAATACAAATATTACATAAAAAAGGATGATTTTAAAATTTAAATTATAGAATGTTTTTCAGATTTAAAGAGAATGATTTTACAATCATAGCCAAAGAGCAACTTGCTGACAATCATAGTGGGATTGACCATGAAAGAAAATATCGTAAGTCGAGGAATACTCTTCTTAAATAATAACAAAAAGAACTCAATTAACCCCCTTAATTTTAGCTACTGAAAATACCCCGGGGGGAGTGGAATCGTAGAGGTGTTGGACGTCGAAAACGGAATGAGAGTCATAACAGATCATGAAGAAGACTTCGCATACAGTAAGAGCAATATGACGAAATGCAGTGATGTTCCAACCAATGCCGACATTCTCATAGGTCAAGGGTCATCCTATTGTCGTGCCCACGGATAACTTATCTTGTGGACACGACTGTTGGCAGGAAGGGTCTCGGACGTTTTGTCTCCCAGTGATAGTGACATTTTGACCGACCTCCATATTGCTGCATTTTTCTGTATTCAGATCCTGTTGAGGAAGGACCCGCCGCTGGCATGGAAAGTTCGCGACGGGTCCCTTTCAGGTGTCAAAGCATGGTCTACGTGACCTGGCGCTGTCAACATCAAAACAACAGATGGATGCATGATTCGCATCTCGGCGAGTTCCACCAACCAGCAGCGTCCACGCCGGGCCAGCGAGTTGACCTCCACCAGCGGGCCAACAAAAAGGAGCAAAGGAGAAGAAAAAACAAAAACTGACTTTTTACCCTTCTTCTTCTCTGAGTTGTTGACAGCTAATGGTCCTCCCATGTGAGAGCAGTTGATCCTCGAAATGGTAACAATGAATGATGCGCAAGAGCGATAAGCTGCATGCGCCCGTAGCTCCCGGCGGCGGACGGCCCAGCGACGGTGCCTTCTCCCTAAGGACGACTGAACAAATGAGGTAGGGGGAGCATTTTGTTAAGATCTGGTTTCGTTTTTCCCACACGAATGTGTTCTGTGTATTGCCGTCACGTAGTCCCGAGTGGGACCAGAAACTGTTTAAGGACTGTTAACCTTACGAGCGAGTGGCTCGCTTTTCACGAACACTTAGAGAACTTTTAGCCTCCACCACTACGAATGTTTCCCTTGATTAGAAAGGGCCGCTTGTTGAAATTATCCCAAAAAGTGGGAACTAGTGTATAAAAAATGTCTGAACATTAATTTGTTAATAAATATTGTGTTTTTGTTAACTGTAAAATTATCTCAGTTTTCATTATTGCAAATGTCTGTTAACTTCGATGTGGGTCCTGGAATTTGCCTTGGATTTGACAAACACAAATAAATCACGGCCTAAGTGCGTGTGTCGCCCTAAATATACTCAGGGGTGGTCACCACACTATCACTGACCAAGCTAGCTTGTTTCGATGTGAAAGCAGATTATTTGCAAAGCGCAGATTCTGTCCTTTTTGTAGGGGGAAAGGTCAACAGAAGGTCTCGTACTCCTACCCTCGAAAGAGCTTATCTTCTTTCGGGGGATATTTTCTGCCGCGCTCTAATAAAGCACCACCTCTTTGCTAACAAACGCTACTAAATGTGGGCAATAAATTTTACATTATGATTAAGGTCTCAGGATAAACAGATACTAATGACCCATAGTGTACGCTTTCTATGATGAACAACGCAAATGGCATCTGAATTGGACAATCACTTAACGTGAACGAGAAACATTTTGTTGCAGAAAGGTAAGCTTTTAAAACCAAAACCTTAATTTGTGTTTACTTTGGAAAAACACGAATAGAATTTAAGTAAGATACAAAATTAAAACGAACAAAAATTAGTGTGAATAACGAATTTCACTTCCATAGAGATAATATAGAATTTACGTTTTAGCGTGCAAAACACGCGTTCGACAGGAAATTTTTTTAACATAAAACTTATTTTGTGATAAAATTTAAACACGAAACAAGACGCGTGTTCTTATTTGATACGCATTTTTCGTTTAGTGTACAAATATAAAGACAAAATTTATGCTAGGTAGAAATATTAAACGATCAAAAAAAAGGTGTAAGGTGGAAATTTACATTCTATAGGATAACATTTGATTTGTGTTTTAGTGTACAAATTTTGCATCAGATGCAAAAAAATTTTGAATATAAAATTGGCTTGATGATAATTTTCTAAACACAAATCTGGAAATGTGTTCTTATTTTAAACCAAATTTTAAGTTACCTAAAAAATAAGCTCAACATTTTGGTGGGCAAATTTAAACCCATAGTGTACGCTTTGATTTGAAACGTTCCAAAAAATATTAAGGTAGGAAAAAATCTGGCAGGCATTGACTGGTATCTGCAATAAGTGTGTAAAAACACAGACATGTAGAATTACATTCGCTAACATTTATTAAGAACATAAAACTGTCTAGATGGAGAACTGAAAGCATGTTCTTATTTCGTACTAAATTTTAATTTGCCTTCATAACGTAATGCGAAATTTATGTTAGGCTTTACAACGATATTTCACCGTTCTAACAATAACATTCCTATACCGATGATGCATCACTCTGTCTCTGAGAGTTGCAGTGAAGTGATATCGTGTTTAAATACTCAGTTTGGGATCCAAACTTGTGCTCGAACTGTTAGGTTTGAAAAGTCGGTCGTCCGTAGAATGCGACATGAAGTCCTGTCTCAAATGTCTCAGAAAGTACAATGAAATAGAAAATAACTGAAAGAGGCGACTAAATGGGAAGAAAATGTCATACAATACATACAATGGGAGGTTCAATACACGTAAAATAGACAGAAATGACAGAATTACATCATTATTAAAATATACTGAAATGTGTAATGAAATAACTGCAAAAATCACACAAAATACGTAAGAGTAGATGGCCAGAATAACATACTGAGATGGAAAAATAACTGGAACCTGAAAGATATCAGAAAGTACACTGAAATGAGTGAAAGAATAACACCGAAATTGTACGAAGTACAGGAGAGAGAGAATATCTTCAAATTACCCTAGAATGGAATCCGAATAACAGTAAAACGCACAAAAATGTCACACCTAATAGCTTCAGTACTGAAAAACAATACTGAATAGGAGAGTGGAAAATAGCAAAACATGCACTGTAATGGATGACTGAAAAATCTGTCAAAACAGGCAAGGTTCACTGAAATTGACGATAGAATATCTCCAAAATATCACTGGAAACGATCGAAGAATAACTCCAAAATATAACACATCGGGTGAGAGAGTTGCTTAAAAATATTAAATTATAGCTGAACGGATAATAACTACAAAAATCACATTGGAATGGGTGACAGAATAAATGCAAAAATTTCATATAGTTCGCTGAAACGTGAATAAAATCACACAAAGTTTACCGGAATGATTGAGAATTGCTTAAACTAGATGGTGAAAATTGTAAAACCTCACGCAATGCAGTAGAATGAATAAATTTTCATGAAATGGATAGCAAGGGAATGCAGAATATCTCCGTAATCATTTGTTCATTATCAGTATCGAAAAATAGAACACTAACAAAAATACTTTCGTTTATGCTATTTAGTCAACTATCCTGCTTTATGTCAGAAAGAGAGAAAACTTTTGATGTATTCAACTCGTGAAGCAGCACAGATATATTAACTTTCCCTGGTTCGTGTGCGTGCGAAGGCATGGATTTGCACCACCGTTGCCTGTATGTTTCATGCAGATGTTCGAATTTTCTTAATCTTTTCTCGTACTTGAGAAATTCGTACACTTTTAAGGCTATTTTATGCTTCCTTTCAGATCTCCACAACTTTTTCAATATTGTAGTTCTATCATTCTTAATTTTCAGATCGGTTCTATGTACCAATTCGTTTGTTATATAAATCTCACGCAGAAGCATTGTGTAGTATTCTACTACACAAGCTTTCCTACATCTTAGTATCGGTTTTCTGCAACTTCACACGTTTTTCCGTTCAAGTAGATACATTTTCGGTAATCAGAATAAAAAAACTGCCTTGAAGTAAAATGAACGCCATTTACAGAACATTAATTCTAAATTTTAACGTAAAGATAGGGGACGACGAATCATTGCAAGACTTATTTCGGTAAAGTAATTCTTTTGCTGGGATTTTTTAGCATTTAGCTGAAATTGAGGGTCTGTTCTCTTGAACTTGAAAATGGAAAGTGAACTTGAAAAAGGAACAATGATTATCTCAAAGAACAATTCCAAATGTGCTCTGAACGTGCTCCAACAATGGTTTTACTCTTCATTACTTTTGGTATAAAATATAAGATCTGCAGAAATTTTGTTTTTCCATCTCTGTAATAAAAATTTAAAGAAAATATTAAGATTGTGTGGAATCCTCTGCCACACGACGGGCTTTCCCATCACGAGGAGGGATAGTTAAGCTGAGATTTCCTATTTCCATTTGAGGAAGCAAGAAACTTGTCCTTTCGATTTTCTCTAAATATACCCATCAATGTTGATTAAACTGTTTAAAATCACAGAAAAGCTGATACTTTTAATAAATGTGAGAAATTATAGAGGATCAAACGAGCAACAAAAACTACAAACGGGTTAACACTATGAGAGTTGTTTAATCCTATCATAGTGCGCAAAATTATTATTTTAATTGAAGGTTAAACACCATAGAGTGTATGAAGTTCGCTTTGTTAATCAGGGAGAGAAGGGTGAAGTGGGGTGACTGTGGAGATATAAAAGAATCGTTTGGCATAGATAGAGAAGTAAGAGCTACGAAAACAGACAGAAAGAAGATATTTTACGATAGGTAATTTCTCTCATAAAATGAAGTGGTTCTTAAAAGAACCTTTTCGTTTCTTGTTGACACTTCCACTATCCCTGCTATTTCTATGGACATCATTGCATCTTGAAATACGTTTTCGTAGTTCATGCTTCCGTATGCCTCATGCCTAATTCGCCTGAGAAATACACTTGGCACATATATTCCAATGCAATTTTGTCAACTTCGATGTTATGTGTGAGAATTTCTCCTTGACTTATGATGGAGAGGGCTTCAAGAATCTTTCCTGTCAGAATCTGCATCGCGATCTGGAGACATTTTTTATAAGAGATTTCCTTGTCATACTGAAGCATGCCAAAACTCTCTGCATGGAATCCAACCACCTCGCCAAACGATAATGAAGTTTTCTCCATGGTAACCAATGACAAACTGATCCATCAGCTATCACCAACGGAGGGCCACGTCACCAGCTGTCTCCCCATTGGTTAGAATATCAGCAACTGTTATCTGACTGTTTAAATATAGCGGTGACTTCACCTTCAACCACCATTTTGAAATATATTAACTGAAATATCGTGATAGATTGTTCTAAAGCGATGCCTAGTGTATAATGAATGTATTTAATAAACGAGTGGTAGAAATAACAGCTCCATCTAGCGCTAGATATGGACCAATGGAAGACTGTTGCAGGGCAACGTCATAAATGTTTTAGATACAAGTATCATCATGATGCGATAAGGCACAGTTTTGAGTGATGGCCTGTGTTAAGTGTTCCCTATCTGAAAACGAGCTCCCTTTCAAGCGGCTTGCTACCAGAAATGATGATCAACATATGTTTGAACTGGGTTCCAGTGTGTATGTGAATACTTGTGAATACAAGAATTATCCAAAAGTGCACATAGGACTGTTTAAGAGGTATAATAATTCATTAAAATTGTATCCCACAAAGGATCGTGTGATGCTATCAGAAGAGCAGTGATATGAAATGGTTTCCTATATGTATACAATCCTCGATGCTTTTAATGATACGGAATATGCCGACTATGAATTGGACTCTATGATTTTTCTTGTAGTGCTCAAAGGTAAGCATGGGGTGTTCATTAAAAAAGCTTTTTCCTCGAATAGGTAATGCACCAATCAGAAATCACATCGTCAAAGTGCAAAGTGGTTCATGTGGATCACTTGGCCCCGTTTCATCTAAGAACTGAAGAAGCTTCGGAATCAGAATTGTTCAGGACGAAGAAGACCTAAGGAGGGGGGAAGTGTTACGACAGATGAACGTGTTGCAGTGACTTTATGAAAAACGTGACATGAACGCTCGCCTATGCTTCTGCGTGAGATTTATATAACAAACGAATTGGAACATAGAACCGATCTGAAAATTAAGAATGATAGAACTACAATATTAAAAAAGTTGTGGAGATCTGAAAGGAAGCATAAAATAGCCTTAGTGAGTGCACGAAAGTCAAAAAGAAGAGATATTTTTATGTGGTGAGTGCGCGCGGGTGGTTGTTTAGTTTTATTAGTGTTACAATCCAGTGACATAAAAGGATTGCTTACGCCTAAAGATATTCAAGAGACTTGGCAATCGAAGTGAAGAGGCAATAATTTAGTCCAGCAGACAGAGCTAGTCTTAACTGTTCTATAGGAAAAAGTTATTACTTTATGTACGATGGTATTCAGTTTATTTATAAGTTATTTCATCCATGCGTTTCTAATAATTTGCATTGTTTTATAATTTGTATCGTAAAATATACTTATTTATACTCACGCTCAGTGCTCATCCATTTTCAAATCGCAACAGTATATAAGAATCTATCACACTTATACTTCTGGGGGTGTAACAGTGTTTTTCTTATTTCATGTGAGTTTAACTGCCCATATATGTACACAGTCGTATCAGAATAATATGACCACCCCCGGAATCACAATGTACCCGCCCAGGCACGTCACAGATTGGACATGAGAAGGTCGACCACATGGAGATATAAGCGGCCGGCCAGGACAGATGAGCCACAGTGCATAACGTGAGCACAATGGGCCTGTTTTTTTCCCTAAAAATGAAAGTACTATACCTGTAGCTGCTGATAGTATTAAGAGATTCAGCTCACCAACTGTATGAGGTTTTCCTGCTTTCCCAATCCTTGAACTTACTTTATATGATGCTCCGGTTGCTTTCATATTAATTCCAAAGAACTGCTTTATGTGACATTTACTTAATCACAAATCTGATAATTTCTGTTGGAAATACTTCAATGGTTTGTTTTTTAATTCCCCGTGCTGTGTTTTTAAATGTCGCAATAGAAGAGAAGGTTTCCTGCAATGGTTGGAGAGCTTTCGTAGTAAATTACACCCTGCGGAGAAGGGGCATTTTCTTCCCCAATGTAAGTAGAGCCATAGGCAAAGTACGTGGGATTGTAATTCCTTAAAACTGCAGCAAGTTTCTTTTTTGAGCATGTTGTTTTCGTGTCCGAGCAGTCGTTCCCAGCTGCATGGATATTTGATGCTTGCTTCTGATTCTTGGACTTCACTGTTTTTTCTCTTATGAGAATCAATTTTTAACCACTTATCCATATTAAATAAAGGTTAAGACTTACCCTTTCATTTAAAGTAATAAATTAATTAGTTAAAAATTAACTGAATAATACTAATTACAAATCACACAAAAAACCATAACATTCGACACTGTTCTGTGCAACAAAACATCATTCCGAAACGTGCGTATGTCCCCAGTTCTCACTTTGCTTGGCTTTCAACGTCACCTGTTGAGTCTTGAGCTCCGGTAGTTCTCGCGGGTTAACAGAGGGCGTCGTCAAAGCTAAAACGAAAGCGAGTTGTTTTCGTGTAATGTGAATCTTGCGTTGATCTAGTTGTGTTAAGTTGATAGGGATCATTCTAATAGAATTAGTTGATAGGGATCATTCTAATAGAATTAGTTGATAGGGATCATTCTAATAGAATTAGTTGATAGGGATCATTCTAATAGAATTAGTTGATAGGGATCATTCTAATAGAATTAGTTATTCTTTCAAAAGTAGCGCTTAAGTTAAAAAATAGTACGTACAGATATTGATTTTTGTTGTTGAGTTGTTTTACCACTGAGTGGCACATTTTGCACACAATGGGCTAAATAGCCAGGTCACAAGGACTCCGAAGGCCCACAATGTGGGAGGGGACCCACTGCAACAGCTGTTGGGAGACATATTGTAGCTTCCCGTCAAAGCCATCCAGCGTATTCTTTAACGTGCACAGGGTATGGCTCTCCCGCACACGAGGCTACTGCTTAACATCCTATCCGATGGAAGGCAGCCTTTCCAAGTCCATCGGTGTCCCCTACTGACCATGGGCAGGGGGAGGGAGTTTCGCAAAGATAAATCTCAACGCTGACCCATCTGGGACTCGAACCTGGGAACTGCAGATTATGAGCGTGGCACGCTACCGACTGAGCCGTCCTCGCCCCTGCAGATAGTGAGAATTGAAAGTACTGAGGGCATTGAAAGTACTGAGTACATGAGGGCATGAAATACTTCTCTCGTTGAGAGGATGTTGGACCATTGTTTCGGTATTCCCTGTTCAGTGATTTTTGCAGCAGAGAGCCTTCATTGCCGATTTTCCCCAAATTATATGTTATATCTGCATTAAGAGAATATTGTCAGATTGTTTTGAGTTAGTCATTCGAGTTGACTGGCATCTTCATTGCGTGTTCATTGATGGGCGATGTTTCGTCGGACATTCATAAACGTCATATAACTTGAACATCTGACTTCCTGTCGCATGATCCTATTTTTATACATTACATGTTATATTTTCTATCAACCGACCGCTTAACACTGAGCAGCGCCTCGCGCACCACCTGTGGTATACTTTGGGGAGCCTCTGACTCAGTGAATGTCTTTATTTAATTCTGGTAGGCTCAACACCCTATGCTTTCCTGACAAGATGTATTCGAACTGGGCTGCCAAACTTCTTATTTTGTCAAGTACGGTTATTCATATCCGAAGATTTTACGAACATTAGATATGCAAAATATAAAAAGTGTTCAACATATGGTCTACAAGAGAATGCTAATATTATATTTTAACATGAGAATTCATCAAGAATGGGTAGTTAGATGAGATAAATGGATTACTTCTTTTTTGGACTTCCACCTTAAAGGTATCTGGTTTGATCTCAACTGCTGAAGTTTTTCATACTTCGACCTTATAAACCTACTTTACTGGACTAAGGCTCTGAGCTTGATTATGGATCCTGATTTTACTGCACTGGTGGGATTCTGTGGAGGGAAAATCTTCCGCTGTGTTTTCTGTTTGTTTCTAGGTTGACAGCCACAAGTGAATAGATTCACAGGATATGTTTATCAGCTGGTGGATAATCCTGAGCAGAGGTCATCGCAGGCACCTGAACTCTTTGCTTCTATTGGCATCGTCAAATTCTACATTGGAGGAGGTCTTCCAGTGTAGATGGCTTCAGCCTTTAGTGGTGGGGGAACGGGTCTTTGCCCCATGTCTGCGATTAGGGGGCTGTTTGATATTGTCGGCATTCCCTCTCTCAATAAACATAGTTTCTTTAAACACCCCACTAACCATTTTCTCTCCAAAGATAGTTGGAATGTGAGGACTCTGCACAGAGATTATTCTCTTGATGTCCTCACACAAGAATTCCACCGTTATAATTTAGATATTCTCAGCTTACAAGAGATCAATGGACCGATAAAGGTCAGATTCTTAAAAATAATCTTGAATTTCTCTTTTCAGGGAGGGACGACAATAAGCATCCCCAAGGGGTGGGTCTGCTTCTCAGCAGACACGCTAGTGATGCTCTTCTAGGATATGAGTGCATTAATGAAAGGTTTCTTACAGAAAACTTTCGGACAAACATTAAAGACTTGAATGTTATCTGCTGTTATGCCCCCACTGTGGATGCCGATGAGGATGAGAAGGATAGGTTTTACGGACAACTTCAGGATATTTTGAATTCTGTCAAGAAAGGAGATATTACCCTTGTTCTAGGTGACTTCAATGCTAACGTTGGTACTGATGCTGGCCTTTGGGGAGGAGTAATAGGCCCTTTTGGTATTGGTAGCTGCAAGGCAATGGGCAACGTCTCCTACAGATTAAGTAAACTCAATGCTTTCAGAATACCTAACACTTATTACAAACACCGCGACATACATAAGTGCACATGGGTTTCACCCGATGGGCTGCATAAGAATATGATTGATTATATATTAATTAACAGCAAATGGGCAAGTTCTGTTAGGAATACCAGGTCATATAGGGGAGCTGAAATTGGATCTGACCATTGCCTCGTTAAAAGTGTCTTGCAACTTAAACTTAAAAAGAATTGTACTAGGGTTAAAATTTTTACTTTTAATTCTGAAGCTCTGAAAGACCGAGTTATAGCCAAAGCTTACCACGATAGGTTACTTAGTCATTATGACAGTCATGGTATGCTTACAACTGAAGTTAAGGAAGAATGGGATCATTTTAAACAGGCTTTTTTGGACACTAACAGCACTCTTTTATGAAAAAAGGAGCAGAAGGCGGCAGAATTATCTGAGTGATAAGGCACTTGAGCTTATTTCGGAAAGAAAGAACTGCAGGAATGTCCTTAATCAATACCCTACTAGTCCTAATAGAAAGCATTACAGAGAACTTAATAAACGTGTAAAAGATCAGTTAGCTGCTGATAAGAATCTTTGGCTTGATGGTTTGGCTGACAAAGCCGAGGAAGCAGTTAGACAGCACAACAGCAGAGAGCTGTACCAGATAGTTAATGTTTTGTGTGGTAGAAAACGGACAGGTATACAGGGATTGAAGGATAAACAAGGTAAGGTTATAGAAGGTGAGGATTCTGTCATGGGTAGGTGGGCTGAGCATTTCTGTGAGCTTCTAAACAATGCAGTTAGTTCTATTCCCATTGTTTGCAATGATGATAGATGCATTGGTGGCTTTAATGTTGGCCCTATAACACAATCTGAAGTTATTTTGGCTGTTTCTAAACTTAAACTTCATAAATCCCAGGGGTAGATGAAATTACTACTGAAATACTTAGAGCTGGGAATGTTTCGGTTACCACTTGGATGACTGAAATTCTGAATATCTTTTATGATAAAGGCATGGTTCCTAAGGATTTTACCAGAGCTATTGTTATCCCTATTTTCAAAAAAGGTGATCGCAGTTCTTGTGATAACTATAGGGGTATCAGCCTACTCTCTGTTCCAGGTAAAGTTCTTTCCATAAGATAGATTTCTGTAAGATATTCCTTAATAGAATTAAGAATCTGGTTGACAGTCAATTGCGTGATGAGCAATGTGGATTCACAAGTGGTAGGGGATGTGTAGATCAGATTTTTTCACTTAGGCAGATTCTTGAGAAATGTTTAGAGTTTCAGAAACCTTTGGTTGCTAGCTTTGTTGATTTCAAAAAGGCTTTCGACTCTGTTGATCGTCATAATTTGTGGTTGATTGTGAAATCATATGGTATACCTGACAAGTTAGTTAACATAATGAACGCTCTCTATAATAACACTGAGTCGTGTGTGAGAGTTGGTAAGGCTTCTAGCAATTGGTTTAGCATTACTTCTGGTGTTCGACAAGGGTGCATTTTGTCTCCTTTTTTCTTTAGCCTGGTTGTTGATTATGTTATGTGAAATTCACTTCAAGGGAAAGATTTTGGCCTTAAATGGGCTGGAGATACGAAACTTTCTGATTTAGATTATGCTGATGATTTAGCCCTTTTGGCAAATGATGTTGATGAGATGAACTCTTTCATTAGAACTATTAGATGAGACTGTTAGTAGAGTATGTTTGGTGATAAACAGAGAGAAAACTAAAGTGATGAAAATTGGTCAGGCAGGCTGTGATTCAGTTAATCTGAATGGTTGCAGTCTTGAGCAGGTGTCACAGTTTAATTATCTTGGGAGCTATGTAACAGATAATGGTGATGTGCGGCATGAGATTAACAGACGAATAGGGATTGCTTCAGGCACTTTTAAGAATCTAGGGAGAGTGTGGAGAAATAGGCGTATACACCTAAAGACTAAAATTAGACTGTATAATAGTTTGGTTCTTTCTAGGGTTAGTTATGGTAGTGAAACTTGGACACTTTGTAAACAAGATAACAGGAAACTAGACACTTTTGATTCCAGATGCTTACGCAGTATCTTGTGCATTAGGTGGTTCAATTTTGTAACTAATGATAAGGTTAGGCAAAGGAGTTGGCAGCATATTGTGCAGAGAGAGACTCCGTTGGTTTGGCATGTTGCCCGTATGGGTAATTATAGATTGGCGAATATGGTTATGAACAGTGTGCCTAAAGGCCTCAGAAAGAGGTCGAGACCTAGGATGTTAACAAAACACAAAATTTTTCAAGCGGTAATTTACGACGAATACTTTAGTTTAAAATAATAAATATGAATTTATAATCGGATCAGCATCAAAAAAGAGTAAATTAACTTATTAGACTTGAAATGAATCGGAGTCTTCGTCAGCTCTCGATTTCTAGACCGTCACTACGACTCCTATTTTCCCCTGATTGCGATACCGGATCTGAAAATTCGTTATATTTCTGAGTCCTACGCATGAAATAGCCCTACTCAGATTTTTTTTGCTATTCTGCACTGATATATTAAAATTTTAACTGAAAGGAACTGTTGCATCTAAAATTTGACTTTCTGAGATCTCCAACTCAAAACTCCCCCAGGCACCAATATTTTAGCCCTCTAGCATAGGTAGATCTATTTTTGACCTTTGATCTCAAAAGACCCATCGGAACTAAAGTTCAACAACATTTCCAAGATCTATGACTCAAAATACCCTCAGGAATCAGTTTCATCTTTCTAGCACTAATACATCTAAATTTGACCTTTGACCTCGAAGGATCCCCTGGATTCAAATTTCGTAACGTTTCCAACATCTGCAGCCCTAAACACTCCCAAACACCAATTTTCACATTTCTAGCTGTTTTAGATCAAGGTTTGATCTATATGTGACCTCTGTATGACCTTGAAGGACACCTTAAAGGTAAATTTTCTATTTATCCCGAGATCTAAGACTCGGATTACCCCTAGGTGCAAATTTTCAGAGCTCTACGATTTCTGCTTCATAGTTAGAATTAGAGTGATCCCTTGTCACTCAGTCAGCCGTCAATCAATCACAATCATCTATATACACTGAATGGACAAATCATTATATACATCTCGATAACAATATGCAACGCAAAAGTATCACGTCCAGTTCGTAGTCACACTGAAACTAGCAATGCCTATAAACAGAGCAGGTCTCTATGCAATGGAAACCAGTGAAGAAGTAATCGTGGTTGACAGTGGCCAGAGAGTAAGTGCAAGGAAGACCAGTTGTTTAATCACCGCAACTGCTGAACTGTTGGGATTGTTATATCACACTGTCACATGTGTATACCAACACTACGTGAAATACAGAAAAACTTCTAACTAGCGTGAGAAATGTGGATGTAAACGTGCAATTGACTCTCGAGGTGAACGCAGACTGTCCTACGTTATTACAATTAATCGCAAAGCTACCGTGGAACAGATAATGACGAAATTGAATGATGGCATGTTCCACAAGCTTATGCACAAAGTCCATCCGTTGTACCACGGAAAAAATGGGCTATGGCAGTCGATGTTCACATCCTGTCTCCTTGTTAACTGCAAGGCACCGAAAGATTAGGCAGCGGTTTGCAAAGGCTATCGCAACTGGAGAGTGGGGGACTGGAAACAAGTTATTAATCTGATGAATCACGGTTTCAACTCTATCACACTAATGGAAGCGTGTGCTCGCTGATGAGTGTATTACGCTGATGAACGTGTGTAGTGTAAACCACACGAAGCGATGGACCGCTTGCCAAGTTGGGGTCATAGAGGCAGGGTAGAAATGGTGTAACTGTTTGGAGTGTATTTACATGTTCGTCCTTTGACTCCTCGTACCTGTCGAGACTTCTGCCACCAGCACAAAGTATGTGAACATCCTCGCCGACCTTCTACACCCGTTTGTAACGATTCTCTTTCTGCACCATGATGCCATCTTTCAACAGGATAACGCCACACTGACACTTGCCAAGTGGCAAATTGGCACCAGGAGCATTCAAGTGAGTTTACCACACTCGAAGGGCCCTTTCGATCACCGGACCTTAACCCCATTGAGCATTTGTGAGACGAATTGGAAAGATCTGTTCTAGTCTGCCAAACTCCACCAGCAAATGTGGATACTCTATGGCAAGCGATCCGCGCTTCATTGGTGGCAATACCACCTTTGTGTTTTCAACACCGCATTGAATCCTTACCAAGACGTCTGGCTGCTCTTGTGGGGACAAAAGGTGGAGCAACAGGTTATTAGATAGATGGTTATAATAATTTATCCATTCAGTTTATATGATATTGCACAAGAAAAGAACATTTCTGATATAATGAAATGTAATTGAATATTATTTTTAAATAATTCTACTATATATATGTGTGTGTGCAACTAGTAATTAATTTTTAAAATTTCTGAAGTATTACAGGTTATCTTCGGAAGTTTAAAAGAGGAATGCTTTAAGCAATTAAATTTTTCGTGAAAAAATACGATAATTCCTGAGCCCTTCCATCCTAAGCAAGTGTCTCGGTCTCTTTGCCCTTATTACAATGCTGATTGCTATTCAAATACGGTAGCTAATTAGGTAAATGATATAAAATATGACAAGAATCGATAACTGAAATACTGCACAGATGAAAATACAATACGTAGCTTCAGTTTTTTGAGTTTCAATATATACAGTTATATCCGAATCGCGCAATTTCTCTTTGTAGTAAGAATTTTGTTTCAATTGGTGTCTTCAAACAGTTATTTCCAAAGACAGAAAATGTTCTTTGGTCAAGGATAAGTTATATATTTAAAGAGTTGATCGGATAATAGTTAATCTGAACTAAACAAGACTCTTTCACATGACGGATGTCAAGAATAGTTATTTTTCTCTCTTGCAGACGACATCCTCACAACTCTTGCGATGCGATCGTGGGACAAAGATGCCACTGAACTTTTAAAACAAGAGAAGATGAAGCATTCCTGATGATCCCTCTCTTCCTGCTCACCCAGTTTTCCAGTCGTCTGATCTCCTTGCACATGGTGTGGTGAAATATTTCCACTTGATGCACTCGAACGCCTTCTCTCCCTCTTCATCAGGACAGCCTTCTCTTCGGAGGACGACGGCATTGGGATCGCTGATGCACAATTCGAAGCGAACCGAAAACCACCAGCCGAAGTGCAATAGCAGCCCGATGCCCGTTGAAGCCTGAATCTCTAAGACTGCCAAATGGGAAGAGGAAAAATTGTCTCCTGATAGAGCATATTACTGAGCATTTTCAAACTATAAATTCTCATATATTTGATTTTCTCTTTTTTTTCGTAGCACTTTTCTTTCACAATTAACGCTTTGAGTCATTTCATAATGCAAAATATATTATTTAATTGACATGTGACATGAGCTAAAATTTATACAGGTACTAAAATTTGGTGAATGACACATTTCAGTTTCTAAATTCATCTATTATAATTTTCTCCATTCGTCCAGATTGTAGTCAGAAATAGAAATTTATACTTCCTACAAAACCTCTAGCTGATGAAATACATTATTTGTGAAAACATTGCCCCATCCAGAAGGAATGTGCGTATGGTATAAAGTGACGTGCTAAAAGGTAGTAGTGTAAGTAAGAAATGATTCCATTTACAGCCTGTTTAGTAAGGCGGAAGCATGGATATTAGGGTAACATCAGTGCGAGGTGTGGCAGTCTTTCGTGGCGATACAAGCACTAATACATTAGGAAGTGAACCAAAAAAGTTTCTAATCATGTCCTGGTTATTGGTTCTCCAAACTGGCTGCTCTTGCATATAAAGATCCGTCATGTTATCCCCTTCAGTCTGCTCTGTTCTTAAACATTTCATGACATCCAGCAGCGCTCAATCAGCTATAGATCCGGCGACCAAGCTAGCCAAGATAGCATTGGAACGGCTACCGTGGCCAGCTGAGTCGAGTGAGTGGCATGCAGAGGAGTAGGCACCTCCCTCACATGCCAGTTTCGTGCAAGCATTGATGAATGGTACAGACAGTCACTGGTATCAGTCGTTCTATCACTGGGATATCTGTGGGACAGCCATCTGTCTAATATTGACAGCCATCTGGCAAATTGACGTCATCCTGCTCTATAGCCACTCGAGGATAACTTCATCCTAAATGATGGTGTGAAACTCTCTCCCATGTCTATTACTGCCAGCAGAGGCCCACGGTTCATTATATCTCAAAAGTATCATATCACAAATGTGGTACAATTCGTTACGTAGAAAATCCTGCTTCACATAGGCCTATGATACAATCTCAGTCAAACAAGCTGAGTTGATCAAACATCCATCTACGACACGTACAAATGGTATTGCCCTTTGATGGTAACCAGATTTACACATCAGGTTCATTGATTTTAATCTACACTGTCAACTTTTTCCCAGTGGCAACCTTCCCTACAACGAACAGAATTAAATTAATTTGTTTCCTTATATACTAAGGGTGATCAAAAAGTCGTGCATCCCAAAGTTGAAATATATGTAAATTTTTTCAAAATAGTTGTAACTGTTCGCCCTCCCACTACATGACATCATAAGACTATTGAAACTATCACAGACGCTTACTGCAGTGTGACAGGTACAAGATGTCGCCAATGTAGTTTTGTTCCTAGAGGAGGTAAAATGTCTTTTTTCAAGGCATAACTGGTTTTCATTTTGGAACATTCATTTGATATTCATTCATAAGCATGTGTTGCCAAGTAATTTCGTAAGAAATATCCGGCTTCTGCAGTCCCTCAGAAGTTAATGGGATCTGTTGCTGACAAGAGATGGTCAGAGAGACCTACCCTGTTGATCGACGCTAAATTGGATGGAGTGCCCAGAGCATGCAGCAGTCCCTTACAAAAAGCCTCAGGGGACTCGTAGTGAAAGCAGGAGTATCGTAGGGAAGTGCTTAAAAAGCTGCGAGACAGTTACATATTCAGCCCTATCATGTGTATTCAGTCCAGAAACTGAAGAACCCAGATAAAGAAAAACTTGTAATCTACTGTAGAACGCTTCAGTCATTTGTTGAAGAACATGGAATAGTGCAGATTCTACATTTTTTTACTGATGAAGCTTTGTTCCACCTAAGTAGCTATCTGAATAGTCCAAACAATAGGATTTGATCCTCCGAAAATCCATATGTTTGTCATGCACTCTCAAAAATCTGAATGTGGTATGTGGTATCTCGTCTTCATGTAGTGGGACTCATTTACTTTGAGACGATGGTAAATTGTGTGGTATACCGAAACATCATCACACAGTTCATTGCAGTCCTTGAGGTCAATGAACATGACTGCTGGTTGCAGCAAGACAGTGCCATGTGCCACACGTTGAATGAAACCATGCAGTTTTTGCAAGGATTTTTTGGTAGCCATCTCATTCCTAAAGGTTTGTAGCCCACAAAATCACCGGATTTGTCACCTGCAGATAATTTCCTCTGGGTGTATCTCAAAAGAGTTGTGTATGAAAATAATTCTTACACACTGAACGAACTCAAGACGAACGTTACAAAGGCGATCACAAACATCAGTCTTCATATCTTCACAAGATAGCATCAAACGTGGTAAAAAGATCTCGTGACTGCATCAGTGAACAAGGAGGACATTTTCAACATATGTTGCTAATTTGGATGGAGTGCCCAGAGCATGCAGCAGTCCCCTACAGAAAGCCTCAGGAGACGTAGTGCAAGCAGGAATATCGTAGGGAATTGTTTAGGAAACTGTGAGCCTTCATCCATATCATGTGCACTCAGTCCAGGAACTGAAGAACACAGACAAAGAAAGCGTGTAATCTACTGTCGAACGCATATTACATCTACTGTCGACTACATTTATATTCTTCTTTTGTTAGAAGGTTCAGATTATAACTTACGTTTGTAGCTGTTTAATTTAATATACGATTATCATTAACCTAGCAAAATACGTGTGTTTATTGTGGGTTGGCGCGACTTTTCGATCACTCTTTAATTTCCATCTACGTAGTCCTATTTCTTCTTAGAGGAACATATTTTTGTGGTGACAAGTGTAGTTGTGTAAAGCTGACGATCAAGACTGGCAAAGAGATCACGAACCGGACTGTTGCTCTGGTTTAAATGGCACTATTTTTTTGCGATGGAAATGTTTTAGCATTTTGATGGCACTTTATTTTATCGATATCGTTATTCAGATTAACAACGGATAAATATTAATTCTAGACTATATTACATTTATCTGAAGAAACACTAGTCTGAATTCCAGGCTTCAAAATAAATTATCACTTCATTGCTAATTATGCATGAGTTGCATCTATATTGCACACATTTAACCAATTCACAAGGAGAGTTATTCAGGAGCGTAGACAGAGAGTGATTGGCTCTCAACAGTACTTACTTCAACATCCTGAAAATTACAAGATGAAAAAAATCGTGAATTACAGAGTGTATCTAGAAAAATGACCCCTTGAGGCGATGCATCGGAGAATATTAAGTCCAACGTCATTTACTACAGTGTTCTGAGAGCTTTCGTTCAGGGTGCAAACTGTATTCATGACGTCATAACTGGTTTATTGGTGCGGACGAATGGAGGAGAAAACCAGCGATAATATCAGAGAACAGTATGTCCTGTGTCAAAGCGATTTCTATTTGCAAGAGTACAGGAAGCAGGACTGCAGTAAGAAATATTTGTAGAGCTTTTGAATTGACCGTCCGAACCGCCCTTCCCCTTCACTTTCTGTGAATTTTGTCTCCTCAGTCTAGGTTCTGTTTAGAAATTACCAATCTTAAATTTTATAAGTAATAATGCTTTATTACTTATTTTTTTTAGAACAGTTTAAACCAATAATTGTTATTGCAATGTGTTATTGCTTTAAGTTGTTTTACGTATATCTTTTCCCAGAACCATGTGGGTAAAGTAAAAAAGAAAAAAAAAAGTTTTGTGCATACTGTTCCGACAAAAATGAAGCCTAAAAAGACTTAACACTAAATGCTACAATTTGTTTATTTAAATAAGCTATTTTTACCAAACAAAATGTTGCAAAAGACAAATTGTAATTTCAATCAAATTTATCGAAATATTCGATTTAAAGAATATTCGTTTAATGTTTAAAGAGTTATTGAAGTTGAAATGTTTAAAAGGAGAACCTGCTGTTGCATTCGTCGTAAACAGTAATGCAAAATTGATGCAAAACCAAAAACATCAACCAAACTTCTAAAATTACCTTTATTTCAGCAAAGGATTTGTTACAAATTTTAAGATAAATTCTTACGAAAGCAATACCGATATTAAAGTTCTCCTTTCCAGAACTCTTCAAATACGCTGGCGCACAAAAGTTGCAACTTCGTTTTATGTCAGTAGGAAACTAACTTCGAAAGTCTGTAAATTCTAAAATGAGCTTTTTATGGTAACATCCGACTGAAGATAAAGATCTCAATCAACTCTATATACCTCAGTACTCTCAGCAGTATTATCTGGTAATTAAAGATCTATTGCTTTAAGTGGTTTTATGCATATCTGTTTCCAAAACCATGTGCATAAAGTAAAAAAGAAAAACCATTTGTTCATACTCATGAAATAATGAGCTGAAAAAAATTGGTTTTGCCATAGTGGGATTCGTGAGTGACAAATATTAATTTCATCTATATTGAGGCAACAGAGTTGTCCACTTCCCGGATAGATGGCGCAGTGTGCGAATCAAATAAAAAATCCATAAAGTTTATAACGTCACACAAGCTGAGAAAAGCTTAACCACTGGTTGTGTAGTGGTTAGCATAACAGGCATATTTCCTGGAGACGTGGGTTCCAATCCCATTCATGGTAAAACCAATTTTTTTTCAGCTCATTATTTCATGAATTTCATATCTACAGGACTTATCCTGTGATTCTTTACTGCTGATTTGTTCATACTGTTCTGATAAAAATGAATCCTAAAAAGAGTTAACGATCCTTACAATCGCACATAGCAATTACAATGCATTACTTTTACTATTTTGTATTAAAATAGTAATGGTTTCAGTATCATAGAATGCCGACACATTTTGGACGTGGCAATCCTATTTCACGTTAAAATACATCTGAATTCTCAGCAGTATTACCTGGTAATTAAAGAGTTAAGGAAGCTGGAATATTTGACATCAGTAATACACTGCTATGAAACTCATACCATACTGATGAACATTAAAAGAACTACTGACACAAACATCCAAAACATACACTTATTTTATTAAATGTCCCGAAAAATAGTTAATATTTAAGTTTTGATTAACTTTTGAGGTGAAATCTTATGACTGCCATTGCTTTTGTTATAATATAAACTTCCATAACTCCTTAAATAGCTAACGATGTTGCTAAAATTTTTGATTTGGGCAGTTTTATTGAGATCGGTTATTTAATTTCACACATTTTACCATAAAAAGTTTATTTGAGAAGTAGCAGAATTTCGAAGTTAATTTCTGTAGACAAGAATGGCGTTGTAACGTAACTTTTGGGCACCAATATGCTAAAACAAATATTGCTGAAAATATGGAGATGACGATTTTTTTTTTAGATTTTTCAGTTTTTTTTATATTTTGCTACAAAATGCCGAATTCAAAGTTCATGAGCCTTGAATACGGTTTTCTATTCGCGATCCAAGATTTTAATAATTTAGAATATTTTGCTCATTCTCAAAACAAAAATCAAGTAAGAAAATATTAAATTCCCAAACAAATAATTTAATTTTTGCACGTCACTGCGAATTGAATATTTAAGTTATGTGCTATGTATAATTTAATTTATTTTATTGATTTCACTATTTATAATACAAGTGTATTATTTATCAAAAAAATTCCCACATCCATTTCGATTGCCATTTTCCTTTTTACGCAGTTATGAAAGCAAAACAATGAATATTTTTAATACGAAATGAAAAGCTTCTGCATATAAGAATGTACTACCACTTCGTGTGCCCAGGGGCTCCTGAGGTAGAAATCCGACAGTAGTAATACCTACTGGGTTGCGCATCAATTTTATGTGGCTCTTGAAGCATCTTCTAGCATAGAAATAGGCTAGGATGAGGGAAGTGCTTCGAACTCCTAAGCATCTGGTGTCAGGTTGGTGGTTCTGCATACCCCTTTTTCTTTCCCCCTCTGCATTACCAACGTCAACCTGGGATGGATCTTGGGGTGGAATTTCAGATTTCGGTTTCCGCCGTCGGTGGAGAGTTTGACTGTTGCTCTACTTCAGTAATGTTTAACTTACGCTACAGTATCAGTGGTACCCTACGACAGCTTGTGGGGTGGGGCTGCGAATTTCATTGGCTGATTTCTTACACCCTTCACTACCAGTGGCGGGTTAGGAGGGATGGGGCTTCTAATTTTTGCTATTTGTTGGTCTGTGAAGCACTTGGACTACTCTACTTCGATAAGGTTTACCCAGGTGTCGGTTATCCCGCATTATTCTCAGACACTGCACCATAGAATGAATTAAGATCTGGAGTCAACTACCCTGTGCATCCTCGGTAGCAATGGTCCAAATATACCATAACTCTTAAGCTCTTGTCAGTATTGAAAGGGAGTTCAGAATAAGCACTAACTTGACCGTGCGAATCGGACCAGGTGTAGCATCCGAAAAATGTTAAGCAACCATAGAATAAGGTATACAATAGGAACTGCAACGAACAACTGTCAACCTTGCATCCAAAAAAATAATTAATGGGCTAAAGATTGCGTGAGAATCTTCCAGGTCCAGAACAGCGGTAAACTGTCAACAACCAGCATTGCAAAAAACATGCAACTAGGGACTTGGGTAAAAAACATGTGCGGTCCCACAGGTAAAAAGACAACAGACCAGTTGGCGTGCCAAAGGTTAAATACAGCCAGGTAGTAAAGAAAACCCATCAAAATACCTCACAAGCATTGCAAAAACATGCGCCGGGGAATGGGAAAAACAACTGTACCTAGCTAGCCCCCTGCTGATATGTGAAGAAACCACTACGCACCAAATCTGTTGCAGGGAAAGCTCATATAAAAATCTAGGTTAGAAACATTAAAACCAAAAGGTCTGGAAAAAGTCATCCAATTCGTAGAATCATTATTAGAATGAAAGACCATGAGGATGGACAGTCTCTTCCGTTTCTTCTCGGAGTACGTGGAACAACACACATGACGTCATAGTAGGGCTGACTGACGAATGCTGACGCTCCTCGAGGTAAACTGCGGTGAGAAGGGGCTCGACAGGATCTGATTGACTGAAGAGTCCACACGAAGGCAGACATAAGCGGACCACACACGTTAACAAACTAACTTAAAAAGCCAAAAGATTTTAAACATCAGTCTATGGGGTTTAAGTCAGAGAACGTTAAATACTAGAATATCATTTCAATGCGTTAAATACAAGGAGGCGGATTACATGTAAGCGAAACATATTTACGTCGTTTGCTGAGGGAGATGATACACATTACATTTACGGTTTTAATACAAGAAAATCAAATTGTATATTTGCGCTTCTATATATTTCCAATCTTAATTTGATACCAGGTACACGAGTACTGGCATAAATTAGAGTTCTGGGCCAGTAAAAGGGTTCAGAGAATTCTATGAAAATCTATGGGAAACGTTATGGGGGATAAGGCAAAAAGTATTTCTCTTGTGGTATTTTGTGAAAATATGTGTGAAAATTAGAAACAACGGGTGTGTGTTTTAGCATATGAAAAACTAATATAAGTTTTTTTGGGAACATGAGATTTAAATTAATTTGTGAATTAGTTTAAATGGATTAGTTTGAAATGAGGTGTGTGTGTATGAGATAAAAAATGATGTGGTTTGTTGAGTTATCGTACACTTCACTGGATTATTCGGTTGCAAAAACCCACATGGATCGGTGTTTCTTGTGGTTTTGTGTGAAAACATGTGGTAAAATCAGAAAAAACCGGTAAAAATCATGAAAAAAAAAGTAATTTAAGTTTTTCGGGCCGACGAGATTTAAACTAATTTGTTTAACTAATTTTCAGAAAAATGAAGTGTGTGTGAAAGAGATAAAAAACGATGTGGTTTGTTGAGTTATCATACACTTCACTGGATTATTCGGTTGTAAAAAGTCAGTTCGACAAAACCAGACAGTTTTGAGAAATTTGTTTGAAACATATGAGAAAATCAACAGGTAAAATGACGTTTTTTTTTCGGGGGGGGGGGGGGGGAGGCCTGATGGAAATATAGACTTTGAATATCTGTGAATGTATGAATTTTCTTTTTAAGAATCAGAGGACTCAAGATAAAAAAACATTTTTTGAAGTGAAAAGTGATTTAGGTTAATTTTTTTAATAGTTAGAAAGAATTTGAAGTGAAAACTGATGTAGGTTAGAATAATTTTCAGAATGTATGGAGTTCGTAAAGAGAGAGAAGAGTTTCATTTCATTGTGCTAAATGGAAATCACTTATTCACTGAACCTCAGCATTAAAGTGAAGCTAAAAAAATACTGGTTTGGGAACATACATATTTTTTTTTAAATGCGCAAATAGATGCAGATTTCGAAATGATTGTATTTAAAATATTTTTTTAGCCAACAACTAAAAGTTTTCCCTCTAGTGTCTGTAAAGTTGCTTTTCGTTCGGAGACAATTACGCACTATACATGATATAATTCCTTTGGCGGTCTATTTAATTTAAATCGTATTTCGATGTCAGCAGTTGCTGATAAATCATATAGACGTGATTCGTATTTGCTGACATCGAAGTGGAATATCGGATACAGTTTCATAAAATCTTGGTAACTGATTTGTGTACAGTCGCTCAAAAAAGTATCCGAACACTATCGTTGATTACAAAATTCAGAAAAAATATCTGGCAACGATTTGTTTAGAAATTAGTGATCTGGCAACCTTCGTGTCACGTGACACGAAGGTTGCCAGATCACTAATTTCTAAACAAATCGTTGCCAGATATTTTTTCTGAATTCTGTAATCAACCAAAGTGTTCGGATACTTTTTTGAGCGACCGTACCCGAGTCAATATCCATATTTTTTGCCCCTAGTAAGCTGTTGTAAATTCACGCATAATCTAAACTGTTGGGTTCAAAGTTGCACTCGAATTCTTGTTCGGGAAACTGTTTGCTATTCACTCTGATCTGAATCCGTTCTAGTAATATGTGATCAAACACCATATTGTTTCTGGTTTGATTATTTAATCGGTTAGACTTTTGTAAGATGACATAAAGATGGACAGGTTTATTTTGAGTTGTAGTAACCTGCCAATTGACATGAGAGTCTTTTCGAGTATTAGATTTGTATAGTTTGCACGATTCCCAAAAGATTTCATGTGAATTGCCGCTTGCTAACTGAGATTCTAGTTTTGCAAGTACTTGTAGTGATGTTCCACTTTTGGAATAAACCAAGATACGTGACATATTTCAAATTTATACAACGTCGCCCCAACTCTCTGAATAATGTCTTTGTCGTCACTTTTTTCTAGTTTTATGGCATGATTTACACATCGAAACACTTTATCCACGTCTCGGCAGAATCCAAACAGCCGATTCAGTGGTAAGAATAAACTTACATTTTGACTATTTTTTGTAATTTCATATCTGTCCAAGAATCCTTGATTGAATTCAGGATTTTTCTTCCATGCTTGTGCAAAATCCTTTATCTTATTATTCGTGTCCAGTTTATCTTCGCCTCCGTTGTACAAATACTTATTCATTTACGAACTGTCTGCCGTATCTTTGAACCACATCATACTTGTGGCAGCACTGTGTGAAAAGTCTTCGGTAAAATCAATTAAATTGCGAATCGTGGTCGTCAATCCTGGCAATTCAATATCTTCCAATTCTTTGTTTTCTATATAATATTGAGCTCTCTTAAAAATGTTGTACCCGTTATTGACCATCGTAACTACATCATTGCCGCCGATATCAGACCCATCTGATTACAATATTTTGCCTCTGACCTGTATATAACTGTTGTGCGGATGTAGAAAAACGTCCATATCTTTGGTAAATATTTCGTATTTTTCGAGATTTTTAACATTAACATTGGTTTCTCGATATTCCAAGTACTCGTATTTTGTCGTGGAATTATCGTCTATTGAGACTTCGAACAAATTCCAGTAAGTAGCTTCAATGTTCATCCTATACTTACTTTATGACTTTATGATTTTTAGGCCATTTCCGTAAATTAACTAATTAAGAATATTGCTGCTCTTATGGGATATTTTCTCGTTTTTTCGAACGATAGGCGACGGAGTTGTATTAGATATTTTAATTCGCTTTCTCAGTATCTTCATCTTTATTTGGGTCTGATGTTCTAACATATAAGTCACGTTTTCCTTCTTCAAGTTAATTACTTTGTTATTTTGATCGGTTACTTTCATTCTAACGTTGTAAATGTAATCCGTTTTAATCTGCGGTAAATATATGGGGAAGAATGGATGTGTGTCGATTAAACTGCCAGGCGATGTTTGAGACACGAAACTGTACAACACGTCGCTCTTCTCGTTATTGAGATAGGAAGATTCGACAATAGAACAGTGAATCAGAATGCTATGGACCCCTCTCGTTGTGTTGGGTAGCAACTTTCCTTCGTTTTTTGCTGCATCGATAATTTTCGATTCAAACCCTAGTATTTCTTGCAACCTTCCTTCAGAAAAATCTATTTTATATCCTCTTGTCAAACGAATAACAAATCTTAATGTGGGGGGAGGTTGCTTTCTAGTATTATAGGGCTAAGATCTCCAAAGACATTTTTCAAAGCATCATTAAATACGTCTATATCGTACATTCCATTCGGGAAAGTTATTTTATTCCACTGCTTTCCATTGAAGTATTTCAGAATGTTATTGTTATATTTATCATTGATGTTGTACCAGGAATACCACATATTGCTACCGATCAGTGCTATCTCCTATTCACCATTAAGTATGATCGGCGTTTCATAATTAATTTCCAAAACTTCGGGGTTGTATGGCGTAATAGTAGAGGAATTGATAGTTATGAGTATCATCTTTAATAATGTAGTACTCATATGCTCGTTGTTACCAACAATTCATTCCAATCGTTAAGAGTTTGTTCAAGCTGATACAATACATCATAAAGACTTATGTCATTATTCCTTCGCTTAATGTAATAGATGCAATAGTAACCGCATTTTACACAGTAATTTGCTTGAATTTGTGGAGAGTTATACACGATCAGCTTTGAAGATGAAAGTAAATAGCGTTTTATTTCTTCTGGTGGCGATAAACCGAATGGTTCAAAGTACTCGACGTAAGGTAACTTCACATCATTGAAATAAGCTACCCAATGAGTTCCTGAACAAAGGGAAACGTCAAAGTTCACTATACCATTTTCGTTCTTGAATATTTTTGTTGGCAAGGAATCGATAGAGTACACACCACGGAATCCTTTTTCGTTTTTCATTGTATTTTCAATATTTAAATTAATTAATGGCTCTTTTTTTTAAATCCCTGAGCTATTTGTTTTCCTGGAATGTACAAACCTTTTCCCTATCTTTTATTTTTAGATAAGCCAGCTGTTCTTTGCTTTCCAGGAATGTATAACCCCTTTACTAGAACTTTTTGTGCAAGCTTAGTACCAGCATATCTCACAGCTCCAACTGCACCAACTTGCTACAATACTAAACCAATATCAACTAAAACTTCCGAGTGAAATTTTACAGGCGAGAAATCATATTCCTGAGCTGAAAGAAATGATTTACCAAACAATCGGACATCTTCAGAAACAGGCTACAGAAACCAAACGCTGTGGTAGAACTACTGAGAAATATCGAATTATCAATAATCACATTGAGGCACTTAGAAAATATTTAAAGTCGATTAAAATGATGCTCACAGTAATAGAAAGTCAACAGTTTGGTTCTATGGACTATACAAGAGTTCTGTGGACTATACAAGAGTTTCGACGACATATGCGAAAAATTATCAATCTTGATTGCCAATAAACAAGCTGGAAACACCAGTACAGAAGTAGTAAATGAAATTGTCGAAATATTGAATATTTTCCTAAAAAACGATATTATTGACAAAAAGGAACATAACATTATGTTCAATAATACCGGTATTGTTTAGAAAATTACTCTTGGACACACACTACATTCTTTCCTATTTCAACTTTTGAAGAATCGGACCGTTATTTTTAGCTACTGTATATAATAAAGAGGGTATAACTGCTAACTCAAAGATGAGCGCAACTATTCAATGTACCAAATGTAGGATATCTATTCGCAAATCCAATGTGAACCGTCATATGAAAACTGCATGCACTTCTCGCACATTTAAAAAATGCGAATTTTGCAATTCCAGCTCTAACAGAAAAGACAATTACAATCATCATCTGAATCAATATCATATAAATAAAACCAGTGATTTTAGGACAACGTTTCGCTCATATAAAATTGATAAAATAAAAATCAGAGAAGACATAAAAAGTTTCCTGGAGAAAAATAACAATAAATGAAAACGTATAATTCACAAGAAACTCAGTCAGCCTCTGAAAGTTAGATTCATATTACAAATAAAATTTAAAAAGCAGACGTATCCTGAAGGACAGAAAGAAATATATGCACATTTTTCGACATGTAACGAAATAATAAGTTTGCCTACCTATCTCAATGAATTACCGAAAAATGATTATGAGAAAATTGATAACGACTTTGAAAATTTTATACAAAAGGGAAGTGGATGGGTGTTTGACAAAATAATTTCTACGGAAATTCAAATGTCTCAGTATAATGCAGTTGGAGCATCTGCTTTCGTAAATTTACCAGAACATTTGAAATCTACAAAAGGAATAGTGAATGTTAAAAACTACGACAACAAATGTTTCTTGTGGTCAATATTATCAGCTCTACATCCTGCTAAAGACAATCCTCAAAGTGTGGAAAAATATAAAATATTGGAAAACGTCTTAGACACATCTTCATTGACTTATCCAGTAACCCTCGATCAAATCCCGATGTTCGAAGTTTTAAATAATCTTTCTATAAATGTTTTAATTCTAAGAAAGATTGTTTGCATAAATTATATATTTCACAGAATCCTGTTAAAGAACCCATAGAACTTTTACTTATAAAAGACGGATGTAATTTTCACTATTGTTGGATTTAAAATATTAGTATGGTTACAGCATACCTTTCAAGACATAATGGTAAATCCTATCCCTGCCCATACTATCTCCATAATTTCACGCGCGATGATTTATTTAAGAATCATGTAGATAATTGCAAATCAAACACTTTACAAACTATCAAGTTTCCCGAAGCAAATACTACGAAATTCCATATGATTAAAAACGGTTTGAAACACCCATATATGATTTATGTAGACTTCGAATGCTTTTCGAAATGTAGAAGAATTGAGATTAATCCATGTAGGGTGCGAACTAAGTATTTAGTACCGTCAGGGTTTGCATATATTATAGTTGGACCGGAAGGTAAACTGATAGAAACCAGAATGTACGGAGGGAAAAATGCAACAGAACAATTTTTGAATGAAATGATCGAAGCCGACACTTTGATCAATGATTTGAAGAAAAGAAATGTTAAGATGAATGATTTTGATTGGCAAATTTTTACTGGAGCAAAATATTGTAATATATGTGGGAAAATTCTAGGAACCACGATCACTTTACTTTAAAATACAGAGGAGCTGTTCACAACAAATGTAAACTTCAATACAAATTCTCACTTGAAATACCAGTGTTGTTTCATAATCTCAAAGGATTTGATGGTCACTTTATAGTAAAAGATTTGTGAAATTTAAAGATAAGAAGAAAATTTCTTGTATTCCACAAACTACAGAAAAATATATATGCATTAAATTCGGTCAAATTAAATTTATTGATTCATTCATTTTCCTCAGTTCTTCACTGGATTCACTGTCGAAAAATGTGGAAAATTTCTACATCCTAAGTCAATACTGCAGACAACACAATCTGAATGACTCACAGAAAGAACTTTTGAAAAGCAAAGGAAGTTTTCCATATGAGTATATTACTATGTTATATACTCATATGGAACTCATTATTACAATTAAAAACGGTTTGAACCACCCATATGTGACTTATGCAGACTTTGAATGCTTTTCGAAATGTAGAAGAATTGAGAATAATCCATGTAGGGTGCGTACTAAGTATTTACTACCGTCAGGATTTGCATATCTCATAAATATTTTTTGGATAGAAGTGACTTTTGCAAAAACTGAGCAACAGAGTGCTCAGTTTTTGCAAACGTCACTTCCATCCAAAGAGATTTTCAAAGCAATGAACAATACGAAAGAGCTCAAATTTTGTAGAAAGCCTTTTCTATTGCTACCTTTGGGGAATATCACGATTTGTACATGATCACTGATGTATTACTGCTAGGTGATATATTTGAAAACTACAGAAATTCGTGTATGAATAACTACCAACTCGATCCTTGTCATTATTTTAGCTCTCCTGGTTTATCCTATGCTGCCTGTTTAAAAATGACAGAAATTGAGCGGGAACTTATAAAAGATGATATGTATTTTTTCATAGAAAGAGCTCTGCGAGGAGTAGTGTCTAAGAGGTTTGCACAGGCCAACAATCCTTTAGTAGATCTATATGATTGAAGTAAACCACAAAACTATATCATGTACTTTGATGCAAACAATTTATGTGGTTGGGCAATGTCTCAACCTTTTCCAACTGGTAATTTCAAATGGGTAACTGATATTGACTTGTTTAATATTCCAGACGACAGCAAAAAGGGTTATTTCTTCGAAGATGATCTAGAATATCCGGCACATTTACACGATTTACACAATTGTCCATTGGCTCCTGAAAAATTGAAACTCTCTTATAGTAATGTGTCATTCTTGATTCCAAATCTGTTCGACAAACAAAATTATGTCGTTCACTATAGGTTACTTAAACTCTATGTGGAACTGGGATTGAGGGTGAAACAGGTGGATAGAATCTTGGAATTTGATCAAAAACCATGGCTGAAACCTTACATAGATTTTAATAAAACAAAACGAATTAATGCCATAAATAATCTTGAAAAATACTTTTTCAAACTGATGAACAATGCTATATATGGCAAATGTTTAGAAAATAAGAGAAATAGAATAAAATGCCAGACTGTGAATACTGAAGAAAAGCTTAAAAAATTAATTGCAAACCTAGGTACGTTTCTTATGTTAAACTTGCAGAAAATTTCGTAATTCTCCATATGAAAAAGAAAAATATTATATTAGATAAACCATATTACACTGGAGTAACGATTTTGGAGTTGAGTAAATTACACATGTATAATTACTTCTACAATTTTCTGAAACCAAAATTCAGTGCAGAATTGTTATTTACCGATACTGATTCCTTCTGCGTCGACATCCAGACAGATAACATATATCAGAAATTTAATTCAGACTACTTTGATTTCTGAAATTACCCCACAAACCATGCATTATACAGTGAATCAAATAAAATGGTTCCAGCAAAATTTAAAGACGAATTAAAAGGTCTTCCAATCAAAGAGGTTGTTGCGTTACGTCAAAAAATTGCATTCTATAGATACTCCAATTCCCAAAAAAGAAGCTAATGGAGTTACAAATGAATTTAATCACGAAGATTATCGGGAATGTGTATTTGATGGAAATATTGTATATACGCAACAAACGGAATTTCGATCGGAACATGATATACATGTATACCAAATTAAAAAATTGCTTTATCCCAAGAATACACAAAACGACATATCAATGGAATTCAAACTTATGCTTTTGGAAATTATAGAATCTCAGATGTGTATGGTAAAGCAGGTAATATCGTTTACAAAACTTTGAACTGAAAACAAATGTAAAAAAAATTAAGTATTAATGAAACATTTTGAAAATTGTACCAATTTGTAATTCTTTATAAATGCTAATAATTAAGGTTTATTATCTCTCTCAATTGGAAGAGGAGACATAAGGATTCAAATTTAGTTGGTTTCGACTCAATTTCTGTGAAATCCTATGGTCTGAAACCCTTTGTAATAAAATTAAGGGTAATAAATTGTTTCGAACAACTTTGTACAAGCGACAAAGGATTAAATATTCCAGCAGTTTATCTACCTAAAGTCAAATATTTTTTTTTATTGAGTCAAGAATAATTATTTTGTTTGTCAGATCAGAGAACTTGATAAATGATAACTATCAATGTTAAAACCAAGCTTCTAGCTCGATTAGAACAAAAGTTATTGTAACACAAAATCTAAAAGTATCGTACCTGCAAAATTTAAAATAATGATTTGAGACCGTTTGCAATACATTTAACGTATAGTATTTGCCGAATGGAACACAATAATATTAGTTTGATCCTATAGCTTTATTAGAAGCAGAGCTACAAAGCCGAAAAGTTAAGAGGGGTTCGACCCACTTTGTCAGCTAGAAAACGGTTTCAGACATATTAATCTTTCGTCAGATTATAGAACTAGGCAAACCCCAACTATTAAAATTGAAACCAAGATCCTAGGACAATTAGAATGGACGTTATAATTCGACAAAATCTTATAGTGTCGAACCCAGAAAACAAAAATTAACAGGTCGAGACTGCTTCCAATACATTAAACGTATAGTGCTTTCCGAATGTAATCTAAAAACATTTGTTTGAGATGTATGGCTCAATTAGAAGCAGAGTTATAAGGAAGCGATCCACTTTCTCGGCTAGGTAAGGGGTCCGAACCCGATTCTGGTCAGTTCAGAAAATAGCGTCTGATTGCTATTACTGAAAAAAACCACAATTAGCTGTGTAGCTCGATTAGAAGAAAAGTTATTTTAACACAAAATCTAAAAGTATCGAACCTGCAAAACTTAAAATAATGGGTCGATACCACTACCAATACATTTAACGTATAGTATTTGCCGAATGAAACACAATGATATTACTTTGAGTTCTGTAGCTCTGTTACCAGCAGAGCTATGAAGCCGCAAATTTAAGAGGGGTTCGACCCACTTTGTCAGCTAGAAAACGGTTTCAGACAGATTATTCTTTCGTCAGATTATAGAACTTGGTAAACCCCAACTATTAAAATTGAAACCAAGATACTAGCACAATTAGAATGGACGTTATAATTCGACAAAATCTTAAAGTTCGAACCCAGAAAACAAACACTAATAGGTCGAGACTGCTTCCAATACATTAAACGTATAAACTTCCCGAATGTGCCAAGTTCCCTCGATTTTACCGCCTCTCCCTATTTTGCAAAACAATCCCAATTTTTACATCTCTCCTGAATTTGCCAAGTCACTTCAAATTTTTCAAACCCCCCAAAATTTTGACAAGTTTTCTCGGTTTTGTCAATTCTTCTTAATTTCACAAAAACAATCCCAATTTTCACAACTCGCCCTATTTTACCATGTGGATTCGAATTTTGCAACTGCCCTAGATTTTGCCATCTCACCACAATTTTACAGAAAAATCCCAATTTTTGCATCTCACCTGATTTTTGCAAAGCCACTCTGAATTTTGCCAACTCCCGCAAGATTTGCCAACTCTGATAAATATTGCGAAGTTGCCTCGATATTTCCAACACGCCATAATTTTACAGAAAAAAGATTGCAATTTTTACATCTCACCTGAATTTTGTCAACTCTCCACGATTTCGCCAAGTCACTCCGAATTTTGTCAACTCCCCAAGATTTTGCCAAGTCACTCCGAATTTTAGTCAACTCCCCAAGATTTTGCCAAGTCACTCCGAATTTTGTCAACTCCCCAAGATTTTGACAAGTCACTCCGAATTTTGTCAACTCCCCAAGATTTTGCCAAGTCACTCCGATTTTTGTCAACTCCCCAAGATTTTGCCAAGTCACTCCGAATTTTGTCAACTCCCCAAGATTTTGCCAAGTCACTCCGAATTTTGTCAACTCCCCAAGATTTTGTCAAGTCACTCCGAATTTTGTCAACTCCCCAAGATTTTGCCAAGTCACTCCGATTTTTGTCAACTCCCCAAGATTTTGCCAAGTCACTCCGAATTTTGTCAACTCCCCAAGATTTTGCCAACTCCCCACGATTTTGCCAAGTCACTCCGAATTTTGCCAACTCCCCAAGATTTTGCCAACTCCCCACGATTTTGCCAAGTCACTCCGAATTTTGCCAACTCCCCAAGATTTTGCCAACTCCCCACGATTTTGCCAAGTCACTCCGAATTTTGCCAACTCCCCAAGATTTTGCCAACTCACCTGTATTTTACTAAGTGGCTTCGAATTTTGCCAACTGCTCTAAATTTTGCCGTCTCTCCATTTTCCAAACTGCATTAGATTTGCCAAGTTGCCTCGATTTTGAAAACTCCCCTTAATTTTGCAAAAAAAAATTACAAATTTTCTCAACTCACCTAGATTTTACGAAGTCGCTTCGAATTTTGCCAACTCCGAGTTACTTCTTGGGGAGGAGCCTCCGCCCCCTCCCCCACATAGCTACGCCCCTGCGTGTTGGGAGACTCTACCTCGTATTGCTTCCTTGTCGAGGATTGCAGCCATTGTTGAGTTGCTAACAACATTTTGGCAGGTTCTCTTCCAGCTGAGTATTGTCCAGTCAATCTGACTAGAGTTGCAGTGGAATTTACATTTCCCACTTCCAAGAATTGCCTCAATTATAATACTAATCGAAATGTTATACAATTAATAATATCGATTTCAGCGGCATCAACATTATACAGTTGGTACAGCTATATCTGTGCCCCAAATAAATGTTTCAATATCATCTCCTTCCCGTTTTCTCCGTGGCCAGATATGTATAATTTTCATAAGGAGGATTGATTTCCAAAATTTCTTTTTTTTTAATTCTGTCAATATTCTAGCTTTTGACGACTTTTAACATTGTTCCATCATTGCTTAGCACACCCACTTAAACAAGATACAACACAAACGACCTTTTTGTTGCATGGACTTCGTAAAGACGAAAGTGCTCTTCCATGGACTTGACAAATGTCCATGATGACGGACATTTTGAACCTTATGTCAGGTAAAGGTTAATGAAGAGTCGGCCTACATCTAATAACTGGGTCAGCAACTTGTCATTGAGAGGATCGATAGTATTCCGTTCTCTCACTCGTTTCCAATGGAATATTAGTTGACTCTCCATTCCAAGTCTAAATCAGTGATTCCCAACCTTTTCTGGACCATCGCCCCTTTTAGAAGAGAACAAAAATTTCAACGCCCCCTAGTCCATAATAGTTAATTTTATATGAAATATTAAAATATTGTTCCATACTATCTGTACCTAATTTATCTGTTTATTTATCTATTAAAAATCATAAAGTAGAAATTAATAAAACGACAACCAAATGTACAATTAAATTGTTTATTAAAATTTTAAAAATAAATACAGAATCAATAAGAAATAAAAAATAATGAGATAAACACAAAATTAATAATAAATAAAAAATTAATGAGATGGTTGAGGCTGGTGGAGTGATAACAATTTGTTAATGTCGGGTTCCAATTTCGTTAACATCAATCGCAGATCGCCATGTTCAGTGATGTGTAGTCTGTTCCTCTTTGACAGTAAATTAGCTACTGCACTGAATCCACGCTCAGCCATATAGGACGAAGGAAATGCGATTAAAAACTTCAGTACTATTGCTCACAATCCAGGGTAGAGAACTGGTATTGATTTTTGAAGCCATAACTCTTGGTATCCATGTTTGAATTTTACTTTGAGTACTTCGTTAGTCGTGAGTTCTAAGAGTTCCTCTTCCAAATTTGATGATTCTTCAGTATCTGTGTTTGCGAAAGGATCTAAAACCCAACTCGGTATATTCATGTTTAAAATATCTTGGAAACGCTCCGTAAAATCAGCATAAGAACTTCCAAGTGTTGGCAGTAAGTAAGTAAATCTTCCGGTTTTGCAGAGACTGCTGATAATGTGGGAAAGTGGTTGTATTCACCTCTACCTAGATTTCGTTTGAATAGAAGAAGTTTTCCCGCAAAAGCAGCTATGACGTTTTTTGTTTTAATTAAATTCAACTCATCACCTTGCAATTGTAAATTAACTTGATTAAATATTTTAAACAGGTCTGTCAAATAAGCGATGTCATTTTTTGACGTAATCAGGTTTTCGCGCAATTTTTCATCTCTGTCTTCAAGAAAGTCCAGTACTGAATAATACTGGACTTGATTAATATAGATTGAAAAAAAAAAAAAGATTGAAAAAATGATTCAGACATACACCTTTAGAGAGCCAACGTACTTCTGTGTGCAGCAACAAGTGATTGTAATCTTCATCATTTTCATTACGAAGCTTACCAAATAATCGGTCATTCAATGAATTGCTTCTAATCTTATTGATTGCTTTAATAACGTAATGGAGCGACGTATGCAGACGTTCATTCAAATTTTTTGCAACCAAATGCTGACGATGAATAATACAATGTACAGCGAGTACATTTGGTACTGCTTGTTTCAAATGCGCTGTGAGCCCCCCCTTTTTTTTAGAATATAATTTTTATTCATAACAGTAAAGAATACAAATACATTTACAATTTGACCCGCAAAGCTAAATAGCTTATCTGCAGGAAAATGAATAAATTATATTAAACATAGATCATTCAGCCACAAAAATGGTGTACAGCAAATAAATCCACAAAACACAACACATAAAAAACAGCTAACTAGAAAATACCAAATAATTTTTTAATTCCATTTTAAGTCTTCTAAAAGAATCTTATGACGCTCTGTCATTGCTGGAGCACCATCAGTAGCAGCAGACAAAGTATTGCAAATAGGAATTTCTTTCTCTTGAAAAAACTTTTGCATGGTATTAAATATAGATTCTCCCTTTGTATCAGATTCGAAATTTTTAGCAAATAAAACTCTTCATGAATTTTTCTTCTTTTATAAATCGTACGTATGATAAGAGTAGAGTTTCGTTATTTGGTAGAGTTGATTCATCGAGTTGAATGGAAAATTTGCAAGTCTTTAAGTAATCACATAATGATATTTCAACGTCTTTTGCCATTTCATCTATTCTTCTTTGCACTGAATTGTTACTGAGAGGAATTTTTTTGATGATATCTGACGGTGTCTTATGATGAAGAACAGTTTTTAATATCTCTTTGACTGCCGGCAAAATTAATTCCTCGCCAATTGTGTGTGGTTTTCCTGCTTTTGCGATTAACAATGAAACGTTATATGAGGCTCGTAGTCCATCATCATCTTGTTTAGAAGACGACGCAAAAAGGTTTGACATAGTTGGCTGTTTTAAATATTGCTTTTCCAGTTCTTGAAAATAGGATAAATCTTTGTTCTTCTTATCAGCATGCATTTTATTTAAATGCTCTTGTAGCCTAGAAGGTTTCATAGCTTCATTTGAAAAAAGCTTTTCGGCAAATTAAACACATAGGTAATGATTGGTTTGTAGGAGAGTACGTAAATCCATATTTCAAATACTCAATACTGTACTGCCTGCAATTCTTTTTAGATGTAGATTCAGACATTTTCAAATACAAATTAACTTCTCAACAGATTTATAGATAGTTATAAAAATAATGTTTATAATGACTTCTAACTCTTATCACTCACGACTATTTATCACGGCGAAGAACATAAAAATAATAAAACATTCCTAGAGCTATCGCTTTTATAGATTTGATTTTGTGCACGCATTAACTTGTATGTTTGCGATGCCGGCGCACTTGCTCCATAAACAAGTCATTTCAAGCTCCCATATTCTTGTCGAAACATGTTAAATTGCATGAACCGCGTGTTTGCCTACCAACTTGCAAGGACTTGTCACCGTCAATCTATTCTAAACTAAAACAAATTAGGTATAGGTATACCTAATGCTAATTTAAAAATGCTTATTAACGCGATAACAGTAAGATAATTTACATAGCTAGATAAAATATTTATTCATGAAAACAGGTATTTTCAAAGTATTTTATTATATTAAAAAAATAATTATAAAAAAAAGTAAATATAATAAATATATTATTATATTATTATTGCATCAAGGTTGATTTGCCTATCAGGACGGACACACATGTCCAACATAATAAGCCTGATATAATAGTGCATGTTAAGGTATTGAATGAGATTACAATTATTGAAGTAGGAAAAACATCTCAGGATAACCTGCAGACACTAGAAGTTGAAAAGAAGAGGAAGTATGATCTGCTGGCTAATGAGTTGAGCCTAATTCACAAGTGTAATGTTAATATTATACCTTATGTTCTGACGTGGGATGGTATTCTAACTACGTACCATAAAGCATACTGAAAGCGACTTGGAGTGGGAAAACATATTGAAGCTTATATCCAATCTGTGATCTTGAAGAGAACTTTTGAGAGCATCTCAGTCGACTTCAGACGTACCAGTACGCTAGTAGGCGGTAGCAGGGAACTTATTGTCCAAGCTGCAGTTGAAAAGCTGTACATGACGGACGAGGTAGTGGATGACCAGAATCAGCAGGAAGACACCACAGAATAGAAGAGATAAAAAGGTTGTCACAGAAAATTCCATTAAATTTATTTATTTATTTGACCGCCTCTCTTGACTGCCTCAACGCCCCCCATTTGCCTCTGGATCCGCTACCGCCCCCATGGAAGGCTCCAGCGCCCACTGGGGGCCGGTATCGCCACCGTTGGGAATCTATGGTCTAAATGTTCATTTCCTGATCTAGCTTTATCAGTTAAGCTCGGATTAGGGGCTGTTGTTGTTCCCCTTGCAGGACGAGATTCGTTAAGCATCGAAACTTCTACTTCCTTTAATACATCCTGCAACCTTTCCGTTACTCTTAACGCAACTTCAGGAGTCATAATAGCGGAGTCAGTCAAATTTGTAGGGAATATGTTCAATCTGCAAAAATTTTAACCTATGAAATTAGATTTTTTTTTTTTCTTGAGCAGCACTCAAAGGTACTGCTATAAAACTAAACACTATAATTTTCTATAATTATAATAAGCTTGGCAATAAATTGTTTATCAAAAGTTTGTATGCATCTGTGTCCGAACACTTCCAATCACTCCAAAATACTATAGTTATATTATCTATTATAATTCAGCAACAGCAGCGTTGAAACATCAGTACCTTTCACCAAATATTATTGTTAAGCTTCTTACTTAACAATTAATGTCGACTTATTCTGCCGTTAAGTCTATAGTCAAGAAAACCAATGAGCTCTCAAATATATTAGTTAAACGTCGACAATCACGTTAATTAACATACACTTATAAACTCCAAAATATTAAACACACAAAAGTTTAAAGTTCAAACTTTGAACGCACAAAAATTTAAACAGGGAGAGTTGCTCAAAAAATCCCGATTTGGAAATCATTATTAAATCTGTTTTTTAATTCTTACAGAATCTTTCAAGCGTATCAGATATTCTACAACACATATATCTTCAAGTCCTACTGTTCGGGCGCCACTTCCTTTCTTCTCAGTATGTAATTTTAAATTACCAGATAACTTATAATTACTACACCAGGCAACTAAACTTGCCAAAAAAATTAGGGTTCTTTATTCAACGAGTGTAAGATCAGGAAAAAAATACTGACTCCAAACATAATGTTAATCCAATAACATTAAACTTTTCTCTGCTCAAAAGAAGAAAATAAAATGAAATTTCTTAAAATATAAAAGTTATATTTGAGTATTAACTCACTAAATAAGTCCTTCCACATAACACTTCATACACTAATTCTTCCACAAACTAAACCATCAACAGCTTCACCAGTAACTCTCTACTCCACTACACTCTACTAACCCTACACTCGCAACTCTCTGCTCACAACTTTTACTACTTAGCCCCACACTGGCTTAAATCAAATGTGGCACGTGTCTGCATTTGACATTTGACATCACTCCTGTAAGCCACATTGGCAAACGAGTTAGTGTATCGATGATGATGGAGGCGGTTTTATTCCCTTGACGTCGGCGGTTAGTGGTCATCAATCAAAATTAGTTGCGCAATCGGAAACTTATTAACGAACGAAGAGAGGCGATGGTTCAAAGAAAATGAAAGGTCCCAAAATAATAATTATAACATAAATAAATTAAACTGGTTATGGAAAGTAAAAGTAAATGGTGAACCATCACGACTCCCCACTTATATTTGGTTCGAATCATCCCAACGTAAACCTCATAAACTGCTCCAATAAAAAGCCTCTAGTAATGCCAATAACTTTTACGGAGTTAAATGCAGATGCAGATTTTATATAACAAACATAACTTTATTGCTAATGATGATGATATGACACTAAACATTCCTATATACATAGTTCCACTCTCCAAAACGAGAGGCAAATGCTCAACAGCAAGCTACAGAGCACAAACAAAGTGCGTAATGATTATGACTGAACGCCGAAGCAAGACTGGGTGCTGAATAATGATTGAATAAAGACCAAAGAATATGATTTCTGCTCTATTTGCCTTTTACACTGAAGTACCATTGAATTAGGGATAGCAACCTAGTAACGTGTTGGACCCTCTCTGACCCTGATAACGGCCGCTACATGACGAGGCGAATGACCTGCGTAAATGTTCAACAGGTATGGCGACCCATGCATCCTTCAGAGCTGTTTATAATTCTCTCAAGGTCGTCGCTGATGGGACACAGTCCCGAACACTCTGCTTGATGGTATCCCAAAGATTTTCGATTGAATTTTAATCTGGGCTTCTAGGTGGCCAATTCATTATTTCAAAGTCAGCAGAATGCTCCTGCAATCATGCAGTAGCCAACCTGGAGCTGTGAGATGAACAGTTGCCTTGCTGGTAGACTCATCTCATGATGGCCATAAATGAGTGTAAATGGTCAGCCATGAGTTATACATACCGAGATGCATTGTGAGTCGTCGGTACACGTACCAAAGGTCTCACAGACGTCCAACTGAAAACACCCCAGGCTATCACTGAGCCACCACCAGCTTGTGCTATTCTGACCTGACATGCAGGATCCATGGCTTCATGGGGTTGGCGCCATACCCTCAGTCTCCCATTGGCGTGATGAAGTTTAAATCGGGATTCATCACTCCAGGCTATCCGTTGGTAATTTTCTATGTCCAGTTTCGATGTTCTTTAGCCGAGGCAAGGCATTTAGACTGGTGTCATGCAGTTAGAAGTGGGACTCTCGTAGGTCGGCGGCTCCCGATGCCGAGAAGTTGAAGTGAGCATTGCACGGTCCATGCACTGACTTCCTGGCTGGAACCCGCATTCAGATGGGAGGTGATTTCAGATAATGTCTGGCCCCTATCGGTCCATACAATGCAGGTCAGACAGCGAAGATCATAACCTTTCAAAGCTGGTTGTCTTTTTCAGTTTGTTCGGGTGCTGGTTTTTTAGCTAGAATTTTCATATTCCCAGAACACTTTTGAAATTGTCATACAAGAAAATCCGAGTTCGTTGACAATTTCGGAGATCGAGTGTCCCATCCGTCGGGCACCTATGATCTGCCCTCTGTCAAATGCATCTAAATCCCGCACCTTTCCCATTACACTTCTCACGACAAATGCTTGGGGAAGCCAAAGCTGACGGCTACATATGACCAGAGTTTCAGCCACACATACGCGCAAATGCGGGACTTGGGTACTGAATTTGGATAACATCTCCTATCCCTAATTCAATGGCACTTCAGTGTATACAGGTAATGAACAGAAAAATGGAAACAGAAACGTAAAATCATTAATATGGTGTTAGATAGCCACATGAGATCACTACAGCCTGTGTACATCGTGGCATAGTCTGCCAGTGTCCGAAAGTCAGCAGCAAGGGACACATTTTTCATCCACAAGAAACGTGATCAATTCTCTCTTGTTTGATGAATCTGAACAACGCTTCCTGAGACATCGTTCCAAAAGGTCCCATAGATATTCCAGTGGATTGATATCTGGTGACTGTGGTGGACATTATAATTGAAAACTTTCAGTCTCATACTCTTCAATTTATTGGGTGGCTATATTAGGTACCGACGACTCTCAATGCATCCCGGTATGTAGAACTCATGGCTTACCATTTATACTCATTTATGGCCATAATATGGGCTATGTGGATGGGAGCAATGTCATCCTGAGAGACAGCTCTCTCTTCATGAAAGAAATGCTATACCATTGGATGAAGATGATCACTCAGGATTGTCGTTTTCTGTAGCAAAATCGTTCAGTATGTCCTATCCACCATGACACGAGAAAACACCTACACCATTACAGAACCCCTGAACCCTTAACGATATGAAACAAGCCATCAGAGTTGTAAGCTTCCTTCGGTTGGTGCAACATGTGCACTCGTCCATTTGTCAGAAACAAAGGATGATTCGTCTGACTCTATCACATTCCTCCACTGCTTCTGCTCTCTTTGCACCACCACTGGACACAACCACGCATTTTTGACAGGTGTTATAAGTGGCTTGGGAAGTTCAATTCGACTGTGATATCCAGCTCTATGGACTTCTCAACGTACGCTTTTGACAAAACTGGACTTTCGCATCTTACAGTGAAATCCGTGTCCAGCTGATCAGCTGTAGCCCACTGGTTTCGCTTTGCACGTCGCATTAATGCTATTGCCTGATTCTGGAGTACGCACTTTCACTCACTGTTGCCTTTTGCAGATGATGTCTTCCCTTCAGCTTGCCATGCAGACATGGTCTTTTGATTCTGGAAACTCTTCCTCGTGAATCATTAGTGAGTTACTCTTGCCAAATAGGCTCCAACCATCACACTCCTTTCGAAATCATTATGGTCTCCTCTCAAAGACACGGTTCTAATAATTACATGCAGTTATGTCGGGTTTTCCTTTATAGACATGTTGCTAAGTATGCTGGCATGTCATTTGCGTGTTTCTTATCTCTGTCAATCACATGTAATGGCCTCTGTTTAACATAAACCGAATGTTTTTCAAAAACCTTGGTGTTTCCATTTCTCTGTCCTTTACCTTCATATCACGCTGTAGGTAGAGTGGCACCAGCTCTGTGTGAAATGAAAGTACCACCGTAGCCCTACTGCCTGTCTAGAGGCAGGATAATGTCTTAATCTGCTACGGTGCTCGTCAACGTTTCCGGTTGGCCATCTGGTTGACACCATGACTTAGTACTCGACCATGAAAATATGAGTGTAATCCTAACACCCTCTGATCAGGATTATCTACCAGCTGATATACAGTATCCTGTACAGCTGTTCACTTACGGCTGTCAACCCACAAACACAGAAAACGCAACGGTAGATTTTCCCTCGATAGAAGTCCACCAGTGAAGCAAATTCCAGATTTGTAATCCTGTTCAGAGCCATTGCACACTCCAGTCAGCATAGGTGGTCAGCACGAAGACCCTTTAAAGCTGACCACTCCTCAAAAGAATAGGGGAATAAAGTTGCCTTAGTAGTCTCTATCAATAGGCTACACTGATCTGCCAGTCCTACACTTCTGTTCTCTTCTACACGAGAATATCTGTTTTTAAAGGCATTAACTGCCTGCACCATGAGAAAGCGGGGTCGGACTTTAAGTGCTAGGCCTGTCTGGTTCTATGCATCATCACAGGGATTACTATAAACTCTTCTTCCAGTGTATACCTAGCTACCATTTAAAGACCTATATAGTTTACTCTTGCATGTTTACAAATTACATTAAATATTACAATATTATATGATCATGTGAAACACGTTTAGGAGAATAAATTTTTTACGAGTTTGTAAAGGAAATTTTCAGTATTATTTGTTTTATTTTAAACATTTGTTAATAATATCAGCGATGTTTCATATTTTTCAAATTAAATTATTTTTTTACATTGTAACAATTAAGTCAGTTAAAATAAGGGACATTATAGACATATGACATTACAGCCCTAAGTGAACCCCTCACACTCTGCATGATAGTGGTAGGAAACACAAAGCGTAAATGAGATCACTTACTAATCCTTGCAAGTAGTTTTGGGTAGCGTCTGTAGATAAGCTACAAATCCATATACAAGGTCTTATGTCACTCAGACGATATTCAACACCTAAAATTGACTAATTCTCCAGCATTGCGATAACCTATATCCATTCCCATGGGGATTTCCTATCTCATACTAATGTTGCCACTTTTTCTGCAATAAATGTCATATGTGTTGGTTTGGGATGAGGCGTAACAGTGGCTAACTGTTAAATCAGGTCCCAGATGTGTTTGATGAGTGAGAGATAAGACAACCTAGATGGCAGGGATATTGTTCACCTCTAGCAGAGCTTGTCAAGTGGTGGCAGCTCTGTAGAGATGTGCATTGCAGTGATGGAAGTATGAGAACACTAAGTGCTAGTTGACGTTATCTTTGTACTGGTGGGTGAGGAGAGTACCCCTGAGGAACATCAGAGATGCCTCTGATAGCTTATGGAGCCTTAGAGCAGGATGATGCTCTTTTACACGCTACCAAGATGGTGGGTTGTGTGAACGTAGGCAAAACACTAAACTATAGTGGTTTGTATTGTGTAGCCCAACGCTTCCCCAGGTTTGAGTCCCAGCTGGGTCAGCGTTGAGACTTATCTCTGCAAAACTCCTCGCCCTGCCCACGGTCAGTACGGGACATCAATGGGCTTGGAAAGGCCGCTGTCCGTCGGATGGGATGTTAAGCAGTGGCACCGTGTGCGAGAGAGCCATATCCTGTGCCCTTAAAGATCACGCTTGATAGCCTTGACGGGATCTGTCTCCCAACAGCTGTTCCAATGGGTCCCCTCCCCCAATCTTCTCTGAGCCTTCGGGGTCTTTGTGACCTGGCCATTTAGCCCATGGTGTGCAAAAAACCGCCACTCAGAGGTAAAACAACCCAACCCCAACGCTTCAGACCAAGAGTTATGTCTGCTATGCTGGGACCACATACAGATCAAAACAGAATAAAACTGAGATATTAACAAATAAATCCAATGCTCTCCCTCTTTCTTTATAGTCTATTAGCATATTTATTGCTCGTGTCTGAAACTTTGGAAAATAAAGAGTAGATGGCACTCCCCACGTCGCAAGCTTTCATTTCAATCCCCACCGCTTTTTCTCCCTCTTCTTTAGGGAAGGAAAGAAATGGACACATTTCGATGTACCGTCATGTCTATAATAAGTCCACGTCAGAAATTTCTTAGCCAAAAAACGGAATTGCCTCGCTCACATAATCGAACTTTTCAAATCATTTCGTACCCACCAGAGTCCCTCGGACTTGAGATACCAGGAGAGGTTGCTTATAGAAGACTTAGAGGTTGCTAGGCATATGTAAGTTTACAGAAAAAAAAATAAAATATGGCCTGAATTGCCCAAAAATATTTAGGTATTACTATAGTGTCTATAAGTATATAGTGTGGCAATCGTCAATTGTCCAGCCATTAAAAGTGGTCCAAAAAATGGTCCCTACCGACAAGGGGACTAGAATCGAAATATAACTTCGTGCATGCGCAGTGAAAAGATATTGATATAGTACCGTTTTACGCCAAATTACCCCACCGTAAGTAGTTCTAGATAGAAAAAAAGTTGTTCTACATAAAAAATAATATCGCGAAACATTGTGGGCATGTAACCTGGTACTCTATAAACAGCTAAAATTTTTCGTTAGTTTCCTGCTCAAATCTAAATATTAAGAATTACATTACAAAATAGAAAATTGTGTCATTGGAATGGCATCCCCACTCGTACATCATGGCCGACGGACGAATTTGATATGTAACTAAAAGCTTTTAAAGTATAAAAAATCATTTGCACATTAATTAATGCATAAACACATTTTATCAACTATAAAATTTACGATAAGTGTAAAATCAGTTACATCAGCGTGTTAACTTCTTGTTAAAACTACAATTATATTAAATCAGTCATTTTTTCGCTGTGTATGCCTTTCTTGATGTTTCGAGAGTACTTTCGGAAATGGAAGTTAAATTGTTTATTATGTTCAAAATTTCGTGAATAATTATATTCAATGTGAAACGATAATTAAGGAAGAATACTGAATAATATATGATAGTATTAATATATTTTTAAGCTGCTAATTCCTGCTGTTATCATAGTGATTTTGAAAATGGCTGTTTTTATTATTACTAGAATTACAGTAAGTTGTAACTTGCAGTAAGAATAGTTGATTTCCTAAAAATAATTAATTGTGTGGCTAACAAATCCATCTACAGATCACCGGAAGGATACCAGAAATAACATTGAATAAGTGAATAAACATTTGATTTATTTAACATAAGTGATCGTTTATACAAGTTTCAGCAGAGCTGTAAATTTCAGTGTTGCTGTGTTTAACGCTATGAAAAGTAAAGAATTACATAGTTATATATGTTCGTATTTAACCTCACGTGAGATTTAATACGAAGCTTATACAATTTTAGGTAATCTTAATTTGTAACGCCGTAAGAAATTCAGCCCACCAAGTGAAAAAACAATAAAGCTGCAAGGAATGCTTCTCTGTTGTATTTTTTACGTAACAAAGTATGTTTTGCACACGGTATCTTGAAGAGATGGGAACCGGCAGCCGCAAGACTGCATCGAACAGTTTTAAAAGTATTTTTCTCAATATAACAACTATCTTTTGCGTGGTTGTAGTTAAGACGAGAATTCTTAAGAGTAATATTTAGAATTTTAGATCCTACTCAAATGTAAAAAATAATTCTGAGGTTTCTTTTTACGTTTAAAAACATTCAAGTCTAATATGCGCTAGGTATAGTAAAGCCGTTATTTGGTTCCTGTCAACTCCTCAACCCATGTTCCGGTACTTACCGGTAATAAAATGCTTGGGACTCGGCACTGGAAGCGATGGTAACTGTAGCTTAATTCAAGGCTGTGGGCTTTTTCACTTCTGACGAAGCTTAGGATCAGTGTAAAATTACGTGGATTAAATAAGACAAAATTGTATATAATAACTAATAAGTTTCTCCAACCTATTTATCCAGATTTTATATTTCAGAATTTATTTAAGTCCTTTTACAGCTTTCAAAAGTTTCACTCTGCTCTTCAATGAAATACGTATATTGTTTTCTGAATGATATTATATATGCATATGCTATTTTTTACATATTATTTAATTGTACAATTATCATCATTTAACAATATTTCAACGATAGTTGTACCCCATCGAATTATATAGTTAAGCTTGTTGGAGGTTATGCAGCTGCATAATGTGTTAACAACTAAGCAGTATGTAATTGCACAATGTTTAAATTCCAGACTGATCCAATTAAATGGGAAAAATGGGTCGGAAATATTCGACGAAAACGTTCCAGCATTCTGTATTATATACTTCTGACTATTGCTTCAGTATTTTAATGATAATTTATGTGATGTATCGATTAGTAATTTATGAATGATGGTTACATGGCATCATAATGAGATCGGTGCTACGGCAGTCACTACTTTCCAATCATTTGCTCGAAACGGGAGGCCAATTTTGGATTCGCTCACAAGGCAGCAATTGACCTTTGTAGTGCGGTTCCTCGAAGGCGTCTGGGTGCCTTAAATTAATTTCAAGATCTAAAACGCTAATAAGTATTAATTATTCACCAGGGGCGTAGTGAAGGATTATGGTTGGGGAGGGGGAGAAATCGAAAATTTGCCTACTCAAAAGTCAAATTTTCCCAATTGAGAAAATAATGTCTGTCTAGTTCGTACCTATATTTTCGCTCCGTGGTGCTGGTGGTGGTGGGGGGTGAGGCAATTTTCTCAACTCTGTTGCATTTTACCATTTGACTTCCAATTTTGCCAACTAGTCATAATTTTACAGAAATAATCCCAATATTTTCATCTCTCATCTGAATTGCTGCGTCAGTTTGAATTTTCCCGACTCCATTAGATTTGGTCAACTCCTTAATTTCACAAAACCAATCACAATCTGTACATCTCTCCAAAATTTGCCAGTCACTACAAATTTTTGAAACTACCCAAGATTTTGTCAACTCTCCTTGATTTCACAAACCCAATCCTAATTATCACAACTCGCCTATATTTTACCAAGTGGATTCGAATTTTGCCAACTCTCCTAGATTTTGCCAACACGCCGTAATTTTCAAGAAAAAAATCGCAATTTTTACGTCTTCCCTGAATTTGCCAAGTCACTTCGAATTTTATTAACTCTCCTTAATTCCACAAGGCACAATTTTCACAACTCCTCTATATTTTACCAAGTGGCTTCGAATTTTGCCAACTGCCCTAGATTTTGCCGAGTTCCGGTTTTCCCAACTCTCTTTAATTTCACAAAACCAATCCCAATTTTTACAACTCACCTGTACTTTACCAAGTGGTTTCCAGTTTTGCCAACTCCCTAGATTTTGCCAAGTTGCCTCGATTTTACCAGCTCTCCTTAATTTCGCAAAACATTACCAATTTTTACATCTCTCCTGAATCACTTCAAAATTTTCAAACTCCCAAAATTTTGTCGTTTCCTCGATTTTGTCAACTCTCCTCAATTTCACAAAAACAATCCCAATTTTCGCAACTCACCCATATTTTACCAAGTGGATTCGAGTTTTGCCAACTGCCCTAGATTTTGCCAATTCGCCACAATTTTACAGAAAAAAATCCCAATTTTTACGTCTTACCTGATTTTCTGCAAAGTCACTCTGAATTTTGCAAACTCCCCCAAGATTTGACAACTTTCCTAGATATTACGAAGTTGTCTCGATTTTGTCAACATGCCATAATTTTACAGAAAAAGGATAGCAATTTTTACATCTCACCTGAATTCCCAATTTTTCCAAGTCACTCCGAATTTTGCCAACTGCCTCTAGATTGTGCCAACTCTCCTAAATTTTGCCAACTCGACATAATTTTACAGAAAAAAAAAACAATTTTTACATCTCACGATTTTGCCAAGTCACTCCGAATTTTGTCAAGTTGTCCCGATTTTGCCAACTGCTCTAGATTTTGCAAACTGCCCTAGATTTGCCAAGTTGCCTCGATTTTGACAACTCCCCTTAATTTTGCAAAAAAAAAGATTACAAATGTTCACAACTCACCTAGATTTTAGGAAGTTGCTTCGAATTTTGCCAACTCCGAGTTACTTTGGGGGGGAGCCTCCCCCCGTAGCTACGCCCCTGCTTTCACCACAGCATTCCTTAAGGAAATAAGTCAACGGAATAAACCCTTTATAAGAGAATATATTTTTTTTAATTTAAACGTCATACTTAAATGTGACCCCTGAAAAAATGTGAAATTTTGCACTTTGTATGGGAGGTTTCAATTTCTGAACTGTTCTCTCTAATAATCAATGAATTACAGATTTCTGAAGTCATATACTGTATATTGTTAGTGAAATGTTTTTCTTCTGTACGCAAAACTTTCATATCGCCACATTCTATTAGATATGTATAACCAAGTACATATAAATGAATCCAATGCGGCCTCCCCATCCCCAGCTAACGATGGAAGTTTAGCGACTGCCGTTAGAAAGGAAAAAGTGCCGCTCAGAGGTACAACAACTTAACCAATCTTATGTATGACCTAAAAGAACCGAAATAAAACTAAAGCATGTCAATGGTGCAGTCACTGAATTCGTATTTAATTCAAAGGAAAATAAGGCACCATCAATTCTTGATGAGTAGGTAAATCATCACCCTATGTTATTTTGAATTAACTGATCAATCAGTGGCTGATTGCGCCATCGGTAAACTTTAGTTTCCCACTTTTTAGGATGCAATAGGAAGATATAAATGTATTTTAAACATTCTATTTTGTATGCAATATCCGATTAAAATCAAAGCATTCAGTAGATGTGTTGCTTTTGTCTCCGAGTTTATTGCCTTTTATTCGTTGTACTTCAGTTGAAACAAATATAGCTGCTTCATTTAATTGTGAAGCAAAGAAGTAAAATTCAAAAATTAGATTTTTTTTTATATAAATCTGTTGAATGTTGTTTATTTCGATTCAACCTAGGTTCCCCCTTGTTGCTCCCTGACAATTATATGCAATTGCTCTTTAAGATTTTTTTTAAATATACAATTGTAAAACTACTGTATGTAGACAATATATGCATTTAAAGCAAATTAATATTTTAGTTGAGGTAAATATTTAATGGCATTTTTTGTGTAAAAATAGTAAGACTACATTGGTTTCATTCATTTATTTAGCACGTGCTCAGCCATGATTTTTTTTCTTTGCTGATGGGTATTATAATACTGCTATAGCAAGTATGTTTTGAAACCTATGGTGGTAGGATACCACAAACCACTACAAAAATTTAATCACTATAATATGATGGCAATTTAACATTTCAGCAATTTTTCCCATAGCATTTCTTATAAATATTTTTAAGGATATGAATCATCCAAGGATTAAAACTCGTTCATTTGTGGAAAATGTAAATAAATGAAACATTAAAATCTTATTGACTTTAATTTTAGTTTTTAACAGAAAATTAAATGTTAATATGGTTGTCTTATAAATTATTTTTTAAATATTTCTGTTGCAATAGATAAAATCCAATAAACATCGACCTAAAGCAAAGTGATAAATATTCTCTGAATAACTTCCAGCTTTTTATTACGATAGCTTCGTCAAAAATAAATTAAATACATTACTCAATTTAAAGACGAATTAATGAAAACATTATTGAAGATTAATAATTTGTGATGGAGATCTAAATTTGTAGAGCATAAATCAGGGCTGTGCCAATATCAGCTTCAGAATCCTGCTACTGACATTAAAAAAATCTTATAACATTTAGAATGGGATTCGCAATAATATTTTGATGTTCAAATTAATCACAAAATTTAAACAATCAACTGAGAAAAGAAACCTGCCTAAATAATGCTCGAATCAAATATTGGTAGGTTCCCATCCAATAATAAAAATTAACACAGAAGCTATCATATATCCAATTTCTTTATAAAAATAGAGGAAGTAAGATAGTAAACAATGTCATTTTCTGAAATTTCCTATGTAAAACAAAACACCTAATCTGTTAACAGGATCACTTCTCCATATTTCTTGTTTAAAATCATAATTAAATATTAATAACATGTCTCATCTTCAAATTTGCTTTTTGTTCATCAATTGGTTTGAAATCTTTCCCCAAACTTTATCTTATTCTGCAATAGAGATTCTAAAAGATTATCTGTGTGCAGTTTTCACTATCTTCAGGTTGCTGAATATTCTTTCTACAGTAGCATTGTTGTGTGGTAAAGATTATTATTATTATTAGCTCTGGAACACTAGGCGACATTGTAAGACTGGCTTTTACAGTATTGAAAGGACATTAATTTCTTTGTCAGAATATAATAATAATTTCCTTCCGTGAAAGAATATTAATATTCAGTTGGTGCCTTCGGCACCTCTTGATTTCTAGCTGGTCACTCCGACCTCTATTTCACCTTGAACACACCACCGAATGTGAAAGTTCCTCATTTCTGAGTTCTACTGCCTAAAATAGCTCTATTCAATAATTTTTAGCTCTTCAGTACCAGCATATCGAATATCAAAGGATCCATTGCATCCATAATTGCGCAACATTTCCATGATCCACAAATGAAAATATCCCACGCACCTATTTTGAACCCTCTAACACCTGTAGATCGATTTCTGAATTTTGACCAAGAAGGACCCATCGCATCCAAAATTTCACATTTCTGAGATCTACAACTCAAAATACCCCCAAGAACCAACTTTTATCTCTCTAGCACTGATAGATCTAAATTTGACCACAAAGGACCCTCCGAATATCAAATGTCGTAACCTTTTCGAGATTTACAACCCGAAACACCCCGACACCAATTTTCACTTTTCTAGCACTGGAAGATCACGGTTTGACCTATGTAAAACCTATCAAGCCGGTGAAATGGAAGTCTACATGACCTACATTTCATTTTGAAAGACATCCCTAGGAGCGAATTTTCAGATTTCTATCATTTCTGTACCATAGAGTGATCAACTGTCAGTCAGTCACTAACAATTGTTTAAATATATGAACGTTGGATTGTAAATATGTAAGTTTACAAAACTAAGATAATCAGTAATATTCAGCGTTTTTTTCGTTCATACGCTTTAACCTTGAAATATCCATAAAATCGGCACGCCTGGCATAGATTTTTGCAAATTGAGTTATTTACCGTTCATAGCATACAACGTAATAAATATTTGATTTAACCGATAGGTCAGAGCATTTTAATACTGCAAATTATTAGTATTGTTGCGAATTACAAAATGGATAGGCACTGAGCGTGATTATTAATAACTATATTTTAGAACCAATTACAATAAAATGCAAATTGTTACAAAGAAAATATGGATGAAGTACCATATAAACAAATTAACTACTATCATGCATAAGTCATTAACCTTTTTTGTACAAAGCATACAATATCAGCTCTGTCTGTTTTACTAAAATACTACCTCTTCACTTTGTTTACCATGTCACTTGAATATCTTCAGACGTAAACAAACTCTCGTCCTGTGCTAGTTCACTAAACTTATCACACTAGCAAAACAAAAAGACCGCCAGCGCACACATCACATAAAAGATACTTATTTTCACTTAACGCGCACTGACTCAGACCATCTGAACGTCCTTTCAGATCTCACAACTTTTTTACACACTGCACTGCTATATTTTCATTCTTCCGAATCGTTCTAAGTTCCAATTCGTTGGCTCAATTGAATCTCACGTAGATGCATACACGAGAGTTTGTCAAGTTAAGTCATAAAGTCACTGTTGCTCTTCATCTGTCGTAACAGTATCATGATTATTCTTTCTTGTTTAGAAAATTACGAAATTTCAAATTGCTTTTGCAATTTACAGGGATATCTACGGTGTAAGATCCTATTACAACTTGGTGAATCCAAACGTCACATGTTGGATCACGTGTCATTCGAAGAGTTTTACCAAGGAGCCAATCAAAACGATCACTTCATCACTCTGATACATAAAAAGTGATGCGATTTGTTTTGATCGAACGGCCATCAATTTTCATCGTTCTAAAAATATATATACTTGCTTAAACGTTCTCTAAGTTTTACTAGTTGATTTAAAATACTTAGGAATGATGTGCATTTGAATGGTAAAATCATTGCATAAATGCTTGTATGTTTAAGTCATTGAAAAGTGAAATGTCCACAGAAGGTAATGTTAACAAGGCAGGCATATCGTTCCCAGCGCCCTCTACTGATATGGGACACTTTATCTGCCACATTTTAATAGGCGAATGACACACTATATACTTATAGGTACTATAGTATTAAAAATTATTATTAAAAACCATTATTAGTTCTATATTACACTTTTTATTAATTATATCATGTTTATTACCGTTTAAATATGTATTTTATAAATTAAGTCAATGATTTTAATTTCCGATGCGAATTCAGTTTTTTTAAGATTTTATTTCAACAACTCGTGCTTAATCAGAACGACTTCAATATCCATGCTCGTGCTATTGACTCAACAAATTAAACGAGTTTATTACGTGATATCACAAATAAGTTTCATGAATTCATTATTTCAAATTTATTGGTGGCCGTTAGTGTTTAATCACGCTAAAACAGATATTAGTCTGATGCATTCTTTTTCTTTCAAATTTATTGGTGGCAATAGTTAATTTGAATAACTTTCAACGTTTAATGTTAAGTCTATGGGGATTTTGAAAAATTCAAACCCGCGTACCTCAATTTTGGTTGACCCCAGCGAGTTAACAAATAACCAATATTTTCCCTCTGAGTGAAGGGAACGTTCATATGAAGTTTGAAGCCTCTAGCTCTTCTGGGAACCTAGTGCATTAGCGGACTTTCTGTGAATCGATCATAAACTATAGTATAACAATTTACGGTACAACAAACTCAACATATATTAAAAAGATCGAGAGAATCAATCCTGATCGCCAAAATCTTAATGCCTGTCAACTACAGCACATCTAACCACAGCTAAAAAAAGACCTGATTATTTAGATATATTTTCATTTCGAAATTTACATAAATACAAAAATAATACTAATTTCTTTGATGATTAATACAGGGCCGGTTTTATAACAAGGCGCAACAGGCGATAGCTAAGGGGCCACATCGAAAGAGGGGCCTCACAAAACATTATTTACTTATTCATAAATATTTTCTTTTATTTCACTTAATTACTCAAACTAAATTTACAATTACTGACATATGATAAATAAAAACTAATAAATATATAGCGTACTATTCTTTTGCCTCTGTTACAACCTTAATCAGTCTCAAGTGTTTATCACTGTACTCCATCTCACTATTTCGTTCCCGAAACATTTCACTGGAAGCAACCCATCAAGCCACCCTTCTCGTCTGAGACAGACTTGGCCGCCAGCACACCGATAACTTCAGTGGGTTGAAAATGAGGGAACGGAGCCGCCAACTTTCGGGGATTTAAAATACCAGATGTTTTGCAATTACTCATCGGGACTCATTTAAACATGTGGAGGTTTGGATACACGGAGAATGGACTTGGTAGATTGGTTTATGACAGGATGCAACCATGATGTCCGAAAAACACTGATCTTTGCCAGAAGGTTACAATGCAGACTTTCTCACTTAGTTAACGATAGCAGCTTCCTTCGACTTAAAATTACCAGAAATTCTTTCCTTGATGGAGGATGTTTGCTCAACAGAGAGCAGATGACGGACAATGACTTTCAGTGAACGATTATTTATTGCGCATGAGAGATTGTGGGATGAGTCGAGTCCTAACCATCGAGACTCAAGGCCTTTTCACTGGTAACGTCACGCGTTCTGACGTCATCATTCGTCGATCTAGCATCTTGATACCCCGTAGCTGCTTGTGTGTTTGTTGGCGGGATTATTATCTTTAATTATTATTTGGTGTTCAACAAATATATTTTTAAACAATTTTTGCAAAATAAAAAATGATTGTTTGTTAGAGAATTTAGGAAATAAGAAAAATTGTCTTAGTGCCAAAAAGAGAAAGTTGTCTACCCTCAATAAATAGTATCCACAGAGTTAATTGTTGGCTTCGATATTAATAGTTTTGTGACAAAGTTTTTCTGGCATGTGGGATTTGAACCATATCTCTCCAGGTACATGCCACAGTGTTCTAAGACCACTAAACTAATAAGTTATATTTGTGGAAAAAAGGCAGAGTCTCTTAGTTTAGTGGTCTTACACCACTGGCTTATATCTGGAAAGATGTATGCCTAAATCTTTCCTTACCAGGGTGCATAGAATTATTTTTTTAGCAATCGAAGATTGATTAGAGACTATTTTCTTTACATTTGGGAGGTTAGTTGAGCGATTTATTGTCAAATCTTTAGTCATTTAAAGATAGCTTTGTAAACCAAAATATATATGTGTGTGTGTGTGCTTGCAGTAAATTGTAGTTTCTAAAGTTTAAATGCACTTTTCCTGCTAGTTTTTGAATATGTATTCCATCGGAAGGTTGTATCCATGTCCAAATATTATTCAAATTTAATGAGAGTTCAGAAAAAAATACGGCTCAATATTCCTATAAATTCAGTCTAATCATTAAGAAAAAGTATTGAAATTAAATCATAACTAACTGAAATTGTTACAGCTAAAGCTATTACAGTATATCATTAATTTTTAATTTACATTTGCCAATAAAATTGTTCTGAAGAATTTTTGTTTTCTCTTTTTAATAAAACACACTAATTTTCCATAACAATTTATATGTCACGATTATATTATTAATGGTACAAAAAACTGGATCAGTTATTGACTGCATTTATCATTTTGTTAATATATAACCGAGTAATTATTTGCATTTAACTTTATTTTTAAACATATTGGGTCATTGTACTTATACGTACAACCGATTATGACGCTCCTGGTAATTTATATATCGTTCTACATGTTTAGAGAACGTTAAATGACGATTACTCTGCATTTTGAATCATCAATTTAGCACAATTGCAAATCAAGATCTATTTTAGTTTCAACGACCTCCTTATTTTAAGGTTTGCCATATAAATATTACTCTAATGTACATATATACCATATAATAATACCATGTCAATCAGTTTTTGAGCACAGTACCAAACAAAAATGCCCTCCCGATCTTATGAAAAAAAGTAAATGCTCGATTTGCTACGATAGAACTACGTGCGCAGGATTGGATTGTTTTACCTCTGAGCGGCACTTTTTTGCACACAGTGGGCTAAATGGCCAGGTCACATGGACCCCGAAGGCTCAGAGAAGGTTGGGGGAGGGGACCCACTGGAACAGCTGTTGGGAGACAGATGGTAGCCTCCCGTCAAGGCCATCCAGCGTGTTCTTTAACGTGCACAGGGTATGGCTCTCCCGCACACGGGGCCACGGCTTAACGTCCCATCCGACGGACGGCGGTCTTTTCAAGCCCATCGGTGTCGCCTACTGACCGTGGGCAGGGCGGGGAAATTTTGCGGAGATAAATCTCAACGCTGACCCAGCTGGGAACTACAGATTACGAGCCTGACGCGCTACCGACTGAGCCACCCCCGCCCCACGTGCGCAGGATGCACTGTGGATCCACAGGATGTGACGTCAGTTTAGACTGCAATGGCCTTGTTCTCGAAGGTTACGGTCGAGTGGTTCAGGAGACCACGTGGGGCTGAGCCATTAACTCTTAAGAAACGTGAAAGAGGATAGAAATCTTTCAGTTGCCGTTTATCTCCATTGCGAATCAACAGCAAAGAACCTTTAAGGCCGACAGTCAGTGGAAGCTTTCAGATTTAATTTTCGGACAGCAAGAGTATACAGAAGAAATCATCGTCAAATCAGACAACTAAAGCTACAAAGCAGCATAAAAGTACTCTTTTTTCCAATTTCTTTCAGTGGTCTTTTTTTGTTTTTGCAAAAATCGGCGAATTTTTTTTGCAAAACTCTGATCGTAATTTATGCAAATATAATGAAATATTTTTTACCCTCTTTTTTGTGGTTCTGTCGTTTTTTTTTAATCCCCCCCGATAGGGGACCACCTGTCGTGGTGGGGAGGCTTCGTGCCCAGCAACCGGTCGAAGGCTTTGCTGACCGGATTGGGTCCCCGGTTGGGCAGAGCCAAGACCAACCGAGTCGAAGATATCGCCGACCGGTTTGGCTAGCCAGGTTGGACGGTGTCAATACCTCAATCAAGTGCTCCGTGGAGCAAGTTCAAGGGCACGGTCGAACGGATTTGGTCCCCTAGTAGGCACGAGCCCTTTCAAGAGTCTCCACCCCGGGTGCCGAGCGAACTTGGATTTACATATCCTTGTTCATGGCTAACCGGGGAACAGATTAAATTTTAGGTTTCTACCGGTGGTTAGCTTTCCTTTTATAGGACTGCTGCCATGTGAAGTTGGGATGAGATGCATCTATATCAGTGTCTCGCAAACTGTGTGCCGCGAGAGATTTTCAAATTGACACTAGATATTCCAAAGATTTCATTTTGACTTGACTTGTGTTATCGACGTGCTTTAATAAAAATCTTTCAGATTTTATCAACTGGGATCTTGTAAGTATTTATCAAGCTTTTTAGCCAAGAATAATGCAAATTTGTTCGCAGAAACAAGCTCATACATCCCACTGAAATATGTTCATATCTAAATTTTAAATAAATTGCATTTAACGAAACTTCAATTTTCCTCTTTTTACGTAACCATCAAAAATTCTTTTTTAGGTGTTCCGCGGAAAAAAAATTCGATTCAGTGTGCCGCGGAAAAAAAAATTAGATGCCGTGTGCCGCAGAGTAAAAAATGGTTGCTTAACATTTGGCAACAAATAGTACAATTGTCGTTTTTTATAATATCCAAGCAAAAACGAAACGAGCAAAACGGCTATCGAAGACTCGACTTTTTTTAATATTGAGGCATTTACTGTTTTCAAGAGATATTTGATAAACGCCAAACCATTTTATACTGTCTTGATTTTTCGCTGGCAATCGTATCCAGCAATTATCATTATGATGCAAAAAACTATATTTACAAATACAAGATAATAAAAATTATTTTAACCGATTTTATGAAAATTCATCATCATCATCATCATCCTCAAGCAGCCATGGGCTACGGAGGTCCAACCAGACCGTGCAATTTAGTTCTCCAAGCAAGTCTATCCTGAGCTACATCTACTGCATCTGGCCACTGCACACCAATTCTAACAAGGTCCTGTTTGACATTGTCTGCCCACCGCATCCTAGGTCTCCCCTTCTTTCTGAGGCCTTTAGGCGCACTGTTCATAACCCTATTCGCCAATCTATAATTATTCATACGGGCAACATGGCCAAACCAACGGAGTCTCTCTCTGCACAATATGCTGCTTAAAGGAAGTTGCAAACTCCTTTGCCTAATCTCGTCATTAGTTACAAAGTTGAACCACCTAATGCCAAAGATACTGCGTAAGCATCTGGAATCAAAAGCATCTAGTTTCCTGTTATCTTGTTTACAAAGTGTCCAAGTTTCACTACCGTAACTAACCCTAGAAAGAACCAAACTATTATACAGTCTAATTTTAGTCTTTAGGTGTATACGCCTATTTCTCCACACTCTCCATAGATTCTTAAAAGTTCCAAAATAATTTTCCACATTTCCCAATGTGATATATATTATATCACATAATTTTTTTTCATTTTTAAAATTTGAAACCATCCAGAAGCCGGTTCCTTTCATTAGTAGTGAGAACGCTAGTCATTCGACCATTGGGTAGAAAAGCATCGTTTGCTCCAAGGATAAGGTTTAGCAGTCAAATTTTAATGCATATACCTATTTTTTTTATAAAGAACCTTTCTTGCAGTAAATACAGAACAGCCAAAAATGTCCATTGGCCATAAATTTTGAAATACATATACCAGATGAAAATTCCTCTTTCCGAGTTCGTTTATGAGTTTTAGTCTTTTTTTTGGGGGGGGGGGGGGAAATGGGGAAGTCTCCCATTTTCAAAATTGTAGGATGGCTAAAAACTAAGTTTAAGATTTAATTAATTTTGTTAATGATTTATTTGCATCTTGTTTATTTTAAATTTGCTTTTAAACTTATTATAATTAAGCAAAAAATATTGCGCCTGTATTTTTCACTTCCATCATCATTTATTTTATCCTTTCCTCCCCTAAAACATTTCTTGTTGTATGCCTGTTCTGAATTTTACCTTTTGATGTACCATGTACGGAACAAACCTTAAGCACCAACTTTTTAATTTTTTTGCAAACTTCTATATTTTTACACTGATCTGTTTTTTGCGTTTTTAAAGTTAATTTTTAAAATGGAGGAAAAAATCTAAGTACCTGAGTATAAAACAAAAATTCCCTGAAAAGGGTTGAATTCTCGTGATTCTTTTCACTTAAGCAAGCTTCGGTCGCTCCGCTTTACATGTTTGATTCTCATGGTTCACTCGAAAATATAGTTTCATAATGCATTTAAACAGAATACAAAAATCAGAGTTGAAAATTGTAAACTTTCAAACAAATGTTGTGAGCGATGCCTTTATGCTAGAAATTTGACATTTTGATGGTAGAATATGACTGTCATGTAGTTTTACATTTGCAACAATGTGACCCCTTTCATTCAGGGGTGTGAGAAATGCAGTTGTTTTGTTTCAAGAGATATTGGTAAATTACTTTTAGTTGGATTGGTACTAATGAAATATAATTTGCATTTTTCAAATTCATTAGATAGTTTTAATTTGCTTCGTTAGAGGGCTCTAGACATGGAAAAGGTTAAACTTTTAACGAATGTTGCAAGTGATTTATTTAGGTATAAATATGAAATTTGGATGGTAGAGTGTTGAGAGATAATTCGAGTCAACAGAGAATCTGACAACAATCTGCCCCTTTTGTCAGAGGAGCGTGAGAAAGACAACTTTTTAAATTTACGTAATGAAAGAATACAACTCTTTAAAATTTATTGCAATGTTTTGAAATAAAAATATTAAATCACATATTATGTGTGTCTAATTTTTTGTTACAGTGAAGCCCTAGTTCTCTTTGTAGCATATACATACATATAAACACTTTTTTTTAGGGGCCCCGTAAATTTTACCGCCATGGATCCCCAGCTGTCTTAATCAGCCCGTCTACAGGACTTTTTCCTGTGATATTTTATTAGTGAATTGTTCTTAGTTCTCTAAGGAATAAAATACACCTGATATGATTAATCTGGTGTGGCCAAGTGGTTGCTGATCAAAGGGAACTGGGTTCAAGTCCTGGATATCACATGGATGTTTTGCTTTGTGTTGTCCTTCTGCCATGGTCTCCCTTCCTCACAGATCTTCTCTATGGCATATTATACTAAGTTCCTGTCAGACCTTTGTGGCAAGTAGCTGCATGGAAGGTAAAAAATTTTGTTATAAAACAAAGATAATCATTTGAATCAAAATGTCCAAATTTTTATATTATGCAGCAAAGTATAATAATTTTGGTTTTATGTAAAATGTGGTTCTAAAAATTTAAATTATTATAAACTCCAGAAAATCTTAAAACAGATGTATTAATATCAAACCTAATTAAAAACTTTCAGCAACTGAGTAATGGATTTTCATAAAAGCTTCTGTCCCCCGAAGGACATATCTTGTAGTGAGGGTAGAGACAGTAGTTCCTAGCAAGTCTCTAACCCAGTGTTATGGTGCTGTGAGAATGTCATGAACTGAGTACTAGGTGTGCTACGACTGTGTAAAAGGTTGAGTACCAGTGATCTAAATGATGACAGCTTGCCATCTTCAGTAAAATGAGATTAACCCTGCTTGCCCTGCAACAGTTTTGAAATGATCTGATGGCAACCCATATTTTTATAGGCATTAGTAATTTGTATGTTGCAAGGAATTGTGGGGTCATAAATCAATTTTTATATTTGAAATTTCCATGAAGTGTTGCCTATGATAGCATATTTGTACTTTGGGTGAATGTTGTTAAAAATTAAAATATTGATAAAAGAAAAACACTATTACCTAAATTTTGTCAATCAGTGTATTTGCACTAAAAATCAAGATACTACAGTATATTTGGTTTCTACAAGGTATCTGACAATAATAGTGAGGATTCAGGGAGCAATGTTTCCAAATACACAAAAGGCATCACATTAAATGTTGTATCTGTACATTTCCCCACTCAAACCATTTGATGGACGAACACAAGCAAGATGGCGCACCATTCTCAAGAGATGCCACACAAGTTCTTAGGGAAATGTCTTCTATGGCCACCAAAGAGCTCTGATTTGGCACAACTAGAGTTTTTCTTGTAGGGCTTTTTAAAGAATTATGTTTCTATGGACAAAATTCGAGATCTGAATTATTTGAAAGCCAGATTAAGAGAAGCAAGTGAACAAATAACAAGAGATGTGCTGCAGCACATATGGCAAGAAATGGAATACCAATTGCACATATGAGGGTCACAAATAGCGCACATGTAGAAATTCACAAATATGTTCAAAACTATTTGAGGTATGCTTTCAATTAAAACATTACTTACAAAATTTTGAATATGTATATTATTTTCCTATATATTGGCTCTCAAAACCCCACCATTATTTTTCAGACACCCTGAACAATGGTTATTGACACCTACAAATATATATATACCTAACACAAATATGTATAATATGTGTTAAGTTTATATTACCTAACACATGGTTCGGTTTTAATATCAATTTTAATAACTTATCAATCCCAGAATTTTCAAATATGTTATAGATTTTACAACTGCATTTACTACTGCTAATTTTAGGATGATCAGATATTTTATCTTTCAGTTATTCCATGATAAAGATTTTCTTCAAACTTTTTCCATTGAATAGCATTAAAGCATAAAATTCAATTGATAATTAATTACAAAATATCTGGTCATTCTCAAAATTTTGAATGATGTTATGGTCTTATATGCCAACAATTATTATGGCAAATTTTAAGATGATCAGAAATTTATTGTTTCAATAATTCAGCTTCGAAACATTTCCCCTTAAAATGTTAACATTGAATAGCATTAAGCACTTGAAGTTTATAAAGTAATTATTTAGTAAATATTCAGTATATTTCCATCATTTTCAAAATGCTAACTACTACAAAAGAATTTATTATTTCCAATTTCAGGATAATCAGCCCATTTTTACATGAGTTATTAATCTTGATATCCTTTTCTGAATTTGGAACCAAAGTGTGACAGTGTGAAAAGGTCTGAATAATTTTCATAGGACAGAGTACAAATGATAGTCACAATGCTAGATAGGAAAGGACACTCTCCAACTACAAATGGCACAATAAATTTCATTGGGAAAAAACTTCTTTCACATACATGAATAATGTTTTCAATTGAATAATGCAAATTATATTCATTTTTTAAAAAAATAATTATTCCAAAATATTAACTGGTGTTATAACAAATAATGGAACTTATTAAGCTATTATGCAATTTTTAGTTTCACACCAAAAGTTTCTTTCAATGTTGACACAAATATTATACAGAATCCCACAACTTGCAATTCTTACAATATTTAATATTAGAATTGCTAAAGCAATTCAAAACTGATATGCATATTTTTCATATATTTTTGCAGAGGAGATCTGATCTAATTCTAATCTGCCCTTTATTTGAAACTTAAAATATACAAGGCTGTCCATCTGAAAAACAACTTTTCACCTACTAAACATTAATTTATTTCATAACATATCTTATTTTTTTCACAAAGCTACATCTGTTTATCTTGCTTAGCTTAGATTAATTCATCCAGATGTGGAGTCTGATACAGAGGACCTACTGCAGCCATTGCAGGCTTAGTCTTCATTACCTTACTAGCCACCTGGAAATATATATTACATACCATTAATATTTCATTATATATAATCATTGCTGTCAATAAAAATAGCAAAAAAAGTTAAGCAAATATAAATAATACAAAAAATAAACTTCTATCATACATTTCACACAAATCAGTTATGCTTATGTAAATTTCTATTATTAATAATATTGCAGGGCTTTTTCCTTTCTTTTTGCAGATACACAATTTTTATTATATTAAATAATATCTGAAAGTTTATTTCAGAAGCCAAATGACTGTAAAGTGCAGAAAATTAATCATAGTTATAGAGCATTATAACCAAGTAATCAGTAAGTTAAAAAAAAAACTTTGTTAAGTTATTTAAAATCTGTAAACCACATCCCTCACAAATTTAAAACATGTTCATAGTGTAAAAGCAGTCAATAGTCCCAGTATAATGAAAATGTACAACTCACTCCCCAGAACACACCAGAATCCCGGCAGCACCTACCTGTAGGAAAAAAAAATAAGTAATTTTTATAAGTTCTCCTCCCCCCCCCCCCCCCAAAGTAAGATCAATATAATCAATAAGTTGAAGAGCAATCGTGATTTCAGATAAAAATTTTAACCCCTGGCACTCAAAGAATTAAATTATATCAATAAAGCACGAGGCAGTTAATAACTGCAATACCTTGAATAAGACGTATATATCCCATTTCTCATGCTCTAAACAACCAGGCAGCCTTTACCCATAGAAGTTGAGGGAAATCGGTGCTCCCATCCCATAATATGATCAATAAACCTAATAAGTTAAGAGTACTTAATAGTAACCAATTGGTTAAAAAACGATCGTGGAATTATGTAGAATATACAAGCCAAAATTAGTCCATAATGTAAAAAAAAAAATTTTCACAGTTGCCCTATAATAGCAATAATGTATATGATTCCATTCTCCGAGCATAATAGATTCCAGTCAGCCCTCCCCATAGAAAGATCTATGAATCCAATAAGCAGAAAATAATCATAAATATAAGTGTTAATATATATAAATTATGAATATTCCCCAGCCCACAGGTGAATAGAATATGCCCACAATATAGAGACCAATAATAATTCACAAGTAATGAATATATATAGTATATATTTCATTTCGTCGGCTACAGTAAAACCTGACAGCACCCACTAGATCAGTGGTTCCCAAACTTACTATGCCCATGGACCCCTTCTTATAGCAAAAACCTGACCATGAGCCCCCAAGTGAAATAATTCTACATAACTGCATAATAGAAAAATTACAAATTTAACTTTGATGTCTTGAATGGTAAAATGGTGACGTAAAAATAAAATATAAATAAAACATTTTGATATTTAAAGTAGTACTTATTGAAATTATAACTTTTGTTTTAAAATACAAAAACACATTATTTTTTTTTCAATGAGATGGGTGAACCTGATGGGATGATATGAAATTATCTATGTTCGGCTCTATGTTTGTGAGTAACATTCGTAAGTCTCCACGAGCACTAATTTCCAGTCAGTTTCTTTTTTTAGTGATGAGGCTCATAAATCCACGTTATACTAAATAGGAAGACGGGAAAGCAATCAACAGCTTCTGTACAGTGACCCATAATGCAGGATATAAAATTGGTATCTGTTTTTGTAACCAGAATTTGTGGTATCCTTGTTCAAACATTGGTTTCAGCTCCTCATTTGTGGATAATTTAATAAATTGCTCCTTGCATTAGTATGGATTAATCTGAGTTTGTGGGTCTCTTACTAACACCCAATCGAGGATAACCAAGTGAAGAATGTCTTCAAATCTTTGGCTGAGGTCAGAATGAAGAGCTGTTAAGTGTTGACAATAAGCAAGCAAATCTTCATCTCATTTTTGCAATTTTGAAAGATTTGGAAACTCAGAGCATTCTCCTCTCCCCAAGTTTTGTTTGTATAGAAAAAGTTTTGCAACAGACGCAAATATTATACTTTTAGTTTTGATTAAATTTAATTGATCACCTTGTAGCTTCAAATTGGTTTCGTTAAATTTGGCTAATAAGTCAGTCATATAAACTATGTCATTTTTTAAATTAATTAAATTGAGCCACAAATCATTGTCTTTACTTACCATGAATTCCAACACTGAATCAAAGAGTGCATAAAATTGATCCAAACATGCACTTTGAGATAACCAACGAACTTCCATGTTAAGTAGTAAACGATTATAATCTTCATCATTTTCCAAACAAAGTTGAGCAAATAATCTCTCATTTAAGGCATTCCTTTTGATTTTATTAACTGTTCTAATGACATAATCTAGTGAGCCATGCAAGCATTCACTAAGATTTTTGGTGACTAAATGTTGTCGATGAATGACACAAATGTGCAGATAATACATTCGGTATAGCTTGTTTTAAATATGCCAGAAAGCCTCGGTGTCGTCCTACCATTGCCAGAGCACCATCAGTAGCAACAGAGAGGATATTACTCAAGGGTATAGGCTTTTACATCGAAAATTCTTTTTAATTCATTAAATATTGTTTCACCTTTCGTATCAGTTTCCAAACATTTGCCAAATAACAATTCTTGGGAAATTTTTTCTTCTTTTACAAATCTCACATAAGCTAAAAGCAAAGCTTCGTTTCCTGGCAAAGTTGACTCGTCAAGCTGTATAGAGAATTCAGATGTTTTTAAGTACTCACATAAAGAATTTTCTACGCACTGAGTCATTTCATCAACCCTTCTTTGTACTGTATTATTACTCAGTGGAATTCTTCTTATAATATCGAAAGCTGGTTTATGCAGCAAGGTGCGTATTACCTCACTTATAGCTGGTAGAATAAGTTCTTTACCAATGGTGTGCGGCTTTCCAGATTTTGCAATCAGTAAAGAAATGTTATAAAAAAAGCACGCAGTCCATCGTCATCTCGCTCAGATGTTGTCGCTAAGAGTTGTCGCAATGACGGTGTTTTCAAATATTGTTCTTTGACTGTTTTAAAAAAAGTTAAATCTTTATCTTTTTTGTCGCTATGGACTTTTGTCATATGTTCCTTAAGCTTAGAAGGTTTCATTGATTCGTTTGACAAAGTTTCATTGCATAGAAGAAACATAGGTAAAGTACTATTTCCTGGAAACGGAATAAAGCCATATTTTAAATATTCAACACTATATTGTCTGCATTTTTTCTTCAGCTCACTCATATTGTTATCTGTATAAAAAGGCCACAAATTTAAGATATAAGAAAATAAAACAAATTATTTCTTTGCAAAAAACCATTATTTATTAACATCATCATCATCCTCCTCCTCCTCAAGCAGCCATGGGCTACGGAGGTCCAACCAGACCGTGCAATTTAGTTCTCCAAGCAAGTCTATCCTGAGCTACATCTACTGCATCTGGCCACTGCACACCAATTCTAACAAGGTCCTGTTTGACATTGTCTGCCCACCGCATCCTAGGTCTCCCCCTCTTTCTGAGGCCTTTAGGCACATTGTTCATAACCCTATTCGCCAATCTATAATTATTCATAGGGCAACATGGCCAAACCAACGGAGTCTCTCTCTGCATAATATGCTGCTTAAATGAGGTTGCAAACTCCTTTGCCTAACCTCATCATTAGTTAAAAAGTTGAACCACCTAATGCCCAAGATACTGCGTAAGCATCTGGAATCAAAAGCATCTAGTTTCCTGTTATCTTGTTTACACAGCGTCCAAGTTTCACTACCATAACTAACCCTAGAAAGAACCAAACTATTATACAGTCTAATTTTAGTCTTTAGGTGTATACGCCAATTTCTCCACACTCTCCATAGATTCTTAAAAGCCCCGACAGCAATCCCTATTCGTCTGTTAATCTCATGCCGCACATCACCATTATCTGTTACATAGCTCCCAAGATAATTAAACTGTGACACCTACTCAAGACTGCAACCATTCAGATTAACTGAATCACAGCCTGCCTGACCAATTTTCATCACTTTAGTTTTCTCTCTGTTTATAACCAAACCTACTCTACTACCAGTCTCATCAACAGCTCGAATGAAAGAGTTCATCTCATCAACATCATTTGCCAAAAGGGCTAAATCATCAGCATAATCTAAATCAGAAATTTTCGTATCTCCAGCCCATTTAAGGCCAAAATCTTTCCCTTGAAGTGAATTTCGCATAACATAATCAATAACCAAGCTAAAGAGAAAAGGAGACAAAATGCACCCTTGTCGAACACCAGAAGTAATGCTAAACCAATTGCTACAAGCCTTACCAACTCTCACACACGACTCAGTGTTATTATAGAGAGCTTTCATTATGTTAACTAACTTGTCTGGTATACCATATGATCTCACAATCAACCACAAATTATGACGATAAACAGAGTCGAAAGCCTTTTTGAAATCAACAAAGCTAGCAACCAAAGGTTTCTGAAACTCCAAACATTTCTCAAGAATCTGCCTAAGTGAAAATATCTGATCCACACATCCCCTACCACTTCTGAATCCACATTGCTCATCACGCAATTGACTGTCAACCAGATTCTTAATTCTATTAAGCACAATCATGGAAAGAACTTTACCTGGAACAGAGAGTAGGCTGATACCCCTATAGTTATCACAAGAACTGCGATCACCTTTTTTGAAAATAGGGATAAAAATAGCTCTGGTAAAATCCTTAGGAACCATGCCTTTTATCATAAAAGATATTCAGAATTTCAGTCATCCAAGTGGTAACAGAAACATTCCCAGCTCTAAGCATTTTGGTAGTAATTTCATCTACCCCTGGGATTTATGTAGTTTAAGTTTAGAAACTGCCAAAATAACTTCAGATTGTGTTATAGGGCCAACATTAAAGCCACCAATGCATCTATCATCATTGCAAACAATGGGAGTAGAATTAACTACATTGTTTAGAACATCACTGAAATGCTCAGCCCACCTAGCCATGACAGAATCCTCCCCTTCTATAACCTTACCTTGTTTATCCTTCAATCCTTGTACGCCTGTCCGTTTTCTACCACACAAAACATTAACTATCTGGTACAGCTCTCTGCTGTTGTGCTGTCTAACTGCTTCCTCAGCTTTGTCAGCCAAACCATCAAGCCAAAGATTCTTATCAGCAGCTAACTGATCTTTTACACGTTTATTAAGTTCTCTGTAATGCTTTCTATTAGGACTTGTAGGGTATTGATTAAAGACATTCCTGCAGTTCTTTCTTTCCGAAATAAGCTCAAGTGCCTTATCACTCAGAAAATTCTGCCTCTTCTGCTCCTTTTTTCATAAAAGAGTACTGTTAGTGTCCAAAAAAGCCTGTTTAAAATGAAACCATTCTTCCTCAACTTCAGTAGTAAGCAAACCATGACTGTCATAATGACTAAGTAACCTATCATGGTAAGCTTTGGCTATAACTGGATCTTTCAGAGCTTCAGTATTAAAAGTAAATTTTTTAACCCTAGCACAACACTTTTTAAGTTTAAGTTGCAACACACTTTTAACAAGGTAATGGTCAGATCCAATTTCAGCTCCCCTATATGCCCTGGTATTCCTAACAGAACTAGCCCATTTGCTGTTAATTAATATGTAATCAATCATATTCTTATGCAGCCCATCAGGTGAAACCCATGAGTACTTATGTATGTCGCGGTGTTTGTAATAAGTGTTAGTTATTCTGAATCCATTGAGTTTACTTACCTGTAGGAGACGTTGCCCATTGCCATTGCAGCAACAATACCAAAAGGGCCTATTACTCCTCCCCAAAGGTCAGAGTCAGTACCAACTTTGGCATTGAAGTCACCAAGAACATGGGTTATATCTCCTTTCTTGACAGAATTCAAAATATCCTGAAGTTGTTCATAAAACCTATCCTTCTCATCCTCATCAGCATCCTCAGTGGGGGCATAACAGCAGATAACATTCAAGTCTTTAACGCTTGTCTGAAATTTTGCTGTAAGAAACCTTTCATTAATGCACTCATATCCTAGAAGAGCATCGCTAGCGTGTCTGCTGAGAAGCAGACCCACGCCTTGGTGATGCTTATTGTCGTCCCTCCCTGAAAAGAGAAATTTAAGATTATTGTTAAGAATCTGATCTTTATCTGTCCATCTGGTCTCTTGCAAGCTGAGAATATCTAAATTATAATGGTGGAATTCTTGTGTGAGGACATCAAGAGAAAAAGCTCTGTGCAGAGTCCTCACATTCCAACTACCTATGGAGAGAAAATGGTTAGTAGGATGTTTAAAGAAACTATGTTTATTGAGAGAGGGAATGCCGACAATATCAAACAGTCCCCTAATCGCAGACATGGGGCAAAGACCCGTTCCCCCACTACTAAAGGCTGGAGCCATCTACACTGGAAAACTTCCTCCAATGTAGAATTTGACGATGCCAATAGAAGCAAAGAGTTCAGGTGCCTGCGATGACCTCTGCTCAGGATTATCCACCAGCTGATAAACATATCCTGTGAATCCATTCACTTGGGGCTGTCAACCCACAAACAAACAGAAAACACAGCGGAAGATTTTCCCTCCACAGAAGCCCACCAGCGCAGCAAAATCAGGATCCATAATCAAGCTCAGAGCCATATATCTGTCCAGTCCAGTAGGTTTATATGGTCAGCACCAGGACCCTGTGTGGTTGACCACTCCTCAGCAGGGTAGAAAAAAAAGAAAAGTAGCCATAGTTGTCCAGATCAGTAGGCCACACTAATCTGGCAGCCCTCCCCTTCCGTTCACTTCCACAAGAGAGTATCTCTTTTGAAAGTTACTAACGGTCCGCACCACGAGAAGGCGGGGTTGGACGAGAAGGCGGGGTTGGACATCTCTGCTGTTGTGCTGTCTAACTGCTTCCTCAGCTTTGTCAGCCAAACCATCAAGCCAAAGATTCTTATCAGCAGCTAACTGATCTTTTACACGTTTATTAAGTTCTCTGTAATGCTTTCTATTAGGACTTGTAGGGTATTGATTAAAGACATTCCTGCAGTTCTTTCTTTCCGAAATAAGCTCAAGTGCCTTATCACTCAGAAAATTCTGCCTCTTCTGCTCCTTTTTTCATAAAAGAGTACTGTTAGTGTCCAAAAAAGCCTGTTTAAAATGAAACCATTCTTCCTCAACTTCAGTAGTAAGCAAACCATGACTGTCATAATGACTAAGTAACCTATCATGGTAAGCTTTGGCTATAACTGGATCTTTCAGAGCTTCAGTATTAAAAGTAAATTTTTTAACCCTAGCACAACACTTTTTAAGTTTAAGTTGCAACACACTTTTAACAAGGTAATGGTCAGATCCAATTTCAGCTCCCCTATATGCCCTGGTATTCCTAACAGAACTAGCCCATTTGCTGTTAATTAATATGTAATCAATCATATTCTTATGCAGCCCATCAGGTGAAACCCATGAGTACTTATGTATGTCGCGGTGTTTGTAATAAGTGTTAGTTATTCTGAATCCATTGAGTTTACTTACCTGTAGGAGACGTTGCCCATTGCCATTGCAGCAACAATACCAAAAGGGCCTATTACTCCTCCCCAAAGGTCAGAGTCAGTACCAACTTTGGCATTGAAGTCACCAAGAACATGGGTTATATCTCCTTTCTTGACAGAATTCAAAATATCCTGAAGTTGTTCATAAAACCTATCCTTCTCATCCTCATCAGCATCCTCAGTGGGGGCATAACAGCAGATAACATTCAAGTCTTTAACGCTTGTCTGAAATTTTGCTGTAAGAAACCTTTCATTAATGCACTCATATCCTAGAAGAGCATCGCTAGCGTGTCTGCTGAGAAGCAGACCCACGCCTTGGTGATGCTTATTGTCGTCCCTCCCTGAAAAGAGAAATTTAAGATTATTGTTAAGAATCTGATCTTTATCTGTCCATCTGGTCTCTTGCAAGCTGAGAATATCTAAATTATAATGGTGGAATTCTTGTGTGAGGACATCAAGAGAAAAAGCTCTGTGCAGAGTCCTCACATTCCAACTACCTATGGAGAGAAAATGGTTAGTAGGATGTTTAAAGAAACTATGTTTATTGAGAGAGGGAATGCCGACAATATCAAACAGTCCCCTAATCGCAGACATGGGGCAAAGACCCGTTCCCCCACTACTAAAGGCTGGAGCCATCTACACTGGAAAACTTCCTCCAATGTAGAATTTGACGATGCCAATAGAAGCAAAGAGTTCAGGTGCCTGCGATGACCTCTGCTCAGGATTATCCACCAGCTGATAAACATATCCTGTGAATCCATTCACTTGGGGCTGTCAACCCACAAACAAACAGAAAACACAGCGGAAGATTTTCCCTCCACAGAAGCCCACCAGCGCAGCAAAATCAGGATCCATAATCAAGCTCAGAGCCATATATCTGTCCAGTCCAGTAGGTTTATATGGTCAGCACCAGGACCCTGTGTGGTTGACCACTCCTCAGCAGGGTAGAAAAAAAAGAAAAGTAGCCATAGTTGTCCAGATCAGTAGGCCACACTAATCTGGCAGCCCTCCCCTTCCGTTCACTTCCACAAGAGAGTATCTCTTTTGAAAGTTACTAACGGTCCGCACCACGAGAAGGCGGGGTTGGACATTAGGTGCTAGGCCTGGCCGGTTCTATGCATCATCACAGGGGATTGGTGCATAGCTCTCCTTCCAGTGACTACCTAGCTACCGTTTACAGACATTTTGTTTTATTTTGAAAATGGAATGCCACAAAGTAACGCTCGCATCAATTAATTATTTAAGATATAAGGATAAAATTTTAAGTAGGTGTCACATATTGTATAGGTACGCATTTTTTACTAATTTAATTATTTATTTTTCTTGAAAAATAAATAATTCAATTATTATCAAATAAATTAATAAATAACAAAATATAATATTGATAAATATTATATAATAAAATTATTTTATAAATTAACTTTAACAAACGTATAACTTTGCTTAAATAATTTTAATATACAAGAAGATATCAATTGTATTAAAAAATATTTACGTAACGTATGCTATCTTCGTAACAATACAAAAAATGATACTGCTTTTTGTTCAAAACTAGGAAAATTTGTTGCATGCACTTCACATCATGCACAAAACAGAACTAAATTGTAGATTAGATGCACGACTCTTTTATAGTGCCATATTTTAGACAAGTCATTGCATGTAGTGGCGAGATACCGTTCCTGTTTAAACCTGAATAGATATACAGATAGACGGCCACAGTCGGCCCTACTCCCACCGTGCAATGCTTGTCTTACTTGTATTTTATGTACCTATCTATACTTATATTTTACTCAGAACGTATAAATCGCTACCAATTTATTTATTGCTATTTATTTTAACTTTCATAATGATGAAAATGGGTCACAATTATTTTACTTTATATTAAACCTTTCGCGGACCCCCGACGTTGTCCACGCAAGCCCAAATTAATTTGAATTTGCCACAGACTCCCTCAGCGGTCACAAGGACCCCTAGGGGTCTGTAGAAACCACTTTGGGAACCACTCCACTAGATAGACGAAAATATAGAAGTGTAATTCTGATTCCATTCCATAATAGGATCTAGGTAACCGATAAATTAAATACTGTCATGTGACTGTCTAATCATATGTGAAAATAACCATAATATAATTGGTTGCAATGGATAAATCACACTGTTCGGCAAAAAAGCCCTGGCAGTACCTACCAATAGGAAGAAGATAAAATATGCCCACCCCCCTCCACACAGTGCATAGAACCGGCCAGGCCTAGCACCTAATGTCCGACCCCGCCTTCTCGTGGTGCAGACCGTTAGTACCTTTCAAAAGAGATACTCTCTTGTGGAAGTGAACGGAAGGGGAGGGCTGCCAAATTAGTGTGGCCTACTGATCTGGACAACTATGGCTACTTTTTTTTCTACCCTGCTGAGGAGTGGTCAACCACACAGGGTCCTGGTGCTGACCCCCACTGGACTGGACAGATATATCGCTCTGAGCTAGATTATGGATCCTGATTTTGCTGCACTGGTGGGCTTCTGTGGAGGGAAAATCTTCCGCTGCGTTTTCTGTTTGTTTGTGGGTTGACAGCCCCAGGTGAATAGATTCGCAGGATATGTTTATCACCTGGTGGATAATCCTGAGCAGAGGTCATCGCAGGCACCTGAACTCTTTGCTTCTATTGGCATCGTCAAATTCTACATTGGAGGAAGTCTTCCAGTGTAGATGGCTTCAGCCTTTAGTGGTGGGGGAATGGGTCTTTGCTCCATGTCTGCGATTAGGGGGCTGTTTGATATTGTCGGCATTCCCTCTCTCAATAAACATAGTTTCTTTAAACATCCTACTAACCATTTTCTCTCCATAGGTAGTTGGAATGTGAGGACTCTGCACACAGCTTTTCTCTTGATGTCCTTACACAAGAATTCCACCATTATAATTTAGATATTCTCGGCTTGCAAGAGACCAGATGGACAGATAAAGGTCAGATTCTTAAAAATAATCATAAATTTCTCTTTTCAGGGAGGGACGACAATAAGCATCACCAAGGCGTGGGTCTGCTTCTCAGCAGACACACTAGTGATGCTCTTCTAGGATATGAGTGCATTAATGAAAGGTTTCTTACAGCAAAATTTCAGACAAGCGTTAAAGACCTGAATGTTATCTGCTGTTATGCCCCCACTGAGGATTGTGATGAGGATGAGAAGGATAGGTTTTACAGACAATTTCAGGATATTTTGAATTCTGTCAAGAAAGCAGATATTACCCTTGTTCTTGGTGACTTCAATGCCAAAGTTGGTACCGACTCTGACCTTTGGGGAGGAGTAATAGGCCCTTTTGGTATTGGTAGCTGCAATGGCATGGGCAACGTCTCCTACAGGTAAGTAAACTCAATGGTTTCAGAATAACTAACACATATTACAAACACCGCGACATACATAAATACACATGGGTTTCACCTGATGGGCTGCATAGGAATATGATTGATTATATATTAATTAACAGCAAATGGGCTAGTTCTGTTAGAAATACCAGGGCATATAGGGGAGCTGAAATTGGATCTGACCATTACCTTGTTAAAAGTGTCTTGCAACTTAAACTTAAAAAGTGTTGTGCTAAATTTAAAAAATTTACCTTTAATACTGAAGCTCTGAAAGACCCAGTTATAGCTAAAGCTTACCATGATAGGTTACTTAGTCATTATGACAGTCATGGTTTGCTTAATACTGAAGTTGAGGAAGAATGGGGCCATTTTAAACAGGCTTTTTTGGAACTAACAGTACTCTTTTAGGGAAAAAGGAGCAGAGGAGGCAGAATTATTTAAGTGATAAGGCACTTGAGCTTATTTCAGAAAGAAGGAACTGCAGGAATGTCCTTAATCAGTTCCCTACTAGTCCTAATAGAAAGGATTACAGAGAGCTTAATAAACGTGTAAAGCATCAGTTAGCTACTGATAAGAATCTTTGGCTTGATGGCTTGGCTGACAAAGCTGAGGAAGCAGTTAGACAGCACAACAGCAGAGAGCTGTACCAGATAGTTAATGTTTTGTGTGGTAGAAAACAGACAGGTTGGGTTGGGTTGTTTTACCTCTGAGCGGCACTTTTTTGCACACCATGGGCTAAATGGCCAGGTCACATGGACCCCGTAGGCTCAGAGAAGGTTGGGGGAGGGGACCCACTGGAACAGCTGTTGGGAGACAGATGGTAGCCTCCCGTCAAGGCCATCCAGCGTGTTCTTTAACGTGCACAGGGTATGGCTCTCCCGCACACAGGGCCACGGCTTAACGTCCCATCCGACGGACGGCGGCCTTTCCAAGCCCATCGGTGTCCCCTACTGACCGTGGGCAGGGCGGGGAATTTTGCGGAGATAAATCTCAACGCTGACCCAGCTGGGACTCGAACCTAGAAACTACAGATTACGAGCCTGGCGCGCTACCGACTGAGCCACCCCCGCCCCAAACAGACAGGTACACAGGGATTGAAAGATAAACAAGGTAAGGTTATAGAAGGTGAGGATTCTGCCATGGCTAGGTGGGCTGAGCATTTCAGTGATATTCTAAACAATGCGGTTAGTTCTATTCCCATTGTTTGGAATGATGTTAGATGCATTGGTGGCTTTAATGTTGACCCTATAACACAATCTCAAGTTATTTGGCTGTTCCTAAACTCAAACTACATAAATCCCCAAGGGTAGATGAAATTACTACAGAAATGCTTAGAGCTGGAAATGTTTCGGTTACCACTTGGATGACTGAAATTCTGAATATCTTTTATGATAAAGGCACAGTTCCTAAGGATTTTACCAGAGCTATTGTTATCCCTATTTTCAAAAACGGTGATCGCAGTTCTTGTGATAATTATGGGGGTATTAGCCTACTCTCGGTTCCAGGTAAAGTTCTTTCCATGATTGTGCTTAATAGAATTAAGAATCTGGTTGACAATCAATTGCGTGATGAGCAATGTGGATTTAGAAGTGGTAGGGGATGTGTGGATCATATATTTTCACTTAGGCAGATTCTTGAGAAATGTTTAGAGTTTCAGAAACCTTTGGTTACTAGCTTTGTTGATTTTAAAAAGGCTTTCGACTCTGTTGATCATCATGATTTGTGGTTGATTGTGATATCATATGGTATACCTGACAAGTTAGTTAACATAATGAAAGCTCTCTATAATAACACTGAGTTGTGTGTGAAAGTTGGGAAGGCTTGTAGCAATTGGTTTAGCATTACTTCTGGTGTTCGACAAGGGTGCATTTTGTCTCCTTTTCTCTTTGGTTTGGTTATTGATTATGTTATGCGAAATTCACTTCAAGGGAAAGATTTTGGCCTGAAATGGACTTTGAACGAAAATTTCTGATTTAGATTATGCTGATGATTTAGCCCTTTTGGCAAATGATGATGAGATGAACTCTTTCTTTCGAGCTCTTGATGAGACTAGTAGTAGAGTAGGTTTGGTTATAAACAGAGAGAAAACTAAAGTGATGAAAATTGGTCAGGCAGGCTGTGATTCAGTTAATCTGAATGGTTGCAGTCTTGAGCAGGTGTCACAGTTTAATTATCTTGGGAGCTATGTAACAGATAATGGTGATGTGCGGCATGAGATTAACAGACGAATAGGGATTGCTTCAGGCACTTTTAAGAACCTATGGAGAGTGTGGAGAAATAGGCGTACACCTAAAGGTTAAAATTAGACTGTATAATAGTTTGGTTCTTTCTAGGGTTAGTTATGGTAGTGAAACTTGGACAAGATAACAGGAAACTAGATGCTTTTGATTCCAGATGCTTATGCAGTATCTTGGGCATTAGGTGGTTCAACTTTGTAACTAATGATGAGGTTAGGCAAAGGAGTTTGCAACCTCCTTTAAGCAGCATATTGTGCAGTGAGAGACTCCGTTTGTTTGGCCATGTTGCCTGTATGAATAATTATAGATTGGCGAATAGGGTTATGAACAGTGTGCCTAAAGGCCTCAGAAAGAAGGGGAGACCTAGGATGCGGTGTTGTTAGAATTGGTGCGACCTTGTTAGAATTGGTGTGCAGTGGTCAGATGCAGTAGATGTAGCTCAGGATAGACTTGCTTGGAGAACTAAATTGCACGGTCTGGTTGGACCTCCGTAGCCCATGGCTGCTTGAGGATGATGATGATGATGAAACATATGTAGAATATGTTAATCCAAGGCACTATAAAGTTAAATATATCCATAATGTAAGGAGAAGTTAAAAGTTGCAATATAATGGCCACAATGTGTGTAGAACTACTACATCATTATAAACAATGTACTACATCCTTATCAACAGTGTAATGGAAACTCCAATCATGTAAGGCATCGTCTATATATAATGATCTATCGGTAAAGAAAATATATGCCGATATGATACTGACATGCTTCTGAGAAAGTATTCTTTCTAAGTTGAGAAGAATGTTGTGTGATGTCAGTTCCAAACAATATCACTGATACATTTATATACCAACGAGCCCAATCAAATTTAGGGTATGAAGAATAAAAGTTCCACATAGCTGTTGGTGTGGAGGAAAATGGGGATTCCTAATTCCGTTCATACAGGAGCGTAGAATCCTGTGAAGTCACATGACGGGGAACACAATAATTTAAAATATAAAAGTCGATGCCAGGCCGTATATCGGAGATTCCAAGGGCAGTATACTCTCAACACCATGAACACCCCCATAACCTCCAGTCCCAGTCTCCCAATCCATCCCATAATAAAATCTAAGTAACCAATAAGTTAAATGCTGTCCTGTGATTGTCTAAAACTTATAAATCCACAACCCTCAAGATTTTGAGGCATGTCCATAAAGTGAAAATAATCATAATACCAATGGAAGTAATAAATAAATCTTCCTGTTCGGAACACAATAAAGTCCTGGCAGCACCTACCTGTAGGAAGAAGATAAAACATGTTCCCCACCACCATATAGTAGAATCTATATAATCTATAGGTTAAACACAATCCTAAACATATGTAGAATATATGAACCCAAGGCACTGTAAAGTTGATATAAATCCATAATGTAAAGAGAAGTTGATAGTTGTAATACCATGACTACAATGAGTAAATCTCAGTTCCCAGAGCATGGTAATATCCAGGTGGCTCCACCCACAATAAAATCAATATATTACGATAAATAATATTGGCTAAGTATATTGCATAAAAAAATAAAATTAAGTAAGATAAATAAATCTCATTTCTCATGATGTAGAGAAGTCCTGGCAGCACTTACCAGTGATAGTTATAAAAAAACAAATGTACCCATCCCATAATAGAATCTAATACACCTGCTAAGTTAAAAAACAAAAGCTCCCCAGCCCACTAACAGATTAGAAAAACTCAGAGTCGATGTTTGAAAGGTCATCAACCCATCGCAGTGTCAAAAGTAAAATCCATAAAAATCCTGGAAAAATAAAAAAAATAAAAAAAAAATAAAAAATCAGAGAAAGGATGAACCCATCCCATTAAAATCGATGTATATGATAATTTTAAATTTAGTCCATAATTGTTAATAAACTAATGGGTCAAAAAGACTCAAGTCTCTGTATAAAAATCATCAGCATAATGCTGTGTCCATATAAATATAAAGAATCAAAATATAAGATCCTCAAACATTGCCATTCCCAAAAAAAAGAACATTAATGCTCGCCACATCAACCCAAGCTCCTCCCAGCATGGATCTAATTCCAGATCACAAAGATCTATAAAATAATCCATAATACTCCAAGTCATTCCATAAAGAACATCAGCTTATTACTACCTAACTAGTAAGATGAGAATGTACAATGTACCATGTAAAATCCTCAGAAGCGACCCTCCATAAACTAATTTACATCAGTATCCTTGGGCGTATACTGTCGCTTTCCTGTAACGTACTCAATGTGATCCTGTAACGTGCTTAAGGGATCTAGGTAAAACATTGGCCTGCTTTACCGCCCATGCGGCCTCAAACCACTTCATCAACCAGGGAGCATATATGAGATTCTGCAATTTTCGGTTCCTCTTTCGGGTCAGACTGGGATGCCTAAACCTTAACGGCACTAGGAGGTTTGGGGGGGGGGGGGGGTGATTGACATTGTAGGAAACGTGGATATGCATTTGAGACGATTCCCCATGTTTTGAATCTCTGTCGGCCCCATGTGGCCACCTGGCAACATAGACACAATGAGATTGTAGAATGACTAATGAAAGCTCTTCCTAAAGGAACAACGGATATAATGTGCAATTTAAAGTTCCCCCATATTCAGGAAAATCTGCGTCCTGATCTGGTATTTACTGGCAGAGATGGCATAGTTCACATAGTAGATGTTACGGTGTTTTTCGAGGATGACCTTGCAGCGTTTGAGAATGCACGTAGGAGGAAAATCGAGAAATAACTTCCCATCGTGAACCACTATAGATCTATGGGGAAAGCAGCTTTTGTAGACGCTCTTGTAATTGGATCACTGCGATCTTGGGATGTGATGAATGAGCCTGTACTTAGCTGTGGGATATCAAAGAAGTATGCAAATATGATGAGGATGTTGATGGTATTCAGGACAATCGAGTGATCAAGGAATATTTACATTGAGCACGTTACAGAAAAGCGACAGTATACGCCCAAGGATACTGATGTAAATTAGTTTATGGAGAGTCGCTTCTGAGGATTTTTTTTTGCGACACATAGGACAGAGAAGAATCCTAGAAGCTACTCCTAGCTTTTACAGGCCTTCTCATACAAGGACATGCCCTACTACGACCGAAGTCACTGATGACCACTGCCTTAGTTAGAGCTAACACAGCACACAAAGTTTGCCTTGCTGGAACAGTCACTAGCTACCTAACTACTATGCCAGTTAAGGCTTTTTACATGGTACATTGTACATTCTCATCTTACTAGTTAGGCAGTAATAAGCTGATGTTCTTTATGGAATGACTTGGAGTATTATGGATTATGTATAGATCTTTGTGACCTGAAATTAGATCCATGCTGGGAAGAGCTTGGGTTGATGTGGCGAGCATTAATGTTCTTTCTTTTGGGAATGGCAACGTTTGAGGATCTTATATTTTGATTCTTTATATTTATATGGACACAGCATTATGCTGATGATTTTTTTACAGAGACTCGAGTCTTTTTGACCCATTAGTTTATTAACAATTATGGACTAAATTTAAAATTATCATATACATCGATTTTAATGGGATGGGTTCATCCTTTCTCTGATTTTTTATTTTTTTTTATTTTTTATTTTTCCAGGATTTTTATGGATTTTACTTTTGACACTGGGCTGGGTTGATGACCTTCAAACATCAACTCCGAGTATTTCTAATCTGTTAGTGGGCTGGGGAGCTCTTGTTTTTTAATTCAGCAGGTGTATAGATTCTATGGCCTGTAAATGGTAGCTAGGCGTAAACTGGAAGGAGAGCTGTGTACCAATCCCTAGTACTAATGCACAGAACCGGCCAGGTCTAGCACCTAATGTCCGACTCCGCCTTCTCGTGGTGCAGGCCGTTAGTACCTTTCAAAAGAGATATTCTCTTTTGGAAGGGAACGGAAGGGGAGGGCTGCCAGTTCAGTATGGCCTACTGATCTGGTCACCTATGGCAACTTTTTTCTTTTTTTTCAACCTGCTGAGGAGTGGTCAACTTCACAGGGTCCTGGTGCTGACCATTTATACCTACTAGACTGGACTTGTTTATGGATTTGAGCTTGATTATGGATCCTGGACTTGCTGCTCTGGTGGGCCTCTGTTGAGGGAGAATCTGCTGCTGTGTTTTCTGTTTGCTTCTGGATTGCCAGCTCTAAGTGAACAGAGGCATGGGATACCTTATATCAGCTGGTGGATAATCCTAATCAGAGGCCATCGCAGGTACCTGAACCTTACTTAGCTAGTTGGGCATCGTCAAGCCTAAACTGGAGTAATGTGTCTCAGGCAGGCCATATGGCTCTTGAAAAAGTCCACTTGAAAAGGTGGTGCCTGAAGTTCCTCCAGCATCAGTGACTTCAGCCTTTAGCGGAGGAGGAACAGGTCTTTGCCCCATGCCTGCGATCAGTGGGCTGTTTGATATTGTTGGCCCTACCAATCTCAATAAACCTAATTTCTTTAAAAATCCTACTAATCATTTTCTCTCTGCAGGAATGTGGAACGTGAGGACATTACATAGAGATTATTCTCTTGATGTCCTCATGCAGGAATTCCAGCGCTATAACCTACATATTCTAGGCTTGCAAGAGACCAGATGGACAGATAAAGGTCAGATACTTAAAAATAACTTTAAATTTTTCTTTATAGGGAGGGAGGATGGAAAGCATCACCAAGGCGTGGGTCTGCTGCTCAGCAGACATGCTAGTGATGCTCTTCTAGGATATGAGTGCATTAATGAAAGGTTTCTTACAGCAAAATTTCAGACAAGCATTAAAGACTTGAATGTTATCTGCTGTTATGCCTCCACTGAGGATTCTGATGAGGATGAGAAGGATAGGTTTTACGGACAACTTCAGGATATTTTGAATTCTGTCAAGAAAGCAGATATTACCCTTGTTCTTGGTGACTTCAATGCCAAAGTTGGTACCGACTCTGACCTTTGGGGAGGAGTAATAGGCCCTTTTGGTATTGGTAGCTGCAATGGCATGGGCAACGTCTCCTACAGGTAAGTAAACTCAATGGTTTCAGAATAACTAACACATATTACAAACACCGCGACATACATAAATACACATGGGTTTCACCTGATGGGCTGCATAGGAATATGATTGATTATATATTAATTAACAGCAAATGGGCTAGTTCTGTTAGAAATACCAGGGCATATAGGGGAGCTGAAATTGGATCTGACCATTACCTTGTTAAAAGTGTCTTGCAACTTAAACTTAAAAAAATTTAAAAAATTTACCTTTAATACTGAAGCTCTGAAAGACCCAGTTATAGCTAAAGCTTACCATGATAGGTTACTTAGTCATTATGACAGTAATGGTTTGCTTAATACTGAAGTTGAGGAAGAATGGGGCCATTTTAAACAGGCTTTTTTGGAACTAACAGTACTCTTTTAGGGAAAAAGGAGCAGAGGAGGCAGAATTATTTAAGTGATAAGGCACTTGAGCTTATTTCAGAAAGAAGGAACTGCAGGAATGTCCTTAATCAGTACCCTACTAGTCCTAATAGAAAGCATTACAAAGAACTTAATAAACGTGTAAAGGATCAGTTAGCTACTGATAAGAATCTTTGACTTGATGGCTGGGCTGACAAAGCTGAGGAAGCAGTTAGACAGCACAACAGCAGAGAGCTGTACCAGATAGTTAATGTTTTATGTGGTAGAAAACGGACAGGTATACAGGGATTGAAGGTTAAACAAGGTAAGGTTATAGAAGGTGAGGATTCTGTCATGGCTAGGTGGGCTGAGCATTTCAGTGATGTTCTAAACAATGTGGTTAATTCTACTCCCATTGTTTGCAATGATGATAGATGCATTGTTGGCTTTAATATTGGCCCTATAACACAATCTGAAGTTAGTTTGGCTATTTCTAAACTTAAACTTCATAAGTCCCCAGGGGTGGATGAAATTACTACGAAAATGCTTAGAGCTGGGAATGTTTCAGTTACCATTTGGATGACTGAAATTTTGAATAACTTTTATGATAAAGGCATGGTTCCTAAAGATTTTACCAGAGCTATTAGTATCCCTATTTTCAAAAAAGGTGATCGCAGTTCTTGTGATAACTATAGGGGTATCAGCCTACTCTCTGTTCCAGGTAAAGTTCTTTCCATGATTGTGCTTAATAGAATTAAAAATCTGGTTGACAGTCAATTGCGTGATGAGCAATGTAGATTCAGAAGTGGTAGGGGATATGTGGATCAGATATTTTCACTTAGGCAGATTCTTGAGAAATGTTTAGAGTTTCAGAAACCTTTGGTTGCTAGCTTTGTTGATTTCAAAAAGGCTTTCGACTCTGTTGATCGTCATAATTTGTGGTTGATTGTGATATCATATGGTATACCAGACAAGTTAGTTAACATAATGAAAGCTCTCTATAATAACACTGAGTCATGTGTGAGAGTTGGCAAGTCTTGTAGCAATTGGTTTAGCATTACTTCTGGTGTTCGACAAGGGTACATTTTGTCTCCTTTTCTCTTTAGTTTGGTTGTTGATTATGTTATGCGAAATTCACTTCAAGGGAAAGATTTTGGCCTTAAATGGGCTGGAGATACGAAAATTTCTGATTTAGATTATGCTGATGATTTAGCCCTTTTGGCAAATGATGTTGATGAGATAACTCTTTCATTCGAGCTGTTGATGAGACTGGTAGTACAGTAGGTTTGGTTATAAACAGAGAAAACTAAAGTGATGAAAATTGGTCAGGCAGGTTGTGATTCAGTTCATCTGAATGATTGCAGTCTTGAGCAGGTGTCACAGTTTAATTACCTTGGGAGCTATTTAACAGATAATGGTGATGTACGGCATGAGATTAACAGACAAATAGGTATTGCTGCCGGGACTTTTAAGAATCTATGGAGATTGTGGAGAAATAGGCGTATACACCTAAAGACTAAAATTAGACTGTATAATAGTTTGGTTCTTTCTAGGGTTGGTTATGGTAGTGAAACTTGGACGCTGTGTAAACAAGATAACAGGAAACTAGATGCTTTTGATTCTAGATGCTTACGCAGTATCTTGGGTATTAGGTGGTTTAACTTTGTAACTAATGATGTGGTTAGGCAAAGGAGTCTGCAACCTCCTTTAAGCAGCATATTGTGCAGAGAGAGACTCCGTTGGTTTGGCCATGTTACCTGTATGGATAATTATAGATTGGTGAATAGGGTTATGAACAGTGTGCCTAGAGGCCTCAGAAGGAAGGGGAGACCTAGGATGCGGTGGGCTGACAATGTCAAACATGACCTTGTTAGAATTGGTGTACAGTGGCCGGATGCAGCAGATGTAGCTCAGGACAGATATGCTTAGAGAATTAAACTGCGCGGTCTGGTTTGACCTCCGTAGCCCATGGCTGCTTGATGATGATGATGATGATGATGATGATGATGATGATGATGATGATGATGATGATGGATTCTATTATGGGATGGGTACATTTGTTTTTTATAACTATCACTGGTAAGTGCTGCCAGGACTTCTCTACATCATGAGAAATGAGATTTATTTATGTTACTCAATTTTATTTTCTTATTCAATATACTTAGTCAGTTTTATTTATCCTAATATATTGATTTTATTGTGGGTGGGGCCACCTGGATTTTACTATGCTCTGGGAACTAAGATTTATTCATTGTAGTCATGGTATTACAACTATCAACTTCTCTTTACATTATGGATTTATATCAACTTTACAGTGCCTTGGGTTCATATATTCTACATATGTTTAGGATTGTGTTTAACCTATAGATTATATAGATTCTACTATATGGTGATGGGGAACATGTTTTATTTTCTTCCTACAGGTAGGTGCTGCCAGGACTTTATTGTGTTCCGAACAGGAAGATTTATTTATTACTTCCATTGGCATTGTGATTATTTTCACTTTATGGACACGCCTCAAAATCTTGAGGGTTGTGGATTTATAAGTTTTAGACAATCACAGGACAGCATTTAACTTATTGGTTACTTAGATTTTATTATGGAATGGATTGGAAGACTGGGACTGGAGGTTATGGGGTGTTCATGGTGTTGAGAGTATACTGCCCTTGGAATCTCCGATATACGGCCTGGCATCGACTTTTATATTTTAAATTATTGTGTTCCCCGTCATGTGAATTCACAGGATTCTACGTCTCCTGTATGAACGGAATTAGGAATCCCCATTTTCCTCCACACCAACAGCTATGTGGAACTTTTATTCTTCATACCCTAAATTTGATTGGGCTCATTCTCATTGGTATATAAATGTATCAGTGATATTGCTTGGAACTGACATTACACAACATTCTTCTCAACTTAGAAAGAATACTTTCTCAGAAGCATGTCTGTATCATATCGGCATGTATTTTCTTTACCGACAGATCATTATATATAGACGATGCCTTACATGATTGGAGTTCCCATTACACTGTTGATAAGGATGTAGTATTCTGTTGATAAGGCCGTTCTGTTCCATTACACTGTTGATAAGGATGTAGTAGTTCTACACACATTGTGGCCATTATATTGCAACTTTTAACTTCTCCTTACATTATGGATATATTTAACTTTATAGTGCCTTGGATTCACATATTCTACTTATGTTTAGGATTGTGTTTAACCTATTGGTTTTGTGGATCTACTGTGTGGAGGGGGGTGGGCATGTTTTATCTTCTTCCTATGGGTAGGTGCTGCCAGGACTTTTTTGCCGAACAGTGTGATTTATCCATTGCATCCAATTATATTATGGTTATTTTCACATATGGACATACCTCAAATTTCTTGTGGGTTGAGGCTTTATAAGTTTTTAGACAATCACATGACAGTATTTAATTTATCGGTTACCTAGATCCTATTATGGGATGGAATTGGAATTATACTTCTGTACTTTCATCTACTTCATCTAGTGGGTGCTGCCAGATTTTACTGTAGCCGACGAAATGAAATATATACTATATATTCATTACTTGTGAATTAATAAACAACTAATATGACAAATAATTACAAGAGAAAATAAATACAAATATTAGAGAATTATAAAAACCCTCTATCTGGCATTATTCATCACTGCTTTTAGAGTAGTTTTAATTCATGGTTTTAATTATATTTTCATCAGTTCGTGAATGTAGAACATCTGCAGACCATGCCAATCCAACCCAAACTTAGTGAAACAGCCGCTAAGATAAAAAAAAAATTCTTAAAGAGCTACAGGAAAAAATTATCTACTTAAAAACAAAAATATACATTTCTAATGAGTATACATATATATTTGAGGAATCAAGAAAATATCTTGATTAACTATACATTTTTAATGAATGCTATGAATTTCGCAAAAATCACTTAATCACATGCTTAAAACTATTTGGTCAAAAAATTGGGCAATGAGCTAAAGGGTTGGAGGCCTGCTTTAGGCCTCATCTTTTTCTGCAGTGTGCCATAGAGTATGCTGAAAATATGTCAGTCACGCCATAGTGGAAGAATCAAAAAAAATCAGGAGGATGCCACTGACAAGTGAATGTGCCAAGGTCACCCTTGTTATAGGCATACTGAATTTTGTCATCAATATTCCAACTCCTTTCCATTAAAATGTGGCAGAAGCACTTCAGAGAAGTGCCAAAAAATCCCAGAATTGGTACAAAATTCCTCATTGTTTATCATTACTGGAATGTGAACAATAAAATTCTCTCTATTTCCAGTGAATCTACGGAAAAGTCAGATCATAGATCATATAGGATTTTATGTCAGGTAATTAATACCCATAACCATCTCCATCTGAGAATGGGCCTAAAAGGCATATGTAAATATACAGTAAAAAGCATAAACCATCCAAGAGTAGGTCCCTATAGGTTCAAATAAATGAAATAACTCAGCAAGAGAGCTAAAACAAAAAGCAATTTCGAGAGAATGCCATCATTTTAGGTCTCTTGTACTTGTTAAGAACTTCATGATTGTAATTTGAAAGAGAAGATATAATCTCGTTTGGATTATGGTCCCGAAAGCCACAAACTCAAAAATTGTTTTTGAGAGATGCCCAAATCTTTGTATATATGCCAGTTTGAAACAAACCCAGGTTGTGGGTGGGCATCAACTGCAGATCTAAGGATTTTGTTCTGTAAAGTCTGAACTTTATGGATATTCGTGGGGATGGTATTCATCGAAATAGGAGAGGCATACGTTATAATAGGACAAATGACTGTATTATATAGCAGTAGCTTAGGATCAATCATCAGGACCGAGTTTCTCCCAGTGAGAGGGCAAAGCTGACATCTGACTGTGTTTGCATTTGATTTAACGGCAATTAATATGCGAGTCCCATTTTAATTTTTGACAAAGGGTAATAACCAAATACTTTGTGGTTTTTTACCAATTAATTGGTGTCTAAGAAGAGATTTAGGATTCTTCATAGATTCAGCACTGAAAAGAATTGCAGTGCTCTTCTCAGTATTAATCTTTATTTTCCATTTACATTACCAATTTTTCAATTCATTCAGACTCCCCTATAATTTGTCAATTGCAAATGAGGGGTTAGAGAACCCCCTCATTTGCCTCAAACTGAGGGCAATATCATCAGCATATTGTGCCATTACCACACAGCTGATGGATGAAATATAATAGAGTGAGAAGAAAGTAGGTCAAGGAGAGAACCTTGAGTAACTCCTGTAATCATCTCTCTTTTGTAGAAAGGGTAGATTTAACTTGCAGCTGGAATGATACTTTGGTAAGGTATGACTGAATGATATGGGCAAGACCCATAGATGCCCATATCTTAATAAGTTTCTATACAAGGCCATCTGCCCAAACATCCTAAAAGCCCTTGGCGGCCAACATATGGCAACAGTTTCTTTCTTATTCATATATTCAGAAATTTTCTCCACCTCTCTGAATTTGACTGACATCAAATTACAATGAGCTTAATCAGAGGGTCTGAAACCAAACTGGGTTTCAAGCAAGATAAAGTGCAAAGAGAAAAAATTATCCAATCTGGTCAGAACAGCTCCTTCAAACACCTTGCCCAAGCAGGAGAGCAAGCTGACTGGACCAGTGTTGGCAAACGAAATGAAAAACGTTTCATTACAGCCAAAAACTTTGCTATTTTTTTTCTTTTTCCCATGGCCGAGTGGTTAGCATGCTTGACTGCTAATCTAAGGGACCTGGGTTCGAGTCCCGGGTAAGGCATGGCTGTTTGTGTCGTTTTTCTGCTGAGGTCCTGCCATCCTCTCAGAACTTCTACTTTGGCATATAAATTGATAGGCTCCTGTCAGACATTTGTGGCAAGCAGCTGCTTGAGGGGGTATTTATTTTTATTTATTATAGCAAAATATATATTTCTTTATAATGTTACGTTAACATTATTTCAAAATATTTTTAGTACAAATGCAAAATAATGACATATATTATAATTTTTATTTTATATGTATGCAATAGCAATGTCCAGTGATTTGCATCAATTCAATCAATCCACTTGTTAAAATACAAATAAAAAAATTGAAATAAGGAAACTTATCAATATTAATAACTATTATTAATAACAAAACAAATACATATGTGTAAATAGAATTGTTGGTTAAGAATAATAATGAAATAAAAATTGTAATTAGGAGACCAGTTATGAATAGGATGATGCCACTGCATGTATTCTAATATGTATGTAAGCCATACAATCGAAGACAGGCAGGTACTAGGATTTAGTTTCAGGGGTTAGGTTGGGTTATTTTACCACTGAGTGGCACTTTTTTGCATGCCATGGGCTAAATGGCCAAGTCACATGAACCCCAAAGGCTCAGAGAATATTGGGTGAGGGGACCCAGTGGAACAGCTGTTGGGAAACAGATGGTAGCCTCCCGTCAAGCCCATCCACGTGTTTTTTTAATGTGCACAGGGTATGGCTCTCCTGCACATGGGACCACGGCTTAACATCCCATCCGATGGACAGTGGCCTTTCCAAGCCCATCGGTGTCCCCTACTGACCGAGTGCAGGGTGGGGAATAAATCTCAATGGAGATTAATCTCAGCGGAGATAAAACTCAACGCTGACCCAGCTGGGACTCAAACCTAGGAACTACAGATTACGAGTCTGGCATGCTACCGACTGAGCCACCCCTGCCCCCTAGTTTTGGGGGAGAGGACGTTGAGGGGTAAGAATTTAGTTTAGGGGGGATCAGTCTGAGAATAAAACTTGAGTAGGGTGTCCTAATTACTAAAATATTGCACCGCACAGGAAAGGTAATATAATACTCCATGATATATGGAATAAAAATTTAGAGTTATTTTGTTTATAACTATAAATGCTTTTAGTGTCAGGCATAAAATATGAGGCTAAAATAAAAATTATACAAAGACATCTTTTTTTGGATTTCAAACTAGGTAGATAAGTTTGAGATTTCGCATAAGATGGGGGGTAACCCCCTGTATATATCCCTGACTGAAGAAATTTACACCAAATTTCTAGGAATTGTTCAAAATAAAATGGAGCATTATTAATAAAAATTTCCGAGCATAAGTATGCAATCATAATTCTTAATACTATAATGATTTTTGAGCACAAATTACTATTTTTAAAACAAGTTGCTAAAATGACTCGGTGATATTTAAAAAAGTGAAATTTTCTTGAGAAATATTACAGTACTACTAGAATAATTCTTTGCAATGCTTTGTCTTGATTTTTCCAGTAGTGAAAAATATTATCCTTTATAGAAATTCTGTTTGCTCTCTCAAATTCATTTTATGAAATTGAAATTTTATTTTCTTTAACTTCAAACTTTTCGGTTCCATCAAAATAGATTTCCAGCAGAGCCTTTATAACACTGAACTATTTTTATTGATGCCTTCCTGTAGAAGAGCTCATGCAAAATAATGAAATGTGTTTCCTCTAAAATAGACTTCAAACAGAACAAAAAAAATAATCTAATAAATAAATAAATAAATATAAGTACAGGAAATGTTAACTATTTAACTTTGCACAGTCTCTTATTAAAGGATAAGCATTGCCACTGCTCAACTGAAACATGAGAATTACCTCCTTTACTTTTCTCAATATATGACAAGGTGAGGTTTATTGTTAATAGATTTTCAAACATGCACAATGGAAATATATATATATATTTTTTTTTTTGGGGGGGGGGGATCAAAGGTTTGGTGGGAAGATCAAAACCGAAAATTTCGACTATTGTCAATAAATTAATGGTACCGTCCTCTAATTCTCTAACCCAGTGGTTCTCAACCTTTTGTGTTTCACATACCCCCTGGAAATGTGTATGTAACTGGTGTACCCCTTGTATAGATAGATAAAACTATAGTTATAGTATAACAATGGAAATAAAATAAAACATATATAAGCTCACAGGACAAAAAATTAAGCATCTCCCGCTGTAAGAGGTTTACGTACGTTCGACAGCCAGTAATAATGCGTCCTACAAATAGCTGTGCCATGCGCTACAGGGTTCATACAGTGATAAGAAGTGGTTGTGTGCCATGTGTGTGTTAGTCGCTTTGTGAAACATGGGTCACACCAAAGATGTGAATGAGTGGCAAAAAGGTGTTATTACATTTGGCTGAACCAAAGGGCATAGTGTGCAAGAAGTTGTTGCTTTTGCAGGTGTGTCGAAACGTACTGATCAAAGGGTCTTCCAGCAGTGGCGTACATCACCATCCACTGCTAATTGTCACCAGAACTGTGGCAGAAAGACTGCTCATCAATAGTGACCACCACAGTGTGTCAAATACTGTTAGGGCAAACAGCTTTGCAACGAGGCAGGAATTGCTCCAGTCAGTCAATGCAGGCCTACAACAAGCTGTTTCTGAACAAACACTCCGAAGGGAACTGCATGCCATGGATATCTGGAGCAGAATACTGCAGAAGAGACCCATGTTAACAGCTCTGCACAAAGCTGCATGGTAACAGTGGGCAAAGAGCCACAAAGACTGGAATGTCAACTCTTGGAAGCATGTGATCTGGTCAGATGAATCACGTTTTTGCTTGTACTCGAATGATGCAAGACGACGGGTACATCGTAAGTCGCATGAAGCCTTCCATGCAGATTGTGTGCAAGGTTCTGTTCAAGCTGGCGGAGGCTCTGTGATGTTCTGGGGGTATTTCACGTATGAGGAAGTGGGTCCTTTGGTTGCGGTGATGTCACACTTGAACCAGAAGGGCTATATGGAACTACTGGACAACCACGTTGCTTTTTGTGCAGCATCCCCACAGTGAAACCAGAAGGATACCCCCAGTCTTCCAAGACGACAACTATCGCATGCACAGGGCTCAAAGTGTGTTGGATTGGCATGACGAGCATTCTGAAGCCTTCGAACATCTCGACTGGCCCATCAAATGCCCGGATTTGAATCCCGTAGAAAACTTGTGGGACTATTTGGAGCAATGAGTGAGCGCTGTTCCAGCCATTCTGGACAATCTGGCCGAACTGCGGCATTTGCTGCTGGAAGAGTGGATGAATATTTATGTGCATTACATCCAGACACTGATGGCATCCATGCCAGACAGGATTTTGGCTGTTCTTCAGTCACGCAAAGGCGTTACACTCTATTAGGTGACATTCAGCCAGGGGTGACTAATTTTTGTCCAGTGAGCTTATATATACACATTAAATTTTGTATTCATAAATTACATATATTGATAAACACAAAAAATGACAAACAATTTAACAAATCTTATAAAATTATAAACATTTTACTGGGTAATCAGTGAAATGGTTGTGCTTGTTTACGTTTGCAAAGTTCATCAATGGTTGGGGTTATGTTGCTAAGGTTAGAGTCACAAGTCATCTTCAACATCCAGTCTGTTCCTATATTTATTTTTTAAAGAAGTTAAAGATGAAAAACCAGTTTCACATAAATAAGTTGTTGTGAAAGGTCACAAATATTTGACTGCAATTCTTGACAAAGTCGGATATTCCTCCTCCACTCCAATCCAAAAACTAATCAATGGCTTTTTGGAATGAATGCTTTTTAAACTATTGTCAAAGATATCTCAATCAACTCTTCTTTATTGGACAATGGAAGCTTACATTTTTCCAAATCAAATGTGAAGGGGTCTTGAATCCATTCTTGCGTTTCATCAGGGGGTGGAAAATACTGCCTTATAAGAATTTCGAGAGTGCTTAAGTGAACAATTATTTGTCTGATGTCTTCAAAGTCTGCAATCATTTGCTCATTTTCTTTAAGAAATGAAACTAATCACTGCAATTGGTCACAGCTGTTCTTTTTAATTCCGTTTTCCCAAAGAGAAATTTTTTTATCGTGGTCTTTGTCTTCTTTACAACATAGAACACATCAACGTTGTCTCCTTGCAATGATAAGTTCAAAATATTCCTTTTTTCAAAAATATCAGCTAAGTATGCTAACCATAGAAACCATTCTGTGTTGTAGTCTCAAAGGAAGTCGAAACTCGTGGTCCATGAAAAAAGGGCGTACTTCATTGTGGAGTTAAAATAAATGGCAAAGAAAATTTCCTCATGACAACCAATGCACTTCTGCGTGAAGCAGCATTCTCTTATGCAGGCTACCCATTTCTTCACATATAATTGAAAAAAGTCGAGACTTCAAATGGTCGGATTTTGATGAAATAAAGAACTCTTTTCAAATCACCAGGGAGAAATTTAGCTATCAGTGCTTCACGGTAAAGACAACAATGAGTGAACTTACATTTTGGTGCAACTTGTTTTATATGACCTGCTAGTCCTGTGATATAACCACTCATTGCTTTTGCTCTGTCCGTACATACAGAAATACAATTTTTCCATTCAAGGTTGCTTTTGGAAAAAAATGAATTATCCTCACCCATAGTAGAAGTTTTGAGAGGCTTACAAAATAAAATATCTTCAAATATTGCATCCTGGAATTTTCCATGCACAAAAACAAGTAATTGAGCTAGCCAAGCTACATCTGTCGACTCATCCACTTGTATGGCAAACCACGGACTACATTGAATAGCTTGAATGAGTTGGTCCTTAATATTATACGCCATATCTATAATTCTCCTGGAAATTGTGTCGTTTGATAAAGGAATGGTTCTGACAAGGTTTGCCTCTCTTTTGGCCAAACATACAAGAAGCTATTTCTTCTGCTGCTGGAAGAATGAGTGACTCGCCTTTTGTCCGAGCCTTTCTGGCTTTGACAATTTGAAATCTTACTTTGTAAGATGATTTAAGTGCACTTTCATTTTCTTCTACACCAGAAAAATGCTTAATTACGGTTTTTCTACTACTCAAGTCTTCCAAAAGACATTCAAAATAGCTTAAAGGCTTATTTTTCAAATGCTCATGTTTTGTTTCAAAGTGTCACCATAAAAGAGACAGTTTCATAGAATAAACCATAAAAGAGACAGTTTCATAGTAAAGCCAAATTGCAAATATGATTCATGATATTTATGTCTTTAAAATATTTATATCACTTGATTGTTTAACGTTTAATGTTCTTTTAGTTACTGCTGAATCCACCTCTTTACCCACATGGGATGATGGCTTAGTCGTAGATGTAGAAGCAATCGGCTCCACATTACTTTTCTTCTTAATTATCCATTTACCCATGTTTCAAGGCACTTTAGAAACACATTAATTTAACTTCACAATAAACTGAAGACTAAAAATAACTTTAAGTGCAGTAAGTGAAATAAATCACAACAAATACTTAGCGACTTTGTTACTAGATCTAGCGACTTCTGAGCTCCCATGGTGTACCCCAAAAAATTTTACCATGTTGAGAACCGCTACTCTAACCTATACTCAAATTATCCCACCTGCATAGTTTCTTTTCTTAGTCTAAACTGATCACAGGGAATTGTAATATACCTGGGATTTTCAGTCTATTGTAATTGCCCTGTTTACCTTCTGCATGAATGGAGACTCTCCCTTTCTTTTCCACTGCAATCTCTTATCTGGCTATCACAAAGCACTTTCTGTGAGTGCCAATAGTGACAAAGGTCACTAAGACAGGTGCTTCCCAAATTCTTTTGGAATGTACCAATGAAGGATATGTTCTCTGATCATAAAAGTAAATTTTACATCTGCTTGTTTCACACAAGTTTCTAAGTATATCTTATAAAGGAAAAATCTGAAATGTATTAAAACACATAAACTGTGAAAATAACGAAATAACAAAACCATTTTTTCTGTTATTTGCTACGTTTTATCATTATAAATATTTTGAAATTTCGTTAACGTTTTTCATAATGTTATTCAAAAATCATTTTGTTATTCCATTACATTACAATAATGTTTTCCAACACTGGACTGGACATAACTCTGGGGATATGTAGGGTCCTTACCCAGCTTACGAATAAGCTGGACAAAGGATTTTCCAGATCAGGAAAAATATGAATTTGAGAATGTTAAATATCAAACAAAGATGTGTAATGGCATTTTTGAGAAGCAATATAATTAATTCTAGAAGTAATGGAATTGATATCCCCCTTCTGAATCCGAGAAAAGTTACAAATGATCTGAATCATTATCAGAAACAAAGAAATATTTTACAAAAAATTTATGATTTTCCTATTCAATGCTTATTTATCTTTTAAAAATTACAATACATTGTGGGGGGAAAAACGAAATAAAAAAGCCTTAAGTATTTACACTGCTTTTACAATATTGATCTGTGCAAACTAATATCACACTAAAAGTTTTAAACCAAAACTTAATGCTTGCAGATCGATATCACAATCGATATCACACTCCTATTATATTGCTGATCAGTAATCAAAGAATTCTGATTTTTCTTTTTGCATTCCTTTCATAACATTACCACCTACCATAGTATATGTATGAGAGGTGGTTTATTATTCTGATACAACTGTGTATATTTGATAATAGATAAAAGAAATACCCCCTCAAGCAACTGCTTGCCACAGAGGTCTGACAGGAGGCTGTCAATTTATATGCTATAGTAGAAAGAAATATTAAAATAGTTTTTACTCACAAAAATATACTAAAATGAAGCAAAACCTTATACAGCTGTATTTTCATGCAAATCGCTGAAATCCTCTAATAAAAAAAAATGTTCCCTAGGAATCAGACTTCATTTTATTGAGAACACAGTTTTTTTATTTCTTTTTATGATTCTTTTCACTATGGTATATTTTAAAACGAGGGTCAGCATTATACAAAATGATGTGGACTGCTCACATTCATGGGATTTCCTAACCTGTTTATTAAGTGAAGTGGATAATATTTTCTTGGCTTCTTCTTTTGCTGAACATTGTGCATCATTTTCTTTGGGTGTTGCATTTTGGGGATCCTTGGAAAGTGCCAAAAAGTTGCCTCATCATTAAAATAACACCAATATCCTCAAAATGACATAGCCAAGACATTGGGGAGAGGGAAGGAAAACACCTTTGAAGAAATTACACTATTGTCTTCCTCTCTACCACAGGCTTGATTCCCAAGCTAAGGAAATCCTTTTTGCTTATTTTTCAAGACCTCATTCATTCTCATGGAATGAGAAAATATCAGAGTATATTTTAATGAAAAACAAAGATATAATAAAAAATAATTAGATATAATCTAAAGCAATGTTAAAAGAATATCCACAACAACAAACTGTAAGATTTCATTTCAGTTTTTTCATCAGAAAAAAATGGCAGAGGGGGTATCAAAATGCTAAAAGACTGTTAATGATGCATATAAGTTATATATACACTGAAGTGCCATTGAATTAGGGATAGGAAATGTTATCCATATTCAGTATAGCAAGTCTCGCATTTGCACGCCTGTGTGTGTGATGCCCCTCATTCACTTTTACTTTACCTTAACCAGTTTTGCTCAATTTACGTTATATTTATCATTTTGGGGATTTTTATTTTCTTTTTGGCATCACAGCGCTAATTTCCAAGAGTTAGAAGTTGCGCATGCGCAACTCCAAACTTTCGATTGTCACCCGCTAAAAGCGCATGTACAAGGACACGCCAACTCTTGCATCATAGCTTGCACCGCTCGTCAATTTAGGCAAATGTCTTTCCCGGCATGCAACATGACACGTGAGGGCTTTGTACCTCTTGTTATAACCTGGTGACATGTTAGACACAGCATAGTAGAGAGAGTAGTAGAGCACAGTTTAGAGATCAGTTTTAGTTTGGTTGTTGAAGATGTTTGTAGTAAGAAATGATGTAGTATGTTCTTTATTGAAATTTTGGTGAGTGCTTTTTGGAAATAAATTGTTTGTTATTTAAACCTTTTGAATCATTACTAATTTTTTTTCTCTTGAACAATGTTAGTTTGTTTTGATTAGCATTAACATAAAATTTTGACAATCATTTAATATTTTTGGAATTCTTACTCATTAACGTTCGCTGGTATTTCGAACCCTAATTAAACTTTATTTTTGGAAATTTGTCAATTATTGCCTGGCACCTGACTCAGCTATCCAGAGCATGAAAATAATTGGATCAGACAAACGGTCCAAACTTTAAAAGTATTTCATCATCTTTTGGGGCATTACATGTGACTGAAACTCTGGTCATATATAGCTGTCAGCTTTGGCTTCCCCAAGCATTCATCATGAGAAGCATAATGGGAAAGGAGTGGGATTTAGATGCTTTTGACAAAGAGCAGATCGTAGGTGCCTGATGGATGGCACACTCGATCTGCAAAATTGTCAATGAACTTGGATTTTCTTGTATGACAGCTCCAAGAGCGTTCTGGGAATATGAAAATCCGGCAAAAAAACAAGTAACCAGATAAACCACAAAGGACAACCAGCCTCGAATTGGACTGATCGTGGGCTTCGCTGTCTGACCCACATCGTACAAACTGATAAGAGCCAGATATTATCTGAAATCACCTCCCATCTGAATATAGGTTCCAGCTGGCACTGCCTCCTCGAAGACACTGCCTGTCAATTAACAAAAAAAAGCATGTTCCTTCTCAGCGAAATTTATTCCGCTAGAGGGTGCTGATCGCCTAGTAACAAAAAGCGTACAATTCCCTTCATTATTGTAGAAATCGTACCATACATTTTTAAAATTTAAAGTGTTTTATTATTTAATTTGCTGAAAATCATCATTTGGGTCTGCTGCTCAGCAGACATGCTAGTGATGCTCTTCTAGGATATGAGTGCATTAATGAAAGGTTTCTTACAGCAAAATTTCAGACAAGCATTAAAGACTTGAATGTTATCTGCTGTTATGCCCCCACTGAGGATGCCGATGAGGATGAGAAGGATAGGTTTTATGAACAACTTCAGGATATTTTGAATTCTGTCAAGAAAGGAGATATTACCCTTGTTCTTGGTGACTTCAATGCCAAAGTTGGTACTGACTCTGACCTTTGGGGAGGGGTGATAGGCCCTTTTGGTATTGGTAGCTGCAATGGGCAACGTCTCCTACAGGTAAGTAAACTCAATGGTTTCAGAATAACTAACACATATTAAAACACCGCGACATACATAAATACACATGGGTTTCACCTGATGGGCTGCATAGGAATAAGATTGATTATATATTAATTAACAGCAAATGGGCTAGTTCTGTTAGAAATACCAGGTCATATAGGGGAGCTGAAATTGGATCTGACCATTACCTTGTTAAAAGTGTCTTGCAACTTAAACTTAAAAAGTGTTGCGCTAGGGTTAAAAAATTTACCTTTAATACTGAAGCTCTGAAAGACCCAGTTATAGCTAAAGCTTACCATGATAGGTTACTTAGTCATTATGACAGTCATGGTTTGCTTAATACTGAAGTTGAGGAAGAATGGGGACATTTTAAACAGGCTTTTTTCAAAACTAACAGTACTCTTTTAGGAAAAAAGAAGCAGAGGAGGCAGAATTATTTAAGTGATAAGGCACTTGAGCTTATTTCAGAAAGAAGGAACTGCAGGAATGTCCTTAATCAGTACCCTACTAGTCCTAATAGAAAGGATTACAGAGAGCTTAATAAACGTGTAAAGGATCAGTTAGCTACTGATAAGAATCTTTGGCTTGATGGTTTGGCTGACAAAGCTGAGGAAGCAGTTAGGCAGCACAACAGCAGAGAGCTGTACCAGATAGTTAATGTATTATGTGGTAGAAAACGGACAGGCATACAGGGATTGAAGGATAAACAAGGTAAGGTTATAGAAGGTGAGGATTCTGTCATGGCTAGGTGGGCTGAGCATTTCAGTGATGTTCTAAACAATGTGGTTAGTTCTACTCCCATTGTTTGTAATGATGATAGATGCATTGGCAGCTTTAATGTTGGCCCTATAACACAATCTGAAGTTATTTTGGCTATCTCTAAACTTAAACTTCATAAATCCCCAGGGGTAGATGAAATTACTACAGAAATGCTCAGAGCTGGGAATGTTTCGGTTACCACTTGGATGACTGAAATTTTGAATAACTTTTATGATAAAGGCATGGTTCCTAAAGATTTTATTAGAGCTATTATTATCCCTATTTTCAAAAAAGGTGATCGCAGTTCTTGTGATAACTATAGGGGTATCAGCCTACTCTCTGTTCCAGGTAAAGTTCTTTCCATGATTTAAGAATCTGGTTGACAGGCAATTGCATGATGAGCAATGTGGATTCAGAAGTGGTAGGGGATGTGTGGATCAGATATTTTCACTTAGGCAGATTCTTGAGAAATGTTTAGAGTTTCAGAAACCTTTGGTTGCTAGCTTTGTTGATTTCAAAAAGGCTTTCGACTCTGTTGATCGTCAAAATTTGTGGTTGATTGTGACATCATATGGTATACCAGACAACTTAGTTAACATAATGAAAGCTCTCTATAATAACACTGAGTCATGTGTGAGAGTTGGTAAGTCTTGTAGCAATTGGTTTAGCATTACTTCTGGTGTTCGACAAGGGTGCATTTTGTCTCCTTTTCTCTTTAGTTTGGTTGTTGATTATGTTATGCGAAATTCACTTCAAGGGAAAGATTGTGGCCTTAAATGGGCTGGAGATATGAAAATTTCTGATTTAGATTATGCTGATGATTTAGCCCTTTTGGCAAATGATGTCGATGAGATGAACTCTTTCATTCGAGCTGTTGATGAGACTGGTAGTAGAGTAGGTTTGGTTATAAACAGAGAGAAAACTAAAGTGATGAAAATTGGTCAGGCAGGTTGTGATTCAGTTAATCTGAATGGTTGCAGTCTTGAGCAGGTGTCACAGTTTAATTACCTTGGGAGCTATGTAACTGATACACTGATACTGGTGATGTGCGGCATGAGATTAACAGACGAATAGGTATTACTGCCGGGACTTTTAAGAATCTATGGAGATTGTGGAGAAATAAGCGTATACACCTAAAGACTAAAATTAGACTGTATAATAGTTTGGTTCTTTCTAGGGTTAGTTATGGTAGTGAAACTTGGACGCTGTGTAAACAAGATAACAGGAAACTAGATGCTTTTGATTCTAGATGCTTATGCAGTGTGATGCCCCATCGTTCACTTTTGCTTTACCTTAACCAGTTTTGTTTAATTTACGTTATATTTATCATTTTGTGGATTTTTATTTCCTTTTTGGCATCGCAGCACTCGTTTCCAAGTTTCTAGGAGTTGCACATGCGCTGCAACTCCGATCTTCCGACTGTACCGTTAAAGCGTGTGCAAAGGACACGCCCCCTCTTGCGTCATAGCTTGCGTCGTTCGTCATAGTATGCAAATGTTTTTCCCGGCATGCGCCGGCTCATTGTCAAAAACCGGTGGCCTGCGAGTCACTAAGGTAGAGTAAGCAGTAGAAGGAGTAGCACAAGTGAGTGCACGAGCACAAGGTGCGTAGCACCAAGCACAGTGCGTGTAGCACAGGAGTTGGAGTTATGTGTTCTTCATTGATGTCTTGGTGAGTTGAATTATTTTGGAAATAAATCTGTTTTGTTATAAACCGTTTGAGTCTGTACAGTTTTTTCTCTTGAGCAACGTGAATTAAGGATTTTTTTACATTTATATTACTTGACAATCATTTTGATTCTTAGTCATGAACGCTCGCTGGTATTTGAACCCTAAATCAACTTATTATCAACTTATTCTACTTTTGGCAATTTGTTAATTATTGCCTGGCTATCTAATCTGGCTTAATCTAAGCTATCCGGAGCATAAAAACTTCAAGTATTTTGCATTTGTTTGGAGCGTTACAGAGTAAATAAAAGAAGTGGCGCAGCGAACAGGGACTCACCAGTATTTAAAGATAGTATATATATTTGTGGATAAATTTTGTATGATTGTCAAAGATAGAAATTTTTTTAGCTCAGTAGTTGTATGTACTAGTTGTAGATTTAACGGCAGCTTAAGCAAAAAATTTTTGTTGAGCAAGTAGCTTAACATTTTTTGTGTATTATTCAAAGGTACTACAGTTTCAGTGTAGATATTGCTGAATATTTAAGATATTTGTTGTATGTAATGATTAGAAGTGTCCGGGCACACACGTACGTAGGCATGATAAGAAAAATGTTTTTTTGATAAGCAAATTTATATTTTTGTAAGCTTAGTTATAGCTTTAGTATTGTTGTATAGCAGTACCTTTGAACGCTGCTCAAGATTAAAAAAGGTTTTCAAAATTTCCAAAATTCAAAATTTCGGCAGACCCTAAACATGTCTACTAACAATATGGCCGATTCCGCCATAATGACTCCCAACATAGAAAGAGTAAAGGGTAGATTGCAAGATGTAATGATGGAAGCAGAAGTGCTAATGAATCTGCTTGATGATAATCGGGAGAAAAGGGGAACGACAACAACCCCTAAATTTGCTGACAATACTACGTCAGTTCACCGACGAAGAAACTTTGAACGTAAGGTTCCATTTTCTGTTCCGTCACAAGCAAGTGATAGAACAGAGTATTTTCAACCGCCACAACGACGATTTGCCAACCCATCCATTAACTATAGTCCTTATGTTAATTGGCCTTTACCTGAGATAAGGTTCGACGGTTCGAAACGTCTGTCATCGTGGACATTTGTCAAGTCCATGGAGGAGCACTTCCGTTTACATGAAGTGCCAAGCAACAAAAAAGTTGTTTTAGCAGTATCTTACCTAATTGGATGTGCTAAGCAATGGTGGAATAACGTAGGATGTCATCATGGCATAGAACTTTGGGAAGAATTTAAAAACGAAATCATGGACATATATCCGGCTTATAATGATTTTACAGAACTAGATACAGAGTTGTTTTCACAAAGACAAAGGGAAAGAGATGACATAGAAAAATTTATATGGGGTACAGTAGAGTTATACCAGCTGTACGATGCTGATGCCGCTGAAATTGATATTGTAAATTGCATTTTGTCTCAATTGCTTTTGCCCATTAGAGAATTCCTAGAAGTACGAAATGTGAATTCAATTTCAGAGTTAGTCAAATTGGCTCGGCAATACACTTCAAGAAGACAATCTGCAGAAAATACACTTAACCAACAATGGATGCCATTCCCGCAAAAGCAGCAATATCAGGTTGAGTCGCGTAGAATGACTCCCGCACGACCGGAATTTACACGGTCCCGACAATTTGCGCCGAACACGCCTAGAACTATGGAATATGAACTTAGTAGAGACTTTTTGCCACGTCAAGCTTCGAACCATAACACTAGACCTAAAACTTTGGTTAAACAAAAGAGAAAAACTATCACTTGTAATTTTTGTGGCCGACTAGGACATACTGAGAAATATTGCTATCAAAGGAATGAAAATTCAGGAAACTTTCATCGGGATCTTTGAAGCGAGAGGCCAAAGTTCCTCAAGAAAAGCCCTCTCATGAGTTATGCCTTGCCACTATGGCTTTACCTTTTGTTACTGATTGCCACTGTAACGCTCCAAACAAATGCAAAATACTTGAAGTTTTATGCTCCGGATAGCTTAGACGGGCGCCAGGCAATACTTAACAAATTGCCAAAAGTAGAATAAGTTGATAATAAGTTGATTTAGGGTTCAAATACCAGCGAGCATTTATGAGTAAGAATTAAAATGATTGTCAAGTAAATTTTACTTAAAAAAAATCCTTAATTCGCGTTGCTCAAGAGAAAAAAACTATACAGACTCAAAAGTTTTATAACAAAACAAAAAGATTTATTTCCAAAATAATTAACTCACCAAGACATCAATGAAGAAACATAACTCTTGTGCTACACGCACTGTGCTTGGTGCTACGCACCTTGTGCTCGTGCACACACTTGTGCTACTCCCCTACTCCTTCTGCTGTGACTCGCAGGTCACGGTTTTTGACAATGAGCCGGCGCATGCCGGGAAAGACATTTGCATACTATGACGAACGACGCAAGCTATGACGCAAGAGGGGGCGTGTCCTTGGCACGCGCTTTAATGGTTACGGTCGGAAGTTCGGAGTTGCGCGTACGCAACTCACAACTCTTGGATGTGAGCGCTGTGATGCCAAAAAGGAAATAAAAATCCCCAAAATGATAAATATAACGTAAATTAAACAAAACTGGTTAAGGTAAAACAAAAGTGAACGATGGGGCATCACACCACGAAGTAACTAAAGTAACAGATCAAAACGATACAGACGTCGATCTTCAGTTTGCTAAGGAACAAGTTTGCGACGATAATAATGACGAATGTCGATTGACAGTGCAGCCGCGGTCCCGTGGACTTTTTGACTTACCTTGTGGTCCAGAACAGATTATTTCAGAAGCACCTATAAAATGTCCCATTAGTGCAAATAATGAAAGTTTAAATAACGAAGTTTGTGAAGTAGAACAACCATATGAGAAAGCCGTTTTTGAAAAGGTTTTTAAAGTAGAAGTTTTAAAAGAAAGTAATAACGATGAAAATAATTTTGAGTCTGATTTAAGTGAAGAAAAAACCAACCAAGAAATTGTGCCGACTGCAAGTGTTCCTGACAAGTCTGGCAAATTTGGAAGTCCTCAACTATTAAAGCGTCATTTGGAGGCGGACACCAATAAGCCTAGAAAGTACGAGAAAAGGTTCTTCAAAAATCCGCACGGAGCAACGAAAAGCCGACGAAACGACCAGAGCCTGCAGAGCGACAACCGGCAGCGAAGCAGCGAACATCGGGAAGATGACGTCACGAGAGAGATCTACAGCGACGACTTGACTTGAACGAGATCTTCAGTAACAACTTGACATGAAGCCACCCAACGACGACGGAAGGATGTTATCGGAAACGGACTAGATGATTTATCGCCACGGAGTGCCAACAATGAAATTTAAGTATATTTTTCTTTCACTTTGCACTTGATTGGGTTATAAAATTTTTTTTTTTCTGGAATAGATGAAGACGAAGAAGAAGCCTTATTGTGAATTATATAGTTAGCGATGTTTAATTTCTTGTTGAAACTTTAGAGTTCGATATTTATTTTTGAAAAGTGAAATTGTAGTTCGAGTTTATACTTGTGTGAATAGAATTTTTTTTTTTTTGCATTCTTGTTCATCGAGGTTCTAGTTATTGTATTTACGTGAGTTAAAATGTATTTTTGTAGATTTTTTTCAGCTGACTGATAGCTGAAAATTTTGTAAGTCGATATTGGAAAGTTTAGAAATTGTAAAATGTTTCTGGATATGAATGAGAAGAGTGAAAGAGAATTAGTGATTTAAGAATTTGTATTGTAAAATAACGTGCATTCCAAAGTGAATTTATGTAAAAAAAAAAGGAGATTCATGTAAAAGTTATTGGATGAAATGTTATCATCGTATATTATACATTATTTACACTCTTTTTTTTTTTCTTTATTCTTAGATACGATTTATGTATATGTGTTTAAATCTGTTCAGTGTCATCAGTGATATTTGTGTGTCAATGATACGTAATTTTTGGGATGACATTGGCAGTATTTATTGGTATATATAGATGATGACCATGATGATGACTGCAGAATTTTGTGTTTTTTTTGTGTACCTTTTTGGAGCTGTCCCCAAATGGCATAGTCTGATAACCGAGTTGTTACCAGCATAACTCCTTTGGGAGGGGGACGTTAGCTCTGAAGGGGGAGGTAACTAATGATTTTTTATTTCAGCTAGATCGCGATTTCTGTGAATAGAAGAAGAATTAGCGGATGATTACAATCCCGCTTGTTTGTAAATTTTGAATTTTCTTAGCTTTGCGTATTTGAATGTAATTAGGAGGAGATAACGGTGTTCAAATACCCATTTTTTTATGTGACTTAGGTGAAGATTTAGCTGTCACATACTTTTTTGTGGTTAGGGGAAAAGCGGAAGTTATCACCCCGCTAACAATTGTAATGAATTTTTTCCTCTTTTCATATATTTAACAATTAGAATCTAAGGAAGATTAGGAGTTCATTAACCTGTTATTTTCTGTACAGTTCAAGATATGCCAATTTCGAGTTTGTATCAGAATGTGATACTAGTTAGACCGATGATGCTAGTATACAGTTAACTGTCACAGCCACTGGTATATATTGACACTAGGTTAGCTGTTAATTACATATTTTTGTCAGGAGGAAAAGGGAGGAGGTACCTTTGGTTGTGCTGGAAAATTGTGTCAAAGTGAGAATAGTTCGTCATATCAAAATTTGCGCTAGCATACTTTTACTTATTTATGTTCAGCCATGTGTAAATGACATAAGATGTGTCCTTTATTCAAAATTGCTCATCAAAATTTGTTAGGTCAAATCTTTTGACTCCCTTTGGAAGGGGGAGTTGTGATGCCCCATTGTTCACTTTTGCTTTACCTTAACCAGTTTTGTTTAATTTACGTTATATTTATCATTTTGGGGATTTTTATTTCCTTTTTGGCATCGCAGCACTCGTTTCCAAGTTTCTAGGAGTTGCGCATGCGCCGCAACTCCGATCTTCCGACTGTACCGTTAAAGCGTGTGCAAAGGACACGCCCCCTCTTGCATCATAGCTTGCGTCGTTCGTCATAGTATGCAAATGTCTTTCCCGGCATGCACCGGCTCATTGTCAAAAACCGGTGGCCTGCGAGTCACTAAGGTAGAGTAAGCAGTAGAAGGAGTAGTGCAAGTGAGTGCACGAGCACAAGGTGCGTAGCACCAAGCACAGTGCGTGTAGCACAGGAGTTGGAGTTATGTGTTCTTCATTGATGTCTTGGTGAGTTGAATTATTTTGGAAATAAATCTGTTTTGTTATAAACCTTTTGAGTCTGTACAGTTTTTTCTCTTGAGCAACGCGAATTAAGGATTTTTTTATATTTATATTACTTGACAATCATTTTGATTCTTACTCATGAACGCTCGCTGGTATTTGAACCCTAAATCAACTTATTATCAACTTATTCTACTTTTGGCAATTTGTTAATTATTGCCTGGCGCCCGTCTAAGCTATCCGGAGCATAAAAACTTCAAGTATTTTGCATTTGTTTGGAGCATTACAGCAGTATCTTGGGTGTTAGGTGGTTTAACTTTGTAACTAATGATGAGGTTAGGCAAAGGAGTCTGCGACCTCCTTTAAGCAGCATATTGTGCAGAGAGAGACTCCGCTGGTTTGGCCATGTTGCCCGTATGGATAATTATAGATTGGCGAATAGGGTTTTGAACAGTGTGCCTAGAGGCTTCAGAAGGAGGGGGAGACCTAGGATGCGGTGGGCAGACAATGTCAAACAGGACCTTGTTAGAATTGGTGTACAGTGGCCGGATGCAGCAGATGTAGCTCAGGACAGATATGCTTGGAGAATTAAACTGCGTTGTCTGGTTGGACCTCCGTAGCCCATGGCTGCTTGAGGATGATGATGATGATGATGTTCCATTTTTTAAAATACTTCCAAAATTCCTACTGTATGTTTTGCTTAAAGTGATAATTAGCATGTTCCATGAATAACTATATATAACTTCATATTAAAAGAAGAATATTGAAATGAAGTGATGTTTAATAATTTAGCACTTACTATTCTCAGATGATGAAATGTCCATATTGGTGTTTCTTTAACGGAGAGAGCTACTTTGATGTATTTTGACTTTTAAATTTTTAACATGAAATATACTTGGAATAAATATATTTCAGTTCATTTCAAATGTGTCTTTTATTCACAAAATATTACAGAAAAAATACAGAAATTTACTATTATGAAATGTAATATATATATAGATATTCATAATAAACATTTCACTATTTCAAAATTAAGTATTTCAATAATAAAATTTTTCCCACTGCCACATTGCTTTATGGAGAAAATATTGAAGGCTGTACATGATTAAGTCTATATCTAAAAATGTTTTCAAAACCAGATCTCTGAAAACTAACTTGCACTGTTAGAAAAGGATAAGTTCATATCAAGTATTATGTCACATATAGGTGCTATTCAGGCAATTTTAGCCACTTCTAAGCGGCTTTCTATTTGCCATATAGATGGAAAGTATGTCTTACAAGTATGCTAATGATAAACAATGAAATAAACTCGATTATTCAATACCTAATACTAAATCAGCACTTTGAAGTCGATTCAAAATTTACAGGAAAAAAACTGTCTTGAGCCAGGTAGGATACAAACCCACAACCTCCTGATAACGTCAGATGCTCTGGGTGACTGAGCTACCGGCCGCCGATCAAGATCTCTTCTAACTAACACTATGAACATTTCTATTATGTCACACATAAGTGCTATTCAGGCAATTTTAGCCGCTTGTGTTCGTATCCCACCCGCTCAAGACAATTTTTCCTCTAAAATTTGAATCGACTTCAAAGTGCTGATTTATTAGTAGGTATTGAATAGTCAAGTTTATTTCATTGTTTATCAATAACATACTTGTAAGATATGCTTTCCATCTATATGGCAAATAGAAAGTCGTTTTGGCTAAAATTGTCTGAATAGCGCCTATATGTGACATAATAGAAATGTTCATAGCATTAGTTAGAGGAGATCTTGATCGGTGGCCATTAGCTCAGTGGCCCAGAGCACCTGACATGTTATCAGGAGGTCATGGGCTTGTATCCCACCCAGCTCAAGACAATTTTTCCACCAAAATTTGAATCGACTTCAAAGTGCTGATTTATTAGTAGGTAATGAATAGTCAAGTTTATTTCATTGTTTATCATTAGCATACTGGCAAGGCATGGGCGTTTGAAGAAAATTTTCCAGGGGTGGGGGGGCAAAGCTTTAAGACAAATAATTACATCAATAAATTTTTATTTAGTTATTTAATTTTTTAGGTTTTTTTTTTCACAAGTAGATTATAGAATACAGTATTGCATCAATGCAAAAACACATACATAATGTATATAAATTAATTACATTTAAATTGTTACGATTATAATTTGCGGAATTTTTTACTCGATCCCAGGGGGGGGCAAGTGCCCCCCTCTGCAGACGCCCATGTTGTAAGACATTGTGATGCCCCCTCATTCACTTTTACTTTACCTTAACCAGTTTTTCTTAATTTACATTATATTATCATTTTGGGGATTTTAATTTTATTTTTGGCATCACAGCACTTGTTTCCGAGAGCATAGGAGTTGCGCATGTTCAACTCCGACCTTTCGATTGTCACCCACTAAAGCACGTGTGTTCAAGGACACACCCTCTCTTGCGCGCTCGTTAGTATATGTAAATGTCTTTCCCAGAGTGCAACATGACTAGTGGGCCCTTTGTACAACGCTGATATAACAGTGACATGTGGTCACAGTCAGAATAGAGTTGAAATTAGTTGGAAGTTGGTGTTAGTTGGAAGTAGAAGAGAACTGAGTTGTAGTTGGAGTAATAGAGATGTAGAAGTTGTAGTCGACATTTCCTCTGATGTTGGCGAGTTTGAATATTTCGAAATAAATTTTGTTTGTTATAGAAACTTTTTGAATCTTAGCTATTTTTTCTCTTGAGCAACACAGTAGATAATTTTTGATTATATATATTGACAATCATTTATTTTTGAATTCTTACTCGCTAAGTAATGCCTGCTGGTGTAATATTTGAACCCTAATTTCGACTTTAATTGGCAAATTGTTAATTGCCTGGTGCCCGAGCTATCCAGAGTTTAAATAAATATTGGATCAAATAAAAGGTCCAAAACCTTTAAAGTATATAATTCTTTGGCCTGTTACAAAGTACTTTCCATCTATATGGCAAATAGAAAGCCACTTGTGGCTAAAATTGCCTGAATGGTGCCTATATGTGACATAACAGAAATGTTCATAGGGTTAGTAAGAGAAGATCTTGATCGGCGGCCGGTAGCTCAGTGGTCCAGAGCACCTGACATGTTATCAGGAGGTCGTGGGTTCATATCCCACCCGGCTCAAGACAATTATTCCTCTAAAATTTGAATCAACTTCAAACTGCTGATTTATTAGTAGGTATTAAATAGTCAAGTTTACTTCATTGTTTATCATTAGCATACTTGTAAGACATGCCTTCCATCTACATGGCAAATAGATAGCTGCTTGTGGCTAAAATTGCCTGAATAGCACCTATATGTGACATAATAGAAATATTCCTAGGGTTAGATAAGAGATCTTGATCAGCGGTAGCTCAATGGCCCAGAGCACCTGACATGTTATCAGGAGTTCTTGGGTTAGTATCCCACCTGGTTCAAGATAGTTTTTCCTCTAAAATTTGAATCAACTTCAAACTGCTAATTCATTAGTAGGTATTAAATATTCAAGTTTATTTCATTGTTTATCACTAGCATACTTGTAAGACATGCTTTCTATCAATATGGCAAATAGAATGCTGCTTGTGGCTAAAATTGTCTGAATAGCGCCTATATGTGACATAATAGAAATGTTCATAGCATTAGTTAGAGGAGATCTTAATCGGCGGCCGGTAGCTCAGTGGCCCAGAGCACCTGACAATGTTATCAGGAGGTCGTGGGTTCGTATCCCACCTGACTCAAGACAATTTTTCCTCTAAAACTTGAATCGACTTCAAAATTTGATTTATTAGTGTGTATCTTATAAATGCGTCAATGATAGGACTTCATGCACTGAAACACACTGTTAGAAAGTCTCTGTGTATACTAGGCAGCCACTGCCATCTGGCAGACATTTAACTAGATCTGGCAGACATTACCTAGAGGGAACTGGTTTTTTTGCATTTTGAGGCTGAATCAACAGGCAGTGTCCTAGACAAGGCGGTGCAGCTGGGAAGTCAGTGCACGAACCATGCAAAGCTCACTTCATCATCTCAGCTTTAGGAGCTGCCGACCTACGAGGGTCCCACTTCTAATGGCAAAACACCAGGTTCAACGCCTTGCCTGAGCTAAAGAACATCAAAAACTTGCAACAGATAGTTGGAGTGATGGTGCCAACCCCATGAAGCCATGGATCCTGCATGTCAGGTCAGAACAGTACAAGCTGGTGCGTAGAATTATGGCTGACCATTTATGGCCATCATGCATCCCAATGGAGATGGTGTCTACCAGCAAGACAACTGTTCATCTCACAAGTCCAGGTTGGCTACTGCATGGTTGAAGAAGCATTCTGCTGACTTTGAAATAATGAATTGGCCATTTAGAAGCCCAGATTTAAATCCCATCAAAAAACTTTGGGATACCATCAAGCAGAGTTCGGGCCTGTATCCCATCATCGACAACTTTGAGAGAATTGTGGACAGCTCTGGAGGATACAGGGTCGCCATACCTGTGGAACATTTACACAAGCTTGTGGAGTCTTTGCCTCGTCGTGTGGTGGCCATTATCAGGGCCAGAGGGAGTCCAACATGTTACTAAGTTGCTATCCCTAATTCAATGGGACTTTAGTGTATATCTGTGGAAATAAGATAAAAGTTGAATAAGAAATATTCATATAAATGTTAAACCAAGTGAACACAACTTTCTCCAATGTTTACAACAAGAGGTGCTGGACAACTACAAAGTCTAAGTAAGTCAAATAGCACAATGCACAATATCATAGCTGCATCTTCTCTGCTTGATTCCAAAAGTATATGCTAGCAGTTTTAGTTTCACTTTAAGAAATTTGCACTAAATGCTGGAATGAATAATAAAATAATTCTAGAAATAATGAAAAAAAAATAGTAAAGCAGAAATAAAATGGTGAAAATATAAGACTTATTTTATAACTGCTTATAAAAGTCTCCAATCTGAAGATTTTAGTTCATTTTTGGGAGTATTTCAAAACTTGAAGAAAAATGTATTGACAACAGTTCAAATTACACTTATGAGCTTAAATCAGAGGGTTGCTTCAAAACGGTGAAATAAAAAGAAACAGAATAGTAATAGTGCATATCGCATCTATGGAATGGAAGAAAATCTAAGAAATTATTTATATATATAGTATCTATTATAATAATATATCATACAAATAGTTTAGTTCCTTCTAGAGTTAGTTATGGTAGTGAAACTTAGATGCTTTGTAAACAAGACAACAGGAAACTAGGTGCTTACAAAGTATCTTGAGCATTAGGCGGTTCAACTTTATAAGTAATGATGAGGTTAGGCAAAGGAATCTGAAACCTCCTCTAAGCAGCATATTGTGCAGAGAGATACTTCGTTGGTTTTTCCATGTTGTCGGTATAGATAATTATAGATTAGTGTAGGGGTTCTCAAAGCGGGGAACGCGTACCCCCAAGGGGTATATGGTAAAATTTTTGGGGTACGCTATGAGAGCTCAAAAGTCGCTAGATCTCTGGTAACAAAGTAAAAATAACCATTGTTATACTATAACTATAGTTTTATCTGTCTATACAAGGGGTATGCCAGTTACATACACATTTCCAGGGGGTACATAAAGCATAAAAGGTTGAGAACCACTGGATTAGTGAATAGGGTTATGAACAGTGTGCCTAAAGGCCTCAGAAAGAGGTGGGGGGGGGGGGGGGGACCTAGGATGCAGTGGGCAGACAATGTCAAACAGGACCTTGTTAGAATTGTTCTGCAGTGGCTAGATGCAGCAGATGTAGCTCAGGACAGATATGCTTGGAGAACTAAATTGCATTGTCTAGTTGGACCTCTGTAGCCCTGGCTGCTTGAGGATGATGATGATCTATTATAAACTATGAATAAAATGGAAGTATGAATTGCCAATTTCGAGTTATCTACTATTTTCAAATTTAAGCAAAAAAAATTTCAAATGGAAATTTCTATTTTTTAAAAATCAAAGATTTACTTTTGCTGTTCTAGCAACACTGACCAGCACCTACACTGCCAATATGCAGAAATTGGCATGTGATACAGTGTTGACGGCTCTGGAAGATTTAAACACTTTCAATTTGACAGCTAGGTATAAAGCCTTTTTAGATTTATCTTGACATCATATTCTCATTAGCAATGCTTAATTAAGAGTGGTATTGAGCAGTTTTAAGTTAGATTCTGCATTCTTTCTATAGCTGTTTAATGAAACCTGATGTCATGATACATTTGTGATTAGTTATCTGTGGCACAAAGCAAAAAATTCTAGACATCAACCAAGAATGAATCACTCATCAATATGAATATTTCTTTGTTATACTTATATAAAGTTTGCAATTTGGGCTTCATAAATCAAGGAATGGGTGTAAATGTCTAAAGTATGTTTACAAACTCACTAAAATAACCCTATTGGGAAAGATGATAGTTGTAATCGCACCATGTTTGCTTATTTCTACAATGCTGACATCAAGATTAGGATTTTTTATTCAATCCATCAAGATTACATATTCTATTTGTATCTCAATGTCATAAATCATGACAATGCATTTGGAAAATTCCAGAATTGACACTAGTTTGAAACTGAAGCAGAGTGCAAAGATTTTTGAACATATAGATAGATCTTCAATTCATAAAAAAATGAATTGGACAAAGGAATTTTATATTTAACATACTTCTAACAAACTTCTTCCTTTCACTGTAGCTTATTGACTTAATCTTCATTTATGCTAATAACTATTGCCACAAAAATTACAGCAGAGTTTCACAGAGCATTAATTAAAATTAAATTAATATCTTTAATACTCTAAGATACTGTTAAATGTTTTAAAACACTTCAACAAAAATTCTATGCTACCTAGTATCAAAAGTAATGAATGAGATTTGATACACTGAAGAGATGAAAAGTGAGAGAAACTTCAAAGATGAAAGTTAATAGTGAGTGATAAGTTCATTTTATAGAGTTCTTGCCAACAAGTAATGAGTCACAGCAGGTTTGAAGTGGAGAAGGTAATGTGGTATGCTTATGAGTTGATTGTGTACATTGAAATTTTCTTCCAAAGTTTCATGACTGCAGCACTGTCAATAATAACTAATAATACTTATGGTAGCATACAATGTTTATAAACATTAAAATCCACAATATGCAATTTTACACCCTTACTTTGGGTGCATGATCAGGTGGCAAGTGAGCAGCTTAGGGCACTGTGCTAGGAGTAATTGTTTGTTGAATGCGGGGAGGTGTGGGGTGCAATAAATTAAAATGTCAGTGGTTCAGCTCTGAGATTCGAAGTGCCTGGCAGATATTCGAGTGGCCATAATGTGATCTGTATGTGAAGGAGGTGAATAAGAGAGTGTGGAGTTCTGGTAACTCTCCAAGATTTGAAAATTTCGAGGAAAGCTTCATTCTGTTAATAAACTAAAAACTTTGCATTATTGTCCATTGCACACTGGGATTATATGGTATACTCCTTCAATGGTCAATATTGTTTTAAACAAGTTGAGATATTGTGTGCGACATTTTAAAATTGGCTTTATAATGAAAACGTTTCAAGTAATTTTTAACAGAGTATGTGAAATTATTATTGATGTATGATAGAGCAATTGTGCATTTTTCTGATTCTTTATTTCTTGGTGGTGAGGGGTTTTGGGATTGTCTACATTTTATTCACTTATGAACTTTGCTGATGGTGTGTGATGTATATCCAACTTGTTCAGCAAGTTCAAAAACATATTTTATTTCATTGTGAAATACCCCCCCACACACACACACACACTTCCTAATACAACCTCCTAACGATATGATAACCAATATTAATAGCCTCATTAATACATTTATTATAAATCCTACACAAAAGTTTATGAGGTTCATAAAGTTAATAAAATTATCACAATAATGCAAAAATTTTCAGGTCTGTTATGTGGCCGAGTGGTTAGCGCACTTGGCTACTGATCTAAGGGACCTGGGTTTGAGCTCCCCTCGTGCTTACGGATCTACTAGAAAGGTTCCACTACACAGAAGAAAAACGCAAGAATGACACCAGATGAAAACATCTTAAAAAGATCCAGTGGCTCAGTCAAACCTCAGATAAGCCTTTTTGCCCTATTTTTAAACCCCTTCCTGTTATTAATCTGTCCAATAAAATTTTTCCCCTTAACGAGCTGGCTGCTCTGGAACATGGCCCTAAATTCAGCCCTTTCCACAGAAATTTGGACAAAAAAGAAATAATCTCCGAAGTTGAAAATATCATTAACAACGCGCGCGAACATTTGGAAGAGCATAAAATTAATGCTATCAGACAAAAAGTCCTCAAATTCATGAAATCCCGACAAAATTTTCCATCCTACTCAGATAGGAACTTTTCATCGGAATATTTTCAGGCATTAAAAAACATTCAAAACACCCCTGACATCGTTGTCACTTTAGCCGATAAAACATGCCAGTTTGTCATAATGGACAAGAGTGACTATGATGCCAAAGTTTTGGACTTCATAAATAGCTCCCATTGCACTCGTTTAAATATTGACCCCACCAGTAGCATCAAAAACAAGGTCTGCAGGCTAAAAAACAACAGGTGGCTCCCCAAGGACCTTAACTTTTTCACGACCAAGGGAAACATTTTTCTCATTTTAAAATTGGTGATTATCGTATTTAATTATAACCTTATCTGCATTTTTTATACAGAATGTCAAAATAGAACGTATGCTGAACACAATTACGTAAACGGGAACGTTTAGAAAAAAAAAAGAACTGTCAGGACGCATAATATATGTACTATGTGCAATGTCCATTTTTGCCTCACTATGAAAAGAAATTGCTTTGCCAAATATCATAATTAGCACATTATTTTGCATAGTAATTTTATTTCATAATTTTGTATTATTTTAGTTAACATTGTGTTCTAATAAACCAATAAATAAAAGACATTGCATAATAAGCCTAACTATAATTTGTGTTACCTTTATAGTCCATTGGGAAAAATATTTCCCATAAAATTCCAAAAAATCTACACATTGTTATGTATTTTTCTTATGATTTCTATTTATTTTACGTCTAAACAAACTAAAATAAACAGTTACATACTAATATTTACTCTTAGAAACCTTATGGTCCTGAAAGGGTTAAGAAGAGCTCAGTGCCATCCAACTGCCAAGCACCGCGAATGTTTGCCCAGTGCAAAGTGCACAAAGATAATTATCCCATCCGGCCACTCGTGTGCAAAAGAACTTCTCCAACTTTCTTTCTTGAAAAGAGTTTGTCGAAATTTCTATCCAACTTCATTTCCGATCACCCATTTTCTATAAAGTCGACAGCAGAATTTCTCAACAGACTCAAGGATCTGTCCATTCCTCCCGACAGCAAATTTGTCACACTTGACATAGTCTCTTTATTCCCATCCACTCCAGTTTTTGATGGAGTCATGTTGTTTCGGACAAAAAATATTGAAACGCAAAAATTTTCCCTTCCCGAAATCAACGCCATTCATGAGGCTCTAAAACTCATCACCAAAAACAAATATTTCCAGTTCGGCAACCAAATCTACAGGCAGGACTCAGGGGCTCCCATGGGCTCACCCCTTTCCGGTATCCTATCAGAAATTGCCCTTCAAGATCTTGACACAAAATTATTCAACTCAGCAGCAATTTTACCCTTCTTCTGGTGTCGCTATGTCGACGACATATTTTTAATTTGGAATGGCAGCAATGCGCAATTAAACAGCCTCATTGACTCTGCCAACAATATATATCCCATGATACGCTTTACGAAGGAGGAGGAGAATAGAAGTGCCATCCCTATTTAGATATTTTCATCCAAAAAGATGACACAGGAGCCTTGACGACGTCGGTATACCGGAAGCCTACCCGTCCCTTCTGTCATACATGCAGACTCATGCGCCCCATGGGTGTACAAAATTGCAGCCTTCCATTCCCTCACACATAGGGCTTTCACCGTGTCTAGTTGTATAGCTACAACTCAACAGCAATAGACAAAGTTATCAGCAAATATAGAAACAAAAACAGAAGAGATTCGGCTCTCCTCCCAATCACCGACCCCAAACGTACTACTTTTGCCGGACCTATTTCTTACGTTCCTGTCCTATGTGAATCGGTCCACAAATTACTCAGAGCCCATAATATCAAAATTGTTTTCCGCCCAGCTCCAGATTTGGAGAAATTAGTCAAAAGGGACAGGGACAAATATAGCCTACTTCAAAAATCGAGTGTATACCGATTTCCCCTACAGTTGACAGATAATTCCGTTGTGTACTACATAAGCAAAACCATTCGCTCTTTACAAGAAAGGTTCGTGGAGCACCAAACTGATGTCAGCCAAAAGAAGCTAATGACGGCCGCCTCTGAGCTAGCAGTGCAACACACAGCAACAATAGACTGGGAGCACACCACACTTCTTGCGCGTGCATCCACTTTCTACGGAACCATAGTCCGCGAGGCTATTGAAATAATGACTTCGTCCATCCCCACCTGCAACCGAGACACTAGAATCACCCTTCACGACATGTGGAAAGAAGCTCTTTGTCTAAACAGACCTAACGTCAGTACATAGCATCACTTCACTGAAGACGGAGCGCTGTCTTTGCTCCGAAAAGCTTCTGAGAGTTTTCTCCTAAGAACTTTCAACATCAAATAGTTTGAAGGATAAACTCTAAAATTTTATTGCTCAATGAAAGAGAATTTTAAATTATTTTAAATGAAGCTTTCCTTGAAATTTTCAAATTTCGGAGACTTACCAGAACTCTACACTTTTTTATTCACCTCCTTCACATACAGATCACATTATGGCCACTCGTATATCTGCTGGGCACTCCAAATTTCGGAGCTGAGCCACTGATTATGCAATTTATTGCACCTCATCCCTCTCCTGCACTCATCAAACAACTCCTCCTAGCACAGTGCCTTAAGCTGCTCACTTGCCACCTCATAATGCACCCAAAGGGTGTGAAATTCCACATCGTGGATTTTAATGTTTATAAACACTATGCTGCCATAAGCATCATCAGTTATTATTGACACTGCTGCAGTCATGAAACTTTGGAAGAAAATTTCACTGTATGCAACCAACTCATCAGCATACTGTACTACCTTCTCCACTTCGAACCTGCTGACTCATTACTTGTTGGCAAGGACTCTACAAAACGAACTTATCACTCACTATTACTTTAATCTTCAAAGTTCCTCTCACTTTTCACCTCTACAGTGCGTAAAATCTTATTCATTACTTTTGATACTAGGTAGCATAGAATTTTTGTTTAAGTACGTAAAAAAACATTTAACAGTGTCATGGAGTATTAAAGATATTAAATTAATTTTACTGTAGCTATAATATTCCTCAGCAAATTCTTGATAAGCAAACATGGACAATGTTTACATTTTGCTCAGTACTTTTCCCTGTACAGTAGTGAAACCATTCTTATATGAAAACTAAAGAATTCCCAGATATATGGAATGTAGTTTCACATTTTTTTCTATTCTGTGTTGTTCACTGATGGGACTCTCTACCTTTGCTTTGAAATATTTCCAGATAATACTCCGAAATATAAAATTTCTTTCAAATATTGCTCAGAGATAAAGAATTTTATATTAATATTTCTTTAACATTATTGAGCAAAAAGGTCTAAGTACTTCTTCATAAATATTCCACATGTAGAGAATGTAAAATGACAGAATTAGTAGAATAACTGTCCTTTCTTTGTATAGCCTTTGAACAAGAAAGCACAATATAACTTTCAAATACAATTACTAGTATTCATATTAAATTTATATGTGCTTATAGATATAAATGGCATAGGCATTAAATATGTACATAAAAAATAATAGCTTACAGCAGCTACATCACTAGTAGTTAGTGCATCAATTGATTTCTCTACTTCATCAATACTACTAAGCTGGCCCTTAGTGATTGCTTGCAAAGCCATTTCTTCCATTTGCTCTGCTAAACTTTCTTGAGAAAGATGCAACTTGGCTTTCAACTTCTCTCTGCAGGAAAATGTGTATTTTAACAATAAGTAAAACAGTACCAAAAACATCTGCTTTAAGGATTTAATTTCTGCATTTTAAATAATACATTAAATTTTACAAATATCATAAGCATATAACCCAATTTATATAACAAATTACAAAAACTTAACCCTTCCAGTGTCCAGCCTGAAAAACTGGTTTCCATCCCTATGCTCAGCCAAAAAAAATTAACCTTAAAACTTTTTTTGCCAAATAACTAATTAAAGAAATTATGGCATGCTATATGCCAAATTAATCAGCATTTAATTCTGGATTTTCTGATAAAATATCTGGTCCAATAAAATATTTAACAAAAAAGACTATAAATTTTATTACATAGTAAGGTTTAAAAGTTTCTGGCCTGAACATGTTAGAACAAGAATTGACAGGTCTAACTCCATCAACCCCCACCCTATGTTTTGTTGCACTGCAGTAATGTAAAATTTTGCAGCTCTCATCAGTAGCACTCCAGCTAGCCTCACAGATAGAAGTGCTGTTGCCCAATATTTTAAAATGTTTAAACTTGAGTATAGCATGGTCAGTAAATTTTTGGTGAAAGAAGGCGAAAGCCCGGCAGAAATTATACCATGTTCAGATGCTATGTATGGCAAATCTTCCCCATCATATTCGACGGTTAAATAATGGGCTAAGTAGTTTCGCTTAGGGAGAGATTTGATGAAGATGAACCTCGTCAATGCAGACCTGCAGAAACACTCACTCTAGAAACAATTGCGTTGGTGCAAGAAGAAGTTCTAAAGGATAGGTGACTGAAATCTGAAGAATTATCAGTAAGGTGCGGACTTTCAAAAACCACGGTGCTTCAAAATTCACGACCATCTTGGTATGAACAAAGTGAGTGCAAGATAGGTCCCAAAACTTTTGAGTGTTGTCCAAAAACAAAGAGGCATGGAATGCTTGTGATGCCCCTCATTCACTTTTACTTTACCTTAACCAGTTTTGTTCAATTTACGTTATATTTATCATTTTGGGGATTTTTATTTCCTTTTTGGCATCACAGCGCTCATTTCCAAGAGTTAGGAGTTGCACATGCACAACTCCGAACTTTCGATTGTCATCCGCTAAAGCGCGTGTACAAGGACCCTTGCGTCATAGCTTGTGCCGCTCGGCAATTTATGCAAATGTCTTTCCCGGCGTGCAACATGACACGTGCGGGCTTTGTGTACCTCTTGTTATAACCTGGTGACATGTTAGACACAGCATAGTAGAGAGAGTAGTAGAGCACAGCACAGTTTAGAGATCAGTTTTAGTTTGGAGTTTGTTGAAGGTGTTTGTAGTAAGAAATGATGTAGTATCTTCTTTATTGAAGTTTTGGCGAGTGCTTTTTGGAAATAAATTGTTTGTTATTTAAACCTTTTGAATCATTACTAATTTTTTTCTCTTGAGCAACGTTAGTTTGTTTTGATTAGCATTAACATAAAATTTTGACAGTCATTTAATATTTTTAATTATTGCCTGGTGCCCGACTCAGCTATCCGGAGCATGAAAATAATTGGATCAGAAAAAAGGGTCCAAACTTTAAAAGTATTTCATTTCTTTGTAGCGTTACAGAGCCATAGAAAAGAAGTGGCGCCCGAACAGGGATATGCCAGTAGTAAAAGATAGTGGTCCAAGATTAGGGGCTGTATATATTTGTGTATAAATTGTATATATTATTTAATGTGATTGTCAAAGATAGTAATTTCTGAGCTCATTAATTGTATGTACTACTTATAGATTTAATGGCAGCTTAAGCCAAAATTTTTCGTTGAGCAAGAAGCTTAACTTTTTTGTGTATTAGTCAAAGGTACTGAAGTTTCAGTGCAGTTATTGCTGATAATTAAGATATTTATTGTATGTAAAGATTAGAAGTGTCTGGACATACACGTACATTATCACGATAGAAAAACTTTTTTGATAAGCAAATTTATATTTTTGCAAGCTTAGTTGTAGCTTTAGTATTGTTGTATAGCAATACCTTTGAGCGCTGCTCAAAATAAAAAAAGGTTTCAAATTTTGGCAAACCGCTAAACATGTCTGCTAGCAATATGGCCGATTCTGCCATAATGACTCCTGACTTAAAAAGAGTAAAGGGTAGGTTGCAAGATGTAATGATGGAAGCAGAAGTGCTAATGAATCTGCTTGATGATCATCAGGAGAAAAGGGGAACGACAACAACCCCTAAAATTGCTGACAATGCTACGTCACTTCACCAACATAGAAATTTTGAACGTAAGGTTCCATTTTCTGTTCCATCAGAAGCAAGTGATAGAACAGAGTATTATCAACCGCCACAACAACGATTTGCCAACCCATCCATTAACTATAGTCCTTATGTTAATTGGCCTTTACCTGAGATAAGGTTCGACGGTTCGAAACGTCCGTCATCATGGACATTTGTCAAATCCATGGAGGAGCACTTCCGTTTACATGAAGTGCCAAACAACAAAAAAGTTGTTTTAGCAGTATCTTGTCTAATTGGATGTGCTAAGCAGTGGTGGAATAACGTAGGATGTAGTCATGGAATTGAATATTGGGAAGAGTTTAAAAATGAAATCATGGACATATATCCGGCTTATAATGATTTTACAGAACTAGCTACAGAGTTGTTTTCACGAATACAAAGGTAAAGAGATGACATAGAAAAATTTATCTGGGGTACAGTAGAGTTATACCAGCTGTACGATGCTCATGCTGCTGAAATTGATATTGTAAATTGCATATTGTCTCAATTGCTTTTGCCCATTAGAGAATTCCTAGAAGTACAAAACGTAAACTCAATTTCAGATTTAGTCAAATTGGCTCGGCAATATACTGCAAGGAGAGAATCTGCAGCAACTGCATTAAACCAACAATGGATGCAACCCCCCCCCCCCCAAAACAGCGATATCAGGTTGAGTCTCCTAAAATGACTCCTGCACGACCGGAAGTTACATAGTCTCGACAATTTGCACTGAATGCGCCTAGAACTATAGAGAATGAATGAAGCAGAGAATTTATTCCATGTCAAGCTTCGAACAATGATATAGACCTAAAACTTTTTTAAGAACAATAGAGAAACTTTCAGATGTAATTTTTGTGGCCGATTAGGACACATGGAGCAATATTGTTATTGAAGGAATGAAAATTCGGGAAAATTGGTTTAGGATCTTTGAAGTGAGAGGCCAAAGTTCCTCGTGAAAAGCCCTCTCATAGTTATGTCTTGCCGCTATGGCTTTACCTTTTAAAGTTTGTCACGAAGAAACTAAACTAATAGATCGTAATGCTACAGAAGCCGATCTTCCGTTTTCAAAGGAACAAGTTTTAGATGATAATTATGACAACTGTCAATTGACAGTGCAGCCGCAGTCCCGTGAACTTTTCGAATTACCTTGTAGTTCGAAGCGGAATATTCAAGAAGCACCTACAAAATGTCCCATTAGTGCAATTAATGCAATTTTAGATAACCAAGTTTGTGAGGCAGAGCAAACTTATGAGAAAGACGTTTTAGTTGATGAAGAGGTTTCTGAAGTAGATTTTAATGAAAATATTTTTGAGTCTGATTTAAGGGAAGAGAACATTAATGAAGTAGAAAGCAACCAAAAAATTGTTGCAAATAAACCTGACGAGTCTGGCAAAGTTGGAAGTCCTCAACAGTTGAAGCGTCATTTGGAGGCGGACACCAATAAATCTAGAAAGTATAAGGCCAGGTTCTTCAAAAAACGCACGTAGCGATGAAAAGCCGACGAAACAACCAGATCCTGCAGAGTGACAACCGGCAGTGAAGCAGTCATCATAGCCGAGATGACATCCCGAGCGAGATCTTCAGCAACGCTTTTACTTGAAGCAAGACAACGACAAAGGAAAGACGTCAACAGAACCCGACTGAATGATTTATCGCAACGGAGTGCCAAAAATGAAAATTTAAGTACATTATTATTCTTCCACTTCACACTTAATGATTTATAAATGTTCTCTTTTCTCTGGAATAGATGAAGACAAAGAAGAATGAAGAAACTTTATTGTGATTTATATAGTTAGCAATGTTTAATTTCTTGTTGAAACTTTGGAGTTTCAATATTTATTTTCGGAAAGTGAATTTACTGTAGTTTGAGTTTATACTGTGTGAATAGAATTTTTTTTGTATTCTTGTTCATCGAAGTCCTAATTGTTATACAGTATTAACGTGATTTAAAGGGTATTTTTGTACATTTTTTTCGTTTCAGCTGACTGATAGCAGAAAATTTGTAAGTCGATATTGGAAAGTTTATAAATTGTAAAATGTTTATGAATATGAATGAGGAGAGCGAAAGAGAATTAGTGATTTAATATTTTTTCGTTTTTAAGAAGAAGAATTTTGTATCGTAAAGTAACGTGCATTCCCAAGTGAATTTATGTATGAAAAATATGAGATTCATGTAAAAAGTGATTGGCTGAAATGTTATTGTCATATATTATAAATTATTTACACTTTTTTTTTTCTTTATTCTTAGATACGATATTATGTGTTGGTTGGGTTGTTTTACCTCTGAGCAGCACTTTTTTGCACACCATGGGCTAAATGGCCAGGCCACAAGGACCCCGAAGGCTCAGAGAAGGTTGGGGGAGGAGACCCACTGGAACAGCTGTTGGGAGACAGATGGTAGCCTCCCATCAAGGCCATCCAGCGTGTTCTTTAACGTACACAGGGTATGGCTCTCCTGCACACGGGGCCATGGCTTAACGTCCCATCCGACGGACGGTGGCCTTTTCAAGCCCATCGGTGTCCCCTACTGACCGTGGGCAGGGCAGGGAAATTTTGCGGAGATAAATCTCAATGCTGACCCAGCTGGGACTCGAACCTGGGAACTACAGATTACGAGCTTGGCGCGCTACCGACTGAGCCACCCCCGCCCACGATATTATGTATATGTGTTTAAATCTGTTCACTGTCATCAGTGATATTTATGTGTCAATGATGCGTAATTTCTGGGATGACATTGGCAGCATTTATTTGTATATATATACGAGCTGACCATGATGATGACTGCAGAATTTTTTTTTATTTTTATTTTTTTTTAGAGCTGTCCCCAATGGCCAAGTCTGGTGATCAAGTTGTTACCAGCATAACTCTTTTGGGAGGGGGACGTTTAAGCTCTGAAGGGGGAGGTAATTAATAAATTATTTTATTTCAGCTTAGGTGAAGAATTAGCAGATGATTACAATCCCGCTTGTTTGTAAAAATTTGAATTTTCTTAGCTTCGCGTGTTTGATGTAATTAGGAGGAGACAATGGTGTTCGAATACCCATTTTTTTTATGTGATTTAGGAGAAGAATTTAGCTTTCACATATTTTTTTATTGTGGTTAGGGGATAAGCAGAAGTTATCACCCCGCTTGCAATGTATGTAATTGAAATTTTTTTTTTATTTTCTTGTCTTTAACCCTTTAACTACCACAGGCCTTGGAAAACGAAGTACCTCAGAATACCAAACCAGCCGAGTTTTGAAATGGACTCTTCCTAGTTTGCGTCCCCCCTTCCTTCACCCGAAGGGAGAATGGAGTTAACTGCAGCTGAGCGAGGCAGAGCTCCCCTCCACTCCGTAAAGTGCCTCTCATTAAGCTGAGCATCCCTTCACCTCAAAACCCATATGGTCATGAGCTACATACACCCATTGAACACGAGATATCAGACTCCTGTGACTTTTGCTCTTAACTCCTTTCCCAAAACAGTTTTTAAAACGCATGCACGTTTGTCGATTTTTGAAAAGTTTTTTCATTATTATTTTTTAATAATAACTTTTAAAAGCCATTTAAATTTGTTTTTCTACTTAAAAACTGGCATAAGATTGTAATTACTTGGATTACATCTTTTTACATAAAATAGATGTCATAATTAGAAATTTTTCAAAGAAAAAAATTTCCATTGTTTCCATTTTTTGGATTCTGATGTCAGTTTTCTAACACCCAGCAAAGAGAAAGCTGTTATTATTAGTCGAATGTATGATGAAAAAAATTAAAGAAAGATTATTAAAATAGAGAACCAAAAATAGAAAGCTGTAAGAATGCTGAATTGATTTTTAAAGAATAGATTTTAATACAATTGTAGACAGACTCTAACATAAGAATCAAAAATGATTTTGTGAGAAAGGTTTGCATCTGAGATAAAAGTGGATATTGCAAAAGATATCCGAGGAAGCAAAGACTAGATAAAATGAGAAATAGAGAAACTAAAGCAATCAGAGATTACATAAAAATATTGGAGGTGTAAAAAATATTATCAAAATGAGAAAGACTTATGAATATGATGGATAAAGGAAGAGGGCTAAATTTAATATGGAAATGAGAACCCGCTGGAAGAAGATGGTGAAAGAGATGGAAAAATGGTATGAAAAAAAGAATGCCGAAAAGAGGACTTCAAGAGCAAGATTGCAAAGATAAAAATAAGTGGATAGAGAGAGCTGACTGGGACCACACAACTTAAACTTGGGAGGGTGAAAAGAATAAAATTTTGTATCATTATGAGTTTTATAGAATACATTGTTAAGTAATTGAGTAAGTGATTCAATTCACGAAATGATTAAATCAAAAGTAGTCTGTTCTATTTTACATTTCAGATCATCAGTAACGTGCCTAAACAAGTCTTATGGGTGGAGGGTTACATACTCGAGTCCAAGGACAAGATCTAGGGAGGGGGGGGGGGGGGCATCTCCTATTCCTTTTCAGAATCATAGTAAGGGTAATAGAAATAAATATTACTAAACTTATTTATGTTTTATGGATTTTTCAAAAAAAAATTCAAAAAATTTAAAAAACAAGGGGAAAATGATATATTGCATTGGAAATACAGCCTCTTGTCCCCCCCCCCCCCTTCAATTTTTTCTGCTCGATTGTGTTTCTTGTTTCCCTCTCTTCTCGATTTTTTTTTTCAGATCCGGGTCTGCTCTTGTCAGTTGGGGTGAGGAGGATGGAATGATGCTTGAGTTAACATATTTCGTCTGAGCGGCTCTGTTTCCTGCAAGATGGGCTAAATGTCCTGGTTACAGCAAAGACCCACTGTACAGCTGTTAGGAGACAGATGGAAACCTGCCTCAATCTTACTGTTTTAATGGCACAGGCTATAGTTATCCTGCACACAAGGCTAAAATTTTACTTCCCATTTAACTGACGTCGGCCTTCCCAATCCCTTCAGTGTCATATTTTCTCCCCGAGGGCAGTGTAGATATTATCTATATACCCTCGTCAAACAGCTACTTGTCACAGAAGTCTGACAGGAGTCTTTCAGTTTAATACACCATAGTAGAAGGGATTTGTGAGGATGGCTGATCCTCAGCAGAACAACAACACAAACATCCATGCCTTATCCAGGGCTCTAAACCTAGGTCCCTTTGATCAGTAGACAAACATGCTAATAAATAATAATAAATTTTTTTAGTTTTTTTTAATCTACTTTTAGTGTTCCAAATGCAACTCTATCTATTTTTAGTTCCAAATACAACTGTTTTGGATTTCAAATCATGTAGAGAAGTCTGAGATATGAATAAGACAAGACCAAGATTGCAAAGATAAATATAAGTGGAGAGAGAGAGAGTTGATCTGGACCACACAACCTGAACTTGGGAGGGTGAAAAGAATGAAATTGTGTATCATTATTTATGAATTACATTGGAAAGTAATTCAGTAAGTGATTCAATTAAGCAAATGACTAAAACAAGCAGAGAGGATGGAAAAGGACAAGAGCATGGCCCATGCCTAAAGCCAGTAACCATGGCAGAGTGTGTGTGTGGGGAGGGGGGAAGTCAGCGTGTACCAACCTAAGACCAGGGACCACGGAAAACAGAATGAGTGGATAACAATACAAATTTGTGCGCACAAAACAATACAATATTCCGGGCCCCCTGGATATGTCCCTGTCTCTCTCATTACACAAGAAGCTAATCAAAAGTTGTTGATGTCTCCATCTTCTAACCACATCATTATTTGCTTAGTCAAACCACCGACACTTCAGCATCTAGAGTAGTAGTCAACAGATATTTTCTCGTTGTCGCATTACAGCACGACAACAAATGAGCTGCAGCAGCATTAAGAGGAAAACGAATAAAATTGTAAGGTAAACTCAAATAGAAAAAGAAATTCAGGTAACAAAAGCTTCTATTTTTTCTTTTGATCCATAATTCAATCCCCTCATCAAATAGTTACGTACTGTGTTGGCCACTGCACTTAATAATACGGCTTTGGTTGAAGTAAATGTTTTCATAATTAAATAACAAATGCTTTAAATTTGAATCTGAAAACACCGTCCGATGACCGAAGGTAAGCAGCTTTGGGCGCGTTCGGTACCTTTCTTTTGTTATTTCAATTATCAGTAGCCTCACCTCAGAGCCTTTTGATCTAGAATAAAAGACGTTAAGTTTCTTACTATCTTGTCACAAAGGAATTATTTTTCATTTATAATTTGTTTATTGCAGAGCTCCAAACATGCCAGTCTGCAGTATAGGAACTAACTACCCCAAATTTGCTGTTAAGAAAAATAAGACCCCCTCTCCCCCCACCCGAAATTTTAGGATGATTATGTAATAATATCAGATAAAGATTGAACTTATAAAAGTTAAGTGTTCTGTGTATTAATTTGTTTTCAAACCATTTATTATTATATTACGTGAAATTATATGTTTTATGAAAATTAAAATTATGCATCTATATCTATATTTTTTCAATTCCACCAATTTTTAAAAGTTTTGCAAACCATTCTTCCGTTAAATATTCCGCTATGAATTCTTTTCTAAAAATTAAATATTCCCTCCAGCAGTTGCCCTCAAGTAGATTACGAGCCTGCCGGGCTATCGACTAACCCTCTCGCTGAAGAAACAATGGATATGCATATGTTATCGTATGTCAATAATAAAATTATTACCTTATATCTGAATATTTCAATTATTTTTATTTCAACACAAATTGAAAAAAAAAGAGGAATTTTTTTCCCGATAATTATTCATCTAATGGAGTTATTTTTAATCTGAAAAAAGTCGTACCCTATGTATAGATGTGTCTTTCTGCTGCGGTCTCGCCTTCCTCACAAATTTTGTCTATAGCGTAGTATGACAGGTTCCTGTCAGACTTCTCTGAGAAGGAGATGTTTGAGAGATAATTAATTTTTATTTTCATTTCATTGCATAAACTGATTTTTTTCCTAAGAAACCGAATTCAGTTTCGTGAATTGAAACAAATATTTGTTCTCAGTGAAAAATTTTATAGTTGAAAAGCCATTTTACTGACTACATCTTATCTCTAGAAACTACCCTTCAGATTGTCACTAGAACGGAACCAGTTGATGAGAATGTGACCTTCAGCTGTGGGAAAAAATGGAGGTGCGACTTTGACTGGCACTGTGCATGGAGCGAATATCTGTGCTTTGCAGTAGTCAGCAGCATGCATATTACCATTCTCTGTAACACACCCTAACCTGCAGGGTACTGCAGTAGTAAGCGGGGAGAGCCATACCTCTAGGGCATGCAATAAAACAGAATGAAAGGCTTAACTCCCATGTTTACTTTCATTCGGCAGCCAACGCTGCAAACTAAGCAAGTCGAAAAGAGACAAAGAAATAAAAGAACAAAATGAAATCAAACATCTTTCAAAAATACATTTGCTAAGCAGAAAATAGTACATAAAATTTAAAGCAATATCAGAACTATGAACTTTATTTTGAGTTTTTGGAAGAAACAATTTCTAGTGAACTTTTATTTCGTCAAGAGTGAATTATGCTTTGAATAATTCCGTGATCAAACGGAAAAGTCAGCAATGAAATTATAAAGTGCTATCAATAGGTGTCGGCAGAGGGAGCTGGAAGGGAGGAGAGAGCAATTACTCCTCTCCTGGTAAAATTGATCGAAAAATAAATTAATGATAAATAACACAAGTGTACTAAATAGTAATATTATTTTCTTACGAAAATGTAGTATTGATTTTTCCCTTTACGTTTCCTATGTTTTCGGAAGAATATCATATATATTTATTAATATAAGAAAGCATTTGTACATATATTTAAAAAAAATAAGTATCCCAATTTTTCCCTTCTATTTTCAGACATCCTCATTTGCCTTGTTTTGTGATATATGCATGATTACTGTCTCTGCAACTGCTCTGATTAATGAAAGACTTGAGTCAAATATTTATATTTTGAAAAATTGATTTGCTTTCCCATTATCTGAAAAAAAAAAAAGTTTTACTCCACTCTGAAATAATTTTGCCCCCCCCCCCCCCCATAAAAAATTACACTGGAGTCATGCAAAAAAAAACTGTTGCTGAAAAAACTTTAAAGATTAACATGATTAGATTCGAAAAATGAGATTCAATTAGCAGTTTCTAATTCTTATATTTTTCTGTTATCAGTAATTAACATTGGGTAGAGAGATCAAACTCTGGTGGAGGAGGGAGATTTAAATCAAAGTAAACAAATATTTTATCTGCATTGAATTCAATCTTCCATCTCCGCCAAAAGTAAACTATGCTGCCTTCAGTACAAATATTTCCGAACTAACTGCGAGGTCAAATTATATAAAAATAAATAAATATTCCCCTCAAGCAGCTGATTGCCACAGAGGTCTGACAGGAACCTGCCAGTTTTTACGCCATAGTAAGAAGGGTGTATGAGGAGGGTGAGACCTCAGCAGGGAAACAACACAAACACTAAGGTATCCCTTAACCCTACTAAAGGTATCTGCTGTAGAGTGATTTTATAAAATGGATTTTAAAATAACACTTCTGCTAAGATTTTCAACAAATTTTGCTATTTTTTTGAACTGTAATCCCAAGCTACAGTATGGAACTTATATACTCCTCCCCCACGAAAAACTATCACATTCACTGGGAAAACCCAACGTTTTAATTTTATTGTTTTTTTTTTTCTTTGTAAGTACTAATAAAATATTATTATTTAAATTATCCAAATCATCTGTTGGTTCGAATTATCACTTTTAAAGAGTACAAAATTTGGAAAACGATAAATTTCGTTCTCTTTGAAAAGGAACATTCTATATTCTTCAGAAGCGATATATGTTCTTCCAGTGTTTTGACAGAAATTATTCTTACCGAAAAGGGCAGCGTATGATTTTTCTCATCTTGGAAGCGATCTTTCAAAAAGTATTATTCCAAAGTATGGGTACGGTACACAAAAATCAATATGGTCCCCTTTCAGCTCTCCCCAGAACTACCAAGGCTGTAACAACGGTGAGGCAAGTAAAGCATTAGCCTCGGCGCATAAAAATACAAAATGAGGGGTTCAGAAAAATACAAGATGAGGAGGCTCAGAAAAAGAATGCTATGAAACTATATAGTGGTGCAATTTCAATTCTTGCCTCTGGCACAAATATAGCAAGTTACGGCTCTGCCCCCCCCCCTCACAGCATGGGGTGTCTGTGTGTGTGTGTGGAGGGAGCAGGTTGATCCATTTGACAGAGCTCCAGACCCAATATTTTATTTTCCCAATTTCTACTCCCAAATGCGATTGCATTCAGATTTTCTTCCGTTAACCCCCATGAGAAAGGGGTCACCATTGGGCTTCTGAAGATTGCTGTCCGTCAGATGGGATATTAACCTGTGGGTAAAACGCCATACCCTATATAAGTAAAAGAATGCACTGAATTCTCTTGATGGGAGATTACCATCTGCCTCCTAATAGCTGCCCAGTGGATCTCCTACACCAACTTTCTCCAAGCCCTTTTGACCTGGCCATTTAGCCTGTTGTGTGCAAAAGTGTGCAGCTTAGAGGTTAAACCTAAGACTTAACCACCCCCAAGTGCTGAGTAAAATAACTTTGTCTCTTTACTATTTACTTGATTCCTAATCAGAGGCACACGAATTTGCACATCGTACAATTATTTATTACGGTATAATAAATTTCATCCCTGAATTTTCATTATTACTGAAGTGCATGTAGCTAATAACCAACGGGACGTGGGTCCGAATCCCTGATAAGGCATGGATATTTCTTTTTCTGTGTTGTCTTTCTACTGATGTTTTGCCTTCATCCCAGTTCTTCTCCATAGCGCATTATGCATACTAACAGGCTTCTCTCACATCTCTGTGACAGGCTGCTCTAATAATTTAATATTTTATTTATTTTTAGAGTGCTATAAATAATACTAACTACCTAAGCTTTAGCAGAGAATTTTCTTGGAGCACGTTTTCGGCATGTTCGCACAAAACTTATGTTATATATACAACATATTTCCATAGGCCTTGGTTAGTATTGAATAAAAAGTGGATTGGTGAAGGAAAAGTGGGTTGGAACTTTTCGGAATATCGCCATTTGCAGTAATATATCCATTGCCGATTTAGAAAGAGCATTTCATGATATGAAATGAAGGCATATTCATAGGTAAAGTAAAATTTCAGTGTTAAGTGTTTTATTGAAGATAAATTAGTCATCATAACACGTGACTCTTTAATTCTATGTTTTCAACATAATTCACTCAATATTTAAAGGGTTAGAGAAATTTAAATATTTAACAAGCTCATTGTATCAGAAATCTATTCCAGAAGTACTTTAAAACTATATAATAATTTAATATAGGTCAGATCTAGAAAAAAAAATATGGGAAGAGCAATTAACTGGATCGAACCAGAAAAGAAAAAAAAGATGGAATATAACTGAATTGGTGTTTCAGTATAAAACTGCCACTCCGTTGCAGTGGTCTTAAAATTTTTTCGAAAAATCGTGTTACATATTTGTTTCATACTGTTTTCATCTCCAATCCGGTTACTAACATTCTGAAGATGGGGTAAAGAGGGAATGCAAACTTCGACCCCACTATATTCGTGATATTTTGTTGTAACCAATTTTATCAAATAATTGTTTATTTTAGAAGTTTGTATAAATAATTATTTCTCTATTAGTGAAGATTATATAAGTTCCTTACGCATTGCTTCTGTTAAATATTCCAGCATATGCAACTCCTTAAATATGAGAATATTATTGAAATTTAAGAATTAGCTCTACTAAATATAGATCTCCTTTTTTTTTTGTTTCGTTGTAGCATTTTACCATAAAATCTTATATTTCAAGTTAGAAAGCTTCAAAAGTTAGCATTCTGTTAATAAAATGTGGAAATTCTTTTATATTGTTGTCTAAGCATTATATCTATACATAGGTACTGAACAGAAAAAACGTTTCATGTTATTTGAATATGGAGTCATATTCAGATATCAGTAACTTCTTAAGTAATATTAATATGGACAAAATATGACTATAGTTATACTTGAGGTCTCTATCAAATCTCTTTAAATGTAGAATTATTCACAAATAATTGTTCAGTATCCAAATAATTTTGTAAGCTGGAAAATGTACTCAATTAAAACCTGAAAAATTATTGCAACATATTAAAATGAAAAAGAAACATTCTGTAAACTTTAATAAAATATATATTTTAGCTGTATATGTAATGATTGAACAGTATATGAATTTTGAATGATTTTTGGTTAACAAGATAAGTTAATGTTAAATATTCCAGATTCTATAACTCATTGAATATTAAAAATATCAAAAGTAGGTATTTAGGCAGACCGCAGTCAGATCTTCAAATGTGATTGCCAATAATCACATTTTTCTATAAAAAGTGCTTTTAAGAAATTGTAGAGTTGTGAATTTGATTCCCTCTTGATCAAACATTTAATTATTTCAACTGTTTCTACTTTCTGTTGAGAACCTATCAATGCGTGAATTTATTATTCAGTCCTAAGACTTTTTGATCTCCCCTTCAAATCCAAAAGAATTATTCCATGTTTTCTTTGCTTTTTGCTGAAATGCAAGTTTCAAGAAGGCAATAAACACACCACATTCTGCAGTCGACTTTTAGAGTCCCCCTATTGCCTGAAGGGATGCAGGCAGTTTGTCATTTAGACGTTAATTGATGGTCGTTTGAACCCTCTGAGCGGGAGATGCACAAAGAGGGGAGGAAGAGTTCACCCGTTCAACCTACCTTCTCCCAGCCGATGGGCCGATATGGTAGCGAAAGGGATTCGGCCAGTACGGCCGGAACGGTAGCGAAAGAGTTAACCTTTCTAGAAATTAAGCAGTATAGGAGTGCATTAACCTGTTTTTTCTGTACAGTTCAAGTTATGCCAATTTCGAGTTTCTATCAGAATGTGATACTAGGTAGGCCGATAATGCTAGTATACAGTTAACTGCCACAACCATTGGTATATATTTACACTAGGTTAGCTGCAACACAATTTTGTTAGGAGATTTGGGAGGAGGTACCTTTGGTTGTGCTGGAAAATTGTGTCAAAGTGAGAATAGATAGTCTTATCAAAATTTGCGCAAGAATACTTTTACTTATTTATGTTCAGCCATGTGTAAATGATGTGAGATGTGTCCTTTATTCAAAATTTGCTCATCAAAATCTGTTAGGTCAAATCTTTTGACTCCCTTTGGAAGGGGGAGTTGTGATGCCCCCTCATTCACTTTTACTTTACCTTAACCAGTTTTCCTTAATTTATGTTATATTTATCATTTTGGGGATTTTTATTTCCTTTTTGGCATCACAGTGCTCGTTTCCAAAAGTCAGGAGTTTGCGCATGCGCAACTCCGAACTTTCGATTGTCACCCGCTAAAGAGCGTGTACAATGACACACACCCTCGTGTCATAGCTTGCGTCGCTTGTCAATTTATGCAAATGTCTTTCCCGGTGTGCAACGTGACACATGCGGGATTTGTACCTCTTGTTATAACCTGGTGACATGTTGTCACAGTAGCACAGAAGATAGTAGAGTAGAGAGAGTAGTGGAGCACAGCACAGTTTAGAGATCAGTTTTAGTTTGGAGTTTGTTGAAGATGTTTGTAGTAAGAAATGATGTAGTATCTTCTTTATTGAAGTTTTGGTGAGTGCTTTTTGGAAATAAATTGTTAGTTATTTAAACCTTTTGAATCTTTACTAATTTCTTTCTCTTGAGCAACATTAGTTTGTTTTGATTAGCATTAACATAAAATTTTGACAATCATTTGATATTTTTGAATTCTTACTAATTTACGCTCGCTGGTATTTCGAACCCTAATTAAACTTTATTTTTTGGCAATTTGTTAATTATTGCCTGGCGCCTGACTCAGCTATCCGGAGCATGAAAATAATTGGATCAAAGGGTCCAAACTTTAAAAGTATTTCATTTCTTTGGAGCATTACATGCTGTACTGAATTCTTAGCATGCTGTGAGGGGCAAGAAAAAGAAGTGATCGACTATCATTAAAAAAGCCAACAAAAACCCCAATAATCCAAGTTCCTTCAGACCTATTTCCCTCTCGTCTTGTATACTCAAAGTAGTAGAGAAAACGGTCAAACACCGATTAAACTGGTTTATAGAAAATAATCCTATTCTTGATGGATATATCATCTGGATTCTGCAATAACAGAAGCATGGAGGATAACCTCATGGCTTTGACTCTTGAGGCTCAAAAATGTCTGACCTCCAAGAGATCCCTTGCAGCTGTCTTCCAAGATCTGCAGGGGGCATTTGATGGGGTTTGGCACGATGGACTTCTTTACAAGCTCTATAAGCTAGGATTAGCTGGAAATATCATGAAATTCATCCACTTCATCACTAAACATAAAACAATCCAAATTAAACTAGGAAAAGCTTTATCGAACCCTGCTAATTTACAAACATGGCATCATTCAGAGGAGTATTTTGAGTCTGACATTATTTAATTTGTACCTTTAAGATCTACCAGCACTGATTCTGATTGATTGTTTCAACATACCTGATGCCTCATTTTCCTTATTTGCTGATGATATTGCCCTGTGGAGCAGTGACACATTACATTGCCGCAACAAATTTAAAATTCAAAAGATATTGAGCCATATGTGACCAGTGGAAAATAAAAATTGCACCTGACAAATCAGCTATTCTTCTCTTCTTACACTAAGAAAATACGAACATATCAAATAAAAATAAACAATCAAGTTATACAACAAGTCAAGGGAAAAAAAATCCTTGGTATGATTATTGATTCCAAACTTGCCTGGACCCCACATATCAACCACGTTATTGAAAAAGGGAAAAAACAACTACAGCTTATTAAATACCTGTGTAGCACTACATGGGGGAGTCATCCAGCAAATCTTCTCAAATTGTATAATGCCATCATCAAACCAAAAATGAACTATGGCATATTAGTAATGTCCAATATCTCCAAGAGTAACATAAAAAAATTGGACACTCTTCAAAACTACTGCTTGAGGGCATGCACAGGAATGCTCACAAGTAGTCCTGTATTATCTATCTGGCTGAAACTGATGCTGCTAAATTCACCATGAGACGACAAACACAATTAATTAAATACTATGCCAGAATAACAATGAAGCATAGTTCTCATCACATCAAAAAGAAAATAGATAGTGAAATAACTAACAGTATTGCAACAGAGATTAAAAACCATCCCATGTACAATGAAATAAAAAATGCCAACTACAGTATCCTCTGTACCCCTCCCCCCCGCCCCCTGAAAGTATCATAGACCCAAAATAAAACTCTACATAGAAGGCATCAATAAAAAAAGTGATCACTCCATAGAAGAGATTCAAAAAATTTCCTAAAATAACGCCTATATGTGACATAAAGGGAATGTTCATAGCGTTAATTAGAGGAGATCTTGATCATTAGCCGGTAGCTCAGTGGTCCAGAGCAACTGACATGCTATCAGGAGGTCATGGGTTAATATCCCACCCGGCTCAGACAATTTTTCCTCTAAAATTGAAATCAACGTCAAAGTGCCTATTTATTACTGGATGTTGAACCGTCGAGTTTATCTGAGTTTACCTCAATATTTATTATCATTAGCATACTTGTAAGACATACTTTCCATCTATTGACAAATAAAAAGCCACTAGGGCTAAAAATTGCCTAAAATAACGCCTATATGTGACATAAAGGGAATGTTCATAGCGTTAATTAGAGGAGATCTTGATCAGCGGCCGGTAGCTCGGTGGTCCAGATCACCTGACGGGTTATCAGGAGGTCGTGGGTTCGTATCCCACCCAGCTCAGGCAATCTTTCCTCTAAAATTGAAATCAACATCAAAGTGCCTATTTATTACTGGAATCAAAGAAGATAACTTCACCTCCACTTCAAGCAATGAATTCAACTATAGAATAAATCTTGAGAATAAAATAACAAATATCAAGTCCAACTATCTTAACAGAAAACAGGAAATAGTAATAACAAGACTTAGAATTGGACATTGTCTCCTAAATAATACCTTACACAAGTTCAAAAGAATAAATTATCCTAACTGCAGTCAATGTAACAGCAGAGAGAATATTGCCCATGTTTTATTAAATTGTCCAAGATACCAAGAAGAAAGAAACTTGTTGTTCTCACATTTAAATAATTTACAGATCTCCAAAATGATCCTCCAAAATGAGATGATCCTCCAAAATCTATTGGCCAATCCAGATAAGCAGAAAAGAATTAAAATATTCAAAAAAATTATTCAACTTCTACATGACAGTCAACTTTTTCATATAATCTAAGAAATATTAATCCTATTCTGGTGGACATACTATTTTCAAGACACTAGATTTACTTTGTACATGAGGCTTTCAAAAAATGATATCTTCAACTCATTCATATTCACATGGTGCCTCAATAAATTTTGCTAATGGTCACCTTTTCCAGGTCATGCTTGCTCCATCTTGCATCCTACAGAATTTCATTGAACAGTAAGCACTAAGAAAATTCACATACAAAATGTAACCTAAGCAGAATCAAATATATATATATAGGATTTAGGAAGGCACCAACAGCTGAGCCTTTTCCTGTCTCGCCTGGAGGTGAACCTCCTTGTTCTGCTTTGGCCACGATTGTTTAATTCCATCCTTCCTCAACTTCTCTTATATCCCATGCCTTTCGATCAAGTCTTCACCCATTCTCATATCACTCTGTGTGAATTCCTAACTATTATATTTATGGGTTTGTTAACCACACCTAGTGGCTAGAGATAAATCTGAGGACAAGTTGAGAGAAAGAAAACAGATTCAATTGTCACGGGAGATCAAACTATAGTTCTGTACCATAATCTCCTGTCTAAACAGGAATCTATGGAGTGGCAGCATCCTGGATTCCCACGCCCCCCCCCCCCAAAAAAAAGATAATGGCCACTATTTTTTGGAATTCTCAGGGGATTCTGCTAGTCAACTTTAAGGAATGAATTACTACAGTTACTGGTGAATATTGTGCATCATTAATATACAAATTGAAGAACATCATCAAAGAGAAATGCCAAGGAAAGCTGTCCTGGGGAGTGAGGTTATTGCACAACAATGTGCCAGTGCACACTTCAGTTGCTGTGAAGGCTGCTATTCAGCAATGTGATTTCCAGGAATTAAATCACCCACCAAACAGCCCCAACCCAGCCCCTAGGGGCTATTTTTTGTTTTCAAAATTGAACTGGAATCTGCATGGGAAAAAATTTACAAGTGATAAAGAAGTCATTTCTGCAGCTTAGACCATTTTAAGGGCAACAATTTAGATTATTTTCTCAGTGGTATAGAAAAGTTAATTAGCCATTCTTAACAATGTATTGAAATAAAGGGTGATTATATCGAAAAATTAAAATTATTGTTTATTCCATTACCTCTTAAACGAAAGATTTCTTCGAGCAAAATTTAAAACAAAAATTAATGACTTCAATGTCATCTGTTGTTATGCCCCTACAGAGGACTCTGATGAGAACGAGAAGAAGTTTTACAGCCAGCTTCAGGATATTTTGAATTCTGTGAAGAAAGGAGATATATCTCTGTTCTAGATTACTTCAATGCCAAAGTTGGTACTGACTCTGACCTTTGGATAGGAGTTTTAGGTCTCTTTGGCATTGGTAGCTGCAATGGCAATGGGCAACGTCTCCTACAGGCAGTGGTGAAAGTAGGCCGGTACGCTGTACCTGCAAGAAATTATTTGCGTACTGGTAAAACATTTTTCAGTAGTGGCTCCGTTAATGATTTTCTTTACACATTAATGCAGTTTCGACTGAGCATTAATTTTTTAAAGAGCGAATCGTTCCTTTTAATGCCTCGATTTTTAATTATACTACTATAGTTTAACCCTTTAGATAACTGTTGCTTGAAAACCGCATACTTGAGGCGCTTGAAGGTAGGCACTCACTGGTCAGCAACGAGGGGCACGCAGACACGCATTAAAATATTCTCCCCTGCATTCTCTATGAGACAGCGCTCACTGGCAAGCAACGAAGGAATCGGTCCCGGCAATGTCGCCCACGGATTGAAGAGGGAGAATCCCAAATGGCATTTCCCCTGACTGCTAATGACGTTAAGCCCTTAATCACTTTTCCCATGGCCTTCACGACCCTCCTTGCTTTGTTTAGGAGTTTGACCACCGCTTTTGATGCATGCGCAAAGCTAGCTGAATCATAAAATTCCACGGGAAAATCTTTGCAAGTGAGCGAAGTTGCAGAGGAAACAGCAATTCCTAGTGACAATGCCATGCCTCCGTTGCTGACCAGTGAGTGCCTACTTAAGGTTCCATTTCTGCCGACAGGGAGTACCAAGGGGGAGTGCTAATCCAAATATCTGAAGTAGTGCGGTCTCTCTTTGAGCAATTAGTAAAAGCAGACTGGGAAAAGAGAACAGAACTAGACAGACAAAGGTGATTACAACCAAAGCCGTCCCTCGGGGAGTCATTAAGTATCTATGAACAATGCACATCCGCTGCAGCTGTCTGGGTTTGGTCTTAATCCCTATCCAAAGCAGAAATGGGAAAAAGGGAACTTAGACTTCAAAGAACTTAAATGTTGAAAAGTAATCCTTTGCAAGATAATATTTCAGGTTTTCTAATTTTCGTCTTTTTAATCTAAAGGGCCCGAGTTTGAGCCACGGGTAATACATGGATGTTTGTTTTGTTTCTCTGCTGAGGTCCCGCCATCCTTACAAACCTTCTACTATGGCATATAAACTGACAGGTTGCTGTTAAGACCTCTGTGGCAAGCAGTGACTTCTGGTATAAATATATTTTTGCAAATAATTTATATATTGCTGAACTGAAAATCCTAACATTTCTGAGCATAACGGAAGGCAATTTAATGGGGGCAATGGGGCACATGCTTCCCCAAATTTAACTAATGAGTTTGAAGTTTGGGAGAGGGTCCCATAAAAGTTGGCCATTATTTTTCTTAAATATAATTTTCGATTAGCACTATAAATAGAGCTGCCATTTTTTGAGATTTAAATATCCAGAGATCATAAAGTTGGCTTTAAGTAAATTCCGCTCCCCCCCCCCAAAAAACCCCCCTAATAATAGCAATATATTTATTTAAAATAATCAATGCCATCATTCATCATCATCATCATCATCCTCAAGCAGCCATGGGCTACATAGGTCCAACCAGACCGTGCAATTTAGTTCTCCAAGCAAGTCTATCCTGAGCTACATCTACTGCATCTGGCCACTACACACCAATTCTAACAAGGTCCTGTTTGACATTGTCTGCCCACCGCATCCTAGGTCTCCCCTTCTTTCTGAGACCTTTAGGCACACTGTTCATAACCCTATTCGCCAATCTATAATTATTCATACGGGCAACATGGCCAAACCAACGGAGTCTCTCTCTGCACAATATGCTGCTTAAAGGAGGTTGCAAACTCCTTTGCCTAACCTCATCATTAGTTACAAAGTTGAACCACCTAATGCCCAAGATACTGCGTAAGCATCTGGAATCAAAAGCATCTAGTTTCCTGTTATCTTGTTTACAAAGTGTCCAAGTTTCACTACCATAACCAACCCTAGAAAGAACCAAACTATTATACAGTCTAATTTTACTCTTTAGGTATATACGCCTATTTCTCCACAATCACCATAGGTTCTTAAAAGTCCCGGCAGCAATCCCTATTCGTCTGTTAATCTCATGCCGCACATCACCATTATCTGCTACATAGCTCCCAAGATAATTAAACTGTGACACCTGCTCAAGACTGCAACCATTCAGATTAACTGAATCACAGCCTGCCTGACCAATTTTCATCACTTTAGTTTTCTCTCTGTTTATAACCAAACCTACTCTATTACCAGTCTCATCAGCAGCTCGAATGAAAGAGTTCATCTCATCAACATCATTTGCCAAAAGGGCTAAATCATCAGCATAATCTAAATCAGAAATTTTCGTATCTCCAGCCCATTTAAGGCCAAAATCTTTCCCTTGAAGTGAATTTCGCATAACATAATCAATAACCAAGAGAAAAGGAGACAAAATGCACCCTTGTCGAACACCAGAAGTAATGCAAAACCAATTGCTAGAAGCCTTACCAACTCTCACACACGACTCGGTGTTATTATAGAGAGCTTTCATAATGTTAACTAACTTGTCTGGTATACCATATGATCTCACAATCAACCACAAATTATGACGAGCAACAGAGTCGAAAGCCTTTTTGAAATCAACAAAGCTAGCAACCAAAGGTTTCTGAAACTCTAAACATTTCTCAAGAATCTGCCTAAGTGAAAACATCAGATCCACACATCCCCTACCACTTCTAAATCCACATTGCTCATCACGCAATTGACTGTCAACCAGATTCTTAATTCTATTAAGCACAATCATGGAAAGAACTTTACCTGGAACAGAGAGTAGGCTGATACCCCTATAGTTATCACAAGAACTGCGATCACCTTTTTTGAAAATAGGGATAACAATAGCTCTGGTAAAATCCTTAGGAACCATGCCTTTATCATAAAAGATATTCAGAATTTCAGTCATCCAAGTGGTAACCGAAACATTCCCAGCTCTAAGCATTTCCGTAGTAATTTCATCTACCCCTGGGGATTTATGAAGTTTAAGTTTAGAAACAGCCAAAATAACTTCTGATTGTGTTATAGGGCCAACATTAAAGCCACCAATGCATCTATTATCATTGCAAACAATGGGAGTAGAACTAACTACATTGTTTAGAACATCACTGAAATGCTCAGCCCACCTAGCCATGACAGAATCCTCCCCTTCTATAACCTTACCTAGTTTATCCTTCAATCCTTGTATGCCTGTCCGATTTCTACCACACAAATCATTAACTATCTGGTACAACTCTCTGCTGTTGTGCTGTCTAACTGCTTCCTCGGCTTTGTCAGCCAAACCATCAAGCCAAAGATTCTTATCAGCAGCTAACTGATCCTTTATAAGTTTATTAAGGTCTCTGTAATGCTTTCTATTAGTACTAGTAGGGTATTGATTAAGGGCATTCCTGCAATTCTTTCTTTCCGAAATAAGCTCAAGTGCCTTATCACTCAGATAATTTTGCCTCTTCTGCTCCTTTTTTCCTAAAAGAGTACTGTTAGTGTCCAAAAAAGCCTGTTTAAAATGATCCCATTCTTCCTCAACTTCAGTAGTTAGCAAACCAGGACAAACCAATGACTAAGTAACCTATCATGGTAAGCTTTGGCTATAACTGGATCTTTCAGTATTAAAAGTAAATTTTTTAACCCTAGCACAACACTTTTTAAGTTTAAGTTGCAACACACTTTTAACAAGGTAATGGTCAGATCCAATTTCAGCTCCCCTATATGCCCTGGTATTCCTAACAGAACTAGCCCATTTGCTGTTAATTAATATGTAATCAATCATATTCTTATGCAGCCCATCAGGTGAAACCCATGTGTACTTATGTATGTCGCAGTGTTTGTAATAAGCGTTAGTTATTCTGAATCCATTGAGTTTACTTACCTGTAGGAGACGTTGCCCATGCCATTGCAGCTACCAATACCAAAAGGGCCTATTACTCCTCCCCAAAGGTCAGAGTCATACCAACTTTGGCATTGAAGTCACCAAGAACAAGGGTAATATCTCCTTTCTTGACAGAATTCAAAATATCCTGAAGTTGTTCATAAAAACCTATCCTTCTCATCCTCATCAGCATCCTCAGTGGGGGCATAACAGCAGATAACATTCAAGTCTTTAACACTTGTCTGAAATTTTGCTGTAAGAAACCTTTCATTAATGCACTCATATCCTAGAAGAGCATCGCTAGCGTGTCTGCTGAGAAGCAGACCCACGCCTTGGTGATGCTTATTGTCATCCCTCCCTGAAAAGAGAAATTTAAGATTATTTTTAAGAATCTGACCTTTATCTGTCCATCTGGTCTCTTGCAAGCCGAGAATATCTAAATTATAACGGTGGAATTCTTGTGTGAGGACATCAAGAGAAAAAGCTCTGTGCAGAGTCCTCACATTCCAACTACCTATGGAGAGAAAATGGTTAGTGGGATGTTTAAAGAAACTATGTTTATTGAGAGAGGGAATGCCGACAATATCAAACAGCCCCCTAATCGCAGACATGGGGCAAAGACCCGTTCCCCCACTACTAAAGGCTGAAGCCATCTACACTGGAAGACTTCCTCCAATGTAGAATTTGACGATGCCAATAGAAGCAAAGAGTTCAGGTGCCTGCGATGACCTCTGCTCAGGATTATCCACCAGCTGATAAACATATCCTGTGAATCTATTCACTTGGGGCTGTCAACCCACAAACAAACAGAAAACACAGCGGAAGATTTTCCCTCCACAGAAGCCCACCAGTGCAGCAAAATCAGGATCCATAATCAAGCTCAGAGCCATATATCTGTCCAGTCCAGTAGGTTTATATGGTCAGCACCAGGACCCTGTGTGGTTGACCACTCCTCAGCAGGGTAGAAAAAAAAGAAAAGTAGCCATAGTTGTCCAGATCAGTAGGCCACATTAATCTGGCAGCCCTCCCCTTCCATTCACTTCCACAAGAGAGTATCTCTTTTGAAAGATACTAACGGTCTGCACCACGAGAAGGCGGGGTCGGACATTAGGTGCTAGGCCTGGCCGGTTCTATGCATCATCACAGGGGATTGGTACATAGCTCTCCTTCCAGTGACTACCTAGCTACCATTTACAGACCACGCCATCATTATTGTTTCAAAATTTTATTAATTAATAAAAAATATATATTTTTAAAATTCAGATTCATATATTCAATTATTTTTACAATCCTTTTAAAAACTTTTCGTTCCAGCTTCTGAATATATTCTAAACATTTTGCACAATTCACATTATAATCAGTTTTCGCGCATAATTCTGCTTTCACTCGAATCTTGTTAATTTTTTTATTTAAATTGAAATATAGGGTCTTTTTTAGTTTGAGCCCAATTCCTGGGTTCCAGCCCCTGATAATGCATGGATGCTTGTATAGTTTTTCTACTAAGTTCCCCCCCCCCTCATACTCACAAGAAAAAAAAAAGGAATTGGGCTTTTTTTTGTTTGGCTTTCATAATAGATTTTTTTTTAAAAATGCGTTTAGCATTGGTTTTTAAGGGAAGTGCTAAATTTTGTAGCTGGTTTCTCTAGTCATTTTAGCGAGTTGAGCTTGGTTGAATCCAGTAATCGTGTGTACAATCTACAGTTTTGCCCATTTCATAATCTGTGTAGGCCATGGTAGTACAATGGCCATGGCCAGCAATTCTTTGATCATTTCAAAACCGTAATTGCAGAAAACAGAAATTTGCTTTCAATAACCAAAGTCTTGAGATAGATTTCAAAACATGGAGTCTCCTGATGAAAACCGGAAAGGTGGCATCCCTAACTGTACGCGAACTATTTATAACTTTCTTTTTTCTTGATAAGCTACATAGAGAACAGAGAAGGGCAGTTGAAGCTACTTCTAGATTATACAGGCCTTCTTGTACAAGAATAGCACAGAACAAACAACTATGCCAGTACAGGATTCAAACCTGGATCACCATAGAGAATATTTGTGAGTATCGGAGGGGGCGGGAGGACCTCGGTAGAAAAACAACACAAGCATCCATATATGGGACCTGGATTCAGGACCCTATAGTTATGAATTTTCTTTCTCGCATTGTCTTTCTGCTAAGATCTTATCTTCATAATTGGTCTTCTGACATCTTAAATTGACATGCTCTTATGAGACCTGTGAGAAAACAGTTATTTGAGGGGTGTTAAAAAAATAATCAACTAAGAATTTACTTCACTAGTAATTTTTCACTTTATTTGTTTTTTACCCTTGGAATTTAACCTTCAGTGTCACAAGTTATAGTATTGGTATACATACTAGATACGTCAAGCCATTTCGGATCTCAAAATGTCGGAATCATAATAATCAAATAATTAAAAAAAAATTGATTGTCAACTTCTGATAAAGATTATTATCAAATTTTTAATTGCACCAAACAATAATTTTGTATTAAAAATAATGCTAAAGCATGATTTTGGTCCTCAAGAGTGCTTAGCAAAATCGTCTTGCATCTTTTTTTGGCAAAAGTCACACTTTTCTTACCGTATTTTTGATTCCCGAATCCTGCAGTTTTGCATATATAGTATGTCGGGATATCACAGAAGTGAAATTTCCGTACTTTTTATAATCATTTACTAAACTTTATGAATTTTATAGGTTACTCTTAATCTTCAATAAATGTTATTCTAAAAAACTGCTATATTTGGCACTTGGGTTTAGATTATGCAAGTTGAATGATCATAATTAAAATATCAGTCAAAAGTTTATTTTTTCTTCTAACAAATTGCATTAAGTTCTAAAATAATTTTAAAACACCTACATATTATATTTTTTGAATAAGGCTGAAATACAAGAATAGAACGCAATTAGGAAACATTTAGGTATATTAATATTTTTTCACATTAAAATTGCATAAATCATTCCCTATTTGCAAAAAACATAGAATGAAAGACAAAATACAGGGACACTGTACTTTCGAAGCCACACAGTCATTATTACCCCTGCACTATGGCTTCACTGGAGTGTTGCCTGTGTGTGATTTTCCACACATAGCTATACTTTGAAGCGTACTGGAAAGAAGTGAAATCTACTTTCACCACTGCCTATAGGTAAGTAAACTCATTGGTTTCAAAATAACTAACACTTATTACAAACACCGTGACATACATAAGTACACAGGGGTTTCACCTGATGGGATGCATACAAATATGATTGGTTACATATTAATTAACAGAAAATGGGCTAGTTCTGTTAGGAATACCAGGCATATAGGGAAACTGAAATTGGATCTGACCATTACCTTGTTAAAAGTGTATTGCAACTTAAACTTAAAAAGTGTTGTGCTAAGGTTAAAAAATTTACCTTTAATACTGCAGCTCTGAAAGACCCATTTATAGCTAAAGCTTACCACAACAGGTTACTTCGTCATTATGACAATCATGATTGCTTACTGCTGAAGTTGAGGAAGAATGGGGCCATTTTAAACAGGCTTTTTTGGAAACTAACAGTACTCTTTTAACAAAAAAGAAGCAGAGGAGACAGAATTATTTAAGTGATAAGGCACTTGAGCTTATTTCAGAAAGAAGGAACTGCAGGAATGTCCTTAATCAGCACCTTACTAGTCCTAATAGAAAGCATTACAGAGAGCTTAATAAACATGCGAAGGATCACTTAGCTGCTAAGAAACTTTAGCTTGATGGCTTGGCTGACAAAGCAGAGAAAGCAGTTAGGCAGCACAACAGCAGAGAGCTGTACCAGATAGTTAATATTTTATGTGGTAGAACATGGACAGGTATACAGGGATTGAAGGGGAAAAAAAGTAAGATTATACAAGTAAGATTATACTATCATGGCTAGGTGGGCTGAGCATTTCAGTGATGTTCTAAACAATGTGGCTATTTCTACTCCCATTGTCTGTATTGATGATAGATGCATTGGTGGCTTTAATGTTGGCCCTATAACAGAATCTGAAGTCATTTTGGCTATTTCTAAACTTAAACTTCATAAATCCCCCGGGGTAAATGAAATTACTACAGAAATGATTAGAGATGGGAATGTTTCGGTTACCACTTGGATGACTGAAATTCTGAATATCTTTTATGATAAAGGCATGGTTTCTAAGGATTTTACCAGAGCTATTATTATCCCTATTTTCAAAAATGGTGATCGCAGTTCTTGTGATAACTATAGGGGTATCAGCCTACTCTCTATTCCAGGTAAAGTTCTTTCCATGATTGTGCTTAATAGAATTAAGAATCTGGTTGACAATCAATTGTGTGATGAGCAATGTGGATTCAGAAGTGGTAGGGGATATGTAGATCAGATATTTTCACTTAGACAGATTGTTGAGAAATGTTTAGAGTTTCTGAAACCTTTGGTTGCTAGCTTTGTTGATTTCAAAAAGGCTTTCGACTCTGTTGCTCGTCATAATTTGTGGTTGATTGTGATATCATATGGTATACCAGACAAGTTAGTTAACATAATGAAAGCTCTCTACAATAACACTGAGTCGTGTGTGAGAGTTGGTAAGTCTTGTAGCAATTGGTTTAGCATTATGTCTGGTGTTCGACAAGGGTGCATTTTGTCTCCTGTTCTCTTTAGTTTGGTTGTTGATTATGTTATGCGAAATTCACTTCAAGGGAAAGATTTTGGCCTTAAATGGGTTGGAGATAGGAAAATTTCTGATTTAGATTATGCTGATGATTTAGCCCTTTTGGCAAATGATGTTGATGAGATGAACTCTTTCATTCAAGCTGTTGATGAGACTGGTAGTAGAGTAGGTTTGGTTATAAACAGAGAGAAAACTAAAGTGATGAAAATTGGTCAGGCAGGCTGTGATTCAGTTAATCTGAATGGTTGCAGTCTTGAGCAGGTGTCACAGTTCAATTATCTTGGGAGCTATGTAACAGATAATGGTGATGTGCGGCATGAGATTAACAGACGAATAGGGATTGCTGCTGGAACTTTTCAGAATCTATGGAGAGTGTGGAGAAATAGGCGTATATACCTAAAGACTAAAATTAGACTGTATAATAGTTTGGTTCTTTCTAGGGTTGGTTATGGTAGTGAAACTTGGACGCTGTGTAAACAAGATAACAGGAAACTAGATGCTTTTCATTCTAGATGGTTACATAGTATCTTGGGTATTAGGTGGTTTAACTTTGTGACTAATGATGAGGTTAGGCAAAGGAGTCTGCAACCTCCTTTAAGCAGCATACTGCGCAGAGAGAGACTCCGTTGGTTTGGCCATGTTGCCTGTATGGATAATTATAGATTGGCGAATAGGGTTATAAACAGTGTTATAAACAGGGTTATAAACACAGTGCTCCTCAGAAGGAGGGGGAGACCTAGGATGTGGTGGGCAGACAATGTCAAACAGGACCTTGTTAGAATTGGTGTGCAGTGGTCAGATGCAGCAGTTGCAGCTCAGGACAGATATGCTTGGAGAATTAAACTGCAGGGTCTGGTTGGACCTCCGTAACCCATGGCTGCTTGAGGATGATGATGATGACAATATAAATAATTTTACAAAGCCATCTGATTGCCATTTTTTAGAAGCACTAAACGGTATTGCCAATTTTATTTTTAACATTCCTATTTGCTGAAGCAACCTTCTGATTAAAGCTCACAAGTTTGATTTGAACTATTATCAACAAATATTTCCTTAGATTTTCAAAAATCTCCTAAAAATAACAAACAAAACTGCTATTTTTAAAAACGATAAATTTTGAAAGTAATTACAAAATACATAACGCAATGTTTTTTTTTTCCATTTCACACTCTTTTCTGTCATAAACCTATTTCAGTATTACCAAGTTATTTTAATCATTTTTCCAATCATTCTTCAAATTGAACCTGAAAGTAAGCACATTCTTCTTAGAAATTCTGGTTGCATCATCATCCTCAAGCAGCCATGGGCTACGGAGGTCCAACCAGACCGTGCAATTTAGTTCTCCAAACTAGTCTGTCCTGAGCTACATCTACTGCATCTGGCCACTGCACACCAATTCTAACAAGGTCCTGTTTGACATTGTCTGCCCACCACATCCTAGGTCTCCCCCTCCTTCTGAGGAGCACTGTGTTTATAACCCTGTTTATAACACTGTTTATAACCCTATTCGCCAATCTATAATTATCCATACGGGCAACATGGCCAAACCAACGGAGTCTCTCTCTGCGCAGTATGCTGCTTAAAGGAGGTTGCAGACTCCTTTGCCTAACCTCATCATTAGAACCCTAGAAATTAACCTCATCATTCTAACCGTAGAAAGAACCAAACTATTATACAGTCTAATTTTAGTCTTTAGGTGTATACACCTATTTCTCCTCACTCTCCATAGATTCTTAAAAGTCCTGGCAGCAATCCCTAGCTCCGAAGATAATAAAACTGTGACACCTGCTCAAGACTGCAACCATTCAGATAAACTGAATCACAACCTGCCTGACCAATTTTCATCACTTTAGTTTTCACCCTGTTTATAACCAAACATACTCTACTATCAGTCTCATCAACAGCTCTAATGAAAAAGTTCATCTCATCAATACCATTTAAGGCCAAAATCTTTCCCTTGCAGTGAATTTTGCATAACATAATCAATAACCAAACTAAAGAGAAAAGGAGACAAAATGCACCCTTGTCGAACATCAGAAGCAATGCTAAATCAATTGTTATAAGCTTTACCATCACACACAACTCAGTGTTATTATAGAGAGCTTTCATTATGTTAACTAGCTTGTCTGGTATACCATATGATCTGACAATCAACCACAAATTATCACGATCAACAGAGTCGAAAGTCTTTTTGTGAAATCAACAAAGCTAGCAACCAAAGGTTTCTGAAACTCTTAAACATTTCTCAAGAACCTGCCTAAGTGAAAATATCTGATCCACACATCCCCTACCACTTCTGAATCCACATTGCTCATCACGCAATTGATTGTCAACCAGATTCTTAATTCTATTAAGCACAATCATGGAAAGAACTTTACCTGGAACAGAGAGTAGGCTGATACCCCTATAGTTATCACAAGAATTGCGATCACCTTTTTTGAAAATAGGGATAACAATAGCTCTGGTAAAATCCTTAGGAACCATGCCTTTATCATAAAAGATATTCAGAATTTCAGTCATCCAAGTGGTAACTGAAACATTCCCAGCTCTAAGCATTTCCGTAGTAATTCTGGTTGCAGTTGCATTTAATTAGTTATGCTTCACTGAGTCAAACAAGATGCAGATGGCTGACACATGCTATCTCCATTCTGTGTGCTGTGTTTTTTACAGTTTTAATCCAGCATATTGGATACTCTTTGTAAAGTTAGTATATTTTTATATTTAAATCTTAGTTAGTTTTCATTTTAGTAGATTTATTTTCGGAGTCAATCAATAAGCATACATTTTTTCATAGTTATGTTATATTGTAAGGCCAGCCTACAACTTGTTTGCTGTGGATATTTTAACATTGCATCACGCTATATGTTAATTTTTATTTTATTATTTATTACTTTTCCAGCAAAACTTTGATATAGTATCATTTTCTGAAAATAAATGAGGTCTTCAATATGAAAGCAAATTGATTTCTGTATATTTACTTCTGTTAGTTAGTGATCTTCAATCGAGTGATTTATCGATCTTTCCGAGTTATGCTAGATCGGAGGGCACCTTAAAGGTTGTTGCAGATATTTTATTTAATATCCCATTAGGTTATATGTAATTTTTCTTTTATTATTTCTTGTTTTTTTAATAAAAAAAACTTTGATCTTTACCGTATATAATATATACTTATAATATATACTTATAAGTATATATTAATATAATATATATTTTACCGTATACCATATATAACATGACCTATTTATGCTGATTGGTTATTTTTTTTTTAATTCTAAAGTTGACTTGTTTATCTAACTCAGCACAGTTGGCTAAAAGCATGGAATTTTCTCCAAGTATGGTACCAAGAAAAAAAATTACGAAACAAGAAAAATATTTATTTAAAATAAAAAAAAATAATTTTTTTTTGCCATTCAGTAATATATACATTCTATCCATGCACAATGTAATAATTTCTATTAGTTTTTTTTGTATGTGTGTGTTGCCAGATGCATTTCTTTACATGACTCTAAAAAAGGTCCGATTAAAATGAAACATATGGTCTTTATTGTTAAATATTATAATCTCAGAAAATCCAGAATTAAATGCTGATTAATTTGGTATACAACATGCCATAATTCCTTTAATTAGTTATTTGACAAAAAAAAAGTTCTAGAGTTCAATGTTTTTTTTTTCGGCTGAGCATAGACAGAAAATAGTTTGGCCTCTGGATGGAAACCTGTTTTTCAGGCTGAACACTGGAAGGGTTAAAGGACAAAACCTGCTTTGGATTGGCAGTGACTTCTGACTCTTCCAGACTGAATTATTTCTCGCTAGTAAAAACTGTGTTTTACCTAAATTTTTAGCAACAGGTTTAACTTTGTAGACTATTATATAAGCTAAATATAAATGATTTATAAGTATGCTGTTTCACATAAAGTTATTATGTTTATATACTTACTTGGCTATTTTAATATCTTGATCAGATACATTTTTGGTCATTTCCCTCATTTGAGTCACAACTGCTTTAACCAACTGAAATCAAGTACAAAAATTATCAGAACTTAACCAGTTTTGATGCTTATACATATATTTTTCCAACAATTTTTATAAATTATAAAAATACTAGAACATAGTGTGAAAACTAAATATTAAACACGAGAAAGATAAAAATTTTATGATGTAATCATTTACATATGTTATATTCAAAACTTATTTACTTGCCTGTTGCATGTCATTGGGCTGGCCAGCCAAATATACTCCAAACAATCCAGTGTCTGAATAATTAATGTTTATGCTTGATACCTAAAAGTCAAAATACATCAAATATTTATGTCATATAAAAAAAATTACAATCATTTACATAAAAACAACCAATGCACCATAAAATCATAAAACATAGATGACAATCACAGCATTACCTGTTTGACATTTTAATGTCAATATATCAATAAATATTTTATGGAAAAAATTTCGCCAACATACACGACTTGAACCAGCATCTCACCAGAAACATGCCAGAGTATTCTTACCAATTGAACTAATACTGGCTCATCTTTTTTCCACTAATTTAAGACTTTAAACTCTTCACCAATGATTTTCGGTGCCTACCATTGGTGTCATCTATGATCTACAGGTGGCAACTATTTCTTTTTATATTGCACTGAGTAAGATGGAATAGTCTCTTCACTCTATTTAGCATTAATGATTTAAACATAGGTGACAATCACAGCATTACCTGGTTGACATTTTAACGTCAATATATCAATAAATATTTTCTAGAAAAAATTTTACCAACATACAGGACTTAAACCAGCATCTCTCCAGAAACATGCCAGAGTATTCTTACCAATTGAACTAATGCTGGCTCATCTTTTTTCCACTAATTTAAGACTTTAAACTCTTCACTGATGATTTTCAGTGCCTACCATTGGTGCCATCTATGATCTACAGGTGGCAACTATTTCTTTTTATATTGCACTGAGCAAGATGGAAATAATAGTTTCTTCACGCTATTTAGCATTAATGATTTAAACGTAGGTGACAATCACAGCATTACCTGGTTGCCATTTTAACACCAAATATCAATAAATATTTTGCGGAAAAAATTTAAACGACATACAGGACTTGAACCCGCATCTCTCCAGAAACATGCCAGAGTATTCTTACCGACTGAACTAATGCCAGCTCATCTTTTCCACTAATTTAATAAACTCTTCACTGATGATTTTCGGTGCCTACCATTGGCGCCATCTATAATCTATGGCAACTATTTCTTTTTATATTGTGCTGATTAAGATGGAAATAATAAAGTCTCTTCATGCTATTTAGCATTATTAATGACTTAAACATAGGTGACAATCACAGCATTACATGTTGACATTTTAATATCAATATATCAATAAATATTTTGTGGGGGGAAAAAAATCATTGGTGAAGAGTTTAAAGTCTTAAATTTGTGGAAAAAAGATAAGTCAGCATTAGTTCAATCGGTATGAATACTCTGGCATGTTTCTGGAGAGATGTGGGTTCAAGTCCCATATATCAGCAAAATTTTTTCGACAAAATATTTATTGATATAAAAATCAACCAGGTAATGCTCTGATTGTCACATGTTTAAATCATTAATAACGCTAAATAGCGTGAAGAGACTTTATTATTTCCATCTTACTCGGCACAAAATAAAAAGAAATAGTTGTCACCCATAGATCATAGATGGCGCCAAAAATCATCGGTGAAGTTTCTTAAATTAGTGGAAAAAAAGATGAGCCGGTATTGGTTCAATCGGTAAGAATACTCTGCCATGTTTCTGGAGAGATGTTGGTTCAAGTCCAGTATATCATCAAAATTTTTTCACACAAAATATTTATTGATAAAATCATAGATGTGAAATGAGGAAAATAATCAGACAATCAATATAGCATTTTAAATTAGTTAAAAAATATATTAACCAAAAACATCAGAGCATCAATTATTTAATAACTAGTCATGCTTCTATGCAGCTCCTTGAAGGTTTTTTTTAATGTTCCAGTGAAAGTCACTGTATCCATTGAATAAAAAAAAATATCCCCCTCAAGCAGCTTGCTTGCCACAAAGGTTTAACAGCAAACAGGAGCATGTTAGTTTAATACGTCATACTAGAGGATCTGTGAGGATAGCATTTAACACCCATGTAATCTAGCTTTAGTACAAATGCCATAAGATGTAAGCAACATAGTCAAAGAATATACGGGGAACTTGATCTATGTATCAGCACAGACAATATAACTATTAAATTAAAAGTCAAAACTGAAGAACAGGAAAATGAAAGTGGTTAAGCTCAAATATGGTTCTATTATAGGTAGACACTTGTATTTTTAAAACAAAATGAGGTGACATGAAATAAACCCACATAAGAAATTTGGGGCCATGCAGTAAGCTATTGAGAAGTTAAGGGGATTCAAACTGTTTGCCCAAAATGAAAAAAAAAATATTGGAATTATCTAATACTTCTGGTTTTCAACTTGAAATGGGTTCTATTGGAGGTGAGGATATCAGTTTCACTCGAATTTTTTACACAATATGGAATGGCACTTTCCATTAACTGTATTATTTACTATAAGTATTATATATTTAATATTTATTTAAGTATAGTTACAATTATATATTTAAGAATAATTTATAAGAAAAAAACAATAAAAATACTTTAAAATCGAAAGTTTGTTAAAACATTGATCAAAAGCTGATGTGCATAGTTCTCAGATGACACAATTTCCAGTAGTCATCATCCTCATCCTCAAGCAGCCATGGGCTATGGAGATCCAACCAGACCATGCAATTTAGTTCTCCAAGCATATCTGTCCTGAGCTACATCTGATGCATCTGGCCACTGCACACCAATTCTAACAAGGTCCTGTTTGACACTGTCTGCCCACTGCATCCTAGGTCTCCCCCTCTTTCTGAGGCCTTTAGGCGCACTGTTCATAACCCTATTTGCCAATCTATAATTATTCATACAGGCAACATGAGCAAACCAATGTAGTCTCTCTCAGCACAATATGCTGCTTAAAGAAGATTGCAGACTCCTTTGCTTAACCTCATCATTAGTCACAAAGTTGAACCACTTAATGCCTAATATACTGCGTAAGCATCTAGAATCAAAAGCATCTAGTTTCCTGTTATCTTGTTTATAAAACATCCAAGTTTTACTACCATAACTAACCCCAAAAAGAACCAAACTATTATACAGTCTAATCTTAGTCTTTAGGTGTATATGCCTATTTCTCCACACTCTCTATAGATTCTTAAAAGTCCTGGCAGCAATCCCTATTCTCCTGTTAATCTCATCCCACACATCACCAGTATCTGTTACATAGCTCCGAAGATAATTAAAAATTTGTGACACTTGCTCAAGACTGCAACCATTCAGATAAACTGAATCACAGCCTGTCTGACCAATTTTCATCCCTTTAGTTTTCTCTCTGTTTATAATCAAACCTACTCTACTATCAGTATCAACAACAACTTGAATGAAAGAGTTCATCTTATCAACATCATTTGCAAAAAGGGCTAAATCATCAGCATAACATAAATCAGAAATTTTACAGACCATTAAAAAAAATTTGGCTTTAAATGAATTGGCTTTAAAATTGAATGAATGAATTGGCTTGAAAAAAATTTGGCTTTAAATGGTCTGGAAAATTAAAAAAAAAATTCCAGACCATTTAAAGCCAAAATATTTCTCTTGCAGTGAATTTTGCATAACATAATCAATAACGAAACTAAAGAGAAAAGGAGACAAAATGCACATTGTCGAACATCAGAAGCAATACTAAACCAATTGTTATAAGCCTTACCAACTCTCACTCACGACTCAGTGTTATTATAGAGAGCTTTTATTATTAACTAACATATCTGGTATACCATATGATCTCACAATCAACCACAAATTATGACAATCAACAGAATCGAAAGCCTTTTTTAAATCAACAAAGCTAGCAACCAAAGGTTTCTGAAACTCGAAATATTTCTCAAGAATCTGCCTCAGTGAAAATATCTGATCCACACATCCACTACCACTATTGAATCCACATTGCTCATCGTGCAATTGCCTGTCAACCAGATTCTTAATTCTATTAAGCACAATCATGCAAATAACTTTACCTGGAACAAAGAGTAGGCTGATACCCCTATAGTTATCACAATAACTGCGATCACCTTTTTTGAAAACAGGGTAATAATAGCTCTGGTAAAATTGTTAGGAACCTTGCCTTTATCATAAAAGATATTCAAAATTTCAGTCATCCAAGTGGTAACAGAAACATTCCCATGTCTATGCATTTCCGTAGTAATTTCATCTACCCCTGGGGATTTATGAAGTTTAAATTCAGAAATAGCCAAAATAACTTCAGATTGTGTTATAGGGCCAACATTAAATCCAGTAATGCATCTATCATCATTACAAACAATGGGAGTAGAACTAACCATATTTTTTAGAACATCACTGAAATGCTCAGCTCACCTAGCCATGACAGAATTCTCACCTTCTTTAATTTTCAAACCCTGTATACCTGTCCGTTTTCTACCACACAAAACGTTAACTATCTGGTACAGCTCTCTGCTGTTGTACTGTCTAACTGCTCCCTCAGCTGCATCTGGCCACTGCACACCAATTCTATCTGTGCCAAGCCATCAAGCTAAAGATTCTTATCAGCAGCTGACTGATCCTTTACATGTTTATTAAGCTCTCTGTAATGCTTTCTATTAGGACTAGTAGGGTATTGATTAAGGACATTCCTGCAGTTCTTTCTTTCTGAAATAAGCTCAAGTGCCTTATAACTCAGATAATTCTGCCTCCTCTGCTCCTTTTTTCCTAAAAGAGTACTGTTAGTTTCCAAAAAAGCTTGTTTTTAAATGATCCCATTCTTCCTCAACTTCAGTAGTAAGCATACCATGACTGTCATAATGACTAAGTAACCTGTCATGGTGAGCTTTGGCTATAACTGGGTCTTTCAGAGCTACAGTATTAAAGGCAAAATTTTTAACCTTAGCACAACACTTTTTAAGTTTAAGTTGCAAGACACTTTTAACAAAGTAATGGTCAGATCCAATTTCAACTCCCATATATACCCTGGTATTCCTAACAGAACTAGCCCATTTGCTGTTAATTGATATATAATCAATCATATTTGTATGCAGTCAATCAGATGAAACCCATGTGTACTTATGTATGTCGAGGTGTTTGTAATAAGTGTTAGTTATTCTCAAACCATTAAGTTTACTTACCTGTATGAGACATTGCCCATTGCTATTGCAGCTACCAATACCAAAAGTGTCAGAGTCTGTACCACTTTGGCATTGAAGTCACCTAGAACATGGGAAATATCTCCTTTCTTGACAGAATTCAAAATATCCTGAAGTTGTCCATAAAACCTATCCTTCTGATCCTCATCGGTATCCTCAGTGGGGGCATAACTGCAGATAACATTCAAGTCTTTAATGCTTGTCTGAAATTTGGCTGTAAAAAACCTTACATTAATGCACTCATATCCAAGTAGAGCATCACTGGTGTATCTACTGAAAAGCAGACCCACACCTTGGAGATGCTTATTATCGTTTCTCCCTGAAAAAGAGAAATTTAAGATTATTTTCATGAATCTGACCTTTATCCGTCCATCTGGTCTCTTGCAAGCAGAGAATAATGGTGGAATTCAGATTCCTGCAATGACCTCTGCTCAGGATTATCCACCAGATGATAAACATATCCCATGACTCTGTTCACTTGAGACTGTCACCCCACAAACAGAAAACACAGCAGGAGATTTTCTCTCCATAGAAGCCCACCAGTGCAGCAAATTCAGGATCCATAATCGAACTCAGAGCCTTATTTGTCCAGTAGGTTCATATGGTCAGCACCAGGACTCTGTGTGGTTGACCACTCCTCAAGCAGGGTAGAAAAAAAAAAGAAAGGTAGCCATAGTTGTCCAGATCAGTAGGCCACACAAATCTGGCAACCCTCCCCTTCCATTCACTTCCACAAGAGAATATCTCTTTTGAAAGATACCAACGGCGGCCTGCACCACGAAAAGGCAGGGTCGGACATTAGGTGCTAGGCCTGGACGGTTCTATGCATCATCACAGGGGATTGGTGCATATCTCTCCTTTGTGACTACTAGCTACCATTTACAGTAGTAAAAAAAGTAATATTCTTACTTTAAAAGTTTAGAAAGCAATACAACTGTAGTAGAGCTACAAATAACACAATACACAGAAATGCAACCAATCAATAATCTAAGTCTGGGATGGCAGAAAAAAGACATAAACTAAATCAGCGCTACTTGATGTTTTTACAGTGACTGAACATGCTCTTATGTTCACTGTAGATTCAAATAGATTTGCTTTTAAACTTTATCATAATTTTTTCAAGTGGCATCAACAGGTAAAAAATATATATCATAGATTTAAATGTTATTTTTGATATTTAAATAGGAACAGTTGAAAAAAATTCAGATTAAGAAGATTTGAAAAATTCTTTTTTTTTTTCACAACCTTGTACTACGGAAGCAAAACTCCACTCTCTAATCACTAGAATGGGAAAGACGAAAGCGATTATTTGGGATGTGACACGGTAAGGGTTAAAACTGTCTTTTTACCTTGAGTACATAGATGATATACTAATTTTTTAAGATCACCCTGTATCTCAACTGCAAAAATTTATTGATACATTTACAAAAGGAATTACCTAATATAAAATTCACTCACAAAACAGAAGTTAATGGCAAATTGCCATATTCGGACATACTGATAAAGCATAAAAAGAATAGATGTATAACCAAAGTCTACAGTATTTTATTTATTTATTACATATACGGTATTTTAACATGTATAAGGAACCCTCGTGTATAAGGAACCCCCTGATTTTTCATCAAAGATATTTTTATTTTAAGATATAAAAAAAAAGAAATTTTTATTCATCATCGGCGGTCTCTTAATGCGCGCCGTTGCTTGACGAACACGTGCTCTTCTCCTCCAATAGGAAGTTGCGACCCGTTGGGTGTCGGCCTGAGGCTTGCGGTGTTGCAAGTTATGAAGATTTGAGTTTCACGGAATTGAGTAATTTGTTAATATCTATAATACCATCCATGTATAAGAAACCCCCCTATTTTTGGGACCCAATTTTTGGCAAAAAGTGGTTCCTTATACACGTTAAAATATGGTAATTGACAATCTCAGCATTACCTGTAGATGTTTAAATGTCTATAAATCAATAAATGTTTTTGTGGAAAAAAATTATTGATTTATAAACATTTAAATGTCTACAAGTAACGCTGAGATTGTCAATTACTGTTTAAATCATTAATAATGCTATATAGCATGGTGTGACTTCATTATTTATTACCATCTTACTCAGAGCACTAAAAAAAATAGCTGCCACCTGAGATCATAGATGGTGCCAAAAGGAGGTTCCCAAAATTCACAGAAAAAGTGATAATCATTATTAGTGGTGAAAAAATCCCGTATGTCAGCGAAATTTTTTCCACAAAAACATTTACTGACATATACACCTAACATTATCCCAAAAGATTCAGCATAACCAACAAGTTACAAAAAAAAAATTGACAATAAACACATATTTAATTAGAGCATACACATATTGCTTAAAAAAACTGATTTAAAGAAAGAAATAACTTTTAACTATAACACAGGTAAAGATGCAAGATACTCTACTAAATTTATTAATAGAATGCATAAATCCATAAAATATAAAAAAAGCAAGATTCCCAACCAATACCAGCACAAAGAAATTATTATACCCAATATACATGTAATTTTCCATTTACATTTATATCAGGAGTCTCCCACACCTCAAAAAACAGTCAATAAATACGAGTTAAAATTACCTCATACAGTAACCAATAACATCCGAAAACTTGCATTAAATGAAAGAGATAAACTTTAACCAACAGGAGAAGTATATAAGGTTATGATTCCAGACACTGACAATAAACGCGAAGGAAGAAAGTTATGCAGGAAAGACATATAGAACAATAGAACAAAGACTCACAGATCATAAAAAATATATATTAAAACAAAAACCAACAACTGCATTAACTCAAACAAATTGATAACCAAATAAATACGATTATAATATTAGCCACACCCCTTCACAAAATTTCAACTTAATTATCTGGAAAATATTCTTATAAATTTACATAAAGATCACATCTGCAATATTGAAATAACACCTCTCCCACCAGCCTGGAACCTACTACTGCTTAATGAGCAAAGCCCAAACCAATACTAACTGCCAGGGGAGAGCCAAATAAAAGTTGCACTTGTCACTTAATCACTTGTCACTTAATCACATGCTCCTCATGCATATGAGGTGAAACATGTCGCATTATGTCTTTTAAAAAACTTTCAACTTTTTAAGTTAGTTTTAATGTTGTGATCATTAGGATTGTTAAACTAAGTGAACAAGCTTTTAAAAACATGCAAGTGCAACTTAGAAATAAAGCAGGAAAATCTGACATCCTAAGGAATCAACCACTTCAATCAAGGCAACTAAAGTGAAACATCAAGTTTAAGATGGACTGGAATCTGGAGTGTCCTCAAATTTGAAGTCACCAACAAGGGAGGTTATTAACAGAAAAACATCCATCATTGATATGTTCTTCTATACTGTGACACAGATACTATAATATAATAATATATATTCAATACTGTGACACAGATCAGGTGAACTAGGCAACAACAAAAATTAATAAGTAGTATGAACCTTTAATTCTTCCATTTAAAAATTGTAAACTTTCAGTCAGCAATAAAACCATTTATTAGATGCACTGAGCTAAAAAATGAAGCACCAAAACACTCAAAAAAATTTTTTAAGCATCTCTGATTAATTAAAATAATCAGAGATGCTTTAATATTAAACTCATATATGAGTTACTATGGTTGACAAAATGGCAATGTATAGCAAACTCCTAAGAGTTATTAAATCTTGCTCATAAGCTATTTTTATATTAACAGAATTATTGTGTTTATTTTAAACAATTGCTATGTTTGTGGCTTTAATTATAAATCCATAGTAAATACACACATTACCTGTAGATATAGAATTCAATAAAGGGATGGATTGATTTTTTTCATTAATAATGCTCAGCTGTGAGTGACTTCCTAATTTATATCTTATTCATTAGCAACAATTCAAAAAATAAGTTGCCTTTCATGATTAGAGATGGTGCCAGGTCTGCCACATTCCACCAAAGATCATCATCATCATCCTCAAGCAGCCATGGGCTACGGAGGTCAAACCAGACCGTGCAATTTAAGTTATCCAAGCAAGTCTATCCTGAGCTACATCTACTGCATCTGGCCACTGCACACCAATTCTAACAAGGTCCTGTTTGACATTGTCTGCCCACCGCATCCTAGGTCTCCCCTTCTTTCTGAGACCTTTAGGCACACTGTTCATAACCCTATTCGCCAATCTATAATTATTCATACGGGCAACATGGCCAAACCAACGGAGTCTCTCTCTGCACAATATGCTGCTTAAAGGAGGTTGCAAACTCCTTTGCCTAACCTCATCATTAGTTACAAAGTTGAACCACCTAATGCCCAAGATACTGCGTAAGCATCTGGAATCAAAAGCATCAACTTTCCTGTTATCTTGTTTACAAAGTGTCCAAGTTTCACTACCATAACTAACCCTAGAAAGAACCAAACTATTATACAATCTAATTTTAGTCTTTAGGTGTATACGCCTATTTCTCCACACTCTCCCTAGATTCTTAAAAGTCCCGGCAGCAATCCCTATTCGTCTGTTAATCTCATGCCGCACATCACCATTATCTGTTACATAGCTCCCAAGATAATTAAACTGTGACACCTGCTCAAGACTGCAACCATTCAGATTAACTGAATCACAGCCTGCCTGACCAATTTTCATCACTTTAGTTTTCTCTCTGTTTATCACCAAACATACTCTACTAACAGTCTCATCTAATAGTTCTAATGAAAGAGTTCATCTCATCAACATCATTTGCCAAAAGGGCTAAATCATCAGCATAATCTAAATCAGAAAGTTTCGTATCTCCAGCCCATTTAAGGCCAAAATCTTTCCCTTGAAGTGAATTTCGCATAACATAATCAATAACCAAGAGAAAAGGAGACAAAATGCACCCTTGTCGAACACCAGAAGTAATGCAAAACCAATTGCTAGAAGCCTTACCAACTCTCACACACGACTCGGTGTTATTATAGAGAGCTTTCATAATGTTAACTAACTTGTCTGGTATACCATATGATCTCACAATCAACCACAAATTATGACGATCAACAGAGTCGAAAGCCTTTTTGAAATCAACAAAGCTAGCAACCAAAGGTTTCAGAAACTCTAAACATTTCTCAACAATCTGTGTAAGTGAAAATATCTGATCTACATATCCCCTACCACTTCTGAATCCACATTGCTCATCACGCAATTGATTGTCAAAAAAGATTCTTAATCCTATTAAGTACAATCATGGAAAGAACTTTACCTGGAACAGAGAGTAGGCTGATACCCCTATAGTTATCACAAGAACTGTGATCACCTTTTTTGAAAATAGGAATAACAATAGCTCTGGTAAAATCCTTAGGAACCATGCCTTTATCATAAAAGATATTCAGAATTTCAATCATCCAAGTGGTAACTCAAACATTCCCAGCTCTAAGCATTTCGGTAGTAATTTCATCTACCCCTGGGGATTTATGAAGTTTAAGTTTAGAGATAGCCAAAATAACTTAAGATTGTGTTATAGGGCCAACTTTAAAGCCATCAATGCATCTATCATCATTGCAAACAATGGGAGTAGAACTAACCACATTGTTTAGAACATCACTGAAATGCTCAGCCCACCTAGCCATGACAGAATCCTCACCTTCTATAACCTTACCTTGTTTAACCTTCAATCCCTGTATACCTGTCCGTTTTCTACCACATAAAACATTAACTATCTGGTACAGCTCTCTGTTGTTGTGCTGCCTGCTTCCTCAGCTTTGTCAGCCAAGCCATCAAGCCAAAGATTCTTATCAGCAGCTAACTGATCCTTTACACATTTATTAAGCTCTCTGTAATGCTTTCTATTAGGACTAGTAGGGTACTGATTAAGGACATTCCCACAGTTCCTTCTTTCAGAAATAAGCTCAAGTGCCTTATCACTCAGATAATTCTGTCTCTTCTGCTCCTTTTTTCCTAAAAGAGTACTGTTAGTGTCCAAAAAAGCCTGTTTAAAATGATCCCATTCTTCCTCAACTTCAGTAGTAAGCATACCATGACTGTCATAATGACTAAATAACCTATCATGGTAAGCTTTGGCTATAACTGGGTCTTTCAGAGCTTCAGTATTAAAAGCAAATTTTTTAACTCTAGCACAACACTTTTTAAGTTTAAGTTGCAAGGCACTTTTAACAAGATAATGGTCAGATCCAATTTCAGCTCCCCTATATGACCTGGTATTCCTAACAGAACTAGCCCATTTGCTGTTAATTAATATATAATCAATCATATTCTTATGCAGCCCATCGGGTGAAACCCATGTGTACTTATGTATGTCGCGGTGTTTGCAATAAGTGTTAGTTATTCTGAATCCATTGAGTTTACTTACCTGTAGGAGACGTTGCCCATTGCCATTGCAGCTACCAATACCAAAAGGGCCTATTACTCCTCCCCAAAGGTCAGAGTCAGTACCAACTTTGGCATTGAAGTCACCAAGAACAAGGGAAATATCTCCTTTCTTGACAGAATTCAAAATATCCTGAAGTTGTTCATAAAACCTATCCTTCTCATCCTCATCGGCATCCTCAGTGGGGGCATAACAGCAGATAACATTCAAGTCTTTAACACTTGTCTGAAATTTTGCTGTAAGAAACCTTTTATTAATGCACTCATATCCTAGAAGAGCATCACTAGCGTGTCTGCTGAGAAGCAGACCCACGCCTTGGTGATGCTTATTGTCGTCCCTCCCTGAAAAGAGAAATTTAAGATTATTTTTAAGAATCTGACCTTTATCTGTCCATCTGGTCTCTTGCAAGCCGAGAATATCTAAATTATAATGGTGGAATTCTTGTGTGAGGACACCAAGAGGAAAAGCTCTGTGCAGATTCCTCACATTCCAACTACCTATGGAGAGAAAATGGTTAGTGGAATGTTTAAAGAAACTATATTTATTGAGAGAGGGAATGACGACAATATCAAACAGCCCCCTAATCACAGACATGGGACAAAGACCTGTTCCCCCACCACTAAAGGCTGAGCCATCTACACTGGAAGACTTCCTCCAATGTAGAATTTGACGATGTCAATAGAAGCAAAGAGTTCAGGTGCCTGCGATGACCTCTGCTCAGGATTATCCACCAGCTGATAAACATATCCTGTGAATCTATTCACTTGGGGCTGTCAACCCACAAACAAACGGAAAACACAGCAGAAGATTTTCCCTCCCCAGAAGCCCACCAGTGCAGCAAAATCAGGATCCATAATCAAGCTCAGAGCCATATATCTGTCCAGTCCAGTGGGTTTATATGGTCAGCACCAGGACCCTGTGTGGTTGACCACTCCTCAGCAGGGTAGAAAAAAAAGAAAAGTAGCCATAGTTGTCCAGATCAGTATAAAGGTCAAATTGCGGAAATGAATTACGGAGCCAATGGTTGGTTCAGTGGTTAGAGCACTCTGATATGTATCGAGAGAGTCGTGGGTTTGAGTCCCTTACCATCAGCAAAAATAATTTTTTCCACAAATGTATTTATCAAATTCTATATCTACAGGTAATATGTACATTTACAAAAGTTTGCATTTTTCATTAATAATGCTTAACCCTTCTAGTGTCCAGCCTGAAAAACTGGTTTCCATCCAGAGGCCAAGTTATTTTCTCCCTATGCTCAGCCAAAAAAAAATTAACTTTAACACTTTTTTGCCAAATAACTAACGAAAGGAATTATGGCATGTTATATGCCAAATTAATCAACATTTATTTCTGGATTTTCCGAATATAAAATATTATGTTTTATTTTAATAGAACTTTTTCAGAATCAGGTAGTAAAAAAAAAATGAATCTGGCAACACAAATAAAATTTATCTAAAAAAAACAATAGAAATGAATTTATTGCATGTGAACAGAAATGCTATTTATTTCTGAATAACAAAAAAAATTTTTTTTTGGTTTCAAGTAAATATTTCTCCCATTTTGTAATATTTTTTCTCAGTACCATATTTTAGAAAATTCTAGGCATTTAGTCAATTGTGCTGAGTGGAATAAACAAGTCAACTTTAGAATTTAAAAAAATAACCAATCAACAGAAATAGGTCATGTTATATACCAAATTAAAGAGAATTTACTTATGAATTTTATGAAAATAAATAATACAAACAAATTTACAAACATATTGATTTTAATAAGCCTTTTTCAATGTAATATGGTGAAAAAAAAACATCGCACTAGACAATTAACGTTTCGTTTCGGAAAACCTGATGAATAAAAATAGTTAAATTATATATTAATTGAAAGGAAATTTCCTCCCGAATAATATAATATTCAACCTGAAATATGATTTTTATATCTTTTTAATGATTCTTTTCAATATCACATATTTTAAATATGGCCAGTGTTATACAAAGTGGCTTGGACTTCTCACATTCATGGGATTTTCTGACTGGTTATGAAATAGAAAAAAAAAAACTTTCTTGGCTGCTTTATTTAATAAACATTGTCAATTTTTCTTTGGGTGTTGAAGTGTGGCAATCTTGGCTAAGTACAGAAAAGTTTGTGCACCAAAGCCAAAAAAAACAGTGTTATATCGTGTTTGTGGCACAGCCAAGGTACTGGGGGGGGGGGGTTAATGTTCACAGTGAGTTTAGCGGAGGGGACACCTTCCCAAAATTGCCCTCCCACATGATGGCTGATTTCCGCAGCAAGGAAGTCTATTTTGCTTCCGTTTCCAAGACATTCATTTTCAAAAAAAGGTACAAGCTCAAAGTTATTTTTACAAAAAAAAAAAAACCTAGAAATAATAAAAGAAAAATTACATATAATCTAATGGGATGTTAAATAAAATAAGGAAAGATGCATAGAATACTGGGAAAAATGATAAAATAATTTTGGGAATATTATAATAAGTTTATGACAGAAAAGAGTGTGAAGGAAAAAAAATGACGGTACGTACTTTGTAATTACTTCCAAAATCTACCGTTTTTTAAAAAAAAGCAGCTTTTTTTGTTAATTTTTAGGAGATTTTTTAAAATTAAAAACATATATATTGATAATGGTTCAGATAATTATATAATATTAAAAACATTTGTGAGCTTAAACCAGAATGTTGCTTCAGTAAATAGGAACGTTAACAAGCAAATTGGCAATTCTAGTGGCAATTCTAGTTCAATTAGTGTTTCTAAGAATTCGCAATTCTAGTTCAATTAGTGTTTCTAAGAAATGGAAATCAGATGGCTTTACAAAATTATTTATATTTTAATTTAGTAAAATATGAATCAAATTAAAAAAATATATATTATTTTTCAAGCCTGAATTATATATTTTTTATGATATATATATATTTAAAAAATTACAAAGGCAATTTTTATTTTAAAAAAAATCAATTTTTTTGTTGTACTAAAAACGAATACATATGTCCTCGGCCCCTCATTTCAGATTCTGTGAATGTATAAGAGTTAAGAATGAGTAATATAATACATATTGAATGTCTGCCACATTCAGTGAAAGATATAAAGGTCACATTGCAGAAATAAATTATGGAGTCAATGATTGGTTTAGTGGTTAGAGCACTCTAGCGTGTATCTACAGAGTCATTGGTCGAGTCCCACACTGTCAGCAAAAATAATTTTTTTCCATATATGTATTTATTCCTCTTTATGTGTCTGTTTCACTTTGCAGCAAGTAGCTTATTTGCTAACATGCTTCTTAAGAGTAAAATGCATTCAACAAAAAAAGTTTCAAAAAAATATGGATAAACAATTGAGGAAACATTCTTACTCAATTAAAATATATAAATAAAAACATACCATGAATGGTTCACTTGTAACTTTAGAAGCTGCAACACTCAGCTTGGAACTTTGGCCACTGTATTTCACATGACAACCTGCTCCCAATATCTGCTGAAGCACAGCAAAGCTAAGCATTTCTTTTGCGGCTCCCATACTATAAAACAATAAAATTAAATAATTTAAGTTCAAATATCAAGAATATGAATTACAATAACCTACTTAAAATTATTTGTTTATGTCAATCTACTTTTATTTTAATTCAGCAATAAACTGATAACATTTCATGGATGTTTCATGCTCTTCACCAAAATGCTCTTTCTTCCAATCACATTTACTGTGATGTTAATATTTTTCATGCTTTGCTTTAATACTTCCACTCTGAATGACATACTAATGCATTCTTTTCCATCTAGCAAACCAGTATGTCTTCCATTTCAGTGTTTTTTAATATCATATATGGCTTACGACTTGTTTTTGAATCAAGGTATACTGCTCCCAAAAATTAGGGGATATTTCTTCGCTTCACATTAATTTTGAAATATCCCCTAATTTTTGTGAGCAGTATAATAGTAGTATTGTTTCTGTGACTAGATTGCAATACATATTTATTTGAGATATTCAATTACAGGAAAATCAAGGGGTAACTACTAACTGGTTCTCACATTTATAAACAACCGTGGTGTAAACATTTGGTGAGGTATATTCAGATGACAGTGATGAATTTATTTACAATTCAAGTCAAAAAGAGATTGCAATTGTTATTTCTCATATTATTCAGTTTTTTTTTTATCCCTTAAAGTGCAGGAAGGCACTGTAATTTTCAGAGTCAAATGCAGTCTCATATCCATTGGGAGCTCTAGTTCTTAATATAATATGCTCTAATAGTTTATTCTTTCCCAGAGAAATTGTCCATTTTCAACAGGTTTTTAGATCAATCCTAAAAGTTTATGAACTAAATTTGAAAATTAATATAAACCTAATGATTTTATATATTCAATAAAGTTGCCAAAAATTAAACAAAACCATTTTACTGCTGTTGCAGCCATTATTGTGACCTCTTTTTACACTTAAGATTTAAAAACAGTGTTGTTTTTTACCCCCAAACTAAACTTTCAAATCCTTCAGAAAAATACTTCTTTTTAATTCAAATTAAAAATTTTGCAAAATAAAAAAAAATGCCACATTAATTTTTTTTATTCTTTATTACAATAGTTTCTTTTATCTACAGCTAACTAATAAAGAACTTGTAGCTCTATAGCTACAAGTTTTTTTTAAATATATCATTTAAAACCTGAAGGATGTGGAAACCACTAATTATGAAACCTTAAGGTAGTGTAACTTTTTGACAATGCAAAAGCCTAAAATTGCAATAAATTTATAGAACTCCTTTCTTCTTCCCTACATTATAGAACCTACATAGTTACAGGGGTTTATCAAAATAATGGAAACACCGATGGCAACTGGAGTATGCACGTAATGCGCCATATGCATCTCACAGGGACGACACCACCTGTGATGTGAGGTAAATAAAGGGAAGAAGTACAATGTCGGCTATCACAAAGCAGTGCCGCAGGCACAGGTGAAACAGATGTTGTGGTGTAATTGTCAACAATGTCAGATCTCAGTGACCTGCAAAAAGAATGTCTGATGATCATTGGTGCACATCTTACAGAAGCTTCAATAACCAGAACAGTAGAAATAGTAGGTGTAACACGAGGAACTGTATCAAACATTATGACTACCTATCAAAAAAGAAAGGATGCTGCCTCCAAACAGACAAATTGTGGACACCATACAAAGTTGTCAGACAGGGAAAGGTGAACATTAGCCAGATTGTACAATGGAAGCACAAGACAACCATAGCACCGCAAATAGCAGCAGAGTCGAACACCAGTCGGAATGATCCTGTTTCCATCGTAACAGTTCATTGGGAAATTCATCGTGCTGGTATTTATGGCCTTGCTACAATCCACAAACCTCTGATTACCAACATTAATGCAATGAAACATGTAAGGTGGTGCAAAGAACATAAAAACTGGGATGCTAAAGACTGGCAACGTGTCATCTGGTCTGATGAATCGTGCTACACATTATTTCCCACCACTGGTAGAGTGTACATCTGGCAAAAACCTACAGAAGCGTACCACCCAGACTCTTTGGTTCCAACTGTGAAGCATGGAGTTGGATCCCTGATGCTGTGGAGTGCCATATCATGGCATTCCTTAGGACCATTGGTTATTCTGCAGGGTTGTGTCACATATGCAATTACGAATCCATTCTCAGGGACCACCTACACTCAATGTTGTGGGCATTGTTCCCTAATGACCATCCCTGGATTCAAGTGGATAATGCACCTGAGCATTGTGCAAAACGTGCCAAGTTTGCAGAGAATGAGGATGAGGTACAGCAGCTTCCCTAGCCACCTCAATATCAGACCTCAATATTATTGAACATTTGTGGGAATATCTGGGGTGCAAGGTCAGATCACACTTTCCACCTCCAGCATCACTGGCACATTTGGGCCATATTTTACAGGAAGAATGGTCCCACATTCTATTACCATATGTGCATGATTTGTATAAGTCTATTTCATGTCGAATTGCATCTGTTCTGAATGCCGAGGTGGGTCTACAGCTTATTAACCCATTTCTTCCCAGTGTTGCATACACGCAACACTTGGGAGAAATGGGTTAATAAAATGTTCTCCACAAACAGTACGTATTTCTATTATTTTGATAAACCCCTGTGTCAAATGATTTCATTATATTTAGATATGACAAATGGAACAAAATTAACTCTTTGCATTTAACATACTATATTTGTTACAAAACATTTTTATTTACATAAGCAAAAATAGTCTAACATAATATTGAAAAAAAAAAAAGGTTTTCACTAAAAATACTAGCAAATATAAAACTATCACAGCTTTTGTGTCTTTTTCCAAGCTGCTCATGACCCATAGTTTGAGAACCACTGCCTTAACCTTTCCAAGGTCCTGCCTGAAAAACTGATTTACATCCAGAAACCCGGTATTTTTACACTATGATCAGCCAAAAAAAATTAAGTTATTTGGCAAAATATATCTAATGAAAGAAATTGTGGCATGTTATATGCCAAGGTAATCATTATTCAATTCTGAATTTTCTGAAAATATTATTTAAAAAAAAGACAGCTAGTTTTATTTTAATAGGGCTTTTATGCAACTGGCAATACAAATAAAAATTTACTTAATATAACTAATAGAAATAATTATAATGTACCTGTATAAAAAAGATATTTATTTCTGAATGACATAAAATATATATTTACGTGAAACAAGAAAATTACTTCCGTTTCGTAGCACAAACGTTTCTCAGTACCATACTTCAAGAAAAGTTGAGGCCTTTTTACAACTGTGCTGTCATATAAATAAGTAACCTTTGGAATATATTTAAAAAATAACCAACCCTCTGAAATAGATCATGTTATATACCAAATCAAACAAATTTAATTACAAATTTAATGACAATAAAAATTTTAAACTAATTTACAAACATTGATTTTAATAAGACTTTTTTACAGTGATATAGCGAAAAAAATAGATCAGACCATGCAATTAAGGCTTAATTTTGGAAAACCTGATGAATAAAAATAGTTAAATTATATATTAATCAAAAGCAAATTCTTCCCAAATAATATAATACTTAACCCTTCCAGTGTCCACGTCGTCTGTACACGTTCGGAGAATCCGAAAAAATATGCCGAGGACATATACACACGTTTTTAATACAACAAAAAAAATATCAATTTTTTAAAAATAAAAATTTCCGTTGTTTTTTAATATATATCTTATAAAAATACATAATTCAGGCTTGAAAAATAATATTTTGTTTTTTAATTTGATGCATATTTTATTAAACTACAATATAAATAATTTCATAAAGCCATCTGATTGCCATTTCTTAGAAGCACTAAACGGTATTGCCGATTTGCTTGTTAATGTTCTTATTTGCTGAAGCAACCTTGTGATTGAAGTTCACAAGTTTGATTTGAACTATTATCAACAAATTTTTCCCTGAATTTTCGAAAATCTCCTAAAAAATCAATAAAAAAATGCTATTTTCAAAAATGATAGATTTTGGAAGTAATTACAAAATACATACCGCCATTTTTTTTTCCGTTTCACACTCTTTTCTGTCAAAAACCTAGTCAGTATTCCCAAGTTATTTTTATCATTTTTCCCAGCATTCTATGCATCTTTCCTACCTTCAAATCGAAACTAAAAGTAAACACGTCCTTCTTAGAAATTCTGGTTGCACCTGCATTTAATTAGTTATGATGCTTCACTGAGGCAAACAAGTCACAGATGGCTGATGCAATCTCCGTTGCTTGTGCTATGTGTTATTTACAGTTTTGGTCCAGCATATTGGATATTCTTTGTCAAGTTAGTATTTTTTTTATATTTAAACCTTAGTTAGTTTTCATTTCAGTAGATTTATTTTCGGATTTTAGCTATCTTTTGGCCGATCGATAAGTATCGAATTTTTCATAGTTATATCGTATGGCCGGGTTACAACTTGTGCTACCATCGCATTAGGCCATATGTCAATTTTTATTTTATTATTTTGTACTTTTCCAGTAAAACTTTGAACTAGTATCATTTTCTGAAAATAAATGAATTTTTGGATACGAAAGCAAATTAATTTCTATAGATTTACTTCCGTTAGTTAGCGATCTTACGATCGGCTGATTTATCAATTTTTCCGAGTTATGCTAGATCGGAGGCCGGTTAACAGCTGTTGCAGATATTTTATTTAACATTCCATTAGGTTATATGTAATTTTTATTTTATTTCTTGTTTTTTTAGTGAAAAAACTTTAAGCTTGTAGTTTTCTGAAATTGAATGTCTTGTATACGAAAGCAAAATAGACTTCCGTTGCTACGGAAATCGGCCACCATTTGGGAGGGCAATTTCGGGAAGGGCTGGTCCTTGCTGCACAAACTTTTCTGCACTTAGCCAAGATCGCCAAACTTAACACCCAAAGAAAAAATTAATAATATTTAGTAAAAAAAAGCAGCCAAGGAAGTTTTTTTTCTATTTCATAACCAGTTCAGAAAATTCCGTAAATGTGAGAAGACCAAATCACATTGTATAACACTGGCCGTGTTTAAAATATATGTATCATATATTTTAAACAAAATGAAAAGAATTATTAAAAGAAATAAAAATCATATTTCTGGTTGAATATTATATTATTCGGGAGGAAATTTCCTTTCGATAAATATATAACTTATTTTTATTCAGCAGATTTTCCAAAATGAAGCCTTAATTATATAGTTCGATCTTTCTTACCATATCACATTGAAAAAGGCTTATTAAAATCAATATGCTTGCAAATTTATTGATATTATTTTCATAAAATTCGCAATTAAATTCCATTTAATTTGATATGTAACAAGACCTATTTCCGTTGATTGGTTATTTTTTAAAAAAATTCTAAAGTTGATTTGTTTATTTGACTCGGCACAGTTGGCTCAAAGCCTGGAATTTTCTCAAAGTATGGTACCGAGAAAAAAATTACAAAATGAGAAAAATATTTACTTAAAACCAAAAAAGTAAATGCTGATTAATTTGGCATACAACATGCCATAATTCCTTTCATTAGTTATTTGGCAAAAAATTTCTGAAGTTAAAAGTTTTTTTTTTGGCTGAGCATAGGCAGAAAATAGCTTGGCCCCTGGATAGAAACCTGTTTTTCAGGCTGGACACTGGAAGGGTTAAACATGATTTTTATTTCTTTTAATCAGGGCCGGACTTACACATAAGCTAACTAAGCTACAGCTTAGGGCCTTATGATATCAGAGGCCTCAAAAAAAAAATGCATTTCAAGTTTTACTGTGTAGCAGTTGTGAATTAGTATTTAAAAATATGTGAATTAGTATTTAAAAATAGCAAGAGTCAGGGGTGGATTGGGTGCTTGAAGTAACACATTTTCCAACTTATAAAATCTTATAGATCTTTTGTTCATTAATATCCATTTTCTTTTTTTCATCACCATGAAACTTGTTCATTTTAGGTTTTCTTTCAACAACAAACAATGCAGCCCCCATGTTTGCCACTGAGCAGCATTCAGAAGAAGTCACCCTCTTAGTAATTAAAATTCATGGATATGGAGATGTGATAAAAGTGGAATTGAGAGGTCAGCTTGCACAGATTTAAAATTCCAGATGGGTTACAATTACTTCTCGGGAATCATTTAAACATGCGGAAAAGGGTGAAGGGACTTACTAGGAAGTAAATTGTTTTATCACAGGATGCAACTACGATGTTGTTTGTCGAGTACTGATCATTGCCCGGATGTATTCAGAGCAGGCTTTGTTGCTTGGTTGTTGATAGCAGCTCCCTTTAATCTTGAATGACAAGGTGCAGACTTCAATTTCCAGAGATTAGTTCCTTTATGGGGGACATTTTCTGAACAGCTAGCAGACAAAAAACATAGTGATGATGACCTTCAGTGACTTCATGGCCCATAGGAGGCTGTGGGGTGAGTTGAGAGTGGTGCGAGAGACAACGTGGGAGTGGGGACACATGTGAAATACTATAACAACTTTCAGTTGTGGAAGCTGTATTTCCATAGTTTGAAGTTAGACAGTCAATATTATACTGGAGTCCTGCAACCAACTATGACAAATATAAAAGCAGCATAAAAGTAAATAATCAGACTTTTCCAATTTCTTTTAATAGATTATTTTTGAGCACTTTTTTCTTTTCAAAAAAAGGAGTGGTAAGCAGCTGCTTGAGATTTTTTTTTATAGTGACCATTCACCATATGTTTAAAGTAACTGTTTTTATATATATAATCTATTTTTAAAAAATTCAGAAAGAAGTTTTATCCTATACTTTTTTGGTTTGGTCGTTTAAAACACCTATACTTTTCATACCAAATAAAAATAGCTTTAGCTTTGCTTTGAAATCAAATTTAAAAAATTTTTCTTACTATTGTTGATATGATTGGGGAATTAATATTATATAGCTATAATATTTATAATTCAGAATTATTTAATTGTGCAAAATTATTAACTCTTATAATAGTGTGAACCTTTGACAAATTAAAAAATATTTTATTGATATGTTTGTTCTTTTCACGTTTTTGAATATTTTTTGCATTTTAAATAAAATTACTGTATGCATAATCATTTGTTTTATTTTGGATCTTTCTAGGATATTTACCACATTTTAAGGATGACTTTGCTAATAGGAGTTACCTACAAGAAATCAATTGATTTCTTTTTAATTTCTTGTAGGTAACCTATCTCTATTACTCTTACCGGTGCCTAAGTAATGGGAATGCCTGCCGATTTAAAGACGTGAAGTGACAGCAGCGCTAGTTACATTTTCATCCACTTGGCGCTGGCGATCTGCTTGTTGCTTGCTTCATAGTAGTATAGGTTATTATGCTGTTTACCGCTTGCTTCAAAATTGGATTCTGATATAGATTGTTCGTAAGTAATTATTTACTATTCTGTCTACTTTCTGCTGTTTTTAACTAGAAGTCTGAACGATGATGTAGTATCGTGTGATGTTTTGCAGAAGCGAAACTCAGTTTCTATCGAATCTATTCCAAACTGGATCTGTATCAATATGTCGACAACGTAACGATGACATGAGTAATTGGAAAAAATTTCTGAGATCACTTTTGAATACATAATATTTTGGAATCGCAGAAACCTTTACAATATATGGAACTGAGTTATACTGCCCTAACAAAATATTCGAGAATTTCTGTGTTATGTGAATAGGAATCTTACTATAAACTCAAGATTATAATTTTATCTATTTAAATCTCGATTTTCAACAACATTCATCTAGTATTTAAGGATTCATTACTCCCGTTTGTATCTCTGAGAAAGATTCTAGTTTATTGCACTTGATTAGCCATCTGTCTGATTCTTTCTCTCGACTTGTCCTCAGATTTACCATATGACTTCGACCAGATCGCTATATACTTACCATTAGCGTAGGTTAGCTTACCGCTGAACAGTGCTGCCCTCATGGTGTGTGCTTGCTAATACAGAGAATCACAGAAATCGGCATGCATTCCCATTACGTAGGCACCGCTCTTATAGCATAAAATTAATAATATCATGACAAAAATTGACAAACAGATAATATTAACAAAAAAAAGTCAGAATTTCTAGTAAAAAAATGTCATATTTTTCCTAGAAAACAAATGGTCACCATATTTTTTTATCCTTTATTTGTGATTGTCCATTTTTTGCAGCAATGCCTAAGCAACAAAATTCAAATGAAGAACCGCATCTATTGAAGACTGGATTTCTTTTATATTGGATAATTTACAGAGATTTCCCGATATTTTTTATAAATGCCACAACATTTCATACTGTCGAAATTTTTTCCCCTAGAAGTCTTACGCAAATCAACATTAGAAATACAATATATATACATTTTTTATGAAGAACCTTTCTTGCACTCTATTAGGCCAAAAGTAATCCAGAATGACAAAAAGTGTCGATTAGCCATAAATCTTTAAATATACCAGCTCAAAATTCCTCTTAGTGAGTTCGTTTTTCTAACTCTGGACACATAACCAATGGGAAATGGGGCAAGCCTCAACTTCTAAATTGTAGGATGTTTAAAATTTGAGATTAATTTCAATGAATTTTTGTGTGTAATGATTTATTTTTTTTTATCTTCTTGTTATTCTATTGCATGTGCTTTTAAGCTTTACTAAAAAAAAAATACCTCTCAAGCAACTGCTTGCCACAGAGGTCTGACAGGAGCCTATCAGTTTATACTCCATAGTAAAAGGACTATGAGGATGGCGAGACCTCAGCAGAAAGACAACACTAACATTCATGTCTTACGTGGGCTTGAACCAGATACCTTTGATCAGTAACCAAATGTGCTAACCACTTTACTAGAATTAAGAAAAAAAATCAGGCCTGCATTTTTCACTTTTGTTATCATTTATTTTGTCCTCTACTCTGCTAAAACGTTTCTTATGCCTGTTCTAATTTTTATACCTTTTGATGTACAAGGTAGGGAGCAAACCCGAAACACAAGTTTTTTTTTAATATGTTACAAATTCCACCATCCCATTGGCCGAGTGGTTAGAGAGCTTGGATACTGATCAAAGGGTGCCTCTGGGTTTGAGCCCCAGATGAGGTACTAATGTTTCTATGTTGTCTTTCTGTTACAGTCTCACCTTCCTCACAGATCTTCTCTATGGAATATTAACCCTTTGCACTCGAGAGGCGACCCTCAGTCATCACTTGGTTTGATACAGCAACTCAGATGGCGTCTGAGAGGCAACAGAAACTGGTTTATAAACATAGATCCTTTCACTCGAGAGGCAACTCTCAGTCACCACTTGGTTTAATGCAGCAACTCGAATGGCGACTGAGAGGTGACAATAACTGTTTCATAAACAGATATATTTCCTCTTTACATTTTAGATGTGTAAATCTATTGTCTATGTGCACTTACAGTATTGTGTTTAATTAAAATTATCGTTTTAAACTTAGTCTGCTTTTAGTGGTTATAAAAATGGAGCCAAATGATGAAATTAGTAGCAGTGAAGATGAGTTTGATTTTACGTTGTTTATGCATGATTTATTTTTATGTTGATTGTAAAAAATTTCATCAACCTTTTAGCAACAAAACTTCAGGTTGCTACTTCCCTATAGCGAAAAAAACCTTTGAGTGCAAAGGGTTAACTGACAGTCTCTGTTAGACCTGTGTGGCAAGCAGCTGCTTGAGAAATAATTTATTTATTTATTCATCCACTGATATTGCCAGTGGCAAATTATCGCACAGACATCCCAGGCAAATTAGTTCGCCTAGAACCTCGACACTAGTGCGGGCCTTAAAAGTGTCAAAGTGTGATTTTTTTTTTCGAATCCTTTATGAGTAAAATATTTCACAATCAGCATAAGTTACTATTTATGTATGCATATCTTGCTTTTACTTGGATTACTACCAAATATGAAGTGATTTTTGTTAAATACACTAAAATGAACAGATACCTATTTGGGTTGCATTTTTTTCCATTTGTAAGTTGAAAACATTTCGTAGAGAGAAGCCTGCCTGCCTGCCTCCCCCCCCCCCCACACACACACACTCGATTGGGAAACCTCTTGAATCTTTCGCGCATGCATACTTCAGATACTTTAATACAACACTAGCTCTTGTTTTATTGCAATCAAGTGATTCAAATTTTTCTGAAAAAAAAAATGTCCCAATTGTGAAACATGGAAAAGTTGTAAAAAAATATCTGAAAATAGTTATTTCCAGACTCGTATTTCAGTAAGAGGAATTAAATGTAAAAATTGAGATTTGTCTGCAAAATTGTGCACTGTAATCTAACTCGAGTAAACCTTTTTATGTTTCAGTGTGCTTTAGAATTAATTTAAAAATGCAGAATCACATTAAAATCCAAAATTCCCTAAAACAGATTGAATTCTCACGATATCTTCGCTTAACTTTCAGTCGTTCTATTTTATGTGATATGTTTGCTTCACATGGTTCACTCAAAAACGTGGTTTTGCTCTGCATTAAAACAGAGTGCAAAATCCGAATTTCATAAATGCTTTCAATTGCTTAAATTTGAAACAAACTAAAAGTAATAATCTATATTTATAATAAGCATAGCAAAGCAAAGAAAATACATTTTTTTTTTCATTTAACCCATCTTACTGAAGCTAAAATCAAAAACTTTTTTTTTCTATATTTTCCACCAGAATATTTTTATGCAATTTTTACAATTTGAAAACAAGACAAATTTCCCGTGTTCCTTTAATCAATAGTGAAGCGCATTAGCTGAATTATTTAGCTACTCGACCATCGGGAAGAAAAGCATTATTTGTTCCAAGTGTCTGGTTTAGGAGTGCAATTTTCGTGTTTCTAAATTCAAATTTTTAAGGTGAAACTAAGGTCAGAAAAGGCACTTTTTCAAATTTTGTAACTCTAAAAGGGGAAAAAACATGTAACTAAACCAGGCCAATCCAACCTGCAACTCATAACATAACCAATATACTGATTAGCTCATTTTTTCAAATTTTTGACAAACATTTCATAAAATGGTAACAAAATGCTTTTGCCAGTTCATAGTAGTCATTAAAAATGTATATTTCTGTTTTTTAAATCAAGATATTTTCTTGATTCCTTAAGAATATAGTTTGTTTTCAATTCAGTGCATTAAGTCATTAGAAAAGTATGTTTTCACTTTCAAGAATATACTTTTTCCTGCAGCTCTTTAAGAAAATATTTTTTTTCCTAGTGGCTCTTCACTAACTTACTATGGTTAAAGTAGAGCAAAGGGAAGTTAAGCAAAAACGTTTTCACATTTCGAAATTTAACACTTTTACTTAAAATAAGATGTGAAAATGACTTTTTTTTTACATATACTGCTCACAAAAATTAGGGGATATATTATCGCTTCATATTCATTTTGAAATATCCCCTAATTTTTGTGAGCAGTATATTTTTCCAAGTTCTAGACGAGTTTATCATCCAGAAGAATTTAAAGCACCCAAATTAAATAATACCAAAGTAAGCAAAAAAGATTTAGTACTTTGGATTTATTTTATCCCCGAGAAACTAGGGAACAAAAATAAAAATTTCTTGGTGAATATAAACGTTGACCCTTAATATTTCGAAATAATTTTCTTAAGAAGTGTGCCTAACCACAAATGATACAAGAAAATTTGAGCTTCACTACAGATTTTTGAATGATCTCATTATCTCTCATAGTTAGAAAGTTACAGATAGTAGTGAAAAGGTTTGTCGCAAAAATAAGATATATTTTGTTCATGCAGCTCTGAGCATTCTAAAAAAAGTCTCTTGAAGCTTTTTGGTTCAACATTCAAAATTACTCTAATGGTTTTCACTAAAAAAAAACACTAGAGCAGCTTAATAGATGATAGTTTAAAAGCACTAATTCCTTTCAAATACTCCAAATATACTCCAAGTTTGATTAAGATGGTTAGAAGATTTATTCAAAAGTCAAACTGATTAATGGCAGATTTTTAATAATCCTCTTCAGTAGTTTTATTATATACACTTTAATATATATATATTTTTAAATTTTATTTTAGTTAATAAAATAATCTGCGGTTCATTTTTCCTGTTATGGCTCTTGACCCCCCCCCCCCCCAAAAAAAAAAAGGTTCCAAACCTCTGGACTAGAGTGTCGGCTATACATCACGTTAAATGAGGGAGAATAGTGTCAAATTGGTATCACACAATGCTAAAATATTTTCAGCATTTAGTATTTTAAGATGAAAAAATTAGCTAATGTCTTGCATCATCAATTTTAATTTAACTACTAATACTATAAAATTTACTTGCTTCACTGATTACCGTACCAAAAATGAAGACCCTTACAAAAAGGAATTAACACGGAATCGATGGAAAGAGTTAGATCAAGCCTAATGTGATAGAGTGAGTAGACCAAAGGCCTGTTAAAACAACACTGCATTATTTAGGAACTTGTTTTTTCCTACTAAGAAAAAATCCTATTCACATTAAAACTGTCAAAACACTATCTAACCCTGGATAGCCTCGATGAGAAGCTTCCATCCATCTCCAACAGCTATCCAATGGATTCCATTCCCTTCCCCAACACAATTCTGAGCCCCTTGTTATATGACCATTTTGCCCACTGTATGCATGTTCAAATAAAAATCAATATCGCATCAGCACCGTGGAAGAAGTTGTATATGCCTGAATTAAACTGATCAGTTTACAATAGTTTTGTTACTGTTTAATGAACTTTAAAGGAAACTATCTATGGTAGATGTGAATTTCACATTCTGCTCCATTTTATTACATACTCTGCCTTTTTTTTATGAGATTAAATTTTAAAATATGTTAATATTACTTGATTCTATTCTTACTATATTATTAAATATAGTAAATGTATTAAAAGTTCATGCTTGCTCATATTTAAATAAATATGAACATTGATAAACAAAAGAAACACAATAATTCAGGAAAATGAAATGGACCAAAGAAACTGCATTTCCATTGCAGTATAGCATTTTCCTCTCCATTTTACAGCTTCTTTAAAATATTTCGTGAAAAATGCATCAAATACAAAAAAGTTTAATCATTTTTGCCTCTATTATCCTTACTAACATTCTGTAAGAGGATGAGGGTGGCATGCCCCGCAGATTACCTGTTTTATCTAGATTGCATAAGTTAATATGTCTATTAGCATATATTTTTCAAAATTTTAATATATGCAACTCTATAAAAGTCTTTAAAACATTCTTCTCACAAAGAATAATGTTAGCTTTGTGTAACATCAAATGATGGAGATAGGTAGGATTACCATAATCTTAGGAAGTCAAATACGGGCATTTCTTGACCTGGGAGGTGGGGCTGGATAAAACAATAAATGTGTATTTTGTGTAATATTTCGTAAAAGGAAAAAATATTTACAACAGAAAAAAGATACAAATTTTAAATAATTAGTGGGCTTGCAAGAAAAACTCATCATCATCATCCTCAAGCAGCCATTGGCTACAGAGGTCCACCCAGACCATGCAATTTAGTTCTCCAAGCAAGTCTGTCCTGAGCTACATCTGCTGCATCTGGCTACTGCACACCAATTCTAATAAGGTCCTATTTGACTTTGTCTGCCTACTGCATCCTTGGTCTCCCCCTCTTTCTGAAGCCTTTAGGCACACTGTACATAACCCTATTCGCCAATCTATAATTATCCATACAGGCAACATGGCCAAACCAACGGAGTCTCTCTCTGCACAATATGCTGCTTAAAGGAGATTGCCGACTTCTTTGCCTAACCTCATCATTAGTTACAAAGTTCAACCACCTAATGCCCAAGATACTGCATAAGCATCTGGAATCAAAAGCATCTAGTTTCCTGTTATCTAGTTTACAAAGTGTCCAAGTTTCACTACCATAACTAACCCTAGAAAGAACCAAACTATTATACAGTCTAATTTTAGTCTTTAGATCTAGTTTACAAAGTGTCCAAGTTTCACTACCATAACTAACCCTAGAAAGAACCAAACTATTATACAGTCTAATTTTAGTCTTCAGGTGTATACGCCTATTTCTCCACAATCTCCATAGATTCTTAAAAGCCCCGGCAGTAATCCCTATCCATCTGTTAATCTCATGCCGCACATCACCAGTATCAGTTACATAGCTCCCAAGGTATTTAAACTGTGACACCTGCTCAAGACTGCAACCATTCAGATTAACTGAATCACAACCTGCCTGACCAATTTTCATCACTTTAGTTTTCTCTCTGTTTATAACCAAACCTACTCTACTAACAGTTTCATCAACAGCTCGAATGAAAGAGTTCATCTCATCAACATCATTTGCCAAAAGGGCTAAATCATCAGCATAATCTAAATCAAACATTTTCATATCTCCAGTCCATTTAAGGCCAAAATCTTTCCCCTGCAATGAATTTCACATAACATAATCAATAACCAAACTAAAGAGAAAAGGAGACAAAATGTACCCTTGTTGAACACCAGAAGTAATGCTAAACCAATTGCTACAAGCCTTACCAACTCTCACACACGACTCGGTGTTATTATAGAGAGCTTTCATAATGTTAACTAACTTGTCTGGTATACCATATGATCTCACAATCAACCACAAATTATGACGATCAACAGAGTCGAAAGCCTTTTTGAAAGCAACAAAGCTAGCAACCAAAGGTTTCAGAAACTCTAAACATTTCTCAACAATCTGTGTAAGTGAAAATATCTGATCTACATATCCCCTACCACTTCTGAATCCACATTGCTCATCACGCAATTGATCATCAAAAAAGATTCTTAATTCTATTAAGTACAATCATGGAAAGAACTTTACCTGGAACAGAGAGTAGGCTGATACCCCTATAGTTATCACAAGAACTGTGATCACCTTTTTTGAAAATAGGGATAACAATAGCTCTGGTAAAATCCTTAGGAACCATGCCTTTATCATAAAAGATATTCAGAATTTCGATCATCCAAGTGGTAACTCAAACATTCCCAGCTCTAAGCATTTCGGTAGTAATTTCATCTACCCCTGGGGATTTATGAAGTTTAAGTTTAGAGATAGCCAAAATAACTTAAGATTGTGTTATAGGGCCAACTTTAAAGCCATCAATGCATCTATCATCATTGCAAACAATGGGAGTAAAATGAACCACATTGTTTAGAACATCACTGAAATGCTCAGCCCACCTAGCCATGACAGAATCTTCACCTTCTGTAACCATACCTTGTTTATCCTTCAATCCCTGTATACCTGTTCGTTTTCTACCACACAAAACATTAACTATCTGGTACAGCTCTCTGCTGCTGTGCTGTCTAACTGCTTCTCAGCTTTGTCAGCCAGGCCATCAAGCCAAAGATCAAACGTGAAAAAAAATAAACCAAAAAATAAACGTGTAAAGGATCAGTAGCTAACTGATCCTTTACACGTTTATTAAGTTCTTTGTAATGCTTTCTATTAGGAGTAGTAGGGTACTGATTAAGGACATTCCTGCAGTTCCTTCTTTCTGAAATAAGCTCAAGTGCCTTATCACTCAGATAATTCTGTCTCTTCTGCTCCTTTTTTCCTAAAAGAGTACTGTTAGTGTCCAAAAAAGCCTGTTTAAAATGATCCCATTCTTCCTCAACTTCAGTAGTAAGCATACCATGACTGTCATAATGACTAAATAACCTATCATGGTAAGCTTTGGCTATAACTGGGTCTTTCAGAGCTTCAGTATTAAAAGCAAATTTTTTAACTCTAGCACAACACTTTTTAAGTTTAAGTTGCAAGGCACTTTTAACAAGATAATGGTCAGATCCAATTTCAGCTCCCCTATATGACCTGGTATTCCTAACAGAACTAGCCCATTTGCTGTTAATTAATATATAATCAATCATATTCTTATGCAGCCCATTGGGTGAAACCCATGTGTACTTATGTATGTCGCGGTGTTTGCAATAAGTGTTAGTTATTCTGAATCCATTGAGTTTACTTACCTGTAGGAGACGTTGCCCATTGCCATTGCAGCTACCAATACCAAAAGGGCCTATTACTCCTCCCCAAAGGTCAGAGTCAGTACCAACTTTGGCATTGAAGTCACCAAGAACAAGGGTAATATCTCCTTTCTTGACAGAATTCAAAATATCCTGAAGTTGTTCATAAAACCTATCCTTCTCATCCTCATCGGCATCCTCAGTGGGGGCATAACAGCAGATAACATTCAAGTCTTTAACACTTGTCTGAAATTTTGCTGTAAGAAACCTTTCATTAATGCACTCATATCCTAGAAGAGCATCACTATGTGTCTGCTGAGAAGCAGACCCACGCCTTGGTGATGCTTATTGTCGTCCCTCCCTGAAAAGAGAAATTTAAGATTATTTTTAAGAATCTGACCTTTATCTGTCCATCCGGTCTCTTGCAAGCCGAGAATATCTAAATTATAATGGTGGAATTCTTGTATGAGGACATCAAGAGAAAAAGCTCTGTGCAGAGTCCTCACATTCCAACTACCTATGGAGAGAAAATGGTTAGTGGGATGTTTAAAGAAACTATGTTTATTGAGAGAGGGAATGCCGACAATATCAAACAGCCCCCTAATCGCAGACATGGGGCAAAGACCCGTTCCCCCACTACTAAAGGCTGAAGCCATCTACACTGGAAGACTTCCTCCAATGTAGAATTTGACGATGCCAATAGAAGCAAAGAGTTCAGGTGCCTGCGATGACCTCTGCTCAGGATTATCCACCAGCTGATAAACATATCCTGTGAATCTATTCACTTGGGGCTGTCAACCCACAAACAAACAGAAAACACAGCGGAAGATTTTCCCTCCATAGAAGCCCACCAGTGCAGCAAAATCAGGATCCATAATCAAGCTCAGAACCACATATCTGTCCAGTCCAGTGGTTTATGTGGTCAGCACCACGACCCTGTGTGGTTGACCACTCCTCAGCAGGGTAGAAAAAAAAGAAAAGTAGCCATAGTTGTCCAGATCAGTAGGCCACACTAATCTAGTCAGGGTAAAAAAGGCAAAAAATATTATGAAGCTTATTTATATTTCATGCATTTTTCAGGAATTGTTTTAAAGTCCTGTAAAACAGAGGGGGGGGGGGAATGTTATATTGCATTGGAAATCCAGTTCTCCCCCCCACCTTTTTTTCAAGCTCCCTCGCATTGTTTTTCTTGCTTCCCCCTCGACTTTTTTTTTACTTTCAAATCATTTTTTATTATGACTTTCGAATTTTGGGGGCCTCTTAAGTTTTTTATAACTTAGGGCGCCAAAAGTCTTAGACCGACCCTGCTTTTAATGATTCTTTTCAGTGTGGTATATTTTAAATCATGGGTCAGCATTACACAAGGTGACTTGGATTGCTTGCATTAATGAGATTTTCTGTCCAGTTTATGAAATAAAAAAAAAAATTTCTTGACTGCCTTTTTTACTAAACATTATGAATTTTTTCATCCATGCATTACCCGGGACTCGAACCCAGATCCATTTGATCAGTAGCCGAACACACTAACCACTCGGCAAGTTTCTTAAAATTACTTGTGTAAAAAAAACAATAAATATGCGATTTAAACTAATGAAAAACATGTTTCAAATATCACATTGGAAAGATTATTCAACTTCTTGGAAAGTTCTATAAGTAATAACCTAAACAATCATATTACTAGCAGTGAAAAGGCCATACAAAGAGAATATGCTGAGTAAAGAATATAATGATAAACACTTATTTCTAAGTATCATTTTTTTTTTTGCTGCAAATAAAAGAAAACCACCAGAAGTAATAGTATGTAAGGCATATTTCCCTAACTGCACATATCGTTATACAACAAATGTCGGTCAGTACCATCCGAGGCTACTTGTTTCAACAGCCCATTGTCACTAACAAATAACAATTGGTTCATTCCATAATTTAAAAACACTTGCAGAAATCAATAATCTCGTCAAAGTCTGTTATTCTAACAAGGCATAATGCTAAACAACGAATTGCTGATTTGCAATTTAAGAAAACCCAAGAACAAAATTACTACAGACAACCATTTTAGCCTGAACATACTGCTGAAAAATGAACCACATTTTGCCCTTTTTACCCACCCACAGAACACACTAATCTTATAACAAGTCTAAAAAGGAAAATTGTAAACAATTCACTGCCAATCAGCAGTATAAAAAATCTCCTGAAACTAAATAATCCCATCAGAGAAAACAAACCTAAAAAACACGAATTACAGTAAACAATTTACTGATGATCCACAGCAAAAAAAATCCCACAGAACTAAATAATGCCATCAGAGACAACAAACCTAAAAAAACAATTTATTGTGAACCAATTCACTCCCAATATGCAGCTAAAAAAAAGTCCCCAGAATTAAATAATTAGGCTAAAATTCACAAATTATCATACACAAATGCACCACCATTTGCATTATTAAAAAAAAACCAGAACAAGATAAACTAATTGAAGACAACCATTTGAAACACAGCATATTGCTAAAGAAGAAATCATCCCATTTCCTGCTTAACACAATAATAGGGAATGTGCATTAACTAAATATCATAAATCATCTGCCACTTTCAGTACTTCCCTGAAGCAGAATTTACACTGTTATGCTACATATATAGGAATTAAATCCAAATTGCATTAAAAAATTACATTTATATGAATAGCCCACCCCTTCTGGTTAAATAAACTCATAACTTTTATTCTTCTTAGAGGGTCAGGAAAAAAAACCCAGAGGCCATACGAAATATTAAAATAAATAACCCCTCAAGCAGCTGCTTGCCAAAGAGGTCTGACAGGAGCCTGTCAGTTTAATACACCATAGTAGAAGGTCTGTGAGGATGGCAGGACCTCAGCAGAAAAACAACACCCATATTGTTTTTCTGCTCGAACCCAGGTCCCTTTAATCAGTGGCCAAGAATGCTAACCACTTGGCCACAGGACAGCATACGAAATATTTCAACAGATAATCCAATAAATTGTTCGATAAGATGAAAAGCTAGTATACTGTACATTATTCACTTATGTTACTTTACATATCTTAAGAAATTTGTTACCACTCATGTCGCCATCCAGTGAGTGAGTGCCATAAACAGTGGATGTACCAACATATTAATTATTAGTTACTAGCAATTAAAATATATTTACATAACATAAAAAACAGTCTTGGCACCTTGTGAGCCCTGATCGATTGTGGGAGAAAACAAATTAGCCTTCCCATTCAAGCAATCTGAGTTTAGCGATGATCATTTTATCGTACCCATTAACTGATTATGAATTAAATTTTCTATACAATATGAAATATGACAAAAAGCTTAAATCAGTTTAGTTACATTTTTTGCATGCATGCTTCTTCATATTAATGAAATTTAACTTAATTGCTAATAATCAACAATATGTAGTAAGTAGGCAGGATGGTTCTAGAAAAATAATTGAGGGAGGTCGGCAAGAATTAAAATCAAGCCAAAAAAATGTAAAGTGGAAGGGGTGCAAGACACTTCATTTCCAATGCAATGTAACATTTTCCCCTCCATTTTTTTTTTATTATTTCTTGAAAAATGCATGAAATATAAATAACTAATAATTTATTGCCAAATAATTCTAAAGAAGAAATGCACAAATACTGCAAGGAAGCAAATGAGTTGATTTACTTGATGCATATTTTCTGCCAAAGGCAAGATGATATTATACTTACATTTTTGACATTTCTAAAATTATATGCTTATTTTTAAATTGTGAAATTATGCCTATGCATATATATTCAATATATAATGTTCCTGTAAATAGATTTGTTTTGAAAATAAGTATAAAAAGTATTATTAACAGCTTTATAGTGCATTATGATACTGCAGTATTTCTTCTTTTCTTTTTTTACAAAGTATAGTGTATTTTCATAAATGTTTAACTTTTCTTTCCAGCATTTTTAATACATATTTGTTTTTCTTTTTAACTTTTAGTGTATATTTACAACATATCACTTTTACTCTTTTCAGCTCTGATGTTGACATCCTGGGGCACTGTTGTATGCAATTTTGGCAGTTCTTGACTGTCAATAACACGGATCCAATCCAGCACACAACCATCACCTCAGTGTGCATAGCCATCTACTGGGGGCAACCATTTGAAGAAAGACACTACAGCTTCGGTATCTGTCTAAATGGCTTTGAAAATTCTATAGCTTGCTCAAAGGTATTAAATACAGCATAATTGTGTTAATTAAATTATCTTGACCTATTGCTGTGTTGAAAGTCTTATTTAATTTCTTGCCTCTTTTACCCTTACTCGCATTCTGAAAGGGCATTCTTACCCCCCCCCCCCACACACACACACACTTCAGAATCTGGCCTTGGTAGTAGGCATTATCCAATGATTAACAATAAATATATATTGCAAAAGTTAACATTCACAATACAGAGAAAATAACAATTATTGTGCCACTTTCTCCAATGGGATTTTTTGCACAGTATTTGGATTGTCAGCAGTAGAAAGCTTCAGTATATATAACATGGGAAATGGTGCTGGCCACAGTCAACTGAACTGCATTTGTATGCTTTACCCAGATATAATCCCATGGAACCAGTAAAAGAGTTTTGATATTAACTAAAATTAACTTAATCGTTAATAATTAATATTCAATATGCAGATATCATCCCCTGATCGATAATAGATCAATCAATATATTTCAAAAGTTAGCATAACAATACATTGGGAAAACAACAAATGTTATTGTGACTATCTTTTTAAAGTGCTTGGATCACTGGCAGTGGCAACTTCCAATGTGGCATGGGAAGCATCAGCTTACTTCAGCCAAGTCACTGCATCCATACATTTTTGATATTAATGAAATTTAACCTAATAGCTAATTATTAATAACTAACAATCAATATGTAAATATCATGATTAAAATCGATTAATAGCCTCTAAGTGGCATTTTAATGCAGCTCAGACATAAAACAATCACACATACCTGGTGACACAGCTGCCAGTTTATGAAGTTATGGTGAAACAAAACTGACATTGCCCAACAAATGATAAATGAAGATAAGTAAAGTAACATAAGAGTAGGGAACATAAAGTGCATAATTGATTATAATTAAAAGTGCCTTAACTCTAGTGAAAGAAAAGTTTTAATCCTTCATCAACCCAACAGCCAACTCAGATAATAATAAACATGCCCATTCAAGTTGCAATGTCAATCATGGTCCACAAATCAGGGAAATTCTCTCATCTGCCTTATTTCTGCTGATTAATAATTGATAATTAACTGCATGATTTGGTGTTTGAATTCCAAAGATGGTAAGTTATTTTTCATGAATCTTCTCATTTCTTAACATCAATATGAACTCATATTAAAATACTACTGCATTGAATTCATATTAAAACACTACTGCATTAAACTCATTAAAACACTACTACATAATAAAAACAGATTTCAAGCCTTACTTACCCTGCTCCTTCTGCAACAATAGCAGCATAAGTAATGGGGTAATCAGCTTCGATTCTTACTTCTCCTATTAACAAAAAATGGAACATTGAAAATAGAAATCATTAATCATTCATCAAACTTTTAATTTTATTTTACTTTTTAATACAACAGACAGAGATAACCTAGATGCTCTATTGGAAATTGTTGTGGCTATTCACATATACATTTATATTAGTAGTAGTTCTACACAGATGAAGTACATATAAATGTAAAAATCAGACAAATGCTAAAAAAAGTAAAACGAAAGAACAACAAAATAAAATTAAGTTCAATATGTATAATCAAGAGTCAAAAGCATACTGGTTACTAAATAGAAGAATATTACAATCCTTTGTATTATAAACAAAGTATTAAATACAAACAAAATTATAAATTCAATTTGCAACACTTGATACAAAAATATTAAAGCAATATATCAAAAATAAAATAATTGTACATAATATAAATAATAATTCTAACTAGAATGCAACTGTTCCCTTTATGTACTAAAATTACTGATAGTACAGTATTATAGGTCTGTAAATGGTAGCTAGGTAGTCACTGGAAGGAGAGCTATGCACCAATCCCCTGTGATTATGCACAGAACCAGCCAGGCCTAGCACCTAATGTCCGACCCCGCCTTCTCGTGGTGCAGACCGTTAGTACCTTTCAAAAGAGATACTCTCTTGTGGAAGTGAATGGAAGGGGAGGGCTGCCAGATTAGTGTGGCCTACTGATCTGGACAACTATGGCTACTTTTCTTTTTTTTCTACCCTGCTGAGGAGTAGTCAACCACACAGGGTCCTGGTGTTGACCATATATACCCACTGGACTGGACAGATATATGGCTTTGAGCTTGATTATGGATCCTGATTTTGCTGCACTGGTGGGCTTCTGTGGAGGGAAAATCTTCCGCTGTGTTTTCTATTTGTTTGTGGGTTGACAGCCCCAAGTGAATAGATTCACAGGATATGTTTATCAGCTGGTGGATAATCCTGAGCAGAAGTCATCGCAGGCACCTGAACTCTTTGCTTCTATTGGCATCGTCAAATTCTACATTGGAGGAAGTCTTCCAGTGTAGATGGCTTCAGCCTTTAGTAGTGGGGGAACGGGTCTTTGCCCCATGTCTGCGATTAGGGGGCTGTTTGATATTGTCGGCATTCCTCTCTCAATAAACATAGTTTCTTTAAACATCCCACTAACCATTTTCTCTCCATAGGTAGTTGGAATGTGAGGACTCTGCACAGAGCTTTTTCTCTTGATGTCCTCATACAAGAATTCCACCATTATAATTTAGATATTCTCGGCTTGCAAGAGACCGGATGGACAGATAAAGGTCAGATTCTTAAAAATAATCTTAAATTTCTCTTTTCAGGGAGGAACGACAATAAGCATCACCAAGGCGTGGGTCTGCTTCTCAGCAGACACACTAGTGATGCTCTTCTAAGATATGAGTATATTAATGAAAGGTTTCTTACAGCAAAATTTCAGACAAGCATTAAAGACTTGAATGTTATCTGCTGTTATGCCCCCACTGAAGATGCCGATGAGAAGGATAGGTTTTATGAACAACTTCAGGATATTTTGAATTCTGTCAAGAAAGGAGATATTACCCTTGTTCTTGGTGACTTCAATGCCAAAGTTGGTACTGACTCTGACTTTTGGGCAGGAGTAATAAATAGGCCCTTTTGGTATTGGTAGCTGCAATGGCAATGGGCAACGTCTCCTACAGGTAAGTAAACTCAATGGATTCAGAATAACTAACACTTATTACAAACACCATGACATACATAAGTACACATGGGTTTCACCTGATGGGCTGCATCAGAATATGATTGATTACATATTAATTAACAGCAAATGGGCTAGTTTTGTTAGGAATACCAGGGCATATAGGGGAGCTGAAATTGGATCTGACCATTACATTGTTAAAAGTGTCTTGCAACTTAAACCTAAAAAGTGTTGTGCTAGGGTTAAAATTTTTACTTTTAATACTGAATCTCTGAAAGATCCAGTTATATCCAAAGTTTACCATGATAGGTTACTTAGTCATTATGAGAGTCATGGTTTGCTTACTACTGAAGTGGAGGAAGAATGGGGTCATTTTAAACAGGCTTTTTTGGACACTAACAGTACTCTTTTAGGAAAAAAGGAGCAGAGGAGGCAGAATTATTTAAGTGATAAGGCACTTGAGCTTATTTCAGAAAGAAGGAACTGCAGGAATGTCCTAAATCAGTACCCTACTAGTCCTAATAGAAAGCATTACAGAGAACTTAATAAACGTGTAAAAGATCAGTTAGCTGCTGATAAGAATCTTTGGCTTGATGGTTTGGCTGACAAAGCCGAGGAAGCAGTTAGACAGCACAACAGCAGAGAGCTGTACCAGATAGTTAATGTTTTGTGTGGTAGAAAACGGACAGGTATACAGGGATTGAAGGATAAACAAGGTAAGGTTATAGAAGGTGAGGATTCTGTCATGGCTAGCTGGGCTGAGCATTTCAGTGATGTTCTAAACAATGTAGTTAGTTCTACTCCGATTGTTTGCAATGATGATAGATGCATAGGTGGCTTTAATGTTAGCCCTTTAACACAATCTGAAGTTATTTTGGCTGTTTCTAAACTTAAACTTCATAAATCCCCAGGGGTAGATGAAATTACTACGGAAATGCTTAGAGCTGGGAATGTTTCGGTTACCACTTGGATGACTGAAATTCTGAATATCTTTTATGATAAAGGCATGGTTCCTAAGAATTTTACCAGAGCTATTGTTATCCCTATTTTCAAAAAAAGGTGATCGCAGTTCTTGTGATAACTATAGGGGTATCAGCCTAATCTCTGTTCCAGGTCAAGTTCTTTCCATGATTGTGCTTAATAGAATTAAGAATCTGGTTGACAGTCAATTGCGTGATGAACAATGTGGATTCAGAAGTGGTAGGGGATATGTGGATCAGATTTTTTCACTTAGGCAGATTCAGAAACCTTTCGCTGCTAGCTTTGTTGGTTTCAAAAAGGCTTTCGACTCTGTTGATCGTCATAATTTGTGGTTGATTGTGATATCATATGGTGTACCAGACAAGTTAGTTAACATAATGAAAGCTCTCTACAATAACACTGAGTCGTGTGTGAGAGTTGGTAAGTCTTGTAGCAATTGGTTTAGCATTACGTCTGGTGTTCGACAAGGGTGAATTTTGTCTCCTTTTCTCTTTAGTTTGGTTATTGATTATATTATTCGAAATTCACTTCAAGGGAAAGATTTTGGCTTTAAATGGGCTGGAGATATGAACCAAAGTAGGTTATTTTAAACTGCTGGAGAGCTTGAAATTCAGCCACCAGGCAAATGATCTTGCCAAAAAAATAAATAAATTATGGTTCTTTATTAGAACAAGTATAAAATCAGAAAAAAATTAATGACTGTCCAAAAATAATGTTAATCCTTATCTCTGCTCAAAAGAAAAAAAGTCAAATGCAATTTCTTAAAATATAAAAATTGGTATAATTCATAATTGCTGTACAATAAGTTTTGTCTAAAATTACTTATTCTCAAACATGAGGAGTGCAGATGCTCTTACAAGTTACTGTTGTAATTATTATATTACAATCTTACATGATCTAAAAAAAAATATAAATTAGTCTAAGTATTACCTTATAACAACATAAAGCATACTAGATCAATTGACAATATAGTTATATTTACCAATGATTGCAGGCTGGTACATCTACTTGTTTAGGCACTTTTGATGTTAACACTAAGACGTCATTGTCTTTCACAAATTTGATATAGTCAGCATGTAGTCTGATGACAGATATGTTATAGACAGTCCTTTGATGTTTGGTATGTGGCCGTGTTGCTGTTACAAGAAACCAGTCCTTTCACAAAGTACTTGCATTTATAGATGTTATTTCAGTATAGTGACATATAGATATCATGGTGATAGTATTTTACTCCTTTCAAGTGATGACAAACAATTGCCGGTTTAGCTCCAGTTATACCGAGCTTCATTTATGTTAATTGATGTTATCAAGTACATGGTGTTTTAGTAGTACTATCTTTATACTTTATAGATGTTATAACCAATTGTAATTATTTGCAGCACTTGCTTCAAATTCACTGGCACATATCACGTAAGGATCAACAATTGCACTTTCCTCAATATTTGAGATATAACTGCATACCTTAAACATTAAAAAACTGATTAACTAAGATATAAAAACAAGTTTAAAAAGTTGCCCTCATACCAATGCTTTTGATGTTGAAGAAGCACGAGTTGTATCAGTGCTCTAATCATCTTGTGAGCTACTGTTTCACCGCTATCTCATATTACAGTGGCGTCAGGCTCTGGCCTGACGCTTGACGCCACCATAATATGATTCGGTGTCAGAAGTAGCGTCCTACATATATGTATCTCACATATTACTTTGATGGTTGGGTGATGTTACATAATGTTTGATGATTGGTTGTGTAACAGAAGGTTCCAAGCAGATGGAATAGGGGCAATGTCATTGTTGCATATATTACTGCGTTGTTAATAAATTAACATTTTTTCAGCGTAATTCAGTTGGAAAAGGTTGTTAAGGCTGTAAAAGGTTTGTATTTTACTTTGTTTATTTGAATACTATTTTCTATTATAGTTTGAGCATATGCTGTATTGCGAGTTGGTTTTTTTAAATCTAACTGGTATTCTTTCATTTGGTCTTTATACTGTCTATAGGTTTTACTGATATATTTATTCATTCCGTTAAGTAGGTTTAAGGGGTCAGGTATATCAAGTTGATAAACTCCACTGGTAGGTAATTTCATGTCACAGTCATTAATTAATAAATTTTTGATTGTATTATTAACTGTTGTAGATAATTTAATATTATATTTTTTTAAAGTGGTTTGTAATGTTTTCGAAATGCCTTTCGTATAGGAGAAACTATATTTGAAAGTTTGTTGTTTTAATTCCTGGTTAGGGTTTGGTTGAGAGTTTTTTAATACTATGAATTTTGCGTTATTTTGCACCTTTTTAATTGTTGCAGGGTATAACCTGCTTCTTGTGCTGATTTAGTTATATAATTTATTTCAATGTCGAATGTTGATTTTTTGGAACAATATCTGTATGCCCTTATATAGTGTGGAATGATACTGGCTTTTTTTTTATATTGATAGGGATGTGTGGAGTTAGCTGGTATATATGTGGGGATGTAAGTTTTCTTACAAAATACAGTAGTTTCACAAAAAAAATTTGTTACATTTTATCTAGAAAGGGTATTTGTTGTTGTTGTTCAGATTCTAATGTAAATTTGATAGTAGGTAATATATTATTAATGATATTTATAAAGTCGTTAAGTATATCTAAATTGTGGGGCCAGAAAATTAATATGTCATCTACGCAACACATATATAATGACGGTTTATAATAGGCTTTATTAAGTGCAGTTTCCTCAATGTGACGCATGACAATAGCCAATGAGTCCAGAGAGAGGTGATCCCATTGGGACCCCCTCCATCTGGAGCCATGTATGCCCGTTCACACACGTTAACAACATCAAAGAAATTGGAAGAAGTGGCCAAATCCAGCGCCTCACGCATATTGAAGTACTTGGGAGCGGTGGGCCTGGCAACTCACAACCATTCTGCTTTTAAGCACATCTTCATCCCCATAGTTGGTGTGCAGCCTTATGCTGCGGTACAACTGGGACTTGCCTTTATTTAATGTAATGTAATCCAAGACCGGAGTGTCGGGATACAAAGATATGACATCTAATGAATGCATAATAGTATGTTTATTGATTATTGCATTCTGAATTTTGAGAGTAGCTTCATGACATGGTGTAATGATATTGTTTGTGGGGGGAAAATATATTTGAAAAAATTTATGCAATGCGTTTTCTAAATGAATGAGTGGTGATTTACTTTTACTTACTAAAGGTCGAAGAGGATAATTATCTTTATGTAATTTAATCTTTACAAATAATTGAGGGATGTCAGGGTATAAAAGTGGATAACATTTCTTAGCGATTTCTATGGGTAAGAAGGGATGATTTTTTAAATTACTTAATTTATTTAATATATTATGAATAGGGTCATTTATAACAGGTTGACAATTCAATTGTGTTAAAATTTGTTCAATTTTATCATCATATTGTTGTTTATCTATTAAAACTATTTGATTTGTTTTTTCAGCTAAAAGTATTTTTATATCCTTATTAGCCTTTAGTTTTTAGAATTTTAATATCCTTATTATTACTATAATATTATAGTAGATAGTTCGGCCACATACCGCACATCAAAAGACTGTCTACAACATATCTGTCATCAGACTACATACTGACTATATTAAATTTGTGAAAGACAATGACGTCTCAGTGTTAACATCAAAAGCGCCTAAACAAGTAGATGTACTAGCCTGCAATCATTGGTAAATATAACTATACTGTCAATTGATCTAGTATGCATTATGTTGTTATAAGGTAATACTTAGACTAGTTGATATTTTTTTTTAGATCATGTAAGATTGTAATATAATAATTACAACAGTAACTTGTAAGAGCATCTGCACTCCTCATGTTTGAGAATAAGTAATTTTAGACAAAACTTATTGTGCAGCAATTATCGTGAATTATGCCAATTCTTATTCTATAAGCTGTGTTGAAAATTATTTTAAAGTATATAAGTTTTATTTGAGCATTAACTCACCAAATAATTCCTTAAACAAAACACTTCATACACTGACTCCTTCACAAATTTAGAACATCTCTACTCCTTCATCGCCAACTTTCTACTCCACTAATTTCTCCTCTCACAACTCCAAACTCTACTAGCTCTCTACTTACAACACTCCACACTGGTTTAGGTCAAATGTGGAACATGTCTAACATCATGCCTGTGAGCCATACCTGCATACGAGATCATGCGTTGATGATGATAAGCATTTGTCACCTTCATTTCAGCAGTTAGTGCAGCTTTCTGCTGTTACAGTGCCTAACTTCTTCCTTTGCTTTGTCAATCAAGCTATCAGGCCAAAGATTCTTATCAGCCTTCAACTGATACACCTATTAAGTTCTTTGCAATGCTGTCTGTTCAAGTCTCGTTTGGTGTTGATTAAAGTTATTCCTGAAGATCTTTATTTCAAAAATAAGTTCCAGTGCCTTATCACTCAAATTACTTTGTCTCTGCTCATTTTTCACCAGAGAGCTACTATTAATTTGAAAAAAAGTCTTTAATATGTTCCCAACATTTTTGAACTTTAATAGTAAACAAACCATGACTGTCATAATGACTAAACAATCTGTTATAGTAAGCTTTGGCTATATCTGGGTCTTTCAGTGCTTCGTTGTTAAAAGTAACTCTTTTAATATTAGCACAACATTTCTTATACTTCAATTGCAAGCCCTTTTGGCAAGGTAATGGTCAGACCCAATTCCGGCTCCCTGTGATGGTCTACCCATTCACTTTTACTTTTTCTTAACCAGCTTTTACTTTATTTACGTTATATTTCTTATTTTTTGGGATTTTCTTCATTGGCATCACTTTTCTTCACCCAAGTTCACTAAAGGAGTTTCATATGTAAAACTCCAACTTTTGACTGACAACCCTAATGTGCATGGAAGGAGGACATGCCCCCTCTTGTGCCATAGTGAGCGCAAGTGGGTGATCATAAGATTATGAAAATGTTCTTTCCCAGCATGCAAACACACACATCAGCTGCCAGTCACATGTATAATAAGTGACATTAGGTCATAAAGTTAGTTACCAGAATGTGAATTAGAGAGAGATGAGTTAGTTTTGGAGATGTTAGTTTGGAGTTGTGATTTGAGAATGTAGGTGGAGATGTTTTGAGTGAGCTTTTAGTTGCTCAGAGAATTAATGTAGACTGCAAAAATTTCACTTGGTGAGTCTTGTTTTTTTTTTGGAAATAAACTTTGTTTGCTTTATGAAATAGTTTTGACTTCTCTAATTTTTTTTCTCTTGAGCAGGATAATTGATTTTGTCAAGTATTTTAACCACTATTAAGCTGTCCTTAATCCACAGGACAACAATGAGTGCAGAGGTAAAATTGCCTTGAGTTGGGTGGGATCTGAACCCACATCCTCTTGATCATATCAGGTACTTTGACTACTGAGCTACCAGCCACCGATCAATCCCTCCTCTACTGTCGATATTATGCTACACTACATCTAACAACCACAAGGATGCTTAATAATGGTTAAAATACTTGATGAAATCAATCAAGTGCTTTGAATTTCCCTGTTCTATATATATATACCGGTAATATTGACTGGACCAGAATGTGATGCAGATCCTTATTGCTCACAAACAAAACATCAGCCAGGAGGCTCTTGTGGCATATCATCATGTGCCTATGACTAGGAGGGCTATGTGGAGATGGAGTCACCAGATGCACTTAATATGACAATGGTTGCTAGATGGAGTGATGATTAAGGACAGCTTAATAGTGGTTAATATACTCAATGAAATCAACCGAGGGTTGTGAATTTTCCTGTTCTATAATTGATTTTGATTAGATTTAAACTTTAATAATTTGACAATCATTTGAATTGTTTTCATATTGACTAAGTAACACATGATATATTTAGCAAACCCTTATTTAATTTTATTTGGCAAGATTAAATACCTGGTGCGTGAAGCTATCTGGTAATTTAGTTTTTTATGGATCAGTCACAAGGTCCAAAGTGAAGAGTTTAACATACATTTGGAGCATTACATCCCCTATAAGACTTGGTATTCCTAACAGAACAAACCCATTCACAGTTAATTAATATAATAAATCATAGTCATGCAACCCATCAGGAGAAACCCATACGTATTTATAATTTTCCCTGTGTTTGTTTACTTATCTGTAAGAGAACTGTAGAGAGATCTGTAATCTGTAAGAGAACATTTACCCTTCCAGGGCCCAACCTGAAAAATTAATTTACATCCAGAGGACAAGGGATTTTTTCATTATGCTCTGCCAAAAAAATATTAACTTTAGAACTTTTCTGACAAATAACTACTGAAAGGAATTATGGGCATATGCCAAATTAATCAGCATTTAATTCTGAATTTTCTGAAAATATTTAACAAAAAAAAAGACTACTAGTTTTATTTTAATTTGACTTTTTTTATAATTTCATTGCCAAGGTTTTTTGCTCCTGTATCCAAGATCTCATTCATTTTTGGAAAATCATAAAAGATCATTTTTTTTTCTATGGAAAATGAAGAAGTACTAAAAATAATAACATATAACCTAATTCGATGTTCAAAAATAATCCACTGCAAACAAGTTGTAAGCTGTCTATTGTCATAGCCAGCAAACTATCAGGCCTCTGAAAGATTGATAATGGCATGTAAATATACAGGAATAAAATCAATAAATTGATATAAGTAACAACAAACAAGTTATAAGCAAGCCATTGTCACAATCAGTAATGTACCATAACTCTAAAATATCTACTGGAATAAAAATTAATAAATCAATAGAAGTAAAAACAAGTTGTAATGTGCCATTTTCGTATCTAGCAATGTAGCATAACTCAAAAAAGGTTGATACAAATCTACCAAATCTACGGAAATAAAATAATAATATATCTATAGAAATAAAAATGAAGTTTTTATTATAAAAGCAGAAAAAATAACACTAACTTAATTCTAACATTATCCATTTTTCAAGATGCACTAAGAAGCAAGTAGCAGACACTTGCTACTAAATAGGTAACATCTGCGTATTGTTGGGTCATGACATATTTACCAGGACTTTTGCGCAAACAAGTTATTTTCAGCTGTGGTTTTGGTTTCAGTAGCCAGAGAGCACTGATGAATGCTGGGATGAATGAAAAAAAAAATTCTAGACATATTGAAATAATTTGAAGGCAGAAAAGAGGGCATAAGATGAAAAAAAAAAAACAGAAATGGAAAAATATAGAGGTATGTACTTCATAATTACTTCCAAAATTGTCCAATTTTTAAAAATAGCCCTTTTTTTGTTCATTTTCAGGAGATTTTAAAAACTTTAAAGAGAAATTTGTTGATAATAGTATCAAATCAAACTTGTCACAGATTAAGGAAGTACCACTCTTACATCGATACAATTTTTTAGAGAAAAATTGCCTTGAGCCATGTGGGATACGAACCCATACCTCCTGATAACAAATTAGGTGCTCTCAACCACTGAGCTACCAGCCTCTGATCAAGATCTTCTCTGATTGGTGATATGAACATTTCTACCTACAGTACACATTCCACTATGTTACATGTAGGCACTGTTCCAACAATCAAGCTTCAAGTGGCAGACAATTAAAAAAAAATTTTTGGATCGATAAGAGTGGTACTTCCTTAATCCGTGAACCAGATAAATCAAGTATTCAAATTTAATCAATTGTATACTCGTAAATCTTCATGGCAGGCTTGTTGTCTGCCGTTTGAGACTTGATTGCTGGAACAGTGCCTACATGTGACATAGTGAAACTGTAGGGTAGAAATGTTCATATCAATAAGAGATCTTGATTGGCAGCCAGTAGTTCAGTGGTCCAGAGCACCTGACATGTTATTAGGAAGTTCTGGGTTCATATCCCACCCAGCTCAAGACAATTTTTCCTCTAAATAATTGTATCGATGTAAGAGTGGTACTTGCTTAATCTGTGAACCAGATAAGTCGAGTTTATTCAAATTTAATTAAATCTAATCAAAATCAATTATCCTGTTGAGAGAAAAGAGAAAAAATAAGAGAAAAAATTACAAAGGTCAAAACTATTTTATAAAACAAAGCTTATTTCGAAAAAACAAGACTCATCAAGTGAAATTTCTACAGTTCCCATCAAATTCTCTAAGCAAATAAAAGCCGGCTCAAAACATCTCCACCTACATTCTCAAAACACAACTCAAAACATCTCAACTAACATCCTTCGTACTAACTTCAAAACTACTCACTATTAACTCTGTGACCTAATGTCACTTACTATACATATGGCATGCAACTGGCACGTGTGTGTTGCATGCTGGGGAAAAAACATTTGCATGATCTTACGATTGCGTGCTCATACTATGTGATGGCTCACCCTTTCACTTTTACTTTTCCTTAACCAGTTTCACTTTATTTACATTATATTTATCATTTTGGGGATTATTTCATTTTGGACTAAACACAATTCTTTTTCCAAGCTGAAGGAGTTGCACATGCATAACTCCGACCTTTTGATTGTCAGCCACTAATGTGCGCATGTAGGACACAACCTCTCTTGTGTCAAAGCTAGTGCAATCATAAGATTATACAATTGTTTTTCCTGGCGTGCAACAGACACATGCTGAATTTGTACCACACATATTATATCTAAGTGACGTTAGGTCACAGAGTCAGAAATAGAGTATTGGAGTTGAGGATGTGGAGTAGAGTATGGATACAGTAGGAGGAGGAGAAGTCAGTAAGAATGTGTTGTGTAGATAGAAGTTGTTAGTAGAGATTTAGATAGATGTGAGTTGCTAGTACTCCAACTTTTTGTATTCATCAACTGAATTAGTGAGTCTTTGAATTTTTTGGAAATAAACTTTGTTTCAGAAATATGAATTTTTGCTATATTTCTCTTGAGCAACATTAACTGATTTTTGGATTAGATTTAAACTTTAATTAAACTTGACAATCCTTTTTGAATTATTGCTCGATAAGTAACGCTATATATATAAAACAAACCCTATTTCAATTTTATTTGGCAAGTTAATATTGCCTGACGCCCAACAAGCTATCTGGAATTTTGAATAAATTTTGGATCAGACAAAAGGTCCAACTTGAAAAGTTAATAATCTTTACAGCTAGCAATGATGCAAGAGAGGGCATATCCCCTCTTGCATCATAGCACGCATTAGTGGTTATCAATCAAAAGTCGGAGTTGCGCATGTAATACTCCTCTAACAGATTTGGGTGAGGAAAAGTGATAAGCCAACTGAAGAAAATTACCAAAATAATACATATAAACATAAATAAAGTAAAAACTGGTTAAGGAAAAGTCAAAGTGAATGGGTGGACCATCACAGTCGCTTCAGCAAAGAGTGACTTTAACAAACTGGCAATACCATATATCACTTCTAAGAAATTGCAATTAGGTGGCTTAACAAATTATTCTTATCATAGTTTAATAAAATATGTATCAAATAGAAAAAGGTATTATTTTACATACATTAGTAATGTATTTTTATAAGATATAAGTAAGAAAAATTTTAAAATGGCAATTTTTTTTTTTAAATTGAAGTTTCATGTGTTGTACTAAAAACTGATATAGGAGTAGTCAGTCTCTCATCTTGGATTCTGCCAACTAACACACAAGACATGAGCCCTTGAAGGGTTAAGTTTACTTATCTGTAGGTGTACCTATTGTCATTGCAATTACCAATGCCAAACGGACTTATTGCTCTTGCACAACTTTAGCATTCAAGTCACCAAACATGAGTAATATCTCCTTTCTTGGCAGAATTCAAAATATTCTGAAGTTGTCCATAAAACCTATCTTTCTCATTCTGATCAGTCCTGTGTGAAGGCATAAAAACAGATAGCATTCAAGGCTTCAATCTTAATTTTAAATATATCTTTAAGAAATCTTTCATTAATACAGTCATATCCTTGTAAACTATCATTGGTGTATCTGCTGAGAAGCAAACCAATGCCTTGGAGATGCTTTCTATTACCACTTCCAGAAATTATCTGACTTTTGCATGCCCATCTAGTCATCACAGCCCAGAATATCAAGGTTATAACATTGAAATTCCTGTGTGGGAGCATCAAGAGAATAATCTCTGTGCAGAATTTTCCCATTCAATAAACCTGTGGAGGAGTTATAAACAAATTATGTTATAGTGAGAGGTAATGGGATTTTTTAAAGAAACTATGTTTATAGAGAGAGGTAGTATTGACAAAATCATACGTCAATTGCAGGCATGAGGCAAACACCTGTTTCTGCACCACTAAAGGCTGAAACCACCCAGACTTGGTTGGACCAGTGTAGGTTTGACAATGCTGGTAGACCTTGCTTCTCAATGATCAGAGTGCTCATAATAAGGTATTCCAGCTGATATAAGGTATTCTGTGCATCTGTTCACTTAAGGCTAGCAACCTGTGGGCAAACAGAAAACACAGTTGTAAATTTTCACTTAATAGAGACCTGCCAGTCCAGGATCCATAATTAAGTTCAAAACCATAATTGAGTCTGGTAATTTAATTTCTCAGAACCATGACCTGTGTTGTTGACCACTCTTCAACAGGGTAGTAAAAATAAATAAAAAGTATCCATTATAGTCCAGATCAATGGGCTATACTGATCTGGCAGCCCTTTCCTTCATTTCCCCTCCAAAAGAGAATATCTCTTTTGAAAGGTACTAATGGCATTCACCAGGAGAAGGCAGAGTCTGACTTTAGGTACTAGGCCTGGCCACTTCTGTGCATCATCACAGTAGATTGGTACATAGCTCTCCTTCCAGTGTATGCCTAGCTACCATTTAGACTAGCTACACCCTTCCAATAGCTTGGTGTGAAACATCTGTCAATTGATAATTTTTGCCATTGATAATATACTACTCCATTCAAAACTTACAACTCTCCATCAGTAATGTATTACTCCATTCAAAAAATTCAGCAATACCCCCTGAGATTTCAGACATTTGCAGCAGATTTAATACTGAGCCACTGCAGCTAGAAAGCAGATCTCTCAACATTTCACAGGAAGACCACACCAAATTTTGAACTAACTGATTGAGCACCTGTGGAATTTATAGAGAGCCAAAAACTTTTGTACTAAATGATGTCACAATGGTCATAAAAGAAATGTGCATCTGCACACCCATTCAGAATATGACTATTACATAAAAATTACTTTCTCTATTGCACCAGTTAGAATACATAAATAAAGTATTTATGTCATCCACATTGTGAGAACTGAACTCACCTCCTCCATATTTGGAAGTTCCTGTTATAACTCCAGCTCCTCCTTCAAGATCAAAACATTTTGCCACAGACTCTCCTAAATGTTCATGATCAATACCAAGGCCAACAATTATTGTTCTCTGAGTAGTGAAATGTTCTTTTACAAATTTATGTAACTGAAATTTAAATTAAAAATATTAAACATTTATTAATCACTTTTTGTTCTGTATAGGGTTAATACATGAAAAATTTATGCTTGCTATCACCTTTAATCGAACAAATGTAATTTATTTGAGATATGCCGTACTAACCTCTACTGTATTTTGTAAAGAAAGCTTAGAAGAATGTTTTAATAAGAATTTATTATCTTTTGAAACTTTAGATAAAAATATGAATATAAGATATATATATACAATACTTTGCATAGAAATAGAAATATGAATAGCAAAATGTAAGATGAAAACAAAACACATTCAACATATTTCATGGGAGTTCCAGTAAGGCTCAAATGCTACAGAGACAGTGAGAAAGATATGCTCCATCTTTAGAGAACACACCATCACCAATGCAGTAATTGGTGGACAAAGTTCTGATCAAGAGAGTTGCAACTTAGGATTAACCTGTCCTGTCACCCTTCAGAACTTAATAACAGTTTATTGGAAGAATTGAGGCAAATCATGTAAATTCACTTTTGAATTGGGGAAAAAGAACTTGGAACTTCCTAACTAACTATCTTTTGTGATCATTATGCTATTGGAAAAGCCAGTTAACTGGAAGCATGGTTCCTCCTAAATTGTTGGATAAAAACAAGACTAATCAACTATCCATTGCCTCTTCACCACTCTCTCAACAAATCAATCAGCCATTTCTTGACCGTATCATGATTGGAGACAAAAAATGGGTATGTCATGTTAGCATTGGCCACAAGAGAAAACAGGTAATTCAGAAAAACAGCCCAAATCCACATTCACCCAAAGAGGATTATGCTGTGTATTTGGTGGGATCCTCAAGGTGTCATATACTTTGAGCTGCTTAAAAATAATCAAAGGATCACTGCCAAAGAGTATTCAAAACAAATACATGATTAAATGAGGAACTCGTCAAAAAATGGGCAGAACTCATCAACAGAATGGGAATGATCCTCCTTCATGAAAATGCTAAATCATATAAGGTACAAGTCACTCAAGAAAATTTGGAGCTTGGATGGACTGTTCTATTACATCGGCCATATTCACCAGATCTACAAGACTATTTCAATGAGCTGTGATTACAGAATGATGATGAGGTCAAATGTGCACTCATAAAGTTTTACAGTAGCAAACTGCCAGAGTTCTACACCCAAGGAATCACCCATCTGCCACAAAGATGGGAAAAAGTCATGCAGGTGACAATGAATGTCTAATCCATTGAAATCTGATAATGTTTTTGTTATAAAATTTTGAATGAAGGTGAGAAAAGCAAATTATTTATGAATTAACACATTATTAGCTAAAAAAAAAACAGAAAATGTACACAAGAAAAAAACTATTCCAAACAGTAGTGTTCAATTTGTATTCTACAAATATACTAAAAGCTACAAAAGTGAAAAATGAAATAAATTATATTTCACCATATTTCATTTATTCACAATATGTTCACAATTATGCTATATATCAGTCATGTAACATCACATTGGCTTGATTCATTATATGGAAAACAATTACACACTTTTTTTTAAATAATATATTAACTTGAAATGTAGGACTTATTAGACAATAAATCTAAGCTGAAACTCCTTTAAAGTGGAATTTAATATTAGTGGATATATGTAAAATTTAAGTATCAACTTATAGTTGAAACTGAAATAAGATTATTAAATTTTCATTGTACACCCAACTCATAATTAATTTCAACTTAACAACAAAAAAGTCATATTTATTTTTAAAAAAAACTGAAATTGCTAAATCTTTATTGCTTTTATATAAACATTAATTTTGTGATAGTATCATTAATATTAGTAAATTACACTCAATAGAAAAATATCAAATACAAAGTGGCAAAAAAATTTAAATGCAGCAATTTCTTACCATAGAGAATTTTTTTCCCTTTGTTTCTGTGAAATTTCAGATTAAAAAGTTGTTAATGAAGTAATTACTGTATAGAAGAATATAACAAAAAACATATTGAATATCATCATCAGAAATGAATACAGAATGCACCCATTATCTGTGGTTAATTGGGACCAGAAAAACACCACGTAAAGTGCATCCCAGTGAGTAAATATATAAAAATCAGATCATTCAATTTAACATCTGATTTTACATTTTTTTTAAAGAAATTACCTTATCACTTACTATAAGTTATTGAACATATTGTTACAAATTAAATGGATGAGCACTGAGCATGAGTTCAAGTAAAAATATGTCAATGATAATTACAGAATCATGAATGAAATTATTTATACAAACTAAGTCAACCAGCATGAAAATCTATATCAATATAAACTTTCAGAAGAATCATTATCTTATTTCTATTCACATCCAAATCACAAGGCAAGGCTAATAACCTTCGTAAACAGTAAAATCATGTTTATAAACAAATATGCAATCTATCTAGAGTAACTTTACCAAACCAAATACTATCATACATCAAGTAATAATCTCTTCCTTCAGAAAATTTAAGACTAGCTCTGTCTATTTCAATAACGTTTACCTCTTCATTTTTATGGTCAATGTCCCTTGTATAGCTTTTACTTTAGCGTAAACCATTCTTATTTTCCTTCTCAATTCACTAGTAGGATTTAAACTGTTTAACCTCCCATGCACTCTCCACATAAAATACTACTTCTTTTTAACCACTTATCGTGTATAGACTGAAACTAATTATGCCTCTTTTCACATATCAACCACTCCAACATAACAATTCTATCTTTCTTATTTTTCAGTTTGGTTCTTCGTTCCAATTCTTTGTTTACATAATTCTCATGCAGAAGCATTCACAACACATTTATCATAAATTCATTATAGCACATTCATCTGTCATAACAATATTTACCTTAAAAATAAGAAGCAAATTTTGTGTGCTGTGTATGTTTGCATGTTCTCAAGTCTGTGTATATGGGTGTACAGTATTTTTTTTCCCAAAGAAACATTAATTAGATGTGAACTGTTTGTTTTAATAAACCGTTTTAACATACACATATCAGTGATTTTTATTATCTAACCTTCAAAAGTAGAGGTGTTGGGCATGATTTGACAGATGGAAGTTAAATGTTGGGAGATAATTTGAAGGAGAAGGTAGCAGGAGAAGCAGGACAAGTAGAGAATCATATACTGGCATCTCCAATCTCCTCCTTGGAATGTCAGGTGAAAATTGTTAAGAACTGTCTGAGGTTCGGATTCCTCCAAGATTTGCAAAGAATGAATCTAAAGTTATTTGGACAACTTTATTCTAATACTAAGTTTAATTTGGGTCCCAGCAAACATATTTGCTTGTAAAATTGCTTTGTAGCATGATAAACATATCTTAGCTTATGTTCAACCTTGGCAGAATGATGATGGAGTCCACTCCATCATCATTCAGTTTTGCTGAAGGCAACTCTTAAACCTTAAATTGTTAAGGTTTATTCTTCTGAAATAACATTATTATCATTTCCAAATTCATTTTCATTCAAACTGGTGCATCTTTATACAATTGGTTGTCCAACTACACCAAATCCTCATACACTATGGCATAGAATGATATTTCAACAATTCTGCTGTATCATCTTAACTGACATCCTGGAATCATACCTCTTTTATTAGAATTTTAATTTTGGTACAGATGGGAGGAACATCGAACTCCTCAAAGGAGCGAACAGCATCAGAATATGAATTTTCCAGCAGCCATTCATTAGTCTTGATGAAAATTCCTACCAAATTTCATGCAATGAATTCACTATTCGCATTGGTTTCTGCAATTAATTTTTGGACTGTATGACATAAGTAATGACTTCATACACTAATCATACCCTGGTCCATCGGTTACATCAATGCTGTTGTTCTTATTGGCATACAGATTAACTTTTTACATTCTCATAAAAACTCTCAAAATATGAGCACTGGTATTATCCAAAATTAACCCTTTATGTGTTAGAAACTGAATAATCAGTTTTCAAAAATCACTACAAATGAAATTGCAACGTTTGTTTTAATAAGAATATTTAATCCACGATTATGCTGTTTAAAAAGTAACTTACTTTTAATTACGTTTTAACTTACTTTTTAAACAGCATAATCATGGATTAAATATTCTTTAAATCAAATTGCTGTGTAATTTATACTAATATTTGTTTTAATGCTTATCTACCACCTTTTGACTTTTAATTTTTATATTTTATTGGTTTAGATTTAAATGCTTTTTTTTTAGTATGAAATGTAAACTATTTCATTTATTAGTTGTTTTATAAGGAGACTCAGAAGTCAGTTACATTTTTAGACTATTCATTAATACTTTTACAATTACATTTCAACAAAATAAACTAATTAAGGTCAGAAAACTGCAATTTTTAACCAAAATTTCTGCTGGAATTTTATAACCAAACTTTTCTGTAGCAATAATGCAGCATCATAATAAAGTGGCTCATTCTCAAATTCAGTGCCTTCACTTTAAATGCTCTGAAACATGTTATGGAATTTTTTTCATCGTTCTTTATCACTTTTCAGAAGTATTTTTTGATTTTTATTTAAATTATCTTGTTTTAAAGCAAAATGATTTTTTACGACAGTGCTATTCTTAGGTTTAGAGCATAGATTCCCAACAGGGGCGATACCGCCCCCCAGTGGGCGCTGGAGCCTTCCATGGGGGCGGTAGCGGATTCAGAGGCAAATTTTGAGGCAGTCAAGACGGGCGGGTCAAATAAATAAATAAATTTAATGGAATTTTCTGTGACAACCTTTTTATCTCTTCTATTCTGTGGTGTCTTCCTGGTGATTCTGGTCATCCACTACCTCATCCGTCATGTACAGCTTTTCAACTGCAGCTTGGACAATAAGTTCCCTGCTACCGCCTACTAGCATACTGGTACATCTGAAGTCGACTGAGATGCTCTCAAAAGTTCTCTTCAAGATCACAGATTGGATATAAGCTTCAATATGTTTTCCCACTCCAAGTCGCTTTGAGTATGCTTTATGGTACATAGTTACAATACCATCCCGCGTCAGAACATAAGGTATAATATTAACATTACAAGTGAATTAGACTCAACTCATTAGCCAGAAGATCATACTTCCTCTTCTTTTCAACCTCTACTGTCTGCAGGTTATCCTGAGATGTTATTCCTACTTCAATAATTGTAATCTCATTCAATATCTTTTCATGCACTACTATATCAGGCTTATTATGTTGGACATGTGTGTCCGTCCAGATAGGCAAATCAACCTTGATGCAATAATAATATGCGCTTAGCTACTGATCTACGGGACCTGGGTTCGAGCCCCGGATAAGGCATGGACGTTTGTGTTGTTTTTCTGCTAAGGTCCTTCCATCCTCTCAGACCTTCTACTGTGGCATATAAACTGACAGGCTCCTGTCAGACCTCTGTGGCAAGCAGCTGCTTGAGGGGGTATTTATTATTTTTTTAATAAATTTATTATATTTCATATTTTTTTATAATTATTTTTTTAATATAATAAAATACTTTGGAAATACCTGTTTTCATGAATAAATATTTTATCTAGCTAAGTAAATTATCTTATTGTTATCACGTTAATAAGCATTTTTAAATTAGCATTAGGTAGATCTCCTACTATGGCATATAAACTGACAGGCTCCTGTCAGACCTCTGTGGCAAGCAGCTGCTTGAGGGGGTATTTATTTTTTTTTAATCGCAAAAGCAGGAAAACCACACACAATTGGCGAGGAATTAATTTTGCCGGCAGTCAAAGAGATATTAAAAACTGTTCTTCATCATAAGACACCGTCAGATATCATCAAAAAAATTCCTCTTAGTGCAAAGAAGAATAGATGAAATGGCAAAAGACGTTGAAATATCATTATGTGATTACTTAAAGACTTGCAAATTTTCCATTCAACTCGATGAATCAACTCTACCAAATAACAAAGCTCTACTCTTATCATATGTACGATTTATAAAAGAAGAAAAAATTCACGGAGTTATTATTTGCTAAAAATTTGGAATCTGATACAAAGGGAGAATCTATATTTAATACCATGCAAAAGTTTTTTCAAGAGAAAGAAATTCCTATTTGCAATATTTTGTCTGCTGCTACTGATGGTGCTCCAGCAATGACAGGGTGTCATAAGGGTTTCATAGCGCATTTGAAACAAGCAGTACCAAATGTACTCGCTGTACATTGTATTATTCATCGTCAGCATTTGGTCGCAAAAAATTTGAATGAATGTCTGCATACGTCGCTCCATTACATTATTATTAATGCAGTCAATAAGATTAGAAGCAATTCATTGAATTACTGATTATTTGGTAAGCTTTGTAATGAAAATGATGAAGATTACAATTGCTTGCTGCAGCACACAGAAGTACATTGGCTCTCTAAAGGTGTTTGTCTGAATCGTTTTTTCAATCTATTTGACTCAGTACTGGACTTTCTTGAAGACAGAGACGAAAAATTGCGCGAAAACCTGATTACGTCAAAAAATGACATCGCTTATTTGACAGACCTGTTTAAAATATTTAATCAAGTTAATTTACAATTGCAAGGTGATGAGTTGAATTTAATTAAAACATAAAACGTCATAGCTGCTTTTGCGGGAAAACTTCTTCTATTCAAACGAAATCTAGGTAGAGGTGAATACAACCACTTTCCCACATTATCAGCAGTCTCTGCAAAACCGGAAGATTTACTTACTTACTGCCAACACTTGGAAGTTCTTCATGTTGATTTTACGGAGCGTTTCCAAGATATTTTAAACATGAATATACCGAGTTGGGTTTTAGATCCTTTCGCAAACACAGATACTGAAGAATCATCAAATTTGGAAGAGGAACTCTTAGAACTTACGACTAACGAAGCACTCAAAATAAAATTCAAACATGGATACCAAGAGTTCTGGCTTCAAAAATCAATACCAGTTCTCTACCCTGGATTGTGGGCAATAGTACAGAAGTTTTTAATCGCATTTCCTTCGTCCTATATGGCTGAGCGTGGATTCAGTGCAGTAGCAAATTTACTGTCAAAGAGGAACAGACTACACATCACTGAACATGGCGATCTGCGATTGATGTTAACGAAATTGGAACCCGACATTAATAAATTGATAACACTCCACCAGCCTCAACCATCTCATTAATTTTTTTTATTATTAATTTTGTGTTTATCTCATTATTTTTTATTTCTTATTGATTCTGTGTTTATTTTTAAAATTTTAATAAACAATTTTATTGTACATTTGGTTGTCATTTTATTAATTTCTGCTTTATGATTTTTAATAGATAAATAAACAGATAAATTAGGTACAGATAATATGCAACAATATTTTAATATTTCATATAAAATTAACTATTATGGACTAGGGGGGCGTTGATATTTTTGTTCTCTTCTAAAGGGGGCGATGGTCCAGAAAAGGTCGGGAATCACTGGTTTAGAGTTTGCCAATCATCAAAAGTCTAAAAATATGCATGACTAAAAAATTTAGAAAAAACTACATAAATGAAAGATTTAAGCATTTACAGAAATATTCTGAACTGTTTATAATAGAATAATAAAATAATATATACCAAATGGGAAAAAATACTTTTTTTTATTTTACTAAAGATAAAATGGAAAGAACAGAGTAAAATTTTGCAATGCTTTTAAAAAAGATTTTTAAAAAACATACCTTGCCATTTTTTTTTTCGAATTTTTGCCATTTAATTAAGCACAATTAAATGCTCTTTCATTTGGTATATTACATGATTTATTTCCATTTATTGGTACTTCAGGATGAGGTTCTAATGTTGTCTATTTCTGAAAACACTTTAAAATAAATACAGCCACCACAGTGAGTTCAGTTTCAGAAACCTGACACTGTAATACTTCAAGTGAAATGAAAAATGTAAACTATTTCATTGGTTAGTTGTTTCATAAGGAGGTTCAGAAGTTAGGTTGCATTTTTAGATTATTCATTAATACTTTTGATCATATTTCAACAAATAAGTAAGGTCAGGAAACAAATTTTTAACCAAAATTTCTGCTGGAATTTTTTAATGAAACTTTTCTGCAGCAGTTATGCAACATCATAATAAAGTGACTCATTCTCAAATTCAGTGCAATTTCATTTACAAATGAAATTCAAATTCAAATAAGAAAAGAAATTATTTTTCAAGCTTGATTTATGCATTTTTATAAGATATATGTAAGTAATTCTATTTTTGCAATTTTATTTTTTGAATGCCAATTCTATTTTTTTTAAATTGAATCTTTCGTTGTACTAAAAACATAGACGTCTGGGGCCACTCATTTCATATTCTATTGATGTCTATATTTGATGGGGCTCTGGAAGAGTTAACAACAGACTCCTTACTTCTAAACAAAGATACACTGCATGACATTGAAATTGCCCCACCCAGAAGGAGTGAGGGGATAGGTGTGAAACGTAGCACACAAATAGCAATATGTATTGTTATACCATGATTTAATTTGCAGCTACTTACAGCGGTAGAAGATGAGATAATGCAGCACAATGTGACTGCCTCAGTAGATGATTATACTGCCGTGAATGGCAATACAGGCAGCAATATGACGTGAATGGAGTCATACAGTCAACGGATATGGTCCTGAGAAATTGTACACCAAGCAATGTTGACTTGCTCCCATAATTCATCTAGATTTTGTGCCGGCCAGTGAGAGGATTGCACACGTCGTCCAATGTGGTCCCACAGATTTTATATTGGGGATAAATCTGGAGATTGTGTTGGGGATGGCAATACTTGAACATGTTGCAAACATTGTCTGGAGACCCTAGCAGTGTGTACACAGGCGTTGCCATGCTGGAAAATGGGCAGCTGCATGCCTCCGAGGAACGGTAATAAAAAGGGCAATAGTACAGAAGTACTATTGCCCTTTTTCTGAAGAAGAACCACTAATCTGAACCATTCGCACAACTTCCACTTGCATAAACACATCACCATCCCTGTTCCTTCTTGCAAATTTTATCTCTTGAGCCATACACATTATTGGCTTCAGATTATCATCATTTGCATATCTCAACTGTGTACACCCACCTTTCTATTTGCATGTTTGTACGACATGTCCTTCTGGGTGGAGCACTTTCAATGTCGAGCAGTGTATATATGTATCATCAAGGGAGTAGACCTAGAATAAAAACCTAGAATAGAACTTTTGTCAAGGCAGAATGTTGCTAGCTATGAAAAATTATATTTCTGTACCTAATCCTCAACAAGATGATGCAGATCAAGTGGCTTTAACATTTTCTGATAATAAATTGCCTTTACATGTTAATCTTGGTTTATCCAGATTCCAAGTGAAAGAATGTACTCCACCCCCAGGTCAATGTTTCATCTATTTTGAATTTGGTCATTAGGTGGCAGATTATACAAACCAAATAAAATGTAAAAAAAAATACTCTAGTTTTCACTCTTATAAAACATATACAACCTCCATTTCAAAATGCCCAAATTTTCATGTAGAACATAATTACTTGTGTAAGATGCCGCTTAAAAATACATGCAAGCAAAATAAGGTATATTTAAATCAAAAGTAAGTCGATTTGGGCAGGTGCAGTGGCTACAATTCAATACAATTCAAAAAAATTCAAAGCGACTACCAATATGCCTAAAGATTCTTGAGAAAAAAGCAAGATACATCTTCCCCATCTCTAGAATGGGTAGTACTATTGAAGATAAAATAATGTACACCCAATTCAGTTTTTACACAATAGATAGGTTCCCAAAAAACCATGCAAAAAAAAACATTGTAAAAAAAAATACAGCGCATATGAAAAAATAGAAGATTGGTTCCAGACGTGAAAACCCAGTACAAATAATAAGTTGTTTTCAAACAAATCATATGAAAATCTTTAATTAAATCTTTATTTGATTTTTACACATTTTTTATCTTATAAACTTATAAAGATAATTATATGTACATATATAAAGTAAATCATCCTTCATAAAGAAAACAATATGTCACTAATTCAAGAATACAAAAGTGCAAAAAATATGACTTACATAATGCTTATTAACTAGATTTTATTCATTGTCACTTTCTGACAATAGGTGCATTCATTTGAGTAAGACTGGAATTAAATCACTTTCATCGCTTGAAACATTTTGGCCGTCGTGATCATACTCCAATGGTGAAATGCTCTCTGTGATATGGGTACAAAATTATCACTTGTTTCCAGTGATTCTGAAGTTTGATTAGTTTAGACAATGAACTCTGTAATCAATCATTGAGATCCTGCTTTGACTAGATCTATGTATAATTCTTGATAACGCGCCATACATGACTTCAGTTCACTTTTAAACTGCTCAGCTCATTCGACAATGGGATCATGTGTAAGAAAATGACTTTCCAATTTACTAGCCATTTGAAGCCCTTCTTTAATTAAACCTGCAGTGAGTGGAACCTCTTCATCACCATCACTTTTTTCTTTTTCATCAGGAGTCTCAAGGACAACTTCTATTATTTCATCTTCGCTAAGAGCTTTGTCAACCTGCAAAATTCATCAATATCTGCAAACGATAAATCATCGAATCCTTCTCCACCAACTGCATGTGCTAAAGTGACGATATTAGGATATTCAGTTGTATTTTGGGGTACAGGATCTTTGCTTTTAACACATTCTGGCGAAATAGCTTTCCAGCATGCATTTAAAGTTGATGGTTTTAATTCCGATAACGTAATAATAAAATTATAACGTATAATCCAGCATGTCTGATATAACCAAAAATAGATAATTTATTCCACTCATCAATATCTGTTAGTGTTTTATCCTTATCTAGTTTATCCAAAATGTATTGGAATGTTCTTCTTATGTAGTAAATTTTAAATGTGGCAATTATACCCTGGTCTAATGGTTTGTATTAAGGATGTCGTATTAGGTGGCAGAAAACAAAATTGCACATTTGGGTGTTCCTAAACATGATGGCCAAGTGCATTGTCTATAATCAATACAACTTTAAATTCAAGATTTTTTTTTACTTCAAATAGCGTTTAACTTCTGGAACAGAACATTTATGGAACCATTCATTAAAAATTTCTTTTGTAGACCAGGTTTTTTGTTTGCCACCCAATACACTGGCAATTTATTCAAAACTACACCTTTCATTGATTGTGGTCTTAGTGGTTGATTGATGAGCAGCAGTTTTAACATACAATCTCCTGAAGCGTTGCTGCAAAATAGAAAGATCATACAATCCTTAGTTGCTTTAAAGCCACCAAACGTTTTTGTGATTTTGCTAAGTAGGTTCTACTCAGCATTTTTTTTCCAAAACAGACCAGTTTCATGCATTCCAAAGTTGATCAGGTGTGTATCCATCTTGAAAATGATTTGAGCCAATTTTGGACAAAATTCTTTAGCAGCCCGCTCTCTGCAGATGCAACTTCACCTTTTATCTTTATATTATGAAACACGTGTCTTTGAAAAAATCCTGCAAGCCAACCTGTACTTGCAGAAAATTCATAATTTTTGTTTAACTGAGCTGATGTGGTTGGTTCCATTTCTTGTATCTGCTATATATTCATATGTTTGATGGTATTTCCTTCTAGAGGTATTCTTTTTTGTGAGTTATCTTCTATCCACATTACTAGTGCCTTTTCCATATTCACTTTTACAATATTTCTGGTGCACAATGACGACTTAGCGTTAATTTTTATAAGCACTCAGTTTTGTTCCAGAAAGCACAGATTTTCTAATAGCATCTTCATTTTTCTTGATGGTTTTTACGGTAGCTTCATTCAAACCAAAACATTTACCTATGGATGTTGAACCTTCTCCAGTTGCAAGACAATCTAAAATTTGGATCTTAGTATCCAAAGAGATAGCTTTCCTTTTCTGCTTTTATATACCGTATATTTCCGCAGATAAGACGAGGTATAAATTTTCGTCAAAGTTTTATAGTTTTAGCATATATCTGTCCTATATCTGTCCAAACTATCAACGGCCTATGAATTTAGTTTAGATCGGCGATCATCATCTGGATAATAATATTGTATAGCGTATATGGAATTATGTCCTATTCGCAAACATTCGCACTGATTCGGGCATTCGGGTAATGACCTTGACTATTCACAAAAGCGTCGTATGGGCTATTCCATTTTGTGGACATACCCTACTCTGTACTAGTAAATAATTATGGTTTGTCCGTTTTTTCCTCAGTAGCTCAATAAACATAACTTTTGATATTTATTTTGTTTTAGTATTGTTTTACTATTACAATGTAATGTATTATTTACTATTACAATGTAATGTATTATCATATAGCGTATTTAAATAATATGATAGATTTTTCGAATAGTTGTAGTAATAATGGTTTCAATTTATATAAATTTCAATCTAATTTTTTTTGTATCTGTCCTATAAGGCGACCCGGATTTTGGGGGCCTTTTTTTATGATTCAACTATCGTCTTATCTGTGGAAATATACGGTAGTTGAATTATCTGACATCATGGTAAAGCTTATGAAAAATATTTGAATTGTAGTTAATAGATCAAATGATGAAAAATTGTTTGGATTGGATTGTTTTACCTTTGAGCGGCACTTTTTTGCACACCATGGACTAAATGGCCAGGCCACAAGGACCCCGAAGGCTCAGAGAAGGTTGGGGGAGGGGACCCACTGGAACAGCTGTTGGGAGACAGATGGTAGCCTCCCATCAAGGCCATCCAGCGTGTTCTTTAACGTGCACAGGGTATGGTTCTCCCGCACACGGGGCCACGGCTTAACGTCCCATCCGACGGACGGCGGCTTTTTCAAGCCCATCGGTGTCCCCTACTGACCTAGCTGCTGACCCAGCTGGGACTCGAACCTGGGAACTACAGATTACGAGCCTGGCGCGCTACCGACTGAGCACCCCCGCCCCAATGATGAAAAATTGTAAATTACCTATGAGCAAAATTTAATAAATTTATATTATGCACACAAAACTTCAAAAAAAAAAAAGCAAAAATTTTTTTTATTTCTTCTATTAAACATCTAAACACTTCTAACTTTAAACACGATATGAGAGACCAAGAATAATGTATGTATTGAAGATAAAATTGAAAGGAATTCACGGAACTCAATGGTTATGTACATTTTTCCATAAATAGAGAATAAAATAGAGAAAATTTGTTGTGTAGTTATGTTAGTGTAGTTTTTATTTTGGGAATTTTAGTGCACAAAATGTGTATCTATAGTACATTTTCAAAGCTAAAACTACTTCGAAAAATGTGACCATTAAAAGCAGCATCTTTGTTATAAAGATAAATTCTAGGAATTTTTTCTTGAATAGGAATATTGTTTAAGAATTAAATTAAAATGGAGATTTTTAAAAAGGTGCCATTTGAACCGTGTTAGATCAAAATGAATCATGTAAAAAGAGAATTGGAATTTTTTTCTAAACCGTGTTAAATCAAAATCGTGTAAAAACAGAATTGGGTGTATTTTGACCAATTTAAGAAAGTTATCTATACTAACAGAAATTGCTTTGAAGTGTTAACTTAACATCTTCAGGGCAGGGGTTGGCTCAATCATTAGTGTGCCAGGCTTATAATCTGCATTTCACAGGTTCAAGTCCCATCAGTGAGATTCATCTCTGCTAAACCCACCCTGCCTCATTCAGTAGGGGACAGCATTGGACTTGGAAAGGACTACATCTATCAGGAAAAAAAAAGCCATGGTCCTGTATGTTGGAGAGCCATACCCTTGTGCATTTTAAAGAACATATTGGATGGATTTGACAGGAGGCTAGCATTGGTTTTCTAACTGCTATCCAGTGGGTCTCCTTCCCCCAACCTGCTCTGTGTGCAAAAATAGTACCACTCAACGTTAAGTTTTTTGCTCAATTGCGTGTTTCAGAGGGGTGGAGATCTCATTTTCCTTAGTCTTACTTTTCGAGTGATTCATGTTTGTGCTAAGTGTAAGTTTGGTGATCTTTAAGTTTATATTTCTTTTCATTCTCATATGAGAAGGAGAGAAGCACACTTTTAGTGAGAAGAATTGTTTACGATTGTTTATAACAAGCAAAACGTAAAAAAAAATAACCACAAAAATGAGTCCAAAGCATGGGAGAGAATATGTCTAATTAGAGGTCATAAAGTTCACTCTACTTCATTTCGGAAGTTCACAGATATTATGGGATGACTATAAACATTGGGGGTCAGTGGGCTCAGTAAATATCAATATAATTTTATTGCACTTACTGGTCCAAGGAATGCCAAAGGCCAGTCACCTGCCAAAACTATCTGGGAACACAACTGCTAGTGGCAGGAAAGTGAGAAACATACGTCTATCTTCAACGAAGGCTAAACAACAACAGTGGTTTGGCTTTAACATCTGTCAGTTTGTGGATTTGACAAAAGGTCATTCCACCATATCTTTCGAACGTGATGGAGAAACTTAATGATTTGTGTCAAATGAAAGCTTGCAATGCAGGAAATGTCGTAGGCTATGAAAAATTGACACCTCCTGCTTTCTTCCCCCTGAAAACAACTGTTCCCCTATATCTCCTTAATGCGAGTGTGGAAAGCAACAAGCTATGTGTCAAATGAAAGCTCATGACTCAGGAAGTGTCACAGGCTATAAAAAATTGACACCCTAATGCTTTCTTCCCTCCTAGAAAAGGGGAAATATGAAAACTATTCTTCCACCATATCTCCAGCACTCGAATGCCGAGAGTAACAAGATATACATCAAATGAAAGCTTCTGGTGCATGAATGTCATAGGATGTGAAAAATTGACCCCATAATGCTTTGTCCCAACCCTAAAAAAAGAGTGGAAATATGGAAATGATTGTTCCCCTATGACTCCTGAATGCAAGTGCAGAAAGTAACAAGCTATGTGTCAAATGACAGCTTGTGATGCAGGGAGTGTCATAGACTATAAAAAAGATCCCCCACCCCATGCTTTCCTTGCCCCTAAAAAACAGGAAATGTGAAAGTCATTCTACTGGATCTTCCGAATGCAAGGGCCTACAGTTAAAAGTTAGGTATCAAATGAAAGCTCATATCCAGTAATAAATAGGCACGTTTTAACGTTGATTTCAATTTTAGAGGAAAAATTGTCTGAGCCGGGTGGGATACGAACCCACGACCTCCTGATAACATGTCAGGTGCTCTGGACCACTGAGCTACCAGCGGCCAATCAAGATTTCCTCTAATTAATGCTATGAACATTCCCTTTAAGTCACACGTATGCGTTATTTTAGGCAATTTTTAGCCCTAAATGCTTTTTATTTGCCAATAGATGGAAAGCATGTCTTACAAGTATGCTAATGATAATAAATATTGAGATAAACTAAGATAAACTCGACAGTTCAACATCCAGTAATAAATAGGCACTTTTGACGTCAATTTCAACTTTAGAGGAAAAATTGTCTGAGCCGGGTGGGATTCAAACCCACGACCTCCTGATAACATGTCAGGTGCTCAGGACCATTGAGCTACAGGCCGCTGATCAAGATTTCCTCAAATTAACGCTATGAACATTCCCTTTATGTTACATGTATGCGTAGTTTATCTGAGTTTATCTGAATATTTATTATCGAAAGCTCATATAATGATCATCATACACTATTTCAAATTTTGCTTCCACTATCTCCCCCCCCCCCCATAAAAGTGGGAGTGGATTTTCATGGGGTTCAACTTTAATGAGTCATATCTCAAATTAAAGCTTATGGCATCTCCAATGTCATGGGCTACCTCAAACGACTTCAAAAGGGAAGGGCAAATGTGGTTGGCATTTTTGAGTCACATATCAAATAAAGTTTTTGAAGGTAGGTGTTTTTAGTGACAGAAATATAAATTAAAAAATTTAAAAAATACCTACCTTCCTACATGGCCCTAAAAAGTAGAAAATAAAATATCGATGGTACAAAAACTTTGTATTCACTTCAGAGGAAGACAGAGCTGGCAATCTTGTGAAGGTAAATTGGCACCTTATCTTCTTTTGAAATGAATTCCAATTCTGTGACTGATTGCACCATCGATATGCTTTAAGTTTATTTTCTACTTTTTAGGGCCATAAGGAAGATAGGTATTTTTTAATTTTTAAATTTATATTTTTTCATTTAGATTATCAATTTAATTTTTTATGACTAGCAGTTGAAAAAAGTTTTGCAATAATTATGACTATTACCATAAGAACAAAAACAAACTTCATTTTTTGTTGGGACATCCATTTGGGACAGATGGATAACATCCATCCATCCCAAATCAATGTTTAAACATTGTCTTCCAGGCTGAAAATGTAAATGAACATCGGTTTACTGTATGAAATAGAATATATATATATATAAATTTTGGTTTGTTGATTTCTCCAGCTGCATTCCTGTCATTTTCAATTATTTCATTCAAGAGAAAAAAAGGTTCAAAAGGTTTCATTTTATTCAGTGTCACATTAGAGTTCTGTGAGATTTGGTTCCCTGAGAGGAGTTCCTTTGATTTCCATTTATTCAGTTTAGAACCAATAGAATAATATAAAATATAAAAATATAAAATAATACCAAAAAATATAAATATATATATTTATACTATAACAAAATAAAATATCAAAATCCAGGTTCAACAAACATCGATTTACAAAGCATCTCTTTTCCCAATATATTCCCTTAAGTTCCTATTATTTCATTTCGAATAAGAACAATTTAAACAGATTCATTTTATTAAGTATCAGATTATTGAGAATAATAATAGTCCAATCCAGTTTAGTCCTTGAAGTACATTCCTCTGAATCCCAATTGTTCCATTTATTAGAAACAGAAAGGTACAGAACTATAAAATTCCAGTTTAATAGAGGCAGAATTGGAGAGTATAGATGTAAATATTATCTCCTTCCTCCAATGCATTTCATTAATTTCATACTGATTTGTTTTAATAAAAAAAACACTAAAGATATCAATTTTATTGTATTGGCGTAGTGAAAATGACTATAATCTTGTGCAGTTTACTTCCCTGAAATGTATTCCTTTGAATTCCAATAGTTCCATTTAGTAGGAACAGAAAGAGTACCATCCTCCTCCTCCTCCTCCTCAAGCAGCCATGAGTTGTCTGACCAGACCATGCAGTTTAATTCTCCAAGCATATCTGTTCTGAGCAACATCTGCTGCAACCGGCCACTACACAACAATTCTAAAAAGGTCCTGTTTGACATTGTCTGCCCACCGCATCCTAGGTCTCCCCTGCTTTCTGAAGCTTTTAGGCACACTGTTCATAACCCTATTTGCCAATCTTTAATTATTCATACAGGCAACATGGCCAAACCAATGGATTCTCTCTCTGCACAATATGCTGCTTAAAGGAGGTTGCCGACTCCTTTGCCTAACCTCATCATTAGTTACAAAGTTGAACCACCTAATACCCAAGATACTGCGTAAGCATCTAGAATCAAAAGCATCTAGTTTCCTGTTATCTTGTTTACACAGCGTCCAAGTTTCACTACCATAACTAACCCTAGAAAGAACCAAACTAGTATACAGTCTAATTTTAGTCTTTAGGTATATACGCCTATTTCTCCACACTCTCCATAGATTCTGAAAAGTTCCGGCAGCAATCCCTATTCGTCTGTTAATCTCATGCCGCACATCACCAGTATCTGTTACATAGCTCCCAAGATAATTAAAACTGTTACACGTGCTCAAGACTGCAACCATTCAGATTAACTGAATCACAGCCTGCCTGACCAATTTTCATCACTTTAGTTTTCTCTCTGTTTATAACCAAACCTACTCTACTACCAGTCTCATCAACAGCTCTAATAAAAGAGTTCATCTCATCAACATCATTTGCCAAAAGGGCTAAATCATCAGCATAATCTAAATCAGAAATTTTAGTATCTCCAGACCATTTAAGGCCAAAATCTTTCTCTTGCAATGAATTTCGCATAAAATAATCAATAACCAAAGAGAAAAGGAGACAAAATTGTGATGCCCCCTCATTACCTTTTACTTTACCTTAACCAGTTTTGCTTAATTTACGTTATATTTGTCTTTTTGGGGATTTTTATTTCATTTTTGGCATCACAGTGCTGATTTCCAAGAGCATAGGAGTTGCGCATGCGCAACTCCAAACTTTTGATTGTCACCCGTTAAAGCGCATGTACAAGGACACGCCCCCTCTTGCGTCTTAGCTTGCTCCGCTCGTCAATTTATGCAAATGTCTTTCCCAGCATGCAACATGACACGTGTGGGCTCTGTAAGCCTCTTGTTATAACCTGGTGACATGTTAGTCACAGTTAGCAGAGTGAGCACAGAAGTTAGTTGAGCACAGTTAGTGCAGTGTGTGTAGTCAGAGTTTTTTGACAGAGTTGAGAAATGATGTAGTATCTTCTTTATTGAAGTTTTGGTGAGTGATTTTTTGAAATAAATTGTATTATTATTTAAACCCTTTTGAATCTTTACTAATTTTTTTTCTCTTGAGCAACGATAGTTTGTTTTGATTAGCACTAACACAAAATTTTGACAATCATTTAATATTTTTGAATTCTTACTCATTAACGCTTGCTGGTATTTCGAACCCTAATTAAACTTTATTTTTGGCAATTTGTCAATTATTGCCTGGTGCACTACTCAGCTATCCAGAGCATGAAAATAACTGGATCAGACAAAGGGTCCAAACTTTAAAAGTAATTCATTTCTTTGGAGTGATTAAAAGAAGTGGTGCCCGAACGGGGACATGCCAGGGAGTAAAAGGTAGTGGTCCAAGAACAAGGACTGTATATTTGTGTATAAATTGTGTATGTTATTTAATGTGATTGTCAAAGATAGTAATTTTTGAGCTCATTGGTTGTAGGAACTATTTATAGATTTAACAGCAGCGTAAGCCGAAAATTTTTGTTGAGCATGAAGCTTAACTTTTTTGTGTATTAGTCAAAGATACTGAAGTTTCAGTGCAGTTATTGCTGATAATTAAGATATTTATTGTATGTAAAGATTAGAAGTGTCCAGACACACATGTACACAGGCACGATAAGAAAAAATTTTTTTGATAAGCAAATTTATATTTTTGCAAGCTCAGTTGTAGCTTTAGAATTGTTGTATAGCAGTACCTTTGAGCACTGCTAAAGATTAAAAAAGTTTCAAAATTTCCAAAATTCAAAATTTTGGCAGACCGCTCATGTCTGCTAGCAATATGGCAGATTCTGCCATAATGACTCCAGACTTAGAAAGAGTAAAGGGTAGGTTTCTGGATGTAGTGATGGAAGCAGAAATGCTAATGAATCTGCTTGATGATCATCGGGAGAAAAGGGGACGACAACAAACCCTAAATTTGCTGACAATGCTATGTCAGCTCACCAACGTAGAAACTTCGAACGTAAGGTTCCATTTTCAGTTCCATCAGAAACAAGTATTAGAGCAGAATATTATCAACTCCACAACGACAATTTGTCAATCCATCTATTAACTATAATTCTTATGTTAATTGGCCTTTACCTGAGATAAGGTTCGACGGTTCAAAACGTCCGTCATCATGGACATTTGTCAAGTCCATGGAGGAGCACTTCCGTTTACATGAAGGGCCAAACAACAAAAAGGTAGTTTTAGCAGTATCTGTCTAATTGGATGTGCTAAGCAATGGTGGAATAACGTAGGATGTAGTCATGGAATTGAATATTGGGAAGAGTTTAAAAATGAAATCATGGACATATATCCGGCTTATAATGATTTTACAGAACTAGCTATAGAGTTGTTTTCACGAATACAAAGGGAAAGAGATGACATAGAAAAATTTATCTGGGGTACAGTAGAGTTATACCAACTGTACGATGCTGATGCCGCTGAAATTGATATTGTAAATTGCATAATGTCTCAATTGCTTTTGCCCATTACAGAATTCCTAGAAGTACAAAACGTAAACTCAATTTCAGATTTAGTCAAATTGGGTCGGCAATATACTGCAAGGAGAGAATCTGCAGCAACTGCATTAAACCAACAATGGATGCAATCCCCCCCAAAACAGCGCTATCAGGTTGAGTCTCGTAAAATGACTCCTGCACGACCGGAAGTTACACGGTCCCGACAATTTGCGCCGAACACGCCTAGAACTACATAGAAAGAACGAAGCATAGAATTTGTTCCACGTCAAGCTTCGAACAATGACACTAGACCTAAAACTTTTTTTTAAGAACAATAGAAAAACTTTCAGATGTGATTTTTGTGGCCGACTGGGACACACGGAGCAACATTGCTAAAAAAGAAACAGCAATTCGGGAAACTAAATGTAGGTTGTTCCTCAAGAAAAGCCCTCTCATGAGTTAAGTCTTGCTACTGTGGGTATACATAATGTCCTACATTTACCTTTTGTGAAGCTTTATCACGATAAGACCGAATTCATAGCTCACATTGATACAGGAGCGGATATTACATGTCTACATAAGAAAGTATGGGATAAAATTCAAAAAAGTTGTAAACTGAAATTGCAGGAGTGGTTCGGTGGACCTTTGAAATTAGCTTGTGCTTCCAAGCAGTGTTTTCCGCAAGGAACTGTTGAGTTACCTATCACTTTAAATAATGTGGAGATTAAGACTTGAATTTTTAGTAATAAGTGAATTATTATATGACTCTTTAATAGGAATAGATGCGATGCGAAAACACTTGATTGAATTTGATTTTGCCAATAATACTATTTCACTGAAAGCAACAATGAAAGAAAAACTTGATATCGATCAGATAAAATCAGATATTAGAAAACATGCTGACAACGCTCATTTGGAAAATAGTGAGAGAGTTAAGTTAGAAGCTATGCTCAATGCTAATTACGAACTTTTAACAACAAGCCTGGCAGATGTCAGATTTTAGAACATCATATCGACACAGGCAATAATAGACCTGTATATAGCAAACCATATAATTATCCTCCCAGTAAAGAAGAAATAGTTTCAACACAAATTAAAGAAATGTTAAAGGATGGGATAATAGAACCAAGTTTTAGCCCTTGGGCTTCACCGGTTGTTCTTGTTAAAAAGAAAACTTGTGGTTTGAGATTTTGCGTAGACTATCGAAAATTAAATGCTGTTACAGTCCCCGACAGATATCCACTACCTATTATTCAGAATCTACTAACACAACTGGCTGGCAAGAAATTTATTAGAACAATCTGTCTTCAGGATATCTGTCTTCAGGATATTGGCAGGTGTCTGTATATCCACCAGATTGGCCCAAAACAGCTTTCCTCACAAAAGATGGATTATTCCAATTTTGTTGCTTACCATTTGGCTTATCAGGAACACCCACCATGTTTCAAAGTCTTATGTCCGTGGTTCTAGGTGATCCAAAAGGAAAAATTTGTGAAGTATACTTAGATGACCTAGTTATTTTTTCTGCTGATTTTTCAGAGCATCTACATGATTTAAATTTGGTATTTGCAAGGATAAGAGAAGCTGGACTCACCATAAAATTTTCTAAATGCACATTTGTCCGAGAAGACATTCAATACCTCGGTTTCAATGTTAATACAGATGGAGTAAGAACATTACCTAATAAGGTTGAAGCCATAGAATGATTTCCCACACCGCGCAATTCAAAACAACTTAGTAGATTTCTAGGAATGTGTGGTTGGTACCGACAATTTGTACCTAATTTTGCTAATTTGGCCGAACCTTTATGTGAATTATGCTGAAAGCGAAAACGGTTCCACTGGACACCTGTTTGCGATACAGCATTTCAGACCTTAAAGGATGCATTGTGTCATGCTCCCGTGTTGGCCTTGCCCGCAGTTAGGCAGACCTTTTAACATCTGATACTTCGGATGTCGGTCTCGGTGTTGTACTGAGCCAAGTACAGAATGACAATTGTGAAAACGTTATCATGTATGCCAGTCGCAGTTTGAGTCACACTGAAAGAAACTACAAAGTGACTGAAAAAGAATGTCTAAGCGTAATATGGGCTCTAAAAAATTTAAAGTACAATTAGACACATCACACATTACTATTTTTACCGACCGTGCTGCTCTACAATGGTTGCAGACATCCACCAATCTAACAGGTCGTCTAATGCGCTGGGCATTACGCCTACAAGAATTCAATTTCAAGGTCGAGCACCAAAAGGGAATGGCACATCAGCTACCAGATGCATTATCCCGTGCTCCTGTGTGGCCGGCAGAAGTTACGCCAGAGCTCGAAGATAAGCCTTTTGCTCCTTCACTCGCCACAATAGTTCCCATCGAATACAAGGAACACTTAATTAAGGAACAACAAAGAGATTTAGAATATGGAAACTCAATATCCTAGTATAGCTTCAAGTATTGTTGGAAGAGCCAGACATTTCAGATTAATTAATGATATTTTGTACTACTGCAGACGACCAAGTCAAACAGGCAGTTATCGCCCATTTATTCCCAGGAATTTAAGAGAGTACCTACTCTGAGAATTACATGACATACCTTCAGCCGGACATTTAGGTACACGGAAAACATATCAGAAAGTGGCCAAAAGATCATATTGGCCAGCTTTAAAAAAAGGCATAAAAACCTATGTAGAAACATGCTTAATTTGTCAAACCACAAAATTTGATCAGAACTGTCCTTGTGGTCTTATGAAAAGCACGAACTCCAATGAACCCATGGAATTAGTTGGCATGGATTTAATGGGCCCGTATCCACAAACGCAAGCAGGATCCTAATATATTCTAGTGTTAGTAGAATATTTTTCAAAATGGGTCAAAATATTTCCCATTAGAAATGTAACAGCAACAATCGTAGCAAAGAAATTTGTAAATGAATTTATATGCAGATACGGGGTACCCAAGAGTATAGTTTAGGACAATGGGCCCCAATTCATTTCAAATGTGATTGCTGAAGTATGTGAAACGTTTCAAATAAAACATGTATATACAACTCCATATCATCCACAGTCAAATTTGACCAAAAGAATAAATCAAAATATTGGTAGGATGATAGCTGCTAACGCTGAAAATAGACATAGTACCTGGGATAAATATTTGAAACAGTTTTCCTTTGCTCTACACACTTCATTACATGAAACCACCAAATTCACACCTTCAAGGATATTTCTTGGGAGAGAGCTGACATTACCCTGGGACAGACTCATTGGCCAACCTTCATCTCTACAATCCAATGAGTTTAGAACAGCACATTCGAGCCATTTCAAAGGCACAAGATAATTCCCTACGAGCACAACTAAAGTAACGAGAAGATTATAATAAAAGATGACGACATATGGAATTTAAAGTAGGTGTAAGGTCTTGGTAAAAACACATCATAAGAGTGATAAAGAAAGAGGATTCATAAGAAATTTGCACCATTATATGCTGGACCATATATTATAAGGAAGAAACTTTCTCCTCTTCTGTATGTATTGGCCAATATGACCACTAGTGCCTCAGTGGGATACTTTAATATCCTAAATATCAAAAGATATAACCATTCTATAGAATTTTCCAGATCAAAAGTATATGCTCCACAACAAACCCAGGAGAATGATGGCTCTGATAATGATGTTGAACCTTTACTAAGCAGAAGAGAAAAGAATAGGTTAGATTATCACCTATTATATACGACAGGACAAAGACTGACAAAGCCAGATTCAGCTGTTCCATCGACGTCAAGAGCGTGACGAGATAAACAGATCCTGCAGAGTGACAATCAGCAGCGAAGCAGTCAACATAGCCGAGATGACGTCACGAGGCGAGATCTTCAGCAATGACTTCACTTGAAGCAAGTGAATGACGAAGGAAAGATGTCATCGGAACCCAAAAGGATGATTTATTGCAACGGAGTGCCAACAATGAAAATTAAAATATATTATTATTCTTCCACTTGGACTTAATGAATTATAAACGTTCTCTTTTCTCTGGAATAGATGAAGACAAAGAAGAATGAAGAAGCTTTATTGTGATTTATATAGTTAGCAATGTTTAATTTCTTGTTGAAACTTTGGAGTTTCAATATTTATTTTCGGAAAGTGAATTTACTGTAGTTTGAGTTTATACTGTGTGAACAGAATTTTTTTGTATTCTTGTTTATCGAAGTTCTAGTTGTTATATTGTATTAACTTGATTTAAAAGGTATTTTTGTAGATTTTTTTTGTTTCAACTAACTGATAGCTGAAAATTTGTAAGTCGATATTGGGAAGTTTAGAAATTGTGAAATGTTTATGGATATGAATGAGGAGAGTGAAAGAGAATTAGTGATTTAATACTTTTTCATTTTTAAGAAGAATTTTGTATTGTAAAATAACGTGTATTACAAAGTGAATTTATGTATGAAACAAAAATGAGTTTCATGTAAAAAGTGATTGGCTGAAATGTTATTGTCATACATTATAAATTACTTACACATTTTTTTTCTTTATTCGTAGATACGATATTATGTATATGTGTTTAAATCTGTTCACTGTCATCAGTGATATTTATGTGTCAATGATGCGTAATTTTTGGGATGACATTGGCAGCATTTATTTGCATATATATATGAGCTGACCATGATGATGACTTCAGAATTTCGTTTTGTTTTTTTTGGGTACCTTTTTGGAGCTGTCCCCAAATGGCCAAGTCTGGTGACCGAGTTGTTACCAGCATAACTCCTTTGGGAGGGGTACGTTTAAGCTCTGAAGGGGGAGGTAATAAATTGTTTTATTTCAGCTAGCTCATGATTGCTGTGTATAGGTGAAGAATTAGCGGATGATTACAATCCCGCTTGTTTGTAAAAATTTGAATTTTCTTAGCTTCGCGTGTTTGATGTAATTAGGAGGAGATAAAATGGTAGCTAGGTAGTCACTGGAAGGAGAGCTATGCACCAATCCCCTGTGATGATGCATAGAACCGGCCAGGCATAGCACCTAATGTCCAACCCCGCCTTCTCGTGGTGCAGACCGTTAGTAACTTTCAAACGAGATACTCTCTTGTGGAAGTGAACGGAAGGGGAGGGCTACCAGATTAGTGTGGCCTACTGATCTGGACAACTATGGCTACTTTTCTTTTTTTTCTACCCTGCTGAGGAGTGGTCAACCACACAGGGTCCTGGTGCTGACCATATAAACCTACTGGACTGGACAGATATATGGCTCTGAGCTTGATTATGGATCCTGATTTTGCTGCACTGGTGGGCTTCTGTGAAGGGAAAATCTTCCGCTGTGTTTTCTGTTTGTTTGTGGGTTGACAGCCCCAAGTGAATAGATTCACAGGATATGTTTATCAGCTGGTGGATAATCCTGAGCAGAGGTCATCGCAGGCACATGAACTCTTTGCTTCTATAGGCATCGTCAAATTCTACATTGGAGGAAGTCTTCCAGTGTAGATGGCTTCAGCCTTTAGTGGTGGGGGAATGGGTCTTTGCCCCATGTCTGCGATTAGGGGGCTGTTTGATATTGTCAGCATTCCTTCTCTCAATAAACATAGTTTCTTTAAACATCCTACTAACCATTTTCTCTCCATAGGTAGTTGGAATGTGAGGACTCTGCACAGAGCTTTTTCTCTTGATGTCCTCACACAAGAATTCCACCATTATAATTTAGATATTCTTGGTTTGCAAGAGACCAGATCGATAGATAAAGGTCAGATTCTTAAAAATAATTTAAAAATTCTCTTTTCAGGGATGATGATGCTCTTCTAGGATATGAGTGCATTAATGAAAGGTTTCTTACAGCAAAATTTCAGACAAGCGTTAAAGACTTGAATGTTATCTGCTGTTATGCCCCCACTGAGGATGCCATTGAGGATGAAAAGGATAGGTTTTATGGACAACTTCAGGATATTTTGAATTCTGTCAAGAAAGGAGATATTACCCTTGTTCTTGGTGACTGTGATGAATTCTGTCAAGAAAGGAGATATTACCCTTGTTCTTGGTGACTTCAATGCCAAAGTTGGTACTGACTATGACCTTTGGGGAGGAGTAATAGGCCCTTTTGGTATTGGTAGCTGCAATGGCAACAGGCAACATCTCCTACAGGTAAGTAAACTCAATGGATTCAGAATAACTAACAATTATTACAAACACCGCAACATACATAAGTACACATGGGTTTCATCTGATGGGCTGCATAAGAATATGATTGATTACATATTAATTAACAGCAAATGGGCTAGTTCTGTTAGGAATACCAGGGCATATAGGGGAGTTGAAATTGGATCTGACCATTACCTTGTTAAAAGTGTGTTGCAACTTAAACTTAAAAAGTGTTGTGCTAGGGTTAAAAAATTTACTTTTAATACTGAAGCTCTGAAAGATCCAGTTATAGCCAAAGCTTACCATGATAGGTTACTTAGTCATTATGACAGTCATGGTTTGCTTACTACTGAAGTTGAGGAAGAATGGGATCATTTCAAACAGGCTTTTTTGTTAAAAAAAATTTTCAAACAGTACTCTTTTAGGAAAAAAGGAGCAGAAGAGGCAAAATTATCTGAGTGATAAGGCATGAGCTTATTTTGGAAAGAAAGAACTGCAGGAATGCCCTTAATCAATACCCTACTAGTCCTAATAGAAAGCATTACAGAGACCTTAATAAACTTGTAAAGGATCAGATAGCTGCTGATAAGAATCTTTGGCTTGATGGTTTGGCTGACAAAGCCAAGGAAGCAGTTAGACAGCACAACAGCAGAGAGCTGTACCAGATAATTAATGTTTTGTGTGGTAGAAAACGGACAGGCATACAAGGATTGAAGGATAAACATGATAAGGTTATAGAAGGGGAGGATTCTGTCATGGCTAGGTGGGCTGAGCATTTCAGTGATGTTCTATATAATGTAGTTAGTTCTACTCCCATTGTTTGCAATGATGATAGATGCATTGGTGGCTTTAATGTTGGCCCTATAACACAATCTGAAGTTATTTTGGCTGTTTCTAAACTTAAACTACATAAATCCCCCGGGTAGATGAAATTACTACAGAAATGCTCAGAGCTGGGAATGTTTCGGTTACCACTTGGATGACTGAAATTTTAAATAACTTTTATGATAAAGGCATGGTTCCTAAGAATTTTACCAGAGCTATTGTTATCCCTATTTTCAAAAAAGGTGATTGCAGTTCTTGTGATAACTATAGGGGTATCAGCCTACTCTCTGTTCCACGTAAAGTTCTTCCCATGATTGTGCTTAATAGAATTAAGAATCTGGTTGACAGTCAATTGCGTGATGAGAATGTGGATTCAGAAGTGGTAGGGGATGTGTGGATCAGATATTTTCACTTAGGCAGATTCTTGAGAAATGTTTAGAGTTTCTTCGGAAACCTTTGGTTGCTAGCTTTGTTGATTTCAAAAAGGCTTTCGACTCTGTTGATCGTCATAATTTGTGGTTGATTGTAAGATCATATGGTATACCAGACAAGTTAGTTAACATTATGAAAGCTCTCTATAATAACACTGAGTCGTGTGTGAGAGTTGGTAAGGCTTGTAGCAATTGGTTTAGCATTACTTCTGGTGTTCGACAAGGGTGCATTTTGTCTCCTTTTCTCTTTAGCTTGGTTATTGATTATGTTATGCGAAATTCACTTCAAGGGAAAGATTTTGGCCTTAAATGGGCTGGAGATACGAAAATTTCTGATTTAGATTATGCTGATGATTTAGCCCTTTTGGCAAATGATGTTGATGATATGAACTCTTTCATTCGAGCTGTTGATGAGACTGGTAGTAGAGTAGGTTTGGTTATAAACAGAGAGAAAACTAAAGTGATGAAAATTGGTCAGGCAGGTTGTGATTCAGTTAATCTGAATGGTTGCAGTCTTGAGCAGGTGTCACAGTTTAATTATCTTGGGAGCTATGTAACAGATAATGGTGATGTGCGGCATGAGATTAACAGATGAATAGGGAGTGCTGCAGCGAATTTTAAGAACCTATGGAGAGTATGGAGAAATAAAATAGGCGTATACACCTAAAGACTAACATTAGACTGTATAATAGTTTGGTCCTTTCTAGGGTTAGTTATGGTAGTGAAACTTGGACACTTTGTAAACAAGACAACAGGAAACTAGATGCTTTTGATTCCAGATGCTTACGCAGTATCTTGGGCATTAGGTGGCTCAACTTTGTAACTAATGATGAGATTAGGCAAAGGAGTTTGCAACCTCCTTTAAGCAGCATATTGTGCAGAGAGAGACTCCGTTGGTTTGGCCATGTTGCCCGTATGAACAATTATAGATTGGTGAATAGGGTTATGAACAGTGTGCCTAAAGGCCTCAGAAAGAAGGGGAGACCTAGGATGCGGTGGGCAGACAATGTCAAACAAGACCTTGTTAGAATTGGTGTGCAGTGGCCAGATGCATTAGATGTAGCTCAGGATAGACTTGCTTGGAGAACTAAATTGCATGGTCTGGTTGGACCTCCATAGCCCATGGCTGCTTGAGGATGATGATGATGAACAGTGTTCGAATACCCTTTTTTTATGTAATTTAGGAGAAGAATTAGCTTTCACATATTTTTTGATTGTGGTCAATGTGATACTAGGTAGGCCGACAATGCTAGTATACAGTTAACTGTCACAGCCATTGGTATATATTTACACTAGGTTAGCTGCAACAAAATTTTGTTAGGAGATTTCGGAGGAGGTACCTTTGGTTGTGCTGGAAAATTGTGTCAAAGTGAGAATAGATCGTCTTATCAAAAATTGCGTAAGCATACTATTACTTACTTATGTCAACCATGTGTAAATGACGTGAGATGTGTCCTTTTATGTAAAATTTGCTCATCAAAATCTGTTAGGTCAAATTTTTGACTCCCTTTGGAAGGGAGAGTTGCCCCCTCATTCACTTTTACTTTACCTTAACCAGTTTCGCTTAATTTACGTTATATTTATCATTTTGGGGATTTTTATTTCATTTTTGGCATCACAGCGCTCGTTTCCAAGAGCATAGGAGTTGTGCATGCGCAACTAAAACCTTTCGATTGTCACCCGCTAAAGCGCATGTACAAGGACACGCCCCCTTTTGCGTCATAGCTGCGCCGCTCGTCAATTTATGCAAATGTCTTTCCCGGCATGCAACATGACACGTGTGGGCTCTGTAAGCCTCTTATTATAACCTGGTGACATGTTAGTCACAGTTAGCAGAGTGAGCACAGAAGTTAGTTAATTTTTTTCTCTTGAGCAACGTTAATTGTTTGATTAGAATTAACCTTTACATGTTGACAATCATTTAATATTTTTTAATTCTTACTCATTAATGCTCGCTGGTATTTTGAATCCCTAATTAAACTTTATTTTTGGCAATTTGTCAATTATTGCCTGGCGCCCGACTCAACTATCCGGAGCATGAAAATAATTGGATCAGATAAAGGGTCCAAAATTTAAAAGTAATTCATTTTTTTGGAGCGTTACAAAATGCACCCTTGTCGAACACCAGAAGTAATGCTAAACCAATTGCTACAAGCCTTACCAACTCTCACACACGACTCAGTGTTATTATAGAGAGCTTTCATAATGTTAACTAACTTCTCTGGTATACCATATGATCTCACAATCAACCACAAATTATGTCAATCAACAGAGTCGAAAGCCTTTTTGAAATCAACAAATCTAGCAACCAAAGGTTTCTGAAACTCTAAACATTTCTCAAGAATCTGCCTAAGTGAAAATATCTGATCCACACATCCCCTACCACTTATGAATCCACATTGATCATCACACAATTGACTGTCAACCAGATTCTTAATTATATTAAGGAATATCTTACAGAAATCTATCGTATGGAAAGAACTTTACCTGGAACAGAGAGTAGGCTGATACCCCTATAGTTATCACAAGAACTGCAATTACTTTTTTTGAAAATAGGGATAATAATAGCTCTGGTAAAATCTTTAAGAACCATGCCCCTATCATAAAAGATATTCAAAATTTCATCCAAGCGGTAACCGAAACATTCCCATCTCTACGTATTTCTGTAGTAATTTCATCTACCCCTGGGGATTTATGAAGTTTAAGTTTAGAAATAGGCAAAATAACTTCAGATTTTGTTAGGGCCAACATTAAAGCCACCAATGCACCTATCATCATTGCAAACAATGGGAGTAGAACTAACCACATTGTTTAGAACATCAGTGAAATGCTCAGCCTACCTAGCCATGACAGAATCCTCACCTTCTATAACCTTACCTTGTTTATCTGTCAATCCCTGTATACCTGTCCGTTTTCTACCACACAAAACATTAACTATCTGGTACAGCTCTCTGCTGTTGTTCTGTCTAACTGCTTCCTTGGCTCTGTCAGCCAAGACATCAAGCCAAAGATTCTTATCAGCAGCTAACTGATCCTTTACACATTTATTAAGCTCTCTGTAATGCTTTCTATTAGGACTAGTAGGGTACTGATTAAGGACATTCCCACAGTTCCTTCTTTCAGAAATAAGCTAAAGTGCATTATCACTCAAATAATTCTGCCTCCTCTGTTCCTTTTTTCCTAAAAGAGTACTGTTAAGTTTCCAAAAAAGCCTGTTTAAAATGGTCCCATTCTTCCTCAACTTCAGTAGTAAGCAAACCTGACTGTCATAATGACTAAGTAACCTATCATGGTAAGCTTTAGCTATAACTGGGTCTTTCAGAGCTTCAGTATTAAAGGTAAATTTTTTAAATTTAGCACAACACTTTTTAAGTTTAAGTTGCAAGACACTTTTAACAAGGTAATGGTCAGATCCAATTTCAGTTCCCCTATATGCCCTGGTATTTCTAACAGAACTAGCCCATTTTATGTTAATTAATATATAATCAATCATATTCCTATGCAGCCCATCAGGTGAAACCCATGTGTATTTATGTATGTCGCAGTGTTTGTAATATGTGTTAGTTATTCTGAAACCACTGAGTTTACTCACCTGTAGGAGACGTTGTCCATTGCCATTGCAGCTACCAATACCAAAAGGGCCTATCACCCCTCCCCAAAGGTCAGAGTCAGTACCAACTTTGGCACTGAAGTCACCTAGAACAAGGGTAATATCTCCTTTCTTTACAGAATTCAAAATATCCTGAAGTTGTGCATAAAACCTATCCTTGCTATCCTCATCAGCATCCTCAGTGGGGGCATAACAGCAGATAACATTCAAGTCTTTAATGCTTGTCTGAAATTTTGCTGTAAGAAACCTTTCATTAATGCACTCATATCCTAGAAGAGCATCACTAGCATGTCTGCTGAGCAGCAGACCCACGCCTTGGTGATGCTTTCCATCCTCCCTCCCTGTAAAGAGAAATTTAAAGTTATTTTTAAGTATCTCACCTTTACCTGTCCATCTGGTCTCTTGCAAGCCTAGAATATCTAGGTTATAGTGCTGGAATTCGTGCAGAGAGAAAATGATTAGTAGGATTTTTAAAGAAACTAGGTTTATTGAGGTAGGTTCAGGCACTGCAGTGATTTTAATTGCAGCATAATCGTGATATCAAATTATATTAAAATTGAAATGCTTATAACTTTTCCTCCTGTAAAATTCAGTCTTTAGAGTGAAAAAAAAATCCGCTTTTATCTCCTCTTGGTTTCTGAACTGTCTATACGTACAAATGATTACCTAATGTGAAAAACAGGTGATAGTCAGATGGGGAAAGATCTGGAGAATAAAGTGAATGATAATAAAGTTTTCCATCCTAAATTATGAATTTTATTCTGTCATATTCACTGTATGTGGTTTTGCATTATCATATGCAGAAAGAAAATACCTTCCCAATTCAGCGTAGGCTTTTACAGTATTGCATCATGGATCCAGTGCAGTTGTTCTGAGTACACATTCCCTGTTATGGTTTGATCAAGGAGTAAGAGTTCATAGTGCATGATTCCTTCTGTATCATCATATGCAGGATAATTTTCATTTGTTGGTGAAGTGCAGGCTTTGGTATGTAGGCAGCAGGTTCACCAGGTGATAACCAGCGATGTGAACATTTACAGTTTTGCTGTCATGATCCATTTTTCATTGCAAGTCTCACCAACTGATTGAGAAATGATGCGTTATTGTGTCATGAAGGCAGCAAGCTGATAATCTTGGTTGCCTCTGGTCTACTGTATGTTTGTGCAGAACCCACTTGGAAAATGCTTTCCATAGCTTATGTGAATGCGTCCATATTGTTTTAACACTCACATTAAGTGTTTTTGAAAGCATTTGACACATCTGATTCAGCACTATTGTATATTTTGCATAAGAGCTTCGATCATGTGAAAACTGCACAAACTTATTTGGATATCTAGTGTTTTTTCTAGATCTACAGAAGCTGTGCATTATTTTTCCTACATACTCTATATTCACTTAATTGTCTAATTATAATATTGTCAATACAATACTTTCCACCTGTAAACCCACTCTGTTCCTGCACTGTATTGAAACTTATCTTTAATTATCCTTCCTATAATTTTTGTAATGCTGTTTTGTACACCATAATTCTTTTGTTCTTATCACCCTCTTTACATATAGATGTCACATAACCATTACTGCCTTTAGCACCTCATTTCAAATTAACTTATTTACAATGTGTTTAACAGCCTTGTCTTTCCTTCTCTACATTACAATAATTCCATTACTATCCCTCCAAGATGTACTAAAAAAGTTGTTAAAAAATTATTTACAGAATCTTTAAAGAAAATTTGGTCCAAGAACCAGATTGGTGAAAAAGATTGTGAACAGTGCATTAAAACTTGAGCAAAATAGGCAGACCTAAAATCATCAAACAAGATGTTAATAGAATTCGCCTGCACAGATGAAATGCAGCACCCTGTTGACAGTAGTTAGGTGTTTCTTTTCTGTTTGGGAAGTGACATTCAATTTGAAGTCATTCTTGTAGAAGAATGAATCTAAAAGAGAAAGCATCTGAATTTCATCAATACTTTGGTGATAGAAGTGGCTTTGCTCATGGTTCCTGCAAATTGTATCTAAAAGCAAAGTTTTGATGTTATTTAAAATTTTTGTATTTGTATCCCAATATGATGCATTAACGTGCTGGCATTTGTGTAGCTTTCATTATTGAAAAAAGACTACAGTGAAATGTAAAAATGTAATGAAGCTGAGCAATTGACCAAAATATATATTTATACCGAAATTTTGTTACAATGAAATGCAGCAAAAAAAAAAGCTTAGTTAGTTATTCACTACAAAATAATCATAATGAAAGAAATTTATTATATATATATTAATATTAGAGTTTACTTCTTTAAAAAGTTGGCAATTTTTTTACAAATGAATTCTTGAATGATGTTGCAACTCTCCAACGCATTGTTCGGAATATCTGTGTATATCTTTGTGCCATATTGGCTGCTAATAATGAAACCAAACTAATCAAAAAATGTAACTAAACTAGTAACAATAACAAGAAAATATAGCAATAACTTATATTTAACAAATGATAAAACATGTGTTAATTGGAACTGCTCTGGAATAACTTTTTGCTGGATCCTACTGTAACTTACAAATATAATAAGAATTGTGCATAGATCTCAAAGTTTGAAAATTCTCTTTTATGCTAGGGCAATGCAGCACTGTACTATCATGGCATATGTAGAAAGCATCTATGCTGAACTTTGCAATGCAGTTGAGATCTGCAAATTTCTGTGCTGTGCATGTAATATAACATATGTATATTGCTGTGATTGGATTGATGTTTCACAGTGTTGAAATTGGAGATTAGTTTGGGCGTTGTCTAGTTCAAAATAGTATACATGACTTTGAGCACAGGCCTAGAATGATTTAAACTTCAAACATTTCTTTTAACTGGGAAAAAAATTAGAAAAAAGATTTTTATTATAATTTCAATCTTTTAACCAGTGTTTGATAATTAAAAAGAAGCACTTTGTATATTTTTTTAATATTCTCTCGTTAATTATTGAATTGCTTTTTGCATTTATAATGTTGCTCGCAAACCTTGTTTTTACTAGTATTTCTAATATTATTTGATTCCAAATGGCATTAACATTTTAATTTTGTTGCGAAATCATTATAATTAATAATATAAGAATAAAATAAATAATTAAGAATAAAAATCTGTCCCATGGCCAAGTGGTTAGTGCACTTGGCTACTGATCTAAGGGACCTGGGTTTGAGCCCCAGGTAAGGCATGGTAAGGCATGGATGTTTGTGTTGTTTCTCTGCTATCCTCACAGACCTTCTACTATGGCATATAAACTAACAGGCTCTTGTCAGACCTCTGTGGCAAGCAGCTGCTTGAGGGGATATTTATTTTTATTTAGTAATTTAAATTTATTTCTAACCATTTCCTATTTCCACTGAATTGTCATATCCTCCAAATTGTCATTCACCGAACTGTCGCATCCTCCAAATTTGTCATATCCTCCAAATCATCATCTACCTAATTGTTGCGCACTCAATCTGAACAATATATCTGTAGACAAATTAACATCTACACTTCAGCCTCAGACTCGGGAAATTAATCAAATTCATTGGGATTAAATTAGCACCTATTTTTTCTAGGGCCTCCTTCTTATAGGAAAAAATGGATATTCAATAAATGGTGGAAGTATTTGCAAACTTTTTTCCCTCAACAGGACAAAAAAAAAGCCCTTCATCAGTTATTCCTTGAAAATCAACATAAGATTACTCAATAAAAGGATAAATACAAAAATTCCTTTCCTGCATTTCCTCAGTATTTAGATCAAATATTTGCCTTGAGAAAAATTAATAACAATAAATTATTCTAGAAAATTAAAGGCAGTGAGGCAAAATCATCTAGTAGCTTTATTAGAAGCCTATAATGAGGGCATTCAAAACGTTCTTGACATGTCTGCAGATTTGCACTCGTTCCTCCAAAGTTAATGAGCTATGACTTGTTTGAAAGCTTGTCTAAATTTGTCATTATGTGTTAAAAAACAAAGGAAGAATCATAATTTCTGTCTTTGCAGCATGGCATAAAACTCAGTCTGAGAAATCAGTGCATTGTTCCTGAGGAGCATATTTAAGACAAGGAAAGATTTTACATTTTCACAAGGATGCAGCTTGGGGATGACATGAAAAAAATCCATGCCAATTTATCGCAAGTATATGGGAATCATGCCTGTTTGTATGAACAGGCATGATTCATACGACACTGTTACAGATCGGAAGCATAAATTCAAAGGACAGCAGAGTATTGAATATCTCCCTTGCGCAGGAAGACAGAGGAAAGCCATGATCAAGAGAACAATCGCTGCTGTTCGTGAACTCATTAAGGAAAACCCACATTCCATTCTGGTAAGAAGTTTAGATGTCAGTGTATTGATTGGCAGTGTGGAAACAATTATTATTCAACATTTAAAGTCCAAAAGATCTGTGTTGAGTGGATACCCCACAAACTGAAAGAACAGTGAAAAAGGGCTAGTGTTGAATTGTACAAGGTGATGCTGCAATGTTTGAATCTCGTGTTCCCCAAACAGTTAAAAGACATTGTCACAGGTGATGTTGCGGAAGATGAACTGCATCCCCAAATACTCTGACAAAAGTTCACTCAATGAAGATGATGTTCACAATTTTTTTCAATTATCAAGGAGTGTTAGCCATGGACACCTTACCTGAAAAAATGACTATAAATGGCCAATACACCACCATTGTTTTGCCCAAAATTGTTAAGGAGATGAAGGAGGCCCCTCCATCTCCTTAACAATTTTGGATTACCCCCAACAATAGGTTATTACTTCCAACAACAGGTATGTCAAGGGTTCTCCCTCATGACAATGACAATGCTCATAAAACCTGACAAGTTACAGCCTGTCAGGAGGAGAAAAAAAATAAAAATGCTTTCCATAGCTCATGTGAATGTGTCCATATAGTTTCAACACTCACATTAAGTGTTTTTGAAAGCATCTGACACATCTGATTCAGCACTATTCTGCATATTCATCCTATCTTGTACCAATCTTGTCCAATCATATCCTGCATATTCATCCAATCTTGTACCATGTGATTTTTGGTTTATTCAAAAATAAAAACTTGCAAAATGCATTCATTCAGAGTTGCAGAAACAAGAGATGATCAGAGTTGAATTCATTCAGAAATGAATTCAAGATGAATTCATTGAAGTACTCCCCTCCAGCATCTATGCAAAGTTGCAGATTCTACGCCAATTCTGAAATATTTGGTGGTACTCCTGTTAGGGCAACTCTGAATGAATGCAACTCTGAATTCAAGATGAATTCAGAGTTGCATTCATTCAGAGATTACTTCAATGGACAGTAAAAGTTTTGTTGAGGTAAGGGCAATGGTTTTCATGCTGCAGATGCATATCAAGAATTTTTCAAATGCTCCTCGAATGTCCTTAAACAACACCCTACTAGTCCTAATAGAAAGCATTACAGAGAGCTTAATAAACGTGTAAAGGATCAGTTAGCTGCTGATAAGAATCTTTGGCATGATGTCTTGGCTGACAGAGCCAAGGAAGCAGTTAGACAGAACAACAGCAGAGAGCTGTACCAGATAGTTAATGTTTTGTGTGGTAGAAAACGGACAGGTATACAGGGATTGAAGGATAAACAAGGTAAGATTATAGAAGGTGAGGATTCTGTCATGGCTAGGTGGGCTGAGCATTTCAGTGATATTCTAAACAATGTGGTTAGTTCTATTCCCATTGTTTGCAATGATGATAGATGCATTGGTGGCTTTAATGTTGGCCCTATAACACAATCTGAAGTTATTTCGGCTGTTTCTAAACTTAAACTTCATAAATCCCCAGGGGTAGATGAAATTACTACAGAAATGCTCAGAGCTGGGAATGTTTCGGTTACCACTTGGATGACTGAAATTTTGAATAACTTTTATGATAAAGGCATGGTTCCTAAGAATTTTACCAGAGCTATTATTATCCCTATTTTCAAAAAAAGTGATTGCAGTTCTTGTGATAACTATAGGGGTATCAGCCTACTCTCTGTTCCAGGTAAAGTTCTTTCCATAAGATATATTTCTGTAAGATATTCCTTAATAGAATTAAGAATCTGGTTGACAGTCAATTGCGTGATGAACAATGTGGTTTCAGAAGTGGTAGGGGATGTGTGGATCAGATTTTTTCACTTAGGCAGATTCAGAAACCTTTGGTTGCTAACTTTGTTGATTTCAAAAAGGCTTTCGACTCTGTTGATCGTCATAATTTGTGGTTGATTGTGATATCATATGGTATACCTGACAAGTTAGTTAACATAATGAAAGCTCTCTATAATAACACTGAGTCGTGTGAGAGTTAGTAGGTCTTGTAGCAATTGATTAGCATTACTTCTGGTGTTCGACAAGGGGGCATTTTGTCTCCTTTTCTCTTTAGCTTGGTTACTGATTATGTTATGTGAAATTCACTTCAAGGGAAAGATTTTGGCCTTAAATGGACTGGAGATACGAAAATTTCTGATTTAGATTATGCTGATGATTTAGCCCTTTTGGCAAATGATGTTGATGAGATGAACTCTTTTATTAGAGCTGTTGATGAGACTGGTAGTAGAGTAGGTTTGGTTATAAACAGAGAGAAAACTAAAGTGATGAAAATTGGTCAGGCAGGCTGTGATTCAGTTACTCTGAATGGTTGCAGTCTTGAGCAGGTGTCACAGTTTAATTATCTTGGGAGCTATGTAACAGATAATGGTGATGTGCGGCATGAGATTAACAGACGAATAGGGAGTGCTGCCGGGACTTTTAAGAATCTATGGAGAGTATGGAGAAATAAAATAGGCGTATACACCTAAAGACTAACATTAGACTGTATAATAGTTTGGTTCTTTCTAGGGTTAGTTATGGTAGTGGAACTTGGACACTTTGTAAACAAGACAACAGGAAACTAGATGCTTTTGATTCTAGATGCTTATGCAGTATCTTGGGCATTAGGTGGTTCAACTTTGCAACTAATGATGAGGTTAGGCAAAGGAGTCGGCAATCTCCTTTAAGCAGCATATTGTGCAGAGAGAGAATCCATTGGTTTGGCCATGTTGCCCGTATGAATAATTAAAGATTGGAGAATAGGGTTATGAACAGTGTGCCTAAAAGCTTCAGAAAGCAAGGGAGACCTAGGATGCGGTGGGCAGACAATGTCAAACAGGATCTTATTAGAATTGGTGTGCAGTGGCCAAATGCAGAAGGTGTAGTTCAGGACAGTCTTGCTTGGAGAACTAAATTGCACGGCCTGGTTGAACCTCCATAGCCCATGGCTGCTTGAGGATGATGATGATGTAACATTTGGATTACTAGCAACATACCATTCAATTGGAAAATCACTCATATGATCCCTATTTTAAAACCAAACAAACCTTCCGCTGCCTTATCTTTTCATCCCATAACCCTCCAATACAGAAAATATAATAATAAAAATTTACAATCTTACACTATAGAACAGTTACTATTTTATGTGAGAAGACAAAAGAGAAGTTCTTGCACATTGATGTTTCAGTGGTTTGCCATGTTACTACCAAGCAGGATACATCAGAAAATAGAATACTGAACAGTGCTTCTAAAGGTCTGAGAAAGGAGGAAGCAACATCGATTACGAATGATGAGGGATAACAACTTCAAATTACTCCTTATTAAAATTGGCTTTCAGTGGCCAAATGTGCCAGCTGTTGCTTAACCCTTACAATGTTGAGTTTCTGCAACTGAACTCACTATGGTGGCCAATTTATTTTAAAGCATTTTCAGAAAATAAACAGCTTTAGAAGCTCAGCCTGAAGTAACCAATGAAAGGAAATATCTCATGTTACATATCAAACAAAAAAATATTTTAACTGAGATTAATAAAATTGCAAAAATTCAAAGAAAAAAAATGGTAAGTTAAATGTTTTAAGCATTTTTTAAAAATATTTCAAAATTTTAATGTATTTTTTCAGTTTTAACTTTAAACTATAAAAAATTATTTTCCCATATTTTATAAATTATTTTAGTGGCCAAGTGATTAGCACGCTTGACTAGTGATCAAAGGGGCCTGGATTCAAGCCCTGGGTTAAGGCATAGATGTTTGTGTTGCCTTTCTGCTGAGGTCCCACCATTTTCACAGACCTTCTACTATGGCATATTAGACTGACAGGCTCCTGTCAGACCTCTTTGGTAAACAGCTGCTTGGGGAGGGAGGGAGGAAGGGAGGGATGAGGGAGGGAGGGATGAGGGAGGGAGGGATGAAGGGAGGGATTTATTTATTTATTTATTTATTTAAATTAAACAGTTCATAATATCTCTGTTAATGTTTAAATCTTTCATTTACTTTTTCCTAAATTTTTACCCATTTATGCATATGATTAGACACTTGACAATTGGCAAACTCGAAGCCTAAGAAAAGCAGTGTCATAAAAATCATTTTGCCTTAAAAACAAGATAATTTTTCATTTCATGAGCTTTCATTTGATAATGACTCATAAACATTAACCACATTTTTTCTCCCCTAGTTTTGGAGTTGTGTTTAAGATAGCCATGACATTGGAAAGATAGGTATTTTTTTTTATTTATATTTTTTCTTTGACATTGAAAACATCAATAAAAATTGAAAAATATATCTAAAATGTAATAAAGAACAATGTAAAAAATTTTAAATAAAAATGTTCCAAAGCATTTAAAGTTTAACTGAAGCACTGAAATTGAGAATGAATTGTTTTAGTATAAAGCTGCATAACTGCTACAAAAAAGTTTAATTTTAAAATTCTGACAGAAATTTTGGCTAAAAATAGCAATTTTCTAACCTTAATTAGTTTATTTGGTTGAAACATAGTTAAAAATATTGCTAAAGTAAGTCCTACCTTTTAAAAATCACACTTTGAGGTTACAGCTTAATCCCATTGTTCTCCCATTATCTGCCATTATAGATCATCATCATCATCATATGCCACTAACAATTTCATTTTCAATCACTTCAAATTAATTATTGTTTATAATTGCAGTATACATTTGAAAAATAATAAATAATAATTTTAGAAACATTTGAGTAAAAAAAAGTCTTTAAAATCGAGTCTTCGAAAATATTGACCAAAAGTTGATGTGCATAGTTCACAGATGATGCCAATTTCCAGTAGTAATAAAATCAATATCTTTATGATAAAAGAGCAGGAACTAGGTCAGAAGACAGGAAATCACAACAGATATAATCTGTTTACAGGAGAGCAAAATGGAAGCATCTAAATCATCACTACTTGATGCTGCTTAAGGTGACTGAACATATGTATACATTCACTGCAGACTCAAAAGATTTATTTTTAAACTATATCATAATTTTTTTCAAGAGAAATCAAGAGGTTAAAAAAAATAAAACAATGCTCTCTCAAGCCGCTGCTTGCCGCAGAGATCTCACAGGTGCCTGTCAGTTTATATGTAATAGTAGAAGGTCTGTGAGGATGGTAGGAAGCAGAAAAGCAGAAAAACAATACAAACATCCATGCCTTACCAGCAACTCAAACCCAGGTCTCTTTGATCAGTAGACAAGCATGCTAACCTAAATGATAATCACTCAGCCATGGGATGGCTAATATATCATACATTTAAATTTTATTTTCAATATTTTATTATAAACAATTAAAAAAAACTGCAGATTTTTATTTGGAAAATCTTTTTACAACCTCATACTCTGGTAATGAAGTTTACTTCTAATGTCACTAGAATTTGGGAAATGATACCGATTAACACTGCTCCAACACAAAAAGGGATTAAAGACAAACATCATCAAAATAAAATTGCACAATCTGGTAGTAGTTTTGGGTTGCTTGAGGATTTATGTAGTAATAAAATGATATAAAAAAATTTACCATTTCTGAATCATGTTTTCCAACCATATATGAAGGACAAAGTAATGAATGACTAAGACCACCTCTAAAGGCTGCTTTATGAAGAGCTTCCATTAAAACTGTAATAAAAACAATTTCATTACTGAGAGAATAAATAAAAGCAATGGTGCACATGATAATACATTTCACTAGCTCTCAAACAATAGATTTCATTTAATTAATAATGACTGCATACATTTAATTACTTCACATATAGGGTTTAAAAATACACAGTCATATCAGAATAATATGACCACTTACCATACATATACTATGGTAGGTGGTCATATTATTCTGATATGACTGTATATATTTAATAACTCAATATAACTGTAGTTAAGACATTAATCCAGCGTTTTTTAACCACTGCATGACAAGATAGAGTTAAATGTACAGTAACATTTATAGGGGAAAAAATATAAAATTAAAATAAAAAGTTAAAGGCAAAATTAATTAAAAAGTCTCGAAAAATAAATTAAATTGGCATGAATAATATATATATGATAAAAATTGACAGATCATATATATAATATTTAGGCAAGTTTTGTGTTAATGCATTATTAAAGCTGTAGGGCAGTTTAAAAGTATACCCCTACATTTGTTAGATACAAGTTTATAAATACCTTTAGACACTGTTTAGGGAGATTACCAAAATCCAGTTCTTCAGAGCAGAGTTATTTCCAAATGTGGAGTTGAGGGTTGCTTGTTTTTGGTTTGTATTATCACAGCACTCTTGTTCTTTGATTCATGTGTATTATAAATTCACTTTTTTCCCACATATAGTCCAGTTGCATGATTGGCACTTCCATTTTTTATTATTTGCAATTAAATGTCTGAGAACTATGATACTTTGTTATGTACTGTGTAGTTTTGGAAGTATCAGCAGTTTTTTTTTTTTATATTTACTATTGTTTTAAGTTTTTAGATTAAAGTTTTCTGTTGGAGTTCACAGTAGCTCTTCTTAACTGGCTCTTTTTTTTTACAATACTCCTAAATGTGCTTACCGGTTTCAACCATCTCTGTGGTCATCACGAGCACTGGTTGTTGACAGTTGTAGAGGACTATATTATATGGGTGTGTGCTGCACATGTGCATGTATTTCTTCTGCTGCCACGTTGGTGCTATTTGGGGAGATTTCATTACTTTGTGGTGGAGTGGGGTTACCGTCTGTTTGTTGTTTATACTTTGAAGTGGAGAACTTTAACAGCATGTTTTTTGCTAGATTTTGAGATATTTTATATTTTGCTGGTCAAGTAGAAGCTTCCATGACAAGGGGAATTGATATACTTTGTCATTGCAGCATTATCTCTATTTTGGTATATTATAAGTTGTTCTGTGATGTTTAGCTGATAATTTGTTGGTGGTGCCATGATAATTTTGGCTTTATCAAAGTCAGGTGTTTGTTCTCCATTGTATGTGGAATGGGCTAAAGCAGTACTTTGTTTTTCCATTCTTAATATCTTTCATGTGTTCTTTGAGACATATTTTTGCTATTCGTTTTTTCTTGCTGAAATAGGGTTTATTTTGTTCTGCATTATTGGTCTTCATTGGAATTTTGTAAACACCACCTATTTTGATTTTTGAATCTCTGTTGGTTTTAATTTGCCTTAGGATGATATTGCTGCTGGTGATAGGAACTTTATATCCATATGGCTTCATTATATTTTGCATAGTATTAATCAGCCAGGGTATGTTGTGAATGCTTTTGGTATATTTGATTTCCTTTTTAACCTTGTTTTGTACCGAGGTAGGTTGGGTGGGTTTATCTGATGTTCTTGTAGCAATTTTTCTATATTATTTATCAGATTATTAGGATATCCTGCATTAAAAGCTGCTTCATAAATATTTCTTTTTCCTATTTTATAGTCTATTGGTGGTGGTGTATTTTTTATTTCGCAAGAAAGATGTTTTAATGGCTTGCTTTTTGTGATAGAATGGTATTAATATCGGTGGTGCCGTAAGTTTGTGATAAACCTCTATATTAAATTGATGCTTTCAGCAATGTATTAGCATGTCCAGGAATGGTAGCTTTTGTTGTTTCTCATTTCTGTAGTAAATTTTATTGTTGGGTAGATCTGGTTTATGTCCCTTTGCAAATGTATTATGAAGTCATTCTCTTCATTGTGAATGAGGAGTATGTCATCGACATATCATCCCCAATATTTTATATTATACAGTGCTGTTACCCACCTATATATCCTGCTGTGTCACAGCTCTTCGTTAAAGCCAAGCTACAGAAGGAAGGTGTAGCACTTTGACCCCTGATTGACAAGCACCATGCACCAACCATAAATTTAGATTAAACCCTATATATATTTGAAACAGTTTTATGAATCCATGAAATATACCATCAATTCAGCTGAAGACGTGCTATAACACATAAAAAATATGAAAATACAACCAAATTACAGAATAGAATCACTAGAAGTAGTAGCATTATTTCCAAACATGCCAATCAATGAAGTCATCCCGATTGTGCAAAACAGGACTGAAACCTACAATGGAGGTCCAAACTCTGAACCATCATCATCATCATCCTCAAGCAGCCATGGGCTACGGAGGTCCAACCAGACCGCACAGTTTAATTCTCCAAGCATATCTGTCCTGAGCTACATCTGCTGCATCTGGCCACTGCACACCAATTTTAACAAGATCTTGTTTGACATTGTCCGCCCACCACATCCTAGGTCTCCACCTCCTTCTGAGGCCTCTACACACACTGTTCATAACCCTATTCGCCAATCTATAATTATCCATATGGGCAACATGGCCAAACCAGCAGGGTCTCTCTCTGCACAATATGCTGCTTAAAGGAGGTTGCAGACTCCTTTGCCTAACCTCATCATTAGTTACAAAGTTAAACCACCTAATACCCAAGATACTAGGTAAGCATCTAGAATCAAAAGCATCTAGTTTCCTGTTATCTTGTTTACACAGCGTCCAAGTTTCACTACCATAACTAACCCTAGAAAGAACCAAACTAGTATATAGTCTAATTTTACTCTTTAGGTGTATATGCCTATTTCTCCACAATCTCCATAGATTCTTAAAAGTCCCAGCAGCAATCCCTATTCGTCTCTTAATTTCATGCCGCACATCACCAGTATCTGTTACATAGCTTCCAAGATAATTAAAACTGTTACACGTGCTCAAGACTGCAACCATTCAGATGAACTGAATCACAACCTGCCTGACCAATTTTCATCACTTTAGTTTTCTCTCTGTTTATAACCAAACCTACTCTACTACCAGTCTCATCAACAGCTCGAATGAAAGAGTTCATATCATCAACATCATTTGCCAAAAGGGCTAAATCATCAGCATAATCTAAATCAGAAATTTTCGTATCTCCAGCCCATTTAAGGCCAAAATCTTTTCCTTGAAGTGAATTTTGCATAACGTAATCAGTAACCAAACTAAAGAGAAAAGGAGACAAAATGCAGCCTTGTCGAACACCAGAAGTAATGCTAAACCAATTGCTACAAGACTTACCAACTCTCACACACGACTCACTGTTATTATAGAGAGCTTTCATTACGTTAACTAACTTGTCTGGTATACCATATGATATCACAATCAACCACAAATTATGACAATCAACAGAGTCGAAAGCCTTTTTGAAATCAACAAAGCTAGCAACGAAAGGTTTCTGAATCTGCCTAAGTGAAAAAATTTGATCCACATATCCCCACCACTTCTGAATCCACATTGTTCATCACGCAATTGACTGTCAACCAGATTCTTAATTCTATTAAGCACAATCATGCAAAGAACTTTCCATGGAACAGAGAGTAGGCTGATACCCCTATATTTATGACAAGAACTGCAATCACCTTTTTTAAAAATAGGGATAATAATAGCTCTGGCAAAATCTTTAGGAACCATGCCTTTATCATAAAAGATATTCAAAATTTCAGTCATCCAAGTGGTAACCGAAACATTCCCAGCTCTAAGCATTTCCGTAGTAATTTCGTCTACCCCTGAGGATTTATGAAGTTCAAGTTTAGAAACAGCCAAAATAACTTCAGATTGTGTTATAGGGCCAACATTAAAGCCGCCAATGCATCTATGATCATTGCAAACAATGGGAATAGAACTAACCACATTGTTTAGAGTATCACTGAAATGCTCAGCCCAGCTAGCCATGACAGAATCCTCACCTTCTATAACCTTACCTTGTTTATCCTTCAATCCCTGTATACCTGTCCATTTTCTTCCACACAAAACATTAACTATCTGGTACAGCTCTCTGCTGTTGTGCTGTCTAACTGCTTCCTTGGCTTTGTCAGCCAAGCCATCAAGCCAAAGATTCTTCTCAGCAGCTAATTGATCTTTTACACGTTTATTAAGTTCTCTGTGACGCTTTCTATTAGGACTAGTAGGGTATCGATTAAGGACATTCCTGCAGTTCGTTCTTTCCAAAATAACTCAAGTGCCTTATCACTCAGATAATTCTGTCTCTTCTGCTCCTTTTTTCCTAAAAGAGTACTGTTAGTGTCCAAAAAAGCCAGTTTAAAATGATCCTATTCTTCCTCAACTTCAGTAATAAGCATACCATGACTGTCATAATAACTAAGTAACTTTGGTCATAATAACTAAGTAAGCTTTGGCTATAACTGGGTCTTTCAGAGCTTCGGTATTAAAAGCAAATTTTTTCACCCTAGCACAACACTTTTTAAGTTTAAGTTGCAAGACACTTTTAACAAGGTAATGGTCAGATCCAATTTCAGCTCCCCTATATGACCTGGTATTCATAACAGAACTAACCCATTTGCTGTTTGTTAATATATAATCAATCATATTCTTATGCAACCCATCGGGTGAAACCCATGTGTATTTATGTATGTTGTGGTGTTTGTAATGTGTGTTATTCTGAAACCATTGAGTTTACTTACCTGTAGGAGACGTTGCCCATTGCCATTGCAGCTACCAATACCAAAAGGGCCTATCACCCCTCCCCAAAGGTCAGAGTCAGTACCAACTTTGGCACTGAAGTCACCTAGAACAAGGGTAATACTCCTTTCTTTACAGAATTCAAAATATCCTGAAGTTGTGCGTAAAACCTATCCTTCCTATCCTCATCAGCATCCTCAGTGGGGGCATAACAGCAGATAACATTCAAGTCTTTAATGCTTGTCTGAAATTTTGCTGTAAGAAACCTTTCATTAATGCACTCATATCCTAGAAGAGCATCACTAGCATGTCTGCTGAGCAGCAGACCCACGCCTTGGTGATGCTTTCCATCCTCCCTCCCTGTAAAGAGAAATTTAAAGTTATTTTTAAGTATCTCACCTTTACCTGTCCATCTGGTCTCTTGCAAGCCTAGAATAGCTAGGTTATAGTGCTGGAATTCCTGCATGAGGACATCAAGAGAATAATCTCTATGTATTGTCCTCATGTTTAACGTTGCTGCAGAGAGAAAATGATTAGTAGGATTTTTAAAGAAACTAGGTTTATTGAGGTAGGTAGGGCCAACAATATCGAACAGCCCCCTGATCGCAGGCATGGGGCAAAGACCTGTTCCTCCTCCGCTAAAGGGTTGGGTTGTTTTACCTCTGAGCGGCACTTTTTTGCACACCATGGGCTAAATGGCCAGGTCACATGGACCCCGAAGGCTCAGAGAAGGTTGGGGGAGGGGACCCACTGGAACAGCTGTTGGGCGACAGATGGTAGCCTCCCATCAAGGCCATCCAGCGTGTTCTTTAACGTGTACAGGGTATGGCTCTCACGCACACGGGGCCACAGCTTAACGTCCCATCCAACAGACGGCGGCCTTTCCAAGCCTATCGGTGTCCCCTACTGACCGTGGGCAGAGCGGGGAATTTTGCGGAGATAAATCTCAACGCTGACCCAGCTGGGACTCGAACCTGGGAACTAGAGATTACGAGCCTGGCGCGCTACCGACTGAGCCACCCCCGGCCCCCTCCGCTAAAGGCTGAAGTCACCGATGCTGGTAGGAACTTCAGGCACCACCTTTTCAAGTGAACTTTTTCAAGAGTCATATGGCCTGCCTGAGACACATTCTCCAATTTAGGCTTGACAATGCCCAACTAGTTAAGTAAGGTTCAGGTACCTGCGATGGCTTCTGATTAGGATTATCCACCAGCTGATATAAGGTATCCCATGCCTCTGTTCACTTAGAGCTGGCAACCCAAAAGCAAACAGAAAACACAGTGGCAGACTCTCTCTCAACAGAGGTCCACCAGTGCAGCAATTCAAGTATCCATAATCAAACTCAAATCCATAAACAAGTCCAGTCTAGTAGGTATAAATGGTCAGCACCAGGACCCTGTGAAGTTGACCACTCCTCAGCAGGTTTGAAAAAAAAAGAAAAAAGTGGCCATAGATGACCAGATCAGTAGGCCATACTGGACTGGCAGCCCTCCCCTCCTGTTCCCTTCCAAAAGAGAATATCTCTTTTGAAAGGTACTAACGGCCAGCACCACGAGAAGGCGGGGTCGGACATTAGTTGCTAGACCTGGCCAGTTCTGTGCATCATCACTAGGGATTGGTACACAGCTCTCCTTCCAGAAAAGCACTCCAATACGTAACATCAGATAAATTTTTTCAAATAAACAAAAATATATATATATATACAAAAATATGGTGTAGCAATGGCCTTGGCAGATATAGCTGTTAGGCATATCAAGGAAAAAACCCTCTCTAACTCGATGTATAATATAAAACATTGGAGATGGTATGTTGACAACATACTCCTCATTCACAATGAACACGACTTCATGACACATTTGCAAAGGGACCTAAACCAGATCTATCCAACAATAAAATTTACCACAGAAAACAAGAAAGAACAAAAACTACCATTCCTGGACATGCTAATGCATCACTGAAAGCATAAATTTGATATAAAGATCTATCACAATCCTATGGCACCACCAATATTAATACCATTCTACTCAAGCCAGCCTATAAATCACAAAAAAAAGGTCATAAAAACAGCTTTCTTGCAAAATAAAAAATACACCACCAATAAACTCTATAAAAAATAAAAAAAAAGTGGCTCTCAATGCAGAATATCTTAAGAACCTGATAAATAATGTAGAAAAATTAGCCACAAGAGCAACAGACAAACCCACCCAACCAACCCCGACACAAAACAAGGATAAAAAAGAAATCAAATATACCAAAAGCATCCACAACATACCCTGGCCGATTAATACTATGCAAAATATAATGAAGCCATATGGATATAAAGTTCCTATCACCAGCAGCAATACTATCCTAAGGCAAATTCAAACCAATAAGAGATCCAAAAATCAAAATACGTGGTGTTTACAAAATTCCAATGAAAACTAATAATGCAAAACAAAATAAACCCTATTTCAGCAAGACAAAACAAACAGCAAAAATATGTTGGTTGGCTGGTTGTTTGGCTGGGTTTTATAGCGCATGGGTGACTAGGTCATAATGCACCAAATGAAAGACAATATAAAAGATAAAAGACGTGTAACCCGCAACCAAATTTAAAAGAAAAGGACTATATTGTAAAATGGTAAAACAACAAAGAACAAGTGTATAAGCACAAAGTAAAACAAGATAATCCCAGGTGTAAGTGACCTGGGATATATATATACAATGTATAATAAAGTGGTAAAATCAAAGTCGAGTAAAATATCCATATATTGTAAAAATTTAAATACAGAGGTAAAACAATGGTCATCAGATAACTGATGTCCGAGCGTAAGGGGCTCAGACATCATCATGAGGTTAAAAAACATATTCCTTTCAAAAGTAAAACATGGACATGAGATTAACACTTTGACTGCCGCTTTTTTTTTTTGAGTCTTTGGGGCACATCTTTTTTTTTTTGTTAAATCAACTAAAATTAGTCTTAAATTGCTATACAATATCAGTTTATATAATTTTTATAAATTTTTTGCTTAAAAACAAACTTTGAAAGTGTGAATCACGTATGCTTCACGCGGCCTGAGCACTTTTTTTTTATCTATAGGCTGTGTGATACAAGGAAACAATAGAAAATATGCAGCTTCCAAAGCAACACAGACTCGCTGGAAATGTGTCCAATGCGACAAATATTATTGTGTTCCTTGTTTTACTGTTGTACATAAATGCACTTTTTAATTTTATTATTCAAGTATTATTGACATATGTGAAGTAAAATAACAGTACATGTTAGATTTCTATGTTTTTAGTTTTAGAATGTTTGCTTTAGTTTGAGATTGTATTTTCAGAATACACTGTTTAGTAAATAAACAGTACATTCTTATTTTATTTAGCACCACAATTCAATAAAGTAAGTACAAAATGTCAGACTATTTCATTGACCCCTACAATAAACTTTAGTTGAAATTTCGCCACGCTAAGACCATGGATTTGTTCCTCAGGTTACACTCCTGTATTACCCATAAGCAATGCATTCTAGTGTGAAGTGCAACTAATTCATGAGCCCTAAACTACAAATTTGTATATGAAGCACAGATGATTCACGTGGCCTCAGGAGCAAATTAAGTGTGAATCATATATGATTCATATGGCAGTCAACATGTTAAAATATGTTTGATAGTTAAAATGGTATCGCAAAACTCACACTTAGGTACATCGTCCGCCCATAGAAGAAATGAATGAGTAATAAACGAATGACCTAAGCAAAGCCAAGCAAGTACAACTTCCTCCTTGCGATTCCTGGGGTAACAAGACTGCCATGGTTTGATGATAGGTTTGATCTCAAAGAGATTGTTCATAAGCTATTCTGACTAAGATCTTCCTTGGACAAATACATGGTCTGCCACTGTGCCCAGAACTCAATCATGAAATGCTGCCGGAAATCCAGATATGGAACCAGCAACGGAGAGTCAGACATGGGCATGGCTGACCTGGCAGCAGCATCTGCCAAATCATTGCCCCTGATTCCGACATGACCAGGCACCCAACAGAAATGGATGGTGGTTGTGGCTGCCAGACGATGTAGCTGCTGGCAGATCTTAGAAAGAACTGGGTGAGGCCGATGTCTCACTGAGATCAAAGCCTGTAGCGAGCTAAGTGAGTTGGTGTAAAAATATCAGAGCCTGTAGCGAGCTAAGTGAGTTGGTGTAAAAATATCAAAGCCTGTAGCGAGCTAAGTGAGTCTATTTTGACGATGATGCCTAGCAGCCACGTGGTCCAAGGCAAGACAAATAACATGCAACTCTGCAGTGAAGATGGGACACTGCAGTGGGATCTGGTCTGCAATGATTACATCACAGCAGACCATGGCCAATCCCACTGATGTGCCGGACTTCGAGCCATCTGTGAAGACGCAAGAAGTCCGGGTACTCAGCACGATGGCTGGCAAAGAGTTGCCGGTACACACAGTCAGGTGTAAAGGCCTTCCCTGTCCTGCACAGGAAAAAATCACAGGAAGGGGAAACAGCAAGCCAAGGTGGAAGTGGCTCAGCTGTCGACAGTGCGATGCTATCAAGACTGGTGTTGATGTCTCTGAGGTAGCCTCAGACACGCAAACCAAATGGCAGTCAGCCTATAAGTATAAAGCATTTCTCACTTTGAACTGAAAGCGCAGTCCCAAGTGGAATGGCCAGGCAGGGATCGCAATTTAGATGCGTATTGTAGGGACAACTGCTGATGGCGAAGAGATAAAGATGGTTCGTCAGTCTCAACAAAAAGACTCTGGATCGGTGAGGTGCAGAAGGCTCCTGTGCAAACACGAAGGGCCTGGTGATGGAGAGGGTCCAGTACCTTCACCACTGAATTCTGGGCGGAGTCGTACACCTGGGATCCGTAGTCCAGTTTCAATCGGACAAGTGCATCGTATAGGCAGAGCAAAGAACATCGGTCAGCTCCCCATGAGAGACAGGAGAAGACCTTGATGATGTTCAATGCCCACGTGCACTTGGACCTGAGATGATGGATGTGTGGTAAAAAGGTCATTTTCTGATCAAAGATGAGACCGAGAAACTTGGTCTTCACCACAACTGGAATGATGGTACCTCTGAGCCTTAGCTCAGGATCCAGGTGAAGATCATGCTTGCGGCAAAAGTGCACACAAGCAGTCTTCTGTGGGGAGAAGCGAAACCCGTTTGCCGTTGCCCAAACCGAAAGATTGTTCAGGGCAATTTGCAGTTGTCTTTCAACGACCCTCATGTTAGACGATGAGCAAAAGATGCTAAAGTCATCAACATAGAAGGTATTGTCAACTGATGGAGGAAGTTGTCTAGTAATAGAATTAATCTTGACAGCGAAAAGTGTAACACTCAGAATGCAGCCTTGTGGCACCCCCTGTTCTTGGGGGTACGTCTGCAATAGTGTTGCCAACATGGACACGAAAAGAACGTGCCGATAAGAAGTTGGAGATGAAAATCAGCATGTGACCTCTCAAGCCGAAGCTATGGAGGTCACAAAGAATGCCAAATCTCCAAGCTGTGTCGTACGCCTTTCGATGTCGAAGAATATTGACACCAGGTGGTCTCTTCGTAAAAATGAATTTCTGATAGCCGATTCTAGGCATATCAGATGGTCAACAGTTGACCGTTGCCTGCGAAAGCTACATAGGGTGTTGGAAAGAAGGTAACAGTGTTCACCATATAAGTCTGGCATTTAACCATTCTTTCCAACACCTTGCACACACAGCTTGTCAATGCAATTGGACGATAATTTGAAGGAATCTTGAAATCCTTTCCTGGCTTAGGGAAGGCCAAGACGATGGCCTCCTACCAGGAGATAAGAAACTGCACTTCGAGAAAAATGCGATTGAAAAGATGGAGCAGCCGATCCTTTCTCGATGGTGAGAGATGTTGGAGCATGGCATAATGGATATTGTCCGGCCCGACAGCAGATGCACCAGATGAGTGCAGAGCAAGGCAAAGCTCCTCCACTCTGAATGGCCTGTTGTAAGATTCCAGGCCATTCGAGTGGAAGGATAGTGGAGAGCATTCCGCCCTGCTCTTCTGGGCTAGAAACTCGGGGGAGTAAGAACAAGAAGAAGAGATGGAGGAGAATGACTCCCCCAGAGTGTCAGCAATTGCTTTGGGATCAGCAATTGCCTGACCATTGTGCTCCAGGATCAATAATGAGTGAGACGTGTAGTTCCCACCCATTTCCCGGACTTTATCCCACACGACATTAGAACTGGTCGTGCAGGAGATAGAAGTATATTTGATCCAAGATTCCTTCTGGCTCTGGCGCCGAAATGAAACGAGCTTTCGCCCTGGCGCGTTTGAACTTTTCAAAAAAAGCAAAGATTCAAAAAAGTTTCTATAACAAGTTTATTTCAAAAATTATTTTTAAACACTCACCAACGTAAATGAAAACGTCGTCTACATCATTACTATCTCGCTGCTACTAACAACAACTTTGTGACTAACATGTCACTTATCACCAACTACTACTTCACAACTCTCTTACTGACTCTTACTATTTGGGTTGTTTTACCTCTGAGCGGCACTTTTTTGCACACCATGGGCTAAATGGCCAGGTCACATGGACCCCGAAGGCTCAGAGAAGGTTGGGGGAGGGGACCCACTGGAACAGCTGTTGGGAGACAGATGGTAGCCTCCCGTCAAGGCCATCCAGCGTGTTCTTTAACGTGCACAGGGTATGTCTCTCCCGCACACGGGGCCACGGCTTAATGTCCCATCCGACGGACGGCGGCCTTTCCAAGCCCATCGGTGTCCCCTACTGACCGTGGGCAGGGCGGGGAATTTTGCGGAGATAAATCTCAACGCTGACCCAGCTGGGACTCGAACCTGGGAACTACAGATTACGAGCCTGGCGCGCTACCGACTGAGCCACCCCCACCCCACTGACTCTTACTAACTTCTACTTCTAACTACTCTGACTACTGTGACTACATGTCACGGTTATAACAAGCATACAGGCTCGGCAACACGTGGCTGTTGCACCGGTAAAGACATTTGCATAAAATGACGAGTGCGCAAGCTATGACGCAAGAGGGGGCGTCCTTGTATATGCGCTTTAGTTGGTGACAATTGAAAGTTCGGAGTTGCTCTTGGAAACGAGTGCTGTGATGCCAAAAATAAAATAAAAATCCCCAAAATGATAAATATAACATTAATTAAGCAAAACTGGCTAAGGTAAAGTATAAGTGGATGAGGGGGCATCACAGCTGACAGAGTGGTCATCGAGCTCAGAGAGGAGCTTGAAACCACTCCAGTCAGCCCAATAAAGCCATGAGACGCATGAAGGGCTGCAAGGCCCTCCACGAGAGATGGTACACACCACGGGAAAGTCGCTTCCATAAGGGTTGTCCTCAACCTCCCATGTAAAGAGTGGAAGGATCGAGGAAGAGCAGATGGTGAAGTCAATTGAATGAATGTGTGGGTTGGGGAGTGAAAGTAAATACTGACACCGGTGTTCAACAGGGAGAGAGAAGGATCCAGAAGCCACTGCTCCAGGACCCCGCCACTCCAGTTGGCGTCAGCACTGCCTCATAGTGGACTGTGTCCGTTGAAGTCCCCCATTATGAAGGGGGACAGCAGCTGCAAGATGAGATCATCAAGGTCTTACTGGAAGACGATGCTCCCTGGTGACAGGTATACTGAGCAGACAGTCAGCGAGAACCCCACGAAGAGGCGGATGGCTACTGCCTCTAAGTTGGTGGTGAGTGGTATGACCTGGAATGGAGAATGTTTGCTCACGAGGATAGTGACACCCCCGAGAGCTGGACCATCTCCATCCTGGTAAACTAGTGAAAAGTGCTGGATCGTGGGATCTGTGACTGGCTGCAAGTATGTCTCCTCCAGGCACACACATATGAGCTGGTGTGCTTGAAGGAGGGTCTTGATGTTGTCAATATTCCTCTGGAATCCACGACAATTCCATTATAGTAGTGTGGCCATCTCAGGACTTAGAAGAGTGGGCATACAACCAATTCCTATTCAACTTAACCGCCGCAGAGGACAGATAAGTGAATAGGAGGGGGTCAGTATCCATGTCCTCGGAATCGTCCAAGGGACATGGATCGGTGACCACTCTTTATGAAGGTGTGATGATTTTCTTTTTGGGTCCTGATGGGGGCCCCTGTGGTTTGGAAGGTCTAGTTGTCTGAGGATGGGAAGGAGGAGGCCTTCTGGTGGAGATGAATGGCTGTGTTACAGGAATGGAAACCAGGGTAGATGTCGAAGTTGACACCACCTTCGGTTTCACCTGTGTCAGGAGGAACTTTGCTGCAGGTGAGAAAGACTCAGTAGGTGGTACACTGATGTCAGTCTGCACCACAACCGAAGTCATTGGAACGATGGGCTTCCCATTGACTGCACTGGCATAGGATACTTTGCCAGGTGCAGCGGGCGGTGCAGCAAGCTTTCTCACCTCAGCATAAGAGATGTTGTTCATGATTTTAAACATTGAACCTCCTTTTTCTCCTTCCACTTCGGACAGTCATGGGACTATGCCGGATGTTCGCCACTACAGTTCACACAGCTTGCCTTTTCTGCTGTGCAGTCAGGATTGAGATGATCCTTGCTGCCAGGTGGGCTTGCCTGACAAGCTATGCAGGCATGACCATATATCTGACACTGAAAACAGCACAGAGGATTTGGTATATATGGCCGTATCTTACAATGCAAATAACCTGCCTTGATGGAAGAAGGCAGGCATGGCGTTCTAAATGTCACAATCAGTACCCTGGACGGTACCAATTTACCATCACGGTGCGTCGAAACCTGATGGACCGCTGTTACTCCTTGAGGTGTGAGTCCTGAGAGGATTTCCTCTTCGGTGATTTTGAGGAGGCCCCACTCAGTGATCACACCCTGAGAGGAATTCAAAGTTTTGTGGGAAGTGACTTCAACAGCCACCCCACCAAATTCTTTGACATTCAGAAGCAGTTCCGAGTGTTTTGAACAAGCGGTCTCAACCTGCAAGTTGCCAGATCGTAAGTGCTTGACGGATTTTGGCTCCACTGCAAGACCTTTAAAACCTTTATTAACGAAAAATGGGGACATGTCCCCAAGTACCTGATCACCCATGGACTGGATGATCAGGAATCTTGGAAACAAAGACAAAGAAGACGATGGCATAGATGACAAAGACAACGAAGATGGGGGCTCATGTCGAGCCTTCTTAGCGACATTGATCGATTCAATTTCTTCATCAACTCTCATGGGGGGTTTTTTTGTGTGGTTCAGTGCCCACTGTCCCCACCCTCCACGGAGCCCAACAAGGGGACACCCAGTCGGGCAATGACTCCCATGCTGGACGAAGAGCAAAAGATGCTAAAATCGTCAACATAGAGGGTACTGCCTACAGTCTGAAGAAGTTGTCTAGTAATGGAATTTATCTTGATAGCAAAAAGCGTAACACTCAATATGTAACCTTGCGCATCCCCTGGTCTTGGGGGAAAGGCCACAAAAGAGTGTTGCTGACACGGACATGAAAAGAACATGATGAGAGGAAGTTGAAGATGAAGAACAGCATGTGACCTCTGAAGCCGAAGCTATGGAGGTCGTGAAGAATGTCAAATCACCATACCGTGCCATGCACTTTTTCAATGCTAAAGCATGATTTTTATAAAATGTAGCATTTTAAATATTTAAACAAAATACACTAGTTAAGGTCAGAAACTGTGATTTTTAGCCAAAATTTCTGCTGGAATTCCAGAATTAAACTTTTCTGTAGCAGTTATGCAGCTTCATAATAAAGTGACTCATTCTCAAATTCAGTGCTTCAGTTAAACTTAAATGCTTTGAAACATTTCATAGAATTTTTTCTTAGTTCTCTAAAACATTTCAGATATATTTTTCAATTTTATTTAAATTATCTTGTTTTAAAGCAAAATTTTTTTTATGACACTGCTTTTCTTAGGCTTAGAATTTGCCGATCGTCAAAAATCTAAGATATACATTATGCATTTATATGCATAAATGACTAAAAACAGAGAAAATGTTAACTAAATAAAGATTTAAGTATTAATCAAAATATGATCTGTTCGTGTTTGAATAAAAACATAGGAAAAAAAGAGGTAAAATTTTTTTATTTTATTAAAGATTAAATGGAAAAAACACAGTAAAATTTTGCAATGTTCAAATAAAAATGCTTAAAATTTTAGCTTACCATTTTTTTTCAAACTTTTGCCACTTTATAAAGCACAATTAAATGCTCTTTCATTTGGTATATAGCATGTCATATTTCCGTTCAATAGTTTACTTCAATGTCAATTTATTTAATTTTCACAAAAAATTATTTGGCCATTTATGCAAAACAACTAATTTTTATTGCCAATTTTTTACTAATCAGCAAACTATAAAATTAAGGTAAGAGTGTTACAAAAATTTATTATTATGCTTTAAAAAAGAATAAATAAAAACTTAAAAATAAATAACCAAAATGGGATAAAGAACTGTGAAGAAATTTAATAAAAATATTCCAAAGCAAATATAGTTCATTTTAGCCTCTGAAATTTCAGATTGAACCCTTCCTGACCAATTAGCACTATATACTGATAATTACAGAAAAGTTTAACTTTACGAAAACAGAGAAAACTGGATTTAAAAATTACAAATTCTGAATGCTAGTTATGAAATTACTCCAATTAAATTAAAAACAGTACTAAAAAGTCCTATCATTTAAAAATTAAACTTTTGGTTATAATGTCCTAATCAGATGTCTCCTAATGTAACTATAATTTTAAGTCATGCATGATTGATGATTTAATTTTCGGTCAAGCTACAAATAATTCTCCTTTCTAATTGCAGTATATATTTAAGAAGCAATATAAATAATTCTAAAAGTAGTGGAATCGATATTCCCCTCCTAAATCTGAGAAAAGTCACAACTGATCTGGATCAGTTGTAACTTCTCTCAATCAAATGAGTCAATGAAATATTTTACAAAAAGCTCACTATTTTCCAGTTCAATTTGATAATATCCTTTGATTTTATCCTTCAAATATGATATTTAATTAACAAATAATACATATAAAGTTGCCTGTTGGCTTTAACATTAATAAATTAATAAATGATTTCGTGGAAAAATATTTTGCTGACATGCAGGTACTAGGCGTAAACTGGAAGGAGAGCTGTGTACCAATCCCTAGTGATGATGATGCACAGAACTGGCCAAGTCTAGCACCTAATGTCCAACCCCGCCTTCTCGTGGTACAGGCCGTTAGTACCTTTCAAAAGAGATATTCTATTTTGGAAGGGAACGGAAGGGGAGGGGTACCAGTTTAGTATGGCCTACTGATCTGGTCATCTATGGCCACTTTTTTCTTTTTTTTCAAACCTGCTGAGGAGTGATCAACTTCGCAAGGTCCTGGTGCTGACCATTTATACCTACTAGACTGGACTTGTTTATGGATTTGAGTTTGATTATGGATCCTTGAATTGCTGCACTGGTGGGCCTCTGTTGAGGGAGAGTCTGCCGCTGTGTTTTCTGTTTGCTTCTGGGCTGCCAGCTCTAAGTGAACAGAGGCATGGGATACCTTATATCAGCTGGTGGATAATCCTAATCAGAAGCCATCGCAGGTACCTGAACCTTACTTAACTAGTTGGGCATTGTCAAGCCTAAACTGGAGTAATGTGTCTCAGGCAGGCCATATGGCTCTTGAAAAAGTCCACTTGAAAAGGTGGTGACTGAAATTCCTACCAGAATCGGTGACTTCAGCCTTTAGCGGAGGAGGAACAGGTCTTTGCCCCATGCCTGCGATCAGGGGGCTGTTAATATTGTTGGCCCTACCAATCTCAAAACACCTAATTTCTTTAAAAATCCTACTAATCATTTTCTCTCTGCAGGAACGTGGAATGTGAGGACATTACATAGAGATTATTCTCTTGATGTCCTCATGCAGGAATTTCAGCGCTATAACCTAGATATTCTAGGCTTGCAAGAGACCAGATGGACAGGTAAAGGTGAGATACTTAAAAATAACTTTAAATTTCTCTTTACAGGGAGGGAGGATGGAAAGCATCACCAAGGCGTGGGTCTGCTGCTCAGCAGACATGCTAGTGATGCTCTTCTAGGATATGAGTGCATTAATGAAAGGTTTCTTACAGCAAAATTTCAGACAAGCATTAAAGACTTGAATGTTATCTGCTGTTATGCCCCCACTGAGGATGCTGATGAGGATAAGGATAGGTTTGGTTTTACGCACAACTTCAGGATATTTTGAATTCTGTAAAGAAAGGAGATATTACCCTTGTTCTAGGTGACTTCAGTGCCAAAGTTGGTACTGACTATGACCTTTGGGGAGGGGTGATCGGCCCTTTTGGTATTGGTAGCTGCAATGGCAATGGGCAACGTCTCCTACAGGTAAGTAAACTCAATGGTTTCAGAATAACTAACACATATTACAAACACCGCGACATACATAAATACACATGGGTTTCACCTGATGGGCTGCATAGGAATATGATTGATTATATATTAATTAACAGCAAAATGGGCTAGTTCCGTTAGAAATACCAGGGCATATAGGGGAGCTGAAATTGGATCTGACCATTACCTTGTTAAAAGAGTCTTGCAACTTAAACTTAAAAAGTGTTGTGCTAGGGTGAAAACATTTGCTTTTAATACCGAAGCTCTGAAAGACCCAGTTATAGCCAAAGCTTACCATGATAGGTTGCTTAGTTATTATGACAGTCATGGTATGCTTACTACTGAAGTTGAGGAAGAATGGGATCATTTTAAACTGGCTTTTTTGGACACTAACAGTACTCTTTTAGGAAAAAAGGAGCAGAAGAGACAGAATTATCTGGGTGATAAGGCACTTGAGCTTATTTCGGAAAGAACGAACTGCAGGAATGTCCTTAATCGATACCCTACTAGTCCTAATAGAAAGCATCACAGAGAACTTAATAAACGTGTAAAAGATCAATTAGCTGCTGAGAAGAATCTTTGGCTTGATGGCTTGGCTGACAAAGTCAAGGAAGCAGTTAGACAGCAGAGAGCTGTACCAGATAGTGAATGTTTTATGTGGTAGAAAATGAACAGGTATACAGGAATTGAAGGATAAACAAGATAAGGTTAAAGAAGGTGAGGATTCTGTCATGGTTAGCTGGGCTGAGCATTTCAGTGATACTCTAAACAATGTGGTTAGTTCTATTCCCATTGTTTGCAATGATCATAGATGCATTGGCAGCTTTAATGTTGGCCCTATAACACAATCTGAAGTTATTTTGGCTGTTTCTAAACTTAAACTTCCATAAATCCTCAGGGATAGACGAAATTACTACGGAAATGCTTAGAGCTGGGAATGTTTCAGTTACCACTTGGATGACTGAAATTTTGAATATCTTTTATGATAAAGGCATGGTTCCTAAAGATTTTACCAGAGCTATTATTATCCCTATTTTTAAAAAAGGTGATTGCAGTTCTTGTCATAAATATAGGGGTATCAGCCTACTCTCTGTTCCATGGAAAGTTCTTTGCATGATTGTGCTTAATAGAATTAAGAATCTGGTTGACAGTCAATTGTGTGATGAACAATGTGGATTCAGAAGTGGTGGGGATATGTGGATCAGATTTTTTCACTTAGGCAGATTCAGAAACCTTTCGTTGCTAGCTTTGTTGATTTCAAAAAGGCTTTCGACTCTGTTGATCGTCATAATTTGTGGTTGATTGTGATATCATATGGTATACCAGACAAGTTAGTTAACATAATGAAAGCTCTCTATAATAACACTGAGTCGTGTGTGAGAGTTGGTAAGGCTTGTAGTAATTAGTTTAGCATTACTTCTGGTGTTCGACAAGGCTGCATTTTGTGTCCTTTTCTCTTTAGCTTGGTTGTTGATTATGTTATGTGAAATTCACTTCAAGGGAAAGCTTTTGGCCTTAAATGGGCTGGAGATATGAAAATTTCTGATTTAGATTATGCTGATTATTCAGCCCTTTTGGCAAATGATGTTGATGATATGAACTCTTTCATTTGAGCTGTTGATGAGACTGGTAGTAGAGTAGGTTTGGTTATAAACAGAGAGAAAACTAAAGTGATGAAAATTGGTCAGGCAGGTTGTGATTCAGTTCATCTGAACGGTTGCAGTCTTGAGCACGTGTAACAGTTTAATTACCTGGGAGCTATGTAACAGATACTGGTGACGTGCGGCATGAAATTAACAGACGAATAGGGATTGCTGCTGGGACTTTTAAGAATCTATGGAGATTGTGGAGAAATAGGCGTATACACCTAAAGACTAAAATTAGACTGTATAATAGTTTGGTTCTTTCTAGGGTTAGTTATGGTAGTGAAACTTGGATGCTGTGTAAACAAGATAACAGGAAACTAGATGCTTTTGATTCTAGATGCTTACGTAGTATCTTGGGTATTAGGTGGTTTAACTTTGTAACTAATGATGAGGTTAGGCAAAGGTGTCTGCAACCTCCTTTAAGCAGCATATTGTGCAGAGAGAGACTCTGCTGGTTTGGCCATGTTGCCCATATGGATAATTATAGATTGGCGAATAGGGTTATGAACAGTGTGTCTAGAGGCCTCAAAAGGAGGGGGAGACCTAGGATGTGGTGGGCAGATAATGTCAAACAGGACCTTGTTAGAATTGGTGTGCAGTGGCCGGATGCAGAAGATGTAGTTCAGGACAGATATGCTTGGAGAATTAAACTGCACGGTCTGGTTGGACCTCCGTAGCCCACGGCTGCTTGAGGATCATGAGGATGAGGTTTCGAACCCATGTCTCTCCAGAAACATGCTGAGTATTCTAAGGCCACTAGTGTCAACTCTGTCTTTTCCAATGTTAGTTTAGTGGTCTTAGAACACTCTGGCATGTTTCTGGCAAGACATGAGTTTGAATCCCCATTTTGACGAAACTTTTTTCCCCAAAACCATTTAATGACATTAAAGTTAACAGGTAACTCTGTGGATATTATTTATTGATTAAATAATCAATAATGCTAATAGTGTAATGTAACTTACTTATTTATTTACATCTTACTCAGCGCAATGTAAAAAAGAAATAGTTGTCATTACAGATCATAGATGGCTCCAAGCCCAGATGTAAAAATCACAGGAAGAGTAACAAGTCATAATAGTGGAAAAAAGATAGAACCACAACATTAGTGGTCTTGGAACTTTCTGGAAAGCTTTTTTCCACAAAAACCATTTATTGAGATGTTTTCATCAGCAAAAACAAGATGCAAAAACTGCTTGATACTTTCTGAATATAGTATTTTTACATTTACATATCTGATCTGTACTGCCTAACATGTGTACTAAATTTGAAATCAAAACCAGAGTTTGCTGATCAATATCATGCTCGTATGATCAAGTAATAAATCAGCACTTTAGCGTCGATTTTTTTCTTAGAGGAAAAACTGTCTTGAGCCAGGTGGGATACGAACCCACGACCTCATGATAACATGTCAGGTGCTCTGGACCACTGAGCTACCGGCCGCTGATCAAGATCTCCTCTAATTAGCGCTACGAACATTCCTTTTTATGTTTCATATAGGTGCTAGTAAGGCACTTTTTTTAGCCACAGGCAGCATTTATATTTGCCAATAGATGGAAGCATATATATTACAAGTATGCAGATAATAAATAATGGAATAAGCTTGACTGATTCAATCCAGTAATAAATCAGCACTTTAGTGTCGATTTTTTTCTTAGAGGAAAAATTGCCTTGAGCTGGGTGGGATACGAACCCACGACCTCCTGATAACATGTCAGGTGCTCTGGACCACTGAGCTACCGGCCACCGATCAAGATCTCCTCTAATTAGCGCTATGAACATTCCTTTTTATGTTTCATATAGGCGCTAGTCAGGCACTTTTTTTTTAGCCACAAGCGGCATTTATATTTGCCAATAGATGGAAGCATATATATTACAAGTATGCAGATAATAAGGAATGAAGTAATGGAATAAACTCGACTGATTCAATCAAGTAATAAATCAGCACTTTAGCGTCGATTTTTTTCTTAGAGGAAAAATTGTCTTGAGCCGGGTGGGATACGAACCCACGACCTCCTGATAACATGTCAGGTGCTCTGGACCACTGAGCTACCGGCCGCTGATCAAGATCTCCTCTAATTAGTGCTACGAACATTCCTTTTTATGTTTCATATAGGCGCTAGTAAGGCACTTTTTTTTAGCCACAGGCAGCATTTATATTTGCCAATAGATGGAAGCATATATATTACAAGTATGCAGATAATAAATAATGGAATAAGCTCGACTGATTCAATCAAGAAATAAATCAGCACTTTAGAGTCGATTTTTTTCTTAGAGGAAAAATTGTCTTGAGCCGGGTGGGATACGAACACACGACCTCCTGATAACATGTCAGGTGCTCTGGACCACTGAACTACCGGCCGCCAATCAAGATCTCCTCTAATTAGCGCTATGAACATTCCTTTTTATGTTTCATATAGGCGCTAGTCAGGCACTTTTTTTTAGCCACAAGCGGCATTTATATTTGCCAATAGATGGAAGCATATATATTACAAGTATGCACATAATAAATAATGGAATAAACTCGACTGATTCAATCAAGTAATAAATCAGCACTTTAGCGTCGATTTTTTTCTTAGAGGAAAAATTGCCTTGAGCTGGGTGGGATACGAACCCACGACCTCCTGATAACATGTCAGGTGCTCTGGGCCACTGAGCTACCGGCCGCCGATCAAGAGCACCTGACATGTTATCAGGAGGTCGTGGGTTCATATCCCACCCAGCTCAAGACAATTTTTCCTCTAAGAAAATAATCGACGCTAAAGTGCTGATTTATTACTTGATTGAATCAGTCGAGTTTATTCCATTATTTATTATCTGCATCCCGTGGCCAAGTGGTTAGCACGCTTGGCTACTGATCTAAGGGACCTGGGTTAGAGCCCCGGAATTAGGCATGGATGTGTGTGTCGTTTTTCTGCTGAGGTCCTGCCATCCTCTCAGATATCCTACTGTGGCATATAAACTGACAGCCTCCTGTCAGACCTCTGTGGCAAGCAGCTGCTTGAGGGGGTATTTATTATTTATTTTTATTATACTTGTAATATATATGCTTCCATCTATTGGCAAATATAAATGCTGCTTGTGGCTAAAAAAAAGTGCCTGACTAGCGCCTATATGAAACATAAAAAGGAATTTTCGTAGCGCTAATTAGAGAAGATCTTGATCAGCGGCCGGTAGCTCAGTGGTCCAGAGCACCTGACATGTTATCAGGAGGTCGTGGGTTCGTATCCCACCCGGCTCAAGACAATTTTTCCTCTAAGAAAAAAATCGATGCTAAAGTGCTGATTTATTACTTGATTGAATCAGTCGAGTTTATTCCATTATTTACCTAATGTCCAACCCCGCTTTCTCGTGGTGCGGACCGTTAGTAACTTTCAAAAGAGATACTCTCTTGTGGAAGTGAACGGAAGGGGAGGGCTGCCAGATTAGTGTGGCCTACTGATCTGGACAACTATGGCTACTTTTCTTTTTTTTCTACCCTGCTGAGGAGTGGTCAACCACACAGGGTCCTGGTGCTGACCATATAAACCTACTGGACTGGACAGATATATGGCTCTGAGCTTGATTATGGATCCTGATTTTGCTGCACTGGTGGGCTTCTGTGGAGGGAAAATCTTCTGCTGTGTTTTCTTTTTGTTTGTGGGTTGACAGCCCCAAGTGAATAGATTCACAGGATATGTTTATCAGCTGGTGGATAATCCTGAGCAGAAGTCATCGCAGGCACCTGAACTCTTTGCTTCTATTGACATCGTCAAATTCTACATTGGAGGAAGTCTTCCAGTGTAGATGGCTTCAGCCTTTAGTGGTGGGGGAACAGGTCTTTGCCCCATGTCTGCGATTAGGGGGCTGTTTGATATTGTCGGCATTCCCTCTCTCAATAAACATAGTTTCTTTAAACATCCCACTAACCATTTTCTCTCCATAGGTAGTTGGAATGTGAGGACTCTGCACAGAGCTTTTTCTCTTGATGTCCTCACACAAGAATTCCACCGTTATAATTTAGATATTCTCGGCTTGCAAGAGACCAGAATCTTAAATTTCTCTTTTCAGGGAGGGACGACAATAAGCATCACCAAGGCGTGGGTCTGCTTCTCAGCAGACACGCTAGCGATGCTCTTCTAGGATATGAGTGCATTAATGAAAGGTTTCTTACAGCAAAATTTCAGACAAGCGTTAAAGACTTGAATGTTATCTGCTGTTATGCCCCCACTGAGGATGCCGATGAGGATGAGAAGGATAGGTTTTATGAACAACTTCAGGATATTTTGAATTCTGTCAAGAAAGGAGATATTACCCTTGTTCTTGGTGACTTCAATGCCAAAGTTGGTACTGACTCTGACCTTTGGGGAGGAGTAATAGGCCCTTTTGGTATTGGTAGCTGCAATGGCAATGGGCAACGTCTCCTACAGGTAAGTAAACTCAATGGATTCAGAATAACTAACACTTATTACAAACACCGCAACATACATAAATACACATGGGTTTCACCTGATGGGCTGCATAAGAATATGATTGATTACATATTAATTAACAGCAAATGGGCTAGTTCTGTTAGGAATACCAGGGCATATAGGGGAGCTGAAATCGGATCTGACCATTACCTTGTTAAAAGTGTGTTGCAACTTAAACTTAAAAAGTGTTGTGCTATGGTTAAAAAATTTACTTTTAATACTGAAGCTCTGAAAGATCCAGTTATAGCCAAAGCTTACCATGATAGGTTACTTAGTCATTATTACAGTCATGGTTTGCTTACTACTGAAGTTGAGGAAGAATGGGATCACTTTAAACAGGCTTTTTTGGACACTAACAGTACTCTTTTAGGAAAAAAGGAGCAGAAGAGGCAAAATTATCTGAGTGATAAGGCACTTGAGCTTATTTCGGAAAGAAAGAACTGCAGGAATGCCCTTAATCAATACCCTACTAGTCCTAATAGAAAGCATTACAGAGACCTTAATAAACTTGTAAAGGATCAGTTAGCTGCTGATAAGAATCTTTCGCTTAATGGTTTGGCTGACAAAGCCGAGGAAGCAGTTAGACAGCACAACAGCAGAGAGCTGTACCAGATAGTTAATGTTTTGTGTGGTAGAAAACGGACAGGCATACAAGGATTGAAGGATAAACAAGGTAAGGTTATAGAAGGGGAGGATTCTGTCATGGCTAGGTGGGCTGAGCATTTCAGTGATGTTCTAAACAATGTAGTTAGTTCTACTCCCATTGTTTGCAATGATGATAGATGCATTGGTGGCTTTAATGTTGGCCCTATAACACAATCTGAAGTTATTTTGGCTGTTTCTAAACTTAAACTTCATAAATCCCCAGGGGTAGATGAAATTACTACGGAAATGCTTAGAGCTGGGAATGTTTCGGTTACCACTTGGATGACTGAAATTCTGAATCTCTTTTATGATAAAGGCATGGTTCCTAAGGATTTTACCAGAGCTATTGTTATCCCTATTTTCAAAAAAGGTGATCGCAGTTCTTGTGATAACTATAGGGGTATCAGCCTACTCTCTGTTCCAGGTAAAGTTCTTTCCATGATTGTGCTTAATAGAATTAAGTATCTGGTTGACAGTCAATTGCGTGATGAGCAATGTGGATTCAGAAGTGGTAGGGGATGTGTGGATCAGATATTTTCACTTAGGCAGATTCTTGAGAAATGTTTAGTTTCGAAACCTTTGGTTGCTAGCTTTGTTGATTTCAAAAAGGCTTTCGACTCTGTTGATCGTCATAATTTGTGGTTGATTGTGAAATCATATGGTATACCAGACAAGTTAGTTAACATAATGAAAGCTCTCTATAATAACACTGAGTCGTGTGTGAGAGTTGGTAAGGCTTGTAGCAATTGGTTTAGCATTACTTCTGGTGTTCGACAAGGGTGCATTTTGTCTCCTTTTCTCTTTAGCTTAGTTATTGATTATGTTATGCGAAATTCACTTCAAGGGAGAGATTTTGGCCTTAAATGGGCTGGAGATACGAAAATTTCTGATTTAGATTATGCTGATGATTTAGCCCTTTTGGCAAATGATGTTGATGAGATGAACTCTTTCATTCGAGCTGTTGATGAGACTGGTAGTAGAGTAGGTTTGGTTATAAACAGAGAGAAAACTAAAGTGATGAAAATTGGTCAGGCAGGCTGTGATTCAGTTAATCTGAATGGTTGCAGTCTTGAGCAGGTGTCACAGTTTAATTATCTTGGGAGCTATGTAACAGATAATGGTGATGTGCGGCATGAGATTAACAGACGAATAGGGATTGCTGCTGGGACTTTTAAGAACCTATGGAGAGTGTGGAGAAATAGGCGTATACACCTAAAGACTAAAATTAGACTGTATAATAGTTTGGTTCTTTCTAGGGTTAGTTATGGTAGTGAAACTTGGATGCTGTGTAAACGAGATAACAGGAAACTAGATGCTTTTGATTCCAGATGCTTACGCAGTATCTTGGGCATTAGGTGGTTCAACTTTGTAACTAACGATGAGATTAGGGAAAGGAGTTTGCAACCTCCTTTAAGCAGCATATTGTGCAGAGAGAGACTCCGTTGGTTTGGCCATGTTGCCCGTATGAATAATTATAGATTGGCGAATAGGGTTATGAACAGTGTGCCTAAAGGCCTCAGAAAGAAGGGGAGACCTAGGATGCGGTGGGCAGACAATGTCAAACAGGACCTTGTTAGAATTGGTGTGCAGTGGCCAGATGCAGTAGATGCAGCTCTGGATAGACTTGCTTGGAGAACTAAATTGCACGGTTTGGTTGGACCTCCGTAGCCCATGGCTGCTTGATGATGATGATGATGATGATGATGATGATGATGATGATGATGATGATGATTGGCAAATATAAATGCCGCTTGTGGCTAAAAAAAAGTGCCTGACTAGCATCTATATGAAACATAAAAAGGAATGTTCATAACGCTAATTAGAGGAGATCTTGATCGGCGGCCGGTAGCTCAGTGGTCCAGAGCACCTGACATGTTATCAGGAGGTCGTGGGTTCATATCCCACCCGGCTCAAAACAATTTTTCCTCTAAGAAAAAAATCGACGCTAAAGTGCTGATTTATTACTTGATTGAATCAGTCGAGTTTATTCCATTATTTATGCTCGTATGATGTTGTCTATTCCATGATTAAAGAAATGTAGATTTTTCTCTTCGTATTTCTTTCATAAAAGATATCCAATAATAGATAAAAAGTAATTTAGAAATGCTAAAATAGTTTTTAAGCGCATAATATAATATAATAAAATGAAGCAAAAATATATATGGCTGTATTTTTGTGCAAATCACTGAAATCCTCCAGTAAAAATATGTTCCCTTGGCATCTGATTTCGTTTTATTGAGAACACAGATGGTTGGATGCTTATTAATAACTCAATTAACTCACGAGTTCTCAGCCACCTAACAGAGGAATGTTCTAAATATAGAACAGCAGCTACAAAGATAGCGTAATCTGGACTGTGCTAATAGCAGTTTGAGCAAGAGAAAGCTTTTTTTCTGACACATCAGGTTGAGGAATAAATTGAAAAAAATTAGCATTTTTAGGAGCTCTGAAATGTCTATTTTACATACATATATACATAAATAAATAAAAAGTTAGGTCAAATGTTAATATTTTTTAATGGAATGCCCTGATCCATGATTGACTACAACTAGGAAGTGTGTATATACTATGTTGAAAAAAAAAGTGTCCGGACACTTCCATGTTATGTGAATGGAAAGTCACTTTCAAAGCTCCCTAACATTAAAAATAAACCTTTTACGCAAAAACTATATTATTAGCGATAAATTGTAGATGCCATTCAAATCTCTCTAAATATATTTCCCATAATATTTGTTTAATATTTAAAGAATGAATGGAAACTGAAGCATTTATCTTCAACTTTTGACACTTGTGAAAAAACACTTCAATAGATAAAACACAACTCTTGTAACAATTGTTCACTAACATAAATTAAATATCTGAGGTTTGTATGACAATTTTTTAAGATTTCATCAAATTTCGAGACAATGTGAAAGTGTCATTGCTGTTAAATGGTCCCACTTCAATGACTATTGATCAAAGACTGTTGAAAATTGACACTGTCAGATTCAGTTTCCATATATTCTTTAAATATTAAATGAATATTGTGGGAGATTTAAATGATATTTAGAGATTTGAGTGACATCTACAATTTATCACCAATAACAGTTTTTGCATAAAAGGTTTATTTTCAATTTTAGGGATCTTTGAAAATTACTTTCTATTCACATAATATGGAAGTGTCTGGACACTTTTTTTCAACATAGTGTAAATGTGTGTGTGTGTGTGGAGGAGGGGGAGGGGTATAACAGAAACTGATTGCAAACACAAGTTGTTTATTCTAAAAGAGTATTATTTCCTGGATTGATGAATATCCTTTCACATCTACTAATTTTCAATTTCGGAAATCAAACTTACTCTACAATCATCCTTGCCTGTCAAACCTTAACAAATCGTTAAAACTCCCAGGTTCCTTTGCTGTACAAAGTACAAAATATAAATGTCTTTAACTGTTTGTAAAATCTATAACATTTGTACCAATTGGTTAATTTTTTAGGTTACTAGAAACATGCTACAGGAAACATAAAACTAATAGTAGTATTGTCTGATATATGCATTTGACAAAAGAAAATGGCAACAATTCAGAGAACAACTCCAATGGATAATCTATTTGCAAAACAACTGAATAAATAAACATGGAATGGTGATTGCCACCAAACTAGTATGAAAAATGGTGGATATAATCAAAGGATGCTAGAATGGGCTGAAGGCCCAGTCACTTGACCATTTTGAAGGGAAAAGGTGGTAATCATGACACAGTCTTTTACACTCAACTATAAAACATGGTGACATTTGCAGAAAAGGCAAAAGCAGTAATAAATTATCTGAGGAAAAGTCCTGTAGATAACACTTGAAACATTTAGTTGAAAAAAATTGGTTGTCCTGACTGGGATTCAAACCCAGGTCTCTCAGAAGCATGTTGGATGTCTTAACCACTAGATCTAGTAGTTAAGATGCTAGTTTCGTTTCTGAAATATTTATGGTTAACTAATTCATTCTGAACCAATCCCAAATAATACATGTCATTATTAGTAATCCTAATTAGTTCATCAAGGTTATTAGCACAGATGTTTATAGCACAAATATATTAATGTTTAAATTTTTGTTCTTTGAATATAAATGATTAATAAAAATAAGGAAAAGTACTGGATCTAACACCAAAACCCTTGAGGCATGTCATGTTTAAGAGTGATTTCAGAATTAATAGTGTCATGTATTTTTATGTTCTATTATGAACAGTGCCTCTGATTCAAATTTGTTCCAGTTCATACAGTAAAATCTTAGTAACACAGGGTCAAATAAGATAAATAAGTCAGAAAGATAAGGAAGTTTCTTTACTTTGTCAAAACTTTTAAATATGATTTTAGTAAAGTTAGTATGGCATACTCAGCACTCAAGCCATTCCTAAAACCATATTGATTTGGAAAAAAAAAAGTTTATTTTGTAAATCAGTCAGTCACTTTTTGACTAGTCTTTCTGAAACATTCCCAAAACTGAGATTATTGATATTGACCTATTATAATTAGAAAATATATTTGTTTCCCTTTTTATACATTGGTACTACAACTGTTTTCTTAAATTCATCAGGAAAAATTCATTTACTTTGTTGCTTCTAGAATTATTTTTATTGCTCCCCACATATATATTGTGATTGTAAAAAATGATAATTATTTTGAAATGAAAATGAAACTATTCTATGGTATATAATAAGTATATAAGGGGTGGCAACAGTGCTTATAAGCATATAGGTATGCTATTTTGAATTGTCTTCAGTTTTGTTAATTTACTTTTGTGAATTGTGTAAAGTATTCTCCCAAATTTGTTTGATCTTTGCATGATTGATTGGAGAATATAATGAGTAAGTTATGAGTTTCTATGTAAAATAAAAGATACAATTTCAACTTTAATTGAAGGTTAGAAGTTGATAAAAAGAACAAGGACTACTATTTTGCTTGAATAAGGTGCACAGCTCGAGAGACGTTATAGAATATCTTCTGTTCCTTCGTGTGGAGTGTTGTCTGTTACTGCACGTTTACCATCATCTATTGTTTCACGCTAAGGCTGTAAGAAGTAATAACTGCTATTTTCTGATTCTTGATATTACACAGTATACAGATTATCAATGTTACAACGATGGTTATCTCTTGTATTCAATGTAAAAAGGTTAATTCTTGATGCTTCGGAAACATTACAATGTACAGGCAAATGCGGATTACAATCCCACTTCTATTGCATGGGTATGAAAGAAATAAACGTCAGAAAAATGAATCTTGAAAATAAGTCTAAATGGAAATGCAATAAATGTAAAACAGATGTGGTAAGAAAAGGGAAAAAGTGTGAGACTGAAATGTTTGATGCTAGTGAATTTCATGTGGATACATTACTAAACTCTGAGGAAAAAGTGTTGCCTACTGAAAAAATTAAGCATGTCACTGAAATGTTTAGTGCACAGATGAATACACTTAGGAAAGACATGAGAGAGATGAATGAGAAGTCTAAAAATGAATTATTAGGAGAATTAGCTGAGTATAAAAAATGTACTTTACATTGTTCAGATAAACTTGATGATTATTTGAAAATTGTGACTGAAATGTCTAAACAATTGAGGAAATGCAACATCAAAATGAAAAGCTTACAGCTGAAAGTAAAATGATGCAAAATATATCAAACAACTTAAATGGAAATTAAATGATTTAGAACAATATAGTAGGAATACAAACCTAGAAATAGTAGAAATACCAGAAACACCCAACGAAAACGTATCTTAAATTATAACCTCTATTGCTCAGAAACTAAATTGAAACAAAAGACTTTGATATACAAGCTATACACAGAGTGCCAACTAAGAATAAACAGAAGATTAAACCTACTATTGTTCAACTAAAGTCCATAAAAATCAAAGAAAATTGGATAAATTGTTGAAGGCAAAGAATTTAAATGCCAAAATTATATATCATTCCTTACCAGACAGCAGAGTGTTTGTAAATGAACATTTAAGCAAAATAACAAATAGCTACTTTATGAACTGAAGAAAATACAGAGAGAAAAAGGATACAAATATGTATGGGTTAAAGACTGAAAAACTATTTAGAATTAGAAATGTTGATGATTTAAATTTATTGAATGGTTAATACTAAAATGCAAACCACTAGAAAGTGTTGAGTGCTATAAATACTTAAGAGTACATATTGATAGTAAACTAACTTGGAAAAAACACATTGATTCTTTAATTAAAAAACTTAATACAATAATACCACAATTATTTTATATCAGAAATTTTATAAATGTTACACTTTTAAAACTCATTTGTAATGCATGGGTTAAATCTCATTTAATATATGGATTACTTTCTCGGGGTGGAGTATATCTCACCAATATTAAACCATTAATTAAAACTCAAAATAGAATAATTAGATGCATTTTAAGGAAAAGAAGATATGATAGTGTTAGACACTTTTATAGTGAATTACATATATTACCTTTAAGAAAATTATACATATACCATATCATTATATAGCTTAAAAAGCACTAGATTGAAAGTGATATTAGACATACAAATTATAATACAAGAATAGCTAAACACATAAATCTCACTTTACATCTTCCTAAAAAACAATTATATCTAAAAACATTATATCTATTTAGCACCAAAAATATTTAATAATTTACCTGCAAATCTTAAAGATGAAACAAACTTTCACTCTTTTAAAAAGAAGTTGCAAATCTGGACTTTTGAATATAACGATACTGAAAAACTTCTTTGAAATAAGTTAATAAATCATTATTTTGGTAGATATACATTTTGTGTTTTTGAAGTTCTACCTTTCATTATTTTAAAAATAGAATGGAAAATGATATCACATCTACAAATTCTGTATTAAATTGTTGCCTTTTTCATAATGTTTTACCAAATTGTACAAACCCACATGTGAGTTATTTGAACTCTTGTGGTTATTTTCAATGTTCCTAAAATTGAATACATAATTTTAGAAAATATGTTATGCAAAATTCTTTATTTGAAATCTATAACTTGCCTATTCAATGGGAATAAATGTCTAATGTCTAAAGGTATATATAAGAATTTGCTGGCCTCAAATGGAGCTATTTCAATAACATCAAATGGCAAAATTACATCAAAAATGCAGGGCCTAGCTATATTTTTAATTATATTGAAAATACCTTAATAATCAACATAAAGAAATTGCAATTTTTAAATAAAATTTTTACTATTGCTTTGCAATTAAATTTTTCTATAGCAGTAATGCAACTTGAGCCAAAAATGATTCTATATCAATTTCAATATTTATATCACACTTTATATGCTTTGAGATCTTTTAGTTTTTTCATGCTTCTGTATCCTTTATTTAGTTAAATAGATCTCAATATTTAAATTAAAATTTTTTAAAGAGTAAAACAGAATTTTTTTGTGGTGCTAGTTCCTTAGTTTTAGTTTGCCACTGCTAAAAAATCTAAACATATCCATTATGTATTATTTGTATAAATGATTAAAGAAACTAAATAAATGAATATGTTTAACAGAAATATTTTAACAGAAATTTAATTAAATATTCTGAAATATTTATATTAGATATTAGGGGACTGACAAAATTTCCTCATTATAACCATTACTCACTATATCAGTGATAAGGCAAATCTATCTCCTATTTGCGCTTTAATTCCCAATTTTCTTCTAATTTCGACTTTTTTTGTGAATTGAGAGACACTTTCTTTTGTTAGTAGACATGTTTCTGAAGGAAGGGTTCATTTCTAAACTTATTTTACAGTTGTTGCGGTGTTTGGGTTAAGTGGGGGAACAGGGCTGGAGGCTAGACACTACAGAGGAAGGTAGAGTGGGGATGGTCCTAAAGGACAAGGTTAAGTTATAAACCAACCCATAATCCGATGTGGGTGGTCATAAAAACTAAGTCAACCATTTCGTTTTTGTCTATTCCAATAATTGGGTACTATTTCTGACTACTCGAGCAATTAAGGATGTTTGCATGTTTCCATAGCTACCAAAATTTGTACAGTATATCTGTGTAATATGCTCATTTTAAAAGTGAGCAATTGTATGGGAATACGCGGAAATTTAAATCATTATGGCTTTTTGCTCATTACAGCCATGATTTCATTATTTCCGTGCTCATTATAAACAATTGAAGTTGATTCAAAATATATATAACAAAACCAATTTCTGTTCATTAGCTACTTCAGTATGTCTTTAATATTTTTGAAATTTCCGAAAAACTTGACCACCAGAGAGCTAAATTTTAGAAACTTGACCAGTGGCATAGCTATCATATAAGGAAGTGCTTAGGGACCCTCAAGTTCAAGGTGCCCTTGCCTTTCATTTTATTTTTTTCATTCAGATGTCAGTACTGTTCAAAGAAAATGTTTTTTAACTGTTGAGATTCGAACTGTCAGGTTCATGAATGGCACCTGTTATAAGAATTAAGACTTTAAAAATAACTTAAAATTCTCTGTCATTGAGCAATAAAATTTTAAAGTTTATCCTTCAAACTATTTGCATGTTAAAAGTTTTTAGGAGAAAACTCAGAAGCTTTTTGGAGCAATGACAGCACTCAGTCTTCAGTGAAGTGACACTATGTGGTGATGTTAGATCTGTTCAGACATAGGGCTTGTTTCCACGTGTCGTGAAGGGTGATTCCAGTGTTTCGGTTGCAGGTGGGGGGATGGATGAGATCATTATTTTAATAGCCTTGTGGATTATCCTAAAAACTTTTAACATGCAAATAGTTTTAAGGATAAACTTTAAAATTTTATTGCTCAATGACAGAAAATTTTACGTTATTTTTAATTAATTTCTGAGCAAGAAGGTCCTTTTAATTGTGTAATTAAGACTTATTCACCAGATGTGTACTACCTTTCTTGAAGCTCAAAAGTGAATTCACTGCAGACAGCAGTCTCATTTGCAATATCTTTACACCATTATGGAATGCTAGTGGCATTTGAAATCAGATTGCAGTAAAAATTAAGAGCTTTTATGTCTTAAATTGCTTATAAATTTACATATATCAGTTTTCTAGTGCAGGTACTTTGATTAAAGAAGGAAATGACAGGTAAATAAGTATTGCAATGACTAATATCTGAAAGAGATTTTAAGGTTAGGTTATATTATTACTATAGGATATAATTTTATTATCTATCACTTTGTATATGATGATTATTCCTATAAAACAAATAGTTTAACACTTATGAACTTTTCTCTTGTGATGTAGCAAAAGTACTATGAAGTATTTCACTGAGCAGATTTGAACATATGAGATGGGTTTTATCAGCTCCATTGTTTGAACCCTATAAACAGTAATATTTTGGTCAAATCATGATAGAGAGATTGATAGCTGAATGATTTTCTAATATTTTAGTACAAAATGTACAACATCTTTTGAAGCCCTGCTACTGAGAAAGCTTGAGGCACAATTGAACTCTGTGGGAACACATAAATATATGTGTGGCATGATGTTTGGGTTAAACTTAAAAGATAATGGAGATAAATTTTACAAAACTATTTTAACACTGTAGCATAATATATAAATATAACGTAGCAGAAGCACAGCTGTATAATTTAACAGTAATGGCAACAATGGCATATCAGAATATATATGGTTACAAGATGGATGCTAGAATGACTTTCTATATTTCTACAGAATGAAATTCTTTAAGTGAGATGATAACAAAATTTGCAATGTGTAGATCAAGGCAAACACTGTGTTAGGTGAGTTGTTACTTTTGATATTTTACAGTTCAATGATTAATTTCAGGTGCACAAATAGTGCTGACCAAAAAGGTTAGTAGTTTAATTATAAAGTCTGAGTGTACAGAACTGTTCTAAGTTGGTGGTCTACATTACCTGACTCAATTACCTTACTAAGGTCTGCTTACCTAATGCATTACCTTACCATACTTAATTCCTGACTTGTGCTATCAATTTTACAGGACTAGACTAGTGACTAGTCATTGGAGGTAATGTATTAAAAACAGTGGTTTTCAAATTTTGCAACACTGTGACCCCTCTACAATGCTAAATAAATTTGTGCAACTCCCACCCCTTTATCTATGAGCAAAAATAATGACTTCATGAGGTTAAAATTGGATTAGGAAACTGGAAAGTATATTTTTTATGCATTACACATTCAGTCATATCCAGCTGTGACCCTCCCCCCCTCCCCTCTATATATTTACCAATTTTATTATTCTGGTCAAAGTTTGAAATACAGAGCTGAATTAAAATATTTTATATTTACTTTTTACTGTAATTAATGTTTCTTACAGTAACTTAATATTTTAGCTGTTGGATTGGATTGTTTTACCTCTGAGCGGCACTTTTTTGCACACCATGGGATAAATGGCCAGGCCACAAGGACCCCGAAGGCTCAGATAAGGTTGGGGAAGGGGACCCACTGGAACAGCTGTTGGCAGACAGATGGTAGTCTCCCGTCAAGGCCATCCAGCGTGTTCTTTAACGTGCACAGGGTATGGCTCTCCCGCACACGGGGCCACGGCTTAACGTCCCATCCGACAGACGGCGGCCTTTTCAAGCCCGTCTGTGTCCCCTACTGACCGTGGGCAGGGCGGGGAAATTTTGCGGAGATAAATCTCAACGCTGACCCAGCTGGGACTCGAACCTGGGAACTACAGATTACGAGCCTGGCGCGCTACCGACTGAGCCACCCCCGCCCCAATATTTTAGCTGAAAAAAGGCTTTATGCATTACCATTTAGTTGTAAGATGTATCTCCTCTGCTGTAGTCCTAGGTGCATTTCATGGTCTTTTAGTTTGACCACATTGCAGATTATTATCTGATATCATGATCTTTAAAAATGTTTTCACAAAGCAATTTAACAAAATTTCAACACACGTTGTAGTTTTAGAGAATATGTTACTCTATAGTTGTTCCTCTCTGAAAATTTAAATAAAGTCGTAAAAAAATGTAAACAGTCAATTTTTCCAAATACATTACAAAAACAACAAAAATTTAACTAGTTTACTCATTTAAATGTTTTTATCTCTTCAAATAAAAAAATTAGCTATTGCAGGCTGTTTCTGGTGATACCCTGTATAAGATGGCACTTACTGGCAATCTATCACAAAGCAATTCTGTAAATTCAGCAATTCTGTAAATTTTCAGATTACAGAAACTGCTCAAAATTGGAGCATTATAAAGCAACTGATCAAGGAGGGCATAAAAAGTGCAAGTGAAGTGCAAAAGACGAAAGAAGGATGAAAAAGATGGCCAAAAATAGACAAGTTTTTCATGATGAAAAAAGGAGATGGTGGTGAAATGAAAAGGTTGGAAATGACAGATATAGAAGATATTATACAGAATCAGAAAACTGAAAAGATAAAGAAGAGTGTGGGAGATAGAGAACGAATGAGTACACAAGATCAGAGAACACAAGAGACTGGCAATGTTATCTTTATTATGGCATTTATTATATGCATAATTATGGATCTTGCAATGTTGGTCAATAAGCTCACCGGACAAAAAATTAGTCACCCCTGGCTGAATGTCATCTAATAGTGCGTAACATCTCTGTGCGACTGAAGAACAGCCGAAATCCTGTCTGGCACGGATGCCACCAGTGTGTAGATGTAGTGCACATCAATATCCATCCACTCTTCCAGCAGTAAATGCCGCAGTTCAGCCAGATTGGCTGGAAGGCTGGGACAGAGCTTCACTCGTTGCCCCAAATAGTCCCACAAGTTTTCTATGTGATTCAAATCCAAGGATTTGGTGGGCCAGTCAAGATGTTCAAAGGCTTCGGAATGCTCGTCGGGCCAATCCAACACACTTTGAGCCCTGTGGACACGACAATTGTCGTCTTGGAAGACTGGGTATCCTTCTGGTGTTCACTGTGGAGATGCTGTACAAAAGGCAACATGGTCATCCAGTAGCTCCATATAGCCCTTCTGGTTCAAGTGTGACGTCACCGCAACCAAAGGACCATTTTCCTCATGAAACACCCCCAGAACATCACAGAGCCTCCTCCAGCTTGAACAGAACCTTGCATACAGTTTGCATGGAAGGCTTCATGTGGCTTACAATGTACCCATCGCCTTGCATCATTTGAGTTAAAGGAAAAACATGACTCATCTGACCAGATCACACGCTTCCAAGAGTCAACGATCCAGTCTTTGTGGCACCGGGCACACTGTAGCCATGCAGCCTTGTGCAGAGCTGTTAACATGGGTCTCTTCAGCAGTATTCTGCTCCAGATATCCATGGCATGCAGTTCCTTTTAGAGTGTTCATTTGGAAACAGCTTGTTGTAGGACTGCAATGACTGACTGGAGCAATTCCTGCCTTGTTGCAGAGCGGTTTGCCCTAATAGTGAGGGCACACTGCAGTAGTGCCTATTGGTGAGCACAGTCTTTCTGCTGCAGTTTTGACGACGATTAGTGGCAGATTGTGATGTACACCACTGCTGAAAGACCCTTTGGACAGTACGTTTCAACACACCTGCAAAGGTTATACAACAAGGTTATAGAAGGTGAAGATTCTGTCATGGCTAGGTGGGCTGAGCATATCAGTGGTGTTCTAAACAATGTGGTTAGTTCTACTCCCATTGTTTGTAATGATGATAGATGCATTGGTGGCTTTAATGTTGGCTCTATAACACAATCTGAAGTTATTTTGGCTATTTCTAAACTTAAAACTTCATAAATCTTCAATATAATAGATGAAATTACTATGGAAATACTTAAAGCTGGGAATGTTTCAGTTACCACTTAGATGAAATTTTGAATATCTTTTATGATAAAGGTATGGTTCCTAAGGATTTTGCCAGAGCTATTGTTATCCCTATTTTCAAAAAAGGTCATCGCAGTTCTTGTGATAACTATAGGGGTATAAGCCTACTCTCTGTTCCAGGTAAAGTTCTTTCCATGATTGTGCTTAATAGAATTAAGAATCTGGTTGACAGTCAATTGCGTGATGAACAATGTGGATTCAGAAGTGGTAGGGGATGTGTGGATCATATATTTTCACTTAGGCAGATTCTTGAGAAATGTTTAGAGCTTCAGAAACCTTTGGTTGCTAGCTTTGTTGATTTCACAAAAAGGCTTTCAACTCTGTTGATCGTCATAATTGTGGTTGATTGTGAGATCATATGGTATACCTGACAAGTTAGTTAACATAATTTGGGTTTGGTTGTTTTACCTCTGAGCGGCACTTTTTTGCACACCATGGCTCAGAGAAGGTTGGGGGAGGGGACCCACTGGAACAGCTGCTGGGAGACAGATGGTAGCCTCCCGTCAAGGCCATCCAGCATGTTCTTTAACATGCACAGGGTATGGCTCTCCAGCACACGGGCCCACAGCTTAACATCCCATCCGACGGACGGCGGCCTTTCCAAGCCCATCGGTGTCCCCTACTGACCGTGGGCAGGGCATGGATAGTTAACATAATGAAAGCTCTCTATAATAACACTGAGTCGTGTGTGAGAGTTGGTAAAGCTTGTAGCAATTGGTTTAGTATTACTTCTGGTGTTCGACAAGGGTGTATTTTGTCTCCTTTTCTCTTTAGCTTGGTTATTATTATACAAAATTCACTTCAAGGGAAAGATTTTGGCCTTAAATAGACTGGAGATACGAAAATTTCTGATTTAGATTATGCTGATGATTTAGCCCTTTTGGCAATGATGTTGATGAGATGAACTCTTTCATTCGACCTGTTGATGAAACTGGTAGTAGAGTAGGTTTGGTTATAAACAGAGAGAAAACTAAAGTGATGAAAATTGGTCAGGCAGGTTGTGATTCAGTTCATCTGAATGGTTGCAGTCTTGAGCACGTGTAACAGTTTTAATTATCTTGGGAGCTATGTAACAGATACTGGTGATGTGCGGCATGAGATTAACAGACGAATAGGGATTGCTGCCGGAACTTTTCAGAATCTATGGAGAGTGTGGAGAAATAGGCGTATATACCTAAAGACTAAAATTAGACTGTATAATAGTTTGGTTCTTTCTAGGGTTAGTTATGGTAGTAAAACTTGGATGTTTTGTAAACAAGATAACAGAAAACTTGATGCTTTTGATTCTAGATGCTTATGCAGTATCTTGAGCATTGGGTGGTTCAACTTTGTAACTAATGATGAGGTTAGGCAAAGTAGTCTTAAGCAGCACATTGCATTAAGCTTTCTTTAAGCAGCATATTGTGCTGAGAGAGACTACGTTGGTTTGGCCATGTTGCCTGAATGGATAATTATAGATTGGCAAATAGGATTATGAACAGTGTGCCTAAAGGCCTCAGAAAGAGGGGAAGACCTAGGATGTGGTGGGCAGACAGTGTCAAACAGGACCTTGTTAGAATTGGTGTGCAGTAGCCAGATGCAGCAGATGTAGCTCAGGACAGATATGCTTGGAGAACTAAATTGCACAGTCTCGTTGGACCTCCGTAGCCCATGGCTGCTTGAAGATGATTAAAATATAAAACTCTTACCATTGGAATCTATTTCATAAAATGATAACTTGTTCATGTAGGCCATGCTTGTCTAAAGTGCGGCCCAAAAGCCTTTAAAATGCGGCCGAAACGCAAATTATGAAAATATTTAAATTTACACATTTTTATTAAAAAAATAAATGTTTGCAATATTTTTCATATATAATCGATTCGTTGACATTTATTTTGAAATAAAAATTTAAATAAAAACATCTTAGTATGCCATGAGAATTTACGTTTAGAATTATGTGTGTATCCACTCGACGGCGAATTTTTTGAAGAATTACAATATTTGTATGCAGTATATTGCATTGTATTTTGATTTCCTAATCCTTTTGGTCAAGGGAGCCCTTCACAGAAAAAGGGGCCATCGAACGTTCGCGAAAGTTCGCCAAATCGATCTGACCCGTTGGCTTTCCTCTCGCTGAATTTTCAGCGAGTTTTTGATATCCCACTAGTTTTATATTGCCCTTTTTTATTTTATAATAGAAAACATAAGAAAATAAATGAAGTTTTATTATTCATATTCATTAACTATATTTTATATTTTATGTGCGGCCCAAAACACTTCATCTTCACTTAGTGTGGCCCAGGGAAGTCAAATATTCACTCAATGTGGCCCAGGGAAGTTAAAAGTTTGGACACGCCTGATGTAGGCCTTCATTCTCTCACTCTCTCTTTACGTATACAATATATAAAATCGGAACGGGAAAAAATTTTATGTATGCTTTCATTCATTATTTGAATGACCTTGAAATGTATTCGTTTTTCTGTTTTTTTTCTTTCTCCTTCTCTTTCTATAAAAAACATTTATAAAAAATTTAACATCATTGTAGTCAAATAAAAAAATCAATAAAAAAAATGATTTTTGGTTTTCGATTTTCGATTTTTGGGTAAATTTAAAAAATCGGTTAAAAACCAGATTTCAACACTACTGAATACTTGCAACTGATCATTCTGGAATTTAGGGAAAAATTTCAAGAATTTCATGCCATAGATTACACTGGTTCACAAGGTATTTATAACATGAATAATTTTTCAATTTTGCTAACTATTTTTCAGGTGTTGATTTCAGATCTGGCCTTAAAAATGGCTAGCATGTCACGGTTTTATGTTATTGGTCATTTTGACTCCTATTAAGATCTTCCTATACCAACAGCTCCAGACAACTGGGAGGATACTAGATATTTTACTTTTTGTGGCTGGCAACACTGATTGACAAATAGGAGAAAACGTGTAACAGCAACCATACCTCAGACAGCCATTCTTGTTGTTTTCATTGTAGGAGGAACACGTGCTCATTGATGTTTAAATGGCACAAAGGCAGTGTCATGGATGTGTTAATGTGACAGATAAGTTTTGTTATGTGTGTGAAAATTATATTTTAAAATCCCAGGGTCATTCTTTGACAAAGATTGTGAAGAAAGCCTATAACTTGTATTTTGGATGTCATGTTGAAGATCAGGCAAAACGTGGGCTCCACATGTGTGCTGCATTTCGTGCTTTGTTGGCCTGAGTGAATGGTTGAAAGGTAAGGTAAAATCCATGCCCTTTGCAGTTCCAATGGTTTGGTGTGAGTCAACTAGTCACTTGCATGATTGCTATTTTTATTTAATTAAAGTGTTAGGCTTTTCAAAAAAGGAACAAAAGCAAAATGATATCCAAATGTGCCTTCAGCCATAAGGCCAGTTCCTCATGGAGAAGATCTTCCTATACCAACACCTCCAACCAACTGGGAGGAGATGGATTCACATTCATCAGAGGAAGACTTTGAGGCACATACAGATCCTGATCCTAGATACACCCCTAAAAACTAGACGAGTCTCATCTGATTCAGCAAAATGAACTAGGTAATCTTATTTGAGACTCAGGACTTTCCAAAAAACAAGCTGAGTTTTTAGGTTCAAGACTTCAAGAGTGGAATCTTCTGGCGAAGGGTACCAGAATTTCTCTGTTCAGAAAGAGAAATTTGGCTTTATCTGCATATTACGAGATGAAAGATGGTTTGTGTTTCTGCACATATATATCAGGTTTGATGGAAGAAATTGGAACAACTCACGACCCTAAGGAATGGCGTCTATTTATAGATTCGTCAAAATTCAGCTTAAAAGCTGTCCTTTTGCATAAAAGAAACCAAAAAACCTTCCATTCCAGTGACACACACTGTGGGAATGAAAGAAACTTATGAAAGCATGGAAAAAATACTCAGTGATATAAAATAAGACCAGTTTAAGTGGACAATATGTGGTGACCTAAAAGTCATATCTCTCTTGCTCCGGGCTTCAAGGAGGTTTCACAAAATTTTACTGTTTTTTTGTGTTTATGGGACAGTTGGGCCAGAAAGAAACTCTACAAAACAAAAGACTGACCCAAAAGAGATGTTTTTATTCCTGGAAAGAGTAATGTAAGGTATAAGACTCTAGTTGACCCTTCTGACGTTCTGCTCCCACCACTACATATCAAACTGGGGCTTATGAAAAACTATGTAAAGCTATGGACAAAACAAGTAAAGGGTTTTCGCACTTGAAGGAAAATTTTCCAAAACTAAGTGATGTCAAACTCAAAGAAGAGATCTTTGTTGGTCCTCAGATCAGGAATCTACTGAATGATACTGTCTTCGAAGAAAAACTGAATATGAAGGAGTGCTGCACGGAAATCCTTCCTGTCTATGGTCCAGGATTTATGGAGAATCACAAAGAGGAAAACTACCATAACACTTCAAAGATTATTAACTTTTCAATTGAAACTTTTGTCTGATCCAAATTTATTCAAAATTCCTGATAGCTTGTCAGGTGCCAGGCAATATTAACTTGCCAAATAAAGTTGAAATAGGGTTCATTTTGTATATCTAGTGTTACTTATTGAATAAGAATTCAAAAAGGATTGTCAAGTTTAATTAAAGTTTAAATCTAATGAAAATCAATTAACATTGCTCAAGAAAAAAATAGCAAAAGTCAAAAAATTTTAAAACAAAATTTCCAAAAAATTCAAAGATTCACCAATTCAGTTGATGAACACAAAAAGTTGGAGTACTAATAACTCACATAAACCTAAATCTCTACTAACAACTCCTATCTACACAACACATTCTTTACTGACTTCTCCTCCTACTACTAACATCATTCACTACTCAACTTCCACTAACAATACTGACTGTAACCTAATGCCACTTGAGTATACATGCTGCGTACAATCCGGCATGTGTCTGTTGCACACCGGGAAAAACATTTGCATAATCTGACGACTGCACTAGTATGATGCAAGAGGGGTTGTGTCCTACACGCACACATTAGCGGCTGACAATTAAAAGTCAAAGTTGCGCATGTGCAACTTTTACGGCTTGGAAAAGAGGATTGTGATTAGTTCAAATGAAATAATAATCTGCAAAATAATAAATATAATGTAAATAAAGTAGAACTGGTTAAGGAAAAGTAAAAGTGAATTGGGTGGATCATCACACTACATTTCAGTTCATTCACAATCTTCTCAAAAACTATGAAAATCTTGGCTGCCGAATGTCTTTGAAGATCCATTCCTTGCACTCGCATCTTGACTTCTTTTCTAAGAACTTAGGAGCTGTCAGTGATGAGCAAGGGGAAAGATTACACCAGGATATCCAAACCATGGAGTAGAAGATACCAAGGCAGGTGGGACCCAGCAATGATGGGTGACTCTGCTGGTTCTTGCAGAAGGTATGATACCTCAGCAGATGAAAGACAAAAGTAAACTTCTTGTAAGTATAAAAGATCCTGATCCATGTTTTCTTATTTTGCATTTCAAAATTATTTCATTTGTTACTTTATATTCAGTGGTAACTATGATGTTTTGAATTTTTTTCCCTGTAATCATGTAATTAATTAATAAGTTCTAAGTTACAATTTAATAAAATAGTCACATTTACTTTCATTTTCCAGATGTGCATATTCATTGAAATTTGAAATACATCAATCCATAATTTAATTTAAAAAAAGTGTATGTACTGAAGATTTTTCACAGCCATATTTGAATTTATAAATATAAATAAATACCCCCTCAAGCAGCTGCTTTTTTAGCACCCCCAAAATTAGTTAAAAACATCCTATTTGACAAATGTTATAAAAAAAAGTTTTGATTTGTTATCTAGTGTGATTTTACTGGATCGAAAGAATATTTCAACCAAGAAGTGTTATGGTCAAGGACATGATGGAGCAAGTGTTATAAGTAGAGTTTATAACAAATGGAAACAAAAAATTAAATGTATCCAGCAGAATATGCTGAATATGTAGGTATACTGTGCTAATCACAATTTAAATATAGTTATTTTGATGCTGTTCATGATTGTAAAGATTTTGCAGCATTCTTCACTACTTTACAGGACATTAATTCACTTTTTGAAAACAATATTAACAGGCAAGACTTACTTTCCACATCTACGATAGAATCTGCTACAACCACAAAACAACTTACCCAACACAATGGTCAGGAAGGCTTTCTATAATAATGGCTGTAAAAATGCATTCCATTGTTATTGGTAAAGCATTGGTCAAAATAAACTTCAAAAGCAAAAAGAAAGAACAAGATGAAGTGTATAATATCAAAAATAAAATGATAAAATGGGAAAGTTAATTTTTTTTATCTGTGCTTCTTCAAAAAAATTGTAAAAAGTAAATTTTGCATCAAAAAAATATCTGAGAGCAAAATATAAAATTTGATGAAGCTGGTTCAGTATTGAATCATGTTGGTATACTCAGTGGAACAAAAAAATGGCAGAAATTGCAAAAATGGCATACTTCCAATTTTCAAAAAAAAAGTGACAGCTGAAAGTTAAAATGCCATTTTGATGAATTAGTTACTAACCGTTTATTTAAAAAGCTAGAAAAAATCTTTTAAAGTAACCAATTTTATAATATTTTGAAGTAGTTGGCAACCAAATAGATGTCAGATTCACAAGAATGAACAGATACATTTATGAAATCAAAAACCAAATAATCAAATCTTTGGAGTCTTTGGATATTTGTGTGACAGCGGTTGTGGGTTGTTTTACCTCTGAGCGGCACTTTTTTGCACACCATGGGCTAAATGGCCAGGTTTAATGGAACCCGAAGGCTCAGAGAAGGTTGGGGGAGGGGACCCACTGGAACAGCTATTGGGAGACAGATGGTAGCCTCCCGTCAAGGCCATCCAGTGTGTTCTTTAACGTGCACAGGGTATGGCTCTCCCGCACACAGGGCCACGGCTTAACGTCCCTCCGACGGACGGCGGCCTTTCCAAGCCCATCGGTGTCCCCTACTGACCATGGGCAGGGCGGGGAATTTTGCAGAGATAAATCTCAACGCTGACCCAGCTGGGACTCGAACCTGGGAACTACAGATTACGAGTCTGGTGCGCTACCGACTGAGCCACCCCCGCCCCTGTGTGACAGCTGTCCAAGTGGAAAGCACAACAAATAAAAGATTACAAGTGAAATGCTATAAGTCAATCACATTTAAGTGATCTTGCACTCTTAGAAAATGAATATAAAGAAGCAGCCAGAATAGATATGAAAGTTCTAATATCCCTTTTACAACAGTTTAAGGCAAGAAAAAAAAAAGTCCTTTTGACTCTGCACTAAAATTTTAATGTAAAAATGTGAATAATTTATTAGTGTATACTTCTGTGTAACATCAGTATACAAAAAATACAATTTTATTTGGAGTTTAAAATTTGATTTTAATAAGTGCACAAATGAATAAAAGTTTAATTTGAAAATAATATGTGATCTTTTGTGATTGTCTATAAAACAAGTAAGTAGTCAATGATTTAAATATTTGACAAAATATTAAAGAAATGCTTAAGTATCAGAATTCAAATATATAACTGTATAGCACTGTGGTGCTATACAATTGGAAGATATATAAAATATATTTAAAAAAATACTATTACATTGTCTTTTAGCAATGGTTGATATCCATGCAAAGATCTTACTGTTCAATTTTTTTGCCAGAATCATCAAATCACCAAAGAATAAAAATCAGGATTGCTGAGGGGACTTAAAAGAATCATTCTAAAGTGTTGAAAAATAGGTTATACACTTAAAGACTAAAATTAGACTGTATAATAGTTTGATATATATATATTTTTTTCCAAGGGTTAGTTATGATACTGAAGCTTGGAAGCATTGTAAGCAAGAGAAAACTTGATGCATCTGATTATAGATGCTTGTGCAGTATCTTGGGCATTAGTTGGTTCAACTTTGTAAGTAATGATGGAATTAATAGTTGCGAACCTCATTTGAGCAGTATATTGTGCAAAAAGAAACTGCATTGGTTTGGCTATGTAGCCACATACAAAATTATAGATTAGCAAATAGGGTTATGAACTCTAAAGTGTGCCTAAAGGCCTCAGGAAAAGGGGGAGACAATGCCAAACAGGACCTTGCTACAATTCTAGAATTGACCTACAGTGGCCAAATGCAGCAGCTGTAGCTCAGGACAAAGTTTTTTGAATAACAAAAGTAACACGGTCTGTTTAGACCTCCGTAGCCCATAGCTTCATGAGGATTCTGTCTGTCTATCCATATTTTTAGTGCCAACTTTACAGGGAACTCTATCACTAAAATCATCTATCTTTCCCCTGCTTAAAAGAACAAACCTACTACATTCTCTATCTTACTCTGCACATCTAAAATTCCCTCCTTTTATTTTATTTACTATTTTTTGGGGGGAAGGGGACCCATTATATTAAGCATATCACAAATTTTAGTTTGCGACATAAATTCGTACAATCCCCCCCCCCCCCCTGAAAAATTTTCTCATACTATTTGGAGGGAAGGGGGAACATAACCTGAGGTAGCCTAACACAAACCACATCACAATCTTACATTTCACAACATTTCTCTTATGCCTGGCCATTGCTTTCAAAAGATATAGTAGAACATATTTTATAAATTTAGTTCATACTACATATCTTAAATATGTTTATATAAAATATGTAGAACATTCATTTGAACCTTTTCTCATTTTTGGGAGAATAAAAGGTGGAGAAAACATAGAGGTAATATTTTTTTATAGCCTACGACATTCCCAAGTCATGAGCTTTCATTTGACACCTTGTTAAATTCAACCTTCACATTCAAAAAATATAGTGGACTAACCATTTACATTGGCTTTTGGATTTCAACATTAATGCTTATACCTGATACCTGGCATGTTGGCTTAAAAAAAATAAAAATACGACTCTTCACATTTGCTGTGGGCTGTTGTGTGCACTAACCTGGAAAGTGTCTTCTAGACCAGAGTATTCAATTACAGTCAGATACATTTCCAACGGCTACTCTATGATATAATGCTTAGAGCCACTAATAGAGGATGATTGTTTAGCAGCTGGTAGCTCAGAGGTAAAAGCACTTAGCATGCTATCAAGAAGTCATAAGTTCAGATCCCACCTAACTAATGCCAATTTTTCCTAACATATTATCAACAGGTACATATCTGTGACTTCTTATTATTGCAAACATTTACAAATTTTCTTTTTAAGGGGGAAAGTAAAGTGTGATGGAATTTTTTACAGCCTGTGTGATCATCCCTACATCATAAACTTTCCCTTGGTACATAACTCATTATGATTAGGATCAACAAAATGTCTCTTTTAAAAGAGAATCTCTTTTTTGTTTGGATCTTTATTTTACTCTTTTAATATAGACAAAATGTTCTCTTTTATTAACTAGAAAAAACAAAGATTCCTATTTCTAAAATGTTTAATGATATAAATATTTTAGAAAAAGTTTAAAAAAATAGAAGAATTAAAAATTACTGAATGAATTTCAATAATTAAATAGAATATTTTTGATATTTAGATTTAGATTTTGGATAGACTGAATGCTATCCAAAATGTGACATTCAAATGACATTTATTCCTGTCGTTCACAGTGGTTCTTGATTCACCTGCAATTGCTTGTTATTAAATATGAAGCTACAGATGAAGGTTACTTTAATTATGAGCTGTAAAAGATACTACTTTTATGGAAAAAAAATTATTTTTGATAATGATCGAATTTATGTAACATTAATTCAGTAGTAAAGAATCATAGGATGTGTCCTGTAGACATGGAACTCATGAAATAATAAGCTGGAAAAAATTGGTTTTGCCATGAGTGGGATTCAAAACCACCATCTCCTGGAAACATGCCAATTATGCTAACCACTACATCATCATTGGTTAATGTTTTTTCTTCAGTTGGAGTGACATATAAGCTATCTCGCATTTTTATTCGTTTCACACAGTGGTGCCATCTGTCAGGAAATTGACAACCATGTTGTCACACAGAGATGGAATTTAATATTTGTCATTCATGCTCATGGCATTAAATCAATAATTCAGTAGTAAAGAATCACAGGATGCATCCTGTAGACATGGAGCTCATGAAATAATAAGCTGAAAAAACTGGTTTGCCATGAGTGGGATTCAAATACGCATCTAGAAATGTTTCCAGGTGATGTCCTCAGTGAGCTTGCCCCCCCGCCCCCACTACACTCACTGAGAAAGGATTCTGGGGGGTCACTGGGGAGATTGCCCTCTAACAGAAGGACTGATTTCCATGCTAAATCCCTTTTTGCATCCAATACATCATTCATTTTCAGGAAATGATACAAGATCAAAGTTTTTTTTACTGGAGAATGAAGAAATAATAAAATAAAAATTAATATAGAATCCAATGTGTTGTTAAACAAAATATCCATTGCAACAAGTTGTAAGTTATACACTTGTTGCAATGGATAACAAAATATCCATTGCAACAAGTTGTAAGTCAGCCATCCAATAGAGCATAACTCCAAAAAATCGATCAATAGATCAACCAACCAAAAGATCAATAATTTACAGAAATAAATCTATTGAAACGGAAACTAAGGTTTAAATATAAATATGTAAATACTAACTTTACAAAGGGCATACAATATACTGGAACAATACTGTAAACCAAACAATTATGAAGCCACTTATAACACATGGCATAGAGATAGGACATGTGAGCCACCTGTCTTCTTTTGTGCAGTGAGCTATAACATAATTAGTGCAGCTGCCCCAGTTTTGGAGCCTAAAAAGGTTGTTTTAACTTAATAGTTTCGATTTGAAGAGTGGGAAAGATGCATAGAATGAGGGATAAATGATAAAATTAATTCTAGAAATATTGAAATAGGTTTAGGGTAGAAAAGAGTGTAAAACAGAAAATAAATGGAGGTACATACTTTGTAATTACTTCCAAAATCTTTCATTCTGAAAAATAGCAGTTTTTTGTTAATTTTCAGGAGATTTTAAAAACTTTAAGGGAAAATTTGTTGATAATAGTTAAAATCAAACTTGTAAGCTTAAATCAGGTGACTGCTTCAATACAGAGTAAAGTTAACAAACAAATTGGCAATACCATATAGCGCTTCTAAAATATGGCAATCAGATGGTTATTTGAAATTATTTATATTGTAGTTTAATTAAACATGCATCAAATTAAAAAAGAAAATATTATTTTTCAAGCTTGTATTATGTATTTTAAAAAAATTATATGTAAGATAATTTTCAAATGACAATTTTTTTTTTTTTGAGGTTTCATGCATTGTACAAAAAAAGTCTTTAACTCTCATTGCAGATTCTGTCAATGTTTGATGGTGACCCTGGAAGGATTAAAAACAATTTTCTTTTAGCAAGAAAATTTCTTTTATCTTTCAAGAACTTTCCATTAGAGAATAATATATTGGAGCACAAATGCATGATGTAACAAATCATTTCACATTCTATGCATTATTCAAAATGTACAGCTCATATTTGCATTTAATTCTAGATACAAAATGTTCTTACCAGCTTCTGGTTGTTTCTGATGAAGAGCTAAATCAACATTCATTCTTGGCATGAAGTCATTGATTTCCCATGGTTTTAATGCTTGATGTGAAACCACTTCGGAAAGATAGTTTATTGCAGTATCTCTGAAGCGCAAACAAAAGTAGCAAATTAGTATACATTAAAATCAAGAAGTTAAAAAAATGCATAAAAAGCATTCTTTTTGAGCATCATGAAATAAGAGAAACCTATAGTTAATAGCATAATCATATTTGTACACAAAAAAACATGGATTACAGTTGACCCTTGTTAACTCAAACCCCACTATTTCAATATTTAATAAAATTTAATACTTTTACTTTTTTTTTAAAGCTTTTCTATTAAAATTTTTCTGATTATGGAAAAATCCTTTTACATCAGTAAAATCAATTTAATAAACAATTAGAAAGTTGCAAATTAAACATATAATCAATAAAAAGGCAATGAGAGCTTGCCTGACTGTATTAAATCATGTACAATTAACATCACTTTAGTAACCAGGTGATAAAATCAGTCAGCTTTTGCTGAAAAAGAATGATGAGAAGCATTATGTCTGTGGTCACAGTTTTACTGTGATGCTCAACATACTAGAATACTTGTTCTAACACCAATCTATTCTCTCTCTGTGTGTGTGGGTGGGTGTAGCAACTTCTGCTTTTTGCCCCTAATTTTTGCCCCTTTGCCTTCTTATGACATTGCTAGAGACACAATTTTGTGTTATTGTACAATAATTGCTCAAACTCATTGTCAGTCACAATCCATTCTTGAGCTTCTACCTTTAGATTTTATTCACAATCAAGCAGTTTTTTTTATGAGATCCAACAAGTTAATGGTCTCTGCACTTTATTTTCAACTACATCCAACAAATTTCTTCTATAATTGGTTTATAAAGTCATTTCTTACACAATTCGAACAGAATGCATGTGAAATTATTGACCATTAAATAATATCCTCTGTTGTAATTTTTTTTTACTTCAGCTACTGCTTAGTTTCCTAAAGGAAGTACCTCAGATACATAACTCAGCAACTTCTTAAATAAGCTTTTGTGAAAAAAAAATGTGACTGAAGATATTTGAAGATCTCAATCAAATCTATTTTAAATCTTGATTTCTAACAATATGCATTCAGCATTAAGAATTATGGATCATAGAGCTTTTGGTTGACTACTGAAGGTACTATTGCTTCAGTTTGTTGTACTTACGATTCAGCGGTTTAAAATACAATTCAGAGTTGATAGCCCAGACATCCAGAACGAGCTCAAAGTGCATCACACCTTTGAAATTCCACCAGATATACAGCATGACCTTTTTTTTAAAAAAAAAAATGGCTGCATTTGGGGACAGATAAAGCTGGTTCAACTGGATCCAACCACTCGTTGGAGGTGTCTGAATTATGCAGGTAGATCCACTTCTCACCCCCAGTATTCAAGCTGAATTCAGTGGTCAATGCCACTGCATTCTGCTTGAATACTAAGGATAAATAGGAATACTGGCAATCACCTGTAGATCTTTCCAAGCTTGTGCAGGTGGTCAGTGATGGTGGATTTGAGAATTCCCAGTTCCATCAACAATTTGAGGGTGCTGGTTTTGAATTTGCTTAAACAGCCATGAACAGGGCATCTGAATAAACCACAGAGGACCTTCCCAAAATGTTCTTCCTCTCTAAGCTCATGCTGCAAACTGCAAACTTCTTGAACCAGGTTTGTGCTGTGTTGGCTTATATTTTGGACTGTTTCAGTCACTTTAAACCTTTTCTTCCAGTAATGGTGCAAATAGAACCAATATTTCAAACTTTGTGGCCATGTTGTATAATGCAATAAAAGTTCAATGCACATTTCAAAACATGTGTACCATACATATACTTGTTCCCCATACAATGAACTTTAATGCAATTTGCAACATCGACAATCTATCCCACTGAAACTATGCAAATTAGTGAAACAACACTATGCAAACACATAATTTTTTTTTACAAATACCCCAATATAATTGACACAACATGGAACTGCACCTAATAAAGTGCCTACTGAGTGTATGTACATGCACATATAAATGTATAGTAGCATTAGTACTTTAACACAACAATCTATCAAATGCATTTCTTTTCTTATCTCAATGAGTTTAGAAGCACATCTACAAACACCTACATGTTTTACAATTCCTTTCTACATTGCAACAGAAAAAAGCTTTCCCTTGCTTTGACTTATCTTTTTCTTCCCCAGACCATTGCTTATATACATTTCCAAAACTTATTATTTGAATTTGCAAATTAAAAAAAAATACTTATTGAATTTTACTTGCTATCTTTTATTTAAATTTTTACCATTTCTTAATCCCAATTACATACTCTTTCTTTTGGTATATAACATGGCCAATTCCTCCTGTTGGTTGGTTATTTATCAAAAAAAACTCCAAAGTTGACTGTTGACTTAGCAAAGTTGACAAAAGTCTTGACATTTCTCAAAATATACCATTGAAACAAAAATTACATAATAAACTAAATTTCTTGCTTGAAATAATTTTTTTTGTTGTTGCTGAAATAATTAGTATACATTACATTCATATTATATATATATAATTATACATTATATATGTATTATATAAATGATATGCATTACATTATTACAAATGATATGAATTACATTTATTTTTGTCTGTTTTTTAAATTCTCACTTGCATTGCCAAGTGAATTTTTTTTACTTTATGGCCCTAAAAAAACTTATTAAAATAAAACTAGCCATTTTGTTTTCTTAAAGATTTTATTTTCAGAAAATCCAGAAAAAAATGCCGATTAATTTGGCATACAACATTGCCATAATTTCTTTCATTAATTGACAAATAAGTTCTAAAATTCACTTTTTTTTTTCTGGCGAACACTGCTGAAATAAAGCCTGGCTACCAGGTATAATTCAGCTTTTCAGGCTTTGCATGGTGTTTGCAATTAATTTAAAAATGGCCGACATAGCAAAACATTTCAGCCAAGAGGGGTTAATGGCACATAACTACAAAGGAGTGAATTCTGATTAGCAGAATGCAGAACCAAGACAAGAGTCTAATTAAGGTATGCACATGTGCAGAGGCTTAGCCCTGCAAAAATTGGGGATGGAGGTCACTCAGTTGGTAGCATGCCAGGCTCAAAATTTGCAGTTCCAGATTCAAGTCCCACCTGGGCCAGCATTGAGATTTATCTCCACAAAACTTGCCCCCCAGCCCTGTCAGTAAGGGACATTGATGGGTTCAGAAAGGCTGCTGTCCATTGAGTGGATGTAAAGCCATAGCCAGTGTGCAGGAGAGCCATCCGATGTACATTTAAAGACCCCAACTTTCTTTTTTTTTTTTCCCCCAACTTTCTCCAAGCCATCAGGATCTTTGTAATCTGGCCATTTAGCTCATTGTGTATAAAAAGTGCCACTCAGAGGTAAAATAACCCAGCAAAAGCAACCCTGCAAAGATCATGGATTCAATCTAATTGTGAAGTCATGTATTAAATCTGGGAGGACATTGTTGTTTTACCTCTGAGCCGAACTTTTGTGCACACAATGAGTAACAAATTCAAACACTGTCTGGACTTCAATCAAGATTTTATATCTCTTTTTTCTATCCCCCATCTGTCTTATTTTACCTCTCACTAATTCCATCCCCCTTTCTCTCCCCTCCCTTTACTTATTGTTTTTTATCACTATTTTCTTTTCATTTCATTCTGCCTCATTACTATTTACTCACCTATTTTTTGTCACCATTTCTTTTTTCCTTTTCCCTCCTTCTTTCTATACTTTTTTTTTTATTTTTTTATTTTTTTTTTTATTACGGGGACAAGGGAGGCTCAGTTGGTAGCATGCCAGACTCAGGTTCCAGCTGGGCAAGTGTAGAGATTATTCTCTGCCAAACTCCCCGCCCTGCCTACAGTGAATAGGGGTCACTGTTGAGTTGAAAAGGCAGTTTGTCCATCGGATGGGAAGTTAAGCTGTGGTCCCATGTGTGGGAGAGACACACCTGTGCATGTTAAAGAACACGCTGGATGGCCTTGACGAGAGGCTGACACCCTTTTCCCAACAGCTGTCCAGTGGGTCCCCTCACCCAACCATCCACAAAACTACGAGAGCTTCGAACTTGGACATCTGTCCCAAATAACTGATATTTAAGTAGCGAATATCATGTTTTAAAAATTTAAAAGAGCTCGAATTTACCCTTAAAAATGGTAGACTTTCGGCACACTCATGTGCAGAGTCGCAGTAAAAATTATACGATAATGATACTTAACCATATTGGCCATAAATCATCGGCACGGTTCAAATTTCGAAAGTTTCAAAATCAGAGATATGAATGAACTAATTGATTCGAAAATATTAAACTAATGTAGATGATAGGTACTCTCCCAGCTGCTCTGCAGCCTTAATGTCAGCTTTATAATACACATCAACCAGCACAAAAGCATCAAAATTCGAAAGTAACATACAAGAGATAAAAATAAACAGAAGACTCCGATGATATAAAGTAATGCAGACGAAAGGTACTCTCTCAGCTGCTTTGCAGCCTCAATTCCAGCATTCCGACTGGCCTCAACCAGCACATGAAGGTGGCTTTTGGTGCCATCCATATGGTGTAGTACTGTCTTGTATAGTGGAACGTCGGATGGCATCATTCATTCATATTTAAACACACAATGAACTAAATGGCCAGGTAGCAGAGACCCCAAGGCCTCAGAGTTGGGTAGATGAAGGGACACAGCTATCTACAGTGGAGTTTAATTAGAAAACATGGGACCACAGATTAACATCCCATCCAATGGGCAGCAGCCTTTCCAAGCCCTTTGGTGTCCCTTTTCTCATGAAGAGCAGGGAGGGAGATAGTGCAGATAAATCTCAATATTGATACAGTTGTGAATTGAACTGGGAACATCTAATTATCCAACCCACATGGGGAAGGGAACTGCTTGACCAAAGAAAATATTCTGAAATACAATAAATATCAGGATCCAAGAATCCTGATATTTTATACAATATGCAATATAAGGTTTCAAACACAAACTTTTCCAAGTAGAATTTATACAGTAAAAAATATCTAGGGTTGTTTATGACAGCTGTGGATTCAGACAATGTTATCATCATCACAATGATTAACAAGCCTTATTCAAACCTTCTAACTTTGAAAATAAGCTTTTTACACAGGAAATTATCACTGAATATAAACTGAACATTTCACCCAAATCTTTCACTAAATCTTAAATTTCAACTATACCCAGTTATCTCTTTACATGCTTTCCATTAATATTTTCTTGGAAAAACACTTTTGGAGCAAAATATCCCATCTCTCACAGATATGCAAAAAAATTTCACAAATTTTTTGCATATCTGTGAGTGTGATTTTTTGCATATCTTTCTATGTTAAAAACACAAAAATGCGAATTCAATGATTAAATTCAAGATGACAAATACATGCCAATAGTGAGTTCTGGTAGTCATTTAGCATCAAGCAAGCAATAGACATAATTGTAGAAGATTGGAATGTCCACCGCAGTTGCTTATATAGTTTGTGAGAAAAGCTTCTTCCAAAATTCGTCCATAACTTCAAAGGTTTTACTCTAATATATTATAGCTGAAAATTCATTAAACAATGTGTCACTTGCAAAGGAAGCAGGATTTGAAGAATTGAATGCAGATGATTTTGAAACTTGATAAAGAAACACAAGGAGGTGAGCAATAAGGAATTAATACAGCTACACAAGGAGCTGAATCACCAGATGAAAGTGACACAGAACTTAGTCAAAGGTTCATCAAAAATTAAAAAACTTGGCTACTAGATTCTTCAAGGATTGGTTAGCTGAATCTAAAACACTCTCCAAATCTTGGTAGATGGAGACCCAAATGCAGATAGATGTGGAAAAGTATAAAGAGGAATGAAAATGGGTTTGCAATCCAATTATTTCTACTAACACATGAAAAAAGAAAACAGTCAAAGAATTATCCAATTTATGGCTGAATCTAGCAGAGAAAGCTGTGAGACTTCGTGTCCTTCGACTGCTTTTTCTCTTTAATTCCATCGACATCCTCTTTCTCGGCATTTGCCTCAAAATCATTGCCAGAAGGAAGTGTCAGTGCTCTGACATCAAGTATGAACTTCCAACATTAATACCATCACCTAGTTCTTCCCTGGAAAAGAAGAAATTGACCAGCACCTAGTCGTCCTTCTCCAGAAGAAGATACTGGTCCATATAAGGCCAATTAATCAAATCGTTCTATAGAAAATTATGCCAATTGTAATATTGTACTCTTTCACTTTATTGTGCTGAATTTCTTTTTCTTTATACCACAAAAAAATATATATTCTTTCTAGTCAAAATGTCCTTAATTTATAAATTATTCCAGTCCTAAGTCATGCTCCATATATTTGTTTCGGATATTTAAGTGTCGAATGCACTGCACTCAACATTTTTTTAAATAAATGTTTTCCAATGTTTTTCAATTCATCATCATCATCATCAAGCAGCCATGGGCTAAGGAGGTTCAACCAGATCATGCAATTTAGTTCTCCAAGCATACTTGTCCTGATTTTACATCTTCTGCATCTGGCCACTGCACACCAATTCTAACAAGGTCCTGTTTGACATTGTCTGCCCACTGCATCCTTGGTCTTCCCCTCTTTCTGAGGCCTTTAGGCACATTGTTCATAACCCTATTCGCTAACCTATAATTATTCATAAGGGCAACATGCCCAAACCAACAGAGTCTCTCTCTCTGCACAATATGCTTCTCAAAGGAGGTTGCAGACTCCTTTGCCTAACCTCGTCATTACTTACAAAGTTGAACCACCTAATGCCCAAGATACTGCAAAAGCATCAAGTTTCCTGTTATCCTGTTTACAAAGTGTCCAAATTTCACTACCATAACTAACCCTAGAAGAACCAAATTATTATACAGCCTAATTATAGTCTTTACGTGTATATACACCAATTTCTCCACACCCTCCTTAGATTCTTAAAAGTCAATCCCTATTCGTCTGTTAATTTGATACCACACATCATCAGTATTTGTTACATAGCTCTCAAGATAATTAAACTGAGACACTTGCTCAAGAGTGCAACCATTCGGTTGATTGATGAGTGAGTGAGATGAATGAGCACCACCTACCTGACCAATTTTCATCACTTTACTTTTCTCTCTATTTATACCCAAACCTACTCTACTACCAGTCTCATCAACAGCTCAAATGAAAGAGTTCATCTCATCAACATAATTTGCCAAAAGGGCTAAATCATCAATATAATCTAAATCAGAAAATATCAGATCTCTAGAGCATTTAAGGCCAAAATCTTTCCCTTGCAGTGAATTTTGTATAACATACTCAATAAACAAACTAAAGAGAAAAGGAGACAAATTGTGCCCTTGTCGAATGCCAGAAGCAATGCTAAACCAATTGCTATAAGCCTTACCAACTCTCACATACAATTCTGTGCATAGAGAGCTTTCATTATGTTAACTATGGTAGCTAGGTAGTCACTGGAAGGAGAGCTATGCACCAATCCCCTGTGATGATGCATAGAACCGGCCAGGCCTAGCACCTAATGTCCGACCCCATCTTCTCGTGGTGCAGACCGTTAGTAACTTTCAAAAGAGATACTCTCTTGTGGAAGTGAACGGAAGGGGAGGGCTGCCAGATTAGTGTGGCCTACTGATCTGGACAACTATGGCTACTTTTCTTTTTTTTTCTACCCTGCTGAGGAGTGGTCAACCACACAGGGTCCTGGTGCTGACCATATAAACCTACTAGACTGGACAGATATATGGCTCTGAGCTTGATTATGGATCCTGATTTTGCTGCACTGGTGGGCTTCTGTGGAAGAAAAATCTTCCGCTGTGTTTTCTGTTTGTTTGTGGGTTGACAGCCCCAAGTGAATAGATTCACAGGATATGTTTATCAGCTGGTGGATAATCCTGAGCAGAAGTCATCGCAGGCACCTGAACTCTTTGCTTCTATTGGCATCGTCAAATTCTACATTGGAGGAAATCTTCCAGTGTAGATGGCTTCAGCCTTTAGTAGTGGGGGAACGGGTCTTTGCCCCATCTCTGCGATTAGGGGGCTGTTTGATATTGTCAGCATTCCCTCTCTTAATAAACATAGTTTCTTTAAACATCCCACTAACCATTTTCTCTCCATAGGTAGTTGAAATGTGAGGACTCTGCACAGAGCTTTTTCTCTTGATGTCCTCACACAAGAATTCCACCATTATAATTTAGATATTCTTGGTTTGCAAGAGACCAGATCGATAGATAAAGGTCAGATTCTTAAAAATAATTTAAAAATTCTCTTTTCAGGGATGATGATGCTCTTCTAGGATATGAGTGCATTAATGAAAGGTTTCTTACAGCAAAATTTCAGACAAGCGTTAAAGACTTGAATGTTATCTGCTGTTATGCCCCCACTGAGGATGCCGATGAGGATCAGAAGGATAGGTTTTATGAACAACTTCAGGATATTTTGAATTTTGTCAAGGAAGGAGATATTACCCTTGTTCTTGGTGACTTCAATGCCAAAGTTGGTACTGACTCTGACCTTTGGGGAGGAGTAATAGGCCCTTTTGGTATTGGTAGCTGCAATGGCAATGGGCAACATCTCCTACAGGTAAGTAAACTCAATGGATTCAGAATAACTAACACTTATTACAAACACTGCGACATACATAAGTACACATGGGTTTCACCTGATGGGCTGCATAAGAATATGATTGATTACATATTAATTAACAGCAAATGGGCTAGTTCTGTTAGGAATACCAGGGCATATAGGGGAGCTGAAATCGGATCTGACCATTACCTTGTTAAAAGTGTGTTGCAACTTAAACTTAAAAAGTGTTGTGCTAGGGTTAAAAATTTTACTCTTTTAATACTGAAGCTCTGAAAGATCCAGTTATAGCCAAAGCTTACCATGATAGGTTACTTAGTCATTATGACAGTCATGGTTTGCTTACTACTGAAGTTGAGGAAGAATGGGATCATTTTAAACAGGCTTTTTTGGACACTAACAGTACTCTTTTAGGAAAAAAGGAGCAGAAGAGGCAAAATTATCTGAGTGATAAGGCACTTGAGCTTATTTCGGAAAGAAAGAACTGCAGGAATGTCCTTAATCAATACCCTACTAGTCCTAATAGAAATTGAAATCCAAAGTGAATGCACAGTATTCCCTGTTAAGAAACAATAATTAATAGATTCTGAAAAAAATTCATCGCCGCCACGGCGGCGATGAATTTTTTTCAGAATCTATTAATTATTGTTTCTTAACAGGGAATACTGTGCATTCACTTTGGATTTCAATTATATATTTAACGCGGTAGCGTTAGCGACCTTCTCATTAACATCTGATGATCAAATGCAACGACTGTAAACGTTGCATCTCCTTGAGTATAGATGGCGCTGTCTCAGTCACGTCTCAAGAAGAAAAACTTAAAAGGTCAAATTCTGAAAATATTCGTTGTCCGACGCGTGGTGCAATGGTAGCGCGCTCTGGCATGAATCTGGAGAGATGCGGGTTCGATTCCCGCCGTGGCGGCGATGAATTTTTTTTTCAGAATCTATTAATCCTAATAGAAAGCATTACAGAGACCTTAATAAACTTGTAAAGGATCAGTTAGCTGCTGATAAGAATCTTTGGCTTGAAGGTTTGGCTGACAAAGCCGAGGAAGCAGTTAGACAGCACAACAACAGAGAGCTGTACCAGATAGTTAATGTTTTGTGTGGTAGAAAACGGACAGGCATACAAGGATTGAAGGATAAACAAGGTAAGGTTATAGAAGGGGAGGATTCTGTCATGGCTAGGTGGGCTGAGCATTTCAGTGATGTTCTAAACAATGTAGTTAGTTCTACTCCCATTGTTTGCAATGATGATAGATGCATTGGTGGCTTTAATGTTGGCCCTATAACACAATCTGAAGTTATTTTGGCTGTTTCTAAACTTAAACTTCATAAATCCCCAGGGGTAGATGAAATTACTACGGAAATGCTTAGAGCTGGGAATGTTTCGGTTACCACTTGGATGACTGAAATTCTGAATATCTTTTATGATAAAGGCATGGTTCCTAAGGATTTTACCAGAGCTATTGTTATCCCTATTTTCAAAAAAGGCGATCGCAGTTCTTGTGATAACTATAGGGGTATCAGCCTACTCTCTGTTCCAGGTAAAGTTCTTTCCACGATTGTGCTTAACAGAATTAAGAATCTAGTTGACAGTCAATTGTGTGATGAGCAATGTGGATTCAGAAGTGGTAGGGGATGTGTGGATCAGATATTTTCACTTCGGCAGATTCTTGAGAAAAGTCTAGAGTTTCAGAAACCTTTGGTTGCTAGCTTTGTTGATTTCAAAAAGGCTTTCGACTCTGTTGATCATCATAATTTGTGGTTGATTGTGAGATCATATGGTATACCAGACAAGTTAGTTAACATTATGAAAGCTCTCTATAATAACACTGAGTCGTGTGTGAGAGTTGGTAAGGTTTGTAGCAATTGGTTTAGCATTACTTCTGGTGTTCGACAAGGGTGCATTTTGTCTCCTTTTCTCTTTAACTTGGTTATTGATTATGTTATGCGAAATTCACTTCAAGGGAAAGATTTTGGCCTTAAATGGGCTGGAGATACGAAAATTTCTGATTTAGATTATGCTGATGATTTAGCCCTTTTGACAAATGATGTTGATGAGATGAACTCTTTCATTCAAGCTGTTGATGAGACTGGTAGTAGAGTAGGTTTGGTTATAAACAGAGAGAAAACTAAAGTGATGAAAATTGGTCAGGCAGGCTGTGATTCAGTTAATCTGAATGGTTGCAGTCTTGAGCAGGTGTCACAGTTTAATTATCTTGGGAGCTATTTAACAGATAATGGTGATGTGCGGCATGAGATTAACAGACGAATAGAGATTGCTGCCGGAACTTTTAAGAACCTATGGAGAGTGTGGAGAAATAGGCGTATACACTTAAAGACTAAAATTAGACTGTATAATAGTTTGGTTCTTTCTAGGGTTAGTTATGGTAGTGAAACTTGGACACTTTGTAAACAAGATAACAGGAAACTAGATGCTTTTGATTCCAGATGCTTACGCAGTATCTTGGGCATTAGGTGGTTCAACTTTGTAACTAATGATGAGATTAGGCAAAGGAGTTTGCAACCTCCTTTAAGCAGCATATTGTGCAGAGAGAGACTCCGTTGGTTTGGCCATGTTGCCTGTATGAATAATTATAGATTGGCGAATAGGGTTATGAACAGTGTGCCTAAAGGCCTCAGAAAGAAGGGGAGACCTAGGATGCGGTGTTGTTAGAATTGGTGTGACCTTGTTAGAATTGGTGTGCAGTGGCCAGATGCAGTAGATGTAGCTCAGGATAGACTTGCTTGGAGAACTAAATTGCACGGTCTGGTTGGACCTCCGTAGCCCATGGCTGCTTGAGGATGATGATGATGATGAACTCGTCAGGTATGTCATACCAGTGCCTATGTAATGGGAATGCCTGCCGATTTCAATACAAGAAGTGACAGCAGCTCTAGTTACATTTTCGTCCACTGTGTGCTGGGGATCTGCTGTTTTGCTTGCTACTTGCTTCGTAGAAGTATACATTATTACGCTGTTTACCACTAGTTTTAAAATTGAATTCTGATACGGTTTTGTTCATATGCAATTTATTTACTGTTCTGTATACTTTCTGCCATCTTTACCTAAAAGTCTGAAAGAAGGTGTAGTGCTCTGTGATATTTTGCAGAAACGAAACTTATGAAACAACACTCAGTTTCTATCGAATCCCTTCCAAGCTTGATCTGCGAAACAAGAGCTGAAATCAATATGTCGGCATCATAACATGAACATGAACAATTGGAGAGGGTTTCAGAGATCACTTTTGAATAAATATTTTGTAATCGAAGTAATTGTGAGCAAAGGAAAGTTATTCCCATTAGCTCAAAACGATAAATATCTGTAACTTTGGTAAAGGATTGCCCTACCAAAGTATTAGAGAATTTCCATGTTATGTGAATGGGAATCTAGCTTCGAAGCTCTACAAGTTCTAAAATATTCATTTAATGGAAAAAAGGTTTCTGAAAATAAAGATCATAATCTTATCTATTTAAATCTTGATTTTCAACAGCATTTGTCTAGTATTTAATGAATTAGGAAAGCTAGAATATTTCACAACACTAATGGGTCATAAGAATTTATTTCAGATATTAATTGAAACTTAATATGTATTGTTTCAAATCATATAATGAAATATAATTTTTTTAAATTTGCATAATGATTATTTCGATATTAGATAATTATGAATGAAATTTATAAAACAAGATAATTTATTATTAAACATTCCACTTCAATAACTCTTTAAATACTAAATGAATAATAAAATTAAATAAAATAAATACCCCCTCAAGCAGCTGCTTGCCACTTGCGACAGGAGCCTGTCAGTTTATATGCAAAAGTAGGTCTGAGAGAATGGCAGGACCTCAGCAGAAAAACAACACATATATCCATGCCTTACCCAGGGCTCGAACCCAGGTTCCTTAGATCAGTAGTCAAGCGTGCTAACCACTCGGCCATGGAGTGAATATTGATGATAAATCGAGTGTTAAATAAATTTGGTTATCATTAACTTCAGTCAGTTTTTCATTAAATGCATCAAATGCATATATGCAAAATCTGAGTTTGTATTTATTAGCCACTAAGTTAGGAGCAGCATCCTGACAAGGTAGAGAGAAATACTCTATTGCAAACACTCACACACGAGTGGCTTGAAAAGAATCTAGCCCTGGCGGGTCTACAATCTTTATCTTCATCACATTTCTCTATTAAATGCATATTTTAATTGTTATAGAGTAGAAATGGTCACATAGTCGATGTTGATCGCGTAGCTGCCAGTTTTAGGTGGAAAATACTGTTTTTAATTAATGTAACAATGCCACGTTAATATGCTTGATGCTAAATTGTTATTTTATGCTTATCTGGTCGAGCAGTGTTAAATCATTATTATGTCTTGTAATATGATGTATTGCGAAAGATTTTCTCTCTTAAAAGTTGATGGCAGAGTCAAAAAGTTTGGCCCTCCCTGTTACAGAGCTTCGAAATTAGATTCCCTTTGAAATAACATGGAAAGATAATGCTATACATTTTAAGACTATATATATATACTAAAATTCCTTAAATAAAATCTTGCTATTTTAAAAAAAATCAAAGTTTCATGTACAAAAGACGTCTATTGACGTCCATGACCTCTAATTTCAGATTTTGTCAACATCTGTGTTTGACAGTGACTTGGGAAGGGTTAAGCCCAGAACAAGGCAAAGAAAGATGAGTCACTGGCTAGAAGCAGATCTAAACCATATGTTGAGACAATAAAGCATACTTCTAACAGACATTATTGATGTCCTGATGCAAAATTATGGTTTACTCTGTAGTTGAAATCCCATCTTCTCCTTTCTCACTTGAAGCAACTTGGAAAAAATATAAGCAGCAGCAAATCTAAGTTATGAAAAGGCACACTATTGACAATAAAAAAATGCCTCTAATCAATAGAAATATTTAACACATAATCAATACGGCGAAGATGAAAAGCACGCCTATACTTACATGTTATCTCTTATGCACTGTAAAGTATACATCATATGTTCCCTTGTTGATGAAACCCTGAAAAAAATAAATATTATGAAAAATTCTAGGCATCCAAAACTAGTAAATGCACTACAATGATCCATTCTTTATCATACTTACATCATGTTTCCTCCCATGTACTGTATATTTCTTGTAATTCCAAAATTTGTTAAATTCTTTGTAGCCTATTGAAATAAAAATGATTAATTTCCTAATTTAGCATTACTTTTTTCCTGTAAAAAAATCCGGTAATTTAGATACTACTATTAAAAAATTTCTTTACATTTTTAAAGATATAATGCTTGAAAAATCACAAAATCTAAATAAATAAATTTTCTCTTTAAAAAAACAAACTGCAACAATTCCTGATAAAGCAATTTAAAAAATTTCAGACAATTAAACACTAAATACCAATCAATATTAGCATATCAATATTATTATGAGACCAATATCCTAGATAAAATTTTTATTAATACTTTATTTATATAAAGAACACTTCAACACATTAACTTACATTAACTGGCCAAATTATTATGAATAGTGCATTGTGCGTGAAGCACCATGAAACATGCCGATCTATGCAAAATTTCTTACTGATGCAAACATTCTACATTACTACGAAGTCCTATAAAAGTCTTAAAGGTATGGTAGGATGCAAAGTCAAGTATGACATGAGTAAAAAGGCTGATCTGACTGACTTTGAAAGGGGCTATCACTCGAATGTGATGGGCAGGGGCTCAACAACAGATAATGGAGATGTGGAACTCAATAAAAATTAACTGGCAATATCCCAAGTGTTTGAGCAAATGGTCTCAAAAAATATCTGCCAGTCATAGTGAATGTGGGAGGGGAAAAGGCTTTGACAGACAGAAATAGGTATTTGTTGACACAAACTGTACAATAAAACAGGGGGCTACAGTTCATCAGCTGAGAGACATGGCTGGTACCAGTACTTCAAAATCCATTTCAACGAGAACTATGTGCAGAGAATGGAAAACTTTGAAATTTGTGAACTGTATCACAATACATATCACAAAGTATTAAGTAGGTGTTCATAATAATATGGACAGGCAGTATGTATACATAAGTTAAAGATCACATCAAATCAAATTCAATTTGTACCTTCCAACCTACCTTAAAAAAACCATTGCTTTTGTTAGCGTCACACTACAAATAATTTTCCCAAGTACTGGTCTGCACTACTGTTCTGAAATATGAGCTGCTTTGTATTATAGAATGATGTTTTGTAAGAGTGATGAGTAGAGCCCAGTGAAAGTGATCAGAGAAAATTAGCATAAGGATTTTTAATCTTGGGTACATTAGACTTAAAAGTTAATGTACAATAATATCCTTTAAAGCACTACTGTGAAATCATTGTGATGAAATGCCTTTCATCACAATGATTCATCTTACTACTAAATGATGCTACATGAATGATTTATGCCAAATGAATAATATTAAATGATTCATCTTACAACTTGTGATATTTTGATTTTAATTTGCAGGTTACTCTTGATCTGATTTGATATTTTTCTTGTCCACTTTGTTCAAACTGATGTGCAAAAAACAAAGAAATTAAAAAATATGGGCTTTAACCCTTCCAGTGTCCACATCATCTGTATATGTTCGGAGAATCTGAATTGAGGGGCCAAGAATGTGTGTATCCGCTTTTTAATACAACAAAAAAAAAATAAATTTTTTAAAAATAAAAATTGCCATTGTAAATTATATATATACAGTCATCCCTCAACATACGTCCACTCGAGTTAAGTTCGCTCGAAGATACGTCCGTGATCCCATTAGGGAATAAATAACATTTTCGACTCTAATTTCGAACCAGATGCAAGCAAGTGTAAGGTACAAAGGTTTTATTTTGCAACAAAGCATCATGCGCAGTGGCAACAGCGCATTCAGCAGCAACCTCCCTCGGCAATCAGCACGTCTTCAACAGTTCCTCTGTTGATTTTGTGTTTGAGAAATAGGTTATTTGTGCATTTATCATTAAATATTTCGTGATATTTTGTGCAACATGGCCCCTAAACGCCCAATGAAAAAACCTAGTGAAGAATCACAGAAAAAGAGGCAAGCATTTGGTCTTGAAATGAAGTTGCAAGTTATAAAGCAACATGAATCTGGTAAGACCGTCAATGTGATCGCACATGACTTTGGATGGTCTCATTCTACAGTGACGACCATTTTGAAAAATAAGGATAAAATCGTAGAGGCTGTGAAAGGATCTGCTTCCATTAAATCGACGATAGTGATGAAGCAACGACAAGGTCCTATCAGTGATATGGAAAAGCAACTTGCATCATGGATAGAGGACCTGAACCAAAGGCGCATACCCCTTAGCACTATGACCATAACCGCTAAGGCAATAAGTCTCTTCAACATGTTGAAGGAGAAAGCAGGGCCCGATTACGACTGGAGGATTCAATACTTCTTCCGGTTGGTTCATGAGATTCAAGCAGCGTTTTGTGCTGCATAATGTGAAAGTGTACGGTGAATCTGCAAGTGCAGATGAGAAGGCTGCCAAGGAGTTTGTGGAAAAATTGGATAAAATTATCACGGAGGAAAATTATCTGCCACAGCAAATATTTAATATGGATGAGACCTCCTAGTTTTGGAAAAAAATGCCCGAGCAGACATTCATCCACAAAAAGCTAAAATCTATGCCTGGTTTCAAAGCTCTTAAAGACCGTATTACGATTCTGTTAGGGGGCAATGTGGTTGGATATAAACTGAAACCATTTGTGATATGGCACAGTGAGAATCCACGAGCCTTCAAAAACATTAGGAAGCATACTCTTCCAGTTCATGATCGGAGCAATAAAAAGTCGTGGATGACTCAAAAATTGTTTGAGGATGCCTTAATCAACTGTTATGCGAGTGAAATGGAAAGCTATTGTGTAAAAGAAAATGTAGAATTTAAAATTTTATTAATTCTAGATAATGCTCCAGGTCATCGGTGATCTTCACTCCAAGATCAAGGTCATGTTTCTCCCTCCAAACACTACTTCATTGATCCAACCGATGGATCAGGGAGTTATTGCAGTGTTTAAGGCTTATTATCTACAGAGAACTTTTTCATAAGCCATTTTTGCCACTGAAGGAAATGATCAGACTCTCATGCAGTTCTGGAAAACATTCAATATTTATCATGCTATTAAAAATATTGTTGTGGCTTGGGATGAAGCAACCTCTCAATGTATGAGTGGGATATAGAAAAAGACATTAAAAAGATTTGTGCACGATTTTGAAAGTTTTGAAAAAAATGAAGACCTTTGTAAATTGAGTGAAGAAACAGTGGCCTAGCAAACAATTTGAATCTCGAAGTGAATGATGACAACATACTTCAATTCATAGAAAGTGCCCCTGAAGAGTTGTCCAACGAAGAATTGGTCAAATTGGAGGAGCAATGTGTTGCAGAAGAGGAAGAATGAGAAGAGGAAAAAGAGAAACAAGAGGTAGTTAAACAATTTACAGTGAAGCATCTTGCAGAAGTCTCTGCAGCTTGAAGGTCTCTGCAGTTAGCGATGTTCTCAAAATGGCTGAAGACATGGACCCCAATGTTGAACACTACTTATTAGTAGAAAGGAAAGTACATGATGTGTTTGCTTGCTATAAACAAATTTATGATGAAAAGAAGAAGAGGAATAAGCAAAGCACATTGGACATTTTCATCAAAAAAAAAAGGTTACACCAGAACCACAGCCTGGTCCTTCACATATGGAAGATAATGAAGATGTGATTGTGGAGGAAGATTTGGGTGATTATTCTCCTATTTCATAGTGGCAATAACGCATAGTAGTGTTATAAGGTTTAAAAATTAAAATAATATGCCATATCAAACGCTTTTTCTAATCTACAGCTGTACAGTTCAGCAACAGTCTTGGTGATTATTAAGGTCTCTTCTTCCCTTTTTCATCATTACTATTGTTCTTGTTATTTATCAATAATAATTGTTAACAATCCAATATCAGTGAAATATACAGTGTTTGGGACAGTATACTTATTGCAGTTAAGTCCCTAACCCCCTATAACTCTATGGATTTAATGTATCGATTACGTCTGACCGACTTATGTCCTGCTGGATGGAACGGAACCCCGACGTAAGTCGAGGGATGACTGTATATATATATATCTTATAAAAAAAATACATAATTCAGGCTTCAAAAATATTTTTTTTTATTTGATGCATATTTTATTAAGCTACAATATAAATAATTTTATAAAGCCATCTGATTGCCATTTCTTAGAAGCACTAAACAGTATTGCCGATTTGCTTGTTAGCATTCCTATTTGCTGAAGCAGCCTTCTGATTTAAGCTCACAGGTTTGATTTAAATTATTTTCAACAAATTTTTCCTTAAATTTTCGAAAATTTAAAAATTAATGAATACAACCTACTATTTTTATGATGTCCTCACTTTCTTGATGTCCTCACGAAGGAATTCCAGTGCTATAACCTAGATATTCTAGGCTTGCAAGAGACCAGATGGACAGGTAAAGGTGAGATACTTAAAAATAGCTTAAATTTCTCTTTACAGGGATGGAGGATGGAAAGCAGCCAAGGCATGGGTCTGCTTCTCAGCAGACATGCTAGCGATGCTCCTCTAGGATATGAGTGCATTAATGAAAGGTTTCTTACTGCAAAATTTCAGACAAGCATTAAAGACTTGAATGCCATCTGCTGTTATGCCCCCACTGAGGATGTCGATGAGCATGAGAAGGATAGGTTTTACGGACAACTTCAGGATATTTTGAATTCTGTCAAGAAAGGAGATTTTACCCTTTTTCTAGGTGACTTCAATGCCAAAGCTGGTACTGACTCTGACCTTTGGGGAGGGGTGATAGGCCCTTTTGGTATTGGTAGCTGAAATGGCAATGGGCAACGTCTCCTACTGGTAAGTAAACTCAGTGGTTTGAAATAACTAACACTTATTACAAACACCCCGACATACATAGGTACACATGGGTTTCACCAGATAGGCTGCATAAGAATATGATTGATTACATATTAATTAACAGCAAATGGGCTAGTTCTGTTAGGAGTACCAGGTCACATAGGGGAGCTGAAATTGGATCTGACCATTACCTTGTTAAAAATATCTTGCAACTTAAACTCCTAAAAATTAAGAAAAAAAAAATGCTATTTTTAAAAATGATAGATTTTGGAAGTAATTACAAAATACATAAAGCCTTTTTTTTTTCTGTTTCACACTCTTTTCTGTCATAAACCTATTTCAGTATTCCCAAGATAGTTTTATCATTTTTCCCAACATTCTATGCATCTTTCCCACTCTTAAAATCAAAACTAGAAGTAAACACATCCTTCTTAGAAATTCTGGTTGCAGTTGCATTTAATCAGTTGTGCTTTACTGAGGCAAACAAGATACAGATGGCCGACACATGCTATCTCCTTTCCTTGTGCTATAAGTGTTTTTTACAGTTTTGGTCCAGCATATTGGATACTCTTTGCAAAGTTAGTATTTACTTTTTTTATATTTAAACCTTGGTTTTCATTTCAGGTGATTTATTTTCAGAAATTAGCGATCTTTTGGCCGATTGCTAATTACTAATTTTTTTTATAGTTATGCTGCATAATATGGCCAGCCTACAATTTGTTGTTGTGGATATTTTAGCATCGCATTAGGCTATATGTTAATTTTTATTTTATTATTTATTACTTTTCTAGTAAAACTTTGATCTAGTATCATTTTCTGAAAATAAATTAGGTCTTGGATATTGAAGCAAATTCATTTCTGTAGATTTACTTCCATTAGTTAGTTATCTTTCAATCGGCTGATTTATTGGTCTTTCCAAGTTATGCTAGATCGGAGGCCGGCTTAAAAGTTGTTGCAGATATTTTACCTAACATTCCATTAGGTTACATGTAATTTTTCTTTTATTATTTCTTGTTTTTTTTAGTAAAAAAAAACTTTGAGCTTTTACCATTTTCTGAAAAATGAGTGTCTTGGATACGGAATCAAAATAGATTTCCTTCCTATGAAAATCAGTTGTCATGTGGGGGGGGGGGCAATTTTGGGAAGGGGTCCCCTTCGCTAAACTTACATAGAAAGTTCCCCCTCTAGAAAAATATAATTTTTTTCAAAATTATGAGTTTTTATGTTTATATTGAATGATTTTAAAGGCAACCTCCCCTCAGTACTTTGGTTGTGCCACACAGACTGCTGTTTTATTTTTGCTTTGGTGCACAAACTTTTCTACACATAGCCAAGATCGCCAAACTTCAACATCCAAAGAAAAAAATCTTATTGTTTAGCAAAAAAGGCAGCCAAGGAAGTTTTTTTTCTATTTCATAACCAATTTAGAAAATCTCATGAATGTGAGAAGTCCAAGTGATGCTGTATAACACTGGCCATGTTTAATATATATGATACTGAAAAGAATCATTAAAAGAAATAAAAATCATATTTCAGGTTGAATATTATATTATTTCAGAGGAAATTTCCTTTTGACAAATGTATAATTTAACTATTTTTACTCATCGGGTTTTCCAAAATTGTATAATGTGATCTTTTTTTTCACCATATCACATTAAAAAAAAGCTTATTAAAATCAATATGCTTCTAAATTTGTTGATATTATTTATTTGCATAAAATTCGTAATTGAATTCTGTTTAATTTGGTATATAACATGACCTATTTCCATTGATTGCTTATTTTTTAAAGAAATTCTAAATTTGACTTGCTTATATGACAGCACAATTGGCTCAAAGGCTGGAATTTTCTTAAAGTAAGGTACCGAGAAAAAATTTACAAAACAAGAGAAATATTTACGTAAAACCAAAAAAAAAAAATTCTTTGTCATTCAGAAATATATAGTTATTCTATTCATGTGCATTGTAATCATCTCTGTCTATTAGTTTCTTTTTTTAAATAAATTTTTATTTGTGTTGCCAGATACGTTTTTTACTACATGACTTTTTTTAGTCATGTAGTAAAAAAAAAGATGATGTGTTTCATTTTAATAGGACTTTTTTTGTCCTATTAAAATGAAACATATCATCTTTTTTTTTTGTTAAACACTTTGTTTTCAGAAAATCCTGAATTAAATGCTGATTAATTTGGCATAAAACATGCCATAATTCCTTTCATTAGTTATTTGGCAAAAAAGTTCCAAAGTTAAAGTTTTTTTTTGGATGAGCATAGGGAGAAAACAGCTTGGCCTCTGGATGTAAACCTGTTTTTCAGGCTGGACACTGGAAGGGTTAATTTATAAATTTGGACTTTAGATATGATTAGATATGAATAAATACGAACTCTTATGAAGCTATATTAAAATTAAAATTAGTTGAAATTTGGTAATTTGTCTGGAGTTAAGCTCCAAGACCTTGGCTTCAAAGCCCTGTTAAATGCAATTATGTCTCATGATTACATTGGCTATACAACCCAATAAAGATAAACCCATTGGGATAACTTGTTTCTGAATATATAGTTGATTATTGGCACAAAACCAATTGTTGTTGGTGGCCAATCAAATAAAAAAAATCGAACTGGAGGTCTGGTTCAGAGCCTTGTGAATACAAAAGTATTCTGGGGTCATGGTCATGTGATCTCCAACCATTTATGCATTAAGATCATGGAAGCTTCATATATGGGAGTACTGAGGTATAGGAAAATCAAATCTAGTGAGTGTAAGGTATATTTGAGTTTAAACATAATTTTTTTGAGTTTATTAACTAACTCTGCTTTTTATTTAATAGAGCAAGTCAGGAGGGAAACATAGGGTGAAAAAATTATAAAGTGCTTTTTTCTATGAAGTAGACACATGTTATTTAAAAATTTAATAACTTTTTTTACAAAAAACTAGAACACTAATAGTTAAACTACCAACTTATAGCATATAATCCTTTACTTCCTGTACTAAATAAATCAACATCCTAAAACTGAATTCTTTCCTCCTCACGAAATTGCCAAAGCCTGCAAACCACCAATTTATCCTAATAACAACCCCCATCTAAACTTTAACCAAAATAATACTTCCTAAATCTAAATAATCTTTTAAACCCATACTTTGTCACAATATGTCACAAAATCACTGTTTAAATTGAGCAAAATTGACAGTAATATCAGTTTTGTCAAGCATTTGGCCAACAAGAGTTCAGCAAAATGTCTCCATCAGTTCATTTTTTAGACTTTTAACTTTTAAGTTGAAACGAAATCTTTCATCTTAGTTGAGATTTAACCCTTAACGGGCCATAGCTGGATGTACTGTTTTCACTTTCCCGATACAGGGAGCCACCAGTCAGTCATCTACTGTTTAGTAATGCAGATCTTTTTTTTTCCGAACAGAAACCAGCATTTTTGTACTGTTTCTAATCAAATATTGAAAATATCATTTCAGTCTATGATACCTATTTTTTTTCTTGTTAATTCTGAATGAAAATTTATGAAAAATTAAAAAAGCATAAACTTACTTGAGCCTCTGTGTTAATCATATGCATATGTTGAATCACTGAAATAGCAGCAAGTAGCAATGTTTTAATTTATCTTTTATTCTGCCCTACCATAGTAGATTATTGATCAGTTTTTGATTTCCAGTATGTTGACCTATTTATAGTTGTAGCAGAGTTGTAATGCTTTTTAAACTTTTAACACAAGTTATTGATTTTATTACTACCCAATATTGTATCATCCCGTAACTTTACCAAATGCTTTTGGTCAATATTTTAGACTTTCAATTTCAAAGACTTCTTTTTTAGTCTGTGTTTCTGGAATTATTTCTCACCGCTTTTCAAATGTATACTGCAATTATAGAGAATAATTTGAAGCGATCGAAAATGATGTCACTAGTGATCTCTAATGACCGATAATCAGAAGAATCATAAGATTATGTGATTAGCTTAAAAGCACAATTTTTAAAAGGTAGAAATTATTTTAGTGATAATTTTGATATTTTAACCAAATACACTCATTAACATTAGAATAATGCGATTTTTAACCGAAATTTTAAAAATAAACTTTTGCATAGTAAAGGGTGTTTCAAAAAACTTAAGGTTAACAGTCTTTAGCAGTTGGACCTTGTAACGTGCTAGTCTCACTCAAGCATTCATTCCTTTGTGTTGTGTCAGCTATGTCATTTTCTAAAAATGAACATGTATTTATTGTTGAGAATTACTGTGTGTACAAATCTTACAAACATGTGAGATAGGAGTTTGAGTTTAAGTTTCCACAGTCTGCAGTTCCCAACAAGTCAACAATATCTCGTTTGATTGATAAACTTCATGACACTGGGTCTGTACAGGATTGAAAGAGGCCAGGCTGGCCATCACTTGATTTTTGATGATGTGTCACTAGCACTCACTCACCCAGAAAATATCTTAGAAAGTTATCTTCACAGGTTGGACTGTCACCAGCTACTGTTTTCAGAGCTACAAAGAAGTTAAAATTTCATGCCTACTGCATTGGTGTCGTTCATGAAATGAAAGAACCAGATCACGAAAAACGTTTACGGTACTGTCGTTGGTTTCGTCCTTTCGTTGATGAAAATGGAATTGAGCTGTTGGACCATGTTTATTTCGGTGATGAGGCTAGGTTTCAACTTAGATGGGTATGTGAACAGTCAAAACAGTCGAATATGGAGCAGTGAAAATCCTCACACTTTTCATGAATGACCATTGACACGCACAGAAAATTAGTTTGGTGTGCAGTTTTCCGTCATCATGTGATAGGGGTCTATATTTTTTGACTCAACTGTAACTGGTGAAGTTTATCGTGACCTTATCCAACAGTTTATTGCACTATTGGATGTGAATGAATGAGTGTTGGTTTCAACAAAATGACATGACTGCCCATAATGCATATGACACAATGGTCATGTTGCAGGAATTTTTTGGTGATCATTTGATTTCAAAAAATTTGTTTGATCTGGGATCAAAAGATCTGGGGATCTTGCTCCTCCAGTTATTTTCCTTTGGGGATATCTCAAATGTATAGAGATTATAAACATAAGAAAACAAACAATACGAAAGGTGGCTGCAAATGTCATGAAACAGGTATGAACCTGCATCCAGGTTATGGGAAATCACTTTCAACATCTGTTGTAAAGGTAGATATATGTCTAATTTGCATCTTTTGTCAAGTTTAAATAAAAAAATACAATAGAGGGTTGTGTCCTTTTTGAAACACCCTGTAGTTATACAGCTTTATTATATTATATTATGATTCATTCTCAATTTCGGTGCTTGAGTGAAATTTAATTCTTTGAAATATTTTTATTCTATTTTTTTCACAGTTCTTTATCTTTTATATATATATATTTCTCAGTTCTTATTTAAATTATCATGGTTTTAAATTGGAATTTCTTTTATGACACCACTCTCCTTAGGCTTAGAGTTTGTAGATCGCCGAAAAATCTAGGCACATGCATTATGCGTTATTTGCATAAATCACTAAAAAATTTAGAAAACACTAAAAAAATGAAAGATTTCAGCATTAATGAAAATATTATTAACTTATTTTTATTAGAATAACAAAAAAATTTGGGAAAAAATGCAAAAAATACGTTTTTTTTATTTTTTATTTTTACTGAACTAAAAATAGAAAAACTACAAATAATTATTATTAAACTCAACTCATTAAGTATCCACCAATAATTTCCACTCTGTAAATTGATTCAAATATTTAGAGGAAAAATTGTCTTGAGCTGGGTGGGATACGAACCCACGACTTCCTGATAACATGTCAGGTGCTCTGGACCACTGAGCTACTGGCTGCCGATCATGATCTACTCTAACTGATGTTGTGAACATTCTCAACCTACTTTCCTAATATGAAGGGAGTGTTCAGGCAATCCCACCTCAAGCAGCTTTTTTTTGGAACACTCCCCATATATTAGGAAAGTAGGTTGAGAATGTTCATAACATCAGTTAGAGATCTTGATCTGCAGGAATGTCATTAATCAATACTCTCTAGTCCTAATAGAAAGCATTACAGAGAGCTTAATAAACGTGTAAAGGATCAATCAGTTGCTGATAAGAATCTTTGGCTTAATGGCTTGGCTGACAAACCAATGAAGCAGTTAGACAGCACAAGAGCAGAGAGCTGTACCAAAAGATAGTTACTGTTTTGTGTGGTAGAAAATGGACAGATATACAGGGTTTGAAGGACAACAAGGTAAGGTTATACATGCAAAATCCTCATGCAGCCATGGGCTAGAGAGGTCCAACCAGACTGTGTAATTTTCCTCTCCAGTCATGTCTATTCTGAGCTACTGCTGTAACATTTGGACACTCTAGGCTAATTCTAGCAAGGTCCTGTTTGACATTATCTGCCCATCGCATCCTAGATCTCCCCCTTTTCCTGAAACTCTTAGGCACAGTGTTCATAATCCTATTTGCCAATCTGCAGCTATTCATATGAGCAACATGGCCAAACTGAGGCAGTCTCTCTCGACACAATATGCTGCTCAAAAGAGGTTGATGATTTATTTTTCTAACCTCATCATTACTTACAAAGTCAAACCACCTAATGCCCAAGATACTGCACAAGCATCTAGAATAAAAAGGCATCAAGTTTCTTGTTATCCTGTTTACAAAAGGGTCTGTGTTTTGCTACCATAACTAAGCTTAAAAAGAACTAAACTATTATACAGCGTATTTTTCGATACTCACCATAGATTCTTAAAAGTCCCAGTGGCAATCCCAATTCTTCTATTTTTATCATGCCACACATCACCAGTATCTGTTACATAGTTTCCAAGATAATTAAACTGAGACACTTGCTCAATAGTACAGCCATTCAAAGCAACTGAAGCACCATCTACCTGACCAATTTTCATCACTTTAGTTTTTTCTCTGTTTATCACCAAATCTACTCTATTAACAGTCTCATCAACAGCCCTTGAATGAATTCATCTCATCAACATCAGTAGCCAACAGGGCCAAATCATCTGCATAATCTAAATCAGAAATTTTTAAATCTCTAAACCATTTAAGGCCAAAATCTTTCCCTTGCAAAGAATTTCGCATAATATAATCAGTAATCATAATAATAATCGTACATAATCACATATATATTCAATAATCAAATGAAAGGGAAAAGGAGACAAAATGATTAGTAGCCTTGTCTAACTCCACTAGCAATGCTAAACCAATCATTGCAAGATGTAGCAACTCTCACACATGACTCAGTGTTATTATAGAGAGCTTTCATTACACTAACTAACTTATCAGGTATTCCATATGATCTAACAATCAACCACAAATTATATCCATCAACAGAGTCAAAAGTATTTTTGAAATCAATAAAGTTAGTAACCACAGGTTTCTAAAACTCTAAAAATTTCTCAAGAATCTGACAAAGTGAAAATATTTGATCAATACATACCCTACCACTTCTGAATCCACACTATTCATCACGCAGTTCTCCATCAACTAAATTCTTAATTCTTTGTCAAATACATTATCAATACAACACTTTACAAAGAACAGAGAAACAATAAAAGCATAAAACTAAGTAAGACAATCAATATGTATATGTGAACAACCAAGGAGCTACGAGCTCTTCCAGGTTATAAAAAAATTAATTCATTTTCATTAAAGAAAATAAAGTAAAAAATAAAAAGTGTAAAAAAAAATATTAACTATCACAGGTAGTGTGGGTATGCAGTTCTTACCAAATAACAGTTCCTATGTAAATGCTATCAAATATTATGTAAGCACAGTAAACATACATTCAATGTTGTTTAACTTTGACAAATATGCATGCAAACATTTCTTAAAAGTAGTAAAACATTTTTCGTTTCTTATTGTATACCAGGGCACCCTTGGCACGCGTGCCAAACGTGGCACACCAATGACTTTTTCTGGCATGCAACCCAGAGCTCACCTTAAAAAATAATTAAATAAATATCCAACATCTTCGCTGAGTTGTATATTTTAACTTAATAGAATACAATTTTATTAAGTAGAGCGATACCAAAAAAAAAATGCAATAAAGAAACAAATATTATCAACTGTTTTAGTAATAATAAGAAATAAGAAAATGAAACAAACATCCTATTTCCAAATCATCTATCTCCGCGATATACTGACGTACAAGTTTTGTCCCGTTCAGTTGTTGCATCATTCGCCAGGCAGCCAGACATGGCATGATCATTTTATATATTTTTAGTGTTTCGCAAAGAATTTATTGATTATTTGAAAAGGTTCTCCCAATACTTAGAAGACACCAATTAATAATATGCTCCCCAAATTTCGATTGGCACGTGAGAAAATTTTGCATTAAAGATTTTGTGATTTTGGCACGTACGCTTAAAAAGGTTGCCCACCCCTGTTGTATACTCTAGTGAATTCAAAATATTTAGGTACAATAAAATAAAAAATTTTATGGAAAATTTCCTTTTTCGTTTTTTTTTTTTGTATAAAATTGTAAACCCAAAACTCTGGAGTTAAAATTAGGAATTCTAATCGGAATTTGAAATGTATATATATATATAATTTCCTTAGTGGCAATATATTGTATTTGTTGTATAATATTGTGTTCCCAGCAAAATAATTATAATTAAACTTACAAACTATTTTATTTTGTACATAAATTAAAAGCAATAAATTTGATTTATATTCTCCTCCCCAACAACAAATCTCATAAATAAGCTAGATTGAACCTAGGGGAAATAAATATCCCGTAGGAAATTATAATTAACATAATGTTTTAAATAGTAAATTTTATATAATATTCTGTTTAGTTTTGAAGAAAGTGAGTCAATATGTTTTTTCCATTTTAAATTAGATTCTATTATTAATCATAGATAATTGTAGCTATCAGTCATTTCGATAACATCACAGTTACAGCAGTCTGTACTTAAACAGTTCAATTCGTGAAGTTTGATGCTATTTCCAAATGTATGTAATGAAGTTAATGTAAAATATATGTACTTAGTTTTTTTTTACATATAATTCTAGTTCATTTTTAGTAAGCCATTTTTAATAATTATTAAACTACTATTAATATTTCCAAGTAATGCTGCATTATCTTCTGCATCAAAAACTATGGATGCATCATCCGCAAAAGAAATAATTTGTCCTGCAATTTTTAATTTACAGAAATCATTGATATATATTAGAAAAAGTAAAGGAGCCAACACAGAACCCTGTGGAACTCCACTTACAGTCAATAATGTTTTACTTTTAAAATTATTAATAATCACAATTAGCTTTCTATTCTCAATGAAGCTTTTAAACCAATCATAGACTACACAACGAAAACCAAAAAATTTCAGCTTATGTAAAAGTATTTTATGATTAATAGAGTCAAATACTTTTCTGATGTCTAAATAAACCCCAATAATCTTTTTATTATTAATGCCCCTATAAATCAATTCATTAAATTTTATTAGTGTATGAGACGTACTGCAATTTTCATGGAAACCAAACTGATTTTTTGCAAAAAACTCAATGCCATCCAAATAACTAACCACTCTTTTTTTAACTATTTTTTCAATGACTTTAGATAAAAATTGGTAAAATTGCAATAGGTCAATAATTATTATAATCATTTCTGTTTCCCCCCTTATAGATTGGTTTAATTATAGAAAATTTCAAATCATCCAAGAAGGTTTCTGTTTCCATTGATAAATTAATAATATAAACTAATAAATCTAATTTATATTTAAGGTATCGTATCCTACAGCTTTATTTGTATCTAAATTTGAAATTAAATTCAAGACTTCTCCTGCATCTGTATTCATAAAATGCATAGAACTCAAGACTTGTTGTTGATCAGATATGCTGAAATTTGATTCCGATTGCCGAGATACATATAAACTTCGGTAACTATTAACATTTGTAAAAAATTCATTAATTTCATTCACTACAAAATTAGTTTCTTTATGATTTTGAAAAATATTATGGCCTGTTATGTCATTTACTAATTTCCACTGTTGCCGTCAATCATTGTTACAGTTAGTAAATAAATTCCTATAATATAAATTCTTTGCATTTTTTATAGTTATTTTAAGCTTTTTATTGCAATCTTTATATTCATTCATATAAGCAATAACTAAAGGATACTTTTTTGCTTTTTTTATATAACTTTTATTTTTTATTTATACTATTTAAAATTTCATACGTAATCGATTTATCATTAATACCTTTAACTTTATTTTTATCTCTCACACCATCAATATTACAAGTACAATCCTACATCGCTGTATAAACCATATTAATAAATTCTTGATAAACCAAGTAACATTTTTGCATACAATGATATCGTTATCCAGTTTAGTCCCTTATTTTATTTTCCAGTTTCAGAAAATTTATCCTAGTAATGCCATGCAAGTTTTTATTATTTGTATTTGTTTTGTTTATTTTTTGTGATTTTATAATCATTAAAAGTGGGTAATGGTCTGTTATTTCAGTCATGTATATAGCACATTTATTTTTGAACATGGAATTAACATTTCTAACAAATAGATGATCACTGCAACTAGCTGTTGTTGATGTAACCCTAGTCAATTCTTTATATCTAGTGTCTATGATCTATGTCTAGTTCTAGTCTATTAAGTATAATCATGCAAAGAATTTTACCTAGAACAGAAAGAAAACTAATTCCCCTATAATTATCACAAGAACTGCGATCACCTTTTTTAAAAATTGGGACAATCATAGCTCTAATAAAATCCTAAGGAACAACACCTTTATGATAAAAAAAAATTCAAAATTTCAGTCAGTCATGTGACAGCACAAATGTTCTAGCTCTAAGCATTTCAGTGGTGATTTCATCCACCCCTGAGGATTTATGCAGTTCTAATTTAGAGGTAGCCAATGCGACTTCAGAATGTGATACAGGGTCATCATAAAAGCCAGTAATGCATCTATCCTCATTACAAACAATGGGAGTAGAAATAATCACATTATTTTGAACATCTCTGAAATGTTCAGCCCACCTAGCCATCACAGAATCCTCACCTTGCCATGTTTATCCCTCAATCTATGTGTACCTGTCCGTTTCTTCCCATATAAAACAGTAACAATCTGGTATAACCCCCTGCTGTTGTGCTGTCTAACTGTTTTCCACTGCTTTGTCAACCAAGCTATCAAGCCAAAGATTCTTATCAACTGTTAACTGATCCTTTATGTTTATTAAGCTCATTGTAATGCCTTCTGTTAGGACTAGTAGGGTGTTGATTCATATTAATCCTATACTTCCTTCTTTAGCCTTCTCACTCAAATAATTTTGTTTCCTCTGTTTCCTTTTACCCAAAAGAGTATTGTTGGTTTCAAGAAAAGCCTGTTTAAACTGATCCCATTCCTTCTCAACTTCAGCAGTAGGCAAACCATGTTTGTCATAATGACCAAGTGCTTCACCCCATGCTTGGCAAACAGAAAACACAGTGGCAGCATGGTATGCTTTGGCTATATCTGGATCTTTCAGGTATTCAGAGTGTTAGAGCCAATTTTTTTAACCTTAGCACAACATTTCCTAAGCTTCAGCTGCAAGACACTTTTGACCAAGTAATGGTGAGACCCAATTTCGGCTCTCCTGTATGATATGGTATTCCTAACTGAACAGGCCCATTTGCTGTTAATTAAAATATAATCTATCATATTCCTCTGCAACCCATCAGGTGAAACCCACGTATATTTATAAATGTCCTGGTGTTTGTAGTATGTGTTAGTTATTCACAAATCATTAAGTTTACTTACTTGTAGATGTTCCCCATTGCCACTGGAACAAACAATGCCAAAAGGACCTCAAAATCCTACCCAAAGATTTAGAGTCAGTACCAACTTAGTCACCTAGCACAAGAGAAATATCTTTCTTCACAGAATTCAAAATATCCCGAAGCTGGCTGTAAAACGTATCCTTCTCTTTCTCATCAGAGTTCTCTGTGGGGGCATAACAACAGATGACATTCAATTTTCATTTTTGTTTTAAATTTTGCAGTAAGAAATCTTTCATTAATACAGTCATATCCTAGAAGAGCATCACTGGCATGTCTGCTGAGAGGCAAACCTATACTTTGGAGATGCTTTCCATCCTCCCTGCCTGAAAAAAAAAATTTAAAGTTAGTTTTAAGTATCTCACCTTTACCTGTCCACCTGGTCTCTTGCAATCCCAGAATATCTAAGTTATAATGCTGGAATTCCTGCGTGAGGATATCAAGAGAATAATTTCTATGTAATGTCCTCACGTTCCTGCAAAGAGAAAATATCAAAATATAAATAATTCCTCTGCTGAAGGCTGAATTCATCAATGCTGCTAGGAACTTCAGGCACCACCTTTTCAAGTGGACCTTTTCAAGAGCAATATGGCCTGCCTGAGACACATTACTCCAATTTAGGCTTGACGATGCCCAACTAGCTAAGTGAGGTTCAGGTACCTGCGATGTATTCTGATTAGGATTATTCACCAGCTGATATAAGGTATCCCATGCCTCTGTTCACTTAGGGCTGGCAACAAAGAAGCAAACAGAAAACACAGTGGCAGATTCTCCCTCAACAGAGGTCCACCAGTGCAGTAAGTCCAGGATTCATAATCAAGCTCAAATCCATAAACCAGTTCAATCTAGTAATATAAATGGACCAAGACCCTGTGAAGTTGACCACTCCTCAGCAGGGTTGAAGAAAAAAAGAAAAAAGTAACCTTAGGTGGCCAGATCAGTAGGCTACACTGAACTGGCAGCCCTCCCCTTCCATTCCCCTGCAAAAGAAAATATCTCTTTTGAAAAGTACTAATGCCCTGCACCATGAGAAGGCAGGGTCGAACATTAGGCACTAGACCTGGCTGGTTCTGTGCATCATCACTGGGGATTGGTAGACAGCTCTCCTTCCAGTTTATGCCTAGCTACCATTTACAGATCAAAGAGGATTCTGTCATGGCTAGGTGGGCTGAGCATTTCAGTAATGTTCTAAACAATGTGATTAGTTCTACTCCCATTGTTTGTAATGATGATAGATGCATTACTGGCTTTAATGTTGACCCTATAACACAGTCTGAAGTATTTCGGCCATTTCTAAACTTAATCTACACGAATCCCCAGGGGTAAATGAAATTACTACAGAAATGCATAGAGCTGGGAATGTTTCAGTTACCACATGGATGACAAAATTTTGAATATCTTTTATGATAAAGGCATGGTTCCTAAGGATTTTACCAGAGCTATTATTATCCCTTTTTAAAAAAAAAGGTGATCACAGTTCTTGTGATAACTATAAGGGCATCAGCCTATTTTCTGTTCCAGGCAAAGTTCTTTGCATGATTGTGCATAATAGAATTAAAAAACTGGTAGACAGGCAATTGTGTGCTGAGCTAAGTGGATTCAGAAGTGGTAGGGGATGTGTAGATCAGATATTTTCACTCAGGCAGATTCTTGAGAAATGTTTAGAGTTTCAGAAACCTTACCAGCTTTATTAATTTCAAAAAGGCTTTTGACTCTGTTGATCACCATAATTTGTGGTTGATTGTGAGATCGTATGGCATACCAGACAAGTTAGCTAAGATAATGAAAGTCTCTATAATAACACTGAGTTGTGTGTGATAGTTGGTAAGGATTGTAGCAATTGGTTTAACATTGCTTCTAGTGTTCGACAAGGGTGCTTTTGCCACTTTTTCTCTTTAGTTTGGTTATTGATTACATTTATACGAAATTATCCTTCTCTTTCTCATATTTTGGACTCAATTGATCTAGAGATATGAAAATTTCTGATTTAGATTATGCTGAAAATTTAGTTCTTTTGGCAAATGATATTGATAACATGAACTCTTTCTTTTGAGATGTTGATAAGATAGGTAGTAGAGTAGGTTTGGTTATAAACTGAGAGAAAACTAGTGATGAAAACTGGTCAGACAGGCTGTGATTCAGTTAATCTGAATGATTGCAGTCATGAGCAGGTGTCACAGTTTAATTATCTTGGGAACTATGTAACAAATACTAGTGATATGTGGCATCAGATTAACAGACGAATAGGGATTGCTGCCAGTCCTTTTAAAAAACTATGGAGAGTATGGAGAAATAGGTGTATACAATTAAAGACTAAAATTAGACTGTATAATAGTTTGGTTCTTTCTAGGGTTGATTATGGTAGTGAAACTTGGACACTTTCTAAAAAAGATAACAGGAAACTTAATGCCTTTGATTTTAGATGCTTACACAGTATCTTAGAGTTTCAGAAACCTTACTAGCTTTATTGATTTCAAAAGTCTACGCATATCATACCTTCAAATGTGGGCTTAGACAGCCTGGTGCCAAGCTACCTCTGCCAAGGTTTTCCTCGACGAGACAACTCCATTAGTGTGACAGGAATTCGAAAATCTATGAGTAGTGTATTTCCAACTATTGAATTAATTTGTGAAAAAGAAATTAGCGATCAGCTCCCATATATCAACATTTTATTAGAAAGAAAAAGGAATTTGTATCACATAAGTGTATATTACAAACCAACAGCTCCATCCACACTCATACGCTTTGATTCGAACCAGCCCTCATTCATAAAAAAGCATAAGATCTGTGTTTTTCAGAAACTGTAGGTATGCTAATGCACCAAAATTATATCATAAAAATATTGCGGAAAGCAGGATATTCAGAAAATTTAATTAAAAATTTAGAAAAGGAAGCCAAGATTAAAATGAGTTTCAGTTCGCAACCACCTGCAAGATAACAGAGTAATAAAATTAAATATACCACAAGCATTCCAAATTTACCATGGTTGAAAAAAGAAATAAATAAGACCATTATGCCACATTATAAAAGAGTAGTAACAAGAACAAATCGAACCCTGATTCAAGTTGGGTTGTTTTACCTCTAAGGGGCACTTTTTTGCACACCAAGGGCTAATGGCCAGGTTACATGGACCCCGAAAGCTGAGAGAAGGTTGGGGAAGGGGACCCACTGGAACAGCTGTTGGGAGATAGATGGTAGTCTCCCATCAAGGCCATCCAGCATGTTCTTTAACGTGCACAGGGTATGGCTCTCCCACACATGGGGCCATGGCTTAACTTCCCAACCGACAGACGGTAGCCTTTACAAGCCCATTGATGTCCTCTACTGACCATGGACAGGGCAGGGGATTTTGCAGAGATAAATCTCAATGCTGACCCAGCTGGGACTTGAACCTGGGAACTACAGATTACGAGCCTGGCGCGCTACCGACTGAGCCACCCCCGCCCCACCCTGATTCAAGAAATTAAAAAAGATTGAGACAAAGTGAAACCGGTTGGAAAAATATGTGAGGTCCCAGGAAATGAAACAGAGACTTGAAACATTATACCATATGTAGGAAAAATAAAAAGAACCACTGAAGTCAGAATGAATGAGCACAAATGAGATATTACATATAATAAAGAAAATATACTGAAGTGCCATTAAATTAGGAATAACAATCTAGTAACGTGTTGAACTTCCTCTGGACCTGATAATGGCTGCTACATGACCAGGCAAGGACTGTACAAGCTTGCATAAATGTTCCACAGGTATGGTGACCCATGCATCCTCCAGAGCTGTCCATAATTCACTCCAGGTCGTTGCAGATGGGACATGGGCTGGAACACTCTGCTCGACAGTATCTCAAATTTTTTTGATGGGATTTAAATCTGGGCTTCTAGGTGGCCAATTCATTATTTCAAAGTCAGTAGAATGCTCCTGCAACCATGCAGTAGCCAACTAGGATGTGAAATGAACAGTTGTCTTGCTGGTAGACACCATCTCCATTGGGATGCATGATGGCCATAAATGGCTGTAAATGGTCAGCCATGAGTTCTATGTACTGGGATGCATTGAGAGTCGTCGGTACACATACCAAAGGTCCCACAGACACCCAACTGAAGACACTCCTGGCCATCACTGAGCTACCACCAGCTTGTACTGTTCTGACCTGACATGCAGGATCCGTGGCTTCATGGCGCTGACACCATACTCTTAGTCTCTCATCAGCGTGATGAAATTTAAATTGGGATTTATCACTTCAGGTCCATTGCCAATTTTTGATGGTCCAGTTTCGATGTTCTTTCGCCCAGGCAAGGCTCAACACCTTGCCGGTGTCGTGCCGTTAGAAGTGGGACTCTCGTAGGTTGGCGGCTCCAAAAGCCGATATGATGAAGGAGCATTGCACAGTCCATGTACTGACTTCCCAGCTGGAACCTGCATTCAGATAGGAAGTGATTTAAGATAATGTCTGGCCCCATCAGTCCGTACGATGTGGGTCAGATGGCGAAGCCCACTATCATTCAAGGCTCTCGTTTTACTTTGCAGTTTGTCTGGGTGCTTGTTTTTTTGCTGGAATTTTCATATTCCTGGAACACTCTTGAAACTGTCATACAAGAAAATCAAAGTTTGTTCACAATTTCGGAGATTGAATGCCCCATCCGCCGGGCACCTACAATCTGCCCTCTGTCAAATGCATCTAAATCCTGCACCTGTCCCATTACGCTTCTCATGACAAATGCTTGGGGAAGCCAAAGCTGACAGCTATATATGACCAGAGTTTCAACCATGCATGAGCACAAATGCAGGACTTGCAGTACTGAATTTGGATAATGTCTCCTATCCCTAATTCAATGTACTATCAAGAAAAACAATTAAAGAGGACTTCCACTATATTTTGAAAACATTAAAATAGTAGCAACACCACTACAATTTATCAATTGGATATAGCCAAACAATTAATGATTTACAAGAATAAAGAAAAATGCATCAACAATGAAATTGTAATACCTCCCCTACCATGGAGATTATTGATAGATAAAGAAGAAAAAAAGACCAGATGGATGACGAATAGCAAACACAGATTCAACAATAAAACTTGGATCCATCATGAAAACCAACACAGATGGGCGAACTTCTATAAAAGAAAAAACTTTGCAGTACTGCATAATTTCATTTCTTTTCTAAAGATGTTTTTGAGTAAATGAAATGCTTAGATAAGTATTTTGTTATTTGTGTGCATAATTTAAATTTTTATATTATCTAAAGTGAGTAAAAGTTTTGCTCCCTCAGATGTCATTGTTTTGTGTATTTTTAGTCTGCATATAAAAATAGAAATGACCAGCAACTTAAAAAGGACTGCCTGGAATTAGTGCCGGTAGCGACGAAAGGAAAGAAATTCCTGGCACACTAATGAAGCTGTGTCAGCGAGGAAAACCTTGGCAGAGGTAGCTTGGCACTGGGTTACTAAGCCCACCTATGAAGGTATGGTATATGTAGAATTCTGTAAAGGTATACATTTGCAAATCAAGGTTTCACGTTACGGAGCTAATAGAGTTTAAATTAATTTAAAATTGAGGATAGATGCGTTACTGGCTTTAATGTTGGCTCTGTATCATATTCCGAAGTTACTTTGGTTATGTCTAAATTAAAACTGCAGAAATCCACATGGATAGAAGAAATTACTTCTGAAATGCTTAGAGCTGGGAATATTCAAAATTTCAATCAGTCTGTTGTCACAAGAACATTGAAATTTTGAATATTTTTAAGAGAAAATGTTGTTCCTAAGAATTTTACTAAAGCTGCTATTATCCCTATTTAAAAAAAAAAGGTGACTGCAACTATTCCAATAATTATAAGGGAATCAGTCTACTTTCTGTTCCAGGTAAAGTTCTTTCCACTATTGTGCATAATAATCAATCAATCAAAATACTTTATTTTCAACACATTAGACTATACTTTTAGTACAATATAAACACCCAAAAGCGTTAGCTTATCTAGGTTGATATAGTTAGCATTACATGAAATAACAAAAAAAAAAGTTATTAAAAGTAACTTATTTTCTCATTAATTACAACCTAATGGGTTGGGTTGTTTTACCTGTGAGTGGAACTTTTTTGCACACCATGGGCTAAATTGCCAGATCACATAGACCCCGAAGGCTCAGAGAAGGTTGGGAGAAGGTACCCACTGGAACAGCTGTTAGGAGACAGATGGCAGCCTCCTGTCATGTTCTTTAATGTGCACAGGGTATGGCTCTCCCGCACTTGGGGCCACGGCTTAATGTCCCATCCGACCGACGGCGGCCTTTCCAAGCCCATCGGTGTCCCCTACTGACCATGGGTAGGGCAGGGGATTTTGTGGAGATAAATCTCAACGCTGACCCAGCTGGGACTCGAACCTGGGAACTACAGATTACGAGCCTGGCACGCTACCAACTGAGTCACCCCTGCCCCTACAACCTAATGATTCACACAAGGATAATTCTGACAAACTTTAATATTCTTGCATTTTAGCAAATAAAATTAGTATTTGCATTTGAAAACAAAGAAAAATAGAAAACATATTTTCCACATAGTGTACAAGGAGGGTACAACAACAAAAATTGAATTCTAATTTTCATCACAGAACTGAAAACATAAAATCCAAGTTGAGTGTATGTGAAAGAAAAAAACTTTTCTTAAAGATAAATACTCCACCAATATTTCGGAAAAAGCTCACTTTTTGAGAAGCTTACTAGGTAACAGATTAAAAATTTTTTGTGCTAAATATAAAATATGTTTGTGTAATATTTCTCTTTATACAAGTAGAACTACATACTTTCTGCCATTGAAACGAAAATAATAATTATCTATTTTTAATTTTTTTAAAAAAAGACTATGCTTATAAATATAAATCATCATTTTACCCTACTGACCTACAGACTATACTTATAAATATAAATCATCAATTTACAAATGAACAAGTGGATGACGGGCTGAAGTTTTAAATTTTGAAGTGTGTTATTATTTCCATTTTGATAAATACTTCCATCAGTTACCTTTTTAATAATTTTATTTTGGAGGGCAGTCAGTGGTTTCAGGGTTCACCTGTAAGTACCACCATAGCATAATAGCCCATAATGCACTGCAGAATGAATCCAAGAATAATAAATTGTTACCAATATTTGGCATTTTACAATTTCTTTTAAGTAGTACACTTTACACAACATTGCTGTAAGTTTTTTGATTAGCTTTTGAATGTGTGGCCTCCAATTCAGATTTTGATCAATTGTTATTCCTAAATATTTTATTTCATCCACTCTGTCAATAGACACACAGCAACAGCCCTCATTAATATCACAAATAGTTTCATGGATTTTAACTGTCAAATTATCTACAATATCAAATTTATTTTTAGAGTATACAATATATATTTTATTTTAAATAAATTTAGAGTTAGCTTATTTATTTTAAACCATTTTACAATATCTGTTATATCATTATTTATTATACTTTATAGGTCAGCAAGAGTTTCTGCTGTAAATGTAAAGCAGTATCATTGGCAAAACTGTTAATCTTACCATTAATTTTTAAAGAGCAGAAATCACTGAAAAAAATTAAAAAGATAATTGGCCCTAAGATAGATCCCTGAGGGACTCCATGTTTTATTTCCAACTCAGAGCTAAAAGTTCCATTAATTTCACAATTTATATTCTATTATATAAAATAACTCAAAAACCATTTGAGGGCAATGCCTCTAACTGCAATACATTCCAATTTCTGTAATAAAATTTGACGGGAAACAGTGTCAAATGCTTTTTTTTATATCTAAAAAAATAGTTGACATTAAATAATTATTGCCAATACACTCATTAACATGTTTAGTGCAGCTTACGATAGAATTAAAGATTTAGTTGATGGACAACTGCAGGATGAACTTCGTAGATTCAAGTGCTAGGAGATGTATAGATAAAATATATTCACTTAGGCAGATTGTTGAGAATTGTTTCGAGTTTCAGAAACCTCGGGTTACTAGTTTGGATTTCAAAAAAGCTTTCGACTCTGTTGGTCATCATAATTTGTGGTTGACTGTTAGACCATATAGCATAACATAAGCTCTCTATTTTAACACTGAATTATGGGTGAGAGTTGGCAAGGGCTATAGCGATTGGTTTAGTCAGTTTGGTCACTATTAGTGGAGCTAGACATGGGTACAATTCGTCTCCTTTTCCTTTTAGTTTGGTTTGGTTGTTTGGGGTTTTTTGGCGCAATAGCAACTAAGGCTATATTGCGCCAAACAAACGATAAAAAGGGTAAAAGACATGGAACCCACAACCAAATTTAAAAGAGACACAAACAACACAGCATAAAATCGAGATGTATAAAAAGAATAAAAGAAAGCAACAAGTGTAAAATCAACAATAACAATGGGTGTATAGGACCCATGTAAAAAAACAACAGGTAAAACACAGGTAAAAAATCCAGTAAAAAGAGAAAATTCATAAACGAGTAAAATAACCGTAAAGCGTAAAAATTCGAAAACAGTAGTTAAAAGCGAATCATCAGATAAAAGATGTCCGAGTGTAAGGGGCTTGGATGTAAAATCGTGAAAGGTAAAAAACAAACGTCGGTCAAGGTTAAAAGCTGGACAATGAATTAAAATATGTTTAACAGTTAAAATGGTCTTTTCCTTTTAGTTTGCTTACTGGTTATGTTATGCAGAACTATCTGCAAGGAGAATATTTTGGTTTCAAATGGGCTAAAGATTTGAAAAATGCAAATGCTGATGACGAAATGAATTCCTTCCTTAGGGATGTTGATGATACTGGTATTAGAGTAGGTTAGGAAATATGCAGAGAAAAAACTAAAGCAATTAAATTTGGTCAAGCAGATGGTGCTTCACTTGCTTTGAATGATTGTGCTCTTGAATAAGTGCCCCAGTTTAATTATCTTGAGAGCTGTTTTAACAGATACTGGTGATGTGCATCATGAGATGAACAAAAGAATAGGAACTGCTTCTAGGACTTTTAAGAATCTACGGAGAGTGTGGAAACAAAGGCGTAGCTAGGCTTTTTGCGCCCTTGGCAAATTTGTAATTCTCCGCCCTTGTTCAGTTATTGATAAAAAAAAAACAACACACGTTATTTATATTATACATATTTATTGTCATTATTTTAATACAGTTAGTGACATGAACATTCACAGTTACGTGAATAAATATTAATTTCACATAAACAATTGCAAATTAATTATGAAAGTAATTATTTTTAAAGTAGTTTACTTTTTTGTTGGCAAAATCGTTTAATAATCTCATGAAAATTAATTTTTTGAGTAAGTTCTTGCTCGATTGATAGGAAACAAAATGATGATGTATGCTCCTGTCCTGATGTTGATCTTAAATAATTTTTAACGAGTTTTAATTTGCTGAAACTTCTTTTGGTGTAGCCACTGCTGTTGGCATGGTCAAGAATATTTTTAGAGCCACTATTATTTTTGGGTAACTTTCTTGTCATTCCCATCAGCCAAGTATATTTAATACATCCAAGTGATGCAATTTAGATGGATTTTCCTGTCTCAAAATTTGATTTATTTGGTGTTTTAAACATTTTATTTCAATTATTAATTGATTTCCATTTATTTCAAGATATTCTTTTGATAATGAAACATCCTTGGCTTCCAAATCTTCACTTGTTAATGAATGTAGTGCTTCTCCAATCAGGAAATCAATAAACTCCCACTCACAAAGAAAACAATACCTATCTAACAAAATTTTATTTTGTAGCGGCATGATTTGTAAAAGCAATATGAGCAGTTGGAAATTGCGCCGCCAAAAAGTTTTATGGCATGCGCAGTGCGGGGGGGGACTAATTGTCCACCGATAAAACGAAAAAAATATTTTGTACAAAGTAACGAAAATTTATAATTAATATGCTGTCTTGAAGATACGACAGTATAAACAATACGTATTAAAATTCAACGAAGTACAGGCGGCTAATCATTCGATTTTATTTTGCCCATAAACGTCAGATATCATGGAATAGCTCGTGCCATCCCAGCACTGCCCTGTGATTCTGTCGACCATGGCAACTGCCCCGATGCAACACGTTCCTATCAGGCATATATACCTAAAGACTAAAATTAGGCTGTATAATGGTTTGGTTCTTTCTAGGGTTAGTTATGGTACTTAAACTTGAACCCTTTATAAACAAGATGATAGGAAACTTGATGCTTTTGATTCTAGATGTTCATGCAATATCTAAATATTAGGTGGTTTGACTTTATACATAACAATGAGGTTAGGACCTCTGAACATCATACTGTGTAGAGAGAAACTACATTTGCTTAGCCATGTTGCCCATAAGCATAATACAGATTGACAAATAAAGTTACGAGTATATGCATATATCCATGGCCTGAATAACATGAGAGGGAGGTAGGCGAGTCAGTCTGTATGTCAGTCTGTCTGCAAGTTTGATGCATTAAAAAAAATATTCAAAACACTTTTGAGATAATAACATCTGAAATTTATTTCCAATCTACATTTTTGAATATTCCTTTAAGTATTTTATATACTTCTGCATAACTTCAAAGGTATATTACAAATATTTATTTTAAGTGCATTCAATAATTATAAAATGTGTAGCAATGTATATACAGATTAGCTGGCATACTTACCAAACCTGCACAATTTCGAAGACAATGAACAATTCCAGCATTTTGTCCATTTTCATAACGTGATCCTGCTTTTATTACTACAGAAACATGAGATATAGGGCAATAGTTCTCAATTGAAGCAACAGTTATACTATTTGGAAGCTTGGAAATCTACAGAGAATGGACATAATATACATAATTAAGGGAGATAAAAACAAAGCTTCACAACACTATATATATATTACACAATGGCTTTTTTACCAGTTGCAATATTTTCAGAGAAAACTGCATAAATGGGATATAGTCTAGGAAAATTCTATTAGACTTTTATCCCAACTTGGACAAAGCTCCAGAAGAGATTTTTGCTAATATGTAAGATCTACTGTTGGAAATTAGATATGAAAAGTCCTCACATGTAAATGCTGTGTTTCAGCCACCACATCTAAAATGCTGAAACGTCCCAATTTCAGATAAAAAAATTTAACTGCTTGCATTTTAAACTAGAACAAAATTTAAAAAACAAATCATGCAAAAATTTATTCCCCAAACAAAAAACAATTTTTTACACAATTATCATGCATTTTCTGTTTAAAAGATCCTATTTTATTAATGTTTTGCACTTTAATGCAATTAGCTCTGAAGCAACAAATACTTTATTTAGCTACTCAATATAGTATTGTCTAAATTTCACTGTTTACATGATGTAAAAAATCAGCCAATATTTCATAAAGTTATGAGAATTCAAAGATGAAAATTTTTATTTGCATAATTATATATTGCAAAACTGCATTTATATTAAAAGGAATTTATTTTTGTATATAATCACATGAACAATTTTCCAAAGAAAATTCCAAAAAGTTGGATTTTTGCTGATAGTATTGTTATTCTAAATAACATAAGTCCCATCCAAAGGTGTAGTAGGGGACAAGAGTTTGGCTCAGTCAGTAGAATGCTAGGCATGTAATCCGATGTTCCCAAGTTCAAGTACCAACTGTGTCTGCTTTGCAAATTTTTTCTAACTCTTTCTCTGCCCTTGTTAAGAAAGAAGCCACTGATGGGCTTGGAAGAGTTGCCATTCAATGGATGGGACATTAAGCCATGGCCCCATGTGCAGGACAACCGTAATCTGCATATGTTAAAAAACATGCAGGGCAGCCTTGACAGAAGGCTTCCATTTGTCTCATAACAGCTGTACAATTGATCCCTTTCCCAACTTTCTATCAGCTCTTAGAGTCCTTATGACCTGGACATTAGGATGTTGCATGCAAAAAAAAAGCCACAAATATTCAAAAACAACCCAACCAAAGTTATGTGCTTCAGCCACCATCTCAGAAAATGGCCATTTTTCCATGTACTTCAAGCACTAATGGACTAATTCAAAATTTTTTGCTTCAACTTTCCTGAGTGACTGCATATATCTTCAGATGTTCACACTTAAAATATTCCACAGATAGTAGATCAAATCAGGTAAGAAATTTATAACAGACAAAATCATGAATATGATCATATCTGCAAGAAATGGGCAAACATTAATAAATTACTCATGGCTGACTTGAGTGAAAAAAAAAACACTTGAGATAATGGGGGGAAAATATGATTTCTAAATTCAATGATGATACTCACTTTAAAAAGAAAAAAATGCACTGGGATAGTCATAAATTTAAAATCAACTTACGTGAAAGGATTTTTTTTTTCTAACAAGTCAGAATATATGAATAAGTTCAAAAATTATTCAAGTACTGTATAGGCAAATGGAATAAAATCTGTGAAAATTTCAATCATGGAGATCACAAATGATTATATGAGTGTTTTCGCATAATTGAGAATAACTGCATTTAAAAGAGCAAAATTACTTTAGAAGAATTTGCAAAATTAGTTAGGGAAAATTCTTTTACATAGATATACAGTCAGCCCTCAACATTCATGGGGGTTAGGGGCACAGGAATGGCGCGAATATCTCTGCCCCCCCCCCCCCGAACTTTAACTCCCAATACCGTTAACCATATTTAACACAAAAAAAGTAAAACAATACACTGTACTGCAACAGTATGTTTTATAAATTTGAAATTACAGTGTCGACAATGAAGGCACACACACAGAGAATGAGAGAGATGTAATACAATACACGTACAGTATGTGATGCAATACATGTACAGTATTTAGATAGCAGTAAAATTATTAAAGTTTATAAAACACAGTTATATACAGTACAATAGAGTATTGTGTTTTATAAACTTTAATTTTATGCTTTTAAAATTTTCTTTATATTTCATATGATGACTATGTACACATGATGATGAAATACAAACACTTCTAACACACAGTTCTTGCTGTACAGTTATGAGACAGTACACACACACAGATTCAAACAATATTTATTGTAACTATGCTGCATTATTTTATTTATTTGAGCAGTGGAAGTGGATAGCCAGGGTCTTCATCCTCGTCATCTTCAACGTGTTCCGTATGCGGAGGAGGAGGGGTGCCTCAGGGGTAGCAGAGCTGAAAGGTGTAGAAGGGGAGGCAGGGATACTCAGTGTTATCTTCTTGAAATACATTGTGATTTCAGTTTGGCCTCTTCATTTCTTTAAAAATGTTGGTATACATAGACAATGCCTCTTCTACCAATTCCTTCAACTTCAAGGAACGTATCATAGACGGGTCGATGTCATAAAAATAGTCATCACAGTTCTTTTAGCATACTGAAACTTTTTTCAAATTTTAACTTTTTATAATAAATTTGTGTATATATTTATGGTAGTAAATAATAAAATAGATTAATAATGCATATATTTTATGTACTTATGACTTACTGAACTTTTTTGTTTTCTTTACATTTCTAGTCTATGCACGTCATCTGCGATTTTCCACAGTAGGTCGCAAAACTCCGAAAAAATACCCATCTAATTATTGACAACAAACTTGCAAATATTCAAATCCGCGAAAGTTAAACCCGCAAAAGTCAAGGGCCGACTGTATTACAGAATTTCAAGTTTAAAATTGAATTCAATTTACAACACTTAAACTGACAAAATAGCTATTTTAAGACAATTTACCAGTCTAGAAAATGCTATTGTACTACAGTCTTTCAAATAATATAATGAATGCTACTTAGATTTAAATTTGTTGTCTCTTACTAGCAGTCTTTCACAAGCAAAATGCTTATGATGCCAAAGATGACATCATAAGCCGAGACTTGGTGTACTGAGACTGACTAACATTGCTTTGAAGTTTCGCTGGCCCACATAAGCTAGTTTGCAGAAGCAAATGTTAAGTCTTAGATGTTGCGGCACTTTCCTCTTGTTGTTTGATGATGCCAGTCTATATGGTTGATGAGTGTTGTATTACCAGCTTGGCAGCGGCATTGTTAGCTTGTTTTTTAGCTGACATCTGTCTCATGGTCTGTGAATCACTCCTTTAGAGAACATATGGTTTTTCCAATATAGTAAACAATGGAATTATCCGGCAAATGTAGGTCAAAAGTAGTAGTAGGAGAAATCTACTAAAAAAAAAAAGTAGCAGTAGGAGAAATCTGTATATGCCCAATTTTCGAAGGACGCTAAATTTGTCTCTGTCTCTTTTTACAATTTTCTTCAGGTTTGGAGCTGGGCTGAAAACAATTTTGAATTTTTGGGCTTTGAGTAATTTGCAAAACGATTCACATAGGAGAGGAATGTAAGATATAGATCCAGCAAAGGTGATGCACTTGGTGTTGGTGATTGGGAGGAATGCCGAATCTTTTCCATTGTCATTTCTATACTTATTGATTAGCTTTTCTATTGTTGTTAGCTTTTCTATGGTTACTATAGATAGTAAGCCATAGGACACAACAATGGATTGAATATTATGAATTTCGTTTTTAAGCAAATACTCATTTGATATGATGAATACTCTATGGATGAGAGAATGGCTGCAATTTTGTACCCCCATGGGGTGTATGAGTCTGAGCATATGATGGAGGGGACATAGGTAGGCATTCAGTATATTGATGTCAAGGCTCCTACATCATATTTTTGGATAAAAACATATAAATAGGGGCTGGCATTGCTATTTTCCTCCTGCATTGTGAAACATTGTGATGGTTCACCCATTCACTTTTACTTTATTTATAATTATCATATTGGAGTTCTAAGTTGAATCATCATTCTCTTTACCTGTTCCATTACAGGAGTTGCGATTGTGCAACTCCGCATTTGATTGACCACAGCTAAATGTGCATGGAAGACAAGGACACACCCCCTCTTGTGTCATAGCTTGCGCCGATCATCGATTTATGCAAATGTCTTTCCCGGCGTCCAACATGACACGTGCCGGCTTTGTAGCCTCTTGTTATAACCTGGTGACATGTTAGTCATAGCAGCACAAGCACAGAGAGAGAGCACAGTTTTGAGTTAGTTGAAAAAGAGTGTAGTTTTGTTGAAGAGTTTGTAGAAATGATGTAGAATCTTCTTCATTGAAGTTATGGAGAGTGTTTTTGGAAATAAATTTGCTTGTTACAGAAACTTTTTGAATCTTCACTAATTTTTCTCTTGAGAAAAACGTTAATTGTTTTAATTAGAATTAACATTAAATTTTGACAATCATTTAATATTTTTGAATTCTTACTCATTAACGCTCACTGGTATTTCGAACCCTAATTAAACTTTATTTTTCGCAATTTGTTAATTATTGTCTGGCACCCGACTCAGCTATCCGGAGCTTAAATAATTATTGGATCAAAGGGTCCAAACTTAATAAACTTTAAAGTATTTTCAAATCTTTGGAGCATTACAGAAGTGTTTAAAAGAAGTGGCGCCCGAACAGGGACTTCCCAGTAGTAAAAGAGAAGTCACACTGAGAATAGGAATTTGCCAGTAAAAGATAGTGGTCCAAGAATAGGGACTGTATATTTGTGCATAAACTGTGTATGTTATTTAATGTGATTGTCAAAGATAGTAATTTTTGAGCTTATTAGTTGTATGTACTATTTATAGATTTAATGGCAGCTTATTTTTGTTGAGAAAGAAGCTCAACTTTTTTTGTGCATTAGTCAAGGTACTGAAGTTTCAGCGCAGTTATTGCTGATAGTTAAGATATTTATTGTATGTAAAGATTAGAAGTGTCCGGACACACATGTACACAGGCACGATAGATAAATTTTTTTGATAAGCAAATTTATATTTTTGCAAGCTTAGTTGTAGCTTTAGTATTGCTGTATAGCAGTACCTTTGAGCACTGCTCAAGATTAAAAAAGCTTTCAAAATTTCCAAAATTTAAAATTTTGGCAGACCGCTAAACATGTCTGCTAGTAATATGGCCAATTCTGCCATAATGACTCCCGACTTAGAAAGAGTATAGGGTAGGTTGTAGGATGTAATGAAGGAAGCAGAAGTGCTAATGAATCTGCTTGATGATCCTGGGAGAAAAGGGGACAACAACAAACCCTAAATTTGCTGACAACGCTACGTCAGTTCACCAACGTAGAAACTTTGAACGTAAGGTTCCATTTTCTGTTCCGTCAGAAGCAAGTGATAGAACAGAGTATTATCAACTGCCACAACGACGAGTTGCCAATCCATCTATTAACTATAGTCCTTATGTTAATTGGCCTTTACCTGAAATAAGGTTCGACGGTTCGAAACGTCCGTCATCATGGACATTTGTCAAGTCCATGCAGCAGTATTTCCGTTTACATGAAGTGCCCGGCAACGAAAAGGTGGTTTTAGCGGTATCTTGTCTAATTGGATGTGCTAAGCAAGGTGGAATAACGTAGGATGTCCTCATGGAATTGAATATTGGGAAGAATTTAAAAGCGAAATCATGGACATATATCTGGCTTATAATGATTTAACAGAACTAGCTACAGAGTTGTTTTCATGAAGACAAATGGAAAGAGATGATATAGGAAAATTTATTTGGGGTACAGTAGAGTTATACCAGCTGTGCAATGCTGATGCTGCTGAAATTGATATTGTAAATTGTATATTGTCTCAATTGCCTTTGCCCATTAGAGAATTCCTAGAAGTACGAAACATAAACTCAGTTTCAGATTTAGTCAAATTGGCTCAGCAATATACTGCAAGAAGATAATCTGCAGCAACTGCATTAAACCAACAATGGATGCAATCCCTGCCAAAGCAGTGCTATCAGGTTGTGTCTTGTAAAATGACTCCCGCACGACCGGAAGTTACACGGTCCCGACAATTTGCGCCGAACGCTCCTAGAACTGTAGAGAATGAATGAAGCAGAGAATTTGTTAAAGTCAAGCTTCGAACAATGATACTAGACCTAAAACTTTTTTTAAGAACAATAAAGAAACTTTCAGATGTGATTTTTGTGGCCGACCAGGACACACGGAGCAATATTGTTATCGAAGGAATGACAATTCGGGAAACTTGAATTAGGATCTTTGAAACGAGAGGCCAAAGTTCCTCATGAAAAGTCCTCTCACAAGTTATGTCTTGCCACTATTCTTTACCTTTTGTTAAGGCTTGTCACAAAGAAACTAAACTAATAGATCGTAACGATACAGAAGCCGATCTTCCGTTTTCAAAGGAATGAGTTTTAGATGATAATTATGACAATTGTAAATTTAAAGTGCAGTCGTGGTCCCGTGGACTTTCTGAATTACCTTGTAATCCAAAGAAGAATGTTCAAGAAACACCTACAAAATGTCCCATTAGTGCAATTAATGCAAAATTAGAGAACCAAGTTTGAGAAACAGAGAAAACAAATGAGAAACATGGTTTAGTTGATAAAGAGGTTTCTGAAGTAGAAGTTTTTAATACTGATGGAAATATTTTTGAGTCTGATTTAAGGGACAATAACATTAAGGAAGTAGAAAGCAACCAAGAAATTGTGCCGACTGCAAATAAACCTGACGAGTCTGGCAAGTTTGGAAGTCCTCAACTATTGAAGCGTCATTTGGAGCCGGACATCAATAAACCTAGAAACTACAAGACCAGGTTCCTCAAAAATCCGCACGTAGCGACGAGAGATCGACGAAACAAGCAGAGCCTGCAGAGCGACAACCAGCAGCGAAGCAGTCAACATAGCCGAGATGAGATCACAAGCGAGATCTTCAGCAATGACTTCACTTGAAGCTAAAAACCAACGAAGGAAAGATGTCAACGTAACTCGACTGGATGATTTATTGCAATGGAGTGCCAACAATGAAAATTTAAGTATATTATTATTTTTCCACTTGGCACTTAATGATTTATAAATGTTCTCTTTTCTCTGGAATAGATGAAGACGAAGAAGAATGAAGAAGCTTTATTGTGATTTATATAGTTAGCAATGTTTAATCTCTTGTTGAAACTTTGGAATTTCAATATTTATTTTCGGAAAGCGAATTTACTGTAGTTCGAGTTTATACTGTGTGAATAGTAATCTATTGAATCTAATCTGTGTGAATAGTATATCTATATGTAAATTTTTTGTATTCTTGTTCATCGAAGTTCTAGCTGTTATATTGTATTAACGTTATTTAAAGTGTATTTTTGTAGATTTTTTCACTTCAGCTGACTGATAGCTGAAAATTGTAAGTCGACATTGGGAAGTTTAGAAATTGTAAAATGTTTATGGATATGAATGAGGAGAGTGAAAGAGAATTAGTAATTTAATATTTTTTCATTTTTAAGAAGAACGATGAAGTAAAATATTTTGTAAAATAATGTGTATTCCAAAGTGAATTTATGTATGCAACTATGAGATTCGTGTAAAAAGTGATTGGCTGAAATGCTATCGTCATATATTATAAATTATTTACACATTTTTTTTTTCGTTATTCTTAGATACGATGTTATGTATATGTGTTTAATTCTGTTCAATGTCATCAGTGATATTTATGTGTCAATGATGCGTAATTTTTGGGATGACATTGGCAGTATTTATTTGTATATATATATGAGTTGACCATGATGATGACTGCAAAAAAATTTTTTTTGTGTACCTTTTTGGAGCTGTCCCCAAATAGCTAAGTCTGGTGACCGAGTTGTCACCAGCATAACTCCTTTGGGAGGGGGACATTAGCTCTGAAGGGGGAGGTATCTTATAAATATTTTATTTCAGCTAGCTCATGATTGCTGTGTATAGGAGAAGAATTAGCAGATGATTACAATCCCGCTTGTTTGTAAAAATTTGAATTTTCTTAGCTTCGCGTGTTTGATGTAATTAGGAGGAGTAACAGTGTTCGACCACCCGTTTTTTTTATGTGATTTAGGAGAAGAATTTAGCTTTCACATATTTTTTGATTGTGGTTAGGGAATATGTGGAAGTTATCACCCCGCTTGCAACATATGCAACTGAATATTTTTTTTTTCTTATCTTTAATCTTTCTAGAAGTTAAGAAAGATAGGAGTGTATTAACCCGTTTTTTTTTTTTGTACAGTTCAAGTTATGCCAATTTCGAGTTTGTATCAGAATGTGATACTAGGTATGCTGATAATGCTAGTATACAGTTAACTGTCACAGCCATTGGTATATATTTACACTAGGTTGTGATGCCCCCTCATTCACTTTTACTTTACCTTAACCAGTTTCGCTTAATTTACGTTATATTTATCATTTTGGGGATTTTTATTTCATTTTTGACATCACAGCGCTCATTTCCAAGAGCATAGGAGTTGTGCATGCGCAACTAAAAACTTTCGATTGTCACCCGCTAAAGCACATGTACAAGGACACGCCCCCTTTTGCATCATAGCTGCACCACTCGTCAATTTATGCAAATGTCTTTCCCGGCGTGCAACATGATACGTGTGGGCTCTGTAAGCCTCTTATTATAACCGGTGACATGTTAGTCACAGTTAGCAGAGTGAGCACAGAAGTTAGTTGAGCACAGTTAGTGCAGTGTGTGTAGTCAGAGTTTTTGAACAGAGTTGAGAAATGATGTAGTATCTTCTTTATTGAAGTTTTGGTGAGTGATTTTTGGAAATAAATTGTTTTGTTGTTCAAACCTTTTTGAATATTTACTATTTTTTTTTCTCTTGAGCAACGTTAATTGTTTGATTAGAATTAACCTTTACATTTTGACAATCATTTAATATTTTTGAATTCTTACTCATTAATGCTCGCTGGTATTTCGAACCCTAATGAAACTTTATTTTTGGCATTTTTTCAATTATTGCCTGGTGCCCGACTCAGCTATCCAGAGCATAAAAATAATTGGATCAGATAAAGGGTCCAAAACTTAATAAACTTTAAAGTATTTTCAAATCTTTGGAGCGTTACACATGCCCACTTATATCATATCTAGCGCAATATTATCACATGCAAATGTGGCTTCCACAGCATGATATCACAAGTGTCAGTTTGCAAACCAAGAAGTGTAGGCAGAGTGATAGAAGGTTACAGTTAGTTGGCAATGTGAAGTTGGAGAAGGAGGTTAATTGTGTGAGTTGCTCAGTGAGGAGCAAGTTAGCTTCTGCGAAGTGTTGCTTTTTGGTGAGTCTAGATTTTGAATAAACATTCAGTTATTTTATGTAATTGATTTGACATTCTTATTTTTTTTATCTCTTGAGCAGAGTTTGTTTAATATTTGAGTTTCTTTAACTTTTATGGACAGCCATTTAAGTTCTTTTTTTCATCTAATGCTATTGAAAAAGAAATCTTGCTTAATTTCTTTGCAAGATTTCTTTGCAAGATTGCCTCTTTGAAGCGTTATGGTAGTTTTCCTCTTTGTGATTCTCCATAAATGCCTGGTGCCCAATAATTTCAGCTATGCGGCAAGATAAACATACTTTTGTAGTGTTATAATGTATTGTAGGATATTGTTGGCTATATTAATGAGGCAGTTTAATTGCTCATTGCTATCATTCCAAATCAAAAATATATCATCAACATAGTGATACCAGAAGACGGGTAATATTGCTGCCGAATTGAATAATTTTGTTTCGATGTCTTGAAGGACAATCTACAGGATGCCAGAAACGGGTGGGCCCAGTGGGGCTCCTGAGTCTGCATGTATATTTTGTTGCCGAACTGGAAATAATTGTTTTCAGTGACTAATTTTAGAGCTCCATGAATGGCATTGATTTCAGGAAGGGAAAACTTTTGACTTCAATAACACTAAGCAATAAATTGAAACATTTTTTTTATAACATTGATCAAATAGGATATTTTTAACTAATTTTGGGGTTATGAATTCAAATATGGCTGTGAAAAATCTGCAGTATGTACAGTTTTTTTTAAAAAATTTCGGATTGACATATTTCAAATTTCAATGATTATGCATATCTGGGAAATAAAAATAAGTGTGATTATTTTATTAAATTGCAACTTAAAACTCATAAATTAATTACATGATTACAGTGAAAAAAATTAGAAACGTCATAGTTATAGACCACTGAATATAAAGTAACAAATGAAATAATATTGAAATGCAAAATAAGAAAACATGGGTAAGGATCTTTTATACTTACAAGAAGTTCACTTTTGTCTTTTATATGCTGAGGTATCTTACTTCTGCAAGAACCAGCAGTAGTCACCCATCATTGCTGGGTGCCCAATTGCCAACCTGCCTTGGTATCTTCTCCTCCATGGTTCAGATATCCTGGTGAAATCTTTCCCTTTGCTCATCACTGACAGCTCCTAAGTTCTTAGAAAAAAAAGTCGAGATGCAAGTGCAAGGAATGGATCTTCAAAGACATTCAGCAGCCTAGATTTTCATAGTTTTTGAGAAGATCGTGAATAAACTGATGATAGTGTGATGATCCACCCATTCACTTTTACTTAACTGGTTTTACTTTATTTACATTATATTTATCATTTTGGGGATTATTATTTCATTTGGACTAATCACAATTCTCTTTTCCGAGCCATAGAAGTTGCGCATGCACAACTTCGACTTTTGATTGTCAGCCACTAATGTGCACATGTAGGATACAACCCCTCTTGCATCATAGCTAACGCGATCATCAGATTATGCAAATGTTTTTCCTGGCATGCAACAGACACATGCCGAATTGTATGCAGCATGTGTACTCAGTGACGGGGAAGTTGATTAGAGAATGATGTTAGTAGAAGGAGGAGAAGTCAGTAAAGAATGTGTTGTGTAGATAGAAGGAGTTGTTAGTAGAGATTTAGGTGATGTGAGTTATTAGTACTCCAACTTTTTGTATTCATCAACTAAATTGGTGAATCTTTGAATTTTTTGGAAATAAATTTTGTTTTAAAATTTTTTGACTTTTGCTATTTTTCTCTTGAACATTAATTGATTTTGATTAGATTTAAACTTTAGTTAAACTTTACAATCCTTTTTGAATTCTTATTCAATAAGTAACACTAGATATATAAAATGAACCCTACTTCTTGGCAAGTTAATATTGCCTGACGCCCGACAAGCTATCCTGAGTTTTGAATAAATTTGGATCAGACAAAAGGTCCAATTGAAAAGTTAATAATCTTTGAAGCGTTATGGTAGTTTTCCTCTTTGTGATTCTCCATAAATCCTGGACCATAGACAGGAAGGATTTCCGTGCAGCACTCCTTCATATTCAGTTTTTCTTCGAAGACAGTATCATTCAGTAAGATTCCTGATCTGAGGACAAACAAATATCCCTACTTTGAGTTTGCATCACTTAGTTTTGGAAATTTTTCCTTTAAGTGCAAAAACCCTTTTTCAGTTTTGTCCATAGCCTTTACAAAGTTTTTCATAAGCCCCAGTTTGATGTGTAATGGTGGGAGCAGATCATCAGAAGGGTCAACTAGAGGCTTATACCTTACATTACTCTTTCCAGGAATAAAAACATCTCTTTTGGGTCAGTCTTTTGTTTTGCAGAGTTTCTTTCTGGCCCAACTGTCCCATAAACACAAAAAACAGCAGAATTTTGTGAAGCCTCCTTGAAGCCTGAGCAAGAGAGATATGACTTTTAGGTCACCAGATATTGTCCACTTAAACTGGTCTTCTTTTTTCCATGCTTTCATAAGTTTCTTTCATTCCCACAGCATGTGTCACTGGAATGGAAGGATTTTTGGTTTCCTTTATGCAAAAGGACAGCTTTTAAGCTGAATTTTGACGAATCTATAAATAGACGCCATTCCTTAGGGTCGTGAGTTGCTCCAATGTCTTCCATCAAACCTGATATATATGTGCAGAAACACAAACCATCTTGCATCTCGTAATATGCAGATAAAGCCAAATTTCTCTTTCTGAACAGAGAAATTCTGGTACCCTTCACCAGAAGATTCCACTCTTGAAGTCTTGAACCTAAAACCTCAGCTTGTTTTTTGGAAAGTCCTGAGTCTCAAACAAGATCACCTAGTTCACTTTGCTGAATCAGATGAGATTTGTCTAGTTTTTAGGGGTGTATCTAGGATCAGGATCTGTATGTGCCTCAAAGTCTTCCTCTGATGAATGTGAATCCATCTCCTCCCAGTTGGTTGGAGGTGTTGGTATAGGAAGATCTTCTCCATGAGGAACTGGCCTTATGGCTGAAGGCACATTTGGATATCGTACTTTGCTTTTGTTCCTTTTTGAAAAGCCTAACACTTTAATTAAACAAAAATAGCAATCATGCAAGTGACTAGTTGACTCACACCAAACCATTGGAACTGCAAAGGGCATGGATTTTACCTTACCTTTCAACCATTCACTCAGGCCAACAAAGCACGAAATGCAGCACACATGTGGAGCCCATGTTTTGTCCCGATTTTTAAGATGACATCCAAAATCCAAGTCATAGGCTTTCTTCACAATCTTTGTCAAAGAACAACCCTGTGATTTTAAAATATAATTTCCACACACATAACAAAACTTATCTAGCACATTAACACATCCATGATGCTGCTTTTGTGCCATTTAAATGTCAAAATTCACTCTTCGTGATGTTTTAAGGCCAGAACTGAAATCAGCATCTGAAGAATAGTTAAAGGCAGCTACAATTGTTCATGTTATAAATACCTTGTAAACCAGTGTAATTTTTGTTCAGAATAACGTAACAGCATCAAAAACTTGAGTGGATGGGAATAAGGAGACTATGTCAAGTATGATTAATTTGCTGTTGAGAGGAATGGACAGATCCTTGAGTTTGTTGAGAAATTCTGCCATATATTTTATGGAAAACAGGTGATCACAAATCAAGCTAGGTAAAATTTTGGAGAGATTCTTTTCTAGAAAGAATGTTGGGGATGATCTTTTGCGCATAAAGGCCGAATGGGGTGGTTATCTTTGCGCACTTTGCACTGGGTGAACATTCACAGTGCCTGACAATTGGAGGGCATTGCACTCTTCTTGAAGTGTTTGGGGAGTCACTGGTTGTTTTTAGCCTGAAAACTTTGTTTTTGATGCTAGTGGTGGGGTCAGCATTTAGACTAGTGCAATTGGAGTTATTTATATAGTCTAAAATTTTGGCATCATAATCATTTAGTTTCATGATAATGAACTGACATGTTTTGTCAGCTAATGTTTATCACATTATGTCAATGTCAAGCGTGTTTCTAACGTTCTTAAGGCCTGAAAATAGCCATATGAGAAATATCTTTCCTAGTAGGAGGGAGACTTTTGTCGGGAGTTGATGAATTTCAAGACTTTCTGTTTCGTAGCATTAATTTTATGCTCTTTCAGATGTCTACGCATATTATTGAGGATATTTTCAATTTCGGCGATGATCTTTTTCTTTAATTTTCTATGGAATGGGCTGGATTTAGGGCCATGTTCCAGAGCAGCCAGTTCATTATGGGAGAAGTTTTTATCAGACAGATTAATATCAGGAAGGAATTTAAAAGTAGGGCAAAAAGGCTTCAGCGAGTCACTAGATCTTATTTAGATATTTTCATCTGGTGTTATTTTGTATTTTTCTTCTGTACAGTGGAGCTTTCAAGTAGATCCATGAGCTTGATGGGAGGGTAACTGTAGCAGAAGTCTTGGTGTGCCTGGTATATCTCTGCTTCAATTTTCAAAATGTGTCACCTTTTCTTTTGCATTAAAGCATGAAGAAGCTTGCCTTCTGCTATGCACAGCACACATTGACACAAACTGGGGGAGGCTGCTGCATACGAGTTGTTCCAGACTCACAACAAGTTTTAACCATCAGTCAATCTGCCTAAACTTTTAAAAACTTTACTTACAATGTTATCTTATAAAAAATACATTACTAATGCTTGAAAAATAATACTTTCTTTTTCTATTTGATACATACTTTATTAAACTATAATATAAATAATTTGTTAAAGCTATCTGATTACCATTTCTTAGAAGCACTATATAATATTGCATTTTTTTGTTAATCTTACTCTTTGCTGAAGCAACCTCCTTATTTAAACTCACAAGTTTGATTTGAACTACCATATTTCTTTGATTCTAAGACACACTTTTTTTCCCATATAAACGTCTCTAAAAACGGGGTGCATCTTAGAATCAATGGGATCTTAGAATCGAAGAAATACGGTATTATCAACAAATTTTTCCTTAAAGTTTCAAAAATCTCCTAAAAAATAAACAAAAAACTGCTATTTTTCAAAATGGAAGATTTAGGAAGTTTGTACCTCTGTTTTTTCCCCCGTTTTATACACTTTAAACCAATGTCACTATTTCTAGAATTATTTTTTTATTATATCATTTATACCAGCATTCTAGGCATCTTTCCCACTCTTCAATTTGAAACCATAACTAAAATATAGACTAGCTTCAATGTCATGGGACAGTAGTGGTGAAAGTAGGCCGGTATGTGCCAGTACACCATACCAGCAAGAAATTATTTCCGGTACAATGTACCGGTAAGACATTTTCCAATAGTGGCTCCGTAACGATTTCCTTTTCACCTTAATGCTTTTTCAACCAAGAATTTAATTTTTTTTAAAGCGGACCATTCCTTTTAAGAAAAATTCATTGTTTTTAATTGCATACTATAGTTTAACCCTTTAAATACCGAGCTGTTTGGAAACTGCATACTTGAGGTTCCATATCTGCCGACAGGGAATGCCAAGGGGGAGTGCTAGAAATTTGAAGTAGTGCTTTCTCTCTTTGAACGATTAGCAAGGATATTTGGTATAGAGAGCAGAACTAGACAGACAAAGGTGACTCCAACCAAAGTCATATAAGAGCTCACGGACATGCCAACAATGCATGTTCCCATCCGCTGTAGCTGTTTGGGTTCGGTCTTAATCACTATCGGAGGCAGAACTGGGAAAAACGGGGTGGTAAATCAAAGGAAGGATATGAACTCACTTAGATGTTGAAATTCATTGCAAAGCAGCTTGTACTTATGGTTTTAAAATTTTCGTTTCCAAAATATATATATTGTTTTATATTCTGCTGAATTAAAAATTCTAAACATGTCTGGGAATAACGGAAGGCAGTTTAATGGGGGCGATGGGGAATAATGCTTCCCCGAATTTAAGCAATGAATTTGAAGGGCGGAGGAATTTTTTAATGTAAAATCATGGAAAAGCAGATTTTTAAAAATTAGTTATCAATTAATCACCTTACAATATGCTACTGGAGTAGCCATAATAGAAAACTAATATACATTCTTTTAATTTTATTGTCCCACAAAAGTTGGCATGTCTTTTTTTTTTAAAAACATAATTTTCGCTTTGCACACCTCTCTTAATTTAAGGGCAGGAAATATTTGCTATGAATTTTAAATATTAAGTTGTCCTTCCTAGCCATTTCAAAAACTAATGGTCTGTTTTTGTCATCTCCTAAACATCTGCGAGTTCTAAACAGACATGTATACAGAGTATACACACACACACACAGTAAGAGAATACGTACACTCTTAAACTCTATGACTGAAATTATTTAAATAATAAATAAATACCCCCTCAAACAGCTGCTTGCCACAGAGGTCTGACAGGAGCTGTCGGTTTATATGCCATAGTAGAAAGTCTGAGAGGATGGCAGGACCTCAGAAAAAAAACGACACATACATCCATGCCTTACCCGGGACTCGAACCCAGGTCCCTTAGATCAGTAGACAAGTCTGCGCTAACCACTCAGCCATGGGACAGCTTATGAAATTATTTGGAAGATTTTTTTTTAAATTGGCATTATTAATTTAAATTTTTTTATTTGTATCTAATTATAAACTTTAACGAAAGAAAGTAAATATATTTATTTACTCTAGATAAGTTTATTTGAATATTAAATTAAAGGTATTATATCTCTATCAAATTTTTACTTTCTCCCTTGCCACTCTTCATAAGGTTAGCTTTAGGCACTTCAAAAAATATTTTCCACCTGAGTCTTGTCACCAATATACTACTGGGGAAAACGATTTTTATTTCAGTGCAGTTAATTTGTTTATAGAGTTTGAAAACTTCAGATTGCTGAAAATTTCCTCTTTGTAAGTAACAATATTCCAATTGTTTTTTTTTTTCTATTTTTGTTTGATGTTAAATATTAATAATGAATGCTTTTGAAAAATCTCTGACTCGTAATACGTACCTGTAGCCTGAGATTTGACATCCAAAAAAGACTCATAGTCAAAGCAATTGTAATGATGAATCCTCCTCACATTTCATCAGTAGTTTATATTGAACTACCAGTTTCGACTTTTATAACCACTATCATTTTCACTGAATTCAGCATATTTGTTAGTATTGACCCGCAACATGTCAACATTGTTGTCTGTAGAAAAAGAAGTTTAAAATAATGAATAGCTGCTGATAAAGAAGATAGCCTGCAAGCATGAGAGATGAGAAGAGTTTGGGATGCAATGGTCTTCTGCATATCAGGCTTCGATGGTATCCAAACTGTAAAAGCATGCACATATGCCCAACATAATAGTTGCCATTTTCACTCTGTGGTATTAGCGTTGCTGAAATTGCTAAACATTTCTCATTAAGGTGAAGACAAGGTCAATATTGAGGCCAAATCATATGTAAAGTTAAGAGTGCCAACAAATAATTATATCACATGCAAAAGTGAAATGATTAATTTTTCTACTGCAGGTATGGCCAACCTATAGTACCCATGACAAGAGTGGAAAGCTAGATGATTTTACTTGGCACACAAGAGTGCTCAACAAAATTGTCTCGCAACTGTTTTTTTGACAAAAGTCACTCTTTTTCTACCTCATCTTGGATGCGGAAACTGCAATTTCCCATCTGTTATATCAGGGATAAGTCAGAGGCGAAATTTTCATATATCATGTAATCATTGTTTAAGCTTTATAAATTTTAAAGGCTATTCCAAATCTCTGATTAATGTTATTTTTTAAAAAAATGTTATATATGGCTTCTGAGTTTAAAATATGCAAGTTGAGTATTCAAAATTACAATATGAGTGAAATGTTAATTTTCCTTTCTAAAAAAATTTCTTTAAGTACTGAAATAATTTTAAAAACATCTAAATCATATTATTATTATTTTCAATAAGACTGAAATCCAAGAATACAATGGAATCAGCAAGTATTTAAATATATTAATACTTATTTCACATTAAAAATCCCTAAATCATTCACTATTTGCAGAAAACATATGGAAAATGAGAAAATCTAAGAGCACTGTACTTTCGTCACCACACACTTTAATTTATTAACCCCTGTAAGACGACTTCAGTGGAGTGATCGCCTGTGTGTGATTATTCACACAGAGCTATGTTTTGAAGCATACTGGTAAGAAATAAAACCTACTTTCACCACTGTGGGACAGGAAGTCACAGGTATTCTAATTGCTCACACATGCCAGTGTGGGGAGAGCTATCTGATAAGTGGCTGCATGGCAAGTTGTTTTACATGGATGATTTAAGTCAAATGCTTCCTCCCAACAAACTGGTTTATAAATTTCCTTCATAAAGTTAGCATTTATTTCCTTTTTTACAATTAAACCTTAGGTTCTCCTTTCTATAGATTTACTTTATTTCCATAAATTATCGATCTTTTGGTAGATCAATTATTATTGATTTTTGCACAGTTATGCTACATTGGGTTAGGCTGTTTTACCTCTGAGCAGCACTTTTCTGCACACAATGGGCTAAATGGCCAGGTCACAAGGATCCCGAGGGCTCAGAGAAGGTTGGGAAGGGGACCCACTGGACAACTATTAGGAGACATGGAAGTTCCCCATCAAAGCCTTCCACAGTATTCTTTAATGTGAACAGGTTATGGTTCTCATGCACATAGAGCCGTGGCTAATGTCCTATCCTGACAGTCGGCAACCTTTCCAAACACACTGGTGTTCCCTTTCTGACAAATGGAAGGGCAGAATTGAAAAATCTAAAAAACTTTTTAACTATTTAAGATTTCTTGGAGGATCAAAATGGGGAAGCTCTAGTAAAAATTTATTATTAATTTTAAATTATCCTACCTAAATGCTTATATGGCATCGAACTTCTAAGTACCATCTCAAAAACAAAATAAAAAAATTAGAAACAATTCAAACAAAAACAATAAAATACTGTTTAGGCTTAATGCAATCAACAAATAACCTAAATACATATGCAGAAACTGCAATACCACCAATACAAATAAAAAGAAAATATCTATTAAAAAATCTAATCTTTTGCATTTTTGCTAAAAAATAGACAACATCCTATAATAGACAAATTAATAATGCAATTTCCTGTTGTTTCACTATATAACTTTCCTGAAAAAGTAAAAACTTAGACATTTTTAATAATAAAACTAGTGGTGACTATATTCCCAACTTTCCTTATTGGATTGCTCCTTTACCTATAATTAAAGATAAAATTTTTGGAATAAAAAACAAAAAACTACAAGAATCATTTATTTTAAAAATCTTAACTGAAACATACATCCATGATAAATATTCAAACTTCATTCAAATATATACAGATGAATCTACAAATTTTGAAACTCTTAACGCATCTGGAGCATTCTATTACCCTGCAGAACAATTTGAATACCTTTTTAAACTCGACTCATTTCAACCAATTAGTATTCCAGAATTAATTGCAATTATCTTAGCCATAAATTGGTCATTAAAATTCCATAACCAAAACATTATAATATTAACTGATAGCAAATCTGCTTTACAAATTTTTCAATCTAACATATTTAAAAGTAATTTCTTTCTATACTTAAATGGCATAATTACTTTAATGTTCAAACACCTAAACCAACACAACATTCTACACAAACATTGGATACCATCACATGTCAATATCAAACACAATGAATATGTTGACAGCTTAGCTAAAAAAGCTTCAAATCTAAATCAACTTATGCAATCTCCATTTAATTATTCAATATACAAAAAAAATAAAAAAATATTAATAGATGAACTTCAATCATGGTATGATATAAAAGCTCAAAACACACAGATATAAAATAACTCCTTTAATAAACAAATTTAACGATTATAGATTAAATAAAAAAAAGAAATAAAAGTATTATTAAGGATAAAAGCCAATTTTGCTTTAACTAAATCAACATTATTTAAATTTAAGAAAGTAACTTCTCCTAATTGCGAACACTGCAATGAAATTCAATCTATTGAACATTATTAGTCCGTAAATGGTAGCTAGGTAGTCACTGGAAGGAGAGCTATGCACCAATCCCCTGTGATGATGCATAGAACTGGCCAGGCCTAGCACCTAATGTCCGACCCCATCTTCTCGTGGTGCAGACCGTTAGTACCTTTCAAAAGAGATACTCTCTTGTGGAAGTGAACGGAAGGGGAGGGCTGCCAGATTAGTGTGGCCTACTGATCTGGACAACTATGGCTACATTAGTTTTTTTTCTACCCTGCTGAGTGTATTTTTATCTACCACACAGGGTCCTGGTGCTGACCATATAAACCCACTGGACTGGACAAATATATGGCTCTGAGCTTGATTATGGATCCTGATTTTGCTGCACTGGTGGGCTTCTGTGGAGGGAAAATCTTCCACTGTGTTTTCTGTTTCTTTGTGGGTTGACAGCCCCAAGTGAATAGATTCACAGGATATGTTTATCAGCTGGTGGATAATCCTGAGCAGAGGTCATCGCAGGCACCTGAACTCTTTGCTTCTATAGGCATCGTCAAATTCTACATTGGAGGAAGTCTTCCAGTGTAGATGACTTCAGCCTTTAGTGGTGGGGGAATGGGTCTTTGCCCCATGTCTGCGATTAGGGGGCTGTTTGATATTGTCAGCATTCCTTCTATCAATAAACATAGTTTCTTTAAACATCCTACTAACCATTTTCTCTCCATAGGTAGTTGGAATGTGAGGACTCTGCACAGAGCTTTTTCTCTTGATGTCCTCACACAAGAATTCCACCATTATAATTTAGATATTCTTGGTTTACAAGAGACCAGATCGATAGATAAAGGTCAGATTCTTAAAAATAATTTAAAAATTCTCTTTTCAGGGATGATGATGCTCTTCTAGGATATGAGTGCATTAATGAAAGGTTTCTTACAGCAAAATTTCAGACAAGCGTTAAAGACTTGAATGTTATCTGCTGTTATGCCCCCACTGAGGATGCCATTGAGGATGAAAAGGATAGGTTTTATGGACAACTTCAGGATATTTTGAATTCTGTCAAGAAATGGATTCTGTCAAGAAGGAAGGAGAGATTACCCTTGTTCTTGGTGACTGTGATGAATTCTGTCAAGAAAGGAGATATTACCCTTGTTCTTGGTGACTTCAATGCCAAAGTTGGTACTGACTATGACCTTTGGGGAGGAGTAATAGGCCCTTTTGGTATTGGTAGCTGCAATGGCAATGGGCAACGTCTCCTACAGGTAAGTAAACTCAGGGGATTCAGAATAACTAACACTTATTACAAACACCGTGACATACATAAGTACACGAGTTTCACCTGATGGGCTGCATAAGAATATGATTGATTACATATTAATTAACAGCAAATGGGCTAGTTCTGTTAGGAATACCAGGGCATATAGGGGAGTTGAAATTGGATCTGACCATTACCTTGTTAAAAGTGTGTTGCAACTTAAACTTAAAAAGTGTTGTGCTAGAGTTAAAAAATTTACTTTTAATACTGAAGCTCTGAAAGATCCAGTTATAGCCAAAGCTTACCATGATAGGTTACTTAGTCATTATGACAGTCATGGGTATGCTTACTACTGAAGTTGCAGAAGAATGGGATCATTTTAAACAGGCTTTTTTGGACACTAACAGTACTCTTTTAGAAAAAAAGGAGCAGAAGAGACAGAATTATCTGAGTGATAAGGCACTTGAGCTTATTTTGGAAAGAAAGAACTGCAGGAATGTCCTTAATCAATACTCTACTAGTCCTAATAGAAAGCATTACAGAGAACTTAATAAACGTGTAAAAGATCAGTTAGCTGCTGATAAGAATCTTTGGCTTGATGGTTTGGCTGACAAAGCTGAGGAAGCAGTTAGACAGCACAACAGCAGAGAGCTGTACCAGACAATTAATGTTTTGTGTGGTAGAAAACGGACAGGTATACAGGGATTGAAGGATAAACAAGGTAAGGTTATAGAAGGTGAGGATTCTGTCATGGCTAGCTGGGCTGAGCATTTCAGTGATGTTCTAAACAATGTAGTTAGTTCTACTCCGATTGTTTGCAATGATGATAGATGCATTGGTGGCTTTAATGTTAGCCCTTTAACACAATCTGAAGTTATTTTGGCTGTTTCTAAACTTAAACTTCATAAATCCCCAGGGGTAGATGAAATTACTACAGAAATGCTTAAAGCTGGAAATGTTTCGGTTACCACTTGGATGACTGAAATTATGAATATCTTTTATGATAAAGGCATGGTTCCTAAGGATTTTACCAGAGCTATTGTTATCCCAATTTTCAAAAAAGGTGATCGCAGTTCTTGTGATAACTATAGGGGTATCAGCCTACTCTCTGTTCCAGGTAAAGTTCTTTCCATAATTGTGCTTAATAGAATTAAGAATCTGGTTGACAGTCAATTGTGTGATGAGCAATGTGGATTCAGAAGTGGTAGGGGATGTGTGGATCAGATATTTTCACTTAGGCAGATTCTTGAGAAATGTTTAGAGTTTCAGAAACCTTTGGTTGCTAGCTTCGTTGATTTCAAAAAGGCTTTCGACTCTGTTGATTGTCATAATTTGTGGTTGATTGTGAGATCATATGGTATACCTGACAAGTTACTTAATATAATGAAAGCTCTCTACAGGGTGATTGAAAACTTATCGTTCAAATTTCGTGGGGAGGTAGGGAATACATCAGGAAACCGATTTCACATAGGAAAGTATGTCCACAAATGTACGTATGTGTATGTAGAGGGCGCTGTGTGTACCCAACCAGTGTACAGCTCGCCCGACCACTCCCGCTGTCATCAGCGACCAGGTCACCTAGCAACCCAGGTCACCTGATTTATCGCCCATGGATTTCTTTTTGTAGGGGGCTATGAAAGACCATGTGTACGAGACCCCCGTCGACAGTGAAATGGACCTTGTTGCACGAATAATGGCCGCCGCAGGCATTGTTCGTGATATGCCAGGCGTTTTTGAAAATGTTCGGCGGTCAATGCAACGGCGCTGTGAATCCTGTGTCCGTGTAAATGGTCGCAATTTTGAGCACCTACTGTGAACCTGTACTTTACCTTGTTGGAATAAAAGTCACATTCGTTTCCACTTAACTGTACTGTTTCCTTGTGTTCACTTTACTTGTCCATTTTGTTCATGTAGATGACGTTTGCGGACATACTTTCCTATGTGAAATCGGTTTCCTGACGTATTCCCTACCTCCCCACGAAATTTGAATGATAAGTTTTGAATCACCCTGTATAATAACACTGAGTCATGTGTGAGAGTTGGTAAGGCTTGTAGCAATTGGTTTAGCATTACTTCTGGTGTTCGACAAGGGTGCATTTTGTCTCCTTTTCTCTTTAACTTGGTTATTGATTATGTTATGCAAAATTCAGTTCAAGGGAAAGATTCTTAAAGTCCTTAAATGGCCTGGAGATACGAAAATTTCTGATTTAGATTATGCTGATGATTTAGCCCTTTTGGCAAATGATGTTGATGAGATGAACTCTTTCATTCGAGCTGTTGATGAAACTGGTAGTAGAGTAGGTTTGGTTATAAACAGAGAGAAAACTAAAGTGATGAAAATTGGTCAGGCAGGCTGTGATTCAGTTACTCTGAATGGTTGCAGTCTTGAGCAGGTGTCACAGTTTAATTATCTTGGAAGCTATGTAACAGATAATGGTGATATGCGGCATGAGATTAACAGACGAATAGGGATTGCTGCTGGGACTTTTAAGAATCTATAGAGAGTGTGGAGAAAGAGGCGTATACACCTAAAGATTAAAATTAGACTGTATAATAGTTTGGTTCTTTCTAGGGTTAGTTATGGTAGTGAAACTTGGACACTTTGTAAACAAGATAACAGGAAACTAGATGCTTTTGATTCCAGATGCTTACGCAGTACCTTGGGCATTAGGTGGTTCAACTTTGTAACTAATGATGAGGTTAGGCAAAGGAGTTTGCAACCTCCTTTAAGCAGCATATTGTGCAGAGAGAGACTCAGTTGGTTTGGCCATGTTGCCCGTATGAATAATTATAGATTGGCGAATAGGGTTATGAACAGTGTGCCTAAAGGCCTCAGAAAGAAGGGGAGACCTAGGATGCGGTGGGCAGACAATATCAAACAGGACCTTGTTAGAATTGGTGTGCAGTGGCCAGATGCAGTAGATGTAGCTCAGGATAGACTTGCTTAGAGAACTAAATTGCATGGTCTGGTTAAACCTCCATAGCCCATGGCTGCTTGAGGATGATGATGATGATGATGAACATATAATATTTTAGTGTAATTATTACAGAAATGAAAGGAGAGAATACTTTGAAAAATTAAATAACCTTAATATTAACAACTTTAATCTTAAAAATTATTTTAGAAACTACAAAAAAAAATCACTAAACCCCACTTTATATAAACTCCTCTTATAATTCTTAAAAAATATAAATATGTTTGATCAGTTATAAAAAAACATAGATATAAATATTTAAAAAAATTATATATATGTATAAATATGAAAAAAATATATGTATAAAAAAAATTATGTATGGAACAAAAAAAAACCCGCAAAAAACAGTGACTGAATGATGAGTCTGCATATAGACCCTTTTCTATGCAGGAATATTCATTGTGTGATATGCTCTAAATTATCATCATCTGACATAGGTGAGCCTCAACCTAGGATGCTACTGAATGACTCAACCTCTGTATAGTTGAAGGTATTTTGTTATTACAATCCTCCAATATCAACAATACAGGATAATTCTACTGTCATCCCATACCACTTTTCAGCATAGTCTCTGCAAAGATTGGGTCTGCAAAAACTGTGGGAGATTTTTCCATTCCTTGTCTATAGTGGACATTTTCACTCAGCCATTGTTTCACTGCTGTCACAATGAATCACTTTTGAAATCTATGGCCTTCAAAGGTTTCTTTCAGTACTAGAAAAAGATGCCAATCAGATTTTCCCGAAGTGCACTGTTATCAGCAGTTCTTTCTGCTATCGGTCTATAGCTATTTTCAGAATCCTCCATAACGTGAAATTGCACTACACTCTGTTGATTAGTAAAACATCTTTGCCATAAAATTCCATTAGCTGGTGATGAATTTCTACCTCAAGCAGATTTCATGCATTCAGAAACTGAATTACAGATTTCATTCTTAGACCACTGTTGCAGTAAAATAGCCATGTTCAACTGATTTGTACACACAATAAATGGTAGATGGTGGGCAAACTGACCTGCACTATTACCAACAATGATTAACAAATACCTCTGATATAATCACAATAACTGTAGGTCCTTTGGTTGGTAGATTATACACCACCTAAACTTATTACTGACTGCCCCTCGTAAACAGGAAAGGCAACATCTAGTGTCTGTTCTTGGTATGCATGAAGTTTGATTTCAATTAAAAACCACATTATGTATGCAATAGCCCAATAATATGTTATGCCTTAAGGAGAGGGTCCCAATTTAGATACTGTGCATATCCAATCCTATGCATCATCGAAAGATGGTATACACCTCTTGTTATGTCTTGCCTGGTGACCATTAGTCTGTTATTTTACATTTATATTATTAGCCTGTTATTTATATTTATATTATTATTAGCCTCTTGTTTTACATTATTATTAGACCAGAGGCAAAACATACATGGAAGCAATACTTCCCTTAAAATTTTCATGAAAAAAAAGGAGAGAGATATTAAATATATATATATATATAACGATCAGCCAAAACATTGAAACCAGCTACCTAATATGATGCAGGTCCTCATCTCGCTGCCAAAAGCGCTCTCACCCGATGAGGCATAGATTCAACAAGATGTTGGTAGTGTCGCTTGATATTTGGTACCATAACTGCAACAGAAGATCCCGCAGTTCCCATAAATTATGTGGTTGGTGTGATGCTGCTCATACCCGTTTCACCAATTCAAACCACAAATGCACAATAGGATTCATGTCTGGCAAATATGAGGGCCATGGCAATAAATGGAATTCCTCATCATGTTCTAGGAACCATTCCTGAACCTTCTTCACGCTGTAACATGGGGCATTATCTTATTGAAAGACACCATCTTCACCAGGGAATACAATCGCCACAAAGGGGTGTTGGGTTGTTTTACCTCTGAGAGGCACTTTTTTGCACAAAAAAGGGCTAAATGGCCAGGTCACAAGGACCCCGAAGGCTCAGAGAAGGTTGAGGAGAAGCTGGAACAGCTGTTAGGAGACAGATAGTAGCCTCCCATCAAGGCCATCCAGTGAGTTCTTTAATGTGCACAGGGTATGGCTCTCTCGCACACGGGACCATGGCTTAACGTTCCATCCGATGGACGACAGCCTTTCCAAGCCCATTGGTGTCCCCTACTGACTGTGGGCAATCATAAAGGGATGTACTTTGTCAGCCATGATGTTCAGGTTAGATGACAGCTGTCAGAGTTTGCTCTACAGGGATAATTGGTCCAAGTGTTCCCTAAGAAAATATTGCCCAGATCATCACACTCCCTCCAGCCACCTGGATCTGTCCCACAGTGCATCCAGGTGAGAAGGTTTCTGTGGCTAAACGTCACACATGAGCTCACCCGTCCACGTGCTGTAACAGAAAACAGGATTCGTCTGACCATGCGACCCTCTTCCAGTCTTCTGTGGTCCAATGTCAATGATTACGTGCCTACTGCAAGCATTGACAACAAGTGAATAGCTGTGAACATAGGCACACGATTGGGTAGCTGCTGTGGCTGCGGAGACCCATATCCAAGAGCTTACGATGAACTGTGTTCAAACACATTGGGCCCTTTACCACAATTGAAATTATGGGTAATGTCAGCTACAGTAGCCCTCCTGTTGCTGCGGACAAGACAAGATAGCCTGCGCTGACCTCTGGCATCAATGAGGCATGGCCGGCCCATGCCTTGTCGATGGCTCGAAGTGTCACCTGTTTCAGACCATCTTTGATAGATACTAACTACTGCATAGCATGAGCAGCCTACCAGCATCGCTGTTTTGGAGATGCTCTTACCAAGGCATCTTATTATAATGATCTGGCCTTTGTTGAAATCAGATAAATCCTTTGCTTTTCCCACATTGAGACGAAACGAAATACTGCCTGCAAGAGCTCTGATCCAGGTATATATATCCTTTGCAACCTTGGCATGTGACACTGACTGACTGCATGTGCACTTCTTTGCATAACACAGAGGTGGTAAGATAAGATATAAATATTTTGATGTATTATTTGGATGATTTATATTTATTTGATGTATAAAAAAAATATGTTATTTTACAATTTATTTGATGTAAATACATTTCCATAATTTTAATATGGTCATTCTAACATAAATTTTACAGTTATATAATATTCTTTGAATTTCCCTGTTACAATACACTGTATAATAAATAGAAGAATCAGCTTGCCAGGCTAGTGAAGCTAGGAGTGTATGAAAAGCCTTACATAATTGCTACTATATTACTCATCATATTGCACAGTAGGTACCATTTTCCATATTTAACAAACAGAAATTTCTCTTGTGGAAGCTGCTTAGCTAGCCACTTTATAACCCTGCATTATGTTTCATATGATTCTCACTAAATGCTAGAGGCAGACTAATTGTTCCATGACTGGCTACCACCAATATAATAAAATCACAGTGTACATATCATAAATTTAATAAAACTCTATAACACTGTTAACACTGTACATGATATAAAATAAAACCCAGAAATAAGGTAGTATAATCCAATAGTAATGGTAACAATGATGTATCAAGATCTGTGGTAACAAGAATTTGCAAAGATGGATGCCAAAAGGGCATATAAGGGATATTTGTCTTATATTTCACTCAGATGAGTACAGATGAATTCAGGTGCAAATGTATCTTTTTGACATGGAATGAACATTTCTATTTGTCTATAGAATGCAATTTTTATGAGAGATGATAATATTATATGAGGTTTGTAAGTAAAGGTAAATGCCATGCAAGGCGAGTTGTTACATATTTGATTATTATTTCATTATATTTGATATCTACTATTAAACAACTGTCCCCTTAATCCTATATTCTATTGTGGTTAAATCGATGATATTGTTTTTTCATTTGGTCTCATGGCCCCATATAACTCTCAACCAGTTAATACAACTATTTAATAATGCAGTACCATCCATCAACTTCAACATGAAGTGTAAAATAGCAATAGTTTGCCACTTTTAGATGTTCTAATCATCAAAAAGACGTCATCCAAGTTACATTATTACTGAAGTTTATCATAAACCTACTTATATGCCCACTTAAATATCTTTTACATCTGCCCACCCCCAAAAATATAAAGTATCCACATTCATGTTTTCGCAGAGCTGTAACTTATTGTAGCCATGAGAAACTAAATTAACCAAAGAACTAAATTATATATCCCAAATTGGTTTAAATGCAGAATTTCATCCTCCTCCTCCTCCTCCAACAGCCATGGCTATGGTGGTCCAACCAGATTGTGCAATTTATTTCTCTAAACATGCCTGTCCTGAACTACATCTGCTGCACCTGGCCACTGTAGCCCAATTCCAACAAAGTCCTGTTTGACATTGTCTGCCCACCGCATCCTAGGTCTCCCCCTTTCTACAGCCTTTAGGAACACTACTCATAACCCTATTCGCTAATCTATAATTATGCATACAGGCAACATGCCAAACCAATAGTCTCTCTCTGCACAACATGCTGCTCAAAGCAAGTTACCGACTTCTTTGCCTAACTTCATCATTACTTACAAAGTTGAACCACCTAATGCCCAAGATACTAGGTAAGCATCCAGAACCAAAAGCATCAAATTTCCTGTTATCCTGTTTACACAGGGTCCAAGTTTTATTACCATAACTACCCTAGAAAGAACCAAACTATTATACAGTCTAATTTTAGTCTTTAGGTATATATGCCGACTTCTCCACACTCTCCATAGATTCTTAAAAGTCCCCAGCAGAGATCCCTATTCATCTGTTAATCTCATGCCGCACATCATCAATATCTGTTATAAAGCTCCCAAGATAATTAAACTGAAAAACCTGTTCAAAAATGGAACTATTCAGATTAACTGAACCAGAGCCTGCCTGACCAGTTTTCATCAATTTAGTTTTCTCTCTATTTATAACCAAACCTACTCTACTAACAGTCTCATCAACAGCTCAAATGAAAGAGTTTTACTCATCAATATCATTTGCCAAAAGGGGTAAATTATCAGCATAATCTAAATCAGAAATTTTCAGATCTCTAGACCATTTCAGCCCAAAATCTTTCCCTTGCAGTGAATTTTGCATAATATAATCAATAATCAAACTAAAGAGCAAAGGAGACAAAATGCACCCTTGTCGAACACCAGAAGCAATGTTAAATCAATTGCTACAAGCCTTACCAACTCACACACAACTCAGTGTTATCATAAAAAGCTTACATTACACTAACTAACTCATCTGGTATGCCACAAGATCTCATGATCAACCACAAATTATGATGATCAACAGAGTCAAAAGCCTTTCTGAAATCTACAAGGCTGGATCTCTAAACATTTCTAAAGAATTTGCTTGAGTGAAAAAATGTGGTCTACACATCCCCTACCATTTCTGAATCCACACTGCTCATAACACAATTTTGTCTGTCAACCAGATTCTTAATTCTATTACGCACAATCATGCAAAGAACTTTACCTGGAACAGAAAGTAGACTAATGCCCATATAGTTAACAGACTGTTATCAAAAGGTGATCACAGAACTGTGATCACCTTTCTTAAAAATAAGGATATAGCCAAACATGAACAGAAATTTACCATTTCATTCCCATACATCAATACACAAAAACTCAGTTGTCCCATGGCCAAATGGTTAGCTCACTTTGCTACTGATCAAAGGGACCTGGGTTCAAACTCCAGGTAATGCTTGGATGTTTGTGTTGTTTTTCTGCTGAGATCCTGCCATCCATACATATACATATACATATACATATACATATATGACATATTATAAATTGACAGGCTCCTGTCAGATCTCTATGGCAAGCAGCTGCTTCGGGAGATATTTAAATTTAATTTTAAAAACCCATCCTTAACCTTTCTAGGGTCAAAGATGTCTATAGATGTTTTTTGTACAACACATGAAACTTCGATTAAAAAAAAATTGCCGTTTGAAAATTTTCTTAAATATATCTTTTAAAAATATGCAATTCAATCTTGAAAAATATATTCTTGTTTCATTTGATGCATATTTTATTAACAATAAAATAATTCGATAAAACCATCCGATTGCCATATTTTAGAAGTGCTATATGGTATTGCAATTTGTTCGTTAACGTACTCTGTATTGAAGCAATCACCTGATTTAAGTTCATAAGTTTGAACTATTATCAACATATTTTTCCTTAAATTTTCGAAAATCTAAGAAATTAACAAAAAAAACTGCTATTTTTGAAAACAGAAGATTTTGGAAGTAATTACAAAATATGTACCTATTTTTTCGGTATACCACTAAAAAGTGTTATTAAAATTAATAAGTTTTTACCATGTTCATATTTTTACTTCAGTAAAATTCAGAATTAAATTATTTTTAATTTGGTATATAACATGGCTTATTCTGTTGATTAGTTATTTATTAAAATATTCTAAAGTTAACTTGTCTATTGGACTCTGCAACAAGCTGGACTTTTGTCAAAGTATGGTATGGAGAAAAAAATTACAAAACAGTTGTAACTTAAAACTTTTTAAATGTTTACTTTAAACAAGAAAATTATTTTTTTTTGTTATTCAGAAATAAATAGCCTTTCGATTCATGTGTATTATAATTATTTCTGTCTATTAGTGTTTTTAAATAAATTTTTATTTGTGTTGCTAGATACATTTTTTGCATGACTCAAAAAAAGTCTTATTAAAACAAAACTAGTCACCTATTTCGCTAAATATTTTATTTTCAGAAAATCCAGAATTAAATGCTGACTGATTTGGCATAACATGCCATTAATTCTTTCATTAGTTATTTGGCAAAAAAGTTCTAAAGTTAATTTTTTTTTTGCCTGATCAGAGTGAAAAAATAATTGAAGCTGGGAAGGATTAATAACAATAATGTCCACTTATATATATATAGTTCTTACAATTATGCAACACACTATATTTAATATCATCCATAAGGATTGAGATCTTGTCTCACCTTCAGGAGGCATATATTAAAATACAACCCCACCCCCCACCCCAATTCAAAATCTCCCCACTAACCAGTAACATAAGAAAAACATATCAGCCTTTTCCTCTTAGGCAAAGGACATAATACTGATTTTAAAAAAAACCTAATACTGCCATAGCTCAGACCATTATTGATAATAAATTACCCAATTACCAGATGTTACTATTAAAATTACTGAATGCTTATTTTAATGCAGTTGATAACTCAATTAAAGTAAATACATTAATACCTTTACAGTTCCATTATATTAACACTGCTTTTTTTTTTGTTGAAACAAATAATTATTTCCCCTCCCATTAAATTCTAACTATCTTGCATGGAAAATTTAATAGTTAATATAAATCAACATATCCTCTGTAACATGGACATTCATCCATTGCTGTCACCATGAAAACTATTAGTACGAGACTATATTAGCTCCCACTTGAAACCACCTCTAACACAAATATAAATTGACACAGCGCAATCTTTATGTAAGTCAATACCACTTTTCTTCACTTGCTTATCGAAGATGTGGTCAAACTAATAGACCGTGAAATACATCTAGGACCGAAGCAGATACATCCAGTAGAAAAGTGTAATGCAAAAAAACCTTTTTTACCTAAATATCTTAAAATACTACAATAAGCATTAATTTCAGTAAAAAAAAAAAATATAAAATATATTGTAATACATTACCTGATGTTTGCAAGTTCCAATAACTAGCCACGAGCCTGGTATTGTAAAAACTGGTAGTGCAGTCAGGAATTGGGTAAGGTAATAGGTCAGGTAAGCAGACCTTGATAAGGTAAGGTAATCTGGTCAAGTAGACCAACTTAAAACAGTTCTGTGCACTCAGACTTTGTACTATCAAAGATACTGACCTTTTTAATTAATGCTATCTTGTGCACTTGAAATTAACCACTGAACTGTAAAAACATCATATACATAACAATGCTTTGCACAGCATTTCTTTTACCTGCAAACCTCATACATTGCTATCATCTCTCGCAAAGAATTGCATTATATAAACAAAAAAATACCCCCTTAAGCAGCTGATAGAGGGACCTCAGCAGAAAAATGGCACAAACATGCCTTATCCAGGCCTTGAACTGATCAGTAGCTAAGTGCACTAACAATGACACAGAAATGTTCATTCCATGTCAAGAAGATACATCTGTACCTGAAATATAGACAAATATGTCTTATATGCCATTTTGGCATCCATCTCATTACCACAGATTCTGATATGCCATAATTACCATTACTGTTGGTTTATACTGCCTTACTTCTGCTGCATTTTATTTATATATCACATACAGTGTTATAGAGTTTTATTAAATTTATGTCACCATTACTGGCAGTTACTGGCATTACCATTACTGGCACTAAATGAAAGCTAGATCAGTGGTTCATCATAGGTAAGTATAATTATTTTGGTTATTTTTATAAAAATGTAGAGTAATCTTTCTTTTTTCTTAATTGCCCTATATCTGGCTTTCACTCAATCTAACTGAAAAATTAATTTCTTATTTAGAAGTGCTGTGCCAGCAAAAGCAAGTGCTTTTCCTGTTCAGATACCATCTAAACTTAATTACTCCAATGCACATTTGCTGAAGTTATTTATAATTCTATTACTATGTTTTACTGTTCTCAACATTACCATAATATCTAGAGATAATTTTATTACTACTATACATATAATAGAAAAGAGAAAATATGAAAACAATTAAATATTTATAAACACAATGTTACTATTAAAATTACTGAATGTTTTTTTTAATGCAATTCACAACTCAATTAAGTTAAATACATTAATACCTGTACGGTTCCAATATGTTAACACTGCTTTTTTGTTGAATATGGACACAGCATCACATTTTTACGTAGTAAAAACTAATGTAGCTTAATAATAAAAATAAATAACATCAGTTGGAACCCCTCATGTACACGTGCAAAACACAATGCCATTAACAATTTTAACTCCTCATTTCAGTTAATGATTTAGTTAATTTTATTTGGTTGAGTGCTTCAGTAGTTTAAGTGGTATTCTGACTTAGGTTGCTTAAGGAGTTTAAGAATGTTCATAATAAGATTTATCCTATATCTGAAGAACTAAAAGTTGCAGTGTTAAAAAAGAAGATAGTTATCTATGCCAGCTATAAGGTGTTACCAACTCAGTTGTCACCCGCAACTTTTTCTCTTTGAGACATGCAGAATGAATTATGATCCAGTTAACTAAAATAATAAATCATTCAGAATTTCTAACTCACAGGACTACATATTAGTACTTATCATTGATCTGACTTCGAAAATTGCTTTCTACCAAATTATTATGAAAGTTGCCAAAAGATTTAGACTCGAACCAGGAACAACCCACAAGCTAGTAATACATAGTCCCTTATTTTCTACCTGTGTTGTAACGAGTAGAGGTTTTAAATAATTGCCCAAAATATTGATTATGGTTTAAAAACAATAACAAAAAAATTTAAATTTATTGAAATTTCTAAGTTAACAAAATTCCACTGTAGGCTTAGAGAGATGGATGATTTTACATTGTAATCATATTTTAGTACCAACTCCACTTAAATAATCTAAATTAAAGTTAAAGTGATAACAGTCAGTTAAGATTCAGACCAAAGCAACCACACCCTAAGTGAAGACTCTTCCCAGTAATGAGGACTGGATTCTGCTAAGTGTACATGGAAACAAATATAAGAAGCATCCATATCAGATTTCTCAGTTCATGGTTTTTCCCAAACCATGCAAATTTTGATTAATTTATACTGGGTACAGTTTAAGCATAGGTTTAATATCTCTCTACTTCAGAGATATCTATTGCAAATTTTTCCCCCAATGTAAGGCCTAAAAATAGTCCAGTGGGTCTCCCACTAAATTTGGACAGTGAAGAAAGCAAAAGAAAAATAGATTGTACAACCAAACCCTGGTCCGATAAGTGTGATCACCCCACACTGACTCTTTCTTCTGATTGAAATGTGGCTATATCATTCTTGAAATCCTGGGAATCATTCAACCCAATGGGCCAATCAGATACAATCCTTGGGAAAAAAGACACAACATCCACTGCCATATTTGGTGACTGGAACTGAGTTCCGGCGCACAGAAATTTGCACTCCATCCGAAGGTTAATGCTCTGTCTTGTGAAAACACAAAGTTATGCCCTAAAAGAGATAGAAAGCTACCTGCTGGTCTCTAAGTACTACCGAAGTGTTTTCACTCAGAGCATCAACAGAAACAGATGAAACAGAATTTCACAGAATGATGTATACAAACGGGGTCTGGCTAACATCAGCTACGTGAGATGTCTATGTCAGACACTACAGTGGTTGTACTAGAATAATGTAGCAGAAATGAAAAGAAAAAAAAAATATCAATGTCTGCAACCTATCTACCAAAGTGTACTGAATTAAAGAGAGCTGATAGTCTATTTATACTAACAATAATGAGTGCACCAGCATAATAATGTAAAGAAAGCACATCTGACATCACATCCTAGAAGTGTCTTGTGTTAACAGTGGCATAGACATACTGCCTCTTCTAGCCAGCTAAGCCTACAACTGGTGATTCCCAAATTGAACTTTACCTACAATATCAACTATTAACATCAAGAGCACTGTAACATCTGCACTTGATGAGATTGAGATAAAAAAGTGTTATATAATCTGAACTCTTTGTGCTATGTAACAATTTACGACATTTGTTTTAACTAGATAAAAAGTTAATATATTAAAACTGTAAAGGCATTAATGCGTTTAACTTCAATTGTGAATTACACTAATGAAGTATAAAATAATTTTAACAGTAAATATTGTGTACAGAAATATTTAATAGTCAAGTACTGTCTGTGTGTTTCATTAATGAATGAAAAATGAAACACACAGACAGTACTTGACTGTTAAATATTTCTGTACACAATATTTACTGCTAAAATGGATAGAAAGATTAATGCATTTACTGTTAAAACATTTTACCATAATATACATATAACATTTTAATTGCATCCATGCAATTAAAACGTCCATCCGTCCGTCCACCCATTCGTCCACCCACCCACCCACCCACCCTTGTCTAACTCCACTAGCAATGCTAAACCAATCACTGCAGGACATATCAATTCTCACACACGACATGGTGTTACTATAGAGAGCTTTCATTACACTAACTTATCAGGTATTCCACATGATCTGACAATCAATCACAAATTATATCCATTAACAGAGTCAAAAGTCTTTTCGAAATTTATAAAGTTACCAACCACAGATTTCTGCAATTCTAAACATTTCTCAAGAATCTGTCTAAGTGAAAATATTTGATCAATACATCCCCTACCACTTCTGAATCTACACTGTTAATCACACAGTTCTCTATCAACCAAATTCTTAATTCTATTAAGTATAATCATGCAAAGACCTTTACCTGGTATAAAAGTAAATTACACTGCTGGCCATTAAAAGTGTAACACCAGGAAGAACTCATCAGATTGTCCCAAAATATGTAACATGGATAGCCCATGGGGGAATATGCAAATGATTCAAAGCACAGCACATAGGTACATCATGTGTGACAGTAACACCCCCTGGAAGTGTTATAAGAGGAGATTACAAAAAACCAGTGTAAAGCATTGGAATTGTGTTTGCTTGCAGTTCTGGCGCACTAAAGGATCAAGTATGCCCCATCGAAGAATGCAGCATCCATATGACCGGTTTCAACCTTTGATTGAGGGAGAATTGTGGGATTACAGGAAGGCAGATTATCGTACCGAGACATCGATGCTCATATTCGACGGAATGCTGCCACAGTGATGAGAATATGGCGTCAGTGGGTAGAGGATGAACAAACTCACCGACATGAGGTCTCAATGACCCTGTCACACAAACTAATGAGAAAATGGACATCTCGTGCACATAGCTATGAATGATTGCACAGCCACATAACTATGAATGATTGCACACATCTGGTCCATGATCACACGATGACTAGCACACCAGCAGCTACTACAATAGATGAACTTTGGCTACATATCGAAATTACATGGACTGACATTCCCCAAACACATAGCTGACGTCTCACCCTCTCAATGCCGGACTGTGTAGCAGCAGTTATTGCCATGGTGGCTACACAAGATACTGATTTCTTTGTATTCCACAAGTCTAACCGAGTTGTATTTGTAATCATCTGATCCTTGTACCATAAACTATGTATTCACTAAATATGGTTTTGATATGTCTTGTCTTTCCTGGTGTTGCACTTTTAATGACCAGCAGTGTTATCACAAGAACTGTGATCACCTTTTTTTAAAAATTGGCACAATAATAGTACTAGTAAAATCCTTATGAACACCATCATAAAAAAACATTCAAAATTTCAGTCAGCCCTGTGACAACACAAATGTTCTCAGCTCTAAACATTTCAGTGGTGATCTCATCCACCCCTGAGGATTTATGGAGCTTTAATTTAGAGATAGCCAAAGTGACTTCGGAATGTGATATAGGACCATTATTAAAGCCAGTAATGCATCTATTCTTATTACAATGGGAGTAGAAATAATCACATTTAGAACTTCTCTGAAATGCTCAACCCACCTAACCATCACAGAATCCTCACCTTCAACCACCTTGCCATGTTTATCCCTTAATCCCTGTGTGCCTGTCTGTTTCTTCCCACATAAAACATTAACAATCTGGTACAACTCCTTGCTGTTGTGCTGACTAACTGCTTCCTCAGCCAAGCTATCAAGCCAAAGATTCTTATCAGCGGTTAACTGATCCTTTACACGTTTATTAAACTCATTGTAATGCCTTCTGTTAGGACTAGTAGGGGGTTGATTCATATTAATCCTGCACTTCCTTCTTTCAGAAATAAGTTCCATATCCTTATCACTAAAATAATTTTGTTTCCTCTGTTCCCTTTTACTCAAAAGAAAAGCTTATTTAAACTGATCCCATTCTTTCTCAACTTCAGCAGTAAGCAAACCACGATATTATCATGGTATATGCTTTAGCTATATCTGGATCTTTCAGACATTCAGTGTTATAGCTAATTTTTTTAACCTTAGCACAACATTTCCTACGCTTCAGCTGCAAGACACTTTTGACCAAGTAATGGTGAGACCCAATTTCGGCTCTCCTGTATGATATGGTATTCCTAACTGAACAGGCCCATTTGCTGTTAATTAAAATATAATCTATCATATTCCTCTGCAACCCATCAGGTGAAACCCACGTATATTTATAAATGTCCTGGTGTTTGTAGTATGTGTTAGTTATTCACAAATCATTAAGTTTACTTACTTGTAGATGTTCCCTATTGCCACTGGAACAACCAATGCCAAAACGACCTCAAACTCCTACCCAAAGATTTAGAGTCAGTACCAACTTAGTCACCTAGCACAAGAGAAATATCTCCTTTCTTCACAGAATTCAAAATATCCTGAAGCTGGCTGTAAAACATATCCTTCTCTTTCTCATCAGAGTCCTCTGTGGGGGCATAACAACAGATGACATTCAATTTTCATTTTTGTTTTAAATTTTGCTGTAAGAAATCTTTCATTAATGCAGTCATATCCTAGAAGAGCATCACTGGCGTGTCTGCTGAGAGGCAAACCTATACCTTAGAGATGCTTTACATCCTCCCTGCCTGAAAAAAAAATTAAAGTTATTTTAAGTATCTCACCTTTACATATCCATCTGATCTCTTGCAAGCCTAGGATATCCATCTAGGTTATAATGCCTGAATTCCTGCGTGAGGACATTAAGAGAATAATCTCTATGTAACATCCTCACATTCCACATACCTCAAGAGAGAAAATGATTAGTATGATTTTTAAAGAAACTAATGTTTATTGAGAGAGATAGGGCTAACAATATCAAACAGCCCCATGATCGCAGGCACAGGGCAAAGACCTGTCCCTCCTCCACTGTCCTGAAGGTACCTGTCCCTCCTCCACCTCCCAAAGGTTGATGTCCCCAATGCAAATGGTAGGAACTTCACCTTTTCAAGAGCAATATGGCCTGCCTGAGACACATTACTCCAGTTTAGGCTTGACGATGCCCAACTAGCTAAGTGAGGTTCAGGTACCTGCGATGTACTCTGATTAGGATTATCCACCAGCTGATATAAGGTATCCCATGCCTCTGTTCACTTAGGGCTGGCAACCCAGAATGCAAACAGAAAACACAGTGACAGATTCTCCCTCAACAGAGGCCCACCAGTGCAACAAGTCCAGGATCCATAATCAAGCTCAAATCCATAGTCCAGTCTAGTAGGTATAAATGGTCAGAGCCAGGACACTGTGAAGTTGACCATTCCTAAGCACGGTTGAAAAAAAGAAAAAATGGCCATAGATGACCAGGTCTGTAGGCCACATTGAGCTGGAGTCCTCCCCTTCCATTCCCTTCCAAAAGAGAATATCTCTTTCGCAAGGTACTAATGGCCTGCAACACAAGAAGGCGGGGTCGGACATTTGGTGCTAGACTTGGCTGGTTCTGTGCATCATCACTGGGGATTGGTACACAGCTCTCCTTCCAGTTTATGCCTAGCTACCATTTACAGAGAAAATAATATTTTCTGGACAAAGTAATTTACTAATATCTGAGTCGTCAAGCCCACACTCAGTATAATATGAAAAATACATCTTGTAACACATTTCGCTCACATCAAGATTATAAAGAATGTATTTTTTGATAGGTTTAATGTTGTTTCACTTAACTTTAAATTTTAAAGGACAAATTAATGACATTAAGTGGTACCCATTGTATTGCACTACATTCAAATGCATGTAATTAAGATGCTTTGGAATATTTTGAAAGTCTAAGATGAGCATATGAAAATTCTGGAAATTTGAAACTGGTTATGCAAATAAGCATTAAAATATTTGAAAAAGGACTATAGGTAGTTGTCTGATTCAAATTTATTAACAACCAGGTCTCTACAACAGTAATTTTTATTCAACTATTATTTTTAATCTACAAAGGTACGAAATGCATTCAAAATGCACTCTCTTGATATCTGTGTTTTCATTTATGCTAATTCGTTTATGCTTCAAATGCAGACATAATACTTGAAAATGACTGTGTCATATGCATGCATTGCTGAAATCTTGAAAATATCTTTAGATGCTGAGTTATGTAGAAACATTTGCTCATAAAGTTGCAAATTTATAACTCACAATTGTGCATTGTCTTGCTTTCTTCAGTATTGATGAATTTACGATTGATAGCAATCGTAATATTGCAGATGGCAATAATGATTCAATTATCAATATTTTATGCATATATACATGGGGATTGAAGGAAAAACAAGGTAAGGTAAACAAGAGCAGAGAGCTGTACTAGATAGTTACTGTTTCGTGTGGTACAAAATGGACAGGTATATAGGGATTGAAGGATAAAAAAAGAAAGGATATAGAAGGTGAGGATTCTGTCATGGCTAGATGGGCTGAGCATTTCAGTGATGTTCTAAACAACGTGGTTAGTTCTACTCCCATTGTTTGTAATGATGATAGATGCATTGGTGGCTTTAAAGTTGGCCCTATAACACAATCTGAAGTTATTCTGGCTACAAAAATGCTTAGAGCTGGGAATGCTTCAGTTACCACTTGGATGACTGAAATTTTGAATATCTTTTATGAAAAAGACATGGTTCCTAAGGATTTTACCAGAGCTATTATTATCCATATTTTCAAAAAAGGTGATCGCAGTTCTTGTGATAATTATAGGGGTATCAGCCTACTCTCTGTTCCAGGTAAAGTTCTTTCCATGATTGTGCTTAACAGAATTAAGAATCTGGTTGACAGTCAATTGCGTGATGAGCAATGTGGATTCAGAAGTGGTAGGGGATGTGTGGATCAGATTTTTTCACTTAGGCAGATTCTTGAGAAATGTTTAGAGTTTCAGAAACCTTTGGTTGCTAGCTTTGTTGATTTCAAAAAGGCTTTTGACTCTGTTGATCGTCATAATTTGTGGTTGATTGTTGGATCATATGGTATACCTGACAAGTTAGTTAATAATGAAAGCTCTCTATAATAACACTGAGTCGTGTGTGAGAGTTGGTAAGGCTTGTAGCAATTGGTTTAGCATTACTTCTGGTGTTTGACATGGGTGCATTTTGTCTCCTTTTCTCTATAGTTTGGTTATTGATTATGTTATGTAAAATTCACTGCAAGGGAAAGACTTTGGCCTTAAATGGTCTGGAGATACGAAAATTTCTGATTTCGATTATGCTGATGATTTAGTCCTTTTGGCAAATGATGTTATGAGATAAGATCTTTCATTCGAGCTGTTGATGAGACTGGTAGTAGAGTAGGTTTGGTTAAAAACAGAGAGAAAACTAAAGTGATGAAAATTGGTCCGGCAGGCTGTGATTCAGTTAATCTGAATGGTTGCAGTCTTGAGCAGGTGTCAGTTTAATTATCTGCCGGGACTTTGAATCTATTGAGTGTGGAGAAATAGGCATATACACCTAAAGACTAAAATTAGACTGTATAACAGTTTGGTTCTTTCTAGGGTTAGTTATGGTAGTGAAACTTGGACGCTATGTAAACAATAGGAAACTAGATGCTTTTGATTCTAGATGCTTACGCAATATCTTGGGCATTAGGTAGTTCAGCTTTGTAACTAATGATGAGGTTAGGCAAAGGAGTCGGCAACCTCCTTTAAGCACCATATTGTGCAGAGAGGGACTCCGTTGGTTTGGCCATATTGCCCGTATGGATAATTATAGATTGATGAATAGGGTTATGAACAGTGTGCCTAAAGGCCTCAGAAAGAGGGGGAGACCTAGGATGCAGTGGGCAGACAATGTCAAACAGGACCTTGTTAGAATTGGTGTGCAGTGGCCAGATGCAGAAGATGCAACTCAGGACAGATATGCTTGGAGAACTAAATTGCACAGTCTGGTTGGACCTCTGTAGCCCATGGTTGCTTGAGGATGATGTTGATGAGACATAACGTAGGGACTTTGTGTATCCTACATTTTATGCTCAATGAAGGTTTGCTTATACTGATGTTGCCAGGAATGCATTGCTCAGCATAAACCATATCATACTGTCATAAGAATTCAGCCATTTGCCTATTATAAAATTTAGGTTCGAACTTGTAATTTGTTTAAACTATGAAGCACACCAAGAAACAAATCACTAAAATATCAAAATGGAAGGAAACCATGGTCAGAGCGGGGAGTTTTGTGAAGATAAATCTCAATGCTTACCCAGATGGGACTTGAACCTGGGAATTGCAGATTATGAGCCTGACCCGCTACCGACTAAACCACACCCACCCACTTTAAAAACAAACATATAGTGAAATGCAAACCAAACACATGAGAGCCTACGATGAACACTGTTACTCTCAATCATATAAAAATCAGCCAAGTACTTCACATTAATTTTTTAAATCATCATAAAATTTTTAAAAATATAAGGAAACAAAAAAAGTAGATTTAAGTTATAGTGCAGGTATAAAATTAACAGATTTACTCTATATCACTGTCCTCCTCCTCCTCATCATCATCCTCAAGCAGCCATGGGCTATGGAGGTCCAACCAGACCGTGCAATTTAGTTCTCCAAGCAAGTCTATCCTGAGCTACATCTGCTGCATCCGGCCACTACACACCAATTTTAACAAGGTCCTGTTTGATATTTCCCACTGCATCCTAGGGCTCCCCTTCTTTCTGAGGCCTTTAGGCACATTGTTCATAACCCTATTCGCCAATCGATAATTATTCATACGGGCAACATGGCCAAACCAACGGAGTCTCTCTCTGCAAAATATGTTGCTTAAAGGAGGTTGCAAACTAATTTACCTAACTTCATCATTAGTTACAAAGTTGAACCACCTAATGCCCAAGATACTGCGTAAGCATCTGGAATCAAAAGCATCTAGTTTCCTGTTATCTTGTTTACAAAGTGTCCAAGTTTCACTACCATAACTAACCCTAGGAAGAACCAAACTATTATACAGTCCAATTTTAGTCTTTAGGTGTATACGCCTATTTCTCCACACTCTCCATAGATTCTTAAAAGTCCCGGCAGCAATCCCTATTCGTCTATTAATCTCATGCCGCATATCACCAGTATCTGTTACATAACTCACAAGGTAATTAAACTGTGACACCTGCTCAAGACTGCAACCATTCAGATTAACTGAATCACAGCCTGCCTGACCAATTTTCATCACTTTAGTTTTCTCTCTGTTTATAACCAACCTACTCTACTACCAGTCTCATCAACAGCTCGAATGAAAGAGTTCATCTCATCAACATCATTAGCCAACAAGGCAAAACCATCTGCATAATTAAAATCAGAAATTGTGAAATCTCTAGACCATTTAAGGCCAAAATCTTTCCCTTGCAAAGAATTTTACATAACATAAATTAATAACCAAACTAAAGAGAAAAGGAGACAAAATGCACCCTTGTCGAACACCACAAGTAATACTAAACCAATTGCTAAAAGCCTTACCAACTCTCACACAAGACTCAGTGTTATTATAGAGAGCTTTCATTATGTTAACTAACTTGTCAGGTATACCATATGATCTCACAATCAACCACAAATTATGACGATCAACAGAGTCGAAAGCCTTTTTGAAATCAACAAAGCTAGCAACCAAAGGTTTCTGCAACTCTAAACATTTCTAAAGAATCTGCCTAAGTGAAAATATCTGATCCACACATCCCCCTACCACTTCTGAATCCACATTGCTCATCACACAATTGACTGTCAACCAGATTCTTAATTCTATTAACCACAATCATGGAAAGAACTTTACCTGGAATTGAGAGTAGGCCGATACCCCTATAGTTATCACAAGAAATACAATCACCTTTTTCGAAAATAGGGATAACAATAGCTCTGGTAAAATCCTTAGGAACCATGCCTTTATCATAAAAGTTATTCAAAATTTCAGTCATCCAAGTGGTAACCGAAAAATTCCCAGCTCTAAGCATTTCCATAGTAATTTCATCTACCCTTGGGGATTTATGTAGTTTAAGTTTAGAAACAGCCAAAATAACTTCAGATTGTGTTATAGGGCCAACATTAAAGCCACCAATGCATCTATCATCATTGCAAACAATAGGAATAGAACTAACCACATTGTTTAGAATATCACTGAAATGCTCATCCCACCTAGCCATGACAGAATCTTCACCTTCTATAACCTTACCTTGTTCATCCTTCAATCCCTGTATACCTGTCTGTTTTCTACGACACAAAACATTAACTATCTGGTACAGCTCTCTGCTGTTGTGCTGTCTAACTGCTTCATCGGCTTTGTCAGCCAAGCCATCAAGCCAAAGATTCTTCTCAGCAGCTAACTGATCTTTTACACGTTTATTAAGTTCTCTGTAATGCTTTCTATTAGGACTAGTAGGGTATTGATTAAGAACATTCCTGCAGTTCTTTCTTTCCAAAATAAGCTCAAGTGCCTTATCACTCAGATAATTCTGCCTCTTCTGCTCTTTTTCTCAAAAAGAGTACTGTTAAGTTTCCAAAAAAGCCTGTTTAAAATGGTTCCATTCTTCCTCAACTTCAGTAGTAAGCATACCATGACTGTCATAATGACTAAGTAACCTATCATGGTAAGCTATGGCTATAACTGGGTCTTTCAGAGCTTCGGTATTAAAACTAAATTTTTTAACCCTAGCACAACACTTTTTAAGTTTAAGTTGTAAGGCACTTTTAACTAGGTAATGGTCATATCCAATTTCAGCTCCCCTATATGCCCTGGTATTTCTAACAGAACTAGCCCATTTGCTGTTAATTAATATATAATCAATCTGTACTTATGTATGTCGCGGTGTTTGTAATATGTGTTAGTTATTCTGAAACCATTGAGTTTACTTACCTGTAGGAGACGTTGCCCATTGCCATTGCAGCTACCAATACCAAAAGGGCCAATCACCCATCCCCAAAGGTCAGAGTCAGTACCAACTTTGGCATTGAAGTCACCAAGAACAAGGGTAATATCTCCTTTCTTGACAGAATTCAAAATATCCTGAAGTTGTTCATAAAACCTATCCTTCTCATCCTCATCGGCATCCTCAGTGGGGGCATAACAGCAGATAACATTCAAGTCTTTAACGCTTGTCTGAAATTTTGCTGTAAGAAACCTTTCATTAATGCACTCATATCCTAGAAGAGCATCACTAGCATGTCTGCTGAGATGCAGACCCACGCCTTGGTGATGCTTATTGTTGTCCCTCCCTGAAAAGAGAATTTTAAGATTATTTTTAAGAATCTGACCTTTATCTGTCCATCTGGTCTCTTGCAAGCCAAGAAAATCTAAATTATAATGGTGGAATTCTTGTGTGAGGACATCAAGAGAAAAAGCTCTGTGCAGAGTCCTCACATTCCAACTACCTATGGAGAGAAAATGGTTAGTAGGATGTTTAAAGAAACTATGTTTATTGAGAGAAGGAATGCCGACAATATCAAACAGCCCCCTGATCGCAGACATGGGACAAAGACCCGTTCCCCCACCACTAAAGGCTGAAGCCATCTACACTGGAAGACTTCCTCCAATGCAGAATTTGACGATGCCTATAGAAGCAAAGAGTTCAGGTGCCTGCGATGACCTCTGCTCAGGATTATCCACCAGCTGATAAACATAGCCTGTGAATGTATTCAATTGGGGCTGTCAACCCACAAACAAACAGAAAACACAGCGGAAGATTTTCCCTTCACAGAAGCCCACCTGCAGCAAAATCAGGATCCATAATCAAGTTCAGAGCCATATATCTGTCCAGTCCAGTGGGTTTATATGGTCAGCACCAGGACCCTGTGTGGTATATAAAAATACACTCAGCAGGGTAGAAAACAAATTAATGTAGCCATAGTTGTCCAGATCAGTAGGCCACACTAATCTGGCAGCCCTCCCCTTCCGTTTACTTCCACAAGAGAGTATCTCTTTTGAAAGGTACTAATGGTCTGCACCATGAGAAGGTGGGGTCGGACATTAGGTGCTAGGCCTGGCTGATTCTATTGTTGAAAGAAGGCATCCTGCTACGGGAAATGGATAGCCATGAATGGTGATCGGCGAATATGTCAACATAGCTTTGTGCAGTGATGTGGTCTTATTAAGTACAAGGAGCCCCAAGGTAGCCACATAAACATGCCCCAGAACATTACACTACCTCCACTGGCCCATGGCTTCATGTGATCTACGTCACACACACAACCTCTCGTAGGTATGTTGTCAGTAAGGCATTCTTCAGACCAAGCGACCCGTTTCCAGTCTCCCATGATCCATTGCCAATGTTCCTTCCCCCACTGCAGCCTAGTAGCCCGATGACGTGCTGTTAACAATCGTACTCGATGTGGATATCGGCTGCCACAGCCTAGTCGTGCTATCGTCCAACAGTCTTTGCACAAAGCTTCGTAGCTGCCCTATTTTTACAAATTTTAACAATCGGATTCAATGCCCTGCCATTGAATGGCGACGTTATAATCTGCACATTGGCGCTCCGTTATGGCACATTGGCGCTCCGTCTGATGTTATGGTACGGAGAGACACATCAATGCCTTGATATGGAGCACCCAGTAGTACACACAACAGTTGTAGGTATGTATCTGACTTATTTATATCCCGCAAAGGGTGTCGGCTGGCCGCATTATTGTGGCAGAGTAGGATAGGTGCATAGCTCTCCTTCCAGTGACTACCTAGCTACCATTTACAGACCTATATCACTGTAATGGCTAAAAAAAGCTGAGCTTATTATCTACAAAATTACCATGGTTTATCCTTCAGTTGATGTCCAATAAGTAGGTGAGTATATTGTCATGTGGTGGTTAGTGCAGTTTTTATTATTATGAATTTACTATGTTTTTGATTTTGCCATTGTTCTTGGTAGGGTTTCCGTTGCAAGGTTGACATCTTGAGAGTGGCACAGAGAGATTAAATATGATATTGGAATCTGCACACATTAACCAAAGCATTTGTATATTTCCAGTGTTGTTGGGTTTTTTACCTCTGAGCGGCACTTTTTTGCACACCATGGGCTAAATGGCCAGGTCACATGGACCCCGAAGGCTCAGAGAAGGTTGGGGGAGGGGACCCAATGGAACAGCTGTTGGGAGACAGATGGTAGCCTCCCGTCAAGGCCATCCAGCGTGTTCTTTAACGTGCACAGGGTATGGCTCTCCCACACACGGGGCCACGGCTTAACGTCCCATCCGACGGCGGCGGCCTTTCCAAGCCCATCGGTGTCCCCTACTGACCGTGGGCAGGGCGTTGAATTTTGCGGAGATAAATCTCAACGCTGACCCAGCTGGGACTCGAACCTGGGAACTACAGATTACGAGCCTGGCGCGCTACCGACTGAGCCACCCCCGCCCCAAATTTCCAGTGTATGTCACAACTTTTCCAGAAGAGTGAATAATATATTTTATTATTCACTCTTCTGCATTTTACATTGTTGCTCTTATATATCATCAGACAAAATAGTTGTTTTGTGGCAGTCACAGATATTAGCACGCTGCAGTCAGTGTTTGTTTACATAAGGCTCGGAGCACATTGGGTGGAGGGTAGTACTTCTGTTGCTCTCTATTGGGTTTGAAAAATAGAGTTTTCAAGATTTGTTACGTTGTTGAGAGCTTTGTTTATAGAAAAGTGTATTATGTGGTGGTGGTATTATACACATAATACCCCACACTTTTGTATAAATAAAGCCCTCAATTATACAATAAAACTTTAAAACTCTATTTCCCAAACCACTCAATAGAGGGCACCAGAAGTACTACCACCCACCCCAAGGTTCAAGGTGTTGTAAGTTCTTGGTGAAATTCGCCTCCAAGAAGGGGTTCCCTACACCACGTGTAATAATAACCCACCCCACCACCCAAAGTGCTCTAAGCCTAACATAACCGAACCCACTGTGACAGCAGCACGCTAACATCTGTGCCTGCCACAAAACAACTATTTCCCCTGATGATGCACTGGAGCAACAATGAGAAATGTGTAGTGCATATATAATAAGATGCATTATTCGCTCTTCTGGAAAAGTTGTGACAACACTGGAAATCTACAAATGACAGACACTAACATCATATTTCATCACTCTATGCCACTTTCAAACTGAAGTCAGCCTTGCAACAGAATCCCCATCAAGTACATTGGCAAAATCAAGAACAGTGAATTCATAATAATGAGGACCCACCACACAACAATAGACTCACCTACTTATCAGATATCAACCCAAGGAAACATCAAGGAAAGCTTGTAAATAATAATTCCAACCAATTGTCTCAGCTTTTTTAGCCATTACAGTGATATTGAGTAAATCTATTAATAATTGGGGAAAATAGTTCATAAAATAGTTTTAGAATTTATTTCCCTACATGAATTAGGGAGAAAATTAGAGCCATGTATCTTTGCTGCACAAAATTTAGGTACTGAAGAATCAGTAGTTTCCAGATTTTTACTGATTCTTCTCAGCTTTTTCTTTATACAGAAATTAACATTATTTTGAAGTTTGATTTGAAAACTTTTAGGTTAAATTTAAATAACTTAAGAAAATCTCTTTTATAAAAAAAAAACAATATATTACTATATAGAAATCATTTTCTAGTTTATAGAGTCATCAGAAAAAGAAGTACACTGATTTTCCATCACATTTACCTTTAATGCCCATAATAGCCAAAATTTGAAATGGGCTAACCCAAATAGTGCAATTTCTTTGTTCTTACTACTGTGCATAACCTTTGTTTTCAGTCATTTTGGGTATTAAAAGAGTAAGGGTTAATGACATTTGCCCTTTGTTGTTTGCAAATCCCATGTCTCAAGTCTTATTCACCTTGGCAAATTGCTTTTCCTACAACACAGCTTGTCAATGTCAAGATTCAGAATGGCAATGATGTCAAATGCTTACACTAACATTTCTGTCTATAGAAATAACTAAAGAATCATTGAAAAATACTTGAAGTTTGGCAAAAGATACCAATATTTATAGTGCCTTCTTGGCCTAGATAACAACCATTTACTTAAAAAATGAAAAGATGGAATAGAGCACAGTTGAAATTTCATGTGAATCTAAGAATAATGGGCAGAAAATGACAACCTGTGACATAAAGTTCTAAAATCTAGCACAGAGAAGAATAATCAGATAAAAAAATTATATTAACAAACCTTTGATGGCTGTTTTTGAAGAGCTTCAGTGTGATTTGCAGATGTATTCCTTGCTGCAACAGCATGTGCATAGCCATGTTTCTATACAGTATCAAACATTTTATTAGTATAATATTCTTCCCTAGTTATTTGCATTTTACTTTTTTCTAATGATATAAAGGTAGTTCACATTACAAAATCAACACGTCACTTTTAACAAACTTACTAAAGCAAAAAAATAAATCTATTACTATTTATTTAACCAACTGGCATTTATCCTGAGATTGTCTCAGGCCAGCTTAACTTTTAAGCATTTACAAATTGATAAATCAATCCAAATTAAAAGCATTATCATTGCAAACATTTCATTACTCATGCCAAATTATAATATCATATACTTGATTTAGCATTTTTATTTACTAAGCCTTGTACATTAAACATACACATCATCAATGTATTATAAAATACCAGGGAAAAATGATGTAACACTTCCAGGGTCCAACACAAATATAGATGCTGACAGAATCCGAAATGAGAGGCCCAAGATGTCCATGTTCATTTTTAATACATCAAAAAATTTCGATTTAAAAAAAAACAAACCACCATTTGAAAAGATTTCTTACATACAGCTTATAAGAATAAGTAATTTAAGCTTGAAAAATACAATTTTCTTCTTTTCATTTGATTAATATTTTATTAAACTAAAATATAAATAATTTGTTAAAGCCATCTGATTGCCAGTTCTTAGAAGTATTATACAGTATTCCTGATTTGTTTGTTTGCAATACTCCATAATGAAGTTGCTCTACCCTGATTTAAGCTCATTCACAAGTTTGATTGATTATTAATAAATTTTTTCTTAAAGTTTTGAAAATCTCCTGTAAATTAACAAAAAAAAAACTGCTATTTTTAAAAGCAGAGGATTTTGGAAACAATCACGAAGTACATACTCCATTGTTTTGTTTTTTTACTGTTTTACAGTCTTTTCTACCTTAAACCTATTTTAATATTCCTAGAATTACTTTTATCATTCATCCCAGCATTCTATACATTGTTCCACTCTTCAAATCAAAACTATAAGTAACAAGAGTGTTCTTAGCCAGAGCTTCTTCAAGACTGGCTGCAGTGCACAGCATCGTGAAAGAGGGAGTTGCAGGTATTCTAATTGCTTGCTCACATGTGCAAGAGTGGATAGAGTCATCTGCTAAGTGGCTGCATGAAAATTGCTTACATGGTTGATTTAAGACCAAATACTTCCTCCCCACACTTTGGATATCATCGCCCTTTATAAAGTGAGCATTTTATTACCATTTTTATAATTAAACCTTAGCTTTCATTTCTCTAGATTTATTTTATTTTTATAAATTATTAATCTTTTGGTCAGTTGATCTATCAGTAGATTATTATTGATCTTTTGGACTTATGCTACATCAGATGGGTGGCTTACAAGTTGTTACAGATATTTTAACATCAAATTAGGTTAATTAAAAAAAACCTCTATCTTGTATCGTTTCCTGGAACTGAATGAGGTCTGGAATACAGAAGCAAAAAGGACTTCCTTGATGTGGAAATCAGTTCACATTTGGGAGGGCAATTTCAGCAAGTATTTTCAACCAGATGCATTTTTTACTACGACTTTGAAAATGCCTTATTAAAATAAAACTAGTTGCCTTTTCTATAAAACATTTTATTTTCGAATATCCAGAATTAAATGCTGGTTAATTTGGTATATAATATTCCAAAATTCCTTTCATTAGTTATTTGGCAAAAAAAAAAAGTTCTAAAGTGATTTTTTTTTTGGTTGATCATCACAGAAATCCATTAACATACAGTTAAAGATCCTATAGAAAGTCTTTGGCCATACCCATTGGATGGCAATATGATCCAGCAATATTTTTTAACATACGCAGAGTAGAGCTTTCCTTCATAAAGGAGATCATGACTTAAAACATATACAGACAAACCCTGGATTATGCAAGACTCGACTTACACAAAATGAACTTTACATAAAAACCACCAAATTTTAAAAAACTGAAAATTTAGTTTCCAGATAAGTGGGTCAATGCAAAAGTAATGGTAAAAAATGTGAATCACACATTTGCCATTGTCAGGAAATGTGTTGTCAGGAATGAACAACATAAAAGACAGCATATGCATTGCTCCAGTATCTAAAGACATAAATATTTATTTTGTGGAAAAATTTTTGCTGACATACAGGACATGAACCCGCATCTCTCCAGAAACATGCCAAAGTATTCTTACCAATTGAACTAATGCCAGCTCATGTTTTTTCCACTAATTTAAGACTTTAAATCTTTCACTGATGAATTTCGGCATCAACCATTGGCACCATCTATGATCAACGGGTGGCAACAATTTTTTTTTTATATTGTGTTGAGTGAGATGGAAATAATAAAGTCTCTTCATGCTATTTAGCGTTATTAATGATTTAAACATAGGTGACATTTTAACATCAATATATCAATAAATATTTTGTGGAAAAAATTTTGCCGACATACAGGATAATGCTAGTGTGAAGAGACTTTATTATTTCCATCTCACTCAGTGCAATATAAAAAAAGAAATTGTTGCCACCTGTTGATCATAGATGGCACCAATGGTTGGTGCCGAAATTCGGTGAAAGATTTAAAGTCTTAAATTAGTGGAAAAAACATGAGCCAGCATTAGTTCAATCTGTAAGAATACTCTGCCATGTTTCTGGAGAGATGCAGGTTCATGTTCCGTATGTCGGCGAAATTTTTTCCACAAAATATTTATTGATATATGGACACTAAACTGTCACCCAAGTAATGCTGTGATTGTCACCTATATCTAATACATTCTACATCTACAATTAGTTTAAACAAGTGGCAATAGGAATTTTACAATGGCAATGCAAGATGTGTGTATTCATTCCATCATGCTGTACAAATTCAGAAATGGTGTCAATATTCCAAGAGTGTGTAAACTGTGCAAAGCTAATGAGGGCAAAGTCATTTCTTAAAGCACCTGTTACCAGTCATGTGACAAGCTCCAGTCAGGTGCTTTCAGCTCAGAAACAAACCTTGAAGAAGCCTTCAGGTAGAGTTGAACGTTGGCAAGTGCTGCCGAGTGACTGTTTAAAGACACTGCTGAATGAAAATCTGCATCAGAAATTCAGAAAATTGTGACATCTTGCCCCAAATTTTCTCCTTCTTTATCCATCTTTCTAATTTCCAACTCATATTCTCCTTAATTATTTTCAAATTCTACAGCATACTTCTATAATCTTCATCATCTCAAATTTCCATCATCACCTATACAAATCTCTCAAATTTTGTTATCCAGCCTTATTTTAAATTCAGGGATATTAAATTTCGGGGTACTTCATCATCACAGGCAAGGCACACTATGCATCAGTGAAATGGAAGGGAGCCATCAAATGACTGCAACCATACTTTTTTTTCATTCAGGTCACATGCTTGTGGCTACCAACCTCCTTCATTTCAAAAGTTCTCAAGGGTGACAAATTCTTCCTTCTCCTACCATCCATTGGTTATTTTAGCAATCCTCCTTTTTTATTTATCACCTTGATTAATGCTACCATCTACGCATAGAGCAGGGAACCAACATCTGAATTATTAGATTAATTAAATCTCATTTAATTGATGATGATATGATTAATTAAATGATTTAGGATTAAATTAATCATCTAATCCTAAATGAATAGAATTAGATGATTAATCGGTCATCATACCCCAAATTCGGGGTACTTCATCATCTGATTAATTAATTTTTTAATTCTGGCTATATGAGAGAAATCCATCCAAATCTCCAAACATCACTGTTTATCAGACTTAGGCAGCTGCACTCGGAGAGGAGAAAGCATCATGCCGAGATGAAACTTTCCCAAGTTGGGATCGAACTGAGGATCCCTAGGGAAGTCGGCAAGTGATGCAGGGAGGCTATGACTTAGTCCACAACACCAAGGGGCTAGCCCCGAAGGGCATCATTATGATTAAATATATATGTGTTCCCTATCATAACAGTGTACCATTACAATCCTGAACCACTCTCCCCTTGATGAGAGAAGATTCGTTTATTAGATTTCTGATAACTTTCATTGAATTCAGTTCTTCACTTATGCTGGGCCTTGAACTGTCCTAATGGTTTTACACTACTGTGACTCTTTATAATGTGTCAGGGACCACATTGGGTGCCACTTGCTACTTTCTCACCCCACAGTGAGTGCCACTTGTGCATCTCACCCCAAATCATCTCCTTTATTCATCTTTCTATATTCCAACTCAAACTATCCTTAATTACTTTCAAACTCTGCATTATACTTCTATAATCTTCATCATCACAAATTTCCAACATCATCATCTTTACAAATCTCTTAAATTCTCATCATCATCATAATCCTCAAGCAGCCATGTCCAACCAGAGCATGCAGTTTAATTCTCCAAGCATATCTGTCCTGAGCTACATCTGCTGCATCCAGCCACTGCACACCAATTTTAAAAAGGTCCTATTTGATATTGTCTGTCCACTGCATCCTAGGTCTCCCCCTCTTTCTGAGGCCTTTAGGCACACTGTATATAACCCTATTCACCAATCTATAATTATCCATACAGGCAACATGGCCAAATCAGCGGAGTCACTCTCTCTGCACGATACGCTGCTTAAAGGAGGTTGCAGGCTCCTTTGCCTAACCTCATCATTAGTTACAAAGTTAAACCACCTAATACGCAAGATACTGCATAAGCATCTACAATCAAAAGCATCTAGTTTCCTGTTATCTTGTTTACAAAGCGTCCAAGTTACAATACCATAACTAAACCTAGAAAGAACCAAACTATTATACAGTCTAATTTTAGTCTTTAGGTGTAAACACCTATTTCTCCACACTCTCCATAGATGGGGGCGGGGGTGGCTCAGTCGGTAGCGCGCCAGGCTCGTAATCTGTAGTTCCCAGGTTCGAGTCCCAGCTGGGTCAGCGTTGAGATTTATCTCCGCAAAATTCCCCGCCCTGCCCACGGTCAGTAGGGGACACCGATGGGCTTGAAAAGGCCGCCATCCGTCGAATGGGACGTTAAGCCGTGGCCCCGTGTGCGGGAGAGCCATACCCTGTGCACGTTAAACAACACACTGGATGGCCTTGACGGGAGGCTACCATCTGTCTCCCAACAGCTGTTCCAGTGGGTCCCCTCCCCCAACTTTCTCTGAGCCTTCGGGGTCCATGTGACCTGGCCCAAGGTGGATTTAGCCCATGGTGTGCAAAAAAGTGCCGCTCAGAGGTAAAACAACCCAACAACAACAACTCTCCATAGATTCTTAAAAGTCCCGGCAGCAATCACTATTTGTGTTAATCTCCTGCTGCACATCACCACTATCTGTTACATAGCTCCCAAGATAATTAAACTATGACACCTGCTCACGACCAACCATACAGATTAACTGAATCACAACCTGCCTAACCAATTTTCATCACTTTAGTTTTCTCTCTGTTTATAACCAAACCTACTCTACTACCAGTTTCATCAACAGCTCAAATGAAAGAGTTCATTTGCCAAAAGGGCTACAGCATAATCTAAATCAGAAATATTCGTATCTTCAGCCCATTTAAGGCCAAAACTTTTCCCTTGCAGTGATCAATAACCAAACTAAAGAGAAGTTGGGGTGTTTTACCTCTAAGCGGCACTTTTTTGCCCACCATGGGGTAAATGGCCAGGTCACAAGGACCCCAAAGGCTCAGAGAAGGTTGGGGGAGGGGACCCACTGGAACAGCTGTTGCGAGACAGATGGTAGCCTCCTGTCAAGGCCATCCAGTGTGTTCTTTAACGTGCACAGGGTATGGCTCTCCTGCAGACGGGGCCATGGATTAATGTCCCATCCGACGGACGGTGGCCTTTCCAAGCCCATCGGTGTCCCCTACTGACCCTGGGCAGGGCGGGGAATTTTGCAGAGATAAATCTCAATGCTGGCCCAGATGGGACTCGAACCTGGGAATTGCAGATTACAATCCTGGCACGCTACCACCAAACTAAAAAGAAAAGGAAACAAAATGCACATTTGTCGAACACCAGAAGTAATGCTAAACCAACTGCTACAAGCCTTACCAATTCTCACACACGACTCAGTGTTATTATACAGAGCTTTCATTATGTTAACTAACTTGTCTGGTATACCATATGATCTCACATAATAATCACAAATTAGAAAGTTCTTCATGTCTCATATCAACCACAAATTATGACGATCAACAGAGTCGAAAGCCTTTTTGAAATCAACAAAGCTAGCAACCAAAGGTTTCTGAAACCCAAAACATTTCTCAAGAATCTGCCTAAGTGAAAATATCTGATCCACACATCCCCTACCACTTCTGAATCCACATTGCTCATCACGCAATTGACTGTCAACCAGATTCTTAATTCTATTAAGCACAATCATGGAAAGAACTTTACCTGGAACAGAGAGTAGGCTGATACCCCTATGGTTATCACAAGAACTGCGATCACCTTTTTTGAAAATAGGGATAACAATAGCTCTAATAAAATCCTTTGGAACCATGCCTTTATCATAAAAGTCATTCAAAATTTCAGTCATCCAAGTGGTAATCGAAACATTCCCAGCTCTAAGCATTTCTGTAGTAATTTCATCTACCCCTGGGGATATATGTAGTTTAAGTTTAGAAACAGCCAAAATAACTTCAGATTGTGTTATAGGGCCAACATTAAAGCCCCCAATACATTTATCATCACTACAAACAATGGGAGTAGAACTAACCACATTGTTTAGAACATCACTGAAATGCTCAGCTCACCTAGCAATGACAGAATAATCACCTTCTATAACCTTACCTTCTTTGTCCTTCAATCCTTGTATGCCTGTCCGTTTTCTACTACATAAAACATTAACTATCTGGTACAGCTCTCTGCTGTTGTGCTGCCTAACTGCTTCCTCAGCTTTGTCAGCCAAGCCATCAAGCCAAAGATTCTTATCAGCAGCTAACTGATCTTTTACACGTTTATTAAGTTCTCTGTAATGCTTTCTATTAGGACTAGTTGGGTACTGATCAAGGACATTCCTGCAGTTCCTTCTTTCTGAAATAAGCTCAAGTGTCTTATCATTTAAATAATTCTGCCTCCTATGCTCCTTTTTTTCCTAAAAGAGTACTGTTAGTTTCCAAAAAAGCCTGTTTAAAACGACCCCATTCTTCCTCAACTTCAGTAGTAAGCAAATCATGACTGTCATAATGACTAAGTAACCTATCATGGTAAGCTTTAGCTATAATTGATTCTTTCAGAGCTTCAGTATTAAAGGTAATTTTTTTTAATTTAGCATAACACTTTTTAAGTTTAAGTTGCAAGACACTTTTAACAAGGTAATGGTCAGATCCAATTTCAGCTCTCCTATATGACCTGGTATTCCTAACAGAACAAGCCCATTTCATGTTAATTAATATACAGGGTGATTCAGAATTCATCATCAATATTTAGTGGGGAGGAAGGGAATAAAAAAAGAAAGAAATTTCACATAGGAAAGTATGGGGGCAGACGAACGCATGGTGGTGTAGAGGGCACTGTGTGTACACACCTCTCATACAGAAGCACAGCTGTTTGACGTGTGCAGTCAGTTGTCATTCGACAAGGTGAATTTACAGAAGTAACATGAACCGGTATACGTGGAATGAATGTGCAGATATGCATGTAACTTACGGTGCGGCAGGAGAAAGATGTCTTCGAGCCAGGCAACTGTATGCAGCGCGCTTCCCAAACCGCCGTGTGCCACAGCATCAAATGTTTTCACGTATTCATCGCCAACTCGTGAAACAGGATCGTTTGCTGCTAGTAATGTTAATCGAGGGAGGCGCAGATCGGCACGGACAGTAGCAGTAGAGGAAGCTGTCCTACAGGAAATCGAGGAACAACCTGGTGCTAGCACACGAGGTATGGCTAGGCAGTTTGGAATTTCGCAAGCAACAGCATGGCGGATATTACACGATGAAGGGTTACATCCGTTTCATCTGCAAAAAGTGCAATTATTGGCAGCAGACGACCATCCCAAGCGTGTTATTTTTTGTCAGTGGTTCATGCAGAGAACAGCCGTTGATCCCAATTTCCCAACGTATGTTCTTTTCACCGATGAGGCGTTGTTCACTCGAGAGGGTGTCTTCAACACACACAATTGGCATGTGTGGGCTCATCAGAACCCACACGGTAATAAGACCTGGAGCTGCGCAACAATGTTTTGCTGTCAATGTGTGGACTGGGATTGTCGGTGACTGTTTGTTGGGCCCGTATTTACTACCATCCCGTTTGGACGGTGCCAAGTACCTAACATTTCTTCAGACTGTGTTACCGGATCTTCTGAACGAGGTTCCTGATGGTAGTCTCCGGCGAATGTGGTTCCAGCATGACGGCGCTCCTGCACATTTCGCAAATGCTGTGCGTGCTTACCTACGCAGACAGTTTGGTGGTCAATGGATTGGCCGCGGTGGACCGGTTTCTTGGCCACCACGTTCACCGGATTTATCTCCAATCGATTTCTTTGTATGGGGTGCTATGAAAAACATGGTGTACGAGACCCCTGTTGATAGTGCTATGGATCTTGTAGCACGCATATCAGTTGCTGCCTCAAACATCTGGGAAATGCCAGGCATCTTCCACAGGGTCCGGCTGTCCATGCAACGCCGTTGTGAGTCATGCATTCTAGCACATGGTCGGCAGTTCGAGCACCTTTTGTAAGTCTGTACAACCAATGCAAAGAAATGTTACATGTAAGATAATAAATGTTTTTTCCTTACCACTTCCTTCTTATGTGTTCTTTCCATCATTGAGGTCATTTTGCCCTACTACATGGCATATGCGCCCATGCTTTCCTATGTGAAATCTCCTTCGTTTCTTATTACCTACCTCCCCACCAAATATTGATGATGAATTCTGAATCACCCTGTATAATCAATCATATTCTTATGGAGTCCATCAGGTGAAACCCATGTGTACTTATGCATGTCGTGGTATTTGTAATAAGTGTTAATTATTCTGTAACCATTGAGTTTACTTACCTGTAGGAGACATTGCCCATTGCCATTGCAGCTACCAATACCAAAAGGGCTTATCACCCATCCCCAAAGGTCAGAGTCAGTACCAACTTTGGCATTGAAGTCACCTAGAACAAGGGTAATGTCACCTTTCTTGACAGAATTCAAAATATCCTGAAGTTGTCCGTAAAACCTATCCTTCTCATCCTCATTGGCATCCTTAGTGGGGGCATAACAGCAGATAACATTCAAGTCTTTAATGCTTGTCTGAAATTTTGCTGTAAGAAACCTTTCATTAATGCACTCATATCCTAGAAGAGCATCACTAGGATGTCTGCTGAGCAGCAGACCCACGCCTTGGTGATGCTTTCCATCCTCCTTCCCTGTAAAGAGAAATTTAAAGTTATTTTTAAGTATCTCACCTTTACCTATCCATCTGGTCTCTTGCAAGCCTAGAATATCTAGGTTATAGCACTGGAATTCCTGCATGAGGTCATCAAGAGAATAATCTCTATGTAATGTCCTCATGTTCCACGTTCCTGCGGAGAGAAATTGATAAGTAGGATTTGTAAAGAAACCAGATTATTGAGATAGGTAGGGTCAACAATATGAAACAGACCCCTGATCGCAGGCATGGGACAAAGAAATGTCCTCCATCGCTAAAGACTGAAGTCATGTGATGCCCCATCATTCACTTTTACTTTACCTTAACCAGTTTTACTTCATTTACGTTATATTTATCATTTTGGGGATTTTTATTTCCTTTTTGGCATCACAGCGCTCGTTTCCAAGAGTTAGGGGTTGCGCATGCACAACTCCGATCTTCCGACTGTCACCCGTAAAGCGCATGCACAAGGACACGCCCCCTCTTGCGTCATAGCTTGCGTCGCTCATTGATTTATGCAAATGTCTTTCCCGGCGTGCAACATGACACGTGCGGGCCTCTGTAAGCCTCTTGTTAAAGTCTGGTGACATGTTGTCAGAGCACATAGTAAGTGCACATAGCACAGACAGAAAGTAGCATAGTGAAGCAGTAGTATGTAGAAGTGAGTGAGCTCAGTAGAGCATAAGCATGTAGCACGGAAGAGTGCTCAGTTAATGTATCTTCTTCATGGAAGTTTTGGTGAGTGATTTTTGGAAATAAATTTGTTTGTTATTTAAACCTTTTGAGTCTTTACTAATTTTTTCTCTTGAGCAACGTGAATTAAGTTTTGATTATATTTAGATATTTAAACTTGACAATCATTTTTGGATTCTTACTCATTAACGCTCGCTGGTATTTTGAACCCTAATGTAATTTTTTTTTTTTTGGCAATTTGTTAATTATTGCCTGGCGCCCGTCTCAGCTATCCGGAGCATAAAACAAATTGGATCAGAAAAAGGGTCCAAACTTAAAAGTATTTTGCATTTCTTTGGAGCGTTACCAGTCACCGATGTTGGTAGGAACTTCAGGCACCACCTTTTCAAGTGGACTTTTTCAAGAGCCATATGGCCTGCCTGAGACACATTAATCCAGTTTAAGCTTGACAATGCCCAACTAGCTAAGTAAGATTCAGGTACCTGCGATGGCCTCTGATTAGGATTATCCACCAGCTGATATAAGGTATCCCATGTCTCTGTTTACTTAAGGCTGGCAACCCAGAAGCAAACAGAAAACACAGTGGTAGATTCTCCCTCAACAGAGGCCCACCAGTGCAGCAAATCCAGGATCCATAATCAAGCTCAAATCCATAAACAAGTCCAGTCTAGTATGTATAAATGGTCAGCACCAGGACCCTGTGAAGTTGACCACTCCTCAGCAGGGTTGAAAAAAAAAGAAAAAAGTTGCCATAGATGACCAGATCAGTAGGCCATACTGAATTGGCAGCCTTCTCCTTCCATTCCCTTCCAAAAGAGAATATCTCTTTGAAAGGTACTAACGGCCTGCACCACGAGAAGGCAGGAGTCAGACATTAGGTGTTAGACCTGGCTGGTTCTGTGCATCATCACTGGGGATTGGTACACAGTGCTCCTTCTAGTTTATGCCTAGCTACCATTTACAGACCTTTATGAGCCACTAAATCTTGGAGTAGTTCATCATCACCAGCAAGGCCACACTGGAGATTGGTGAAGTGGAAGGGAGCCATCAGAAGACCATAACCATTTGTGCACAGAGCAGGGAACCAACATCTGAATTCAACTCATTAATTTTTCAATATATTCTGGCTATATGAAAGAAATCCATCCAAATCTCTGAACATCACTGTTTATCAGCCAAATCATATTTAAGCAGCTCCATTTGGAGAGCAGAACATATCTTGCCAAGATGATGCTTCCCCAAGTTGGGATCAAAATGAGGACCTCTAGGGAGGTCAGCAAGTGCTGCTAGGAGGCAATGATTTAATCCACAATGCCAGCCTCAAAGGGTGTCATTTTGATTAAGTACATATGCATTCCCTATCATAATGGCATACCATTACATTGATGTTCAGTTGGGACAGCTAATAAATACAAATTAGTCCTGTCATTTGACATCTGCAAAATCTGGGTTATGTGTCAAACTGGATACCTGGATCTCACATTAGTTGTCACAGTAGAGCATCATCATCATCATCCTCAAGCAGCCATGGGCTACGGAGGTCCAACCAGACCACACAGTTTAATTCTCCAAGCATATCTGTCCTGAACTACATCTGCTGCATCCGGCCACTGCACACCAATTTTAACAAGATCTTGTTTGACATTGTCCGCCCACCACATCCTAGGTCTCCCCCTCCTTCTGAGGCCTCTACACACACTGTTCATAACCCTATTCGCCAATCTATAATTATCCATATGGGCAACATGGCCAAACCAGCAGTCTCTCTCTGCACAATATGCTGCTTAAAGGAGGTTGCAGACTCCTTTGCCTAACCTCATCATTAGTTACAAAGTTAAACCACCTAATGCCCAAGATACTGTGTAAGCATCTGGAATCAAAAGCATCTAGTTTCCTGTTATCTTGTTTACACAGCGTCCAAGTTTCACTACCATAACTAACACTAGAAAGAACCAAACTATTATACAGTCTAATTTTAGTCTTTAGGTGTATACGCCTATTTCTCCACAATCTCCATAGATTCTTAAAAGTCCCGGCAGCAATACCTATTCGTCTGTTAATCTCATGCCACACATCACCAGTATCAGTTACCTAGCTCCCAAGATAACTAAACTGTGACTGGTAGGGTAAAAGTAGCCTGTAAATGGTAGCTAGGCATAAACTGGAAGGAGAGCTGTGTACTAATCCCTAGTGATGATGCACAGAACCGGCCAGGTCTAGCACCTAATGTCCGACCCCGCCTTCTCGTGGTGCAGGCCGTTAGTACCTTTCAAAAGAGATATTCTCTTTTGGAAGGGAACGGAAGGGGAGGGCTGCCAGTTCAGTATGGCCTGCTGATCTGGTCATTTACGGCCACTTTTTTCTTTTTTTTTAACCCTGCTGAGGAGTGGTCAACTTCACAGGGTCCTGGTGCTGACCATTTATACCTACTAGACTGGACTTGTTTATGGATTTGAGCTTGATTATTGATCCTGGACTTGCTGCACTGGTGGGCCTCTGTTGAGGGAGAGTCTGCCACTGTGTTTTCTGTTTGCTTCTGGGTTGCCAGCTCTAAGTGAACAGAGGCATGGGATACCTTATATCAGCTGGTGGATAATCCTAATCAGAGGCCATCGCACGTACCTGAACCTTACTTAGCTAGTTGGGCATCGTCAAGCCTAAACTGGAGTAATGCGTCTCAGGCAGGCCATGTGGCTCTTGAAAAAGTCCACTTGAAAAGGTGGTGCCTGAAGTTCCTACCAGCATCGGTGACTTCAGCCTTTAGCGGAGGAGGAACGGGTCTTTGCCCCATGCCTGCGATCAGGGGGCTGTTTGATATTGTTGGCCCTACCAATCTCAATAAACCTAATTTCTTTAAAAATCCTACTAATCATTTTCTCTCTGCAGGAACGTGGAACGTGAGGACATTACATAGAGATTATTCTCTTGATGTCCTCATGCAGGAATTCCAGCGCTATAACCTAGATATTCTAGGCTTGCAAGAGACCAGATGGACAGGTAAAGGTGAGATACTTAAAAATAACTTTAAATTTCTCTTTACAGGCAGACATGCTAGTGATGCTCTTCTAGGATATGAGTGCATTAATGAAAGGTTTCTTACAGCAAAATTTCAGACAAGCATTAAAAACTTGAATGTTATCTGCTGTTATGCCCCCACTGAGGATGCTGATGAGGATGAGAAGGATAGGTTTTACGGACAACTTCAGGATATTTTGAATTCTGTCAAGAAAGGAGATATTACCCTTGTTCTTGGTGACTTCAATGGCAAAGTTGGTATTGACTCTGATCTTTGGGGAGGGGTGATAGGCCCTTTTGGTATTGGTAGCTGCAATGACAATGGGCAACGTCTCCTACAGGTAAGTAAACTCAATGGTTTCAGAAAACTAACACATATTACAAACACCGCGACATACATAAATACACATGGGTTTCACCTGATGGGCTGCATAGGAATATGATTGATTATATATTAATTAACAGCAAATGGGCTAGTTCTGTTAGAAATACAAGGGCATATAGGGGAGCTGAAATTGGATCTGACCATTACCTTGTTAAAAGTGTCTTGCAACTTAAACTTAAAAAGCGTTGTGCTAGAGTTAAAAAATTTACCTTTAATACTGAAGCTCTGAATGACCCAGTTATAGCTAAAGCTTACCATGATAGGTTACTTAGTCATTATGACGGTCATGGTTTGCTTAATACTGAAGTTGAGGAAGAATGGGGCCATTTTAAACAGGTTTTTTTTGAAACTAACAGTACTCTTTTAGGAAAAAAGGAGCAGAGGAGGCAGAATTATTTAAGTGATAAGGCAATTGAGCTTATTTCGGAAAGAAGGAACTTCAGGAATGTCCTTAATCAGTACCCTACTAGTCCTAATAGAAAAGATTACAGAGAGCTTAATAAACGTGTAAAGGATCAGTTAGCTACTGATAAAAATCTTTGGCTTGATAGCTTGTCTGACAAAGCTGAGGAAGCAGTTAGGCAGCACAACAGCAGAGAGCTGTACCAGATAGTTAATGTTTTATGTGGTAGAAAACGGACAGGCATACAGGGATTGAAGGATAAACAAGGTAAGGTTATAGAAGGTGAGGATTCTCTCATGGCTAGGTGGGCTGAGCATTTCAGTGATGTTCTAAACAATGCGGTTAGTTCTACTCCCATTGTTTGTAATGATCATAGATGCATTGGCAGCTTTAATGTTGGCCCTATAACACAATCTGAAGTTAGTTTGGCTATCTCTAAACTGAAACTTCATAAATCCCCAGGGGTAGATGAAATTACTACAGAAATGCTCAGAGCTGGGAATGTTTTGGTTACCACTTGGATGACTGAAATTTTGAATAACTTTTATGATAAAGGCATGGTTCCTAAAGATTTTACCAGAGCTATTATTATCCCTATTTTCAAAAAAGGTGATCGCAGTTCTTGTGATAACTATAGGAGTATCAGCCTACTCTCTGTTCCAGATAAAGTTCTTTCCATGATTGTGCTTAATAGAATTAAGAATCTGGTTGACAGGCAATTGCGTGATGAGCAATGTGGATTCAGAAGTGGTAGGGGATGTGTGGATCAGATATTTTCACTTAGGCAGATTCTTGAGAAATGTTTAGAGTTTCAGAAACCTTTAGTTGCTAGCTTTGTTGATTTCAAAAAGGCTTTCGACTCTGTTGATCGTCATAATTTGTGGTTGATTGTGAGATCATATGGTATACCAGACAAGTTAGTTAACATAATGAAAGCTCTCTATAATAACACTGAGTCATGTGTGAGAGTTGGTAAGTCTTGTAGCAATTGGTTTAGCATTACGTCTGGTGTTCGATAAGGGTGCATTTTGTCTCCTTTTCTCTTTAGTTTGGTTGTTGATTATGTTATGCGAAATTCACTTCGAGGGAAAGATTTTGGCCTTAAATGGGCTGGAGATACGAAAATTTCTGATTTAGATTATGCTGATGATTTAGCCCTTATGGCAAATGGTGTTGATGAGATGAACTCTTTCATTCGAGCTGTTGATGAGACTGGTAGTAGAGTAGGTTTGGTTATAAACAGAGAGAAATCTAAAGTGATGAAAATTGGTCAGGCAGGTTGTGATTCAGTTAATCTGAATGGTTGCAGTCTTGAGCAGTAGAGCATGGTGTCACCATATTGAATGTGCTCATTGCTTGCTCAGGAAATGGCCAGTTATTTTTGAATGAATGATTACAGGGAATGAAAAGTGGATTGTTTATGATAATGTTGTCAGTAAAAGATCATGGTGTCATGTAGGAGAATCGTCCAAGGTTATGGCAAAACCAGAACTGCATTCTTGTAAGGTGATACTCTACTGTTGCTGGGATTAAAGGGGTATCATCCACTATGAGCTATTGAACCCTGTCCCAAATCATCAACTTAGATGCCTACTGTGAACAGTTGGACTGCTTAATTACAGGTCAAATGCCCAGAGTTGGTAAACAGAAAAGGAATTGTATTCCACTATGACAAAGCAAGTCCCCATGTTGCATTACAGAAACAGCAGAAGCTGCAGTAATTGAGTTGAGAAATAATGGCACATCCCCAATATTTGCCAGGTACTTGGATACCTCAGATTTCCATTTGTTCTGATCCCTTAACAATTTCATTTCCGATAGGAAGTTTTGGAATTATGACAAGATGAAAGAATGTACTGATGGCTTTATTACCATGAAGGACAAGAGTTTCTACAAGAATGGCATCTACAAACTTGTAGGTCATTGGAACATGGTCATATCTATTAATGGTAATTAAGTTCTTGATTAAATAACACATTAGTTAGTCATTGGAATGATTATTTTTGTATGCTCCATGTTTTCCCATTACTTTTGGATCAACCCAATACTTGCATGGACAATCTACACCTTATAGATTCTTGATATCTCGAGTTCACAAGGAAAGCTTAACAGTGACCACAACATGTAACTTTGCCACTACTTCCAATGGAGGATTTCATAGCCTCTTCTTCAGTCATTATCAATTAATTAAGCTAGCATGTTACCACTACCTCAATCCTTCATATGAGCAACCAAACACTAGGAATAAAGATATAGTTCAGTTGTAAATTATTTTGAACTATTCATTTCACAATTTTCAGAAAATAATTTACTGCATGCATAATTTTTTTTCACAAGCTGCCACTACAAATTATATTCAGGCTATGTTTAAATACATGTCTCTGTTAAATTATTTTAACAGTTTGTTTCATGATTTTTTTAAATAAAGTTATTTATCATATACATAAATATTTTCATCAAATTACAAATAAAAATTAAGGCACACTTGGTGTACATTTAGCATAAAATATCTCTACTACCTGGTAGTACAATCAAAGCATATGAGAAATATACATACAGTAATTTCTGGCATGTGCAAAATTCAACTTATGCAAGATTTTGTGGAGTCAAGACCTTACATAAATCAGGAATTATCTGTATATACACCGATCAGCCAAAACATTAAAACCACCTATCTAATATGATGTAGGCCCTCCTCTCACCGCCAAAAGAGATCTCACCCGATGAGGCATAGATTCAACGAGATGCTAGGTGTCACTTGATATTTGGTACCATAACTGCAACAGAAGATCCCCGTTTCCATAAATTACGTGGTTGGGGTGATGCTGCTCGTACTCGTTTCTCCAACTAAAACCACAAATGTTCAATAGGATTCATGTCCAGTGAATTTGAGGGCCATGACAATAAATGGAATTCCTCATCAAGTTCTAGGAACCATTCCTGAACCTTCTTTACAGTGTGACATGGGGCATTGTCTTGTTGAAAGACACCATCTTCGTCAGGGAATACAATCGCCATAAAGGGGTGTACTTGGTCAGCCACGATGTTCAAGTAGGTGACAGCTGTCAGTTTGCTGTACAGGGATAATTGGTCCAAGTGTTCCCCAAGAAAATATTGCTCAGACCATCACACTCCCTCCAGCCACCTGAATCCGTCTCACAGTGCATCCAGGTGAGAAGGCTTCTGTGGGTAAACATCGCACACGAGCTCATCCATCCACGTGGTGTAACAGAAAACGGGATTCGTCTGACTATGCGACCCTCTTCCAGTCTTCTGTGGTCCAATGTCGATGATTATGTGCCCACTGCAAGCGTTGACAACAGTGAACAGAGGCACACAATTGGGTCTGCTGCTGCAGAGATCCATATCCAAGAGCTTATGATTAACTGTGTGCTCGGACAGATTAGGCCCTTTACCACAATTGAAATTATGGGTAATATACTAAACAATCACCATTTTGTAAGTAGTACAGTAGCCTTCCTGTTGTTGCAGACAAGACGAGATATCCGGCACTAACCTCTGGCATGAGGCATGGCTGGCCCATGCCTTGTCGATGGCTTGGAATTTCACCTGTTTCGGACCATTTTTGATAGGTACTAACTACTGCATAGCATGAGCAGCCTACCAGCATCACTGTTTCAGAGATGCTTTTACCAAGGCGTCTTGCCATAATGATCTGGCCTTTGTTAAAATCAGATAAATCCTTTGCTTTCCTATGTTGAGATGCAACGAAATACTGCCTGTGAGAGCTCTGATCCAGGTATTATATATATATATATCATTCACAACCTTGGCACGTGACACTGATTAGCTGCATGTGTGCTTCTTTGCATAATGCAGAGGTGGTTTTAATGCATTGGCTGATCAGTGTATACACTCCCTAGATTACGCAACACTCAACTTTCACAAATTGAACTATATGAAAATCTTCTCCCATAGCCTCCATTATATTTCAGAATCATTCAAAGGTTTACAGAAAGGATTTATAGAGAGTTAACTCTCATAGGTTGCTATGTTAATCGTAATTGCCAAAGATTCTTTCTACAGAGCCTCAAATGGTTCAATAACGAAACTCTGTCACATATTTCAAAAAGATTGGTTATAGTTTCATTTTGCAAACTCCAGTGGAATGCATAAATAATACCTATTTCATTCCTGAAACACACTAATTTTATAGTGATTATATCATTGATCATATTTTACTTCTTGTGCCAAATAACATATTGTGCATGCCTGCCTACCCATCCATCCACCCACCCACCCATATACAGGGCATGCAGAAATAAGTATACAGTGTAAATAACAGGTTAATAATAATAATAGGTATACACTTTAAATAATAATTCTCCATCTTCCAATATTGTTTGATTATTCACTTCCATCATTCATCTGTTAAATTACCAGCCATACTTAATTATCTGAAAAAATAATTAAAAAAATCAATATACAATAATAGAATAGAAACTGTATGCCTACCTATGCACACGATTGAACTGTATACCTACCTACGCACACGATTGAACTGTATACCTACTTCTGCACCTCTCTGAATATATATGAAGTATATGCAGGACATACATACATATATAAAATATATTTGGTTTTATTTTAATTAAGGGTAAAAATAATTGTTCTCATTAAGTGAAGTTACTGGCTTAACTGATGAAGGATATGAGTGTATATCTTATATCTGGATTCTGTAAACATTTACTGTTGTTACTACCATTGTGAATTTTTGTATGCAAATTTCATATATTGTGATATTATAATCAATGCACTTTTATACTTTCACATGTGAATTTGTGTAAGTTTCTACATGACCATCAAGTATTTCACTTTTCTTGCTCCATCTACTAAAAGTAAAACTTTTTCAACTCAATCCTTATTAGGGTTGCCAGAGCATCTCTTTCAAAGAGAACATGTTCTTTTTTTTGCTTGGCTCTTTTTTTTCTCCCTTTTTTTTGTATCAAAATATCCTCTTTTTGATCTCTTTTTTCAATCAAAAATATTTATGAAATATGACATGTGTGATGACTCAATCAATATGCTGACAACCCCAGCAACAATGTCAAGGAATGACAACACTGCAAGACAAGAAACAGCCAGACTTCACATGTAACTTCACAACAACAGATCAAATATTAAAAGTTACATAATTTATCATATTTCTTTATTTTGACAGTTCCAACTAAGAGCATTGTATGTGTTGTTATAAAAATGTGAATTATAATTAATATAAAACAAAATCTTCTTCTCTTTCTTTCACTTCTTGTAATGTTCAAGGTCACCTACATGCAGCTTTCCTTCCTTCCAGAGGGCCTTGGTCCTCCAGGAGAAGGTATTAAACATTCTAACGACTAGCACATGCAGATATTCTGCCCAAATGCACTAGTAATATAGTAATGTTATTATAATGCCATTTTTCTATTCACGTTCTTTGCATATCCTTCAGTAGCCCTATGTTGATTTTATCAAATATAAAAATCATATTTTTATATCCTATTGACAGTTGTATTGAAATTTATGTTTGTCCTCTTTCAGTTTTTGGGAAAGGGTTCTCTTTTCATCTTTTCAACTTCTGGCAACCCTACTTGTTATTGACTTTGACATCAACTAAAAACCATCTTTGTCATCTTTAGCACAAGGCTAATTTATGTCTTATTTAGTGAAATTTTCAATATTTATAAAAGAAGAAATGTTATTATTGAAAAAAGGTTTTTAATCCATTATTTACTAAAAAGTCACAAACATCAAGGACATTAGAGCACTCCTTGCCAATACACACCTGATATCAGCTAATTTCTTTAGCTAATGTCAAATCATAGAAGACTGGGGAGGAGGAACTTTGAAATTTTATTAACCAGAATGGAGACAACAAATAGTAAATATAATACTATATTTAAATATATGACATATTAAAAGCCAGGGCCTAAATAGCAACCTGTGCTTGAACTGTAACTAAATAGAGCAAAATGTGAAAATGATGGCCAAATCTCAGGCAGGGACACTAATTGTGGTCACTTTAAGTGCTTGATTTGACATTGAAATATTGCTAGAAGTTTCTATAAAAAACTGGAACAATTTGTGTAAACTGTAACAAATTGTCCGGGTCTCAGCTATTTTTACCTGGGCTCAAATTATTGCCAGATAAAACCAAGGAATTGCAAATTGTAATCCAGCTAACTAATTGAATATTTAAAGGACTATAATTCAGTGTAAGGGCCTCAGCCACCATCTCCCATTTTTCACCTGCTTCAGTTACAATACCATATCTTTCTCCATAGTTACTACAGATTAGAGATGTGTTGGTTTCTGGTTAAAATAATCTCTGTCGAGATTATTTTTGTTACTTTTTTTGAGACTTTTGCCTGCAATCAGATTTTGTTCTGGGTTTTTTATTAAGTGTGGAAAGATGCTTCGTTGTTTAACTTTAACTGCTGCTTAAAATACATGTATCCAATGTGATTATTTTGTTGTGAGATTTTTTAAATCTGGAACGAAAATTTGTAGTTTAACAATATATGCTGTTATAGTAACTTTGTCTCTAGAAAATAAATATATAACACAGTTCTACACAATTTGAAGATATATAAACATATAACACTATTACACTGTAAAGTCCTTCTTTTAGCAATTGTTGCTATTAATGCAATTGAAAGTTCTCTGTTCAATTTTCACCAGAGTCATCAACAATAACAGAAAAAAAGCAAACAATAGTCATAAAATTACTGTGCAATGTGATATTTATGTTTTAGGTGGTCCACCCATTCACTTTTACTTTTATCCAGTTTTGTTTATTTACATTATATTTATCAGTTTGGAGATTTTATTTCCTTTGTGGACTGTCTCGATCCTCTTCCGAGCTGCAGGAGTTGCGCATGCGCAACTCTGACCTTTTGACTGACAACCACTAAAACGCGTGTTAAGAACATACCCTCTCTTATGTCATAGCTTACACGATCGTCAGTTTATGCAAATGTCTTTTCTGCTGTGCAACATAACAAGTGCGGGCTTTTGTATGCTGCTTGTTATACCAGTGACATTAGGTCACAGAGTTAGCAGGGGTTGAGTTGATGTAGAGTTATAGTGGAGTAGAGATGAGTGAAGTAATGAGAAGGAGAGTTGAGTTATTGTGCATCAGTGTAGACTGAGTTTTTGTTCGAGATGTAGTTGAGATTTTCATTTGATGTTTGGTGAGTTGAATTTTTGGAAATAAACTTTGCTTGTTTTAGAAACTTTTGAATCTTTGCTATTTTTTCTCTTGAGCAACGTGAATTAATTTTTGATTAGATTGTATTTAAGCTTCGCAATCGTTTTTGAATTCTTACTCAATAAGTAATGCTTGGCAATTGTTTTTGAATTCTTACTCGATAAGTAATGCTTGGCAAATATTTACTGAACCCTATTTCAACTTTATTTGGCAAGTTATTATTGACTGGTGCCCGATTAAGCTATCCAGAGTTTGAATAAATTGGATCAGATAAAAGGTCCAAACTTTGAAAAGTTATTAATCTTTGGAGCATTACATAATCTGCTTGTTCCATCCATGCTCCCAGCAGTTGTTAGTACTGGCATTTCCTGATTGCCTATCGCCAAGGGAGTTATTTACACTTTTTCACTCTGTGCACAAATTCTATGAACCACTGTGTCTGCATGTTTCAAAGCCATGGCTTCATTATCAAGACACTACTCTTGGCCCATGCGAACAAAGGTTATGTATTACTTGTAAATGGGTCTGATGTCCAGACTTCTCTTGTGGCTGAGCATTGGTTTTGGTTGTGGGGCACTACTGTTGCAGGGGTTGATTTTCATGAACCCATGAACTGTTAATTTATCATTTTTTCTTTATGTCTATGATGAGTTCCTATGGGGGTGGAGGTTGATATATTTTATTGTTACATGTGGTGTATCTATTTTTGTATATGGTTAGTTGCTCATATAAATCCTTTTTTTTTTTGGAGAGGTGGAGAGGCCAGAATTTTTACATTTTTGAAGTTAGGGTTAGCTTTTATTTGGGGAACAATTTGGGTCAGAGCAGTATCATTTTTCTGTTGAATATTTTTTTGGTGTTCTTTTATTCTTAATGCTGCAGAACATTTGGTTTTACCATAGTATGGATTGGGTTGTTTTACCTCTGAGCAGCACATTTTTGCACACAATGGGCTAAATGGCCAGATCACAAGGACCCCGAAGGCTCAGAGAAGGTTGGGGGAGGGGATCCACTGGAACAGCTGTTAGGAGACAGATGGCAGCCTCCTGTCAAAGCCATCCAGTGTGTTCTTTAATGTGCACAGGGTATGGCTCTCCCGCACATGGGGCCACGGCTTAACGTCCCATCCGATGGACAGCGGCCTTTTCCAAGCCCATTACCATAGTAGGGTTGAGATTCATTATCGTTAGGTACAGTAACTGGAATCTTGTAAACACAACTGGTTTTCTTATATTTAATATATTACTTGCTGGTTTTACTGGAATTTTAACATTAAATGGTCTCATGATATTCCTTAGTGTTTCTGCTAGCCATGGGATTGGAGATATACTAGAAGTATATTTATTTTTAGCAGCTTGTCTCTGGACTAGTGGTACTTGTGTATTTTTGAGACTGGCTTCTGTACTGATAGATTTGACTTTGTTATAATGGCTGTTGGGTATCCTGCTTTATGTGTTGTAATAAAAATAAGTTGCCATTTTTGGGTCCGCCCAGCTCTGGTGGTGGCCAGTTCACCACCCATCACAGATTTCAATGATATTTGGCATAAATGTTGGTACACAAAAGATATTTAATTGTCCAAAATATTTTGAGGCAAAATATTTTTTGTAAGGAGTTATAATTGTTTAACCTAAGATGAAAAATATACAAATTGCAATTGTGATTAAAAGTTTTTTTTCCCTTTGCTTCTATGGTAAGTGAGAAAACCAAATTTGGTATACTGATGTAGATTTTGCTTATTAATTCAATAAAAAAACAAATTTGGGAAATATAATATGGTTTTGAAAAAAAAAAATAAAACACTGAAAATTTTAAAATGTGTGGACCTATAGATACAAAATTAAAACTGACATGTGTTGTACATTATACTCTATAGAAACATATGAAATTTATAATACGGCCATTTCTTTGATAATGAGAAAAAATATTGAATTTGTACCAATGCTATCACTAATGATGCACATCAGTGTACCGCAATGGCACTCTTGTGTCAGTGTATTAGAAGAGATGCACAGAGAGGCTACCAACATGCTTTGCTGCTTTCATTCAAGTACGTACCATTCAACTGTTACTCACAGTTATAATACTGCTGTTGATAAAAGTTCACATCCTTTTTACAGATGAGCAAACTAAAAATCCCAATATTTAGAGGGAACAAATTTAGCAATACAAATATTGGGTTGCTGAGCTGCACTTTTTTGAAAAAAATGGACTACATGGCCAGGTCACAAGGACATTGAAGGCTCAGAGAAGGTTGGGGGAGGGGATCCTCTGGAACAGCTGTTGAGAGACAGATGGCAACCTCCTATCAAGACCATCCAGGGTTCATTAACGTGCAGAGAGTATAGCTCTAATTTACTAATTACTACTAATTTAAATGGCCATTTGATTTGAAATGTGGAGGCAGAAAAATATACTGAGAGTTACATAAATTGTACAAATCACTGGAGGAGGCAAAAAGAGTTTATTCACTTGGGGTAGTAAAAAATATTTTTTGAGGGTGGCAAGAAGCAAATTTACTTGAGGGGCTGCAAAATAATAAGTTTGCTGGTGATGTGTGACATGAGATAAATAGAAGAATAGGGATTGCTGCTGGTACTTTTAAGAATCTATGGAGTATGGAAAAATAGGCATATACACCTAAAGATTAAAATTAGGCTGTATAATAGTTATGGTAGCAAAACATGGACCCTTTGTAAGCAGGATAACAAGAAACTTGATGCCTTTGATTCTAGATGCTTACGCAGTATCTTGGGCATTAGGTGGTTTGGTTATCAACCACCTATTGCCCAAGATACTATCGCAGTATCTTGGTCATTAGGTAGTTTGTAACTAATGATGAGGTTAGAAGAAGGAGTCATCAACCTCTTTTAAGCAGCATATTGTGCAGAGACTGCATTGGTTTGGCCATGTTGCCCATATGCATAGCTGCAGATTGGCAAAGAGGATTATGAACAGTGTGTCTAAGGGTATCAGAAAAAGGGGGAGACCTAGGATGCAATGGGTTGACAATGTCAAAGAGGATCTTGCTAGAATTGGTCTTGAGGGGCCAAAATGCAGCAGCTGTAGCTCAAAAGACACGTCTGGAAAGCAAAATTGCACAGTCTGGTTGAACCTCCGTAGCCCATGGCTGCATGAGGATTTTGCATGTATGTATATATGGAGTGGGGATTAAGCAGCACCTTTGACACAGTTGTAACCCAAAACTGAACTACAGATTATAAACCTGAAGCATTACTAAATGGTCAACCTCCAAGCCCAAGGGTTGGATGGAGAGGAATTCGATTATATGTTTAGTGCTCATATAAATCCAGTTTTTTGGCTCTTATTTTGGGGGCCGAGTCCACCCGAACCAATTGGACAATTGTTCATTCTGAGCCTGATTTGGCAAAAAAAATTCTGTATCACATCATATAGTGGCAGACTGGGTCACTGGGACACAGGATATTTCCCAGTAGACTGGTTACAAAATCTTATCTCGAGGCCGGTCAGTATCGATTCTTAATTAAAAAATAATGGCTATGCAACCGTGGTCAAATGTGGTGAATTGGTTAGAAAAAAATGTAAAATAATGGAATTGATATCTCTGGGTTGTGGGGCATAGGCCTTCTGGCCAGAGTTGTGAAACACTGACAGGTGAGGCCGTATCTTCACCGTAATGCAAAACAAAAAATATTTGGAAAAAAGTCAAAAATTGACTTTTTACAAATTATTAAAACTATATCATACTGTAGCTAATTGGCCAGTGCATCTGTCATTACTTTTTTTTTTTACTCCTAAAGTTCAGGTATGGAGAAATGCAGTTTTTGCAACTAAAAACGGTATTTTTTCATGATCAGCATTAATATACTAATTTCCAATTATACGATATTGTTAGAAATTATTTTTAAACTATTTTTTTCTTCTGGTATAAAATAAAACAAAATTATGTGCAAAGAGGTTTTTTTTTTTCGCATGATTTTTTCATATAGTGAAAATCAGTAAACATTCTACATGATTCCGAAGCTAAATTTTATATCAGGCTAATCGTCAGATTATAACCTTCATAAATTGCAAAAAATTAGTTGTTCCTAGGCAGGCAGGTTCTTGGGGGGGGGGGGGGCAAAAGGGCATCATGCCCACCTTCTTTTAAAAATGCTAGCTAGAAGGGTAATGGAGGCCAAAATTTATTAAAACTTGTGCATATTTTGTGCATTTTTCACAAAATATTTTTAAAACCTATAAAATGAAAGTGAAAATGTGATACTGGAATGGAAATAGTCTCTTCTAGGATTTTTCCTTAATTTTCGAAAATATCTTAAAAATTAACAAAAAAACTGCTCTTTTTAAAAAAATGGTAGATTTTGTAAGTAATTACAAAGTGTATACTGCCATTTTTTTCCAGTTTCACACTCTTTTCTGTCATAAACCTATTTCAATATTCCCAAATTTATTTTTATCATTTTTCCCAGCATTCTATGCATAATTCCCACTCTTAAAATCGAAAAAATGTGGAAGTAAAAACATCCTTCTTAGAAATTCTGGGTGCAGCTGCATTTAATTACATATGGCTCACTGAAGCAAACAAGAGGCCAGATGGCTGACACATGCTATCTCTGTTCCGTGTGCTGTAAGTGGCACCCATTATGTTTTGGTCCAGTATATTGGAAACCTTTTGTAAAGTTAGTAGTATTTACTTTTTTTATATTTAAACCTTAGTTTTCATTTCAATATATTTATTTTCGGAAATTAGCAATCTTTTGGTCATTTGATCAGTATTGATTTTTCACAGTTATGCTACATCTTATGGCCGGCCTACAACTTGTTGCTGTGGATATTTTAACATCGCATTAGGATACATGTTAATTTTTATTTTATTATTTATTACTTTTCCAGTAAAGCTTTGATTTGATATCATTTTCTGAAAATAAATGAGATCTTGGATATGGAAGCAAATTAATTTCCGTTAGTTAGCAATCTTTTGATCGGCTGATTTATCAATCTTTCCGAGTTATGCTAGATCGGAGGCTGGCTTAACTGTTGTTGCAGATATTTTACTTAACATCCCATTAGGTTATAAGTAATTTTTCTTTCATTATTTCTTGTATTTTTTTTTCTTAATAAAAAAATTTTTGAGCTTGTACCATTTCTGAAAATGAATGTCTTGGATATGGAAGCAAAATAGTTAAAAATAACTTAAAATTCTCTGTGTTGAACAATAAAATTTTAAAGTTTATCCTTCAAACTATCTGTATGTTGAAAGTTTTTAGGAGAAAACTCAGAAGCTTTACGAAGAAGTGACAGCACTCCATCTTCAGTGAAGTGATGCTATGTGGTGACGTTAGGTCTGTTTAGACAAAGAGCTTCTTTCTGCGTCGTGAAGGGCAATTCCAGTGTCTCAGTTGCAGGTGGGGACAGAAGAGGTCATTATTTCAATAGCCTCACAGACTATGGTTTTGTAGAAAGTGGACACACGTGCAAACAGTGTGGCATGCTCCCAATCTATTGTTACCATGTGCTGTACTGCTAGCTTGTTAGCTTCTTTTGGCTGACATCAGTTTGGTGTTCTGCAAACCTCTCTTGTAAAGAGCGTATGGTTTTGCCGATGTAATAAACAATGGAATTCTCTGGCAAATGTAGGAAAAATCGGTATACACCTGATTTTTCAAGTAGGCTAAATTTGTCCCTGTCCCTTTTGATGAATTTCTTCAGATTTGGAGTTGGGCTGAAAACAATTTTAATATTTTGGGCTCTGAGTAATTTGTGGATTGATTCACAATAGGCACAGGACACAGTTCACATAGGACAGGAATGTAAGAAATAGGTCCAGCAAAGGTTCTCTTCTGTTTTTGTTTCTATAATTACTGCTTAATTTGTCTATTGTTGTCGAGTTGTAGCCAAGGGAAGCAGCAATGGAATGGATGTTCTGAATTTCTTTTTCAAGCAGCTGCTTGTTTGAAGACACAGTGAAGGCCCTATGTGTGAGGGAACGGAAGGCTGAAATTTTGTACACCCATGGAGTGTATGAGTCCACGCATATGACGGAGCGGACGTAGGTAGGCTTTCGATATACTAACATCGTCAAGGCTCCTGCGTCCTCTTTTTGGATGAAAACATCTAAATAGGGGATGGCACTGCTATTTTTCTCCTCCTTCGTAAAACGTATCGTAGGATATATATTGTTGCAGAGTCAATGAGGCTGTTTAATTGCTCATTGCTGCCATTCCAAATTAAAAATATATCGTCGACATAGTAACACCAGAAGGGTAAAATTGCTGCTGTGTTGAAGGACAATCTTGGATAGAATGCTGGAAAGGGATGAGCCCATGGGAGCCCCTGAATCCTGCCTGTAGATTTGGTTGCCGAACTGGAAATAGTCGTTTTCAGTGGTGAGTTTTAGAGCCTCGTGAATGGCCTTGATTTTTAGGAAAGGAAAATTTTTGCATTTCAATAATTTTTGTCCGAAACAACATGACTGCATCAAAAACTGGAGTGGATGGGAACGAAAAGACTACATCAGGTGTGACTAATTTGCTGTCACTCTTTACAAGAGAGGTTTGCAGAATACCAAACTGATGTGAGCCAAAATAAGCTAATAACAGCCACCGCCGAGCTAGCAGTACAACACATTGCAACAATAGACTGGGAGCACGCCACACTGCTCGCACATGTGTCCCCTATCTATAGAACCAAACTCCTCAAGGCTACTGAAATAATGACCTCATCTGTCCCCAAGTGATGCCCCATCGTTCACTTTTACTTTACCTTAACCAGTTTTGCTTAATTTACGTTATATTTATCATTTTGGGGATTTTTATTTCCTTTTTGGCATCACAGTGCTCGTTTCCAAGAGTTAGGAGTTGCGCATGCGCAACTACGATCTTCCAACTGTCACCCGCTAAACCACGTGCACAAGGACATGCCTACTCTTGCATCATAGCTTGCGTCGCTCATCAAATTAATGTAAATGTCTTTCCCGGTGTGCAACATGACATGTGCGGGCCTCTGTAAGCTTCTTGTTAAAGTCTGGTGACATGTTGTCAGAGCACATAGCACAGACAGAGAGTAGCATAGTGAAGCAGTAGTATGTAGAAGTGAGTGAGCTCAGTAGAGCATAAGCATGTAGCACGGAAGAGTGCTCAGTTAATGTATCTTCTTCATGGAAGTTTTGGTGAGTGATTTTTGGAAATAAATTTGTTTGTTATTTAAACCTTTTGAGTCTTTACTAATTTTTCCTCTTGAGCAACGTGAATTAAGTTTTGATTATATTTAGATATTTAAACTTGACAATCATTTTTGGATTCTTACTCATTAACGCTCAGTGGTATTTTGAACCCTAATTTAACTTTATTTATTATTTTGGCAATTTGTTAATTATTGCCTGGCGCCCGTCTCAGCTATCCAGAGCATAAAACTAATTGGATCAGAAAAAGTGTCCAAACTTAAAAGTACTTTTTCCAAACTTAAAAGTACTTTTGCATGTTCTTTGGAGCATTACAGAGGTGATTAAAAGAAGTGGCGCAACGAACAGGGATTCGCCAGTACTAAAAGATAGTGGTCCAAGAACAGGGACTGTATATTTGTGTATAAATTTTGTATGTTATTTAACGTGATTGTCAAAGATAGTAATTTTTGAGCCCTATGTACTATTTATAGATTTAATGGCAACTTAAGCCGAAAATTTTTGTTGAGCAAGAAGCTTAACTTTTTTGTGTATTAGTCAAAGTTACTGAAGTTTCAGCGCAGTTGTTGCTGATAGTTAAGATATTTATTGTATGTAAAGATTAGAAGTGTCCGGGCACACACATACATAGGCACGATAGAAAAGCTTTTTTTGATAAGCAAATTTATATTTTTGCAAGCTTAGTTGTAGCTTTAGTATTGTTGTATAGCAGTACTTTTGAGTGCTGCTCAAGATAAAAAAAGGTTTCAAAATTTTGGCAGACCGCTAAACATGTCTGCTAGCAGTATGGCCGATTCTGCCATAATGACTCCCGACTTAAAAAGAGTAAAGGGTAGGTTGCAAGATGTAATGATGCAAGCAGAAGTGCTAATGAATCTGCTTGATGATCATCGGGAGAAAAGGGGACGACAACAAACCCTAAATTTGCTGACAATGCTACGTCAGCTCACCAACGTAGAAACTTCGAACGTAAGGTTCCATTTTCTGTTCCATCAGAAGCAAGTGATAGAACAGAGTATTATCAACTGCCACAACAACGATTTGCCAACCCATCTATTAACTATAGTCCTTATGTTAATTGGCCTTTACCTGAGATAAGGTTCGACGGTTCAAAACGTCCGTCATCATGGACATTTGTCAAGTCCATGGAGGAGCACTTCCATTTACATGAAGTGCCAAGCAACAAAAAAGTTGTTTTAGCAGTATCTTGTCTAATTGGATGTGCTAAGCAGTGGTGGAATAACATAGGATGTAGTCATGGAATTGAATATTGGGAAGAGTTTAAAATTGAAATCATGGACATATATCCGGCTTATAATGATTTTACAGAACTAGCTACAGAGTTGTTTTCACGAACACAAAGGGAAAGAGATGACATAGAAAAATTTATATGGGGTACAGTAGAGTTATACCAGCTGTACGATGCTGATGCTGCTGAAATTGATATTGTAAATTGCATATTGTCTCAATTGCTTTTGCCCATTAGAGAATTCCTAGAAGTACGAAACGTGAATTCAATTTCAGATTTAGTCAAATTGGGTCGGCAATATACTGCAAGAAGAGAATCTGCAGCAAATCCATTAAACCAACAATGGATGCAATCCCCAAAAAAGCAGCGCTATCAGGTTGAGTCTCGTAGAATGACTCCCGCACGACCGGAAGTTACATGGTCCCGACAATTTGCGCTGAACACGCCTAGAACTATAGAAAATTAACAAAGCAGAGAATTTGTTCCATGTCAAGCTTCAAACAATGACACTAGACCTAAAACTTTTTTTAAGAACAATAGAGAAACTTTCAGATGTAATTTTTGTGGCCAACTAGGACACACAGAACAATATTGTTATCAAAGGAATAAGGATCTTTGAAGCGAGAGGCCAAAGTTCCTCAAGAAAAACCCTCTCATGAGTTAAGTCTTGCTACTGTGGGTATACATAATGTCCTACATTTACCTTTTGTGAAGCTTTATCACGATAAGACCGAATTCATAGCTTGCATTGATACAGGAGCTTATATTACATGTCTACATAAGAAAGTATGGGATAAAATTCAGAAAAATTGTAAACTGAAATTGCAGCCGTGGTCCGGTGGATCTTTGAACTTAGCTTGTGCTTCCAAGCAGTGTTTTCCGCAAGGAACTGTTGAGTTACCTATCACTTTAAATAATGTGGAGATAAGACTTGAATTCTTAGTAATAAGTGAATTATTATATGACTCTTTAATAGGAATAGATGCGATACGAAAACACTTGATTGAATTTGATTTTGCCAGTAATACTATTTCACTGAAAGCAACAATGAAAGAAAAACTTGATATCGATCAGATAAAATCAGATATTAGAAAACATGCTGACAACGCTCATTTGGAAAATAGCGAGAGAGTTAAGTTAGAAGCTATGCTCAATGCTAATTACGAACTTTTAACAACAAGCCTGGCAGATGTCAGATTTTAGAACATCATATCGACACAGACAATAATAGACCTGTATATAGCAAACCATATAATTATCCTCCCAGTAAAGAAGAAATAGTTTCAACACAAATTAAAGAAATGTTAAAGGATGGGATAATAGAACCAAGTTTTAGCCCTTGGGCTTCACCGGTTGTTCTTGTTAAAAAGAAAACAGGTGATTTGAGATTTTGCGTAGACTATCGAAAATTAAATGCTGTTACAGTCCCCGACAGATATCCACTACCTATTATTCAGAATCTACTAACACAACTGGCTGGCAAGAAATTTATTAGAACACTAGATCTGTCTTCAGGATATTGGCAGGTATCTGTATATCCACCAGATTGGCCCAAAACAGCTTTCCTCACAAAAGATGGATTATTCCAATTTCGTTGCTTACCATTTGGCTTATCAGGAACACCCACCATGTTTCAAAGTCTTATGTCCGTGGTTCTGGGTGATCCAAAAGGAAAAATTTGTGAAGTATACTTAGACGACCTAGTTATTTTTTCTGCTGATTTTTCAGAGCATCTACATGATTTAAATTTGGTATTTGCAAGGATAAGAGAAGCTGGACTCACCATAAAATTTTCTAAATGCACATTTGTCCGAGAAGATATTCAATACCTCGGTTTCAATGTTAATACAGATGGAGTAAGAACATTACCTAATAAGGTTGAAGCCATAGAATGATTTCCCACACCGCGCAATTCGAAACAACTTAGTAGATTTCTAGGAATGTGTGGTTGGTATCGACAATTTGTACCTAATTTTGCTAATTTGGCCGAACCTTTATGTGAATTATGCTGAAACCGAAAACGGTTCCACTGGACACCTGTTTGCGATACAGCATTTCAGACCTTAAAGGATGCATTGTGTCATGCTCCCATGTTGGCCTTGCCCGCAGTTAGGCAGACCTTTTAACATCTGATGCTTCGGATGTTGGTCTCGGTGCCATACTGAGCCAAGTACAGAATGACAATTGTGAAAACGTTATCATGTATGCCAGTCGCAGTTTGAGTCACACTGAAAGAAACTACAAAGTGACTGAAAAAGAATGTCTAAGCGTAATATGGGCTCTACAAAAATTTAAAGTACAATTAGACACGTCACACATTACTATTTTTACCGACCGTGCTGCTCTACAATGGTTGCAGACATCCACCAATCTAACAGGTCGTCTAATGCGCTGGGCATTACGCCTACAAGAATTCAATTTCAAGGTCGAGCACCGAAAGGGAATGGCACATCAGCTACCATATGCATTATCCCGTGCTCCTGTGTGGCCGGCAGAAGTTACGCCAGAGCTCGAAGATAAGCCTTTTGCTCCTTCACTCGCCACAATAGTTCCCATCGAATACAAGGAACACTTAATTAAGGAACAACAAAGAGATTTAGAACATGGAAACTCAATATCCTAGTATAGCTTCAAGTATTGTTGGAAGAGCCAGACATTTCAGATTAATTAATGATATTTTGTACTACTGCAGACGACCAAGTCAAACAGGCAGTTATCGCCCATTTATTCCCAGGAATTTAAGAGAGTACCTACTCTGAGAATTACATGACATACCTTCAGCCGGACATTTAGGTACACGGAAAACATATCAGAAAGTGGCCAAAAGATCATATTGGCCAGCTTTTAAAAAAAGGCATAAAAACCTATGTAGAAACATGCTTAATTTGTCAAACCACAAAATTCGATCAGAACTGTCCTTGTGGTCTTATGAAAAGCACGACCTCCAATGAATTAGTTGGCATGGATTTAATGAGCCCATATCCACAAACGCAAGCGGGATCGTAATATATTCTAGTGTTAGTAGAATATTTTTCAAAATGGGTCAAAATATTTCCCATTAGAAATGCAACAGCAACAATCGTAGAAAAGAAATTTGTAAATGAATTTATATGCAGATACGGGGTACCCAAGAGTATAGTTTTGGACAATGGGCCCCAATTCATTTCAAATATGCTTGCTGAAGTATGTGAAACGTTTCAAATAAACCACGTATATACAACTCCATATCATCCACAGTCAAATTTGACCGAAAGAATAAACAAAATATTGGTAGGATGATAGCTGCTTATGTTGAAAATAGACATAGTACCTGGGATAAATATTTGCAACAGTTTTCCTTTGCTTTACGCACTTCATTACATGAAACCACCAAATTCACGCCTTCAAGGATATTTCTTGGGAGAGAGCTGACATTACCCTGGGATAGACTCATTGGCCAACAGCATCTCCACAATCTATTGAGTTTAGAACGGAACAGCATATTCGAGCCATTTCAAAGGCACAAGATAATTCCCTACGAGCACAACAAAAGCAACGAGAAGATTATAATAAAAGATGACGACATATGGAATTTAAAGTAGGTGATAAGGTCTTGGTAAAAACACATCATAAGAGTGATAAAGAAAGAGGATTCATAAAGAAATTTGGACCATTATATGCTGGACCATATATTATAAGGAAGAAACTTTCTCCTCTTCTGTATGAATTGGCCAATATGACCACTAATGCCTCAGTGGGATACTTTAATATTGTAAATATCAAAAGATATAACCATTCTATAGAATTTTCCAGATCAAAAGTAGATGCTCCACAACAAACCCAGGAGAATGATGGCTCTGATGATGATGATGATGATAATGATGTTGAACCTTTACCAAGAAGAAGAGAAAAGAATAGGTTAGATTATCACCTATTACATACGACAGGACAAAGCCATATTCAGCTGTTCCATCGACGTCAAGAGTGTGACGAGATACCGACACAACAACCAGATCCTGCAGAGCGACAACCAGCAGCGAAGCAGTCAACATAGCCGAGATGACGTCACAAGCGAGATCTTCAGCAACGATTTTACGTGAAGCAAGCCAACAACGACGGAAAGATGTCATTGGAACCCGACTGGATGATTTATCGCAACTGAGTGCCAACAATAAAATTTAAGTATTTTATTTTTCTTCCACTTGCCACTTATTGATCTATAAATGTTCTCTTTTCTATGGAATAGATGAAGACGAAGAAGAAGCTTTATTGTGAATTATATAGTTAGCAATGTTTAATTTCTTGTTGAAACTTTGGAGTTTCGATATTTATTTTCGGAAAGTGAATTTACTGTAGTTTGAGTTTATACTGTGTGAACAGAATTTTTTTGTATTCTTGTTCATCGAAGTTCTAGCTGTTATATTGTATTAACGTGATTTAAAAGGTATTTTTGTAGATTTTTTTCGTTTCAGCTGACTGATAACTGAAAATTTGTAAGTCGATATTGGGAAGTTTAGAAATTGTAAAATGTTTATGGATATGAATGAGGAGAGTGAAAGAGAATTAGTGATTTAATATTTTTTCATTTTTTAATTTTGTATTGTAAAATAACGTGTGTTCCCAAGTGAATTTATGAAAAAAAAATGAGATTCATGTAAAAAGTGATTGGCTGAAATGCTATCATTGTATATTATAAATTATTTACACGTTTTTTTTTCTTTATTCTTAGATACGATGTTATGTATATGTGTTTAAATCTGTTCAGTGTCATCAGTGATATTTATGTGTCAATGATGCGTAATTTTTGGGATGACATTGGCAGTATTTATTTGTATATATATATGAGTTGACCATGATGATGACTGCAGAATTTTTTCTTTTTGTGTACCTTTTTGGAGCTGTCCCAAATGGCTAAGTCTGGTGACCGAGTTGTCACCAGCATAACTCCTTTGGGAGGGGGACGTTAGCTCTGAAGGGGGAGGTATCTTATAATTATTTTATTTCAGCTAGCTCATGATTGCTGTGTATAGGAGAAGAATTAGTGGATGATTACATTCCTGCTTATTTGAAAAAATTTGAATTTTCTTAGCTTTGCATATTTGATGTAATTAGGAGGAGATAATGGTGTTCGAATACCCATTTTTTTATGTGATTTAGGAGAAGAATTTAGCTTTCACATATTTTTTGATTGCGGTTAGGGGATAAGCAGAAATTATCACCCCACTAGCAATGTATGTAATTTTTTTTTTTTCTTTTCATGTCTTTAACCTTTCTAGAAGTTAAGAAAGCTAGGAGTGTACTAGCCTTTTCACTGTACAGTTCAAGTTATGCCAATTTCGAGTTTGTATCAGAATGTGATACTAGGTAGGCCGATAATGCTAGTATACAGTTAACTGTCACAGCCACTGGTATGTATTTACAATAGGATAGCTGTTACACGCTTTTGATAGGAGAATTGGGAGGAAGTACCTTTGGTTGTGCTGGAAAATTATGTCAAAGTGAGAATAGATCGTCTTATCAAAATCTGCATAAGCATACTTTTACTTGTTTATGTTGAGCCATGTGTAAATGACGTGAGATGTGATGTTTTCAAAACATCAAATTTTATTCAAAATTTGCTCGTCAAAATCTGTTAGGTCAAATCTTTTGACTCCCTTTAGAAGGGGGAGTTGTGATGCCCCATCGTTCACTTTTACTTTACCTTAACCAGTTTTGCTTACTTTACGTTATATTTATCATTTTTGGGATTTTTATTTCCTTTTTGGCATCACAGCACTCGTTTCCAAGAGTTTGGAGTTGCGCATGCGCAACTACGATCTTCTGACTGTCATCCGCTAAAACGCGTGCACAAGAACACACCCACTCTTACATCATAGCTTGTGTCGCTTGTCAATTTATGTAAATGTCTTTCCCTGCATGAAACATGACACTTGCGGGCTCTGTAATCCTCTTGTTAAAATCTGGTGACATGTTGTCACAGTAGACAGAGAAGTGAGTGAGCTCAGTAGAGCATAAGCATATAGCACGGAAGAGTACAGTCAGTTAATGTATCTTCTTCATTGAAGTTTTGGTGAGTGATTTTTGGAAATAAATTTGTTTGTTATTTAAATCTTTTGAATTTTTACTAATTTTTTTTCTTGAGCAACGTTAATTGTTTGACTAGCATTTATTTTTTACATTTTGACAATCATTTTTGAATTCTTACTCATTAACGCTCGCTGGCATTTTGAACTCTAATTTAACTTTATTTTTTTGGCAATTTGTTAATTATTGCCTGGCGCCCGTCTCAGCTATCCAGAGCATAAAACTAATTGGATCAGAAAAAGGGTCCAAATTTAAAAGTATTTTTGCATGTTCTTTGGAGCGTTACACCCACCTGCAACTGAGACACTGGAATCGCCCTTCACAACATGTGGAAAACTCTTTGTCTAAACAAACCTAACGTCACCACATAGCATCACTTCACTGAAAATGGAGCGCTGTCACTGCTCCGAAAAGCTTCTGAGTTTTCTCCTAAAAACTTTCAACATACAGATAGTTTGAAGGATAAACTTTAAAATATTATTGCTCAATGACAGAAAATTTTCAGTTATTTTTAATTAATTTCTGAGCAAGAAGGTCCTTTTAATTGTGTACTTGAAGCAAAATAGACTTCCTTGCTATGGAAATCAGCCACCATATGGGAGGGCAATTTCTGGAAGGCTTTCCCTCTGCTAAACTCACTGTGAAAGTTACCCCCCCCCCCCATCTAGAAGATTATAACTTTTTTAATGAGTTTTTAAACATAGATGATAATCACAGCGTTACCTGCTGCTCTTTTGGAATTGATAAATCAATAGATATTTTGTGGAAATAATTTTTGCCGACATCCCGTATGTCATCAAAAAATTTTTTCGCAAAATATTTATTGATTTATCAATGCCAAAAGATCAGCAGGTAACACTGTGATTATCATCTATGTTTAAATCATTAATAATGCTAAATAGTGTGATGAGACTATTATTTATTTCCATCTTATTCTGTGCAATATAAAGGTAATAGTTGCCACCTGAGATCATAGATGGCGTCAATGGTCGGCCCAAAAATCTCGGTGATAGAGTTTAGGCTTAAAATTAGCAGAAAAAAAGACAAGCTGGCATTAGTTCAACTGGGAGAACACTCTGGCATGTTTCTGGAGAGATCCCCTATGTTGGCGAAAATTTTTTCCACAAAATATTTATTAATGAGTTTTTATGTTTATATTGAATGATTTTAATTAAAGGAACACCCCCCCACCCCCACCCCCAGTACTTGGCTGTGCCACACAGATGATATAACTCTTTTTTTTTTTGCTTTGGTGCTCCAACTTTTCTGCACTTAGCGAAGATCATCAAAATTCAACACCCAAAGAAAAAATTCATAATGTTTAGTAAAAAGAGCAGCCAGCCAAGGAAGTTTTTTTTATATTTCATAACCAGTTCAGAAAATCCTATGAATGTGAGAAGTCCAAGTCACTTTGTATAACACTGGCCGCATTTAAAATATACGATACTGAAAAAAATCATTAAAAGAAATAAAAATCATATTTCAGGTTGACTATTACATTATTCAGGAGGAAATTGCCTTTTTATAAATATATAATTTAATTATTTTTATTCATCAGATTTTCCAAAACAAACTTTAATTGTATAGTGCAACCTTTTTTTTTTAATTAAAGCTATTTAATTCTCTATGACACTGTTAAATATTTTTAAGCACTTCAACACGTGGACTATGCTATCAAGTATCAATAATTATTAAGGAGAGATTTACCTACCATGCCGTAGAGGATGGGTAGTAACAGGAACTTCTTGGGAAGCTTTCGGTGAAAAATTTAAAATTCGACATTCTGGCCAGCAAGTGACGTCTCAGTGGAGATTAAAATAAGGATGATGGCTGCCAATGGTCTACCCGCATTGGTGAATGAAATAACCATTTATATTTTTGATGGCATAGAGTGCTTAAAAAAGTTACCACATCACACTGAAAAAGGCTTATTAAAATCAATATATTTGAATATTTATATTATTTATTTTCATAAAATTTGTAATTAAATTCTATTTAATTTGGTATATAACACGATTTATTTCCACTGATTGGTTATTTTGTAAAATAATTCTAAAGTTGACTTATTTATCTGACTCAGCGCAATTGGCAAAAGTCTGAAATTTTCTCAAAGTATGGTACCGAGAAAAAAATTACAAAGAGATATTTACTTGAAACAAAAAACTTAATTTTTTATGTTATTCAAAATAGCCTTTTTATTCATGTGCATTATAATCATTTCTGTCTATTAGTTTTTTTTTTAACAATTTTTATATGTGTTGCCAGATGCATTTTTTTACCACATGACTAAAACAGTCCTATTAAAAGTTATCTTCTTTTTTTGTTAAACACTGTATTTTCAGAAAATCCAGAATTAAATGCTAATTAATTTGGCATATAACAAACCATACTTCCTTTCATTAGCTATTTGGCAAAAAAGTTTTAATGTTAATTCTTTTTGGCTGAGCATAGGGAGAAATAGTTTGGCCTCTGGATGGAAACCAGTTTTTCAAGCTGGACACTAAAAGGGTTAAAGCATTTCTTCCATTTTGTAACTTTTTTCTTCATACCATACTTTGAGAAAAGTCCAGGCTTGTTCCAGAGTCCAATAAACAAGTCAACTTTAGAATATGTAAAATGTACTTGGACTTCTCACATTCACTGAATTTTCTGAACTAGTTATGAAATAGAAAAAAAAACACTCCCTTAGCTGCTTTTTTTACTAAACATTGGGTATTCTTTCTTTGGGTGTTAAAGTTTGGCGATCTTTGCTAAGTGCAGAAAGGTGTGTGTGCACCAAAGCAAAAAAAAAAGCATTATATTGTCTGTGTGACAGAGCCAAGATACTGAGGAGGGGGTTTGTTTTTAAAATCATTCAATATAAACATAAAAATTCATAACTATTAAAAAATTATATTTTTTTAGACAGAGGGGGAGTGAAACATTTACAGTGAGTTTAGCGAAGGGGAAGCCATTCCAAAATTGCCCTCCCACATGATGGCTGATTTCTGTAGCAAGGAGTCAATTTTGCTTAAATATCCTAGACATTCTTTTTCAGAAAATGGTACAAGCTGGAAGTTTTTTTACTAAAAACCATGAAATGATAATAAAAAAAAATTACATATAACCTAATGGGATGTTAAATAAAATATCTGTAACAACTTTTAAGCCGGCCTCCGATGTAGCATAACTCAGAAAGATCAATGAACAGCTGACCAAAAATCGCTAACTTATGGAAATAAATCTACAGAAATGAATTTGCTTCCATATCCAAGACCTCTTTTATTTTTGGAAAATGATATCAGATCAAAGTTTGTTGGAAAAGTAGTAAATAATAAAATAAAAATTAACATATAGCCTAATGCAATGTTAAAATATCCACAGCAACAAATTGTAGGCTGGCCATACGACGTAGCATAACTTTGAAAAAAATTAATACTTTTGAATTTTTGCTATTTTTCTCTTGAGCAATGTTAATTGATTTTTGATTATATTTTAATTAAACTTGCCATCTTTTTGAATTCTTATTTGATAAGTAATGCTATATACATAACGAACCCTATTTCAACTTTATTTGGCAAGTTATATTGCCTGGCGCCCAATACAGCTATCTGGAATTTGAATAAATTTGGATCAGACAAAAGGTCCAACTTCAAAAGTTAATAATCTTTGGAGCATTACATGTGCACCAAAGAAAAAAAAACAGCATTATATCATCTGTCTGGCACGGCCTAGGTACTGAGGGGGGGGGGGGGGAGGTTGCCTTTAAAATCATTCAATATAAACATAAAAACTTGTATTTTAAAAAATATATTTTTTTTCTAGGTGGGGGTGAAATTTTCTACATGAGTTTAACAGAGGGGACGCCTTCCTGAGTTGGGTTGTTTTACCTCTGAGCGGCACTTTTTTGCACACTGTGGGCTAAACGGCCAGGTCACATGGACCCCGAAGGCTCAGAGAAGGTTGGGGGAGGGGACCCACTGGAACAGCTGTTGGGAGACAGATGGTAGCCTCCCGTCAAGGCCATTCAGCGTGTTCTTTAACGTACACAGGGTATGGCTCTCCTGCACACAGGGCCACGGCTTAACGTCCCATCCGACGGACGGCGGCCTTTCCAAGCCCATCAGTGTCCCCTACGGACCATGGGCAGGGCGGGAAATTTTGCGGAGATAAATCTGAACACTGACAAAGCTGGGACTCGAACCTGGGAACTACAGATTACGAGCCTGGCACGCTACCGACTGAGCCACCCCTGCCCCAACGCCTTCCTGAAATTGCCCTCCCACATGAGGAATGATTTCCACAGCAAGGAAATCTATTTTGCTTCAATATCCAAGACATTCATTTTCAGAAAATGGTACAAGCTCAAAGTTTTTTACTAAAAAAACAAGAAATAATAAAATAAAAATTACATATAGCCTAATGGGGTTGGGTTGGGTTGTTTTACCTCGGAGCGGCACTTTTTTGCACACCATGGGCTAAATGGCCACGTCACAAGGACCCCGAAGGCTCAGAGAAGGTTGGGGGAGGGGACCCACTGGAACAGCTGTTGGGAGACAGATGGTAGCCTCCAGTCAAGGCCATCCAGCATGTTCTTTAACGTGCACAGGGGCATAGCTTAATGTCCCATCCGACGGACGGCAGCCTTTCCAAGCCCATTGGTGTCCCCTACTGACCGTGGGCAGAGCGGGAAATTTTGCGGAGATAATCTCAACGCTGACACAGTTGGAACTCGAACCTGGGAACTGCAGATTACGAGCCTGGCACGCTACCAACTGAGCCACCCCCACCCCACCTAATAGGATGTTAAATAAAAGATCCGCAACAACTTTTAAGCCAGCCTCCGATCTAGAATAACTCGGAAAGATCAATAAATCAGCCGATCGAAAGATCGCTAACTAACGGAAGTCTACCATAGAAGCAAATCTACAGAAAAGAATTTGCTTCCATATTCAAACCTCATTTATTTTCAGAAAATGATATTAGGTCAAAGTTTTACTGGAAAAGTAATAAATAATAAAATAAAAATTAACATATAGCCTAATGCAATGTTAAAATATCCACAGCAACAAGTTGTAGGCTGGCCATACGATGTAGCATAGCTATGAAAAAATCAATACTTATTGATCAGCCAAAACAATCACAAATTTCCGAAAATAAATCTACTGAAATGAAAACTAAGGTTTAAATATTAAAAAATACTAACTTTACAAAGGGTATCCAATATGCTGGACAAACTGTAAAAAACACTTATAGCACACGGAATGGAGATTGAATGTGTCAGCCATCTGAGTCTTGTTCGCCTCAGTGAAGCTTAATTAATTAAATGCAGCTGCAACCAGAATTTCTAAGAAGAATGTGTTTACTTCCAGTTTCTATTTTAAGAGTGGGAAAGATGCATAGAATGTTGGGGAAAAAATGATGAAAAATATCTTGGGAACACTGAAATAGATTTACGACAAAAAAGAGTGTGAAACAGGAAAAAAAATGCCAGTAAGTATTTTGCAATTATTTCCAAAATCTATCATTTCTAAAATTAACAGTTTCTTTTCTTAATTTTTAGGAGATTTTCGAAAATTTAAGGAAAAATTTGTTGATAATAGTTCAAATCACACTTGTGAGCTTAAATCAGAAGGTTGCTTCACCAAATAAGAAAGTTAACAAGCAAATCGGCAATATCATTTAGTGCTTCTAAGAAATGGCAATCAGAATGCTTTATCAAATTATTTATACTGTAGTTTAATAAAATATGCATCAAATTAAAAAACAAAATATTATTTTTGGAGCCTCAATTATATATTTTATAAGATATATAAAAAAAATTACAATGGAAATTTTCAATTTTAAAAAAATCTATTTTTTTTTTTTGTTGTACTAAAAATGTATACATGTCCTTGGCACCTCAATTCAGATTCTCCGAACAGATGATCCGTATAGAGATGACGTGGACACTGGAAGGGTTAATAGATTTCGAAACAAAATATTGAAAAGCAAGCAATTTACCTGGCGTACAGGACATCATCTCCAATGGCCACTTAATTTTTTTAATCAACGGACCCCGGATTGGCATTTTTGCCAAAAAAGGCCTCTCAGAAATAAAACTGAAGACAACTCTATCCTAGACTTTTTTCATAACCTGGGGCTAACATATACAATTGAAATTAGAAAAACAAAATCTCTTCTTATCATCTGAATCTATACCCAGACAGGTTACATAACATCTTGTACATCCCATTAAAATGATTATGAAAAAAAAAGTATTTTTGTCCTCCTTTTTCATGGCTAGAATATATAGTTGTCCTCTTTCACAAAATCAATTTCAATCAGACCAGTTCACCACTCATCACAGATTTCAATGATCTCTCACATAAATGTTAGTACACATAAAATGTCTAACTGTCCAAAATATTTTGAATCAAAAATTTTTTGTAGAGAGTTATAATCATTTAACCTAAGGGAAAAATATACAAATTGTGATTATGACAAAGTTTTTCTTTGCTTCTATGGTAGATGTCCAAATTTTGTGCTTTGATGTAAATTTTTATTAATTCACTAAAAAAAATTGCATAATATATTATGGTTTTGAAAAAATGGAAAATTTTTAATTGTGAAAAAGTGATGTGGCCCTATAAATAAAATATTAAAACTGACTTATGTTGTACATTATACTCCGGAGAAATGTATGAAATTTGGATATATATATTGAATAAAGAGTACTGAGCTAATTGAGGGGTTTGGGAGGTTGTTGATGTGCTGATGATGAAAATATAGATGTTTTAAATTTTTGTTCTACTAGATGTTGAATAGATTAAAAATATTGGACAGAGTTATGAGTGATCAGAAAAGGAAACGTGGTTTGGGCACATATAGTGTTACATTATAACAAAAATTACAGTAGTAGTACATTATGTCAAGGGTTTTTAGGTAGGATACATGGTTTTTTTTTTTTTTTTTTTTTTTTGGGGGGGGGGGGTTACATTATGAAAGAAAATACATTATTATGAAATTATGAAAATTTATTATCATTATGAAGGAAAAATTATTAACATTATGAAAGAAAATACACTATTATGAAATTATTATGAAAAGAAATACATTATAAGATTAATAAGAGAATATTATTAACATTATGAAAGAAAATACACTATTATGAAATTATTATGAAAAGAAATACATTATGTCAAGGGTTTTTAGGTAGGATACATGGTTTTTTTTTTTTTTTTTTTGGGGGGGGGGGGGGGTTATGCTTTGGGTTACTAACCTCTGGGCATTTTTTGAGTGTGGAACAGCAGTTTGTTTACAATTTTTAGTGTTTTTGAAATTGTTTTAGCCCATTGGGTTATTCAACCCCTGGGGCTTTGAGTGCAGAAAAGCAAATGTTTAAAATTTTAGTTTCATAGGTATGGAATTGATTGAACTACTTTCAGGACTACTTTCGGACAAAAAAAAAATGGTGCCATCAGTGCTACTTTGTTAATAATTACCAAATAGTGAAGTTGTAACCAATGTTATCACTAATGATGCACTTCAGGGGACCTCACTGAAGCTCTTGCACCTGCACACTTGGTGGTGAGGCTACTGATATACTTTGCTGCTTGCACCCAAGCATGGCTGTGTAACTCCAACCACTCCAACTACCATTTGGCAGCTAATCACAGCTATACTCCTTGCTGTTGATAAAAATACAGTGGGGACCACTAGGGAAGCAGCCTATCTCTATCAAGGAAGGCACAAGAGTTCCAAGCACTGTCTCATTTCAATTACAATACTTAAAAATATTTAAATTTTATTATTAAACCATTAATGAACATCTCAATGTAATTATTCATGAATTAATTGATATAATGATGTGGTTGGAATGCTTTAAAGAGCATAAAACAGGGAAGGTTTGTCACTTGTGAGTTCGATGGGACCTGTGCTTTAACGGTAAAATATGTCTTATCCTTTGGTACAGATGAAAAAACATAAAAGCCCAGTTTTTGATGGAACAAATTTAGAAATACAAATGTTGAGTATAACTTGTTGAGATAATTAAGGTGACCAGACTCTGATTGATAAAAACCATGACAGGTTATTAAATTTTCTGATTTCAGATTACTGAAAGTGGAACATTTCTTCTCCAAAGTGCACCCCCCCCCCCACAGCAAATTTAACTAGAGTAGTAGCAGAATGGTGCAATAGGTATGACTGCTAATTCACAGTAGGTGGAAAGTGCAATAATTCATCCATTCTAAGAGTGTTTATTTAGCATAGTTGCGACTTGAAACTGCACTACAGATTATAAATGTGAAACACTGCTGAATGGCTGATCTCTAAGGGAGCATATGTGTGGAAGATAGAGATGAGTTCGAATTCAGTTTGCTGTCTGCCCGAACCACATGAACAATTGTTCAGCCCTAGCCTGATTTAGCAAAAACATTTTTCTAATGAATCCATTATAAGATATATAAACAGAAATGCATGTCACTAATCATTTATTACATTCTTATATTATTAATTGAAATCACAATTAGAAGGACGTTTTTGCTCAGAAATTAATTAAAAATAACTTAAAATTCTCTGTAGTTGAGTTGGAACAAATAATATTCCAAATACTAGTAATAACAATGTTCGTGGATAACAGCATTATTATAATGCAAAGAGCCATTCATTTATTAAAGAAAGGGAATAAGTAACTAGAAGGACACATATCGCCTCTGGGGCATATGAGAATCTCATTTTCAAAGATACGGAGATACAGGTAAAGGAAAAATTCATTTCTTAAAAGTTTTAATTTGAGCTAGCGGATGATGGAAAAAATCAAAATAGTAACTATTAAATCAGCACTCTAGCGTCGATTTAAATATTAGAGGAAAAATTGTCTTGAGCCAGGAGGGATATGAACCCACGACCTCCTGACAACGTCAGGTGCTCTAAACCACTGAGCTACCGGCCGCCGATCAAGATCTCCTCTAATTAGCGGCTGTATGAAAAAAAAATTTTTTTTTCTAAATTTATTTTTATGTCTAAAAAATTGCCTGAATAGCGCCAATAGGAAACATGAAAGGAATGTTCATAGCGCTAATTAGAGGAGATCTTGATCGCGGCCGGTAGCTCAGTGGTTTAGAGCACCTGACATGTTGTCAGGAGGTCGTGGGTTCATATCCCACCCGGTTCAAGACAATTTTTCCTCTAATATTTAAATCGACGCTAGAGTGCTGATTTAATAGTTGATTTGGAATACGTCGAGCTTATTTCATTGTTTATGCAAATAGTATTTCATTAGTAATTGTACAACATAAACGTATTCATCTTTTAATTCTTAAATCTCATAAGTTATATTTTCTACAACTCAGTCAGAAAAGTGGATAGATTATTGTTCTCAGTGAATATCTCTTAAAAACTACCACTAATTTTTCAAATTTCTATTTAATACATATTATTTGTAAAACTCGATAACAGCTCTGTTGTTTCTTCATTTCAGTGATTTGTAAAGATATATATATATACTAAAACAACTAAATATTTGAAAAAATGTGAATTATATTTCATTAGTACTAATAAAACTAAAATATAGTTTTCTAATTATCATTTTCATTGTTCTCAATCGAAACTTCATGAGGTTCACATTCCACCACCAAAATTTCATATTTCTATCATTAATACCTTGTTGCAATATTGTGTGAAATTTTGTAATTTTCAATCTTTCTCACCATTAGAAGGCACAACTAGAGTGTTCAAAAGATTCCAAAAGTGCAAATCATAGTATTTTATCAATTCCTATCTAACCCTAAAAGGATTTTTTCATTTATCTCTAAATACAAACATTAACTGCTAAAAAAAAACTGTGTCCCCCCCCCCCCCGGTCTAACAGGTCAATTCGTTGTTGCCAATGGAAACATCATGGCATTCACATTACACCACCAAATTTAAAATTTCTAGCTTAAATACATCATTTGCAATATTCCTTTAAAATTTTGTAATTCGCAAATTTTTTCACCGTTAGAGGGCAAAATTTTAGATTTTGGAAGATTAAAAAAATGTGAATCATAATATTTTATTGATTTTTCATCTAACTCAAAAAGAATTTTTCATTTATCTCTAAAAACAAGGAATTATCTGCTAAAACTAAAAAGGTGTGTTTTCCACCCCCACTGGGTCTAAAAGGTCTACTCATTGTGAGAAAAGGAAACTTCGTAACCTTCAAATTCCACCACCAAATTTTCAAAATTCTAGCATAAATACATCGTTTGTAATATTCATTTGAAGTTTTTGAATTTTCAAATTTTCCCACCGCTAGAGGGTGTAATTATATATTTAGAGATTCGAAAAGTGCATATCACAATATTTCATCAATACCTATCCAACACAAAAAGAATTTTTAATATGCCTTATTTAATAATAATTCCTAATTTTAACAAAAAAGTTTGATGTCTATAGATGAACAGACAATGAAACTATTATCTCGTTTTCAAAGAAAACGAGATAAAAATAATCAAAAACTGCATGGTACATATTTTTAATTGCTAAAGATTGAAATTATAATCAAAAATATTTTTCATTTTAATTTTTTTTTACAACTGTAAGAAATATTTGTAATTTCAATTATTCTGTTTCTGTCCGAAGTAATCTGTGCAATTTTTAGCCCTAACTTATCTCTGGGGGGGGGGGGGATGGGAAAAATGTATATACAAGAAAAATAATATATGATGCAATGTTTTATCACATTGGTCAATTATATATTTTCAGAAAGTAATGCCGTCCCGTGGCCGAGTGGTTAGAATGCTTGGCTACTGATCTAACGGACCTGGGTTCGAGCCCCGGATTTAGGCATGGATGTGTGTGTTGTTTTTCTGCTGAGGTCCTGCCATCCTCTCAGATCTCCTACTGTGGCATATAAACTGACAGGCTCCTGTCAGACCTCTGTGGCAAGCAGCTGCTTGAGAGGGTATTTATTATTTTTTATTATTTGAATAATAGGATCCGACTTAGGCTACGCTGCAGTTTAGGGTGCTCAGCCACCACGTTGTACTTTTCTCCAGGAAAACCTGTAATGTTCAGTTACAATATATCCTCTCAGATCTCCTACTGTGGCATATAAACTGACATGTATGTTCCAATGTTTATGACTGATATATTCTGTTTAGAATAGTTCTCTCTAATGAGATTATTTGTTTTCAGGGCTTTTCTTAAGTCGATTCTTGAAATTTACCTTTGATATTTATTTTAGAGGCTTTTCTTAAGTGCAAAACGAGGTTTCATTGTTTAGCGATAAGCGTTGTTAATGAAATCTTTTGATGAGATTATTTATTTTTGAGGCTTTATTTCACTAAGGAACAAGGAGTTATTTTTTAGCGATAGGAACTGTTAATTAAATCTAGTTTTGATGAGAATATTAATTTTTGGAGATTTTTTCAAGTGCAGAATGAAGGTTTATTCTTTAGTGATAAGAGTTTTTAATAAAATCTAATTTTGATGAAATTGTTTAATTTTCGGGGGGGGGGGGGGTTAAGTGCGAAACGTGGGTTCATTTTGTAGAAATAAGTGGTGTCAATAAAATCTTGTTTGGATTATTCTCAGTAATATTTTTAAGTGCAGAAACATGATTTTCTTTTATATAGCGTTGCATATTCCTTTTATATATATATATCCTTTAAAATATATATGTAAGGTAGATGTGGAACGGACTACTTTTACAATACAGACTTTTTTTTTTCAACACGGCGAAATAAAACAAGATGGCAGCTGACAATATAAGTCGGAGGCAGAACTGCAGTTCTGCTTCCGACTTATATTTACCTTATTTATTATTCCATTATTGGAATAATAAGTGGGAAATCATATAGTATTTTTTCTGCTATTAATATGAGTGTAAAAATATTAATATTTTTCTACAAAAGTAGCAGCAAATGTCAAGTATTTTATCATGGCATTTCCTCTAGAAAAATATTAATACTTTTTAATCTTTATATGCAAATAGTTTGCTATAAAAGCTCCCTAAACACACTGGAGACCATAGATATTGCTCAATTAATTTTTTCCACATCATTGGTATCTCGAACCTGTAGCGATGATTTGGTTGTAGCGATGTAGATATACTGGATGTTGTTAACAGATTTTATGAAAAGATCTAGTCACTAAAGTCGTTACTGTGGGAGGAATGGGGGTCTGTCAAGGCTCCATCCTTTAACAATTAACAGACTTCGTGCACCACTATTGTTCATTTGCAGTGAAATTTCAGAGTTGGAAACATGCTATTGCATAATAAGATTTAATCACGAATGTGCTGTGGTAGATAGTTTAAAACATTTAAAAGCACGGTTTTTTGGGAGCAAGTCTCAAAAGTGAGAGAGTGCTTTACATCTTATAAGCTAGTTATAGGTTCTGCCTTAAGATTACCCTTAGTTCTATACAGCTTATCACTGTGGCTCTTTTCACCTAAGAGCCACTAGAAAAGAATATATAGAATAAGACATATTTACCATATTTTGCTGGTACAATTGCACTTTGCAAACATTTGCAAGAGATCGTTAATTATGCTACCAGTCCGGTTTTAATGGAGTACACAAACAGTTGCTGTTATGCTGGTATATTTGCTGTGAGACAGTCCCGGTTCTTTTTTGCCCATTCTTGAAGTTGTATTCTACACAAGTTCATGTTACACCGGTTCCTTATTTCCGTTGGTAGAGTCCACAGCTATTACTTGCACATATTCAACTGTTGATTCACTATGTTTATCGGGTATTATGCTATTCACTATGAATTATGCTATTGCATATTAGGTTAATATACTGAGATTGCAGTTTAGGTTACTATGCTAAGCCTGTGTAAGTGCTTCACTGCAATGCACAACACTGATGCCTGTTAACTGTTAAAGGATGTAGCCTGGCAATAACCGAAACTGCAAAATAACCAAAAAGAAAAACTTTTAAATCACAATTTCTACATTTTCCCATTTGGTTAAAGCAAAAACAATTTTGACTCGAAATATTTTCGGTAGACATTTTATGTGTACTAACGAGTAATCCAAAGATCATTGAAATTTCTGACGGGGAGTGAACTTTTTCCAAAATTTTGGTTGACATGGAATGATCCTAAAACTAACCGTTCCTTTAGTTTTAAAGCCAAGCTCGCAATTTTTCTAGATATTCGTGTTGGAATGTTTTAATTCCCTTAATATTTTATATATATAGTCAACCAGCCATCATCAATGTTTATTTCTAGGCATTTTCGCTGTTTACAGATACGCTAAAAGAGACCATAAATCTTTGACCTTCCAATTACCAATGTTAAGGAAGTCGAAAAAAAATTACAGATATATAATTAACTACAAGACACTTTAAAAATAATTTAGCGAACTTCAAATATAAAAATACATACCGAAAAATAATTCACGAAAGAAACAGAATTTAATTTTGTAATTTTCATATTTACGATTGAACTTTAGCATACAAAATCAGACAAATATAGTCCGCTAATTAGGTTGTCGACTTCCTTCCTGTCTGAAGAAATATTTTGCAATTTCTTTACGTATTGAATGCTCTCTAGCAGTATTCTAACCAGGTTCTACTTTGCTGAGTAATAATATCGTCGTTGCTGAGTAATATCGTAGATAACAATGCCTTCAAATTCCAAAACCTAAGAGCAAACAAAGATTTAATTCAGAACTCCATCCAAAACCTAAGAGCAAACAAAGATTTAATTCAGAACTCCATGATGAGACTTCTTGCGGCCGCCACCAATTTGATCTCATTCGAGCCCAATTCAACCTCAATCGACTTTGATGCGGGTTTATATCATGGAGGTAGGAAGATAAGGAGAGGCCCTAACGCGCTTTCCCTGTCCAAGGAAAATGATGCTTAGGCAGCAGGGCGGTAGCCATATTGTTGCATTCAAAACAAACCGTCTGCCGCTGCAATCAAGCCTACTTTTCAGTGCTATACTCAGTTTTACTGTGCTTTAAATACGGGAAGATTATTTTTTTACGACTAAGAGAAAGCCCATTTAAACTATTTGGAATTTATATTGCTTTTTTTTAATGCAATGAATATTTCCATACAGAATTACTATATAGCAGAACTATTTATGTATTTCGTTGAATACGACAATAACAAACAATTGCAAGATTTTAAAAGTTTATTTATACTACACTGATAACAGTAGAAAACATTTCATGGATAAAAGTTATATGCAATAGCAGCATATAAACCGCAAAAAATTACATTTGTAAAATTAAAAAATTAGCTGTTTTACGTTAAAAAAAATTCTCATTCCACAAAAATTAAAAAAAATTTGCTTAACAAAACTAAATAAAGCCAATAGTATAAGAAGTAAAAAAAAGAACTAAAAAATATATAAATTTATACAAAAAAACGCCCCAGATGGTGGCTCGAACATACCAGCTCTATGTTTGTACCCTCAGCTTTACATCTCTCCCCCATCTCATGCTCATTCTCCTCCCTCAACCAGAGTTAACAATCAACACAAAATACACAATTATTACAATCTCTCAAAAAAAAAATCTCGTAAGGATTGAAATACATCCTTCCTCAGCCACAAAGGAAAATTTCAAAATAATATCTGAAAAAACTATATGAAAAAAAAGCAACTAAAAATTATACTAAGCAAAAATAATAAAAAATTAAAAAAATATAAATAAAAGAAAAAAAATATATCCACAGGGTGAAGGGAATATAATACCCATTTAAACAAAGAAGGCAACGTTCCAGACAGTGGCTTGAACCCGACATCTCAGTGCCTGACTCCTCAGTCTCTCATACCTCCCTTCATGTACGTCTAACCTACCCCTCAACCGAAGTAAAAATAAAATAGCTACAAGCAATAAACTCGTTCTATTTGAAATCCAAACAGAATTAAATAAATTCAGCATTCACCTTAAAAGGGACAATTAGAACCCTATCAGAAGAATTAACGAAAAGGAGAAAAGCATTACACTCTCCTCTCCTCTTTTAACTAAAATTATTTAAATAATTTGAAACATTTTCACCCTAATGACGCTGTCACTCACCTATGACAATTTACACCAGATACATTAAATTAATCTGAAAATGAATTCAAAAATATAAGCCTCCAATCCAAGAAAAAATGGGGGCATTTAAACAAAACCCTTAAATGCTATCCAAACTTAAAAAAAAAAAGAAAGATTATATTTCTCACCTTATGAAAATACTTTATTGTAATTTACTTTTCCCTTCTTACACTGCACTTATTAAATCATGAAGAGAGAGGAATTTAAACACTGAAACATTTAAACCAAATAATATCTAACACTTCCACCTAAAATAAAATAAAAAACAAAAAAAAACTCCTTGATATTTTAATCACCTCTATTTAAAAGTATGTAAAATCATCATCCATTAAATAGAATACACACTAATATTCAATTACAGCCAACAAAATTTTTTAACTGCGAAAGCCTGCAGAAGGAATTCTCAAATAAGTGTAACGAAAAATCAATCAATCAATCAATAAATATAAGAAGTACATCTTCATATTTATCACTAAGTACAATCCGAAGAAAATTAAAAAAAAATCTGGTGAAGAATCGAGGTTTGTAACACGAAAAGTGTAATTTCAACACGAAGTTGCTTCTATCATTATATAATTATTTAAACTTTTATAAAATGACAAACTTACCGATGAAAAGTAATTCCTGGTATCTTTTTTAAAGGGCGATTCGTGCAGCCGTAAGCTGAACAGGGTGCCATAATACAAATGTCTAAAAAATTAAATTTTTATAGCGCAACACTTTATTACTCATCTATACTACTGATCACTGTTTGAATAGAACAACATGGCTGCCGCGCTGTAGCCGAAGCATCATTTTCAAGTGCTTAGGGCTCCTGCTCTTATCTTCCTACCTCCATGGTTTATATCTATCCATTCAGCTATATACAGTAGATCGTAGATCGGTAATTCATATATGAAGTACCAGGTACAATGGTACCCATAACCTCCTCCATCTGAATATATGCATAATTGGCATCAGTGTAAAAACAAGTAAAGTAAACCACGCATTGGTGGGTCCCTAAGGGCTAAAAATCAAAATACAAGAAAGTAGTAAGGTTTTAGGTCTCTTGTGCATTACAAGAGACCTAAAATGTGAAACTTTCTTTGCTGAAAGCCATCATCTTAGGCCTCTTGTATCTGTTCAAGATTTCATGATCGTAATCAAATAAGCAAGATATGATCTCATGCGGGTTGCATGGAACTGACTCGAAGAAACCACGCGAAATAGACTTAATATATGAAGAGATAAGATCGATGCCCAGGTCTTTTTGTAGCTGCCTATTAGTTACGAACCATGGGACATCGACCGCACGCAAGATCTTATTCTGCAAGACCTGAATCTTATGGATGTTAGTGGGAGTTGTGTTCGCCCAATTTGGGAAAGCATATGAAATTATATGTTGGATGACCATGTCATAAAGTAATAGCTTTTGACCAATAAATAGGACAGAGTTTCTTCTGAGAAGAGGTCCCAGCTGGCATCTGACATCATTAACCTTAGTGATGATCTCACGTATATGGGGATCCCACTTGAGCTTTTTATGCAAGGTAACTCAAATACTTGACAGTTTCTTGCACTGTGATAGGTTCATCTAAAAATAGAAATGTTTGAGGGTTTTTAATCCTCCTACCACTGAAAAGAATGGCATTACTTTTTCTAGCGTTAATTTTCACTTTCCATTTATCGTACCAGGATTCCATTTCATCCACGCAATTCTGGAGTCTTCTAATTGCAAACTCAACTCCAAGGGTAGGGGAGATGAGAGCAATATCATCTGCATATTAAGCTATAACAATGCGATCAAATGATGGAATATCAAAAAGATACAGTGAGAAGAGAGTAGGGCCTAGGAGAGAACATTGTGGAATTCCAGCGGCCATTACCCTCTTAGTAGAGATGGATGATTTGATATGAACCTGGAAAGTTCGAATTACAAGGTACGAATGGAGAATATAGGTAAGGCCAATAGGTATCCCAATCTCGATTAGTTTGTAAATCAGACCATCCGTCCAGACGCGGTCAAAAGCCTTGGCCACGTCCAGAAACATGGCACCAACTGTTTCTTTCTTATTTAGTGCCTCAGCAATAGTTTCAACTACCCTGAGGATCTGTTGATCTGTAGATCATTTACGCCTGAATCCAAATTGAGTTTCAGGTAAAACAGGGTGAATGGAAAGGAATTCTTCCAATCTGTTGAGTATAATTCGCTCAAACAGTTTTCCTAAACAGGAAAGCAAACTGATAGGACGACAGCTGACAAAGAACGAAGGGTCCTTACCTGGTTTATGAATCAGCCTGATATAGGCATTTTCCCAAACCTCCAGAAAGACATGGTGTTGGAGGAGGAAATTAAAAATTCCACACAGGTGAGTTATGGATTTTTTCGGGAGGTGCTTAAGCGTCCTATTGGAGAGGTTGTCAGGACCTGAAAGCTTGTTGGGCTTTAATTTATGAATGACCTGAATCAGTTCAGAATGAGATGTAAAAGATATCCTTGATCTTTCTTCCTGACTGAAACTTCCTGAAAAACAAACTTCCGGATGAAAAAGAGTTTCTTCCACCTCATCACAGGTGTCATTATCAGAAAGATCAGAATTCTCCTGAAACTGCAATTCGAGGGCATCTGAAAATGCTTCAGATTTGTCATCCTCATTGTAACATAAACCAGCCATCCCACGGATGGAGGGATAGTTCAATCGAGGATACATTAAGATTTCACCATCTTCCATATGGAGTTATTACGTGTAGAAAGTGAGCAAAGTTTTTTATTCCAGGTAAAACTACGATGGTCCTGGAGCTTTTGTCTAACCTCAGTTTTGAGGGAATAAGAAAACTTCTTGTCTTGGACATCTCTACATCTTTGCCATTTGTGTCTGGCTTTGTTCTTGAATTTTACGAAATCAGAGAGAGCCCTCGGAAGAATGTAAAAACCTTTACGAGGTTTTTGTAAAGTGGTTTCCACTTTACTTACAATTGAAATTTGAAACCACTTCAATTCTTCACTGGGTCAACAAAGCAGTAAATGTAAGGATTGAATCATTTATCTTTCTGAAAGAAAGAGATTTGCATGATCCGGAGCAGGCGCGTAGCCATGGGGGGATGGGAGGAGGCTCTCCGACCAAAGTAACTAGGAGTTGGCAAAATTCGAAGCGACTTCGTAAAATCTAGATGAGTTCTAAAAAAATTGTAATCTTTTTTTTGCAAAATTAAGGGGAGTTGTCAAAATCGAGGCAACTTGGCAAACCTACGGCAGTTTGGAAAATGGAGAGACGGCATATTTTAGAGCAGTTGGCAGAATTCGTAGCCACTTAGTAAAATACAGGTGAGTGGGCAAAATTGGGACAACTTGGCAAAATCTTGGGGAGTTCGTAAAATTCGGAATGAATTGGCAAAATCGTGGGTAGTTAGCAAAATTCAGGTGAGATGTAAAAATTTCGATTTTTTTTTCAGTAAAATAATGGCGAGTTGGCAAAACTTAGGGAGTTTGTAAAATCTAGGAACAGTTTGGTAAAATTCGGAGTGACTTGGCAAAATCCTGGGGAGTTGGCAAAATTCAGATGAGATGTAAATATTTGGATTTTTTTCTGTAACATTGTGGCGAGTTGGCAAAATGTAGGGGAAGTTGATAAAATTCGGAGTGGCTTGACAAAATCGTGGGGAGTTGGCAAAATTCAGATGAGATGTAAAAATTTGGATTTTTTTCTCTAAAATTATGGTGAGTTGGCAAAATGTAGGGGAAGTTGACAAAATTCGGAGTGACTTGGCAAAATCGTGGGGAGTTTGCAAAATTCAGGTGAGATGTAAAAATTTGAAATTTTTTCTGTAAAATTGTAGTGAGTTGGCAAAATCTAGGGGCAGTTGGCAAAATTCGGAGTAACTTAGGAAAATCGTGGAGAGTTGCCAAAATTCAGGTGAGATATAAAAAAATGCAATCTTTTTTGTGTAAAATTATGGCGTGTTGCCAAAATCGAGGCAACTTCGTAATATTTAGGAGAGTTGGCAAATTTTGGGGGAGCTGGCAAAATTTAGAGTGACTTTGTAAAAATCAGCTGAGATGTAAAAATTTGGATTTTTTTTTCTGTAAAATTGTGGCGAGATGGCAAAATCGATGAAACCTGGCAAAATCTAGAACAGTTTGCAAAATTCAAATCCACTTGGTAAAATACGGGCGAGTTCTGAAAATAGGGATTGTTTTTGTGAAATAAAGGAGAATTTAGAAAACGAGAAAACTTGCCAAAATTTTGGGGAGTTTAAAAAATTTGAAGTGACTGGCAAATTCAGGAGAGATGTAAAAATTGGGTTGTTTTGCGAAATTAAAGAGAGGTGGTAAAATCGAGGCAACCTGGCAAAATCTAAGGAAGTTGGCAAAACTGGAATCCACTTGGTAAAGTATAGGTGAGCTGCAAAAATTGGGATTGGTTTTGTGAAATTTAGGAGAGTTGGGAAAACCTAGAACTCTTGGCAAAATTCGAATCCACTTGGTAAAATATAGGCGATTTGTTAAAATTGGGATTTATTTTGTGAAATAAGGAGTGTTGGACAAATCAAGGAAACAACAGAATGTAGAGGGCAGTTGGCAAAATTCGAAGACCTTGGTAACAGAGGAGTTGTGAAAATTGTGCCTTTCTTGTGCAATTAAGGAGAGTTGATAAAATTCGAAGTCACTTGGCAAATTCAGGGAAGATATAAAAATTGCAATTTTTTCTGTAAAATTATGGCGAGTTGGCAAAATGTAGAGGAGCTGCCAAAATTCGAATCCACTGGGTAAAATATAGTCGAGTTGGCAAAATCTAGGGTAGTGGGAAAATTTGAAACCACTTGATGAAATATAGGCGAGAATATATATATAGGAGAAATATATATAGTGATAATTGGGATTGGGTTTGTGAAATTAAGGAGAGTTGAAAAAATCGAGAAAACTTGCCAAAATATTTGGGAGTTTGGAAATTTTGAAGTGACTTGACAAATTTAAGAGAGATGTAAAGATTGGATTGGGATTAGTTTTGTGAAATTAAGGAGAGTTGGGCTAATCAAGGGAAAATTTATCTGACTTGCTACATTCTAGACGAGATGAAAATATCGGGATAATGTCTGCGAAATCAAATTTATGATTTCTTCCCTCCCCAACCATAGTCCTTCCCTACGCCCCTGATCCGGAGACTATTCCGTTAACAGTTGTTTCATAAAGTTCCCAGTTGACAACACTAAAAGTGTTTGGAACAGTAGTAACAGACAAAAACAGAGTTATGCAAACTGGTAAATGATCGGAATTCAGATCGTTATGAACGCTAAGTTCATATGTAGGTAAAAAATTCCCAAACATGACTAGGTCTTAACCCTTTTGCTACCGTTCCGGCCGTACCGGCCGTACCGGCCGAATCCCTTTTGCTACCATACCGGCCCCGTAAGCCTGGGAGAAGGTATGTTGAACGGGTGAACTCTCCCTCCCCTCTTTGTGCATCTCCCGCTCAGAGGGTTCAAACGACCATCAATTAACGTCTAATTGACAAACTGCCTGCATCCCTTCAGGCAACAGGGGGACTCTAAGAGTCGACTGCAGAATGTGAGTTGTTTATTGCTTTATTGAAACTTACATTTCGGCAAAGAGCAAAGGAAACATGGAATAGTTTTTTTGGGATTTGAAGGGGAGAGAAAAACGCCTTAGGATCAAATAATATATTCATGCATTGATAGGTTCTCAACAGAAAGTAGAAACAGTTGAAATTGTTAAATATTTGATCAAGAGGGAATCAAATTCACAACTCTGCAATTTCTTAAAAGAGCTTTTTATGGAAAAATGTGATTATTGGCAATCACATTTGGAGATCTGACTGCGGTCTGCCTAAATACATACTTTTGAAATTTTTAATATTCAATGAGTTATAGAATCTGGAATATTTAACATTAACTTATCTTGTTAACCAAAAATCATTCAAAATACATATATTATTCAATCGTTACATATGCAGCTAAAATATACATTTTGTTAAAGTTTACAGAATGTTTGTTTTTCATTTTAATATGTTGAATTATTTTTCAGGTTTTCAATACATTTTCCAGCTTACAAAATTATTTGGTTACTGAACAATTATTTGTGAATAATTCAACATTTAAAGAGATTTGATAGAGACCTCAAGTATAATTATAGTCATATTTTGTCCATATTAATATTACTTAAGAAGTTACTGATATCTGAATATGACTCCATATTCAAATAACATGAAACGTTTTTTCTGTTCAGTACCTACGTATAGATATAATGCTTAGACAACAATATAAAAGAATTTCCACATTTTATTAACAGAATGCTAACATTTTTGAAGCTTTCTAATTTAAAATATAAGATCTTATGGTAAAATGTTGCAACAACAAAAAAATGAAGATCTACATTTAGTGGAGCAATTCTTAAATTTCAATATTATTCTCTTATTATTTAAGGAGTTGCATGTGCTGGAATATTTAACAGAAGCAATGCGTAAGGAACTTATATAATCTTTACTAACAGAGCAATAATTATTTATACAAACTTCCAAAACAAACAATTATTTGATAAAATTGGTTACATATTTGTTTCATATTATTTTTCATTCATTTTCATTTATTATTGGGGTGTAGGGGAGGCATGTCCCTCTTTCCCTCATCTTCAGAATGTTAGTAACCAGATTGGAGATGAAAATAATATGAAACAAAAATGTAACACGATTTTTCAAAAGAATTTTAAGACCACTGCAACGGAGTGGCAATTTTATACTGAAACACTAATTCAGTTATTTTCCATCTTTTGTTTCTTTTCCTGTCCGATCCAGTTAATTGCTCTTAGATTCGACCTATATAAAATTATTATACAGCTTTAAAGTAGTTCTGGAATAGATTTCTGATACAATGAGCTTGTTAAATATTTCAATTTGTATAACCCTTTAAATATTGAGTGAATTATGTGGAAAATATAGAATTAAAGAGTCACGTGTTATGATGACTAATTTATCTTCAATGAAACACTATACACTAAAATTTTACTTTACACTACGAATATGCTTTCCTTTCACATCATGAAATGCTCTATCTAAATCAGCAATGGATATATTTCTGCAAATGGCGACATTCCGAAAAGTTCCAACCCACTTTTCCTTCACCAATCCACTTTTTTTTCAATACTAGCAAAGCCTATAGAAATATGTTATATATAACATAAGTTTTGTGCGAACATGCCGAAAACGTGCTCCAAGAAAATTCTCTCATAAAGCTTAGGTAATTAGTATTATATATAGAACTATAAAAATAAATACAATATTAAATTATTAGAGCAGCCGGTCAGAGAGATGTGAGAGAAGCCTGTTAGTATGCATAATACACTATAGAGAACTGGGATGAAGGCGAAACATCAGTAGAAAGACAACACTGAAAAAGAAAGATCCATGACTGATCAGGGATTCGAACCCATGTCCCGTTGGTTATTAGATACGTACACTTCAATAATAATGCAAATTCGAGGATGAAAGATTATTATACCCTAATAAATGATTGTACGATGTGCAAATTCGTGTACCTCTGATTAGGAACCAAGTAAATAGTAAAGAGACAAATTTATTTTACTCATCACTTGAGGTGGTTAAGTCTTAGGTTTAACCTCTAAGCTGCACACTTTTGCACACAACAGGCTAAAGGGCCAAGTCAAAAGGGCTTAAGTTTCATTTTTTGCTATTTTATTGCAATGGATGAAGCAGTTTATCCATTATGTCAGTGGTGTAGTCAGAAAAAATCCATTGCTTTATATATTTTTCTTAGGAGACAAAATGTTTTTTTTTAAATCTTCAGTGATGTACAATTAAATTTTACAAACTGAATATTTTACCTGTTCCTGTCTACTTCACTATATTTTGTTCTCTTAGTTCCCATGCCTCATTAAAATACCTTATTTTTGAGTGAAAAAAAATTTACTTCCTAAATATTCAAATAATTCTTATTTATGCAACTGGCAAAAGCATTAATTTCTAATATTAAACAACTTTTTTTGCATATTTTTAAAGATAATTATTTAGATCATCACTTCAGTTTTAACTATTTTTTAAAACTTTTTTCTTTATTTAAAGCATAAAACAATATAATATTAAGCAAAAAAATAAAAAATAAAAAATAAAAAATAAATAAATACATCCTTATATTTTTCTAGAAGAAACTGAATGATGCATTAATAGCGTTCCTACAGGTTATTTGATACATGAATAAACCATTTAAATAACTTACTGAATAATTTTGAAGAACTTTCCTGTAGGTGGAGAAATAAGTATAACAATAATTTTTTGAGGGGATTATGAAGCTTCCTACCACTTCAGAATGCTAAAAGGGTAATAGAAGCAAAAAAAACTATTAAACTTATTCGCATTTAATGCCATTTTTAAGAATAAAGCCTGCTAAATTGGGGGTTGGGGAATATTATAATACATTGAAAGCAGTATTCCATTTATGCAACCATAGCTATATAATTCCTAAAAATGATTAAAATGAACTAAAACAGTAATTGAATCACATATAATTAAGTGAGTAATTTAGTCCATTTTAATTAAAATGCTGCATGATCAATTTCACACTTATTTTAAATTTGATACGATGAGCTGTGAAAGAGAAAGCAATGACACAGAATTTTTTAGATCTATGAATTAACATGCATAAAATGTATTATTGCATTACCATATGATATTTATATTTATATATTATTTCCTATTATTATATTTATTTCTTTATTTTTATTACATATGAACGCATTATTTCTTTGTGTTAAAACAATATCGCTCAGCAGCGATGACATTTTACAATTAAAGTATTCATTGCACAACACTTGTACTTTTCAAAATTTTACTCATAGTAAAAAAAAAATAATATTAAAGCTTAAACGAGCATTCACAAAGTATCTAAAGAAAATTTTGTATTTTTATAGTAGTTAGTATATAAAAGAATAATTTTTTTTTCGTAGATATGAATAGTTTTGCTGTGAGTGAATGAACATATTAAAATACAAGTAACTATTTGAAATAAGCAAAATTTTAAGATGTTGGCTAAAAAAAGTTATAGTATCATGCCCCTTGAATAATACTACAATTGCGAAATGAAAAACACGATTTAATTTTGAAACAAATTTGCTCAGTACTATGAGCAACTTAGAAAAAAAAAATCTTAAAGACAGCTTTCAGTCAACGGCAGTCAAAATGACCGAAGCTTATCCACTCATAAAGCAAGGGAAAATATTCACAGAATTATATGTTAATAATGCTATAATGGCAAAAGTGCTTATCTTATTGGTATTTATCTACTGAATGAAAATACTGGAGTAATTCAGAATCTTTCTGTTACCCACCGACTAACCTGGAGTTTAAAATGAAGAAATTAGGATTATTAACTGGTATTCAAAATTCTCACAGAATTCCATATATACAACAAATAATACCTTCATATCTAAAATCACTACAAATTTAGTGTACAATTTTTTTCTACATAAATCTTACCTTTACTGGTCCCTTGAAATTGTCAGATGCATATGCTCCGACACTGCTACCAGCTTCTTCACCAGAGCTATTCCATGGTCTTAACTGGTCAGGTGCCAACACTTAAATAAGCAACTGTTCGATCCACCCAAGAAAGCGCCACTTTCGCCATACGAGAGTTTCGCATAAGGTCCTCCTTTATATGTGATTACAAATATTATTGCATTTCAGTAACAGTGATTTCGATTAAAGCAAGTAACAGTGTTCTCTCTGACATATAATCTTTATCTTGTAATACAAATGCATCTGATCAGCTTTTAATAAAGATTATCGAATTCTAGAGAGCAAACTCCTGATTTCCTCAATGTCTGTTTTTATTTTAGGTCTTATATAAGTCCAGGGCGTTTTTTTTTTTACTGTAGAATGAATTAATGTTTTGATGCTGTGTAATAGATTCATAAACTGGATGAATTCTCATTTCTTCTGAAATTTGTGCTTTTTTTTGGTTTTAGATTTTGTTCCTTGATTGACTTTCTGTAGCTTCAGAGTGATTCTAGCATAATATTTAATTAAATAGTGCTGTCTCCTCAGTGATAAATTGGCTGCATCGATTTCTACATACAGGGAAGAGAGTGGGCAGGATTTGAGTTGGCCTGTACTCTGCCTAAGACAAGCATTTTTAATTGTGTCCAATTTCTTCATATATTCCTTGATTAGATTTGAAACAGCAAATAGTCCATAATCAATTTTAGGTTTAAATATATTGTTATGTAGTACGAGTAGGTTACCTGGATGGCTTTCCCATACTGTGTTGTCCATACATTTTAGCAGTTGAAGATGTTTCTTCCCCTAATTCACTATATTTTTAACGTGAGAATTCCATGACAGGTGAGCATCAACTGTCAGACTCAAGAATTTCACTTCCTGTATTATTTGATAATTTGGTTATTAATCTTAATTTGGCATCTTGTTCCTGACTTCTTTTTCTTGTATTTGGTTAGATTATTTTTTTGTTGTTGAAATAGTAATTTTCCATTTTTGCAGAATTCTTCCACTATCCTTATTGCTTTTTCAATTTTAGTTTCATGTTCCTGGTGTATCCAGTCACTTCCCCAAACACCAAAGACATCAGCAAAAAGCGACATAGATATATCAAGTAAATTTGCTTGACTGATGAATGAAGATAAATCTTTCAGATAAAGATTAAACAATACCGGACTAATAACACTTCCTTGAATTAATCCTTTGAAAGCTGTATTTTATCTGATAGACGATGTCCTAATTTGCTTTTCATGTCAAATTTTTGTATATGTATATATTATTTAATTAATTTTTTAATTTTTTTAATGAAAATTTTAAGGGAAGGATATCTTTTGTTGTTTCCATGACACTTCACCTCTGGTGAATCTGCAGGTAATAAGTATATATCTAGTTTTTACTTAAAAGCGTCATTTTTGACATTAGCGATTGAAATAATAAAGGTAGAATGAGTAAATTAAAAGTAAATTAAAACCTTAAATCGAGTTACTAAACATGATATTTGCAAGAGCAGAAATTATATATATTCTTCTATTAAAACATTGCAGCCATATTTTACATTGTTAACCATTCAGGCTGGTTAACAAATGTAAAATGTGTACATACATGTGAAAAACACATGCAATGTAAATGTATACAACATGTAAAATCATCCCAAATGGCCCTGGGGACCCTTTAGGAGATTCAATTTCAGAGAATTTCCATACTCCTGAATGGACCTTTGGTCCCTTTGGGAGATTCGTCATTCTCGCAAACGGACCTTTGGGCCCTGTTGGGAGATCCGCCATTTTCCTCAACAGACACTTGGGTCCCATTGGGAGATTCCGATTGGGAGAATCGCGAATCTCCCAAAGGGACCCCATGACCATTTTGGAGATATGCCATTCTCTCAAACGGACCCTCGATTCCCGTTGGGAGATTCGCCATTCTGCCAAAAAAGATTCTCTATTTCCCTAGGTCTCTTTGTAAGATTTCGTGATTCGCCAATCTACTGAACGCACTCTTGGGTCCCTTTGAGAGATTCGCCATTCTCCTGAATGGCCCCTGAGTCCCTTTGCGAGATTCGCCATTCTCCCGAATGGCCCCTGGGTCCCTTTGGGAGATTCGCCATTTTCCCAAATGGACACCAAATGGAGAAGGGTGAATCCCCTTTGGGAGATTCGCCATTCACCTGAACAGCCACTGGTCCCCTTTGGGACATTTCGTTGGGAAAATTGGCCATTCTCCCGAACGGCACTGAGACCTTTTTGGGAGATTCGCCATTATCCAGAACGGCACTTGGGTCCCTTTGGGAGATTAGCTATTCTCCGAAAGGGACCCAAGTTTCCATTCGGGAAAATGGCAAATCTCCTAAAGGGGCCCTAGTGCCATTCGGGAGAATGGCGAATTTCTCGAATGGCACTAGTGTCCCTTTGGGAGATTTGCCATTTTCCCGAATGGACATTTGGGTCCCTTTAGGAGATTCGTCATTCATCTGAACGGCCCCAGGGACACTTTGGGGGATTTCGTTGGGAAAATTGGCCATTCTCCCAAACGGCACTGGGGTCCTTTTGGGAGATTCGCCATTATCCAGAATGGCTCTTGGGTCTCCTTGGGAGATTAGCCATTCTCCCAAACTCACCCTAGGCGATTCGCCATTGTCCCGAATGGCACCAGGGTTCCATTCCGGAGATTCACCCTTCTCCTGAATGGCAGCATGTTCCTTTGGAAGATTTGCTATTCTCCTGAATGGGTCTTTTTGGCAGAGTCACCATTGTCTCGAATGGCACCGGGGTCCCATTTGGGAAATTTACCATTCTCCCGAACAGCACTTGGGTCCCTTTTGGAGATCCGCCATTCTCCTAAAACGGCCCTTGAGTGGCTTTGGGAGATACGCCATTCTCTTGAACAGCCTTGGGTCTCTTTGGTAGATTCGCGATTCTCCCAAATGGAATATCCTAAAGGGACACCGGTGTCATTCAGTTAAATGGCGAATCTACCAAAGGGACCCAGAGGCCGTTCGGGAGAATGGCGAATCTCACAAATGGGAACCTGATGCCAGTCGTTAGAATGGCGAATCTGCCAAATGGAATCCCCCAAAGGGACCCAGAGCCATTTGGGAGAAATGCGATTCTTTCAAGGAACCCAAAGGCCATATAGGAAAATGTCGAATTTGCCAAAGGAACCCTAGTGCCATTTGGGAGAATGACGAATCTCCCCATGGGACCCGAGGGTGCGTTTTGGAGAATGGTAAATCTCTAAAACAGTCACTGGATTTCTTTGGGAGATTCGCGATTCTCTGAAACGGAATCTCCGAAAGGGATCCAGAGACCATTTGGGAGAAAGGCGAATCTCCCAACGGGGCCTGAAGGTCCGTTTGGGAGAATGACGAATCTCCTAACGACCTGGGGACGTTCAGGAGAATGGCGAATCTCCGAAACGGAATCTCCTAAAGAGACCCCAGTGCCGTTTGGGAGAATGGCGAATCTCCCAATGGGGCCTGAAGGTTCGTATGGGAGAATGGAGAATGTCCCAAAGGAACCGCATGGCTATTTCAGGAGAAGGGTGAATCTCCGAAACGAATTATCCTAAAGAGACCCCAGGACAGTTTGGGAGAATGGCGAATTTCCTGACGAGACCAGAGTGTCCGTTTGGGAGAATGACAAATCTCCCAAAGGGACCCCTATGTCATTTGGGAGAATGGCAAATCTCCCAAATGGCCACAGGTCCCTTTGGGAGACGCGATTTTCCGAAATGGTCATCTCTTAAGGGTACCCCAGGGCCGTTTTGGAGAATGGCGAATATATGCTAAAGGAACACCGGGGTCCTTTGGGAAAATGGCGAATCTCCCAATGGAGCCCAAGCATCCGTTCGGGAGAATGGCGAATCTTCCAAACGGGACCCCAGTGTCCATTGGAAGTTAGAGACAATGGTTTTCAGAGAAGGATATTCTGAATATCAAAGTCCTTAAAATGTGTACTGCAAAATGATCCCCCACCCTTCCTTTTTTTTTCACGCCTCAAAATACAGTCTATTAACCTAAAAATCTCTCACCCACTATCCATCAGTGTTGCAGAATGTTCATTTCCGCAGTTGAAACGAAAGGCCAATTTATCCCGTTCATTTATTTTTGGTACACCCTGTACATTTACCTTAATAAAATTAGATGTTAAAAGCAGTTTGATATTATATCTGAAAATTTGAACATTCCTTGCCTGGAGCACTGTTTGGTTTTGATGCGTAAACCTATGTGTTTGTACGTTACTGCTAATAAGGTACGTCAAAGAACTTTGGTAAGGTAAGGTAAGGTTATTGCCTTATTACCCCAGGGCAGTTTGGGAGAATGGCGAATATCCTGACGAGACCAGAGTGTCCGTTTGGGAGAATGACAAATCTCCCAAAGGGACCCCTATGTCATTTGGGAGAATGGCAAATCTCCCAAATGGCCACGGGTCCCTTTGGGAGACTCGATCTGCCGAACCCGTAAGGGTACCCCAGGGCCGTTTGGGAGAATGGCGAATATATGCCAAAGGGACACCGGGGCCCTTTGAATATTTTCATTCTCCAAAGGTAAGGTAAGGTTATTACCTTACCTTACCTTTGGAGAATGAAAATATCATGGTAAACCTATTTTCCTGTTGGCAATAAAGTATGCCATTGCTTTTTTTGGCATTTTGCTGTGAATTTCTGAACAGGTTTAAAGTTATATCTAGAAACATAGGTTTTGGTGTCCCAATGTCATCTTGATGAGCTTTTGAGCCTTAAACAAATCTAATATTTCTTTTAAAGAAGAAGAGTCTGATGCTTGGCTCTTTTTGCTGGCAATAATATCACCATAGCATTTTCTTTAAGCTTTGGATTTCATTTTGCACTGACATAAACTTTCTCTTAAATTTTCTAAGACTCTTCCCTCTTACACAGCATGAGAGATCACTTTTAGAGGCACTATCTGTTCTCTTTGCAATTTCTATCATATCTTCTTCAAGTGTCACTCAATGCAGGCATTTGTTACAAATGTCAATAAAGTTGGCAGGGCACCATTAATTAATCATACAGTGCCATTTTCTGAAGCTTTATTTTTAAAACTATATAGTGCTGGGAACAGATAGTACTAGCTACTTTTTAAAAAGGGACAGTGGAGCTTCAACCACAATTGACAAGTCTTAGCATTTCAACTCATAAATTTTTTTATCAAATATAAAGAGCAAATATCTGGGCTTCATTTATCGCATGCAAAATTATAAAATCTCTATTTCAGGCGTTTCGTTTGAGAAAAAAAAACAATTTGTAATTTTGGCAAAATAAAAATGCAAAGCAGAAGTCTCATAAAATTGATGTCTAAGTTCAATATTTCTTTAAGAAAGAAAATTCACAAAAACATTCTATAACTTCCATGCTGTTTGAATATCTAAATCGCCTTCTTTTCATATGTAAATATTATTAGTTTCATTTGTGAAGAAAATCGTGAAATACATCTGATATTATACTAGGACAGAACGGTAATTAAAAATGCTTTATTTATTTTTAGACCTCTCTGCTTTAACAATTTATAGTTAAAAGAATTTCACAATATTCGTAAATTACTAACCTATGAAATGTCGCATTGCTGTTTTTATAGTACTTTTCAGTAGTTAGTACACAATTAATGTAACTATAAGAGCGTGGTGAAATGTTTGCTTACGCTAATCAACACGCCTCCCTCTCTCTACCTCACTTGAGTAGTAGGCTTAAGATTTTGTACATGTTCCTCCATGACATGTTCATGGCTCCGTTGCCAGGCCTGTCTCTAGTAATATTGCCTCAATGGTGAGACATTAGTAATTCACAATCTTTTTCGCAATGATTGGTACAGTCGAAAGCAACAACAACCTTCTCCCATAATTAAATTTTACTACAAATAAATCTAATTTAAAATAAGTCGATTTTACGTAGGCACACGGTTTTTTGCTACCTTGGCTTGGAGAAACTAAGCGATATCCAAACACGGAGGTAAGAATGAGAGGAGACGCCCTAATGCACTCTCCCTGTTCAAGATCATGATGCCGCCGTAGGAGGCGAGTGGCCATGTTGATGCTTCCAAAACAGATTTCTGGCACAATCAAGCCTACTTTTCGAACTTTTGCTTACTTCTATTACGATATTTACTGCTTCTAGTATGATATTTACTAATTCTACTATTAATTCTATCTCTAAGAAAAGTGCATTTACATTATTTCGATTTAATACATATATATTTTTCGGCAATGGATATTCCGATATCGAATAGCTATAGCAGAATATTGTATATCTATTCCGTTACATAACTATTACTCTGATTACCACAAACATTTCATACAAATAGATAAATTTGAATGAATGTAACAATAATAAAAGAAATGGTTAAACAATTTTTGAAATTTTACTGATGTGTTTCTCCAAGACAGTTTTTGCTTTAAACGTTAATGATCTATACACAGCAAATATAAGAGCCGGATCTAAAGAGGTGGAGGGGGGGGGGAAAGGCCTATGCTCGCCCCTTTAGATCCCCTCCCCTTTGACAATGCTACTAAGAGTAAAGGAGCTAAAAAAATTGTAAATTTTTGCCTATTTCATGAATTTTTCAAGAATTTTTCAAGACGAAACAAAAGGGGAAATGTTATATTACAATGGAATGCAGAGTCTTGCCCCTCCTCCTATTTTTTTTATTATGTGCTTGGTAATATATAATAGCGAAATTGAAATATCAATCACAAATACAACATGCTAACTGTTTCCTGTGTTAACTAAATTAGAAAATAAAATAAACTCGTTTAACAAAATTAAAACCAATAATTTAGAAATTACAACAATAGCAATTATAATTTTTTAGGAATTTATATATAATTCAATTTTTGGTGGAGACAGAATATATAACTCATCTGCATTTCATGCAGCAAAATGTGCTTTCCTACGAGCTGCCATCTATTAAAGGGGATATAAACTGAAGAAACATATTAGTCAACTATAATACTCGTTGTTTAAAACAATTTTGATCTTGCTGATATTTTAATTTATAGGTCCCAACTGTGCCAACGTTAGGCTAAAAAACGTTTATGCTAAAACCTCACCTGACCCTCAGAGATAAAGGGGACTCTTATAGCTTTGAAAAGGCTCCTATCCATCGTATATGATATTGAGCCATGATCCCTTACACAGGAGAGTTATTGGGGTGTTATTCCTCTGAGAAGTACCTTTTTGCCTACAATGGGATAAATGGCCAGGTCACAAGGACCCCAGTGCTCAGAGGAGGTTAAGCGAAGAGAACAGACTGGATAGCTATTAGGAGACAGATGACATTCTCTTGTCAAGGCTATTCAGTGTGTTCTTTAATGTGCACAGCTTATTGCTCTACTGTACATAGTATCATGACTCATGGATGGCAGCCTCTCCAAGCCCATTCGTATCACTTTTCTGGCAGAGGGCAGGTTTAGGATTATCAGATATAAATCTGAGTGCTGGGATATTTGTAACTCATACCAAAGAAGTGTTTTCTTTTACAATGAATGAATTTTTCTGTACATTTTATATTCATCTGAGAAGCCCAATTATATAAAGCATAAATGAATAATTCAACAATATAAAGGTAAAAAAGCAAAATTTTTAATGTGCACATTCTTTTCAAATTTTAATAAAATTTACAAAGCAATTAAATATAATTATTCTTACGAGATATTCTTTATCATAAGATAAAACAAACATTACTAATTTTGTGGTAAAAATAAATGAAACGAAAATCTATATCCGAATTACTTGTGGGAACGAAAGGAAACTGATTAGTGCATTTTTTTAAATAAGCTACAGTAAGATTCTTATTAATAAAAATTGGGGGGGGGGGGGGGGAATTGGAAGACTGAAGCTAATTTTATTTTAAGGTTTTTATTATAGGAAATTTGAGTCCATTTCATTTTATCAGTAAAGTTTCCTCAATGTACTGGAAGGACTGCCATCCATCAGATGAGACATGAAACCATGGTCTGTGTGGGAAAAGAGCCCCACCCTGTGCATGCTAAACAAAATTTTGGATAACCTGGATGGAAAGTTTCCATCTGTCTCCAATAACAGATGGCCTTGTGGCCTAACCCAATGTGTCACCTTAGTCAATCTTCTTTGAGCCCTTGGGGTCCTTGTGACCTACCATTTACCCCATTGTGTGTAAAAAAAGTGGAAATCAATCGTAAAACAAAAAGAATTCAAAATCCTCTGAATTTTTATAAGAATGCAGTCTGAAACTCCAGTGTGAAATGAAAATATCTTTAATGCATTATTATAATATCCTACTTGAAGCAAATATATCTGACTTAATCAAGACCGTCAACAAAATTTCAGTTATCAAACAAAATTATCTTCATTTTCAGAAATCAAGCATTTCCTTAATTTTAAGGTGAAAAAGAATATGAATATCATAAAATCATGTTCGTATTTAATCACTGGATTCATTAATGCATTAAACCTGAAAAATGGAGAAATCTGCTTAAATTCAGAAAGGTGCCTAAACGGAATTAAAACTCAGATTTCATAACTGCATAAATAAAACAGAAAATGTTTCCACATTATACGATTTATTTTATTTTGATTAATTTGATAAAATTAGTAGTGAAATATAATTTACGGTATCTGCTTTGAAGGGAGATTCGTACAATTGAATGCTGAACAGGCAGCTATAATATAGAATTGACAAATCGCGAAATTTTTCAGAGCAGAAATCGTTCTGTTACTGCAGTTAGAGCTAAGGTTTCGAATAGACTAACATGGCTGCCGCGCAATCGCTCTAGCATCAACTTTAACTGCTTAGGGCGTCTCATCTTCCTTTTTACCACCATATATCCCAAGCCACACGTTTACAACCGCAAAGCATTATAGGTTTTACTTCCATTATGATCTACTAATAAAGTCTACACTTCTCAACTTTAAAATTAATATTAGTACAAGTCAAAACCTGAACTCAGTTGACCGCTACCAGTATCGGAATAGTACGTGCCATTTCCTGACTTTAAGTTAGCAGTCATTGGCGTAGGCAGAGTACATACCGGTAGGGAATTCTGAGCTTGGCGAAATTTGGCTTGGAAATATATTTTTTTCTACTGTACAGGTAAACAATATTGAGTTGAAACGTCCGTTGAGGTCCACTAGTTTTTTAAGTTCCTAGTTTGCCTAAGTTTCCTAGTTTATCTAATTCCTTAGTCTTTGCTGCGTTTCCAGTCGCCACTGGTAGACTAGCTTTTTACTATTTAACGTTCGTTCCTTACTAAATTTACAATTGTACATTTTTAATTTGGTATTCCTAAACTTAGTTTCAAAAATTAGAAATTTTTATTCTGTTTGTATAGATTTCTGATATTTTGGAAATCCGTCCTTTTCAAATTCCGGTTTGTACCGGTTTCTTACTGTTGTAACTGTGAGTTTTTGCGTTCGAAATATTCGAGTGTTTTATATATATTTATGTAAATATGTTCTATTTCTTTAAACTGACTTCTATTTTAGTCTTATTTTATACTTATTTCACTTTTGTTAACTACTTTTTATTTGAAAATTTCAAATTTCAAAGCTTTCAAAATGTCAAATTTTGAAGTTACTGATTTTTCCAGTGCGGTCCACACAGAGAGCTGCTCAGGATCTGACCTCATTGCGGACCACACAGAGACCTTTGGAGCTGAAGTCTCTATGGATAGCTCTCAGCTGAGTTGTAGTGCGCAAAAATGCACGTTTTTCGCGGAGAAAAATAAACTTTTGTATGAATTAAACTCCACATTAGCGAATTTACTTTCATGAACGAAATTCACTCCATTTTACCAGATGATCGCGTCAAATTTAATGATGTAATTTTGGAAAGATTTTATATTGAGAAAGACATCAATGAGCATGTATGTACTGAATATTGCCCTTCTCAAATCATCGTTTTGGAAGCCATTCAGGATTTAGCCTCTGCCCCAAAACATGGATTAGATTTAATTGAAAATATTTCTGATACTGTCAAAAAACCCAAAGGGAAGGATAATGACAAAAAATCTAAAAAATGACACAAGACAGCCTAGTCTCCTACTAACGATTCTTCCTATGCCCCCAAGTCTCGTTTTTTGGTCCTGGAGGAAGAACATTTAGACTCTTCAGTTTCCAATATGGAAGCCTCTGACTCTACTGCCATTCCCAAGGATAATGGCAATAAAAATAGGAAAATACCTCCCATCATTTTACGATCTCCTAAAAATTGTTTAAACACCCATAAGGAATCGACAAAAATTGCTGTGGAAGTTTTCACAGCTAAGACCTCCGGAGGAACTATCCGTATACAGACCAGATGCTTCGATGATTACAGGTCTTTTGTTCGATTTTTTGAAACTTCGTACCTACAAGTTGAAAGAGGAGAAAAACCTCAGAATAGTTATAAAAAATCTACCCACAGACATAACTACTGATGATGTCCGTAGCGCCCTAGTAGACCTGGGGTTCACAATCATTAAACTCTCACAAATGAAACGTGGTAAAGGTAAATTTCCAAATGGCAGAATTGCCAAAGGACATTGCAAACAAAAAGATCTATAATATCACAGATCTTTTCCATCTTAAAATACATGTTGAGTGTTACAAAACGAAGAAAACTCCAACACAGTATCACCAATGCCAAAGATACGGCAATGCGCAGAGTGGTTGCTTTAACCTTCCACGCTGGTTAAATGTGCTGGAAATCATCTAACAAAGGACTGTCTTTGCAAGAAAGAAGACAGACCACAATAATGCCAAATTGAGGCCTTGGCAATACAGCGAATTATAAAGATTGTTCCTATTTTCTTTCACGAGAGGTGGTGACTACACCTAAAAAAACCAAATACTATTCCGACAAAAAAGGTTGTTAGAACTCCTGTTACTCCTCAGATGTCTTATGCAAGTGCTCTTGTAAAAGGCACACCAGCTGATAACTCAACTGGTAGAGGTAAACCTTTACCAAAAAGAACACCTCATTCTCTCCCTCGACAAGTGAGGAATTCGATGCCACTATCTTAAATAATCTTAAGGAAATCTTTTTAATCTTTAAGAATCGTAATGTTTCTAAAATATTATTAATGGCTAAATCATTAATATATGAATATCAGAATGCCAATGGCCTTATGGGTAAACTCACCGTTGGGCAGAAAGCTATTGACTATCTACTCTCTTCGCTCTCTTCAAATGGAGCACAATTGTAAGAAGAATCATCTACAGATCTTTTCTTCGAATGCGAATGGCATTTTTACTGACTTATGGGAGTTCAGAATTTTTTTTTATCTGACTCCCAGGCTTGTCCTTTTGGAAGAAACCCATCTCAGATTCTCAGATAATCTGAAGTTTCGAAACTTTGAGGTTTACAAAACGGATCCACAGCATAACAGTGGTGGAGGTACTGCTGTGATCATCAGGTGATCCATAAAACATCATCCTTTACCAACTGTAAACTTCAATTCAATGGAAGTTAATGCTATTGCAGTTAACGATGATACTTTTGGTATCTTCAACATCTATGCTGTTTACAAACCGCCAAATTCTGAACTTTTTCAGAATGATTTTAAATTCATTTTTGATAGCAAAACACCTATAATTTTGGCAGGAGATTTAAATTCTAAAAATGTTGCTTGGAATTCTAGATCCTGTAATAAGAATGGAAACATACTTTTAGATTGTGTCACATCAAACGGCAACGTCGTGGATGCTCCTAGTGCTTTACCCATATAATTCCATGCATATACCGGATGTTTAAAGAAAGTTTTTGTAGGAGATCCACTGGGCAGCTATTAGGAGACGGATGGTAATCTCCCATCAAGAAAATTCAGTGCATTCTTTTACTTATATAGGGTATGGCGTTTTACCCACAGGTTAATGTCCCATCTGACGGATGGCAATCTTCAGAGGCGCAATGGTGACCCCCTTCTCACGGGGGTTAACAGAAGAAAATCTGAGTGCAATCGCATTTGGGAGTAGAAACTGGGAAAATGAAATTGTGACTCTGGAGCTCTGTCAAATGGGTCAAACTGCTCCCTCCACACACACACACAGACACCCCATGCTGTGTGTGTGTGTGTGTGTGGGGGGGGGGGGGCGGGTAGAGCCGTAACTAGCTATATTTGTGCCAGAGGCAAGAATAGGAATTGCACTGCTATATAGTTTCATAGCAGTCTTTTTCTAAGCCTCCTCATCTTGTATTTTTCTGAACCCCTCATTTTGTACTTTTATGCGCCCCCTCATCTTGTGCACCCGAGGCTAATGCTTTACTTTCCTCACCGTTCTTACGGCCTTGGTAGTTCTGGGGAGAGATGAAAGGGGACCATATTGATTTTCATGTACCGTACACATACTTTGGAAAAATACTTTTTAAAAGATCGCTTCCAAGATGAGAAAAATCATACGCTGCCCTTTCCGGAAAGAATAATTTCTGTCAAAACACGGGAAGAACATATATCGCCTCTGGAGAATGTAGGTTGTTCCTTTTCAAAGAGAACGAAATTTATCCTTTTCCAAATTTTGTACTCTTTAACACTGATAATTCGAACCAACAGATGATTTGGATAATTTAAATAATAATATTTTATTAGTACTTACAAGAAAAAAAAAATAAAATTTAAACGTTAGTTTTTTTTCCAGTGAACATGATGGTTTTTCATCGGGGAGGAGTATATAAGTTACGTACAGGAGCTTGGGATTACGGTTCAAAATAAGAGCAATATTGGTTGAAAATCTTAGCAGAAGTGTTATTTTAAAATCCATTTTATAAAATCACTTTACAGCAGATACCTTTAGTTCAGTTATTTACCGCTCAGTCACACTCTTGTGCACACAATTAGCTAAATGCCAAGCAATAAGGTCCTCAAAAGCTCATACATGGGTAGGATAAAGAAGACACTTTGGGCAGTTGTTAAGAGACAGATGGAAACCTCCCTTCAAGGCCATCAATAAAAGTGGACAGTGTGGTTTTCCTCCACACGGACCACGGCGTTTCGTCGCAACCGTAGGAATTCATCGTTCCAAGCCCATCGGTTCTGCTTTCTCACCAAATGAAGTCTTTGGATTTAATGGAAATAAATCTCAATGCTGCTATATTTGGGACTCGAACCTGGAAACTATAGAGTAGAGGCTTCCAACACTACCAACTAAACCAAACAGTCACCTTGCTACTTTTAGGCACTAATTTCCATGTTTACTCCAGTTTTTACAATGAGCATTATATTTTTAAAGTTTTGAAGGAATACACTCATAATTAATGAGAAATGTGTCTGGAAATTTAAGACAGGAAATTACAAATTCACTACCAACGTAGCATGCCATACTTGACACGCTAGAAATATCCCCCCCCTCTTCTCACAGTTTCCAGTAAGTTTGCCATAAAGCCCATAAAAGGATATTATTCAGCTCAAAATATACTTTGATATAAATTTCAACTAAATAGCTTAGTTGATTGCTAGTAACATTTACAGAGATGCAACATTGCCCCAACCCCCTTCCCAAATAAGAAGAAAAATACACTTCGACATTCTGATAATAAAAATCTTTACATCGATAATTTTGATAATTTTTCCATATAACTTACGAGAGAAGGAAATGGAACACAATTAGCAACGAGAAGAATACATATCGCATGTGGTGAAAACGGGATACTCGTTTTCAAAAAGAATGAAGTTTATATTTTCGATCTTTACATTCCTCTCATATTAGAAATTTGATGAAATGGATGATTGGAAAAATGCAGGCATTAATATTACCACACAAATGGAGTTTCTTATTAAGCAAAAAATTGCATTTTCCCAGCTATATTTTGAAAGCACGAAGCAAATCATTGCTGCCAATGTAAACTATGTAACCACCATAATGTATCATGGAAATTTCAAATTTCTATCATAAACATATCGTTGGCAATGTTTGTTAAATATTGTGGAATTTTCACACTTTTTCCACCATTATAGGACGTTATTGAAATATTCAGGAAAAGTGCGATTGAAATATTTCACCAATACCTATCTAATCAAAAAGAATTTTTAATAATGTTTCGAAATTCGAAAACGATATGCACACACAGGCAGACAGATCACAAAGTGGAGCTACATTTCCTTTTATAACTAGGCTCAAAACTACATTTTCTTTATAATACCTGTAACCCATTCTGTAATACTCCACGAAATTTTAAATAGTTTTGTAGTATGAACTTTCTTAATATTTTTGTGAATACCACTGTGAACTTTCTTAAATTTTTGTCTAAGAAACCAGGATTATCTTTTTGTTTACGCTGCAAAACTTTTGTACATATTGCCTCTTTTAGTAAAATTGGAATCAGATGACTTATTCGTATTTTTTCAATTATTTTTCGAAACGTTTGCCTCTAAAACTGGTCCGATTTTTTTCCTTTGAATAGCGTATTTGTCACAGGTGATAGGGAATATTGCAAGAAATGTAATTGTGTTGTAAATAGTTAAGTGTTCATGATTTATGTCCAAAGGCATAAATTCCTAAAACTAGCGTCATTCCGCTTAACTTCCGAAAACTATAGCACGAAACATTCTTCGCAAAAACAATAAATGCAATACTGATCTTCTTTTACTTTAGGCTGCTGGTGAAAAGTACTGAAGTTGTGAAGCTACCACCATCTGATGAATTCCTGAACCATTTTTCAGCAGCACAACTCGGCATGCAATTTATTAATATGTTTCTTGGCTACTTATCAAAGTGACCTGGGTTCGAGCCCCGGGTAAGGCATGTTTGTGTTGTACCTCCTCATTGGCAGGTTCCTGTCAGACCTCTGTGGCAAGCAGCTGCTTGAGGGGAATATTTATTTATTTTGATATAATTTGACCTCGCAGTTAGTTCGGAAATGTTCTTGCTGAAGCAACATAGTTTACTTTTGGCGGAGATGGAAGACTGAATTCAATGCAGATAACATATTAGTTTATTTTGATTTAAATCTCCTTCCTCCACCAGAGTTTGATTTCTCTACCCAATGTTAATTACTGATAACAGAAAAATATAAGAATTAGAAACTGCTTATTAAATCTCATTTTTCGAATCTAATCATGTTAATCTTTAAAGCTTTTTTCAGCAACAGTATATTTTGCATGGCTCTGATGTAATTTTTTATGGGGAGGGGGGCAAAATTATTTCAGAGTTGTGTAAAACTTTTTTTCAGAGAATGGGAAAGCAAATCAATTTTTCAAAATATAAATATTTGACTCAAGTCTTTCATTAAGCAGAGCAGTTGCGGAGACAGTAATCATGCCTATATCACAAAACAAGGCAAATGAGGATGTCTGAAAATAGAACGGAAAAAATGGGATACTTATTTTTTTAAAATATATGTACAAATGCTTTCTTATATTAAGAAATATAAATGATATGCTTCCGAAAACGTAGGAAAGGTAAGGGGAAAAATCAATACTACATTTTGTAAGAAAATAATATTACTATTTAGTACACTTGTGTTATTTATCATTAATTTATTTTTCGATCAATTTTACCAGGAGAGTAGTAATTGCTCTCTCCTCCCTTCCAGCTCCCTCTGCCGACACCTACTGATAGCACTTTATAATTTCATTGCTGACTTTTCCGTTTGATCACGGAATTATTCAAAGCATAATTCACTCTTGACGAAATGAAAGTTCACTAGAAATTGTTTCTTCCAAAAACTCAAAATAAAGTTCATAGTTTTGATATTGCTTTAAATTTTATGTGCTGTTTTCTGCTTAGCAAATGTATTTTGGAAAGAAGTTTGATTTCATTTCATTTGTTTATTTTTTTGTTTCTTTTCGACTTGCTTAGTTTGCAGCGTTGGCTGCCGAATGAATGTAAACATGGGCGTTAAGCCTTTTGTTCTGTTTTATTGCATGCCCTAGAAGTATGGCTCTCCCCGCTTACTGCTGCGATACCCTGCATTACTTTTTATTTACGATACAAGTTCGCCATCAAAACACAATTTAAAATAAGCGCATTAATAAATAAAATAAAAATAAATACCTCCTCAAGCAGATGCTTGCCACAGAGGTCTGACAGGAGCCTGTCAGTTAAATACGCCATAATAGAGGGATCTGTGAGGATGGCGGGCCCTCAGCAGATTTTTTCCCTACTACACACAGTGTTCCCAAGTAGTCACCCTCCCAGGTACCAAACGCGCCCAAAGCTGCTTAACTTCGGTGATCAGACGGTGTTTTCAGATTCAAATTTATAGCATTTGTTATTTAATTATGAAAATATTTACTTCAACCAAAGCCATATTATTAAGTGTATTGGCCGACACAGTACGTAACTATTTGATGAGGGGATTGAATTACGGATCAAAAGAAAAAATAGAAGCTTTAGTTATCTGAATTTATTTTTCTATTTGATTTTATCTTAAAATTTTATTCGTTTTCCTCTTAATGCTGCTGCAGCTCATTTGTTGTCGCGCTGTAATGCGACAACAAGAAAATATCTTCTGTTGACCACTATTCTAGAAGCTGCAGTGTCGTTGGTTTGACTAGGCAAATAATGACGTGGTTAGAAGATGGAGACATCAACAACTTTTTACTCGCTTCTTGTGTAACGAGAGAGACAGGGACGTACCCATGGGGCCCGGAATATTGTATTGTTTTTTGCGCACAAATTTGTATTGTTATCCACCCATTCTGTTTTCCATGGTCCCTGATCTTGTCCTTTTCCCTCCTCTTTGCTTTAATCATTTGCTTAATTGAATCACTTACTGAATTACTTTCCAATGTAATTCATAAATAATGATACACAATTTCATTCTTTTCACCCTCTCAATTTCAGGTTGTGTGGTCCAGATCAACTCTCTCTCTCCACTTATATTTATCTTTGGAATCTTGATCTTGTCTTATTCATATCTCAGACTTCTCTATCTGCTTTGAAATCCAAAACATTTGTATTTGGAATTAAAAATAGATAGAGTTGCATTTGGAAAACTAAAAGTAGATTAAAAAAAATTAAAAAATTTTTATTATTTAGTAGCATGTTTGTCTACTGATCAAAGGGACCTAGGTTTAGAGCCCCGGATAACGCATGGATGTTTGTGTTGTTCTTCTGCTGAGGACCAGCCATCCTCACAAATCCTTTCTACTATGGCGTATTAAACTGAAAGACTCCTGTCCGACTTCTATGAGAAGCATCTGTTTGACGAGGGTATATAGATAATATCTACCCTGCCCTCGGGGAGAAAAGATGACACTTAGGGGATTGGGAAGGCCGACGTCAGTTAAATGGGAAGTAAAATTTTTGCCTTGTGTGCAGGATAACTTTAGCCTGTGCTATTAAAACACTAAGGTTGAGGCAGGTTTTCATCTGTCTCAAAACAGTTGTATAGTGGGTCTTTGCTGTAACAAGGATATTTAGCCCATTGTGCAAAAAACAGAGCCGCTCAAACGGAATATGTTAACTCAAGCATCATTCCATCCCCTCACCCCAGTAGACACGAGTAGGCCCGGATATGAAAACAAATCGAGAAGAGAGGGAGAAAAGAAACAAAATCGAGCCGAAAAAACGTAAAGGAAGGGGGGGGGGAAGGGGGCAAGAGGCTGTATTTCTAATACAATGTATCATTTTCCCTTCGTTTTATAAATATTTTAATTTTTTTTGAAAAATCCATGAAACATAAATAAGTTTAGTAGTATTTTTTTCTATTACCCTTACTAGGATTCTGAAAAGGAATAGGAGATGCCCCCCTCCCTAGATCTTGTCCTTGGACTCTAGTTTTTACTTTTTTACTTTTTTACTTTTTTAGGCACATTACTGATGATCTGAAATGTAAAATAGAACAGACTACTTTTGATTTAATCATTTGCTGAATTGAATCACTTACTCAATTACTTAACAATGTATTCTATAAAACTTATAATGATACAAAATTTTATTTTTTTCACCTTCTCAAGTTTAAGTTGTGTGGTCCCTGTCAGCTCTCTCTATCCACTTATTTTTATCTTTGCAATCTTGCTCTTGAAGTCCTCTTTTCGGCATTCTTTTTTTCATACCATTTTTCCACCTCTTTCACCGTCTTCTTCCAGCGGGTTCTCATTTCCATATTAAATTTAGACATCTTCCTTTATCTATCATATTCATAAGTCTTCTCATTTTGATAATATTTTTTACACCTCCAATATTTTTATGTAATCTCTGATTACTTTAGTTTATTTATTTCTCGTTTTGTCTAGTCTTTGCTTCCTCGGATATCTTTCGCAATATCCACTTTGATTACTTTTATCTCAGATGCAAACCTTTCTCACAAAATCATTTTTGATTCTTATGTTACAGCACTGTCTACAATTGTATTAAAATCTATTCTTTAAAAATCAATTCAGCACTCTTACTGCTTTCTATTTTTGGTCCTCTATTTTAATAATCTTTCTTATAATTTTTTTCATCATACATTCGACTATTAATAACAGCTTTCTCTTTGCTGGGTGTTAGAAAACTGACATCAGAATTCAAAAATGGAAACATTGGAAACTTTTTTCTTTGAAAAATTTCTAATTATGACATCTATTTTATGTAAAAAGATGTAATCCAAATAATTACAATCTTATGCCAGTTTTTAAGTAGAAAAACAAATTTAAATAGCTTTTAAAAGTTGCTGTCCCGTGGCCGAGTGGTTAGTGCGCTTGGCTACTGATCTAAGGGACCTGGGTTCGAGCCCCGGGTAAGGCATGGATGTGTGTGTCGTTTTTCTGCTGAGATCCTGCCATTCTCTCAGATCTCCTGCTGTGGCATATAAACTGACAGGCTCCTGTCAAGACCTCTGTGGCAAGCAGCTGCTTGAGGGGGTATTTATTTATTTATTATTTAAAAGTTATTATTAAAAAATAATAATGAAAAAACTTTTCAAAAATCGATAAACGTGCATGCGTTTTAAAAACTGTTTTGGGAAAGGAGTTAAGAGCAAAAGTCACAGGAGTCTGATAACTCGTGTTCAATGGGTGTATGTAGCTCATGACCATATGGGTTTCGAGTTGAAGGGATGCTCAGCTTAATGAGAGGCAATTTACGGAATGGAGGGGAGCTCTGCCTGGCTCTGCTGCGGTTAACTCCGTTCTCCCCTCGGGTGAAGGAAGGGACAAACTAGGAAGTGTCCATTTCAAAATTCGGCCGGTTTGGTATTCTGAGATACTTCGTTTTCCAAGGCCTGTGGTAGTTAAAGGGTTAAAAATTTATAAACAGTAAAAGAAAGTAAAATGTTCATAAAACATTGAATAAAATTATAAAGTAAAACTTAAATAAAGTTTAAATTATGTAACATATTACCTAAAATTGTAAAGTGAAAATTGGAATGGGAATATTGAGAAATATATCCATAAAAATAGGAAGGAAACCGCACAGAAGCCCTCGAGAGCCACTGATAGAGGTGCTACTATTGCACTTCAGTTACCATGGGCCCTATGAGAGTTGCTGATCTGGTTCTCTCTTTTCTGTGGTTGTAAAAAGCTCATATAATATTTTTCGTCAAATCAGTACGCATATGTTTTTGTTACCAGAGATATAAAATAACTCAAAATGATCAGCCTGGCATATATTTTCTTCAAACATCCAATTCAATTTTATGGTACGATTATGTAGTCTTATATGAAATAAAAAGTAAAGAAAAAAATAACAAAAAAAATAAATCTTTAAAAGAAAATGTAACTTATTTTTGTCAGTAACTTATTTTTCTCCGAACCAGTCAAAAGACTGAACGTATGTAATATAACAAGAAATCAGCTACTGTCCCATTGTCTACCTAACTTCTTAACCACGGTACTCCATTGGTATAAACCAGACTAATAAATATTGTTATAGATGAAGAGTTACCGAAATCTGTTAAAATATAAAACTGAAAAACTTGCATAGTAATTAACCCATCGCAGCCATAAAGCATATGATGTTATCAGCAAGAAGAAAAAAAGACAATGGTAATCCGATTTATTTTTGCAGACTACAGCCATTCTGGCAGATTATTCTACAAACTTCTTTTGTAATCCTGAAGTAGATTAAATCCTAATGCAGTGCTATTGTTAGTATCATTACCAGTAACCTTCAAACAATTTTGGTACTTTATAGCTATTTTTTTACAGCAATTTTGGTACTTTACAGCTTTTTCGTTACCTCATGGATTGAAGGTATGGCAGTTTTATTGTTGTGCAGAATGAAGTATTAAGTTTGAAGAAGTGCACAGTTCTGTTGATGCACAGTATAGAAATCATAAAAATATATTAATCATAAATCAAAAATTTTGTATTCGTGTCAGCAAGTAGAAGAAAAATATGTATTCTCTACTGGTGCCGCATGGATACCACAATCATGAAGATTAGAATTCTAGTCCTAATTTTTTCAGTTACCTGCTTTGCGACTGAATTTTTTTTATAACATTGTTGTTATTAGTGCTCTTTTGGTAAAGATATCCTCAAGTTGTATAGTCAATATTTAAAAAAAAATATCTAAATCCGAATTCTGGGGACATTTATTTATCGGGGACAGATTCTTTAACCCAGGGACCAACCCCGGAAAACGGGGGCGTATGGTCACCTTAATGTGGACAGTAGCATATTTTTGGCATTAGGATGAAGATTAGTTATTTGATATCCTCTCCGTTAAAAAAGCACTGTTTCGCAAAATGTAGAAAGCTGTCTTTTGCAGTACATGGTCTCCTACTGATTAATATGAAGCAGAAGTAGTCTGTTTTATTTTAAATAACTATTAGGCCAAGTCCACACAAATGTATGATAAATCGTTATAGAGAAATTGATATGGCAACTGGTACTAGTACATTTCCGGTATGATATCTGATATCCGGTAGTGACGGGTCGTGATGAAAAGTTCGTTGTGATTTTTCTTTAATTGTGTTTGTCTGATGATTTTGAAACAAAAATTAAATGCTTCATTTAATGATTTTTAGAAAACTCTAGTCTATTGTCATACGTAAATAACTTTTATCCGCTTTGAACAAAAGTAAGCTATTTTGAGCAAGGTGAGTGCCCTGTACGGAATGGATTTTATTACGTATCCAGCCAGTGTGCTGTCATTGACAATTTCTTCACTGTTTCATAAAAAAAGTAATAGGGGAACTAAATGTAGAGAATTTCAGTGGCATTTTCAAAGGGAAAGTGAACATATTGTTAATTCATAAGCCATGCTATAATGTTTAATTTCGGTCACTTCTTTTAAATCAAGTTAACATTTATAGTGAAAGAAAATTGGATGAAGCAAGGTAAATGACATCACAAAATTATGAAATTATTTGTGGCATTTTGGGTTCTAAGAGAGAAATGTATTTATATTATTTTTTTTCTTTACTAGCATATCTTTATTCTGAAAAATAGAAGTTGTTTTCAAGGAAATTAATATTTAGACCAAATTCTGAAATTTTGCACTTTATGCAGTGCACTCTATATATTCGTGCAAAAAGTATAGATAAGCATTTAGTGACAGAGAACCAATTTACAACTGAAAAATAATCCAATGAATTTGTGCTTAAATACAAATGTTAATGATGATTGTAAATGGTAATCCAATTTGTTTTTGCTGGCAACAGCCATTTGGCAGCAATGCATATCACAGGCCTCAGCTGCCATTTTTTTCAATGCATCATAACAAAACAGTCCTTTTCAATGATTCCTTCAACCCCTTACCCTAATGGGTTTCTAGAAATAAGATTTTTTTTTTCATTACTATGGTAATGATAACTTGAGTTTACATCAAATGCAAAGTGCTGTTACCATGGTAACAGTACTTTCCATTGTAAAGAAATGCAGCATAACAAACAAAAAGCAATCCCCCCCCCTAAAGAACACACAATCATGAATAACTACAAAAATTAAAATTTTCAAAAACCATAAATACACAAACTAAGATAACAACTAAATGTCATCAGAGACAACACATACTAAAAAATAAAAAAATAGGAAATAGGGCACTGCCGATCTGAATTATAAAGTCCCTGAAACTAAATAATATCCTTGCAGGCAACTCAAACCAAAAAATGTGAAAATGGGAAACAGTGCACCGCCGACCGAATGATAAAAAGCCCCAAAACTAAATAATGTTCTCGCAGACAACACAAACCAAAAAACATGAAAATCAGAAACATTGCACTGCTGACCGAATTATAAAAATGCTCCCAAAACCAAATAATCTCATCAGATACAAAAAAAAAAAAATCATATAGCTCAAATAGCCTCACCTAAATTATTGATTATATTCCTGACTCCATCAAAAACTACTATGTTTTTTCACACCGAAAATTCTACAATACCCATAATTTCTGCGGCGGAGGTGGCTCGGTAGTGCGCCAGGCTCGTAATCTGCAGTTCCCAGGTTCGAGTCCCAGCTGGGCCAGTGTTGAGATTTATCTCCCCTCCCTGCCCAGTAGGGGACAATGATGGGCTTGAGAAAGGCCATCGTCCATCGGATGGAATGTTAAGCTGTTGCCCTGTGTGTGGGAGAGCTATACCCTGTGCACGTTAAAGGACGCACTGAATGGCCTTGACGGGAGGCTACCATCTGTCTCCCAACAGCTGTTCCAGTGGTTTCCCTCCCCCAATCTTCTTTGAGCCTTTGGAGTCCTTGTGAACTGGCCATTTCACTCATGGTGTGTAAAAAAGTGCTGCTCAGATGTAAAATAACCCAACCCATAATTCCTACATTAAAAAGCCGCCAAATGCTTCCACATATTCACAATAAATCATATAAGTAACTTTAAAAGACTCCAAAAGATATAACAAAATTAATAACTCCCCATAATACACTAATAATTATCATACTACACATAACTACTAAAAAACACTTGATTCATTCCAAACTACGATAATGAAATACATATGTTCGTTGCTACCGCCATGTTCAGTCCTATATGAGAAAACTTCCAACATTCTTTCTCCAATGCAAACTCCCCCCCCCCCCACTATATTAGAATCCTGTGAAAACTATATGTTTCACCAAAACTATTCTCCTAAAATCCTAACACCCCATGAAAACTCTGAATTTTTAAACTTAATCACTCCACATTATAAACTTTTTTGCCATTTTTTTTTTCCACTCACAACAAAACATATATTACTGCATCATAGTAAAAACAAAAATATTAAAGTAATTCTATCTGGTTAACCATTGCTCCCTACCCCTTCAAATGCCCCTCACTCCAAACAAATTACAAAAACATTCCCCCCTACCACCACTGCTCCCTACCCCTTCAAATGCCCCTCACTCCAAACAACTTACAACAACATTCCCCCCTACACACAGCAGTAAAAAGCTACCTAATTCCCACTTCTAAATGACGTGACCTTAACATTATAAAACAGTTCACTAACACTATCAACAATAACCCTCCTAATATTAAATAATTTCAGTTCCAAAATATCTATTCTGGCTATCACTAAAAAACCCTCATTAAATATAGGATACATACGCACTTACCTCTAACCGTACATTCATGTTATCGAAACGAATTATAAAGCAAAATGGCGGAAAAATCAAACGTAACTTCACACTCCTGTCAAATTACACACACACACCACGATTCCACATTACCCACCCAAAAGAAACAAATCAAAAAGCCATAGGCCACCAACAGTTACGTTTCTACATCATACTTTACACATCAATATCATAATTACACTCCGACGTCATACGCCATTTGAGTACTGCCAACTGTTAGTTGAGGACCAAAACCTATACACCAACCCAAAGAACACTCCCCTAAATTACTCATTAATCTTCCTAACTATCAAAAACTGCCATTTTTCCACACTGAAACAGAAGCCGCCAACTGCTTCCAGATATTAACAGTAAATCATAGTAGCTTTGAAAGACTCCTAAATATCTAACAAAATTAATATATCACTATAATATACTAATAATTACTTACATAACTACTAAAAATCACTCAATTCATCTCAAACTACTATAACGAAATGAATGTGTTCATTACTACCGCCATGTTTAGTTCCACACACAAAACTTCCAACATTCTTTCACCCAAACATACTCCACCCCACTACTACTTTGGAATCCTCTGAAAACTAACATGTTTCACAAAAAACTATCCTAAAATTCTAACACCCCAGAAAACTTCCTTGTTTTTACCACTTAATTTTCCCACATTCTAAACTTTTGCCATTTTCTTCCACTCTCAGAACAAAACACACACACAAAAAGATTTAAAATAATTGTAACTGGTTCTAACCACTTCTCCCTTCCCTTCGAATGCCCCTCACTCCAAAGAATTTATGAACTCTCCCCCACAAATGCATAGCCACCAAAAAGCTACCGAACTTCCAAAGGACTTGGCCATAACATTATAAAACAATTGACTAATGCTTTGAACAACCCTCCTAATATTAATTTCAATTCCTAAATATCTTAGCTTATTATTTACCATATTTAAGAAAAAAATTGAAAGGACAATGGGAAGATATTTTGCCCCTATTCTGCCTATCATTAAAAATCCCTTATTAAATATATATATTACATATCCACCTACCTGTGACTGCATCTCATATAATCCCAAGGAGTTATCCAGCAAGAATGATGAAAAAAAACATTATTATTTTTCCGCGTCATACTTTACCCTTTGACTCATGTTTCTTGACATGTTTCATGAATGCCACTGATGGACACTGACCCAAACTTCTTTTGTAAGCCTCAAGTAGACTATATCTTAATGTAGTGATATTGTCAATACCATTAATCTCCAAACAATTTTGTTGAAATCAAGGAAACAACCCCATAAAAATGAACAATAGGAATGATATACTCAGTGGAATATGAATTTGTTCTAAAGCAATATAGAGTAGATATTTTTATCTCTGCTGCTTTCCTTTTAGTTCAAACTACTTGGTATTTTATAGCTTTATCGTTACCTCATGGAAGGATATGGCAGTTTTATTGTTGTGCAGAATGAAGTATTAAGTTTGAAGAAGTGCACAGTTCTGTTGATGCACAGTATAGAAATCATAAAAATATATCAATCATAAATCAAAAAAATTGGATTAGTTTCCTTATATTTTGATTCTTTTTGCTTTTGAAAATTTGTACTTGCTCAGAAGTTAGCAACAATATTAACAGTGCCACTTCAAAAAGATGATATCTGTTAAATGTCAGTTTCATAACAAACTAGATATCACTGTGATGTGATCAATAATAAAAATTAAAGGCTGTGGTTCCACAGATTGATGATTTTCTGAAAACAATCTGACGAGATTATTAAACAGTGCCATTAGCCTGTAAATAGTAACTAGGTAATTACTGGAAGGAATGCACCAATCCTCTGTGATGATGCATAGAACTGGCCAGACCTAGCACCTAATGTCCGACCCTGCTTTCTCATGGTGCAGACCATTAGTACCTTTCAAAAGAGATACTCTCTTGTGGAAGTGAATGGAAGGGGAGGGCTGCCAGATTAGTGTGGCCTACTGATCTGGACAATTCTGGCTACTTTTCTTTTTTTTCTACCCTGCTGAGTAGTGGTCAACCACACAGGGTCCTGGTGCTGACCATATAAACCCACTGGACAGATATATGGCTCTGAGCTTGATTATGGATGCTGAATTTGCTGCACTGGTGGGCTTTTGTGGAGTGAAAATCTTCTGCTGTGTTTTCTATTTATTTGTGGGTTAATAGCCCCAAGTGAATAGATTCATGGGATATGTTTATCAGATGCATAATCCTGAGCAGAGGTCATTGCAGGCACCCGAACTCTGCTTCTACTGGCATCATCAAATTCTACTTGGAGGAAGTCTTCTAGTGTAGATGGCTTCAGCCTTAACTGGTGAGGGAATGGGTGTGTGCCCCATGTCTGCGATTAGGGGGCTATTTGATATTGTCGACATCCCTCCCTTAATAAATATAGTTTCTTTAAACATCCCACTAATCATATTCTCTTCATAGGCAGTTGGAAAGTGAGGACTCTGCACAGAGCTTTTTCTCTTGATGTCTTCACACAAGAATTCCACCATTAAAATTTAGATATTCTCGGCTTGCAAGAGACCAGATAAACAGATAAAGGTCAAATTCTTAAAAATAATTTTAAATTTCTCTTTTTAGGGAGGGACGATAATAAGCATCACTAATGTGTAGGTCTGCTTCTCAGCAGACATGCCAGTGATGTTCTTCTAGGATATGAGTGCATTACTGAAAGGTTACAGCAAAATTTCAGACAAGCATTAAAGACTTGAATGTCATCTCCTGTTATGCCCCCACTGAGAATGCCGATGAGAAGGATAGGTTTTACGGACAACTTCAGGATATTTTGAATTCTGTCAAGAAAGGAGATATTACCCTTGTTCTTGGTGACTTCAATGCTAAAGTTGGTACTGACTCTGACCTTTGGGGAGGAGTAATAGGCCCTTTTGGTATTGGTAGCTGCAATGGCAATGGGCAACATCTCCTACAGGTAAGTAAACTCAATGGATTCAGAATAACTAACACTTATTACAAACACCGTGACATACATAAGTACACGTGGGTTTCACCCGATGGGCTGCATAAGAATATGATTGATTATATATTAACAAACAGCAAATGGGTTAGTTCTGTTAGGAATACCAGGTCATATAGGGGAGCTGAAATTGGATCTGACCATTACCTTGTTAAAAGTGTCTTGCAACTTAAACAGTGTTGTGCTAGGGTTAAAAAATTTACTTTTAATACTGAAGCTCTGAAAGACCCAGTTATAGCCAAAGCTTAGCATGATAGGTTACTTAATCATTATGACAGTCATGGTATGCTTACTACTGAAGTTGAGGAAGAATGGGATCGTTTTAAACAGGTTTTTTTGGACACTAACAGTACTCTTTTATGAAAAAAGGAGCTGAGGAGGCAGAATTATCTGAGTGATAAGGCACTTGAGCTTATTTCGGAAAGAAAGAACTGCAGGAATGTCCTTAATCAATACCCTACTAGTCTTAATAGAAAGCATTACAGAGAACTTAATAAACGTGTAAAAGATCAATTAGCTTTTGAGAAGAATCTTTGGCTTGGTGGCTTGGCTGACAAAGCCGATGAAGCAGTTAGACAGCACAACAGCATAGAGCTGTACCAGATAGTTAATGTTTTGTGTGGTAGAAAACGGACAGGTATACAGAGATTGAAAACGGACAGTTACACAGGGATTGAAAGATAAGCAAGGTTAAGGTATAGAAGGTTTCTAAAGTTTAACTACATAAATCTCTAGGGGTAGATGAGATTGCTATGGAAATACTTACAACTGGGAATGTTTTGGTTACGACATGAATGGCTGAAATTTTGAATATCTTTTATGATAAAAGGCATGGTTCCCAAGGATTTTACCATAGCTATTATTATCCCTATTTTTAAAAAAGGTGATTGCAGTTCTTGTGATAACTATAGGGGTGTCAGCCTACTCTCTGTTCCAGATAAAGTTCTTTGCATGATTGTGCTTAATAGAATTAGGTATCTGGTTGACATTCAATTGCGTGATGAGCAATGTGGATTCAGGAGTGGTATGGATGCATAGGTCAGGTATTTTCACTTAGGCAGATTCTTGAGAAATGTTTAGAGTTTCAGAAACCTTTGGTTGCTAGCTTTGTTCATTTCAGAAAGTCTTTTGACTCTGTTGATCATCATAATGATCATAGGGCATATCAGATAAGTTAGTTAACATAATGAAAGCTCTCTATAATAACACTGATTCGTGTGTGAGAGTTGGTAAGGCTTATAGCAATTGGTCTAGCATTGCTTCTGGTGTTCAACAAGGGTGCATTTTGCCCCCTTTTCTCTTTAGTTTGTCTATTGATTATGTTATTATACATTAGTTATACATTAGTTAAAGGCAATTCCCAGTTGTACCGCAACATATGGCTGCACATCAACTATGGGGAGAATGCCATAATTTCCACTAACTACACCAGGGCAAGACAGGGCCACAAGGACACAGCTTATCTATGGTGAACAATCCTATAGAAGGAAGGCTCATCCATCGGTCAAAACCTAAATTTAATCTGTTCTCCGGTTAGCCACAAAAATTGTATATAGAACCAAGTTGACTCGGCTCCTGGGGTGGAGACTTGTAGTTTGGCTTTTCCATCGATTAGCCCATTGACCGGGGATTCCACTCCCAGCCGTGAGCCCTCAACTTTGTCCTCTCCATAGTTCCACGGATCGACGGCCCTCAGCCACAGTCTTCTGACTCACAATTTCACCGAGGCTGCACTGATGAGTCCACTGGACCGGGTTCCCCAAGCCCAGTCCACAGACCCTCAACCACAGCCCCTCCACTGGGGCTCCAACCTGAAGCTTCTCAGGGGATAAGTCAGTAAGCCCACTAGACTGGCCCCTCTCAAACCAGTCTGCAGACTCTCAAAAGGCCCCTCCACCAGAGGTTTACAAGATCTCGTGCAAACCAAGAACCAATGAGCTGTGACCCTACTTCACAGAGGCACCAGTATGCCCCCCCCCACCACGTCAAGGTGGTCCCCTATCGGGGGGGCACTTTGACGTGATCATCATTTAAGGACAAAATTCTTTCTTTCCAAGGGAAAGATTTTGCCCTTAAATGATCTAGAGATTTCAAATATTCTGATTTAGATTATGCAGATGATTTGGCCTTGTTGGCTAATGATGTTGATGAGATTAATTTTTTCATTCGAGCTGTTGATGGTGACTGGTAATAGAGTTGGTTTGGTTATAAATAAAAAATAAATACCCCCTCAAGCAGCTGCTTGCCACAGAGGTCTGACAGGAGCCTGTCAGTTTATATGCCATAGTAGAAGGTCTGAGAGGATGGCAGCACCTCAGCAGAAAAATAACACGAACATCCATGCCTTACTCCGGGGCTCGAACCCAGGTCCCTTAGATCAGTAGCCAAGTGCGCTAACCACTCGGCCACGGGACGGCACCACTACAGAGAGAAAACTAAAGTGATGAAAATTAGTCAGGCAGGCTGCGATTCAGTTAATCTGAATGGTTGCACCCTTGAGCAAGTGTCTCAGTTTAATTATCTTTGGAGTTATGTAACCAATACTGGTGATGTGCAGCATGAGATTAACAGGCAAAATAGGGATTGCCTCTGGGACTTTTAGGAATCTATGGAGTGTGTGGAGAAATAGGCATATGCACCTAAAGACTGTATAATAGACCCTAGAGTGTATAATAGTTTGGTTCTTTCTAAGGTTAGTTATAGTAATGAAACTTAGATACTTTGTAAACAAGATAACAGGAAACTTGATGCTTTTGATTCTAGATGCTTAACACAGTATCTTGGGCATTAGGTGGTTCAACTTTGTAAGTGATGAGGTTAGGCGAGTTGGCAACCTCCTGTAAGCAGCATATTGTGCAGAGAGAGACTCCATTGGTTTAGCCATGTTGCCCATATGGATAATTATAGATTGATGAATAGGGTTATGAGCAGTGTGCCTAAAGGCCTCAGAAAGAGGGGGAGACCTAGGATGCAGAAGGCAGACAATGTGAAACAGGACCTTATTAGAATTGGTGTGCAGTGGTCAGATGGAGTAGATGTAGCTCAGGACAGACTTCCTTGGAGAACTAAATTGCACAGTCTGGTTGGACCCCCGTAGCCCATGGCTGCTTGATGATGATGATGATTAAACTTCTTAATCAGAAATAGTAATGAACAAAATGAAAAAGAGATATTCAATTCCATAATGGAATATATTAATACTACTATCACTATTAATATCCATAATTGGAAATATTAATAAAAATATGCATAAGCACAATGAATTAAGCTATCAGAAAAACTACAAATTATAAAATAATTAATATTTCTGAAAAAAAAAATCTCTCCTGAATAACTCTTTAATTTTTTTCGCTCCATTATCAACTACAATTTTTCCATACCAATAATTCTACATTCAAAATTTCAATATAAAAAATGGCACCCATATCTTCCCAATAAATCATATTAATAATATTAAAAATGTAAATAAATATGTAACAAAATTAATAATGCACCAATAATTATTTTACTGTGCATAACTATTAATAATTATTCAATTCATCTGAAACCACTATAACAAGAAACGTGCTCATTGCAACTGCCACATTCACTCCCACACACAAATACTTCAAACATTCCTTCGCAAAACGTATTCCTTGTCTACTCCCTACTGCATTAGAAATCTCTGAAAATCCACTGTGCATGTTTTCCCAAACACCATTCCACTCTGTAAAAAACTTTCTACTTTTTATCACTTCATTTCCTAATATTCCAAACTTTTGACATTTTCTTCCATACTCACAACATATACTACATCCTACTAAACACATAAATATGATTAAAAAAAGGTCTGACCCTCTCCCCCCTGTGCTTCAAACCCTCACTCCAAAGAACTTAATGTAAAACATTCCCATGAATACATAGCCACAAAAAGCTACTGACACAGTTCCTAATAACCTGGCCTTAACATTGCACAATAGTTGACTAACACTTTCAACAACAATCCTCGTAATGTTAAATACCTAAAATGAACTTGTTATTTACCATATTTTAACAAAATTTAAAAAAGGGAGGATATATTAATTACTACTTTTCTGTCATCCGTGGGGCGGGGGTGGCTCAGTCGGTAGCACGCCAGGCTCGTAATCTGTAGTTCCCAGGTTTGAGTCCCAGCTGGGTCAGCGTTGAGATTTATCTCCGCAAAATTCCCCGCCCTGCCCACGGTCAGTAGGGGACACCGATGGGCTTGGAAAGGCCGCCGTCCGTCGGATGGGATGTTAAGCCGTGGCCCCGTGTGTGGAAGAGCCATACCCTGTGCACGTTAAAGAACACGCTGGATGGCCTTGACGGGAGGCTACCATCTGTCTCCCAACAGCTGTTCCAGTGGGTCCCCTCCCCCAACCTTCTCTGAGCCTTCGGGGTCCATGTGACCTGGCCATTTAGCCCATGGTGTGCAAAAAAGTGCCGCTCAGAGGTAAAACAACCCAACTCTGTCATCCGTGAAAAACTCGTAAAATTCATATTATATATATCTACTTACCTATGACTATACTGGCAAGTAATCCAAGTACCAGTGACAAAATAACCGAACATTCCTGTGAAATCACACACATGAAATATGACCTAACATTAACTACCCAAAAGAAACAAATCACATACCCATAGGCCATCAACAACCCACCATTACTGTAATGTTACATTTCTATGTCATACTGTACTCTTCAACATTATACATTACCTGAACAGTGCCATCTGTTGTCCGAGGACCATGAAAAGCCTCCTGCTAAATTTTTCCTTAAAATTTTGAAAATCTCCTGAAAAATTAACAAAAATCTGCTATTTAAAAAGTGGAAGATTTTGGAAGTAATTGCAAAGTACATACCGCTTGCTCCCCCCCCCCCTCCCATTTTATACTGTTTTCTGCCTTAAACCTATTGCACTATTCCTAGAATTATCTTTGCATTTATCCTAGAATTTCTATGTATCTTTCTCCATTTTGAAATCAAAATTGTTAAAAAAAAAGTGTCTTGGTAATTCTCTAGAAAGCAATACTGATGCTGCCATTCTTTTCCTCAAGAAAGTAGTTCCTCAAAATAGTGCAATTCTCTCCATACCTATAAAATAAAAATACAATCACAATGACCAGCAGGTAAAAAGCAAAATTTTTTTTTGAAAATGTATAAAACACCATAAAATCAAAATAAATATGAAAACACAACATGAAAATTGCGCAAAATCATAAACAACGAACTACTGTTCCACACTCAAAAAAGCCCCAGGAGTTAAGCCAAATGGGCTAAAACAAGCACAAAATATGCCCAAAATCGTAAATAGTGAACTGCTGTTGTGCATTCAAAAAAAGCCCCTGGGGCTAAATAAACCAATGCATAAAAAAAGGCACAAAAAATATCTAACATAAAAAAAAAACCTTTTCTGAACACACACACTACTATCCCCAATTAATATTCATAATGCACTAAAACACTACACCAAAGTTTCAACATTGACATCTAGTAGAACAAAATTTTCAGACATCTATATTTTCTCCATTGGCACAGCAACAACCACCATACTCCAAAAAACTGTCAATAAATACAGTTACATATAAAATTTCCCACAATACCTTTTAAAAAAATAAAATTCCATAACATATCAGAACTAATTCACGACATTATCACACCCACCCACACCTATCTACCACCAAATTCTATTCATACGTCATATCTGTACATATCTATATGCACAAAATACACCAATTTTACCTCAGTGCCATTTGCTAAATATCTACCAGTCTTCATAGCCAGAGCTTCTTTAAGACCAGCTGCAGTGCACAGCATCATGGGTGAGGAAGTAGCAAGTGTTCTAATGGCACATTCACATGTGCAAGAGTGGGGAGAGCCATTTGCTAGTGTCTGCATGGGAGATGTTTACATGGATGATTTAAGTCTGAATACTTCCTCCCAACATATTGGATATAACCAGAGGTGAACTGGGTCTAAAAATATTAATTGCCAGGAGACCACTACTATAAGGCTATCATTTTTACATATTGTCTAATGTTTAAGGAGGCCCACTTGCCATCGGGCAAGCTGGCACCCTGGCCAGTCCGCCACTGGATTATAACCTCTCTTCGTCCACCCTTCCAAGGCCTCCGGTGATTACAGAGATAGGCAAAATCCAAAATGAGAGGCCCAAAAGGGACAGATATCTTTTGTACAACACATGAAATTTTGTTTGAAAATTTTCTTACATATATCTTTTAAAAATATGTAATTCAAGTTTGAAAAATAATGTTTTTTTTTTTCATTTGATGCATATTTTATTAAACTACATACTGTGATGATTCACCCATTCACTTTTACTTTTCCTTAACCACTTTTATACTGTTTACATTATAATTATTATTTTGGTGCCTTATATTCCTGTTTCTGAGTGGTTAGTGCTCTTGGCTACTGATTTAAGGGACCTGGGTAAACCATGGATGTTTGTGTTGTTTTTCTGCTGAGATCCTGTCATCCTCACAGACCTTCTACTGTGGCATACAAACTGACAGGCTCCTGTCAAACCTCTGTGGCAAGCAGCTGCTTGAGTTTTTTTTAAATATTTCAGTTGAATCATCATTTGTCCTCACCTGTACTGCAATAAGAGTTGCACATGCATAACTTTGATTTTTGATTTACAGGCGCTAATGTGCACAGAAGGACATGCTTCATCTTGCATCATAGCTCAAGTATGATGTATTCCCCTGAAGTGCATCACTGACCATAACATTAGTAAAATTTCAATTTTTTTTTACTTGTTATCAAGGAGATCACCATACTTGAAATTTTGTACAACATTTCTATGGAGCATAATGTACAACACATGTCAGTTTTAATTTTTTATATATGGGGCGACATCACTTCTTTCCACATTTAAAAATTAGAAAAACATGGACTTTTCTCAAAGTATGGTACCGAGAAGAAAAATTACAAAATAGGAGTAATTTTCTTGCTTCAAGTAAATATTTATTTTTTTGGTTATTCAGAAATGCCGTCCCGTGGCCGAGTGGTTAGTGCACTTGGCTACTGATCTAAGGGACCTGGGTTTGAGCCCCGGGTAAGGCATAGATGTGTGCGTTATTTTTCTGCTGAGGTCCTGCCATCCTCTCAGACCTTCTACTATGGCATATAAACTGACGGGCACCTCTGTGGCAAGCAGCTGCTTGAGGGGGTATTTTTATTTTATTTATTTATTCAGAAATAGCCTTTCTCTTCATGTGCATTATAATTTCTGTCTATTAGTTATTTTTTAGCAAATTTTTATTTGATTGCCAGATGCATTTTTTCCAGTAATAAATAGGCACTTTTTGACGTCGATTTCAATTTTAGAGGAAAAGTTGTCTGAGCCAGGTGGGATACAAGCCCACGACCTCCTGATAACATTTCAGGTGCTCTGGACCACTGAGCTACAGGCCGCCGATCAAGATTTCCTCTAATTAACGCTATGAACATTCCCTTTATGTTACATGTAGGCGTTATTTTAGGCAATTTTTAGCCCTAGCGGCTTTTTATTTGCCAATAGATGGAAAGCATGTCCTACAAGTATGCTAATGATAATAAATATTGAGATAAACTCAGATAAATTCAACAGTTCAATATCCTGTAATAAATAGGCACTTTTTGATGTCGATTTCAATTTTAGAGGGAAAATTGTCTGAGCTGGGTGGGATACCAACCCATGACCTCCTGGTAACATATTTATTATCATTAGCATGCTTGTAGGACATGCTTTCCATCTATCGGCAAATAAAAAGCTGCTAGGGCTAAAAATTGCCTAATATAACGCCTACATGTGACATAAAGGGAATGTTCATAGCGTTAATTAGAGGAAATATTGATCGGCGGCTGGTAGCTCAGTGGTCCAGAGCACCTGACATGTTATCAGGAGGTCATGGGTTTGTATCCCACCCGGCTCAGACAATTTTTCCTCTAAAATTGAAATCGACGTCAAAAAGTGCCTATTTATTACTAGATATTGAACTGTCGAGTTTATCTCAATATTTATTAGCATTATTTTCCTACATTCCTCTTATAAAAGCTCTATTAAAATAAAACTTGTCATCTTTATGGCTAAATATTTTATTTTCACAATGTCCAGAAATAAAAGCTGATTATTTTGGCACATAACATGCTGGACCTCTGGATATAAAGCAGTTTTTCAGGCGGGTCCCTGGAAGGGTTAATAAAACTTTTTCATGCAATATAGTGAAAAAATTGATCGCACTATGCAATTAAGTTGTAATTTTGTAAAACCTTAATAAAACAGTTAAATTATATATTAATCTAAAGGAAATTTTTCATCCTGAATACTATAATATTTACCTAAAATTTGATTTTCATTTCTTTTAATGATTCTTTTTAGTGGTATATTTTAAAATACGAACCAGCATTATACAAGGTGACTTGGATTGCTCACACTAATGGGATTTTGTGTCCTATTTATGAAGTGGAGGAACACTTTCTTGGGGGCTTTTTTACTAAACATATTTTTGGGGATTTTAACAAAGTTCCGAAATGTTAGTACACCAAAGCAAAACAAATTGTCTGTATCATCAGACTGCCTAGATATTGAGAGGTGGGGGGGCTAAAATCTTTGAAAACATTCAATATGAACTTAAAACTTGGAATTAAAAAAAATGATAATGCGTTTGTGCCTGTGCACTAAATGGAGAGGCTAGTGATGTGCTTTGCTGCTTGCACTCTAATGTGATTTGTAACTCCCAGTACCTTTCAGCTGCTACTCACACCTATAATGCTGTGTGTATCCTTTGGTACAGATGAGCAATTGATAAAGCCAAATTTTTGAAGAAATACAAATGTTGAATAATTCAATGATACGTAGTGAGGGTGACCAGATTTCAATTAGTAAACTCCAGAACAGTTTGATAAATGGTCCAATTTCAGTTTACTGAAACTGGAATTTTCCCAAAAGTGTAACCCCAGGGAAAATTTAACTAAAGCAGTTGTAGAATGGTGCAATAGGTATGATGGATAATTCACAGTTATAACCAGGGTAACCATATTTAAATTGGTAAAAACTGTGATATGTTATTTAATGTTCCGATTTCAGTTTGAATGACTTCAGAACGGTAAATTATGATTTTTTTGTGAATTGTTCTATAATACGATAATTAAAAATATTCTGAAATAAATGAACTGTTGGTGTAACCATGATTAGCTCCATTTTTTAATCTTTGAGGGAAAATATTCCCCTTACTGCTATCTGAAGAACAGAGCTGTGTGAAGGCAATGGCAGTAGCACAGGTTGCTGTGACTGTGACACTCTCGCCTTTTTTCAAACTCCATATTTCAAACATACTGAAGAAACAAATGTGACATCATCCTTTAAATCTCAAATAAACCTCCTCAAATACTCAATAAATCCTTTTCAAATCTTCTCGGGGTTTAACATCTTCAGCGACGAGGCCACATGATACAATGCAAAGTGGAGCTATCTGAAGACATGTAACCATGCTAACTTTTATTTTGGTCACATGCTTATGACTGTCCTCTTCTTTTTACAAGGTGTTCTGATACAATCTTCTTGATTTGTGCTGCCATATAGGCACAGAGCAGGGAACCAACATCTGAATTCAACTCATTGATTTTTATCTAAATAATTCTTGCATTTATGAGAGAAATATTTTCCGAAACTCCAAATATCACTGCTTATCAGCCAAATCAGACTTAGGCAGCTCTGCTCAGAGAAGAGAATGCCAAGATGAGGCTTCCCACTGCTGGGTTCGAACTGGGGATCCCAAGGGAAGTCAACAAGCACTGCTGAGAGGTGATGACCTAATCCACAATGCCAAGAGGCCAGCTCTGAAGAGCATCGTTACGATTAAGTGCATATGCATTCTTGGTTGTAACAACAGACTGTTGCATGACAGGTTTAAATCAAATAGTAGAAACTCTAATTTTTTTTTTCATTTACTAATTTCACAGTATAATTTAAAGTTGTATAGTATTTGTACGTGATACTTCCCAAATATGTTAAAGTATTAAATAATTATCTTGATCACTATGTTGGTAACTTAGTTCTTTTCAGTTTAAATGATTGCATATTCTCTTCTAATTACTAATGACTAAATTGTATATTATCAAGGTATTTTATTATAACATTTAATTTCATCAGCAATAAATATGACTTCATTAAAATGAAATAAAATGAAACTTTCGTACATGCAGTTTTTTCCATTCATTATATAATTTTCTGGTCCAAGGTGCCGAATGAGCTAGAAGTGGCAGTGCTTAGTTTTTTGCTTATTTCGAATACACCTAGCCCAGTAACGTGGCTAGAAATTCAGTGTCAGATCTCCACAAAAATATGTAGTATTTCTGGAATATGTGTTGGCTTTCAGCTAAAGTTCTCCTCTCCTCCATTACTCTGTCTTTGAATTGCAGGAGTCTTCCTTATTATAGAATGCTCCCTAATGAAGTAGAATACCCACCAACTGTGAATTATCCATCATACCTGTTGTGCCATTCTACAACTGCTTTAGTTAAATTTTCCCTGGGATTACACTTTTGAGGAAAAATGTTCCAGTTTCAGTAAACCGAAATTGGATTATTTACTAAACTGTTCTGGAATTTAAATTTGGTCATCATCACTACGTATCATCAAACAGTTCAACATTTGTCGTCCTAACTTTGTTCCCACAAAAACTTGCCTTTATCGATTGCTCATCTGTACCAAAGGATACTCATGAGAAGCAGCCGAATGGTACTGGGAGTTACAAAGTTGTGTTTGAGTGCAGACAACAAAGCAGGTCGATAGCTAGGTCGGTACCCATTCAGTAGCCTCTCCATTTAGTGCACAGGTGTATGAGCATCATTGTGGTCCCCTGAAGTGCATCATTAACCATAACATTAGTAAAATTTCAATATTTTTTTTACTCATTAACAAAGAAATGACCATACTCCAAATTTTGTACAATGTTTCTATGGAGCATAATGTACAACATATGTCAGTTTTTATATATGGGGCCACATCACTTTTTTTCACATTTTAAAATTTTCTTTTTTTTTAAAATCCGTATTACACTTTTTAAATTTGAGATTTTTAATGAATTTGTAATCCAGATATACATTAGTATACCAAGTTTGGTCTTCTCATCTACCATAGAAGCAAAGAAAAAAAAAGAAAAACCTTTAGTACACAATCACAATTTGTATAGTTTCTCCTTAGGTTAAACGATTATAACTCCTTTAAAAATTTTTTTGACTCCAAATATTTTGGACAATTAGACATTTTATGTATACTAGCATTTATGCCAAAGATGATAGAAATGTATGATGGGTGGTGAACTGGCCTGGTTGAATTGACATGGAAAAACCCACGTGTTTATTGCAGATTCATTAGTGCATAGTAGCAGTGGCGGACTGGCCAGGGTGTCAGCTTGCCTGATGGTAAGTGGGCCCCCTTAAACATTATACAATATGTTAAAAATAATAGCCTTATAGTTGTGGGTGGGTCCCCTTTGTCTCCTGGCAACCAATATTTTTAGACCCAGTCTTCCACTGCATAGTAGGCCCAGCTCAGGTGGTGGTTATACAACACTGTAGATGTCTCAACATTCCATCAATAATATGGTTCCCTAAGGTATGACATTCCAAACAACATCCAAAAGAGCACACAACTGTATCAGGTTCACTGCTAGAGGGAGCTGGTGAAGTCAGCGATCCATAAAGTCCCACACATGCTCAATAGGTGAGAAGTCCGGGGAGTATGGTGGCCATGGGCGAATGTCCACACTTTGTAGATTGTCCATTGTTGCACATGCAGTGCATGAGGTGGATTTTCCTGCTGCAGGAGCAGTCCAGGCAGGTAAAGAAGGGTTGTGCTACAGGATTAATAATGTCATCGATGTAATGTCTCACTGTTAGCGTGCCAGAAACATGGAGCAGAGGTGTTCAGCCTCTGTATACTGAAGAGCCAAAACGTTATGACCACCAGCCTAATATGATGTTGGTCCTCTATGTGCCACCAAAACAGCTCTTACTCAACGAGGCATGGACGCTACAAGATTTCTAAAGCTGTCTTGTGGTATCTGGTACCAACATATTACCAACAGATCCTTTATCTCTTGCAAGTTACATGGTTGAGCCGCCACAGATTAGGTATACTGTCCAACACAAACCATTGATGTCTGGGGAATTTGGAAGCCAGAGCAATACCTGGAAATCTTCCTCATTTTCTGTGAATCATTCTTGAACAATCAGGACAGTTTGGCATGGCGCATTATCCTGGTGAAAGAAGGCACTACTAGAGGGGTATACCATGCCATGAAAGGATGTGCCTGGTTTGCAATGATGTTTAGGTAGGTGGTAGAAGTCATAGTTTCCTGCATATGAATCAATGGACCCAGGTTCCCCAGCAGAACATTGCCCAAAGCATTACACTTTCGCCACCGGCTTGTTTTCATCCCACGGTGCATCCTGGTGCCAACATTTCCCCAAGTAAATGATACACATGTATGTGGCTGGCCTAATAATAGTTCTGATAAAATCCTTAGGAACAATGCCTTTATCATAAAAGATATTCAGAATTTCAGTTCATCCATGTGGTAACTGAAACATTCCCAGCTATAAGCATTTCAGTAGTAATTTCATCTACCCTTTAGGTGCAAACAAGAAATGAGATTCTTATCAGACGACCTTCTTCCAATCATTCAAAGTCTAGTTTTGATGCTCGTGTGTCCATTGTAGGTGCTTTCGATGGTGAACCGAAGTTAGCATGGGCACTCGGGGTGGCCTGCAGCTACCCAGCCCCATTTTCAGCAGGATTCGATGTATTGTGACACATTACTCCTATTACCAGCATTCAAATTATGGGAAGTTACACCACAGTATCCCTTCTGTTGGCTCATATCATATGGGATAGCCGTCGCTCACCTCTAGCATTGATGAGCTGTGGTCGGTCCACACCTTACCGGCGGTTCATGGTTTTTCTCTCCTTGGACAACTTTTTGAAAGTACTAACCATTGCTGACAGTGAGTACCCCACAAGCCATGCTGTCTTGGAAATGCTCTGATCCAGTCGTCTGGCCATTACAATTTAGCCTTTGTCAAATTCACTTAAGTTCACTGCCTTTTTCATCTGAAAAACAAGAATAACACTGAGTAACGGAGCTCAGTATCAGGTGTTATTTATACCATTTCATAATTTCACACGTTCCTTCGTTTACCTGCAGTTACTTTGATTTGCATAAAGATGCACAGGTCATAATGTTTTGTCTCTTCGGTGTATGTGATGCCACCCCATACCATTCATTGTGTTACAGTGGTGAGCTGTATGGCGACTAATAGACTAGGTTTCCTCATGTCATTTCTGCAGGCGCCATCTGGACAAAAGGCCGTCTGCCATGCCAAAACAGAATCAGGACTTTTATCTGTGAATGTCTAAATTATAATGGTGGAATTCTTGTGTGAGGACATCAAGAGAATAAGCTCTGTGCAGAGTCCTCACATTCCAACTACCTATGGAGAGAGAATGTTTATTGGGATGTTTAAAGAAACTATGTTTATTGAGAGAGGGAATGCCAACAATATCAAAGAGCCCCCTAATTGCAGGTATGGGGCAAAGACCCATTCCCCCACCACTAAAGGCTGAAGACATCTACACTGGAAGATAAATCAATAAATATTTAGCGGAAAAAATTTTCACCGACATACAAGATTTGAACCTGCATCTCTCCAGAAACATGCCAGAGTATTCTTCCAGTTGATCTAATGCCATCTCGTCTTTTTTCTGCTAATTTTAGCTGGCATTACTTCAACTGGAAGAATACTCTGGCATGTTTCTGGAGAGATGTGGGTTTAAATCTTGTATGTCGGCGAAAATTTTTTCCGCTAAATATTTATTGATTTATCAATGCCAAAAGAGCAACAGGTAATGCTGTGATTATCATCTATGTTTACACTGGAAGACTTCCTCCAATGTAGAATTTGATGATGCCAGTAAAAGCAAAGAGTTTAGATGCCTGTGATGACCTCTGCTCAGGATTATCCACCAGCTGATAAAATATATCTGTTACATAGCTCCCAAGATAATTAAACTGAGACCCCTGCTCAAGAGTGCAACCATTCAGATTAACTGAACACAGTCTGCCTGATCAATTTTTCATCCTTTAGTTTTCTCTCTCTTTATTACCAAACCTACTCTACTATCAGTCTCATCAACAGCTGTAATGAAAGATTCATCACATCAACATCATTTACCAAAAGAAGGGTCTCCATCCTCATAGACCATCTACTATGGCATATAAACTGACAGGCTCCTGTCAGACCTCTGTGGCAAGCAGCTGCTTGAGGAGATATTTATTTTAATAACCAAACTAAAGAGAAAAGGAGACAAAATGCATTTCAGCCTTGCCAACTGCAACAACTGCTACAAGCCTTGCCCACTCTCACACGTGTCTCAAGGTTATTATAGAGAGCTCTCATTACGTTAACTAACTTCTCTAATATGCCATTTGATCTCACGAGCAACCACAAATTATGTTGATCAAGAGAGTTAAAAGCATTTTTGAAATCAGCAAAACTCATAGCGAAAGGTTTCTGAAACTTTAAACATTTCTCAAGAATCTGCCTAAGTTAAAAAATCTGATCTACACATCCTCTACCACTTCTGAATCCACATTGCTCATCACACAATTGTCCGTCAACCAGATTCGTAATTTATTGAACAAAATAATACAAAGAACTTTACCTGGAACAGAAAGCAGACTGATACCCCTGTAGTTATCACAAGAACTATGATCACCTGTTTTAAAAATAGGGATAATAATAGCTCTGATAAAATCCTTAGTAATAATGCCTTTATCATTAAAGATATTCAGAATTTTAGTTCATCCATGTGGTAACTGAAACATTCCCAGCTCTAAGCATTTCAGTAGTAATTTAATCTACTCTTTAGGATTTATTTAGCGTAAGTTTAGTAATAGCCAAAATAACTACAGACTGTAATATAGGATCAACAGTAAACCTAGTAATAATAAAAGCCCCAACCTAGCCATGACCAGAATCCTCACCTATAACATTACCTTTTTTATCTTTCAATCCTTGTATACCTGTCCATTTTTTACCACACAAAACATTAACTATCTGGTACAGCTCTCTGCTGTTGTGCTGTCTAACTCTGGCTTCTGCTGTCCCTTATATGACCTGGAATTCCTAACAGAACTAGCCCATTGGCTGTTAATTAATTATAATCAATCATATTCTTATGCAGTCCATCATGTACTATGTATGTCGCAGAGTGTACTTATGTATGTCGCAGAGTTTGAAATAAGTATTAGTTATTCTGAAACCATTGAGTTTACTTACCCGTAGGAGATGTTGCCCATTGCCATTGCAGCTACTAATACCAAAAGGGCCTATCACCCCTCCCCAAAGATCAGAGTCAGTACCAACTTTGACATTGAAGTCACCTAGAACAAGGATAACATCACCTTTCTTAGAATTAAAAATATCCTGAAGTTGTCCATATAGTCTATCCTCATCCTCAGTGGGAGAATAACAACAGATAACATTAAAGTCTTTAATGCTTGTCTTTTAATCCTAGAAGAGCATAACCCTAGACTAGCATGTCTGCTGAGAAGCAGACCTACGCCTTGGTGATACTTATTGTCATCCCTCCCTGAAAAGAGAAATTTAAGATTATTTTTAGGAATCTGACCTTTATCTGTCCATCTGGTCTCTTGCAAGCCGAGAATATCTAAATTATAATGGTGGAATTCTTGTGTGAGGACATCAAGAGAAAAAGCTCTGTACAGAGTCCTCACATTCCAACTACCTATGGAGAGAAAATGGTTAGTGGGATGTTTAAAGAAACTATGTTTATTGAGAGAGGGAATGCCGACAATATCAAGCAGCCCCCTAATCGCAGACATGGGGCAAAGACCCATTCCCCCACCACTAAAGGCTGAAGCCATCTACACTGTAAGACTTCCTCCAATGTAGAATTTGGCGATGCCAATAGAAGTAAAGAGTTCAGGTGCCTGCTATGACCTCTGCTCAGGATTATCCACCTGCTGATAAACATATGCTTTGAATCTATTCACTTGGGGCTGTCAACCCACAAACAGAAAACACAGCAGAAGATTTTCCCTCTACAGAAGCCCACCAGTGCAGCAAAATCAGGATCCATAATCAAGCTCAGAGCCATATATCTGTCCAGTCCAGTGGGTTTATATGGTCAGCACCAGGACCCTGTGTGGTTGACCACTCCTCAGCAGGGTAGAAAAAAAAGAAAAGTAGCCATAGTTGTCCAGATCAGTAGGCCACACTAATCTGGCAGCCCTCCTCTTCCATTCACTTCCACAAGAGAGTATCTCTTTTGAAAGGTACTAACAGTCTGCACCACGAGAAGGCGGGGTCGGACATTAGGTGCTAGGCCTGGCCGGTTCTATGCATCATCACAGGGGATTGGTGCATAGCTCTCCTTCCAGTGACTACCTATCTACCATTTACTGAAAATAAAATATTGATTATATATTGAAATTATTATGATAATATTTTTCAACTGGGAAAGTATAGAAACAAATTATACAGGAGTAATCTCTCATATTTCATCAAAAACAATACTCGAGGATTATTTAGTTATACATTTAAGATATGATTATAAAATTAGTATGGCTTGTCTGTATCAATTGTTGTAAAAATTAAATTACCTGTGAAAATAGAATTCAAGGACAATTTTTGCCAGAAATGTGTTTTGCCTTAAAAGTGACCATTCTCACTCTGGAATAATTTCCACACTACCCATAGATGCTTAAAGATGCTAGCAGCAATCTGTATTCTTCTATTTATCTCATGCCAAACAACACCAGTACCTGTTAAACAACTCTTGTTAAACAATAGCCTTGAAGATAAGTGCAAAGAAAATTAGCAGCTGACTAAATATTTTCTTATTTTTTCAGCAAAAATATTTCTTGGCTTCTCTGTGTTCCATTAATTACCCAATTTGCATCATCATCTAACTCCATAAGTCTGTCAAGGTGTTATTCAGGTCTCCTAAGTTTCAAATATCTAAAATGCTATGAATATAGAAAATTGAATGGAGAACTTGTATTAGGGGTATTCTATTCTCATATTATAAATATTCTATTCTATAAATTCAATGGAGAGGTTAGAGAAATAATAATAAGTTCACCTGGAGTTAGTACTAACAAATGTCAATAGGGGGGGGGGAGGGAAAGCTCACCTGAAACGTGTAATAGTGCATACTGACCTAAGATGTTTTTAACAGTTTCCTCATATTTATTTTTCTTTGAGGTAACTACTTGATCAAGACAAGCAATGTTGCATAGATGGTAAAGAATTTTTTATTTTGTTTTGCTAGTTTTAGTAGTGGAAAAAAGAATTTTAGAAGGAAATGTTTAGTCAGCTGCTAATTTTCTTTGCACTTATCTTCAAGGCTATTGTTTAACAGGAGTTTTTAGCTCTGGTGATGTGTGGCATGAGATAAATAGAAGAATACAGATTGCTGCTAGCACCTTTAAGAATCTATGGGTAGTGTGGAAAATTAGCCGTATACACCTAAAGACTGAAATTAGACTGTAAAAGAGTTGGATTGTTTTAATAGTTTGATTCATTTGTTTGATACTTTAAAATTTCATATAAATTTAATTTTTTATACACTTCTTTTTCAGGGAAAGTCAAGCTACAAGATAACATATTCCAGTAGCTTTTGTGCAAATTGTCAATTTGAAATTTTATTGTATTGTAATGAAGTCAAGTTGATATACTTTTAAGGAGAGTAAGAGGACACCAACATGTTGAATGTTCAAGGACTGAGACGTAATGTAAAGAATGTGGTTAGAAATTACACTGATGCTCAAGTCAAAGTCCGGGAAGCAACTTCTAATGATCCATGGGGTCCATCTAGTACACTGATGAGTGAAATTGCAGATTTGACATACAATGTAGTTGCTTTCTCAGAAATAATGCAAATGATATGGAAAAGGCTTAATGACCATGGAAAGAACTGGAGGCATGTATACAAAGCATTGGTTCTGCTTGAATATCTAATAAAGACTGGATCAGAAAAGGTACTTTTTTTTTGTCAACAAGTATGTAGTTGTATATTGTATTTTCAGGATATATATAATTGCACATACCTAAATAGATGCTATAATTAGAGCCCTGGGATACATATATACTTGGTTTATCTGTGGATATCTGCATTTAAAAGCTCTCCTCAATAAACAATTAATGTTAATGCAGATAGTGGATAAAATCATGGATAGAAATTGATGTTAATGGGGATAGTGGATAAAATTTCAGATTTGATTAGATATACAGGAACATGGGCTAACATTACTACATTATTGATGGATGACATGAGTGAAAAACTACTTGTGGTACAAAAAGAAAACCTGATTTGAATATTCAATGTCACTTTAAATAAATAAATACTCCCTCAAGCAGCTGCTTGCCATAGAGGTCTGACAGGAGCCTGTCGGTTTATATGCCATAGCAGAAGGTCTATGAGGATAGTGGGACCTCAGCAGAAAAACAACACATACATCCATTTTCTTACCTGGGGCTTGAACTCAGGTCCCTTTGATCAGTAGCTTAGCGTGCTAACCACTCAGCCATTAAAAGAAGAAAAATGCATTGGGATAAAGCCACAAATTTTAAAACGCTTATATGTAAAAGAAGGGATGTTTTTCTTCAAAAACAGAATATAAATTAAAAAAATATTATAGTATGTACAAACTGGAATTAAGTCTGAAAATTTCAGTAGTGAAGATCATGAAGTTTGCTTGAAATGTAGAGGAAAATTGCTGAGTAATAAAATAGTCTGTCTTCCCATTTTGATGGATAACTGCATGTAAAAGAGCAAAATTAACTCAGAAGAATTTGCAAAACTGCATTTAATAAATTTTTATTTTATGAGGCATATTTTTCTTAAATACATGCTTTTTTTTATCACAGTATATTTTTTAGTTAATTATTAATCATTAATAAATCATTAGACTGATTTCTTTCACTCACAAATGTACATCAGATATCAAGCATTTACAAAACCTCAATTGTCATTAAGTATCTAAGATATGCAGATGCTGATAAAAAATTGCACATATATGTTGCAGGTGTGGATGTGAATAAAACTTTTGTATTGCTTTTTGCATGACTCCAGTTATATTGATGATGATAAGAAATATTCAGTCGTAATGAGTTTAAATCTAGGGTACAACAGAGGAATATCTACTATTGTTATTCACAGCTTTGAATGTTTTAACAGTTATGGATGGATTGTGATTAACAAGGGTGTATTCCAGGGTCCCTGTTCATTATATATGTTGATGGATTCAGAAATGAAAGGCTCAAGACATCCGTCCATTTTTAGTACAACACATGAAACTCCAAATTAAAAAAAAATTCCCATTTTAAAATTTTCTTTACATACACCAAAGAGCCAAACATTATGACCTCCTGCCTAAAGGGGTGTGGGTGGCTGTCAGTAGCATGCCAGGCTCGTAATCTGTAGTTCCCAGGTTCGAGCCCCAGCTGGTCAGCATTGAGAACTCCGCAAAATTCCCCGCCCTGCCCACAGTCAGTAGGGGACACTGATGGGCTTGGAAAGGCCGCCGCCCGTCGGATGGGACGTTAAGCCGTGGCCCTGTGTGCAGGAGAGCCATACCCTGTGCACGTTAAAGAACACGCTGAATGGCCTTGACGGGAGGCTACCATCTGTCTCCCAACAGCTGTTCCAGTGGGTCCCCTCCCCCAACCTTCTCTGAGCCTTCGGGGTCCATATGACCTGGACATTTAGCCCATTGTGTGCAAAAAAGTGCCGCTCAGAGGTAAAACAACAACAATCCAACCTTCTGCCTAATATGATGTTAATCCTCCATGTGCGCCAAAACAGCTCTTAGCCGGCGAGGCATGGACACTACAAGATTTCTAAAGGTGTCTTGTGATATCTGGTGCCAACATGTTACCAGCAGATTCTTTAACTCTTGTAAGTTACATGATAGATGCTCGATTGGATTGATGTCTGGGGAATTTGGAGGCCAGGGCAATACCTGGAAGTCTTCCTCATATTCCACGAACCATTCTCAAACAATCCAGGTAGTGTGGCATGGTGCATTATCCTGCTGAAAGAAGGCAATTACAGGGGTATATGATTATCATGAAAAGATGTTTCTGGTCTGCAAAGATGTTTAGGTAAGTGGCAGATGTCATAGTTTCCTGCACATGAATGACTGGATCCAGGATTTCCCAGTAGAACATTGCCCAAAGCATTACATTTCTTCCACTGGCTTGTTTCCTCCCCATGGTGCATCATAGTGCCAACACTTCTCCAGTAAACAACGCACACATACCTGGGCATCCACATGGTGTAACAGGAAATGAGATTTATCAGACTAGATTGCAACACATTACTCCCATTACCAGCATTCAAATTATGGGAGAGTTGTAGTATTCCTTCTGTTGGCTCATACCTTATGGGATAGCCATCGCTCACCTCTAGCATTGATGATCCATGGTCGGCCCACACTTTGCCATCAGTTCATGGTTTTTACCACCTTGGACCACTTTTTGAAAATACTAACCACTGCTGACATTGAGCACCCCACAAGCCTTGCCGTCTCGGAAATGCTCTGACCCAGTCGTCTGGCCATTACAATTTGGCTTTTGTCAAACTCACTTAAGTCTGCTGTCTTTCACATCTGAAGAACAAGAATAACACTGATTAACAGAGCTCAGTATCAGGTATTATTTATACCAATTCATGGCCTTCATATGCACTGTTGTTTGCGTGCAGTTGCTTCCATTTACATAAAGACTCACTAGTCATAATATTTTGGCTCTTTAATGTATATCTTATAAAATTACATAATTCAGGCATAAATAAATACTTTCTTTTTCATTCAATGCATATTTTATTAAACTGTAATATAAATAATTTGATCCATCTGATCGCCATTTCTTAGACCTGATATCTGGGATTGCTGATTTATTTGTTAACGTTCTGTATGCTGAAGCAATCCCCTGGTTTAACCTCACAAGCCTGATTTGAACTGTTATCAATATATTTTTCTTTAAACTTCTCATGAAAATTAACAAAAAACTGCTATCTTTAGAAAAGTAAAGTTTTGAAAGTAATTACAAAGTATGTACCACTATTTTTTCCCCCATCTTATTCTCTTTTCTACCTTGTACCAATTTCAGTATACCTAGAATTATTTTTATCATTTATCTTAGCATTCTATGCATCTTTCCCACTACTGAAATTGAAACTATAAAAAGAGCCTTAAGCACAGCTTGTTGTTGAAATCTTCCTGTGGTGTAAACTGCATGTAATGGACCAAAAAATGGAAACAGCAATGGGAAATCACTAATTGGTGTTGGTATGCCACAAGTCCAATACAGTCTGTATTATGTTGTAACATTGAGTCGACCAGTGTTTGAAAGGCAGCTGGAGGGATATGGCATTATTCATCCACAAGAAATACAATCAATACATTCTTGCTCCATGGAGCTGCAAAATGCTGCCTGAGACGTCATAGCAGAAGTTCCCATATATTTCCCAGTGGGTTGATATCTATTAACTGTGGTGGCTATGGTATGTGAAAAGTTCAATCTCGTGCTACTCAAACCACTGGGTACTCTGCACCACATACTCTGTGAATTGGAGCATTGTCATCCTGAATTGCAGCCCCATCATGAAATAAATGCTGTGCATTGGATAAAGATGATCACTTAAGACTGTCAAATAGCAATCGAAATTAGTCTTGCCTTCTAATGGAATAAGTGCATCCAAACCATGCCACAAGAAAGCACCACACACCATTACAGAACTGCCAGAAGCCTTAAAAGTAGGAAATAATCAGACTGAGTTGTAAGATTTGTGTGGTTGGTGTCACACATATGCTCATCAATTTGTTGGAAACAAAGTATAGGATGATTTGTCAGACCATATCACAGTCCTTTGCTGCTCAAGTGTACATTGCTTTGCTCTTTGCACCACTGGACACAACAGCATATGTTAACAGGTGTGATAGTGTTTGTGAAGTGCAACTCAGCTGCGATATACAGCTCTATAAAGTTCTTGATATGCTGGTTTTGATGAAACTTGCTTCTTATGTCCTATGTTGAATGTCTGTGCACATCTGTGCACAACCAATCAGCTGCAGCTTGCCACTTTAGCTTTGCACATTGCTCTAACAGTTGAACTTCCTGATTCTGGAGTAGTGCTTTTGTCCACTGTTGCCTTTTTCACACGATGTCTTCCCTTTAGATTCCCATGCAGATATGACCTTGGTAACTGTTCCTTGGGAAATATTAGCAAGTTCAGTTGTCTTAGTGACTGAAACTCCTACCAAATGAACTCCAATAATCATGTCCACTAAGGTCAATCATGTCCACCATGAATCACTAAGGTCTTCTCTCAACAACATGGTACCAATAGTTATATGCAGTTATGTCGGGTTTGCCTTTATAGACATGTCCCATCTGGGTTATTGTTTTGCAGAGGCAAAACTCCCCGCCCTGCCCTCACTCAGTTGGGAACACTGATGTGGTTGGAAAGGTCACTGTCTGTCAGATGGGATATTAAGCTGTGGCCCCATGTGTGGGAAGGCCATACTCTGCACTTTAAAGAACACACTGGATGGCTTTGACAGGAGGTGACTGTCTCCTAACAGCTGTCCAGTGGGTCCCCTCCTTCGAGCCTTCTCTAAGATTTTGGGGTCCTTGTGACCTGACCATTTAGTCCATTATGTGCATAAAAGTGCCGTTCAGAGGTAAAACAACCCAACCTTTATAGACATGACATTAAACATGCTGGATATGCATGTGGACATGGATGCATGCTGGACATGCAAGATATGCGTGTTTCATGCTTTCATCATTGTCACATAGAAGCTGCTGTTTAGCAAAAACTGAAGGCTTTCTGCAATCCTTGGTGTTATTTTTATTGGGTACATTTTTATGCCCTTTACCTGTAGGTCATGGCAAAAGCAAGATGCAGCTGCCACTGCTTGCTGACATGCACAGACCAGTCATGTATTAAATGGCTGCGTGGTGGTTTTTTTACAGCATTGCCCCCACACATTGGATATCATCTACATTCATCCAGTTAGTATTTTTTTTATAGTTAAATGTTGATTTCATTTTCGTAGATTTATTCTGATTTTGTTTTTGTAGATTATCTATCAAGTGATTATTATTGATCTTTTGGAGTTATATTATGCCACTGGCTATGAGGATCACTGGTTTACAACTTGCTGTGGATATTTTATTTAACATTGCATTAGGTTATATGTTAATTTTTCTTTTATTATTTCTTCATTTTCTAGTCAATAAACTTATCTTTTATCATTTACTGAAAATGAATGAGATCTTAGATAGAAGCAAAAAAAGACTTCCTGGGCATGGAAATCAGCCCTCCTGTGGGAGATACTCAATTTTGCCAAGGGCTAATTTCCCATCTACCCTTCAGCACAACACTGTTTTACTTTCCATCCTTTGGTAGAATTCTATTTATTTTCAAGTTTCTATTGAGTGACTTTTGGCATATTTATTCCCCCCCCCCCCCAAAAAAAAAATGTTTTGGGTTGTGCCATACTGAGTATATTTACATTGTTTTCACCTTGGTGCACTAACTTTTTTGCACTTTGCCAAGAACCCCAAAATTCAACATCCAAATAAAAATGCATAATGTTTAGTAAAAAAAAACAGCCAAGAAAATATTTCTCCATTTTATTACCAGGACAGAAAATCCCATGAATGTGAGCAGTACAAGTCACATTGTATAATACTAGCCCATGTTCTAAAATATCATCATAATCATCCTCAAGCAGCCATGGGCTAAGGAGGTCCAACCAGACTGTGCAATTTAGTTCTTCAAGCATATCTGTCTTGAGCTACATCTGCTGCATGGAGTCACTGCACACCAATTCTACCAAAATCCTGTTTGACATTGCCCACTGCATCCTAGGTCTCCCACTCTTTCTGAGGCCTTTAGGCACACTGTTCATAACCCTATTTGCTAATCTATAATTATCCATATGGGCAACATGCCCACACCAATGGAGTCTCTGCACAATGTGTTGCTCAAAGTAGGTTGCTGTCTCCTTTGCCTAACCTCATCATTACTTACAAAGTTGAACCACCTAGTGCCCAAGATACTGCGAAAGCATCTAGAATCAGAAGCATAAAAGTTTCCTGCCATCTTTTTAGCAAAACATTCAAATTCCACTACCATAACTAACCCTAGAAAGAACCAAACTCTTATACAGTCTAATTTTAGTCTTTAGGTGTATATGCCTACACTCTCCATAGATTTTTAAATTACCAGCAGCAATCCCTATTTATCTGTTAATCTCATGCCACACATCACCAGTATCTGTTACATAGCTTCCAAGATAATTAAACTGTAACACATGCTCAAAAGTGGAACTCAACAAGAGAAGCCCTACCTAGGCTAGTGGTTAGCATACCTTACTACTATTCCAGTGGACATGTCATTAAGTGTTTCTATGTTGCAGTCCTTGTATGTTTCTATTGTGTACGAGAAATCAATACAAGCCAAAAGCTTACAGGTTATCTCAGTCCTTTTTAATAAAAAAAAATAGATTAACTGAATCACAGCCTTCCTGACCAGTTTTCACACTCCAGACCATTTAAGCCCAAAATCTTTCCCTTGCAGTGAATTTTGCATATAATCGTATTTGCATAACAAAATCAATAACCAAATTAAAGATAAAATTAGACGAAATACACCCTTGTTGAACACCAGAAGCAAAGCTAAACCAATTGCTACAAGCTTTACCAACTCTTACACTACTCAATGTTATTACAGAGAGCTTTAATTATGTTAACTAACTTGTTTCTATGGCATACAATCTAAACTATCAGCAACAAATTATGATGATCAACAGAGTTAAAAGCCTTTTTGAAATCACTGAAGCGAGTAACCAAAGGTTTCTGAAACTCTAAACATTTCTCAAGAATCTGCCTAAGTGAAAATATCTGATCCACACATCCCCTACCACTTGTGAATCCACATTGCTCATCACGCAATTGACTGTCAACCAGATTCTTAATTCTATTAAGCACAATCATGGAAAGAACTATACCTGGAACAGAGAGTAGGCTGATACCCCTATAGTTATCACAAGAACTGCGATCACCTTTTTTGAAAATAGGGATAACAATAGCTCTGGTAAAATCCTTAGGAACCATGCCTTTATCATAAAAGATATTCAGAATTTCAGTCATCCAAGTGGTAACCGAAACATTCCCAGCTCTAAGCATTTCTGTAGTAATTTCATCTACCCCCTGGTGATTTATGAAGTTTAAGTTTAGAAACAGCCAAAATAACTTCAGATTGTGTTATAGGGCCAACATTAAAGCCACCAATGCATCTATCATCATTGCAAACAATGGGAATAGAACTAACCGCATTGTTTAGAATATCACTGAAATGCTCAGCCCACCTAGCCATGACAGAATCCTCACCTTCTATAACCTTACCTTGTTTATCCTTCAATCCCTGTATACCTGTCCGTTTTCTACCACACAAAACATTAACTATCTGGTACATCTCTCGGCTGTTATGCTGTCTAGCTACTTTGGTTTGCCAGCTAAGTATGAAGCCAAAGTTTCTTATCACCTGTTATCTGATTGTTTACATGTTTATTGAGTTCTTGGTAACTCTGTTAGGACCAGTGGGGTTTTGATTTAGGATATTCTTATTGTTCTTTCTTTCCAAAATCAGCTCCAGTGCTGTATCACTCAAATATTTTTATCTCCTCTGCTCCTTTTTACCCAAAAGAGTATTGTTAGTTTGAAGAAAAGCTTGTTTAAAATGACTGCATTCTTCCTCATCATCAGTAGTAAGCAAGTCATGGCTGTTATAATGACTAAATAACCTATTATGGTAGGCTTTGACTTAAGTTGGGTCTTTCAGAGCTTCAGTGTTAAAGGTGACTTTTTTAACCTTAGCACAACACTTTTTAACTACTGATCTAAGGGACCTGGGTTCGAGTCCCGGGTAAGGCATATATGTTCATGTTGTTTATCTGCTGAGATCCTGCCATCCTCACAGACCTACTATGGTACATAAAGTGAAAGGCTGCTGTCAGACCTTTGTGGGAAGCAGCTGCTTGATGAGGTATTTAAATTAAAAATTAAAAGTTCTCTGTCATTGAGCAATAATATTTTGTAGTTAATCCTTCAAACTATTTGTGTATTAAAATTTTTTTAGAAACATACTCAGAAGCTTTTCAGAGCAAGGACAGCACTCTTGTCTTGAGTGAAGTGACACTATATAGTGATGTTAGGGCTCTTGAGAGCTTCTTCCCATGTATCATGAAGGGTGATTCCAGTGGGGATGGGCGAGGTCATTATTTCAATAGCCTTGCGGACTATGGTTCTGTATTAAGTGGATGCATGTGCTAACAGTGTGGCATGCTCAGTCTGTGGTTGCTGAATGTTGTGTTGCCATCTTGGCAGCAGCAGAAGTTAGCTTGTTTTGTCTGACATCTGTTTGATGCTTTGTGAACCTCTCCTGTAGAGAACATATGGTTTTTCCAATATAGTTGACAGTGGAATTATCTGGCAAATGGAGGGGAAATCTGTATACTCCCAGTTTTTGAAGGAGGCTAAATTTTCTGCCCCTTTCGATAATTTTTTTTTTTCAGATTTGGAGCTAGGACGAAAAAATCAAAACTGTTTTCATCTAATTTTAAAATTTCTACTAATTAAGAAATTCTTGTATAATTTGGAATGAGTGAAAGCCAGACATAGGGAAGTTAAGGATAAATGGATTATCTTCATTTTTCTAAAAAATAGTTAAAAATAATTACGCTTACCTTTGATGACTTAAGTGAGTTTTGAACTCTATTGCCAATAATGGCTGCATACAATCACAGACTGAACATTCTAGCGGTTAGTGAGAAAGGTTGAAAGTGATGAAAAATGACACAATGCTACAAAGCGACAAGATAAGTTGAGTCCAACGAGGAAAATTTCTTCTGGTTGAATATGGAAAATGGGAATAAGCGTGGTTCTTCATACATTCCTAGCTCATTCATTTATCTGAAATATAATTTTTATATCTTTTAATGGTTCTTTTCAGTGTGGTATATTTTAAAACATAGTCCAGCATTATACAAGATTACTTGAGTTGCTCAGATCAGGGTCTTGTGGGGGGGTGGATGCCAAGAATCTGCTAATATAAATAAATAATTTTTTTTTTACATAGTTAAGTAAAAAAAATATACAGTTAAGTACAATTGTTTAAAAGTAACCTGAAATATCACATAAAAGTAACAGGACTGTGCTACAAAAGTATTGCCAGATTAGGGGTTTTAGATACAAAGCAATGTTTTTTTTTGTCTAAGGGACATTTTGTTTGTGAAGTGTTTTTTGCAGTTCTTGCAGGAAAGTAAAATAAGGCTAATTTTGGTGAACAACTGGACCAATTCTGATTCTAAAACAGTATCTAATTGCAGCTGGCTCTCAATTCAATTAGATCAAAACTGTTACAAAATCAATTAACTGGAAACCATTTTGTGTTGTGGTATTTAGGAATCGGACATATGGCTGAAATTGCTTGAGATTAAGGCTTCAGATATGTACAAAAGGATAAACGAACAAAATTTTATTTTCACCGTTACACTTGTTCTGGGCCCATCTGATAGTTATCGATTCTGCCAATGAAACCAGTGAAATATTTTTTTGAGGACCATGAAGTGAATTTGCAAAGATTTTGGGGATAAAACACTAATAGGAAGTGACCAAGCTGGCTTCTGTATGTTTTGAGGTAGTAGTGTTTTCTCTACCAAGTGGATTTTGCAGTGGTGCATTTCTACAAGAATGGGAGTGTAAAATTGGCTGAGGCCATCTAGCTATTCTTTGATTATGCTACTCAAAAGGACCTGGGTTCGAGCACTGGGTAAGGCATGGATGTTTGTGTTGTTTTCTGCTGAGATCCCACCATCCTTACAGACCTTCTACTATGGTATATAAACTGGTAGACTCTTGACAGACCTCTGTGGCAAGCAGCTGCTTGAAGGAGTCTTTATTTTTTTAAGCAGATGGGCTGTATCCAAGTATGGACCCAATGGGCCAGGTCTCCTCAAGAAATCTTTAGTGCAAATACATAAAAATATTTGGTGTAGATAAGTGCAATTGTATAATAGACGGATAAGTAACCCAAAACATCACAGAACAGTAATAGTTACCATTACAAAGTGTTGCAAGAGTAGAGATTTTACCCATTAATTAATTTTTCCAAATTTGTGGAATTTAAGCTGACATTTCACTTAAGGGGTGTTTTGTGCAGTTCTTGCAGCAAAGGAAAATAAAATGTGTTGCTAAGATTAGTTGAGGTTTGTTGCTAAGACCAGTTGTGGTTCTCTGGAATCAGATATATGTTGAAATTGCTCAATGCAATGAATATGTCATAAGAAACATAAGAAAGAGTTAGAGAACAATTTTTTCCCTTAACACTTGTTGTGGGTACGTCTGACAATAAGAACCGTTCAAGAGAAGGAACCAGAAAGTTCACTTTGTCTGGCCTCAGACCCAAAAGAAAGCGATTACAAGCCTGGTGCACTACTGACTGAGCCAATCCCAATATACAATTGCAACACACTTGTCAATGGTTTTATTTTTTTGATATTCGAGTTAAGTTGTTTACCTCTGAGCAGCACTTTTTGCACAAATGGGCCAAATGGCCAGGTCAGAAGAAACCAAGGCTCAGATAAAGTTGAGTAAGGGACACACTCTACACCAGTTAGGAGACATGGAAACTTCTCATCAAAGCCATTAAGCATGTTATTCAACATGCACAGGGTATGGCTCTCTTGTTTACAGAATCACAGTTTTACGTCTCATTTGACAGACAGTGGCATTTCAGAGCCCATTGATGTTCCTTTTCCAACCGAGAGCAGCGTGGGGTTTAGTGGAGACAAATCTCAACTCTGGCCCAGACATCAACTCTGACTCGAAGTGGGAACTACAGATTACGATAGTGGCACACTATTGCTCTTTGATATTAGATTCAACAGTAGAAGATGTAATTTTTAACTGACGAGCATTGGATAAGGCATATATATTTCTTTTCTGGTGATGTCTTTCTGCCGAGTCTCATGTTACTCACAGAGACCTTTACTATGGCATATTAAACTAACAAGCTGGTATCTGATCTCTGCTTATCTAAGGGGTAAATTTTTATATAGATTTTGTGAAATTAGAATAAAAACCATTGGTAAGTTGGTAAGTTTACCTACAATCAGTTTTTACATTGGCTCCCTAGCTAGAGGCCTCAAAAATTTGAAGTGTCCCAGGCCTCTTTGCGAGAGGCCTGGACTCCTGCGAGAGGGCTTAACTGAAGTTAATGATTCTGCAAAGAAACAATGAAAATTGTGACCACGAACTGAATTTGGAAAAATTTGGGAGTAAAAGATTAGTAGGAAAGTGAAAGAAAAGTAACTAGGAGGCTCCTGTAAGTCTTGAAGTTGTAGTAGTCTTCTCTAGCAGGTGGACTTTACAGTGGTACTTCTTTACAGGCCTAGGAATATGAAAGTCTGAGCTTCATCTTCCTTCTCTCTAAAATTAATTTAGTGGATGATTTTAATTTGCATATTTTTGTTCATAGTTTAAAAAAAAATTAACTACTGGCCTTGTGAGTGTCTTGATTGGTTGAGGATAAAGGGATTTGGATTCGAGTCCCCAATAAGTAATGGATGTTTCTTTTCATATGTTCTCTTTCTGCTGAGGTCTTGCTTTCTTCACAGACCTTCTCTATGACATATTATACTGACATATATTTATGACTCCTGCAGCTTAATTCAGAATATGTAGCTTTGTTCCCAAACAAGTTATTTGCCATATTAATTCTTTTCATTTAAAGAAAAATAGAAAAAAAATTTGATTACATTTCGTTAAAAAGCTTCGTCATTTAGAAAGATTTAGCTTCATTTATGTTGTATTGTTATGTCCATTTTTATTTCTGGATGGCAATGCAACATAAAACAAGAACCCCTTAAAAGCAAAAAGGGTTATTACTTGGTGTCATTGCCACAGCCACAATATTCCTCATGTGCTTATTGATAAATATGGTATCGATTAATCTGCCTGTATATGGTTTAGATATGTGGAAATATTGGATATTTGAGAGGAAATGTGAATAATTAAGAAAGACTGGGGAAAATAAAAATACATTTTAATTATGAACAATAAAAGAAATGGAAACAAACAAAAAAAAACATGTTAATAAGGCCTAATGATAAATATAAAATTATATTGAAAGATTAATCCACACATTGAATAGCTGTCAAAGAGAGTTAACATCATGATAATACTATAAAGAAGCTGCTACAAGGAAGCAAAATATGCCTTATTTTATAAAATGGTGATTTCCATTGCAAATATTCTGAAAAATTTTTCTATTCTGATGAAAGCTTTTAAAAATGTTTTTGGGTACATTAATCAGGAAAAGAGGAGGAGGGGCACCATTACAAAAGTAAATACATTATTTAAAATTTTTTGAAAAACTTATCCTAAAATTGGAACTTTTAATGACTATAATCTACTGTTTTTGTGTAAGAAGTTTTTAACACATTCTTGAAGGAGTGTGTGTGTGTGGTGGAGGTGGAGGAGGAGAGTGCTAGGAAATGAAGTTTTATCACTAAGTGGTACCTGTGCAAAATTTGACACTCAACAGACTGACCAGTTAAAACGATCGAAGGTTGGTTAACTAGTCATATTGTTTGTCAACAACTCCCCCTCCCCTAAGAAACTTTTTTGACTATACCCCTGGCTCAGCTTAATAGGCTTTTCTGTCCTGTTATGAAATGGAGGAATACTTTCTTGGTTGCTTTTTTTTTTATCAACATTATGAATATTTTTGTTTGGGTGTTGAATTTTAGGATCTTAGCTAAGTGCCAAAAAGTTATGCACCAAAGCAAAAAAAAACATGCATCTATATTGTCAGAGTAGCACAGCTAAGTTACTGAGGAGCGGGTCAGGAGGTAAAATCATTTAAAATCATTGAATATAAATATTAAACTTTAATCTCAGGGTTCTCTAAATATTAATATAAGGTTCACTCTCCTCCCATTGTGTTGAAAACTTGCTGTGGGACACTCCTATTTGCCACTTTTTTTCCCCCACCATAGTTAGTTAAACAGGTGCTGCAATGATAAATTACCCAACCAAGTCTGTCATACCCATGGACACCACTATTGTCTGAGACATGTCAAAAGTAACAGTCAGTTCATGATTTTATTTTCTTTATGTTTATATATATATTTTAAATGTGACTGCCTCCTCTCCCTACAGAAATTGTGACCCCACCACTAAGGACCAAATGAATTGACCCTCACTCTCACTCCATTGGCTTGTGTATGAGTGTTGCACACCAAATGTAAGCAAATAAAGTAACAACACACTCACACTCAAATCCTCTTTCATCTTAACAGTGATCATGGATCAAGATTAATTCGAAACGAGCATGTAAATTTCTTAGTATGAAGCAAAAGTTTGTATGCTTTCTTGTGTCTGTCTGTAGTGTATAAGTTGACGTTTGTTAATTGATCATAACACCGAACTGCTGTGGAGCTGTGCTGGAAACCATCGATGATAAGTGCAAAAGACGATGGTCCAGCAATAGCAACTTCTGCAAGCCATCTGTGCCAGAGACTGGAAGAAGACCCTTAACTGTGGTGACAACAATGTAAGTTAGGAATATCCCACAGTAGGTTTTCAATACAATGAGAGGATAGTGAACCTTATATTAATATCGTTGAATTGAATATAATAAACTTAAAAACTCATAATTAAAAAAAAAGAAACTTTGTGTGGTAAAATATCTTTAATGAGTGTACCAGGAGGGGGGAGAGTTAAAGCCTATGCTGAAACTGCCTTCTCACAGTAGAATTGATTTCATGCCAAGGAAGTCCTTTTTGATTCCATATTCAAGACCTCATTCATTTTCAAATAATTTTAAGAAACAATACACGATCAAAGTTTCTTTACTGGAAAACAAAGAAATAATGAAAGAAAAATTAATATATAACCTAATGTGACGTTAAATAAAATATCTATAGCAACAAGTTGTAAGCTAGCCATCTGATATAGTATGTCTCCAAAAAATTGTTGTGAACCAATCGAGTGAAAGATAAATAATTTACGGAAATAAAATAATATACTGAAATGAAAATTAATGTTTAAATACAAAAAAGTAAATACTAACTTTGCAAAGGGAGTATATCCAATATATATATATGAATAACACTGTAAACAATCTGTTATGGAGCCACTTATAACACATGGAATGGAAATTGCACATGTGAGCTACATGTCCTCTGCCGCAGTGAGCTGACCTAGTTGCCGATATATATATGAATAACACTGTAAACAATCTGTTATGGAGCCACTTATAACACATGGAATGGAAATTACACATGTGAGCCATATGTCCTCTGCTGCAGTGAGCTGACCTAGCTGCAGCCAGCTCTGTTTTTATTTATATTTTTGATTCAAGGAGTGCTGCATAGAATTCTGGGGTAAATGATATAAATCATAAAAATACCTCTAGAGATATTAAAATAGGTTTAAGGCAGAAAAGAATATAAATTAGAAACAAAAATTAGAATAGAGGTATGCAGTGCAGTAATTAAAATTAAAGTTTTTTAATTCTCCATGACACTGTTAAATGTTTTTCAGCATTTCAACACATGGACTATGCTATCAAGTATCAACAGTTATTATGGAGAGTTTTACGTACCGTAAAGGATGGGTAGTAAGGGTGCGAAACGTGCTTTGTAGATCAAAAACTTTTTTAAGCACTCTATGCTATCAAAGGTATAAATGGTTATTTCCTTCGCCAAGGCGGGTAGACCATTGTCATCTGTTATCCTTCTTTTAATCTTCACTGAGACATCACTTGCCGGCAAGAATGTCGATTATTAAATTTGTCACCGAAAACATCCCGGAAGTTCCTGTTACTACCCATCCTCCACGGTACGTAATTCTCTCCTTAATAATTGTTCATACTTGATAGCATAGTCCATGTGTTTGAAGTGCTTAAAAACATTTAACAGTGTCATAGATAATTAAAAAACTTTAATTTTAAATCAGAAAAAAAAACAATAAGTATGTAATTCGTGATTACTTCCAAAATCTTCCGTTTTTAAAAATAGCAACTTTTTTATTAATTTTCAAGAGATTTTATAAGCTTTAAGGAAAAATTGATAATAGTTCAAGCTTGTGAGCTTAAGGAACTGTCAGCATAGAGTAATGTTAACAAGTAAATCAGCAGTATTGTGCTTATATCATGTCTAACAAATGGCAATCAGATAGCATTAACAAATAATTTATATTGTAGTTTAATAAAATATGCATCAAATGAAAACAAAAAAGTATTATTTTTCAAGCATAAATAATGTATTTTTATAAGATATACACCGAAGAACCAAAATATTATGACCTGCACTGCACGTCTTTATTACCATGAAGCAACTGCAGGTAAATGGTTTCATGACCACACGTTTACCACGTGTGAAGACCATGAAATGGTATAAATAACACCTGATACTGAGCTTTGTTAATCAGTGTTGTTATTGTTCTTCAGATAGGAAAGGCAGCAGACTTAAGTGAGTTTGACAAAGGCCAAATTGTAATGGCCTGATGACTTGGTCAGAGCATTTTTGAGACACTTGTGGGGTTTGGGGGGTGTTCACGGTCAGCCATGGTTAGTACCTTCAAAAAGTGGCCCGAGGAGGGAAAAACCACAAACTGCCGGCAAGGTGTGGGCCGACCATGGCTCATCGATGCTAGAGGTGAGTGAAGGCTATTCCATATGGTACGAGCTAACAGAAGGGATACTATGGTACAACTTGCCTGTAATTTGAATGCTTGTGACCGGAGTAATTTGTCACAACACACAATACATCGACCTCTGTTCACTGTCGAAAGCGCCTACAATGGTCGTGCGAGCATCAAAACTGGACCTTGAATGATTGGAAGAAGGTCGTCTGGTCCTTTAAATCTCATTTCCTGTTGCACCATGTGGACAGCCAGGTATGTGTGCATCGTTTATCTGGGGAAATGTTGGCACCAGGATGCACTGTGATACGAAAACAAGCTGGTGGAGGAAGTGTAATGCTTTGGGCAATGTTCTGCTGGGAAACCCTGGGTCCAGTCATTCATGTGCAGGAAACTATGACGTCTACAACTACCTAAACATTATTGCAGACCAGGTACATCCTTTCATGTCAACGGCATATCTCTCTAGTAGTTCCTTCTTTCAGCAGGAAAATGCACCTCTGAATGTTGGTGTAGTATCTGCCATTTATAGTCATTTTTTTCAGGTAAGGTGACCATGGCTACTACTCCTTGGGAATTGAAAAAAAAATCACGAACATTCTCTTCCTTGAATAAAAGACTTATCAGAGAATTTGGGGACACAGTTCATCTTCTGCAACCAAAACATAGTTGTCGATCTTTCTGGGAGTTGTATAGTAATAAAACCACGTATCATCAACTGTGATATTGTAATCGTTTATGGCTACTAGGTTCAAATTCAAACATTGCCAGTATCTCCTTGCACAAGGGGGCGGGGGTGGCTCAGTCGGTAGCATGCCAGGCTCGTAATCTGCAGTTCCCAGGTTCGAGTCCCAGCTGGGTCAGCATTGAGATTTCATCATCATCATCATCCTCAAGCAGCCATGGGCTACGGAGGTCCAACCAGACCACGCAGTTTAATTCTCCAAGCATATCTGTCCTGAGCTACATCTGCTGCATCCGGCAACTGCACACCAATTCTAACAAGGTCCTGTTTGACATTGTCTGCCCACCGCATCCTAGGTCTCCTCCTCCTTCTGAGGCCTCTAGGCATTCATAACCCTATTCGCCAATCTATAATTATCCATACGGGCTTCATGGCCAAAGCAGCGGAGTCTCTCTCTGCACAATATGCTTCTTAAAGGAGGTTGCAGACTCCTTTGCCTAACCTCATCATTAGTTACAAAGTTAAACCACCTAATGCCCAAGATACTGTATAAGCATCTAGTTTCCTGTTATCTTGTTTACAAAGTGTCCAAGTTTCACTACCATAACTAACCCTAGAAAGAACCAAACAATTATACAGTGTAATTTTAGTCTTTAGGTGTATACACCTATTTCTCCACAATCTCCATAGATTCTTAAAAGTCCCGGCAGCAATACCTATTCGTCTGTTAATCTCATGCCGCACATCACCAGTATCAGTTACATAGCTCCCAAGATAAACTGTGACACCTGCTCAAGACTGCAACCATTCAGATTAACTGAATCACAGCCTGCCTGACCAATTTTCATCACTTTAGTTTTCTCTCTGTTTATAACCAAACCTACTCTACTACCAATTTCATCAACAACTCGAATGAAAGAACAACTCTCATCAACATCATTTGCCAAAAGGGCTAAATCATCAGCATAATCTAAATCAGAAATTTTCGTATCTCCAGCCCATTTAAGGCCAAAATCTTTCCCTCGAAGTAAATTTCGCATAACATAATCAACAACCAAACTAAAGAGAAAAGGAGACAAAATGCACCCTTGTCGAACACCAGAAGCAATGCTAAACCAATTGCTACAAGATTTACCAACTCTCACACATGACTCAGTGTTATTATAGAGAGCTTTCATTATGTTAACTAACTTGTCTGGTATACCATATGATCTCACAATCAACCACAAATTATGACGATCAACAGAGTCGAAAGCCTTTTTGAAATCAACAAAGCTAGCAACCAAAGGTTTCTGAAACTCTAAACATTTCTCAAGAATCTGCCTAAGTGAAAATATATGATCCACACATCCCCTACCACTTCTGAATCCACATTGCTCATCACGTAATTGACTGTCAACCAGATTCTTAATTCTATTAAGCACAATCATGGAAAGAACTTTACCTGGAACAGAGAGTAGGCTGATACTCCTATAGTTATCACAAGAACTGTGATCACCTTTTTTGAAAATAGGGATAATAATAGCTCTGGTAAAATCTTTAGGAACCATGCCTTTAACATAAAAGTTATTCAAAATTTCAGTCATCCAAGTGATAACCAAAACATTCCCAGCTCTGAGCATTTCTGTAGTAATTTCATCTACCCCTGGGGATTTATGAAGTTTCAGTTTAGAGATAGCCAAACTAACTTCAGATTGTGTTATAGGGCCGACATTAAAGCTGCCAATGCATCTATCATCATTACAAACAATGGGAGTAGAACTAACCACATTGTTTAGAACATCACTGAAATGCTCAGCCCACCTAGCCATGAGAGAATCCTCACCTTCTATAACCTTACCTTGTTTATCCTTCAATCCCTGTATGCCTGTCCGTTTTCTACCACATAAAATATTAACTATCTGGTACAGCTCTCTGCTGTTGTGCTGCCTAACTGCTTCCTCAGCTTTGTCAGCCAAGTTATCAAGCCAAAAATTTTTATCAGTAGCTAACTGATCCTTTACACGTTTATTAAGCTCTCTGTAATCTTTTCTATTAGGACTAGTAGGGTACTGATTAAGGACATTCCTGCAATTCCTTCTTTCTGAAATAAGCTCAATTGCCCCGTCACTTAAATAATTCTGCCTCCTCTGCTACTTTTTTCCTAAAAGAGTACTGTTAGTTTCCAAAAAAGCCTGTTTAAAATGGCCCCATTCTTCCTCAATTTCAGTATTAAGCAAACCATGACCGTCATAATGACTAAGTAACCTATCATGGTAAGCTTTAGCTATAACTGGGTCATTCAGAGCTTCAGTATTAAAGGTAATTTTTTTAACTCTAGCACAACACTTTTTAAGTTTAAGTTGCAAGACACTTTTAACAAGGTAATGGTCAGATCCAATTTCAGCTCCCCTATATGCCCTGGTATTTCTAACAGAACTAGCCCATTTGCTGTTGATTAATATATAATCAATCATATTCCTATGCAGCCCATCAGGTGAAACCCATGTGTATTTATGTATGTCGCGGTGTTTGTAATATGTGTTAGTTATTCTGAAACCATTGAGTTTACTTACCTGTAGGAGACGTTGCCTATTGCCATTGCAGCTACCAATACCAAAAGGACCTATTACTCCTCCCCAAAGGTCAGAGTCGGTACCAACTTTGGCATTGAAGTCACCAAGAACAAGGGTAATATCTCCTTGACGGAATTCAAAATGTCCTGAAGTTGTCCGTAAAACCTATCCTTCTCATCCTCATCAGCATCCTCAGTGGGGGCATAACAGCAGATAACATTCAAATTTTTAATGCTTGTCTGAAATTTTGCTGTAAGAAACCTTTCATTAATGCACTCATATCCTAGAAGAGCATCACTAGCATGTCTGCTGAGCAGCAGACCCACACCTTGGTGATGCTTTCCATCCTCCCTCCCTGTAAAGAGAAATTTAAAGTTATTTTTAAGTATCTCACCTTTACCTGTCCATCTGTCTCTTGCAAGCCTAGAATATCTAGGTTATAGCGCTGGAATTCCTGCATGAGGACATCAAGAGAATAATCTCTATGTAATGTCCTCACGTTCCACGTTCCTGCAGAAAGGAAATGATTAGTAGGATTTTTAAAGAAATTAGGTTTATTGAGATTGGTAGGGCCAACAATATCAAACAGATTTATCTCCGCAAAATTCCCCGCCCTGCCCACGGTCAGTAGGGGACACCGATGGGCTTGGAAAGGCCGCCATCCGTCGGATGGGACGTTAAGCCGTGGCCCCGTGTGCGGGAGAGCCGTACCCTGTGCACGTTAAAGAACACACTGGATGGCCTTGACGGGAGGCTACCATCTGTCTCCCAACAGCTGTTCCAGTGGGTCCCCTCACCCAACCTTCTCTCAGCCTTCGGGGTCCATGTGACCTGGCCATTTAGCCCATAGTGTGCAAAAAAGTGCCGCTCAGAGGTAAAACAACCCAACCCAAATCTTTATTAATAGATTCTGAAAAAATTCATCGCCGCCACGGCGGGAATCGAACCCGCATCTCTCCAGATTCATGCCAGAGCGCGCTAACCATTTGCACCACGCGTCGGACAACGAATATTTTCAGAATTTGACCTTTTTAAGTTTTTCTTCTTGAGACGTGACTGAGACAGCGCCATCTATACTCAAGGAGATGCAACGTTTACAGTCGTTGCATTTGATCATCAGATGTTAATGAGAAGGTCGCTAATGTTACTGCGTTAAATATATAATTGAAATCAAAAGTGAATGCACAGTATTCCCTGTTAAGAAACAATAATTAATAGATTCTGAAAAAATTCATCGCCGCCACGGCGGGAATCGAACCCACATCTCTCCAGATTCATGCCAGAGCACGCTAACCATTTGCACCACGCGTCGGACAACGAATATTTTCAGAATTTGACCTTTTTAAGTTTTTCTTCTTGAGACGTGACTGAGACAGCGCCATCTATACTCAAGGAGATGCAACGTTTACAGTCGTTGCATTTGATCATCAGATGTTAATGAGAAGGTCGCTAACGCTACCGCGTTAAATATATAATTGAAATTCAAAGTGAGTGCACAGTATTCCCTGTTAAAAAACAATAATTAATAGATTCTGAAATAATTCATCGCCGCCACGGCGGGAATCGAACCCGCATCTATCCAGATTCATGCCAGAGCGCGCTAACCATTTGCACCACGCGTCGGACAACGAATATTTTCAGAATTTGACCTTTTTAAGTTTTTCTTCTTGAGACGTGACTGAGACAGCGCCATCTATACTCAAGGAGATGCAACGTTTACAGTCGTTGCATTTGATCATCAGATGTTAATGAGAAGGTCGCTAACGCTACCGCGTTAAATATATAATTGAAATCCAAAGTGAATGCACAGTATTCCCTGTTAAGAAACAATAATTAATAGATTCTGAAATAATTCATCGCCGCCACGGCGGGAATCGAACCCGCATCTATCCAGATTCATGCCAGAGCGCGCTAACCATTTGCACCACGCGTCGGACAACGAATATTTTCAGAATTTGACCTTTTTAAGTTTTTCTTCTTGAGACGTGACTGAGACAGCGCCATCTATACTCAAGGAGATGCAACGTTTACAGTCGTTGCATTTGATCATCAGATGTTAATGAGAAGGTCGCTAACGCTACCGCGTTAAATATATAATTGAAATCCAAAGTGAATGCACAGTATTCCCTGTTAAGAAACAATAATTAATAGATTCTGAAATAATTCATCGCCGCCACGGCGGGAATCGAACCCGCATCTCTCCAGATTCATGCCAGAGCGCGCTAACCATTTGCACCACGCGTCGGACAACGAATATTTTCAGAATTTGACCTTTTTAAGTTTTTCTTCTTGAGACGTGACTGAGACAGCGCCATCTATACTCAAGGAGATGCAACGTTTACAGTCGTTGCATTTGATCATCAGATGTTAATGAGAAGGTTGGATTTCAATTATATATTTAACGCGGTAGCGTTACCGACCTTCCATTAACATCTGATGATCAAATGCAACGACTGTAAACGTTGCATCTCCTTGAGTATAGATGGCGCTGTCTCAGTCACGTCTCAAGAAGAAAAACTTAAAAAGGTCAAATTCTGAAAATATTCGTTGTCCGACGCGTGGTGCAAATGGTTAGCGCGCTCTGGCATGAATCTGGATAGATGCGGGTTCGATTCCCGCCGTGGCGGCGATGAATTTTTTCAGAATCTATTAATTATTGTTTCTTAACAGGGAATACTGTGCATTCACTTTGGATTTCAACCCAAATCCTTGCACAAGTCAACTCCAGCCCTTTTTTTTCAGTTTGTGGGGTACCCATTTGGCACAGATCTTTCGGACCTTTAAATGTTGATGAATAATTGTTTCCACGCTGCCAATCGATACACTGACATCTAAACTTATTATCTGAACGGTGATGTGTGGGTTTTCCTTAATGAGTTTACAAACAGCAGCGATAATTCCTTCATTCACATCCTCTTTTCGATCTTGTACAAAGGAGGTCTTTGCAGGTTTGCTGTCCTTCTCTGAAGGACAGCAAACCTCTTCTCTGATGAGTTTACAAACAGCAGCGATAATTCCTTCATTCACAGCCTCTTTTCGATCTTGTACAAAGGAGGTCTTTGCAGGTTTGCTGTCCTTCTCTGAATTTATGCATCCATCCCGTAACAATACCATACGAATAGGCATGATCCCCATATACTTGAGATTAATTGGCATGAAGGTTTTTTTGCATCATCCCTATGCTGCATCCTTGTAAAAATATAAAATTTCCCCCCCCCCATATTTAGTTACCCATGCTGCATCCTTGTAAAAATGTAAAATCTTTCCCCAATCCTAGTAGGCTTCATAGCAATAATGCGCAGATTTTGCAGACCGAACTTTACTCACCATCAACAAAGAGAGAAATGATGATACAGCCTTTGTTTTTAGCACATAATGACAAGTTTATATAAGCTTTCGAACAAGATGTAACTTGTTAACTTGGGAGGAATAAGTACAAATTTACAGAAACATATCAAGAACTTTTTGAACATACTCCATAAGTGTGAATTGTGTGTGCACCACATGGCCTATAGGACAAAATTTTTCATACTGGGTTACGCAAGCAATACATGATATGTGGATTTGCAAGTTTGTATAGGATTTTTCTCAAGTTTCTGCATGCAGTTTTCTAGTGTATAAATACAGGAACATGTCTATTCATTGTTCTGTACTATCTGTGCTGTTTAGTACTGTGAACACTAAACATGTTAACTTGTTCATAGGGCCACATTTATATTGCTCATAAGCAATTCATTGTAGCACAAATCATGGGTGAGCTATATGGCCCAAACTAAAAATTTAGATATGAAGTACATGGAATTTGCACAGCATAATAGTCTAGAACAAGTGTAATTCATATATGATTCATATGGCAGTCAACATGTTAAGAAAGATGATTGTAGTTTTTGCGATAACCATAGTGCTTTCAGCATACTTACTGTTCCAGATAAGGTTCCTTGCATGATTATGCTCAATAGAAGAATCTGGTGGATGGACAATTGCATGATGAGCAGTGTGGATTCAGAAGTGTTAGGGGAATGTATTGATAAAATTTTTTCATTTAGGAACATTTTTGAGAAATATTTAGAATTTCAGAAAACTTTGGTTATTAGCTTTGTAGATTTCAAAAAGGCTTTTGACTCTGTTCATCATAATTTGTGGTTCATCATAAGTTCTTATGGCATAACAGGCAAGTTAAGTAACATAACGAAAGCTCTCTGTAATAACACTACTGAGCCATGTGCTAGTTAGTAAGGCTTATAGTAATTGGTTTAGCATTATAGATAATTAATAAACTCAACCTTTTAGGTATATATGAAACAAATTACCACTCGTTAAGTTGATTCAAATTTTCAATCAATTAGAGGAAATCTTGATCGGCGGCTGATAGCTCAGTGATCCAGAGCACCTGACATGTTATCAAGTGGTCGTGGGTTCATATCCCACCCGGCCCAGACAATTTTTCCTCTGAAAATTTGAATCAACTTAAAGAGTGGTAATTTATTTGATATATACCGTGGCCGAGTGGTTAGAGCGCCTGACTACTGATCTACGGGACCTGGGTTCGAGCCCCGGGTAAGGCATGGATGTTCGTGTTGTTTTCTGCTGAGTCCTGCCATCCTCTCGGATCTTCTACTGTGGCATATAAACTGATAGGCTCCTGTCAGATCTCTGTGGCAAGCAGCTGCTTGAGGGGGTATTTATACCTAATATTTTGAGTTTATTAATTATCTATACCAGTGATTCCTAACCTTTTCTGGACCATCGCCCCTTTTAGAAGAGAACAAAAATTTCAACGCCCCCTAGTCCATAATAGTTAATTTTATATGAAATATTAAAATATTGTTGCATACTATCTGTACCTAATTTATCTGTTTATTTATCTATTAAAAATCATAAAGCAGAAATTAATAAAACGACAACCAAATGTACAATTAAATTGTTTATTAAAATTTTAAAAGTAAACACAGAATCAATAAGAAATAAAAAATAATGAGATAAACACAAAATTAATAATAAATAAAAAATTAATGAGATGGTTGAGGCTGGTGGAGTGATAACAATTTGTTAATGTCGGGTTCCAATTTCGTTAACATCAATCGCAGATCGCCACGTTCAGTGATGTGTAGTCTGTTCCTATTCTTTGACAGTAAATTTGCTACTGCACTGAATCCACACTCAGCCATATAGGACGAAGGAAATGCGATTAAAAACTTCTGTACTATTGCCCACAATCCAGGGTAGAGAACTGGTATTGATTTTTGAATCCAGAACTCTTGGTATCCATGTTTGAATTTTATTTTGAGTGCTTCGTTAGTCGTGAGTTCTAAGAGTTCCTCTTCCAAATTTGATGATTCTTCAGTATCTGTGTTTGCGAAAGGATCTAAAACCCAACTCGGTATATTCATGTTTAAAATATCTTGGAAACGCTCCGTAAAATCAACATGAAGAACTTCCAAGTGTTGGCAGTAAGTAAGTAAATCTTCCGGTTTTGCAGAGACTGCTGATAATGTGGGAAAGTGGTTGTATTCACCTCTACCTAAGTTTTCCCGCAAAAGCAGCTATGACGTTTTTTGTTTTAATTAAATTCAACTCATCACCTTGCAATTGTAAATTAACTTGATTAAATATTTTAAACAGGTCTGTCAAATAAGCGATGTCATTTTTTGACGTAATCAGGTTTTCGCGCAATTTTTCGTCTCTGTCTTCAAGAAAGTCCAGTACTGAGTCAAATAGATTGAAAAAACGATTCAGACATACACCTTTAGAGAGCCAACGTACTTCTGTGTGCAGCAACAAGTGATTGTAATCTTCATCATTTTCATTACAAAGTTTACCAAATAATCGGTCATTCAATGAATTGCTTCTAATCTTATTGATTGCTTTAATAACGTAATGGAGCGACGTATGCAGACGTTCATTCAAATTTTTTGCAAACAAATACTGACCATGAATATTACAATGTACAGCGAGTACATTTGGTACTGCTTGTTACAAATGCGCTATGAAACCCTTATGACGCCCTGTCATTGCTGGAGCACCATCAGTAGAAGCAGACAAAATATTGCAAATAGGAATTTCTTTCTCTTGAAAAAACTTTTGCATGGTATTAAATATAGATTCTCCCTTTGTATCAGATTCCAAATTTTTAGCAAATAATAACTCTTCGTGAATTTTTTCTTCTTTTATAAATCGTACGTAATGTAAGAGTAGAGCTTCGTTATTTGGTAGAGTTGATTCATCGAGTTGAATGGAAAATTTGCAAGTCTTTAAGTAATCACATAATGATATTTCAACGTCTTTTGCCATTTCATCTATTCTCCTTTGCACTGAATTATTACTGAGAGGAATTTTTTTGATGATATCTGACGGTGTCTTATGATGAACAGTTTTTAATATCTCTTTGACTGCCGGCAAAATTAATTTCTCGCCAATTGTGTGTGGTTTTCCTGCTTTTGCGATTAACAATGAAACGTTATATGAGGCTCGTAGTCCATCATCATCTTGTTTAGAAGACGACGCAAAAAGGTTTGACATAGTTGGCTGTTTTAAATATTGCTTTTCCAGTTCTTGAAAATAGGATAAATCTTTGTTCTTCTTATCAGCATGCATTTTATTTAAATGCTCTTGTAGCCTAGAAGGTTTCATAGATTCATTTGAAAAAACTTTTCGGCAAATTAAACACATAGGTAATGATTGGTTTGTAGGAGAGTACGTAAATCCATATTTCAAATACTCAATACTGTACATACTGCCGGCATTTCTTTTTAGATGTAGGTTCAGACATTTTCAAATACAAATGAACTTCTCAACAGATTTATAGATAGTTATAAAAATAATGTTTATAATGACTTCTAACACTTATCACTCACGACTATTTATCACGGTGAAGCACATAAAAATAATAAAACATTCCTAGAGCTATCGCTTTTATAGATTTGATTTTGTGCACGCATTAACTTGTATGTTTGCGATGCCGGCGCACTTGCTCCGTAAACAAGTCATTTCAAGCTCCCCATATTCTTGTCGAAACATGTTAAATTGCATGAACCGCGTGTTTGCCTACCAACTTGCAAGGACTTGTCACTGTCAATCTATTCTAAACTAAAACAAATTAGGTATACCTAATGCTAATTTAAAAATGCTTATTAACGTGATAACAATAAGATAATTTACATAGTTATATAAAATATTTATTCATGAAAACAGGTATTTTCAAAGTATTTTATTATATTAAAAAATTATAAAAAAAATATTAAATATAATAAATTTATTGTTATTATATTATTATTGCATCAAGGTTGATTTGCCTATCAGGACGGACACACATGTCCAACATAATAAGCCTGATATAGTAGTGCATGTTAAGGTATTGAATGAGATTACAATTATTGAAGTAGGAATACCCTAGTATATACAGTAGAGGTTGAAAAGAAGAGGAAGTATGATCTGCTGGCTAATGAGTTGAGCCTAATTCACAAGTGTAATGTTAATATTATACCTTATGTTCTGACGTGGGATGGAATTGTAACTACGTACCATAAAGCATACTCAAAGCGACTTGGAGTGGGAAAACATATTGAAGTTTATATCCAATCTGTGATCTTGAAGAGAACTTTTGAGAGCATCTCAGTCGACTTCAGACGTCCCAGTACGCTAGTAGGCGGTAGCAGGGAACTTATTGTCCAAGCTGCAGTTGAAAAGCTGTACATGACGGATGAGGTAGTGGATGACCAGAATCACCAGGAAGACACCACATAATAGAAGAGATAAAAAGGTTGTCACAGAAAATTACATTAAATTTATTTATTTATTTGACCTCCCCTATTGACTGCCTCAACGCCACCCATTTGCCTCTGGATCCGCTACCGCCCCCATGGAAGGCTCCAGCGCCCACTGGGGGGCGGTATCGCCCTCTTTGGGAATCTATGATCTATACAATTGCATGCTTGTAAGACATGCATTCCATCTAAATATAGACATTAATAAGCCGCTTGTGGCAAAAAATTGTCTGAACGCTCCCTACATATTATGTAAGGTAGGTTAAGAAAGGTCATAACATCAATTAGAGGAAATCTTAATCGGCGGCCGCTAACTCAGTGGTCCAGAGCACCTGACATGTTATCAGGAGGTCATGGGTTCGTATCAAACCCGCCTCGAGAAATTTTCCTCTGAAAATTTGAATCAACTTAAAGAATGGTAATTTATTTCATATGGTGTTTAGCATTGCTCCTCATGTTCAACAAGGGTGTATTTTGTCTCATTTTCTCATTAGTTTGGTTATTGATTATGTTATATGGAATTCACTCAAAGGAAAAGAATTTGGGTTCAAGTGGTATAATTATCCTGAAGCAACCATGGGCTAGGGAGATCCAACCAGACCATGCAATTTAGTTCTCCAAGCATATCTTTACTGGCCACTGCATTCTAACAAGGTCCTGTTTGACATTGTCTGCCCAGCCATCCTAGGTCTCCCCCTTTTTCTGAGGCCTTTAGACACACTGTTCATAACGTTATTCGCCAATCTATAATTATCCATGCGGGCAACATGGCCAAACCGACGGAGTCTCTCTCTGTACAATATGATGCTTAACCCTTCCAGTGTCCAACCCATCTGTATACGTACTATACAATTAAGACAGAATACAATTAAGGAGAATTTGAATTGAGGGGCCAAAGACGTATATATACACATTTAGTACAACAAAAATATATCGATTTTTAAAAATATAAAAATTGCCGTTGTAAATTTTTTTACATATGTCGTATAAAAATATATAATTCAGACTTCAAAAATAATATTTTGTTTTTTAATTTCTTGCATATTTTACTAAACTACATATAAATAATTTTATAAAGCCATCTGATTGCCATTTTTTAGAAGCACTAAACGGTATTGCCGATTACCTTGTGAACGTTCCTATTTGGGGGCGGGGGTGGCTCAGTCGGTAGCCGCCAGGGTCGTAATCTGTAGTTCCCAGGTTCGAGTCCCAGCTGGGTCAGCGTTGAGATTTATCTCCGCAAAATTCCCCGCCCTGCCCACGGTCAGTAGGGGACACCGATGGGCTTGGAAAGGCCGCCGTCCGTCGGATGGGACGTTAAGCCGTGGCCGTGTGTGTAAGAGCCATATCCTGTGCACGTTAAAGAACACGCTGGATGGCCTTGACGGGAGGCTACCATCTGTCTCCCAACAGCTGTTCCAGTGGGTCCCCTCCCCCAACCTTCTCTGAGCCTTCGGGGTCCATGTGACCTGGCCATTTAGCCCATGGTGTGCAGAAAAGGGCTGCTCAGAGGTAAAACAACACAACCCAACCGTTCCTATTTGCTGAAGCAACCTTTTGATTTAAGCTCACAAGTTTGATTTGATCTATTATCAACGAATTTTTCCTTAAATTTTCGAAAATCTCCTAAAAATTGACAAAAAAACTGCTATTTTTAAAAATTGTAGATTTTGGAAGTAATCACAAAATACGTACCACCATTTTTTTCCCCTTTCACGCTCTTTTCTGTCATAAACGTATTTCCGTATTCCCAAATTATTTTTATCATTTTTCCCAGCATTCTATGCATCTTTCCCCGCCTTCAAATCGAAACTGGAAGTAAATGCATCCTTCTTAGAAATTCTGGTTGCACCTGCATTTAATTAGTTATGCTTCACTGAGTCAAACAAGACACAGATGGCTCCGTTCCGTATGCTGTAAGTGTTTTTTACAGTTTTGGTCCAGCATATTGGATATTTTTTGTAAAGTTAGTATTTTTTTTATATTTAAACCTTAGTTTTCATTTCAGTAGATTTATTTTCGGAAATTAGCAATCTTTTGACCGATCGATAAGTATTGATTTTTTTCATAGTTATGTCATATCTTATGGCCGGCCTACAACTTGTGGCTGTGGATATTTTATCACGCATTAGGCAATATGTTAATTTTTATATTATTATTTATTACTTTTCCAATAAAACTTTAATAATAGTATCATTTTCTGAAAATAAATGCGGTCTTGGATACGAAAGCAAATTCATTTCTGTATATTTACTTCCATTGTAAAAAAAAAATAAATACCCCTTCAAGCACCTGCTTGCCACAGAGGTCTGACAGGAGCCTGTCAATTTATGTGCCACAGTGGGAGATCTGAGAGGATGGCAGGACCTCAGCAGATTATTGATCTTCCCGGGTTGTGCTAGATCGGAGACCTACCTAAAAGTTGTTGCAGATATTTTATTTAACATCCCATTAGGATATATGTAAGTTTTCCTTTATTATTTCTTTTTTTTAATAAAAAAAACTTTGCGCTTGTACCGTTTTCTGAAATTTAATGTCTTGGATACGGAAGCAAATAGACTTCCTTGCTGCACGGAAATCGGCCATCATTTGGGAGGGCAATTTCGGGAAGGGATGGTGCTTTGGTGCACAAACCTTTCTGCACTTAGCCAAGATCGCCGAACTTCAACACCCAAAGAAAAAAATTCATAATGTTTAGCAAAAAAAGCACACGTGAGGAAATTTTTTTCTATTTCATAACCAGTTCAGAAAATCCTGTGAATGTGAGAAGGCCAAATCAAGTTGTATAACACTGGCCGTGTTTAAAATATACGATACTGAAAAGAATCATTAAAAGAAATAAAAATCATATTTCAGGTTGAATATTATATTATTCGGGAGGAAATTTCCTTTCAATAAATATTTAGCGGAAAAATCACCCCTCCCCCCCCCCGACAAATGGAAATCGAACCCGCTTTTACCAGTTGAACTAATGCCAGCTTGTCTTTTTCCGCTTATTTTTAAGACTAAACTCTATTGGCCTGTAAATGGTAGCTAGGCGTAAACTGGAAGGAGAGCTGTGTACCAATCCCTAGAGATGATGCACAGAACCGACCAGGTCTAGCACTTATTGTCCGACCGCACCTTCTCGTGGTGCAGGCCATTAGTACCTTTCAAAAGGGATATTCTCTTTTAAAAGGGAAAGGAAGGGGAGAGCTGCCAGTTCAGTATGGCCTACTGATCGAGATAGTTAATGTTTTATATGGTAGAAAACAGACAGGCATACAAGGATTGAAGGATAAACAAGGTAAGGTTATAGAAGGGGAGGATTCTGTCATGTCTAGGTGGGCTGAGCATTTCAGTGATGTTCTAAACAATGTGGTTAGTTCTACTCCCATTGTTTGTAGTGATGATAGATGCATTGGTGGCTTTAATGTTGGCCCTATAAGACAATCTGAAGTTATTTTGCCTATTTCTAAACTTAAACTTCATAAATTCCCAGGGGTAGATGAAATTACTATAGAAATCCTTAGAGATGGGAATGTTTAGGTTACCGCTTGGATGAAATTTTGAATATCTTTCATGATAGGGGCATGGTTCCTAAGGATTTTACCAGAGCTATTATTATCCCTATTTTCAAAAAAGGTGATCGCAGTTCTTGTGATAACTATAGGGGTATCAGCCTACTCTCTGTTCCAGGTAAAGTTCTTTCCATGATTGTGCTTAATAGAATTAAGAATCTGGTTGATAGTCAATTGCGTGATGAACAATGTGGATTCAGAAGTGGTAGGGGATGTGTAGATCAGATATTTTCACTTAGGCAGATTCGTGAGAAATGTTTAGAGTTTCAGAAACCTTTGGTTGCTAGCTTTGTTGCTTTCAAAAAGGCTTTCGACTCTACTGATCATTATAATTTGTGGTTGATTTTGAAATCATATGGTATACCATACAAGTTAATTAACATAATGAAAGCTTTCTATAATAACACTGAGTTGTGTGTCAGAATTGGTAAGTCTTGTAGCAATTGATTTATAATTACTTCTGGTGTTCGACAAGGGTGCATTTTGTCTCCTTTTCTGTTTAGTTTGGTTATTGATTATGTTATGCGAAATTCACTTCGAGGGAAAGATTTTGGCCTTAAATGGGCTGGAGATACGAAAATTTCTGATTTAGATTATGCTGATGATTTGGCCTTGTTGGCTAATGATGTTGATGAGATTAATTTTTTCATTCGAGCTGTTGATGGTGACTGGTAATAGAATTGATTTGGTTATAAACAGAGAGAAAACTGAAGTGATGAAAATGGGTCAGGCAGATTGTGATTCAGTTAATCTGAATGGTTGCAGTCTTGAGCAGGTGTCACAGTTTAATTACCTTGTGAGCTATGTAACAGATAATGGTGATGTGCGGGATGAGATTAACAGACGAATAGGGATTGCCTCCGGAACTTTTAAGAATCTATGGAGATTGTGGAGAAATAGGCTTATACACCTAAAGACTAAAATTAGACTGTATAATAGTTTGGTTCTTTCTAGGGTTAGTTATGGTAGTGAAACTTGGACACTTTGTAAACATGATAACAGGAAACTAGATGCTTTTGATTCCAGATGCTTACACAGTATCTTGGGCATTAGGTAGTTCAATTTTGTAACTAATGATGAGGTTAGGCAAAGGTGTTTGCAACCTCCTTTAAGCAGCATATTGTGCAGAGAGAGACTCCATTGGTTTGGCCATGTTGCCCGTATGAATAATTATAGATTGGTGAATAGGGTTTATGAACAGTGTGCCTAAAGGCATCAGAAAGAGGGGGAGACCTATTATGTGGTGGGCAGACAATGTCAAACAGGACCTTATTAGAATTGGTGTGCAGTAGCCAGATGCAGTAGATGTAGCTCAGGACAGACTTGCTTGGAGAACTAAATTGCATGGTCTGGTTGGACCTCCGTAGCCCATGGCTGCTTGAGAATGATGATGATGATGTAATTTGCTCAAAATTTATGTCATTATTTAATATGGTTTGTGTTAATGCCTTAGTAAGTTGTTTATTTTTAATGTCTATTTGATGTTCTAACATTCTTTGTTCGAATGTTCGATATGTTTTCCCTATGTATGTAATTGTTTTTTCCATTTAATTTATTAATATGGTCGAGAATTTCATACCCCCCCCCCCCAGTTGGTTTAGTTCAATCTCTATCGTTCATTACCAGTTTTTTGATAGTTTTATTCGTAGTAGTTGGTAATTGCATATCATATTTTAAAAAAATATTAGTTAATGTGTTTGATACGTTTTCCGTATATGGGAAACTATGTACATATGTACAAGATTTTTTTTTACCTGATTAGGTGTTGGTTGTGTCTTTTTTAATGTGATATTTAGTGGTTTTTTGCAACTGTTTTTCAATATAATTTGGGTAAACTGCTTCATATGCTATTTTCCTTATAAAATATAACTCTTTCATTATTATTGCAGTATTTGTACAGTACTGGAAAGCTCTTATGAAATATGGGGTTATTGTGGATTTTTTATATTTTAAGGGATGGGCTGAGTTGTAAGGGATTTTATTTAATATATATGTTGGTTTCTGGAAACCAACATATATATCAAATATAATCCCTTGCAACCAATCAGGTAAAAAAAAAATCTTGTACATAGTTTCCCATATAGGGAAAATGTATCAAACACATTAACTAATATTTTGAAAAAAATATATGCAATTACACATCACTATGAATAAAACTAAAAAAACTGGTAATTAATGATAGAGATCAAACTAAACCGACTGGGGGGGGGGGGGGGGTTATGAAATTGAAATTTCCGACCCTATTACTAAATTAAATGGAAAAAACAATTACATAGGGAAAACATATCGAACATTTGAACAAAGAATGTTAGAACATCAAACAGACATTAAAATAAACAACCTACTATGGCATTAACACAAACCATATTAAATAATGACATAAAAATGTCAACTCACTTATGCTGAAAACATGTTAATTCACATTAATCAACATAAACTTTGCAACACGGAGATTTCACCCCTGCCATCGGCATGGAATCTCCTGCTGTGTGAGCAGATGTGCACAAATGAAGTGCCATAACCTCTGACGTCAATGAGACACATATTTAAACTCGCACAATATCGAAGAAGGGAAACCTGAGGATGCCAATAAGTGAAAGTTGTTGAAATGTGTAGCTGATGGAAGGGGGGTTTGCAGTTTTAAACTTATTTTAAAGAATTTAAATGAGTTTTAAGCACTCTCCATAGATTCTTAAAAGTCCCAGTGGCAATCCCTATTATTCTATTTATCTCATGCTGAACATCACCAGTATCTGTTACATAGCTTCCAAGATAATTAAATTGAAACTCAAGAGTGAGCCATTCAAAGCAACTGAAGCATTATCTGCCTGACCAATTTTCATCACTTTTGTTTTTTCTCTGTTTATCACCTCTATTACTAGTCTCATCAACAACTCAAATGAGCATCATTTGCCAAAAGGGCTAAATCATCAGCATAATCTAAATCCTTGGATTTTATGAAAAAAAAATGTTTAAGAAAAAGCAACATGTTTTACCCTGAAAACACAATTTATTATACACACTGCATCATGCACAAACCTGCCCTACTCTGCCACAATAATGCAGCAAGCCGAAACCCCTTGCAAGCTATAAACACAGTGACCTGAGTAAGTTCAATTGTGGACAGATAATTGCTGTGGGGAAGATGGGGTGCCCCATATCTATGACTTCTGCTTGCGACCTTCGCACATGTGTACCAGGACTGTATCAAAACTGGCAAAAGCTGCAGCTACCGGGAAAAATGTGGCCAGGTTGTTGATGCTGGAGGTGAGTACTGCCTCTCCTTATCATAAATTGAAATGCAGGACCACAATGCTGATGATAATGTCAGCATTCAATGATGGGGAAGCTATGAAAGTTTGTCCAAAGATCATTCAACATATAGTGGCACGACTGGACTATGGCAGCTTTCTTAATAGTTCACTGGGTTATGAGGCTGCAGAGGGCGAAGAAACGTTGCCAATGGACCATGGAAGATTGGAAATGGGTAGCTTTCAAAGAATAAAAGTTTCAGTTACAACATGCCAACTGGAGGTTGTGTGTGTTATGTAAACCACCTGAGACTAGGAATCCCAACTGTCAAGTTTTGGTGTTATGCTGGTGGGGGCAGTGTAATGTTCTGAGGCTGGGTTTACATGTGTTACCTTGAGGCCCCTTTTGCCTATTAAGACAACCATCATTGCAGAAGGCCATGTTGATGTACTCACCAACCATCTGCACTCGTTCGTGGCTATCCATTTCCCACAGCAGGATTTCTTCTTTTAACAGGACAATGCCCCATCTCATCACTCCTGTTTGGGAAAGGACTGGTTGGAAGAGCATTCCAATGAGTTCACAGCCCTTGAATGGCCCTCTCATTCTCCAGATATGAATCCTGTTGAGCATCTGTTGGATGAAGTGGAACGATGCATTCGAGCCCGAAACCTGTCACCACCAATTCTCTGTGCTTTAGGGATGGCTGTCCTGGAATCATGGGCTGCAATATCACCTGAGCATTTCCAATATCTGGTAGAGACCATGCCATGATGTGTTGCTGCTGTTGTAAGGATGTAAGGTGGACCCACACGTTATTAATTGGGTGTGTATAATGAATTGTCCTTTCAGTGTATTTTAATAGGGATTTTTTAGGGTCATGCAGTAAAAAAAAATAGTATCTGGCAGTATAAATGAAAATTTATTTAAGAAAAAAAACAATACACAAAATCATTTTTAATGGTAGGAATTGAAAGATTACTTATCAGTTAGAAGTTCACTATTTTGCTATACATTTTAACATTGCATTTAAGTCCATTATGCAATATTGCTACATATTCACATATATTACAATGGACTATCTTACTACTACATAGGCATGCTAATTGTCCTCTTCATGTTTTACTGTGAAACATTATGCTTAGTGTTAATTTGCAAAGTTCAGTTGGAACAGACTCACTGCAATTTGATTCACTCCAGCATTTTGGCCTTCTTCTGGTCCTCTTGTAATCCTTTTCTTAAGGATTACAAGATATTTTCTGTAATCCTTTAGTTTTTATCTGATGAAGTGCCTGCACCAAGTTTTCACATTAGCCATTGTTACCCAAGTTCGTATATAACTCACACACACAGTAGCTGTTGATTTTCATGGCTCATGTCGACCCAGGTCACCTTTATATACCAAGAGATCTACAGCTCACATGGTGTTGCACTCTAACCCTATAATGGTGAGCAGATTATTATTGGTAAAAATTGAATTAATGATCAGATCTGTGTTCCAGCACTCCCATGGAGATTAATAATTGATGGACAGATAGTGTAATAACTCTGTGGTGATAGACATCTCCCCACTAACTCCTCCATGCATTCTACCTTCCCCTGGATGTGCCCATAAGGTAGGGATTGAATTGGATTGTTTTACCTCTGAGCGGCACTTTTTTTGCACACCATGGGCTAAATGGCCAGGTCACAAGGACCCTGAAGGCTCAGAGAAGGTGGGGGAGGGGACCCACTGGAACAGCTGTTGGGAGACAGATGGTAGTCTCCTGTCAAGCCCTGTCTTTATTGTGCACAGGGTATGGCTCTCCCATGCACGGGGCCACAGCTTAACGTCCCATCTGACGGACAGCGGCCTTTCCAAGCCCATTGGTTTCCCCTACTGATCGTGGGCAGGGCGGGGAGTTTTGCGGAGATAAATCTCAGTGCTGACACAGCTTGGACTCGAACCTGGGAACTGCAGATTATGAGCCTGGCGTCTACCGACTGAGCCCCCCCATAAGGTAGGGACTCTGCCACCTATTCACTCTCCTTATTGTCCCCTTATTTAAAAAAAAAACCCACCTGTGGTTTCCTCCCACCTAATCTTCATCCCCCCCCCCCTTGATTTCTGGTTTTCTCTTGCCTAACCTAGGATGCCTCTATGCAAATATGTGTCTGAGCATAATCAACCCCAGAGTGATGTAGAGTGATGTAGCTCTCTTGGTAAATAAGGTGACTAGGTGTTGAAGAAGAAGGTGTCGAAGAAGACCCCAGAAGAAGGTGTCGAATGGCATACAGCGAAACTCAAGTTGGGTAGATCAGCTACTGTGTGTATGAGTTATGTGTGCAACATGAACAACAATGGCTAACGTGTGAACTTAGTGATATTCTTTGACAAATAAATCCAAAAGGATTACAAGAGGACCAGCAGATCTCCAAAATGCTGCAGTGCATCAAAATACAGTGAGTCTGTTCCAATGTAGACTTTGCAAATTAACAGTGAGTATAATAGTATTTTGCAGGAATCATCATCATCATTATCATCCTCAAGCAGTCATGGGCTACGGAGGTCCAACCAGACCACGCAGTTTAATTCTCCAAGCATATCTGTCCTGAGCTACATCTGCTGCATCCGGCCACTGCACACCAATTCTAACAAGGTCCTGTTTGACATTGTCTGCCCACCACATCCTAGGTCTCCCCCTCCTTCTGAAGCCTCTAGGCACACTGTTCATCACCCTATTCGCCAATCTATAATTATCCATACGGGCAACATGTCCAAACCAGCGGAGTCTCTCTCTGCACAATATGCTGCTTAAAGGAGGTTGCACACTCCTTTGCCTAACCTCATCATTAGTTACAAAGTTAAACCACCTAATACCCAAGATACTGCGTAAGCATCTAGAATCAAAAGCATCTAGTTTCCTGTTATCTTGTTTACACAGCGTCCAAGTTTCACTACCATAACTAACCCTAGAAAGAACCAAACTATTATACAGTCTAATTTTAGTCTTTAGGTGTATACACCTATTTCTCCACAATCTCCATAGATTCTTAAAAGTCCCGGCAGCAATACCTATTCGTCTGTTAATCTCATGCCGCACATCACCAGTATCAGTTACATAGCTCCCAAGATAATTAAACTGTGACACCTGCTCAAGACTTCAACCATTCAGATTAACTGAATCACAACCTGCCTGACCAATTTTCATCACTTTAGTTTTCTCTCTGTTTATAACCAAACCTACTCTACTACCAGTCTCATCAACAGCTCGAATGAAAGAGTTCATCTCGTCAACATCATTTGCCAAAAGGGCTAAATCATCAGCATAATCTAAATCAGAAATTTTCGTATCTCCAGCCCATTTAAGGCCAAAATCTTTCCCTTGAAGTGAATTTCACATAACATAATCAATAACCAAGCTAAAGAGAAAAGGAGACAAAATGCACCCTTGTCGAACACCAGAAGCAATGGTAAACCAATTGCTACAAGCCTTACCAACTCTCACACATGACTCAGTGTTATTATAGAGAGCTTTCATTATGTTAACTTGAGGGTTTTAGGTTGCTTCATTGGCCTGCACAGCCCCCTTTTGAGCATCTTTGGGATGAGGTGACAAGGGCTGTTTGCAGTGAGACTTGCAGCAACTGTATGACCCAATCATTTCTGCAGAGTACAACCAAGGAGTGTCAAGGGAGAAGAGAACAATTTTCCATAGGCGTAATGTAAACCGTTTGATTGCAGCACTCTCTAAATGTGGCATATTCGCGCATTGCAGTGAAGCCAGCAAGCCAGGAAGAGGAGTGATTTTCCTGCATAATTTTTTCATTACCGAGCAAGGTTTTTAATTGTTTATCAGGGATCTAATTTTATATACACTTTGACTCTGAAAAATGTTCATTTCCAAAATGTCTCATTTGTGAAACACCATGATAATTTACTTTTCGTTTAGAGAGAAAATAACAAGGAGTTGTCAAAATTATTTTTCTTAATGATATCCCATTTTGTAAAATAGGTAGTAGTTGTGTTCAACAAGAAATGTTAATTTTCTTAACACTCTACAATATTCAATATATTATAAAAAAAATTGAGATTTATGTTTCAATTTATGATAAGTTTTATATTATTTAGTATTAAACAACTGAACACATTTTCAATAAATATTGTTCTGGTTTGTTACTTGTATGAATAGTCAACAGATGGCAGTAGGTACTTCTCATATCAACTATAAAAAGGACTAACACTTAGTCCAAAGTGCAGTTTTAGAACAAAGTGCAGAAACCTATATTCATTGATATGCTCCATTGAGCACAAAACGGGAACCTATATTGACATATGTAATCAAAAAAGGATTAAATGCATTAATTTGCATATTATTATTTTAAAAAACTGCCAAATTACTCAAACCTACTACAGCTTTTCCAGCTATCGTAAAGTGCATTCCTGAACAGATTAAAATACTCATTGAATAACTTTAGGTTCAGTTACTACTGTACATGCTATTACTATGTATAGCCATGGGTTTTAGACAGGTTGAAACACTAATTAAATCACATTAATATTTGAAGAGTAAGACAAAACATAGTTGCATTGTGCAGATCATGCCTTATAGTTGTTTTTTTGGCTGCATACCAATTTGCCACGATCAGGTTCAGCAAAATTCCGAGATAGTTGTATGAAGCTTGCCTTCTCCTTAGACCTTCTTTGGAACACCCATTTCTGCACAATGCATTCAACATCTTGTATGTTCCATGCCCTGGCGAATTTGGGCTGTTTTGAAGGTCAAAGGTGGTGCAAGTGTATCATCATCATACTCAAGCAGCCATGGGCTACAGAGGTAAAACCAGACAGTGCAGTTTAATTCTCCAAGCATATCTGTCCTGAGCTACATCTGCTGCATCCGGCCACTGCACACCAATTTTAACAAGTCCTGTTTGACATTGTCTGCCCACTGCATCCTAGGTCTTCCCCTCTTTCTGAGGCCTTTAGGCACACTGTTAATAACCCTATTCGCCAATCGATAATTATTCATACGGGCAACGACCAAACCAACAGAGTCTCTCTCTGCACAATATGCTGCTTAAAGGAGGTATTCGTCTGTTAATCTCATCCCTCACATCACCATTATCTGTTACATAGCTCCCAAGATAATTAAACTGTGACTCATGCTCAAGGTTGCAACGATTCAGATTAACTGAATCACAACCTGCCTGAGCAATTTTCATCACTTTAGTTTTCTCTCTGTTTATAACCAAACCTACTCTACTACCAGTTTCACCAACAGCTCAAATGACAGAGTTCATCTTGTCAACATCATTTGCCAAAAGGGCTAAATCATCAGCATAATCTAAATCAGAAATTTTTGTATCTCCAGTCCATTTAAGGCCAAAATCTTTCCCTTGAAGTGAATTTTGCATAACATAATCAATAACCAAACTAAACAGAAAAGGAGACAAAATGCACCCTTGTCGAACACCAAGAATAATGCTAAACCAATTGCTACAAGACTTACCAACTCTCATACATGACTCAGTGTTATTATAGAGAGCTTTCATTATGTTAATTAACTTGTCTGGTATACCATACGAACTTACAATCAACCAAAAATTATAATGATCAGTAGAGTCGAAAGCCTTTTTGAAAGCAACAAAGCTAGCAACCAAAGGTTTCTGAAATTCTAAACGTTTCTCAAGAATCTGCCTAAGTGAAAATATCTGATCCACACACATCCCCTACCACTTCTGAATCCACATTGCTCATCCAGCAATTGCCTGTCAACCAGATTCTTAATTCTATTGAGCACAATCATTTAAAGAACTTTACCTTGAACAGAGAGTAAGCTGATACCCCTATAGTTATCACAAGAACTGCGATCACCTTTTTTGAAAATAGGGATAATAATAGCTCTGGTAAAATCCTTAGGAACCATGCCTTTATCATAAAAGATGTTCAAAATTTCAGTCACCCAAGTGGTAACTGAAAACACTCCCAGCTCTAAGCATTTCATTAGTAATTTCATCTATCCCTGAGGATTTATGAAATTTAAGTTTAGAAATAGCCAAAATAACTTCAGATTATGTTATAGGGCCAACATTATGCATCTATCATAATTACAAACAATGGGGGTAGAACTAACCACATTGTTTAGAACATCACTGAAATGCTCAGCCCACCTAGCCATGACAGAATCCTCCCCTTCTATAACCTTACCTTGTTTATCCTTCCCTGTATGACTGTCCATTTTCTATCACATAAAACATTAACTATCTGGTACAGCTCTTTGCTGTTGTGCTGCCTAACTGCTTTCTTGGCTTTGTCAGCCAAGCCATCAAGCCAAATATTCTTATCAGCCGCTAACCGATCCTTTACACGTTTATTAAGTTCTCTGTAATGCTTTCTATTAGGATTAGTAGGGTATTGATTGAGGACATTCCTGCAGTTCTTTCTTTCTGAAATAAGCTCAAGTGCCTTATCACTCAAATAATGCTGCCTCCCCTGCACCTTTTTTCCTAAAAGAGTACTGTTAGTGTCCAAAAAAACCTGTTTAAAATGATCCAATTCTTCCTCAACTTCAGTAGTAAGCAAACCATGACTGTCATAAAGACTAACCTATCATGGTAAGCTTTAGCTATAACTGGGTCTTTCAGAGCTTCAGCATTAAAGGTAAATTTTTTTACCTTAGCACAACACTTCTTAAGTTTAAGTTGCAAGACACTTTTAACAAGGTAATGGTCAGATCCAATTTCAGCCCCCTATATGCCCTGGTATTTCTAACAGAACTAGCCCATTTGCTGTTAATTAATATATAATCAATCATATTCCTATGCAGCCCATCAGGTGAAACCCATGTGTATTTATGTATTTCATGGTGTTTGTAATAAGTGTTAGTTATTCTGAAACCATTGAGTTTACTTACCTATAGGAGACGTTGCCCATTGCCATTGCAGCTACCAATACCAAAAGGGCTTATCACCCCTCCTTAAAGGTCAGAGTTAGTACCAACTTTGGCATTGAAGTCACCTAGAACAAGTGTAATATCTTCTTTCTTGACAGAATTCAAAATATCCTGAAGTTGTCCTAAAACCTATCCTTCTCATCCTCATTGGGGGCATAACAGCAGATGACATTCAAGTCTTTAATGCTTGTCTGAAATTTTGCTCTTAGAAATCTTTCATTAATGCATTCATATCCTAGAGGAGCATCACTAGCATGTCTGTTGAGAAGCAGACCCACACCTTGTCTGCTTTCCATCCTCCACTACTTTTCTTTTTTTTTTCTACCCTGCTGAGGAGTGGTCAACCACACAGGGTCCTGGTGCTGACCATATAAACCCACTGGACTGGACAGATATATGGCTCTGAGCTTGATTATGGATCCTGATTTTGCTGCACTGGTGGGCTTTTATGGAGGGAAAATCTTCTGCTGTGTTTTCTGTTTGTTTATGGGTTGACAGCCCCAAGTGAATAGATTCACAGGATATGTTTATCAGCTGGTGGATAATCCTGAGCAGAAGTCATTGCAGGCACCTGAACTCTTTGCTTCTATTGGCATCGTCAAATTCTACATTGGAGGAAGTCTTCCAGTGTAGATGGTTTCAGCCTTTAGTGGTGGGGGAACGGGTCTTTGCCCCATGTCTGCGATTAGGGGGCTGTTTGATATTGTCAGCATTCCCTCTCTCAATAAACATAGTTTCTTTAAACATCCCACTAACCATTTTCTCTCTATAGGTAGTTGTAATGTGAGGACTCTGCACAGAGCTTTTTCTCTTGATGTCCTCATGCAGGAATTCCAGCGCTATAACCTAGATATTCTAGGCTTGCAAGAGACCAGATGGACAGGTAAAGGTGAGATATTTAAAAATAGCTTTAAATTTCTCTTTACAGGGAGGGAGGATGGAAAGCATCACAAAGGTGTGGGTCTGCTGCTCAGCAGACATGCTAGTGATGCTCTTCTAGGATATGAGTGCATTAATGAAAGGTTTCTTACAGCAAAATTTCAGACAAGCATTAAAGACTTGAAAGTTATCTGCTGTTATGCCCCCACTGAGGATGCTGATGAGGATGAGAAGGATAGGTTTTACGGACAACTTCAGGATATTTTGAATTCTGTCAAGAAAGGAGATATTACCCTTGTTCTTGGTGACTTCAATGCCAAAGTTGGTACTGACTCTGACCTTTGGGCAGGAGTAATAGGTCCTTTTGGTATTGGTAGCTGCAATGGCAATGGGCAGCGTGTCCTACAGGTAAGTAAATTCAATGGATTCAGAATAACTTACACTTATTACAAACACCACGACATACATCAGTACACATGGGTTTCACCCGATGGGCTGCATAATACGATTGATTACATATTAACAGCAAATGGGCTAGTTCTGTTAGGAATACCAGGGCATATAGGGGAGCTGAAATTGGATCTGACCATTACCTTGTTAAAAGTGTGTTGCAACTTAAACTTAAAAAGTGTTGTGCTAGGGTTAAAAAATTTAGTTTTAATACTGAAGCTCTGAAAGATCCAGTTATAGCCATAGCTTACCATGATAGGTTACTTAGTCATTATGACAGTCATGGTTTGCTTACTATGGAAGCTGAGGAAGAATGGGATCATTTTAAACAGGCTTTTTTGGACACTAACAGTACTCTTTTAGGAAAAAAAGGAGCAGAAGAGGCAGAATTATCTGAGTGATATGGCTCTTGAGCTTATTTCGGAAAGAAAGAACTGCAGGAATGTCCTTAATCAATACCCTATTAGTCCTAATAGAAAGCATTACAGAGAACTTAATAAACATGTAAAAGATCAGTAATCTGCTGATAAGAATCTTTGGCTTGATGGTTTGGCTGACAAAGCCGAGGAAGCAGTTAGACAGCACAACAGCAGAGAGTTGTACCAGATAGTTAATGTTTTGTGTGGTAGAAATCAGACAGATATACAAGGATTGAAGGATAAACAAGGTAAGGTTATAGAAGGTGAGATTTCTGTCATGGCTAGGTGGGCTGAGCATTTCAGTGATGTTCTAAACAATGTAGTTAGTTCTGCTCCCATTGTTTGCAATGATGATAGATGCATTGGTGGCTTTAATGTTGGCCCTATAACACAATCTGAAGTTATTTTGACTGTTTCTAAACTTAAACTACATAAATCCCCAGGGGTAGATGAAATTACTACCGAAATGCTTAGAGCTGGGAATGTTTTGGTTACCACTTGGATGACTGAAATTCTGAATATCTTTTATGATAAAGGCATGGTTTCTAAGGATTTTACCAGAGCTATTGTTATCCCTATTTTCCAAAAAGGTGATCGCAGTTCTTGTGATAACTATAGGGGTATCAGCCTACTCTCTGTTCCAGGTAAAGTTCTTTCCATGATTGTGCTTAATAGAATTAAGAATCTGGTTGACAGTTAATTGTGTGATGAGAAATGTGGATTCAGAAGTGGTAGGGGATGTGTGGATCAGATATTTTCACTTAGGCAGATTCTTGAGAAATGTTTAGAGTTTCAGAAACCTTTGGTTGCTAGCTTTGTTGATTTCAAAAAGGCTTTCAACTATGTTGATCGTCATAATTTGTGTTTGATTGTGAAATCATATGGTATACCAGACAAGTTAGTTAACATAATGAAAGCTCTCTATAATAACACTGAGTCGTGTGTGAGAGTTGGTAAGGCTTGTAGCAATTGGTTTAGCATTACTTCTGGTGTTCGACAAGGGTGCATTTTGTCTCCTTTTCTCTTTAGTTTGGTTATTGATTATGGTATGCGAAATTCACTTCAAGGGAAAGATTTTGACCTTAAATGGACTGGAGATACGAAAAGGTCTTATTTAGATTATGCTGATGATGTATCCCTTTTGGCAAATGATGTTGATGAGATGAAGTCTTTCATTCGAGCTGTTGATTAGACTGGTAGTAGAGTAGGTTTGGTTATAAATAGAGAGAAAACTAAAGTTATGAAAATTGATCAGGCAGGCTGTGATTCAGTTAATCTGACTGGTTGCAGTCTTCAGCAGGTGTCACAGTTTAATTATCTTGGGAGCTATGTAACAGATAATGGTGATGTGCGGGATGAGATTAACAGACGAATAGGGATTGCCTCCGGGACTTTTAAGAATGTATGGAGAATGTGGAGAAATAGCCGTATACACCTAAAGACTAAAATTAGACTGTATAATAGTTTGGTTCTTTCTAGGGTTAGTTATGGTAGTGAAACTTGGACACTTTGTAAACAAGATAACAGGAAACTAGATGCTTTTGATTCCAGATGCTTATGCAGTATCTTGGGCATTAGGTGGTTCAACTTTGTAACTAATGATGAGGTTAGGCAAAGGAGTTTGCAACCTCCTTTAAGCAGCATATTGTGCAGAGAGAGACTCCGTTGGTTTGGTCACGTTGCCCGTATGAATAATTATAGATTGGCGAATAGGGTTATGAACAGTGTGCCTAAAGGCCTCAGAAAGAAGGGGAGACCTAGGATGCGGTGGGCAGACAATGTCAAACAGGACCTTGTTAGAATTGGTGTGCAGTGGCCAGATGCAGTATATGTAGCTCAGGATAGACTTGCTTGGAGAACTAAATTGTACGGTCTGGTTGGACCTCTGTAACCCATGGCTGCTTGAGGATTATGATGATTCCTGTAAAGAGAAATATAAAATTATTTTTAAGTATTTCACCTTTACCTGTCCATCTGGTCTTTTGCAAGCCTAGAATATCTAGGTTATAGCACTGAAATTCCTTTGTGAGGACATCAAGAGAATAATCTCTATGTAATGTCTTCATGTTCCACGTTCCTGCAGAGAGAAAATGATTAGCAGGATTTTTAAAGAAACTTGGTTTATTGAGATAGGTAGCCCCATGATCGCAGGCATGGAGAAAAGACCTGTTCTTTGTTCACTGAAGGCTGAAATACACCAATGCTGCTGGGAACTTTAGGCACCACCTTTTCAAATGGACCTTTTCAAGAGCCATATGACCTGCCTGAGACACATTACTCCAGTTTAGGCTTGACGATACGCAACTAGCTAATTTGAGGTTCAGGTACCTGCGATGTCCTCTGATTAGGATTATCCACCAGCTGATATAAGGTATCCCATGCCTATGTTCACTTAGGGCTGGCAACCCAGAAAGCAAACAGAAAACACAGCATATATCACATATATATCAAGGTGAATATCAAGGTATATTATTCTTCCTCAACAGAGGGCTCACTAGTGCAGCAAGTCCAGATTCATAATCAAGCTCAAATCCATAAACAAGTCCAGTCTAGTAGGTATAAATGGTCAGCACCAGGACCCTGTAAAATTGACCATTCCTCAGCAGGGTTGGAAAAAAAAAGTGGCCATTGATGACCAGATCAGTAGGCCATACTGAACTGGCAGCTGTCCCCTTCCTTTCCCTTCCAAAAGAGAATATTCCATTTGAAAGGTGTTAACTGCCTGCTCCATGAGAAGGCAGGGTCGGACATTAGGCGCTAGACCTGGCCGGTTCTGTGCATCATCACAGGATTGGTACACAGCTCTCCTTCCAGTTTATGCCTTACACAAGTGTATAATGCTATTAAATGTGATATTAAACTGTACAGCAAAACAGTGAACTATTAATTGATATTGCATGAAATGAAATAATAGTAATGGCTAACATTTGACTTGGACACTTGGAATGAATTTCATGAAATGAAATAATAGTACTGCCATTACTATTATAGTAATGGCTGAATGAAATAATAGTAATCACATTTAATCAACATTTGGTACTAATGATGCAGGTTAGTGTTCATAGCTCTACACTGAAGAGCCAAAACATTAAAACCAGCATGTCTTTATGCAAATCGAACCAACTGCAAGTAAACGACAGTGCATGTGAAGGTCATGAAATGATATAACATCTGATACTGAGCTCTGTTAATCAGTGTTATTATTATTCTTCAGATGGGAAATTTGACAAAGGTCAAATTTTAATGACCAGATGACTGGGTCAGGGCATTTCTGAGACAGCAAGGCTTGTAGGGTACTCATGATCAGCAGTGGTTAATACCTTCAAAAAGTGGTCCAAGGAAGGAAAAACTATGAACTGCTGACAAGGTGTGGGGTGACCACGGCTCATTGATGCTAGAGGTGAGCAAAGGCTATCCCGTATGGTACAAGCCAACAGAAGGGATACTGTGGCGTGTGACTGGCCCATAATTTGAATGCTGGTGACTGGAGTAATGTGTCACAATACATAGTACGTCGAACCCTGTTTAAAATGGGGCTGCAGGCCACTCTGAGTGCCGATGCTAGCATCGGTTCACCATCGAAAGCTCCTACAATGAGCATACCTACAATGACATGGGCATGCCCTCAATGACATCTACCACCTAACTAAATATCATTGCAGACCAGCTACATCCTTTCATGGCAACGGTATACCCCTTTAGTAGTGCCTTCTTTCAGCAGGATAATGCTCCATGCCACATTGCCTGGATTGTTCAAGAATGGTTCGTGAAACACTAGGAAGACTTTCAATTATTGCCCTGGCCTCCAAATTCTCCAGACATCAATCCAATTGAGTCTGTGGTTTGTGTTAGAACAGCATATCCGATCTGCAGTGGCTCAACCATGTAACTTACAAGAGTTAAAGGATCTGCTGGTAATGTGTTGGTACAAGATATCATAAGACCCTTTAGAAATCTTGTAGCATCCATGCCTCACCAGGTAAGAGCTGTTTTGGTGGCACATGGAAGACCAACATCATATTAGGTAGGTGGTCATAATGTGTTGGCTCTTCAGTGTATATGCAGGCTTTGTGAATCAAATTTTGTGGTCATGGTCCCCATAAGGTTTAAATAAAGTTTTTTTCTGAGTGATATCGTGGACATTTTAAACTGACTGGCTTCTTAGACATCTATGGCAAGCAGCTGATTAAGGGAATATTTATTTTACAGTGAGTAAAAGTATATTACAATGCAATAAAAGCTTAATTTTGAGAAATCTAGAGATCAAAAATAGTTACATTGTATATCAATGGAAACAAAATTTATTTTCGAATAATGCATAAAAAATAAACACGAAATGAGGGGTATTGTTATGTGCAAATTTTCTCTGGTGCAGTTGAAATAAGAGCCCAGTATGGCACAAGGCAGCTGTGCAGTTGCTTCTTGGCTGGTGTTTTTTATTTGCATTGACTACCACACATTTTCTGTTTGGCTGTTTTGGGATCATCCTAGCAAAATGCTTACAATTAGAGCACCAAGGTTATAAAATTTCTAATATCATCAGAGTGGCATTGCCAAAACGTTTTGGGGGGGAAGGATTCAACTTTTTTAACTCTTCAATATATGAAGTGGCATTTTTTTAAATGAAATTTATTTTGGGGGTACCTAAATTGCATTGTCATCCCTCTTTCCCATTACTGGGGGTGGGAGAGGGTGTTTTATTTCCAAGCTAAGAGAATCCTCTTTGTTTCCATTTCTGATATATCAATTTTAAGAAATGATAAATAATCAGAAATTAAGATACATGTATATAAAAAAAATCATATGGGATTTATATTTTTTAAAACAGAAGCTTCATGCATTTTGTTAAAAATGGATGTATCTGTTTCTGGACTGTCATTTCAGGATCTGTCAGTGTGTTTGGACAGTGGGGACCTTGGAAAGTTAATAGCTAGATTTGTGATCTCTTATGCCAGTTAGTATGCCTATTTTTAAATCAGAAATATCATTCAGAAAGTGTTCTTTTCATAAGTTTTCTATTGGCAAGAACAGCCAGCTAATATCAGATGATATTATTAGATGGCAGCATCATGCTTCAATAAGTAACTCTAGCAACATTTTGTTAAGTTACATCAGTGGGCTAATGCAAATGCAACAGCTGAGTTGTCATCCAATCACAAAGAAGTATTAGTCTGTAGTACTGACATGGAATTATAGTATGGATTTTGATGCATGTTTTCATTCTGCTTTCTATGACCAAGTATTCTTTGTCCAGTATTTCCAGACATTGTCCAGACATGTCCAAGTATTCTTTGGATTGCAGCAGGAATCTGAAACAGTGGTTCACAGTGTGGTTCAAGTGGTTCACTCTAAATTACAATGCGTTGGAAAGTGGAAAAGTCTCAGAATTTCAAGATGTGGCATTTATGGTTAACTGTCAACATATAAGTTTATTTTTTCTTTTTCTTTAGATATCTAAGTTTTTTTACAACCCCTGGAAAATCTACAATTGATCAGAACAATAAGCTGCTGAAACATGCCGATATATTCCTGAAATTCAGATGGAAGAGTTCCAGAATGATTGAGGAATATCAAGGTGATTATCTTTTGGTATCAGAATGTTAGTTGATAAGACTAAAAATGCAGACTCTAGCATTAGGAGACCTGAAAATGAAACTGAAATTAATGCATGTCCCAAACATTAATATGCCCATCACAAAGATCTTGAATTATTTTGATATTGAATGCAGAAGAGTATCTATAAACAATGAAACCAGATTCAAAAGAATGTTATTTCAAGCCAAACTCTTTGAATCCAACTAGATTGAAATTCAAATTGATTTGAATTGAACCAGATTGAACCAGAGACTTTGAATCCAACCAGATTGGATTGTTGGATTCAAAGAGTTTGGCCACTTTTCATCAATAAAGAAAACTTCTCAAGTGAGTTCTTATGAGAGTGTTCAAAAGAACAGAACCAGTCCCTTGGATTACTGTTTAATCATTCATTTTCCAATCATACAAGCACTGATAGCAACTGGTGAAATAAATTATCATGGAAGCTGTCAATAGTCATCAAATCGATAAGTAGAATAGATAGCTTGCAAACAGCATATTGGTTATCATTCCCAGTGCCAATATCTACAAATTGTAGGAAGTAAATATTTTCCATCTATCTTTAAATATATTTATATATACATGTAAACAATCTACTGAACACACTTTTATAGTGCTAACAAGTCTGCTTTGAGTGTGGAATTCATATGGCATTCTTGGTGACTCAAGATACTAACACATTCAATAGGTTATTTGCATATATACACTGATCAGCCAAAACATTAAAACCACCTACTGGATATGATGTAGGTCCTCCTCTCACTGCCAAAAGAGTTCTCACCTGATGAGGCATAGATTCAATGAGACACTGGTAAGTATTACTTGATATTTGGTATGGTGACTGCAACAGAAAATCCTGCAGTTCCCATTAATACTCCCTCCAGCCACCCGGATGCATCTCACAGCGCATCCAGGTGAGAAGGCTTCCGTGGGTAAACGTCACACGAGCTCATTCATCCACATGGTGTAACAGAAAACGGGATTCGTCTGACCATACTACCTTCTTCCAGTCTTCTATGGTCCAATGTCTATGATTATGTGCCACTGCAAACGTTGACAATGGCAAACAGCTGTGATCATAGGTACACGAATGGGTCTGCAAAGACCCATATCCAAGAGCTTGTAATGAACATGTGCTGTGTGTTCGGACACATTGGGCCCGTTACCACAATTGAAATTATGGGTAATGTCAGCCACAGTAGCCCTCCTGTTGCTGCGGACAAGACGAGATAGTCTATGCTGACCTCTGGCATCAATGAGGTGTGGCCGCCCATGCTTTGTCGACGGCTTGAAGTGTCACCTGTTTTGGACCATCCTTTCAACTATTGCATAGTGTGAACAGCCTACCAGCGTCGCTTTTTTGGAGATGCTCTTACCAAGGCGTCTTGCCATAACAATCTGGCCTTTGTTAAAATCAGATAAATCTTTTGCTTTTCCCATGTTGAGACAAAACGAAATACTTCCTATGAGAACTTCGACCCAGGTATTATATATATCAATTTGCAACCTTGTCATGTGATGCCGATTGGCTGCATGTGCCCTTCTTTGCATAAAGCAGAGGTGGTTTTAATGTATTGACTGATCAGTGTATATATATCTAGAGATACACATGGAATTTCAAATTTTCCATATGTTTGCTGCAGTCATTAATTTGGGGATACCACATTTAAGGAACTAATTCCAAACTTCTCAATAAATCAAGAAGATTTCATGAGAAGATGTACATTTGATGTATCAAGAAATGCCATACAAAATATTTGACAAAGCATCCTTTAAAAAGTTCATCAACAGAAATACTGAAAAGAAAATGTAATAATCTCTTTAGGCTCTGCAACATAGAAAAAAACACTTTTGTAAGACCCTTTTGCTTTTAAATGCATTCATGATGGGAGATGTCTGAAACAGTAGCAATTTCATGTTTTGAAACTGTATCAGAAAGGAACTGATACTCTGAGAAGAATTGTTCATATCTTCCAATACCTCAGATAATGTAAACTCGTTTTTTAAGGTGGCACAGTTCAGGTTCCCACAAAATTTAAAGAAATAATAAAATGCCAGTTCTCACAGCCAGCTGTAAGCACATATCACTAACCAACAAATTTTCTCGCAACATTGTTTATTTTCAATTTCACCAAATGTACCTATTAAAGTTTACACTGAGTGTATGTAAACAACATACTAAATGCATTTCTACAGATATATATATATTAATGTTAAGCATGCTTGGTGCAATCATGAAGAATTAAAATAAGTAATTAAGAAATATGAAGGTATCACATCAACAAGCAGTGAAATAATTCATCTCATGCAAGAAATAGACACCATAACCATAACTCTTGAATATAATACCAATAATAATAATAACCAATATACCAATAACCAATAACTCCAGATATAATGGCAAAATATCTGCTCAACTAATTTATTATCTATCATCAATAACTGCAGAACTTAGCTCTCTAAACTTTCTAATTTTGAACAGTTAAAAAAAAATTGGCAAACTAAAAGATAGTGGTTTAAGTCACAGTGCTGATTTAAAATTATTAAATTTTCTCTATTTCACTGTAATTGTCAGAAAAGCTGAGACAATTAGATGGAATTATTATCTAGGAATTTACCTTGTTTTTTTTCTTGTGATGATATCTGATGGGTAGATGTCCTGTGGTAGGTAATACAGTCCAGATATGAGTTAACATATGTTCTTGTTTTTTTGTCATTCTTTGTGGGAATGCTGGTGCTAGGTTGCATTTGATTTGGTGCATCCTCCTTCTCAAGCAGCCATGGGCTACAGAGGTCCAGCCAGACTGCAGTTTAGTTCTCCAAGCATATCTGTCCTGAGCTATATCTGCAGCATCTGGCCACTGCACACGAATTCTAAAAAGGTCCTGTTTGACATTGTCTGCTCATCGCATCCTAGGTCTCCCCCTCTTTCTGAGGCCTTTAGGCACACTGTTCATAACCCTATTCGCTAATCTATAATTATCCATATGGGCAACATGACCAAATCAACAGTCTATCTCTCTGCACAATATGCTGCTTAAAGGTGATTGCCGACTCCTTTGCCTAACTTCATCATTGCTTACAAAGTTGAACTGGTGCCTATATAATGGAAATACCTGCTGATTTCCACAAATTTTCATGTTAACAAGCGTGGATAGGAAGCTTCAGAACTTGCCACATGAGGGCAGCACCGTTCCATGGTAAGCTAACCTATAATAACGGTAAGTATATAGCGATCTGGTTGAAGTCATATGATAAGGAATCAGACAGATAGTTAATCAAATACAATAAACTAAAATATTTCTTGGAAATACAACGGGAATAATGATTTAAACTCTCTGTAACGAAAAATGTGTTTAAAAATAATCTCATTTCAATTGAAAATTATCCACTAAAATCTGAAAGTTTCAAGTGTTTACCCAATAATATTATTTAACTATAATTCCTTAAAGAACGAAATTGAATTTTTATTTCAAAGCAATTCTTTACCTAATTTAATAGAGAGCTTTTTTATTAAGGAAAATGCAAGAGCAATAGATTTAAGCAAGAACATTTTGATATTAATACCTTTCTTTTAATTAAGCATGAAGCGGAAAGTTTGCTAAAAAATTAATGATTAAAAGTAATTATTTTTAAATGCAATAGAAACAAAGTTTTTGCTGCAACACAGAATTGACTCTTTATATGTTAGCTTTTTTATTTCAATTACTTCTGCCGACATACAGGGCCCTTCCAGTTTCTTGTTTAAAGTAATGTTATTTTTCATCACGTAAACTGATGAAGTACATAAAGTAGTTTTCATTATTTTTCAATTAGAAAAAATTTTTCATTATTTTTCAATTTAGAAGGATAAAAGGGCACCATTTAGAATATAGCTCTAAGGCTCTTATTTAGAACTTTGTTTCAGTGCACCGATTTAGAACTTGGCTCCAGGTCTCCCAATTGCTTAATCGGCCCTGGTTCATACATATATTTGTGCCATTCAAATGGCTGACAAACTGTTATAAACTTCCACATTCCATTACTCATATACAGGATTGGCTAAACGGAAGATGGAGGGGGTGGGATCCTGGCCTAAGAAAATGAGCAACATTTTGAGTATTATATATAGCAATATTTTTTTAAAAGTAGCGAATTATTTGAATTAGTGAAAAATTTTAAATTGGTAACAGCAATATTATACTCAAAGAGAGCTATAGTGTTATCTTCCATGTTTATGTCAAGGGAATCTAACTGCAAAGCTCTATAACATCTCAAATTTGCATTTAATGGGAAAATGTGATGAAGGTAAAGTTGTAGAATGGTACTTGTAGACTTGTCAGTGCTAGGTTCTTTTCAAGCTGTGAGTGTGCAGAAGGGTACTTGTCTCTACTTTGTCAGGATATTGCTGCTATCTAGGTGGCCAAAACACACACTCAGATTTTACATATTAGCAGTTGATGCATTTAATGTGTGAAACTCTGACTGAAGTTAAAGATAATCAAATTTGTTTAAATCTCAATTTATCATCAATATTCGTTCAGTATTTAGAGTTATGGTAGCTAGAATATTTAATAATAAATTATCTTGTTTTATAAAAATCATTCATCAGATATATATATTTTTTAAATAATTTGAAACAAGACTTATTTTTTAAGTTTGTCAATTAATATCTGAGGTAAATTCTTATTACCCATTACTGTTGTGAAATATTCTGGCTTTCATAATTTCTTAAATACCAGACAAATGCTGTTGAAAAGTGAAATTTAAATAGATAAGATTGCAATCTTTAATTTATTTTCAGTAACATTTTTCCATTAAATGAATTTTTTAGAACTTATAGAGCTTCGAAGTTAGATTCCCATTCGCATAACACGGAAATTCTCTAATATTTTGTTAGGGCAATGTAACTCAGTTCCAGATAAAGATATTCATCATATTGACGTAATGAGAATAACTTTCCCTTGCATATAATTCCTGCGATTCCAAAATATTCTTTTTTCAAAAATGATGTCTGAAATTTTTTCAAATTACTCTTGTCAATGTTACATTTCCAACATATTGCTGTAGCCACCTATCTTGCAGATCCAGTTTGGAAGAGATTCAATAGAAACAGTTATGTTTCATAAGTTTCACTTCTGCAAAACATCACACAATACTGCGTCACACAATTCTCCACACTTGTAATTAAAAACGGCACCAAGTAGACAGAACAGTAAATAAATAACATATGAACGAATCCGTATCAGAATACAACTTTGAAATTAGTAGTAAACAGCGGAAATAACCTACACTGCTACAAAGCAAGTAGCAAGCAAAACTGGATTGCCAGCACCACAGCTGACGAAAATGTAACGAGTGCTGCTGTCACTTCATGTCTTGAAATCGGCAGGTATTCCCATTATGGAGGCACTGGTTGAACCATCTAATGCCTAAGATACTGCATAAGCATCTAGAATCAAAAGCATCAAATTTCCTGTTATCTTGTTTGCAAAGCATTCAAGTTTCACTACCATACCACTAACTAACCCTAGAGAGAACAAACTATTATAGTTAATTTTAATTTTTAGGTGTATACACCTTTTTCTCCACACTTTCCATAGGTTCTTAAAAGTCCCTGCAGCAATCCCTATTCGTCTGTTAATCTCATGTCGCACATCACCCATATCTCTTACATAGCTCCCAAGATAATTAAACTGAGACACCTTGTCAAGGTTGCTACCATTCAGATTAACTGAATTACAGCCTGCCTGACCAATTTTCATCACTTTAGTTTTCTCTCTGTTTATAACCAAACCTACTCTACTACCAGTCTCATCAACAGCTCGAATGAAAGAGTTCATCTCATCAACATCAATTGCCAAAAGGGCAAATAATCAGCATAATCCTTTTTTGACAGACATGTTAACTATTGTATTTTTAGATTTCCAGCTCATGTCCGAACTTTTCTGGAAGAGCGAATACCACATTTTAATGCATAATCACTACACGTTTTGCATTGTTGCTCCAATGCATCATCAGGTGAAACTGTTTTGTGACAGGCACAGATGTTAGCGTGCTGCAGTTGATGTTTGTTTACATTAGGTTCAGAGCATGTTGTGTGTCAGGGTGTGTGTTAGTACATGTGGTGCCCTTTATTGAGGGGTGGGGGGAGAGAAGGATTTTGATGTTAGGGATATAAAATAAATAAAATAAAATAAATACCCCCTCAAGCAGCTGCTTGCCACAGAGGTCTGACAGGAGCCTGTCAGTTTATATGCCATAGTAGAAGATCTGTGAGGATGGCAGGTCCTCAGCAGAAAAACGACACATACATCCATGCCTTACCCGGGGCTCAAACCCAGGTCCCGTAGATCAGTAGTCAAGCGCGCTAACCACTTGGCCAAGGGATATAGAGTTTTGTTTTGTTCTTGGGGACTTTATACATGTGATAATTTCCAGATTTTATTTGAATTTTCATTTAAAATTCAAGTTGGTCATTGAATATTAATTTTGCATTTTTACCTCATTTCCTATTGTTCTTCACTCACTATTTTTTGGTTTATGTGTTTGCCAAAACAGTTTTTTCCACCATATCTTCACAACCTATTGTCTGCAGCAATTTATGTGTCAGATGAGAGATTGTGACATGTGAAATGTCATAGAGTATATAAACAAATGACCAGTGGTGAATGAACATCCCATCATATCCCAAAACATGTTTGAAGGGTGACAGGTCTAGGAAATATGCAGGCCAAGGAAGCATATCCACATATCATTGTATCCCTGATAGAACATGATTCATCATTAAAGATAACATGATACCAATCTTATACCCAAGCAGCTCTCTTTATCTACCACTGCAAATGATGATGGATAGTGTCAGAGGTAGACAAACCAATGAATAGCACAAATGCAGCCCTCATTCTTGCAATCGTGTTATAATCATATTCCTAGACACAGGTGGACAGGAATGGTGTTATGATGTTGGAAATGTGGCAGCTTATGACAAATCTGTCTCCTGTTGATAGATGAGATGATCCTTTTTACCTTTGGGCATTCTTCTGATACCTTCAGAGCCTTGATGACATGCCCTTGATTTACAAGTACCTTCCTGTAGCCATTTGGCAGCAGTGTGTAATCTTTTGGGTATCACAACCCATAAAAATGGCGATTTGGTATGTGGACCTTCAGCTTTTGTCAAACCAATGATCTGACCTCTTTCAAATTCTGTCAGCTGTACATAATGTTGCCTTACACGTGTTAAAGCCAGCTTGACATGCAAATTGTTCATGTCCATATACATCATAACCCTGCATGCAAGTCATCTGGTCAACCTGACCATTCTTTCTAGGTGGGATAATTTCAATGATGAGCAGTGTATTTTTCAATTTTGCCCCCCCCCCCCCTTTTTTTTTTTTTAAAGAAAATGTACTTTCAAATTTTACAGCATTGTCACATTTTTCCAACAGGAAAATAGTAATAAAAGTAAAGATTTTTTTCCAATTTTATCTTCACTAAATGTGTGCCTCTGTCCCTACTTTCTAATCTATTCTTGTCCATAAGTAATGCCCTGCAGATTAGAGGAATTGTCTATAACTTTAGCTGACCATTTCAGACAGAACTCCATAGGAAATGTTGTACTTAATTCTGTCACAAAGTTGAAGACTGAAAATTTCATCTAATTGATTGTGTAGAACTATTATGAATCTATCCCCTTCTCTCCGTGCTCTGGACAATTAATCCCAAATTGGATTACTTTGAAGCTTCAGTCAGGATGGTCACACTCACAGATTAGAGAAAAATTCCCTAATCTGTAAGTCATGTTTGACAATGCAATAGGAAATAACAATACTGAAAATGAATTGCATGACTTTCAAAAAACCAACCCAAATAACAATAGACTTGCATGATAAAGAATATATAAGGAATATTATATACACTATATGATGTATTATCTGTTATTAATCTAGCATTAGTCTATTATTAACCATTGACTAGTGCCCACATATTGATTATTAATTATTAGCAATTGAATTAAATTTCATTAATATCGAAAAGTATGCATGCTATAGACTTTCTGTGCTGTTAAAATGCCAATGGATTTCGTCTTGTTGTTGTGTGATTGGAAACTTATTTTGTGATTAGTTAATGAGTGTCGTAAAAAGATCTTGGTCACCTCAGCAGCTTATGATATTGCATTCGTTAGCAGTTACAATGCAGCTGCTGGAGACTGGGTTCAGGTCCTGGGTATGGCATGGTCTTTTGTTCTGTCATAGCCTGCAGATAAGCTAATAGTTTTGAGGGTCTGATCACAAATAAAAAAAAAAGGCTGCATGGGAAGCAGTGGCTTGCAGCAGCCTTGGCTGAAATATGTGGTTTGCACAGATATTGGAATTTAACTTCATGCTAGTAATTTGTAACCAATAATCAATATGTATTCATCATATATACATTCATTAGAAATAGATATATTGCATAAATTGTGCCAAATACTGGCATATACTGACAGGCTCCTGTCAGGCTCTTGTGGCAAGCAACTGCTTGAGGGGATATTTATTTTATTTTATTAGTGTAAGTGCTCATAATTGCTCCCGATTTTTATTCTTCATACTAATAATTTTCATTGCATAAGGTTGGCAGCTCTGCATATGTTACATGCTTCTCATATACTCACACAGTTAGGATAGAAATATTGCTTTTTTTTTATCTGTGATCTATTCACAAGAAAAGAACATTAGAAGAACTCTGACTAGCTAAAAATGTGAAAGAACTCAGGCAAGGTATAAATTCCATACAATTCAAATAGTCATTACAACCAGAAAACAAAAATGCCTTAACACCTCCAGAGATGTGTTGAATAACAAATACCACATTAAATATAAGTTTTCTCATTCAATTATGACCTCAGACAAGAAAACATCATACTGCACAAATAAACTTATCAGTATTTCAGAAACTCCATGGCACATGGACCCAAACTAAGATTCAGACTATCAGAAATGAAAGCACTGCCGTTCATTACTCCATACCAAACATGCTCATAAAATTCATGTCTCTTCAGACAGCAACAATACACACAATCAACACCATGGCACAAATATGCATCATTTATAAAATAGCTTTGTGTTATCCATTGGAAATGGCAACCAACAGAACAGTCATACTAGATTTGTAGTTCAACAAGGTAAGACCAGAATTCAGAAAACAATATTACATCAACAGGGGGAAAGTCACATCCATAGAATATGTGATGCCATCCACACTATAAGCAACATCATCACTCCTGTCTACCTGGAAAATAATACTGCCAAGCAAGAAGAACAAAATTTGCCTTTATTACTTTATTTACTGAAACAACAGGCAGAGAAACCCAAAAGATAACAAACATGTAATTGATTGCATTATCTTATTCAAAATAGTAATTCTGTTATAATGTTCAGTATTTTTTTTTTATATAATCTGCTATAACATCCTTATTAAAATTTGTAACATTCCTACATTATAAACCAAGAAAATCCTACCTCCTTTGGTTTTGATTGTAAATTATCAATGTTTGAAACTGGTATTTTCCACAAAAGTTAATGATATATTGCCAGGGCCGTTGCCAGATTAGATCATGTCCTGAGACAAACAATTAAATATCGCCCCTGATGGATTATATGACAAAAATATAAAAAAATCTCCAATTGCTATTTTGTTTTTATTACAAGAGAAACATTAATGCAAAACAATTATATAATAATATTAATTAAATGTTTGCTCTATGGGGATATCACACAATAAAACTGTTTATAAGCTCTGTCTTACCACTCGCTTTATTTAGTAGGTGACAATCGAAAGGTCGGAGTTCATGCGCAACTCCTACGCTTGAAATGAGGATTGCAATGTCCACAAAATGAAATAATCATTCCTAAAATGATAAATATAACGTAAATTAAGCAAAACTGGTTAAGGAAAAGTAACAGTTAATGGGTGGACCATCACAGGCACTGTGAGGCAGGCTGCCTCTATGCTACACCATGTTGACGGTATTGTATATTGCAACACATAGTGTTTCTTTCTGTGAACCTGATGTGAAAATAACCAGTGTTAACCTTTTGGAAGGCAGGCTTATATTCTGGGTTCATAATGAATGTTGTATATTATGTTATAATGGTTATTTTGGTTTGATGGGACTGTCATAACCAATATAGCCATTATAATAAAATTACATTTTAGGTAAAATAATTCACAAAATGATGTAATAATATTGTTTATTAGTTGAACTGATTACATAAATCCCATGGTACATGGTTATTCTCATTAATTGCATGGTTATTTTCTCTTGAGTTTCTTTGCCTTGTTGTTTCAGTCAAGAGGTCTGTAAATTTTGCCCTTTTACCTCGGTTGTGCACTTTATAGGCAGACAGGAGTGGTGATGTTGCTCTTACTTATGTTATTGATAGCATCTCAGTGTTACATCAGTATACCATTTCTTCCATTAATGAAGGGGCAGGAGTTTGCTCAGTCAAATGTGTGCCAGCATTAAGATTTATCTCCCGTATAAACCCTTGCCTTTGATCAGAAAGGTGACCTGATGAGCGTGGAACTTAATGAGCAAAAGTTTTTGTTTAACATGTATTTGTTGTTCCACCATCTGTTATAGGGGACATAACACCATGGCCCTTGGTACAGGAGAGCCATAACCTGTGCTTGATAAGGAACACAATGGATGTCCTTGATGGGATACTTCCATCTGTCTCATTCCAGTTGGACTTTTACCCTAACCTTCTCTGAGATTTTGGGGTCCTACTGACCTGGGTGCCAGGCTCATAATCTGCAGTTCCCAGGTTCAAGTCTCTGCTGGGTCAGTGTCAAGATTTATCTCTGCAAGACTTCTTGCGCTGCCCACAGACAGTAGGAGATACCGAAGGGCTTGGAATGGCCAGTGTCAGTCAGATGGGATGTTAAAAGCCATGGCCCCATGTGTGGGAGAGCCATACCCTGTACACGTTAAAGGACACGCAGGATGACCTTGACGGGAGGCTACCATCTGTCTCCCAACAGCTGTTTCAGTGGGTTCCCTCCTCCAACCTTCACTGAGCCTTCGGAGTCCTTGTGACCTGACCATTTAGCTCATTGTATGGAAAAATGTGCCACTCAGAGGTAAAACAACCCATTCCTCCATTATGGTAATTCATCTGGATTTTAGTATCACCATCATCCTTGTTGAATAATGAAGTTTGATATAACTGGTCTGTTGGTTGCCATTCTGAATGGTATGACAATGAAAGTTATTTTACAAACAATGCATATCTGTGCTGCAGTGTTGATCAGATTGTTGTTGCTGTTCTGCAGAGGTAGGAATTTTATGAACATGTTTGGTACGGGTGCTTAGACTGTAATGCACCCATTTCTGAAAGTCTGAATCTTTATTTGTGTCAGTGGGCCATGGAATTCCTAAAGTATTGATAAGTATATTGTGTGATGTTTCCTTGTTTGTGATGTCATAATTGAATAAGGAAATTTTTGTTTGATGATACTATATTTGTTGTTTCACATTCTTGTGGAGATATTGAAGTATATGTCTTTGTCTTCTGGTTGTAATGTACATTTGATTTGTATGGTGCTATTAAATGTATTGCTGGACAATGATTATCAATCCTATCCAGTTTGGAGTTTCTACTAATTTGAGACTGTTTATATAATTGTAAATCAGCCAGTGTTTCGGGGCGGGGGTGGCTCAGTTGGTAGCGCGCCAGGCTCGTAATCTGTACTTCCCAGGTTCGAGTACCAGCTGGGTCAGCGTTGAAATTTATCTCCGCAAAATTCCCCGCCCTGCCCATGGTCAGTAGGGGACACCGATGGGCTTGAAAAGGCCGCCGTCCGTCGGATGGGACGTTAAGCCGTGGCCCCATGTGTGGGAGAGCTATACCCTGTGCATGTTAAAGAACATGCTGGGTGGCCTTGATGGGAGGCTACCATCTGTCTCCCAACAGCTGTTCCAGTGGGTCCCCTCCCCCAACCTTCTCTGAGCCTCGGGGTCCATGTGACCTGGCCATATAGCCCATGGTGTGCAAAAAAGTGCCGCTCAGAGGTAAAAGAACCCAACAACCCAGTGTTTGACATCACCAGTTTGCTATGTACATGATGCAATCCAAAAGTTCAGTGACTTAATGCATGTAGTGCAATCTAGGAGCTAGGCATAATTCTGACTTTTACCACTAGGTATCACAAGCCTTCTTTACAAGCATTTTAGTGCATTGGTATTTATGCCACTTCACGATTTTTTTTTAAATAAAAAAATGGAAGACACAACAGAACTATGCATTTGGATCTTTTGTTTCAAGCTCAGTAAAACTGCTCCAGAGACTCACAAAATGCTTAAACATACATTCAGTTATGATGCCATGGGCTGAACTTAGACTTTTGAGTGGTTCTTGCATTTTAAATGTGGGAAAACATTTGTGGAAAATTCTGAAGCTTCTGATTGGCCCTCAACAAGCCAAACAGATGAGGATGTGGAGAAAGTATATCAGTCCATCCATGTGGACCATCAACAAACAATGACATCTGTGGAATTGTTGGATTGATGTACAGCTTGTGCCAATGGCTCCTAACAGAGGAACTCAACACAAGGTAGATAGATTGCTTCCAAATTTGTAGTTTGATTGCTGACTCAGGACCAAAGATAACATCAGCTCACTGTGTGCAATGACTTTTGGAAGGAAGTCAAAAAGGACTGAATTTTTCGTTCTAAAGTCATAATTGATGATGAAAGCCAGGTTTATGGTATGACCCAGAAACAAAGCAGCAATCATTCCAGTGGAAGTGTCCTCCTTCACCACCATCATCATCATCATCATCCTCAAGCAGCCATGGGCTACGGAGGTCCAACCAGACCGTGCAATTTAGTTCTCCAAGCAAGTCTATCCTGAGCTACATCTACTGCATCTGGCCACTGCACACCAATTCTAACAAGGTCCTGTTTGACATTGTCTGCCCACCGCATCCTAGGTCTCCCCTTCTTTCTGAGGCCTTTAGGCACACTGTTCATAACCCTATTCGCCAATCTATAATTATTCAAACGGGCAACATGGCCAAACCAACAGATTTGCATGATTGTGCTTAATATGCTGCTTAAAGGAGGTAGCAAACTCCTTTTCCTAACCTCATCATTAGTTACAAAGTTGAACCACCTAATGCCCAAGATACTGCGTAAGCATCTGGAATCAAAGCATCTAGTTTCCTGTTATCCTGTTTACAAAGTGTCCAAGTTTCACTACTTAACTAACCCTAGAAAGAACCAAACTATTATACAGTCTAATTTTAGTCTTTAGGTGTATATGCCTATTTCTCCACACTCTCCATAGATTCTTAAAGTTTTCTAAAGTCCCGGCAGCAATTAGATCTTCTAAAGTCCCGGCAGCAATCCCTATTCGTCTGTTAATCTCATGCCGCACATCACCATTATCTGTTACATAGCTCCCAAGATAATTAAACTGTGACACCTGCTCAAGACTGCAACCATTCAGATTAACTGAATCACAGCCTGCCTGACCAGTTTTCATCACTTTAGTTTTCTCTCTGTTTATAACCAAACCTACTCTACTACCAGTCTCATCAACAACTCGAATGAAAGAGTTCATCTCATCAACATCATTTGCCAAAAGGGCTAAATCATCAGCATAATCTAAATCAGAAATTTTCGTATCTCCAGCCCATTTAAGGCCAAAACCTTTCCCTTGAAGTGAATTTCGCATAACATAATTAATAACCAAACTAAAGAGAAAAGGAGACAAAATGCACCCTTGTCAAACACCAGAAGTAATGCTAAACCAATTGCTACAAGCCTTACCAACTCTCACACACGACTCAGTGTTATTATAGAGAGCTTTCATTATGTTAACTAACTTGTCTGGTATGCCATATGATTTCACAATCAACCACAAATTATGACGATCAACAGAGTCGAAAGCCTTTTTGAAATCAACAAAGCTAGCAACCAAAGGTTTCTGAAACTCTAAACATTTCTCAAGAATCTGCCTAAGTGAAAATATCTGATCCACACATCCCCTACCACTTCTGAATTCACATTGCTCATCACGCAATTGACTGTCAACCAGATTCTTAATTCTATTAAGCACAATCATGCAAAGAACTTTACCTGGAACAGAGAGTAGGCTAATACCCCTATAGTTATCACAAGAACTGCGATCACCTTTTTTGAAAATAGGGATAACAATAGCTCTGGTAAAATCCTTAGGAACCATGCCTTTATCATAAAAGATATTCAGAATTTCAGTCATCCGAGTGGTAACCGAAACATTTCCAGCTCTAAGCATTTCTGTAGTAATTTCATCTACCCCTGGGGATTTATGAAGTTTAAGTTTAGAAACACCCAAAATAACTTCAGATTGTGTTATAGGGCCAACATTAAAGCCACCAATGCATCTATCATCATTGCAAACAATGGGAATAGAACTAACCGCATTGTTTAGAACATCACTGAAATGCTCAGCCCACCTAGTCATGACAGAATCCTCACCTTCTATAACCTTACCTTGTTTATCCTTCAATCCCTGTATACCTGTCCGTTTTCTACCACACAAAACATTAACTATCTGGTACAGTTCTCTGCTGTTGTGCTGTCTAACTGCTTCCTTGGCTTTGTCAGCCAAACAATCAAGCCAAAGATTCTTATCAGCAGCTAACTGATCTTTTACACGTTTATTAAGTTCTCTGTAATGCTTTCTATTAGGACTAGTAGGGTATTGATTAAGGACATTCCTGCAGTTCTTTCTTTCCGAAATAAGCTCAAGTGCCTTATCACTCAGACAATTCTGTCTCTTCTGCGCCTTTTTTCCTAAAAGAGTACTGTTAGTGTCCAAAAAAGCCTGTTTAAAATGATCCCATTCTTCCTCAACTTCAGTAGTAAGCATACCATGACTGTCATAATGACTAAGTAACCTATCATGGTAAGCTTTGGCTATAACTGGGTCTTTCAGAGCTTCAGTATTAAAAGCAAATTTTTTAACCCTAGCACAACACTTTTTAAGTTTAAGTTGTAAGGCACTTTTAACTAGGTAATGGTCATATCCAATTTCAGCTCCCCTATATGCCCTGGTATTTCTAACAGAACTAGCCCATTTGCTGTTAATTAATATATAATCAATCTGTACTTATGTATGTCGCGGTGTTTGTAATATGTGTTAGTTATTCTGAAACCATTGAGTTTACTTACCTGTAGGAGACGTTGCCCATTGCCATTGCAGCTACCAATACCAAAAGGGCCAATCACCCATCCCCAAAGGTCAGAGTCAGTACCAACTTTGGCATTGAAGTCACCAAGAACAAGGGTAATATCTCCTTTCTTGACAGAATTCAAAATATCCTGAAGTTCATAAAACCTATCCTTCTCATCCTCATCGGCATCCTCAGTGGGGGCATAACAGCAGATAACATTCAGGTCTTTAACACTTGTCTGAAATTTTGCTGTAAGAAACCTTTCATTAATGCACTCATATCCTAGAAGAGCATCACTAGCATGTCTGCTGAGAAGCAGACTCACGCCTTGGTGATGTTTATTGTCGTCCCTCCATGAAAAGAGAAATTTAAGATTATTTTTAAGAATCTGACCTTTATCTCTCCATCTGGTCTCTTGCAAGCCGAGAATATCTAAATTATAACGGTGGAATTCTTGTGTGAAGACATCAAGAGAAAAAGCTCTGTGCAGAGTCCTCACTTTCCAACTGCCTATGAAGAGAATATGATTAGTGGGATGTTTAAAGAAACTATATTTATTAAGGGAGGGATGTCGACAATATCAAATAGCCCCCTAATCGCAGACATGGGGCACACACCCATTCCCTCACCAGTTAAGGCTGAAGCCATCTACACTAGAAGACTTCCTCCAAGTAGAATTTGATGATGCCAGTAGAAGCAGAGTTCGGGTGCCTGCAATGACCTCTGCTCAGGATTATGCATCTGATAAACATATCCCATGAATCTATTCACTTGGGGCTATTAACCCACAAATAAATAGAAAACACAGCAGAAGATTTTCACTCCACAAAAGCCCACCAGTGCAGCAAATTCAGCATCCATAATCAAGCTCAGAGCCATATATCTGTCCAGTGGGTTTATATGGTCAGCACCAGGACCCTGTGTGGTTGACCACTACTCAGCAGGGTAGAAAAAAAAGAAAAGTAGCCAGAATTGTCCAGATCAGTAGGCCACACTAATCTGGCAGCCCTCCCCTTCCGTTCACTTCCACAAGAGAGTATCTGTTTTGAAAGGTACTAATGGTCTGCACCAAGCGAGGCAGGTGAAGAGTAATGTGAGGAGCATGCTGATTTGTTTCTTTGACGTGGAGGGAATCATGCACAAGGAGTTTGTTCCTACAGGCCAGCCAGTGAATCAGTACTGCTATATCGAGGTCCTGAAGTGTTTGAGGGAGAGAGTGAGGCTGAAATGTTCAGGGAGATTGCATGCACAAGACTGGGTGGTGCATCATGACAATATGCTGGCCCACACCACTCTGTTCAGCAGTTTTTGGCCAAAAATAATGTGTTGGTTCTCCCCACTGACCATAACTCACCAGACCTTGCTCCTCTGTGACTTCTTCATGTTCCCCAAATGTAAGTTCCACCTAAGGGTCGATGATTTAGCTGTTTTGAAGTGATTCAAGCTGGATCAAAGGAAGTGCTGAACACATCTCAAAACAGAAATTTCAGAAGTGTTTTCAGCAGTGGGAACACATGCTGGGCTCACTGTATTAGCTCTCAAGGAGAGTACTTTGAAAGGGATAAAGTGATTAAAACTTGATAACCATGATTAAAACCTATGTTAAGCCTACATTTTTTTAGCAAGTATAGTCCAGGAACTTTTGGATTGCACCTTGGATTTGTAGGAAGTGAAAGAAGTTGTTGAATGCTCTTGGTAAGTTATAAATATAAAAAATAAGTACCCCCCTCAAGCAACTGCTTGCCACAGAGGTCTGATAGGAGTCTGTCAGTTTAATATGCCATAGAGAAGATCTGTGAGCAAGGCAAGACCTCGGCAGAAAGACAACACAAACACCCACGTCTTACCTGGGGGGCTTGAACTCAGGTCCCTTTGAACAGTAGCCAAACATGCTAAACACTTGAACTTTTTGAATTTGTGATTCACATCATATTGGGCTAGTTCCTCAGGTAAATTTTGGATCACTTGATGAATGATGTTCCAGAAGGATCCAATCCATTCAGACAGACTCCATTCCATCAGATCCAATCTCTCACTTTGGCTAATTAAGGTTCATCACTGATTGCAAGTCCTAGAGCATCAATTCTCATTATTGATAAATGATTCTCATTATTAAAGCCAAGTTTGCATATGTTGTCGTTGAACCCACTATATTATGTTGATCACTGTCTGTGTAAATTCCACACTTGTGGCAGGATGGTAGATATGGTGGGTGCTTCATATTGCACAACTACAGACAAATCTGGTCTTTTCACCTAGATTCAGTACTCTCTCTCTGCTGTCCATCCTATTGCTGACATGTAATTGGCAGTGTTGTTGATTGCATCCTGAACCTGGTCCTGGCATTTTTGTTTTGCCTTTTTGTGGAAACTGAAAATAAACGATCTGTTAGAAAAAACTTGAATGTGTTATGAGAAAGTGCTATGTGTGCTTGCAGCTTTTCATGAGATTTTGCATTTTATATAAATTTTTTGTTCTTTGTCGAAACATGACTTTTGGTATCTGTGACTATGAGTTTACATTTATGTGTTTATATGGACAGCACTTTCTAGAGTATCAGGTTCTTATACAGTTTTGAAACATAAAATGCTCCCATTTTGCACTTCTCTCATCATGAACATGTTGAGATGTGATCTTAAGAAAGTGCTCTTTTTTCCTGTTGCTGAGTCTTAAAATGATCAATTTAGGTTTTTTGGTGTTTCTGTTGATGAATCATTTAAAGAAGGCTTCATTGAATATTTCACGGGGTATTTCTTGATGCACCAAAAGTCTGTGTATCATCAGAGGATCTGTTGTGAAGTTTGTGAATTATTAATTTTTTTCTATATCACTGTAATTTTTGGAAAAGCTGAGAAAATTAGATGGAATTATTATCTAGGAATTTACCTTATGATTATATCCGATGGGTAGATGAGTCTATTGTCCTGTGGTGGGTAGTATAGTCCAGATATAAATTCACATATGTTCTTGTTTTTTTTGTTGTTCTTTGCAGGAATGTTGATGCTAGGTTGACATTGTTTTGGTGTACACATTAACTAATGTATTTTTAGATTTCCAGCTTATGTCCTAACTTTTATAGAAGTGTGAATACTATATATTAATGCATAATCACTAAGCTTTTAACATTGTTGCTCCAAGCATTGTCAGGCGAAATAACTGTTTTGTGGCAGGCACAGATGTTAGCGTGCTGCAGTCGGTGTTTGTTTACATTAGGCACAGAGCATGTTGTTGGAGGGATGGGTAGTAGTACATGTGGCCCCTTTATTGAGGGGTTGGGAAAAGTAGTATTTTAACGTTTAGGGATATAGAGTTTAGTTTTATTGTTGGGAGCTTTATTTATACATAATTGTGGGAAATTTTGCTTGGTCCTGTTGTTATACAAAATTACAGCGTTATAATAAATCAGCACTAACATTATCTTTTAGTTTGCTAATTTTTTTAACTGTTCAAAATTAGCAAGTTTAGAGAGCTACATTCTGCAGTTATTGATGACAGATAATAAATTAGTAACAAATAGGCACTTTGATGTCTATTTCAGTTTTAGAGGAAAAATTGTCTGAGCCGGGTGGGATATGAACCCACGATCTCCTGATAACATGTCAGGTGCTCTGGACCACTGAGCCTACCGGCCGCCAATCAAGATCTCCTCTAATTAACGCTATGAACATTCCCTTTATGTCACATATAGGCATTATTTTAGGCAATTTTTAGCCCTAGCAGCTTTTTATTTGCCAATAGATGGAAAGCATGTCCTACAAGCATGCTAATGATAATAAATATTGAGATAAACTCAGATAAACTCGACAGTTCAATATCCTGTAGGCACTTTTTAACGTCGATTTCAATTTTAGAGGGAAAATTGTCTGAGCTGGGTGGGATACGAACCCATGATCTCCTGATAACATATTTATTATCATTAGCATGCTTGTAGGACATGCTTTCCACCTATTGGCAAATAAAAAGCTGCTAATGCCTCCTGATAATGACATGTTATCAGGAGGTCGTAGGTTCGTATCCCACCCGGCTCAGACAATTTTTCCTCTAAAATTGAAATCGACTTCAAAGTGTCTATTTATTACTAGATGTCGAACCGTCGAGTTTATCTCAATACTTATTATCATTAGCATACTTGTAAGACATACTTTCCATCTGTTGACAAATAAAAAGCGACTAGGGCTAAAAATTGCCTAAAATAATGCCTATATGTGACATAAAGGGAATGTTCATAGCGTTAATTAGAGGAAATCTTGATTGGCGGCTGGTAGCTCAGTGGTCCAGGAGCACCTGACATGTTATCAGGAGATCGTGGGTTTGTATCCCACCCGGCGCAGACAATTTTACCTCTGAAATTGAAATCGATGTCAAAGTGCCTATTTATTACTAGATGTTGAACCATCGAGTTTATCTCAATATTTATTATGATAATAAAGTAGTTCTGTGCAGGTATTTTGCTGTTATATCTGGAGCTCTATTCAAGAGTTATGGTGTTTATTTCTTGCATTAGATGAGTTATTTCACTTCCTATTGATGCCACACCTTTATATTTTTTAATTTCTTATTTTAATTCTTCATGATTGCACCAAGCATGCTTGACATTCAAATATTTATATAGAAATGCATTCAGTATGTTGTTTACATAACTCGGTGGCCACTTTATTAGTACATTTGGTTGGGTTGTTTTACCTCTGAGTGGCAATTTTTTTGCACACAACAGGCTAAATGGCCAGGTCACAAGGGCTCATAGAAGGTGGGGGAGGGGATCCACTGGACAGCTGTTTCGAGACAGATGGTAGCCTCCCATCAAGGTCATCCAACATGTTTCTTAGCATACACAGGTTACTTTACATCCTATCTGATGGACAATGTACTATTTGTTGTCACATGTTCAGCAACCACGGCAATCCCCGGTTCCGTCTCACGATACTACCCAGTTAATGGAAAGCCGTGACAACTAGAGTCGGGGGCAAGAATACACCATATAGATGCATCTCATCCCCAACCTCACATGGCAGCAGTCCTATAAAAGGAAAGCTAACCACCGGTAGAAACCTAAAATTTAATTTGTTCCCTGGTTAGCCATGAACAAGGATATGTAAATCCAAGTTCGCTCGGCACCCGGGGTGGAGACTCTTAGTGAGGCCCAGACTTTGAAATGGCTCATGCCTACTAGGGGACCAAATTCGTTCAACCGTGCCCTTGAACTTGCTCCACGGAGCACCTGATGTGAGGTCTTGACACCATCCAACCGGGCCACCAAACTGGTCAGCGATGTATTCGACCTCGGTTGGTCTTGGCTTTGTCAACTGGGGACCCAATCCAGTCAGCAAAGTCTTAGACTGTTTGCTGGGCCCGAAGCCCCCACCACGTCAAGGTGGTCCCCTATCAGGGGGGGGGGGGGTATCTGATAGATAGCAGCCTTTCCAAGCACATCCATATCCTCTATATACATCCCTAGAGGCAGGGTAAAGAGTTTTGCGGAGATAAATCTCAACAGTGGCCCAGGTGGGGACTCCAATTTGGGAACTGCAGATAACGAACCTGGTGTTCTACCAACTGAGCCAACCCGCCCCCTTTTAGATACAGTTTCATGTTATTTGAATAATAACCCAGATACAGAATTCAGCAACTTCTTAAATATGTGTTTTATGAAAAAAATGTGACTGAATAATTTAAAGATCACATTCAGATCTATTTCAGTCTCAATTTTCAATAATGTTCATTTGATAGGTTATAGTTATAGAAATTAGTTATGGAAAGATAGTAATGGAGAGATAATTAGTAATGGATAGATATAGTTATGGAAATTAGAATATTTAGCGGCAAAAAAAAATTGTTATAATTTAAATAATTGCTTTGAAAAGTTATTAAAAACAAGTTAAAATGAAAGCATTAACCATTGTACTAAACTTTACTAACACATGTAAGAATATTTTGCAGTTTGTGTGATAATTATGGTAATTTTTGCCAATTTTTACAGATTTTTTTTTTAAAATCAATCCAAAGTGAATGCACAGTATTCCCTGTTAAGAACATTAATTAATAGATTCTGAAAAAAATTCATTGCCGCCATGGCGGCAATGAATTTTTTTCAGATTTTTTTTTTGCAGAATGAGCTAACTTGCTAAATGTTTCAGCTTCCATAACTCTTTAAATATTGTATGCAGAGTATGAGAAATCTAGATTTAATCAAGAGGGAAATCTAGATTTGATCAAGATCTTTAAATTATCTTTAGGTACATTTTTTTTCATTAAAATGCTTAATTAAGAAGTTGCTGAGTTACAATTAGCATATGATGGAACTGTGCCTAATAAAGTAGCCACTGAGTGTATATATCTAAAGTGTCTAAAGATAGTTGGAAAATATTTTACTTCTCGCAATTTGTAGACTTTGACTAGGATAGTCAATATTCTGTTTGCAGGTATCTGTTATACCTATCGATTTGATGACCATGTGTATGTGATAGATTTTGCCACTGTTTGTTTTGATGGTTGAATAGTATTCTGAGAGATTGATGCTGTTTATTTTGAATAATCCCATGTAGCAAATCAAGAGTTTTTCTTTGTTGATGATGGTATAGAAGGCACTAATGTTAATGAAGGTTGGATTCAATGAACATCCTTTTAAATCCTGTTCTGTTGTAATATATGCAGGTATTCTTCAGTATTAAATATTTTGTTTGAAAGATGAAAATAATTTAGAATCCCTCTGATGAACATGATGGTGTCTAGAACATGCATTAATTTCAGTGTTGTTTTCAGGTCTCCTAAAAGTAATGATAACATCTGTATTTTTTAGTCATAACAACTGATATTCCCATATCAAAGGATTCTTCCTCTATAGTTCTAGTATTCTTCCATTCAAATTTCAGGATTGTATGGCTTGTTTCAGCAGTTCCAGATGTAGAATGAACTTACATATCTAAAAAAAGAAACTTACAGGTTGATGGCCGATCATCAGTATCATCTCATGAAACTCTAAACTTTTCCAGTAAACAGAACATTGTAACTTAGAGTACATTGTGAACTACTTTTTTGAATTCTTATTGTAAATCAAAACACCATAAAAGGAAACTTCCATCTGTCTCCTAATAGCTTTCCAGTATATCTTCCTTCTCTGAGCTCTTAGGGTTCTTGTAACCTACCCATTTATCCCATTGTATACATGAAAATGCTGTTCAGAGGTAAAATAACCCAGCAAATCATCAGCATGATCTAAGTCATATATTTTCAGATCTCTAGACCATGTACGAACCCTAGGTAAAGGAAAAATCTGTAATACATTGATACAATACGTGACTCAAGATAACACTCTAGATAGCAAAACTATACTCATGTCTAGAAACTAAGCTACACATCAGTTTTATTTCTTATTTTGAAAAATGTATATAAATTGAATAATATTACATGGTGATTTTGTAAATCAGTAGTATAACTGCTGATGCTCCAAATATGGACGTGAATTGTTAATGCAAAAGGTGTTTAAATAAGACTGTCCGAAGTTCACAATATACTCTAAGTTATGTCTTGTACCGATGTTTATTGTTTGCCTTTGAACTGCAAATTGGATTACCATTTCATTGAAATTGTTTCAAAGACATTATTTGGATGACTTGTTAAGGTGGTGTACCATACGAAGAATGGAGGCTGGCCAGTAATCAGAACAATATAGCTAGATGGCTGAATGTGTCCTGAATGGCAGTCTGCAAGCTCTGGAGGCAATTTCAGGATACAGGTGAGGTTGCTAGAAGTTCATTACAAGATCACCCAGTTTTCACATCTTCAGATGATCAATATCTGGTTTTGACTGCCATTTGCAGCTTGCTTTACTGCAGTTAGGTCATATACAGGGACAGAAATTGGGTCTAGCAACATCTTGTTAAAAGTGTCTTGTAACTGAAGCTTAAGATATATTGTGTTAAGGCTAAAAAATTTACTTTTTTTTGTCCACCAGAAGAAGACCGTCAAGGCAGGGTAAAGGGTTTGAATAAAGTCCCATCTCCTGACATTTTTTAGCATATGTCAGGAGATGGGACTTTATTCAAAGATAACAAATGGTATGTGTCTCCTTACTTCATCCCATAGAAGACCCTGTCTGAATTGTTCTCAGCAATATATGGATGATACCCAGGAGAGATGGACTTTTATTCTCTTCACAAATCAGTCAAGATTCAGCTTAAAGTTTGTTTCTCAATGAACATTTATTTGGAAGGAATATGAGCACTGTATCATGACTCTAACATCAGGGAAAGGGACCAATATGGAGGTGGTGATATGATAGTTTGAGCAAGCATCAACATCAATGGCTGTATTGATTTTCAACTGTTTGATAGAGAATCCTGACTGCTTAGTGGGGCCAAGTTGAGATCCTGAAACCTTAAAATCATCCTTTTGCAGGTGCAGTCGGCTCAAGGTACATTTTAATGGATCATAATACTTGAGTATAGCCCACTTCGCAAACCAATGTTTTGAGTGTAGAGTATCCTGTAAGATCCCTTGATCTCAGTTATATTGAGTAAGTTTGAGATGCCTTGAGATCTGGGAGGAAGGCTGAGACTGGCAATCCAATAAGATGGATTGCCAGTCTCAGCCTTCCTCCCAGAAGCCTTCATGATTTTAAAATAGCACTTTCACACCAGAGGACTTTCTTGCCTTTAGAATTCATTTAAGATATCATTCGAAATAAGAGGAATTATTGCAAGCTACATTGCTCATGAATGATCATATCCCTTATTAATAAGTTTTCATTCATCCTCTTGAACTTATTTTCATACCTTCTTGTAAACATGATAATTAATCAGGGCGGCTCAGTTGGTAGTGCGCCAGGCTTGCAATCTGCAGTTCCCAGCTTTGAGACCCAGCTGGGTCAGCATTGAGATTTATCTCTGCAAAACTCCCCACCCTGCCCACGGTCAGTAGGGGACACCGATGAGCTTGGAAAAGCCGCCGTGTGTCGGATGGGATGTTAAGCCATGACCCCATGTGCAGGAGAGCCACATCCTGTGCACATTAAAGAACACACTGGATGACCTTGACGGGAGGCTGCCATCTTTCCCCCAACAGCTGTTCCAGTGTGTCCCTTCCCCCAACCTTCTCTGAGCCTTTGGGATCCTTATGACCTGGCCATTTAGCCCATTGTGTGCAAAAGTGCCACTCAGTGGTAAAACAATCCAACTCTGATAAGTAAACATACAACTATTTATCTTACAATCTTTTTTCTTATGATTATGTTGTATTACAACTCCCTCCTCCTCCTAATGAAATCATGGGCTATGGAGGTCCAAGCAGATTATGCAATTTAGTTCTCCAAACATATCTCTCCTGAGCTACGTATCACCACTGTAAACCAATTCTGACAGGTTCATGTTTGGCATTGTCTGCCCACTACATCCTAGGTCTCCCACTCTTTACACGGCCTTTAGGCACACTGTTCATAACCTTATTCACTAATCTATAATTATTCATACGGGCAACATGACGAAATCAACAGTCTCTCTCTCTGAACAATATGCTGCATAAAGGTGGTTACCAACTCCTTTGCCTAACATCATCATTACTTACAAATATGAACCACCTAATGCTCAAGATACTGTGTAAGCATCTTTCTAGATGCTTACACAATATTTTGGGATGCATGACAGAAAACTTTGATGCCTTTAAAGAATCAAAGGCATCAAGTTTTCTATAAAATTTAACAACACGATCAAGTTGTTTTACATTTAGATAGCACAGTGTATTACAATTCCTAACCAGAGAACTGCCAAGTATATAATACTTGCGTTGGAAACCAAATAACAATAGTACCTTATTGTTAGAGTAACCTAAAGTCTATATATAACCTTAAAACATTGTTAAGATACATTAGATCTAAAAGGAATACATACAGTACTGTGCGAATTAGTTGGGACAATCGAAGCCTGGAGAACCTCTTCGATCCGGCCACATCCAGCAATCCCCCAAACACCCACCCAAGGTCATGTTTTGGGGATGTTTCACAACTTCCGGGCCACAGACGCTTCACCCCATTGAAGGAATGATGAACGGCAAAAAGTACATAGGCGTTCTGGAGGCGAAAATGGTCTTAACACTGCAGAAGCTGTTTCCTAACGGCGATGGGGTATTTCAACAGGATCTGGTTCCATGCCACAATTCTAAGCTTGCTAAGAGCTACTTTACCCAACAACATTTGAAGGTATTGGAGTGGTCAGGAAATTCACCCGATCTAAACCCCATTGAAAATTTGTGGGCCATTATTAAAGCGTGCATATCTATGTAAGATGGATTGCACGACGAAAACCAAAATGACAGAAAGTGTCATGAAAGTGTGGTACCACGACCCTGAAGTGAAGGAGATGTGTGGAAAGCTAGTGGCATCAATGGTTGAGAGGGTGGAAGAAGAGTAATTAAAGCTAAGGGGGGAGGGGGTCACATTCACTATTAATTACACTATTAAACAAATAAATATTTTTGTTGTGTCTTTGTTACTGCTTTTTTCTATTGTCCCAACCCAATTTGCACAGTACTGTAGATATTTACCATTTCCATTTGCTGGTACAATTGCTATGTCCTAAGGCTTCAGATGTAACATGATGGAATTATCATTGCCAAGGTATTATTAAGCTACCAGTCCTTGTCTACTGAACAAAACCTGTAACACTAGGCCATGTGAGATGCTTATGCCTTCGATGATTGTTCATTTATCACTACTTTCCTATCCATATGATTTTAACTGCTTTTTTATATGCTGATTATATGTCTTCAGGCTCAGTCCGTAACACGCCGTAAACAAGAGTTCGGTGAAACGCGTTGCTCATGGTGTCATATTGTCCGAGATGTAGAATGGACAACTTTTAATATTTTAAACGTTATTTTATCAGTTTTAACAACAGTTTTGGATAGCTCAGGCGTAAAAATAATTTAATCTTTTATGTAGTAAGTGCAAATGTTGGACAACTTTAGATAATTACCACTTACCAGTACTTTGTACCACATCCTGTACTTTGTAATGAGGTTAACAACAACTTATGACCATGTCTGAATATGCTGCCGATGATTGAAGCAAGAGTTAAAATCAGAGGTCAACATAAGTAATGATTTTACAGTATACATGGTTCTATCTGTGACATGCAAGCTTCTCAATAGAACAATGACGTCAGCAATTAAGATCCTAACTATGTGTATATTAGAAGATAATCAGACGGCGGTTACTTCTAATGAATACTAATAGAATATGGACAAAATACCATCTATGTATTAATGTATGGAATTTATATGCTGACGGAGTTAAAATCATATGGATAGAAAAGTAGTGATAAATGAACAATCATCGAAGGCGTACGCATCTCACAATGCCTAGTATTACAGATTTTGTTCAGTAGACAAGGACTGGTGGCTTAATAATACCTTGGCAATGATAATTCCATCATGTTGCATCTGAAACCTTAGGACAGGCATGTCAAACACGCGGCCCGCCGGGAACTGTTCTGCGGCCCGCCAAGATTGATAACCAATACGTTTATTTAACTTTTGACAACACTGGGTTCTTTAAAATTATAAGTACGTACACGGTACATGAATTAAATAAACGTATCCTCTCAGATCTTCTACTGTGGCATATAAACTGACAGGCTCCTGTCAGACCTCTGTGGCAAGCAGCTGCTTGAGGGGGTATTTATTTTTTATTTATTTTATTTCAGAAAACATTTCCATTTATATATAAGGGAAACTATTGCGCATAAATGTATATGTCGAAGCCCGATGTAGAATTGCTCATATCATGAAATGCCCGATCATTTCATGAAATAGTGGCATTTCATGATATGAGCAATTCTACGGTCGGGCTCCGACATGTATACACATGTCTCGAGGTCATTCAAATGTACGTACTTTGCGCATGGCAGTGAGTCACGAAATGCCAGTAGAGTCGGAAGCTATCGTTAGCAGTCAGTGAACGAATACTGCGTTCTAGTCTAGTTGGCACATAACAATTTTCATCTGGTTTTTTTGTTTTGCGGCCCGCGATTTAATATATAATACTTAATGTGGCCCTCGGTGGTTAACGAGTTTGACATGCCTGCCTTAGGACATAGCAATTGTACCTGGAAATGGTAAATATCTACGTATTCCTTTTAGATCTAATGTATCTTAACAATGTTTTAAGGTTATATATAGACTTTAGGTTACTCTAATAATAACGTACTATTGTTATTTGGTTTCCAACGCAAGTATTATATACTTGGCAGTTCTCTGGTTAGGAATTGTAATACACTGTGCTATCTAAATGCAAAAAAACTTGATCGTGTTATTAAATTTTATTATAATTAGTTGTGTTTAATTAATAATAATCAAGTTTTCTGTTATCTTGTTCACAAGGGGTCCAAGTTTCACTACCATAACTGATTCTAGAAACCTCATAAACTCTAGAAAGAGCCAAACTACTATACATTCTAATTTTAGTCTGTAGGTGTATATTTCTCCATGCTCTCCATGGATTCTTAAAAGTTCCAGCAACAATTCCTATTCGTCTGTTTATCTCATGCCACACTTCGCCAGTATCTGTCACATAGCTCCCAAGATAATTAAACTGAAACACCTGCTCAAGAGTGCAACCATTCAGGTTAATTGAACCACAGCTTACCTGACCAATTTTCATCACTGTAGTTTTCTCTCTGTTTATAACCAAACCTACTCTACTACCAGTCTCATCAACAGCTCTAATGAAGAGTTCATCTCATCAACATCATAGATGATAATCACAGCGTTACCTGTTGCTCATTTAGCGTTGATAAATCAATAAATATTTAGCGAAAAAATTTTCGCCGACATACGGGATTTGAACCCGCATCTCTCCAGAAACATGCCAGAGTATTCTTCCAGTTCAACTATAGCCAGCTTTTCCGCTAATTTTGAGACAACTCTATCACGGAGATTTTTCGGGCCAACCAGTGGCGCCATCTATGATCTCCCGTGGCAATTATTACTTTAATATTGCACAGAGTGAGCTGGAAATAAATAAGTCTCATCACGCTATTTAACGTTATTAATGATTTAAACATAGATGATAATCACAGCGTTATCTGTTGCTCATTTAGCGTTGATAAATCAATAAATATTTAGTGGAAAAAATTTCGCCGACATGTGGGAAGCTCTCCAGAAAGTTTCAAAATTAGCGGAAAAAACGAGCTGGTATTAGTTCAACTGGAAGAATACTCTGGCATGTTTCTGGAGAGATTCTTGTTCAAATCGCGTATGTCGGCGAAAATTTTTTCCGCTAAATATTTATTGATTCATCAACATCATTTGCCAAAAGGGCTAAATCACTGGCATAATCTAATTCAGAAATTTTTAGGTCTCTAGACCATTTAAGCCCAAAATCTTTCCCTTGCAGTGAAATTTGCATAATACAATCAATTACTGAACTAAAAAGGAAAGGAGATAAAAGCACCCTTGATGAACACCAGATCAATGCTAAACTTATTGCTACAAGCTTTACCTTCTCACACATGACAGTGTTATTCTAGAGAGCTTTCATTATGTTAATTAATTTGTCCTATGCCATAAGATCTTGCGATCAACCACAAATTATGATGGTCAACAGAGTCGGAAGCCTTTCTGAAATCTACAATTTTAGTAACCACAGGTTTCTGAAACTCTAAAACATTTCTCAATATTCTGCCTAAGTGAAAAATATCTGAACTTACATATTTCTTACCACTTCTGAATGCACATTGCTCATCATGCAATTGTCCATCAACCTGATTCTTAATTCTATTTAATATAATCATGCAAAAAACTGTATGTGAAACAGAAAGTAGGCTGATACTCCTATAGTTATCACAAGAACTGCGATCACGTTTTTTTAAAATAGGGATAATAATAGCTCTGGCAAAATCCTTAGGAACCACGCCTTTATCACAAAAAATATTCAAATTCCTAATCAGCAATGTGGTAACAGGAACATTCCCAGCTCTGATCATTTCAGCAGTAATTTCATCTATCCCTGGGGATTTATGTAGTTTAAATTTAGAAATAATTGTAATAACTTCAGACTCTGATATATGGCCAACAATTAACCCTTACAGTGTTGGATTTCTGAAACTGAACCCACTGTTTTCGGAAAATAAATAAACAACTTTGGAACTTTATAATGAAGTAACCAATGAACGGGAATTGATCATGTTATATACCAAATTAAAGAGCAAAACAATGGAAAATTCTTTTTTTTTAATTTGAACTAAATTATGAAATATTTAATGAACGGAATATATCTTATACACTACATACATACATACATACATACATACACACACACACATACACACACACACACACACACACTCACTCACTCACTCACTCACTCACTCACTCACTCACTCACTCACTCACTCACTCACTCACTCACTCACTCACTCACTCACTCACTCACTCACTCACTCACTCACTCACTCACTCACTCACTCACTCACTCACTCACTCACTCACTCACTCACTCACTCACTCACTCACTCACTCACTCACTCACTCACTCACTCACTCACTCACTCACTCACTCACTCACTCACTCACTCACTCACTCACTCACTCACTCACTCACTCACTCACTCACTCACTCACTCACTCACTCACTCACTCACTCACTCACTCACTCACTCACTCACTCACTCACTCACTCACTCACTCACTCACTCACTCACTCACTCACTCACTCACTCACTCACTCACTCACTCACTCACTCACTCACTCACTCACTCACTCACTCACTCACTCACTCACTCACTCACTCACTCACTCACTCACTCACTCACTCACTCACTCACTCACTCACTCACTCACTCACTCACTCACTCACTCACTCACTCACTCACTCACTCACTCACTCACTCACTCACTCACTCACTCACTCACTCACTCACTCACTCACTCACTCACTCACTCACTCACTCACTCACTCACTCACTCACTCACTCACTCACTCACTCACTCACTCACTCACTCACTCACTCACTCACTCACTCACTCACTCACTCACTCACTCACTCACTCACTCACTCACTCACTCACTCACTCACTCACTCACTCACTCACTCACTCACACTCACTCACTCACTCACTCACTCACTCACTCACTCACTCACTCACTCACTCACTCACTCACTCACTCACTCACTCACTCACTCACTCACTCACTCACTCACTCACTCACTCACTCACTCACTCACTCACTCACTCACTCACTCACTCACTCACTCACTCACTCACTCACTCACTCACTCACTCACTCACTCACTCACTCACTCACTCACTCACTCACTCACTCACTCACTCACTCACTCACTCACTCACTCACTCACTCACTCACTCACTCACTCACTCACTCACTCACTCACTCACTCACTCACTCACTCACTCACTCACTCACTCACTCACTCACTCACTCACTCACTCACTCACTCACTCACTCACTCACTCACTCACTCACTCACTCACTCACTCACTCACTCACTCACTCACTCACTCACTCACTCACTCACTCACTCACACTCACTCACTCACTCACTCACTCACTCACTCACTCACTCACTCACTCACTCACCTCACTCACTCACTCACTCACTCACTCACTCACTCACTCACTCACTCACTCACTCACTCACTCACTCACTCACTCACTCACTCACTCACTCACTCACTCACTCACTCACTCACTCACTCACTCACTCACTCACTCACTCACTCACTCACTCACTCACTCACACACTCACTCACTCACTCACTCACTCACTCACTCACTCACTCACTCACTCACTCACTCACTCACTCACTCACTCACTCACACACACACACTCACACACTCACTCACTCACTCACTCACTCACTCACTCACTCACTCACTCACTCACTCACTCACTCACTCACTCACTCACTCACTCACTCACTCACTCACTCACTCACTCACTCACTCACTCACTCACTCACTCACTCACTCACTCACTCACTCACTCACTCACTCACTCACTCACTCACTCACTCACTCACTCACTCACTCACTCACTCACTCACTCACTCACTCACTCACTCACTCACTCACTCACTCACTCACTCACTCACTCACTCACTCACTCACTCACTCACTCACTCACTCACTCACTCACTCACTCACTCACTCACTCACTCACTCACTCACTCACTCACTCACTCACTCACTCACTCACTCACTCACTCACTCACTCACTCACTCACTCACTCACTCACTCACTCACTCACTCACTCACTCACTCACTCACTCACTCACTCACTCACTCCCACTCACTCACTCACTCACTCACTCACTCACTCACTCACTCACTCACTCACTCACTCACTCACTCACTCACTCACTCACTCACTCACTCACTCACTCACTCACTCACTCACTCACTCACTCACTCACTCACTCACTCACTCACTCACTCACTCACTCACTCACTCACTCACTCACTCACTCACTCACTCACTCACTCACTCACTCACTCACTCACTCACTCACTCACTCACTCACTCACTCACTCACTCACTCACTCACTCACTCACTCACTCACTCACTCACTCACTCACTCACTCACTCACTCACTCACTCACTCACTCACTCACTCACTCACTCACTCACTCACTCACTCACTCACTCACTCACTCACTCACTCACTCACTCACTCACTCACTCACTCACTCACTCACTCACTCACTCACTCACTCACTCACTCACTCACTCACTCACTCACTCACTCACTCACTCACTCACTCACTCACTCACTCACTCACTCACTCACTCACTCACTCACTCACTCACTCACTCACTCTATCACTCACTCACTCACTCACTCACTCACTCACTCACTCACTCACTCACTCACTCACTCACTCACTCACTCACTCACTCACTCACTCACTCACTCACTCACTCACTCACTCACTCACTCACTCACTCACTCACTCACTCACTCACTCACTCACTCACTCACTCACTCACTCACTCACTCACTCACTCACTCACTCACTCACTCACTCACTCACTCACTCACTCACTCACTCACTCACTCACTCACTCACTCACTCACTCACTCACTCACTCACTCACTCACTCACTCACTCACTCACTCACTCACTCACTCACTCACTCACTCACTCACTCACTCACTCACTCACTCACTCACTCACTCACTCACTCACTCACTCACTCACTCACTCACTCACTCACTCACTCACTCACTCACTCACTCACTCACTCACTCACTCACTCACTCACTCACTCACTCACTCACTCACTCACTCACTCACTCACTCACTCACTCACTCACTCACTCACTCACTCACTCACTCACTCACTCACTCACTCACTCACTCACTCACTCACTCACTCACTCACTCACTCACTCACTCACTCACTCACTCACTCACTCACTCACTCACTCACTCACTCACTCACTCACTCACTCACTCACTCACTCACTCACTCACTCACTCACTCACTCACTCACTCACTCACTCACTCACTCACTCACTCACTCACTCACTCACTCACTCACTCACTCACTCACTCACTCACTCACTCACTCACTCACTCACTCACTCACTCACTCACTCACTCACTCACTCACTCACTCACTCACTCACTCACTCACTCACTCACTCACTCACTCACTCACTCACTCACTCACTCACTCACTCACTCACTCACTCACTCACTCACTCACTCACTCACTCACTCACTCACTCACTCACTCACTCACTCACTCACTCACTCACTCACTCACTCACTCACTCACTCACTCACTCACTCACTCACTCACTCACTCACTCACTCACTCACTCACTCACTCACTCACTCACTCACTCACTCACTCACTCACTCACTCACTCACTCACTCACTCACTCACTCACTCACTCACTCACTCACTCACTCACTCACTCACTCACTCACTCACTCACTCACTCACTCACTCACTCACTCACTCACTCACTCACTCACTCACTCACTCACTCACTCACTCACTCACTCACTCACTCACTCACTCACTCACTCACTCACTCACTCACTCACTCACTCACTCACTCACTCACTCACTCACTCACTCACTCACTCACTCACTCACTCACTCACTCACTCACTCACTCACTCACTCACTCACTCACTCACTCACTCACTCACTCACTCACTCACTCACTCACTCACTCACTCACTCACTCACTCACTCACTCACTCACTCACTCACTCACTCACTCACTCACTCACTCACTCACTCACTCACTCACTCACTCACTCACTCACTCACTCACTCACTCACTCACTCACTCACTCACTCACTCACTCACTCACTCACTCACTCACTCACTCACTCACTCACTCACTCACTCACTCACTCACTCACTCACTCACTCACTCACTCACTCACTCACTCACTCACTCACTCACTCACTCACTCACTCACTCACTCACTCACTCACTCACTCACTCACTCACTCACTCTCACTCACTCACTCACTCACTCACTCACTCACTCACTCACTCACTCACTCACTCACTCACTCACTCACTCACTCACTCACTCACTCACTCACTCACTCACTCACTCACTCACTCACTCACTCACTCACTCACTCACTCACTCACTCACTCACTCACTCACTCACTCACTCACTCACTCACTCACTCACTCACTCACTCACTCACTCACTCACTCACTCACTCACTCACTCACTCACTCACTCACTCACTCACTCACTCACTCACTCACTCACTCACTCACTCACTCACTCACTCACTCACTCACTCACTCACTCACTCACTCACTCACTCACTCACTCACTCACTCACTCACTCACTCACTCACTCACTCACTCACTCACTCACTCACTCACTCACTCACTCACTCACTCACTCACTCACTCACTCACTCACTCACTCACTCACTCACTCACTCACTCACTCACTCACTCACTCACTCACTCACTCACTCACTCACTCACTCACTCACTCACTCACTCACTCACTCACTCACTCACTCACTCACTCACTCACTCACTCACTCACTCACTCACTCACTCACTCACTCACTCACTCACTCACTCACTCACTCACTCACTCACTCACTCACTCACTCACTCACTCACTCACTCACTCACTCACTCACTCACTCACTCACTCACTCACTCACTCACTCACTCACTCACTCACTCACTCACTCACTCACTCACTCACTCACATCACTCACTCACTCACTCACTCACTCACTCACTCACTCACTCACTCACTCACTCACTCACTCACTCACTCACTCACTCACTCACTCACTCACTCACTCACTCACTCACTCACTCACTCACTCACTCACTCACTCACTCACTCACTCACTCACTCACTCACTCACTCACTCACTCACTCACTCACTCACTCACTCACTCACTCACTCACTCACTCACTCACTCACTCACTCACTCACTCACTCACTCACTCACTCACTCACTCACTCACTCACTCACTCACTCACTCACTCACTCACTCACTCACTCACTCACTCACTCACTCACTCACTCACTCACTCACTCACTCACTCACTCACTCACTCACTCACTCACTCACTCACTCACTCACTCACTCACTCACTCACTCACTCACTCACTCACTCACTCACTCACTCACTCACTCACTCACTCACTCACTCACTCACTCACTCACTCACTCACTCACTCACTCACTCACTCACTCACTCACTCACTCACTCACTCACTCACTCACTCACTCACTCACTCACTCACTCACTCACTCACTCACTCACTCACTCACTCACTCACTCACTCACTCACTCACTCACTCACTCACTCACTCACTCACTCACTCACTCACTCACTCACTCACTCACTCACTCACTCACTCACTCACTCACTCACTCACTCACTCACTCACTCACTCACTCACTCACTCACTCACTCACTCACTCACTCACTCACTCACTCACTCACTCACTCACTCACTCACTCACTCACTCACTCACTCACTCACTCACTCACTCACTCACTCACTCACTCACTCACTCACTCACTCACTCACTCACTCACTCACTCACTCACTCACTCACTCACTCACTCACTCACTCACTCACTCACTCACTCACTCACTCACTCACTCACTCACTCACTCACTCACTCACTCACTCACTCACTCACTCACTCACTCACTCACTCACTCACTCACTCACTCACTCACTCACTCACTCACTCACTCACTCACTCACTCACTCACTCACTCACTCACTCACTCACTCACTCACTCACTCACTCACTCACTCACTCACTCACTCACTCACTCACTCACTCACTCACTCACTCACTCACTCACTCACTCACTCACTCACTCACTCACTCACTCACTCACTCACTCACTCACTCACTCACTCACTCACTCACTCACTCACTCACTCACTCACTCACTCACTCACTCACTCACTCACTCACTCACTCACTCACTCACTCACTCACTCACTCACTCACTCACTCACTCACTCACTCACTCACTCACTCACTCACTCACTCACTCACTCACTCACTCACTCACTCACTCACTCACTCACTCACTCACTCACTCACTCACTCACTCACTCACTCACTCACTCACTCACTCACTCACTCACTCACTCACTCACTCACTCGGCCATGGGCTACGGAGTTCCAACCAGGCTATGTAATTTTCCTCTCCAGGCATGTGTCTTTTGAGCTACAGCTGCTGCATTTGGCCACTCTAGACTAATTCTAGCAATGTCCTGTTTGACATTGCCTGTCCATCATTTGATTCTAGGTCTCCCCCCCCTTTTTCCGAAACTCTTAGGCACACTGTTCATAATCCTGTTTGCCAATCAGCAGCTATGCATACGGGCAAGATGGCCAAACTGAGGCAGTCTCTCTCGACACAATATGCTGCTCAAAAGAGGTTGATTTATTTTTCTAACCTCATCATTACTTACAAAGTCAAACCACCTAATGCCCAAGATATTGCACAAGCATCTAGAATAAAAAGGCATCAAGTTTCTTGTTATCCTGCTTATAAAAGGGTCCGTGTTTTGCTACCATAACTAAGCTTAAAAAGAACCAAACTATTATACAGCGTATGGAGCGTATTTTTCAATACTCTCCATAGATTCTTAAAATTCCAGTGGCAATCCCAATTCTTCTAATTTTCTCATGCCACACATCACCAGTATCTGTTACATAGTTTCCAAGATAATTAAACTGACACACTTGCTCAATAGTACAGCCATTCAAAGCAACTGAAGCACCATCTACCTGACCAATTTTCATCACTTTAGTTTTTTCTCTGTTTATCACCAAACCTACTCTATTACCAGTCTCATCAACAGCCCTAATGAACGAATTCATATCAACATCAGTAGCCAACAGGGCCAAATCATATGCATAATCTAAATTAGAAATTTTGAAATCTCTAGACCATTTAAGACTAAAATCTTGCAAAAAATTTTGCATTACACCCTTGCAAAAAATTTCGCATTAGATAATCAATAATAGCCGTCCCGTGGCCGAGTGGTTAGCACGCTTCGCTACTGATGTAAGGGACCGGGGTTCAAACCCCGGGTAAGGCATGGCTGTTTGTGTCGTTTTTCTGCTGAGGTCCTGCCAACCTCACAGACTTTCTACTATGGCATATAAACTGACAGGCTTCTGTCAGACCTCTGTGGCAAGCAGCTGCTTGAGGGGTTATTTTAATTAATCAATAATTAAACTAAAGAGAAAAGGAACAAAATGCACCCTTGTCTAACTCCACTAGCAATGCTAAACTAATCGCTGCAACACCTACCAACTCTCACACAGGACTCAGTGTTTTTATAGAGAGTCCTCATTACACTACCTAACTTATCAGGTATTCCATATGATCTAACAATCAACCACAAATTATGTCGATCAACAGAGTCAAAAGCCTTTTTGAAATCTATAAAGCTAGCAACCATAGGTTTCTGAAACTCTAAACATTTCTCAAGAATCTGCCTAAGTGAAAATATTTGATCAATATATCCTCTAGCACTTCTGAATCAACACTGTTCATCAAGCAGTTGTCTATCAACCAAATTCTTAATTCTATTAAGTATAATCATGCAAAGAACTTTACCAGGAGTCAGCCATGTGACAACACAAATGTTCCCAGCTCTAAGCATTTCAGTGGTGATTTCATCCACCCTGGGGATTTATGCAGTTTTAATTTAGAGATAGACAATGCAACTTTGGAATGTGTTATAGAGTCATCATAAAAGCCAGTAATGCATCTATCCTCATTACAATGGAAGTACAAATAATCACATTATTTAGAACATCTCTGAAATGTTGAGCCCACCTAGCCATCACAGAATCCTCACCTTCAACCACCTTGCCATGTTTATCACTCAATCATTGTGTACCTGTCTGTTTCTTCCCACATAAAACATTAACAATCTGGTACAAACCTCTGCTGTTGTGCTGTCTAACTGCTTCCTCTGTCAGTCAAACTATCAAGCTTCCTTTGTCAGCCAAGCTATCAAGTCAAAGATTCTTGTCAATCGTTAACTGATTCTTTACACGTTTATTAAGGTCGTTGTAATGCCTTCTGTTAGGACTAGTAGGTTGTTGATTCATATTAATCCTGCACTTCCTTCTTTCAGAAATAAGTTCCATAGCCTTATCACTCAGATAATTTTGTTTCCTCTGTTCCCTTTTAACCAAAAGAGTACTGTTGGTTTCAAGAAAAGCCTGTTTAAACTGATCCCATTCTTTCTCAACTTCAGCAGTAAGCAAACCATGATTGTCATAATGACTAAGTTGCCTATTGTGGTATGTTTTGGCTATATCTGGATCTTTCAGACCTTCAGTGTTGAAGGTAATTTTCTTAACCTTAGCAGATTTCTTAAGCTTCAGCTGTAAGACACTTTTGACCAAGTAACGGTGAGACCCAATTTCGGCTCTCCTGTATGATATGGTATTCCTAACTGAACAGGCCCATTTGCTGTTAATTAAAATATAATCTATCATATTCCTCTGCAACTCATTAGGTGAAACCTATGTATATTTATAAATGCCCCGATGTTTGTAGTATGTGTTAGTTATTCATAAACCATTGAGTTTACTTACCTATAGGAGACGTTCCCCATTGCCATTGGAACTACCGATGCCAAAAGGACATAAAACTACTGCCCAAAGGTCAGAGTCAGGACCAACTTTAACATTGAAGTCACCTAGCACAAGAGAAATATCTCCTTTATTCACAGAATTCAAAATATCTTGAAGCTGGCTGTTCAACATATCCTTCTTGTTCCCATCAGAGTCCTCTGTGGGGGCATAACAACAGATGACATTCAAGTCTTTAATTTTTGTTTTAAATTTTACTCTAAGATATCTTTCATTAATACAGTCATATCCTAGAAGAACATCACTGGCATGTCTGCTGAGCAGCAGACCCACGCCTTGGTGATGCTTTCCATCCTCCCTCCCTGTAAAGATTAAAGTTATTTTTAAGTATCTCACCTTTACCTGTCCATCTGGTCTCTTGCAAGCCTAGAATATCTAGGTTTTAGCGCTTGAATTCCTGCATGAGGACATCAAGAGAATAATTATGTAATGTCCTCACGTTCCACGTTCCTGCAGAGAGAAAATGATTAGTAGTATTTTTAAAGAAATTAGGTTTATTGAGATTGGTAGGGCCAACAATATCAAACAGCCCCCTGATCGCAGGCATGGGGCAAAGACCTGTTCCTCCTCCGCTAAAGGCTGAAGTCACCGATGCTGGTAGGAACTTCAGGCACCACCTTTTCAAGTGGACTTTTTCAAGAACCATATGGCCTGCCTGAGACACATTACTCCAGTTTAGGCTAGACTACCCAATGAGCTAAGTGAGGTTCAGGTACCTGCGATGGCCTCTGATTAGGATTATCCACCAGCTGATATAAGGTATCCCATGCTTCTGTTCACTTAGGGCTGGCAACCCAGAAGCAAACAGAAAACACAGCGACAGATTCTTCCTCAACAGAGGCCCACCAGTGCAGCAAGTCCAGGATCCATAATCAAGCTCAAATCCATAGTCCTGTCTAGTAGGTATAAATTGTCAGCACCAGGACCCTGTGAAGTTGACCACTCCTCAGCAGGGTTGAAAAAAAAAGAAAAAAGTGGCCATAGATGACCAGATCAGTAGGCCATACTGAACTGGCAGCCCTCCCCTTCCGTTCCCTTCCAAAAGAGAATATCTCTTTTGAAAGGTACTAATGGCCTGCACCACGAGAAGGCAGGGTCGGACATTAGACGCTAGACCTGACCGGTTCTGTGCATCTTCACTGGGGATTGGTACACAGCTCACCTTCCAGTTTATGCCTAGCTACCATTTAGACCAGCTACTAGTAAAAAATGCAACACTTACAAGAAGTTATGCAAATGTGACGAAATTTAGGGAGGCAGTAGTATATGGAAATGCATGAAAATGATTAGGTTTGCAGGACGATCGAAATGATTGGACAGACTCTAGTATCACATGTGCGGAGCAGTCAAACACAGATAAAGGCAACCAAAGCTCCCTGGTTGACAAAACGTGGAAATTGTTCTAAACCACTAAAAATGCCTTTACGCAGACGTCAATAGCCGTTCCAACAGTTAACAGACTTTGAGCATGGAAGAATCATCAGCCTTAGAGAAGGTGGTTTGTTGTGTAGAGATCTAGCCAACCTTGTTGGCCACAATTCCAGCACCATCGTGCACATATGGCACAGTGGGTTCAAGAAGGATCCAGCACATGTCGACAAGGATTAGGAAGATGATGTATGACCAGGAGCGACAGAACCGCCATTTGCGACTCACGGCATTGCTTGACAAATTCGAGACTATAATGCAACTGCAAAGGAACTGGCAACATGTAACACATCGAATACCTACCAGGTGGACGATAAACAACAGGCTTTTACAGTTTTCATTGCGAGGCTATTGTCCGACACTGCATTTGCTCCTCACATCTGCCCACATGCAAGCAGACCCAGTTGAGCCAAAGGATTATATCCAGGCTCACCTTTCTTTGGCCTCATAATGCTGTTATCATTGAGATGTAGGCATTGAAGTAACACAGAAAATCGATTTCTTGATATGATGCTTGAAAACATTGAAGTGTTCAGACAAATTCATTTACCAGGATTTTGCTAAGGACTGTTTCCTAACTAGGCCTGTTGTTAGCACTAAAGCTAAACAACTTTCGATTTCCTTAGCTGTTGTTAGCCTTCCACTAAACTTAGTTACCCTTGCCAAGGGACTCCCAGTCTCAGTTACAAGTTTCAGAAGGCAAAGATTGACCACAAATGTTTATGTTACAATTTCTTCAAAAGTTTCATCGTTAATGAACAGCTTGAAAAAAATCTAAGGGTGTTTTTGTTACTCCAGTGTTTGAACATGTTGTACTTGAAAGATTGAATGTTCATTTTTTGATAACTTTTCCCAATGTTCATTTTTTAATACTTTTCCCAATGTTCATTTTTTAATACTTTTCCCAATGTTCATTTTTTGATAACTTTCCCAAATTTCTTGTGGAGCATGGTCAGTATCATCTTCGTTAAAACGTTCAGTTCCAGAATCATCAGGATAACCAAACAAAACTTGATCTCCATCTGAATCTAAAAAAAAAAATTCTTCCCTATGAAATTCAGATGAAGTTAAAGGCCCAGACTGAATTACGGATCTTAACGATCTCTCTCCATGTTTATCTATAGGAAAACCCTCAAATTCTTTATCATCTGATTGAAGAAGATATTTCATAAAAACATTTAATTATATATTGGACAATTTTATATAATGTTAAAAGAGCTACTTAATATACAGTTTTTTTTAAAAAGAAAAACTAAATATTTATTGAGAAAAAACGTTGAGAAAAAAATTCTACTAGATCTCATGGAGATCTATGATAATCACGCAGAGCGTCAACAAAATCACGACTTCGATTTCAGAACCAAAACATTCTGGCGATAATTTTAGATGGTTACAATTGGAAATCAATATTTCCGTAAGCAATAATAAGTATCTAATCAATAGTAAAAAAAATATAAATAAATAGCGATTCAGTTCTACTATGAAGCAATATATTTTAAAGAAAATGAAAGAAATACCCGCTCAGTGATTTCTTTTTCGACCTTTAAAGAAAAATTTTTTTTGCTTTAATTTTCGAAAGGATTGACAATGTAAAAGGAAACAAACATCAGCAAAGTTTCTGAAGATCACCCAACCAATATCTATTTTTAGAATAACTCAATAAGGCGGCTGTTTGAACACCAGCAACAACTATAGTTAAATATTAAGTTCAAGCATCGTATTTTTAAGTGGAATCAACAGATAAAAATATATAGATTTAATTGTTACGAATAGGGATTGTTGCTGGGACTTTTAAAAATATATGGAGAGTGTGAAAAAATAGGCTTATACACCTAAAGACTAAAATTAGACTGTATAATAGTTTAGTTCTTTCTAGGGTTAGTTATGGTAGTGAAACTTGGACACTTTGTAAACCAGATAACAGGAAACTAGATGCTTTTGATTCTAGATGCTTACGCAGTATCTTTGGCATTAGGTGGTTCAACTTTGTAAATAATGATGAGGTTAGGCAAAGTAGTCGGCAATCTCCTTTGAGTAGCATATTGTGCAGAGAGACTCCGTTGGTTTGCCCATGTTGACCGTATGGATAATTATAGAATAGCGAATAAGGTTATGAACAGTGTGCCTAAAGGCCTCAGAAAGAGGAGGAGGAGACCTAGGATGCGGTGGGCAGACAATGTCAAATAAGATCTTGTTAGAATTGGTGTGCAGTGGCGGATGCAGCAGGATAGATATACTCGGAGAACTAAATTGCACAGCCTGGTTGGACCTCCGTAGTCCATGGTTGCTTGAGGATGATGATCATGATTAGAAACAGTTGAAAACACTGCAGATTTCTGTTTGTAAATTTTTTTTTTCTACAACATTGTATTACAGAGTGAAAATTTGATCTCCAGTCACTAGAATGGGGAAGATGAAAGCGATTCTTCGGGCTGTGAGATCGTAAGGGTTAAAGCCAGTAATGCATATATGATTATTACAAATAATGGGATTAGAACTAACCACATTGTTTAGAACATCACTGAAATGCTCAGCCCACCTAGCCATGAGAGAATCCTCACCTTCTATAACCTTACCTTGTTTATCCTTCAATCCCTGTATGCCTGTCCGTTTTCTACCACATAAAACATTAACTATCTGGTACAGCTCTCTGCTGTTGTGCTGCCTAACTGCTTCCTCAGCTTTGTCAGCCAAGCTATCAAGCCAAAGATTTTTATCAGTAGCTAACTGATCCTTTACACGTTTATTAAGCTCTCTGTAATCTTTTCTATTAGGACTAGTAGGGTACTGATTAAGGACATTCCTGAAGTTCCTTCTTTCTGAAATAAGCTCAATTGCCTTATCACTTAAATAATTCTGCCTCCTCTGCTCCTTTTTTCCTAAAAGAGTACTGTTAGTTTCCAAAAAAGCCTGTTTAAAATGGCCCCATTTTTCCTCAACTTCAGTATTAAGCAAACCATGACCGTCATAATGACTAAGTAACCTATCATGGTAAGCTTTAGCTATAACTGGGTCATTCAGAGCTTCAGTATTAAAGGTAAATTTTTTAACTCTAGCACAACACATGGGGCCAATATTAAAGCTGCCAGTGCATCTATCATCATTACAAACAATGGGAGTAGAACTAACCACATTGTTTAGAACATCACTGAAATGCTCAGCCCACCTAGCCATGACAGAATCCTCACCTTCTATAACCTTACCTTGTTTATCCTTCAATCCCTGTATCCGTCCGTTTTCTACCACACGAAACGTTATCTGGTACAGCTCTCTGCTGTTGTGCTTCCTCGGCTTTGTTAGCCAAGCTATCAAGCCAAAGATTCTTAGCAGCAGCTAACCGATCCTTTACACGTTTATTAAGCTCTCTGTAATGCTTTTTATTAGGACTAGTAGGGTATTGATTAAGGACATTCCTGTAGTTCTTTCTTTCTGAAATAAGCCCAAGTGCCTTATTACTCAAATAATTCTGCCTCCTCTGCCCAATTTTTTTCCTAAAAGAGTACAGTTAGTTTCCAAAAAAACTTGTTTAACCCTTCCAGTGTCCAGGCTGAAAAACAGGTTTCCACCCTGAGACCGAGCTATTTTCTCCCTATTCTCAGCCAAAAAAAAACTTTAACTTCAGAACTTTTTTTTGTCAAATAACTAATTAAAGGAATTATGGCATGTTGTATACCAAATTAATCAGCATTTAATTCTGGATTTTCTGAAAATCAAGTATTTAAGAAAAAGGACGATATGTTTTATTTTAATAGTACTTTTTAATAGTCCTGTAGTAAAAAAATACATCTGGCAACGCAAATAAAAATTTATTTAAAAAAAACCTAATAGACAGACAGAAATGATTACAATGCACATGAATAGAATGGTTATATATACTGCTCACAAAAATTAGGGGATATTTCAAAATGAATATGAAGCGAAGAAATGTCCCCTAATTTTTGTGAGCAGTGTATTTCTGAATAACAAAAAAATTCCATATTTCTCTCGTTTTGTAATTTTTTTCTCGCTACCATAGTTTGAGAAAATTCCAGGCGTTTAGCCAACTGTGCTAAGTCAGATAAACATTGGATTGGATTGTTTTACCTCTGAGCGGCACTTTTTTGCACACCAAATGGCCAGGCCACAAAGACCCCGAAGGTTGGGGGAGGGGACCCACTGGAACAGCTGTTGGGAGACAGATGGTAGCCTCCCGTCAAGGCCATCCAGCGTGTTCTTTAACGTGCACAGGGTATGGCTCTCCCGCACACGGGGCCACGGCTTAACGCCCCATCCGACGGATGGCGGCCTTTACCAAGCCCATCGGTGTCCCCTACTGACCGTGGGCAGGGCGGGGAATTTTGCGGAGATAAATCTCAACGCTGACCCAGCTGGGATCACTTTGATGCAAATGAGATTACATTATTATAAAACTGCTTTTGTTTCGACATCAGTTAAGTGGTCAGGTCATACGGTTGGGTTGGGTTGTTTTACCTCTGAGCGGCACTTTTTTGCACACCATGGGCTAAATGGCCAGGTCACATGGACCCCGAAGGCTCGGAGAAGGTTGGGGGAGGGGACCCACTGGAACAGCTGTTGGGAGACAGATGGTAGCCTCCCGTCAAGGCCATCCAGCGTGTTCTTTAACGTGCACAGGGTATGGCTCTACCGCACACGGGGCCACGGCTTAACGTCCCATCCGACGGACGGCTGCCTTTTGAAGCCCATCGGTGTCCCCTACTGACCGTGGGCAGGGCGGGGAAATTTTGCGGAGATAAATCTCAACGCTGACCCAGCTGGGACTCGAACCTGGGAACTACAGATTACGAGCCTGGCGCGCTACCGACTGAGCCACCCCCGCCCCATCAGATAAATAAGTCAACTTTAGAATTAAAAACAAACAAACCAATCAACGGAAATAGGTCATGTTATATACCAATTAAACAGAATTTAATTACGAATTTTATTAAAATAAATAATATAAACAAATTTGCAAGCATATTGATTTTAATAAGCCTTTTTCAACGTGTTATGGTGAAAAAAAAAATCGCACTCTCCAATTAAGGCTTCATTTTGGAAAATCTGATGCATAAAAATAGTTAAATTATATATTTATCGAATGGAAATTTCCTCCCGAATAATATAATATTCAACCTGAAATATGATTTTTATTTCTTTTAATGATTCTTTTCAGTATCGTATATTTTAAACACGGCCAGTGTTATACAACTTGATCTGGCCTTCTCACATTCACAGGATTTTCTGAACTGGTTATGAAGTAGAAAAAAATTTCCTCACGTGTGCTTTTTTTGCTAAACATTATGAATTTTTTTCTTTGGGTGTTGAAGTTCGGCGATCTTGGCTAAGTGCAGAAAGGTTTGTGCACCAAAGCACCATCCCTTCCCAAAATTGCCCTCCCAAATGATGGCCGATTTCCGTAGCAAGGAAGTCTATTTGCTTCCGTATCCAAGACATTCATTTTCAGAAAAAGGTACAAACTAAATTTTTTTTGATTAAAAAAAGCAAAAATTAGTAAAAGAAAAATTACATATATCCTAATGGGATATTAAATAAAATATCCGCAACAACTTTCAAGCCGGCCTCCGATCTAGCATAACTCGGAAAGATCGATAATTAAATTGAAGATCGCTAACTAACGGAAGTAAATATACAGAAATAAATTTGCTTTCATATCCAAGACCTCATTTATTTTCAGAAAATGATACTATATCAAAGTTTTACTGGAAAAGTAATAAATAATAAAGTAAAAATTAACATATAGCCTAATGCGATGTTAAAATATCCACAAGTTGTAGGCCCGGCCATACGATATAACTGTGAAAAAATCAATACTTATCGATCGGCCAAAAGATCGCTAATTTCCAAAAATAAATCTACTGAAATGAAACTAAGGTTTAAATATAAAAAACAATACTAACTTTACAAAAAATATCCAATATGCTGGACCAAAACTGTAAAAAACACTTATAGCACAGGGAACAAAGATAGCATGTGTCAGCCATCTGCGTCTTGTTTGACTCAGTGAAGCATAACTAATTAAATGCAGGTGCAACCAGAATTACTAAGAAGGATGGTTTACTTCCAGTTTCATTTTAAGAGTAGGAAAGATCCATAGAATGTTGGGAAAAATGATAAAAATAACTTGGGAATACTGAAAAGAAGCCTTTAGTGATGCGGATAAGAAGTGTAATAACTATTTTTTGTTTAATGGGTTAAATAATAGGGGTAGTCTTTGAGGATGAAAATGATTTCGGACATTTGGAAGTTGGAGAATGGAATGAGAGGGGAAACCGTAGCATTAAAATAGAAGAAAATAGACAGACAGATCAAGGAAAAATTAAAGAACTGAGTAGTTTGTTGATCCATATTTTTTTAAAGGGATCTCTGGAAAGGCTAAAGAAGGAAAACACGAAATTCGGATTAAGGAGGGCCACTAAACTAAAGTGACCCCACTAAAGTGCATCGATATCGAGTACCCGATACGGTAAAGAAGGTAGTGGATAAACAAATTGACAAATTACTTAAAAGGGGAATGATAGGCCCTGCAATGTGCCCATTTGCTCACCCAATTGTATGCGTGGCCAGCGAGAGAGACAGGCCGCGGCGCGCTCAGCGTTTGCTGAAGTCATGTTTCTAGCGTTATTTCCATTGCACAAAGTAACGCTCATTATATAAAATGAAAATGTTTATCATAAAGTTCTAAATCATTTGTAAAGCCACATATGAAAACATCATTTTTAAAAATTTTTTTAAAGTTTATTCTTTTGAAATGCCTTTATCAGCAATATTTGAACGTGGATGATAGAAAATACATAATAAAAAGCAAATATTATCGAAAAAGCTTTAGAATAAATTGAAATATGAATTCTCTTTATTTCTTTTACCAGCAACAATCTGGATTCACGGAATTATGACCCCTCCTTGTTATGTTTATGGGAAATTAAATTCGGAGCTCTATATACTCATTCTACTTCTAAAATAAGCATTTTTAATGGAAGTCCTCAACCAAGCCAATCATCGATTTTCCAGAATATTAGATTAGTAGATATTATGGAAGACTTGAAATACTAACAACAACGACAAACAAAAATTTACCAGAAAAAGATTACAATTTGAATAAAGAGTATTTTAAACCATTTAATACAAGGGTATATTTGTGTACATAATTCTTTCAATAATTTTAAATGTTCTTAGGACTTTCATTGTTTTCACTAAATATTCAAACTTTCCATAACATTTTAAATATTGAGTGAATATTGCTCTACAGGGAGAATTATATAAAGTTTTCAGCAAGTCTATCTTCAGTCAAAATTACTTCTAAAACGTTTATTTTCGAAGTTATAGAGCTACTAATTTAGCTTACCACTGATATAACATCGAAAGAATAGTCGTAATCAATTGATTTTGGTTTTAACTTTAAAAAATAACATTGACACCAAATAAAATATAAACTTAATTTGTTTTTTATTCCCACAATCACATTACATGTAAGGGGAAAAAAAATATATTTCTAGTTTAATACATATATCAGTGAGTTACAAGAAATCACCTAATAAGCTAAACTTGAAAGGCAAATCACCAACAAAAATGTTACTAAATGATATGAATATTTCAAATAATATGAATGATAACCAATTACCGTATTTGCCGGCGTATAAGAGACTTTTTTAGACACATTTTTAAGGGGGAAAAAAATTTCCACATTGTTTCATGAATTTTCATAAAGATTTACTGTAACTCATTTTAGAGTTATTTATGTATACAAAAAATGTAACTAGGGAACATTGTAGTTAGGTACCTTTTAATGTTCATCCTCAAAACCCAGAAATTCATCTCCAGAACTAAATGAAAAATCACTTGAAGCCTCTTTTTCAGAAACTGAGTCTTCATATAACAAATCATCCTCTGTGCCATCAAGTGAGTTACTAATACCACATTTCTTAAATGACTTCACAACTGTCTCATGTTTCACAGCATTCCATGAAGTTTTGACCCATTCACAAATCTGCAAAATGCTAGGTCTCTTCCTGATGGTGTCACTTCAAAATCTGTAGATTGCATCCAACTGTTCCATTTCTCCTTCATGAATCCTTTAAATGGTTTATTAATGCAGGCATCTAAAGGTTGAAGTTGGCTCGTTAGTCCACCTGGAATTACAGTTAACTGAGTTTTCAGTTGGTTGATTTTATTTTTTACAGCTTTTGTTCTATGACACCGAAACTGATCCCATACTAGCAAGGCAGGTTTCTTTAACAGTCCACCAGGACGCCTAGACCACACATTGTCTATCAACAACTTCATCCCTCTTCATCCATCCAACCCTTAGGATGAACGTGCACAAACACACCTTTAGGCAGTTTTTCCTTGGGCAAGGTTTTCCTTTTGAAAATCAAAAGAGGCGGCAATTTTGTTCCATTGGCACAACAAGACAACGCGACTGTGTAGTGCGTTTTCTCATGTCCACAAGTTTTAACAATAACGCTTCTTACACCTTTGGAATCTACTGTTTTGTTTGAGGGTACATCGAACGTCAGTGGGACCTCATCCATGTTTCCTATTTGTGAAAGTTCAAAATTTCCACTTTTTCTTGCATTAATGACAATTTTATGAAACTTGATAATCTTGTCTTCATATTCTGTTGGCATCTTTTGTGCTATTTTTGTTTTAGTCCGCATACGTAAGTCATTTCTCTTCATGAATCTAGAACACCATGACGTTGATCCTGTAAAATCAGCGATGTCTCTGTTAGTAGCTATCACTCTTGCTTGTTGAATAGTCATTTTTGTGGAAACTGAAAATCCCGAGCTTCGGTGGACTAATAACCAAGTTTTTAATTCTTTTTCTAGTTCCAGCCATTTTGCAAATCCATTTCGCAGATTATGTGTACTACGCATAGCTTTTTTTAGGTCTTCTTCCTGTCTTCTCCAAGTTCTTATCATCTTTTCTGTTGGCGGTGATCCGAAATTCCTCTCTGCTGCCCTGTTTCCGTGTTCTTTAGCATACTCAATCACTCGTAGCTTGAATGCAATATCATAGCAGAATCTGCGTTGTTTTTGAGCCATGTTTCGCAGCAAAAACATGAGAAAGCTTCTTCGGTACTAAAAGTTTACGTTTTGGTTGCCTTGAGGCGCTGTAATCGGTAACGACGCGCCATGCTCGTGCTTTCGAAAAAATATGCCGGTGAAATGTATTCACACATGTGCACATTGGATGAATCGTAACCTTTAGGTGTCAGTGGATCTGAACTCTATTTTACTGGAATGCTCCCTCTATCAGTAGTGAAACATAAAATACATCACGCAACTTATTATTTTTACAGAACAAAAAAATATGGAAACGATTTATTTGAAACCACTCTTTCACAAAAGGACAAAATGCAAAAGAATACTTATATATGTATATTGATATAAACCAAAAGTTTTAGACTGAAATTTTAACTCATAATTTTGATTACCGGGGCATAAGACGCACCCCATATTTTAGGTGTATTTTGAGGGGGAAAAAGTGCGTCCTATACGCCGGCAGATACGGTATATGAATACAGACTCTATCATCTAGGATAAGACATTCATTAAAATGCACCAGAATTCTTTATACATGGAATTCACACTATTTTATTTAGGTATTCTGATATGCGATGAAAAATGCTACATTAATGACATTACTTATACACTAACATAAGAATTGTTTTCTCTATATGCTTTATGATGCATATGATCAAAACTAAATTAAGACTGAAAAGACTGTTTATGCGGAAGCTAACACACTTAACCAAATGAAATGTTTATAGGCTTCCTGATAGTTGAGAAAATATATAAAATGTCAGTTGAAGCAACTGATGGATCAAAATAACTAATGCTATGAAAGATTACTTTTACCCTAATGCATTTCTAAAAATGATCTGATTATAGGTTGCTTGATATTTATAGAAATAGCTAAAATGCAATGCTACATAAGTAGCATTGCATTTTAGCTATTTAAGTAATTAATTTAACTATTTAAAGTAATTAATTTAGCTACGTAAGTAAAAAAAAACTGAGCAAGTAAATTATTTCTAATAAAACAACCAGTGCTGTGAAATAAACTATCTTCTATGGAAGAAACCACATAACCAATAAATCAATTAATACTATGAAATAAGACACAATGGACCTATATTAGAGAAATACAGGTAGCAAAATAAAATTATTCACTATTTTATGCTTTAGAAATCCTCCAAAATAAAATGCTAGATAATGTAAGTAAATGATTTCTATTAAACAAATTAATGCTATCAAATATGACATATGATCTCTATTACAGCAATGCACTTAGCAAAACACATTATCTTTACTACAGAATGCACTTAGCAAAATATGATTACTGTCTAACTGATGCCTAAGAAACACTAAAAATAAAATATTATATAATGCAGAGAAGTGACATGGGGAAATGATTTCTATTTGACCAATAAATGCTATGTAATATAACACATGAGCTTTAACTACAGAATGCATTTAGCAAAATATGATTACTGTCTAATTGATGCTTAAGAAATACTAAAAATAAAATATATGATAAAGAGAAGTGACATGGGGAAATGATTTGTATTTGACCAATTAATGCTATGGAATATAACACATGAGCTTTTACTACAGAATGCACTTAGAAAAATATGATTACTGTCTGATTCATGCCTAAGAAATACTGAAAATATAATACCATATGATGCTTTGAAGTGACATGGGAAAATGATTTGTATTTGACCAATTAATGCTATGAAATATAGCACATGAGCTTTACTACAGAAGGCACTTAGCAAATTATGATTGATGCCTAAGAAATACTAAAAATATAATATCATATGATGCAGGGATTTGACATGGGGTAATGATTTGTATTTGACCAATTAATGCTATGAAATATAACACGAGCTTTAACTACAGAATGCATTTAGCAAAATATGATTATTGTCTAATTGATGCTTAAGAAATATTAAAAATAAAATACCATATGATGCAGAGAAGTGACATGGGGAAATGATTTGTATTTCACCAATTAATGTTATGAAATGTATAATACATGAGCTTTAACTACAGAATGCACTTAGAAAAATATGATTACTGTCTAATTAATGTTTAAGAAATATTAAAAATAAAATACCATACGATGCATAGAAGTGACATGGGGAAATGATTTGTATTTGACCAATTAATGCTATGAAATATAACACATGAGCTTTACTACACAATGCACTTAGCAAAATATGATTACTGTCTACTGTCAACTGCTGATAGTGTGATCTGCTCAACAAAAAATTTTAAACAATCACACTCTTGATAATTTGGTAGCATTTTTAAAATTGCAACAGCAAAATCTAAAATATTTTCAATCTTAGCCATTACTTTCTGCTCTTCAATATACTTCATAAGTTCCTTCAGCTATTTAAATGAGATTAAAATAGCATTTTTCTGTGGTAACTTAGAAACAGATATTTTTACCTTATCAACGTAAACATTAAATTCTAAATTTCCACTGATATTTATACATCCAGAAACACAAGGGTAATCAGATTCAATATCAATCAAACATAACACAAGTTTACAGTTTATCCTAAACTATGTCCATTTTTTATGAATTCAACACTTTTAGATTTTAAGTAGTGTTCGATATTATTTAGACAAATAATGATATCATTCTGAATATAGTTTCTGTAATCCAGAATGCTTTGCTCCGCCTTTTGAAGATTTTCTTCTTCGGCATCAGAAAGCCTTTTAACAGATGGGGTGGTGGAACTTAAATATTTAGGAAGATGCTTAAAAATTGTAGGGGTGGTAATTTGAACAGCACCCACTAACACTGCAACGATGTGGCATGCTGATGTGGAAAATAGCAACTGTGTACTATCAACAAATTTTAAAGATGCACTGAAAGACGAAAAAGAAATTGTTCTTTGAAATATATCCCAAATGTGCATGTAGCATTTGTTGCTTAATTTATGATAGAAATCTTAGGTGCATGCAAAATCACTACAACAATAATGGTGAACCCTGCTAACTTTTAATGATATTTAGTTTCCCATCTAAATTAAATATTTTAACACAAATATAAAGAGTACCTTTTGTCAATTGTTAGCATGACACGTAAAGTAACATAAATAATTTGTTTCATAAAAACTGACATACCCTTTAGAACAGGTTTCCTCCTAACTGCTGTAGTTTTTTTTTATCATATTAATTTCTCTATACAAAATACAATAAAATGCACAGGGAAATTTACTTTGAGTGACAAAAAAATATTATTTGCCAAAATTTATACAGGCATTTTGCCAAATTCCACCCTTAAATGCCATAATTCATTTGGCCAATTAAAGCAATTTCAATATAAAAAATTAGGAAGATTACAGTAACTAAATTTTTTTTAATGTGTATTAAATCAACAACACAATTTATTCAGTACTCTTGCAGCAAAATATTTTAAAAGTACTGTAAATATAAACTGCTTTAAATTGAATGCCAGTTCCCAGTTGCACACAAATATTAATACCTATCAACAATCAACTCAGGAGGTAGGATAGAATCTGCTATTTGTATTGTATGTTTCACATCTCTCAGGTACTGCACTTTTACAATATATCACCCAAATTGTGTTTTCTGTCATACATTTAGTTCTGTATAGGATGCCAATTTATGGTACTTATTTTATTTGTATACAAAATTTTCTTTTGAGAACTTGACTATCAAATATTGAGTCTAGATTTTGAATTGAGTTCAGCCACAGAAATATATTTCATAAATTTTAGTGGGCATTTCAGAGACTATATAATTTTGTTCCCAGTACATACAAATTTAGAATAATAATTATATATATTGCATAATTTGTTTCCACTGATATAACACACAAAGTGGCACCTGTTATATCAGTAATAATATTTGAAGTGGTTCTAACCAACACATGCATATGTATAGAAACTTTAAATACTTTAATTAGCAATATTTTAATTTCAGTGTTTTAGGTGTAAGCTAGCTATATATATTACCTGTATATTAGCATGAAAGAGTTTAAAATGAGTCCTTTTCGATAGCACTGAAATGTGGATATTTAAAAGACTGATTATTTTTTTTGGAAGTTTAGCTCCAAAGTAATGATTTATTTATATAGAAATGGTAAACGTTAAAAATAAAATTTTTAATTTTATTTTTAATGTTTACCACCGTTACTCCGCTAAAATAAAATTAAAAATAAAATTTTTAATTTTATTTTTAATGTTTACCATTTCTATATAAAAAAAAATATTACTTTGGAGATAAACTTCCAAAAAAAAATCAGTCTTTTAAATATTAAATATCCACATTTCAGTACTATCAAAAAGGACTCATTTTAAACCTTTTCATGTTACTATGCAGGTAATATATATATATGTAGCTTACACCTAAAACACTAATAAAATATCGAAATTTGTTGCTTTAGTAAAAATCCTCTGAAATGTAGATTCTAAAAACCACAAGTTTCAACCTCCATTTTTTTTCTGGCCGGAACTCAACTTGTCTTGAAAGACAAATTATAATAGTCGAAAAGTATTTAAAAAATATAAGGAAGTGTAATTAAATATGCACACTTTTTCATGTAGTGATATATAAAGTAAATCATATTGTTAACAAAGATTTAAACAACAAAGGAGATAGGCATCTTACTGGATAGGCACAGCCCACAGCAACTTTAGAAGGATAGTTTCACACACACTTGATCCACTTGATTATCACTTGAACTATTCTTGAAATATCGTTTCAAATATCAGTTAGAAACAGATAATACAATACAAGGAACAAACACACTCACGAGAAACACGAGACAACCACACGTTTACTCCGCTACTCTAAATCACAAAACACTTCGTTACCACCACAATCTCGACAGCAAATTCTAAGACCCAGTTGGTCACATGACATTTTCGTGCCGTGGCCTGTCTCTCTTGCTGGCCACGATTGTATGTGTGGTTAAAAAAGATGGTACTATGTGATTATGCAGCAGCTTTCGCATGATAAATGAAATTACGGTACCAGATGCTTATCCAATGGCAGACATGAATGAACTTTTAAGGACGGTATCCCAAGCTTACTTCATTAGCACAATAGATTTAATGAGGGGTTACTGGCAAATTCCCTTAGCCAAGGAAGCACAAGAATATGCAGCCTTCACCACTCACAAAGGACAATACAAATGGTCGGTTATGCCATTCGGATTAAAGGGAGCCGCTTCTATTTTTCGGTGATCCATGGACAAAATGCTAGGCTTCAGACACTGATTACTCATGTGCTTACTTAGATGATGTTGTTATTTATTCTAATACTTGGGAAGAACATTTACATCATGTGGATAAAGTTATCTGTACTTTGGAAACCGGTGGTTATACTGTTAATGCAGAATTTAGAGAGGCCAAAAACAAAACGGGGTATTAGAAGTATCTTAGGTTTATGTGGATATTATGATAAATACATTTCGGATTTTGCTATTGTGAAGTGAAGTGCTGAAGTGGCATTTCTGCAATTGAAACAGAAACTTTGCATGGCACCTGTATTATATGCACCTAAATTAGGAGAACCATACAAGTTACTCACTGATGTGTCTGAATTTTCATTTGGAGCTAGTCTCACCCAGTTGCATAATGGAAAATCCATGCCAGTTGCTTATGCTAGCCAAAAGCTCACAACGACTCGGAGTTTATTGGCCAGCTGTGTGTCGAGATGCCTATGCTACTATATGGGCCTTACAAAAATTTAAGACACTGATTTATGGTATCCCAGTTGAAATTGTGACAGATCACAATCCTCTTATATATATGACTAAATCAAAGATACAAAATTTCAAATTAGAAAGGTGGTTTTTTGCCTTGCAACATTTTGACGTTCAGTTTACCTATGTGAAGGGCAAAGACAATTTCTGGCTGACTCCCTGTCGAGATTAGAGCATCCAGGGGAGGGAAGATAGAAAACACTGTAGAATTATTTGCAAATACGGAATGGCAAACACTAATTAATTACTTTAAAAAGTATTTATCAGTGTACAGTGTGTATATTTAAATATTTTAGTGTTTTTCTTGTTATTGATTTACTAACTATTCTCATGTTGTTTTATGAAGAGTTGTTTTAGTTTTGAAACATATAGAAAATTTTAGGAAACCCCCTCTGACTGTAGCTATGTTATTATTGTAGTCGAGTTATCAGGCTGTGTTCAGCCTGGATAGCTCTTGATGAAGGAGGGGGTTGTCAGGTTTCGATGTGATACCTGGATGTAATATTGTCGTTTCATGTATATATTTGTATTTGACCTTCTATTTGTAATCCTTTATGTGAAACTGTTTCCTTTCTCCCACCACTGACTAAACTGTTTATGGCTAATATGTCTTGCTGTAATCAGCAAGACAGGTTTATGGTACCTGATCGTCAGTGATCTTGTTACGAAAATAAATTACTGAAATGAAAACGATGGTTTCAATATATAAAAAAAAGTAAAGACTAACTTTACAAAGGGTATCCAGTATGCTGGACCAAAACTGTAAACAACACTTATTCCACTCCTTGATCAATCAAGCTGGGTAGAAAAGGCCCTTTCCTGCCCAGCTTGATTGATCAAGGAGTGCAAGCCAAATGACCATCTTGTGGGACAGGGAGGTCAGCGTTGAACATCGGAGGCCCCATGAAAAGGTCAGTAGTCCTGAGTTAGTAACTGGCTGAAGCAGACATACATGAGGGCTGCTTGATGAATTGATAATTCATGTGGTGAGAGATTTTCCTCTGTTAGGTGCGTAGAGTCGCAACCTGCTAAACAATCTGCACATGATTGTTTGTAACTAGCTGAGCCATTAGCCAATATCAGTACTCCGGGAATATCTTCCATAATAAATATTTTGCTGCTGTTTTAAACTTGGATTGGTGATCATTTTGCAATTCTCAAGCGTCGAGTGCTGTGGATCAATTGCATTCTACCAGCCCCAGGAACCGACAGTCTATATTATTACAGTGGCACAGCCAAGATATAGAGGTGGGAGGGTAAATCTTTGAAAACAATTCAATATAAACTTTAAAAACTCAAAATTTAAAAAAAGTAATAAATAAAAATAAAAAGTAAAAAACATGCCGAAACACCCTAGAAAAACATTATGAATTTTTTTCTTTGGGTGTTGAAGTTTGGCGATCTTGGCTAAGTGCCAAAAGATTTGTGCACCAAAGTTAAAAAAACAAATGTCTATATCATCAGAATTTCACAGCCAATATATTTGGGGGAGGGGTAAAATCCTTTAAAACTGTTGAATGTAAACTTAAAAACTTATAATTAAAAAAAAAAACAATAAAATTCTGCTAGTGGTGATAAAAACCTTTGCTGAAATTGCCTTTCCACAGTTGGACTGATTACCATGCCAAGGAAGTTATTTTTGCTTGCTTATCCAATATCTCATTCATTTTCTGGAAATGATTGAAAATTAAAGTTTTTTGACTTGAAAGAAAAAATAACAAAAGAAAAATTAGCATACAATGTAATGTAAAAAAAAATACAGCAGGAAGTTGGCCTTTGTCATAGCCACAGATGTAGCATAAGCTCAAAGATTGGTAACTGCTTATAAATCTATGGAAATAAAATAAATTTACAGAAGTGAAAATGAAATTAAATTGATAAAAATATAAGTAAAACAATCACTGAGTGAATGGATATATAATCCACTATCAAGTCAGCGAGCATATAGGGCACATGGAAGACAAACACGGGTAATTGCTACCATCTGCTCTTGATAGGCATGACCTACCTTACATTCAGCCTTCTAGAAGGTTCAACAACAAGATCTGTTTGGTTATAATTTGTATTTGGCTCGAACACAAGGTTTTGCTAATTATTTTAAATATGTTATATGTAATGAGTACAAAGCATAATTCCAACAGTAACCAATCCCTAGTGATGATGCACAGAACCGTCCAGGTCTAGCACCTAATGTCCGACCCCGCCTTCTCGTGGTGCAGGCCGTTAGTAGCTTTCAAAAGAGATACTCTCTTTTGGAAGGGAACAGAAGGGGAGGGCTGCCAGTTCAGTATGGCCTACTGATATGGACAACTATGGCTACTTGTTTCTTTTTTTTCAACCCTGCTGAGGAGTGGTCAACTTCACAGGGTCCTGGTGCTGACCATTTATACATACTAGACTGGACTTGTTTATGGATTTGAGCTTGATTATGGATCCTGAACTTGCTGCACTGGTGGGCCTCTGTTGAGGGAGAATCTGCCACTGTGTTTCTTGTTTGCTTCTGGGTTGCCAGCCTTAAGTAAACAGAGACATGGGATACCTTATATCAGCTGGTGGATAATCCTAATCAGAGGCCATCACAGGTACCTGAACCTTACTTTGCTAGTTGGGCATCGTCAAGCCTAAACTGGAGTAATGTGTCTCAGGCAGGCCATGTGGCTCTTGAAAAAGTCCACTTGAAAAGGTGGTGCCTGAAGTTCCTACCAGCATCGGTGACTTCAGCCTTTAGCGGAGGAGGAACGGGTCTTTGCCCCATGCCTGCGATCAGGGGGCTGTTTGATATTGTTGGCCCTACCAATCTCAATAAACCTAATTTCTTTAAAAATCCTACTAATCATTTTCTCTCTGCAGGAACGTGAGGACATTACATAGAGATTATTCTCTTGATGTCCTCATGCAGGAATTCCAGCGCTATAACCTAGATATTCTAGGCTTGCAAGAGACCAGATGGACAGGTAAAGGTGAGATACTTAAAAATAACATTAAATTTATCTTTACAGGGAGGGAGGATGGAAAGCATCACCAAGGCGTGGGTCTGCTGCTCAGCAGACATGCCAGTGATGTTCTTCTAGGATATGACTGCATTAATGAAAGATATCTTCGAGCAAAATTTAAAACAAAAATTAAAGACTTGAATGTCATCTGTTGTTATGCCCCCACAGAGGACGCTGATGAGGATGAGAAGGATAGGTTTTACAGACAACTTCAGGATATTTTGAATTCTGTCAAGAAAGGAGATATTACCCTTGTTCTTGGTGACTTCAATGCTAAAGTTGGTACCAACTCTGACCTTTGGGGAAGAGTAATAGGCCCTTTTGGTATTGGTAGCTGCAATGGCAATGAGCAACGTCTCCTACAGGTAAGTAAACTCAATGGTTTCAGAATAACTAACACATTACAAACACCGTGACATACATAAATACACATGGGTTTCACCTGATGGGCTGCATAGGAATATGATTGATTATATATTAATTAACAGCAAATGGGCTAGTTCTGTTAGAAATACCAGGGCATATAGGGGAGCTGAAATTGGATCTGACCATTACCTTGTTAAAAGTGTCTTGCAACTTAAACTTAAAAAGTGTTGTGCTAGGGTTAAAAAATTTACCTTTAATACTGAAGCTCTGAAAGACCCAGTTATAGCTAAAGCTTACCATGGTAGGTTACTTAGTCATTATGACAGTCATGGTGTGCTTAATACTGAAGTTGAGGAAGAATGGGGCCATTTTAAAACAGGCTTTTTTGGAAACTAACAGTACTCTTTTAAGGAAAAACGAGCAGAGGAGACAGAATTATTTAAGTGATAAGGCACTTGAGCTTATTTCTGAAAGAAGGAACTGCAGGAATGTCCTTAATCAGTACCTTACTAGTCCTAATAGAAAGGATTACAGAGAGCTTAATAAACGTGTAAAGGATCAGTTGGCTTGATGGATTGGTTGACAACATTAGAATCTCTGGCTTGATGGATTGGCTGACAAAGCTGAGGAAGCAGTTAGGCAGCACAACAGCAGAGAGCTGTACCAGATAGTTAATGTTTTATGTGGTAGAAAACGGACAGGTATACAGGGATTGAAGGATAAACAAGGTAAGGTTATAGAATGTGAGGATTCTGTCATGGGTAGGTGGGCTGAGCATTTCAGTGATGTTCTAAACAATGTGGTTAGTTCTACTCCCATTGTTTGTAATTATGATAGAGGCATTGGTGGCTTTAATGTTGGCCCTATAACAGAATCTGAATTTTTTCTGGCTACGAAAATGCTTGGAGCTGGGAATGCTTCAGTTACCACTTGGATGACTGAAATTTTGAATATCTTTTATGAAATAGGCATGGTTCATAAGAATTTTACCAGAGCTATTATTATCCCTATTTTCAAAAAAGGTGATCGCAGTTCTTGTGATAACTATAGGGGTATCAGCCTACTCTCTGTTCCAGGTAAAGTTCTTTCTATGATTGTGCTTAATAGAATTAAGAATCTGGTTGACAGTCAATTGTGTGATGAACAATGTGGATTCAGAAGTGGTAGGGGATGTGTGTTAATCAGATATTTTCACTTAGGCAGATTCTTGAGAAATGTTTAGAGTTTCAGAAACCTTTGGTTGCTAGCTTTGTTGATTTCAAAAAGGCTTTCAACTCTGTTGATCGTCATAATTTGTTGTTGATTGTGAGATCATATGGTGTACCAGATAAGTTAGTTAACATAATGAAAGCTCTCTATAATAACACTGAGTCGTGTGTGAGAGTTGGTAAGGCTTGTAGCAATTGGTTTAGCATTGCTTCTGGTTTTTGACAAGGGTGCATTTTGTCTCCTTTTCTCTTTAGCCTGGTTATTGATTATGTTATGCGAAATTCACTTCAAGGGAAAGATTTTGGCCTTAAATGGGCTGGAGATATGAAAATTTCTGATTTAGATTATGCTGATGATTTAGCCCTTTTGACAAATGATGTTGATGAGATGAACTCTTTCATTCGAGTTGTTGATGAAATTGGTAGTAGAGTAGGTTTGGTTATAAACAGAGAGAAAACTAAAGTGATAAAAATTGGTCAGGCAGGCTGTGATTCAGTTAGTCTGAATGGTTGCAGTCTTGAGCAGGTGTCACAGTTTAATTATCTTGGGAGCTATGTAACAGATACTGGTGAGTGTGTCTTAAGGTTAACAGACGAATAGGGATTGTTGCAGGGACTTTTAAGAATCTATTAAGAGTGGAGAAATGAGCGTATATACCTAAAGACTAAAATTAGACTGTATAATAGTTTGGTTCTTTCTGAGGTTAATTATGGTAGTGAAACTTGGACACTTTGTAAACAAGATAACAGGAAACTAGATGCTTTTGATTCTAGAAGCTTATGCAGTATCTTGGGCATTACGTGGTTCAACTTTGTAACTAATGATGAGGTTAGGGAAAGGAGTTTGCAACCTCCTTTAAGCAGCATATTGTGCAGAGAGAGACTCCGCTGGTTTAGTCATGTTGCCCGTAATTATTGATTGGTGAATAGGGTTATGAACAGTGTGCCTAAAGGCCTCAGAAAGAAGGGGAGACCTAAGATGCGGTGGGCAGACAATGTCAAACAGGACCTTGTTAGAATTGGTGTGCAGTGGCCAGATGCAGTAGACGTAGCTCAGGACAGGCTTGCTTGGAGAACTAAATTGCACAGTCTGGTTGGACCTTTGTAGCCCATGGCTGCTTGAGGATGATGATGATGATCTTGACTCTTGGAAGAATTGTATAGGAAAAATCATTTGAGTCTGAACATATCAAAATGCTCTATAGTTAGTTATATATATATATAAAAAAAATTATTCTCTATGACTATTTTATTAAAAATACTAAATTGAATCTTAAAGATGATATTTCTGATCTTGGCATATGTTTTGATGCAAAATTATGCTTTATAATTCATGTTCAACTAATTGTATCTACAGGATATAAGTATTTAGGATATATATTTAAAAAAAAAATATGACTTACAAAGAAATTAAAAAAAATATTTTATGTAATTCAATAGTGAGATCAAGGTTACAGTACAGCTCACTGATTTGGATACCATATTATAATAATTATAGTCAGCTATTGGAAAGAGTCAAAAATGAATTTTTAAGATATGTGAATTGCAAAATATCAGACCATTATGTATGTGATATGCCAATAGCTGATTTAATTAACTTGTAAAAATGTTTTTCAACTAGTTTGCCTAGTTCTATTGATGACATAAAATTAATGAATACTTTCAACTTTTATGTTCCAAGTTCAATTCTAAAAACAAGTTAGTACTAAGGACAGATTTTTTCTGAACTAACTCTGTAAAGAAGTTTTCCATGAGTAAATTTTATTGTTTAATTAATTTATACCACAGCAAAACTGCCAACCTTTCACCACGAAAATTACTATCAGGAAAAACTGAAAATCAGAGGAAATTGGAGCACAGCAGTTCTGTCTTTTATGGTGTTCCTGTGGCCTTTTTTTAATGCATTGCAATAATGCATTCCATCAAGGAGGATGGCAATGAAGTTGTTGAGTCAAAATTGAGCATACTCATAGGAGTAATGGTGATGAAAAAATTTAGTTCTTCCAGAATTATACCAAATTTTTTAAAATTTCTTCTGTAGAAAAAACTCTATTAAAATATGTGATTTAAACTAATGAAAAATGCTTTTCAATATCACATTAAAAAGAATATTCAGCTTCTTGAAAAGTTCTACAAATAATAACCTAAACAATTGTATTACTAGCAGTTGAAGAGGCCATACAAGGAGAATGCACTGAGTAAAGAATATAATGATACATACTTATTTTTAAGAATAAAATTTTGTTTTTGCAAATGAAAGAAAACCACCAGAAGTAATAGTATCTAAGACATATTTTCCTAACTGCGAATGTAACGAATGTTGGTCAGTACCATCTGGATCTGCGTGTTTCAACAGCCTATTATCACTAACAAACAAGCATTCATTTCGTAATTGAAAAAAAAAAAAAAAAAACTTGCAAAAATCAAGAATCACTTTGGAGAGACTATTCCTAACAAGTCCATACTGCTAAACAACTAATTGCTATTCCAAAATTGAAGAAAACCCCAGAACAAAATTATCGGAGACAACCACTTTAACCTGAACACACTGCTGAACAACAAATTGCCTTTCCACCCTTTTTACTCACCCCACAGAATACATAAATCTTATAACAAGCTTAAAAAACAAAATTGTAAACAATTCACCTCGATCCACAGTATAAAAAATAGGTCCCAGAACTAAATAATCCAATCAGAGAAAACAAGTCTAAAAACATGAATTATTACAAACAATTTACTACTTATTACACCATCTAGTTAATGAGTGCCATAAACTACAGGAGGCACCTATAAATTGAGTATTAGTTACTTTATTAAAATGTAGTTACATAATATAAAAAAGTCTCAGCCCCTTGTGAGCACCGATCACTTATAGGAGAAAATAAAATAGCTTTCCCATTGAAGCAATCTAAGTTTAGTGATGATATTCTATTGTACCTACTAAGTGATTATGAATTAAATATCCTATAAAATGCAAAATATGACAAAAAGTTTAAATTTGTTTAGTTACATTTTTGGCATGCGTGCTTCTTCATGTTAACGAAATTTGACTTCATCACTAATAATCAACAAAAGGTATATCTCAAAAGTTAACATTTGCAATATAGAGTGAATAGCAAAAATTATGTTCCCCTTTCTCCAATATTTTTTTTTGCACAGTGTTTGGATCATCAGCAGTAGTAAGCTTCATATGCAGCACATGAAATTTGTACATTTTTTTATATTAAAGTTAATCTTAATCGCTAATAATTAATATTCAATATGTAGGCATATCCCCTGATTAACAATAGATCAATCAATCTATTTCAAAAGTTAGCTTTACAATGCATCAGGGTTGAGTTGTTTTACCTCTGAGCGGCACTTTTTTGCACACCATGGGCTAAATGGTCAGGTCACAAGGACCCCGAAGGCTCAGAGAAGGTTGGGGGAGGGGACCCACTGGAACAGCTGTTGGGAGTCAGATGGTAGTCTCCTGTCAAGGCCATCCAGCATGTTCTTTAACATGCACAGGGTATGGCTCTCCTGCACATGGTGCCAAGGCTTTATGTCTCATCCGATAGACGGTGGCCTTTCCATGCCTATCGATGTCCCCTGCTGACAGTACGTTAGGAATAGCAACAAATGCTATTGTGACTTTTTTTTTAAAGCACTTGCATCGCAGGCACTAACTGCTTGCCATGCAGCATGGGAAGCAGTGGCTTGCCACAGCCAAGTCACTACATCCTTTTTTTTTATATTAACAAAAGTTAAAAATAGTAGCAAATTATTAATAACTAACAATCAATATGTAAATATGATTAGCTGATTAATAATCTGCTAATAGACTGAGTGGCATTTTCATGCAGCTCAAACATAAAACAAATGTACATACCTCTTTTAATCATCTGCCGAGTTACGAAGTTATGGTGAAACAAAACTGACATTGACCAACAAATGAAAAGTGAAATGCAATAGGAAGAGAAGTACAAAATTTAATATAATTAACCCCTTCCGTACGAGTCGATATTAGCACCATGCCGCACAATACGAATGTTTAACTCCAACAGTGGAGGCATTCATAGGGAAGGGGTTAAAGGTGCCTCAACTCTAGTGAAAGGAAAGACACACTTTAGTAAAAAAATCCCTAATCAACTCAAAAGCCCAGCCAAGATAAAAAAAAAGACTGGCATGAGACCCATTCAAGTTGCATTGCCAGTCAAGGCCCACAGATCAGGGAAGTTCTCTAATCTGTATTTTTTTCTTCACTCTGAAGTTTCCGATTCTAAGTAATCTAGTTAGTGTTTAATTGAGCAGAGCTCGGAAAATTTAGTAAAGTTCAATAAATCCCCATTTAGGTTAAAAGAATTTAGGTGTGGACTTTGTCATGTGTTCTGTTCAAAAATGGTCAGCTGGAGTCATATATTCCCTCTGACTGGTGTGCAGGTGAGCCCATAAGCAGGGACAGATTAGGGAGTGGGGACACAGCTGCACCTTTAGTACAGTAAAAGAGCTAAATCGGAAACAATTCTTCCCTTTCATTAACATTCTCCTTTTAGGAAAAGGGCAAAAATACTGTACAATTTGAAGGCAGATTTTCATTAGTGTAAAACTGAACCCCCACCCCCCCTAAAATTGGATTTTCAAAAACAAAATCGGATTTTCAGATTTTAAACCAAAAATCAGAGAAAATCCGATGAAATTGGAGAAGTTGGCAGCTTTGCCACAGAGAGTTGGATTTGTTTGCAGTGACAATGGATGAGTACAGATCTAAGTGTATGTTGTTATTATCTAGTTGATGATTTTGTCTGTCTATATTTTAAGCATTGACATTGAATTTGGAAATGTTATGATTAATGAAACAATGTTACTGTATTGTTATGAATTTTTATGTGACAACTGTATTAGCTTTTTCGTATTTTTTATTATTTTTTTTATTTTTACTTATTTTATTATTAACATTTTGTGCAAAATTGCTGTTTATATGTGTATATGTATACAGTGATTATTGTAATTGGATCCTAGATCTGTTGTAGTCATATAATTAAATAAATTGTTTTTAGGCATTATAATATGACCATATTTATCTATTGTTACTTCATTTATTTTTTAGGTAGCTCAGCAATGCAAAGAAAATATTTTTGCAATACAAACATTAAAAGATTTCCAATATATTGAAGATAATAAAGATCAAGGTATGAATGTTAGAGAAAAATCGAAGCAGTTAGTAACACTTCTCAAAGATGATGAACGGTTGAAAAATGAAAGGGCACGAGCTCTGAAAGCTAAAGAACGATTTGCTCAAGCAACATCACACGCTGGTAGTGAAGCATCGGGAAAAGTAAGTTGTATGCAGGTATTAGAGAAAGTGAATTCACAAATGTTTCTTATATTTATTTCCAGTACAATATCTCTTATTGCTAAGCTATATTATTAGATAGTAACAGTAGATTTCTATTGGATTAGCTCAAGAAAAAATTAATTCACACAATGAATGTAACATTATGTTCTGATATCTTTATTATTGTTCAGTATCTGTAGTCATAAAATGTTTTGAGTATGCCAAGAGTTTTGCATAAGTTAATCTACTGCATACAGTACAGCTTGAATGGTTGCATTGCCACAGGAGGCCAGTTACTAGTCCAGGTAATTATTAATATAAAGTACTGATGCTGTCACTGGGCATGGGATCAAACTCCTATGGTTAAAACTGAAATTTTTGCTAACTCTTCACTTGTTTAGAGTTCTGTGATGTAGTGCATTGGATTTCTCACTAATAACGCTAAATTTGCATGCTGAGCAAAAGAAATGCATCTTTTTGTGTTTATTGGAAGTCTACAATTAAAAAAGACTTTACTCAGAAATTAATTAAAATAAATAAAAATTTTCTATCATTGAGCAATAAAATTTTTAAATTTCATTCTTCAAACTATTTGCATGTTAAAAGTTTTTAGTAAAAAACTCAAAAGCTTTTTAGAGCAAAGAACGCTCCTTCAGTGAAGGTGGTAACATTAGGGTTGTTGAGAGATTCTTTCTGTATCCTGTGAAGAGTGATTCCCGTGTCTTGATTGCAGGTGGTGATGGACGAGGTCATTTTTTCAATAACCTCGTGGACTATGGTTTCTTAGTAAGTGGGTGCACATCTTCATCATCATCCTCAAGCAGCCATGGGCTACAGAGGTCCAACCAGACCGTTCAATTTCTTTCTCAAAGCAAGTCTATCCTGAGCTACATCTGCTGCATCTGGCCACTGTGCACCATTTCTAATAAGGTCCTGTTTGACATTATCTGCCCACCGCATCCTAGGTCTCCCCCTCTTTCTGAGGCCTTTAAGCACACTGTTCATAACCCTATTCACTAATATATAATTATCCATACGAGCAACATGGCCAAACCAATGGAGTCTCTCTCTCTGCACAATATGCTGCTTAAAGGAGGTTGCCGACTCTTTTGCCTAACTTCACATTAGTTGCAAAGTTGAACCACCCAATGCCCAAGATACTATGTAAGCATCTAGAATCAAAAGCATCTAGTTTCCTATTATCTTGTTTGCAAAGTGTCCAAGTTTCACTACCACAACTAACCCTAGAAAGAAAAACTATTATGCAGTCTAATTTTAGTCTTTTTAATTAGGATATGCCTATTTCTCCACACTCTCCATAGATTCTTAAAAGTTCTGGAAGAAATCTCTATTCATCTGTTATTCTCATGCCGCACATCACCAGTATCTATTACATAGCTCCCAAGATAATTAAACTGTGACACCTGCTCAAGACTGCAACCATTCAGATGAACTAAATCACAGCCTGACTGACCAATTTTCATCACTTTAGTTTTCTCTCTGTTTATAACCAAACCTACCCTACTACCAGTTTCATTAACAGCTCTAATGAAAGAGTTCATCTCATCAACATCATTTGCCAAAAGGGCTAAATCATCAGCATAGCCTAAATCAGAAATTTTCATGTCTCCAACCCATTTAAGGCCAAAATCTTTCCCTTGAAGTGAATTTTGCATTACATAATCAATAACCAAACTAGAGAGAAAAGGAGACAAAATGCACCCTTGTCGAACACCAGAAGTAATGTTAAACTAATTGCTACAAGACTTACCAACTCTCACACATGACTCAGTGTTATTATAAGGAGCTTTCATTATGTTAACTAACTTGTCTGGTATACTGTATGATCTCACATATCAACCACAAATTAGAAAGTTCTTCATGCCTCATATCAACCACAAATTATGACGATCAGCAGAGTCAAAAGCTTTTTTGAAATCAACGAAGCTAGCAATCGAAGGTTTCTGAAACTCTAAACATTTCTCAAGAATCTGCCTAAGTGAAAATATATGATCTACACATCCCCTACCATTTCTGAATTCACATTGTTCATCACGCAATTGACTGTCAACTAGATTCTTAATTCTATTAATCACAATCATGGAAAGAACTTTACCTGGAACAGAGAGTAGGCTGATACTCCTTTAGTTATCACAAGAACTGCGATCACTTTTTTTGCAAATAGGGATACCAATAGCTCTGTTAAAATCCTTAGGAACCATGCCTTTATCATAAAAGATATTCAGAATTTCAGTCATCCAAGTGGTTGCCGAAACATTCCCAGCTCTAAGCATTTCCGTAGTAATTTCATCGACCCCTGGGAATTTCTGAAGTTTAAGTTTAGAAATAGCCAAAATAACTTCAGATTGTGTTATAGGGCCGACATCTATCATCATTGCAAACAATGGGAGTAGAACAAACCACATTGTTTAGAACATCACTAAAATGCTCATCCCACCTAGCCATGACTATTAGGACTAGTAGGGTATTGATTAAGGACATTCCTGCAGTTCTTTCTTTCCGAAATAAGCTCAAGCGCCTTATCACTCAGATAATTCTGTCTCCTCTGCTCCTTTTTTCGTAAAAGAGTACTGTTAGTGTCCAAAAAAGCCTGTTTAAAATGATCCCATTCTTCCTCAACTTCAGTAGTAAGCATACCATAACTGTCATAATGATTAAGTAACCTATCATGGTAAGCTTTGGCTATAGCTGGGTCTTTCAGAGCTTCAGTATTAAAAGTAAATTTTTTAACCCTAGCACAACACTTTTTATGTTTAAGTTGCAAGACACTTTTAACAATGGTCAGATCCAATTTCAGCTCCCCTATATGCCCTGGTATTCTTAACAGAACTAGCCCATTTGCTGTTAATCAATATATAATCAATCATATTTTTATGCAGCCCATTGGGTGAAACCCATGTGTACTTATGTATTTCATGGTGTTTGTAATAAGTGTTAGTTATTCTGAAACCATTGAGTTTACTTACCTGTAGGAGACGTCCATTGCAGCTACCAATACCAAAAGGGCCTATCACCCCTCCTCAAAGGTCATAGTCAGTACCAACTTTGGCATTGAAGTTACCTAGAACAAGGGTAATATCGCCTTTCTTGACAGAATTCAAAATATCCTGAAGTTGTCTGTAAAACCTATCCTTCTCATCCTCATCCTCAGTGGGGGCATAACAGCAGATAACATTCAAGTCTTTAACGCTTGTCTGAAATTTTGTTGTAAGAAACCTTTCATTAATGCACTCGTATCCTAGAAGAGCATCACTAGCGTGTCTGCTGAGAAGCAGACCCACGCCTTGATGATGCTTGTTGTTGTCTCTCCCTGAAAAGAGAAATTTAAGATTATTTTTAAGAATCTGACCTTTATCTTTATCACACAAAACATTTCCTTATCTACCTTTCCTGTATTTTCTTTATCCTTTATCTACCACACAAAACATTAACTATCTGGTACAGCTCTCTGCTGTTGTGCTGTCTAACTGCTTCCTCGGCTTTGTCAGGCAAGCCATCAAGTCAAAGATTCTTAGCAGCAGATAACTGATCTTTTACACGTTTATTAAGTTCTCTGTAATGCTTTCTATTAGGACTAGTAGGGTATTGATTAAGGATATTCCTGCAGTTCTTTCTTTCCAAAATAAGCTCAAGTGTCTTATCACTCAGATAATTCTGTCTCTTCTGCTCCTTTTTTCCAAAAAGAGTACTGTTAGTGTCCAAAAAAGCCTGTTTAAAATGATCTCATTCTTCCTCAACTTCAGTAGTAAGCATACCATGACTGTCATAATGATTAAGTAACCTATCATGGTAAGCTTTGGCTATAACTGGATCTTTCAGAACTTCAGTATTAAAAGTAAATTTTTTAACCCTAGCACAACACTTTTTAAAGTTTAAGTTGCAAGACACTTTTAACAAGGTACTGGTCAGAACCAATTTCAGCTCCCCTATATGCCCTGGTATTCCTAACAGAACTAGCCCATTTGCTGTTAATTAATATGTAATCAATCATATTCTTATGCAGCCCATCAGGTGAAACCCATGTGTACTTATGAATTTCATGGTGTTTGTAATAAGTGTTAGTTATTCTGAAACCATTGAGTTTATTTACCTGTAGGAGACGTTGTCCATTGCCATTGCAGCTACCAATACCAAAAGGGCCTATCACCCCTCCTCAAAGGTCAGAGTCAGTACCATCTTTGGCATTGAAGTTTCCTAGAACAAGGGTAATATCACCTTTCTTGACAGAATTCAAAATATCTTGAAGTTGTCAGTAAAACCTGTCCTTCTCATCCTCATCAGCAACCTCAGAGGGGGCATAACAGCAGATAACATTTAAGTCTTTAACGCTTGTCTGAAATTTTGCTGTAAGAAACCTTTTATTAATGCACTCATATCAGTAGTACTAGCGTGTCTGCTGAGAAGCAGACCCACGCCTTGGTGATGTTTATTGTTTTCCCTCCTGAAAAGAGAAATTTAAGATTATTTTTAAGATTCTGTCCTTTATCTCTCCATCTGGTCTCTTGCAAGCTGAGGATATCTAAATTATAATGTTTGAATTTTTGTGTGAGGACATCAAGAGAAAAAGCTCTGTGCAGAATCCTCAAATTCCAACTACCTATGGAGAGAAAATGGTTAGCGGGATGCTTAAAGAAACTATGTTTAATGAGAGAAGGAATGCCGACAATATCAAACAGCCCCCTAATCGCAGACATGGGGCAAAGACCCGTTTTCCCACCTCTAAAGGCTGAAGCCATCTATACTGGAAGACTTCCTCCAATGTAGAATTTGATGATGCCAGTAGAAGCAAAGAGTTCAGGTGCCTGCGATCACCTCTGCTCAGGATTATCCACCAGCTGATAAACATATCCTGTGAATCCATTCACTTGGGGCTGTCAACTCACAAACAGAAAACACAGCGGAAGATTCTCCCTCCACAGAAGCCCACCAGAGCAGCAAATTCAGGATCCATAATCAAGCTCAGAGCCATAATTCCATTCAGTTTGGTATATATGGTCAGCACCAGGACCCTGTGTGATGCTGGCCATATAGTGTGCTCCTAGTCTATGGTTGCTGTGTTTGTCTTGCCCGCTTTGCAGTGGCAGTCTTAAGTTTGTTTTGTCTGGCATCTGTTTGATATTCTGTGAACCTTTCCTGTACCAAACATATGGTTTTTCTGATATAGTAGACAACAGAATTATCCAGCAGATGTAGGGAAATCTGTATGTGCCCTATTTCAATAGAAAAAGATGACTAGTTTTATTTTAAGTTTTTTTAGAATTATATATTAAAACAAAAGCATCTGGCAATGAAAATGTAAATTTATTTTAAAATAAATTAATGGATTGGAATAATTATAATGCATATGAATAAGAAAGGTATGTATTTCTGAATAACAATAAAAAAAAATTTCTTGAACAACAAAATTGCTCTCATTTTATAATTTTTTTCTTCTTGATACTATACTTTGAGAAAAGTTCAGGCATTTCACCAACTCTGCTGAGTCATATAAGTATATAGCACTGCTCAATTAAGGGTATTTAGCCACTATTATGCTGTTGAATTATGATGATGTCAATTGGGTACAGAGGAAAGTTGTCTTGAGCAGGGTGGGATCTGAATCCATAACCTCCTGATAAACATGTCAGGTGCTCTGTCTGTCACGTCAGGTACCCTGAGGCGAGAAAGCTCGAACTGCAAGAAAGCACATCTCTGCAATGGCTTCTGTGGCATTGCAGACTGATATCAGCATCCCAATGTCTGAGCCTTTCTTACCTGCTGTGAAGTACCTCTTACAGCAGATGAAACTGAAGTCAGTATCCATCTCGACATCCACTCTGGTTTCCATTCCTGCTGTGGCAGCTTCTACTTCTACCACACGAAGACTTCTTCCTACCTGACCGCAGACAGCTAGATCTTCTAAACCAAAGCCCCCCCCCCAAAAAAAAAAACAAACAAAGGCCCCACTAGGGCCCAAAAAGAGATGTTATTTCCTGCTCATATGCTAGTCTCTGACCCATGTCCCTTGGATGACTCCAAGAACATGGATACAGATTGCCCTAATTTTCCAAAACTGTTGTCGGCAATGGTAAAGATTAATTGAAAGTCACTGTCTGTTCATACTCCTAAAACCAGAGGTGGCCACACTCCTACAATGAAATTGTTTTGGATTCCAGAGGAATCTTGATGATATCAAGGTCCTCCTTCAGGCACTCGAGCCCATCTATGTGTCTCTGCAGGAGATCTGAATGGACTGTATCATCCATGCAGCTGCTCCGACTATTCCTCAGACCTCTATACAGTTTACTCATTTTCCGAAACTGTAGGGGAATTCTCACTGCATTACAGCTTTTAAGGCTCAGAACAAAGCTTGGTAGGTGTTTCGGATACATCTGACATCCTCCAACTTTGAAGTTTTCAAGCTTTCCAGGTCAAAAGCTAATTTCGCCCACCCCAGAGCCAGAAGGAATCCTGGATCAAATGTACGTCTTCTATCATCCTCATTACCAGTTCTAAGGTTGTGTGGGATAAAATTCGGAAGAGGAGTGAGAGCTACATGTCTCAATCATTTTCGATCCTGGAACAATGGACAGCCAATTGCTGATCCTCAAGTAGTTGCCAACACTCTGGTGGAATCTTTTTCCTCCGTTTCTTCCTTGTCCTCTAGTTCCCCCAATTTCTGGCTCTGAAGAGCAAGACCAAACACTCTCCACTGTCTTTCCACTAGCATGGCTTAGAGCCTTATAACAGGCCATTCACAGTGGAGGAGCTTTGTTTTGCTTTGCTCTGCACTCTTCTCATGCATCTGCTGTCAGGCCAGATAATGTCTATTATGCCATGCTCCAACATCTCGCATCATCTAGTAAGAATCTGCTGCTCCGTTTTTTCAATAACATTTTTATCAAGGAGCAGTTTCCAGATGCATGGTGGGAGGCTACGTTTTGGCCTTCCCCAAATCAGGCAAGGATCCAAAGATTCCTTCCAGATATGGTCCCATTGTCTTGACTAGCTGCATAAGCAAGGTGTTGAAAAGAATGGTAAATGCCAGACTGATCTGGTATTTGGAACACTGTGGGCCTTCTTTCAAACACCCAGTGTGACTTTCGCAGGCAGTGATCTACCTTAGACCACCTGATCCGTCTCAAAATAGCGATCAAGAATTCATTTTTACATAAAGAGCACCTGGTGTCAGTATGCTTTGACATCTAAAAAGCTTACAACATTGCATAGAGATTCAACATTCTTCATGACCTCCATGCCTTCAGCTTGAGAAATCACATGATGATTTTCATTTCCAACTTTTTATCATCATTCTTTTCATGTTGGGAACACTGTTATGGCCTTTCCCCCAAGAACAGGGGGTGCCACAAGGCTGTGTCCTGAGTGTTACACTTTTCTCTGTCAGGATCAATTTGATTACTCGACAACATCCTCTGACTCTAGGCAATGCCCTCTGTTGATGGACAATCTTGTCATCTTTTGCTCATTATCCAGCATGAGAGCCATTGAACAACACTGTGAACTGCTCTGAACAATCTCAGTTTGGGCAATGGCCAATGGGTTTCATTCTCTTCACAGAAGACCATTTGTGTGCACTTTTGCCACAAGTGTAATCTCTATCTGGATCCTGAACTGTGGTTTGCAGGTACCATCATTCCAGTTGTGGTAGAGACCAAGTTTAAGAAACCAGGTTTAAAGGTGGCAGAGACCAAATTTCTTAAACTTGGTCTCTGCCACCTCATTACCCTTAAGAAACTTGGTCTCAGGGGTAATGACATCTCCTCATCTTCTTCCAGAAATTGACCTTTTTACCCCATATTCATCATCTCAGGTCCAAATGCATGTGGGCATTGAAGGTTCTCTCCTCCCTCTCGTTAGGAACAGACTGATGTTCTTTGCTCTGTCTCTACCATGTACTTGCCCAAATGAAACTGGACTACAGATCACCAATGATTCTGCTCAGAATTCATTGGTGAGGGTACTAGATGTCTTTCCTATGTGTTTTGCATGGGGTTGTCTTTCCACACCTCACTGATCCAGAGTCTTTATGTTGAAACCAATGAACCATCTTTATCTATTTGTCATCAGCAGTTGTCCCTACATTATGCTTTGAACTTGAGTTCCCTATCATGCCATATTATTTTGGACTGTTTTTAGTTCGCAGTTGGAGATGCTTTACACAAATCGCCCAACTGCCATTCGTTCTTCGGTTTGTGTGTCCATGACTGCCTCAGAGAATCAACATCAGTTTTGATAACCTTGCTATGGCTGATTGTTTCCCCTTTCTGCGACTTCCTCTCTTTGCAGGGTGGGGAAGGCCTTTACCCTTGAATGTGTGCACCAATGACTCTTTGCCAGCCATCGTGCTGAGCACCCAGGCTTTTTGCCCATCTTTATAGATGGCTCGAAGTCCAGCACTTCAGTGGGATCAGCCATGGTCTGCAGTGTTCCATCTTCACTGCAGAGTTACATGCTATCAGCCTCGCCTTTGACCACACAGCGACTAAGCATTGTCGGTGTGTCCTCTACATTGACTTGCCTAGCTCACTAAAGGCTTTGTTCTCGGTGAGGCATTTGCCTCACCCTGTTCTTTTGAAGATATGTCAGCAGCTCCATTGTTTGGCATCTACTACCACCATCATCTTCTGTTGGGTGCCGGCCATGTTGGGATCAGGGGTAATGAATGGCAGATACCACTGCCTATCACTTCTGTGGAGTAGAAATCTCGATTCATCAGAAAAGGCAACCTTTTTCCACTCTTCCACTGTCCAATGATGGTAGTCCCATGTGAATTGCAGGCATTGTTGCTGATGGACCTTGATTAACATGAGTGCCTTTACGCAGTGTCGACTCTGAAGACCCTTGTGTAACAGGGTTCACTCTACTGTTATCGGCAACGTATCTGGGTGCTCCAGCATTCATTTGAGGGGTCAATTGCTGCGCTGTTGTGCATTGATTGCCCTTTCCCAGTCAACAGAGGCGACATTCTCCTATGGGGGTGATGGCCTTTGGGGATCCACAGTTATGACGTCTGGAGGTACTCAGTGTGCCAGCGGTCCATTCTTGGTACACCCTTACTACAGCACCTCTCAAACAGCCCACGAAGTCTGCTGTTTCCGAGATGCTTTCACCTTTGGCACAGTAGCCGATGATCATTCCTTTTTGAATGTCCATCAGATCAATACCTCTACCCATTGTGCTCATGTTGCACACTATGGTTCATCTGTCATGGCTGGCCTCTTATATCGCCATGTGGTCGACCTTGTCTCGTGCACTCTGTGACATGCCTGGGCGGGCATACTGTGATTCGTGGGTGGTCATATTATTCTGATATGACTGTGTATATACCTATTTCTCCACACTCTTCCGAGATTCTGAAAAGTTGCAACAGCAATCTCTATTCTTCTCATCATTGCAATTATCTGAATCCTCTCTTAGCTAATTGACCAGCATCAATCTTACACTGGAGTAATGTGTCTCAGGCTAACCAGTTTCTATCTAAATTCTAGTTCTTGATAAGATCCACTTAAAAAGGAGGTGCCTGAAGGTATAGCATGGTTGGCTTCAGCCTTTAGAGGTGGGGCAATGGATCTTTGCCCCATGCATGTGATTAGGGGGCTGTTTGATATTGTTGGGCCTACCTATCTCAATAAATCTAGTTTCTTTAAAAATCCTACTAATTATTTTCTCTCTGCAGGTATGTGGAACGTTGCATAGATATTATTCTCTTGATATCCTCACACAGGAATTCCATTGTTATAGCCTAGATATTCTAGGCTTGCAAGAGTCAGTTCTATACATGGTAGTTCCAAGTCCTTTCCAAGACCAATGGTGTCCCCTACTGAATGAGGGCAGGGTGGGGGTTTAGTAGAGACTAATCTCACTGATGGGACTTGAACTTGCAAACTGCAGATTATGAGCTTGGTGCACTAATGATTGAACCAACTCCTACCCTGAAGATATTAAGTTAACACACTTCAAAGCAATTTCTGTTAGTATATATATAACTTTCTTAAATTGGTCAAAATACACCCAATTCTGTTTTTACACGGATTTTTTTTTGCACGATTTTGATTTAACATGGTGTAGAAAAAAATTCCAATTCTCTTTTTACACGATTTTGATGTAACACAGTTCAAACGACACCTTTTTAAAAATCTGCATTTGAATTTAATTCTATAGAAACATATTTTGTGCACTAAAATTCCCGAAATAAAAACTACACTAACATAACTACACAACAGGTTTTCTCTATTTTATTCTCTATTTTATGGAAAAATGTGCATAACCTGCTTTATTCAGGATAAAGTGGCAACATTGAGTTCCGTGAATTCCTTTCAATTTCATTTTCAATACATATGTTAGTCTTTGTCTCTCATATCATGTTTAAAGTTAGAAGTGTTTAGATGTTTAATAGAAGAAATTGAAAAAATTTTGTTTAGTTTTTTGAAGTTTTGTGTGCATAATATAAATTTATTAAATTTTGTTGATAGGTAATTTACAATTTTTCATCATCTGATTTATTAACTACATTCAAATATTTTTTGTAAGCCTTACCATGATATCAGATAATTAGAGTATACAAAAGCAGAAAAGGAAAGCTATCTTTTTGGATACTAAGATCCAAATTTTAGATCGTCTTGCAACTGGAGAAGGTTCAACATCCATAGGTAAATATTTTGGTTTGAACGAAGAACCATCAAGAAAAATGAAGATGCTATTAGAAAATCTGTGCTTTCTGGAACAAAATTGAACACTAAGTCATCATTGTACACAAGAGATATTGTAAAACTGAAGATGGAAAAGGCACTAGTAATGTGGATAGAAGATGACTTGTAAAAAAGAATACCTCTAGAAGGAAATACCATCAAACAGATGGCATTATGAATATATAAGCGATGCAAGAAATGGAACCAACCACATCATCTCAGTTAAACAAAAATTATAATTTTCTGTAGTCACTGGAAGGAGAGCTATGCACCAATCCCCTGTGATGATGCATAGAACCGGCCAGGCCTAGCACCTAATGTCCGACCCCGCCTTCTCGTGGTCCGGACCGTTAGTAACTTTCAAAAGAGATACTCTCTTGTGGAAGTGAACGGAAGGGGAGGGCTGCCAGATAAGTGTGGCCTACTGATCTGGACAACTATAGCTACTTTTCTTTTTTTCTACCCTGCTGAGGAGTGGTCAACCACACAGCGTCCTGGTGCTGACCATATAAACCTACTGGACTGGACAGATATATGGCTCTGAGCTTGATTATGGATCCTGATTTTGCTGCACTGGTGGGCTTCTGTGGAGGGAAAATCTTCCGCTGTGTTTTCTGTTTGTTTGTGGGTTGACAGCCCCAAGTGAATAGATTCACAGGATATGTTTATCAGCTGGTGGATAATCCTGAGCAGAAGTCATTGCAGGCACCTGAACTCTTTGCTTCTATTGGCATCGTCAAATTCTACATTGGAGGAATTCTTCCAGTGTAGATGGCTTCAGCCTTTAGTGGTGGGGGAACGGGTCTTTGCCCCATGTCTGCGATTAGAGGGCTGTTTGATATTGTCAGCATTCCCTCTCTCAATAAACATAGTTTCTTTAAACATCCCACTAACCATTTTCTCTCCATAGGTAGTTGGAATGTGAGGACTCTGCACAGAGCTTTTTCTCTTGATGTCCTCACACAAGAATTCCACCATTATAATTTAGATATTCTCGGCTTGCAAGAGACCAGATGGACAGGTAAAGGTGAGATACTTAAATATAACTTTAAATTTCTCTTTTCAGGGAGGGACGACAATAAGCATCACCAAGGCGTGGGTCTGCTTCTCAGCAGACACGCTAGCGATGCTCTTCTAGGATATGAGTGCATTAATGAAAGGTTTCTTACAGCAAAATTTCAGACAAGCGTTAAAGACTTGAATGTTATCTGCTGTTATGCCCCCACTGAGGATGCCGATGAGGATCAGAAAGATAGGTTTTATGAACAACTTCAGGATATTTTGAAGTCTGTCAAGAAAGGAGATATTACCCTTGTTCTTGGTGACTTCAATGCCAAAGTTGGTACTGACTCTGACCTTTGGGGAGGAGTAATAGGCCCTTTTGGTATTGGTAGCTGCAATGGCAATGGGCAACGTCTCCTACAGGTAAGTAAACTCAATGGATTCAGAATAACTAACACTTATTACAAACACCGCGACATACATAAGTACACATGGGTTTCACCTGATGGGCTGCATAAGAATATGATTGATTACATATTAATTAACAGCAAATGGGCTAGTTCTGTTAGGAATACCAGGGCATATAGGGGAGCTGAAATTGAATCTGACCATTACCTTGTTAAAAGTGTGTTGCAACTTAAACTTAAAAAGTGTTGTGCTAGGGTTAAAAAATTTACTTTTAATACTGAAGCTCTGAAAGATCCAGTTATAGCCAAAGCTTACCATGATAGGTTACTTAGTCATTATGACAGTCATGGTTTGCTTACTACTGAAGTTGAGGAAGAATGGGATCATTTTAAACAGGCTTTTTTGGACACTAACAGTACTCTTTTAGGAAAAAAGGAGCAGAAGAGGCAAAATTATCTGAGTGATAAGGCACTTGAGCTTATTTCAGAAAGAAAGAACTGCAGGAATGCCCTTAATCAATACCCTACTAGTACTAATAGAAAGCATTACAGAGACCTTAATAAACTTGTAAAGGATCAGTTAGCTGCTGATAAGAATCTTTGGCTTGATGGTTTGGCTGACAAAGCCGAGGAAGCAGTTAGACAGCACAACACCAGAGAGCTGTACCAGATAGTTAATGTTTTGTGTGGTAGAAAACATACAGGCATACAAGGATTGAAAGATAAACAAGGTAAGGTTATAGAAGGGGAGGATTCTGTCATGGCTAGGTGGGCTGAGCATTTCAGTGATGTTCTAAACAATGTAGTTAGTTCTGCTCCCATTGTTTGCAATGATGATAGATGCATTGGTGGCTTTAATGTTGGACCTATAACACAATCTGAAGTTATTTTGGCTGTTTCTAAACTTAAACTACATAAATCCCCCGGGGTAGATGAAATTACTGCGGAAATGCTTAGAGCTGGGAATGTTTCGGTTACCACTTGGATGACTGAAATTCTGAATATCTTTTATGATAAAGGCATGGTTCCTAAGGATTTTACCAGAGCTATTGTTATCCCTATTTTCAAAAAAGGTGATCGCAGTTCTTATGATAACTATAGGGGTATCAGCCTACTCTCTGTTCCAGGTAAAGTTCTTTCCATGATTGTGCTTAATAGAATTAAGAATCTGGTTGACAGTCAATTGCGTGATGAGCAATGTGGATTCAGAAGTGGTAGGGGATGTGTGGATCAGATATTTTCACTTAGGCAGGTTCTTGAGAAATGTTTAGAGTTTCAGAAACCTTTGGTTGCCAGCTTTGTTGCTTTCAAAAAGGCTTTCGACTCTGTTGATCGTCATAATTTGTGGTTGATTGTGAGATCATATGGTATACCAGACAAGTTAGTTAACATTATGAAAGCTCTCTATAATAACACTGAGTCGTGTGTGAGAGTTGGTAAGGCTTGTAGCAATTGGTTTAGCATTACTTCTGGTGTTCGACAAGGGTGCATTTTGTCTCCTTTTCTCTTTAGCTTGGTTATTAATTATGTTATGCGAAATTCACTTTAAGGGAAAGATTTTGGCCTTAAATGGGCTGGAGATACGAAAATTTCTGATTTAGATTATGCTGATGATTTAGCCCTTTTGGCAAATGATGTTGATGAGATGAACTCTTTCATTCGAGCTGTTGATGAGACTGGTAGTAGAGTAGGTTTAGTTATAAACAGAAAGAAAACTAAAGTGATGAAAATTGGTCAGGCAGGCTGTGATTCAGTTAATCTGAATGGTTGCAGTCTTGAGCAGGTGTCACAGTTTAATTATCTTGGGAGCTATGTAACAGATAATGGTGATGTGCGGCATGAGATTAACAGACGAATAGGGATTGCTTCAGGCACTTTTAAGAACCTATGGAGAGTGTGGAGAAATAGGCGTACACCTAAAGGTTAAAATTAGACTGTATAATAGTTTGGTTCTTTCTAGGGTTAGTTATGGTAGTGAAACTTGGACACTTTGTAAACAAGATAACAGGAAACTAGATGCTTTTGATTCCAGATGCTTACGCAGTATCTTGGGCATTAGGTGGTTCAACTTTGTAACTAATGATGAGATTAGGCAAAGGAGTTTGCAACCTCCTTTAAGCAGCATATTGTGCAGAGAGACTCCGTTGGTTTGGCCATGTTGCCCGTATGAATAATTATGGATTGGCGAATAGGGTTATGAACAGTGTGCCTAAAGGCCTCAGAAAGAAGGGGAGACCTAGGATGCGGTGGGCAGACAATGTCAAACAAGACCTTGTTAGAATTGGTGTGCAGTGCCTAGATGCAGTAGATGTAGCTCAGGATAGACTTGCTTGGAGAACTAAATTGCATGGTCTGGTTGGACCTCCGTAGCCCATGGCTGCTTGAGGAGGAGGATGATGATGATGAAGTACAGATTGGCTTGCAGGATTTCTTCAAAGACACGTGTTTCATAATGTAAAGATTAAAGGTGAAGTTTCATCTGCAGAGAGCCAGCTGCTAAAGAATTTTGTCCAAAATTGGCCCAAATCATTGAAGATAGTGGATACACTCCTGATCAAGTTTGGAATGCAGATAAAACTGGTCTTTGAAAAAGAAATGCAGAGTAGAACCAAGTTAGAAAATCGCAAAAAACTGTTGGGATCTTTAAAGCAGCTAAGGATTGTGTGACCTATTTTTCAGCAATGCTTCAGGAGATTGTATGTTAAAACCTCTGCTCATCAATTGATCCCTAATACCATGGCCAATGAAATGTGTAGATTTGTATAAATTGCCAGTGTATTGGATGGCAAACAAAAAAGCCTGGCCTACAAAAGAAATTTTTAATGAACAGTTCCATTAATGTTTTGTTCCAGAAGTTAAATGCTATTTGAAGGAAGAAAATCTCGAATTTAAAGTTCTATTGATTATAGACAATACACCTAGCCATCCTGTTTTAGAACACCCAAATGTGCAACTTTGTTTTTTTGCCACCTAACACGACATCCTTAATACAACCACTAGACCTGGATATAATTGCTACATTTAAAACTTACTATGTAAGATGAACTGAACATTCCAATACATTTTGGATAAACTAGATAAGGATAAAACACTAACTGTTATTGATGTGTGGAAGAAATTTTCTATTTTAGATTGTAACAGACATGCTGGATTGACATTATCAGAATTAAAACCATCAACTTTAAGTGCATGCTGGAAAGCTATTTGGCCAGAATGTGTAAAAAGCAAAGATCCTGTACCCCCAAATACAACTGAATATCCTAATATCATTACTTTAACACATGCAATTGGTGGAGAAGGATTTGATGATTTATCGTTTGATATTGATGAACTTTGCTGATTGACAGATTGCAGATATTGATTTATTTTGATCTAACATGGTCAATCTTTGTCAACTAGCAAAATTTATCAGTATTGCAGATATTGATGAATTTTGCTGGTTGACAAAGCTCTTAACAAAGATGAAATAATAGAAGTTGTCCTTGAGACTCCTGATGTAAAAGAAAAAAGTGATGGTGATGAAGAGGTTCCACTCACTGCAGGCTTAAAGACGGCTTCAAATGGCTATGGAAAGTCATTTTCTTACACATGATCCCATTGTCAAATGAGCTGAGTAGTTTAAACATGAACTGAAGACATGCATGGCATGTTATCAAGAATTATACAAAAATCTAGTAAAAGCAGGATCTCAGTGATTGATTACAGAGTTCATTGTCAAAACTAATCAAACTTCAGAATCACTAGAAACAAGTGATAATTTTGTACCCTATGCCACAGAGAGCATTTCACCATTGGAGTATTAACACGACAGTGGCGGCCAAAATGTTTCAAGTGATGAAAGTGATTTAATTCCAGTCTTACGCAAATGAGTGCATCTATTGTCAGAAAGTGACAATGAATAAAATCTAGTTAATCAGCATATGTAAGTCATCTTTTTTTTTTGCACTTTTGTATTCTTGAATTAGTGGCATATTATTTCCATTATGAAAGATAATTTACTCTGTCTAAGTACATATAATTTTGTATATAAGTTTATAAAATAAAAAAATGTTAAATGAATAATATTCAAATAAAGATTTAATTAAAGATTTTGATATTAATGTTTGAAAACAACTTATTATTTGGACTGGGTTTTCATGTCTGGAACCAGTCTTCTATTTTTTCACATGCACTGTATTTTTTTTTGCACATTTTTTTCTGGAAACTATCTGCCGTGTAAAAACAGAATTGGTTGTATATTGTCTTGGTATAAAAGAATTAAATGAATTAAATTGCTGATGGAGGTAGGTTTCCAATATACTTCAGTTATTAATTTGTCTTTGATTTGTATCAGAATATCAAGAAATGTTAACTTTTTATTCTTTTCAGATTCATATGTAAATTTTATTTTGGATATATTGAATTCAAATCATAAAAAAAACTAGAAGGCAGAGTCAGAACATGGCTAGATAATGAAAATATCATCAAATTATGGGTTTACATATCATTACATCTTTTACAAATTATGGTTTTCATCTTTTACAAATTATGGGTTTCTATTTTGATGTATTTTATATTCGATATCTCTCATCACAACATCAGAAAAAAATCCAGATAGAGGTGATTGCATGGGAGTTGCAAAGGATTTCAAATAATGGCTTCAAACATAGGAGTATTTTTCCCTCCCATGTATTTGGTATAATTTTATTGCATCTAGTGACAGAAGTCTTAAATGTGTCATCAGTTGACAAGTCTTGAATGCTTTCTAATTAATATAAAGAGTTGGTCCAAACAATTCAGTTGGTCCAAACAATGGTGGTAAGAACTCTAGTAATTTCTTTTCTAAAAAGTAAGTAGTAGATTTCTGCTTTGTTACAAGAGGACATACTGACTGATTTGGTTCATGAGTTCTAATTTTTATAAATAATTTAGGAATGCTTTAGTATAATGGTGTAATGCATGCCTCTTTCAATTCCTTTGGTAAATAATGATTGTTTTTAATTTTTGGGTTATTCTATTTTTGATTTTCAATACATTTCAGTTGATATAAAATATCATTTTGTTTAGATAGTCTAGGTGTGGGATAATAACAAATTGTTTGGTTTTATCTGCATTTAAAACATATAGATCAATTCCAATTGTTAATCCTTTTTCTTTTCATCTAAAATCTTCTGGTGTACTTTTATTGGAATTGTATAAATTATTGATGCAGTGATAAATTCTGAATCTTTGTCCTGTTCATTCTTAGTTATATATTGAATTATTTCTCCTAAATCTGGAATTTGTAAAATGCTGGAAGTTTATTAGGATAAGAAAAGTTAGGACCTCTTTGTAGAACTTTAGAAAGTCATTTGAAGTGAAGTTTGTATAGTTTATAAATGGAACAGGTTTTATTTCTTTTTAGATATTTTTGCCTTTTGTACTTTGCTATTTATATTTATGAAGCTGAGAGTCTAAGAGCATGACTACATTCAAGAAATTTTATCTTTTAAGACGAAAACTAGAGATTTATTACAACTGTAATTCTTATGTCTTTGTAAATCACATAATATAATTCCACATTTTCTGGGATTAAAAATGCAAAAATATTTCAGCCTTAGACATATGAATTCACAGCTCATCATTGATTTAATGAATATTCATCCATTATCAAGCTGTTTTTTTAAGTGACAGGAGAAAATGGTTGTAGAAGAAAAATTGCTTTGAGCTGGGTGGGATCTGAACCCACGACTTCCTGATGACATGTCAGGTGTTCAGACCACCGAAAAATTAGCACACCATGGGAAAACAATGTCAGTATTCTCAGAGGGATACAGTAAGACATTTGAGGGGGGTGGGGGAAAGTAAACTTTTGAAACTGCTAAATATGAACTCTTTAAAAACTTTAATGATAATGAATAAATACCTCCTCAAGCAGCTGCTTGCCACAGAAGTCTGACAGGAGCCTGTCAGTTTATGCGCCACAGCAGAAGGTCCGAGAGGATGGCGGGACCTCAGCAGAAAAATAACACCAACATCCATGCCTTACCTGGGTCTCGAACCCAGGTCCCTTAGATTAGTAGCCAAGCACGCTAACCACTTCACCATGGGACAGATGGTTAGCTTGCAAATACTCCAAATTATCTATTTGGGCTGGAAATATGATATTTTAGTGGTGGAGTGGTAGAGCTTTATAATTTGCAAAATTCTGGGGGTAGGAGTAAAATACCCTCAGTGTAGTCAGAAGGGGGATTTATAAACCCTTGCTGTAGTTGCTCTTTCACAGAAGGACTGATATATAATATATGAAGTAAGAATTCCTTTTTACTTTTGTATCCAAAACCTCAATTCATTTTCAAAGAAAGATCAAAGTTTTTTGACAAAAAGCAAAGAAATAATAAAAGCAAAATTAACATATAACTCAGTGGCAAAGTGGCCATAGAAGCAAGTGAAGCAATGTTTCCCTTAAAATTTTATGAACAAAGAAGGATATATTAAATAAATATATATAAGATATAAATGTTTTGACATAAAAGTAAAAGTGTTTTAATAATTTTAATATGGTCATTCTAACATAAATTTTACATTTATATGACAACCAGTCTAGTTGAGCAAGGAATGTATGAAAACCCTCATGTCATTGCTATTGCATTGGTTGGAAAATTTGGTCGAAAAATTAATTCGTTAAATAATATCAGGTATACCAAAAATAAATGTTTTTTTTAAAGAAATGAAAATCTTGTTTGTTTTAGCTCATTTTCAGAAAAAAATTTTACACTTTGTCATCTGTCTGTCTGTCCTTCCACTGTAGACATCAAACTTCTTTGTTTTTCGAGATAAATTAAAAATTCTTTTTGGGTTGGATAGGTATTGATAAAGTATTATAATTCACACTTTTAGAATCTCTCAAAAGCTTTAATTGCACTCTCTGACATGGTAAAATTTTAAAATTTTTTAAATGAATAATGCAAATTATCTATTTGGGATAGGAATTTGATATTTTAGTGCTGGAGTGTAATGACCAAGGGATTTACATTGGCAGCAACACCTCCTGGTAGGTGAGAAAACAGAACTTTTTGTTTTGAGAGATTAATGGAAAATTATTTTTGAGTTGAATAGGTACTAATGAAATATGATGATTCATAGTTTTCAAATTATCCAAATCACTTTATCATCATTAGAAGGTGTTAAATGTAGAAAATATAAAACTTGAAGTAATATTATGAGCCATCCCATGGCTGAGTAGTTAGCGTGCTTGGTTCTAGAGTGACCAAGAGATGTTCTAGTTCTAGAGTGACCTGTGTTCAAGCCCGGATAAGGCATAGATTGTGTTGTCTTTTTGTAAGACAGATTGTTTTGTCCATCCTCACAGGCCTTCTATAATGATGTATAAACTGACAGACTCGTGTCAGACCTTTGTGGTAACAATTGCTTCAGAGGATATTTATTTTATTTTTTATTTTTTGAATATTACAAACTATTATTTATGCTAGAAATTAGAAAACCTGGTGATATAATTTTTTGATGAAGAACAGAATAATTGATAATCATGTATTGTAATTATATTACAGTTGATTAAGATTCGACTGGTTGTTCCTTATTTTTATAAATTTAGTACTTAATTCTAAAAGTTTCAATAATAAATCAATATAGTAATAATGAATAAATTATTTTATATACATTGGATGATTTGCCCCGTAACCATAGGGCATAAGAAAATGCAACTTTTTTTATTTTAAAGGATAAATGAGATATGCTTTTTACATTTTATAGAGCTAATAATATATTATTATTATTTACAATTTTCAATCAACCAGAAATACGAATTACTATTGTGAAAGTGTGTAATGCTCCAAAGTTTATTAACTTTTCAAATTGGACCTTTTGTCTGATCCAAATTTATTCTAAATTCTGGATAGCTTTGTTGGGCACCAGGCAATTTTAACTTGCTAAATAAAGTTGAAATAGTGTTTGTTAGGTATTTGTCTAATGTTACTTATCGAGTAAGAATTCAAAAAGGATTGTCAAGTTTAATTAAAGTTTAAATCTAATCAAAAATCAATTTATGTTGCTCAAGAGAAAAATAGCAAAAATTCAAAATTTTTTAAAACACAGTTTATTTCCAAAAAATTCAAAGACTCACCATCAATTGATGAATGCAAAAGTTGGAGTACTAACAACTGACAACAATCTAAATCTCTACTAACAACTCCTTCTATTTACACAACATATACTGATTCAACATACTACAGCTCCTCCTAATATCATTCTCTACTCAGCAATACTTCTCACAATACTGACTCTCCACTCACAAAACTCTTCATCTCACAATACTTTGTGACCTAACGCACTTAGTTATAATATGCAACATACAAATCTGGCACGTGTCTGTTGTGTGCTGGGAAAACATCTGCGTAATCTGACAATCGCGCTAGCTATGATGCAAGAGGGGTCGTGTTCTACATGTGTGCATTAGCGACTGACAATCAAAAGTCGGAGTTGTGCATTCACAACTCGCACGGTTTGGAAATGAGAATTGCGATCAGTCCAAAAATGAATAATAATCCCCAAAATGATAAATATAATGTAAATAAAGTAAAACTGGTTAAGGAAAAGTAAAAGTGAATGGGTGGACCATCAAAAGTGCAAAATTCAGAAATTGAAAAACTTTATTTTCTCTGATGAAAATGAGCATCCCATATTTGCCAGGGGTGATACACCAAAGAGCCAAAACATTATGACCACCTGCCTAATGTGATGTTGGTCCTCCACGTACCACCAAAACAGCTCTTACCCAATGTGGTATGGATGCTCTAAGATTTTTAAAGGTGTCTTGTGGTATCTGGTAGCAAGATGTTACCAGCAGATCCTTTAACTCTTGTAAGTTTTGTGGTTGAGCCGCCACAGATATATCTGATTTGTGCTGTTACAACACAAACCACAGATGCTCGATTGGATTGATATCTGGGGAATTTGGAGGCCAGGGCAATACCTAGAAGTGTTCCTCATGTTCCGTGAACCATTCTCGAACAATCCATGCAGTGTGGCATGGCGCATTTTCCTGCTGAAAGAAGGCACTACTAGAGGGGCATACCATTGCTGTGAAAGGATGTACTTGGTCTGCAATGATGTTTAGATAGGTTGTAGACATCATAGTTTCCTGCACATGAATGACTGGAACCAGGGTTTCCCAGCAGAACATTGCCCAAATCATTATGTTTCCTTCACTGGCTTGTTATCCCACAGTGCATTCTGGTGCCAACACTTCCTCAGGTAAATGACACACACATACCTGGCTGTCCACATGGTGCAAAGTAAATGAGATTCATCAGACCCAGACAACCTTCTTCCAGTTATTCAAGGTCCAGTTTTTATGCTTGTGTGCCCATTCGACATAAGGATATCCAGCAAAGCACCCAAAGTAGGCGCTTTTGATGGTGAACCGAGGTAAGCATGGGCACTCAGAGTGGGCTGCAGCTATGCAGCCCCATTTTCAGCAGGGTTCGATGTACCTACCATGTGTTGTAACACATTACTCCCATCAGCAGCATTCAAATTACGGGTGAGTTGCACCACAGTATCCTTTTTGTTGGCTCTTACCATATGGGCTAGCCTTTGCTCACCTCTAGCATCGATGAGCTGTGGTCGACTGGTACTTTCACACAGTTGGCCGGTACTTTCACCTTGCTAACAGTTTTTGTGGTTTTTCTCTCCTCGGACCACTGTTTGAAGGTACTAACCATGGCTGGCTATGAGCACCCCATAAGCCTTGCCATTTGAGAAATGCTCTAACTCCATTACAATTTGGCCTTTGTCAAATTCACTTAAGTCTCCACTGCCTTTCCCATCTGAAGACCAAGAATAACACTGATTAATAGAGCTTAATATCAGGTGTTATTTATATCATTTCATGACCTTCACACGTTCTGTTGTTTACCTGCAATTGCTTCGATTTGCATAAAGGCACACTGGTCATAATATTTCGGCTCTTCAGTGTATGTTTCCCTTCTCCTTCTAGAAGTTGTTAGTACTCCAACTGTGCATTAGGTCACAAAGTATTGTGAGATGTAGAGTTTTGTGAGTGGAGAGTCAGTATTGTGAGAAGTATTGCTGAGTAGAGTATGATATTAGGAGGAGCTGTAGTATGTTGAATCAGTATATGTTGTGTAGATAGAAGGAGTTGTTAGTAGAGATTTAGATAGATGTCAGTTGTTAGTACTCCAACTTTCTAGTTACATTTTATTTTGATTGGCTTCCAGTTATCCAGTTTAGATGTCAGTTGTTAGTACTCCAACTTTCTAGTTACATATTATTTTGTTGTTGGAAATATTTGATTTCTTTTCATTTATTATTGTAAAAAAATATTTTATATGTATTTTCAATAATAAATTCCTTTTCTCCCTTTTTGCTTATATTATGATTTCTTTCTTTATTTGCAACCACACTCATTAATTAATGGCTCATCTCATTGCTCATTGTCATTTTGCCCAAATTCATTTCTCTCCCTTCCAGAAAATTTTTCCAGGCCCTTTATGGGTAAAGTGATTCAGTTTATAATGTATTAGACTAGTATATTGGCATCCCCAGGATCAATTCCTGTCTGTGCCATCATTGAGATTTATTTATTACCTCACTGATGACACTGATGAACTTGGAATTACCGCTGTCCACCAGATAAGATGTTAAGCTTTGACTCTGTTTTCAGGAGCCAGAAGAGGCCTACTCTGTATACATTGGACATGCTATGTGATCTTAATGGGAGATTTCCATCTCTCCTAAAGTCGTTATATGGATCCTCTGCTAAACTGAGCAATTTGGGGTCCATGTTACCTGTACCAGTAACCCATTTTGTGCAGAAAAGTGTTGCTGAGAGGTAAAATGATATAAATCTGGCATAACAAGGATGGACACAACATTTGCCAGTGTTGATAAGGAAAAAACTTTTCATCTGTTTATAGAATTCAGTATTGGAAGGAGAAATTGTACTGCATTCATTAATAATAATGATTCTTTCAAGTGCACCCACAATGACAATTAGATAGTAAATTACAAGAAAAAATTTAGGAATTGTACATAATTCTTTCATATGAAATCAGTGGTGTAGCCGAGATTAACCAAAATATTTTGAAGTACAGAGCTTAATGTCTCATCCATCACACAGTAATATTTCCTTCCATCAGACACCAGTGTCTCCTTTCTCATACATACGAGGGCAGGGATGTGGATCAATGGAAATCTCAATGATGGCACAGTCTGAGTTGCCAAGTGTTTAGCATGCTGGGCTACAGATTAAAAAACTTGGTTCGAGCTTGAATTTTTCTTTATTTGTATTCCTTTTCTGCTGAAGTCTCACTTTCACATATATTGTCTCTGGCTTATTAATGTGACAGGCTCCTATCAGACCTGTGTTGTGTGGCTGAGGAGGTGCCTGAGGGCATATTTTTTTGAATGCTGGGGTTCTCAAACTTTTCCAGTTATGACCTCCCCCCTTACCATTGATGGAATTCTTCACTTCCCCTTTTACTACTGATGCAGTTTTTAATCCTTTTTCCCTTATCATTTCAGAATTTATCACCCCCCTCCTTACCATTGGTGCAATTTGAACCATAATTACTACTGATGAAAGTAACATGAATTGACATAAATAATGATGTAAGAATATTCTCACAACAGAATGCTTCAGACAACAGTATAGAGCACAGCACCGGAAAGTTGTGATAAACTAAGGTGCCTAGAGTGACCAATTGAAGAACTGAGAGAGAAATATATGTGATGTGAAAAGATATGTATGTGGATTAGTGTTAGCTGGGAACACTACAGGGTGAGAGGAGTATAAGAGAGCTGTAGGTTAGGATTTTCACGTACATAGTATAGGAGGTGTTACTGATGCTCTCTCTTGTCAGAGAGTCATAACAGAGTGAGAGAGAGAGTATGGAGAAAAGACTTGTGCCATATGATTTAGTTAGTGAAGTTACCACAGTTTGAGCAACACTAATTTTAATGAACAAACAAATTCGAGACAGAGAACATTAAAATTCTATGTCTTTCAGCAATAAAAATTTTAAATTTATCCTTCAAACTATATGCATATTAAAAGTTTTTAGGATAAAATTCGGAAGCTTTTCAGAGCAAGAACAACTCTCAGTCTTCAGTGAAGACACTATGGTGATGTTAGGGCTGTTGAGAGCCTCTTTCTACATGTTGTGAAGGGTGATTCCAGTGTCTCAGTTGCAGGTGGGGACAGGCGAGGTCATTATTTCAATGGTCTTGCGGACTATCTGTGGTTCTATAGTAAATGGACGCATGTGCAAGCAGTGTGGTGTGCTCCCAATATATGGTTGCTATATGTTGTATTGCAAGCTCAACAGCAGCAATCATTAGTTTGTTTTGACTGACATCTGTATGATGCTCTGAGAACCTCTCCTGTAGAGAACGTATGGTTTTTCCAATATAGTAAACATAATCCAGCAAATGGAGAGGAAATCTGTATATCCTAATTTTAGGAGGAGGCTAAATTTGTCTATGTTCCTTTTGATAATTTTTTTTTCAAATTTGGAGCTGAGCTGAAACAATTTTAATTTTTTGGGCTATGAGTAATTTGCAGACTGATTCGCATAGGATGGAACATAAAAAGCAGATCCAGCAAAGGCTGCCTGCTCGGAGTCAATGATTGGGAGGAGAGCTGAATCTCTTCTGTTGTTGTTTCTATATTTATTAATTAATAACATTTCTGTTGTTGTTAGGTAGAAGCCATGGGATGCAGCAATGGATTGGATGTTTTGAATTTCTTTTTTAGGCAAATGAGCATTTGCTTAAATTGTTGCATCGTTAAATTTTGGTGTCAGGTTGTAGGTAATGGCAACTTGAGTTAGAGTTGTTTTTTGGTTAGCCTTTTCATAATCTTCCTGATGTTCTGCCAGTCAGGTTGAGAACTGTCTGAAGTAAACCTTTAGTGAACATCAATCTCCTCAGAAATAAAATCTGTAATATTCTGGAGAATTTTGAAACTTTAAGAAAAACAATTTGTTGAAAATAGTTTGAATCAAATGTGAGCTTAAATCAAGGGGTTGCTTTAGCATAGAAGAATATTAAGAAGCAAATTGGCAGTCATGTATATCTGCTCTAAGAAATGGTGATCAGATGGCTTTAACAAATTACTTATATTGTAGTTTAATAAGATATGCATCAAATGAAAAAATTATTATTTTTTTACTTAAATTGTGCATTTTTGTAAGATATATATAAGAAAATTTTCAAACACAATTTCTAGTTTTTTCAACAGTTTCTCCCCCATAGTGGGGAAGTACTACTGTTCTATTGAGTTACAGATATCCTGAGCTTAGCCTGCAGCTCTGCCAAAGGAAGTTTACCCCTAAAATGTTCAATAAAGTGAAATGAAATCAAATGTCGTGCTAAAAACAGACATAGACATCTTGGACATCTCATTTCAGATTCTGTCAATGTGTATAATCAGTTGGGACCCTGGAAGGATGAAAGAGCTCCTTGAATATTTCTTCTACTTTTTGCACATATGGTAAAACCAGGCACTAGTTGTTAAGGAATGGTATTCATCTACACCTTTCAGATTATTTAATAACGGATTTCAGATTATTAATAACTCAGCTACGGGACAGCTAAACAATAATCTTGTTTAGCTGTCCCATAGCTGAGTGGTTAGCACACTTGGCAAGTGATCAAAGGACCTGGGTTTGAGCCCCTGGCATGGATGTATGTGTTGTCTTTCTGCCGAGGTCTCACCATCCTCCTAGACTTCTACTATGGGATTCGTGGGGCAGAGCTCCAGGGACATCAGTGTCCAACAGATTCCTCATGTGTCTCAAAGTTCTCTTGAAATTTGTGGGATTGTACACCTTTGTTTATTTGTGGCTTTATCAATTCTCATTCTATGTGTTCTAAAAATGTAATTTGTGTGTCATCCTTCTGGCTACTCAGATTATTACTGTGTAAATACACAGAGCATTGATTCCCGCTATATTTAGTAAATTATAAAAAAAAATTACTGTTGGCCAGCATCTTGTATTCCCTGCTACAGTTTTTTTTCCTGATAGAGTTGATCTTACAGATTAACCCTAACTCTTCCAGGGTCCTTGATGAATATAGACATTGACAGAATCCAAAATGAGAGGCCCAAAATGTCTATGTACCTTTTTAGTACAACAACAACAAAAAAAAAAATACTTTTTTTTAAAATAAAAATAACCATTTGAATTTTTTTTACGTATATCTTATAAAAATACCTAATTCAAAATCGAAAAATAATATTTTCTTTTTCATTTGATGCATATTTTAGTAAACTACAATATAAATAATTTGTTAAGCCATCTGCTTTTCTTTGAAGCACTATACAGTGCTGCTGATTTGTTTAACATTACTCTATGTCTAAGCAACCCCTGATTTATGCTCACAAGTTTGATTTTAACTATTTTCCACAAATTTTTCCTTAAAGTTTCAAAATTCTCCTGAAAATTAACAAAAAATGCTATTTTTGAAAACAAGATTTTGGAAGTAATTATGAAGTAAGTACCTCTGCCCACCCCATTTTACACTCTTCTCTGCCTTAAACCTATTTCAGTACTCCTAGAATTATTTACACATACACACTGGTGCCATGACCTAATTAATTGCTGATACATGGAGTCAAGTGGCTGCATATTGGATTGTTTAGAGCTAACATTGTTCTCACATATTGGATAACACCACATGCATCCAGTTAGTATTTATACTTTTATAATTAAACTTTCATTTTCATTTCTGTAGATTTATTTTATTTCTGTAAATTATCGGTCTTCCAGTCAGCTGAGCTATCAAAATTCCAGAGTTATACTACATCAGTATAACTCTGTAACTGTAAATGGTAGCTAGGTAGTCACTGGAAGGAGAGCTATGCACCAATCCCCTGTGATGATGCATAGAACCGGCCAGGCCTAACTCCTAGAATTATTTACACATACACACTGGTGCCATGACCTAATTAATTGCTGATACATGGAGTCAAGTGGCTGCATATTGGATTGTTTAGAGCTAACATTGTTCTCACATATTGGATAACACCACATGCATCCAGTTAGTATTTATACTTTTATAATTAAACTTTCATTTTCATTTCTGTAGATTTATTTTATTTCTGTAAATTATCGGTCTTCCAGTCAGCTGAGCTATCAAAATTCCAGAGTTATACTACATCAGTATAACTCTGTAACTGTAAATGGTAGCTAGGTAGTCACTGGAAGGAGAGCTATGCACCAATCCCCTGTGATGATGCATAGAACCGGCCAGGCCTAGCACCTAATGTCCGACCCCACCTTCTCGTGGTGCGGACCGTTAGTAACTTTCAAAAGAGATACTCTCTTGTGGAAGTGAACGGAAGGGGAGGGCTGCCAGATTAGTGTGGCCTACTGATCTGGACAACTATGGCTACTTTTCTTTTTTTTCTACCCTGCTGAGGAGTGGTCAACCACACAGGGTCCTGGTGCTGACCATATAAACCTACTGGACTGGACAGATATATGGCTCTGAGCTTGATTATGGATCCTGATTTTGCTGCACTGGTGGGCTTCTGTGGAGGGAAAATCTTCCGCTGTGTTTTCTGTTTGTTTGTGGGTTGACAGCCCCAAGTGAATAGATTCACAGGATATGTTTATCAGCTGGTGGATAATCCTGAGCAGAAGTCATCGCAGGCACCTGAACTCTTTGCTTCTATTGGCATCGTCAAATTCTACATTGGAGGAAGTCTTCCAGTGTAGATGGCTTCAGCCTTTAGTAGTGGGGGAACGGGTCTTTGCCCCATGTCTGCGATTAGGGGGCTGTTTGATATTGTCGGCATTCCCTCTCTCAATAAACATAGTTTCTTTAAACATCCCACTAACCATTTTCTCTCCATAGGTAGTTGGAATGTGAGGACTCTGCACAGAGCTTTTTCTCTTGATGTCCTCACACAAGAATTCCACCGTTATAATTTAGATATTCTCGGCTTGGAAGAGACCAGATGGACAGATAAAGATCAGATTCTTAAAAATGATCTTAAATTTCTCTTTTCAGGGAGGGACGACAATAAGCATCACCAAGGCGTGGGTCTGCTTCTCAGCAGACACGCTAGCGATTCTCTTCTAGGATATGAGTGCATTAATGAAAGGTTTCTTACAGCAAAATTTCAGACAAGCGTTAAAGACTTGAATGTTATCTGCTGTTATGCCCCCACTGAGGATGCCGATGAGGATGAGAAGGATAGGTTTTATGGACAACTTCAGGATATTTTGAATTCTGTCAAGAAAGGAGATATTACCCTTGTTCTTGGTGACTTCAATGCCAAAGTTGGTACTGACTCTGACCTTTGGGGAGGAGTAATAGGCCCTTTTGGTATTGGTAGCTGCAATGGCAATGGGCAACGTCTCCTACAGGTAAGTAAACTCAATGGATTCAGAATAACTAACACTTATTACAAACACCGCGACATACATAAGTACACATGGGTTTCACCTGATGGGCTGCATAAGAATATGATTGATTACATATTAATTAACAGCAAATGGGCTAGTTCTGTTAGGAATACCAGGGCATATAGGGGAGCTGAAATTGGATCTGACCATTACCTTGTTAAAAGTGTCTTGCAACTTAAAAAGTGTTGTGCTAGGGTTAAAAAATTTACTTTTAATACTGAAGCTCTGAAAGATCCAGTTATAGCCAAAGCTTACCATGATAGGTTACTTAGTCATTATGACAGTCATGGTTTGCTTACTACTGAAGTTGAGGAAGAATGGGATCATTTTAAACAGGCTTTTTTGGACACTAACAGTACTCTTTTAGGAAAAAAGGAGCAGAAGAGGCAAAATTATCTGAGTGATAAGGCACTGGAGCTTATTTCGGAAAGAAAGAACTGCAGGAATGCCATTAATCAATACCCTACTAGTACTAATAGAAAGCATTACAGAGACCTTAATAAACTTGTAAAGGATCAGTTAGCTGCTGATAAGAATCTTTGGCTTGATGGTTTGGCTGACAAAGCCGAGGAAGCAGTTAGACAGCACAACAGCAGAGAGCTGTACCAGATAGTTAATGTTTTGTGTGGTAGAAAACGGACAGGCATACAAGGATTGAAGGATAAACAAGGTAAGGTTATAGAAGGGGAGGATTCTGTCATGGCTAGGTGGGCTGAGCATTTCAGTGATGTTCTAAACAATGTAGTTAGTTCTACTCCCATTGTTTGCAATGATGATAAATGCATTGGTGGCTTTAATGTTGGCCCTATAACACAATCTGAAGTTATTTTGGCTGTTTCTAAACTTAAACTTCATAAATCCCCAGGGGTAGATGAAATTACTACAGAAATGCTCAGAGCTGGGAATGTTTCGGTTACCACTTGGATGACTGAAATTCTGAATATCTTTTATGATAAAGGCATGGTTCCTAAGGATTTTACCAGAGCTATTGTGTTCCAGGTAAAGTTCTTTCCATGATTGTGCTTAATACAATTAAGAATCTGGTTGACAGGCAATTGCGTGATGAGCAATGTGGATTCAGAAGTGGTAGGGGATGTGTGGATCAGATATTTTCACTTAGGCAGATTCTTGAGAAATGTTTAGAGTTTCAGAAACCTTTGGTTGCTAGCTTTGTTGATTTCAAAAAGGCTTTCGACTCTGTTGATCGTCATAATTTGTGGTTGATTGTGAAATCATATGGTATACCAGACAAGTTAGTTAACATTATGAAAGCTCTCTATAATAACACCGAGTCGTGTGTGAGAGTTGGTAAGGCTTGTAGCAATTGGTTTGGCATTACTTCTGGTGTTCGACAAGGGTGCATTTTGTCTCCTTTTCTCATTAGCTTGGTTATTGATTATGTTATGCGAAATTCACTTCAAGGGAAAGATTTTGGCCTTAAATGGGCTGGAGATGCGAAAATTTCTGATTTAGATTATGCTGATGATTTAGCCCTTTTGGCAAATGATGTCGATGAGATGAACTCTTTCATTCGAGCTGTTGATGAGACTGGTAATAGAGTAGGTTTGGTTATAAATAGAAAGAAAACTAAAGTGATGAAAATTGGTCAGGCAGGCTGTGATTCAGTTAATCTGAATGGTTGCAGTCTTGAGCAGGTGTCACAGTTTAATTATCTTGGGAGCTATGTAACAGATAATGGTGATGTGCGGCATGAGAGTAACAGACGAATAGGGATTGATGCCGGGACTTTTAAGAACCTATGGAGAGTATTGAGAAATAGGCGTATACACCTAAAGACTAAAATTAGACTGTATAATAGTTTGGTTCTTTCTAGGGTTAGTTATGGTAGTGAAACTTGGACACTTTGTAAACAAGATAACAGGAAACTAGATGCTTTTGATTCCAGATGCTTACGCAGTATCTTGGGCATTAGGTGGTTCAACTTTGTAACTAATGATGAGGTTAGGCAAAGGAGTTTGCAACCTCCTTTAAGCAGCATATTGTGCAGAGAGAGACTCCGTTGGTTTGGCCATGTTGCCCGTATGAATAATTATAGATTGGCGAATAGGGTTATGAACAGTGTGCCTAAAGGCCTCAGAAAGAAGGGGAGACCTAGGATGCGGTGGGCAGACAATGTCAAACAGGACCTTGTTAGAATTGGTGTGCAGTGGCCAGATGCAGTATATGTAGCTTAGGATAGACTTGCTTGGAGAACTAAATTGCATGGTCTGGTTGGACCTCCGTAGCCCATGGCTGCTTGAGGATGATGATGATGATGATGACTACATCAGATTGCCAGCTTACAAGTTGTTGCAGATATTTTATTTAACATCACATTAGGCTATATGTTAATTTAGAAAAAAATTATTTCTTCATTTTGTAGTAAAAAAATACTTTGATCTTGTATCTTTTCCTGAAAATAAATGAGGTCTTCGATACAGAAGCAAGAAAGGACTTCCTGGCATAGAAAACAGTTTTCCTGTGGAAAGGCAGTTTTGGCAAGATATTTTACCCCCCAATAACAGAACTTTATTTTTTTTTAAATATAAGATTTTAAATACATATTCAGTGGTTTTAAAGGATCTTCCCCCCCTCCCCCAATATGTTGGCTGTGCCACTCTGACGATATTTATGTTCAATTTTTGGCCTTGGTTACAAACCTTTCGACACTTAGCCAAGATAGTCAAACTTCAGCACCAAGAAAAAATTCATAATGTTTAGTGAAAAGGGTACCAAGAAAGTGTTTTTCCATTTAATAAACAGAATCTAAAATCCCATTAATGTGAGCAATCCAAATCACCTTGTATAATGCTGTCTCATGTTTTAAAATATATCAAACTAAAAATAATCATTAAAGGAAATATGTTTCAGGTAAATATTATATTATTTAGGAAGAAATTTCCTTTTGATTAATATATAATTTAATCAATAAATATTTTACGGAAAAATTTTTCTGCAAAATATTTATTGATTTATCAATGCCAAAGGAGCAGCAGGTAATGCTGTGATTATCATCTATGTTTATATAATTTAACTTTTTTTATTCATCAGGTTTTCCAAAATTAAGCCTTAATTGCATAAGTCCAATTTATTTTTTTGACTATATCATGTGAAAAAAGTCTTATTAAATTAGTATGTTTCTAAATTTATTTAATTTTTTTCATGAAATTCAGAATTAAATTCTGTTTAATTTCGTATATAACATGAACTATTTTGGTTGATTGATTATTTTTTTTTGAAAACTCTGAACAAGTTCAGAGTTTTCAAAAGTATGATACTGATAAAAAAAAATCTCAAAATAAGAGCAATTATCTTATTTCAAGTAAGTTTTCTAAAATGATTTCCAAAAATGCACTCTATAACTGTGTAATGTAATTAAAAGTCTTTATAAGTTCCATGGGCTTTTCATAACGTTTTTTGTAGGATGGCAGGTCTTGTTGCAAAGGCATTCATTCTGTGGACACATTATCCATTTGCAGTTTGTTTAACATTGTGCTTTCCATCCAAAGGCAATGCTAGTGCATTAAATCTGTACTGTAGAGATAATCCATATTTTTTAAAAACCTTTGAAATCAAAGAAATTTTGGTGTTATATTATTCTACTTGTTTTGGCATCCATGAATAGCTGTCCATTCTGATCATAGATGGTGTCATGAGTGACAGATGTTGCAAAGTTTCATAATCACAATTAGGTAGAAAATTAGCTAGCTGTGATAGTTCAGTTGGTAGAATGCTGAGCATGTATTAGGAGATCATTGAGTTAATATTCCACTCATGACGAAACTCTTTTTTTTTTCAGTTAAACTGTCATGAGGTTCATGTTTACAGGACATTTCCTCCTGCCACTCTACTCTTGAATAAAGTTCTCAGTTTCAGAAAATACCTAAAAATTAGATATAGAAATATTTAACATAGTTGCTACTTCAGTGTATCTATTATCATATAATCATTAGATGCACATCGATATTATATAGCATAAGTGAGACAAAAATGCATAACTATAATCTCGTAAAATTGTGATGCAGTTAAATGCACGGTTGACACAAGTCCACCAGCTCAATTTGTCACCATTTTCTGCATTACTGCTCATAGCAACAGCATTTCAAGTGAATTAATATTGTAATCCATGGTATACTTGACAGGTACCATTTGCACAAACCACACCACTGCCAAAGAGCATGGAACTTACTGGATGATAGCTGTTTCCTACACCTGTATTGTAAACTGTTATTAATTTACGTGAAATATATACTGCTCTGACAGTTGTGTAGAATATTTTGTGATATATTCAGTTTATCCAAAACACACTACATCTATAGAATAAATAAAACTGCTGAAAATGTCAATCATTTCATCTTGTTGAGTTAATATCCTATTATAAGTTACAGTTTTTATGTCTTTTATGATGTCTGGTCTGCTTGAGAATAAGAGAGGTTAGAAAAATCTTTTATAAAAATTTGCTGCACTGATGGACTTCTGTGGAAGGAAAATCTCCCGCTGTGTTTTCTGTTTGTTTGTGGGTTGTTAGCCCCAAGAATTAGATTCACAGGCTGTGTTTTTTCAGCTGTTAGATAATCCTGATCAGAGGTCATCGCAGGCACTTGAATTCTTGCTTCTATGGACATCATCAAATCTTATATTGGAGGAAGTCTTCCAGTGTAGATGGCTTCCAGTTTTTAGTAGTGGGGGAATGGGTCTTTGCCCCATGCCTGCGATTAGGGTGCTGTTTGATATTGTCGGCATTCCCTCTCACAATAAACATAGTTTTTAAACATTCCTCTAACCATTTTCTCTCTATAAGTACTTGGAATGCGAGGACTCTGCACAGAGCTTATTCTCGTGATGTCCTCACAAAAGAATTCAATTCTTGGCTTGCAAGAGACCACATGGACAGATAAAGGCCAGATTCTTAAAAATAATCTTAAATTTCTCTTTTCCGGGAGGGAAGATAATAAGCATCTGCAAGGTGTAGGTCTGCTTCTCAGCAGATATGCTAGTGATGTTCTTATAGGATATGAGTACATTAATGACATATTTCTTACAGCTAAATTTCAGAGAAGCATTAAAGACTTGAATGTTATCTGCTGTTATACCCACACTGAGGATGCCAATGAGGATAAGGATAGGTTTTACGGACAACTTCACGATATTTTGAATTCTGTGAAGAAAGAAGATATTACCCTTGTGATAGGTGACTTCAATGCCAAAGTTGGTACCGACTCTGACCTTTGGGGAGGGGTGATAGGCCCTTTTGGTATTGGTAGCTGCAATGGCAATGGGCAACGTCTCCTACAGGTAAGTAAACTCAATGGTTTCAGAATAACTAACACTTTTTACAAACACCACAGCATATATAAGTACACATGGGTTTCACCTGATGGGCTGAATACAAATATGATTGATTATATATTAACAAACAGCAAATGGGTTAGTTCTGTTAGGAATACCAGGTCATATAGGGGAGCTGAAATTGGATCTGACCATTACCTTGTTAAAAGTGTCTTGCAACTTAAACTTAAAAAGTGTTGTGCTAGGGTTAAAAAATTTACTTTTAATACTGAAGCTCTGAAAGACCCAGTTATAGCTAAAGCTTAGCATGATAGGTTACTTAGTCATTATGACAATCATGGTTTGCTTACTAATGAAGTTGAGGAAGAATGGGGCCATTTTAAACAGGCCTTTTTGGAAACTAATAGTACTCTTTTAGGAAAAAAGGAGCGGAGGAGGCAGAATTATTTGAGTGATAAGGCACTTGAACTTATTTCTGAAAGAAAGAACTGCAGGAATGTCCTTAATCAATACCCTTCTAGTCCTAATAGAAAGCATTACAGAGAACTTAATAAACGTGTAAAAGATCAGTTAGCTGCTGATAAGAATCTTTGGCTTGATGGCTTGACAGACAAAGCTGAGTAAGTAGTTAGACAGCACAACAGCAGAGAGCTGTACCAGATAGTTAATGTTTTGTATGGTAGGAAACGGATGGGTATACAGGGATTGAAGGATAAACAAGGTAAGGTTATAGAAGGTGAGGATTCTGTCATAGCTAGGTGTGCTGAGCATTTCAGTGATGTTCTAAACAATATGGTTAGTTCTACTCCCATCGTTTATAATGATGATAGATGCATTACTGTCTTTGATGTTGGCACTATAACACAGTCTGAAGTTATTTTGGCTGTTTCTAAACTTAAACTACGTAAATCCTCAGGGTTAGATGAAATTACTGCGGAAATGCTTATAGCTGGAAATGTTTTGGTTACCACATGGATGGCTGCAATTTTGAATACCTTTTATGATAAAGGAATGGTTTCTAAGGATTTTATCAGAGCTATTATAATCCCTATTTGTTAAAAAAGATGTTTCAATTCTAATGATAACTATAGGGGTATCAGCCTACTTCTGTTCCAGGTAAAGTTCTTTCCATGATTGTACTGAAAAAGTTGCATCTCTTTGAGTATAGATGGCGCTGTCTCAGTCACGTCTCAGGAAGATTTATAAGGTCATATTCTGAAAGAGTTCGTTGTCTGAAGCGTGGTGCAATGGTAGCGCGCTCTGGCATGAATCTGGAGAGATGCGTGTTCGATTCCCGCCGTGGCGATGAATTTTTTTCAAAATCTATTAACATATTTTTGATTTATCAAACTTTCTTTCCTACCCTTTTGTCAACTTTGACTTGTTCATTCACAAACATTTTCAATTCTCTCACCGTTTATTAGCTGGAAGGAGCATAAACCTTTTTCAAAGATGGAATCTTGAATCAAATATGCATCTTCTATCACTCGCACGACCAGTTCTAAGGTCGTGTGAGATAAAGTCCGGAAGATGGGTGGAAACAACACGTCCCACTCATTATCGATCCTGTAGCACAATGGACAGGCAATTGCTGATCCCAAAGCAATTGCCGACACTCTGGGACTCCATCTCTTCTTCATCTTCTTATTCCCTTGAGTTTCTGGTCCAGAAGAGCAGTGCGGAACACTCTGCTTCCTTCCACTTGAATGGCCTGGAGCCTCTACAACAGGATATGTTGTGGTGTCACAGTGGAGGAGCTTCACCTTGCTCTACTCACTTAGTGCATCTGCTATCGGGCCAGACAAATTCCATTATGCCATGCTCCAACATCTCTCACCATCAAGTGCTCCTGGAGAGATGCAGGTTCAAATCCCGTATGTCGGCAAAAAATTTTTTCGCAAAATATTTGTTGATTTATCAAGTAAGGATCGGCTGCTCCATCTTTTCAATCGCATTTTTCTCCAGGAGCAGTTTCCAGACTTCTCACGGGTGGCCATCATCTTGGCCTTCCCGAAGCCAGGAAAGGATTCCAAGATTCCTTCCAACTATCGTCCCATTCCATTGACAAGCTGCATGTGCAAGGTGTTGGAAAGAATGGTAAATCCCAGATTCATCTGGTATTTAAAACACCACAACCTTCTTTCCAACATCTAGTGTGGCTTTCGCAGGCAACGGTCAACTCCTGACCATCTGATACGCCTCAAATCGACTATCAGAAATTAATTTTTACATCGAGAGCACCTGGTGTCAATTTTCTTTGACATCGAAAAGGCATACGACACGGCTTGGAGATTCGGCATTCTTCGTGACCTCCATAGCTTCAGCTTGAGAGGTTACATGCCGATCTTCATCTCCAATCTTATTATCAATTATTCTTATTGGTGCATTCTATCAATTATTCTTATTCAATCAATTATTCTTATTGGCACGTTCTTTTCGTGTCCATGTTGGCAACACTCTGTCGTGGCCCCCAAGAACAGGGAATGCCACAAGGCTGCATTCTGAGTGTTATGCTTTTCGTTGTCAAGATTAATTCTATTACCAGACAACTTCCTCCATCACTAGGCGATGCCCTCTATGTTGACTATATTGACGACTTTAACATATTTTGCTCATCGTCCAGCAAGAGGATCATTGAATGGCAACTGCCCTGAACAATCTCTTGGTTTGGGCGATGGCAAATGGGTTTCGGTTCTCCCCACAGAAGAATGCTTGTGTGCACTTTTGCCACAAGCGTAATCTTCATCTTGATCCCGAACTACAGCTCAGAGGTAACATCATTCCACTTGTGGCGGAGACCATGTTTCTCAGTCTCATCTTCAATCGGAAATTGACTTTTTACTTCACATACGTCATCTTAGGTCCAAGTGCACACGGGCATTGAACATCGTCAAGGTCCTCTCCTCTCTCTCTCCTGGGGAGCTGACTGATGTTCTCTGCTCCGCCTGTACTGTGCACTTGTCTGGTCGAAACTGGACTACGGATCCTAGGTGTACGACTCCTCCCGGAATTCGGTGGTGAAGGTGCTTGACCCCCTCCATCATCAGGCCCTCTATGTTTGCATGGGAGCCTTCTGCACCTCACTGGTCCAGAGTCTTTATGTTGAGACCGACAAACCATCTTTATCTCTTCTCCTTCAGCAGTTGTCCCTACAATACGCATTTAAATTGCAATCCCTGGCTGGCCATCCCACTTGGTACTGCGTTTTCAGTCCAAAGTGGGAAATGCTTTACACTAATCAGCCAACCTTCATTCGTCCTTTTGGTTTGTGAGTCTGAGGTAACTTCAGACTCGCAAACGAACTCGCATCGAACACCAGTCTCAATAGTGTCACACAGTTGAGTCACTCCCACCATGGCTCACTGTTTCCCCTTCTTGTGATTTTTCCCTGTGCAGGACCGGGAAGGCCTTTACACCTGACTGTGTGTACCAGCAACTCTTTGCTAGTCATCATGTTGAGCACCTGGACTTCTTGCCTGTCTTCACAGATGGCTCGAGGTCTGGCACATCAGTGTGATTGGCCATGGTCTGCTGTGATGTAATCATTGCAGACCAGATCCCACTGCAGTGTTCCATCTTCACTGCAGAGTTGCACACTATCAGCCTCATCTTGAACCACGTGGTGGCTAATCATCGTTGGTGTGTGCTTTACACAGACTTGCTTAGCTCATTACAGGCTTTAATCTTGTGAGGCATCAGCCTCACCCAATTCTTTCTAAGATCCACCAGCAGCTCCATCATCTGGCAGCCACAACAACCATCGATTTCTGTTGGGTGCCCAATCATGTCAGTATCGGTGGCAATGACTTGGCAGATGCTGCTGCCATGTCTGCCACACTCCCTGTCCAACTCTCCATTGCCAGTTCCATATCTGGATTTCTGACATCATTTTACCATCGAACTCCAGGTACAGTGGCAGAGATCTTGGTCAGAACAGCTTATGAACAAGCTCTTTGAGATTAAACCTATCATCAAACCATGGCAGTCTTCTTACTGCAGAACTGCAAGGAGGAAGTTGTACTTGCTCAGCTCTGCTTAGGTCATTCGTTTCTTCTACAGGCAGACGACGAGCCTAAGTGCGAGTTTTGTGACACCGTTTTAAGTATTTAAACATATTTTAATTGAATGTCCTTGTTTTAAACTTTGAACGACACATATTTTGTAACTTTCATGATTTTACATCCAAGCCCCTTACACTCGGACATCTCTTATCTGATCATTGTTGTTTTGTATATGTATGTAATTTTTTACAATATACTGGATATTTTACTCACATATAGTTTTACTCCCTTTTTATTACACTATTTGTTTAACCCAGGTCGTTTACACCTGGGTGAATTTTATGTTTATATTTATAACATATTTATACATTTGTTTATTGTTGTTGAATATGTTTCCTTTTATTGTTTTACATTTTTTTGTTGTTTTTGTAGTTCATTTTTAAAACTTGGTTGAGGGTCTTATGACTTTTATCTTTTATTTGGACATTTGTTTGGTTTAATCTTGTGAGGCATCAGCCTCACCCAATTCTTTCTAAGATCCGCCAGCAGCTCCATCATCTGGCAGCATCATCTAGATGCTAATATGCCATTAAATCCTAACCAACCAACAAACCAACCAACCAACCTTCATCAGAAATCACCATCCATGTATCAGAAATCTTCCTGATAATATCTTATCTTATAAGTTTCCAACCTTCATCAGAAATCACCATCCATCAGAAATCATCAACCATGAATCAGAAACAATGATTCCTTGCATCAATAATCATTTCCCATTCAAACTCTGACAATTCCTCATTCTCTGTTGCACAGGCTTTCTATTGATGAACCGACATGCCTTTCCCCTTGCTGTCTACATATATATTCCATGCCCACAGTGATCTCACTGCTACTTGCTGTATGATATGTCCACTTGTGGAGACAGTGTGTAATGCTTCAAATTTATGTTATACTTCTTCACTTTGAACCTTTTGACTGATCCAAATTATACAAATTTTCCGGATAGCATCAGGCATCAAGCAATTAATCTTGCGAAATAAAGTTAAATAAGAGTTTGCTAAATGGTAGTTAGGCGTAAACTGGAAGGAGAGCTGTGCACCAATCCCTAGTGATGATGCACAGAACCGGCCAGGTCCAGCACCTAATGTCCGACCCCGCCTTCTCGTGGTGCAGGCCGTTAGTACCTTTCAAAAGAGATATTCTCTTTTGGAAGAGAACGGAAGGGGAGGGCTGCCAGTTCAGTATGGTCTACTGATCTGTCATCTATGGCCACTTTTTTCTTTTTTTTCAACCCTGCTGAGGAGTGGTCAACTTCACAGGGTCCTGGTGCTGACCATTTATACCTACTAGACTGGACTTGTTTATGGATTTGAGCTTGATTATGGATCCTGAACTTGCTGCACTGGTGGGCCTCTGTTGAGGGAGAATCTGCCACTGTGTTTCTTGTTTGCTTCTGGGTGAAAAAAGTCCTAAGTGAACAGAGGCATGGGATACCTTATATCAACTGGTGGATAATCCTAATCAGAGGCCATCACAGGTACCTGAACCTCACTTAGCTAGTTGGGCATCAACAAGTCTAAACTGGAGTAATGTGTCTCAGGCAGGATATATGGCTCTTTAAAAGTCCACTTGAAAAAGTGGTGCCTGAAGTTCATACCAGCATTGGTGACTTCAGCCTTTAGTGGAAGAGGAACAGGTCTTTGCCCCATACCTGCGATCAGAGGGCTGTTTGATATTGTTGGCTCTACCTATCTCAATAAACCTAGTTTCGTTAAAAATCCTACTAATCATATTCTCTCTGCAGGAAAGTGGAAAGTGAGGACATTATATAGAGATTATTCTCTTGATGTCCTCACACAGGAATTCCAGCACTATAACCTAGATATTCTCGGCTTGCAAGAGACCAGTTGGACAGGTAAAGGAGAGTTACTTAAAAATAACTTTAAATTTCTCTTTTCAGGGAGGGAGGATGGAAAGCATCACCAAGGTGTGGGTCTGCTTCTTAGCAGACATGCTAGTGATGCTCTTCTAGGATATGAATGCATTAATGAAAGATTTCTTACTGCAAAATTTCAGACAAGCATTAAAGATTTTAATGTTATCTGCTGTTATGCCCCCACTGAGGATGAGGATGAGAAGGATATGTTTTATGGACAACTTCAGAATATTTTGAATTCTGTCAAGAAAGGAGATATTACCCTTGTTCTAGGTGACTTCAATGCCAAAGTTGGTACTGACTCTGATCTTTGGGGAGGGGTGATAGGCCCTTTTGGTATTGGTAGCTGCAATGGCAATGGGCAACGTCTCCTACAGGTAAGTAAACTCAATGGTTTCAGAATAACTAACACATATTACAAACACCGCGACATACATAAATACACATGGGTTTCACCTGATGGGCTGCATAGGAATATGATTGATTATATATTAATTAATAGCAAATGGGCTAATTCTGTTAGAAATACCAGGGCATATAGGGGAGCTGAAATTGGATCTGACCATTACCTTGTTAAAAGTGTCTTGCAACTTAAACTTAAAACGTGTTGTGCTAAAGTTAAAAAATTTACCTTTAATACTGAAGCTCTGAAAGACCCAGTTATAGCTAAAGCTTACCATGATAGGTTGCTTAGTCATTATGACAATCATGGTTTGCTTAATACTGAAGTTGAGGATGAATGGGGCCATTTTAAACAGGCTTTTTTGGAAACTAACAGTACTCTTTTAGGAAAAAAGGAGCAGAGGAGACAGAACACTTGAGCTTATTTCAGAAAGAAGGAACTGCAGGAATGTCCTTAATCAGTACCCTACTAGTCCTAATAGAAAGGATTACAGAGAGCTTAATAAACGTGTAAAGGATCAGTTAGCTACTGATAAGAATCTTTGGCTTGATGGTTTGGCTGACAAAGCTGAGGAAACAGTTATGCAGCACAACAGCAGAGAGCTGTACCAGATAGTTAATGTTTTGTGTGGTAGAAAACGGACAGGTATACAGGGATTGAAGGATAAACAAGGTAAGGTTATAGAAGGTGAGGATTCTGTCATGGCTAGGTGGGCTGAGCATTTCAGTGATGTTCTAAACAATGTGGTTAGTTCGACTCCCATTGTCTGTAATGATGATAGATGTATTGGCAGCTTTAATGTTGGCCCTATAACACAATCTGAAGTTATTTTGGCTATCTCTAAACTTAAACTTCATAAATCCCCAGGGGTAGATGAAATTACTACAGAAATGCTCAGAGCTGGGAATGTTTCAGTTACCACTTGGATGACTGAAATTTTGAATAACTTTTATGATAAAGGCATGGTTCCTAAAGATTTTACCAGAGCTATTATTATCCCTATTTTCAAAAAAGGTGATCGCAGTTCTTGTGATAACTATAGGAGTATCAGCCTACTCTCTGTTCCAGGTAAAGTTCTTTCCATGATTGTGCTTAATAGAATTAAGAATCTGGTTGACAGGCAATTGCGTGATGAGCAATGTGGATTCAGAAGTGATAGGGGATGTGTAGATCAGATATTTTCACTTAGGCAGATTCTTGAAAAATATTTAGAGTTTCAGAAACCTTTGGTTGCTAGCTTTGTTGATTTCAAAACGGCTTTCGACTCTGTTGATCGTCATAATTTGTGGTTGATTGCGAGATCATATGGTATACCAGACAAGTTAGTTAACATTATGAAAGCTCTCTATAATAACACTGAGTCATGTGTGAGAGTTGGTAAATCTTGTAGCAATTGGTTTAGCATTGCGTCTGGTGTTCGACAAGGGTGCATTTTGTCTCCTGTTCTCTTTAGTTTGGTTGTTGATTATGTTATGCGAAATTCACTTCAAGGGAAAGATTTTGGCTTTAAATGGGCTGGAGATACGAAAATTTCTGATTTAGATTATGCTGATGATTTAGCCCTTTTGGCAAATGATGTTGATGAGATGAACTCTTTCATTCGAGCTGTTGATGAGACTGGTAGTAGAGTAGGTTTGGTTATAAACAGAGAGAAAACTAAAGTGATGAAAATTGGTCAGGCAGGTTGTGATTCAGTTAATCTGAATGGTTGCAGTCTTGAGCAGGTGTCACAGTTTAAATACCTTGGCAGCTATGTAACTGATACCGGTGATGTGCGGCATGAGATTAAGAGACGAATAGGTATTGCTGCTGGGACTTTTAAGAATCTATGGAGAGTGTGGAGAAATAGGTGTATACACCTAAAGACTAAAATTAGACTGTATAATAGTTTGGTTCTTTCTAGGGTTAGTTATGGTAGTGATACTTGGACACTTTGTAAACAAGATAACAGGAAACTAGATGCTTATACAGTATCTTGGGCATTAGGTGGTTTAACTTTGTAACTAATGATGAGGTTAGGCAAAGGAGTCTGCAATCTCCTTTAAGCAGCATATTGTGCAGAGAGAGACTCCGCTGCTTTGGCCATGAAGCCCGTATGGATAATTATAGATTGGCAAATAGGGTTATGAACAGTGTGCCTAGAGGCCTCAGAAGGAGGGGGAGACCTAGGATGCGGTGGGCAGACAATGTCAAACAGGACCTTGTTAGAATTGGTGTGCAGTGGCCGGATGCAGCAGATGTAACTCAGGACAGATATGCTTGGAGAATTAAACTGCACGGTCTGGTTGGACCTCCGTAGCCCATGGCTGCTTGAGGATGATGATGATGATGACGACTTAATTGAATTAAAAATCTGGTAGATGGGCAATTGCGTGATGAGCAATGTGGATTCAGAAGTGGTAGGGGATGTGTAGATCAGATATTTTCACCCAGGCAGTTCTTGAGAAATGTTTAGAGTTTCAGAAACCTTTGGTTGCTAGCTTTGTTTATTTCAAAATGGCTTTTGACTCTGTTGATTGCCATAATTTTTGATTGATCATGAGATCCTCTAGCATACAAGACAAGTTAGTTAACATAATGTAAACTCTTTAGAGTAACATTGAATCATGTATAAGAGGGTAAAGCTTGTATCAATTGGTTTAGCATTACTTCTGATGTTAGACAAAGGTGCATTTTGTCTCCTTTTCACTTTAGTTTGGTGGTTGATTATGTTATGCAAAATTCACTGCAAGGTAAAGATTGTGTCCTTAAGTGGCTTGGAGATCTGAAAATTTCTGAATAAGATTGTGCTGACAATTTAACCGTTTTGGCAAATGATGTTGATGAGATGAACTCTTTCATTCGATCTGTTGATAAGACTGAGAGTAGTGTAGTTTTGTTTATAAACAGAGAGCAAACTAAAGTGATGAAAATTGGTCAAGCAGGCTGTGATTCAGTTAATTTTAATGGTTGCAGTCTTAAGCAGGTGTCACAGTTTAATTATCTTGGGAGCTATATAACAGATATTGGTGATGTGTGGCATGAGATTAACAGATGACTAGAGATTGCTGCCGGGACTTTTAAAAATCTATGGAGAGTGTGGAGAAATAGATGTATATGCCTAAAGACTAAAATTAGACTGTATAATAATTTGATTCTTTCTACGGTTAGTTATTGTAATGAAACTTGGACGCTTTGTTAGCAAGATAGCAGGAAACTTGATGCTTTTTATTCTAGATGCTTACACAATATCTTGGGCAATCGGTGGTTGAACTTTGTAAGTAATGATGAGGTTAGGCAAAGGAGTCGGAATCTCCTTTGAGCAGTATATTGTGCATAGAGAGAGACTCCGCTGGCTTGGCCATGTTGCCGGTATGGATAATTATAGATTAGCCAATAGGGGTTACGAACAATGTGCTTAAATGCCTCAGAAAGGGGGGAGACCTAGAATGCAGTGGGCTGAGAATGTCAAACAGGACCTTAGAATTAGTACAATGTTAGAATTGGTGTACAATGACCAGATGCAGCAGATGTAGCTCAGGACAGATCTGCTTGGAGAACTAAATTGCATGGTCTGGTCGGACCTCCGTAGCCCGTGGCTGCTTAAGGATTATGAAGATGACTGAACTTACCTGTGTATTATTAAGCATTCCTCGTCTCACAAATACCGAAGTTCAAGCATACCTTACTGGATTAATGGCTCTGCTGCAACGCTTGCAGCAGGTGAACAAGTATATTAGGTTCTAACATTTCCTTTCTTAGCAAGTGAAATGTCTTATTTGTCATAGAACACTTGTTCTGTGAACAACCACCACCCTGTGGCGAGGTATTTTTTCAAGTATGTTCAGGGAAGAAAAGAAGTGAACATTGGAACTTTTTTTGCCAAATAACTACTGAAAGGAAATATGGCATGTTGTATGCCAAAAATAATCAGCATTTAATTATGGATTTTCTGAAAATGAAATATTTGATAAAAACAGTGACTGGTTTTTGCTTTAATAGTGCTTTTATAGGGGTATGTATTAGAAAAATGCACGTGTCAGTGTAAATGAAAATTTATTAAAAAGAGACCAATAGATAAACTAGATTATAATGCATATTACTAGAAAGGCTATTTGTGTATATATAAGAGGAAAATAATTTTTAAAAATCAATCCAAAGTGAATGCACAGTATATTGTTTGATGTCTATCTTAACAGGGAATACTGTGCATTCACTTTGGATTGATTTTTAATTATATATTAACGTCTTAGCGTTAGTGACCTTCTCATTAACATATGATAATCAGATGCAATGATTGAAAAAGTTGCATCTCCTTGAGTATAGATGGTGCTGTCTCAGTCACTTCTCAGGAAGAAGATTTATAAGGTCGTATTCTGAAAATATCCGTTGTCTGACGCGTGGTGCAATGGTAGCGCGCTCTGGCATGAATCTGGAGAAATGCAGGTTCGATTCCCGCCGTGGCGGCGCTAATTTTTTTTCAGAAAATAAATTTTTTCTTAAATGAAAAAAAATTAGCCTTTTTTTAATTTTTTTTTCATAATGCTATACTTTGAGAAAAGTTCAGGCTTTTCACTTGTCAAATAAGCAAGTCAGCTTTAGAATTAAAAAAAAATAATAAATGAACAGAAATAGTTCGTGTTATACACAAAAAGGAAAAACATTTAATTGGGATTAAGAAAATCACAAAAACTTAAAAAAGTAAAGTTATTAAATCTCTCTATTTTAAATCACCACTCTGACTTAAACCACTATCTTTTAAAAAAATAAAGTATTATAACATTTTTTTAAAAAAAGTTACAATTTTTTTTTACAAGTCTTGCTGTTTTTCTGAAATATTTGACTATTTTAATATATATATAGAATTCATAATATTTCTCTCATTACTTAAATCTTTCATTTGTTTAATGTTTTAAAAATTATTTGGTAATTTTTTTTCAAACAATGTGCAATGTCGTTTTTTTCCCAATTGGCAAACTAAGACTAAGGTGGAATATTACAATAATTTATTTTGCTTTATCCTCATGCAAAATCCTCATGCAGCCATGGGCTACAGTCTCTAGCCATGACAGAGGTCCAACCAGACTGTAATTTTTGCCTCCGGACATACCTGTTTTGAGCTACTGCTGCTGCATTTGGCCACTCTAGGCCCATTCTAGCAAGGTCCTGTTTAACATTGTCTACCCATCGCTTCCTAGGTTCTCCCCCTTTTTCTGAAACCCTTAGGCACACTGTTCATAATCTTGTTTGCTAATCTGCAGCTAGGTATATTTGGCAACATGGCCAAACCACTGCAATCTCTCTCTCTGCACAATATGCTGCTCAAAGGAGGTTGATGACTCCTTCTAACCTCATCATTACTTACAAAGTCAAACCACCTGATGCCCAAGATACTGCAAGCATCTAGAATCAAAGGCATCAAGTTTCTTGTTATCCTGCTTACATAGGGTCCATGTTTCACTACCATAACTAACTTTAGAAAGAACCAAACTATTATACAGCCTAATTTTAGTGTTTAGGTGTATACGCCTATTTTCCCACACTCTCTGTAGATTCTTAAAAGTCCCAGCGGCAATCCGTATTCTATTTATCTCATGCGCACATCACCAATATCTGTTACATAGCTCCCAAGATAATTAAACAGAGACACTTGCTCAAGAGTGCAGCGATCCAAAGAAACTGAAGCACTATCTGCCGAACCAAATTTTCATCATTTTAGTTTTTTCTCTGTATATCACCAAACCTACTCTCTTGCCATTCTCATGAACAGCCCTAATGAAAGAATTCATCTCATCAACATCATTAGCCAACAGGGCCAAATCATCTGCATAATCTAAATCAGAAATTTTGAAAGTCTAAATCATTTAATTTAAGGCCAAAATCTTTTCCTTGCAAAGAATTTCGCATAACATAATCGATAACCAAACAGAAATGGAGGTGAAATACACCCTTGTCGAACTCCACTAGCAATGCTAAACCAATCTCTGAAAGATGTACCAACTCTCACTCACTAATGACTCAGTGTTATTATAGAGAGCTTTCATTACACTAACTAACTTTTCAGGTATTCCATATGATCTAATAATCAACCACAAATTATGTCGATCAACAGAGTCAAAAGCCTTTTATAAATCTGTAAAGCTAGCAACCACGGGTTTCTGCAACTCTAAACATTTCTCAAGAATCTGCCTAAGTGAAAATATTTGATCAATACATCCCCTTCCATTTGAATCCATACTGTTCATCACACAGTTGTCCATGAACCAAATGCTTCATTCTATTAAGTATAATCATGCAAAGAAATTTAATTCGAACAGAAAGTAAACAAATTATCCTTTAATTATCACAAGAACTGTGATCACTATATTTAAAAATAGGAATAATGATAGGCTGGCAAAATCCTCAGTAACCACGCCTTTATTATAAAAGATATTTAAAATTTCATTCATCCATGTGGTAACTGAAACATTCCCAGCTCTAAGCATTTCTGTAGTAATTTCATCTATCCCTGAGGATTTATGTAGTGAAAGTTTAGAAACATCCAAAATAACTTCAGACTGTGTTATAGGGCCAACAAAGCCAGTAATGCATCTATCATCATTACAAACAATAGGAGTAGAAATGATCACATTATTTAGAACATCACTGAAATGCTCAGCCCACCTATCCATCACATAATCCTCACCTTCAACCACCTTGCCATGTTTATCCCTCAATCCCTGTGTGCCCGTCTGTTTCTTCCCACATAGAACATTAATAATCTGGTTCAACCCCCTGCTGTTGTGCTTTCTAACTGCTTCCTCAGCATTGTCAGCCAAGCTATCATACCAAAGATTCTTATCAGCTGTTAACTGATTGATCCTTTACACATTTATTAAGCTCATTGTAATGCCTTCTGATAGGACTAGTATGGCGTCAATTCATATTAATCTTGCACTTCCTTCTTTCAGAAATAAATTCCATAGCCTTATCACTCAAATAATTTTGTTTCCTCTGTCTGTAAATGATAGCTAGGCATAAACTGGAAGGAGAGTTTGTAACGGGCCAAAAGAATGCAAAATATTTTTAAGTTTGGACCCTTTTTCTGATCCAATTAGTTTTTATGCTTCGGATAGCTGAGACGGGCGCCAGACATTAATTAACAAATTGCCAAAAAGTAGAATAAGTTAAATTAGGGTTCAAAATACCAGCGAGCGTTAATGAGTAAGAATCCAAAAATGATTGTCAAATGTCTAAATATAATCAAATCTTAATTTGCGTTGCTCAAGAGAAAAAATTAGTAAAGACTCAAAAGGTTTAAATAACAAACAAATTTATTTCCAAAAAAATCAACTCACCAAAACTTCAATGAAGATACATCAACTCAGCACTCTTCCATGCTACATGCTTATGCTCTGACAACTCTAAGTGCTGCAACACACTATCTCGTGCTACATGCACTATCTCTATGTACTACTACTAGTGCTACATTTCTACTAAGTGCTTTTAACAAGAGCCAGATGCGTGTTATGTTGCACGCCAGGAAAGACATTTACATAAAATGACGAGGGACGCAAGCGGGGGCATGTCCTTGTGCACGCGCTTTAGCGGGTGGCAGTCGGAAGATCGCAGTTGCGCATGCGCAACTCCTAACTCTTGGAAATGAGCGCTGTGATGCCAAAAAGGAAATAAAAATCCCCAAAATGATAAATATAACGTAAATTAAACAAAACTGGTTAAGGTAAAGCAAAAGTGAACGATGGGGCATCACAAGTTGTGTACCAATCCCCAGTGATGATGCACAGAACCAGCCAGGTCTAACACCTAATGTCCGACCCCGCCTTCTCATGGTGCAGGCCGTTAGTACCTTTCAAAAGAGATATTCTCTTTTGGAAGGGAACGGAAGGGGAGAGCTGCCATTTCAGTATTGCTTACTGATCTGGTCATCTATGGCCCCTTTTTTCTTTTTTTTTTCAACCCTGCTGAGGAGTGGTTAACTTCACAGGGTCCTGGTTCTGACCTTTTATACCTACTAAACTGGACTGGTTTATGGATTTGAGCTTGATTACGAATCCTGGACTTGCTTCACTGGTGAGCCTCTGTTGAGGGAGAATCTGCCACTGTGTTTTCTGTTTGTTTTCTTGGTTGCCAGCCCTAAGTAACAGAGGCATGGGATGCCTTATATCAGCTGGTAGATAATCCTAAACAGAGACCATTGCAGGTACCTAAACCTCACTTAGCTAGTTGGGCATCATCAAGCATAAACTGGACTAATGTGTCTCAGACAGACCATATGGCTCTTGAAAAAGTCTACTTGAAATAGTGGTGACTGAAGTTTCTAATGTGTAAAGAAAATTTTGAATGAAAAAACTCCTGATTCAACATTACCAGTGTATACTGATGTAGTAAAATTAACTAATGACTTTAATTATCATTTCATTCATCTTAATAATTATAATAATGACACAACTATTAACTTTCATAATTATCCCTCTATCTTAAATTACAAAAATTCCATGTTTTTAAAAAACACAGATGAAGCTGAATTGAATAATATTATAAACAATTTAGATGAAAATAAAACTTATGGATTTGATAATATAAGTCCAAAAATATTAAAAATCATTAATAAATACCATGCAACATTTTTAACACAAATAATAAATATACATTTAATTTTGGCATTTTTATAAACCAAATGAAAAACTGCTATTGTAAAGCCTATATTCAAAAAAGGAGATAAAAATATTTTAAATAATTATAGACCAATCTCTATATTACCTATTATTTCAAAAGTTGTCGAAACAATAATGAAAAATAGACTTATAAATTTTTTGAATAATTCATCATTTTTTTTATAAATCATAATTTGGGTTTAGAGAACATAAGAGTACAGATCATGCAGTGCTGGAAATGACCACTACTGTTTTACATGGTATAAATAATTCTAAAAAAACTATGGTAATGTTTTAGATTGCAAAAGCATTTGATACTGTAAATCATGATATCTTATTGCAGAAACTTAATTACATTGATGTTAGAGGAAATACGCTAAAATGGTTTGTCATTTATTACAGATAGAAAACAAATTGTAGACATAAAAAATACAAAAAGTTCACCCTTATTGCTTACTAAAGGAGTGCCTCAAGGCTCAGTTTTAGGACCTATTTTATTCCTGATTTATTTCAATGATTTCTTTTTTAATAACTTAAAAGGATATCCTATATCCTATGCTGATGTACTGCTATAGTATATAAAAGTAATAATTTTGAAGAATTGAAATCGACTACATCTCATGATTTAAAAATACTTCAGTTATGGTTTCATCAAAATCATCTTACATTAAATATCAAAAAATCGTATTCAATGTATTTCAGTCTCACTAACAAGAGTTATTTGAAAGATAAAATCATATATCAGAGAGTTACTTGTGATAATAATATTGTATGTACATGTGCAGAAATTAAACAAATTAAAATATACAAATATTTGGGGATTACTATTGATAATAATTTGAAGTGGAATAGTCATACAAATATAATTGCAAAACATTTAAGATATTTCCTAATTAAAATATATCATTTAAAGAAAATTGTAGGTACTTCCTTTCTAATAACTCTTTATTATTCATGGATTCAATCTACTTTACAATACTGTTTAATTAGTTGGGGAAGAACATATCTTAATTCTTTAAATAAATTAATAACATTACAAAACAGAATTCTGAAGGTTATTATGAATAACAAAATTATGAATTTAAAAAATATGATTATTGAAAATGAAATTTTGAATTTAAGACAATTATATATTTATAAAATCCTTATGTTTGTGTTTAAAAACCCAGATTTCTTAAAAATACAACATATAAAAATAAATCTTAGAAATATAGAATTTTATTATGTACCTTTTTCAAGAAAAGAAATTATCCATAAACATTTCATGATTCTAGCTCCACAAAATATTAATAAATTACCGAAAAATATAAGGGAAGAAAGAAATGAAAATATATTTAAAATAAAAATTAAGCAAAGATTATTGCATATACACAATATTGAGTCTTTATTTCATTGTTAAGTTACCTACCTCATTTCATGTCATTAATGAATAAATCTAATATTATTAATTTTTCCACCTTTAATTCTGTATTATAAATGCATATCGTTAATAACTAATAATTTAATTTGACAACCTGTAAGAGCATAAAGCTCATTGGTTGTTCTTATATGGCTTCTATTTTATTGCATTTCATTTCACAATAAATATTTTACATGGATTTATTTATATCAGTTCAATTGTTCATACTGAATTGTGGGTTTTATTTTAACTAATTATCTTGTTATGTTGTATAAACATTATTTATTATTAAGTGTATCATATGTTTATATAGTCAATAAACATTATTATTATTATTACCACCACCACCACCAGCATCGGTGACTTCAGCCTTTAGCAGAGGGGGAACAGTTCTTTGCCCCATGCCTGCGATCAGGGTGCTGTTTGATATTGTTCACCCTACCAAATCTCAATAAACCTAGTTTCTTTAAAAATCCTACTAATAATTTTCTCTCTGCAGGAATGTGGAACATGAGGACATTACATAGAGATTATTCTCTTGATGTCCTCACAAAGGAATTTCAGCGCTATAAACTAGATATTCTAGGCTTGCAAAAGACCAGATGGACAGGTAAAGGTGAGATACTTAAAAATAATTTTAAATTTCTCTTTACAGGGAGAGGATGGAAAGCATCACCAAGGCACTAGCATGTCTTGTTTCTCAACAGGCATGCTAGTGATACTCTTCTGGGATATCAATGCATTAATGAAAGGTTTCTTACAGCAAAATTTCACGCAAGCATTAAAGACTTGAATGTTATCTGCTGTTATGCCACCACTGAGGATACCGATGAGGATGAGAAGGATAGGTTTTATGAACAACTTCAGGATATTTTGAATTCTGTCAAGAAAGGAGATATTTCGCTTGTTCTAGGTGACTTCAATGCCGAAGTTAGTACTGACTCAGACCTTTGGGGAGGGGTGATAGGCCCTTTTGGTATTGGTAGCTGCAATGGGCAGCATCTCCTACAGGTAAGTAAACTCAATGGTTTCAGAATAACTAACACATATTACAAACACTGTGACATACATAAATACACATGGGTTTCACCCGATGGGATTAACAAACAGCAAATGGTTAGTTCTGTTAGGAATACCAGGTCATATAGGGGAGCTGAAATTGGATCTGACCATTACCTTGTTAAAAGTGTCTTGCAACTTAAAAAGTGTTGTGCTAGGGTTAAAAAATTTACTTTTAATACTGAAGCTCTGAAAGACCCAGTTATAGCCAAAGATTAGCATGATAGGTTACTTAATCATTCTGACAGTCATGGTATGCTTGCTACTGAAGTTGAGGAAGAATGGGATAATTTTAAACAGGCTTTTTTGGACACTAACAGTACTCTTTTATGAAAAAAGGAGCTGAGGAGGCAGAATTATCTGAGTGATAAGGCACTTAAGCTTATTTCGGAAAGAAAGAACTGCAGGAATGTCCTTAATCAATACCCTACTAGTCCTAATGAAAAGCATTACAGAGAACTTGATAAACATGTAAAAGATCAATTAGCTGCTGAGAAGAATCTTTGGCATGATGGCTTGGCTGACAAAGCCGAGGAAGCAGTTAGGCAGCACAACAGCAGAGAGCTGTCCAAGATAGTTAATGTTTTATGTGGTAGAAAACGGACAGGCATGCAGGGATTGAAGGATAAACAAGGTAAGGTTATAGAAGGTGAGGATTCTGTCATGGTAAGTCAAGGTAAGGTTATAGGCTGAGCATTTCAGTGATGTCCTAACAATGTGGTTAGTTCTACTCCCATTGATTGTAATGATGATAGATGCATTACTGGTTTTAATGTTGGCCCTATAACACAAAGTTATTTTGGCTCTTTCTAAACTTGAACTACATAAATCCATAGGGGTAGATGAAATTACTGCAGAAATGCTTAGAGCTGGGAATGTTTCATTTACCACTTGGATGACTGAAATTTTGAATATCTTTTATGATAAAGGAGCTATTGTATTCCCTATTTTCAAAAAAAGATGATTGCAGTTCTTGTGATAAGTATAGGGGTATTGGCCTACTCGCTGTTCCAGGTAAAGTTCTTTCCATGATTGTGCTTAATAGAATTAAGAATCTGGTTGACAGTCAATTGCGTGATGAGCAATGTGGATTCAGAAGTGGTAGGGGATGTGTGGATCAGATATTTTCACTTAGGCAGATTCTTGAGAAATGTTTAGAGTTTCAGAAACCTTTGGTTACTAGCTTTGTTAATTTCAAAAAGGCTTTCGACTCTGTTGATCGTCATAATTTGTGAAATCATATGGTGTACCAGACAAGTTAGTTAACATAATGAAAGCTGTCTATAATAAACTCAATCGTGTTTGAGAGTTGGTAAGGCTTGTAGCAATTGGTTTAGCATTACTTCTGGTGTTCGACAAGGGTGCATTTTGTCTTCTTTTCTCTTTAGTTTGGTTATTGATTATGTTATGCGAAATTCACTTCGAGGGAAAGATTTTGGCCTTAAATGGGCTGGAGATACGAAAATTTCTGATTTAGATTATGCTGATGATTTAGCCCTTTTGGCAAATGATGTTGATGAGATGAACTCTTTCATTCGAGCTGTTGATGAGACTGGTAGTAGAGTAGGTTTGGTTATAAACAGAGAGAAAACTAAAGTGATGAAAATTGGTCAGGCAGGCTGTGATTCAGTTAATCTGAATGGTTGCAGTCTTGAGCAGGTGTCACAGTTTAATTATCTTGGGAGCTATGTAACAGATAATGGTGATGTGCAGCATGAGATTAACAGACGAATAGGGATTGCTGCCGGGACTTCTAAGAATCTATGGAGATTGTGGAGAAATAGGCGTATACACCTAAAAACAAAAATTAGACTGTATAATAGTTTGGCTCTTTCTAGGGTTAGTTATGGTAGTGAAACATGGACACTTTGTAAACAAGATAACAGGAAACTAGATGCTTTTGATTCCAGATGCTTACGCAGTATCTTGGGCATTAGGTGGTTCAACTTTGTAACTAATGATGAGGTTAGGCAAAGGAGTTTGTAACCTCCTTTAAGCAGCATATTGTGCAGAGAGAGACTCTGTTGGTTTGGCCATGTTGCCTGTATGATTAATTATAGATTGGTGAATAGGGTTATGAACAGTGTGCCTTAGAAGCCTCAGAAGGAGTGGGAGACCTAGGATGCAGTGGGCAGACAATGTCAAACAGGACCTTGTGAGAATTGGTGTGCAGTGGCCAGATGCAGTAGAAAGAGCTCAGGATAGACTTGCTTGGAGAACTAAATTGCACTGTCTGGTTGGACCTCCGTAGCCCATAGCTGCTTGAGGATGATGATGATGATTAGGGCCGTGCCGTCCTATGATACAGAGAGGCGACCGCATCAGGCGGCACCGTAAGGGGGCGGCATAAGCAGCAAAATCAAAATACAATTTGAACCATTCAATAATTAAAAATCTTTACGCAACGCTTTTCTATATTGGTCTATGTTATTCCGATATTGATGTATACGATTTATGATTTATCGTACGCCTCTGCCTAAGCGCTTTCAGTACCCTTTGATATCGGTTTCTGGTGCAGGTGCATCGTTGGCGAGCGCTCGCCGAAAGACTTTTGATCTGACAGCGCGAAGCTATTTTTTTTGTTTGTAATATACCGTGCGGCCGCTCCTAAAAGTTGAGGTGGCAATTATCACAAAAGACAATTGCACGTGTTACGTGTTGATAGTTCTGCTTTCGAGCTTACAATTATTGACAATATTTGATTTTAATGTTAGTTTGTCTTGAGAAGTGGCAAGTGACTGTGCGGTATTTAAATCAGTAAATCAGATATATAATAATCTGTATCAGTATAATATTTGTGCATTTATACTAATTCAGTTTTTGTGTTTAAAAAGTAGATCAGGCAAGAGAATTATTGTTTTTTACAGCAATTGTAGTTACTTATTATCATTGAAAATGATTACGTTATGACAATAGGGACTCGAATTAAAGAAGTAGCAATTGCATGGACTGGGTATATCTCAGATGCGGAACGTGTGCCTCTGTGGGATAGATAGAGAGTTATTTAGGTAATATTGGGCTACTTTTGCGTTCTGTGTGTGATAGAGAGAGAGAGTTGCTTAGGAAATATTTGCATTTGCCTACTTTTGCTTTCATTATTTATTGCTCTATTTTTACCAAATTCATATACGTTGAAGTGGAGACAATACAATAACAAGTTAAAGAAAGCCAAATGTCAAAACGGCTGCTAGCTGTCAATTTGACAGATATTCGTTATCTATTTATTACGTTCTGTTACCTACAAATCTTACTAGCTTTGCAACTCATTTCTATCGTTATTTTATCTACCCTACTTTAATAGCATGATAGGCATCATCATATTTAATCATTTTCAATGACCTCCCACCCCCCACCCCCGGTTGCATCTTTGCGAAAGACTGTGAATTTTTATTTTATATTTTTATTACAGTATGGAACAGAAAAGGAAAAAATTGTCTGGAAGTCAATATAAAAAGAAACGCTTAAAGAAAGAGGAACAATGAAGAAAGCTAAGCTACGTTATGAAGGAATTCTTAGTACAAAAGTCCTGTTTAGATGAGACGTCCACATCCACATCAACAGCGACTGCTTTGGATTTGGCAAATAAAAACTCAGTGCCGCCCCAATCACTTCCAGAAGAAGTTGTTGAAGAGAGCCAACGAAATTTCTTCTGATCCTGCATTATGGAATGCTTTCTGCATGTCATCTGAAATTCATCAAATACTGGTTGAGAGGGGTCCACATCAAATTAAAGAATTCGAGTTTCCTATTAATAAAGGAAGGCGTAGATTTTCGCCCTCGCATTATTTGAAAGTGTTGAGCAATAGTGAAGTCGTTAAGAGAAGTTGGTTGATTTACTCTGTTACAAATGATGCCGTTTTTTGCTTTTGTTGTATATTATTTGATAATTCGTCTGCTATTAATGACTGGCCCAAAAAAGGTTATTCTGACTGGGGAATTCTTATAAGAGCCCTCACAATGCACGAAAAGTCTGTAAATCACAGAAATTCTTTTAGAACATGGAAAGAATTGGACATTCGATTAAAGTAGAAAAAAACTATTGACGCTGAATATCAACGAATTATGGATATGGAAATTCAGCATTGGAGAGGAGTTCTAAAAAGAATTATGTCAATAATTACACTATTGGCCTCACAATGCTTAGCTTTTTGTGGAACAACTGAACATTTGTTTCAGCCTAATAACGGAAACTTCCTAAAGTTGGTAGAATTGCTTTCTGAGTTTGATCCAGTTATGGAAGAACATATCAGGAGAGTTCAACGCGAGTCTGATAAATGATCTGTGACTTATCTAAGCAATAATATACAAGATGAATTGATAAATTTGATGGGAAATGTAATTTTAAGCAAAATTGTCGAAATAACAAAAATCGCTAAATATTTTTCGATAATCGCTGATTGTACCCCAGACGTAAGTCATATTGAACAGCTCTCATTAACAATAAGAGTTGTCGCTTTAAACTCCATTCAAAATAAATATGAAATTGAAGAAACCTTTATTGGTTTTTTTTTTAAAGCTAGTGATTCAACCAGAGAGGGTTTGACAGAACTTATTCTGACACATTTGTAAAAGTTAGGTTTTGAGTTAAAGTGGCTTAGAGGACAAGGCTATGACAACGGAGCTAATATGAAAGGAGTAAGAAAGGGTGTACGAAATAGAATACTCGAAAAATATCCAAGGGCGTTTCATGTGCCCTGCGCATGTCATTCTTTAAACCTAGTTGTGAATGATGCAGCGTCTTCTTCTACAGAAACAACTTTTTTTTCTATTGTACAAGAACTTTACACTTTTATTTCTGGTTCTACAAAGCGTTGGGAAGTGCTATAAAATATGTTTCACAATTAACTCTAAGACCATTGAGTGCTACTAGGTGGTCAAGCACAGTAGATGCATTAAAACCTTTACGATTTCAACTTTGCGAAATCTATGATACATTATTCCAAATAATAGAAGACATCAACAGAGATGCAGAAACTAAAGTTTAAGCAAGAGGGTTAGCAAAAAATATTAAAAATTACAAGTTTATATGCGGTGTAATTCTTTGGTATGATATTTTATTTGAAATAAATTCAGTCTCGAAGCTATTGCAATCTGTAACTATAAATTTGTCAGATTGTGTAAGGATGTTATCAGAAACCATACAAAAAGTGAAAAGTTATAGACAATCTGGATATGATCAGATGAAAATTGCTGCTAATGAGATTGCAGAGAATCTTGAATGCAGTGCAGAATTTCCTGCCGAAACCGAAGTTAGAGCCAGAAGGAAAAAGCATCAATTTGACTATGAAGAAGCTGTCGATCAACCCTTAACAGAGGAGAATAAATTTAAAATAAACTTTTTCAATTATATTCTGGACATTACCCTTAATTTTCTGAATGAACGATTCACGCTTCTGGAAACCCATAGCAAAAATTTTCAGTTTTTATATGACATTTTAAAACTCAAGGATATAGATGACAAAACTCTAGAAAATTATTGTACCAGTCTCCAGTCAATACTTTCGGTCGAAAATGAATCAGATATAAATGCAAATGATCTTCAAGAAGAATTACGTGATATATCCCGAATGCTACCATGTTCTATGAAACCTTTGGATGTTTTAAATTATTTGTGCCAAAATAACTTAATTACTTTGTATCCGAATACTGTTGTAGCTCTGAGAATTTTATTAACACTCCCTATCTCTGTAGCTAGTGGGGAAAGACGTTTTTCCAAATTAAAATTAATAAAACACTACTTAAGAAGTTCAATAAGCCAAACAAAACTTAGAAATCTGTCATTAATTTTTATTGAATCTACATTGGCTGCCACTCTAGACTACACATCCCTAATTAATGAATTTGCTAAAGTTAAAGTTAGAAGGGTAAAACTGTAGTAGATTGTTGTAGTTGATATCATTATTTTAAAGTAGTTTATATTTTCAAATTAAAAATAGTATTCGTACATTTTATGCAGTTTTTTTTATCACAATCGAAGGTTATTTTAAAGAAAAAACATTTAAGGGGCGGCATTTCGAAGACTTGCATCATAATGAGAAAATCTACCGCACGGCCCTGATGATGATGGTTCCTAAAGATTTTACCAGAGCTATTATTATCCCTATTTTTAAAAATGGTGATTGCAGTTCTTGTCATAAATATAGGGGTATCAACCTACTCTCTGTTCCAAGTAAAGTTCCTTCCATGATTGTGCTTAATAGAACTAAAATCCGGTTGACAGTCAATCGCGTGATGAGAAATGTGGATTCAGAAGTGGTAGGGGATGTGTGGATCAGATATTTTCACTTAGGCAGATTCTTGAGAAATGTTTATAATTTCAGAAACCTTTGATTATGAGCTTTGTTGATTTCAAAAAGGCTTTTGACTCTGTTGATTGTCATAATTTGTGGTTGATTGTGAGATCATATGGTATACCAGACAAGTAATAAGAGTAGCAATTGGTTTAGCATTTCTTCTGCTGTTCAACAAGGTTGCATTTTGTCTCCTTTACTCTTTAGTTTGGTTAGTGATTATGTTATGCGAAATTCACTTCAAGGGAAAGATTTTGGCCTTAAATTGAGTGTAGATATGAAAATTTCTGATTTATATTATGCTGATGATTTAGCCCTTTTGGCAAATGATGTTGATGAAATGAACTCTTTCATTCGATCTGTTGATGAGACTGATAGAGTAGGTTTGGTTATAAACAGAGATAAAACTAAAATGATGAAAATTGGTCAGACAGGCTGTGATTCAGTTAATCTGAATGCTTCAGTCTTGAGCAGGTGTCACAGTTTAATTACCTTGAGAGCTATGTAACAGATACTGGTGATGTGCAGCATGAGATTAACAGATGACTTGAGATTGCTGCCAGGACTTTTAAAAAACTATGGAGAGTGTGGGGAAATAGGTGTATATGCCTAAAGACTAAAATTAGACTGTATAATAGTTTGGTTCTTTCTAGGATTTGTTATGGTAGTGAAACTTGGATGCTTTGTAAACATACAAGATAAGATCCCTTGTGTTATCCAATATTTATTCAAGCTCCAGATAGCTTAATTTCGGGCACCAGGCAATAATAATAAATTGCCAAGTAAGTTGAAATTAAGGTTTGAATACCAGCAGACATTACTTAGCGAGTAAGAATTCAAAAATAAATGATTGTCAATTTAATGTAAATTACAATAAAAAATTATCAACTAACATTGCTCAAGAGAAAAAATAGCAAAGATTCAAATTTCTATAACAAACAAATTTATTTCCAAAATTATTTCGACTCACCAACAGTTGATGAAAATGTCGACTACATCAACACTATCTCAATGCTACTAACAATAACTCTGTGACAACATACACCTCTGCTACAACTCACTCTGTCTGTGCTTCAATCTTCTCTACTCCCTACTCCAACTAACTGTGTGACCACATGTCATTGCTATATCATACGTTGTACAAAAGGTCCACACGTGTCATGTTGCGCGCCAGGAAAGACATTTACATAAAGTGACAAGCTCGCAAGCTATGACGCAAGTGTCCTTGAACACATGCGCTTTTGTGGGTGACAGTCGAAAGTTTTGAGTAGCGTATGCGCAACTCCTATCACAGCCCTCAAAAACGAGCGCTGTGATGCCAAAAATAAAATTAAAATCCCCAAAAATGATAAATATAACTTAAATTAAGCAAAACTGGTTAAGGAAAAGTAAAAGTGAATGAGTGGGCATCACAACTCCCCCTTTCAAAGGGAGTCAAAATTTAATCTAGCAGATTTTGACAAGCAAATTTTGAATAAAAGGACACATCTCACATCATTTACACATGGTTGAACATAAAATAGTAAAAGTATGCTTATTCAAATTTTGATAAGACGATCTATTCTCACTTTGACACAATTTTCGAACATAACCAAAGGTACCTCCTCCGAAATCTCCTATCAAGAGAGGGGCAGGGGTGGCTTAGTCAGTAGCATGCCAGGCTCGTAATTTGTAGTTTCCAGGTTCGAGTCCCAGCTGGGTCAGCGTTAAGATTTATCTCCGCAAAATTCCCCACCCTACCCACGGTCGGTAGGGGACACTGATGGACTTGGAAAGGCCGCCGTCCGTCGAATGGGACGTTAAGCCATGACCCCATGTGTGGAAGAGCCATGCCCTGTGCACTTTAAAGAACATGCTGGATGGCCTTGACGGGATTCTACCATCTGTCTCCTAACAGCTGTTCCGGTGGGCCCCTTCCCCCAACCTTCTCTGAGCCTTGGGGTCCATGTGACCTGGCCATTTAGCCTATGGTGTGCAAAAAAGTGCTGCTCAGAGGTAAAACAACCCAAATCCTATCAAGAGTGTAAAAGCTAACCTAGTGTAAATATATACCAATGGCTGTGGCAGTTAACTGTATACTAGCGTTATCGAACTACCTAGTATCACATTCTGATACAGACTCGAAATTGGCATAACTTCAACTGCACAAAAAGTGGGTTAATTCACTCCTGTCTACTTAGCTTCTAAAAAGGTTATAGAAAGAAAAATTCAATTACATATGTTGCAAGCGGGGTACATAGCTTCCGCTTGTCCCCTAACCACAATCAAAAATATGTGAAAGCTAAATCTTCTGTGTCTAATCCACATAAAAATAATGGATATTCGAACACTGTTATATCCTCCTAATTACATCAAAGACGCGAAGCTAAGAAAATTCAAATTTTACAAAGAAGCGGGAGTGTAATCATCCACTAATTCTTCACCTAGACACAGTAATCACGAGCTAGCTGAAAAAAAAAAATTATTTCCTCCCCTTTCAGAGCTATACGTCTCCCTCCCAATGGAGTTATGCTGGTGACAACTCGGTCACCAGACTTGGCCATTGGGGACAGCTCCGAACAAAAAAAAAAGTCTGCAGTCGTCATCATGGTCAGCTCATATATATACAAATAAATGCTGCCAATGTCATCCCACTGAACAGATTTAAACACATATACATACATTGTATCTAAGAATAAAGAAAAAAAAATGTGTAAATAATTTATAATATGTGACGATAACATTTCATCCAATATAAATCACTTTTTGCATACATAAATTCACTTTGGAATGCACGTTATTTTACAATACAAAATATTTCTTAAAAGTGAAAAAATATTAAATCACTAATTCTCTTTCACTCTCAGTATTCATATCCATAAACATTTTACAATTTCTAAACTTCCTAATGTCAACTTACAATTTTCAGCTTTCAGTCAGCTTAAATGAAAAAAATCTACAAAAATACACTTTAAATCACGTTAATACAATATAACAACTAGAACTTCGATGAACAAGAAAAAAAAAATTCTATTCACAGAGTATAAACTCAAACTATAGAAAACTCACTTTCTGAAAATAAATATTGAAACTCCAAAGTTCCAACAAGAAATTAAACATTGCTAAGTATATAAATCACAATAAAGTGACTTCATTCTTCTTCATCTTCATCTATTCCAGAGAAAAGAAAACATTTATAAATCATTAAGTACCAAGTGAAAGAATAATAATATACTTAAATTTTCATTGTTGGCACTCCGTTGGCGCATTTTTCCTTCGTCAATCGATACCTCAGGTGAAAGCATTGCTGAAGATCTTGCTAGTGACGTCGTCTCTGCTGTGTTGACTGCTTCACTGCCGGTTGTCGCTCTGTAGGCTCTGGTCATTTTGTCGATATCACATCACTACGTGCTGGTCATTGAAGAACTTGGCCTTGTACTTTCTAGGTTTATTGCTGTCTACCTCCAAATAACGCTTCAACAGTTGAGGACTTCCAAATTTGCCAGACTTGTCAGGTTTATTTGCAGTCAGAACAGTTTCTGGACTGCTTTTCTCAGTAATTAAATGTTCTTCAACATTATTTTCCTTTAAATCAAACTCAAAACTATTTTCATCAGTACTAATTTCCCTTAAAACTTTATTATCAACAAAATTTATATCATTTTCTTCTATAACAGTTTTATCATTATCAATTTGCTTTGCATCACAAACTTGTTTCTCTAAATTTGCATTAATTTCACTAATCAGACATTTTATAGGTTCTTCTTGAACATTCTGCTTTGGACTACAAGGTAATTCAAACAGTCCGTGGGACCATGGGTGCACTTTCAATTGACAATTGTCACAATTATCATCTAAAACTTGTTCCTTTGAAAACGGAAGATCGGCTTCTGTATCGTTACGTTCTACTAATTTAGTTTCTTCGTGATAAGCCTTAACAAATGGTAAATAGTGGCAAGACATAACTCATGAGAGGGCTTTTCATGAGGAACTTTGGCCTCTCGTTTCAAAGATCCTAATTCAAGTTTGGACCCTTTGTCTGATCCAATATTTTTTCAAGCTCCGGATTGCTTAATTTCGGGCACCAGACAATAATAATAAATTGCCAAATAAGTTGAAATTAAGGTTTGAATACCAGCAGGCATTACTTAGCGAGTAAGAATTCAAAAATAAATGATTGTCAATTTAATGTAAATTACAATAAAAAATTATCAACTAACGTTGCTCAAGAGAAAAAATAGCAAAGATTCAAAAAGTTTCTATAACAAACAAATTTATTTCCAAAATTATTTCAACTCACCAACAGTTCATGAAAATGTCGACTACATAATCACTATCCCATTGCTACTAATAACAACTCTATGACGACATACACCTCTGCTACAACTCACTCTGTCTGTGTTTCAACTCTCCTCTACTCCCTACTCCAACTAACAGTGTGACCCCACGTCATTGCTATATCATGCGTTGTACAAAAGGTCCGCATGTGTCATGTTGCACACCGGGAAACACATTTACATAAAGTGACAAGCGTGCAAGCTATGACGCAAGAGAGGGGGTGTCCTTGAACACAGGTGCTTTACCGGATGACAATTGAAAGTTCCGAGTTGTGCATGCGCAACTCCTATGCTCTCGGAAAGAAGCGCTGTGATGCCAAAAATAAAATTAAAATCCCCAAAATGATAAATATAATATAAATTAAGCATAACTGGTTAAAGTAAAGTAAAAGTGAATGATTGGGCATCACAAGGCATTCAGTTATATAACTAATTTTTTTAATCTTAGTATAACATTCCCTAAGCTTCAGCTGCAAAACACTTTTGACCAGGTAATGGTCAGACCCAATTTTGCCTCCCCTGTATGATCTGGTATTCCAGACTGAACTAGTCCATTTGCTGGTAATTAAAATATAATGCATCATATTCTTATGCAACCCATTAGGTGAAACTCTTGTTTATTTGTAAATGCCCCGGTGTTTATAGTATGTGTCAGTAACTCTCAAACCATTAAGTTTACTTACCTGTAGGAGACTCCCCATTGCCATTGGAACTACCAATGCCAAAGGGAACTAAAACTCCTGCCCAAAGATTAGAGTCGGTACCAACTTTAGCATTGAAGTCACCTAGCACAAGAGAAATATCTCATTTCTTCCAGATTTCAAAATATCTTGAAGCTGGCTGTTAAACATATCCTTCTTGTTCTCATCAGAGTCCTATGTGGGGGCATAACAATAGATGACATTCAAATCTTTAATTTTTGTTTTAAAATTTGCTCTTTTGAACTATTTAAGAACTCTTTTGTTAATGCAGTCATATCCTAGAAGAGCATCACTGGTGTGTCTGCTGAGAAGCAAACCTACACCTTGGAGATGCTTCCCACCACTCTGCCTGAAAAGGGAAATTTAAAGTTATTTTTAAGTATCTCACCTTTACCTCTCCATCTGGTCTCTTGTCAGCCTAAAATATCTAGGTTATAATGCTGAAATTCCTGCATTAGGACATTGAGAGAATAATCTCTATTGCAATGTCCTCACATTCTTGCAGAGATAAAATGATTAGTAGGATTTTTAAAGAAATTAGGTTTATTGAGAGAGGTAGGGCCAACAATATCAAACAGACCCCTTGATCACAGGCATGGGGCTAAGACTGTTCCTCCTCCGCTAAAGGCTGAATTCACCAATGCTGGTAGGAACTTCAGGCACCACCTTTTCAAGTGGACCTTTTCAAGAGCCCTATGGCCTGCCTGAGACACAATACTCCAGTTTAGGCTTGACGATGCCCAACTAACTAAGTGAGGGTTGAGGTACCTGTGATGGCCTCTAATCAGGATTATCCAGTAGCTGATATAAGGTATCCCGTTCTCTGTTCACTTAGGCTGGCAACCCAGAAGTAAACAGAAAACACAGTGTCAGATTCTCCATCAACAGAGGCCCACTAGTGCAGCAAGTCCAGGATCCACAATCAAGCTCAATTCCATAAACCAATCCAGTATAGTGGGTATAAATGGTCAGCACCAGGACCCTGTGAGTGTTAAAACCAGGACTCCTCTGCAGCGATAAAAAAAAAAAGTACCATATATGACTAGATCAATAGGCCACACTGAGCTGGCAGCCCTCATCTTCTGTTCTCTTCCAAAAGAGAATATCTCTTTTGAAAGGTACTAACAGCCTGCACCATGAGAAGGCGAGGTCAGACATTAGGTGCTAGACCTGGTGGTTCTATGCATCATGACTGGGGATTGGTACACAGCTCTCTTTCTAGTTTATGCCTAGCGACCATTTATAGACCGAAGATATGGTGCCTTTTACTATGAACAAAATTGCCAGCACTCTATCTTCCTTTGAAGTGAATATTAGTTCAGTGAGTAATTGCACTGTTTTGCTTTAGTTTTATTTTCTACTTTTTAGCACTCATATAAGAAGATAGTATTTTTTATATTTATTTATTTTTTTGAAATGGAAATAATTATGTTTTTGGTAATATCATTTTTAAATTAACATTAAGTATAATGTTACCTTGGCAAATTGGATGAAATGTAAATGAAGTACTTCTGAGAAATATAAGAATCTTCGTCCTAAAAGAACAAATCAGTGCTTATTCTTGATGGTAAATACTTGTTGCTTATTTAATTTCCATGTAATTGGACTCTCCCCACTTGACTACCAAAAATATTCTAACCATTTTTAGTATAAAAGGTATGTATTTATATATCAAAATGATTTTTATTTGAAGTAAAAAGAAGCTTATCTATTTATGTATGTAAATTATAACAAAATAGTAAAATATTTTCAAACATGTGCAGCAAGGATCTCCAGGTGGTAAGGATTCTCTTGGCTCTTCACCAGATGGTGCCCCTTCACCAAAAGGTAAACATGCTTTTATCAATTTTTTGTTTAAAAAATAAATTTTGAATGAATCTCTTAATTTGTGTTTAATTTCTGTATTACTTTTTTGTTTTTGAGTGAAAAGCATTATACCTAAATAAAAAGATAATAAAGTAGCACAAGTGGCATGCCTAAATTTCTGTTTCACACTGTTTTTTTAAGAAAGCATATGCACTCGTCATCAATCAAATTGCCCCACCCAGAAGGAATATCGTGTACGATACAAAGTGACATGCTAAAAGGTAGTGGTATCAATAACATGGATATTAGGAATATCCAAGATTCATGGATATTAAGATAACATCACTACAAGGTATGGTCGTCTTTTGTGGCAATACAAGCACTAATGTGGTTAGGAAGTGAGTTAAAAAGGTTCCAATAATGCCATGATCTATGGTTCTCCATATTTCCTCCACTTGCACTTGAAGATCAACATATTATGCTGTAGTCAGTTGTTCTGAGACATTTTTTCATGACATATAGATGTGCTCAGTTGGCACTAGATCCAGCAACTGGGTTGACCATGGTAGCATAGAAATGGCTTGCAGATACTGTTGAGCTATGTGTGCAGTTTGTTAACTGGCATTATTGTGCTGGCATGCTCTGCATGAGTGGTAAGACCACTGAGTGTGCAGTCCTATGGTATCTACAATGCTTAAATTACACCCAATTACTATGAGAGATGACTGACTGTTGTAAGTGATGGTACCCACACCAGGATACTAGCAGTAGGCATTGTATGGCACTCACAGTACATGACATGGAATCTCTTTTGATGTATGTGGGAGTAGCCCTCTCCTCTATATATATCTGCTTGCAGGTGTTGATGAATTGTACTTACAGATATCGGCAGTGCCCCATCAGTTATTCTGTCACTGGATATCTAATAATATATCTAAATAATATACGAATATTACACCAGTAGGCATTACTTAGCAAGTAAGAATTCGAAAATAAATGATTGTCAATATAAATATAATCAAAAATTATCTACTGACGTTGCTCAAGAGAAAAAATATCAAAAATTCAAAACTTTCTATAACAAACAAAATTTATTTCCAAAATTTTAAACTCGCCAACATCAATGGAAATGTCGACTACAACTTCTACATCTCTAACTGTTTCTACTACCAACTCTGTGACAACATGTCACCTCACTTCTACATCTCCAACTCTGTGCTTCTAACTAACTTCAACTCTATTCTGCTTCAATTCTATTCTGACTAACTCTGTGACCACATATTACTGCTATATCAGAATTGTACAAAAGGCCCGCACGTGTCATGTTGCACGTTGGGAAAGACGTTTGTATAAACTGACGAGCGCGCAAGCTATGATGCAAGAGAGGGGGTGTCCTTGAACATGCGTGTTTTAGCAGGTGACAATCGAAAGTTTGGAGTTACACATGCGCAACTCCTATGCTCTCGGAAATGAGCGCTGTGATGAAAAAAATAAAATTAAAATCCCCAAAATGATAAATATAATGTAAATTAAGCAAAACTGTTTAAGGTAAAGTAAAAGTGAATGAGGGGGCATCAGAGGATCACCACAACTCTCCCTCCCAAAGGGAGTTAAAATTTGATCTAACAGATTTTGATCAACAATTTTGAATACAAGGACACTTCCTACATCATTTACATATTGCTGAACATAAATAAAGTAATGAGTATGTATATGTAAATTTAATAATACATTCTACTCTCACTTCGACACACATACCAATGACTGTGGCAGTTAACTGCATACTAGTGTTAATCAGTCTAGTGCCACATTCTGACGGGCGGGGTTGGCTCAGTCGGTAGCGCGCCAGGCTCATAATCTGCAGTTCCCAGGTTCGAGTTCCAGCTGGGTCAGCAATGAGATTTATCTCCGCAACAAAACTCCCCACCTTGACCACGGTCAGTAGGGGACACCGATGGGCTTGGAAAGGCCGCTGTCCATCGGATGGGATGTTAAGCCATGGCCCCGTGTGTGGAAGAGCCATACCCTGCGCACGTTAAAGAACATGTTGGATGGCCTCGATGGAAGGCTACCATCTGTCTCCCAACAGCTGTTCCAGTGGGTCCCCTCCCCCAACCTTCTCTAAGCCTTCGGGGTCCATGTGACCTGGCCATTTAGCCCATTGTGTGCAAAAAAGTGTCGCTCAGAGGTAAAACAACCCAACCCAGCCACATTCTGATACAATTCCAAAAGTTGCATACTCCAAACTGTATAAAAGCTTATTAATCATACTTCTAATCTGCTTAACTTCTGAATAAGTTAAAGAGAAAAATGAAAAATACAGCAATTCTGCTCTTTCACAGAATATAAATACAGATGCATCAAGCGGGATACATAACATCTGCTTATTCCCTTAACAACAATCAAATGTGAGAAATCTAATCTTTTGTGCCTGCCATACATAAAAAAGGGTATTGGTACTCTGTTAAATTCTTTTAACTACAATCAAATACACGAAGCTAATAATTTCATTTTACAAACAAGTAGATGGGTAATCATTCGGTAATCATCCGCTAAAACTTCACCTAAACACAATAAATTGCAATCTAGCAGAAATAAAAATGGCATTAATACCTCCCCTCATTGAGCTTTACATCTCCCTCCCAAAGGAGTTGTGCTAGTGACAGGTTCAGTCAAACTAGGCTTTGTCATTGGAGACAGCTCAAAAAATGTACAAAAACTTCAAGGCATCATAGTCAGCTAATATATATGCAAACAAATGCTGCCAATGTCATCCTGACAATTGTGCATCATCCACCAATATCGCTGATGATACCGAACAGATTTAGATAGGTATGCATCATATCTAAGAGTAAAGAATAGTTGTATCAATATTTTATCATGTGTGATGCTAACATTTCATCCAATAAATTCCATCTATGTTTCACATAAGAAAAAGAATCACTTTAAAAAAATACACTTCATATACAAAAAATACACTTCAAAATACAATTCATGTAATCACTGTATATCAAATTCTCTTTCATTCTCATCATTCACCTCCATAAACATTTTTATAAACTTAAGATCAACCAGAATGCATAAAATATTCTAATCACTTCACATTGTAAACTCAAACTTTAAACCTTGAATAATAAATTCACTTTTCCAACAATATCTGAAACATGGAATTAAACATTTCAAAGTCTCTAAGTAAAAAAATATATATACCCCCCTCAAGCAGCTGCTTGCCACAGAGGTCTGACAGGAGCCTGCCAGTTTATATGCCATAGTAGAAGGTCTGAGAGGATGGCAGGACCTCAGCAGAAAAACGACACATACATCCATGCCTTATCCGGGGCTCGAACCCAGGTCCCGTAGATCAGTAGCCAAGCGTGCTCTAAGTATGAACAACAAAATATAATCTTCAATCGTCTCCCTATTTATCTATTCCAGAAAAAAGAAATAAGACATCATAAATAATTAGCGCCACAGTGTAAGAATAATAATATACTTAAATTTTCATTGTTGGCATTCTGTTGAAATAAATCATCATCCAGTCGTTTTCCAGAGACTTCATTCCCATGTTGATTGATAAGCCAGGTATTGGCTTTAACTAGGTGTGGTTGGTAAGTTAGGTGTCACTTGTGATGTCATCTACTCTAATGTTGACTACTGCATTGCCGATTGCTGCTCTGTAGACTATCCTCATCTTGACATCTTGCTATGCTCTTAATGCCGTGCTATGCTCTTAATGCCGATGGAATACCTGAATCTGGCTTTACTATCTTGGCTTTACTGGCTTTTTACTTTACTTTACTTTTATCTTGGCTTTACTAATCTGGCTTTACTCATTGCACCTTCTTACCCACTTTTCTCTGTAATGCTCCAAGTGTATGTTAAATTTCTTCACTTTGGACCTTTTGACTAATCCAAATTATACAAATTTTCTGGATAGCATCAGGCACCAGGCAATTAATCTTGCCCAGTAAAGTTAAATAAGGGTTCACTAAGTATATTATGTGTTACTTAGTCACAAAGTGTGTAACTTAGTCAAAAAAATTGTCAAATTATTAAAGTTTAAATCTAATCAAAATCAATTTATCCTGCTGAAGAGAAAAAAAATAAAAAAATAAAAATATTTCATAAAACAAACAAAGTTTATTTTCAAAATCAAGACTCACCAAGTCAACTTCTATACAAAATATTCTGAGCAACTACGTCCACTCCAAACATCTCCAACACTGACAAACTTCTCAACTAACGTCTCAAATACCTTCATTCTCAAATTATAACTGCAAATTAACTCTGTGACCTATCGTCACCTACTATACATGTGGTGTGCAACTGATGTGTGTTGCATGTTGGGAAAAACATTTGCATAATCTTACGATCGCACACTCGCACTAGCTATGACGCAAGAGGGGCATGTCCTTGCGCATGTTTTAGTGGCTGTCAATCAAACGTCGTAGTTGTGCATGCACAATTCCTTAGATGATACCAACTAAAAATAAAAGCCCCAAAATGATAAATATAATGTAAATAGAGTAAAACTGGTTAAGGAAAAGTAAAAGTGAATGGGTGGACCATCACATAGTGGATTATCAATTATAGGTTCACATAATAGTTTTTAATTAGTTAGGTTAGTGGATTATCAATTATAGGTTCACATAATGGTTCACATAATGGTATCCTATCTCACCAGCTCCTCTTTGTACCTACCAACCAGGTTGAATTCATGCAAAAGTGATCTAGACAAACTATCCCCTCCTTTAGCACACCACAAGATCTGATTACTCTGGCATCAGTCTGCTGTATTCACGCCATAGCCATTTGAAGTTCACGGACCTCTTTCCATTTCGCAACCTCAAATGTGCATTGCTCTTCATCAAATTCACATTGTTCTCATTCTGCTTGAAGCTTTATCTATTGCATTCACATTTCCATGTGCATTATTTTGATGTCTTCTTGGTGTTTGGATTGCTTAGTATTATAACGCTCCAAATAAATGCAATAATGCTTTAAAGTTGGATCCTTCTTTTGATCCAATTAGTTTTATGCTCCGGATAGCTGATACGGGCACCAGGCAATAATTAACAAATTGCCAAAAAAGTAGACTAAGTTTAAAGTAGGGTTCAAAATGCCAGCGAGCGTTAATGAGTAAATAGTTAGAATCGAAATTGATTGTCAAAAAGTCTAGATGCTATAAATCTAAATTCGCGTTGCTCAAGAGAAAAAATTGTACAGACTCAAAAGGTTTAAAATAACAAACAGATTTATTTACAAAATAGTTCAACTCACCAAGACATCAATGAAGAAGATACATCAAACTCACTGTGCTACAACGCACTTTCCTCTTGCACACACTGTGCTCTCTACTGAGTGCCTCTGCACTCTACACTGCCTAGTGCTTCTGCACTAACTGCACCTCTGTGACTCGCAGGTCACCGGTTTAAAAGACAAGAGCCGGACACGTGTCATGTTGCAGCCGGGAAAGACATTAACATAAAGTGATGAACAACGCAAGCTATGATGCAAGAGGTCATAGCTTGCGTGCACAAGTTGTCTAAAACGCGTGCACAATAACACGCCCCGTGTTATTGTGCATGCGTTTAGCGGTGACAGTCGGAAGATCGGAGTTGGGAGTTGCGCATGCGCAACTCCCAACTCTTGGAAATGAACGCTGTGATGCCAAAAAGGAAATAAAAAATCCCCAAAATGATAAATATAACGTAAATTAAACAAAACTGGTTAAGGTAAAGCAAAAGTGAACGATGGGGCATCACAGCATCATCCATTCATCTAGCCACTTCACTGTCAGGAAAAATTTTAGCGTCCCCTATTAATTCGTCCCCACACTCCGCCTCCATGTCTCATCTATCTAGTGACTGTAGTGTTCTGTAAGCATACTGATTATTGGAATCACTTTTGCATTTAAGTAACACATGATGCAACAGTATCAGCACAAACAGATTTTCAGAAGGATTCTATTAGGTTGGTGCAGATGGAATGTCTGCTTTCAGCAGTGGATATTTCAACCCCTCCAGCAGGTTCATGTCATCCAGCAACATTACGAAGTCAGTATGTATCTGGTATGTGTTATGGCCTCATTTCATGATGAGTGTACAGGTTCAGTCAAAGTGGACCATGGAGACAGGCCAGTTCCACATAATTTTTTTACGAGTTCAAATTTGGACATTCCACGGGTATAGTGGCATGAAACATTAATGCAACATTTGGGAGGGTACTGTGAATGAACATACCATATGCCAATGGTTCACAAAATTCCAAGCAGAAGACATGTACCTAAAAAATGAGCCTCATGGTCATCCACCAATAGCTGTAACAGTCATTGCCTGGAATAAATGGGACATAATCTTGTGTCGAATCATAACCTGCAATGAAAAGTGGGTCCTCTATGACAATTGTCATTGATCAACACAGTGGTTGGATACCATAGAGCAGGGGTGGGCAACCTTTTTAAGTGTACGTGCCAAAATTGCCAAATCTTTGATGCAAAATTTTTTCACATGCCAACCGAAATTTTGGGAACATATTATTTGGTGTCTTTTAAGTATTGGGATTTAAGATACAGCCACACAATTTAAAGATGCAATTTTTAACATCAGCAAAATAATAAACAATAATTCTGAATTTTTTGTTTTTGTTTTTTTTATAAAGATTAATCAGACATAAGTTTTTCAAGTTTTTCCAATATATTTCAGTGCCCAATCTCATAATCGTTTCACTTCTAAAGCACAATAAAAGAAAATGAAATTAAAGATATTCTTTTATTAATTCTTAATACCTTACAAGTAATACATAAAAATTACGAGAAGATAAAATGTTATTTTACTTACATAACATATTAAACAGAAGTTAATCTTTACAATTTTTTAGCAGAAAACATCAAATCAAAACTAGAGAAAGAAAAATTATGGACGTTTTATTTATTTAGCATCAATGATGACTTCTGCTGCTGCATCACTGATGACAGTTAATTTATATCAGGTTTATATTTTGTAACCTTTAGAGATATGCATACGCTACTAGTACTATAAATTTAACATATTAAATGCCAATAAATACTTTCAATCCATATTTTAATGACTTGCAATTTAGTTAAATCCAAATTCACATATATACACACTTTAGAAAACCGATAAATTCTTTACGAAACACGAAAAAATATATAAAATGATGGTAAAGAAGTCACGCCACGTCTGGCTGCCTGGCAAATGATGCAACTGAATGGGTCAAAAACTGAATGGGTCAGTATATCGCGGAGATAGATGGCTTGAAAATAGGATGTTTGTTTCATTTCCTAATTATTTATTATTACTAAAACAGTTAATAGTGTTTGTTTCTTTATTACATTTTTATTTGGCATCGCTCTACTTAATAAAATTGTATTTTATTAAGTTAAAATATACAACTCAGCAAAGATGTTGGATATTTATTTACTAAATTATTTTTTATGGTGAGCCCTGGGTTGCCTGCCAGAAAAAGACGTTGGCGTGCTACATTTGGCACGCGTTCCAAGGGTTCCCCACCCTTACCATAGAGCCACCAAAGCGTTGTCCAAAGCCATCCCTACACCCATGGAAAGTGCTGGTTCTCATATGGTAGTCTGCTGCCATATGAACAAAGAATGGAACCATTTTAAACAGGCTTTTCTTGAAACTAAGCGTACTCTTTTAGGAAAACAGGAGCAGAAGAGGTAAAATTATTTTGTGATAAGGCACTTGAGCTTATTTCTGAAAGAAAGAACTGCAGGAATGTTCTTGATCAATATCCTACTAGTCCTAATAGAAAGCATTACAGTGAGCTTAATAAATGTGTAAAGTATTAGTTAGTTGCTGATAAGAATCTTTAGGATGATGGCTTGGCTGACAAAGCCAAGGAAGCAGTTAGATAGCACAACAGGAGAGAGAGCTGTACCAGATAGTCAATGTTTTGTGTGGTAGAAAACGGACAGGCATACAGGGATTGAAGGATAAGCAAAGTAAGTTTATAGAAGGTGAGGATTCTGTCATAGCTAGGTGTGCTGAGCATTTCAGTGATGTTCTAAACAATTAGTTCTACTCCCATCTATTATAATGATGATAGATGCATTACTGTCTTTGATGTTGGCACTATAACACAGTCTGAAGTTATTTTGGCTGTTTCTAAACTTAAACTACGTAAATCCCCAGGGGTAGATGAAATTACTACGGAAATGCTTATAGCTGGAAATGTTTTGGTTACCACATGGATGACTGCAATTTTGAATACCTTTTATGATAAAGGAATGGTTTCTAAGGATTTTATCAGAGCTATTATAATCCCTATTTTTTAAAAAAGGTGTTTCAATTCTAATGATAACTATAGGGGTATCAGCCTACTTTCTGTTCCAGGTAAAGTTCTTTCCATGATTGTACTTAATAGAATTAAAAATCTGGTAGACGGGCAATTGCGTGATGAGCAAATGTGGATTCAGAAGTGGTAGGGGATGTGTAGATCAGATATTTTCACTCAGGCAGTTCTTGAGAAATGTTTAGAGTTTCAGAAACCTTTGGTTGCTAGCTTTATTTATTTCAAAATGGCTTTTGACTCTGTTGATTGCCATAATTTTTGATTGATCATGAGATCCTCTAGCATACAAGACAAGTTAGTTAACATAATGTAAACTCTTTAGAGTAACATTGAATCATGTATAAGAGGGTAAAGCTTGTAGCAATTGGTTTAGCATTACTTCTGATGTTAGACAAAGGTGCATTTTGTCTCCTTTTCACTTTAGTTTGGTTATTGATTATGTTATGCAAAATTCACTGCAAGGTAAAGATTTTGTCCTTAAGTGGTCTGGAGATCTGAAAATTTCTGAATAAGATTATGCTGACAATTTAACCGTTTTGGCAAATGATGTTGATGAGATGAACTCTTTCATTCGATCTGTTGATAAGACTGAGAGTAGAGTAGTTTTGTTTATAAACAGAGAGCAAACTAAAGTGATGAAAATTGGTCAAGCAGGCTGTGATTCAGGTAATTTTAATGGTTGCAGTCTTAAGCAGGTGTCACAGTTTAATTATCTTGGGAGCTATGTAACAGATACTGGTGATGTGTGGCATGAGATTAACAGATGACTAGAGATTGCTGCCAGGACTTTTAAAAATCTACGGAAAGTGTGGAAAAATAGATGTATATGCCTAAAGACTAAAATTAGACTGTATAATAATTTGATTCTTTCTAGGGTTAGTTTTTGTAATGAAACTTGGACGCTTTGTTAACAAGATAGCAGGAAACTTGATGCTTTTTATTCTAGATGCTTACACAATATCTTGGGCAATCGGTGGTTGAACTTTGTAAGTAATGATGAGGTTAGGCAAAGGAGTCAGAAATCTCCTTTGAGCAGTATATTGTGCATAGAGAGAGACTCCGCTGGTTTGGCCACGTTGCCCGTATGGATAATTATAGATTAGCCAATAGGGGTTATGAACAATGTGCTTAAATGCCTCAGAAAGTGGGGGAGACCCAGGATGCAGTGGGCTGAGAATGTCAAACAGGACCTTAGAATTAGTTAGTACAATGTTAGAATTGGTGTACAATGACCAGATGCAGCAGATGTAGCTCAGGACAGATCTGCTTGGAGAACTAAATTGCATGGTCTGGTATCATATCCCATGGCTGCTTGAGAATGAGGTGATGATGATGATACGTGGATGCTGACAAAGATTTCAGATGTGGTTGTTAATCAGGCCTTGTTGATAGAATGATTGTTTTTCACACAGGGCTCTACTAATGTACGTACTGATAATTGTTTATCAGTGCAACAAAGTTCAAGGTTAATTAGTCATACCTGTGTTAGCATAGTTGATGCATTATTCTTCAAACAGCCTCTTGATTTCTACAATAAGTCTGGAATGTGCTCCATTCCTCCTTTCACAGATCCAGTACTGATGCTATTCACTTGTTGGTGACTGAGATCTCTATTGTGTTATGTATGGAACTGTCAGTGCACTCTGCTGCAGTAGTGGTGGTTGATGTGGCATCAGTCATTGTATGTTTGAGGATTTTGAACTTAGCGCGCTTGGCTACTGATCTAAGGGATCTGGGTTCGAGCCCCGGGTAAGGCATGGCTGTTTGTGTTGTTTTTCTGCTGAGGGCCTGCCATCCTCTCAGACCTTCTACTCTGGCATATAAACTGACAGGCTCCTGTCAGACCTCTGTGGCAAGCAGCTGCTTGATGGGGTATTTATTTATTTATTTATTTTTTACTCCTAATTAGTGTGTTGAGCTGATTGATCATACTAGATACTTGTGACTAGGCATTGTTATGTGTTTCATGCTATCTTCTTCAGTGCATTGTCAGGCTACCCAGGGGTGTAGCTATGGGGGGGGGGGGATGGAGGGAGGCTACTCCTAAAGTAACTTAGAGTTAGCAAAATTCGAAGCAACTTCGTAAAATCTAGGTGAGTGTTGAAAATTAATCTTTTTTTGTAAAATTAAGGGGAGTTAGCAAAATCTAGACAACTTGGCAAAATCTAGGGTAGTTGTCAAAATTGAGGCAACTTGGCAAATCTAGGACAGTTGGGAAAATGGAGATGGCAAAATCTGGAGCAGTTGGCAAAATTCGAAGCCACTTAGTAAAATACAGGTGAGTTGGCAAAATCTATACAACTATGCAAAATTTTGGGGAATTTGCAAAATTCGAAGTGACTTGGTAAAATCTTGGAGAGTTGGCAAAATTCGGAGTGACTTGACAAAATCGTTGAGAGTTGGCAAAATTCAGGTGAGATGTAAAAATTGGGATTTTTTTCAGTAAATTTATGGCAAGTTGACAAAATCTAGAAGAGTTGGCAAATCTTGGGGAGTTGACAAAATTCTGAGTGATTTTGCAAAAATCAGGTGAGATGTAAAAATGTTTTTTTTTCTGTAAAATTATGGCAAAATTGAAAAAACTTGGCAAAATCTTGGGGAATTAGCAAAATTCGGAATGACTTGGCAAAATCGTTGGGAGTTGGTAAAATTTGGAGTGACTTGGGAAAATCATGGAGAGTTCGCAAAATTCAGGTGAGATGTAAAAATTGGAATCTTTTTTCTGTAAAATTATGGTGTGTCAGCAAAATCGAGGCAAATTCACAAAATCTAAGAGTTGACAAATCTTGGGGAGTTGGAAAAATTTAGAGTAGCTTTGCAAAAATCAGGCGAGATGTAAAAATTGTTTTTTTTTCTGTAAAATTGTGGAGAGTTGGCAAAATTGAGGAAATTTGGCAAAATATAGGGGCAGTTGGAAAAATTCGGAGTGACTTGGCAAAGTTTTGGGGATTTGGCAAAATTCGGAGTACTTGGCAAAATTGTGGGGAGTTGGCAAAATTCAGAGTGACATGGCAAAAATGAGGTGAGATGCAAAAATTGGTATTTTTTTCTGTAATAGCGAGAAAACTTGGCAAAATTTAGGGGCAGTTGGTAAAATTCGAATCCACTTTAAAATACAGGCAAGTTGTGAAAATTGGGATTAGTTTTGTGAAATTAAAGAGAGTTGGCCAAATCGAGATAACCTGGCAAAATCTTGGGGAGTTTGAAAAATTTGAAGTGTCTTGGCAAAATCAGGAGAGATGTAAAGATTTGGATTGGTTTTGTGAAATTAAGGAGAGTTGGCCAAATGAAAGGGAGTTGGGAAAATTCACACTGACTCTTGCTACAATTCAGATGATATTCAAAAATATTGATATTATTTCTGTGAAATTATGGTTAGTTGTCAAAATTGGAAGTTACATGGCAAAATGCAGGATAGTTGTGAAAATTGCCTCAACCCTCCCCTCAACTCTAGGAGGGAAAATCTAGCTGCGAACCTGACAGACAATATTTTCTCAGTTGGCAAAATTTGATTTTCTAGTTGGAAAATTTTCGATTTATCACACCATAGTCCTTCACTATGCCCCTGAGGCTACCACTGTCTGTGGTATGGAAAGGTATATCAGAGTAGTCAGCTGGCCCAACACCACCTAGAGGAGAAGGCCAAAGCACTCATTTGTGATAGACTGCTGGCAGAATAGAGACTGCATTACTGGACAGGACTGCCGGCAGAATAGAATGAGAGATAACTTATCCTTGTTAATAGAACTTTCCATTTAACCTTTTGAATATTCACTAATAAATTGTCATCATCATTAAAATAATTTGTTTTCATGTAATTAAAAAAAATTCTTTTCCCCTTTTTTTCTAATTTTTTTTAGAGATAACATTTTTTTTTTTGCTTTGATTAGTATTGATAAACCATTAATTACTGTTTCTGATTATACAGATAGCTTTAATACCACTCTTTAAACTTTCAGAAATTCCAAAACTTTTAACTAATTTTGCAAACAACTGATTAATGTATAGCTACTAAATTTTCACTCTTAAAGGATTCTAGAGGTGCGAAATATATTTAAAAAAACTACTTTTTACAAAATACCACAGATATCTATTTTTTTTCACAGATATGTATGTATGTATGTATATATATATATGAAAGGTCTAAAACATTGAATGAAAACAGTATGTTTAAATATTGTATATGTTAAGAAAAACAACCAACAAATTCCACATTAAAAAATACTTTTATTTACAATCTGAATCCACATCTTTACACCTGACAAATATATATAGGATACACATTACAATGAAACAAATATTTCACATCTTTGTTTATTTTTAAGAAAATAGTGCAGTTAAAACAGGAAAATCCACCAATCATGGGAGAATTTTTAAGCAATGTGAAGAAGGTACTTAATATTGTGCAATACTATTTAAATTGAAAAGTAAAATTTTAGGATATTCCATTCATCCCAGTTGAACAATTGCTGATTTTTTTTACATAGTTTAATATGAAAGCTTTTTTAAAATGCATAACATTGATAAAAACTGTTTCTAGCACAACTATGACTTTTAGATAAAAAGAACAACAACAAAAAAGAAAACTGCTTTCCCATACTTTTTCACGCTAATGCATATTAAAACCGATTTCTGCACATAAGATAAATTTTTTTTATCCTATTTGGTAGCATAATAACATTTAAAGAAATAAACTTTAATAATAGAAAAAAAAATTCTGAAGAAACACGAATGCAACTTCAAAATACATGTGGTCAAAAGGTTTGAACAGATTCAAAATACAAAGAAATATAAAAAACAATGAGTATCATACAATGTAAAGGTCACATTGAAATATTCATATACACTCGATGATTATGAAATCTAATTCCATGTTATGTCAATGGAAAACTAATTTCAAAGCTTTGTAACTTTTAAAATGAGCTTTTATGACAAAAAAAAAAAGGAAATGATCTCAATCAAATTTATCTAAAGCTATGTTCATTAAAAATTAAAGAATTATGGAAACTGGGATATTTAATATGAACAATGGCTGTTTAAAATATTGATCTGGGAAGTAGTTGAAATAAGTTGATCTTAAAAGAATATCCCCATATTAAATTTTATTGGAATGTTATTAGCATAGTTTTAGCAGAAATGTGTAACAATTATTTCAATTTTCACCAACTCTGCAGAATGGACATTACTGTTTAAGATGTTGATATATAAAATAAAAATACCCCTTCAAGCAGCTGCTTGCCACAGAGATCTGACATGAACCTGTCAGTTTATACACCATAGTAGGTCTGTGATGATGGCGGGACCTCTGCAGGAAAACAACACGAACAACCATGCTTTACCTATAAGGCTCGAACCCAGGTCAGTAGCCAAGCGAAGCCTCTTTAAATGAATATTATTGGAATATAGAAAATTAAGATACATTTTTAACTTATCTATATTCAGTGATATTTTTTCATGAAATGTTTAAGAAATTATAAATAAAAATTATAAATACCCCCTCAAGCAGCTGTTTGCCACAGAGGTCTGAGAGGAGCCTGTCAGTTTATATGCCATAGTAGAAGGTCTGAGAGGATGGCAGGCCCTCAGCAGAAAAACGACACAAACAGCCATGCCTTACCCGGGACTCGAACCCAGGTCCCTTAGATCAGTAGCCAAGCGCGCTAACCACTCGGTCATGGGACAGCTAAGAAATTATAACACTTTGAAATTATTTTTCCATTGACATAGCACCAAGTGTATGTGTGGTAAAGTTTCATGGCAGCAATCACAGGCTTTTATAACACAGAACTTAAATATTTATGAAAACCATAGTTTGAATTGTGAAATGAAAACAATACATTTGTACATACATGTAATAAGAAAAGATTTAATTTTGAAAATTTGCAGCTGTATATATAATTAGTAGAATTGTAGCAGCACCAGCAACTTAGATTAAATGACATTCCAAAACTTGAATTAAGCAAAAATAAGGTACTACAAGCAATATATATCAACTGTTGAATGTTTTACTAACATCGAATAGATAGAATTAGCATCTAAAATTTTCTTATATTTTTATAGAGAGGTCAAGCTGTTCCAAATGATTCGGTCTCCAAATGTGCAAATCAAATTGAAATATTAAAAAAAAATATCTAGATGTCATTTACATAAAGGTTGATGAAATGGCAAAAATACACTACACCAATAGGTTCTTAATAAGATTCCTTCCCAAAGGCAAGTCGATAAAGTAAATTTAAATTTGTATGTTGTCAAAAATATACAGAACAGAAAAAATGTTTTGCTATTTTGTAAAGAGCATATACTTAATATGCCTGGAAACGTATTAAAATAAAACATTATTCTAATCTTGACCTTTAAACAGATTTTTTTAAACCTTAAGTCATTAACTATTATGCATATCTTAACTGCCATATCTGGTGAAGAGACTTTCAAATGATAAGAGCAACAGGGTATATTTCCTTTAAAAGCAGATATCCTTACACTAAAATTTTAATATTACTTGCATTCACTATCAATGTAAAACCAATTATTAACAAAGAACTTGGAAGAAGAAAATAGGCATCTGAACCAATACAAGGTTTCTAATTACATGGTCAATCATCTCCCTCCAAGCAGAAACTGACATCCACAGTAATACAGAAAACCTTATCGATCTGTTGACCAGGCAAGTTTATAGGCATATCAAATACCCATTGGCAATCACTATTAAAAATTTTAAAAAATCCTACATTTGCAAGGCAGCAGAAGCCACAAGATATGCATATGTATTAAAGAAAATCAAGGAATAAATTAACTTCCTAAATCTCCCATGGCTTTTGCAAAAACCAAAGATTGACACTTAAGTTTTCTACTTATAATGTTTTCAATTTAAAGTGATGAAGGAAAAATAATATTCAGAAAATTCTATTTGCAGTTTAATGGAAGTTTCAGTTGATCATTTCATCCAGAAACTGGTGGTATATGTTCCTACAGAAAATTATAAATTTCAAACCCACACTAAGTACATGTATAAGAGAAGCAGTGAAATGGATTGGAAAGAAAATCATTTACTGTCACATATTGTATCCAGTACTGAATGGCTGTCCAAACAAAGCATCCACCCCAAGTATTTGATACATTGATAAAAAAATTTAAATTATATTTTTGGTTGTCTTTATCTTCAGGAGTCCAACCATATGAGTATAGTGGGAAGTGAAAATGTTGTGGAATTGGCAAAAGACAATTCAAAAGTAACATACTAAAAACAAAATTAAGAAAAAACCTACTAAAAAGTGCAGTAGAGATTCTCTTAGATCATAGATTTAGCCTCAAAAGACATGTTAAATCAGTAAAATAAAAAGAAAATAAATCTAGTAGACCTAACAATAATAAAAGCATTAGTCTGAGGACTGACAACTATTTACTTAAAAAAAAAAACACTGCCAAATCATTGCAATTCATGTAATATTGTAAAATAAATGTGTACAAATAAAAAAGTACAAAGCAATGAACTATTTACTGAAAAAAATTTAAAACTCATCACATACTAACCATAAAACGTTTAAAATTAATAATTTAATCATCATCCTCATCCTCAAGCACCCATGGACTACAGAGGGCCAACCAGACCGTGCAGTTTAATTCTCCAAGAACTGCAATCACCTTTTTTGAAAATAGGGATAAAAATAGCTCTGGTAAAATCCTTAGAAACCATGCCTTTCTCATAAAAGATATTCAAAATTTCAGTCATCCAAGTGGTAATCGAAACATTCCCAGCTCTAAGCATTTCTGTAGTAATTTCATCTACTCCTGGGGATTTATGAAGTTTAAGTTTAGAAATAGCCAAAATGACTTCAGATTGTGTTATAGGGCTAACATTAAAGCCACCAATGCATCTATATTACAAACAATGGGAGTAGAACTAACCACATTGTTTAAAACACCACTGATATGCTCAGCCCACCTAGCCATGACAGAATCCTCACCTTCTTTAACCTTAACTTGTTTATCCTTGAATCCCTGTATACCTGTCCGTTTTCTACCACACAAAACATTAACTATCTGGTACAAATCTCTGCTGTTGTGCTGTCTAACTGCTTCCTTGGCTTTGTCAGCCAAACCATCAAGCCAAAGATTCTTATCAGCAGTTAACTGATCTTTTACACGTTTATTAAGTTCTCTGTAATGCTTTCTATTAGGACTAGTAGGGTATTGATTAAGGATATTCCTGCAGTTCTTTCTTTCCAAAATAAGCTCAAGTGCCTTATCACTCGGATAATTCTGCCTCTTCTGCTCCTTTTTTCCTAAAAGAGTACTGTTAGTGTCCAAAAAAGCCTGTTTAAAATGATCTCAATCTTCCTCAACTTCCGTAGTAAGCAAACCATGACTGTCATAATGACTAAGTAACCTATCATGGTAAGCTTAGGCTATAACTGGATCTTTCAGAGCTTCAGTATTAAAATAAATTTTTTAACCCTAGCACAACACTTTTTAAGTTTAAGTTGCAAGACACTTTTAACAAGGTACTGGTCAGAACCCATTTCATCTCCCCTATATGCCCTGGTATTCCTAACAGAACTAGCCCATTTGCTGTTAATTAATATAGAATCAATCATATTCTTATGCAGCTCGTCAGGTAGATCGTAGATCATATAATAACATTCAATGTACCGGGCAATAATTTTACCCCTAACGATCTCTATCATAAAGATATACCTATTTGGCATGAGTAATAACAAAATATATAAGTAAACCACCCTTAGGTGGGCCCCTAAGGTCAAACATAAAAAAAAAGCTAAAAATAGCAGTAAAATTGGAATAAGAAACCTAAAACTGGTAGGTCTTTTCAGAGAATGCTATCGTTTTAGGCCTCTTGTACTTGCTCAAAACCGTATGATCATAAAGAATCAGAGAAGAAATAATCTCATTGGGATTATTTCTTACAGCCTCAAAAAATCTTTTTGCGTTTTACATATGTATATATATATGGTCGATGCCAGGTCTTTATGAAGTTGTCTGTTAGTGACAAACCATAGGGCTGCCCATCAGGTGAAACCCATGTGTATTTATTAAAAAAGCATGCTTTAGAGAAGATCCATATTCAACTACTGGCTCAAAGCCTGTGGAAATTTGTTTTCCAGATATTACCAAAAGGGCCTATCACCCCTCCTCAAAACCCAATACCAAATACCAAAAGGGCCTATCACCCCTCCCCAAAGGTTAGAGTCAGTACCAACTTTGGCATTGAAGTCACCTAGAACAAGGGTAATATCTCCTTTCTTAACAAAATTCAAAATATCCTGTAGTTGTCCGTAAAACCTATCCTTCTCATCCTCATCAGCATCCTCAGTGGAGGCATAACAGCAGATAACATTCAAGTCTTTAATGCTTGTCTGAAATTTTGCTGTAAGAAACCTTTCATTAATGCACTCGTATCCTAGAAGAGCATCACTAGCATGTCTGCTGAGCAGCAGACCCACGCCTTGGTGATGCTTTCCATCCTCCCTCCCTGTAAAGAGAAATTTAAAGTTATTTTTAAGTATCTCACCTTTACCTCTCCATCTGGTCTCTTGTAAGCCTAAAATATCTAGGTTATAATGCTGAAATTCCTGCATTAGGACATTGAGAGAATAATCTGTATTGCAATGTCCTCACATTCCTGCAGAGATAAAATGATTAGTAGGATTTTTAAAGAAATTAGGTTTATTGAGAGAGGTAGGGCCAACAATATCAAACAGACCCCTTATCACAGGCATGGGGCTAAGACTGTTCCTCCTCCGCTAAAGGCTGAATTCACCAATGCTGGTAGGAACTTCAGGCACCACCTTTTCAAGTGGACCTTTTCAAGAGCCCTATGGCCTGCCTGAGACACAATACTCCAGTTTAGGCTTGACGATGCCCAACTAACTAAGTGAGGGTTGAGGTACCTGTTAGGCCTCTAATCAGGATTATCCAGTAGCTGATATAAGGTATCCCGTTCTCTGTTCACTTAGGCTGGCAACCCAGAAGTAAACAGAAAACACAGCGTCAGATTCTCCCTCAACAGAGGCTTACCAGTGAAGCAAGTCCAGGATCCATAATCAAGCTCAAATCCATAAAGAAGTCCAGTCTAGTAGGTATAAATGATCAGCACCAGGACCCTTTGAAGTTCCTCAGCAGGGTTCAACTCCTTGTGATGCCCCATCATTCACTTTTACTTTACCTTAACCAGTTTTGCTTAATTTACGTTATATTTATCATTTTGGGGATTTTTATTTCCTTTTTGGCATCACAGTGCTCGTTTTCCAAGAGTTAGAAGTTGCGCTTGCGCAACTCCAATCTTCCGACTGTCACCCGCTAAAGCGCGTGCACAAGGACACATGTAAATGTCTTTCCCGGCGTGCAACATGACACGTTCGACTCTTGTTAAAACCGGTGACATGGTGGTCACAGTAGTACACAGAATAAGAGCACAGCATAGTGTAGCAGCATAGTGAGTTGTCACAGCACAGAGTAGTGAGCTCAGTAGAGCATAAGCATGTAGCACGGAAGAGTGCTCAGTTGATATATCTTCTTCATTGAAGTTTTGGCGAGTGATTTTTGGAAATAAATTTGTTTTTTATTTAAACCTTTTGAGTCTTTACTAATTTTTTCTCTTGAGCAACGTGAGTTAAGTTTTGATTATATTTAGATATTAAACTCGACAATCATTTTTTGGATTCTTACTCATTAACGCTCGCTGGTATTTTGAACCCTAATTTAACTTATTCTATTTTTTGGCAATTTGTTAATTATTGCCTGGTGCCTGTCTCAGCTATCCGGAGCATAAAACTAATTGGATCAGAAAAAGGGTCCAACCTTAAAAGTATTTGCATTTCTTTGGCCCGTTACATCCTCAGCAGGATTGAAAAAAACTAGTGGCCATAGATGACCAGATCAGTAGGCCATACTGAACTGGCAGCCCTCCCCTTCCGTTCCCTTCCGAAAGAGAATATCTCGTTTGAAAGGTACTAACGGCCTGCACTACGAGAAGGCGGGGTCGGACATATAGGTGTTAGACCTGGCCGGTTCTGTGCATCATCACTGGGTATTGATACACAGCTCTACTTCCAGTTTATGCCTAGCTACCATATTAAGCATTTAAAAGAAACAAAGTTGTTCAATCATTTATGAAAAAAAAATCATGATCACTTACCATAAAATAGTTTTGCCTTCTTTCTACATTTTACAAATGCTGAAAATGCTAAGCCTTTTTCTCAGATCCCTTATAAACCAATCAAAGTTTCTGCACAGTAGCAGAATATAGTTAAAGGAACTGAAAACAGCTATTGTAGCTTGCATGCAATAAAATTTCCATTAAAATATTTCAAAATGTTTGACAATAAAGTTAACCAGTTTTTATTTATAAAAACAATGGCACACCATTCCAGAAAATGTATAAAAACAATAGCACACCATTCCAAAGTGTGTTAGTATGTTTTCCACCATTGTACTTATTGGGGTACAATTATTTAAAAGTGGGTCTATGATGTGGAAACTTTTCCATCATAGTGTATCATTACTTTCCAAAGGCTACATGCTAGCTGATGAAAATGACAACCAGCTATCTTTTCCTCCCTCCAAACTTGGAGGGAGAAAAAAACTTCTTAACTTTCTTTTTAACATTGGGTACTTTAAGATACACAGACTAGCCAAGTGCATGAGCAGATGGACAATCCAAAGACTTGTGTAATATGAAAAATAAAAAAGCATGCTTCATAGAAGATCCATATTCAACTACTGGCTCTCAAAGCCTGTGGAAATTTGTTTTCCAGATATTACAGATGATTGAATATAAATAAAGATGATTAAATAAAGAAATTATTAAACAGTTTAAAGGAAATTATCTGCATTGGGTGAAATTAAAACATTGGGTTCAGGATTCAATAAAAGTATTTACTTAAAAATATCGACTACTGATATCAAATTTGTAACATGATTGGGACTACCAAACATAAATTTTTGAATTATATTAAATCTCACAAGAGTAACTTTTAAGGTGTGAAATTTAGACAATCAGCATTTTGACTTCAACACAATTTCAAACTGTATTAAAATCTGAATATAATTTTTCTCAAAGTGAAAGTAACATACAGAAATTAATCCACAGTACCTCATTGATTTACTAACATTTCATCACTATCAAACTGTTTAAGTATCACGATGATAATGAGTATAGCGGAAAAATTACCTTGAGCCAGGTGAGATCCAAACACATAACCATCAGAAGTAGGGTTACCCGATGTCAGTGTTACAAAAGGAGGACAAAGGAGGCCAATAAAACTGGAAATGAAGGACATGCTTTCTTAGTAGGAAAAAATTTATTTTATTTCACAAAGTTTTATGTCAAGTACCAACTAACAGTTGAGTCAAGAAAGGAACAATAGTTATTAAATATGCTCTAAAATATATGATGCGGTGATTTTTATTCCTATTTCATAAGCAATCAAAGGTTATTTCTCCTTAAGTGTCATAATGGTTAGTAATTATGCGTTGTTGCAGAAGGTAAACTTTGTTTCTTCGAACTCTAACTGAGGTATTATATTTTATTATCTTCACGCTATTACAAATTTATACATTTTTTTATTCATTTGGTAAATACCTCTTGTTTAGTCTTGTGTATCTCATTAATACTGCTAATATATAGTATCTCACTGGACACTATTACACAATAACACTTATCATAACAGTCTTGTATACTAATATTTTTTTTGAAAGTACATAACCAATTATTGGTTTTTAACCAGGGTTAAAAATATCACAATATAATTTACAATTCACAGTAATAAGCTAATATTTAATTCCATGATTAATTACTGTACAACTAAAATTTAAGCCCAGATGACTCTAAAGTATTGTGAAACGCTACTCTGGGGTTAAATTTTAGTTGTACAGTAATTAATCGTGGAATTAAATATAAGTATCACAATTTCTATTAATAGCGAAATATTCAACATTTATAATATATGTTAAAAGTGCAACACCAGGAAGAACTAATCAGATTGTCCCGAAATATGCAAGATGGGTAACCCATGGGAGAACATGTAAATGATTCAAAGCACAGCAAATATGCAAATGCCCCCTGGAAGTGGTATAAGAGAAGATTACAAAGTGCTGGTGTAAAGCATTGGAATTATGTTTACTCTTAGTTCTTGCACACTAAAAGATCAAGTATGCCCCATCGAAGAACATGGCATCCATACAAACAGGTTTCTGATTTTGATTGAGGGAGAATTGTAATGTATCTTTGTATTCCACAAGTCTAACAGAGTTGTATTTGTAATCATTTGACCTTGTAACATAAGCTATGTATTCACTAAATGTGGCTTTTGATATCTCTTGTCTTTCCTGGTGTTGTACTTTTAATGGCCAGCAATGTAGATTGAAAAATTCTTCAAAAGCAAAATATACTCTTTTTCTGAACTCTTTTTCACTCACAACTGATTTGTATTAAGGAAAATAATTAGGCTCAGTTCTCTAGAAGTTACTCACCTCCTACATTAGGCTATAATTTTAACTCAAACTTTATTGAAACGTTTAAGTAGAAAATTAGCATAAAGTAATGAAAGTAACTGTATAGCTATATACTGTTTACTGCTTCACTTTAAATACATTGATTTATTAGTTAGTAATTATGTATAAAATTATTAAGGTCAGAATATGGCGTCAGTGTGTAAAGGAGGAATGAACTCACCGACGTGAGGGATCTCAATGGCCCTGTCGCACTAATGAACGAGAGGACAGATATCTCGTGCGCATGGCTTTGAATGATCGTACAGCCACATCAAACATTTTAGCTCAACGGTTAGGGTGTGTTGAACATCAACCAGTGTCCGCATGTAGGGTTTGACATTGTCTGCAGCATCAGGGCATCTTTGCTAGGCAGCCATTGCTTCGGCTACCATTGACTCTACAACACAGGCATATGTGATTGCGGTGGTGCAAAGAACGTCGCTCATGGATGCGCAAATGGCATCGCATCATCTTGTCAGACGAATACCGCTTCAGTATGCAGCACCATGATGAATGAATTCATATCTGGCGGTACTGTGGCGACAGGCTCAGTGAGAAATGCATGATTCAGTGCCATACAGGCCCGGCCCCTGGTGTTATGGTATGGGTGCCATTGGACTCCACTCACGCACACGCCTCGTACACATTACCGGTACTTTGAACAGCGAGTGTTACATCACTGAGGTGTTGGAACCTCTGGTCATAACTTATCTTCAGGGACTCTCTGGTGCCATTTACCAACAGGACAATGCCCGACCACATGTGGCATGCATCGTTCAATATTCCTGGATAGCCACCATGTGACACTTCTGCCTTGGTCTGCGTGTCACTGGATCTGTCCCCAATTGAACATGTCTGGTCCATGATCTCACAACAACTAGCACACCAGACACCAGCAACTGTTACAACAGATGAACTTTGGCTACGTATCGAAACTGAACGGACAGATATTCCCCAAACACATATCCGGCGTCTCATCCTCTCAATGCCGGACCATGTAGCAGCAGTTATTGCCGCTCATGGTGGTTACATAAGATACTGATTTCTTTGTATTCCACAAGTCTAACCAAATTCTATTTGTAATAATTTGTTCCTTGTAACATAAGCTATGTATTCACTAAATGTGGCTTTGATATCTCTTGCCTTTCCTGGTGTTGCACTTTTAATGACCAGCAGTGTATATTGAAAAATTCTTCAAAAGCGAAAAGTACTCTTTTTCTGAACTCTTTTTTTACTCACAACTGAATTGTATTAATGAAAATAATTAGGCTCAGTTCTCTAGAAGCTCAATATTATTAACCTACATTAGGTTATAATTTTAACTCAAACTTTATTGAAATGTTTAAGTAGAAAATTCACATAAAGTAATGAAAGTAACTATACAGCCATAAACTGTTTACTGCTTCACTTTAAATACTTTGATTTATTAGTTAGTACTTATGGATAAAATTATTGAAGGTCAGAATATGGCATCAGTGGGTAGAGGAGGAATGAACTCATCGACGTGAGGGATCTCAATATCCTTGTCGCACAAATGAACGAGAGATTAGACATCTTGTGTGCATGGCTTTGAATGATTGTACAGCCACATCAAACACCTTAGCTCAACAGTTAGGGTGTGTCACACATCAACCTGTGTCCACACATACGGTTCAACATCATCTGCAGCATCAGGTAATTCTTGCTAGGCGGTCATTGCTTCGGCTATCATTAACTTTACAACACAGGCGTATGCGACTGCAATGGTGCCAAGTGTATAAAATGCAAAAATGGTGCCAAGTACATGAAGTGTATACTAATGTGGTTGTTTTCAGTATTTAATGAATAGAAATAAAATAGCACTCAGGCTCTGAATGGTTTAAATTCTGATTTACAAATCGATGACTTACCAAAGAACAACAGGGAAAAAAATGCAAAATGCCTAAACATGTGATGGTAGATTAGTAACAAAAGTAGCCTATTTTCCACTATTATTACGGGCTTATTGCTCTTGTGCTGCTTGTGCTTTGATGTGTTTTAATGACAAAATTAGGAAACAACCTTTTACTGAAGGGACAGTCTTGCTGAAGATGAGCAGCACTGGCTCAGGGTAGTTGCATTAAAGAAGAATTCATAACTCTAGTTTCATGTTTAGGTTTGGAAAATTAAGAGAATCATTCTTTGACCTGAGCCATACATTAATGACGGGAAGTCCCCCTTTGTCCTTTTCATGTCATGATGATCATTGTATGCAGGATAAAAAACATGTTGAATGGCCTTGACAGGAGGCTACCATCTGTCTCTTAATTCCTGTACAATAGATCTCTTTCCCTAACTAGGGCAGTGGTGGCTCAGTTGGTGGCATGCTAGGCTTGTAATTTGCTATTTCCAAGTTCAAGATCCAGCTGGGCCAGTGTGAGATTTATCTCTGCTCAGTAGATGATGCCGATGGGCTTGGAAAGGCCACCTTCTGTAAGGTGGGATGTTAAGCCATAGCCCTGTGTGTGGAAGAGCCATATCCTGTGTACATTAAAGAACATGCTGGATTGCCTTGATGGAAGGCTGCTATCTATGTCCCAAGAGCTGTCCAGTAGTTCCGCTCTCCCAACCTTCTCTGAGCCCTCGGGGTCCTTGTGACCTGGCCATTGTGTCCAAAAAAGTGCCACTCAGAGATAAAACAACCCAACTCTTCTCTAACCCAGTAGGGGAGGGAATAGCTCAGAGCATACTAGACTATAGTAATATATATATATATAATAATCTGAAGTTCCCTGGTATGAGTCCTGCCTGGGCCAGTATTGAGATTTATCTCCCAAAATTCCCCGCCCTGCCCTCAATCAGTAGGGGACACTGATGGGCTTAGAAAGACTGCCATTCATTGGATGGGACATTAAAGCTGTGGCCCCATGTGCAGGAGAAAACCTGAACCTAAAGAACACACTGGATGGCTTTCATGGGAGGCTACCATCTGTCTCCCAACAGCTGTTCAATGGGTCCCCTCTCCCAGCCTTCTCCGAGCCCTCATGACCTGGCCATTTAGCTCATTGTATGCAAAAATGTGCTGCTCAGAGGTAAAACAATCCAACCCTAACCCAGTTCTTAGCCCTTGGGTCCTTATGACCCGGCCGTATAACCCATTGTGTACACAAAAGTGCTGCTCAGAAATAAAACAATACAACAAGCCTTTGCTTAACAGTGCACAATTGTCTGAAGAATGGATAAAATATAAATTGATTGAATACTGACAGAAAGCAAAATAACAAAATGTTTTAAAACTAAATTGCAGCATTAGATTTTGTGAAAAATGAGTGTATATACAATGTCATTGCCAATTAGTTGAGCAAAAAAAGAGATTTTAATAACTTCTGAACAGAAAATTATACCAAAAGTAAGTTTCCAACAATGCAACATAACTTCAAGTTTCAATCACAAATGTTCAATGTGATTGCCTTTCATCATTCAACGGATATCGTTCCTGTAACAGATTTTGTCCTAAATCTGCAAAGCATATATGTATCCATTTTTGCCACTCCAATCACAATTTGTGCACATAATTCATCTAGGGTGGAGGAAGTGGGGAGACTAGACATTGTCTTTCATGTAACCCCATAGGCAGAAATCAAGTGGCATTAAGTCTGAAGACCATACTGGCCATGCAGTTGGCCTGCCATGATCAATCCACAGAGGCACCTCCTGAAAAAGGAATGTTGAACTTCACTGTGGTAGAGTAGAGTTGCACCATCTTGCTGAAAGATGTTATATCCTTCTGCAGCTGTGGCATCATGAAAATCTGAAGCATGTCCAGATACATCATACCTGTGACCTCATGGAGACAAAAAGGGCTGTACACTTTAGTTGCATTCATTGCATAAAACACATTTAATTTCAGGCTATCCTGTTCATGTTGCTCTTTCTCGCATAGGTGCTCTGTTCCCCATATTCTGACAATTGATTTTGCCACTCAAATGGAATATGGCCTTATCACTAACAATCTTATCAAGGAATTCATCATCATTTTACATTTTGGTAGCCATGTCTACATAAAACAGATATCCTTTTTGTTTGTTCCCTTTGCTCAATGCTTGCAGCAATTGCAACTTATACAGGAGGATCAAGTCTTTTGTGTAAAATCTTCCATACAGTAGGCTTTGGGATATTCAAATCTTCTTGAAATTGACCTTATCTGTTTCCACTACCTTATCTGAGACATGATGGCATCCCTTTTCCCTATGTGCTATGCATCCCTTGTCAGTAAATCCCTTGTACCACACAGTAATGGTATTACTTCGAGATGGAGTCTTGCTGTACTTCATTTGAAACCTTCTCTGCACAGTTGTCCTCGATTTTGTTTTATAAAACTGCAGACATCACTGCATGTGCTCTGACCCATTGCAAACCTCCATGGTTACTAACTGTGCAGTCCCGTCTGCCTCTATACCTGCCAGGGTGAATGCAATGCAACATCATCTACATCGACAAAGATGAAGCTTTACTATAGGGGCAACTTTTCAAACAAATATTAAATTCATATGATATTGTTTTTCAAAGTTATTCACGCCTCTTTTTGCTCTACTAATTTGTAATGACCTTCTATATATCAAAGCAAAATAATTGAAATATGAAAAGAGTGTTACTTGCCACTTTTACTTGGGATAGTAACTAATACATTAAATTCCGAAGTACAGTTTGCCTTCCAAATTTGGAGGTACACTACCTCGTTTAGCATAAGGGTAGGTTCCTGAAGATCATGAAGCAAATCAATATACTATTCCCATAAAAAATAATTAATATATCCAAGACACGTTCTGGCACTAAAATGTTCAGCTTTTAAACTCTTAAACAATCCAAATTATACACTACATAATTAAATATTAAAGCGGTAATAATAATCAATATTAGTACATACAGAAAAAAATTCTCATGCATCCTTGGGCTACAGAGGTTCAACAAAACTGTAATTTAGTTCCCCAAACACAGTTGCTGCATTTGGCCACTTTGGGCCAATTCTAGCAAGGTCCTAATAAACATTGTCTGCTCACTGTAACCTAGTCTCCCCCTTTCTCTGAGGGCTTTAGGATGCTGTTAATAATCTATTTGCTAATCTACAACTATGCATACGCAGAAAAGCCAAAACTTTAATGACCAGCATGTCTTTATGCAAGTCGAAGCAACTGCAGGTAAATGATGGCGCGTGTAAAGGTCATGAAACGATATAAATAACACCTGATACTAAGCTCTGTTAATCAGTGTTAATCTTGTTTTTCAGATGGGAAAGGCAGCAGACTTAACTAAGTTTGATAAAGGCCAAATTATAATGGCCAAATGACTGGGTTAGAGCATTTCCGAGACAGCAAGGCGTGTACCTCACAAGCCTCACAATCAGCCATGGTTAGTACCTTCATAAAGTGGTCTGAGGAGGGAAAAACCATGAACACCTACAAAGTGTGGGCCAACCATGGCTCGTCGATGCTACAGGTGAGCAAGGGCTATCCTATATGGTACGAGCCAACAGAAGGGATACTGTGGCACAACTCACCCATAATTTGAATGCTGGTGATGAAGTAATGTGTCACAACACACAATACATCGAACCCTCTGAAAATGGGGCTGCATAGTCGCAGACCCCTCCAAGTGCCCATGCTAACCTTGGTTCACCATCGAAAGCGCCTACGATGGGCACACGAGCATCACAGCTGGACCTTGAATAATTAGAATAAAGACATCTGGTGTGATGAATCTCATTTCCTGTTGCACCATGTAGGGGTGAGGGTGGCTCAGTTGGTAGCGTGCCAGGCTTGTAATCTGTAGTTCCCATATTCGAGTCCCAGCTGGGTCAGCATTGAGATTTATCTCCGCAAAATTCCCTGCCCTGCCCATGGTCAGTAGGGGACACCGATGGGCTTGGAATTCTTCGACCTGCCCACAGTCAGTAGGGAACACCAATGGGCTTGGATAATGCTGCCGTCCGTCGGCTGAGATGTTAAGCCGTGGCCCCGTGTGCGGGAGAGCCATACCCTGTGCACGTTAAAGCACATGCTGGATGCCCTTGATGGGAGGCCATTCCCCCAACCTTCTCTGAGCCTTCAGGGTCCTGTGACCTGGCCATTTAGTCCATAGTGTGCAAAAAAGTGCCGCTCAGAGGTAAAACAACCCAACCCTGTTGCACCATGTGGATGGCTGGGTATGTGTACGTCATTTACCAGGGAAGTGTTGGCACCAGGATGCACCGTGGGACAAAAACAAGCTGGTGGAGGAAGTGTAATGCTTTGGGTGATGTTCTGCTGAGAAATTCTGGATCCAGTCATTCATGTGCAGGAAACTATGACATCTACCACATACCTAAACATCATTGCAGAGCAGGTGCATACTTTCATGACAACTTATACCCAGCAGTTCCTCTAGTAGTGCTTCTTTCAGCAAGATTAATCTTGCTGAAAGAAATCTAGAAGATATATCGCAAGAAGTATCTTGCTGAAATCAGCAAGATAATGCACCATGCCACACTGCCTGGATTGTTCGAGAATGGTTTGCGGAACATGAAGAAGACTTCCAGGTATTGTCCTGGCCTTCAGATTCTCCAGTCATCAATCAAATTGAGCATCTGTGGTTTGTGTTGGAACAGCATATCCGATATTTAGTGGCTCAACCACATAATTTACAAGAGTTAAAGGATCTGCTGGAACTTGTTGGTACCAGATACCACAAGGCACCTTTAGAAATCTTGTAGCATTCATGCTTCACTGGGTAAGAGCTGTTTTGGTGGCACGGTAACCAACATCATATTAGGCAAGTGGTCATATTGTTTTGGCTCTTTGGTTTATGAGCAACATGGCCAAATCAGTATAGTCTCTCTTTGTACAATATGCTGCTGAAAGCAGCTTGTTGACTCCTTCTAACCTCATCATTGCTTGTCAAACCACCTAATGATAATATACTGCAATAAACGTCTAGAATCAAAGGATCAAGTTTCCTGTTATCTTGCATACAAAGGGTCTATGTTTTGCTACCATGACTAACCTTAGAAGAACCAAATTATAATGTAGCCTAGTTTTAGTCTTTAGATGTATATGGCTTTTTTTTTCACACTCTCCATAGATTCTTAAAAGTTACAGCAGCAAATCACCAATATCTGTTACATAGCCCACAAGATAATTAAAATGAGACACCTGCTCAAGATTGCAACCATTCAGATTAACTGAACCACAGCCTGCTTGACCAGTTTTCATCACTTTATTTTCTATCTGTTTATCACCAAACCTACTCTACTACCTCATCTCATCAAACAGCTCAAATGAAAGAGTTCTTCTTATCAACAACATTTGCCAAAAGGGCGAAATCATCAGCACAATTTAAATCAGAAATTTTCGTATCTCCAGCCCATTTAAGGCCAAAATCTTCAACTTGCCGTGAATTCCCATAACATAATCAATAACCAAACTAAGGAGAAAAGGAGACAAAATGCACCCTTGTCTAACTCCACTAGCAATGCTAAACCAATCACTATAAGCCTTACCAACTCTCACATATGACTCAGTGTTATTATAGAGAGCCATCAGAATGCTAATTTGTCAGGTATGCCATACAAACTCATGATCAACCACAAATAATGTCTATCAGCAAAGTCAAAAGCCTTTTGAAAATCTAAGAAGCTAGTAACTACAGGTTTCTGAAACTCAACATTTCCCAACAATCTGCCTAAGTGAAAATACTTTATCTATACATCTCCTGCACTTGTGAATCCAAACTTTTCATCAGATCCATCAACCAGATTTTTAATTCTGTTAAACACAATCATGCAACAACTTTACCTGGAACAGGAAGTAGGCTGATACTCCTATAGTTATCGCAAGAACTGCGATCACTTTTTTTTTTTTAAATAGGGATAATAATAGCTCTGGTAAAATCCTTAGGAATAGTTCCTTTATTGTAAAATACGTTTAAAATTTTGCCAGTCATCTCTACTCCTGGGGATTTATGTAATTCAAGTTTAGAAATAGCCAAAATGACATTTGACTGTGTTATAGGGCCAACATTAAAGCCAGTAGTAGGTTTATCATCATTACAAACAATGGGAGTAGAACTAACCACATTGTTTAGAACATCACTGAAATGCTTAGTTCGTGTAGCCATAATAAATTCTCACCTTCAATAACCATACCATGTTTTTCCTTCAATCCCTCATTACCTGTCCTGTATTTCTTCCCACACAAAACATTAACTATCTGCTACAGCTCTCTGCTGTTATACTGCCTAGCTACTTCCTCTGCTTTATGAGCCAAGCTATATATAAGATTCTTATCAGCTGTGAGCTGATCCTTTACATGTTGATTAAACTATTTATGATGCTGTCAGTTAGGACTAGTATGGTGTTCATTCAAATTATTCTCACAGTTTCATGTTTTAAAAATAAGCTCTAGTTCCTTATCCTTGCAGATAACATTGTCTTCTCTGCACCTTTTTATGCAAAACAGTACTGTTAGTTTCGAGAAAAGCCTGTTTAAACTGGTCTCATTCTTTCTCAACCTCAATAGTGAGCAAATCACAATTGCCATAATGACTAAGTAGCCTATCATGGTAAATTTTGGCTGTATATAAGATTCTTTAAGGATCTTTCAAATCTTCAGAGTTAAAGGTAATTCTGTTAACCCTAGTGCAACATTTCTTAAGCTTCAGTTGCAAGACACTTTTATCAAGGTATAATGATCAGACCCAATTTCAGCTCCCCTATATGATCTGGTATTCCTAACCGAACTGGCCCATTTTCTGTTAATATATAATTTAGGGGTGCTCAAACCATGTCCCATGGGCCACCTGTGTCCTGCCAGACCCTTAATTGTGGCTTGTAAACATGATGAAGCTTCCAAAAAAATTTGGAAAAAAATATATATATAATAACACAAAATGGAGTGTAGCAACTCTTGCGCCAGCTATCAACTGAGCAGAAATGCTCAGCTTCTAAACGAGAATGCACAGGTGGCGCTGCTATGTTTTCATGTATTTTCTAGTTCTAGTGTTTACCAGAAAAGTATTCTCGAGTCTCTGGACCTTTCTAGAAACTGTCAAGGTATATATACTTGCACATATGTGGATTTTAGTCGCAGTCAGTTAGAATTCGATCTTGTGACATGCTTTTTCCAAACTTTTGATTATTAATGACTAATATTAATAATTAATAGATTCTGAAAAAAATTCATCGCCGTCACAGCGGGAATCAAACCCGCATCTCTCCAGATCTCTGGCATGAATCTGGAGAGATGCGGGTTCGATTCCCACCGTGACGGCGATGAATTTTTTTCAGAATCTATTAATTAATGTTTCTTAACAGGGAATACTGTGCATTCACTTTGGATTGATTTTAATAATATTAATAATTCTTTAGTTTTTATTACGCTTATTGAATGTTGTAAAAATAAAGCTAAGTGAAATTAATCATTTAGTGAAGTTTTAATTACCTTTGTAAATAAAAACGTAACAAAGGTAATAAGAGGAAATAGTAAATTCAAAATGGCAGGTACCAGCAAAAAACGTGTTTACACTGAAGTTGTTCACAATTTCAATAAAAAATGGATTGATATATACTTCTTTATGGAAACTGGTGGAAAGCTTGTTTAAGAAGTCAGGAATCAATATTTGCTGCCAAAGAATACAATTTGAAAAGACATTATGACACAAAATATGCAACCAAGTTCGTCAGTCCCCAGGTTCAGGTATGCACAGACAAACTGAACCTTCTCAAAAAATCATTAAAATGGCAGCAATCAGTTTTTAAGAAAGTATCGGAGGATGTTGAGAGTTATGTCAAAGCTACTAATATCATTGCTCAAAAAATTGCCAAAAGGTCAAAACCATTTTCTGATGGAGAATTTGTGAAAGACTGCAGCAGAAACTGAAGTTGTATGCCCAAACAAAGCTGATGCCTTTAAAAAGATAGGCATGTCTTGAATGACTGTTATTAGGAGAGTAGAAGAACTGGCATTGAATGTTGAGGAAACATTGAAAACAAAGTTGCTAGCATGCAAATTTTACTTATTGGCATTGGATGAAAGCACAGATTTAACCAATACAGCTCGGTTGTCTATTTTTATTCATGTGATCGATGGCAGACTTCGAAAGTCTTTTCAGAACTGTTGGCTTTATGTCCCTTGAAAGGAAACATAAAGGGAACAGATATTCTGGAAGCTACGAAAATGACTCTTGCTAAATATCACCTCAGTTTAAAAATCTTGCAGGGTTGGCGACAGATGGAGCCCCAGCTATGGTTGGAACAAAGGCGGGATTGGTAGCACTTTTAAAAAAAGAATAAGAAATAGATACCAGCTACCATTGCATCATTCACCAGAAATATTTGTGTGCCAAATCTCTCGGTTTTGAAAATGTCATTGTGAATTTCGTCTGAGTGAAGGGTTTGAATCAGCGACAATTTCAAAATTTTTTACAGACAGAATGGGATACTGATCATGGCAATGTTGTCCACTTCTCAGACGTGTGATGGTTAAGCCGTTCAAAAAACCGGGTCATTTCTTCTCATTTGAATGTTAAATTTGAAGCTTCAGTCAAAAGATCATCTGGTGCATGCCCTGTTTAATCACATCAAAGCTTTTCAGATGAAATTAGAACTCTTTTTAAGTGCCAACTTCAAGACCAGAATTTAACTTATTTCCAAAGAATGTTGAAATTGCAGTCTGCAGAGTATGCTCCTCAATATTTAGCTGCAATATCTCAGCTCCAGACAGAGTTCCAAGAGATTCCAAGATTTCTGCACTCAAGAAAGGATCCTGAACATGGTAATTAACCCCTTCTTTGTGAATGTTAGGAGACTCCAGGGGACCTCCGAATGGAAATCGTTGACTTTCAATGTGACTGAGACCTGAAAATCAAATCTGATGAAATGTCTCTCCTAGAATTTTACCAAAAATATGTACAAAGGGGAAAATTTGTCAATTTAAGAATGTATATGGCAAGAATCTTCTCCCTCTTTAGAAGCACATACTTATGTGAACAGATGTTTTCCGAAACGAAGGACACCAAGTCAAAATTAAGGACAAAATTTACTGATTGTCATCTGGAGCACTGCCTCCGATTAGCTATCACAGAAATAGTTCCTGACATTGAATTATTAGTAAAAAATAGAGTCAGTTTAATGTCTTAGGCAGGCCATATGGCTCTTGAAAAAGTCCATTTGAAAAGGTGGTGCCTGAAGTTCCTACCAGCATCGGAGACTTCAGCCTTTAGCGGAGGAGGAACAGATCTTTGTCCCATGCCTGCGATCAGGGGGCTGTTTGATATTGTTGGCCCTACCAATCTCAATAAACCTAATTTCTTTAAAAATCCTACTAATCATTTTCTCTCTACAGGAACGGGGAATGTGAGGACATTACATAGAGGTTATTCTCTTGATGTCCTCATGCAGGAATTCCAGCGCTATAACCTAGATATTCTAGGCTTGCAAGAAACCAGATGGACAGGTAAAGGTGAGATAAAAATAAATAAAATAAATGCCTCCTCAAGCAGCTGCTTGCAACAGAGGTCTGACAGGAGCCTGTCAGTTTATATGCCAGAGTAGAAGGTCTGTGAGGATGGCAGGCCCTCAGCAGAAAAACGACACAAACAGCCATGCCTTACCCGGGACTCGAACCCAGGTCCCTTAGATCAGTAGCCAAGCGTGCTAACCACTCGGCTATGGGACAGCTTAAAGGTGAGATACTTAAAAAATAACTTTAAATTTCTCTTTACAGGGAGGGAGGATGGAAAGCATCACCAAGGCGTGGGTCTGCTGCTCAGCAGACATGCTAGTGATGCTCTTCTAGGATATGAGTGCATTAATGAAAGGTTTCTTACAGCAAAATTTCAGACAAGCATTAAAGACTTGAATGTTATCTGCTGTTATGCCCCCACTGAGGATGCTGATGAGGATGAGAAGGATAGGTTTTATGGACAACTTCAGGATATTTTGAATTCTGTCAAGAAAGGAGATATCCTTGTTCTAAGTGACTTCAATGCCAAAGTTGGTACTGATTCTGACCTTTGGGGAGGGGTGATAGGCCCTTTTGGTATTGGTAGCTGCAATGGCAATGGGCAACGTCTCCTACAGGTAAGTAAACTCAATGGTTTCAGAATAACTAACACATATTGCAAACACTGCGACATACATAAATACACATGGGTTTCACCTGATGGGCTGCATAGGAATATGATTGATTATATATTAATTAACAGCAAATGGGCTAGTTCTGTTCAAAATACCAGGGCATATAGGGGAGCTGAAATTGGATCTGACCATTTCCTTGTTAAAAGTGTCTTGCAACTTAAACTTAAAAAGTGTTGTGCTAGGGTTAAGAAATTTACCTTTAATACTGAAGCTCTGAAAGACCCAGTTATAGCTAAAGCTTACCATGATAGGTTACTTAGTCATTATGACAGTCATGGTTTGCTTACTACTGAAGTTGAGGAAGGATGGGGCCATTTTAAACAGGCTTTTTTGGAAACTAACTGTACTCTTTTAGGAAAAAAGGAGCTGAGGAAGCAGAATTATTTAAGTGATAAGGCACTTGAGCTTATTTCAGAAAGAAGGAACTGCAGGAATGTCGTTAATCAGTACCCTACTAGTCCTAATAGAAAAGATTACAGAGAGCTTAATAAACGTGTAAAGGATCAGTTAGCTACTGATAAGAATCTTTGGCTTGATGGATTGGCTGACAAAGCTGAGGAAGCAGTTAGACAGCACAACAGCAGAGAGCTGTACCAGATAGTTAATGTTTTATGTGGTAGAAAATGGACAGGCATACAAGGATTGCAGGATAAACAAGGTAAGGTTATAGAAGGTGAGGATTCTGTCATGGCTAGGTAGGCTGAGCATTTCAGTGATGTTCTAAACAATGTGGTTACCGTATATTTCCGCAGATAAGACGACCTTCAGATAAGACGAGGTATAAATTTTAGTCAAAGTTTTATAGTTTTAGCATATATCTGTCCTATAAGATGACCCCAAACTATCAATGGCCTATGAATTTAGTTTAGATCGGCGATCATCATCTGGATAATAATACTGTATAGCGTATACGGAATTATGTCCTATTCGCACTGATTCGGGCATTCGGGTAATGACCTTGACTATTCACAAAATCGTCGTAGGGCTATTCTATTTTGTGGACATACCCTGCTCTGTACTAGTAAATAATTACGGTTTGTCCGTTTATAAAATCCTCAGTAGCTCAATAAACATAACTTTTAATATTTATTTTGTTTTAGTATTGTTTTACTATTACAATGTAATGTATTATCATATAGCGTATTTAAATAATATGATAGATTTTTCGAATAGTTGTAATTATGGTTTCAATTTATATAAATTTCAATCTAATTTTTTTTGTATATGTCCTATAAGATCACCCGGATTTTGGGGGGCTTTTTTTATGATTCAACTATCGTCTTATCTGCGGAAATATACAGTAGTTCTACTCCCATTGTTTTTAATGATGATAAATGCATTGGCGGCTTTATTGTTGGCCCTATAACACAAAATGAAGTTATTTTGGCTATTTCTAAACTTAAACTTCATAAATCCCCAGGGGTAGATGAAATTACTACAGAAATGCTCAGAGCTGGGAATGTTTTGGTTACCACTTGGATGACTGAAATTTTGAATAACTTTTATGATAAAGTCATGGTTCCTAAAGATTTTACCAGAGCTATTATTATCCCTATTTTCAAAAAAGGTGATCGTAGTTCTTGTGATAACTATAGGGGTATCAGCCTACTTTCTGTTCCAGGTAAAGTTCTTTCCATGATTGTGCTTAATAGAATTAAGAATCTGATTGACAGTCAATTGCGTGATGAACAATGTGGATTCAGAAGTGGTAGGGGATGTGTGTTATCAGATATTTTCACTTAGGCAGATTCTTGAGAAATGTTTAGCGTTTCAGAAACCTTTGGTTGCTAGCTTTGTTGATTTCAAAAAGGCTTTCAACTCTGTTGATCGTCATAATTTGTGGTTGATTGTGATATCATATGGTGTACCAGACAAGTTAGTTAACATAATGAAAGCTCTCTATAATAACACTGAGTCATGTGTGAGAGTTGGTAAGTCTTGTAGCAATTGGTTTAACATTACTTCTGGTGTTCGACAAGGGTGCATTTTGTCTCCTTTTCTCTTTAGTTTGGTTATTGATTATGTAATGCAAAATTCACTTCAAGGGAAAGATTTTGGTCTTAAATGGGCTGGAGATACGAAAATTTCTGATTTAGATTATGCTGATGATTTAGCCCTTTTGGCAAATGATGTTGATGAGATGAACTCTTTCATTCGAGCTGTTGATGAAACTGGTAGTAGAGTAGGTTTGGTTATAAACAGAGAGAAAACTAAAGTGATGAAAATTGGTCAGGCTGTGATTCAGTTAATCTGAATGGTTGCAGTCTTGAGCAGGTGTCACAGTTTAATTACCTTGGGAGCTATGTAACTGATACTGGTGATCTGCGGCATGAGATTAACAAATGAATAGGGATTGCTGCCGGGACTTTTAAGAATCTATGGAGAGTGTGGAGAAATAGGCGTATACACCTAAAGACTAAAATTAGACTGTATAATAGTTTGGTTCTTTCTAGGGTTAGTTATGGTAGTGAAACTTGGACACTTTGTAAACAAGATAACAGGAAACTAGATGCTTATACAGTATCTTGGGCATTAGGTGGTTTAACTTTGTAACTAATGATGAAGTTAGCCAAAGGAGTCTGCAACCTCCTTTAAGCAGCATATTGTGCAGAGAGAGACTCCGCTGGTTTGGCCATGTTGCCCATATGGATAATTATAGATTGGCGAATAGGTTTATGAACAGTGTGCCTAGAGGCCTCAGAAGGAGGGGGAGACCTAGGATGCGGTGGACAGACAATATCAAACAGGACCTTGTTAGAATTGGTGTGCAGTGGCCGGATGCAGTAGATGTAGCTCAGGACAGATATGCTTGGAGAATTAAACTGCACGGTCTTGTTGGACCTCCGTAACCCATGGCTGCTTGAGGATGATGATGATGATGCAAGGAACAACACTGCAATTGATTTTAAGTGTTTTTACGAAACAAATTTTCTCCAAGGTGTTGCTTCTGAATTCAAGCCTAATAATTTGTATAAGACTTATCTATTTTATGGCCCATGGCATACCATATTTTCAAATTGGCAACACGACTTCCAAAAGGTCGAGCACCCTTTATAAATCTGTCAGATCCTATGCAATACACCAGGTAAAACTGATTTGTGTTTACAAATGCCCCAGTATTTGTAGTAAGTATTAGTTATTTACAAACCATTAAGTTTACCTACCTGTAGGAGACCTTTCCCATTGCCATTGAAACTACCAATTCCAAAAGGACCAATCATCCCTGCCCAAAGGTTAGAGTTAGTACCAATTTTAGCATTGAGGTCAACTAGCTCAAACATAATATCTCCTTTCTTGACAAAATTCAAAATATTCTGAAGCTGTCTGTAAAACATATCTTTCTCGTTCCCATTAGAAGTCCTCTCTAGGAGTATAATAACAGATAATGTTCAGGTCTTCAAATTTAGTTTTAAATTTAGCTGTAAGAATTCTCTCATTAATGCAGTCATAGCATAGAAGAACATCTGTGGCATGTCTGGTGAGAAGCAAACCTATGACTTGGAGATATTTTCCATCCTCCCTCCATGAAAAGAGAATTTTAAAAGAATTTTTCTTAAATTTGCATCTCCCCAATCATTTACTATTTCAAATTTCCACTGTATGATTTGTAAGATTGCTAAAAGCAAAAAAATATACTTCATTATCTCTGAAAATGTCTGACAAAAATCTCCCATTTTTGTCAGAGGCAATATGTTACTCATCTAGTTTTTTACTATATCACAAAAAAAGCTGCCACCACTCTGTTTTATATTTTTATTTTTATTTTAAGCCATTAGTAAAGAGCATAAAATATTTTTCACAATATTTCCACATATTTTGAAAATATATTGTTTTTTAAGAAAAAAAAAACCAACTCCAATTTAGGAAATATATTTCAGTTAATTAAATGTAATATCAGAAATTTCAGATCTCTGGACATTTTAGCTCTAATATAACTTGCATGATTCACAAATTGTCGAAGTTTTGACTTCTATAACAATATTTTTCTGCTTTGCAGTACTGTGCTATGGTGGCCTACAAGTTAGACATCACTACAATTATACACAGTCGTATCAGAATAATATGACCACCTACCATAGTATATGTATGGTAGGTGGTCATATTATTCTGATATGATTGTGTATATGCCACCTAGAAAACAATGCAACTATAAATTTTTAACAACCCAAATAGAAAATAAGTCCTAATTTGTCATGATGCATAATTGGATTTTAGTGTATCTTAAAAAGTTTTAGTAGTTGTTTCAGTTGATATGTCTCTTGCTATTATAATATAATAATATATCTGTCAATATATGTTCCTCAAACCCAAAGTTTAATATATGACAAAGGTTAAGGCCATATTGTTCTTTTTTTTTAATTCCGTTTCTCAAAGACTATTTGCTTAGGGCTTTTCAGTCTGCAGTCCTTTAAATTATGAAGGTTAAATTCCAAACACACTCAAAAATTTTAAAAATGGTAAAAATATACATTAACAATTATAATTTACATTGTTTCAATGGCTATATCAGATACCCATCATTTTCAAGCTTCTGTCAAAGAAAATATTGTTGATTGGTAACTTTATATTATCAGCACGTAGTTATGGGTGATGTGTAATGTGAGCATCATATTGCATGAAATGCCTTGAACTGATGCATAGGCTGAAGTGAATCTGTTCAAAATCAAACTTAGTGGAATGCTCAGGAACTTCTAATTGGGGGGGGGGGGGGCAACTTGGCTTGCACTTTGCCTCTCCCTTTTATTTTATACTGCTCATTACTACTAACTAAATTTATTACATTGGTCTATGAAGGGGATAGCATTTGTTTATTCAGACCAGCATACTGAGTTATGTAGACCTAGAGAGATTGATTGTTATTTGTTTTGCAGTAGGGAGTAAGGGAAAAGGGAAGCATTGGGGGAACAAGGAAACTTCTTGGTTGACCACCAATCTAGTTGGAGATGATAGAGAAGTGCTGTGCTCTCAAAACCAACATATCAGTGAGACAAAAGTCTTGAATCAACACTGTGGGAGTGCATGACTAGATTATCTTGATGAAATAGTGCATTACGGCTTATATACTTTTTATGCACCCAGACTAGTATACTTTTATGTAAATATTAGTTTACTCTGCTATTAAATGCCATAATTAATATAAATGATGCTGAGTCTGTGGTTTTCTTAAGGAATGCACTGGTTGTAGTATGATTAATATTCCTTTGGTAACATTCTGCAGACTTAATCCATTAGAAAGAAGATAATTCTTGTTTCCTGAGGAGTGGTGTCATTTCTGTTGTCCTGAGAAGTGGGATATTTCAATCTAAAAATAGGGAGGCAATCTTCAAATGAGAACGTTGTTTAATTAAGAATCTGAAATAAGAGGTGATCAGCAATCAAGTAAATGGAACAGTGATCTGGAAAGGGTCTTACACAGTGTGTGATTGTTGATCATGTTATGTGACTAGAAAATATTAAGAAGTTTTGGATTGTGATGCTGAAATGTATTCCTGAAGTGGCTACAGCAAGCGAAGAGTTGATCATTCAGCCTTTGCACATGAGGGAACGTGGATCAACAAGGTTCAATGTTCAAGGTGTTGTGCCTTTTGCAATGCATTGCCTCAATTCAAAGGTTGAATAAGGCTATTTAAGCTTGGCTTTTCACCAGTGCTTTTATTTATATATATTGCAAGACAAAGAGCATGAAAATATTGGATGATACCAGCAATAACAGGATTGAACATAGAGCACAAGATGGCATTATCTGACATAATACATGGAGGTGAAAGTAAATACAGATGGAGGGGAGAAAGATTGTTCTATGAATGATGGCATTGAGGATGCTGCTTTTGCAACCTACCTGTACCAAAGGTCTTGACTGACAACATTCCCCAGGAGTCTTAGGAGGAGAAGTTGTATCACAGTTGAAAATTCAATATAGGAGGAAATAATGAGATGATAGAATTAGAGAACAAGAAATACAAGATAGAATAAAGGGAACAAGAAGGGCAACATTTGATTATAAAAGAAGAATTAGATCAAGCTCATGAATTAAGAGTAGGCTAGATTGTGGCAGACAAGACAGCTCAGCCTAAGGCAAAGATTTAAAAGCTTTGTCTGTGAGGAGAGCCAGCCTCAACCTCTAGGAATTGGATAGGCTGCATAAATATTCACAGTTAATGAAACTTACACTGAGCAAGGCACCACAAGAGACAAAACAAAATGCTTCTGTTTTTCCAACAGGTGGAGGCAGGTAATGAGGTGCATGCCTCCATTAGATGGCTGTTGCCACCAGCATTAGATGAGAAGTTGTAGCTTATTATTCCCTAATTATCACTGTCAGAAGGTAAGGAACAGTTGAAAAAGATAATTTCACATCAGTGTTGATTAACAAACTGAATATCATAGGGTGTTTGGAGAAGCTTGAAAGGAGAATAGTGAAATCTGGGTGTAATTTTCTGCTAGAATTTCAGCTATGCTTTCCAATTATTTGGATAGCAGAAAAGTTAAAGATTTGGTGGAGTATAAGAACTTATAGCTTGATAAGGTCAAATGGGAACTATCAGCAGACGTGCCAGTTCATGTTACAGTGGGAAGCTAAAGGGTGGCTAAAGCCCAATAGAGTTAGCTGAGGTAGTTGAGCTGCATTTGGATAGCTATAATCAAGGAAACAATATTCAAGAAATCACTTACATGGGGTGAATGAGATGAATTATGTTCCCTCATGAGAAGAAATAATGAGAATACTGGGGCTCCTGATCATAGAGAAAATAACTGACTTATAGAACAGAAAGAAGAAAGATTATTTCAATTACAGGTAATAAATGATTTTGCTCATGAATGCCCACAGAGGAAGAAAGCGACTTACTAGGTGAGAAAGGTAACAGTTGTAGAGGATATTGATGATGATGGGGACTAGAATGAAAGGTGTCATTTGGTTGTAGCAGGGTCACTGTGTGTAAATCAACCAATTAAAGAGTCAACCCTTTAAAATGAAAAGTGTCAACTTAAGACTGCATTTATTATACACCATGGACAATTTCTATAGTAGGTTTTACATTTTGCCAACCATATTGAATTCACCTATCTTGAAGGCATTGCTGTTTACTGAGATATGTAGGAGAAGCACAAGGAGCATCTCAATATTGAAATAAATTGTTGAATATTGAAATAAATTGATGAAGTTCAGCTAAGGTAATTTGGTAATTAATTTAGATAAATGTCATTTTCTAGCAGTCTGACGTCAAATATTTAGGGAACATAATAGGTTCTTGTATCCATGCTCCTGACCTGACCAAACTTGATGCAATTAAAAAGCTGGCCAGTCTGAAGAAAAAAAAGGAGCTATGATGTGTGCTGGGGCTTCTATGGTTGCCATAGAAACTATATCTCGAACTTTGCTGATATTGCTTGTCTTTCAACAAAATTGACATGGCAGCAATTCCCAATGCAAATTCTGTGGGATCCAGTAGTAGGAGAGGAAGAAGCCTTTAGGAAACTTAGTGTGGCTATGCAAATCAGTGTTTGCTGTATACCTGACTCTACACAGGGATACTGTTTGGATGTTGATGTTGTGGATTCTACAATTAGTGTATGTTCCATAAAAAAAAAAAAGGAATGAGGCACTGATCAGTTTTGTATTGAGAAAACTTGATCCCACTCAAAGAAGTGGGAGCAGTTGAGTGGGATCCCACTCAAGGCAGTGGCAGCCACTGAAAAGAATCTTTTGTTGTTATTGGTATGTTACAGAAATATAATGCTGGTTGTTTGGATCCCAAGTGGATAGCTTACAAAGAGTTACTCTGATCACAACCCTCTGAGCTAGCTGATGTAATCCTCACTCCAGAGTGCCAGACTTTTATGGTGGACTTTGGTTTTGATGAAATGTAACATGCAGCTGAAATATTGCAAAAATAGAGAGAACATCAATACCAAATCTGTGACTATCAACACATTAGGGATGAATCACTGTCCTGGTTTGGGGGATATGCCACCAACATCATTGCAGACAGATCAAAACTGATAATTACTAGATTTGATTGGCCTTGACTGGTCAGAGGCTAAGGAGGATGCCTTAAGAGCTAAATATGCATGGAAAAGCCTGCTAATAGAAATATTAACAGACAGTGTTTGATGATTGCATAAACCTTTGTGTGTGTACAATTAAGGAGTAAAAAAAAAATTGGTTTCAGTGTGATAAAAATTATGAGACTGAATTGACTATGGGCAGGTACCTGCAATGTGTACCTAATCTGCATAGAATTTCTTGTGTTTTTTTAGTAGGATGTCCTAACTGGTTCAAACTATGGACTGAGACTTGACAGGCCAGTGAAAATTCTTGGTGCAGACTTGTCAAGAATGTTCCCATCTTAGCTTGCACTTTGGCTCTCTCTCTCTTTTATAACTATTCAGTAGTTAGCACAGTGTACTTGTGCAGTCACTTATCTGTGAAGGATGATCTTTTGCATAATTTGGAAAGTGCAGTTTGGGATGTCTTAGAGCTATATAGTTCTAAATAGAGATTAGCATCTGTTTTTCAGTTGGGAGTAAAGGGAAAATGAAGCCAATGGAAGAGAGAGGGGGACTTATCTCTTGACCAATAAATGAGTCAGAAGAGATAGAAGAGTGCTGCACTCTAGGAGCCAGTAGATCAGTGAGTCTAAGTTCGATAGTTGTGAGTCGTCTCTCTGGGAGTGCACAACTAGATTGTTTTGGAAGAACAGTGTATTACTGCTGCATCCAGGCTTGTGTACATTTATGTGGTTATTAGTTTATTTTGTTATTAAATATCAGCCTAGAAAAGCTTGATTATGTGGTTTTAATAAGGAACCACTGGCTGTAATAATGTCCCATTCTGTGGCTTTAATCATTAGCAACAAGAGACTTCTTAACAGGGGTTTGACATGTTTGAGTCTGATATTGAGTTTTTTGGCATGCCGAAGTCGCTAATTTTCAGGGACTGTCTTAGAAAATATATGCTATTCAAGCTTTTTTTCACTCCCACGTGTTGCACTGATTGGACTAATATATTAATACTGTAGGATATATTCTGCCAACCACAGAAAATGATGGGTACCAGGTATGCCCATCAGAACATTGCAGATTTTAATTTGTAAATGTATGTTTTTTTACAGTTTTTCAAAAATTTTAATAAATAGTTTTTGAAATTTTACTTTGATATTTTGAAGACCAGCCAGAACTACAGGCTGAAACTCCTAAGCAAGTAGTCTTTGTGAAGTGACAGTCAAGAGAACAGCAGGTTTCACCTTGCAACATGTGTTAAAAACTAGTATTGGTATGTACTTTAAATTATCCATGTGTAATAATTATTCTGCATTTTAACATGTCCATTATATCAACATGGAAAGGCTAATATTAAAGGATAAATAATTGGCATGCAAAACTGGTATGATGAGTTTAATAGTGTAATGGTATCTTTCTATGTATGAATGTAAATTTCACATTCATGTGTAGCAAGGTTCAATTATACTCACGGAATATTAATAGTGGCTGACTGGTTGAATATGTATTATGAAGGATACTTCTCTTAATGAAAAAAACTATCTTAATAACAATATTAGTAGTTATGGTTAGAGTTTTGCAAAACTTTGATATCAAACTGTGATTGATGATCCAATTGTAATCAAACCAGTTTGTTTCAATTTGGATTACTTACTGGAGATTTACAGCTAAATTAACAATGATTTTGTTTCAGGAGTTCACAATCAGTTCTTAGGAACTTCTCTTATAACTTTGTTAACAATGCCAGATTTGCTTTCAGTTTGATAACCAGCATAATATAATGGTGTGAATTGCACTATGTTGTCAGTGCAATTTGTCAACCGAAATAGTCATACTCAGGTGCTATTTATTCAACAGATTTAATGTTTCTACAAGATTCAGGATATAATTTTTTTATTTAGGTTTGCATTCAATATTAATTTAAACTTCTGCATTTTAATTCCTTCTAGAGAATTTCTTAGAAATTTGCTAGTAAACTTCATTTACTATAATAAAAATTATTTTGAAATATGTATCAATAGCAAGCACTGTCAAGGAGGGGAATGCAATGTCTCACCATTCAACATTGGAACCAGTCCCATCCCATTTTCTTTTTTCTTCCAAGTCTTCTTCCACCACTCCATTTCTTTCTTTGCAAAAGAGCCCAAAGACACCAACCCTGGCAAGCAACACAAGGTTATCAAAATCTGGTGCAGATTATATTATAGACATTGCACATCTCCAGGGCATTTAGTGATACCACTTCTGCTCTAAAGCAAATTAGTATTTAAAATTAACATCTATTTGACTTTTGTACATTTAAAATATAAATAATATTTTTATGTGAAGAACATAATTACAATTAATCCAAACACTAAATGGGATCCTTAGAAGAAAAAGTATTTTTATGCAGAATGTGGGATTAACCTTGACTAGTATGATTTCCAATGATTTTATGTTTGAAAAATGAACTTAAAAAGGCACTATCTACAGCGAAAGCAAAGCCACTTGTATCCTTCAAAAGATTTACCTTATTTACAAAAGAGTTCATCCGCTGTAAAGTCTTACAAAATAACACCAAACATAAAACTTTTTGGACACTCCTCTAACCATACATCCAACAGCAACACAAAACAAATTTTTTTGACTTTAAGAAGATTATTAGATGAAGTGATCAATGTCTTATGTTTTTTTTAAGTATCAATTTAAATACAGTAACAATTGACAAATAGTTGCTTTCATTAAGATTGTTGTACTAAAAACTAAGCATAAAACAGAGAATAGTTGTTTAATATTTTTCTTTTTGTTTTATAATAAATATAAGAAACAATTTTTTGAATAATAAATATAAGAAAAAAAAAATTTTTTTTTGAATAATAAATATAAGAAACATGCAGATGTTTCTTTTATAATTGCAGTTTTATTGTTTCGTTAATAAGATGTTTTGTTAGTGATTGAAAATTTAGTTATTTTAAAAAAAGATTTGAGAAAACTCTAAGAAAAACACAATTATTTTATATATAATTAGATTTTTTGGGAATTCTCAAAAATTTAAAATTTTCAAGAAATCAGAAATCCTATCTGCAATACCTATATCAGCAGCAAAGCAATTTTGCAAAATTAATTTTCAGAAAGCCAATTTTAGGCAAATATTGTAGGATTCAATCATGATTGAAATTATTTTAGGTTTTTGAAGGGTTTTTTTTGTTTTATATGAGGGAGGTTCAAATTCAACTAGGAATTTTCATTTCTTTTCATAGACAGCAATCAGTATCATTTTTACCTATCTTCCTATTGCTTTTCGGTTGTCATTTGTCAGTTTGGAGATTTGTCAAAACAGTTGTTCCACCATACTTTTCAAATATGAGAGACAAACTTAATGATTTATGTGTCAAATGAAAGCTTGTGATATGGGATAGTCTACAAATAATTACCTCCCCCCACACACTTCCCCCTCCCTAAAAAAGGAAAAATATGAAAACAATTTTTCCACTGTATCGTCAAAATGCGAGGGCCAAAAGTAACAAGCTATATATCAAATGAAAGCTTGTGACATGGGTAATGTTACAGGCCAATCCTCCCCCTCCCCTTCCTTCTCTGATGGCCCACCCATTCACTTTTACTTTTCCTTAACCAGTTTTTATTTATGTCATATATATTATTTTAGGCTTTGAATTTTCAGTTGGCATCATCATTTTTTCTCACCCAAGTCACAACTCTGACTTTTGACTGACAGCCTCTAATGCGTACAAAAAGACATGCCCCTCTCACATCGTAGCTAGTGCAAGCATAAGTTTATGCTAATGTTCTTTCCCAGTGTGCAACACACATGTCAGTTGCACCCCACATGTAATGTAAAGGATGTTAGGTCACAGAGTTAATAGGGAGTTTGAAGTTAATAGGAAGGAAGCTAGTCAGAATGTTAGTTTAGAGTTGTAATTTGAGCATGAAGGTAGTTGAGATGATGTTAGTTGAGAAGTTTGTCAGTTTTGGAGATGTTATTTAAGGGAGCTTTAGTTACTCAGAATTTTTTGTATAGATGTTTATTTGGCGAGTCTTGATTTTTTGGAAATAAACTTTGTTTTTTGAAATATTTTGACTTTTTTTAGTTTTTCTCTTGAGCAAGATAAATCGATTTTGATTAGATTTTAACTTTAATAATTTGACAATTTTTTTAATTCTGCATGACTAAGTAACACATAATATACTTAGTGAACCCTTATTTAACTTTATTTTGCAAGATTATATGGTTATGCCTGGCACTCGAGGCTATTTCAGTAAATTTGTTTAATTTGGATCAGTTACAAGGTCCAAAGTGAAGGAGTTTAACATACATTTGAAGTGTTACCCCCTCACCTCTAAAAAGGTGGAATTGCAAAAACTTTTGTTCCGCTATATCTTTAGAATGTGAGGGCCAAATGTGAGGGCCATCAAATAAAAGCTTATGACATGGACATTGTTATAGGTTAAAAAAATTCCACCATTCTTCCCTCCAAAAAGTCTAAAATGTAAATGATAATTATACACTATCTTTTGAACATGAGAGCCATAGGTAACAAGTTGTATATCAAATTAAAGCTTATGATGTGAGGAACATTGTGGGCAATAAAAATATACCCATTTACTTTCTCCCTAAAATGTGGAAAATGTGAAAGTCTCTTCTATCAGGGGCGTAGCGAAGGACTATGTTTGGGGGGAGGGGAAGAAATAAAAAATTTTCCAACTCGAAAATCAATTTTTGCAAACTGAGCAAATGATGTCTCTGTCAGGGAGGTTAAGGCAATTTTCACAACTATCCTGCATTTGCCATTTGACTTACAATTTTGCCAATTAGCCATAATTTCACAGAAATATTCCCAATATTTGCATCTCATCTGAATTCAACAAGTCAGTGTGAATTTTCCTTTGATTTGATTCACTCTCCTTAATTTGACAAAACCAATGCTAATCTTTACATCTCTCCTAAATTTGCCAAGTCACTTCAGGATTTTAAAACTCCCTAAGATTTTGCCAAATTTTCTCGATTTTTGTCAACTTTCCTTAATTTCACAAAACCAATCCCAATCTTTACATCTCTCTTAAATTTGCCAAGTCACTTCAGAATTTTCAAGCTCCCCAAGATTTTGCCAAGTTTTCTCGATTTCGTCAACTCTCCTTAATTTCACAAACCCAATCCCAATTATCACAACTCACCCTTATATTCCAAGTGGATTCCAATTTTGCCAACTGCTGTACATTTTGTTAAGTTACCTCGATTTGCCTAACACTCCTTAATTTCACAAAACAAATTCCAATTTTCACAAATCGCCTATATTTTACTAAGTGGATTCGAATTTTGCCAACTACCCTAGATTTTGCCAACTACCCTAGATTTTGCCAACTCACAGTATTTTTACAGAAAAAATCGCAATTTTTATATCTTCTCTGAATTTGCCAAGCCACTTCGAATTTTATCAACTCTCCATAATTGCATAAGAAAAGCACAATTTTCACATTTCCCCTGTATTTTACTAAGTGGCTTCGAATTTTGCCAACTTCCCTAGATTTACCAAGACACCAAGAGTTCTCGGTTTTTCCAACTCTCCTTAATTTCACAAAACCAATCCCAATTTTTACAACTTGCCTGTACTTTACCAAGTGGTTTCCAGTTTTGCCAACTTCCCTAGATTTTGCCAAGTTGCCTCGATTTTACCACCTCTCCTTAATTTCGCAAAACAATCCCAATTTTTACATCTCTCCTGAATTTTCCAAGTCACTTCAAATTTTTCAAACTTCCCAAAATTCTGCCGAGATTTCTCGGTTTTGTCAATTCTCCTTAATTTCACCAAAACAATACCAATTTTCACAAATAGCCTGTATTTTACGAAGTGGATTCGAATTTTGCCAACTGCCCTAGATTTTGCCAAGTTTTCTCAATTTCACCACAATTTTACAGAAAAAAAATCCCAATTTTTACATCTCACCTGATTTTTCCAAAGTCACTCTGAATTTTGCCAACTCTCCTAGATAGTGCAAAGTTGCCTCGATTTTGCCAACATGCCATAATTTTGCAGAAAAAAGATTGCAATTTTTACATCTCACCTGAATTTTGTCAACTCTCCATGATTTTGCCAAGACACTCTGAATTTTTCCAACTGCCCCTAGATTTTGCCAACTCGCTATAATTTACAGAAAAAAATCCCAATTTTTACATCTCACCTGAATTTTGCCAATTCCCCACAATTTTGCCAAGTCACTCCAAATTTTGTCAACTCCCCAAGATTTTGCCAAGTCACTCCAAATTTTGCCAGCTACCCAATATTTTACCAAATTTCTCCGAATTTTGCCAACTCCCCAAGATTTACCAAGTTGTCCCGATTTTGCCTACTCACCTGTATTTTACTAAGTGGCTTCGAATTTTGCCAACTGCTTTAAATTTTGCCGTCTCTCCATTTTCCAAACTGCCCTAGATTTGCCAAGTTTCCTCAATTTTGACAACTCCCCTTAATTTTACCAAAAAAAATCAATTTTTTACAACTCACCTAGATTTAACGAAGTCACTTCGAATTTTGCCAATTTCGAGTTACTTTTCTGGGGGGAGCCACCCACATCCCCCTATAGCTACGCCCCTGTCTTCTATTATATTTCTCAAATGTGAGGGCCTACAATCTCCAAAAGTAAGAGGGACATAAATTTTGTAGGGGTTAACTTTAAAGATTTATATCTTAATTAAATCTTGTATGACAAGCCAACTCATTTTGAATTATAAAGAGCTGTGAAGGATAGGAACCAATATCTATTTAAATATATAAATAAGAATTAATAAGTAAGAATTTTATATATGTATATTTGCCTAATGCTGTAAAAATGTATCGTGTTTTAGGTATGAACATTTAGAGTAGGAAGAAATATTAAAGACAAGTTTATAAATTTTTTATGAATTAAAATCAAATTATGAAGATTATTTTCATATCCTTCTCCTTAGCTGCATATTTCATACTGAATACAGAGTAAACCCATGCATAGTATAATCCAATTAAAATTTTTTTAATTCAATAGGTTTTAAATAATAAAATCTAAATACGATACATCTTTATTTTTTTATCAAAATGTTTGTATGAATAATGCTTTTCAAGTTGGAATCCAGGTGCATGTCTAAGTATTTATAGCTACAAATTATTCGAAACAGGACAGTTTCAGTTTTGGAGGAAAAGATAGTTTTGTTTATGATATTTGATATGTACAGAGATACTATTATTTTGCTCAAAATGTATGAATTTAGTTTTCTGTATATTTAAGGTTAATTTATTTGCTGAAAACCAATTATGGGTCAATTGTAGATCATACTCAATTTCTTTTAAAAGGTCATTTAATATATGACCCAATATATGACTATTGCACCATCAACGTAATATGTAAGGGATCCCTTTATATTTAAATGGCAAAAAGCATTCAAATATATAAAAAAACAATATAGGTTCTAATACTGATCCTTGAGGAACTCCCTTTCTAATAATACGAAAATCACTTAAATATTTTCAATTTGAAATGCCTCTTTTCTTCCTTCTAAATAGTTTTGGATCCATAAATGAAAATTCCTCTTATTCCACTTCTATATTGTTTATCCATGCGTATACAGTGATCAACAGAGTCAAATGCTTTTTTAATATCTATGAATATGGTAATTTTTTTTTGTTTATCATTAACACATTTAAAAATTTTGCCTGTTAGATCTAAAATTGTTTGCGCAAAATTTAATTTCATGCTAAAACCAAATTGTGAGTTATTGAAAAAAAAAATTTTTTTTTTCATAAAAATCAAAATGTCTGTTTATCATAATAGTTTCCAAAACTTCAGAAAAAATTGGCAGAATTAAAATTGGTTTATAATTCATTACAATATTTTTATCCCCTGATTTGTAAATAGGAATTATTTTAGCAAGCTTGAGTTCATCACAGAAGATTCCATTTTTCAAAGCTGCATTAACTAAATATGTCAGCATATCCAGATGATAAAGATTTATAATTTTTAACATTTGTGCATTAATGCCATCATATCCAGGGGCTTTTATGTTAAGTAGTTGTTTTATAATATTTGAAACTTCAGTTTCAATGGCACCTCTCACAAATATAGAAGGAGAAATGTACTTTAAGTATGTTTGATATGGAGGTGAAATATCTATTAACTCATCTGCATAAAATTTATTATCTGTAAAATCTGAATTCATATCATTTACTAATATATTTAAGCTACTATTATCAAATACAACTGCACTTTTTTCTTTTATGCCAAGTAAATTATTTACAAACTTCCATTGTGATTTAGTGTCATTTGTACAAAAATGGAATGTATTCTCTAATACCTATCTTTAACTTCCTTAATACGTTTTTTACATATTTATTACAGTTTTTGTATTCTGTTTCATATTGCACAATACCTGGATTTTTTTATATCTCATATACAATATTTCATCTGTACGTTTCATTAATTCATCGGTGACCCATTTTTGCCTACTTTTTGCTTTATTCCTCCTTTTTTTTTATTACTAGTAAATAAAATTTTATTATCAATAAACCTTTGAAAGAATTTTTTATACAACAATCTATTATCAGTGCCATTATCAGATATGCATAAATTTGCAAAATTTTGTTGCTTGACATAATATCAAAATTATAATAATTGATATCTGTACTATTTTTACATTTGGGTGAAACACTATTTATTGAACGTATATTCAAATTAAGCTTACCTACTATTGGCATATGATCAGTCAAATCGGATTTATAAACTGCCACATCAACAGTGACATTTTTTGCTTTTCTGTCAAATACATGATTTAAACAAATGTATCTGTTAGTACTAAATCTAATAGGTACATTTACATACTGTTTTAGTCCTAATTCAGACATCAAACTTAAGTAATTATTGACATCATAGAACAGTAAATCAATATTAAAATCCCCAATTAATGCAAGGTTTTCTTCATATGTGTACTTTAAATATTCACTTAACTCTTTAAGAAATGAACCTATTGTGAAATTATGGATCTATAAACATGAATGATAGATATATTAGCTACAGGATCAAACAAATGAACAGCTTCTGCACTTACCATTTCAGTTTTTTTTTTGTTCAAAATTAAATTTGCCATTTCTAATATAAGGCAGCCATCCTGTGGCCGAGTGGTTAGCACACTTGGCTACTGATCTGAGGGACCTGGGTTCAAGCCCTGGGTAAGACATTGATGTATGTGTCATTTTTTTGCTGAGGTCCTGCCAGCCTCTCAGATCTTCTACTATGGCATATAAACTGACAGGCTCCTGTCAGACCTCTGTGGCAAGCAGGTGCTTGAAGGGGTATTTATTTTTTTTTAATATAAAACATTACTCCTCCTGATTTATTTGAAACTCTGCAATAGAAATACATATAAAAACTGTCAATTTTATAAATAGGTACCTCTTCCTCCTTAACCCAGATTTCTGAAAGAAATATCATATTTACTTTTTGAAAAACATTTTCAAATTCTACTAAAAATTGGTTAAAATTTTGCTTTACACTTCTTATAGTGAATGAAAGTGAAATCTGATTGTGAATCAAGAAATAACTTTGCATCAGTCGGATCTTGAAATATCAATGTCTCTTCCTCATTCAACAAAGCATCTAATATAGAATTTAAATTTTCTGTGGTCATAAAAATCAAAGTTCTACAGAAAAATACTGAAAAACTTTAATAAATTTAGGACTGTCACTAGTCTAAAATTTACTGTGGTAACCTACATGCTATATATAACCTACCAGTTTCTACTATGTATAAAAAATTTAAACTTTTCATTATCATGATCCATCCAGTTTCACAAGACTTTACAAGTAAAGAAGCAATTTTCAGAATAGTTGTCCTGGTCATGTTTGCCAAAATTAATGTAATATTACTCCTTATTATTGTTAGTACTCTATGTTCATATATTGGCTTATTAATTCCTTCTAAAAACAGCAAGTTATCTTTTTTCGTTATATTCAAATATAGAGACAATTTTTATAGCTATACTGAATATCTCCAATATAGCTGTTGTTTATAACTGACACTGATGAAATTTTAATGATTTAGAATCAAAAGCTTGTTTCAATAACAAATACCTACTTTGTGTTACAAAAATAATCTTTTTGCTCTTAATATCATAAAACCCTGTACTTGAAATACCAGTAGTGAAGTAAGAGAATTTATGAAATAAAGTTTAAATCTATTCTTAAAAATTGAATATACCCAATGTGCTAACATAATTACACATTATCTCATTTAATACCATAGGTAATGTTTCTAGCCTTTACTGTTATATTTCCTATTTTTTAATTAAAATCTCTAAATATTCTCTCTTTAACAGTTAGTTTAGATACTACTCTAAATTAAATTCCAAAAATTGTAAATCTAACATTTGCTTCCATATAAAAAAAAAATCCCCTGCATTGTAAAAACATTCCTCATAGTGATTTTATAAATCCATATTTCTTTGATACTCAAAATCAAATATTCAATTTTTTTTACCATACAAAATATATTTTTAACTGGTTTAAAAACAATCTTAATATTTATTACTGCAGGCATTAAGGTTATAAAATAAATTTCTGCTATAGTCAAATAAATTATTTGTGCAAATATCAAATACAATACTAATGTATTAATATAATTCCACGAAAAGTAAAGTTTAAGAATCCATACATCTTTAATATTTATCATTATGGGTTTTATAGTTGTTTTAATATCTTCATTAAATATTATTTGTACCCTATATACTGAGATTAGAAGCCGTCCCATGGCCGAGTGGTTAGCGCGCTTGGCTACTGATCTAAGGGACCTGGGTTCAAGCCCCGCGTAAGGCATGGCTGTTTGTGTTGTTTTTCTGCTGAGGTCCTGCCATCCTCTCAGATCTCCTATTATGTCATATAAACTGACAGGCTCCTGTCAGACCTCTGTGGCAAGCAGCTGCTTGAGGGGGTATTTATTTTATTATTATATTATATACTGAGATTATTTCAATAATTTGTAAATATTTAACCTTTTCAACCACACTCATCATAATGTCATTGAATTCATCAAATATACTTGTATTCCTAATAGGCATTAAAAATGTCATCACATGAAGCCACAAAATTTGTTTTGATATCAATAGTTTCATCATATTTATGAAAATGCAAACCATATTTGCTTTGTAAATCCTAATATCTGTAATATGGCAATAAAAAATCTTATTAAAAACATTTTACACTTTTCTTTAATTATTGTGATCCCATGTGATAACATCAACCTATCGATCCTAATGTGTGATATAACTATTTTAACCATGTTCACTGCTCATTTATCAGATTCATCAAATGTAATAAATAGCTGCATTTTGTTTATATTAGAACAAAGATTAATCAAGGATAATCCGTGTACTTTAAACTTTGTAGCTTGCTGTCCCTTCAAGACATTTTGTAATGATAAAAGACTACTTTTCTTGAATTTAGAAATACATATAGTTATACTTGCTTGTAAAAATTTTATAAGATGCTAGGTAAGTTTACTATATTTGGCAAATTTTAGCCAGTAACTGAATATTAACAAGTATTTTAATATGCAGAAAATCTTTAACCCTGTCTAGTAGATTAAAAATAGTTTTCTTTGGTCCCTCACACAGAAATAATGTGAATAATTTGAAAACTTCTATCAAATATGTTGGAATATTAATAATGTGTACAGATAACATTTTAGATATAAACTTATTTTGGATACACTGAAGTGCTGTGATGGTCCACCCATTCACTTTTACTTTTCCTTAGCAAGTTTTGCTTTATTTATGTTATATTTATCATTTTGGGGATTATTTCATTTTTTGGACATCACAATCCTCGTTCCGAGCACAGGAGTTGCTCATGCACAACTCCGACCTTTTGATTGTCAACTGCTAAAGCGCATGTAGGACACGACCCCTCTTACATTATAGCTAGTGCCGTTGTCATATTATGCAGATGTCTTTCCCGGCGTGCAATAGACACATGCTGGCTTTGTACGCTGCTTGTTATAGTAGTGACGTGAGGTCACAGAGTTAGAACAACAGATTGAGATGTAGTTAGAATGAAAGATTCAGATAGAGAACTATCGAGATAGTGGATTGAGTGAGTTGTGAGAGTAGTAGAGATGTAGGAGTCAGAAATATGTGTTGTGTAGATAGAAGGAGTTGTTACTCTACAATTTTTGTATTCTACCATTGAGTTTTTGGAAATAAACTTTGTTTTAGAAACTTTAGAATTTTTGCTATTTTTCTCTTGAGCAACATTAATTGATTTTTTGATTAGATTTAAACTTTAAACTTGACAATCCTTTTTGAATTCTTACTCAATGAGTAATGCCTGATATTATACATTAACGAACCCTATTTCAACTTTATTTGGCAAGTTATTATTGCCTAACTCCTGATACAGTTATCCAGAATTTGAATAAATTTGGATCAGACAAAAGGTTCAACTTTAAAAGTTAATAATCTTTGTAGCGTTACAGTGCCATTGAATTTGGGATGGTAGATGTTATCCAAATTCAGTACCACAAGTCCCGCATTTGTGTGCATGTGTGGCTGAAACTCTGGTCATATATAGCTGTCAGCTTTGACTTCCCCAAACATTCATCGTGAGAAGTGTAATGGGAAAGGCTCAGGATTTAGATGCATTTGACAAAGGGCAGATCTTAGGTGCCCAACAGATGGGACACACGATCTCTGAAATTGTCAACGAACTTGGATTTTCTCATATGACAGTTTCAAGAGTGTTCTGGAAAATGACAAGTCTGGCAAAAAATCAAGCACCTGGATAAATTGCAAAGGACAACTAGCCTTGAATGATCATGGGCTTTGCCATCTGACCCACATCGTATGGACCAATAGGGGCCAGACTGAATCTGAAATTACCTCTCATCTGAATGCAGGTTCCAGCTGGGAAGTCAGTGCATGTACCATACAATGCTCACTTCAAGGTGTTGAATCTTGCCTGGACTAAAGAACATTGAAAATTGTCAATGGATAGCCTGGAGTGATGAATCTCAATTTAAACTTCATCATGCTCATGTGAGACTGAGAGTATGGTGCCAACCCCATGAAGCCATGGATCCTGCACGTCAGGTTGGAACAGTACTAGCTGGTGGTGGCTCAATGATGGCCTGGGGTGCTTCAGCTGGATATCTGTGGGATCTTTGGTCTGTGTACCAATGACACTCAATGCATCCCAGTACATAGAACTCATGGCTGGCCATTTACATCCATTTATGGCCATTATGCATCCCAATGGAGATGGCATTTACCAGCAAGGCAACAGTTCAACTCACAGGTCCAGGTTGGCTACTGCATTGTTGCAGGAGCATTCTGCTAACTTTGAAATAATGAATTGGCCACCTAGAAGCCTAGATTTAAATCCCATCAAAAATCTTTGGGATACCGTCGAGCAGAGTGTCCGGGCCCGTGTCCTATCAGCGATGACCTTCAGAGAATTGTGTACAGCTCTGGAGGATGTATGGGTCGCCATACCTGTGGAATATTTACAAGCTTGTGGAGTCCTTGCCTCGTCATGTGGCAGCCATTATCAGGGCACAGGGGTCCAACACATTACTAGATTGCTATCCCTAATTTAATGGCACTTCAGTGTTGTCTCAGTACATGTATTAAAATTTTTGGCAAAATGTTATCTTGTAAAATAAACACCTTCCCCATTTTATTAACTATATGAATAAAACTACCTCCATATTTAATACATATGAAATTAGGGAAAATATGGTTGAAGTTGTAGATATTTAATATCAGATTCCAAAATGTATATTAAATATCAAAAATGATATTTAATATCAGAATTCCAAAATTAATTCAGTTGAATCATCTATAAATAGTGATGTTATAGTTCTCTCTGTCATAATTAATATAAAGGTATAGAGTATTTGATAAACTGAGAAAAACAGTTTGTAATAGTAAAGATCTTCCTTTTATAACATACAGAACCTGTGTGGATAAACTTTACACTTATCCTTCCAAAATAGAAAGTAGATCTGCCTCATCTCTGCTTCTTGTAATTCTAGTGTCTGTTGATTTCCTAAGGAATATCTTGGTAGTCACTAGGTAGTCACTGGAAGGAGAGCTATGCACCAATCCCCTGTGATGATGCATAGAACCGGCCAGGCGTAGCACCTAATGTCCAACCCCGCCTTCTCGTGGTGCGGACCGTTAGTAACTTTCAAAAGAGATACTCTCTTGTGGAAGTGAACGGAAGGGGAGGGCTGCCAGATTAGTGTGGCCTACTGATCTGGACAACTATGGCTACTTTTCTTTTTTTTCTACCCTGCTGAGGAGTGGTCAACCACACAGGGTCCTGGTGCTGACCATATAAACCTACTGGACTGGACAGATATATGGCTCTGAGCTTGATTATGGATCCTGATTTTGCTGCACTGGTGGGCTTCTGTGGAGGGAAAATCTTCCGCTGTGTTTTCTTTTTGTTTGTGGGTTGACAGCCCCAAGTGAATAGATCCACAGGATATGTTTATCAGCTGGTGGATAATCCTGAGCAGAAGTCATCGCAGGCACCTGAACTCTTTGCTTCTATTGGCATCGTCAAATTCTACATTGGAGGAAGTCTTCCAGTGTAGATGGCTTCAGCCTTTAGTAGTGGGGGAACGGGTCTTTGCCCCATGTCTGCGATTAGGGGGCTGTTTGATATTGTCGGCATTCCCTCTCTCAATAAACATAGTTTCTTTAAACATCCCACTAACCATTTTCTCTCCATAGGTAGTTGGAATGTGAGGACTCTGCACAGAGCTTTTTCTCTTGATGTCCTCACACAAGAATTCCACCGTTATAATTTAGATATTCTCGGCTTGCAAGAGACCAGATGGACAGATAAAGGTCAGATTCTTAAAAATAATCTTAAATTTCTCTTTTCAGGGAGGGACGACAAAAAGCATCACCAAGGCGTGGGTCTGCTTCTCAGCAGACACGCTAGTGATGCTCTTCTAGGATATGAGTGCATTAATGAAAGGTTTCTTACAGCAAAATTTCAGACAAGCGTTAAAGACTTGAATGTTATCTGCTGTTATGCCCCCACGGAGGATGCCGATGAGGATGAGAAGGATAGGTTTTATGAACAACTTCAGGATATTTTGAATTCTGTCAAGAAAGGAGATATTACCCTTGTTCTTGGTGACTTCAATGCCAAAGTTGGTACTGACTCTGACCTTTGGGGAGGAGTAATAGGCCCTTTTGGTATTGGTAGCTGCAATAGCAATGGGCAACGTCTCCTACAGGTAAGTAAACTCAATGGATTCAGAATAACTAACACTTATTACAAACACCGCGACATACATAAGTACACATGGGTTTCACCTGATGGGCTGCATAAGAATATGATTGATTACATATTAATTAACAGCAAATGGACTAGTTCTGTTAGGAATACCAGGGCATATAGGGGAGCTGAAATTGGATCTGACCATTACCTTGTTAAAAGTGTGTTGCAACTTAAACTTAAAAAGTGTTGTGCTAGGGTTAAAAAATTTACTTTTAATACTGAAGCTCTGAAAGATCCAGTTATAGCCAAAGCTTACCATGATAGGTTACTTAGTCATTATGACAGTCATGGTTTGCTTACTACTGAAGTTGAGGAAGAATGGGATCATTTTAAACAGGCTTTTTTGGACACTAACAGTACTCTTTTAGGAAAAAAGGAGCAGAAGAGGCAAAATTATCTGAGTGATAAGGCACTTGAGCTTATTTCGGAAAGAAAGAACTGCAGGAATGCCCTTAATCAATACCCTACTAGTATTAATAGAAAGCATTACAGAGACCTTAATAAACTTGTAAAGGATCAGTTAGCTGCTGATAAAAATTTTTGGCTTGATGGTTTGGCTGACAAAGCCGAGGAAGCAGTTAGACAGCACAACAGCAGAGAGCTGTACCAGATAGTTAATGTTTTGTGTGGTAGAAAACGGACAGGCATACAAGGATTGAAGGATAAACAAGGTAAGGTTATAGAAGGGGAGGATTCTGTCATGGCTAGGTGGGCTGAGCATTTCAGTGATGTTCTAAACAATGTAGTTAGTTCTACTCCCATTGTTTGCAATGATGATAGATGCATTGGTGGCTTTAATGTTGGCCCTATAACACAATCTGAAGTTAGTTTGGCTGTTTCTAAACTTAAACTTCATAAATCCCCAGGGGTAGATGAAATTACTACGGAAATGCTTAGAGCTGGGAATGTTTCGGTTACCACTTGGATGACTGAAATTCTGAATCTCTTTTATGATAAAGGCATGGTTCCTAAGGATTTTACCAGAGCTATTGTTATCCCTATTTTCAAAAAAGGTGATCGCAGTTCTTGTGATAACTATAGGGGTATCAGCCTACTCTCTGTTCCAGGTAAAGTTCTTTCCATGATTGTGCTTAATAGAATTAAGAATCTGGTTGACAGGCAATTGCGTGATGAGCAATGTGGATTCAGAAGTGGTAGGGGATGTGTAGATCAGATATTTTCACTTAGGCAGATTCTTGAGAAATGTTTAGAGTTTCAGAAACCTTTGGTTGCTAGCTTTGTTGATTTCAAAAAGGCTTTCGACTCTGTTGATCGTCATAATTTGTGGTTGATTGTGAGATCATATGGTATACCAGACAAGTTAGTTAACATTATGAAAGCTCTCTATAATAACACTGAGTCGTGTGTGAGAGTTGGTAAGGTTTGTAGCAATTGGTTTAGCATTACTTCTGGTGTTCGACAAGGGTGCATTTTGTCTCCTTTTCTCTTTAGCTTGGTTATTGATTATGTTATGCGAAATTCACTTCAAGGGAAAGATTTTGGCCTTAAATGGGCTGGAGATACGAAAATTTCTGATTTAGATTATGCTGATGATTTAGCCCTTTTGGCAAATGATGTTGATGAGATGAACTCTTTCATTCGAGCTGTTGATGAGACTGGTAGTAGAGTAGGTTTGGTTATAAACAGAGAGAAAACTAAAGTGATGAAAATTGGTCAGGCAGGCTGTGATTCAGTTAATCTGAATGGTTGCAGTCTTGAGCAGGTGTCACAGTTTAATTATCTTGGGAGCTATGTAACAGATAATGGTGATGTGCGGCATGAGATTAACAGACGAATAGGGATTGCTGCTGGGACTTTTAAGAATCTATGGAGAGTGTGGAGAAATAGGCGTATACACCTAAAGACTAAAATTAGACTGTATAATAGTTTGGTTCTTTCTAGGGTTAGTTATGGTAGTGAAACTTGGACACTTTGTAAACAAGATAACAGGAAACTAGATGCTTTTGATTCCAGATGCTTACGCAGTATCTTGGGCATTAGGTGGTTCAACTTTGTAACTAATGATGAGATTAGGAAAAGGAGTTTGCAACCTCCTTTAAGCAGCATATTGTGCAGAGAGAGACTCCGTTGGTTTGGCCATGTTGCCCGTATGAATAATTATAGATTGGCGAATAGGGTTATGAACAGTGTGCCTAAAGGCCTCAGAAAGAAGGGGAGACCTAGGATGCGGTGGGCAGACAATGTCAAACAGGACCTTGTTAGAATTGGTGTGCAGTGGCCAGATGCAGTAGATGTAGCTCAGGATAGACTTGCTTGGAGAACTAAATTGCACGGTCTGGTTGGACCTCCGTAGCCCATGGCTGCTTGAGGATGATGATGATGATGATGATGATCTTGACTTCCTGTACCCAAACATACTGAAAATTATTTTTCATTTTGAATTGCTGCATTAGATATAGAAGGTGTTTCGTATGCTTTGGGAGGTGTTCATTTATAAATATTTTACTACTTGAAAATGTTGGTCTTATCATATTAGCCTTTAAATCCGTTTTATCTTTAGTTTATTTTTTTATTCAGCTGTTCCTTGCTTCAACATCTTTCAGTTTAACTATAACTGGCTTAATTTTATTTTTATTGAAAGTTGGTATCCCCATGTGCCACAATGATCTCAGTATTTTTAATACCCAAAGTTCATTGTTTCTTCTTTAGGCTCTTCAGGGAGACCAACAATTTCTATGTTTGAGGCCTTAGATCTCATTTCCAACTCAGTTATATCCTTTCTACACTCCATAATTTCCCTTTTTAATAATTTATTTTCATTTGACAATGCAATATTTTCTTCTCTTAACATATTAAATTGTAATTTTAGGTCATGTGTTCTTCTAAAGATTCATGGTTGAATTCAATAGACCTTTTTATTTCAGCAATATCTGTCTTCATTAAGTCATTATCCTTTATTGTATCATTCCTTAGCTGAGAATTGTCACCCTTTATGTATTTTCGAATATCTTTAATCCTTCGAATATCTTTATATCCATAAATTCTCTCCTTAGGGAGTAAGGTGCTTTGTGCATGGATAGCAAATCTTTTCGTTTTCGAATTTTTTCAACTCAGGTGTTTCTTCTGTCTCTTTATTAAAGTCTCATTCAACAACATATTCCTTATTAAAATATATACCTATTTAAAAGGATCATGTCCTTACTCTTTGTACTGCATCTGGAACATTTCCATCTCTTCTTTCACTCTTTTGTTAAAATCTTAACATTTCTTTCAATTAAACCAATGCAAGCTGAATATAAGTAACCTTGAAATCCCATGTCACAAGAAAGATTGTCCTGTACATCATTAATTTGATCATTACAGAATTGGCAATGAATTTCTGCCAGAATTTTACAGAATTTCAGCAAAACTTTGTCTATATCAAACAAGATGACAGGCAAGTTGAGTAACTAATTATGCTGAAATTCAAAATTTACACATATATAAATTTCCTTTTAGAGATACGTTTAGATATTCATTTTAAAATCAGAAAATGTTCATCAATTCTTATTCCTTTGTACAAAAGATAAAATATAGCAGAATTAAAAACTTTTCACCTTACCCTTTTTTGTTGTTGCCAGATTTTTGTTGTTTCTCCTGAGGTCTCACCTTCCTTACAGACCTTTTCTATGGCATATTATACTGACAGGCTCCTGTCAGACCTTTTTGACAAGCAGCTGCTTGAGGAGTTTTTCTTTATATGCCATGCTGTTAAGGAATCTTAAAATTATAAAGTTAAATAAACCAATAATAAATAGGAGATTTAAATTTGACAATAATAATCTGAGATAATAACAATCTGAGAAGTATTTTTAAATTTCCAACTATTCGTACTGCTTAAAGAATTATTGGGAAGATGGAAGTTTGAGAGCAACATGGCAGTAGAGGTTTGTGTTTTCCATTGGCTGCAAATATCCAAATAGTCCTATGCTACAGGAGATATTAATGCTCTCATGTCAATAGTCAAGTGTGCATGTGTAGGGGGAGAGTATCAAGATTAATATGAAACAAGCATATGATTTATTTCCATGCTATAAGCAAATTTTGGGTCAAATTTAAACCTCCTAATTATTGGTTTATTTAGCTTTATAATTTTAAGATTCCTTAACAGCATGGCATATAAAGAAAACTCCTCAAGCAGTTGCTTGTCAAAGAGGTCTGACAGGAGCCTGTCAGTATAATATGCCATGGAAAAAGTCTGTAAGGAAGGTGAGACCTCAGAAGAAACAACACAAGTAAAGAAACATCCAGGACTCATATCCAGGTTTTATTGATTCACAGTGAAACACATTAACCACTCATAGTTAGGTCTAATTGAAGCAATCTGCTTTCGCTGGATACTTCTAATGCTAGAATTAATTTTAAAAAAAATGAGGAAAATTTTAAAGAAATTGGAAAATTAATATAATGTGCATTAAATAAGGATAGTGATAAAATTTTAACATGGCGAAATGAATGCAATTTTTTTTAGTAAATTAGACAATTATGGTAAAAAAATCCATTTACTCCTTGATTCATTCCAATTTGTGATCGAGTTTGATGAAAGACTTGTGACTCGAACCCACATCTTCCAGTAGCATGCCGATATTCTAACCATGATAGAGCCCTAGTTTACTAGTGCTCTATCATTTATCCTCTAATGTGACATATTGTGACAGAGATTGATAATTTGATTCATGACAAAATTTCCAATTCAAGATATGTATGTTAAGATCTGTCAAGTTTGTTTTGCTTATCTATGAAACTTCATCATAAGTGTTGAGAAATATATAAATACTGAAGTTGATTATGTTACATGGCACTAATTTCGTATCAATTGTATCTTGTTGATATGGCAACCCACAGGAAATAAATTGGGGCAATGGTGTGCGTCTCCATAGATATATACATGCACCATTTTGTGTTTATGGACTGTGCAATATGCCAACCAGGAGACAGATTTTGGAAAGGATACATTGCTGCCCTTTCTGACACTCAGTATTCTGAGTCACAATTAAAAATTTAATTTTTTATAACAATGATATGGATCATCATCAGAACCAAATGCCATACTAATTAAATTAAAATCTTCATCAATAAATTATCACTATCATGCACAAAGTTTTGTATGGCTGGTGCAGCTTGCAGCAATTTGTTATTGAAACTTGATTATTGTGAAGTAATTCATGCCCTTTTCAAAGTCAAAGAATTTAGCTTGCAATTAGAGAAATGAAATTTTTTAATTAATTTTTTGAACTAGAAGAATTTAGAAGAAACTAGAAGAATTTTCTTTGCAAAGCCAAAGAATTTAGCATTTCTTGAAAGGGCATCTATGTGGTAAAGCAGTGTATAGGAGATGAACCCCTGGAAGCAGCTGCAGGTATGTCAAAATAACTGCACACCAGGTGTTATCAAGTAGATCTGCAGTGGTTAGTGGACAAAATCCTGCAACCCAGAGAAAAGTCTTCAAAACCATGAAAGTTGCCAGTCAATTATCCATAATATCATCTGAGACAATCTTCACTACAGTGCCTGTATGTCTTGTGTCCACAAATTGTTGTATGGAATAGTGTACAAATTGCTGCAAGCTGCACCAGCCATACAAAAATTTATGCATGATGAGGTGATAATTTATTGATGAAGAAGATTTCAATCAAATTAATATGACATTTGGTTCTGGTGATTCATTGTTATAAAAACATGTAACAAATTGATTTCCATAATCAAATGATTTATTCTGTCAAGGTCAAATAGAGGTTATTTCAATATGTGGTATATATGTGAAAGAAATCTAAGATGTTAGATTTCTTTCACAGATAGTTTTGGCTGACAATATCAACATGTAGATATAAGAAAATGCAACAGATTTGAGACTTGATCAAAGTAAATAGAGGTCACCTTCAAGTGAACTAAAATGCAAATGAGCTAGAATAATGAAATTTGGTTATTGTGAAGTAATTCATGTTATGTGTTTGAGATAGTGTTACAAAGCCTGTGCATTGGCAGTTCTTTCAATGTCAAATTGAAGAACTCAAGATGAAATAGAAGTAATCTTTCAAATCAATTTATGTGCAAATTTCCTGGAACTTTATGAAATTTCATGTGTATGGTCATCCATATAAAGGATTCCATACATTCTATTTTGTGTAAACTCTAAAACGTGGATTACTAATTAATGTATTTGCAAAAATCAGCTGTATTTTTTTATGCATGGCTGAGATTTCATAATATATAAGCCAGCTTCAAAAATTTTTCTCTGCCATAGTTATCTTTTTCTGTTGAAGCTTGTGAACTTGTAATGATTCACCCATTCAATGAGAGCACATATGTACATAATTGTAACAATTCACCAAGAGACATGAAATTTTCATGTCTCTTGGTGGTTGAATTAAGTCATTGCCTCAGCAGCGCATGCCAACTTTCCTCAGCATTCCCTTGGAGTCCCAAGTTCCCTCAAAGTCTACTTCCCTTGGAGTCCAAAGTTCGATTGCAGTTGTGGGAAGCCTTATCTCCACATGATGTGTTCTCTTCTCCAAGTGGAGCTGCCTAAGCTTAATTTGGCTGATAAGCAGTTATGTTCAGAGTTTCAGGAGGATTTCTCTCATGAAGCGAGAATTAATTAGATAAAAATTAAGTTGAATTCAGATGTTTGTTTCCTGCTCTGTGCCTAGATGTCAGCACAATTCAAGATGACATAAAGAACTTACCTTGTAGGAAGAGAAGGGCAGTAACAAGCATGTGACCATAATAGCACTAGTATAATTATGTCCTTCGGATGACTCCCACTTCATGATGTAATAATATGGCATCACCAGTGACATAGATGAACCCTGAGATTTTTCTGACCCACAGAGGCCCTTTCAGATGATTATCCAAATTTATATGTAGTTTATGACAATGCATTTATGGAGTATTAACGAAGAGTAGTTATATGAGGTTCCATTTGGAGTCCAATCATGGGATGATTTAAGACGAGTTATCACAAACTTTTTATGATACAAATGTAATTAACATTCTTTCCATACCCAAGTGTTTTTTCACTGTGCTTACCTCCCAAAAAATATATATATTTAAATGAAACTTTTTCAGAATGATAAGTAAGAAAAAGGATATAGCAAGATGCATTTTTTTTTTGCAACATATAGGACAGAAGGATTCTCGAACTACTCGTGGTTTGTACAGGCCTTCACATACAAGGACATGGTCTACTAAGACTGAAGTCACTGCTGACCATTGCCTCAGTTGGAACTAACACAACATACAACTGGCCTAACCATTATGCCTGTTGATGCCTTTGGCAAAAATAGTTATATATTTCATATAAATAAAACTATATTTTTCTTGAACAATATACGAAACATAACCTAAAACAGATATATTTTTTGTAATTTTTCTCTTAAAGTAGCTTAAAACAAACTCTAAAATTGATATCTAAAGATAAATCTCCATGCTATAAAAAAGTAAAAAAAAAGTCTAAACATGACAGCAAAAAAAAAAAGACTAAAATTGCGGAGGGTGACATTATACTGTTCACCTTCATGGAAGCTTTCTGTCCTGTATTTGACAGTGGAGCTTAAAGCACATTTGTTGTTGGCTGGTTGTTTTAACCATTCGGTGTGAACCAATAATTTATTTAAAATAAAATTTTTATAGGGGTGGGGGGAGGGTACTGTTTTTTGAGTCAAGGAAATCCTCTGTTTCTATATCCCATTCATTATCATCCAGGAAAGGATAAAAGATAAGTCTTTTTTTTATTGGAAAAGAAACAGCAATTAACAAAATTAAAAAATAAACATAAATCAGGTTTATAAAAAATATCTGCAGCAACAAATGTAATATTTTCTTGTCAGAAGAGGGCTTTGGGTTGGTCAGACAGTAGTGCCCAAGGTATGCAATCTGCAATTCTCAGGTTTAAGTTTCCAATTGTACCAGCATTAAAATATATTTATGCTAATCTATACCATTCCTTCAGTGAGAAAGGGGGAACTTAATGGGCTTGGAAATGTCACTGTCCATCAGATGCAACATTAAATTAAGCCTTACTCTGTCCACGATAACGTCAAACACGAACAACAATTTTGGCATGTTGAACATCCAACTTCTGATAACTCAATGATTTGTACATAAAGTCATCTTACACATCTTAAAAGTATTTCACTCTCTTTGTTGATCACTATTTTTTTATCACCCCTGTTTTTATATTCCCTTCAGATTCCTGCCTCAGTGTGGTACCAGATATGCTATTGGACATTCTACTGTGCTGATCATCTTGATAGGAAAATTGTTAACATTTATATGTCATAATTCTGCATGTAAATTGTCAGGTCAATCTATCCATTCTTTTTAGGTGGAGCAATCTCAGTGTCAAGCAGTGCATGAGCAACACTCATCAGCACCTATGCACGTAGAATTATAAGATGCTACATTTTTATAACTAGCAGCTGTACAGCACTGATGCTGGGGGAAGATTTTATTATGAGTTGTTCATAAATGATGCTTATTTGTAAAAACCACAGGTAATCAATTTTGTAGCATTGTACAATGCTGAGTTTTCTCTTCATACAAATTCTCATAGTAGTAGTATTTGTATCACATTTAGAATAACAGTAACCTTGATTTGTTTTTGAGAATGATTTTGGATCTAAAATGTATTTGACATTGTTATAACAGTGAGCCCTGGATAAAAAGTTAAAAATCTGTCATGTTAATTAGCAATTAAATTTATTTTCCTAGAAGGATATAACAAAACTTTAATCTGAGTTTGGTAGTTTTACCTCTGAAGGACACTTTTTTTTGTGTACAAAATGGACTAAATGGCTAGGTCAAAGGACCCCAAGGGATCAGATAAGTTGGGGAAACCACTGGTTAGGAGACAATTGCAGCCTCCTGTCAAGGCCATCCAGAGTGGCTCTGCCACACACAGGGCCATGGCTTTACATCCCATCTGCAGCTGTTAAAAGCTCATCAATGTCCCCTTTCTGGCCGAGGGTAGGATGAGGATTTAGCAGAGATAAATCTCCACGCTGACTCAGGTGGGACTCCAACTTGGAAATTGCAGATTAAGAGCATTATGTGCTACTGACTGAGCCTCACCCCAACTTCAATCTGTCAATTTCTGTAAAAACTGTGGCAAAGTATGTTAATAGGAAATTTCAGATATTTCTATTAAATTTCTTTTATTTTGAAATAGTGACCAGTGTTTGTCAATAAAAATTTATTTGGATCTTAAATAATACATATTTTTTTTAAATATATGATAATTTGCTAATAGATGAGAATTTCATATTTTTGTCATGGTTTAATCGCATCAAATTTATCATTGACCTCAATGTAATATCTTGATGTTCAATTCAAAATTGAATATCAACTCCTTAAAAATTTTTTTATTTTAAGAACTAATGAGTAATTCAGTGCTAAATTTATAATGAAATCAAATCAAGAAATGAAACTGCTTTATTTTGGTGACAACCTTATTTCATTTAGTGGAAATATTTTACTACCTTATGTCTATGATATCTAATAAAGAAAGTTTGTATTTGTTTGTTTTTGTGTCTGTTCACTTATGTAATAGGCTCCCAGAAGAATGCCAAACTTTGCAAGAACATAGACTTAACATAGCAGCTAAACATCAGTGCCTCTCATAGACTTAGCATTAGCAGTTATTCAAAATCACATAGAGAGGGACTATAATCTACTACAACTTTAGACAGTTTTAGACTTCCTCTAAAGATGAGGACAAAAAAAATATACTGAGGAAGTGGGGGGGGGGGGGATTGTAATGAGTTTTATGCAAAATGAAAGCTTGTGAAATGGGGAGTGCCATCCACTATATATTTTTTAGAGATTTCAGTTCTCCCCTAGAAGAGGGGGATAAAGTTCCACCGGGAGGTGGGGGAGGTGGACAATCATTAGGAATTTTTGCCAAATGAAAGTTCCGGTGTGGTGAGTGTCATCTACTATACAATTTAGAGAGTTTCAGACCTGTCCTAAAAGAGAGGGATAAAATTTTTCCAATATATGTAGCGGGAGAGGGGATGAAACGATCATAATGAGTTTTATGCTAAATGAAAGCTTGTGACGTGGAAAGTGCCATCTGCTATATACTTTAGAGAGTTTCGGATTTCTCCTAGAAGAGGGAATAAAAATTTTATTAGGGGGGAAGGGGGATGACATAGTCATAATGAGTTTTATGCCAAATGAAAGCTTCTGTCATGGGGAATCTACTATATACTTTAGAGAGCATCAAACCTTCCCTAGACTAGGGGGATAAAATTTTTACCGTAGGGGCAGGTTGATGGAAGAAAATATTGTAATGAGTTTTATGCCAAATGTAAACTTGCAACGTGGTGAATGCCATCTACTATATATTTTAGAGAATTTCAGACCCGAGCAATGCTGGGCAAATCTGCAAGTTCGTATGTAAAATGATGGTGTGAAATCAAAATTGTTTCTTTCTCAGTGATAAAATGGTTTTATGTAAGATAATAATCCAAAAATAATATTGCCACTAACATTTTTCAATTTTGCAGCTTTTTATTCTTTACTCTGTAACAAAAACACATACACTATCTGGCCAAATTATCATGAACATCTACCTAATATTTTGTCAGTCCTCCTTAGGAAGAGATGAAAGTCAGGACTTGATGTGGCATGAGTTCCACATATTTTTGAAATACAGCAGGGATGCTTTGGGAAGGCAAGTTGAAGGTCATCAACTCCCTCCAAGAACCCTTCATGAGCTGAGAAATGCTCTTATAGAGGTGTGGGATTTGCCCCTCTGCATTGTTGAATAACTTATTAGAAGCATGAAAGCTTGTTGTGCAAGTTATATTTCTGTTAGGGTTATACTCCTTACTGAATAACTCTAAACTTCAATATCTACAGTGATCTATAATTTTTCATAATTGGAAAAATGTTGTGATATATTCTTTAATTGGAAATTTAATTTTATAATTGAACAAGTATTTCAATATATTCTTTACTTCAAATGTAAATATTAATATAATATATGATATTAAATATCTTCTGAAACTTTTGTTAAATTCTAAAAAGGATATCTTGAGATATTTGCATTTTTGTTCAGCTTCCTTAAATTATGAACAGCAGTGTACTTTTGACATCCTTAAAATACTTTATTAGCTGTGTTTAGGTCCAGTTTTCTTTAGGGTTAATCACAAAGTCCCGCAGTAATCGATACATGTCTCCCTGATTAAAATTATTTGGAAACATTCACCATTCTCACCTTCTAAAGAAAATTGGACTTGATTCAGTGCTGGGGAAGACATTTTGAGTAATAAAAGTGCATCAGTGATACCACATAGTATGACTTCCATTAAATTCACTGCCCTTCATTGAAATTGTTCCACCAGGAAAGAATGCCCCACATATGTTAAGTAGCCATATCTCTATGATGTTAAAGATGGCAGAAGTTGGATTGTTCAATCAGTAAATTGTGACACATATGAATCGTGATGCATGAATTTATGGATGCTGTTGTCGACAAGAGATAACAGAAAGTCCCCAACAAGATTGCCAGGTTCAGGTGCCTGTATGAGAACATCAGAGCAGGTGGATCATCAGATCTGACAACAAGGTATGCATCACAGAACTGCAACAGTATGGCAGATTACATTATAACACCATTCTTGCCTGTTCTCATGTCTGCCAGCACAATCTGACTACAATTACAAGATGTGGTCCTATATGCATGATGTCCCTTGGCTTTTTTTCCTCTGATTCTATCCCATCTTCATGTACATCTCCAGTGGTGCAGGGAGAGAAGTTCCTGGTTACCAGAGTGGCATCATATCGTCAGTGATGGAATTCCATTTTCATTTAGGTTCCAGTGATGATGTTGTTTACGTATAAAGACAGGCAGGTGACAGACATAAACTGGCATCTCGGTGTATGCCAGTGGTGAAGCGTGACATTTTAAATAGGGGAAACAACTGCAACTAAATCTAACAGGGTTTCGCTACTCTCTGCTTTTGAATCATTGAACTGGAATGCCATTTCCATTACTCGATGTTTCCAAATCATTGAAATGGAACACCATTCTGCTACTAGATATTTTCAAATCATTGAACTAGAACTGCATTCCATTACTTGATGTAGTTCTATACCTTTTAAATCAAATGTTAGTAGTATATATATACAGTCTAGTAGTGAAGTATGGGTGAGGGGTGAGAGTGCAATCTCCTCATCATTGAGGAAAGTTAATTTTAAACATTGATTAGTTTTATCATTGAAGAAAGTTAGTTTTAACAAACTCTTCATCAGAGTTCCAATGGCTGGGTAGTAATGTGCTTGGCTACAAACCTTAGGAACCTGGGTTCCAGTCCCGGTTATAATGCATGAATGCTCTGTTTCTGCTGTGGCCTCGCCTATCTCATCAAACCTCTGTGGCATATTGTATTGACAGGCTACTGTCAGATTTCTGGGGGCAAGCAGCTGTTTGAGGGAAATTTGTTTGTTTATTAACTAGTATTAATAAAAATGTTAACAAAAATTTTTGAAGAACCCCATACTTTCAAAAAGTACAACTGACAGAGAATTAATTTGATTCTCATTTAATTTAGCCTAAATTAAATCTCATAAATTTAATACATTGACTAATTGTGCAAAAGCACTATTGTATCAATAATGTTGAATAAACTTGTATTATGTAAATTGTAAAAAAGCCAAAGTAATTTTTGTATGATTGAAAAACCAGCATTATTAATAGATTCTGAAAAAAATTCATCGCCGCCACGACGGGAATCGAACCCGCATCTCTCCAGATTCATGCCAGAGCGTGCTAACCATTTGCACCACGCATCGGACAACGAATATTTTCAGAATTTGACCTTTTAAGTTTTTCTTCTTGAGACGTGACTGAGACAGCGCCATCTATACTCAAGGAGATGCAACGTTTACAGTGGTTGCATTTGATTATCAGATGTTAATGAGAAGGTAGCTAACGCTACCGCGTTAAATATATAATTGAAATCCAAAGTGAATGCACAGTATTCCCTGTTAAGAAACAATAATTAATAGATTCTGAAAAAAATTCATCGCCGCCACGGCGGGAATCGAACCCGCATCTCTCCATGGCTATTGTTGAAAGGGATCTGATTTCAAGGTCCGGTTAAGGCATGGATGTTTGTGTTGTTTTTCTGCTGAGGTCCCACCTCAGCAGAAAAACAACTGCCTGTCTGTCCTCTGTGACTAACAACTGGGTGGGGGTGGGATGTATTTATTTTTTTAGATGCCAAATTTACACCTCATGCATCTCTAGGTACATGAAGTGGTAATCCACCATTATGAACAATACTTCTTTCAGTTTTGTATAAAATTATTTTCTTTCTTTCACAACCACGAAGAATGGAAATAATGTAAAAATATAAATGAATGTAGTAATTGTAATGATAACAGAGTTGTTAATAAATAGTGAAATTAATATTATAAATTAATATGGAGAACATACAATTTGTTGTATTCAATATGGAGAACATACAACTTGTATTCAATATGAAGTAATATTACACAATCAAATTATCAATTTAAATTTCAAAAAAATTCCTTTGCTTTAGCACTCTGAGAATGATTAAATTACATCTAATTATCAAAAATATTACGACACTTTCATATTGTGTGAAACTCTATTCTATTCTCCCTTACTTTGAATTAAGCTTTTGTTGCAAAATGTTACTGCAAAATGCCATCTAACTGACAGACACCATGAATTTTCACCCAGTGCAAAGTGCACAAAGATAATTACCCCATTCAGCCGCTAGTGTGCAAAAGATCATCCCTAACTTTCTTTCTCAAAAAGAATTTATCGAAATTTTGTCTAGCTTCATTTGTGATCACCCATTTTCTATAAAGTCGAATGGCTGAATTTCTCAACAGATGTCAAAATTGTTTTCAGCCCACCTCCAAATCTGAAGAAAATTATCAAAAGAGGCAGAGACAAATTTAGCCTACTTCAAAAATCGGGCATATACCAATTTCCCCTACTTTTGCTGGATAATTCTGTTGTCTACTATAATAAATGAATAAATAAATAAATAAATACCACCTCAAGCAGTTGCTTGCCACAGAGGTCTGACAGGAGCCTGTCAGTTTATATGCCATAGTAGATGGTCTGAGAGGATGGCAGGCCCTCAGCAGAAAAACGACACAAACAGCCATGCCTTACCCGGGGCTCGAACCCAGGTCCCTTAGATCAGTAGCCGAGCGTGCTAACCACTACATATGAAAAACCATACATTCTCTACTAGAGAGGTTCCTGAGCATCAAACAGATGTCATCCAAAACAAGCTAATGACGGCCACTGCCAAGCTAGCAGTGCAATACATGGCAACAATAGGCTAGAAGCACACCACACTGCTTGCACATGCATCCTACAGACTTGCACGTACTTTCTACAGAACCATAGTCCGTGAGGCTATTGAAATAATGGCCTCGCCCATCCCCACCTGCAACTGAGATACTGGAATCACTCTTCACAACATGTGGAAAGAAGCTCTAAACGGCCCTAATGTCACCATATAGTGTCACTTCACTGAAGTAGGAGTCCTGTTCTCGCTCCTAAAAGCTTTTAACATGCAAATAGTTTGAAGGATAAACTGTAAAAAAAAATTGTATTGACTAATAAATCAGCACTTTGACGTTGATTCTAATTTTAGAAGAAAAATTGTCTTGAGCTGGGTGGGATACGAACCCACAACCTTCTGATAACGTATCAGGTGCTCTGGACCACTGAGTGGCCGGTAGCTCTTGTTTTGCCCATTATGACACTAAATCCAACTCTAACTGATGCTAAAAAAAATCATGCTTATCACATTATGATTTATGCCACACACTGTGGTCACATGACAATGTGATTCTATAGGGACTCGGCAGCTGGAACAGAAGAATTGCCATTTTGGCGGCAAGGCTTCTCGTTTAACGACATAGCACCAGTGGTGCATCCAGTTTGGGGAGCCAGAAGAAGAAAGGTGACAAGAGTCAGCCTGGCACTGCAACCGTGTCCGTTCCCTGTTGGCCGAGACACCCCGAAGGACACGTGACCTCATCTGGCAGGGTGGTTGAAACTGAGACTTCTGCACGGACTACGAGATAGTTCGGATGTGAGACGATCGTCTGCAGCTAGAATAAGCTTTGTTCCGTATCTAGTGGTGGGACCATGAGGCTCATATAGCCTGTGTGTATTCGGCCAGTGACTGTACAGAGTGGGCAGTCACTGTATGTATATAATTAAATGTAAATATATGTTGTATATGTGCGAAATTCATGAGTTTGTGTATTTGGCCACCTGAATTATTCATCCTGACAAGATAGAGACAGGTACCCTTCTACAAAAGCTCTCACACACATAGTTAGAAAAAGGACCCAGCCCTGACAGGCAGAGAAGAGTACTGTCTACATTGGCGTCAGCAAGCGAGATTTGTGTTGTGAGAGCTGGGTAAGAGGTGGCGTCCCATTAAGAGGCAGTTTAGTAAAGGTTGAATGCTGGCAGGAAAATAAGCCATTGCTGCAAGAACTTCACATTGGGTGCAGTAAGATCTAGTTTGTACAGCCAGTTTTTGTCTTGTTTTTATTCTGTGCTATGCCATACAATACACGAGGGAATGCGAAAAATGGTTCTAAGTCGCACCACACAGACACTACTCCAAATAAATCAACATGAAACATGGAGGCTATTGGGTCTGATTTGTCAGGAGATGCTGTCAGCGATTATTCTCTGACTCAGGAAATAGCAGAGCAGTCTGATGATGCTAGAAAGCACGAATTAGAATAGTAGAAAATCGAATTAACGCAGCTCATGCTAATTGATAGACAAGCGCAGCGTGAGGCAGAGGCCAAAGAAAGGCAAGCTTAACGTGAGGCTGACGAGCGAAGGGAATGGCATGCGACTGGATGCTGAAGAAAGGCAACCACAATGCGAGCATGAACTCCAAATGAGGCCTCTTGAGCTTGAGACAGCTAAGGCAAGTGGTGTCAGATCTCAGGATGCATCGTGTGATGGCTACGATTCATCTGGGTCCGATTCCCGTAGCAGCACGAAAAAGAAGGAGCACGAGGAGCTCAAATATTGGATTTCAGTTCTGCGTACTAGGCTGCGATCGCCCCCAGAAACTCTCCTCAACATTCCTTTGTACTTCAAGAGGATCGAGAGCGTTTTCGCTAATCAGGGCATGCCTGAAGAGATTAGGGGCCAGGTAGTCCTCCCCATTTTTCGAGAGAAGCTGAACGATCTTTTGGCTTCATTGCCCGACGAGGATGCTAGCGATTACAGTAAGCTCAAAGTGTACATTTTGGCGAGGTGTAAAGTCTCTGCAGTTGAGTACAAGAGGCAATTGGATGGGGCAAAGAAACTTGCGCATGAAACGTGGAACACATTTTCGGGAAAAATTAGGGAAATGTGGAGAAGGTATATTGAGAGCAGAAAAGTGTCCACATTTGAGGAATTGATCGACCTGTTGGTGGCAGATCGAATTAAATCAGAGGTACCGAGTAGCACTGGCAAATACGTTGCATTGCAAGAACGCTCAGACTGGTTGCGTCCGAGAGACCTCATAGACTGCATATTATATCATTTAGCGAGCAGTCGAATTAATGCGTATCCACAGGACTCTGATCGACAGGTGGCCAGGTATATTCCTCCTCCTAGGTGTGAGCAAGTATAACAAAAAGCACCCATGCAATTTGCGAAGCGATCACTTGCTAGCAGTGCACGTGGCTGTTTTGAGTGTGGCCCGAACCAGCATCTTTGCAGAGATTGCCCTCAATGGCAGGCAAAGAGGAAATCGCCCAGTGCTGGGATTAATACAGCACAGACTGTACAAGATGAGGCGGAAAAGGCGTTATGTGCACGCGTTTCAATGCATATGTTTGAGGCTCGGGACGAAGGGCAATTAGCAACAGTTAGGCTTGCCCAGCTTCAGACGGCTGATGTGCGATGCGGTCAGAGTGCTTTCACAGCTTTGATTGATTCTGGTGCTGAAATCTCCGTGTTTAGAAGAGATGTTGCCCCAGATAAGTTTTTCACACCGAAGGGGATGATCAAGCTGATGTCAGCATTTGGAGATTTGGAGATTGCTGAAATGATTCACGTACCTGCAGTTAGTGGGGGGTAAGCAATTTCCCCACAACTCCATGATTCGGCCAGAAATTAATTTAGTGATTGCTGTTTCATCACGCTTGGCACTTCCTGCGCTTCTGACGATGGATGATTTTAAAGCACTTTCTGCTGTTAATTTAAGCAAAGAGCACATTCCAGAATCAAATAGAGCGAGTGATTTGGCAGAGAAAGCTCTCGGAAGCAACATGCACTACGTGATGTAACCTCCTGAGACAATGTGAGAAGCTCCCTGCTTCAGCTGCAGAAGTTACTATGGCAACAGCTAGCCCAGAGCAAGCGCATGAAGAACCTATTATTGCTACTGTGGCTAGAGATGATGATTTTTTGCCAGTGAACACCGATCAGATTAAGGAAAGGAGTGTGGACTATGGCGAGAACTCAACAGTTTCCATTTCGAGTGAAACCGAAGTATTTCGTCAACAGCAGAGAAGTGATTGCTTGTTGGCGAATATCTGAGAATCTGCATCACAGGGTGAAGAGGAAGTATATATTAGCAGTGTTAGTGAATTAGCGCAAAGTGAGCTAACTGCGGATGAGTATGAGAACAAGCATATTAGTCGAAATAGTTGACCAGAATTAGAGGATCGATCGGGTTTTTTGGGATAATTTTGAGAAGTGACAGAGGACCAATCCCAGTTTAGTTGAGTCATGGAGCGACTCGAAGTTAAATTGGTGGAAATATGTTATTTCGGACGGAGTTCTGCAGCAGGTGGGTCGAGTAGGAGATAGGATTTTTCACAGATATGTGGTCCCGAAGGATGATAGGGTTGATACAATGCGCAGAGAGCATTCGTCTACCCCAGGAAATCATCTTAGTGCTTCGGACACTTTAAGCAATCTCTTGCTTTTCCATTGGTGACCCACGATTGAGATTGATGTAAACGAATTTTGCGATTCTTGCATGAAATGCAAGTCATCTGACGATAAGGCGGCAGGAAGGCTCGTGAGAAGCTGCTGCCTGTGATTCGAGCCATTGGATGCAGAGGCTCTGAACTTGATCGTCTGCCAGCACTGAGGAAGGGAGAAGCAAGACTGGATGGGAAGGGCCATGCCAGTAAGCTAAAGGTGTCTCCGGTGCGAACCTCTTGAACAGAGACGATTCTTGTGAAGACTTATGGCGTGGAGGAGCGATTTATTGGTACTGTGCTCAAGAAAGGTGGCATTCCATGGCAGATAGAAATGGGTTGTGCCCCACCTGGTAAATTGGCGGCGCTGAGTTCTGTGGTGGGGGTGGCAGCTAAGCGAGAGAGTTTCGAATTGGTGCCAGCTGTACAGCATGCAACTGAAAAAGGATTTAGCCAAGATGCAGATTTTGTTACCAATGTTAAGAAATGACGTCACAAGCAGCAGAATGCGAGGGGAGAGCGATACGATGCAATAGCGCGCGAACCACGTGATCCGAAGCAGTGCTTCGGACTGCACAGAAATGTGACAGCGAGTGGGGCACAGCTGGCCAAGGTCAGCAGGATGTGCACTGGTTGGCAGCTCGCGGAAGAGTCCTCGGCCTGCTTGGATGGTTTCTCGATCGCGACTCTTGGCGGTGGCAACAATCGATTGTGTGCATCTACAAGAACTTGGAGGCACTCATGGCACAAGGAAGGAGATTATGCATCAGGGAATGCTTCTGCTTTTTCCAGGTTGGAGATAATCTCTGAATCAGAGTAATGAGGAAAACACAGGCTAGGGGGTAGTACACAGTGCAGGGTAACGGTGGGGCATCGACAACTCAATGGACTTGGGTGAGCTGTAGCCCCCAAGGCAACGAACTCCTCCTAGTGTACAGCGGAGATCACGTGTCTGAATGTTTACCTTCAGTGATGGGTGTGGCGTCCAAGTATGGACTTTCTCACAAACTTTGTGCCATAACTGTCTACAATTAGGTGTGAACATTATGGTAAACCTATTGGCTTGGCTACATCTGTGTTGTGCGTGAATATTTTACGAACTGTGTGGCAACCAGATTGCTGCAAATTGTGATTCTTCTTGGCCCCTGTTAAAAAAAGGAGGACTTCTGTGGTCATCGGTGACTTTGTGATGTGTCTTCAATTATTTGTGCACTACAAACTTTCATTGTTTGAACATTTGTTTGAACCCTGCAGTTTGATGAACAGTGACTGTCATTCACGAGGGACAGGTTCGAGTCTCTGAGTGACTGAATTAGAAATTGAGGCAGGGGATGTCTGCCTCGAATTTCTTAAATAAGGGGGGGGGGGGGCATGTAGGGACTTGGCAGCTGGAACAGAAGGAGTGCCACTCAGAATCGCCATTTTGGTGGCAAGGCTCCTTGTCTAGCAACATAGTGCCAGCGGCAGATCCAGTTTGGGGAGCCAGACGAAGAAAGGTGACAAGAGTCAGCCTGGCACTGCAACCGTGTCTGTTCCCTATTAGCCGAGACACCCTAATATCCCCGAAGGACACGTGACCTCATCCGGTGGGGTGGTTGAAACTGAGACTTCCGCATGGACTACCAGATGGTTCGGATGTGAGACGATCGTCTGCAGCTTGAATAAGCTTTGTTCCGTATCTAGCGATGGGACCCTGAGGCTCATATAGCCTGTGTGTATTCAGCCAGTGACTGTACCAAGTGGGCAGTCACTGTATGTATATAATTAAATGTAAATATATGTTGTATATATATATGCGAAATTCACGAGTTTGTGTATTTGGCCACCTGAATTATTCATCCTGACGAGATAGAGACAGGTACCCTTCTACAAATGCTCTCACACACATATTTAGAAAAAGAACCCAGCCCAGACAGGCAGAGAAGAGTGCTGTCTACAGATTCCATCACAGGGTTGTTGGAATTAATCATTTATGTGATGAGGGATGGTGAACCTAATCAACTGGCATCTTGTAGGGGGCACCATATGGGACCAACACCTGACATCATAGTGTGGGGAGCCTTACATGCCATCATAGTGTGGGGAGTTATCCACTCACCTCTGGTTGTTATTGATGGCAGTTTGATGGTGACACGGTATGTTGAAACTGTTCTATGACCTATGCTTGCCATGGCTATGTACCATGCCTTACACTATTTTCTAAGCAGATAATGCATGGCTACATACTACCCCATGTCTCCCTGCAGTGCCTCTGTGATTCTCTTTCCTTCACCCATATGTTCACTGGATCTGTTACCCTCAAACACATCTGAGATACAATGGGGTGGTATATTACATCCAATGCTTTGCCACCTGCAACTATACTGCTAGGGTGCACAAAGCATGGCTGCATATCACACAGGATCATATTCAGCACATGTTTGGCTCACTTTTGTGACAACTTGCCTTGTGATTGCAGCTATGGTGGCCATATTGTTTACCTATGTACCTCTTGTTTTGTCATTAAATATTGGTAGAACTGTCCACCTTTGTAATCATTGTTATTTGTATAGCTACCACCACAACTAATTTGATTCGCATTCAAGCATTCCTTCTACTTTGTTCAATTTCAGTGGAGGGCAGAGTATAGAAAGAGTAATAATAATGCTTTATAATTTACATCTGGCTGACACTGCTTAAACTATTTTTACATATAAATTTATTCCATTTTAACATACTCAAATAATTCCCTTGAGTGAAATAATCAGTGCTTTTAATACATATGTAACAATACTGAAGCAGCTAGACTGTGTAATTTAGTTCTCCATGCACATCTATCCTCAGTGGGAGATCGCTCCAGTAGTAATCCAGGCTTGTAATCTGCCTAGGTTCAAGTCCCAGCTGGGACAGTATTGAGATTTATCTCCACAAAACTTCTCATCCACCCCACAGTCAGTAGGAAACACTGATGGGCTTGGAGAAGCTGCCATCTGTTGGATGGGATGTTAAACTGTATCCTCATGCAGAAGAGCCATATTCTCTGCACATTAAAGAATGTGCTGGATGGCCTTTATGGGAGGCTACCATCTGTCTCTCAACAGGTGTCCAGTGAATCCCTACCCCCAACCTACTCTGAACCTCAGAGGTTTTTGTGACCTGGTCACTCAGCCCATTGAGTGCCAAAAAAGTGTCGCTCAGAGGTAAACCAACCAACCAACCAACCAATCGCATCTATCCTGAGCTATGGTTGTTGCATTATGCCACTGTTAGCCAATTCTGACAAGGTCTTGTTTCACATTTTCTACCCACTATATCCTAGGTAATAGTGGGTATCCTAGATATATTCCCCCTAGGTATATTTGGTATATCCCACCACCACCACCCTTATTTTCTCTGAGTCTTTTAAGCACATTGTTCATAATTCTATTTGCTAATTCTTAATTATGTATATGGGCAACATGCTCAAACCAATGCAGTTGCTTCTCGAAGATGGTTGATGGCTCCTTCATCTAACATTGTCATTACTTACAAAGTCGAACCACTATGATCAAGATACTGCATAAGCATCCAGAATCAAAGGCATCAAGTTTACTATTATCTTGCTTTTAAAGGGCTCAAGCTTCACACCATAGGAAACTTTAAGAAGGACCAAACTCTTATACCGTATTTCCCCGAAAATAAGACCGGGTCTTATATTAATTTTTGCTCCGAAAGACACATTAGGGCTTATTTTCAGAGGATGTCTTATTTTTTCATGTACAACAATCTACATTTATTCAAATACATTATATTATCATTTATTTTAAGTATTAATGTCAATAATATTATTTATTTATATTTAATTATATATTAATATTATTATTTTATAATTTAATACGTCTGTTGTGTTGCAATGGACGTACTAAATGCGTCCATCTGGCTGCTGATATTAACTGGGGTTTATTTTTGGGGTAGGGCTTATATTACGAGCATTCTGAAAAATCATGCTAGGGCTTATTTTCCGGTAAGGTCTTATTTTCGGGGAAATACGGTATATCCTAATTTTAGGTGTATATGAAATAGTTGCATATTTTAATATGTATTTGTAGGCTTCATTTCTTTCATTGTGTATGAAAAGAATTTTGAATATTTTAATTTCAATTAATAAGAAACTAAATTTTAAGAATACTAACTTTTAAATTTTTGCAGGTGCAGTTTGCACAGAATTAGAGAATGCTCGTCCCCAAACAGCAGGGGAGGAAGAATTACAATTACAGTTAGCTTTGGCCATGAGCAAAGAAGAAGCTGAGCAGGAAGAGCGATTGAGGAGAAATGATGATCTTCGATTACAAATGGCCTTAAATGAAAGTCAAGAAGACTATAAACGAACTAGTATACAAGAAGATTCAAATGAACACACTGGCATAGATGATCTCCTGGAATTAAAGGCTGCTTCTGGTGACACACAATCTCCAACAAAACCTACAACAGATCCATGGGGAGTACCAATTGTTGAGAAAGAGGCAAGTTTTAATATTAATTAAAAAACTTTCGTACTATATTAAATTATTCATAAACTAGTAGAAGTCCCAGCATTGCTCTAGATTTTGCCTGAATAGGTTGGATCACACTTCAAAACACACAATCAAATGGCCAAAAGTATTTGAATAAAGGAAAAATAAGACATATTCACTTTTTCTAAACCAAAAAAAAAAAGACATTTCCTGACTAAGAAAATCAGATACATAAATTTAAAATGCTTATCAGATATTAACCAATTGAATATTAAATTTAGAAAACAAAGGAAAGAAAATGTTGCAATTAACCCTTACAGTGTTGGGTTTTTGAAACTGAACTCACTGTGGTGACCAGATTTATTTTAAAGTGTTTTCAGAAAATAAAATAAAGAACTTTAGAACCTTATCCTGAAGTAACTAATGAACAGAAATATGTCCTATACCAAAAGAAAGAGCTTTAATTGTGCTTAATAAAATGGTAAAAATTCAAAGAAAGAAATGGTAGGTTAAATTTTTTAAGCATTACAAACTTTTACTGTATTTTTTCCATGTTTCCTTTAGTAAAATTTCAAATATATATATGTTTTCCTTTTTTTCTATATTATTTCATTATTCTAATAAACAGTTCATAATATTTCGATTATTGCTCAGATCTTTCATTTATTTCATTTTTTTCTAAATTATTTAGTCATTTAAGCATATGATTCATAATTAGTAGTCTTAGACTTTTGACGATCAACAAACTCTAAGCCTAAGTAAAGCAGTGTCATAAAAATAATTTTGCTTTAAAGACTAGATAATTTAAATAAAAAAGTAAAGTGATAAAAAACTACAAAAAAAGTTTAATAAAAATATTTCAAAGCATTTAAGGTTTAATTGGTGCACTGAATTTGAGAATGAGTCACTTTTTTATGAAGCTGCATAACTGCTACAGAAAAGTTTAATTCTAAAATTCTGGCAGAAATTTTGGTTAAAAAGTGCAATTTCCTGACCTTAATTTGTTTATATACTTTAAATGTAATTGAAAATATTGATAAGCCAAGTCCTACCATTTAAAAATTGCACTCTGAGTAATCCTAATGCTTGTTCTGATTGCCACCATTATAGATCGCTAGCATTTGATCATTTCTGATTAATTATTGTTTATAATCACAGTATCCATTCGAGAAGCAATAAAAATAATTTTAGAAGCATTAAAGTAAATAAAAAAGTCTTTAAAATCAAATGTCTGCTAGAATATTGATGTTTGAAAGCCAATGTGCTTAGTTCCCAGATGATGTAATTTCTGGTAGGAAAAAAAAATCAATATCCTTACGTTAAAAGTTTAGAAAGCATCACAACTCTAGTAGAGCTATGAATAGCACAAAATATGCAAAAATGCAATGATCAATAATCTAAGTACAGCACAGCAGGATAAAGGCATAGATGATCTCCTACTAGCATTTAAATTTAATATATAGGACCAGATAAATCGGCACTACTTGATGCTGTTTATGGTGACTGAGCATGCTCATACATTCACTGTAGACTTGTTTCAGATATATTTGTTTTTAAATTTTATCATAATTTTTTCAAGTGGAATCAACAGGTGAAAAATATATATATCATAGATTTAAATGTTATTTTTGATATTTAATTAGAAACAGTTTAAAAAAAATTCAGATTTCTATTCAAATTTTTTTTTTCACAACCTTGTACTATGGGAGCAAAACTTTGCTCTCCAATCACTAGAATGGGAAAGATGGAAGCAATTCTGTGGGCTACAACATGGTAAGGGTTAACCAAGCATTACATCCTAGCACTCACATTGTATAAACCTTCTTCATAGTTTTCAAATGCATTTGTTTCCATAAAACAGCATGACTTAAAATATTTATTTACCCATTTCTGAAACAATGACACAAAAGCAGAAAGAAATTAATTGAACTATTTCTTCTTTTAAATTTATACATGGAAGCAATTATTTTCAGCAACAACTAATGTTAAGTCTATTAGTATTGTAAAAAATTCAACCCAGTCCACACAAGTTTCCAGCAGGTTTGCATATAGCTTATAATTTTTCCCCTTTGTGAAGGGAAAGTTTTTTCAAAGTTTGATGCCTCTAACACTCGAAGGACTGAATGCATAAGCAGACAGTAAGACAAACACACACACACACACACACACAAACACTATTCTTTATGTATTAGATATGATTTTTTTTTTCATTGTAATTTCACCAAAATGATACATAGCAGGTAGATGGTGAATTATATGCAGTGGCCACTAAATTTAGGTCAAGAATCTGTGTGGATAAGATAGAAAATGAAAATTTCAATGGTGTTGTGTTGGGAAGAAAAACATAGACCAGATAGAAAACAGCTTTATTCACATGAATAGTTCTGGAAGTGTTGTATAACTTATAGAGATACTGAAATTAACTACCCTTGCATAAGCAAATAGTATTAAATGTCATTAATGCTACAGATAACCCTAATGTCAGTGGACATGATCTGAAAGGTTGGAACTGTCTCTTGAGTATTGATGTTGGGGGTAGCATGCCAGCATTGATTACTTGATGAAACCCTCAAAATGAAATCCAAAAGACCGGGGTTTCACAAGCATAGGAACACCACCCCACCTGTGTCAATCTACTGGCGTGGCAGGTGCTGCATTATGCTTTTATTAAAGTTTTTGAAGTAATTCAGTGAATATTCTTGAGACAGTGTTGCAGATGTTTCTAAAAAAGTCGAGCTTATATACAGTTATGAGATGGGTGGGTAAAAAATGTTGCACAACACTGTTGATTATTCAGGTCTCCTTATCCACAAGAAATACACTTTGAAAATTAGTATTCTGTGCCCAATGAGAGTTCTGTTGCATCACTTGGACATTAAGGATGCCCACTTACATTATGTCTACATTGGTCTAAAACATTCTTGTTGAGTGCAGATCTTTGTTGAGTGCAGATCTTTGTATCCTTGAATGAATGGCATGCACACTGTGCAATTGATAAGTTCCAGACACTGCATAGCTGTCTCATTATATAATAAAATCTGCTTCAAGCATGAAATATGGATTGAAATTGATTGGGAGACATGGAAGTAATCAGGTGTGCAAATGTAGTCAGAACATCTGCCTTATTTCTGTCCATATTATATATGAACAAATGCAATTACTTCTAGGTCCACAGAAATAATTCCCATTAACTAAAGTTTCAATAAAGCATCTCAAAAATATGTCATTGCTCTAGAAACATAATTGTTTAACAATGAGGGCTGTTCAGTGTGAGTTCCTGTCCATGGTGAGGGGACCACCCTATGAAGGTTCTGCTGGTTTGGATATCTTCACAGGGTCCTGAATGCTCACTCACTTGTTTGCTGTGCATGGAGACCCATGTCCCACGAAATGAAGATCCTAGTAGTTGTTCAGGGGTTCTCATCTGCTCTCCCCAGTTCATGATTAGCAGGGTCCCCTTTGGCCATCTTGCCATTGGGGAGCCTGTTCGTTGCGGGGCTGGGCAGCAATTTCCCGGGACATTGCTTCTGGTAAACAGGAGCTCCTGGGGTGGTCCCCCAGGACTAATCAGCTGGTAGGCTGGCTGGACCTGCTAGGGCCAACTGTTCTGTACAGTGAGTACTTTGCTGATGACCGGGTACAGGTTCACAAGTTTTCCTACACATTTCGTACTTTTTCAGTTTTCTTTATTTTGTAAGTCCAGTTTGGTTCTTCACACATTTCATTTATTTCATTTTGTGAGGACAGTTTAGTTTCTCACACCTCTTTTTTCATTTTCCTTTTATTTATTTGTGAGAGCTTAGTTCATGTCTGTATGGGTATAGTGCCTCTATAGCCCTGGCACCCCACTGGGCATCCCCTTGTCGGGCTCCATGGAGGATGGGGACCATGGCATTGAACCCACTAAAACTGTCACGAGATCATTTAAGAAATTGATTCAATCAATGCTGCAAAGAGAGCTTGACATGAGCCTCATCTTCATTATCTTCGTCATCTCTGCCATCGTTATTTTTATGTATCTTTCTCCCCAAGATTCCTGATTATCCATCCATGAGTGGTCAGGAAATTGAGGACATGTCCCCATTTTTTGTTAATAAAGGTTTGAAAAATCTTGCAGGTTCACTGAAATCTGACAAGCACCTGCAATATTGTGACTTGCTTGTGGAGACTGCTTGTTCAAAACATTCAGAACTACTCCTTTAAGGTTACAAAGATTGATAGGGTGGCCATCACAATCACACCCCTCAAAATGTTGAATACCTCACAGGGTTTGATCTCTGAGTGGGAACTTCTCAAAGTCACTAATGAGAAAATCCTCTCAGAGCTCATCCCAAAGGAGTAACAGTGGTCCACTGGGTTTTGACCCATCGTGATAGGAAATTGGTACTCACCAGGGTACTAATTTTAACATTCAACATGCCACACCTGCCTTCTTTCATCAAGGCAGGTTATTTGAATTGTGAGGCATGGGTGTATATCCCTAACCCTCTGCACTACTTTCAGTTCCAAAGATTTGGTCATGCCTGTAGAGCTTGCCAGGATCACCTTGATCCTGACTGCACAGCAGACAAGGCAAGCTGTGTATACTGTAGTGGCAACCATCTGGCATATTCCTGCAACTGTTCCAAGTGGAAGAAGAAAAGAAAGTTCAACACATGAAAACAATTAATAACATCTCTTACCCTGAAACGAGAAAGCTTTCTGCACCATCTGGCCCACCAGACAACTATGCCAGTGCAGTCATTGGAAAGCCCATCGTTCCAATAACTTCAGTGGTGGTGCAGACTGATATCAGTGTACCACTTACTGAATCTTTCTCTCCTGCAGCAAAATATTTCCTTATGTAGGTGAAACTGACATTGGTGTTGACCTCAACATCAACCTCAGTTTCCATGCTTGCTACACAGCCTTCCACTTCCACCACTACAAGGCCTCCTCCTTCCTGGCCTCAGACAGCTAAACCTTCCAAACTGAAGAGACCCCCTCTGCAATGGGTGGTCACCAATCCATGTCCCTCAGATGATTCCGAGGACATGAATACAGACCTCCCCCTATTCAGCAAACTGCCCACTGCAGTGATTAAGTTGAATAGAATTTGGTATCTGCTCTTCTAGTCCTGAGATGACCACACTTCTAGAATAGAATTGTTGTGGATTCCAGAGGAATATTGACGACATCTAGTCCTCCTTCATGCACACTGACCCATCTGTGTGTGCCTGTAGAAGACATACTTGCAGCCAATCACAGATCCCATGATTCAGCACTTTTCCCTAGTTCGCCTGGATGGAGATGGACCAGCCTCATGCAGGTGTCACCATCCTCATGAGCAACCATTCTCCATTCCAGGTCATATCCCTCACCACTACTCCATAGCAGTAGCCATCCACTCTTTGTGGGGTTTTCACTGACTGTCAGCTCTATATCTTCACCCAAAAGCATCATCTTCCAAAAAGACCTTGATGATCATCTCTTGCAACTGCCATCCCCTTTATTATGAGAGACTTCAATGGACACAGTCCTCTTTGGGGCAATACTGACACAAATGGGAGAGGTGGGGTCTTCAAGCAGTGGGTCCTGGATCCTTCACTCTCCCTATTTAACACCAGTGTTTAGTATGCACTTTCACTCCCCAACCTACACCTTCACCGTCATTGAACTCACCATCTGCTCCTCCTTGATTCTTCCACTTTTTTTATGTGTGAGGTCGAGAACAACCCATATGGCAGCAATCACCTCCCCGCGATATGTACCATCTCCCATGGTGGTTTTGTGCCCTTCATGCATATCACGGTGGAGGCTTGATTGTGCTGATTGGAATGGATTTGAACTTCTCTCCAAGTTTGACCACCACTCTGTCGTCCAGGAGCCAATCAATGTAGCAGTAGTGGAGATGACAGATTATATCATACATGTGGCTGCATCTACATTTCCACAAACTTTGACATGGTTTCCTTGTTTTTCGAAACCATGGTACAATCCAGATTGCAACACAGCTTGTAAGGTTTAGAATTAGGCTTGGGGGGAGGGTATTTCGGAGATATCCAATGCCCCCCATTGGTATCCTCGAAGCATTCAAACATACCAGTGCAAAAACCCATTTCATTTGGCGGCAGAGGAAAGAATCGTTTTCTTCAATCTCTTCATTGTCTCCATATTCCAGACTGATCTGGTATTTGGAACACCACAACCTACTTTCCAACACCCAGTGTGGCTATCGCAGACAACAGTCTATTCTTGACCATCTGATACGCCTGGAATCTGTTATCAAAAATTCATTTTTACATAGAGAACACTTATTGTCAATTTTCTTCGACATCAAAAAAGCATACAGCATGGCTTGGAGATTTGCCATTCTTCGTGACCTCTACAGCTTCAGCTCGAGAGGTCACATGCCGATCTTCATCTCCAACTTCTTATTGTCAGGTTGTTTTCACATTCATTCACAGCATTACCCCCAAGAACAGGAGGTATCACAAGGCTGCATTCTGAGTGTTACACTTTTTGCTGTCAAGATTAATTCTGTTATTAGACAACTCCCTCCTTCTGTAGGCATTGCTCTCTATGTTGACGATTTTAGCATATTTTGTCTTCATCCAACCTGAGTCATTGAAAGACAATTGAAATTTGACTTGAACAATCTTTCAGTTTGGGTGATGGCCAATGTGTTTTGGTTCTCACCACAGAAGATGGCTTGTCGGCACTTTTGCCACAAGTGTAATCTTCATCTGGACCCTGAGCTATAGCTTAGGAATAACATCATTCCAGTTATGATGGAGACTAAATTTCTTGGCCTCATCTTTGATCCAAAACTGACCTTTTTACCATACATGTGTCATCTCAGGTCCAAGGAGATGTAGGTATTGAACATTGTCAAGATCCTCTCCTCTGTCTCATGGAAAGCAGACTGATGTTCTCTGTACCCCCTGTACTGTACACTTCTCCATTCAAAACTGGGCTACAGATCCCAGATGTACGATTCCTCCATGGATTCTGTGGTGAAGGTGTTGGATCTTCTCCACCATCAGCCCTTCTTGTGTACATGGGGGCCTTCCATATCTCACCAGTCCAGAGTCTATATGTTAAGACCAATGAATATACTTTATTTCTTCACTGTCTGCAGTTGTCCCTACAATATGCATCTAAATTGTGATTCCTACCTGGCCATCCCACATGGAACTGCGTTTTCAGTCCCAAGTAGGAAATTCTTTACACTAATCACTCAACTGCCATTTGACCTTCCAGTTTGTGAGTGAGGCTACCTCACAGATATCAACACCAGTTTTGATGGAGAGTGTTACATTTTTTTTTGCTGGGGCGGGGGTGGCTCAGTCGGTAGCGTGCCAGGCTCGTAATCTGTAGTTCCCAGGTTTGAGTCCCAGCTGGGTCAGCATTGAGATTTATCTCCTCAAAATTCCCCGCCCTGCCCACGGTCAGTAGGGGATACCGATGGGCTTGGAAAGGCAGCCGTCCGTTGGATGGGACGTTAAGCCATGGCCCCGTGTGCGGGAGAACCATACCCTGTGCACGTTAAAGAACACGCTGGATGGCCTTTACGGGAGGCTACCATCTGTCTCCCAACAGCTGTTCCAGTGGGTCCCCTCCCCCAACCTTCTCTGAGCCTTCGGGGTCCATGTGACCTGGCCATTTAGCCCATGGTGTGCAAAAAAGTGCTGCTCAGAGGTAAAACAACCCAAAACAACGTTACACTTTTTTGCCATTCTTCATGACCTCTATAGCTTCAGCTTGAGAGGTCACATATCCAACATCATGAGAGATCTTCATCTCCAACTTCTTATCATCAGGTTGTTTTCATGTTCATGTCACAGCATTATCCCCAAGAACAGGAGGTATGCACAAAAATTATGCTAACAGAATGAATCACAGCTGAGTCACACCCAGTGTGGCTCTGTTTCCCCTTCCTTTGATTTTTACCTTTGCAGGACAGTGTAGACCTTTACACCCGACTGTGTGTACCAGCAGCTCTTTGCCAGTCGTGCTGAGTACCCAGACTTCTTGTCTGTTTTCACAGATAGCTCGAAGTCTGGCACATCAGTGGGATCGTTCATGGTCTGTTGTGATGTAATCATTGCAGACCATATTTCACTGCAATGTTCCATCTTCACTGCAGAGTTGTACACTATTAGCCTCACCTTAGACCACATGGCGGCTAAGTGTCATCACCAGTGTGTTCTTTACACCGACTTGCTTAGCTCATTACAAGCTTTGATCTCAGTGAGGCATCAGCCTCACCCTATTCTGTCCAAGATCTTCCAGCAGCTTCATCTGGCAGCCACAACAACAATATCCTTCTGTTGGGTGTCAGACAGGGCTTGGCTCAGCCATAGCCCTGTCTGGTGCTGGTTCTGTATCTGGATTTCCAGCAGTGTTTTACCATCAAGTTCCAGGCACTGGCAGAGATCTTGGTCAGAACAGCTCACGAACAAGCTCTTTGAGATCACATATAAAATATAGTTTCACTCTTAATCTGTACAAACTACTGTTCAAATAATTCTAGAGTTCACAAAGGATTTACTTACTGACTTCGGCGTCTGCTTCCCTCACTCCATTGACATCCAACATGGTCAGTTCTGTCGTCAGTCCTCCCTCGCTGTTACTGATGCTTTGTTGTTGTGGTGGGCGTTCTGCAGGTACTTGTCCTTCGCCATGCAGTTCACTAAATTCTGTGTTTTAGGATTTAGTAAATTTCATGGTGAAGGACGAGTGTCTGCAGAAAGCCCACTCCCACAGGTAATTGGCATTGGTAACAGACAGTGGGAGGACCGACGATGGACCCCGACTGTGCCTAATGCCAACAGAGCGAGGGAAACAGATGCCTGATGTCAGTAAATCCTTTATTAACTCTAGCATTATTTGAATGGTTGTCTGTACAGGTTAAGAGTGAAACTATATTTTATACATAATCTGATAAAATCTATGTTAAATCTTTGAGATCAAACCTAGACAGTCATGTTTTCACAAGAATTGCAAGGAGGAATTTGTACTTACTTGGCTCTGCTTAGGTCATTCATTTGTTAATTATTCTTCTCTTTTATGGATGGATGATGAACCTAAGTGTGAGTTCTTTGACACCATTTTAACTTATCATCATCATCCTCAAGCAGCCATGGGCTACGGAGGTCCAACCAGACCGTGCAGTTTAATTCTCCAAGCATATCTGTCCTGAGCTACATCTGCCGCATCCGGCCACTGCTCACCAATTCTAACAAGGTCATGTTTGACATTGTCTGCCCACCACATCCTAGGTCTCCCCCTCCTTCTGAGGCCTCTAGGCACATTGTTCATAACCCTATTCGCCAATCTATAACCCTATTTGCCAATCTATAATTATCCATATGGGCAACATGGCCAAAGCAGCGGAGTCTCTCTCTGCACAATATGCTGCTTAAAGGAGGTTGCAGACTCCTTTGCCTAACCTCATCATTAGTTACAAAGTTCAACCACCTAATACCCAAGATACTATGTAAGCATCTAGAATGAAAAGCATCTAGTTTCCTGTTATATTATTTACCCAGCGTCCATGTTTCACTACCATAACTAACCCTGGAAAAACCCAAACTATTATACAGTCTAATTTTAGTCTTTAGGTGTATACGCCTCTTTCTCCACAATCTCCATAGATTCTTAAAAGTCCCGGCAGCAATCCCTATTCGTCTGTTAATCTCATGCCGCACCATTATCTGTTACATAGCTCCCAAGATAATTAAACTGTGACACCTGCTCAAGACTGCAACCATTCAGAGTAACTGAATCACAGCCTGCCTGACCAATTTTCATCACTTTAGTTTTCTCTCTGTTTATAACCAAACCTACTCTACTACCAGTCTCATCAACAGCTCGAATGAAAGAGTTCATCTCATCAACATCATTTGCCAAAAGGGCTAAATCATCAGCATAATCTAAATCAGAAATTTTTGTAACTCCAGCCCATTTAAGGCCAAAATCTTTCCCTGGAAGTGAATTTCGCATAACATAATCAATAACCAAACTAAAGAGAAAAGGATACAAAATGCACCCTTGTCGAACACCAGAAGTAATGCTAAACCAATTGCTACAAGCCTTACCAACTCTCAGATACGACTCAGTGTTATTATAGAGAGCTTTCATTATGTTAACTAACTTGTCTGGTACACCATATGATATCACAATCAGCCACAAATTATGACGATCAACAGAGTCGAAAGCCTTTTTGAAATCAACAAAGCTAGCAACCAAAGGTTTCTGAAACTCTAAACATTTCTCAAGAATCTGCCTAAGTGAAAATATCTGATTAACACACATCCCCTACCACTTCTGAATCCACATTGTTCATCACACAATTGACTGTCAACCACATTCTTAATTCTATTAAGCACAATCATGGAAAGAACCTTACCTGGAACAGAGAATAGGCTGATACCCCTATAGTTATCACAAGAACTGCGATCACCTTTTTTGAAAATAGGGACAATAATAGCTCTGGTAAAATCTTTAGGAACCATGCCTTTATCATAAAAGTTATTCAAAATTTCAGTCATTCAAGTGGTAACCGAAACATTCCCAGCTCTGAGCATTTCTGTAGTAATTTCATCTACCCCTGGGATTTATGAAGTTTAAGTTTAGAAATAGCCAAAATAACATCAGATTGTGTTATAGGGCCAACATTAAAGCCGCCAATGCATCTATCATCATTACAAACAATGGGAGTAGAACTAACCACATTGTTTAGAACATCACTGAAATGCTCAGCCCACCTAGCCATGACAGAATCCTCACCTTCTATAACCTTACCTTGTTTATTCTTCAATCCTTATATGCCTGTCCGTTTTCTACCACATAAAACATTAACTATCTGGTACAGCCCTCTGCTGTTGTGCTGCCTAACTGCTTCCTCAGCTTTGTCAGCCAAGCCATCAAGCCAAAGATTCTTATCAGTAGCTAACTGATCCTTTACACGTTTATTAAGCTCTCTGTAATCCTTTCTATTAGGACTAGTAGGGTACTGATTAAGGACATTCCTGCAGTTCCTTCTTTCTGAAATAAGCTCAAGTGCCTTATCACTCAGATAATTCTGTCTCCTCTGCTCCTTTTTTCCTAAAAGAGTACTGTTAGTATCCAAAAAAGCCTGTTTAAAATGGCTCCATTCTTCCTCAACGTCAGTATTAAGCAAACCATGACTGTCGTAATGACTAAGTAACCTATCATGGTAAGCTTTAGCTATAACTGGGTCTTTCAGAGCTTCAGTATTAAAGGTAAATTTTTTAACTTTAGCACAACACGTTTTAAGTTTAAGTTGCAAGACACTTTTAACAAGGTAATTGGTCAGATCCAATTTCAGCTTCCCTATATATCCTGGTATTCCTAACAGAATTAACCCATTTACTATTAATTAATATATAATCAATCATATTCTTATGTAGCCCATTAGGTGACACCCATGTGTACTTATGTATGTCGTGGTGTTTGTAATAAGTGTTAGTTATTCTGAAAGCATTGTTTACTTAATATGTAGGAGATGTTGCTCATTGCCATTGCAGCTACCAATACCAAAAGGGCCTATTACTCCTCCCCAAAGGTCAGAGTCAGTACCAACTTTGGCATTGAAGTCAACTAGAAGGTAATATCTCCTTTCTTGACAGAATTCAAAATATCCTGAAGTTGTCCGTAAAATCTATCCTTCTCATCCTCATCAGCATCCTCAGTGGGGGCATAACAGCATATAACATTCAAGTCTTTAATGCTTGTATCAAGCATTTTTTAATAGATTATATCACTTTTAACATGGAAAGATGTTCATATTTTAATTTTCATAATTTTATGTCCCAAGCCCCTTACACTCGGACTACTTTTATCTGATGAATCTGTTTTAACCTCTGTGTTTAATTTTTTATGCTATTGTGGTTATTTTTTATTGTTTACAAACTTTATATTTGTTACCTTTTATATGGGTTATCTATACCCATAGTATATTCCTATATTTGCCAATTGTTACTTCATTTTGGCTGGCCCATTTTATTGTCTTTTGTAATGTGTTATACTGTAATAATTGTATTCATGGCTGTCTTAGAATAGGTAGATTAATATATGTAGCAACTTAAGACAAATAGATGCACTTGTGAGTAAATACCCTAATATTTAGACTCCTGATTGGGGTTGTCATATGAGGAGATCGCTGCTTTGTTGGAACTTTTTTTTGTAGAAGTGGTTGCCAGATCAGGGGTAACAAAATTCCTTGTACATCATTCATGGTGCCATCTGTTGACTGTATTAGTAATCCTTCTGCTTTTCTTATGAATGCAATTTTTTCTTTTCTAATTATTTTCATTCTGTTCCAGTCTATGTTATTATTAGTTTTTTTTCTGCGTCTGTCCAGTCTTTCTCTATTTTTTTATTGCAGCTGTATTTTCTTTTATTCTTATTTCTAGTGTTTTCCCTATTTGTCCAATGTATTGTTTTATTACTTTCATATGTTACTTTATAAATTATTCCACTTTCTCTGTTTTTTCTTTTGCTGTTTGATGTTTAGGGTGTATATTTTTATTTTCTTGCTCAGATCTGGTGCTATTCTTTTATTGAATTTATTGCTCACTCTTTGTATTTTTTCAAAAAGACCTTTATGGTAAAGCAGTTTTTTTTAGTGAGGTACAGTTTTTCTTTTGCTTCATTTAATATATCTACTTTTTAGTTTTTTTTCTTTCAGATGAAATAAACTGCGTAATGGTTTTCAGCAAGGTTTTTTTCAAGTTTTTTAATTTACATTATTGTTTGTTTTTCCTCTGTGTTTTGTAATTAAATTTTCTTTATTGTTTGGTCCATTAGATTTTTCTTTATATATGTTGGGTGGTTAGAGTGTTAGTCATATTTTACTTGTATTGGTTGATTTTTTTATAATTAGTGATTGAGATTTTTTCATCTGTCATTTTTAGTGTGATATCTAAAAATATGTTTTCTTTTCCTGTTTCTATTGTAAATTTCAAGTGTTTTTCCAATGAGTTGATTTTGTTTAGAAAATCTTCTGGGAGGTGTCTGTTGGTTATGCTGAATGTGGAGAGAATGTCGTCCATGTATGTTTTGTAGAATTTTATTTCTGGTTGAGCAATGAAATTTTTTTTCCATGATAGAGGTAAAGATTTGCAAGATATGGAGCTAATGGTGATCCCATGTTAGTCCATGTTTTTTTTTTTTTGTAGAATTTATCCTGAAATTGGAAGAAATATCCATACTCAGATCTATCACAACTGCCGATTGTCTTCTTCAGTCCCTTCGGAACTATTTCTTTTTAACCAGAGGTAACATCCTCAGAAATGGCACAGCTATCCCTATCCTGCAGGAAAACATTTCGATTTTAATATACATTTACCTGCATTAAAAGTTTGCATTACATAATTATTATATTCATTTACTATTTTGTTAAGATAGTCCAAAATTGCGTCTATTTCTAAAATGAATATTTTTTCCATCATTTACTTTTCCTTCTAATTTTTCTTTGAGGACTTGTTTTAGAATATCTGTGTTAATATTGATATACAGGATTCCACATCATATCTTGCAATTATGGGGTTATCAATTCTTTCTATTGTTTTTAGGTTTTCAACCAGTTCTGTTGAGTTTTTTTTAGGAGAATGGAAGGTGGTTCTATCCATTGTTGCAGTTTTTTTAGAATGAATTTTTCAATATTCACCAAAGGTGTGTTTTTGGTGTCTGCTATGGGTCTCAGTAGTTTTTTTTCTTTTTATGTAGTTTTATTGTTCCATACAGTTGTGCTATTCTCATATTTATCTGGTTTTATGGTTTAAAGTCTTCACTTAGTTTTTTTTAATATCTTTTTACTTTTACAATGAGATTGAGCTTTTTCACTGTATTTTCTGTTGGATTTTCTTTTATTATTGTGTCTGTGGTTTTTTTATTTCTCTTCCATGTAATCTTTTCTGTATATGATGGCTGTTGTTCTATTTTTGTCAGCTTTCAAAGCCATTAGGTTATTATTTTCTGAAAACGTTTTAGTTCTTGGTGTTCATCTTTTGAGGTATATTTTGATTTCTTGTTGTAATTAGGTTTATATATTTTTTTAAATATTTGCATATTCATTTCTGAGTTCTTTGCTTTATTACAATTTATTTTTTTCAAGATTAGCATGCTTGGCTACTGATCTAAGGGACCTGGGTTCGAGCCCCAGGTAAGGCATGGTTATGTGTTTTTTTTTGCTGCTGAGGTCCTGCCATCCTCACAGACATTCTACTATGGCATATAAACTGACAGGCTCCTGTCAGACCTCTGTGGCAAGCAGCTGCTTGAAGGGATATTTATATATTTTTTATTTGTTTATGACAAATATTTTCTAAATGGATGGCTATGTTTCTTTCGTTTGAAGATTTTTCATCTAGATTAAAGTCCAATCCTTTATTTAGTGCTGTAATTAAATCCATAGATAGGATCTAATTTGTAAGATTAACTGTATCTTCTTCTTTTTTTTTATTTATTTCATTGTTCTCTTTAGTTTTGAATTAGAAATCTAAGGGATGGAGGAATATAATTATTTACCTTAAATTCTTTGAGGAACTTCAGTCGATGTAGTATTTTGTCCAAACTGATTCTTCTTTTTAAGGAAGATATCACTCTGTATTTAATGTCAGTTTTAGAAAAAAAATTGGGTGGGGATATGATAACATGTCAGGTGCTATGGACCACTGAGCTACCAGCCGCCGATCAAGATCTCCTCTAATTAATGCTATGAACTTTCTCCCAACAGTACACAATTCTTTGTGTCTTACGAAGGTATTGTCCCAGCTGCTCTCAGCCTCAAGAAACAATGATAAGCATGCCATGAAGATGGCAAGTACATTCTGAGTATACAATTCTTTAGATCAGTGATTCCCAACCTTTTCTGGACCATCGCCCCCTTTAGAAGAGAACAAAAATTTCAACGCCGCACTAGTCCATAATAGTTAATTTTATATGAAATATCAAAATATTGTTTCATATTATCTGTACCTAATTTATCTGTTTATTTATCTATTAAAAATCATAAAGCAGAAATTAATAAAACGACAACCAAATGTACAATAAAATTGCTTATTAAAATTTTAAAAATAAACACAGAATCAATAAGAAATGAAAAATAATGAGATAAACACAAAATTAATAATAAATGAAAAAAATTAATGAGATGGTTAAGGCTGGTGGAGTGTTAACAATTTGTTAATGTCGGGTTCCAATTTCATTAACATCAATTGCAGATTGCCACATTCAGTGATGTGTAGTCTGTTCCTCTTCTTTGACAGTAAATTAGCTACTGCACTGAATCCACGCTCAGCCATATAGGACGAAGGAAATGCGATTAAAAACTTCTGTACTATTGCCCACAATCCAGGGTAGAGAACTGGTATTGATTTTTGAAGCCAGAACTCTTGGTATCCATGTTTGAATTTTACTTTGAGTGCTTCGTTAGTCGTGAGTTCTAAGAGTTCCTCTTCCAAATTTGATGATTCTTCAGTATCTGTGTTTGCGAAAGGATCTAAAACCCAACTCGGTATATTCATGTTTAAAATATCTTGGAAACACTCTGTAAAATCAACATGAAGAACTTTCAAGTGTTGGCAGTAAGTAAGTAAATCTTCCGGTTTTGCAGAGACTGCTGATAATGTGGGAAAGTGGTTGTATTCACCTCTACCTAGATTTCGTTTGAATAGAAGAAGTTTTCCCGCAAAAGCAGCTATGACGTTTTTTGTTTCAATTAAATTCAACTCATCACCTTGCAATTGTAAATTAACTTGATTAAATATTTTAAACAGGTCTGTCAAATAAGCGATGTCATTTTTGGACGTAACCAGGTTTTCGCTCAATTTTTCATCTCTGTTTTCAAGAAAGTCCAGTACTGAGTCAAATAGATTGAAAAAACGATTCAGACAAACACCTTTAGAGAGCCAACGTACTACTGTGTGCAGCAGCAAGCGATTGTAATCTGCATCATTTTCATTACAAAGCTTACCAAATAATCGGTCATTCAATGAATTGCTTCTAATCTTATTGATTGCTTTAATAACGTAATGGAGCGACGTATGCAGATGTTCATTCAAATTTTTTGCAACCAAATGCTGACGATGAATAATACAATGTACAGCGAGTACATTTGGTACTGCTTGTTTCAAATGCGCTATGAAACCCTTATGACGCCCTGTCATTGCTGGAGCACCATCAGTAGCAGCAGACAAAATATTGCAAATAGGAATTTCTTTCTCTTGAAAAAACTTTTGCATGGTATTAAATATAGATTCTCCCTTTGTATCAGATTCCAAATTTTTAGCAAATAATAACTCTTCATGAATATTTTCTTCTTTTATAAATCGTACGTATGATAAGAGTAGAGCTTCGTTATTTGGCAGAGTTGATTCATCGAGTTGAATGGAAAATTTGCAAGTCTTTAAGTAATCACATAATGATATTTCAACGTCTTTTGCCATTTCATCTATTCTTCTTTGCACTAAGAGGATTTTTTTTTTGATGATATCTGACGGTGTCTTATGATGAAGAACAGTTTTTAATATCTCTTTGACTGCTGGCAAAATTAATTCCTTGCCAATTGTGTGTGGTTTTCCTGCTTTTGCGATTAACAGTGAAATGTTATATGAGGCTCGTAGTCCATCATCATCTTGTTTAGAAGACGACGCAAAAAGGTTCGACATAGTTGGCTGTTTTAAATATTGCTTTTCCAGTTCTTGAAAATAGGATAAATCTTTGTTCTTCTTATTAGCATGCATTTTATTTAAATGCTCTTGTAGCCTAGAAGGTTTCATAGCTTCATTTGAAAAAAATTTTCGGCAAATTAAACACATAGGTAATGATTGGTTTGTAGGAGAGTACGTAAATCCATATTTCAAATACTCAATACTGTACTGCCTGCAATTCTTTTTAGATGTAGATTCAGACATTTTCAAATACAAATTAACTTCTAAACAGATTTATAGATAGTTATAAAAATAATGTTTATAATGACTTTTAACTCTTATCACTCACGACTATTTATCACGGCGAAGCACATAAAAATAATAAAACATTCCTAGAGCTATCGCTTTTATAGATTTGATTTTGTGCACATATTAACTTGTATGTTTGCGATGCCGGCGCACTTGCTCCGTAAACAAGTCATTTCAAGCTCCCATATTCTTGTCGAAACATGTTAAATTGCATGAACCGCGTGTTTGCCTACCAACTTGCAAGGACTTGTCACTGTCAATCTATTCTAAACTAAAACAAATTAGGTATAGGTATACCTAATGCTAATTTAAAAATGCTTATTAACGCAATAACAATAAGATAATTTACATAGCTATATAAAATATTTATTCATGAAAACGGGTATTTTCAAAGTATTTTATTATATTAAAAATAATTATAAAAAAATATTAAATATAATAAATTTATTATTATTATATTATTATTGCATCAAGGTTGATTTGCCTATCAGGACGGACACACATGTCCAACATAATAAGCCTGATATAGTAGTGCATGCTAAGATATTGAATGAGATTACAATTATTGAAGTAGGAATAACATCTCAGGATAACCTGCAGATAGTAGAGGTTGAAAAGAAAAGGAAGTATGATCTACTGGCTAATGAGTTGAGCCTAATTCACAAGTGTAATGTTAATATTATACCTTATGTTGTGACATGGGATGGTATTGTAACTACATACCATAAAGCATACTCAAAGCGACTTGGAGTGGGAAAACATATTGAAGCTTATATCCAATTTGTGATCTTGAAGAGAACTTTTGAGAGCATCTCAGTCGACTTCAGACGTACCAGTACGCTAGTAGGCGGTAGCAGGGAACTTATTGTCCAAGCTGCAGTTGAAAAGCTCTACATGACGGATGAGGTAGTGGATGACCAGAATCACCAGGAAGACACCACAGAATAGAAGAGATAAAAAGGTTGTCACAGAAAATTCCATTAAATTTATTTATTTATTTGACCGCCCCTCTTGACTGTCTCAATGCCCCCCATTTGCCTCTGGATCCGCTACCGCCCCCATGGAAGGCTCCAGCGGCCACTGGGGGGCGGTATCGCCCCCGTTGGGAATCTATGTTATAGATTGAAGAGTTTTTTTTAGATGTATTTATTCATATATTAAGGAAGATATCACTCTGAATTTAACGTCAATCAATTTTAGAAGAAAAATTGTGTTGTGCCGGGTGGGATGCGAACCCATGGCCTCCTGATAATATGTCAGGTGCTTTGGACCATTGATCAAGATCTCTAAATTGATGCTATGAACTTTCTACCAATAGTACACAATTCTCCATGTCTCATGAAGGTATTGTCCCAGCTGCTCTCAGCCTCTTCTTTGATTCTTCTTTGTTCCTTGTTTCCTGCATATGCGCCATGTTTCTCATCCATGAGATGATCTAATTTCAGAGTCAAAGTGCTGATTTATTAGTGGATGTTGAACAATCGAGTTTATCTCATTATTTGTCATTTCAGTAATAACTGTATTCATGGCTGTCTTAGAATAGGTAGATTAATATGTGTAGCGCCTTACACTGTTTTTGCATTTTGTTTTTAATTTCTGTTGTGGGTTTTCATGAGTCTTATTTGTTTATACTTTTACAGCTAATCTAGTTTGAGGCAATATGGCCCTATTTGCCCTTGCACCATAAAACCCCAAACAACCAACCAACCAACAGTGAGGGCTTTGCTGTGGCATTCACCGAAAAGCAAATGCATGTCAGCGTACTCAGTATTAATTCATTGTGAAGCCATTGTCCACTGTTTTTCAGAAAGTCTGGCGTGAGTGTGTAACGCTCCAAACAATGTAAAATAATTAAAGTTTTATGCTCCGGATAGCTTTGACGGGCGCCAGGCAATAATTAACAAATTGCCAAAATGTAGAATAAGTTGATTTAGGGTTCCAGTGCCAGTGAGCGTTCATAAGTAAGAGTCAAAATGATTCTTAACAAATAATAGTTAATGTAAAAAAAGGTTCTAAATCAGCGTTGCTCAAGATAAAAACTATAGACTCAAAAGTTTGTAACATAACAAAATAGATTTATTTCCAAAAATAAGTAACTCACCAAGACATCAATGAAGAAACTAAAATCTGTGCTACGCACCTTACTACATCTCTCTGCTCTCTCTACAACTCTCAAGTGCTAAAATCCCTCAAGTGCCTCGCAGGGCACGGTTTTGACAAAAGACCGGCGCATGCCGGGAAAGACATTTGTATACAATGACGGACGCAAGCTATGACGCAAGAGGGGGCGTGTCCTTGGCACGCGCTTTAACGGTTACGGTCGGAAGTTCGGAGTTGCGCGTACGCAACTCCTAGAAACTTGAAAACGAGTGCTGTGATGCCGAAACGGAAATAAAAATCCCCAAAATGATAAATATAACGTAAATTAAACAAAAACTGGTTAAGGTAAAGCAAAAGTGAACGATGGGGCATCACAACTCCCCCTTCCAAAGGGAGTCAAAATGATTGACCTAACAAATTTTGATGAGCAAATTTTGAATAAAGGACACATCTTACGTCATTTACACATGGCTAAACATAAATAAGTAGAAGTATGCTAGCGCAAATTTGGATACGATGAACTATTCTTACTTTGACACAATTTTCCAGCACAACCAAAGGTACCTCCTCCCTTTTCCTCCTAACAAAAATATGTGTTTAACAGCTACCCTAGTGTACTTACGTACCAGTGGCTGTGACAGTTAACTGTATACTAGCATCATCGGTCTAACTAGTATCACATTCTGATACAAACTCGAAATTGGCATATCTTGAACTGTACAGAAAAACAGGTTAATAACTCCTAACTTCTTAAGTCTAAAAAATGTTAAAAAGATGAAAAGAAAAAGTGATTCATTACATTTGTTGTTAGCGGGGTAATAACTTCCGCTTTTCCCCTAACCACAATAAAAAATCGTGAAAGCTAAATCTTCTCCTAAATCACATAAAAAAACGGGTATTCGAACACCGTTATCTCCTCCTAATTACATTCAAATACGCAAAGCTAAGAAAATTCAAAATTTACAAACAAGCGGGATTGTAATCATCCGCTAATTCTTCTCCTATTCACAGAAATCGCGATCTAGCTGAAATAAAAAAATCATTAATTACCTCCCCCTTCAGAGCTAACGTCCCTCTCCCAAAGGAGTTATGCTGATAACAACTCTGTTATCAGACTATGCCATTTGGGGACAGCTCCAAAAAGGTACACAAAAAAAAACAAAATTCTGCAATCATCATCATGGTCATCATCTATATATACCAATAAATACTGTCAATGTCATCCACAAAAATTACGTATCATTGACACATAAATATCACTGATGACACTGAACAGATTTAAACACATATACATAAATCGTATCTAAGAATAAAGAAAAAAGAGTGTAAATAATTTATAATATACGATGATAACATTTCATCCAATAACTTTTACATGAATCTCCTTTTTTTTTTTACATAAATTCACTTTGGAATGCACGTTATTTTACAATACAAATTCTTAAATCACTAATTCTCTTTCACTCTTCTCATTCATATCCAGAAACATTTTACAATTTCTAAACTTTCCAATATTGACTTACAAAATTTTCAGCTATCAGTCAGCTGAAAAAAATCTACAAAAATACATTTTAACTCACGTAAATACAATAACTAGAACCTCGATGAACAAGAATGCAAAAAAAAAATTCTATTCACACAAGTATAAACTCGAACTACAAAAATTTCACTTTTCAAAAATAAATATCGAACTCTAAAGTTTCAACAAGAAATTAAACATCGCTAACTATATAATTCACAATAAGGCTTCTTCTTCGTCTTCATCTATTCCAGAAAAAAAAACATTTTATAACTCAATCAAGTGCCAAGTGAAAGAAAAATATACTTAAATTTCATTGTTGGCACTCCGTGGCGATAAATCATCTAGTCCGTTTCCGATAACATCCTTCCGTCGTCGTTGGGTGGCTTCACGTAAAGTTGTTACTGAAGATCTCGTTCAAGTCAAGTCGTCGCTGTAGATCTCTCTCGTGACGTCATCTTCCCGATGTTCGCTGCCGGTTGTCGCTCTGCAGGCTCTGGTCGTTTCATCGGCTTTTCGTTACGCTCTCGACGTTGATGGAACAGCTGAATCTGGCTTTGTCAGTCTTTGTCCTGTTGTGTGCAGTAGGTGATAATCTAATCGGTTTTTTTCTCTTCTGGGTGGTAAAGGTTCAATATCATCATCAGAGCCATCATTCTCCTGGGTTGGTTGTGGAGCATCTGCTTCTGATCTAGAAAATTCTATAGAAGTTTTGTATTTTTTTATATTCACAACATTAAAGTACCCTACTGAGGCATTAGTGGTCATATTGGCCAATTCATACAGAAGTGGAGAAAGTTTCTTCCTTATAACATATGGTCCAGCATATAATGGTGCAAATTTCTTTATAAATCCTCTTTCTTTATCACTCTTATGGTGTGTTTTAATCAAGACCTTATCACCTACTTTAAATTCCATATGTCGTCGTCTTTTATTATAATCCTCTCGTTGCTTTTGTTGTGCTCGTAGGGAATTATCTTGTGCCCTTGAAATGGCTCGAATATGCTGTTCCGTTCTAAACTCAATGGATTGTGGAGATGCGGGTTGGCCAATGAGTCTGTCCCAAGGTAATGTTAGTTCTCTTCCAAGAAATATCCGTGAAGGCGTGAATTTGGTGGTTTCATGTAATGAAGTGCGTAAAGCAAAGGAAAACTGTTGCAAATATTTATCCCATGTACTATGTCTATTTTCGACGTAAGCAGCTATCATTCTGCCAATATTTCGATTAATTCTTTCTGTCAAATTTGATTGTGGATGATATGGAGTTGTATATATATGTTTTATTTGGAATGTTTCACATACTTCAGCAAGCACATTGGAAATGAATTGGGGCCCATTGTCCGAAACTATACTCTTGGGTACCCCGTATCTGCATATAAATTCATTTACAAATTTCTTTGCTACGATTGTTGCTGTTGCATTTCTAACAGGAAATATTTCGACCCATTTCGAAAAATAATCTACCAAGACCAGAATATATTGGGATCCCGCTTGTGTTTGTGGATACGGGCCCATTAAATCCATGCCAACTAATTCCATGGGTTCGTTGGAGATCGTGCTTTTCATAAGACCACAAGGACGGTTTTGATCGAATTTTGTGGTTTGACAAATTAGGCATGTTTCTACATAGGTTTTTACGTCCTTTTTCAAAGCTGGCCAATATGATCTTTTGGCCACTTTCTGATAGGTTTTCCGTGTACCTAAATGTCCAGCTGAAGGTACATCATGTAATTCTCGGAGTACGTACTCTCTTAAATTCTTGGGAATAAATGGGCGATAACTGCCTGTTTGACTCGGTCGTCTGCAGTAGTACAAAATATCGTTAATTAATCTGAAATGTCTGGCTCTTCCAACAATACTTGAAGCTATACTAGGATCTAGAGGTAATTCATCAGTTTTCAAATAATGATACACGTTTCCATATTCTAAATCGCTTTGTTGTTCAGTGATTAAATGTTCCTTGTATTAGATGGGAACTATTGTGGCGAGTGAGGGAGCAAAAGGCTTATATTCGAGCTCTGGCGTAACTTCTGCCGGCCACACGGGAGCACGGGATAATGCATCTGGTAGCTGATGTGCACTTCCCTTTCAATGCTCGACCTTGAAATTAAATTCTTGTAGGCGTAATGCCCAGCGCATTAGACAACCTGTTAGATTGGTAGATGTCTGTAACCATTGTAAAGCAGCATGGTCAGTAAAAATAGTTATGTCGGATGTGTCTAATTGTACTTTAAATTTTTCTAGAGCCCATATTACGCTTAGACATTCTTTTTCAGTCACTGTATAGTTTCTTTCAGTATGACTCAAACTGCGACTGGCATACATGATGACGTGTTCACAATTGTCATTCTGTACTTGGCTCAGCACGGCGCCGAGACCGACATCGGAAGCATCAGTGTAGATGAAAAAAGGTTTGCCTAACTGTGGCAAGGCCAACACGGGAGCATGACACAATGCATCCTTTAATGTCTGAAATGCTGTATCGCAAACAGGTGTCCAGTGAAACCGCTTTCGCTTTCGACGTAATTCACACAAAGGTTCGGCCAAATTAGCAAAATTGGGTACAAATTGTCGGTACCATCCACACTTTCCTAAAAATCTACTAAGTTGTTTCGAATTGCGCGGTGTGGGAAATCGTTCTATGGCTTCGACCTTATTAGGTAATGTTCTTACTCCATCCTTATTAACAGTGAAACCGAGGTATTGAACGTCCTCTCGGAGAAAGGTGCATTTGGACAACTTTATGGTGAGTCCGGCTTCTCTTAACCTTGCAAATACCAAATTCAAATCACGTAGATGCTCTGAAAAATCAGTAGAAAAAATGACTATGTCGTCTAAGTATACTTCACAAAGTTTTCCTTTTAGGTTACCCAGAACTACGGACATAAGACGTTGAAACATGGCGGGTGCTCCTGATAAGCCAAACGGTAAGCAACGAAATTGGAATAATCCATCTTTTGTGAGGAATGCTGTTTTGGGTCGATCTGGTGGATATACGGACACCTGCCAATATCCTGAAGACAAATCTAGTGTACTAATAAATTTCTTGCCAGCCAGTTGTGTTAGTAGATTCTGAATAATAGGTAGTGGATATCTGTCGGGGACTGTAACAGCATTTAATTTTCGATAGTCTACGCAAAATCTCAAATCACCAGTTTTCTTTTTAACGAGCACGACCGGTGAAGCCCAAGGGCTAAAACTTGGCTCTATTATCCCATCCTCTAACATTTCTTTAATTTGTGTTGAAATTATCTCTTCTTTACTGGGAGGATAATTATATGGTTTGCTGTAAACAGGTCTATTATTGCCTGTGTCGATATGATGTTCTAAAATCTGACATCTACCGGGCTTGTTGTTAAAAAGTTCGTAATTAGCATTGAGCAGAGTTTCTAACTTAACTCTCTCGCTATTTCCCAAGTGAGCGTTGTCAGCATGTTTTCTAATGTCTAATTTTATCTGATCGATATCAAGTTTTTCTTTCATTGTTGCTTTTAATGAAATAGTATTGTTGGCAAAATCAAATTCAATCAAGTGTTTCCGTATCGCATCTATTCCTATTAAAGAGTCGTATAATAATTCACTTATTACTAAAAATTCAAGTCTTATCTCCACATTATTTAAAGTGATAGGTAACTCGACAGTTCCTTGCGGAAAACACTGCTTGGAAGCACAAGCTAAGTTCAAAGGTCCACCGGACCACGGCTGCAAATTCAGTTTACAATTTTTCTGAATTTTATCCCATACTTTCTTATGTAGACATGTAAGATCAGCTCCTGTATCAATGCGAGCTATGAATTCTGTCTTATCGTGATAAAGCTTCACAAAAGGTAAATGTAAGACATTATGTATACCCACAGTAGCAAGACTTAACTCATGAGAGGGCTTTTGTTGAGGAACCTTGGCCTCTCGCTTCAAAGATCCCGATGAGAGTTTCCCGAATTTTCATTCCTTTGGTGACAGTATTTCTCAATATGTCCTAGTCGGCCACAAAAGTTACAAGTGATAGTTTCTCTCTTTTGTTTAACCAAAGTTTTAGGTCTAGTGTTATGGTTTGGAGCTTGACGTGGCAAAAAGTCTCTACTTCGTTCATATTCTATAGTTCTTGGCGCGTTCGGCGCAAATTGTCGGGACCGTGTAAATTGCGGTTGTGCGGGAGTCATTCTACGCGACTCAACCTGATATCGCTGCTTTGGCGGGAATGGCATCCATTGTTGGTTATGTGTATTTGCTGCAGATTCTCTTCTTGCAGTGTATTGCCGAGCCAATTTGACTAAATTGGACACGGAATTTATGTTTCGTACTTCTAGGTATTCTCGGATGGGCAACAGTAATTGAGACAATATGCAATTTACAATATCAATTTCAGCGGCATCAGCATCGTACAGCTGGTATAATTCTACTGTACCCCATATGAATTTTTCTATGTCATCTCTTTCCCTTTGTCTTCGTGAAAACAACTCTGTAGCTAGTTCTGTAAAATCATTATAAGCCGGATATATGTCCATGATTTCATTTTTAAATTCTTCCCAAAGTTCTATGCCATGACGACATCCTATGTTATTCCACCATTGCTTAGCACATCCAATTAGGCAAGATACTGCTAAAACAACTTTTTTGTTGCTTGGCACTTCATGTAAACGGAAGTGCTCCTCCATGGACTTGACAAATGTCCACAATGACGGACGTTTCGAACCGTCGAACCTTATCTCAGGTAAAGGCCAATTTACATAAGGACTATAGTTAATGGATGGGTTGGCAAATTGTCGTTGTGGCGGTTGAAAATACTCTGTTCTATCGCTTGCTTCTGACGGAACAGAAAATGGAACCTTACGTTCAAAGTTTCTTCGTTGGTGAACTGACGTAGCATTGTCAGCAAATTTAGGGGTTGTTGTCGTTCCCCTTTTCTCCCGATTATCATCAAGCAGATTCATTAGCACTTCTGCTTCCATCATTACATCTTTCAATCTACCCTTTACTTTTTCTATGTCGGGAGTCATTATGGCGGAATCGGCCATATTGTTAGCAGACATGTTTAGCGGTCTGCTGAAATTTGGAATTTTGGAAATTTTGAAAACGTTTTATCTTGAGCAGCGCTCAAAGGTACTGCTATACAACAATACTAAAGCTTAAACTAAGCTTTACAAAAATATAAATTTGCTTGTAAAAAAAATTTCTTATCGTCCTACGTACTTGTGTGTCCGGACACTTCTAATCATTACATACAACAATCTTAAATATTCAGCAATATCAAAGCTGAAACTTCAGTACCTTTGAATAATATACACAAACGTTAAGCTACTTGCTCAACAAAAATTCTCGGCTTAAGCTGCCGTTAAATCTACAACTAGTATATACCACTATTGAGCTCAAAAAAATTACTATCTTTAAATACTGGCGAGTCCCTGTTCATTGCGCCACTTCTTTTATCTGACTCTGTAACGCTCCAAACAATGTAAAATAATTAAAGTTTTATGCTCCGGATAGCTTTGACGGGCGCCAGGCAATAATTAACAAATTGCCAAAATGTAGAATAAGTTGATTTAGGGTTCCAGTGCCAGTGAGCGTTCATAAGTAAGAGTCAAAATGATTCTTAACAAATAATAGTTAATGTAAAAAAAGGTTCTAAATCAGCGTTGCTCAAGATAAAAACTATAGACTCAAAAGTTTGTAACATAACAAAATAGATTTATTTCCAAAAATAAGTAACTCACCAAGACATCAATGAAGAAACTAAAATCTGTGCTACGCACCTTACTACATCTCTCTGCTCTCTCTACAACTCTCAAGTGCTAAAATCCCTCAAGTGCCTCGCAGGGCACGGTTTTGACAAAAGACCGGCGCATGCCGGGAAAGACATTTGCATACAATGACGGACGCAAGCTATGACACAAGAGGGGGCGTGTCCTTGGCACGCGCTTTAACGGTTACGGTCGGAAGTTCGGAGTTGCGCGTACGCAACTCCTAGAAACTTGAAAACGAGTGCTGTGATGCCGAAACGGAAATAAAAATCCCCAAAATGATAAATATAACGTAAATTAAACAAAAACTGGTTAAGGTAAAGCAAAAGTGAACGATGGGGCATCACAAGTGCTGTCTTAACTAGTTTATATCAGTGATGGCTTGTCCTAAGGAGCACATAAGTATGTGAACCCCCTAGAAAAATTGAAAAAAGAAAAAATATTTTTGACAATAGGTTTTATTCCCCCAACTCCCATTCAAAAATTATTTATATTTTATATTGCTATATTTATTTGTTTATGTGGTGATAAAAGAGTGATGGAGTATACCTTGTGCATACCAAAGACCCAATATGAACAGAAATCTCCAACTTATCACTCTCAGTGCATAGTGAAAATGTATAGTTAGCACAATTTATTGTATGACAGGCATCAGGGGACATAGAACTGTCTGTGGCGTTCAGATAACATAGGATTTATGTGTAGTAAGTTGGGCACACATCTCGAGTACTCATTTGCCAAGATAAAGTGATTGTTGATTGGATGTTGTAATGCTCCAAAGATTATTAACTTTTCATACTGGACCTTTTGTCTGATCCAAATTTATTTAAAGTTCCGGATAACTTTGTCAGGTGCCAGGTAATATTAACTTGCCAAATAAAGTTGAAATAGAGTTCATTAGGTTGCAGTGTTACTTATCGAGTAAAAATTCAAAGAGGATTGTCAAATTTAATTAAAGTTTAAGTCTAATAAAACAAAATCAATTTACGTTGCTCAAGATAAAAATAGCAAAAATTCAAACGTTTCCAAAGCAAAGTTTATTTCCAAAAAATTCAAAAACTCACCATAAGTTGATGGATACAAAAGTTGGGGTACAAACATCTACCTAAATCTCTACTAACAACCCCTTCTATCTATACAGCACATATTACTTCAACATATTTCAGCTGACTCCTAACATCATTCTCTACTCAACAATACTTCTCACAATACTACATCTCAACTTCCACTAACTCTATGACCTAACGTCTCTGTCCACTAATTCTATGACCTAACGTCACTTAGTTATAACATGCTGCGTACAAATCCGGCACATGTCTGTTGCATGCCAGGAAAACATTTGCATAATCTGACATCAGGCTAGCTATGAAGCAAGAGGGGTAGTGTCCTACACATGCGAATTAATGGCTGACAATCAAAAGTTGGAGTTGCGCATGCATAACTCTTATGGCTAAGAAACAAGAATTGTGATCAGCCCAAAAAAATTAAATAATAATCCCCAAAATGATAAATATAACATAAATAAAGCAAAACTGGTTAAGAAAAAGTGAATGGGTGGACCATGACAACTCCCCCTCCCAAAGGGAGTCAAAATTTGGCTTAACAGATTTTGATGAGCAAATTTAGAATAATAGGACACTTCTCATGTCATTTATACATCGTTGAACATAAAATAAAGTAAAATTATGCTTACGCAAAATTTGGTAAGATGATCTACTCTCACTTCAACACAATTTTCCATCACAACCAAAGGTACCTCCTCCCTTTCTACCTAAAAATGTGTAAAGCTACCTATTGTATATACATACCAATGGCTGTAGCAGTTAACTGCATACTAGTGTTATCGGACTACCTAATATCACATTCTGATACAAACTTCAAAAGTTGCAAACAATAATTTGTGCAAAAAGCTGGTTAATATTACTCCTGTTCTGATTAACTTTTAAAAGGTTAAAGAAAATAATTCAATTACATCAAATTCTGCTCTTTCACAGAATATAATTGTAGACGTATCAAGCGGGGTACATAACTTCCGCTTATTCCCCTAATCACAGTTCAAATATGTGAAAGCTAAAGCTTCTTTTACCACACATAAAGAAACGGGTATTGAAACACCGTTAAATCCTCCAAACTACATCAAACATGCAAATCTAATAAAATTCAAATTTTACAAACAAGCGAAAATGTAATCATCCACTAAATCTTCACCTAGACACAATAATCATGAGCTAGCTGAAATAAAAAAATGCATTAATTGCCTTCCCTCATTGAGCTTTATGTCCCCCTCCCAAAGGAGCTATGCTGGTGACTGTTTCTTTCACCAGACTTTGTCGTTGGGGACAGTTCAACTTCAAGACATCATGGTCAGCTCATATATATGTACACAAATGCTGCCAATGTCAACCCGATAATTATGCATCATTGACACATCAATATCATTGATGACACTGAACAGATTTAAACACATATACATACATCGCATCTAATTCCCTTCACTTTTTACATGAAAACACACTTTGCATACAAAAATACATCTCAAAATGTTTAATCACTGTATATTATAAATTCTCTTTCATTCTCATCATTCATATACATAACCATAATTTCTAAATTTCTTAATGTAAACTTACAGCATTCAGTTCAGCTTTCAGTCAGCTGAAACAAAAAAAATCTACAAAAATAAATAAATGCTCTTTAATCACGTTGATACAATATATAAAACTAGAACTACAGATGAACAAGAATACATAAAATATTCTATTCACATCACATTATAAACTCAAACTATAAACCTTGAATAGTAAATTCACTTTTCAAAAATAAATATCGAAACTTCAAAGTTTCAACATAAAATGAAACGTTTCAAAATCTCTAAGTATAAAACCAATAATTCAACTTCACTCTTTGCTGATTTCATCTATTCTAGAGAAAAGAAATAAAACATTATTAATCATTAGTGCCACAGTGAAAGAATAATAATCTACTTAAATTTTCATTGTTGGCACTCTGTTGTGATAAATCATCATCCAGTCATTTCCCGGTGACATCTTTCCCTTGTCGATTGATGTTAGATGTCAGCGCTTTTGAGGATCTCATTGATGACTTCATATACTCTATGTTGACTTCTTCATTGCCAGTTGTCAGTCTGCAGGCTGTGGTCATTTTTTTGACATCTCTTTACACTGTTGACGTCGATGGAACAGCTGTATCTTGCTTTATTATCTTTTTTCCTATTGTATGCAATAGGTCCAGTCTTTTCTTCTCTCGTCTGCTTGGTTCATCATCATTAGAGACATCATTTTCCTGGTTTTGTTTTGGAGCATCTAGATCATTTGAAACTTCTGATCTGGAAAATTCTATGGAACTTTTATACTGTTTAATGTTGACGATATTAAAGTATTCTATTGAGGCATTAGTGGTTATATTGGCTAGTTCATATAACAAATGTGAAAGTTTTTTCTTTACAATATATGGTCCAGCATATAATGGTGCAAATTTCTTTATGAACCTCTTTTTTTATTACTTTTATAACTATATCACTTTTATGATAAAGTTATTATTTACTTCTCTGATGAAGTGCCCGGCAACAAAAAGCTGGTTTTACCAGTATCTTGTATAATTGGATGTGCTAATCAATGGGGGAATAACATAGGATGTCATCATGGAATATAGTTTAGGGAAGATTTTAAAAGCGAGCTCTTGGAAATCCATCTTTCTTTATCACTTTTATTATGTGTTTTAATCAAGACCTTATCACCTATTTTAAATTCCATATGTTGTCTTTTGTTATAATCCTCTCGTTGCTTTTGTTGTGCTCCTAGGGAATTATTTTGTGCCTTTAAAATGGCTTGAATATGCTGTTCCATTCTAAATTTAATGGATTCTGGAGATGCAGGTTGGCCAATGAGTCTCTCCCAGGGTAATGTCAGCTCTCTTCCAAAATATCCTTGATGGTGTGAATTTAGTTGTTTCGTGTAATGAAGTCCATAGAGCAAAGGAAAACTGTTGCAAGTATTTATCCCAGGTATTTTGTCTATTTTCAAAATATGCAGCTATCATTCTGCCAATATTTCAATTAATTCTTTCGGTTAAATTTGATTGTGGATGATATGGAGTTGTATATATAAGTTTTATTTGAAATGTTTCACATACTTCAGCAAGCACATTTGAAATGAATTGGAGCCCATTGTCCGAAACTATACTCTTGGGTACTCAGTACCTGCATATAAATTCATTTATAAACTTCTTTGCTTCAAAGATCCTAATTTAAGTTTTCTGAATTGTCATTCCTTCTGTAGCAATATTGCTCGGTGTGCCCTGGTCGGCCACAAAAATTACATCTCAAAGTTTCTCTATTATTCATAGCAAAAGTTTTAGGTCTAGTTTCATCATTCGAAGTTTGACACAGAACATAATCTCTGCTTGCAAGACTCAACCTGATAGCACTACTTTGGCAAGGATTGCATCTATTGCTGATTTAATGCTGTTTTTGCAGATTCTCTTCTTGCAGTGTATTGCCAAATCAATTTGACTAAAGTTGAAATTGAATTTATATTTCGTACTTCTAATAATTTCCTAATGGGCAAAAGTAATTGAGACATAATGCAGTTTAAAATGTCAATTTCGGCGGCATCGTAAAGGCTGGTATAACTCTGCTGTACCCCAGATGAATTTTTCGATATCATCTCTTTCCCTTTGTCTTCGTAAAAACAGTTCTGTAGCTAACTGTGTGAAATCATTATAATCCAAGAGCTCGCTTTTAAAATTTTCCCAAAACTATTTCATGATGACATCCTATATGTTATTCCACCATTGCTTAGCACATCCAATTAAACAAGATACTGGTAAAACCAGCTTTTCGTTGCCGGGCACTTCATCATGTAAACGGAAATGTTCTTCCATGGACTTGACAAATGTCCACAATGACAGATGTTTCAAACTGTCAAACCTTATCTCAGGTAAAGGCCAATTAACATAAGGACTATAGTTAATAAATGTATTGACAAATTGTTTTTGAGGCAGTTGATTATACTTTGTTTGTTTCTGACGAAACAAAAAATGGAGCCTTATGTTCAAAGTTTATTGGTTCGTGAACTGATGTAGCATTGTCAGCAAATATAGGAGTTGTTGTCATTCCCCTTTTCTCCCAAGGGCTCTTTAAGCAGATTCATTAACACTTCTACTTCTTTCATCACATCCTGCAACCTATCTTTTACTTTTTCTAAGTCGGGAGTCATTATGCTGGAATTGGCCATATTACTAGCAGACATGGTTAGCGATCTGAAAAATGGAAAATGGAAATTTTGAAACTTTTTTATCTCGATTAGTGCTCAAAGATACTGCTATACAACAATACAATATTAAAGCTATAATAAGCTTGAGAATAAACTTGCTTATCAAAAAGTTCATCTATCTTGTGTCTGGACATTTTGATCTTTACATACATACAATAAAGAACTTAACTATCAGCAAGAACTGTGCTGAAACTTCAGTACCTTTGACTAATGCACAAAAGTTAAGCTTCTTGCTCAACAAAAATTCCGGTTTAAGCTGCCGTTAAATCTATGAATAGTACATATAATTAATGAGCTCAAAAATATGTTAACTTTGACAATTATGTTAAATAATATACAATTTATACATGTGTTACGTACATGCTTCCATCTATTGGCTAATATAAAATGCCACTTGTGGCTAGAAATATTGCCTGCACAGCACTTATATGAAACATAAAAGGAATGTTCATAGTGCTAGTTAGAGGAGATCTTGATCGGCGGCCGGTAACTCCAGCCGCCGATCAAGATCTCCCGGTCCAGAGCACCTGACATGTTATCAGGAGGTCGTGGGTTCGTATCCCACCCGGCTCAAGACAATTTTTCCTCTAAAATTTAAATCGACGCTAAAGTGCCCATTTATTATAAATTTATACATACAGGGTGATTCAAAAGGTCTTAGACAAACTGTAAAGATAGGTTAGGAATACAAAAACAAACCATTTTTACATAGGAACATATAGCCGCAAAAGCCACCCAAGTGTGCTAGAGGGCGTTATTTGCCAGAAATTGAGTTGGGCAGCGCGAGTCATCATCATTCGAGTTGTTGACGGAGTTGTTGTGGGAGTAGGATGCATCATTACAGTAATACTGAGAAGGCAGATATGCATTTAGCTTATGGGGCAGTGAATGGAAACGGGCGAGCCGTGGTGCGATTGTATCGTGAACAGTTCCCAAACAGACGCATAACCCATCATCAAACGTTTGTGCGTTTGCACCACAGATTGTGTGAAACTGGATCTTTTAAAGTAAACAGCCATTGTGGTTGGGACCAAACAACGCGCACACTTGTCATGGAAGAAGTGTCTTACATGAAATTGAATGCAATCCAAGTACAAGTACACGAGCTACTTCGCATCACATTCATGCACCTCAACCCAGCATGTGGCGAGTATTACACAAGGAGTTGTTACACCCTTTTCACATGCAACAGGTTGTGAAAATGAGCATCCTTCTTCCAATGAAAATAGGTTCATTGGAAGAAGGAGATGACCAACCACGTCTGAAATTCAGACGTTGGTTTTTGCAAAAATGTCGCACAGCCGGAATTTCCAGCATTGGTTCTCTTCACCGACGAAGCTACCTTTTCACGTGAGTGTATTGTTAATGTTCATAATTTGCATGTGTGAGCACATGATAACCCACGAGCTACACGCCCCCTTATGCTGCACAACACCAGTTCACCATAAATGTTTGGGCGGGCATTATTGGAGACTGTTTGCTTGGGCCATACCTTCTTCCATCATGACTAGACAGGCATAGTTATTGGATATTCCTAGAGGAGGTCTTGCCAGAACTACTGCGTGATGTTCCTGTATCTGTGCGCCGAGGCATATGGTTTCAGCACGACAGGGCGCCCACACATTTCACCTTGGTTGTGTGCAAGCAACTGAACAGCACCTTTCCTGCATGATGGATTGGCTGGGGCAGACCTGTTGCTTGGCCACCAAGATCACCCGACTTGTCCCCCATTGATTTCTTCCTCTGGGGTTACCTCAAAGGCCTTGTGTACGAAACCCCCATAGCCTCTGATGCCGACATCGTCGCAGGAGTCATTGAGGCAGCAGCATGTCCGCGACAGGCCTGGCATTTTTGAACATGTTTGCTGATCCATGTGTCGACATTGTGAGGCGTGTATTGCTGTGGATGGAAAGAACTTTGTGCACTTCCTCTGAAATTGTAAACATGATGTCTAATAAACATGTTGTTATACCTTACTTGTATTTCTTTATTTTTGATTCTTCCTGTACCTCTAGCACACTCGGGTGGCATTTGTTGCTATATGTTTCTATGTAAAAATGGTTTGTTTTTGTATTCCTGACCTACTTTTACAGTTTGTCTAAGACCTTTTGAATCACCCTGTATATATATATATAGTCCCTGTGTTCAGTGCGCCACTTTCTTTACTGACTCTGTAATGCTCCAAAGATTATTAAACTTTTAAAGTTGGACCTTTTGTCTGATCCAAATTTATTCAAAGTTCCGGAGAGCTTTGTCAGGCGCCAGGCAATATTAACTTGCCAAATAAAGTTGAAATAGGGTTTGTTAGGTATTTGTTTAGCGTTACTTATTGAGTAAGAATTCAAAAAGGATTGTAAAATTTAATTAAAGTTTAAATCTAATAAAAAAAATCAATTTACATTGCTCAAGAGAAAAATAACAAAAATTCAAAAGTTTCTAAAACGGTTTATTTTCAAATAATTCAAAGACTCACCAATTCAGTTGATGAATACAAAGTTTAGAGTACTAAAAACTCACATCTACCTAAATCTCCAGTAACAACTCCTTCTATCTACACATACTGGTTCAAAAGATTCCACATACTACTTCAACGTACTTCAGCTCATACTAACAATACTCCTCCTTACTCAACACACTACTGACAATTCCAATTCTGACTCTGTGACCTAACATCACTTAGTTATAACATGCGGCATACAAATACGGCACATGTCTGTTGCACACTATGAAAACATTTGCATAATCTGACTATCGGGCTAGCTATGACGCACGAGGGGTCATGTCCTACACGCACAAATTAATGGCTGGCAATCAAAAGTCGGAGTTGCGCATGCGCAACTCCTATGGCTCTGAAACGAGAATCGCGATCAGTCCAAAAAAATGAAATAATAATCTCCAAAATGATAAATATAACATAAATGAAGCAAAACTAGTTAAGGAAAAGTGAAAGTGAATGGGCGGACCATCACAACATGCCAACAAGTTCTGACAAGAAAAAACAACAACAAAGCCCTTGTTTTTAACAAGGGCCTTACCAAGAACATGCTTCTCAAAGTGATTCAATATGGAGGAAATTTTGAGTGTTAATATGTAACCTAAGGGAGGCTGTGGTTAATAGATACAAGTTTCTGACTTCCTCACAGCACTGTTTAACTAATTTAACAAAGCCCTTTAAGTGGATGTGTGTATAATTGATTGGAAAGCAGTTTGTCTGCAATTTTCATTTCCTTTTAAATATGAAATGCTACTCTGTGTTGAGATGCAATTAGCATTGAAATAGTAAAAAAAAAATAATTACTATCAGCTCAGTCACTTATGTTTTTTTAATCTTGCTTTTATTTAAGAACCCAATCTTACTATATTATGAAAACCAAATTAATATGAAAATATCACAGTGCACCTTTTCAAATGATTTGTATTTTTTAGCAATATCATCTTTAGAATTAATATTTTAAGTAATTAATAATACCACCTTTGCAATTAATTAGTATTTCATTTTGAATGTTATTCCTTCATTATCTTTTTTGATCTGGATTGTGCACCAAACCGATAAAAGCTACCACTAGTTTCTAAACTAATGCCTATTTCTCTCCATATCAACTGGTATGGAGTTAAATATATGTTGAACAAACTGTTCTTTCACATGTCATTTATTTGGGGGCAGGAGAGGCTCAGTCTTGCCAGTGATTCAATATGGAGGAAATTTTGAGTGTTAATATGTAACCTAAGGAAGGCCTGTTGAGTTTTTTAATATGTAACTTAAAGAAGGCCTGGAGCGTTACAGAGTCAGTAAAGAAAGTGGTGCCTGACAAAGCTCTCCGGAACTTTGAATAAATTTGGATCAGACAAAAGGTCCAACTTTGAAAAGTTTAATAATCTTTGGAGTGTTACAGAGTCAGTAAAGAAAGTGGCGCAACTGCCTGGTGCCTGACAAAGCTCTCCGGAACTTTGAATAAATTTGGATCAGACGAAAGGTCCAACTTGAAAAGTTTAATAATCTTTGGAGCGTTACAGAGTCAGTAAAGAAAGTGGCAGACTTTTTACTGGTAGTGCACCAGACTCGTAATCTGCAGTTCCCAAGTTCTAGTCCCACCTGGGCCAGCATTGAGATTTATTTCCACAAAACTCTCCACCCTGCCCTCTGTCAGTAGGGGATACTGATGGGCTTTGAAAAGGCTACTGTCCATCAGATGGGACATTAAGCCATAGCCCCTTGTGTGAGAGAGAGAGCCATACCCTGTGCATGTTAAAGAATATGTTGGATGATCATCTGTCTCCTATCAGCTGTCCAGTGGTCAGTCCCTCCCCCAACCTTTTCTAAGCCTTTGGGGTTCTTGCAACCTGGCCATTTAACCTATTGTGCACAAAAAAGTGTCACTCAAAGGTAAAATAAACAACCCAAAGCCTATATCCCTTCACATATGACATATAGGTAAAAATGTCATTATCCATTTTTTTTTATCCACTGATGTCGATATATAAACTGAAGTGTCATTGAATTAGGGATAGTAACCTAGTAATGTATTGGATCCCCTCTGGCCCTGATAACAGCTGCCACACTATGAGGCAAGGACTCCACAAGTTTGTGTAAATGTTTCACAGGTATGACGACCCAGACATCCTCCAGAGCTGTCCACAATTCTCTCAAGGTCATTGCTTGATGGGACACGGGCCCGAATTCTCTGCTCGATGGTATCGCAAAGATTTTCGATTGGATTTAAATCTGGGCTTCTAGGTGGCCAATTCATTATTTCTAAGTGAGCAGAATGCTCCTGCAACCATGCAGTAGCCAACCAGGACCTGTGAGATGAACAATTGTTTTGCTGGTAGATACCATCTTCATTGGGATACATGATGGCCATAAATGGGTGTAAATGGTCAGCCATGAGTTCTATGTACTGGGATACATTAAAAGTCATCAGTACACATATCAAAGGTCCCACAGATGTTCAACTGAAGACACCCCAGACCATTACTGAGCCACCACCAGTTTGTACTGTTCTTACTTGACATGCAGGATCCATGGTTTCATGGGGTTTCCCATCATTGTGATGAAGTTTAAATCGGGATTCATCACTCCAAGCTATCCATTGCCAATTTTCGATGGTCCAGTTTCAATGTTCTTTAACCCAGGCAAAGTGTTGAGCCATTAGAAGTGGGACTCTCGTAGGTCTCCAGCTACCAAAGCCGAGATGATGAAGTGAGCATTGCATTGTCTGTGCACTGACTTCCCAGCTGGAACCCATGTTCAAATGGGAGGTGATTTCATATAATGTCTGGCCCCTATCAGTCCATATAATGTGGGTCAGACAGTGAAGCCCATGATCATTCAAGGCTGGTTGTCCTTTGCAGTTTATCTGGGTGCTTGTGTTTTTTTTTTGCCAGAATTTTCATATTCCCGCAACACTTTTGAAACAGTCATATGAGAAAATCCAAGTTCGTTGACAATTTCAGAGATCGAGGTCCCATCTGTCAGGCACCTATGATCTGCCCTCTGTCAAATGCATCTAAATCCCATGCCTTTCCCATTATGCTTCTCACGACGAATGCTTGGGGAAGCGAAAGCTGACAGCTATATATGACCAGAGTTTCAGCCACGCATACGCACAAATGCGGGATTGCGGGACTGAATTTGGATAATGTCTCCTATCCCTAATTCAATGGCACTTCAGTATATATCATACTTAGTAGCAAAACTCTTTGGAGCTAGGCATATACACTGGAAGAAAGCTGTGCACCAATTCCATATAAATGATGCATAGAAAGTCCCTCTCTTGGTGCAAGTTGTTAGTAACTTTCAAAAGAGATAATTCTCTTCTGAAAGGGAACAGAAGGGATGGACTGCCAGATCAGTCTGGCCTATTTATCTGGACTACTATGGCTACTTTTTTGGTTTTTTCCTACCCTGTTGAGGAGTGGTGTTATTTTCACAGAATCTTGGATTTGGCCACTTATACAGAATGGAATATGTAACAGCTTTGAGTGATTTTAGATCCTGAATTTGCTGCACTGCTGGGTGTCTTTGAATGAAAAAAATACTGCTGTGTTTTCTGTTTGTTTATGGGTTGACAACCCTGAGCGAATAAATAGATTCACAGGATACCTTATATCAGTTGGTGGATAATCCTGATCAGAGCCCATCACAGGTACCTGAACCCAGCTTCTCTGGGCAATGCAAAACCTACACTGGAGGCAGTCCTATAAGCATGTATGGCTTAAGCCTTTAATAATAGGAGGGAACAGGTCTTTACTCCATGCCTACAATTAGGATTGCACAACAGTAGAAAGTTGTACTACATAGTTAATGTTTTGTGTGGGAAGAAACAAGTTGACACACAGGGATTAAGAGATAAACATGGTAAGGTAGTGAAGATTAGGATTTTGTTGTGGCAAGGTGGGCTGAGAACTTCAGAGGTGCTGTAAACAGTGTGGTTAGTTTTATACTCCATTTCACTTAAGTTGAGACCTAATATAAACAAATCATATGACAGAACAACCCTTTCCTAGTATCAATGCAAAAAGAAGTTACTGCTTTTGGTAACATTTTGAGGCCACAATTTTAAAGCAAGTGTGGATGTAAAACACAGTAGCAGAGATAGACAACCTTGTATCTCCAGTGCTAAATAAATGTCAGTATTCACTTTTCTAAATGTTTATGAACAAATGTGAACTAGTTAAAACATTATCAATGGAATCATTTCAATGAATTTAACTTTAAAATGAGATGCTTTTCAGTCCCTCATTGGCTGGAAATTGCTATGAGCATTACTATTTCTGCTAAGTCAAGAAGTTTCATCATCATCATCATCATCCTCAAGCAGCCATGGGCTACGGAGGTCGAACCAGAGACCACACAGTTTAATTCTCCAAGCATATCTGTCCTGAGCTACATCTGCTGCATCCGGCCACTGCACACTATTCTAACAAGGTCCTGTTTGACATTGTCTGCCCACCGCATCCTAGGTCTCCCCTTCCTTCTGAGGCCTCTAGGCACACTGTTCATAACCCTATTCGCCAATCTATAATTATCCATACGGGCAACATGGCCAAACCAGTGGAGTCTCTCTCTGCACAATATGCTGCTTAAAGGAGGTTGCAGACTCCTTTGCCTAACCTCATCATTAGTTACAAAGTTAAACCACCTAATACCCAAGATTACTGCGTAAGCATCTATAATCAAAAGCATCTAGTTTCCTGTTATCTTGTTTACACAGCGTCCAAGTTACACTACCATAACTAACCCTAGAAAGAACCAAACTATTATGCAGTCTAATTTTAGTCTTTAGGTGTATATGCCTAATTCTCCACAATCTCCATGGATTCTTAAAAGTCCCGGCAGCAATCCCTATTCGTCTGTTAATCTCATGCCGCACATCACCAGTATCAGTTACATAGCTCCCAAGGTAATTAAACTGTGACACCTGCTCAAGACTGTAACCATTCAGATTAACTGAATCACAACCTGCCTGACCAATTTTCATCACTTTAGTTTTCTCTCTGTTTATAACCAAACCTACTCTACTACCAGTCTCATCAACAGCTCGAATGAAAGAGTTCATCTCATCAACATCATTTGCCAAAGGGCTAAATCATCAACATAATCTAAATCAGAAATTTTCGTATCTCCAGCCCATTTAAGGCCAAAATCTTTCCCTTGAAGTGAATTTCGCATAACATAATCAATAACCAAGCTAAAGAGAAAAGGAGACAAAATGCACCCTTGTCGAACACCAGACGTAATGCTAAACCAATTGCTATAAGACTTACCAACTGTCACACATGACTCAGTGTTATTATAGAGAGCTTTCATTATGTTAACTAACTTGTCTGGTATACCATATGATATCACAATCAACCACAAATTATGACGATCAACAGAGTCGAAAGCCTTTTTGAAATCAACAAAGCAAAACTCTAAACATTTCTCAAGAATCTGCCTAAGTGAAAATATCTGATTAACACACATCCCCTACCACTTCGGAATCCACATTGTTCATCACGCAATTGACTGTCAATCAGATTCTTAATTCTATTAAGCACAATCATGGAAAGAACTTTACCTGGAACAGAGAGTAGGCTGATACCCCTATAGTTATCACAAGAACTGCAATCACCTTTTTTGAAAATAGGGATAATAATTGCTCTGGTAAAATCTTTAGGAACCATGCCTTTATCATAAAAGTTATTCAAAATTTCAGTCATCCAAGTGGTAACCGAAACATTCCCAGCTCTGAGCATTTCTATAGCAATTTCATCTACCCCTGGGGATTTATGAAGTTTAAGTTTAGAGATAGCCAAAATAACTTCAAATTGTGTTATAGGGCCAACATTAAAGCTGCCAATGCATCTATCATCATTACAAACAATGGGAGTGGAACTAACCACATTGTTTAGAACATCACTGAAATGCTTAGCACACCTAGTCATGACAGAATCCTCCCCTTCTATAACCTTACCTTTTTTATCCTTCAATCCTTGTATACCTGTCCGTTTTCTACCACACAAAACATTAACTATCTGGTACAGCTCTCTGCTGTTGTGCTGTCTAACTGCTTCCTCGGCTTTGTCAGCCAAACCATCAAGCCAAAGATTCTTATCAGTAGCTAACTGATCCTTTACACGTTTATTAAGCTCTCTCTAATCCTTTCTATTAGGACTAGTAAGGTACTGATTAAGGACATTCCTGCAGTTCCTTCTTTCTGAAATAAGCTCAAGTGCCTTAACACTTAAATAATTCTCCCTTCTCTGCTCCTTTTTTCCTAAAAGAGTACTGTTAGTTTCCAAAAAAGCCTGTTTAAAATGGCCCCATTCTTCCTCAACTTCAGTATTAAGCAAACCATGACTATCATAATGACTAAGTAACCTATCATGGTAAGCTTTAGCTATAACTGGGTCTTTCAGAGCTTCGGTATTAAAGGTAAATTTTTTAACCCTAGCACAACACTTTTTAAGTTTAAGTTGCAAGACACTTTTAACAAGGAAATGGTCAGATCCAATTTTAGCTCCCCTATATGCCCTGGTATTTTGAACAGAACTAGCCCATTTGCTGTTAATTAATATATAATCAATCATATTCCTATGCAGCCCATCAGGTGAAACCCATGTGTATTTATGTATGTCGCGGTGTTTGTAATATGTGTTAGTTATTCTGAAACCATTAAGTTTACTTATCTGTAGGAGACGTTGCCCATTGCCATTGCAGCTACCAATACCAAAAGGGCCTATCACCCCTCCCCAAAGATCAGAGTCAGTACCAACTTTGGCATTGAAGTCACCTAGAACAAGGGTAATATCTCCTTTCTTGACAGAATTCAAAATATCCGGAAGTTGTTCGTAAAACCTGTCCTTCTCATCCTCATCAGCAACCTCAGAGGGGGCATAACAGCAGATAACATTCAAGTCTTTAATGCTTGTCTGAAATTTTGCTGTAAGAAACCTTTCATTAATGCGCTCATATCCTAGAAGAGCATCACTAGCATGTCTGCTGACCACACCATGGTGATGCTTTCCATCCTCCCTCCCTGTAAAGAGAAATTTAAAGTTATTTTTAAGTATCTCACCTTTACCTGTCCATCTGGTCTCTTGCAAGCCTAGAATATCTAGGTTATAGCGCTGAAATTCCTGCATGAGGACATCAAGAGAATAATCTCTATGTAATGTCCTCACGTTCCACGTTCCTGCAGAGAGAAAATGATTAGTAGGATTTTTAAAGAAATTAGGTTTATTGAGATTGGTAGGGCCAACAATATCAAACAGCCCCCTGATTGCAGGCATGGGGCAAAGACCTGTTCCTCCTCTGCTAAAGGCTGAAGTCACCGGTGCTGGTAGGAACTTCAGGCACCACCTTTTCAAGTGGACTTTTTCAAGAGCCATATGGTCTGCCTGAGACACATTACTCCAGTTTAGGCTTGATGATGTGCAATTAGCTAAGTGAGGTTTAGGTACCTGCAATGGTCTCTGTTTAGGATTATCCACCAGCTGATATAAGGCATCCCATGCCTCTGTTCACTTAGGGCTGGCAACCAAGAAAACAAACAGAAAACACAGTGGCAGATTCTCCCTCAACAGAGGCTCACCAGTGAAGCAAGTCTAGGATTCATAATCAAGCTGAAATCCATAAACCAGTCCAGTCTAGTAGGTATAAATGGTCAGCACCAGGACCCTGTGAAGTTGACCACTCCTCAGCAGATATGAAAAAAAAAAAAAAAAGTGGCCATAGATGACCAGATCAGTAGGCCATACTGAACTGGCAGCCCTCCCCTTCCGTTCCCTTCCAAAAGAGAATATCTCTTTTGAAAGGTACTAACGGCCTGCACCACGAGAAGGCGGGGTCAGACATTAGGTGCTAGACCTGGCCGGTTCTGTACATCATCACTAGGGATTGGTACACAGCCCTCCTTCCAGTTTACGCCTAGCTACCATATTTCCATTTGCAGTTTCCTTTATTGGCCTTTCATCAACATTTGATTAAAACTTAATTTATGAGGAAACATCTCTTGTATGTGTTGTTTTTGTTGTACCCAAAACAGTAGCCATCTTGTCTTCTTTTAGAGTTGGTGGTTTCAGTTTTGTTTAGCTGTTGAAATTAATAAATTTCCTGATTATTAATATTAAGTGCTAATAAAGTTGGAGTACATCGTTTAACAACCCAATAAAGTAGACTAAATATATTTTTCAAGACCATTGCTTTGTTGAAACCAATATATCAGAGAAATCTTTCCTTTTCATTTCACATTGACAAGTACACTTGTAAGTAATGATGAGGCCTTTAGCCATAGACAAAGAGCTGTCTGTTTATATCAGGTCTCAAGTTAGGTGAAATGGAGTATTCTCCCATTGTTTTTTTTAATGAGGATGTGTTACTGGCTTTAGTTTTGGTTCTATATCACAATCTGAAAGTATTTTGGCTATCTCTAAATTTAAAACTGCATAAATCCCAGGGATAGATGAAAGGTAAACTGAAATGCATAGAGCTGGGAATATTTCTGTTTTGACATGGCTGACTGAAATATTGAATATAATTTATGATAAAGATTTTGTTCCTAAGGATTTTACCAGAGCTATTATTGGGATAAAAATTAGAAAATACTAAGATGCAGAAAGTAGATTAATTCTTCAATAATTATCATAAGAATGTGATCACTATTATAAAAAAAAAAGTGATCACAGTTTTTGTGATAATTATAAGGGAATTAGTCTCTTTTGTACCATGTAAAGTTCTTTGCATTATTGTGCTTGATAGAATTAAGAATTTGGTTGATAGACAACTGCACAATGAGCAGTGTGGATCCAGAAGTAGTAGGGAATGTATAGACAAAAAATTTTCACTTAATCAGATTCTTCAGAAATGTTTAGAGTTTCAGAAACCTATGGTTACTATCTTCATAGATTTTGAAAAGGATTTTGACTCTCATGATCATCATAATTTGTGATTGATCATGAGATCAGATGGCATACCTGACAAGTTAGTTGGCATTATGATGCCAACAAACATGTCAGGTATGCCATCTGATCACAAACATATTAAGAATTCACAAACATTAAATCCTCTACAATAACACTGAGTTGTGTGTGAGAGTTCATAAGGCTTGTAGTAGTTGGTTTAGCATCACTGCTAGCGGAGTTAGCCAAAGTGCATTTCACTCCTTTTCTATTTAGTGTGGTTATTGATTATGTTATGCAGAATTCCCTGCAAGGGGAAGATTTTGAATTTAAGGAGTCTAGAGATTTCAAACTTTCTTATTTACATTATGCTAATGATTTAGTCCTGTTGTCAAATGATGTTAATCAGATGAGTTCTTTCATTAGAGTTGTTGCATAGACTGCAGAAAATGTAGAGAATATATAATGTGATGGAAATTCATCAAGTGGGTTGTGCTTCAGTTGTTTTGAATGAACACCCTTGAGCAAGTGTCTCAATTTAATCATCTTGGGACTGTATAACAGATAAATTAATTTGATTACACAGTGATGACTAGTTAAATAAATTTAATCACAAACTTAACTATTTAAAACAAGTTTTAAATACCCTTAATTGCACTCATAAGCATAGACATAGGTACAGTTTATCTAACTTACATCATTGTAGTTTACAGCATGTAGTAGTTTCAGTTCATACTTCAAAGCACAATGTTACTTTCTCTTAATAAAGTTCAATATGCTGCCTTTACTGATATAGTGAACATTTAGTAGACAAGCAGGGTGTGATAAATTATTTATAGACAGAATTCACAAACATATTAAATTTAAATACAGTGCAGAAACACAAATAAACCCAGCTCTAAACAATAATAGTAACCCGAAAAAATTCACTATAAGCTATAAGAATTATTATATTGAAGGGTATTCATGAAATACTAATAACATTTTAAAATCATACAATATAAAGACTTCAAGTAATATAACTAACACTATTAAATTATTAATAGTAAACTAACAAGATAATAAACACCCCTCTGGTAGAATATACTCTATCTCTCTGAAAACAAGGTCACACTGTCTTATTGCAACTAATATTACAATATAATTTACCTATCATCAAATTAGACTATAAAATAATTGTCTCATCATCCACTAAATATCAATTCAATATCATGAAAAATGTAATCATCAATTTACATATAAAGAACCTTTGCTATACAAATATAGTCCCCCTACCTGCAGTATGAAACATTCTCATGCAAAATTACCACATCCCTACTATATCCAACTGCCAGGAGATCGATCGCCTAATAAACAGTTTTCTCATCACATCATGCTGCCTGACAATGACATCAACTGAAAGGTGTAGAAATACGTAGCAGGAATTTTAACTTTTTATAAGCTTTTAAAGTTTTCTTTAAAGTTTAAATGTCTTGAGTTAAACTGCAACTTTCTGATATACTTTTAAATGCCTGTAAAATATTAAGACTGGATTATAAAAAACTTGGGCCTTCTGGATATTTACCATTAGTACGGAACATTGATACTCACTCACCCTGCAGCCTGTTAAACATTGAATACTGTGCAAAAATAAAAGAACCGTGTTTCCAATATAAAAGAATCCACTAATGATGTCAATAATGGAATGTAGTGTTAAGTATACCAGCCAAAGTCAATGGACAAAAAGTTGTTATAACAAGCAAGCATCTGGCTTGGCAGGAGCATGCTCAGCGAGCTTACATTCAACTTCCGCTTAATGTTCAACATAACATATCAGTAAAGGCAGCACATCAAACTTTACTAAGAGAAAGTAACATTGTGCTTTGAAGTATGAGTTGAAACTACTATATGTTGTAAACTACAATGATGTAAGTTAGATAAACTACACCCATGTCTATGCTTATGAATGCTATTAAGGGCATTTAAAATTTGTTTCAAACAGTGAAATTTGTGATTAAATTTATTGTATAACAGCCATCCCATGGCCAAGTGGTTAGCACTCATGGCTACTGATCTAAGGAACCTGAGTTTGAGCCCCGGGTAAGGCATGGATGTATGTGCCGTTTTTCTGCTCAGGTCCCGCCATTCTCACAGACCTTCTACTGTGTCATATAAACTGACAGGCTCTTGTCAGACCTCTGTGGCAAGCAGCTGCTTGAGAGGATATTTATTTTATTTATTTATAACAGATACTAGTGATGTATAGTAAATAACAGATACTAGTGATGTATAGTTTTAAATTGTTTATGTATGATTTATTTTTATGTTAGTTGTAAAAAATTTCATCAACTTTTTAGCAAAAAAAATCGAGTGCAAAGGGTTAATAACAGTTTTCAGGCTGTAGATAAATTTGTTAAATCATCATTGCAGCAGAATTCTTGGTTGATATGGATGATTAATTTTTTGCTGTATGAAAGTTTAAATCGATAATACGGATTGGTGATGATTCTAGCTTCTTCAGAGATGGGAGTTGCATTATGGTTGATAACAATATTGCCTAAAGCTGTCAGTAATATTTTCTTCTTTATCATATTTGTGTTCTTTGATTCTTTCTTGTAATCTTCTTGAAGTCATGCCGAAGTATCCAAGTGATGATTTGATATTGACATTGGGGGTGAATTTTCTTTTAAAGGAATTAGGTAGACACATCCTGTTGAGATTAGTTGTCTCTGTCATTTCAAATTGATCTTGATAAAGTGATGGGAGATTTAATCATCACTTTGTAGTTGTAAGCTTCATGATATTTTTAACAGTATTGTTTAGAGCAGGTAAATGCAATATAGAGTTGGTATATTTGAAGAATATTGCGTGATATATTTGTACTATTTTAGTTTTTTACAATGTGATTCTCACCATCAATCTTGTTCTTAAAATTGTGTATGATGTTTTTTTTTTGATTTTTCACAACAATACCAACATGTTTGTTCATCAAGGATATGCTCTTCATTTTCTACTATTTAGAACTGTAAATGCATCTCTAATAACACTAAATTGGATTTTGTCAAATAATCTTCATTGACTTTGTACTGTACTTTTGCATACAAGAAAATTGATCTGCATCATGTACGATTTTATATCAGTGTTTAAAGGTGTGTTTAATCTTTTACATCTCTGTTGTATACACATCAAGATAATATAGAGGAAAAATTGTCATTAGCCAGGTGGGATCTGAACCCACGACATCCTGATATCATGCCATGTGCTCTGACCACTGAGGTACCAGCCGCTGAACAATCATCCACTATTAGTGGCTTTAAGAATTATATAGCATGATTGTTAAGCAGCTGGTAACTCAGAGTTCTTGAACACCTGGCATGATATCAGGAGGTCGTGGGTTCAGATCCCACCTGGTGAATGACAATTTTTTCCTCTATAATTATCTAACATATTGCTACAAAGAACAAATTTTTACCTGAAACAAGAAATGGAGTGTATTTTTGTAATTTTTTATTGGTACCATACTTTGAGAAAAGTCCAGACTTTTCACCAATTGTGCTGAATCGTATAAATAAGTCAACTTTAAAAAATTTTCAGAAAATAGCTAATTAACAGAAATAGGTTATGTTTAAATACCAAGTTAAACAGAATTTAACTCCGAATTTTATGAAAATAAAAATTTAAACAAATTTTATAAACATGTTAATTTTTTACAGTGGTGGTGAAAAAATCAGTGTTGGAAAATGTTATTGTAACATAACGAAATAACATAATAAAATGCTTTTTGAATAATGTTATGAATAATGTTAATGGAATTAAAAAATATTTATAATGATAAAACATACTAAATAATGGAAAAAATAATTTTGTTATTTCATTATTTTCAATGTTTTTGTGTTTTCAGATTTTTTTCGTTATAAGATACACTTAGAAACTTTTGTGAAACAGACAGATGTACAATTTACTTTTATGATCAATGTATAAAGCCCTTCAGTGACACTGCTTAATGATACATTTGTAATTAATTTGCAAAGCAGCTGTCTCAGCCAACTTCTTCACAACTGGTGTTCACAGAAAGGGATTTGTGATAGCCAGATAAGAACTGGAAAAGAAAGGATTAGTCTCCATTCATGCAGAAGGAAAACAGGGCAATTACAATAGTGCAGAAATCCTAAGTATATTACAAATCCCTGTGATCCACTTAAACACTTGGAGATGGAACTATGTAGGTGTGATAATTTTGGTGAAGAGAGAATTGGACCGCACCTTCTACATACGTTGAGAAAAATAAAAGAGGTAATTCTCATGTTTCAATTGAGCTGCTAGGACATCTTGTTTTTCTTCTCTGCAGCTCCTTTAAGAAGAGACTGCATAAATTTAAATAAGTAATGTTTTCAATTTCTTGTATCTTCTACTATGGCATATAAACTGACAGGCTCCTGTCAGACCTCTGTGGCAAGCAGCTGCTTGAGGGGGTATTTATTTTTTTTATTTTTATTAATTGGGTTATTTTTATGCTATTTGAAGTCTATTTCACAGAAAAGTCGTTTGATTTTCATGAGTACTTTTGAAAGCACAGCAGATCTCTTGTACGTGGACATATTGATAAAAATAGTTCATTGTGATCAAATGACTCAACAAATGACTGGAAATCTATCTTGATAAAACAAAAAAACTGGAGGGAAATGAAAATAAGATTTCAATTTTATAAAATGAATCTGAGAGAGAAAAGGAAATTTGTCCAAAAGAAAATATTTTTCACTACTGGAAAAATCAAGATGAAGCATTGTAATGAATTACAAGAATTGTTCAAGTAATACCTGCAAGTCTGATATCTGCACAGAAATTTTTTCTATGCTTGAACAGATTCTTTATAACAAAAGAAATAATTTAGATTCAAAATTAATAGAAGACATTTTTCTTATAATGATGAATAAAATAGTAGAATAACATTAATTGCATTATAATATAAAATTTTTGAATGAATTTTTTTTTCTTTTAATTTTACTGTGGCATATAAACTGACAGGCTCCTGTCAGACCTCTGTGGCAAGCAGCTACTTGAGGGGGTATTTATTTTTTTATTATGCATTATGATGTTAATATTTCTGAAAGGAATTTTACTTTTTTTTAAATTTCTTTTGAGTCATTTTAGTAACTTGATTTAAAAATATTAGTCTGTGCACAAAGTCATTATAGTACTAAGAGTTATGATCACATACTTATGCTCAGAAATTTTTATTTATAAAGCTCCATTTTATTCTCAATAATTCTCAAAATTTGGTTGTAAATATCAGGTAAAATTTGGTTGTACATATCCAGGGTTGTGGAGGGTTCACCCCCCTCCCCCCACCTGAAAATCAGGTTGTCTTATGTAAAATCTAAAACTTATCTACCTGCTTCGAAATCCAAAAAAAAATGTGTCTTTGTATAATTTTTATTTTCATCATTATCATCATCCTATAACACAGTCTGAAGTTATTTTTCAGCCATGGGCTACTGCTGGTTGGGCCTCTTCAGCCATGGGCTATGGAGGTTCGACCAGATTGCACAATTTAGCTCTCCAAGTATATATGTTCTAATCAATATCTTCTGCATCTCTCCACTGCATACAAATTCTAACAAGGTCCTGTTTGACATTGTCTGCCCACCACATTCTAGGTCTCCCCCTCTTTCTGAGGCCTTTAGTCACACTGTTCATAACTCTATTCACCAATCTATAATTATCCATACAGGCAACATGACCAAACCAATGGAATCTCTCTCTGCACAATATGCTGCTTAAAGGAGGTTGCAAACTCCTTTGCATAACCTCATCATTAGTTACAAAGTTCAACCACCTAAAGCCCAAGATACTACATAAGCATCTAGAATCAAAAGCATCTAGTTTCCTGTTATCTTATTTACAAAGCATCCAAGTTTCACTACCATAACTAACCCTAGAAAGAACCAAACTATTATACAGTCTAATTTTAGTCTTTAGGTGTATACGCCTATTTCTCCACACTCTCCATAGGTTCTTAAAAGTGCCTGAAGCAATCCCTATTCGTCTGCTAATCTCATGCCGCACATCACCATTATCTGTTACATAGCTCCCAAGATAATTAAACTGTGACACCTGCTCAAGACTGCAACCATTCAGATTAACTGAATCACAGCCTGCCTGACCAATTTTCATCACTTTAGTTTTCTCTCTGTTTATAACCAAACCTACTCTACTACCAGTCTCATCAACTGCTCGAATGAAAGAGTTCATCTCATCAACATCATATGCCAAAAGGGCTAAATCATCAGCATAATCTAAATCAGAAATATTCATATCTCCAGTCCATTTAAGGCCAAAATCTTTCCCTTGAAGTGAATTTCGCATAACATAATCAATAACCAAGCTAAAGAGAAAAGGAGACAAAATGCACCCTTGTCGAACACCAGAAGTAATGCTAAACCAATTGCTACAAGCCTTACCAACTCTCACATATGACTCAGTGTTATTATAGAGAGCTTTCATTATGTTAACTAACTTGTCTGGTATGCCATATGATCTCACAATCAATCGTAAATTATGGCTATCAACAGAGTCCAAAACCTTTATGAAATCAATAAAGCCCGTAATCAAAGGTATTTGAACTCTAAACATTTCTCAAGAATCAGCCTGAGTGAAAATATCTGATCTACACATCCCGTATGACTTCTGAATCCACATTGCTCATCACGCAATTGCCCATCTAGATTCTTAATTCTATTAAATACAATCATGCAAAGAACTTTACCTGGAACAGAAAGTAGGCTGATACCCCTATAGTTATCACAAGAACTGCAATCACCTTTTTTAAAAATAGGGATAATAATAGTTCTAGTTTCTCCTTAGGAACCATGCCTTTATCATAAAAGATATTCAAAATTTCAGTCATCCATGTGGTAACCAAAACATTCCCAGCTCTAAGAATTTCCGTAGTAGTTTCATCTACCCTGGGGATTTATGTAATTTTAGTTTAGAAATAGCCAAATTAACTTCAGACTGTATTATAGGGTCAACATTAAAGCCAGTAATGCATCTATCATCATTACAAATAATGAGAGTAAAACTAACCACATTGTTTAGAATAGGGGTTCTCAATGTGGGGTACATGGTAAAAAAATTTTTGGGTGCGTTGTGAGAGCTCAAAAGTCTAGATCTAGTAATAAAATCGCTAAGTTGGCAACATTGCTACTAATTAATTTCTGAGAACTGAGTGACGAAGCGTGGCGCTGTAGTTCATGTCTCTACACATTTATCAATCCTTTTTTGCCGAAAACAACCTTGAATGGAAAAATTGTATTTCTGTATGTACTGACAGAGCAAAAGCAATAAGTGGTTATATCACAGGACTAGCAGGTCGTATAAAACAAGTTGCACCAGAATGTAAGTTCACTTATTGTTGTCTTCACCATGAAGCAGTGATAGCTAAATTTCTCCCTGATGATTTAAAAAGAGTTCTGGATGAAAATGAACAAATGGTTAATTTCATCCAAACCTGACCATTGAAGTCTCGACTTTTTTCAATTATGTGTGAAATGTGTAGCCTGCATAAGAGATTGCTGCTTCACATAGAAGTACATTGGTTGTCACAAGGAAATGTTCTTTGCTGTTTATTTGAACTCCACAATGAAGTACGCCTTTTTTTCATGGACCACGAGTTTCGACTTTCTTTGAGACTACAAGACTTAGAATGGCTTCAACAGTTAGCATATTTAGGTGATATTTTTGAAAAAATTAATATTTTGAACTTATCATTGCAAGGAGACAATGTTGATGTGTTCTATGTTGAGAAGAAAACAGAGGCCATGATGACCAAAATTGCTCTCTGGGAAAACGGAATAGAAAAGAACAGCTGTGACCAATTTCAGTGACTAGATTCATTTCTTTAAAAAAAATCAGCAAACAATTGCAGACTTTGAAGACATCAGACAACAAATAATCATTCACTTAAGCACTCTTAAAACTCTTATAAGGCAGTATTTTCCACCCCCTGATGAAACGCAAGAATGGATTCGAGACCCCTTCACATTTGATTTGGAAAAATGTAAGCTTCCATTGTCCAATAAAGAAGAGTTGATTGAGATATCTTGTGACAATATTTAAAAAGCATTCATTCCAAAAAGCAATTGACAAGTTTTTGGATTGGAGATATCCGAGTTTGTCAAGAATTACAGTCAAATATTTGTTACCTTGCACAACTTATTTATGTGAAACTGTTTTTTTTTCCCATCTTTAACTGCTTTAAAAAATAAATATAAGAACAGGCTGGACGTTGAAGATGATTTGCGACTCTATCTTAGCAAGATAACCCCAAGCATTGATGAACTTTGCAAGCGTAAACAAGCGCAACCATTTCACTGATTACCAGTAAAATGTTTAGAATTTTATAAGATTTGTTAAATTGTTTTTGTCATTTTTTTTGTGTTTAGCGATATATGTAATTTACGAATACAAAATTAATGTGTATATATATATATGTTTGTTTTATTTTATTCCCATTGTTATACTATAACTATAGTTTTATCTATCTACACAAGGGGTACACCAGTTACATACACATTTCCTGGGGTACGTGAAGCATAAAAGGTTGCGAACCACTGGTTTAGAACATCACGAAAATCCTCAGCCCACCTAACCATGACAGAATCCACGCCTTCTATAACCTTACCTTGCTTATCTTTCAATCCCTGTATACCTGTCCATTTCCTACCACACGAAACATTAACGCTCTAGTACAGCTCCCTGCTGTTGTGCTGTCTTAACTGCTTCCTTGGTTTTGTCAGCCAAGCCATGAATCCAAAGATTCTTATCAGCAGTTTAACTGATCTTTTACTGGTTTATTAAGCTCTCTGTAATGCTTTTTATTAGGACTAGTAGGGCATTGATTAAGGGCATTCTTGCAGTTCTTTCTTTCTTTCTGAAATAAGCTCAATTGCCTTATCATGCAAATAATTCTGCCTCCTTTGCACCTTTTTCCCTAAAAGAGTACAGTTAGTTTCAAGAAAAGCCTGTTTAAAACGGTCCTATTCTTCCTCAACTTCAGTAGTAAGTGAGCCATGACTGTCATAATGACTAAGTAACCTATCATGGTAACTTTAGCTATAACTGGGTCTTTCAGAGCTTCAGAATTAAAGGTAAATTTTTTAATCTTAGCACTAAACTTCTTAAGTTTAAGTTGCAAGACACTTTTAAGAAGGTAATGGTGTCAGATCCAATTTTAGCTCCCCTATATGACCTGGCATTCCTAACAGAACTAGCCCATTTGCTGTTAATTAATATATAATTAATCATATTCTTATGCAGCCTATCAGGTGTAACCCATATGTACTTATGTGTGTTGTGGTGTTTGTAATAAGTGTTAGTTATTCTGAAAGCATTGAGTTTACTTCCCTGTAGATGTTGCCCCTTGCCATTTCAGCTACTAATACCAAAAGGGCCTATCACCCTTCCCCAAAGGTCAGAATCAGTACCAACTTTGGCATTGAAGTCACCTAGAACAAGGGTAATATCTCCTTTCTTGATAGAATTCAGAATATCCTGAAATTGTCCGTAAAACCTATCCTTCTCATCCTCATCAGCATCCTCAGTGGGGGCATAACAACATATAACATTCAAGTCTTTAATGTTTGTCTGAAATTTTGCTGTAAGAAACCTTTTATTAATGCACTCACATCCTAGAAGAGCATCACTGGGGTGTCTGCTGAGAAACAGACCTGCGCCTTGGTGATGCTTATTATCGTCTCTCCCTGAAAAGAGAAATTTAAAATTATTTTTAAGAATCTGACCTTTGTCCATCTGGTCTCTTGCAAGCTGAGTATATCTAAATTATAATATTGGAATTCTTGTGCAAGGACATCAAGAGAATAAGCTCTGTGCAGTGGAATGTTTAAAGAAACTGTTGATTGAGAGAGGGAATGCTGACAATATCAAACAACTTCCTAATCGCAGGCATGGGGCAAAGGCCCATTCTTCCACCTCTAAAAGCTGAAACCATCTACACTGGAAGATTTCCTCCAATGTAGAATTTGACGATGCCAGTAGAAGCAAGAGTTCGGGTGCCTGTAATGACCTCTGCTCAGGATTATCCGCCAGCTGATAAAGGATATCCTGTGAATCTATGCAGCTGGAGCTGTCAACCCACAAATAAACAGAAAACACATTGGAAGACTCTCCCTCCACAGAAGCCCACCAGTGCAGCAAAGTCAGGATCCATAGTCAAGCTCAGAGCCTTATTACAATCCAGTAAGGGACCTGGGTTCGAGTCCCGGCAGAAGGCATGGTTGTGTGTGTTGTTTTTTCTGCTGAGGTCTTGCCATCCTCTCAGACCTTCTACTCTGGCATATAAACTGACAAGCTCCTGTCAGACCTCTGTGGCAAGCAGCTGCTTGAGGGGGTATTTTTTTTAAGTTTATAATGTCAGCTTTGTGGTTGACCACTCCTCAGCAGGGTAGGAAAAAAAAAGCAAAAGTAGCCATAGTTGTCCAGATCAGTAGGCCACACTAATCTGGCAACCCTCCTCTTCCATTCACTTCCACAAGAGAGTATCTATTTTGAAAGGTACTAATGGCCTGCAGCACGTGAAGGCGGAGTCAGACATTAGGTGCTAGTCCTGGCCGGTTCTATGCATCATCACAAGGGGTGGTGCATAGCTCTCCTTCCAGTGAAATACCTAGCTACCATTTACAGACTTTAAAATTTTAGCCCCATATTTTATGCCCAACACTGAAAAGTATATGTAGAGAAAACAACTATAAAATTATATTCAGTATGGAATATAATTTTAATCATTTTTTTTCCAAGGAAACCCTACTCAAATCTTATTCTCATACTCAACTCCCCCCCACCCCCACCCCAAAAAAAAAGGAAAAAAAGAAAACTATAATTTTGGACCCCCTTTAAACTAAATTCTTGAACCCTCTTTGATGCAAAATTCTGGGACCCCTTCCCCCGAAATTAAGTTCTGGTAAGATCCTGTCTTCAGTAGTTTTGATTGTATGACTTACTTACATTATTAGAAAACTTATAGTGGTGTCATCCTATTTATTCATAATTGGGTCCCCTAATTGTAATTTTTACTTCATTATTTTTAAGCAATGATTTTTAAAAATCAGTAGCAGAAAAGGCAATAAATCCATGCATGCAATTCTATTTGCATACATGGATTTATTTCGTTATTAAAAATTATTATTGATAATTTTACTTTTTTCGAAAATTTTATTTTTTTTAACAAGTGGATTGATTGAACTGGTGTGAAGCATTGGAAGACACTACTGTCTAAATATATAATTAAAATGATAACATATATTTCATAATATTGAATTTGTGGTAAAATATTCAATATAACGTTATTGTAACATTATAATGAAATTTAAAGTTTGCTATAACAAAGCGAAATTAAATTTTTGGTTGTAACAAAAATATGATGAAACGTTTTTCATTTCATTTGCCAACACTGGAAAAAATAGATCTGAGTATTAAAGCTTAATTTTGGAAAACCTGATCCATAAAAATGGTTAAATTATATGTTAATCAAAAGGAAATCTCTTTCTGAATAATGTAATATTTATTTGAAAGATTATTTTTATTTCTTTTTATAATTCTTTTCAGAATGGTATATTTTAAAACAGGGATCAGTGTTATGTGACTTTGACTGCTCACATTTACAAGATTTTATGTACCATTTATGAAGTGGAGGAACAAAATCTTGGCTTTATTTTGTACTATGCATTTGTTCTTTGGGTGGTGAATTTTGGGCACTTTGGCAAAGTGCCAAAAAGTTAGTGTACCAAGGAAAAAACAATGTCGGTATCCTCAGAGTGGCACAGCCAAAACACAAGGGGCCATGGGGAATAAACTCTTTTAAAACCATTCAATATAACTTTAAAAAGCATAGCAGGAGGGGGTTAAAAACCCTAGCCAAAATTGCCCTTCCACAGGAGGATTGATTTCCATGCCAAGGAAGTCCTTTTTGCTTCCATATCCAAGACCTCATTCATTTTCAGGAAACAATAAATGATAAAATATTTTTGACTTGAAAATGAAGAAGTTATTAAAAAAAACATATGTGCCTTTCTAGGTTACTAACTTTAAAAAAAACAATCCCATAATTCGCTGAAAATGGTTAGGAGTTACGAATGCTGATTTAAAATATTTTTGTGGTTTTCATTTTTTGAAGATTGTTATAGTTATATGTATTTATTATCATTATATTTGTATTTTCATTTGGGGGAAGGAATAATAAAGAAATCACAGAAGTCTCCAATAAAATGTCCTCTTGTAATGAAACATCTTACTATATATTTTTGTGTGTTTTACCCACTCTATGTACATCAAAAACATAAAACTAATTCGATGAAAAAAATATCCATAGCTAAATGTTGTAGGCCTCTGATAGTCATAGCCAGCAATGTATCGTGACTGCAAAATATCAATAATGACATATGAATATATAGGGAATAAAATCAATAAATCGATAAAAGCAAAAATTAATAGCCAGCCATTGACACAATCATAATGTAGCATAACTCTGAAAGTTCTAAAGGGATAAAAATCAATAAATTGTTAGAAATAAAAATGAGATAAAAAGTTGTAAGGTGGCCATTGCATTGTCACGATTAGTGATGTAGCAAAGATTTGAGCTCCAAAAGATTGATACATATAAATATACAGAGATACAATCATATTAGATCTATAGAAATAAAAATGAAGTTTTAATTTTAAAAGTACAAATAAAGTATTAACTCATTTTAAAAGTTATTCAATGATGTTATATGCAGCACACCATGCTGAAGCTTCCTACTATTTACTGCCATCTGCACCTTCTAGGTTGTGACCTAGTTTACCAGCAGTTCTGCACAAACAAATTGTTTAATTATAGTTTCGATTTCAGTAGTATAAAATGCATAAAATGCTAGGATAAATTAAAAATAATTCTAGGCATATTTAAATACACTGCTAGCCATTAAAAATGCAACACCAGGAAAGACAAGAGACATCAAAGCCATATTTGGTGAATGCATAGCTTATGTTACAAGGATCAAATGATTACAAATACAACTCGGTTAGACTTGTGGAATACAAAGAAATCAGTATCTTGTATAGCCACCATGAGTGAAAATAACCGCTTCTACATGACCCCCTACACAGTGTTTGGGGAATGTCAATCCATGCAATTTCAATACGTAGCCAAAGTTCATCTGTTGTAGCAGCTGCTGGTTTGCTAGTCATCGTGAGATCATGGACCAGACACGTTCAATTGGGGACAGATCCAGTGCACGCACAGGCCAAGGCAGAACTGTCACATGGTGGCTATCCAGGAATTGTTGGACGACGCATGCCACATGTGGATGGACATTGCCCTGTTGGTAAATGGTGCCAGAGAGCCCCTGAAGATAAGGTATGACCAGACAACACCTCAGTGATGTAACACTCATTGTTCAAAGTACCGGTAATGCGTATGAGGCGCTTGCCTGAGTGGAGTCCAATGGCACCCCGTACCATAACACCAGGGGCAAGGCCTATATGGCGCTGAATCATGCATTTCTTACCGAGACTGTTGCCGCAGTACCGCCAGATATGGATTCATTCATCATGGTGCTGCATACTGAAGTGGGATTCGTCTGACAAGATGATGCGATGCCATTCGTGCACCCATGAGCGATGTTTTTGGCACCATTGCAATCACATATGCCTGTGTTGTAGAGTCAATGGCAGCCAAAGCACTGGCCACCTAGCAAAGATGCCCTGTTACTGTAGACAATGTCAAACCCTACGTGCAGACACTGGTTGATGTGCAACACATCCTAACTGTTGAGCTAAGGTGTTTGATGTGGCTGTACGATCATTCAAAGCCATGCGCACAATATATCTGTTTTCTCGTTCATTTGTGCAACATGGCCATTGAGATCCATCATGTCAGTGAGTTCATTCCTCCTCTACCCACTGATGCCATATTCTCATCACTGTGGCAACGTTCCGTCCAACGCGGGGGGTGGCTCAGTAGGTAGCGCACCAGGCTCGTAATCTGTAGTTCCGAGGTTCGAGTCTGGGTTAGCATTGAGATTTATCTCCACAAAATTTCCTGCCCTGTCCACAATCAGTAGGGGACACTGATGGGCTTGGAAAGGTTGCCATCTGTTGTATGGGACATTAAGCCATGGTCCTGTGTATGGGAGAGACATACCCTGTGTACGTTAAAGAACACACTGGATGGCCTTGACGGGAGGCTGCCATTTGTCTCCCAACAGTTGTTCTAGTGAGTCCCCTCCATCAACCTTCTCTGAGCCTTTGGGGTTCATGTGACCTGGCCATTTAACCCAGTGTGCAAAAAAGTGCCGTTCAGAGGTAAAACAACCCAACTGTCTAACATGAGCACCGATGTCTTGGTATGATAATCTGCCTTCCCGTAATCCCACAATTCTCCCTAAATCAAAGTCAGAAACCTGGTCATATGGATGCTGTGTTCTTCGATGGGGCATACTTTATCCTTTAGTGCACAAAAACTGCAAGCAAACACAATTCCAGTACTTTACACCAGCTTTTTTTAATCTCCTCTTATACCACTTCCAGGGAGCGTTACTGTCATACACGATACCATAAACCCACACATTGGTGTTGTATTGCCTTGTGAATACACTCTTCTCAATGACTTACCAACTGTCAGTAGACAAAGAGAAAGATTCTGCTGTTGGATTTCAACAGAGAGAAGTTGGATTCATCAGAAAAGACAACATTGTACAATTTGCCGTACTGCTGCCGTCACTGGATGCCACCACTGCAGTCTGACTGCTTTGTATTGGGATGTTAGTGGCAGTCTTAGCAATGGCTGGTAAGCATGTTGTCTGAATTGCAATAAATGGTGTTGAACTGTTATTGCCAACGTTGAAAAATGTGTTACTGACCTCCACTGTTGAGCCAAGGCTTTAGACGGTGCAGAGCGATCTGTTATAGCCAACCTCCGAAGATGGTGATCTTCCCATAGGATTGCCTGTGAACAAGGTCCAGAATTTTCCCAGCATGTTCATTGCCCATCTTTGAACCATTCTCTGCATATTCAATGCACAACAGATACGCTATGCTCCAAATGAGCCATTTCTCAATAGGAAAGATTGCCTTCTCTCATTGCCAACAATAAGTCCTCTGTCGAACTTGCTCACCTGGAACCTGTAGAATGGAGCTCACACCAGTCTGAATGCAATATCTTAACATTTACACAAGAACTGATAAGCTGAACACTGCTACTGCCCCTTTAAATACCTGGGGGAAGGGTCCAGTCACACCCTTTCCAGAATGTTCTCATTGGCCTGTAGCCAACATAACTGCACTGATGACCTCAATATTCTAATCACTTCTTCAGTAGTAGATGCTAAACATGCCCCATACAAGGCACAAACCTTACTCTATTCTTTCTTGGTGTTCTGATTTTCATGAACAGCAGTGTATATTTTAATATTTTTCTGTATTTTTTAGGCAGCAGATCCCTGGCCATCTTCCAGTCCTGTTGCTGTCAGTGATGAAGATCCATGGAAGACTCCTGTAGGAAATAGCTCTCCTACCAGAGTTCCTACTACAACAGGTAATGTGTGATTTTCTCGTTAAAAATTTTAAAATGCCCTTTTTTTTATGTATTATATTAACAACTGCAGTAACTGACACAAAAATCACTGTTCAAACTAAAACTGTTTATCTTAACGGTAAAACAACATTTACTGCAAAAAAATGAATGGTTGTATTCAGGAGGTATAAATTCATGGCTGACTCTGCCAAAACCCTCTTCTTTTCCAGCTAGCTCTTGTTCCTATAATGCAACTGAACATTCATCTGTGAGTTACTATTGTTGAACTTTTAAGCATAGTAATTATGAAAAATTTTCATAAATATGCTGTAGAACCTTCCTAATATATCATTCTCAACAATATATTTTTACAAGAAAGGAGATGCATCCAACACAAAGGTAATGATAACCTAGAACCTTCATCTTGCTTGTCTTAGTTTCTCATATTTTTAAAAGATCACTATAATGAGAGAAAAATTATGTACTGCAGTGGTGTTCCATTCCAGCTATCTGTGGAGATAGTTACACATGTATGGTATATTTATTTTGTGAGGTAGGATCAGACAATACCAAAGACACACTAATCATATTTAAGTGGCAAAAATCTGTTCCTTATCTTCTTTAAGACTTAAGCTACCATCATGTCACCATTATGATGGATCATTATTTCAAAAACCATATTCTAAAATTGATGAAGCAGGTGCTTCATCAATTTTAGGAGCCATCATTTTATTACTACAATTATTAATATACGATCAAGAGGAATACTAATAGAAATTATGCCCAATTTGTTTGATCCGTTTTAATTACTGCTATCCTACTCATTCTTCCTCTACCTGTGCTAGCAGGAGCAATTACCAAGCCTACTTGAAACAAATTACTTCTATCTAAGATTAATAATGTCCACAGAAGGGTTGAGATAATTGTGATGACTTCAGATCATTACCAGTAAGGCATCTTGTGCATTCATCTATTTCAGATAGACAATATAATAAATTGAAAATATGGTGGTAGATTCACTCTCGACAGAGACCTGATGGTACAGTTAATCCATAAACCATGGTAAGATAACCATTTCAAGTCAGTCCAGATGATTTGCCCCTTGGTGCGAGCTCATGTAAGTGGTGGGGGGACCACCCTGTGAAGGTTCTTGCTGGTTCAGACACCTTTACAGGCTCCTGAATCTTCTCAATGTGTTTGCCATGCATGGAGATCTGTGTCCTGGGAAAGGAGGATCCTGGCAGTTGCTCAAGGGTCATTATCTTTCCTCAGTTCATGACTGGCAGAGTCACTTTTGGCTGTCTTGCCATTGGGGAGACTTTTCGCGAGGCTGGGCAGCAAATTCCAATCCGCTGCGACACACTGCTTTGGCCTCTGCTTCCAGTAAACAAGAGTTCTTGGGGTGTGACCCCAACCCCCAAGACCAATCGACTGGTGGGCTGGACCTGCTGGGGCCAGCTATATAGAACAGTTAGTACCTTGCCCACTTCAAGGTATAGGTTTGCGAGTTTCCCCACACATTTTTATTCTTTAAAAGTTATCATTTCTTTGTGAGGCCAAATTGGTTCTTCACAATTGTTTTTTTTTTGCTTAGTGTTTTTATGAGGACTGTTTATTTTCCCACGCTACTCTTTTAATTTTCCTTTTATTTATGTGTGAGGGCATGGCTCACTGTCTGTATGGGTAATTTAATAACACGATAATGCTGTGGTACAAAAGTTAAAACATTCTTCCAGAGGAGTAGTTTTTCAAGCTCAGGGAAGTGCTGTACATTACCATTAACTATAATGGAATATACTTAAAACACCACATTAAAATTACCCCAATTTTTACATTCATACTCAAGGTTAACTCTTCAATATCAGAGACCAACTAGAGTTACATATAAAAATGAACATATTTACCAAATTGCTGGTACAATTGCATTATCAGCGATGATGTCATGCTGCAGTTGGTGAATAATAAATGCTACCAGTCCTGAAATGGTCCTCCTGTAGTTTTACAATATGTGCATATATAATATGAACTGAAGTACTTCTTTACATTCCACATTCAGGTCAAAAACTTCTTTCAACACTGGTGCTTGAAATGCAATTATACTACCAGTTGTTCGTGGTTTTTATCAGTTCAATATTTTATGCCAGATGTTGTTATGCAGTACTTTTTCCACGTAATTGCATAATTATTACACATTGAAAATATACAAGGAAATGGTATCTTCCGTTGCACATTCGTTAACGTAAGGTAATAAACAAACAGTTGACATACGGTGATTAGCACTTTTTTCCCCGCTTGAAAAGGATCTTAGTAACTTGATTACCGGAAGTCAGCAAATGTCATTATAACCCATTGTTTAACGTAGGTAATGCCATTGCTTTCAAAATGTTAAGAAACTTTAAAAACATCTAAAACGAGAACCTCACAGGTTCATAAGCTATGCTTTTCACCACGAACTCATAACACCTGGCATCCTCAGGCAAGGGAGATGGTAAAGAATTGATGGTTTTAAGTAGCCGCCGTCGGTCTGACCCAGCCCAATGCGTGATCAGTGTTGCGTGCGCAATTCATGACGAATGCTGCAACAGGAGATGGCATGCCGACGGAAGGGGTGGAATCTCAGTATTGCAGGCTTCGTCAAGATGCTTGTGAATAAGTAATGTCTCGGCATATTGCAATTGGAATTTTGTTTTTGGGGCTATACCAGGTTTAAAATTAATTTTGCCAATTTTAATATTGTTTTCAACTATTATTTTTGATAACGCTGTTGTAAGGTTCTTTATGCTTATATCTGTAAAATGTTAGTGCATCCGTGTCTCATATTGTTTATATGTTTTTCCTGTGTATTTATTTTTTACCCCCTAGTAAGTTATCAGGGTCAGGGATTTCAACTTCATATACTCCCCCTGTGGGGGGTTTCGGATCTCTATCATTTAGGACTAAATTTTTAATAGAATGGGTAATGGTGCTGGGTAATATAATGTTATGTTTACTTAAAGAGTTCTCAAGTGATTTTGTTTTAGTTTTCATGTAAGGGAAACTAACAGCATATTGATTTTTACTTTGTATTTGCTGCGGATTAGGTTGAGTATCCATATTTAATGTATACTTCACAGCTCTTTCCCATTTTTGCAATAAATTACTTGGATACTCTGCTTCCCCTGCGGTTTTTCGAATGTATTGTAATTCTTTTTGGAGTGTTATTCGTTGAGAGCAGTATCTGTAGGCTCTAACATAATGAGGGATAATACTTGCTTTTTTATATTTCATAAATGAAATATAATTCATATAAAATTATATTTCATAGATGAAATATAAAAAAGCAAGTATTATCCCTCATTATGTTAGAGCCTACAGATACTGCTCTCAACGAATAACACTAACATTTAACCTTGAGTATGAATGTAAAAATTGGGGTAATTTTAAGGTGTTGTTTTAAGTATATTCCATTATAGTTAATGGTAATGTACAGCACTTCCATGAGCTTGAAAAACTACTCCCCTGGAAGAATGTTTTAACTTTTGTACCACAGCATTATCTTGCTATTAAATTATTGTAGAATTTTAGCTGTGTTTAAACTTATTATTGTCTGTATGGGTATAGTGCCCATGCAGCCCTGGTTCCCAACTGAGCACCAGGGCTGCATGGTGTTCATGGGGCACCCCCTTGGACTGCAAGGAAGGTGGGGACCACAGGGGCTATGGCCCCCTCCAAATGACCCACAAGTATTTCATTTTTTCATTTCAACAGCCAGCCAATTTCTTTTCAAAGAAGGCAAATCCCTAATGCCTTCAGTATCCCATACGAAGGCAAATGTAAGGATATATAAAGTATTTTATATTCCAGAAATGACACTTTTCACTACAAAATCCTTTGTATTTCCCTAAATGGGAACCACACTAAATTAAACATAAGATCAATTAAAGAAATTGATTTGATCAATGCCATCAAGATGGCTTGACATGAGCCTCCATCTTCTTTGTTGTCTAAGCTGTCGTCTCCTTTGTCTGTGTCTTAGTCCCCAAGATTCCTGATCATCCACTCCATGGGGGATCAGGTAATTGGGAGCATGTCCCCATTTTTTATTAATAAAGGTTTGGAAGGTCTTGTGGGTTTGCTGAAATCTGTCAAGCACTTGCGATCTGGTCAAGCGCTTGCAAGTTTAGATCGCTTGTTCAAAACATTCAGAACTCTTCCTTAAGATTACAGAGATTAGTGGGGTGGCCATCACAGTCCCACCCCACAAAACTTTGAATTTCTCTCAGGGTGCAATCTCTGAGAGGAGACTTCTCAAAGTCACTAAGGAAGAAATCCTCTCAGAACTCTGAGAGGAGACTTCTCAAAGTCACTAAGGAAGAAATCCTCTCAGAACTCATCTCCCAAGGAGTAGCAGCAGTCCATCAGGTTTCAACGCATTGTGATAGGAAATTTGTACCCACTTGGGTACTGATTTTAACTTTCAAAATGCTACACCTGCCTTCTTCCATCAAGGTAGGTTATTTGCATTGTGAGGTATGGCCATATATTCTGAAACCTCTGTGCTATTTTCAGTGCCAGAGATACAGATCGTGGACACAGACATGGCAAGCTGTGTGTGTGTGAATTGTAGTGGCGACCATCCAGCATATTCGTGCAACTGTCCCAAGTGGGAAGAGGGAAAGGAGGTGCAATGCTTCAATACCATTACCAACATATCTTATCCTGAGGTGGGAAAACTCACTGCACCACCCACCTGGCAAGGTTTCCTTTGCCTGTGTTATTTCTTCTGGCAAAAACAGATCATTCTTAAGTTTCCCTAATTTATTTAATATTATATTTGTAGGATTCCTTTCTATTGGTTGGCATTTTAATTGACTCAGAACTTCCTGTATTTTTATATTATATTGATCCTTATCCATTATTACCGCTTGATTAGTTTTATCTGCTAACACTATTTTAATCTCTTTTTGCACCTTTAGCTCTCTAAGTATCTTTATATCTTTATTCGATTTACTTCTGTTTTGTTGTTGTGAACTTTCGATGGACTTGTATATCCTAAATCTTTCTTTATCTTTATATTTATATGGAATGCTAGTAAGGGACTGTTCAATTTGTGGGATGACCTTAAAAGGATCGATGGATTCATTATCATATGCAAATTTTGCTTCCTTTTGCAATATACGTTTCTGTTCATTACTTAATTGATACTGTGATAAGTTTACAAATTGATTATTGTCCTTTTTATCAGATTCTATTTTTACTTCCTTATAATTTCTATTTCTCTTATTTATTAATTTTTGTAATTTTTTATTATGCGTTTTCTCTATTCTAATTTTTTCCTTTTCTATTTTAAATGCTATTCTACCCATTACCTGTGTAAGATTATTGGTTTTAAGTTCAAGATACTTTTGATATACTACTTTTTCTTTCCTACGTATATCATCCCGCAAATTTTGAATAGTCTATTTAACATTATTTTATCAGCTTTTTGAAGTGTATGTTTCATCTCTAAACTATATTTTCGTTTATTAATTTTTAAAAAATTCGGTATTGCAGCTTGCCTTTTACATGTGAGTAAAAAATTAAGGGTAAGTATGAGTCGCATTAGCAAGACTCGCATTTTACTAAATTCCTTCCTCCCCCCTTTCTCTCTCTGCAGGTTTAACTCGTGTGCTATTCATTCTAAATTCATTTGCTAAATTCATTTCAATTCATTTACTAAATTCATTAGATACAGAGACTTATTGTACAGTATTTATTCGTGTTTTATTAAAAGAGTTTTTATCCTACTGTGCCTCGTAATATTTAGAAGGTATAAAACTACTAGAAAAATCCAGATAAATGCCAAGAAGATCCTCACAGCAACTAAACCAGGCCTCCAGTTTATAGATAAGCAAACTTGGTGGTGGAATGAAAAAATCCAAATTGCAGTGAACACCAAAAAAGAAGCATACAAGATCTTACATCATTCTAGAACTGATGCCAAACTCACTCACTACCACCAGCTCAAATTTGCAGCAAAGCGAGAAATTGCAAAAGCAAAAAATGGCTATTATAATGAAATTTACAATCACCTGGATAAACTGGAAGGAGCCAATGATGTTTACAAGTTGGCCAAATCCCGTTATTGAGCCACAACCGATATTAGCCGTATCATACATATTAAAAATGCAGACAGACAACTACTGCAAAAGCCTAAAGATATTTTGTTGATGGCATGAATAATAATGCAATATGCAATGAAGAATTTTCACATCCTTCGATCCCTACAGGGGATGCAATACAAGTGCAGTGCCATTGATTACATCTACAGAGGTTGCACATGCTATCAAGTCCGTGAAAAACAGCAAAGTGACTGGGCCTGATGACCTTCCTGTAGAAGTATAGAAGTGTTGGGAGAGCAAGGAGTGGAGTTTCTGACAGAGCTTTTCAATAAATGTCAAGGAAAATATGAGTGCAAGGAAAATATGTCAAGGAAAATATGATCCCTTATACTTGGCAGACAAGTACAACTCTTCCCATCTGGAAAGGCAAAGGTGACATTACAGACTGTTCAAATTAACGTCCGATCAGACTTCTTTGCCATACTATGAAGATTTTTGAACATGTCATCAATGCCCATTTAATTAAGAGACATAGTATCTATATCCCCCAACCATTGTGGCTTCGTTAAAGGATGTGGAACAAGCAATGCAATCCATGCAGCATGCCTACTAATGGAAAGACACTATGAGAAGCGAAAACCAGTCCATATGACCTTCCTGGACCTTGAGAAGGCATTTGATCAAGTTCCACATACCTAATTTTGTACTCCCTATGCATGCACAGTGTGCCTGAGCCCTATGTTAAGTGGGTGCAGCTTCTATATGCTAACACCACCAGCTCCATCCTATGTGCTGCTGGTATCAACAATTCATTTGAAATCCACATAGGGGTTCACCAAGGATCTGCCTTATCACCACTCTTATTTATTTTGTGTATGGACACAGTGATGGCAGATATACAATTACCTCATCCATGGACCCTCATGTATGCTGATGATGTACTGCTGGCCAGCCGAACAAGAGCTGAGCTCGAATTAATGACCAACCTATGGAAAACATGACTTGATGACTTCAGTATGCCACTCAACTTGACAAAAACTGAGTACACGGAATGTGGCACCCAGACAAATAGTACAATAACAGTCAACGGTACTGAACTAAACAAGATCTTAAACTTTCAGTACCTTGGCTCAAAATTTACATCGAACTGCAGCACCGTCCCTGATGCAAGGGCACATGTAAACTCTGCGTGGCTGAAATGGTGCAATGTTACAGGAGTTATCTGTAACAAAAAAACACCTTGGCGCCTTAAATCCAAAATCTATTGAAGAGTCATTTGGCCAGCTGCACTCTATGGAGCAGAGTGCTGGTCCACAACCAGACAGCATAAGCAAATCCTGCATGTCATGGAAATGCGAATGCTTCAGTGGCCACTAGGATACACATGATTAGATCATATTATGAACAATGATGCCATGAAAATGCTACAAATTCCTATTCCAAGCATTTTTCTGGAATAATTCCTATTCCAGACAGTTGGAATTATTCCTATTGCAGACAATTGTTTTAGGTTGTTTTACCTCTGAGTAGCACTTTTTTGCACACAATGGACGAAATGGCCAGGCTCAGAGAAGGTTGGGGGAGGGGACCAACTGGAACAGCTGTTGGGAGACAGATGGTAGCCTCCCGTCAAGGCCATCCAGCGTGTTCTTTAACGTGCACAGGGTATGGCTCTCCTGCACACGGGGCCACAGCTTAACGTCCCATCCGATGGACGGCGGCCTTTCCAAGCCCATCGGTGTCCCCTACTGACCGTGGGCAGGGCAGGGAAATTTTGCGGAGATAAATCTCAACGCTGACCCAGCTGGGACTCGAACCTGGGAACTACAGATTACGAGCCTGGTGCGCTACCGACTGAGCCACCCCCGCCCCCCTATTCCAGACAAGATGAGAGAAGCATGTCTACAATGGTATGGACACATGGCCCAAGCTGACAAAAATTCAGTCGTAAAGCGGGCCCTTACACTCAGCCCGGCGGGTCATCGACCACAAGGACAACCAAAGAAACGATGGATGAACATCATAAAGGAAGACATGAAAGCCAAGGGTGCATGTCCTAACGATGCAGCAAATCGAACAAAATGGAGAATAAGATGAAAAACTGTGGACCCCACTATAAGCGGGACTTAATGGAAAGAACAAGAAAAAGTTAGTCGAGTGATTTCTGTATGAGAAAGGACAGGATTCCTCTTGTTCCAGTGAATGCAAGTGCAAAAAAGAAAAGCATTCTTTCTCTGTTAAACTGATAGGAGAAGTCTCCAAGTGCATTAATGAGGCCTTTGACCCTTCCAGTGTCCAGCCTGAAAAACTGGTTTCCATCTAGAGGTCAAGCTATTTTCACCCTATGCTCAGCCAAAAAAAAAATTAACTTTAGAACTGTTTTGCCAAATAACTAATAAAAGGAATTATGGCATGTTATATGCCAAATTAATCAGCATTTAATTCTGGATTTTTCTAAAAAATAAAATATTTAACAAAAAAGAAGACAAATTTTATTTTAATATGGACTTTTTAGAGTCACGTAATAAAAAATTCATCTGGCAACACACAAAAATTTATTAAAAAAAAACTAATAGAAATGATTACAATGCACATGAATAGAATGACTATATATTTTTGAATGACAAAAAAATTTTTTTGGTTTTAAGTAAACATTTCTCTTGTTTTGTAATTTTTTTTTCAGTACCATACTTTGAGAAAATTCCAGACTTTTTGCCAATTGTGCTGAGTCAGATAAACAAGTCAACCTCAGAATTTTTTTTTTTTGAAATAACCAATCAACGGAAATAGGTTATGTTATATACCAAATTTAAACAGAATTTAATTACGAATTTTATCAAAATAATATAAAGAAATTTACAAGTATATTGATTTTAATAAGCCTTTTTCAATGTGATGTAGTGAAAAAAAAAAAGATCACACTGTACAATTAAGACTTCATTTTGGAAACCTGATGAATAAAAATAATTGAATTATATATTAATTGAAAGGAAATTTCCTCCCAAATAATATAATATTCGACCTGAAATATGATTTTTATTTCTTTCAATGATTCTTCTCAATATTGTATATTTTAAACATATTCAGTGTTATGCAAAGTGACTTAGACTTCTCACATTCATGGGATTTTCTGAACTGGTTACGAAATGGGAAAAAAAACTTTCTTGGCTGCCTTTTTTTTATTAAACATAAATTTTTTCTTTGGGTGTCGAAGTTTGACAATCCTGACTAAGTGAAGAAAGGTTTCTGCATCAAAGCGAAAAAAAACAAGAATTGTCGTCTGTACATGACAGCCAAGGTACTGAAGGGGGGGGGGGGGAGTGCCTTTAAAATCATTCAATATAAACATAAAACTCGTAATTTTTAAAGCAAATTCTATTTTTCAAACGGATGAGGGGGGGGGGGAAATGTTCACAGTGTTTAGTAGAGGGGAAGCCTTCCCAAAATTGCCCTCCCACATGACAGCTGATTTCCGTAGCAAGGAAGCCTATTTTGCTTCTGTATCCAAGACATTCATTTTCAGAAAATGGTACAAGCTCAGAGTTTTAATTTAAAATTCCGTAATTGTTCCAGATTCATGACAAGCTTTATCCGTAAAGACCGTAACATTTTCCAATGTTGGTAGTAGGTCATTTTGCAGAGATGGACTTTAAGTACAGAATTAAAAAGACCTTCAAGCTCAGAAATTAATTAAAAATAATTTAAAATTCTCTGTCATTGAGCAATAAAATTTTAGAGTTTATCCATTTGCATGTTAAAAGTTCTTACGAGAAAACTCAAACTTTTCAGAGCAAGGACAGCGTCTGTCTTCAGTGAAGTGCTGCTATGTAGTGACGTTAGGTCTGTTTAGACCATAGATTCCCAACGGGGGTGATACCGCCCCCCAGTGGGCATTGGAGCCTTCCATGGGGGCGGTAGCGGATCCAGAGGCAAATGGGGGGCGTTGAGGCAGTCAAGAGGGGCGGTCGAATAAATAAATAAATTTAATGGAATTTTCTGTGACAACCTTTTTATCTCTTCTATTCTGTGGTGTCTTCCTGGTGATTCTGGTCATCCACTACCTCATCTGTCATGTACAGCATTTCAACTGCAGCTTGGACAATAAGTTCCCTGCTACCGCCTACTAGCATACTGGTACGTCTGAAGTCGACTGAGATGCTCTCAAAAGTTCTCTTCAAGATCACAGATTGGATATAAGCTTCAATATGTTTTCCCACTCCAAGTCGCTTTGAGTATGCTTTATGGTACATAGTTACAATACCATCCCACGTCAGAACATAGGGTATAATATTAACATTACACTTGTGAATTAGGCTCAACTCATTAGCCAGGAGATCATACTTCCTCGTCTTTTCGACCTCTACTGTCTGCAGGTTATCCTGAGATGTTATTCCTACTTCATTACTCTCATTCACTACGTTATAATGCACTACTATATCAGGCTTATTATGTTGGACATGTGTGTCCGTCCTGATGGGCAAATCAACCTTGAAGCAATAATAATATAATAATAATAAATTTATTATATTTAATATTTTTTTATAATAATTTTTTTAATATAATAAAATACTTTGAAAATACCTGTTTTCATGAATAAATATTTTATCTAGCTATGTAATTATCTTACTATGTAATTATCTTATTGTTATCGCATTAATAAGCATTTTTAAATTAGCATTAGGTATACCTATACCTAATCCTAATTGTTTAAGTTTAGAATAGATTGACGGTGACAAGTCCTTGCAAGTTGGTAGGCAAACACGCGGTTCACACAATTTAACATGTTTCGACAAGAATATGGGAGCTTGAAATGACTTGTTTACGGAGCAAGTGCGCCGGCTTCGCAAACATACAAGTTAATGCATGCACAAAATCAAATCTATAAAAGCGATAGCTCTAGGAATGTTTTATTATTTTTATGTGCTTCGCCGTGATAAATAGTCGTGAGTGATAAGTGTTAGAAGTCATTATAAACATTATTTTTATAACTATCTATAAATCTGTTGAGAAGTTAATTTGTATTTGAAAATGTCTGAATCTACATCTAAAAAGAAATGCCAGCAGTGCAGCATTGAGTATTTGAAATATGGATTTACGTACTCTCCTACAAACCAATCATTATCTATGTGTTTAATTTGCCGAAAAGTTTTTTCAAATGAAGCTATTAAACCTCCTAGGCTACAAGAGCATTTAAATAAAATGCATGCTGATAAGAACAACAAAGATTTATCCTATTTTCAAGAACTGGAAAAGCAATATTTAAAACAGCCAACTATGTCAAACCTTTTTGCGTCGTCTTCTAAACAAGATGATGATGGACTACGAGCCTCATATAACTTTTCATTGTTAATCGCAAAAGCAGGAAAACCACACACAATTGGCAAGAATTAATTTTGTCGGCAGTCAAAGAGATATTAAAAACAGTTCTTCATCATAAGACACCATCAGATATCATCAAAAAAATTCTTCTCAGTAATAACTCAGTGCAAAGAAGAATAGATGAAATGGCAAAAGACGTTGAAATATCATTATGTGATTACTTAAAGACTTGCAAATTTTCCATTCAACTCGATGAATCAACTCTACCAAATAACGAAGCTCTTCTCTTATCATACGTACGATTTATAAAAGAAGAAAATATTCATGAAGAGTTATTATTTGCTAAAAATTTGGAATCTGATACAAAGGGAGAATCTATATTTAATACCATGCAAAAGTTTTTTCAAGAGAAAGAAATTCCTATTTGCAATATTTTGTCTGCTGCTACTGATGGTGCTCCAGCAATGACAGGGCGTCATAAGGGTTTCATAGCGCATTTGAAACAAGCAGTACCAAATGTACTCGCTGTACATTGTATTATTCATCGTCAGCATTTGGTTGCAAAAAATTTGAATGAACATCTGCATACGTCGCTCCATTACGTTATTAAAGCAATCAATAAGATTAGAAGCAATTCATTGAATGATCGATTATTTGGTAAGCTTTGTAATGAAAATGATGCAGATTACAATCGCTTGCTGCTGCACACAGTAGTACGTTGGCTCTCTAAAGGTGTTTGTCTGAATCGTTTTTTCAATCTATTTGACTTAGTACTGGAATTTCTTGAAGACAGAGATGAAAAATTGAGCGAAAACCTGATTACGTCCAAAAATGACATCGCTTATTTGACAGACCTGTTTAAAATATTTAATCAAGTTAATTTACAATTGCAAGGTGATGAGTTGAATTTAATTAAAACAAAAAACATAGCTGCTCTGCAGGAAAACTTCTTCTATTCAAACGAAATCTAGGTAGAGGTGAATTCAACCACTTTCCCACATTATCAGCTGTCTCTGCAAAACCGGAAGATTTACTTACTTACTGCCAACACTTGGAAGTTCTTCATGTTGATTTTACGGAGCGTTTCCAAGATATTTTAAACATGAATATACCGAGTTGGGTTTTAGATCCTTTCGCAAACACAGATACTGAAGAATCATCAAATTTGGAAGAGGAACTCTTAGAACTCACGATTAATGAAGCACTCAAAGTAAAATTCAAACATGGATACCAAGAGTTCTGGCTTCAAAAATCAATACCAGTTCTCTACCCTAGATTGTGGGCAATAGTACAGAAGTTTTTAATCGCATTTCCTTCGTCCTATATGGCTGAGCGTGGATTCAGTGCAGTAGCTAATATACTGTCAAAGAAGAGGAACAGACTACACATCACTGAATGTGGCGATCTGCGATTGATGTTAACGAAATAGGAACCCGACATTAACAAATTGTTAACACTCCACCAGCCTCAACCATCTCATAAATGTTTTTTATTTCTTATTAATTTTGTGTTTATCTCATTATTTTTTATTTCTTATTGATTCTGTGTTTATTTTTAAAATTTTAGTAAGCAATTTTATTGTACATTTGGTTGTCCTTTTATTAATTTCTGCTTTATGATTTTTAATAGATAAATAAGCAGATAAATTAGGTACAGATAATATGCAACAATATTTTAATATTTCATATAAAATTAACTATTATGGACTAGTGGGGCGTTGAAATTTTTGTTCTCTTCTAAAGGGGGCGATGGTCCAGAAAAGGTTGAGAATCACTGGTTTAGACAAAGAGCTTCTTTCCACATGTCGTGAAGGGCAATTCCAGTGTCTCGGTTGCAGGTGCAGACGGATGAGGTCATTATTTCAATAGCCTTGTGGATTGTGGTTCCGTAGAAAGAGGATGCATGTGCAAGCAGTGTGGCATGCTCCCAGTCTATTGTTGCCGTATACTACTAGCTCGGAGGCTGCCGTCGTTAGCTTCTATTGGCTGACATCAGTTTGGTGCTCTGCAAACCTTTTTTTTAAAGAGTTTTGCCGATGTAGTATACAACGGAATTATCCGGTAAATGTAGGGGAAATCGGTATACACCTGATTTTTGAAGAAGACTAAATTTGCCCAATTCCCTTTTGATTTCTTCCTTCAGATTTGGAGCTGGGCTGAAAACAATTTTGATATTTTGGGCTCTGATTAATTTGCGGACTGATTCACATAGGACAGGAATGTAATTTGTACATTCGTGGTCGGTGATTGGGAAGAGAGCCGAATCTCTTCTGTTTTCATTTCTATATTTGCTGATTAATTTGTCTATTGTTGTTGAGTTGTAGCCATGGGAAGCAGCAATGGAATGGATGTTTTGAATTTCTTTTTCAAGCAGCTGCTCATTTGAAGACATGGCGAAAGCCCTATGTGTGAGGGAATGGAAGGCTGCAATTTTTTATGCCCATGGGGTGCATGAGTATGATGGAAGGGACGTAGGTAGGCTTCTGGTATACTGATGTCGTCAATGCTCCTGTGTCATCATTTTGGATGAAAACATCTAAATAGGGGATGGCACTGCTATTTTCCTCTTCCTTCATAAAGCGTGTCGTAAAATATATATTGTTGGCAGAGACAATGAGGCTGTTTAATTGCTTATTGGCTGCCATTCCAAATTAAAAATATATCGTCGGCATAGCGACACCAGAAGAAGGGTAAAATTGTTGCTGAGTTGAATAATTTTGTTTCAAGATCTTGAAGGACAATCTTGGATAGGATACTGGAAAGGGGTGAACCCATGGGGTCCCCTGAGTCCTACCTGTAGATTTGGTTGCCGAACTGGAAATAGTTGTTTTCGGTGATGAGTTTCAGAGCCTCATGAATGGCATTGATTTTGGGAAAAGAAAATTTTTGCGCTTCAATAATTTTTGCCCGAAGCAACATGACTGCATCAAAAACTGGAGTGGATGGGAATAAAGAGACTACGTTAAGTGTGACTAATTTGCTGTCTGGAGGAATGGACAGATCCTTGAGTCTGTTTAGAAATTCCGCTGTCGACTTTATAGAAAATGGGTGATTGGAAATGAAGTTGGATGAAAATATTACAAATTCTTTTCAAGAAAGAAAGTTGGGGATGATCTTTTGCACAATAGCAGCCGGATGGGGTAATTATCTTTGTGCACTTTGCACTGGGCGGGTGCCTGGCAGTTGGATGGCACTGTGCTCTTCTTAAGGTCCTTGGGAAGCTGCCACCTGTTATTTTTTAGCCTCAAAACCTTGTGTTTAATGCTATTGGAGGGGGGGGGGTCAGCATTTAGACTGGTGGTACATCATCATCATCCAGCCATGGGTTATGGAGGTCCAACCAGACCATGCAGTTTAATTCTCCAAGCATATCTGTCCTGAGCTACATCTGCTGCATCTGGCCACTGCACACCAATTCTAACAAGGTCCTGTTTGACATTGTCTGCCCACTGCATCCTAGGTCTCCCCCTCCTTCTGAGACCTCTAGGCAAACTTCATAACCCTATTCGCCAATCTATAATTATCCATATAGGCAACATGGCCAAACCAGCGAAGTCTCTCTCTGCACAATATGCTGTTCAAAGGAGGTTGCAGACTCCTTTGCCTAACCTCATCATTAGTTACAAAGTTAAACCACCTAATACCCAAGATACTATGTAATGATAACTATATACCAAGATACTATGTATCTAGAATCAAAAGCATCTAGTTTCCTGTTATCTTATTTAAAAAGCGTCCAAGTTTCACTACCATAACTAACCCTAGAAAGAACCAACTATTATACAGTCTAATTTTAGTCTTTAGGTGTATGTGCATATTTCTCCACAATCTCCATAGATTCTTAAAAGTCCCGGCAGCAATCCCTATTTGTCTGTTAATCTCATGCTACATATCACCAGTATCTGTTACATAGCTCCCAAGGTAATTAAACTCTGACACTTGCTCAAGACTGCAACCATTCAGATTAACTGAATCACAGCCTGCCTGACCAATTTTCATTACTTTAGTTTTCTCTCTGTTTATAACCAAATGTACTCTACCAGTCTCATCAACAGCACAAATGAAAGAGTTCATCTCATCAACATCATTTGCCAAAAGGGCTAAATCACCAGCATAATCTAAGTCAGAAATTTTCGTATCTCCAGCCCATTTAAGCCCAAAATCTTTCCCTTGAAGTGAATTTCGCCTAACATAATCAGTAACTAAAAAGAAAAGGAGACAAAATGCACCCTTGTCGAACACCAGAAGTAATGCTAAACTAATTGCTATAAGCCATACCAACTCTCACACATGACTCAGTGTTATTATAGAGAGCTTTCATTATGTTAACTAACTTGTCTGGTACACCATATGATTTCACAATCAACCACAAATTATGACAATCAACAGAGTCGAAAGCCTTTTTGAAATCAACGAAGCTAGCAACCAAAGGTTTTTGAAACTCTAAACATTTCTCAAGAATCTGCCTAAGTGAAAATATCTGATCCACACATCCCCTACCACTTCTGAATCCACATTGCTCATCATGCAATTGACTGTCAACCAGATTCTTAATTCTATTAAGCACAATTATGGAAAGAACTTTACCTGGAACAGAGAGTAGGCTGATACCCCTATAGTTATCACAAGAACTGCGATCACCTTTTTTGAAAATAGGGATAACAATAGCTCTGGTAAAATCCTTAGGAACCATGCCTTTATCATAAAAGATATTCAGAATTCAGTCATCCAAGTTGTAACCGAAACATTCCCAGCTCTAAGCATTTGCGTAGTAATTCCATCTACCTATGGGGAATTATGAAGTTTAAGTTTAGAAACAACCAGAATAACTTCAGATTGTGTTATAGGGTCAACATTAAAGCCGGCAATGCATCTATGGTCATTGCAAACAATGGGAATAGAACTAACCACATTGTTTAGAGTATCACTGAAATGCTCAGCCCAGCTAGCCATGACAGAATCCTCACCTTCTATAACCTTACCTTGTTTATCCTTCAATTCCTTTATACCTGTTCGTTTTCTACCACATAAAACATTATCTATCTGGTACAGCTCTCTGCTGTTGTGCTGTCTAACTGCTTCCTTGGCTTTGTCAGCCAAGCCATCAAGCCAAAGATTCTTCTCAGCAGCTAATTGATCTTTTACACGTTTATTAAGTTCTCTGTAATGCTTTCTATTAGGACTAGTAGGGTACTGATTAAGGACATTCCTGCATTTCCTTCTTTCTGAAATGAAGTCAAGTGCCTTATCACTTAAATAATTCTGCCTCCTCTGCTCCTTTTTTCCTAAAAGAGTACTGTTAGTTTCCAAAAAAGCCTGTTTAAAATGGGCCCATTCTTCCTCAACTTCAGTAGTAAGCAACCTTTGCTTGTCATAATGACTAAGTAACCTATCATGTTAAGCTTTAGCTATAACTGGATCTTTCAGAGCATCAGTATTAAAGGTAAATTTTTTAACCTTAGCACAATACTTTTTAAGTTTAAGTTGCAAGACCTTTTTACCAGGTAATGGTCAGATCCAATTTCAGTTCCCCTATATGACCTGGCATTCCTAACACAACTAGCCCATTGGCTGTTAATTATTATATAATCAATCATATTCTTATGCAGCCCATCAGGTGAAACCCATGTGTACTTATTATGTTGCGGTGTTTGTAATAAGTGTTAGTTGTTCTGAAACCATTGAGTTTACTTACCTCTAGGAGACTTTGCCCATTGCAGCTACCAATACCAGAAGGGCATATCACCCCACCATAAAGGTCAGAGTCAGGATTAATCCAACTATATGTAATAACAACTATTGCACTTCTCATATCTTGAGATAGGAAAACATAAACAAAACTAAATGCAGCAGCACTTATCACGATTTTATTAAAGTATTTGGTCTAATGTAACCCTAGAAACAGCCACTGGAGATCGTGCTAAAGTCCATGGAAAGATAGACCTCAACATCAGAGTCTGGTATGCCATCCTGTTTACATCGCTGATATCTAAGATGAATGCTTATTAGGCCTTGATTTCCTAAATAAACTTGGATTTGCATTAGATCCAGTAACAGCCTATTCATCTATAAGACAGAAGAAATCCCAGCACAAAATGAAATTATAGTCCATGTACATCGGGTAGACACTTCTGGGGCCTTCCGATGGCAGTCACTGATGTCCCTGGTAAAGGAGCTTTGACTCATGGTATCATTGTTGCAAGGACTTTAGTCAGTGTAGATAAAGAACAGATGTGATAGAATACTGAAATAGGGTGAAGAATCAGCAATATGTGGACCTATTACTTGGGTAACAATTATAAATACAATAGAAGTTACTGACTCAAACCAACACCATACAGACATCCCATCTCATTTTACTGACTTATGGAGAGAAGCAAGAATATTAACTAAAGATCAAGCTGCTAAGGCTGAGAACCTACTGAAAGAGTTTTCTGACAATTTTTCTGCTACATCAAATGATTATGGCCGTACTAACATGATGAACAATAAGATCAATACTGGTGATTCTCCTCCAGTCCATCTACCGGCAATAAGACTTCCATTGGCAAAATGAGAGGAGACAGAACAACTCATAAGGGATATAGAAGCTCAAGACATTATAGAACCATCACAGAATCCCTGGACATCACCAGTGGTTCTTGTCAAAAAAAAGGATGGATGTACCTGATTTTGTGTGGATTACCACAGATTGGATGATATAACAAAGAAAGACTCTTTTCATTTACCCAGGATTGATGATACACTGGACACTCTACCTGGGTTAAAATGGTTATTGACATTAGACTTGAAGAGTGGCTATTGGCAAGTTGGTATACATCCTGAAGACCATGGAAAAACAACTTTCACTACAGGAAATGGACTTTGGGCAGTTTAAAGTGATGCCATTTGGATTTTGCAACGCATCTGCAATGTTTGAATGACTAATGTAGTCGTTGCTCAAAGGTTTGTCTTGGGAGGTCTGCCTAGTTTACTTGACGACATCATCGTTCTTGGAAAAACGTTTAAAAAACATTTGAGAAATCTTCATCAAGTGTTTGAAAAACTTAGGCAGCCAAGCTAGAATTGGGACCGAATAAGTGTAAATTGTTCCAGCAAGAAGTTCATTACCTTGGTCTTGTCATCACTACATCAGGGATTAAGACTGATCCTAGTAAGATAGAAGCTATAAGAGACTGGCCTCCACCACAAGATGTTCATTAGCTTCGTAGTTTTATTGGACTTTGCACCTACTATAGAAGATTTGTCAAGGGTTTCTCCAACATCGCAAGGCCATTACATCATCTGACAGAGGAGGGCCAACAGTTCATTTTGGACCACTGAATGTGATGTAGCCTTCCAATAGTTGAAGCAGGCTCTTTCCACAGTACCAGTGTTAGCCTATTCACAAACTGGAAAACAGATCATAATAGATACTGATGCAAGTAACACAGGAGTTGGTTCTGTACTTTCACAACAACAAGATGAACAAGAAAAAATTATTGCATACTTTAGCAAAACTATCCAAACCAGAACGAAATTATTGTGTCACACGAAAAGAACTGTTAGCAATAGTAAAGACAATAGAGCATTTTCATCATTATCTCTATGGTCAGAAATTTCTTATATGCACTGATCATGCTGCACTGAGGTGGTTACTAAACTTTAAAGACCCTGAAGGACATATCGCTAGGTGGATACAACGGTTACAAGGGTATAATTTCTCCATCGAGCACTGAAGTGGCAAAATGCATAAGAATGCAGATGCCCTTTCCAGACATCAATGTATTGACTACTGTAAACATCGTTATAATGCAGAGTTGAAATTTGAGAGGTAATATGTAATCAGTAAATGCAATGTATATAAAATAATAATAATAAATATATAATAATATTTTGAATTAAAGAGGTTATGCCCATAAGACAAATAACATCGATACAAGTAAACAGTGATACTCTTAACATCTGGAGTCCAACAGAAATTAGAAAGGCCCAACTAGATGATGAAGATATAATGCCAATAATGGATTTGATTGAAAAATCTGATATGATCTAATTGGGAGCAAATTTCAAGGTATAGCCCAACTATGAAAAGTTACTGGGCACAGTGGGAATCCTTAGAAGTGAAAGACAGTGTATTTACAGAAGATGGGAGAATCCCACTGGACGGCTGATCCATTGGCAGATAATCCTTCCTAGCTCTCAAGTGGAACTAGTGATGAAAGATGTGCATGAATGTGCCACTGGAGGACACTTCGTGTTAATAAGACATTAGCTAAAGACAGGGAATGATTTCATTGGTTGAAAATAGGGCAGATGTTGAAAGATGGTGTAGGCAATGTGAGGCCTGTGCAGCAAAGAAAGACCCTAAGACTTAGGAGTCGGGGTAAGCTGCAGATGTATAGCATTGGTGCCCTTTTTGAGAGAATGGCCATTGATGTAATGGGTTTGTTTCCTAGGACTGCTGATGGAAATCGCTATTAGTGGTAATAGATTATTTCACGAAGTGGCCTGAAGTTTATCCCATCCAAGACCAAGAAACAACAACAGTTGCAAAGCTGATAGTAAATAACTTAATTAGTAGGTATGGAGTACATTTGCAACTCCACTCTAAGGATGCATTTTTGAATCCAATGTGTTTAAAGGCATCTGCCAACTATTAGGCATTCAGAAAATCAGAACAACTCCCCTACACCCTCGGTCGGATGGTATGGTTGAGAGATTTAATAGGACAATTGCACATCATCTAGCATTGTTTGTGAACAACCATCAACATTACTGGGATTGCCATACACCACTCCTTTTGTTGGCATACAGAACAGTAGTGCATGAGACAACTGGACAGGCTCCTTCCATGATGCTCTTTTGAAAAGAGTTACATCTTCTCTGTGACCTTTTATATGAATAATACAAATGCCTGTATCCACTCCACAATATGTACAATAATTACAACAATGACTAGAAGAAATCCATCACACCATTCGGACATAACATCAACTTAGCAAGCGAGAGAACCAAAACTAGATAAGACAATAAACAAATGGAACTGTTTTCAATCAAGGAGATCGTGTCTGGCTGTACAATCCACATAGAAAGAAGATTTTCTCCAAAACTTCAGAAACCTTGGGAAGGTCTGTATACAGTGGTTAACAGGATTAATGACATGGTGTATTGCATTCATCAATATCCAACTACAAAGTGCAAGGTGGTTCATGTCGATTGTTTGGCTACATTTCATTGAAGAACTGCTTTTTCTGATTCAAGATGTTTCATCTGAAGAAGCTTCAGAATCCAGAATTGTTCGGGATGAACAAGACCTAAGGATGGGGCAGTGTTATGACAGATAAATGTGCTACAGTGAGTTTATGATAAGCATGACATGAATGCTTGTGTATGCTTCTGTGAGAAATTTATTTTTGCCAACGAATTGGACCATAGAACCAATCTAAGAAGAAAATAGAAAGATAGAATTGTAATGTTGGAGATGTGGATATGTGAAAAGAGGATGCAGTTAGTCTCAAGTATATATGCAATAAGTGTTTGAAAAGAAGAAATATATGGTGAGTGTGCGGGAGGTTGATTAGTTTTATTAGTGTAAAACCTAATGAGTTAATACAGAAAATTAGAAAGATTTGTGCAGGAAGTGATGGATAAAAAGGACATTGACTATAAAAAATTAAGAGGAAATGTTGATCAATTGAGTAGACAGAGCTAGTTTTAACTGTTCTGTAGGAAAAGAGTATTACTTTATGTAGAATAGTATTTAGTTTGTTTATAAGTAATTTCATCCATGCTTTTGTAATAAATTGCATTGTCTTGTATTTTGTATTGTAAAATATACTTACTTATACCTATGCTCAGTGCTCATTGATTTTAATTGTAACAATATAAATAAATTTACCTGAAACAGGATAATTATATAGTTCCATTTTTTTTTCTAGTACAGTACTGCTGAAAGTTTCATCAGAACACTGTATTGTGCACTATCACTTTTAATATCAGCAATTACTACTAACTCATTATGCAAGTTATTTTTGAGGGAATTTCGAAAGTTTAAAGACAATATTTAATGGCAGGAGTTCAAAATAACACTCTCCATGAAAATTTAGTTTGGGGACATTAAAAGAAGGAAGAAAACAATTAACGTTTAGGTGCACATAAACGTCACAGTAATGACTGCCACAGCAGTGTAATAGTTCTTTTTTTTTCATTTTTGGCAACTCTATTGAGTGTATAAACCATCAGATTTATATTAATTATCAAATTTAGTTAATAAACTTCCAGAATTGATTTAAAAAACCCATTAAAATGGCCAATTACTATGGGGGGGGGGGAAATAAACTATTAGAGCATATTATCTTGGGAGCTACAATGTATTCTGGCACTTTAAGGGTTAGTAAGTAAAAGCTTCAAAGGTGAAATGAAAAATGACACTGATACATTGTATTTACTGTTAAGTAAAGAAGTATTTAAAAAATAGTGTGTTTGTTTACCAAAGAAAATTGCTTCAGAAAAGGCAAAAAGAATTTTTTGAATGAATAAATCTGTAATGGTTCATATCACATGAGAATTAACATGAAGGTGCTTTCGCTTTGTAGTCCTGATGTGGCAGTTAGAGACATTTCATTAGAGATTACCTTTGGCTAGATTTCTTGAATTAATAATTAAATCAGTAGAAAAATAGTAAAAAAAACTATGTTAGCAGTGATTGAATATTCATATTCATGGCAATGACAACAATTCAACTACATCCAATGGACAAAAAGTTATCAGTGGGCAAGAACAAAAGTAAATATTTCATCAGTTTTTTGAAAAATTCAATATCTTTTAGCACCCAATGAGAAATGTAGTGTTTCAGATGAAGAGATATCGATGATACAAGAAATGTGCTGAAGTACTTTTGATCAATTCAAAAGGAAAGCATTCAGGTTTTGAATTTTTGGATCTATGAATGAAAATGAAAACTGAATGCATGGTTGCTGCACTTTCCCACTCTTTTTTCAAGAAATTTATATGCAAGTGTATAATAGGCTTAGCTGTATATTTAAAATACATTAAACTTCCACCATTGGCAAAAACAAGTACTAATAAGAACATTCAAGAGGAAGGCCAAAGTTAGCCTGTGCTTAGTTGATTAAAATTTCATTTTTTTAAAATAAATTTTTATTAGTATAAAAATTACCCATACCATCATTTTATTATCTATTTTACCATTTTGTGCAGTTGTTATTAACATACTGACCATTAAAGTATAAAATAATTATATTTTACAGACAATATTTTTTTATACTCAATTTTTTTTACTGGCCATTCACTTAAAATAGTTTATATATATATGTTGGCTATTTTTTTTTGTATTGATCAGTGAAAAACTTTATTATATTATCAACCAATATTTTATTATTAGAAATCAATCAGTGCCTTGGGCACCTCTTGATTTCTACCTTGTCATTCTGACCCTTATTTGACCTGGAAGTGACATCTGGGTCCGAAAATTCCTCTCATTTCTGAGTTGCACTGCCCAAAATATCCCTCTTTGCAAATTTTTAGCCAACACCAATATATTGAATTTGATTTTTGTCAAAGGATCCATCGCATCCAAAATTTCATAACATTTCTGAGATCTATGACCCAAAATACCCAGAGGAACCAATTTTTAGCTCTAGCACAAAATGATCTCAATTTGACCTTTGGCCTCATAGGACCCTCTGGAGCCAAAATTTTGTAACATTTTCAAGATCTATGGAGAAAAATAGCCTTTAGCCAGATAGGATCCAAACCCATGATCCCCTGAAAACATGTCAGGTGCTCTGGGTTCAGATACCACCCAGCTAAAGACTCTTTCTGCTCTATACCTCAGTCACATGCTGCAAATACAGCATAATAGTGTCTACATACTTAGTAATATCTGATGTGTTGTATATGTGTGTAGTAGATATATTTGCTTATCTGAATTTCCCATATTAGTTACAGCTGATCCATGGAATCCTGCACCTGCAACTGGAGCTGCCTGGTTACCTAGAATGTCAACATCAGCAAGTGTATCATTTGAAACTCTTGGAAGTAAAACTAATGGAGATATGGATGATTATGATTTTCTTAATAAAAGATCTGCTATGAGTTCACCAGGTATGAGTTTAATAGAATTCATATTACTGTATTTTTAGCCATAAGATGCACATTTTTCCTTGAAAAATGCTGCCTAAAATCTTCCTTAATCATATTGTCTGAAGGTGTAAAACTATATGCAATAAAATAATTTTACTCATAATTTGCCTTTTAAAATCTAGGTGTTTTTTTTTTTTAATGAAAGATCCTCTATGAGTCACCAGGTATGACTTTTTTGTTGAATAGAATTACAAATATTAAACTAAAATATGTATTGTATTTTTCTGGCTGTAAAATGCACTATGTAAGGATCAATATCAATGTGAATTTTATGAGTTTGTATTTTCTGTTTTGCATAAAGCAGAATTTGATTTACAGATTAAAACACATTCAATGTTTGTAACAAATAGTTAAATCATATTTCACAAAATATGTGATTGTAAAGTAAAATTTTTTGTTACAGTCTGATTTTAGTTTTCTCAATAAATCCATTATTTTTGCCATTCTCAGCAGAATATAAAGGTGATCACAGAAGATCAGATCTGTGCCTATAACCCTGATTAATCATGAAACTTTCTCTTCTATTCCCTTTCAGAATTAATATCTTTTCTGAAAGATACTAACTGAAATTTTTCTTAGGAATAGATGTTAATATATTTGAATTAAAGGTGTTTTATCTTAGTGTAACATTTTTTTTTTGCTAGTTTGCATATTTTTATTTTAACACTATTGGCAACATGAAGAACAATTCTTCAGTACGCTCTCTGAAGGAGATGATAGTCTTCTATGATATATCACCATGTAGAATGAAAAACTATTGAGGGAAAAAATTGACACAAATTTACTACCTTGGATACTCCACAGTTCATGCTTTAGCATGCTGTATTAAGAAGTGACATCCTGCGTCACCTCTTAACAGATAAATAAGACTTTTTTTTTCCCCCATGTATTTCAGCATAAATTCATGTGATATATTGATTAATCGATTATCGAATAATGTGTTTTACATATTGATTGTTAGTTATTAATAATGAGTTTTATTTTCATTAATATTATAAAACTATGCATGACATGGACTTTGATTATTTCTGCTGCAAGTTGCTGTTTCCTACATGACATGATGAAAGCTACCAGTACTGCAGTTCAAGCACTTTCTTGAAAAAGCAAAGGAGGAAGTATGCAATTCTTTCTGTTCTGTCAGTTGTGCAGTGTTAATTTGATCATTGCATCAATTAATTGATTATTGAATGATTATTAGTTGTTAATTGTTGAAGATTACTGTTATTTTTGTTAATATAGACTAAGCATGATACAGACTTGGGTCCTATGCCTGCTTCAAACAAGAACTTCCCATGTGGCATGACAAGATCTGTCACATGTGTCCAAGCACTTTCTCTAAAAAGCACAGGAAGGTGCAGCATGACAATTATTTCTGTTCTCTTTGTATTGCAACTTACAGACAATTTTGCAGACAATTCTTTTGTATTGCAAATTTAATCATTATATATTATTAAATTGACAATTATTGTTATTTTCATTAATGTTATAGATTATACATGACATGGATGTGGGTCCTGTGCCTGACACAAACCACCACCTACCGGTGCAACAAAATGACTTTCTGAAAAGGCATGGGAAGGGACAGTACAACAATTATTTCTGTTATCTTTAATTTATGTATTTTGTCGATTAATAGATGATTGGTGCCTGCCTACTGATTGATTTTTAATTATTAATGATTTATGCCAATTTCAATCAGATTATAGTGTATACATTGAACAGACTTGGGTGTGCACCTGCCAACACCACCTTGCAAACCTTGGATTATTGCAGGGGAATCCAAAATTGTCTGCTCTGTCTCCACAGAAACAGTCACAGTTCAACTATGGATGGTCATTTTACATCTTTCATTAGCGAATTATCAACGATTTTTTTACTAGTAACAAAGAGAGTGAATCCATTTATTCACATTTGTGCAATAAATGACCTTTTTTTCCCCCCAACATGATCTCTCATTATATCCAGTGGCAGATAGATGTGCACTACCTCATAGTTTGAATTCTGTTTATTATAATTCCAAAAGCTTGAATTAAACATGTTAAACAGGAAATGGGTTTATTAACTTCATAGACATTTTTGTGACAGCAATGCTTAAAATCACTAGCTGTTAAGAGTCAGATGTATGACTTAATGTCCCATCGAATGGAACACATGTTTTTCAGACCCATTGGTGTTCCCTTTCTAACCAAGGACAACAGTGGGAGTTACTACCTTGGATGCTCCACAGTTCATGCTTTAGCATGCTTGTATTAAGAGGTGACATCCTGTGTCACCTCTTAATAAAAGCATGGAGAAAACCTACACTTTCACAGCATGGACATTTCTGTGCTCCAAGTCAGTTCTCAATGAAACAAAATTCAGATGAATATAACACAGCATAGCAATGCAAACAGAAACCAAACAGTGAGCACTGCACAGAATGCTAATTTCAAGAATTTTCCAAATTTTACAATTCTTTATTTTAGTTAATATTGTGCTATCAATGTGCCCAGTTTTGAGTCCTAACAGGGTGTGCATTGAGAATTTTCTCTGTTAACCCTCATTCTGCTCTCGGCAACAAAGGGGACATTGTTGAGCTTGGAAAGGCTGTCATCCATCAAGCTGATTTTCCTATCTGTTTTGGAGGGGGGAGGGTGGACACAAATGTGGAGTTGAACTGGGGGACACCTTGCTCTCCAGGACAATTTTAGCAAGGGTGATTCATGGAATTTTGTTTTTAATGTTCTGTTTAATTCTATTCTTTGTTTTAGGGGGGGTGTAGTACAGCCGATATAGAAAGTGGGGCTATCTGTGGGTGAAATGAGGGTTAGGGGAATGAAGTAGATTCTGCCTTTGTCAGCTTTTTAAATAGATTCGGTGATGTTTTGAAAGGAACTCTTAAATGGTTTTAGAAAGTTTGGTTGGGTTGTTTTATTTCTGAATGACACTTTTTTGCACACCATGGGCTAAACAGTCAGGTCACATGGACCCCGAAGGCTCAGAGAAGGTTGGGGGAGGGGACCCACTGGAACAGCTGTTGGGAGACAGATGGTAGCCTCCCGTCAAGGCCATCCAGCGTATTCTTTAACGTGCACAGGGTATGGCTCTCCCGCACACAGGGCCATGGCTTGACATCCCATCCGACGGACTGCGGCCTTTCCAAGCCCATCGGTGTCCCTTACTGACCGTGGGCAGGGCGGGCTGACCAGATGCTGACCCAGCTGGAACTCGAACCTGGAAACTGCAGATTATGAGCCTGGCACGCTACCGACTGAGTCACCCCCGCCCCATTTTGGAAAGTTGTTAACAAGGGGTGCAATACTGGAGAAGGTAATGGAGGGGGTGAAGTTATGCTGTGGTTGAAGGGGGTAGGTGGGTGATTGTGAAATTTATGCTTAGCTTTGTAAAATATTCTGCTGATAAAGGCATTAGTATATCTAGCAATTGAGCAGGTGGCAAAGATAAAGTTGATTTTGTTTTGCAGGTTGGTTGGGGAATTACAGGCATGCAAAGCACTATAAAATGTGGAATAGAAAAAAAGGCACTTTTAAACTGTGTGGGAGCAAAGGCATCAAAGAGAATAAGGATGGTGGGAAAACACTGGTGGTTAGAGTGCCTTGGTTGATTTGCCAAATATTAAGGTCCAGAAATGGAAGGGTTCTGCCTACCTCACTCTCTTGTCTGAATGAAATGGTAGGGTAAAATGAATTGAGTTTTTGGAAGAATTTGGCAAGTTCCTGCTCTGAGTGTTTCCAAAAGAGAGGTTTGAATGCCTTTGAAGATTATGCAGGAAGTCGGCAAGCAGGTCTGAAAGTGGCGATCCCATGGAGCATCTGGTGAGCTGCTTATACAAGGTTGAATTATGCTTAAAATGATTATTATCAATGACAAGGTCGAGCAATTTGGAAATTTCGTTGATTTGGATTTGGTTAAGCTTTCCAGAGTTAATCAATGTTTGGATCAAAATTGTTTTTGCTTGGTCGACTGGAATTTTGGTACAGGGAGACAACCTCAAAGGAAAGCAGTTTGGCATGATCGGGGATGTCTTTTAAATTTTGGATTTTCAAGAGGAAGTCTGTAGTTGAGGTAGTTCTGTGGTCTGGAGGGAAAAAGGAATAAAAAAATTTTAATAACCCTTTTTCGAGGTTTAATGCATTTTTCGAGGTCACCTGCACAATATTTTGATATGAGGGCTTGGAATGGTTGTGAGGGTTTGTGTGTCTTGATTTTAACAAAAATGGATCGAGGCTGTGAGTAAAGGGTTGCAAAAGCAAATTTTTCCAGATTCTCTGGAATAAAGATATTGTTCATACTTATTTGTGCTCTGACTTTTTGGGAAAGGCTGTAGGTGGGATCTCTCTGCAGCACTTTAATATTCAATTCAGCTGTAGTTTTTTTTTTTTCATTTTTGCCTCAAAGATTGAGGTATCGAGTATAATAAGTTATGCAGATCTGTCAGGAGAAAGTATTTGAATGGAGGAATCTTTTTATAATATTAATAAGGAGTTTGGATGCCTGTTTTATGCCAGGTGACTGGAAGAGATTTGATAATCTCAAGCTCGGGTACCTGATTGACTATGCCTTCCAATTCGGTGATGATTTCTTGGTGTGGCATTTCAGTGGGGGGAAAGGTAAATTTAGTTCCTTGTTCTAGGAGGTTGATTTCTTCAGATGTAAATTTGCAGGACAAAAATTTTAAAAAAGGCACCAGAAGCTTGGCTGGAGGTTTACTGACCTGGGGATATTTCGTTTTAAGCTGGTTTAGCTTCTTTTCATAGAGTGTGGATGATCTTTCGCGTCACGACAGTTTTGGTATTGAACTTAATTCTTAGAAAATTTGGAATCGGCTGTAGGTCCCTACATTTAATAAGAACTTTTAAATGCAGCAGTTGGTGAGCCAGAGATAATTTAGATTTAAGGAACTGGTTGTGCAGGTTAATGTCAATGCAAGCCTACTAACAAATGTAGAGAATGTAGTGGTAAATCAGTAAACGATTCCACGGCATCATTATTAACTTATAAGAATGGATAACACTTTTTCAGCCACAGTTCGACACTTCATCTGCCCAGCATTGTTCATTTGAAGTTAATGACTGGCACATGAGAAAATGGCTCACTGTTCTGCACCTCTCACTACTGACAAGAGATTACATCCAAGTGCTACTCTCAACGCACTGAACATCCGCAACTCAGCATCTTTTGCTTCACTACAAGCATGCTGAAGCTTCCTTCCGCTGCAGGACTCTCTTTAGTGAAAATATCTTGAAGAAAAAGGTATTACTTTTCCCTATCTTAACCTTTCACCAATGATCTGCTTCCCCAAGGAACCGTACGCCACCCTGATGATGCTGAGACTACAAGATGACTGCTGAGTGCTGTACGTCACAAGATGTACGCTGAGTGCAATTGAAAGTGCTCAGCTCCTACAAGCATTAACTGCCACATTGCAGTACCTCATTTATACTTATACAAATACACTGAGAGGCCAAAAGTCATGGGAATAGCAATTAAAGTAGAACTAATGCACTGTACTCATATCCGATGCATTGGACATCAACTGCAGAATAGCGCTGCTTTAGTTATTATCAAGCAAACCACAACTGTTTATTTCTGAAATGAATGATTCCTAATGCACTGTACTCGTATCCGATGCATTGGACATCAACTGCAGAATGGCGCTGCAGTAGCCTACAAACCCAACATTCATGAATGAATTCCTAATGCACTGTACTCATATCCGATGCATTGGACATCAACCTCAGAATGGCGCTGCAGTAGCCTACAAACCCAACATTCATTTCGGAATAGTTGTTAATTCAACATGGCTGCATGTCATGAGTTGTCTGACTTTGAACGTGGCTTGATCATCAGTGCCAGAAGGATGGGTCATGCAATATCAGAGATCATGCAGGAATTTGGCTTTCCCAGGTCTACGGTATCAAGAGTTTATCATCAGTATTCTATTGATTGCATTTTTACACACATAAACCAGCGAACGGGATGGCCAAGTGCAATTGACGATTGGAAATCGTGTCGGCTATCACGAATGATAACGACCAACAGATGGGCTACAGTTTGTGAAATCACTGTCAATTTGAATGCGGCCCAAACACAAAATGTTTCTGAAAGGACTGTCCATCGCCACCTGCACTCCATCAGATTTGGTACTTGAAGACACAATCATGGCCCATTGCTTACACGTTGTCACAGAGCTCAACGACTGGAATGGGCCTGAAGACATCGAAATTGGACAGTAGAACAGTGGCGTCAGGTAGCATGGTCATGTGAATCAAGGTTCCAGTTGTTTTGCACTGACGGGCACGTTAAAGTGTGACGTAGGCCCCTGTGAAGCCATGAACCCTTCCTGTCTGCAAGGTACTGTTCAGGCTGGAGACGGCTCTGTGATGGTATGGGGCATGTTCACGTGATCTACACTGGGCTGTCTTGTCCATTTGGAGCAATTGCTGACAGATATGAGATACGTGGACTTTCTCGCAGATCACCTACACCCCTTCATGAGTCTTGAGCACCCTGATGGTGAAGGGGTATTCCAACCAGATAATGTCATCAGTCTTTGGTTGCTAGGAGGTGGATCGAGGAACACTCCATGGACTTTACCTCCATGAATTGGCTCCCACGGTCCCCCGATATGAACCCCTTGGAGTTTCTGTGGGACACAATGGAAACAAGCTTACTACAATCCATGAATCCAGCACCATCCAATGCAACACAATTATGGTCTACACTGCAGGATGTGTGGGCTGCCGTCCCTACAGAACAGTACCGGCAACTCGTTGACTCCATGCCTCGAAGTGTTGCTGTACTGCTGAGGGCCCAAGGAGGACCAACCCATAATTAGGCATGTATCCCATGACTTTTGGCCTCTCAGTGTAAATCTAACAGGCAGAAAAAGCATTATCCATTCTTAGAGAGTTCTTTTCATAAAAGTGTCACTATGAAGTTAATACAACTCACTTCAAGTTTAATATATTTAATGCATGCTTCTGTAATCATAATAGAGATAATTTAAATTAAGAGGTAGACCCATCACTCTTCTAGTCACTGGATATAATGAGAGATCATGTTGGGGAAAAAATGGTCATTCATTTCAGGTATATAGTTAATTTCAGGTTGATAGTAAACTAAAAATTTTATTGATAATCCACTAATGGTTAACATAAAATGATCATCCATTGTTGAATTCGAATCATTTTCTTGGAGACAGAGACCAATTTTGCATTCCCTGCATTGGTTCACAAGGCAGGGGGTACTGAGCAGGTGCAGGACCCAAGTCTACAGAATGCTTATGCTTATGCTATAATATGATCAAAATTGAACTTAATCACTAATAATCAGTCTGTAGCACCATAACCTATTAATAATCATTTAATCAATATATTGCATAAATTAAAGATAACAGAAATAATTGTTGTGCTGCCCTTTCCTATGCATTTTTGAAAAACTGCTTGGACTGTGTCAGTAGCAGATTTCATTGTTCCCATAGACAGGGTTGTTTTATCTCTGAGGGGCACTTTTTTGCACACATGGCAAGGTCACAAGGGCTCAAAGAAGGTTGAGAGGAGGGGACTCACTAGGCAGATGTTAGGAGACAGATAAGTCATCCAGTGTCATCTTTAATGTGCACAGGGTATGGCTCTCCTGCACACAGAGCCACGGCTTAGCATCCCATCTGACTGATGACAGGGTGTGAAGTTTTGCATAATTAAATCTCAGTGCTGGCCCAGGCAGGACTTGAAATGCAGATTACAAGCCAGGCACACTACTGACTCCTGCCACACAGGAAGCAGTGGTTTTCAGCAGGGACGAATCCAAGTTGATATCAACAAAAATAACAATAATCACCAATAATTGATAATAATCAATATAATGTTTAAATTAGCACACTTGCAGTACAAAGAGAAAGAAATAATTGCTGTATTGCACCTTTTTATGCTTTTTAGAGAAAATATTTGGACTGCTTCAGTGGCAGGTATTCTTGTGCTTCATGGGAAGCAGTGTTTTTTGGCAAGCATAGGACTCAAGTCTGCATCTGCATACTCTTATGATGATATTAACAAAACTAATAATCACTAATAATTAATAATTAGTAATCATTCAGTAATTGATTAATTGATATAATGATCAAATTAGATTGCACTGCTGAGAGAACAGAAAGATTGTTATGCTGCCCTTTCTGTGCTTTTTCAAGAAAGTGCTTGGCCTGCAGTAGTGGCTGCTTTCATCATGCTGCATGGGAAGCAGTGGCAGTGATAATTGAAGTCTGTGTCATACGTACTTTATGAAATTAATGAAAATAAATTAGTTTCTCATAATTAAAAACTAATAATTGACTAATCAATATATTGCATGATTTACACTAAAATGTAGGGGGAAAAAGCCTTGTGTGCTGCCACAGGACTTTGTTTTCCATCACAAGAAGACTAAAGAATGAATTGTTCATCAGAAAAATACTTTCATTCTGAATATATTTGAAAACTGATTTTGTACAAAAAAAAAAGCTTTATATAAAAAATATTCATATATTTGTATTACAAATTGTAAAGTACTATAAAATTTGCTTCTTTTTTTTTATCAATATACACTTTCTTAGGACCTTTAACCTTCTTTTCATTGTCAACCTTGGAATAATTATAGACTTTTTTTTATAGAAGTTTCTAATGCACAGTGAATATCAAATAATAAAACTTAGCTCACAATGTATAAGTTTTAATAATTAAATTATAAAACAACAGTTAACACTGTATAAATTAAGATAATATATATCTCTTATTACAAAGGGAGGGGGGATCATTTAATGAAAGATAAGCTTTGCATTAACAATATTAACAACCAAATATAATTATCATATGGCTATCTTTTAGAGACTATATACAAGTGAACTATTTAACCATCATACACATGCAAAAGTGGATATTTATTTACTTATTATGTCAGATGGTATATAGGCTAAGTGTTTCACAGTCCAGACAAGCGTAACATAGGCTTTAGATCAATGCACATATTATAGTCCTTGTAGAACAGTTGTTGCAAAAGTGCAGTAGAAGGAACATCCATGGTGGTGCCTGTTGTAGAGTAACAGCTAGTGTGACATAGATGTATGCTCAGTGCATAAATCAGATGTTTTGCTTTATATACTTGGTATATCTGCAATTTGAACTGTACTTGCATAGAGTAGCTTTTTTTTACTGTTCTTAGAGCTCATTTATCCACAATGGAATAATTAGATATGTAACTAATTCAGTGATTTGTCCTGATGTTAAAAGTATATATGTAACTGGTAGTTAAAAAATTTTTAAATAAAAGTTTTAAAGTTATTCTTACATGACATGCTTCTCCAAGCATACTTTGGCATTGGAAGAACAAGGTCTAAATAGCATGCTTATGCTATAAAGTATGTATGAAAATGTGATTCGCAATCCTACAATAGCAGATTCCAAGTTGAAAGCAAGGTGCTGTATCAAATTGCAAACAGCATTTGCGTATAATGCAACGATTACAAGATACTTGAAATTGATTACTCTTTCTAGACATGGACAAATATTGATAGTTACTACAGATAATATTACAATATCTTAAATTAAGTATTATCCCTAATGAGATTAAATGATATAAGATGATTAAAGCCACTATCTACACTGTTATTTTGCCCAGGGTGCTATTCTGTGATGATAATTTCTGCTATAAAGAAGATATTTACCAAGAGTTGAATATTGGTTGGCAATAGCAGGTATGTACATCTGGACTCCTTGTTGTCATCAATGATTGCTCACCATCTTGTTATTCGTTCTGGCTGCTGGAATCGTCAACTGGCAGTCTGGATTCTATTGCTAACATGAATCAACTACACACACACACATAGATGACAATAACTGAAGTTGACAGCACATCAGTTTTTAACATAAATGCTAAATTTACATTGAAAACTTCTAAAAACTTTAAAAAATAAAAAATATTTTAGCGCATTTTGCTCTCCACTAAAGCATCTTCATAAAATCTAAGTGATACTTTACTTCTGAATATATAAGCCTTGTGTCTATGATGTTTGCTATGTCATTCTTTAGTCTTTCTTTATTGGTGGAGATGTCATTAGTGAGAGTTCTGTTTCAATAGCAATTTCCAGGGTAGTTGGGGCTTGCCGATGTCATCATTTATTAATAAATAAGATACACAGCTAAATAAATATATTTAATATACACGAATTAAGCTGTTACAGTAAAGTGGACAAAGCCATGGACAAGGTGAATAATACAACGATATTGCATACGTCCAACAGAATGCAAGTGTCATCATTGTGATCTTCCATGTGCACCTGAGCCAGCCTCAAGAAAATGGTAAATAGACTTTACTCTTATTCCTCCTAGTTTCCCTCTGAGCTAGATATCAAAGGCATATCATAGTAATAAGGAATACTTTAACATCAGTATAAATGAGTAAATAGTGACAGGAAAGGGCTATGAGAGCCAATGCTGTTAAACTAATTCTGGTAAACTAATGCACTCCTCCTAGTTTGAGTGATGGAAATGATCTAAATAACTTTACTGTAACAGTTTAATTCATGTATATTAAATATGTCATTTATGCATTCATTTTTCTTTTGGAAGAAATGACATTGCTCCACTAAGCCGAACTTATTGCTAACAATTTATTAAAGCCACGATTCTGGCAGCCAGTACGAATAACAAAGACAGTGAGCAACCATTGACAACAATAAGGAGCCCAGATGTACAAACCTGCCATCACCAACCGATATTCTACTCTTGGAATATATTCTTTATGCCGGAAATTATTATTATTGCGGAATTGCACACTGGACAAAATAACAGTGCAGATAGTGGCCTTAATTATCAAATAATAGTGCATTGTGTTCTATAGATATTAAATTAAGTAATATAAATTTAGTTTTTTTTAACATTCAAGGATAATTTATATAAATAGAACTAGTAGTTAATTTGTATTAAATCTTGCTCAACTATAAACTTTTAATTCATTTTTATCATATGCTGAATAAACAATGGTTGCATCATCTGCATAACAGGTAAGTGATCCATTAAAGTAAAGATTACAAAGATCATTAATTTAATTAAGGATCTAAAACTGAGCTTGTGGTGCACTAACATTGTCATGCAATCATTAATATGAGGTTAAATACAGACAGCTAGTTTTCTACTTTTCAAGTAATTTTAAACCATTCAAGATTAACATCTCTTCTGCCACTAATATAAAGTTTATTCAATAAAAGGTCTGGATTAATGAGTCAAATGACTTTTTAATAAAAAGAAAACAGCAAGTGTTTTTCTTTTTTGACTTCATTAATGCCAGTAAACATTTTTTCCAATTATATCTGAAATAACCTGTTCAGTATTTTTGTTCTCTCTAAAACCAAACTGAGAGTCATGAAAGAATTTTAATTTTTCAAAGAAGCCAGTAATTATTTTTTAACAATTTTAAAATTACTTTTAAAGAAAATTTTGCAATACAGATATTGGTCAATAATTATATATCTCATTTCTGTCTCCTGACTTATAAATAGGAAAAAAATAAGTTTTTTTAATTATCATAGAAGAACCCATTCTGAATCAAACAATTTGTCAGATTAATCAAAATGCAAAATTTATAAGGAATTTTTATCAATTTAAGTTATCCCATCATGACCCACTGTTTTATTATTATCTAATATATTGATTATACTAGTTATCTCATTATCCATAAATCCCCTGTGATGATGCATAGAACCAGCCAGGCCTTACACCTAATGTCCAACCCCTCAGGCCGTTAATACCTTTCAAAAGAGATATTCTCTTGTGAAAGGGAACGGAAGGGCATGGCTGCCAGATCAGTGTAGCCCACTGATCTGGACAACTATGGCTACTTTTTTTCCCCCTACCCTGCTGAGGAGTGGTCAATCACACAGGGTTCTAGTGCTGACCATATAAGCCTACTGGACTGGACAGAATTAAGGCTCTGAGCTTGATTATGGATCCTGAATTTGCTGCACTGGTGGGTTTCTGTGGAGGGAAAATCTTCTGCTGTGTTTTCTGTTTGTTTGTGGGTTAACAGCCCCAAGTGAATAGATTCATAGGATATGTTTATCAGCTGGTGGATAATCTTGAATAGACATCATCACAGACACCTGAACTCTTTGCTTCTACTGGTATCGTCAAATTCTACATTGGAGGAAGTCTTCCAGTGTCGATGGCTTCAACCTTTAGAGGTGGGGGAATGGGTCTTTGTCCCATGCCTGTGATTAGGGGGCTGTTTGATATTGTCAGCATTCCACCTCTCAATAAACATAGTTTCTTTAAGCATCGCGCTAACCATTTTCTCTCCATAGGTAGTTGGAATGTGAGGATTCTGCACAGACATTTTTCTCTTGATGTCCTCAAACAATAATTCCACCGTTAAAATTTAGATGTTCTCGGCTTGCAAGAGACCAGATGGACAGATAAAGGTCAGATTCTTAAAAATAATCATAAATTTCTCTTTTCAGGGAGGGAAGACAATAAATATCACCAAGACATGGGTCTGCTTCTCAGCAGACATACTAGTGATGCTCTTCTAGGATTTGAGTCCATTAATGAAAGGTTTCTTACAGCAAAAATTTCAGACTAGCATTAAAGACAGATGTGTGTGCATAAAGACAGCAGTGGGTGCATAACAGCAGATAACAGAAATGTTATCTGCTGTTATGCACCCACTGAGGATGCCGATGAGGATGAGAAGGATAGGTTTTACGGACAACTTCAGGATATTTTGAATTCTGTCAAGAAAGGCGATATTGCCCTTGTTCTAGGTAACTTCAATGCCAAAGTTGGTACTGACTCTGACCTTTGGGGAGGAGTAATAGGCCCTTTTGGTATTGGTAGCTGCAATGGCAATGGGCAACATCTCCTGCAGGTAAGTAAACTCAGTGGATTCAGAATAACTAACACTTATTACAAACACCGCGACATACATAAGTACACATGGGTTTCACCCGAAGGGCTGCATAAGAATATGATTGATTATATATTAATTAACAGCAAATGGGCTAGTTCTGTTAGGAATACCAGGTCATATAGGGGAGCTGAAATTGGATCTGACCATTATCTTGTTAAAAGTGTCTTGCAACTTAAACTTAAAAAGTGTTGTGCTAGGGTTAAAAAATTTGCTTTTAATACTGAAGCTCTGAAAGACTCAGTTATAGCCAAAGCTTACCATGATAGGTTACTTAGTCATTATGACAGTCATGGTATGCTTACTACTGAAGTTGAGGAAGAATGGGATCATTTTAAACAGGCTTTTTTGGACACTAACAGTATTCTTTTAGGAAAAAAGGAGCAGAAGAGGAAGAATTATCTGAGTGATAAGGCACTTGAGCTTATTTCAGAAAGAAAGAACTGCAGGAATGTCTTTAATCAATACCCTACTAGTCCTAATAGAAAGCATTACAGAGAACTTAATAAACGTGCAAAAGATCAGTTAGCTGCTGATAAGAATCTTTGGCTTGATGGCTTGGCTGACAAAGCTGAGGGAGCAGTTAGATAGCACAACAGCAGAGATCTGTACCAGATAGTTAATGTTTTGTGTGGTAGAAAACAAACAGGTATACAGGGATTGAAGGATAAACAAGGTAAGGTTATAGAAGGTGAGGATTCTGTCATGGCTAGGTGGGCTGAGCATTTCAGTGATGTTCTAAACAATGTGGTTAGTTCTACTCCCATTGTTTGCAATGATGATACATGCATTGATGGCTTTAATGTTGGCCCTGTAACACAATCTGAAGTTATTTTGGTTATTTCTAAACCTAAACTTCATAAATCCCCAGGGGTAGATGAAATTACTACAGAAATGCTTAGAGATGGGAATGTTTCGGTTACCGCTTGGATGAAATTTTGAATATCTTTTATGATAAAGGCATGGTTCCTAAAGATTTTACCAGAGCTATTATTATCCCTATTTTTAAAAAAGGTGATTGCAGTTCTTGTCATAAATATAGGGGTATCAGCCTGCATTCTGTTCCAGATGAAGTTCTTTGCATGATTCTGCTTAATAAAATTAGCTATCTGGTTGACAGGCAATTGCATGATGAGCAATGTGGATTCAGAAGTGGTAGGGGATGTGTGGATCAGATATTTTCACTTAGGCAGATTCTTGAGAAATGTTTAGAGTTTCAGAAACCTTTGGTTGCTAGCTTTGTTGATTTCAAAAAGGCTTTCGTCTCTGTTGATCGTCATAATTTGTGGTTGATTGTGAGATCATATGGTATACCAGACAAGTTAGTTAACATAATGAAAGCTCTCTATAACAATACTGAGTCGTATGTGAGAGTTGGTAAGGCTTGTAGCAATTGGTTTAGCATTACGTCTGATGTTCGACAAGGGTGCATTTTGTCTCCTTTTCTCTTTAGCTTGGTTATTGATTATGTTATGCGAAATTCACTTCCAGGGAAAGATTTTGGGCTTAAATGGGCTGGAGATACGAAAATTTCTGATTTAGATTATGCTGATGATTTAGCCCTTTTGGCAAATGATGTTGATGAGATGAACTCTTTCATTCGAGCTGTTGATGAGACTGGTAGTAGAGTAGGTTGGTTATAAACAGAAAGAAAACTAAAGTAATGAAAATTGGTCAGGCAGGCTGTGATTCAGTTAATCTGAATGGTTGCAGTCTTGAGCAAGTGTCAGAGTTTAATTACCTTGGGAGCTATGTAACAGATACTGGTGATGTGTGGCATGAGATTAACAGATGAATATGGATTGCTGCTAGGATTTTATAGAAATCTATGGAGAGTGTGGAGAATTAGGCATATACACCTAAAGACTAAAATTAGACTGTATAATAGTTTGGTTCTTTATAGGGTTAGTTATGGTAGTGAAACTTGGGCGCTTTTTAAATAAGATAACAGGAAACTAGATTCTTTTGATTCTAGATGCTTACGCCGTATATTGGGCTTTAGGTGGTTGAACTTTGTAACTAATAATGAGGTTAGGCATAGGAGTTTGCAGCCTCCTTTAAGCAGCATGACAGAGAGAGACTCCATTGGTTTGGCCATGTTGCCTGTATGGATAATTATAGATTGGTGAATAGAGTTATGAACAGTGTGACTAAAGGCCTCAGAAAGAGGGGGAGACCTAGGATGTGGTGGGCAGACAATGTCAAACAGGACCTTGTTAGAATTTGTATGCAGTGGAGCGATGCAGAAGATATTGATTAGAACATATATACATGGAGAACTAAATTGTGTGGTGTGGTTGGACCTCCGTAGCCCATGGCTGCTTGATGATTTATTAGAATCAACAGAAGGAAATATGACAATATGCTTAGTAAAATCTTAAAAACTACTGGAAAAAAATGCCTAGATGTGTCATTAGAACCACTAGACACGATATAAGAACTTTAGAATGGAATACCTCTACTTAAATCTTGATATCGCCAAAACTTTGGATGCCCATAAATATGATGAACCTTTGCAATCTGTTCATAGGATCATCGATATTGACACAGCCAAAATACAAACTACTCATGAAAACAAAATTAAGAAATTACTGAAGAGGCAAAAAGGGATTAATTGCATAACTGCAGAACCTCAGTTCCCTATACTCAACTTATCAGACTATTAATTCACTAACAGGACTCAACATTCTGGAAAGAGTCCCTAAATATACATTCTCTGAAAGGATACCACCGGTACCTGTCCTTGTAGCTAGAATCGAGAATGTTGTTAGAAACATACCTAACCACCATAAAGATAGAATACGATATCAAATATATAGGGCATACAATACCAATAAACACAACAAATGCAAAGAGAAAAGAAAAGAAAAACAAGAATTGCATATAGTCCATGGCAAAAATACAAACCAAAACATACATGTAATACCATCAGATAAATCTAATCAATTGGTTGTATTTAACACAAAAGAGCTGCACGACAAAATCAATGTGATATTGGCAGAGATACAATGCAATCTGGTAAAGAAAGATCCTACTAATACAATTATCAGAAAATTGGCATACATCAAAAACTACAAAGTAATACCAGAGTGCTTGCATAAAGCATGCATCCCACCTTTATACCCAGCTATACCCGAGCTTTACATAAGCAAAAACCCGTAAAGAAGAAATCCCATTAAGACCACTTATAGCTGAACCAATGGCACCTACCATTAGAATTGAGACAGCACTATACCACTTTCTTACAAAATTCTTCCCACCTACAGATTTGATGGTAGACTCAGCTACGCAGCGTATTGAGAAGCTAAGGAAAATCCAAAAGCAGCCTGGTATGTACATGCTATTATTTGACATATCCTCACTTTCCTCCAACCAATCATCTCTTAAAGATGTACTCCATATTATTGAAGAGGTACTTCAGAAAAGTGACGAGCTACTACTATGGAAGTTTGCGGTACCTTACGTGTACTTGAGTTCACCACACAGAATATGTACTTTCAGAGCAGTGGAGCTATCTATCATTAAGCATTTAGAGTACTGATGGGATGACCGTTTTTTGGACTACTCAGCGACATAGCAGTTCGGCATATTGAAGATATGGTGCATAATAAATATAGTGCATTTTTGCAGAATCACAGATATGCAACAACAATACCTGCCTTTGAAACAGAAAGAAAAAGGCTGTATGATGTCGCCACCAAAGCAGGTTACCCCAAAAAATGAATCAGAGCTGTCGAGAAGACGTGTGACTTCAAAATCCAACAATGCACCCAAATATCTCTGTTGCAGAATAGGGCATGTATATATACATCCCCTATACCAAATATTCCATAACTGTCTGAAGTACTGAATAATGCAGTACACCATTATAACTTAAAAATACCACCCACTACTAAATGCTGAATCCTAGCAAAAGTAAAAAATGATTTTGACTATACCCCCACCGGTGATGTCTACAAAATACCTTTCAAAGGCACCATCAACCAACATGCGGAAGTACTCGACTATGACTCATATTATGGGAAGTACTCATATTATGGGAAGACGAAGCAGACTTTTGAAACAAGGCTGAAGGAACATCAAAATGATATAAGAAAAGGCAACATTAATACCGCTTTGGCGGAAAAAAATAGCGAACGAACCTCCAAAAGTACTGGATTTTGCTGGGGTCAAAATTTTATATGACCCTCAACACATTTGGAACTAGACATTCTTGAGCAAATTATTATATACCTCAACATAGACAAATGTATCAATGAAGAAATTTATCACCCACCTCTACTATGGCGCTTACTGCTGGATGAAAACATAACAAGGCATGAAAGGGATGATTGCCCACTATGAGATTGCATACATACCACTACTAAGTACATAATTCACTACGAGGAGGAGTTCGCTCACAGAACGAATCCCTCCTCCTCATAGGGAACATAGGTCATAGTGCACATGGGATTCAATAACACTGCTACATGCCCTTGTAAAAGTGATGGCTGAGGTCGCTAAACTCGAGTTGGGCCATTAAATGTTTTTTACTTTTGGTGCCTTTTACGAATTTTTTTGAACCATTTAACTTTTTATGTCATTTATCTTGTTGACAAAATAGAGCTTCTTTGTGTGTTCCTGGTACCGGTTAATGCAAAGGTGATCTTTCATTAAATGTTACCCCTCCTTATATAAGGGACATCCAGAGAACTTTCAAAGACATCCAAAGGACTTTCCCTGATCATATCACCCTGATGTATATTGACCAATGTGGAACAAACAATATTTGTTGACCTGCTATTTAGTATAGTAAGTCTGTTCCATTGACTCTTAGTCAATGGAAACTCTACAACTTTATTTCATTATGGCACAGCAAATTCATGTGTAGTAAGACATGGTATAAAAAATATTGTTGCCAAGTGGTTAGTGCACTTGGCTGCTGATCTAAGAGACCTAGGTTAGAGCCCCAGTAAGGCATGGATGTTTGCATTGTTTTTCTGCTGAGGTCCTGCCATCCTCTCAGACCCTCTACTATGGCATATAAACTGACAGGCTCCTGTCAGACCTCTGTGGCAAGCAGCTGCTTGAGGGGGTATTTATTTTATTAAAAAAAATAAACTCTGTATCTTTATGCTAAACAGCCATATAGTGTATTTAATACCAGTACCTCCTTCCTCTATTACCTCTTACTAATTTTAAATTAACTTTACTATTATAGGAAAATGATCTGTAAGGGAATACTGATAAATAACCACTTCATAACAAACCCAGAGTCATTTCTAACAAAAACATGATCAATACAGCTTGAACTCACTTATGTTACTCTAGTGCAGTGGTTTCCAAAATGTGGGGCATAAAGATGTGCCAAAAGGGCCTGAAGATTTCACTAGACTCAAGACAGAGGAAACATTAGGAATAATACCCTTCTGAAAGTTTCAAAAAATATATATATTTTTTTTATAAAATATTGCAATACAAACCAAACCTAGTATGTGCCTAAGGATCTTATGCTATGTGCTAAGGAATATCGCCTTCTTAATTTGATTTTTTTTTACGGCAAATAATGAAATAGTTTTGCCATAAATTTTACTGCCCAATTTGGCAACACTTCCAAGTCTTTAATGCACTATAGTAGGGAGGATTCAAGGAAAGCTTTCATTTCAAAGAAGTAATTGTATATTTGTCTCAGTTTCCTTGGATAGAATTGTGCTAAAAACCCCAAATGCAAAATGTAAATCCTACGTGCTATTTTCAAAGATTCTGAGTCAGGCTTGTGAGAGCCTACAACCTATATTAAGCATCTCTCTGGATATGAAACATTGAGTCCTGACATAATAAGTATATAAGTATCTGCTTTTGTATGTGTATGATGGTTAAATTTTTATATGTAGATAGTATCTAAAAGATAGCCTGACAATAATTGATAATTGGCTGTTAATATTGTTAATGCAAAGTCGATCTTTAATTAAATGTTACCCCTCCTTATATAAGGGATGTATATTACGTGAATTTTTACAGTGTTAACTGTTGATGCATAATTATTTATAGTTTAATTATTTGTAATTTAATTATTAAAATATCAAAGTAATTAGTCATATAAAAAAAACTCAATTTGCCGTCTGAATTCAAACACAGACACACTAGTTGCTGTGACATTAGAGCTAAAGCAGTGGTGATTCATACTTGTTTATTTGAACAAGTGTTCTTTAATAGGAAGGAATCAATCTCACTGCACTGATAATCATTTGTAGTAATTGGGAAAGTGTGAAAAAATCAATCCATTCACTTCCCTGATGGGAGAAGGACAGGTGAATTTTTTACCTTTGCCTAATTACCACAAGTGTTCTCTAAGCTTTGTATTATATATCAGAAGTTATCTTTGAATAATCATCCCAGTGGCAAGTGGTTAGAGTGCTTGGCTATTGAAAGAGACATGGGATCTAGTCCCAGTAAAGGTATGGAACTAACTTAGAAGCATTATCTAGTTTGTCCTGATTTCTCGTACAGCATATAAACACATACACAAGGACATGTCTGTTGGGTTAGTAGTTAGGTATGCTAACACTATACCAGGCTGATTTTTTTTCTTTTTTTTTCATATTTGTATTTATTTCAAAGGAAGATAGGGCATCAGCAATTGATAGGTAAATCGATACCCAATCTTCCTTTGAAGTGAATACAAATTCAGTTACTGATTACACCATCGATATGAATTAGTTTTATTTTCTACTTTTTAGGGCACATATAAGAAGATAGGTATTTTAAAAATTGTTCAATTTATGTTTTTCCATATGTTGTTGGTCTGATTTGCACATTGATTTTTCATAATCTATCTACCATGTATAGATTAGGTGGCTTGATGACATTGCATTGGTTTGTAATGGCATTGAGCTTTGTTGGACTAGGTTGAATTGCAGTGGTTGTATAGATGTTGCATTGTGTATTTACACCATAAATCTATGTAAAGTACAGAGAGCTATATTTCTTTGCCTTATTTTGAGCAACAAGAAATATTAATTTACATGAGATAGCTTATTTCTTTAATAAACAACATTCAGGTGATATTTATTAATTTGTATATTATTCATTGTAGATACCAGTATGCAAAGAACTACTCCAAATCCTTTTGATGTAGCAGGTCTGAAGGAATCTCTAACAGCAGACATGTTTTCCAGAGGAAGCAGTCAAGCTCACTCAAATTATAAAAAAACGCCAGAAAGTTTTTTGGGGCCTAATTCCAATCTTGTAAACTTGGATGCTTTAGTTAGTACCCAAGGATCAGATAGAGGTAAGCTTTTATAAATCATTTTATAAATTCTTTTAGTTTTTATTGGTTTTGTTCTAGAATAGGAACATAGTGAGATTTATTTCATAGAATGATTTCTCTGCCTTTTAACAATATTAAGCATTTAAACAATTTTCTTTTGATCAAATTTACTGCCTATTTTGCCCATTGCTTTTCACTTATCATCATTTATTGGCTTATCAGTTTGTGTGTTTGTCAAACAACTATTCCACTATACCTTCCCAGCTGTTGACTGATTGTGGTGAATTATGTGTCAAATGAGAGCTTTCGATGTAGGATGCAAGCTGTAAAAAATTACCCCTCCCCAATGGTTTTTTTCTCTTCTAAAAAAGGGGAAATGGAAAACCATTGTTCCACCCATATCTTCTGAGTGTGAGAACTGGAAGTAATGAATTAACTTTCATATCTACAGTTTTGCCCCCATCCCTCTCTTTAAAAAAAAAACCAGAATTTTATTAAATACACCGCTGTCCATTAAAAGTGCAACACCAGAAAAGTCGAGAGATATCAAAGCCGTATTTAGTGAATACATGACTTATGTTACAAGGATCAAATGATTACAAATACAACTCGGTTAGACTTGTGGAATACAAAGAAATCAGTATCTTGTGTAGCCACTATGAGCGGCAATAACTGCTGCTACACGGTCCGGCATTGAGAGGATGAAACTTCAGATGTGTGTTGGGGAATGTCAGTCCATGCAGTTTCAATACGTAGCCAAAGTTTATCTGTTCTAGCAGCTGCTGGTGTACTAGTCATCATGAGATCATGTATGAGACATGTTCAATTGGGGACACATCCAGTGAATGCACAGGCCAAGGCAGAAGTATCACATGGTGGCTATCCAGGAATTGTTGGACGATGCTTACCACATGTAGTCGGGCATTGTCCTGTTGGTAAATGGCACCAGAGAGCCACTGAAGATAAGGTACGACCACAGGCTCCAACACCTCAGTGATGTAACGCTGGCTGTTCAAAGTACCTGTAATGTGTATGAGGTACATGCTTGAGTGGAGTCCAATGGCACCCCATACTATAACACCAGGGGCCAGATCTGTATGGCGCTGAATCATGCATTTCTCACTGAGCCTGTCGCTACGGTACTGACAGATATGGATTCGTCCTTCATGGTGCTACATACTGAAGCAGGATTTGTCTGAAAAGACGATGCGATACCATTCGCACATCCATGCGCAACATTCTTGGTGCCATTGTAGTCGCATACGCCTGTGTTGTAGAGTCAATGGTAGCCAAAGCAATGACCACCTAGCAAAGATACCCCGATGCTGCAGATGACACTGAACTGTATGTGCAGACACTGGTTGATGTGCAACACACCCAAGCTGTTGAACTAAGGTATTTGATGTACCTGTACGATCATTCAAAGCCATGTATACAAGGTGTCTGTCCTCTTATTCATTTGTGTGACAGGGCTGTTGAGATCCCTCACATTGGTGAGTCCGTTCCTCCATTACCCATTGGCTCCATATTCTCATTACTGTGGCAGCATTCCATCTAACATGAGCACCGATGTCTTGACACGATAATCTGCCTTCCCGTAATCCCACAATTCTCCGTTGATCAAAGTCAGAAACCTGGTCATATGGATGTCATGTTCTTTGATGGGGCATACTTGATCAGACATGGCCAAATTCAAAGGAATCACTGCAACTTTGTATGTATTACCCAGACCTGCTGAGTCAAGTATGGACAGAAATTGAATATAACAGATATTTGCCACCAATAGCACCACATTGATGTTTGTTGAAAACAAAATGAAATTTTGAGAGTTTCATGACAATTTGTTAGACATAATTACTTTTGTTACATAATTTTTAATGAATAAAGCACTTAAAAATATGGATATTTATAGTGACCCTGAATATAATAAGCAAAAATTAAGACATACAAGGGGCATATAAAAATCTTGACATGCATCTGCAGGACAAAAACCATTGAACTTAGATCAACAAAATTTTTACTCTCCTTCAAAATACTACCCTCCAGCATCTATGCAAAGTTGCAGACATCTACAGCAATTCTGAAATGCTTGGTGGTACTTCTATTGGGGAATATTCTATAACTCAATGGATGCATTTTGCAAGGTCTTGCACCCTTGAAAAAGGCTTCCCAGCAAGTCCCTTTTTAATTTTTAGAAACAACCAAAATTTGTATGGTGCAAGATCAGGTAAATGTGCAGTATGGGGTAACTATTTGATTTTTTTCTGCTCCAGATAGGCTGTAACTTGCAAAGTTTTGTAAGCACTAGCATTGTCATGAAGGAGAACCCTGACATGCTTGTTGTTGGATGTTACTTATTCATCTCCTTAATCATTTTGGGCAAAACAATGTTGGTGTAGTATTGGCCATTTATAGTCATTTTTTCAGGTAAAGTGTCCATGGACATCACTCCTTGGGAATTGAAAAAAAAATTATGAACATCCCCTCTTCCTTGAGTGAAAGTCTTCGAGGATCTGGAGACCTGGTTCATCTTCTGCAACCAAACATAGGTGATCTTTCTGGGATTTCTGTAGTAATGAAAACACATCTCATCACGTGTGACAATGTCTGTTAACCATTTCGGGGCCACTAAGTTCAAACATTTGCACTTGTCGATTCTATGCCTTTTTTGCTGTTTTGTCAGTTTGTGGGATACCCATTTGGCACAGATCTTTAAGAACTTTGAATGTTGACAAATAATTGTTTCCACACAATCAATCAATATGCTGACATCTAAACTTATTACCTGATTGGTGATGTGTGGTTTTCCTTAATGAGTTTACGAACAGCAGTGATGGTTCTCTCATTCACATCCCCCTTCAGTCTTCTTGCATGAGGGAAGTCTTCGAAGTTCTGCAGTCCTTCTTTAAATTTGTGCATCCATCCCATAACAGTACCATATGAATAAGCATTATTCCCATATGCTTTTGATAAATCAGCATGAATTTTTTTCATGTCATCCCTAAGCTGCATTCTTGAGAAAATGTAAAATATTTTCCCATCTCTAATATGCTCCATAGCAACAATGCACAGATTTCATAGACCGAAATTTATGTGCCATCAGCAAAGAGAGAAATGATGATAAGACTTTTGTTTTTAATATGTAATCTCAAGTTTAAACAAGTTGTAGCTTGTTAACTTTGGAGGAACAATTGCATATCTACAGACACATGTCAAGAACTTTGTGAACACTCTCTGTAGTATCTTCCTATATGCATCCCCAAAAAGTAAGAAATAAAAGTATAGCACACTGATAGTGAAATCACTTTCTAAATTCTTATTAACTTCAAAGGAAGAGAGTGGAAAAGCTGATTTTCCAACTAAGCAAAAATTGCTGGCACTCTGGTTTCTTTTGAAGTTAATAGGAATTCAATAAGTGATTTCATGATCAGTATGCTTTACTTTTATATTTAGAATTTTTGGTGCAATAGAGGAAGATTAGTTTTTATTTTTGTTTTTTATTTACATATTTTTTCATATTAGTGCAATTTATTGCTTAGTAACATAATTCATTCTTATGTATCTACAAGAAACTTATTACAGAGTTCCAAAGACTTTTAATTTTCAATTTATCTTAATAAAGAAAATTAATAAAAAAAAAAATATCATGTCTATGCTTGTTTTGAATCGAAGGTGTTGGTCTGTTTGGTAAAACAGGTTTCTTACTAGTATTAAAGATATATGCGTATATTTCCTGTATCTCAAAAAATTTGTGATGTCTTATGCTTATGTTAATTTGTATGCAAATCATTAATCATTATCAGATGCAAAATCCATTTCTTTAACTTTTGATTTCAGTTAACTCTGTCATGTAAGATAAACTTATATTAGTCTCGTTTTGTATTGTTAATAACTATAATGACCCATTACTTTAAATCTTCCAGGGCCATCTGCACTGTAGCATGTCAGATTTCCACAGATTTGTTGTATAGATGCTGGTCAGTTCGCTAGCACAACAAATGAAACTTTAATTTTTTTGTAAATAGAAATTCCCATTTATTTTTTACATATATAAACATATAATTCAAGCTTGAAAAGTAATACTTTTCCTTTTTTTTTTAGTAAGAATCTATACCAGTCTTCTGTGATGATGCACAAAACTGTCCAGGCCTACAATCTAAAATCTGACCCTTCTTGTGGTGCAGGCCGTTAGTACCTTTTGCAAGAGATATTCTCTTCTGGAAGTGATAATGAGTAGGCCACACTGATGGATCGGTGTGGCCTATTGGTTTCGTTGTCTATAGCCACTTTTTCTTTTTTTTCTGCCTTTCTGAGGAGTGGCCATCTTTACAGGGTCCTGGTGCTGATCATTTATACTAATTGAACTGGTTTATGGCTTTGAGCTTGATTACGGATCCTGGACTTCTTGCACTGGTGGACACCTTTTTAAGGAGAAAATCTGCCACTATTTTTTCTGTTTGCTGAGGATGCTAGCCCTAAGTGATCCAGTCCCAGACAATTCATCCAATGACGATTGGTACAATTCCAATTCGTCCAACAGTACAATTCATCCGGCACCTGTTCCTATAATGGCATGATTAGTCAAATTAGATTTAATCAGCTGATTGTCTAAAGAAGCTGTTTGTGTATTGAGACAATTCATGTAATTCAGTAGGTGTAAATTATTCATTGTATTATGTATTTTATCATACATGTAAGCAGTGGCATGATCATAATTTTAGCTACTGGAGGTTTTTGGACAAAGGAGGTAGTTTTGCAATTGTGCAGGGTTTTTAATTATTCCTATGATTATTATATATATCATGCTTTAGAAAACAATTTGGAGGGTGTTTGTGCCCCAGTTCCCTATTTTTATACTCCAGAGTTGGATCTAGAGGTGGGGGGGGGGGGGGCAAGGGGCACATGCCCTTCTTCCCATTTGAGAATATTAGTAAGGGTAATAGAGGCAAAAAAATTATTAAACTTGTGTATATTTAAGATATTTTATAAGAATTTTTTTGAAGACTGCAGAAATGGAGGGTAAAATGCTATACTGTAATGGAAATCTAGTCTTTTGGCCTCCTCTTTTACTTTTATCCAGTACAATTGCATCACTCCCCCTCCCCCAATTTTTTTTCTACATCCTGGCCTGGTTATCCATTTACATAAGGATCGATTTTGAGCAATTCACTGATAAATTAGTGAAATATTGCTTAGGATAATTTATCTCTTATTATATTATTATTAGGATAATTTATCTCTGCTCATCATTAGTTATAATAATACTGTTGTAGAATTTTTACATTGCATTATTTTGCCATTGCATTATTTTGTCATCATTATTACTTTATGGGATTCAAAGTGCAGTTTTTCAACTGTACTTATCAGAATAAGATATAATGGATGTGAATAATAGTAATAACTAAAATTTACAGTTGCAGTTCCTTAATGTAATTCCTTAATGTTTGAAAGCTAAATATTCTCAAACATATAAAAAATTATTAAAATAAACAGAATTAACAAAATTTTTATCAGTCAGATGTTTACCTCAGAACAGAACCATCTCAGGCCAAAAATATACACAAAAATAAAGTGATCATTGTTTTGTTTAATTTCCTCTCTTTATTTTTCTATTTTTATCTCAATAATCCACTTTGAGGAATTGCACAAAACTTTCAAGCCACTGACAAAAGTACATAAAAAGTCTTCTTTTCTATTATTTACTTCCTTTTTTCTAATCTTAGTAATCCATTTCACAACAATGCAGTCAGCTTCCTAGTCAAAGGCAAGAAATGAACACATTAAAAGCACTTTTATAGTTCTGTCCTTTTTTGAAACAGCAAACTTCATGCATATATAAATAAAAAAATTTTGCTGAAATGCACTGTTTAAAATGTTTGCCGCTTGAAAGGGGAGATGTTATATATAAGTATAGAAATATTTGTCAGTCTTTCCATTAAGTTTTAAAATAAGGTATTGAAGCTGAGAAACAGTTAAATTTTTTTCTTATCTCATTTTCAAAAGAACTGAGCTAGTGTTGTCTTAGTAAATGTCTTCCATCCAACCATCTGTAGATTCAAATTTTTTGTTCTTAAAGCTAAATTAATATTTGTGTTTGGCTAGATAGGTATTGATGAAATATAGTGATTCGCACTTCTGAATCACTTAAAAGCATAAATTGCTGATTGTGGGAAAAGTTTAAATTGCAAACTTTTAAATGAGTATTGCACCTGAATATTGCATGAATATTTGAATATGATGAATATTTATATAATAATATGAATATTGCATGAATTTTAATGAATATTGCACTGCAGGGGGCATCCTCCCCCAGATCCAGCCCTGATAACATTACTTTGCTGCTATTGGCACTTTTGGACGAGTTGTCTCATTGGACAAATCAACTTTGGACAAGTTGTCCCATTAGACAAGTTGTCTCTTTGGACTAAGTGTCCTTTGGATGAATCGGCCCCGTTAGATGGATTTACATTGAATGATTCAGCATTGGACCAGTTGGGTTGGGTTGGGTTGTTTTACCTCTGAGCGGCACTTTTTTGCACACCATGGGCTAAATGGCCAGGTCACATGGACCCCGAAGGCTCAGAGAAGGTTGGGGGAGGGGACCCACTGGAACAGCTGTTGGGAGACAGATGGTAGCCTCCCGTCAAGGCCATCCAGCGTGTTCTTTAACGTGCACAGGGTATGGCTCTCCCGCACACGGGGCCACGGCTTAACGTCCCATCCGACGGACGGCGACCTTTCCAAGCCCATCGGTGTCCCCTACTGACCGTGGGCAGGGCGGGGAATTTTGCGGAGATAAATCTCAACGCTGACCCAGCTGGGACTCGAACCTGGGAACTACAGATTACGAGCCTGGCGCGCTACCGACTGAGCCATCCCCGCCCCGGACCAGTTGGCATTAGATGAATAGTATCAGAGGCAACATTGCCTAAATGGCTAAAAATTTTAGGAAAAACTAAATAAATGAAAGATTTAAGCATTAATAAAAATATTATGAACTATTTATAGTAAAATAATAAAATAATGTAGTAAAAACAGAAAAAACTTGTTCTAATTTTCTGAAGTTACATTTTGAAAGAATACAGTAAAACAGCTCTATGACACTGTATATCATTAAAATGCAACAGGATGAAGCAGTATAATCCATTAGAAGTAATAGCATTTTAATATTTGCTTATAAGTTGACATGCTATTTCAAAATGGATGCCTACAGTGCATAGGTCTTACAAGTCATTCTTAGGGGTACAATATTGTCTTCAGTATCTATATTGGGGGCAGGGATGGCTCAGTCGGTAGTGCGCCAGGCTCATAATCTGCAGTTCCCAGTTTCGAGTCCCAGCAGGATCAGCATTGAGATTTATCTCCGCAAAACTCCCCGCCCTGCCCACGGTCAGTAGGGGATACCGATGAGCTTGAAAAGGCCGCCGTCCGTCGGATGGGATGTTAAGCCGTGGCCCCGTTAAGCTGTGGCCCCGTTAAGCTGTGGCCCAGCTTAACCTGTGCACGTTAAAGGCCACAGCATACCCTGTGCACGTTAAAGAACATGCTGGATGGCCTTGACGGGAGGCTACCATCTGTCTCCCAACAGCTGTTCCAACGGGTCCCGTCACTCAACCTTCTCTGAGCCTTTACGGTCCTTGTGATCTGGCCATTTACCCATGGTGTGCAAAAAAGTGGCGCTCAGAGGTAAAACAACCCAAGTATCTATGTTACTTGTTTCATGTCTCTATAGATTATGATTGCTTATAGAAGACAAGTTGACATTAAATGCACTTGAGTAAAAAAAAAAATTTGTAAGGAGTTATAATAGTTTAACCTAAGGGGAAAATATGCAAATTGCGATTCTGACTAAAGGTTTTTCTTTTTGCTAATATGGTAGATGAGAAGACCAAACTTGTTGTACTAATGTAGGTTTGAATTATAAATTCGTTAAAAAAATCAAATTTGAAAAATGTAATATGGTTTTGAAAAAAAAAATTAAAAACTGAAAATTTTAAAACGTGAAAAAAAGTGATGTGGCACCAAATAACCGCATTGATGCTCTTGCACATGTACACCAGAGGAGATGCATGGAGAGGCTAGCAACATGGTGTGCTGCTTGCACTCAAGCACAACTTTGTAACTCCAACCACTCTAACTAGCATTCTGCTTACAGCTATAATGCTGCTGTTGATAAAAGTTTATATCCTTTTTTACAGATGAGCAAACAGAAAAGCACAGTATTCAGAGACAACGAATTTAGCAATGTGATCGATAAAAATCAGGACAGGAAATGTTCCAACTTCAGTTCATATAAATTGAAAACAGTAAATAATACTTTATTTTTGATCAATTGTTCTATAATAATTAAGAAAGTGCTTAATGGGCTAGTGTAGTCAAAATAAGCAAAGAACTAGTAGCTCTTTGGCACCCTGGGCAAGAAAAAAGATGCTCCTTTAAATTTAATGAGTAGAAAAAATTGCACTTATGCAAGTTTGAATTTGGTTCATTTTAACAAAGTCATATTCATTGTTGACGAAATAAATATTATCGTAAAATACATTGATAATAAAGAATTTAGTCATAAATAATTTGAATATACAAACATTTAAACTGAAAAGGGCTCAGTTACCGACATAGTGATCAAGAGAAATGATTTTATATTTTAATATATTTTAGAAGTACCAAGTACGAGTACTATGCAACTTGAAATAATTTTGTGAAGTCTAGTAAATGAAAACAATTGCAGTTTCTATTATTGGTTTAACCTGCCCAGTGGCACTGTTCTTAAGATAATATCAGCAAAGAAATATTTTTTTTTCAAAGATTAAAAAATGGAGGTAATCACGATTACACCATCAGTTTTCACATTTCGGAATAATTTTTTTTCACTTGATTGTAATAGAACAATTGATCAAAAATAAAGCATAATTTATTATTTTCAAGTTATATGAACTGAAGTTGGAACATTTAATAACCTGTCCCAGGTTTTTACCAATCATATTGCTAAATTTGTTGCCTCTAAATACTGGGCTTTTTTGTTTGCTCGTCTGTAAAAAAGGATATGAACTTTTATCAGTAGCAGCATTATAGCTGTAAATAGTAGCAGAATGCTAGTTGGAGTGGTTGGAGTTACAAAGTCATGCTTGAGTGCAAAGCAGCACAGACATCGGGTAGCCTCTCCATGCATCTCCTCTAGTGTACATGCACAAGAGCATAAATACGGTCCCTTGAGTTCATCATTAACCATAACATTAGTAAAATTTCAATATTTTTTTACTTGTTATCAAAGAAATGACCATACTCCAAATTTTGTACGTTTCTATGGAGCATAATGTACAACATATGTTAGTTTTAATTTTTTTATATTTGGTGTCACACCACTTTTTTTCACATTAAAATTTTCAGTTTTAAAAAAAAATTCAAAACCGTATTACATTTTTTAATTTTTTTTAACGAATTTATAATCCAAATCTAAATTTCTCATCTACCATAGAAGCAAAGAAAACAAAAAGAAAAATGTTTAGTCACAATCGCAATTTGTATATTTTCCCCTTAGATTAAACGATTATAACTCCTTATAAAATTTTTTTTGATTCAGAATATTTCAGGCAATTAGACATTTTACATGTACTAACATTTATGCCAAAGGTAATTGAAATCTGTGATGGGTGGTGAACTGGCCTGGTTGAATTGACATGAAATGACCCTAGTTCAAGGGGTAAAATGACCAAGATGTTATACAATGAAATCATACTAAGTCGCTTTAAGTGGAAGACTAGTTCACCATGTAAGGCAAATTATTATATACGTGATGTTACATTACAGTTCAATAATTATTTTGAATGCAAGTACGTTGCTAACCAATGAGGCCAGTAGCATCGATATTATTGTCGAAATTCATAAACTGTTCAAGTAGACTGGTCTGCACTACCTGACCAAATACTTTACTAATACTAGCCAAGTGATATACCTGACTTGTATTATTGCAACTGTCTGCTTACTGACCTATTACCTTACCTTACCAATATTCTTTACTTGCACTATTAGTTGTAATGGACTAGCAAATTATTTGGCCAATAGTCATTACCTCTTGAAGTACAGACATAAAACAATGAATATGTAACAATCTGCCTTGTACAGCAAATCCTTACCTACTAAGTGCACTTAATGTCAACTCGTTTTCTATAAGTAATCATGATCTATAGATATATAGAAATAAGTAATATCAATACTGAAGACAATATTGTACCTGTAAGAACGATTTGTAAGACTTATGTACCATAGTCATCCATTTTGAAATTGCCTGTCAACTTGTGAGCAAATATTTAAATATTATTACTTATGTTGGATTATACTACTTTATCCCATTTCATTTTAAATATATACAGTGTCATAGAGATTTTAGTAAAGTTGTAATACATATACTGATTTTTTAATTATAATACAGTAAAATTTTGCCATTTTATTAAATACAATGAAATGCTCTTTCTTTTGGTATATGACATATTTCTGTTCATTGGTTACTTCAGGATAAGGTTCTGAACTGTTTATTACTTTAAAATAAATCCCACCACCACAGTGAGGTCAGTTTCAGAAACCTGACACTGTAAGGGTTTAAACTTTCACGATACTGTTCTGCTGGAAATCCTTTTACCTGTAACCTCAGAAAACTCAAGAGACAGTTGATGCAAAGATATTATATTGTTATGTCTTGCCATTAGAGCCAGATAACAGTCAGAGAAAATAACTCTTTGGTGACCAAGGCCAGCTCTTCTGGTAATAGTTTTTGTCTCCTAGAACTGTTTTCAAAGTGTCCTTACAATATGCATCTAAATTGCAATCCCTGCCAGGCCATCACACATGGGACAGCGTTTTTAGTCCTCAGTGGGAGTTGCTCTACATAAATGGCACATGTCCTTTCGGTTTACATGTCCGAGACTATCTCAGAGACATTAACACCAGTCTTAATTGTGTCTCATAGTTGACACTGAGTCTCTTCTACTGTGGCTTGCTATTTCCCCTTCCTCTGATTCTTCCCTTTGCAGAATGAAAGCCTTTATACCTGACTGTGTCTACCAGCAACTCTTTGTCAGCCACCATGCTGTGTACTCAAACTTCTTGTCTGTCTTCACAGATGGCTCTAAGTCCAGTGCATCAGTGGGATCGCCCATAGTCTGCTTCACTGCATAGTTACACACTATCAGCCTCGTCTTGGACCACTTGGTAGCTAAGCATCATCATCGTTGTGTGCTTTACACCAACTTGCTTAACTTGCTACAAACTTTGATCTTGTGAAGCTTCAGCCTCTACTGTTCTTTCCAAGATCCACCAATAGCTGTATTGTCTGACAGCTACAATCACCATTCTCTTCTGTTGAGTGCCTGATCATCTCAGCATCAAGAGCAATGACTTGACAGATGATGCTGCCAAGTCAGCCATGTTCCTGTCCCACTCTTTGCTATTCATTCCATATAGAGATTTCTGGCAGTGTTTTTACCATTGAGCTCCAAGCACAGTGGCAGAGATCTTGGTCATTTTGTGAACAAGCTTTTGGAGGTCAAGCCTATCTGTCAAACCATGACAGTCATGTTTTGCAGGAATTTTAAGGAGGAAGTTGCATAATGATGCGTAAATTTTACAATGATGATTTAATTGTCAGACATATTTTAATTTCTTCTCTGTTTTAATTTGAATGACGATTATATTTTAGATTTCACAATTTTATGTCCGATTCTCTTACACTTATACATCTTTTATTTGATCTTTCAGTTCTACTATCTGTTTTTGTATTTTTATGATCATCATCCTCAAGCAGCCATGGGCTACGGAGGACCAAACAGACTTTGCAATTTAGTTCTCCAAGCAAGTCTATCCTGAGCTACATCTGCTGTATCTGGCCACTGCACACCAATTCTAGCGAGGTCCTGTTTGACATTGTCTGCCCACCGCATTCTAGGTCTTCCCCTCTTTCTGAGGCCTTTAGGTACACTGTTCATAACCCTATTCACCAATCTATAATTATTCATACGGCAACATGATCAAACCAACGGACATACAAACGTCCAAGTTTCACTACCATAACTAACCCTGGAAAGAACCAAACTATTATACAGTCTAATTTTAGCCTTTAGGTGTATACACCTATTTCTCCACACTCTCCATAGATTCCTAAAAATCCCAGCAGCAATCCCTATTCATCTGTTAATCTCATGCCACACATCACCAGTATCTGTTACATGGCTCCCAAGATAATTAAACTGACACCTGCTCAAGACTGCAACCATTCAGATTAACTGAATCACAGCCTGCCTGACCAATTTACATTACTTTAGTTTTCTCTCTGTTTATAACCAAACCTGCTCTACTACCAGTCTCATCAACAGCTCGAATGAAAGAGTTCACTCATCAACATCATTTGCCAAAAGGGCTAAATCATCAGCATAATCTAAATCAGAAATTTTGATATCTCCAGACCCTTTAAGGCCAAAATCTTTCCCTAGAAGTGACTTTTGCATAACGTAATCATTAACCAAAGAGAAAAGGTGACAAAATGTACCCTTGTCGAACACCAGAAGTAATTCTAAACCAATTGCTACAAGACTTACCAACTCTCACACACGACTCAGTGTTATTATAGAGAGCTTTCATTATGTTAACTAACTTGTCAGGTATACCATATGATCTCACAATCAACCACAAATTATGACGATCAACTTCAGTAGTAAGCAAACCATGACTGTCATAATGACTAAGTAACCTATCATGGTAAGCTTTAGTTATTACTGGGTCTTTCAGAGCTTCAGTATTAAAGGTAGTTTTTAACCCTAGCACAGCACTTTTTAAGTTTAAGTTGCAAGACACTTTTAACAAGGAAATGGTCAGATCCAATTTCAACTTCCCTATATGACCTAGTATTCCTAACAGATTGGGTTGGGTTGTTTTACCTCTGAGCGGCACATTTTTGCACACCATGGGCTAAATGGCCAGGTCACATGGACCCCGAAGGCTCAGAGAAGGTTGGGGGAGGGAACCCACTGGAACAGCTGTTGGGAGACAGATGGTAGTCTCCCGTCAAGGCCATCCAGCATGTTCTTTAACGTGCACAGGGTATGGTTCTCCCGCACACGGGGCCACGGCTTAACATCCCATCCGACGGACGGCGATCTTTCCAAGCCCATCGGTGTCCCCTACTGACCATGGGCAAGGCGGGGAATTTTGCAGAGATAAATCTCAACGCTGACCCAGCTGGGACTCAAACCTGGGAACTACAGATTACGAGCCTGGCGCGCTACCGACTGAGCCACCCCCGCCCCATTCCTAACAGAACTAGCCTATTTGCTGTTAATTAATATATAATCAATCACATTCTTATGCAGCCCATCAGGTAAAACCCATGTGTACTTATGTATGTTGCAGTGTTTGTAATAAGTGTTAGTTATTCCGAAACCATTGAGTTTACTTCCCTCTAGGAGACGTTGGCAATTGTCATTGCAGCTGCCAATATCAAAAGGGCCTATCACCCCTCCCCAAAGGTCAGAGTCAGTACCAACTTTGGCATTGAAGTCACCTAGAACAAGGGTAATATCTCCTTTCTTGACAGAATTCAAAATATCCTGAAGTTGTCCGTTAAACCTATCCTTCTCATCCTCATTGGCATCCTTAGTTGGGGCATAACAGCAGATAACATTCGAGTCTTTAATGCTAGTTTGAAATTTTTGCTGTAAGAAACCTTTCATTAATGCATTCATATCTTAGAAGAGCATCACTAGCATGTCTGCTGAGAAGCAGACCCACTCCTTGGTGATGCTTATTGTCTTCCTTCCCTGAAAAGAGAAATTTAAGATTATTTTTAAGAATCTGTCTTTTATCTGTCCAACTGGTCTCTTGCAAGCCGAGAATATCTAAATTTTAATGGTGGAATTATTGTTTGAGGACATCAAGAGAAAAATCTCTGTGCAGAATCCTCACATTCCAACTACCTTTGGAGAGAAAATGGTTAGCTGGATGCTTTAGGAAACTATGTTTATTGAGAGAAGGAATGCCGACAATATCAAACAGCCCCCTAATCACAAGCATGGGGCAAAGACCCATTCCCCCACCTCTAAAGGTTGAAGCCATCGACACTGGAAGACTTCCTCCAATGTAGAATTTGACGATGCTAGTAGAAGCAGTGTTCAGGTGTCTGCGATGACCTCTGTTCAGGATTATCCACTAGCTGATAAACATATCCTGTGAATTTATTCACCGGGCTGTCAACCCACAAACAAACAGAAAACACAGCAGAAGATTTTCCCTCCACAGAAGCCGACCAGTGCAACAAATTCAGGATCCATAATCAAGCTCAGAGCCTTAATTGAGTCCAGTCCAGTAGGCTTATATGGTCAGCAGCAGAACCCTGTGTGGTTGACCACTCCTCAGCAGGGTAGGGGGAAAAAAAAAGTAGCCATAGTTGTCCAGATCAGTAAGCCATATTAATCTGGCAGCCCTCTCCTTCCATTCACTTCCACAAGATTTTATCTCTTTTGAAGGGTACTAACGGCCTGCACCACGAGAAGTCAGGGTTGGACATTTAGTGCTAAATATACTGTATATTTTAATAGACTCGAATTTTACATTCTTGTTGTTTTTCTATATTTTTAACCTGGGTTCATTTTATTTTGTATTTCTCTTTCTATCAATGTTTTACATGTTTTTTATACATTGTTCTTTATTGTTTTACCTTCTTATCATATTCATGTTTTTGTAGTAATATTTTAAAGTTTTGTTGTGGGTTTTCATGTCTTTTATTGTTTATTTTGACCTCTGTTTGTTTCATTGTGCCCTAAGTTTCCAATGCACTATGAAACCTTACAATTGGAAAGGTAGTTTTGTCAAGGATATTTGAATTCCCCACCTCCTTCTCTGCCATTACACTGAGGGTTTTTTTTACACACACACACACCCATTCCCTTGGCAAAATATTATGTTTTTTAAATTATTTGTTTATGAGTTTATATTGAATGATTTTAAAAGAGCTTATTCACATTTTTTAGCATTAGTTTACTAACTTTCAGGTACTTTAATGAGATCCCAAAATGCAGTACCCAAAAAGAAAATGTTTGCTGTTCAACAATACAAAAATAGCCAAAAAAAGTGTTCCGCCACTTCAATAAACAGAACAGAAGATCCCATGAATGTGAACAGTGCAAAGTCACCTTGGGCAATTTTGGCCCATGTCGTAAAGTATTACAATGAAAGAAAAGAGTAATTAATAGCAGTCCTGTTTTATGTGAATTTTTTGAAAATAATTTTTTTCATAAAGCAATTTTCTTTCCAATAATACAGAATGTCCAACAGATAATGGTGGAGTTTCGGGAAGCACTCTTCCCAAATACAGAGAAGGCATCACATTGAATGCTGCACCTGCATGTTCCCCACTCAAATAGTTTCATGGGGAGCACCAAGACTAGATGGTGTACCACCACATTTCTCAAGAGATGTTCAGAAGTTCGTAGAGCAACATTTCCTTACAGATGGATTGGCAGGGTGGTCCAATTCTATGCCCACCAAGGATTCCTGGTTTTGACACCCTTTATTTTTTCTTGTGGGTTTTTGTAAACAATTTTGTTTGCAAGGTCAAAATGCAGACCTGAATCAGACCTGAACAACTGAGCAAGTAATAAGAGATATACTGCAGCATGTAGGGCAAGAAGTGGAATACTAAGATGAACATATAATTTTTTTGTTGATTATTATTATATTATTATTTTCTGCTGTTTTGTTTTTGTTGATTATTTACCATTTGACAAAATGTCTGGACATTTCATGACTGAGGAAAATTACAGAAAAGAGGGATTTTTTTCTGTGTGAAGTAAAAATTTATTCAGAATGAAATTTTCTTTCCATTCATATGTATTAGAATTATTTGATGCATTATTTATTTAAAATAAATTTCTGTTTATATTTTGAGATGTTTTTTAAATTCATAGCTAAAAAAGAACATGCTGGATGGCTTTGACAGGAGGCTACCATCTGTCTCCCAACAGCTGTTCCATTGGGTCTCCTCCCCCAATCTTCTCTCAGCCTTCGGGGTCCTTGTGACTTGGCCATTTAGCCCATTGTGTGGAAAAAAAGTGTCGTTCACTAAAAAAAGTCATCGAATCAATACTGTCCTCATTGTTGGTTAAATATTTTATTTTCATAAAATTTAGAATTTAAATTATGTTTGATTTGGTATATAGCATGCCTTGTTTCCTTTCAATATTTGTTTGGCAAAAAAAAGTTATAAAATTAGATTTTTTTTGGCTGAGTACAGGGGAAAAAAACTTTATCTTTTGTTTTTTTATTCCAATTTTTCTGTCTGGGCATTAGAAGGGCTAACTGAGACTGATTTTGTAAGTAATGATGAGGTCATCCTGAAAAACTGGAATGCAGTTTTTCAGAGGCATTACTAATTTTTCTCTAGGCTCAAACAAAATAAAATAAATTTAGAACTTTTTTACTTACATAACTAAATGAACAGAAATTTTAAAAACGGTGTATGGAGGACACTCGAAAAGTTTTTGTTTTGTCTGTAGATTTGCACTCATTCCCTGAAGTTAATGAGATATAACTTGCTTGAAAGCTCGCCTAAACTTTCCATTATGTATTAAAAACAAAGGCTCTGTCATCATTTCTCTCCTTGCTGACAACTCTTAAACTTGGTCTACAAAATCTGTGCATTGTTGCTGTGGAGCCTACTAAAAATGGGGAAAGGTTTTACATTTTCACAAGGATGCAGTTTGGGGATGACATGAAAGAAAATCATGTTGATTTGTCACAAGTGTATGGGGATCATGCCTGTTCATATAACACTGTTACAGGAATGATTCACAAATTCATAGAAGGATGGCAGAGCTTTGAATGCTTCCCTCATGCAGGAACACTGAAGGAGGCTGTGAATGAGAGAACCATCACTGCTGTTCGTGACTCTTTAAAGAAAACCCACACATCACCATTCAGGTAATAAGTTTAGATGTCAGTGTATCGATTGACAGTGTGGAAACAATTATTCATCAACATTTAAAGTTCTGAAAGATCTATGCCAAATGGGTACCTCACAAACTTAGAGAACAGCGAAAAAGGGCTAGAAATTACTTGTGCAAGGAGATGCTGACAGTGTTTGAACTTGCTGGTCCCAAACAGTTAACAGATATTGTTACAGGTGATAAGACATGTTTTTATTACTATCCAATTCCCAGAAATATTGACAACTATGTTTTGGTTGCAGAAGATGAACATGGTCCCCATATTCTCAAACAAGACTTTCACTCAAGGAATAAGATGTTCAAAATTTTTTCAATTCCCAAGGAGTGGTAGCCATGGACACCTTACCTGAAAAAATGACTATAAATTTCCATTACTACACCAACATTGTGTTGCCCAGAATGGTTAAGGAGATGTAGGAGCAATGTCCAATAATAGGCTGTGAAGGGTTCTTTGTGACAATGCCTGTGCTCACAAAACCCGGCAAGTTATGGCCTATCAGATCTGGAAAAAGCAAACGACCTTCCCGTGTTGCATATTCACTTGATCTTGCACCATACGATTTTTGATTGTTTCCAAAAATTGAAAAGGAACTTGCTGTGAAGCCTTTTTTACAAGGGTGCAAGAGCTTGTAAAATGTGTTCATTCTGAGTTGCGAAGTATTCCTTAACAGAAGTACCACAAAGCAATCCAGAATTGGTGTAGACATCTGTAACTTTGCATAGATGCTGGAGGGTAGTGGGGTGGGGGTGGCTCAGTCGGTAGCGTGCCAGGCTCGTAATCTGTAGTTCCCAGGTTCGAGTCCTAGCTGGGTCAGCGTTGAGATTTATCTCCGCAAAATTCCCCCCCCCCCCATGGTCAGTAGGGGACACCGAGGGGCTTGGAAAGGCTGCCATCCATCGGATGGGACATTAAAGCCATGGCCCATGTATGGGAGAGTCATACCCTGTGCATGTTAAAGAACATACTGGATGGCCTTGACAGGAGGCTACCATCTGTCTCCTAACAGCTGTTCCAGTGGGTCCCCTCCCCCAGCCTTCTCTGAGCCTTTGGGGTCCATGGACCTGGCCATTTAGCCCATGGCGTGCAAAAAAGTGCCACTCAGAGGTAAAACAACCAAAACAACTGAAGGGTAGTACTTTGAAGAACATTAAAAGTTTTGTTGAGTAAGTGCAGTGGTGTTTGTTCTGTAGATGCAGGTCAGGAACTTTTGGAATGTCACTTGTAAATTCATAAGCTAATTAAAATAAAATTTTGCCAAGGAAAAGAGTTAAAACCCTTTTGATGAAACTATATTATTTTCCCCACCACCAACAACTATGGCCTAGGAAAAAACTCATTCTGAGCTAATGAAATTCCCCTTGTTTCTGTTTCTGTGATATATCAGTATTAAGAAATAATAAGAGATTAGCTTTCAATAGTAGAGTATCACAGGAAATGTTCCTTAAACATGGACTCATGAATAATTAGCTGAAAAAAATTGTATTTCTCCATGAGTGGCACTTGGCTACTGATCTAAGGGACCTGGTTTCGAGCCCTGGGTAAGGCATAGATGTGTGTGTTGTTTTTCTGCTGAGGTCCTGAAATCCTAGCAGACCTTCTGCTATGGCATATAAACTGACAGGCTCCTGTCAGGCCTTTGTGGCAAGCAGCTGCTTGAGGGGGATATATTAGCTGAGAAAAAGTATGCATTAATGCTGCCCTCTTTTGAAAATGGTAGTAAGGGTTAATATAAGCAAAAATTACTAAACTTATGTATTTTTCAATAAAAATTTTAAAGACCTCTAAAGCTGAAAGTGAAACCAGTTTCTTGGTTACCCCTTAATTTTTTTCTAAATCTGGAGACTGGTGAGCTGACTACTCCATATGATTAATAGTACTATTCTCCAGATAATGATTAACCCACATATTGTTGTATGAAGGGGTTTAATATTTCAACCCTATGACTGGTAACTTAGCTTATTGAAAGCACACACATCTCTGTGTGGTGGTCCAAAGATATCTCTCTCCAAACTATATATAACATACGTGTTCCATTCATGGATATTTCTAGCATGATAGTGTGTTTCTGTTTCCCTCTCCTCAGTGCGATCTCCTATATGTGGTCAGGGGACCACCCTGTAAAGGTTTTGCTGGTTCAGATACCTTCACAGGGTTCTGAACACTCACTCACATGTTTGTCATATGCAGAGATCCATGTCCCTGGAAATGAGGATCTTGGAAATAAGATCCTTCAAATTGCTGCCTGTGATGTTGCTTCTTCGTTTGTTTGTCTATTGGGACCACTTAGGAATGTCCCCTCGGTTCGATCGCAATACGCGACGGGTAAAAGAGTTTTTCAGATAAAAAATCAAAGATTTTATCACAATTGAAGGGACTCGATACTGAGGCTCCTTCCCAATAAATTGGTTCAACTTAGTCCTTGGTAAAACAATAACTTATCCTTTATTGATATAAACTACATTGACTGATGAGGAAAAACGCACTCGTCACTCATTTACTATGAATTACAAAACCAGCTTACTATCCCCGTTCAGCTGTTTTCCCGAGAGCCTACGTACCGCTAATACCAGTCGGCACTCACCAGCTTTTCAATTTTATGTCTGCACGCTTTCGAAACTCGACCGGCTCTCCCCTCTCCTCACTGTTGCCAAACCCTTTCTTCCTTTCTCTCACCATTCGGACCATCTGGGGCGTTCGCGAGCAGTGGGGTGACCTCCGTCCCCTCTGGGCACTGTTACTTCAATTAACTTTCCAGATGCCGGGACAGAGGGCCTCCCACGTAGCATATGCCTTGTTGGTGAAATCCAAAATAAATATGCAAAGCCTGAGGAAAAAAAATATCTCAAAAGTCCTCTAGCCTGACACCTCCCTGCCAGAAGTCAGTAGTTAGTCCTGTTAACTGCTGACTAAAAAGTCAAGTTGAATGCTGAAAATCCGAGTTCATTTTCGCGTTAATCTTAGAGTTCAATGCTCAAAATTCAGAGTTCTAAGTTGCTTTATGAATTCTATAAATTCTCTGCGAATTGGCACATCTTTTACACATCTATGTACACTACCTTAAATATAAAATAACTCCTAGGTATATACTGGTGCATTGAATCTAAATATTGTTTTTTTTCTTCAAACAAAAAAAAAAACCTGGTGACTGAAGTAGTTGTCCGAGAGTACACAGTTTATAAATTAATTCTCTCACTAATAACTGTCTTTGACGAAGGTATGCCGTACTGGCGGTGTTCATTCGTCCACAGGTGACATCCCATGTGAAAGGCTATGCACACCTTTCGTGACTACCTAGATATTACCTTCCCGTATGTACCCTGTGACTCTACAAGCTGAAAGTCGTCGACATTGCCGTCGGCCTGACCCATTGTTACCTCCAATTGCCATGTTCGCCCCCTCCCCTGCATAATTTTGATCATCGTGGACATCGAGTCTGACAGATTGCTGCACATGTTTTGGCTGGGAGATAGGACGGCGTTGATTGAACGGTCTCCATGGAGCATACATTTCCCTTTTTCTAGCTGGAATTTCTCTACCTCTTTCATAGTAGCTTCCTCTATTGGCCCACGGCTCGTGGATTTTCCTCCTGGGGTTACCAGTTACAGGCCTTCTCTCCTTCTTTCTAATTAACTTACCATATGCTTCCACACTCAGAAGTACCTCCTTCCGCAGCTTTGCTACTACTGCGCATAGCATTTTAACTTCTCCGCCACTCACAGTGCTATTGTCTGTACCATCAATCAAACTTAAAGGCAGCTCTTTTACCTCTGCCCTTATGGCATCACCAAACGGCCCATGCAACAACAGATGGTCTTTTACCGGGTGCTTTTCTTCGTTCAGCATCCCCTTTCTGATTACTGTCAGGTCTGCCCCCGAATCCACGACTGCTCTAGCTGTCTGGTCGCCGCATCTAATTCGAACCTCTTCATAATCTACTGGGATACGTATCTCTCCCTGTCCCATTACTCGACTGCTTGGACTTGACTTTGAATGTGTCGTAACCCTTCCTATTGTTGCCTCACAAACATCTTTAGAATTCTGATCCAAGGTGCTAACTTGGTACACCTGAGTTCGGCTCTCAAGGTCCCCAGTTCTCAGTGGGCAATCTCTCATCAAATGTTCATCGGATCTACATTTATGGCACCTCCTTACCCTTGGGACCTTTCTATATTCAGCTAAATTAACTGCCGATTGATACCTTCTGCTCGAATAATTTCTCTCTGAGTCTATCCTCTGCTGGGGGGAAACAACACGTTCTGCATATTGTCTATGCCTTACCTCTTTAAAAGTTAGGACCTCTTCCATTCTGTTTACACTGGCTAGATGGATTTTTGCCCATGACTCCGCCTCTTTCTGTACTACGTAAGCATGAGTGTCTTGAGGAAGGCTATCACGTAACCTATCCGACACTATCAGGTCCATAAGCTCCTCAAATTTTGTCACCTTCCTACTGCGGACGTAGTAATCCCAGCTATTTCTGAGTCTCGAGGCTAACTGATTATATGACTCATTCAGTTCTTTCGCGATAGTTTCAAACTTTCTCTTGTACGCAGAGGGAGTGAGCTTAAACTCTTTTAATACAGCCTTTTTAACTTTCTTATAATTAGCAAAATCCTCTGCACTTAAATTTCGAAAAATGTGATTTGCATATTTACCATCTAAAAAAGAAATGATGACTTTGCCTTGAAACTCCTCTGGTACTTCATATATCTTAAATCCCCTTTCCGCTGTCTCAAAGAGATTTATCACCTCTTCTGGGTTTTTAGGGCTTCCAGCTAACATATTTCCCAATAATTTTATATAATTAGCCAGCCGTGCATCTGCTGGATTACTAGAAACTGCCACCGTTCGCACGTCACCCCTCTCCTCGTTTGCATTCCTCATTTGCAGTTCCAGCATTCTATACTCATGCTCTTTCTCCTTTTCCCTTTCTGCTGCCTCTCTCTCCTTTTCCCTTTCTCGTTCTGCTGCCTCTCTCTCTTCCCTTCTCAGCTGCATCTCTAACCTCATCCTCTCTAATTCAAAATCATCTCCAATCCTTTCTTTAGCTCTCTGCTTTCTGGTCCCGCTCTGCAGCCTATCCGTATCGTTGTCATTGCCATAATCCCTCAACCCTCTCATGTCTTCCGCAGCATCCGACTCTCTGTCTATTGTCACCTCCTCGCTTCCCCGGTCACTCCCTGAATAACCACCTTGCACGCTATCCCTCTCTGTGACTGTGTAGCCTCGCCTTAACTCATCCCTTTCCCTATCGCGACCGCTCCTAAGCTCCATTTTAGCTCGTACAGGCCTCTGCCGTATCTAACTACTCGCCCCTAGAGTAAGAGGATACTTACCTCCGATGTGATGACAGGAATGAACCGCCTCGTCAGTCTGCCACCTGAAGCACACAGTCGGAACACTCTTGGTAGTATCAGCCTTGCACTGGTCAGCTCCCAGTGGATGTTGAACTTTTCCGTCACCTTCACAGCTTTTTCCACAGTTCGAACGTGATGCACGATTCTTCAGGTACCTTCACAGCTATTCTATCGCCTGAAGCACACTGCAGGACACTCTTGGCAGTATCAGCCTTGTTCTGGTCAGCTCACAATGGATGTCGGAACTCTTCCGTCACCTTCGCAGCTTTCTTTCACCTCTGTTGCATACTGTCGACTGCGCCACTTTGTGATGTTGCTTCTTCGTTTGTTTGTCTATTGGGACCACTTAGGAATGTCCCCTCGGTTCGATCGCAATACGCGACGGGTGAAAGAGTTTTTCAGATCAAAAATCAAAGATTTTATCACAATTGAAGGGACCCGAGGCTCCTTCCCAATAAATTGGTTCAACTTAGTCCTTGGTAAAACAATAACTATCCTTTATTGATATAAACTACATTGACTGATGAGGAAAAACACACTCGTCACTCATTTACTATGAATTACAAAACCAGCTTACTATCCCCGTTCAGCTGTTTTCCCGAGAGCCTACGTACCGCTAATACCAGTCGGCACTCACCAGCTTTTCAATTTTATGTCTGCACGCTTTCGAAACTCGACCGGCTCTCCCCTCTCCTCACTGTTGCCAAACCCTTTCTTCCTTTCTCTCACCATTCGGACCATCTGGGGCGTTCGCGAGCAGTGGGGTGACCTCCGTCCCCTCTGGGCACTGTTACTTCAATTAACTTTCCAGATGCCAGGACAGAGGGCCTCCCACGTAGCATATGCCTTGTTGGTGAAATCCAAAATAAATATACAAAGCCTGAGAAAAAAAAATATCTCAAAAGACCTCTAGCCTGACACTGCCCAACCAGCAATTTCCAGAACTGCTGCTACACACTGCTTTGTCCTCTGCTTCAAGTAAACGGGAGGTCCTGAGGTGGCCCCCTCAGGATCAGTCGGTTGGTGGACTCGACTTGCTAGGGCTAACTGTACAGTATGGTGAGTGCCTTGTCCATGTTTGCAAGTTTCCCCACACATTTACTAATTTTGTAGTTTATTTTGTGAAGCCAGGTTGGTTCTCATACTTTTTATTTTTTCGCTTATTAGATTTTGTGGGGACTCTAGTGAGTTCCTCACATTTCTCTTTTCGTTTTGGTTTTCTGTTTTTTTTTTTGTGAGGGCTTGGCTCATTGGCTGTGTGGTTATAGTGCCCATGCAGCACTGTTTGGCTCCTTAGTGGATGGGGACTATGTGCACTGAACCACCAAAAAACCAAACATGAATTCCATTAAAGGAATTTCATTGGCCATTGCCACTGAGAGGACTCAGTGGACTTCATCTTCTTCACTGTCTATGTCATCACTGCCATCATCATACATGTCTGTCTCTTTGTCCCCAAGATTCTGATCATCCATTCAACAGGTGATCAGGTAACTGGGGACAGGTGCCCATTTTTCATTCATAAAGGTTTGGGAGGTCTTGTGGAAACACCAAAATCTGTCAAATTCCTAAGATTTAGTGACTTGCTGGTGTAAATTGCCTGCTCAAAACATTCTGAGCTACTTCTGAATGTAAGAGCGATTGGTGGGGTGGTGATCACTATTACTCTCTACAAGACTTCTAATTCTTTCCAGGGCATGATCTCTGAGTGGGACCTCCTCCAGGTTTCGGAGGAGGAAATCCTCTTTGGGCTGTCATCCCAGGAGTGATCTCATTCCACTAGGTTCTCTCCACATGATAGAAATTTAGTACCCACCCAGGTCCCCTCAGTGCAAGCTCCTGTGCACGGTGAGGGGACCACCCTGTGAAGGTTCCGCTGACTTGGGTACCTTCACAGGGTCCTGAACACTTGCCCACGTGTTTGCCATGCGCAGAGACCTGTGTCCCAGGAAAGGAGAATCCTGGTAGTTGCTCAGGGGTTTCCCATCTTATCTCCTCAGCTCATGACTGGCAGGGTCCACTTTGGTGGCTTTGCCATTGGGGAGCCTGTCATTGTGCGGCTGGGGAGCAGATTCCGGGACCTCTGCTGTACACTGCTTTGGCCTCTGCTTCTGATAAACAGGAGCTCCTGGGGTTCCCCCCCCCCCCCCCCAGGAGCAATCGGCTTGTGGGCAGATCCTGCTAGGGTCAACTATGCAGAGTGGTGAGTAACCTTGCCCACGTCGGGTACAGGTTTGCAAGTTTCCTCACGACTTATTTTCCTTTTATAATTATCCTTTCTTTGTGTGACCAGTTTGGCTGTTCACAATTTTGTTATTTTACATTTAGTTCCTTTTGTGTAGAAAGTTTATTTCTACAGATTTCTCTTTTCATTTTCATTTTTTTTATTTGTGAGGGTTTGGCTCACTGTCTGTGTGGGTATAGTGCCTGCGTAGCCCTGGTGCCCAACTGGGCATCCCCTTTTTGGGCTCTGTGGAGGGTGGGGACAGCAGGCACTGAACCACACAAAACGAAATATGAGAGTTGATGAAGAAATTGATACAATCAATGCCAATAAAAGGGTTCGATTTGAGCCCCCATCTTCCTTGTTGTCTCTGTTATCTATGCCGTCGTCTTCTTTGTCTGTGTCTTCATTCCCAAGAAGGGCAGGGGTGGCTCAGTCGGTCGCGTGTCAGGCTCGTTATCTGTAGTTCCCAGGTTCAAGTCCCAGATGGATCAGGGTTGAAATTTATCTCTGCAAAATTCCCTGCCCTGCCCACAGTCAGTAGGGGACACTGATGGGCTTGGAAAGGCTGCCATCCGTCAGATTGGACATTAAACCGTGATCCTGTATGTGGGAGAGCCATACCCTGTGCACGTTAAAGAACACGCTAGATGGCCTTGACGGGAGGCTACCATCTGTCTCTCAACAGTTGTTCCAGTGGGTCCCCTCCCCCAACCTTCTCAGAGCCTTTGGGGTACATGTGACCTGGCCATTTAGCCCATGGTGTGCAAAAAAGTGCCATTCAGAGGTAAAAACAACCCAAAAACAGCTCGTTCCCAAGTTTCCTGATCATCCACTCCACAGGTGATCATGTACTTGGAGACATGTCCCCATTTTTTGTAAAGGTTTGAAAGGTCTTGTGGGAGAGCAGAAATCCATTAAGCGCTTATGATCTGGTGACTTGCAAGTTGAGACTGCTTGTTCCAAACACTTAGAACTGCTCCTGAAAGTCAGAGAGATTGATGCGGTGGCTGTCGAGGTCACTCCACACAAAACTTTGAATTTCACTTGGGGAGTGATAACTGAGTGGGGCCTTCTCAAAGTCACTGAGGAGGAAATCCTCTCAGAGCTCACTCCCCAAGGAGTAACAGTGGTCCACTGGGTTTTGACTTGCCATGATGGTAAATTGGCACCCACCCAGGTACTGATTATGACATTTAACATGCCATGCCTACCTTCTTCCATCAAGGCAGGTTATTTACATTGTGAGGTACAGCTGTATATACTGAACCCTCTGCGGTGTTATCAGTGCCAGATATATACGGTCATGCCCGCACAGCTTGCCGGGACAAGCCCACTGTGGTTGCTGTGGCAGCAAGGATCATCTTGATCCTGACTGCACAGCAGAAAAGGTAAGCTGTGTGAACTGTAATGGCGAACATCTGGCAAACTTCCATGACTGTCCAAAGTGGACGGAGGTTGGGTTGGTTTGTTTTACCTCTGAGCATCATTTTTTTGCACACCATGGGCTAAATGGCCAGGTGACATGGACCCCAAAGGCTCAGAGAAGGTTGGGGGAGGGGACCCACTGAAACAGCTGTTGGGAGACAGATAATAACCTCCCATCAAGGCCATCCAGCATGTTCTTTAACGTGCACGACCATGGCTCTCCCGCACACAGGACCATGGCTTACCGTCCCATCCGACGGACGACGGCCTTTCCAAGCCCATTGGTGTCCCCTACTGACCGTGGGCAGGGTGGAGAATTTTGCAGAGAAAAATCTCAACACTGACCCAGCTGGGACTCGAACCTGGGAACTACAGATTACGAGCTTGGCACGCTACCGACTCAGCCACCCCTGCCCCATGGAAGGAGAAAAAGGAGGTTCAGTGCTTGAAAGTGATGAACAACATCTCATACACTGAGGCTAGGAAGTTTGCTGCACAAGAAGAGCAACTCCCCTACACTCTCTATCGGATGTTATGGTTGAGTGATTTAATAGGATAATTGCACAACATCTAGCATTGTTTGTCGATGACCATCAATGTGACTGGGATTGCCATATACCATTCTTTTTGTTGGCTTACAGAACAGCAGTGCATGACACAATTGGAGAGGCAACTTCCATGATGCTCTTTGGAAGAGAATTACATCTTCCCTGTGATGTTTTATATGGTTGGCCCGAAGCAATGCCTGTATGCACTCTACAATATGTACAAGAATTACAACAATGACTAGAAGAAATCCATCACTTCATCAGACTTAGCAAGCAAGAAACCTAAAACGATATATGACAGTAAAACAAATGGAACTGTTTTTAATTGAGGAGATCTTGTCCGGCTGTACAATCCACATAGAAAGAAGACTTTCCCCAAAACTTCAGAAACATTGGGAAGGTCCGTATATGGTAGTTAACAGGATTAATGACAGGGTGTATCGCATTTGTCGACATCCAACTACAAAGTGCAAGGTGGTTCATGTGGATCGTTTGGCCCCATTTCATCGAAGAACTGAAGAAGTTTTGGAATCCAGAAGACAAACAAGACCTAAGGAGGGGACAGTGTTACGACAGATGAATGTGCTACAATGAATTTACGATAAGCATGTCATGAATGCTCGCATATGCTTCACCGTGAGAATTACCTCACCAATGACATCGAACGACTTGATTAGAATGAACAAAGAAATAATGTGTTATGAAGCACAGTTGGAGTGTGAAAGGAAATGTAGTTAGTCTAACGTCGCAAGGCCATTACCTCATCTGACAAAAGAGGGCCAACAGTTCATTGTGGACCACCGAATGTGGCCTTTCAAACTGGTTTATTACTTGGACATTTACACGATAAAATAATCTCAAGAAGAAGTATTTTATGAGGTTAGTGTGTGGGAGTTGAAAAGAGTTAACTAGTGTAGAATTTTGTTAGTAAAATTAGTAAGAAAAGACAAAGGATTGTTTTTGCTGAAGTGAAGGTTATACAAGAGACATGGCAATCAAAATGAAGAGGTAATAATTTAGTCGACTGGACAAAACTGGTCTTAACTTTTCTGTAAGGAAAGTTCATCACTTGGTATATAATTCTCAATAGATTGTAGATTTTCTCACATATATAATAAGCATTGGTTGAATTTAGTGTGTATAAATTATTTCATCTCTACTTTTGTAATAAATTACATTGTTTTAGAATTATCATTGTGATATACTATTTAATTGAACTCACACTCAGTTTCATCTGTTTAATTTGTAGCATGACACATGTTTACCTATGTTCAACGCAGTTTATTTTACATACGTTCAACGGTAGAGCAGTGTTATCAATTCATACAAAATTCTTATAATTTAGAATGAGAACGCTGGACAAAGTACAATAAAGGAGAATTCCACCTCGTTTTTAAAAAGTAAAAAAATTATGCTTACCTTTGACAATTCCACTTGAGTCGGCACCATCACTGATGACAGTGGCAACAACTCTTGCAGCCTCTAGTGGTTAGTAAGAATGGGTGAAATCTTATATGCAAAGCAATGGGAAAAGTGCTTCCAATGAAAGAAATTTCTGCTCATTGAATTCTGTTGTAACGCTCCAAACAAATGCAAAATACTTGAAGTTTTATGCTCCGGATAGCTTAGACGGGCGCCAGGCAATAATTAACAAATTGCCAAAAGTAGAATAAGTTGATAAAAAGTTAAGTTAGGGTTCAAATACCAGCGAGCGTTAATGAGTAAGAATTAAAATGATTGTCAAGTAATATGAAATATAAAAAAATCCTTAATTCGCGTTGCTCAAGAGAAAAAAACTGTACAGACTCAAAATGTTTTAAATATAACAAAACAAATTTATTTCCAAAATAATTCAACTCACTAAGACATCAATGAAGAAAACATCACTCCTGTGCTACATGCACTGTGCTTGGTGCTACGCACCTTGTGCTCGTGCACTCACGTGCTTATGCTTCTACCTCTTCTACTACTCTACTGCTTATGCTACTGCTACAACTCCTTAAGTGACTCATAGGTCACAGGTTTTTGACAATGAGCCGGCAATGCTTGCCGGGAAAGACATTTACATACTATGACGAACGACGCAAGCTATGACGCAAGAGGGGGCGTGTCCTTGGCAAGCGCTTTAGCGGTTACAGTCAGAAGATTGGAGTTGCGCATATGCAACTCCTAGAAACTTGGAAACGAGTGCTGCGATGCCAAAAAGGAAATAAAAAATCCCCAAAATGATAAATATAACGTAAATTAAACAAAACTGGTTAAGGTAAAGCAAAAGTGAACGATGGGGCATCACACTGTGGATTGAGTATGGAAGATGTAACTGCCGTTGTAAGATATGATAACTAATGCAGTAGCGATGAAGCAAGGTTCTTCGTACACTCCTAGCTTGACTAGCCTGGCAAATTGGTGCTTCTGTTAATTTTACAGTATAATATAAACAGAAAAATTCGAAGAATATTATATCAATGTAAACTTTATGTTAGAATAAATTTATTAAAGTTATGAAAATACTTTCACTTTTATGTCAAAACATTTAAATATATTTAATTTATATTTCTTATTTTTTTAATGAGAATTTTAAGGGAACCATTGCTTTCCTTGCTTCTATGGATATTTCGCCACTGCCTCTGTGTTTTCATTGCCAGAGGTATGGCCATGCCCACACAGCTTGCCAGGGCAAACCCACCTGTACTCATTGGGGCAACCAGATCACCTTGCTCCTGATTGCATAGAAGAACAGGCAGGCTGCATGAACTCTAATGCCAACCATCTAGCATACTTCCACAACTATCCAAAGTGGCTGGAGGAGGAGGTACAATGCCTCAAATCGCTGAACTACATTTCCTAACCTGAGCCAAGAAAGCTTCCTGCTCTGCCTACACCACCTGGTTAGATTTCCTGTGCCAGTGTGATGCTTGGAAAGCCCATCGATGCAATGGCTTCTGTGTTTGTGCAGACCGATATCAGCAACCTACGTTCTGAGTCTTTCTCACCTGCAGCGAAATACCTCCATATGCAGGTGAAACCCGAGTTAGTGTCAGTATCAGCATCAACACTGGTTTCTATTCCTGCATCTGTGTGTGCCTTGTAGACAGCCAATAATCCCACACTCCAACACTTCTCTTTTGTTTGCCATGATCGGGATGGAGATGGTCCAGTTCGTGGGAGTGTTGCCATCCTGGTGAGCAACCATTCTCCATTCCAGGTCATACCTCTCATTACCAACTTAGAGGTGGTTTTTATCCACCTCTTTGTGGGATTTTTGTTGACTGTCTTACTACCATCCAGAAGTATCTTCTGTGAAGACCTTGATGATATCGCCTCTCAACTGCTGTCCCCCTTTTTCATCATGAGGGACTTAATGGACAGTCCACTTTGAGGCAGTACTGACACCAATGGGAGGAGTGGGGTCCTAGAGTAGTGGCTCCTGGATCCATCACTTTCCCTGTTGAACAGCAATATCAATACATATTTACACTCTCTGACCCATACATTCACTGCCATTAATCTTACCATCTGCTCCTACTTGATCCTTTCACTCTTTACATGGTAAGTCAAGGACAGCCCTTATGGAAGCGATCACCTCACCATAATGTGTACTATCTCCCAATGGGCACCTCTCCTTCACCCCTTTACATGTATCATGGTGTATTGCATTTACACGTACTGTGTAGATCATCCTCTGGTACATGCTAGATCAGGCTGACTGGAATGGCTTCGAATTCCTTTGTGGAGTGCGATGAAGGCCCAGTTAGCCAGGAGCCAATCAATGATTCAGTGCCAGAGATGATGGACAGTATCATCATGAAGTTTCCTTGACTATTCCTCAGACCACCTAGTTTCCATGGTTTCTAAAACCATGGTGGAATCCTGACTGTACCACATCTTGAAAGGCTCAAAACAAGGCTTGGGGAGAGAGTTCTGAGATATCCAACGACCCCCAACCTCAAAGCATTCAAGCACGCCAGGGTGAAAGCCTATTTCGTCCAATGCCAGAGCCAGAAGGAATCAGGATAAATTATATGTCTTCTATCACCTGCATGACCATTTCTAAGGTTACGCATCTCCTAAGGTATATTCTGAGAACTACAAGCCCTATTCATTATTGATCCTGGACCACAATGGACAGGCAATTGCTGACACTCTGGGGAAGTCATTCTCTTCCATCTCTTCTTTATCTCCATACTCCCCTGAGTTTCTGGCCCTGAAGAGCAGGGCAAGTATGCTCTCCGCTGTTTTTCCACTCAAATGACCTGGAGCCTTACAACAGGCCATTCACAGCGGAGGAGCTACACATAACAAATTCAAACACTGTCTGGTCTTCAATCAAGATTTTTTTTTCTATCCCTCTCCTATTTTATTTCTAACTATTTCCATCCCCCTTTCTCCCCCTCCCCTTATTATTTTTATCACTATTATCTTATCATTTTATTCTGCCTCTTTTTCTATTTCCTCATGTATTTTTTACCCCATTTCTCTTTACCATTTTCCTCCTTTCTTTTTATTCTCATTTTCTTTTTTTTTTACAGAGGTTGGGGAGGCTCATTTGGTAGCATGCCAGATTTGTAACCTGCAATTATCAGGTTCGGATTCTAACTAGGCAAGAGTAGAGATTATTCTCTGCTAAACTCCCCACCCTGCCTGCAGTGAATAGGGGTTACTGTTGGGCTTGAAAAGGCCGCTGTCCATCAGATGGGACGTTAAACTGTGGTCCCATGTGTGGGAGAGCCACACCCATGCATGTTAAAGAACACACTGGATGGCCTTGATGGGAGGCTGACACCCTTCTCCCAATAGCTGTCCGGTGGGTCCCCTCTCCCAACCATCCACGAAATCACAAGAGGCTTTGAAATTGAACATCTGTCCCAAATATCTGATATTTAAGTAGCGAATATCATTTTTTTTAAATAGTAGGCTCGAATTTACCCCTCAAAACACTGGAAGACTCTCTTCACAATTCATGTACAGAATTGCAGTAAAAATTAGACCATAATGCTACCTAACCATATTGACAATAAGTCAATGGCACTATTCAAAATTTGAAAGGTCCAAAATTAGAGATATGAATGAACCGACAGATTTCGATAATATTATAGTAATCTAGACAATAGGTACTCTCCGCTGCTATGCAGCCTTAATATCAGTGTCCTGTGAGGTCTCAACCAGCACACAAAGGTGGTTTTGGTGCCATCCATAAGATGTAATACTGTCCTGTATAATGGAACATCGGATGGCATCATTCAATCATACTCGAGCACTCTTCTCATGCATCTGCTGTTGGGCCAGACAATGTCCATTACACAATGATCCAACATATTTCACCATCAAGTAAGGATTAGTTGCTCTGTTTTTTCAACCACATTTTTAACAAGGAGCAGTTTCCGGACTCCTGCTAGAAGCTATCGTTTTAGCCTTCCCTAAGTCAGGCAAAGATCCCAAGATTCCTTCCAGTTATTGTCCCATTGTGTTGATCAGTGCATATAAAGGTGTTGGAAAGAATAGTATAAATGCCAGACTGGTCTGGTATTTGGAACACCACAGCTTTCTTTCCAGCACCCAGTGTTGGCTTTTACAGGCAGCTGCCTACTTTAGACTATCTGATCCACCTCAAAATGGTGATCAAGAATTCATTTTTACATAAGAGCACCTGGTGTCAATATTCTTTGACATCAAAAAAGCTTACGACACACTGTGGAGATTCAACATTCTTCATGCCTTCATTCATTCTTCTCCATGCCTTCGGCTTGAGAGGGCACATGCTGATCTTCATCTCAAATTTTTTATCTTCTTGTACTTTTTGTGTCCGTGTCACCCACACTCTGTCACAGCCTTTCCCCCAAAAACAGGGAGTACCACAAGGCTGTGTTCTGAGTATTACACTTTTTGCTGTCAAGATCAATTTGATTACTCAACAATGTCCTCTGACTGTAGGCAATGCCCTCTGTTGATGGACGATTGTAGCATCTATTGCCCATTGTCCAGCATGAGGGTCATTGATCAACAACTGCAGACTGCCCTGAATGATCTCGGTTTGGGCAATGGCCAAAGGGTTTTGGTTCTCCTCACAAGATCACTTGCATGCACTTTTGCTTTAAGGATAATCTTCATATGGACCCAGGGCTTCAACTCAGGAGGTACCATCATTCCAGTTGTGGCAGAGACCAAATTTCTTGGTCTCATCTTCAACCAGCAAGTGGGAATTTAATGTTATCAAGATCCTATTCTCCCTCTCCCTGGGGGCAGACCAATGTTCTTCGTTCCTCCTCTACTGCGCACTTGTCCTACCGAAACTGGACTATGGATACCAGGTGTACGACTCCACCTGGAATTTGATGGTAAAGGTAATGGACCCCCTCCATCATCAGGTCATCTGTGTTTGCACGGGGTCTTCCGCCCTCACCAGTCCAGAGTCTTTATGTTGAGACGGACAAACTATCTTTATCTATTTGCCTTTAGCAGTTGATTGCTGCTTGTGCCATTCATTTGCCTTCTATACCTCAATCCTGCATTTTATTTTACATAATTATGCATAACTTTCATGTATTTCTATCATTGGAGTTTTACGATATCACATTTTTTTCTTTTGTGGAAACCAGTTTATGTTATTTTTACATAAACTGGTTTACTATTATTCATACTTTTTTTTTCCAGAACCATGTGCTTTACACACATTCCTGGAACAGTCCTCATTATTGTTCTGATTACTGCAAAAGAGTCAAATAAAAATATTAAAGTCTAAAAAGTTAAAGAATTTCATATAGAACGTAAGTAACTGCATCTTATGGATTTACACTGGGTGGTATTGGCCTCTTTGCATTGTTGCTCCCATCTTGGTTGTGAAGCATATTCATGACTGCACTAATTCCAAGCTGCCTAAGTAAACATCTCATTTAAAATAGAGTTTTAGTTTCATCTTCTTGCTAATCTAGACAGTTTTCAAAAATCTTTTATGATATCTTCTAGAGATAATGAACATGAGAACTGTATCACTCTAATTCTTAATAAATTTCACCTGTAGAAGTTCATTGACATGTTCAGCATGGACCATTGACAGTGTAGAAGTTCAATGACATGTTTCAACATTAGTTGTGTTAGTATCAGGATAGTTAGATTCTCTGGAAGGAATTTTATATATGCCATTGGTACCCTTGTGTTTATCTTTGTTATATTTTATTATGTCAAATACTTTATTTGGTGCTTTTACTAGAACTTTGTAATCCTAGGATTGCATGGCCACTTGTTCTGTTACAACCTGCAGATAAGCTAATATTTTGTAAATATATTTGTAATATTTTGTATATCCACAAATTGACAAATGGAAGTCAGACATTCTAACCAAGAAGTAGACCTCTCATATTACAGAAAAAACAAGTATTGTGTGAATTTAGATTAAATATACCCTAAAAAAGACATCTGCCAAAACAATCCATCCACATCACTAGCAAAAACAGTTTAAAGAGCTATTTCAGACTTTGAAAACGTTCAAATATTACCTACCTCAAAATAATAAATTTGATTTATATAAAAAATTTATAATTTATAAAAATCTCAAAAGATATAATGAAATATATAGCCCACTCATGCCTTGGGGAAAAAAAAAGAGAAAGAAAGAAAATCTGGACAGTGGCCAATGCACTAACCCAATCAATTTTACCAAAAAAACCGGTGGATCATCTCAAGGACACTCATGAGCAACCTTTTAGCACACAGTACATCATCATAAATTAAAGTATAATCTCTGCTCTCATCATCCGTAAAACGTAACACACTCTGATCTGTATCACTATCATGGTACAGGCATCCGTGATACCTCTTGAAAGTAAGGCAACTGCACTTTTCGTGGCAAATCCACAAATGAACAGTACTTTTCTTGGGACTTCAGCTCTTGTCATAGATTCTAGATATGCTTCCAGCTACTGTTGTTTGCCTCATATACTTAAGCTGGTGACTTATATAACATGGTCTAGAAGATACCACAATAAAAGAAAGATGCTCTGTAGTATTGCCTTTCCTTTCGACATATTCTATGTAATTATTTTGGCTATTTCTAAACTTAAATTTCATAAATCCCCAAGGATAGATGAAATTACTACAGAAATGCTTAGAGCTGGGAATGTTTCGGTTACCACTTGGATGACTGAAATCTTGAATATCTTTTATGATAAAGGCATGGTCCCTAAGGATTTTACCAGAGCTATTATTATCCCTATTTTGAAAAAAGGTGATCGCAGTTCTTGTGATAATTGTAGGGGTATCAGCCTACTCTCTGTTCCGGGTAAAAAGTTCTTTGTATGATTGTGCTTAATAGAATTAAGAATCTGGTTGACAGGCAATTGTGTGATGAGCAATGTGGATTCCGAAATGGTAGTGGATGTGCAGATCAGATATTTTCACTCAGACAGATTCTTGAGAAATGTTTATTTCAGAAACCTTTGGTTACTAGTTTTGTTGATTTCAAAATGGCTTTCGACTCTGTTAATAGTCATAATTTGTCGTTGACTCTAGATCGTATGGCATACCAGACAAGTTATTTAACATTGAGTCGTGTGTGAGAGTTGGTAAGGCTTGTAGCAATTGGTTTAGCATTGCTTATGGTGTTCAACAAGGGTGCATTTTGTCTCCTTTTCTCATTAGCTTGGTTATTGATTATGTTATGCGAAATTCACTTCAAGGGAAAGATTTTGGCCTTAAATGGACTGGAGATACGAAAATTTCTGATTTAGATTATGCTGATGATTTAGCCCTTTTGGCAAATGATGTTGATGAGATGAACTCTTTCATTCGAGCTGTTGATGAAACTGGTAGTAGAGCAGGTTTGGTTATAAACAGAGAGAAAACTAAAGTGATGAAAATTGGTCAGGCAGGCTGTGATTCAGTTAATCTGAATGGTTGCAGTCTTGAGCAGGTGTCACAGTTTAATTATCTTGGGAGCTATGTAACAGATACTGTTGATGTGCGGCATGAGATTAACAGTCGAATAGGGATTGCTGCCCGGACTTTTAAGAATCTATAGAGAGTGTGGTATACACGAAAGAGGCGTATACACCTAAAGACTAAAATTAGACTGTATAATAGTTTGGTTCTTTCTAGGGTTAGTTATGGTAGTGAAACTTGGACACTTTGTAAACACGATAGCAGGAAACTAAATGCTTTTGATTCCAGATGCTTACGCAGTATCTTGAGCATTAGGTTGTTTAACTTTGTAGCTAAGAGATTAGGTAAAGGAGTCGGCAACCTCCTTTGAGCAGCTTATTGTGCAGAGAGAGACTCCGCTGGTTTAGTCATGTTGCCCATATGGATAATTATAGATTGGCGAATAAGGTTATGAACAGTGTACCTAAAGACCTCAGAAAGAGGGGGAGACCTAGGATGCGGTGGGCAGACAATGTCAAACAGGACCTTGTTAGAATTGGTGTGCAGTGGCCAGATGCAGCAGATGTAGCTCAGGACAGATATGCTTGGAGAACTAAATTGCACGGTCTGGTTGGACCTCCGTAGCCCATGGCTGCTTGAGGAGGAGGAGGAGGATGTAAACTAAAGTTTATAAATGTGGAATACAGTGACTTGAGTGGAAGGAACAGCATGACTAGTGCTGAAACATGTTGGTGAACTTCTTTTAGGTGGAATTTTATTAAGAATCATAGTGCCACAGTTCCCATGTTTATTTTCTTTATAAATAATAATAAATACCCTCTCAAGCAGCTGCTTGCCACAGAGGTCTGACAGGAGCCTGTCAGTTTATATGCCACAGTAGGAGATCTGAGAGGATGGCAGGACCTCAGCAGAAAAACGACACACACATCCATGCCTAATCCGGGGCTCGAACCCAGGTCCCTTAGATCAGTAGCCACGCGTGCTAACCACTCGGCCACGGGACGGCTATTTTCTTTATAATTCAGTGCAAATGTTTTTGCCAACTGCCTACAGATTAGCAACATTAGTTCTGTTAAGAATATGCTTGGTGGCAAAATGAGAGTGACAACAAAAGTCAAGGGACAACACTTCCCAGTAGAAATTCACAAGATGCAGTGAACTAAATACTATATGACATTTTTGAACTTTTTAAAAATTTTAGACTTTGTTATTTTGCGATTCTTTTGCATTTAACGAGAACAGTAATAAGAATGTGTAATAAAGTATATCGTTCTGCAAAAAAAGACTGGTGTAATGATAATAGTCGCAAAAACGTTTAATGTTTTTTATAAATTTTGCATTTTAATATTAAATATTGATGTGTAGCAGTTAAAAGGACTTCTAAAGTAACTCTTGTAAAAACAAAGTATAATTATTATAGCAAACAAAAATATATATAAAATGCAAAGAAACTATTATTTGATAAAGATATACTGAATTCCATTTACAGTGCATGATAAATGTCCTTTATATTTAATAATACTAATAATACTAATTTTCTTTTACAGACGAAATTTTATTTTTTTCAGAACCACCCGGTGCAGGTAATCCATTTGGAGCACCACCTCTAGCAAGTAATCCTTTTCAAGCAACAAGACCGCCTCCTCCAACTATAAATCAGTTACGAGCTCAGAACCATTATCCACCATTTGCTACAATGCGGCCAATAGTAGCAGTTCCTCCTGTAGTACAGGCACCCATGGTACCTGTTGGAAGTTTGGCAGCTGCTCCTTTTGTGGCAAATCCACAAACGAACAACCCTTTTCTCTAGGACTTCGGCTCTTGTCATAGACTCTAGATATGCTTCCAACTACTGTTGTGTGCCTCATCTACTTAAGCTGGTGACCTTTATATCATGGTCTTGAAGATGCCACCATAAAAGAAGATGCTCTGTAGTATGTCTTTTCTTTTGGCATATTCTCTTCTATGTAAACTAAAGTTCATAAATTTAGAATACAGTGACTTGAGTGAAAGAAACAGATTCAGATATATTATATATGCATGCAGTATTGACATTTTCGCCCAGAATGTTAATGGGAGAATGCTGACTTGGTTTCATGAGCTGTATTTCGATTTTTGTGCATATATATATATGATTTATTTTGTGCAAACAACTTTTAAAAGGATTTATTTACATCATTATGCTGTATGTTTAAAATAATTATGTCCAATAAACCTATTTTTATCTGTATCAAATGGTCCAGTGTTTTTTCTTTTTTAATTGTGTGTCTTAGTCTATTTATTTTTTTTTTAATTTTAACCTTTGAAAAATCGTATAAATTAAATGCAGATATGCCCAAGATGGCTAATAATTGAAAAAATATTGGGACACACAGTCAGCTACCTGCCTGACTGTGTGTCCCAATATTTTTTCTAGCTGGTGATTGTTGTGAACTCGTAGGACACAGAAGAATTTAGTGATTGCAATTGCATTTATTATCGTTGTAGCAACTTTCCTCTCTTTAAAATCTTAAATATAGCCTGGTACATTCTTCAGTATTAAAATATATGTTGCAGCCAGATCCCATTGTTATATAACAATTTATACCTATTTGAAACTGTTATAGATCTCTGAACAAATATGGACATAAAGTTATGTATCTCTATAATGTCTTTGAATTTTATTTCTCATAGGTGACTTTATCATAATATTTATATACATTATTGAGCAAAAAAGTGTTAATTATATGATTCACTGATTTGTCTCCCAAAACCAATTACAAACGAAGTTTCAGTTTTTGCCAATAAAACAAACATCAGAGTCTCGCATATTTTTTAAACCAGAATTGTAGAGCAGCATAAAATTTCAGTAGTCTTTAAGAATTATTATCTGACGTTTGAAATCTTTGTAATTTATTAGCAGAGTCTCAAATTAATATATACCTATCCATCTTTTATACAATTTTAATTTTACTGCCAAGAAAATGCAATCAGTTTCATTTTATACAATAATGGACTCTGTTTTGAAGGTGCGGTTTTCGATTTTATTTTATATACACAATCTGATCAAAAGTATTAGGACACCCCTTCTGAGTAGTGGGTTCGCCCATATACGCCACAGCCAGGCCCAAACTGGTATAAAAGGATGCACGTGTCCTGGCAAACCTCGTAGACACGCATGAACAGGAGAATGGCCCATACGGCAGAGCTCGGCGACTTTCAATGTGGCACGGTTATAGGATGCCACCTTAGCGACGAACTAGTTCAGGACGTTTCAGCCATGCTACAGCTACCCTGATCAATTGTAAATGATGTTATTGTGAAGTGGAAATTTATAGGACCAACAACAGTGTAATTGCGACCCACTAGGACGGGGGGAAGATGACAGGGGGAGTGCTGAAGTGAATGGTGCGACAAAATCGTCTTTCCTCAGTTGCAACACGAGCTGCAGGAATAGGTTTCCGTGGCGGAGCAGCCACACACAAGCCTAACCTCAACAAGAACAACGCCAAACGTTGGTTGGAGTGGTGTAAAGCACGGTGGCAGTGGAACCGTGTTGTCTGGAGTTGATGAATCACACCACCATCTGGCAGTCTGAGACACGAATCTGGGTGTGGAGGATGCCAGATGAACGCTACCTGCCTGACTGTGTTATGTTAACTCTGAAGTTTGGTGGAGTAGGCATCGTGCTCTGGGACTGTTTTTCATAATTTGGACTGAGCCACCTAGTTCTAGTGAACGAAACTTTGAACGCCATGGTCTATAATGTCATTCTCGTCAATTCTGTGCTCCCAACTTTATGGCAGCAGTTCGGTGAAGACGTTTTCATGCACCAACATGACAACTTTCACAAAGTGAGGACAGTGAAGGAATGGTTTGATGAGATAGGTGTGGAAGAATTTGAGTGGTCTGCACAAAACCCTGATCTCAACCCCATGGAACACCTTTGTTGTGAATTAGATATCCGACTGCAAGCCGTCCTAACCGCCCCACATCAGTGACTGGCCTTACTCTTGTGGCAGAATGGCAGGCAATTCCCACAGCAACGTACCAAAATCAAATGGAAAGCCTTCCCTGCAGAGTAGAGGCTGTGATAGCAGCAAAGGGTAGACTAATGTGATATTAATTCCTTTCCTATTACTGAGAGATTGTGAATGAACGAATGTCCGGAGGGTGTTTCAAAAAGGACACAACCCTAAATATAAGAGTTAACTTGTGCGCATGTACATTTTATGCCATAATAGTCAGTTGGCATTACTGCACTCAAGGTTAACAGCCTTTTGCAGTTGAAATGACCTTGTCATGCACTAGTCTCACTCAAGCATTCATTCCTTTGTGTTGTGTCAGCTTTGTCGTTTTCCAAAAACGAACGTGTATTGTTGAAACTTATTGTGCCTACAAATCCTACAAACTTGTGAGAGAGGAGTTTGAGTTGAAGTTTCCTCAGTATGCAGTTCCCAACAAGTCGACAATATCTCGTTTGATTGATAAATTTCGTGACACTGGGTCTGTAGAGGATCGAAAGAGCCCAGGCTGGCCATCACTGTTAACTGACAAAGTTCTTGATGATGTGTCTCAGCATTTAAGTCGCTCACCCAGAAAATCTCTTGAAAAGTTATCTTCACAGGTTGGATTGTCACCAGCTATTGTTTACAGGGTTACTAAGAAGTTAAAATTTCATGCCTACCACATTGGTGTCGTTCTGAACTGAAAGAACCAGACCATGGAAAACGTTTACGGTACTGTTGTTGGTTTCGTTCCTTTGCTGATGAAAATGGAACTGAGGTGTTGGACCGTGTTTATTTCAGTGACGAGGCTTGGCTTCACTTGGATGGGTATGTGAACAGTCAAAATAGTCGAATATGGAGCAGTGAAAATCCTCACACTTTTCACGAACGACCATTACACGCACAGAAAATTGATGTTTGGTGTGCAATTTCCCATCGTCATGTGATAGGGTCTTTATTTTTTTGACAACTGTAACTGGTGAAGTTTATCGTGACCTCATCCAACAGTTTATTGCACTATTGGATGTAAATGAACGAGAGTGTTGGTTTCAACAAGATGGTGCGACAGCCCATACTGCAAATGACACAATGGTCATGTTGCAGGAATTTTTTGGTGATCATTTGATTTCAAAAAATTCGTGGCCCCCAAGATCCCAAGATCTTACTCCAGACGTTTCCTTTGTGGATATCTCAAATGTGTAGTGTTTCAAAACAGTCCTCATACACTTGAAGGATAACATTCAAAGAGAGATTTTAAACATAAGGAAACAAACATTACGAAACAGGTACGAACCTGCATCCAGTTTGCAGGAAATCACTTTCAACATCTGTTGTAAAGGTATATATGTCTAATTTGCATCTTTTGAAATTCGTGTCTTTTGTCAAGTTTAAATAGAAAAATACAATAGAGGGTTGCATCCTTTTTGAAACGCACTGTGTGATGCATATGAAGTAGCAATGGCATAACACCAAGGGAGACTATTAGATTATTATCTCAAAGTAAAAAATCCACTCAATGGTTGATGTAATGTCACCCGCAACTTTTTCTTCTTTGAGGCATGCGGCATGAACTAAATATATTTCGCGTTTATTAAAATAATTAAAACTTATCTAGAACTGCATATCAATACCTTGATGATCTGACTTCGAAAAAAAATGCCTTATAACAAATATTTTTGAAAGAGTGGCCAAAAGAAGTTTTCGATTCGAACCAGGAACAATCTACAAGCTAGCAATACGAAGTCCCATATTCTCTAACTGTAGTTGCGACGAGTAGAGATTTCAAATGATAGACAAAGATACAAATTTTGTTAAAACAATAACAAATTTTTTTTAATTTAATTAAATTTCAGAATCAACAGAGTTCCACCACTGGCATATAAAGGTGGATGAATTTACATTACAATCAATTTACTAAGCACCCACTCCACTTAAGTAAACAATTTCAAACAACAATCAAAATTAAAAATGAAAGTGACAACAATCAGAATAAGTTGAATTAAAATAACCATACCTAGATTGAAGACTTCTCCGCAACGAGAACTGTATTCTGCTAGGTTACTGCAATGTGCACTCGGAATAAATTTTCATGAAGCACCCACTCCAGATTTCTCTGATCGTGGTTTTTCCCAAGCAAATCAAATTTCTTTAAATGTCGCCTGACTTATTTAAGTAAAAGTTTACCATCTCACTAAGTAAGAGATGTGAGATGTCTATTTTAAAATTTCCCTCCCTGAAATATGGCTTAAAAATCAGTCCAGTGATTTTCACTAAAATCGGACTTAAGCGAAGAGAGCAAAAGAAAGATAGATAATAAGAGCAAACCCTGGTCCTTGTTAATATGATCACCCCACACCGAACTGTTTTCTCCGGTTGAAGCTTGACAATATCTTTCTGGCAACCCCGGGAATTTCCCAACCCTAAGGGCAAAACACAACGTCCACTTCCATATTTCACAAGTGGAACGGAGTCTTGTTGCGAGGACATGGCATTCCTTCCGAAGGTCAATGTCTGCTTTTGCGCAAGAGGAAAGTTTTCCACGCGAGTCGATTTTCCGTCGTTCACATACCAGCGAAGTGCTTCTCAAACTTCATCAACGTGAACAGATGAAACCGAACCCTAAATAATATTCGCAAACGAGGTCTAACCCCCATTAACCTCTGAAGACGTCTCCGTCAGACACTAAGTGTTTGCATCAGGATAGTGAAATGAAAAGAAAATATCAATAGGTCTGCAACCTATCAATAATTTATTTTCAGACATAAGCAGATAATAATAATAAATTTCTTTATTAACCCATTTAAATCGGATGACGAGCTCTGCTCTCGCGGTGTTCTTATATGCTAAAATCGATGACGAGCTCTGCTCGCGGAGCATAGAGGTATGAAAAATGCGTTCGTAGTCAATGTGTTAGATCAGAGATGGCTCTCAAATGCATTTTTCTTATAGTGGAAGCACGTGGCAATACTGGGATTAACTTTTCTTTGTCCTTCTACAGTTGTTGAAATAAATTTCATAGAAAAAAAATTAGAGCTGTGAATAAAAATGGCGTCAAGGAAAGTTCGTGGTAGTGATAGTGAAGAAATAAACAAGCTCTTAGAATCTGTATTAGGCAGTGAATCTGAAGTTTTTGATTTATCTTACGATGATAGAAGTGATAGTAAACCTATAAGTGAATCTGAGTGTACCTCAGTGGAAGAAAATAGTGATATAAGTGATTTTGAAAGTTCCATCCCGCCCGCCGCCCGTGAAACGACTAAAATGCGTCATTCAAAATGATTGGAAGTGGGTAAAATCAGAAAATAACCCTATTATATATCCATTTAGTTGTTACAGTGACGTTGCAATCGAAATAAAAGACAAATATGAATCTGAATCCCCATCTGAACTGCAAATATTTCTGGACTATATGGACCCTTTGTTCTCTGTCATAACAAAAGAAACCTATGATTACGCACGGGAGCAGCTAGCTAATCCTGATAGAAAGAAAAGATGATGACAAATGGTTCGAAGTAATAGAAGGTGAAATGAAAGGTTACTTTTCTCTGGTAATACTGATGTCCCAAGTTCGTAAATTACGTTTACTATTGTACTGGTCCAAAAACAGGTGAATTGAAACGCCAATTTATGGTGAAACTATGAGCAGAGAAAGATTTCAACTGATCTCTCGATTCTTGCATTTTGCTAATGACATAGATGCTGAAGAGCAGGAAGAGCTAAAAAAGATTAGACCCATTATCCGACATTTTTCAGAAAAATTCTCTAGTCTACTTTTCTGCTCAAGACATAGTGTTAGACGAGAGTCATGAAATTCAGGGGGGCGCCTGTCATATGTGCAGTGCGTTCACGTTTTGGAATAAAGGTGTGTAAAATTTCTGAATCTTCAACTGGATATTGCATTATTTCAAAATTTATGTTGGAGATGACATCACTGACCCGTCTTCCCTCCAGCACAAACGTGGTAATGGGCATCAGTCAACCGTTGCTAGATAAGGGACACACCCTCTTTCTACACAATTGATACACCTCACCAGATCTTTGCAAGAGACCAACAAATTGTTCTACGAATATAATAGGCACTGTAAGGCCTATGAGGAAAGATATGCCTAAAGATATTTCTGCCAAGAAATTGAAGCCTGGAGTGTATGACATCTGGTCAGCCACATTCTCTGTGTGAAGTGGAAGGACAATAAAGATGTTCTTTTTTTGACGTCTAAACATAGATCAGCTGACATCAAGGGCACTGGAAAATTTCGGAGAAAGAGAGGTCAACAGCCACGAGAAGAAGGAAAGAAATCTGCTTGTGCCATTGAATACCAGAAGGGGATGGGAGGGGTAGATCTCCAGGATCAGGTAACTGCTCTTTTCTCTATAATGAGAACAATTGTGAAGGGGTATCGGAAGATATTTTTTTATCTTCTCGATATATGTGTTTTCAACGCATTCATTCTTCACAGCAAACTGTATAGTCCAGCAATATACCTCTACGACTACAGGCAAAAAATTGGGGCCGCTTTCCACTGCATATCCCATCTACCGTGAAGAAGAAAAATGTTACAAAACGGTGTGTGGTATGCTACAGCAAGGGTAAACGAAATGAAACTACATGGCAGTGTGAAAAGTGCAACACTCCGCTTCACTTACCAGAGTGCTTTAAGGTTTACCACACTCAGATATCATACTGAAACAGGGTGGTGAGTATGTAATTCAAGTAATTTCAAATTTTGAATCTCACAATGCTCAATGGTTAATTTTTTTATGAATTTTTTGAAATAATATAAGCATTGTTAAAATACTCAGTAGGGAAAGGGGATTTAAATCAGATTCCTGTGCTACAGGCAGCGCGTTTAAATCTGAAACGAATGGGTTAAGAAAATCGTCATCTGTAACATGGATATATATATATTATTTAGCTAAAATTGTATTCTTGCCATTGAAATTCAATTTTTCCTGTGACATCTTAATGAAATGAAACCTGTTTTGGATCAGTTGAGTTTTCTGGACTGAATTTTTCAGGCGAGTAAAAAAGCATGTTTTATCTCATTTTTAGCAACAAATTTAACTTTGCAGACTATTATATAGGCTAAATACAGCTGATTCGTAAGTACACTGTTCCATAAAATATACAAATATTAATTTTATAAAATAAACTGCTAAGTATTGGTATAAATGCACAATTTCTAATTCCCATTCAGTTCATAAATATCCTTTTAAATATCCTTTTCAAATTGTATAGTGTACATTTACCTTAACAATGAGTGAACAAGATGTATGAGAACTTAGTTCACAATAAGGACAAAATAATGTTGCTCTAATATTTATCAGTGGCGGCTCTCGCCAGTTTCCAAATTAATGGAGGCAGCATAATTTTTCATACAGAGAAACCAACGAGGTAGAGTACGCAACCGGTTCCAAAAGTTGAAGCAATTTGAACGACGTTTTGCACCCCCCCCCCCTTGCATGGCCGCCGTGATGTAAAGTATGGGTATTAATGTAAGTCTAAGTAGTTCAAAGTTTTCTTTTTTTAAATTACATTAAATTTTCGTTCTTTTCGTTTTAAATTACGTTAAGTTTTCATTCCTATCAGTCATGTTAGTTGAACCTTTAATAGCTTATAAAAATATTGTGTTTAATAAAAAAAGAAAAAATATCAGTTAAAAAGATCTCGTTATTTCCAGACTTTTTTTGAAAGTAAATATTTTATTTGATATTCAGAGGCAGAGGCTAGGCTTTTGGCGCCCTTCGCAAATTTGCAATTCTCTGCCCTCGTTCAGTTATTGATAAAAAAAAAATACACGTTATTTATATTTTATAAATTTATTGTCATTATTTTAATACAATTACATGATAAATATTAATTGCACATAAATAATTGCAATTAATTATTTTTTAAATATTTTAATTTTTCGTACTTTTTCGTTGGCAAAATCTCATTAAAATTAATTTTTTGAGTCAGTTCTCGCTCGATTGACAGGAAACAAAGCGATGATGGCTATGGTGCAGTATTGGGTCCTCAGACCCCATGTTGTACTTTTCCCCAGGATGTTTCCCCAGGATGTTTCCCCAGGACTGTAACGTTGAGTTGCAATATGATATCCATTCGCATGTTCCAATGTTTATGATTGATATATGCTGTTCAGAATAGTTCTCTGTAATGAGATTATTTATTTTCGGGGCTTTTCTTAAGTTGATTCTTTAGTGATGAGTGTTATTAAGGATATTTACTTTTGATATTTATTTTAGGGGCTTTTTTAAGTGCGAAACGAGGTTTCATTGTTGAGCGATAAGCGTTAATGAAATCTTTTGATGAGATTATTTTTGGGGCTTTTTTTCAGTAAGGAACAAGGAGTTATTCTTTAGCGATAAGAGCTGTTAATGAAATCTAGTTTTGATGAGAACATTAATTTTTGGGACTTTTTTTTAAGTGCAGAACGAAGGTTTTTTCTTTAGCGATAAAAGTTGTTAATAAAATCTAATTTTGATGAAATTGTTTAATTTTGTTTTGTTTTTTTAAGTGCGAAAGGAGGGTTCATTTTGTAGCGATAAACGTTGTTAATAAAATCTTGTTTTGATGAGATATATATCTTTTAAATTATATATATATATCCTCAATACACATCTGAAGATAGATGCAGAACGGACTACTTTTACCATTCAGACTTTTTTTTCACCGCTGCGAAATAAAACAAGATGGCGGCTGAAGACCCAAAACTGCACTTCTGCCCAAATTATGAACTCCCGTCCAAGGAAAAATATACCTATGTAAAATAAAAAAATAAATACCCCCTCAAGCAGCTGCTTGCCACAGAGGTCTGACAGGAGCCTGTCAGTTCATATGCCACAGTAGGAGATCTGAGAGGATGGCAGGACCTCAACAGAAAAACTGACACACACACATCCATGCCTAATCCGGGGCTCGAACCCAGGTCCCTTAGATCAGTAGCCAAGCGTGCTAACCACTCGGCCACGGGACGGCTATACCTATGTAACAGAATTTTATTCTGTAGCGGCATGATTTGTAAAAGTAATATGAACAGTTGGAAATTGCACCCCAAAGCTGTTTTATGGCATGCGCAGTGCAGGGTGGGGAGTGGAGGGGCGGCTAATTGTCCGCCGATAAACGGAAGAAAATATTTTTGTAGGAAATAAAGAAAATCTATAATATGCTGTCTTGACGATACGACGGTATAAACAATACGTATTAAAACCAACGAACCACGGACGGCTAATCATTCGATTTTTTGCACATAAACGTCAGATATCGTGGAATGGCTTGTGTCTCCCCAGCACCGCCCTGTGATTCCGGCGTCCTTGGCAATTGCCCCGATGCCAACACGTTCCTACGCCTCTGTTGATATTACAATTTAATGAAAATAGAAACTTCTTTGTTTATTAAGGCATGTAAACACAATACTAAGCAAAGGCGCTTGCTACATGATTGCCTATACTTTACATGCTGGCGGCAATGTAATGGGTGTGCATTAATGAGCTTACTTTAGCTTCAGACTAGGGACGCTGTAACAACTGTTGTCGCTGTATGTATTCTATCTCATTGAGAGAAACCAACTGCACAGGGGGCGGTGATAGCTCAGAGCGCCAATGCCAGATGTGCAATGTGGTATTCCAAGTTTGAGGGTCAATGAGGTCTGAACTGTGATTTTCTCCATTAATCCTGACTGCCCTCGGTGAGAAATGAATATCGATTAGCTTGGGAAAAAAATACATATGCGTAATAAACTTTTCACATACGTACGTATATGGTATTGTGGTTTATGTTACTTGAGTTTTAAATAAGTTATTTATGTGCAGAAGTGAAAGAAATTGCGTACACCAGTTTTGTTCACTTGATATATAAAATATATTCATTTTTAATATTTATATAAATTTTCATACCTGTAACAAAAAAGCGAAACTAATTTTTTTAATATACATATGAATTTTTAATTTATCTATGTAAACATCGATAATCCTCTAACATACCTGTAAGGCGAAAATCTTGAACGTTTTAAAAGAATCGTTTTGAAAGAAAACGAGATAAATATGCCTTAACTGGCATAGTGTTAGGCAGCTAGCGACTGTTCCAGAAAGGCAAACTTTGTGTACTGTTAGCTCATAACTGAGGCAGTGGACAGCAGTGACTTCGGTCTTATCTGTATGAGAAGACCTGCAAAAACTAGGAGTAGCTTCGAGGATTCTTCTCTGAACTATATATGTCGCAAATAAAAGAAATAGTTTCGCTTTTTTGTTTACAGAGATAAATTAAAAATTCATTTTGTGTTGGATAGGTATTGATGAAATATTATGATATGCACTTTCCGAATCTCTCTACAACTATAATTACGCCCTCTAGCGGTTTCAAAGTTGAAAATTTCAAACTACTATTATAAACGATGTATTTATGCTAGAAATTTAAAATTTTTTTAGTGGAATTTGAAGGTTACGAAATTTCCATTGCCAACAATGAGTTGATTCAGACCCAAAGGGGGTTGGGAAAACGGACCTTTTTAGTTTTAGCAGATAATTGTTACTTTTTAGATATAAATGAAAAATTTATTTTTGATTATATAGGAATTGATAAAATATTATGATTAATAAATAAAAAATAAATACCCCCTCAAGCAGCTGCTTGCCACAGAGGTCTGACAGGAGCCTGTCAGTTTATATGCCACAGTAGGAGATCTGAGAGGATGGCAGGACCTCAGCAGAAAAACGACACCTACATCCATGCCTAATCTGGGGCTCGAACCCAGGTCCCTTAGATCAGTAGCCAAGCGTGCTAACCACTCGGCCACGGGACGGCTAACACTTGTTAAAACTTCCGAAAACTATAATTGCACCCTCTAACGGTGGTAAAATTTTCAAGTTCCAAAATTTTGAACAAATATTGCAAAGACGTATTTAAACTAAAAATTTTTAATTTTGGTGGTGGAATGTGAACGTCATGATGTTTCCATTGTTAACAATGAATTGACCTCTTAGACCCAGAGGTGGAAAAAGACTTTTTTTGCTTTAGCAGATAATCGTTTTCTATTTAGAGATATATGAAAAATATTTTTAGGGTTAGATAGGAATTTATAAAATATTATGATTCACACTTTCGTAATCTTTCGAACACTATAATTGCGTCCTCTAACAGTGATAAAGTTTGAAAATTTCAAATGAATATTGCAACGATGTATTGATGATAGAAATATGAAATTTTGTTGTTGGAATATGAACGTCATGAATTTTCCATTGGAAACAATAAAAACGATAATTAGAAAACACTTTTAATTTGATTGTTACTAACGAAATTTTATAATTCGCATTTTCCAAATACAATGCAATACAAACGTTACAATGGAGTGGGAAGTCCTTCCTCAATCTTTCCCAATAAAAATATTTTTTAATAAAGTTTTTATTCCTTTAAAATATTTTTTCCATAACTTTAAACTAAGTAAAAATTAAAATAAAAACAAAAAAAATATTTAAACATAAATTAAAATTAAAATTAAAAAAGATTTAAAGAGATTTGTCTCTTTTTAATCTCTTTTTTTAAAATTTAAAGAGATTTGTCTCTTTGAGAAAATCCAATATTAAAGTAAAAGTTTTTATTCTTAGAGAGTCTACTGGATAGTTCAAAATAGTGCTAATCTGAAATTCTTGAATGCCGATTTTCTGAAGTTTATCAAAAAACGCTTTTCTAAGGTTGTTATATTTATTCATCATCATCATCATCATCATCATCCTCAAGCAGACATGGACTACGGAGGTCTAACCAGACTGTGCAATTTAGTTCTCCAAGCAAGTCTATCCTGAGCTACATCTACTGCATCTGGCCACTGCACACCAATTCTATCAAAGTCCTGTTTGACATTGTCTGCCCACCGCATCCTAGGTCTCCCCTTCTTTCTGAGGCCTTTAGGCACACTGTTCATAACCATATTCGCCAATCTATAATTATTCATACGGGCAACATGGCCAAACCAACGGAGTCTCTCTCTGCACAATATGCTGCTTAAAGCAGGTTGCAAACTCCTTTGCCTAACCTCATCATTAGTTACAAAGTTGAACCACCTAATGCCCAAGATACTGCGTAAGCATCTGGAATCAAAAGCATCTAGTTTTCTGTTATCTTGTTTACAAAGTGTCCAAGTTTCACTACCATAACTAACCCTAGAAAGAACCAAACTATTATACAGTCTAATTTTAGTCTTTAGGTGTATACGCCTATTTCTCCACACTCTCCATAGGTTCTTAAAAGTCCCGGCAGCAATCCCTATTCGTCTGTTAATCTCATGCCGCACATCACCAGTATCTGTTACATAGCTCCCACGATAATTAAACTGTGACACCTGCTCAAGACTGCAACCATTCAGATTAACTGAATCACAGCCTGCCTGACCAATTTTCATCACTTTAGTTTTCTCTCTGTTTATAACCAAACCTACTCTACTACCAGTCTCATCAACAGCTCGAATGAAAGAGTTCATCTCATCAACATCATTTGCCAAAAGGGCTAAATCATCAGCATAATCTAAATCAGAAATTTTCGTATCTCCAGCCCATTTAAGGCCAAAATCTTTCCCTTGTAGTGATATTCGCATAACATAATCAATAACCAAGCTAAAGAGAAAAGGAGACAAAATGCACCCTTGTCGAACACCAGAAGTAATGCTAAACCAATTGCTACAAGCCTTACCAACTCTCACACACGACTCAGTGTTATTATAGAGAGCTTTCATAATGTTAACTAACTTGTCTGGTATACCATATGATCTCACAATCAACCACAAATTATGACGATCAACAGAGTCGAAAGCCTTTTTGAAATCAACAAAGCTAGCAACCAAAGTTTCTGAAACTCTAAACATTTCTCAAGAATCTGCCTAAGTGAAAATATCTGATCCACACATCCCCTACCACTTCTGAATCCACATTGCTCATCACGCAATTGCCTGTCAACCAGATTCTTAATTGTATTAAGCACAATCATGGAAAGAACTTTACCTGGAACACAATAGCTCTGGTAAAATCCTTAGAAACCATGCCTTTATCATAAAAGATATTCAGAATTTCAGTCATCCAAGTGGTAACCGAAACATTCCCAGCTCTAAGCATTTCCGTAGTAATTTCATCTACCCCTGGGGATTTATGAAGTTTAAGTTTAGAAATAGCCAAAATAACTTCAGATTGTGTTATAGGTCCAACATTAAAGCCACCAATGCATCTATCATCATTGCAAACAATGGGAGTAGAACTAACTACATTGTTTAGAACATCACTGAAATGCTCAGCCCACCTAGCCATGACAGAATCCTCCCCTTCTATAACCTTACCTTGTTTATCCTTCAATCCTTGTATGCCTGTCCGTTTTCTACCACACAAAACATTAACTATCTGGTACAGCTCTCTGCTGTTGTGCTGTCTAACTGCTTCCTCGGCTTTGTCAGCCAAACCATCAAGCCAAAGATTCTTATCAGCAGCTAACTTATCCTTTACAAGTTTATTAAGGTCTCTGTAATGCTTTCTATTAGGAGTAGTAGGGTATTGATTAAGGGCATTCTTGCAGTTCTTTCTTTCCGAAATAAGCTCAAGTGCCTTATCACTCAGATAATTTTGCCTCTTCTGCTCCTTTTTTCCTAAAAGAGTACTGTGTGTCCAAAAAAGCCTGTTTAAAATGATCCCATTCTTCCTCAACTTCAGTAGTAAGCAAACCATGACTGTCATAATGACTAAGTAACCTATCATAGTAAGCTTTGGCTATAACTGGATCTTTCAGAGCTTCAGTATTAAAAGTAAATTTTTTAACCCTAGCACAACACTTTTTAAGTTTAAGTTGCAACACACTTTTAACAAGGTAATGGTCAGATCCAATTTCAGCTCCCCTATATGCCCTGGTATTCCTAACAGAACTAGCCCATTTGCTGTTAATTAATATGTAATCAATCATATTCTTATGCAGCCCATCAGGTGAAACCCATGTGTACTTATGTATGTCGCGGGTTTTTAATAAGTGTTAGTTATTCTGAATCCATTGAGTTTACTTACCTGTAGGAGACGTTGCCATTGCCATTGCAGCTACCGATACCAAAAGGGCCTATCACTCCTCCCCAAAGGTCAGAGTCAGTACCAACTTTGGCATTGAAGTCACCAAGAACAAGGGTAATATCTCCTTTCTTGACAGAATTCAAGATATCCTGAAGTTGTCCATAAAACCTATCCTTCTCATCCTCATCGGCATCCTCAGTGGGGGCATAACAGCAGATAACATTCAAGTCTTTAACGCTTGTCTGAAATTTTGCTGTAAGAAACCTTTCATTAATGCACTCATATCCTAGAAGAGCATCGCTAGCATGTCTGCTGAGAAGCAGACCCACACGTAAAATATGTATGATATTTTCATGTAAAAGACATAAGCTACTATTAGGAGAATCTACTAGTTTTATTTTATATTTAGTGCTATTAAGCATTATTTTATCTGTTCTTAATCTGTAAATTATTTTTGCTTCCTGTCTTGTAAAAGGAAGTTTTTGTACATAATTAATTTTGTTTGACAAATGATATCTAAAAGATGGTTTAAGTAATGAATTAGTTTGAAAAACTTTTTCTGTAATAGAGTATTCTAATTTCTTTAATTCTAGTTTTGCAGAAGAATAAAAAGAGTAAGTTGGTGAATATTCAGGTAAATTATGGGCAGTTTTAGCAATTGAATCAACAAAATCATTTTCGAGAATATCTGAATGGGATGGTACCCATTGAATAGTAATTAAATTATTTTTTTTTATTTTCAGAATTTAGTTTTCAGAATTTAGTTCTAAAAGTTGTTTAATGTAGTAATTATATTTTGAATAAAATAATCTTTGTGATAAAGTTTGATTGCTCCTTTGGAGTCCGCAAAATTACTATTTGTTTATTCTTAATGTTATATAGGGTCTATTTTAATGCTTCAATTATGACAAACAATTCAGCTTGAATTATAGGAATATAATTAGGTAACTTGAAAGATAGATGCTTTTTAAAGCTTGGAATATATATTGCTGAAGAAACAGAAATTGGGTCAGAAAAAACTGAGCCATCAGTAAAAATTTCCAGAAAATTTTTAGAAATATCATTTTTATAGGAATAAAACAGTTGAGCTATTGCATCAGGAGAAAAATCTGTTTTTTTAAGTAATGAGGGAATCTCTGTAATAAAAGAGGGTTTTGAGAAGAGCGCCAGGTTGGGATAAGATCTGGTATATCACCTCGAAGGGTAAAATTGGAAAACTTTTTGAAAATTTTTAAAGTATCTTTGTCATTTTTTATAATAGAGTAATAAGGGGTTCTTTTGAATTTAGTATAAAAAGGATGAGTGGGAAGTTTAAAATGTAATTTGAAAAAGTAATTAATTAATAAAATTTTTTTCTAATTTTCACTGAGGGAATGGCTGTTTCTGCAATTAATGCCATGGTAGGACAAAATTTTGGGAGCCCTGGGGCTTTCCAAATACTTAGTAGTTTTAATATATATATATCTTTACAGATCGCTGAAATGAAGAAACAGCAGAGCTACTATCGAGTTTTACAAATAATATGTATAGAATTAAATTTGAAAAATTAGTGGTAATTTTTAAGAGATATTCTGCTGACAGAAGTAATCTCCCTACTTTTCTGAGAGAGGTGTGCGAAATGCAATATTTTAGATTTAAGAATTAAAAGGCGAATACTTTTATGTTGTATAATTAGTAATGAAATACTGTTTTCACTTTTCCCATCCGCTAGCTCAAATTAAAACTTTTAGGGAATGAAACAGTAGGTAAAGGAAAAACTTTTTTCTCTCTGAAAACAAAATTCTCATATGCATCAGAGGCGATATGCGTTCTTCTAGTTTTTTAATGTTTTAAAAATAAAGCTAATTAAAAGCAAGCTCTGAAGTTTTAAGATATCAAACACTGTTTCTTGGGATTTCAACTGGTATGGATATGATTCTTACAGGATTGCATAATACCTTTGGTTGAGTTAGGCAATATTATTAATGAAAGTCTAAATTTGCATTGATTGACGGTAATGACATAAAAGAGCAGCCACTCTTTGCTATAATTTATTACAGTAAATCGTTAATAAGTCCTAGAGATCCAATTATTTAGCTTAGGCGATTTTAACTGTAGAACAGAGTTGCCTTGAGACATCATATCAGAATAATCCAATCAAGGCAACTAATCCAAACAATGCAAATTCGTGAACAAGAAGCTTTCTTTTCTACACAGTTAAGAAACCACCGAGATTAAATAATCCAATCACTAAGTTTTTTTATTAACGATTTTCTGGAATAAACTGTTCAAACACAAATTACAGAATACCGTTAGCAACATATAAGGTACAACATACCCAGGTAACTGTATTGGTGCGCAATACTGTATCATATCTATGCGTCTACATCAACTCCCAAAGAGCATACAGATCCGTATACTAAGCATTATATTAACGGTATTTTACGAGTTAATGAATTCGTTGCAAAAATTTTCCTAATTCCATAACTGATAATTATATAGAACTTGGCCAATGTAGCCCATTGTGTGCAAAAAAGTGTCGCTCTGAGGTAAAACAACCCACAGATCCGCTTTAACCACGCTTACCTCACTGAAATACACCCATTCACCACAATTCACTTACCAAATCCATTGAAAATATTAGTTATTTTGAAAAAATTATGAACTGACTTTCGTTAATATTTTAAATGTGATTTATTAGTACAATAAAAGCTGTTATTTAAATTATTTAAATTTTACTTCATTTTACCTCCTCTGCAATTACTGACAAAATATTATAGCATCCAATTGTTTGAATTCTTATGCATGAATCTGAATGATTTCTTTAAAAATTGCAAACTATTCCCAAGATCTAGACAAAACATGAGGTAGTGGAAGTACAAAATACCTACAAGAGTGTAGTTAAAGTTATGGTTTCTATTCAGGGGCAGAGCGAAGGATTATGGTTGGTGTGTGTGTGTGTGGGGGTGGGGGGAGTAGAAATCGAAATTTTTCCACTTCGAAGGTCAAATTTTGCCAACTGAGAAAATAATGTCTCTGTCTAGTTCGTATCTAGATTTTCGCTCTCCTGCCATTTGACTGCCAATTTTGCCAACTAGTTATAATTTCACAGAATTAATCCCAATATTTACTTCTCTCCTGAATAGTAGCAAGTGAGTGTGAATTTTCCCAACTCCCCTTGATTTGGCCAACTCTCCTTAATTTCACAAAACCAATCTCAATCTTTACATCTCTCCTAAATTGCCAAGTCATTTCAAAATTTTCAAACTCCCCAAGATTTTGCCAAGTTTTCCCGATTTTGTCAACTCTCCTTATATTTCACAAACACAATACTAATTATCACAACTCGCCTATATTTTACCAAGTGGATTCGAATTATGCCAACTACCCTAGTTTTTGCCAACTCACCGTAATTTTACAGAAAATCATAATTTTTACATCTTCCCTGAATTTGCCAAGTCACTTCCAATTTTATCAGCTCTCCTTAACTGCATAAGAAAGGCACAATTTACACAACTCCCCTGTATTTTACCAAGTGGCTTCGAATTTTGCCAACTTCCCTAGATTTACCAAGATGCCAAGAGTTCTCGGTTTTCCCAACTCTCCTTATTTTTGCACAACCAATCCCAATTTTTACAACTCACCTGTACTTTACCAAGTGGTTTCCAATTTTGCCAAGTTGCCTCGATTTTACCAGCTCTCCCTAATTTTGCAAAACAATTCGAATTTTTACATCTCTCCTAAATTTGCCAAGTCACCTCAAAATTTTCAAACTCCCCAAAATTTTGTCAAGTTTTCTCGATTTTCTCAACTTTCCTTAAACAATACGAAATAACTGATAACATGCAAGGAATGCTAGTGCATCCTTTGCTGGGGGAGAGAGTACGAAACATTTTTACGCTGCTGAGTGACGCAGAAAGCCAAAGCTAAAAGAAAATTAAATCAGCGGTGTTAAAAGACAGCCAATTGACTCCGTTGGAGTATAAAAGGAAATTCGACTCGATGTTCAAGTTTTCTATGGAGACCTAGACTCAGTTTTCATCTTGAATGAAGAGTCACTTGAATTACTATTTGAAGAGTTGGGAAATAGATGATTTCCAAAAATTAAAAGAATTGATATTGGCCAACAAAATTAAAGAGCTACTGCCATAGGATGCAAAAAATTATGTCATGTTGCAGGAGAATGGGTTGTGGAAAAAATGCCACGAGGTCGCCTAAGTTGCAGAGAACTTTCTGCAGGCACAAAGAACCTGCAAGATTTATTCACGTGAGAAATTGAAATCGGAAAATAGTGAGAACAGATTTGGCCAATCAGCTACAAAATTAAATTTCACTCACAGGAGTTTAGAAAAAAATTCGAACCCACAAAACAAACTGGCCGAAAACAAAAATACTGATTTTAAAAGAAAACAGAATGAGAGCTTTTCTTCAGGATCATGCTTCATTTGTAACCAGAAAGATCATTTGGCTAAGGAATGTAGCAAGAATAAGAAAGTAGCCAGAACGTTTAATTTCAATACTCCTGATTTGGGTGAGCCCACTGGAAATGGAGTTACTGTTGCGAGAGTCGGCTGCCAGTTTATGACGACATCAGAATCAGATGCAAGATTAGCAGGCTGTGATGCAGAAAAGAGGAAACGCAGAGGTCCCTGTCGAGGCATAGAGCCTTAAACGACAGTTTGCATTCAGTGTGAGGGTGAAACGTTTTATTCTCTGTGGATTCGGGAGCTCAGATTTCAATCATAAAAAGTTCTTTAGTTCTAGAGAAATATAAGGAGTCAGAGGCGATGATTGTATTCGTTAATGCTTTTGGAGGCCGACTGGCGACTCCATTAATTACTGTCACCCTCAAGTAGCCTGCCGATGGAAGTCAGGCAGGAGGATATGAGGGAAAGTGGGAAATTTTGTGTACGATGGTGGTGGAATTAAGTGCGGATATGTTGATTATGCTGAACAGTTTACAAGCCCTGGAGGAGTCCGCTATAGATGGACTAGAAGAGTATTTACGTAGAAGAAAAAGGCAGAAACAAATGGAATTGGAGCGCTCCTCAGGCATTAAGGGGAAGCACGAAGCCCAGGTAGGCACCTGGCAGAATATGATAAGAAAAGGGCGTGAGGAAAAACAGGAAATGAGTAAGATGATAGAGATGGGGATGACGCAATGGTTATATTGCGATTAGGGTAGAGTAAACAGGTTTTGAGCATGGCTGTTGAGCGGGAAGGATATTTGAACACGTGTCAAAAGGACGTCGTTCTTATTCGAATGAAATCCTTAAGGAGAGCGTTCAATTCTAAGTGAGAATCAAGATTCTTGGTGATTCTCATAGTGTTCTGTGGATTCTGTGTGAATCACATTGTTGGCAAAGGTTAATTTTTTTTTACTGAATTTGAGGTAGGTAAAGCGAGAACCTGAAAAGTGTGCAGTTCTCCACCTCATTGCATAACTGTTTGCAGCAGCAAAGCCCTACGGAGTTGAGAGCATCCCCAGCACGTGATTGTATATAAGTGTAAATAAACAGTGTTGTCCCTATTCAACTCTCGTGTGTGAATTGTTGGACATATTTTTATACATCATTTGACGCAACAAGTCTGAGGCATACGTCAGTATGGATGTAACAACCCGCGAACCTATCATTTCACCGAAGTAAGGGTGAAGATAATAAAGAGACAAATTCATCGTCCTCCGGTGGCCACGACATTTGGCCCTAAGCAATGGGACCAGCATATGCCATATTTACTTTGGGCATACCAGGAGGTCCCTAATTGCATGACTGGAGTAGCTCCGTTTAAATTATTGTATGGTGCATCGCATCTGGAGCGGAGAGTAAGTAGTGTAGGCGACGGTCACAGATAAGTTAGAACAGATGCGAGACTCTCGAAGGGTGAAAGTGGCGCCCTCACTCGGGGAAAGCCTAACTGCTCATTTGAACCCGATCCGTTGTCGCAGCTGGAGCTAAGCCGGAGCTACGAGATGAGAAAGCACGTGTAGTGTGCTTTCAGATGAAGAAAACGATTACTCATTGCTGCAGGTTACAACAAGAATTGATAAATTTTCGAAAAAAAGTCAAAGGTAATGTATATTTAGTAAAATCTACATTACGCTTTTGGGTGTGAAGGTACCATTGTGCATCATACAATGGATATCTGTTAGCCATTCGATTAGTTTTTCTTTTACATTTTATAATGGTAATGAAAGAACAAAAATGTGTATCATATATATGTATAATATGTGGCGTGTAATGTGTTTATGAATAGTACTTTGTCTCTCTCACAGATCTATCTATGGCGTATAAACTGATAGGCTCGTGTCAGACTGTGGCAAGCAGCCACTTGGGTAGTATTTAATAGTATTTTTTTATTCGGCTGTGGTAACATTTTCTTCAGCAAAAAATATGAACTAGTTTTGTCCAGTGGTATGCAATAAAACTTAATTTAGTACAGCTATTGAATCCAGAATAAGTAAAAATGAATTTATAATGTGTTATTATCCTTAAGTGTGACTTTGTTTTATCTGCGGGAACCAAATAATTTCACTGTATTTTGTGTGTTATTATAGATTACATTTATGGGAATGCAGCAATACAATGAAGGATTCTGGCAGAAACTATATGCACTTAAGTTGTGCAGCTTGCATTTTAAGCTCGAATCTATGATACTACTTGATACTTTCGAAGAAGTTTAAATTACACTGCTGTTCCTTCAGTCCAGAGTATTCAGACAGAAATGATGCCGAAAGGTTAAACTATTTTTTTTTCTTTTGACTACCTCAGTTTTATTATGTTCTTATCAATTGGTATATCAGCTTTCATATTTTTAGACAATATAATATTTCAATAAGAAATGATTGCTATTTTGGATGATGTAACCCTAGGTTCTATCATACAAAAAATGATCATGTGCTGAAAAATGTTTGACAGAAAAATGAATATTAGATGTGTGCAGAGTAACATAACATTCATTGAACTTCAATGGGGTACTCTTTTCAGTGGTTCTTTTGAATGATGTAAGTTTCATTTTGCTTTTTGCAAAATGAAATTTCTTAATTTCTTAACATCATGTTTAATGATATCTATCTATATGGCAAATGTCATGCCCTAACATTTTTTCTACCTTAGCTTTATTTAGTTTTTGGTTAAGTAGGAGAATTTCCCCTGATCTAAGCACTGTTTTCCCAAATAGAATTTTGCTACTACCATTAATTTGAAAAAGATAAATCCTGCCCTTTCTAGGTTTATTATTTTATTCTAGGAAAACATGTTATTGGCTATTGATTGTTTGTTACTGGTACTTCATTTCAGTTGTAAATTTCAAAATTTCATTTTTACTTGTATAAGCAATCTTGTAGTTGAGTGGTTATTGTGCTTGGCTACTGATCTAATGGACCTGGTTTCAAGCCCTGGGTAAGGCTTGGGTTGAGTTGTTTTACCTCTGATCATCACTTTTTTGCACACCATGGGATAAATAGCCAGGTCACAAGGACCCCGAAGGTTCATAGAAGGTTGGGGAGGGGACCCACTGGAATAGCTGTTGGGAGACAGATGGCAGCCTCCTGTCAAGGCCATCCAGCGTGTTCTTTAACATGCTCAGGGTATGTCTCCCACACACGGGGCCATGGCTTAGCGTCCCATCCGACAGACAGCGGCCTTTCCAAGCCCATTGGTGTCCGCTACTGACCGTGGGCAGGGCGGGGAATTTTGCAGAGATAAATCTCAATGCTGACCCAGCTGGGGCTTGAACCTGGGAACTACTGATTAGGAGCCTGGCGCGCAACTGATTGAGTCATCCCCGCCCCTTCCTGGTTAAGGCATGGATATTGTATTGTCTTTCTGCTGAGGTCACAACTGAATGGTGTGTAGACTGGCAGACTGCGATCAGATCTCTGTGGTAAGCAGCTGCATGATAGGATATTATATATACAGGGTGAATCTGAAAAAGTGGGCAAAACTTTACGGGGTTGTAGAACGCAGCTATACATGCAATATTCGTCATAGAATGTATGGTCGGAACGCAAGCGGTGAGAAGTTTAAAGGTAGTTTTCCACTGTCACATTTAAAGAATGAAAACAAGAAGGAGAGGAGATACTTCAGAAAACATTTTATTAACAGGAATGTAACTTGCATTCCCGTCCGCCGCACCGTACACAAAGTGCATATCCGCCATTTCGTGGTTAGTATAACCAGCCATCCTCTCGGCAATCCACGGTAGAAATGCCGTTGGGTGCGAGGACCGACCCTTTTATACCATTTCCAACGCCAGCTAGCGGCTCGCCGTTTGCGTTCCGCCCATACTTTCTATGACGAATATTGCTCGTATAGCTGCATTCTACCACCCCGTAAAGTTTTTCCCACTTTTTCAGATTCACCCTGTATATATACATAAAATATAACATATCCATGGCAGACAATGTTTATGAAACCTATACCAAATGATGTAAATATTGCTTTTTATGTTTCAAATATTCCTTTTTCTCTTTTATGGCCAGTATTTTGAAGTGCATAATATGCAAATTTGAAAGTAAAATTAAATGTGTTTGGTGATGTGTGGCATGAAATTAATAGGTGAAATTGGGATTGCCTCTGGGACTTTTGGGAATCTATGGAGAGTGTGGAGAAATAGGTGTATACACCTAAAGAATAAAATTAGACTGTATAATAATTTGGTTCTTTCTAGGGTTAGTTATGGTAGTGAAACTTGGATGCTTTGTAAATAAGATAGCAAGAAACTAGATGCTTTTGATTCTAGATGCTTACGCAGTATCTTGGGCATTAGGTGGTTCAGCTTTGTAAGCAATGAAGAGGTTAGGCAAAGGAGTTGGCAACCTCCTCTGAGCACTATATTATGCAGAGAGAGACTGCATTGGTTTGGCCCTGCTGCTTGTATGGATAATTAAAGATTAGCGAACAATGTGCCTAAAGGCCTCAGAAAGAGGGGGAGACCTAGGATGTGGAGGGCAGACAATGTCAAACAGGACCTTATTAGGATTGGAGTGCAGTGGCGAGATGCAGCAGACATAGCTCAGGACAGATATGCTTGAACTAAATTGCCCAATCTGGTTGGACCTCCATTGCCCATAGCTGCTTGAGGATGATGATGTAAAAGGATTTTTACATTGAAAATTTTAATTTGTTTTCGAAATATATGATTGATGAGTAGTAGATTGATGAGTAGTATTCATCAATGTTTAAAATTTATCTGATATTACCATAATATATTCTAAAGTTTATGAGCTTTCTGTAGAAAGCCCTACATGAAAAAAATATTCTGCAAATGTGATAAACTGAAATTCTCAATATCCTATCCAGAGAAAATGATTTGTATGTAAATGTGGTTATTGCTGTGCTTAGTTTATTTTGCAGTGATTGAATAATGTTTGTTTTGTTTTCTAAAGGAAAGCAGTTTTAGAAATAGTTTTTCCAAATTCCATGAAACTGATGTAAAATAAGAATTTTTATTATTCCCCCCAAAAAAATCTTCCGGTTGATCATGGCAGCTTCTGACACTGCAGCTGACACTTGCCTTTGTGTACCAATGGATACTGATAAGGTAAGAAAACAGGTTGGTTATTCCTAATTTTTTCTCTAAAGTATTATACAGGATAAGTACAAATAATCTCGGAAATTTATCAAAAAACTTAAAAATATATTTACATAATTCTTTAATTTAAAAATAAAATATATATATGTAAAGTATTTTGGAAGTAAATTTAATGTTGAATAGTGATAAGATTCAAATTTATGAACAAGTTGCATAGAATCATTGTTTCTTGCACTCAAGTTTTAAATTATGGAACTTTGCATTATATCATTACGCAACCAGGCATAATTTCTAATTGGTGTACTGTTAATGATGCCCTGTACAAAATTAAGCCACAATGATTTTGGATTTGATACCTGCCATTTTCTGTTTTATATCACTGCCTCTTAAGGAAAAAGAAGTGACAATTTTAAAATAAATGCTCTGCCAAAGAGAATTTTTTTGAAATTTTCAATTTGTTTTCCATTATATCTTAATACATTCTATTAGTGATAATGTAAGATGGCATTACTCATCAATGATCAAAATTTAGTATTACCCTAAGTAGACCTGGATCTAGAAAAAAAGCAAAGGGTGGGAGCAAGAAACAATTGAGACAGAATATGTGTGGGGGGAGAGGGGGGAGTCAGACTGGATTTTCAATGCATTTCCACATCTTTTTGTTATATGTCTTTATATAGCATTTTGGAAAATGCATGAAAATAATTGCTTAATAAATTTTGGCTTCTTACTCATTAGCATCCTGAAGTGGGGGGGGGGGGAGGGGTCAGATCTGGCCCTGACCCTAAGTTATTGTAGAGTTCATAAGCTTTGTGTACAATGCCTTTCATCAAAAAAGAAAATTGCAACTATCATTAACTATTAAATTATTTCCCAAAGAGAGAAAATGAATTAATGTTAAAATTATGCTACTACAATACGCAGGAAATGATCATTTTAATGATTTCTTATTATTATCAGTCTAATTTTTTTGCTCCTAATATAGTTGAAAATAAATTTGATTTGTGGTTTGCCTTATTTAAAAAACTATTCTTCCCTAAAGGAAATTAGTTTAAAAAATAGTTTTCACAATTCCATGAAACTTATTCAAAATTATTGTACTCTTCTAACCTCAGTGGGTGTAGTTTTGCATTGAGTAGCATATTTTTATGTTATTTATTTTATGATTTGCAGGTAGATATGGTGCATTTCTGTGCAATGATTTCAAAAATGTGTTTTCTCTCTTTGATAATCTTCGCTTCTGAAGAAAAGGGTACATGCATGTGTAATTGATTTGTTGGAAAATAATTTGTCCGAGTGGTTTGCGTGCTTGGCTACTAATCACATCATCCATGCCCTGGGTAAGGCATGGATGTTAATTTTGTTTTTCTGCTGAGGTCTTGCCATCCGCACAAGCCTTCTGCTATGATATATAAATTGACAGGCTCCTGCCAGACCTTGGTGGCAAGCAGCTGCTTGAAGGAGTATTATTTATTTTATTAGCATTTTTTCAATAAAAGCTGAGTAATAGAGCTTCAAAAATTCTCATTGATATTAGATGCAAATTCCTAATAAGTTGGTAGGAGTGCAGATAGATGATATATTTGCATTAAACAGTGTTTTTTCATGAATTTACTATCCCATTATCTTGTATAGGAAATCATATAATGTATGTGTCATTAATGTATATATCATATCACATTTCTAAGAAAATATATATTATATTTTTGCATTTTATTTTACAATGAATATTTTTTTCTTGTGTCTAATAACTCTTCCCATACAGGAGAGCTCTCACTGTGATACTTGTATATCCTTTTTCTGTTGCATCTAGTTCATTCTGTGGCATCATTCTTAAAATGACACATGATTTAAAAAATTTTTGGGAATATTTTATTTATCCACTAAAATTTCCTGGTCTCCCTCAGTCAGCAGGGGACACTAATGGGCTTAGTAAGGACACCATCCATCAGATGGGATGTTAAGCCTTGGTCCTGTGTGTGGGAGAGACACCTTGTGCAGCTTAAGGAACATGGATGGCCTTGATGAGAGGCTAATAACTGTCCAGTGGGTGTCCTCCCTCAATCTCTGAGCCATTGGGTCCTTGTGACCTGGTCATTTAGCCCATTGGGTCTTTGTGAACTGGTCATTTAGTCCATTGGGTCCAATAAAGGTGCTGCTCATAGGTAAAACAATGCAAATCTTCATGTCAATCAGTCATAATAACTGACTTATTTACCGTACTCTTTCTAAACCACAGTGGTTGAAATTTTGCATTGAATAATTTTATTTTTATATTATAGTTGTTTATTTCATGATATGCAAATTGATATAGTGCGCTTCTGTGATAATTTATCACTAAACACATTATTTTGAAATGTTAAAATATTTTTTTCTTTCTTAAAGGAAAATATATATGAATGTATCTTTGATTTCTTATTTAATTTCTAAGTTATAGAGAAATATAAAAAAGACTTATTATATGCAACATTTTTTTCCACGAAAAAAGCTTAAGTTTTACAGATTCAAAGTTTATCATTGATATAACATGCAAATTCACTAAAAGGTTTGTAGGAGTATAGATGGATGCCATATTTCTTTGCTATATTTGCATTGAACAATGTATTTTCATGAATTTAATATCCTATTATCTCATATAAGAAAGTATATATCTGTTGTCATTGATTAATTTAATATCACATTTGTAAGAAAATATATATTATATTGGCGTTGGACAGAAAAATGGAAACAGTTTCTTGTTATTTCAATGAAAATCACATTTTTAGTGAATAACTACAATATGATTTTTAACAAAAAATATGTCTAAAGGTATAGATGCAGTCAAATCTTTCTATATCTCAATTTTAATGAATATTTATTTAGTATTCAGGGAGATAAATGCTGAATATTTAAAAGACTGAAAAAAATAACCTCAAAATTTATGTAATACATTGATATAGGCTAAGACATCAACACAGGGTAGTATTTATCATACTGTAGTCAACTATGATAAATTAATCTGCTTTAATGCCACCGTCCATCAAATGGAACATTAAACCATTGACCCGTCTATGGGAGAGTCATACTATGTGCACATCAAAGAACATGCTTGAAGCTGTCCAGTGAGTCTCCTTCACCCAGCTGTCTAGGGATCCATGTAACATGGTCATTTAGCCCATTATTTAGAGCTAAGACAACCCAACCCTGTTTTAATTAAGTTTTGAGGTTAATATTTTGTAGCTTGTTGAGATTCCTGTGTTAATTACTCTTTGAAAACTGAACAGATATTGTTTGAGATTGAGATCTTTAATTTATCTTTAGGCATTTTTTCAGTAAAAATCACAGTAAAGAAGTTATTGAGCTCTGGGTTCGAACCCTGGGTAATGCATGGATATTTGTGATGTTTTTCTGCTGAGGTCCTGCTATACTCACAGACCTTCTGCTATGGCGTATTAAACTGATAGGCCTCTGTGTCAAGCAGCTGCTTGAGTGTGTATTTATTGCAACATGGATCTGCTTCCATCTTTTTGTACAGTACCTGTATTTCTGTACATTGGATATTGTTTGTTTTTTGAGTAAGAAATAAGTTCTATTAATTGTGAGTGTAATTTCAATTCCTATTTTATTTCTTCAAAATTTAAGTATTAAAAAATTCAAATGCATTTGCTTTAAATAAAACGATTTCAGAGCACTGATATTTTAATTTCTCTAATAACTTAATAATACTTATTAAAACAGAATTATAATGTTTATAAGAAAATGCAAGTGTGGATCTGGGGGGGGGGACGAGTTGGTAAGAGCCTACGAAACAGTCGAGCTGATAAAAATGTAAGAGAGAGCAAGAAACTAGACTTACAATTCAATATAAATCCCCCCAGCCCCGTTTTACTGAACTTATAATTTTGAAAAATAAGTGAAATATAAATGTTTAACATATGCCTCTATTCCTTTAATAACATTTTTTGTGGGGGGGGGGGGGGTCATTCTCTTTTGGTCCGACCCCTGAGAAAATTAATTTCCGATTTATATTGAAATACTTTTTATTTAAAAACTAGGGAAAATTGATCTTTCTTGTAATATGTTTTATAGCAAAAGGGTAAAGTTGGAAAATTTAGTGTTTTGCTAAAATACCATATATATATATATGAGTGAAGAATACACAAATATGAAACTGTTAGTTTTGCAACAATTGGGTAATTTATGCGAATATTTAAAAAATTCTCAATAAAAAAATTTTACACCAATGAAATTTCCTTTAGACCACTGATTAGCAATAACAAACTTATATCGTATAAACTTTGAAAAAAATCAAGCATGAAATATATCCAACACTTAAAATTATATTTTGAAAAAGTATGCACTAAAGACCAAATTAGTTCACACCCATTTGTACATATTAACTCAAAATAACCGCAAACATAGGAAGAGAAAGTGATTGTAACCGCATTGTAGTTCGGAAATCCACCGGTGATGGCGCTGCCATCGCCTCCCGGTTATCATGGGCCCTATGGGAGTTGCGCATCTGTACCTTCCTTATTCTGTGGGCGACGGTATACTAGATTTGGCCAAATTTATGCATAACCCTTTCCTTCCGGAGCAGGTGTTATAACCCTTTCCTTCCACGCAGATGATTGATCTTTGCGTGTGTAGATGTGGTTGGATGATTCCCAGGTGGGTGAGTCTCAACATTGAAACTCGATCAGTAGCAATGGATCTCTCCAAGGCTATTTACGATGCAGTTGCCTTTCCCTGGAATGCCCAACCAGAGGATTATGTAGCTGTTTGCCCTGACTTATTAGAAGAGCTTCTATTTGACATCATCCTACATCATCTACCTTCACCTAGTCTCAAAAAAGTTGCGTGGGTGTTTGCAATAGTAGCTCAAAAGTATGGTTATCCATTATTAGAAGGACTCGAAAAACTTGATTTCGACGAGTTAGTGGAGATGGCGAAGGCTGCACGCATCATATGTGAATAATAAACTAAATGGAAAAATGAATCGTGTATGCTGTGTCATTGATTTGGATGATAGGGTACCACCTTGTTGTGGTGGGGGGGCTTGTGGCCCAGCAACCGGTCAAAGACTCTGCTGACCAGTACGGGCTCCCTGTTGGACAGAGCCAAGACCAACCGAGGTCGAATGCGTCGCTGACCGGTTAGTGGCCCGGTTGGACGGTGCCAAGACCTCAAAATCAGGCGCTCAGTGGAGCAGTTCAAGGGCCCTGCTGAACTGATTTGGTCCCCTAGTAGGCAAGGGCCCTATTCAAAGTCTGGATCCCACTAAGATTCTCCACCCTGGGTGCCGAGCGAACTTGGATCTACATATCCTTGGTCATGGCTAACCGGGGATCAGGGTAAATTTAAGTTTTGACCAATGGATGAGCTTTCCTTCTATAGGACTGCTCGCCATAGGATTCGTTGGGGATGAGTCATATCTATATGGTATGGTCTTGCACCCTACAGTAGATACATGGCATTCCATTAACTGGTAGTGTCTTTGACGGAAACCGGGGTTTGTCGTGGTTGCTGCGTTATGCGGCAACACAGATATATTTCATGTAGCAGGTAAATTTTTAACTAGAGAACTCGGATATTCAGACTGTCGTGGACTGATAGGAGTCTACAGATTCGATCTATCTTCTATCATCGATATTTCCCCTTCTGATCGGAAGACTATCGGCTACGTTAGTAAACACATCACAGGTCTCTCTTACCCTCGTTGGGGGTGAAGTCGTTTACGAAGTGAACTGTCTGGATGATATTGTGTGTCATATTCATGAAACGTGTCGATCAGGTTACAAGAGTGTTATCGCATACAAAGGAGGAATACACGAGAAACGGCTTCTTGAAAAACTCGGAATAGAATCTCTTGATTTTGAGAAACGAGGTTGTCCGAGATTTAAAGACTTTCCTAAAATCTCAGGAGCTGAATGTGGATATCACAGAGGACGTGACATTCATTGTTCTCAAGCTGAGCAGCGGCGTTTAGCACGTGGTTGAACAATTTTATTGACATAGAATCATTCTACAATGGATCGTGCATACAAACAGATAGCGACATTTGATAATCTCTTTCCTCACAGTGAAATGAATTCGTTAATAGGTCGTCCTCACAATCAGCAAGAGGCTTTCGAAGAATATATGTTCTGGCAAGAGTTTTTCCCGGAGGAAACAGAAAAGAAGGTTGAATTGTTTATGAAGAAGCACGATGAGAAAATAGCACAACTGAAGAATGAAACAAAAGATGAAGAAATAACATTAGTGAAGGATGAAACAATAGATGACGTATATGAATAAATAACCTATTGAAGGATGACCATAACATGAACGAAATAACATTACAGATTAACCACGTAAAAGATATAAAACATCCTATATCAGAAAATCGAACTCCTTTTCGTCCAATAATTAGACGTAAAAACGTATGGAAACCTGTTCTTATCATATATGAAGATGACGTCATAGATCCGCCACCAGGATCGCTCCTGTCGACTAGGAGGATAAAACGTTTACCATCTCCTAATTTAAGTCGCATTAAACGCCATAGAAACTTTTAGTGCATCATGCAGCCTGATTGTGCCCACACTTACCCTTTGGGGAACTCTCTCTTCATCGTCCCAGGACTTTACAGAGATAGACTGTTGATTCATATACGCCGTTATCGTTCCTTTACTGAAGATGGTTTGCTTTACCAGACAAAAGAGGGGATCACTCTAACTCTACACGAATGGCAAGAATTGTTGTCAGTCTCTGACAGGATTACCCCTTCCCAATCGACAGAGAGAGAAACTTGGTTTGTCACACACAATCTACAACTATGTATCTACTCCAATAGTATTGGTTCCCGACATTTGGATGTCATCAAAACGGTGAAATCATCTGTTCCGACCTGTGTGACTCTTACAGTTGCACACTGGGACATACTTCGTAACCATCGTGGAGATGTTAAGAATAGTGTGGACCTCTATCGTAGATCTGATGCGAATTTTCATTTACATCATGCCATTGCCGAACAGAGGGACGCGTTACTAGCATTCCTTCTCACACCTCCTGCTGTAAGAGAAGGTCAGCTGATAGAGTTCTTGTCGGACATTATTCATCAAGATCTGCTGCATCACTTACTCCCCAGTACGAGAACTGTGGAGCCTGAAAATAAAGAACAATTTTTAAATCTGTACTTGAACGATGCAGTTCGTGCATTAAACATTGATGATATAGCTTGTACCATTGTGAATTCTGTATGGACCCGTGGATTACTCTGTTATGTGGATGACATCTTCCTCGCATCTCTTTCCTATGCGGATTTGTTAGAGAGTGTAAGGAAAAATCTGTATATTTCAAACTCGTGGTTTCATAAATAAAAGTTTGATATTACCTAATGTATAATGACTTATGTTTTCATTTCACATGATGTGGTCACTTAAGCTAGTACTAGGTATAGTAATAATAGCATGTTTGACTATAGGGGGAGCTGTATGGTTGGGAATGGTGTTTTCTCAAGACTATTTAATCACTAGTTGTGGCGAATCCCAACATTTGGAAGAAACATTTATTTAAGTGTCTGCAATCAAACCGTGGATATAAGATTATTTTTACGTCTGAAACCTACTGTGAAAGGAATTAGTCTGGCTTATGAACAGTGGGAGAAACTAGTTTCTTATAGTCATTGGATTCGAAAGCATGTTGTGGGCTCTGAGCTATCGGTTTTGTTTAGTGAACACAAAGACAAAAGATCTTTACTACGAGCACCCCATCATTTGCACATCGAGAAAACTGTGTGAAGAAGCGGCAGAGCGACTTTCCATTGACATTCCCGACTCGTTATCACTCGAGCTCTGGGTTAAAGAAGGAAAACTTCTCCTAGTCGATGAATTTAAAGTTGGAGAAAGTTTACTACCAACCAGAGAACCCTGGGAGTTATGGGGGAGTAGCACAATTATCCCAGAGTACTGGACTGCCTCAAAAGAGAGTCAAAGAATGGTTGTCGGGGGAGGAGACTTACACTCTCCACAAGCCGGCGAGAACAAAATTCAGAAAAAACAAAACATTTGTGACAAGTCTAGACCAACAATGGCAAGCAGATTTAATGATGGTGAAAAATATCTCACGATTTAATGAAGGTTACAGCTACATATTAGTAGCTATCGACATTTTGTCTCGATATGCATGGGCAATACCTTTGAAGACCAAGACAGGAAAAGCAATGAAAGATGCATTAGAAAAAATTATTTCCCAAGACAGAATTCCCATGGTTCTTAATACAGATCAAGGCACAGAATTCACGAATCGAATCTTTCAAAAATATTTGAAGGATAAAAACATTCATTTCTTTGTTTCTTATGGGAATAAGTGAACTGCTTTAGCAGAACATCTGAACCGTACGTTGAGAGAAAAATTATAGAGATATTTCACAAAACATAAACATTTCAACTTCATCAATGTTTTGCCACGTATAATGGAAAGTTATAATGCGTCTAAGCACACGGAATGGCTCCTAAAGATGTGAATATTCATAACGAAAGTATGGTTTGGAATCGACTCTACGGAAGTCCTGAGAAAAAGATAAGTCCACTTTTTAAAGTTGGAGATCATGTACGTTTAAGCAGCCTCAAGCATCCATTCAAGAAGGGTACATCTCAACAGTGGACTAGAGAAATATTCCAAGTACGTAGAGTAATACATAAAAATCCTCCTGTATATGACGTGATCGACAGTGACGACAGAAGATAAAAGGGACTTTCTACAACGAAGAATTACAGAAAGTTAAATCTCCAGAACTTGACGCTGTGGAAAAAATTCTGGCTAAAGACCGAAAAAAGAGAGTGTTGGTAAAGTGGGCAGATTACAGCACCCCTTCGTGGATCCCTGAAAAATGGCTTTCTATTTGACGCTACCTTCTACAGCCAGTGTTAACATTTATCCAGACAACAGACAATCAGATTATACTACACAACTTGCACAGTCTGTTGAACTCCAAGGACAGTGGGAAGTCGGATTGGCAGAGGTTCACATACCTGTCAGTTGGTATAATATAGATTCATCTAACGACACTTTCGCAATTAAATATGAGACAATCAGAAAAGAAGAATGAACGACTATGAGAGTATTACCTCTTTTGGACGATGTGAAAGTTACTTTACCTAAACGAGTCTATAATGGGCGTTACATATATCGAGTGTTGAGAGACAACTTACCTGCAGAAGCCAAGGAAAATATCCAATTTAAATATGAGAATGAGAAAACTATTACTGTAACATTCGCCAATATTTATCGGATACGTTTCCCAAAAGAGTCAAAAACTTTTATAAACACCATATTTGGATTGCAAGATAATTATCTAGATCGTAATCTGTTGGGTAGCTTTACCTCTGAAATACCTATTCCTCTAACATCCTCAGGCCCACGTATACAAGTGAGTGATAACAGCTACACTTCGTATGTACTACGTCCTACTCCGATTGAAGAATATACAGAGACGGTGGATGTTGTAGAGACATCCACGCCTCTAATACACATACATCATGGACGATATGATAATGCAGTGAGTCTTTTTGAAGAAATGAGAGTAGAGATACCTAATGAAGTGAGACACTTTTTTCGATTCCTTTTACTTCCGAATGGGAAGACTTACGAGTTGGGAAGAGGATCAGGGCGCATCATGTTTCCTAAGAGACATCCTGGATTAGGAGAGATGTTAGGATTTGATCATATGGAGACATGGTTTGAAGAATCTACATCCCGTTATGCTATGGATTTAAAAAGAGGTATAGACGGACTGTACATTTATTCCGACCTCATCATACCCCAACTAGTGGGTGATGCTCACGGTGAACTCTTAAGGGTGATCAATCCTTCTGTGCGTACTAGAAATGAGGAAAGTATCGTGAATATTTACGAGAGACCAGACTATTATCCATTAGCCCGTAATGTTTTCGAAAGCGTACGCATTTTCATGAGAACAGATAGTGAAGATGAACTATTATTTAAATGTGGTAAAGTGCTTGTGAAACTTCATTTCAGGCGCAGACATGAGAGTGAAGTACACGGAACCTAATCCTTCCACATATCTTGCGTATTATAAACCGCAAGCGGGTGGTGGAGTTTTCAGAGGACCAAGATATCAACGTGGCGAAGGACTCGGAGCATTTTTAAAAAGTATTGGACGATTTATATCACCCATAATTAGACCAGCACTGTTCTCATTAGGTAAACAAGCAGCTAAAAGTGGTATCAAGTTTGCTTCGGATGTTGCGGCAGGACGTGACGTAAAGGAAGCAGCAAAATCTAACTTGCGTGAAGGAGCAGCTAATTTATTAGAAGAGGCAGGCCATTCTTTGAGGGGGAGCGATATAAAACGAAGGAAACATAACCGAATTGTCAGAGTTGCTAAGAAGACGTGTAGAAGACAGGACATCTTTACAAAATGAGTCAGAAAATTCATTCTGCGTCACAAGACTGTGCTCTGTGCTCTGTCTGAATTAGATTTATTTTCGGTACCTCCAACAAGTTCACAGGCAGAAAGAAGCAATTATGTATCCTACCTACACTTAGCCTCTTTAGATGGTAATGCTCCTCTGGAATTTAGTATAGTGGGAAGTGACGAATACATAGACCTTGCAAGATGCTATCTTCGATTGAAAGTCAGAATTACAAATGCTGCAGGAGCATCAATCACGGATGCTGATCCGGTCGCACCTTCTAATAATTTCATACATAGCCTTTTTAGTCAGACAGATATTTACCTAAACGAACGTTTGGTTTCTGGGAGTCATACCTTGTATCCCTACAGAAGTTATTTTGAGACTCTTTTGAATTATGGAACAGAAGCCTCGAAGAGTCAATTATCTCGAGCGCTATGGTATCCAGATACAGCAGGACATTTTGAGACTAATACTAATGCCAACTCAGGATGGCAAACACAAAAGTCAATGGCAGGATCCAGCGCTGTTGAATTAATCTCGTGGATACATGGAGACATCTTCACACAAGACAAGTATTTGTTGAATCATGTTGACCTTAGGATCAGAATGACAAGAGCAAAACCCGAGTTTTGTCTCATGACAAGTGTGGACAGAACCGAATTTAAGGTGAAGATTGAAGAAGGAGCATTTTACGTTCGAAAAGTCAAAGTGAAAAATTCTGTACCCATTGCTCATGCTCAAATGTTACAGATTACTTCGGCGAAATATCCATTACAAAGAATAGAGATGCGAAGCTATGCATTACCCCAGGCGTTACTGCAATAACAAAAGATAATTTATTTTCTGGACAACTACCTAACGATGCATGGTAGGACTTGTTGAATCGGCTGTTCTGAACGGAAATTATGCTAAAAATCCCTACAACTTTAAGCATTACAACTTAAACTTTTAACACTCTATGTGGATTCCGACTCGTTCTCTTCGCAACCTTTAACGCCAGATTTTGGAAACAATCAGTATTTACGATCTTATCAGACACTTCTCGAAAGTTTAGATATATGGAAAGCTGATAAGGGTCTTCCATTTGGACGTGCTTCTTATTCCAAAGGATTCACATTGTATGGATTTGAGTTATATCCAGAAGGAAAAGAGTGTTTCGATTATTTTAATGTGATAAAATCTGGAAATTGTAGATTAGAGCTCAAATTCGGTGTCTCTTTACCTCATGCAGTGAGCGTGATCTTCTATGCTGAGTTTCAAAATCTTCTTGAAATTACCCAAGACAGAAAAGTGTTATTTGATTATTCCGCCTGATGGACGCAATACAGCTGAACAGAGTGCTGAAAAGGGATCCCTATACATCTCCCTTTTTCAACGGTGTGTTTGCGAGAGATCAATTACCTCATATTGCTAAGAAACCGTGTATGTTTATATACAACACAGATGTTTCTACTTCATCAGGAACACACTGGATCGCCGTTTACATGAATAACTATAGTGTGGATGATTTTGACTCTCTAGGACATCCTCCTACAGATATGAAACCTTATTATATTGAAAATGGAATGAAACGTGTTGTATATTACGTACAAGATCTTCTATTACGTACTTCTATTACGTATCCTTCTTATTACGCACAAGATCCTAAAGTTAACACTTGCGGACTTCACTGTCTGTATTTTTTGTGTCAAAGGGCAGAGGTGGGACTCTATCCAGCATATTCGCAGATTATTATTCGTGTAATCTGGACTTGAACGAATCCATGATATTACTAGTTAATCAGACTCTCGAGTATTAAATACACCTATCCCTCGATTTACACTGAAGATAGGTTCAGCACAAAACCGTGTAAATCGAAATCTTGGATTTTGCTATGTAAAACCGTGTAAAACGAAAAAAACACTAAAATGTGCATAATTCAGTCATTTATTTACGTAAAACAAAAGCAAGACATCTTGAAAAACATAAAATTACACTTCATTCATAAAATAACAAATATATGTAGGTAATATAAGTACATGTTTAATTCATTTTACATTAGGAACAAAAAATATAAGATCCTTAAAAAAATTAACAATAAGTTTAATTACTGTTATCACTTTCATGGACTATCAGTCTTTTCTTCCTGATTGGTATGATGTCACTTTCATCACTCGATAGTTCTTGATGCGATTCTGGTTCAATGGTTGATGAATTAGGGACAACCTCAGATCGACGAGACTTTGTAATGAAATCCGTAATTAACAATTGTGTAGGTTTTTTTGTTAAATCTTTATAGACCTCCTCATACTGATTTAAGCACTTACTAATATCCCGCTGGAATCGGAGAGCTCGTTCAACATTCGGATCATTTTGTAAAAAGTGATTACCCAATTTTCACCCCAATTCAAGTCCTATGCTGATGACTCTTGCTGCGAACGCAACTGGTTCAGATTGCTCTTCATCAGGATCATTATCTTCATCATGTTTATTTGTTTCATGAATCATGTTAACTAAATCATCCTCATCTAGTTCTTCATAAGCCATTATTTCTTCAATATCTGCCTCAGCTAAATCCTCAAAACCTTCTCCTCCTATAGTATGCGTCAACTCAGTGATCTGAGAATATTCATGCTCTAATGGTAATCTATAATTCTCACCTTCAACAGCATCTGGCCATATTGCTTTCCAGCAGGCATTGAGCGTTGATTGTTTAATCTGTGTATATGACAGTCCAACATGCTTAACACAATCTAAGATTGTAAATTTCTTCCAAGCATCCATAAGAGTAAGATATCCATCCTTCTCCATTTGTTCTAAAATATACCTGAAGGTTTGCTTGATATGCAATGCCTTGAAAGTCGAAATTATCCCTTGATCTAACGGCTGTAATAAGGAAGTTGTATTCTTTGGTAAAAAAACAATTTGTACATTTTCGTGTTGTAAATCTTGAGGATGACTTGGTGCATTATCAATTAATAGAAGGGCTTTAAAGGGCAATCCCCTTTTACTTAAATAACTTTTGACATCTGGGACAAACAAGTTATTTAACCATTCATTGAAAACCATGGCAGTTACCCATGCTTTCTTATTAGCCATCCAATAAACGGGAAGGTTTTTGATGTTTATTCCTTTAAATGAGCGTGGTGTTTTCGGTTTGTTAATAACCAATGGTTTCATTATATGATCGCCTGAAACGTTGCTACAGAAAAGAACTATTATACGACTTTTCGCTGCCTTATGACCACTAGCTGATTTGTGAGCTTTAGCCAAATAGGTTCTTTCTGGCATTTTTTTCCAGAATAACCCGGACTCGTCAGCATTGAAGACCTGGTCAGGAGTGTAGGAGTTGGCGGCAATGATTTCAGCAAATTTTGCTGGATATTGTTGTGCTGCATCCGAATCAGCAGATGCTCTTTCACCTTTCAATCTTAGATTATGTAAAGAATGGCTTTGTTTAAATCTCTCGAACCAACCATGGCTTGCGGAAAAAGATACCTTCTTTTCATCTGGCGAAGTCGACGGTAACTGATTCTTAAGTGTTTCATAAATCTTTAAAGCCTTATTTGTAATGGCACTGGTATCAATTGGAACCCACTTTTGAGTTTGGTCTTCTAGCCATATCACTAATGCCTTTTCCATATTTTCCATTGTAACATCTCTTACATATGAAATTGTGCTCATACTCGTGCAAGATCCACCAGCTGCTACTCTTTTTCTAATGAAGTCTTCATTTTTTCTTATTGTCCTTATTGTGGCTTCATTCATGGAGTAAAATTTATCAACATCTGTTACTCTTTCTCTATTGCGTAGACGATCTAATATTTTAATTTTTGTTTCTAAAGAAATAACTTTTCTTTTCATTTGATTTTTTAAAAAATCTTTTGGCATTATAAAACCTTAAAAAATTTACGTAAATTATAAAAATGCCAGAAAAACTATAAATGTTGGAAACTTACCAGTAGATATTTAAATAATAAAATAAAAAAAATGCACAATGATGTAAAGCTTTGCTGCTAAAATGATATTGCACTACTTCACGTGAACCAGATAGCTTTACTATTGTGAAATACTACGGGGATTCCCCGTGTTGTAAAATATAGGGGAATCACCGTTGTTGCCAGTGTTACCAAAAGAATGAGATTAAAAAATGATTTGAAATATATATGCAGCCGAATATACATTTTTACCAGTTTTTTGAAATCCGTTATTTTATCAATCGTGTAAAACAAGTACCGTGTAAATCGGCGGGATAAGTGTAGTCTTTTGCAAGATGGAATCTCCATGTGTCGTTTTTGTGGCAGGACCAACACAGTGCGGGAAATCTACATTTGTTTTAAACTTGATACGTCATGCAAACAAAAATGTTCATCCCTGTACCCACTAAAATAATGTACTGTTATTCTCTATGGCAAGATGCTTTTGAACCCTTCAAACACAGAGTGAATTTCATCAGAGGTTTCCCATCTCTCCAATTTAGTCCAGAAAAACATACGCTTCTTATTTTGGACGATCTCATAGCAGAATCCGCGAATGATCAACGAGTCGCAGATCTGTTTACACGAGGTTCGCATCATTTGAATGTAACAGTGGTTTTAATCACTCAGAACTTATTTTTTCAAGGCAAGTGTTCAAGAAATATATCTCTCAACTCGCAATATATCGTACTCTTCAAGAATCCTAGAGACAAGGGTCCATTATCTTATTTAGCAAGACAGATGTATCCGGGAGAAACCAAAGTTTTACTAGATGCATATAAGCTATCGACTTTCGATCCACGCGGCTATTTGTTCATCGACTGTAGAGTGACAACAAACGATAGTGAAAGATTGCGATCAAGAATATTGCCATTTGAAGCGTCAGAAATATTATTTATAAGAGATGAGAATTAAACATCACGGCTCATTCTTACATTATCTGCGTTCTGTATCACCGAAGAAAAGAGCAGATTTGGTCAAAGGTGCTACGGAGAAAGAGATATTAGCCATCTGTGAACTCTGTCATAATCTTTTGAAGAATAATACCTTTGAAAGCTGAAACCTTACGTCGGTTATCAAAACATAGATGCATGATACGAAAATTAGCTTCGAAAGAAATCAGTGTGAGATGTAAGAAGAAATTCATTCGTCAAAAGGGGTCGTGGCTTTTAGAAAAAGAAAAAAGGAAATGAAATTGATTCCTCAAAATGGGTCGGGATTTTTGCTCCCCCTATTAGGCTCGGCCTTCCCTCTGTTAACAAGTATATTTTCAAAATGACATTTGCTGTAAGACCAGTTAAAAAGCTTCTATGAAACGTAAACTATCGTCTCTCGATAGTGAAATGAAAAAAATTTTGGAATCCAACGAGAATGCAGAAAAAAAAGCTGGCGTTTATTTGTCAGCCTTACGAAAATATTTGGTCGAGAGAATGAAGTGCCTGATGAATTTATATTTAAACAGACATTATCTGAACATGATATCTTTGATATGATACCTAAATATTATCAACAAAAGGTACGTGAACGACTGAAAGAGCTTCCAGAATATGTAAAGTGGGATGATAAAGGTCATCTGATTCATGAAAATAGACCCATAGGACAGAGTCATATCGTTGATCTACTATTGGACAGCGTTAAAAGAAAAAAGAAGAATCTTCCAGGATCCCAAGAATTTAAAACTCAGCTGAATTGGGAATCTTTCTATTATATAACTCTTCTCATTATGTAACCAGATATATAAAATAAAAAACTATTTTAATAAAACTGTATGTTTTTTTATTTAACTTTGTCATAGTTTTAAAAAAATCTGCTACTGACAAAGAACACATTTGTGTTAACGATATACCTAAGACGTTAACGGAACATCCAGTAGAGATCACATTGATATACATACATGGCTGAGGCGTTAACGAAACACCTGCCAGGAAACATCAACATACATGCCTAATCTGCTAACGTGTAATGTAAAGATTCTCATTATCTTGAGACAACCAATCAGATTTTAGAAGTCGAAGTCATGTACCCCCTTGCTCGCAACACGAGTTTTATCACTTACTAGTAAAGTTCTCGTTCGCAACATTCGTTTCAACATAAGGGTTTTCACAAATCAGCGAGGAGTATGGCTGTTTGTCGACTGGGAGGAGATTCGCAATAATATAAAAAAAAATAAATAAATACCCCCTCAAGCAGCTGCTTGCCACAGAGGTCTGACAGGAGCCTGTCAGTTTATATGCCATAGTAGGAGATCTGAGAGGATGGCAGGACCTCAGCAGAAAAACGACACACACATCCATGCCTAATCCGGGGCTCGAACCCAGGTCCCTTAGATCAGTAGCCAAGCGTGCTAACCACTCGGCCACGGGACGGCTTTCGCAATAATATACCGCATAATATTAGATGTCCGTGTAGCAAAAATGAGAATGCTGTCAGAAGAGATCGGAGTCCTCTTCGTTCTCGGAGAGAAGTCTTTTATCAGGAAGATAGGATTTATATTGTTCTTTGACAACAATATTACGCGATGGCGGCAGGATATAGACATTGTACATCGCCACCACGGGAATATTGGAAATCGACATCTCCCGATCATGAACAGTCGCCTACGATTTCATCTACGATTCGTGGTGATCCCGCAGGCGCCGCTTCATGTGATACTTCTTCGGAGGATGAGGATGATGGGGAGGATTCTCGGTCTACAGTCCGTAGATTTTCACCTAGACCTTCCTATTCTCCTCCTCCTCCTCCTCCTAGAAGTCCTTCTCCTCCGAGAGCGAGATGGTCTCCAATTCGAGCTCCATATCCTCCCACATCACCCTCTCCTCCTCCCCCGAGATGAAGGAGGAGGAGGAGATAATTTCATCATTTTGGAATTCTCTCTCTCTCACTGTTCTAGATGGATCAAGGTATGTGGATTTTATATTGATGAGATTTCTTTATGTATGTTTTGTGAATTCTTCACTCAATATTTAAGAAAATTTTTATTTACAATCTGTATTACATAAGATATTTACAATCATAGGAATATCGTTTTTGTATGATACAATCTGTATTACATAAGAATATCATTTTGTTTGAGGTAAGTTGTATCATTTGTATAATACGATCTGTATTGTATAACATAAGAATATTTACAATCATTTTGGTAATTGTTACTTTCAGGGATAATATTCACTCTTTAAACCCAAATGGATAAGTGATATTTTCACCTTGTTTAAACACACGTTTATTAAAGTTAAATGTTAATTTTTTCTTTATAGGACAATTTCTAATGGTAGCATCGAACTTGTTTAATTTTACATTGAAAGGTATATCGAATGTTGCAGGAGGACCACCACTAATTAAGCTTTTTAGTAGATCCGAGTTATACTTTTCTCTATTTTTCACGCTCAGTTTAAAACCTTTTGCTTTTGAAATCACATGATTATTTGTTAAATATAGAATATAATTTTTAGAGCTAGCGAAATAAAGGTTTTTATGCTTACATCAGCTCCCCACTGGTCTAGAATTTCATCCTTAAATTCTCCTAAATAGTTCCCACTTTTTGGATCATACCTATCGTCAGGAGATGTATATTACTACTGTATCGCACTACTGTATCCGTATATAAAACCCCTTTCCCTAGTTTGGATATGAAGTCATACAAAATTAATCTGGCTTGAGCGGGATGAACGCCGCTATTACAACATTATTCTTTTCATTTGTTGGAACAAAATTTTCTGCTGGTTTGTATGAAATTAATAACTGTTCGTTATTTACCGCGTGAATATCAGTAAGAATTTTTGATTGATCATTTGCTATTTCTAATAATTTAAGTGGACTATTGATGAGTGTTGATGATGATCTAGATAAATCTTCGCACATTTTCCCATATAGACAATTAAGGCACATTTTACATGTGGAACGTCAGGTATCATTTTTTGTATATCCTTAGGGTTTATTCTAATTCCTTCTACTTCGAAAAATTTCTGACAAAATTCGTCTTTTTGGAGATCGGAAGTATGTTTGGGGGGAAACCTGAATATTTCTGCTTCCCTTCGAGAAATGTGTCGATGTATTTGCTAAGCCAGGGTTTTGCGCATCATAAACGATTTTTTCAGTATAATGCCAAACATCGTAATTTTTAGTAATCGATATCCTTCTTGCATGGCTCTATACAGCTCTAGAGAGACAAACGATCCTGTTTTAGCTCTTTGACTCTCCGAATGTGTACAGGGGTCTGTTTGTGCCAACTCTGCACAAGTCGAACATAGAGGAAGATGTAAGTTTTTGTCTACATCGATAGGGTAGTGTAGGGTGAAAGCAATTTTGTGGTGGGAGTAGGTACAGTGTATTATTCCGAAATATGCATCTTTAGCATATTTCGGAATATATAACAATATTTTCCGCATGAAAATATTTTTTTTCTGTTATTCTGACTGGATGTTTAACAGGAAATATAACACGTTTCCATGTGTAGGGATGCAGAGAACAACCATCCCAGTAACGGATGGTGCAGTTCTCTTCTGTCGTGTCGCACGGAAGAGGCATTGTTTCACACCGTCCACCATAAAGAAATGATCTGGCTGATATATTTTTAATCTCTTCAGTGTTCTGGTAAATCCTTGCAGCTAAAAGGCTAGATTTTATGAGTTGATCGAATTCCTGTTCCCAAATAACTCGTATTGTATGGTCTGGCATTAACTGTTTGATAACTCGTTTTCTGTCTAGTGCTTGCAAATATGTTTTATCCATGGGGTACTTTGTAAAGTGGTTAATTGTAGAAGGATTATAGCATGATGCACATCCATGCCAGAAGCATCCTTGGAAACATAATATTATCCTTTTATTCTTACATAATCCGTCTAGATAGTAGTTGGCTACTTTTGCTTCCCCTTCAGGTGACCGTGCTGTCTGTAGTGTGAGATTTGCACTCTCTGCAACATAGCCTAGCCATGCTAATGCTTTTCTGCTCTGTCTACTTACAGTGGTAGAATATCCATTTGCAGGAAGACACCAATGGTATCAGCAGACAAATACTTTTTTCTGTAAACTGTTAAACAGGCTGATGCGAGAGTAATTTTTGTGAAAGGGTCAACTGATGTCATTTGCATAAATTCATCCCTAAGTTTTTCGCATCCTACTCGTAAAACGTGTACGTCAGAACGACAGTATGCTTCTATCTCGGATTTTAAATCCCAATGAGAATGAAGTACACTATCATACCTTTGGTGGAAGTCTAAGGATTCAGAAGGAGACAAATGTTCCGCATGAAAATATTGTTTTTCTGGTATAGCTCCTTGATAATTCAGGTGATCTAGTTTACAGAATGCATGAGGGGGAAAATCCTCTTTTAACCTCAGTAATTCCAAAAGTTTTAGGAAAATTCCTAAGTGCTGTAGGAATAAAGCTGAGGGAATCAATAAATCTGATTTTCAGACCAGGCAAATTTAGCAATAAAATTTTGATTCCATTAAATATGATTTCAGGTTTTAAACACTTTGAATAAAGAAAATTTAAGATAGGGTACGAATCAAAGGCTCTAGAATTATGTGCTAACAATGTAACATTTTTGAATTTTTGCTTACCATTTTCTTCTGAAAGTAACCATTCCATAAAAAGTGGCACTGTATCAAACTTTTCATATTCCCACTGACCGTCTGAATTTTGATAAGTTACTATACAGAGTATAGGAATTAAAAGTCTGTCAGACAACTCGACAGTCTCTAGGTCGAAGTACATGCGATGAAAACATACATCTTCTTCATTAATGATCTTAACACATCCTAATTCAGTTTTTGTACACATATGGGGTTGTTGGTAGGGTAAACATCTCCACATTCTAAACATCTGTGTGATGATGAGCAAGCTTCTGACACTAAGTGAGGGCTAAAACAGGAAGACCCTCTGCAATACTTTCTGCATAAATCATAAAAAATACTTGATCCACGTTTTACTGCAGGATTTAGTGTTGCACACCCAACACATGTCAAAACAAAAGTGAGGAAGATGATAGATTGGTTTTAAGCAGATATTAAAAAATTTGTGAGCTCGAAAAGAGCCTGTAGGGCTTGTGATAACATCAAAATGATTCTTATGAAAGAGTAAATATAGAGTGTTCGGAGCTTCTTCTTTTCCACAAAAGATGATTTGAAAGTCATCCAATGCTGAAAACACAATAATACGATATTCTGGGTAGAGATATCGTTGGAATACATTTAGTTCAGGTATGCCACATGACCCTTGTGGTACGTTTGCATTTCTAGGTAATTCTTCAGCTTGAGACTTTTGTAATGGAGATTGTGGATTGCATATACATTTGTATGCTTTAAGGTGAAGTTTTAATTGCTTTTTATGTGAATTCGCTCTTGCGATTACAATACTTCTTGCTAAACACATCTGGTCGTCGTTATGAATAGTGATGATAGATCTTTTCGATTTGTTGTATGCACTCAGCTCAACTAAAGATCTCCTTGCATGGTCCTGGGGTTCTAGGTTTCCCTGATCCTGTGCCATTAAGATTTATAGCAGCAAAGTCCATATAAATATTTTCATCAGTCGAAATCGCTTGGTTAGATTGTATAACTTTTTCAATCGATTGCATGAACTTGTCAGCAGTAATAGCTTCTCTTCTAACAAGTGGAAGGTTAATGGCATTTGTTATAGCTTTAGTTCGAACACAAAGTTTAACATGCGAAAAATCGTTTGAAGGGATTAAGTCATTTAAAATATTATGCTGAACCTCAGTTAATTTTGATGAAAAGTCTAATGGGTTCACAGATTCAAAATTTTTTAGTCGGATGGTATGCGACGTGAATTCAGCATTATATTTTTTTGAATGAAATTTGGAAGATGAAAGCAGAACATATGATGGTATATCAGACGATGCAGCGTTTTGAGGGTTCTCTATTGTAGCAGGAACGAACATAGAGGTTGAAGGAACTGCAAGAGGACTTTGTGGGCTCGATGTAGGAGATGATGGTGTGGTAGCTCCGTTTCCAGTGTATTTGGCAAGTCTGTCAGATGCCAGGACTTTGAGACGCTTCCAACTGTTCAGACTGGAATCCGATCTCATTGTGGTACTACACTGCTCACAAAAATTAGGGGATGTTTCAAAATGAATATGAAGCGATGAAATATCCCCTAATTTTTGTTAGCAGTATAGTTGAAGCGATGTTTTCCCTCTCTGCTACGAGTGTGCGAGGCGATGCTGCGTTGTTTTCAGACACGAATTATATTCACCAAGTCTTTTGGCGGCGAGCAATTTTCTTCACTTCCAACGTTTAAGACTAGTCGATGCGCCGCTTTCCTCTATTGTTACAAATGGAGGAGGCGGTGCTGTGTTGTTTTCAGACTCTTCTCTGGTGATACAAACATTCTCGGAAGGCAAAAGATTCATAGTAATGACATGAGATGAGAGAATAGCATTTAATTCTTCCTGAACACGAGCAAGCAAAACTAAGCGTTCGTCGACTGACAACAGGTCTTCATCAGCCATTTTCACAGTATATCACACTGAATTTAGGGGTTTATATATATACGAAAATAACGATATTCCAGTTAAGGAGATCAATAGCTAGCCTTTCACAATTCGTGTCAACAAAATTAGTTCTTTCTGTGACAAAAGAGCAACGAACTTCCTTTCGTGTTGGAGGAAAGTAAGCAAATGAACTCTTTCAGTGAAGCGTTATAATATTAAATACTTAGTTTTCAGGTAAAATACAGCTTTGATGTAAACGGTTAATTTCAGCTTGATAATCCTTCTCTTGCACAATGAACACATAATGAAAGGAAGTTTATTGTCAACGGTTAGAGCACGCTCATTGATTTTCGAAGGAAGAAAAGCAGCTATTATCAGCAGCTAGAACGAATGAGGGAATTATGTGACAGCATTAGCAAACTCGGGAACTGGTTTTACAGAGGCGTGACCAGGCTTTCCGTGAAAGCGAGTTTGGGAGGTAGCCGTTAAGGTTTTATGCATTGTAAGTGGCGCCTTTCACTAGCATGACTGGAGGGCATTAATATTAGCTCTTACGAAGATGGGGGAAATTTCCTATAAAGAGTCTCTCATTCGTGAGTCTGGCATCCTGCCAATAAAGCCTCGAACGCAAAACTAACGGATGCCGTTGATTAACTCTTTGTAGCAAGATGGGGGAATACTGGTAATCTTGTGGTATCATTAGGTGAGGAAGTGAGTTTGTCATTCGTGACTCCGTCTAGCAGAGAAAGCTTCGATGGTAATTTGAAATCAAGTAGCCCGTAGTGAGAGGATTGACCAATTATCCTATCATTAACTCAGTTAGGGAAAAGGGTTTGCTAGGGAGGGCATTGTCCCATAATTTTATACAGAATTCCGACAGCTGTTCTTTACACAATGTTTTTTTTTTCAAATCAATAAATCGGAGCATGGGAGGAAATTAGCTCACCCACCTGGGAATCATCCAACCACATCTACACACTCAAAGGTCAATCATCTGCGTGCAAGGAAAGGGTTATAACACCTGCTTCGAAAGGAAAGGGTTATGCATAAATTTGGTCAAATCTGGTATACCGTCGCCTACACTAACAGAGTACATCATATTCTGGCGCAGTCCAACAAGATTGACGTGAATTCATCAAGCATCAAGTTTATTTACAAGCTTAGTATAACTTTAGTGTTGTATTGTTGTATAGCAGTACCTTTGAGCTTTTTGCTCAAGATAAAAATGTTTCAAAATTTTGGCAGACCGATAAACATGTCTGCTAGTAATATGGTTCATTCTTGCATTATGACTTCCGACTTAGAAAAAGTAAAAAATAGGTTGCAGGATGTGATGAAAGAAGCAGAAGTGTTAATGTATCTGCTTAAAGAGCCCTTGGGAGAAAAGGGGAATGACTAAAACCCCTAAATTGGCTGACAATGCTACGTCAGCTCACGAACCAACAGACTTTGAACACGTAGAGTTCCATTTTTTGGTTCTGTCAGAACACAGTATTATCAATCGCCTCAACAACGAGTTGCCAATCCATTTATTAACTGTAGTACTTATGTTAATTGGCCTTTATCTGAGACAAGGTTCGACGGTTCGAAATGTCCGTCATCGTGGACATTTGTCAAAGTCCATGGAAGACCATTTCCATTTACTTGAAATGCCCGTCAACAGAAAGGTGTTTTGCGCAATATCTTGTTTAATTGGATGTCCTAAGAAATGGTGGAATAACATAGGATGTCGTCATGGAATAGAATTTTGGGAAGATTTTAAAAATGAAATTTTGGAAATTATCCACCTTATGATGATTTTACACATCTAGCTACAGAACGTTTTTCGCAAATACAAAGGGAAGGAGGTGACATAGAAAAATTCACTTAGGGCACAGTAGAGTAATACCAGCTGTACGATGCTGAAGCCGCCGAAATTGACATTTTAAACTGCATATTGTCCCAATTACTTTTGCCCATTAGAGAATTCTTAGAAGTACGAAATGCAAATTCAATTTCAACTTTAGTCAAATTGACTCCGCAGAGTACGTACCGCAAGAAGAGAATCTGCAAAAACGGCATTCAATCAACAATGAATGCAATCCTCGCCAAAGCAGCGCATTCAGGTTGAGTCTCGCAAAATGACTCCCGCACAACCGGGAGTTACACGATCCCGACAATTTGCACCAACGATGCATAATGAACGAAGCAGAGATGATATTCTGCGTCAAGTTTCAAACAATGACACTAAACCGAAAACTTTTGCTATGAATAACAGAAAGACTTTGAGATGTAAATTTTGTGACCGACTAGGGCACACGGGAGCAATATTGCTATAGAAAAAACAGCAATTCGGGAAACTTAAATTAGGATCTGTGAAGCGAGAGGCCAAAGTTCTTTATGAAAAGCCCTCTCATGAGTGAAGTCTTATCATTGTGGGTATACATAATGTCCTGTATTTACCTTTTGTGAAGCTTTATCACGACAAAATTGAATTCATAGCTCGTATCGACACATGAGCTCCATTTCTCCGAGAAGACATTCAATACCTCGGTTTTACGGTTAATGCAGATGGAGTAAGAACATTATTAATTAGGTCGAAGCCATAGAACGATTTCCCACACCGCGCAATTCAAAGCAACTTAGCAGATTTCTAGGAATGTGTGGCTGGTACCGACAATTTGTATCTAATTTTGCTAATTTGGTCGAACCTTTATGTGAATTACGCTGAAGGCAAAAACGGTTCCATTGGACACCTGTTTGCGACACAGCATTTCAGGCATTAAAAGATGCATTGTGTCATGCTCCCGTGTTGGCCTTGCCGCAGTCAGGCAAACCTTTTAAGATTTATACTGATGCTTCCCCATGTTGGTCTAGGTGCTATGCTTAGCCAGGTACAGGATGGCAATTGTGAACACGTCATCATGTATGACAGTCGCAGTTTGAGTCCCACTGAAAGGATTTGGGTTGTGTTTGGGTTGTTTTACCTCTGAGCGGCACTTTTTTGCACACCATGGGCTAAATGGCCAGGTCACATGGACCCCAAAGGCTCAGAGAAGGTTGGGGGAGGGGACCCACTGGAACAGCTGTTGGATGGTAGCCTCCGTCAAGGCCATCCAGCGTGTTCTTTAACGTGCATAGGGTATGGCTCTCCGGCACACGGGGCCACGGCTTAACGTCCCATCCGACAGACGGCGGCCTTTCCAAGCCCATCGGTGTCCCCTACTGACCGTGGGCAGGGCGGGGAATTTTTGCGGAGATAAATCTCAACGCTGACCCAGCTGGGACTCGAACCTGGGAACTACAGATTACGAACCTGAAAGAAATTATACAGTGACTGAAAAAGAATATCTAAGCGTAATATGGGCTCTAAAAAAATTTAAAGTGCAATTAGACACTTCCGACATTACTATTATTACCAACCACGCTGCTTTACAATGGTTGCAGACATCCACCAATTTAACAAGTCGTCTAATGCGCTGGGCATTGCGCCTACAAGAATTCAATTTCAAGGTCGAGCACCGAAAGGGAAGTGCACATCAGCTACCAGATGCATTATCCCGTGTTGCCCGTGTGGCCGGCAGAAGTTATGCCAGAGCTTGAGGATGAGCCTTTTGCTCCCTCACTTGCTACAATAGTTCCCATCGAATACAAGGAACACTTAATTAAGGAACAACAAAAAGATTTAGAACATGGAAATGTATACCATTATTTGAAAACTGATGATTACCTCTAGATCCTAGTAGAGCTTCAAGTATTGTTGGAAGAGCCAGACATTTCAGATTAATTAATGAAATTTTGTACTACTGCAGACGACCGAGTCACACAGGCAATTATCGCCCATTTATTCCCAGGAATTTAAGAGAGTACGTACTCCGAGAATTACATGATGTACCTTCAGCCAGACATTTAGGTACACGGAAAACATATCAGAAAGTGGCCAAAAGATCATATTAGCCAGCTTTGAAAAAAGACATAAAAACCTATGTAGACACATGCTTAATTTGTCAGACCACAAAATTCGATCAGAACCGTCCTTGTGGTCTTATGAAAAGCACGTTCTCCGTGGAATTAGTAGGCATTTGTTTAATAGGCCCGGATCCCAATACATTCTGGTCTTAGCAGATTTTTTTTCGAAATGGGTTGAAATATTTTCCATTAGAAATGCAACGGCAACAATCATAGCAAAGAAGTTTATAAATGAGTTTATATGCAGATACGGGGTACCAAGAGTATAGTTTCGGACAATGGGCCCCAATTCATTTCAAAAGTGCTTGCTGAAGTATTTGAAACATTTCAAATAAAACACAAATATACAATTCCTTATCATCCACAATCAAATTTAACCAAAAGAATTAATCGAAATATTGGTAGGATGAGAGCTGCATATATTGAAAATAGACATAGTACCTGGGATAAATATTTTCAATAGTTTTCCTTTGCTCTACGCGCTTCATTACACGAAACAACTAAATTCACACCATCAAGTATATTTATAGGAAGAGAGCTGATATTACCCTGGGACAGACTCATTGGCCAACCTGCATCTCCACAATCCATTGAATTTAGAATGGAACAGCATATTCGAGCCATTTCAAAGGCACAAAATAATTCCCTACGAGCACAACAAAAGCAACGAGAAGATTATAACAAAAGATGACGACATAACGACGACACCATAAAAGTGATAAAGAAAGAGGGTTTAAAAACAAATTTGCACCATTATATGTTGGACAATATATTGTAAAGAAAAAAGTTTTCACATTTGTTATATGAACTAGCCAATATAACCACTAATGTCTCAATAGGATACTATAATATCGTCAACATTAAACAGTATTAAAGTTCCATAGAATTTTCCAGATCAGAAGTCTTAAATAATCTCGATGCTCCACAACAAAATCAGGAAATGAACCAGGACCAAGCAGACGAAAGAAGAAAAGATTGGATTATGACCTATAGTACACAACAGGAAAAAAGATAATAAAGCCAGAGTCAACTGTTCCATCAACGTCGAGAGCGTAACGAAATGTCAACGAAACGACCACAGCCTGCAGAGCGACAACCGGCAACGAAGTAGTCAACATAGAATAGATGACGTCACCAACGAGATCTTCAGAAGCGTTTACACCTAGCTTATCGATCGATCGACGAGGGAAGGATGTCACCGGGAAACGACTGGATGATGATTTATCGCAACGGAGTGCCAACAATAAAACTCTAAATATATTTTTATTCTTCCACTGTGGCACTAATTATTTATGGTGTTTTATATCTTTTCTCTGTAATAAGTGAAGGTGGAGACGATTGAAGATAATTTATTGTTGTTCATACTTAGGAATTTTGAAACGTTTTAAATTCATGTTGAAACTCTGGAGTTTCAATATTTATTTTTGGAGTAGTGAATTTACTATTCAAGGTTTATAGTTTGAGTTTATAATGTGATGTGAATAGAATTTTTTACGTATTCTTGTTCATCTGTAGTTCTAGTTTTATATATTGTATCAACGTGATTTAAAGAGCATTTATTTATTTTTGTAGATTTTTTTTCGTTTCAGCTGACTGAAAGCTGAACTGAATGTTGTAAGTTTACATTAAGAAATTTAGAAATTATGGTTATGTATATGAATGATGAGAATGAAAGAGAATTTATAATATACAGTGATTAATCATTTTGAGGTGTATTTTGTATTTTGAAATGAATTTTTTTGTATGCAAAGTGTGTTTTCATGTAAAAAGTGAAGGGAATTGTATTGGATGAAATGTTAGCGTCATATATTATAAATTATTGAACAGTTTTTCTTTACTCTTAGATGCGATGTATGTATATGGGTTTAAATCCGTTCGGTGTCATCAATGATACTGATGCGTCAATGATGCGTAATTATCTGGTTGACATTGGCAGCATTTGTTTCCATATGTATGAGCTGACCATGATGTCTTGAAGTTGAACTGTCCCCAACGATAACGACTAGTTTGACCCAGATGGTCACTAGCAAAACTCTTCTAAGAGGGGAACGTAAAGCTTGATGAGGGAAGGTAACTAAGGCATTTTTTTATTTTAGCTAGATCGCGGTTATTGTGTCTAGGTGAAGATTTAGCGGATGATTACGCTCCGAAGATTTACACACCCGCTTATTTGTAAAATTTGGAATTTCTTAGATTCGCGTGTTTGATGTAATTAGGAGGATTTAACGGTGTTCCAATACCCGTTTTTTTATGTATGGTAGGAGAAGATTAAGATTTCACATATTTAAACTGTGGTTAGGGGAATAAGCGGAAGTTATGCAACATGCTTGATACGTCTATAATTATATTCTGTGAAAGAGCAGAATTTGATGTAATTGAATTTTTTTCTTTAACCTTTTTAGAAGTTAAGTAGGACAGGAGTAATATTAACCAGTTTTTTTGTACAAGAGTAGTGGAGCCCCATTATAAGTACCCCCCACGCACTGCGCTTCCCCCCTATGACGCCACCGCCCACACTCCCTTCCGGTCACGTGACCACAAATTAAATTAATTAAAAATTAATCCCCTCTTTATTAAAAAATCCTTTCCATATCAAAGGTTCCCTCCCCCTTTATTAAAAACCCTTGGCGCCATCTGGTGACTATGATGAGTACTAATTTTAGGAAAAAAAACTATTTTAGTCGCAATTTTTCGAAATTTTGACTCTCCCTGATTAAAAAAAAACCCTTATCAAAATTCCTCACCCTTTATTAAAATTCTCTCCTCCTTTATTAAAAAACCCCCTTATCAAAAATTCCCTTTATTAAAACTCCCCAGATCACAAACTCCCCTGGTATGTTCCTTCATCAGAAATTTGCCAAGTCCAACTAAACTTTGGGTGGCAACGCTTAGAAAACTCCATTTATTAAAATTCCCTTCACCTCATTAAAAAACCCCTTATCCAAACTGCACCGCTGGTTGACCCACCTGTAATTTAAGCCCCCTTTTTAAAGACCACCCTGGTTCACATATTTTTTAAGCCCCCTCTTTAAAGACCCTCCAGGTCGACCCATCAAGTGGTAAATCAGTTTTCTCTATGCGCATTTAATCTAATTGTGGTGTTATCCAACGTCCGTACTATTTTTAGTACATCTCCTGTATTAAAAAAAATAAATAAATACTTCTGACACAGTGATATGAACCCGGTAAATTGGTGTCAATAGCCGGCCATTATCGCACTCGACTACGCCTTATTTCGTAACACCTGAAAAAGATTTTTGGCGGTGTCATCTAGTGCACACTTTAACAAGATTTTAACCGAAATTATTCCCAGACTCCCCCTCATTAAAAAAAAAAACTTATCAAAAGTTCCCTTTATTAAAACTTCACTGATCCCAAACTCCCCTGGTATCCACGTTCATCTGAAATTTCTCAAGTCCACTAAACTTTTTCAAATGGCAACACCCGTCCAAGTCCAGGAATGGCTGATGGAAACCTCTAAAGTTTTGCGAATTCAACATTCATCGAGGCCTGTGACATTCATCGAGGCGCTGTCTCGCAACAAGCGGGCATCGTACGTGACCAGATCTCTTCTTATCGGGTGAGAGGTCAAGAGGGTGAATGCCACTACACGCTATCTGCAGCACTGTATTTGCATTTGTTGCTGATAAGATCCGAATTCGTCTTTTAATATATACAAGCTTTATCCATGCCTGAGCGAGTGGTGGTTCTTATCGTTACATTGTCAAAGGATGAATGCCGATGGGCGCTATCTGTTTACATTTGCTACTGATAAACGAAAATATTTCGGATGACGCTTTAGCTCACGTGTTTACTCCGAACGTATCTCACGATAGGGGTGCTTATCAGATACTGGTGAAGGTTGGCCTTGATCATGTCGAAAGATGTAACAAGGGAGTTTATGAGATAACATTTGCCTGTATATAAGCTTGCACTCACGTCATTCCTTTGCTGCTAGTCAGATGTTTTACTGCTAGTCACAAGTTCTGCTCTTAGTTTTGAAGTCTGTCTTTGGTCACTATGAAGAAAACCATCCTGTCCTTCAGTGAAGTTGTTCGCTCTATACTCGAGAGCGTCAGTATCCCATCATACCAAAAAACCATATCGTCTGAAGAATGCCTGCATATTGTAATGAATATATTGACTGAAAAAATTTTACAAGCCCTGAGTATCGTGTGTGATGGAGAGACCATCACCATAGAACTGGATGAAGTGGCTCGTGAATATTTATGCAGAGTCTGATTTGCCGAAGAAGCGGCACTAAAACATGCTGAAACATGGACTATGGTGCTGTGGTGGAGGATGCTATGACCTCCATAGAAATAGCTAACATCGTTGAAGTGGTGGCATAACAAGAGAAAAAAAAATGTTCTTTTCAGAACCGCTTCATTTGTGTCGAAAGAATTAGGGATCGTGCAATTTCTGTTCACAACTCTTACTTCTCTATCTACACGTTTGTTCTATACCTCTACATTCGACCCATTGTCTCCCGATTAACAGAGTGAATTTTATATGGTGTTTAACCTTCAGTTAAAATGATAATTTTACACACTATGTTAGGATTAACAACTCTTATAGTATATAAATAGTTTTTGTTGCTAGGATCCCTCTCCACTTTTGAAATTTAGATCTTACACATTCTTGCAACCCCAATAGTCTTTTCATATCAATAGTCGTGTTTTTATAACTGTCGTATTTCAAGTCCATTTTAATCAACATTTATTTCTTTTAACTCCACGACTGTTGGTTGTCGTATTTTTACTAGAATAAGGGCTATCTCGCAGTAACTGTTTTAAAAGACTCTCCCGCAGAAGATGAAAAAATGCTACTTGATAAAAAATTAATAAAAAGACGAAAAAAATCTGATTTTATTTGTAATTATGAAAAAATATTGAGGGGGTAATGTGGTCTGGTGACCTAAAAGTAGTAGGTTCTGATATCAAAGATGGTGTGCTTTCCTGCAGTAGAGCACCCCCATGGGCTAAAAATCTTTCTCAAACCCGATCATAGCGTGTTTTTTCACAGATGTGTTCCATGGGTAGTGATCGTTATCTCTATAGATTTAAATGTGAAGCATAGAGTGCGTATCTCTTTGTACGAAATCGCTTATAATGAGACAATATTTCCTTTAAAAGTTGGAAGTTATTAGTATGAACTAAAAAAGGATGATGTATACAGTATCTGATCGTTAAAATCAAACTTTAGCAAGTTAATATATCGTTCTCTAGCTAGCGAGTCCGAAATTAGTGTGTCTTTGCTTTAAAAATAAATACGCCTTCACGCAGCTAATTGTTGTAATAGTTGCAGGATCCTTTCATACAACCCAGTAGAAGGGGTGAGAGGATGATGGGATCTTGGCAGGAAAACAACACAAACGTTCATGTCTTACCATGGATCTCAAACCTTGGCTTTGTTAGATCAGAAGCTAAGCGTGCTAACCTACTGTCTATGAGCTAGATTTAAATCTGTTGGCTATCATAACTTATAGCTGTATCGGAGGTAAAGTACTGTCCATTTCAGGCTATTGTGAGATTTTCAACATAAAGAATTAGCAGATATATGGAAAAAATAATAATCTGACTTAGATGCTTGCGATTTATCTACTTTGGTCGTTAAAGTATGGTTTATTAGAGAGTAAGTACTTGAAAAGCTAATCTACTGACAGAAGAATTCCTTATTTTGCATTTCGTCATGTCATTATTTAACTTTCTCATTAGGGTTGAGGAAGATAAAGCACGGAGCGACTGCTCTTCTCAAAGTAAACCGAACCATATCTAATTCTTTTATCTGTTTTCATGACGAAGGGCTGTCCCCTAGGTCAGTGTGAGTGCCCAGTGACCTTTACGACCGGTTGCCTGTTGCCGTGATGTGTCTTTCAACAGATCACGTGACAATGATAGTAGAAGGTTTTGTAACAGCGTCGAAGCGTGTGTGGAGAGAAGGGATTTTTCATGCTCTTCATTTGTAAAGACATTTTTCTGCCGTTTTTTGTATGGTCTACGAGAGACTTATGTATTATTTTTTATAGTAGGTTAGTGTATTTCACTAATGTCCCCTACTCCATTAACTCATGTTGGAACTAAAAGTTTTTTACTGAAGCGGTAACGTAAGCGGAAACGTATGAATTCTACTTTTAGCATGGCTTACTTTCTATAACATTCTGCCGCGTAGTCTTTGTAGAATTTACCCTATGAAAACAACTGACCTTGTAAAGCGTGTAACTGACGCCGCAACGCGAATTTCATCAGTGTGATGAGTCATACGTTCGTCGGTAAACGGTGGAAGAGACGATTTTTAAAAACTGTAAGAGCGTTTGTAGATTTTTTAAAAATGATTACTCCCATAGCTGATTTTTCTTCGAGTAGCGTTACTTCCTAGGAAAGAGTTTGCATCATGTACTGAGGATACAGTGGTAATAAGTATTTTTAAACCATGTTGTGTAACGGCGGAGAGTAATGAATTGAGACAAACGTAAAACCACTTTCCAAAACAAGTCCTGACGCGGAAGCACAGATATCTGACGGCATCAACCCTATGGAGACAAATAAGCTCAGCACTTGGTGGTTTAGTGGCGCGTAATTTCAAAATGGTTTGTTTTCTTCTGACTAGGTAAACAAATACCTGACCTATCATAAGTGGGATGTTTCAATAAGAGAAAACATTGTTTCCATCTCCTGTGATGGCCTGAAACGAAAGGAGATTGAAATGAGGTAGACAATATGGGTTTAGTCAGAGGGGGTGTCATCAGTCTCTGGACTTGGAAAAATTTCGCATCCTAAATCAAGGCTGCAAGTGGGTTTTCATGATGTAAGACATCGTGCCTGATATGGAAGCAGCGCAGGGAGTGACACAAGATTCAACCGTCAATAAAACCTTTGTGATTCCCCGTTTGGAATAATATTTTTTAATTTCACAGGTCTTTTGTTAAAAACCATCCGTCAGTAAAAAGTGGCCAGGGTGAGGTTCCGAACACGGGTCTTTTAGGTCAAAAGACCACATTACCCTTCAATATTTTTTCATAATTACGAATAAAATCAGATTTTTTTCGTCGTTTTTATAAATTTTTTATCCAATAGCATTTTTTCATCTTCTGCGGGACAGTCTTTTAAAACAGTTACTGCGAGATAGCCCTTATTCTAGTAAAAATACAACAACCAACAGTCGCGGAGTTAAAAGAAATAAATGTTGATTAAAATGGACTTGAAATACGACAGTTATAAAAATACGATTATTAATATGAAAAGACTATCGGGGTTGCAACAATGTGTAAGATCTAAATTTCAAAAGTGGAGAGGGATCCTAGCAACAAAAACTACTTATATACTATAAGAGTTGTTATTCCTAACATAGTGTGTAAAATTATCATTTTAACTGAAGGTTAAACACCATATAAAATTCACTCTGTTAATCGGGAGACAATGGGTCGAATGTAGAGGTATAGAACAAACGTGTAGATAGAGAAGTAAGAGTTGTGGACAGAAATTGTTCGATCGGTAATTCTTTCGACACAAATGAAGCGGTTCTGAAAAGAACATTTTTTTTTCTCTTGTTATGCCACCACTTCAACGATATTAGCTATTTCTATGGAGGTCATAGCATCCTCCACCACAGCACTATAGTCCATGTTTCAGCATGTTTTAGTGCCACTTCTTCGGCAAATCAGACTCTGCATAAATATTCACGAGCCACTTCATCCAGTTCTATGGTGATGGTCTCTCCATCACACACGATACTCAGGGCTTGTAAACTTTTTTCAGTCAATATATTCATTACAATATGCAGGCATTCTTCAGACGATATGGTTTTTTGGTATGATGGGATACTGACGCTCTCGAGTATAGAGCGAACAACTTCACTGAAGGACAGGGTGGTTTTCTCCATAGTGACCAAAGACAGACTTCAAAACTAAGAGCAGAACTTGTGACTAGCAGTAAAACATCTGACTAGCAGCAAAGGAATGACGTAGCAAGTGAGTGCAAGCTTATATACAGGCAAATGTTATCTCATAAACACCCTTGTTACATCTTTCGACATGATCAAGGCCAACCTTCACCAATATCTGATAAGCACCCCCATCGTGAGATACGTTCGGAGTAAACACGTGAGCTAAAGCGTCATCCGAAATATTTTCGTTTATCAGTAGCAAATGTAAACAGATAGCGCCCATCGGCATTCATCCTTTGACAATGTAACGATAAGAACCACCACTCGCTCAGGCATGGATAAAGCTTGTATATATTAAAAGACGAATTCGGATCTTATCAGCAACAAATGCAAATACAGTGCTGCAGATAGCGTGTAGTGGCATTCACCCTCTTGACCTCTCACCCGATAAGAAGAGATCTGGTCACGTACGATGCCCGCTTGTTGCGAGACAGCGCCTCGATGAATGTCACAGGCCTCGATGAATGTTGAATTCGCAAAACTTTAGAGGTTTCCATCAGCCATTCCTGGACTTGGACGGGTGTTGCCATTTGAAAAAGTTTAGTGGACTTGAGAAATTTCAGATGAACGTGGATACCAGGGGAGTTTGGGATCAGTGAAGTTTTAATAAAGGGAACTTTTGATAAGTTTTTTTTTTTAATGAGGGGGAGTCTGGGAATAATTTCGGTTAAAATCTTGTTAAAGTGTGCACTAGATGACACCGCCAAAAATCTTTTTCAGGTGTTACGAAATAAGGCGTAGTCGAGTGCGATAATGGCCGGCTATTGACACCAATTTACCGGGTTCATATCACTGTGTCAGAAGTATTTATTTATTTTTTTTAATACAGGAGATGTACTAAAAATAGTACGGACGTTGGATAACACCACAATTAGATTAAATGCGCATAGAGAAAACTGATTTACCACTTGATGGGTCGACCTGGAGGGTCTTTAAAGAGGGGGCTTAAAAAATATGTGAACCAGGGTGGTCTTTAAAAAGGGGGCTTAATTACAGGTGGGTCAACCAGCGGTGCAGTTTGGATAAAGGGTTTTTTAATGAGGTGAAGGGAATTTTAATAAATGGAGTTTTCTAAGCGTTGCCACCCAAAGTTTAGTTGGACTTGGCAAATTTCTGATGAATGAGCATACCAGGGGAGTTTGTGATCTGGGGAGTTTTAATAAAGGGAATTTTTGATAAAGGGGTTTTTTAATAAAGAAGGAGAGAATTTTAATAAAGGGTGAGGAATTTTGATAAGGGTTTTTTTTTAATCAGGGGGAGTCAAAATTTCGAAAAATTGCGACTAAAATAGTTTTTTTTCCTAAAATTAGTACTCATCATAGTCACCAGATGGCGCCAAGGGTTTTTAATAAAGGGGGAGGGAACCTTTGATATGGAAAGGATTTTTTAATAAAGAGGGGATTAATTTTTAATTAATTTAATTTTTGGTCACGTGACCGGAAGGGAGTGTGGGCGGTGGAGTCATAGGGGAGAAGCGCAGTGCGTGGGGGGGTACCTATAATGGGGCTCCATTACTCTTGTACAAAAAAACTGGTCAATATTACTCCTGTCCTACTTAACTTCTAAAAAGGTTAAAGAAAAAAATTCAATTACATCAAATTCTGCTCTTTCACAGAATATAATTATAGACGTATCAAGCATGTTGCATAACTTCCGCTTATTCCCCTAACCACAGTTTAAATATGTGAAATCTTAATCTTCTCCTACCATACATAAAAAAACGGGTATTGGAACACCGTTAAATCCTCCTAATTACATCAAACACGAGAATCTAAGAAATTCCAAATTTTACAAATAAGCGGGTGTGTAAATCTTCGGAGCGTAATCATCCGCTAAATCTTCACCTAGACACAATAACCGCGATCTAGCTAAAATAAAAAAATGCCTTAGTTACCTTCCCTCATCAAGCTTTACATTCCCCTCTTAGAAGAGTTTTGCTAGTGACCATCTGGGTCAAACTAGTCGTTATCGTTGGGGACAGTTCAACTTCAAGACATCATGGTCAGCTCATATATATGGAAACAAATGCTGCCAATGTCAACCAGATAATTACGCATCATTGACGCATCAGTATCATTGATGACACCGAACGGATTTAAACCCATATACATACATCGCATCTAAGAGTAAAGAAAAACTGTTCAATAATTTATAATCATCATCATCATCATCATCATCCTCAAGCAGCCATGGGCTACGGAGGTCCAACCAGACCGTGCAATTTAGTTCTCCAAGCAAGTCTATCCTGAGCTACATCTACTGCATCTGGCCACTGCACACCAATTCTAACAAGGTCCTGTTTGACATTGTCTGCCCACCGCATCCTAGGTCTCCCCTTCTTTCTGAGGCCTTTAGGCACACTGTTCATAACCCTATTCGCCAATCTATAATTATTCATACGGGCAACATGGCCAAACCAACGGAGTCTCTCTCTGCACAATATGCTGCTTAAAGGAGGTTGCAAACTCCTTTTCCTAATCTCATCATTAGTTACAAAGTTGAACCACCTAATGCCCAAGATACTGCGTAAGCATCTGGAATCAAAAGCATCTAGTTTCCTGTTATCTTGTTTACAAAGTGTCCAAGTTTCACTACCATAACTAACCCTAGAAAGAACCAAACTATTATACAGTCTAATTTTAGTCTTTAGGTGTATACGCCTATTTCTCCACACTCTCCATAGATTCTTAAAAGTCCCAGCAGCAATCCCTATTCGTCTGTTAATCTCATGCCGCACATCACCATTATCTGTTACATAGCTCCCAAGATAATTAAACTGTGACACCTGCTCAAGACTGCAACCATTCAGATTAACTGAATCACAGCCTGCCTGACCAATTTTCATCACTTTAGTTTTCTCTCTGTTTATAACCAAACCTACTCTACTACCAGTCTCATCAACGGCTCGAATGAAAGAGTTCATCTCATCAACATCATTTGCCAGAAGGGCTAAATCATCAGCATAATCTAAATCAGACATTTTCGTATCTCCAGCCCATTTAAGGCCAAAATCTTTCCCTTGAAGTGAATTTCGCATAACATAATCAATAACCAAGCTAAAGAGAAAAGGAGACAAAATGCACCCTTGTCGAACACCAGAAGTAATGCTAAACCAATTGCTGCAAGCCTTACCAACTCTCACACACGACTCAGTGTTATTATAGAGAGCTTTCATTATGTTAACTAACTTGTCTGGTATACCATATGATCTCACAATCAACCACAAATTATGACGATCAACAGAGTCGAAAGCCTTTTTGAAATCAACAAAGCTAGCAACCAAAGGTTTCTGAAACTCTAAACATTTCTCAAGAATCTGCCTAAGTGAAAATATCTGATCTACACATCCCCTACCACTTCTGAATCCACATTGCTCATCACGCAATTGCCTGTCAACCAGATTCTTAATTCTATTAAGCACAATCATGGAAAGAACTTTACCTGGAACAGAGAGTAGGCTGATACCCCTATAGTTATCACAAGAACTGCGATCACCTTTTTTGAAAATAGGGATAACAATAGCTCTGGTAAAATCCTTAGGAACCATGCCTTTATCATAAAAGAGATTCAGAATTTCAGTCATCCAAGTGGTAACTGAAACATTCCCAGCTCTAAGCATTTCCGTAGTAATTTCATCTACCCCTGGGGATTTATGAAGTTTAAGTTTAGAAACAGCCAAACTAACTTCAGATTGTGTTATAGGGCCAACATTAAAGCCACCAATGCATCTATCATCATTGCAAACAATGGGAGTAGAACTAACTACATTGTTTAGAACATCACTGAAATGCTCAGCCCACCTAGCCATGACAGAATCCTCCCCTTCTATAACCTTACCTTGTTTATCCTTCAATCCTTGTATGCCTGTCCGTTTTCTACCACACAAAACATTAACTATCTGGTACAGCTCTCTGCTGTTGTGCTGTCTAACTGCTTCCTCGGCTTTGTCAGCCAAACCATCAAGCCAAAAATTTTTATCAGCAGCTAACTGATCCTTTACAAGTTTATTAAGGTCTCTGTAATGCTTTCTATTAGGACTAGTAGGGTATTGATTAAGGGCATTCCTGCAGTTCTTTCTTTCCGAAATAAGCTCAAGTGCCTTATCACTCAGATAATTTTGCCTCTTCTGCTCCTTTTTTCCTAAAAGAGTACTGTTAGTGTCCAAAAAAGCCTGTTTAAAATGATCCCATTCTTCCTCAACTTCAGTAGTAAGCAAACCATGACTGTCATAATGACTAAGTAACCTATCATGGTAAGCTTTGGCTATAACTGGATCTTTCAGAGCTTCAGTATTAAAAGTAAATTTTTTAATCCTAGCACAACACTTTTTAAGTTTAAGTTGCACAATATGCTATATATAACAATTGCTATATATTACCTTGCTATATATTACCTTGTTATATAATAACAAGGTAATGGTCAGATCCAATTTCAGCTCCCCTATATGCCCTGGTATTCCTAACAGAACTAGTCCATTTGCTGTTAATTAATATGTAATCAATCATATTCTTATGCAGCCCATCAGGTGAAACCCATGTGTACTTATGTATGTCGCGGTGTTTGTAATAAGTGTTAGTTATTCTGAATCCATTGAGTTTACTTACCTGTAGGAGACGTTGCCCATTGCTATTGCAGCTACCAATACCAAAAGGGCCTATTACTCCTCCCCAAAGGTCAGAGTCAGTACCAACTTTGGCATTGAAGTCACCAAGAACAAGGGTAATATCTCCTTTCTTGACAGAATTCAAAATATCATTTATAATATATGACTAACATTTCATCCAATACAATTCCCTTCACTTTTTACATGAAAACACACTTTGCATACAAAAAAATTCATTTCAAAATACAAAATACACCTCAAAATGATTAATCACTGTATATTATAAATTCTCTTTCATTCTCATCATTCATATACATAACCATAATTTCTAAATTTCTTAATGTAAACTTACAACATTCAGTTCAGCTTTCAGTCAGCTGAAACGAAAAAAAATCTACAAAAATAAATAAATGCTCTTTAAATCACGTTGATACAATATATAAAACTAGAACTACAGATGAACAAGAATACGTAAAAAATTCTATTCACATCACATTATAATAAATGGAGTTTTCTAAGCGTTGCCACCCAAAGTTTAGTTGGACTTGGCAAATTTCTGATGAATGAGCTAACCAGGGGAGTTTGTGATCTGGGGAGTTTTAATAAAGGGAATTTTTGATAAGGGTTTTTTTTAATAAAGAAGGAGAGAATTTTAATAAAGGGTGAGGAATTTTGATAAGGGTTTTTTTAATGAGGGGGGGGAGTCAAAAATTGGAAAAATTGCGACAAAAAAATTTTTTTTCTTCTAAAATTAGTACTCATCACGGTCACCAGATGGCGCCAGGGGTTTTTAATAAAGAGGGGTTAATTTTTAATTAATTATTAATTATGAATTATTAATATTAATAAGGGGCGTGGTCTTGTGACCAGAAGGGGCGTGGCCTGTGAAGCACATAGGGGAAAGCACATCTGGGTCAAACTAGTCGTTATCGTTGGGGACAGTTCAACTTCAAGACATCATGGTCAGCTCATATATATGGAAACAAATGCTGCCAATGTCAACCAGATAATTACGCATCATTGACGCATCAGTATCATTGATGACACCCAACGGATGTCAATATAAGGCTCATATATAAGGCTCATATATAAGGGAACATATATTAATATTGTAATTATTATAACTTCATTATAACTTCAAGGCTCATATATAAGGGAACTTTTGAAAAGGGGGTTTTTTTAATAAAGGAGGAGAGAATTTTAATAAAGGGTGAGGAATTTTGATAAGGTTTTTTTAATGAGGGGGGGGGAGTCAAAAATTGGAAAAATTGTGACAAAAATATTTTTTTTCTTCTAAAATTAGTACTCATCACAGTCACCAGATGGCGCCAGGGTTTTTTAATAAAGAGGGGTTAATTTTTAATTAATTATTAATTATGAATTATTAATATTAATAAGGGGCGTGGTCATGTGACCAGAAGGGGCGTGACCTGTGAAGCCATAGGGGAAAGCACAGTGCGTGGGGTTTACCTATAATGGGGCTCCACTACTTACGAGTTATTGTTTGCAACTTTGAAGTTTGTATCAGTATGTGATACTAGGTAGTTCCATAACGCTAGAATGCAGTTAACAGCCACAGCCATTGGTATATATTTACACTAGGTAGCTTTACACTTTTGTTAGATGAATGGGATAAGGTACCTTTGGTTGTGATGGATAATTGTGTCGAAGTGAGAGTAGCTCGCCTTATCAAAATTAGTGCATGCGTACCTGTATTTTATGTTCAATTATGTGTAAATGACGTGAGAAGTGTCCTATTATTCTAAATGTGCTCGTCAAAATCTGATAGGTCAAATTTTGACTCCCTTTGGGAGGTGGAGTTGTGATGGTAAACCTATTCACTTTTACTTTTCCTTAACCAGTTTTAATTTATTTACGTTATATTTATCATTTTCGGGATTATTTCATTTGGACTGATCGCAATTCTTACTTCCGAGCTGTAGAAGGAATTGCGTATGCGCAACTCAGACTTTTGATTGTAAGCCGCTAATGGGCGCGTGTGGGACGACCCCTCTTGCGATCGTCAGATTATGCAAATGTTTTCTCTAAGTGCAACAGACTGGTGCCGGATTTGTACGCAGCATGTTATAACTAAGTGACGTTAGGTCACAGAGTTAGTGTAGTAGATAATTAGTGTAGTCAGTATTATGAGTAGAGAGAATCGGAATTGTTAGTAGAGAGAGATTTAGAATTGTTAGTGGAAATTGAGTAGATAATGATGTTAGGAGTCAGCTGAAATATGTTGAATCAGTATGTGTTGTGCAGATAGAAGGAGTTGTTATGAGGATGGGTGGGGGGGGGGGGGTAGGCACTTTTCTGTCAAAACTCTCCAACATTTTGTCATTTGACTTACAATTTTTCCCAACTGTTGGTTATTTATCATTTGACTATCAATTTTGCAAACTAGCCATAATTTCACAGATATAATTCCAATACTTACGTCACGTCTCAATAGTATAGCAGCATGTCAGTGCGAATTTTCCCTTGATTTGTCCAAACCAATCCCAGTCTTTACATCTCTCCTAAATTTGCCTAACACATTCCTGTTCATTCATATTTCCTTTTTTTTCTCTCCCTCTCTCTCACACACACATACATCGATTCACTCATAATTTCTCTCTATCAGTCACACCGATTCACTCATATTTTCTCTCTGTACCACACACACACCGTTAACGATATTTTCTGTTTTTTTTCCCAAACACACCGATTCACTCATATTTTCTCTCCCACTATCATACATACACCGATTAACTCATATTCTCTCTCTTTATCACAGACACATACACTGATTCAACCATATTTTCTTTCTCTATCGCATACACACACTGATTCACTCATATTTTCTCTCTCTATTTCTCTTTTCTCTATCAGACATACATACATCTTTTCTTTATCAGACATACACACTGATTCACTCATATTTTCTCTCTTTGTCACACACCGATTTACCCAAATTTCCTCTCTTTATCACACAAACACACACCGATTCAATCACATTTTCTCTCTTTATTACACAAACACACACCGATTCAATCATATTTTCTCTCTTTGTCACTCACACCGATTCAATCATATTTTCTCTCTTTGTCACTCACACCGATTCACTCATATTTTATCTCTCTTTCGTACACACACAGATTCACTCATTTTTTTCTCTCTCTCTCTCTCTGTCACACACACATACACTAATTAACTAATATTTTATCTCTCTATCACTCACACACACCGAGTCAGCCCTAATTTCTCTCTCTATCACACACACACATACACACCGATTCATTGATATTTGCTCTCTTTGTTACACACACCCACACACCGATTCAATCATGTGTTCTCTTTTTCTCACTCACACACCTATTCACTCATATGTTCTCTCTGTATCACACACAGATACCGATTAACTCATATTTTCTTTCTTTATCACACATATATTGATTCACTCAAATTTATTCTCTCTCTCTCTCTCACACACACACACACTGATTCACTCATATTTTCTCTCTTTATGACACACACCGATCACCCATATTTTCTCTTTCTATCACACACATAAAGATTCTCTCATATTTTCTCTATCGTTTTCTTCATTATATTTTCATCGTTTCATATTCTCTCTTAGTTTCTATCTCTAATTTGGTGCGTAACACGCACCAAATTCACTTATATTTTTTCCAGACACACACACTTTTTCTTTCACACAAATACACCGATTGTAACATAATTATCACTAAAGGCAAAAATTGAAAATATTAGTTTAAATCTCAACTTCCCAGAAAAATTAAATTAATTTTTCAAGCGCTGAAAACAGCTGCATCTTTCTAACTTTCACACATATTATCATAGAAAACTGAAAGAAAATTGTTATGAATGTTATGATTGATTGAAACACACTCAACAAAATGAATATTCCCGCATAGATAATCATTATGCAGATTCATTCAGTCACAAGTTCTTTTTTTAAAGGAAATCAAACATATCAATATCTTTCAAAAATAAAATTAAACATTTAAAGAAGATTCTTTCCATACTTTGATTTTCAGGTTCTAATATGGTTTTGAAGGAAAAAGTGTTGACATAATATTTTTTGAGATTAGTAAAATATTTTTCTCTCTCTGTTTTATATTTTTTGCAATGAAAAATTAAATGTTCTATAGTTTCACGTTGACTACATATTATACAGTTAGGAGAATTTACTTTTTTTAAGTGAAATAAAAATGGTTTTGTAATTGCAGCATTTACTTTTATTCTTAGTATAGTAGTGATTTCTTTTTTAGTTAACCCATAATTTTTAAATGTTGTAATTTTATTGGATATATTATATCTGTGAGTATCTATAGCATTTGAAGCATTCCAGTTTTGTGTTTCTTCCAGTAATTTTGTTTATTTTGATTTTAATTATGGCGGAGTGGTTAGCGCGCTTGGCTACTGATCTAAGGGACCTGGGTTCGACCCCGGATAAGTCATGGTTGTATGTGTTGTTTTTCTGCTGAGGTCCTGCCATCCTCTCAGATATTCTACTTTGGCATATAAACTGACAGGCTCCTGTCAGACCTCTGTGGCAAGTAGCTGCTTGAGGGGGTATTTTTTTTTTGTAAATGTTAACGATTCAATAGTGTTGTTAAGAGATATTGCACTTTTTGCCAGCATATCAGCTCTTTCGTTATATTTTATACCAGTATGTGCTGGTACCCATTGAATGTATAATTTATTATTATTTTCTATATGTTTTTTGTTAAAATAAATATATCATTTATTAGAACTTTAAAATTATTATTATTTGGATTTTGAAATATTGAGTCAATGGAAGATTTCGAATCAGTTAAAATTACAATGTTTTTTCCTTTAAAGAAAAGTGCCCAATTGATGGCTAAAATTATTGCAGTGAGTTCAGTTATAATTATTGGAATTAATTTATTAAATTGAAATTGAAATTCAGAGTTTGTTATTCGACAATAATAAGCACCAGATGAATTATTGTTTTCATTATTTACTGATCCATCCGTATACATATGATTAAAATCTTTGTATTTTTCTTCAATATAAAATTCTGCTAGTTTTTTCAGGTTTTCTTTATCTATATTTTTTTTAGATGTTATTCCTGTAATTTCAGTTTCCAATATAGGGAAACAAGATGTCCAAAATGGAATTACAATTCGTTTGTCACCACTAAGATTATTACAGATGATATGTTTTAATTGTTCTTTATCTCTAAAGAGATTTATAATATTATCATTAAAATTTTCATTTATTTTATCAATAATTGGATGGTCGTTGTTTTTTAATACAATTCTAAATAAAAGATTGTGTAATATATATATATTTTTTAATTTCTAGGGGAGGTATAGATGTTTCTGCATATATGTTTAATCTATTTGTAGATTGTAGTAGACCTAAACAAAATTTTAATATTTTTATTTGTAAATTTTCTAACATAGTATAATTTCTTCTTGATAGATGATGTATCGATTCTATTCCATAAGTCAATTTAGGTAAAATGATTGAATTGTATATTAACATAAGTTTTTTTGATTACATCCCCATTTTGAGTTGCCAAGATATTTTATGAAGCGATAAAGTTTGGTTGCTTTATTTTTAGCTTTAATTATAAATTTGTTCCAGATCAATTTTGAGTCAAAATGTACTCCTAAATATTTAAAATGATTTACGATGTTTAAATTTTTTCCGTTCATTTTGATTATAAAGTCTTCTGGTAGTTTTTTACTAATATGAAAATATGATATGACAGTTTTTTCAATTGAAATTTTTAGGTTCCAGTTTTCACAGTAATTGTTTACTTTTTTGATTGTATCTTGTATTCTTTGTTGTATCACATCTATATTTTTATTAAATGTCCAGAAAATTAAATCGTCTGCATATGTTCCGAATTTTATTTCAGGTTTAAAAATTTCTTGAATATCATTTAAGTATAAATTAAAAAGAAGCGGGGATAAGATATCACCCTGTACAATTCCATTGAGTAATTTATATGATGTGGAAGTATTATTTCCTAATTTTATTGCATAAGATCTATTACGTATAAAATGTAAAAAAATATTTTAAATGTTACCGCATAATTTCAATTTCTTAATTTTATACAATAATGCATTGTGATCAATCGAGTCAAAGGGTTTCTCAAGATCAATGATCACAACCACTAAAAATATTTTATTTTTTGGGGCAAATTCAGCATCGTAAATAAGGTTTATAAGAAGGTCCTTGGTTAACCTTCCAGGTCGAAAGCCAAATACATTTTTGTGAAAGATTTTATTGTGTTCAAAAAACCAGTTCAATCTGTTTATAATCATTCTTTCAAATAATTTGAATAAGTTTGAACTTAAACAAATTGGTCGATATGATTCCAAGATGTCATATGGTTTATTAGATTTTTTATAAATATCATATAATTTTCTAGCCATATCGTTGGATATGTATTAGTTGTCCAGAAATTATTAAATTATTTTAATAATTTTTTTATATATTTAGTTGGTAAATTTTTTATTAGGTTGTTTGAAATTAGATCCGGTACTAAAGGTGTGTTCTTTTTTAGTTTTTTAATAGCAAAAATTAGTTCGTATAATGAAAATGGAAGATTTATAAAGTCAGTTTTATTGTTATGATATGTTTGGTGAAAAATATTTGAGTCGTTATGTGATTTATATAATCTATTGTTTGGTTTAAAATGTAAAGTATGAAAAAATTTTGCAATTTGTTCAGTTGTTTCTTGAATTGTTAATTTATGTTTCATTGCGTAATTATATAGAGGGTTTGTTGGTTCTGTTTCCATAGTTAATTTTTTATATATGGACCATAAATGTTTTGTAGATGTTGTCGGAGATAGATTTTCTGTAAAAATTCTCCAGTTTTGTTTTAAAATATTTTTAATTTTTTTAGCGATAGCTGTTGCTAGTTTATTAAAATTTTCACATGCAATAAATATTTTTGTTTGCTTCATGTGTCTTTCTGCTTTTCGGCGGAATCAATTAATTTATTTATAAATATAGTGTGGATATTGTTTACTGGTATTTTTTATTATTGTTGTGTATTATTTTTTATTATCTTGAATTTTATCAATTAATGTGATATAATCTAAATTTTCATAGTTCGTTTTGTTTAAATCCTCCTTGAAAATTTTCCAATTAGTAAAGTTTATTTTTGGTTTCTTGTAATAAATAAAAATCGGTCTATGATCACTACCATAGCAGTCCATTGAAATCGTCCATCGTAAGTCATTTTTTATTCTATTTGAATATAGTGTTAAGTTTATAATTGAGTTAATTTTTTCATTTTTTAGACAGATAGGTGTGTTATTGTTAAGGATATTTAAATTTGTTTCTTCAATTAACCTTAATAAATGTCTGCTTTTAGATTCATTTTTGTAAGAAAACCAAGCTTTATTAGGTGTGTTTAGGTCCCCAAATAAAAGAATTTCTCCATTTAAATCTTCTACTATTTTTAAGTATGTTTTTGCATCAATTAAGATGCCAGGATTATATAAATTTATTATATTAACATTTATTATTTGAATTTGAATTATAATTATTTCTAGTTTTACATTTAATATTGGTATTGTTAATTGTCTTTGTGTGATATCTTTATGTACATATGTCACTATACCTCTGGAGTTATTACAATTTTTTTGCATATAAGTTATAAACTTATTAAATTTAGATAAATTTGTTGTATTTATTTCTGTATACACATTATTTTTTTTTTTTTTTGTGTTCATAAAATGTTTTAAGATATGTTTCTTACTTTCTATTCCGCGACAGTTCCCTGAAAAATACTGAATTTGTCTACCATGGACTATTCGGTAAAGAAAGTAAGGTGTCTTTAATTAGGTTCACCTCTGGGCACTGTGGGAGGATAATTTCAAACAATTTGATAATTAAACCAATGATTTGACTCCTGTTATTGCAGTTGGTAGACTCATTATTCCCCTTAGAGTTACTTTGCATTATAGGACAATCAGCAGAATCAAAATTTTGTTCATCAGTTATATGAAGTGTAGAGCTTTTATGGGTTGAATTTTTGGCGCCAGTGATGTTTTTCTTTACTGTGTTAGCATAGTTCCGTTGATTTACAATGTTCTCAGTTACAAAGCTTCTGTTGTCAACATCAAAAGATGTAGAAGGTAAGTTTGTTAAAGGTGGGAAATTTTCTCTCGTTTCCTCATGAAATTTATATTTGGAGTCCTCTCTCAGGTCCTCACATCCATGTCCTTGAATCTTATCAATGAACATGTTTGAAGCTCTAGCAATTTCTTAATTTTTGTTGAGAAAGTCATTCATTTTGAAAATGATTGATAATTTCAGATGATTGTTTAGCTTTTTTAAATGCCTGTTGCCAGTTCAAACCCTCATTTAGCTGGATTACTTTAGCCTTACATGCGATCAATCTCACCGGACATCCAGCAAATGTTGCAAGGTGTTGACCCCCGCAATTCGGGCATTTTAAGATGTTAGCTTTACAAAATTTATGGTGATGATGTTCTCCACATCTTTTACATGTTAATTTTCCTCTACAAGTGGAAACTGCATGTCCAAATGTGCAGCATCTAAAGCACAAGTTTGGTGGAGTTGTATATGGTTTAACATTATGGCTAGATAATCCTAAAAAAACATGTGAAGGAAGCACTTCACCCTCGAATTCTAGAATTATTTTGTTGATCGGATTGCTACATGTTTTATTTTTTTTTTTATCAAATTGATCATAATGCATCATGCGTCTCATGCTTAGAACGTGTTGGTCAAACAAAAGTTCGAGAATTAAGTCATCATCAAAATGTGTAGGAACTCTAATAATTGTTCCCAGTATTGATTTCTTAAATTCAGGGAGTTCAACTTTAACTGGGATCGACAATATTTCTTTCAAATCAAGGATTTTGTCAAATTGGTCTTTTGAATTAAGAAAGATTAACAATCTTCCACGTGAAATGAATTTCCCTCTACGATACGATCATTCAAAAGTTTATAAAAAAATGAAGAGAATTTCTGAAGATCTAGTGCATTTAATTTCGTATTTATCCCTCTAATGACCAATGACAAGTCTTCTTTATCATTTAAAGCTTTTTCAATAATATCTGGAAATTTCGTATTTTCTGAATCAATTTTAGTGATCATAGTAATGTTCTTAAATGTTTCATCATTTTTTCCAGAGTTAGGTGTTTTATTTTTCTTTGGTAACTTAGATTTTATTTTTGAATCTTGTTCATTTTCTTTATTATTAGTAATCGAGTTTACCTGAGTGATAGAATGAGTATCCAAGTCGATGTTTAAATCCTTTTCTCAATTTTCTTCGATAGATTTCGTAGGTGAAGACTCCGATTCCGTAGCTAACTTCAAATCTTCTGCCAGATCACATTCTTCTTTTTCATTATAATTATTTCTTACATTATAATTTACATTATAATTAAGTCCTTTTCATCCTTCTTCGTTTTATCCACTATGTAGAATTTAGATTTTTTTTTTATGTTAAGTTTAGGAGAGTTTCTTTTTTTCTTATTTCCCACTGCCATCTTGAATCAAACGTTGCACAAAATTTGCGTTCACCAGATTACATCCAGGGATTTCACACTTTCACAAAGTTCATTAAAAGCATCAAAAGTTTGACATTTCACCATTAAAATCATAGTATTCCAGATCCGAATTAATTTCTCACATGAGGCGTTGACACATTCACTAATCAAAGTCGAAAACATTCACTCAAAAACAACATAAGACCATAAGAAAAATTAAAACAATTACCAGCACAATTCCACGTCTAAGCTCTCTGGTTGCTCGACCAGATTCTCTTTCTATGAATGTTATGAATTAAACGGATGGAAACTGAGCATGAATTAAAAGAAATAGCATTTAACAGTTATAATTCTAAAATAATGCAATTTATTACAAAAGTATGAATGAAAACATTTATATAAACTCAACTAATATAAATCTATATCAATATGAAAATAAATCGTCAAAAGAACTTAACACCTTGTTACTATTCTTACTACCTACACAAAAAACAAAATACACTGTACGACATTGAAATTGCCCCACCCAGAAGACGTGAGAGGATAGGGTGAAATGTAGCACACACAGCAAGATATTTTGACATACCATAATTTAATTTGCAGCCACTTACAGCAGTTAGAAGATGAGATAATGCAACACAATATGACTGCTTCTGTAAGTGGTTGCACCGCCATGAACGGCAATGCAGGCATTAATACGGCGTGGCATGGAGTCATACAGTCGATGGATATGGTCCTGAGGAATTGCAAACCAAGCAACATTGACTTGCTCCCATGATTCATCGAGATTCCGTGCCGGCCAGCGAGAGGATTGCACACATCATCCAATGTGGTTCCACAGATTTTCTATTGGGGATAAATCTGGAAATGATGCTGGCCATGCAATACTTGAACATGTTGCAAACATTGTCTGGAGATCTTAGTAGTGTGTACATGGGCATTGTCATGCTGGAAAATAATGCGCTGCTGCTTGACTCTCAAAAATGGTAACAAAATGGGCTGCAGAACCACGCTAACGTATCATACAGCTGTCAGTTTTCCCGTAATGCAGACGAAAGGTGACCTGCTGTCATATTCAATAGCACCCCCATTACATTATGCCTGGTTGATGGGTAGTGTGCTGGTCGCAAACAAAAGCTGAATCCGTCCTCTCGCCAGGTTGTCACCATACACAGACCTGTCGATCGTCAGCATCTAGACAGAAACGCGATTCATCACTAAACACAATAGTGTTGCATTCGTGACTCCAGTTCGCACGACTTTGGCACCAAGCTAGACGAGTGCTGCGATGGTTTGCAATCAATGGCAGTCGACATAACGGTTGTCTAGAGCACAGGTTTCCCTCATGCAACCTTCGGTTTAACGTTCGGGTTGTTATGGGGCGTCCATGGCTGCTGACACAGTACATCGAATATCGCCAGCAGTACTCTGTGGTGACGAACGAGCATGTCGGACAATGCTCCTATCAAGCCTGCTGACGTCTATTGGACAGCACCATTCCCTCTGCAATGCTAGAACCTTCATTTCGCCAACAGTGACCAACAGTTCATACTTCAGTTCGTGTTGTGCCAACAGCGATCAACAGTTCCTGCCAACACTCAATCCTAATGAACATGGGCAGTGACATGACATCTAGTCCATCCAGCTTCACATAGGCCTATCATTATTCCTCTCTCAAAAACATCCAAATGGCGGTAAACCTGCCGACAGCATGTGTCAAGCATTTTTGGCATTGGCTGAACAATTTTCAAGCGGAACCACCTAATCTCAACCGTTCGCAAGACTTCCACCTGCATAAACACAATCCCATCCCTGTTCCTTCTTGCACCTTTTATCCCTTGAGCCACACCCGTCATTGGCTCGGATTATCATCATTTGCATATCTCAATTACGCACACCCACCCTTTTATTTGCATGCTTGTATGACATGTCCTTCTAGGTGGGGCACTTTCAATGTCGAGCTGTGTATAAGGCTTTTACATCAGTTTATAAGTGGCATAATCATATTTGTGAAAAAACCTGCAATCTATCAAGAATAACCTTAACTGAACAACTAAATATAATGATGAACTCTTCCTACAGAAAAGTTGAGATCAACTCTGTTTGTTCGACTAACATATGACCTCCTCAGTCACATTTTAACAAATATCCTAAGCATCCTTCTATTTTCTGCAGTCCACTAACAGGATCACCATTAATAAACTTATTGAATCTCCCGCGAATACACCAAATAAAAACGTTTCTTCTTTTAACTATACCACATAGACTGAAACAAAATACGTCTTTCTTCACACTCCAATTCCTCATCATTACAACAACTTATTCCTTATTTTTAAAGTTGGAAGTAATTGGTAATGTAATTCTGACGCTGAAGTTCGACACGAACATCAAGACAATATATCACATTACGGTTCATTGTAGCACGTTTATCTGTCGTAACACTGCACTACTCCCTCCTTAGATCTTGTTCGCCGTGAACAATTCTAGATTCCGAAGCTTCTTCACTTCTTCGATGAAAGGGGCCAAATGGTCCACAGGAACCAACTTGTATTTTGTAGACGGACGTCGAGGAATGCGATACACCATGTCGTTAATCATGTTAACGACCATATACGGACATTTCCAAGGTTTCCGAATTTTTGGAGAAAGTCTCCTCTTTTTATGTGGATTGTACAGCCAAACAAGATCTCCTTGATTGAAACAGTTCCATTTATTTCACTGTCGTATCTCGTTTTGGTTCTCTGCTTGCTAAGTTGATGTTGTCTGACAGAGTGGTGGATTCCATCTAGTTGTTGCTGTAATTCTTGTACATATTGTGGACAGGGGCGTAACGAAGGATTATGGTTGGGGGGGGGGGGAGGGAAATCAAAAATTTTCGAACCTAAATATAAAATTTTGCCAACTGAGCAAATAGTATCTCTGTCACGTTTTTACCAAAATTTTCGCTCCGTGGAGGGAGGGGGGGGGGGGTTAGAGTCAATTTTCACAACTCTTCTACATTTGGCCATTTGACTTCCAATTTTGCTAACTAGCCATAATTACACAGAGATAATCCCAATATTTACATCTCGTCTTAATTGTAACAATTCAGTGTGGATTTTCTCTTCATTTGGCCAACTCTCCGTAATTTCGCAAAGCAATCCCAAATTTTACATCTCTCCTAAATTTGCCAAGTCACTTCAAAATTTTCAAACTCCCCAAAACTTTGCCAAGTTTTCTCGCTTTTGTCAACTCTCCTTAATTTAAGAAAAACAATCCCAATTTTCACAAATCGCCCGTATTTTTAAAAGTGTATTCGAATTTTGCCAACTGCCCTAGAGTTTGCCATCTTGTCACAATTTTACAGAAAAAAATCCCAATTTTTACACCTCACCTATTTTTTGCAAAGTCACTCTGAATTTGGCCAACTACCTCTAGATTTTGCCAACACGCCATAATTTCACAGAAAAAAGATTGCAATATTTACACCTCACCTGAATTATGCCAACTGTCCACGATTTTGCCAAGTCACTCCGAATTTTGTCAACTGCCCCTAGTTTTTCCAACTACCCCTAGATTTTACCAACTCTCCTAGATTTTGCCAACTCGCCATCATTTTACAGAAAAAAAAAATCCAAATTTCTCATCTCATCTGAATTTTGCCAACTGTCCACGATTTTGCCAAGTCACTCCGAATTTTGCCAACCGCCCCTAGTTTTTCCAACTACCCCTTAATTTTACCAACTGCCCCAAGATTTTGCCAACTCCCTAAGTTTTGCCAACTCTCCTAGATTTTGCAATTCGCCATAATTTTACATAAAAAAATCCTAATTTTTACATCTCACCTGAATTTTGCCAAGTTGTCCCGATTTTGCCAACTCACCTGTATTCGAATTTTACCAACTGCTCTAAATTTTGCCATCTCTCCATTTTCCAAACTGCCTTATATTTGCCAAGTTGCCTCGTTTTTGACAACTCCCCTTAATTTTACAAAAAAAAAATTACAAATTTTCACAACTCACCTAGATTTTACGTAGTCGCTTCGAATTTTGCCAACTCTGAGTTACTTTGGGAGGGGGAGTTGGGGGAGGGAAACTCCCTCCCACTCCCATTGGCTACGCCCCTGGATTTAGATAGATGTGAATTGTTAGTATTCCATTTTTTGTGTTCATCAATTGAATTTGTTGAGTTTTTGAATTTTTTTGGAAATATACTTTGTTTTAGAAACTTTCGAATTTTTGCTATTTTTCTCTTGAGCAACGTTAATTGATTTTTGATGAGATTTAAACTTTAATTAAACTTGACAGTCCTTTTTGAATTCTTACTCGATAAGTAACGCTAAGACAAATACCTAATGAACCATATTTCAACTTTATTTGGCAAGTTAATATTGCATGGTGCCCGACAAGTTATCTGGAATTTTGAATAAATTTGGATCAGTCAAAAGGTTCAACTTGGAAAGTTAATAATCTTTTGGTGCATTTCAAGACATAATAAAGAGGATAATACCTCACTCAAAACTGGAATACTAGATACTCTAATATAACCCCAGAAACAGCCACTGGAGATCGTGCTAAAGTCCATGGAAAGACATCACTGACCTCTACATTGAATGCATATTAGGCCTTGATTTCCTAAAGAAACATGGATTCAGCATTAAACACAGTGGCAGCCTACTCATCTATAAGTCAGAAGACATCCCTCTGCTTAGCTGAACTGTTGTATCCATCCCTGATTATTTTGGAGGTGGCACAACTTTGGAGACAAACTGACCACAGCATAGGGGATACGATACAGCTGCGTTGTTTCTTCATCAGGCCCAGCCTTCACTCGAGATTGAACCCGATGCCGTAATAAGTTTTGAAGGTAAGGACGTTAGTGGTCGATTTCCTCTCTTGCAGGTTGCCAGCTAGCTTTCAGAGCAAATACAATAATGGGACACATAAATATAAACATAATGATTTCCACATAAAAGTACATTTATTTAACACACTTTCTCAATAAACTTTCCTTACAAAACTGGCACTGTCCCTTTTTTCTGACAGAAACTTTACTAATGCATACAGTAAGCCAGTCCAAGCTCATAATTACGAGAAAACGTTCAGAGAATCAATGAAAAAGTCAACAGCTTAGCATCTCTTGGCGTGGCAGCATGACTGTTATGGATTACACTACACTCATATGTGGAGACCAGATCAGAGAAGTTTGACCCTTACCTCGTTTTACTCATGTAGGCAAAAAGGAGATGCACCCCTTTTCCTCTGGGAGAACGCTACCGCTCGTTGATCATCCTGCCATAGTTAGCTCGTGGGCAGAGTCCCTGAGCGCGGGCAGCAGACAGCTTGGCGCCCTCGGTGATCAGTCATCAGCTACACCTCCTAACAGAACTTTTGCAAGTTCGCTCTTTCAACTCGCAGGAAAGGACTTGCTGCACGTTCTCCAGCCTTGCTGTTCAAAAACGAATTGAATTGCTTGCGTCTTTTTCCGCTCACCTTTGATCAACCCTTAGTAGAAAGTCACCAACTGGATGCTCGTGGACGTTGTTCATTGACCCGCGTGGATCGAGGTGTGAATCCCTGACCCATTTGGCGCGGGTTGTTTACAATAGCAGGTCACATAGGCCCTCTGTTATCTGATGCCTAACGGACTATGTTGCAGAGTCTCTGTGCCAGCAGCGGGGTTCTTCCTCGTCGCTGAACTAGACACGAAAATGGAGGAAATGAAAAGGCACAAGTGGCTGGTGATACTAGCGGCAGCGGCTTTCCATGTAAAACCGTCGTGTCCTCATTTTAAAACAAATGTGACCACGACAGAACATCTGATTCTTTATAAAGTGTGATCATAGTATTAGTGATGAAAGACACAGAAGACAGTCCATGGACATCAAGCAGAGACTTCTGAGGCCTTCTGATAGGCGGTCACGATGCTCCTGGTAAAGGAGCTTTGGCTCATGGAATCCTGGTTGCAAGGACTTTAGTCAAAATAGATAAAGAAGAGATTCCTATCAGAGTGATGAACTGTAACAAATCCAATAGGTTATTGAAAAAGGGTGAAGAATTTGCAATATGAGAACTTGTTACATGGGTAACAAGTATAAGCACAATAGAAGTTATTGACTCAAACCAACATCATACAGACATTCCCTCTCATCTTACTGACTTGTGTAGATAAACAAGAAAGATATTAACTGAAGACCAAGCTGCTAAGGCCGAGAACCTACTTAAAGAGTTTTCCAACATTTTTTCTGCTACATCAAATGATTATGGCCGTAGTAGCCTGACAGAACATAAGATCAATACTGGTGATTCTCCTCCAATCTATCTACCAGGAAGAAGACTTCCATTGGCAAAACGAGAGAAGAGAGAACAACTCATAAGGGACATGGAAGCTCAAGACATTATAGAACCATCACAGAGTCCCTGGATATCACCAGTAGTTATTGTGAAGAAAAAGGGTGGATCTACCAGATTTTGTGTGGATTTTCGCAAATTGAATGATAAAACAAAGAAAGACTGCTTTTCTTTACACACGATAGATGATACACTTGACACTCTATCTGGGTCAGAAAGGTTCTCGACATTAGATTCGCAGAGCGCAATTGGCAAGTTGGTACACATCCTGAAGACCGTGAGAAAACAGCTTTCACTATAGGAAATGGGTAATGGCAGTTTAAAGTGATGCCATTTGGACTTTGCAACGCACCTGCAACCTTTGAACGACTAATGGAGTCGGTGCTCAAAGGTTTGTCTTGGGAGGTCTGCCTGGTCTATTACTTGGATGACATCATTATTCTTTGAAAGACTTTTGAGAAACATTTGGGAATTCTTCGTTAAGTGTTTGAAAAATTTAGGGCAAGCTAAAATTTAACCGAGCTAACATTCGAACCGACTAAGTCTGCTCTTAGTCGTCCCAATATTCCAGAAATAAGTTTATTACCTTGGTCATGTGATCACTACATCGGGAAATAAGATTGATCCTAGTAAGATAGGAGCTGTAAGGGACTGGCCTCCAACACAAGATGTTCATAAACTTCATAGTTTTATTGGACTTTGCACCTAATATAGAAGATTTGCCAAGGATTTCTCCAACATCGCAAGGCCATTTACATCGTCTGACAGAAGAGGGTCAACGGTTCATGTGAACCACCGAATGTGAAGTAGCCTTCCAACAGTTGAAGCAAGGTCTTTCAACGGCACCAGTGTTAGCATAGACACAAATTGGAAAACAGTTCATAATAGATACTGACGCAAGTAACACAGGAATTGGTGTTGTACTTTCACAACAACAAGACGGACAAGAAACTGTTTTTGCGAATTTTAGCAAAATTCTATCCAAACCAGAACGAAATTATTGTGTCACACGAAAAGCACTGTTAGCAAGAGTAAAAGTAATAGAACATTTTCATCATTATCTCTATGGTCAGAAATTTCTTATCCGTACGGACCATGCTGCACTCTGGTGGCTACTAAACTTTAAAAATCCTGAAGGACAAATTGCTAAATGGATACAACGTTTATAAATGTACAATTTCTCCATTGAGCATCGTAGTGGCAAACTGCATAGGAATGCAGATGCCCTTTCCAGACGTCCATGTATAGACAACTGTAAGCATTGTTATAATGCAAAGTTGAAATATGGTACTAAAGATGTAATGCCCATAAGACAAATAACATCGACACAAACAAACAATGAAACTCGTAACATCTGGACACCAATAGAAATTACAAAGACCCAACTAGACGATGAAGATATAAGATAATATATAAATATGATAATGAAATAAATTTGATTGAAAAATCTGATATAAGACTTAATTGGGAGCAAATCTCGAGGTATAGTCCAACTACCAAAAGTTATTGGGCACAGTGGGATTCCATAGAAGTGAAAGACGGTGTATATATTGTACAGAAGATGGGAGAATCCCACTTCGAATAAATCGAATGGAACTAGTGATGAAATATGTGCATGAATGTGCCACTGGAGGACACTTCGTGTTAATAAGACATTAGCTAAAGACAGGGAATGATTTCATTGGTTGAAAATATGGCAGATGTTGAAAGATGGTGTAGGCAATGTGAGGCCTGTGCAGCAAAGAAAGACCCTAAGACTTAGGAGTCGGGATAAGCTGCAGATGTATAGCATTGGTGCACTTTTTGAGAGAATGGCCATTGATGTAATGGGTTTGTTTCCTAGGACTGATGATGGAAATCGCTATTAGTGGTAATAGATTATTTCACGAAGTGGCCTGAAGTTTATCCCATCCAAGACCAAGAAACAACAACAGTTGCAAAGCTGATAGTAAATAACTTAATTAGTAGGTATGGAGTACATTTGCAACTCCACTCTAAGGATGCAATTTTGAATCCAATGTGTTTAAAGGCATCTGCCAACTATTAGGCATTCAGAAAATCAGAACAACTCCCCTACACCCTCGGTCGGATGGTATGGGTGAGAGATTTAATAGGACAATTGCACATCATCTAGCATTGTTTGTGAACGACCGTCAACGTGACTGGGATCGCCATATACCACTCATTTTGTTGGCATACAGAACAGTAGTGCATGAGACAACTGGGAAGGCTCCTTCCATGATGCTCTTTTGAAGAGAGTTACGTCTTTTCTGTGACCTTTTATATGAATAATACAAATGTCTGTATCCACTTCACAATACGTACAGTCGCTCAAAAAAGTATCCGAACACTATGGTTGATTACAAAATTCAGAAAAAATATCTGGCAACGATTTTTTTTAAATTAGTGGTCTGGCAACCTTCGGGTACGTACACAAAGGTTGCCAGATCACTAATTTCTAAAAAAATCGTTGCCAAATATTTTTTCTGAATTTTGTAATCAACCATAGTGTTCGGATACTTTTTGAGCGACTGTACAATAATTACAACAACGACTAGAAGAAATCCATCACACCATTCGGACATAACATCAACTTAGCAAGCGAGAGAACCAAAACGAGATACGACAGTAAACAAATGGAACTGTTTTCAATCAAGGACATCATGTCTGGCTGTACAATCCACATAGAAAGAAGATACTTTCTCCAAAACTTCAGAAACCTTGGGAAGGTCTGTATACAGTAGTTAACAGGATTAATGACATGGTGTATTGCATTCATCAATATCCAACTACAAAGTGCAATGCAGTTCACGTGGATCGTTTCGCCCTGTTTCATCGAAGAACTGAAGAAGCTTCTGAATCCATAATTGTTCCGGACGAATAAGACCTAACGAGGGGGCAGTGTTACGACAGACAAACGTGCTACGATGAACCGTGATGTGATGCATTGTCTTGATGTTCGCGTGAACTACAGCGTGAGAATTACATCACCAACTACTTCGAACTTAACTTTAAAAATTAATAAATAAGTTGTTGTAATTAAGAGGAGCAGGAGTGTGAAGAAAAATGTAGTTTGTTTTAGTCTGTGTGGTATAGTTAAAAAAAGAAACGTTTTTATTTGATGTTTTCGGGGGAGATTAAATAAGTTTATTAGTAGTGATCCTGTTAGCGGACTGCAAGAAAAAGAAGGATGCTTAGGATATTAAAAAATGTGACTGAGGAGGTCGTATATTAGTCGAACAAACAGAGCTGATATGAACTTTTCTGTAGGAAAAGTTGATTACTATATTTAGTTGTTTAGTAAATGGTAAGGTTATTCTTCATAGTTTGCAGGTTTGTTCACAAATATGATTGTGTCTTTTATTGACTAATGTAAATGCCTTATATTATGCTTTTTGTGTAGATAAGAATAGTAACATGGTGTTAAGTTTTTTTGAAGATTTATTTTCATACTGATATAGATTTATATTAGTTGAGTTGAGTTTATATAATTGCTAAAAATAACAGATGAAAAAATCTCAATCAATAATTACAAAAAACCAACCAATACAGGAAAAATACTAGACTTTCACTCTAACCATCCAACATATATAAAGAGAAATGTAATCGACAAAGCAATAAAGAAATTTCAATTAAAGAACAAAGAGGAAGAACAAACAATGGAGGAAATGAAAAAACTCGAAAAAAATCCAAACAGTAAGCTATAAATTCAATATAATAATAGCACCAGATCTGGGCAAGAAAATAAAAAAAATACTCCTGAAACATCAAACAACAAGAAAAAAAAATATACAGAGAAAGTGGAATAATTTATAAAGTATTAAGTGAATGTAAAAAACCATATATTGGGGAAACAGGAAGAACACTAGAAACAAGAATAAAAGAATACAAAGCTGCAATAAAAAACAAACAAAATGAAACAGGACTGGACAGACACATAGAAAAAACTATTCATAAAATAGACTGGAACAAAACAATTAAAAAGGAAAAAAAATTGCATTGATAAGAAAAACAGAAGCTTATTAATACAATCAACAGATGGCGCCATAAATGATATGCTTGGTTATTGGTTATCTATAATCTGGCAACAAAAGAAAGAAGGTTCCCACCGTACCTCCATGAAGGTTACAAGATAGCTGCAACTATAGGCCCTGTATAGGTAGATTTTGGCCATCTCCAATTTGGACGCCATGTTTTGTCGTCGCTCGGATTGTTTAGCTTGCAATAGCTGAATGGTATTGCACGGTACTTAGGATTCCGGAAAAGGTTAGGGTATTTTTTGATACAGATTTCAATTTTCATGATTGGAAGCACTTTAGGAAACAGCTAGAAAAGGAAAAGTAAATTTTAGTGCTTTTTTTAAAAAAAGATGCAATTTCACTTTGTTGTCTGTTCGTCTGTAGACATTGAACATTTTTTTTTATAGAGATAAATAAAAAATCTTTTTCTGTTATATAGGAATTAATGATATATTACGATGTGCATTTTTCGAATCTCCCAAAAGTTATAGCTGCGCCCTCTAACGGAGGAAAAATTTGAAAATTACAAACTATCAAACGAATATTCCAAAACGATGTAGTTATGTTAGAAGTTTAAAATTTTGGTGTTGAAATGTGAAGGTTACCAAGTTACCATTGGCAACAATCACTTGACCCTTTAGACCCAGGGGGGAGGTGAATGCAACTTTTTTTTTGGTATTAACAGAAAAGTGTATGTTTTTAGAGATAAATTAAAAATTCTTTTTTGGGTTGGACAGGTATTGATGAAATATTACAATTTGCATTTTGCAAATTTCCCAAAAGCTATAATTGCGCTTTCTAACAGAGGAAAAAAAAATCGAAAACTCCCAAAAATTTAAAATGAATGTTGCAAACGATGTAGTTATGCTAGAAATTTGAAATTTTAGTTGTGGAATGTGGCAGTCTTGCAAATTCCATTGACAACAATGAGTTGACCCTAAGCCCATGATAGGTAAGAAACGGAACGGTTTTATTTTAAGAGATAATTGGAAATCTCTTTTTTAGTTGGTTACTAATGAAATGTAATTCGCATTTTCAAAGGTAGTTTTCATTTATATCATTAGAGATCACTAAATATCGAAACGGCAAAACTTTTAACAAATGTTTCAAGTGATCTGTTTATGGCAGAAATTTCGGCGTGTAGGTTTCTGTTGTGGTAGAAATTCCACTGACAGCAATGATCTGTCTACTATTTTCAGAGGAGAGAGAGAAAAGCAACTTTTTAAGTTTAAGAACTAAAAGACAAATACTTTTTATGTTTTATAGTTACTGATAAAATACTGCTATGTGCATTTCCCCCATCATACATTAAAAAATATGTAAATACCCCCTCAAGCAGCTGCTTGTACAGAGGTCAGACAGGAGCCTGTCAGTTTATATGCCATAGTAGAAGGTCCATGAGGATGGCGGAACCTCAGCAGAAATACAACACGAGCATCCATAATTAAAACTTTTAAGGAGTGAAGAAGTAGGCAAAGGAAGAACTTCCACCTTGTCGTGGTGGGGGGGCATAGGGTCCGGCAACCTGGCTGAAGGCTGTGCCGACCGGATTGGCGTCCCGGTTGGACATGGCTAAGACCAACCGAGGTCGACGATGCTGCCAACTGGTTCCCTAGCCGGTTGGTCGGTGACAGTGTCTGAGACCTCACCTCTCAGGAGCTCAGTGGAGCTGTTCAAGGTCTCGGCAGAACGGGATTGGCTCCTAGTAAGCCAGAGCACTTTCAAAAGTCCGGGTCCTACTAAGAGTCTCCTCCCCGGGTGCCGATCGAGCTTGGATCTATATATCCTTGCACATTTGCAAACCGGGGAATAGATTAAAGTAAGGTTTCTTCCGGTGGTCAGCTTTCCTTCTATAGGACTGCTGCCATGTGAGGCTGGGGTTGAGGTGCGCCTATAGGGCGTATTCCTCGCCCCCGGCTCAAGATGGTCATGGCTTTTCATAACCAGGTAGTGCTGTACAAGCGGAACCGGGAATTTCCGTGGTTGCATAAGATCGCAACAAGAGATTCTTTGAAAATGAGATTCCCATATGCGCCAGAGGCGAAATGCGTTCTTCTAGTTCCCGACATACTGGATTCGAATCCGCATCTTTCCAGAAACATGACAGACCTGTTGCCAGCTTTTTTTCACAAAAGACATTTATTGATTTATAGACGTTTAAACGTCTACATGTAACGCTGAGATTAACAAATATTGTTTAAATCATAATAACGCTAAATAGCGTGATGTCACTTCATTATTTCAATCTTACTCAGAGCACCAAAAAAGAAATAGTTGCCACCCGAGATCACAGATGTCATATGGAGGCGCCCAAAATTCACGGGAAGAGTTATAGTCATTATTAGTGAAAAAAGAGAGATGACATTAGTTCAACAGGTTAGAATACTCTGGCATGTTTCTGGAGAGATGCAGGTTCGAATCCCGTATGATGGCAAAATTTTTTCCACAAAAATATTTATTGATTTATAGACGTTTAAACGTCTACAGGTCACACTGAGATTATCAAATATTGTTTAAATTATTAATATTTTGTTAGTGCCTGTAACACAAGAAAAAATGTATAGTTTCGTTTATCTCTTTAAGAAAAAGTTTCATTTTCGCACCCCCTTTTGGCTAAGACGTCAAAGCCTTGTTGCCATTGTAAACCTTCTGACCATAACACTTTACTATCAAAATTTCAGATTTCCCGTGTAAATAGTTTGTTTGCAATATTCGTTCAAAATTTTAGCATTTTCCTTTTTCTGCACCGCTAGAGGGCGCTATTAAAGTTATTGAAATATTTCAAAATTGGGAATTGCAATATTTGTTCGACACCTATCCAACCCAAAAAGAATATTTCATTTAGTTCTAAAAGTAAAAAAGCAATCAAGCCTGCTTTTCACGTGGTATACTCAGTTTTACTCTGCGTAATATACGGGAAGATTATTTTATTACGACTAAGAGAAAGCCCTTTTAAGCTATTTGGAATTTATATTATTTTTTTTCAATGCAATGAATATTTCCATACTGAATTACTGTGTAGCAGAACTATTTATGTATTTCGTTGAATACGACAATAATAAACAATTACAAGATTTTAAAAGTTTATTTATACTGCACTGATAACAGTAAAAAACATTTTACGGATAAAACATAAAAGTTATGCGCAATAGCAGCATTTAAACCGCAAAAAATCACATTTGTAAGATTCAGAAAATAGCTATTTTATGTTTAAAAAAAATCTGATTCCACAAGTATAAAAAATTTTGCCTAACAAAACTAAATAAAGCCAATAGTGTAGGAGCCAAAAAGGTAGATTTTAAAAACACTTTAAACTTTGGTGGAGAAATCATGTATAACACACCTACATTTGAAATGCTTTCCAGTGATTTTTCACAATAGTAAAGATTCAACTCCAAAAATATGTTAATAAGTTATGACACCCACTATTAAGACAATTATGAGTGTAGTGAATTTTCATTTTGACTTCAAAGTCAATAGGTAGCTCTGGATTTACTATTTATTGATAAATGAATTCTACTATTTTATTTGTAGAATTTTTCTGTTAACTGTTTCCTTCTCTGGCAACAAAGTGCAGAAAGTGATGGAAATTAGCTTAAAATTATGATTTATAACATTTAGTTATAACTTTTTATATTTTAACTGCTGGAATTCACTTGTAACCTAGTTTGTCATTATTAAAATCCTAAATTTGCAGTTACACTATTCATATTCACTGTTCTGATTGTAGCAATATTTGTGTTGTTTTGATATGAAGCCCCAAGATCTCAGGGCTTCATCTATACAACATAAGAAATTTTTAAGTATTGATTAGACATTTTTGAAACTTTGTATTCACTTTGTTTAAAATTTTCTAATATTTCAGATAATGGATAAAGGTACAATCACATCTATCCAAGATTTTTTTTCGATAGATGAGGAACTTAACATCTTCTACAGAAAAAGTGTGTCATCATCAATTTTCTTCGTTTTTTGATAAAGTCAAAAATTCATGAAACTGATCAAACAGAAACGTTAGCAAAACTGTTATCTGTAATGCTTCTCGTCTCTCTTTATTTAATGAAAAGCTGCAATACAAGATAATTTCTATGTATTGGCCATAAGCTGACAGTGCATTTCAGTTTACAGTGCAAAAAATAAAGCATCTTTTCAAGAAATATATTTAAATAAAACAGTACCGAACAGTAAACCACAGAATTAAGTTTGAAATAAATATGTAAAATTTGTAACACACCTCTAAACTCGTAAAAGAAAAAAAAAACTCTGGTGTGATGACACTCCCGATTTTTAGAGGTAGCTACACCCCTGAATTTTTGCTTATTTATAAATATATTGCTGTTGCTAATATAAGAAGTAAAAAATGAACTAAAAATATATACAAAAAATTAGCTAACAATGCAGAAAAAACCCAGATGGTGGCTCGAACCCACCAGCTCTGTGTCTGTACTCTCAGCTTCACATCTCTCCCCAACTCATGCTCATTCTCCTCCCTCAACCAGAGTTAACAATCAACACAAAATACACAACTATTGCAATCTCTCAAATAAAAATCCCATAAGGATTGAAATACATCCTTTCTCAGCCACAAAGGAAAAATTTAAAATAATATCTGAAAAAACTATATAAAAAAAGAAACTAAAAATTATACTAAGCAAAAAATAATAAAAATTAAAAAAGTATAAAAAAAAGGAAAAAATATCAATTTAAAAAAAATATAAAAAGAAGGCAACGTTTCAGACAGTGGCTTGAACCCGACATCTCAGTGCCTGACTCCTCAGTCTCTCATACCTCCTTCATGTACGCCTAACCTACACCTCAACCAAAGTAAAAATAGAATAACTACAAGCAATAAACTCGCTCTATTTGAAATCCATATAGAATTAAATAAATTCAGTATTCACATTAAAGGGAAAATTAGAACCCTATCAAAAAAATTAACGAAAAGGTGAAAAGCATTACACTCTCCTCTCCTCTGTTAACTAAAATTATTTAGAGAATTTGAAAAATTTTCACCCTAACTAATGATCGCTGTCACTCACCTAAGACAATTTACACCAGACACATTAAGTTAATCTAAAAAGAAATTCAAAAAGATAAGACTCCAATCTACAAAAAAGGGGGCATTTAAACAAAACCCTTAAATGTTACCCAAATTAAAAAAAGAAAGAATGTATTTCTCACCTTATGAAAATACTTTATTGTAATTTACTTTTCCCTTTTTACACTGAACTTATTAAATCAGGAAGAGAGAGGATTTTAAACACTGAAACATTTAAACAAAATAATAATATCTAACACTTCCATCTAAAATAAAATAAAAAACGAAAAAGAAACTTCCTCATATTTTAATCACCTTCACTTAAAAGTATGTAAATTCATCATCCATTAAACAGAATATACACTAATATTCAATTACAGCCAACAAAATTTTTTAACTGAGAAAGCCTGCAGAAGGAATTCTCAAATAAGCGTAACGTAAAATCAATCAATCAATATAAAAAGTACATCTTCACATTTATCACTGAGTACAATCCTAAGAAAATAAAAAAAAAATCTGTTGAAGAATCGAGGTTTGTAACTCGAAACAAAACTGATTTAATAGCGGCGTAATTAGAACGCAAAGATACTTGTGTCATTATATAATTAATTAAACTTTATAAAAATGACAAACTGACCGATGAAAGATAATTCCTGGTATCTATTTTGATGGGCGATTCGTGCATCCAGAACGCTGAATAAATTAACATAACACAAATATCGTATAAAATCAATTTTTTATAGCGCAAGACACATTGTATTCCAACATTACTGATCAATGTTTTGAATAGAACAACATGGCTGCCGCGGAGTCGGCGTAGCATCATCTTCAAGTGCTTAGGGCCCCTCCTCTTTTCTTCCTACCTCCATGCACTAACTCATAGGCTTTCGTCTCACGGTACGACAAAACATGGCGTCCATAAACCACGTGAGTCAATCAACCAATGGCAGTGAATCACTGAGATGGCCAGCCTCTAACTATACAGGACCTCTAGCTGCAACTAAAGGTCCTGTATGGTTAGAGGCTGGCCATCTCGGTGACTCACGTGGTTTATGGACGCCATGTTTTGTCGTACTCTGAGACGAAAGCCTGTGAATTAGTATATGTACCAAGTTAAAACTCTACCACTTTTTTATCTATAAAAGCTGTCATATTTTATGAATGTCTCACTGCGCTGCATTTGGGTGTAAAAATTTCACTCAAAGGAATAAATTATTGAATATTTTTTTCGGAGAAACTTCATCAGATGACGGCAATCGGCTGCAAAAGTGAAATGAGCTAACTGAAAACCAACAAATAATTTCTAAGATTCGTTTGAAAAACGAGCTAATGTTTTCAATTTGTCGTCTGACTATGCCAATATTTCTTTGTCTGTCTGTCCATCTGTCTTTCCACCTGTCTGTCCATCTATACGCAATCAATTTTTTTTTACTTTTAGAGCTAAATGAAAAATTATTTTTGGGTTGGATAGGTGTTGAACAAATATTGCAATTCAGAATTTTGAAAATTTTCAATAGCTTTAATAGCGCCCTATAGCGGTGGGAAAAGATGGAATATGATAAAATTTTAAACGAATATTGCAAACAAACTTATTAACACTGGAAATCTGAAATTTGGATAGTAGAGTGCTATGGTCAGAAGGATAACAAAGGCAATTTTTTTTAGAGCAACTTTTTTTAAGAGATAAACGAAACAATATATATATTGTTCTACAGGCACTATCAAAATATTAATGATTTAAACAATATTTGATAATCTTAGTGTTACCTATAGACATTTAAACGTCTGTAAATCAATAAATGTTTTTGTGGAAAAAATTTCGCCGACTTAAGGGATTCGAGCCCGCATCTCTCCAGAAACATGCCAGAGTATTCTAACCTGTTGAACTAATGCCGTCTCAGTCTTTTTCCATTAATAATGGGGGCGGGGGTGGCTCAGTCGGTAGCGCACCAGGCTCATAATCTGTAGTTCCCAGTTCGAGTCCCAGCTGGGTCAGCATTGAAATTTATCTCCGCAAAATTCCCCGCCCTGCCCACGGTCAGTAGGGGACACCGATGGGCTTGGAAAGGCCGCCGTCCGTCGGATAGGACGTTAAGCCGTGGTTCCGTGTGCTGGAGAGAGCCATACACTGTGTACTTTAAAGAACACAATGGATGACCTTGACGGGAGGCTACCATCTGTCTCCCAACAGCTGTTCCAGTGGGTCCCCTCCCCTAACCTTCTCTGAACCTTGCTATTTAGCTCATGGTGTGCAAAAACGTGCCGCTCAGAGGGCAAACAACCCATCCCACTAATAATGACTATCACTCTTCCCGTGAATTTTGGGCCCCTCTTACGGCATCATCTGTGATCACAGCGATAGTAATTCACAGGCTTTCGTCTCACAGTACGAAAAACATGGCGTCCAAAATAAAACCACGTGACTCACCGAGATTGCCAGCCTCTAACTATACAGGACCTCTAGTTGCAGATACAGGTCCTTTATAGTTAGAGGCTGGCCATCTCGGTGATTCACTGCCATTGGTTGATTGACTCACGTGGTTTATGGACGCCATGCTTTGTCGTACCGTGAGACAAAAGCCTATGAGTTAGTGTCTGTACCAAGTTAAAACTTCTCAGTTGTTATAGTTTTATATATTTCTACCACTTTTTTGTCTATAAAAGCTGGTCATATTTTATGCATACCTAACTGCGCTGCAATTGGGTGTAAAAATTTCACTCAAAGGAATAAATTATTGAATATTTTTTCCCGAGAAACTCCATCAGAAGACGGCAATCGGCTGCAAAAGTGAAATGAGCTAACAGAACACCAACAAAATATTTCTTTTAAAGTTCATTTAAAAAAAGAGCTAAAGTTTTCACTTTTTAGTCTACCTATGCCAGTATTTGTTCGTCCATCTGTCCGTCTCTCTGTTGTCTGTCCATCCTCTGCTGTCTGTCCATCTATAGACAAAGTTCACTTTTATCATTTTTTTTTTACTTTTAGCGCTAAATGAAATATTATTTTTGGGTTCGATAGGTGTCGAACAAATATTTCAATTCCCAATTTTGAAAAATTTCAATAACTTTAATAGCGCCCTCTAGCGGTGCGAAAAAACGGAAAATGCTAAAATTTTGAACGAATATTGCAAACAGACTATTTACACTGGAAATCTGAAATTTTGATAGTAAAGTGTTATGGTCAGAAGGTTTACAATGGCAACAAGGCTTTGACGTCTCAGCCAAAAGGGGGTGCGAAAATGAAACTTTTTCTTAAAGAGATAAACGAAACTATATATATTTTTTTGTGTTACAGGCACTAACAAAATATTAATAATTTAAACAATATTTGATAATCTCAGTGTGACCTGTAGACGTTTAAACGTCTATAAATCAATAAATATTTTTGTGGAAAAAAATTTGCCATCATACGGGATTCGAACCTGCATCTCTCCAGAAACATGCCAGAGTATTCTAACCTGTTGAACTAATGTCATCTCTCTTTTTTCACTAATAATGACTATAACTCTTCCCGTGAATTTTGGGCGCCTCCATATGACATCTGTGATCTCGGGTGGCAACTATTTCTTTTTTGGTGCTCTGAGTAAGATTGAAATAATGAAGTGACATCACGCTATTTAGCGTTATTATGATTTAAACAATATTTGTTAATCTCAGCGTTACATATAGACGTTTAAACATCTATAAATCAATAAATGTCTTTTGTGAAAAAAGCTGGCAACAGGTCTGTCATGTTTCTGGAAAGATGCGGATTCGAATCCCGTATGTCGGGAAATTTTTTTTCCATAAAAATATTAATATTTACATTTTTCGAATCCCCATCAGTTGGAATTTCCAGTGTTAGACAGTGCTAAAGGCGATGAATAAAAACTCGAAAGGCGAGCTCTAGCTGTGTAAAAAAACCTGGATAATACTAAATCTTTAAATAAATATTGCAAACAATCTATTTTTGCTAGAAACTTAAATTTTTGGTCATAGAGTGTAATGATCAGCTGGTTTACCTTAATAGTAACGATTTGTCCCATTGGTAAAATGCAACTTTTGTGCTTTAAGAGATATATGAAAAACATTTTTTTGTTTTACAGGTATTAACAAAATATTTGTAGTTTATTTTCTCAATTGGTAAAAGGAAAGGGATCCAATATAAATTTGGAGTCCAAAAAATTCCTAAAAATTTTGATTCAAAAACAATTTTAAGTGCTTCATTGTTAATTGAAGATTGAAAAGTGAGGAAAAGTTTCTTTTTTTAAAAAAAAGGTAAAATAAGTATTTTGTTTTCAGAAATTTGAGATTCCATTTTGAACAGTAATCTTTAATTGAATCTAATTGTGATTGTAAGACATTTTGAATATATAAAAGATCTTTATTTGACATCCACATAATTATGTCGTCCGCATAAACCCCAAATTTTACTTCTTTTTAATATGCTCAGGTAAATCATTCATGTAAAAGTAGAAAAGTAAAGGGAACAAAATGTCTCCTTGTACTACTCCATTTGTAAATGAAAAGGAATTTGAAAAATCATTTTTATTTTTACTTTATATGTTTTCTTAGAAATAATTTGAAAAGGGAATTTATACATGTTGCCATTAATTGAATATTTTTTTATTTTGTGCAGAAGTGCGCTATGTGAAATAGAATCAAATGCACCCTTCAAATCAACAATTACTGTTATTAAATGATTTTTATTAATAAATGCATTTTCAATATCAGAAATCAAATTTAATAAAAGATTTTTAGTGGATTTTCCATGTTGAAAACCATAAAAGTTTTCATTAAATAATTGATTACTTTCAAAAAACCAGTTGAGACGAGTATTTACCATTCTTTCAAATAATTTAAAAAAAATTTGAACTGAGGCAGTTAGGGCGATAAGAATTAGTTTCGTCATCTGGTAATTTTTTTTTTTTATAAAGACCATATAGTTTTCAAACCAGGATTTAGGATAATGTATACGCCTATTTTTTAACATTCTCCATAGATTCTTACAAGTCCCAGTGGCAATCCCTCTTTTTCTATTTATATCATGCCGCACATCACCAGTATCTGTTACATAGCTCCGAATATAATTAAACTCAGACACTTGCACAATAGTACAGCCATTCAAAGCAACTGAAACACCATCTGCCTGTCAATTTTCAGCATTTTAGTTTTTTCTCTGTTTATCACCAAACCTACCCTGTTACCAGTCTCATCAATAGCCCTAATGAAAGAATTAATCTTATCAACATCATTAGTCAACAGGGCAAAATCATCTGCATAATCTAAATAAGAAATTTTGAAATACCTAGACCATTTAAGACCAAAATCTTTCCCTTGCAGTGAATTTCGCATAACATAATCAATAACCAAACTAAAGAGAAAAGGAGACAAAATTCACCTTTGTCGAACATCAGAAGCAATGCTAAACCAATCGCTGCAAGACCTACCAACTCTAACATACGACTCAGTGTTATTATAGAAATATTTCATTACTCTAACTTATCAGGTATTCTATATGACCTAACAATCAACTACAAATTATGTCGATCAACAGAATCGAAAGCTTTTTTGACTCTGTTGATCTGCCTAAATGAAAATATTTGATCAATACATCCCCTACCACTTCTGAATCCACACTATTTATCACGCATTTGTCTATCAACCAAATTCTTAATTCTATCAAATATAATCATGCAAAGATCTTTACCTGGAACAGAAAGTAAACTAATTTCCCTATAATTATTACAAGAACTGCGATCACCTTTTTTAAAAATTGGGACAATGATAGCTCTAGTAAAATCCTTAGGAAATACCTTTATACCTTTATCATAAAAAATGTTCAAAATTTCAGTCAGCCATGTGACAACACAAATGTTCCCAGCTCTAAGCATTTCAGTGGTGATTTCGTCCACCCCTGGGGATTTATGCAGTTTTAATTTAGAGATAGCCAATGCGACTTCGGAATGTGATTTAGGGCCATCATAAAAGCCAGTAATTCATCTATCCTCATTACAAACAATGGGAGTAGAAATAATCACATTATTTTGAACATCTCTCTCTGAAATGCCCAGCCCACCTAGTTATCACAGAATCCTCACCTTCAACCACCTTGCCATGTTTATCCCTGAATTCCTCTGTACCTGTCTGTTTCTTCCCACATAAAACATTAACAATCTAACTGCTTCCTCTGCTTTCTCAGCCAAACTATCAAGCAAAAGATTCTTATCAGCTGTTAACTGATCCTTTACACGTTTATTAAGCTCGTTGCAATGCCTTCTGTTAGGACTAGTAGGGTGTTGATTCATATTAATCCTGTACTTCTTTCTTGAAGAAATAAGTTCTATAACCTTATCACACAAATAATTTTGTTTCCTCTGTTCCCTTTTACACAAAAGAATACCGTTGGTTTCAAGAAAAGCCTGTTTAAACTAATCCCATTCTTTCTCAACTTCAGCAGCAAGCAAACCACGATTGTCATAATGACTAAGTAGTTTTTCATGGTATGCTTCGCCTATATCTGGATCTTTCAGACCTTCAGTGTTAAAGTTAATTTTCTTAACCTTAGCACACCATTTCTTAAGCTTCAGCTGCAAGACACTTTTGAACAGGTAATGGTCAGACCCAATTTCAGCTCCCCTGTATGATCTGGTATTACTAATGAACTGGCCCATTTGCTGTTAATTAAATTATAATCTATCATATTCCTGTGAAAACCCATCAGGTGAAACACATGTATATTTATAAGTGTCCCGGTGTTTGTAGTATGTGTTAGTTATCCGTAAACCATGAAGTTTACCTACCTGTAGAAGACGTTCTCCATTGCCATTGGAACTACCAATACCAAAGGGACCTAAACCTCCTGCCCAAAGGTCAGAGTCAGTACCAACTTTAGCATTGATGTCACCTAGCATAAGAGAAATATCTCCTTTCTTTAAAGTATTCAAAATATCTGGAAGCTGGCTGTAAAACGTATCCTTCTTGTTGTCGTCAGAGTCCTCTGTCGGGGTATAACAGCAGAGATGAAATTCAAGTCTTAAATTTTTATTTTAAAATTTTGCTGTAAGAAATCTTTCATTAATGCAGTCATATCGTAGAAGAGCATCATTGGTGTGTCTGCTGAGAAGCAAACCTACACCTTGGAGATGCCTTCCATCCTCCATCCCTGAAAAAGGAAATTTAAAGTTATTTTTAAGTATTTCACTTTTACCTGTCCATTTGGTCTCTTGCAAGTCTAAAATATCTAGGTCAGGGTTGGGCAACCTTTTTAAGTGTGCGTGCCAAAATCGCCAAATCTTTGATGCAAAATTTTTTCACGTGCCAACCGAAATTTTGGGAACATATTATTATTTAGTGTCTTTTAAGTATTGGGATTTAAGATACAGTCACAAAATTTAAAGACGCAATTTTTAACATCAGCAAAATAATAAACAATAATTCTGAATTTTTTTGTTTTTGTTTTTTTTATAAAGATTAATCAGACATAAATTTTTCAAGTTTTTCCAATATATTTCAGTGCCCAATCTCATAATCGTTTCACTTGACTAAAGCACAATAAAAGAAAATAAAATTAAAGACATTCTTTTATTAATTCTTAACACCTTGCGAATAATATATAAAAATTACGAGAAAATAAAATGTTATTTTACCTACATAACATATTAAACAGAAGTTAATCTTTACAATGTTTTAGCAGAAAACATCAAATCAAAACATGAGAAAGAAAAATTACGGACGTTTTATTTATTTAGCATCAATGATGACTTCTGCTGCTGCATCACTGATGACAGTTAATTTATATCAGGTTTATATTTTGTAACCTTTAGAGATATGCATACGCTACTAGTACTATAAATTAAACGTATTAATTGCCAATAAATACTTTCAATCCATATTTTAATGACTTACGATTTAATTAAATCCAAATTCACATATATACACACTTTAGAAAACCGATAAATTCTTTACGAAACACGAAAAAAATATATCAAATGATGGTAAAGGGGTCACGCCAAGTCTGGCTGCCTGGCGAATGATGCAACTGAACGGGTCAAAACTTGTAGGTCAGTATATCGCGGAGATAGATGGCTTGGAAATAGGATGTTGGTTTCATTTCCTTATTACTTATTATTACTAAAACAGTTGATAATGTTTGTTCCTTTATTACATTTTTATTTGGCATCGCTCTACTTAATAAAATTGTATTCTATTAAGTTAAAATATACAACTCAGCGAAGATGTTGGATATTTATTTATTAAAATTTTTTATGGTGAGCCCTGTGTTGCGTGCCGGGAAAAAATCGTTGGCGTGCCAAGGGTTCCCCACCCTTGATCTAGGTTATAAGGCTGGAATTCCTGCGTGAGAACATCAAAAGAATAATCTCTATTTAATGTCCTCACGTTCCACGTTCCTGCAGCGAGAAAATGATTAGTAGGATTTTTAAAGAAACTAGGTTTATTGAGAGAGATATGGCCAACAATATGAAACATCCCCCTGATCGCAGGCATGCGGCAATGACTTGTTCGTCCTCAGCTACATGCTGAATTCACTGATGCTGGTAGGAACTTCAGACACCACCTTTTCAAGTGGACCTTTTCAAGAGCCATATGGCCTACCTGAGATACATTACTCCAGTTTAGGATTGACGATGCCCAACTAGCTAAGTGAGGGTTCAGGTACCTGCAATGGCCTCTGATCAGGATTATCGAGCAGCTGTTATAAGGTTTCCCATGCCTCAGTTCACTTAGGGCTGGCAACCCACAAGCAAAAACAGAAAACACAGCAGCAGATTCTCCGTCAACAGAGGTCCACCAGTGCAACAAGTCCAGGATCCATAATCAATCTCAAATCCATAAATCAGTCCAGTCTAGTAGGTATAAATTTTCAACACCAGGATCCTATGAAGTTGACCACTCCTCAGCAGGGTTGAAAAAAAGGAAAAAAGTGGCCATAGATGACCAGATCAGTAGGCCATACTGAACTGGAAGCTCTCCCCTTCCAAAAGAGAATATCTCTTTTGAAAGGTATTAACAGCGTGCACCACGAGAAGGCAGGGTCGGACATTAGGCGCTAGACCTGGCCGGTTCTATGCATCATCACTGGGATTGGTAAACAGCTCTCCTTCCAGTTTATGTCTAGCTACCATTTACAACACATGATCAGCCACTAAAATTCCATTATCTTCCCTTATCTCTTTTTTCTTTTCCCTATTCATTCATTTAATATTACTCTCTGTTGTATTAAACCTTCCTTTTCTTTCCCCTAAGTTTTCTATGTTTTTTTTTTATCATATTTCATATTATATATTTGTCTTTTTGCTTATATGTTTCAAATAATTTTGCAATTCCTGTAAATATGTTTGTCGTTTTGTACTATCATCAATATTTCTTTTTAATTTCTGAAATGTACTGGGGCATCAAGCCACTTGAATGTTTAAACTAATATCCGAAATTACCTGTACCTTGGCTTTACTGTAACCTCCTGCATGAAATAAATTATTATTATTATTAGGGATCCTAAAATATAAATCTTCATGTTCTTTAGCAACGCCAGCTAATGATACATGGCTAGATACCAAACATTTTTCCTCAACTGGCTTATTCACTAGAAATCTTACACCTGCTAAGTTTTCATGCTCATTCGCAATACTGGCTAATGACACATGACGATAAAAAATTCCTGCCTTCTATTGGCTTATTCGTACGGCATTAACATCTAAATTTTCATGTTCATTAGCAACGTTGGTTAATAACACATGGCTAGCCACTAAATTTGCAGTTTGTATTATTTTATTCACTAAAGACCTCAAATTATTCTTGAACAATATATAATTTTGAAACTTACTTACTGGGCCAGACGTTAAATGACATTTTTCTCTATTGCACCAAACAGCTTTATAATTTTCTTCAATATACTTATATGTCTAATCAGATAAATTACTTAAAACCTTTTTCATATCACAATACTCATCATTTAGTTTAGTCTACTTTTCAATTTCGACTGGAAGTCCGAGCCATGGAGGTAGGAAGATAAGGAGACGCCCTAACGCGCTTTCCCTGTGGAAGGAAAATGATGCTTACGCAGCATTGCGGTAGCCATGTTGTTGCATTCAAAACAAACCGTCTACCGCTGCAATCAAGCCTACTTACACTCAGTTTTACTGTGCGATTCGTGCAGCCGTAAGCTGAACAGGCTGCCAAAATACAAATGTCGACAAAAATTAGTATAGGTGAGTAACTACTGATCAATGTTTTGAATAGAACAACATGGCTGCCGTAGCATCATTTTCAAGTGCTTAGGGCTCCTCCTCTTATCTTCCTACCTCCATGGTCCGAGCATTACTTTCTCATGCTCCAATGTCTCTATTTTATCTCACAAACGCAACAATACCAACCGTAGCACATCGCGCGCCTGCACGCCTTGCACATGTTCACGTGACGCCGAGCCATTCCGCAAAATAGCGGTTTCCCACCTTTGGCATACCCTATCAAACCAGATCTCCTAGCCTCCATGTTTTCCTATGATGTCCGAATGTTCTGTCGCGTTGTAACTTAAAATCACTCGCGTACCGTCGCGCATTTTGTCGAATAGCCACAATCACAATCGAGCAAAAGTGATGTACAGGCTCACCATAACAGAACTCACCATAACAGCCATAACAGAACTCACCATAACAGAAGTGAAGTTTTTGAAGCTATTTATTAACTATTGTCTCAGCCAAAGAGTTGAAGCGATGACTCTTTGACTTAATATGCCGCATCCTGGTAGCTTACAACTAATCGGCAATCCTGTCTTTGTCTTCCTCCAAGCTGCCAAATCCAATCTGCAGCAGAGAAACATTTCTGCTAGTCGTTTTAACAATTGGCTAAAGACAGTTCTTCTAAACAACAGTTCTTGGTTATTATCACACAGCAATGCCTCAGTCTTTCCTTCTCACACTTGGTAGTTGAAATTTAAGATACACTGTCCCTCACTGGAACACAGCGATAAAAACTTCTCTTTCTCACACACATACTCCACTTTCTGACGCCAATGTAGACAGGTTTCTTTTCTATCTATTTGGGCTGGGTTGGTCTATACTGAACGTGTGTGTAAGGGTGTGTGCAGAAGAGTATGTCTATCATTATCTTGTCAGGATGTTGATCTACCTAGGTGGCCAATGAACACAAAACTCAGGTGTACTATGGATATGTACATTTTATTTACATAACTTTACACTTTATATGTATGCCCACTCGGTACAGTCACTCACTATGTACAAGCTACAAGGAGCCTCAGCAGTCCCACCGCTGGATGACAGAACAAAAGGCTTAATCGAGCCACATACAATCTGCCTGACATGCGGAAGGTCTCGTTGTCACCACGCCAGTTGTCCTTCGAATGCCCCAACCAGAAGTCACGTGCTGTTTCCCGGAGACGTTGACCAATGGGACATGCACACGATTCCCAGTGCCACATCGATTCTTGTCACGTTTCTTCGACCAGCTCCCCAAACCGGATCCGCTGCCGGCGCCCTGTTGCTTGCAGCCCTAGCCTGTTCAGTGCCGAGTTTTCTGGTCTGCGATGGCACCCACAGGCCGACTTCTTTTCTCACTTAAGCCTAACGTATAAAAAAAAAACAGTTGTCCTAGACTTTCCAAAAGAATCACACTGATAGCTATCAGGTTTTCTATTCTGCTGCTTTTATTTTCCATTATCGTACTTTTACGGAAATGGCCTAAAAATCATAAAGTTATAAAGTTAGTATAGGATGAAGGTTGAAACTACTTACTGGAATTTGTTCGAAGACTCAATAGACGATAATTCCACGACAAAATACGAATACTTGGAGTATCGAGAAACCAATGTTAATGTTCAAAATCTCGAAAAATACGAAATATTTACCAAAGATAGGGACGTTTTTCTACATCCGCACAACAGTTATATACATGTCAGATGCAAAATATTGAAATCAGATGGGTCTGATATCGGCGGCAATGATGTAATCGGCGGTCTGATATCGGCGGTCAATAATGGGTACAACATTTTTAAGAGAGCTCAATATTTTATTGAACACAGAGAATTGGAAGATGTTGAATTGCCAGGAGCCACGACCACAATTCCATTTTCCGAAGACTTTTCACACAGTGCTGCCACATGTACGATGTGGTTCAAAGATACCGCAGACAGTTCGAAAATGAATAAGTATTTGTACGACGGAGGTGAAGATAAACTGGACACGAATAATAAGATAAAGGAGTTTGTACAAGAGTCGAAGAGAAATCCTGAATTCAATCAGGGATTCTTGAATAGATATGGCATTACAAAAAATAGTCAAAATGTAAGTTTATTCTTACCACTCAATCGACTGTTTGGATTTTGCCGAGACGTGGATAAAGTGTTTCGAGGTGTAAAACACCATAAAACTAGAAAAAAATTATGACAAAGACATTATTCAGAGAGTTGGGGCGACGTTGTATAAATTTGAAATATGTCACGTATCTTGGTTTATTCCAAAAGTGGAACCATCACTACAAGTACTTGCAAAACTAGAATCTCAATTAGCAAGCAGCAATTCACATGAAATCTTTTGGGAATCGTGCAAACTGTACAAATCTGATACTAGAATTGACTCTAATGTCAATTGGAGAGTTACTACAACTCAAAATAAACTCGTCCATCTCTATGTCGTCTTACAAAAGTCTAACCAATTTATCAAACCAGAAACAATATGGTATTTGATATGATTCACATGTTACTAGAACGGATTCAGATCAGAGTGAATAGTAATCAGTTTCCCCGAACACGAATTCGAGTGAAATTTTGAACCCGATAGTTGAGATTATGCGCGAGTTTACAACAGCTTACTAACGGCAAAATATATGGATAGCAACTCGGGTACACAAATCAGCTACCAAGATTTTATGCAACTGTATCCGATATTCCACTTTGGTGTCAGCAAATACGAATCACATCTACATGAATTATCAGCAACTTGTGACATCGAAATGCGATTTAAATTAAATATGGCGCCAAACGAATTATATCACATATATTGCGTAACTGTCTCAGAATGCAAAGCAACTTTGCAACCATTAGAAGGAAAACTGTTAGTCATTGGCTAAAAATTCTAAAGCCAAAGTTCAGAATAACAGATGTCCGGTCGATATTCAGATGTGTAGGAAAAATGAAACATATGTAGGAAAAATTAAACTTGGACTGCTTTGATTTCTCAAAACTTTGCCACATATCACATAATTAATATTCGGTGTCTCGAATAATTTTGCTTTTGTAAATTTTAGCTATGAAGCCATGAAGCATTAAAGAACGTTGTAAGAAATAAAAAATTCCATTCGTGAGATCACAGAGATTCGAGACTCGAAGACAGGATATCCTGTTTCATCATTTCCTATTTCCTGTACAGATAGCAATAGCCAAAAGATCTTAGTACTGACTTAGCAAGTGTTACGAGATTCCTAAATTTGTTTTAAATCCTTTTTGCTTATAAATACGGTGGTTATTCTAGCATAATAAAGTGTGAACTCTAAGAATGAGCACTAAAGAAAAATGCGTTAACTTCGAGAAATTTGTTCGTAAATCTAACCTTGCACGTTACAGGAAAACTGCGTGTATTTCTCGTCTATTTAAGAAATGTGAATATTGCGACTCCAGCTTTGTTAGAAATGACAATTATAGAAGTCATCTAAAAGATTATCATATAAAAACAGATAACGCTTTTAGAAAAACGTTTCATATATACCAAATAGATAACTTAGACGTGCGACAAGATATAAAAAGTTTTCTTGTCAAAAATAACAATAAGTGGAAACGTATTATCGGGAAAAAACTAAGCCAACCTATAAAAATTAGAATCATATTGCACGTAAAATTTAAAAACGTCACGAATCCCGAAAGGCAGGAAGAAAGAGTTTCAGGATATTTTTCAACAAGCAAAGAAATACTTGTTGACTGGCTGATAATTTAAGCTTACTTCCGAAATATTCGTATGAAAAAATCGACAAAGATATAGAAAGTTTTGTAAAACAGGGAAGCGGATGGGTGTTCGACAATATTATTTCACTGGAAATTCAAATGTCACAATACAATGCAGTTGGAGCATCTTTCATAGATTTGCCAAATGATTTAAAATTTACCAAAGGAATAGTCAATGTTCAAAACTCTGACAATAAATGCTTTCTGTGGTCAATATTATCTGCTTTACATCCAGCTAATGATAATCCTCACCGAGTGGAAAACTATAGACATTATGAAAATGATTTGGACACATCATCGCTGACTTATCTAATAAATTCCAAAATTCGAGGAATTAAACAAACTCTCTATCAACGTAATGGTTTCTAAGAAAACTGGCACATAAACGTTATATATTTCAAAGAATCGTGCTAAAAATCCTATACAACTGTTACTTTTAAAGAAAGGTATCGATTCCCACTACTGTTGGATAAAACATTTCAGCAGAGTTACAGCATATCTTTCCAAACACCATGGTGAATCTTTCCCTTGTCCATAATGTCTTCACAATTTCTGCAGAAAAGATTCGTTAGATAATCACATCAATGATTGCCAATCGAACAAACAGCAAAATATTAAATTTCGCACGCAAAATTCTATGAAATTCCTAGCAATCAAGAATAGTTTGAGACATCCGTACGTAATATATGTAGATTTTGAATGTTTCTCAAAATATTCCAGATGCGAAATTAACCCATGTAGTATACGAACTAAACATTTAGTACCATCGGGGTTTGAATATATCATAGTTGGCGCCAGATGGAAAACTAATAACAACCAAGAAGTACAGAGGCGAAAACGCATTAGAACGATTTTTAAATGAAATGATCGACGCTCAAAACATGATAAAAACTTTAAAGAAAAACAATATTAAGATGACTTATTTTGATTGGCCGAGTTTTAATGATGCAAAGTGTTGCCACATTTGCGGGAAAACACTGGGAACTGATAAGGTGAGAGACCACGATCATTTAACGGGAAAATGTCATCTGCAATACAAATTTTCAGAAGATATACATGTATTGTTTCATAACCTCAAGGGATTCGATGGCCACTTCATAGTAAAAGAATTGTGGAAATTTGATAAAACGAGGACAACTTTGATCATATCCCAGACTACTGAAAAATACATATGCATAAAATTCGGCCAAATTAAATTTATTTATTCGTAAATATTTATCAGCACTTCACTGGATTTTCTGGCAAAAAATGCGAATAGTTTCCACATATTAAATCAATATTGTGAAGAAAATAATTTGAATGAATTCCAAAAGCAACTTTTGAAGAACAAAGGTAATTTTCCCTACGACTACTTGGAAAATAGCGCTCAGTTTTTGCAAACAGCGCTTCCATCGAAAAAAATTTCCCAAATGACGAACTAAACGAAAGAGCAAAAAATCTGTGGGAAAACTTTTCCATAAAAACTTTCGGTGAATATCACGATCTATACAGGCTCACTGACGTATTACTGCTCGGAGATATTTTTGAAAATTTTAGGACTTCGTGCATGAATTATTACAAACTCGACCCTTGCCATTACTTCAGCTCTGCTGCTTTGTCATTCTCTGCCTGTTTGAAAATGACTGAGGTAGAGCTAGAACTTATAAAAAACGACATGTTTTTCTTTATAGAAAGAGCATTACGAGGAGGAATATCCTTAGTGTCTAAAAGGTTTTCACGAGCCAATAATCCTTTACTAGAACAATACGACAGTAGCAAACCACAAAACCACATCATGTATTTCGACGCGAATAATTTATATGGGTGGGCAATGTCTCAACCTCTCCCAATCGGTAATTTCAAATGGGTAAGCGACATTGACATCCTTAGTGTTCCAGACGACAATGAAAAAGGCTACTTTTGCAAAGTTGATTTAGAATATCCAACACGTCTGCACGATTTACACAATGATTTCCCCTTGGCTCCCGAAAAATTAAAACTCAGTGATCGTAACATCTCATTCCTAATACCAAAATCTGTTTGATAAGCAAAATTATGTAGTTCACTACCGGTTACTTAAACTTTGTGTAGAACTGGGACAAAGGGTGAAAAACGTTCGCAGAATAATAGAATTTGATCAACAACCGTGGCTGAAACCCTACATAGATTTTAATACAACAAAACGAATGAACGCCACCAATAATTTTGAGAAGGATTTTTTTCAACTGATGAATAATGAAATATATTGTAAAACGATAGAAAACAAAAGAAAAAGAATAAATTGGCGCATTGTTACTACTGAAAAGAATTTGAAATAATTAATGGCAAACCCCAAATACATTTCTTGTGTTATCAGAAAATTACGTATTTGTTCATATGGAAAAGAAGAATATTACATTAGACAAACCTTATTATGCAGATGTGACGATTTTAGAATTGAGCAAATTACATGTGTATAACTTCTACATATAATTTTGTATAATTTTCTGAAACCAAAGTTAATGCAGAATTGATATTTACAGACACCGATTCGTTTTGCGTCGATATTAAGATAAATAATCTCTACGAAAAATTAACCTCTGATTGCTTTGATTTCTCAAATTTTCCTGAAGACCACCCATTGTTCAATACCTCAAATAAAATGGTTCAAGGAAAATTTAAAGATGTATTGATAGGTTTTCCAACTAAGGAGGTCGTTTCACTATGTTCAAAATTATATTCTGTAGATGTCCCGATTTCAAAGAAATCAGCGAATGGTATTAAAAATGAATTTACTCACGAAAATTATCGTCACTCTCTCTTTCAGAAAAGAATTTTAAGTACCAAACAAATAGAATTTCGATCTCTGCAACACGGTATGGAAATATCTGAAATTGCAAAGATTGGATTGTCTCATGAATATACCAAAAGAATAGTTGATACATAAGGCATTAAAGCGTATGCCTTTGGGAATTTTCGAATTTCAGATATATATGACAAGATAGATGATACCATTTATAAAACAATCAACTAAAAAACAAAACAAATCTGTAAAGAATGTGTAAAATAATTAAAAGGCCTAATAAGACAGCTTAATAATCCACTTACCATTAATAATAGACTTTCTACCAAAACCATAAGTTCCCCAACACTTTATCCAACAGTACTGTTGCTTTTTAGAAATCATGAATATTAAGCCAACCAAGATCCTTATTGGAGATATACGCCGTTACACCGGAAGAGGTAGGTTCGAGTCCCAGATGGGTCAGCGTTGAGATTTATCTCCGCAAAATTCCCCGCCCTGCCCACGGTCAGTAGGGGACACCGATGGGCTTGGAAAGACCGCCGGCCGTCGGATGGGACGTTCAGCCGTGGTCCCGTGTGCGGGAGAGAGCCATACCCTGTGCACGTTAAAGAACACGCTGGATGGCCTTGACGGGAGGCTACCATCTGTCTCCCAACAGCTGTTCCAGTGGGTCCCCTCCCCCAACCTTCTCTGAGCCTTCGGGGTCCATGTGACCTGGCCATTTAGCCCATGGTGTGCAAAAAAGTGTCGCTCTGAGGTAAAACAACCCAACCCAACTGGAATAGTTCGGATCATGGTGTTATTTCTAGCACTGGTAAAATAAGTCAAGTTTTGCAGAAATTGATTCGGACGAATACTAAGCAAGCATCGCACTTCTAATGGCAATAACCCACAATTGGGTAATAGTCAATCACGAATGGGGTTGCGAAGAGAGTATATCCCGATATTAGTTTCATATCTTTATCTCCTTTGGAACCGAGTGAGCCAGCCATTGCTCAGAGCCAACGAAGATTGCATTTCCGTTAGGGTCAACAAGAGGTCTCTCAGAATACATTCATTATGTCATATTGCGAGATTTGAACAGGAAGCAGACAAATCATAAACAAGCATCATAATCTGCAATACAAATTTTCGGAAGATATACCTGTATATGTTTCATAACCTGAAGGGATTCGATGGCCACTTCATAGTAAAAGAATTGTGGAAATTTGGTAAAAAGAGGAAAATTTCGGTCACACCTCAGACTACTGAAAAATACACATGCATAAAATTCGGCCTATTAAATTTATTGTGGCAATGACCACAAATGCTGCGCATGAAATAAATGTATATAAAGGATCTAGGAAAGAGACTTGATACAACGGGTGTAGTATATTGCCACCCTGCGGTAGCCCCACTACTGCTTTCTCCCCCATGACGTCACATCCAATGACGTCACTGGCCACGCCACCTATGATGTAACCTATGACGTAACTAACCACGCCCCTTTATTAATATTCGTAATTCATAATTAAACCCCCCTTCCCCCCTTTTTTAATCCCTGGTGCCATCTGGTGCCAATGAGGAGTACTATTTTCGGAAAAAACCCTATTTTAGCTCTAATTTCCCGATTTTACTCCCCCTTTATAAAAAAATTCCTCCCCCTTATTACAAAAAACCCTGGCGCCATCTGGTGACTATGAGAAGTACTATTTTCGGAAAAAACCCTATTTGAACTCTAATTTCCCGATTTTTGACTCCCCCTTAATTAAAAATTCCTCCCCCTTATTAAAAAAACCCCTGGCGCCATCTGGTGTTTATGAGGAGTACTATTTTCGGAAAAACCCTTATTTTAATTCTAATTTCCCGTTTTTTGACTCCCCCTTATTAAAAATTCCTCCCTCTTATTAAAAAACCATGGAGCCATCTGGTGCCTATGAGAAGTGCTATTTTCGGAAAAACCCCTATTTTAACTCTAATTTTAAGCCCTTCTTCTCGATTTTTCTTTATTTCAGACCCCCCCGGTTGACACACCTATATTTTAAGCCCCCCTTCCCGAATTTTCAGACCCCTGGTTGACCCACCTATATTTTAAGCCCCCCTTAATCTCTGAATAAGATTCTTATCAACTTCGGGATATTAACGATCGGCTGATGCAAGCCTCAGAATAATTGCATGGGTGGCAGCCTCATGCAGAAAGGGATGATGCAAGTCTCTAAATAATTGCAAAACTTTCGATAGCAGTCACAGAAAATCAACTCTCGAAGTTGAATTACCCATTTTAATTCCTTATTAATTAAACACTCATTAAAACCCTCCCACCCCTCTATTAAAACTTCACCAAACTCCTTTGGTATTCATCTGAAATTTTCCAAGTCCACTAAACATATTATTCCTTAGTAATTAAACACTTATCAAAATTCCCTCTCCTTTATTAAAAATAAAAAGTTCACTCTATTAAAACTTCACAAGCTCCTTTGGGGTCTGCGTTCATTTTGTCAAGTCCGCTAATCGATTCCCTAGTAATTAAAACCCTTTTATTAAAAATCAAAAGTTCACCAAACTCCTTTGGTATTCATCAGAAATTTTCCAAGTCCGTTAATCAAACCCCCTAGTAATTATATACTTATCAAAATTCCCTTTTATTAAAAATCAAAAGTTACCTCTATTAAAACTCTCTTGTTATCAACGTTCATTTCCCCAAGTTCGTTAATCGGCTCCCTAGTAATTAAACACTTATCAAAAATTCAATTTTATTAAAAAAAAAACCACGGTCGAAATAAAACGTTGTAAATCAGTTTTCTCTAGACGCGTTTAATCGAAAAAATAAAACCTTCCCTGATAGTGTGATTTGAACTCACTACCTCGGTTTCCACGTTCATTTTACCAAGTCTGGCTAAAAACTCCTAGCTGAATGGTTGATGCAATCCTTGAACAAGGTCCACGTATTTTGCGACCTTCACTAGAAGAAGGACTATCCCGCAGTAACTGTTCCACAGAAAATGTAATTGGGTAAAAAAAAATAATAATAATAATAATAAAAGGAGTAAAATCTGATTTTATTCGTCATTGTGTAAAAAGGGGTAATATTGCGACCTATAACTTTGGTACATCTCCTGTATTTAAAATAAAAAAAAATCCTTCTGACAGTGTGATTTGATCTCTCTACCTCGGTGTCGATAGCTGGACGTTATCGCACTCGACTATGGCTTGTACTTGATGATGTGGCTTAGATGTGTGTCGAACAGGATATAATTGTATAAATTACGTATGTCTTTATGAGTTTGCTTGAGTTTATATTTATGATAATGCTTGAGTTTTATATTTCATGTATTAACCTAGTACGTTTTTACAACCTTCGTATGCTTTATAACTAGCTTTTTCTACGTATTTCTTATAATGAAACCGATAGTCCATTCACATTAATATACGTATTTTTATAACTGTCGTATCTTAAGTCCTGTTTCAGTAACACTTAATAAACGAAGCGGTGGGATACTAACAGCTGAACCATGACCTGAAACGATCGAAATCCTTGTTGTTTTGCGGAAAGGGGGCAAGGATGTAAAACATGTAATAATCTGAAAAGGGAAATCCAGTTGTTTCAAAAAAGAGGACCTTTTATGGTACAAGGATTTTTTCAGGAGTATTACGTTTTATCACCCTTCGCCCCCCTTGCGCGAAACAACAGGATTTCGACCGTGTTATCTGTTAGTATCCCACCGCTTTGTTCTTAACACATCCATTACATCAGGATGTCGTGTTATTCTAAGTTTGAAAATATTCTCGGTTGTATGTCCTCATCTGCATTAGCAAAATCAGACACGTTTTGTTCGTTACAAGACATCTGACAGGAAACGTAACGTAAGAGAGTCGTGCACAAAAAATATATTCGAACGTGTTGAAGAAAAATCCTTACACCTCCTGAAATATGCGTATTCAAGTTAAGATCTGTGATGGATATTTTGTATAACCACTAGTCCCGTTTTAAATTGTTAGCTTCTTCTGTAGCAAGTGTCCGTAAGACAATATGTTTATTCTTGCATGTGAACAAACACACACACACACATGCGATAACATATTCACATACAGACACATCCATTGAATAATACCACACACCACACAAGAATATACTTTGCATAAGATCAGAGAAACATTCTCCTAAATATTCATAAACAGACTGCTTGAAAGTAATAATCTTCTTTTTACTCGAATCAGACAGTCAACATATTTGCCACTAGATGGCGTTGGTGAAAAGCCCAAAACTCAGAAAATCACTTTTTTTAACTGTTACACTGATCATCTTCCTGCGAAAGTTCTGTCTTTTGTGCTTGTAAGAATAGTATATAGATATGAAGAGACACAAGAAGGAGGCACGTTTCAGTGAGTTCGCAAGGGTGTCAATATTCTGAAGTGACTGATTCACTTGCAGCTGAAATGTAATATTCACATGCTTACACGAAAAGTGAATGTTGCTGACTTGCATATTCACCAGAAATGAAAGCTGTTGTAAGAAATTGTAACATTAACGCTCTAATACTTAAAAAAGAATGGTTAAACCATTGTTATCTACCTTCTTGTTGCCTTTTAAGCTGGCACAGGGTGCCCTCTGTTTCGAATGCTTACGTTTTCTTTTAATGTGAGAATGCAGGTAGTGTGCTTTCCTATCGCTTCTCTTTCTCAATCTCACTTCTGCAATATTGTTTGTCGTGGTTTGAAGTGTGAAATAACCTTTGAAAGACTTGGCACTTTATACGTTAGGTCCGTTTGAAATGCAAAGTATTGTCTATCCGTTATGGGGGCCCTCAGAATCGAAATTAGTACTGGCTTACAGGAGTAATGCTCCATAGACAGTGTTCTTTCCAAACAGGATACATAACATTATCAAAAAAAAAGAAGAACGAATGCTTGCCAGAACCACTTTTACACGAACATAGTACCACTTGTTCTAAGAATTCCACACTAGTGTAGAAATATTCTCATGCAGGAAAAATAATTAAATCGATTCTTAGACATGAAAATGTATGTGTGTGTGTCAGATTTCCTCGTGTAGTGAAACACCTTATCTTTGTCGAAAAACTTGTGTTTGCAGCTAACCACCTTCACACACTTATGTGCTTATTCAAACGTACCAGGGGGCCAGGAACTCTGAAAAGAGTGTGAGAGAGTGCTAGGAATAACCGTCGAGAGAGCTTTGGTTTCTTACGTTACGTTTTATCGCCGGTTGAAGTCAGAGAATGCAAAGTTAGGTCTCGATTCAGAGTCCCGACTTTTCATGGAAATACTGAAAATATTGTTGTTTTCTTATAAACATTGAGTTTCCAGATTTTAAATTTCGAAACTTATGTGGTTCTTTAGTGATGATTTCTATATGCAAAGTATTTTGTGATATTCATCCATCCGTGTGTATGCAATGGACCGTGATTTACTAGCGTGGGACCTTAATATTTTATGATTTTCCCTGTATTACTCCTTCCGCTAAAGAGTGACTTTTATCAGTCACTCCTTAGATGGCACTTGTTAATAGTCGTTTTTTTCTATATTACAGTATTTGCACTGTAATTTGCTGTTTTGAAGCGATTTTTACAGCAATCCCACTGCATTTTTATACTTTCTCTCTCGTCACAGTATGTTTTACAGTTATTCTGCCTTCCACTTCCAAAGAATTGTGAAAATATTCGTCTATCCAGTGAAATGTGTGCGAATTTACAGGTATTTCAACACCCTTTACATTTTCTAATTTTCGTTTATGCATTAATTTGATTAAACGACCTAGTCACATACTGTATCATGGGTAAAGTATTGTCCATTTCAGGCTATTGTGAGATTTTCGTCGTAAGCAGATACATGGAATCAGATCTGACGCCGATGATGCTTGCGATTTTGTCTACTTTGATCGTATGGTTTATTAGAAAGATACACATCTCTAAGATTGTATGACGGTGAAACAAACTTGCAATCAGTCTTGAATTCTAAATGCTTGTTGCTTGCCGTACTAAAACGATTCACTGAAATTCCCCCTCGTATGCCTCACGAAAAGGTACATTGTAGTTCATCAATTATATTTGTCATCTTCGTGTATGAAGGCTTGATCTGTTTAAACACGACAGATATCGATTTCATAGTATCTGCCACATAGATTTAGCACTTCTCCGAGGAGTCGGTCATAATGTGTGTCATTTCAATTTTAAGTGTTCTAATAAGATTCCTGTTATATTTCATAACCTAAAGGACAGCCATCTGCAAGGAATCGGTATTAATTGCAATCCCAATAATATGGAAAACAACAATCTCCCTTTGAATTTCATAGATTCTTATTTTTAAATGCATCTATTGGCAGAAGAATTCCTTCTGTATTTCAGTGAGAAAAGAGTAATTATTTAATTTTGTCCAAAAGATAAAACAAGAAGCGACTGTTCTTCTCAAAGTAACCCGAAGCATTCTTTTATCTGTTTCCACCGCTGTCCCATAGGTCAGTGTTAGTGGTGTGGGTGAGTGTTCCGTGACCTTTGTACGTCACCGCGTACAGCCAGTTGGCATGTACTTCTACCGCGTACAGCCAGTTGGCTGGCTTGTTGCTATGGTGTGTCTGTCGTTTCAGTAGATCACATGGCGATGAGAGTGGAAAGTTTTGTAACAGAGTCGAAACGGGGTAGAAGGTCGCTTCTTGTAAGCTCTACGTGAGAACATCGGCATAAGTACAGAATTTTCAGGCCCGATCAGAACATATATGTCAGCAGCATAGGCGGATTCGAAGAAGTATTTGCTAAATTTTGACTATCAGTCCAGTTGCAAATAAAATTTCCGTAGATTAGCACAGGTATGTTGAGAGGGTATGCTCGAGTGAGACAATGTATTATTTTTATAGTTGAAGTATTTGCTAAATTTTGACTATCAGTCCAGTTGCAAATAAAATTTCAATGGATTAGTGCAGGTAAGTTGAGAGGGTACGGTCGAGTGAGACAATATATTATTTTTATAGTTGAATATTTGCTAAATTTTGACTATCAGTCCAGTTGCAAATAAAATTTCAATGGATTAGTGCAGGTAAGTTGAGAGGGTACGGTCGAGTGAGACAATATATTATTTTTATAGTTGAATATTTGCTAAATTTTGACTATCAGTCCAGTTGCAAATAAAATTTCAGTGGATTAGCACAGGTAAGTTGAGAGGGTACGCTCAAGTGAGACAATGTATTATTTTTTATAGTTGTAGTATTTGCTAAACTAATGTCCCCTACTCCATTAACATGCATTCATGATGGAACTAAAGTTTTTTACCCAAGGTTAACCACAACGTACTTTTAGCATTCTTAATTTCTATAACATTCTACCGCGTACAAAAAAAGTTATTTTTTACCCGATTTCATCAGCGTGATGAGGCATACATTCCCATGCAAATGGTGGGAGAGACGATTTTTAAAACTGTTTTAACTGATTTTTCTTTGGAGTAGCATTACTACGCGGAAACACAGATATCTGATGGAACCAACCCGATGGAAACTAATTTTATTAAGCTCAGCACTTGGAGGTTTAGGACGCCTAATTTCAAAATGGTTTGTCTACATTGGGTACATTGAAACGCTGACCTATCATAAAGGGTAGAATTGGGAGTGCGGAGAACACTCTCTGGACTTGGAAAAATATCGAGTCCGAAAACCACGATGAAGAGTGCCAGTCGGTTTTCACGATGTAAGACAGCGCTCTTGATATGGAAGCAGCACAGGGGGTGAACCGAGATTCATCCGTCAATAAAACCCTTGTGATTCCCCGTTTAGAAAAATAATTTTTAATTTCACAGGAATTAACCATCTGTCAGTAAAATGTGGTCCGGGGTGAGACTCCAAACATGGGTCTATTAGGTCACCAGACCATATTACTCCTCAATATTTTTCATAATGACGAATAAGTTTTTAAATCAGTTTTTTTTTCCGTCGTTTTCTTTTTATTAAATTTTTTTTTACCCAATGGCATTTTCTGTGGTAGAGTCTTTTAAAACAGTTAGTGCGGGATAGTCCTTCTTCTAGTAAAAATGAGACAACCATCAGTCACGGAGTTAAAAGAAATAGGTGTTACTGAAACGGACTTAAAATACGACGGTATAAAGCATGGGTCTATTAGGTCACCAGACCATATTACTCCTCAATATTTTTCATAATGACGAATAAGTTTTTAAATCAGATTTTTTTTTCCGTCTTTTTCTTTTTATTAAATTTTTTTTTACCCAATGGCATTTTCTGTGGTAGAGTCTTTTAAAACAGTTACTGCGGGATAGTCCTTCTTCTAGTAAAAATGAGACAACCATCAGTCATGGACTTAAAAGAAATAGGTGTTATTGAAACGGACTTAAAATACGACGGTTATAAAAATACGTATGTTAATGTGAAAGGACCATCGGGTTCATTATAAGAAATACGTAGAAAAAGCTAGTTATAAAGAATACGAAGGTTGTAAAAACGTACTAGGTTATTACATGAATTGTAAAACTCAAGCTATAATAAAGAGATACGTAATTTATACGGTTATAACCCATTCGACACACATCTAAGCCACATCATCAAGTACAAGCCATAGTCGAGTGCAATAACATCCGGCTATCGACACCAAGGTAGAGAGATCAAATCACACCGTTGGAAGGAATATTTTTTATTTTAAATACAGGAGACGTACCAAAGTTATAGGTCGCCATATAGGCCCCTTTTACATAATGACGAATAAAATCAGATTTTACTCCTTTTATTATTATTATTATTTTTTTTTTTTACCCAATTACATTTTCTGTGGAACAGTTACTGCGGGATAGTCCTTCTTCTAGTGAAGGTCGCAAAATACGTGGACCTTGTTCAAGGATTGCATCAACCATTCAGCTAGGAGTTTTTAGCCAGACTTGGTAAAATGAACGTGGAAACCGAGGTAGCGAGTTCAAATCACACCGTCAGGGAAGGTTTTATTTTTTCGATTAAACGCATCTAGAGAAAACTGATTTACAACGTTTTATTTCGACCGTGGGTTTTTTTTTAATAAAATTGAATTTTTGATAAGTGTTTAATTACTAGGGAGCCGATTAACGAACTTGGGGAAATGAACGTTGATAGCAAGAGAGTTTTAATAGAGGTAACTTTTGATTTTTAATAAAAGGGAATTTTGATAAGTATTTAATTACTAGGGGGTTTGATTAACGGACTTGGAAAATTTCTGATGAATACCAAAGGAGTTTGGTGAACTTTTGATTTTTAATAAAAGGGTTTTAATTACTAGGGAATCGATTAGCGGACTTGACAAAATGAACGCAGACCCCAAAGGAGCTTGTGAAGTTTTAATAGAGTGAACTTTTTATTTTTAATAAAGGAGAGGGAATTTTGATAAGTGTTTAATTACTAAGGAATAATATGTTTAGTGGACTTGGAAAATTTCAGATGAATACCAAAGGAGTTTGGTGAAGTTTTAACAGAGGGGTGGGAGGGTTTTAACGAGTGTTTAATTAATAAGGAATAAAAATGGGTAATACAACTTTGGGAGTTGATTTTCTGTGACTGCTATCGAAAGTTTTGCAATTATTTAGAGACTTGCATCATCCCTTTCTGCATGAGGCTGCCACCCATGCAATTATTCTGAGGCTTGCATCAGCCGATCGTTACCATCCCGAAGTTGGTAAGAACCTTATTCGGAGATTAAGGGGGGCTTGAAATATAGGTGTGTCAACCAGGGGGTCTGAGATAAAAGAAAAATCGAGAAGGATGGCTTAAAATTAAAGTTAAAATAGGGGTTTTTCCGAAAATAGTACTTCTCATAGGCACCAGGTGGCGCCAAGGTTTTTTTAATAAGGGGGAGGAATGTTTAATAAGGGGGAGTCAGAAATCGGGAAATTAGAGTTAAAATAAGGGTTTTTCCGAAAATAGTACTTCTCATAGGCACCAGATGGCGCCAGGTTTTTTTTTAATAAGGGGGAGGAATTCTTTATAAAGGGGGAGTGAAAAATCGGGAAATTAGAGCTAAAATAGGGGTTTTTCCGAAAATAGTACTCCTCATAGGCACCAGATAACGCCAGGGGTTAAGAAGTGGGGTAAAAGGGGTTTTTTATATATGAATTATGAATTATGAATATTAATAAAGGGTTGTGGCCAGTCACGTCATAGGTTATGTCATAGGGGACGTCATAGGGTGTGACGTCATAGGGGAAAGCACTAGTGGGGATACCGCAGGGTGGCAATATACTACTAATGGGAAGAGGAAAGTTTAGAAACTTCCCATACGAATTCAGTTTTTTTTCCTGCAACGCCTGAGTTGTTTTTTTAAGTCTTTATTAATTAAATATAAAAAGGTCTCTACTTCTTCAGTCAGCACCAGTGTCATGGCAATGCAAAACATGTGTGGAGCAGTAGATATATTGTCTCAGAAACCTTCCCACGAAGATATTATCAGCAGACCTATCAATAATATTTCCTGCAGACCTCATGCCTGAAATCGGTGATCGCTCTGCAATGGACACTGTGACTGAAACAACAGCCTACATCAATGCTGCAATGGACCCTGTTGATGGAAAAAAAATGAGATGAACCCTCTTGAGCGACAACGGGGGGCTTTTCTCATATCTACTCATCCTCACTGGAATGTAAGAAATCCATACATTCACAGATAGCACTCCAAAATCTATCTTTCCATCATATTTTTTCTCCTGCAGTCCCCAGAAAACCTCATTTTACCTGTCGATTTTAAACTGTCATATTTTTTAAACTAATTTCCCAAACTGTGTTGCTTTTCTCGATTTCTCCTATTTTACCGGATTTTACACCCCAACAGTCCAATAATTTAGTGAAGTATTGATAATTGCAACATTTTCCCAACAACCCCCCCCCCCCCCCTTGTGTCTTGTCTTTCACGCAGAGCGTCTTCCCTAAAACCACATCAACGCTCATCTCCCCAAAAGTGTTCCATAGGTTAACAGGGATTCCCTATAGTTGAACATTGGCCAAGAATTCTTATTTACTACACTACTAACGAGGTACGTGAATCAACAGTCTACCCTGTAAAGTCCTGGGACGATGAAGAGAGTCCCCCAACAGGTAAGAGTGGGCTCAATCAGATTGCATGGTGTACTAAAAGTTTCTAAGACGCTTAAGACGGTTATATTGGAGGGTGATGAACGTTTTATCCCTCTAGACGACAGGAGCGATCCTGGTGGTGGTTCTGGCAAAGTGACATGAACTTCATATATTATAGAAACAGGTTTCCATACGGTTTTACATCTAATTATCGGAGTTAATGATGGGCGAAGAAGTGGTGAAGCTAGATTTTCTGATTTAAATTCACTCGATATATGATGATCTCTATAACGAGGTTTAGGTAAACAATTTTGCACTATCTGTTCATATATCTGATTTACATCATTCTCCGTCTTATGGTCATCCATCGTTGAGGTTTCATCCTTCATTGTCGTTTCAAGCTGCTCCTTCAATGGTGTTATTTCCTCTGGGAAAAACTCTTCCCAGAACATATATTCTTCGAAAGCCTCTAACTGGTTGTGAGCACAGATTATTAATGAATTCATTTCATACTGAGGAAAGGGATTATCGAAAGTCGCCGTCTGCTTGAAGTCACGATTCGTTGTGGAATGATTCTTTGTAAGCAATAACGCTTTTGTAAGCTGATCGATACTTTTCTTGAATGTGATGCACAATATTATCGAGACAGCCTAGATCCCAAACGACTTCACCCCTATGAGGGTAAAAAGCGAGATCTGTGATGTGTTTGCTCAAGTAGCAGATGGTCTTCCAATCATTGGAGGAAATATCAATGACGGAAGAAATGTCGAATCTGTAAGACTCCCATCAGTCCACGGCACTCTGAATATCCAAGTTCTATAGTTAAAAAATTACCATCTACAGTAAAACCATTCAAGTCGATAACACAGCATGCATGAGTAGTAAAGGATCACAGGATAAGTCCTGTAGACATGGAAGCTCATTACAGCATACACGATTCCTATTCATCAAATGAGTTCATCATTCACACATGATACGTGCAGACTTAGCTTATCTCCACCGACTCATCAAAATCCAACTTTTCAATTCCTTTCAATATAGGATAACCATACTTCTGGGCCACTAGAACAAGCCACTCGTACAACTTTATCAAGACTAGCTGTAGGCAACTGATGCAAGATGATGTCCAGAAGTAACTCTTCTAATAATCCTGGATAAACAGTTAGCTGTTCATCAGGCTGCACATTCCAATGGAAGGTCTCGAAACCTGCGTTGGAGAGATAGGACATGGATTTTTATTCGCCAATCGTGAGAATTAATCTATCTATCAGATACCATTCTTATACCGAAAACATGTAGCCCCGCTCCCTCGAAACACCCCCAGGGAGAGGTTTTTTCATCTGCTCTTCAGCGGGAGGATAACAAAAGTTTTTTTTTTGCTGCTATTGCATAATTTTGCATTTCCCATAAATTAATGATTTCCCATAATTTTGTGTGTTCCATAATTTAACGATTTCCCAACCGATTACTTAACTACTGACAGGGTAATTTATTTCCCTAACAGCACGACTTTCTATATGATTTGAATGTTTGGAGCTCTGCGTGGACGCATACCCCTGGAAATGTGTATGTAATTGGCATACCCCTTGTATAGATAGATAAGGATTGTATAGAAATTACTACGGAAATGCTTAGAGCTGGGAATGTTTCGGTTACCAGTTGGATGATTGAACTTTTGAATATCTTTATTGATAAAGGCATGGTTCCTAAGGATTTTACCAGAGCTATTATTATCCCTATTTTCAATAAAGGTGATCGCAGTTCTTGTGATAACTATAGGGGTATCAGCCTACTCTCTGTTCCAGGGAAAGTTCTTTGCATGATTGTGCTTAATAGAATTAAGAATCTGGTTGACATACAATTGCGTGATGAGCAATGGGATTCAGAAAAGTAGGGGATGTGTGGATCAGATATTGTCACTTAGGCAGATTCTTAAGAAATGTTTAGAGTTTCAGAAACCTTTGGTTGCTAGCTTTGTTGATTTCAAAAAGGCTTTCGACTGTGTTGATCATCATAATTTGTGGTTGATTGTGCGATCATATGGTATACCAGACAAGTTAGTTAACATTATGAAAGCTCTCTATAATAACACTGAGTCGTGTGTGAGAGTTGATAAGGCTTGTAGCAATTGGTTTAGCATTACTTCTGGTGTTCGACAAGGGTGCATTTTGTCTCCTTTTCTCTTTAGCTTGGTTATTGATTATGTTATGCGAAATTCACTTCAAGGGAAAGATTTTGGCCTTAAATGGACTGGAGATACGAAAATGTCTGATTTAGATTATGCTGATGATTTAGCCCTTTTGGCAAATGATGTTGATGAGATGAACTCTTTCATTCGAGCTGTTGATGAGACTGGTAGTAGAGTAGGTTTGGTTATAAACAGAGAGAAAACTAAAGTGATGAAAGTTGGTCAGGCAGGATGTGATTCAGTTCATCTGAATGGTTGCAATCTTGAGCAGGTGTCACAGTTTAATTATCTTGGGAGCTATATGTAATAGATAGTGGTGATGTGCGGCATGAGATTAACAGACGAATAGGGATTGCTTCCGGGACTTTTAAGAATATATGGAGATTGTGGAGAAATAGGCGTATACACCTAAAGACTGAAATTAGACTGTATAATAGTTTGGTTCTTTCTAGGGTTAGTTATGGTAGTGAAACTTGGACGCTGTGTAAACAAGATAACAGGAAACTAGATGCTTTTCATTCTAGATGCTTGCGTAGTATCTTGGGTATTAGGTGGTTTAACTTTGTAACTAATGATGAGGTTAGGCAAAGGAGTCTGCAACCTTCTTTAAGCAGCATATTGTGCAGAGAGAGACTCTGCTGGTTTGGCCATGTTGCCCGTATGGATAATTATAGATTGGCGAATAGGGTTATGAACAGTGTGCCTAGAGGCCTCAGAAGGAGGGGGAGACCTAGGATGCGGTGGGCAGACAATGTCAAACAGGACCTTGTTAGAATTTGTGTGCAGTGGCCTGATGCGGCAGATGTAGCTCAGGACAGATATGCTTGGAGAACTAAATTGCACGGTCTGGTTTGATCTACGTAGCCCATGGCTGCTTGAGGATGATGATGATGAAAGGTTCTAATGTGTCTGAACACACAGATCATCGTAAGCTCTTGGAAATGGGCCTCCTCTGTCGCAGACCCATTCATGTGCCTATGCTCACAGCTGTTTACCGTCGTCAATGCTTGCAGTGGGCACGTAATCATCAACATTGGATGATAGAAGATTGGAAGAGGGTCGCTTGGTCAGACAAATCCCGTTTTTTGTTATACCATGTAGACGGACGAACTCGAGTGCGATGTTTATCCACGGAAGCCTTCTCACCTGGATGCAATGTGGGAAGGATCCACGGAGGGAGTGTGATGGTCTGGACAATATTTTCTTGGGGAACACTTGGAACAATTATCCCTATAGAGCAAACTCTAACAGCTGTCACCTACCTGAACATCATGGCTGACCAAGTACATCCCTTTATGACGACTGTATTCCCTAGCGGAGATGGCATCTTTCCACAAGACAATGCCCCATGTCACACTGCCTAGAAGGTTGAGGAATGGTTCCTAGTACATGATGAGGAATTCCATTTAATGTAATGGCTCCCAAATTCGCCAGATTTGAATCCTATCGAACATTTGTCGTTTGAGTTGGAGAAACGGGTACGAGCAGCATCACCCCAACTACGTAATTTACGGGAACTGCGTGATTCTCTGTTGCTGTCATGGTACCAGATACCAAGCGAAACCTACCAACATCTCGTTGAATCTATGCCTGATCGGGTGAGAGCTCTTTTGGCGGCGAGAGGATGACCTACATCATATTAGGTAGGTGGTTTTAATGTTTTGGCTGATCGGTGCTTCAGAACTAAATAATATTTTCATTTACCATATTTATGTCAAATGTAAATAAAAAAATTAATTCCTATTATAAAGGACCAATAGGCAAATAGAGAATACTTTACATGGGATATATATTGCCAAACATAACAGATTAATCTTGCTCAATTCAGCAGTATGAAATAGAATTTGTACAGTCACAATTTCAGGTCATTTTTAAATATCTTGATTTAAAAGAAACAATTCTGAAATAGTTAATAATGACGCAGATGTTAATTTTAGTAGTAAGATAGAATTTGCTTTCTGTGTTGCCGAGCAAGAACGAAAAAAAGGTTATTGGGAAACTATATCGATGCTACTTTATAATTTCAAACATAATTACCAAAGAGTATTACTTTTGTTGCAATTTATGGCTCAGATTTAAAAATCTAGTAAAATATTTTGTGAAATAATCAACTAGACCTATTGATAGGAAGTATATATGAAGTCGACTTTTATATCATCTGTATTTGCAATAGTGAATACATGCTTCAAAGCAAACAATTTTAGAAGAATTTGCTTCCGACACTAATATTTATTTGCTAAACAAGTATTTCTCAACCGTAGTAATGCAAACATTTTTAGAAAATAAAATCAAAGAAATGTTTTGTATTAATTAAAGAAAAAAAATATAAAATGAAGAATTTTTTTTTTACATTAAAAAAGGAAATTTGAAGACCGTACTTAGAGGGGTGCCACTAAAAATCGTGCTCAGGGAGCCGCAAAAACTGCAGACTGTATAGGGGGTCAGCCAGCAGAAAATATTTGAGAAACATTGTGTTAAAAGAACGCATTGCTTTAAATTTACCCAAAAAAATCAGTGACCTCTTTTTTTTATTAACGAGTTTGCCTGTAGGATAACCTCTCTGTCAGCATAAATAGTTTATAGCAATATCTGTGGTGTCACATCTCACTCTAAGTTAATCGCTACTGATTTATTGTCTTTTGCATGAAGAATGAAATATGAGTCTAAGAGATTTTCACCTGTACTTCATAAAAATATTACCTTCAGAAATGAAATAATGCTTAGAAGTGAAATGTACGATTTTATCCAAATTTGTGGAGTCATCTACAGTTGGTAATATCTGCACGAAGGATAAAACGTCCCAGATTAAAGGCAGTCAAGATCTATTTAATATTTGCTCCAATCATTCATATTTCCACATTAATGATGCATTATTGTAAAATTAAAGTCATAAATGAAATGAAGTTTGGTCTACAATGATAGAAAAATAGTTCCCATCATCTGATACAAAATAGCCATAATTAATAATAGTTGTTTGGTGACAACACGGATCTCTGATTGACCAACAACAACGACATGACTGACAAATGCTTAGCTAGCAAAGGTAACACTATAATTCGTTTCAGGTGAGAATTTTTAAAATACGTATTTGAAACATTGTGTACCAATCTTAATGAAAATAGGTATCAGACAATTTGAACTCTTTGTGTGTTAATAATTATTTTTGGATCATGAATTGTCGCTAATAGGGTGGTCATATGTATAGATAGTCATCAATGGTGGACATTAATATAACTACTTGGAAGACTCGGGTAAATAATAAAGTTATTAAAAGTAAAATGTAAAAATAATCAGAAACCTTTGTTAGTAGAGAGGAGGGGATGAAATTCTTTTCCTGATCATGAATCATGGATAAATTATACAGCTACAGCGTTGGTAGATCAGGTGATATATCTCCCGGTCACAGGATTTTTTAGTAATAAATTCAATATAAAATTCAAAACAGAAATACTAAGAACAATATAATTTTTAGTAAATATCGCCATGACGAAATATTGAAATTTGCTCAAAATTAATGTAGAGGAAGGAAATTAAACATTACCAACGATTTCTGATATAGGAAGAAAACTGCCTCCATATAAACGGATTTAAAACCAAATCAGTGGTCACCTAAATAAAAAATCATATATAATAAATATCAAGAGATACTTTTAATAATAGAGAAGACTTGTAGAAATCAACATGTTCAAGATATCGTTCTTATTATAGCGAATTATAAAATCATATTTGCATTATTCTAAGGTAAGTACTACACAATTTCCGAAAAATCATTTTTTCGAAAGTTTGTAATTCAAACTTTTAACGAAAAAACATTTTTTTTAAACATCAAGATAGGCAAAACTGCACATTTGCCTTCAGTCAACTGTACCTTACCTCAGTTAATGTATACAAATAATATTTAAGAATTTCGATTCATTACCATAAAATTTCAATCTTATGTGGTCAGTAAACACAAAACCTAAATTTTCACCAACTTTGAAGACAATAAACTCGGTAATTTCTTTTACACATACATCTTTGCATGATATGCATTTTTTATTACTCGTACAAAGTAGCGATTTCATCATTGATCGTCTGTAATTTTTCCAGACTATGCTTAATCTTGTTTATAAGCTTCTATGGCCGACTGGTTAGCACGCTTGGCTACTGATCTAAGGGACCTGGGTTCGAGCCCCGGACTTAGGCATGGATGTGTGTGTCGTTTTTCTGCTGAGGTCCTGCCATCCTCTCAGACCTTCTACTCTGGCATATAAACTGACAGGCTCCTGTCAGACCTCTGTGGCAAGCAGCTGCTTGAGGGGGTATTTATTTTATTTATTTAATTTGGAACCGGCAACCGTAACTTGCTACAATGGTCGCTCTCCGCTCCAAAAATACCATTTAAATTCACTAATCAAAATAAAATATCTGTCGTTCACCATAAAAGCGGATTTACGGTTAATTAAATATTATTTTAGTACGCTTTTACATTTTTTTTGATGTAGTATTCGGAGAGGGGGGGAAGAAATGTGGTGTGTGGTTCGTAATCAAAACAGGTCACGTGACAAATCTAAACTTCAGATGAATTAGTTTCCCTCCCCATATCTAAGGGTGATAAGTTGCCGAGAAACAAATCAATTTAAGCTTCATTAAAGACGGCTTGAATAAAAATAACTTCTTCGTATATATATATTCAAATAAATTCTAGCGTATAAAATGAAAAATCGTGAAGGTAAGAATAGAATTGAGATGCCCTAAGCTCGAAGATTTTCATCCAGTTTTCTTTTGGACACGCCCCCTTTGGTGCCATAAAAGCCATTTCCAGTTGGAGTTTTGTGCGCGTTTATTTCGCAATGACTCTCGAGCGATTGCCTTCATCATGTTGGTATTTGGCCCATCGATTCCTCATATGAAAGTGCGTGTCCTCTTCCATGTATTTGTACTTGGAACATGAAATTTTTTATCTCTAGTAGGTCGCGTTTTTGATAAGATAGCCTATAAGATAGCGAAGTAGTTGATTGCCACCATACCGATCCCCTTTGCATAGTGCTTTCCCCCCTATGTCACAATCGTCCACGTTGCCTTCTGGACTTTGACCCCATATTTCGCAACCGACCGGAAATTGGCCCGTGTTGTTCCACGTTGTCTTCTGAACTTTGACCTCTATGTCGCAATCGACCGGAAATTGGCCCCAGTGTCGCAACTGTCGTGGCATTAATAATTCATAATTAATAATTCATAAGTAATAATTCATAATTAAAAAATTCCTCCCCTTTTAACCCCTGGTGCTATCTAGTTTTTAACTCTAATTTTAAGCCCCCCTTCTCGAATAGTCTCGATTTTTCTTTATTTCAGACTCACCTTTTATTTTAAAACCTCGATTTTGCAAACCCCCTGGTTGGCCCACCTATATTTTAAGCCCTCCTTCTCGAATAGTCTCGATTTTTCTTTATTTCAGACCCCCCAATGGTTGACTTATATTTTAAACCCTCCACTTGCAAACCCGCTGGTTGACCTATATTTTAAGCCCTACCTATATTTTAAGCCATGGATTTTGCAAACCACCTGGTTGTGCTATATTTTAAACCCTACCTATATTTTAAGTCATGGATTTTGCAAACCCCCTGGTCGACCCACCTATATTTTAAGCTCCCCTTCTCGAATAGTCTCGATTTTTCTTTATTTCAGACTCACCTATATTTTAAGCCCTGGATTTTGTAGACCCCCTGATTGACCCACCTATAATTTAAGCCCCCTCTTTCCCTCGGATTACAAGTCTCAGAATAATTCCGCAGAAAAGAATGACACAAGTCTCAATTGTAAAAATCTACTCTCAAAGTTGTATTCTTATTAATTAAAACCCTTTCTATTAAAAGTTACCTCTATTAAAAATCTTTTGGTATTCATTTTGCCAGGACTGCTAAACGATTCCCTTTTATTAAAACTCCTTGGGTATTTATTTTTTCCAACCCCGTTAATCGATCCCCTAGTAAGTAAAAACTCTCACTCACCTTTATTAAAAATCACTCCAAAGTCGGAATAAAACGTTGTAAATCAGTTTACTCTAGATGCGTTTAATCGGAAAAAAAATCATTCCATTGCTAAGAGTGATTCGGTACCTCCACGTTAATTTCGGGAAAAAGCCTCATCGGATCGAAGGTCCACGTATTTTACTAGAAGAATAACACAGTAACTGTTCCACAGAAAAATTAATAAAATTTGGTTTAAATTATTCGTAGGACTTGTATATAAGATCTACCTTTAGACGTTCAACAGTCTAAAAGTTTTCAAAGACCGTTATCAGTGTATCGGAAATCGTACGTTACCTGTTGACATCCTTCAGATCGTTTATCAGTGGGTAGCAACAGCACTTTCGCCACATCACACGATATGGTGCAATCCTTTATCAGCTGGAAGGTCAAAAGGTCAAATGTCCAGCGCTTCACTGTGTCTGCATTTGACGCTGATAAGGTTTAAAAATAGATGTTTCCTAGAATCCACATTGCGCAACAGTCAAAGTCGAGTGGGAGAGGGGGTATATAAACACCGACTTCTCAGCGACTGTCACTGTGTTCTTCATCTGTCACTTTGCTACCTGTCAGCCCTGCTCGCTCTCCGATCCTTCTCTACCTGCCAGTCCTGCTTGCTCGTCGATCCTTCTCTACCTGAGATGTCCACTATGCGAGAATTTTCCCATGCGGGATCCTCAACCGATACCAGGTAAATGAATTTTTATTTAATGTTGTCCTTAAGATGCTCAACTGAATCACCTACTAACGTACAATATAGATTGTTATATTTGTTTCTAACTAGTAAAGTCATTTTATTCTAAACGATAATTTTCAAACTTTAGTTAAATATTAGATTTTTTTGATCAAGCTAGTAAAGTGTGCTTTTATTACAACATAACTGTTCTAAGATAAATATCATGTAAAGTACTGCATATTCTGAGACTAAATTATCTATCCAGGTCTGATGCTGGTCCTTCCACTGATGCCGACTGCTTTGAAGAGCTACTCACGGCAGTGCGCACTCTAGAGGCGGCAGCCAAAAGACCTTCCACACCTGAGCTTACTACACAACCAAAGAACGTTTGTCTACTCTAACAGGGAGGCATGGAATTAAGGCAAAGGACATCGAAACTTTCCCTCAAGAAGCGTCGTCAGTCCACTGTCGCAGCGGGTATGGGAAATCCCTACGTCACCGTCGTACCCTTAACTGCAACCAGGTAAATGAAATTTTATTTAATATTGTCCTTAAGGCGCTCAATTGAATCACTTACTAACGTACAATATAGAGTTTTATATTTGTTTCTGTTTTTCTAACTAGTAAAGTCGTTTTATTCTAAACGATAATTTTCAAACTTTAGTTAAATATTTACCTAGATTTTTGCGCAAGCTAGTAAAGTGTGCTTTTATTACAACATAACTGTTCAATATAGAGTTTTCTAACTAGTACAGTCGTTTTATTCTAAATGATAAATTTCAAACTTTAGGTAAATATTAGTTTTTTTTTGATCAAGCTAGCAATGTTGCCTTTTCATTTTCTGTTCTAAGATAAAAACACGTAAAGTACTGCATATTCTGAGACTGAATTATCTTTCTAGGTTTCACAATGCACCCGCCGATCTCATTAACGCAGGCACCGTGATGGATGCAGCTGTCAAGAGAGTTTCAGCCGGCCCTGCTGGCTCCTCCTGGCTCCTCCGACGCTCCTGCCTCATCTGACGTCACGTCGGTGTTCTCTGCTGGCCCCTCCGTCGCAAATGGGTAAATGAAATTTTATTTAATGCTGTCCTTAATGTGTTCAACTGAATCACTTACTAACGCACAATATAGAGTTTTATATTTGTTTCTACCCTGTCATTTTATTCTAAATGATAATTTTGAAACTTTAGTTAGTTTTTTGATCAAGCTGTGTGAAGTAAATGTAATTTCATTTAATGCTGAGTTACCCTTAAGGTGCTCAACTGAATCACTTACTAACGTACCGTTCAATATAGAGTTTTATATATGTTTCTACCCTCTAAAGTCATTTTATTCTGATGATAATGATAATTTTTAAACTTTAGTTAGATGTTTTGCTCAAGCTAGTAAAGTATGCTTTTATAACAACTGTTCAGTTCAATGTATTTGTTTTCTACCCTGTAAAGTCATTTTACTTTTTTATTCTAAATGATAATTTTCAAAACTTTAGTTAAATATTTACTTAGAATTTTGATCAAGTTAGTAAAGTGTGCTTTTATTACAACTGTTCAGTTCAATGTAGATTTCTCTACCCTGTAAAGTCATTTTACTTTTTATTCTAAATGATAATTTTCAAACTTTAGTTACTTAGTATTTTTGATCAAGTTAGCAAACTGAAGCATGTTACCTTTTCATTTTCTGTTCTAAGATAAAAAAAAATGTAAAGTACTGCATATTCTGAGACTAAATTATCTATCCAGGTCTATCCCTTCCATTGGTGCCAGCGTTCTGGTCCGTGTTCCCGTCTCCTCCGACATAAGGACATCATTCACTGTCGCCGCTGGTACCTCCACCACTACCAGGTAAATGTAATTTTATTTAGTGTTGCCTTAAGGCGCTCAACTGAACCACTTATTAACGTCCAATATAGATTTTTATATTTGTTTCAACCCTGTAAAGTCATTTTTATTCTAAATGATAATTTTCAAACTTTAGTTAAATATTAGATTTTTGATCAAGTTAGCAAACTGAAGCATATTGGTTTTTCATTTTCTGTTCTAAGATAAAAAAAACATGTAAAGTACTGCATATTCTGAAAAATAAATTATCTCTCTAGGTCCGCATTCTCCAACGTTCCTGTCAGTGCAACCACCTCTGGCGGCAGCTCTACAGAGTCTCCCCACTACACTGTGTCACACACTCGGCGGTACAACTCGACAAAATTCAAGACAGAATTCGTCTCCACGAGTGTGCGACTTGGAGGTATGGAGAATGTGGAACCTTATAATTTCCTCCCGGTCCTACACGACCTGCATGAGAAAATGTTGGCTGCCGTCATCCCCACAGGGGAGTATAGTCATGTTCGGCTATGTTTACGCTACCGGGATTTGAAAACCCCCGTCAACTTGGCTCTAATTCGGCGTAATGCCCTGATGGGGGAGAGATTCATGGCTGCACTAGACAAAGTAGTGCAGTCGAATGAGTCTCCGGGAACGAACTGGAGTTCGACTTTGTGTGTGCCGACCTGGACCGGGTCGGCAGCGGTAGAGGTATTGGGAGACGTGCAGGACCTGAGAAGCGCAACCTCGTGGATGTCCAGTCTTTCGTCTGCAATAAGAGAGCCATCGTGAGAATCATCAACCGTGACGAGATTTGTCTAGCAAGAGCTCTCGTCGTCGCACGAGAGCTCTGCTTGAAAAATAAATGGTTGGCAAACAACTATTCGAAAATTGTTGATTATCGCTACCCTTTACAACGCCAAGAATCCCGTCAACTTCACCAGGATGTGGGTATTCCCGAGGGTCTCTGTGGACTCCCGGAAGTCCGTCTCTTTCAAGCTCACCTGACACAATTCAGGATTGTAGTGTATTCTGCTGACGATGCCTTCCTTCCCATCTTCATTGGTCCCGAAGGCGGGGACAACCTTTATTTATTGTTAAGTGCGGGGCATTACGACGTGATTACCAAGCCATCAGGGTTTTTCTGGGTTAGGCAGTTCTGCCATAAGTGTCTAAAGGGGTTAAATACAGAGGGGCACGTTTGCAATTGAACCTGCAACAGGTGCCTGTCAGTCGATGTGCTTCATACACGGGAGCTGTTGCTTTGCACGGTGTGCTGTGTGTATTTGCGCGGGACTGAATGCTTTCAGGTGCTCCTGCTGAAGGCATGTCAGACACGGCATCGCTGTGTTAAGTGCATTAGCATTTACGACCCCCTAAAAAAGCACGTTTGCAAGGCTGACACCTTAAAATTCGTCTAGCCCTGCAAAATTGACCCTGTCAGTCAGACTTACCTCTATTTGACGTAGAGACTGTGCAGTGTGCCGACGGGTTGCTGAAACCGATACTATGATTGGTCACATACCAAGTGGACGATGAGTGGGTTTACGTCTCATTCCCGGAAACGGACGCCTTTATGGATTAGATTCTGACTGAAGAACGTCCTGGGGTTCAAAGATTCAAGGACACCACAGTCCTCACACATAATCTGAAAGGCTTTGACGGCATGTTCATCCAAGGGTATTCCGCGGGAAGCCCAAGGGTATTCAGCCCAAGGGTATTCCGCGGGAAGTTTCTGCAAAAGAATACCCTCGGTGTGTGTCCCGTCCAAGGGTATCATTAGTTACCTGTACAGAAAATTTTTAAAACCGGATCTCGTGTTCGATGGATCCAAGATTTTAGGTATCTTTTTACCTGGCCGTAAAACAAGGTTCATCGACACGTTATCCTTTATTCAGGATCCTCTTCACGAAGATCCTTTATTCAGGATCCTCTTCACGATCATTCACGAAGAAGAAATCAGAAGAATTATCCTTTATTCAGGATCCTCTTCATGATCATTCACGAAGACCTTCAACTTGGAGACGGTGAAAGGCTTTTTCCCCTTTAAATTCGTGAAGGAGGAAAATCTACAATATGCAGGACCCATCCCTGATCAGCTTTTTTTCCAGCCGGAAGACATGGAGCCTGAAACTCTGTCAGCATTCAACGAGTGGTATGCCGCAGCAAGCCTTGAACCCTGGGATTTTCAACAGCAGCTTCTGTATTACTGCAAGGCAGATACAGAGTTGTTGCGGCGAGGCGCCCAAGCTTTCCGTGAGGAATTTTTAAATCTCACAGGTGTAGACCCATTTGCACGTGACCTGACTATTGACGGCGCTTGTCTTCTCATTTTCCGCAGGAAGTTTCTGCAAAAGAATACCCTCGGTGTGTGTCCCGTCCAAGGGTATTCGGCAAGTAATGACCGGCAGTCCTTGAAAGCTCTCGCGTGGTTAGAGCATGAGGCTTCCAAGGACAATATTGAAATTCAAACTGCGCGATCACCTGGAGGTGAGTATAAGATAGGGCAGTACAAATTGGATGGCGTGTGCCACAGTACCCGTTGTTATTACGAATTTTTAGGGTGTTACTATCATCATTGCATGAAATGTTTCAACCCTGAGAAAATAGATCAGTGCACGAGAAAACCATTTGGTCTGCTAAACACCCGGACCATGGATCGTCTTGAGACCTTGAAAGTGCTGATGAACGGGTACACATGCAAAATCATGTGGAACACGAATTCGACGAGTTAATGCACAAAAACCCACCCGTCGCATTAATTTATAAATCCGTCGAGCCTATCAGGCGTATAGGGGCCCGTGACTACCTCTATGGAGGGCGCGTGGAGGTGTTTTCCATCTTTGCATCGGCGGACCTAGGATGTAGCCTTAACTACGTTGATTACAACAGCCTGTACCCTTATGTTTGCAAGAAGGCTCCATTTGGTAAAGGTCACCCGGTTCGGATCACCTCTGATTTCGCCACGGACCTCGACCACTATTTTGGCATTGCACATGCCACACTGTTAGCCCCCGACGATTTGTTCATCCCTGTACTGCCCTACAGGTGTAATGGGAAGCTGCTTTTCCCCTTTGCAGGAGCTGTGCGGATGGTCAGCTGTCACCCCCTTGTCAGCACACCGTGAACCAGCGCGCATTGACAGGATCTTGGCCAATGTTTGAAATTTATGCTGCGATGCATGTTGGATACAAACTTCTTCAGTTCCACGACGTGTGGCACTTTAACACCATCCTGCAATATGATCCTGCAACAAAAAAGGGAGGTGTCTATGCTGGGTACATAGATACTTTTCTGGGGCTGAAGCAGCGCTACTCCGGGTTTCCCCCTGACGTGCAGACCGAGGAGCAAAAGGAAGCCTTCTGTGAGGCCTTCTTCCAGGCGGAGGGGGGTTCGGATCCTCCCCTCGGAAGTTGAAAAAAATAGCCTTAAGCGTACACTTTCCAAAGTCTTGCTTAATTCGTCATGGGGGAAGCATGCGCAGAACATGAGTCGAACCCAGACGACCATTGTGAGTTGTCCTGTCAAGTACATGGAACTCTTGACGGACGCATCGCTAGTTATCACTGATGTCGCCGTTATCAGTGATCAGGCCGTGCTTGTCACTCACAAGCCGGCGGAGTCTGCCACTACAGCGAACACCCGTGGAAGCCTGATTCTCGCCGCAATGGTGACGAGTCATGCTAGACTAAAACTGTACGAGCTTCTATCAAAATTAGACAGTCGTGCAATGTATTCTGACACGGATTCAGTAATTTATACAACGTCTCCTCGTGACACCTACACACCACCACAAAATCCCTTTCTCGGAGGTCTCGTAGATGAAATTTCTTCAAAGTATGGCTCCGGTGTACACATCACTGACTATGTTAGCACCGGAGCCAAAAGTTATTCCCTTCGGCTGAGCAACGGGGATGAAATTCTTCGCGCCAAGGGCATATCACTCACGAAGAAAAACCGGTGCACATACAATTTTGAACTTCCAAAATCCATGGTGCTAGGGAACTCCCCAACCAGCGAGACCTTCGAAGTCCCTTTCAATGTAATTCGTAATAAAGTGGATGGGTCACTTACGAATAAGCCCATGGTGAAAAGGTTTAAGGCTAACCTCGATAAGCGGTATCTCAGCACGGGTTCAACTCTTACTGTACCTTATGGTTACAATGACCTGGGCCTGGATACCCTTATCCAACTCATGGATGAGTAAATGTACAGTAAAAAACTTATTTATTTCACCCTGTTCATTGTACAGTTTTCAACTCATTTCATATTATTTATTTCATTGTACAGTTTTCAACTTATTTATTTCATATTACACCTTTATTTCAATGTACAGTTTTCAACTTATTTATTTCATATTACACCTTTATTTCATTGTACAGTTTTCAGCTTATTTATTACACCTTTATTTCATTGTACACCTTTATTTATTATTTCAATGTACACCTTTTATTTCAATATCCTTAATGGATCTTAATCATTATTTCAATGTCCTTAATGGACCTTTTTTAAATTATTTCAGTATCCTTAATGGATCTTAATCATTATTTCAATGTCCTTAATGGGCCTTTTTTAAATTATTTCAGTATCCTTAATGGATCTTAATCATTATTTCAGTGTCCTTAGGGGACTTTATTTCAGTGTCCTTAGCGGACTTTAATTATTATTATTATTTCAGTGTACTTAGTGGACTTTAATACGCCACTCATAATACCCTCACACTCGGCGTCGTCAGCAGTTTTTGAAACTTGTATTTTTGAAATCTACAATATGTTACTGTCCAGCATTGGCTATGTCATGTGAATTGTTTTACTGTCCAGCATTGGATATGTCAAGTGAATTGTTTTACTGTCCAGCATTGGATATGTCATGCGAAACCAACAGTGGATCTGTCATGTGAACTTTTTAATAAAAAAGGTTTCAAAAAATCCGTCTCTTTATTTCTCAGCACTGGAAGACACTATGGTGGTAGAAAGCAAGAGGTAACTTTGTTTTTCAGGGTTGGGTTGTTTTACCTCTGAGCGGCACTTTTTTGCACACCATGGGCTAAATGGCCAGGTCACATGGACCCCGAAGGCTCAGAGAAGGTTGGGGGAGGGGACCCACTGGAACAGCTGTTGGGAGACAGATGGTAGCCTCCCGTCAAGGCCATCCAGCATGTTCTTTAACGTGCACAGGGTATGGCTCTCCCGCACACGGGGCCACGGCTTAACGTCCCATCCGACGGACGGCGGCCTTTCCAAGCCCAGCGGTGTCCCCTACTGACCATGGGCAGGGCGGGGAAATTTTGCGGAGATAAATCTCAACGCTGACCCAGCTGAGACTCGAACCTGGGAACTACAGATTACGAGCCTGGCGCGCTACCGACTGAGCCACCCCCGCCCCTTGTTTTTCAGGTGCTCCGTAAGTCTTATCAGTGATCTGCACAGTGCGATGCTCCCCTCCAAGTCTCGCTGCTGCAGCAGCGTTCTCATTGCCCCGCCCATCGACACTAACGCCCTCTGCTGTACTCCTGAGTGTAGCAGCACGCGTACATCCGAGCGCAGTCGTGCAGATCACTTCCGGGTTTGGGTGTCAAACATTGAATGAACCATCCGTGTGAAAACATTGAATGGGAAGAGACGTAAAAATGGCAAGAGGCATATTATCAATTCTACTTTCTTTTATTGGATACAGATATTTAATACATGGTTTTTAACACAAGTCTTGAAGCACACAAGTCTTGGAAAGTTTTTTTACAGATATTTTCAATACGCCATCCACTCGGATAATTTTCTTTTCTTACGTCGGGTGGGAACAGCAATGTCTTTTGGGGGACGCTCTTCAGCTATAGTGCTTTGGGGGATCTTGATTTTTACTTCCTGTGGAGTGTCAAGCTGTTTTGAGAATAACAAATAATTTTTCAAAGCAGTCAGATACTTTTCAGACTTATCGTCAGCATCACCAGACTCCAATATTTTCTTCATCTCTGAGTCTAAATCACACACTTTTTTTCTTATGTTTTTCCTCTGCACTGCTTTCACTGAAATCATTTTTTTTTCTAAATAACGAGACCAGCAGGGGGAAGGCAGCAGTCAATAGTGGTATAATGAACCCTGAACCACGTTGTAGGAGACGTTTCTTGTGGCACACAGATGTACGCTTGGTCGCTAAACTCCTTATGACCGTCTTGTGCTGGGGTAAATTCTTTAATACTCGATGGGAGACAGGTATGTTGCCTTTTAAGAAATTGAAACACACTTCACATAGAGCATACATCTGGGGGTCGGAGATGTGTTTCAACAGAGCTGCACGCTGCTTTCCCCCTAGTTTCGGTAAGCACTGAAGGAACGAACCTTGAGATTTAACTTTCATTTGGAATGTAAAGTATTTCGGGTTCTTCTGATGGAAGAATCTTTGCACGGAGCCTTTCAGTATCTAACGTTCTGGAATGAAGGTCAACACACAAATAGCCACAGGTTGCTTGTGTAGCTAACCTATAAGCATCCATCAGGAGTTTAGATTGATGGGGGAACACTTGTCTCGCCAGGTGGGTTATTTGTGAAGCATCCCGACAGTTGCGAAATAAAAACATGTAGTGAGCATTGAGCGATATAGTCCTCGAATGTCTTCCCTTTAAAACAGATTTTGTAATATCAGGACAATCGTGATATTTTTATGATGACCCCCACGAATAAACAATTGTGATATGCGTTCACTGGCTACAGACTGTTCCATCAGGTCATCCAGTACCAGAAGTGTAGGTCTGAGGGGATCAAATTCCAGATCCGTAGGTAGTCCTTCATAAAATTCCACTGTTTTCTTGAAGGGTTCAAAGGCAGGCGCCACTCCCCATAGCAGTAAACGACACGTTGGGGTGGGGGTTCGAATACTTGATCGCCTTCTTTGATAAGTTTCAGAGTGAAAGTCGTCTTTCCACACTGTGAAGGAGCAGCAATTATAATATTTGAAGGAGTTCGGAGAGCCATTGCAACACCATGCAGTCGTTAAAGTCTACTCGACACGTGTAATCACGATGCAGTACTGTGGGAAGAGTCGAACCACACGCTCTTTTGAACAGGAAATACAGACAGTGAGCACCGCAAGTATCTCCCAGGGGGTCCTGCAGAGGTATCAAAGGATGTAAGACGTGACGTATGCCTAGTCGACTGTAGTATTCTTGCATGGAGACATCGGGACTCGTACCCAGGTGGTCAAAGTGATCCACGTGCATTCCTTTCTTGTAAAGTGCTATCCAGTGGGCTCCAGGCAGGTAGGATGGATCGGTATTGTGGATAAACAAGGCTTCTGATTGGGTGATTCTGCTAGGTAGTCTGTCACGGGGGAACACTCCAAGACTTGTGGGTAACATCGAAAGGATGGATTCTAGCTGATAGGTATTCATGAGCTGTAGTCAAACAGGACTTTACGATCCAGTGGGATTTCCAACAAATTCTGGTATTCGGCATACAGGATCACAGTGACCAATGCGGGTAGCGGCTTGGCAAACTTTAATTCGACTCTCACACTCCCACTCTTTATTAAAGAAGACACTTGATTGCATTCACGTTGCTCGGGGGTCAATTGGAATCCGAACAATGTAAAACCTTCTCCATAGGCTTTTCGCGATAAGTTAATACCACTAAAAGATTTCCAGGCATCCACAGCTTCCAATAATCCTTGGTAACAGCGGAGATAGCGCCCATTCGCAAAGTCGGGGGTGTAGGACTGGTGATCGCTGTCAATGTGAAGGCTGATGTAGTTTAAGTCGAAATGTTGGAAGTTGAAGGGATTTTTTTTCGTACGATCCATTCAGGCTGGTACTTTCCACCATACCCAGTACCAGACGTACGGGGAGCTGACCTAGAAATAAATTGTCATGGTTCACACTCGTCAGACCCGAAGCGATGGAAAACATACGTAAATCCGTTCTTCACAGAGGGTACTTGGCACTCTCTGAACTCAGCAGGCGAGCGTGTGCGAGGATGACTCCCGAAGTGGGTTTGACTTTACGCACGAAAAATTCGGCTTCCTCTATTTGTACTTTGTAAGAGGGGTCCACTTCACCTGTCACGAGACAGAATTCAGGCTTGGATCTCAATAAACGCAGTCTCAGTTCGACTTGATTGAGTAGGTAACGAACTTGATTAAACAGGTCGGCGTGGATCCACGAGATGAGTTCGATACCTGTTGGTTTGACGTACCCCTTGCGCTGGTGCCATCCCTCATTCTCCCGGTTGGTCAGTTCCATTTTACCGGGGGTGTCGAGGTACCAGAGCGAGGTGCTGAGTTGACTTCGTGTGGCATCGGTACCGTAATTCAATAGAGTCTCCAGGTACGCCCTGTAGGGGTACAGGGTGTGAGAAGCACTCACTAGGTGATCGTTGAGGAAGACATCTACCTGGCTGAAGAGGGCGTGGAAGAAATGATTGCAGGGAGCAATCACTTCCGACGGTGCTGTACCATCGGATTTTACAATTTTCAAGACGATACGTAGGTGACATTGGGATAGATCATTGTAATCGTCTGTTCCCTTCACGATGAATTCGAGTGGAGCATTACCTTCCAAGGAAGCCACAGATAAATAATTGACATAACAGCCTCTTTCTAATTGTGAGACCGTGGGAGGGATCAGAAACAGGTCCAGTTCTGAATTGGCACAATCGCCAGAATCAGCGTGAATTTTCTGAATGCTCATGATGAAAACACGTCCTGCACAGTACAGTGTCTCTTCACTTTATGAACCTTGGTGTACTGATGACGACGTTTTATTCCTTTCCCTCCCTGCAGCTTTGAACTGGCACGTTGTAAGAGGTCTGCACCTGCTTCACGGAGCCCCGCTTTGGCTGCAGATTTGAAATTTTGCCTCTGGGACATCTCTGAAACGAACCGTAGCCCACCCTTACGTAGGGTAGCCAGCGCAGGTCGTACGAGAGGGCTGATGAAACGCCCGATAGTGCAAAGATGCTTCCTAGCCCATCACCTCTCTGATAACGAGGACCACGGAACACACCCTTCCCCGTTTGGTTCTTGTAGTAGCTCACGTAGGCATCTGCAGAAGGGGGAACGAATTTAACCCTCATGGCGGAAATGTAACTTGACTAAAACTTTACCGAATTTAAAATGCAGAGGTTCTCCGGTGTCGGTACGAAGGAAGATTCTCACACTCTCGAAACTGTTCCTTGCAAGGGGGTAGTAATCAGGTTGCTGATACACTGCAACAATGGCTTCGTTATTACTGGTTCTGATGGCAGGGTTCACGACACGCAACAGTTCGCCATGAGTATCACCTAACAACTGAGGCGCAATCAGGTCTGAATACAAATAAATACCGTACATTTCTCTGTTCATATCGATGGGATAGTCACCCAGGACTTTATTCAGCGGTATATCTCATTTAGTAATTCCTAGCATGTCTCCTAATCCGGGGTTCGATCGAGGAAATTTAATGTAATGTGACTTGTCTGTATCCATAAATACGGTGTGATCTGCCTGTTGCTTGAAACGGTAAGCTTTTCTCAGCCTGTAGGGTAACATCTGGTTCATTGCATCGAATAATGATTCGGCAGTTTCGTATCGTCCATGGGGTACCTTTCGTTCTTGGAAACTACCTGGAGGGATCACTAGAAATAACACTCGTCATCTATGTCGAACGTTGGTGTATTGGAAAGTTTGCTGGCAAATCATTGGTGGAAGGGTTTGTCAACTTCAACCTCCCCGATACACAGAATTTGCCGAAATTCGTTTTAGGAAACATCAAACGTATCCCTCACTCGGTTTGAATACCCAGTAACCGCTGTTATAGGAAACTATTATTTCTTTTGGGAGCTGGGTGGTGAGGAGAGACAACAGTTCCATTCGAGTTATTTTACCCGGTTTAAGTTTGATTTTCCTGTATTCTTCGGTGGGAGCGTAATATTCATACGTGTCATTAGAACCATCCACATTGTACCAGCTCACGGGTAAATGAACTTCTGCTAGTCCCACTTTCCATTTTCCACTCAGTCTTAGGGGTTGTGCTAGACGAACCGTGAAATCAGTCTGCGAATTGTTTGGGTAAATATTCTGACTAGCTGTGGAGGGTAGGGTCAGGTAGAAACTATCCATTTTTTAGGGATCCAGGAAGGTTTGGGATAACCACGAAATTTGACCAGTGCCTTGTGACCTTTACGCTCGATTATTTTCTCGACCATGTAAAGTTCGGGTTCTGTCACTTTTTGAAGTTCCGATTTATAGAATGTACCTTTCAACACTTCTCCCTCGGAATCCCGTATGACGTACACAGGGGGTTGTCGCTGTAACACCTTGTCGACTATAAATATTTCTTCAGTCCACAAATGTGTTCCTGCCTTCTTGAAGGGTACTTTTACACTGGCTAGTCGAACCATGTCCCCCACTTTAAACGCCGGTTTTTCTTTTACTACGGTCGGATTGCGATAGAGTCGAACCCACACATCGTCTTCGTTGCGTAAAGTCACGTCCTTGGGAGCCATATCGTGTGCACTGTGAACGGTGGCGTTGTATCCCCGTACAACACGCGGTAGCACGTCTAGGTAGCGTTAGGTGTTATTGCGTGTATAATATCTCCCCAGTCGCTCACGTAGGGTGCGATTCCATCTCTCTACCAAAGCGGCTTTTTTTGTCAGAGTAGGTGGCAAAGAACCGAATACCTTTCTTCTTCAGGAATTTCTGGAACACTCTGTTGGTAAATTCCGTACCCTGATCCGTATTTAAATTCATTGGGGACCGACCCTTGGAAAGGATTTTTTTGAAAGCCAACACCATTTCTTTCCCTGTTTTAGCCTTCATGGCCACCGCCCACCCGTATCTCGAGAACACATTGATGACTCTTAATATGTAGCGATACCCGTCATTGAAGCGAATTAGATTTTTCACGACCATGAGATCGGCTTGCCATTGTTCGTCTAACCCTGTGACGTAAACTTTGTTACGGGGGAACTTTCTGCGAACAGGCTTATGTAGCGTGTAGGCATGTTGCTTTTCTAACCATTCACGGACGAGTTTGAGTGGCAGTCCCGTATTCACAGCTAACTTTTTTTACCCTACCGAATCCTCTTTCGGGGTCGAAATAATTGGACTCCAAAGTTTTATTTTCTGCTGCACCCAGACATCGTACCCCACCAGGTTTTGCCATTGATGTAGCGAAAGTGTAACACCTGTCACTGTAGGAATGTCTCCTATATACTGTCTGATGTCCACTGTTAAGTTACACACACGAATTTTGTATTCGTCGTCTAAGGCTTTTGACTCCCCACGCTGAATATTTTTAATAGGAGCTACAAGTTCTAATACAAGCACTGCTATTGTTAACACTGTCACGATTACACTACCCACACTAGCTAACACCTTCTTTCTCCTATCCATACCAGTGCTAAAATGGCATAGGATGAAAAGACAGACACATTATATAAGGTTACAATTATTTATTTAACTTATACATTTCATTTTTTGCCTCGACAACAATAGCGTTATATTTTAGAGTGCAAACAAAACCAGAATCTACAAAATTCAACAGGCCTCGTTTCCAGGCCGTATCCACAAATAAATGTGCTAGAACGTTAATGTCCAAGTCACCAGACCACCCTACGATAGTCGGTATTTATTTTTCGGGTTGCAGTCCATCTAATGGTATCACACGCATAAGTTCTTGCTGAAAAATATTCACCAACAGTGGGTAAACACAATCGGGGGCGTCGAAAACAGGACCCAGCAGGAAAGGACGAACGGATTCCGAATGTTCCATAATAGCTGTATGGAGTTGGTGATCTTTGGGGGTCCCGCATACGCTATTACCAATGCGCATCACTTCGTCCAAGTGGATAGCCAGCGTGAACCACTGCGAAGCATTCAGTGTTATACAACGTCTCACAACACAGAACTGTAGAGTTCTTTGGTCGGCGGATTCTTTGATGAAGTCGACACAGCATTCACCATCCACAGTTCGATACATGTAGGCACGTAAACCATGCGTCACGTACCATGTCTGTTGATCGGGACCGATTTTCACTTGATCCTCTACGTGAGGGACCGTGGCACACAAAGCCTCCCATTCAGGTATAGAGAGGCTAACCCCCACAGGTGTAGGGTAGATGAGTTCACCATTTTCATATTTCTTGTAGCGGCGTACATGCACAGAAAACTTATTTTTGAACAGTGTAGGTACAACGTAAACATCTTCACCGAGACACCACGCATCTGGATTGCTAGGCTGCATCGTGAACAATGTGGCACGCAGCGCTCGCTCCCTATTTAACTAGAAAACCATGCCACCTGGGACGACCAATCAGGAACGATCTGATAAGCGAGTGTTTGTTGGGACATGTTCTCGACGACGATCGATCCATCTGAAGAAAACAGCTGTTTCGGCTAAAGAGCAGTGGACGTCCTCTCCGGTGTGATATCCGCACTCGAACTCGGAAACTTTTGGGAGATCACAATATTTGGGGCAGCCGTAAAGTTCGAGATTAACACTGGGCAGATTTAATTGTTCCAAGAGAATTCTTTCCACAGTAACTGTTTTGTAACCCACCACAGTAGCTTCTTCAGTACGTGCAAGTTTGTAAGCATTTTTCACGATGTTAGGAACGTGATCTGATGACCACACCTTTTCACGAGGCAGAGGACGAAAGGGTAGGCCTAGCACATGTTTAGATATGTAGTTGACTGTCCTTCTGTCTTTTACCGCGGTAGACACCACATTTCCCATTCAGAGTTACATATCCAAGTTCGCGCACTAGGAAACGACGATTTACACGGAAACCATCGAGATCTAGAACCATACAGATGTTTTGCATGGTTGCACTAGTTCGAGTGTCTGGAGACAAAAACATTTGACGTCTTCACACAGGCTACAGACGTCTCTGTCGTTTATGTCTCAGAGCCTGAACGACGTTCTGCAGTAATCCCGGGGGCCAAGTTTCGGGCGACTTCATCACCAGAGGTCCACGTAGTCTTGTAGGTGGTGGCGGTGTAGTGTCCTCCACGACAGCAGCCCGTAGCACAGGACCACCAAGCCCAGGTCGCGGCAGCATCTTAATAGTGACGGCGGGAGGTGGCGGCGGTGGTGGAGGGGGAGGTACAATCACAGGTCGACGTAGCAATCGACGAATACGCGTTCGAAAGTGTTGTGGATCGCTCTCATTGCCGGAGTCTACATCACTCGTCCAATTATGACCAAAATCCAAGTTGTCGTCGTCGTCCATAACGTGTGGCTCAGAATAAATGTCAAACCTTTTTCAGTGGTTATATACATCCAGAACCGTGACCTTGGGGTTTTTCAAGGTCGTTGGAAAATTACGAGTCAATTTCCGGTCGATTGCGACATAGGGGTCAAAGTTCAAAAGGCAACATGGACCAACACGTGTCAATTTCCGGTCGGTTGCGAAATATGGGGTCAAAGTCCAGAAGGCAACGTGGACGATTGTGATATAGGGGGGAAAGCACTGTGCAAAGGGGGCTCGGTATGGTGGCAATAAACTACTTAGCGATAAGATTACTCTTAAGGGATGAAACGATTAGAAATGAGCGAAATATAAGATACAGAAAGCCGTTATCAAATATCTGAGCTGTAAAGGATCTTTATCATTCTCAAATGTAAAACGCACTTTTATATGAGGAATCGGCGAATTAAATATCAACATGATGAAGGCAACCATTCGAGAGTTATTGCGAAAGAAGCGCGCACAGAACTCAAACCAGAAATGGCTTTTGTGGCCCCAAAGAGGGAACGTTTCCATAAGTGGCTGCAATTCTTCAGTATTTTTAATATAACTAGCATGGGGCATCTGCATTCTGTTAATTCCTCTATGCGAAAAAAAGCGGTGTAGAATTCACAGGTTATTTTCATGCACAAGTTGTCCGCCTAATGCACTAATCAAAATAATTCATAAATAATAATACACCAATATAATAATGTTGAAATACGAAAAGTTCTTAAAGTATGGCAACGCCTTTAATCTTCATAGTGAATACCATTAGGATGGACGCGAAATAGTCCACGGAATATCTGCGCTAATTTAATATTAATGTTAATTAATTAATTTAATATCTGCGCTTATTAAGGTCATACCGATGACATAATATAGTTTTTGAAAATGGACAAGTGTTAAAAAAATGGTGTTCATAATTTATAAAATATACTTTTCTGACCGAGTTCGCGTTCATTCGCATTCTAAACATACACCGAAGAACCAAAATATTATGACCAGCGCGTCTTTATGCAAATCGAAGCAACTGCAGGTAAACGACGGCGCTTGTGAAGGTCATGAAACGGTATCAATGGACACCTGATACTGAGCTCTGTTAATCAGTGTTATTCTTTTTCTTCAGATGGGAAAGGCAGCGGATCTAAGTGAGTTTGACAAAGGCCAAATTTTAATAGCCAGATGACTGGGTCAGAGCATTTCCGAGACGGCAAGGCTTGTGAGGTGCTCACGGTCAGTCGTGGTTAGTACCTTCAAAAAGTGGTCCGAAGAACCACGAACCGCTGGCAAAGTGTTGGCTGATCATGGCCCATCGATGCTAGAGGTGAGCGAAGGCTGTCCTGTATGGTACGAACCAACAGAAGAGATACTGTGGCGCAAATCGCCCGTAATTTGAATGCTGGTGACGGGAGTAATGTGTCACAACATAGAGTACATCGAATTCTGCTGAAAATGCAAAAAAAAAAAAAAAAAAATGGGGCTGCGTAGCCACAGGCCGCTCTGAGTGCCCATGTTATCCTCGGTTCACCATCGGAAGCGCCTACAATGGGCACGCGAGCATCAAAACTGGACCTCGAATGATTGGAAGAAGGTCGTCTGGTCCGATGAATTTCATTCCCTGTTGCATCATGTGGACGGCCGGGTACGTGTGCGTCGTTTACCTGGGTAAGTGTTGACACCAAGATGCACTCTGGGATGAAACAAGCCAGTGGAGCCCAGGTACATCCTTTCATGGCAATGATATGTTCCTCTAGTAACGTCTTCTTTCAGCAGGATAATGCGCCATGTCACACTGCCAGAATTGTTCGAGAATGGTTCGTGGAACATGAGGAACACTTCCAGGTATTGCCCTGGCTTCCAAATTGCCCAGACATCAATCCAATTCAGCATCTGTGGTTTATGTTTGAACACGGATCTGCGGCGGTTCAACCATGTAACTTACAAGAGTTAAAGGATCTGCTGGTAACGTGTAGTTACCAGTAGATACTTTAACTTTAACCAGATACCACAAGACATCATTAAAAATCTTGTAGCGTCCATGCCCCGCTGGGTTAGAGCTGTTTTGGCGGCATATGGAGGACCAACATCATATTGGGCAGGTGGTCATAATGTTTTCGCTCTTCGGTGTAAATCTTTTCTTTTTTTCTTGAAGTATTTTGACTAAAATATGCAAGATAATAAAGACCCGCTGAAAAAACCTTCATTATTACATTAATCAATTATTACACCACCTCGATGGTGAAATGTTATCGCGTTGGGACATTGCCATTACACGATCTGGAATGGCAAGTTTGTATGTTCGTGTATCTGTTATATGAGAATCGATATATCATCTGATTATCTCCGTTCATTGTGTAAATTAAAAAAATAAATAAAAATGAAATATTTTCTGAAAAGCATCCTTCCCTAAAGAAAGGAATAATCTGGAAAAACTGAAAGAAAATTTCCGGTGGAATCGGTACTTGTAGTGTTTAGCTTATATAGAGGTGATTATGATTATAGTTCCCATAAAATGCAATTTATGCAGCTGACTCGGATTTTCTCATTGAACTCATATTTTTCAAACTCATCATCATCATCATCATCATCATCATCATCATCATCATCATCATCATCATCATCATCATCATCATCATCATCATCATCATCATCATCAAGCAGCCATTGGCTACGGAGATCCAACCAGACCGCGCAGTTTAATTCTCCAAGCATATCTGTCCTGAGCTACATCTGCTTCATCCGGCCACTGTACACCAATTCTAACAAGGTCCTGTTTGACATTGTCTGCCCACCGCATCCTAGGTCTCCCCTTCCTTCTGAGGCCTCTAAGCACACTGTTCATAACCCTATTCGGCAATCTATAATTATCCATACGGGCAACATGGCCAAACCAGCGGAGTCTCTCTCTGCACAATATGCTGCTTAAAGGAGGTTGCAGACTCCTTTGCCTACCTCATCATTAGTTACAAAGTTAAACCACCTAATACCCAAGATACTGTGTAAGCATCTAGAATCAAAAGCATCTAGTTTCCTGTTATCTTGTTTACACAGCGTCCAAGTTTCACTACCATAACTAACCCTAGAAAGAACCAAACTATTATACAGTCTAATTTTAGTCTTTAGGTGTATACGCCTATTTCTCCACAATCTCCATAGATTCTGAAAAGTCCCGGCAGCAATACCTATTCGTCTGTTAATCTCATGCCGCACATCACCAGTATCAGTTACGTAGCTCCCAAGGTAATTAAACAGTGACACCTGTTCAAGACTGCAACCATTCAGATTAACTGAATCACAACCTGCCTGACCAATTTTCATCACTTTAATTTTCTCTCTGTTTATAACTAAACCTACTGTACTACCAGTCTCATCAACAGCTCGAATGAAAGAGTTCATCTCATCAACATCATTTGCCAAAAGGGCTAAATCATCAGCATAATCTAAATCAGAAATTTTCGTATCTCCAGCCCATTTAAGGTCATAAGCTTTCCCTTGAAGTGAATTTCGCGTAACATAATCAACAACCAAACTAAAGAGAAAAGGAGACAAAATGCACCCTTGTCGAACACCAGAAGTAATGCTAAACCAATTGCTACAAGACTTACCAACTCTCACACATGACTCAGTGTTATTATAGAGAGCTTTCATTATGTTAACTAACTTGTCTGGTATACCATATGATCGCACAATCAACCACAAATTATGACGATCAACAGAGTCGGAAGCCTTTTTGAAATCAACAAAGCTAGCAATCAAAGGTTTCTGAAACTCTAAATATTTCTCAAGAATCTGCCTAAGTGAAAATATCTGATCTACACATCCCCTACCACTTCTGAATCCACATTGCTCATCACGCAATTGCCTGTCAACCAGATTCTTAATTCTATTAAGCACAATCATGGAAAGAACTTTACCTGGAACAGAGAGTAGGTTGATACCCCTATAGTTATCACAAGAACTGCGATCACCTTTTTTGAAAATAGGGATAATAATGGCTCTGGTAAAATCTTTAGGAACCATGCCTTTATCATAAAGGTTATTCAAAATTTCAGTCATCCAAATGGTAACTGAAACATTCCCAGCTCTAAGCATTTCCGTAGTAATTTCATCCACCCCTGGGGATTTATGAAGTTTAAGTTTAGAAATAGCCAAACTAACTTCAGATTGTGTTATAGGGCCAACATTAAAGCCAACAATGCATCTATCATCATTGCAAACAATGGGAGTAGAATTAACCACATTGTTTAGAACATCACTGAAATGTTCAGCCCACCTAGCCATGACAGAATCCTCACCTTACCTTGTTATAACTTTACCTTGTTATAACCTTACCTTGTTTTATCCTTCAATCCCTGTACGTTTTCTACCACACAAAACATTAACTATCTGGTACAGCTCTCTGCTGTTGTGCTGTCTAACTGCTTCCTCAGCTTTGTCAGCAAGGCCATCAAGCCAAAGATTCTTATCAGTAGCTAACTGATCCTTTACACGTTTATTAAGTTCTTTGTAATGCTTTCTATTAGGACTAGTAGGGTACTGATTAAGGACAATCCTGAAGTTCCTTCTTTCTGAAATAAGCTCAAGTGCCTTATCACTTAAATAATTCTGTCTCCTCTGCTCCTTTTTCCCTAAAAGAGTACTGTTAGTTTCCAAAAAAAGCCTGTTTAAAATGGCCCCATTCTTCCTCAACTTCAGTATTAAGCAAACCATGACTGTCATAATGACTAAGTAACCTATCATGGTAAGCTTTAGCTATAACTGGGTCTTTCAGAGCTTCAATATTAAAAGCAAATTTTTTAACCCTAGCACAACACTTTTTAAGTTTCAGTTGCAAGACACTTTTAACAAGGTAATGGTCAGATCCAATTTCAGCTCCCCTATATGCCCTGGTATTTCTAACAGAACTAGCCCATTTGCTGTTAATTAATATATAATCAATCATATTCCTATGCAGCCCATCAGGTGAAACCCATGTGTACTTATGTATGTCGTGGTGTTTGTAATATGTGTTAGTTATTCTGAAACCATTGAGTTTACTTACCTGTAGGAGACGCTGCCCATTGCCATTGCAGCTACCAATACCAAAAGGGCCTAATACCTTTTGGTATTGGTAGCTGCAATGGTCAGAGGCATCCTCCCCAAAGGCTCCCCAAAGGCTCCCCAAAGGCCCCCAAAAGCCAAAGGCCAAAGACCCTCCAAAAGGGAAAAAAGGGCCAAAGGCCCTCCCCAAAGGCCAAAGGCCCTCCAAAAGGCCTCCCCTCCAGCTCCTCCCCAAAGGTCAGAGTCGGTACCAACTTTGGCATTGAAGTCACCTAGAACAAGGGTAATATCTCCTTTCTTTACAGAATTCAAAATATCCTGAAGTTGTCCGTAAAACCTATCCTTCTCATCCTCATCAGAATCCTCAGTGGGGGCATAACAGCAGATAACATTCAAGTCTTTAATGCTTGTCTGAAATTTTGCTGCAAGAAACCTTTCATTAATGCACTCATATCGTAGAAGAGCATCACTAGCATGTCTGCTGAGCAGCAGACCTACGCCTTGGTGATGCTTTCCATCCTCCCTCCCTTTAAAGAGAAATTTAAAGTTATTTTTAAGTATCTCACCTTTACCTGTCCATCTGGTCTCTTGCAAGCCTAGAATATCTAGGTAATAGCGCTGGAATTCCTGCATGAGGACATCAAGAGAATAATCTCTATGTAATGTCCTCACGTTCCACGTTACAATTCAAATTGATTTTTCATATTAATTGAAGAGCAAGATATGTCTAACAGGTGTATTTAATACTATATATCAATAGGGTCTTTCTACATCTCTTGCCGTCCGTCGGATTGGACGTTAAGCCGTGGCTCCGTGTGCTGGAGAGCCATGCCCTGTGCACATTAAAGAGCACGCTGGATGGCCTTGACGGGAAGCTACCATCTGTCTCCCAACAGTTGTGCAGTGGGTCCCTTCTTCCAACCCTCTCTGAGGACCCACCTCTTGATTTCTAGCCGTCACCCTATTTAACCTTCATTGCGACACCTAATCTGAAAATCCCTCTCATTTTCGATTTCTATTGCCTGAAATAGTCCTATTCACTAATTTACAGCTCTGCTGCACAGGTATATTGAAATTGGACCCTACGCCTCAAAGCATTCATAGCATCGAAAGTTTCACATTACTGAGATCCAGGACCAGATCTAGCGGCGGCATGGGACCATTCAGAATGCTGATAATACTGTTCTACACGGGAAAACTTTCTTTGATTAACTGATGTATTCCTAAAGTCTTATGGTGTGGGAAATTGAAATCTGAGATCAGAATTGGCCTATCAGGGCTAGTTTTAGAGTTATGGAGTTATTATTATTAACACACATCAACTTCATAAATATTACTTGGGGGATATAAAATCAGGAAATGTTACATCAAAAAAGTTGGCAACAATGTTATTCTATTCATAATATAGATTAGAGGTCCTCTATAAGAATGGAGGTAAGAAGAGGGTGAGGCGCCCTTACTATATCTTAACAGAGGTCGCTAGTGTAGCCGCGCAGAAAGGAGGTAGCCGTGTTGTTGCTACTCAGAAAGCCCTATGCTGCACGTCAATTGCAATATATCCGAATGTTTTATACGAATACTGCTCAACAAAATCGCAATTGTTTCATATATAAATACTTTTTTCTTCTTTAGTTTTTCGTTTGTTTACGTTTTTTAACACAGTTGTTTAATCCCACATAAAGTTAATAATAACAAATTACATATCAAATGAAAGCTACACTCATCTTTTTCATAAAATAGGGGCTGAATTTCCCTCCCCTTCACGATATTTAAAAGTTCTATTATTGTTTAATCAAGTTTCTAACGTTCAGAGTAAACTGTGAAAAGTCAAATCTTTAGTCAAAATTTTCCATTAAATGCATATTTTAGAAATTATAGAGCTTCGAAATTAGATTCTCATTAACTTAACAGGGAAATTCTCTAACGTTTCGGTAAGGTACATCAAAAACATAGGAAATGATATGAGTATTACATTCTCCCCTGTTTGTTGATTTTTTTCGCTTTCTATGAATTTATAAGAACACTTTATTTCATCAATTTACATTAAAAACACTGGAAAATTTCACAACCCTTCCTATAGCCTTCCGCTAGGCCTAACTACGCTACTGTCATAAATTATTTGAAATGACGAAAAAATTTTAAATTTACAAAGCAAAACTTTAGCATTACTTCGTACTTATGAAAGATTATCCCTTTGATCTTTTTCGCAGGTTCATTACTGCATCCAAACGCGATGCCCAAATCCACTTCTTTAATGCAATCTGTCGTTTTTTTAACTTGGAGGTAGGAAGACAGGGAGACGCCCTATCACTTGAAAACCGTAACCGAGCGTGACCATGTTGTCGCTATTCATAATTGTGCTATCACTGAGTTAAAAAACGAAAGATTGCATTAAAAAAATGGATTTGGGCATCGCGTTTGGATGCAGTAATGAACCTGCGAAAAAGATCAAAGGGATAATATTTCATAGGTAAGAAGCAATGCTAAAGTTTTGCTTTGTAAATTGAAAACTTTTTCGTCATTTCAAATAATTTATGTTAAAAATTTTAGTTATGCTAAAAATTTTAGTCGTAGAATGTAACATCTAGAAAATTCCATTGGTAACAATGAGTTGACCCTAAGCCCAAGGTAGGTAAGAAACGAAACGGTTTTAAGAGATAATTGGAAACGAAACGGCTTTAAGAGATAATTGGAAAGATTTAAGAGATAATTCTTTTATCCCTTAAAAAAAGTTTCATTTTCGCACCCCCTTTTGGCTAAGATGGCAAAGTCTTGTTGCCATTGTAAACAGTCTGACCATAACATTCTACGACCAAAATTTCAGATTTTCAGTTCAGGCAGATCTGAACGATTTGGTTCGTGATCTAGGGCTAAGTAAACAAAATGCTCAACTGCTGGGCTCTAGGTTGCAAGAATGGAGTCTTCTCCAACCTAGTACAAGTTTGTAACATTGGTTTGAAATTTTTGGATTTTCCATCTTTTCCTATCGCTAGAGGGCGATATTAAAGCTATTAAAAATTTTAAAAATTGCGAATCGCAATATTTGTTCGACACCTATCCAACCCAGAAAGAATATTTCATTTAGCTCTAAAAGTAAAAAAAAAATGATTGTCTATAGGAGGACAGACAGACGAACAAATATTGGCATAGGCAGACGACAAAGAGAAAACATTAGCTCGTTTTTCAAACGAGCCTTAAAAGAAATTATCTGTTGTTTTTTAATTAGCTCTTTCACTTTTGCAGCCGATTGCCGTCTTCTGATGGAGTTTCTCGGAAAAAATTATTCATTATTTCTTTGAATGAAATTTTTACACCCACATGAAGCGCAGTGAGGCATTCGTAAAATATGACTGCTTTCATAGACAAAAAAAGTGGTAGAAGTATATAAAACTATAAAACTGAGAAGTTTTAGCATGATGCATACACTAACTCATAGGCTTTCGTCTCACGGTACGACAAAATATGGCGTCCATAAACCACGTGACTCAATCAACCAATGGCAGTGAATCACCAAGATGGCCAGCATCTAATTGTACAGGACCTCTAGTTTAGATTAGGGGTTCTCAACGTGGGGTACGCAGTAAAATATTTTGGAGTACGCCGTGAGAGCTGAAAAGTCGCTTGATATATGTTACATATCAAGTATATAATGATCAAGTATCAATAATATATGTTATATATCACTGTATATATATATTTTATTTTATTCCCATTCTAATACTATAACTATAGTTTTATATATTTGTACAAGGGGTACGCCAGTTACATACACATTTCCAGAGGATACGTGAATCATAAAAGGTTGAGAACCACTGATCTAGATAAATACTAGTCTGCCTCTGTAAAATTTTATTTTAAAAACGTATAAGTCACAAGATATTTGTGGAATTAACATCAGTTTTTTTCAAACTGTATTCTAGGGTATGTAAAGATATTTTATGACAATATTTGATAGTTAACATGACAGGTTTGTGAATACTTCTATTCCGTTATTTTTTTCTTTTGTATTCTAGAAAATGTCAAAATAATGCAGACAACTGCTGTTATATTTGCGGAGAGTTCACCTTTGAAAGACACAAGAAAAATGTAATAAAGAGAAAAAGAATAATAAAGAGAGCATACAGACATTACTTCGGATGTAAAATAGATCAGGATAAGCAGTGGGCCCCTCACATATGTTGTGCAACTTGCTATGTGAAATTAATCAACTGGTGGAAGGGAAAAGGTGGCGCCATGTTATTTGCTGTACCCATGATATGGAGGGAACCAAAATACCATTCCACAGATTGCTACTTCTTTGTGACTAGTACCCAGGCTTTACCAACAGAAAATCGAAGAGACATATCGATTATCCCAACTTATCTTCTGCAATACGACCAGTACCACATTCTAAAACTTTGCCAGTTCCACTAACTCCAAGTCAGGAAACAGAAGATGAAGAAAGTACTGGTGAAGAGAGTGAGGCACAAGAATCACCTCCAGAAAGAAGTGATTCTTCCTACGAGGCTACCATGGATTCAACTCCACATTTTTTAACGCAGGCAGATCTGAACGATTTGGTTCGTGATCTAGGGCTAAGTAAACAAAATGCTGAACTGCTGGGCTCTAGGTTGCAAGAATGGAGTCTTCTCCAACCTAGTAGAAGTATAACTTTATACAGAAATAAAGAACAGAATTTTGTTGCATTCTTCTCACATGATGGCCAATTGATTTTCTGTAATGATATTACCAGTTTGATGACAATTTTAGGCTTTATTAACGACGCACAAAATTGGAGGCTCTTTATAGATACATCCAGAAGTAGTCTGAAGGCAGTTTTTCTACATAATGGTAATTTAATGCCTTCTGTTCCAGCTACCTATGCTAATATGGCAAAAGAATCATATGAGATTCTAGATAAAATATATTAAATATACGGATTTCAATTGGAAAATATGTGGAATTTAAAAATCATTGCTATGATATTGGGAATGCAACAAGGGAACACAAAATTTCCTTGTTTCATTTGTGAATGGGACAGTCGTGACAGCGCATCCCAGTACTAGAAGAAAGCTTGGCCAATACGTAATTGGAAAGTGGGAGCAAAAAACTTACAGAAGCAGAGACTTAGCTTATGGGGACGAGATCCTTCCTCCCCTTCACACGAAACTGGGGCTTATGAAGCAATTTGTCAAGGCAGTGGATAAATATGGTAGACGATTTGCTTACCTAACAACAAAATTCTCCCGTCTTTCAGAAGCAAAGATAAAAGAGGGCGTGTTTGTTGGCCTTGAAATAAGAAGAAGTGAAATTGTGAAAAGAGATGAAGAAAGATGTGAAATTTGACGAATCTCTAACAGAGAAAGAGAATATAGATAGAGATATAGTAAACCAGATGCATATCGGGATTTGGGATGTAACATGTCTTTGAAAAGACCGGAAAGACCGGAAAGTAGTCCAGATGTGCTTCCTGCATTCACATCTGGACTACTTTCCGGAAAGCTACAGTGACGTCTCCGATGAACACGGTGAGAGTTTCACAAAGATATTTCGACAATTGAAAACCGATATGAAGGGAAGTGGATGCCTACAATGTCAGCTGAGTTTTGTTGGAATCTCAAAAGCGACAGCACAGATAAACATAAAAGAAAAAAATGATTTGCGTTTAATATTTTTATTATTTGATTATTCTGTATTCAATTTATTTCTGTGTAATATTCTGTAAAATTTTCTGTATGAATCTATAATCATTTTAATACTAAGGAAGCTAAGAATAATCTCTTTTTTACCTATTATTATTCATTGTAAATCTAGGAATAAAATGAAAAATTAAAATCGTCTAACTCGAATACTATTCCTGATAGAAAGCATCTCAGCACAGATCTGAAGTCTGCACTAAAAAACCTTTAAGAATCATACTATTCTTACTTAGAAAAAATAAATTTTTTTTGTAGAACAGTGTAATGGTAAAAGAAACAAAAAATTATGAAACTTCTTTATATTTCATGCATTGTTAAAGAAAAAAAAATCTCTAAAACAGAGGCGAAAATGTTACAATGCATTGGAAATCCAGTCCCTTGGCCCCCTATTTTGAATTTTTTTTTGCTCGATTATGTTTCTTCCCCCCCTCCTCGACTTTTTTCTAGATCTGGGCTTGATGATTCTGTGTGAACCACATTGTAGGCAAAGGTTAATTATCCTTTCCCCGTGTTTGAGGTCGGTAAAGCGAGAGCCTGCAAAGTGTGCGGTTCTCCACCTCATTGCATAATTCTTTGCAGTAGTAAAGTTGCAAAGGCCTACGGAGTCGAGAGCATCTCCACCATGTAATTGTATATAGTGTGAATAAACTCTGTCGTCCCTATACAACTCTTGTGCCTGAATTGTTGGACACAGTTTTATACATCACTTGATGCAGCAAGTCTGAGGCATACGTCAGTAAGGCATAGCCACGAACCTGTCATTTCACCGAACTAAAGGTGAAGGTAATTAAGGGACAAATTCATCGTCCTCCAGGGGCAATGATATTTGGTGCAGCCCTTCACATCCGGAGCGAGTCCATCACATTCTGGCGCAGTCAGCAGGATTATCGTTCATATGTTGAAGAAGATGTCCATGGTTCTAAAAGAAAAAGAGGGGGGAAAATTCCTTTGAAAGAAGAAACATTGTTAGAAGAATTTGTGATTCTGTGAAAGTGTAATCTCTGGGGCAGTGATTCCGTGAAAGTGAGGAAGCTGCAAGCAGTTCAGTGGGCTAAGCTGCATTACAGTGCAGTGTTCTACAGAGTGCAATTTCCCTGAGTGCTACGTCATCGAGATCTTCGCTGAGGTTTCGTGTGTCAAGGTCCGTCACTGTGAAAGAAGTTCCTAGTTTTGGAAGGAGACTCCCGGTGCAGCAGGCAAGTGAGCAGAGCCGATCTTCGCGGGAAGGAAAGGTCTGTGGTGTTTCTGTTGTTTCTGTTTTCAGACTAATTGGAGTTGCCAATGATGCTGAGGATTCGTGATAAAATAAGGGGGAAAATGAGCAGGACGGGAACGATGATTTAACCAGACACATTGAGGCTGGGGAGTGTGGGGAAGCTACTGACATTGACAGTATTGATAGCGATTTTGCGGTAGAACTGGGTGCTAGCAGATGTGGTTCGAATCCGGTCGAAATGAGTGATTCAGGTCCGAAATCAGTTTCGGAGAGGCAGATAGAATACCAAAGAGAGAAAGAAGAAAGTGATAGGGAAGAAAGAAGGGAAGTAAGAGATAGGGAAAAAAGAAGAGAGAAAGACGAAAGAGAATATAGAAGAGAGAAAGAAGAAAGGGAATATAGAAGAGAGTAATAGAAGTAAAGTATTTGTTAAAAGTTGTAGATCTTGTTTTGATAAAAGGAATTATATGCCTGAGGAAGGCGAATGTTTTAATAAATATACAGATATTACGAGAAGAGTATTAGATAATACTGTAGATATTTTTAAAAGTCATGGGTAACTTGTAGAGTAAAGAATGTGACGATGTACAAGCCAGAAGAAAAGTTAATGATGAGGCTATGTCGAAGTTTGACAAAGGCCCGAAGTTTCTTAAGTTTGAAAATGTTGAGAAGCCAGTAGGTAAGAGGATTTCTTAAGAAGTAGACCTACGTAAGAAGAAGTAGATCTAAGTGGTCTGGTGAAATCAGGTTTATGCCTAGTGCAGCTGGAAAAACAACTAAAAAGCCGAAAACTAACTGGAAAGAACGGAGTAATTTTCCTTTGAGGGAGCTCCATGTTGACACTAATGTCCTTGATAATAAGGTAAATGATACGAACGAGGTATTCAGCAATAAGTTTAAGGATATGGTTAAATTTGAGGTAAATAATGAGAAAAGGTGTATCAGCGATGCACTTAATGCAATTAAGTTTATTGTGGAAAAGAATGTGCCTAAGTTTACCGAAGAAAATATTTATCTAGGTGATAAGTGTAAAATATTATGTAATGTAACTGATAAAGAAAAAGGGGATAGTAAGAGTATTAATATCAGAGAAAGAAATTTAGAGCCTAGTTGTTTCATTGAGAGCGAAGTAAATAATAATGTAGAGAGTGACAAAATTAATGTGAGCAGGTTGAGGTTAATGTAGATTTAAAGAACGATTTATATAGCAGAGATGTGGCTAAATATAGTAAAAAAAAATTATCTAGATGATAAGTGTAAAATATTACGTAAGGTACCTGATGAGGAGAAAGATGATAGTAGGAATATTAATATCAGAGAAAGAAGTTTAGAGCGTAGTGAGTTGATTGAGAGCAAAGTAAATAATAATATAGAGAATGAGAAAATTAAATGTCAGGAGGATGATGTAACAGAGAGTATAGAAATATTGAATGAGAGTAAATCAGAGGAAATTAGACAATTAATTAAGAGTGAGAATCTAACTGATAAATTGTGTAAGATCGGAAATGTAAATATCTAGGAATTAGGTTTTAAATATAAGGACGACAATAATACAGAGGGTTATGAGAATGATAACGATAAAGAGAAAATATTAAAGGAGATAGGTGAGAGATTTTTGGACGGAAATGATCTTAAGGAAGTAGATTCTATAATTAATCAGAGAGAAGAAGTGTTGAAAGGTCAATTAATTGCGGCCGACGATATGAAAAGGAAAGAGAGGCAGTTTTGTTTAAATGACCGAAGAAGTGACGCTAAGGTTAGAAGAAGATTTGGCCAAGGGACAGATCTAACAGAAAAAGGTTCTGATGTTCATAGAGTCTTTGGACAAAAATTGGATAAACATAGAAGAAAGTACCGAAGTAGACCTAAGTGGTCAGTAACTATTGATAAAAAGTGTATTAATAAATGAAAAAAAATAATAAATACCCCCTCAAGCAGCTGCTTGCCACAGAGGTCTGACAGGAGCCTTTCAGTTTATATGTCATAGTAGAAGGTCTGAGAGGATGGCAGGACCTCAGCAGAGAAACGACACAAACAGCCTTGCCTTACCCGGGGCTCGAACCCAGGTCCCTTAGATCAGTAGACAAGCGTAGGTGTAAATTCGGTATTAACAGGGACGAGGCAAAAGGATTTGTTTCTGAGGTAATGAATGATATCTCGTTCAAGAATGATGTTTCATTTAAACACGGAAGTTCAATAAGAAGTAATGATAGAAGAAATGGAAGATTTACGAGGAAAAGTTCGGAAGGCAAAGGAAAAGAATCCGTACGAAAACTAGCGCTAATGAAGTCTGAAAATAATAGTACTTTTGGATTCCTAATAAAGAAGAAGAATTGCAAAATGAAAGATGAAGCGAGGGCAGTAGCATTTAATTATGCAGGAAGTAAGAGATTGACAGATTCCAGGAGAACCGAAAGGGAGAATCCTTGATACGTCATCATCATCGATACTGGGCGTCGAGCGAAGGTCAAATGCCGGCGAACCTGCAAAAGCACTAAACGGTCGGAGTTGGGCCCATCCAACAGCACTCTGTCACGAGGGAAGTTCTGGGGGGTGTTGGTAGTCAGAGTAGGGGTTGCAATGGAAAGGGATGAGCAGGCAGCTGAAAAGGGTGGAGAAATGTGAAGAGATGGAATTCACCTGACTCGCTTGTGGGGAGATGTTTTGTTCGGAGAGTCAAGGTCACCCGATCTGCGAGCACTGGAGGAAGCGAACTTTAGGGAAGTTAATTGCTTCTGAGTGACAGAGATATTTTGTGCACTAGCAAATTAACTGACAGTCTTCGGGTGAGACATTGCCTAGCCGGCGTCGTTAACATTAGAGTGACAAAAGGGCATGATTTTATAAGTGTGGTGAAAATTGATAAAACTCTTTGAGAAAGGGACATGTCATGTCCCTCTAATTTATTTATTTTTATTTATTGTTGCACTTTATTGTATTTTAGTTGTTGTAAATATTTTTATGTATTAAGTGTGTTCTTGGAAGTGCTATTGTGGAGATGTGACTCATAGATATTGTTTTCGAATCTGAGCTGACTGCCTGCAGTGAGATTCAAGATTCTAGATGAATCTGATGCAGTTCTGTGGATTCTGTGTGAACCACAGTGTAGGCAAAGGTTAGATATCCTTTCACAGAGTTTGAGGTCAGTAAAGCGAGAACCAGCAAAGTGGGTGGTTCTCCACCTCATTGCATAATTGTTTGCATCAGCAAAGCAGCAAAGGCCTACAGAGTTTAGAGTAACACATGATTGTACCCCAGCACATGATTGTACATAAGTGTAAAAAAACTGTGTCGTCCCTGTTCGACTCTCGTGCGTTAATTGTTGGACATATTTTTATACATCACTTGACGCAGCAAGTCTGAGGCATACGTCTGAACAACCTGCGAACCTGTCATTTCACCGAAGTAAGGTTGAAGGTAATTAAGAGACAAATTCATCGTCCTCCGGTGGCCACGACATTTGGCCCAGTCCATCGCATCCGGAGCAAGTCCATCACAAGGTTTGTTCACAAATATGTTTGTGCCACTTATCAACTGTTACAGAAGCCTTATTGTTTTTGCTTTTAGTAAAGAGTAAAAAGGTGCTTTGTTCTTTAGAAAGTTTATTTTTATACTGATTTAGATTTGTGTTACTGAGTTGAGTTTGTATAAAAGTTTTTATTCATATTTTGTAATAAATTGCATTATTTTTAGAATTATCTTTGTTATATACTATTTATTTAACTCATGCTCAATTCCTATCCATTTATTTATTAACAATATAGTTTCGTTCCAGGACTTGTTTAATATCAGCAGCAAAAATAATATTCCATCCAAATTAAACAGAGGATGTGTGTTTCATGCGTCTGCGAAATTTATTTAATTACACAGAGAAATTCTCCAATTAATTTGTGTAAAATGACTCTTTATATTAAACACTACCACCTAATTAAATAATAATGTTAAATAAGTGGGAAATAGAATTTTAGTGTTGAATAATTTCACTTTTGCTTTAACTGTTCACAATGTAAGTAGTGGTGTCGCACTTGGGGTCGACTCCGCCCACTTCCGGTCTGACGTCACAGGCCACGCCCACTTCCGGTCTGACGTAAACAGGCCGCGCCCACTTTCACCCACCTATTAATCAATAGTTACTGACCACTTAAGTCTACTTCAGTACTTCTATGTTTATCCAATTTTTGTCCAAAGACTCTATGAACATCAGAACCTTTTTCTGTTAGATCTGTCCCTTGGCCAAATCTTCTTCTAACCTTAGCGTCACTTCTTCGGTCATTTAAACAAAACTGCCTCTCTTTCCTTTTCATATCGTCGGCCGCAATTAATTGACCTTTCAACACTTCTTCTCTCTGATTAATTATAGAATCTACTTCCTTAAGATCATTTCCGTCCAAAAATCTCTCACCTATCTCCTTTAATATTTTCTCTTTATCGTTATCATTCTCATAACCCTCTGTATTATTGTCGTCCTTATATTTAAAACCTAATTCCTAGATATTTACATTTCCGATCTTACACAATTTATCAGTTAGATTCTCACTCTTAATTAATTGTCTAATTTCCTCTGATTTACTCTCATTCAATATTTCTATACTCTCTGTTACATCATCCTCCTGACATTTAATTTTCTCATTCTCTATATTATTATTTACTTTGCTCTCAATCAACTCACTACGCTCTAAACTTCTTTCTCTGATATTAATATTCCTACTATCATCTTTCTCCTCATCAGGTACCTTACGTAATATTTTACACTTATCATCTAGATAATTTTTTTTTACTATATTTAGCCACATCTCTGCTATATAAATCGTTCTTTAAATCTACATTAACCTCAACCTGCTCACATTAATTTTGTCACTCTCTACATTATTATTTACTTCGCTCTCAATGAAACAACTAGGCTCTAAATTTCTTTCTCTGATATTAATACTCTTACTATCCCCTTTTTCTTTATCAGTTACATTACATAATATTTTACACTTATCACCTAGATAAATATTTTCTTCGGTAAACTTAGGCACATTCTTTTCCACAATAAACTTAATTGCATTAAATGCATCGCTGATACACCTTTTCTCATTATTTACCTCAAATTTAACCATATCCTTAAACTTATTGCTGAATACCTCGTTCGTATCATTTACCTTATTATCAAGGACATTAGTGTCAACATGGAGCTCCCTCAAAGGAAAATTACTCCGTTCTTTCCAGTTAGTTTTCGGCTTTTTAGTTGTTTTTCCAGCTGCACTAGGCATAAACCTGATTTCACCAGACCACTTAGATCTACTTCTTCTTACGTAGGTCTACTTCTTAAGAAATCCTCTTACCTACTGGCTTCTCAACATTTTCAAACTTAAGAAACTTCGGGCCTTTGTCAAACTTCGACATAGCCTCATCATTAACTTTTCTTCTGGCTTGTACATCGTCACATTCTTTACTCTACAAGTTACCCATGACTTTTAAAAATATCTACAGTATTATCTAATACTCTTCTCGTAATATCTGTATATTTATTAAAACATTCGCCTTCCTCAGGCATATAATTCCTTTTATCAAAACAAGATCTACAACTTTTAACAAATACTTTACTTCTATTACTCTCTTCTATATTCCCTTTCTTCTTTCTCTCTTCTATATTCTCTTTCGTCTTTCTCTCTTCTTTTTTCCCTATCTCTTACTTCCCTTCTTTCTTCCCTATCACTTTCTTCTTTCTCTCTTTGGTATTCTATCTGCCTCTCCGAAACTGATTTCGGACCTGAATCACTCATTTCGACCGGATTCGAACCACATCTGCTAGCACCCAGTTCTACCGCAAAATCGCTATCAATACTGTCAATGTCAGTAGCTTCCCCACACTCCCCAGCCTCAATGTGTCTGGTTAAATCATCGTTCCCGTCCTGCTCATTTTCCCCCTTATTTTATCACGAATCCTCAGCATCATTGGCAACTCCAATTAGTCTGAAAACAGAAACAACAGAAACACCACAGACCTTTCCTTCCCGCGAAGATCGGCTCTGCTCACTTGCCTGCTGCACCGGGAGTCTCCTTCCAAAACTAGGAACTTCTTTCACAGTGACGGACCTTGACACACGAAACCTCAGCGAAGATCTCGATGACGTAGCACTCAGGGAAATTGCACTCTGTAGAACACTGCACTGTAATGCAGCTTAGCCCACTGAACTGCTTGCAGCTTCCTCACTTTCACGGAATCACTGCCCCAGAGATTACACTTTCACAGAATCACAAATTCTTCTAACAATGTTTCTTCTTTCAAAGGAATTTTCCCCCCTCTTTTTCTTTTAGAACCATGGACATCTTCTTCAACATATGAACGATAATCCTGCTGACTGCGCCAGAATGTGATGGACTCGCTCCGGATGTGATGGGCTGCACCAAATATCATTGCCCCTGGAGGACGATGAATTTGTCCCTTAATTACCTTCACCTTTAGTTCGGTGAAATGACAGGTTCGTGGCTATGCCTTACTGACTATGCCTCAGACTTGCTGCATCAAGTGATGTATAAAACTGTGTCCAACAATTCAGGCACAAGAGTTGTATAGGGACGACAGAGTTTATTCACACTATATACAATTACATGGTGGAGATGCTCTCGACTCCGTAGGCCTTTGCAACTTTACTACTGCAAAGAATTATGCAATGAGGTGGAGAACCGCACACTTTGCAGGCTCTCGCTTTACCGACCTCAAACACGGGGAAAGGATAATTAACCTTTGCCTACAATGTGGTTCACACAGAATCATCAAGCCCAGATCTAGAAAAAAGTCGAGGGGGGGGGGGGGAAGAAACATAATCGAGCAAAAAAAAATTCAAAATAGGGGGCCAAGGGACTGGATTTCCAATGCATTGTAACATTTCCGCCTCTGTTTTAGAGATTTTTTTTCTTTAACAATGCATGAAATATAAAGAAGTTTCATAATTTTTTGTTTCTTTTACCATTACACTGTTCTACAAAAAAAAATTATTTTTTCTAAGTAAGAATAGTATGATTCTTAAAGGTTTTTTAGTGCAGACTTCAGATCTGTGCTGAGATGCTTTCTATCAGGAATAGTTTTCGAGTTAGACGATTTTAATTTTTCATTTCATTCCTAGATTTACAATGAATAATAATAGATAAAAAGGAGATTATTCTTAGCTTCCTTAGTATTAAAATGATTATAGATTCATACAGAAAATTTTACAGAATATTACACAGAAATAAATTGAATACAGAATAATCAAATAATAAAAATATTAAACGCAAATCATTTTTTTCTTTTATGTTTATCTGTGCTGTCTCTTTTGAGATTCCAACAAAAATCAGCTGACATTGTAGGCATCCAATTCCCTTCATATCGGTTTTCAATTGTCGAAATATCTTTGTGAAACTCTCACCGTGTTCATCGGAGACGTCACTGTAGCTTTCCGGAAAGTAGTCCAGATGTGAATGCAGGAAGCACATCTGGACTACTTTCCGGTCTTTCCGGTCTTTTCAAAGACATGTTACATCCCAAATACCGATATGCATCTGGTTTACTATATCTTTACAATCTTTAGACCTCTTTTTTCCAAGAAAATTGTTTGTAACTTTCTTAAAACCTGTCCAAGGAAGTTTCTCTTTCTCTGTTAGAGATTCGTCAAATTTCACATCTTTCTTCATCTCTTTTCACAATTTCACTTCTTCTTATTTCAAGGCCAACAAACACGCCCTCTTTTATCTTTGCTTCTGAAAGACGGGAGAATTTTGTTGTTAGGTAAGCAAATCGTCTACCATATTTATCCACTGCCTTGACAAATTGCTTCATAAACCCCAGTTTTGTATGAAGGGGATGAAGGATCTCGTCCCCATAAGCTGTCTCTGCTTCTGTAAATTTTTTGCTCCCACTTTCCAATTACGTATTGGTCAAGTTTTCTTCAAGTAATGGGATGCTCTGTCACGACTGTCCCATTCACAAATGAAACAAGGAAATTTTGTATTCCCTTGTTGCATTCCCAATATCATAGCAATGATTTTTAAATTCCACATATTTTCCAATTGAAATCCGTTTATTTAATATATTTTATCTAGAATCTCATATGATTCTTTTGCCATATTAGCATAGGTAGCTGGAACAGAAGGCATTAAATTACCATTATGTAGAAAAACTGCCTTCAGACTACTTCTGGATGTATCTATAAAGAGCCTCCAATTTTGTGCGTCGTTAATAAAGCCTAAAATTGTCATCAAACTGGTAATATCATTACAGAAAATCAATTGGCCATCATGTGAGAAGAATGCAACAAAATTCTGTTCTTTATTTCTGTATAAAGTTATACTTCTACTAGGTTGGAGAAGACTCCATTCTTGCAACCTAGAGCCCAGCAGTTCAGCATTTTGTTTACTTAGCCCTAGATCACGAACCAAATCGTTCAGATCTGCCTGCGTTAAAAAATGTGGAGTTGAATCCACGGTAGCCTCGTAGGAAGAATCACTTCTTTCTGGAGGTGATTCTTGTGCCTCACTCTCTTCACCAGTACTTTCTTCATCTTCTGTTTCCTGACTTGGAGTTAGTGGAACTGGCAAAGTTTTAGAATGTGGTACTGGTCGTATTGCAGAAGATAAGTTGGGATAATCGATATGTCTCTTCGATTTTCTGTTGGTAAAGCCTGGGTACTAGTCACAAAGAAGTAGCAATCTGTGGAATGGTATTTTGGTTCCCTCCATATCATGGGTACAGCAAATAACATGGCGCCACCTTTTCCCTTCCACCAGTTGATTAATTTCACATAGCAAGTTGCACAACATATGTGAGGGGCCCACTGCTTATCCTGATCTATTTTACATCCGAAGTAATGTCTGTATGCTCTCTTTATTATTCTTTTTCTCTTTATTACATTTTTCTTGTGTCTTTCAAAGGTGAACTCTCCGCAAATATAACAGCAGTTGTCTGCATTATTTTGACATTTTCTAGAATACAAAAGAAAAAAATAACGGAATAGAAGTATTCACAAACCTGTCATGTTAACTATCAAATATTGTCATAAAATATCTTTACATACCCTAGAATACAGTTTGAAAAAAACTGATGTTAATTCCACAAATATCTTGTGACTTATACGTTTTTAAAATAAAATTTTACAGAGGCAGACTAGTATTTATCTAGATCAGTGGTTCTCAACCTTTTATGATTCACGTATCCTCTGGAAATGTGTATGTAACTGGCGTACCCCTTGTACAAATATATAAAACTATAGTTATAGTATTAGAATGGGAATAAAATAAAATATATATATACAGTGATATATAACATATATTATTGATACTTGATCATTATATACTTGATATGTAACATATATCAAGCGACTTTTCAGCTCTCACGGCGTACTCCAAAATATTTTACTGCGTACCCCACGTTGAGAACCCCTAATCTAAACTAGAGGTCCTGTACAATTAGATGCTGGCCATCTTGGTGATTCACTGCCATTGGTTGATTGAGTCACGTGGTTTATGGACGCCATATTTTGTCGTACTGTGAGACGAAAGCTTATGAGTTAGTGTATGTATCATGCTAAAACTTCTCAGTTTTATAGTTTTATATACTTCTACCACTTATTTTGTCTATAAAAGCTGTCATATTTTATGAATGCCTCACTGCGCTTCATTTGGGTGTAAAAATTTCACTTAAAGAAATAGTGAATAATTTTTTCCGAGAAACTCCATCAGAAGACGGCAATCGGCTGCAAAAGTGAAAGAGCTAATTAAAAAACAACAGATAATTTCTTTTAAGGTTCGTTTAATTTTACACACTATGTTAGGATTAACAACTCTTATAGTGTATAAGTAGTTTTTGTTGCTAGGATCCCTCTCCACTTGTAAAATTTAGATCTTGCACATTCTTGCAACCCCGACAGTCTTTTCATATTAATATACGAATTTTTATAACCGTCGTATTTTAAGACCGTTTTAATCAACCCTTATTTCTTTTAACCCCGCGACTCTTGGTTGTCGCATTTTTACTAGAAGAAGGACTACCCCACAGTAACTGTCTCCCCATTCCCAATTCTATCCTTTATGATAGGTCAACGTTTCAATGTACCCAATGTAGGCTTTTGAAATTATGCACCCTAAACCTCCAAGAGTTGAGCTTATTCGTCCCTATCGGGTTGAAGCTGTCAGATATCTGTGTTACGCGACATGGTTTAAAAATACTTATTACAGCTGTATCTTTAGTACATGATGCAAACTCTTTCCTAGGAAGTAACGCTACTCCGAAGAAAAATCAGCTATGGGTGTAATCATTAATCTACAAACGCTCTACAGTTTTTAAAAATCGTCTCTTCCACCATTTACCGACGAACGTATGACTCATCACGCTGCTGAAATGGCACCTCACAGCAACCGGCAACGAATGATAAAGGTCACTACGGCATTAGCGCTGACCTACGGGACAGCCGTGGAAACAGATAAAGGAATTTGATATGGTTGACTTACTTTGAGAAGAGCACTTGCTCTGTGCTTTATCTTCCTCAAACCTAATGAGAAAGTTAAATAATGACATGACGAAATGCAAAATAAGGAATTCTTCTGCCGATAGATTAGCTTCTCGATAAGAATTTATGAAATTCAAAGTTCCAAGGGAGAATGCTGTGTTCCATATTATTGTGAATGCAATCATACCGATTCTTTGCAGATGGCTGTCCTTTAGGTTATGAAATATAACTGGAATCGGTGAAGCGCTAGGGGGAGGGCGCTAGGGGAAGAAGACTCTGTCCATGCAAACAGGCATTTAGAATGAAAAATTGAGTTTGCTTCACTTCAGATGCATGTTTCTTCATAGAATCGTAAACTCCCAATATCTATGCATTTCCTCACACATCTCGCAAGATAATTAAAGTTCAATCACTGATTCATCTTCCCTATGTGTATATTTACTTTCTAATAAACCATACTTTAACGACCAAAGTAGGTAAATCGCAAGCATTATCAGATTTTTTCCATATATCTGCTTACGTTGAAAATCTCACAATACCCTATTCAGTACTTTACAACCCCGATACAGCCATAAGTTATGATAGCCAACATCTATCCCATAGACAGTAGGTTAGTTGCTTCTAACAAAGTCAAGGTTTGAGATCCATAGTAAGACATGAACGTTGTTTACCTGCCAAGATCCCGACATCCTCTCATCCCTTCTACAGGGTTGTGTGCAAGGTAACTGTTAAGACAGAGTTGCATTTTAAAGATACACCGAACTCACTCTTACATGCACGAACCTTCCATTTCCTAATATATGAAAATTAAAGCACGAACAGTCATTCTCAATAAGTCAATGTTGACTGCATTAAATATGATTCGAATGGACGGCTTTCGTTTGGAAATTAAAAATCTGAAAACTCACTGTTTATAAGAAAACAACAATATTTTCAGTATTTCCATGAAAAGTTGGGTCCCAGAATCGATCCGCTAGACCTAACTTTGCATTCTCTGACTTCAACCACCGATAAAACGTAACGTAAGCTCTCTAGGTGGTTATTCCAAGGCGCTATCTCTTTTCAGAGTTCCTGGTCCCCTAGTACGTTTGAATAAGCACATAAGTGTGTGAAGGTGGCTATCTGCAAACACACGTTTTTTCAACAAAGATAGGGTGTTTCACTACACGAGGAAATCTAACACACACATTTTCATGTCTAAGAATCGGTTTAGTTATTTTTCCTGCATGAGAATATTTCTATACTAGTGTGAGAGAATGCTATAGCATGAGAATATTTTTATACTAGTGTGGAATTCTTAGAACAAGTACACAATGTTCGTGTGAAAGTGGCTCTGGCAAACACAAATTTTTTGATAATGATATGTATCCTGTTTGGAAATAACACTGTCTATGGAGCATTACCCCCAGTAAGCTAGTACTAATTACTTCTCGATTCTGAGAGCTCAAAGAACTGATAGACAATACTTTGCGTTTACAGGACCTGACGCATAAAGTCTTTCACACTTCAATCTCAATCATCACATTTCAGAAAGAAAGAAAGAGAAGATTGAAAATGAAAGGAGAAGTGATAGAGAAGCGAAAGAAAAGCGCCCTACCCGGCATTCTCACATTAAAGGAAAACGTAACGTAAGCATTCATCGCCTCAAAACAGATAAGACAGAGGGCGCCATGTGCCAGCAAGGAGAATACAAGAAGTAACTATAGTTTAAACACAAGTATTCATTTTTAGGTATTAGGGCGTTCATGTTACAATTTCTTACAACAACGTTCATTTCTAGTGAAGATGGAACATTCACTTTTCGTGTAAGCATGTGAATATTACATTTCAGCAACATTCACCTTTCGTGTAAGAATGTGAATATTACATTTCAGCTGTATGTGAATCAAACATTCAGTTGAGAAGAATATTTAAGAGTATTTAGAAACATCAGTGTGAACTCATTGATACATAAAATGTGTCTCCTTCTTGTGTCTCCTTCTTAATATATATATATACTATTCTTACGAGCACAAAAGATAGAACTTTCGAAGGAAGATGAACCATGTATCAGTTTAAAAAAACGATTTTCCGTGTTTTGGACATTTAACCAGTGCCATCTAGTGAGAAATATGTTGACTGTCTGATTCCAGTAAACGTAAGACAACAGCTGTCTGTTTATGAATGATTATGTATGTACAGTTTCTCTGATCTTATGCAAAGTATATTCATGTTTATGTGGTGTATGATGTTATACATAAATGTATGCATACATCAATGCGATGGACTAAGTTTTTCTTCATATTGTGTCACATACTTGTTTTCGTCACTATAAGAGTTGTTAATCCTAATATAGTGTGTAAAATAATCATTTTAACTGAAGGTAAAACACCTGATAAAATTTACTCTGTTAACTGGGTGACAGTGAATTGAATGTAGAGATATAGAAGAAACGTGTAGATAGAGAAGTAAGAGTTGTGAACAGAAATTGTACGATCGGTAATCCTTTCTTCACAAATGAAGAGATTCTGAATAAAACCTTTTCTTTTTTTTCTCTTGTTATGCTACAACTTCAACGATATTAGCTATTTCAATGGAGGTCATAGCATCCTCCACCACAGCCCCATAGTCCATGTTTTCAGCATGTTTTAGTGCCGCTTCTTCGGCAAAACAAACTCTGCATAGATATTCACGAGCCACTTCATCCAGTTCTATGGTGATGGTCTCTCCATCACACACGATGCTCAGGGCTTGAAAAATTTTTTCAGTCAATATATTCATTACAATCTGCAGGCATTCTTCATACGATATGGTTTTTTGGTATGATGGGATACCGACGCTCTCGAGTATAGAGCGAACAACTTCACTGAAGGACAGGGTGGTTTTCTCCATAGTGACCAAAGACAGACTTCAAAACTAAGGGCAGAACTTGTGACAGATAGCTTTCTGACCAGTAGCAAGGAATGGCAGGCGGGGGGTGCGAGCTCATATACAGACAAATGTTACCTCATAAACACCCTTGATACATCTTTCGACATGATCAAGGCCAACCTTCATCCGATAAGCCTCCCCTTCATGAGATACGTTTGGGGTAAACACGTGAGCTAAAGTGTCATCCGAAATATTTTCGTTTATCAGTAGCAAATGTAAACAGATAGCGCCCACTGGCATTCACCCTTTGACAATGTAACGATAAGAACCGTCACTCACTGAGGCGTGGATAAAGCATGTAGATATTAAAAGTCGAATTCAGATCTTATCAGCAACAGATGCAAATACTGTGCTGCAGACAGTGTGTGGTGACATTCCTCTTGACCCCTCATCCTGATAAGAAGAGACCTGGGCATGTATGCTGCCTTGCTTGTTGCTACATGCATGACTCGATGAAGGTCGAATTCCAAAAATGCATAAGCCATTCCGAGTGTTGCCATTCCAAAGTTCAGTGGACTTGGAAAAATGAACGTGGATAACAAGGGAGTTTGTGAAGTTTAATAAAGGGAACTTTTAATAAAGGGGTTTTTAAGGATGAGGGACAGAGTTTTTGATAAGTGTTTAATTACTAAGGAATAAAAATTGGGAATACAGGGAATATACAACTTTGGGAGTTGATTTCCTAAGTTTAATGGACTTGTAAAAGGATGGGAGTTTGTGATCAGTGAAGTTTTAATAGAGGGAACTTTTGATAAGGGTTTTTTTAATAAAGCGGATTTGATTTTCTAAGCTCTTAGTTGACTTGTAAAAGGATCGGAGTTTGTGATCGGTGAAGTTTTAAATATAGGAGATGTACTAAAATGCACGTTGGACCGCACCGATTAAATGCGCATAGAAAAAAACTGATTTACCATGCGATGGGTCAGGGTCTTTAAAACGGTGGGGCTTAAGAAATATAGTTCAACCAGTGGGGGAGTTTTTTAATGAGGGGGGAGACTGTTTTGATAAGTGTTTAATTAATAAGGAATGAATACATAGAATATACAACTTTCAGAGTTGATTTTATGTGAGGAGCTGCCACCCAAAGTTTTGCAATTATTTTGACGTTTGCATCATCCGATTGGTGCCACCCAAAGTTTAGCTGGACTTGGAAAATGAACGTGGATACCATAGGAGTTTGTGATCTGGGGAGTTTAATAAAGGGAACTTTTGATAAGGGGGTTTAATAAAGGGAGGGAATTTTAATAAAGGGGGTGGAACTTTTGATAAGGGGATTTTTTAATGCGGGGTAGTCTGGGAATAATTACGACTAAAATAGAGGGTTTTTTTTCTAAAAATAGTACTCAGTCTATAGAGTAGATGGTGCCAGGGGTTAAAAGGGGGAGTTTTTAAGAAGGGAAGTCAAAAATCGTGGAATTATAACTAAAATAGGGTTTTTTCTAAGAAGAGTACTCCGCATAGTCACCAGATGGTGCCACGGGTTAAAAGGGGGAGTTTTTTTTAATAAAGGGATTTTTTTAATAAAGGGGAGTCAAAAATCGGGATATTAGAGCTAAAATAGGGATTTTAAGAATAGTACTCCTCATAGTCACCAGATGGCGCCAGGGGTTTAAAGGGAGGGGGTGAGTTTTTAATGGGGGAAGTCAAGAATCGGGAAATTAGAGCTAAAATAGGGGTTTTTCTAAGAATAGTACTCCTCACAGTCACTAGATGGCGCCAGGGGTTAAAAAGGGAAGGAAAGGGGGAGAAAGGGGAGGAATGTTTAATAATTAATTATTAATCAATTATTATTTATGAATATTAATAAGGGGCGGAATTGGGCGTGGCCGCTACTAACCCAAAGTACGACACCACTACTAATGTAGATTCGTAGTGATCTTCTAGACAAGAAAGCACCGAGTAATTAGCAGAAATATAGAGAGCTGAAAAGCTATTGCTGTTAAATGATGAAATTTAGTTGAGAAATTAAAATGTGGGATTCATGAGCATACAAAAAATAATTTCCATTTTGGGCTTAGAGGATTCTGCTCCATTTAATATATTTCAAAACTGATGCATTCCTATCAAGGTTCAAGAATAAACAAAGACGAGGTTTGATGTGTTCATGTCAAAGATTTGATTTGGCATATGCAGTTTATAGCGAGATTTGGGCTTTGATCTGTCAGTCCGCTGAACCACAGCGCAGATCTCTATAACGATCGTTTCCATGGAAAACGCGAAAAGCAAAATTCTTTAAAGTGTTAAGTTCCAACATTTTTTTTCCAGCAGAAAAAAATAAATTTCAGAATTTTATCCTGAAGTAATTAACAAAAGGTATAGGTTGTGTTTTATACTAAATGAAAGAACGTTTAATTCTGAACAATGAAATGACAACGACTCAAAGAGAAAAGTAGATATTTAACCTAATTTTGAAACATGATATATTTACTTTTGCCACTTTAAAAATTGAATTCTTTAAGAAACTAAACATATAACTATTCTGACCTTACGATAACAACAGTTTAAATATTTTAGTAGCATTTGCAATTATTGGTATGAATGCAAAAGGAATCCGTTGGTATTTCTTTTTGAGTTTTACTCACTGGTTTAAAAAGAATATTCGTTCGGCACACAGATGCGTTCGTAGAAGTTTAGCAAGCACTTCACTAAGGGATGGTATTTCTGTTTCGTGAAGTGAGGTGTGTGTATGTCAGTGTGTGTGTGTGTGGGGGGGAGACAGTGCAAAAACAACAAATGTTGGGACAAAGGAGGATATGGAAACCTTCTGAGTGGGTTAAAAATATTTTCACCCTGATATTACAAAATTAAAAGTTCGGTTATAAACGACCAAATGGAACAAAATAAGCAAATTAATATAACTTATCACATTTTATGAAAGTACACAAGTGAAACGACTCCAACGTCACTAATCTGATGTCTCTGTATACATTACATTAATGGATGAGAGAAATGTTTTCGGATAACTCCGATGTTCAATGGCTTAATTGACGAGAACACTTCTTAATTTTGATAAATTGGAGTAATGTTATTTTTTGCGAATTGAGGGTGAACTGGAGAGATAACAAATTACACCTGTTGTTTTGTGCATAAGTAGGTATATAATTCATTCATTCCAATGCTTGAGAGGGATTTAGTATAGTATTATAATTTTGGAACTTGTTCAAGATTTTAGAGGAAAAACACTAAAAATGAAATGATATTTCTATTTTACTCTCTTGAATAATTTTTCATCCAAAAATTAATTATTATGATAATATTGTTAGCACAGATGAACGAGCAACAATGAAACCGTGATGATCGTCTTGATGCTCGCGTGAACTACAGCGAGAATTACGTCATTAACCACTTCGGACGAACTTAACTTAGAAATAAAGAATTAGAGAGTTGTAATTAAGAAGAATGTCTGTTAAGAAAAACGTAGTTTGTTTTAGTCTGTGCACTATGCTATAAAAAAGAAATGTTTTTATTTGGTGTGTGCATGGGAGGTTAAATAAGTTTATTATTGTGGATCGTGTTAGTAGACTAGTAAAGGAAAAGAATTAATCGTCTGAAGTGTGGTGATCAACCTCTGAAAAGAATTGGTTCTGAGAAACCAGCATATTTAGTCGCAGTTTTGGAGTACTTGATGACTAAAATCTTGGCAGGAAGTCATTTGGTGTATAGTTATTTCGTTTGTTTAGATATTGGTAAGGTTATTCTTGACAGATTGCAGGTTTGTTCACAAATATGATTGTGTCACTTATCGAATGTTGTAAAAAGCCTTATTTTATACTTTGAGTAGTGACAGTAAGAATTATAGAGGAAACAGTTCTTTGTAGGAATAGTAATAAGGTGCTATGTCCTTCTGAAGGTTTATTTTCATTCTGATGAAGATTTGTGTTGGTTGAATTAATTTATATAAATGTTTTCATTGATACTTTTACAATAAATTAAATTATTTTAGAATTATAATTGTCAAATATTATTTTTGAACTCACGCTCATTTCCATTCGTTAAATTCATAACAATTGGTGCCAGGATCGGGATTATTTATTGAATGCCTTTCACAAGAGGTATGGATGTGTTAGTAGAACTGATAAGTAATATAAGAAGTGAAATAGCTGCTCAAAGAGGTCAAATAGCTGCCCAAAGCAGTAAAATTGGTGATCTAACTACACAAAATAATGAATTGAGAGCTGGAGTGGCTTCTCAAATAAGTAAGATTAATGATCAGAATAATGATCTGAATAAAACAAATTAGTGAAATCTCTGATTAGTGTAAAGACATTAAGACCAAACTGAACAATGTGATAGTCTAAAAGTAGAAATTGACAGTGTAAAAAATGATATTCATGGGGTAAGGTGCAATGTAAATGAAATCACTTGCGAATTTAACATAAAACTTGATATTGTTAAGATAGATTATAAGCATCAAATTGAAACTGTAAAAACTGATTGTGAACGCCAGTTTCAGATTTTAAGAAATGAAATGTTACCTTCTTGTGATAATGGTAAATCTTAGTGAAAACAATGTTTTTACACATATAGCTAGAAATACAACTAAACCATCCACATATGATGGTCAATCATCTTGGACAGTATTTAAAACACAGTTTGAAGTCATCACTAGAGCAAATGAGAGGAATGAATTCCAGAAGGCCAAGTTTTCTTGCAGCTCCCTTAAGAAATTCAACTGTGTGAGTTTTACAGTCTGTTCCAGAAGAAAAACAACTTGATTATCTAAGTCTGTGTTAGAACTAGGGTTTGGAGACAGTTATTTAAAACAATACCACAGGGTGATCAAAAAGTCGTTGTGCACCTGATATGGAATGAGAAATTCGTACCTGCACAATTACAATAAATGTTGAAAGTATGTCCCGCTGATCTCCAGACATTTAGTGACACGCTGAACTGTGTTCTTGAAGACATCGTTCAGCACAGAACAGTCCACACTCCGAATATATTTTGGGATGGCAGTCTTCAAATCATCAATTGTGCGGGGATTGTCCAAATACAAAGAGTTTTTCATCGTACCCCAGATATAAAAATCGGGCGGGGAGAGATCCGGGGATCTTGTAGGCCAAATGTTTTTCGAAATGATTCTGTCCCCAAATACATCATGCAAGAGTGCCACAGACATGCGATGTGTGGGCCGTGGCGCCGGCCTTTTAGTTTCATCTTCTGACAATTGCACAAAGAAAGGATAAAGAATATTGTCACAGTATCGTTAGGAGCTGATAGTCTCAGAGAAAAAAATGGGTCCGACTATGCACCTACACAAAATTCCAACCCAAACACCATACTTCTGATCATGTAGTGGCGACTTGTGGAACTGAAGGGGATTGTGTGAGGACCAGAGGCATGAGTTTTGACTGTTACGTACCCGACAAATGAAAGTACGCCTCGTCTGTGAAGAATGTGAAGTCCAAAATGTCCTCTCCTCACCGTCTTCAGTCAAGAAAGTCTACAGACCACCTGCAGTATGCACTCTGGTTACCGCTGTCGGCAGGTTTTAATTCATGCACGGATGTGATTTTGTAAGGGTGTAGGCCTAGGCGTTTTTTTACAGCCGTATGAGCCATGTCATATGAAACACCAACCTGCTGTGACAATCTCCAGATGAACTTTTTCGGGCATCGGAGTATGCGGTCTGTGATATCCAGCACTTTCTCCTCTGTCAGTATTGATGGCCTACCTGATCAGGGAGTGTCACACACAGAGCCGGTTTCCTGGAATTTCTGAATCAACTGCCACACTGCATTACGATGGGGCACCTTCGTTTCCGGAAACTGTGCCTGGATTCGTCGTTGAACGTCTTGTGTCTATTCTCGGCCACACCAAAACACATGTTCCACAAGGAACGTACGCTCCTCTACATAACTTCATTGCCACAAAAATACGTCTACAGTGCCTGACTGCTTGGCTCAATGTGGCTCACTGACTGCTTGGAAGGGGACCGCGACCACGTCTCTCCCACTAACATCACACTAACATCATCACATGTCCCTAAATATCTCGAGATGAACTAGACACTCTTTCAATGTTTATTGTGTGGTACAGGTATTCCTCAGCAGGTGCACAGAGACTTTTTGATCACCCTGTATATGACTCAATTTAAACATCGTTTATTAAACATCGAAGAATGGTGCACTTTGCATGAACTTGCTAGTAATGTTGAATATTAGAGTGGCTTATAGTAACTGACCACCAGAAATTCAAGACTACTTAGCTCAATTACAATTTATTGATGCTATTGCTGACCATGAGACTCAACAACCTTGGAGGAAGTTGGAAGGTGAATCCTTAAAGGCAGCTGTTGTCATGCCATGAAATACGAGTACTCCAGGCTTTCCTTCCGAGCGAAGAAACGCACTGTGAGATTTGTAAATACAGAAGAAACTGTGGAAAACAATAACGAAACGCAAGAACTAACCAAAGCAATATTAACTCTTTTAAATTAAGTTAATGGTTCTTTCTCAAGGACTTCCACAGACCTACAGTGTTGGAATTGTGGCAAGACTGGACATATTCGAGCCAACTGCAAAAAGGTGGTGGGTGCAAAGTTCAAGCACGTCTAACAGACAAAAAAAAAACAGGATAAGCAATGTGTGGGGCAAAGGCTGATAATTGATTGGTTGGCCCCAGGGGAAGCCACCCACGTTTCAGCACTGCATGGTGGAGACAACGGATTGGTAGCTGATGGATCCTTGAATAGAGTGCCTTGCCGTATGATAGTAAACACTGGTGAAATATAACTTTACTCAGAACAGATATAATAAAGAGGATAATTCCTCACCCAAACTAGAATGCTAGACAATCTAATATAACTCTACAAACAGCCACAGGATATCGTGCAAAACTGCATGGAAAGATAGAACTCAACTTCAGAGTTGGTAGCTGTCTGCTACCCCATACTGTTTATATCACTCATCTATATGAATGCATATTATACCTAGATTTCCTAAAGAAACATGTATTAAATATTAGACCCAGTGACAGTCTACTCATCTATAAGACAGAAGAGATTCATCTGCTTAATCGAACCTCTGATACTTTATGAAGTGTGATCACAGAATTAGTGACGGAAGACACAGAAATCAAAGCACAAAATGAAGATATGGTTCGTGGACATCGGGAGGAGACTTCTGGGGCCTTCCGATTGGCAGTCACTGATGCCCCTGGAAAAGGAGCTTTGGCTAATGATATCCTGTTTGCAAGGACTTTTGTCAAAGTAGATAAAGAAGAGATTCCTATCAGAGTGATGAAATGTGACAAATCCAATAGATTATTGAAAAATGGTGAAGAATTAGCAATATGTAAATCTGTTGCATGGGTAACAAGTATAAACACAATAGAGGTCACTGACTCAAACCAACACCATACAGACATCCCCTCTCATCTTACTGACTTGTGGAGAGAAACAAGAAAGATATTAACTGACGACAAACTACAATTACTTAAAGAGTTTTCCGACAGTTTTTCTGCTACTTCAAATGATTATGGCCATACTAACCTGACAGAACATAAGATCAACACTGGTGATTCTCCTCCAATACCTCTACCAGCAAGAATGTTTCCATTATCAAAACGGGAGGAGACAGAACAACTCAAAATGGACATGGAAGCTCAAGAACCAACATCGAATCCCTGGACATCACCAGTGGTTGTTGCCAAGAAAAAGGATGGTTCTACCCGATTTTGTGTAGATTACCGCAGATTGAAAGAACTGAACAAAGAAAGACTGCTTTCCTTTACCCAGGATTGATGAGGAAATGAACACTCTATCTGGGTCAGAATGATTCTCGACATTAGATTTGAAGAGTCTCTATTAGCAAGTTGTTTACACATCCTGAAGACAGTAGGAAAACTGCTTTCACTACAGGAAATGGACTTTGGCAGTTCAAAGTGATACCATTTGGACTTTGCAAAGCACCTACACCGTTTGAATAACTAATGCTCAAAAGTTTCTCGTGGGAGGTTTGCCTGGTTTACTTGGACAACGACATCGTTCTTGCGAAGACTTTAGAGAAACACTTGAGAAAACTTCGTCAAGTGTTTGAAAAACTTAGGGCAGCCAAGCTAAAATTGGGACCGACTAAGTATAAACTGTTCAGGAAAAAGCTCATTACCTTGGTCATGTGATCACTACATCAGGGATTAAGATTGATTCTAGTAAGATAGTAGCTGTAGGAGACTGGCCTCCACCACAAGATGTTGCTTAATTTCGTAGCTTTATTGGATTTTGCACATATAACAGATTTGTCAAGGGTTTCTCCAATATCGCAAGACCATTACATCGTCTGACAGAGGAGGGTCAACGGTTCTTATGGACCACCGATTTTCAAGTGGTCTTCCCACAGTTGAAGCAAGCTCTTTCCGCCACACCAGTGTTGGAATATCCACAAGCCGGAAAACAATTCATAATAGATAGTGACGCAAGGAACAGGAGTTGGTGCTATACTTTCATAGCAACAGGACGGACAAGAAAGAGTTATTGCATATTTTAGCAAAACTCTGTCCAAACCAGAACGGAATTATTGTATCACACGAAAAGAACTGTTAGCAAGAGTAAAAGCAATAGAACATTTTCATTATTATCTCTATGACGAGAAATTTCTTATTCTTACCGATCATGCTTACATTCAGGTGGCTACTGAACTTTAAAAACCCTGAAGGACAAATTGCTAGGTGCATACAACGGTTGCAAGAGTACAGTTTCTCCATCCAACATCGAAGTGATAAACTGCATAGGAATGCAGATGCCCTTTCCAGACGTCCATGTATTGACAATTGTAAGCATTACTATAATGCAGAGTTGAAATATGGTACTATAGACATAATGCCCATAAGACAAATGACAACGACACAATCAAACAGTGATACTCCTAACATCTGGAGCCCAATAGAAATTAGAAAGGCCCAAATAGACGATGAATATATAAGGCCAATAATGAATTTTATTGAAAAATCTGATATAACACCTAATTGGGAGCAAATCTCGAGGTATAATCTACTAACAAAAGTTATCGGCACAATGGGACTCCTTCAAAGTTAAAAATGGTGTATTATACAGAAGATGGGAGAATCCCAATGAGCGACTAATACGTTGGCAGATAATCCTTCCTCGCTCCTGAGTGGAACTTGTGATGAAAGATTGCGTGATAGTACCAAAGGAGGACACGTCTGTGTTAATAAGACATTAGCGAAAGCCAGGGTACGATTTCATTGGCTGAAAAGTAGGGCAGACTTTGAAAGATGGTGTAGGTAATGTGAGGCCTGTGCAGCAAAAAAGGCCCGAAGACTAGGAGTTACGGTAAACGGCAGACGTATAACTTTGGGGCCCTTTTAAGAGAATTGCCATTCGATGTAACGGGTCTGATTCCTAGGACAGATGATAGAAATCGCCATTTATTGGTGGTAATGGATTATTTCACGAAGTGGCCCGAAGTCTATCCCATCCAATGATAGTAAATAACTTGATTAGTAGGTATGGAGTACCTTTGCAACTCCACTGAAACCATGGACGGAAATTTGAATCTAATGTGTTTAAAGGCATCTGTCAACTATTACGAATTCAGAAACCAGAACAACTCCCCTACACCCTCAGTCGGATGGTATGGTTGAAAGATTCAATAGGACAATTGCACAGCATCTAGCATTCTTTGTCGACCACCATCAACGTGACTGGGATCACCATATACCACTCCTTTTGTTGGCATACGGAACAGCAGTGCACGAGACAACTGGATAGACACCTTCTATGATGCTCTTTGGAAGAGAATTACCTCTTCCCTGTGACCTTTTATATGGTCGGCCCGAAGCAATGCTTGTATCCACTCTACAATACGGACAAGAATTACAACAACGACTAGAGAAATTTACCACTCTACAAGATATAATATCAACTTGGCAAGTGAGAGAACCAAAGCGAGATACGACAGTAAAACAAATGGAACTGTTTTCAATCCACATAGAAGAGACTTTCTCCAAAACTTCAGAAACCTTGGGAAGGTCCGCATATGGTAGTTAACAGAATTAACGTCGTGGTGTATCACATCCGTCGACGTCCGTCTACAAAGTGCAAGTGGTTCATGTGGATCGTTTGGCCACGTTTCACCGAAGAACTGAAGAAGCTTCGGAATCCAGAATTGTTCGGAACGAAGAAGAGCTAAGGAAGGGGCAATGTTACCAGAGATGAACGAGCAACAATGAAACCGTGATGATCGTCTTGATGCTCGCGTGAACTACAGCGAGAATTACGTCATTAACCACTTCGGACGAACTTAACTTAGAAATAAAGAATTAGAGAGTTGTAATTAAGAAGAATGTCTGTTAAGAAAAACGTAGTTTGTTTTAGTCTGTGCACTATGCTATAAAAAAGAAATGTTTTTATTTGGTGTGTGCATGGGAGGTTAAATAAGTTTATTATTGTGGATCGTGTTAGTAGACTAGTAAAGGAAAAGAATTAATCGTCTGAAGTGTGGTGATCAACCTCTGAAAAGAATTGGTTCTGAGAAACCAGCATATTTAGTCGCAGTTTTGGAGTACTTGATGACTAAAATCTTGGCAGGAAGTCATTTGGTATATAGTTATTTCGTTTGTTTAGGTATTGGTAAGGTTATTCTTGACAGATTGCAGGTTTGTTCACAAATATGATTGTGTCACTTATCGAATGTTGTAAAAAGCCTTATTTTATACTTTGAGTAGTGACAGTAAGAATTATACAGGAAACAGTTCTTTGTAGGAATAGTAATAAGTGCTATGTCCTTCTGAAGGTTTATTTTCATTCTGATGAAGATTTGTGTTGGTTGAATTTAGTTTATATAAATGTTTTCATTCATACTTTTATAATAAATTGAATTATTTTAGAATTATAATTTTGCATGCAGATAAAGCATTATTATTAACACTTGCAGCGAACATTTCGAGAGTGAAAAACGTTTGAGAATATGATATTTTACTAGCCATGCCTTTAATTTCTAAATTCAACCTTTAAGTAAGAGTTAATAAAGACTTAAGCGACAAGTGATGAGCAATATGCAAGTGGAATGAGCATTTGATGCTCACCCCACTCACGTATCGAGCTACGTGGTCGTCACTCTTTCAGAATTTCATCATTGTCCGCGCTTCACTCACTGTGTTGGTCAGAATAGAAGAACGAAAAATTATTAATTATCCCGTTGTGTCAGAAGAGAACCAATTTTTTATTAAATAAAGGCATCAAAAAGTTCAACAGCTTCACACATACAGATGCAGCAGCGCACGCGTAAAACCAATAATACAAACGCTAAAAATAACAGAAATGTTTTTTGCAGCATAAAATCTTGCAAATTTCGAAGTCACGAAGAGATGTACACAAATATAAAAAGTTACATAAAAGGAACTTTCTGTCACTGAATTAATGTTATTAATGTTTTGAACGAATTTTTCTTCTTAGATGCGGACTCAATACAATCAAGAGTTGATTATTAGCAAAGTGCAGGATGTTAATAATAAATGTTAATAATACATTAATTACACTTTTACTATGAATTTGAGAGCTGAACTAATAGATAAACAGAAATGGAAGTTAATTGCATTTTTTTTCTATGATAACATCAAGACATACAAGAAATTTCCATATAACAAATATCACATTCAATATCGAACACTAATTTTCAGGTACATCACGTTCAGTGGAAAAAAGATCAGAATCAGCATGCATTTTTTTTTCATTAGAAGTCAAACTTTTTTTTATCCGATTTTGATTTTTCGTTACAAAAAAAAACAAGGCTCAAGAAAATCACCAAGTGAGCAACAGCTGCATTAAAATAGAAAGAGCAAGAGAGAGAGAGATTGCAGGAAGAGGAAACTCTCCACTGATGATCACATATCCGGCATCGCTGACGTCAGTCACTTACGGAAGTGGTTGCCATCAGATGATTCGCCGTTGCCACCGGATAGATCCACAATCACATCGACAACTGATTGGCTACATCAAATCCATGAGTCCTAAAGAAAAATTGTAAATTCAACCTTTGTAATTACATACAATGTACAACCAAAAAATAAGATAAAGGAATAAAAAGTAAAAAGTAAAAGTAAAAATTATTATTATTATTTCAGTAAAATGTGCTATTATATTTGGATTTCCTTCAGTGATATACATTTTGAGGGCATTTCTCTGTTTTTGGTGTTCCCCGTTTAAGCCTAATTATTTTGGTTTATAACTATATTTCCTCAATTTTCCTTGATATTTTAAGCAGTCTATTTCAGTATGCTTTGCTGTCGGGTTTAGATTTCCTTCGTTGATATATATTTTAAGGACATTTCTGCATTCCTAAAGTTTTCATTTTGAGCCTGATTATTCTGGATTAAATTATACTTCATGATATTTGTCGTGCGTTTGTAAGCAGTATATTTTAGTATATTTTGCCATCGGGTTTTGATTTCTTCCAAGAAAAATATTTTGAGAGCATTTCTGCCTTCCTAATGTTTCCATTTTGAGCCTCATTATTCCAAATTAAAATTTTATTTCCAGAGATTTGCCTTGAGGTTATAAGCACTCTATTTTAATATACTTTGCTATTGGGTTTGGAATTCCTTCCATGATATGCATTTTGTGGACATTTTCTTGTTCTTGATGTTTTCATTTTAAGTCTAACTATTCTGGTCTGAAATTATATTTCCTTATATTAGCCTTGAGTTTATAAGTAGTCTATTTCAGTAATTTTTGCTAATGTGTTTGTATTTCCTTTCGTGACACACATATCGAGTTCTGTGATCTTGGTGTTTTTATTTTGAACTTAACTATTCTGCTTTCAAATTTTTTTTCCTGAGATTTTCCTTGAGGTTATAAGAAGTCCACCTCAGTTCCTTTCATGATATAAATTTTGATAACATTTCCTTGGTGTTTTCATTATAAGAATAACTATTCTGGTTTAAAATTTTATTTACTGCGATTGGCCTTGACATTATACGCTGTATACTTTGCTATTTTATTTTTAGGTTTCGTTCCATGATATATATTTTGTGGGAATTTCTGGGTTCTTGTGTTTTCATTTTAAACCTAACCCTTCTGGTAAAAAATGTATTTCTTGAGATTAGCAAAAGGTTATAAGCAGTCTATTTCTGTATAATTTGCTAATGTATTTGGATTTCCTTTTACAACATACATTTTGATTGCATTTCTGAGTTTCTGCTCGCTTTCATTTAAGCTTAAATAAAGGTGATTTTCAAATATATTTCCTGATATTTGCCTTGAGCTAGTAAGCAGTCAATTTCATGTTTGGACTTCCTTGCATGATATGCATTTCAACGGATTTTCTGGGATCTTGCTGTTTAGATTTTAACACTAACTGTCCTATTTAAAAATTATATTTCCTTAGATTTGCCTTGATGATATAAACAGTTTATTTCAGTATACTTTGGTATTGGGTTTCGATTTCCTTCCATGATATATATTTTGAGGGCATTTATGTGTTGTTTGTGTTTTCATTCTAAGGCTAACTATTCAGATTTTATATTATATTTCCAACTATACTTCCTGATATTTGCCTTGATGTTATAAGCAGTCTATTTCAGTGTACTTTTTTTTATTAGGTTTTGATTTCCTACCAAGATATACATCTTGAGGGCATTTTCTTGTCTTTGGTATTTTTATTTTAGGTCTATCTGTTCTGATTTAAAATGATATTTACTCAGAATTGTTTTGACCTTATAGGCAGTACAGTTCAGTATTCTTTATTACTGTATTTGGATTTCCTTCCATGATATATATGTATATTGGGCCCATTTCTGAGCTCTTGGAATTATCATTTTAAACCTAACTATTCTGGTTAAAAACTGTATTTCCTGATATTAGCCTTTAGATTATAAACTGTCTATTTCATTATAATTTGCTAATGTGTTTGAACTTCCTTCCATGACATGCATTTCGACTGCATTTCTGAGTTTCTCCTGCTTTCCATTGTTAAGTGTTTAGGTATACTTTGGTATTAGGTTTGAATTTCCTTCCATGATATAGATTTTGTGGCCATTTCTGAATTCTTGGTGTTTCCAATTTAAACATAACTATTTTAGTTTTAAATTATATTTCCATATATTTTCCTTGAGGCTATAAGCAGTCTTTTCGTTATGCTTTACTATTGAGTTTGCATTTCCTTCCATGATATGCATTTTTAGGTCATTTCTGCGTTCCTAATTTTTTTATTGTGAGCCTGTTTATTCCGGATTAAAATTATATTTCCTGAGATTTTTCTTGTGGTTATAAGAAGTCTATTTGGGTATTCTTTGCTATTGGGTTTGGATTTCCTTCTATGATATATATTTTGAGAGAGTTTCTTTGTTCTTCGTGTTTTCATTTTAAGTCTAAATATTCTGGTGAAAAATTATATTTTCTCATATTTGGCTTAACATTTTCAGCTCTCTATTTCTGTATACTTTGTCATTTTGTTTGGATTTCCTTCCATTATATATATATTGAGAGGACATTACTGGGTTCTAGGTGTTTCCATTTCAAACCTAACTATTCTGGCTGAAAACTATATTTCCTGAGATTAGCATTTTTGGATTTCCTTGCATTATATTCATTTTAACCCCCTTTCTCTCATCTTGCTATTTGGATTTTAAGAATAACTCTTATAGTTTAAAATTATATTTCCTTATATTTGCCTTGAGGTTCTAAGCAGTCTATTTCAGTATAATTGATATTACTTCTATGGAATATATTTTGAGGAAATTTCTGTATTTTTCTTGTTTTCATCTTAAGTCTAAACATTCTGGTTTAATATTATATTTAACATGATTTGCCTTGTCATTATATTTCAGTATATTTGGTATTGTGTTTTGATTTCCTTCTTTGATATATGCAAATTAAGGGAATTTCTATGTTCTTGGTATTTTTATTTTAAAACTAACTATTTTGGTTTCAAATTATATTTCCAGAGATTTGCCTTGAAGTTTTAAGCAATCTGTTTCCGTAAGCTTTCCGTAATCGGGTTTGCAGCTCTTCCTTGATATATATTTTGAGGGCGTTTCTATGTTCTTGGTTTTTCATTTTGAATCTAACAGTTCTGGTTTAATATTCTATTTCAGGAGATTTGCCGTGATATTGTACGAAGTGTATTTCAGTATATTTTCCTATTTGTTACGGATTTCTTTCCATGATATATATTTTGAGGGCATTTGTGCGTTCTTTATGTTCTCAATTTAGGCTTGACTTTTCTGGATAAAAATTATATTTCCTTAGATTTGCCTTGAGGTTATAAGCAGTATATTTTAATACACTTTGTTATTGGGTTTGGAATTCTTTCCATGATATATATTTTGAGGACATTTCTCTGTTCTTGGTGTTTTCATTTTAAGCTAATTATTTTGGTTTAAAATTATATTTCCTGATATTCGCCTTAATCTTATAAGCAGTCTAATTCAGTATATTTTTCTATTGGGTTTCGATTCCCTTCAATGATGTATATTTTGTGGGAATTTCTGGTTTCTTGGTGTTTCCATTTTAAACCTAACTCTTTGGGTTAAAAACTGCATTTCGTGAGATTAGCCGTAAGGTTTTAAGCAGTCTATTTCAGTAAAATTTGCTAATGTGTTTGGATTTCCTTCCAATGACATGCATTTCGAATGCATTTCTGATTTTGTGCTGCTTTCCATGATAAGCCTAAGTATTCCGAAGTATTTTCCTGATATTTGCCTTGAGGTAGTAAACAGTCCATTTCAGTACACTTTCCTATTGTGTTTGGATTTCCTTACATGATATACATTTCAACAGCATTGCTGTGATATTGCTGTTTGGATTTTAAAACTTACTATTCTAGTTGAAATTTATATTTCCTGACATTTGCCTTGAGGATATAAGCAGTCTATTTCATTATACTTTGCTATTGGGTTTCGTTTCCCTTCCATGACATATATTTTGAAGGTATTTATGTGTTCTTAGTCTTTCATTTTAAGCCTAACTATCTTGGTTTTAAATGATATTTCCTGACATTTGCCTTGAGGTTATAAGCAGCCTATTTCAATATACCCTTGCTATTAGGTTTCGGTTTCCTTTCATGGACGTTTTAAAGACATTTGTGTGTTCTTGATGTTTTCATTTTAAGCCTAACTATCTCGGTTTTAAATTGTATTTCTGACATTTGCCTTGAGATTGTAAGCAGTCCATTTTAGTATACTTTGTTATTGAATTTCTATTTCCTTCCATGATATATATTTTGGAGGCATTTCTGTGTTCTTGATGTTTTACGCCTAATTATTCTGATTATATTATATTTCCTGACATTTGCCTTGAGGTTATAAGTTGTTTACAAAATGTCCAGGTTACACTGCCATAACTAACCCTAGAAAGAACCAAACTATTATACAGTCTAATTTTAGTTTTTAGGTGTATACGCCTATTTCTCCACATTCTCCATAGACTTTTAAAAGTCCCGGCAGCAATCCCTATTCGTCTGTTAATCTCATGCCACACATCACCATTATCAGTTACATAGCTCCCAAGATAATTAAACTGTGACACCTGCTCAAGACTGCAACCATTCAGATGAACTGAATCACATCCTGCCTGACCAACTTTCATCACTTTAGTTTTCTCTCTGTTTATAACCAAACCTACTCTACTACCAGTCTCATCAACAGCTCGAATGAAAGAGTTCATCTCATCAACATCATTTGCCAAAAGGGCTAAATCATCAGCATAATCTAAATCAGAAATTTTCAGATCTCCAGACCAATTCAAGGCCAAAATCTTTCCCTTGCAGTGAATTTCGCCTAACATAATCAATAACCAATCTAAAGAGAAAAGGAGACAAAATGCACCCTTGTCGAACATCAGAAGTAATGCTAAATCAATTGCTACAAGTCTTACCAACTCTCACACACGACTCAGTGTTATTATAGAGAGCTTTCATTATGTTAACTAACTTGTCTGGTATACCATATGATTCCACAATCAACCACAAAGTATGACGATCAACAGAGTCGAAAGCCTTTTTGAAATCAACAAAGCTAGCAACCAAAGGTTTCTGAAACTAAACATTTCTCAATAATCTGCCTAAGTGACAATATCTGATCCACACATCCCCTACCACTTCTGAATCCACATTGCTCATCACGCAATTGCCTGCCAACCAGATTCTTAATTCTATTAAGCACAATCATGCAAAGAACTTTCCCCGGCACAGAGAGTAGGTTGATACCCCTATAGTTAACACAAGAACTGCGATCACCTTTTTGGAAAATAGGGATAATAATTGCTCTGGTAAAATCCTTAGGAACCATGCCTTTATCATAAAAGATATTCAAAATTTCAGTCATCCAAGTGGTAACAGAAACCTTCCCAGTTCTAAACATTTCCGTAGTAATTTCATCTACACCTGGAATGAAGTTTAAGTTTAGAAACAACCAAAATAACTTCAGACTGTGTTATAGGGCCAACGTTAAAGCCACCAATGCATCTATCATCATTGCAAACAATGGGAATAGAACTAACCACACTGTTTAGAACATCACTGAAATGCTCAGTCCACCTAGCCATGACAGAATCACCTCCTATAAACTTACCTTGTTTATCCTTCAATCCGTGTATAACTGTCCGTTTTCTACCACACAAAACATTAACTATCTGGTACAGCTCTCTGCTGTTGTGCTGTCTAACTGCTTCCTTAGATTTGTCAGCCAAGCCATCAAGCCAAAGATTCTTATCAGCAGCTAACTGATCCTTTACACGTTTATTAAGCTCTCTGTAACGCTTTCTATTAGGACTAATAGGGTATTGATTAAGGACATTCCTGCAGTTCTTTCTTTCTGAAATAAGCTCAAGTGCCTTATCTCTCAAATAATTCTGCTTCCTCGGCCCCTTTTTACCTAAAAGAGTACTGTTAGTGTCCAAAAAAGCCTGTTTAAAATTATCCCATTTTTTCCTCAACTTCAGTAGTAAGCATACCATGATTGTCATAATGACTAAGTAACCTATCATGGTAAGCTTTAGCTATAACTGGGTTTTTCAGAGCTTCAGCATTAAAGGTAAAATTATTAAACCTAGCACAACACTTTTTTAAGTTTAAGTTGCAAGACACTTTTAACAAGGTAATGGTCAGATCCAATTTCAGCTCCCCTATATGACCTGGTATTCCTAACAGAACTAGCCCATTTCCTGTTAATTAATATTAATCTATCATATTCTTAGCATCCCATCAGGTGAAACCCATGTGTACTTATGTATTTCATGGTGTTTGTAATAAGTGTTAGTTATTCTGAAACTATTGAGTTTACTTACCTGTAGGAGACGTTGCCCTTTGTCATTGCAGCTACCGATACCAAAAGGGCCTATCACCCCTCCCCAAAGGTCAGAGTCAGTACCAACTTCGGCATTGAAATCACCAAGAACAAGGGTAATATATCCTTTTTTGACAGAATTCAAAATATCATGAAGTTGTCCGTAAAACCTATCCTTCTCATCCTCATCGGCATCCTCAGTGGGGGCATAACAACAGACAACATTCAATTCTTTAACGCTTGTCTGAAATTTTGCTGTAAGAAACCTTTCATTAATGCACTGATATCCTAGAAGAGCATCACTAGCGTGTCTGCTGAGAAGCAGACCCTATTATCGTTCCTCCCGTAAAGAAAAATTTAAGATTATTTTTAAGAATTATTTATTTGTCAATCTGGTCTCTTGCAAGCTGAGAATATCTAAATTATAACAGTGGAATTCTTGTGTGAGGACATAAAGATAATAAACTCTGTGCAGAGTCCTCACATTCCAACTACCTAAGGAGAGAAAATAGTTAGTGGGATGTTCAAAGAAACTATGTTTATTGAGAGAGGGAATGCAGACTATCAAACAGCCGCAGGCTTGGGGCAAAGACCCTTTCCTCCACCACTAAAGACTGAAATCATCTACAGTGAAGACTTCCTCCAATGTAGAATTTGACGATGCCAATAGAAGCAAGAGTTGAGGTGCCCGTGATAACCTCTGCTCAGGATTATCCACCATCTGATAAAACATATCTTGTGAATCTATTCACTTGGGGCTGTCAACCCACAAACAAACAGAAAACCCATCGGAAGATTTTCCCTCTTCAGAAGCCCACCAGTGCACCAAATTCATGATCCATAATGAAGCTTAGAGCCTTATTTCAGTCCAGTCCGGTAGGTTTATATGGTCAGCACCAGGATCCTCTGTGGTTGACCACTCCTCCGCTGGGTAGAAAAAAAGAAAAGTAGCCGTAGTTGTCCAGATCGGTAGACCACACTAATCTGGAAGCCCTCCTCTTCCGTTCACTTCCACAAAAGAGTATCTCTTTGAACCACGAGAAGGCGGGGTCTGACATTAGGTACTAGGCCTAGCCGGTTCTGTGCATCATCACTGGGGAATGGTGCATTGCTGTCCTACCAATGACTACCTAGCTACCATTTACATATAAGTCCGAATAGAACAGATATTTGAAAAACAAATAGTGGTAGTTTTTAAGAGAATTTCCACTGAGAGCAATAATCTACCCACTTTTCTGAGATATTTGTACGAAATTCAACTTTTTAAACTTAAGAATTAAAAGACGAATACTTTTGTGTTGTATTCGTCTAGTGAAATATTATTATATTCGTACTAGTGAAATATTATTTGTACTAGTGAAATATTATTTGCATTTTTGCCATCATCCGCTAGCTCAAACTAAAACTTTCAAGGAATGAAACAGTGAGTAAGGGTAAAACTTCTTTCTCTCTGAAAACGAGATTCTCCTAAGCACCAGAGGCGATATGCGTCCTTCTAGTTATTGCCCATCTTCTTATTGCTTTTCGTTTGACATTTGTCTGTTGGCCAGTTTATGGATTTGATAAAACGTTGTTCTACCGTATCTTTCGAACGCGATGGATAAATTTAATATCTTATGTGCGAAATGAAAGCTTAATATACTATGTGCCAAAAGAAAAAAAAATTGGAAGTGTCATAGGGTATAAATAATCCATCCGCGTTCTCTCCCTCTGTAAAAAGGGAAATACGGAAACTATTCTTAAGCTATATCTCCAGAACGCGAAGGCCGAAGGTAACAAACTATACTTCGAATGAAAGCTTCTGACGAAGGGAGTATCGTAGGAGAAGAAAAATTGACCCTCTTGCTTTCTTCCCCCTAAAAATGGGGGATAATTGAAAATAATTCTTCCACTATATCTCCTGAACGCGAGTGCGGAAAGTAACGAGCTATACGTCAAATGAATGCTTGTGACGCGGGGAGTGTAATATGCTATAAAAATTACTCCCCATGCTTTATTCCCCCTAAAAATCCAAAAATCTGAAAGTCGTTTTACTATGTCAACGGAACGCGAGGGCAAATGAAAGCTCCTGTAATGAATGTCGTATACTTTTTCGAATTTTGCCTTCACTATTCCCCTGACAAAATGGGAGGGCCAGATTTTCGCAGGGATCGAATTTAACAAGTCATATTTCAAATTAAAGCTTGTGACGTCTCCAATGCTATGAGCTACCTCAAACTTGAATCCCAAAGGGTGGTAAATGAGCTCGATGTTTATGAGTCATATATCAAATGAAAGGTTTTGAAGGTAGGTGTTTTTAATGACAACAAAAAATTCAACTTCGTTTTCACTTCAAAGGAAGATGGGGCGCCGATTTACCTGCTCAGCAAGATTGTTGGCGCCCTATCTTCCTTTGAAGTGAATACGAACTCAGTAACTGATTGCACCATCAATATGCTTTAGGTTTATTTTCTACTTTCTAAAGCCCTATAGGAAGGTAGGTATTTTTTTTAATTTTTTGATAACACTGAACAAAGACTTGCTTTATCTTTTGGGTATCATGGTACAGGCCGGCGTTATAGAGGACGTTTCCACTGCAATATCCCCACAAATAATAAAAATGATATAAATTATCCCTCAAGCAGCTGCTTGCCAAAGATGTCTGACAAGAGCCTGTCCGTTTAATATATCATGAGAAGATTTGTGAGGATGACGAGACCTCAGCAGAAAGGCATCACACAACATCAATACCTTATCCAGGGCTCAAACCCGAGTCCCATTGATCAGTAGCCACTAGCAAGCATAACAGACGTGTGTAGCAATTATAAACATTCCATTCTAGAAAAGGAATTCCTGAAAGTAAGTACAATTCATTTTATACCTACTTTTAGTTACGAACATTTCAGTTGCGGTTTCAGTCAGAAAAATAAACCGTTAAATATGGTTAATGTATAGGATATATTTATACGATCTTAGAAATTTAAAAGGAAAACTTTAAAGGAGAAACTTCAAAAATGGATACATTTCGGTCCTTTTTAACTCTCATTTTATATACATTCGTTATATATATATATACCGTACCTTAAGTAAATACGCATTTTCACTTTTCTATTAAATTTTTAGTCCTTTTTCAAAAAAAAGTAACAAGATCATAGTTTGTATGCCCGTCTGCAGACATCAAACTATTTTGTTCACTGAGATAAACTAAAAATTCTTTTTGTGTTGGATAGGAATTGATAAAATTTTACCATTCGCACTTTTAGGACTTTCCTATAACTGCGCCCCCTAAGGGTGGGAAAAGTTAAAAATTCCGAAATTTCAAACGAATATTTCAAACGATATATTTATGTTAGAAATTTGGAATTTTGGGTGTGGAATGTGAAAGAATTGTGGTGGAATGCGATCAAAAGTATCAAGTTTCCTATAATCTTGTTTACAAAGGGTCCATTAATTAGGCGGAAAAGCGGAAGAGGAGACGGGGGTTTGCTCCCAGCGAGGGTTCATGTAGGAGTCCTTCATTTCTCTATACGCCATCCATCCAATGAGATAAAAATCCGTTGGTGAGTCCGTCCGAGATTATCGAATAAATGAGCCATGCGCTCAAAAAACCTGGACACAATAAAAACCTCTCGCAATTTAATCCATTGCATGGGAAAACATTAATGGATCTGTATTTCATTAAAACTTAGCATTCTCGCCATTTAACTCATTGTATTCAACCTTTTATTATTAGTGGGTTTTTGTTACCTGAGTCCATTGTGTATAAATGCCGCTCAGGGGTAAAACAACCGGAACCTTTCCTGGGCGCACCACTCGGAGGTAAAAGAACCCAGACCCACGGCTCACACGTATGGCCTAGCATGCAAAATTACCCTAAATACACATCATGCGCATTTGTGGCAACATGCACTTGCCCTCTAAGTGAGGGGATGGGGCTCATCGAACGATGTATATTTAGCATTATTGCGCATTTGCGACCTTCCGCGTGAGCAGTGCTTCCTTGTAGTGCTATCCAAACGTCCCCTGTGCACTCTAGGAGGACCCGGCGCAAAAACAGTAAAACTACTCAGGACCACTACTCACACGAATGGTCGTGCAATTCTTGTGCTAAATACACATCATGCACAAAATACAATGCTCTCTACAAGGGGGGGGGGGATAGAAACAATAAGACATTATCACATTTCGCATGTGCTATCATCTGTGTAGCACGCATTTAAAGAAGGACACTTCATGACATGTTGTTACCACCATGTGCGACTGTCCATCTCAGCCGTGGGACTCTACTGCGCAAAACGTTTCCTGGGCGCTCTCAGGAACAAAAACACCAAAACCAGCCAGAACTGCCTCTCACAATGAACAGTACATTCCCTCTGGATGTTTCGAAACAGGTTTATAACGGACATCCTACTGTCTGTTATAAACCTAATGCAGAAAGAGTTATAACCTGTGCACGTTAAAGAAAAGTCACCTTACAGCTGTCCAGTGAATTTCCGTTGTCTCTAGCTATTTAGCTCTTGTCCAGTGAACTCCTGTTGGTCGCGCATGCTTAAATATACGTCATGCGCATTTGTGCAAAATCACTGTTTAACATCATCCGTCATGATGACGCGGTCAAGGCGAGAAGAAAGCACTCCTGACAACTCTCATGCGAGCTTTAAAGGTCCTTCTTATTCCACCGTCTTCGCTCAGTGCCATGTCGAAACTTATTAAAAATAACTTTAGAAATGAAGTTTCTTACCAGCGTGAAATATTGTTTGCTTTTCACCTCCTCCCCCACGGTGTTTAGTGTCATTTACTAAACCTCTTTGCTAAGAGTTTAGTTCAGAGCTATACGTACACTGCCTATTTTGCTACTTACTTTCCGCTGTCTTTATTGCTCAATTGCAACGGTGCCACGCTAAAGCTCTCGGGCGGAATCACTCTTTGTAAGGCGGATTATTCAATGATTCACTGAGATAGAGGTATACACCTAAGGCCCATTAAGTTATTTGCGGTTTACAGCCATTTTTCTTCATTTGGAATGGTACCAGGCTCAAGGTCTCTAGAGAAATGAATCTTAACGAAAAGGATTCGTGAATGAGTCGCTAAGAGAGAAATATGCAGACACAACGCCCACTGCATTACTTCCCTTTTACTTTATTTATTCTTAAATTTTAATGGTGCCAGGCTATCTGGTGTCTGGAGAAATGACTCAGCAAAGTGGATTAGTGACTGATTCACTGAGGCAGAGATATATACACAATGCCCATTGTGTTACTTCTTTTTTACTTTATTTTCCTTCGATTACAATAGATTTATTTCCATGAATGACTCTTAGCAAAGAAGATTAGTGACTGATTCCCTGAGTGAGAGAGAGAGAGCTCTACACACGTAGACCATTGCGTTACTTCCATTACACTGCCTTTCTCTTTCGGTTTCAATGGTGCCTGGCTAGAGCTCTCTTGAGAAATGACTCTTAAAATGATTAATGAATGGCTGATGGATGCAGAGACACACGCACAACGCTCATTGCATTACTTCTCTTTTACTGCCTTTGAAAAATGCTCTTCAATATCAACGGTGCCTGACCAAAGCTCTCTTTAGAAATGACTGTTAGCAAAGAGGCGAAGGGAATGATTCATGATAGCAGAGACATACATCTATCGCGCATTGCATTCCTCCCCATTTACTCTTTTTATTCCTAAATTCTAATGATACGAGTCCAGAGCTGTCTGGAGGAATGACTTAAAAAACAGGTTTAGTTTTTGAGTCTCTAGGGCACAGCTGTACACACACTGTCCATTGCATTACTTCCTTTTAACTGCCTACGTTTCTCAATTTTAATGATGCCAGGCTAAGGATCTCTGGTGGAATCCCTCTTAACAAAGAAGATTCTGGAATGACCCACTCAAGCAGAGCTACCCACACAGCCCTTTACTTCATTTCCGTTTTATTGCCTTTGTTCCTCAGTTGCAATGGCGAGAGACTAGAGGTGTGGCAAGAGAAATGATTCTCAGCAAAACGAATTATTGAATAACTCACTGAAGCAGAACTATACTCTCCCACATTGAGTTTCTTCCCTTCTGCTGCCTTTGTCGTTCAATTGCAATGGTGCCAGGCAAGGCGGTCTAGCAACATCTGTTTGGATTTCGTATGGGTGACGAGCATGGTTGTACTGGCACTTTTTTTCGGGGTCGCAGGGGTAGCAGGTGCCCGGACTGCGATAAACAAATCTTTGTTTTTCAAGATTTCTATACTTATTCTTTTGAGAGTCCGTATGTGAAGCTTAAAAAGATTTTCCTCTATTTTGTGGAATTTCTGAAAAGTATCAATTTTAATTATCAAAAAAAATCCTGTCCCTCTGTAGTACCAGGGGCTTGCGACACTAAGGGTGCCTTTCTTCCTCAATTGCAACGGTGCCAGGCTAGAGCTGTCTGGAGAAATGACTCCTAACAAAGATGATTAATGAATGAGTCATTAAGGCAGCGTTATGCACAATTTTCCCCTTGGGTTACTTCCATTTTACTTTCTTTTTTTTCAATTACAATTATAGCAGGTTAGATTTGTTAACAAGAATGGCTCTTATAGCCTGAGAGAGAGCTATACATACATAGCCCATTGCATTACTTTCATTATGCTGCCATTCTCTTCCAGTTTCAATGGTGTGAGGCTAGACCTCTCTTGATAAATGACTGTGAGCAAAGAGGATAATTATTACACCGATCGCCCCTTGCATTACTTCCCTATTACTCCCATTGTCCTTCAATTGCAATGGTACCAGGCTAGAGCTGTCTGGAGGAATGACTCAGCAAGAGGTTTAGTAAATGACTCTCTGAGGCAGAGCTATACATACACTGCTCATTTTGCTACTCACTTTCTGCTTTCTTTGTTGCTCATTTACTATGGTGCCACTCTTGTTCACTCTTTGCAAGGCGGATTATTGAATGATTCACTGAGATAGATATACACCCAACGTCCATTACATTACTTGCTATTTACAGCCATTTTTCTTCACTTGGAATGGTACCAGGCTCGAGGTCTCTTCAGAAATGAATCTTTACAAAGAGGATTAGCGAACGAGTTACTGAGACAGATACAGACAGACACAACGCCCATTTTACTGCATTTATCCTTAAATTTTAATGGTACCAGGCTACAGCTGTCTGGAGAAATGATTCTTAGCAAAGTGGATTAGTGACTGATTCACTGAGGCAACGCTGTACACATTAATGCTCATGGCATTACTTTCCTATTACTTTATTTTCCTTCAATTACAGTGGTGCCAGGCTAGATTTGTTTCCTAGAATGACACTTAGCAAAGAGGATTAGGGAATGATTCTCTGAGAGAGAGAGAGAGAGAGCTCTACACATACCTCATTGTGCTACTTCCATTCTGTTGCCTTTTATTCCTCAATTGCAATGGTACCAGGATAGAGCTTTCTGGAGGAATGAATCTTAATAAAGATGATTAATGAATGAGTCATTGTGGCAGTGCTATGCCCACAACCCCCATTGTGTTTCATCCCTTCTACTGCCGTTTTCTTGAATTGCAATGGTTCCAGGCTAGAGTTCTCTGGAAGAATCCCTCTTAGCAAAACGGATTATTGAATAACTCACTGAGACAGAGTCATCCCCTCCATTGAGTCTCTTCCCTTCTACTGCCTTTGTTCTTCAGTTGCAATGGTGCCAGTCTCGAGCTCTGTTGAGAGATTATTCTTAGCAAAGAGGATTAGTGAGTCACCCACTGATGTAGAGCTATACACAAACTGCCCATTGCGTTAATTACGTTTTCCTGCCTTTGTTTTTCAGTTGCCGTCTAGCATCATCTTCAGTATCAGTATGGATTTCGTGTGGGTGAGAAGCAGGGTCGGACTGACACTTTTTCTGTGGCACGGGGTGCGAAATAATTTTCTTTGTTTTTCAAGACTTCTATACTTATTCTTTTGAGAGCTCTACGTGAAGCTTATAGTAGGTTTTCCGCTATTCTGGAGAATTTCTGCAAAGTGACATTTATAATTATCGAAAAAATCCTGCTTCTGTGTAATACAGGGCTTGCGATACTTAGGGCCCATGAGGCTACATCGCTCAGTGCCAGTCCGCACCTGGTGAGAAGAACTATTACTTATTTTCATTGAATGGTCTCCATGCTTTGGTCAGCGATATTTCTGAATTTGTCACCAGCTAAAATATTTCTGGGACATGTTGTGGTCATGGAGATGCGCTTATGTCAATTCATAGCAGCATCAATTCGTGGCGATGTCAGTTCATTGCCACGTCAATTCATCGCAGTGTCAATTTATTGCAGCGTCAATTCATCGCAATGTCAATTTATCGCAACACGAGTTCATCAGAGTGATAGATAGGATTTGACGATTTTCGTTGTCTCTGCTCAAATTAATTATTTAATTTTGACTTTGAGAGGTGAAACATGCATCAGAATAATCTCTCTCAGAAATTAATTAAAACGTAAATAACAAATATTGTTTACAAATCATTTAGTAAAATATGCAATTTAAAACTTTTGTAATGATTATTTCAATATTAGGCAAGAATGAATGATTTTTATGAAAGAAAAATTCATTAAATATTCCAGCTTCAGTAACTCTTTTAATACTGAACGAATATTCTTGAAAATCGAGATTTTAATAGATTTGATTATGATTTTTAATTTTTCCTCACTCACATTTTTCCATTAAATGGATATTTTAAAAACTATAGAGCTTTGAAGTTAGATTCCCATTAGATTTCCATTGAGATAACATGGAAATTATTCAGTTTGGTACGTTCTAGGTAAATTAAAATCAATTGTTGGAATGTCGAATTTTTCAAAAATCAATTTTTCGAATAACATCTTTTTGTAACGATTATTTTCTCGAAAACGGCGAGTTTTTCAAGAAATAAATTACATACGTATTGGATAGATATTAAACTTTTTTAGAGATAAATTAAAAATTATTTTTCTGTTGGATAGGTATTGATGAAATATTACTTTTCGCATTTTAAAAATTTCCCACTAACGGTCGAAAAATTAGAAAAATGAAAAAAATTTGAACGAATATTATAGACGATTTATTAACGATGGAAATTTCAAATTTTGTGGGCTGAGTGTCATTTTGAAGTTGCTAACGGGCATTTATTTTTATTAAAAGGACGGAGATAACTTGTAAACTTTTGGCTTGTGGTGGTTTCGTCTACACTATACAACACTTACACAAGGACATGCCCGCTGGAATAGTAGTCAGGTACGCTAACCACTAGGCCATTGAGAGCAGTGATTTGCCTCCTTACACCGGGGGGAGGGAACAACTCTTCTGTTTTAAGACACAAAATTTCGAAAATTTACCTAGAACTTTACCGAAATGCGGAATTTCCACGTTATATCACAATAGGAAGCTAACTTTGCAGCTTTATTTAAAAGCATGCATTTAACGGAAAAAATATGACAATAAAATCTATTTATATCTCGATTTTTCAGCAATATTTGTTAAGTATTCAAACTGTTAAGGAAGCTGGAATATTTATCAAAATGATAAAATATTTCAGCTTCCTTAACATTTAATTCCTTATTTTTATGAAATGTAATTTCAAATTACATTTCATAAAAATCGTTCATAATTGCCTAATATTGAAATAATTATTATGCAAACTTTTAAAATGCATATTTTATTAAATGATTTGAGACAATACTTGTTATTTGCGTTCTAATTAATTTCTGAGAGAAACCCTTATCCGCATGTTTTACCTCTCAAATTCAGAATTAAATAATTCTTTTTATCCCAGATGTAGGAAGGCAACAAAATCCCATCTCTGTCAATGTGCTGCGATAAACTGACGCACGCAGAATTGACGTCGCGATGACTTGACTCGTGATGAATTGACCGAACACCCACTTTGATGGATCCTCTTTGGTAGGCTCTACTTGAGGATTGATTTCCCGGATGCTGCAACACTTAGATTCTTGTTTCATCAACAAAAGTCACACTACATATGGCAACCCGAAACTTGTTCAACAACATTTGTTCGACGGAATTTTGTTCGATGGAAATTTTTTTCAAACGGAATCAAAGTTATTTTAGGAAAAGTGTGGGAATGGTTGTATCTCTCCAGTGCGAAAGATTTTAGTGTGGTTTTCTATGGAGGGTTTGGTGGCGGTGGAGTAGTTTTTACTTTCATTTCATGCTAAATGGTGTGTATTCGATTTCGTGTGAAAATGTGTGCAGCCTTGAAGATAAACATGGGCGTCCGCAGAAAATTTTTCAGGGGGGGGGGGTGGCAAAGCTTGGAGACAAATAATTACATCAATAAATTTTTATTTAATTATTTAATTATTTTGGGTTTTTTTGACAAGTAGATTATAGACTACAGTATTGCATCAATACAAAAACACATACATAACGTATATAAATTTACAATATAAAGGAAGCAAGAATTAATTGAAACAATAATTTTTACTCGATTCCAGTGGAGGGGGCAAGTGCCTCTTTCCCCCCTATGCGAACGCCCATGACGATAAAGCTCACAGTCATGGAGGCTAAGTCTCGGTATACAATAAGAGATTTTTGGAAATGGTGTGTATGTATGAAGGGGTAGTGGGGTTGGCTGTCCCCGGTTTGTACTTTTCTATTTGAAATTATGGGATCATGATCATATTCATAACTAGAAATGTCCAAAATGTTAATAATACATATTAATATAAATTTTGTATACAATGTTTGAAAGAGCACTAAAAAAGAAGGAAAAAATTATATACTGGAACTGTGTTTAAGTTCAATTGACAAGTAGATTATACACTACAGTATTGCATCAATACAAACGTATATAAAAGTTCGTTCTGCTTCGATCTAGCCATTTGGTCCTCTCCCAAAATTCAAAATATTTATTCATGCATTCACTAGATCTTGGTTATTGGAAAATACATATTCTGAGTAATCACTGAAGCCAGTGTAATTGTTCGAATTTAGAGTCCTATTCATGTAGCATGATCACCCCATGTAATGCGAATGGAACGCTAACCTAGAAACTCTACAACTTCTAAAATTAGCGTTTTGTGAAAAATGGGATAATTTTTGTGAGAAAATGAGAAAATAGGATAATAAAGAGGATAATTTAAAAGTCTGAATCGAATCTATCTAAAGCTCGATTGTTAACAACATTCTCACAGTCTTGAAGCAGGTATTGAAGTTTAAACATTTCGGAGCAGCAATCTGCTCTAAGAATTTTATCAAAAAAAAGAATGTTTAAGAAATTATATGCACGCACTTTTTAAAATATGTAATTACATATGAACTGGTTTGAAAAAATACTTCCTATTTCAGTTTCAATTCACTTCCAATGTCTAGCACTGCTATTATCATAATATGTTCAAACTTCCAAAATTCTTTAAATACTAAAGGAATGTTGTTGAAAATGGATATTTCGATAGAAACGATTTCGAACGTTACCTTTATCACATTTTCCCATAAAAAGTTTATTTTAAAAGTTATATGACTTCAGAATTAGAGTCGTTTACTTCTAATCATCCAAAGTTGGTTCAAAGAAAGTTAATAATGCAAGCACTCTTATACTCTATTTAGCCTAAAGCCTCCAGGAGATACTGGATGCACCATCCCAACAAACAAAGCCCACCAACATCACTCCAACATTTCAAAAACAGCATCTATTCACTATAATCTAATCTATGTTATCCACAAGTTTCAAAGGACATAAGACTCTGCAGCTGAAATCCCTCAAAACATGGACAGCAGCCCAAGTCATATGAAACAAAACAATCAGTAGAGAGATTCAAAAGAGAAAAAAAATACCAGCACGAAAAAAAATATAAATTAAAAAATAAAAAAGAAATACCTATCTTCCTATAGGGCCCTAAAAAGTAGCAAATAAATCTAAAGCATATTGATGATCCAATAAGTCACTGAGTTCGTATTCACTTCAAAGGAAGATAAGGCGCCGGCAATCTTGTCCAGTTGGTAAATCGGCGCCCTATCTTCCTTCGAAGCGAATACGAACTCATTGACTGATTACACCATCGATATGTTAATAATAATAATAACTCACTATCAGAAAATGAAAATTACAAATACCTCGGAATTCTAGAATCAGAAAATATCTTGCACACAAAAGTAAAAAATCTAACTCAGAAGGAGTACATCAAAAGAGTACGAAAAATACTAAAACCCAAATTGAATGGTGGGAATAAAATCAAAGACATAAATACATCGGCCATTCCAGTCATTAGATATCCAGCTGGAATAATTGACTGGACAAAAAATGAATTAGAAACATTGGATCGAAAAACTCGAAAGCTTTTTAACGTGCATCATGCACTCCATCCAAGAAAATTGGAGGAAGAGGACTACCACAAGTACAACAGATAGTAGAAGAAGAAAAAAGAAGTTATATATGACTATATCAACAGAAGCAAGGAAGATTACTGCAGGCAGTTAAAACTGAAACATATTAAAAACAGCAGAAACTAAGAATAGATTTAAGAAAAAACAGTTCGAAAATAAACTAAATGGCTGGAAGAACAAGCCACTACATGGACAACATCTGAAGTTAATTGAAGGGAAAAGTGATAACAACTTGACATGGGCTTGGCTGAAACAGGGTACTTTCAAGAAAGAAACTCAAGGTCTGATTTTTGCTGTACAAGAGTTACAACAATTACAAGCAAATGCTAAGAAAGTTAGAATTCAGAAAATTACTGAAAATTCAAAATGTCGACTTTGTCAGCAAAAAAGATGAAACTGTGTCTCTTCTTATTTGTGAATGCAGCAAAATTGCACAAACAGACTATAAGAACAGACATGACAGAGTTGCGAAATTGATCCACTGGTCTTTATGCAAAAAATACAATTTGTCAGTATCAGAGAAGTCGTTGGAACATCAGATAGAGAAAGTGGTTGAAAATGACCAAGTTAAAATCCTGTGGGACTTTAGAATCCAAACTGATCGACATCTCTAACATAATACAACAATAACAATTTCAGGTGACGCCCGAATTGAGGATAAAGAACATGAAAAAATGACTAAATATAGAGATTTAGTAATTGAAGTTACTAGACTGTGGGAAAACACACTTCTGTTGTCCCCGTTGTCATCGGACCCTTGACACCATCTCAAAAAATTTTATAAACCATCTCAAAATGCTGTAGATTTCTGATATAACATCCTCAGATCTGCAAAAGACAGCACTACTTGGAGCTAAATACATCTTACGACGATACCTAGTTGATACTTAGGTCTTAGGCTGAAACTTGTATCAACTCAAACCGCCTGCCAATGATTTTTTTGCTTCTTTTTTATGTCATTGACTGTGTTTCGAATATTTCGATTATACAGGGTGATTCAGAATTCATCATCAATATTTGGTGGGGAGGTAGGTAATAAGAAACGAAGGAGATTTCACATAGGAAAGCATGGGCGCATATGCCATGTAGTAGGGCAAAATGACCCCAGTTCAATGATGGAAAGAACACTTAAGAAGGAAGTGGTAAGGAAAAAACATTTATTATCTTACATGTAACATTTCTTTGCATTGGTTGTACAGACTTACAAGAGGTGCTCGAACTGCCGACCATGTGCTAGAATGCATGACTCACAACGGCGTTGCATGGACAGCCGGACCCTGTGGAAGATGCCTGGCATTTCCCGGATGTTTGAGGCAGCAACTGATATGCGTGCTACAAGATCCATAGCACTATCAACAGGGGTCTCGTACACCATGTTTTTCATAGCACCACATACAAAGAAATCGATTGGAGATAAATCCGGTGAACGTGGTGGCCAAGAAACCGGTCCACCGCGGCCAATCCATTGACCACCAAACTGTCTGCGTAGGTAAGCACGCACAGCATTTGCGAAATGTGCAGGAGCGCCGTCATGCTGGAACCACATTCGCCGGAGACTACCATCAGGAACCTCGTTCAGAAGATCCGGTAACACAGTCTGAAGAAATGTTAGGTACTTGGCACTGTCCAAATGGGATGGTAGTAAATACGGGCCCAACAAACAGTCACCGACAATCCCAGTCCACACATTGACAGCAAAACGTTGTTGCGCAGCTCCAGGTCTTGTACCGTGTGGGTTCTGATGAGCCCACACATGCCAATTGTGTGTGTTGAAGACACCCTCTCGAGTGAACAACGCCTCATCGGTGAAAAGAACATACGTTGGGAAATTGGGATCAACGGCTGTTCTCTGCATGAACCACTGACAAAAAATAACACGCTTGGGATGGTCGTCTGCTGCCAATAATTGCACTCTTTGCAGATGAAACGGATGTAACCCTTCATCGTGTAATATCCGCCACGCTGTTGCTTGCGAAATTCCAAACTGCCTAGCCATACCTCGTGTGCTAGCACCAGGTTGTTCCTCGATTTCCTGTAGGACAGCTTCCTCTACTGCTACTGTCCGTGCCGATCTGCGCCTCCCTCGATTAACATTACTAGCAGCAAACGATCCTGTTTCACGCTGTTGGCGATGAATACGTGAAAACATTTGATGCTGTGGCACACGGCGGTTTGGGAAGCACGCTGCATACAATTGCCTGGCTCGAAGACATCTTTCTCCTGCCGCACCGTAAGTTACATGCATATCTGCACATTCATTCCACGTATACCTGTTCATGTTACTTCTGCAAATTCACCTTGTCGAATGACAACTGACTGCACGCGTCAAACAGCTGTGCTTCTGTATGAGAGGTGTGTACACACAGCGCCCTCTACACCACCATGCTCGTTCGTCTGCCCCCATACTTTCCTATGTGAAATCTCTTTCTTTTCTTATTCCCTTCCTCCCCACTAAATATTGATGATGAATTCTGAATCACTCTGTATGTGAATGATGATGATGATGATGATGATGATGATGATGATGATGATGATTTATTTACCATATGACACATAATACACTTAATAATAAAAAATAATGCTTACACAAAATAATGAGTTATATATAGCTACAATTCGGTGTGAACAAATATATACAATTTAGCACAATACAATTGAACATAAATTAACCCTCGTAATGTAAAATATTTATTGTGAAATGAAATGCAATAAAACAGAAGCCATATAAGAACAACCAATGAGCTTTATGCTCTTACAGGTTGTCAAATTATATTATTATTTTATTTCGATATGCAGTTTTATAATACAGATTTAAAGGTTTAAGAATGGAAAAATTAATAATTTTAGATTTATTCATTAATGCATGAAATGAGGTAAGTCATTTAACAATGAAATAAAGACTCAAAATTGTTTATGTGTAGGAATCTTTGCTTAATTTTTATTTTAAAGATATTTTCATTTTTTTCTTTCCTTCTACTTTTCGGTAATTTATTAAAATTTTGTGGAGTTTCTTGCAAAAGGTACGTAATAAAGTTCTCTGTTTCTAAGCTTTATTTCTGTATGTTGTAATTTTAAGAAATCTGGGTTTTTAAATACAAACATAAGGATTTTATAAATATATAATTGTCTTAAATCCAAAGCTTTATTTTCAGTAATCATATTTTTTAAATTCGTAATATTGTTATTCATAATAACCTTCAGAATTTTGTTTTGTAATGTTATTAATTTATTTAAAGAATTTAAATATGTTCCTCCTCAACAAATTAAACAATATTGTAAAGCAGATTGAATTCATGAATAATAAAGAGTTATGAGAAAGGAAGTACTTACAATTTTCTTTAGGTGATATATTCTAATTAGGAAGTATCTTAAACGTTTTGCAATTATATTTGTATGACTATTCCACTTCAAATTATTATCAATATTAATTCCCAAATATTTGTAGTTTTTAATATAGGTTTGTTTTCTACTTTTTATGGCCCTACAGGAAGATTATTTTTTAAATTTATTAATTCATATTTTTTTGTTGCCACTAAAACATCTACCTTTCAAAACTTTGATATACGACTCATAAACATCGGGCACATTTATCCTCCGTTTGAGGTAGCCCATGACATTGGAGACATCACAAACTTTAATTTGAGATACTACTCGTTAAAGCGGACCCCCACAGAAACTCCGTCCCCCACATTTTATCAGGGGGTTGGTTGGTTGTTTGGGGTCTAATGGCACATGGACAACAGGGCCATAAAGCACTAAACAAGATAAAAAAAAAGAGAGTTTAATGCAGACAAACCCACAATCAGTTAAAAGGAAAAAGTGTAAACGTAAAGGACAAAACCAATACACATACAAAAGCACAAAAAGATAAAATGAACCTGGGTGTAATAGATCCGGGATAATCAAGGTAAAATAAATAAAGCTATAAAATCACAGTCTGCTAAAATAACCTGTATAACGTAAAAAGGCAAAGACAGATGGTAAAAAAGAATCATCAGATAAAAGATTGCCAATTGTAAGAGGCTGAGCCGTAAAATTATGGAAGGTAAAATAAGCTCACTGGACAAAAAATTGGTCACCCCTGGCGGAATGTCACCTAATAGCGCGTAACGCCTATTGCGGTGCAGTTGGGATTCCACCACAGTTTTGGGAACCGTGGAAACTGACTCGAGGTCTGAGGAATAGTACAGGCAGCTGCATGGACGATGCAGTCCGTCATTTTCGCCACTGCAACATTAATTGGCTCCTGGCTGACAGAATGCTAATCGAGCTCAGACAGGAGCTCAAATCTATTCCAGTCAGCCCGATCAACCCTTCCCTGTGAAATGCGTGAAGTGCTGCAAGGCTCCCATGGGAGATGGTGCACATCACGGAGAGGTGATCACTTCCATTACAATTATCCTCAACCTCCCACATAAAGCGTGGAAGGATCGAGGAGGAGCAGATAGTAAGATCAATGGCAGTGAATGTGTGGGTCGGGGAGTGGAGGTGCTGACACCTGTGTTCAACAAGGAGAGTGAAGGATCCAGGAGCCACTGCTCCAGGACCCCGCCCCTCCCGTTAGTGTCAGCACTTCCCCAGAGTTCCCAGCACTTCCCCAGAACACTTCCCCAGAGTCCCACTGTGTCCGTTGAAATCCCCCATTATGAAGAGGGGACGGCAGCTGCAAGATGAGGTCATCAAGGTCTAGTTGGAAGACGAGTCTTCCGGGTGGTAGGTAGATGGAGCAGATAGTCAACGAAAATCCTACAAAGAGGCGAATGGCAATCGCCTCTAAGTTGATGGCGAGGGGTATGACCTGGAATGGAGAATGGTTGCTCACGAGGATGGCAACACCCCTACGAGCTGGACCATCTCCTTCCTGATCCAGGCGAATGAGGGAGAAGTGCCGGAGAGTAGGATTGTTGGCTATCTGCAGGTAAGTCTCCTGCGGGCACACACAGATGGGCTCGTGTCCCTCATGAGTACCTTGATGTCATCAATATTCCTCTGGAATCCACGACAATTTCATTGTAGGAGTGTGGCTGTCTCAGGTCTTGGAAGAATTGGCGGACGACTTGCGATTTATTTTAAACGTCGCCAACGATGATTTAGGAAAAATATTGCGGTCTGTGTCCATGTCCTCGAAGTCGTCCGAGTGACACGGATCAGAGACCGCCGAAGGAGGAGGGGTTAAAAGTTTCTTTTTAGGCCCTGGTGGGGGGCCCTTAGGTTTGGAAAGACTTGCTCTCTTTGAGCAGGAAGGAGGAGGCCTTCCAGAGGTGGGAGCAGAAGGCACAGACACAGGAATAGAAACCGGAGTTGGTGTCGAGATCGACACCAACTTCGGCTTCGCCTATGTCAAGTGGTACTTGGCAGCAGGCGAGAAAGATTCCGCAGGTGGAACGCTGATATCGGTCTGCACCGCCATGGAAGCCATCTCTACAATGGGCTTACTGATGACTGCACCAGCATAGGAGACCTACCAAGGTGGGGCAGGCGATGTAGCTAGCTTCCTCGCTTCTGAATAACTGATTTTATGGAGTCTTTAGGCGCTGTACCTCTTTCTCTTCCAGCCATTTTAGACAGTCGTGGAATATGCTGGAAGTTCGCCACGGTAGTTTACACAATATGCCTTTTCTGCTGTGCAGTCAGGATCAAGATGATTTTGACTGCCACAACGAACACAGGTGGGCTTGCCCCGGCATGCAGTGCGGGCATGACCAAACCTCTGGCATTGAAAACAATGCAGAGGGTTTGGTATAAACGGCCATACCTCGCAATGCAAATACCCTGCCTTGATGGAAGTAGGCAAGTTTGGCGTGTTGAAAATAATCATTAGTACTCAGTGGGCACTAACATCATGGTGTGTTGAAACCCGGTGGACTGCTGTCACCTCCTTGGGATGAAAGCTCTGTGAGGATTTCCTCCTGAGAAACTATGAGGAGGCCCCACTCGGAGATCACGCCCCAGGGGGATTAAGTGTCTTGTGTGGATGTATGAGTCTTGTGGAATATAACAGTCGCTGTGACATTTTGTGTGTAGTTACCAATCGCTGTGACATTTAAGAGTAGCTCCGAATGTTTCGAGCAGGAAGTTTCCACCTGCAAGTCATCAGATCTGAGTCGCTTGACAGATTTCGGTTCTCCTGCAAGACCTTTGATACCCTGGTTAATAAAAAACGGGGACATGTCTCCAAACACCTGATCACCCGCAGAGTGGATGATCAGGAACCTCAGAGACGGAGACACACACGAACACGATTGCGAAGACAAAGAAGATGCCAGTGAATTATGAGTTGTAGAACTCATGGTTATTTTTGTGGTTCAGTGTCAATTGTTCCCACACAGCACAGAGTCCAACAAGGAGACACCCAATCAGGTGCCAGGACTGCCTGGGCACCATACTCACACAGCCAGTGAGCCAAGCCCTCATAAGGAACAAAAGGAAGAGAAAAACAGAAATTGTGAGAAACTCATCTGAGTTCCCACAAAAGAAAACAGCAAAAAAAATAATAAAGTGTGAGAAAAGAACTGGCCTCTCAAAAGACAGAAATCTATAAAATTAGTGAACGTGTGGGGAAACTCGCAAACCGTTACCCCGACGTGAGCAAGTTACTCACTGATTTGCATAATTGACCCTAGCAGGACCTGCCCACCACCCAATTGATCCTGAGGGGACCACCAGGACCTCCCGTTTACCTGAAGCAGAGGCAAAAGCAGTGTATAGCAGTGGCCCCCGAAATCGCCGCCCAGCCCCGCGACAAACAGGCTCCCCAATGGCAAAACGGCGAAAGGGGACCCCACAAGGGGTTATCAGGGAAAGAAGTTTACCTTTACCTAATTACTTTTAATTTACTTAATTCGTTACAATTTTAATTTGAGCTAGCGGATCATGGAAAACGTGCAAATAGTATTTTATGAGTAAAATTACATAACATAAAAGAATTTGCCTTTTATTTCTTAAATCTAAAAAGTTGCATTTCACACAACTCTCTCAGAAAATTGGGTAGATTATTGCTGTCAGTGGAATATCTCTTAAAAACTACCACTTATTTTTCAAAATCCTACACTATACAAATTATTTGTAAAACTCGATGGTTATTTTTGTGGTGGAACTGAAGAAAGAACTGTGACTGTTATTTTTTTATACCTCGTTTGAAGTGTTAATTTTGTTTTTGAAATCTCTTTTGGCTCAAAAAAGAAAAGAAATTAAGATCCAAGAGTATTGGATTACAGAAAGTCTACTCTGCATAAGTAGGAACTTTTAAAAAATTCAGAAAAACTATTATTTTTATTTTCTACATTGTGATTTACACATCCGATTCTTTGTTTGGGATAGCAGGAAGCCCATTGTTGAAGGGTTTCTAACCTTCCCATCACATTTTATCACATCACATCACATCATCGATGACATCTAATGAATCCCACTTGCTCCATTTACGAGATAATCCCATTGATTGGAGTTATTCAGTCAAATATCTAGGGGTGGTTATACATAAGAGGTTAAAGTGGGACTATCACATAAATAACATAATCTCCAAAGTCAATTCATTGAGGGGCCAGCTAGGTCCACTCCTTAGGAGAAATTCCATTTTAATGATTGATCATAAGCTTTTACTCTATGATATGATTATCAGACCGGTGACTCTCTATGCTTCACAAATATGGGCGAATACAACACCCACCAATATACCTAAGATTCAGGTCTTACAGAACAGGATTTTGAGAACTGTGGTCGATGCCCCCTGGTTTGTCACTAACAGACAACTCCATAAAGACCTGGTCATCCACCATATATATATACACATATAAAACGCACCTCAAAAAGATATTTTGAGGCTGTAAGCAATAAACCCAATGAGATTATTTCTTCTCTGATTCTCTACGATCATACTGTTTTGAACAAGTACAAGAGGCCTAAAACGGTAGCGTTCTCTGAGGAGACCTACCCGTTTTAGGTTTCTTACACAATTTTACTGCTATTTTTAGCTTTTCTTATGTTTGCCCATAAGGGCCCACCTAAGGGTGGTTTACTTATATATTTTTTTCTTACTCATGCCAAATAGGCATATCTTTCTGATGCAGATGGTTAGAGGTAAAATTATTACCTGGTACAGTCGCTCAAAAAAGTATCCGAACACTATCGTTGATTAGAGAATTCAGAAAAATATCTGCCAACGAATTTTTTCAGAAATTAGTGATCTGGAAACCTTCGTTTCACGTGACACGAAGATTGCCAGATCACTAATTTCTAAAAAAAATGGTTGCCAGATATTGTTTCTGAATTCTGTAATCAACCATATATTCGGATACTTTTTTGAGCGACTGTACATCGAATATGATTATACGATCTACGATGACAGCTCTTTCCCTACTTTAGACCTCATAACTCTTGAAGCCACAGCCGTGGTTATTTTAGATACCAACATAGGAACTGTACACCTAGTTGCTGCGTATAAGCCACCAAATGCTACCCATATGAATGATGATCTCAACTCCATTTTTGACTCCATCTTCCTCCAGTGCTTGCAGGTGACCTTAATGACAGAAATACTGCTTGACATTCAAGGACCTGCAACAAAAATGGAGGTATTTAACTCCAATATACTACTGACAAGGGATTCATTGTCGATGCTCCCTGTGAACCAACGTTTTACCTCTTCAATACTATGCATAGACCTGACGTCCTTGATCTGGCCATTTTTGGCAACTTCTTGCCAAACTATGTCTTAGTGTCGTCAACCAACTAAACTCTGATCATTTGCCTGTCTGTCTGACTTTATACCTTTCCACGCCTCTTGTGACTCTTTCGTTTAGTCAGACTGACTGGCAGTTTTATAAGGTTCTTGTAAACAGCAAGATTCTTGGAACCTGCCAACTTTCTAATGGTAGATCCATTAATGATGTCATAAATGACTTTACAACCCTATTGCTAACTTCCAAAACCGTAGCTAGCATGAATTTTACACCAAAGCGAGATTTTTACCTCCTGCAATTGCATCTCTCTTGCCTCATTAACGAGAAAAAAAAAGGTTTGACATACATGGCAGAGACGTGGCTTTACATCTGATAAGAGGCTTTACAACTTTAAAACTCAAAGTCAAATCCAGCCTCAAAACTTTTAGAAGTGAACAATGGAATAAGAAACTTGAATCATTGTCTAAAACCGATAATTCCATTTGGAAGATGACCAAAGCTTTAAAGAAACCATTTACCAATTTCCCACCTATACATGGAGAAACTGGTTTAAATTTCAGTGATGAAGATAAATCCGAGGCTTTTGCGGATGCCCTCGAATTGCAATTCCGTGAGAACTTTGATCTCTCTGACCATCATACCTGTGGTTTGGTGAGGGAATCCCTTCTTCATTTCGATCAGGTGGATCGGACCAGGGTACCATCTGGAAGAAGAAGCCGAAGTACCATCTGGACTCCTCTGTTTGATCCAATCATATCTCTCCAATAGGACATTTCAAGTGCAAATTAAATCTGTCATGTCTACAAGAAGAGTCATCTCTGTGGGTGTGCCTCAGGACTCCCTTTTGGGTCCTACACTCTTCTCTTTATAATTATGCGATTTACCTTCCTTTGATCTTATTCATCTTCCACTTTACGCAGATGACCTTGCCTTACTATCTCCCTCCCTCGGTCCTGCTACCGCTGTGAAGAGGCTGCAGCATAGCTTGACCGAGCTGGGCACATGATACGAAAAATGGAATATAAAGATTAACTCTAACAAGAGTTCTGTCATCTTTTTTACTGGAAAGCGTATAATGAATCCTACTTGCCTGCATTTACAAGATAATCCCATTGATTGGAGTTATTCAGTCAAATATCTTGGAGTGGTTATACATAAGAGGTTAAAGTGGGACTATCACATAAACAATATAATCTCCAAAGTCAATTTGTGGGGATCCTAAGGAGTGGGCCTAGCTGGCCCACTCCTTAGGAGAAATTTCATTTTAATGATTGATGATATGATTTTACTCTATGATATGACTATTTCTTCTCTGATTCTTTACGATCATACTGTTTTGAATAAGTACAAGAGGCCTGAAACGGTAGCGTTCTCTGAGGAGACCAACCCGTTTTAGGTTTCTTATACAATTTTACTGCTATTTTTAGCTTTTCTTATGTTTTCCCATAGGGGCCCACCTAAGGTTGGTTTACTTATATATTTTGTTCTTACTCATGCCAAATAGGCATATCTTTATGATGGAGATGGTTAGGGGTAAAATTATTACCCGGTACATCGAATATGATTATACGATCTCTCTTCCGTTTCATCATTTCAGTGTTCTCTAAAGATATATATATATAGTATATTAAAACTACTAAGTACTTGAAAAATGCGAATTATAATATTTCGTTAGTACCAATCAAATTAAAAGAGTGTTTTCTAATTATCGTTTTCATTGTTTCCAATGGAAAACTTCATGACGTTCATATTCCACCAACACAATTTCCTATTTTTTGTCATGAATACATCGTTCCAATATTCATTTAAAATTTTGGAATTTTCAAACTCTTTCACCGTTAGAGAGCGCAATTATAGTGTTCGAAATATTCCGAACGAGCGAATCATAATTTTTTATCAATTCCTATCTAACCCTAAAAAGATTTTTTAATTTTCTCTAAATACAAATTTCTGCTAAACCAAAAAATCGTCTTCACCAACCGCCACCCTCTCCCCTGGTTCTAATTTCATTGTTGCCAATGGAAACATCGTGGCGTTCACATTCCACCGCCAAAACTTTAAATTTCTTGATTAATACATCGTTTGCAATATTGTTCGAAATTTTGGAATTTGCAAATTTTTCCACCATTAGCGGGCGCAATTATAACTTTCGAAAGATTTAAAAAGTGTGAATCATAATATTTTATCAATTCCTATCTAACCCGAAAAGAATTTTTCATTTATCTCTAAAAATAAATAATTATCTGCTAAAACTGAAAAGGCGTCTTTCCAATCCCTTCTCTGTCTAAGGGGTGAACTCATTGTTTGCAATGAAAACTTCGTGACCATTCCACCACCACAAATTTCAAATTTTGTAACGTATACAGGGTGATTCAAAACTCTTAGACCAAACTTTAAGGGGTGACAGAACACACCTAAACAAACACTTTTCGTCATACAATGCATGGTCGGAACTCAAGCGGTGAAGCGCTAGGGGTTAGCAGTTACTGTGCCAGGAAATGAAGAAACACAAGAATGACAGAAGAGGTTTGAAACAATTCCAGAAATTACAGAACAGAAAGTACAGAATTTTATTCAACAAATTACAGAAACTGCTCAAAAGAGCGATCACCAACATTAATGCAAGCTTCACGCCTTCGACGTAGTGATCGGCGTGCATGTGCCTAAACACCAGGCATTTATCTACAGCGGCAGCGGCAATAGAAATCCTGGCAACAAGGTCCTCATTGGAGTCGATGGGGCTATCATAGATGAGGCTTTTCATATGGCACCATAGGAAAAATTCCAGACATGAGAGATCGGGCGATCATGGCGGCCAAGCGATTCGACCACCCCAACTAATCCATCGTCCTGGAAATGTTGCATCCAAGGCGTTCCGCACATCCACGCTGAAATGGGGTGGCGCTCCGTTGTATTGGAACCACATACGTGTTTGAATGTTTGTTTGAACAAGGTTCAGAAATTTTGCTAAGACTTCTTGTAAAAATACGAGGTACGTTCTCCCTTTCAGTCGGGCTGGCAGAAGGTATGAACCAATCAAATGGTCATGGAGGATTTCAGCCCAAACATTTATGGAGAAACGCCGCTGGTACGAATGTGGACGTATGTCGTGCGGATTACTGGTGGCCCACACATGTGAATTGTGGGTATTAAAAATGTCCTCACATGTAAAGGTGCATTCGTCAGTGAATAAGGTATGTGCATCAAAGTCCAGTTGCACTGCAGTCTGCTGCAGGAACCACTGTGCAAAATCCACACGAGACCAATAATCTGCAGGTGTCAAGGCATGCACCCTCTGTGCATGGTAGGGGTGTAGTCGTTCATCTCGAAGAACTTACCACACCGTCGATTGGGGCACACTTACGGCATGGGAAATTGCTCGCATGCTACATACGGGACGATCTCCAACCCAACAGTAGATTTTCCCCTGTAACACGTGGCGTCCTCACACTCCTTGCACGCCCTGTATTCTGCAAGCCACTGACAAAGGAGCCCGTTTCGCACTGATACCGGTGCAATCGCTGAAATGTTTTACGATCAGGCACGTGTCTGGTCGGAAAGCGCTCCCGTTACAGTCTTTGGGCTCCCCCGCATTCCCGTCCGCAGCTTCATACGTGAAATGCATGTGCGCCTTCTCTTGATCGTGAAACAATCCATCCGTTCTGCAATCCACGATAGAAATGACGACAAGTGCGAAAACCAGCGCTTATAAGTGTTCACTGGAAAGCGCCCTCTATCGCTTCACCGCTTGAGTTCCGACCATGCATTGTATGACGAAAAGTGCTTGTTTAGATGTGTTCTATCACCCCTTAAAGTTTGGCCCAAAAGTTTTGAATCACCCTGTGTACATCATTTGCAATATTCGTTTGAAATTTTGGAATATTCAACTTTTTCCAACGCTAGAGGGCTTAATTTTAGCTCCAGAGAGATTCGGAAAGTGCATAACGTAATATTTCATCAATACCTATCGAACGTAAAAAGAAAAAAGTTCGATGTCTACAAACGGACAGACAAACGACAGAACGAATCTATTGTCTCGTTTTCTTTGAAAACGAGATAAAAACTTAAAATAAATGATCCCTTCACCTCCCCCCTACTCTAAACATTTCCTAGGATATTCTAACTATCGCAAAACTATCTCTTTACTTTTTCAATGCCTTAAATTCTGTCCTAGATAGAAGGTTACATAAATTAAAATCGGTACGGAATAAGTTTACAAAAAAGTATAGTTAAGGTGAATACTCCAGTTTTAAATTTCAAACATTATTCCTCTTCTACAAAGCTCTGAATTAGCTTATAAATAAATAATAAATACTCCCTCAAGCAGCTGCTTGCCACAGAGGTCTGACAGGAGCCTGTCAGTTTATATGCCACAGTAGAAGGTCTGAGAATAAGAAAGGAAAACACAAAGAGTAAGTAAAAGGTGTCTAGATCGTCTGTAAAGCAAGTAATGTTTTATTCTGCCAAATCTAAAATTGACCTTTCTTTTATGTCGCCTCTCTTCCCCCCTTCCAATGATTATTCCCCATTGTCAAACCAGAAGCACAGAATCAGAAGATACTTTATCGAGGAGTACGCCCTCTAGCTGCCTCTCTATATTTCTCAATTCTCAAACTTTCAATATAAAGTTGGTCGAAAAAAATTCCGTCTCGAACAAATTTCCGTCGAACAAATTACACTACACCACACCATTATATATATTGATGATGAGCACGATTCGGTGTTTTTTTTACCAATAAACCGTCTGTTACTCTGCAACTGGCGCTATGTCATTATCTCACTACTTGTATTTATGCTCATTTTCAGATATACTGTATGTGTTCGCAAGGGCGTAGCGGGGTGAGAAATCAAAATTTTCCAACTCGAAATTCAAATTATGCCAACTGAGCTAACTTACTTAGATTTTCGCTCTGTAGAGCCCCCCCCCCCCTCCACAGAGCGAAAATCTAAGTAAGTTTGAGAAAAGAAGAAGAGAGCTAAGAAAATCTAAGTAAGTTAAAGAAATTTCACCCTCTCCTGCATTTGTCTTCCAACTTTGCCAACTAACCGTAATTTCGCCGTTTACCTTCCAATTTTGCCAACTAACCGTAATTTGCCGTTTACCTTCCAATTTTGCCAACTAGCCATAATTTCACAGAAACAATTTCAATATTTACATCTCGTCTGAATTGTAGCAAGTCAGAGTGAATTTTCCCTTGATTTTGCCACCTCTCCTTAATTTTACGAAACTAGTCCCAATTTTTACTTCTCTCCTAAATTTGCCAAATCACTTCAAACTTTTAAACTTCCCAAGATTTCTCGATTTTAGTCAACTATCCCGAATTTCACAAAACCAATTACAATTATCACAACTCGCCCGTATTTTTCAAGAGGATTCGAAATTTGCCAATTGCCCTACATTTTGTTGTATCCTCAATTTTCTAACACTCCCTAATTTCACAAAACAAATCTCAATTTTACAACTCGCCTATATTTTACCAAGTGGATTCGAATTTTGCCAGCTACTATAGATTTTGCCAACTCGCCGTAATTTTATCGAAAAAATCGTAATTTTTACATCTTCCTTGAATTTGCCAAGTCACTTCGAATTTTATCAACTCTCCTTAATTGCACAAGAAAGGCACAATTTTCACAACTCCCCTGTATTCTACCAAGTGGCTTCGAATTTTGCCAACTCCCCTAGATTTTGCAAAGAGTTCTTGGTTTTTCTAACTCTCCTTAATTTCACAAAAACAATCCAATTTTCACAAATCGCCCGTATTTTACCAAGTGGATTCGAATTTTGCCAACTGCCCCTAGATTTTACCAACTCGTCATAATTTTACAAAAAAAATTCAAATTTTCACATTTCACCTGAATTTTGCCAACTCCCCACGATTTTGCCAAGTCACTCCGAATTTTGCCAACTGTCCCTAGATTTTGCCAACTCCTTTTTGCCAACTCGCCATAATTTTACAGAAAAAAATCCTACTTTTTACATCTCACCAGAATTTTGCAAACTCCCCACGATTTTGCCAAGTCACTCCGAATTTTGTCAACTCCAAAAGATATTGTCGTCACTCCGAATTTTACCAGTTCCCCAATGTTTTACCAAGTCACTCCGAATTTTGCCAACTCCCCAAGATTTTGCCAAGTTATCCCGATTTTGCCAACTCCCCAAGATTTTACAAAGTCACTCCGAATTTTGCAAACTCCCTAAGATTTTGCCAAGTTGTCCCGATTTTGCCAATCTGTATTTTACTAAGTGACTTCGAATTTTGCCAACTGCTCTAAATTTTGCCGTTTCTCCATTTTCCAAACTGCCTTAGATTTGCCAAGTTTCCTCGATTTTGACATCTCCCCTTAATTTTTCAAAAAACAAAAAAAATTACAAATTTTCAGAACTCGCCTAAATTTTACGAAGTCGCTTCGAATTTTGCCAACTCCGAGTTACTTAGAGGGGGACTCCCCCCCACATGGCTACGCCCGTGTGGGTTCGCCTGTTCTAGATCCTGTTTCGCAGAGTGTACATATTTTTACGGGGCTTTTTTTTCTTGGGGACGGGAGGACACTCTTCTCATCCATTCCAAAATAGAATTTAAATTGTTTTCTTTTATTTGAGATCCTATTTGTTGCCGATTTTAATATGCCGTTGGTTGTATTTTCTTTTACCCTATTTTCAACTGGATTACAATGTCACAATGTCAACACCAAAAGCAAAGAGCGAAATCGTGATTTTTGAACCACAGACGGCGTAACTCGGATTTGGAGTCTGTTATAAAACTTGTCTGGTGGTGATGCTGATATTGTTAACTTTTGTAATAATAATTTGCACTTTTGTTCTAACGTTCTGATAAATAAAATGATATTAAGATATATAGCTAATACATCTGCATCCGATTGCGCCGTTGTTTAAAACACTTGCAAAATCTGTCTCTCACAACAAATTTTTGAAAGATCATAGTAGCCACTTTTTATCCTAGAAAAAGAACAGAAGGCTTTATTTCTGTAACTTTAGTACATGAAAATATTTTGATGTATTTTGAGTATTCTATTGAGGGAAAAAGGAGAAATCTTTGATAACTTAGATAGGAAACAGCACATCATATTTTGGATTCGGTTTCGATTCTGTTATTAGTAAAAGCTAATAACAGAATCACATTGATTTCATTTCCAGTAAAGTTTCGAAAATATAGAAATCATTAAATATAAAAAAATTCAGATTAGTAGATAAATGGTAGAGATTGTTCTAGTTTAACGATTAAGAACACTCTGGCATCAATCTGGAGAGATGATGCATTTTGCACAAAATATTTAATTGAATCAAAAGTTTATTAAACTTCAAAGAGACTTCTAAACATACGAAGGTCCAAGATGGTTCTAGGTCTACTAAAATTTGGAATTTTTACTTCTATTATGGGCGTCGGTGAGGAGTTGGGGGAATTGATCGAAAAATTAATTTATATTGAATAACATCAGGTTTACTAAACATTAATGGTTTTCCTTTAAAGAAATTTAAATCTTGGTGTTTTTTTTTAATGTTTCCTTTTGTTTTTGGAGGTATGTCATTAGTACTCTACTATCAGTCTCATCAACAGCTCTAATAAAAGAGTTCATTTCATCAACATCATTTGCCAAATGGGCAATCATGAGCATAATCTAAATCAGAAATTTTTATATCACTAGACCATTTAAGCCCAAAATCTTTCCCTTACAGTGAATTTCACATAACATAATCAATAACCAAACTAAAGAGAAAGGGTGACAAAATGTACCTTGTCGAACCACCAGAAGCAATGCTAAACCAATTGCTACAGGTCTTACCAACTCTCATACACGATTCAGTGTTACTCTAAGAGCTTTATTTATGTTAACAAACTTGTCTTGTATGCCAGAGGATCCCATGATCAACCACAAATTATGGAGATCAACAGAGTCAAGAGCCTTTTTGAAATTAAAAAAACTAGCAACCAAAGGTTTCTGAAACTCTAAACATTTCTCAAGAATCTGCCTAAGTAAAAATATTGATCTACACATAAACACTACTATAGATGGGCATTTTACTAACTCTCCCTACCACTTCTGAATCCACATTGCTCATCACGCAATTGTCCATCAACCAGATTCTTAATTCTGTTAAGTACAATCATGCTAAGAACTTTACCTAGAACAGAAATTAGACTGATACCCCTATCGTTATCAGAAGAATTGCGATCACTTTTTTTAAAAATAGGAATAATAATAGCTCTCGTAAAATCCTTAGGAATCATACCTTTATCATGAAAGATATTCAACATTCATCAATGTGGTAACCGAAACATTTCCAGCTCTAAGCATTTCAGTAGTAATTTCATCTACCCCTGGGGATTTATGAAGTTTAAGTTTAGAAATAGTCAAAATAACTTCAGATTGAGTTATAGGGCCAACATTAAAGCCATCAATGCATTTATCATCATTACAAACAATGGGAGTAGAAATAACCACTTTGTTTAAAATATCTCTGAAATGCTCAGCCCACCTAGACATGACAGAATCCTCACCTTCTATAACCTTACCTTGTTCATCCTTTAATCCCTGTATACCTGTCCGTTTTCTACCACACAAAATATTAACTATCTGGTACAGCTCTCTAATGTTGTGCTGTATAGCTTCCTCCTCAGCTTTTTCAATCAAGCCATCTGGGAAAAGATTTATTATCAGCTATTAACTGATCCTTTACACATTTATTGAGTTCTTGTAATGCTTTCTGCTAGGATAAGTAGGGTATTGATTAAGAACATTCCTGCAGTTCTTTCGTTCTAAAATAAGCTCAAGTGCCTTATCATTCAAATAATTCTGCCACTTCTGCTCCCTTTTAGCTAAAAGAGTAGCCTTAACTTCAAGAAAAACCAGTGTAAAATGATGCCATTATTCCTCAACTTCAGTACTAAGTAAACCATGACGCATAATGATAGTAACCTATTATGGTGAGCTTTAGCTATAACTGTGTCTTTCAAAGCTTCTGTTAAAAGTAACTTTTTAAACCTTAGCACAACACTTTTTAAGTTTAATTTGCGAGACACTTTTATAAAAGAAATGGTCAGATCCAATTTCACCTCCCCTATATGACCTGGTATTCGCAATAGAACTTGTCCATTTGCTGTTAATTAATTTATCATCAATCATATTCTTATCCAGCCCATCTGGTGAAATCCATGTGTACGTATGTCGTGGTGTTTGTAATAAATGTTAGTTATTCTCAAACCATTAAGTTTACTGCAGTTTATTTATAGGGGACGTTGTCCATTGCTATTGCAGCTACTAATACCAAAGGCACCTATCATCCCTCCCCAAAGGTCAGAGTCAATATTAGCTTTGGTATTAAAGTCGCCTAGAACAAAGGTAATATCTTCTTTCTTGACAGAATTCAAAATATCCTGAAGTTGTCCGTAAAACCTATCCTTCTCATCCTCATCGGCATTCTCAGTGGGGACATAACAGCAGATAACCATTCACGTCTTTAATGCTTGTAGGAAATTTAGCTGTAAGAAACCGTTCATTAATACACTCATGTCCTTGAATAGTATCACTAGAGTGTCTGCTGAGAAGCCTATTTATGCTTTGGTGATGCTTCTTATCATCACTCCGTGAAAAGAGAAATTTAAGATTACTTTTAAGTGTCTGATCTTTATTTGTTCATCTGGTCTCTTGCAAGCCCAGAATATCTAAGTTATAAAGGTAGAATTCTTGTGTGACGACATCAAGAGGGTAATCTCTGTGCAGAGGCTTCACATTTCAGCTATCTACGGAAAGAAAATGATTTGGGATGTTTGAAGAAGCTATGTTTATTTAGAGAGGAAGTACTGACAATATCAAACAGCCCCCTAATTGCAGGCATAAGGCACAGACCTGTAACCCCATTACCAAAGGCTGAAGCCATATACACTGTAAGACTTCCTCAAATGTAGGTTTGATGATGTCCCTAGAAGCAAGAGTTCTGGTACCTGCAATGACCTAGATTAGGATTATCCACCAGCTGTTAAAACATATCCTGTGAAATCTATTCACTTGGAGCTGCCAATCCACAAGCACACAGAAAACACAATGACAGATTTTCTTTCCACAGAAGCTCAGCAGTACATCAAATTCAGGATCCATAATCAAGCTCAGAGCCATTTTTTCATTCAGGTTGGTATATATATGGTCAGCACCAAGACCCTCTGTGGTTGACCACTCATCAGCAGAGTAGGAAAAAAGAAAGTAGCCGTAGTAGTCCAGATCAGTAGGCTACACAGATCTGGCAGCTCTCCCCTTTCGTTCCTTTCAAGAAGAGAGTCTCTCTTTTGGAAGGGAATACCACAAGAAGCGGGGTCGGACTTTAGGTGCTAGGCCTGGTCGGTTCTGTGTATCATCACAAGTGATTGATGCACAGCTGTCCGTCCTTTTATTACGTAGCTACCATTACAGACCACAGCTTAACCACTACCTTAATATTATGAAGAACAGTTGAAAGCAATGTAATATAATGCACCATTTTCTCACAGTCAAATATTCAAATTTCACAAACCTGTAATTAAATTCTATAAAACTATCCGCATAATTTTCCCTCGGTGGTGGTGGAAACTTAAGCAGGAGCATAGCCGTTGGACGTAGGAATGGGTATGCTGGACTTGAATTCGAGAGCCCGGATAAAGAATGGATATGTTATCTTTCTGCTGTGGTCTTGCTTTCTTCGCAGAACTTCTTTGTGACGCATTATATTGAAGATCTGGTTAAATTTAGAAAGATTTAGCTTCAATTTGTGTCATATTGTTAAGGCATTTTATTTCTGGATTGCAATAAAACATAACCTAGTACAGGAGTTTGGCTTTTCCTGAAATCAGATGCAGATATTCATAGTTGCTTAACTAGTACTAGGTAGTATAGTTCTTAAACTAGTACTAGGAAAGCGAAGCACACATCTGACAACAATGGTTAATGTTACACTGGTACACAATAAAAAATTATTTTGTTGCGAGGTTTTTTAAAACAATGAAGTATTTTACATTCTTTCAAACTTTTATAAATATTTTTAGATATCTACTCTTCGGGGTCACTTCAGACTGCATGGAACAGAACAACTGTTCTGGTTGCAAAAATCTTAAAGAATATTTTTCCATTTTTTTTTCTATAAAAAGATGAAAAACTCTCTTTGCTAAACATATTATCAAAGGAAAAAGATTTGTTTTGAGGGATTTCTCGAGACGTCAAAATGCCTTGCTGATGAGCAAATACTATCAGAAATCGATGAGAGCCATTGCTTATAATATTTGTTACTGGGTATGAAGAAAATATTAAGGAGAAACCTATGTTACACAATATGCCCAAGGTGCGAAAATGCTCTTTTGAGACGTTCTTATGTCTGAAGGATAAAAATGTTCTTCACTAAGTTCCCAATCCTGGACTAATGCTTAGAATGCCTAACTATTTAGCCAGGGGACATGTCCCTGTATATGTGTTTGCATGCTGTATGAGAAACCAGAACAAGCCTACGAGAGCTTCTAGGTTTTCTCCGTCCTTTGTGTAGGGAAGTAACATCTTCCCCTTTGAAAAAAGTTAAAAGGGTATTACCATGCCAGGGACTCAATATCCGTCAGGTATCTAATATTGATTATTTGGGTATCCGAATATGTGGAACTTCGATTGATCGGCCTGTTAATCACTCTGACAAATATAAATTATATCGAGAACAATTGCTCCACATAGTGATTAGTTGTCAAAGAGGGTTAACTTCATCTTAACACTGTAAAGAAGCTTCTGCAAAAAGCGTAATATAATTCAATGTTCTTTTATAAAACGGTGGTTTCCACTGTAAAATATGCTGAATAATTTTTCCCTCCATGACGAAGTTTTTTGAAAACATTTTTGGGTACATTAATCAGGGAAAAGGAGGATGGAGACATTGCTCAAGTTACGTTATATTAAATTTTACTGAATCACTGCTAAAATCACTATCACTGGTAACTACAAAATTCGGCGCTCAATCGACTGACTGGTTAAAGCAACGATCGGATAATCGAAAGTCGGTTAATCGAGGTCACATTGTTTGTCAACAACCTGTGCCCCCCTAAGAAACTTTTCAGGCTACGCCCCCAAATGAGAGAGAGTGCTTTGAATAAAGAGGAATCGCTATTTCTATCAGCGATATTTGCAACTAGTCTCCTTTCCATTTCCTTTACGGTATAACATTTTGCCCTCCGTTTTAGCTTGCTTCCCCCCCCCCCTTAGATCCGACCCTGGGCTTACCAAATTAACTAAATCCAGATTACTGAAAATGACAGTTTGCTGATTCATCTCACTTTCAATAACAACACACCGACAATCAGCCATGATTCTGTCGAATTTATCACCAAAATTTTGATTTGACGAGGAATATGATTAGCAACGTTTTTACGTTGCAAATCATGACTGAGTGATTTTATTGTGAAACAGAAAAGAGTTGTTGAGAATAGCAACATGATTTCTTTTGGCGAGGTGCATTCTGCTGAAACATTAGCATCATCGCTGGTTTTTTGTTCTTCCACGAACCAAAGCAGCTGATCTGCAAATGGACTGATACTTCGTTTCACCTAAAAGCACTGAAGCACGATGACGAAAAAATTAGATTTTGCTTCCGAAATTGTGGGAATTTTCTGAATTATTTTCCATATATGAAAAATGTTGCTCATTTTAGATTTAATAATGTCCTATATTCCATTCATTAGTAATTATTTCGTCCACTAGAATATCTGAAATGATATCTCTAGATTGTATGTTATTTGTACAAAACATTTTGATATAATTTTAATCATAACATTCTTAATTAATTGAACTCTTAAAAGGTTGAATATTTACAGTTTTATATTTAATTAAATTCACAAGCCTTTATTTAACAAAACTAAATGGCAGAAGTGTTTTTACAACGTTATGGAAATCTCAACATTTGTAGAATAAAGACGAAAATACATGAATTTCTGACTTCAATAATCCGTACAAGAAGTAATGATATTTCTTACTTGAAATATGAGAAGAAAAAGAAGTTTAAGAAAGAGATAGAAGAATCATTTCTGCTTTTGAAGCTCTGACTTTTTGGCTTTCTCTTGGCGATCAGACTCTAACTTCTCCAGTTTCTTCATATGGTTGTGTTTCATGTGCGGTGGCATCATGTGTGGCATATGGGCTGATCCCCTCCCTGTCAACACAAATCATACAAAAGGATCATATTTCTGAATTATATACTTGTTTAATGAATGCTTTTATTTCATCTCTATATGATTAGTGAATTTTCTCAAACAAATAGCAATAGTTCACTTGATAATATTGAGGTTGGCAATTTGATTATCAGCAAAAATTTAGCAATATCTTTTACTTTCAATATCTCAAGTACCATTCAACAATAACACTTTTCTTTAAAATTCAAAATATCTAATATACATATATAGCTGGTAGTGACTGAGTGGAAGATGGTAATATCTGGTCAGCGAGGAAGAGGAGGTTGTGTTGTTTTACCTTTGAGCAGCACTCTTTTGCACACAGCTGGCTAAATGGGCAGGTCATAAGGTCTTCAAGGGCTCAGAGAAAGTTGAGGAAAAGAGGTCCAGTGGTAAGCTGTTAGGAGACAGATAGTAGTCAAGGAGACAACGTCATCCAACGTGTTCTTTAACGTACACAGGGTATGGCTCTCCTGTACACAGTGACACGGCTCAAAGTCTCATCTGATGGATGACTGCTTTTCCAAGACCATCGGTAACCCCTTACTTACTTAAAACAGGGAGCGGATTAGAAGATTTAAAATTGAACTCTCTGACAGTTGGCACTCGAAGTTTCGACCTGAAAATTATGAACTTGGTAATTATGAACCGATTAACTCAACGTTGATCCAGCAACAGGGTGGGGTGGAGGAGATAGCGTTAATATCAGCATTTTTGGGTAATTTGTGGTCATTAAAAGGTTATTAAACGCGTTAATGAAATGTTGCCAGTAGTAGAGTCAATGAGAGTCTGGAACAATGCTAAAGTATAGGGGATCCCATGTTAACCTATGGGACAATTTTGGGGGAGATGAGGGTTTAAACTAATTTTCGGACGAAGTTCTGTGTGAAAGATAGGACACGAGTGGGTTTTGTTGGGAAAATGTTGCAGTTATCAACACTTCACTGAATTATTGAGGTTGTTGGGGTGTAAAAATTGGTAAAAATAGGAGAAATCGAGAAAAGCAAGACAATTTGGGAAATTAGTTTAAAAAATATGACAGTTCAAAATCAATAGGTAAAATGAGATTTTCGAGGGCTGCAGGAGAAATATATGGCGGAAAAAATAGATTTTTGGGTGCTATTTGTGAATGTATGGATTTTTTACGTTCCAATAAGGATGAGGTCTAATTACACTTTTTAAGTTAATTAGAAATTAATAGGAAAAAGCCCCCCCTGTTGTCGGTCAAGAGGGTCCATCTCATTTTTTTCTTAGGGTCTATTGCAGCATCGATGTAGGCTGTTATTTTTCAGTATACATTGCAGAGGGGGAGTCACCGACTTCAGGCATGAGGTCTGCAGAAAAAATTATTGATAACTCTGCTGATAATCTGTTTGGGAGAAGGCTTCCAAGACAGGTGATATATCTATTGCTTCAAATGTGTTTGCGTTGCCGTGACACTTGGTGCTGACTGAAGCTCTGTTAGATACCTCTTTATATCAATTAATAAAGACTTAAAAAAATCACTCAGGCGTTGAGGGGGAAAAATGGAATTCTTATGGGGGAGTTTCTAAATTCTTCATTTTTTCCCCTTGCTTCTCTCCCCCCATTGTATCTAGTCTCTTTTCTAGTCTTTTTATATAAATTTATTCCGTGCGCAGAATTTGTGGGTCATTTCCACTGTGAAAGCGATGGTTTGCTTACGATAGCGATGCTTCCTGTTCAAATCTGCAATGTGACGTAATGAATGTATTCTGAGAGACTTCTTGTTGACCCTAACGGAAATGCAATCTTGTTTTTGGCTCTGAGCAATGGTTGGCTCACTCGGTTCAAAAAGGAGATAAAGATATGAAACTAATATGGAATGTATCTCTTCGCAATGCAACTCCATTCGTGATTACTCAATTGTCGGTTATTGCCATCATAAGCGTGATGCTTGCTTAGTATTCGTCCGAATCATTTTCTGCAAAATTTGACTTATTTTACCAGTGCCCGAAATAACACCGACTTCTTCCGGTGTAGCGGGCGTATATCTGCAATAAGGATCTCGGTTGAGCTAACATTCATGATTTCTAAAAAAAATGTTGGATAAAGTGTTTAAGAACCTTTGTTTTTGGTAGAAAGTCTATTATTATTAGTGGTAAGTTTTCTTATTAATTTTTGCTATTTCTATAATTGCTATTTCTATAATGGCAGATTTATTATATAGATAGAACTGGACTGCAAATATTCATGGTTTCTAAAAACAACAGTATTGTGGAATAATATTTTATGTTCTTTTTTGTCATTGATATCGTTTCTTAGCAAAATATCCAAAATTTCAACAATTTCGTTTATAACTTCTGTACTGGTATTTCCAGCTCGTTTACTGGCAACCAAAACTGATAATGTTTCTCAAATATCGCCGAAATTCTGGTATAATCCCGAACCGGATTTTTGACTTTCTATTACTGTTAGTATCATTTTAATCCTTTTTAAATATTTTCTAAATGCGTCAATGTGATTTTCGATAATTTTATATTTCTCAGTAGTTGTACCAGAACGTTTCGTTTCAGTAGCCTTATTGCCCCCTAGTTTCTGAAGATGGCCGATTGTTTTATAAATCATTTCTTTCAGTTCAGGAGTGGGATTGCTCGCCTGTAAGATTTCACTCGGAAGTTTTAATTTATATTGGTTTAATCTTGCAAGTTGGAATATGGATTATACATGAACGATATTTCGTGCATCTCGGTTTGCTCTTCCGGTTCTAAAGTTTTTACGTCTTCTTGTATGTTTTCCATGGTTTTCTCACGGACTGTTTCCAAATTTTTTAATTTTTCTACCACCAGTTTGTGAAAAATTTCGAGCGTTTCCTTAACTTGTTCTTCTTTCAAAATATTGCCTCCAATTTTTGATTTTGTGATGGCTCTCGAATTCAATATTTCGCCTATAATATTATGTATTTGTTTAATATCTTTCATCTTTATTCATATGAAATAAAAACATATACCCAGTGATGAGAGTCGGAAACAAGATCTCCAGGTACCTTTCTTCTTTCTTTTGGATCTGGATAGTGTCTAGCAAGTGAAATACTAATCTTGCTGCCCTGTCAAATTTCTTGTTTACTGGAATAACTGAAAAAAAATTCTGAAGTTGTGGTCTTACTACTTCAATGAATTTTTGATCGTCCAAGTTGATACTATAATTTATACTAAAAGAGGGATTTGTTGCGCAGCAGATTACTTTGCTTAGATATCCATTAGAAATGCATAAATGGTAATTATCTTTGAAAATAGGTGGCGTTAGTAGGTCGAATATTGTGTTTTTGTAATATGTGTTTATTGTGGTGTGTGTGGTTATTGTGGTATTGTGGTTTATTGTGGTGTTTATTAGGGTGAATATTGTGTTTTGAATATTGTGTTTTGTAATATGTATAATTGGATGAGACTACACTTCTTTCACTTCATTATCGCCGTAGGTTAGGCAAATTAGAGTAATTTTATCAACGTATAATTTTGTGGCAGCGTCACTCTGATAAATTGGAGTGCCAACATTCGCAATTCGTTATCCTGTTGCATCGCCATTGAATCTGCTTTCATTTGGTAGGAAAAGTCCATGTTCGTTTCGTAATAAGGCATTGGTTGGGTTAGTATCTAACTTTGTCAAGCCGTCGACGTAAATTTTTGTTGTCGCATTTTTGTTGTGCCTCGGTTCCCCGAGATTTCCTATTCTCTTATTGTTCGCATTAAAGACATCCTCGCCAGTTAATGCGACTTTTTCGAAATATCTCTTAGTTACAGCAGCAGAATCAGACTCGGGATCGGCGAAATCAACGATTTGTTTTCTTTCTGCATTGAAACGATGCCCATCGAATGCAATGCTGCGCAGAACGTAAAGGCCATTTTTATTTCTCACCAATGTATTCATTGGACTATTTTGAACAGTGGTCAAGTTGTCGACGTAGTGTTTCGTAGTGGCATTGCATGAATCGGGTCGGGTGTGCAAGATTTTTAATGCGTTTATTACTTGCATCGTAATTGTCATCGTCATTGTAAAGTGCTCTTTTTTCCAAATATCGTTTTGGAACTACTCCAGAATCTGCATCCGGTTCAGTAACATTGATTATTTGTTTGCTTCGCGCATCGTAGCGATTGTTCCGAAAAATTAAAGAAGTATTTTTACCGTATTGAATGGTAGCGGCATCTCCATTTTCTATAGGTCTGCCTACATTCGTTATTCTTTTAGTATTTGCGTATTAATTTCAGTATTATAGATTCTTGTTGTAGATACTGTTTTGTCACAGAATTCGAACTCTCTTCGGGATTGGCTACATTTCTCAATTTTTTACTACTCATGTCGTAGTCCCCATCGTGTGTCAATTTAAAACCGACACCTGGAATTCCCGCTACCTGGAATTCCGCATCTTTCGGAACCGGTCTCTTAGAGGTCCTATATAGGGAGAGGATGGCAAACGGCGTTCATGGGCGCCATGTCTGTGCTCTGAGAGTGCGTCAGTTAGGCTAGCTGACTGATGATCTAGCTTCGTCAACACACACATGAGGACGGAGCAATTCTGTAATAAGATTTTGTTACTTAAAAATCATGGAAATACTTTTTGTTCTCAGTATTTTATACTAATATTTATTGAATGTTAAGTTAATAAGAATTATTTTAAACAATAAAAATTAAAGCAATAACTGTTCTTTCATACATTTATACCCAGATATTAAATTTTTACTTAAAAATTAAAAATGCTTATCATTCCTGAAACGATATGGCAATATTTTTAATTTGGGCTCTGATCTATTCTTTTACAAAATTAATATTCAAATTCTCTTCTAAAATAATAGTTGAACACTTGTAGCATAAGAAAGCTTTATAAAAATATTTTTACATATTCTGAAATCTGTCAAAATTATCTATATATATATGCAGAACTAAAACATTCTAAATGAATATTTTTCCTTTATTACACTATAATAATATAAATAAATGCCCCTTAAGCAGCTGCTTTGCATCTCAAACTTCCAAATCATCCTTTTTATCTTAAGTTTAAAAGAACTCGATTTTATAAATAAATAAAAAATGATCGTATTATTTACAATTTTTTTGAAAAATTTTCGAAAGAGGATCTGAGAGGGGATATACCAGATTTTATTGCAGATTGGTGTTTTCAACCCATCAACTCTAATATTGAAATTTCTTGTTTATATTCAAAAAAGAATATTTCTAATGAAGCCATGTTACAACTTTTTTATAATTTTAAAAATGAAACTTATCAAGATTTTTTAGAAATTTATACGGATGGCTCTGTCATCGCAGAGACGGGATCTGCCACGGCAGCCATATATATATATTTTTTCTCTCAATATTACATTTTCATACAAACTTTCTGATCACACAGCCATGTTACATGCAGAGGTTTTTGCGATCTACAAATAGATTTTAGAAAATATTAAAAATAGAAACAATCTAATTTTTGTTTACTCTAAAGGAGCGATACAGACCTTGAGGCAAGAATTCCCATATTCATCACACAATTTTTATATTAAAACTGTTTTAGAGCTAAACTCAGAAAATAAACACAACAATAATATCGTTATTAATTGGATACCAGGTCACACAGGAATTTTTGAAAATGATTATGTTGATAGTATAGCAAAAAATGCTCATGATCTAGCTACTATCAATCACACTCATAAATTTTTCTCCTTAATTAAAACAGAGATTAACCAATAAGAATTTTCTCTTACTGCGAAAAACTTCCAATACCAAACCCTTATTAAACCAAATTTTCGATCAAATCTATCCAACAAGGTTAACAAATTTGTAGATTTACCTTTTACTAGGCATTAAATAAAAATCTTATTAAGATTAAGAACGGATACTATAATGCTCAACAAACAAAATATTTTTTAAAATTATCCGACACGCCAAATTGTAGAACTTGTAATCTACCTGAAAATTCTACACATCTTCTGCTTAATTGCCAAAAATATCATTTACAGAGGAAAAAATTTTTTCAAAATTTAGAAAAAATTGGAATTTCAGAATTTACCACTGAACTTATATTAAATCATCCAAATGATAAAACTAAAATTCTTATACATAAAAATATACTTGACCTCCTCCTGGATGCATCTGTATGGAATTAAAAAAAATTAATAATAATAATAATAATAGATACTCTAAAATTTTGGAAAAAATTATGGGAAAATCCAATTGAACATAATAGAAAAGCCCCTTGGATCAAAGATATTTGCAATGAATTGAAAGGAAAAAACATGGATGATTTAGTGATCACAACTGAAATGGTTTCAATGCATGCAAAGAATGTGAAGAACTGGAGTGACCTGGGCCAGATGAATTGCATGGATTTTGTCTAAAGCATCTGACAAGCCTCCATCAACGTTTAGCTATACACTATTTTAACCAAATGCTTCAAAATTCAACTAGTGAAGAATGGATAACAACAGGTCGCACATATTTAATAATGAAAGATCAGGGAAAAGGCAATGAACCTAGCAACTACAGACCTATCACATGCCTCCCAACAGCATTCAAGCTGTTCACAAGAATTCTTGCAAGGTCAATTTATGACTACTTTTGGGAAAACAGCTTATTTCCATTTGAACAGAAGGGAAACTTCAAAATGTCAAGAGACACAAAAGACCAGCTGCTAATTGACAAAATGGTACTGAAGAACTGTAAAAAATGAGAACCAACTTGAATATGACATGGATAGATTACAAAAAAGCATTTGACTCATTGCCTCATAGCTGGATTAACAACTGCTTGGATATTTTTGGAATCAGCAGAAACATTTGCCAATTCCTTAAAGAAAACATGCAAAAATGGAAAACATTACTGCTGGCATTTGGTGAAGAACTCGGAAAAGTTAGCATCAAAAGAGGCATTTTTCAAGGGGATTCTTTGTCGAATTTACTGTTTAACATCTCTTTAATCCCCTTGTCAATGATTTTGAATAAAACAAAAATGGGATACAATGTTTCAGATCAACATGGAAAAATTAACCACCTGCTATACATGGATGACCTGAAACTATTTGAAAAAAGCTACACTGAACTCGAATCATTATTGAACACAGTGCAGATATTTAGTGATGATATACAAATGAAATTTGGACTAGAAAAATGTGCAATATTATCTATGCGCCAAGCAAAAATCCAGAACATGGATGGAATAGAACTAGAAAATGGTAATATTATGAAATCACTGTCAGAAAATTAAATTCTAGAATCAGAAAATGTCTTGCACACAAAAGTAAAAAATCTAACTCAGAAAGAATACATCAAAAGAGTACGAAAAGTACTAAAATCCAAATTGAATGGTGGGAATACAATCAAAGCCATAAATACATGGGTCATTCCAGTCATTAGATATCCAGCTAAAATAATTGACTGGACAAAAAATGAATTAGAAACATTGGATCGAAAAACTCGAAAGCTTTTGAACATGCATCATGCACTCCATCCAAGAAGTGATTCTATCACTTCTTGGATGGAGTGCATGACTTGGATGTGAGATGCTTTCGAGTTTTTGATAGAATCACTTCTTGGATGGAGTGCATGATGCATGTTCAAAAGCGAAAATTTGGAGGAAGAGGACTACCACAAGTATAACAGGTAGTAGAAGAAGAAAAAATAAGCCTATATGACTATATCAACAGAAGCAAAGAAAGGTTACTGCAGGCAGTTAAAACTGAAACATATTAAAAACAGCAGAAACTAAGACTAAATTTAAGGAAAAACAGTTCGATGGCTGGAAACAGTTCGATGATTAAATGGCTGGAAGAACAAGCCATTACATGGACAACATCTGAAGTTAATTGAAGGGAAAAGTGATAACAACTTGACATGGGCTTGGCTGAAACAGGGTACTTTCAAGAAAGAAACTCAAGGTCTGATTTTTGCTGTACAAGAGTTACAACAATTACAAACAAATGCTAAGAAAGTTAGAATTCAGAAAATTACTGAAAATTCAAAATGTCGACTTTGTCAGCAAAAAAGATGAAACTGTGTCTCTTCTTATTTGCGAATGCAGCAAAATTGCACAAACAGACTATAAGAACAGACATGACAGAGTTGCGAAATTGATCCACTGGTCTTTATGCAAAAAATACAATTTGTCAGTATCAGAGAAGTCGTTGGAACATCAAATAGAGAAAGTGGTTGAAAATGACCAAGTTAAAATCCTGTGGGACTTTAGAATCCAAACTGATCGACATCTCGAACATAATACAACAATAACAATTTCAGGTGACGCCCGAATTGAGGATAAAGAACATGAAAAAATGACTAAATATAGAGATTTAGTAATTGAAGTTACTAGACTGTGGGAAAACACACTTCTGTTGTCCCCGTTGTCATCGGGCCCTTGACACCATCACAAAAAATTTTATAAACCATCTCAAAATGCTGTAGATTTCTGATATAACATCCTCAGATCTGCAAGAGACAGCACTACTTGGAACTACATACATCTTACGACGATACCTAGTTGATACTTAGGTCTTAGGCTGAAACTTGTATCAACTCAAACCGCCTGCCAATGTTTTTTTGTTTCTTTTTTATGTCATTGACTGTGTTTCGAATATTTCGATTATATGTGTATAATAATAATAATAATAATAATAATAATATTAAAAATATGTAAATAAATAATAATATTAAATATATATATAAAATTATTAAATTAAATTTTAAAAAATTTAAAACTTAATTTTAAAAAAACTTAAAAAAATATTAAAAATTAATTGAAAAAAAAATAAAAAAAATAAACGAAAATGAAGATAAAAAATGAAAAATGAGAAACACAAAATTAAATAAGGATTTTAAATAGGTAAACAAACTTTTGCAATGGGAAAGTCTGCATAAGGAACTCCCAAATCATATGTAACGTAGCCAATCAATCAATCAACAGCAACTTGTTACAGAGGTCTGACAGGAACCTGTCAGTTAATATGCCATATTACGAGATCAGTGAGAATGGTGGGATATCAGAAGAAATTCAGCATACATTCATGTCTTAACCGGGGCTCGAACCTAGGTCCCTTGGGTTGGGTGTTTTAGCTCTGAGCGGCACCTTTTTGCACACAATGCGCTAAATGGCCAGGTCACATCGACCCCGAAGATCAGATCTTGTTGGGGGAGGTGACCCACTGGAACAGCTGTTGGGAGACAGATGGTAGCCTCCCGTCAAGGCCATCCGGCGTGTTCTTTAACGTGCACATAGTATGGCTCTCACACACACGGGGCCACGGCTTAACGTTCCACCCGAAGGACGGCGGCATTTTTAAGCCCATAGGTGTCCCCTACTGACCGTGGGCAGGGCGAGGAGTTTTGGAGAAATAAGTCTCAACGCTAACCTAGCTGGGACTCGAACCGGGAACTGCAGATTACGAGCCTGAGCATGCTACCGACTGAGCCACTCCCGCCCCTACTCTGTTCAGATGTGTCACCATATGAATTAATTGCCAACAGATCATTAATATTAACTTTATTTATGACGCAATCTGCGATATTTTACCTATTACCAAATGGTAGCTAGGTATCACTGGAAGGAGAGCTATGCACCAATCCCCTGTGATGATGCATAGGACCGGCCAGGCTTAGCACCTAATGTCCGACCCCACCTTCTCGTGGTGCGGACCGTTAGTAACTTTCAAAAGAGATACTCTCTTGTGGAAGTGAACGGAAGGGGAGGGCTGCCAGATTAGTGTGGCCTACTGATCTGGACAACTATGGCTACTTTTCTTTTTTTCTACCCTGCTGAGGAGTGGTCAACCACACAGGGTCCTGGTGCTGACCATATAAACCTACTGGACTGGACAGATATATGGCCCTGACTTTATTATGGATCCTGATTTTGCTGCACTGGTGGGCTTCTGTGGAGGGAAAATCTTCCGCTGTGTTTTCTGTTTGTTTGTGGGTTGACAGCCCCAAGTGAATAGATTCACAGGATATGTTTATCAGCTGGTGGATAATCCTGAGCAGAAGTCATCGCAGTCACCTGAACTCTTTGCTTCTATTGGCATCGTCAAATTCTACATTGGAGGAAGTCTTCCAGTGTAGATGGCTTCAGCCTTTAGTAGTGGGGGAACGGGTCTTTGCCCCATGTCTGCGATTAGGGTGCTGTTTGATATTGTCGGCATTCCTTCTCTCAATAAACATAGTTTCTTTAAACATCCCACTAACCATTTTCTCTCCATAGGTAGTTGGAATGTGAGGACTCTGCACAGAGCTTTTTCTCTTGATGTCCTCACAGAAGAATTCCACCATTATAATTTAGATATTCTCGGCTTGCAAGAGACCAGATGGACAGATAAAGGTCAGATTCTTAAAAATAATCTCAAATTTCTCTTTTCAGGGAGGGACGACAATAAGCATCACCAAGGCGTGGGTCTGCTTCTCAGCAGACACGCTAACGATGCTCTTCTAGGATATGAGTGCATTAATGAAAGGTTTCTTACAGCAAAATTTCAGACAAGCATTAAAGACTTGAATGTTATCTGCTGTTATGCCCCCACTGAGGATGCCGATGAGGATGAGAAGGATAGGTTTTATGAACAACTTCAGGATATTTTGAATTCTGTCAAGAAAGGGGATATTACCCTTGTTCTTGGTGACGTCAATGCCAAAGTTGGTACTGACTCTGACCTTTGGGGAGGAGTAATAGGCCCTTTTGGTATTGGTAGCTGCAATGGCAATGGGCAACGTCTCCTACAGGTAAGTAAACTCAATGGATTCAGAATAACTAACACTTATTACAAACACCGCGACATACATAAGTACACATGGTTTTCACCTGATGGGCTGCATAAGAATATGATTGATTACATATTAATTAACAGCAAATGGGCTAGTTCTGTTAGGAATACCAGGGCACATAGGGGAGCTGAAATTGGATCTGACCATTACCTTGTTAAAAGTGTGTTGCAACGTAAACTTAAAAAGTGTTGTGCTAGGGTTAAAAATTTTACTTTTAATACTGAAGCTCTGAAAGATCCAGTTATATCCAAAGCTTAAAATGATAGGTTACTTAGTCATTATGACAGTCATGGTTTGCTTACTACTGAAGTTGAGGAAGAATGGGGCCATTTTAAACAGGCTTTTTTGGACACTAACAGTATTCTTTTAGGAAAAAAGGAGCAGAAGAGGCAAAATTATCTGAGTGATAAGGCACTTGAGCTTATTTCGGAAAGAAAGAACTGCAGGAATGCCCTTAATCAATACCCTACTAGTCCTAATAGAATGCATTACAGAGACCTTAATAAACTTGTAAAGGATCAGTTAGCTACTGATAAGAATCTTTAGCTTGATGGTTTGGCTGACAAAGCCGAGGAAGCAGTTAGACAGCACAGCAGCAGAGAGCTGTACCAGATAGTTAATGTTTTGTGTGGTAGAAAACGGACAGGCATACAAGGATTGAAGGATAAACAAGTTAAGGTTATAGAAGGGGAGGATTCTGTCATGGCTAGGTGGGCTGAGCATTTCAGTGATGTTCTAAACAATGTAGTTAGTTCTACTCCCATTGTTTGCAATGATGATAGATGCATTGGTGGCTTTAATGTTGGCCCTATAACACAATCTGAAGTTATTTTGACTCTTTCTAAACTTAAACTTCATAAATCCCCAGGGGTAGATGAAATTACTACGGAAATGCTTAGAGCTAGGAATGTTTCGGTTACCACTTGGATGACTGAAATTCTGAATATCTTTTATGATAAAGGCATGGTTCCTAAGGATTTTACCAGAGCTATTGTTATCCCTATTTTCAAAAAAGGTGATCGCAGTTCTTGTGATAACTATAGGAATTATCAGCCTACTCTCTGTTCCAGGTAAAGTTCTTTCCATGATTGTGCTTAATAGAATTAAGAATCTGGTTGACAGTCAATTGCGTGATGAGCAATGTGGATTCAGAAGTGGTAGGGGATGTGTGGATCAGATATTTTCACTTAGGCAGATTCTTGAGAAATGTTTAGAGTTTCAGAAACCTTTGGTTGCTAGCTTTGTTGATTTCAAAAAGGCTTTCGACTCTGTTGATCGTCATAATTTGTGGTTGATTGTGATATCATATGGTATACCAGACAAGTTAGTTAACATAATGAAAGCTCTCTATAATAACATTGAGTCATGTGTGAGAGTTAGTAAGTCTTGTAGCAATTGGTTTAGCATTACTTCTGGTGTTCGACAAGGGTGCATTTTGTCTCCTTTTCTCTTTAGGTTGGTTATTGATTATGTTATGCGAAATTCACTTCAAGGGAAAGATTTTGGCCTTAAATGGGCTGGAGATACGAACATTTCTGATTCAGATTATGCTGATGATTTAGCCCTTTTGGCAAATGATGTTGATGAGATGAACTCTTTCATTCGAGCTGTTGATGAGACTGGTTGTAGAGTAGGTTTGGTTATAAACAGAGAGAAAACTAAAGTGATGAAAATTGGTCAGGCAGGCTGTGATTCAGTTAATCTGAATGGTTGCAGTCTTGAGCAGGTGTCACAGTTTAATTATCTTGGGAGCTGTGTAACAGATAATGGTGATGTGCGGCATGAGATTAACAGACGAATAGGGATTGCTGCCGGGACTTTTAAGAACCTATGGAGAGTGTGGAGAAATAGGCGTATACACCTAAACACTAAAATTAGACTGTATAATAGTTTGGTTCTTTCTAGGGTTAGTTATGGTAGTGAAACTTGGACACTTTGTAAACAAGATAACAGGAAACTAGATGCTTTTGATTCCAGATGCTTACGCAGTATCTTGGGCATTAGGTGGTTCAACTTTGTAACTAATGATGAGATTAGGCAAAGGAGTTTGCAACCTCCTTTAAGCAGCATATTGTGCAGAGAGAGACTCCGTTGGTTTGGCCATGTTGCCCGTATGAATAATTATATATTGGCGAATAGGGTTATGAACATTGTGCCTAAAGGCCTCAGAAAGAAGGGGAGACCTAGGATGCGGTGGGCAGACAATGTCAAACACCACCTTGTTAGAATTGGTGTGCAGTGGCCAGATGCAGTAGATGTAGCTCAGGATAGACTTGCTTGGAGAACTAAATTGCACGGTCTGGTTGGACCTCCGTAGCCCATGGCTGCTTGAGGATGATGATGATGATGATGAGTGTTCACTAGTAAAGTGTTATTTACATGATTATTGTATTAATCAACTATTATTTTACAACATTATTATTATTTAACAACACATCATTTACAACCATAATTATTGTAAAAGTTTCTTTTACAATAATTATGGTCCGTATAAAACCTTGCTTCTGCAGAAGCTTCATTTACATGGTTTCTTATGGAAGGGCTTTTACGTGCCTTTGATACTGGGCAATATAAAAATACGGTTGCCACTGCTGAATTATTTAACTTCCTTTGGCCATCAACTCGAATTTTCTCCCACTGAGATGTATCAAGTGATCCTGAAAACGAGATATCAAAGATCATTAGAACTCTCATGAATACATATTTTTAAAAAATCTAATTCGTTTGCTTTTCAATGACCTTTGCCTATTGCCCATAATCAAATTATTATTTTATCGGTTGGGTTGTTTTACCTCTGAGCGACACTTTTTTGCACACCATGCATGGGCTAAATGGTCAGGTCACAAGGAAAGGTCACCGAAGGCTCAGAGAAGATTGTGGGAGGGAACCCACTGGAACAACTGGGGGGAGGCAGATGGTAGCCTCCCGTCAAGGCCATCCAGCGTGTTCTTGTAACGTGCAAGGGGAATTGCTCTCCCGAACACGGGTCCACAGCTTAACGTCCCATCCGACGGACAGCGGCCTTGTCTCAAGCCCATCGGTGTCCCCAACTGGCCGTGGGCAGGGCGGGGAGTTTTGCGGAGATAAATCTCAACACTGACCCAACTGGGACTCGAACCTGGGAACTGCAGATTACGAGCCTATCCAACACCACCTACAGGAGAAGACCGTACCACTCATTTGTGACGTCAGCATTACTGGACTGGACTGCCGGAGAATAGATTGAGAGATAGCTTATCCTTGTTAATAGAACTTCCCATTTAGATTTTGAATATTCGCTAATAAATCGTCATCATTAAAATAATTTGTTTTCGTATAATTAAAAAAAGAAATTCTTCCCATCTTTTTTTTTCTAATTTTTTTTTAGAGATAACGTTTTTTTTTTGCTTTGATTAGTATTGATAAACCATTAATTACCGTTTCCGATTATACAGATAGCTTTAAATTATTATTTAGATAATAACACTCTTTAAATGTTCGGAAATTCCAAAACTTTTAACTGCTTTTGCAAACGATCGATTAATGTATTGAACATCTACTAAATTTTCACTTTTAAAGGATTCTAGAAGTGCGAAATATATTTAGAAAAAAAAAACTACTTGTTACAAAATACCACAGATATCTATTTTTTTTCACAAATATGTATGTTTATATAAGAGGTCTAAAACATTATTTAATGAAAACAGTATGTTTTAATATTGCATATGTTAAGAAAAACAACCAACAAATTCCACGTTAAAAAAATACTTTTATTTACAATCTGAGAAAACAAATACATATAGGATACACATTACAATGAAACGAATTGTTTACTTTATTTTTAAGAAAACTGCAATTAAAACAGGAAAATTCACCAATCACATGGGAGAATTTTTAAGCAATATGAAGGAACTTAATATTGTGCAATACTATTTAAATTGAAATGGAAAATTTTAAGATATTTTATTCATCCCAGTTGAACAAATACTGATTTTTTTAAATAGTTTAACATGAAAGCTGTTTTTAAAATGCATCACATTAATAAAAACTGTTTCTAGGACAACTATGACTTTCAGATAAAAAGAAAAGAAAAGCTACAGAGCTAAAGAAATAAAAAGAACAGAGCTTTGAAATTATCGTACCATTGACATAACATGCGATTGGGTGGTCAAAATTCACAGAGTGTATATGTAGTTTCATGGCAGCAAACACAGACTTTTATAACACGGAATTTAAAATATTTATGATAACCATAGTTTGAATTGTGAAATGAAAACTATACATTTGTACATACATGTAATAAGAAAAGATTTAACTTGTAAAATTTGCAGCTATATATAAAATTAGTAGAATTGTAGCATCATCAGTAACTTAGATTAAATGACATTGCAAAACTTGAATTAAGTAAAAATAAAGTACTACAATATATATCAACTATTGAACATTTTACTAACATTGAATAGATGGAATTAGCATCTAAAATTTTCTTATATTTTTATAGAGGTCAAGCTGTTTCAAATGAAATAGAGGTCAAGCTGTTTCATACTCCAAATGTGCAAATCAAATGAAGTATTAAAAAAAATCTAGATGTCATTTATATAAAGGTTGATGAAGTCACAAAAATAAACTACACCAGTAGGCTCTTAATAAGATTCCTTCCCAAAGGCAAGTCGATAAAGTAACTTTAAATTTCTATGGTGTCAAAATATATAGAACAGAAAAAAGTGTTTTGGTATTTTGTAAAGAGCATATACTTAACATGTATGGAAACATATTAAAATTGTAAAGAGCATTTAATTAACATGTATGGAAACATGTAAAAATAACTTTACATGTTAAGAAATACTTAACATGTAAAGAAATACTTAACATGTAAAGAGCATATACATCATGTATGGAAAAAAATTATTATTCTAATCTTGACCTTCTGCAGAGTTTTTTAAATTTAAGTCATTAACTATTATGCATATTTTAACTGCCATATTAGGTGAAGATACTTTCAAATGCTAAGAGCAACGGGGTATTTTTCCTTTATAAACAGATATTCTTACACTAAAATTTTAATATTACTTGAACTCACTATCAGTGTAAAACCAATTATTAACAAAGAACTTGGAAGAAGAAAATATGTATCAGAACCAGTACAAGGTTTCTAATAACATAGTCAATCATCTCCTTCCAAGCAGAAACTGACATCCTCCAATGATACAGAAAACCTTATTGATCTGTTGACCAAGCTAGTTCATAGGCATATCAAACACCCATTGGCAATCACTATTAGAAATTTAAAAATCCTACATTTGCAAGGCAGCAGAAGCCACAAGATATGCATATATATTAAAGACAATCAAGGAATAAATTAACTTCCTAAATCTCCCATGGCTTTTACAAAAACCAAAGATTGACACTTAAGTTTTCTGCTTATATTGTTCTCAATTTAAAGTAATGAAGGAAAAATAATATTCAGAAAATTCTATTTGCAGTTTAATGAGTTTCAGTTGATCATTTCATCCAGAAACTGGTGGTATATGTTTCTACAGAAAATTATAAATTTCAAACTCCCACTAAGTACATGTATAACAGAAGCAATGAAATGGATTGGAAAGAAAATCATATCATATACTGTCACATAGTGCATCCAGTACTGAATAGCTGTCCAAACAAAAGCATCCACCACAAGTATTTGATACATTGATAAAAAAAATTTAAAGACAACCAAAAATATAATTTATCTTCAGGGGTCCAGCCATAAGAGTATAGTGGGAAGTGAAAACGTTCTGGAATTGGCAAAAGATCACTCAAAAGTAACACTAAACACAAAATTAAGAAAAACCCTACTGACAAGTGCAGGTAGAGATTCCCTTTGATCATAGATTTAGCCACAAAAGACATGTTAAATCAGTAAAATAAAAAGGAAATAAATCTAGTAGACCCTGTACAGTAGCAGAATATAGTTAAAGGAACTGAAAATAGCCATTGCAGCTTGCATGCAATAAAATTTCCACTAAATAATGCAAAATATTTGACAATAAAGTTAACCAGTTTTTATGTCTAAAAAACAATGGTTGAAACAATAGCACACCATTCCAAAGGGTTTCCCACCATTGTACTTCATCATCATCATCATCATCCTCAAGCAGCCATGGGCTATGGAGGTCCAACCAGACAACGCAGTTTAATTCTCCAAGCATATCTGTCCTGAGCTACATCTGCTGCATCCGGCCACTGCACACCAATTCTAACAAGGTCCTGTTTGACATTGTCTGCCCACCGCATCCTAGGTCTCCCCCTCCTTCTGAAGCCTCTAGGCACACTGTTCATAACCCTATTCGCCAATCTATAATTATCCATACGGGCAACATGGCCAAACCAGCGGAGTCTCTCTCTGCACAATATGCTGCTTAAAGGAGGTTGCAGACTCCTTTGCCTAACCTCATCATTAGTTAAAAAGTTAAACCACCTAATACCCAAGATACTGCGTAAGCACTAGAATCAAAAGCATCTAGTTTCCTGTTATCTTGTTTACACAGCGTCCAAGTTTCACTACCATAACTAACCCTAGAAAGAACCAAACTATTATACAGTCTAATTTTAGTCTTTAGGTGTATACGCCTATTTCTCCACAATCTCCATAGATTCTGAAAAGTCCCGGCAGCAATACCTATTCGTCTGTTAATCTCATGCCGCACATCACCAGTATCAGTTACATAGCTCCCAAGATAATTCAACTGTGACACCTGCTCAAGACTGCAACCATTCAGATTAACTGAATCACAACCTGCCTGACCAATTTTCATCACTTTAGTTTTCTCTCTGTTTATAACCAAACCTACTCTACTACCAGTCTCATCAACAGCTCGAATGAAAGAGTTCATCTCATCAACATCATTTGCCAAAAGGGCTAAATCATCAGCATAATCTACATCAGAAATTTTTGCATCTCCAGTCCATTCAAGACCAAAATCTTTCCCTTGAAGTGAATTTCGCATAACATAATGAACAACCAAACTAAAGAGAAAAGGAGACAAAATGCACCCTTGTCGAACACCAGAAGCAATGCTAAACCAATTGCTACAAGACTTACCAACTCTCACACATGACTCAATGTTATTATAGAGAGCTTTCATTATGTTAACTAACTTGTCTGGTATACCATATGATCTCACAATCAACCACAAATTATGACGATCAACAGAGTCGAAAGCCTTTTTGAAATCAACAAAGCTAGCAACCAAAGGTTTCTGAAACTCTAAACATTTCTCAAGAATCTGCCTAAGTGAAAATATCTGATCCACACATCCCCTACCACTTCTGAATCCACATTGCTCATCACGCAATTGCCTGTCAACCAGATTCTTAATTCTATTAAGCACAATCATGGAAAAAACTTTACCTGGAACAGAGAGTAGGCTGATACCCCTATAGTTATCACAAGAACTGCGATCACTTTTTTGAAAATAGGGATAATAATAGCTCTGGTAAAATCTTTAGGAACCATGCCTTTATCATAAAAGTTATTCAAAATTTCAGTCATCCAAGTGATAACCAAAACATTCCCAGCTCTGAGCATCTCTGTAGTAATTTCATCTACCCCTGGGGATTTATGAAGTTTCAGTTTAGAGATAGCCAAACTAACTTCAGATTGTGTTATAGGGCCAACATTAAAGCTGCCAATGCATCTATCATCATTACAAACAATGGGAGTAGAACTAACCACATTGTTTAGAACATCACTGAAATGCTCAGCCCACCTAGCCATGAGAGAATCCTCACATTCTATAACCTTACCTAGTTTATCCTTCAATCCCTGTATGCCTGTCCGTTTTCTACCACATAAAACATTAACTATCTGGTACAGCTTTCTGCTGTTGTGCTGCCTAACTGCTTCCTCAGCTTTGTCAGCCAAGCTATCAAGCCAAAGATTTTTATCAGCAGCTAACTGAACCTTTACACGTTTATTAAGCTCTCTGTAATCCTTTCTATTAGGACTAGTAGGGTACTGATTCAGGACATTCCTGCAATTCCTTCTTTCTGAAATAAGCTCAATTGCCTTGTCACTTAAATAATTCTGCCTCTTCTGCTCCTTTTTTCCTAAAAGAGTACTGTTAGTTTCCAAAAAAGCCTGTTTAAAATGGCCCCATTCTTCCTCAACTTCAGTATTAAGCAAACCATGACCGTCATAATGACTAAGTAACCTATCATGGTAAGCTTTAGCTATAACTGGGTCATTCAGAGCTTCAGTATTAAAGGTAAATTTTTTAACCTTAGCAAGCCTTTTAAGTTTAAGTTGCAAGACACTTTTAACAAGGTAATGGTCAGATCCAATTTCAGCTCCCCTATATGCCCTGGTATTTCTAACAGAACTAGCCCATTTGCTGTTAATTAATATATAATCAATCATATTCCTATGCAGCCCATCAGGTGAAACCCATGTGTATTTATGTATGTCGCGGTGTTCGTAATATGTGTTAGTTATTCTGAAACCATTGAGTTTACTTACCTGTAGGAGACGTTGCCCATTGCCATTGCAGCTACCAATACCAAAAGGACCTATTACTCCTCCCCAAAGGTCAGAGTCGGTACCAACTTTGGCATTGAAGTCACCAAGAACAAGGGTAATATCTCCTTTCTTGACAGAATTCAAAATGTCCTGAAGTTGTCCGTAAAACCTATCCTTCTCATCCTCATCAGCATCCTCAGTGGGGGCATAACAGAAGATAACATTCAAGTTTTTAATGCTTGTCTGAAATTTTGCTGTAAGAAACCTTTCATTAATGCACTCATATCCTAGAAGAGCATCACTAGCATGTCTGCTGAGCAGCAGACCCACGCCTTGGTGATGCTTTCCATCCTCCCTCCATGTAAAGAGAAATTTAAAGTTATTTTTAAGTATCTCACTGTATCATTACTTTCGAAAAGGCTTCATGCTAACTGATGAAAATGACAACCAGCTATTTTTACCTCCCTCCAAATTTGATATTTCTTAAACTTCTTTTTAACATTAGGTACTTTAAGGTACTTGCAGACTAACCAAGTACACGAGTAGATGGACAATCCAAAGTCTTGTGTAATATGAAAAATCAAAAAGCATGCTTCATAGAAGATCCATGTTCAATTACTGGCTCAAAGCATGTGGAAATTGTTTTCCAGATATTAAAGATGAATGAAGATTAATAATTTCTCTATTTAATTATCTTTATTTAACAATTTAAAATAAATTATCTGCATTGGGTGAAATTAAGACATTGGATTTAGGACTCAATAAAACATTTACTTAAAAATATCAACCACTGATATCAAATTTGCAACATGATTGAGATTACCAAACAGAAATTTTTGAATTATATTAAATCTCATAAGAGTAATTTTTAAGGTGTGAAATTAGACATTCAGCATTTTGACTTTAACACAATATCAAATTGTATAAAAATCTGAATATAATTTTTCTCAAAGTGAAAGCAACATACACAAATTAATCCAGAGTACCTCATTGATTTACTAACATTTAAGCACTATCAAACTCCTTAAGTATTATGATGATAATGAGTATAGTGGAAAAATTACCTTGAGCCAGGTGAGATCCAAACACATAACCACCAGACGTAGGGTTACTCGATGCCAGTGTTACAAAAGGAGGACAAAAGAGCTAGAAATGGAGGACATGCTTTCTTTGTGAAATAAAATAAGGTTTTTCGTACTAAGTTTTTTGCCAAGTACTAACTAACAGTTGAATCAAAAAAAGAAACAATACTCATTAAATATACTATAAAATATATAGTGCGGTGATTTTTATTCCTATTTCATAAGCAATCAAAGGTTATTTCTCCTAAAGTATCATAATGATTAGTAACTATGCACTGTCATAAAAGGCAAACTTTCTGTTACTTCAAACCCTGACTGAGGTAGTGGTCAGCAATGATTTCAGTTTTGGCATTGCATACTCTTGTATGAGAAGGCTCCTATACACTAGAAGTAGTTCCTTAATCACTGCAGTCTTTTATGTTGCAAAAAAAATCCTGCTATCAACTTTCACAGTTCCATCTATACATCGGTGGAAGTAAAAGTTTTTTCAGTTTTTTAAAGCTCATACTTCTTCAATCTGACATGTAAATTGTACATATTGAGATTAGAGATAATAGTAACTTTTACAATGTCAGTAGAGTTAATTTAGCATTCATGATTTGCATTTACAATAAATTATTTCATGGTTAACAATAAATATTATTATAGTCATAAGTTCAAGAAATTTAGAAAAGTACAAAAAATGAGTGCTTTAATTTTAGTTTGAAACATGTTATGAATTTACACAAAAAGAAGGACATTTCGTGCATTTTCAAAATTCTGAGAGGACAAAAATCTCCTTTTTCAAAATTCTGTGAAAAAGGAGGACTGTCCTCCTTTTGGGGAACATATGGTAACCCTAACCAGGAGGTCATGAGTTTCATATCCCACCTGATTCGATTTTTTTTCTTCTGCACCAATTGTCATCATGATATTTACACAGCTGAATAGCAATGAAATGCTTAGTAAAAGTATAGCATAAATGCTACCTTGAACAGTTGGTTTAACTAAAGTTTCAAGTTTCCTTTTTTTTGTTTCTAGCACTTTAAATGTAGTTGAAAAGTATGTCCATTAACACACTGGTCATATAGCAAACATTCCCTCTCCATCAGTATCTGAATACTTTAGAGGTCAGAAAGCTTTCTCCCAGTTTTCATGTCAAACATGCTGGTTTCTCTTTCAACATCAGATGGTGCAAAGTGGAGTTCACACACCTATGTATGCAAAAGAAATAGAGAATATGTTCAATAAAACTTCTGATGAATGATAAACATTAAAACAAAAATCCAAATACCAGGAATACTGTTCACCATACACTAAAAAAATTATTCAGAACTGAAGACTTTTTTCCTTCGAAAGTAAAAGCTATAATTTTATTCAAAAACAATTCTATAATCAATGTATTTTTTAAGATTTCAATAAAAAACCATGGTTAAAAGAATGAATTCTCCCAAGGAATGCACCTATTCTACCAGTAGGCTGGTTTTTCTCAATATTTCTAGTACTTCTTTTATCATATATAGTTCACCTTGAAAGCTAATGCTAACCATCTAATAGCATTCCACTGCTAGTACTAACCATAAAGTGCTTTTGGTAATGCCACTATAAAGTGATAATGTAAAATAAAATGCGAAAAATCATACTGAGCTGAAAATCATTTAAAACATCAGTCTTATGAATGAACGTTTAAAGGTTTGAAATATCCCAGTCCAGGAATTGAGCCTGAAAACAACTCCAGTAATAAGTTTATTGTTTCAGACAATTTCCTCTTACTGTAATTTTCAGTTTATTAGGCATAAATTTGTTTATATAGACAGCACCTGGTATTATACTAATGCTGAAAGGTATTAGGAATTGATTGGTCAGGAAGTTTACTGTTGTCGACAGTTTCTACAATAAACTTTTACCATTATATATCAGTAAAATCAAAATACCTCAAATTTTTATGATAATTTTTTTGGCTCCTTCAGTTGTAAAATCCAAACCAGTGGTCAGTACAGAGGTTAAACTTTGAAGTTAACTTGAAAACAATTTTTTATGCATTTATGGTGTTTAATATATTTATATTCGCATAATCGATGAAATGACAGATATCCCCTCAAATATTCTCTAATATGATTATAGAATACATTTCTAACAAAATTAAAACAAAAGCTGCAGCCACATGCAATAAAGATATGACAGTAGATTGTTATACATTTAATATAATACACCTGTCATTTTAGAATGAGTGCGATTGGAAATATATGCACTTTTAATTACTCCTTTCAATGTAGAAAAATTATTCCTTTACTATTAAATCCTTTTTCAAAATATCTTTTCATTTATTAATCCATATATACATTAGTTGTATCCCAACCATTCTTTAATATCCACTACACCTTGACTTGATTTCAGAGATATAATAATGCAGATTAATTTCTTCATAAAGCCTGTCATACCTTTATTATAATATAGCTGATGTGTGAGGATGGCAAGACTTCAGCTGGAAAACAATACATATTCACAAAGCCATCTCTAGTTTTGAACCTAGGTCCAATTTGTATCCAAGTATAGCAACAACACCAAAAAAATTTCTAATACTTCTGCAGAGATTTTGTATTTAAAAGTAGGTTTTCCTATGATCTTGCCCTTGTCTCATATATGTATTTCAAGTTTAACGTAATCATCATATTAGCTTATACGAGAAATATAATTAAACTCTATGGTATATAAATATAGTAATATAACATTAGACTCTGAAACTCTCCCAACAAAAGTATCAATTTCTTAACCTACTACTGTAATTTATTAAATAAAAAGTCTGGTCACTGTTAAATATTCTTTTCTATTTAAGCATTTTAACATATGTAAATTCGACATTTAAACTTTTACCTAATAAAAATAACGTCAAATTAATTCAAATTCAAATTTATTTTCTATAAGTATTATCTATAATTATATTACATAAAAAATCCCACTAAGCCGAAGCTTATCAGCGGGAATGTACATATATGTTTTTACAGATATGATCTAGATTGCCTCAGTAGTACAAAAAATGAAGGAGAGAAAAAAAGGAATAAATGAGAAAGAAAACCGACAAAATGATGAGTTTCCAAATAAAAACATCACTTTTTCATCAACCAACCTTACAAGATCAATGATATTACATATGTATATTACAAGCGTAACATACAAAAATTAAAACGATAATTTTCACTTTAGAAGTTCATAAATATGACAAGAGATATTAATACAGAATAAAGTTCTCCTTACCTTGGATAGTTTTGTCTTGGTATGGAACGAATCCATTTCTGTCGCAAATCTATATCTTCTGGAAATTTCTTTTCCCCGTCGTAATTGCTCCAGACGAGGAACGCAGCAGCGCGATGGCATTTCGCTAGAAGAATTATTGAATCTGTGCACACACCAAATCAAAAGCGGCAAACTTTTTGAACACTAACCATAGCAAGATGGAGGCGACACTGCTAGAATACCACGTTCTCCTGTGTTACGGCCTGGGCGTAACCTTCGAGACTCAAGGCCTTTGCAGCCTAAAGTGACGTCACATCGGTGGATCTACAGTGCTTCCTGCGCACGTAGTATTACCGTCGCAAATCGAGCAACTTTTTCATAAGGCGGTGGGCATTTGTGTTTGATACTGTGCTCAAAAACTGATTGACATAGTATGATTATATTGTATATATGTACATTAATGTAATATTTCTATGGCAAACTTTAAAATAAGGAAGACGTTGAAACTAAAATAGATCTTTATTTGTAATTGTGCTAAATTGATAACTGAAAATGCAGAGTAATCGTTGTTTAACGTTCTCTGAACATGTATAGCGATATATAAATTACCAGGAGCGTCATAATTGGTTATACATATAATTACAATGACACAATATGTTTAAAAATAAGGTAAAATGCGAATAATTACTCGGTTACATATTAACAAAAATAAAATCATTTCCTTCACATATTTTTCCTAATAAATGCTGTCAATAATTGATCCAGTTTTTTATACCATTGATAATATAATCATGACATATAAATTGTTATGGAAAACTAGTGTGTTATATTAAAAGGAAAAAAACACAAAAATTTTTCAGAACAATTTTATTGACAAATGTGAACTACAAATTAATGATATACTGTAATAGCTTAAACTGTAAAAATTGCAGTTATTATTTAATTGAAATACTTTTTCTTAGTAATTAGACTGAATTTATAGGACATGGATACAAGCTTTCGATGGAATACATATTCAAAAACTAGCAGAAAAAGTGCATCTAAACTTTACAAACTACAGTTTACTGCAAGCACATACACATTTTGGTTTACAAAGCTACCTGTAAATCTATGACTTAAGTTTGGATAATATATCGCTCAACTAACCTCCCAAATGTAAAGAAAATAATCAGTCTCTAATCAATGTTCAATTGTTAAAAATATAATTCTATGCAACCTGGTGAAGAAAGATTAAATCACTTAGGTATACATCTTTCCAGATATAAGCCAGTGGTGTAAGACCACTGAACTAACAGACTCTGCCTTTTTTCCACTAATAGAACTTATTAGTTTAGTGGTCTTAGAACATTGTGGCATATACCTGGAGAGATATGGTTCAAATCCCACATGCCAACAAAACTCTTAATTTCAAAGCCAACAGTGGTTTTCTATTTAACATATACAGTGGAATTCTATTAATTTCAAAGCCAACAGTGGTTTTCTATTTAACATATACAGTGGAATTCTATTAATTTCAAAGCCAACAGTGGTTTCCTATTTAACATATACAGTGGAATTCTATTAATTTCAAAGCCAACAGTGGTTTTCTATTTAACATATACAGTGGAATTCTATTAATTTCAAAGCCAACAGTGGTTTTCTATTTAACATATACAGTGGAATTCTATTAATTTCAAAGCCAACAGTGGTTTTCTATTTAACATATACAGTGGAATTCTATTAATTTCAAAGCCAACAGTGGAGTCCAACTCTGTGGATACTATTTATTGAGGGTAGACAACTTTTTGTTTTTGGCACTAAGACATTTTTTCTTATTTCCCAAATTCTCTAACAAAAAATCATTTTTTAAAATATATTTGTTGAACACCAGATAATCATTTCTAGAGTTTTTCCAATATAGTGGCCAAATTCACAACTTGAATGATAATCAAGTAATTCTGCATCATGTAAAAGACTGGTTGTGATTAAAGTAACATTTCTTTGATTTGCCATTTCCATAAATTCTTCTTCAAATGCAGTACACAATTGCATGCTTCAAATGCAGTACACACATATAATTTAGTAATACAACATTAATTACTATCTCATTTGGGCAAAAAAAGACTGCCTCTATCAAATTTTTGTAAATACTTAAATGTTACATCCAATTCTACTTTTTTATCACGTAATAGTAAATGTTTACAATGATCACATTTCAAACTTTTCAAAACTCAAAATATACAATAACCTGCTATATATACAATTACAGGAAGAGAATTATCACAATCAGACAAATCTGAAGGAAGCACTGTAATGTTAAATTTTAAGCTAATATCATAAAATTAATAATATCATATCATAAAATTAATTTCCTTAAAATCATTTTTAAAATCCAAATCGGTTATTTTAATTTTTCCACTTGACTTAGTGAGAAGTTTCAACAGTGACTGCACTCTTAATTTTGTTTCACATTCAAATAATTGACATACTTATACTATATTGGCTTCCAGCTAACTGCCTGTAGAGGCCGAAACGACTCACTAAATTATCAGTTTGAACAGTTTGATATACCAGGTAAAATATATTTTGAGTTCAGAGGTACAATATGAAGCAATTTCAAGCAATGAATATGTACTAAGTTTTAACGCAGAATGGGTTTCTTTCGTTAGCATACCAGTTGTGCAACTCATCTGTTCCCATTTATCTAGCCAACAATAAAGTAAAATAAATACCTGCTCAAGCAGCTGCTTGCCACAGAGGTCTGACAGGAGCCTGTTAGATTATATGCCATAGTAGAAGGTTTGAGAGGATGACAGGACCTCAGCAGAAAAATGACGCATACATTTATTCAGGAAAGAATTCAGAAATGAGATATTTTCATCTGACTCTGAACAAGTTAATGGCATTTGGTGTTTGTTATTCAAGCGTTCACCTTTAAAAGGTGATTTTACATTTACAATATGCCACCATGTTAAAATGAACTTAATGAAATCTGATGTATCTTGGTGATGTAACAATTTGTGCTTTTCTCCTATTTCTAAAAGTCCATTAACTACAAAGTCATTAAAAATATTTAAGACTAATTTAACATTTTGTCCCTCAAGATTACTTGGGTTCAAAGCTCTATACCACCGATTAAATCCATATTTTAACAATGAGTTTGCTTCAATTTTATGCAGTTCTTTAAGGGTTGATAAGGATGCAATTTTGAACGATGAAATACTATATCCATTACTTACAAAATGTGGATAGTACATACATTTTTCAATATGTTTTTGATTTAGCCAGTTATTTCTGATAATCTTCAACAAATGAACTGGGTCAGTAAGAAAAAAATAAAGGTCTTGATTTATCTGATGGATGAGGATATACAATTTGAACTTTAGGGGGAGAAAGACATAATGACATACTCTTATGATTGATAGAATTATTGTCAGCTACGACACATATCATAAAAAAACCAATTTCTTCCAAACCAATGATAATTTTTTTAAATAATGCTGTAACGAATATCAGCATTTATTGTTTTTATTGATATCAGCAGAATATCAGCATTTATTGTTTGACTGGTGATATGTGAACTACATCTTTATAGTTGGAAAGCAAACTAGTTATAAATACATGGGCACTGGTTGCCATGTTTTGTGTGTCAAATGACAGACCAACAAGGTTACCACATTTGAAATCCAAATACTGTTTGAGATGAATTTCATCAAGCATTAAAATCACTTTTTTATCTGTATCACTCAAAAAAAATATTTTTGCCTGACATATGATAAAAAATTTGAATCTACTTTCTGTATAGCAGGATTGACATTAAACCAAAGACAAATGCGTCGAATTGTACTAGGATGTGGTAATCTAATGTTTCCACTATCTCCAACAAAATTATATGCATGAGGAGCCATGCTAAAAAAAGTGATGCAAAAATCATCATATCTGATGAATACCTTGAACTACACTTATTTAACCCAAATAGTATCAACTGTTCCTCAATGAATTTTAAATGATTGTTATTACTTTCATCAGATGTGCGAAGTACTTTCAAAATATTACACATTAAATCAATACTATGTTTAATATTACTTTTAGGAGTTTTAACCCTTATTAAACAATTTAAAAGATCATTTAAAACATTAATATGACTGACTTTTAGACGAAAAGTATATTTTCCAACTTTGGATTGCTCATTATCTTTTTCACATGCTCTCACCATAAGCTCAGAATTAACAACAACAGAAAATTTTACTATAGGAGCTGGAGTTTTGATGGAATGCTACCAGGAATTAGTCTGAGACTTTCAATTGCACAGTAACCGTCTTATCAGTTTTCTCATCGAATGCACTTGAACATCTTTGAAAATCACTCTCTTTGAAGTGTAATTCACAAACCTAGAGAGAAAGATGAACATCATTAAGTGTGTTGTGCTTTATATGTTAATATTTTTTTGTCTGATTATTATTGATCAATTAAGCTTAATCTACAACACTGCTGTATTATTCCAGTTATATATGATTTATAAAAATAGTAAGAAAAATAAAAATTATTGTAAATGGTCAAAAGTCCAAATATGTCAACAAATCAAGTTTCTCCGTGTTTCGAGAGATGGAAACTTGAATTATATTGCTCAAGAGAGTAGAATAATTGCAAAAAATATTGGACGCATTAAAATATATCTTGAATACAAATATAAGGCAATGATGAATTTGTATTATGCATTAGTTCAATCCTACAGAATTTAAGGTACCTGTTTAATGAAACACCAATACTAGAAATTTTCTATATCTTGCAGAAACCTAATTTGAGACATATTTTACATTTGACTTATAATGATCCAGTAAAACATTTCGTGGGCAATAATAATTTGCCTTTTTCAACTCTATGATTTCTGCATAAAAACAATTCTGTTATGCTACGTATATTTGTAGGTGATATGATCAATCACTACATAATTTATGTTACACAAACATTCATGAAATAGAAATTTATTCATAATGCACAAATTTTACCCGACGACTATGACATTCAAACATTAACTAATGAATGGCATATAACCTGTTCTCTTGAAAATGATTAAAACTAACTAACTCATTAAAACTCTGAGGAAAATGTGAAAATCGGATTTGCACAAACCTGAGACACACTCAAGTAAAAGAGATATGGGTTTCTAGATGCATAGTTCATTCCTGATATTTCCCAAGGGTATTATGAAAATAAACCTTAAATTTACATGAGTGACTAATGCTCTGTACTATATATTTATATTGTTTTGTGATCACTATTTCTTTAACCTATATTTCACATAACTGTATAAAAATCTCATATTCAATACTTTCCCTCAGCATAAACAACCACGATGCAAATAGAAGAGGATAAATATACAACTAATTGTGACTAAACGTATAGCAGTTAAGTTATATGAATGTATGGCACAATATATTCTTCACAATTATCATTTAAACCATTTTATATACTCTTGCCAAATATTGCAATTATGCTACGATTTCAGCAATCTCAAAATTCTATCACAAATATACTTGCTATTATAAAATGGCAAAAAAAAATTGACATACCTTCCTAAATTTTGTTACTGTGAAGTTTTCTCTTCTTATTGCTAGAAGCCATTTTCTGCACAACTGTTCATCCTGGGGAAAACTGTAAACGCGCACATTTCTTGAACTTTCATAGTTTCCTCTACAGCCAGGAACAGAAGAAAGATGAGGCATTTCTTCAAAAACTATGATTCACAAGTAAAAACTTAATCACAGAAAAATAAAGCGCCACTTCGAAGATAACACAACATTAAAAAATCCCGCCAACAAATATACAAGTAGCTACGGGGTGTCAAGATGCTAGATCCACGAATGCTGACGTCAATTAATTTGCAATATTCGTGAATATCAGACCTACAATAGAATACCTTTAGTTCAGTTTCAAGCTTTTCTTTGTCAATCATGGGATATGCTTCAGTGGTCAGTACTATCTCTTCTGTGGGATGTTCATTCTTAAAACTAGTGAAGCATCTCTTGTTGAACAATTTAGCAGCTACTAAGAGTTTAGTGGAAGAATATCTGTCCATTATATCAACACATATACAGTCACACACTTCCTTAGCTTCTGCCATGAGTGTGTTTGAAGGATTCTCACAGTACTTTGAGTTTCTCAATTCTAAAATAGCAGTTTTGAAATTTGTTATATATTCATTAACTTTAAACACACTAATTTCTCGAGATTGCATTTGGTTTGGTTGTAAATTATTTCAACATGAGGCATAATCTGATGAAAAAGCTCTAACCAAAACTTGAAATTATCATCATTCAGGTATTTTAAAATTCTTGTTGCTTCTTCAATGGTTTGATCTGCATTTGATGTTGACTGAATTTCAGTAAGGCAGTTTTTTAAAGGTTGCAAATTTTCATGAACTCTGTTTATGGTCCGTACGTTGAAGTTCCACCTTGTAGAAGATGGAAGTGGAATGCTGACTTCCATATGATTCTTGAGAATGGAAACACGTTGCGGTGATCTTGAGAAGAATGTTGGAATAGCCAGAATGTTAGAGAAAAATATTCTTGCGTTTCGTGTAATACTTGCTGCATTTCTCATTATTAAATTCAATTGATGTGCATAACAGTGAATGAAATGTGCATTACTATAAACTGCTTTTATTTTTGCTTGAACTCCTGCTTTTTTGCCTTTCATGACATTTGCACCATCAAATGTCTGAGCTATCAGTTTTTGTTCATTTCCTTGAAGGATTATGTCCAATTGTTCTAAAATACGTTTTGATATGCCATCTGCAGTTTGATTTTCTGGAATAAAGAGTCCCCAAAAACGCTCAAATATTTCTCCATTCAATACGTACCGTAGAACAAGGACCATTTGAGTGTGTTCCGAAACATCTGTTGTGTCATCAGCCATGACAGCCTTATCTAATTTCCGTCCTTATCTCCTCATGGTATATTTGTAGCAGGCAGTCAAGTATCTCATTCTGAATGGTCTTAGAAACACCTTTGAAAACTGCACTGGTTTCTAAGTGATTCTTTAAATCTGAATCTAATTTAGATGCAAAATTAACTAATCCTCTAAATACCCTTGGATTTATTGAATCGTCTTTTTCATCATGTCCACGTACGGGAGTTTCAAAGTTTCCACAAAAGAAAATGCATTCTATTAATTTGGACAAAATTTCACGGTTCTTTTTAACCTTTATATTATGCTCATTGATTGAAAGTCTGTATGCCTCACTAAGTTTCTCCTTAATACTTACGGTTTCAAAAAGTGCCAGTGAAACTACATTATCAACGTGCTTCTTTGACTTCTCATGCTTTTCAATTTTTTCTTTCATTTTGTTTATATTTATTTTTGTTTTATATTTCATTTTGTTTATATTTAAAACTAGTGAAGCATCTCTTTTGTCCACGTTACATCACCTCCAAACAGCAAACACGGGAAGCAAATAAGTGCATTTTTTACTTCACAGCCGCAAAGCCAACTTTTCCGTTGGTACCATTCAGAATTTAAGCTACGAATATATTTCTTGTTGTTGCTTATGCCTGGCTGAGATATTAGAATATCAGGTGTTGAACGACCTCTTTTCTTAACTGCAACTTTCTCATGGAGAGACAGCTGTGAAAACGTAAGCTGTTGAAGTTCACTTACAGTCACAGAACTTATTTCTTGGGGATGCAAGGCCATGGTTAAAGTTTTCTGTTAAATAAAAGAACCGAAAAAAAATGAATCAAATAGAATAGCTGGAAGCAGGATAATAATCTAATTCTATACTTTATCACATTCAAGAATATGGTACACGGTTTTTAAGCACAACACAAGCGGAGTAAAAAAAAACTACCTTCAACCAGCACGCCAGGGTCGGCACTACGGGAACGACAGTGCTCTCTCTCCCTTGCAGCCTCGCGTGTAGCTTCCTATGTGCGCATGCACACAACAATCAAACACCTCGCCGCAAGTACTGTGAAGCGCACAGTTCCATACTAAGATTTTTGTATCTTTTTCATAAACTGGGGGATGGCTACTGACATTAAGCTTAAGGATTATATATTGTACAAGTATAAAGAAAGAATTAAAGAAAAAAGGACTCATTATATTAAATGTTATCGATAATATCAAGTTGAAATTGGGGGTGCTGCAGTTTCACAGTGCCTATACGCGAGCCGCCACTGATAAAAATATCTTTTCTGATTTCTGTTGCATGATCCATTTGTATATGCAACATTTCTCTCTTGTTTAGCATATTAAAGAATATAAAATAATTACACTGTAGTCGAATGTGTTTAGGAGTCGAAAAATAACTCTATGTTAGATAAATCAATGATATGTTCTTTTTCCTTCCTCTGACGAATAATTCTTCGATTAGTTTTTGATCTCTTTCCGTTACGAAATCGTCGAAAACAATTACATTTTGCATTTCGGGATCCAGTTCGTTGACCTTGACGATATCTTCTTTACTGGAAGAGAAAGTTGCAACTGGGATTTTTTCGCCAAACGTTTTCTCCAGAATTTCGCGCAAATCGTCGAATATTTCTTGCATAAACTGATATTTCGGCTCGGTTAAGTTTTTGGCATAAAAATATTTTATTACAATAGAGATGGTTAAATATTAAGTTCAACAAAAGATTTGACCTCCTGAACCCGATGGACCACAGATTAAAAGTCTAAATGGCCAGAGTGGTGCTAATACGTTTCTGTTTAAGAAGTTCTTGTCTTCTTCAAAGTCGAAATTTTGAATTTCCTTTACTTTATTTTAAAAAGAGATCTTCTTTTATCCAGGAATTAAACGTGTTATCATAACCAAACCATTTAACGTAATACTCTTTTTTATTCTTTCTCACTCTAGTTTTCAGAATGGTTTCTACTTCGTAAATATCGTCTGGTTTTTCGTATTTTATCATTTCTGGGTGTAAAAACTACCGACGATAGGCTCCCCTTTCAAATCTTTTATCTTATAAGTTACGGGTTCTAGGTTTAGTATTTGAGCAATTTCAAAAATTTCTTCTGTGAAAAAGTTGTCTTGTACTTGGTGATTCTCACTCTGTAGCCGATTTTAAATTTTGGTTTCGTAACAGATTTAATTTTTTTACCAAACAGATTTAAATGCACAGTATTTTTGTTTTCCTCTTCTGGAGAGTCATTTTTATTAATCTGTGATAAGAATTATGGTAATTCTTAACAAGTTTCGGAAGAACATCAATCCACTTCCTCGTATTATTGGCAGTGAAATGTTTCCACATTTATGTCTTTAGAGTCCTATTGAAACGTTCAACTATCTGCGCTTTGATTACATTTCCGGTGGCGAACCATTTCACGCCGCGTTGGCTAAACAGCGCTTGTGTTTCTTTATTAATAAACTCAGTTCCCTTATCTGTTTGCAACTTGGATGGCTTGCGCTGCTGAAATATTTTGACGAACGCCTTTGTAATCTCGCTACCAGTTTTCTTTTTAACAGGCACTGCCCAAGCGAATTTACTGAAAATGTCAATCATTGTTAAAATGTAATTCGTGCTGTTATTGTGTAATTTTAATTTTTGTATATCGATTAAATCGCTCTGCCACAGGTCGTCCACATCAGAGACGTAAACCCGTCTTGTTTTGAATTTTGTGTAGATGGGTTTATGTAAAGTGTACACATCTTGTTGTTCGAGAAACTTCTTTACCTCTTTTTCTTTCAATCCAGTTTTGTGCATTAGATATTTTATACCGGAAAATCCCTTTAATGGATCATAGTAAATGGAAGAAAGAATCTTATTTCTTGTGTCCTAAGCCAAACCGTTTCTTTGTTTTAATGATAGGTTTGATTATCGTTCTTGAAATTCTTTCTCCTAAAGTTGCACTCTGAATTTCATCCAAATCATTTAATAATTCTCGGTCGGCTTCGTGTCTCTTTTTAGTTTCTGTAGATTTGCTGTAAGAAATGTCGTGCTTTTTGCAGCTTTGTCCACACGGTTAATACCAGGATCTCCTCGCATTAATCTTTTCTCCAGTTTCGTAAAAGGTCCACAATACTGGTAACCTGGAATGTGCATTTCGGGTGGATTAAACTTTTCTTATATCCAGCTTACTATATCTCCACCGTTTACAAATTTTCCTTTCTGTTTCACAAATTTATACTTCATTTTGCCACACGTTCGGCATCTACCTCTCATCATTCCTCTTTTATTCTTTGATGTGACATATTCAACGTTATCCGTTAAAGTTTTCGTTTTACACTTTACACAATACATGCATAAGTACGTGATACTTAGAAAAATAAAGTATAATATATCAATGTTATCTAACTAGTTTAATGCCTGGGCAAAAGCAAAAATTGAAGAGTGCATTTGTAAATAAGAATCCTTTAACTTTAAGTATTGATCCACAGAAGAAAAGTGACGATACTTTAAAACTGACAAAGAGACAAATCATTAAACTGAAAAAATCTACAATGCCAGTTCGACTACGATTCAATAAAACACAGCTAGGTGGATTTCTTCCTTTCTTAATACCTGCACTCTTAGCATTGGGAAAAGCAGCTGCAGTTGGAGCTGCAGGATATGCTGGTACTAAGCTTGCACAAAAAGTTCTGGGAAAAGGGTTACACATTCCCAGAAAGCAAAGCGTAGCTGGCTTATCTAAAAATAAAAGAAAGGGAAAAGATTTGTACATTCCAGGAAAACAAATAGCTCAGGGATTTAAAAAAAAATGCCATTAAATAACTTAGATATCGAAAATATAATGAAAAACGAAAAAGGATTCCTTGGTGTATAATCTATCGATTCTTTACTAACAAAAATATTCAGGAACAAAAATGGTATAGTGAACTTTGACGTTTCTCGTGGTTCAGGAACTCATTGGGTAGTTTTTTTCAATGATGCGAAGTTACCTTACGTCGAGTACTTTGATCCATTCGGTTTATCGCCACCAGAAGAAATAAAACACTACTTGCATCTTCAAAGCCGATCATGTATTACTCTTCGCAAATTCAAGCAAATTACTCTGTAAAATGCGGTTACTATTGCATCTATTACATTAAACGAAGGAATAATGACATAAGCCCATATGATGTATTGTATCAGTTTGAACAAACTCCTAACGATAGGAATAAATTGTTGGTAACAACTAGCAAATAAGTACTACATAGTACTACACTATATTTATAAAGATGGTACTTATAACCATTAATTCCTCTACTATTACGGCATATAATCGCGAAGATTTGGAAATTAATTATGAAACGCCGATCACACTCAATGATGAATAGGAGATAGCACTGATCGGGAGCAATATGTGGTATTCCTGGTACAACATCAGTGATAAATATAACAATAACACTCTGAAACACTTCAATGGAAGACAATGGAATAAAATAATTTTCCCGAATGGAATGTACGATATAGACGGATTTAATGATGTTTTGAAAAATGTATTTGGGGATCCTAGCCCTATAATATTAGAAAGCAACCTCCCCACATTAAGATTTGTTTTTCGTTTGGCAAGAGGATATAAAATAGATTTTTCTGAAGGAAAGTTGCGAGAAGTACTGGGGTTCGAATCGAAAATTATCGATGCAGCAAAAAACGAAGGAAAGTTCCCACCCAACATAACGAGCGGGGTGGATCGCATTCTGATTCACTGTTCTATTGTCGAATCTTCCTATCTCAATAACGAGAAGAGCGACGTGTTGTACAGTTTCGTGTCTCAAACATCGCCTGGCAGTTTAATCGACACACATCCATTCTTCCCCATATATTTACCGCTGAATAAAACTGATTACATTTACAATGTTAGAATGAAAGTAACCGATCAGAACAATAAAGTAATTGACTTGAACAAGGAAAACGTGACTTACATCAGACCCAAATAAAGATGAAGATACTGAGAAAGCGAATTAAAATATTTTATACAAATCCGTCGCCTATCGTTCGAAAAAAACGAGAAAATATCCCCTAAGAGCAGAAATATTGTTAATCGGTTAATATACAGAAATGGCCTAAAAATCATAAAGTAAGTATAGGATGAACGTTGAAGCTACTTACTGGAATTTGTTCGAAGACTCAATAGACGATAATTCCACGACAAAATATAAGTACTTAGAATATCGGGAAACAAATGTTAATGTTTAAAATCTCGAAAAATACGAAATATTTACCAAAGATATGGACGTTTTCCTACATACGCACAACAGTTATATACACGTCTGAGGCAAAATATTGAAATTAGATGGTAGTTACGATAGTCAATAACGGGTACAACATTTTTAAGAGAGCTCATTATTATATAGAAAACAGAGAATTGGAAGATATTGAATTGCCAGGATTGACGACCACGATTCACAATTTAATTGATTTTACCGAAGACTTTTCACACAGTGCTGCCACAAGTATGATGTGGTTCAAAGATACCGCAGACAGTTCGAAAATGAATAAGTATTTGTACGACGGAGGCGAAGATAAACTGGACACGAATAATAAGATAAAGGATTTTGCACAAGCATTGAAGATAAATCCTGAATTCAATCAAGGATTCTCGGACAAATATGAAATTACAAAAAATAGTTATAATGTAAGTTTATTCTTACCACTGAATCGGCTGTTTGGATTCTGCCGAGACGTGGATAAAAGTTTTATTATATGTTTTGCGGTGTAAAACAAATAATAAAACTGGAAAAAAGTGACGACAAAGACATTATTCAGAGAGTTGGGGCTACGTTGTATATATTTGAACTATGTCACGTATCTTGGTTTATTCCAAAAGTGGAACCATCACTACAAGTACTTGCACAACTAGAATCTCGATTAGCAAGAACAATTCACATGAAATCTTTTGGGAATCATGCAAACTATATAAATCTAATACTCGAATAGACTCTCATGTCAGTTGGCGGGTTACTACAACTCAAAATAATCCCGTCCATCTTTATGTCGTCTTACAAAAGTCTAACCGATTAAATAATCAAACCAGAACAATATGGTGTTTGATCACATGAAACTAGAACGGATTCAGATCAGAGTGAATAGCAAACAGTTTCCCGAACAAGAATTCGAGTGCAACTTTAAACCCAACAGTTTAGATTATGCGTGAGTTTACAACAGCTTACTAGGGGCAAAAAATATGGATATTGACTCGGGTACACAAATCAGTTACCAAGATTTTATGAAACTGTATCCGATATTCCACTTCGATGTCAGCAAATATGAATCACGTCTATATGAATTATCAGCAACTGCTGACATCGAAATACGATTTAAATTAAATAGGGCGCCAAATGAATTATATCACGTATATTGTGTAATTATCTCAGAACGAAAAGCAACCCTGCAACCATTAGAGGGAAAACTGTTAGTCGTCAGCTAAAAATTCTAAAGCCAAAGTTCAGAATAACAGATATACAGAATAACAGATATAACAGAATAACCAATACTTTTCCGGTCGATATTCAGATATGTAGGAAAAATTAAACACGGATTGCTTTCATTTCTCAAAACTTTGCCACATATCACATAATATTCGGTGTCTCAAATAATTCTGCTTTTGTAAATTTTAGTTATAAATCATTAAATGAACATTGTAAGAAAGCATGATAAAAACGTTGTTAGCAAAATGTCGCTGACGGTTTCTTTTAAAAAAGTTCACACAATCTCCGCAGAACGTCTGTAAGACATCTAAGATGAGCACCAGATATGCATGGTTCGATATCTTATAGACGTTACGCAGAGATTACAGTTTGTGTTGGGTTTAAAGAAGATTGGTAGCATTCATATAATTCTGCTTTAGTAAATTTTACCTATGAAGCTATGAAGCATTAAATGAACATTGTAAGAAAACATAATAAAAACGTTGTTAGAAATTAAAAAAAAACTGCATTCGTGACTTCACGGAGACGACTCGAAAACAGGATATCCTGTTTCATCATTTCCTATTTCCTGTACAGATAGCAATAGCCAAAAGATCTTAGTACTGACTTTGCAAGTATTACGAGATTCCTAAATTTGTTTTAAATCCTTTTTGCTTATAAATACGGTGGTTATTCTAGCATAATAAAGTGTGAACTCTAAGAATGAGCACTAAAGAAAAATGCGTTAACTTCGAGAAATTTGTTCGTAAATCTAACCTTGCACGTTACAGGAAAACTGCGTGTATTTCTCGTCTATTTAAGAAATGTGAATATTGCGACTCCAGCTTTGTTAGAAATGACAATTATAGAAGTCATCTAAAAGATTATCATATAAAAACAGATAATGCTTTTAGAAAAACGTTTCATATATACAAAATAGATAACTTAGACGTGCGACAAGATATAAAAAGTTTTCTTGTCAAAAATAACAATAAGTGGAAACGTATTATCGGGAAAAAACTAAGCCAACCTATAAAAATTAGAATCATATTGCACGTAAAATTTAAAAACGTCACGAATCCCGAAAGGCAGGAAGAAAGAGTTTCAGGATATTTTTCAACAAGCAAAGAAATACTTGTTGACTGGCTGATAATTTAAGCTTACTTCCGAAATATTCGTATGAAAAAATCGATAAATATATAGAAAGTTTTGTAAAACAGGGAAGCGGATGGGTGTTCGACAATATTATTTCACTGGAAATTCAAATGTCACAATACAATGCAGTTGGAGCATCTTTCATAGATTTGCCAAATGATTTAAAATTTACCAAAGGAATAGTCAATGTTCAAAACTCTGACAATAAATGCTTTCTGTGGTCAATATTATCTGCTTTACATCCAGCTAATGATAATCCTCACCGAGTGGAAAACTATAGACATTACGAAAATGATTTGGACACATCATCGCTGACTTATCTAATAAATTCCAAAATTCGAGGTATTAAACAAACTCTCTATCAACGTAATGGTTTCTAAGAAAACTGGCACATAAACGTTATATATTTCAAAGAATCGTGCTAAAAAACCTATACAACTGTTACTTTTAAAGAAAGGTATCGATTCCCACTACTGTTGGATAAAACATTTCAGCAGAGTTACAGCATATCTTTCCAAACACCATGGTGAATCTTTCCCTTGTCCATACTGTCTTCACAATTTCTGCAGAAAAGATTCATTAGATAATCACATCAATGATTGCCAATCGAACAAACAGCAAAATATTAAATTTCGCACAGCAAATTCTATGAAATTCCTTGCAAAAAAGAACAGTTTGAGACATCCGTATGTAATATATGCAGATTTTGAATGTTTCTCAAAATATTCCAGATGCGAAATTAACCCATGTAGGATACGAACTAAACATTTAGTACAATCGGGGTTTGAATATATCATAGTTGACGCCAGATGGAAAACTAATAACAACCAAGAAGTACAGAGGCGAAAACGCATTAGAACGATTTTTAAATGAAATGATCGACGCTCAAAACATGATAAAAACTTTAAAGAAAAATAATATTAAGATGACTTATTTTGATTGGCCGAGTTTTAATGATGCAAAGTGTTGCCACATTTGCGGGAAAACACTGGGAACTGATAAGGTGAGAGACCACGATCATTTAACGGGAAAATGTCATCTGCAATACAAATTTTCAGAAGATATACATGTATTGTTTCATAACCTCAAGGGATTCGATGACCACTTCATAGTAAAAGAATTGTGGAAATTTGATAAAACGAGGACAACTTTGATCATATCCCAGACTACTGAAAAATACATATGCATAAAATTCGGCCAAATTAAATTTATTGATTCGTAAATATTTATCAGCATTTCACTGGATTTTCTGGCAAAAAATGCGAATAGTTTCCACATATTAAATCAATATTGTGAAGAAAATAATTTGAATGAATTCCAAAAGCAACTTTTGAAGAACAAAGGTAATTTTCCCTACGACTACTTGGAAAATAGCGCTCAGTTTTTGCAAACAGCGCTTCCATCGAAAAAAAATTTCCCAAATGACGAACAATACGAAAGAGTAAAAAATCTGTGGGAACAGTTTTTCATAAAAAACTTTCGGTGAGTATCACGATCTATACAGGCTCACTGACGTATTACTGCTCGGAGATATTTTTGAAAATTTCAGGACTTCGTGCGTGAATTATTACAAACTCGACCCTTGCCATTACTTCAGCTCTGCTGCTTTGTCATTCTCTGCCTGTTTGAAAATGACTGAGGTAGAACTAGAACTTATAAAAAATGACATGTTCTTCTTTATAGAAAGATCAATACGAGGAGGAATATCTCTAGTGTCTAAAAGGTTTTCACGAGCCAATAATCCTTTACAAGAACAATACGACAGTAGCAAACCACAAAACTACATCATGTATTTCGACGCGAATAATTTATATGGGTGGGCAATGTCTCAACCTCTCCCAATCGGTAATTTCAAATGGGTAAGCGACATTGACGTCCTTAGTGTTCCAGACGACAATGAAAAAGGCTACTTTTGCAAAGTTGATTTAGAATATCCAACACGTCTGCACGATTTACACAATGATTTCCCCTTGGCTCCCGAAAAATGAAAACTCAGTGATCGTAACATCTCATTCCTAATACCAAATCTGTTTGATAAGCAAAATTATATAGTTCACTACCAGTTACTTAAACTTTGTGTAGAACTGGGACAAAGGGTGAAAAACGTTCGCAGAATAATAGAATTTGATCAACAACCGTGGCTGAAACCCTACATAGATTTTAATACAACAAAACGAATGAACGCCACCAATAATTTTGAGAAGGATTTTTTTCAACTGATGAATAATGCAATATATTGTAAAACGATAGAAAACAAAAGAAAAAAATAAATTGGCGCATTGTTACTACTGAAAAGAAGTTAAAAGAATTAATGGCAAACCCCAAATACATTTCTTGTGTTAAATTATCAGAAAATTACGTATTTGTTCATATGGAAAAGAAGAATGTTACATTAGACAAACCTTATTATGCAGGTGTGACGATTTTAGAATTGAGGAAATTACATGTGTATGACTTCTATAATTTTCTGAAACTAAAGTTTAATGCAGAATTGATATTTACAGACACCGATTCCTTTTGCGTCGATATTAAGATAAATAACCTCTACGAAAAATTAACCTCTGATTGCTTTGATTTCTCAAATTTTCCTGAAGACCACCCATTGTTCAATACCTCAAATAAAATGGTTCCTGGAAAATTTAAAGATGAATTGATAGGTTTTCCAACTAAGGAGGTCGTTTCACTATGTTCAAAATTATATTCTGTAGATGGCCCGGTTTCAAAGAAATCAGCGAATGGTGTTAAAAATTAATTTACTCACGAAACGTATCGTCACTGTCTCTTTCAGAAAAGAATTTTAAGTTCCAAACAAATAGAATTTCGATCTCTGCAACACGGTATGGAAATATCTGAAATTGCAAAGATTGGATTGTCTCATGAATATACCAAAAGAATAGTTGATACATATACCAAATAATAGTTGATAATATACAAAAGTAATAGTTGATATAATAAAGAGCATTACGAGGAGGAATATCTGTAGTGTCTAAAAGGTTTTCACGAGCCAATAATCCTTTACTAGAGTGAGACAATAATCCTATTGCGAGAACAATACGACAGTAGCAAACCACAAAACTACATCATGATACAGATGGCATTAAAACGTATGCCTTTGGGAATTTTCGAATTTCAGATATGTACGACAAATAGATGATACCATTTATAAAACAATCAGCTGAAAAAGAAATCTACCATTATAGAAATGCCAAAAATTAATAAGAAAACTTGCAACTAATAATAGACTTTCTACCAAAAACAAAACTTCCCTAACATGTTATCCAACATTTTTTTTTAGGAATCATGAATGTTAAGCCCAACCAAGTTCCTTTTTGCAGATATACGCCCGCTACAACAGAAGAGGTCGGTGTTATTTCATGCACTGGTAAAATAAGTCAAATTTTGCAGAAAATGATTCGGACGAATACTAAGCAAGCATCACGCTTATGATGGCAATAACCCACAATTGAGTAATCACGAATGGAGTTGCATTGCGAAGAGATACATCCCAATATTACTTTCATATCTTTATCTCCTTTTTGAACTGAGTGAGCCAACCATTGCTCAGAGCCAAAATCATGATTGCATTTCCGTTAGTGTCAACAAGAAGTCTCTCAGAATACATTCATTACGTCACATTGCAGATTTGAACAGGAAGCATCGCTATCGTAAGCAAACCATCGCTTTCACAGTGGAAATGACCCACAAATTCTGCGCACGGAATAAATTTATATAAAAAGACTAGAAAAGAGACTAGATACAATATGGGGAGAGAAGCAAGGGGAAAAAATGAAGAATTTAGAAACTCCCCCATAAGAATTCCATTTTTTCCCCCTCAAGTGATTTTTTTAAGTCTTTATTAATTGATATAAAGAGGTATCTAACAGAGCTTCAGTCAGCACCAAGTGTCACGGCAACGCAAACACATTTGGAGCAATAGATATATCACCTGTCTTGGAAGCCTTCTCCCAAAGAGATTATCAGCAGAGTTATCAATAATTTTTTCTGCAGATCTCATGCCTGAAGTCGGTGACTCCCCCTCTGCAATGTATACTGAAAAACAACAGCCTACATCGATGCTGCAATAGACCCTAAGAAAAAAAGTGAGATGGACCCTCTTGACCGATAACAGGGGGCTTTTTCCTACTAATATCTAATTAACTTAAAAAGTGTAATTAGTCCTCATCCTTACTGGAACGTACAAAATCCATACATTCACATATAGCACCCAAAAATCTATTTTTTCCGCCATATTTTTCTCCTGCAGCCCTCGAAAATCTCATTTTACCTATTGATTTTGAACTGTCATATTTTTTAAACTAATTTCCCAAATTGTCTTGCTTTTCTCGATTTCTCCTATTTTACCAATTTTTACACCCAACAACCTCAATAATTCAGTGAAGTGTTGATAACTGCAACATTTTCCCAACAAAACCCACTCGTGTCCTGTCTTTCACACAGAACTTCGTCCGAAAAATAGTTTAAACCCTCATCTCCCCAAAATTGTCCCATAGGTGAACATGGGATCCCCTATACTTTAACATTGTTCCAGACTCTCATTTACTCTACTCATCATCATCATCATCATCATCCTCAAGCAGCCATGGGCTACGGAGGTCCAACCAGACCGTGCAATTTAGTTCTCCAAGCAAGTCTATCCTGAGCTACATCAACTGCATCTGGCCACTGCACACCAATTCTAACAAGGTCCTGTTTGACATTGTCTGCCCACCGCATCCTAGGTCTCCCCTTCTTTCTGAGGCCTTTAGGCACACTGTTCATAACCCTATTCGCCAATCTATAATTATTCATACGGGCAACATGGCCAAACCAACGGAGTCTCTCTCTGCACAATATGCTGCTTAAAGGAGGTTGCAAACTCCTTTGCCTAATCTCATCATTAGTTACAAAGTTGAACCACCTAATGCCCAAGATACTGCGTAAGCATCTGGAATCAAAAGCATCTAGTTTCCTGTTATCTTGTTTACAAAGTGTCCAAGTTTCACTACCATAACTAACCCTAGAAAGAACCAAACTATTATACAGTCTAATTTTAATCTTTAGGTGTATACGCCTATTTCTCCACACTCTCCATAGGTTCTTAAAAGTCCCGGCAGCAATCCCTATTCGTCTGTTAATCTCATGCTGCACATCACCATTATCTGTTACATAGCTCCCAAGATAATTAAACTGTGACACCTGCTCAAGACTGCAACCATTCAGATTAACTGAATCACAACCTGCCTGACCAATTTTCATCACTTTAGTTTTCGCTTTGTTTATAACCAAACCTACTCTACTACCAGTCTCATCAACAGCTCGAATGAAAGAGTTCATCTCATCAACATCATTTGCCAAAAGGGCTAAATCATCAGCATAATCTAAATCAGAAATTTTCGTATCTCCAGCCCATTTAAGGAGAAAATCTTTCCCTTGAAGTGAATTTCGCATAACATAATCAATAACCAAGCTAAAGAGAAAAGGAGACAAAATGCACCCTTGTCGAACACCAGAAGTAATGCTAAACCAATTGCTACAAGCCTTACCAACTCTCACACACGACTCAGTGTTATTATAGAGAGCTTTCATAATGTTAACTAACTGGTCTGGTATACCATATGATCTCACAATCAACCACAAATTATGACGATCAACAGAGTCGAAAGCCTTTTTGAAATCAACAAGGCTAGCAACCAAAGGTTTCTGAAACTCTAAACATTTCTCAAGAATCTGCCTAAGTGAAAATATCTGATCCACACATCCCCTACCACTTCTGAATCCACATTGCTCATCACGCAATTGACTGTCAACCAGATTCTTAATTCTATTAAGCACAATCATGGAAAGAACTTTACCTGGAACAGAGAGTAGGCTGATACCCCTATAGTTATCACAAGAACTGCGATCACCTTTTTTGAAAATAGGGATAACAATAGCTCTGGTAAAATCCTTAGGAACCATGCCTTTATCATAAAAGATATTCAGAATTTCAGTCATCCAAGTGGTAACCGAAACATTCCTAGCTCTAAGCATTTCCGTAGTAATTTCATCTACCCCTGGGGATTTATGAAGTTTAAGTTTAGAAACAGCCAAAATAACTTCAGATTGTGTTATAGGGCCAACATTAAAGCCACCAATGCATCTATCATCATTGCAAACAATGGGAGTAGAACTAACTACATTGTTTAGAACATCACTGAAATGCTCAGCCCACCTAGCCATGACAGAATCCTCCCCTTCTATAACCTTACCTTGTTTATCCTTCAATCCTTGTATGCCTGTCCGTTTTCTACCACACAAAACATTAACTATCTGGTACAGCTCTCTGCTGTTGTGCTGTCTAACTGCTTCCTCGGCTTTGTCAGCCAAACCATCAAGCCAAAGATTCTTATCAACAGCTAACTGATCCTTTACGAGTTTATTAAGGTCTCTGTAATGCTTTCTATTAGGACTAGTAAGGTATTGATTAAGGGCATTCCTACAGTTCTTTCTTTCCGAAATAAGCTCAAGTGCCTTATCACTCAGATAATTTTGCCTCCTCTGCTCCTTTTTCCCTAAAAGAGTACTGTTAGTTTCCAAAAAAGCCTGTTTAAAATGGCCCCATTCTTCCTCAACATCAGCAGTAAGCAAACCATGACTGTCATAATGACTAAGTAACCTATCATGGTAAGCTTTGGCTATAACTGGATCTTTCAGAGCTTCAGTATTAAAAGTAAATTTTTTAACCCTAGCACAACACTTTTTAAGTTTAAGTTGCAACACACTTTTAACAAGGTAATGGTCAGATCCAATTTCAGCTCCCCTATATGCCCTGGTATTCCTAACAGAACTAGCCCATTTGCTGTTAATTAATATGTAATCAATCATATTCTTATGCAGCCCATCAGGTGAAACCCATGTGTACTTATGTATGTCGCGGTGTTTGTAATAAGTGTTAGTTATTCTGAATCCATTGAGTTTACTTACCTGTAGGAGACGTTGCCCATTGCCATTGCAGCTACCAATACCAAAAGGGCCTATTACTCCTCCCCAAAGGTCAGAGTCAGTACCAACTTTGGCATTGAAGTCACCAAGAACAAGGGTAATATCTCCTTTCTTGACAGAATTCAAAATATCCTGAAGTTGTTCATAAAACCTATCCTTCTCATCCTCATCGGCATCCTCATTGGGGGCATAACAGCAGATAACATTCAAGTCTTTAATGCTTGTCTGAAATTTTGCTGTAAGAAACCTTTCATTAATGCACTCATATCCTAGAAGAGCATCGCTAGCGTGTCTGCTGAGAAGCAGACCCACGCCTTGGTGATGCTTATTGTCGTCCCTCCCTGAAAAGAGAAATTTAAGATTATTTTTAAGAATCTGACCTTTATCTGTCCATCTGGTCTCTTGCAAGCCGAGAATATCTAAATTATAACGGTGGAATTCTTGTGTGAGGACATCAAGAGAAAAAGCTCTGTGCAGAGTCCTCACATTACAACTACCTATGGAGAGAAAATGGTTAGTGGGATGTTTAAAGAAACCATGTTTATTGAGAGAGGGAATGCCGACAATATCAAACAGCCCTCTAAAATGGAATATACCTGTACTCTACTACTGTTGCCATATTTCAAACACTAAATTTAATAAATGTTTACTGCTACTAGATCGTAGACCTCATTAGTATCAACAGAAGACGAGAGTCCCTGGATGCTAATCCAGGTTGCTAGTTATTTAAATAAACAATATTTATCAAATTAGCTGCAATACGCTGAAAAATTCGACATTACTATTTCATGTTTTGGTGGTAATTTGACGAGCAATATACATGGCAATTCTAAAATGGAATATACCTGTACAATTTTTAAAATGTATTTCAAATGTCTATCCGTGTATAACAATCAATCAAAAGTTGAGACCTTCATAAAATGTTTCAAAACTATAATAAACTTTAAAATTATAAAAAAAAGTAATAAATGTGGAAGAAAATACGATATTAAAATTGTTGTACATACATTAATTTTGTGATTTTTGCTAAAAATCTTCATATTCAATTGTTTTACCTCTTTAACACCAAACCTTTCTAGATGATCAAAAGAAAGTTGGAAAACTGAAAGACACTATTGATGGTGGAGGAAGAAAAGTTTACGCTTTCTTAGTACCAATGAAGAAACAACTGATGATAATATTCAGCGGTCTTTTCTGCACACCCCAAAGAAATCAACGGAACGTGCAGCAGCAAATGTATCAAAAGTTATCAGAACACACCTTGTATTCTTTTCTTCGGCAGACACAATCATAACTGCAAATATCAAAGTGCTACGATAGAAATTTCCGCGTCACATGATTGGTGTAAATGAAACGTATCTGTCAAAAATGTGTTCCAATGGCGAGGCAGTCTTTCATCTGAAAAATTCTGCATGATGGCCTCTGCCAAAATGTTGGAAGAGAAACTGAAAGTTTAGCTCACTGTTCTTATATTGAAAACTGATGTGCTGCTCCATATCGAAAATGGAGTGGTAGCATTTCGTATTAACGGGACATTTAATATTTCGTGTAGGCAGAAATGAAGAGCCACATCAGATCGTTCAACACGCAAATGGTACCACGATGATCAACGTTCACTATACTATGGCTTTGCCAAAGTTATGAACATTTTCAGCATTCCTGAAAAAATTATCAACAGAAATATCTCTGTAGACATGTTGGAGATTTGATCAATGATGTAATTGTTGGAAGGGAAGCCGAGAGTTGAGCTCACTATTTTTATGTTTAAGGATCATGTGTAACTCGATATCCATAATGAAATGGTAGCATTTCATATTAACGGGAAAGTGAATATTTCGGGTATGGAGGAGTGAAAATTACCATGAAATAGTACAGCGCATAAATCACCCCAAGAAGATTAACATTTTATATATGATGACCTCTGCCAATGGGTATAAACCCTTTCTACATTCCGAAAACAAAATCACAAGAAAGATATATGTAGACATATTGGAGATTTGGTAAATGACGGAATTGTTGGAAGGCAAACGTTTTTTCCAAAGTGTAGAAAGCAATTTCGGAACCAATTGTATATATTAATGAAGATAAACGTTTTCTACATTACGGCTTCTTGCAAAAGAGTGTATCAACCCTCTCTATATCCCAGGTAAAACAATCAGCAGAAATATCTCTGGAGACATGTTGGGGGGGAGGGGGAAGGTGGCTTTTCATATTAATGGGGAAGTCAATATTTTGTGTATCGAGACGCGAAAATCCTAAATGGATAGTTCATCAAACAAAGGAGACCATGAAGATTAATATTCTCTATATTATGGCCTTGGCCAAAGTGTAGGAACACTTTGTACATTCCGGAAAAAACAATCACGAGAAATATCTCTGGAGGTCAAACGGAATTCTTGGGTGGGAAGCCGAAAGTTTATCTCACTGTTTTTATGTTAAAACGTTGATGTGCTGCTCGATATCCACAATGAAATGGCGGCATGGAGATGAGAAAATCCACATGAGATAGCACACAAAGGAAACTATGAAGATCAAAGTTTGCTTAAATACGTATACCAACGTACACTAAAATATTAACAGGAAAGGGAATATTTCGAGTATGGAGAAGCGAAAATTTTCAGAGATATTACTTGTGGTTGCTTTTTCCAGAATATAGAAAGTGTTCCTACACTTTATGAGAGGCCGTAATATAGAAAGTGCTAAAATACGTGGTATCCTTTGCGTGTTGAACAATCTTATTAGGATTTTCGCTTCTCCATACACAAAATATTGACTTTTCCGTTAATGTAAAATCCTACCATTTCATACATTGCATTAATTCATTCAATTTGATCATCGCTTAACATAGAAAAACCGAGCTCAACTTTCATCTTCCCTTCCAACACTTCGGTCACCAACCAAATCTCCAACATATCCTCCGAGGTATTTCTGCAGATATTTTTTTCTCCCAATATAGAAGGTGTTCATACACTTTGGCAGAGGCCATAATATAAAAGAAACATTGATGCCTTTGATCATGGTAGCCTTTTTGTGTTAAACTATCTCATGAGGATTTTAGCGTCTCCATACACGAAATATTCTCTTTCCCGTTAATATGAGATGCCACCATTTCATTGTGGATATCAAACAGCGGATCATCTTTTAACATAAAAACAGTGAGCTCAATTTACAGCTTCCCTTCTAACCATTTGGTCATTGATAAAATCTCCAACATGTCTGCAGAGACATTTCTGGTGATTGTTTTTTTCCCGGAATGTAGAAAGTGTACATACTTTTCGGCAGAGGCCATAATGTAGAAAATGACAATCTTCTTGGTATCCTTTGTGTGTTTGAACTATCTAAGAGGAATTTCGTTTATCCATACAAGAAATATTGATTTTCCCCTTAATATGAAATGCTACCATTTGATTGTTGATGTGGCGCAACACATCATTTTTTCACATAATAGTCCAAATCCTACCAACAATTCGATCATTCATTAAATCTCTAACACGTTTCCAAAAATATTTCCAAAAATATTCCAAAAATATTTGTTAATAATTTTTTCAGGAATATAGAAAGTGTTCATATACACTTTCGCAGATTCCATAATATGGAAAACGTTGATCTTCATGGTATCCTTTGTTTGGCGAATTGATCTCATGAGGATTTTCGTGTCTCCATACACGAAATATTCACTTTCCCGTTGATATGAAATGATAACATTTCAAAGTGGATATGGAGTAGCACATCAACCTTCTACGTTTAAAGAATGACGTCAAGTTGCGGCTTCCTTTCCAACAATTCGGTTATTGGCCAAATCTCTAACATGACGCAAGAGATATTTCTGGTGACTGCTTTTTCCGAATATAGAAAGTGTTCATGCACTTTGTCAGCGGCCATGGCATAGGAAACTGTTGCTCTGTGTCTATCCTCTGTGAGTTAAACTATGTCATGATGATTTTCGCTTCTCCATATAAGAAATGGTCACTTTCCAGTTAATATCCCCCCTCCGATCGGAGACCACCTTGTCATAGTGGGGGGGGGGGCTTCGGGCCCAGCAGCTAGACAAAAACTTTGCTGACCGGATTGGGTCCCTGGTTGGACACAGCCAAGACCAACCGAGGTCGAAGACATTGCTGACCGGTTTAGTGGCCCAGTTGGTCGGTGTCAAGACCTCAATCAGCTGCTCCGTGGAGCAGTTCAAGGGCATGGCTGAACGGATTTGGTCACCTAGTAGGCACGAGCCCTTTTCAAAGTCTGGGCCCCACTAAGAGACTCCACCCCGGGTGCCGAGCAAACTTGAATCTACATATCCTTGTTCATGGCTAACCGGGGAACAGATTAAATTTCAGGTTTCTACCTGTGGTTAGCTTTCCTTCTATAGGACTGCTGCCATGTGAGGTTGGGGATGAGATGCATCTATATGGTGTATTCTTGCCCCCGACCTTAGTTAGTCACGGCTTTCCGTTAACTTGCTAGTGTCGTGAGACGGAACCGGGGATTGCTGTGGGCATCTGGCAACAAATAGTACAATTTCCAGTTAATATGAAATGGCTATCATTTGATTGTGGAAATAGGAGCAACACACCATCCTTTAACATACTAAACAGAAAGCGCAACTTCCTTTTTCCAGAACAGTTTGATCCTTGACCAACTCTCCATGTCTTCAGAGATAATAACCTCACTGATTCAACAAACAAATACTACGTTTCCCTGCAATACGAATTGGTATCATTTCATTGCGGATATGGAAGAGCACTTCATTTTTTTAAAATAACATCAGTGAGCCCAGCTTCGCCTACCCTTCCAACAATTCCATCATTCACCAAATGATCAACATGTTCTCAGAGAAATTTCTGCTGATAGTTTTTTCCGGAATGTAGAAAGTGTTCATACATTCTGCCACAGACCAATACATAGAAAATGTGTATCTTCCCAGTATTTTTGTGTGTTCAAATTCTCTCAGGAGGATTTTCGCGTCACCATTCACGAACCATACACTCCCCCCGGTAACAAATGCTACCATTTCATTTAACATAATTACAGTATGCCCAGCTTTTCTTTTTCCTTCTAACAATTCGGTCATTGACCAAATCTCCAACATATCTCCAAGGATATTTCTGGCGATTGTTTTATCTGGAACAGTAAGGACACGTAACAGCCAAGGAGGAGCCGTGTCTCTGAATAGGCTGGTCACCCATGTTTAGAAAATGTTCGGTCGACACTAAAGGGGATGTAACAGAAAGCTTGTTCTAAGAAGATGAAACATTAACCACTGTGGTCGAGTTGCTTTGAGGGAGGTCCTGTCGTGATAACAGGTCGACAATGAATGCCTCTCCAGCGAAAAGTCATTCCGATGTAACCAAAAGGGAATTTCGTTTCGAGGAGGTGTAGACTGGCTGCAAGAGGACGTGTTAATTGCCCAAGTGCGTTGACTGTTACTAAGCGAGGAGAGTGCCTTCGAGGGTGTCGCTCTTTAGTTGGGGAGAACCATCGCACACTTGCAAACAAGTGGGTTGCAAATGAGGAAGGTGGGTCAGAACTAAAGACGGGATGGAGATACAGCAACAGTTATTCGAAAAGCGGGAAACAGGATTGTAAGGAACCGTACTGGCATCATGTGACAGGGTCCAAGTCTGATAGACACATCAACAAACTTCAAAATCGATTTAAAACATCAGACAAGGAGATTTTTGTATAACTCAAGACGAAGAAGGTTTTTTTTAAATGTGAATAATTTGAAACAAACTTATAGAATAAAAGTGGAATATACTTACGCGTTTTACGAAAAATTAATTTCAAATCAGGCTTTTAGAGCGATTAACAGGTTTTATGGTTTACATAAAACTTCGGTCCCTAAGCAAAAGTTTAGTTCAAATGCAGCAGGTGGAAGCATTAAACCGAAAAAGATACAAATGAAGTATTGGGTATATATAATAAATATACAGGAAATCTAACGTTAAAATATCCAATTAAAAAACAGTCATTGGAAAACATATCCTCCTGGAAGGTACGCAAAATAAAAACTCTTTTCAAGATTAAAAGCAGAACGCTCAAGTAAAATATGATTAATGGTGTCATACTTAGGAACCCGACGTAATAAACGAATGACCGAAAAAAACTACCTCCTAGCGAGAACATAACGGTTTCAAATTTTTTTTCACACTTTTGATACATTACAGGCATGTAATTTAAAACTTATAATAACAAAGGAATAAATGTTTTACCAAAGTAAAATACAAAACTCCTCAGGAGACAAAGCGCATTTGTGGAGATATTAGATTAAGAAAACATAAAGTATTTTAAAACAACAGTTCCAACTTATTTAATACTGACATATAATAAATCCGTTAGCAGTATGACTCGAAAAGTATATTTAGACACTATAATCATGCAAGGCATAACAAATTTTCTACATTTTGTGCGAGTATCCATTTCATAATTAATTTTTAAAAAGATTTCTTTATGTTTCTTTCATTCTTATGTTATTTATGTTATGAGGTTTGACAATGATCTCAAAACGTATTGATTATGGTGTTAATAAAACTGATTATTTTACCCCACTGTCACGTACATTACATTGGGTAAAGACTAATAGATTTTTCCTTCAGAATCATTCTTCACGACACCAGTGAATAGGGGAAAATTTTGATTCATATTTCGCAGGGAAGACAAATAGGTATTTTCTTGCAACACTCCACCCCAGGGGCTAGAAAATCTTTCTCAAAGAGTATAACTTTGAAGTAGGTTCGTGTATCGAAGACGGAGTGCTTTCTCTGCAGCGCACCACCCCATGGGCTAAAGAATCTTTCTGAAACAGTATATCTTCCCCGCAACGCTCCATTCCATGGGTTAAAGAATCTTTCTAAAACCCATTCACAGCGTGTTTTTTCACGGATCGCTATCTCGATAGATTTAAATGCGTCAATAGGGTGCACACGTCTTTGTACGAAATCGTTTATAATGTGATAATATTACCTCCAAAGTTCAACTGAAAAAAGCGAAGACTCTCTGGTTAAACATTAAGACGATAATACACTCTCTGATCGCTAAAACCAAACGTTACCAAGGAAATTAATACACTGTCAGATGTTTGGGCTCTACTAACACGATGTAAAATACGTTTACCTACTAACAGCTCAATCAGGAAAAGACATAATTATTCAATGTAACGATTTTTGAAAACAATCGAAGAATGCTAACTATGTTACAGAAAGCTCTGACCGAGGTGTAATTGCATCGCTGCACTTTATACTGTAAATAAATAAAACTGCTATCCATGGCCTTAAGTAAATTTTCAAATCAGGCATGTAAATTGTTAATATTGAGATTACAGAAAATAGTAACTTTCAAAACATTTATTTTAGCATTCACGGTTAACAGTAAATAATAGGCAAAGTTTAAAACACATTACACAAAAAAGAGGACACGGTACCCTTTTACCTGATTTCTCTCTCCGTAGGTAAACGGCGATACTATTTTTGAGGAGAACCAAACAAGGTGGTTTCATCTAGAGTGTCGCAATAATTGGCAGACTTAAGTTATACTACCTTACTAATTAATATTTAAAGATATTTTGCCACTAACTTCATTAACCAACGTATTAACGGTCAACACTCGAAAAATTTTAGGTTTTGCGGACCGCGTGGTCCAGACGGTTCGCTGGCTACTGCGATGAGTTTGTGCTGACGAAGGGCTGGGGGGCCTTGGGAGGGTGCAGCCTGCCTTTCAAACGTTTGATGGCAATGGGGGATGGGCCTAATGGAACCTAATTTGACGCGAAACTCTCTCCCTTCTTACAGTATGGTTCTCGCACAGGGAAAAACTTGGTAGAACATAAGATACTCATTGTCGCTAGTAGTTTACTTCCGAGAAGAAAAGTACAAGTTCGGGATATTTAAAACTTCTTTGAAACTTGTAAGTGCGTGAAATTTCCTTCAACAGGGGATGAAAGTAAACTTGGTTAGAAAATAAACACCCCGATAGATAACGGAAAGAATGAACAGAATTATGGGAAACCGCGGTTGCCAACCTAGAGAATGTAGTATTATATGTCATTTCATGTAAAACTTTTCACGTGGTACAGTTGGGTTCTGTTGTTTTACCTCTGAGTGGCACTTTTTTGTACACTGTGGGCTAAATTGCCAGGTCACATGGACCCCGAAGGCTCAGAGAATGTTGGGGGAGGGGACCCACTGGAACAGCTGTTGGGAGACAGATAGTAGCCTCCCGTCAAGGCCATCCAGCGTGTTGTTTAACGTGCACAGGGTATGGCTCTCCCGCACACGGGGCCACGGCTTAAAGTCCCATCCGACGGACGGCGGCCTTTCCAGGCCCATCGGTGTCCCCTACGGACCGTGGGCAGGGCGGGGAATTTTTCGGAGATAAATCTGAACGTTGACCCAGCTGGGAATCGAACCTGGGAACTACAGATTACGAGCCTGGCGCGCTACCGACTGAGCCACCCCCGCCCCCACGTGGTACAGTAGAACCACATTTTGTTCAAGAGAGAGATAGCCTTCGGTGTAGTGTTTATTTCTAAGTAGCAAATTCTTAAAGACATAACAACATAGATACTGATAATTGACAGCGTGATGTAAGTTTTTCGCAGGCACATGTACTTAGTTTCATATAAGTTTGTCATTCGTAACATTTGACAGTTCTAAAATAATGAATCAGGTGTTTAAAAATCGATTGTGCTATTGGAAATTTTCACTCTAAAACGTTGTAAATGTTCCTGTTGTTCGCTAAGCTTTCTTCCTTAATATATTTGGAAAACGTATAACATTGCAAACGGCTTAACATCCTTTTTACACTAGCCTTAGAAAAGCGTTTCTTCTTCATTGGAATCTCACATAACCAGAGAGAACAGTAAATCGTATACTACACATCTTTTAAGAGCAAAAGTTAGGTTTGTTCTTTCATATTTGTCTCTTACCACATCGACAAAATGTAATTTGAAATGGTAGCAATTAGTTAGTTCACTAAACACAATGCGTATTATCCAAACAGTGTACCATATACCATTCACGAAACCCTCACCTAGCTCATAAAGACACACAGTTGAACAGTTAGGTTCATTTCTTTTTACTGAAAGCATGTACGAAAGTGATTCGTAACACTTCTCTCTAGTCCACTTGCGACTGGGGAAATAATGCTTTGCATGTTTACGAATTGCAATACGGAAAAAACATATCTCTCTACAGTGTTAATGTGTCAACAGCTTTAGTTATGTTGTGTCAAACACTCTTTTAGTTAAACCACTGTATGAGTCGGGCCAGTCTTGAAATTCAGTTTCCTCACTGACGAGTAAAATGAGATGGACACTAAGAAATTTTTCGGTCTAATGGTGTCCAATTGCGAAGGAGCGATTCGATCAACACTGGGCACCCTTTAGCTACAAAATGATCATTTTCTCGACAAAGGACTTATTACTGAAAGTATGCACATATATCCTACAATTGGTCAAGATTTGACGCAAGGTGGAAAATAACGTCTTCTAGTCTCGAACTTTGGAACATTTTGAAAAACGTTATTAAAATGATGAGCAACATTTTAAAAGTGCGAGGTCTCACTTTTTTAAAGAATGCTAATTAGGCGAAACTATTTTCTAATTTAACCACTTTATTTTTCTGACTTATTATACCAAATAACTGAATCTTTGCTATCGGCCCGAAATTAACTGATGTAGTATTTAAAAACCGTATGGATTCCGCTATGGGTAAAATTGTGTTAAAAGATTTTACTGCGAACACTAAACTCGTTCATATCGTGAGTGAAATATTGTATGGAAAATTACAACCGCAAACGAGTCATACTCTAGTGGGTTATTATTTATAACACACTTCACTTGTAAGAAACATTTTGTGTATTTTATTTATTTTTTGTTCATGTTGGAAGAAAATTTAAGATTTTTATTTCCTGGGAACCAAAGAAATTTTATTTCTCTTGCAGGAACGTACAAAGGTAGAAGTGTTTTGGAATCGAAGTTTACCCATAATTACTATTCTAAATGACATTTGTAGCTAATTTGTTCTAAAAAAAACATCCAAGTGTTCCCACCAAGACATGTAGTGGAAAAAACTTTCGCAGTACTATAGAACATTTTTGTGTTTTTTTTAAACTTCTCTGGCTATTTACAAGCAGATTTCTGGGTAATTGCGGTGTCGGAAAAATTAGTCACCACTGGACTCACCTTTCTTCCTGCGGTTATTTTTCAAAATAGAATGTGTGATAGAGAATGTCAGTCGCATTTTGAATGTGTCTACTTAGAAAATGTCTACTTTGTTTCACTAGTTTGCAAATGGTATAGCCTTCATTTCGTTGTAAACCTTTCAACTGAATATTAACTGTGCTAAGAAATCACAATGACGGAAAATGTGATATAGAACACTATTTATTTAGTAACATCTTCACACCATTAGTACATATTCAGTGGTGCGTACCATCTCGCCGTACACTTCTTTTAATAATATAGGAAAGTTCCATTCAGACATGAATGATATATTATCTAAATGATGTAACTCAACTTCTCCCTCTTCCACAAAACGTTTAACGATATCGGTGAAATGAATGTTTCGTATGTCTTCTGTGAAATAGTCTTCAACTGTTATCGCAAGGTACCAATGGCGAAGCTGAGTTGGCCGATCGACCTCACACCAAATACAATTCTTTGTGCATCCTGACACATTCTTAACTAAACGGTGCAGAGTCTTACTGGATAGTTCTTCAGTTAAATTCATTTACTTTGCATTGTTGAAACCTTAGCTTGGTCCCTCAAAGCCTTTAGATGAGTTTGTATGATGTTGAGATAGCATCTGATTTTGTCGGGTTCTGACGAGTTCATTACAGATAAGAAAGCTTAGCGAACAACAGGAAATTTTACAGCGTTTTAGAGTGAAAATTTCCAATAGCACAATCGGTTTTTAAACACCTGATTCATTATTTTAGAACTGTCAAATGTTACGAATGACAAACTTATATGAAACTAAGTACATGTGCCTGCGAAAAACTTACATCACGCTGTCAATTATCAGTATATATGTTGTTATGTCTTTAAGAATTTGCTACTTAGAAATAAACACTACACTGAAGGCTATATCTCTCTTGACCAAAATGTGGTTCTACTGTACCACGTGGGGGCGGGGGTGGCTCAGTCGGTAGCGCGCCAGGCTCGTAATTTGTAGTTCCCAGGTTCGATTCCCAGCTGGGTCAACGTTCAGATTTATCTCCGAAAAATTCCCCGCCCTGCCCACGGTCCGTAGGGGACACCGATGGGCCTGGAAAGGCCGCCGTCCGTCGGATGAGACTTTAAGCCGTGGCCCCGTGTGCGGGAGAGCCATACCCTGTGCACGTTAAACAACACGCTGGATGGCCTTGACGGGAGGCTACTATCTGTCTCCCAACAGCTGTTCCAGTGGGTCCCCTCCCCCAACATTCTCTGAGCCTTCGGGGTCCATGTGACCTGGCAATTTAGCCCACGGTGTGCAAAAAAGTGCCACTCAGAGGTAAAACAACAGAACCCAACTGTACCACGTGAAAAGTTTTACATGAAATGACATATAATACTACATTCTCTAGGTTGGCAACCGCGGTTTCCCATAATTCTGTTCATTCTTTCCGTTATCTATCGGGGTGTTTATTTTCTAACCAAGTTTACTTTCATCCCCTGTTGAAGGAAATTTCACGCACTTATAAGTTTCAAAGAAGTTTTAAATATCCCGAACTTGTACTTTTCTTCTCGGAAGTAAACTACTAGCGACAATGAGTATCTTATGTTCTACCAAGTTTTTCCCTGTGCGAGAACCATACTGTAAGAAGGGAGAGAGTTTCGCGTCAAATTAGGTTCCATTAGGCCCATCCCCCATTGCCATCAAACGTTTGAAAGACAGGCTGCACCCTCCCAAGGCCCCCCAGCCCTTCGTCAGCGCAAACTCATCGCAGTAGCCAGCGAACCGTCTGGACCACGCGGTCCGCAAAACCTAAAATTTTTCGAGTGTTGACCGTTAATACGTTGGTTAATGAAGTTAGTGGCAAAATATCTTTAAATATTAATTAGTAAGGTAGTATAACTTAAGTCTGCCAATTATTGCGACACTCTAGATGAAACCACCTTGTTTGGTTCTCCTCAAAAATAGTATCGCCGTTTACCTACGGAGAGAGAAATCAGGTAAAAGGGTACCGTGTCCTCTTTTTTGTGTAATGTGTTTTAAACTTTGCCTATTATTTACTGTTAACCGTGAATGCTAAAATAAATGTTTTGAAAGTTACCATTTTCTGTAATCTCAATATTAACAATTTACATGTCTGATTTGAAAATTTACTTAAGGCCATGGATAGCAGTTTTATTTATTTACAGTATAAAGTGCAGCGATGCAATTACACCTCGGTCAGAGCTTTCTGTAACATAGTTAGCATTCTTCGATTGTTTTCAAAAATCGTTACATTGAATAATTATGTCTTTTCCTGATTGAGCTGTTAGTAGGTAAACGTATTTTACATCGTGTTAGTAGAGCCCAAACATCTGACAGTGTATTAATTTCCTTGGTAACGTTTGGTTTTAGCGATCAGAGAGTGTATTATCGTCTTAATGTTTAACCAGAGAGCCTTCGCTTTTTTCAGTTGAACTTTGGAGGTAATATTATCACATTGTAAACGATTTCGTACAAAGACGTGTGCACCCTATTGACACATTTAAATCTATCGAGATAGCGATCCGTGAAAAAACACGCTGTGAATGGGTTTTAGAAAGATTCTTTAACCCATGGAATGGAGCGTTGCGGGGAAGATATACTGTTTCAGAAAGATTCTTTAGCCCATGGGGTGGTGCGCTGCAGAGAAAGCACTCCGTCTTCGATACAGGAACCTACTTCAAAGTTATACTCTTTGAGAAAGATTTTCTAGCCCCTGGGGTGGAGTGTTGCAAGAAAATACCTATTTGTCTTCCCTGCGAAATATGAATCAAAATTTTCCCCTATTCACTGGTGTCGTGAAGAATGATTCTGAAGGAAAAATCTATTAGTCTTTACCCAATGTAATGTACGTGACAGTGGGGTAAAATAATCAGTTTTATTAACACCATAATCAATACGTTTTGAGATCATTGTCAAACCTCATAACATAAATAACATAAGAATGAAAGAAACATAAAGAAATCTTTTTAAAAATTAATTATGAAATGGATACTCGCACAAAATGTAGAAAATTTGTTATGCCTTGCATGATTATAGTACTATAATCATGCAAATGACCGAAAAAAAAATACTAGTACTATAATCATGCAAATACCTTGCATGATTATAGTACTATAAGCATGCTAAATATACTTTTCGAGTCATACTGCTAACGGATTTATTTTATGTCAGTATTAAAGAAGTTGGAACTGTTGTTTTAAAATACTTTATGTTTTCTTAATCTAATGTCTCCACAAATGCGCTTTGCCTCCTTAGGAGTTTTGTATTTTCCTTTGGTAAAACATTTATTCCTTTCTTATTATAAGTTTTAAATTATATGCCTGTAATGTATCAAAAGTGTGAAAAAAAATTTGAAACCGTCATGTTCTCGCTAGGAGGTAGTTTTTTTCAGTCATTCGTTTATTACGTCGGGTTCCTAAGTATGACACCATTAAACATAATTAACTTGAGCGTTCTGCTTTTAATCTTGAAAGGAGTTTTTATTTTGCGTATCTTCCAGGAGGATATGTTTTCCAATGACTGTTTTTTAATTGGATATTTTAACGTTAGATTTCCTGTATATTTATTATATATACCCAATACTTCATTTGTATCTTTTTCGGTTTAATGCTTCCACCTGCTGCATTTGAACTAAACTTTTGCTTAGGGACCGAAATTTTATGTAAACCATAAAACCTGTTAATCGCTCTAAAAGCCTGATTTGAAATTAATTTTTCGTAAAACGCGTAAGTATATTCCACTTTTATTCTATACGTTTGTTTCAAATTATTCACATTTAAAAAAAACCTTCTTCGTCTTGAGTTATACAAAAATCTCCTTGTCTGATGTTTTAAATCGATTTTGAAGTTTGTTGATGTGTCTATCAGACTTGGACCCTGTCACATGATGCCAGTACGGTTCCTTACAATCCTGTTTCCCGCTTTTCGAATAACTGTTGCTGTATCTCCATCCCGTCTTCAGTTCTGATCCACCTTCCTCATTTGCAACCCACTTGTTTGCAAGTGTGCGTTGGTTCTCCCCAACTAAGGAGCGACACCCTCGAAGGCACTCTCCTCGCTTAGTAACAGTCAACGCACTTGGGCAATTAACACATCCTCTTGCAGCCAGTCTACAACTCCTCGAAACGAAATTACCTTTTGGTTACATCGGAATGACATTTCGCTGGAGAGGCATTCATTGTCGACCTATTATCACGACAGGACCTCCCTCAAAGCAACTCGACCACAGTGGTTAACGTTTCATCCTCTTAGAACAAGCTTTCTGTTACACCCCCTTTAGTGTCAACCGAACATTTTCTAAACATGGGTGACCAGCATATTCAGAGACACGCTCCTCCTTGGCTGTTACGTCTCCTTATTGTCAAGTTTATGACTTGAAGAACGGAACCCTTACTGCAGGTAGCAGGAATCCCAAAGAGCATTGTCACCCTCCCTATTATTAGTCTTCGACTTACCTGTCTAAGTAGCAGGTAACGCGTCGACTATAATTATTTTGTCCACAGAACCGCCCTCGGAGCAATTCGTCCACAGCGACTATTCAGAGACACACTTCCTTCAAGAGCATTGTCGTAGGGAGCTGTTACGTTTCCTAAGTACAATGCTGCTTCCCAACAGAACGCTTCTCAAAGCACCTCGCTCTTGAATGAGGGGAGCTCTCAGTATAGGAATGACACTCAAGAAACAATGAGAGAATAGAACCTGAACTGTTAGTCTACCTTTCAATTCTGTCATGAGTTACGACGTTTTCACTGATGCTATCGCGTTTAGAGAACACCTGTGTGAAGCATTCGTGAGAATCCCATCTCTCCAGTGCCAGTAAAGGGGCAAAGTGGAGCAACCAATAAAATTCATAGACCCATCCTAGGATGTCGAACTCTTCGCCGACGGTGGAATCCAAGGTAGGACACCACTGGGGGGAAATGGGGGAAAACCTAGCATCCTCCGAAGATGCAGCGATGTCGTCATTTCGGTCACACCCCTCCTAAAAAGTAGGAAACCTAGCAACAGAAAGCATCTAGCGAACACACAGCGATGACGTCATTTCGGACACGCCCCTCTTAAAAAGTAACCAATAAAATTCGTAGCCCCCATTGTGGACGTCACTGAAGCATGGAGGGAAACCTAGCGACAGAAAGCATCCAGCGAACATGCAGGGGAAGGGGGAAGGAACTTTTTCGCTCCCCTCCTAAAAAGTAATTGATTCTACTATGGTCTATGCTAAAGTCTATAGCTACGCTTTCTGCATTCCAAATAAAACAATCGCCAGAAATATCCCGGGAGATATGTTGGAGATTTGGTCAATGACCGAATTGTTAGAAGGAAAAAGAAAAGCTAGGCATACTGTAGTTATGTTAAATAATATGGCAGCGTTTGTTATTAATGGGGAAGTGTATGGTTTCGTGTATGGTGACGCGAAAATCCTCATGAGAGAAGTTGAACACACAAAAATACTGGGAAGATACACATTTTCTATGTATTGGTCTCTGGCAAAATGTATGAACACTTTCTACATTCTGGAAAAAACTATCAGCAGAAATTTCTCTGAGAACATGTGATCATTTGGTGAATGATGGAATTGTTGGAAGGGTAGGCGAAGCTGGGCTCACTGATGTTATTTTAAAATAACGAAGTGCTCTTCCATATCCGCAATGAAATGATACCAATTCGTATTGCAGGGAAACTTAGTATTTGTTTATTGAATCACTGAGGTAATTATCTCTGAGGACATGTAAAGTTGGTCATTCAAGTTTGCTCGGCACCCGGGGTGGAGACTCTTAGTGGGGCCCAGACTTTTAAAAAGGCTCGTGCCTACTAGGTGACCAAATCCGTTCAGCCATGCCCTTGAACTGCTCCACGGAGCAGCTGATTGAGGTCTTGACACCGACCGACTGGGCCACTAAACCGGTCAACAATGTCTTCGACCTCGGTTGGTCTTCGCTCTGTCCAACCGGGGACCCAGTCCGGTCAGCAAAGTTTTTGTCTAGCTGCTGGGCCCGAAGCCCCGCCCCCCACCATGACAAGGTGGTCTCCCAACCGGGGGGGGGGGGATATTAACTGGAAAGTGACCATTTCTTGTATGGAGAAGCGAAAATCATCATGACATAGTTTAACTCACAGAGGATAGACACAGAACAATAGTTTCCTATGCCATCGCCTCTGACAATGTGCATGAACACTTTCTATATTCGGAAAAAGCAGTCACCAGAAATATCTCTTGCGTCATATTAGAGATTTGGCCAATAACAGAATTGTTGGAAAGGAAGCGCAACTTGACGTCATTCTTTAAACGTAGAAGGTTGATGTGCTACTCCATATCCACTTTGAAATGTTATCATTTCATATCAACGGGAAAGTGAATATTTCGTGTATGGAGACAGGAAAATCCTCATGAGATCAATTCGCCAAACAAAGGATACCATGAAGATCAACGTTTTCCATATTATGGAATCTGCGAAAGTGTATATGAACACTTTCTATATTCCTGAAAAAATTATTAACAAATATTTTTGGAATATTTTTGGAAATATTTTTGGAAACGTGTTAGAGATTTAATAAATGATCGAATTGTTGGTAGGATTTGGACTATTATGTGAAAAAATGATGTGTTGCGCCACATCAACAATCAAATGGTAGCATTTCATATTAAGGGGAAAATCAATATTTCTTGTATGGATAAACGAAATTCCTCTTAGATAGTTCAAACACACAAAGGATACCAAGAAGATTGTCATTTTCTACATTATGGCCTCTGCCGAAAAGTATGTACACTTTCTACATTCCGGGAAAAAAACAATCACCAGAAATGTCTCTGCAGACATGTTGGAGATTTTATCAATGACCAAATGGTTAGAAGGGAAGCTGTAAATTGAGCTCACTGTTTTTATGTTAAAAGATGATCCGCTGTTTGATATCCACAATGAAATGGTGGCATCTCATATTAACGGGAAAGAGAATATTTCGTGTATGGAGACGCTAAAATCCTCATGAGATAGTTTAACACAAAAAGGCTACCATGATCAAAGGCATCAATGTTTCTTTTATATTATGGCCTCTGCCAAAGTGTATGAACACCTTCTATATTGGGAGAAAAAAAATCTGCAGAAATACCTCGGAGGATATGTTGGAGATTTGGTTGGTGACCGAAGTGTTGGAAGGGAAGATGAAAGTTGAGCTCGGTTTTTCTATGTTAAGCGATGATCAAATTGAATGAATTAATGCAATGTATGAAATGGTAGGATTTCACATTAACGGAGAAGTCAATATTTTGTGTATGGAGAAGCGAAAATCCTAATAAGATTGTTCAACACGCAAAGGATACCACGTATTTTAGCACTTTCTATATTACGGCCTCTCATAAAGTGTAGGAACACTTTCTATATTCTGGAAAAAGCAACCACAAGTAATATCTCTGAAAATTTTCGCTTCTCCATACTCGAAATATTCCCTTTCCTGTTAATATTTTAGTGTACGTTGGTATACATATTTAAGCAAACTTTGATCTTCATAGTTTCCTTTGTGTACTATATCATGTGGATTTTCTCATCTCCATGCCGCCATTTCATTGTGGATATCGAGCAGCACATCAACGTTTTAACATAAAAACAGTGAGATAAACTTTCGGCTTCCCACCCAAGAATTCCGTTTGACCTCCAGAGATATTTCTCATGATTGTTAGTAGTAGTTGTAGTACCATCCTAGGACGTCACTGAAGCATGGAGGGAAACCTAGCGACAGAAAGCATCCATCAAACACGCAGGGGAAGGAACTTCTCTGCTACCCTCCTAAAGAGTAATTGATACTACTTAGCATAATATAGAAAATATTGATCTTCATGGTGTCCCTTGTCCACTCAACTATCTCCTGAGGATTTTCGTGTCACCACACACGAAATATTCCTTTCCAGTTAATACGAAATGCTACCATTTCGTTGTGGATATGGGACAGCACAACATTTTTTAACATAACAACAGTGAGCCCAGCTTTCTGCTTCCCTTCCAACAATCAGATCATTCACCAAATCTCCGAAATATCTGCAGAGGTGTTTATAGTGGTTGGTTTTTTTCTGGAAAGCTGAAAGTGTTCATATCCCTTGGCAAACCGCAGATCTACTTCTGAATATATCTGAAAAAACAAATTATCTTCTGAGAAGCCATAATACAATAAATTTTAATCTTTGTGTATCCGTTGCGTGTTGAACTATCTCACGAGGATTTTCGCGTCTGCATAAATGCGAAATATTCACTATTCCGTTAATATGAAATGCTATGATTTACCCCCAAGTCTCCAGAGATATTTCTGCAGATTATTATTTTCGAAATGTAGAAAGTGCCAATACATACTTTAGCAGGGGCCATAATATAGAAAAGGTTGATTTTCGTGGTATCCCTTGTGTGCTCAACTATTTCATGAAACTTTGCCTTTAACATGAAATGCAACCATTGTATTGCTGAAAGGAAGCATCACATCATTCTTTAACATAAAAACAGTGAGCTCAACTTTCGGGTGCTTTTCCAATAGTTCGGTCATTGACCAAATATTCAACATGTCTCCAGAGACATTTCAGTTGATAATTAATACGAAATGCTACCATTTCAATATGGATATGGAGCAACACATTCTTTTTAACATAAAAGTTGTGAGCACAACTTAATGCTTCCCTTGCAACAATTCGATCATTGACCACATCTCCAACTAGTCTCCAGAGACTTTTCTTGTGGTTGTTTTTCCCAGAATGTAGAAAGTGGCAGAGTCCATAATATATAAAATGTTGATCTTCTTGTTACCTTTTATGTGTTGAACTGCATCAAAGTGCCAAAACATTATGACCACCTGCCTAATATGATTGTTAGCCTCCATGTGCTCCCAAAACACCTCTTATTCAGCGAGTCATGGACGCTACAAGATTTCTAAAGGTATCTTGTGGTATCTGGTACCAGCACGTTACCACCAGATCCTTTAATTCTTGTAAGTTACATGGTTGAGCTGCCACTGATCCGATATGCTGTTCCAACACACCACAGATGCTCGATTGGATTGATGTCTGGGGAATTTGAAAGCCAAGGTAATACCTGGAAGTCTTCCTCATGTTCTGCGAATCATTCTCAAACAATCTGAGAAGTGTGGCGTAGCGCATGAGAGAAGGTGAAGTCCTGCTGAAAGGCACTACTAGAGGAGCATACCATTGCCATGAAAGGAAGTACCTGGTGTGCAATGATGTTTAGGTAGGTGGTAGACGTCATAGTTTCTTGCACATGGACCCATGATTTCCCAGCAGAAAATTTCCCAAAGCATTACACTTCCTCCAATGGCTTGTTTTCATCCTGCGGTGCATCCCGGTGCCACAACTTCCACAGGTAAACGACGCACACGTACCCGGCCATCCACGTGGTGCAACAGGAAACGAGATTCATCGGACCAGATGATCTTCTTACAATCATTCCAAGTTCAGTTTCGATGCTCGCGTGCCCATTGTAGGCACTTTCGACAGTGAACCGAGGTTAGCATGGGCACTCGTAATGCAGCCCCACTTTCAACAGGGTTCGATATACTGTGTGTTGTGGCACATTACTCCGGTCACAGCATTCCAATTACAGGTGAGTTGCTCCACAGTGTCCCTTCTGTTGGCTTGTACCATACCAGATAACCTTTGCTGACCTCTAGTATTGATGAGCCATGGTCGACCCATACGTGGTTTTTCCCTCTTTGTACCACTTTTTGAAGATACTAAGCAGATATCTAACTGGCTGACTGTGACTAGATACTAACCAGATACTAACCAGCTGACTGTAAGTATCCCATAAGCTTTGAGGTCTCGGAAATGCTCTGGCCCAGTTGTCTGGCCATTACAATCAACTCGCTTAAGTCCACTGCCTTTTCCATTTGAAGAACAGGAATAACACTGATTAATAGGGCTCAGTATCAGGTGTTATTTATAGCGTTTCATGACCTTCACACGTTTCGTCGTTTACCTGTGTTTTGCTTCGATTTTCATAAAGACGTGCTGGTCATAATATTTTGGCTCTTCAGGTGTACATTTTTGGGAAAATGAACATTTCCTGTATGGAGACACGAAAATATTCATGAGATAGTTCAACACACAAAGAATACCACGAAGATTAACATTTTCTACATTATGGGATCTGTCGAAACGAATGAACACTTTCTGCAATCCGGAAAAAAACAATCAGCAGAAAGGTTTATGGAGACATGTTGCAGATTTGGTGATTGACGGAATTGTTGGAAGGGAAGCCTAGAGTTGATCTAACTGTTTTTATGTGAAAGAATAACTTGCTGTTTCGTATCCACCATGAGATGGTAGCATCTCATATTAGGGGAAAGGGAATGTTTCGTGAATGGACAAGCGAAAATCCTCCTGATATATTTCGACACACAAATAATACCATGAAGAATAACATTTTCTATATTATGAGCTCTGCCAAAGTGTATGAACACTTTCTATATTCGTGAAAAAACCTATCAGCAGAAATATCTCTGAAGACATCTTGGAGATTTGGACAATGACGGAATTGTTGGAAGGGAAGTCGAATGGTGAGCTCACTGTTTTTATGCTAAAGAATTACTTGCTGCTTAATATCGCAATGAAATAGTACCATTTCATATTAACGGGAAAGAGAATATTTCTTGTATGGAGAAGCAAAAATCTTCATGAGACTGTTCATCGCACAAATGATGCAACGAAGATTAACGTTTTCTATATTATGGCCTTGTCAAAGTGCATAAACCCTTTCTACTTTTCTAAAAAATAGCATTCAAAAAAATATCTGTGAAGACGATGGAGATTTCGTCAATGACAGAATTGTTGGAACGGAAGCTGAAACTGAAGCTGTCTCTTTATGTTAAAGGCATATATTATGCTTCATATCGCAATGTAATGGTAGCTTTATATACACTACAGCAAATAAAAAATGCAGCACTTGCAAGAAGTTATGCAAATGTGACGAAATTTAGGGAGGCGGTAGTATATGGAAATGCATGGAAATGATCAGGTTGGCAGGACGATTGAAACAATTGGCCAGGCGTGAGCTGACGTGCGGAGCAGTCAAAAACAGAGAAAGGCAAGCAAAGCTCCCTGGTTGACAAAACGTTGTGGAAATTGTTATAAACCGCTAAAGATGCCCTTACACAAACGGCAACAGCGGTTCGAACAGTTAACAGACTTTGAGCATGGAAAAATCATTGGCCTTAGAGAAGCTGGTTTGTCATACAGAGATGTGGCCAATCTCGTTGGCTGCAATCCTGTAACGCTCCAAAGATTTAAATATTTTAAAGTGTTGTACCCTTTGTCTGATCCAATATTTATTCGAGCTCCGGATAGCTAAATTGGGCGACAGGCAATAATTAACAAATTGCCAAATAAAGTTCAATTAGGGTTCGAATACCAGTAGGTGTTACTTAGCGAGTAAGAATTCAAAAATTAAAAGATTGTCAAACCAATGCAAAGTCTAATCAAAACTTATCAACTCAGAGCTCAAGAAAACTCAACTGCTCAAGAGAAAAATAGCAAAGATTCCAAAAAGTTTCTATAACAAAAAAGTTTATTTCCAAAAAATCATTTTTAAACACTCACCAACTTCAATGAGATGTCGACTACATTATCACTCTTGCGTCTAACACCAACTTCTGTGACACTACTAACTGACAAACTAACCAACTCCTGTGACTACTTCCAACTGACTTTCAACTACTAACTACTTCCAACTAACTACTGTCAACTACTAACTGACTCTTTTAACTCCTCTATGACTAACATATCACGGTTTTAACAAGCGTACAGGCTTGGCAACACGTGGCTGTTGCACCGGTAAAGACATTTGCATAAAATGACGAGTGCGCAAGCTATGACGCAAGAGTGGGAATGTCCTTGTACACGCGCGCTTTAGCGGGTGACAATCGAAAGTTCAGAGTATCGCATGCACAACTCCTATGCTCTTGGAAACGAGCGCTGTAATGCCAAAAATCAAATAAAAATCCCCAAAATGATAAATATAACTGGGTTGGGTTGGGTTGGGTTGTTTTACCTCTGAGAGGCAGTTTTTTGCACACCATGGGCTAAATGGCCAGGTCACATGGACCCCGAAGGCTCAGAGAAGGTTGGGGGAGGGAACCCACTGGAACAGCTGTTGGGAGACAGATGGTAGCCTCCCGTCAAGGCTATCCAGCGTGTTCTTTAACGTACACAGGGTATGGCTCTCCCACACACGGGGCCACGGCTTAACGTCCCATCCGACGGAGGAGGCCTTTCCAAGCCCATCGGTGTCCCCTACTGACCGTGGGCAGGGCGGGGAATTTTGCGGAGATAAATCTCAACGCTGACCCAGCTGGGACTCGAACCTGGGAACTACAGATTACGAGCCTGGCGCACTACCGACTGAGCCACCCCCGCCCCCATAAATATAACATAAATTAAGCAAAACTAGATAAGGTAAAGTAAAAGTGAATGAGGGGGCATCATAATCCCACCACCATCGTACACATATGATGCCAGTGAGGTCAAGAAGGATCCAGCACACGCTGACAAAGATCAGGAAGACGTTGTCTGACCACGTAGCAACAGGACCGCCATTTGTGATGCATGACATTGCGTGACCGATTCGCGACTACAACACAACTGCAAAGGCAACAAGTAATACATCGAATACATACCAGGCGGATGGTAAACAGCACGCTTTTACAGTTTTCATTGAGAGCCTATCGTCCAGCACTGCATTTGCCCCTCACATATGCCCACATACATGCATGTCTTCAGTGGTGTCGCCTCAGACAGAACTGGAACAAACAAGAGTAGATTACTGTGGTGTTTAGTGACGAATCTTGTCTTTGTCTTGATCTGCACGACGGTAGATAATGTGTTCGCCGTTATCCAGGGGAAAGAAACACCAAGCACTTGCGACATCGTCGCACAGCTCCAGGACCTGGTGTCTTGGTGTGGGGTCCCATTAGTCGGACATCTCGGTCAGAACAGGTCATCATAAGGGGATCTGTAATTGCCCAATGATATGTTACCAAAATTTTGCAGCCAGTGACTGTCCCATTTGTTCAGCAGCGCGGAACGTTTTACCAGCAAGACAACACCCATCACCACACAACACCCATCACCACATCACCGCATTAGTCTGCAGTACCTACACGAGCAAAACGTTCAGGTACTACCATGTCCAGCATGCTCGCCATACCTTTCACCTATTTGAACACCTCTGTGACATGATGGGGACGACAGCTCCAACAACACCCAAGAGGTGCACCAAACACTATCACTGGAATGGAAAAGCGACTTCGCGCTCTTTGGCGTTCTATACCTCAGGAGGACATTATAGAATGTTACGATAGCCTTCCCCACCGTGTTCATGAGTGTTTTGTTGCATGGGGCAGTTCGACATCATACTGGATAGGTAACGTTTAAATTTTCCATATTTATTTTTGATAAGGTAATGAATCCCACATCTCAGTGTATGCTAACAGCTGCCTCCGCTTCAATAAAATAGCATTTATCCCTCCTGGTATTGCATATTTTTTCCTGTAGTATGCATACGCGAAAATGAACACATTTCGTGGCTGGAGACAAGAAAACATCATGAGATACTTCAACCCACAAATGACACCACGAAGATTAATGTTGTAATGCTGTTATAATAATATAATTATAAGTAATATAATATTAACGCTATAATATTTGGTAAAAATTGTTCATTTCATTCATATCACAATGTAATGGTAGCATTATACATTAACGGAAAAATGAATATTTCTTTTATGGAGAAGTGAAAATACTCATGAGATAGTTCAACACACAAATGATACCTCGAAGATTAACATTTTATATATTATGAGTTCTACCAAAGTGTATGAGCACTTTCTACAATCCGTAAAACCAATCAGCAGAAGCATCTCTGGAGACACCTTGGAGATTGGGTCAATGACCGAATTGTTTGAAGGAAAGAAAAAAAGTTGCGTTCACTCTTCCTATATTGAAGGATGATGTCCTGCTTCATATCTCTAACGAAATGGTAGCATTTCATGTTGACGGGAAAGTGAATATTTTGTACATGAAGAAGCGAAATTCCTCGTGACATAGTTCAACACAGAAAGCATACACGAAGATTAGCATTTTCGACATTTTCATCTTTTACTCATTCTTCATTTGGACACTCATTCGTCATTCGGGAAAAAATCACCAGAAATATCTCTGGTGACATGTTGGAGAATTGGTGAATGACCGAATTATTGGAAAAGAAGCCTAAAGTTGAACTTGCTGTTTTTATGTTTAAGGTTGGGTTGGGTTGTTTTACTTCTGAGCAGCACTTTTTTGCATACCATGGACTAAATGGCCAGGTCACAAGGACCCCGAAGGCTCAGAGAATGTTGGGGGAGGGGACCCACTGGACAACTGTTGGAAGACTGATGGTAGCTTCCCGTCAAGGCCATCCAGCGTGTTCTTTCACGTGCACAGGGTATGGCTCTCCCACACACGGGGCCACGGCTTAACGTCTCATCTGAGCAATGGCAGCCTTTCCAAGCCTATCGGTGTCCCGTGCTCACCATGGGCAGGGCGGGGAATTTTGCAGAGCATGTTTAAGGATGATGTCTTTTCCATACTCAATGAAATGGCAGCATTTCATATTAACAGAAAAATGAACCTATCGTATACGACGACGCGAATATCTTCATGAGGTATAGTTGAATACACAAAGAATACCACGAAGATTAACATTTTCTATATTATGGCCTCTGTAAAAGTGTGTGAACACTTTCTGCATTCCCGAGAGGAAGCTGAAAGTGTTCCATGTCCACAATGAAATGATAACATTTCATGGTAATAAGAAAGTGAATATATTGTTACGACAGAAGGAATCTGGCAACCGAAAGCAAAAAGTTTCAGCCAACGAATAAGAACGTTGGGAGAATTTGGAGAAGAAGAGTGGAGCGTTAACGGTCGTTTTGTATTGTAACGGTCGTTGTGTTGTAACGGTCGGAGAGTTCGAAAATGGACGGTGAGCTGTTCTGAGACAGTGCGCGTAAGTATCAAGAAGTAACTTGATGTGTTGTGTATACGCGGAAGGCTAAAAGTGGGATCCTTTATCGTTAAGTATCAAGAAGTAACTTGATGTGTTGTGTATACGCGGAAGTATAAAAGTAGGAACTTTTATGGCTAACTTCGAATGTCTACACGGACTGTCTTTTTGTTCGGCTAGTGTGTGAAAAGTTATTAGCACAGGACGAGAATTGGTTTACGAGTGAAGATCTTCGGGTGACCTGGTAAATCAAGTAAAAGGTAGTATTTAGTAAAATACACAGAGCTGATGTTGTGTGCTCTACGCAGGAAGATTGATGATTTGTGCATGTTAATAGTTGATTTGTTAATAAGATACTTCATCCATATTTCCTTTGTAACAATTTACCTTGTATTGAATTTGGTTTTGAAATATAGCTTTTAATACTCACGCTCAGTGGCTATCCATTTTTGTGATCCGCAACATTTGGTGTCAGAAGTGGGATAATTTATTGAATGCCGTTAACTAGAAGTATGGATGAATTAGTAAAGTTGATAAATGACTTGAAAGCCGATATTAAAGGTGATATAGCTGCCCAAAGCGATAAAATAGGTGACTTGAAAGCCGAAATGGCCGCACAAAATAATGAGTTCAGAACTGAGATAGTTTCTCAAAAAGATGACTTGAAAGCCGATATGGCTACTCAGATGACTGATATTAAAGATGATATAGCTGCCCAAAGCGATAAAATAGGTGACTTGAAAGCCGAAATGGCCGCACAAAATACCGAGATGAGAGCTGAAGTGGCTTCTCAAATTGACAAGATTACTGATCAGTGTAAGGACATTAAAACCGAACTTAATAAACAATGTGATTGTTTAAAGGTTGAAATTGACAGTGTAAAATATGATCTTGATAGTGTTAAGTTAGATTATAAACATGAAATAGAAATTGTAAAAACTGATTGTGAACGCCAGTTTCAGATTTTGAGAAATGAAATGTTACCTTCTGCTTGTGATAATAATAATTCTAGTGGAAATAATGTTATTACACATATCGCTAAAAATACAACTAAACCTTCTACATATGATGGTCAATCATCTTGGACAGTATTTAAAACACAATTCGAAGTTATCGCTACAGCCAATGAGTGGAATGAATTCCAAAAGGCCAGTTTTCTTGCAGCTTCCTTAAGAAATTCTGCTGCGGAAGTTTTGCAGTCTGTTCCAGAAGAAAAACGACTTGATTATCAAAGTCTAGTTTCTGCATTAGAACTAAGGTTTGGTGATAGTTATTTAAAACAATATTACGTGACTCAATTTAAACATCGCATGCAGAAAAGTGGTGAAACTTTGCAAGAGCTTGCTAGTGATATTGAGCGTCTAGCTAGATTGGCTTATAGTAACTGTCCACCAGAAATTCAAGATAATTTAGCTCAATTACAATTTATTGATGCTATTGCTGACCCTGACACTCAGCAATCTCTGAGGATGTTGGAAGGTGAATCCTTAAAGTCAGCTGTGGTACATGCTATGAAATACGAGTGCTCCAGGCTTTCCTCCCGAGCGAACAAACGTGCAGTGAGATTTGTGAGTGCAGAAGAAACTGTAGAAAAGGATAATGAAATGAAAGAACTAACCAAAGCCATACTATCCGTTTTGAAAGATATAAAAGGTTCTTCTTCAAAACCTACAACAGACCTCCAGTGTTGGAATTGTGGCAAGACCGGACACATTCGTACCAACTGCACTAGGAAACGAATGAGGAGTCCAAGTCCATCAACTAGACAACAAGATCAGGGAAACAGAAATTAGTCAGTCTTGCGGGGCAAAGGCTGGCAGTTGATTGGTTGGCCCCAGGGGAAGTCGCCCACGTTTCAACATTACATGGCGATAATAATGGATTAGTAGCTGATGGAGCTATAAATGGAATACCTTGCCGTATGATAGTCGACACTGGTGCAAATGTAACTTTACTCAGAACGGATATAATAAAGAAAATAATACCTCACCCAAACTTGAATACTACACAGTCTAGAATAAGCCTACAAACGGCCACTGGAGATCGTGCAAAGGTTCATGGAAAAATAGAACTTAATATTCGAGTTGGTAGCTGTCTGGTTCGCCATCCTGTTTACATCGCTGACATCTACGACGAATGCATATTAGGCCTTGATTTTCTTAAGAAACATGGATTCAACATTAGACCCAGTGATAACCTACTCATCTATGAGACAGAAGAGATTCCTCTGCTTAGCCGGACGTCTGATTCTTTATCAAGCGTAACTCCAATATTAGTGACGGAAGACACAGAGATCCCAGCACAAAGTGAAGTTATAGTCTGTGGCCATCGGGCGGAGACTTCTGGGGCCTTCCGATTGGCAGTTACTGATGCCTCTGGTAAAGGAGCTTTGGCTCATAATATCCTGGTTGCAAGGACTTTAGTCAGAATAGATAAAGAACAGATCCCTATCAGAGTGATGAACTGTAACAAATCCAGTAGAATGTTAAAAAAAGGTGAGGAATTAGCAATATGTGAAGCTGTTACCTGTGTAACAAGTATAAATAAAATAGAAGTTACCGATTCATATCAAAACCATACCGACATCCCGTCTCATCTTACTGAATTATGGAGAGAAACAAGACAAATATTAACTGAAAACCAAGCTGTTAAGGCCGAGAACCTATTAAAAGAATTTTCTGACATTTTTTCTGCCACATCAAATGATTATGGCCGTACTAACCTGACAGAACATAAAATCAACACTGGTGATTCTCCTCCAGTCCATCTGCCGGCAAGAAGGCTTCCATTGGCAAAAAGAGAGGAGACGGAACAACTCATAAAGGACATGGAAGCTCAGGGCATTATAGAACCATCACAGAGTCCCTGGACATCACCAGTAGTTCTTGTCAAGAAAAAGGATGGATCTACACGATTTTGTGTAGATTATCGCAGATTAAATGACGTAACAAAGAAAGATTCCTTTCCTTTACCCAGGATTGACGATACACTAGACACTTTATCTGGGTCAGAATGGTTCTCAACATTAGATTTAAAGAGCGGCTATTGGCAAGTTGGTATACGTCCTGAAGACCGTGAGAAAACAGCTTTCAGTACAGGGAATGGACTTTGGCAGTTTAAGGTGATGCATTTTGGTTTAAGGTGATGCCAATGCACCTGCCACATTTGAGCGACTAATGGAGTCAGTGCTCAAAGGTTTGTCTTTGGAGGTCTGCCTGGTTTACTTGGACGACATCATAGTTCTTGGAAGAACTTTTGAAGAACATTTGAGAAATCTTCGTCAAGTATTTGAAAAACTTAAGGCAGCCAAGTTAAAATTGGGACCGACAAAGTGTAAACTGTTCCAGCAAGAAGTTCATTACCTTGGTCATGTGATCACTACAGCAGGGATTAAGACTGAGCCTAGTAAGATAGAAGCTGTAAGAGACTGGCCTCCACCACAAGATGTTCATCAACTTCGTAGTTTTATTGGACTTTGCACCTACTATAGAAGATTTGTCAAAGGTTTCTCCAACATCGCAAGGCCATTACATCGTCTGACAGAAGAGGGCCAGCGGTTTATGTGGACCACCGAATGCGATATAGCCTTTCAACAGCTAAAGAAAACTCTTTCCACAGCACCAGTGCTAGCGTACCCACAAACTGGAAAACAATTCGTAATAGATACTGACGCAAGTAACACAGGAGTTGGTGGTGTGCTTTCACAAGAACAAGACGGACAAGAGAGAGTTATTGCATACTTTAGTAAAACTTTATCCAAACCAGAGCGGAATTACTGTGTAACACGCAAAGAACTGTTAGCAATAGTAAAAGCAATAGAACATTTTCATCATTATCTCTATGGCCAGAAATTCCTTATACGTACTGATCATGCTGCACTTAGATGGTTATTAAACTTCAAAAACCCTGAAGGACAAATCGCTAGGTGGATACAACGGTTACAAGAATACGATTTCTCCATCGAACATCGAAGTGGTAAAATGCATAAGAATGCAGATGCTCTTTCCAGGCGCCCATGCATTGACAACTGTAAACATTGCTATAATGCAGAACTGAAATTTGGAACTAAAGAGATAATGCCCATAAGACAAATAGTATCGACACAAACAAACAATGACACCCCTAACATCTGGAATCCAATTGAAATCAGGAAGGCTCAACTAGATGATGAAGACATAAAACCAATATTAGAATTGATTGAAAAATCTGATGTAAGACCTAATTGGGAGCAAATCTCGAGGTATAGTCCAACTACTAAAAGTTACTGGGCACAGTGGGATTCCTTAAAAATGGAAGACGGAGTATTATACAGAAGATGGGAGAATCCCACTGGATGGCTGATCCATTGGCAGATAATCCTTCCTCGCTCCTGAGTAGAACTTGTGATGAAAGATGTACATGATAGTGCCACTGGAGGACACTTCGGTGTTAATAAGACATTAGCCAAAGCCAGGGAACGATTTCATTGGTTGAAAAGTAGGGCAGACGTTGAGAGATGGTGTACGCAATGTGAAGCCTGTGCAGCAAAGAAAGGCCCTAAGACTAGGAGTCGGGGTAAGCTGCAGACGTATAACGTTGGTGCCCCTTTTGAAAGAATAGCCATTGATGTAATGGGTCCGTTTCCCAGAACTGATGATGGAAATCGATATTTATTAGTGGTAATGGATTATTTCACAAAGTGGCCTGAGGTATATCCCATCCAAGACCAGGAAGCAACAACAGTGGCTGAGATGATAGTTAATAACTTCATTAGTAGGTATGGAGTACCTTTACAACTCCACTCTGATCAAGGACGGAATTTTGAATCCAATGTGTTTAAAGGCATCTGTCAACTATTAGGCATTCAGAAAACCAGAACAACTCCCTTACACCCTCAGTCGGATGGTATGGTTGAAAGGTTCAATAGAACAATTGCTCAGCATTTAGCATTATTTGTGAACGACCACCAACGTGACTGGGATCGCCATGTACCACTCCTTTTGCTGGCATATAGAACGGCAGTGCATGAGACAACTGGACAGACACCTTCCATGATGATTTTTGGAAGAGAGTTACGTCTTCCCTGTGACCTTTTATATGGTCGGCCCGAAGCAATGCCTGTGTCCACTCCACAATACGTACAAGAATTGCAACAACGACTAGAAGAAATCCATCACTCCGTTAGACATAACATCGACATAACAAGTGACAGAACCAAAACAAGATATGACAGTAAAATAAATGGAACTATTTTCAATCAAGGAGATCTTGTCTGGCTATACAGTCCACATAGAAAGAAAGGACTATCTCCAAAACTTCAGAAACCTTGGGAAGGTCCATATACAATAGTTAACAGGATTAATGACGTGGTATATCGCATTCGTCGACGTCCAGCTACAAAGTGCAAGGTGGTTCACGTGGATCGTTTGGCCCCGTTTCATCGAAGAACTGAAGAAACTTTGGAATACAGAATTGTTCGAGACGAACAAGACCTAGGAAGGGGGCAGTGTTACGACAGAAGGAATCTGGCAAACGAAAGCAAAAAAGTTTCAGCCAACGAATAAGAACGTTGGGAGAATTTGGAGAAGAAGAGTGGAGCGTTAACGGTCGTTTTGTATTGTAACGGTCGTTGTGTTGTAACGGTCGAGGAGAGTTCGAAAATGGACGGTGAGCTGTTCTGAGACAGTGCGCGTAAGTATCAAGAAGTAACTTGATGTGTTGTGTATACGCGGAAGGATAAAAGTGGGATCTTTTATCGTTAAGTATCAAGAAGTAACTTGATGTGTTGTGTATACGCGGAAGTATAAAAGTGGGAACTTTTATGGCTAACTTCGAATGTCTACACGGACTGTCTTTTTGTTCGGCTAGTGTGTGAAAAGTTATTAGCACAGGACGAGAATTGGTTTACGAGTGAAGATCTTCGGGTGACCTGGTAAATCAAGTAAAAGGTAGTATTTAGTAAAATACACAGAGCTGATGTTGTGTGCTCTACGCAGGAAGATTGATGATTTGTGCATGTTAATAGTTGATTTGTTAATAAGATACTTCATCCATATTTCCTTTGTAACAATTTACCTTGTATTGAATTTGGTTTTGAAATATAGCTTTTAATACTCACGCTCAGTGGCTATCCATTTTTGTGATCCGCAACAATATCATAATAGAGAAGCGAAAATCCTCATGCGATATAATTCAACACACAAAGGATACGTCGAAGATTAATATTTTCTGTATTATGTCCAGCGCTGGATAAACCATTAACCAAAATAAGCACGTGCTTAGGGCATCACGAGAAAGGAGGCACCACAAAAATACACAGAAAAAAAATCAAGACTTTTTAAACAAAAAATTCCATAAACAGATAAATATTTAAGTACTCCTTTTTTTTTCCCCGAAAAATCTGTTAACGTTGACTTGCAAGTAGACAGTGGCGGCTCCTAGCTAAAATTAGTGGGGGTGCTGCTCCAGAAAATTTTTAGCCTTTGTTTTAAAATTGTGTAAAAGGAAACAAACGTGTATAAAAAGAAAATTTATTCAGAAACTTGATAAAATCCTAAAAGAACAAAATCAAACATTTTTTAGTTACTTTAACCTAAATTGTTACAGTTCAAGCTTAATCTATTCATTTAAAAATGAAATCCATTCTTCTTGTTTTAATTTGTGCGAAAAGATCAATAATTTTCTCCTTGATCTCTGGATGACAACTGAGGAAATTTTTCTCCATTGAAAGCACTGCAAGCGCATTTAGTCTTTCCGAATTCATAGTGCTTCTTAGAAAAGATTTTATTCTTTTCAATGTTGAAAAGCAGCGTTCTGCCTCTGATGTAGCCATGGGAACTGTCAATATAATTTTTATCAGTTTCGTAATTTCACTAAAACCATCATCTAGATTATTTTTCAAAATAAATTTCAGCAGCTCAATTAATTTGCAATATTCGTGAATATCAGACCTACAATAGAATACTTTTAGTTCAGTTTCAAGCTTTTCTTTGTCAATCATGGGATATGCTTCAGTGGTCAGTACTATCTCGTCTGTGGGATGTTCATTCTTAAAACTAGTGAAGCATCTCTTGTTGAACAATTTAGCAGCTACTAAGAGTTTAGTGGAAGAATATCTGTCCATTATATCAACACATATACAGTCACACACTTCCTTAGGTTCTGCCATGAGTGTCTTTGAAGGATTCTCACAGTACTTTGAGTTTCTCAATTCTAAAATAGCAGTTTGAAATTTGTTATATATTCATTAACTTTAAACACACTAATTTCTCGAGATTGCATTTGGTTGTAAATTATTTCAACATGAGGCATAATCTGATGAAAAAGCTCTAACCAAAACTTGAAATTATCGTCATTCGGGTATTTTAAAATTCTTGTTGCTTCTTCATTGGTTTGATCTGCATTTGATGTTGACTGAATTTCAGTAAGGCAGTTTTTTAAAGGTTGCAAATTTTCATGAACTCTGTTTATGGTCTGTACGTTGAAGTTCCACCTTGTAGAAGATGGAAGTGGAATGCTGACTTCCATATGATTCTTGAGAATGGACACACGTTGCGGTGATCTTGAGAAGAATGTTGGAATAGCCAGAATGTTAGAGAAAAATATTCTTGCGTTTCGTGTAATACTTGCTGCATTTCTCATTATTAAATTAAATTGATGTGCATAACAGTGAATGAAATGTGCATTACTATAAACTGCTTTTATTTTTGCTTGAACTACTGCTTTTTTGCCTTTCATGACATTTGCACCATCAAATGTCTGAGCTATCAGTTTTTGTTCATTTCCTTGAAGGATTATGTCCAATTGTTCTAAAATACGTTTTGATATGCCATCTGGAGTTTGATTTTCTGGAATGAAGAATCCCCAAAAACGCTCAAATATTTCTCCATTCAATACCTACCGGACCTGTAAATGGTAGCTAGGCGTAAACTGGAAGGAGAGCTGTGCACCAATCCCTAGTGATGATGCACAGAACCTGCCAGGTCTAGCACCTAATGTCCGACCCCACCTTCTCGTGGTGCAGGCCGTTAGTACCTTTCAAAGAGATATTCTCCTTTGGAAGGGAACGGAAGGGCAGGGCTGCCAGTTCAGTATAGCCTACTGATCTGGTCATCTATGGCCACTTTTCTCTTTTTTTTCAACCCTGCTGAGGAGTGGTCAACTTCACAGGGTCCTGGTGCTGACCACTTATACCTACTAGACTGGACTTGTTTATGGATTTGAGCTTGATTATTGATTCTGGACTTGCGCACTGGTGGGCCTCTGTTGAGGGAGAGTCTGCCGCTGTGTTTTCTGTTTGCTTCTGGGTTGCCAGCTCTAAGTGAACAGAGGCATGGGATACCTTATATCAGCTGGTGGATAATTCTAATCAGAGGCCATCGCAGGTACCTGAACCTTACTTAGCTAGTTGGGCAACGTCAAGACTAAACTGGAGTAATGTGTCTCAGGCAGGCCATATGGCTCTTGAAAAAGTCCACTTGAAAAGGTGGTGCCTGAAGTTCCTACCAGCATCGGTGACTTCAGCCTTTAGCAGAGGAGGAACAGGTCTTTGCCCCATGCCTGCGATCAGGGGGCTGTTTGATATTGTTGGCCCTACCAATCTCAATAAACCTAATTTCTTTAAAAATCCTACTAATCATTTTCTCTCTGCAGGAATGTGGAATGTGAGGACATTACATGGAGATTATTCTCTTTATGTCATCATGCAGGAATTCCAGCGCTATATATATAACCTAGATATTCTAGGCTTGCAAGAGACCAGATGGACAGGTAAAGGTGAGATACTTAAAAATAACTTTAAATTTCTCTTTACATGGAGGGAGGATGGAAAGCATCACCAAGGCGTGAGTCTGCTGCTCAGCAGACATGCTACTGATGCTCTCCTAGGATATGAGTGCATTAATGAAAGGTTCCTTACAGCAAAATTTCAGACAAGCATTAAAGACTTGAATGTTATCTGCTGTTATGACCCCACTGAGGATGCTGATGAGGATGAGAAGGATAGGTTTTACGAACAACATCAGGATATTTTGAATTCTGTCAAGAAAGGAGATATTACCCTTGTTCTTGGTGACTTCAATGCCAAAGTTGGTACTGACTCAGATCTTTGGGGAGGGGTGATAGGCCCTTTTGGTATTGGTAGCTGCAATGGCAATGGGTAACGTCTCCTACAGGTAAGTAAACTCAATGGTTTCAGAATAACTAACACATATTACAAACACCGCGACATACATATATACACATGGGTTTCACCTGATGGACTGCATAAGAATATGATTGATTATATATTAATTAACAGCAAATGGGCTAGTTCTGTTAGGAATACCAGGGCATATAGGGGAGCTGAAATTGGATCTGACCATTACCTTGTTAAAAGTGTCTTGCAACTTAAATTTAAAAAGTGTTGTGCTAGGGTTAAAAAATTTACCTTTAATACTGAAGCTCTGAATGACCCAGTTATAGCTAAAGCTTACCATGATAGGTTACTTAGTCATTATGACAGTCATGGTTTGCTTAATACTGAAGTTGAGGAAGAATGGGGCCATTTTAAACAGGCTTTTTTCGAAACTAACAGTACTCTTTTAGGAAAAAAGGAGCAGAAGAGGCAAAATTATCTGAGTTATAAGGCACTTGAGCTTATTTCGGAAAGAAGGAACTGCAGGAATGTCCTTAATCAGTACCCTACTAGTCCTAATAGAAAGGATTACAGAGAGATTAATAAACGTGTAAAGGATCAGTTAGCTACTGATAAGAATCTTTGGCTTGATGGTTTGACTGACAAAGCCGAAGAAGCAGTTAGACAGCACAACAGCCCAGAGCTGTACCAGATAGTTAACGTTTTGTGTGGTAGAAAACTGACAGGTATACAAGGATTGAAGGATGAAAAAGGTAAGGTTATAGAAGGAGAGGATTCTGTGATGACTAGGTGGGCTGAGCATTTCAGTGATGTTCTAAACAATGTGGTTAGTTCTACTCCCATTGTTTGTAATGATGATAGATGCATTGGCAGCTTTAATGGTGGCCCTATAACACAATCTGAAGTTATTTTCGCTATCTATAAACTTAAACTTCATAAATCCCCAAGGGTAGATGAAATTACTATAGGAAATGCTCAGAGCTGGGAATATTTCGGTTACCACTTAGATGACTGAAATTTTGAATAAATTTTATGATAAAGGCATGGTTCCTAAAGATTTTACCAGAGCTATTATTATCCCTATTTTCAAAACAGGTGATCGCAGTTCTTGTGATAACTATAGGGGTATTAGCCTACCCTCTGTTCCAGGTAAAGTTCTTTCCATGATTTTGCTTAATAGAATTAAGAATCTGGTTGACAGGCAATTGCGTGATGAGCAATGTGGATTCACAAGTGGTAGGGGATGTGTTGATCAGATATTTTCACTTAGGCAGATTCTTGAGAAATGTTTAGAGTTTCAGAAACCTTTGGTTGCTAGCTTTGTTGATTAAAAAAAGGCTTTCGACTCTGTTAATCGTCATAATTTGTGGTTGATTGTGAAATCATATTGTATACCAGACAAGTTAGTTAACATAATGAAAGCTCTCTATAATAACACTGAGTCATGTGTGAGAGTTGGTAAGTATTGTAGCAATTGGTTTAGCATTACGTCTGGTGTTCGTCAAGGGTGCATTTTGTCTCCTTTTCTCTTTAGCTCTTATTGATTATGTTATGCGAAATTCACTTCAAGGGAAAGATTTTGGCCTTAAATGGGCTGGAGATACGAAAATTTCTGATTTAGATTATGCTGATGATTTAGCCCTTTTGGCAAATGATGTTGATGAGATGAACTCTTTCATTCAAGCTGTTTATGAGACTGGTAGTAGAGTAGATTTGGTTATAAACAGAGAGAAAACTAAAGTGATGAAAATTGGTCAGGCAGGTTGTGATTCAGTTAATCTGAATGGTTGCAGTCTTGAGCAGGTGTCACAGTTTAATTATCTTGGGAGCTATGTAACAGATAATGGTGATGTGCGGCATGAGATTAACAGACGAATAGGGATTGCTGCCGGGACTTTTAAGAACCTATGGAGAGTGTGGAGAAATAGGCGTATACACCTAAACACTAAAATTAGACTGTATAATAGTTTGGTTCTTTCTAGGGTTAGTTATGGTAGTGAAACTTGGACACTTTGTAAACAAGATAACAGGAAACTAGATGCTTTTGATTCCAGATGCTTACGCAGTATCTTGGGCATTAGGTGGTTCAACTTTGTAACTAATGATGAGATTAGGCAAAGGAGTTTGCAACCTCCTTTAAGCAGCATATTGTGCAGAGAGAGACTCCGTTGGTTTGGCCATGTTGCCCGTATGAATAATTATATATTGGCGAATAGGGTTATGAACATTGTGCCTAGAGGCTTCAGAAGGAGGGGGAGGCCTAGGATGCGGTGGGCAGACAATGTCAAACAGGACCTTGTTAGAATTGGTGTGCAGTGGCCGGATGCAGCAGATGTAGCTCAGGACAGATATGCTTGGAGAATTAAACTGCACGGTCTGGTTGGACCTCCGTAGCCCATGGCTGCTTGAGGATGATGATGATGATGAATATGTACCGTAGAACATGGACCATTTGAGTGTGTTCCGAAACATCTGTTGTGTTATCAGCCATGACAGCTATAAAGGAAGCTTTTCTAATTTCCGTCCTTATCGCCTCATGGTATATTTGTAGCAGGCAGTCAAGTATCTCATTCTGAATTGCTGCAGTGATAAGCCATCTGCAATTTTAATATGGTCTTAGAAACACCTTTGAAAACTGCACTGGTTTCTATGTGATTCTTTAAATCTGAATCTAATTTAGATGCAAAATTAACTAATGCTCTAAATACCCTTGGATTTATTGAATCATCTTTTTCATCATGTCCACGTAAGGGAGTTTCAAAGTTTTCACAAAAGAAAATGCATTCTATTGTTTTGGACAAAATTTCATGGTTCTTTTTAACCTTTATATTAGGCTCATTGATTGAAAGTCTGTATGCCTCACTTAGTTTCTCCTTAATACTTGCGGTTCCTAAAAGTGCCAGTGAAACAACGTGCTTCTTTGACTTCTCATGCTTTTCAGTTTTTTCTTTCATTTTGTTTATATTTATTTTTGTTTTATATTTCATTTTGTTTATATTTAAAACTAGTGAAGCATCTCTTTTGTCCACGTTACATCACCCCCAAACAGCAAACACGGGAAGCAAATAAGTGCATTTTTTACTTCACAGCCGCAAAGCCAACTTTTCCGTTGGTACCATTCAGAATTTAAGCTACGAATATATTTCTTGTTGTTGCTTATGCCTGGCTGAGATATTAGAATATCAGGTGTTGAACGACCTCTTTTCTTAACTGCAACTTTCTCATGGAGAGACAGCTGTGAAAACGTAAGCTGTTGAAGTTCACTTACAGTCACAGAACTTATTTCTTGGGGATGCAAGGCCATGGTTAAAGTTTTCTGTTAAATAAAAGAACCGAAAAAAAATGAATCAAATAGAATAGCTGGAAGCAGGATAATAATCTAATTCTATACTTTATCACATTCAAGAATATGGTACACGGTTTTTAAGCACAACACAAGCGGAGTAAAAAAAAACTACCTTCAACCAGCACGCCAGGGTCAGCACTACGGGAACGACAGTGCTCTCTCTCCCTTGCAGCCTCGCGTGTAGCTTCCTATGTGCGCATGCACACAACAATCAAACACCTCGCCGCAAGTACTGTGAAGCGCACAGTTCCATACTAAGATTTTTGTATCTTTTTCATAAACTGGGGGATGGCTACTGACATTAAGCTTAAGGATTATATATTGTACAAGTATAAAGAAAGAATTAAAGAAAAAAGGACTCATTATATTAAATGTTATCGATAATATCAAGTTGAAATTGGGGGTGCTGCAGTTTCACAGTGCCTATACGCGAGCCGCCACTGCAACTAGAACCACATTCCTTCCATGGACGAAACGGTAAAATCTAACCCCCTCCCTTGACCTTCAAGCTGCTTCACACTGAACAAATGGTGGCTATCTCCCGCTCTTTAACAACTTCTCATAACAGCACGGGTCTGTTGGCAAATAGCCAGCAAGTTGACTCTAAATGGAGCCAATGCGTTCAAGCGCATAGTGAATAATCGTTACTCCAGTCAAAAAGTGTTACAGAAAACTCGCCGCGAATAATAAACTGCATTTGTGTTATTGGTAGTTTAGTTGTTTGAAAATATAATTAGCTACTTAAAAACATATAAGGGAAATGTTTCTGCATGAGAATGCTATTCCTGGAGCTGCACTATATAAATAAACATCTAATGACAACAAAAGTTTTGACTGCAAGCTGTAGAAATATTTTAAAACCACCAAAATTAATTATAGTCCCATAATTAAAAATAATGCTTACAATCGATTGGTCGTTCGTAATGTATTATACTACGAACATGGAAAATTTTCGAAAGTTGGTGTTTATAATTGGCAGGTTTCACTGTAATTTATAAATTATTATGTTAATCAAAATCAGGGTCAATTTTTGCTTGTTAACAATTGGGCAGCCTACATATAGTCTTTACAGTATCTGACAGACGTTCTCAATAATAACAGTTTATTTTTAATTATTATTTTTTTCCAAAATTAATTTTAAGTATATTTCAGTGTTTTAAAATTTTTAAATGTAATAAATAAAGTACCCCAAAATTAAGAATTAACAAAAAAATACATTTTTAATACGTTTTGTAAAATAAACACGCAGTATATAATAATATTTTGATCAATGTAAATTATTCAGCATCAATCAGTATCGTATCAAATTAAATTTTGTCATTATAATTTTCTTTTTAGTCAGTTAAATTATACGTTTCGTCACTTTTTTATAATAAAATTACAGTAATATTTTTGTCAGCGAAATTAACTATTAAAAATGGAACTATCATTACGAAACGATAAACTATCAATTAATCTAATCAACATATCGTGTTCGTGTAAATTTAAAATTTTCCTTAAAATTAGTCCTAACATGAGATAATGACAGTTTTTGTTACTAAGTATTGGACATTTACCATCTATTTTAAATAATGATAAATTGTTAACTTTTTTTGTACAGATCATTCTAATACTGACCATAAATTGTATTTAAAATACTGATCATAAAATTTCTTCTATAATTATCATAATATTTATTAATAATTATTCATCCATAATTCGAAACGAAAAAGAGAATTTCTTGTATGTTTGTGTTATAAACCATCAGGGGCGAAAAATATGAAGCAGCTAAGAAAAGAAATGCTACCAGATGTGGATGACAAGCAACTCGAAAATGTAACAGAAAGAAGGTACCCAATGACGGTGATGGACCATAAGTACACCTGAATGTAAGAGAGACAAATTTCGCATAAATACCTATTATACAATTATTGATACACTGCAAACTGAGACGAGAAGAGGAGGAGAGGTATATAAAGTAATAGCAGAGAGATTTTCGATACTAAATGATGTGCCACATAATGTCACCTTATCATCATCTGAAAGTGAAAGGTATTTTCAGGGTTGTGAAAAGCTGATTAATGCTTACCCAGAGGACTTAAATAATAATTTTGCAGCTGAGCTTCAGCAGTTTCATTCTTATGTGCGGAATAAATTTAGTGCAACAAAAAGCGTAAAAACAAAATTCACTCATGCAGAACTTTATAAAATAATTTTAGAAGACAATATTGAGTGTGCCTTTCCAAATGTTGATATTGGATTCCGCATATTCTTAACATTAATGATTACCAACTGTTCAGCTGAGCGTTCATTTCCTCAGTTAAAGTATATAAAAAATCTTAACAGAACAATTAGGCAACAAGGCAAACTTGGTGCTTTATCTCTACTAAGTGTAGAAGCAGATGTGTTACGGAAAATTAGTTTTGAGGATGTGATCAAAGACTTTGCTACTAGAAAAAGTAGGAGGAAACTTTTTTTTAAATAAATAAAGTGGGTGTTTACAAATATAAACATTATATTCCATTTAAGTGTAAGTTTTGTTTCGAACGATAAAATTTTATTTTAAGCAATTCTCGTTATATTTTTTAATATTTTGAATATTGAGTTAGATATAAATCGGTGGCACCAAAATCGTTTAAGTGTTTCATCATCATCATCATCCTCAAGCAACCATGGGCTACGGAGGTCCAACCAGACCGCGCAGTTTAATTCTCCAAGCATATCTGTCCTGAGCTACATTTGCTGCATCCGGCCACTGTACAGCAATTCTAACAAGGTCCTGTTTGACATTGTCAGCCCACCGCATCCTAGGTCTCCCCCTCCTTCTGAGGCCTCTAGGCACACTGTTCATAACCTTATTCGCCAATCTATAACTATCCATACGGGCAACATGGCCAAACCAGCGGAGTCACAATATGCTGCTTAAAGGAGGTTGCAGACTCCTTTGCCTAACCTCATCATTAGTTACAAAGTTAAACCACCTAATACCCAAGATACTGCGTAAGCATCTAGAATCAAAAGCATGTAGTTTCCTGTTATCTTGCTACACAGCGTCCAAGTTTCACTACCATAACTAACCCTAGAAAGAACCAAATTACTATACAGTCTAATTTTAGTCTTAAGGTGTATACGCCTATTTCTCCACAACCTCCATAGATTCTTAAAAGTCCCGGCAGCAATACCTATTCGTCTGTTAATCTCATGCCGCACATCACCAGTATCAGTTACGCAGCTCCCAAGGTAATTAAACTGTGACACCTGCTCAAGACTGCAACCATTCAGATTAACTGAATCACAACCTGCCTGACCAATTTTCATCACTTTAGTTTTCTCTCTGTTTATAACCAAACCTACTGTACTACCAGTCTCATCAACAGTTCGAATGAAAGAGTTCATCTCATCAACATCATTTGCCAAAAGGGCTAAATCATCAGCATAATCTAAATCAGAAATTTTCGTATCTCCAGCCCATTTAAGGCCAAAATCTTTCCCTTGAAGTGAATTTCGCATAACATAATCAACAACCAAACTAAAGAGAAAAGGAGACAAAATGCATCCTTGTCGAACACCAGAAGTAATGCTAAACCAATTGCTACAAGACTTACCAACTCTCACACATGACTCAGTGTTATTATAGAGAGCTTTCATTATGTTAACTAACTTGTCTGGTATACCATATGATCTCACAATCAACCACAAATTATGACGATCAACAGAGTCGAAAGCCTTTTTGAAATCAACAAAGCTAGCAACCAAAGGTTTCTGAAACTCGAAACGTTTCTCAAGAATCTGCCTAAGTGAAAATATCTGATCCACACATCCCCTACCACTTCTGAATCCACATTGCTCATCACGCAATTGCCTGTCAACCAGATTCTTAATTCTATTAAGCACAATCATGGAAAAAACTTTACCTGGAACAGAGAGTAGGCTGATACCCCTATAGTTATCACAAGAACTGCGATCACCTTTTTTGAAAATAGGGATAATAATAGCTCTGGTAAAATCTTTAGGAACCATGCCTTTATCATAAAAGTTATTCAAAATTTCAGTCATCCAAATGGTAACTGAAACATTCCCAGCTCTAAGCATTTCCGTAGTAATTTCATCAACCCCTGGGGATTTATGAAGTTTAAGTTTAGAAATAGCCAAACTAACTTCAGATTGTGTTATAGGGCCAACATTAAAGCCAACAATGCATCTATCATCATTGCAAACAATGGGAGTAGAACTAACCACATTGTTTAGAACATCACTGAAATGCTCAGCCCATCTAGCCATGACAGAATCCTCCCCTTCTATAACCTTACCTTGTTTATCCTTCAATCCCTGTATACCTGTTCGTTTTTTACCACACAAAACACTAACTATCTGGTACAGCTCTCTGCTGTTGTGCTGTCTAACTGCTTCCTCAGCTTTGTCAGCAAAGCCATCAAGCCAAAGATTCTTATCAGTAGCTAACTGACCCTTCACACGTTTATTAAGTTCTTTGTAATGCTTTCTATTAGGACTAGTAGGGTACTGATTAAGGACATTCCTGCAGTTCCTTCTTTCTGAAATAAGCTCAAGTGCCTTATCACTTAAATAATTCTGCCTCCTCTGCTCCTTTTTCCCTAAAAGAGTACTGTTAGTTTCCAAAAAAGCCTGTTTAAAATGGCCCCATTCTTCCTCAACTTCAGTATTAAGCAAACCATGACTGTCATAATGACTAAGTAACCTATCATGGTAAGCTTTAGCTATAACTGGGTCTTTCAGAGCTTCAGTATTAAAGGTAAATTTTTTAACCCTAGCACAACACTTTTTAAGTTTAAGTTGCAAGACACTTTTAATAAGGTAATGGTCAGATCCAATTTCAGCTCCCCTATATGCCCTGGTATTTCTAACAGAACTAGCCCATTTGCTGTTAATTAATATATAATCAATCATATTCTTATGCAGCCCATCAGGTGAAACCCATGTGTGTTTATGTATGTCGCGGTGTTTGTAATATGTGTTAGTTATTCTGAAACCATTTAGTTTACTTACCTGTAGGAGACGTTGCCCATTGCCATTGCAGCTACCAATACCAAAAGGGCCTATTACTCCTCCCAAAAGGTCAGAGTCGGTACCAACTTTGGCATTGAAGTCACCAAGAACAAGGGTAATATCTCCTTTCTTGACAGAATTCAAAATATCCTGAAGTTGTCTGTAAAACCTATCCTTCTCATCCTCATCAGAATCCTCAGTGGGGGCATAACAGCAGATAACATTCAAGTCTTTAATGCTTGTCTGAAATTTTGCTGTAAGAAACCTTTCATTAATGCACTCATATCCTAGAAGAGCATCACTAGCATTTCTGCTGAGCAGCAGACCCACGCCTTGGTGATGCTTTCCATCCTCCCTCCCTGTAAAGAGAAATTTAAGTTATTTTTAAGTATCTCACCTTTACCTGTCCATCTGGTCTCTTGCAAGCCTAGAATATCTAGGTTATAGCGCTGGAATTCCTGCATGAGGACATCAAGAGAATAATCTCTATGTAATGTCCTCACGTTCTACGTTCCTGCAGAGAGAAAATGATTAGTAGGATTTTTAAAGAAATTAGGTTTATTGAGATTGGTAGGGCCAACAATATCAAACAGCCCCCTGATCGCAGGCATGGGGCAAAGACCTGTTCCTCCTCCGCTAAAGGCTGAAGTCACCGATGCTGGTAGGAACTTCAGGCACCACCTTTTCAAGTGGACTTTTTCAAGAACCATATGGCCTGCCTGAGACACATTACTCCAGTTTAGGCTTGACGATGCGCAACTGGCTAAGTAAGGTTCAGGTACCTGCGATGGCCTCTGATTAGGATTATCCACCAGCTGATATAAGGTATCCCATGTCTCTGTTCACTTAGAGCTGGCAACCCAGAAGCAAACAGAAAACACAGCGGCAGACTCTCCCTCAATAGAGGCCCACCAGTGCAGCAAGTCCAGGATCCATAATCAAGCTCAAATCCATAAACAAGTCCAGTCTAGTAGGTATAAATGGTCAGCACCAGGACCCTGTGAAGTTGACCACTCCTCAGCAGGGTTGAAAAAAAAGAAAAAAGTAGCCATAGATGACCAGATCAGTAGGCCATACTGAACTGGCAGCCCTCCCCTTCCGTTCCCTTCCAAAAGAGAATATCTCTTTTGAAAGGTACTAACGGCCTGCACCACGAGAAGGCGGGGTCGGACATTAGGTGCTAGACCTGGCCGGTTCTGTGCATCATCACTGTTTAGGGCCTCTAAAAGCCTTAAGCCAGCCCTGATTATGGCCTCTGTCAATGTGTTTGAACACTTTCTACACTCCGCAAAAACACACCAGAAATACACTATATGATCAAAAGTATCCAGACCCTCACTCATCCACAATCTCCTGGTAATAGGAAAAGAATTAATATCTAGATGGTCCACCGTTTATTGCTATCACGGCCTCCTCTCTGCAGGGAGTCTTTCCATTAGATTTTGGTCCGTTGCGGCTGGAATTGCCTACCATTCTGCCACAAGAGCATTAGTGAGGCTGGCCATTGATGTCGGGTGGTTTGGCCTGGCTCTCAGTCAGCGATCCAATTCATCTTAAAGCTGTTCTATGGGATTGAGATCGGCCCTATACAGACGAGTAAAGTTCTCCACACCTCTCTCATCAAACCATTACTGCACAGTCCTTAGTTTGTGAACGGGCATTGTCATATTGGTAGAGGAAAGGGTCTTCACCGAATTGTTGTCATAACACAGTTCGGTGAAGCACAGAATGGTTGGGAGCACAGAAATGTCGACAATGTCATTATAGGCTGAAGTGTTCAGAGTCCTATTCAGAGGAACTAGGGGGCCTAGCCCGAAACATGATGAAAAGCCCCAGAGCATGATGCCTTCTCCACCAAACTTCAGAGTTAGCACAATACAGTCAGGCAGGTAGCGTTAATCTGGCATCCTCCACACTCAGACTCATCTGTCGGTTCGAACAAATTTTGTTTTGTTTCGAACAATAAATTTTTATTTTACGCAATGCTCGTTATATTTGTTGATATTTTGAATATTGTGTTAGATATAATATGGAGGCACCAAATTCGTTTAAGTGCTTAGGGTCTCTAATAGCCTTAAGGTAGATGTTGTGCTTCACGATATTATCAAAATCATTAACTTCATTAAAAGCCGTGCCCTTAACAGTCGTTTGTTTTCAAACCTTTGCAAAGATATGGACTCCGATTACAAAAGCTTATTACTACATGCAGGGTTAAGGTGGTTCTCAAGAGGGCGAAGTTTAAATTGATTATTGAAAATGAAAGATGAAGGTATTATACATTTGACTGAGCAGAAATCAGATTTTTTGAATTTTTTTCATAATGACTTATGGCTTTAAAAACTGTGCTATTTGTTGGATATTTTCGAAAAACTGAATGATTTAAATATGTCGCTTCAAGAAAAAAATTGAAACATATTTTTGTTAAAAGATAAAATTGAAAGATTTACTAAAAAAGTTAACATATGGAAGAATAGGGTGGAAAATGGTTCTTTAAAAATGTTTACAGCTGCAGATGATTTTATAATTGAAAATAACCTTCCCAAAGATTTAATTGCTAGAGTTATAATTGATCATCTGAAGTGCCTGGAGACACAGTTTCAGAAATACTTCCCTTCAAATTTTGATTCTAAAAAACTTAGTTGGGTTAATAAACCATACTCAATTGAAATCAAAAACGTCAGTCATCTTCCATTAAAAGTTCAAGAAAAATTTGCCGAGTTATCAAGTGATACAGGTTAAAAACTTGAGTTTCGTAAAAAAACGTTAAATGAATTTTGGCTTGGGATTAGAACAGAATTTTCAACAATTTCTGAAATGACCCTAAACATACCTCTCTCATTTTGTACTACGTATTTATGCGAAGCGGTGTTCTCAGCATTGAAGTTTATAAAATCAAAATATCGATCAACTCTGAAAAACGTTGAAGATGCTTTACGTCCTGCAGTGTCAAATGTTCAGCCAAGATTTAATTCTTTATTTAAAAATAACCAAGGACATCCATCTCAGTAGCATGCCAATTTGCTTTCGTCTTTAATAAATGGTAAAATTACATGTATACCAACGAATTGTTTTAAAATAAATTTCTTTATGATTTATTATCAGTAAATGTTTGATTTGTATACCTATTTTATATACCTATTTATGCGGGTAAACGAATGTTGCAAATTATTTATTTGGGGTAAATTTTTAAATTTCGGTGTTAGAGTGTCGAGATATTGAGAGCCATAATCTTCCCCCTTTTCTCAAAAGAGTATGAAAAAAGGAACTATGCATTTTAAGAAATGAAGACAAATACTTTTTATATAAATACCAATAAGTACCAATAAAATATCACTTTTGCAATTTTCTAATCATCCTCTAGTTTAAATTTAAAACTTTTGAACAGTGAAGAAATGTCGAAAAATTTCATTATCTCTGAAAACGAAATGATCATTATTCATCACAGGCGATATGTATTCTTCTAGTGTTCCTTTATTTTGCTAATTTCCTCTTACTTAGCAGCAGTAGAGGCTTTCAAGATGCAGCAATTGAAACTATCCTAGAGAAAATCAATATATAACGAGACTTTTCACTTTTCGCACTTTTTTACTTTCAATTATTGCTCTCAAATTTCTCTTCAAAAGTCCTCGATCTTCAGAGTGATGGTCTTTTAGAACTTGTTATCAAATGATGTGAATAAATCTATTCTGTAAAGAAGAATAAGAAAATGACTATCCATCAAAAGATATTTTCTGTGCCTTCTAATCTTGAGCGACTTATTGTTTGCAAAATATTATTGTTCCGTATTTTAATATTTGAAAAAAAAAATAACATTAGAAAAACAAATAGTAAAAATTTTCAATATTAAAAGCCATTTGTTTCAAGTTTTATAAACGGTTTAATGCTATTTTTCTGTGTCACGGGTAATTCTTCTTCACACTGACACGTAGCTGACGTTATTGTCCTCGCAAAAGTTTTTTTCTTGTAGTGCCAATAAATCGTTCAAGAGGTTTCTTTTAGAAGCAAACTTTTTTAGTGTTGACGTATCACGTGAAACAGACATTCTCTACTTGTTGCTTCTTGGCGTGATGCACGAGATGTTGGCCACTGTTTCCACTCTCTGAATCCACCGTACATTGTCTCAAGTTCTTTAATTGCTTCAACTCGAAAGTACAACCGGTAAACTTGCAAGTTCTTCTCATCTAGATTCATGTTCAGAAATATCACGTAGGCAAAAGTAGTAGCATAGATGAGAGTTCTGGGCCAGTAAATGGGTCCAAAGAATTCTGTGAAAATCTATGGAAAAAGCTATGGGGTATGAGGTAAAAAGTATGTTTCTTGTGATTTTTTGCGAAAATATGTGTGAAAATTAGTAAAAACGGGGGTGTTTTTTAGCATGTGAAAAACTAATTTAAGTTTTTTTGGGGAAGATGAGATTTAAACTAATTTGTGAATTAGTTTAAATGGATTAGTTTGAAATGAGGTGTGTGTATGAGATAAAAAAATGATGTGGTTTGTTGAGTTATCGTACACTTACTGGATTATTCGGTTGTAAAAGCCATGTAAATCGGTGTTTCTTGTGGTTTTTTCTGAAAATATGTGTGAAAATCGGAAAAAAAACGGATGTTTCATGTGAAAAAGGTAATTTAAGTTTTTTGGGCAGACGAGATTTAAACTAATTTGTTTAACTAATTTTCAAAAAAATGATTTGTGTGTGAAAGAGATAAAAAACGATGTGGGTTGTTGAGTTATCATACACTTCACTGGATAATTTGGTTGTAAAAAATCAGGTAAATCGGAGAATTTGACAAAGTCAGACAGTTTTGAGAAATTTGTTTGAAACATATGACAAAATCAACAGGTAAAACGACGTTTTCGGGGGTTCTGATGAAAAGATAGACTTTGAATATCTGTGAATGTATGAAGAGAGGGTACTAGATGAAAAACAATTTTGGAAGAGAAAAGTGATTTAGGTTAATTTTTTAAACAATTAGAAAGAATTTGAAGTGAAAAGTGATGTAGATTAGAATAATATTGAGAATGTGTGAAGTTTGTAAAGGGAGAAGAGTTTTATGTTAACCTGCTAAACGGAAATCACTCTCCTCAAAAGAACAACAGGCTCGAGATTTAATTTCATTGAGCAAATCACTTATTCACTGAACCTCAGAATTAAGGTGAAGCTGAAAAAATACTGGTTCGGAAACATATATATATATATTTTAAAACGTGCAAATAGATGTAGGTTTTGAAATGATTGTATTTAAAATAGTATTTTTAGCCAACAACTAAAAGCTTTCCCTCTAGTGGTTGTAAAGTTGCTTTTCGTTCTGAGACAATTACACAACATACTTGATATAATTCATTTGGCGGTCTATTTAATTTAAATCGTATTTCGATGTCATCAGTTGCTGATTGTATTAAGTTGATGATTGTATTAAAAATAGTTTTTTTAGCCAACAACTAAAAGTTTTCCCTCTAGTGGTTTGAAGTGTGTGTCTAGTGGGTGCTTTTCGTTCTGAGACAACTACACAATGTACATGATATAATTCATTTGGCGGTCTAATTTAAATCGTATTTCGATTTCAGCAGTTGCTGATAATTCATATAGACGTGATTCGTATTTGCTGACATCGAAGTGGAATATCGGATACAGTTTCATAAAATCTTGGTTACTGACTTGTGTACCGAAATCGATATCCATATTTTTTGCAGCTAAAAAACTGTTGTAAACTCGCGCATAGTCTAAAGTGTTGGGTTCAAAGTTGCACTCGAATTCTTGTTCGGGAAAGTGTTTGTTATTCACTCTGATTTGAATCCGTTCTAGTAACATGTGATCAAATACCATATTGTTTCTGGTTAGACTTTTGTAAGACGACATAAAGATGGACGGGTTTATTTTGAGTTGTAGTACACTGCCAACTGACATGAGAGTGAATTCGAGTATCAGATTTGTACAGTTTGCATGATTCCCAAAAGATTTCATGTGGATTGCCGCTTGCTAACTGAGATTCTAGTTTTGCAAATACTTGTAGATATGGTTCCACTTTTGGAATAAACCAAGAAACGTGAGATATTTTATATTTATACAATGTAGCCCCAACTCTCTGAACAATGTCTGTCTCGTCACTTTATTCTAGTTTTATGGTATGTTTTACACCGCGAAACACTTAATCAACGTCTCGATTCGAACCCTAGTATTTCTCGCACCTTTCCTTCAGAAAATTCTATTTTATATCCTCTTGCCAAACGAAAAACAAATCTTTATGTAGGGAGGTTGCTTTCTAGTATTATAGGGCTAGGATCCCCAAATACATTTTTCAAAACATTATTAAATCCGTCTATATCGTACATTCCATTCGGGAAAATTATTTTATTCCATTGTCTTCCATTGAAGTGTTTCAGAGTGTTATTGTTATATTTATCACTTATGTTGTACCAGGAATACCACATATTGCTACCGATCAGTGCTATCTCGTATTCACCATTGAGTGTGATCGGCGTTTCATAATTAATTTCCAAATCTTCGCGATTATATGCCGTAATAGTAGAGAAATTAATAGTTATAAGTATCATCTTTATTAATATAATGTAGTACTATGTAGTAGTTATATGTTGGTTGTAACCAACAATTCATTCCTATCGTTAGGAGTTTGTTCAAACTGATACAATACATCATATGGGCTTATGTCATTATTCCTTCGTTTAATGTAATAGATGCAATAGTAACCGCATTTTACAGAGTAATTTGCTTGAATTTGCGAAGAGTAATACATGATCGGCTTTGAAGATGTAAGTAAATAGTGTTTTATTTCTTCTGGTGGCGATAAACCGAATGGATCAAAGTACTCGACGTAAGGTAACTTCGCATGATTGAAATAAGCTACCCAATGAGTTCCTGAACCACGGGAAACGTCAAAGTTCACCACATCATTTTCTTTCTTGAATATTTTTGTTGGCAAAGAATCGATAGAATACACACCACGGAATCCTTTTTCGTTTTTCGTTATATTTTCGATATCTAAGTTACTTAATGGCTCTTTTTTTTTTAATCCCTGAGCTATTTGTTTTCCTGGAATGTACAAATCTTTTCCCTTTCTTTTATTTTTCGATAAACCAGCTGCTCTTTGCTTTCCAGGAATGTGTAATCCTTTTCCCAGAACTTTTTGTGCAAGCTTAGTACCAGCATATCCCGCAGCTCTAACTGCAGCTGCTTTTCCCAATGCTATGAGTGCAGGTATTAAGAGCAGTAGAAATCCACCTAGCTGTGTTTTACTGAAACGAAGTCGGACTGGCATTGTAGATTTTTTCAGTTTAATGATTTGTCTCTTTGTCAGTTTCAAAGTATTGTTACCTTTCTTCTGTGGATCAATACTTAAAGTTATAGGATTCATATTTACAAATGCACTCTTCAGTTTTTGTTTTTGTCCAGGCGTTAAACTAGTCAGAAAACTGTAATACATTATACTTTATTTTTATAAGTATCACGCACTTATATTTTATATATATAAATTAAGCATGTATTGTGTAAAGTGTAAAACGAAAACTTTAACGGATAACGTTGAATATGTCACATTAAAGAATAAAAGAGGAATGATGAGAGGTAGATGTCGAACGTGTGAAAACATGAAGTATGAATTTGTAAAACGGAAATTTGTAAAAGGTAAAAATTTGTAAAAGGTGGAGATATAATAAGCTTCATTCAAGAAAAGTTTAATCCACCCGAAATGCACATTCCAGGTTACTAGTATTGTGGACCGTTTACGAAACTGGAGAAAAGGTTAATGTGAGGAGATCCTGGTATTAACCGTGTGGACAAAGCCTGCAAAAAGCAGACATTTCTTACAGCAAATCTACAGAAACTAAAAAGAGGCACGAAGCCGACCAAGAAATATTAAATGGTTTGGATGAAATTCAGAACCTAATTTAGGAGAAAGAATTTCAATAACGATAATCAAACCAATCATTAAAACAAAGAAACAGTACGGTTTAGGGCGAAAGAAATAAAATGCTTTCTTCCGTTTACTATGACGCATTAAAGGGATTTTCCGGCATAAAAGATCTAATGCGCAAAACCGGATTGACTGAAAAAGAAATAAAAAGATTTCTCCAACAACAAGATGTGTACACGTTACACAAACAAATTCATTAGAAATTCCAAACCACACGGGTTTATGTATCGAATGTAGACGACCAGTGGCAGAGTGATTTAATCGATGTGCAAAAATTTAAATTTCACAATAACCACACGAATTATATTTTAACCGTGATTGACATTTTCAGCAAATTCGCCTGGCATTACCTATTAAAAACAAACGTTTAACTAGATATACCAAAGCATTTGTAGAAATTTTTAAGCAACGTAAACCATCCAAGTTACAAACTCAAGCATTGTTTAACCAACTAGGTGTCCATTGGGTTGCCACTGAAAATGAGACTAAAGCTCAAATTGTGGAACGATTTAATAGGACTCTAAAGACAAAAATGTGGAAATATTTCATTGCCAATAACACTAGAAAATGGATCGATGTTCTACCAAACTTGTTAAGAATCACAATACTTTTTACCACAGATGAATAAGAATGACTCTAAAAGAGGAAAGTTTGCAGAAAAACAAAGACATTGTGTATTTTAATCTGTTTGGTAAAAGAATTAAATCTATTATACCACCAAAATTTAAAATTGGCGACAGAGAATGAATCGCCAAGTACAAGGCACCGTTTAAAAAAGTTTATCTGCCCAATTTTACAGAAGAGATTTTTGAAACTGCTCAAGTTCTTAATACAGATCCCATAACCTATAAGATCAAGGATCTGAAAGGAGAACCAATCATTGGAGGTTTTTACACCCAAGAAATGGTGAAATACGAAAAGCAAGATGACATTTATAAAGTTGAAACCATTCTGAAAACTAGAGTGAAGAATAATAAAAAAGAGTATTATGTTAAGTGGTTTGGTTATGATAATACATTTAATTCCTGGGTCAAAGAATATGATCTTTTTAAATAAAGCAAATGGAGATTCAAAATTTTGACTTTGAAGAAGATGAGAAATTCTTGAACAGAAACGTATTAGCACCTCACTGGCCTTTTAGACTTTTAATCTGTGGTCCATCGGGCTCAGGGAAGACGAACCTTTTGTTGAACTTAATATTTAACCATCTCTACTATAATAAATTCTTTTTATACGCCAAAGATTTAACCGAGCCGAAATATCAGTTTATGCAAGAAATATTCGATGATTTGCACGAAATTTTGGAGAAAACAGTTAGCGAAAAAATCTCAATTGCAACTTTCTCTTCCAGTAAAGAGGATATCGTCAAGGTCAACGAACTGAATCCCGACATGCAAAATTTAATTGCTTTCGACGATTTCGTAACGAAAAGAGATAAAAAACTCATCGAAGAATTATTCGTCAGAGGAAGGAAAAACAACATATCATTGATTTACCTGACACAGAGTTATTTTTCGACTCCAAAAGACATTCCACTACAGTGTAATTATTTTATATTCTTTAATATGCAGAATAAGAGAGAAATGTTGCAGATACAAATGATCATGCAACAGAAATCGGGAAAGATATTTTTATGCAGTTTCCAAATCACACGATTTCTTATTGATCGATAAAAAAAACCAAGCACATGCCTCTGAAGTACAAAAAAAACTTTGGTAAATAAAGATGAATTACTTAACAAAGTTTGGCGTCATCATCTCTGAAACCGGCTCCGAAAGAGGACAAGCGGGAATTCCAGGTGTCGGTTTTAAATTGATACACGATGGGGACTAAGACATGAGTAATAAAAAATTAAGAAATGTCGCCAATCCCGAAGAGACTCTGTGACAAAACTCTGTGACAAAACTCTGTGACAAAACAACCTATAGAAAATGGAGATGCCGCTACCATTCAATACGTTAATAATACTTCTCTAATTTTCGGAACAATCGCTACGATGCGCGAAACAAACAAATAATCAATGTTACTGAACCGGATGCAGATTCTGGAGTAGTTACAGAACAATATTTGGAAAAAAGAGCACTTTGCAATGACGATGATAATTAAAATGCAAGTAATAAACGCATTAAAAATCTTGCAGAACCGATCGATTCATCCAATGGCACTACGAAACACTACGTCGACAACTTGACCACTGTTCAAAATAGTCCCAATGAATACATTGGTTAGAAATAAAGATGGGCTTTACGTTCCACGAAGCATTGCATTCGACGGGCATAGTTTCAATGCAGAAAAAAAAACAAATCCTTTATATTGCCGATCCCGAGTCTGCTGCTGTAACTAAGGGATATTTGGAAAAAGTCGCATTAACAGGCGAGGATGTCTTTAATACGAACAATAAGAGGATAGGAAATCTCGGAGAACCGAGGCACAACAGAAATGCGACAACAAAAAGTTACGTTGATGGCTTGACAAAGTTAGATCCTAACCCATCAAATTCTCTATTGAGAATTGAAAATGGACTTTTTGCATCAAGTGGGAGCAGTTTTAATGGCGATGTAAAGGGAAAACGAATTACGAATGTTGGCACCCCAATTGTAAACAATGATGCTGCTACAAAACTAAACGTTGATAAAAAATACTGTAATTTGCGATACCTATGGTGATAAAGAAGTGAAAAAAGAGATATTGGAGTCTCTTCCAATTATACAGATAAACACAAAATTCGACCTACTAACGCTACCTATTTTCAAAGATAATTACTATATATGCATTTGTAATGGATATATAAGCAAGGTAGTCTGCTGCACAACAAATCCCTCTTTTAGTATAAATTAAAATATCAACTTGGACGATCAAAAATTCATTGAAGTAGTAAGACCACAACTTCAGCAGTTTTTTTCTGTTACTCCAGTAAAAAAGAAATTTCACAGGGGCCGAGAGATTAGTGTTTCACTTGCTGTAAATGGTAGCTAGGTAGTCACTGGAAGGAGAGCTATGCACCAATCCCCTGTGATGATGCATAGAACCGGCCAGGCCTAGCACCTAATGTCCGACCCCGCCTTCTCGTGGTGCGGACCGTTAGTAACTTTCAAAAGAGATACTCTCTTGTGGAAGTGAACGGAAGGGGAGGGCTGCCAGATTAGTGTGGCCTACTGATCTGGACAACTATGGCTACTTTTCTTGTTTTTCTACCCTGCTGAGGAGTGGTCAACCACACAGGGTCCTGGTGCTGACCATATAAACCTACTGGACTGGACAGATATATGACTCTGAGCTTGATTACGGATCATGATTTTGCTGCACTGGTGGGCTTCTGTGGAGGGAAAATCTTCCGCTGTGTTTTCTGTTTGTGGGTTGACAGCCCCAAGTGAATAGATTCACAGGATATGTTTATCAGCTGGTGGATAATCCTGAGCAGAAGTCATCGCAGGCACCTGAACTCTTTGCTTCTATTGGCATCGTCAAATTCTACATTGGAGGAAGTCTTCCAGTGTAGATGGCTTCAGCCTTTAGTAGTGGGGGAACGGGTCTTTGCCCCATGTCTGCGATTAGGGTGCTGTTTGATATTGTCGGCATTCCCTCTCTCAATAAACATAGTTTCTTTAAACATCCCACTAACCATTTTCTCTCCATAGGTAGTTGGAATGTGAGGACTCTGCACAGAGCTTTTTCTCTTGATGTCCTCACAGAAGAATTCCACCATTATAATTTAGATATTCTCGGCTTGCAAGAGACCAGATGGACAGATAAAGGTCAGATTCTTAAAAATAATCTTAAATTTCTCTTTTCAGGGAGGGACTACAATAAGCATCACCAAGGCGTGGGTCTGCTTCTCAGCAGACACGCTAGCGATGCTCTTCTAGGATATGAGTGCATTAATGAAAGGTTTCTTACAGCAAAATTTCACACAAGCGTTAAAGACTTGAATGTTATCTGCTGTTATGCCCCCACGGAGGATGCCGATGAGGATGAGAAGGATAGGTTTTATGAACAACTTCAGGATATTTTGAATTCTGTCAAGAAAGGAGATATTACCCTTGTTCTTGGTGGCTTCAATGCCAAAGTTGGTACTGGCTCTGACCTTTGGGGAGGAGTAATAGGCCCTTTTGGTATTGGTTGCTGCAATGGCAATGGGCAACGTCTCCTACAGGTAAGTAAACTCAATGGATTCAGAATAACTAACACTTATTACAAACACCGCGACATACATAAGTACACATGGTTTTCACCTGATGGGCTGCATAAGAATATGATTGATTACATATTAATTAACAGCAAATGGACTAGTTCTGTTAGGAATACCAGGGCATATAGGGGAGCTGAAATTGGATCTGACCATTACCTTGTTAAAAGTGTGTTACAACTTAAACTTAAAAAGTGTGTGCTAGGGTTAAAAAATTTACTTTTAATACTGAAGCTCTGAAAGATCCAGTTATAGCTAAAGCTTACCATGATAGGTTACTTAGTCATTATGACAGTCATGGTTTGCTTACTACTGAAGTTGAGGAAGAATGGGATCATTTTAAACAGGCTTTTTTGGACACTACCAGTACTCTTTTAGGAAAAAAGGAGCAGAAGAGGCAAAATTATCTGAGTTATAAGGCACTTGAGCTTATTTCGGAAAGAAAGAACTGCAGGAATGCCCTTAATCAATACCCTACTAGTCCTAATAGAAAGCATTACAGAGACCTTAATAAACTTGTAAAGGATCAGTTAGCTGCTGATAAGAATCTTTGGCTTGATGGTTTGGCTGACAAAGCAGAGGAAGCAGTTAGACAGCACAACAGCAGAGAGCTGTACCAGATAGTTAATGTTTTGTGTGGTAGAAAACGGACAGGCATACAAGGATTGAAGGATAAACAAGGTAAGGTTATAGAAGGGGAGGATTCTGTCATGGCAAGGTGGGCTGAGCATTTCAGTGATGTTCTAAACAATGTAGTTAGTTCTACTCCCATTGTTTGCAATGATGATAGATGCATTGGTGGCTTTAATGTTGGCCCTATAACACAATCTGAAGTTATTTTGGCTGTTTCTAAACTTAAACTTCATAAATCCCCAGGGGTAGATGAAATTACTACCGAAATGCTTAGAGCTGGGAATGCTTCGGTTACCACTTGGCTGACTGAAATTCTGAATATCTTTTATGATAAAGGCATGGTTCCTAAGTATTTTACCAGAGCTATTGTTATCCCTATTTTCAAAAAAGGTGATCGCAGTTCTTGTGATAACTATAGGAATTATCAGCCTACTCTCTGTTCCAGGTAAAGTTCTTTCCATGATTTTGCTTAATAGAATTAAGAATCTGGTTGACAGGCAATTGCGTGATGAGCAATGTGGATTCACAAGTGGTAGGGGATGTGTTGATCAGATATTTTCACTTAGGCAGATTCTTGAGAAATGTTTAGAGTTTCAGAAACCTTTGGTTGCTAGCTTTGTTGATTTCAAAAAGGCTTTCGACTCTGTTGATCGTCATAATTTGTGGTTGATTGTGAAATCATATGGTATACCAGACAAGTTAGTTAACATAATGAAAGCTCTCTATAATAACACTGAGTCATGTGTGAGAGTTGGTAAGTATTGTAGCAATTGGTTTAGCATTACGTCTGGTGTTCGACAAGGGTGCATTTTGTCTCCTTTTCTCTTTAGCTCTTATTGATTATGTTATGCGAAATTCACTTCAAGGGAAAGATTTTGGCCTTAAATGGGCTGGAGATACGAAAATTTCTGATTTAGATTATGCTGATGATTTAGCCCTTTTGGCAAATGATGTTGATGAGATGAACTCTTTCATTCGAGCTGTTGATGAGACTGGTAGTAGAGTAGGTTTGGTTATAAACAGAGAGAAAACTAAAGTGATGAAAATTGGTCAGGCAGGCTGTGATTCAGTTAATCTGAATGGTTGCAGTCTTGAGCAGGCATCACAGTTTAATTATCTTGGGAGCTATGTAACAGATAATGGTGATGTGCGGCATGAGATTAACAGACGAATAGGGATTGCTGCCGGGACTTTTAAGAACCTATGGAGAGTGTGGAGAAATAGGCGTATACACCTAAAGACTAAAATTAGACTGTATAATAGTTTGGTTCTTTCTAGGGTTAGTTATGGTAGTGAAACTTGGACACTTTGTAAACAAGATAACAGGAAACTAGATGCTTTTGATTCCAGATGCTTGCGCAGTATCTTGGGCATTAGGTGGTTCAACTTTGCAACTAATGATGAGATTAGGCAAAGGAGTTTGCAACCTCCTTTAAGCAGCATATTGTGCAGAGAGAGACTCCGTTGGTTTGGCCATGTTGCCCTTATGGATAATTATAGATTGGCGAATAGGGTTATGAACAGTGTGCCTAAAGGCCTCAGAAAGAAGGGGAGACCTAGGATGCGGTGGGTGGACAATGTCAAACAAGACCTTGTTAGAATTGGTGTGCAGTGGCCAGATGCAGTAGATATAGCTCAGGATAGACTTGCGTGGAGAACTAAATTGCACGGTCTGGTTGGACCTCCGTAGCCCATGGCTGCTTGATGATGATGATGATGGTGGTGGTGGTGGTGGTGGTGGTGGTGGTGGTGGTGGTGGTGGTGGTGGTGGTGGTGATGATGATGATGATGATGATGATGATGATGATGATGATGATGATGATGATGATGATGATGATGGACACTATCCAGATCCAAAAGAAAGAAGAAAAGTACCTGGAGGTCTTGTTTCAGACTTTCATCACTGTGTATATGTATTCATTGTATATGAATAAAGATGAAAGATCTTAAGCAAATAAACAGTTTTATAGATGAAATCTTGAAATCGCGAGCTACTACAAAATCGAAAATTGAAGACACTATTTTGGGAGAGGAACGAGTTAAGGAAACGCTCGAATAATTTCACAAGCCAGTGGTGGAACGGTGAAAAGGTCTGGAAACTGTGCGTAAAGAAACCATGAAAAACATACAAGATGTAGTGAAAACGTTAGAGACAGAAGAGCCCACTGAGATGCCAGAAAAAACGTTCGTTTATAATCCAGATTCCAACTTGCAAGATGAAATATTAAACCAATATAAACTAAAACTTCTGAGTGATATCTTACAGGCGAGAAACCCCATTCCTGAGCTGAAAGAAATGATTTACGAAACAATCGGGCATCTTCAGAAACTGGGGGGGGGGGAGCGTAGAGAGGGTGGGATAACAAGATCTTCCTTCGATTGCTACCATATTCTAAAAGGGCATCGACTGGCGCAGTTCTTATTTTTTTCTTGAAAATTATTCGCTTAAATTTCGGAAAATTTCAAATGCCAGGTTAAAATGTTAAATATTTATTTTGATAATAAATTAACGACTGAAATTTAATCAATAAAGATAAAATTTCTGTTGTTAATTTTGATCTTAATGTGTTCGTCAGGTTCTTAACATTGTTCGTACGAATAATCATAGCAGTTTCATATGCCATTGGTATTAATTCGTCGGTAACAGCTTCTTTCTCTTGGTCACAAGCGTTTGAATAAGACATCATTAAAAAAATCTTCACTATCGTTTTCTACTATCTGCTCAGTTTCACTTATTTTGACGTCAGCAATCATATCTCGGTCGCCTTTTCCAACATTTATTCTCGAGACTTCTTCTGAAGACTTAACAAAAGTCGATATTTTGCACATCTTTTTAACATTTTCTCATTTCTCCTTTTTAATTTTTCTTTTTGCCCATCCACTAAGATACTTTGGTTTACTGTTTTCTTCTGACATGATAGAGTACAAATTAAGTAATTATAAAAAAAGGAATGAAACTCTGAATAACTCTCATTAATACACACTGCCAGACGACAATATCACGTGGTAGTAAAGCAATCTGACGGAAGAAGAGAATCTTTTGAATCTTTTTTATCCAACCCTAGCCGACATGTGAACCAATTGAGTTCTGCCGGTGCCTACGTAATCGAAAGCCTGCTTCTTTTCGCGAACCTCCGTGTTAGCAAGCGTGCATAGGAAGCTTCAGAACTTGCCACAAGAGGGCAGCACCGTTCCGCGGTAGGCTACGCTAACGTAGTAAGTATACGTATAAATACGCTAACGTAGTAAGTATATAGCGATCTGGCCGAAGTCATATGGTAAAGAATCAGTAGATGGTTAATCAAATACAATAAAATAGAATGTTTCTAAGAGATACAACAGGAATAATGATTTAAACTCTCCATACCGAAAACTATGTTTAAAAATAATCGGGTTACATTTGAAAATTATTATCCATTAAAATCCGAAATTTTCAAGTGTTTACCCAATAATATTATTTAACGGTAATTCTTTAAAGAAGAAAATTTAATGTTTTTCCAAAGCAATTCTTTATCTAATTTAATAATTTGAATTACTATTGCAATATAACTTATTGTTAAAAGAAATGCGTAAGAAATAGATTTAACCAAGATTATTTTGATATTAATACTCGATTTTTTTTAATTAAGCATGAAATGGAAAATTTGCTAAAAAATTAAAGATTAAAAGTAATTGTTTTTAAAGGCAGAGGTTTATGCTGCAGTACAGAATTGATTCTTTATATGTTAGTCTCTTTATTTCAATTATTTTCCCCGACCTATAGGGCCCCCTCCTGTTTTCTTTTTTCTTTGCTTGTTTTAAAGTAAAGTTATTTTTTATCACGTCAATTGACGATTTTAAATAAAGTAGTTCTATTTTCGTTATTTTTCAGTTTAAAATGATAAAGGGACTTCATGTAGAATATAGCTCTAAGGCTCCTCTTTAGAACATTGTTCCAGGGCACCCATTTGGAACTTGGCTGCAGGTCTCCCAATTGCTCAATGTGCCCTGGTTCATGCACATATTTGTGCAGTTCAAAACGCTCACAAACTGTTATAAACTTCCGCATTCCATTAGTCATATACAAAATTGGTTTCAGAAGAGGTGGGGGAGAGGGGGGAGACGAGAGTGTCAGGGTTCGAAGGAAATGAGCGACATTTTTACTACTATGCGTAACACTATTTTTTTAAAGTAACACATTATTTGAATTAGTGAAAATTTTTAAATTGGTAATAATATTAAGCTCAAAGAAAGCTATAGCATTATCTTCCCATGTTATTTCAATGGAAATCTAACTTACGAAGCGCTATAAAAGGGAGGGGCCAAACTTTTAGACTCTGCGATCGACTTTTAAGACAGAAAATCTATCGCGATCGACCGTAGTACATACATAATAATCATTTAACCATTACTGTTGTGAAATATTCTAACTTCCATAATTCCTTGAGTACTAGACGAATGCTGTTGAAAATCGTGATTTAAATAGATATGATTATGTTCTTTATTTTCAGTAACATTTTTTCATTAAAGTATTAGAATTAATGAATATTTTAGAAGTTACAGAGCTTCGAAATTAGATTCCCATTCACATAACACGGAAATTCTCTAATATTTTGTTAGGGCAGTGCAACTCAGTTCCATATATTATAGAGGTTTCTGCGATTCCAAAATATTATTTATTCAAAAGTGATCTCAGAAATTTTTTCTAACTACTCATGTCAACGTTGCGTTGCTGACATATTGCTGCAGTCTGCACCTGTCTTGCAGATCTAGTTTGGAAGAGATTCCATAGAAACTGAGCTCAGTTTCATAATTTTCGCTTCTGCAAAACATCATAAAATACTGCATCATTGTTCAGACTTCTAGTTAAAGACGACAGAAAGTAGAACAGTAAATAAATCACAACATGAAAAAATCCGTATCAGAATCCAATTTTGAAGCAGGTGGTAAACAGCGTAATAACCTATACTGCAACGAAGCAAGTAGCACGCAAATCAGCGGATCGCCAGAGCCACAACGGACGAAAATGTAACTAGCGCTGCTGTCACTTCATGTCTTGAAATCGGCAGGCATTCCCATTACGTAGGCACTGGTTCTGTACGTCTTCTTTAATCTTTTCCGGTCGGCGTATATCTGTGAATATCTGACCTTCAGGATGCCACAAGTGTCAAAATTCTTCCCCTCCCCCAACTTGAAACAGTTTCTTTATAAAGCCTGCCACGCACACACAGTTCTTTCGTCTGGGCCACGATAACCTCTCATCTCCACCTTCATTTCTGTCAGGACATGTGAAAACTAATTGATTCGGCCATTGATGGGAATTCTGACTTTCATTTCGATCTTTCTCATTACACATGCACTAGTAACACCTGATAATGACAACTAAACTGGGTAGCTCTGGATCAACCCTCAAATGTCGCTCAAGGGTATGGAAGGGGCGGTTGAGAGGGTGGCTTAAGCTTCCAGTCATCAAAATTGACAGCAAACACTATCAACACTGATATCTGATATCTTAACTATACGAGTTCCAAGCCAATGGCTAATTACCTCTTAATCTCCTAATTTAGTGCCTGATTGGCCAATGACAGAAATCCAAGTGATGAACCCAAGAGGAGCCACAGGGGCTGTTGCAATAGCAAGTGTTCAAGTAATACTACTAGAGGACAAAAAAGCGGTCCTCAGAGACCATTAACTTCGGTCTCTTATACTGTTTCATGACCAGTGGATCGTAGTTGATCAGCGATCTTACGATTTCATATCGATGATCTCCCACTGAATCGAAAAAGTTCTTTGCAAGCTTCTTGATATGAGTATATATGTGGTCAGTGTCCAGGTCTCTGTGGATAGGTTTGTTTTTGACAAACCATGGACACTGACCACTGATCTGACGACCTTATTCTGAAAGCTTTGGAGCTTTCTAATGTTCTTGTCTGTAGTATTACCAGACACAAGTGAGGCATATGTAAGAATAGGTTGCAGTACTGTGTTATAAAGGAAGAGTTTCTTCTCTAGAGGCAGTTTGGAGCTCCATCTCATCAGTGGACCAAGCTTACATTTGATAACGTTAGCTTTGGATAGCACATAGGCGATATGAGCATCCCATTTCAAACTACAGTGCAATACCACAGTATTTACTGCTCACACCACAGTAGGTATTGCACAGTAGATTTCCATTGAGTTTCAATTCCAAATATTTTGGGACAATCGGGATCCTTGATTCTTTTCCGAGAGAAGAGTACTGATTGGCTGTTCTCTGGATTGATATCTATCCTCCATTTGGAGTACCATCGCTCTAACTTGTCCATCCCCAGTTTCAGTCTCTTGATGGCCAGACTGGGGTTGAGGGATGGAGAAAGTAGAGAGATATCGTCAGCATAAAGGGCAGTCATGATGGGATGAAGCTCAGAGTGATCATACATATACAGATTGAATAAAGTAGGGCCCAACAGGGAGCCTTATGGGACTCCTTCCTCAATGTTTCTCATTAAAGAGAAACTATCACTTATCCGGATGCTGAAAGTTCTTTCTTTAAGGTAGGATTGGGTTATGGTGGTCAAACCCGTTGAGAATTTGGCTTGGATCATTTTAAAAATGAGGCCGTCGATCCAGACCTTGTCAAAGGCTTTAGCGACATCGAGAAAGGTGGATGCGATGGTCTCATTCTTGTTAAGCGCCTCAGCCACTTTTTCTACTACTCAGATTATCTGGTGGACTGTAGAACGCTTCTGTCTAAAGCCAAATTGTTCTTCCGGAATCAAGTTGTTAAGCTCGATATGTTCTGATATACGGTTTAGGATGATCCTTTCAAATAGTTTCTCCATACATGGAAGTAGACTGATGGGCCTGTAGTTCTGTGGGAAGGTTTGGTCTTTCCCAGGTTTAGGAATCATCTTAATTATGGCTTTTTTCCAAATTCCTGGAAAATGCTTGATTCTCAACAGAGCAGAGAAGATAGTGCAGATGGCTAACTATGGCTCTAGGAGAAATTTTTTGAAGTATGGCATTTGTAATGCCATCATATCCAGGGGCCTTTCTTGGTTTTAGGTTTTTAATGGCCTCAAGAACTTGAAGTGGGGTTATAAATCGAATGGATGAGATCACCATCTGGGAGAATCGATTGAGAGTGTTTTAAACCACCTCTGAGGTGCTTTCATCTGAGAGGTCACAGTTGTGACCTGTCAGATGACTTTATCGTCATTGCTATACACAAGTCCATTCATTCCATGAATGAGGGGATACTCAGTATGAGGATTTTTCAGGGCTATTCTCATCCACCAGATAGAGTTGCCTTCTGTTGTCATAGAAAGCAATTTTCTGTCCCATGAGTGGCATCCATATTCACCAATTATCTCACAGAGTTTTTTAGTTCTTTAAGTATGCGTTTCCGGTTTGCGGTGTTTCTGCCAGTCTCGTCTGACTTTGCTTTTAAGTGAGATTAACTCCAGGATGTCCTTAGGGAGCTCATTAGGATCTGTTAATCTTGTTTTGGCTTGCTGGCCAAGACATGGGAATTCCTAATTTTGTCACTAATTTTGTCACATCTCTCTTTCAATGAGCATAGGTACGACAGTTGCAGAGGTACGACAGTTGATAGTCTCATTGACTAACAATGTGTACCTCTCCCAGTTCGTAATCTTGGATGAAATGAGGGTTTCAGATACCTCATTATTCATTTTAATGAGACTGGCTCATGGTCAGAGCTGAGCTCGTGTAGTACTTGGAGTTTGTAAGATGGACAGAAGTGGGTACAAATAGTGATGTCCAGAACATCTGGCTTATGTCGGGGGTTATAGGGGAAGAAGGTGGGCTCTCTTGGTGCATTCACAATCAGTCCATTCATTGTGGAATACTCAAGTAAGAGGCGGCCACTCTTATTTCCTCTATTTGAGTTCCAGGCCTGGTGTTTGGAATTGAGATCCCGAGCAAGAATAACTGGAGTTTTGAGTCCAAAAATTGAGTCTAGATCTTTAATCAGGAGGTCGGCATTTGGGGGCTTATAAGCAGCAACCAACTTAATATCCCCCAGATCCGTATTCTGAATAACCACCGTAGTGACCTCAAGATTCTGGGTCTCTCTGGTGGGTAAACAGAAGTGAGCAATCCCTTTCCGGACAGCTATTGCTGTGCCTCCTCCTCGGTTGTGTTCCCGATAACAACCCCAAAGAGACTGTAATTAGGAATTTTGTCTGAGGTGGGTTTCACAGAGTAGCGCAACATCAATTTTATAGGTAGACAGAAGATTTCTGAACTCCAACAGGTCGCTTATTAGACCGTTGGGTTGGGTTGTTTTACCTCTGAGCGGCACTTTGTTTGCACACCATGGGCTAAATGGCCAGGTCACATGGACCCTGAAGGCTCAGAAGTCTGAAGTCTCTCCTTCTCTCTGAAGGCTCAGAGAAGGTTGGGGGAGGGGACCCACTGGAACAGCTGTTGGGAGACAGATGATAGCCTCCCGTCAATGCCATCCAGTGTGTTCTTTAACGTGCACAGGGTATGGATCTCCCATACACGGGACCACGGCTTAACGTCCCATCCGACGGATGGTGGCCTTTCCAAGCCCATCGGTGTCCCCTACTGACCGTGGGCAGGGCGGGGAATTTTGCGGAGATTAGACCGTTGGAGTTCCAAGCAACAATACGGAGGATGCTACGCCTGGAATAGGATGTATTCATCGAAGGGCAGAAGGGTAGTTAAATAGTCGAAGGCTTCAAAGGAAACTGAGATCTTTTCTATGCAATCCTTAGCCTGGTGGAACCTAGTATATAACTCTTTGACATTTTTAATGATGCTGACAAGGTTCAGTTTCCTGAAAAATCCCAAGATTTCTCAAATTCTTTTTAAAAGTCAAAGTTTGTCTCTTTGCTGGCAATACTTTTCTTCACTGGTACGTTAGGGGTAGCCTTCCCTTTTAGAGATGACTTGAATGCAGTCTTTTTCGCAATAGGTCTACAGCTGAGCTCTGGGGATGCAGAAGATGAGGTACCTGGATTAGGCTCAGGTGTATGAGCCACTGTTTGGGCATAAGTTTTTCCAGTCCTCAGTGAAGGAAGATTTCTAAATTTCACTAAAGAAGGGGTCTTGGGTGATACCTGGTTGGCAAGCTGTGATGGTTTGGGAAAGAACTCACAACCTCTGTAGTTGGCTATGTGTTCTTTCCCGCAGTTAGCGCACTTTGGAGCACCATCTCGGTGGGTCCTGATGCAAGTAACAGTAGTGTGTGGACCCGCACATCTAATACAGAGAGGGGAATTGAAACAGTTCCTCTGACCGTTGCATTTATGACATTGAGTAGTGCCATTTATTTTTTGAAAAGATTCCACAGAGATCTTCAGATGGAATAGATCTGTCAAGTTAAACATTTTCTTGATGGCATCATTTTTGATCAAGTCAATCAGGAAAATTGGGAGTGGAGCCTTAGTTTTAAATCTCTTTAACTGGGAGACTTTGATGACTGAGAAACCTAACCCAATCAGTTCCTTGTTTATATCATCAGGTATATTTTTGATGATGTCCTTGAGAGTTTTATCGGATTTTAGTTGGTATGTGTGAAAAGGGTATCCCTCCTTCTCAAATAGGGAGGCAAATGATTTATAATCCTGAGTGCATTTCGTCTGCACTGTGACAGTCTGGCCAGATTTTTTAGCTGTGAAAGATTCCAGAGCTAGGGCAGTAAGTGCTTTGTGCAAAACCAGCCGGTTTTTAGGTTGTCTTAATACAATGGGTGAAATTTTTTTTTCCTTGTAGAGTTTGGTGGAATTCTATCTGCCGTTTGTGTTGAGGTGGTAGGATTATCATCCATATCGGCTTCTTTATCGCCTTGACACGATAGAAGAGCATATTTATTTTTGCTTGTGATACATGCCTCATCGTTAGAGCTTAAGGGTCTTTTACAACCCTTAGTTACTTTTTTGAATCCATCTCTGTCTAGAGAATTGGCATTTTCAGCAGCAGTAGTGATTGTTTCAACTGGTGAAGCAATAATGTCATGCTCACTAGTCGTAGGAATATCTTGCTCACTAGGTACAGAATTCTCACGAGTTGCAGCAATCAAGCTGCATTCATTGGAGCAAACATGCTCATCAATTGCTTTTTCTAAATAAAAGCGTTCAAGAATTGCTTGATTAAACTCAGCTGCCTGCTCACTATTCATAAAATTGAGAGAGAAAAGTGTTGGAAACTTTTCAATCTTATAATGACTATCCACACGCAGAGAGAGTGGGAAGGTAAGGAGATGGGAAGTGGTAGTGTGGGCAAACAACTGTTTGGACACTGGAAACGGAAAATTTATATACTAGAAATTTAAAATTATTCCTTTTCCTTTTGCGAATGTTAGTCCAGCTCTTAAAACTGACATGTACAAAACTATTCGCAATCAGTACTTGCCTATTTAAAAAGAAAAGGTAAAATTTCTTCCTTTTATTTTTGGACCCCCCTTGAGCTTAGCGTCCTGGCGCAACTGCATCACCTTCACCACTGGATGAGACGTCTCGCTGATCAGTGGGCTTCGAACCCACGCCACCTAGTTACATGTCAGGTGATCTAATCACTAAGCTATCACCAGCTCTGATTTTTATCGACTTAGTTGTGACTTTTGAATCTCGCCGACCTTGTCGTAAATGGGCCATCTACGATCAGGAATGGCAACTTATCCGATGAAAATGTCATTCACACTGAAGCGTTATTAATGCAAGTATTAATCAATAATAAATTCACAAATTACATCCAACTAAAAAAGATTTTTTTCATTTTCCTCTAAAAGCAAAAAGGTTCGATGTCTACAGATAGACAGACAATAAAGTGAATACATTAGTACGTTTTTTCTCGTTTTCACTCTAACGGTTATGACGCCCGACATTGCTTCTGGGAGACTTGGGTTCGAATCCCAGTCAGACAACCAATTTTTTCAAATCATTATTTCCCGTGTTTCTTGTCTGCAGGACGCTTTCCTGTGATAATCTATCACTGAAGATCACCATCTCCCTGTCACCATCCTTTAAAGTAGAACGGGAGGGGAACGCACTTCCAAAATTCCCCTCGGAGCCGTAGACCTCCAAAAACGCTTCTAGAAAAAATATATCGGTAGTAATATTACTTCAAGGTTTACATTTTCTACATTTAGCTCCATCTAACGAAGGTAAATTATAGCATTAAGAGTATTTGAAACCAATGAATCTTCATATTTCATTAGTACCTCTGCCACTCAAAAAGAATTTTTTTTTATTACTTTTTTTCACTAAGAATTTTTTATTACAAATCAACTTTTTAATTTCTGAGAACATAAAAAAATAGCATTTTCCAACACACCCTGGGACGAAGGGAGAAATTGTTGCTGCCAATGTGAGCCCGTTGATCATCACGCTTCACCACCAAAATATCAAATTTGTAGCCCAAACATAACGTTTGCAATATTCATTTAAAATTTTAAAATATTCAAAATTTTCCATCGACAGAGGGAGCAATTAAAGCTTTTAAGAGATTCTAAAAGTATAGATCATAAGAGATTATCAATACCTATCCAACAGAAAAGAAATCTCAATTCATCTCTAAAGCAAATAATTATCTCTTAAAATAAAACCTTTGCATTTCTCACACCTCCTTACCCTCGGGAGGTAAAAAACTTTGTTGGCAATGCAAATTTCATGACATTCACATTTCAGTACAAAAATTTCAAATTTATAACGTAATTATATCGCTTGGAATATTAGTTTGAAATTTTTTGATTTTGAAATTCTTCCACCGTTAGAGGGCGCGATATAGCTGGAGGAAGAGTCCGAAAGTGCGAATCTCAATGTTTCATCAATACTATCCAAAGAAAAAATAATTTTTAATTTATCTCTAAAATCAAAAATTTCGATGTCTACTGACAATAAAATGAAAAACATAGCTCGTTTTTTTCTGAAAACGAAATTAAAGCGAGCATTTATGTGACCATATTTGCCCTCGGTGATAACGGGAACAACAATCACTAATTAAAATATCGATCCATTACATACGGACTATTGCTTGTTGACGCATCCGCCGTCTGTCGGATCCGAGTACAGGAGAGCCGTACCCGCACACTCCCTTGATGAGAGGCTACCTATGCTCTTCCCTTTCCCAACCCAATTCTGAACTCTTGGAGTTCATATGACCTGACCTTTAGCCCATTGTGTTCACAAAAGTGGCGATCAGAGTTCAAGCAATCTAAGTTTTTGCGAAACTTCAAAAAGAACACAGTTAAGTTAAAGTGCTCAATGAAATTTAAATCACGATTTTCAAGGAATATTCGCTTGATAATTTGAATCCATTCATCCATTCATACATGATATACATACGTGTATTTATGTGATCAGCAAATTTTAAATAATTCATAATTTAATTGCTAACTTAAAATTTATTTTAACTTATTAACTAGAAATGCAAATTTCAGAAATGAATGGGTTTATAATTCTCATTAGTTTCATCAATTATAATATGGTGAGTAGGAGAAGTGTCGGCAAATTTTCAAACTGAAGATAGTAAGTAAAATATTTTAAAAGATCACATTTTATTGAATAAAAGAACCACTTATTTTGGTAGAGGAGAGAAAATGGCCTCTGCTCCTAAGGTTAATCGATACCAAAGAACATCTTTTTAAAATTATTATCGATGAGAACGTTCCATTAATTTTTGAATAATGTTACCATTTTTAAATTTCTGATTATAATAAACGTAAATCTTCTGATGAATAAAGAAGAGAAGAAAGGGGAGCCCTGAACCAGTCGAGATGACTCTTTCGCTTCGGTTCCGTGTTTCAAAAGGTTAACTGATGGTTTAGCATGGGAATAGAATAAGTCAGATTTAGGAAGATTTAGTTAACATGTCTTACTCTTTCCAATGGCGATTTGCAATGAACAGAACTTGAATCGGGCGTTACGGAGCATGAAATTTATCATTTGAATGACATGGAGCTGTTAGTGGACATAATACGGAAGAGCCGTTGCAAATGTTGAGCAATTTCTCTCCGTCTTCCCCTCATGAACCCCATAACGTTTTCCTTACAGCTCCATTTGGCAAACGCGATCGATACGACCACGCAGGGAATTGTTTTCAGTTATTCAGCATATTCGGAAACCAAACGATTATCAAAAACGAAGGTGAGCACGGCAAATCGGAGCGTGGGCTGATGGTTGATGCAAATGCGGCCATCATCAACAATCGCTTTAATTGCTGTGAAGTCACTTCCGTTTTCGACAATCGTTTGGTTTTAAGACGAAAGTCCATTTGATAGTGTTCATAACGCTGAATAGTTTAACACGCAATCTGGGAGTTGAACGCTTTGAACTTTGAGGGTTGCATGTCAGGTTAAAGAAAAATGAAAGAAGCATAACGAGAAATGATAATAAAATATCTTCTGAGGAAAATTTTGCCACCAACATGGCGATACTGTTATGCTGCCATCGCTCAATCTCTATGATCGTTTGGCAAGATCTTGTCACCGTGCATTGCCGCGGATGAGGCAGACGACATTGCCTCATCAGGAATAACAGCATCTGCATGAGAACGAAATTACCTCTCTTTCGCCAATGCAAACGAGGATGACGATTTCGATAAAAAAAAATTCTCAGGCAACCCATTTGCCACGGAGGCATAACAGGTTATTGTCGATATAAGACACTATGGAGATAGATTTATAAAGAATAATAAATTCAGGGGAAAATATATAATGAAATTAATAATAAATTCGGAATTAATATTATTCTGAAATGATATAATAAATTCTGAAATAATAATAAATTCTGAAATAAATAATAAATTCTGAAATAATAATAAATTCTGAAATAAATAATAAATTCAGAGGAATTCAGAGGAAAAGTAACTCATCGTTAAAGGAAAAAAATTAACACTTCTGAGGGATCCGAACCCTATTTCATCTGCTCCCCGACTGCTTCGATATAATCTATATACAAATGATTCTTTTTCCCATCAGTTTTTGAATTCCTACGTTTCAATGGTTGTTTTAATCTCATATCGTTTTATTGCCCTTGCTTAAAATTGTTATCTGTTCTCCCGAATTCTCTTCACCTTGTTAGCCATTATTCTCCTTATTATCTGGACTGGCACACAATAACTTTATTTGCTAATGCAATCCAACTCTGCGACGCAGCCAGGAAAGCTAATAGAATCATTATGAAAGCTATCGAAATGTCAGTTCTTCTAAATCAGTTATGTTCTGTGAAACTGGAGGCGAAATGATATTCAGATTATGATTTGGGGAAGACCATCTTGGGGAGGATTCGTATGGAATTCGTCCCACGCTAGGAATGACTGACGAAGACGGAAAAATATAGGGAGGGGGGGGGGGGAATATAAATTTGCCACTGTAATCTTTCAGCATGAAGAAACATCTATCTTTTTTTTAAATATTTAAACTTCCTACTCACATTAGGCTTTACTAGTCATAATAAGAATTTTTCACACCTCCTCATTCGGGATATGAAACAAACAGCTGTTGCTTATACAACAGAAGCAAAGCTTTATCTGCATCCTTTTCAAGGACATTCCTTTTGCTTTGTAACGCCAACGATTTCACTCCCATATGCCAAGATCAAAACAAAAATATTTTGCTTTCAACTCGGTCTGCACATGAAATTAAATCGTTTTCTGAGACCTCTCCTCGTGAAATCATTCTTATTATCGTTAGCTTCGAAGTGGTAATAGAAGGTGGTTTCAAAGTTACATCTGAAAGACAAAACAACGTCATATTTGAACTCTACTTAAGTACCAATAGAGAACGTTGCTGCTACGACTGATGCAGAGAATTCGGAACGATCTCTTCAGAATCAGGCGAATAATAAATGCACCAGGTTTGTTTTCTAAATTCTCGTTTGAAACTTCAAAAGTAATTTTTTCTTCAAAGTTTATTTACACTCGATGATTTCTCCCTTTCAAAAGCAATTTGCAGTCTTGCGAAGTCCCTACATCGTCCCTTTAAGACGACAAAGTGTTCTCCTCTAACGCCTCTAAGATGGAGGGAGAAAATCCCTTTTGCGAGGCAAGAGGGAAAATATTGAGCTCCACATTCTGACCTCAGCTGCCCTTCTCATCTGTCGCCTGGCAACCAGCTAAGAGTCGACACACACTCAATTGGATGCATATGGTTCCTTCGGGAAGACAATTTTTGCGAAAAAAAAGGACAAAGAACTCACCATTTCCCATGACGGGCTGCGCAGGCCGAGGGGCTCCCTGCACAGCAGCACTCATACCAAACACAAACACGATGAGGCCGGCAAGAATGATCCAACTGATTCGGGCGGCAACCAGACACAGACTATGTATCAGGGTGCTGGTCTCTGCCGGTTGTCTCCGGAATCTGCGCAGAGGTCCGCCCTGTCTCTCCCGTCGTCATGGCAACGGAGCCGAACGAGATGAGCGATGCGAGAGAGCTCGGCATCTCAGTTGGAGCATCGATGTTTGTGCGTGAGTGGAAGTGGTGAACACGTCTGTTGTCTCAGTCTTTACTGAAGTCGAGGAAAAGGAAGCTCTGCATGCTGTTATCGTGCCACGCATTGACTTGGAGCTGCTCAGATCGTTTCGTCTGCGATGGTAGCGGTTCATTATGAGGAGGTTTCCATGCTGGGATAGGATTCTACCTACTATAACGGAGCAACTGATGTAAAATAATCCTTTTTTTCGTTGCTGAAACGCATCAATGCATTGCAACGAAAAAGGATCCTACAGTCAACATCTTTTTTTACTCAAATCAGACTGCAGCTGAAGCAACCAATGCTTTTTGCATCCACAAGAAATCGGCACTCCATTTCAAGATCCGTTGTTTACACAGCACTACTTAAAAAGTAGGCGGGATGGAGATTCAAGTAGCAAATGCAAATTAGGGGAGGAAATGAGCTTACAAAATTAAAAGTAACAAGGGGAACGACTTCAGAGCCTCGGTTTCCTTCTTGCTGTAGGGGTGGCTCGGTCGGTAGTGTGCCAAGCTCGTAATCAGCAGTGCCAAGGTTCTAGTTTCATCTGGGACAGCGTTGAAATTTATTTCCGTAAAACTCCTCAGCCTGCCCTAGGTCAGTACGGGACACTGACGTCCATCCGTCGAATGTTCCGTCGAAATCCGTTAAGCTGTGACTTCGTGTGCGAGAGAGCCATACCCTTGTACTTTAAAGAATACGCTGGATGGCCTTGACGTGAGAATGCCATCTCTCTCCTAACAGTTGTTCAGTAGTCTCTGACCTCTCTGGATCTTTGTGATTTGGTCATTTAGCCCATGGTGCGGAAAAAAAGTGTCACTCAGCGGTAAAACAAAACTTCATAAATAAAAATGTTCGCGAAAAATTGTTTAATTGTAATTAAAAGCATAAAAATCTTTAAAAACTTAGACGAATATGTCAGGTGAGAAGAGAAATTTTTCAGTGCTTCAGTGATAATACTGATGAAATAAATACATTCTGCACTTCAAATGTAAAATAGCTCAAAGCACTGCATTTGTTTTAACAATTATTATTTGGATAAATGACGCCATAGATCCTTCTAGAAAGACCAGAAGAAAGCCTTTTCTAGCTTTTCCGGTGAATATATTGAAGTCTCTTTCCAAAGAGAAAAAGTCGAGTTTTAGATGGCACTAAGTTAGAAATTGACCAACCTAGCTCCTTTTAAACGTAGAACATCTTTTATCTTTAAAAAAAGTCCCTTAGCCTTTTTAGCCGTTTTAGCCGTTTTAGTTCCTTTAGCCGTTTTAGCCGTTTTTTTTTTTAGCCGTTTTAGTTCCTTCCAAAAACTTCTAGAGAGTTCCTGAAAATGATGTCCCCATTTCGATCCCCCCTCGTGCTTCTCTCCCCTCCCTCTTCCCATGGGACTTTTGACAAATTCCTGTTATCATATGTCATTTCTCATCGATTGCATCATTTTCCTGTACTTTTTCATGCCGTCATTTCCGGCTGTGTGTCATATGGCGTGTTTTCCGGTGAGGACTTTTCGTGTCATGATCAATTTATTATCACTGATGGCGTCCACTCAGACTATATCAAAGTCATCGTGTTTACATCATCAATCTGTGATCCTCAGATGTAAAGAATGTCATTCTCAATTTCTCCTTATTTTTATTCCTCCCTACGATGCAAGTTGAAAACTCTGCTTACGGCCGTTTTCTTATTAACTTTTAAACTAGTGGCGGTTGTGATTTTGAATTGTGCGCGTTCGAAACTGATAGCTGTGTAATTTTAGTGATTTATTTTAGATTTTAGACTATAATTAAGTGTGTTCTGTGCACAGTATAAACTACTACAATTTAAAAAACTAATTCATACGAGGAGATGCAAACTTTCGCTTCAATTAAACACGGCAAACGGTGGAAACCGGAAAAAAAAACATCAATGAAGATAAAGGTGAAAAGAAATAAATACCAAGATGTGACACGTACAGATAAAGAAAAAGAAACTCCCATCAGCAACGATTATAATGTTCTTTCTGAAGATCTGAAATTATCGTCAGACTCGGACATTTCACCGACTAAATCAGTTGAAAATAACTGTGATCCTACAACAGAACGGGATAAAACCCCTCTTCAAGAATTACAGGTAAATGACAATATTAATGTTCAAAGCAAAGATCCTAAAATCACATTAACGGATAATAAAGATAAAACAGTTCATACATCTAAAAAAGAAAGAAATTACACAGTCATTACAAAAATAGATTCAGAAAATATCAAATTCCCAGATATCATAGAAAGATCGATAAACTCAAATGATGATTTTTCACTTGTAATTACAGGTATTGATTGTGATATCAGCAAACTTGACATAAAAAAAGTATCTTCATATTTCTTCAAATTACTTAACGATCATATCGGGGGTAAATTTTTTTCCTCGGGAAGACTCTTGGTATTTCCAAAAACTGCGTACAACAAGAAAAATTTTTGAATATTACGGAAATTCTGGATAAAAAAGTCATTGTAGAATTTCCAGAATTCAAACAATCTGTCTTAGAAACAATTATAGGAGTACCTACATATTATGATGATGACAATATCTTAGATATCTTGGCTAATCAAAACGTTATTAACATGAGAAGAATGCTACACTACGCTAAATCTCCGGATTCCAAGGGAAACGTAAACTGCAGTCCAACACACAAGATTGTGCTTGAATTCGAATGAAATGAACTTCCCACACATGTTTTCCTGGGCTTTACACGACATCGTGTTAAGAATTATAATTTGCCTCTATCTATGCCTTATCTATGCCTTAGATGTGTTATACTTTGCCTCTATCTATGCCTTAGATGTTATAAGTTCGGGAATCTGATATATACTTCTAATGGGAAAATCACATGTAAAAAGTGTGAAGGACAACACAGTCACAAACATTCTACTTCTAAATTTTTTCATTGTCCGAAATGCGCCGGTGATCATCCAGCGACTTTCGCTGCGTGCTCTGTTAGAATTCTGGCTTGTAAGGAAAGAAATATTCAAATAAATGAAAAACTAACTTGGATACAAGCTTTTAATAAAGCTAGATAGGCCAGTAAATGGGTGCAAAGAATTGTGAAAATCCATGGGAAACGTTATGGGGGATGAGGGAAAAAGTATGTTTCTTGTGTTTTTTTCTGAAAATATATGTAAAAATTAGAAAAAAACGGGGGTGTTTTTTAGCATGTGAAAAACTAATGTAAGTTTTTTTGGGGAAAGATGAGATTTAAACTAATTTGTGAATTAGTTTAAATGGATTAGTTTGAAATGAGGTGTGTGTGTATGAGATAAAAAATGATGTGGTTTGTTGAGTTATCGTACACTTACTGGATTATTCGGTTGTAAAAGTTATGCAAATCGGTGTGGTTTTTTTCTGAAAATATGTGTGAAAATCAGAAAAAACCGGGTGTTTCATGTGAAAAAAAGTAATTTAAGTTTTTTGGGCAGACGAGATTTAAACTAATTTGTTTAACTAATATTCAGAAAAAATGAGGTGTGTGTGAAAGAGATAAAAAACGATGTGGTTTGTTGAGTTATCATACATTTCACTTGATTATTCGGTTGTCAAAAGCCAGGTAAATCGGAGAATTTGACAAAGTCATACAGTTTTGAGAAATTTGTTTGAAACATATGACAAAATCAACAGGTAAAGTAACTTTTTCGGGGGGTCTGATGAAAAAATAAATTTTGAATATCTGTGAATGTATAAAGAGAGGGTACTAGATGAAAAAAAAACTTTTCGGAAGTGAAGAATGATTTAGGTTAATTTTTTAAACAATTAGAAAGAATTTGAAGTGAAAAGTGATGTAGGTTAGAATAATTTTGAGAATATGTGAAGTTTGTAAAAAGAGAAGAGTTTTATGTTATCGTGCTAAACGGAAATCACTCTCCTCAAAAGAACAACAGGCTCGAGATTTAATTTCATTGAGCAAATCACTTATTCACTGAACCTCAGAATTAAAGTGAAGCTGAAAAAATACTGGTTCGGAAACATATATATATATATTTTAAAACGTGCAAATAGATGTAGATTTTGAAATGATTGTATTTAAAATAGTATTTTTAGCCAACAACTAAAAGCTTTCCCTCTAGTGGTTGTAAAGTTGCTTTTCGTTCTGAGACAATTACACAACATACTTGATATAATTCATTTGGCGGTCTATTTAATTTAAATCGTATTTCGATGTCATCAGTTGCTGATAATTCATACACACGTGATTCGTATTTGCTGACATCGAAGTGGAATATCGGATACAGTTTCTTAAAATTTTGAAAACTGACTTGTACACCCGAGTCGATATCCATATTTTTTGCAGCTAAAAAGCTGTTGTAAACTCGCGCATAGTCTAAAGTGTTGGGTTCAAAGTTGCACTCGAATTCTTGTTCGGGAAACTGTTTGCTATTCATTCTGATTTGAATCCGTTGTAGTAACATGTGATCAAATACCGTATTGTTTCTGGTTTGATTATTTAATCGGTTAGACTTTTGTAAGACGACATAAAGATGGACGGGTTTATTTTGAGTTGACTTTGATTTGAGCTGTTGTAACCTGCCAACTGACATGAGAGTCAGTTCGAGTATCAGATTTGTACAGTTTGCATGATTCCCAAAAGATTCCATGTGGATTGCCGCTTGCTAACTGAGATTCTAGTTTTGCAAGTACTTGTAGTGATGGTTCCACTTTTGGAATAAACCAAGATACGTGACATATTTCAGATTTATACAACGTCGCCCCAACTCTCTGAATAATGTCTTTGTCGTCACTTTTTTCTAGTTTTATGGTATGTTTTACACCGCGAAACAATTTATCCACGTCTCGGCAGAATCCAAGCAGCCGATTCAGTGGTAAGAATAAACTTACATTATGACTATTTTTTGTAATTTCATATTTGTCCGAGAATCCTTGATTGTATTCTGGATTTTTCTTCAATGCTTGTGCAAAATCCTTTATCTTATTATTCGTGTCCAGTTTATCTTCGCCTCCGTCGTACAAATACTTATTCATTTTCGAACAGTCTGCGGTATCTTTGAACCACATCATACTTGTGGCAGCACTGTGTGAAAAGTCTTCGGTAAAATCAATTAAATTGTGAATCGTGGTCGTCAATCCTGGCAATTCAATATCTTCCAATTCTCTGTTTTCTATATAATATTGAGCTCTCTTAAAAATGTTGTACCCGTTATTGACTATCGTAACTACCATCTAATTTCAATATTTTGCCTCTGACGTGTATATAACTGTTGTGCGTATGTAGGAAAACGTCCATATCTTTGGTAAATATTTCGTATTTTTCGAGATTTTTAACATTAACATTTGTTTCCCGATATTCTAAGTACTTATATTTTGTCGTGGAATTATCGTCTATTGAGTCTTCGAACAAATTCCAGTAAGTAGCTTCAACGGTCATCCTATACTTACTTTATGATTTTTAGGCCATTTCTGTATATTAACCGATTAACAATATTTCTGCTCTTAGGGGATATTTTCTCGTTTTTTCGAACGATAGGCGACGGATTTGTATAAAATATTTTAATTCGCTTTCTCAGTATCTTCATCTTTATTTGGGTCTGATGTAAGTCACGTTTTCCTTGTTCAAGTCAATTACTTTATTGTTCTGATCGGTTACTTTCATTCTAACATTGTAAATGTAATCAGTTTTATTCAGCGGTAAATATATGGGGAAGAATGGATGTGTGTCGATTAAACTGCCAGGCGATGTTTGAGACACGAAACTGTACAACACGTCGCTCTTCTCGTTATTGAGATAGGAAGATTCGACAATAGAACAGTGAATCAGAATGCGATCCACCCCGCTCGTTATGTTGGGTGGGAACTTTCCTTCGTTTTTTGCTGCATCGATAATTTTCGATTCGAACCCCAGTATTTCTCGCAACTTTCCTTCAGAAAAATCTATTTTATATCCTCTTGCCAAACGAAAAACAAATCTTAATGTGGGGAGGTTGCTTTCTAATATTATAGGGCTAGGATCCCCAAATACATTTTTCAAAACATCATTAAATCCGTCTATATCGTACATTCCATTCGGGAAATTTATTTTATTCCATTGTCTTCCATTGAAGTGTTTCAGAGTGTTATTGTTATATTTATCACTGATGTTGTACCAGGAATACCACATATTGCTCCCGATCAGTGCTATCTCCTATTCATCATTGAGTGTGATCGGCGTTTCATAATTAATTTCCAAATCTTCGCGATTATATGCCGTAATAGTAGAGGAATTAATAGTTATAAGTACCATCTTTATTAATATAATGTAGTACTATGTAGTACTTATATGCTAGTTGTTACCAACAATTCATTCCTATCGTTAGGAGTTTGTTCAAACTGATACAATACATCATATGGGCTTATGTCATTATTCCTTCGTTTAATGTAATAGATGCAATAGTAACCGCATTTTACAGAGTAATTTGCTTGAATTTGCGAAGAGTAATACATGATCGGCTTTGAAGATGTAAGTAAATAGTGTTTTATTTCTTCTGGTGGCGATAAACCGAATGGATCAAAGTACTCGACGTAAGGTAACTTCGCATGATTGAAATAAGCTACCCAATGAGTTCCTGAACCACGGGAAACGTCAAAGTTCACCACATCATTTTCTTTCTTGAATATTTTTGTTGGCAAAGAATCGATAGAATACACACCACGGAATCCTTTTTCGTTTTTCATTATATTTTCGATATCTAAGTTACTTAATGGCTCTTTTTTTTTAATCCCTGAGCTATTTGTTTTCCTGGAATGTACAAATCTTTTCCCTTTCTTTTATTTTTCGATAAACCAGCTGCTCTTTGCTTTCCAGGAATGTGTAATCCTTTTCCCAGAACTTTTTGTGCAAGCTTAGTACCAGCATATCCCGCAGCTCTAACTGCAGCTGCTTTTCCCAATGCTATGAGTGCAGGTATTAAGAGCAGTAGAAATCCACCTAGCTGTGTTTTACTGAAACGAAGTCGGACTGGCATTGTAGATTTTTTCAGTTTAATGATTTGTCTCTTTGTCAGTTTCAAAGTATTGTTACCTTTCTTCTGTGGATCAATACTTAAAGTTATAGGATTCATATTTACAAATGCATTCTTCAGTTTTTGTTTTTGTCCAGGCGTTAAACTAGTCAGAAAACTGTAATACATTATACTTTATAAGTATCACGCACTTATATTTTATATATATAAATTAAGCATGTATTGTGTAAAGTGTGAAACGAAAACTTTAATGGATAACGTTAAATATGTCACATCAAAGAATAAAAGAGGAATAATGAGAGGTAGATGCCGAACGTGTGGCAAAATGAAGTATAAATTTGTGAAACAGAAAGGAAAATTTGTAGACGGTGGAGATATAGTAAGCTGGATTCAAGAAAAGTTTAATCCACCCGAAATGCACATTCCAGGATATTAGTATTGAGGACCGTTTACGAAACTGGAGAAAAGGTTAATGCGAGGAGATCCTGGTATTAACCGTGTGTACAAAGCCTGCAAAAAGCAGACATTTCTTACAGCAAATCTACAGAAACTAAAAAGAGGCACGAAGCCGACCAAGAAATATTAAATGGCTTGGATGAAATTCAGAACCTAATTTAGGAGAAAGAATTTCAATAACGATAATCAAACCAATCATTAAAACAAAGAAACAGTACGGTTTAGGGCGAAAGAAATAAAATGCTTTCTTCCGTTTAACTATGACGCATTAAAGGGATTTTCCGGCATAAAAGATCTAATGCGCAAAACCGGATTGACTGAAAAAGAAATAAAAAGATTTCTCCAACAACAAGATGTGTACACGTTACATAAACAAATTCATTAAAAATTCCAAACCACACGGGTTTATGTTTCGAATGTAGATGACCAGTGGCAGAGTGATTTAATCGATATGCAAAAATTTAAATTTCACAATAACCACACGAATTACATTTTAACCGTGATTGAAATTTTCAGCAAATTCGCCTGGACAATACCTATTAAAAAGAAAACGGGTAATGAGGTTACCAAAGCATTTGTAGAAATGTTTAAGCAACGTAAGCCATCCAAGTTACAAAAGGATAAGGGAACTGAGTTTATCAATAAAGAAACTCAAGCATTGTTTAACCAACTAGGTGCCCATTGGTTTGCCACTGAAAATGAGACTAAAGCTCAAATTGTGGAACGATTTAATAGGACTCTAAAGACAAAAATGTGGAAATATTTCATTGCCAATAACACTAGAAAATGGATCGATGTTCTACCAAAACTCGTTAAGAATCACAATACTTCTTACCACAGATGAATAAGAATGACTCTAAAAGAGGAAAGTTTGCAGAAAAACAAAGACATTGTGTATTTTAATCTGTTTGGTAAAAGAATTAAATCTATTATACCACCAAAATTTAAAATTGGCGACAGAGAATGAATCGCCAAGTACAAGACACCGTTTAAAAAAGGTTATCTGCCCAATTTTACAGAAGAGATTTTTGAAACTGCTCAAGTTCTTAATACAGATCCCATAACCTATAAGATCAAGGATCTGAAAGGAGAACCAATCATTGGAGGTTTTTACACCCAAGAAATGGTGAAATACGAAAAGCAAGATGACATTTATAAAGTTGAAACCATTCTGAAAACTAGAGTGAAGAATAATAAAAAAGAGTATTATGTTAAGTGGTTTGGTTATGATAATACATTTAATTCCTGGGTCAAAGAACATGATCTTTTTAAATAAAGCAAATGGAGATTCAAAATTTTGACTTTGAAGAAGATGAGAAATTCTTGAACAGAAACGTATTAGCACCTCACTGGCCTTTTAGACTTTTAATCTGTGGTCCATCGGGCTCAGGGAAGACGAACCTTTTGTTGAACTTAATATTTAAACTATAATAAAATCTTTTGATGTGCCAAAGATTTAACCGAGCCGAAATATCAGTTTATGCAAGAAATATTTGACGATTTGCACGAAATTTTGGAGAAAACAGTTAGCGAAAAAATCTCAATTGCAACTTTCTCTTCCAGTAAAGAGGTTATCGTTAAGGTCAACGAACTGGATCACGACATGCAAAATTTAATTGCTTTCGACGATTTCGTAACGGAAAGAGATAAAAAACTCATCGAAGAATTATTCGTCAGAGGAAGGAAAAACAACATATCATTGATTTACCTGACACAGAGTTATTTTTCGACTCCAAAAGACATTCCACTACAGTGTAATTATTTTATGTTCTTTAATATGCAGAATAAGAGAGAAATGTTGCAGATACAAATGGATCATGCAACAGAAATCGGGAAAGATATTTTTATGCAGTTTCAAAATCACACGATTTCTTATTGATCGATAAAAAAAAACAAGTACATGCCTCTGAAGTACAGAAAAACTTTGGTAAATAAAGATGAATTACTTGACAAAGTTTGGCGTCATCATCTCTGAAACCGGCTCCGAAAGAGGACAAGCGGGAATTCCAGGTGTCGGTTTTAAATTGACCCACGATGGGGACTACGACATGAGTAATAAAAAATTGAGAAATGTAGCCAATCCCGAAGAGGGTTCGGACTCTGTGACAAAACAATATCTAAAACATGAGTCTATAACACTGAATCACACGGGAAATTATGACGCAAATACTAAAAGAATATCGAACGTAGGCAGACCTATAGAAAATGGAGATACCGCTACCATTCAATACGTTAAAAATACTTCTTTAATTTTTCAGAACAATCGCTACGAAGCGCGAAACAAACAAATAATCAATGTTACTGAACCGGATGCAGATTCTGGAGTAGCAAAAAAGTAGTAGAAAAAAGAGCACTTTACAATGACGATGATAATTACAATGCAAGCAATAAACGCATTAAAAATCTTGCAGAATCGACCGATTCATCCAATGCCATTACGAAACACTACGTCGACAACTTGACCACTGTTCAAAATAGTCCAATGAATACATTGGTTAGAAATAAAGATGGGCTTTACGTTCCACAAAGCATTGCATTCGACGGGTATAGTTTCAACGCAGAAAAAAAAAACAAATCCTTGATATTGCCGATCCCGAGTCTGACTCTGCTGCTGTAACTAAGGGATATTTGGAAAAAGTCGCATTAACAGGCGAGGATGTCTTTAATGCGAACAATAAGAGAAAAAGTTACGTTGATGGCTTGACAAAGTTAGATCCTAACCCATCCAATTCTCTATTGAGAAATGGACCTTTTGCATCAAGTGGGAACAGTTTCAATGGCGATGCAAATGGTAAACGAATTTCGAATGTTGGCACCCTAATTCTAAATAATGATGCTGCTACGAAACTATACTTTGATAAAAAATACTGTAATTTGCCTTACCTATGGTGATAAAGAAGTGAAAAAATACATATTGCAGTCTCATCCAATTATACAGATAAACACAAAATTCGACCTACTAACGCCACCTATTTTCAAAGATAATTACCATCTATGCATTTCTAATGGATATATATAAGCAAGGTAATCTGCTGCACATCAAATCCCTCTTTTAGTATAAATTATAGTATCAACTTGGACGATCAAAAATTCATTGAAGTATTAAGACCACAACTTCAGCAGTTTTTCTGTTACTCCAGTAAACAAGAAATTTCACAGGGGCCGCAAGATTAGTGTTTCACTTGCTAGACACTATCCAGATCCAAAAAAAAGAAGAAAAGTACCTGGAGGTCTTGTTTCAGACTTTCATCACTGGGTATATGTATTTATTGTATATGAATAAAGATGAAAGATCTTAAGCAAATAAACAGTTTTATAGATGAAATCTTGAAATCGCGAGCTACTACAAAATCGAAAATTGAAGACACTATTTTGGAAGAGGAACGAGTTAAGGAAACGCTCGAAGAATTTCACAAGACAGTGGTCGAACGGTAAAAGTTCTGGAAACTGTGCGTGAAGAAACTATGAAAAACATTCAAGATGTAGTGAAAACTTTAGAGCCAGAAGAGCCCACTGAGATGCCAGAAAAAACGTTCGTTTATAATCCAAATTCCAACTTGCAAGGTGAAATATTAAACCAATATAAACTAAAACTTCTGAGTGATATCTTAAAGGCGAGAAACCCCATTCCTGAGCTGAAAGAAATGATTTACCAAACAATCGGGCATCTTCAGAAACTGGGGGATTCAGTCAGATTCCTCAGAATCTTCAAAAATAAGGCTACAGAATCAAAACTCTATGGTAGAACTGCTGAGAAATGTCGAATTATCGATAATCACATTGGGGCACTTAGAAAATATTTAAAGTCGATTAAAATGATGCTCACAGTAATAGAAAGTCAACAGTTTGGTTCTGGACTATACAAGAGTTTCGACGACATATGCGAAAAATTATCAATCTTGGTTGCCAGTAAACGAGCTGGAAACACCAGTACAGAAGTAGTAAATGAAATTGTCGAAATTTTGGATATTTTGCTAAAAAATGATATTATTGACAAAAAGGGACATAAGATTATGTTCAATAACATCGGTATTGTTTAGAAATTTATTCTTGGACACACACTACAGTCATGTCTATTTCAACCTCTGATTATGCAAAATATTCGATGTTTTGCATTATCGGACCATGATTTTAGTCCATGATTTTTAGCTACTGTATATAATAAAGAGAAGAGGGTATAACTGCTAACTCAAAGATGAGCACAACTATTCAATGCACCAAATGTGGGGTATTTATTCACAAATCCAATATGAACCGTCATATGAAAACTGCATGCACTTCTCGCACATTTGAAAAATGCGAATTTTGGAATTCCAACTTTAACAGTAAAGACAATTACAATCATCATCTGAATCAATATCATATAAATAAAACCAGTGCTTTTCGGAAAATGTTTCTCACATATAAAATTGATAACATAAATATCAGAGAAGACAAAAAATTTTCTGGAGAAAAATAACAATAAATGGAAACAAATAATTCGCCAGAAACTCAGTCAACCACTAAAAGTTAGATTCATATTACAAATAAAATTTAAAACGCAAACGGATCCTGAAGGACAGAGAAAAATACGTGCACAGTTTTCGACATGTAACGAAATAATCTGTTTGCCTACCTATCTCAATGAATTACCGAAAAATGATTATGAGAAAATTGATAACGACTTTGAAAATTTTATACAAAAGGGAAGTGGATGGGTGTTTGACAAAATTATTTCTATGGAAATTCAAATGTCTCAGTATAATGCAGTTGGAGCATCTGCTTTCGTAAATTTACCAGAACATTTGAAATCTACAAAAGGAATAGTGAATGTTAAAAACTACGACAAGAAATGTTTCTTGTGGTCAACATTATCAGCTCTACATCCTGCTAAAGACCATCCACAACGTGTTGAAATATATAAAATATTTGAAAACGCCTTAGATACATCTTCATTGACTTATCCAGTAACCCTCGATGAAATCCCGAAGTTCGAGGTTTTAAATAATATTTCTATAAATGTTTTCAATTCTGAGAAAGATGGTTTCCGTACGTTATATACAGGGTGAATCTAAAAAAGTGGGCAAAACTTTACGGGGTGGTAGAACGCAGCTATACGAGCAATATTCGTCATAGAATGTATGGTCGGAACGCAAGCGGTGAGAAGTTAAAAGGTAGTTTTCCACTGTCACATTTAAAGAATGAACACAAGAAGGAGAGGAGATACTTCAGAAAACATTATATTAACAGGACCGTACACAAAGCCGCACCGTACACAAAGTGCATATCCGCCATTTCGTGGTTAGTATAACCAGCCATCCTCTCGGCAATCCACGGTAGAAATGCCGTTGGGTGCGAGGACCGACCCTTTTATACCATTTCCAACGCCACCTAGCGGCTCGCCGTTTGCGTTCCGCCCATACTTTCTATGACGAATATTGCTCGTATAGCTGCGTTCTACCACCCGTCAAGTTTTGCCCACTTTTTCAGATTCACCCTGTATTTCACAGAATCCTGTTAAAGAACCCATACAACTTTTACTTTTAAAAGACGGCAATAATTCTCACTATTGTTCGATTAAAAATATTAGTAGGGTTACAGCATACCTTTCAAGACATAATGGTAAATCCTATCCCTGCCCATACTGTCTTCACAATTTCACTCGTGACGATTTATTAAAGAATCACGTAGATAATTGCAAATCAAACACTTTACAAACTATCAAGTTTCCCGAAGCAAATACTACGAAATTCCATATGATTAAAAACGGTTAGAAACACCCATATGTGATTTATGTAGACTTCGAATGCTTTTCGAAATATAGAAGAATTGACAATAATTCATGTAGGGTGCCAACTAAGTATTTAGTAGCATCAGGATTTGCATATTATAATTGGACCGGAAGGTAAACTGATCAAAACCAGAACGTACAGAGGGAAAAATGTAACAGAACAATTTTTGAATGAAATGATCGAAGCCGAAACTTTGATCAATGATTTGAAGAAAAGAAATGTTAAGATGACTGATTTTGATTGGCAAATTTTTACTGGAGCAAAATATTGTAATATTTGTGGGAAAATTCTAGGAACTGATAGAGTAAGGGAACACGATCACTTAACTGGAAAATACAGAGGTGCTGTTCACAACAAATGTAATCTCAATACAAATTCTCACTTGAAATACCAGTGTTGTTTCATAATCTCAAAGGATTTTATGGTCACTTTATAGTAAAAGATTTGTGGAAATTTAAAGATAAGAAGAAAATTTCTTGTATTCTACAAACTACAAGAAAATATATATGCATTAAATTCGGTCAAATTAAATTTATCGATTCATTCATGTTCCTCAGTTCTTCACGGGATTCACTGTCGAAAAATGTGGAAAATTTCTACATCCTAAGTCAATACTGCAGACAACATAATCTGAATGACTCACAGAAAGAACTTTTGAAAAGCAAAGGAAGAGTGCAAGAGTGTGCAAGAATTGCAAGAGTTGCAACAGAGTGCTCAGTTTTTGCAAACGTCACTTCCATCCAAAGAGAATTTCCAAACAATGAACAATACGACAGAGCTCAAATTTTATGGAAAGCCTTTTCTATTGCTACCTTTGGGGAATATCACGATTTGTACATGATCACTGATGTATTACTGCTAGGTGATATATTTGAAAACTACAGAAATTCGTGTATGAATAACTACCAACTCGATCCTTGTCATTTATTTTAGCTCTCCTGGTTTATCCTATGCTGCCTGTTTAAAAATGACAGAAATTGAGCTGGAACTTATAAAAGGTGATATATATTTTTTCATAGAAAGAGCTCTGCGAGGAGGAATATCTGTAGTGTCTAAGAGGTTTGCACAGGCCAACAATCCTTTAGTAGATCTATATGATTGAAGTAAACCACAAAACTATATCATATACTTTGATGCAAACAATTTATGTGGTTGGGCAATGTCTCAACCTCTTCCAACTGGTAATTTCAAATGGGTAACTGATATTGACATGTTTAATATTCCAGACGACAGCAAAAAGGGTTATTTCTTCGAAGATGATCTAGAATATCCGTCACATTTACACGATTTACACAATGATTTCTCATTGGCTCCTGAAAAATTGAAACTCTGTTATAGTAATGTGTCATTCTTGAATCCAAATCTGTTCGACAAACAAAATTATGTCGTTCACTATAGGTTACTTAAACTCTATGTGGAACTGGGATTGAGGGTGAAACAGGTGGATAGAATCTTGGAATTTGATCAAAAACCATGGCTGAAACCTTACATAGATTTTAATACAACAAAACGAATTAATGCCATAAATAAACTTGGAAAAGACTTTTTCAAACTGATGAACAATGCTATATATGGCAAATGTTTAGAAAATAAAAGAAAGAGAATAAAATGCCACATTGTGAATACTGAAGAAAAGCTTAAAAAATTAATTGCAAATGCTAGGTACGTTTCTTGTGTTAAATTTGCAGAAAATTTCGTAATTCTCCATATGAAAAAAAAAATATTATATTAGATAAACCATATTACATTAGTGTAACGATTTTGGAGTTGAGTAAATTACACACGTATAATTTCTTCTACAATTTTCTGAAACCAAAATTTAATGCTGAATTGTTATTTACCGATACTGATTCCTTCTGTGTCGATATCCAGACAGATGACATATATGAGAAATTTAACTCAGACTACTTTGATTTCTCTAATTACCCCACGAACCATGCATTATACAATGAATCAAATAAAATGATTCCAGGAAAATTTAAAGACGAATTAAAAGGTCTTCCAATTAAAGAGGTTGTTGCTTTGCGTCCAAAATTGCATTCTAAAGATTCTCCAATTCCTAAAAAAGCGGCCAATGGAGTTACAAATGAATTTAGTCACGAAGATTATCGGGAATGTCTATTTGATGGAATAATTGTATATACGCAACAAACGGAATTTCGATCGGAACAACATGATATACATGTATACCAAATTAAAAAAATTGCTTTATCCCAAGAATACACAAAACGACATATCAATGGAATTCAAACTTACGCTTTTGGAAATTATCGAATCTAAGACGTGTATGGTAAAGCAGACAATCATCATCATCATCAAGCAGCCATGGGCTACGGAGGTCCAACCAGACCGTGCAATTTAGTTCTCCAAGCAAGTCTATCCTGAGCTACTTCTACTGCATCTGGCCACTGCACACCAATTCTAACAAGGTCCTGTTTGACATTGTCTGCCCACCGCATCCTAGGTCTCCCCTTCTTTCTGAGGCCTTTAGGCACACTGTTCATAACCCTATTCGCCAATCTATAATTATTCATACGGGCAACATGGCCAAACCAACGGAGTCTCTCTCTGCACAATATGCTACTTAAAGGAGGTTGCAGACTCCTTTGCTTAACTTCATCATTAGTTACAAAGTTAAACCACCTAATACCCAAGATACTGCGTAAGCATCTAGAATCAAAAGCATCTAGTTTCCTGTTATCTTGTTTACAAAGTGTCCACGTTTCACTACCATAACTAACCCTAGAGAGAACCAAACTATTATACAGTCTAATTTTAGTCTTGAGGTGTATACGCCAATTTCTCCACACTCTCCATAGATTCGTATATAGCCCGGCAAAATTATTTCGTATAATTAATATTATACGAATATTATATAATATTAATATATTATTATTCGTATAAGTCCCGGCACCAATCCCTATTCGTCTGTTAATCTCATGCCGCACATCACCATTATCTGTTATATAGCTCCCAAGATAATTAAACTGTGACACCTGCTCAAGACTGCTACTATTCAGATTAACTGAATAACAGCCTGTCTGACCAATGTTCATCACTTTAGTTTTCTCTCTGTTTATAACCAAACCTGCTCTACTACCAGTCTCATCAACAGCTCGAATGAAAGAGTTCATCTCATCAACATCATTTGCCAAAAGGGCTAAATCATCAGCATAATCTAAATCAGAAATTTCCAGATCTCCAGACCAATTTAAGGCCAAAATCTTTCCCTTGAAGTGAATTTCGCATAACATAATCAATAACCAAGCTAAAGAGGAAAGGAGACAAAATGCACCCGTCGAACACCAGAAGCAATGCTAAACCAATTGCTACAAGCCTTACCAACTCTCACACACGACTCAGTGTTATTATAGAGAGCTTTCATTATGTTAACTAACTTGTCTGGTATACCATATGACTCACAATCAACCACAAATTCTGACGATCAACAGAGTCAAAAGCCATTTTGAAATCAACAAAGCTAGCAACCAAAGGTTTCTGAAACTCTAAACATTTCTCAAGAATCTGACTAAGTGAAAATATCTGATCCACACATCCCCTACCACTTCTGAATTCACATTCCTCATCACGCAATTGACTGTCAACCAGATTCTAAATTCTATTAAGCACAATCATGGAAAGAACTTTACCTGGAACAGAGAGTAGGCTGATACCCCTATAGTTATCACAAGAACTGCGATCACCTTTTTGAAAATAGGGATAACAATAGCTCTGGTAAAATCCTTAGGAACCACGCCTTTATCATAAACGATATTCAGAATTTCAGTCATCCAAGTGGTAACCGAAATATTCCCAGCTCTAGGCATTTCTGTAGTAATTTCACCTACCCCTGGGGATTTATGTAGTTTCAGTTTAGAAACAGCCAAAATAACTTCAGATTGTGTTATAGGGCCAACAATTAAAGCCACCAATGCATCTATCATCATTGCAAACAATGAGAATAGAACTAACTACATTGTTTAGAACATCACTGAAATGCTCAGCCCACCTAGCCATGACAGAATCCTCCCCTTCTATAACCTTACCTTGTTTATCCTTTAATCCTTGTATGCCTGTCCGTTTTCTATCACACAAAACATTAACTATCTGGTACAGCTCTCTGCTGTTGTGCTGTCTGCTTCCTCGGCTTTGTCAGCAAAGCCATCAAGCCAAAGATTCTTATCAGCAGATAACTGAACTTTTACATGTTTATTAAGTTCTCTGTAATGCTTTCTATTAGGAATAATAGGGTACTGATTCAGGACATTCCTGCAATTCCTTCTTTCTGAAATAAGCTCAATTGCCTTGTCACTTAAATAATTCTGCCTCTTCTGCTCCTTTTTTCCTAAAAGAGTACTGTTAGTTTCCAAAAAAGCCTGTTTAAAATGGCCCCATTCTTCCTCAACTTCAGTATTAAGCAAACCATGACTGTCATAATGACTAAGTAACCTATCATGGTAAGCTTTAGCTATAACTGGGTCTTTCAGAGCTTCAGTATTAAAAGTAAATTTTTTAACCCTAGCACAACACTTTTTAAGTTTAAGTTGTACGACACTTTTAACAAGGTAATGGTCAGATCCAATTTCAGCTCCCCTATGTGCTCTGGCATTCCTAACAGAACTTGCCCATTTGCTGTTAATTAATATGTAATCAATCATCTTCTTATGCAGCCCATCAGGTGAAACCCATGTGTACTTATGTATGTCGCGGTGTTTGTAATAAGTGTTAGTTAATCTGAAACTATTGAGTTTACTTACCTGTAGGAGATGTTACCCATTGCTATTGCAGCTACCAATACCAAAACGGCCTATTACTCCTCCCCAAATGTCAGAGTCAGTACCAACTTTGGCATTGAAGTCACCAAGAACAAGGGTAATATCTCCTTTCTTGACAGAATTCAAAATATCCTGAAGTTGTCATAAAACCTATCCTTCTCATCCTCATCGGCATCCTCAGTGGGGACATAACAGCAGATAACATTCAAGTCTTTAGTGCTTGTCTGAAATTTTGCTGTAAGAAACCTTTCATTAATGCACTCGTATCCTAGAAGAGCATCACTAGCGTGTCTGCTGAGAAGCAGACCCACGCCTTGGTGATGCTTATTGTCGTCCCTCCCTGAAGAGATAAATTTAAGATTATTTTTAAGAATCTGACCTTTATCTGTCCATCTGGTCTCTTGCAAGCCGAGAATATCTAAATTATAATGGTGGAATTCTTGTGTGATGACATCAAGAGAAAAAGCTCTGTGCAGAGTACTCACATTCCAACCACCTATGGAGAGAAAATGGTTAGTGGGATGTTTAAAGAAACTATGTTTATTTGAGAGAGGGAATGCCGACAATATCAAACAGCACCCTAATCGCAGACATGGGGCAAAGACCCGTTCCCCCACCACTAAAGGCTGAAGCCATCTACACTGGTAGACTTCCTCCAATGTAGAATTTGACGATGCCAATAGAAGCAAAGAGTTCAGGTGACTGCGATGACCTCTGCTCAGGATTATCCACCAGCTGATAAACATATCCTGTGAATCTATTCACTTGGGGCTGTCAACCCACAAACAAACAGAAAACAGAGCGGAAGATTTTCCCTCCACAGAAGCCCACCAGTGCAGCAAAATCAGGATCCATAATCAAGCTCAGAGCCATATATCTGTCCAGTCCAGTTGGTTTATATGGTCAGCACCAGGACCCTGTGTGGTTGACCACTCCTCAGCAGGGTAGAAAAAAAAAGAAAAGTAGCCATAGTTGTCCAGATCAGTAGGCCACACTAATCTGGCAGCCCTCCCCTTCCGTTCACTTCCACAAGAGAGTATCGCTTTTGAAAGGTACTAATGGTCTGCATCACGAGAAGGCGGGGTCGGACATTAGGTGCTAGGCCTGGCCGGTCTATGCATCATCACAGGGGATTGGTACATAGCTCTCCTTCCAGTGACTACCTAGCTACCATTTACAGACTTTATTTAAAATACTGATCAATATTATAAAGTAATTTAATCGCACTGGTTTACTTTTTTGGCAGCTAGATATTCAAAACACTGCTACAAAAACTCATTATTTTAGATTTGAGTTAAAGTTCATAATATCACTTATTTTTAATTTTGTTTCTTTACCCACCACTAGAATATGAGTTGCTGCCGAATATGATATATAAGACAATTAGCTTTAAACGGTAGTATCGCTTCCACTGATATTGAATGAGACTGCTCATCTAAGTAAAGCCTTTCATGCTCAGTACATGATAACTCTATGGGGGGGATCTGGGGAGGGGTGTTAGTTGGTTCCCTGTACCAACTAGGGACATGGTCTCTGCAGTTGATTGCAGTAACTATGGGATCGTTCGGCTTCTTGTGGAGTCTAGCAGCCGTCATAAACAGGGATTCCGGTTCCAGTTGTGTCTTGTATACAGCTTGAACTGGAGAATTTTTTTGTGCTGGATCGAGGCAGAGAGGAGGAGGGGAGAGAGGAATAAAGAGCAGAGCGAAGGAGGGGACAGAGAGAGAGGAGGAGAGAGCAGAGGGGAGGAGGCGACAGAGAGAGAGGAGGAGAGAGCAGAGGGGAGGAGGCGACAGAGAGAGAAGAGGAGAGAGCAGAGGGGAGGAGTGGACAGAGAGAGAAGAAGAGGGAGCAGAGGGGAGGAGGGGGAAGAGAGAGGAGAAGAGAGCAGAGGGGAGGAGGGGACAGAGAGACAGGAAGAGAGGGCCGTCCATCGAACCGAACAACTTCCCGAACCATAAGAGATTTAGTTCGAGCCCGTTGTTCTTTTGAGGAGACTGATTTCCGTTTAGCACGATAATATAAAACTCGTCTCTCTTTACAAACTTCACATATTCTCAAAATTATTCTAACCTACATCACTTTTCACTTCCGAAAAGTTTTTTTTTTCATCTAGTACCCTCTCTTTATACATTCACAGATATTCAAAGTCTATCTTTTCATCAGACCCCCCGAAAAAGTTACTTTACCTGTTGATTTTGTCATATGTTTCAAACAAATTTCTCAAAACTGTCTGACTTTGTCAAATTCTCCGATTTACCTGGCTTTTTACAACCGAATAATCCAGTGAAGTGTATGATAACTCAACAAACCACATCGTTTTTTATCTCTTTCACACACACCTCATTTTTTCTGAAAATTAGTTAAACAAATTAGTTTAAATCTCGTCTGCCCAAAAAACTTAAATTACCTTTTTCACATGAAACACCCGGTTTTTTCCGATTTTCACACATATTTTCAGAAAAAAAAACACAAGAAACACCGATTTACATGGCTTTTACAACCGAATAATCCAGTAAGTGTACGATAACTCAACAAACCACATCATTTTTTATATCATACACACACACACACCTCATTTCAAACTAATCCATTTAGACTAATTCACAAATTAGTTTAAACCTCATCTTCCCAAAAAAACTTAAATTAGTTTTTCACATGCTAAAAAACACCCCGGTTTTTTCTAATTTTCACACATATTTTCAGAAAAAACCCCTAGAAACATACTTTTTACCTCATCCCCCATAGCTTTTCCCATTGATTTTCACAGAATTCTTTGGAACCATTTACTGGCCCAGAACTCTCATTTATGCTACGACTTTAGATTCACAGAAGAAAATACTATTAGAAAATTCAAGGACTTTAATCGCAGTAATCCTCAAGATATCGGAACTTCTGAAGCATTTTCACAAGGTAGGATTCAAACTACCATTCATGCGGACCTGGAAGAACGCGGTCGCTATAAAAGTGTTGCAGACCACCGAGAAGACTTCCCCTCGCTTTCGTGAACTTCTAATGAATCTGAAACGAAATTTTTACTCAAAACGAAACAAATGAAGAATATTGACTATGCAAAAAACTGTTAAAAAATTTATCACTGGAAGTAAATCAACTAAAACTCCTGAAAATAGACAAATGAACACATGATAATTATGAAAGAAAACAAAAGGATTACACAGAATCTGATCTTCATGCCCAGCATTCAATGTCACATCATACTAAAAGCCAAATCATTGAATTGCTGATTAAACTCTTTGACTTTTTGCTACCAAGTTGCCCAGAGGCAAACTTGATTAAAGATCTATTAATAACTATATTGAACAATGGATGATGAAGCAAAACATCATAATATGTCAGTGGAATAGCAGAGGATTAGAAAATAAAAAGCATATAATTAAACACTTAGTTAAAATTAAAAACATTCAAGTCATGTGTTTACAGGTAGTAACCACTAATAATATTCCTAAATTTAATGATTTTATTTCATATGTACAGAAAAATAGTATAAATTCTAAAGGTATTGTAACATATGTTAACAAAAATATTCCTCGACGAAAAATTGATGAGCCTATACTTAGTGATAAATTAGAGTGCTTGATAATTCAAACAAAAATTAATAATAACATAATGAATATAGTGAATATTTACAACCATGGCATTTTATTCAATACTAACCAATATTTAAAATTAATGGATAATTTAGTAGGAGAATTAATAATATGTGGGGATTTTAATTCCCACAATAAAGCCTGGAATTCATACAAAAATGACTATAAAAGCATTCATTTATTAAAATTCATAGAAATCAGAGAATTAATTATTTTAAATAACAATTATGCCACTAGAATAAATAAAAATCAAATAAACTCTATAATTGACCTAACTCTATGTACAAATAAAATTAATAAAGACTTAGAATGGGAAAGTTCCTCAGATAGTTATGATAGTGACCATTATCCTATATACATTAAAATTATAAATCATAATAAATCAAAACCATATGTTACAATTACAAACTGAAAAAAATTTAATACGGAATTAAATGATCTAGAAATAGATAATAATAACTCTGATTACATTACAATCATGGATAAACTAAAAAATCGTAGTAAATTAAATACACAAATAGTTTATAAAAAAATTCCAAAAAACAATATACATTCCATATTTATAAATAAACTAATAGCAATTCAGCATAAGGCCGAAAGAAATATGAATAATAAGAAAACATTCACTGCATGTAAAAATTACAAAAGATTAGAAAATGCAGTTACAAAAAAAAATCAAAAATATTTTAAAACAGAATTGGAGACTATTAACTGAATAATTATAACCTTTAACATCAACTACAAATTTATGGAGAATATATAAGAAACTATACAATGAAATAACACCTGCAAATCCTTTATATTCTCTAGCATTAAAAAATAATGAAGATATACAAGAAACCACAGAAACAATTGCTAAATATTTCATAGACTTACATTATAAGCCAAATAATAAAATTGATAAATTATATAATAGTTCTTATATTTTTCATCAGACCTTTCATTGCAACTCTACAGAATTTTTAAATGTTCCTTTTGCATTTTCTGAACTTAAATTTGCTATTAAATCATTGAAAACAAAAACTACTCCTGGCTCTGATGGTATTTCTAACAGACTACTCAAAAACCTTCCATATAAATGGTTAAAAGTTTTATTAGATGAATTTAATAAATTTTGGCATTATAAAACTATCCTGAAACTTGGTATGAATTTAATAAATTATTATTAGATGAATTTAAAAAATTTTGGCATTATAAAACTATCCTGAAACTTGGTATGAAAATTTTTTGGTATATATGTAAAAAAAGCACACAAATCTGCTGAATATGCCTCAGTTCCAATGCTTTAAAGTTGTTTTAAAGAATGATTTTTAATCGATTAATCTGGTTTTTTGAAAAAAATAATATTCTTAATAAAAATACTTTTGGCTTTCGACCTGGAAGATCTACTCAAGATTTAGTTTTGAATATAATCTCTGATGCTGAATATGCAATTAAAAATAAATTATTTATGACTGTTATGATAATTGATCTTGAGAAAGCCTTTGACTGTGTCACATAATGGTTTACTACATAAATTAAAAAAATTAAAATTTTGTGGAAATCTTTATAGTTTTCTCTTAAACTTCATCAAGAATAGAAAATTTAAAGTTAAAATTGGAAACAATACCTCCTCTTCATATCAATTTAAAAATATTTTGGTTCAGTGTGATATTTTGTCCCCACTATTATTTAACCTATATTTAAATGATTTACCAGATATTATTACTAATGATATATTTTTTGGAACTTATGCAGATGACATCATCTTCTGGTCTTACAATAAAAATCCATATAATTTACAGAATAGATTACATAAATTAATGAATAATTTTATTAAATACTGTGATAAATAGAATTTGAAAACAGCTACAAATAAAACAGTAATATCTTACTTCCATAGAAATAAAAAATTCCTGAAGATTTCTCAATTACATTAAATAATAATGATTTAAATATCTCTGATAATTTTAAATTTCTAGGTATACACATAGATTCAAAATTAAAATGGATACAATATATTGACACTGCAAAAGATAAAGCAAATAAACTTTTTAATTATTTAAGATATCTTGGAAGTACAAAATGGGGATGCTCAACTAAAAATTTACTATTAATTTATAATTCTATCATTCTCCCAAAATTTTTATATGGCATACAACTAATACATAATATTTCTAAAACTAAATTAAAATCATTAGAACAAATCCAAATAAAAATATTAAAATTCTGTCTGGGACTTCCTCAGAATACAAATGGCTTGAATGAATGTGGTGAAACTGTATTTCCTCCCATACACATAAAAAAGAAATATTTATTAGATAATTTATTATATAAAATAGTAGTTAAAAACAAAAATCATCCTATAATTGATAAAATTAAAGAAAATTATGCAGATATTTCTATAAACTCATCAACAAACAAAAATAAATTAATAAATATCATATTCCTTGCTGGATCTCAACATTTCCAATTTTAAATACTAATATACCTGGAATTGAATCAAAAAAATTAACTGATACAATTATTTTTAAAACATTGACTGAAGTTTATATAAATGAAAATATTTAAACTTTATTCAAATATTCACTGATGGGTCCTTCAACTTAGATAAGAATGCTCTTTCTGGTGTCTTTTGGTGCTCTGCTGAAAATTATAAATATCTTTTTAAATTTACTGCTCTTTATCCAATTATTATTGCAGAACTATCAGCTATAATTTTGGCCATTAACTGGGCCCTAAAATTTGGGGAAAAAAATATAGTTATCTTTACTGACAGTAAAGCATCAATAGAAGCTCTATATAACAATCCTCTTAAAAGCAATTTTAAAATTTTATTAGTAACATTTTAATATTAATAAAACAACACATTACACAACATAATATTATACATATACAACGGTTACCATCACACTCTGGAATTAAACACAATGAAATTGTAGATAAATTAGCGAAAAAAGCTAACAATATTAATCCAAACTTAGAAACCCCCTTCCTCATATACATTCCAAAATGCAATGCAAAAAACAGCTAATAACTGATATTCAATATTGGTATGATTCCAATGCATCCAATACACACAGATGCAAAATATCTAATAAAATTAATAAATATAATGAATATGGCTTAAAAAAAGAAATAAACTTAATTTTAAAAATAAAAACCAACTCTGCTGTAACTAAATCACTGCTTTATAGGATGAAAAAATCTGATAATCCTGTTTGTGATAGATGCTCAATACATGAAAATTTAGATCACATCATATTTCATTGTAAAAAAATACACATTAGAAAGGAATATGTACTTTACAAAATTAAATCAATTAAATATTACAACTTTTGACTTTAAAAAATTCTGCAACCAGTCAAAAATGCAGACACAATTATTTGTTGGCCTTTTTAAAATCTGTTGGTCTGTTTGATTCATTATAAAAAAAATATCTATAAGAAAAATATATTTATATATATAAATATAAAAATGAACCAAAAAAAAAAAGGAAAAAGATACTAAAAAAAATGAATAAAAGAAAATGAATAAAAAAAATTCTCCAGAACACAAGAATATTCAATTTCGAGATTTGAATCATCATCTTTAATTCGACTCAAGCACAAAAACATGTTCTCCTTAATTTTATCCCAACCTACACAGTAACTAAAAAATTATTCCTAAAATAATTTTATTAGTACATGAAAGAGCCGTCCTATGGCCGAGTGGTTAGCGCGCTTGGCTACTGATCTAAGTGACCTGGGTTCGAGCCCCGGGTAAGGCATGGCTGTTTGTGTCGTTTTTCTGCTGAGGTCCTGCCATCCTCTCAGACCTTCTACTATAGCATATAAACTGACAGGCTCCTGTCAGACCTTTGTGGCAAGCAGCTACTTGAGGGGGTATTTATTTTATTACATGACAGATGTTAAAAAAGTAGTTTCTTACGGATAGATACTTTGCAAGTTCCTACAACATTTAAAGTATAGTAGACTCTCTCTTATCCGGTCTTAGCTCAGCCGGCCTCCGCTTTAATCGGTCGTTACAAGAAGCGGAAGCAAGTCGCCGCTTGTTTTGTTTATTTGCTTCAGTTCCAAGAAGCGGAAGCAATGTCACTGCGTGTTTTGTTTATAGTACAGTACATATTTGCTTCACTTCCTGTTCGTGAATATTACAATGTACAGTGTACTGTGCGTATACAGGAGTGTGTGTTGTGATCTATTAATTATTGTGTGGTATAAAATGAGTGGGTGCAAACGTAAGTGTAATGTTGTTACGATGGCGATAATATTAAAAGCGTTAGAACTTACTGACAAAGCTGATCCAATAAATCATATTTGTGATGAACTGGGTGTTGATAAAAGTACGGTAAATGACTGGAAAAGGAATAGAAAATCTTTACAAGATTTTTGCACTCAAGTCAGTCTGAAAAAACGCTTTCTTCTCGGTGCACTCTTAAAAAACCAAAAAATGAAATTGTCGATGATGCACTTTGGTTATGGTTCTTGCAAGAGCGTCGAAAAAGAACGCCAAACTTGAAAGAAAAAACATTAATCCTTCATTCTAAAATCGATAATGGGGGAGATTTTTCAGCAAGCGAGGGGTGGCTTTCTCGCGCTGGAAAAAACGGCATGGTGTTATTTACCTTGGTGTTTGTGGTGAGAAATTGTCAACTGATCCTTAGCAGCAAAGGAATTTTCAGAAAAACTTTTAATGCTTATTGAAGAAGAAGGCTTATGCGCAGAACAAATTTACAATGTAGATGAGACTGTGTTAAATTTTAAACTTCTTCCAACGAACACGTTTGTGAGAGCGCAAGAAACCTCAGCATCAGGATTTGAAACAAATAAAGAAAGAATCACTGTGGCTGTGTGTACAAATGCTGCAGGTACAAACGTCCTCTTTTTTTAATTGGGAAATCAGCAAAACCCCGAGCATTTAAATTTAGCTGCTCTCCTAGTTTACTATAAAGCCCAAAAGTCTGCTTAGATACTCATATTTGTTTAAAAAGTGGTTCTTTACAGAATTTGTTCCAAAAATTAAAACCTTAAAATGCTTGTAAAGGCCCTACTCGTTCTCGAGAATGCCCCAACACACCCACGCGAACTCATTTCTGACATAAAAGCCATGCTTTTCCCACCTAATGTAACATTTTTAATGCAACCAATGGATCAAGGCGTGCTTGAAAGTTTAAAAAGGCGATAAAAGAGAAAGTTTCTCTCAAAAATTCTACAGCGAACCGAAAAATGACGGATAAGAGTTTTAAATGCTTTGAAAGCAATAAATATCAAGGATGTGATCTACATATTGGCAAGAGCTTTTGAAGAAATGCCGCATACAATGTTTGTTAAGTCATGGAGAAAAATTTGTTCCGAATAGTGTTGGCCTAACCAGTTTTTAAAATTTCCCCAAAAATCGAAAATCCAAAACAAAAACAATCGTTTTTTTTTATTGATTTTTTTTATTTGACTACAGTAATGCTGAATTTCTTATAAATGTTTTGAGAGAGAAGGAGAAAGAAAAAAAATGAAAAATAAACACATTTCAAGGTCATTCAAATAATGAACGAACGCATATATAAAATTTGTTTCAGTTCCAATTTTATATACCGCATATATATATATAGACAGAGAGAATGGGAGAATGGGAGAAGGCCTACGTGAACAAGCCATCATTTTATGAAATAGATTGCAATGATAATAGTTTTGTATTTTAATTCATCATCATCCTCAAGCAGCCATGGGCTATGGAGATCCAACCAGACCGTGCAATTTAGTTCTCCAAGCAAGTCTATCCTGAGCTACATCTACTGCATCTGGAAACTGCACACCAATTCTAACAAGGTCCTGTTTGACATTGTCTGCCCACCGCATCCTAGGTCTCCCTTTCTTTCTGAGGCCTTTAGGCACACTGTTCATAAGCCTATTCGCCAATCTATAATTATCCATACGGGCAACATGGCCAAACCAACGGAGTCTCTCTCTGCACAATATGCTGCTTAAAGGAGATTGCAGACTCCTTTGCTTAAGGAGGTTAATAAGGAGGTTAATAAATATTTTGTGGAAAAAATTTCGCCGACATACATTTTTTCCACAAAATATTTATTGATATATTGACATTAAAATGTCACCCAGGTAATGCTATGATTGTCACCTATGTTTAAAGGAGGTTGCCAGCTCCTTTGCCTAACCTCATCATTACTTACAAAGTTGAACCAGCTAATGGCCAAGATAGTGTGTAAGCATCTAGAATCAAAAGCATCTAGTGTCCTGTTATCTTGTTTACAAAGTGTCCAAGTTTCACTACCATAACTAACTCTAAGAACCAAACTATTATACAATCTAATTTTAGTGTTTAGGTGTATATTCCTATTTCTCCACACTCATTAGATTATTAAAAGACTGGCACAATCCCTATTAATCTGTTAATCTCAAGTCACAAATCACCAGTATCTGTTACATAGCTCCCAAGGTAATTAAACTGTGACACCTGCTCAAGACTGCAACTATTCAGATTAACTGAATCACAGCCTGCCAGACCAATTTTCATCACTTTAGTTTTCTCTCTGTTTATAACCAAACCTACTCTACTACCAGTCTCATCAACAGCTCGAATGGAAGAGTTCATCTCATCAACATCATTTGCCAAAAGGACTAAATCATCAGCATAATCTAAATCAGAAATTTTCGTACCTCCAGACCATTTAAGGCCAAAATCTTTCCTTTGCAGTGAATTTCGCATAACATAATCAGTAACCAAACTAAAGAGGAAAGGAGACAAAATGCACCCTTGTCAAACACCAGAAGTAATTCTAAACCAATTGCTACAAGCCTTACCAACTCTTACACATGACTCAGTGTTATTATAGAGAGCTTTCATTATGTTAACTAACTTTTCTGGTATACCATATGACTCACAATCAACCACAAATTCTGACGATCAACAGAGTCAAAAGCCATTTTTAAATCAACAAAGCTAGCAACCAAAGGTTTCTGGAATTCTAAACATTTCTCAATCATCTGCCTGAGTGAAAATATTTGATCTACACATCCCCTACTACTTCGGAATCCGCATTGCTCATCACGCAATTGCCTGTCAACCAGATTTTTAATTCTATTAAGCACAATCATGGAAAGAACTTTACCTGGAACAGAGAGTAGGCTGATACCCCTATAGTTATCAAAAGAACTGCGATCATCTTTTTTGAAAATTGGATTAATTATATCTCTGGTAAAATCCTTAAGAACCATGCCTTTATCATAAAACATATTCAAAATTTCAGTCATCCAAGTGGTAACCGAAATATTCCCAGCTCTAAGCATTTCTGTAGTAATTTCATCGACCCCTGGGGATTTATGAAGTTTAAGTTTAGAAACAGCCAAAATAACTTCAGATTGTGTTATAGGGCCAACATTAAAGCCACCAATGCATCTATCATCATTGCAAACAATGAGAATAGAACTAATTACATTGTTTAGAACATCACTGAAATGCTCAGCCCACCTAACCATGACAGAATCATCACCTTCTGTAACCTTACCTTGTTTATCCTTCAATCCCTGTATACCTGTCCGTTTTCTACCAAAAACATTAACTATCTGGTACAGCTCTCTGCTGTTGTGCTGTCTAACTGCTCCCTCAGCTTTGTCAGCCAAAGATTCTTATCAGCAGCTAACTGATCCTTTACACCTTTATCAAGCTCGCTGTAATGCTTTCTATTAGGACTAGTACGGCATTGAAGATGATGATGAAGACTTAAATAAAGCTAAGTATAATGTGAATCAAGGCCTATATTTGGATCCTATGTTTGAGATAAATATTAACAGAAATGAGGCACCGCGAAGTAGTGCTGATAAGTTGAAAGTAATTAAGAAACTGAGAAAAATCTGTCGAATATTTCGCAAATCTCTTATCTCTTAGATTTCGTAAAGGAGGAAATCAATGGGGAAGAAAAGAAGCTTATCTTAGACTGCAAGACAAGGTGGAATAGTCTCCTTTCTACGATTGGACGTTTTCTAAAGCTAAGGAACTGCATTCCTAAGGCTCTACGAGAAACTAACTAAGGCCTCGCTGAAACTCTTCGTCCACTTGAATTTGTTTTGAAAGTTCTATGCTCTGATGAAGCAACTGTCATAAGTATGTCTACTGAAAGCTGACATACTTATGAAAATTTGCCTTAAGAAATTAGCAATAAGGAAAATCCTGTTGCTGCCAATCTCAAAGAATGCCTTATCGAACGCTATTCATCAAGACGACAAAGGAAGTCATTTCATTGTTGAGATATTTAATCAATTCATAGGATTTTAAAAATGAATCGCCTGATTTATTCCCTTTATTATTCAGGCAAACAGTAAAGAAAATCTCAGTACATACATTTCTTAGGGTTTGTCCTAATGCCTATGAAAGATTCCAGAGATTTTAATGGCAACGATGAATTTAAATACTTTCAATCTACATTAAAAACAGAGGAGACATTTAGAGCTTTTACATAATGCGTTACTTACGATTAAATCAAAGAGTGTTGAATCAGAGAGAGGCTTTTCTCCTGTGGGCCTTTTTTTTTTATCTAAGCTTCGTTCAAGAATAGAAATAGACATCTTAAGATCTTAAAATGACATCTTAAGATGTCATTTTCATCTTCGACATCATTCATATATCGACATATATCATGTCATTTTCATCATCGCTATGATGAAAATGATTAATTTTACATCTTTTCTTACAAGAAGTGTCTATTTTTTGTTTTCTAGGTAAACGCGTTTTATTAAAAAATTTTATTTCAATGTTTTTCCATAATAGAGAAAAATTTTAATTTTATTCTTTATATTTTTTTTACAAAAAGTTTAATTCTTGTTTTCTAAGTATAGATTTTATTATTAATATTTTTTCAATTCTAAATTATCTGAATGATGTATTATTTTCGCTAAAATAAAATATGTCAATTGTCAAAGTTGTCATTTTGTTTTTCATATGCATGCGTATGATGTTGCCTTTTTTGGCATTGTTTTTACCAAACAATAGACTACAAACTATGCTTGTTAAGAGTTAAAGTCGATTTGACCTTTCATTTTGGCTTTTAAAAATTTCTATTCTTTTTGGTCAAAACCGGTTAAAGCCGATTTTTAAAAAAACATATCGATTAAAAACCGACATTTATGTTTTCGATTATTTTTCAACCCTAGGCCCGAAGTTGAAAACTGTGTAGAAAGTATCAAAGGAGCCTGCGCCTGCCGAAGATATCACGGATAAAAACAATATTTTGCTGTTTAATGACTTTAAACTGCTAATGACTTTAAACACACTTGAAGATGACATTGAAAAATGGTTAAAAGGTGATGAACAGTTGGAAAATGAAACACTGAATGATGAAATTATTAATGCAGTCAGCCAATAAGGGAACGGAGAAGAAGAGGAAGAAGGGAAAGTTAGCCATATCGAAGGAAACGAAGCCTTTGATGTTGCAGTAAGATTCATTGAACAACAACAGGCCTCATCTGCGATTGATGTGATGTTTATTAAAAAATGGCAAGACTTTGCAGGTAAAAAAGTGTTAAGTTAAAAAAAGAAAATCACGGACTTTTTCAAGTGAGTGTGAGTAAATTGTTAATATTGTACAACAAATTATTAATTAAAATACAGTACAGTTAGTATTTTTGTCATTTGCCGCTTTTATTTATTTTCTGACACAATTTTCGGATTAACCGGCATTGGTTCATCTGGTCAGGGGTCCGGTCCCGTAAGGGCTGGATAAGAGGGAGTCTACTGTAATTCGATATTGCAATAAAACATACCTTAAATATCAGTTTTTTTTTCTGAATAAACTGTAGAAAGCGAATGATGAGTTTTTTTTCTTCTTATCCTATTATTGCAAACGGTTGGATCAGCGAAGGATTTTAGCATCCCCACGCCTGGACGTGCAGTTGGCCAAACTACTTCACAAGCCGATAAATTTTGTGCTTAAATTTCATGGACATCCCAATATTGTCTCTAAGCATATATATATCTCCTCTCAGTAGCATCTCGCTGGCTCACACTGTTGAGGGGCGGAGTCGTTTGCTCTGACATATATGCTGTGATTGTATGCATATATGAATACAATGACATATATGCATATATGCTGTGATTGATATATATGCTGTGATTGTACCACAGTAAAAGAATTCTGCACTTATAAATATTTCACCAAAAATCGGAGTTTTAAAAAAAAAATGCATTTTGGATATAAGTTACATCAGACAAAATAAAAATAACGTATTTACAAACTATACCAAGGCCACTCTGAGGGAAATATCCTAAGTCCAGAAATGCTCTTCTTAAATAACAGGAAAATTCTCTCTATATTCTTCCCACTTCTTTAAATGTAGCTATCCGTCTATTAAAAGCCTCTTTAACAATACCTAAAAGTTCTACTAAGGTTCAAGGTGTTGCAAGTTCGTGGTGAAATTAGCCTCCAATGGCGGGCTCTCTACACCAGTCACAACAGGAGGGCGAGATAGCAGAGGCAGAAGATACTACCTCAGCTATCTCACGAAACTATTAAGTCTACTAATCTGGAAAAACAGGTCGAGATGAGGACCTTAGACTTTGCAGAAGAGGAGGATGTCCTGAAAGTGATCTGTGAGAAGATGCATGCGTGTTGGCCCCAGTTGCTTGTTCTGCTTGCAATGGAACACGTTAGAGACTAAAACGTGTACTGCAAATTGATCCTCCCTCTCCCCCACCCCTTTTTTCCATGTCTCAAAATATCATCTATTAACCTAAAAATCTCTTACCGATACCCGTCAGTGTTGTGGAATGTTCTTTTTCGAAATATTATCTGAAACGAAAGGCCAATTGATCCTGCTCACTAATTTTTGGCACACCCTGTGCGAGATATTTTCGAGGGCGAATGATCTATCAAAAAACAAAGTAGAGAATTCCTCTAAGAAGCGTTTTTTTTTACGGATTCCCCCTTCGTTTGTAGCCAGCTCTAAACTTTTCAAAAACGTTTTATGAGAAAGAGACTCGTAATAATCAAAGTCCGTAAACTAAATGTGTCCGACAAACGACCCCTTTCATGCCTTAAAGTATGATCTAATAACCTAGTGGATAGCTCACACTGAAAGCGATCTCCAATCTGCTTCTAGTGTTGCTGTGTGCTCTTTTCCGAAACGATATGTTAGCTGAAACGAATGGTCAAACGTTCTCGCTCATTTATTTTTGGTACACCCTGTGCGAGAAATTTTGGAGGGCAAATGACCTATCGAAAAAGTAGAGAATTCCTCTAAAAATCGTGTTTTTTTTCCAGCGATTTCCCCCATTTGTAACGAGCGCTAAACTTTTCAAAAATGTTTTCAGAAAAGGATACTCTTAATACTCTTAATATCAAAGTCCCTAAAGTGTGCCCCACGAAAACGATTCATCTTTTGTGTCTTAAAACACGGCCTATTAACCTAGGAATCTTTGACCCGCTACCCGTGTTGCGATGTATCATGTTAGATGAAACAACGCTGAAACGAATGGCCAAACGATCTCGCGCATTTATTTTTGGTACACCATGTGCGAGAAATTTTGGAGGTCAAATGACCTATCGAAAAAGTAGAATTCCTCTGAGGCTCCAGATATGCTGCGAAGCTTCCAAGTCCAGGCAGTATTTGCGTGAGATAGTGATCTAAGGACATCAAGTGTAGACTGACCCTTTGTAAGAAGACCATTCTCGGTTGCATCCCAGAGCCTCTACCACTCTTCCATTACTCTTTGACTTAAAATAGACTTCACGGTAGTTTTAGAAGTCTTTACCACGATCTCAGGTTGGGTGTTGTTCTGCCCGCTCGTTCCCTTCATGACTAAAGTGTGCTTGATTCATGAGAAAAAGATCTTGGGCATGTTCTGAGTACCTAGAAGGCGCTTGACCTCGTTAACCGTATGATGCCTGTTGTTCATATCTTCAAGCGCTTACAGAGCTGCCCGGCTGTCAGTATAGAGCCGGATGCTGTTATTGAGATTGTCGTCATTCAGGGCCCATTTAAGGACCTCTCTAATGACAAGCAGCTCTGTTTGGAAGGGTGAGCCATTTACAGAGACCTTCCTCTTACAATCGTACATTTTGGCTCCTTGATTGTAGACAGCGTAGGGTAAGCCCACGGCATCCTCGCTCTTGGAACCGTCTGTGTAGATTTCAACTCCGTGACCTGATGGTAATTCCACAGACCATGACACATGCAGTCTCTTGGTAGGATGAGTATCCCACTTAGCGGTTTCAGCCTCATAGACCTCGGGGTCATACAGGACTCCGAGGAATGTTGGCTTTTCCCTAGCCTGCAGGAGTATGAATATGGTTGATTTGGTCCTGTAAGCCCTGATGATTTACAGTAAAGCTGTTTTCTGGGCTGTGAGCAGCTTTCTGCACGTAATCGAGTGGTCCATCGGGCGCCACCAGTCACCCACTCCATACGTCAGGAACTTCTCTGTTCCTCTTAAATAAATTTATTTGAGGACCTCACCTCAGAGTCCCCATGAGAAGAGAGCCATGCGCCCGAGTTTGCACATAACTTTGATGCATTTTACCTTCAGGTCCTGCAGGTGAGGGATCCAGCTCATCCTCTCATCCAGAGTGATCCCCAATGTTTGATAGTCGTCATGTGGCAAATATTATTGCCATTCAATTTAAAAATCGGATACCTCTTGTTGAGGACACCCTCCTTGGCCAAAGTCAAGTTCGCACAGCCCCTAGCTTATAGCGAAGACTCCATCCTTCGAGCACCAACAGTGCTGCAATGCCGGCAATCTCCAGTCTCACTCTGGAGGAGGCCGATATGACAGCATGTCGTCTGCATAAGCCTGGAGCCAGATTCCCTCAGGTAGGGTCAACTCTAGAGCCGTGTCTCCAATTAAGTTACAGAGAAGCAGACCACTGCACCAACCTGTAGGCATCCCCTGTCCAAGTTCCTTGAGACTGCCCCACTGGCATCGGAATAGGTAACCATTCTCTCACTGAGATATCACAATAAAAATGTTCCTGGGACAGGAACAAGACATTGCCAAATGCGCCCGTCAGATCCAAGGCGATGAGAGAGGTGTGCAACTTGTTTTCTTTATTCACCTTTATAATGTCCACCACTTGTTTGATAGTGGCAGTGGTGGACTGGTCTGTTCTGAACTCGAATTGTTTGTTGTTCAGGAAATTGTTCGTAGCACAGTGGTAATATACTCTATTTATGAGCAGTCTGTCTAGAATCTTTCCCATCACCGGCAGCAGACATATCAGTCTGTAAGATCTTACCTCTGCCAGATCTCTACCAGCCTTATTGAATAGGACTAGGTCTGCCTGTTTCCAGACCTTTGGTATGTTTCCCAGCCTCAGACAATTGTTTAATAGCTGGGTGAACAGATCTTCGTGTTCTTTAATCAATTGTATCACAATTTCAACTTTCAGACATCGTGGCCAGGGGGCTTGACCTCTGGACATAGAATTGATCATCTCTCCCACCTCCTCTTCCATGAACGGAATATTATCTTCTGTGTCCGGTGGAACCCTACTATAATCTCTATGCAGTTTATGTTTGGTATCATCAGAGTTCTTATCATCGTCAGGGAATAATCCCTCGAGTAATACCTGGATAGTTTTGCAAAAAGTGGTGGTCTTGGACCCATCCGCTCTGCGTACATACTCGATATCCTGGGGTGTTATGTCTTTCCCTGTTTGCCAGCTTATACTGCAGTGTAAATGGGTTCTGTGCAGTAACCTCACTAGAAAACTTTTCCCAAAAGGCTAACTGGGCTTTGGCAGATGGCGAGCTTGTACTCTGCCCGAGCCTTCCTAATACATCTCTACTCTGGAACTTCTTTCCCCATTGTGGCACCTTTGATACCCCTGTCTTAGTGCTCGGGCTCGCTTCCTTTTGATACCGAGCTCTGGTGTCCACCATGGTACAGACTTTCATCCTTTTGGGAGTTTTCCTTGAACCCGAAGATTTTCTCACAACCAGAGCTCATACACTTGGTTATTTCTCTGATGATGTTATTCAGAGAGTCACTCTTATTAATGCTCCCAATGCACTGGCGGATCTCAGCCAGGCCCGGTACTACACATCGTACGAGCTTGCGCCAGTCAGGGGTTTTGCCTATTGCAACCCTTTTGGTGTTGTGCCTCCCACAAGGAACATTAAATAAGTATGGTCGCTGTTGGTGACCTTGTTACTAACGCGCCAATCCTGGATCAGTGGTATCGTCCATGGCGTAGCCAGGGTCAAGTCAATCCAGCTCTGGCCTCTGGGACCATGAAAAGTAGCTGGTGTATGTAAACCATTTAATAGTATAAGATCAGCAGAATTGATAAAATCCAGAGTCATATAACCTCTGACATCTTGTCTATTCGAACCCCAGAGGGGTGCTTTACATTGAAGTCACCACCCACCACTAAGTTCTTATATTTAATCTGAGCTTCGAAGTTTTGTAGCTCAGTCAATGAGTCCTCAATGTTCTGACTCGGTGGACAGTAAATGGAGGTGGCATGTGTAATTAAACTCCCATAGCCAATCTCCACTGCCACCACTGTGGTGGTGTGATATGCCAAGATGGCATTCACTTTGGGGTTCAAAACGACATTTCCAGCTTTAGGCTTGGCATCTTTAGTGCAAAATAGCCTGCTGGTCAGAAGGAACTCTCTTATGATGTTCTCTGTGCATTAGGGTTCTTGCACTAGAGTAACATCGACTCCTTCCTCTTTTATCTCCTGACTAAGTGGTGCTATTGCGGCCCATGCCCCATTTGAATTTATTTGCAAGAATTTTAACCTTGCCCCGCAGCCACCATCTGGACTCCTACTGTCCATAGTCTGTGCGCTTCTTTAACAATTTCATTTCTCTAATATACGACGGACAGTTGCTGTCCATCGCACTGTGGCCCAGATCATATTTGGTCCCATGTTCCTTGTTTGCCATTTTGCAAACAACACACTTTGGCTTGGGTTTTTTGCACTACCTGAAAGAGTGCTTGCCTGCACACTGAGAGCATCATTGTTTACACAGTGCATGCTTTTTGCATATGTGCGAAGGCATAGCACTTGTAGCAGCAGAGTATTTTAATGTACTCCTTTGCCTGGCACTGTGACCAGCTCACATTTAACTTACCTACGTCTATCAATTTTCTGTGTGGTGCACTGCTGGCCTCCAGAACCCAATGCACTGTATTATCATCCCTTCTTCTCAAGGAGGACAGCGGGTAAGTTCCGCATGTTCATCTGAGAGGGCATTTTGGATCTGGATGACTTTCCAGAGTTGATCACAGTGGACCTCCTTATTGACACCGTAGACAATGATTTTGACCTAGGCTTCTTGGCTGGCTTGGACTCTACTCTTTATGTGCCTCGTGACTGCCTTTTTGAGACAGTCATGTCGCCCTGGGTGCCACACTCAATGATGACCCCATTTTTCCTCATGGGTTTGACTATCATCACTCAGAGATTCAGCTCGGTGGGGTTTCTTAAGGCTATCCCTCACCTCTATTCTTGACTTCTCCTTGTCTTTGAAAAAGACCAGCAAGATATGCATTTGTTTAGGGAGGGTGGGCTTGTTAGCCACCACCGAACCTCCCTTTCCAACCTCTTGTCCTCCAACTGTCTTTACATATGTTGGCTTAGGCCCCGTTGTTTTTGGGGGACACACAGCTGCTAAGCTAGGGGGTGCCTGCGCATTGATGGTTGCAACAGTGAGCTCGTGCTCACAAACAATAGCATGCAGCTTCTTACATCCACTACTTCAGATCTTAATCCACTGTCTACGTTGTGCAGGAACATCACCACCACGAGTTCCTCCAAAAGGTCCATTGTTGCAGACAACCTCTCTGAACTCTTCTCATTTCCATTGGGTTCTCCACTCTTGGGGGCCTCCTCTGTCTCTCCTTCATGGCTCCCCTTCTCCTCTCCTACTTTAGGATCCTCTTTTCCATTTGGAGGCTCTTCTCCCTTTTTAGTGTTAGTTTTGGTGGGAGGGGGGAGTCTCTGGGACTTCCTCCACATCCACGGCAGGAGCATCCTACTCCTTGGGCTTGCCGTCCTTTTTGCCAGTACTCCTTTTGGTAACATTCTGACCTGATGTATGTGATGCCGTTTTAATGTCCTACTAATTTATGGTATTCCACCCAGGTGTTCTCCACCCACTACCGAGCCCAACAAGGGGAGGCCTCAGAGTTAAATTTATCGCTCTTCGTACCTCAGAGCTACACCCAGGTATATCCAGACTTAGGATCATCCATTAGACCAGAGCAGGATCTGGGTCAAGGCCCGGACTGATTCGGTTCCTGGTCTGAACCCAACTCCAGTCGTAAAGGATCACCACCACCTGGTTGGCTCCCGCAACCACCCCTGGCCCACCAGATGTGGAGGTAGGACAGGGGATGCCGATTAATCTGAGTCAGCCAGATCAGACCTCCCGTTTTATTGAAGCAGGGGCCGAAAGGGAGTATTGGGCTTTCCAGATTTCTGACCCTTAGCCGCCATGATCCCCTGTTCCACATTATAGGTCTCCACCCACAGTAAAAAGGTGGGCCACTCTTAGGCATGGCAACCATAATAATCCTCCCTCTTGCCCACATTGGGCCCTATAATTCCTAATCCAACTGGCCTGCTACCAACCCTATTTGATAATCCAGCGTGGAGACGTGGACTGTTATTCCTGATATAACTTGGGAGGCAAGTCTCCCTGGGCAAAGTCCGTGGATAAACCACCCAGAATCACAGAAAATGTCAAAAATGAAAAGGGAGGAGAGGAGCCCATGTCCTCTCGGACCATTTTCTCCCTCTCCTCAAAACCTTATGCAGCCATCTCCAGGATGGTCCATGGCTGACGAGCCATTTCCGATAGAACAGCGTCAGAGTCCTAACATCCTGCGCCTTACCACCTACACCAAGCTGCCAATCCGCGGCTCCAGACCCACCTTAGAACCGTTTCAGGCCCAGGGGCCGCCACCTGATGTCATTTATTTTCACTTCTTTGCCATCATCTTCGTCTTCTCACTGCTCTCTCATCCTCTTCATACTCCTCTCTCATCCTTTTATTGCTCCTCACTCATTCCCTTCTCTATACTTTCTCATCCTCTTCTTATTTCCTTCCGTGCTTTGGCCACCCAGAGTGAGCATCGCTCCTGTGTCCCCTACTTCCTCCAACTGCTAATGCATTCTTCTACTCACCGCCTTATCCCATGTCCTTGTGGTCAGGACCATGGGCTTTTCTACCTTGGAGTTCATTCTCTTAATGGTCACAAATCGTTCCTCATGTGGTCGTGTGAAAGGCTTTCCACTGCCGCTTCCAGCCCAAGGCCACCACACATCTCCAGACCATAAACCACCATTACTCCGATATGCATCACAAGAGTGATAAGCAATCGAGAACAAAGTAGGAGACAGAGGCCATTGGTATCTGCTCTAGTGGACAAGGTGGGAATTACCTCCCCAGAGCTACGCATCCACTGACCAATGGTCCCCAGGATGAAGGATTGAGTTTGAATTCAAACAGGGACCCTAATAGAGGGTTGTGGACCCCCACCATTTACCCACGCCTGGAAGAGTCCATCTCATTTGAGAATAGGAAAGACAGTATTAAAGACTGGGCTGACTATGGTCGCCCCAGAGAATTTTCCTATCCTGATCTGCTCCTCTTTGTCTCAATCTCTTAACCTCTCATCTTCTCATTCAGCTCCACCAGCTTCTCTCTGTCCCTTCATATTATCTCAACCTCATCATCTTCACTCAACCTCTCCTCTCCATCCTCATTCTCCTCCTACATCTTCCAACCTCTCACCACTTCTCAACACTGAATTCGAGTCCAATGGGCTTCTTTGACATAGTCAAAAGGCAACCACACACAAATATGTGCTTGGCCCTGTGGAAGTCTTGCATAGATGGGATACTCTTAGTCTGGCTTTTCTATTTTGGCCTACCTGACATGAGTTACTCTGGTCTAGACCTCAACTTTATTAAAGCACTCATGCCTCCTCACCACGAAAAGGTGGTGAGGCATCCATCCTTCGTGGGGGAAGGCATCCATTCATGGTTCCATCAGCTACTAATCCGTTATCTCCATCATGTAGTGCTGAAACATGGGCGACTTCCCCTGGGGCCAATCAATCAATAGCCAGCCTTTCCCCTTAACATTGCTTATGCTGGTTCTGTTGTCTGTTAGACGTGTTTGAACTTTGTACCCACCACTTTTTGCAGATGGCTCGAATGTGTCCAGTCTTGCCACAATTCCAACACTGTATGTTTGTAGAAGTTCTTGGAGAGGAACCTATAATCTCTTTCTAAACGGATAATATGGCTTTGGTTAATTCTTCCATTTAACTATCCTTTTCTACAGTTTCTTCTGCATTCACAAATCTCACTGTGCATTTGTCTCCTAGAGAAGAAAGCCTGGAGCACTCGTATATCATGGCTTGTACCACAGCTGATTTTAAGGTTACACCTTCTAACATCCTCAGAGATCGTTGAGTCTCAGGGTCAGCAACAGCATCAATAAATTGTAATCGAGCTAAGTTTTCTTGGATTTCTGGTGGACAGTTACTATAAGCTAATCTAGCTAGACGCTCAATATCACTAGCAAGTTCTTGCAAAGTTTCACCACTCTTCTGCATACGATGTTGAAATTGAGTCAATATAGTATTGTTTTAAATAACTATCACCAAACCTGAGTTCTAATGCAGAAACCAGACTTTGATAATCAAGTCGTTTTTCTTCTGTAACAGATTGTAAAACGACCGCAGCAGAATTTCTTAAGGAAGGTACAAGAAAACTGGCCTTCCGGTATTCATTCCACTCATTAGCTCTAGCGATGACTTCAAACTGTGTTTAAATTCTGTCCAAGATAATTGACCATCACATGTAGAAGATTTAGTTGCATTTCTTGCAATATGTGTGAAAACATTATTGTCACTAAAATTACTATTGTTACAAGAAGAAGGTAAACTTTCATATCCTAAAATCTGAAACTGACGTTCACAATCAGTTTTTACACTCTCGATTTGATGCTTAAATCAAGTTTTGTATTAAAATTACAAGTGATTTCGTTAACATTACACTTGACATTACACACTGACAAAAATATTACTGTAATTTTATTATTCAAAGTGACGAAACATATAATTTAACTGACTAAAAAGAAAATTATAATGACAAAATTTAATTTGATACGATACTGATTGATGCTGAATAATTTACATTGATCAAAATATTATTATATACTGCGTGTTTATTTTACAAAACGTATTAAAAATGTATTTTTTTTTTCTTAATTCTTAATTTTGGGGTACTTTATTTATTACATTTAAAAATTTTAAAACACTGAAATATACTTAAAAATTAATTTTGGAAAAAGTTAATAATTAAAAATAAACTATTTTTATTGAGAACGTCTGTCAGATACTGTAAAGACTATATGTAGGCTGCCCAATTGTTAACAAGCAAAATTTGACCATGATTTTGATTAACATAATAATTTATAAATTACAGTGAAACCTGCCAATTATAAACACCAACTTTCGAAAATTTTCCATGTTCGTAGTATAATATATTACGAACGACCAATCGACTGTAAGCATTATTTTCAATTATGGGACTATAATTAATTTTGGTGATTTTAAAATATTGTTACAGCTTGCAGTCAAAACTTTTTGTTGTCATTAGATGTTTATTTATATAGTGCAGCTCCAGGAATCGTCGTGGAATCTCCAGGAATCTCCAGGAATCGTTGTCGTGTTGAGCCCGAGGCTGGCTCGGGCGCAAATCAGAGTAATTTAAATTTCAAATAATTCTTAAAATTTTGAAAGGCAGAAATATAAAATACTTTTGATTACAATTTCAGCCTTTGAATCAGTCTTTACTAATTAAAAATAAGCATCGTGTAGCGTTTATTTTTTGTGTATTTTCTTATTTTTAATAAATTAATGGCTCTTTGCATTTCTAATGATGCTACCTACAAAATTTCAGTTTCTGGTAGAATTTCTAGTTGTTTTCGTTCCAAATAGCATTAACATTCAATTTTGTCATAAAACTATTTTAATTAGTATTAGAAGAATAAAATTTCTTTTTCCCAAAGTGGCTCAGGCGGATTCGGATACGAAAATCAGCCCAAAAATCATCTCCACTTCTCACTCAACGTTCTCCTTTGATGTTTTGCATCTATTTCTCTGACTTCCCAATCCAAAATCATCCCAAAAGCCCTTGCGTTTAGGCATGTGGTTGGAGGTGTTATTTTGTAGTGCGCTAGACTAATATTCTGACATTGCCAGCCTCGAGTCCCGATTGTGATAAATTTCCGTTAATCCACATCTAGGTCTGTAAATGGTAGCTAGGTAGTCACTGGAAGGAGAGCTATGCACCAATCCCCTGTGATGATGCATAGAACCGGCCAGGCCTAGCACCTAATGTCCGGCCCCGCCTTCTCGTGGTGCGGACCGTTAGTAACTTTCAAAAGAGATACTCTCTTGTGGAAGTGAACGGAAGGGGAGGGCTGCCAGATTAGTGTGGCCTACTGATCTGGACAACTATGGCTACTTTTCTTTTTTTCTACCCTGCTGAGGAGTGGTCAACCACACAGGGTCCTGGTGCTGACCATATAAACCTACTGGACTGGACAGATATATGGCTCTGAGCTTGATTATGGATCCTGATTTTGCTGCACTGGTAGGCTTCTGTGGAGGGAAAATCTTCCGCTGTGTTTTCTGTTTGTTTGTGGGTTGACAGCCCCAAGTGAATAAATTCACAGGATATGTTTATCAGCTGGTGGATAATCCTGAGCAGAAGTCATCGCAGGCACCTGAACTCTTTGTTTCTATTGCCATCGTCAAATTCTACATTGGAGGAAGTCTTCCAGTGTAGATGGCTTCAGCCTTTAGTAGTGGGGGAACAGGTCTTTGCCCCATGTCTGCGATTAGGGGGCTGTTTGATATTGTGGGCATTCCCTCTGTCAATAAACATAGTTTCTTTAAACATCCCACTAACCATTTTCTCTCCATAGGTAGTTGGAATGTGAGGACTCTGCACAGAGCTTTTTCTCTTGATGTCCTCACACAAGAATTCCACCGTTATAATTTATATATTCTCGGCTTGCAAGAGACCAGATGGACAGATAAAGATCAGATTTTTAAAAATAATCTTAAATTTCTCTTTTCAGGGAGGGACGACAATAAGCATCACCAAGGCGTGGGTCTGCTTCTCAGCAGACACGCTAGCGATGCTCTTCTAGGATATGAGTGCATTAATGAAAGGTTTCTTACAGCAAAATTTCAGACAAGTGTTAAAGACTTGAATGTTATCTGCTGTTATGCCCCCACTGAGGATGCCGATGAGGATGAGAAGGATAGGTTTTATGAACAACTTCAGGATATTTTGAATTCTGTTAAGAAATGAGATATTACCCTTGTTCTTGGTGACTTCAATGCCAAAGTTGGTACTGACTCTGACCTTTGGGGAGGTGTAATAGGCCCTTTTGGTATTGGTAGCTGCAATGGCAATGGGCAACGTCTCCTACAGATAAGTAAACTCAATGGATTCAGAATAACTAACACTTATTACAAACACCGCGACATACATAAGTACACATGGGTTTCACCTGATGGGCTGCATAAGAATATGATTGATTACATATTAATTAACAGCAAATGGGCTAGTTCTGTTAGGAATACCAGGGCATGTAGGGGAGCTGAAATTGGATCTGACCATTACCTTGTTAAAAGTGTGTTGCAACTTAAACTTAAAAAGTGTTGTGCTAGGGTTAAAAAATTTACTTTTAATACTGAAGCTCTGAAAGATCCAGTTATAGCCAAAGCTTACCATGATAGGTTACTTAGTCATTATGACAGTCATGGTTTGCTTACTACTGAAGTTGAGGAAGAATGGGATCATTTTAAACAGGCTTTTTTGGACACTAACAGTACTCTTTTAGGAAAAAAGGAGCAGAAGAGGCAAAATTATCTGCGTGATAAGGCACTTGAGCTTATTTCGGAAAGAACTGCAGGAATGCCCTTAATCAATACCCTACTAGTCCTATTAGAAAGCATTACAGAGACCTTAATAAACTTGTAAAGGATCAGTTAGCTGCTGATAAGAATCTTTGGCTTGATGGTTTGGCTGACAAAGCTGAGGAAGCAGTTAGACAGCACAACAGCAGAGAGCTGTACCAGATAGTTAATGTTTTGTGTGGTAGAAAACGGACAGGCATACAAGGATTGAAGGATAAACAAGATAAGGTTATAGAAGGGGAAGATTCTGTCATGGCTAGGTGGGCTGAGCATTTCAGTGATGTTCTAAACAATGTAGTTAGTTCTACTCCCATCGTTTGCAATGATGATAGATGCATTGGTGGCTTTAATGTTGGCCCTATAAAACAATGTTAAGTTATTTTGGCTGTTTCTAAACTTTAACTTCATAAATCCCCAGGGGTAGATGAAATTACTACGGAAATGCTTAGAGCTGGGAATATTTCGGTTACCACTTGGATGACTGAAATTCTGAATATCTTTTATGATAAAGGCATGGTTCCTAAGGATTTTACCAGGGCTATTGTTATCCCTATTTTCAAAAAAGGTGATCGCAGTTCTTGTGATAACTATAGGGGTATCAGCCTACTCTCTGTTCCAGGTAAAGTTCTTTCCATGATTGTGCTTAATAGAATTAAGAATCTGGTTGACAGTCAATTGCGTGATGAGCAATGTGGATTCAGAAGTGGTAGGGGATGTGTGGATCAGATATTTTCACTTAGGCAGATTCTTGAGAAACGTTTAGAGTTTCAGAAACCTTTGGTTGCTAGCTTTGTTGATTTCAAAAAGGCTTTCGACTCTGTTGATCGTCATAATTTGTGGTTGATTGTGAAATCATATGGTATACCAGACAAGTTAGTTAACATTATGAAAGCTCTCTATAATAACACTGAGTCGTGTGTGAGAGTTGGTAAGGCTTGTAGCAATTGGTTTAGCATTACTTCTGGTGTTCGTTGCATTTTGTCTCCTTTTCTCTTTAGCTTGGTTATTGATTATGTTATGCGAAATCCACTTCAAGGGAAAGAGTTTGGCCTTAAATGGGCTGGAGATACGAAAATTTCTGATTTAGATTATGCTGATGATTTAGCCCTTTTGGCAAATGATGTTGATGAGATGAACTCTTTCATTCGAGCTGTTGATGAGACTGGTAGTAGGTAGGTTTGGTTATAAACAGAGAGAAAACTAAAGTGATGAAAATTGGTCAGGCAGGCTGTGATTCAGTTAATCTGAATGGTTGCAGTCTTGAGCAGGCATCACAGTTTAATTATCTTGGGAGCTATGTAACAGATAATGGTGATGTGCGGCATGAGATTAACAGACGAATAGGGATTGCTGCTGGGACTTTTAAGAATCTATGGAGAGTGTGGAGAAATAGGCGTATACACCTAAAGACTAAAATTAGACTGTATAATAGTTTGGTCTTTCTAGGGTTAGTTATGGTAGTGAAACTTGGACACTTTGTAAACAAGATAACAGGAAACTAGATGCTTTTGATTCCAGATGCTTACGCAGTATCTTGGGCACTAGGTGGTTCAAATTTGTAACTAATGATGAGATTAGGCAAAGGCGTTTGCAACCTCCTTTAAGCAGCATATTGTGTAGAGAGAGACTCTGTTGGTTTGGCCATGTTGCTCGTATTAATAATTATAGATTGGCGAATAGGGTTATGAACAGTGTGCCTAAAGGCCTCAGAAAGAGGGGGAGACCTAGGATGGTGGGCAGACAATGTCAAACAGGACCTTGTTAGAATTGGTGTGCAGTGGCCAGATGCAGTAGATGTAGCTCAGGATAGACTTGCTTGGAGAACTAAATTGCACGGTCTGGTTGGACCTCCGTAGCCCATGGCTGCTTGAGGATGATGATGATGATGATGATGAATCCACATCTAGCTCTCGGCGAGAAAGGGGACACCGATAGGCTTGAAAAACTGCCGTCCGTCGGATGACGCGTTAAACCGCCACTCCGTCTTCAGGTTAAGTTGTTTTACTTCTGAGTGGTACAGTTTTGCACAAAATTGGGTAAATAGCAGAGTCACAAGCACCCCGTAGGCTCAGAGAAGGACGGCTGCCTTTCAAGGCACATTCATGTGCCCTACTGACCAGGGGCTGGATGGGGAGTTTTGTGGATATAAATCTCAACGCTGGCCCATGTAGGACTCGAAACTGTGAACTGAAGATTACGAGCCAATCTGTTACCGACTAGGCCATCCCCGCCGCGTGTTCATGAGAACCCTACTACGATGAGTACATTGAAGGAGACGCTAGATGATTTTTAAAAGATTTCCACCTGCCTCCTAATAGTTGTCCATTGGATCCCCTTCCGATTCTTAACTCTGAGTCCTGTGTATATGTGTGTGTGGGGTTCTTGTGACCTGATCTTTAGCCCATTGTTAGTAAAAAAAAAGCTCTTCTCCGAGGTAAAGCGTTTCAAAACTGGCGTAGCAATGCTGGGCATACCTGTTTTTCGAATGGCGACAAAATTCCGCATCTTCCTCAGATGTCTGTTTATAGAATTCAATATCGGAAGGAGAAATTATAGAGATAATAATAATGCCTTTACCCAAATGCAAACGCAATATGCAAACACAATATATCAATTAAATGAAAAATAACAAGAATGAAATTTAGGAATTACACATAATATTTCAATATGCAATCAATGGCATAACCAAAATTAACGAAAATATTTCTAATCATTAGGTTATTATAGTATTTCTAATTAATAATATTAAACAAAAATTTGGTTAATATTTACCAAATTTGTATATTTGTTTTTTTAAATGTTAACCAAAAGTTTGGTTAACGTTTTTATTAATGCAATTCAATCAACAAATAAATCAAACACCCTGAAGCAGGTGCTTGTCACATAAATCTTATAGGAGCCTATCAGCATAATATCTTTGTCTTTTATGTAGGGCAAAGATAAATTAAAGACCTTAATGAAGTCTGCCTAAATTCATATTTTAAACAACTTATGAAAGCTTGAATATTTAACAGAATACAAAAAAAGACCCGAAATTTTAATTAACAGATTAAAAGAGATTAAGAGATCAGTAACGTGTACAATGCACCCTGCACTGTAGTAGAGTCAACTACGATCTCTGATCTTTTAAACTGTTTTAATTAAATTTTGAGGTCAATTTTTTTGTAGCCGGTAAAATATATTCCAGTATTCATAACTCTTTGAATACTGAACAAATATTGTTTAAAATCAAGATTTAGACAAATTTTAATGAGATCTTTATCTGTAGACATATTTTTCTTTAAAAATCATATGGAACACTTCTATTTTTCTGTCCAATACCAGTATATAATAGAAGGGGTTTTTTCCCTGAGGATAAGCAGGTACGCCCTGAATCCCCACATATTTTCATCCGTAAGAAATAAAATTTAATTATTATGTTTTAGTTGAGAGTTTGTTAAGAAAAGATTTTTAATGTACAGTATTGATATTTTTCTTTACCCCAATTTCGACTGGACTATAATTCCACAGTGCCGACACAAAAAGCAAAGAGAAAAATCGAGATATTCCTCAGAACGCGTGACTCAAATTCGAGTTTGTTATGCAACTTTTCTGAAGGTAATTTTGTTAATTTTTTTGAAATATACTTCGCCGAAATTTTTTGAATATGTTGACGAAATGGATAGAACGCCAACCACTGTCTCATGATGGATAGAACGCCAAACAGCGACTTCGCGCTATTTGGCGTTCTATCCATCAGAAGGACATTATAGAGCTGTACAACAGCCTTCCCCGCTGTATTCATGAATGCATTGCTGCGCAGGGTGGTTCAATATCATACTAATTATATCACTTTACTGGGTAGGTAAAGTGGTAATTTTCCATATTTTTTTGGATAATGTAATCAATCGCACGTCTCAGTGTATGCTAACAGCTGCCTGCGTTCCAATAAAATGGCATTAATCCTTCCAGGTATTGCGATATTTTTTTTTTCTGTAGTAAAATACAGTGGTAAAACTGTAAACGTAATATGTATAAAATAGTGAATGTAGTGGATACAGTGGGTACAGCAATACAACATTAAGCTTAGAGAGCGGTAATGCATTGGTTATAATTTTGATGTCAGTGAAATGTTTCACAAGTTATATTTTTCACGTACTTCTAACCTTATTGGCGAATTGTCAGTGGCGAAGCGTGAGTTTTTGAATAGGGGAAGCGATTACTAGAAGGAGTATTACAACTAAATGGGAACGAATGGAAGGATTAATGCCATTTTATTGGAACGCAGGCAGCTGTTAGCATACACTGAGACGTGCGATTGATTACATTATCCAAAAAAATATGGAAAATTACCACTTTACCTACCCAGTAAAGTGGTAATTACCTACCCAGTAAAGTTCTAAATTAGTATGATATTGAACCACCCTGCGCAGCAATGCATTCATGAACATGGCGAGAAGGCTAGTGTACAGCTCTATAATGTCCTCCTGATGGATAGAACGCCAAATAGCGCGAAGTCGCTGTTTGGCGTTCTATCCATGACGAGACAGTGGTTGGCGTTCTATCCATCCTCGTGGGTGTTGTTGTTGGAGTTGTCGGCCCATCACATCCCAGACGTGTTCAATAAAGAAAGGTCCTGGGAGTGTGCTGTCCATGGTAGTACCTGAACGTTTTACTCGTGTGACTCGTGTAGATACTGCAGACAAATGTGGGCTGTGTGGGGACGGGCATTACCTTGCTGGTAAAAGGTCTCTGTACTGCTGAACAAATGGGACAGCCATCTGGTTGCAAAATGTTGGTAACATATCGTTGGGCAGTAAGAGATCACCTTATGATGACCAGTTCTGACCATGATGTCCGACTAATGGCATCCCGCACCAAGACACCAGGTACCGGAGCTGTCTGACGATGTCGCACGCACTGGGTGGCTTTCCTTTCCCCTGATGATGACGAACATGTTGTTTCTATCGTGCTGACCAAGACAAAAACGAGATTCGTCACTATACACCACGTACTTAACTCTTGTTCATTCCAGTTCTGTCTGAGGGACACCACTGAAGACGTGCTTGCATGTGGGCAGATATGAGGGGCAAACACAGTGCCGGACGATAGGCTCACAATGAACACTCTAAAAGCCTACTGTTTTCCATGCGCCTGTCGCGATGGCAGTCTTGTCAATCCATGGTCATATGTCTTCTTCATGATCCTTGTCAGCATGTGCTGTATCCTTCTTGAACCCACTGGTGTCATATGTGTACGATGGTTCTGGGATTGTGGCCAACTTTGTTGGCCACATCTCTGTACGACAAACCAAATTCTCTATGGCCAATGATTAGTAGTTAGTTCCCAACCCAGTCCCGCCTTTGCACAGTGCTTTCCCCCTATGATTCGCCCCACTATTACCCCCCTTATTAATAATTCATAACTCATATTTCATAACACATAATTAATTAACCACTTTGTGCCACCCCCTTTATTAAAACCCCTTATCAAATGTTCCACCCCCTTTATTAAAAAACCCACCGATTACAAACTCCTGTCTTCCAGATCTCGAGTCCGCCATTTTGTTTTCTGACGTCACCTCAAACTCCCGCGATTTTGCTTTTCGTCCCCATCCAAAAATTTTCCAACTCCAGAGACCGACATCTTGAATCCTGACGTCACACGCCCCCCCCCCCCACCCCACCCGCTGGTTGACCCACCCATCGCGAAGTAAACAAATCTAGATCAGAATTCTCCATCCGAAATAAAGTTCACCTAATTGTGGCGCCATCTAGAGTTTAACCGACATACTATATTTAAAAAACAGAAACTGTACCCAGATGGGGATTTGAACTCTCTACCTTCAGGTCAGGAGCTTATCTGCACACTTGCCAAATAGACAGGCAGACGCTAATCTGCATGCTTGCCAACTAGGCCAAGGCTACTTAATTGCTCAGGCTGCTTAGATGTGTCTCAAGTGGGGATAAGCGCTCTTTATAAAATAATCTAGGAAAGTTATATTTCCTTCATGAGTTTTATATTGCATGTATTTATTTTTATATAACCCACATATTTTTCATTTTTAAAACCTACGATTTCTTTTTTTATTTCTTTATAACTTAACTCGCGAATTTTTATTTCCTCGTAAATTATCTTACGTATTTTTAGGTCTTATAAATCAACCCCACAAATATTTCTATACTTTAATGTGGTAGTTGTATATTCCCTGTATTTATTTTTATTAACTTGCAAATTTTTTTTATTTTTTATTAACTTGCGAATTTTTATTTCATGTGTTTATTTTTTTTTCCTTATTAATTAAACACTTATCAAATCTGACGTCCCCTTTATTAATATAAGCCTCTCCTTAATTAAAAGGTTCATCAAAAGTTCGACCCCCCATTAAAAAAACCCTTATCAAACCCCTCCCCTTTATTAAAAACTCTATCAAAACTGCCATTCCCTCGTTAATATACCCGTTATCAAAGTTCCGCCCCCCTTATCAAAAAACCCCTCTTGCGAATTTTTATTTCCTCGTAAATTAACACGTATTTTTAAGTCTTATAAATCATCCCCACAAATATTTTTATACTTTAACGTGGTAGTTGTATATTCCCTGTATTTATTTTTATTAACTTGCGAATTTTTATTTCATGTGTTTATTTTTATTCCTTATTAATTAAACACTATCAAAACTGACGTCCCCTTTATTAATATGCACCCCCTCATTAGAAAACCCTTATTAATATGCCCCCCTTTATTAAACGCTTATCAAAAGTTCCACCCCCCTCGGATAGGTAACCTCTTATTTTCCACACTCATAATAATTTAAGTCCAACTATACTTTCAGTGGCCCCCCTCTCAGAATGGTTGATGCAATCCTCAAAATAATTACAAAGACCCATATTTTGTGACATCGACCATCATATAATTTTAAGTCCTGCAACGTGCATTTCGCAACAAGCGTTCAGTATCTCAGCCCTACCGTGGACCCAGGGCCGGATTAACCATTAAGCAAAATATGCACGTGCTTAGCACATCAAGAGAAAGGGGACACCACACAAATACACATAGAAAAATTAAGACTTTTTAAACAAAAAATTCCATGAACAGCTAAATATTTTAGTACGCATTTTTTCTTTTGGAAAAAACTGGTAACGTTGACTTGCAACTAGAACCACATTCCTTCCATGGACGAAACGGTAAAATCTAACCCCCTCCCTTGACCTTCAGCCTGCTTCACACTGAACAAATGGGGGCTGTCTCCCGCTCTTTAACAACTTCTCATAACAGCACGAGTGTGTTGGCAAATAGCCAGCAAGTTGACTCTAAATGGAGCCAATGCGTTCAAGCGCATAGTGAATAGTCGTTACTCCAGTCAAAAAGTGTTACAGAAAACTTGCCGCGAATAATAAACTGCATTTGTATTATTGGTAGTTTAGTTGTTTGAAAATATAATTAGCTACTTAAAAACATATAAGGGAAATGTTTCTGCATGAGAATGCTATTCCTGGAGCTGCACTATATAATTAAACATCTAATGACAACAAAAAGTTTTGACTGCAAGCTGTAACAATATTTTAAAACCACCAAAATTAATTATAATCCCATAATTAAAAATAATGCTTACAATCGATTGGTCGTTCGTAATATATTATACTACGAACATGGAAAATTTTCGAAAGTTGGTGTTTATAATTGGCAGGTTTCACTGTAATTTATAAATTATTATGTTAATCAAAATCAGGGTCAAATTTTGCTTGTTAACAATTGGGCAGCCTACATATAGTCTTTAAGTATCTGACAGACGTCGTCAATAATAATAGTTTATATTTAATTATCATTTTTTTCCAAAATTAATTTTTAAGTATATTTCAGTGTTTTAAATTTTTTAAATGTAATAAATAAAGTACCCCAAAATTAAGAATTAACAAAAAAAAATACTTTTTAATACGTTTTGTAAAATAAACACGCAGTATATAATAATATTTTGATCAATGTAAATTATTCAGCATCAATCAGTATCGTATCAAATTAAATTTTGTCATTATAATTTTCTTTTTAGTCAGTTAAATTATACGTTTCGTCACTTTTTTATAATAAAATTACAGTAATATTTTTGTCAGCGAAATTAACTATTAAAAATGGAACTATCATTACGAAACGATAAACTATCAATTAATCTAATCAACATATCGTGTTCGTGTAAATTTAAAATTTTCCTTAAAATTAGTCCTAACATGAGATAATGACAGTTTTTGTTACTAAGTATTGGACATTTACCATCTATTTTAAATAATGATAAATTGTTAACTTTTTTGTACAGATCATTCTAATACTGACCATAAATTGTATTTAAAATACTGATCATAAAATTTCTTCTATAATTATCATAATATTTATTAATAATTATTCATCCATAATTCGAAACGAAAAAGAGAATTTCTTGTATGTTTGTGTTATAAACCATCAGGGGCGAAAAATATGAAGCAGCTAAGAAAAGAAATGCTACCAGATGTGGATGACAAGCTAACTCGAAAATGTAACAGAAAGAAGGTACCCAATGACGGTGATGGACCATAAGTACACCTGAATGTAAGAGAGACAAATTTCGCATAAATACCTATTATACAATTATTGATACACTGCAAACTGAGACGAGAAGAGGAGGAGAGGTATATAAAGTAATAGCAGAGAGATTTTCGATACTAAATGATGTGCCACATAATGTCACCTTATCATCATCTGAAAGTGAAAAGGAATTTTCAGGGTTGTGAAAAGCTGATTAATGCTTACCCAGAGGACTTAAATAATAATTTTGCAGCTGAGCTTCAGCAGTTTCATTCTTATGTGCGGAATAAATTTAGTGCAACAAAAAGCGTAAAAACAAAATTCACTCATGCAGAACTTTATAAAATAATTTTAGAAGACAATATTGAGTGTGCCTTTCCAAATGTTGATATTGGATTCCGCATATTCTTAACATTAATGATTACCAACTGTTCAGCTGAGCGTTCATTTCCTCAGTTAAAGTATATAAAAAATCTTAACAGAACAATTAGGCAACAAGGCAAACTTGGTGCTTTATCTCTACTAAGTGTAGAAGCAGATGTGTTACGGAAAATTAGTTTTGAGGATGTGATCAAAGACTTTGCTACTAGAAAATGTAGGAGAAAACTTTTTTTTAAATAAATAAAGTGGGTGTTTACAAATATGAACATTATATCTTATGTTAAGTGTAAGTTTTGTTTAGAAAAATAAAATTTTATTTTACAGTTTATATTTGTTGATATTTTGAATATTGAGTTAGACATAATACGGGGGGCACCAAATCGTTTAAGTGCTTAGGACCTCTAAAGGCCTTAATCCGGTCCTGGTGGGTTGGTACCCAACTGTTGACTGAACCTGCCATCGCAAGGAATTCGACCTTGCGTTATAACTTTCATACCTCCAGTTAATCTTACGTGCTATAAGAATTACTCCTTTCATTTTAGTTCCACCTCCTAAACGAAATAGGGTTAGCTGCGGTTGACTTTGATGATATTGATATTTTATGCAACATAAGACAATATTTTTCTTAATTATTTTTATGAAGCAATTTGAGATTTTAACAACCACAGTTTTTCAGAATACAATTCTTTCCTTATCGTTTTTTCGATCCGCAATAATATAAGTTCGAATATTTCTTCCAATTCTGTTTTGATGATAATCATATTGCAGAAAGCGGTCCCATTTTCCTCTGGCCAGTTTTATGTTCTAGATATTTTTTTGATTCGTACTTTAATTTTGACTGCAACTGAAGATTTCATACGTGGAATGCGAATCTGGGAAATACAAGATGAAGGTGTTTAGCACTGAATTCGTTGCAGTTGCAAGTAGTGGAAGCGTAAGGAAGGGAGAACAATTCTTTTCTGAAGTGTACTGATGAGATAGACAACTATTTCAGATCTCAATTGGATTTCGCACAACTCATTTCGGAACAAAGCACAACTCTCCCCATGAGTTCACATGACATATCACAGACAGAGCAAATGCATTCTTTCAAAGAGCAATTATGTTTGTAAAATTTCTCACGGCCAACTTCGGTGGTTCAGAAAAACCGCGTTTGCTCCTTTATCCCACGAGCTGGTGCTTGATGCCTCAACGAAAACAAAGGAACAAATATATTCTGTATAACTCTCTTATGATTTTTGGTCAAGAAAGTATGCTATTAGCTATATCATATTTACAATTATTCTGAAAGAATAGTCTAATTTCAAATGGGAAAGCTTTTTTTGTTGCAGCCAATTTCAAATAAAACTTAACGCAATTGCTTTGCATGAAGTGTTTTTGAAGATAAAATGACGATCCCATAACCTTCGGACGACCTCGCACTTGGATAAAGTCCAACAATTGACTCGTGCGCCGTGACTGGGCTTTATCAATTTATCTGGAGCGAAAAGATTTTGGCTCTTCCGTGACCTGCGGTGAAAACTTTCTTACGTACCTCTGAAGTTCCATTATTTAGTTTCCGTTTTCAAAGTGTCATAGGAACTTATTTCTTACTGCAACCGAAAGTACAAGTTGAACGTACGAGAGCATTCGGGGAGTTTGCAGTTTAATCGCCGTTGTTCAGACCTCCAAAACCAGAAGCTTATCTGCTGGTAATGGCAAAAGCTAATTGTTATATTGATTCCTGATTGTTATATCAACAATCAGAGTTTCGAACCCAGTTCTCAGCAGCTGCAGTGGCAACTCAAGACGGCGGTCACTTCACCATCAAAATATGAAAAAATATTTTAAAAGAAAAATAATTGATTGCCATCGACCGAAATAACATATCTGCTCTTTGTAGTTTCAAAAGTATTCCCTGCGTCTGCATTGGGAATGTCGTCTGCTTTGCCCTCGATGAAGAAGGGGACACCGATGGGCTTGGAAAGGCCGCCGTTGGGTTTTTAAGTCGCCGCCACATGTGCAGAAAATGCCATATTTTATTTAAGATAAAGAATGCATTGGAGAGCCTAGATGGGAGATTTCTATATATCAGAGGTACTCAGTGGATCACTCTACTCGGTTCTCAGACCTTGGAATCTTTGTGTCTGGCCATTTAATCCATTGTATGTACGAAATGTTGTTCAGAGGAAAACATCATAACTTTTTTAAAAAAGGGCTGATTTGCAATCTCTTTCCTGGTGCTTTCCAGCCAAAATGCAGATGGTTTTTGTTACGACCACCATAATCTCTGCCTCTCAGTTGTTTTTCGATTGTTAGAAGTTGCACGAGGATCTGCAGCACCATGCATCGCAGTTCGCTTTGCAGTCGCAAAAAGTAAGCCAGCTCGTGCCCGGGAGCAAGAGAGTAGATGAAGATGTGCGCAGTCGATCAGTGCTGTGGTGGCTATTTCTGTCCGTTGCGATCAATGAGGCCGGGAGAGCTCCGTCTGCATCCGGAAACTCTCATCAGCTGAGGAAGAGCAACAGATGCCAGGTAACCACGATGCTGCTGCTAACATCGCTGCTCTCATCAGCAGATTTTCATTGAGAAGAACCACGAGCTCATGTGGGAAAAGGAAAGAGGTCACAGGTCAGTGGGGTTGCTAGAATAATTAATGCTGATGAAAGATTTTTTCCCTTTTGGAATTGAGCCGAGCGGCCCAAATGGCATCGTTGTGCGCAGGCAGCACGAAAAGATGATGGATTTCTGCAGAAGTCAAATAAGACAAACCTCAACGCTGACGTCAGGATGAGCGCGAGATAATTCGATTGAAGAAAAATATCGCTAAATCATGTTCCATAATTAAAGAATTAAACAACCAGTAAAGATGTGCAGAACAAGTAATTTACTGAAAAAGTAGAAATTCTGACCTTTGCAATAAAGCACACAATGAAAACATAAATTTAAAGAGCTTCGATTGCTTTATATATCTTTACAGACAAAATAAACCTTATATCTTTATTGTGAAATTTGCTAATGAATATATAAAATATACGGAACATTTTGTGTGATATTTGAAAATGATTCAAGTGTGTCACTCGTCTTCACATTATCGTTTCGGATCAGTGTCATGACAAAATTTCCTTTAATAATGCAAGAATAGCATGAACTATAATAATCTCAATGCATCATTGTCATCAATACAAATAAAACAACTTGAGGTTTAATTGAATCATTCCTTTAGAAAAGGTCACTAATCAGAGATTTGCAGCTTTTCAGGAGGAAATAAAAATTTATTAAATGAACATTTGATGAAAAACAGTCAAGTGAAAATGCCATGAAGTATTTGCACAAGGTCATGCAAAATGAATCGAATCGCTGAGGTTGCTCTCATGAAGAAGATACCAACTAAATGGAATGCTGCCTCGTGGCCTCTTTCTCAAGAATGAGAGATGATTTAGTGAAGTTACTCTTCAGATTTCTTGAAATGCTTCATTATTATGTAATGTACTTAGGCTTTACCCTTCGTCGTCGCGCTCTGTCTTCTTCGAGTAACGCGAATGGTCGCACTGGGTCTGACAGACCCATGATGTGTTTCTTAACATTAAACACCTGTATGTGTGTGTGTGTTTTTTATGTTTTTTTTACTAATCCGAAACATATTATTATCATTGATGTACATATTAATCGATTTTACGACATAAATAATCTTCTTATTTCGTTTTCTTTCGATACCTAATGTTCACAATGTCATACTTGAAACAAAGACTTTGAAAAAACTTAAACCGAATTCGGCAATGTTGTACAGATCAGGGAGTTTCTAAATACAGGTAAAATAAGAATCAACTATATATTTGAAATCGTCTGCTTTTGGTTTCTCTATCTTTCTGTTTCTCTCTCAGTCTGTCTGACCAAGAAAGGCTCCTAAATAGTAGAAACTAATCAAATAGGTAACAACAATTCAATATGCAGTTTCTTCTATTCGTAACTTAAATCAACATTACGGTTAGGATCCCCCAAAATTTAACTCCCACCTCCCTAAAAATAGTGATAGGAATTGCTTTTAAATGGTAAGAACTAAAACCTCCAAACTCAGAACTCAACATTCTTCTAATCGTAACTGAGAGCAACGTAAGGGTTAGGACCATTAAAGTATTTCCTCCCAGAAAATTTCCTCATCCTAAATAGGTGGTACGGACTGATTCTAAATGGTAAGGGCTCGGACACCAAATTCAGTACACTGGAGTCGCAAATGCAGTACAACGGTTACGCGGGAGTTAGGCTCTAAAGTCAGGGTGTAAGGCAAGACTCGCGTATAGTCAAAATTACAATTGAAAATATGAAATCGTTAAATCGCTCATAAAGTACAGTATAGATGGTTTTGTGTATACAACCCTCTACAGTAAATGTATAAAGTAAATATTAAAGAATACTTATGCAAAATATAATATCACAGTATTTTTAATTGCATAAGAGAGTGGGAGACAGATGAATAAAATAATGAATAAGGAAGTTTTTGAAGTTGAAGCAGTTCCTAAAACTTTGAATTCCTTTTCATTAGAAGGCTTTCCTTCTTCACCAGGAGGTTTGAGTTGGGATGTTTTACCTTTGATGGACACTTTTTTTGCCCGTAATAGGCTAAATGGCCAGGTGATTAGACGCGAAGGCTCAGAGAAAGCTGGGGGAGGGAATCCACTGGACAGCTGCAGGGAGACAGATGAGAGCCTCCCGTTAAGGCCATCCAGTGTTTCTTTAACGTACACAGGGTATGGCTCTTCGCATACGAGGTCATGGCTTAACGTCCCATCCGATATCATTTATTATGACGCACCTGGCACTTTATCTTAGCAGTTATTGGAGCACTTGATACCACAGCATGACGAATTTCTCTCTCTCTAATCTTGATAGATTATAATATATATAATATAACAATATATATAATCTTCGTTGTGGCCATATTTACGCGCCACGTTGGAGACCGATATACCGTCTCTCAAAAGAAAAGTCCCAATACAACCAGTTTTTCTTCCAGCATTGGAAAAGATCACTGTGACTTCGGTTGAGCACCAGATGAAGTAGTTGTCTTGCGTTTCGGGGCCATGTTGTACGAAAATACGTATCTTTGAACACTGTGAGAGGCACGTGGACATTGAGTCCAACTGAGGGAACAACAGATTCATGTCTCTCATCTCACACTCACTCCGTGGTCACTCATTGAGTGCAATGACTGGCAGAATCGTCAGCACCTTTTATTTGTTTATTTATTCATCATCATCGTCATCTCACAAAACTTGGATATCGAATTTTTTTTACATTTGACCCGCAAAGCTAATAGTTTATCTGCAAGAAATATAAATGATCATTAGATTTCATATATATATATATAAAGTTACGACAGTATTATATATATAATATTTCAACAGTATCTCATATATCGAAAAATTATAGAAAAATTTAAATTATTTGATAATGAAACTCTGCACAACAGTTAAAACATATTGTGTGAAAATAGAAATGAACATAGTAAAAAAAAAGAACACAAAAGTCATATAGATACAGAGTGTCTCAGGATTACCGATTAACATTCTTTAACAAAATAATTTATTGGAACCACTGTAAAGGACATTAGTCAAATAAATACCCGTGGTCTAGTTGCTAAGAGCGTTATGCGCTGATAAGTTGAGGTTTCGGGATTGACCCCAGCCGTAGAGGAGTTTTTTTTTTAAAGAGTTGGATGCACTGCAGTACTTTGCGAAAACTGACATCAAAGAAGTGGACAAGTCTGGACATAATGATTGCGTCATATTTCAAGGACTTTCTGTATTGTAGGCTTGGGGTGATGCGAGGAAAATGGGTAATGCCACTGAAAGTTTAGTTGGACTTGATAAATTTCAGAATTAATTGCCAACGGGTGATGATGCAAATCGTGAGAATATTTCAAAGGTTGTTTTCGAGGGTGATGACGTCAGAATTCAAGATGGTGGGCTTGGAACTTGGAATAATTTCGAGGAAATTATTACTTACCCCACAAATGAGTCATTTATGACAACTGTTGTAAATTATTTAGTGCTCTTATAATAAATGGTGTAACAGGTAAATGAGGAGCAGTTTTCAAAAATCATAAGCAACTTTTGATATTGTCATGATTTATTTGAAGAGAAAACCCGTCTTCTGCTGGCTATTATAAAGCATTGCCGAAAGTCCATTAGACAATATACTGCACTTACAATTCTGTTCCTATTATTATCGAAGTTGAATATTGAAAGTATGTTAGATCAGCATTAGATGCTAATGTTCATGTTGATAGAAGTAAGGAAAAAAATACTGTTTTTGGCTTGTTTTAAATATATTAGAATTTAGTTTCATAGCGAATCTAATAATAAACGAAATCAAAGAAAAATTTTAACAAATGAATATCACAAGTAAAAAAATTATATAACCATAAAATAATAATGCGTAAGATTCCACGATAAACAATCAATATGTGAAATTAAATTTCAGCGTGATGCTTACATTAATTTAAAGTGATAAAAGCCTTCAAAACATCTTGCAATTCCACCTGAAATGCTGCAGAACAATCGAAACGGTCTCCTCCTAACGCAACGTCACGATTTCAACACCCGAGCCCTCTCCCATCTAGAACGCCCTCGTATGGCGTGGTCATTTATTCTGGCATGTGTGTTGCGATTGCCCCTCAGTAAAATAAATGTTCACTTATAGACGTGATTTTGTCAAAAAAATCTTGTGTTCTCTCATTGGAACATCGTCTATAAGTCCTAGCAACCGAATTGAAAAAAATACTTCCTAACAATTTAACAAAAATATCGAAGTATCGTAGGTAAATATATAACTAAGCAGTTATTGCTGTGGGCATTGTTCTGCTAGGAAATCCTGGGTCGAGTCATTCATGTGCAGGAAATTATGACATCTACCACCTACCTAAATATCATTGCAGACATGGTACATCTTTTCATGGCAACTGTATATCCCTCTAATAGTGCCTTCTTTCAGAAGGATAATGCGCATGCCACACTGTCCGGGTTATTCGAGAATGGTTCGTGGAACATGAGAACGACTTTCGGGTATTGCCCTGGCCTCCAAATTCCCCAGACATCAATCCAATCGCGCATCTGTGATTTGTTTTGGAACTGCATATCCGATCTGCGACGGCACTGCCACGTAACTTACAAGAGTTAAAGGATGTACTGGTAACGTGTTGGTACCAGATATCACAAGACACCTTTTGAAATCTTGTAGTGACCATGTCTCTCCGGATAAGAGCTGTTTTGGCGGCATGTAGGTGACTAACATCGTATTAGGCAGTTGGTCATAATGTTTTGGCTCTTTAGTGTATATCATTGTCTTGCTCAGGGGCGTAGCGAAGGGACTATGGTTGTGGGGGAGACAACGAAAATTTTCCGACTTCGAAATCAAATTTTGCCAACTGAGAAAATAAATACTTTACAGAACTTTAATTACACCTTTAGAATTCCGCTTCTTGAGGGGGCGATTTTGCAATCTAGCCATGTTTTTATAAAGTCCCTATTTTCCATCTCCCCTGAATTTGCCAACTCGCTTCAACTGCACAAAATCCAATCCCAATTTTCACAACTCACCTGTATTTTTGAAGTACCTACGAATTTTGCCAATTGTCCTAGATTTTACCAACTCTCCATAATTTTACAGGAAAAATCCAATTTTTACATCTCCTCTGATATTTGCCAAACCTCTTCGAATTTTACAAACTTTCTTTAATTGCACAAAAGCAATCCCAAGTTTCACAACTCGCCTATACTTTACCAAGTGGCTAGGAATATTACCAACTCACCGGCATAATTTTACAGAAAGAAAGAAATCGCAATTTTTACATCTCACCTGAAGTTTGCCAACTTCCCTAGATTTTGCCAACTATCCTAAAATTTGCCAAATTGTCTAGATTTCAAACAAAATCCCAATTTTCACAACTCACCTAGATTTTATAAAGTTCCTTCAAATTTTGCCAACTCCGTTTTACTTGGGGGTGAGCCTCCCCCCAAATTAGACATTAAATAATTTTGCCAGTAGATAAAGCATGAAATTTCATACACCATTTAAAAATCAATGAAAAAAATGATTGTATTGTTCAAGGAAGCCCCGAATTTCTTGCTTAATATTTATGATGATATTTAATTTGATTCATCATAATGTCCCCACCTTCCCCCACTTTTTGAGAAAATCATTTAAGCAAAGTGGTTTCATTTTAGCATGAATTAGAGTATATATAGGAAGTAGCTTTATAAATTTTTTACCCTATTTAATGGCAGATTCTTTTTCTCTAAACATTACTACTGTTTTTCCCTCTCAAGCTAAATTTGACAAACTGTAATTTCCTATGCAAATTATATATAGAAAGGTATTCCTCCCTCCACTGCCTTTATTTGGAGAGGCAAATTAACTTTTTTAGTTGACATTCCTATTATAAACATTAATTTTGATATGTAAGTAATTTTTGGTGTCATGTTCATAATGCTCATTGTGCCACAAGTTTTAATTTCTTATGCTATGATAGTTTCCATCGTTGGAAGTGGACATATCGTTAAAAATGCTTTTTTCGTGGGTGGGGATTTTTTTTACGCGACATTATCAAGTACAAGTTTAATACATTACTCCGATACATTTCTTCCCCCCGGTGGTAGTCGAATTTATTGAAATAAATCTTTAAAGGCATATTTTTTAAGCAGACAAGGGGGGATGAAAAATTAATGTTAATTTATGTAGTAAAATTAATTATCATAAACCTACGTTTGATATCTCATGACTGTTACCTACATTGAAGATGAGGTGGAAAAATTGCATCCCTAAATATGCAAACCAAGATAGTGAAATATAAATAGGAAAATATTTTTCAATATTTGTAAGATTAAATACCAAAGATGGAAACTTGTGGCACAATGAGAGTTATGAACATGATTCCAAAATCAGACGAAGTAAAAATTTTCATAACATTGCTTCCACATATCGATCCGTTATTAGCAGCTTAATCATTTGCAATTATCAAAAATGTGGAAAAATAGTTTTTCTGAAATTGGGCAAATATTGAGAAAGGTAATGCTTTTAAATGTCACTTGGACATAGGTCGGCAGACAAGCCAGCCTATGTCCGTCAAGTGCGCCCTGACATGAGCACTCTCGATGGACACCGTGACCACCTCGCCTGCTACCTCATTGATCGCCTGGAAGCTACTGATTTCGTTAGCGAACTCTTCCGTAATTGGGCACCTGAGGATATAGTGCCCAACATTTGCATCTGGAGCCCCACAGCCGCAGTAACTGTGGGTAGCGATCTTAAACCACTCCAGATATTTGGGGAAACTCCCATGTCCCATCAGGACATGTGTCAAATAATGGTCAGAGGACATCAGGAATAGACTGACTCTTTTCAAGAATGTCTTTGTTTGAAGACCATTCTCAGTCACATCCCAGAGCCGCTGCCACTCAGTAATTACTCTTTGACATAGTATAGACTTCAGGGTAGTTTTGAAGCCTTTACCGCTAACACAGGTTGAGTATTGTTTCCTTCCGAATGGGCCAGTTGGTCTGCCCGCTCGCTCCCCTCATGACCTACGTGTGCCTTGATCCAGGAGAAGGATACTCTGGGCATGTTCTGATTGCCCAGGATGCATCTGATTTCGTTAACTATTTGATGCCTTTTGTTGCATCTTCAAGCGCTTGCAGAGCTGCCTGACTATCCGTGTACAGTCGGATGTCGTTGTTATGACCGCCGTCATTGAGGACCCATTTAAGGGCCTCTCTGATGGCGAGCAGCTCTGCTTGGAAGGCTGAGCCATTATTTGAAACCTTCCTATTATAATCATACACCTTGGCTCCTTGATTGTATATGGTGTAGGCTAAGCCCACACCATCCTCGCTCTTGGGACCATCGATGTATATCTCAGTTCCTAATCCTATGGTAACTCCGTGGACCATGACACACTAAGTCTTCTGGTGGGATGGAGATTCCGTTTAGTGGTATTCGTCTCGTAATCCACAGAGTCATACTGAACTTCGACGAATATTGCTTTCTCCTTAGCCTGCAGGACTCTAAAAATGGTTGCTTCTTTACCGACCGTCAAAAATAGCGGAGGAATCCCTGCTAACACCAGGAGGGCATCTGTAGATGTGGTCCTATAGGCCCTGGTGATTCTCAGTAAAGCTGGTTGTTGGGCCGAAATCAGCTTTCTACACATAATGGAGTGGTGTGTCGGGCGCCGCCAGGCGCCCGCTCCATAGGTTAGGATCTACTCCGTGCCCCTGAGATAAATTTCATTGAGGACTTCGCTTCTGAGTCCCCATGAGACACGAGCCATTCGCCCCAGTTTGCACATGACATTTGTGCATTTTGCTTTGAGATCCTGCAAGTGTGGGATCCAGCTCATCCTCTCATCCAGAGTGATCCCCAAATACTTGATAGTCGTCATATAACGGATATTTTTGCCTTATAATTTAAAAATTGGGTACCTCTTTTTGAGGACACCATCTTTGGCTACCGTCATGGCTGTTGTCTTTGCAAAGCTGAACCCAAGCTTATTGCACAGACACCATCCTTCTAGTACAGATAATGCTGCATTGCCAGCAATCTCCAGTGTTGCTCTGGAGGGTGCCGTTATAACAAGCAGCATATCATCAGCATAAGCCTGGAGCCAGATGCCCTCTGGTAGGGTCAACTCCAGGGAAGTATCGGCGACCAAATTCCAGAGGAATGGCCCCTGTGGGCAGCCTCTTTCCAAGTTTCTTGAGGCTGACCCGCTAGCATGGGAGTAGTTGATCATCCTCTCACTGAGGTAATTGGCCACTTGAACGAAGATGTTCCTAGGACATGAACAATCTTTTAGCCTACTAAGAATAGCAGGCCACCAGACGTTGTCGAAAGCGCCCGTCATGTCCAAGGCTATGAGAGCGGTATGCATCTTGTGCATCTAGTTCACCTTAGTAATATCCACCACTTGTTTGATCGCTGCTGTGGTGGACTGGTCTGCCCTGAACCCAAATTGCTTAGCATTCAGGAATCCATTCTTAGAGCAATGGAAATACATTCTGTTCGTCAGGAGTTTATCTAGTATTTTTCCCAACACCAGCAGCAGACATATTGGTCTGTATGATCTTGAGTCTGCTGGATCCCTGCCTGCCTTGTTAAAAAGGACCAGGTCGGTCTGTTTCCAGGCTTCTGGGAAAATTCCCAGTTTCAAACAGATGTTAAAGAGCTGGGTGAACAGATCTTTATGTTCATTAAATACCTGAGATAATATCTCCATAGTCAGACCATCATACCCCGGGGCTTTACCCTGAGCCATATCTTTGATCACCTCTCCCACTTCCTCTTTCGTGAACGGAACGTCATCTTCCATGTCCGGTGGTAACCTGCTATATTCCAGTAGGAGTTGATGTTGAGTATCATCAGAGCTCCTGTCATCTGTCGGGAATAGATTATCTAATAAAACCTGGATTGTTTCGCCAAAGGAAGAGGTCTTGGATCCCTCTTTTTTGCGAACATATTCAATTTCCAGGGGTTTAATGTCCTTTCACGTAGCCAGCTTGTACTGCAGAGTAAATGGGTTCTGTGCAGAGACATCACTACAGAACTTCTGCCAAGAGGTCAGTTGTGCTTGGCGTATAGCGAGCTTATACTCTACTTGTTCCTCCCTATATATTTCCTCTCTGGAACTTCTGTCCCCATTGCGGCACCTTTGGTAGCTTTTTCTAAGAGCTCTAACCCGTTTTCTCTTAACACTGAGCTCAGGTGTCCACCAGGGCACCGATCTACTGCCTGTTCTGGGTTGCCTCTTAAACCCAAAGGTTGTCTCACATCCAGAGCTTAAACACTCCGTCAGATCTCTGAGGATGTTATTGAGAGATTCACAATCACCAATATCATTGACGCACTGGCTGATCTCCGCCAGTTCCGGTGCAACACAACGCATGAGTGAGTTTGCACCAGTCAGGAGTCCGGCCCACCGCAAAACTTTTTACATAGTGTGGGGGAGGTGTTGTTCCACCCACAAGGAACACGATAGTTATGGTCGCTGTTAGTGATCTTGTCGCTAACGCACCAATCCTGGATCATAGGAAACATCCGAGGCGTTACCAGGGTCAAGTCGATCCAGCTCTGACCACGAGGGCCATGAAAAGCAGCTGGTGTATCCCAATCGTTTAGTAAAAATAGATCAGCAGATTTGATAAAATTCAGTCATTTCTCCTCTGATGTCTTGCCTATTTGAACCCCACAAGGGGTGCTCCGCATTGAAATTACCGCCTATCACTAAGTTCTTAGAGTTGACTCGAGCCAGGACGTTTTGTAACTCGGTCAATGAGTCCTCGATGTTGTTATTCGGAGGACAGTAGATGGAGATGGTATGTAATATTAGTCTCCCATAGCCACTACTACTATAGTATCAGAGTGATATGCCAGGATGACATTCACTTTGGGGTTCAAAACGACAACTCCAGCTTTTGGCTTAGCTCCTGTGATGCAAAATAGCCTGCTGGTCAGAGGGAGCCCCTAATGATGTTCACTGTGCAATAAGGTTCTTGCACTGGAGCAACATCGACTTCTTCTTCTTTTATCTTGTGGCTGAGTTGGGCCATTGCTAAACGCAATGGCCCAACCTGTTCAAGTTAAAGGGAAATAGCTTCACCCTGTTCAAGTTAATCTGGAGAAATTTCAGACTCGTCCTTCGACCACCTGGAAGCCTACTGCCCATAGTCATTACGCTTCCGCAACAACTTCAGTTCTCTACAGTACGACGGGCAATTGCTTTCCATCGCACTGTGGCCAATGTCATACTTGGCCCCGTGATCCTTATTTACATTTTTGCAAACTGTGCACCTAGGCTTCGGCTTCTTGCTCTCCTTGTACGTGCTTGCCCGCGCATTCTGAACACCGTTGCGTCTTTTGAGCACAATCCTTTTGCATGTGCCGAAATGCATAACACTTATAACACCTGAGCACACGGATGTACTCTTTGATATAACACCGCGACCAGCACACGTTAATCTTACCTACTTCGATCAACTTTCTGTGGGAGGCACTACTGGCTTCCAAAACCCAGTGGATGGTGTTGTCCAGTCGTCCTTTTAATGAGAACAGTGGGGCTAGATCTGCGTGTTCGTCATTTAGCCCATTCTGAGTCTGGATGACCTTCTGAAACTCCTCACGGCGGATGTCTTCATCGACTCCATAAACTATGAGTTTTGGCCTTAGCCTCTTGGCTGACTTGGCCTCCAAAACTTCTTTCAGCGCTTCATGGCTGTCTACTGCCTGCTTTAGACAGTCTATGTCATTCTGTGAGCTACATTCAACGATGACACCGTTTACTCTCATCGGCTTAACTGTCATCACTCCGAGATTTAATTCGGAAGGGTTGATGTTGTTCTTTAGGCTGTCCCTAACCTCAATAGCTGTCTTCTCTTTGTTTTTAGAGTAGATCAGTAGGGTATGCCTCTGATAATCTGTTTAGGGGGAGTGGGCTTTTTAGTTGCCACTGAACCACCCTTCTCTAACCCTTGTCCACCAACAGCCTTTGCATAGGTTGGTGGCTTCCCCTTTGTCACTGGGGAACTCACAGCTCTCTCAGTGATGCGCCCTCTCATAGTTGCTATCTGGAGCTCTTGATCGCAGACTATGGTGTGCAGCTTCTTAGCTGCACCAATTACTAAGTCTCTCAGATCATTATCCACTCTATACCGAAACATCGCCACCGCGAGTTCCTCCAGAAGGCTAGCAGCAGTGGCCAGCCTCCCGGAACCCGTCTCGTTTCCATTGGGTTCCACTTCTTTATCTGGGGCCGTCTTATTGTTTGAACTCCCTTCATCTATGCCTTTACTTGGGTAAGGCATAGATGAAGTACTATGTACTATGCTCTATACTTGTTGGAGGCCCATCTCTATCCCCGTCATTGTTCGTGGTGGGAGGGGGAGTCTCTGGGACTTCCTCCACTACCACTTCAAGATCAGAATCCTTTGTGGGCTTGCTGTCTTTTTTACCTCTCCGTCGCGTTTTAGTACCTCCTGATTCCGTCGTTAACTTCGTCAGCTTCATAGTTGTTTAAAGGGTATTCCACCCAGGCGGTCTCCACCCACAACCGAGTCCTACAAGGGGAGGCCTCAGAGCTTGAGTTTAATGCTCGAGGTGCCTCAGAGCTGCTCCCAGGTTATACCCAGACTTCCGATCTCCCCTCGGACCAGAGCATGGCCAAAACCTGGATTGATCCGGGTCCTGGTCCGGACCCAACCCCTATCGTCTGAAATCACTTCCACCTGGTTGGCTCTGCCACTGCCCCTGACCAACCATGGATGCAAGGGTAGGACAGGGGATGCCTCACAAACTGGTTGATCTGAGTGAGCCAGCTCAGACCGCCCATTTTATTGAAGCAGGGGCCAAGGACGGTGTATTGGGTTACCAGCTTTTCTGACCCTCAACCGACAGGATCCCCTTTTCCACGTTACGGGTCTCCACCCACGGTAAACAGGTGGGCCACTCATAGGCGTGGCAACCACGATAAAAACTCCCTCATGCCCAAATGGGCCCATCCTAACCTGCACGACTGGCCTCCATTTCCCTATTAGTTATATTGCTCAATTTTAGCAATCTATGGCCAGTATCCTCTCGAGTCCAGCTTTTTGAAGGTAAGACCACACACCTTGGACGTATAAGGGTGCAGTTTCCGGGTTAAGTCCGTGGGAGCTACCACCCGGAAACGGGAAATTGGCGAAGGAAAAAGGAGGGAGGAGAGGAATCCATGTCCAAAGGACTCCTCTCCTCCCCCGTGTTATAAACTTGCGACCTCAACCTAAACTCGCCGAATGAACAAGAGACCAGTGAACCTGAAAAAGAAAAGTCGGAGAGGAGCCTGTATCCTTGGACACAAGCCTCCTCCCCCAGATAGTAACAGACCTGTAATTTGGGCTCTCCCCTAAGCCTCTTGGCGTCTGCAGGCCTCTAATCCTTTATAATATATTCACATAGCAATCTATTTCCTGATCCTCAGTCCTTATACTGCAGTTCCAAATATTTCTATCGTACTGCCAGCATTGTTTTTCCATATCACTTTTTCCTATTCAACTCAATATCTCGTCATGCTCCTCTATTCCAAACTAACCATCTCCAATCCTCTTCCTATTCTTTAGCCATCTTGTGCGCTTTTGTTTGCACTTTTCTCATTCTCTCCTCCATCTCCCACTTCTCCATCCTTATCTCCTTCATCACCTAATCCGAGTTTTTGTCCTTTCTTACAGCCCACCTCCAGCTGTACTCAACCATAAGGCTGTTGACCTATAGTCAACCGACTACCACACACCTTAGTGCTGCCCTGTGTTGATTGGGAATTCTTAGTCTGGCCTTTCCGTTTTGGCCTGTCCAACATGAGTGACTCTAGTCGGCATTGCAATCGACTTCACTAAGGCACGCAAGCCCTCTTACCACGACAAGGTGATTCCGTTCGAGGGGGTATTCCTTGTGACAGCCATTTACACCATTGTGTGCAAAAAAGTAGCGCTCAGTGGTAAAATACAAGAATGCAAAAACACAAGAATGCAAGATGCTAATCGCCGAAATGTAAAGTTAACCAGCACTTTATGGTCCTGGTCCCGCCAGTCGTTGCTTACAGCGCCCAAAACTGAATTTTGCGATTGGACCAGATGATAAAGGGGCCTCAGACCCTTTTACAAAGTGGTCCAGGAAAGGATCAAGGATTGTTAATCGCTGTTACCATCCCGTGCTGAATGCCACAGCATTTTATTACCGTTAAGTACTGGAACGTAGGTCATGGAGTTGACAGGAACCAATAACAGCTTTACCGTACCCACAATGCATATTAGATTTGAACGTTCTTAAACGTAAAAACAAAACCTCAGTAATTTATTTATATTTGAGAAGAATCTAAAATTCTAGATATTACTCTTAAAAATTCTTGTCTTAACTGCACTGTGCAAAAAAAAAATGTTATACTGAGAAAAATACTTTTAAAACTGTTCGTTGCAATCGTGAGGCTAGCGGTTCCTATCGCTTCAATGCCGCATGCAAAGAACACCTTACAACGTTAAAAGTACAACTGACGCGATCATGCCTTGCCGCTTTATATTTTAGCCACGGCGAGATGAATTTCTTACGGCGACACAGTATTCAGCAAGTTGTACTTGAAATTGTATATCACGTGAGATTAAATGCGAGCAAATATAAACTATATAATTCTCTCCTTTAACATAGCAACACTGAAATTTACAACTGCCCTGAAACTTTTATAAACGATGAATTATGTTAAATAAATCAAACGAATTAAAGGTGTATTCACTTTATACTTACCAAATTTAAATAGATGTACAAATGGGATTTGTGAGGATCCCAATTAAACAATTTTTTATTTTGCAAGCTAATTCTTAATATTTAAATTTCTGGAGGAAACTAACGAAACATTTTAGCTGTTTATAGAGTTCATGCCCATAATGTTTCGCGATATCATTTTTTATGTAGAACTACTTTTTTCCTATCTAGAACTTGTGGCGGAGTAATTTAGCGTAAAACGGTACTGTACCAATATCTTTTCACTGCGCATATACGAAGTTATGATGAGACTCTAGTCCCCCTCTCGGTTTTTGCATTGAGCGCTACTTTTTTGCACACAATGATGTAAATGGCTGTCACAAGGAATACAAGGGCTCAGAAATTATTATTTAAAGTGACCTACTACGTTAGGTCACAAGACCATCCTTTAGAAGACACAGAAGCTTCTCATCAAAGCCATCCAGCGTTTCGTTTGATATGCACAGGTTGTGGCTCTTTCCCCATACAGGTCCATGGTTTAATGTCCCATCTGCTGGATGTCATTCATTCCAGTACATGAGAAATTTACTGATGAAGTGGGCTCATATTTTCTAACTCCCCCAAAAAATTCTTAAAAATTATTAGCGTCAGTTTTGTTTTAATTATTACTAAGAATATAATTGTAGCTTATTTTAAAAATGCGTTAATTTTGTTTCATTTAGCAGTAATTTGAATATAGATTTTAGTTTTTCATTTTTACCACAAAATTAGTAGTATCTTATGGCAACGAACATCTGTTAAGGAAAATTATATTTAATTCCTTTGAACTATTTTTCAAATTTTAAAAATACGCATAGATTAAAAATTCTGCTTTTTTTAACTTTATATTGCTAAATTTTCTACGTATGTTTTACGTGGTTGGCCTTCTCAGGTGAATATAAAATATAAAGAAAATTTCATTCATCGTAGGAAAAAAAAATCCTGGTTAGTCTCAAATGTTTAACTATTGAGATTTTTACCTGCTAACCCCAAACCTGTCCTCTATCTAAAAGGTGACACCAGTGGGCTTGAAAAGGCTGCTATCCATCAGATGAGACATTAAGTCATGGCCCCATGTACAAGAGAGCCATACACTGTGCACATTAAAAACACTGAATGGCCTTGACAGGAGGCTACCATCTGTCCAGTGGGTTCCCTTCCCCCCACCTGAGCCATTGGAGTCCTTTTGAACTGGCCATTTAGCCCATTGTTTGCAAAAAAAAGTACTGTTCAGAGATAAAACATCCCAATGGCTCTCTTGCATATGGGAGCATGGCTCATCGTCCGATATTATTGACTACTACTTTTCTAAGGCTATCAGAAACCACTTTTTCACCGAGGGTCTGGCGAAGTTTTAAGATATAAATCACAAAGTTGTTACAGATCAAAATTTCAGCAAGATCGAAATTGTTTTAAACAGTGGGTGTCACAGTTAACGTTTTTTTCTGTTTCCCTCCTTTAACAGGAAAGGTCGGAGGAAAACACATTTTGTAGCATGTAATGAATATTTTTTTATATTTTCTCCACCAAAGATTAAATTATATAAAATTTTCTTCAAATTTACAATTGCAGCTGTTGTGATTTCTAGATTACTGGTTTTAATCTTAATAAAATACATTTTTTTGGAATAAGAAAAAAAATAGGTAACATAGGAAACAGTTGTTAGCAAGCTCCATTTTTGATATTTCAGTTCCGCTATGGTATATACAACGCCGAAATGAAAAAAAAAATGTGTGTGGGGTGATGCAATCGAGCCGGAGAGAAAGTAAAGGAGCCGAAAGACCTGATTTCCATTGCAGTATAACATTTCTGCCTGTTTTGTCTTTAAAAATTTCTTGAAAAAATCTATGAAATATTCATAAGTTTAGAAATTTTTTGCTTCCATTACCTTTTCTACCATTCTCAAAGGTTGGAGGGGTGCGTACGCCCTTGCCCCCTCTAAATCCGATCTCGTGTAATAAGTCTTGCAAGTTTAAGCAGTGTTCAAATCATAAACTATTTTCAACTATTTATTGGCGACACATATCAATAAAATTTTAAAAATTATGTGAGGCTCTTGTCAGACCTCTGTGGCATGCAGCTGCTTGAGGGGTATTTATTTTTTATTTTATTATGTAATTTTTTTATTAATGTTCCATTTAATCAAATTGACCTACTTGTATGAAAGGTTTGCAGTAATCAAATTAATAATTATGTAATTGAAAAGGTATATAGTACTCTGCTAGCTATTCTATACAGGAATATTCATTACCAATACATTATATATGAAATCGAAATTATGTAAATGCACTTTTCTGAGATATGGAATTAATAGTAGAAGTAATAATTTTCATGATAGAAGCGAGCAAAGCATGTGAAAAATTAGGCTTGATTGTGGCAGTAGGTTTTGAAAGCATCAACATGGTTACCACCCTGCTGTGGCGCCAACACTCCCTTGAAATAAAGAAAGCGCATTAGGGGATCTCTACCATTCTTACCTCTGTGCCATAAATGTATAGCTCTGTTGTTGAAAGTGGCTCAAAATAGATGTTGCCACCAACAAATTCGAAAGAAAAAATCAATTAATTTCTTTGTTTTCACGTGATAAAGCCATTATTCAGTTTGTTGGGAAAAGAGCACGAGCAATTTTGTGGTAATTGAAGTTTTATTTAAACACGAGCGGAGCACGAGATTCTTTTCTCAAACAAAAAGCTTTGAAAAGAGTATATCGGAAGTTATAACATTTACATAACTTTGGTAAGTGGCAATCCTGGTGTGTAGGGAAAAGGGAACTAGAACAGGAAGGAGGAGGAAAAAAACATTGTTCATATTTACAAATCTATTCAATGCGTTCTCATAGGCGCACAAAAACTTCGATCAGACAAGTTAAAATGCCTCAGTATCAACAAAAAACGATCAAGAGCTACGATATATTTGATTTCCCAAAATGGTAATTACCCGAACAACAATCTTTTAAGCGAGTTTTGAACTTGTAACAATTAAAGAATTCCCATATTTCATTAATATTATCAACAGGGTCCCCAATTAAGATTAGTATTTATTTTGTTTCCATTTAGATCAGGGCCGTTTAGATCAACCCAAACTCACTGAAAAGGCACTAAAAAAAACTATATTTCTGAAAGAACAGAAGGGGGAAATTTTCAACTTAAAAACGAAAACATGCATTTCAAAGGAATTAGAAAATAAAAACCACTTTTAAAGAATCAAGGAAATATTTTGATTAGAAAGAAAAACATATATTTCATTTTTTTCACTCATAGTATTCATCATCATCCTCATCCTCAAGCAGCCATGGGCTATGGAGGTCCAACCAGACCGTACAATTTAGTTCTCCAAGCAAGTCTATCCTCAGCTACATCTACTGCATCTGGCCACTGCACACCAATTCTAACAAGGTCCTGTTTGACATTGTCTGCCCATCGCATCCTAGGTCTCCCCTTCTTTCTGAGGCCTTTAGGCACACTGTTCATAACCCTATTCGCCACTCTATAATTATTCATACGGGCAACATGGCCAAACCAGCGGAGTCTCTCTCTGCACAATATGCTGCTTAAAGGAGGTTGCAGACTCCTTTGCCTAACCTCATCATTAGTTACAAAGTTAAACCACCTAATACCCAAGATACTGCGTAAGTATCTAGAATCAAAAGCATCTAGTTTCCTGTTGTCTTGTTTACATAGCGTCCACGTTTCACTACCATAACTAACCCTAGAAAGAACCAAACTATTATACAGCCTAATTTTAGTCTTTAGGTGTATACGCCTATTTCTCCACACTCTCCATAGATTCTTAAAAGTCCCGGCAGCAATCCCTATTCGTCTGTTAATTTCATGCCGCACATCACCATTATCTGTTACATAGCTCCCAAGATAATTAAACTGTGACACCTGCTCAAGACTGCAACCATTCAGATTAACTGAATCACAGCCTGTCTGACCAATTTTCATCACTTTAGTTTTCTCTCTGTTTATAACGAGACCTACTCTACTACGATTCTCATCTACAGCTCGAATGAAAGAGTTCATCTCAACATCATTTGCCAAAAGGGCTAAATCATCAGCATAATCTAAATCAGAAATTTTCGTATCTCCAGCCCATTTAAACTGCCAAAGTCCATTCCCTGTAGTGAAAGCTGTTTTCTCACGGTCTTCAGGACGTATACCAACTTGCCAATAGCCGCTCTTTAAGTCTAATGTTGAATCCATGTTTCTTAAGAAAATCAAGGCCTAATATGCATTCATCGTAGATGTCAGCGATGTAAACAGGATGGTGTACCAGACAGCTACCAACTCGGATGTTAAGTTCTATTTTTCCATGGACTTTTGCACGATCTCCAGTGGCTGTTTGTAGGCTTATTTTAGACTGTGTAGTATTCAAGTTTGGGTGAGGTATTATTTTCTTTATTATATCCGTTCTGAGTAAAGTTACATTTGCACCAGTGTCGACTATCATACGGCAAGGTATTCCATTTATGGCTCCATCAGCTACTAATCCATTATTATCACCATGTAATGTTGAAACGTGGGCGACTTCCCCTGGGGCCAACCAATCAACAGCCAGCCTTTGCCCCGCAAGACTGACTAATTTCTGCTTCCCTGATCCTGTTGTCTAGTTGATGGACTTGGACTCCTCATTCGTTTCCTAGTGCAGTTGGTACGAATGTGTCCGGTCTTGCCACAATTCCAACACTGAAGGTCTGATGTAGTTTTTGAAGAAGAACCTCTTATGTCTTTCAAAACGGATAGCATCGCTTTAGTTAGTTCTTTCATTTCATTATCCTTTTCTACAGTTTCTTCTGCACTCACAAATCTCACTGTGCGTTTGTTCGCTCGGGAGGAAAGCCTAGAGCACTCGTATTTCATAGCATGTACCACAGCTGACTTTAAGGATTCACCTTCCAACATCCTCAGAGATTGCTGAGTGTCAGGGTCAGCAACAGCATCAATAAATTATAATTGAGCTAAATTATCTTGAATTTCTGGTGGACAGTTACTATAAGCCAATCTAGCTAGACGCTCAATATCACTAGCAAGCTCTTGCAAAGTTTCACCATTTTTCTGCATGCGATGTTTAAATTGAGTCACGCAATATTGTTTTAAATAACTATCACCAAACCTTAGTTCTAATGCAGAAACTAGACTTTGATAATCAAGTCGTTTTTCTTCTGGAACAGACTGCAAAACTTCCGCAGCAGAATTTCTTAAGGAATCTTCAAGAAAACTGGCCTTTTGGAATTCATTCCACTCATTGGCTGTAGCGATAACTTCGAATTGTGTTTTAAATACTGTCCAAGATTATCATATGTAGAAGGTTTAGTTGTATTTTTAGCGATATGTGTAATAACATTATTTCCACTAGAATTATTAATCACAAGCAGAAGGTAACATTTCATTTCTCAAAATCTGAAACTGGCGTTCACAATCAGTTTTTACAATTTCAATTTCATGTTTATAATCTAACTTAACACTAATAAGATCATCTTTTACACTATTTAGTTCGGTCATAATGTCCTTACACTTATCAGAAATCTTATCAATTTGAGAAGCCACTTCAGCTCTCATCTCAGTATTTTGTGCGGCCAGGTCACCTATTTTATTTCTCAACTCATTATTTTGTGCGGCCATATCGGCTTTCAAGTCATCTTTTTGAGAAACTATCTCAGTTCTCAACTCATTATTTTGACTTTTAATGTCATTCATTTGTGTAGCCATATCGGCTTTCATATCAGTCATCTGCGTAGCCATATCGGCTTTCATATCAGTCATCAGCTTTATTAACTCATCCATACTTCTAGTGAAAGGCATTCAATTAAATTATCCCACTCCTGACACCAAATGTTGCGGATTACACAAAAACGGATAGCCACTGAGCGTGAGTATTAAAAGCTATATTTTGAAACCAAATTAAATACAAGGCAAATTGTTACAAAGAATATATGGACGAAGTATCTTATACACAAATCAACTACTAACATGCACAAGTCATCAACCTTCCTGCACAGAGTACACAACATCAGCTCTGTCTATTCCACTAAATATTACCTTTTTACTCGATTACCATGTCGCTTGAACATCTTCATACACAAACAAATTCTCCTGTGCTAGTTCGCTAACTCACACTAGCAGAACCATACGACCGTCAGCGTACACGTCACATAAAAGATACCACTTTTATACTTCCCGCGTACACAACACAAAGAGAGTTCTTTATACTTAACGCGCACTGTCTCAGAACAGCTAACCGTCCATTTTCGAACTCTAGACCGTTGGAAACACGACCGTTACACGCTCCACTGTTCTTCTTCAAATTCTCCCAAAGTTCTTATTCGTTGGCTGATACTTTTTGCTTTCGGTTGCCAGATTCCTTCTGTCGTAACAATATGTTATCGCATGTCAATAATAAAATTATTACCTAATACCTGAATATTTCAATTATTTTTATTTCAACACAAATTGAAAAAAAAAAGTTTTTCCCGATAATTATTCATCTAATGGAGTTATTTTTAACCTAAAAAAAGTCGTACCCTGTGTATTGATGTGTCTCGTCTTCCTCACAAATTTTGTCTATAGCGTATTATACTGACAGGTTCCTGTCAGACTTCTCTGAGAAGAAGATGTTTGAGAGATAATTTATTTTTATTTTCATTTCATTCTTTAAGCCACATTCAGTTATTTTTTTAACGGTATCAACTACCAATGTTTTTAACATCGATGATGGAGTAATGTCAACCGAAAAAAAATTGTTTCCACTTTCGGCACAAACCGTGCATCATAAAAATCAGAGAATGTGTTGCAAGTTCTGACGACCGTTTATTATTATATAAACCGACAAATTATATACCGTTATATAAACCGACAATTTATTTGCAACAAATTTAATAGAATTCAAAACAGAGTTTGAGAAGCCTGGTTCCAGCTTAATTGATTCGTAACACTTCCTCAGTGTCTGCTTTGTTGGGAAGTAAAATACTTTTTGTAAGGAATTGTAGGCTTTAGGGCTTACAAGACATATAGCAGCAGTGCTAAATTTCTATCTGAAACACCCTTGACGTCTTCAACTGTGAAGAAATGAATATGAAAATGATAGCTGGAACCATACCTTTTACGTAACCTAAAACATCTCTTAGGTTATGTTTTATATTGGCCCTTTTGGAGTATTTTCTTTTCGTGTAGTGTAGTTTACAATGGAGAGATTTTTTCCCCATGTTTTTGGTGTGATAATCCTCCTGCAAGGAGTGTGCAGTTTTAGGGTACTGCAACCTACATAACCAATATTAGATTTGGTGCTGTCAATGGCAAAATGAGATGAATCAATATCTTCCACAGAAGATGCAGTTGTGCCTGAAGCAGATACAATTGGAGATAACTATTGGTGATTTCTTTCACAGAATTCCTAGCTATCCTTTCCTGCAGTTTTTGCTGTATCAAAGACACGTTCATTCTTCTTCGTTTATGATCTGGGAAAAGTAAAAAAAAATATCGATGTATTTTAACGAAATCTGAAAAGATTTGCAAATGCATAGGCAATACACAGAAAAATAAACAATTTCTCAAAGCATATGTAAATAACCATTTATACGTCAGTGTATAATTTAGGAACATAGACTTGCAAATATTGTCATAAAAATTACATTGATGTGCTATCTTCAATTTTTGTTTTCAATTGCAGCTAATGCAGAATATTCCCTCCTCCTCTTAAATATGGAGGGATATAATGATTAATTTAGGAAAGTAGAGGGATATAATGATTAATTTAGGAAAGTAGAGGGATATAATGATTAATTTAGGAAAGTAGAGGGATATAATGATTAATTTAGGAAAGTAGAGGGATATAATGATTAATTTAGGAAAGTAGAGGGATATAATGATTAATTTAGGAAAGTAGAGGGATATATTGATTAATTTAGTAAAGTAGAGGGATATAATGATTAATTTAGGAAAGTAGAGGGATATAATGATTAATTTGGCAATGTCCAAACAATTGGGCAAAGATGCATTCTAAATCCAAATAATTGTGAATGTAATCGAAACTCATCTCATGTTTTTTCTACTGTATATTTCAGCTTAGTTTTGCATGGCATTTTAGTAAAATCTTTAAACCTGCCATTGAGCTAGTTTTGAAGATTACTTTCCAATCAAATATGAAGATAGTTCTTTCAAATTAGGTTTCCATATATTGGTGCAAAATGTGAGAAATTATTGTTCCAGAAATACAAATGAAACACTTTTGGCAATTGTGAACTTGTAAACACTTTCAGTGAGAAAATGAATATATTTTTGATATTTAATTTAACTGTTTCGTGTAGCATGCCATTAATTGTAAATATTTGCAAGGGACTTGTACATAAATGATTTTGAAATGATGCCTTGGGGAATGCATTAATAACTGAATAGATGGTGTAGTATAAGGTCGTCTTTGCAATAGGAATTGATGTCAAACTGTAAAATTATTTGTGATATAATCTGGTATATTGTCTGTGGTTTCATATTGTTTCATGTCATGTATTTTGATCTTGGTTTGAGGAGACAGTTGGAGAGACTGGTTTTTAAAGGAAGAGCAGTGAATACAAATTTAAACAACTTTAATGATGCATAAATGTATTGAAATGAAGCAAACGTATAATTCCTGCATATGTATTTCTTACTGATGTGTTCTCTAAACCATGGCCCTTCATCTTTTATATGATGCCATACATAACATATTAAACGTCATTTTATCAAAACTCACAATGTTCGAAAATGCAATAAAATAGGATTAGATAAATGATGTTCTCATAGCTGAAAGCGTCAATAAAAAGCAAAAGATATATATATATTTATACACCATGTATTTAAAGATATATATTTCCTTACCTGTTGACTCAAATATTATGGGGAAGCAGTGGGTACAAGTGTAACCATCTTTAATGATGCATAATCACACATACTAAAATAGAGTGAACATAGCCTATAATTCCTGTACAGTTCTTCTGCTGATTTGGCAGCTAAACCAGGCACTCAGCAAGCTGCACCCATTACTGAAACTAAAAGTATAGAGGAAATTTATTTATATTGTGAAATGGTGAATTTTGAAGATGGACCAACCTACACCTAATGGACAATATCAAAAGTCTGAAATTAAAATAATATTTAAGCTGAATATGTCATGTCATGGCCAGCATTTTAAAACTATTACAGATGGGTCAAATTAGTTACTTTAAATGCATACATACATAGGGGCGTAGCGAAGGACTGTGGTTGGTGGGGGGGAGAAATCAAAAATTTTCCAACTCGAAATTAAAATTTTGACAACTGAGCAAACTTACTTAGATTTTGCTCCGGGGGGAGGGGGGGGTTCAGGCAATTTTCACAACCCTCCACCATTTTGCCATTTGACTTCCAATTTTACTAACAATAATTTCACAGAAATAAATCTCTCGTCTGAATTGTAGCGAGTCAGTGTGAATTTTCCCTTCATTTGATCAACTCTCCTTAATTTCACGAAACTAATCCCAATCTTTACATCTCTCCTAAATTTGCCAAATCACTTCAAACTCCCCAAGATTTTGCCAAGTTTTCTCGATTTTAGTTAACTATCCTGAATTTCACAAACCCAATCCCAATTATCACAACTCGCCCGTATTTTCCAAGTGGATTCGAATTTTGCCAACTGCCCTACATTTTGTTAAGTTTCCTCAATTTGTCCAACACTCCTTAATTTCACAAAAAAATCTCAATTTTCACAACTCGCCTATATTTTACCAAGTGGATTCGAATTTTGCCAACTACTCTAGATTTTGCCAACTCGCCGTAAATTTACAGAAAAAAATCGCAATTTTTACATCTTCCCTGAATTTGCCAAGTCACTTCCAATTTTATCAACTCTCACAACTGCACAATAAAGCACAATTTTCACAACTCCCTTGTATTTTATCAAGTGGCCTCGAATTTTGCCAACTCCCCTAGATTTTGCCAAGAGTTCTTGGTTTTTCCAACTCTCCTTATTTTCACAAAATCAATCCCAATTTTTACAACTCACCTGTACTTTACCAAGTGGTTTCCAGTTTTCCCAACTACCCTAGATTTTGCCAAGTTTTCTCAATTTTGTCAACTCTCCTTAATTTCACAAAAACAATCCCAGTTTACACAAATCGTCAGTATTTTACCAAGTGGTTTCGAATTTTGCCAACTGCCCTAGATTTTGTCATCTCGCCACAATTTTACAGAAAAAAATCTCAATTTTACCTCACACCTGATTCTTGCAAAGTCACTCTGAATTTTGCCAACTCCCCCAAGATTTGTCAACTCTCCTAGATATTGCGAAGTCAACTCTCCTAGATATTGCGACACACCATGATTTTGGAGAAAAAATATTGCAATTCACCTGAATCATCTCACCTGAATTTTGTCAACTCTCCACGATTTTGCCAAGTCACTCCGAATATTGCCAACTGCCCCTAGATTTTGCCAACTCGCCATAGTTTTACAGAAAAAATCTCCAAATTTTTCACATCTAACCTAAATTTTGCCAACTACCCACGATTTTGCCAAGTCACTCCGAATTTTTCCAACTCCCCAAGATTTTGCCAAGTTGTCCCGATTTTGCCAACTTCCCAAGATTTTACCAAGTCACTCGGAGTTTTGTGAACTCCTCAAGATTTTGCCGAGTTGTCTCGATTTTGCCAACTCACCTGTATTTTAGTAAGTGGCTTCGAATTTTGCCAACTGCTCTAAATTTTGCCGTCTCTTCATTTTCCAAACTGCCTTGATTTGCCTCGATTTTGACAATTCCCCTTAATTTTCCAAAAAGAAAAAAAAATTAAATTTTCACAACGCACCTAGATTTTACGAAGTTGCTCCGAATTTTGCCAACTCCGAGTTACTTTTGGGGGTAGCCTCCCCCCATCCCTCCATGGCTACGGCCCTGTACACACACACACACACACTTCTTGCAATAATTATATTTACTTGTTTCATAATTTGAATACTAAAAATCAAAGTACTAGTTTGGTGATTTCAGAATTGGCTAAATGAACCATAATCTCTAACCTAAAACAATAACTTTTTTAACTGAAATACTGTAACTGAAGACAATAATTAGTTTAATGCATAAAAGCAATTTAACTGAAATACTATATGTAATTTAATTTGCTATTACACCAAAAATTACGAAATAATTGGATTGAGAACTAAAATTTACATATTTTTCCAACGGTAAATTTATCACATGGCCAAAATGAAATGCATACATTATTGTTAAAATATTTTTCACTTGACTATATAAAAATATATATCCCCCCCCTCAACCATGTGTTTGCCACAGAGTTTATACGCTGTAGTACTTCTTTGGTAGTCTGTGAGGAAGGCAAGACCTCAACAGAAAGACAACACAAATATCGATGTGTTACCTAGGGATCGAACCCAGGTTTCTTCGACTATATATACAGGGTGATTCAAAACTTATCGTTCAAATTTCGTGGGGAGGTAGGGAATATGTCAGGAAACCGATTTCACGTAGGAGAGTATGTCCGCAAATGTACGCATGCGTATATAGAGGGCGCTGTGTGTACCCAACCAGTGTACAGCTCGCCCGACCACTCCCGCTGTCATCAGTGTACGAGCTGACTTACTACTGATACGATGAATTGTTTTACGCATCAAGAGCTAGCGGATATGCATCTCGCATATGGGGCAGCTGGCGAAAGCGGCCGCGGAGCTAGGCAAGTGTACGAAGACCGATACCCCAACAGAAGAATACCGCAGCATCAAATGTTTGCATGTGTCCATCGCAATCTGCGCGAACGTGGTTCACTGCGCAGCAGTCAATACTTATGACTCACTACTATTTTGAAATATTCCAGCTTCACTATTTAAATAGTGATGAAACATTGCTTAAATTCGAGATTAAAGCAGATTTCATTATTATCTTAGATTAATCTGCAATGAAATACATATTTTACAGTTTTTAGAGCTCCGAATTTATATTCCAATTGACTTTGGAATTTCTCTAAAATTTGTAACGGGCAGTGTAAACTTATACATTCCCTGCGTGTACTTATTCCTTTCCCTGTAATCCTCTATTACAGTGCTTCTCAACCCATTATGTTCACGTACCCCCTGGAAATGTGTATGTAACTGGCGTACCCCTTGTATAGATCATAAAACTATAGTTATAGTATAACAATGGGAATAAAATAAAAAATATATATCAATGGTTCTCAACCTTTTATGCTTCGCGTACCCCCTGGAAATGTGTATGTAACTGGCGTACCCTTTATATAGATAGATAAAACTATAGTTATAGTATAACAATGGGAATAAAATAAAACATATATATCAGTGGTTCTCAACCTTTTATGCTTCACGTACCCCCTGGAAATGTGTATGTAACTGGCGTACCCCTTGTATAGATAATAAAATTATAGTTATAGTATAACAATGGGAATAAAATAAAACATATATATCAGTGGTTCTCAACCTTTTATGCTTCACTTACCCCCTGGAAATGTGTATGTAACTGGCGTACCCCTTGTATAGATAATAAAATTATAGTTATAGTATAACAATGGGAATAAAATAAAACATATATATCAGTGGTTCTCAACCTTTTATGCTTCACTTACCCCCTGGAAATGTGTATGTAACTGGCGTACCCCTTGTATAGATAGATAAAACTATAGTTATAGTATAACAATGGGAATAAAATAAAACATATATATCAGTGGTTCTCAACCTTTTATGCTTCACGTACATCCTGGAAATGTGTATGTAACTGGCGTACCCTTATATAGATAGATAAAACTATAGTTATAGTATAACAATGAGAATAAAATAAAACATATATATCAGTTGTTCTCAACCTTTTATGCTTCACTTACCCCCTGAAAATGTGTATGTAACTGGCGAACCCTTTATATAGATAGATAAAACTATAGTTATAGTATAACAATGGGAATAAAATAATACATATATATCAGTGGTTCTCAACCTTTTATGCTTCACGTACCCCCTGGAAATGTGTATGTAACTGGCGTACCACTTGTATAGATAGATAAAACTATAGTTATAGTATAACAATGGGAATAAAATAAAACATATATATCAGTGGTTCTCAACCTTTTATGCTTCACGAACCCCCTGGAAATGTGTATGTAACTGGCGTACCCTTATATAGATAGATAAAACTATATTAATTGTATAACAATGGGAAAAAAATAAAACATATATTATGGGTTCTCAACCTCTTATGCTTCACGTACCCCCCTGGAAATGTGTATGTAACTGGCGTACCCCTTGTATAGATAGATAAAATTATAGTTATAGTATAACAATGGGAATAAAATAAAACATATATATCAGTGGTTCAACCCATTATGCTTCACGTACCCACTGGAAATGCGTATGTAACTGGCGTACCCCGTGTAAAGATAGATAAAACTATAGTTACCGTATAGCAATGGGAATAAAATAAAACATATATATCACTGGTTCTCAACCTTTTATGCTTTACGTACCCCCTGGAAATGTGTATGTAACCGGCGTACCCATTGTATAGATAGATTAAACTATAGTTATTGTATAAGAATGGGAATAAAATAAAACATATATATCAGTGGTTCTCAACCTTTTATGCTTCACGTACCCCCTGGAAATGTGTATGTAACTGGCGTACCCTTATATAAATAGATAAAACTATAGTTATAGTATAACAATGGGAATAAAATAAAACATATATATAACTGTGGTTCTCAACCTATTATGCTTCACGTACCCCCGGGAAATGTGTATGTAACTGGCGTACCCCTTGTATAGATAATAAAATTATAGTTATAGTATAAAAATGGGAATAAAATAAAACATATATATCAGTGGTTCTCAACCTTTTATGCTTTACGTACCCCCTGGAAATGTGTATGTAACCGGCGTACCCATTGTATAGATAGATTAAACTATAGTTATAGTATAACAATGGGAATAAAATAAAACGTATATATCAGTGGTTCTCAACCTTTTATGCTTCACGTACCCCCTGGAAATGTGTATGTAACTGGCGTACCCTTATATAAATAGATAAAACTATAGTTATAGTATAACAATGGGAATAAAATAAAACATATATATTAGTGGTTCTCAACCCACTATGCTTCACGTACCCACTGGAAATGTGTATATAACTGGCGTACCCCTTGTAAAGATAGATAAATCTATAGTTATAGTATAGCAATGGGAATAAAATAAAACATATATATCAGTGGTTCTCAACCTTTTATGCTCTACGTAACCCCTGGAAATGTGTATGTAACTGGCGTACCCCTTGTATAGATAATAAAACTATAGTTATAATATAACAATGGGAATAAAATAAAAAATATATATCAATGGTTCTCAACTTTTTATGCTTCACGTACCCCCTGGAAATGTGTATGTAACTGGCGTATTCTTTATATAGATAGATAAAACTATAGTTATAGTATAACAATGGGAATAAAATAAGACATGTATATCATTGGTTACCAACCTTTTATGCTTCACGTACACCCTGGAAATGTGTATGTAACTGGCGTACCCCTTGTATAGATAATAAAACTATAGTTATAGTATAACAATGGGAATAAAATATATATATATATCAATGGTTCTCAACCTTTTATGCTTCACGTACCCCCTGGAAATGTGTATGTAACTGGCGTATTCTTTATATAGATAGATAAAACTATAGTTATAGTATAACAATGGGAATAAAATAAGACATGTATATCAGTGGTTCTCAACCTTTTATGCTTCACGTACCCCCTGGAAATGTGTATGTAACTGGCGTACCCCTTGTATAGATAATAAAACTATAGTTATAGTATAACAATGGGAATAAAATAAAAAATATATATCAATGGTTCTCAACCTTTTATGCTTCACGTACCCCCTGGAAATGTGTATGTAACTGGCGTACCCTTTATATAGATAGATAAAACTATAGTTATAGTATAACAATGGGAATAAAATAAAACATATATATCAGTGGTTCTCAACCTTTTATGCTTCACGTACCCCCTGGAAATGTGTATGTAACTGGCGTACCCCTTGTATAGATAATAAAACTATAGTTATAGTATAACAATGGGAATAAAATAAAACATATATATCAGTGGTTCAACCCATTATGCTTCACGTACCCACTGGAAATGCGTATGTAACTGGCGTACCCCGTGTAAAGATAGATAAAACTATAGTTACCGTATAGCAATGGGAATAAAATAAAACATATATATCACTGGTTCTCAACCTTTTATGCTTTACGTACCCCCTGGAAATGTGTATGTAACCGGCGTACCCATTGTATAGATAGATTAAACTATAGTTATTGTATAAGAATGGGAATAAAATAAAACATATATATCAGTGGTTCTCAACCTTTTATGCTTCACGTACCCCCTGGAAATGTGTATGTAACTGGCGTACCCTTATATAAATAGATAAAACTATAGTTATAGTATAACAATGGGAATAAAATAAAACATATATATAACTGTGGTTCTCAACCTATTATGCTTCACGTACCCCCGGGAAATGTGTATGTAACTGGCGTACCCCTTGTATAGATAATAAAATTATAGTTATAGTATAAAAATGGGAATAAAATAAAACATATATATCAGTGGTTCTCAACCTTTTATGCTTTACGTACCCCCTGGAAATGTGTATGTAACCGGCGTACCCATTGTATAGATAGATTAAACTATAGTTATAGTATAACAATGGGAATAAAATAAAACGTATATATCAGTGGTTCTCAACCTTTTATGCTTCACGTACCCCCTGGAAATGTGTATGTAACTGGCGTACCCTTATATAAATAGATAAAACTATAGTTATAGTATAACAATGGGAATAAAATAAAACATATATATTAGTGGTTCTCAACCCACTATGCTTCACGTACCCACTGGAAATGTGTATATAACTGGCGTACCCCTTGTAAAGATAGATAAATCTATAGTTATAGTATAGCAATGGGAATAAAATAAAACATATATATCAGTGGTTCTCAACCTTTTATGCTCTACGTAACCCCTGGAAATGTGTATGTAACTGGCGTACCCCTTGTATAGATAATAAAACTATAGTTATAATATAACAATGGGAATAAAATAAAAAATATATATCAATGGTTCTCAACCTTTTATGCTTCACGTACCCCCTGGAAATGTGTATGTAACTGGCGTATTCTTTATATAGATAGATAAAACTATAGTTATAGTATAACAATGGGAATAAAATAAGACATGTATATCATTGGTTACCAACCTTTTATGCTTCACGTACACCCTGGAAATGTGTATGTAACTGGCGTACCCCTTGTATAGATAATAAAACTATAGTTATAGTATAACAATGGGAATAAAATATATATATATATCAATGGTTCTCAACCTTTTATGCTTCACGTACCCCCTGGAAATGTGTATGTAACTGGCGTATTCTTTATATAGATAGATAAAACTATAGTTATAGTATAACAATGGGAATAAAATAAGACATGTATATCAGTGGTTCTCAACCTTTTATGCTTCACGTACCCCCTGGAAATGTGTATGTAACTGGCGTACCCCTTGTATAGATAATAAAACTATAGTTATAGTATAACAATGGGAATAAAATAAAAAATATATATCAATGGTTCTCAACCTTTTATGCTTCACGTACCCCCTGGAAATGTGTATGTAACTGGCGTACCCTTTATATAGATAGATAAAACTATAGTTATAGTATAACAATGGGAATAAAATAAAACATATATATCAGTGGTTCTCAACCTTTTATGCTTCACGTACCCCCTGGAAATGTGTATGTAACTGGCGTACCCCTTGTATAGATAATAAAACTATAGTTATAGTATAACAATGGGAATAAAATATATATATATCAATGGTTCTCAACCTTTTATGCTTCACGTACCCCCTGGAAATGTGTATGTAACTGGCGTATTCTTTATATAGATAGATAAAACTATAGTTATAGTATAACAATGGGAATAAAATAAGACATGTATATCATTGGTTACCAACCTTTTATGCTTCACGTACCCCCTGGAAATGTGTATGTAACTGGCGTACCCCTTGTATAGATAGATAAAACTATAGTTATAGTATAACAATGGGAATAAAATAAAACATATATATCAGTGGTTCTCAACCTTTTATGCTTCACGTACATCCTGGAAATGTGTATGTAACTGGCGTACCCCTTGTATAGATAGATAAAACTATAGTTATAATATAACAATGGGAATTAAATAAAACATATATATCACTGGTTCTCAACCTTTTATGCTTTACGTACCCCCTGGAAATGTGTATGTAACCGGCGTAATCCTTGTATAGATAGATAAAACTATAGTTATATTATAACAATAGGAATAAAATAAAACATATATATCAGTGGTTCTCAACCTTTTATGCTTTTTGTACCCCCTGGAAATGTGTGTGTATCCGGCGTACCCCTTTTATAGATAGATAAAACTATAGTTATAGTATAACAATGGGAATAAAATAAAACATATATATCAGTGGTTTTCAACCTTTTATGCTTCACGTACCCCCTGGAAATGTGTATGTAACTGGCGTACCCCTTGTAAAGATAGATTAAACTATAGTTATACTATAACAATGGGAATAACATAAAACATGTATTGTTACTAGATCTAGCGACTTTTGTGCTCTCACTCTTGTGCGTACCTCAAATAACTTTACCGCCTACCCCACATTGAGAACCCCTGTTCTATTAGATAGACGATATGTCCAGGATAAATATTAGTAATTGACTGCACAAATGTAAACAGTACTATATTCAGATACAAGAAAGAATAAGCCGCTTTATGCTGTACGACCATAAATAAAATAATCAGTTTATGTTTACGAAGCAACAAATATTATGTAACTGTGCTTGAATCAGTATTGGTTACACTTAATAAATGTAAGAACAGAATAAGTTACACATAACTATTGTACATACAACATAATTTAAGAAAACAATGAAATAGAATTAGGAAGAGAAAGCACATTGAAATCACAGGACATCGCCATCTTTGATTTTTCGGTACAACCAATAGTTGCACCAGATTGAATTTAATATATATAAACAGACTTACCTCGGAAATAATGGTCCATTGACATCATCGAGAAGAGACTTGTTCGATATATCCGTACCAAATATCGCAATGTTCTTTATTAACTGATTGGGATAATTATTCTACTTGTGATACACTAACAACCAACTCTTCGACACTCTGAACTCTTAACAGCGAATGAAGCCTATCCTCCATTGTCCTTGCAGTACACCAACACACAACGATCTATGATGGCGTTAGTTATGTGTTTGCGAGCCTTACATTCTTTATCAGTTTAATATCCTTTTGGGGAGATGCGAAGTCAACAATCAGAATGAGTGTTGCTTATGAACGGTGAAGTCACGTTTTGCTTAGTTCGTCAAATTGACATAGCTCTTTCTCGTAAACCCTAAAGGAGCATGGTTAGGTTCTGTGTAAGCCAGTTATGTAGGCAAGGATTATGATATCCTTTCGCCGAGTTTTGAGGTCTGTAAAGCGATTTCTGTACGGGAAAGTTCAGATTTCCACCTCATTATATGAATGCCTGCAAAAGCAAAGCAGCATTCAAGTTTTATTAAGCTGATTGGGGAAAATCTCTAAGAAACATCGATAAAACCATTTCATCCAACGAAGTGTTGAGCGCAGCTAAGACCCACAGAATGGAGCACATTCCCCTGTAATATGTATGGGTGAATGTAAATAAACAGTGTGTCATTCTCTACTCAGTGCATTGGACATGTATTTCTTTCGTCGAAGGCACGGCACGTCTGATGCACACTTAAACACGGGTGTAAAAACCCGCGAATATGTGATTTCACCCACAGTAACTGGTGACGATTAATTAACAGAGAAATTTAAAGGAAGTTCGGGAGTGGTTCACCACTCGTCTACCACATGACAGAGGCCCTCTTTGAGGGTGTGGCCTCCGGCCATTATGTTAATTCGGCTTTGACCACATTGAATCATCAAGCCTGGAACGACGGCCACAGAAATAAGAATTGCATGATAGATATAACTCATGACAGAGGCCCTCTTTGAGGGTGTGGCCTCCGGCCATTATGTTAATTCGGCTTTGACCACATTGAATCATCAAGCCTGGAACGACGGCCACAGAAATAAGAATTGCATGATAGATATAACTTTTCATTCATTTTACTCCGTGGAATAGGAACAATAGATTTTAATAGAGTTTTATCATCACAATCATAATTTTATAGATTCTGAGCGTACACAAATATTTTCGCTTTGTTAAAAGAACTGAAAGTCGAATGAAATCACCCTTGGGGTCTCACGCTGCCCTTAAAATACAAGTTGGGGACCACTGATGCGGAGAATTAGTTCGAGGAATAATAAAAATATCATTAAAGTTGCCTAACAAAGCATAATTCTAAAAGTGAATAAAAATGAAAGGAACTTTTCTGTTATTTTTGTTTCATTTAAGTGTTTGTGTTTTGTGCGACAGAACACAAACTAAATAAATGAATAATATATTTCCTTTTAAAATTCAATGTCTCTTTCAGAAATAAGTTTACCTTTTTCAGAAATTGTTTCAGAAAGGAACCGAATTCCAGGCTTAAACTAATAAAAATACGCTTCTTTAAACATCCGTGTTCAGTGTTCTCTTCGTGTGATGTTAAATGGAACTAATTTGTACCAGGACTCGATAAATGTCGGAGAGCAAAATGTTGACACAACAAAAGGAGACTCGTCTTCAGTGTGGATTTTATCCAAGGAATCATTTGCAAAGTGTTTTCACTGCAGCGAAAACTTCGCAGAAAGGGGAGCATTGTTCGTTCAACATAATGCATATGGTTAACATAATAAATGAGTTGATAACAAGGAATGGATAATGAGAGGAATGAACGCATGAAAAAGAAGAAGCTCGGAAAAATCCTCTTTTGAAAATGCTATCTTTGGTTCAGCGATTAATTTAAAAGTGAAATATAGTTTCGGAAGTGCCATCACATGGGTTTTAAATCCAGCTCGTTACTAATCCGAAGAGTTTTAAAAGGTACAGTTATCTTCAAATGGATCATAAAGACATTGTCGTAAAAATCGAAGCCTCAGTAATCCGATTACACTTTATAGCGAGTCAAGACTGAATTGCGAGCTTTTTCTTTAATTTGGTGAAATATAATGGGTAACGTAAGTAGTCTAGGCAGAGAGTCAGAAGTTAGGTTCCTCCCCGCACGCCCCCACCACCCCTACGCCAGCAGCTGATGTTGAAGTCGAATGGGTTGACATTTATAACCGCTTAAAAATTATTTATTAGCCTTTTCACTGTTGTAGTAAGCCCTATTCATTGTAATGCGCAACTGCAGATCCGATTGAACCGTGAGAAAAAAATTTTAAGCCCCTCTGGCATTCAGCAGATTCGTTTGAAACAGCCGAACGGGTTGACATTTATAACCGGTTAAAAATTATTTATTAACCTTCTCACTGTTGTGGGAAGCCCTATTCGTTATAATGTGCAGCTGCAGTCCCGATTGAACCGTGAGAAAAAAAATTAAGCCCCTCTGGCATTCATTAGAAATGTATGCAAGCAGCCAAACGGGTTGACATTTATGACCGCTTAAAAATTATTTATTAACCTTCTCATTGGTGTGGGAAGCCCTATTCATTATAATGTGCGCCAGCAGATCCGATTCAACCGTGAGAAAAAATTTTATCAGAATGTTTTGTTATTGCAAGAGTGAGGTCCCCCACCCACCCTTCGCCATCAGCTGATGTTGAACGGCTGACATCGCTTTTAAATTATTCTTCTCATTTGTGAGGGAAGCCCCCCTGTGGCATTCATAAGAATAAAGGATTGGCCACCGGCAGAAAGAGCCTACAGCTAGGTTGACATTTATGACTGAACTCGTTGGTGAGAAAAGTTTTTTAGCCGTACTCTAACGTAGGTATTCATTAGAATGTGTGTGTCAGCAGAATATAGCTTCCGTCAGAATCAAAGACGGCATTGTTAAAGCCTCCCAGTATCAAATCCTTTCAGGTATGCGCGTTCAGCTCTGAAAAAAAAAATTACGCTTAGAGAAGAAAAGGAATTCTATGCCACGATCGGCGAAACCTGGACGCTTCAGATGATGATCCATTCTTTCGTTTAGAGAGGTATTTCAAAGGCCTCCTAATAATGTGTGGTGACGTTAATATTTGGGACCCCTCAAATCCTTTCAGATATGGGTTGGTCAATAACGGGTGCCCAGAAGAAGTCAAGCCACTGGTGACATTTATGACGACTGAAAATAATTTGCGACTTTATGAAAGAAATCGAGATTAAAGCACCAAGAAACGGGATGAGACTATCAATAACGGTTTGGATAAAAAAAATATCACGTCAGTTTTATTAGGATCTAAAAAATAGTTGTAGCTTTTGACTACGAATGAAACCCTTTGTTAACAAGAATCTTTATGGCCTAGCTTAGGAGGCCAGCGCCGGGGTCGCCCCTCGCTAGACTTCCTTGAAAGGGAAAGTGATAACTGAGGATGGGGAATCCTTGCGACACCTGGTGGCGCAGATGGCGGCTGAACGCCTCAGAGGGGTTTTCTGTCTGTGAACAGTCGAACAAAATTAAAACCTTTCACCAATTGATTCTTACATAACAGTATTGGGGTGCATAAGATTATAGAAGAAATGGCCCCAATGTAGAATATAGTTACTTAAAAACTGTAGATAATTGTGAGTCAGAGTAATTAAAGAAGTCACGTGTTCTAATAAAGAAAATTTTACAATAACTGAAATGGGCGATATACGATTTTTCCCGATCACTTCGTGAAAAGATTTTTAAATGAGTGATACGCTAAGAGAACGGGCTACTACAAAAATAAATATTATTATATCGAGGCAGCTGAGAAATTGGTACGCAATCAACGACAATTTTTGAAATATTTCAAGTAGCTCTAAATAAAATCGGCGTCAAAATGCTACACGTACCCGATTCAAAATAATCATCTTTGATGAATATTTTGTCAACTATTAAGAAACTGTTGTGATCTTCCAAAATGGACAGGTTGAAGGACTTTAAGAGTTGAAAACCTAGACACTATTCAACCAACACGAGACAGTAATGTGAAGGGATAAATAAGATTTCGGTCAACCTCCAAACGTTAGATTATAATAGCAGGAGTTGTTATGTAGAGAACTTTGTCTGAAAATTGCGAATAAAGATTTTAATCAAATTGTCTTTAGTTAATAAATAATTGTCACAAAGACCTGATAACGTCGTATAAAAGTTATATGAACTAAAGGAGAAGACACAGTTAGTATCACGAGACTGCATTAAAAAGGTTTATGCAAATATACACGGAATTGAGACTCTCTACGAATCCACACGGTCGTTTTCGCGTTAAATGCGAACTTGGTGAGGTTTTGAGACGACCTTCTAAATTTTAGAAATGGCCGATTCCCGTCTCTCGGTTTTAAATCCGTACGCTAAGAAATAATTTGGCTTATAGATCAGAAGATATTTTCTCGCTATAAGAAAACGAATGGAGTCACTTACGGGGCAGGATTTCTGATTTAAATACGAATAGGGTTCATTTAGGTCGGCTCGGATTTTAACTGTCAAGATATTCAGCAAAACTATGGTTTACCAAGGAACTCAATTTAAATCACCTGTCTACCCTAAAGCGCCTTCCCCTTGACACTATTTTGATATGTATCATCTTAATTATACCAGCTGATTAAAAACTCTGTTGTACTTAAATACGCTGTAGAAAGAAAGAGTCGTTATTAATCTATGGTTCAATCATAGTAGTTTTAAATCGTCCTACGTTCATTGGTCAACGATTTTGATTAAAACACTGCTCTGTGTCTCGTACGATCATCATTTTCGGCCACCAATGGAAGCGGGGTGTCAAAATATGAGAGGACGAAAGAGCGATCCTATTTGGAATGGTTTCAAGAAATACCCAAAGGGTAAGGGGTTTCGTGCCGTTTGCTTACAGTGTAACAAAGACATCATCGGTCTTTTACCACGCCTTAAAAGCCACCAATGTAAAGAAAAAGCTATAACATCTTGGCTATTCCAGCAAATCGCATCTGTGATGAACTCTTCCGAACCTGACAAAATCAGACGGTATCTCATCGTCATACAATCTCATCTAAAGGTCTTACGTGACCAAAGTTTCAACGTGAATGACTGAAAGACAATGTGACCTACCTAAGAACTGCTTCGGACGTGAATCGTGTCGTTGCCGACTGTTTAACGTAAGAAAGATTCATTTAAGCGATGATGCTAAACTTTTTGTGGAAGATAATTCATGTCGGAACTTTCCTATGTGTACGAGCATTTGAATACGTACTCACTAAATATTGATAGTGTGGAAATATTGTTACTAAAAAAGGATTTTGTATATATGATTTCGTAGTGAACATCGATTTGTTGTATGTCTGATTATTTCTTAGCGCAGTTAAGTTTTCAACGACCTAAAGGCTATGTGCTTTACAAACTCGTGAAACAAAGTGGGGTATGACTGATTGATATGTTAAATTCTATTCTGAAAATAAATACATGAAGCTGAAATGCTTCAAACATTTGTCCGACTTCAAACTGAAAATACAAATTATTATGTATTTTATTACACTCGCCAATATCAGATTAATGAATCTACATGTTTTTGCAAGATTATGGTGAAATTAGCCTCCAATGTGTAGAACCATCGTGTTAAATTGCGTTGCTTATGTCCCACAAATCGTATTAAAGAAAAATGTAGACACCGCAACTCATTTCTTAGAGCTAAATTTGTAATGTGTTGCACATAACTGACTGATAATTTTAGCACTTGGTCATTTATGAAAGTATTTTCCTTCTCGAGTAGTTGGGAAGAGAATGGTTTCTTTCTGTAAGAAAGCTTTTTTTTATGTAATTTATTAATTTCGAATAGTTACTTAACAATTGTTATTTCTAAAAAGCGAACTATCACAAATTATATAAACGACATCAAAAGATAATATTTATTGCACGAAGTAAAATGGAATTATTTACAGCACTTCAGCCAAAAAGAGCACGTTCTTTTTTTTTTACGGAGGACATTGGTCGAAGGCAGAGATCCATTTAAGCAGATACGTTTAGAACATCGCCAACGATTGAATTTTGGTCCCACGAAAGGTACCAAATCCGTTAGTCAATGATTAAATGCTGTTCTGATGTATGAGCAAGCGTTAAAGAATATTTCACACTTTGAACAGAACACAACTTTGCAGTCGTGGTTCTTTTTTCGGAAATATAACTGGTTGAAGAAAACAATGTATTACATTAAAAATGAAGTTTGACTGCGTATAAATTTCTTTTAAAGATTTGTTTAGAAATTATCCTAACAAGTATATTTTGCAACATACCGCTGGGAGAAATTCTCTTTGTATACAAGGTGGGTCAAACGTTTCTAAAATCAACAACTTACTGATCAGGTATGCTACATTTGATAGATGTCAAATAACATTGCTCTCCTCGAATTTCAGGGTCTGACATCGAGTCTATTTGTTTTGTAAGTTAATCATAAGTTCTTCAGACATTTACATTTTTAATAATGCATCATAAGTCTACCCCCCACGAAGAATCCTTGAAATAAACGTGAATTAACTGAATTGAAACTTTGTTTTTTTCTCGTAGTCATGTGTACAGAACAGAAATCTTCTACAGTAAGCTATAAATACGCAAAAAGCAAATAAAAAATCCTATCTGATATAAAAATGGGAAGATCCTCTTTTTAAAGAAAAGGTGATTTAGGCAAGATATGTTGATCTATCATGTAACTTCCAGAAATAAAGTCTGCAAATATAATATTTTCTTTTTACCATACCAGTTAAGTCCCAAAATGAACCTAATTACAGACGTGATTTTCCGATAATAAACAGTTTGATAGAATGCGTTGCCGAATGTACTCATTATTTGAAGGAAACTTTTTTTTTGTATTTCACATAAATTTAAGATCATTTATGGTGACGGAGACCATACATCCATTATTTCAGATGACAGCCCTTCATTTCATTGCTCTGTCCTTTAGATTTATTTTTCTAAACTGGCCATTTTTTCTTTTATTTTTGTGAATTGAAATAGTAAATTGAATATTGGCGCGCATCACACGGTCCACAGAAACATGAAATTGAATTTTTTGGATTGAAGTTTATTGGATTGCAAAGAGCATCAAAAATTTTCAAAGTTGCACAAGATTCTGAAATCATTATGCTGATAATGAATATGAAGTACTGATTAAAAAGAATAGATTTTAGTGCCCATTACATATTTTTGGCAAGCAAATTGTGAATTGCAATATTATTTTTACTTAGTATCAAAGATTAGGTGTGAATAGTTCAGATGTTGAGGAATTCTTTAGAATTTCATTTATTACTGAGTGGTTAGCGCACTTGGCTAGTGATCAAATGGACCTGGGTTCGAGCCCAGGTATGGCATGGATATTTCTGTTGTTTTCTTGCTGAGGTCTTGCCATCCTCACAGACCTTTTATGTACTATGGCATATTAAACTGACAGACACCTGTCAGACCTCTGTGGCAAGCAACTGCTTAAGGGTTATTTATTATTATTTATTTATTTTTATTAATTGATGTTTTTGATAATTTTTTTATTTCATTATGTATCACTATTCAACAATTTTTTGGCATATGTTTTTATAACTTACGGTTGTTCCACATTTTATAATTTCTAAAATACTTTAGAAATTATGATATATAAATTAATATATTAATATAATTTAATTATATATTAATTATATATAAACAATTATTTCATACAGAGTATATTTGCATCCCTACAAACGAGCTCGAGTGAGAAATGTCTGATTGAAAGTATTGTTACGACAGATGAACGTACTGCAGTGAGTTTATGATAAACGTGACATGAACGCTCGTGTATGCTTCTACGAGAGATTTATGTAACAAACATATTGGAACATAGAACAGATCTGAAATCTAAGAATGATAGAATTTTAATGTTGGAGATGTGGAGATCTGAAAGGAGGCATAAAAAGCCTTAGTCAGGCATGATAGTCCAAAAGAAGAAATATTTTTATGTGGTGAGTGCGCGGGAGGATGATTAGTTTTATTAATGTAAAATCTAGTGTGTTAACACTGTTGCGATGCATCACTACTGCTGGATTAAAACTGCAAGGATCGCTTGTGTTGTACTTATGATTCAGGGCTAAATGGGAGTTGCTCCAAATAACGATTGCGTCATCTTTTGTCCGTGATGTCATGACTAAATTACGTTGCATCACACAATGATGCAATTCCTCCATGGATTGTATGTATGACGGGCTGATGTAATAGAACGCAATATTTTGCAATCTGGAATTTAAAATAGAGCCTTGCGAAATGGTTACCTATATACTCAATGCGGACGGAGTCTTTTATACATGACCATCTCTGCCTCTCTTAAACAAGAGCCATTCGACATTTTCTATTGTCATTTTCGTGTTCAGCACCTCGAAATTAGTAAAGATTGGCTATTTTCATTTGAAAGCCTTTTTGTGTGTTGCTCAGTGCTATCAGATGAGAAATTTCACAAAGATTCTAAATGTGAAAGCAGAAGTATCCAGAGACATCATTTTTCAAGTCCATATCAGAATTAGATATAAATTTGACCTTCGACTTCGATGAAATGGTGAGATCCGAAATTTCAAAATTCTTGTGAAATATAGGACCGAAATAATCCGGGTTTTTATCTCTCTAGTATCAGTAGAACGAAATTTCTCCTTTCACCTAAAAGGATCCCCCCTACTGCAATGATCGAAAATATTGTTTCGTAAGATCTTTAACAATATGGATTGTTTTATCTTTGGGCTTCACATTTTGTAACAAGGGGCTAAATGGCCAGGTCAGAAGGACTCCGAAGGCTCACAAAAGGCCTCCCGTCAAGACCATTCAGCGTGCTCTTTAACGTGCACAAGGTGTGGCTCTCCCGCAGTTGGAACCAAGGTTCAACGTCTCATCAGACGGACGGCGGCCTTTCCAAACCCATCGGTGTCTCCTAGTGACCATGGGCAAGGCAGGGAATTTTGCGGAGAAAACTCTCAACCCTGGCTCGTTACCGACTGAGTCGCACCCCACCACGTGCAGGAAGCTTGGGGAACAGTGCCACAAGAGGTTAGGAGCAGTCTCTACGACTCACTCCCACGAGGCAATGTTCAATTTATTCCCAATAGCTGTGGTTATACCTCCTATTGATGTGGTTTATATTTTGTATAATAAAATTTTCTTTTTTTTTTCGAAAAATTTATCAATTCTTCCTTGTATCCCATACTGCTTGATATATGAATATCAGTTTAATGTTGCCACCCCTTTCTGGTATTGTAATTTCAACGTTACAGATGAGACAATGCTCCCGGTTATCCGGCATTTATGGTGAATGAAATTTGCCGGTTAGATCAATCTGCCGGTTGCAATGAAAATATTTTTACACAAAATAAATACCGTAAGTGAAATTTGCATTTAAACCTTGGTTGTGAACAATGAACTTGAGGTATAATGTCCTTAATGCAAATCTAAATATCTGAAATATAATTCTCAGGAACTTCGGCAACTGCTTCCCAAAGATTTATAGCCAAGTGGGCTAACCCCTCGGCCGTCCCGTGACCGATTTGTTAGCGATCCTGGCTAGTGATCAAGGGACCTGGTTTCGAGCCAAGGTAAAGGCATGGATGTTTGTATTCTTTTTTTCTGCTGATGTTCCGCCATTCTCACAGACCTTCTACCGTGACGTATAAACTGACAGGTTGCTGTCATACCTCTATGGTAAGCAGCTGCTTGAGGGGATGTTTATTTATGCTTATTTATTCATTGAAAGACACCATAGAGAGAATTGTAATATTGGTCGCCAGATGGCGCTGATTACCGAAGTGTCGAATATTCCCTAATAACGAAATGTGAAAGAGAATTTTTTGAAACTTAAAAGTCAGTAGAATCCTAGACACGAGAACAGTGAGACTAACCTAAACTTTAATCTCAGAAAATTTATTATTTCAATTTGAAATCTATTCCGATTGCATGAGAATTCTGGATGTTTATGTTCCGGATAACCGGGACTTTATTGTATATATCTTACCTACCACCTCAGTTATAGTGACAAATAACTAATATTTTATTCATCCATTTCAATTCAGAAATCGTATTACCATTTCTTGATTTTGAAAGTATATTTTTAAGGTACAGTATTACATCTAGAGAAAAAACCGGGGATGAATAATTCGTGGAATGGCGTCCAGAACAGTTCGCGACTTTTTTTACAGTGATATGTATGTATTACATGATATGTATGTGCCAACTTAGCAACTTTTCATAGCAGGGAGCAGTGTGTTGGGTTAGGTTGTTTTACCTCAGAGCGGCACTTTTTTTCACAGAATGCGCTAAATAGGGAGAGCACAAGCAGCCCGAAGTCTCGGAGAGGTAGACCCACTGGAACAGCTGTTGGGAGACAGATGGTAGCCTCCCGTGAAGGCCATCCAGCTTGTTATTTAACGTGCGCATGGTATGGCTCTCCGCACACAGTGCTATGGCATAATGTTCCTTCAGACGAACGGTGGCCTTTCCAAGCCCATCGGTGTCCCCTACTTACAGAAGACAGGGAGAGTAGTTGTATGGAGATAAATCTCAACTCTGGTCCAGGCAGGACTCGAACCCGGGAACTGAAAATTACGAGCCAGGCATGCTACCAACTCAGTCACCCCCGCATCTCGGGAGCACTGCGCTAAAGTTGAAACTATTGAGTCAGAGATAGACAACTGATCACTACTGCTGTGGGGAAGGGGGTGACGCGGTGAGAAGCGTGCCAGGCTCATAATCTTCAGTTCCCAGGTTCGAATCCCAACTGGGTCAGCGTTGAGATTTATCTGCCCCAAACGTTCCACCATGCCCTCGGTAAGTAGGGGACATCAATGCGATTGGAAAGGCCGCCGTCCCCCGGATGGTACATTAAGCCGTGGCCATATGTGGGAGTTTCATACTCTATTCACATTATGCAACACGCTATATGGCCTTGACGGGAGCCTACCAACTGTCTCATAGCAGCTCTCTAGTCGGGGGAGTAACATACATAAGACAAAAAAAACAGTTCGAGACACGAGAATAGTAAAACTTAGCTAAACTTGAATTTTAGAAAAACAATAAACCGATTGCCTTTGCACAGGTCCTGATCTAGTAAAAAACGAAGGGCGAGGAGGGGGACAAGAAACACGATATGCGAGACACAAGGAAACTGAGTTTTTTATGATTATACAAATTTGTGCAGGAAGTTTTGTTATAAAAAGCACAATTTCCTTTTTGTAGGTATTTATCGGTCTGTAAATGGTAGCTAGGTAGTCACTGGAAGGAGAGCTATGCACCAATCCCCTGTGATGATGCATAGAACCGGCCAGGCCTAGCACCTAATGTCCGACCCCGCCTTCTCGTGGTGCGGACCGTTAGTAACTTTCAAAAGAGATACTCTCTTGTGGAAGTGAACGGAAGGGGAGGGCTGCCAGATTAGTGTGGCCTACTGATCTGGACATCTATGGCTACTTCTCTTTTTTTCTACCCTGCTGAGGAGTGTTCAACCACACAGGGTCCTGGTGCTGACCATACAAACCTACTGGACTGGACAGATATATGGCTCTGAGCTTGATTATGGATCCTGATTTTGCTGCACTGGTGGGCTTCTGTGGAGGGAAAATCTTCTGCTGTGTTTTCTGTTTGTTTGTGGGTTGACAGCCCCAAGTGAATAGATTCACAGGATATGTTTATCAGCTGGTGGATAATCCTGAGCAGCAGCATTCCCTCTCTCAATAAACACAGTTTCTTTAAACATCCCACTAACCATTTTCTCTCCGTAGGTAGTTGGAATGTGAGGACTCTGCACAAAGCTTTTTCTCTTGATGTCCTCACAGAAGAATTCCACCATTATAATTTAGATATTCTCGGCTTGCAAGAGACCAGATGGACAGATAAAGGTCAGATTCTTTAAAATAATCTTAAATTTCTCTTTTCAGGGAGGGACGACAATAAGCATCACCAAGGCGTGGGTCTGCTTCTCAGCAGACACGCTAGTGATGCTCTTCTAGGATATGAGCGCATTGATGAAAGGTTTCTTACAGCAAAATTTCAGACAAGCGTTCAAGACTTGAATGTTATATGCTGTTATGCCCCCACTGAGGATGCCGATGAGGATCAGAAGGATAGGTTTTATGAACAACTTCAGGATATTTTGAATTCTGTCAAGAAAGGAGATATTACCCTTGTTCTTGGTGACTTCAATGCCAAAGTTGGTACTGACTCTGACCTTTGGGGAGGAGTAATAGGCCCTTTTGGTATTGGTAGCTGCAATGGCAATGGGCAACGTCTCCTACAGGTAAGTAAACTCAATGGATTCAGAATAACTAACACTTATTACAAACACCGCGACATACATAAGTACACATGGGTTTCACCTGATGGGCTGCATAAGAATATGATTGATTACATATTAATTAACAGCAAATGGGCTAGTTCTGTTAGGAATACCAGGGCATACAGGGGAGCTGAAATTGGATCTGACCATTGCCTTGTTAAAAGTGTGTTGCAACTTAAACTTAAAAAGTGTTGTGCTACGGTTAAAAAATTTACTTTTAATACTGAAACTCTGAAAGATCCAGTTATAGCCAAAGCTTACCATGATAGGTTACTTAGTCATTATGACAGTCATGGTTTGCTTACTACTGAAGTTGAGGAAGAATGGGATCATTTTAAACAGGCTTTTTTGGACACTAACAGTACTCCTTTTAGGAAAAAAGGAGCAGAAGAGACAGAATTATCTGAGTGATAAGGCACTTGAGCTTATTTCGGAAAGAAAGAACTGCAGGAATGTCTTTAATCAATAACCTACTAGTCCTAATAGAAAGCATTACAGAGAACTTAATAAACGTGTAAAAGATCAGTTAGCTGCTGATAAGAATCTTTGGCTTGATGGTTTGGCTGACAAAGCCGAGGAAGCAGTTAGACAGCACAACAGCAGAGAGCTGTACCAGATAGTTAATGTTTTGTGTGGTAGAAAACGGATAGGCATACAAGGATTGAAGGATAAACAAGGTAATGTTATAGAAGGGGAGGATTCTGTCATGGCTAGGTGGGCTGAGCATTTCAGTGATGTTCTAAACAATGTAGTTATTTCTACTCCCAATTTTTGCAATGGTGATAGATGCATTGGTGGTGTGATGTTGCTTCTTCGTTTGTCGGTCTATTGGACCACTTAGGAACGTCCCCTCGGTTCGATCGCAATACACGATGGGTGAAAGAGTCTTGCGGAACAAAAATCAAAGATATCATCACAATTGCAGGGACTCAATACTGAGGCTCCTCTCCAATAAATTGGTTCAACTTCAGCCTTTACTTTAAAATAACAAATATTTATTGAACCTTCCAAACATGCTTGATGGACAAGGACATATGCTCAATTACATAGATTACAACAACACCAGCTTACTATGCCTGTTCAGCTGTATTCACAGAGCCCAATGCCGTTATTACCAGTCGGCATTTCCCAGCTTTTGAATTCCACGTCTTTTCGCTTTCGTCCTACGACTGGCTCTGTTCTTCTCGTTGTTGCCAACCCTTTCTCTTTCTCTCTCCGCCTGACCATCTGGGAAGTCCGCTAGCAGTTGGGTGACCTCCGTCCCCTCGGGGCACTGCTACTTCAATTAACTCTCCAGATGCCGGGACAGAGGGCCTCCCACGTAGCATATGCCTTTTTGGTGAAATTCAAAATAATATATAAAACATGAACAAAAAAATATCTAAAAAGGCCTCTAGCCTGACACCTCCCTGCCAGAAGTCAGTAGTTAGTCCTGTTAACTGCTGACTAAAAAGTCAAGTTGAACGCTGAAAATTAGAGTTCATTTTCGCGTTAATCTTAGAGTTCAATGCCACAAAATTCAGAGTTCTAAGTTGCTTTATGAATTCTATAAATTCTCTGCGAATTTGCACATCTTTTACACATCTATGTACACTACACTTAAATATAGAAGAACTTCTAGGTATATCCCGGTGCACTGAGTCTAAATATTGTCTTTTTTCTTCAAACAAAAAAAACCTGGTGACTGAAGTAGTTGTCCGAGAGTACACAGTTTATAAATGAATTCTCTCACTAATAACTGTCTTTGACGAAGGTATGCCGTACTGGCGGTGTTCATTCGTTCACAGGTGACATCCCATGTGAAAGGCTATGCACACCTTTCGTGACTACCTAGATATCACCTTCCCGTACGTACCCTCTGACTCTACAGGCTGAAAGTCGTCGACATTGGCGTCGGCCTGACCATTTAAATTTGTAAAAGGTGTTAGTGTACCCTCCCTTAGACAATTTGGCTCATCAGTGACTTCGAGTCTAGACAATGCATCTACATGTTTGAGCTGGGAACCCGGACGATGCTCAATGGATACCTGATATTGCTGAAGAGCTAAAGACCATCTTTGCAGCTTCGAACTTTGTGGACTCGCCGTTGTTAGATAGGTTAAAGGATTATGATCGGAGATAACCTTCACTGGAACACCAAATAACCACGATTCGAACTTTTTTAATCCAAAGATAATTGCGTAAGCTTCTTTATGAACGGTTGCCCACCTTCTTTGTGTGTCTGTCAATTTCTGGCTGGCATAAGCTACAGGTTTGATATTATTCTTGTCATCTGTCTGGGCGAGGCACACCCCGACTGTATAATTAGATGCGTCCGTATACATTATGTAGGGTTCCCCATGCTTTGGTACATCCAATACTGGAGCGGTACATAACCTTTCCTTCAGGGTCTGAAATGCTTTATTCGCTTCGGCTGTCCAGATAATTCGCTCGGCAGCCTTTTTCCTATTTAATTCTGTTAGAGGCTTTGCTATTTCCACGAACCTGGCAATACAATCCCTATAGTACCCGAACAGCCCTAAAGCTCCACGGATTTCTTTCTTCGTCTTGGGGATCTGCAAACGATGTATAGCTCCAAGTTTTTCCGGGTCCAGTTTATGGGTGCCTGACCCCACTATATGTCCTAGATATTTCACCGTATTTTGGGCAAAACAGCATTTTGCTAAGTTTCCTGTAAGCCCTGCGTTTTCTAATTCCATTAGCACCTCTCTCAAATGCCTCATATGATCTGCCCAGGTTTCGGAATAAATGGCTACATCATCTAGATACGTTACCGAATAATCCTGATGCCCAGCTAATATGGAATTCATTATTCGTTGAAAGCAGGAAGCCGCTCCAATCAAACCAAACGGGAGAACTTTCCATTGGTATAGAGCCTTGTGAGTAGAAAAAGCAGTTAGCGGTCTGCTTCCCTCTGCCAGCTCTATCTGCCAGTACCCACGTAACAGGTCTATCGTAGAGATGTAATTAGCAGCGCCTACCTTGTATAATAGATCAGGTACATGGGCCATGGGAAATAGATCAGGTATTGTGTAACCATTCACCATTCTAAAATCACAGCATAACCGCATGGTCCCATCTTTTTTTGCAACACACACAATGGGATGCGTGAACTCGCTCTATCATATCTGCTTCCAGCAATTCATTTACCTGTCTTTCGACTTGTTCTCGCATCGCATGTGGTACCTTGTACCTGTGTAGCGTCTTCAAATGACTGCCCTCTTTTAATCTAATGCTGTGTTGCCCTTGCTTGCATCTGCCTGGACGATTTGAAAAAAACCTCGGAAACTCGTCCAATAGCTCATGCAGCTCCTTTGCTTGCTCTGCTGACAGGTTCGGAAAAGCATGATTCATCGGCTGTAGCCCGACCTTGCTACCCCTTTCTTGTGCTGTTGCTCTAGGCATTTCTTTTATTTCTCCAAATTCGGTATCTTCATCAAAGATCACTCCTACCACATTACAACGAGCTTTTAATTCTCTCAACCTATTCGCATGAACATGTCTGGTTGCCCCGTCTGGTAACTCATAACTGTGCGGAAATATGCGTCGCACTACTATTGATGGGGCTATCCACCTGGCATACAGCTTGTTATTTGAGTCTGCCGTTAAAGCTATCACCTGATCTCCTTCTTTAAACTCCTTAACCCGAGCGCTCCTATTGTAATAATATGCATATTTCCTTTGGTTCTCTTCTGCTAGATCCTTAACCTGTGCTGCTGCTATTTCTAGCCTGATCTTTAATTCTTGAAGATATTGAGCAGCAGTAACTGGAATACCCACAGGCATGACCTGCTCGTCAGTCCAGCTATTTTTTTAGGATTGAGAGTGGCCCTGTTGGTTGCCTCCCATACATCAACTGAAATGGAGATATACCGGTAGTACTGTTGGGTACCTCCCGGTATGCCCACAGTAAAAATGGCACGGCCTTGTGCCACTGCCTGGGTTCCTCTCTAATGACGTGGTGTAACATATTTTTCAAAGTCTGATTAAATCTCTCTACTAAACCATTACTTTGAGGATATCCCGGAGTAGAAAATCGAGGTGAAGCTCCAATTCTCTTTTCCATTTCTTGAGTTAATTCTGCCGTAAAATTTGTCCCTCTATCTGTTGCGATAACCGAAGGTATGCCTGTCCGCTGAAATATTTCTAACAGAGCATCGCAGGTGTTCTTTGCTGTAAGCGAAGTTAGGCATACCGCCTCAGGCCATCTAGTATGCTGATCAATCAGACACAATATGAACCTGTGCCCTTTTGCAGATGGTGGGTCTATCGGACCAATAGCATCAAGATTTACCCTTTCAAAAGGTAATTTCGGGCGCGCTATAGGTGTGATGGGGATTCTATCCTGCTTCTTGACCTTTTCCCTTAACTGATACTTCAGACAGGAGTCGCAAAACTTTCTAACATCCTTCTTGCATGAAGGCCAAAAGAATGAATATCTAATCCGCTCCTGACTCTTTTTAGCACCTAAATGACCGCCAAATACGGACTCGTGTGCCAGTTCTAAAATCTTTTGATGTCTTTCAAATGGTACTACAAGCTGACTCACAGACTCTCCTAATACCTTGTCCTTATGGTATAGCAAATCGTCCAAATAAAAATAGTTATTCTTCTTCTCTTTTGCTTCATTATGGGCTATTCTAAGTGAGGGGTCATTCCTCTGCTGAATCTTAAACAGTCTCACATCACTAATAGCGAGAGGATTTATTTCTACGGGAGTTTCTGTTTTCGCTCCTACCTCCTCAGGCTCCTCCTCTCGTCCCTCACCTTCCTGTTGATCGGCCACTTGATTAACAGCTTGTACCTTGGGCTGTATAGTCCTAGGTACGTTTTCCTTTTCCTCTAAAAGATCACAAAATGTTTCTGCACTTAACAGTACTTCTTCCCGTAGTCCATCAACTACTGCGCATAATACGTTTACTTTTCCACCCCTGGCCTTGGGCGAATCAATCTCTTCTATTAGGCTCAAAGCAAGCTCTTTACCTCTGCTCGTTTCGTCTCTTCGAAGGGCCCACGTACTATTATGTGGCTCTTCACCATATGTTTTTCTTCCTCTAGCATGCCTTTTCTGACCACCATTATCTCCACCCCTGAATCGACCACTGCTTGCGCCGTTTCCTCGCCGCATCTAACTCTAACCAGCTTATAATCAGCAGGAATCGTCCTCTCCCACTTCGACCTTTTCTCCCTCTTGAGAACTTTACCTAAAGGTATTTTAACTCTGGCTATCATTGCCTCGCTGTTCTGCTTTACCGCCTGTGAATCAACTTCCCTCACCCGATTCACCTTTGCATGATGATTACTAGCACCAGACTCTCTTGATCGAGCTGGCAAACACGCATCAAATGCTCCTGTGATCCGCACTTATGGCATCTTCTTATCAACCCTTGCGAACCCTTACTGCTGGGATAATTATCCGAGATATTGCGCCTGAATCGACTGTCTGCCCTAAGATTCTCCCTTCGCTGGAAATTATTACCACGGGTATCCCCTATTCGCTGTGGCCCTCTATTCACTTTAGTAAAGCTTTTTGTCTGTTTTCTGTCCGCTCTCACACTGGCTGAGTGTATCTCTGCCCACATGGCTATTTTGTCTGCTTTTGCCCATGACTCCACCTCTTTCTGTACTACGTAGGCATGAGTGTCTTGAGGAAGGCTATCACGTAAGTTATCCGACACTATCAGGTCCATAAGCTCCTCAAATTTTGTCACCTTCCTACTGCGGACGTAGTAATCCCAGCTGTTTCCGAGTCTCGAGGCTAACTGATTATATGACTCATTCGGTTCTTTCGCGATAATTTCAAACTTTCTCTTGTACGCAGAGAGAGTGAGTTTAAACTCTTTTAATACAGCCTCTTTAACTTTCTTATAATTTGCAAAATCCTCTGCACTTAATTTTCGAAAAACGTGATTTGCATATTTACCATCTAAAAAAGAAATGATGACTTTGCCTTGAAACTCCTCTGGTACTTCATATATCTTAAATCCCCTTTCCGCTGTCTCAAAGAGATTTATCACCTCTTCTGGGTTTTTAGGGCTTCCAGCTAACATATTTCCCAATAATTTTATATAATTAGCCAGCCGCGCATCTGCTGGATTACTAGAAACTGTCACCGTTCGCACATCACCCCTCTCCTCGTTTGCATTCCTCATTTGCAGTTCCAGCATTCTATATTCATGCTCTCTCTCCTTTTCTCTTTCTGCCGCCTCTCTCTCCTTTTCCCTTTCTGCTGCCTCTCTCTCCTTTTCCCTTTCTGCTGCCTCTCTCTCTTCCCTTCTCAGTTGCATCTCTAACCTCATCCTCTCTAATTCAAAATCATATCCAATCCTTTCTTTAGCTCTCTGCTTTCTGGTCCCGCTCTGCAGCATATCTATATCGTTGTCATTGCCATAATCCCTCAACCCTCTCATGTCTTCCGCAGCATCAGACTCTCTGTCTCCTCGCTTCCCCGGTCACTCCCTGAATAACCACCCTGCGCGCTATCCCTTTCTGTGACTGTGTAGCCTCGCCTTAACTCATCCCTTTCCCTATCGCGACTGCTCCTAAGCTCCATTTTAGCTCGTACAGGCCTCTGCCGTATCTAACTACTCGCCCCTAGAGTAAGAGGATACTTACCTCCGATGTGATGACAGGAACGAACCGCCTCGTCAGTCTGCCACCTGAAGCACACATTCGGAACACTCTTAGTAGTATCAGCCTTGCGCTGGTCAGCTCCCAGTGGATGTTCAACTTTTCCGTCACCTTCACAGCTTTTTCCACAGTTCGAACGTGATGCACGATTCTTCAGGTACCTTCACAGCTATTCTATCGTCTGAAGCACACTGCAGGACACTCTTGGCAGTATTAACCTTGTTCTGGGTCAGATCACAATGGATGTCGGAACTCTTCCGTCACCTTCGCCGCTACTTTCACCTCTGTTGCATACTGGCGGCTGCGCCACTTTGTGAAGTTGCTTCTTCGTTTGTCAGTCTATTGGGACCACTTAGGAACGTCCCCTCGGTTCGCTCGCAATACGCGATGGGTGAAAGAGTCTTGCGGAACAAAAATCAAAGATTTCATCACAATTGCAGGGACTCAATCCCCTCGGGGCACTGCTACTTCAATTAACTCTCCAGATGCCGGGACAGAGGCCTCCCACGTAGCATATGCCTTTTTGGTGAAATCCAAAATAATATATAAAACATGAACAAAAAAAATATCTAAAAAGGCCTCCAGCGTGACAGGTGGCTTTAATGTTGGCCCAATAACACAATCTGAAGTTATTTTGGCTGTTTCTAAACTTGAACTTCATAAATCCCCAGGGGTAGATGAAATTACTGTGGAAATGCTTAGAGCTGGGAATGTTTCGGTTACCACTTGGATGACTGAAATTCTGAATATCTTTTATGATAAAGGCATGGTTCCTAAGGATTTTACCAGAGCTATTGTTATCCCTATTTTCAAAAAAGGTGATCGCAGTTCTTTTGATAACTATAGGGGTATCAGCCTACTCTCTGTTCCAGGTAAAGTTCTTTCCATGATTGTGCTTAATAGAATTAAGAATCTGGTTGACAGTCAATTGCGTGATGAGCAATGTGGATTCAGAAGTGGTAGGGGATGTGTGGATCAGATATTTTCACTTAGGCAGATTCTTGAGAAATGTTTAGAGTTTCAGAAACCTTTGGTTGCTAGCTTTGTTGATTTCAAAAAGGCTTTCGACTCTGTTGAACGTCATAATTTGTGGTTCATTGTGATATCATATGGTATACCAGACAAGTTAGTTAACATTATGAAAGCTCTCTATAATAACACTGAGTCGTGTGTGAGAGTTGGTAAGGCTTGTAGCAATTGGTTTAGCATTACTTCTGGTGTTCGACAAGGGTGCATTTTGTCTCCTTTTCTCTTTAGCTTAGTTATTGATTATGTTATGCGAAATTCACTTCAAGGGAAAGATTTTGGCCTTAAATGGGCTGGAGATACGAAAATTTCTGATTTAGATTATGCTGATGATTTAGCCCTTTTGGCAAATGATGTTGATGAGATGAACTCTTTCATTCGAGCTGTTGATGAGACTGGTAGTAGAGTAGGTTTGGTTATAAACAGAGAGAAAACTAAAGTGATGAAAATTGGTCAGGCAGGCTGTGGTTCAGTTAATCTGAATGGTTGCAGTCTTGAGCAGGTGTCACAGTTTAATTATCTTGGGAGCTATGTAACAGATAATGGTGATGTGCGGCATGAGATTAACAGACGAATAGGGATTGCTGCCGGGACTTTTAAGAATCTATGGAGAGTGTGGAGAAATAGGCGTATACACCTAAAGACTAAAATTAGACTGTATAATAGTTTGGTTCTTTCTAGGGTTAGTTATGGTAGTGAAACTTGGACACTTTGTAAACAAGATAACAGGAAACTAGATGCTTTCGATTCCAGATGCTTACGCAGTATCTTAGGCATTAGGTGGTTCAACTTTGTAACTAATGATGAGGTTAGGCAAAGGAGTTTTCAACCTCCTTTAAGCAGCATATTGTGCAGAGAGAGACTCCGTTGGTTTGGCCATGTTGCTCGTATGAATAATTATAGATTGGCGAATAGGGTTATGAACAGTGTGCCTAAAGGCCTCAGAAAGAGGGGGAGACCTAGGATGGTGGGCAGACAATGTCAAACAGGACCTTGTTAGAATTGGTGTGCAGTGGCCAGATGCAGTAGATGTAGCTCAGGATAGACTTGCTTGGAGAACTAAATTGCACGGTCTGGTTGGACCTCCGTAGCCCATGGCTGCTTGATGATGATGATGATGATGATGATGATGATGATGATGATGATGATGATGATGATGTATTTATCAGTTGTTTTGGTAAATGAAAAATCAAAGTAAAAAATGGTTTCAGATATATTTATATCTTTTCCTATTTCTATTTTTTCATTTCATTACACTTTAAATTTTTAAAGGAATTTATTCGGATGACGTACTTCATTAAAACCTTCAGTTGGTTGCAAGTTTCATTACTGCAAACAGTTCTTACCCTGTAATGAAAGTTTCATTTCCTGGATTAATATTCCACTTGCAAAAATATTAGAAAGTATCCCTTCATTGAATTTGAGTTGGTATAAACATTTAAAAGCAGATTTAAGAAAATCTGCTTTTGGTACTTTGCCATAGATTGCGCCCTAAGCACCTCGGTATACGCAAGTATATACTCTGTAACACTGAAATTGCAACACCCAGAATGAATGATCGGAAGTCCTGCAAATCAGAAGGCGACTGAGTTGCACCGAGATATGCAAGTGATTAAAATATGTGACCAATCCGGCTGCAGCGTTTGCCGGTTTTAGCCATAATGCTTTTGACATAACGTTACAACTGAGAACGGCTTCCTCGTGAGAAGGGTTGGAATGTATTACCTCTGGGAAATACTTTTTTGCACACAATGGGCTAAATGGCCAGGTCACAAGGACTCCGAGGTCTCAGAGATAGTTGCGTGAGGGAACCCACTGCACAGCTATTGGGAGACAGATGGTAGCCTCCCGTCATGACCATCTAGCATGTTTTTTAATATGCCCAGAATATGGCTGTCCACACAGGGGAACATGGATTTAGGTCCCATCCGACGACGGAGGCCTTTCTAAGTCAATCAGTGTACCGTATTGATCAAGGGCAGGGTGGGGATTTTGGCATAGATAACTCTCAAAGTTGGCCCAGCTGAGACTCGAACCTGGGAACTGTAGATTACGAGCCTCGCATGCTACCGAATGACCCGTCGGTTGGGGGGTGGTTGGGAGTGGAGATTCACTGGTCAGCTGTTAGTAGACTGATGGTAGACTCCCATCAGGACCGTCAGCGTGTTCCTTAATGTGCTCTGACACACACGAGCCCAGAATTAAATATTCCATCTGACGGATGGCGGAATCAATGTCCCATATGACGGATTGCGGAATCAATGTCCCATATGACGGATGGCGGAATCAATGTCCCATCTGACGGATGGCGGAACCAATGTTCCATCTTATGGATGGCGGATTCAATGTCCCATCTGACGGATGGCGGATTCAATGTCCCATCTGACGGATGGCGGATTCAATGTCCCATCTGACGGATGGCGGAATCAATGTCCCATCTGACGGATGGCGGAATCAATGTCCCATCTGACGGATGGCGGAATCAATGTCCCATCTGACGGATGGCGGAATCAATGTCCCATCTGATGGATGGTGCAATAAATGTCCCATCTGACGGATGGCGGAATCAATGTCCCATCTGACGGATGGCGGAATCAATGTCCCATCTGACGGATGGTGGAAATATTTGATATGCTTACATGAGTACAAAAAGGGAAGATTGTGACACAAAATATGTTACATAAATGAAAGTGACAATCCGGTAATGTTTGAGATGTTAAATTCGTCTGATGCGACGTTATTTAACTTACGGAAGAATTGCTATGAAATTTATTAGTGACATATTTTTTATGTTAAATTGTAGGGACTTACACTGTAAGTCACTGAACTAGAGTTTAGAGATCAGGATAATCATATGTGTGGATTAAACGGATTAATAATACTACACTAAAAAATGTTATGATTTATACTGGTAGCCATTTTTACTCCTCTTTTAATAATCTTTCTTTAACTGAAAGCATAAGATAAAATGAGGTTTTAGCGTTAAGTTTAATGATATATTGAAATATCTAAAACTTCTATGGTAAGTTAAAAGTTATGAAATTGTCTTTATAATTACACTGATCACATTCAGAATAAATGAAGAATATTACCTTTTCTAAACTATGTCCCTTTATCTTTGTATATGAAGTGACCCAAATTAAACAAACAATACACCTGTAAGCTTAGAGTAATAACTTAATGGATATAAGAAATGTTTGAAATTGATACATTTAAAATCACTGTTGAAGCAATACATAAAACCATAGGTTTCATTTTATACAAATGGAGGGAATGTAATTTTCAATATTAGAAGAAGCACAGAAAATGACCTGTAAACCTAAGACTCATCGCAACTACCTGAGGGTTATATCTGGAAGGTGTTTTGTAGACCATCATCTTCAATTGTAATTAAGGCAACTTGCAATGACTGAATCCGTGGTATAAAGCAATCAACAGAAGAGATCTCAGTCGACAACTGGTGGCTCAGGAATCATAGTACCTGACATGCCATCAGAAATCCTGCGTAGGATCCAACCGGATCAAGTCAAAATTTCCTCTATGCTTAAGATTGTTCATCCTGCTTATTATTTACTATTTTTATTTTCATTTATTTAAATAATAATATACATTCATGTATATTATTTATCGGATTTTTTAAAATATTTCTCCAAAATGTACATCGTTTAAATCTATTTTGTGAATTGTAAATAAAAAGAACCGTATAGAAACCCTTCTACGTTTGGAGTTTGAGGTGGTTTCCTCATTAGCCTATTCCTAAGCAAATCATGTCTGATCACTCATTCCGCCATGTAATTAATCGAGTCCTGTGGCATCAAATTGAAACTTAAACATGACCTCTAATTTGACAGTGAAGGAATTCCCATATCTTTCCCTTTTCGCACTTTTTTTCAAATTCTAGCATGTAGCATGTAGCATAATTATGATTTTTCGAACTACCAGAATATAAGATCCCCTAACCTTCTTCATCTGTGGGTGTCCAAAAAGTGGCATGAGTCGCAAAGGACAAGGCAAAAATCACCAAACGATGATCCCCAAGGGGCAGAATTTCACATTCTTTGACATTAATTCTTAAATACTGTGGGGTAGGGATTCTCGGATATATGGCCCGTGAAGTCATTTTTGTACTTCACAAGCAATACGTTTCATCATAATCAAGGTAGCGAATGTAATGATCTCACGCGAACATGTTCACCTTCAGCCGAAAATGAAACCACTCTCAATGAAATCAGGTCTTTTTTATCTTTATGGTTTTGAGACAAGGAAGGCATTTTAAACTTTTTTTTTATCAATATGCAACTTGTTGCATTACCAAAACAGTCCTCCTGACCCAAAGCTGTAGCATCTGAAAGTTTAAGCGTTTCAATTGATATATATACTGCCTAGATAACAAAGTACCGAGTTTTTGTCATATCAGAAGAAAGCCAAATTCGATGCTCCACAGCTTGTAAAATATGCTTTTTATGGTAAATTTTGACGGAATATAAAGTTATGTGTCTAATATATTTACACCGAAGAGCCAAAACATTATGACCAGCTGCCTAATATGATGTTGGTCCTCCACGTACCGCTAACACAGCTATTATACGGCGAGGCATGGACACTACAAGATTTCTGAAGGCGTCTTGTGGTAACTGGTACGATCACGTTGCCAACAGAACCTTTAACTTCTGTAAGTTACGTAACTTATCTGCCGCAGTTCCAACTCAAACCAAACATGTTCTATTGGATTGCTGTCTGGGGAATTTGGAGGTCAGGGAAATCCCTGAATGTTTTTCTGATGTTTCGCGAACCATTCTTGAACAATCCGGCCAGTGTGCCATGGTGCAGTTAGCCTGCTGAAAGAAGGCACTACTAGATAGGTATACTGTTGCTATGAAAGCATGTACCTGCTCTGCAATAATGTTTAGGTAGGTGGTAGACGTCATAGTTTCCTGCACATGAATGACCGGATCCAGGATTTCTCAGCAGAACATTGCCCAAAGCATTACACTTCCTCCACCGGCTTGTTTTCGTCCCACAGTGCATCATGGTGCCAAAACTTTCCCAGGTAAACGATACACACGTACACGGCCGTCCATAGTGCAACAGGAAACGAGATTCGTCGGACCAGACGACCTTCTTCCAATCATTCAAGGTTCAGTTTTGATTAGCGCGTTCCCATTGTAGGCGCTTTCCAAAGAGAACTGAAGTTAACATGGGCACTCGGAACGACCTGAAGCTGCGCAGACCCATTTTCAGCAGGGTTCGATGTACTGTGTGTTGTGACACATTACTCCCGGAACCAGCATTAGAATTATTGGCGATTTTCACCACAGTATCATATCTGTTGGCTCTTACCATATGGGATTGCCTTCGCTGAGCTCTAGCATCATCTTATAATATTATACCAAAGATGAGCTGTGGTCGATCCACACCTTGTTGACGGTTCGTGGTTTTTCCCTCCTCGGACCACTTTTTGAAGGTACTAACCACGGCTGACCATGAACACCCAACAAGCCTTGCCATCTCAGAAATGCACTGACCCAGCCGTCTGTTCATTAAATTTTGGCCTTTGTCAAAATCACTTACGTCCGCTGTTTTTCCCATCTGAAGAACAAGAATAACACCGATTAACAGAGCTCAGTACCAGGGGTTATTTATACCGTTTTATGACCTTCACAAGCGCCGTCTTTTACCTGCAGTTGCTTCGATTTCCATAAGGACGCGGTGGTCATAATGTTTTCGCTCTTTGGTGTATATTTTAATTTTCAACATTATTATTTTAATATTTGAAGAATTATTGAAGTTCGAAATTTGAACAGCAGCAGCAGTAAGAGACATAAAAAACTGCTCAAAGGTTATTAAAATTTAATAAATAGCGCACTCGGCGACTGATAAAATAAAGATATGGGTTCGAGCCCCAGGTAACGTATGGATGTTTCTTGCACTGAAAGCACGTACCGATGGGTTTGGGAAGGTCGTCATCCATCTATTGGAGCATTAAATCTTGGTTTCGTTTGCAGGAAAGAACCATACATTTTACACATTAAGGAACACTCTGGATGGCCTTGACAGGAGTTTCCATCTGTCTCCTAGCAGCTGTCTGGTGGATCTCCTCCTCCCAACCTTCTCTGAGCCCTCGGGTAAACTCTCCATTCAGCCCATCGTGGTCAAAACCGTGATGTTCAGAGATAAACCAATCCAACCGTGAAGACGCTAGCTAAAGTTTCAAAACGGAAATAGTCTCCTTCTGATTGGCATCCCGGTCATTTCATTGTAACGTGAAAGGAGTTATTCGAAATTAATGCTTATAACAATTCTGAAACGTAATGCAGATGACAATACTGAAACGTAATGTTTGTATCAAAACTGAAAAGTAATACACATGACAATACTGAAACATAATATTTATAACAATATCTAATATCAATTGCATCTTATACCGTCTTTTTGCACATAGTGGCCTAAAACGCCTGGTCGCAAAACCTCGAAGGCTCAGAGAAGGTTGAGGGAGGGGACCCACTAGAACTGCTGTTGGAAGACTGATGTAAGGTCTTATCTGATGATCGTAGCCTCCCATCAAGGACATCCATCGTGTTCTTTACCGTGCACAGAGTATGGCTGAATCACCTACGGAACCACGGTTTAACGTCCCATCCTACGGACCGTGGCCTTTCCAAGTCCATTGGTGTCCTTTACTGACCCTGCGCCAGGCGTGGAGTTTTTCGGAGATACATATCAACCCTGACCAAGCTGGGACTCGAACCTGGTGGATGTGCACATTCCAAGCCCAACAGAGGGAGATATGGTAAAACTACAGTTTTTATAAACATAAAAGCAAACTGAGAAACAAATCAACAAACTGGCCAATGACGAGTGAAAAAACAGTTCAAAGATAGGTAAAAAAGGAGTAAATATTCTCAGGTTTAATTTTCTCCCTCTCTTTTAGGGAAGGAAAGAAATGGACATATTTCGAGGTACCGTATGTACCCCCCTCCAAATCAGAAGTTTCTAAACCAAAACACGAAAATGCTTCGCTGAGATAACCAAACTTTTCAAATCATTTTGTACACACCCAGAGTTCATCGAATATAGTGTGACAAGAATATTTAACTTTGTAGAAAAATAAAAATATGGTTTGAGTTCCCCACAAAGTGTTTAGATACTGCGAAAACTTTATTATTATTATTGGAAGACATTATTTATAACTTAGCATATTAAAACGTTTATTAATTAATGTATGAGGTAGTTTTTTTTTAAATTTTACATATTTTTTCTAAATAAATTAATGAATTTAATTTCCGATACGAATTTTTAGATTTTGAAGCTTCTATTTCGGAAAAGAATCTCATGTTCCGTTCGTGCTTAATTCGAATGACTTCAATATTCATGGATGGTAGTGCTCTTGACCCAACAAACTCAACAATGACTTGATCACGCATAATCAAAAATATATTAGTGTTATGCATTCCTTCTTTCAAATATATTGGTGGCAACAGTTATTTTGAATAACTTTCAGCCGTTAATGTTAAGTCTAATGTAGATTTTGAGAATTCAATCTCCCCATCCCCACCCAAATTTTGGTTGCCACCAGGGGTTTCCACATAGCCTACGTTCTTCCACTGGGTGAAATAAACGTTCATGCAAAGTTTGAAGCATCCAGCTCTTCTGGACGCCGAGCGCATAGGCAAGCAGACAAAACAACTTTCTTCTCTATATATTAGATAAATTCTTTGATGTGTTCAGTTCTAATAGCACTGTATATAACAGCTTGCAAAATGCAATATTTCGATTCACCTTTCTGAATGAAACATATAGTTTGTGGTTATTTCCTTTTTTCGTTTATTATTTATATTATTAGAGGTCCATTTTCATATGCTACCAAACTTTTATTTATTCTATTAACCTTAGAGTCCAGACAAACATAAACTAGCGACGTGTTTGTTGAGTGATATAGCGTTTGCTTGCAGCAGCATTGTGACTTTCGGGATCGAAGTTCTACACCCGGAATGGATGTTTTGTCTGTCATGTGTTGTGATTTTTCATCAGTAAAGAATTCTTATTAATGTATGTGATGTTGCTTCTTCGTTTGTTTGTCTATTGGGACCACTTAGGAACGTCCCCTCGGTTCGATCGCAATACGCGACGGGTGAAAGAGTCTTTCGGAACAAAAATCAAAGATTTTATCACAATTGCAGGGACTCAATACTGAGGCTCCTCCCCAGTAAATTGGTTCAACTTCAGCGTTTACTTTAAAATAACAAATATTTATTGAACCTTCCAAACATGCTTGATGGACAAGGACATATGCTCAATTACATAGATTACAACAACACCAGCTTACTATGCCTGTTCAGCTGTATTCACAGAGCCCAATGCCGTTATTACCAGTCGGCATTTCCCAGCTTTTCAATTCCACGTCTTTTCGCTTTCGTCCTACGACTGGCTCTGTTCTTCTCGTTGTTGCCAACCCTTTCTCTTTCTCTCTCCGCCTGACCATCTGGGAAGTCCGCTAGCAGTTGGGTGACCTCCGTCCCCTCGGGGCACTGCTACTTCAATTAACTCTCCAGATGCCGGGACAGAGGGCCTCCCACGTAGCATATGCCTATTTTGGTGAAATCCAAAATAATATACAAATCATGAACAAAAAAAAATATCTAAAAAGGCCTCTAGCCTGACAATGTATCTTAAAATTTGGTGTTCTCGCATTAGTACACAAAGAGTACGCTGATGATTATTCCCCCTTACCAAATTTGAAAGAAAAATATACAGACTTCTACAAAAATGTCATATATTTCTGAAACAATAAATTAATCCATCAACAACGTTTATCTTCCTGATTTAACCCGAAAATAAACTGCCCTTTGTCCAGAGCCTATTTCAAAGTTATTTTTAGATTAGAGTTACCTGGTTTCCTTTGGTAAAAATTGCTACGTTTTCACAAATCTAAACCTGGGATATTTTACTACAATTTCCGATTTAGGTTTCCTACAATAAAGACATCATTTAGCCAAAGGATACTTCATATACAAAATCTATATTTACAGCCAAGATGTCGGTTATATCCAGCCAGGCTCGTAATGTGCTGCTCCTAAGATTCGAGTCCCAGCTGGATAAGTTTCGAGATTTATCTCCGTAAAACTCCTCAACCTGCTCTCGCCAGAAGGGGACACTAATGCACTTGAAAAAGTAGCCGTCCGTCGAATGGGGCCTTAAAGCGTGGCCCTATGTGCAACTTAAAGAACACAATAAATGGCTTTGAAGGGAGGCTACCATCTGTCTCCCAACACCTGCTCCAGTGGGTTTCCTCCCCCAACATTCTCTAAGCTCTAGGGGTCCTTATGACCTGGCCATTTAGCCCATTGTTTAAAAAAATTGTCTCGCATATGTAAAACCACCCAACGTTGAAGAACACGCTGGATGTTCTTGACGTGAGGTCATCATCTACCTTCCAATATCTGTCCAGTATGTCCTCTCCACCAACCATCTCTGAGTCTACAGGATTCTTGCAACTGGTTATTTAGCCCATGGTGTGAAAAAAATTGCCTCTCAGAGGCAATCATATTTTTGGGACATTGTGATGGTAAGGTTTATTATTATTTTTTACCGCCAAGTACGATTGTTGGTTTCAGAGAACGATTTCGAAGTTTTTGAAACGAAATCAACATTTTGTACTCGAGTGTTTGAGAGTGGACTATGGCTGTTGGAACCCCCTACATATAGTGGTAGGTAATAACAGCTATAATAAATAGTCATTAGGAAAGTTACATTTTCCTCTCCAGACATGTCTGTTCTGAGCTACAGCAGCTGCATTTGGCCACTGTAGATCAATTCTAGCAAGGTTCTCTTTGACATTGTCTGCCCATCGCATCCTAAGTGTCACCCTTTTTCTGCAACGCTTAAGCACACTGTTCATCATCCTGCTTGCCAATCTGCAGCTGTATATACGGGTAACATGACCAAACAAACGCTCTCTCTTCTCAATATGCTGCTCAAAGGAGGTTGATGAATCCGTCTAGGCTCATCACTATTTATAAAATCAAGCCACTTAATGCCTAAGATACTGCGCAAACATCTACAATCAAAAGCATCGAATTTCTTCTTGTCCTGTTTACAAAGGGTCCATGTCTCGTTAAAATAACTAACCTTAGAAAGAACCAAACTATTATACAGCCTAATTTTTGTCTTTAGGTTACATGTCTTATTCTCCACACTCTTCGTAGATTCTTGAATGTCCCAGCAGCAATCCATATTCTTCTATTTTTCTCATGCCACACATAACCAGTATTTATTACGTAGCTACCAAGAAAATTAAACTGACACACTTTCTCATGAGTACAGTAATTCAAAGCAACTGAAGCACCATCTGCCTGACCAATTTTCATCATTTTAGTTTTTTCTCTCTTTATCATAAACCTACTGATTCTCATCAACAGCGCTAATGAACGAATTCATCTCATCAACATTAGTAGCCGACAGAGCCAAATCATCTGCATAATCTAAATCAGAAATTTTGAAATCTCTAGTCCATTTAAGGCCAAAATCTTTCCCTTGCAAAGAATTTCGCATTACATAATCAATTGCCAAACAAAAGAGAAAAGGAGACAAAACGCACCCTTGTCTAACTCCATTAGAAATGCTAAACCAATTGCTGCAAGACGTACCAACTCTCACACACGACACAGTGTTATTATAGAGAGCTCTCATTACACGAACTGACTTATCAGGTATTCCATATGATCTAACAATCAACCACAAATTATGTCGATCAACAGAGTGAAAATCTTTTTGAAATCTATAAAACTGTCAACCACAGGTTTCTGAAACTCTAACATTTCCTAAGAATCTGCCTAAGTGAATACATTTGATCAATACATCCCCTACAACTTCTGAATCCCCACTGGTCATCACGCAGTTGTCCATCAAACAAATTATTAATTCTATTAAGCACAATCATGCAAAAAACTTTACCTGGAACAGAAAGTATGGTGATATCTCTGTAGTTATCACAAGAACTGCGATCACCTTTTTTAAAACTAGGGATAACAATAACTGTAGTAAAATTTGTAGGAACAACACTTTTATCATAAAAATATTCGAAATTTCTGTCAGCCATTTTGTCAACACAAGTGTTCCCAGCTCTAAACATTCCAGTGGTGATTTCATCGACCCCAAGACGTTTATTTAGTTTTACTTTAGAGAGAGCCGAAACAACTTCCGAATGTGATACAAAGCAACATTAAAGCCATAAAACCATCATTAAATGAATAAACTGCTGCAATCATTAACTGAGGATAGATGGAATAATGCATTTATCCTCATTACAAACAATGGAAGTAGAAATAACCACATTGTTTAGAACATCTTTGAAATTCTCAGCTCACCTTGTCATCAGAGAATCCTCATCTTCACCCACTTAACCATGTTTCTCCCTCAGTCCCTGTGTATCAGTGTATGTATCCTGTTTCTTCCCACACAAAACATTAACAATCTGGTATAATCCCCTGCTAATGTGCTGTGTAAGAGATTCCTCTTCTTTATCAGCCGAATTATCAAGCCAAAGGTTCTTATCAGCTGCTAACTGTTCTTTTACACGTTTATTAAGCTTGTTATAATGTTGTCTGTTACGACTAGTAGGGTGTTGATTCATATTAATCCTGCATTTCCTTCTTTCAAAAATAAGTTCCATGTCTTATCACTCAAATAATTTTGTTTCCTCTGTTCCCTTTTACCTAAAAGAGTATTGTTAGTTTTAAGAAAATCCTGTTTAAACTGATCCCATTTATTCTAAACTTCAGCAGTAAGCAAACTACGATTGTCATAATGACCACATAGCTATCATGGTATGCTTCAGATATAACCGGATCTTTCAGACCTTCAGAGCTACAGGTAATTTTCTTAACCTTAGCAAAACATTTCTTAAGCTTCAGTTGCAAGACACTTTTTACCAGTCTGACCCAATTTCGACTCCTCTATATTGTCTGGTATTCCTAATCAAAATAGCCCATTTGCTATTAATTAAAATATAATCTATCATATTCCTGTGCAACTCATCAGGTGAAACCCACGTATATTTATAAATGTCCCGGTGATTGTAGTATGTATTAGTTGTTCAGAAACTATTAAGTTTACTTACCTGTAGGAGAAGTTCTCCATTGTCATTGAAACTATTAATGCCAAAGGGACCTAAAATTCCTGCCCATAGGTCAGAGTTAGTACCAAACTTAGCAATATCTCCTTTATTTAGAGAATTCAAAATATCATGTAGCTGTTTGTAAAATATTCTTTTCATTCTCATCAGTGTCCTTCGTGGGGCGTAACAACAGATGACATTCGTCTTTAATTTTTGTTTTAAAATTTGCTTTATAAATTCTTTCATAAATGCAGTTATCTTCTAGAAAAACATCACTGGCGTATCTCTGCTAAGAAGCAAACCGATAAGCCTAGAATATATAGGTGTCCTCATGCTGGAATTCCTGGGTGAGGACATCAAGAGAATAAACTCAACGTAGCGTCCTCACGTTCCATATACTTGTAGAAAGAAAATGATTAGTAGGATTTTAAAAGGAAACTAGGTTTATTGAGAAACGTAGGACCAACAATATGAAACAGCCCCTTGATCGCGGACATGGGACAAAGACCTGTTCCTCCACCGCTACAGGCTGAAGCCATCCATGCTACTAGGAACTTCAAGTACCACCGTTTGAAGTGGACCTTTACAAGAGCCTTAAGACTTGCCTGAGACGCATTACTCCAATTTAGGATTAGCGATACCCAACTACCTAAGTAAAGATTCAGTTAGCTGTGATTGCCTATGATCAGGATTATCCACCAGCTGATATAAGGTATCCTGTACCTCTGTTCACTTAGGGCTGGCAACCCACAAGCAAACAGAAAACACAGCGGCAAATTCTGACTCAACAGATGTCCACCACTGCAGCAAGTCCAGAATCCATAATCAAGCTCAAAACCGTAATCCAGTCTAGTCTCGTAGGCATAAATGGTCATCACCACGACCCTGCGAAGTTGAACACTCCTCAACGGAGAAGAAAGAAAGAAAAAATTTGTCGTAGATAACCAGATCAGTAGGGCACATTGGTCTGACAGGCCTCCACTTCTATTCCCTTCGAAAAGAGAATATCTCTTTTCAAAGGTACTAACGGCATGCACCAAGGGAAGTAGGGGTCGGACGTTATGTGCCAGACCCAGAAGGTTCTCTGCGTCATCACTGGGGATTGCTACACAGCTATCCTTCCAGTTTGTGCCGAACATTTACTGACCAGAAGCGTTAGTGGAGAAAATTTGAAATGCAGGCTAATTTGTGATCCGAACCTATAGTAACATCAGAATCACATAGGGAGGATAGTATCAGTAGCTGTAGTGATGATAATCTAACATTCGGTACTGAAAGCGTGAAAATGTCGTTGATGAAAATCTGTTTTTCTTAAACCTTGGACGTATCATTAAGATTCATCCGTGATATATAGCCTTCGGAAAGTTGCCTGAAGCAATATTAATTGAACAAAAGACAATCAATTCTATTAAATTACTACATATATTTGGTGGTAGTTTAACTCTGAAGATTTCAACTAATGGATGTTTCATAAACGGAATAGTAATACAGGTAACCCTCATTTAATGCAGGAGATGAGTTCCGGGTTGGGTTGTTTTACCTCTGAGCGGCACTTTTTTGCACACCATGGGCTAAATGGCCAGGTCACATGAACCCCGAAGCTCAGAGAAGGTTGGGGGAGGGGACCCACTGGAGCAGCTGTTGGGAGACAGATGGTAGCCTCCCGTCAAGGCCATCCAGCGTGTTCTTTAACGTGCACAGGGTATGGCTCTCCCGCACACGGGGCCACGGCTTAACGTCCCATCCGACGGACGGCGGCCTTTCCAAGCCCATCGGTGTCCCCTACTGACCGTGGGCAGGGCGGGGAATTTTGCGGAGATAAATCTCAACGCTGACCCAGCTGGGACTCGAACCTGGGAACTACAGATTACGAGCCTGGCGCGCTACCGACTGAGCCACCCCCGCCCCTATGAGTTCCGGGAAAACCATCGTTAAACGAATTTCTGCGTAAAACGAGGGGATTTTTTTATTTTTCTCTATTTTTGACTACCTTATTGATCTTTCTTCCTTTTCTTGGTTTTGTAATGGATGTTTTATTTCAACAAAAAAATTATAATTCTCAATACTTATTTAAAGATTACATATATGCATAATTATGTATATAAATATGTGATCGATTAATTAATTTTACAGTTTATTTCTTAATATGGAGCGAAACTTGCTGGTTTGCATTGCTGGGCTCTGTTTTGTGCATAATGTTTATTTGTATTATTCCATTAACTGGTCACAACATCGTCTTATGGCATCCGGTCACGAAATATCAATATCATGATCCTTCAACAAATCCATGCGTTATTTGTGCAGTGAAATCTAAATATTTAAACGCTAACACTATTTCTGGTTCAGATTCTTGTTGTTCTTCAAAAGCAGCGTTGAATTCTAAATCCTGAAGTTCATCGTTAATGAGTGGCTCACTGTGGAGTTTAATAATTTCGTCCATCTGTCAAAGTTACGCTTTCGTATCCTGCTCCAATTTGATATTTCGCTGATGTTAATTAAAAATTCTAACTTAAATTCTTGTAAATAAATTATTTAGAGGGATAAATCGAAGCATGATTTATTTGAATTATGCAGTTATAATTTGGAGAAATAAAATGAACAGTGTGGTTGGACCTCCGTTGCCCATGGCTGCTTGATGATGATCGTGTTGTTGTTGATGGTGATTATTAAACTAAAAACATTGCAGTACTCTAATAAGTACTCATTAATATTCCATTTAGGAATATCCGAAGTAATTTTAGGTAAAAGGGACCAAGAAATGAAAGGAAAGAGAAAAAGTGTGTGAAGTGTCATAAAACGAATGGTGAAAAAGAGCGATAAATGTAATCTATGTGCCACGGATAATGCAACTTATAATGTTATTGGTTCTGGCAATAGTATGATTCTAATGCATACATCATGAGAGATATCCATTTCACCATTTTCTCTATACCTTAGGGCAGTGCTGCCAAGTTCTCTAAGACCACGGGCCAAAAAAAGAATAGGACAGGATAGGTAATTGAAAAGTCAGTTCATGTCACCTCAAAAAATTATTTTATTTATACAAAAAATAATAAGTAATAATAAACGAATATAAATTTTCTAAACCTTATCAAATATTTAATAAATTTAATGGGAGCATTGTGGCCGTAGTTGTTGGGCAATAAGAATAGAATGAGTAAGTTGAAATAATGCAATAATAATTGCAAATAGAATGAGAAAGTTGAAGATTACATATCAAGTAAAGTAACATGAGTAGATAAAAAATTATAAGATGGATTATAGATATTTATTTAAAATTTCAAGTAAAGATTTGGTTTTGTTTGCAGCCCACAAAAATACTTGTGCGGGCCATATGCACCTCGCGGGCCGCTAGTTGGGGAGCTCTGCCTCAGGGTTCTTGAAACTGGTCATTTAGCCCATTATATGCAGGGAAATATCTCTCAGAAGGTTAATTACGGAACCCACTTGGAATATAAAATTTCTATTACAAATAAATCGTTTGGAACATTCTGTAAAGTAAATAACAGTTTGCATTTAGATACACGAAAATGTGAATCTTAATATTTCATCAATATTTATATAGCCGAAAAACAATTCTTCATTTAATTCTAAAAACTGAAAGATTGAGTATCTAGAGATGGAGGGATATACAAGTTTAGAGACAGAAGCAAATGTGAAAATATTAGTCAAAATTGCAAAATAAACAAATTTTCTGTTAACATTTAAGAAATACTTTTGCTAAAAAATGAGTTTCACAGATGAGTGATACTCGGAGTCACGACTCCCACAAGCCAGCAACCTCCCACCCTGGTCCCATTTGTAATAGACTGAAAGGCCAAAAGTCATGGGATACGTGCCTAATAACGGGTTGGTCCTCCTCGAGCCCCAGCAGTGCAACCACACATCGAGGCATGGAATCAATGAGTTGTCAGTACCGTTCTGCAGGGATGGCAGCCCACACATCCTGCAGTGTAGACCATAATTGTGTTGCATTGGATGGTGCTGGATTCATGGATCGTAAGCTTGTTTCCATTATGTCTCACAGATGCTCCAAGGGGTTCTTATCGGGAGAATTGTGGGAGAATTGTGGTGGTAAATTCCGTGGGGTATTACTCTATCCACCTCCAGGCAACCAAAGACTGATGACACATTGCATTATCTTGTTGGAAACACCAAACAGAATCCATTGTCAATTTGGTTTATTTGGCTAATAAAATGAATTGTTTAGAATTTCCGGTGCTAATTTCCTTTGAGTGCAAGGCGGCTTCCTCTTCTAACATCTTTCCATCGAAAGGTCATCTTTCACCTCAGCTATATCATTTAGGAAGGATCGTGCTGGACTTTACCTCAACAGCAACATACTCTGTTCTTCGGCAACAAGGTACGAAATCAATTCTTTCTCTGACTTGAATTTACTCAATTTTATATGTAATCAACATATTTCCTTTTGACTTAGATGGTAGGGGAAGTTGTGGATTGTCTATTAGTCCTTGGAAAACTCCCCGATAACACAGACCTTGAGTTTGGCATTATATTCGAAGTGCCGAATTCAACACCTTTATAAATATTCGCAAGTTAAATTATAAAAAATAATAAAAAAACGAGAGCTAACTTATAAAGAAATAAAAAATTTGTAGGTTAATTTATAAGGAATAAAAAATTCGTAGGTTTATTTACAACTAATAAAAAGATTCGCGAGTTATAAAAAATAAAAAAAAAGTTAATAAAAAATAAATACAAAAAATAAAAAAAATCCCCACGTTAAATTATAATAAAAAATAAATTCCGAAAATATAAAATTCGCACGTTAAATTATAAGAAATACAAATTCTTAATTTACAGGGACTAAAATACGTAGGTTATTTACAAGAAATAAAAAATCATCATAAAAAAACATTCGCACGATCAGTTATAAGAAATTAAAATTGCATAGGTTAATTTACAAGAAAAATAAATGCAGGAAATATGAAATTCGCACGTTAAATTGTAATAAAAAATAAATGCCGGAAATATAACATTACCTAGATATTTTATAACGATAAGTTATTTCAACTTCATCCACATTTCCAACACTCTAAGAATATACTACCCTTGGTGTAATGGATTAACATGCTGTGTAATGTGCTAGTAAGGTGAGGGTCGCAGGATCGCGTCCCACTATAGGAAATTTATTTTAAATATATATGTGTGTTAAACACTAGATGTCACCACAATTAGGTGGAATATTTCGGAATTTTGGATGATAGCGGAAACCAATATGGCGGACGTTAGACTTCAAAATGGCGGACTCGGGACTTTGAGTTACTTCGGGAGTTTGTGGTCAAAATGGCGGACATGGGGTTTTTTTAATAAAGGAGGATGGCCCTAAGGAGTTAATTCATGAGTTATGAATATTAATTATGAACAATAATAAGTTATAAATAAGGGAGAAAGTAGTGGAATGCATAAGGGGAGTTGTCAATTATGAATAGTATAAAGGGGCGTGGTCCACGACGTCATAGGAGGAAAGCACTGGAATAGGACTATGGGTTGGGTTGTTTTACCTCTGAGCGGCACTTTTTTGCACACAATGGGCTAAATGACCAGGTCACATGGACCCCGAAGGCTCAGATAAGGTTGGGGGAGGGACCCACTGGAATAGCTATTGGGAGACAGATGGTAGCCTCCCGTCAAGGCCATCCAGCGTGTTCTTTAACGTGCACAGGGTATGGCTCTCCCGCCACGGGGCCACGGCTTAACGTCCCATCTGACGGACGGCGGCCTTTCCAAGCCCATCGGTGTCCCCTCCTGACCGTGGACAGGGCGGGGAATTTTGCGGAGATAAATCTCAACGCTGACCCAGCTGGGACTCGAACCTGTGAACTACAGATTACGAGCCTGACGCGCTACCGACTGAGCCACCCCCGCCCCAAATAGGACTATGATACTTGCATCTGATTGTGAGTAAGTGAGGTAGTGACTGAGTGTATGCAGCCGATTGTAAGTGAGGTAGTGACTGAATAACTGATAGGGGGTATGTCTTATTCTAACTAAGATGCAGAAATCGAAGAGCTCTTACAATTTGCACGTAAGGGTAATCCTAACAGTAGATTTCGCAAAGAAATTGGCCTTCGAAGTATTCTTCCAGATCAAATAGAGGTCAAGGCTGGATCTCTAAGCGCTAGAAACAATTTGGTTTCCATCTTCTAAACGATATTACGAATTTGATCAGTCTATCGAGGTCAGTTGTCAAATTTAAATCTATACAGGGTGAATCTGAAAAAGTGGGCAAAACTTTACGGGGTGGTAGAACGCAGCTATACGAGCAATATTCGTCATTGAATGTATGATCGGAACGCAAGCGGTGAGAAGTTAAAAGGTAGTTTTCCACTGTCACATTTAAAGAATGAACACAAGAAGGAGAGGAGATACTTCAGAAAACACTTGCATTCCCGTCCGCCGCACCGGACACAAAGTGCATATCCGCCATTTCGTGGTTAGCATAACCAGCCATCCTCTCGGCAATCCACGGTAGAAATGCCGTTGGGTGCGAGGACCGACCCTTTTATACCATTTCCAACGCCACCTAGCGGCTCGCCGTTTGCGTTCCGACCATACATTCTATGACGAATATTGCTCGTATAGCTGCGTTCTACCACCCCGTAAAGTTTTGCCCACTTTTTCAGATTCACCCTGTATATGCTAAATATGACAATTGATGCCTGTTGGTATTTCTTTTCTATATCTTAGAAACGTTACGAAATTTCTGATCCATTAGATTCCTTGAAGTCAAAGGTCAAATTCCTCCTTGTGCTAGAGAAGTGAGATTTGGTGCTCAGTGGTTCTTCAGGTCATAGATCTCAGAAACGTTAAGAAATTTCAGATGAAATCAAGAGGTGCGAAACATTATTCTTATATGCAATTTTGATTTCTCGATTAAAATATAACTAAAGAATATAGAAGTGGATAATAGAATATATTTATAATGTTTTTATAAGCAATGATTTCAATAATGTCATTGTAATGTTTCTCAAAATATTTCAATGTGGTTGCAACTAAAAATAATCTAAATTGAAGAACATAATGTGAAATATATCATATAATTATAAATAAAAATAAAAAATAAATACCCCCTCAAGCAGCTGCTTGCCACAGAGGTCTGACAGGAGCCTGTCAGTTTATATGCCACAGTAGAAGATCTGAGAGGATGGCAGGACCTCAGCAGAAAACAACACGAACATCCATGCCTTAACCCGGGGCTCGAACCTAGGTCCCATAGATCAGTAGCCAGGCGCTCTAACCACACTATCTATTAAATAACAGTTAACAAAAATTAAAATTTGAAATAGAAATTGACCAAAAATACACAAAGTAACATAAAGTATTATTAATTTCATTTAAATTTTAGTAACTAATATCGTGCTCCATACCACCTAAATAACCTGCTACTATAATATTAGATTCAAAAGAGATCACAAAATGCGACAGTCTCACAGTAAAGTAGATTTTATATTTTTCACTTCCAGTAGGAGGTTCCTGTCCACTGAGATATTGTTCTATGCGAAAATGTTGAAACTTTGCTCCCTCTTCATCCCGGTGATGAATCTTCGTTCACAGTATTTGCATGCTGAGCGTATATTGTAATTTACGAACGATGTATTTGTAATAGGAATTTTAAATTTTGGTTGTGGAGAATAATTTTGGTTGTGGAGGTAAGAGGAAAGATTAGTGCCAATATCAAGAACTTTATATTAGCACTAATCATTCCTCTTACCTCCAGGGAGTAGTGGAAAAATAACACTTATATTTTAAGAGATAAACAAAAAATTAATTTTGTGCCAAACAGATACTAATAAACTATTATTATTTGCATTTTCCCACTCATCTATTGCAGTGGTCCTCAACCTTTTATGCTTCACGTACCCCCTGAAAATGTGTATGTAACTGACGTACCCCTTGTATAGATAGATAAAACTATAGTTATAATATAACAATGGTTATTTTTACTTTGTTACTAGATCTAGCTAGTTTTGAGCTCTCACGGCGTACCCCCAAAAGTTTTACCGCGTACTCCACATTGAGAACCCCTAATCTACTGCTTCCAATTTCCACAGTTTGACCCAATAAATGCGGAAAATGATGAAAATTCCAATTGTGACCTGTAATGATGGAATACATTGGAAAATGTTGAAGTTTCAATTAAATTTTGCAAACGACCTACTGGTTATAGAAGTTTGAAATCTTTGTGGTAGATTGTGATGTGCAATCGGTTTTACATTTGCAACAATCATTTGCCTCATTTCCACTGTGATGGAGGGAGGAAGCTTTTTTTTTTTTGTTTTAATAGATAATTGAAGAATTATTTTATGTTTTATAGGTACAGAAGAAATATTAAAATTTGCATTTACGCAATGAACTGTTAGTTTGAATTTCCAATATTAGATGATCCTAAATTGGGAATAAAATTTCATTCCTTTGAAAACGAAAATCTGATATTCACGAGAGGTGATATATTGTTCTTCTAGTTACAAATTCTGATCACATTACGACAAATGGTATTTGATTTCAGAACACCCTGAAATTATTCTGGTGACTCAATTCAAGATTTTGAGAACAATAATTATTATAGCAATAGCTGTATGAAATCTTCAGATTTTTATTAGCAATTCATTCATATGAAACATAATTTTCTTGCAGCCTGCGACAAGAGATCCATTCTAGAGACTTCTTTTCCCAGGTTCAGGGTCATATAAAAATCCAGCTTTCAATCAATTAATAATTAATACCCCCATTGTACTAAACGTATTAACCATTACCCTCTTGCATTTGTAATTATTCGGTGTAAGAATCCGCGCTTTTTGCAAGTTTTTCTACATAAATGCAATTTAATTATTAGAAGAAAGAGTTATGAGAGATTAGAAGAAATTACTCTTCAATTGGGTAGCACTAAAGGCGAAGACATTGTTCTAGAGCAGTGGTTCTCAACCTTTTATGCTTCACGTACCCCCTGGAAATGTGAATGTAACTGGCGTACCCCTTGTATAGATATAAAAACTATAGTTATAGTATAACAATGGAATAAAATAAAATATATTTATTTATAACATATATCTAGCAACTTTTGAGCTCTCACGGCATACCCCAAAAATTTTTACCGCGTACCACCCACGTTGAGAACCCCTACTCTAGAGTAACGCCTCGATTTTCTAATTACTTGTTTAAGGTACTCATTATATTATTTTTCAATCGTCTAATAGATAACGTTGCATAAAGTTGTGCAAAATCCATTATCCTTGACTTTATCATGATAGAGAGGGCTCCATTTACTACTGGGCTCCAGGGCCCCCAAATTATCGATCCAGCTTTACCCTTTAAACAATTCCTTGAAAAGAGGTCTGACAGTAAGTATAATACAAGACATAAAGACAGTCTGGAAGTCAATGTCTTTTGGATTTTATATGTCCAAGAGAAAAGAAAAGTTGAATAAATATAAGAGACTTAGAGATGATTAAAAGATAACCGATGTTAATAACTATGTTTCGCATTTCATTGAAACATTTCATAGTAACTTAATGGTTACTATGAAATGTAGAAGGGTAAATTAAGTAGTAAGTTAAAGGATAAAGATAGTAACTAAGTAGTTTTTTCTAACAAATGTACCAAACTACTTAGGTGAGAAAGGTGACACCAGAGGTCTTGAGAAGGCTGCCGTCCGTTGGATGGGTCATACCCTGTGTCCCTTAAAAAACAGACTGTGTGGTTTCACAGGAGGTTTCCATGTCTCCTGAGAGCTGTACAGTGGCTCCCCTTCGCAAACCTTCTGTGAGTCCTTAAGGCCTTTGTAATCTGGATCTTTAGCCTATTAGGTGGAAATAAAAGTGCAGCTCAGTATGTCAGTATGTCAGAGGAATTAACAACCCAGTCTCTCCCACGTACACGATAGATAGATACTTAGTTTTAAAACAACCTAAAATATATTTGTTTTCTATATTATGAATCATAAATTATTTTATGTCTTTTCTCATGGTTTAATTCAAAGCTTTAGTATTTTTTAAGATGCCAGATGCAGAGCAAACGAATGTTTTCTTATACGATTATTACGAGGCTTTTGCTATTGATGTCATATCGCGATTGTTACTCTATAGATGATACCACATCGATGAATAATAATTAAATTCCGTTTGACGAAACAGAATACAAGTTTTAACTGAAATGTTTGTTTTTCGCCGTGCTCTGATTAGAGTCGTCACTTCCAGGAAGTAGAAGCAAGTCATCCCAGATCCTTGCAGACATCCGACGGGAATCGACATCAAGCAGGTGAGAGGGTAAGTCATGAGGTAAGTGGAATATGATTATTAGAAACTGAGCATCTCATCATATATATCATATAGCTTAAAGCAGTCAATCATAATGAAATGTTTGTATCGCCTTGGGGAGCAAAAGAATTGATTTTAAGATTAAAACATTTCTTCATTTTTATAACTCTAAAATCCGAATGTTTATCATATAATTTTACTTCTACGGAACAGAACGCTTTGCCAACTTGGGCTGCGTTGAAACTTGTAAAATTGAAAACATTCGGATTTTAGAGTTATGAAAATGAAGAAATGTTTTAATCTTAAAATCAATTCTTTTGCTTCCCAAGGCGATACAAACATTTCATTATGATTGACTTCTTTAAGCTTAAAAAATATAAATTGTGAAATTAAAATTAAAGTGATCGTTAGTATCAAAATCTTTCATTTTTAATTTTTCTTGTAGAAAAGAACAGTCTTAATGGTTTACGAATAGAGTAGATTTCACAAATGTAACCAATAGATCATTTTGTCTCGAAACAGGTATAAATGCTCTCCACACTTGCACAAAGGAAGTTTTGTCATGCGTTTTGAACGTGTCTTATTTATCAAGTTGGATCCAAATAAAAAGCTGCTGACTTTAATGCAACCGATAACTCATTACCTAATTGTGCATAATATTATAAATATTTCTAAATTCAAGTTTAAAGTTTGAGTGGAAGGGAAGGAAATCACTTAATTTTCGTTCACAAAAATGTTTTTCTAACATATCGTGATGTAAAAGCACCGAATACTTAAATTGTTAGCAAAATAAGGCTATAGAGTGTCTTCATTTAGATATGATACTTTAGTTGTTACAATGAGTTTGGGCCATTTCTTGGCCGATCTCATCGCCATCAGAGTCAGTAAGAATAACTACAGGCAAATGGAATTGGCGGGCATTATTTCTCCATATGATGCTTAGAAACAGAACAAAAGATATGTTGGTTGGGTTAACCATAGCATTAACCCTTTGAGTTACGTCATTCCATTCCTTCCACTTTCTATTTAATATGTAAAAAATAGATAAAGTAACGACGTCGATTATATTAAATCATTATATTCTAAATAAACTGAACGTTTCCGTTATTTATGAAATTACGAGTGTAAAATAAGAGTTAAAACTTCAACGACTTTTTAACTCTGGAGACATTATATTAACTTTTAGTACTGAATGTATAAAAATCTATTTTATAATGCAATACTGACCTAAAATGTTTGACGAATTGGTTGAATTAAAATGTTGCCGTAGTAACCTCCAGAGTCGAAGCAGACAGCCCCTCGCTTGTCTCGGAAAGTGATGTCACGTAGTGCATGTTGCTTCCGAGACGAGTGCATGTTGCTTCCGAGACGAGTGCATGTTGCTTCCGAGACGAGTGCATGTTGCCGCACCCAAAACAGCCACGCGCGCTGATAGTGGTAGCAACTGATCGCTTCACAAATTGCATGAGCGCTTTTTGTTCTAATTGCTCGCGCCTGGGAGGAGGAATGTACCTGGCCATCTGTCGATCAGAGTCCCGTGGACGCGCATTACTTCGACTGCTCACTAAATGATTTAATATATAATCTATGTGGTCTCTTGGATTAAACCAGTCCCAGCGCTCCTGCAATGCAATGTATTCATCAGTGCTATTCGGTACCTCAGATTTAATTCGATCGGCCACCAGCAGGTCGACCAATTCCTCAAATGTGGACAATTTTCTGCTTCCAATATACGTTCTCCATATTTCCCTAATTTTTCCGAAAACGTGGTCCACGTTTCGTGTGCAAGCTTCTATGCCCCATATTCCGCCAAAATTCCTTCTATGCAAATTCTCCGCCAAAATCGCGCTTAAATTAACGGCAGAAAGCGCTTTAAAATCGTCCTTCGTCAGAGGTGCAGGAAGTGCCAGACGTGATGAAACATCAATCACTAAATTAATTTCTGGCCTAATCATGGAGTCATGGGGGAATTGCATCCCCCCACTAACTGCACAGGAACGTGGATCATTGCAGCTATCTCGAAATCTCCAAATGCTGTCCTCAGCTTGATCGTCGTCTTCGGCGTGAAAAACTGCTCTGGGACAACATCTCTTCTAATCACGGAGATTTCAGCGCCAGAATCAATCACAGCTGTGAAAGCATTCTGGCCACATCGCACATTCGCCGTCTGAAGTTGGGTAAGTCTAACCGTTGTTAATTGCCCTTCGTCCTGAGCTTCAAACATGTGCGTTGAAACGCGGGTACATCATACCTCTTCCTGCTCATCTCGTACAGTATACACTGTATTAAATCCAGCACTGGGAGATTTCCTCTTTGCCCGCCATTGAGGATAATCTCTGCGAAGATGCTGCTTCGAGTCGCACCAAAAACAGCCACGCGCGCTGATATTGGTAGCAACTGATCGCTTCGCAAATTGCATGGGCGCTTTTTGTTCTAATTGCTCGCGCCTGGGAGGAGGAATGTACCTGGCCATCTGTCGATCAGAGTCCCGTGGACGCGCATTAATTCGACTGCTCACTAAATGATTCAATATATAATCTATGAGGTCTCTTGGATTAAACCAGTCCCAGCGCTCCTGCAGTGCAATGTATTCATCAGTGCTACTCGGTACCTCTGATTTAATTCGATCGGCCAACAGCAGGTCGACCAATTCATCAAATGTGGACAATATTCTGCTTTCAATATACGTTCTCCATATTTCCCTAATTTTTCCGAAAACGTGTTCCACGTTTCGTGTGCAAGCTTCTATGCCCTATCCAACTGCCTCTTGTATTAAACTGCAGAGACTTTACACCTCGCCAAAATGTAAGCTTTGAGCTTACTGTAATCGCTAGCATCCTCGTCAAACAATAAAGCCAAAAGATCGTTCAGCTTCTCCCGAAAAATGGAGAGGACTACCTGGCTCCTAACCTTTTCAGGCACGCCCTGATTAGAGAAAACGCTCTTGATCCTCTTGAAATTCAAATGAATGTAGAGGAGAGTTTCTGGGGGCGATCCCAACGTAGTGTGCAGAACCAAAATCCAACATTTCAGTACCTCATGCTCCTTCCTTTTCACGGTGCTATGGGAATCGGACCCAGGCGAACCATCACACGACGCACCGTGAGATCTGACGCCACTTGCATTTGCTGTCTCATGTTCAAGACGCCTCATTTGCAGTTCATGCTCGCGTTGTGCTTGCATTTCTTCGCGCTGCGTTTGTCTTTCTTCGATTCCAGTCGCAAGGGTCATTCTTCGGCCTCGGCCTCGCTTTGCGCTTGTCTATCAATTAGTTCGAGTTGCGTTAATTCGAGTTTCCTCAATTCAAGCTTTCTAGCGTCATCGGATTGCTCTGCTATTTCTTGAGTCGGATTTGTCAGTCGCTGACAGCATCTACTGACAAATCAGACGCAATAGCCTCCATGTTTTGCGTTGATCTGTGTCGAGTAGTGTCCACGTAGTGCGATTTAGAACCGTTTCTCGCCTTCTCTCGCGTATTTTATGGCATAGCACAGAATAATAACAAGACAAAAAACTCAATTTACATACTAGATCTTACCGCACCTGATGTGAAGTTCTCGCAGCGATGATTTACTTTCTTGCCAGCACTCGACATTTGCTAAAATTGTCCCTTAATGTAACGCCACCTCGTACCGAACTCTCACAATACAGATCCCGCTGATGACGCCAATGTAGATAGGCTCCATCTCTGCCTGTCTGGGCAGGAGAGTACCTGAACTTTTCAGGATGATTTCCTTAGGTGCTAAGCGATACATATATACAATCGGCCAATGATGCTTATCAGGTAGCAGAGCATCTGGTTTAAAAAGTTTCGTTTCGGACCTGTATTAGCGAGGTTCTATGGGTAACTGCTATTGCAATTAAATATTTCTTAGATAGGATAATGCACTCATTGCTAATATAAGATCAATGAGTGGAGGGTTTAAACAGGTTTAGTGTAGTCAAATGATGGCCAAAATCAGATGCTATGAGTACCGTTTTCTTTCTCCTAAGGTGTGGCTATAGGTATGATAATTTGAACTAAAATTTTCAATGTTTTTATGCATTTAACTAAAGCTCAATAAAAAATATATTTAGTTGCTTGTGATAACAATATAATTGATTGAGAACCGTTCTTCCAGTACGTCAGTATATCACTTTAGAAATAAAAGATTAAGATTCATTTTGAAAAAGACGTTCAAGCATATTTTAAATTATACAGTTGAACTACTGACTCTAAAAGAAGTTTTTGTCAAGGAGAAAGCTAAACATGCCCGCGTCAGAGTGAAATGTCAGTGATGGTTGAAGACATATTCCATTTAAAAGTAACCTGGATCAAATTTTGTATAAGGCATGAATAATGGAATTCTCTTGAACATCTCTCTCACAAGTCATTATTTATCACTATAAACTATACAGGTGAAAGGACTAAGGATATTATTACAAAATTACAAGCTCCATACTTTCTGTTTTGATTCATTTGGCAATGGCAATCAGAAAAAAAAATAAATGATAGGGATAGTAAAATTATATTAATATTTATCTAAAATTTCAATGGTACATCTAAAGGCAGAAAAAGTGCAAAAAAATTAATTAGGTAACTATACACATATATCAGGAATTTATTTATTATCTACCGTTTGTTTAGTTTTGCCTGCGAAGTGTTACATATATACAATCGGCCAATCATGCTTATCAGGTAGCAGAGCATCTGGTTTAACAAGTTTCGTTTCGGACCTGTATTAGCGAGGGTCTATGGGTAACTGCTATTGCAATTAAGTATTGCTTAGATAGGATAATGCACTCATTGCTAATATAAGATCAATGAGTGGAGGGTTTAAACAGGTTTAGTGTAGTCAAATGATGGCCAAAAGCACATGCTATGAGTACCATATCCTTTTCCCTAGGATGTGACTATAGGTATGATACTTCGTACTTCGAAATAACCCTTTTAATGTACCATTAGGTGAAGGTGACAAAAATATATTCAGCTGTTTGCGATAACAAAATAATTGATTGAGAATCGTTCTCCGTGTATATCAATATATCCCTTTAGGAAAAAAGATAATAATATCATTAGGTAGCATAGCATCTGGTTTAACAAGTTTCGTTTCGGACCTGTATTAGCGAGGGTCTAGGGGTAACTGCTATTGCAATTAACATTGCTTAGGTAGGATAAGGCACTCATTGTCTAATACAAAACAAATGAGTGGAGGGTTTAAATAGGTTAGTGTAGTCAATGACGGCCAAAATCAGATGCCATGAGTACCGTTTCCCTTCCCCTAGGATATGACTATAGGTATGATAATTCGAAATAACCCTTTTAATGTACCATTAGGTGAAGGTGACAAAAATATATTCAGCTGCTTGCGAAAACAAAATAATTGATTGAGAATCGTTCTCCGTGTATATCAATATATCCCATTAGAAATGAAAGATAATGAATCGTTAGGTAGCATTACATCTGATTTCACAAGTTTCGTTTCGGACCTGTATTAGCGAGGGTCTAGGGGTAACTGCTATTGCAATTAATATTGCTTAGGAAGGATAAGGCACTCATTGTCAAATACAAAACAAATGAGTGGAGGGTTTAAATAGGTTAGTGTAGTCAAATGATGTCCAAAATCAGATGCCATGAGAACCGTTTCCTTTTCCCTAGGATATGACTATAGGTATGATAATTCGAACTAACCCTTTTAATGTACCTTTAGGTGAAGGTGACAAAAATATATTCAGCTGTTTGCGATAACAAAATAATTGCTTGAGAATCGTTCTCCGTGTATATCCATATATCACTTTAGGAATGAAAGATAACGAATCGTTAGGTAGCATAGCATCTGGTTTAACAAGTTTCGTTTCGGACCTGTATTAGCGAGGGCCTATGGGTAACTGCTATTGCAATTAACATTGCTTAGGTAGAATAAGGCACTCATTGTCTAATACAAAACAAATGAGTGGAGGGTATAAATAGGTTAGTGTAGTCAAATGATGGCCAAAATCAGATGCCATGAGTACCGTTTCCTTTTCCCTAGGATCTGACTATAGGTATGATATTTCGAACTAACCCTTTTAATGTACCTTTAGGTGAAGGTGACAAAAATATATTCAGCTGTTTGCGAAAAAAAAAATAATTGATTGAGAATCGTTCTCCGTGTATATCAGTATGTCACATTAGGAATGAAAGAAAATGAATCGTTAGGTAGCATAGCATCTGGTTTAATAAGTTTCGTTTCGGACCTGTATTAGCGAGGGTCTAGGGGTAACTGCTATTGCAATTAACATTGTTTAGGTAGGATAAGGCACTCATTGTCTAATACAAAACAAATGAGTGGAGGGTTTAAATAGGTTAGTGTAGTCAAATGATGGCCAAAATCAGATGCCATGAGTACCGTTTCCTTTTTCCTAGGATATAAGTATAGGTATGATAATTCGAACTAAATCTTTTAATATAATTTTAGGTGAAGGTGACAAAAATATATTCAGCTGTTTGCGAAAACAAAATAATTGATTGTGAATAGTTCTCCGTGTATATCAATATATCCCTTTAGGAATGAAAGATAATGAATCGTTAGGTAGCATAGCATCTGGTTTAAAAAGTTTCGTTTCAGACCTGTATTAGCGAGGGCCTATGGGTAACTGCTATTGCAATTAACATTGCTTAGGTAGGATAAGGCACTCATTGTCTAATACAAAACAAATGAGTGGAGTGTTTAAATAGGTTAGTGTAGTCAAATGATGACCAAAATCAGATGCCATGACTACTGTTTCCTTTTCCCTAGGATATGACTATAGGTATGATAATTCGAACTAACCCTTTCAATGTACATTTAGGTGAAAGTGACAAAAATATATTCAGCTGTTTGCGATAAAAAAATAATTGCTTCAGAATCATTCTCCGTGTATATCAATATATCCCTTTAGGAATAAAAGATAATGAATCGTTAGATAGCATAGCATCTGGTTTAACAAGTTTCATTTCGGACCTGTATAAGCGAGGGTCTATGGGTAACTGCTATTGCAATTAACATTGCTTAGGAAGGATAAGGCACTCATTGTCTAATAGAAAACAAATGAGTGGAGGGTTTAAATAGTTTAGTGTAGTCAAATGATGGCCAAAATCAGATGCCATGAGTACCGTTTGCTTTTCCCTAGGATCTGACAATACGTAGGATAATTCGAACTAACCCTTTTAATGTACCTTTAGGTGAAGGTGACAAAAATATATTCAGCTGTTTGTGAAAACAATATAATTGATTCAGAATCGTTCTCCGTATATATCAATATATCCCTTTAGGAATGAAAGATAATGAATCGTTAGGTAGCATAGCATCTGGTTTAAAAAGTTTCGTTTCAGACCTGTATTAGCGAGGGCCTATGGGTAACTGCTATTGCAATTAACATTGCTTAGGAAGGATAAGGCACTCATTGTCTAATAGAAAACAAATGAGTGGAGGGTTTAAATAGTTTAGTGTAGTCAAATGATGGCCAAAATCAGATGCCATGAGTACCGTTTGCTTTTCCCTAGGATCTGACAATACGTAGGATAAATCGAACTAACCCTTTTAATGTACCTTTAGGTGAAGGTGACAAAAATATATTCAGCTGTTTGTGAAAACAATATAATTGATTCAGAATCGTTCTCCGTATATATCAATATATCCCTTTAGGAATGAAAGATAATGAATCGTTAGGTAGCATAGCATCTGATTTGACAAGTTTCGTTTCGGACCTGTATTAGCGAGGGTCTAGGGGTAACTGCTATTGCAATTAACATTGCTTAGGTAGAATAAGGCACTCATTGTCTAATACAAAACCAATGAGTGGAGGGTTTAAATAGGTTAGTGTAGTCAAATGATGGCCAAAATCAGAAGCCATGAGTACCGTTTACTTTTCCTAAGGATCTGACTATAGGTATGATATTTCGAACTAACCCTTTTAATGTACCTTTAGGTGAAGGTGAGAAAAATATTTTCAGCTATTTGCGAAAAAAAAATAATTGATTGAGAATCTTTCTCCGTGTATATCAGTATATCCCTTTAGGAATGAAAGATAATGAATCGTTAGGTAGCATAGCATCTGATTTAACAAGTTTCGTTTCGGACCTGTATTAGCGAGGGTCTAGGGGTAAGTGCTATTGCAATTAACATTGCTTAGATATGATAAGGCACTCATTGTCTAATACCAAACAAATGAGTGGAGGGTTTAAATTGGCTAGTGTAGTCAAATGATGGCCAAAATTAGATGCCATGAGTAGCGTTTCCTTTTCCTTAGGATATGACTATAGGTATGATAATTCGAACTAACCCTTTCAATGTACATTTAGGTGAAAGTGACAAAAATATATTCAGCTCTATAACAAAAAAATTGATTGACAATCGTTCTTCGTGTATATCAATATATCCCTTTAGGAGAAAAGATAATGAATCGTTAGATAGCATAGCATCTGGTTTAACAAGTTTCGTTTCGGACGTGTATTAGCGAGGGTCTAGGGGTAACTGCTATTGCAATTAACATTGCTTAGGTAGGATAATGCACTCATTTTCTAATGCAAAACAAATGAGTGGAGGGTTTAAATAGGTTAATGTAGTCAATGATGGCCAAAATCAGATGCCATGAGTACCGTTTCCCTTCCCCTAGGATATGACTATAGGTATGATAATTCGAAATAACCCTTTTAATGTAGCATTAGGTGAAGGTGACAAAAATATATTCAGTTGTTTGCGAAAACAAAATAATCGATTGAGAATCGTTCTCCGTGTATATCAATATATCCCATTAGGAATGAAAGATAATGAATCGTTAGGCAGCATTACATCTGATTTAACAAGTTTCGTTTCGGACCTGTATTAGCGAGGGTCTAGGGGTAACTGCTATTGCAATTAACATTGCTTAGGAAGGATAAGGCACTTATTGTCAAATACAAAACAAATGAGTGGAGGGTTTAAATAGGTCAGTGTAGTCAAATGATGGCCAAAATCAGATGCCTTTTCCCTAGGATATGACTATACGTATGATAATTCGAACTAACCCTTTTAATGTACCTTTAGGTGAAGGTGACAAAAACATATTCAGCTGCTTGCGATAACAAAATAATTGCTTGAGAATAGTTCTCCGTGTATATCCATATATCACTTTATTAATGAATGATAATGAATCGTTAGATAGCATAGCATCTGGTTTAACAAGTTTCGTTTCGGACGTGTATTAGCGAGGGTCTAGGGGTAACTGCTATTGCAATTAACATTGCTTAGGTAGAATAAGGCACTCATTGTCTAATACAGAACAAATGAGTGGAGGGTATAAATGGGTTAGTGTAGTCAAATGATGGCCAAAATCAGATGCCATGAGTACCGTTTCCTTTTCCCTAGGATCTGACAATAGGTATGATATTTCGAACTAACCCTTTTAATGTACATTTATGTGAAGGTGACAAAAATGTATTCAGCTGTTTACGAAAAAAAAAATAATTGATTGAGAATCGTTCTCCGTGTATATCAGTATATCACTTTAGGAATGGAAGATAATGAATCGTTAGGTAGCATAGCATCTGGTTTAACAAGTTTCGTTTCGGACCTGTATTAGCGAGGGTCTAGGGGTAACTGCTATTGCAATTAACATTGCTTAGGTAGGATAAGGCACTCATTGTCTAATACAAAACAAATGAGTGGAGGGTTTAAATAGGCTAGTGTAGTCAAATGATGGCCAAAATCAGATGCCATGAGTACCGTTTCCTTTTCCTAAGGATCTGACTATAGGTATGATATTTCGAACTAACCCTTTTAATGTACCTTTAGGTGAAGGTGAGAAAAATATTTTCAGCTGTTTGCGAAAAAAAAATAATTGATTGAGAATCGTTCTCCGTGTATATCAGTATATCCCTTTAGGAATGAAAGATAATGAATCGTTAGGTAGCATACCATCTGGTTTAACAAGTTTCGTTTCGGACCTGTATTACCGAGGGCCTATGGGTAACTGCTATTGCAATTAACATTGCTTAGGTAGGATGAGGCACTCATTGTCTAATACAAAACAAATGAGTGGAGGGTTTAAATAGGCTAGTGTAGTCAAATGATGGCCAAAATTATATGCCATGAGTACCGTTTCCTTTTCCTTAGGATATGACTATAGGTATGATAATTCGAACTAACCCTTTCAATGTACATTTAGGTGAAAGTGACAAAAATATATTCAGCTGTTTGCGATAACAAAATAATTGCTTCAGAATCATTGTCCGTGTATATCTATATATCCTTTAGGAATAAAAGATAATGAATCGTTAGATAGCATAGCATCTGGTTTAACAAGTTTCGTTTCGGACGTGTATTAGCGAGGGTGTATGGGTAACTGCTATTGCAATTAACATTGCTTAGGTAGGATAATGCACTCATTGTCTAATACAAAACAAATGAGTGGAGGGTTTAAATAGGTTAGTGTAGTCAAATGATGGCCAAAATCAGATGCAATGAGTACCGTTTCCTTTTCCCTAAGATGTGACTATAGGTATGATAATTCGAACCAACACTTTTAATGTACATTTAGGTGAAGGTGACAAAAATATATTCAGCTGTTTGCGATAACAAAATATTTGCTTGAGAATCGTTCTCCGTGTATATCAATATATCCCTTTAGGAATCAAAGATAATGGAATCGTTAAGTAGCATAGCATCTGATTTAACAAGTTTCGTTTCGGACCTGTATTAGCGAGGGTCTAGGGGTAACTGCTATTGCAAATAACATTGCTTAGGAAGGATAAGGCACTCATTGTGAAATACAAAACAAATGAGTGGAGGGTTTAAATAGGTTCGTGTAGTCAAATGATGGCCAAAATCAGATGCCATGAGAACCGTTTCCTTTTCCCTAGGATATGACTATAGGTATGATAATTCGAACTAACCCTTTTAATGTACCTTTAGGTGAAGGTGACAAAAATATATTCAGCTGTTTGCGATAACAAAATAATTGATTGAGAATCGTTCTCCGTGTATATCCATATATCACTTTAGGAATGAAAGATAATGAATCGTTAAGTAGCATAGCATCTGGTTTAACAAGTTTCGTTTCGGACCTGTATTAGCGAGGGCTTATGGGTAACTGCTATTGCAATTAACATTGCTTAGGTAGAATAAGGCACTCATTGTCTAATACAAAACAAATGAGTGGAGGGTATAAATAGGTTAGTGTAGTCAAATGATGGCCAAAATCAGATGCCATGAGTACCGTTTCCTTTTCCCTAGGATCTGACTATAGGTATGATATTTCGAACTAACCCTTTTAATGTACCTTTAGGTGAAAGTGACAAAAATATATTCAGCTCTATAACAAAATAATTGATTGAGAATCGTTCTTCGTGTATATCAGTATATCACTTTAGGAATGAAAGATAATGAATCGTTAGATAGCATAGCATCTGGTTTAACAAGTTTCGTTTCGGACGTGTATTAGCGAGGGTCTAGGGGTAACTGCTATTGCAATTAACATTGCTTAGGTAGGATAATGCACTCATTTTCTAATACAAAACAAATGAGTGGAGGGTTTAAATAGGTTAATGTAGTCAATGATGGCCAAAATCAGATGCCATGAGTACCGTTTCCCTTCCCCTAGGATATGACTATAGGTATGATAATTCGAAATAACCCTTTTAATTTAGCATTAGGTGAAGGTGACAAAAATATATTCAGCTGTTTGCGAAAACAAAATAATCGATTGAGAATCGTTCTCCGTGTATATCAATATATCCCATTAGGAATGAAAGATAATGAATCGTTAGGAAGCATTACATCTGATTTAACAAGTTTCGTTTCGGACCTGTATTAGCGAGGGTCTAGGGGTAACTGCTATTGCAATTAACATTGCTTAGGAAGGATAAGGCACTTATTGTCAAATACAAAACAAATGAGTGGAGGGTTTAAATAGGTTAGTGTAGTCAAATGATGGCCAAAATCAGATGCCTTTTCCCTAGGATATGACTATACGTATGATAATTCGAACTAACCCTTTTAATGTACCTTTAGGTGAAGGTGACAAAAACATATTCAGCTGCTTGCGATAACAAAATAATTGCTTGAGAATAGTTCTCCGTGTATATCCATATATCACTTTATTAATGAATGATAATGAATCGTTAGATAGCATAGCATCTGGTTTAACAAGTTTCGTTTCGGACGTGTATTAGCGAGGGTCTAGGGGTAACTGCTATTGCAATTAACATTGCTTAGGTAGAATAAGGCACTCATTGTCTAATACAAAACAAATGAGTGGAGGGTTTAAATAGGCTAGTGTAGTCAAATGATGGCCAAAATTATATGCCATGAGTACCGTTTCCTTTTCCTTAGGATATGACTATAGGTATGATAATTCGAACTAATCCTTTCAATGTACATTTAGGTGAAAGTGACAAAAATATATTCAGCTGTTTGCGATAACAAAATAATTGCTTCAGAATCATTCTCCGTGTATATCTATATATCCTTTAGGAATCAAAGATAATGAATCGTTAGATAGCATAGCATCTGGTTTAACAAGTTTCGTTTCGGACCTGTATTAGCGAGGGTCTAGGGGTAACTGCTATTGCAAATAACATTGCTTAGGAAGGATAAGGCACTCATTGTGAAATACAAAACAAATGAATGGAGGGTTCAAATAGGTTCGTGTAGTCAAATGATGGCCAAAATCAGATGCCATGAGAACCGTTTCCTTTTCCCTAGGATATGACTATAGGTATGATAATTCGAACTAACCCTTTTAATGTACCTTTAGGAGAAGGTGACAAAAATATATTCAGCTGTTTGCGATAACAAAATAATTGATTGAGAATCGTTCTCCGTGTATATCCATATATCACTTTAGGAATGAAAGATAATGAATCGTTAAGTAGCATAGCATCTGGTTTAACAAGTTTCGTTTCAGACCTGTATTAGCGAGGGCCTATGGGTAACTGCTATTGCAATTAACATTGCTTAGGTAGAATAAGGCACTCATTGTCTAATACAAAACAAATGAGTGGAGGGTATAAATAGGTTAGTGTAGTCAAATGATGGCCAAAATCAGATGCCATGAGTACCGTTTCCTTTTCCCTAGGATCTGACTATAGGTATGATATTTCGAACTAACCCTTTTAATGTACCTTTAGGTGAAAGTGACAAAAATATATTCAGCTGTTTGCGAAAAAAAAATTATTGATTGAGAATCGTTCTCCGTGTATATCAGTATATCACTTTAGGAATGAAAGATAATGAATCGTTAGGTAGCATAGCATCTGGTTTAACAAGTTTTCTTTTCGGACCTGTATTAGCGAGGGTCTAGGGGTAACTGCTATTGCAATTAACGTTGCTTAGGTAGAATAAGGCACTCATTGTCTAATACAAAACAAATGAGTGGAGGGTTTAAATAGGTTAGTGTAGTCAAATGATGGCCAAAATCGGATGCCATGAGTACCGTTTCCTTTTTCCTAGGATATAACTATAGGTATGATAATTCGAACTAACCCTTTCAATATAATTTTAGGTGAAGGTGACAAAATATATTCAGCTGTTTGCGAAAACAAAATAATTTATTGTGAATAGTTCTCCGTGTATATCAATATATCCCTTTAGGAATGAAAGATAATGAATCGTTAGGTAGCATAGTATCTGGTTTAAAAAGTTTCGTTTCAGACCTGTATTAGCGAGGGCCTATGGGTAACTGCTATTGCAATTAACATTGCTTAGGAAGGATAAGGCACTCATTGTCTAATAGAAAACAAATGAGTGGAGGGTTTAAATAGTTTAGTGTAGTCAAATGATGGCCAAAATCAGATGCCATGAGTACCGTTTCCTTTTCCCTAGGATGTGACTATAGGTATGATAATTCGATCCAACACTTTTAATGTACATTTAGGTGAAGGTGACAAAAATATATTCAGCTGTTTGCGATAACAAAATAATTGCTTGAGAATCGTTCTCCGTGTATATCAATATATCCCTTTAGGAATCAAAGATAATGAATCGTTAAGTAGCATAGCATCTGGTTTAACAAGTTTCGTTTCGGACCTGTATTAGCGACGGTCTAGGGGTAAGTGCTATTGATATTAACATTGCTTAGATATGATAAGGCACTCATTGTCTAATACCAAACAAATGAGTGGAGGGTTTAAATAGGTTAGTGTAGTCAAATGATGGTCAAAATCAGATGCCATGAGTACCGTTTCCTTTTCCCTAGGATATGACTATAGGTATGATAATTCGAACTAACCCTTTTAATGTACCTTTAGGTGAAGGTGACAAAAATATATTCAGCTGTTTGCGAAAACAAAAAAATTGATTGAGAATCGTTCTCCGTGTATATAAATATATCCCTTTAGGAATGAAAGATAATGAATCGTTAGGTAGCATAGCATCTAGTTTGACAAGTTTCGTTTCGGACCTGTATTAGCGAGGGCCTATGGGTAACTGCTATTGCAATTAACATTGCTTAGGTAGAATAAGGCACTCATTGTCAAATACAAAACAAATGAGTGGAGGATTTAAATAGGTTAGTGTAGTCAAATGATGGACGAAATCAGATGCGATGAGTACCGTTTCGTTTTCCCTAGGATATGATTATAGGTATGATAATTCGAACTAACCCTTTTAATGTACTTTTAGGTGAAGGTGACAAAAATATATTCAGCTGTTTGCGATAACAAAATAATTGCTTGAGAATCGTTCTTCGTATATATCAATATATCCCTTTAGAAATGAAAGATAAATGAATCGTTAGGTAGCATAGCATCTGGTTTAACAAGTTTCGTTTCGGACCTGTATTAGTGAGGGTCTATGGGTAACTGCTATTGCAATTAACATTGCTTAGGTAGGATAAGGCACTCATTGTCTAATACCAAACAAATCAGTGCAGGGTTTAAATAGGTTAGTGTAGTCAAATGATGGCCAAAATCAGATGCCTTGAGTACCGTTTCCCTTTCATTAGGATATGACTATAGGTATGATAATTCGAAATAACACTTTTAATGTACACTTAGGTGAAGGTGACAAAAATAATTCAGGTGTTTGCGAAAACATAATAACTGATTGAGAATCGTTCTCCGTGTATATAAATATATCCCTTTAGGAATGAAAGATAATGAATCGTTAGGTAGCATAGCATCTGGTTTAACAAGTTTCGTTTCGGACCTGTATTAGCGACGGTCTATGGGTAAATGCTACTGCAATTAACATTGCTTAGGTGGGATAAGGCACTCATTGTCTAATAAAAAACGAATGAGTGGAGGGTTTAAATAGGTTAGTGTAGTCAAATGATGGCCAAAATCAGATGCCATGAGTACCGTTTCCTTTTCCCTAGGATATGACTATAGGTATGATAATACGAACTAACACTTTTAATGTACCTTTAGGTGAAGGTGACAAAAATATTTTCAGCTGTTTACGAAAACAAAAAAAATTGATTGAGAATCGTTCTCCGTGTATATCAATATATCCCTTTAGGAATGAAAGATAATGAATCGTTAGGTAGCATAGCATCTGGTTTAACAAGTTTCGTTTCGGACCTGTATTAACGAGGGTCTTCGGTAACTGCTATTGCAATGAACATTGTTTAGGTAGGATAAGGCACTCATTTTCAAATACAAAACAAATGAGTGGAGGGTTTAAATAGGTTAGTGTAGTCAAATGATCGACAAAATCAGATGCCATGAGTACCGTTTCATTTTCCCTAGGATATGACTCTAGGTATGATAATTCGAACTAACCCTTTTAATGTACCTTTAGGTGAAGGTGACAAATTTATAGTCAGCTGTTTGCGATAACAAGATAATTGCTTGAAAATCGTTCTCCGTGTATATCAATATATCCCTTTAGGAATAAAAGATAATGAATCGTTAGGTAGCATAGCATCTGGTTTAACAAGTTTCGTTTCGGACCTGTATTAGCGAGTGTGTATGGGTAAATGCTATTGCAATTAACATTGCTTAGGTAGGATAAGGCACTCATTGTCTAATAAAAAACAAATGAGTGGAGGGTTATAATAGGTTAGTGTAGTCAAATGGTGCCCAAAACCAGATGCCAGGATTACCGTTTCCTTTTCCCTAGGATATGACTGTAGGTATGATAATTCGAACTAACCCTTTTAATGTACTTTTAGGTGAAGGTGACAAAAATATATTCAGCTGTTTGCGATAACAAAATAATTGCTTGAGAATCGTTCTCCGTATATATCAATATATCCCTTTAGGAATGAAAGATAAATGAATCGTTAGGTAGCATAGCATCTGGTTTAACAAGTTTCGTTTCGGACCTGTATTAGCGAGGGTCTATGGGTAACTGCTATTGCAATTAACATTGCTTAGGTAGGATAAGGCACTCATTGTCTAATAGAAAACAAATGATTGGAGGGCTTAAATAGGTTAGTGTAGTCAAATAATGGCCAAAATCAGATGCCATGAGAACCCTTTCCTTTTCCCTAGGATATAACTATAGGTATGATAATTCGAACTATCCCTTTTAATGTACCTTTAGGTGAAGGTGACAAAAATATTTTCAGCTGTTTGCGATAACAAAATAGCTGATTGAGAATCGTTCTCCGTGTATATCAATATATCTCTTTAGGAATAAAAGATAATGAATCGTTAGGTAGCATAGCATCGGTTTAACAAGTTTCGTTTCGGACCTGTATTAGCTAGGGTCTATGGGTAGCTGCTATTGCAATTAACATTGCTTAGGTAGGATAAGGCACTCATTGTCTAATACAAAACAAATGATTGGAGGGTTTAAATAGGTTAAGGTAGTCAAATGATGGCAAAAATCAGATGCCATGAGTACCGTTTCCTTTTCCCTAGGATATGACTATAGGTATGATAATTCGAACTAACCCTTTTAATGTACCTTTAGGTGAAGGTGACAAAAATATATTCAGCTGTTTGCGAAAACAAAATAATTGATTGAGATATGTTTTATTTAATTCCTATTTTTATACTATAAGTATAGGTTTATCCATCTATCTATACAAGGGGTACGCCAGTTACATACACATTTCCAGGGGCTACGTGAAGCATAAAAGGTTGAGAACCACTGCTTTAAATAATTACATATTATGTTTCTCCATAAATGTCGTAAAAGTATTTCCTTAGCCTTCCCCCGCGGTTAATATGTATATATGTATATGGGGGTTGGGGATTTAACATTATGTTTGGGTAAATAATTTATTTTTCGCTATTGCAGTTTCCTGTGGGAGCTCTGTGGCAGTGCGCGGGTGCTAATCAGTACACCACTGTTCGAAGTTTACCATAACTTCTAAAATATGCATTTAATGGAAATTTTTGATTTAAAATAAATTAATCATCAAAAACAAATCTATTTAAATCTTGATTTTCAAACGCTATTCGTTCAGTAGTTAAATAGTTATGGAAGGCTAGATTTACCCCAGGAATTAATTAAGACTTATTTAATAAGTATAGTTTCAAATCATTTAATAAATTAAATATGCATTTTAGAAGTTTTCGCAACGATTATTTCAATGTTAGACAAATATGAATTAATTTATTGTTAAATATTTCAACTTCCATTATTCTAAATACTGAACAAATACTGTTGAAAATCGAGATTCATAAGTTTCATTACGATCTTCATCTTCAGTCACATTTTTCCACAAAATGCATATTTTGAAGGTTATAATGCTTCGAAGTTGGATTCCCATTTGACATAACACGGAAATTTTGTAATATTTTGATAGGGCAGTGTATTTCATTATTTACTAATGATTCTTTGTATTTATGATAAATATTTAGGAATGCTTTATTTCGACAGAAAAACTTAGAAATTGATGGATACACTTTAAAAATATTCGTAAATTTTTACGCAAGGTAAATACATTTTCAATTAGTTTTATACAGGAAAAATTAATTTGATTTCCAAGAAGTGGGGTTAGTAAAATATCACCTGGAGAAAGGGGTGTTGGGGTTAAAAAATTTTATTAACCGCTGAACTAGACCAAACGAAACAGAGTACAAGTAATTAAACAAGTACCAACGCAACACTTGGAGATTCTTGTCAATTATTCGTAGTCACTTTTAGTTTCATATAATAGCAGGATTGTTAGAATGGATTAATATTTTTCGGTCTTTGTTGATCAGATAGCTTTAGCCTTTGGAGCTGTTGGGTTGGGGTTTTGTTTTAATCTGAGCATCATTTCTTTGCTCCGTAACGAGCTAAATATTTAGGTCACAAGGATCCTCATAAGTCTCAGAAAAGGTTTGGGAGTGGAATAATAGGAAGCAAATATGTTCCTCTAATAACTTTTATGCAGAATTGTTAGGGGAAGATATTTGCCGCCCATTAATGCCATTCAAAATACTTTAAAACGTGTGCAGAATATGTGGCTTTCCTGAATACAGGGCCACAACTTTAAGTATTCAACCAACGAAAGGTGGATTTTTTTAAGAATATCAGTCGCTCTTTTCTCAGCATGGGGAGGGAATAGGTAAGTAAAGACACTCTTCATCAGCAAGCTCTTCTGGGTAAGTATAGGTAAGTATATTTTATTTATTTTTTCTTCATGGCTAAACCAAAATTCCAAAGTGGCTAAATGGTCACATGGAACCATTCATTCTGGTGACTTAGCAGTACTTTCTGATCACCGGCCACTAGTGGTGAAAGCCCTAGTGGACAGTCGCCTGCAGATCAGGGAAGGTGCATCATAGAAGGATTCTGCCACTAGAAGGGATGGGGGTAAGGTCTAATTTTTTTCTTTTTTTTAATTAGATCTTGCACAAGATGCTGCAAAATATTCCATTAAATGCGCTCAACAGGGAATGCTGTTTGACAATTTAATGCAACTTTGTGGTTCTTGATCCCTCTTTTTCCTTCCACACTAGCTGCCTGTGTGTGGAGGGGTTTTCTCCTGGTTAGAGCAAAACACTCTGACATGGATGGTGCCTTGACGTGGCGTCAGAGCTTTTCACTAAACCATCTGGCAGACATACTTCTATGCAACAGAAAATGCTGATTGGCACTTTAATGCGACTTTATAGTATCTTTTATCCCTCTTTTTCCTCCCATGCTAGCTGCTTATATGGTATCGCGCCAGGCTCGTAATCTGTAGATCCTAGGTCGACAGTTCTTTTCGCATACGTTAGATGTCAAATTTGTGTAAAACCAGGTAATCTGTAGATCCTAGGTCGAGCCTGCCTGGGCCAACGTCTGCAACTGACTGCGAGCTGGCGCGATACCGATCGAGCCTGGCTCAATCGGTATCGCGCCAGGCTCGTAATCTGTAGATCCTAGGTCGAGTCCCGCCTGGGCCAACGTTGAGATTTATATCCGCAAAGCTCTCAGTCAGTAGGGGACACCGATGGACTTGGAAAAGTCGCCGTCCGTCGGATGGGAACGTAAAATCGTGGCCCCGTCTGTGGGAGACCCTGTGCACCTTAAAAATATGCTGGGTGGCTTTGACGGGAGCTACAATCTGTCCAGTGAATTCTCTTCCCTCAACCATCTTTGAGCCCTCCGGGTTCTTGTGACCTGGCCTAAATGGCCCATTTTGGACAAAAAAGTGTAACTCAGAGATAAAACCAATGACGATCCTATTTTTTCGTTTTCGGCTATCCGTAGTTGCGTTAGAGTAAGATGTAGGCATAATTGCTGTATTTGTAACTGCGCTCATTAGTGAACGGCTGAAATATTTCATTCTTGAAACATTGATTTGTTTATCCCCCCCCCTCTCCTGGAAGACTTTTGCAGCCCTTGAAAGATCCACCCCCCACTCCACCCTCTGAAAAAGTCTTTCCTAATGCCCATTCGAAGTTTCTAGCTGAAATATTTAGTGCGTTGCCTTGACCTAATTCGAAATGGTTTTACACAAATTTGACATCTAACGTATGCGAAAAGAACTGTACAAAATAATCTCTGAATGTTTTTGAATATCGTAAGAAATGCAATACCGATTATCAACATTTTTCTAAATACCCTTACTTTGTTGAATTTTAAATTTTTACGTGAAATTTGTTTTTATAAATGAGCAAATAAAATTTAAGTGCTCAAATATATAATTATTTTTTTTTCAGATTCCTAACTCTATACAGGGTGATTCAGAATTCATCATCAATATTTAGTGGGGAGGAAGAGAATAAGAAAAGAAAGAGATTTCACATAGGAAAGTATGGGGGCAGACGAACGCATGGTGGTGTAGAGGGCGCTGTGTGTACACACCTCTCATACAGAAGCACAGCTGTTTGACGCGTGCAGTCAGTTGTCATTCGACAAGGTGAATTTGCAGAAGTAACATGAACCGGTATACGTGGAATGAATGTGCAGATATGCATGTAACTTACGGTGCGGCAGAAGAAAGGTGTCTTCGAGCCAGGCAATTGTATGCAGCGCGCTTCCCAAACCGCCGTGTGCCACAGCATCAAATGTTTTCACGTACGCCCATGCTTTCCTATGTGAAATCTCCTTCGTTTCTTATTACCTATCTCCCCACCAAATATTGATGATGAATTCTGAATCACCCTGTATATATTGAACTTAGGCTCTCTGAGATGAGTTCGAGCTCGAGCGAGCTTGGGCTCAGAATGATTTAAGTTTCAAATACATAAAAATTTGAAATAAGCACCATGTGGGTTTCGTTTTTTTTTTACATATTCTCTAGCGTTATTACATAAATAGCTCTTTGCGTTTAGCAGGAGGCCTACGAATTTTCATTTTCTACTAGTATTTCCATTTTTTCATTCCAAATAGCATTAGCATTTTAATTTTATTATAAAATGATTATTATTAATAAGAATAAAATAAATGATTAGCGACATGCATTTCTCTATATAGGTCTTATGATGAGTCAGAGAATGTTTTCTCCAAATCGGTCTCGGGCTCAAATAATTGATGAAATGGACTCCGGGCTCAGACGGACTCGGGCTCAATAATTGACGAAATGGTTCAGGCTCGGATGGACTCGGGCTCAATAATTGACGTAATGGTTCAGGCTCGGACGGTCTCGGATTCAACAGCTTTGAGCACGGGCTCGTAAAATTGATCCCGTCCTGATCTCGTTTCTGCTAAGCTTCATTGCAACTATACCAATGAGAGATTTGATGTGATGAACGTAAGAACGTCTCAAGCGGAATGGGATGAGTTGTTCACGCTTTGTATGAATTTTTATGAGCAAAGAATTTTTTAATTCTTCTTCCAGATCCATAACCATTGTCAGTTTATTAAAGTGTCTCAAGACAGACAACAGTGGAATACGATTTTGGCGGAAGAAGAGAAACATAATTCATTACAGCTCACAGAACTTTTAATTCATTTTAAAAAAAAAAGCCACCAAAGTTTTCACTTTGTCGTCTGTAGATATTCACTTTTTTGTTTTTACAGATAATTCTTTTTGAGTTGGATAAATATTGATGAAATGTTACGATTCGTATTTTTCGCATATCCCAATAGTTTTCATACCAAACCTAGGCATATAATACAAACAATGAAAATGACGATTCTGATCCATTTCTAGAAAATTTTTTGACCAAATACTTTTAGGTGCATAATAATCAGTTCATAGTACTCATCAAAAATGTATATTTTTGGTTCTTAATCAAAATATTTTAATAATTGCAAAAAAGTAGAGTGTTTTTTGCAATTCATTACTCATTAGAATTGTATTATTTCATTTTTAGAAGGATAATTTTTCCTGCGGCTCTTTCAGAATATAATTTTTTTTTTAGTGGCTCTTCACTAAGTTTGGGTTGGACTCGATTTTTAACAGAATATGGTAAAAATCGAGGTCAGTAATTCAGTAAGGCCGCAAAGTTTGCAAAAAAATATATTAAAATGAATTTCACATTTTCTATTCGTCCGACAGATGCCATTAGTTCACTTTAAAGTAGGGGTTCTCAATGTGGGGTACGCGGTAAAATTTTTTGGGGTACGCCGTCAGAGCTCAAAAGTCGCTAGATATGTTATATATACATATGTTTTATTTTATTCCTCTTGTTATACTATAACTATAGATTTATCTATCTATACAAGAGGTACGCCAGTTACATACACATTTCCAGGGGGTACGTGAAGCATAAAAGGTTGAGAACTACTGTTATGTGCATATTTCTTTCATTCCCCTTGTTATACTATAACTATAGTTTAATCTATCTATACAAGGGGTACGCCAGTTACAAACACATTTCCAGGAAGTACGCCAGTTACAAACACATTTCCAGGGGGTACGCGAAGCATAAAAGGTTGAGAACCACATATTCATTGTTCTATTTTATTCCCATTGTTATACTATAACTATAGTTTTGTCTATCTATACAAGGGGTACGCCAGTTACATACACATTTCCAGGGGGTACGTGAAGCATAAAACGTTGAGAACCACTGATAATACGTTTTATTTTATTCCCATTGTTATACTATAACTATAGTTTTATCTATCTATACGAGGGGTACGCCAGTTACATACACATTTCCAGGCGGTAAGTGAAGCATAAAAGGTTGAGAACCAGTGATATATACGTTTTATTTTATTCCCATTGTTATACTATAACTATAGTTTTATCTATCTATACGAGGGGTACGCCAGTTACATACACATTTCCAGGGGGTACGTGAAGCATAAAAGGTTGAGAACCACTGATATATACGTTTTATTTTATTCCCATTGTTATACTATAACTATAGTTTTATCTAACTATACGTGGGGTACGCCAGTTACATACACATTTCCAGGAGGTACGTGAAGCATAAAAGGTTGAGAACCACTGATACATACGTTTTATTTTATTCCCATTGTTATACTATAACTATAGTTTTATCTATCTATACGAGGGGTACGCCAGTTACATACACATTTCCAGGGGGTAAGTGAAGCATAAAAGTTTGAGAACCACTGATATATACGTTTTATTTTATTCCCATTGTTATACTATAACTATAGTTTTATCTATCTATATGAGGGGTACGCCAGTTACATACACATTTCCAGGGGGTAAGTGAAGCATAAAAGTTTGAGAACCACTGATATATACGTTTTATTTTATTCCCATTGTTATACTATAACTATAGTTTTATCTATCTATACGAGGGGTACGCCAGTTACATACACATTTCCAGGGGGTACGTGAAGCATAAAAGGTTGAGAACCAGTGATATATACGTTTTATTTTATTCCCATTGTTATACTATAACTATAGTTTTATCTATCTAAACGAGGGGTACGCCAGTTAGATACACATAAGTGAAGCATAAAAGTTTGAGAACCGCTGCATTGGAGAAGGGGTTCTCAACGTGTGGTAGGGGTAGAAAATTTTGGGGTACGTCGTGAGAGCTCAAAATTCTCTAGATCTAGTAACCAAGTTTTATTCCAATTGTTATACTATAACTATAGATTTATCTATCTATGTAAGGGGTACGCCAGTTGCATACATATTTTCAGGGGGTACGTGAAGCATAAAAGATTGAGATCGACTGATCTATATTATAGTTTTTGTGTGCAACATAGTATGATCTTTTCATGTTATTGGGTTAAGCGAACTATTTCTAATCTTGTTTTATTTTTCCCTAATTCCATTCGAACTGTAGTCTGCAATAGATGTCAGGAGGGTTTTTAAAAACACCTGTTATAGAACTTTCTTTTTGCTCTTGGATGTTAATTCTGGTAATTAAATTTTCCAAAAAAGCTTCATTGGATTGCCGACTTTGGTTTTCTAATAATTCGCAACACTTCGGGCAAAGAATCCTACTCCTGGATTTTCCATGACTTCCCGTACAAGGACATGCCCTATCATTAACAATATACTGTTCAAAATATACAAAGCATACTTTAAGTGTATACAAAGCATACTGACAATGCTCATCAAACTTGAGTGTTTGTTTGACCATTGCCTCAGTCACAACTAAACCAATGCTTGGCAGTCTAATGGAACTGGAGGCAAAGTTACCAAATTCCGTGTTATTTTTATTTTGCTTTACCTACGTTGTTTATTGTTAAAATTAAATACATCTGTTCGAGATGAAAGACTGCACAATGAACTAAATATCCGTAAAATGTTTTGGACTAAACAAATGATACATTCTGACAAAATCTTTTTAATGCATATTCCGCGCAATGGTTTCTAAATCCTTGATAGTATTTCTTATTCCGTTATAATGGTATCCTAACTCAGTGACAGGGTTCCTAACAGTGACGCAGCAAGGTGACTGGGCCTTCTCGCGATACTTATTTTTTGAGCCTCTTCCTCCTTAAAAACATATTTTGGAAAAAAAATTAGGAAAACATTTTTTAATGAAATAAAAACACCTTTGTTTTATCGTTTTCTTAATTTAATTGTGCAGTGTACACATATAATCACGAGATATCATATCAGTATCATTCATGCCAGGATCTGAAAAAATATAAAGAGGATGGGAAAAAATTGGGGGGTGGGCGAGTGCAAGTCACTCAACGGAGCCGAAAAAGGTAAAAAAAAAAGGGGGAAGGCAAGAGACTGGCTTTACATTGAAGTATAACATTTCCCCCTCCGCTTTAGAGGTCTTTAAAATGTCTTGAAAAATGTGTGAAATATGCACATACGGGCTCTGATCTAGAAAAAAAAGTGGGGGGGGTGGGGAGCAGGAAATGCAATCGAGTCAGACAAACGTAAAGAGTGAGCAGGAGGGTGGTTTTCTAATGCAGTACAAGATTTTCCCCTTGTTTTACAAGTCTTTAAAAATTTCTTGAAAAATGCATTGAAATGTAAATAAGTTTAATATTTTTTTTGCATCCATTACACATCCTCATTCTCAAAGGGGGAAGACATGGCCAAATGTCGAACACATTATTGTAGTTTACTCCCACCTGAATCAGAGTAATTTTTCCGTTGCTCTGTTAAACTTTTTTATACATCCTAAGTACACTTATTAACTTAGTGCTTTTTAAGATTTCTGTGATTTTTTTCGTTATTAGAGTAAGACAATAATTTTAATCTCCTCAACGTAGTAAAAACTTTTGAGAGTTAAAAATATTTTTATTTTGTGGACAATCTTCTAGTAACGAAAAAAGAAAACAGACACCCATTATCATGTTATTGTAAGGTAGATTTTTAATGAGAGAAAGATTACATTTGCGTTTTCAAACTAGCAGATGAGTCTGCGAATTTAGATATCGTTTAACGATACATCAGAGCATTTTATTCTGATGCGTGTGAATCTTTACAGAATTGCAGGGAAAATATTTGCCTTCGCATTTCAGCCACTAAGAACATTTTCCAGTTTTTCATTTAAAAAAAGCAGATTTTCTCTTAAACAAGAGTATGGTGACTTCTTTTGGAAAATATTTATACATAGAAGATTAACGTCACTTTACTTAACATTAAGTTATTCGCATTCTCTTTTGTACAATTTATACATTCGCAAACCAAATAATGTTTGACAATTGATTTATAGTACAGTCGCTCAAAAAAGTATCCGAACACTATGGTTGATTACAGAATTCAGAAAAAATATCTCGCAACGAGTTTTTTAGAAATTAGTGATCCGGCAACCTTCGTGTAACGTGACACGAAGGTTACCAGATCACTAATTTCTAAAAAAAATCGTTGCCAGATATTTTTTCTGAATTCTGTAATCAACCATAGTGTTCGGATGCTTTTTTTGAGCGACTGTACCACAACAAATGAACAGTGTTTCATTATATTCTACTCAAAAGCTTTTCCGAGAAATGCGGTACTACGGTGCTGGTTTTTATGAAATTGACTAAAAGTTGTGATATATTTCGGAAAGGTTAACACCGACACTTCATTTCTTTAATCAATATATCAAAAAACATTATTCTATGGCTTTCGAGTTTAGAAAAAAAAATCAACCCTGCCATAAAAATATTTCTGTTTCCCAAAAATAAATTATGTACATTTTTATTTATATCAATCAGCATTATATACATACATGAATAAAAAGAGACAAAACGACAACATATTTATTGATCTCTAGCCTAATAACTATTTCAGTTTCAGTGCACATATTTTTATAAAACTTTTCACTCGTTTTAAAATTATTTCACGGTTTCCTGCTGCATTTTTAAATATTGCGAAAAACTTAACATTATAGATGGAAGATTCGACGAATTGATAATTACAATAATCACCCTTTTTGTTATTGAGAAAATGAAAACTTAGTTTGAAAATTAATTTACAATTCGAAAGCGATGTGAAGAGGCTGCAGCATAGCTTGACCGAGCTGGGCACGTGGTACAAAAAATGGAAGATAAAGATTAACTCTGACAAGAGTTCTGCCATCTTTTTTACTGGAAAGCGTATTATGAATCCCACTTGCCTCCATTTACAAGATATTCCCATTGACTGGAGTGATTCAGTCAAATATCTTGGGGTTGTTATACATAAGAGGTTAAAGAAGGACTATCACATAAATAATATAATCTCCAAAGTCAATTCATTGAGGGACCAGATAGGCCAACTCCTTAGGAGAAATTCCATTTTAATGATTGATCATAAGCTTTTACTCTGTGATATCATCATCAGACCAGTAATTCTCTATGCTTCACCCATATGGGCGAATACTACACCCACCGATATTCGTACAGAACAATATTTTGAGAACTGCGGTCGATGTCCCCTGGTTTGTAACAACAGACAACTCCGTAAAGACCTGGGCATCGACCATATATATATATACACATATAAAACGCACCTCAAAAAGTTTTTTTGAGGCTGTAAGCAATAATCCCAATGAGATTATTTCTTCTCTGATTCTTTACGATCATACTATTTTGAACAAGTACAAGAGGCCTAAAACGGTAGCGTTCTCTGAAGAGACCTACCTGTTTTAGGTTTCTTATACAATTTTACTGCTATTTTTAGCTTTTCTTATGTTTGCCCTTAGGGGCCCACCTAAGGGTTGTTTACTTATATATTTTTTTCTTACTCATGCCAAATCTTTATGATGAAGATGGTTAGGGGTAAAATTATTGCCCGGTACATCGAATATGAATGATTATACGATCTACGATCTACGATTTCCATTGCAGTATGAAATTTCTCCCTCCGTTTTAGAGATCTTTAAAAATGCATAAAGTAAAAAAAAAATTATCATTATTTTTTTTTATCTCTTATACCCTTAATTTTGCCTCTGTTACCCTTCTGAAATAGGAGGATTACACATTTGCCCCCTACCTCATGGGTATTAATTAGTTTTAAGAAGTTTATTATTATTATTATTCCATTGCAAATCATTATACATAGCATTAATATTATTTATTTATTTTAGGTAGGTTTATATTATATTTTTATTCCCATCCCCATCTCGATATTAATCTCTAAGTCCTTCATAAACGATTTCCTGGTACATTTCCAGTTGCTTAGGGTAATATAAAAAATAATGATAATTACGATTCTTTTTTTCAAGGCATTTTTTATTATGGAATTCGAAACGAATGCATTATATTTTTACTCTTTGTGAATAAGATATTTAAATAATTTTTCAAATTTAGTCACAAATGACTGATTTAAAAAAATGGTGTACATATGATTATAACAATTCGAAATAAATTATAAATAAGGTAAATAATTTTAATCGTACTATCTCGTTGAAACTGTAGTTCATGAATATACCAGTAACTGACTAAATTACCAAAAACTTTGGATATATTTTTGAGATTTATCTAGTATAGTTTCAGAATCTGACATATGAGAATGACTAAAAATAATTTATGAATCTGAACTTCTAATAAACCTGTTTTTCGTTTTAAAAGTCATAACAAAGCGATAATCACTTATTTGATTTCGTCAAATAATAATTTAAATATGAAGATAATTTTGAAATAAGTACTCAGATCTACCACAGCAAGCAAAGGTTTTAAAACAGAAAACTATTGAACACATCAGAACAGTTTGGAAGACATAGAGGTGACACTGCTATTCTCGGAGCATTCTGTATATCGAAAAGGATGGGAAGGGTAGACGGGAAGATTTCTGCCTGAAGATCGAACACAAGGAGTGGCGTTACGGTTTGTTCAATTAGCGGCTGCTTATGATCGGGGGGGGGGGGGGGGGGGAAACAAGCAGGAGAGAGTCGAGGCGGCAGTCGGCCTGACTGTCGTTTTGCATGACGGCCGGCAAAGATACGGACTGGCTTTCAAATGGCTAAAAGAAATGTAGACAACTGAGTCACATTGAATCAGGCTCACATGATGTCTCTCCCATACAGAAAATGATTTGCTGACACCAGTTCATTGGTGAGTCACAGCAAATTCAGCTGCCATGCCAAAGTAGTTTACAAAGAATAATTCCAGTGCATAAATCTCTGAAACTTAATGATGCATAGCTGGAGGAGTGGCAGCTACTGTAAAAGTAATATAGGAAATTGTAAAAAGATTTCAACATCTCTTCCGAGTGGTTAGCGCGCTTGGCTATTGATCTACGGGACCTGGGTTCGAGCCCAGGGTAAGGCATGGATGTATGTGTCGTTTTTCTGCTGAGGTCCTGCCATCCTCTCAGATCTTCTACTGTGGCATATAAACTGACAGGCTCCTGTCAGACCTCTGTGGCAAGCAGCTGCTTGAGGGGGTATTTATTTTTTATTTTAAAATAATTTCGATATATTAATTGCTAGGTTAAATAATATATGCCGTCCCGTAGACGAGTGATTAGCACGCTTGGCTACTGACCTACGGGACCTGGGTTCGAACCCAGGGTAAGGCATGGATGTGTGTGCTGTTTTTCTGCTCAGGTCCCGCCATCCTCACAGAACTTCTACTATGACATATTAAACTGACAGGCTCCTGTCAGACCTCTGTGGCAAGCAGCTGCTTGAGGGGGTATTTATTTCTTTTAAATATACGAAAAAACAACTAATTTTTTTTTAAAAAAATGGTCGATAAAATTTTAATGGTGATTTCTGCTTTTCAGTATTCCATAGTAATAATTTCATGCTCTAGTTTAGATAAAGCCTCTACCTAAACGAAGAAATATACTGTTTTCCATAAAGTAAGGAACAACCTGGAAACTCATTGGCTCTGCCTCATGTGAGTGAGAAGATATATATAGAGGGTGAATCTGAAAAAGTGGGTAAAACTTTACGGGGTGGTAGAACGCAGCTATACGATAAATATTCGTCATAGAACGTATGGGCGGAACGCAAACGGCGAGCCGCTAGGTGGCGTTGGAAATGGTATAAAAGGGTCGGTCCTCGCACCCAACGGCATTTCTACCGTGGATTGCCGAGAGGATGGCTGGTTATACTAACCACGAAATGGCGGATATGCACTTTGTGTCCGGTGCGGCGGACGGGAATGCAAGTGTTTTCTGAAGTATCTCCTCTCCTTCTTGTGTCCCCCCCGATAGGGGACCACCTTGTCGTGGTGAGGGGGCCTAGGGCCCAGCAACCCGGCTTCTTCTTCTTCAAACAAAACTCATCATTCCCTGGACCTCTTTGTAAAGTGGACCTCTGCCCTCTTATCATCAGGTCCATGTGCTAAGTTGGCTGTGGGTGCAGTAGAACAACAGAAAAAATTGGGCTGGCATAGTGAAAGGCCAGCAACCTTACATAGTGGCAGAGGGCAATTGGCCGCAGGCCGCCCAGTGGTTGAAAGGAAGATGCAGGGGGAACAGGTGAGGAAGAACAGGTGAGGTTGGAGTGTGAGTAAGTTTTGTGATTAATTTTTTATTAAGAAATGAGGGGATATGTTGTAAGTATGATAAAGGAAATTATATCATAAGGGTGAGATGTTTTTTTTTGTGAGTCATTTAAGTAATCCATTAATAGGACAGAGAGAGAAAATGTGATAAAATGTGTGAAACAATAAGAACTAAAAAAATAAAAAAAATTTTATTTCATTTTTTTTTTTGAGATATGAAATGTGGAAGAGGAGGGGATATTTATGTTTAACGTGCACATTAAATTTAATATTGGGAGTGAGACAAATAGTCAAAATGTTTGTATTTGTTTTGAGAATAAAGAGGGGGATGAAAATAAATAAAATAAGTTTTTTTTTTTTTTTTGAGACTGAAAATACAGAAGAAAAGGGTATATCCCAATTGTTATTATATTATTTTTATTGTAGAAAATAAGTATAAATGAAGTACAATAATAGTTATTTTTTATTTATTTATTTTTTTTTTTTTGAAGGTGATAGAAAAAAATTTTTTTTTTTTTTTTTTGAATATATTATTTTTGATAATGTTACTATTATTGATCCTGAAAAATGTCCAAAGTGCTTCTTTTTGTTGTCCTATTGGATCTTTTGGTGGCACCTGGATCTTTTAATACTAAAGTCTCCTGGAACAAAAAGGGAGAACCAAAGGGAGGGAAGGGTATAGATAGGGCACAGAAGGAGAGGAGGAGCAATTAAGGAAACCTCCCAGAGCAGTGAAGGAATTTGGCCAAGGCCCGAAAATGGGCCTTGCTGTTTTTGTGTGTGGGATTGAGGAGAGTTTGTGTAGTGAAATATGTAGTTCCAAGTGTTGTGAGTGTTTGGAAAAGGGTGAGTCTATGCAGCAACCCGGCTGAAGGCTGTGCCGACCGGATTGGCTCACCGGTTGGTCATGGCTAAGGCCAACCGAGGTTGAAGACGCTGCTGGCCGGCTTGATTGCCGGTCGGATGGTGACGGCGTCGGAGACCTCACCTCGCAGGAGACCTGTGTGGTCTGTTCGACAGCTCTGCCGAAAGGTCTGAACCCGCCTGTAGGCACGAGCTGTCCAAAAAGTCTGGGTCTTACTAAGAGTCTCCACCCCGGGTGCCGATCGAGCTTGGATCTTTATATCCTTGCATATTTGCAAACCGGGGAATAGATTAAAGTAAGGTTTCTTCCGGTGGTTAGCTTTCCTTCTATAGGACTGCTGCCATGTGAGGCCGGGGTTGAGGTGCGCCTATAGGGCGTATTCCTTGCCCCCGGCTCTAGATGGTCATGGCTTTTCTTAACCAGGTAGTGCTGTCAGGCGGAACCGGGAATTGCCGTGGTTGCATAAGATCGCAACAAAGAGATTCATTCTCCTTCTTGTGTTCATTCTTTAAATGTGACAGTGGAAAACTACCTTTTAACTTCTCACCGCTTGCGTTCCGACCATACATTCTATGACGAATATTGCTCGTATAGCTGCGTTCCTCCACCCCGTAAAGTTTTGCCCACTTTTTCAGATTCATCCTGTATATAAGCACTGTGCCTAAGAGTAACAGTTGAAAAATAGAATGAAACTTTTAATTCCCAAAATTGTAAAGGAATATAGACACATGGTAGAAAGATGAAGGTCAACTGATAGCCCATTGGTTCAATATGGAGTATCATCACCAGTTACGCTATGCCACAGATAAAGGAGGACCAGATATGCAACTCTCATAGGGTCCATGGTAACCAAAGTTAGTGGTCCTATATATGGAGAGGTTGGCAAACAGAGTGAATGGGCGCCATGTTTGGGCTCTGCGAGTGCATAAGTTAGTGTAGCAGACTGATTTCTAGCTCGTCAACTCATACATGGGGACGGAACAACTTCATAATACGATTTTGTTACTTAAAAATAATGGAAATGTTTTCTCTTCTCAGTATTTTACAATAATATTTATTGATTGATTGTATTACAATTCCGTCAATTCATTAATTTTGAAATTTAAGCAAAAACTGTTCCTTCATACGTTCAGTCCCAGATATTAGTTTTAATTAAAAAGCAAAAATTCCTGAAAAGATATGATAAAAATTTTTATTTCAGCATGATTTATGCTTTTACAAAATTAATACTAAAATTCTGTTCCAAAAATAATAGTTTGACACTTGTAGCATAATCTTCGGCATAAGCAAGCTTCATAAACATTTTCACATATTCTAAAATCTATCAAAATTATGCTACATATAAAAAACTGGAACATTTTAAATCAATTTTTCCCTTATTACACTATGATATGTAAAATATATATATTACTTGAGAAAAATTCCACCTTTCCAGTTTTGGTAATTAATTTACTTTTGCAATAATCAATCTCATTGCAATACATTGGTTGCCTTTTCATTTTGTTTCTGCCTTTTTAAATGCCGCTTCCTCTCTACTGTCCAAATTCTAATACGAAACACGATAAAACGATGTATTAGATTTTGCTTAATATTATGATAGTTTGGAAGCTGAACTTGTGAGGCAATTTCTTTTAAAAACTGTGAAAAAATGCTTTTCGATGTTGGGAATTTTTCAAGTTTGTACATCTGTTGAAGTTTATGAAAACATTTTTTCACACATGAACATTATGTTATGTATTATGTTGTATGTTGTTATGTAATTATATACGATTACGTTATAAATTTCGGCACTAACTTTCACCAAAGAATTTTCTTTATAGTTTAGTGCATTTAATGAAGCATCCTCAATCTCCTTAACTGCGAAAACAAGTTTTTACGGAAAAAATGTCACTAGAAATAAATTGAAGATCTCGCGTAAATCTTTCTAATTCTCAATTTTCATAACATTCTTTTAATGTTGTGAAAATCCGCTGTTCTACTAATTCTAACATTTTCAAAATTAATTGAATAATTGAATGAATTTAATTACTTCAAATTTATTTTAGTAAATGACGTTTTTACAACAAATTATGTCACTGTTACCTCCAGTGCCATTTTTTGTATAACTGAACTTTTCATGGGAATTTCAATTTACAAAAATATTTCTTCAATAATTTGGTGAAGCTGAAACATTTAACAGTGACGTCGGTTTTAAATGTTCATCATGAAGCACTATTGGGCAACTGGCCGACCCCACCTCCCAACTGCAGAAGAGTAATCCGACACTTCAACTGCCCATCATTGCTCCTCTGAAGTTAGTGACCGGCACATGGGACACGAAGTCACGTGACACGAAGGTTGCCAGATATTTTTTCTGAATTTTGTAATCAACCATAGTGTTCGGATACTTTTTTGAGTGACTGTAGGTGGTCATATTATTTTGATACTAGATCGTGTGGGCTCACTCACGGAAATATTGAGCGTGTGCAGTTACCGTGCACAGCAAACTGGAGCGTGTGCAGTAACTGCACACGCTCCAGTTTGCTGTGAACGGTAACTGGAGCGTGTACAGTTGCTGTACACGCTTCAGATATTTTTTCTGAATTCTGTAATCAACCATAGTGTTCGGATACTTTTTTGAGCGACTGTACCAGAGTCCGATCAGAGGTGAGCAAATCCGAAATTCCTTGAACTGCCCAAGAATGCAAATACCATTTCGGCCGCTTTAACGACGCAAGTGTCACGAAGTGCATGCCACTGTCGTCTGGTGTACATTCAAGTGCTACTGGCAAAGCACCGAACTTCTGCTATTCAGTGAGTTTGCTCTACTGCAAGCATGCTGGAATTTCCTCCCACTGCAGAACTCTCGTCAGTGAAAATATCATCAAGAAAAAGGTATTACTTTTGCTTATCTTAATCTATCACCAACGATCCGCTTCCCAGGGAACTGTACGATGTCTTGAAGATGACTGCTGAGTGCAGTTGAAAGCACTCGACCCCTGCAACTAGGTAACTAGCAGAAGTTCGGTGAATAGCAGAAATAGCAGAAGTTCGGTGCTTTGTCACATTGCAGTGCCTCGTTTATACTTGTATAAATAAATCCAAATGGTAAAAAAAGTTATCCATTCTTATTCTTTTTTAAACCTTTTGTCCAGAGAAATTACACCTGTAGACAGGCTCCTTCTCTGTCTGTCATGTCTGGGTTGTTTCCTATGTATGTGAGAGCATTTGCAGAAGGGTACCTGTCCCTACCTCGTCAGGATTTGCTCAGGTGGCCGAATACACAAACCTAGTTATTTCATCTATTTACATTTATTTACACTTTAAACTATATATACATACAGTGACTGCCCACCGGGTACAGTCACTGGCCAAATACAACATAGGCTATAATGAGCCCCACTGGTCCCACTGCTAGATACAGAACAAAGCTTAAAGTTACAGGTTTAGGGCACTGGGGGGCAAACTAGGAAAATATGGAGTAGGTGAAATGTTTTCTGACTCGTCTTTCGAAACCACCCGTTGACCAGGGTGGCAGTGATTTTTTCGGTAGCTCTGGCAACCGCTCTGTTCAGTTCCTTCAGTTGTCTTTCTTTTCAATATTTCTGTTCACTGACAATTTGATGCTGATTACTCAAAAGGACGAGGCCAGCACAAAAGTCTTGGCATGCGACCTCCACGACATCAAAATCAGTTTATCCCTTGCTAGGCCATGGTCCTTTTGTTAGGGGCATCCACACTCTCACTATGACGTTTACTGGACTGGCTCGAAGACTACAAGAACAAACAAAGCCCGCCACCAAGTCCGGTGTCGATGGTTGGCAAGGTGGCCAATGCCCTCTTGGGGAGGGGAGGTCTAGTTGAATTCGTGGTAAAAGGCCATTGGTGGTCATCAGTGTGCATAATAAGAAAGTGCTTGGAGGATATCAATGTGGTTGGGATGAAGGAGTAAAAACGGGAGGAAGAGAAGAAATTTCGAGTCGATTATCTCTGTGACTGGGTTTGCCCCTACAGGCTTCTTCACAGACGGATGGGGGACAGATAGGACAGTCCATTCCGAGAGATGTGCCAGGCAGAAGCTGTACGAAAACATCGGGCTCGCATTGCAAGCATGCGGGCACGACATTATGAATAAGCGAAATTATATATTTTAAATAGAAGAATCCATATTTGCTCTGGTGAACCTCGTTTTCAAATGGAAGACGTTTTTCATTTACCTACTTTTTCATGCTTTAAAAATTGTGAAGGAAACAATGGATGACTGTGAAACGAAAAGAGTAGTATTTTATTAGCACTTTTACAACACGAAAAGTATTTGCCTCATCCCTTAAAATGAAAAAGTTTCTTTTCTCACCCCCCCCCCCTCCCTCCCCTGAGAAGAGTAGGGACAGGGTTCCAAATAGGCCAGCATCCACATTACCATATCCATACTGTGCCATCATCGGAAAACCCTGCCAATACCTCCTTCAAACCCTATTTCTGCTCTGGGTTAGAAAGGGGACACAGATGGGCTTGAAAAGTCAGCCGTCCATCGAATGGAACGTTAAGCTGTGGCACCGTGTGTAACAGACAGCTATAATCCTATGCACCTTGATGGGTGGCTTCTATCTGAATCATAGCAGTTGTCCAGTGGGTCGTCTTCCCCAACCTTCGATGAGCGCTTGGGGGTCCTTGAGACCTGCCGTTGATCCAATTGTCTGCAAAAGAAGGAGAAAGTGAAGTTCAGTAATAAAACTACCCAATGACCAATTTTAATATACAGATTATTTTGAGTTGTTGGGTTGTTTTACCTCTGAGTGGCACTTTTTTTGCACACCATGGGCTAAATGGCCAGGTCACAAGGACCGCGAAAGCTCAGAGAAGGTTGGGGGAGGGGACCCACTGGAACGACTGTTGGGAGACAGATGGTAGCCTCCCGTCGAGGCCATCCAGCATGTTCTTTAACGTGCACAGGGTATGGCCCTCCAGCACACGGGGCCATGGCTTAACGTCCCATCCGATGGACGGCGATCCTCAGTAGGGGACACCGATGGACTTGTCCATCGGTGTCACCTACTGACTGTGGGCAGGGCAGGGAGTTTTGCGGAAATAAATCTCAACGCTGACCTAGCTGGGACTCGAACCTGGAAACTGCAGATTAAGAGCCTGGCATGCTACCGACTGAGCCACCCCCACCCAAATTATTTTTTATATTGTGAAAAGAAAATACGTCTCAGTATGTCTTTGAGGAATTCACTGGATTATTTATTTGGTTCAAAAATTCAGTCGTAAAAACAACATTAGTCATGGCGGAAGGAAAGAACGAAAATGATGCCTTTCGTTACATCTGACGTCACGAAATCTCAGTGAAACGTAACAAATGAAGACTATCATTGTTGAAATGAAAGCATAGCTTTAATGAAAGAATGATTCTAAAGGAATGCTTATGAGTGGAATGCGTGTTATAGCGATATTGTGCTGATCTTTACGTAAGAGGAATATAATTTATCTGCTTTTTAGTGAAATGATAATCTGGAGAAGTCAGTTAGTAAAGGAACTTTATTAGAAGGAAGACTTCAGTTAATTAAATGGATAGAGAGAATATTAGAACTAGAACAATGGAACTACCACTAGATACAGATGAAATGAAGAAAGGATCCTCCCAGGAGGGAGAGGAAATCGATGCTAAAAGTCATCATATCTCCGAGGGATATTATGACGTAGTGGAGGAGAGTCTTTGCCTTTCTGCCATCCAGGAAGATAGCAGAAACAACGGAATAAATCTCTACTGTGCCATCATCGAAAAACAACTAGGAGAAATTGATGAAATAATCTTTGATAAAGGAAAGAAATCAGTGGTACATAGGATGGGGCCACTCGACACGACCGACCGCAATTTCACCTTTCCCGAAATCCTTAGGCAGACAGAGACTGTACCTTTTGATCCTGATGCCTTTTATAAAACAGGACGGATTTATGATATTAGAGAGAAGGTACGTCAAAGGAAACAAGGGAGATTTCGTCGATTCTGCATTACCTTACGTCGATTGCTGTGTTCCACATGCTGCAAACAGAAGAAAGATGACATGGTAGTTGTTTGAATGTTCTAGTCGTCCCACATCAAAAGAAAACGGCCCTTTTCAGGGCCCCTAAATTTCATAAAGGAATGCCAATCTCGTACTCTTAAGTGTTGTTCTGTCCTTCTCTGATTCTATTTCAGCACTGAAACTAAATTTATCTTAGCCTTATCTCTATCAGTTGATTTGCATAGCATAGTGACGCAATTTCTTTAGGATAACACGGAGGAGAGGAATTGTAGCTAAGTATCCTTTAAATCCGATTCAGATAATTATAAAACATTGACATTTGTAGAATCATCAGACAATGACAAACATGCATGTAACTACTTAAAAATTTAATCTGAATTTCTGTCTTCTCAGTGATATCTCCTAGTTATTACCATTATACTGCTAATAAGTTAGCTTCTATTAGCTCTGTCGTCATTTCTGCAAAACACGTTTTACACTCTAAAATTTCAATATGATACATTTTTCAGAGTACTTCACACTTTGCATGAAAAGAAAACTAACAACATTAAGAAAAGTAATTTACTAGGAAATAAATCATAAATTGCAAAAGTTATCAGAAAGATCCGCCTTAAACGTTATTACATATATAGTCTTGAAGCAGCCTTGGAGTAAAAAGGTCCAAACAGACTGCGCAATTTAGTTCTCCAAACGTCTGTCCTGTGCAGAGCTGCTGTATTTGGTAACTGAAAGCCAATTCTAACAAGGTTTTATTTGACATTGTCTGCCCACCGCAACCTATGTCTCCCCCTTTTTCTCTGGCCTTTAGGCACATCGTCCATAATCTTATTCTCTAATCTGTCGCTATGCGTACGGGCAACGTGGCCAAACCAGCGCATTCTCTCTCTGCAAAATATGCTCCTCAAATGTGGTTGCAGACTGCGTAGTCTAACATTACCATTGCTTATATAGTGAAACCCTTTAATTCCGAAGATACTGCGTAAGCATCCAGAATCAAAGTATAAAGTTTCCTGTTATCTTGATTAAAAATAATATTCAATGCCATAACTAACTCTACAAAGAACCAAACTATTGTACTACTATATTATACAAATTAATTTTGCTCTTTAAATGTATACTCCAATTTTTCCACACTCTGAATAGACTATTAAAGTCACTGGAAAAATCTCAGTTCTTCTGTTTATCTCATGTCGCACATCACTGTAGATAATTAAACTGAGACAATTGCTCGTGGCAACCATTCAAAATAACTGAAGTACAACCAAGCTGACCAATTTTCATCACTTTAGGTTCTTCTCTGCTTATGATCAAACCTTCTCTATTACCAGTCTTATCAACAGCACTAATAAAAGAATTCATCTAATCAACATCATTTTCGAAAATAAACAAATGAGCATAATCTAAGTCATCAGCCTCCTCAAGCTGCCATGAGCTACGGAGGTCCAACCAGACAGTGCTACAATCATATCTGTCCTGAACTACATCTGCCTACTACGCATCAATTCTAACAAGGTCTGTTTGACATTGTCTGCTCACCTCATCCTAGGTCTCCCCCTCTTTCTGAAGCCTTTGGGAACACTGTTCGTAACCCAATTCACTAATCTGTATATAATATATAATATTCATATGGCCAAACAACGAAGTATCGCTCTCTCTGCACAATATACTGCTTAAAGTAGGCTGCTGACTCTTTTGCCTAACCTTATCATTACTTACAAGGTTGAACACCTCATACCCAAGATACTGTGTAAGCATCTATAATCAAAAGCATATAGTTTCCTGTTATCTTGTTTACAAAGCATCCAAGTCTCACTACCATAACTATCCCTAGAAAAACCAAACAATTATGTCTAATTTTAGTCTTTAGGTGTATATGCATATTTCTCTACATTCTCCATAGACTTTTAGAAGTCCCGGCAGCAATCCCTATATATGTCTGTTAATCTCATGCCACCCATCACCAGTATCTGTTATATAGCTCCCAAGATAATTAAACTGTGACACCTGCTCAAGATTGCAACCATTCAGATTAACTCAATCACCGCCTGTCTGACCAAGTTTAATCACTTTAGTTTTCTCTCTGTTTATATACAAACCTACTCTATTACAGTCTCATCAACAGCTCGAATGAAAGAGTTCATCTCATAAACATCATTTGCCAAAAGGGCTAAATCATCAGCATAATCTAAATCAGAAATTTTGAAATCTCTACACCATTTAAGACCAAAATCTTTCCCTTGCAGTGAATTTTGCATAACATAATCAATAACCAGGCTAAAGAGAAAAGGAGACAAAAAGATACTAAATCAATTGCTACAAGACTTACCAACTCTCCCACACTACGCAGTGCTATTAGATAATAGAGCTTTTATTAGGTTAACTAACTTGTCTTGTATGTCTAACCTGGCCGTTTAACTCACCGTGTGCAAAGAAACTGCCGCTCAGAGGTAAAACAACCCACTCTGCTGAAACAGCTGTTTGTCACAGAGTTATAAAGTTTTTTTGGTTTGTCATTCAGGTAGATCAAGAATGCTATCAAGAACAGAGTCAGTGAATAGCCTCTTCCAGAATAAAGAAAAGCAAGGGTCCCTCACATATGAAATTTATATTAAATTATGATCATATACACTATTATACATGATAATGACAATTTTTTTACCACTGAGCAGTACTTTATTTGAAGACAATGGGTTAAATGGCCAGGTCACAAGGACCCCGAAGTTTGAGGGACCCACTGGAACAGCTCTATGGAGACAGATGATAGTCTCCCATCAAGGCCATCCAGCGTGCAATTCCATTCTGTCCCCGGTGAGAAAGGGGACACTGATGGGATTGGAAAGGCCGCCATCCCCTAATGAGGGACGAAGCCGTGGTCCAATGTGAAGCAGTCTTATCCTTTACCAAGCCCGGATCTAGAAAAAAATTAAAGTGGGAGAGGATAGCAAAGTGACGCAATCGCACCGAAAAAGAGCAAAGGGGGTGAGGAACCAAGAGACAGGGTTTCCCAGGGTGAATGAAGGTGCCATTGCACGAGGAAGCATTTCTTGACGTTCAATGGCTAAGACTTTTGATGTGACAATGGGGAGACTGATGAGTTGGGATGTTTTACCTCTAAACGGAGCTTTTTTGTACACAATGGGCAATATGGCCAGATCACAAGGACCCCCGAAGGCTTAGAAAGGGGACCCACCAAACAGCTGTTGGGGGACAGTAGTAATCTCCCATCGAGGCCATCCAGCATGTTCTTTAACGTGCACAGAGTATGGCTCTCCCACAAAAGGGCCACGGCTTAATGTTCCATCCAATGGACGGCGGCATTTCCAAGCCCATCGGTGTCAGCCTAAGAGTTCGGTTCATAGGTTAAGTGCAAGCTACGTCCCTACTGACCATGGGAATGGTGGGGAGTTTTGCTGAGATAAATCTCAGCACTGACCCAGCTAGGGCTCTAACCTGGGGACTGCAGATTACGAGCCTAACGCGCTACCGACTGAGCCACCACCGCCCCTGGATAATGACAAAGTAGCTGTACATCTTCAAACAAATATAAATATAACTACTTTATCTGCCACACGAAAAGAAAACAAATATAACAATGAAAGGATATACAAATACATCAAATTTGATTTCATTGGTTTGCAGTGTTTGCTATTTTTTCTGGAGGAGCTTCTGTGGGATTGAGGAAAAATGAAATGAGGGATTGTGCAGATGCACATAAAGCACAGTTTGTATTTTAGTTTGACGAAATCCATCAAACTCTCACTCGATTTTTTCTGTGGGGATTTCCTTCAAGATGCAGCTCATCACCCATCTTTATTATAGTCCATTAATGAACTGGATGACAGATTACTATTAGTCATCACCCAAGTAACTTTTAATATGCTCCATAGAGTGCGGGAGATAGTTGAAAACCTTTGGATATTTGCCGCATTATCTACGGCGCTCATATTGAACATCCCTAAACTCTTCGTACATTTTCTTCATTTGCCATGTATTTTATTTTCTTTCTATTTGGGAAATAAAGTGGTTTGGACAGTTTATACCTCTGAGCAGTGCTTTTGTGCATACAATGGATAAATGGCCAAGTCACAAGGATCCCAAGGGCTCAAGAGATGTTTGGGGAAGGCGACCAATTGGACAGCTTCACAGCTGTCCAATTGGAAGAAGACAGATGGAAGTTTCCTGTCAAGGCCATCCGGTGTGTTTTAACATGTACAGGGTATGGCTCTCTCTTGCACATGGGACCAGGATTTAATGCCTCAGCCGAAGGACGATGGCTAAAAGCAAGCACACTTAAGACTTGAACCTGGGATCATCAGATTAGAAGCTTAGAGCTCTTCTGACTGAGCCAATTCCGTCCCAATGAAAGAGATAAATATTTAAAGCAGTAGAGCTAGTTCTCAATTACTCTGCACACAAGTGATGAAAACTATTGTTGTGCTATTACTGTTTGGCACTTATTTCGGTAACTACATAAAAATAAATATTCCCTGAAGCAGCTGCTTGCCACAGAGGTCCGACAGGAGCCCGTCAGTTTAATACGACACAGCAGATCTGTGAGGATGGCAGGACTTCAGCAGAAAAACAACACAAACATTCATGCCTTATTCGGGGCTACAACCAAAGTCCATTTGATCAGTAGGGAAGCACGCTAACCACTCGGCCACGGGACCGGATATAGGCGAGGACAAGGGAACCTGGCCCCCTTGTCCCCCCTATATATAACTAGGGGTAATTTTTTTTTATTTTCTGATTTTGACGCACTGACAATAAGTTTTTATTCTCTTGATCAGTGTACTATAAGCTGAGGTATTTAAATTATCAATTGCCAATGAAAATGCTACTTTTTTATTGGGCACATTGTCCCAGTTTTCAGGATCATTGACTTATTTTTCCAACACTCATTTGCGTTTTTGTTCGAGTCAATAATCGTTTGGTACGAGTAGAAGCTGTCGTCGTAACCAAGACTGAATTTTTGTGCGTCACATTTATATATGGACTATATTTATCCCTTTAAGTTTACGTTTAACAGGCAGTCCTGAGAGTTTGGTTCATAGGTTAAGATCGTAATAGGCTCCTCAAAAATGCTTACTACATATCTTAGCATGCTGCACATCGAATTAATTTTGACGCCGACCCTGCATCTTCTTTAAAAGAGTACTCTTAAATAGGACCAGGAAAGTAATCAACGCAACGCAAAATGAATCATGACGCTTTAAATTTGTTTAGTAGATTTTTTTCCCATATGGCACAGGGGTAGCTCAATCAGAGTGCATCAGGCTCGTAATCTGCAGTTCGAATACCAGCTGATCCAATGTTGAGATTTATGTCTTCAAAATTCCGCACCCTGCCCTCGGTCAGTAAGGGACACCAATGAGCGGGGAAAGGTCGCCGTCCGTCTGGTGGGACGTTAAGCCGTGGGACCGTGTGCTGGAGGGCCATACTCTGTGCACGTTAAAGAACCTGCCAAATGGCTTTGACAGGATTTCATCTGTCTCGCAACAGCTCTCTGAGATAAGGTTGGGTTCCCTCCCCCAACCTTCTCCGAGTCTTCGAGATCCTTGTCACCTGGCCATTTAGCCCATTGTGTGCAAAAGAAAGTACCGCTCAGAGGTAAAGCCACTGAACTCTTTCTATATCAACTTCATTTTTGTCAGCTGCCATACCATGTGCCCATTAAAGAACACGGTGGATGGCTTTCTATTCTTTTCCTAACAGTTCACCTTCCCAAACCTTCTCTCCCTTGGGGTCCTTGTGACCAAGTCATTTAGTCCATTATGTTCACAAAGTGTAAGTCACATAAGTGCCATTAAGATGTAGAACAACCCAATAGATATTAATATTTTTTACACGAGGTATTAACGACAATTACTTATCTAGGAATATTATCCAGTATCAGTGGCGGTCTCAAGCAGAAGAGCGGCCACCCCTAACAAAGGCTGTGAGAAATCAAAGAGAACTATTGCGCAGTTATAAAGAGTTCGGTTTTTAAGAGTTGGTCACTGCCCGCCCAGTGGCGGTGTTTAATGAGGAGGTTTAGGGAATTCTTCCCTGCCCCCAAAATGTACATGTTACATATTTTTTTGACATTTCTATGCTTTTGAAAAAGATTAGATAAAAATTATTTTTTATTTTTGATTAGATAGGTATTGATGAAATATTACAATCGCACTTTCCCCGAATATTTCAATAACGTCCTAAAATGGTGGAAAAAGTGTGAAAATGCCACAATATTTAACAAACATTGCCAACGATATGTTTGTGATAGAAACTTGAAATTTGCATGATAGATTATGGTGGTTACATAGTTTACATTGGCAGCAATGATTTGCTTCGTGCTTCCAAAATATAGGTGGGAAAATGCAATTTTTTGCTTAATGAAAAACTCCATTTGTGTGGTAAAGGTACTAATAAAATATTAATGCCTGCATTTTTCCAATCATCCATTACATCAAATTTCTAATATGAGAGGAATGTAAAGATTGAAAATCAGAACTTCATTCTTTTTGAAAACGAGTATCCCTTTTTCACCAGAGGCGATAAATATTCTTCTAGTTGCTAATTGTTTTCCATTTCCTTCTCTCGTAAGTTATATGGAAAAATTACGAAAATTATCGATCTAAAGATTTTTTATTATCAGAATGTCGAAATGTATTTTTCTTCTTATTTGGGAAGGGAGGGGGCAATGTTGCCTCTCTGTAAATGTTACTAACAATCAGCTAAGTTATTTAGTTGAAATTTATATCGAAGTATATTTCGAGCTGACTAATGTCCTTCTACGGCTTTTATGGCAAACTTACTGGAAGCTGTGAGAGAGATGGGGGGGGGGGGGGGGGGCTATTTCTAGATTGTCAAGTATGGCATGCTACGTTGGTAGTGAATTTATAATTTCCTGTCTTAAATTTCCAGACACATTTCTCATTAATTATGAGTGTATTCCTTCAAAACCTTAAAGAATACAATGCTCATTGTAAAAACTGGAGTAACATGGAAATTAGTGCCTAAAAGTAGCAAGGTGACTGTTTGGCTTAGTTGGTAGTGTTGGAAGCCTCTACTCTATAGTTTCCAGGTTCGAGTCCCAAATATAGCAGCGTTGAGATTTATTTCCATTAGATCCAAACTCTTCATTTGGTGAGAAAGCAGAACCGATTAACTTGGAACGATGCCTTCCTGCGGTTGCGACGTAACGCCGTGGTCCGTGTGGAGGTAAACCACACTCTGTGCACGTTTATTGATGGCCTTGAAGGAAGGTTTCCATCTGTCTCTTAACAACTGCCCAAAGAGTCTTCTTTATCCTACCCATGTACGAGCCTTTGAGGTCCTTATCACCTGGCATTTAGCTAATTGTGTGCACAAGAGTGCGAATGAGAATAAATAACTCTACTAAATAAAGGTATCTGCTGTAGAGTGATTTTATAAAATGGATTTTAAAATAACACTTCTGCTAAGATTTTCAACAAATTTTGCTATTTTTTCGAACCGTAATCCCAAGCTACAGTACGGAACTTATATACTCCTCCCCACGAAAAACTATCATATTCACTGGGAAAACCCAACGTTTTAATTTTATTGTTTTTTTTTCCTTTGTAAGTACTAATAAAATAATATTATTTAAATTTTCCAAATCATCTGTTGGTTCGAATTATCACTGTTAAAGAGTACAAAATTTGGAAACGATAAATTTCGTTCTCTTTGAAAAGGAACATCCTATATTATCCAGAGGCGAGATATGTTCTTCCAGTGTTTTGACAGAAATTATTCTTACCGAAAAGGGCAGCGTATGATTTTTCTCATCTTGGAAGCGATCTTTCAAAAAGTATTATTCCAAAGTATGTGTACGGTACATGAAAATAAATACGGTCCCCTTTCAGCTCTCCCCAGAACTACCAAGGCCGTAACAACGGTGAGGCAAGTAAAGCATTAGCCTCGGGCGCACAAGATGAGGGGCGCATAAAAATACATAATGAGGGGTTCAGAAATATAAAAGATGAGGAGGCTCAGAAAAAGACTGCTATGAAACTATATAGCGGGGCAATTTCTATTCTTGTCTCTGGCACAAATATAGCTAGTTACGGCTCTGCCCAATCGCCCCTCACAGCATGAGGTGTCTGTGTGTGTGAAGGGAGCACGTTGATCCATTTGACAGAGCTCCAGACACAATATTTTATTTTCCCAATTTCTACTCCCAAATGCGATTGCATTCAGATTTTCTTCCGTTAATCCCCATGAGAAAGGGGTCACCATTGGGCTTCTGAAGATTGCCGTCCGTCAGATGGGGCATTAACCTGTGGGTAAAACGCCATACCCTATATAAGTAAAAGAATGCACTGAATTCTCTTGATGGGAGATTACCATCCGTCTCCTAATAGCTGCCCAGTGGATCTCCTATACCAACTTTCTCCAAGCCCTTTTGACCTAGCCATTTAACCTGTTGTGTGCAAAAGTGCGCAGCTTAGAGGTTAAACCTGACTTAACCACCCCCAAGTGCTGAGTAAAATAAATTTGTCTCTTTACTATTTACTTGATTCCTAATCAGAGGTACACGAATTTGCACATCGTACAATAATTTATTACGGTATAATAATCTTTCATCCCTGAATTTTCATTATTGCTGAAGTGCGCGTAGCTTATACCAACGGGACGTGGGTTGGAATCCCTGATAAGGCATTGATTTTTCTTTTTCTGTGTTGTCTTCTACTAATGTTTCGCCTTCATCCCAGTTCTTCTCCGTAGCGTATTATGCGTACTAACAGGCTTCTCTCACATCTCTGTGACAGGCTGCTCTAATAATTTAATATTTTATTTATTTTTAGAGTGCTATAAATAATACTAACTACCTAAGCTTTATCAGAGAATTTTCTTGGAGCACGTTTTCGGCATGTTCGCACAAAACTTATGTTATATATAACATATTTCCATAGGCCTTGGTTAGTATCGAATAAAAAGTGGATTGGTGAAGGAAAAGTGGGTTGAAACTTTTCGGAATGTCGCCATTTGCAGTAATATATCCATTGCCGATTTAGAAAGAGCATTTCATGACATGAAAAGAAAGCATATTTGTAGGTAATGTAAAATTTTAGTGTAAAGTGTTTTATTGAAGATAAATTAGTCATCATAACACGTGACTCTTTAATTCCATATTTTCAACATAATTCACTCAATATTTAAAGGGTTATAGAAATTTAAATATTTAACAATCTCATTGTATCAGAAATCTATTCCAGAAGTACTTTAAAATGATATAATAATTTTATATAGGTCGGATCTAGAAAAAAAAATATGGGAAGAGCAATTAACTGGATCGAACAGGAAAAGAAATAAAAGATGGAAAATAACTGAATTGGTGTTTCAGTATGAAATTGCCACTCCGTTGCAGTGGTCTTAAAATTCTTTTGAAAAATCGTGTTGCGTATTTGTTTCATATTATTTTCATCTCCAATCCGGTTACTAACATTCTGAAGATGAGGGAAAGAGGGACCTGCCCTCCCCTCGACCCCAATAATAAATGAAAATGAATGAAAAATAATATGAAACAAATATGTAACCAACTTCATCAAATAATTGTTTATTTTGGAAGTTTCTATAAATAATTATTGCTCTATTAGTAAAGATTATGTAAGTTCCTTACGCATTGCTTCTGTTAAATATTCCAGCATATGCAACTCCTTAAATAATAAGAGAATATTATTGAAATTTAAGAATTAGCTCCACTAAATGTAGATCTTCAGTTTTTGTTTTGTTGTAGTATTTTACCATAAAGTGTTTATTTCAAGTTAGAAAGCTTCAAAAGTTAGCATTCTGTTTATAAAATGTGGAAATTCTTTTATATCGTTGTCTAAGCATTATATCTATACGTAGGTACTGAACAGAAAAAACGTTTCATGTTATTTGAATATGGAGTCATATTCAGATATCAGTAACTTCTTAAGTAATATTAATATGGACAAAATATGACTTTAGTTATACTTGAGGTCGCTATCAAATCTCTTTAAATGTCGAATTATTCACAAATAATCGTTCAATATCCAAATAATTTTGTAAGCTGGAAAATGTACTCAAAACCTGAAAAATTATTGCAACATATTAAAATGAAAAAGAAACATTCTGTAAACTTTAATAAAATGTATATTTTAGCTGCATATGTAATGATTGAACAGTATATGAATTTTGAATGATTTTTTGGTTAACAAAGTAAGTTAATGTTAAATATTCCAGATTTTATAACTCATTAAATATTAAAAATATCAAAAGTAGGTATTTAGGCAGACCGCAGTCAGATCTTCAAATGTGATTGCCAATAATCACATTTTTCTGTAAAAAGCGCTTTTAAGAAATTGTAAAATTGTGAATTTGATTCCCTCTTGATCAAACATTTAACTATTTCAACTGTTTCTACTTTCTGTTGAGAACCTATCAATGCATGAAGTTATTATTCAGTCCTAACACTTTTTGATCTCCCCTTCAAATCCGAAAGAATTATTCCATCTTTCCTTTGCTTTTTGCTGAAATGCAAGTTACAAGAAGGAAATAAACACACCACATTCTGCAGTCGACTTTTAGAGTCCCCCTATTGCCTGGAGGGATGCAAGCAGTTTATCATTTAGATGTTAATTGATGGTCGTTTGAACCCTCTGAGAGGGAGATGCACAAAGAGGGGAGGGAGAGTTCACCCGTTCAACACACCTTCTTCCGGCCGACGGGCCGGTATGGTAGCGAAAGGGATTCGGCAGGGACGGTAGCGAAAGGATTAAGGCCAAAATCTTTCCCTTGAAGTGAATTTCGCATAACATAATCAATAACCAAACTAAAGAGAAAAGGAGACAAAATGCACCCTTGTCGAACACCAGAAGTAATGCTAAACCAATTGCTACAAGCCTTACCAACTCTCACACACGACTGTGTTATTATAGAGAGCTTTCATTATGTTAACTAACTTGTCTGGTATACCATATGATTTCACAATCAACCACAAATTATGACGATCAACAGAGTCGAAAGCCTTTTTGAAATCAACAAAGCTAGCAACCAAAGGTTTCAGAAACTATAAACATTTCTCAAGAATCTGCCTAAGTGAAAATATCTGATCCACACATCCCCTACCACTTCTGAATCCACATTGCTCATCACGCAATTGACTGTCAACCAGATTCTTAATTCTATTAAGCACAATCATGGAAAAAACTTTACCTGGAACAGAGAGTAGGCTGATACCCCTATAGTTATCACAAGAACTGCGATCACCTTTTTTGAAAATAGGGATAACAATAGCTCTGGTAAAATCCTTAGGAACCATGCCTTTATCATAAAAGATATTCAGAATTTCAGTCATCCAAGTGGTAACCGAAACATTCCCAGCTCTAAGCATTTCCGTAGTAATTTCATCTACCCCTGGGGATTTATGAAGTTTAAGTTTAGAAACAGCCAAAATAACTTCAGATTGTGTTATAGGGCCAACATTAAAGCCACCGATGCATCTATCATCATTGCAAACAATGGGAGTAGAACTAATCACATTGCTTAGAACATCACTGAAATGCTCAGTCCACCTAGCCATGACAATATCCTCCCCTTCTATAACCTTACCTTGTTTATCCTTCAATCCCTGTATACTTGTCCGTTTTCTACCACACAAAACATTAACTATCTGGTACAGCTCTCTGCTGTTGTGCTGTCTGCTTCCTCGGCTTTGTCAGCCAAACCATCAAGCCAAAGATTCTTATCAGCAGCTAACTGATCTTTTACACGTTTATTAAGTTCTCTGTAATGCATTCTATTAGTACTAGTAGGGTATTGATTAAGGACATTCTTGCAGTTTTCTTTCTGAAATAAGCTCAACTGCCTTATCACTCAGATAATTCTGTCTCTTCTGCTCCTTTTTTCCTAAAAGAGTACTGTTAGTGTCCAAAAAAGCCTGTTTAAAATGATCCCATTCTTCCTCAACTTCAGTAGTAAACATACCATGGCTGTCATAATGACTAACTAACCTATCATGGTAAGCTTTGGCTATAACTGGGTCTTTCAGAGCTTCAGTATTAAAAGCAAATTTTTTAACCCTAGCACAACACTTTTTAAGTTTAAGTTGCAAGACACTTTTAACAAGGTAATGGTCAGATCCAATTTCAGCTCCCCTATATGCCCTGGTATTTCTAACAGAACTAGCCCATTTACTGTTAATTAATATATAATCAATCATATTCCTATGCAGCCCATCAGGTGAAACCCATGTGTACTTATGTATGTCGCGGTGTTTGTAAAATGTGTTAGTTATTCTGAAACCATTGAGTTTACTTACCTGTAGGAGACGTTGCCCATTGCAGCTACCAATACCAAAAGGGCCTATTACTCCTCCCCAAAGGTCAGAGTTAGTACCAACTTTGGCATTGAAATCACCTAGAATAAGGGTAATATCTCCTTTCTTGACAGAATTCAAAATATCCTGAAGTCCGTAAAACCTATCCTTCTCATCCTCATCGGCATCCTCAGTGGGGGCATAACAGCATATAACATTCAAGTCTTGAACGCTTGTCTGAAATTTTGCTGTAAGAAACCTTTAATTAATGCGCTCATATCCTAGAAGAGCATCACTAGTGTGTCTGCTGAGAGGCAGACCCACGCCTTGGTGATGCTTATTGTCGTCCCTCCCTGAAGAGAGAAATTTAATATTATTTTTAAGAATCTGACATTTATCTGTCCATCTTGCAAGCCAAGAATATCTAACTTATAATGGTGGAATTCATGTGTGAGGACATCAAGAGAAAAAGCTCTGTGCAGAGTCCTCACATTCCATCTACCTATGGAGAGAAAATGGTTAGTGGGATGTTTAAAGAAACTATGTTTATTGAGAAAGGGAATGCCGACAATATCAAACAGCCCCCTAATCGCAGACATGGGGCAAAGACCCGTTCCCCCACCACTAAAGGCTGAAGCCATCTACACTGGAAGACTTCCTCCAATGTAGAATTTGACGATGCCAATAGAAGCAAAGAGTTCAGGTGCCTGCGATGACCTCTGCTCAGGATTATCCACCAGCTGATAAACATATCCTGCGAATCTATTCACTTGGGGCTGTCAACCCACAAACAAACAGTAAACACAGCGGGAGATTTTCCCTCCACAGAAGCCCACCAGTGCAGCAAAATCAAGATCCATAATCAAGCTCAGAGCCATATATCTGTCCAGTTCAATGGGTTTATATGGTCAGCATCAGGACCCTGTGTGGTTGACCACTCCTCAGCAGGGTAGAAAAAAAAAGAAAAGTAGCCATAGTTGTCCAGATCAGTAGGCCACACTAATCTGGCAGCCCTCCCCTTTCGTTCACTTCCACAAGAGAGTATCTCTTTCGAAAGGTACTAACGGTCTGCACCACGAGAAGGCGGGGTCGGACATTAGGTGCTAGGCCTGGCCGGTTCTATGCATCATCACAGGGGATTGGTGCATAGCTCTCCTTCCAGTGACTACCTAGCTACCATTTACAGACCATAGTATTAGGAATTGGTAAAAATAATTTAGTTATGCATCTATATATGTTTGGTTGAATAACTGGAAGAAATGATCCATATTTAGCATTTCTTTTTGTGTGTATGGTTTTATGAGCTGCAGATTGAGTCTGCTTTAAGACATATCGGCTCGTGTTGTTCATAATCAAATCACACCTATTGCCATTCATTAGTAATTTTAAAATCCCAAAGATTTCAGATTCTATAGAATTTAGTTGGGCAATGAAATGTCACTAAAATCACTTCTTTTACCATCACTTTGTAGAGTTGAAAATTCCTTCCTGTTTGCCATTCAGTGAAACTGAATATTCTTTGTCGATTGTGATCGAAACAATGTGAAATTTACAATGCCGGCAAATCCGGCATTGTAAATCCAGCATAAAATTGCGCAAGTTAAGATTTTTAGTAAAACACTCTAATGAATAACAAAAATGGAAATTAATTTTTTTTTTACTAATTTCAGGGCACTAAACATGATTATGACATTTAAAATTGGTGATTGGCTCGTTTTTAAAATACAAGAGGCTGTATCCATATACAAAGTGTAATGATTTGTCTTTCGTGCTTGTGTGCAAGCGCACAGGTAACAACACCGAGTTTTTGCTTCATTCAGGAGTTACCCTTCCTCAGTTATTGTGTATGTGTGCGGTATGTTCCTTGTTCTTGTGAAAAGAATGTAAACCATTTTTGTTACATTTGTGGCGAAGTTACTTTTGCGTCACAGAAGCGGGAAATAACGCCTGTCACCAAAACTGCCTACTACCTTTACTTCACGTGTAAGATTGGAGATCAACACAGGAGCTGGGCTCCGTATATAATGTACAATAGTTGTACAAGTTTTTGTAGCTGGTTAAATGGCAAGAGGCGATCAATGCCATTTCTATGATATGCAGAAACCATCCAACCATGTGAATGACTTACTTTGGTATGACACCTCCACTGGGAATCAGAACATTGCGATGTGGCCTTATAGGATTAGACGGAAGAAACAGTAACACAAGAATTAGCATCTGTAGATCCCGACTTCCCACCCAAATCACAAGATCACACAGAACCATTTGATCTTGTTAGAGATCTGGAGATGTCAAAAAGCAAGATGGTACTCCTACTAGCCAAGCTGCAGCAGTGGAATCTCCTTGATAAAAATGTGAAAGTAGGTTTGTATCATTGCTTCCAGAAAGATTTGTTATTGTTCTTTACCATGGTAGGTCACGTAGTTGTTTGCAAAGATGTTGACGATTTATTCACATCCCTCCACATAACATATATTCTAGAAGAAGGGAAGTGCAGAAATGCCATTCTTCTACACAGTGGGACTTCTGTTCCGTAGGCAATGCTGCTAATATTAAGGAAACTTATGGCAACTTGATACAATTACTTCAATACATACATATGTAAATTATGAAAAATACAAGTGGCATATTGGTATGGACCTAAGTTATTATTCTTTTGCTTGGACTTCAGCTCGGATATACAAAGTTCTGTTGCTTCTTTTGCAAATGCAATCTCATTATGCGATGAGGATTTGGCCTTGTGGGCAATCACTGGGGCCAAGGAAGAATATGCAGTATCATCCACGAAGTTTTTGTTGACACCTTTAGACATAAAATTGGGCATAATGAAAAAATTTGTCTAGGCTATGGATCAGATGCAAACTGCCTTTCTGTACCTTCAACAGAAATTTCCAAGACTTAGCGATGCAAAGATAAAAGAGGGTCTTTTTTTACTGGTGCAGATATTCGCTCATTGCTACATGAGGTATTCGATCGTATCATCACTGATGATGAACGGAGAGAATGGTATGACTTCCGACAGGTGGCAAAGGGCTTCTTAGGGAATAAAAAAGCAGAAAATTACAAGGACCTTGTGGAAGAATTGATGTCTTCATATCACACACTGGGTTGTGTTATGTCTTTGAAGGAACATTTCTTAAGTTCTCATTTGGATTTCTTTCCGGAAAACTGCGGCGCTGCGAGTTGCTACAATGGAAATGAGATATCGAGGACAATGAAGCGCATCGATATTAGCTGATTACTGCTGAAATGTGATTCAAGATTTGGTATAAAAGCGGCAGGTCAAGAGACAGTGGTTGCTGTAAACCAATATGCAACCTTCAGTAAATGGCATCTATCTCAAAAACTATAGCCAATCAAACATTTTTGTTGTCATTTTCGTGTTTAGCACCACAATTTACATAAGAAATGGCTCTTTACACTTCCGATACACATGAAATTAAAACTTGTTCTAAAATGATTGCTAACAAAAATTTTTTCCTAATTAGAAATTGCACCAGATAAAAAAAATGCTTCACACCTAACACAAATATGAATACCTCCCATTTTCTTTGTATTTATTTGTATTATTGAGCTAAATATTCAATTTACAGAAAAACAAATTTTTACATAATGCATTATTCTGTCCATAAATTTACTGAACAGTTACAATAACTGTTGATTACATAATACATTGCTTCAATAATAACAGCTATTATTTTCAGAAGTTAGGAAATCTATGCTATATTTAAAATTCATTGACTGTGTATAGAGTTCATTATTCTTGCTACTTCCTTGGCTCCATCATTTTGAATGAATGATTTATGGGTTCCTTCAATGGTAAAAGCCTCTATGCATCCTTCACATACCTATAAAGTATAGAAAAAAATATTATATTGCATTATTAATACTTAAAATATTACAGTATATTTTTACTTTTACAAAATATTGCAGCTAATAGGCATATACTGTTGTACCGCTGCAGAATGCCTCACATTAGATCACATGATGACAAACACCATCATCAGTAATGTACGGTTTGCTCTCTAACATTACCAGTGAGAGTCAAATAACTTTTGCAAACCATTACATGAATTATTTGCACCAAATATACATATTCGATAAGCAACTTTTGTATAAACAATTTACCAAGCACCATAATATTAAGCATAAAATCTAATTAACTTTGCAGAGTAAGCATTCATTATGCCTATGCACTAGTTGTTGAAGGAGTTGGGTTATTTTACCTCTGACCCTTTTTTGTGCACAATGAGCTAAATGGCCAGCCCCTAAGGGCTTAGAGAAGGTTGGGGGAAAGGGACCCACTGGAAATCTGATAGGAGACAGATGGAACCCTCCCGTTAACGCATTTTAGTGTATTCTTTAACATGCACAGGGTACGGCTCTCTTGCACACAAGGTCAAGGCTTTAATATCCCATCAGATGGAGAGTGCCCTTTCTAAACCCATTGGCGTCCCCATTCTAACTAAGGATGCAGGTTTAGTGGAGATAAATCTCAGGTGCCTCAACCAGGGAACTACAGGTGAAGAGTTTGGTGGGCTTTCAACTGAGCCAACCCCCTCCCCTTTGATATAATTTCTTGCCTTCATAGAGCTTCAGCCATTCAGCCTCTGAAAGTTAGGAAAAGAATATGCATCTCAATAATTGTTAGCCAAATTACAAAGCTGCAAGGCTGTTAATGAAGAATCAACACTGGTGCTTTTATTACAATTATTTTATTCTTAGATAATCTGATTGTAATTAATTTGGATAGTTATAATTGTTATAGTAATATAACAGTTATAATTAAGCATAGAAGTTTATTTTTATATTAGTGATTTGCATAGTTAAAATTAAACAGATGTTTATTTCATTAGAGTAATAATTTACATAGTTAAAATTTAGTATAGATGTTTATTTTTCATTAAAAAAATTGGTTAATAACGTTTCCCCTTCTGCTCTAAAAAAGTCCCTCTATATAAAACATGGAAAAGAATTTTTCCTGAAATGTAGGAGAACACCAAATTTAACATACAGTTTCAACTCATCATAGCTTGCTTGAAAGAAAGTGGGATTCGCGTAAATAATTAGCGAAAAAAAAAAACGAATTATATTCAAATGAAATCCTATAACACACAAATATAATTTTTCATTCATCTCTTAAAACGAAAGGAGTTAATATAAACCACCTCTATATTGCAGCTGTTTCCATCATATCCCAGTAACAAAATTTGGAAGTTCTAGTGTGAATTGATCATTTGCAGTATTTGTTTGAAGATTTGGCATTTTACATCTTCCGCTGTTAGAAGGCACTATCGAGTTTTTTTTTATATTCAGCCTTTAGCATTCTCTACCAGCGGATGGTTGAAGAAATGAAAATAATAATTTCTTTACTAGTACCTATGTAAACACACAACAAATTTTTATCTTTTACAATGAAAAGTAGCATTTTTACCACCCGCACTTGGGGTAAAATTATTGCTGCCATTGTAAACCTATTGACCACCACACTCTACCAATAAGATTTAAAATTATTTTGTCTCAAACAGATTGCTTGCAATATTTGTTTTAACATTTTGCATTTCGAAAAATTTCCCCAGTTAGAAGCTGCGATTAAGAGATTCGAAAAATACAAAACATAATATTTCATCAGTACACCTCTTGATAAATAATTTATTTAGCTGAAGAAACAAAACAACCCCACTTTTTCTATCTCTCAGTGGCAAAACTTTTTGCACACAATGGGCTAAATGGCCAGGTCACAAAGGCCTCAAGGACTCAGTGGTTTGGCAGAGAGGACCCACTGGACAGCTGTTGAGAGCCAGATGGTAGCCTCTTGTCGAGGCCATCCAGAGCATTCTTAAACATGCACAGGGTATGACTCTCTTATACACAGGGGCCATGGCTTAATGTCCCATTTGAGGGATGTCGCCTTTTCAAGTAAAAAAATAATGAGGCACAATAGTCCCAAGTGTATGGAGAATGGCAAACGTTCTTTGAAGCCCATTGCCAATCATGGCAAATGCAGCAGGAAAAAAGGCTCTGACAAACATAAGAAGGTGTTTGCTGACACGACTTGTACAGCAAAACAAAGCTGCTGTAGGTCATCTGATGAGAGAAATTATTCCCAGCCATACTTCAAAGCTCATTTCAAATGAGAACTATGAACAGCGAATTGAAAACTTTGAAATTTGGGAACTATACTGTGATACATAGGTTGGAGTTTTATAGAGCAAGTGCAAAAAGGGCCATATCACCCCAAAATGAGGTTAATAGATAAAAGACAGAGAACCCACAATCAAATTTAAAACAACACAAACAAAGAAAAGGAACACAGAAAAAAAAAAGAGTATAACATGATACGATGGATATAAAACCAAGATCAAAAGAAATCAACTAGAGTGAAAGACAAAAATTAACAATGGATGTACAGAATCTGAGTAAGTGCAGAAACAAGTGCAAATTAAAAAGAAAAGTAAAAATACCATAAATATGTAAAATAAGTAAAATGTAAAAATTGGTAAACTGAAGTTAAAAACGTGTCATCAGATAAAAGATGCCCAAGTGTAAAGAGCACAGATATATATTGAAACCTAAAATAAAAATGGCATTCAAGGTTAATAGCAGGGTAATGAAGTAAATTAAGTCAAATGGTCAAAATAGTGTCACAAAATTCACACTTAGGTTCGTCATTGGCCTGAAATAAGAAATAAATGTGATAAACGAATAACCTAAGTGGAGAAGAGTACAACTTCCTCTTTGCAATTTCTGCAAAAATTTGACTGCCATGTTTGACAACAGGCTTGATATCAAAGAGTTTGTTCGAAATCTGTTCCAACCCGAGATTATTGCCACTGTGCCCAAAGCTCAGTGGATCAACACTGCCAGAAATCCAAGTATGGAACTGGCAATGGAGAGCTGAACAAGGAAGCAGCATCTGCTTAGTCATTGATCTCTGATCTAGATGTGACTGAGCAACCAACAGAAAAGAACGGTAGTTGTGGCTAACAGATGATGGAGCTGCTGGCAGATCTTGGACAGAACAGGTGAGACCAATACCTAGTGAATATCAGGGCCTGTAGCGAGCTAAGCAAGTCCGTGCAGACAACACACCAAATATGATGCTTAGCCACTACATGGTCCAAGGTGAGGCTGGCTGGAGTTTCATTGGCATAAGGGCAACTACCTTTACATATTATGCCAAATGAGAGTAAATGGCTCTGCCAACAATATATATCCCGATACGCTTTACGAAGGAGGAGGAGGAGAATAGAAGTGCCATCCCCTATTTAGATATTTTCATCCAAAAAGATGAAACAGGAGCCTTGATGACGTCGGTATACCTGAAGCTTACCTACGTCCCTTCTGTCATACGTGCAGACTCATGCGCCCCAAGGGCGTACAAAATTGCAGCCTTCTGTTCCCTCACACATAGGGCTTTCGCCGTGTCTTCAAATGAGCAACTGCTTGAAGAAATTTTAAACATCCATTCCATCGCTGCTTCCCATGGCTACAACTCAACAGCAATAGACAAAGTTATCAGCAAATATAGAAACGAAAACAGAAGAGATTCGGCTCTCCTCCCAATCATCGACCCCGAACGTACTACTTTTACCGGACCTATTTCTTACGTTCCTTTCCTAAGTGAATCGGTCCACAAATTACTCAGAGCCCATAATATCAAAATTGTTTTCAGCCCAGCTCCAGATTTGAAGAAATTAGTCAAAAGGGACAGGGAAAAATATAGCCTACTTCAAAAATCTGGCGTATACCGATTTCCCCTACAGTTGACGGATAATTCCGTTGTGTACTACATCGGCAAAACCATTCGCTCTTTACAAGAAAGGTTCGCGGAGCACCAAACTGATGTCAGCCAAAAGAAGCTAACGACGGCCACCTCTGAGCTAGCAGTGCAACACACAGCAACAATAGACTGGGAGCATGCCACACTTCTTGCGCGTGCATCCACTTTCTACGGAACCATAGTCCACGAGGCTATTGAAATAATGACCTCGTCCGTCCCACCTGCAACCGAGACACTGGAATCACCCTTAACGACATGTGGAAAGCTCTTTGTCTAAACAGACCTAATGTCAGTACAGAACATCACTTCACTGAAGACGGAGTGCTGTCTTTGCTCCGAAAAGCTACTGAGAGTTTTCTCCTAAGAACTTTCAACATCAAATAATTTGAAGGATAAACTCTAAAATTTTATTGCTCAATGACAGAGAATTTTAAATTATTTTAAATTTTGTCCAAAATTGGCCCAAATCATTGAAGATGGTGGATACACTCCTGATCAAGTTTGGAATGCAGAAGAAACTGGTCTTTTTTGGAAAAAAAATGCCGAGTAGAACCTACATAGCAAAATCACAAAAAGCTGTTGGTAGCTTTAAAGCAGCTAAGGATCATGTGATCTTTCTATTTTACAGCAATGCTTCAGGAGATCATATGTTAAAACCACTGCTCATCAATCGATCCCTAAGACCACGGTCAATGAATGGTGTAGAGTTGAATTCCCAGTGTATTGGATGGCAAACAAAAAAGCCTGGGCTACAAAAAAAAATTTTAATGAATGGTTCCATAAATGTTTTGTTCCAGAAGTTAAACGCTATTTGAAGGAAAAAAATCTCAAATTTAAAGTTCTATTTATTCTAGACAATGCGCCTGGCCATCCTGTATTGGAACACCCAAATGTGCAATTTTGTTTTCTGCCGCCTAATACGACATCTTTAATAAAACCACTAGACCAGGGTATAATTGCCACATTTAAAACTTACTACATAAGACGAACATTGAGTCAATGTATATTTTTAGAGGAAAAACTGTCTTGAGTCGAGTGGGATACGAACCCATGACCTGCTGATAACATGTCAGGTGCTCTGGACCACTGAGCTACAGGCATACATCCTGCTTTACCAATAAAATCAATTTCTTGGAGTTCATATTTAAGTTTAACTTCATTGAAAATTTAAGGGTAAACTTCCTTTGGACAAAATCACACGATATCTCAGAGTTTGAAACTCAGTGGAAGAGTTGGTCCCCTACAGTGGGTGAGAAAGGTTGAACCACAAGGACTCTGTATACTGATCTCGGGTAGTTGGAATATCCTCAACAGGATAATTACTGCCTGAAGAAATCTGTTTACATATTGTTTTGCATAAATGGTGAACATTACACATACAAAGCACTTTTTTTAAATCAATAACGATAAAAGTTATTGAAAGCAATTTATGAACAGAACACAATCAACTTGCATTCGCTAATGAACCTTGTTTATGGATGTACATAAACAAATTTATCAGAAATTTTGTTTCAACAAAACTCAGTTAAATTATTAGTTTTATTTTTCATTTTTTGTCATTTCAGAATTAAACATTAATACTATTTCAAGTTATGCAGGCATTTATAATTTGTGGGCCTGAAAAAAAAATTATCAAGTATATTGACAAACTTAGTAATATAACCAAGGATGTTTCAGAAATGTAAAAGTAAATATTTCCTTGCCCTTGTCTGTCAGGCTCATACTAAATTTGACAGAATTATAAATACTGAAAACCTGATTTTCCACACACTGTTTAATATTCAAATGCATTTATTCTCTATATTTTGACCTGATCATTTTTTCTTGTTAACCCATGAAATGTTTGAAATTTGCATTTTTCCTCCTATAAAAATCTCCCATTGCTAAATATTACACAATACACCCATTTATACCCCATCCCTGGTGTGAAAAAATATTGGCATTTGGCTTCCTCCTATTACAGCAAACCTTATCTATATTAATCCAGTTTAAATTTTTGTCAACATAAATGCCTATATATTTTTTTTATTGCACAGGAGGCACTTTCTGTTAACTGTGAAAGGATTTTGGCTAGTCACCAGCAGCAGGAATCACATCAGTTACGAACAGGTGTGTGTTGACTCAGAGAATACAGTGAAGAATATTTCCAGTGGTGGAAATGCATCCACTGCATGTGGCCATTACTTACAAGTGTGCACCTACCTTTAGGCTGCAGTTTGCAAAGGCCTATCGCAACTGGAGTGCGGAGGACTGGAATCTCATCATCTGGTCTGATGAATCACAGTTTCATCTCTATTATGCCAATGGGAAGATGTGTGGTGTAAACTACGCAGTGATGGACCCAGTTTGCCAAGTTGGAGTTATACAGGCAGGTGGAGGCGGTGTAACAGTTTGTGGTGCATTTACATGGCCTTTCTTGGGGCCCCCTGATATGAGATCTCCATCAGCAGCACAAAGTATGTGAACATCCTTGCTGTCTACACCCATTCGTATGGATTCTCTTTTTTCAACATGACACCACACCGCATACTTTCCAAGTGGCTCCAGGAGCATTCAAGTGAGTTTACCACACTCAAATTCCCCCTCCCCTTGATCGTCTGACCTCAACCCCATTGAGAATTTGTGGGACAAATTGGAAATATCACATGGTTCAAGTCAACCGACAACTGTGGATGCTCTACAACAGGTGATCCTTGCTTCATGGGCAGCAATACCACCTCCACATTTTCAACACCTCATTGAGTCCTTTACCAAGGCATTAGATAGCAGGGACATCTGGCTGCTGTTGTGAAGGCAAAAGATGGAGCAACAGGTTATTGGGTAGGAGTATATAATAATTTCCCCATTCAGTTTATATATATATATAACGTCACTGTGTAAGCAATTCAGTTAATTGCTAGTGAAACTTAGAGTACTGATATTTTTTTTATTATGGAATTTTTGAGAAGCATTTTTAAAATATGACTTTGCAAAGAACTGGTGCATTTCAATAAATTGCAAGAGTTAGTGATGCAAAATGAGCTGGTGAAAGGAGGGAATAGCCCTTCAGCCTCCTTCAATGTTAAACACTGGGTTATGAAGAGCAAAACTAAAACTAAATATAGTGTATTTAATCACAATATTAAAGAAAAACGAAGTGAATGACTTACCTTTTCTAAATCATAAAGTTCAGAGAAATTCTGTGCAATATCAACAATTTTTGAAGCTTTTAAAAGTGTCACTTTTTTCTTAAGTTTATATTTAGGTGTATATTGAAGAGACATGAGTAACTTTCTGTAATATAAATGAGCAGCTATGGAAATTTCATCTTTATCAATGGTTTCAGAATAAACACTGATGAATCTGTCTGCAACAAGGCTTACACGTGCTTCAAAATCTGGCAAGTTCAGAAGTTCCTTTTTCAACTAAAAAGAAATTGAACACACTGTTGTAGATGCTATTTATTTTAAAATTGCCATTGATTTTTGCAACTACACTGGTTTCCATAAATTAAGGAAAAATGAGAAAAATTGCGATAATTTCCCAAAAAATTGTGCGATTCTCACCAAACTTGTTCATGTAACCAGTAATGTTGAGTGAGATATCATAAGCAAATTAGTCTAGGTTGTGTCAATTTGCATAATTGGATAGCGGCATAAAAATGGGTGTTTTGGAGTGGATTGTTATTTCATGTTGTAAATGAGTAAAGAAATTTATAATAGCCATTTTGTAGGAATGACCTTAAGACACATTTTCCAAATGAACTGTTGTGAAGAGCTATTGGTCAGCTCAAAGCAGGCCAAAGTTAGTCAGACATGGTATGATGGCTGAATGCAAGTCCTTCTGTGGTTCATAGATTGTGGAATCAATTTCTTAGCACGGATTCTGCATCTCTGAGGTTTAGCTGAGGATGGGCTAGAGCTATAACTGCTGTACAAGACTGATATCTGTGAACAGCATGAAGGAGTAGGACATCCACTCCCTCTCAGCTATGATCTTGCAGCAGCCACTGAGAGGGTTGTATGAGCTTCTACTGTGCGTAGAAGGCTTCATGAGGGAGGTCTGTATGTTAGAAGGCTAGTAATTTGTATACCAGTCACAGGAGAGAGCAGTTGAATTGGGCATGCATGCATGTTAATTGGACAGAAGAGTAATAGAGGTCCGTATTCTTCACTGATGAGTCCAGATATTGCTTGCAGAGTGATTCTGGACATTGTTTGATATGGAGAGAATGAGGTACCCACTATCATCCCAGTAATATTTGTCAAAGAGACAGTTACGGCAGATGTAGCGTGTGTGTTTGGGGTGGCATTTCCTTAGGTGGACACACAGACCTCTATGTGTTGATGAGTGGGAATCTCAATGCTCTAAGGTATAGAGATGACACCCTGAACTCTTATGTACATCCTTATGCTGGTGCAATAGGTGAAACATTCATCTTACAAGACTAATGCTTGTCCACACAGAGCTCGACTAGTGGAACAATACCTTCAAGTGGAGACCATTATATGCATGGAGTGACCAGCTCAATTGAGCAGGTGTAGGATGCTCTAGGGAGACATATTGCTGCCCTAAATCCGCCACCTGCAACAAAGGGGGAGCTTATTACTGCTTTAAAGGAACAATGGTCATTACTCCCTATTGAGCTGATTCACATCATCATGGAAATCGTTATCGTGCCTACATTGCTGTACCACACTCCTTAATAGAGAACTTTGTCCATTACATTCTGACACCTCATTTTTGGACAAGTTCCTTTTTTTTCTGACGAAAAATCTTTCTAGTGTAAAATATTTTATGCCATTCTGAAACTAGTATTGTAATTCTTGTTTTCATAAAATTTCATTAAAATCATTCATATAGTTTTTTGTTTATGATAATTTTTCTGAGTTTTCCTTAATTTATGGAAACCAGTGTATATTTAGTACATCCTAAAAATTTCATTCTTAATTTTAACTAAACATTGAAACTATGATAAAGAAAATCAAAATAAATTGTAATTATAAAATATTTGTTATCTCATGTATAAACTAATTTAGTCTAAAACTAACATATTTCATTAAAATTAAAGTTTATGTCAAAAATATCCTTAAATTTCACCAGTGAATACTATTAGTTTTTAGATATAAATTAAATATTTTTAGCAATTGTAAACTGGAAAAATGCACTACTTTTTTGATTAGACAAACATCAAGTGTAAAATTGAAAACTTAAAAAATGTTGAAATAGTTAAAACATCTGAAAAAAATTATCGCTGACGTGGCAGGAATCGAACTCGCAACTCTCCAAATTCATGTACTACCATTACACCATGCATCAGAGTGTACTACCATTACACCATGCATCAGACACTAAAATCTTTCAGAATAAGACCTATAAATGATGTGGAAGAACTTGTGCCATCTATACTTCAGGAGAGGCAACTTTTCTAATTGTTGCTAATGATTTAGATGTTAATGAAGAGGTCAATCACACTCAAGCATTCATTATTAAAAAGTGAAAGGTTTATAGGTTTTATTCTGAAAGATTTTAGCAACTGATGCATGGTGTAATGTAGTGCACTCTGGCGTGAATATGGAGAGTTGTGGGTTTGATTCCCACCACGTTAGCAATAATTTTTTTCTGATGTTTTAACTATTATTGAAGTCTGTTTCTACAAGTAATCTGTGAATTTACTATGGATGGATGTTGAAATATGCTTCATTTGTTCTGTTACTACTGTAATTCATTACAATTTACCTCCAATTACACAATTTTATGCAGAACCAATCATTCAAGTCACATATTCAAAATTTAGTTGTTTATAATCTTTGACAAATATATTCTGCACAACTTAGTTGTGGTAAATGAAAGCAATAATATAAATTACACCTTGACATCAGTTTTTAACAACAAATGTTCATTTCATAAATACCATCAAAAGTTTTACTTTGTAAGCATAATAATGGCAAAATGTTTTGAGAAGATCAGTAACAGATGAAAAAGCAATTCTTATAAAAAGTTGAATACTAGGTGATTAAATGTTGATTATGATGATGATAGAATGCAATTCAACCTTGCAGAAGTTTTAAGGCTATCATAATCCATGATGAAGATAAAAATGGCTGTTGGTTGGTTGGGATTTTATGGCCCATTAGCAGCTAAGGCTATAATGCACCATACAAAAAATTAAAAAGGCTAAAAGCCAATAAGAGAAAAAATATTGATGCCCCTCCCTCAACCAAAAGTTTAAAACAAACACCAAATAGCATACAAAAGCTGCAAAAGACTATATGAATAATTAATAAAATACAGAAACAAGAGTATAAACATCATGTAAAAATTATCAAATATACAGGAAAAGCAACCCAGGTGTAATTGGCCCAAGTAAAACATTGTATAAAATAACAAAAGAGAATGATCAGATAAAGAGATGTCCGAGAGTATGAGGTTCAGACATAAAATCATGATAGGTAAAATATATAAATCATTTCAGATTTAAAGATGATAAAATCAATTAAAATAAGCTTCCTAGTTAAAAAGTGTCACAAAACTCGCACCTAGGTTCATCGTCTGTCCATAAAAGAAACAAATGACCTAAACAGAGCTGAGGAAGTACAATTTCCTCCTGATTGATTGGAAAATATGACTGCCAGGGTTTGATAACAGACTTAATCTAAAAACGTTTGTTAGAAATCTGTTTCAACCAAGATCTTTGCCACTGTGCCTGGAGCTCAATGGAAAAACACTGCTGGAAATCCAGTCTCAAACCAGCAGTAGAGAGGCATGGCCAACCTTGGCAGCGGTGTCTGCCAAGTCACTGCTACTGATGCCGCTGCAGCCAGGTGCAATGGTTGGCCATTCAATTTTACGTTTCCTTAACCAGTTTTAATTTATTTATATTTAATTATTATTTTAGGGCATATTTTTTCCTTTGAACCATCATTTCTCTAAGCCCATAAGTATTGTTGACTGGGTAACTCCATTTTGATTGACAGCAGCTAACTGCACCAAGCGAGGTCACAGCAGCTTACATCATCATCATGCAATCACTATCTGCAAATGTGGCTTCAAGCATGATGCTGGCATGCCATGTTTGTTGTAAGCCAGAGTGTGGCTGAGTGATGAGTCAGTGACTATAGTCATAGTAGACAGTTAGTGGAAAGTTCGAATGCGAGTTAGCATTGAAATGAGAGTTGTATGTAGGTGGAGACTTAATTTTTATGCACTGTGTTGGTGAATGATTTAACACAGTTGTATTGTAGAAACTTTATAATGGTAAGTCAATAATCCAATACACTTCTTCATTTTTATGAAATTGTATTTGATTTTGATTTTCTTTTCTTGTGCAGAGCTTTGTTTTTCTAATATTGGTTAAAATACTACTTTGGAAAAATCATTGATTTCTTTCTTATCTTATGCTCATTAAAAAGGAAGCCTATTTATTTTTTGGCAAGATTAACTGCCTGGAATACGAAACCAGCTATCCGACAATTAAATAATAACATATTTTTGAGCATTACAGGATCAGAAAGGAAATTGGGATCCAATGAACAGGTATTTGTAAATATAAGTTTATGTTATTTGATGTGATTGTCAGTTTAAAAAACAAATTTTTGTCAGCTCACTAGTTGTAATAACAATAGATTTAACCCCTCCCGTGTCCACATTGTCTGTAAACGTTTGAAGAATCCAAAATAGGGGTCGAGGACGTATGTATCCATTTTTACTACAACAACAAAAAAAATAGATTTTTTTAAAAATAAAAATTGCCCTCGAAATTTTTTTAAGTATTGTTATGACAGATGAATGAGCAGTAGTGACTTCATGACAAAACGTGACAATGCTTGTGTGCTCCTGTGCGAGATTCATTTTTAGCCAATGAATTAGAACTTAGAACAGTTCGAAAGGATGGAAATGGGAGAAATGTAAAGAAGTAGTGTGGTATTGTGAAAGATGGAGTTCATCTGAGTATTTACGCATTAAGTGCTGGAATTGCAGAGATAGAGAAAAGAAGTATAGATTACTTGAGTTCGTACATGATAAGTTTAGTGTGTGCGCGGGTGTTTGTATTTTCTTCAAGATGAAGCCTGGTTCAACTGGTGATAAGAAACCAACAGGTAAAGTTTGTTTCAGGTACTCTTTAAGGAGAGACCGTCGTCTGATGCCTTGCATACATAAGGTGTAAAGAATGTCAAGGTAATCTTAGTATCATAAAGGAGTTTCAGTAGAAATTTGCGTTGTTTGTTAGGTGTTATGAACTAAAAGGTTTTACTTTATACTAAGAGTAGATATTGGAAGCATTGCAGCATAAACATTGTAGGGATCAGCTAAATATAGTTGTTCACCCTCTCTATGGTTTGTCTTTGTGCTAAGCAGAATAGAAATGCTGTGTTTAGATAAGATTGACTGATTTGTGTAAATTTTGTGTCGTTGTAATAAATAATGTCATTCATACTTTGATGTGGTATGCATATGCTAATTATTTTGAACTCATGTTAAACCATCATCTCTTTAGAATTCACAAGAATATAGATATCCTCTAAAATTATATAATTCAGGCTTGAAAAAAAATATTGTTTTTTAATTTGATGCATATTTTATTAAACTACAATGTAAATAATTTTATAAAGCCATCTGATTGCCATTTCTTAAAAGCACTAAACGGTATTGTCAATTTGCTTGTTAATGTTCCTATTAGCTTAATCAAACTTCTGCTTTAAGCTAAAAAGTTTGATCTGATCTATTATGAACAAATTTTTCCTTAAATTTTCTAAAATCACCTAAAAATTAACAAAAAACAACTGCTATTTTTAAAAACGCTAGATTTTGGAAGTAATTACAAAGTATGTACCACCGTTTTTTTCCTGTTTCACACTCTTTTCTGTCAAAAACCTATTTCAGTATTCCCAAATAATTTTTTTATCATTTTTTCCAGCATTCTATGCATCTTTCCTACTCTTAAAATCGAAACTGGAAGCAAACACATCCTTCTTAGAAACTTTGGTTGCAGCTGCATTTAATTAGTTATGCTTCACTGAGGCAAACAAGCAGCAGATGGCTGACACATGATATCTCCGTTCTATGTCCCATAAGTAGCTCCCATAGCATTTGGGTCCAGCATATTGGATACCCTTTGTAAAATTAGTATTTACATTTTTATATTTAAACCTTAGTTTTCATTTCAGTAGATTTATTTTCGTAAATGTGATCTTTTGGCTGATTGATAGTATTAATTTTTTCATAATTATGCTACATCGTATGGTCGACCTACAACTTGCTGCATGGATATTTTAACATCGCATTAGGCTACATGTTAATTTTTATTTCATTATTTATTACTTTTCCAGCAAAACTTTGATCTGGTATCATTTTCTGAAAAAAAAATGAGGTCTTGGATATGGAAGCAAATTCCTTTCTGTAGATTTATTTCTATTAGTTATTGATATTTCGATCTTTCTGAATTATGCTAGGTCAGAGGCCAGCTTAAAAGTTGTTGCAGATATTTTATTTAACATCCCATTAGGTTATATGCAATTTTTCTTTTATTACTTCTTTTTTTAGTAAAAAAACTTTGAGCTTGCATCGTTTACTGAAAATGAATGTCTTGGATACGGAAGCAAAATAGAGACTTCCTTGCTGTAGAAATCAGCTGTCATGTGGGAGGACAATTTTGGGAAGGTGTCCCCTCCACTAAACTCACGGTGCAAGTTTCACCCTCCCTTATAGATTTATTTTTTAAAATTACGAGTTATGTTTATATTGAATGATTTTAAAGCCCCCCCCCCCCTCAGTACCTTGGATGTGCTACACAGATGATATGACGCTTTTTCATAATGGTTAGCAAAAAAAACAGCCAAGGATGTTTTTTTCCATTTCATAACCAGTTTAGAAAATTCCATGAATTTGTATAAATTGTATAAATGCTGGCAGTGTTTAAAATATATACAATACTTAAAAGAATCATTAAAAGAAATAAAAATCATATTTCAGGTTGAGTATTATATAACTTGGGAGGAAATTTCCTTTCAGTAAATATATAATTTAACTATTTTCATTCACAGGTTTTCCAAAATGAAATCTTAATTGGTACAGTGCGATTTGTTTTCACCACATTGCATTGAAAAAGGCTTATTAAAATGAATATGCTTGTAAATTTGTTTATATTATTTATTTTCATAAAATCCACAAAATTCTGTTTAATTTGGTATATAACATGACCTATTTCCATTGATTGGTTATTTTTAAGAAAAATTCCAAAGTTGACTTGTTTATCTGACTCAGCACAATTGGCTAAAATCCTGTAATTTTCTCACAGTATTCTACTGAGAAAAAAATTGCAAAACGAGAGAAATATATACTTGAAACCAAAAAATAATTTTTTCGCTATTCAGAAATAGTCTTTCTATTCATGTGCATTATAATCATTTCTGTCTATTAGTTTTTTGTTTTTTCGTTGTTGTTTTTTGTGTTGCCAGATGCTTTTTTTTACTACATGACTCTAAAAAAATCCAAGTAAAATAAAACTTATTGTCTTTTTTTGTTAAATACTTCATTTTTAAAAAATCCAGAATTAAATGCTGATTAATTTGGTGTATATAATGCCATATTCCTTTCATTAGTTATTTGGCAAAACAGTTTTAAAGTTAATTTTTTTGGCTGAGCATAGGGAGAAAATAGCTTAGCCTCTGGATGGAAACAGTTTTTCAGGCTGGACACAGGAAGGTTAATGGCAGAATAAGCCGAATTTTACTATTGAACAAGAAGCTTAAAGATAGTATTAGTCAAAGGTACTGAAGTTTCAGCACCATTACTGCTGATTCATAAATTGATATTGAAAAATATTGATAAAATCAAATAACTATTGTGTTTTTGTAATGATTAGAATTGTCAGGACACATGACATATAAACTTTTCTGATAAGCAAGTTTATTTACCAAACTTAGTGTAGCTTTAGAATTGTATTGTTGTATAGCAGTACCTTTAAACACTGCTCAAGAAAAAAGAATTTCTAGATTTCATAAATTCAAAATTTTTTGGCAGTCGCTAACCTGTCTGATTCCACCATATTGACTTCTGAAGTGGCAGTGAGAGTAATGGAAAGGTTACAGGATGTTTTAGAGCAGCAGAAGTGTCGATGGGCCTATTTAACAATTCTCGTAATGAAAGGAAAATGTCAACAGTCTGTAATATGAACTTAGCTGATAATGCTACATCAGCCAACAAACATTTAAACTCTGAACTAATAAAATAAATATATAAATACCCCCTCAAGCAGTTGCTTGCCACAGAGGTCTGACAGGAGCCTGTCAGTTTATATGAAAGAGTAGAAGATCTGGGAGGATGACAGGACCTCAGCAGAAAAACAACACATACATCCATGCCTTACTTGGGGCTTGAATCCAGGTCCCTTAGATCAGTAGCCAAATGCACTAACTACTCGGCCACGCTCCAAATAATGTTCTGTAGAAACATGTGATAAACCAGAATACTATCAACCCCCTCAATGACAAGCTGCTGACCCAATTATTAGATGTAGGCCGGCTGTTCATTAGCCTTTACTTGACATAGTGTTTGACAGTTCAAAACGTTTCTCATCATGGACATTTTCCAAGTCCATGGAAGAGCACTTCCATCTATATTGAAATGCTATGCAACAAAAAAGTCATTTGCGCTGTATCTGGTTTAAGTGAGTTGCTAAGTAATGGTGAAACAATGTTGGAAGTCACAGATAGAATATTGGGAGGACTTTTAAAATTTTTTTTCAGAAATCTATCCTGCTAAGGATGATTTTGCATGTTTAGCCACAGAATCTTTTTCATGAAGACAATGGGAAAGAGATGATATTGAAACATTTGGGCTATGGCAGAGCTGTTCCAACTTACAATGCTGATGCCACCAAAATCGACATTAATTGTGTAATATCTCAGTATTACAACTGAGAGAATTTTTGGAAGCGAGAAATGTAAATTCGATTGCGACTTTAGTCAAATTGGCTTGGTAATACACTGCTAGAAGAGAACCTGCAAAAACAGTGATACCAACTTAACAATGGGTGCAATCCTTGTGAAGGTAACAACATGAAATAGTCTCACAAAAAAATCTTAATCATTCCAAATATTTCCATATTGGGGCTCCATGTGTGAAATTCCTCCTTAAATATCTCAAATAACTCTTCAAACTGCTCAAATAAACCACAATTTCTCTAACAATTCTTCTGTAAATCCTCATCATACACTCCACATAAATTACCTATAAATTATAGCAAATCATCTCAAAGGGTCTCTATGGGCCAGATAAATCTTGGGGTTAAACTACATCATTGGTGATGCCACATTATTCCATCGTGAGGTGGAAGAGAGCCATTTGAAGATTAATGGTACTAATGCTATTCTGATCACATACTTATGACTGTCCTTTTTCCCCCCCATCTTGAATCGTGCTGCCACTAGGGACAGAACAGAGAACAAACATCTGAATTCAACTTACTGATTTTTCTGTAATTAATACTGGCTCTATGAGAAAAAAATCCTTCTGAATCTCTGAACATCATTGCTTATCTGCCAAATCAGACTTAGGCAACTTAGCTCACAGAAGAGAATGCATCATACTGAGATGAGGCTTCCCACAGCTGAGATCGAACTTGGGACCATGAGGGATGTCAGCAAGCACTGCTGAGAGGCAATGACTTAATCCACAGTGCAAAGACAACCAAGAATACATATGTACTTGGAATCATAATGAATCATATGATGCCCCAAAAGGAAGAATCATAATGATGCCCCAAAGGGCATGCCCTTTGGGGCATCATTATGATTAAGTACATATGTATTCTTGGTTGTAATTTGGGTTGGGTTGTTTTACCTCTGAGCGGCACTTTTTTGCACACCATGGGCTAAATGGCCAGGTCACATGGACCCCGAAGGCTCAGAGAAGGTTGGGGGAGGGGACCCACTGGAACAGCTGTTGGGAGACAGATGGTAGTCTCCCGTCAAGGCCATCCAGCGTGTTCTTTAACGTGCACAGGGTATGACTCTCCCGCACACGGGGCCACGGCTTAACGTCCCATCCGACGGACGGCGGCCTTTCCAAGCCCATCGGTGTCCCCTACTGACCGTGGGCAGGGGGGGGAATTTTGCGGAGATAAATCTCAACGCTGACCCAGCTGGGACTCGAACCTGGGAACTACAGATTACGAGCCTGGCGCGCTACCGACTGAGCCACCCCCGCCCCCTTGGTTGTAATGGGTGAACAGTTACAGAAGACTCCAGTATGACCAGAAGTAATATGGTCCAGACAATTTGTGCTGAATGCACCAATAATGTAGAATGAAATAGGTAGAGCATATGCTCCATAGCAAACTTCAAACAATGCAACTAGGCCGAAAATTTTCGCTATGAAAAACTGAGAAACTTTTAAGATGTAAATTTTGTGACTGAGTTGTACAAATTGGATGATTTTTCTACAGAGAAAATGGCAAGTCACGAACTTGAATTAAGATATATATAGCAAGAGGTCAAAGTTCCTCTCCAAACTTAAAACTTGTCACTGTTGGCACACATAGTGTTCTATTTTCCTTATATGAAGCTTTATCACAAAAATACTGAATTCATAGCTCATATTAACACAAGAGCTGACATTACATCCTACATAAGATTTGGGATAAGATTAGCAGAAGTTGTATATTGAAATTGCAGCCATGGTCCTGTGAGCCATTGAACTTAGCTAATGGTCCCAAGCAATGTTTTCTGGAAGGAAGAATTGCCTATCATTTTAAATAATGTGGATATAAAATTAGAACTTGTGATAATAAAGGAACTGTTATACGAATGTTTGATAGGTTAAATGTGATAAGAAAGCATTCAATACAATTAGATTTTTATAAATAGCTATTTCACTAAAGGTGACTCTCAAGGAAAAGCTTGACATCAAACAAATAAAGTTAGATATAAAGGAGCATGTAGATAATGTACACCTAAATATGGAAGAAAAAGTTAGATGTTTTGAATGATAATTATGAACTTTTTAACAACAAACTAGGAAGATGTCAAATTTTGGATCATATTTATATGAATAATAATAAGCCTGTATATCGCAAATGACGTAATTATCTACTGAACAACGAAAATGTGATTTTGAAGCAAATTCAGGAAATGTTAAAGGACGGCATATCATTGATCCCAGTTTTAGCCCTTGGCTGATAGGAAGATAGGTAAAAAAAAAAATCTGGACCTCTGGATGTAATCAGTTTTTCAGTTCATGTGTTTAACCCTGGAAGGGTTAAACACATGTATAATTTTAAAGGATAGAGATTACTATCCAACAGAACAGGAGGAATATATCCAATTCCATTAAATATACCCAGCTGACAGGTCTCCAACTAGCAGCTTTGGGTTGGGTTGTTTTACTTCTGATCAGCACTTTTATGCACAAAATGGGCTAGGTCACAAGGACCCCGAAGTCTCAGAGAAGGTTGGGGGAGGGGACCCACTGAAACAGCTGTTGGGAGATAGATAGTAGCCCCCCTTGCAAGTTCTTTAACGTGCACAGGGTATGGCTCTCCCTCAAATGGGGGCACAGCTTAATATCCCATCCAATAGATGGTGGCCTTTTTAAGCCCATCAGTGTTTCCTACTGACTATGGGCAGGAAGTTTGGTGGAGATAAATCTAAAATTTTGCCTAGCCAGGACTCAAACCTGGAACTGAAGATTATGAGCCAGTGCATACCAACTGAACCACCCTCACCCTTCCAACTAACAGCTTACCCATTGTTGTGACAATTATGTTGGTGTATATAGATGGCTGCTTTTTCAGTATATGATAGTTTAACAGCAGAATTGGTGGTAGAGATGATGCAATATCTTGCAAAAGTGTTATAGGTTTGTTATTAAAGACTACAGATGCAAATGCTGCAGCTGGAATATTTTGTTTTATATTATTTTTGTGTTCTTTTTTTTTTTCAATGTTCTTAAGGGGTATACGCCATAATGCCATAAGGAAAGTGGAGAGATAAAATCAAATAGTCTTATATGAAATCTCAAAGTTGTCTGTCCATTTACTTTGAAATTCAAATAGTTGTCTTTGCATAATTTTATTTTAGATCCATTGTATATAACCAATACTAAAACAATCATAAAATTCTATTTCATATAAAATACCATTTTAACATTTCCTATCTGGTGGAATATTTTATTAACTAGACGATTATTGCAAGAATGGAAGAACACAAATATTACAAAACAAAATATTTCAGAAAAATATAGAATTCTGTTTAACCATTATGCCAAACACACTGATGAGTTCATATTCATCAAAGGGCTTAATAGCATGAGATACGATTCTGAAGAATGTATTGTTTTCACATTCTACATTGAAGTCTTTGGATTTTATGAAGAGGTTTAGACTGTATTCATACTTTAGATTGTATTAAAGTATATCAAATGCCATATCAATATTAAATTGATTTTATTCATTACCTATTGTGTTATTCAGATATTTCCGAGTAATCTATCTTTTTTTCAAGGAAAAGCATATATACAATATGCTATTTTAATAATGATATTTTCACACTTTATATTGCATTATTTTAACACAATTTTTGAAAAGTTAACTAAGTATTATTTAACTGCAAGTTAGATTTACCTGTCTGATATTCACATCAGCATACTGCAGAATAAAAGAACATAGTGCTTGAACTTCACCTTCAGTTTGTGAATCAACCATAAAATGAGATTCGTGCTCTCTTGTGTAAGTTGTAACCAAGGCAGGAGACCCATCCAACATAATTAATGTTTTTATGGATGGCAAGAGCTGAGGATTATGTTCTGCTTGTAGAGCCATTTCAAATGCAACTGATGCACCAAAGGAATAGCCAGCAAGATGAATAGCTCCCATTACATTGAGCTTCTGAATGTGCTGAAAATATGTATTAAAATATTATGCATATATTTTTAAAGAGGCCACATGCTACATAATCCATTCAGCATAAATAATCAGACAGGAGAAAAACCTTTTGTGTATGATTCATAATTTAATGGCAACTAGAGTAGGTTATTAACCCTAACAGTGTCAGGTTTCTAAGCTGAAATACTCTGGTAGCTACATTAATTTTGAAGCTATTTCAGAAAACAAAATATACAACTCTAAAATCTCGTTAGTGTAATTAATGAAAATAGTAATGTTACATACCAAAAGGTGATGTACAAAACAATAAATAACAATAACTCAATGACAATCTCATAATATGCAGATAAGACACTTTTGCACTAATAGTTATATAACAAGTCAGTAAAGCATAGTTTGTGTATTGATAACACTGGTTTACAAGATTTTTATAACATGAAGAACAATTGTAGCTGCCTTTAACTATTTTTCAGGTGCTGATTTCAGATCTGGATTTAAAAAATGGCTAGCATGTCACGTTTTTATGTTATTGGTCATTTTGACTCCTATTAAGATCTTCCTATACCAACACATCCATACTACATATTTTACTTTTTGTTGCGGGCAACACTGATTGCCAAGTGGGAGGTAACGGTAACCTAACCTCAGACCTCATTCCTGTTGTTTTCAATGCAGGAGGATACATGCTATACATTGAATAGTGAATTTTGGGATTTAAATGGCACAAAGACAGGGTCGCGAATTTGTTAATATGCCAGAGAAATTTTGTTATGTATGTGGAAATTATATTTTAAAATTCCAGGGTCGTTCACTGACAAAGATTGTGAAGAAAGCCTATAACTTGTATTTTGGATGTCATGTTGGAGATCAGGACAAAACATGGGCTCCACATGTGTGTGCTGCATTTCATGCTTTGTTGGCCTGAGTGAATGGTTGAAAGGTAAGATAAAATATATGCATTTTGTAGTTTCAATGGTTTGACATGAGCCAAATAGTCACTTGCATGATTGCTATTTTTGTTTAACTAAAGTGTTGTGCTTTTCAAAAAAGAACCAAAGCAAAATACAATATCCAAATGTGCCTTCAGCCATAAGGCCAGTTCCTCATGGAGAAGATCTATACCAACACCTTCAACCAACTGGGAGGAGATGGATTCACATTCATCATCAGAAGACTTTGAGGCACATACAGATCCTGATCCAACATACACCCCTAAAAAGTTAGACGAGTCTCATCTGATTCCACAAAATGAACTAAATATTGTTTGAGACCTAGGAGTTTACAAACAACAAGATGAGGTTTTAGGTTCAAGACTTCAAGAGTGGAATCTTCTGGTCAAGGGTACCAGAGTTTCTCTGTTCAGAAAGAGAAATTTGGCTTTATCTGCGTATTACAAGATGTGAAATGGTTTGTGTTTCTGCACAGGGCTAATTTCAGGGCTGATGGAAGAAATTGGAACAACTCACAACCCTAAGGAATGGCGTCTATTTAACAGATGTGTCAAAATTCAGCTTAAAAGCTGTTCTTTTGCATAAAGGAAACCAAAAACCTTCCATTCCAGTGACGCATGCTGTGGGAATGAAGGAAACTCATGAAAGCATGGAAAAAATACTCACTGCTATAAAATGACCAGTTTAAGTGGACAATATGTGATGACCTAAAAGTCATATCTCTTGCTTTGGCTTCAAGGAGGCATCACAAAATTTTGCTGTTTTCTGTGTTTGTGGGAAGTAGGGCCAGAAAGGAATACTACAAAACAAAAGACTGGGCAAAATGAGACATTTTTATTCCTGGAAAGAGTAATGCGAGGTATAAGGCTCTAGTTGACCCCTCTGATGTTCTGTTCCCACCACTACACATCAAACTGTGGCTTATGAAAAACTTCATAAAGGCTATGGACAAAATTGATAAAGGGTTTCTTGCACTTAAAGGAAAAATTTTCAAAGCTAAGTGATGCCAAATTCAAAGAAGGGATCTTTGTTGGTCCTCAGATCAGGAAGCTACTGAATGATACGGTCTTCGAAGAAAAACTGAATATGAAGGAAAGCACTGCATGGATATTTTTCATGTCTGTGGTCCAGGGTTCTCTGGAGAATCACAAAGAGGAAAACTACCATCAGCTTATTCAAGATCTTCTCAAAAACTATGAAAATCATGACTTCCGAATGTCTTTGAAGATCCATTTTTTGCACTCGCATATCAACTTCTTTCCCAAGAACTTAGGAGCTGTCAGTGATGAGCAAGGAGAAAGATTTCACCACGATATCTGAACCATGGAGGATAGATACGAAGGCAGTTGGACCCAACAATGATAGGTGACTACTGCTGGTTCTTGCAGAAGGAAGATACCTCAGCACATAAAAGACAAAAATGAACTTCTTGTTAGTATAAAAGATCATTACCCATGTAAAAACATCAGAAAAACATTATCGCTTACATGGCAGGAATCGAACCTACAACTCTCCAGACTACAACTCAACCCTTAAACCATGCATCAGATGTTAAAATCTTCTAGAATAAGACTATATATAAATCTTTCACTGAGATGTGGTGGACCTTGCATCATCTATACTTCACGAGAGTCAACTTTTACAATTGTGCTAATGATTTAGATGTTAATGCAATCATGTTTAAGCATTTATTGTTAAAAATCCACCCACAGTAAATACACAGATTTCCTGTACATTTAAAAATTATAGCTGACATGATGGAAATCCAATTGTTCGATTGTGTTTGTATGTTTTCTTATTTTGTGTTTCAAGATTATTTCATTTGTTACTTCATATTCAGTGGTCTAGAACTACGATGCTTCTAAATTTTCTCACTGAAATCATGTAATTAATGAGTTTTAAGTTACAATTTAATAAAATAGTCACATTTATTTTAATTTCCCACATATGTGTATTCATTGAATATTTGAGTTTTCAATGAAATATTTGAATTCAGCACCCCAAAATTAGTTAAAAACATTCTATTTGACCAATGTTATAAAAATAAGTCTCAATTTATTGCTAGTGTAATCACAAGATATGCTGAAAGAAATGAAATAAACCATGGTCTGTCATTGGTTGGTTATGGTTTTATAGTGCCTCAGTAATTAATTCTAAATACACCAAACAAGATAAAAAAAAGGAGTAAGGGATATTTAAATTCACAACCAAAGTTAAAAATCAATACAGTAAAAAAGTAAAGTACAAAACCAACAGATAAAAATATAAATAAACAATGAAATACATGTAAATAAATAAATACATAGATACAAAAAGATAAAACCAACTCAGGTATAAAAGACCCAGGTTGGAAAGAATAAAAATAGCAAAGACATAAAATTACAATCTATTAAAATAACCTGTATAGCATAAAAGGCCAAAGATAGGGGTAAAGAGGATTCCATACATAAGAGGCTCAGATGTAAAATAATAAAAACTACATCACTTGAGGTTAAAAGCAGTGCATTCTATTAATAAATAATTAATAAACTCGACATACTTCGCATTAATCTATAAATTATTACTTCGAAGCTGATTTAAATTTTAGAGGAAAAATTGTCTTGAGCAAGGTGGGATACGTACCCACGATCTCCTGATACTAACGTACTCCTGTGCTCTGGACCCTGTCTGGACCTCTCAAGCCAACGCTATGGAGGTCACAAAGAATGCTAAATCTTTACATCACACTTTTCTGTATGCTTTTTTGATGTCGAAGAAAATTGGCACCAGGGGCTCTCGATGCAAAAATGAATTCCTGATCGCCGATTCGAGGTGGATCAAGTGGTCTAGACTTTTGCCTGCGAAAGACACACTGGGTGTTGGAAAGAAGGCCATTGTGTTCCAAATACCAGGCCAGCATGGTATTTGCCATTCTTTCCCCACACTTGTGATGCCCCCTCGTTCACTTTTACTTTACCTTAACCAGTTTTGCTTAATTTACATTATATTTATCATTTTGGGGCTTTTTATTTCCTTTTTGGCATCACAGCGCTCGTTTCCATGAGTTAGGAGTTGTGCATGCGCAACTCTGAACTTTCGACTGTCACCCGCTAAAGCGCGTACACAAGGACATGCCCCCTCTTGCGTCATAGCTTGCTTCAATTTATGCAAATGTCTTTCCCGGCATGCAACATGACACGTGCGGGCTTTGTACCTCTTGTTATAATCTGGTGACATGTTGTCACAGCAGTTAGTCAGACAGAAGAGAGTGTGGTAGTAAGCACGGAGGAGCACAGTGCAGTGTGTATAGTCAAAGTTGAGAAATGATGTATCTTCTTCATTGAAGTTTTGGTGAGTGTTTTTTGGAAATAAATTGTTTTTTTAAACCTTTTTGAATCTTTACTAATTTTTTTCTCTTGAGCAACATTAATTGTTTGATTAGAATTTATCTTTACATTTTGACAATCATTTAATATTTTTTGAATTCTTACTCATTAATGCTCGCTGGTATTTTGAACCCTAATTTAACTTTTTTTTTTGCAATTTGTTAATTATTGCCTGGCGCCCGACTCAACGATCCAGAGCATAAAAATAACTGGATCAGACAAAGGGTCCAAACTTTAAAAGTATTTCACTTCTTTGGAGCGTTACAAAGTGGTCTAGAATTTTGCCTGCGAAAGACACACTGGGTGTTGGAAAGAAGGCCATTGTGTTCCAAATACCAGGCCAGCATGGTATTTGCCATTCTTTCCAACACTTTGCATATGCAATTCATCAATACAATGGGATGATAATTGGAAGGAATCTTGGGATCTTTGACTGGATTGAGGAAGTTCAAAACAATGGCCTCCCACCAGGAGTCCAGAAACTGATCCTTGATGAAAATATGATTGAAGATTCTGAGCAGCCAATCCTTACTCAACAGTGAGAGATGTTAGATCATGGCATAAGGGGCATTGACTGTCAAGAAGTGTGTAGAGCAAGGCAAAGCTCCTCCTCTGTAAGTGGCTGGCCTGTTTTAAGGCTCCAGGCCATTCGAATGGAAAGACAGTAGACACTCCACCCTGATCTTCAGGGCCAGAAACTCAGGGGAGTATGAAGAGGAAGAGGAGATGGAAGAGGATGACTCCCCAGAGTGTCATCAATTGCTTAGGGATCAGAAATTGTCTGTCCATTGTGCTCCAGGGTAGAGAATGAATGAGACACGTACTTCCCACCCATCTTCTGGCTTTATTCCACATGATCTTAGAACTGTTCAAGTGTGTGATAGATGATGTATATTTCATCCAAGATTCCTTCTGGCTCCAGATGAAACCGGCTTTTGCCCTGGTGTGTTTGAATGCTTCAAGGTTGGGGGTTGTCAAATATCTACAAAATACCCAAACCTTGTTCTGAGCCTTACCAGCTGTGTTGCAGTTGGGAATCCACCATGGTTTTGGAAACAGAGTTGAGGCCTGAGGAATAGTTGAGGCAGTTGCATGGATAATATAGTCCATCAATTCTGTCACTGCATCATTCATTGGCTCCTAGCTGACTAAGTGTTCTTCATACTCACAAAGGATTTTGAAGTCACTCCAATCAGCCTGATCAAGTGACAGAAATCACTGTGGTACATGTGAAGCTCATTTGAAGGGAACCACCTTGTCATGGTGAAGGGGCTTGAGTGCCTTAATGAAGTTGGGGGCTATACTAACCAGAGTTACGAATGTCAGGCAGGCCAAATCAGAAAGGTCAGACTAAGAGTTCCACATCTAGAAGACTTCCACAGGGGCACACACATATTTGTGCATGGTTGTGCATGGACCTTAAGTCAACGTAGCCCATTGGGCTCAAGTTCACTACGGAGATGTGTTGAGAGCTAATAGAGTTTGAGAGAGATGAGTTATGTTAGTGAGGAGGTAAAGACATGAGGAGAGAGAAGAGGAAGAGTGAGGAAAGAGTGAGAAAAGAAGAGGAGAGCGAGGAAAGAGTGAGAAAAGAAGAGAGCGAGGAAAGAGTGAAAAAAGAAGAGGAGAGCGAGGAAATAGAAGAGGAAAAGTGAGGAGGTGAAGGAAGCGAGAGGAGGTGAGTGTGAAGGACTGAGGAAAGTGGAAATGAGACTGTGTGGCAGCCCCTGGCCCGAAGTGGTTCTAAGGTGGGTCTGGAGCTAGACAATGGCAGCTCTGTACAGGTGGAAAGATGCAGGACATTAGGACTCCACCTCCATTCTACCAGAAATGGCACACTGACCATGGACTGGCCTGGAGGTGGTCGCACGAAGTCTAGGGGAGAGTGAGCCCCCTAGACATTTGAGAGGGCATGAGCACCTCTCCCCTTTCTATTTTTAAAAATTTTCTGTGTTTCTAGGTGGTCCAGTCCACGAACTTAAACCCAGGGATTTAGGTTGTTTTACCTCTGAGCGGCACTTTATTGGACACCATGGGCTAAATGGCCAGGTCACAAGGACCCTGAAGGCTCAGAGAAGGTTGGGGGAGGAGACCCACTGGAACAGCTGTAGGGAGACAGATGGTAGCCTCCCGACAAGGCCTTCCAGAGTGTTCTTTAGCATGCACAAGGTATGGCTCTCCCGCACACGGGCCCACGGCTAAATGTCTCATCTGACGGATGGGCTTAACCCAGGGAGGCTTGCCTCCCAGTTCTATCAGGTAGCATAGTCCACTTCTCTACGCTGAACTCGAGAAGAAATACTGGCATCTTAGGTTGCTGAAATTGAGCAACATATCAAATAGGATTCCTCTTCTTTTCTCACTCTTTCCTCACTCTTCCTCTTCTCTCTCCTCATGTCTTTACCTCCTCACTAACATAACTCGTCTCTCTCAAACTCTATTGCTCTCTGGTGGCAGGCCAGTTGGATTAGGAATTATAGGGCCCAATGTGGGAAAGAGAGAGGATTATTATGGTTGCCATGCCTAAGAGTGGCCCACCTGTTTACTGTGGGTGGAGACCTATAATGTGGAACAGGGGATCATGGCGGCTAAGGGTCAGAAATCTGGAAAGCCCAATACTCCCTTTCGGCCCCTGCTTCAATAAAACGGGAGGTCTGATCTGGCTGACTCAGATTAATTGGCATCCCCTGTCCTACCTCCACATCTGGTGGGCCAGGGGTGATTGCGGGAGCTAACTAGGTGGTGGTGATCCTTTACGACTGGAGTTGGGTTCAGACCAGGAACCGAATCAGTCCGGGCCTTGACCCAGATCCTGCTCTGGTCTAATGGATGATCCTAAGTCGGGGTATACCTGGGTGTAGCTCTGAGGTACGAAGAGCGATAAATTTAACTCTGAGGCCTCCCCTAGTTGGGCTTGGTAGTGGGTGGTGAACACTTGGGTGGAATACCATAAATTACTAGGACATTAAAACGGCATCACATACATCAGGTCAGAATGTTACCAAAAGGAGTACTGGCAAAAAGGACGGCAAACCCAAGGAGTAGGATGCTCCTGCCGTGGATGTGGAGGAAGTCCCAGAGACTCCCCCCTCCCACCAAAACTAACACTAAAAAGGGAGAAGAGCCTCCAAATGGAAAAGAGGATCCTAAAGTAGGAGAGGAGAAGGGGAGCCATGAAGGAGAGACAGAGGAGGCCCCCAAGAGTGGAGAACCCAATGGAAATGAGAAGAGTTCAGAGAGGTTGTCTGCAACAATGGACCTTTTGGAGGAACTCGTGGTGGTGCTGTTCCTGCACAACGTAGACAGTGGATTAAGATCTGAAGTAGTGGATGTAAGAAGCTGCATGCTATTGTTTGTGAGCACGAGCTCACTGTTGCAACCATCAATGGGCAGGCACCCCCTAGCTTAGCAGAGAGAGAGCTATGTGTCCCCCAAAAACAATGGGGCCTAAGCCAACATATGTAAAGACAGTTGGAGAACAAGAGGTTGGAAAGGGAGGTTCGGTGGTGGCTAACAAGCCCACCCTCCCTAAACAAATGCATATCTTGCTGGTCTTTTTCAAAGACAAGGAGAAGTCAAGAATAGAGGTGAGGGATAGCCTTAAGAAACCCCACCGAGCAGAATTTCTGAGTGATGACAGTCAAACCCATGAGGTAAAATGGGGTAATCATTGAGTGTGGCACCCAGGGAGACATGACTGTCTCAAAAAGGCAGTCACGAGGCACATAAAGAGTAGAGTCGAAGCCAGCCAAGAAGCCTAGGTCAAAATCATTGTCTACGGTGTCGATAAGGAGGTCCACTGTGATCAACTCTGGAAAGTCATCCAGATCCAAAATGCCCTCTCAGATGAACATGCGGAACTTACTCGCTGTCCTCCTTGAGAAGAAGGGATGATAATACAGTGCATTGGGTTCTGGAGGCCAGCAGTGCACCACACAGAAAATTGATAGACGTAGGTAAGTTAAATGTGAGCTGGTCACAGTGCCAGGCAAAGGAGTACATTAAAATACTCTGCTGCTACAAGTGCTATGCCTTCGCACATATGCAAAAAGCATGCACTGTGTAAACAATGGTGCTCTCAGTGTGCAGGCAAGCACTCTTTCAGGAAGTGCAAAAAACCCAAGCCAAAGAGTGTTGTTTGCAAAATGGCAAACAAGGAACATGGGACCAAATATGATCTGGGCCACAGTGCGATGGACAGCAACTGTCCGTCGTATATTAGAGAAATGAAATTGCTAAAGAAGCGCACAGACTATGGACAGTAGGAGTCCAGATGGTGGCTGCGGGGCAAGGTTAAAATTCTTGCAAATAAATTCAAATGGGGCATGGGCCGCAATGGCACCACTCAGTCAGGAGATAAAAGAGGAAGGTGTCGATGTTACTCTAGTGCAATAACCCTAATGCACAGAGAACATCATAAGAGGGTTCCTTCTGACCAGCAGGCTATTTTGCACTAAAGATGCCAAGCCTAAAGCTGGAAATGTCGTTTTGAACCCCAAAGTGAATGCCATCTTGGCATATCACACCACCACAGTGGTGGCAGTGGAGATTGGTTATGGGAGTTTAATTACACATGCCACCTCCATTTACTGTCCACCGAGTCAGAACATCGAGGACTCATTGACTGAGCTACAAAACTTTGTAGCTCAGATTAAATATAAGAACTTAGTGGTGGGTGGTGACTTCAATGTAAAGCACCCCTCTGGGGTTCGAATAGACAAGATGTCAGAGGTTATATGACTCTGGATTTTATCAATTCTGCTGATCTTATACTATTAAAATGGTTTACATACACCAGCTACTTTTCATGGTCCCAGAGGCCAGAGCTGGATTGACTTGACCCTGGCTACGCCATGGACGATACCACTGATCCAGGACTGGCGTGTTAGTAACAAGGTCACCAACAGCGACCATACTTATTTAATGTTCCTTGTGGGAGGCACAACACCAAAAGGGTTGCAATAGGCAAAACCCCTGACTGGCGCAAGCTCGTACGATGTGTAGTACTGGGCCTGGCTGAGATCCGCCAGTGCATTGGGAGCATTAATAAGAGTGACTCTCTGAATAACATCATCAGAGAAATAACCAAGTGTATGAGCTCTGGTTGTGAGAAAATCTTCGGGTTCAAGGAAAACTCCCAAAAGGATGAAAGTCTGTACCATGGTGGACACCAGAGCTCGGTATCAAAAGGAAGTGAGCCCGAGCACTAAGAGTGCCACAATGGGGAAAGAAGTTCCAGAGTAGAGATGTATTAGGAAGGCTCAGGCAGAGTACAAGCTCGCCATCTGCCAAAGCCCAGTTAGCCTTTTGGGAAAAGTTTTCTAGTGAGGTTACTGCACAGAACCCATTTACACTGCAGTATAAGCTGGCAAACAGGAAAAGACACAACACCCCAGAATATCGAGTATGTATGCAAAGAGGATGGGTTCAAGACCACCTCTTTTTGCGGAACTATCCAGGTATTACTCAAGGGATTATTCCCTGACGATGATAGCTCTGATGATGCCCAACATCATCTTCAGAGAGAATACAGCAGAGTTACACCGGACACGAAAGATGACGTTCTGTTCGTGGAAGAGGAGGTGGAAAGGTGATCAGTGCAATGACCAGGGGTAAAGCCCCTGGCCACGATGGTCTGATAGTGGAGATTGTGATGCAGTTGTTCAAAGAACATGAAGATCTATTCACCCAGCTCTTTAACAACTGTCTTAGGCTGGGGAACTTCCCAAAGGACTGGAAACATGCCGACCTAGTCCTATTCAATAAGGCAGGTAAAGATCCGGCAGATGCAAGATCTTTCAGACCGATATGTCTGCTGCCGGTGATGGGAAAGATTCTGGACAAACTGCTCACAAATAGGATGTATTACCACTGTAGTATGAACAATTTCCTGAACAATAAACAATTCGGGTTCAGGACAGACCAGTCCACCACTGTCACTATCAAACAAGTGGTGGACATTGTAAAGGTAAAGAAAGCCAACAATTTACACACCTCTCTCATTGCCTTGGATGTGACGGGTGCATTTGATAATATCTGGTTTGTCATTTGCAATTCTAGGCAGGCTAAAAAATTGTTTCTGTCCCAGTAACATTTTCAATCTGGTGTCAATTATCTCAGACATGAAAGGATCAGCATTCGAATCTGGTGTCAATTATCTCAGTCATGAAAGGATCAGCGAGAGAATGGTCACTATTTCAATGCCAGTGGGGCAGCTTCAAAGAACTTGGACAGGGACTGCCCACAAAGTACGTGCAGCGGCCTGTTTCCCTGGAATTTAGTTGCAGACACGGCTCTGGAGTTGACCCTCTGATGGTGTCTGGCTCCAGGCTTATGCAGATGACATGCTGCTTGTCATATCGGCCTCCTCCAGAGTGAGACTGGAGATTGCTGGCAACACAGCACTGTCGGTGCTTGAAGGATGGAGTCTACACTATAAGTTTGGGTTCAGCTGTGCGAAGACTACATCAATGACCATGGCCAAAGAGGTTGTTGGGTTGTTTTACCTCTGAGTGGCACTTTTTTTGCACACAATGGGCTAAATGGCCAGGTCACAAAGATCCTGAAGGCTCAGAGAAGTTTGGGGGAGGGGACCCACTGGAACGGCTGTTGGGAGACAGATGGCAGCCTCCCATCAAGGCCATCCAGCATGTTCTTTAATATGCACAGGGTATGGCTCTCCCACACAAGGGGTCACGGCTTAACATCCCATCTGTCAGAGGACAGCCTTTCCAAACCCATTGGTGTCCCTTACTGACCGTGGGCAGGGCGAAGAGTTTTGTGGAGATAAATCTCAATGCTGACCCAACTGGGACTCAAACCTGGGAACTGCAGATTGTGAGCCTGGCGTGCTACCGACTGAGACACCACTGCCCCAGGCCAAAGAGGGTATCCTCAAAAAGAGGTACCTGATTTTTAAATTGAAAGGTAATAATATCGGCTATTACCCCCCCCCCCCCCCCATACGGGACCACCTTGTCGTGGTGGGGGGGCTTCGGGCCCAGCAACCGGTCGAAGGCTTTGCTGACCGGATTGTGTCCCTGGTTGGACAGAGCCAAGACCAACCAAGGTTGAAGACATCGCTGACCAGTTTGGCGTTCCGGTTGGATGGTGTCAAGACCTCAATCAGGTGCTCCATGGAGCAAGTTCAAGGGCATGGCTGAATGGATTTGGTCCCCTAGTAGGCACGAGCCCTTTCAAAGTCTGGGCCTCACTAAGAGTCTCCACCCTGGGTGCTGAGCGAACTTGGATTTACATATCCTTGTTCATGGCTAACCAGGGAACAGATTAAATTTCAGGTTTCTACCGGTGGTTAGCTTTTCTTTTATAGGACTGCTGCCATGTGAGGTTGGGGATGAGATGCATTTATATGGTGTATTCTTGCCCCTGACTCTAGATAGTCACGGCTTTCCGTTAACTTGGTAGTGTCATATGACGGAACCAGGGATTGCCATGGTTGCTGAACATCTAGCAACAAATAGTAAAATACTGGCTATTAAATACTTGGGGATCACTCTGGATTAGAGGATGAGCTGGATCCCACACCTGCAGGATCTTAAGGTAAAGTGCACCAGTGTTATTTGCAAACTGGGGCGTATGGCTCGTGGGGACTCCAAGGGGAGGTCCTCAAAGAAATTTTTGGAGAATGGAGAGGATCCTGACGTATGGAGCCGGTGCCTGGTGGCACCCGACAGACCACTCTATTATGTGCTCAGAGACCAGCTTTACTGCGAATCACCAGGGCTTACAAGATTACATCTACAGATGCTCCTGGTGATAGCAGGGATCTCATCTCTGTATTTAATGGTTGGCAAAGAAGCAACCATATTCAGTGTCCTGCAGGCTAGGGAAAAAGCAACATTCCTTGGAGTCCAGTATGACCCCCAAGGTCTATGAGGCTCAAACCGCTACTAATAAGTGGGATACTCATTCCACCAACAGACTGCGTATGTCATGGTCTATGGAATTACCATCAGGTCACAGAGAAGAAATCTACACGGATGGATCAAGAGCAAGGATGGTGTGGGCCAAGCCTACACTATCTACAATTAAAGGGCCAAAGTGCATGATTACAAGAGGCAGGTCTCTGCTAATGGCCTTCCAAGCAGATCTGCTTGCCATCAGACAGGCCCTTAAATAGCCCTCAATGATGGTAATCACAACAATGACATCTGGCTGTTCACTGACAGCCAGGGACAGCTCAGCAAGCACTTGAAGATGCAAACAATAGGCATCACACAGTTGACAAGGTCAAGTGTCTTCTAGGCAATCAGAATATGACCAGATCTCTTTATCCTGGATCAAGGCACACATAAGTCATGATGGGAATGAGTGGGAAAACCAACTGGTCCACTCAGCAGGTACCATTACCCAACCTGAGATAGTGGTAAAGACTACCTTGAAGTCCATTTTAAGTCAAAGAGTAATGGAAGAGTGGCAGAGACTATAGGATATGACCGAGAATGGTCTTAAAACAAAGTCATTCTTACAAAGGATTGGTCTATCCTTGATGTCCTCAGACCACTATCTCATGCTGGTATTGACAGGACATGGGAGCTTCTTAGCGTATCTGAAGCATTTTAAGATCTCTGCCCACAGTAACTGCAGCTGTGGGACTCCAGATGTCGATGTCTGGCACTACATCCTCTGGTGCCCGATCACGGAAAGTTCACTAATGAACTCAGAAGTTCCCAAGCGATCAGAGAGGTAGCAGATGGGGCAGTCAGTGCCCATCAGGAGTGACCGAGTCAGGGTGCACCTGAGGGACATGGGCTGGCTTGTCTGCCAGCTCCAGGACTCACTCCTTTGAGACTAGAGCTGTTTTCACTCTACTTTCTTCTGTATTTTTCTAGCTGGGCTGCACCCCACAACCTCTTTAAAGCCACCCATACTCCAAGTCCCTACTGGTCTCCTCCGAGACAAACCTTAATCTTCTACTTCCAGGTTTCTCATGCCACTCGTGTAGTGTCGTGACAACTGAGCATGAGTTTTCCCCCATGGGGGTGTGTCCTTCAGGGCCGGCCCCATAAATGAGAGATACAGGTAAAGGGATGCCCCATGAGATATGGTACATACCATGGGGAGGTGATCATTACCATATTTAGTAGGGGTTGTCCTCAACCTCCCACGTAAACAGTGGAAAGATTGAGGAGGAGCAGATAGTAAGATCAATACAGTGAAAGTAGGTACTGACACTGGTATTTAACAGGAAGAGTGATGGATCTAGGAGCCACTGCTCCAGGACCCCACCCCTCCCATTTGGTGTCAGTACTGCCCCACAGAGGACTGGTCTGTTGAAGTCCCCCATTATAGGAAGAGGGAACAGCAGCTGTGAGATGAGGCCATCAAGGTCTTCCCAGAAGATATTTCGAAGTGGTAGGTAAACCAAGCAGATAATCAATGAAAATTCCACAAAGAAGTGGTTGGCAATGACCTCAAAGTTGGTGGTGAGGGGTACAACCTGGAATAGAGAATAGTTGCTCACAAGGATGGCAACACCCTGTGAGCCTGAAGTGCTGGAAAGTGGGATCATTGGTTGTCTGCAAATACATCTCCTGCAGGAACACTCAGATGGGCTCGTGTGCCTTCAGGAGGACCTTGAAATTCCATTAACAGGAGTGTGGACATCTCAGGTCTTAGAATTGGTGGATGACAATCGATTTAACTGTAACCAGCAGTGGTTTTGGAATATTGGGGCAGTCAGTGTCCATGTCTTTCAAGTCATCCGAGGAATCAGAGACAGCAACCTGAAGAGGAGTTAAAAGTTTCTTCTTAGGCCTTGGTGGGGGTTCCATGGGTTCAGGAGGTCTGGAAGGAGGAGGCCTTCTAGTGGTGTCAGTGGAAGGTACAGAAGCAGGAATCGAAACGAGTTGAAGTCAAAATGAACACGACCTTGGTTTCACCTGCTGCAGAGCTATTGAGCAACTGATGTGAAAGACTCAGCAGACAGTACACTGATATCAGTTTGCACCACCATGGATGCTGTGGGAATAATAGGCTTCTCAGCAGCCACACTGGCATACAAGAGTTTGACAAGCAGTGCAACCATCTTTTGCACTTTGGGTTACAAGATGTTCTGTACCGTTTTCACATTCTGAATCTCTTTCCTTTTCAGACAGTCATAGGAATACACTGGATGGGCATCATTGCAGTTGATGCAGTTTCCACCTCAGCTGTGCAGTCTAGATGAAGGTGATCCTGAGTGCCACAGCGAGCACATATTTGCTTACCCCCACGAGCTGTGTGGACATGACCATATCTATGGCATTGGAAACAGTGCAGAGGGTTGGGGATATACAGTTGTACCTCGCAATGTAAGTAGCCTGCCTTGATGGAAGTAGGCAGGCGTGACAAATCGAAAGTAAGAATTAGTACCCTGATAAGCACAAATTTCCAATCCCATTGAACAGTAGATTGCATTCACTCCTTGGGCAGATAACTCCGAGAGAATCTCCTTCTCAGAGACTGTGATGAAGCCCCATTCAGATATTACACCACGTGAGGAATTCAGCAATTTGTGAGGCATCATGAGGATGCCTACCCCACCAATCGCTGTTACCTTTAGGAGAAGCTCAGAGAGCAGGCAGTCTCGACCAACAAGTCACCAGATCTTAGGAGCTTGACAGATTTTGGTGATCCCATGAAACCTTCAAAACCCATATTGATAAAAAAAAAAAAGGCGACGTCCCCAAGCTCCTGATCACCGGTGGAGTGGACAATCAAGAACCTTGGGGTAAAAAAAACACACACGGCGATGATGACAACAAAGACGACACAGAAGATGGGGGGAGGAGGGCTCATGCCAAGCTCTCTTTGTGGCATTTACTGATGAAATTCCATTAATGGAACTCGTGTTAGGTTTTAGATGGTTGTGCCTGTTGTCCCCACACATCATGGAATCCAACAACGGGACACCCAATCAGGCACCAGGGCTGCCAAAGCATTATACCCACACAACCAATAAGCCAAGCCCTCACAACGAAATAAAGAGAAACTCTTCTGTGTCTAACAAAATTTTTTGTTTTAAAAAAAATAAAGTGTGAGAAAACAAACCATCCTCAGAAAGGAAACTACAAAATTAGTAAACATGTGGGGAAATTCATAAACAGTTGCCTGGGCATGGGCAAGGCACTCGCTGCACTGCAGTTGTTGGTCCCAGCAAGTCCAGCCCACCGGCCAATTGATCCTTGTGTGTGTGTGTGTGTGTGCGTGTGCGCGTGGAGGGGGGGGGGGGGTAACCTTCCAATTACCTGAAGCAGAGGCCAAAGCAGGGTGTAGCAGTAGTCCTCAAAATCACTGCCCAGCCCCACAACAAACAGCCCCCACAAATGGCAAGTCATGCTGAAGAGAGCAGATGAGGACTCTTGAGCAACTTCCAGGATCCTCCTTTCCAGGGACATGTGAAGGTACCTGAACCAGCAGAACCTTCACAGGGTGGTCTCCTCATCACAAGACAGGAGTCACACCAAGGAGTATGGCTGACATCATCTTTGTTGTTCATCAAACTCACAAAAGAGTTTGAAGACACTCCAATTATCCTGACCAAGCCTCTACCATGATACTCATGAAGAATCACAAGGCTCCCCCCTCTCACCCATGGGAGATGATCACATATCCATAAGGCTTTCATTGACCTCCCATGTAAAGTGGAAGAATTGAGGAGGATCGATGGGGAGATCAATGGCAGTGAATGTGCAAGTTGGGGAGTGAAAGTTGGTACTGACACTAACATTTAACAGGGAGAGTGATGGATCGAAGAACCATTGCTCAAGGGTCTCACCCTTTGTGTCAGTACTGCCTCAAAGCAGACTGTCCACTGAAGTCCCCCATGAGAAGCAAGGGGGACAGCAGCGGTGAGATGAAGTCATCGAGGTCTTCCTTGAAGATAATTCCAGGTGGTATATAGACAGAGCAGAGAGTCAATGGAAATCCCACAATGAGGCGGATGGCTACTACATCAAGAGTGGTGGTGATGGAGAATGGTTGCTCATTAGGTGGCGACACCCTTGTGAGCTGGCTCCAAGAGCAACTCGGGCCATATTATGCCAAACAAGATGTAAAAGGACAAAATAAAGAGATAAAAGTCACAGGAGCCTACAACCAAATTAAAATCAAACAAAATGAGAACAGATACAAAATGTAAATGGTAAAACAAGGACATAAAAAACCAATGTAAAACCAATGACAAAAGCAAATAAACCAAAAACGAATGTAAAGGACCCATAGTAAACAGCAACAAGTCTAAATAACAAAAGGTAAAACATTACACACGTGTAAAATATCTGGTAAAATGTAAAAAGTTGAAAACGAGTGGTAATAACAAAATGTCAGATAAAAGGTGCTGAATGTAAGGAGCTCAGCCATAAAATTATTAAAGTTAAAATAAACTCTACATTCAAGGTTAAGAACAGGGGGACCAGCAAGTAAAATGTTTCACAGTTAAAATGGTGTCACAAAACTCGTACTTGGGTTCATCATCTGCCTGTAGAAGAAATGAATATGTGATAAATGAATGACCTAAGTGGAGCCAAGCAAGTACAACTTCAATTCTTGTGATAATGTAACTGACTTGGTTTGACAACAGGCTTGATCTTGAAAAGTTTGCTACCAACCTGTTCAGACCAAGATCCCTGCCACCCGTGCCCAGAGCTCGATGAAAAAAACACTTCTGGAAATCCATGCATGGAACAGGCAGTGGAGAATTGGACTGACTTGGCAGCAACTTCTGTCAAGTCATTGCCCCTGATCCTGACGTGACTAAGACCTGGTTGTGGCTGTCAGACAGTGGAGCTGCTGGCGAATCTTGGAGAGAATGAGGAGAGACTGAGATCACTGAGATCAAATCCTGTAGTGAGCTAAGTGTAAAGTACACACTGACAATGAAGCTTAGCCACCATGTGGTCCAAGGCGAGACTCATAGCGAGCAACCGTGCGGTGAAGATGGAACACTGATATGGGATCTGGCTTACAGTGAATAGGGATCACTGTTGAGATTGAAAAGGCCATTGTCCGTCGGATGGGACATTAAGCCATGGTTCCGTGTGTGTGAGAGAGACACCCATGCACTTTAAGGAACATGCTAGATGGCCTTGACGGGAGGCTGACACCCTTTTCCCTACAGCTGTCCAGTGGGTCCCCCTCACCCAATAATCCACAAAACCACTAGAGCTTCGAACTTGGACATCTGTCCCAAATAACTGATATTTAAGTTGTGAATATCATGTTTTTAAAATTAAAAGAACTCGAATTTACCCTTAAAAAATGGTAGACTTTTGGCACAATTCATGTACAGAGTTGCAGTAAAAATTACACCATAATGCTACCTAACCATATTGGCAATAAATCATCGGCACAGTTCAAAATTTCCATAATTAGAGATATGAATGAACTGACTGATTTCGATAATATTAAAGTAATGTAGACGATAGGTACTCTCCCAGCTGCTCTGCAGCCTTAATGTCAACATTCTGATAGGCATCAACCAGCACACAAGGCTCAAAATTCGAAAGTTCCAAAATTAGAGATATGAATGAACTGAAGATTTCAATAATATTAAAGTAATGCAGATGAAAGGTACTCTCTCTGCTGCTTCGCAGCCTTAATGTCAGTGTTCTGATAGGCCTCAACCAGCACACAAAGGTGGCTTTTGGTGCCATTCATAACATGCAGTACTGTCCTGTATAGTGGAGCATCGGATGACATCATTCAATCATATTCAAGCTTATTAAGGTGGCTGGCAGAGTTGCTGGTACATCCTCAAGGTCTTCCCTCTCATGGGCAACAGACCAATGTTCTTTGCTCTGTCTGTACTGTGCACTTGTCTGGTCGAAACTGGACTACAGATCCCAGGTATACGATTCCGCTGGGATTCGGTGGTGAAAGTGATAGACCCTCCATACCATGAGGCCCTCCCTGTTTGCATGGGGGCCCTTCTGCACCTCACCAGGCCAAAGTCTTTATGTGGGATTGACTAACCATCGTTACCTATTTGCCTTTGGCATTAACATCCTCAAGAATCCTCATGTGCACTTGGACTGAGATGAGTCATGTTTGAGATCAAAGTTCAATTTCCAATCGAAGATGAGACCTAGAAATCTGGTCTCTGCCACAACTGGAATGGTGGAAGCCTTGGGCTGCAGCTTGGGGTTCAGATGAAGCTTAGCCACCATGTGGTCCAAGGCGAGTGGGATGTTCAATCAATATACCTGGGATCTGTAGTCCAGTTTCGACCAGACAAGTGCACAGTACAGACAGAGCAAAGAACATTGGTCTGTTGCCCATGAGAGGGAAGACCTTGAGGATGTACCAGCAACTCTGCCAGCCACCTTAATAAGCTTGAATATGATTGAATGATGTCATCCGATGTCAGGGATCGCAATTTTGCAGTGTATTGTAGGAACAACTGCTTGCAGTAAAAACACTTGCAGCAAAAGTGCAAGTGGTTTTCTGTGGGGAGAATGGCAACCCATTTGCCTGTTCAGGGAAGTTTGCAGTTGCTGTTCAATAACCCTCATGCTGAACAATGAGCAAAATATGCTACAACCGTCAATATGGAGGGCATTGCCTACAGTCAGAGGAAGTTGTGTAATGGAATTTATCTTTACAGTGAAAAGTTCAACACTTAGGAATGCAGTCTACTCCTGTTCTTTGGGGAAAGGCCATGAAAGAGTGTTTCTGACACGGAACGAAAAGAACAGGAAGATAAAAAGTTGGAAATTAAGATTGGCACATGACCTCTCAAGCCAAAGCTATGGAGAATGCCAAATCTTCACGCCATGTGGTATGCTTTTTCAACATCGAAAAAAATTGACATCACGTGCTCTCGACATAAAAACGAATTCCTGATTGCCAATTCGAGTTGGATCAGGTAGTCTAAGGTAGACCATTGCCAGTGAAAGCTACACTGGGTGTTGGAAAGGCCATGGTGTTTCAAATAACAGACTGGTCATTCTTTCCAACACCTTTGCCCACACAGCTAGTCAATGAAATTGGATCATAATCAGAAGGAATCTTGAGATTCTTGCCCGGCTTGGGGAAGACCAAGATGATAGCCTCCCCACCAGGAATATGGAAACTGGTTTTCAAGAAAAATGTGGTTAAACATTGGAGCAGTAGATCCTTACTCGATGGTGAAAGATGTTGGAGCATGGCATAAAGGGTATTGTCTGGCCTGATAGAAGATGCGTGGGAAGAGTGCAGGGCAAGGGGAAGCTCCTCCACTGTGATGGTCTATTGTAAGGCTTTGGATTGGATTGTTTTACCTCTGAGCGGCACTTTTTTGCACACCATGGGCTAAATGGCCAGGCCACAAGGACCCCGAAGGCTCAGAGAAGGTTGGGGGAGGGGACCCACTGGAACAGCTGTTGGGAGACAGATGGTAGCCTCCCGTCAAGGCCATCCAGCGTGTTCTTTAACGTGCACAGGGTATGGCTCTCCCGCACACGGGGCCACGGCTTAACATCCCATCCGACGGATGGCAGCCTTTTCAAGCCCATCGGTGTCCCCTACTGACCGTGGGCAGGGCGGGGAATTTTGCGGAGATAAATCTCAACGCTGACCCAGCTGGGACTCGAACCTGGGAACTACAGATTACGAGCCTGGCGTGCTACCGACTGAGCCACCCCTGCCCCCTATTGTAAGGCTCCAGGCCCTTTGAGTGAAAAGTCAGCAGAGAGCATTCAGCCCTGCTGTTCAAGGACAGAAACTTCAGGGAATAGAAAGAGGAGGAAGAGATGGAGAAAGACTCCCCCAGAATATTGGCAATTGCCTGCCCATTTTGCTCCAGGATCAATAATGGGTGGGAAGAGAAGTTCCCACCCATTTTCTGGACTTTATCCCACATGACCTTAGAACTAGTTGTGCAGGTGATAGAAGACATATATTTGATCCAAGATTTCTTCTGGCACCAAACAAAATGAGCTTTTGCCCTGGCACACTCGAAAGTTCAATATTGGAGGATGTCTGATATCTACTCCCCCCCCCCCCCCCCAAGCTTTTTTCTGAGCTTTACAAGCTGTGGTGTTGTCAGGATTCTACCACAGTTTTGGAAACCGTGGTAAATGTGTTGAGGAATAGTTGAGACAGCTGCACAGAAGATACAGTCTGTAATCTCCATCCACCACTGGAACATTGATTGGTTTTTGGCTAACTTAGTGGTCATCAAACTCTCATTCAACGCCACTACAATCAGTCCAATCAAGCCTTCACTGTGAGACTCATGAAGGGCTGCAAGGCCTCCCCCACGGGAGATGGTATACATAATGAGGAGGTGATCACTCCCATATTATTCTCCACCTCCCATATAAAGAGTAGAAGGATCATGTAGGAGCAGATGATGAGATCAGTGGTAGTGAAAGTGTGGGTTGGGGAATGAACGTAGGTACTGACACCAGCAACTCACCGGAACCTTCACAGGGTGGTCCCCTCACTGTGGACAGTAGCTTGCACAGAGGGGTCGTTATGTAGATTGCTGGGTTGCACAGACTTTCAAAAAAGTGTGTGTTTTTTTTCCTCTACTACAAATATATTAGAATTAATGCTAGTAATCACAAATTATCTCTATTTCCTTTTTCCACCAGTCATATCCACTCAATTTATTGCACCCTCCACCAAATTTTTGTACCTTCCCAGTTGTCGTAGACTCCACCTTCACCATAGAATCTTAGGTGGAATTATACACCTAAGATCCACAGTCCAGCTTAAACCAGACAAAATCTTGGATCAAATATATGTCTTCTATCACCTGCACAACTAGTTCTAAGGTCATGTGGGATAAAGTCCAGAAAATGGGTGGGAACTACTCTTCCCACCCATTATTGATCCTGGAGCAAAATGGACAGGCAATTGCCAATATTCTGGGGGAGTCCTTCTCCATCTATTCTCTATAGGCAGAGCTAAGAACATCGGTTTCTTGACAATGTTCAATGCCCACATAGTTTTAGGCCTAAAAAAGAAGTATGTGTGGTAAAAAAAAGGTGAATTTCTTGTTCAAGATGACACCAAGAAATTTGGTGACCACCACAACTGGAATGATGGTTCCTATAAGCCTTAGTTCAGGTTGTTTTACCTATGAGCGCCACTTTTTTTGCACATAATGGGTTAAATGACTGTCACAAGGACTCCGAGGGCTCACAAAGTTTAGGGGAAGGGACCCACTGGAACAGCTATTGGGAGATAGATGGTAACCTCTGATCAAGACCATCCAGTGTGGTTTTTAACATGCACAGGGTATGGCTTATCTTGCACATGGACCCATGATTTAATGTCCCATCTGAAGGACGGTGGCCTTTCCAAATCCATCAGTGTCCCCTACTGACCATGGGCATTGCAGGGAGTTTTGCAGAGATAAATCTCAAAGCTGGCCCAGCTGGGACTTGAACCTGGGAACTGTAGATTACAAGCCAGCCAGCTCCCTCCCCCCATACACACACAGCTCAGAGTCCAGGTGAATATTATGCTTGTGACAAAAGTGCACACAGTCTTCAACCATAACCCATTGCATAAAAAAAAAAGATCGTTCAGGGCAGTTTGCAGCTTCATGCTGGATGAAGAGCAAAAGATGCTAAAATCATCAACACAGAGGGTATTGTGTATAGTTGGAGGAAGTTGTTTAGTAATGGAATTTATCTTAAAACCGAAAAGAATAACACTTCGTATATAGCCTTGAGAGAAAGCCCGCAACAGTGTTGGCAACATGGACACAAAAAGGTCATGATGAAATGTGGGAGATGAAGATTGGCATTTGACCTCTCATGCCGAAAGCTTGGAGGTACTTTTAATTCTCATGATTTTTGCTGTATTTACAATCCAAGGTTAAACTTGAGTAAGGCCTAATATAGCATTTTCACTACTTTCTTTCCATTGCCAAGAAGAATGCTGAATCTCCAAGCAGTGTTATACACTTTTTTTAATGTTGAAGAAAATTTACACCAGGTGCTCTGGATGCAAAAAAAGAATTATTTATTGCAATTTCAGCAGATCAGATTGTCAAGAGTTGACTGTTGCCCTTAAAAGCCACACTTGTGGGATGTTGAAAGAAAATTGTAGTGTTCCACATACCAGAAGTCTGGTATTTACCATTCTTTCCAACACCTTATGCGCACAGATAATCAACACGAAAGGATGATAATTCAAAGGATTCATGGGATCCTTCCATAACTTGGGGAATCCTAAGATGATAGACTCCTACCAATAGTCTGGAAGCTGTTCAAGAAAAATGCAGTTGAAAAGTCAGAGCAGCTGATCCTTGCTACTTGGGGAAGGCATTGATTGGTTACTTTTAAGAAATCTTCCCCAAAATTCGCTTTTGTATTTGACTGAGCGTAGTTGATAAAAAGTTTGGGCCTTTTTCAAAATATATCACCAAGCCAAAAATTACAGAAAAGGCTAATTTTATGTTACAAGTAAAATTTCATTTCCCTATTATTCAAAAAGAAATTTCCTTTCTATTTATATGTATCATAAATATTCTGGTTGATTACTTTTTTTAAATAAATTTTTACTTGTCTTTCCAGATCCTTTTTTTTTTTTTCTTAACTCTATCACTAGTTTTATTAAAACACTTCTTTTTGTTAATACTTCATCTTAATATAATCAAGAATTAAATGCTGTTTAGTTTGGTATATAACATGACTTGGTATATAACATGACCTATTTCTGTTTATTAGTTATTTGACAAAAAAATTCCTTGATCTGCATTTCACTCATTTTTCAGGCTGGGTATTGGAAGGGTAAATCAACAAAATATGCAGTCTCATAGTTCAAATTATCACTAAGCTTTCATGATAATTGAAATAAATGGTTAAATGTAATGACAATATCCTAAAGTGCAAGATTACAAAGCAGGTAAATTTTAAGTGGATATGAACAACTCTTCTTTGAAATTTATAATCGACATAGTAGTGTTTGGGACTATATACTCCCTACAACCATGTAAAATTTTATTAAAATCACTAGAATTATTTTGTTTTTGCAACAATTGTGCTTTGGCAGGTAATCTTAATTATTGAATTACAAAGTCTCATATTTATAAGGTGCTACTCTTGGTGAAAATGTGATTAAATAGAAAATTTCTAATTAATAAATTAACTGCTCAATCACTGAAGGTTTAAATAGGCATATTACATTGAACTTTTATGAGTTTAGATCTTTATGCTATTATGTTGAATGTCTTTATGTTTCAAGAAGTGTTTTCCAACCTTTTAAGAATGTCAAAACACCTAAAGAATATTGTCAAGTCCTATCATCATCTTCAAGCAGCCTTGGGCTATGGAGGTTCAACCAGATTATGCAATTTCTCCAAACACATCTCACCTGAGCTACATCTGCTGCATCTCTTCACTATATGTCAATTTTTCTCCACTATATGACCTAGGATGCTGTGGCAGACAATGTCAAGGTCCCATTTGATAGTGTCTGCCACAGCATCCTAGGTCTCCCCCTCTTTCTGAGGCCTTTAGGAACACTATTCATAGCCCCATTCGCTAATCTATAGTTATGCATATGGGAAACATACCCAAATCAATGGAGTCTCTCTCTGCACAATACACAACTTAAAGGAGCTTGTGGACTCCTTTGCCTAACCTCATCATTACTTACAAAGTTGAACCACCTAATGCCCAAGATACTGCGTAAGCATCTGGAATCAAAAGCATCTAGTTAACTGTTATCTTGTTTACAAAGTATCCAAGTTTCACTACCATAACTAACCCTAGAAAGAACCAAACTATTACACAGTCTAATTTTAGTCTTTAGGCGTATACGCCTATTTCTCCACAATCTCCATAGATTCTTAAAAGTCCAGGCAGCAATTCCTATTCGTCAGTTAATCTCATGCTGCACATCACCAGTATCTGTTACATATCTCCCAAGATAATTAAACTGTGACACCTGCTCAAGACTGCAACCATTCAGATTAACTGAACCACAGCCTGCCTGATCAATTTTCATAACTTCAGTTTTCTCTGTCCAGTCTCATCAACTACCAGTCTCAATAACAGCTCAAATCAGGTAAGCCATATGATCTTGCGATCAACAGAGTCAAAAGCTTTTTTGAAATCCACAAAGCTGGTAACCTTGGAGATGCTTATCTTCCCTATCTGAAAAGAGAAATTTACAATTATTTTTAAGTATCTGACTATCTGTCCATTTGGTCTCTTGGGAATCCCAAAATAAAAAACTTTCCTCCACAAAAATTGGTTTTTTAAAAATGATTTTGCATTTATTATAATGAATTATTGTAGCACAGAATTCTTAAGACAATTTTAATTATTAATTATTCAGTATGAAAACACTTGTTTTTTACATGTACAAGTCATGAATTCTTTAGCAAATGTTTGATAAAGAAACTCGCAGTTTTTTTAAATTGACAGCACTGTTTTTTTTTATTTTAATATTCTTCATAGATAAAATCTCAGCCATATGGACAAAAAAGCTGTTTCACAACTGTTGTGCATGTTGCAAAAGATGGGATAGTTTTTTTTTGCAATTGCAGGATATTCTTCTCAGCTCAGGAATCCAGAATTTTCATCGAACCCCCAAAGACTGCTGATGGAATTATCCCTATTGGAAAACATTGGTTAAATCGTTATTTTATGTAAGAAATCCTAAAATGATTTTTGTCAACTCTCCCAATGCCCGTGTATGAAATAAAATTTCTAAATTGTGTATTATTTTGTGGGATAAATTTGAAATACAGATATATACTAGGCAGTAACTATACAATTTGAATGATAAATGATTAAATGAAATACGAAAATATTAATCTGCTGTACATACTAAATATTCACCACTTTGTAAGTTGATTTAATTATAGAGGAAAAACTATCTTGAGCTGGGTGGGATACGAACCCAAGACCTCCTGATAACATGTCAGGTGCTCTGGACCACTGAGCTACTGGCCGCCAATCAAGATCTCCTCTAATTAATGCTATGAACATTCCTATTATGTCACATATAGGTGCTATTCAGGCAATTTTAACCACACGCAGCTTTCTATTTGCCATATAGATGGAAAACATGTCTTACAAGTATGCTGATGATAAACAATGAAATAAAATCAACAATTCAATACCTACTAATAAATCAGCACTTTGAAGTCGATTCAAATTTTAGAGGAAAAATTGTCTTGAGCCAGGTGGGATACAAACCCATGATCTCCTGATAACATGTCAGGTGCTGTGGATCACTAAGCTACCGGCCACCAATCAAGATCTCCTCTAATTAATGCTATGAACATTCCTATTATGTCACATATTGGCGCTATTCAGGCAATTTTAACCACAAGCGGCTTTCTATTTGCCATATAGATGGAAAGCATGTCTTAAAAGTGTGCTGATGATAAACAATGAAATAAACTCGACAAACGCACCTGACATGTTATCAGGTGGTCATGGGTTCGAGACATCCCACCTGGCTCAAGACAATTTTTCCTCTAAAATTTGAATTGACTTCAAAGTGCTGATTTATTAGTACTACAGTACATATTCCATTACATCACACATAGGCACTGTTTGGGCGATCTTAGTCACAATCGGAAGATAAATGCCATATAGATGGAAAGTATATCTTACAAGTATACAATTGATTAAATATTTAATAAACTCGACTTTCTTGGTATACACTAAATATTCACCACTTTGTATGTCAATTTAATTAAAGAGGAAAAACTATCTTGAGCTATAACATGTTATCAGGAGGTTGTGGGATACAAACCCACAACCTCCTGATAACATGTTAGGTGCTCTGGACCACTGAGCTACCAGCTGCTGATCAATATTTCCTCTAATTGATGATACGAACATTCTCAACCTACAGTACATATTCCATTACATCACACATAGGCGCTGTTCAGGTCCTGACATGTTAGCAGGAAGTCGTGGGTTTGTATCCCACTCGGCTCAAGACAGTTTTTCCTCTATAATTAAATCGACTTAAAGTGGTGAATGCAAATAATTATTATTAAACTCAACTCAAGTATCCACTAATAATTTCCACTCTGTAAATTGATTCAAATATTTAGAGGAAAAATTGTCTTGAGCTGGGTGGGACACGAACACACGACCTCCTGATAAACATGTCAGGTGCTCTGGACTGCTGAGCTACCGGCCGCTGATCAAGATTTCCTCTAATTGATGATATGAACATTCTCAACCTACAGTACATTATTCCATTACATCACATATAGGCACTGTTTGGGTGATCTTAGTCACAATCGGAAGATAAATGCCATATAGATGGAAAGTATATCTTACAAGTATACAATTGATTAAATATTGAATAAACTCGATTTTCTTGGTGTATACTAAAAATATTCACCACTTTGTAAGTCGATTTAATTATAGAGGAAAAACTGTCTTGAGCCGGGTGGGATATGAACCCACGACCTCCTGATAACATATCAGGTGCTCTGGACCACTGAGCTACCGACCGCTGATCAAGATTTCCTCTAATTGATGATATGAACATTCTCAACCTACAGTACATATTCCATTACATCACTTATAGGCACTGTTTGGGTGATCTTAGTCACAATCGGAAGATAAATGCCATATAGATGGAAAGTATATCTTACAAGTATACAATTGATTAAATATTGAATAAACTCGACTTTCTTGGTATATACTAAATATTCACCACTTATTGTGATGCCCCACCGTTCACTTTTGCTTTACCTTAACCAGTTTTGTTTAATTTACGTTATATTTATCATTTTGGGGATTTTTTATTTCCTTTTTGGCATCGCAGCACTCGTTTCCAAGTTTCTAGGAGTTGCGCATGCGCCGCAACTCCGATCTTCCGCCTGTCCCACTAAAGCGCGTGCAAAGGACACGCCCCCTCTTGCGTCATAGCTTGTGTCGTTCGTCATAGTATGCAAATGTCTTTCACGGCATGCGCCGGCTACTGTCTTTTAAACCGTGACCTGCAAGTCACAGAAGGGGAGTTAGTGCAGAAGCACTAAGCACATGTGAGTGCACAAGCACAAGGTGCGTAGCACCAAGCACAGTGCGTGTAGCACAGATGGAGTTATGTTTTCTTCATTGATGTCTTGGTGAGTTGAATTATTTTGGAAATAAATCTGTTTTGTTATAAACCTTTTGAGTCTGTACAGTTTTTTCTCTTGAGCAACGCGAATTAAGGATTTTTTATATTACTTGACAATCACTTTTTTATTCTTACTCATGAACGCTCGCTGGTATTTGAACCCTAAATCAACTTATTATCAACTTATTCTACTTTTGGCAATTTGTTAATTATTGCCTGGCGCCCGTCTAAGCTATCCGGAGCATAAAACTTCAAGTATTTTGCATTTGTTTGGAGCGTTACATTATCCACTAATAATTTCCACTCTGTAAATTGATTCAAATATTTAGAGGAAAAACTGTCTTGAGCCAGGTGGGATACGAACCCACGACCTCTTGATAACATGTCAAGTGCTCTGGACCGCTGAGCTACCAGCTGCCGATCAAGATCTCCTCTAACTGATGTTATGAACTTTCTTTACCTACTTTCCTAATATGTAGAGAGTGTTCAGGCAATCTCGCCTCAAGCGGCTCTTTAATGCCTTTTCTTAGATGGAATGCATGTCTTACAAGTATGCAATCTACAAATAATTATTATTAAACTCAACTCATTAAGTATCCACTAATAATTTCCACTCTGTAAATTGATTCAAATATTTAGAGGAAAAACTGTCTTGAGCCGGGTGGGATACGAACCCACGACCTCTTTGATCGGCTGCCGTTAGCTCAGCAGTCCAGAGAACCTGACATGTTATCAGGAGGTCATGGGTTCGTATCCCACCTGGCTCAAGACAGTTTTTCCTCTAAATATTTGAATCAATTTACAGAGTGGAAATTATTAGTGGATAAGTGGTGAATATTTAATATATACCAAGAAAGTCGAGTTTATTCAATATTTAATCAATTGTATACTTGTAAGATATACTTTCCATCTATATGGCATTTATCTTCCGATTGTGACTAAGATCACCCAAACAGTGCCTATATATGATGTAATGGAATATATACTGTAGGTTGAGAATGTTCATATCATCAATTAGAGGAAATCTTGATCAGCGGCCGGTAGCTCAGTGGTCCAGAGCACCTGATATGTTATCAGGAGGTCGTGGGTTCATATCCCACCCGGCTCAAGACAGTTTTTCCTCTATATAATTAAATCGACTTACAAAGTGGTGAATATTTAGTATACACCAAGAAAGTCGAGTTTATTCAATATTTAATCTGCTGTACATTTATCTTTTTAATAAAAAGCTTAGAAGTGACAACCTTATAAGAGCACATTTCAGAAATCTGCAAAGATCTTGTAAGATTTATTTGTAAACAATCGATTCTCAAAGCATTTAACACTCTTTGAAGTGATCCCTGTCATAGTAACACCATTTGATGCTCAAAACTGAAAAATAATTATAGAAAAATTAGCACACATATTGTAGGAATTTATGACCACTACTACACTGACTTAAAGTCATAAATAACTTTTGGAATAACAATTTTACATATTTAGAAATCAAAGTTTACTTAGATCATACCTGCAAGTACCATGAGGCCAAATCTTCCACACAAGTGGATGGAGCATTTGTGGTGCACTGGAGGCCATACACTGGGCATGTAAGTAATTGAGCCAATGTATTCATCATACTAACCACTCCTTCAATGGGATGAACAATAAATAATGGTTCTCCTTTATGACTAGAATTCATAGCAATCAGAGGGTCTGCAGGAACTAATACATGATTTGAAACTGTTACCACAATGTCATTTATTGACTTTTTTTCAACAGTTGTTTCAGAGGAAATTCTATTGTCCTCTTCTCCATCCAATGTTTTGAGATCCTTAATTTTCATTTGGCGGAGGTCTTGAATGGATAATACCAAGTCATGATCACGTTCTAAAAATTGTTGAATCTCTACACCCATTAAAGAATCCATTCCCATTTCACCAAGTGTAATTTCGGAATTTATTGTAGAGGGGTCCTTTATACCTAAGGAAAAAAAGAATACAACCAAGAAAGATGAAAATACATTTCAAGGCATTAAAGAAACATTATTTACAAAAATTGACATGCATACTTTATTTAGTTGCAAAAAGCACACCTGTAGTAGAATTTTTCACAAATAGTGTGTAACTTCTGCTTGACTTCTAATGATCAACTCAATTATGATGCATATCATTAGAAACTGCAGATTTACTTCTTCAGGGAAGGCTTGTCAGTTCATAATAACTTAATGATCTTGTTTCTTAAGGCAATTTTCTTTACACAAACTAATACACTTTTTTTTTAAGTTGGTAAAAATGAACAGGTTTCAAAGAAAATATACGACTGCATTTACTGTTGTACATTTATGTTATTATTCTCTTCATTGGCTGGCTGCCATTTAACAGTGTAAGAGCAATTCAGATTATAATGGGCCAATTCTCAAACAATTCTAAAACATATCTTTCTGCTAATGTAGTTACATTATTTATCAGCTGATTCTAGAAGAATAGGAAGACTTCTGCAAGATGATTTCAGTAAAATAAAATTTATGTAAATACTAAAAAGACAAAAATTCTTTATTTCCACTTACCATATAGTTATATCAGAAGTATCAAATAGTAAGACATTCTTTAAATTTGATTGAGCTAAACAATTGATATCGAAATTGGATCATCTTGTAAACCTGCGCTTTTGGAAAGGGTAAAACTGGGTTCAAGCCCTGGATAAGGCATGGTTGTGTGTATTGTTTTTCTGTTGAGGTCCTGCCATCCTCTCAGATCTTCTACTATGGCATAAAAACTGACAGGCTCCTGTCAGACCTCTGTGGCAAGCAGCTACTTGAGAGGGTATTTATTTTTTTTTATTTTTTAAATACAATTAAATACCTAGGGTTAAATTTAGATCACCACTTTAAATGGAAGAAACATATGAGCATGTTTAGAAAAGGTAAAACAATGTTCATCGATTATTCATAGAGTTATCTTAACACTCAATAATTATTTGCCTTTCTATAGTGGAATCAGTAATAAATTAAGGAATTAACAATAGATGGGAGTAGATTTGATGTATACACAAAATGCAAAAAAAATTAACTAGTGAAGTAATAAACATATCTTAATACTGATTGAATTTTTTTTTATGGAAAAATTTCCACATGAGCATCAATCATTGTACAAGACAATCTTGAATTAATATTACATCTCAATTCATGTTCATTGAAGCATATCTGACATGATTGTGAAAATGGTATCCGATCCAGTGGCATGGATTTGGAAGATCAGTAACACGATTAGATACACCATATCTTAATCTTAATAAAATCTCTATAACACTGTATGTAATTAAAACACAGAAGAATGAGGCAGTATAATCCAGTATGAATAGTAACAGTAAAGTATCTGCATTTAAAGTAACAAGATGGGTCCCAATGGCACACAAGATATTCAAGTTTTTCTTTAAGGTACGGTGTTATTTCCTTTACCTAGAATACACTTTTCTATAGAATACGATTGCTAATAGAAGATATGTTGACAATATATGCACATTTTAGGTAATTTCTTACATATCAGTTATATTATGTTAGTACCTCTAAGAGTGAATGTGGATGAAACGGTTTTAAGTGAAAGGTAAGTACGGCATGCAAGACAAATTATATCCATGATATTACTCTATAATTTGATGATTGTTAGAAAATAAAGGAATGCCATTTCCATCCTCTGCCATCATGCAGTTTCTCATTGCAAAAATCCTCCCAATACTCTCCTGTTTCATCATCTGCATGCAAAAGGTTGTGAAATTACTGACTAAATTAATGACAAAGAGGACCAAATCTACATTTGTAAGGAGATTATTTTTTTTTTTTGACATTTAAAGTTTAGTATAGGGATAATTCATACACTAATTCCAGTCACAACACCTGTCAAAACTCGATAGCAACAATCCTTAATCTATTAAGGGATTGAAAGAACAGAATCTGGAATAAAACTTTATAGTGTTCAGGCAAATATTTTAAAAAATTTATATTTAAGATTTTTGCAATTTAATGTACACAAATAAAGTCTATATACGTGTATATTTGGTTTATAGTTTTAACTTAATATATGTACAATAATTTCCTATAGGGAATTATTGTACATATATAATACCCCCACTCCAACTTATCTGAATTTCCACTTATGTAAGAGTACCAGGAAGTTAACCCCATGTACTCTGAGACCCTACTAGATGGAAGGATTCTAAAAAAATTAAGATACCATTAATTATAAATAATCATGGAACAAAATGTAATAGTTAAGTCATTCCATTTCAAATCGGGAACTCATTGACTCTCAGACTCTTGACTGAGAGACTCAGTGACTCTTGAGGATTATATCGAAAAAAATAGATGAAAGAGTACTCTTCATAAGAAACACTGTAATGGCATCAGATTTTGATTAAAAATATTGTTTTCAAAAGTTATGGTCACTTAAAAATGGGGCCTCAAAAATAATGGATCAAAAAATATAAAAATACCTATCTTCCTATATGGACCCTAAAAATAGAAAATAAACCTAAAGCATATTGATGTTGCAATCAGTCACTCAGTTCATATTCACTTCAAAGGAAGATGGCATGCCAGCAATCTTCTTGTGTAAGAAAACTGGCACCATATCTTCCTTTGAAGTGAATACGAACTGAGTGACTGATTGCAACATCAATATGCTTTAGGGACCATATAATTTTCCTATTTTTAGTCCCTATTTTTTAGGGTCCATATAATTTTTTTTAAATACCTATTTAAATTTTTTTGTCACTAAAAACATCTACCTTCAGAAACTTTGATATATGACCATAAACATCAACTACTTTTTTGTGTTCCAGGTAGCCAGCCCATGACAATGGAGATGTCACAAAGCTTTAAGATATAATTTGTTAAGGTTGACCCTGCAAAAACTTCCCACCTTTATCAGTGGGGGGGGGGGGGGAAATAAAATTCGAGTTGGGTAGTTTAACCTCTGAGCAGCACACTATGAACAAAATGGCTAGGTTACAAGGATCCCAAAGGCTAGGAGAAAGTTGGGGGAAGGGGACCCACTGGACAGCAGTGGGGAGACAGATGGTCAAGGCCATACAGCATACACAGGGTATGACTACAATACATGGTGTCATGGCTTAACATCTCATCTAATGAACAGCGGCTTTTCCAAAGCCCATTTGTGTCCCCTACTGATCATGGACATGGAGGGGAGTTTTGCAGAGATAAATCTCGATGCTGGCCCAGCTGGGACTCAAACTGAAAACTACAGATTACGAGCGTGGTGCACTACCAACTGAGCTACTTCTGTAATATTCGAAATAGGTTATGACAGTCTTTATATATGTTTATGTTTCCTTTTACACCTAACTCATAACTGTAAGCCCTCTCATTTGAAAGATATAGAAAACTAATGTTTCCCATTTTTAGGGGCAGGGGTATGTTTTTATAATCTATAACACTCCCCATGTTACAATCTTTCATTTGATTTTGGAAAACACAACATGCTACTTTGTTACAAGCTGTATTTTCCAAAATTGCATTTGATTTTAGAAATATAATGTTACTTTCAGCACTTGCATTCTGGCAATGTAGTGCAATAATCATTTTCACATTTTCCTTTTCTTAGGGGGATCTTTTTTATACCTAAGACACCCTCCATGGTACATACTTTCATCTGATGCATAGCTTGTTACTTTCTGCATTATAGTTTCTGAATAATAATTCAAAAGATATAGTGGAACAACAGTTTTCAGATTTCCTTTTTTAGGGAAGAAGTGTATGTGTGTCAAGTATGGTGTGTCAATTTTTTATAGCTAATAACACTCCCTATGTTACAAGTTTTCATTTGACACATAAATCATTAAGTTTCTCCATCACATTCAAAAGTTATGGAGGAATCTGTTTTGACAAACACACAAACCAACATATGTCAAGCAAAAAGCAATAGGAAGATAGGAATAAAATAATAAAATAAATATTTATTACACATTTACATAAATATATAGAACGTACATAGAAAACAATATACAAAGACTATCCACAATAAAATAAAATTTACAATAACTCAAAGAAACGATTTTGGTCTCTACAACTGACCATGGGGTAATTGCCCATCTAGGTTCTGTTGAACATTACCAATGAAATTTTTGGCAGCAGCACACTATCACATGGTAAACAACAATATAAAATAAAACTGTTTCTTTACAATAAATTTTCTACATTATTAATTACTAGATTACCAACAGAAATATTTAAAACAAATAAACATAAATTCTTTTAAATGCATAGGTTATTTTCATTTCTAATTTCTGAAGGTAAAGATTTAAAAACTAATGGTGCAAGACACGAAAAAAAATAGCATTGACTGCACTTGCCCACCATATACATTTTCAACTACTAGGGTTTTGTGCTCAATTCCAATTTAAAATATGTCTAAGTTTGTCTGTGTGGGATTTCCATTTTATTTAATGAGAAATATCTCTAAAATATTTCTTTTGCTAAAGGAACTGTGATGCCCCCTCATTCACTTTACCTTAACCAGTTTTGCTTAATTTACGTTATATTTATCATTTTGGGGGTTTTAATTTCATTTTTGGCATCACAGCGCTTATTTCCAACAGCATAGGAACTGCATTTCCAACAGCATGTCAACTCCGAACTTTCGATTGTCACCCACTAAAGCATGTGTGTAAAAGGACACGCTCCCTCTTGCATCATAGCTTGTGCGCTCGTCATTTTATGCAAATGTCTTTACCAGTGCAACCTGTACACTTGTTATAACCGTGACATGTAGTCACAGAGAGTTAGAGTTGTAAAGAGTTGGAAGTAGTCACAGGAGTTGGTGTTTGTTAGTTGTCAGTTAGTAGTGTCACAGAAGTTAGTTGGTGTAGTGATGATGTAGATGACATTTTCATTGCAGTTGGTGAGTATTTAAAAATAATTTTTTGGAAATAAACTTGTTTGTTATAGAAACTTTTTTGAATCTTTGCTATTTTTTCTCTTGAGTAACGTTATCTGATAAGATTTGATTATATATTTTTATATTGACAATCATTTAATTTTTGAATTCTTACTCACTAAGTAACGCTTGCTGGTATTTGAAACCTAATCGAACTTTATTTGGCAATTTGTTAATTATTGCCTGGCCCCCGACTTTAGCTATCCGGAGCTTGAATAAATATTGAATCAGACAAAGGGTCCAAAACTTTAATAGTATTTAAATCTTTGGAGCGTTACAGAACTTTACATAGTAATCCAGTTTGTTTCGAGTAAAAAGTAATAGTTTTCTGAGGTATCCAATGTTTTGATGGTACAAAAATAATTTTATAAAACTAAACTTGTCTAAAGTATGAAAATATCTTAGAAGAAATGAAATATTAGACTATCTCATTCTGAATACAGTTTTAAAAATTTTTATGTATCAAATATAATTATTTAAATTATGTTGGTAATTTTCACCCCAGCTACATCTTCCATATTGTATATTTGAACATCAATAAATATTTTGGAGAAAAAATACGGGATATGAACCTGCATCTCTCCAGAAACATGCCAGAGTATTCTCCCAGTTGAACTAATGCCAGCTCGTCTTTTTTCCGCTAATTTTAAGACTAAACTCTATTACTGAGATTTTTAGGCCAACCATTAGTGCCATCTATGATTTCAGGTGGCAACTATTACCTTTATATTGCACAGAGAGATGGAAATAAATAATAGTATCATCACACTATTTAATGTTATTAATGATTTAAACATAGATGATAATCACAGCGTTACCTGCTGCTCTTTTGGCATTGATAAATCAATAAATATTTTGCGGCAAATTTTTGACAACATACGGGATTTTCTGCAAAATATTTATTGATTTATCAACACCAAAAGAGCAGCAGGTAATGCTGTGATTATCATCTATGTTTATACTTGAATATACCCATGTAAAATAAAGTGTAATAAGAAAATTTCTTGTAACCAACTTTTTAGAAAAATAAAATTTATATAAAATATGCCTAAGTTTACTTGTAAGTTTATCTGCATGGGATTTCCATTTTAAATTGGAATTGAGCACTCCTAAGTAGTTGAACGTGTATACTATTTCAAATAGGTGGGCAAGTGCAGTCAATGCTATTCCTGCACTTTAATTCGTGATATTTAATATTAATATAGGTGTTAGTGGTTTTTAATCAAAGTATATATTTAGATTTTTGACATTAAGAGATTATTCAAAATGAACCATTTATGAATTTTTTTAAAATCATTTTTCATAGAAATATTCAAATCATGTATTTTGTCAGGGAATAAACAATAGCATTATCATCAGTAAACCACCATTTAAGTCCTTTTGACATAGGTCATTGATATACAGGGGTTTATCAAAATAATGGAAACACTGACAGCGACTGTAGTACACGCAATGTGCCATATGCACATCACAGGGATGATGTCATCCGCGATGTGAGTTATATAAGGGGAAAAGGATGTCAGCTTTCACACAGCAGTGCTACAGGCACAGTGACACAGCTGTTGTAGTTTAATTGTTGACAATGTCAGATCTCAGTGACCTCCAAAAGGGCATGATCATTGGTGCACTTCTTGCAGGAGCTTTAGTAATCAGAACGGCAGAAATAGTAGGTGTAACACAGGGAAATGTATTGAAGATTATGACTACCTATCGAAAAGGACATGGTGTTGCCTCCAAACATGCAAACTGTGGATGCCATATGAAGTTGTCAGATATGGATAGGCAAACATTGGCACAGATTGTACAATGGAAGCAAAGACCATGGCACCACTAGCAGCAGAGTTGAACACCAGTTGGAATGATCCTGTTTCTGTCATAACAGTCTGTCAGGAAATTCATCTTGCTGGTATTTATGGCTGTACTGCAATCCACAAACCTCTGACTACCAACATCAATACAACAAAATGTATAAGGTGGTGCAAAGCACATAAATACTTGGATGCTAAAGACTAGCAATGTGCCATTGGTCTGATGAATCATGCTACACACTTTCCCGCCACTGGTAGAGTGTATATCTGATGAAAACCTGCAGGAGTGTACACCCCTACTGTTTGGTTCTGACTGTGAAGCATGGAGGTGGATGCCTGATGCTGTAGGGTGCCATATCATGGCTTCCTTAGGGCCATTAGTTATTCAGCAGGGTTGTGTCACATCCACAACATACAAATCCATTCTCAGGGACCACCTGCACCCAATGTTGCAGGAATTGTTCCCTAATGATTGTCCCTGGTTTCAAGCAGATAATGCACCCGTGCATTGAGAAAACCTGCCAAGTTCTGGTTTGCAGAGCATGAGGATGAGGTACAGCAGCTACCCTGACCACCTCAATCTCCAGACCTCAATATTATTGAACATTTATGGGAATATCTGGAGCACAAGGTCAGATCACACTTTCCACTTCCAGCATCACTGGCACAGTTCGACCATATTTTACAGGAAGAATGGTCCCACATTCCATTATTGTATGTGCATGACTTGTATAAGTCTAATCCACATTGAATTGCGTCTGTTCTGAATGCTCGAGGTGAGCATACAGTTTATTAATAAAATGTTCTCCACAAACAGTAAGTGTTTCCATTATTTTGATAAACCCCTGTAAATTAAAAACAGGAATGGACCCAATACAGATCCTTGTGGTACCCCTCTTGTAACTTCCATAAACTCACTTTGTTCATTGGCAATTCTAACTGCTTGCCTTCTGTTATGAAGGTAGCTTTCAATCCAACTGAATGCATGTCCTCATATACCACAGGCATGGAGTTTTTTTAAAAGTAAATAAATATCCACTGTATCAAATGCTTTTGTTATGTCTAGAATAAGTGCTGTAGTTTTCTTACTGTCATTAATACTTTTATAAACTTTATCTGTTAGAGCTAATATACACAGTCTTTATTTTTATTTAACGGAAAACTATATTGTTTTAGCAGAGAAAAATTTCTTTCCATTTAAAAAATCTATTAATCTATTTTTAATTATTTTCTCAATAATTTTTGAAAAAACTGGGAGAACAGAAATTGGTCTATAATTATTAAATATTTATTTCCTGTTTTGTAAATAGAAAAAAATATGGCTCTTTTTAAAGCATTATAAAATTTTCCCTTATCGATAGACATTAATGATATCTGTAAGAGTTTTCAAGTGATGTCCAGCAATAATTTTTAATATTTCAGATGTAACTCCATCAAACCAGCTATTTTATTATTTTTTAAACCTAAAATTGTTTTATTTACCTTTGCTTCACAAGTATTTTCTAAATACGTTTTCATAGAAAAGTCTATTTGAGGAAGAAGAGATCATATAAGTCATAATCCTGTGTCTGTATGATTATGAGTAAAGGCTCTATTCATTTCATTAACTAACAAATTAATATTTTGAATGTGTGGTATAGTGTAATTCATTTTGCTTTTTCTACCTATCTGTTGATAATGTGTTGATATAGTTCCATTGTTTTTTTACATCTTTTCCACGATTCTGAAAATTTCTTGGGTGATACTACTCTTTAGCTTTATTTTTGTTTTAAGAAATTTATAATAATTTCTTAATTATAATAATTCTTCTCATGGTGCAGGCCATTAGTACCTTTCAAAAGAGATATTCTCTTTTGGAAGGGAACGGAAGGGGAGGGCTGCCAGTTTAGTATGGCCTACTGATCTGGTCATCTATGGCCACTTTTTTCTTTTTTTTTCAACCCTGCTGAGGAGGTCAACTTCACAGGGTCCTGGTACTGACCATTTATACCTACTAGACTGGACTTATTTATGGATTTGAGCTTGATTATGGATCCTGGACTTGCTGCACTGGTGGGCCTCTATTGAGGGAGAATCTGCCGCTGTGTTTTCTGTTTGCTTCTGGGTTGCCAGCTCTAAGTGAACAGAGGCATGGGATACCTTATATCAGCTGGTGGATAATCCTAATCAGAGGCCATCGCAGGTACCTGAACCTTACTTAGCTAGTTGGGCATCGTCAAGCCTAAACTGGAGTAATGTGTCTCAGGCAGGCCATGTGGCTCTTGAAAAAGTCCACTTGAAAAGGTGGTGCCTGAAGTTCCTACCAGCATCGGTGACTTCAGCCTTTAGCAGAGGAGGAACAGGTCTTTGCCCCATGCCTGCAATCAGGGGGCTGTTTGATATTGTTGGTCCTACCAATCTCAATAAACCTAATTTCTTTAAAAATCCTACTAATCATTTTCTCTCTGCAGGAACGTGAGGGCATTACATAGAGATTATTCTCTTGATGTCCTCATGCAGGAATTCCAGCGCTATAACCTAGATATTCTAGGCTTGCAAGAGACCAGATGGACAGGTAAAGGTGAGATACTTAAAAATAACTTAAATTTCTCTTTACAGGGAGGGAGGATGGAAAGCATCACCAAGGCGTGGGTCTGCTGCTCAGCAGACATGCTAGTGATGCTCTTCTAGGATATGAGCGCATTAATGAAAGGTTTCTCACAGCAAAATTTCAGACAAGCATTAAAGACCTGAATGTTATCTGCTGTTATGCCCCCACTGAGGATGCTGATGAGGATGAGAAGGATAGGTTTTACGGACTTCAGGATATTTTTAATTCTGTCAAGAAAGGAGATATTACCCTTATTCTAGGTGATTTCAATGCCAAAGTTGGTACTAACTCTGACCTTTGGGGAGGAGTAATAGGCCCTTTTGGTATTGGTAGCTACAATGGGAAACGTCTCCTACAGGTAAGTAAACTCAATGGTTTCGGAATAACTAACACATATTACAAACACCGCGACATACATAAATACACATGGGTTTCACCTGATGGGCTGCATAGGAATATGATTGATTATATATTAATTAACAGCAAATGGCCTAGTTCTGTTAGAAATACCAGGGCATATAGGGGAGCTGAAATTGGATCTGACCATTACCTTGTTAAAAGTGTCTTGCAACTTAAACTTAAAAAGTGTTGTGCTAGAGTTAAAAAATTTACCTTTAATACCGAAGCTCTGAAAGACCCAGTTATAGCTAAAGCTTACCATGATAGGTTATAGTCATTATTACAGTCATGGTTTGCTTAATACTGAAGTTGAGGAAGAATGGGGCCATTTTAAACAGGCTTTTTTGGAAACTAACAGTACTCTTTTCGGAAAAAAGGAGCAGAGGAGGCAGAATTATTTAAGTGATAAGGCACTTGAGCTTATTTCTGAAAGAAGGAACTGCAGGAATGTCCTTAATCAGTACCCTACTAGTCCTAATAGAAAGGATTACAGAGAGCTTAATAAACGTGTAAAGGATCAGTTAGCTACTGATAAGAATCTTTGGCTTGATGGTTTGGCTGACAAAGCCGAGGAAGCAGTTAGACAGCACAACAGCAGAGAGCTGTACCAGATAGTTAATGTTTTGTGTGGTAGAAAACGGACAGGTATACAAGGATTGAAGGATAAAAAAGGTAAGGTTATAGAAGGGGAGGATTCTGTCATGACTAGGTGGGCTGAGCATTTCAGTGATGTTTTAAACAATGTGGTTAGTTCTACTCCCATTGTTTGTAATGATGATAGATGCATTGGCAGCTTTAATGTTGGTCCTATAACACAATCTGAAGTTATTTTGGCTATCTCTAAACTTAAACTTCATAAATCCCCAGGGGTTGATGAAATTACTACAGAAATGCTCAGAGCTGGGAATGTTTCGGTTACCACTTGGATGACTGAAATTTTGAATAACTTTTATGATAAAGGCATGGTTCCTAAAGATTTTACCAGAGCTATTATTATCCCTATTTTCAAAAAAGGTGATCGCAGTTCTTGTGATAACTATAGGGGTATCAGCCTACTCTCTGTTCCAGGTAAAGTTCTTTCCATGATTGTGCTTAATAGAATTAAGAATCTGGTTGACAGTCAATTGCGTGATGAGCAATGTGGATTCAGAAGTGGTAGGGGATGTGTGGATCAGATATTTTCACTTAGGCAGATTCTTGAGAAATGTTTAGAGTTTCAGAAACCTTTAGGTGCTAGCTTTGTTGATTTCAAAAAGGCTTTCGACTCTGTTGATCGTCATAATTTGTGGTTGATTGTGAAATCATATGGTATACCAGACAAGTTATTTAACATAATGAAAGCTCTCTATAATAACACTGAGTCGTGTGTGAGAGTTGGTAAGTCTTGTAGCAATTGGTTTAGTATTACTTCTGGTGTTTGACAAGGGTGCATTTTGTCTCCTTTTCTCTTTAGTTTGGTTGTTGATTATGTTATGCGAAATTCACTTCAAGGGAAAGATTTTGGCCTTTATTGGGCTGGAGATACGAAAATTTCGGATTTAGATTGTGCTGATTGCCCTTTTGGCAAAAGATGTTGATGAGATGAACTCTTTCATTCGAGCTGTTGATGAGACTGGTAGTAGAGTAGGTTTGGTTATAAACAGAGAGAAAACTAAAGTGATGAAAATTGGTCAGGTAGGTTGTGATTCAGTTAATCTGAATGGTTGCAGTCTTGAGCAGGTGTCACAGTTTAATTACCCTGGGAGCTATGTAACTGATACTGGTGATGTGCGGCATGAGATTAACAGACGAATAGGTATTGCTGCCGGGACTTTAAGAATCTGTGGAGATTGTGGAGAAATAGGAATAGGTATTGCTGCCGGACTTTTAAGAATCTGTGGAGATTGTGGAGAAATAGGCGTATACACCTAAAGACTAAAATTAGACTGTATAATAGTTTGGTTCTTTCTAGGGTTAGTTATGGTAGTGAAACTTGGACGCTATGTAAACATGATAACAGAAAACTAGATGCCTTTGATTCTAGATGCTTACGCATTATCTTGGGTATTAGGTGGTTTAACTTTGTAACTAATGATGAGGTTAGGCAAAGGAGTCTGCAACCTCCTTTAAGCAGCATATTGTGCAGAGAGAGACTCCGCTGGTTTGGCCATGTTGCCCGTATGGATAATTATAGATTGGCGAATAAGGTTATGAACAGTGTGCCTAGAGGCCTCAGAAGGAGGGGGAGACCTAGGATGCGGTGGGCTGACAATGTCAAACAGGACCTTGTTAGAATTGGTGTGCAGTAGCCAGATGCAGCAGATGTAGCTCAGGACAGATATGCTTGGAGAATTAAACTGCACGGTCCGGTTGGACCTCCGTAGCCCATGGCTGCTTGAGGATGATGATGATGATTTCAACAGATAAAATACCAAGGCTTCTTTTGTAATTTCTATATAATGTCTCCTTTTTATTTACACAAGTAATAATTTATCTGTGGTTATCCATTTTTTCAGCTTTTCTATTTCTTGTTTTTTGATGATTAAATTTCTTTTTATTTTGGGAAATAGCATGCATCCAATTCTCATAATATGTATTAAAATCTCCTTCATACACATTTGTAAACACTCAAAATACAATTTATTTTATATGATCTTTATAAAATTTAAAATCTATTGTTTCTTTTGTCTTTTTGTAAAAATTGGGTAATGAAGTGTATAAGAAAAATTTCTGTGTTATGAGAATTTATTCTAGAAAAAAAAAGCAATCACTACTGTTAGACAATTTAGTTGTAATATCAATATGTTTTTTAAAACCAAATTCACTCATGTTTAAATATTCAGCTACATCTTATGTGTTTGGAAAAATATCAATATTAATATCACCAATGAAATATACATTTTCCTTTTTTAACATACTTTAACTTTTGTTTCAATTCATGATTAAGTATTCTATTGAATAAATATGTGATCTATGAATTAATATTAGAGTAAAATTAAACTTGCATTCATAATGATTCAATGCCTCTGAACTATGTAAATTAAAACCAATTTGTTCGAAATCAAATTTCACCTCTTTAGTATAGATTAAAACACCACCTGATCTGTTTGTCTCTCTGCAATTATAAAACATTTTATACCCATCAATATCATACAGAGACATCTCTTCATTTTTTACCCATATCTCAGAAAGTAAAATTAAATCAAAATCTTTTCTAGCACATTTCAAGTGTATAAGATAATATATAGTATATAAAAGATTATAACTGAAGAACTTATAAATACAACAACGTTTGATCATTATAGGAAAATTATAGGAAAATCATCATTATAGGAAAACAAATCAACCATTAAACTACAAAAGTACTATATTCTTTTCTCTTCTACTTTTACATATCTTTGGGCTAACATCTTTCTTCAGAAATATTTTACCTTCTCTCACCCAAAAAATTGGTATCCATGTTTAATTTTAAATTGTTTGGCTTTGTAAAACAGTTGTTTTATATATTTAGACAAATATTTATTTATGAGTACCTTATTATTACTAAAGTCTTTATTAATCATCTCTGCTTTTAAATCCTTCTTTTCCTTGGCCATTTTGATACATTTGTTTTTAACAGAAGTATCTTGAAATCTAACAATGATAGGCTTGATTTTATTTTTATTTACTGTTGGGACTCTATGCACAGCTATGATTTCATCTTTGTCTTGTATTTTTAACCCTTCCCAGGACCAGCTATTTTTTCACTCTGATCAGGAAAAAAAATTAACTTTAGAACTTTTTTTGCCAAATAACCAATGAAAGGAATTATGGCATGTTATATGTCAAATTAATAAGCATTAAATTCTTGATTTTCTCAAAAAAATATTTAACCAAAAAAGATGACTTGTTTTATTTTAATAGGACATTTTCAGTCACATTGTAAAAAAATACATCTGGCAACACAAATAAAAATTTGTTTAAAAAACACTAATAGACAAAAAATGATTATAATGCACATGAATAGAAAGGCTATTTCTGAATAACAAAAAAAAGTAATTTTCCTGTTTAAAGTAAACATTTTTCCATTTTGTAATTTTTTTCTCCATACCATACTTTGAGAAAACTCCAGGCTTCTTGCAGAGTCCAATAAACAAGTCAACTTTAGAATATTTTTAATAAATAATTCATCAGCAGAAATAGGTCATGTTATATACCATATTAAAGAGAATTTAATTCTGAATTTTACTGAAGAAAAATATCAGCATTGTAGAAATATATTAATTTTAATAGCACTTTTCACTGATATTATGAATTTTAACTTTTAATTTTAACTTTATCTTTTTACTGATATTATGAAACTTTCTACCAAATTATGAATGTGTACCAACAAAAATAGGTACATATTCATAATTACTTCCAAAATCTTCCATTTTCAAAAATAGTAGGGGTTTTTTTTGGAAATTTAAGGAAAAAATTTTGAAAATAGTTCAAATCAAACTTGTGAGCTTAAATCAGGTAATAGCTACAATACAGAGTAACGTTAACAAACAAATCAGCAATACCATATAGTGCTTCTAAAATATGGCAATCAGATGGCATTATCAAATTATTTATACTGCGGCTTAATAAAACATGCATGAAATGAAAAAAAGGAAAATATTTTTCAAGCTTGAATTCCATTTTTTTAACAGATATATGTAAGAAAATTTTCAAATGGTAGTTTTTTTTTTTAAATAGAGTTTCATGTGTTCTACAAAAAAAAAATGTTCTGTAAATGGTAGCTAGGTAGTCACTGGAAGTAGAGCTATGCACCAATCCCCTGTGATGAAGCATAGAACCGGCCAGGCCTACCACCTAATGTCCGACCTCGCCTTCTCGTGGTGTGGACCGTTAGTAACTTTCAAAAGAGATACTCTCTTGTGGAAGTGAATGGAAGGGGAGGGCTGCCAGATTAGTGTGGCCTACTGATCTGGACAACTATGGCTACTTTTCTTTTTTTTCTACCCTGCTGAGGAGTGGTCAACCACACAGGGTCCTGGTGCTGACCATATAAACCTACTGGACTGGACAGATATATGGCTCTGAGCTTGATAATGGATCCTGATTTTGCTGCACTGGTGGGCTTCTGTGGAGGGAAAATCTTCCGCTGTGTTTTCTGTTTGTTTGTGGGTTGACAGCCCCAAATGAATAGATTCACAGGATATGTTTATCAGCTGGTGGATAATCCTGAGCAGAAGTCATCGCAGGCACCTGAACTCTTTGCTTCTATTGGCATCGTCAAATTCTACATTGGAGGAAGTCTTCCAGTGTAGATGGCTTCAGCCTTTAGTAGTGGGGGAACGGGTCTTTGCCCCATGTCTGCGATTAGGGGGCTGTTTGTTATTGTCGGCATTCCCTCTCTCAATAAACATAGTTTCTTTAAACATCCCACTAACCATTTTCTCTCCTTAGGTAGTTGGAATGTGAGGACTCTGCACAGAGCTTTTTCTCTTGATGTCCTCACACATGAATTCCACCGTTATAATTTAGATATTCTCGGCTTGCAAGAGACCAGATGGACAGATAAAGGTCAGATTCTTTAAAATAATCTTAAATTTCTCTTTTCAGGGAGGGATGACAATAAGCATCACCAAGGCGTGGGTCTGCTTCTCAGCAGACACGCTAGCGATGCTCTTCTAGGATATGAGTGCATTAATGAAAGGTTTCTTACAGCAAAATTTCAGACAAGCGTTAAAGACTTGAATGTTATCTGCTGTTATGCCCCCACTGAGGATGCCGATGAGGATGAGAAGGATAGGTTTTATGAACAACTTCAGGATATTTTGAATTCTGTCAAGAAAGGAGATATTACCCTTGTTCTTGGTGACTTCAATGCCAAAGTTGGTACTGACTCTGACCTTTGGGGAGGAGTAATAGGCCCTTTTGGTATTGGTAGCTGCAATGGCAATGGGCAACATCTCCTACAGGTAAGTAAACTCAATGGATTCAGAATAACTAACACTTATTACAAACACCGTGACATACATAAGTACACATGGGTTTCACCTGATGGGCTGCATAAGAATATGATTGATTACATATTAATTAACAGCAAATGGGTTCTGTTAGGAATACCAGGGCATATAGGGGAGCTGAAATTGGATCTGACCATTACCTTGTTAAAAGTGTGTTGCAACTTAAACTTAAAAAGTGTTGTGCTAGGGTTAAAAAATTTACTTTTAATACTGAAGCTCTGAAAGATCCAGTTATAGCCAAAGCTTACCATGATAGGTTACTTAGTCATTATGACAGTCATGGTTTGCTTACTACTGAAGTTGAGGAAGAATGGGATCATTTTAAACAGGCTTTTTTGGACACTAACAGTACTCTTTTAGGAAAAAAGGAGCAGAAGAGGCAAAATTATCTGAGTGATAAGGCACTTGAGCTTATTTCGGAAAGAAAGAACTGCAGGAATGTCCTTAATCAACACCCTACTAGTACTAATAGACAGCATTACAGAGACCTTAATAAACGTGTAAAAGATCAGTTAGCTGCTGATAAGAATCTTTGGCTTGATGGTTTGGCTGACAAAGCCGAGGAAGCAGTTAGACAGCACAACAGCAGAGAGCTGTACCAGATAGTTAATGTTTTGTGTGGTAGAAAACGGACAGGCATACAAGGATTGAAGGATAAACAAGGTAAGGTTATAGAAGGGGAGGATTCTGTCATGGCTAGGTGGGCTGAGCATTTCAGTGATGTTCTAAACAATGTAGTTAGTTCTACTCCCATTGTTTGCAATGATGATAGATGCATTGGTGGCTTTAATGTTGGCCCTATAACACAATCTGAAGTTATTTTGGCTGTTTCTAAACTTAAACTTCATAAATCCCCAGGGGTAGATGAAATTACTACGGAAATGCTTAGAGCTGGGAATGTTTCGGTTACCACTTGGATGACTGAAATTCTGAATATCTTTTATTATAAAGGCATGGTTCCTAAGGATTTTACCAGAGCTATTGTTATCCCTATTTTCAAAAAAGGTGATCGCAGTTCTTGTGATAACTATAGGGGTATCAGCCTACTCTCTGTTCCAGGTAAAGTTTTTTCCATGATTGTGCTTAATAGAATTAAGAATCTGGTTGACAGTCAATTGCGTGATGAGCAATGTGGATTCAGAAGTGGTAGGGGATGTGTGGATCAGATATTTTCACTTAGGCAGATTCTTGAGAAATGTTTAGAGTTTCAGAAACCTTTGGTTGCTAGCTTTGTTGACTTCAAAAAGGCTTTCGACTCTGTTGATCGTCATAATTTGTGGTTGATTGTGAGATCATATGGTATACCTGACAAGTTAGTTAACATTATGAAAGCTCTCTATAATAACACTGAGTCGTGTGTGAGAGTTGGTAAGGCTTGTAGCAATTGGTTTAGCATTACTTCTTGTGTTCGACAAGGGTGCATTTTGTCTCCTTTTCTCTTTAGCTTGGTTATTGATTATGTTATGCGAAATTTACTTCAAGGGAAAGATTTTGGGCTTAAATGGGCTGGAGATACGAAAATTTCTGATTTAGATTATGCTGATGATTTAGCCCTTTTGGCAAATGATGTTGATGAGATGAACTCTTTCATTCGAGCTGTTGATGAGACTGGTAATAGAGTAGGTGTGGTTATAAACAGAGAGAAAACTAAAGTGATGAAAATTGGTCAGGCAGGCTGTGATTCAGTTAATCTGAATGGTTGCAGTCTTGAGCAGGTGTCACAGTTTAATTATCTTGGGAGCTATGTAACAGATAATGGTGATGTGCGGCATGAGATTAACAGACGAATAGGGATTGCTGCCGGGACTTTTAAGAACCTATGGAGAGTGTCTAGAAATAGGCGTATACACCTAAAGACTAAAATTAGACTGTATAATAGTTTGGTTCTTTCTAGGGTTAGTTATGGTAGTGAAACTTGGACACTTTGTAAACAAGATAACAGGAAACTAGATGCTTTTGATTCCAGATGCTTACGCAGTATCTTGGGCATTAGGTGGTTCAACTTTGTAACTAATGATGAGGTTAGGCAAAGGAGTTTGCAACCTCCTTTAAGCAGCATATTGTGCAGAGAGAGACTCCGTTGGTTTGGCCATGTTTCCCGTATGAATAATTATAGATTGGCGAATAGGGTTATGAACAGTGTGCCTAAAGGCCTCAGAAAGAAGGGGAGACCTAGGATGCGGTGGGCAGACAATGTCAAACAGGACCTTGTTAGAATTGGTGTGCAGTGGCCAGATGCAGTAGATGTAGCTCAGGATAGACTTGCTTGGAGAACTAAATTGCACGGTCTGGTTGGACCTCCGTAGCCCATGGCTGCTTGAGGATGATGATGACGACAAAAAAAAGTCTATAAACATCCTTGACCTGGGAAGGGTTAAAATATCTGCATGCCTTTGTACAACAGCAGGTAAATTTTCATTAGGTTGTTTTGGTATACCACAGACGTCAACATTGAGATTTTGATCTGAACTCCAATTCACTAAGATCGTGTCTAAGATGTTCAATGTCTTGTTAATACTAATTTCCCCCCAAATAACCTATGATAATCTTCTCTCATATTATTGAACTCTTTTCTTTTAAAGTTTGTGAAGGATTTAATGTTGTCCTGTAAACAGGTATGGATGAATTCCAAAGATTGGTTGGTTGGTTAGTTGGTTGTTTGTGGATTAATGGCACAACAGCAACTAAGGCCATATTGTCCCAAATATACGATACAGAGTAAAAGATAAGAATTCCAAGGAATGTTTCAATTCTATCATATCATTGTCAACACTGGTATTAGAATCGTTGATATTTTTTCTCAATTCAAAATTATTTAATCATAAACTACACTGTTAAAATGGCTATTCAAATGCCCTTGTTGCTCTTTAGCATGTTCTAATATACATCGTTGCAATATGCAATGTATAGTCGTACTAGCTTATTATCCTAAGTACAATAGTATTTCTACAGGAGAAGTGCTAAGTTGCTGGTCTTTTGATACTACTAGTTCGAGTATTAAAAGTTCATATTCATACTCACATACTGTATATTCTACAGGCATGTTATGCTTGTTTAGTAATATGTCCTTTGAAGAGGATGTTCGTAGTTCTGTAAACTGGGCTGGAACACATTCATGGAGAAACAGTCCTGGTTGTTCACAGTATCCTTGGCACATGACGACTTCATATTGTAGGTAAGCACTATGTTCATCATTAGATGTTAGAGTTGACATTGCCTTTGATGTTTTTACCATCTTACAGGTGCTTTATGTTGACTTAGACACAACATGCAGCATTTCCTATTAGTATTGCTAGTTCCCAGTTAGAGCTTGAATATAATTGTTGTTTTAAGGCATTTGAAAGTTAAAAACAACTCTTTCAACTTAATGCATCAAACGTCTGCGTAAAACATATTAAAAGTTAAAAAACCACATGTTGAAATGAATTTTGACATCATTCGGTCAATATCATTGTCAGGCAGCGAACAGTCTAATGTGAGCTAGGTATATATAAGACAATCCCTTTAGTGGAGAGTCACGTGCTCTAACCAGTAATTATGCATAAGGATGTTCCAATGCTGTCAGTAGGGAGGTTGTGTCAGTGTTACATAACATTTCTTTATGGAAATGCATTATTAGACTTTCCATAAAGTTTAGTTGATGTTTAGTTGTGGCGAGGCAATTATTTTATAATCTAATTTATTTATGGGTAATTTGTATTGTATTATAGCTTGCGATAATGTAGTGTGGCCTTTTTGGTGTTCAGTGTCATATTCACGTTCAGCTATTCATTCTTCTACGTTCTACCAACATATTGATTTTTATTACTTAATATATTGTGAGGATCATCTAATTGTAAAGAGTAAATTCCACCAGAAGGGTGCATTCTATCCCGATCATTTATCGTTAATAATTTTATAGTATTGGTAATAGTACAAGGGATGTTTAAATTATATGGTTAAAGAATTTTATTAAGAGTTTGAGAAAAGCCCTTTAGGTATGGGAAACTTAGAGTGTATTTTTTTACACTGCTGTGCTATTTTGAGCTGAATTAATTTTTGTATCCACATGCTGTTTAAATTTATTTTGTTTTTGGATTTTTCATATAAATATTTCAGAATATTCAGCTTGGGTAATCATTTTAAGAATGAATTTTAATTATTTTTCTAAAAGTTGTTTGGTGGGGTAGTATCTAAAAGCTCGCAAAAAGTATTAAACACTGCTTGGTCTGTAAATGGTAGCTAGGTAGTTACTGGAAGGAGAGCTACGCACCAATCCCCTGTGATGATGCATAGAACCGGCCAGGACTAGCACCTAATGTCCGACCCAGTCTTCTTGTGGTGCAGGCTGTTAGTACCTTTCAAAATAGATACTCTCTTGTGCAAGGGCTGCCAGATCAGTGAAGCCTACTGATCTGGGCAACTAGGGCTACTTTTCTTTTTCTTCAACCCTGCTGAGGAGTGGTCAACCACACAGTGCTGACCATATAAACTTACCATGTAATGGTCCACCCATTCACTTTTACTTTTCCTTAACCAGTTTTGCTTTATTTACATTATATTTATCAGTTTTGGGACCATTGTGCAGACCGTTAGTACCTTTCAAAAGAGATACTCTCTTGTGGAAGTGAACGGAAGGGGAGGGCTGCCACATTAGTGTGGCCTACTGATCTGGACTACTATGGCTACTTTTCTTTTTTTTTTCTTCCCTGCTGAGGAGTGGTCAACCACACAGGGTCCTGGTGCTGACCATATAAACCCACTGAACTGGACAGATATATGGCTCTGAGCTTGATTATGGATCTTGATTTTGCTGCACTAGTGGGCTTCTGTGGAGGGAAAATCTCCCGCTGTGTTTACTGTTTGTTTGTGGGTTGACAGCCCCAAGTGAATAGATTCGCAGGATATGTTTATCAGCTGGTGGATAATCCTGAGCAGAGGTCATCACAGGCACCTGAACTCTTTGCTTCTATTGGCATCGTCAAATTCTACATTGGAGGAAGTCTTCCAGTGTAGATGGCTTCAGCCTTTAGTGGTGGGGGAACGGGTCTTTGCCCCATGTCTGCGATTAGGGGGCTGTTTGATATAGTCGGCATTCCCTCTCTCAATAAACATAGTTTCTTTAAACATCCCACTAACCATTTTCTCTCCATAGGTAGTTGGAATGTGAGGACTCTGCACAGAGCTTTTTCTCTTGATGTCCTCACACATGAATTCCACCATTATAATTTAGATATTCTCGGCTTGCAAGAGACCAGATGGACAGATAAAGGTCAGATTCTTTAAAATAATCTTAAATTTCTCTTTTCAGGGAGGGATGACAATAAGCATCACCAAGGCGTGGGTCTGCTTCTCAGCAGACATGCTAGTGATGCTCTTCTAGGATATGAGCGCATTAATGAAAGGTTTCTTACAGCAAAATTTCAGACAAGCGTTAAAGACCTGAATGTTATCTGCTGTTATGCCCCCACTGAGGATGCCGATGAGGATGAGAAGGATAGGTTTTATGAACAACTTCAGGATATTTTGAATTCTGTCAAGAAAGGAGATATTACCCTTGTTCTTGGTGACTTCAATGCCAAAGTTGGTACTGACTCTGACCTTTCGGGAGGGGTGATTGGCCCTTTTGGTATTGGTAGCTGCAATGGCAATGGGCAACGTCTCCTACAGGTAAGTGAACTCAATGGATTCAGAATAACTAACACTTATTACAAACACCGCGACATACATAAGTACACATGGGTTTCACCTGATGGGCTGCATAAGAATATGATTGATTACATATTAATTAACAGCAAATGGGCTAGTTCTGTTAGGAATACCAGAGCATATAGGGGAGCTGAAATTGGATCTGACCATTACCTTGTTAAAAGTGTGTTGCAACTTAAACTTAAAAAGTGTTGTGCTAGGGTTAAAAAATTTACTTTTAATACTGAAGCTCTGAAAGATCCAGTTATAGCCAAAGCTTACCATGATAGGTTACTTAGTCATTATGACAGTCATGGTTTGCTTACTACTGAAGTTGAGGAAGAATGGGATCATTTTAAACAGGCGTTTTTGGACACTAACAGTATTCTTTTTAGGAAAAAAGGAGCAGAAGAGGCAAAATTATCTGAGTGATAAGGCACTTGAGCTTATTTCGGAAAGAAAGAACTGCAGGAATGTCCTTAATCAATACCCTACTAGTCCTATTAGAAAGCATTACAGAGAACATAATAAACGTGTAAAAGATCAGTTAGCTGCTGATAAGAATCTTTGGCTTGATGGTTTGGCTGACAAAGCCGAGGAAGCAGTTAGACAGCACAACAGCAGAGAGCTGTACCAGATAGTTAATGTTTTGTGTGGTAGAAAACGGACAGGCATACAAGGATTGAAGGATAAACAAGGTAAGGTTATAGAAGGGGAGGATTCTGTCATGGCTAGGTGGCCTGAGCATTTAAGTGATGTTCTAAACAATGTGGTTAGTTCTACTCCCATTGTTTGCAATGATGATAGATGCATTAGTGGCTTTAATGTTGGCCCTATAACACAATCTGAAGTTATTTTGCTGTTTCTAAACTTAAACTACATAAATCGTCAGGGGTAGATGAAATTACTACGGAAATGCTTAGAGCTGGGAACGTTTCTGTTACCACTTGGATGACTGAAATTTTGAATATCTTTTATGATAGAGGCATGGTTCGTAAGAATTTTACCAGAGCTTTTGTTATCCCTATTTTCAAAAAAGGTGATCGCAGTTCTTGTGATAACTACAGGGGTATCAGCCTACTCTCTGTTCCAGGTAAAGTTCTTTCCATGATTGTGCTTAATAGAATTAAGAATCTGGTTGACAGTCAATTGCGTGATGAGCAATGTGGATTCAGAAATGGTAGGGGATGTGTGGATCAGATATTTTCACTTAGGCAGATTCTTGAGAAATGTTTAGGGTTTCAGAAACCTTTGGTGGCTAGCTTTGTTGATTTCAAAAAGGCTTTCGACTCTGTTAATCGTCATAATTTGTGGTTGATTGTGAGATCATATGGTATACCTGACAAGTTAGTTAACATAATGAAAGCTCTCTATAATAACACTGAGTCATGTGTGAGAGTTGGTAAGTCTTGTAGCAACTGGTTTAGCATTACGTCTGGTGTTCGACAAGGGTGCATCTTGTCTCCTTTTCTCTTTAGTTTGGTTGTTCATTATGTTATGAGAAATTCACTTCAAGGGAAAGATTTTGGCCTTAATTGGGCTGGAGATACGAAAATTTCGGATTTAGATTATGCTGATGATTTAGCCCTTTTGGCAAATGATGTTGATGAAATGAACTCTTTCATTCGAGCTGTTGATGAGACTGGTAGTAGAGTAGGTTTGGTTATAAACAGAGAGAAAACTAAAGTGATGAAAGTTGGTCAGGCAGGTTGTGATTCAGTTAATCTGAATGGTTGCAGTCTTGAGCAGGTGTCACAGTTTAATTATCTTGGGAGCTATGTAACAGATAATGGTGATGTGCGGCATGAGATTAACAGACGAATAGGGATTGCTGCCGGGACTTTTAGAAGTCTATGAAGAGTGTGGAGAAATAGGCGTATACACCTAAAGACTAAAATTAGACTGTGTAATAGTTTGGTTCTTTCTAGGGTTAGTTATGGTAGTGAAACGTGGACACTTTGTAAACAAGATAACAGGAAACTAGATGCTTTTGATTCCAGATGCTTACACAGTATCTTGGGCATTAGGTGGTTCAACTTTGTAACTAATGATGAGGTTAGGCAAAGGAGTTTGCAATCTCCTTTAAGCAGCATATTGTGCAGAGAGAGACTCCATTGGTTTGGCCATGTTGCCCGTATGAATAATTATAGATTGGCGAATAGCGTTATGATCAGTGTGCCTAAAAGCCTCAGAAAGAAGGGGAGACGTAGGATGCGGTGGGCAGACAATGTCAAACAGGACCTTGTTAGAATTGGTGTGCAGTGGCCAGATGCAGTAGATGTAGCTCAGGATAGACTTTCTTGGAGAACTAAATTGCACGGTCTGGTTGGACCTCCGTAGCCCATGGCTGCTTGAGGATGATGATGATGATGATTTATTAGAGTGTGCAGAATCAGCTGGAATTAAATTGGGAATATATGTAGGTTTCCTAGACTGTAATTTGACATTTTGTGTTTCTTTGTATCAAAGTAATATAAGTAAGTTAATGTACCCTGAGTTTATACTTCATGAGTGAATTGTATAGAGGGTATTATGCTGTTAAAAGTCTCAAAGAGAGTTTGTACTTCACTGTTATGATTCCAAAAAAATAAAATATCGATATATCAATGGACATTTATCTAAAGCCTTTGTTTCCACGTCTCATAATTGCTTCAGCCATAAGGCAAGAGAGAGGGGATCCCATAAGGATACCCTTTATCTCGACCCGTCTGATTATTAATGCGAAACCAACTGGATTATTGCGACCAGGTCCAGAGCCTAATGCACACTAAAGTACTCTTGGGTCAAGGGCCTGGCGACCTCTAACCATTTAGCCGTAAGTCTCATTGTTGCATCGAGCATTGGTGTGCTAGTATACAGTGATATGACATCTAACAACAAAATGTTGTTACAATTGAGGTTTCTGAAAAGTTGCAAAAATGCAAATATAACACCTAAATTTTTACAAATTTCCAAAAAGAAATTTATTATAACTTACACAAATCAATAAAACAAGCTGAAAACAAATTACATGAAATAGGCGATATTGAAAAACCAAGTTTACAAAGAATATCTTCGGATATCGAAAAAAGTACATCCTATAATTTTCAATGGAATATTAGGTCAGATCCATTACCAAATAGACAAAGATACCTTAAATATTACAGTAAAAATAAATAAATAAATAAATACCCCCTCAAGCAGCTGCTTGCCACAGAGGTCTGATAGGAGCCTGTCAGTTTATATGCCATAGTAGAAGGTCTGAGAGGATGGCAGGACCTCAGCAGAAAAAACGACACATACATCCATGCCTTACCCAGGACTTGAACCCTGGTCCCTTAGATCAGTAGCCAAGTGATTTAACCACTCGGCCATACAACATAATAAAAAATTAGTTATTAACTAAACAAAGTAATCCTAGTAGTAAAATAATGTGAAAAACCAATCCCTTAAACCTAAATTTATCCTCAAAAATGCTAACTGAGGTACACATATTTTAAACAGGGGATCTAATTATGCATATCCTACCACATTATGTGAAAAACACAAGTTAATTCCACATTTAGAACAAATCAAAGAATATACCCCATATTGAAAAAGAAAAAGATTTAAATTACATGGAACCATTAAATATCATGAGGACAACCTGTAAAAACAAAATAAGGCAGAAATTAGGAATTTAGTTGAATTAAAGAAACTTATGTACACACCAGCCACATCTTTATGCAGATGTACACAAATGTCACTTGCGCAGCGTATATGCAAAATACGTGGTCACAGGCATCACCACATGATCTAGGCAACTATTTAAGACTGCTGCTCATCAGTAATTGTCAGTAGTGTTGATCACAATGGGAAAAACAAAGATCCCTTAGATCAGTAGCCAAGTGTGCTAACCACTCAGCCATGGGAGCAATTTACAACTTTTTTAAACCTTATTTCCCTCCTTATCAGTATAGCATTAATTCATGCTATGATGCATTTCAAATTATACAGAACCTACAGGGTGTTTCAAAACTATCTGTACAAATTTCAATGGGAGATAGGAACACCAATTCAAAACTTTTTCATATACGAATGTATGTCAGCTGATGTAACCCTTCGGTGCTAGAGGGTGCTGTTTGCCAATGCTGCAATTGGCTAGAGAGGTGAAGTTGGAACAGAGAACGGACTTGAGTTTGCCATTGGTATTTGCAAATCAGACACATTATGTGTAACATGGAGTGTTTCATGACTGCTGAGATGGATGACATGCATCTGGGGCTGCCAATAGAAATGGAAGAGCTGCTGCGAGGTTGTACCAATAGCACTTCCCAAACAGATATGTGCCAAACCATGAAACATTTATGCATTTGCACCAGCAGCTGTGAGAAACTGGAACATACATGACATTAGTCGGGAGAGAACCATGCGCACTCCTGACATGGAAGAGGAGATCTTATGGCAGAATGAGGACAATTCAGGCACAAGCAGATGTGCTATTGCACATAGTCTTAGTGTGAACCACACCCTTCTGTGGAGAGAGTTGCATGAGCAACAATTACATCTGTTTCATCGTAAGAGAGTCTAGACATTGCAACCTCAGGATTACCCTCTTCATGTGGAATTTGTGGGCTGGTTTCTGCAGAAGACAGTGGTGCAACCTGATTTTCTGGCTCGTGTGCTCTTCTCAGATGAGGCCTCTTTCACACATGAGGGTGTGTTTAATGTGCACAATTTTCATGTTTGGGCATACGAAAATCCACATGCCACAATAGTCCATGGTCATAAACAATGGTTTGCTGTCAATGTTTGGGCGGGTATTGTCCATGACATTTTGATTGGGCTCCCTGCTGCCTCCCTGACTCAATGGGCAGATTATAGGATATTTCTTGAAGAAACATTGCTGGGACTGCTGGAAGATGTTCTTGTGGCTATTTGTAGATGAATGTGGTTTCAACACGATGGGGCACAGGCACACTTCAGCAATAATGTGCGGGATTATCTGAACACCACTTTTGGGGGCCGATGAATAGGCCATGGTGGACCTGTCAGCTGGCCACCAAGATCGCCCAGTTTAACATGTATCGATTTCTTCCTCTGGGTACATATGAACCTCATGTATGAAACTCCCATTGACTCAGATGAAGAACTTGTTGCAAGAATCGCTGTCACCACTGCAACTTTCCGTGAAATTCCGGGAATCTTTCAACATGTATGGCAATCAATGCTTCGATGCTGTCATTCATGCAATGCTATTGCTGGTCGCAACATTGATAACTTTCTTGTTTCCATTCATTTATGTACCAGCTCCAATGATATTTCTGCCAGCCTTCTCTAGCACCGAAGGGTTACATCAGCGGACATACATTCATAGACGAAAAAGGTTTGTCTTGGTGTTCCATATCTCCCATTGAAATTTGTCCAGAGAGTTTTGAAACACCATGTATAATTGAGAATACTACATCACATTCACTAGTGCTCGATGCAACGATGAAATTTCAGGCTAAATGGTTAGAGGTCACCAGGCCCAAGAGACTATTTTTTTTTCTCTTGAGCAGAGTTTGTTTAATATTTGAATTACTTTAATAGACAATTGTTTAAGTTCTTTTTTCATCTAATACTATTATAAGAACCCTTGTAATAGTGTTACACTATTACAAGCAAAACTTAGCAAGATTAATTGCCTAGCACCCAAGATTATAGCTATTCAACAAATTAAAAATAACATACTTTGGAGCATTTCAGAGTGAAAATATATAAGGAATACATTGGTATTCAACAAGGAGAGTGAAGGATCCAAGAGCCATTGCTCAAGGACCCCACTCCTCCTATTCATGTCAGCATTGTCCCAAAGAGGACTGTGTCCACTGAAATCTCCCACGATGAGGATGGGTATGGCAGCTGTGAGACAAAATCACCGAGGTCATCAACAGAAGATGCTTCTGGATGGTAGACAGAGCAGATAGTCAACAAAAAACCTAAGAAGAGGTGGATGGCTACCACTTTGAGAGTGGTGGTGAGGATAATGACCTGAAAAAGAGAATGGTTGCTTCATGAGGATGGCAACACCACCACAAGCAGGTCCATCTACATCCCAGTCCCAGTGAATGAGGGAAAAGTGCCAGATCATGGGATCGGTGACTGCAAGTTTCCTGCAGGCAGATGGGCTTGTGTGCCTGAAGGTGAACCTTGATGTTGTCAATATTCCTCTGGAATGCACAACAATCCACATTGTAAGAGTGTGGCCATCCCAGATCTTAGCAAAATGGTTGAACAACAATATTCTGTTTAATTTAACCATCTAAGAGGACGTTTTATTACAAACAGGAAGATCTGTATCCATGTTCTTGGAATTGTCCAAAGGACACAGATTCGAGTCTATCATATGGGGTGGAGTCATTAACACTAAACCTACTGACATTTCATGTAAACCTATTCCTACCGTGACTGGTCAAATGACCGATCCTTAAAGAAAAAGTTGTATTTTTTTTGCAATTGAACTCAGATAATAATCAATTTGGTACTGAATTAAATAATAAATGAAACAACTTTCACAAAATTAAAAAACAAATTGTTAGTTTTTTCATTTCAATTTTAAACATGAAAAGAATATGAAAAATGAACGGTAGTTCTACAGTTTCTTGCATTTATAAATATATGTCTTTATTTATAAATACACATCTTATTCATCTTCAGTGCATTTTTTACAAATTATTGAGTTCTCAAATGTACATTTGCTGCACACACATTTTTTGCATTTCAAACAGATTTTCGTAGTTTTGTTGTCTTTGCAATATCTTACTTGGCAAGTTTTTCGTACATGTGAAACTAAACTTATATTTGTTGATGTTTTCGGTATATTTCCTTTTTCTTTTTCCTGTGATTCTTGATATTCAGCGGCAAGTTCTTCAGCTAACTGGAATAAAAATTCCTGCCTTGAAAATTTTCCCCCTGTTGTTTCTTTATATAAAACCCATGCATTTATTCCAGTTAGGCCAAGAATATTGAAAAATACTTGGAGGGGCCATCTCCAAGATTTCGATTTCATGCTGTATTTTCCTGTCATTTGATCCATCACATCTACACCAAATTTTGTGCTATTATAAAATCTAATCGTTTCCGGTATACGCTTATCACTTTTTTCAGTGTCAATTGAGTTATGCATTGAACTTTGTAAAACCACTTTATTTAGTTCACATTTATAAATTATTAGAGTAATACAACCCGATTTATATAGTTTTGTAAAGTGTGCCATATTATATGTCACTTGTTTGGAAAGTTTTTGCAATTCTCGTTTGTTTCCACAGATGGTTCCAACAGTAGTGGTTCTTTTTGCTATCAGTTTTGTGGCTAATGATATGCTCGTAAAAAAATTATCCGTGGTTATGTTCCTTCCACAACCTGTGAATGGTTCTATTAAGCTTGAGGACAATGAACTCCCCAAGTGGAACTGAAGATTCTCTTTTCTCATCCTTTCCCAAATATGCAAATCCATTTATTACATACTTGCTATTGATGTCAGATGCTAACCAGAATTTGATTCCAAATTCATCTGGTTTGTTTGGCATATATTGTGTAAATCTACACCTAGCCTTGGATGGAAACAATTGCTCATCAACAGTCAAATATGCACCTGGTTTGTAACAATTTTGGCTATTCTCAATGAATCGGTCCCATATTTCAGATATCAAAGCAAATTTATTGATTTCTTATCAAATCGTAAAAACCTCATAATTTCACTAAATACATTCCTGCTCATAGTTTTTGAAAAAAAAAAAAAAAAAAAAAAAAGCAGGACCCTATTTCTTATTCCATAAGTATGAGATGTCTAAATTTTTTACCTCATATGTGCCGCGAGCATACAGCAGAGCAACAAATGCATCTAATTTTGCCACATTTAGTTCCCAACACTCTAAATGCTTCTGCTTCTGTGCACGTTCTTATATGTTCCATCATACGGTGGTCAATGATCAAAGAAAATGCAGTCTTTACTTTCCCTTTCATAATATGTCGTTTAGCATATCCTGTCGGACCTGATACTTCCCTAAAAATATTATGAACTGCTGCTCTTTCAGGTTTGGAACCTTCTATTTCTTCCCAAACTGTCCAATCAGCAGCAGTTTCGATGCGTTGGTCCTCTATATCACTCTCACTTTTGGAACTCAATAATAAAAATCTCCTTCTCTTTTGCCTGCTACATTTATTTAAAATATTCTCCTCTTCATTATCCGCGTCAGAGGATTCATATTCGTCAGTTGTGTCAAATAGGTCATCTTTTTCCATGTTATCTTCAGTATCAAGTGGAGCAATTACTTGATCGCGGCTCCTTCAGATCATGTATCAAAGGCTCATTCCGCTTTCAGTTGAAGTAATGCCACATGTTGGTAGCCTTTCATTTATACCGAGAATGAGTTTCCAGGCTAAATAACAGAAATCTTTCAACCGGTCAAATTGACCGACAGCAGTAGGTAGGACAGGCTACATATATTTCTTAGAAAAAAGACAATAAGAGGAAATGTAAATACTGAAAAAATCATTGTATATATATTATAAGAAAAGTCTTAAAGTTAAATAGCGATATGATAACACTGTATGTGGGAAATTGTATGCAAAAGTTTGAAAAGGTCAATTTGACCGGTCGTGGTAGGTTTAGTGTTAACATTTTCTTTGGCCTGGTGGGGCGCCCCTTTGGTTTGGAAGGTCAACTTGTCTGAGGATGGGAAGGATGAGGCCTTTCAGTGGTGGAAGTGGACAGCATGGAAACTGGAGTCTATGTCAAGGCTGATACCGATCGAAGTTTTGCTTGCTCCAAGAGGTACTGAGTGGTTGGTGAGAAAGACTCGGTGGAATACTGATGTCGGTTTGCACCACAACAGATGCTGTAGGAATGATAGGTTTTACCAGCAGCCATATTGGCATCGGAAAGTGTGGTGGAGGCAGCTGAGCAACAATCTCTTTTGCCTTTGGATACAAGACGTTCTGTATTGTTTTCACATGTTGGACCTCTTTCCACTTTGGACAATCATGGGAATGTGCACCATTGCAAATTGACACAGCTTGCTGTCTTAGCTGTGCAGTCTGGATCAAAGTTATCCTGACTGCTGCAGCAAACACAGGTAAATTTACCCCAGCAAGCATGGGGACATGGCTATCTCTGCATTGGGAACAGCAGAGAAGGTTGGGAATAGTTTTATCTTGAAATGCAATTAAATAACCTGACTTAATCGAGACAGGCAGGAGCAGAGAGTTGGAAGTCAGAATTAATACCCTGGTGGTTAAATTTTTTTTTTATCTTGGTGGACAGAAATCAAGAGAACTGCAGTCACTCCTTGGATGGATAACTCTTGAGAGGATTTTCTCCTCAGAAACATTGACAAGGCTCCACTCAGATTATACCACAAAAGGAATTCAACGATTTATATTTTTTAACCACCCCACCAATTGCTGTTACCTTTAAGAGTAGCTCGGAGTGTTTAGAGAATGCAGTCTCCATCAACAAGTTCACCCGATATTAGGTACTTGACTGATTTCGGTGATCTCTCAAGACCTTCCAAACCCTTTCTGATAAAAAATGGGGACATGTCCCAAGTACCTGATTACCCATGGAATGGATGATCAGGAATCATGGAGATGAAGAAACAGACACAGATGATGGCAACGAAAAAGATGGGGGCTCTTGTTAAGCCCTCTTGGAAGCACAGGCTGAATCCAGAGAAATTTTGGATTTCACATTTGTTGAGTTGTGCCTCAGTACCCATAGTACCCATCTACTACAGTCCAATGAGGGGACCTCAATCGGGTGCCAGGGCTGCATGGGCACTATACCCACACAGCCAGTGAGCAAGCCCTCACAAATAAAAGAAATGTGAGGAACTCATCCAAGTCCTCATAAAAAAGGAAAAACAAAGGAAAAATGTGAGGAACTGAACTGTCCTCACAAAACAAATGGAAAATAACGTAGGGGGAACTCTTAACTTTTCCAGTGTCCAGCCTGAAAAACTGGTTTCCATCCAGAGGCCAAGCTATTTTCTCCCTATGCTCAGCCAAAAAACATTTAACTTTAGAACTTATTTTTGCCAAATAATTAATGAAAGGAATTATGGCATGTTTATATGCCAAATTAATCAACATTTAATTCTGGATTGTCTGAAAATATAATATTTAGCAAAAAATACCACTAGTTTTATTTTAATAGGTGTTTTTTTAGAGTTATCAGTAAAAAAAAAATACATCTGGCAACACAAATAAAAATTTATTAAAAAAAACTAACAGATAGAAATGATTATAATGCATATGAATAGAAAGGCTATTTCTGAAACAAAAAAAAAATAATTTTTTTGTTTCAAGTAAATATTTTTCTTGTTTTGTAATTTTTTTCTTGGTATCATACTTTGAGAAAATTCCAGACTTTTAGCCGATTGTGTCGAGTCAGATAAACAAGTCAACTTTAGAATTTTTTTAAATAATAACCAATCTACAGAAATAGGTCAAGTTACATACCAAATAATAATAAAATAAATACCCCCTCAAGCAGCTGCTTGCCACAGAGGTCTGACAGGAGCCTGTCAGTTTACATGCCATAGTAGAAGGTCTGAGAGGATGGCAAGCCCTCAGCAGAAAAACGACACAAACATCCATGCCTTACCCGGGACTCGAACCCAGGTCCCTTAGATCAGTAGCCAAGTGCGCTAACAACTCAGCCATGGGATACATACCAAAAATTACATACCAAATAATTTATGAAAATAAATATAAAGAAATTTACAAGCATATCGATTTTAATAAGCCTTATTCAATATATGGTGAAAAACAAATCGACTATACAATTAAGGCTCAATTTTGGAAAACCTGATGAATAAAAATAGTTAAATTATATATTAATTGAAAGGAAATTTCCTCCCGAATAATACAATATTTAACTTGAAACATGATTTTTATTTGTTTTAATGATTATTTCCAGTATCGTATATTTTAAACATGGTCAGTGTTATACAAAGTGACTTGGACTTCTCACATTCATGGAATTTTCTGAACTGGTTATGAAATGAGAGAAAACTTTCTTAGCTGTTTTTTATTAAACATAATGAATTTTTTTTCTTTGGGTGTTGAAGTTTGGAAATCTTGGTGAAGCGCAGAAAGGTTTGTGCACCAAAGCCAAAAAAAATGTTATATCGTCAAAAGAATTAGTCATTGGAAATGTAGTTGACTGTAATTGAAGACTCTGGTCCACAAGGCACTTTCCAGTTTAGTGCACGAGGCCAGCCCACATCAAGCACCAAACAGCATGGTATTTTTTTTAAGCCAACTCGTCAAGTATCGAGCATAAGCATTTTTGTTGAAATAATAGAATTTCTCAGATATATATCTGGTAGTAATTTGTAAGATAAATATAGAGGAAAATTTGTCATTAGCAAGGTGGGTTCTGAACCCATGACCTCCTGATAACTTGTCAGGTGCTCTGACCACTGATTACTTCAACAACAATGCTTATGTTCAATACTCAGTGTATTGGCTTAAAGAAATAAAAAAAAAATATACCATGCTGTTTGATGCCTGATGTGGGCTGGTGGCCATGTGCACTTAACTGGAAAGTGCTTTCTGGGCCAGACTCTTAAATTACAGTCAATTACATTTCTAATGACTAATTCTATGGTATAATGCTTAAGCAGCTAGTAGCTCAGTGGTCAGAGCACTGACATGTTATCAGAAGGTTGTGGGTTCAGATGCCACATGGTTAATGACAATTTTTCCCTCTATATTTATCTAACTTGTAATTTGTTTTAAAATAAAAATTTTCTAAGGGGAAGGGAGATGGAGTGAAATGTTCAAAGTGAGGTTAGGGGGGGAGGGTAAAAACCTTTCCTGAAATTGCCCTCCCACATGAGGACTGATTTCCATGCCAAAAAAGTTTATTTTGCTTCCATATCCAAGACAATTCATTTTCAGAAACAGTACAAGTTCAAAGTTTCCTTTTACTAAAAAATCAAGAAATAAGGAAAAGAAAAATGACATATAATCTAATGGGGTATTAAATAAAATATTCGCAATAACTTTTAAACTGGTTCTTTGATGTAGTATAACTCAGAAAGATTGATAAGATCAGCCGAAAGAAAAATCACTAATTTATGGAAATTAATAGACAGAAATAAATTTGCATCAGTATCCAAGACCTCATTCATTTTCAGAAAATGATACCACATTAAAGTTTATTTTACTGGAAAAGTAATAAATAATAAAAGAAAATTTAACAGCTAATATCCACAGCAACAAGTTGTAAGCCGGCTACCGATGTAGTTAACTCTGGAAAATAGATAATTATCAATCGACGGAAAGAAGGACAATTTACGGAAATAAAGTAAATCTAGAGAAATAAAAACTAAGGTTTAACTACAAATAAAAAAAGAAAAGAAAATACTAAGTTTATGTAGGGAATTTATAATTCAATTTGTTGGGAGGAAGTATTAAATCATCTATGTAAACAACTTGCAGTGTCAAGGAAGTCCTTTTTGCTTCAATATCCAATACCTCATTCATTTTCAGGAAACATTACAAGATCAAAGTTTTTTTACAAGAAAGAAATAATAAAAGAAATAGTAATATATAACCTAATGTGATGTTAAATAATATCCCCAATGACTGGTAAAGCCGGTAATCCAATGTAGCATAACCTCAAAAGATTGATAGATCAGCTGATGAAAAAAAAAATCATTAATTTGTGGAAATAAAATAAATCTACAGAAATGAAAACGAAGTTTAATACTGATTTGATAGATGTATGATCACATTATCCTATATACAAGATGTTCTGCAAACTTTCACTATAGTCTCTTTACTACACATGTGAGCAATAACACGGTCATTGTACTCAACCTCACCTACTATGTGATCTACTTTAGACTGCAGAGAACTTTGGAACTACAACTCAGTTTGCTTTCTTGCTTTCTATGAAAGTTTTTGTTAGTTACAGTTTCGATCTGAAAGGCGGGAAAGATGCATAGAGTGCTGGGATAAAGGATAAAAATAATTCTGGTAACAGGGAAATAGGTTTGTGGCAGAAGTGTAAAACGAAAAAAAAAAGTGGTGGTAATGTATTTCGCAGTTACTTCCAAAATCTTCTATTTTTAAAAATAGCAGTTTCTTTGTTAATTTATAGGAGATTTCCAAAATTTTAAGGAAAACTTTGTTGATAATACACTGGTGGAAATTAAAAAAAAAACACCCAGAAGGAATTCCTTTAGGAACATCATATTATAATATTTTAATAGTTAAGGGCAGCAGAAACTGTGATACAAGATTGAAAGTCATTGGATGAAATAATGACATCACTGAGGATGACAATATGCAAATGTATGCAGCGTGTATTTAAGGACTAGGGAATGAAGAAAGAAGTTATTTGTGTTCTGTCATGTTGTGCAGTGCTCTTTGAAGTTACCATGCTTGGATGAACATAGGTGTGCAACATTTGTTCAATTAGTGGAGTTTGAGCGAGGTCATATAGTGGGTCTGGAAGCAGATTGGTCTTTTCGTCAAACTGCACACTGCGTTGAACAAGAGGTATTGGCACTGGTACAATGGTGGCATCGATGATCAGAAGAGCATTTGCACACTCGCAGATGTGGTTCTGGGCAACACAGAGTTACAGACGCACGAGTTTGGTTTGGTTGTTTGGGGTTTATTGGCGCAACAGCAACTAGGGCTATATTGCGCCAAACAAACGATAAAAAGGGATAAAAGTCGCATAACCCACAACCAAAATTAAAATGAACACAAACAAAACGGCACAAAACGACAAGTAAAAAGACTAAAAAGTAACAACAAGTGTAGAAGTTAACAATAAAAATGGGTGTATAGGACCTATTTAAAACCACAAACAAGAGTAAAACCAGGATACAGGGTAAAAATCAAATACGTGTAAAATAACCAGTAACAGACGCACGAGAGGATTGGCATATCAGGAGGGTAGCAGTGGGAGAGCAGATGGCTATGGAGTCATAAATTCGATCCTCTGTTGTACCAGTCTGCAAGAACGATATGTAATCGTCTTTTAGAAGCAGGACTATGAGCATGAGTGCTCACTGGTATGGTTACCACTGTCACCTCGTCACTGCTGAGCATGTTTGCAGTGGTGTCAAGAATGAGTTCTTTGGAGGTAAGAATGACAGTCTGTGGTCTTCTCACTGATGAAAGCTGATTCTGCTTAGGAGCATCTGATGGTCGTTTATGCATCTGAAAGTGACAAGGTGAGCAGCTTCTTCCATCGTGCATCCGCCAATGACACATAGGGTCTATGCCAGGCATCGTGGTGTGGGGAGTGATTAGCTATCACTCTTGTACGTGTCTCAAGTTTGTACAGGGTACACTGAATAGCAATACGTACATCAGCGTCCTCGTACAGCCGGTAGTGTAAACCCAAATGCGACATTTCAGCAGGATAATGCCCGCCCACACTCCACCTGGGCAACTCAACATGCTCTTCAGGCAGTGCAGCAACTCCCTTGGCCAGCATGCTCTCTGGACTTGTCTCCAATCGAGCATGTCTGGGACTGGATCGAACAGAGACTCTTCCACAGACCATGGCGGGCAACAACCATCGCTGAATTACAATCCAAGTTGAAGCGCATGGTATCCCCCCCCCCCCCCGTGTAATCCCAAAAGATTGATAGATCAGCTGATGGGGGGGGGGGGGAATATCAATAATTTGTGGTAATAAAATACACATTTTACGTATACATCTGTATGACCATGCATGCCAGATTGGAAGTTGTATTGCTCCTCGAGGAGGTTCAACACCTTATTAAAATGAGCCTTCTGTAAAATGTAATACTCATTAAAAGGTACAATAAACATTAAATCACTTTACATGTGTGATCACTGTCCTTTCTCAACAAGTTGTTTCTACTAAATAAATCTTACAGATTAAGCTTCAATTGTTAATGGTGTTCTTTTTTCAATTTCTACCAGTGTAGTTCAAATCAAATTTGTTAGTTTAAATCAGGTGATTGCTTTAGCGTAGGGTAATGTTAACAAACAAATCGGCAATACTATATAGTGCTTCTAAGAAATAGCAATTACATAGCTTTAACAAGTGATATATATTGCAGTTTAATAAAATATGCATCAAATGAAAAACCAAAATATTATTTTTCAAGCCTGAATTATATATTTTTATAACACTGTACATTAATTTTAATATTAAATTTTACAAATCAAATTTTACAAATCAATTTTTATTTTTCAAAAATCGATTTTTCTTTGTACTAAAAACATATACAGCTGTCCTCAGATTCTCATTATGGATTCTGCAAACATATACAGACAACGTGGACACTGGAAGAGTTAAAACCTGTACCTGGACATGGGGAAGGCCCTCACCGTACTGCATATTTGGCCCTAGCAGATCCAGCCCACCAGCCAATCGATCCCAAGTGGATCACCCCAGGACCTCCTCGTGGGATCAGTGACTGTCTGCAAGTAAGTTTCCTAACGGCATGTGCAGATGGACTCATGTGTCTGAAATAGAACCTTAATATCACCTAGATTTCTATGGACTCCACATCAATTCTATTTTAGGAATGTGGCCATCTCAGGTCTTTCAGTTTGGAGTTAACAACAATTTGTTTTAAAAATACTGTTATCAATGATGGTTTAATACAATGGGTGCAGTCTATTATCATCTTGGGTTTTGCCTGCATGAACTTTTTTCTGCAGATGGGAAGCTCGTAACAGTTTGTGCTCCCACTGAAGTCACTGGAATGGTTGTCTTTCCAATGACAGCATTGGCATAAGAAAGTCTGCCAGGTACAGCAGGCAGTGGAGTGAGCTTTCTCACCTCAGGGTAAGTGATGTTATTGTCTTGAGGTGTTGCACCTCTTTCTCTTCCTTCTATTTTGGACAGTTGTATGATAGATAGTCATCACTGCAATTGACACAGCCTACTTGTACAGCCATAAGTCTAGATCAGTATCTACACTACTACAACAAGCACATGTGGGCTTACCATGACAAGATGTGTGGGAATGGTCATATCTCTGACATCAAAAACAGTGTAAATGGTTGGGATGTAAGGATGTACCTCACAATGCAGGTAGCCTGCCTTGAAGGCAGCAAGCAGGTGTAACATGTTAAATGTGATAATGTGTTTAAGTGAACACTAATTTCCCATCCCAACATACCAAAATCCATCTGATTGCAAACTACTCCCTGTGCAGCTAACTCTGAGCAGAGCTCAGCAACTAACTGATGAAACAACCAATCAGTGTGATCTTCAAGAGTAGCTCAGAACGTTCAGTGCAACAGTCTGAGTAAGTTACCAGATTGTAGGCACTTAATAGATTTCAGTAAATCCATGAGACCTTCCAAATCCTTCTGAAAGAGAAATGGAGATTTATCCCCAATTACCCAGTCACCTACCGAATGGATGATCAGGAACTGTGGGGTGAAGAAATGGAAACACGAAGGCAAAAAATTAAAAACCTTAGTATCAAAACAGCCCTTTAAGAAAAACATTTGGGAAACCCTGCATTAGACTATTTGCACCATTCTTCTTAGTGTACAATTTATCCTTTGTTTAATTTTAAACTTAAAACAGAAGTTAAATTTTGTTAATTTTTGAAATTAAAGTGTCCAAAGAGAGTTAAGGATTTTAAAAAATTAGGCTTAAGTAGCCTGCATTTCAATTTGAATTTCTATCATTTTATTATTCAGAACAAAATGCTCTTTCATTTGATATGTAACATGACCTATATATATATAAATGTATTTGTTAGTCACTGCAGGATCAAGTTCTAAAGTGCAGTTGCTTTTCTGCTGAAAAAGTTAAAAATTATCTTACCACAATTGCATGTATTATGATAAACTTGACACTTCAAGGATTAATATTAACAGTGAGATAAATGAAAATCACTTCTTGTAAATTCCAGAGGAAAAACCTAAACATACCTATTCGTAACAAATGGGAAATGAAAAAAAAAAAGGAAAATATGACTTATCAATCATAGTAATTGAACTTGTAAATAAGTGGCAATTTTGAATAGATTTAAACCTGGGCATTTCAGTAGTTTTAGTCATTTTGTGTAAAGAATATAATTTGTAATGAGTAAATTGGCAAAACTTTTGTCACATAGGCAAAACTGATATTTATTTAGTCTCAATTTCCACTTTTATTTCTGAAGATTTCTTGATAGTAGAAACATAATATTTACTTGAGTTTTAATTCATAACAAAAATAGATAAAGGCATAACTAAAAATAGATAAATGATAAGAAAAAATAGATAAATAAAATAGATAAAGTATATGCTACTTTTACTAACCAAATATATTGGCAACAGTTGTAACTACATTGTGTTTAGTGAGCTTTTCCACTTTTGAATTAGTTTGTTCAAAAGGTACAAAACTGGATACCACTGGATGCTTTTGCTGCAGAAACTGGTCTAAAGCTGATAAACATGAAATTATTCGCTGTGGAACTGTGCCTCCTATAACTACCTCTCCACCCACAGTGTCTTGAATAATTCCAACATCACCAACAGCTCCCCACTGAATGGCAAGTCCTGAAAAAGAAAAAAAAAATTATTACAAAAAGAAAAAAAAAACTTTGAAGAAAAATATTTTAAAACTGCATTTAACAGTTTTAGGTACAGAGGTATTCAAAAGTATTACAACACCGACAAACAAGATGAAAAGTAGATCTGTGTGAAATGCTACTTCAAGTTATTTTTAGATTAATGCAGTAGTCCCTTGCCAACAATAGGAATTACATTACTGATTTAGCCACTATTGACAAAACTTATTTGTGTCAGTAAGAGTCTGTGTAAAATTTGCAGTAAGTTGAGACATGCCTAATTATACATGTCTATAATAAAGACTTCATTCTAATTACTGTTATTGTATTTTTATACATTTGTTACTAATGATACATTTTTTCATCAGAATGTTCTTTTTTTGACTTTTTAAAAAACTGAAAGTTTCTTTTAGCAGTGTGTAATGATGGTGGTGAGTAAGATATTTAAACATCAACTGCCAAATGTTGGGTACGCACCTCAGTTAAGTTTTATGACTCCCTTATTACATTATCCACCCCCTAGAGAATTTTCCCTAAAATCTACCAATATTTATATTTAAAAAAGGTGTACAGAGCTTATTGAAATTTCATGCAACAAAAAAGTATCAGGAATTATTTTCACTCTACCTTTAAAATTAATAGACTTCATGCATTTTTCTATCTCTATAAAGCAGAATTCTGGATTAAAGAGAGCAATATGATATATACTAGAAAACTACTCCAGTACTAAAGTACTCTGGATTCTACTTCATTAAAAATAGTTTCACTTTCAGTAATAAAAATTACCCACCTGCGTATTGCTATGTGCATTACATTGCCATGTGCCAAAGAGCCAGTTTTAATAATATCTGATGGAAGGCAGATACCATGGTTGATAAAACAACATACAACTTTATTAACCACAGATATTTGAAACTGCCATTGGAGAGCAATTACTGCATATAAGTTTTTGAAAATCTTTTGTAAATTTTAAAAGAGAATTAAATTATTGGTATGTAGTTCAAAGTTACTGTATGGTTAGCTTTTCTGACATAACTTCTTAACAGAATGAGAAAATATAGGTTGATCGGTTGGTGCATCCATACAGTATTGAGAAAATATAGGTACATCAGTAGAGTATTAAGAAAATATAGGTCCATTTGCAGAGTAAAATATAGGTCCACTCACAGAGTTGGGAAAATATAAGTTCATCCATTGAGAAAATATAGGTCCATCCACCCATACAGTATTAAGAAAATATGGGTCCATCCACCCATACAGTATTGAGAAAATATAGGTCTGCCCATCCATACAGCATTGAGAAAATATAGGTCCATCTGTCCATACATTATTAAGAAAATATAGGTCCATCCAAAAGTTTTATACAACCAATTAGCATTTAAGAGTAATGCAAACCTCTTAGATTCTTATTTGTTAAATCCATGCTGTGTGAATAAAAACTTTATTGTAACAGGCTAATAAATGTTTTTAAGATGACAGTGTATTTTTGTCAGATGAGTAACAATATTAAATAATATCTCCATATAGAGTCTCTAAGCCTAAGAAAATCTGTGTCATAAAAATATTTTTGCTTTAAAAACAAGATAATTTAAATAAAAATTTAAAAAACATATCAGAAATGTAATAAAGAACTATGAAAATAATTCAATAAAATGTTTAAATTTCAAGTAATAAATAGGCACTTTTGACGTCGATTTCAATTTTAGAGGAAAAATTGTCTGAGCCAGGTGGGATATGAACCCATAACCTCTTGATAACATGTCAGGTGCTCTGACCACTGAGCTACTGGCCGCCGATCAACATTTCCTCTAATGCTATGAACATTCCCTTTTATGTCACATGTAGGTGTTATTTTAGGCAATTTTTAGCCCTAGCGGCTTTTTATTTGCCAATAGATGGAAAGCATGCCTTACAAGTATGCTAATGATAATAAATATTGAGATAAACTCGACAGTTCAACATCAAGTAATAAATAGGCACTTTTGACATCGATTTCAATTTTAGAGGAAAAATTGTCTGAGCTGGGTGGGATATGAACCCATGACCTCCTGATAACATGTCAGGTGCTCTGGACCACTGAGCTACTGGCCGCCGATCAAGATTTCCTCTAATTAACGCTATGAACATTCCCTTTATGTCACATATAGGCGTTATTTTAGGCAATTTTTAGCCGTAGCGACTTTTTATTTGCCAATAGATGGAAAGCATGCCTTACAAGTATGCTAATGATAATAAATATTGAGATAAACTCAGATAAACTTGACAGTTCAACATCAAGTAATAATAGGCACTTTTGACGTTGATTTCAGTTTTAGAGAAAAAATTGTCTGAGCAGGGTGGGATATGAACCCACGACCTCCTGATAACATGTCAGGTGCTCTGGACCACTGAGCTACGTAATGAGTATGTTAATGATAATAAATATTAAATTTATTATCATTAGCATACTTGTAAGGCATGCTTTTCCACCTATTGGCAAATAAAAAGCCACTAGGGCTAAAAATTGCCTAAAATAACGCCTACATGTGATATAAAAGGGGATGTTCATAGCATTAATTAGAGGAAATCTTGATCGATGGCCAGTAGCTCAGTGGTCCAGAGCACCTGACATGTTGTCAGGAGGTCCTCTAAAATTGAAATCGACATCAAAAGTGCCTATTTATTACTTGATGTTGAACTGTCGAGTTTATCTCAATATTTATGTTTAAATTTGAAACATTTTATTGAATTATTTTTATAATAAGAATAAAGTGACTCATTCTCAAATTCATTGCTTCAGTTAAACTTTAAACTGAAGCACTGAATTTGAGAATGAGTCACTTTATTATAAAGCTGCATAATTGCTCAGAAAAGTTTATTTTTAAAGTTCTGGCAGTAATTTTGGTTAGATATCGCAGTTTCCTGACCTTTATTAGTTTATTTGGTTGAAATGTAATTAAAAGCATTGATAAATAAAGTTCTACCTTTTAAAAATCACACCTAGAGTAACCCTATTGTTGTTCTGATTGCTGCCATTAACATTGCAAGCAGTTTCATTTCCGATCATTTCTAATTAATTATTGTTTATAATCGCAGTATCCTTTCAGGAAGCAATAAAAAATAATTTAGAAACATTAGAATAAAAAAAAAGTCATTAAAATCTAAAGTCTGCTAAAATGCTGATTAAAAGCCACAATGTGCAAAGTTCCCAAATGATGCAATTTCCAGTAGTAATAAAATCAATATCTTTAACATTAAAAGTTAGAAAGTATTACAACTCGATTAGAGCTATAAATAACCCAAGCTACAAGGAAATCACAACCAATCGATAATCTGTATGGAACAGTAGAATGAAAGCAAAAACTAAATTGTCACTACTTGATGCTATTTACAGTGATTGAACATGTGCATTCGCTCACTGCAAACTCAGATTTTTTAACTTTATCATAATTTTTTAAGAGGAATCAAGAGGTAAAAATATATATCATAGATTTAAATGTTATTTTTGATATTTGATTAGAAAGAGCTGAAAAAATTCAGATTTCTATTCTGAAAAATATTTTTTGCAACCTTATACTCTGGGAATGAAACTTTCATCTCCAGTCACTAGAATTGAAAGATGAAAATAATTATTAGGGCTCCGACATGGAAAGAGTTAACATGCACAAGGAATGGCTCTCCCACACACTGAGCAATGGCTTAACTTTCCATTTGATGGACGGTAGCATTTCCAAGCCTATTAGTGTCCTCTACTGACCAAGGGCAGGGTGGGGTGTTTTGTGGAGATAAATCTCAATGCTGGTCCAGGTGGGACTCGAATTTGGAAAATGCATATTAAAACTGGCTTGCTACCAACTGAGCAATCCCCCCCCCCCCCCCGTTTGGAATAAAGAACAGCAATGTTGCTATTACAGTAACAACAGGAGTGCCTAGGAGCATGATAAAAATTGGTAAAGATTTAACACCCATTACACTTCCTACTAGGGAAGGTTCACTTCCCCAACCTCACTTGGTCACTATGAATGCATATATTCAGGTTTAACAGAACAACATTAGCCATAATTTTTACTAGCAATTAACTGAATTGCTTACAGAAACATTGCATGTAATTAAAAAACAATAAATCAAGTTACCTTCACTATCTGCACTATTTAACAATAGCCAAATATTCATTTTTTATCCTACTATAACATAGGTATAATAATAGATTGAGATCCTTATCACATATAATTAATTTTATACTGTTAGTATGAACGAAAAATTTTTCACCAAACAGTCCATTAACCCATATATCTCTAAGCTATTAATCTTCTAAAAGTCTTCTTTTAACAGTAACTCAATCAAGATACTTATTTTGATGGGAATAGATTAAAAACCTCATTTATTCCAAAAACAATCAAAATTTACAGCATTTCAAAGAAAGAATCACTGCAACTATTGCAAATGTTAGACCAACTAGACATGCTGAGCCAAGTATGGGCAGAATTTGAATATTGTATGGATACCACCAATGGTGCAGGCCCATGTTGAAGTCTGTTGAACACAAAACTTTCAGAGTTTCTTGACTTTTTGTACACAATTACTTTTTAAATCTTTATGGTGAACACAAGTGAGTGACAGATAAATAACAGATTTATTTCACAATTATCACTGTTAGAAGTTAACTAAATATTTTAATAAAATAGAGTACTTTAAAATATTAGTATTCTTTTTATAAATTACTCTTATATAAATTACTTTTAATCAAAAGTTTTAATGTTAATTTATTAGGATCCTTGCAAAAGTAATTTTTGGAGAGATCAAGACCTATCAAGACTATACAGTTGTTTTAAATATGGCTATTTCCAACTAGATAATTATGGCTTAGCAGACCATCTGACAGATACAAGTCACTTTTCATTGAGAATATTGGCAAGTGAATAAAAAACACAACATTCATTCACTTGGGAACCTAACATTAAGAGCTAGTACTTTATATAATATTATGAATTATATCATGGGGTTCTCTAAATATTAATGTAAGGTTCACTATCCTCCCATTGTATTGAAACTCCACAAGTATAAAAGAAAGCAATCACACCTCTAACATTTATGCCATATGACTCAGCTCACCTACTCCACAAGGGGGGGGGGAGGGGTAGCATGACAGGCTCATAAGCTGCAGTCCTCAGGTTTCAGCTGGGCCAGCATTGAGATTTATCTCCAAAACTTCCCGCTTTGGTTATGGTCAGTAGGGGACACCAATCGGCTTGGAAAGGGATGTTAAGTCGTGGCCCATGTGTGGCAGAGCCATACCCTGTGCACATTAAAAAACATGCTGAATGGTCTTGATGGGAGGTTACCATCTGTCTCCCAAGAGTTATTCTAGTGGGTTCCCTCCCCAACCTTAGAGGTCCTTGTGACCTGGCCATTTAGCCCATTCTGTGCAAAAATTGTCACTCAGAGGTAAAACAACCCAATAACACCTACTCCATAGCAAAAAGGAAAGCATTAAAGGGCTTTTCGTGTGATCACAGATATGTCTCCACCCTCCACTTGCAGTGCTATGAGCAACCATACATGATGCAGCATCAGCAGCTGGCTATCCATATTCAATGATTAGAATGCAAAGCTAAGTACCGCTCACAACAACCATTCCAAATACAAGTGGCACAATGACCTCATGCAGAAAGGAAAAAGTACAAAGGCAGCCTCCCCAGAACATATCATGAAGAACTATAACCAAATGATATGACCATTGCCACTAAACCACCAAAAACTTTATTACCATTAATCACACACAACATAAAATAAGCTGAAGATATATATATAGTATACCTTTATATTGCCCAACAAAAAGTACACGCCATACATCACCATCATCATCCTCAAGCAGCCATGGGCTACGGAGGTCCAACCAGACCGCACAGTTTAATTCTCCAAGCATATCTGTCCTGAGCTACATCTGCTGCATCAGGCCACTGAACACCAATTCTAACAAGGTCCTGTTTGACATTGTCAGCCCACTGCATCCTAGGTCTCCCCTTCTTTCTGAGGCCTTTAGGCACACTGTTCATAACCCTATTCGCCAATCTATAATTGTTCATACGGGCAACATGGCCAAACCAACGGTGTCTCTCTCTCTCTGCACAATATGCTGCTTAAAGGAGGTTGCAAACTCCTTTGCCTAACCTCATCATTAGTTACAAAGTTGAACCACCTAATGCCCAAGATACTGGGTAAGCATCTGGAATCAAAAGCATATAGTTTCCTGTTATCCTGTTTACAAAGTGTCCAAGTTTCACTACCATAACTAACCCTAGAAAGAACCAAACTATTATACAGTCTAATTTTAGTCTTTAGGTGTATACGCCTATTTCTCCACAATCTCCATAGATTCTTAAAAGTCCCGGCAGCAATCCCTATTCGTCTGTTAATCTCATCATCACCATTATCTGTTACATAGCTCCCAAGGTAATTAAACGACACCTATTCAAGACTGCAACCATTCAGATGAACTGAATCACAACCTGCCTGACCAATTTTCATCACTTTAATTTTCTCTCTGTTTACAACCAAACCTACTCTATTACCAGTCTCATCAACAGCTCGAATAAAAGAGTTCATCTCATCAACATCATTTGCCAAAAGGGCTAAATCATCAGCATAATCTAAATCAGAAATTTTCGTTATCTCCAGCCCATTTGAGGCCAAAATCTTTCCCTTGAAGTGAATTTTGCATAACATAATCAATAACCAAACTAAATAGAAAAGGGGATAAAATGCACCCTTGTCGAACATCAGAAGTAATGCTAAACCAATTGCTACAAAGCCTTACCAACTCTCACACACGACTCAGTGTTATTATAGAGAGCTTTCATTATGTTAACTAACTTATCTGGTATACCATATGATCTCACAATCAACTACAAATTATGACAATCAACAGAATTGAAAGCCTTTTGGAAATCAACAAGATAGCAACCAAAGGTTTCTGAAACTCTAAACATTTCTCAAGAATCTGCCTAAGTGAAAATATCTGATCCACACATCCCCTATCACTTCTGAATCCACATTGCTCATCACACAATTGCATGTCAACAAGATTCTTAACTCTATTAAGCACAATCATGGAAAGAACTTTCCCTGGAACAGGGAGTAGGCTGATACCCCTATAGTTATCACAAGAACTGCGATCACTTTTTTGAAAATAGGGATAATAATAGCTGTGGTAAAATCTTTAGGAACCATGCCTTTACCATAAAAGATATTCAAAATTTTAGTCATCCAAGTGGTAACCAAAACATTCCCAGCTCTGAGCATTTCTGTAGTAATTTCATCTACCCCTGGGGATTTATGAAGTTTAAGTTTAGAAATAGCCAAAATAACTTCAGATTGTGTTATAGGGCCAACATTAAAGCCGCCAATGCATCTATCATCATTACAAACAATGGGAGTAGAACTAACCACATTGTTTAGAACATCACTAAAATGCTCAGCCCACCTAGCCATGACAGAATCCTCCCCTTCTATAACCTTACCTTGTTTATCCTGCATACATAGGAAAAATAAAAAGAATGTAGTAACAAAGTTCAAAGAGAATTAGTGTGATAAAAAAAGGCAGTTAATAAAGGCTACATCCCAGCTTTCAATGAAGCTAATATCCTAACTGCACCACACAATTCTTTCATATTGTTAACAATAGCCAAGTGGTCATTCAAAAGAATATCAGCAGCTGCTTGCAATGATGAATTGCCCAGTTTGTCACATGCATGGACAGTCTATGGTCTGAGACCTGCCAAAAGTAACTGTCAAGCTAATGATATCTACTCTCCTCATATTTACATTTTTTAGTATGTAACTGAATGCTCTCTATAGATATTCCAACCTCATTCCTAACTACAGATTAAATGAACTGACCTTCAGTAATGCTTCAATGGCCTGCATCTGACAGTCACATACCAAATGAAACAAATGTAGCAGAGTGTGATAGCAGGCAGTGATCATAGATCAAGAGGGATCCAAAATGCATCTGTATAATTTCTTAATATGAAGTAAAAGTTCGTCTAATTTCTTATGTCTATATGATGACTGTTGTTAACTGATTACAACACTGAGCTGTTCCAGGAACCATTGGATAGCAATGAGCACAGAAGACAAAGTCACAACAATATCTGTCAGCTATCTGTTTAAGATCAGGAGAAAGACCCCTAAATGTGGTGGTAACAAATGTAAGTAGGTGTGTCTCACAGAAGGTTTTCAACACATTGGGAGGATAGTGAACCTCAGATTAATATTAGCATTTTATGTTATTGTGTTTCTTCCACCATACAATGACTGAGTGGATTGCACTGTATTCCTTTCTGTATTGTCCTTTTGCGAGGTCTTATTTTCTTCACAGATCTTTTCTATGATGCATTTATAGTGGTAAGATTTTGTCAGATATCTATAATAAGCAGCTGTTTCAGGGATAATTGATTTTTTATTTCTTGAACTAAACTGATTAATGATTTATTATGATGTTAACTGTAAGAGAACCAGGTTGGGTTGTTTTACCTCTGAGCGGCACTTTTTTGCACACCAAGGGCTAAATGGCCAGGTCACATGGACCCCGAAGGCTCAGAGAAGGTTGGGGGAGGGGACCCACTGGAACAGCTGTTGGGAGACAGATGGTAGCCTCCCGTCAAGGCCATCCAGCGTGTTCTTTAACGTGCACAGGGTATGGCTCTCCCGCACACGGGGCCACGGCTTAACGTCCCATCCGACGGACGGCGGCCTTTCCAAGCCCATCGGTGTCCCCTACTGACCGTGGGCAGGGCGGGGAATTTTGCGGAAATAAATCTCAACGCTGACCCAGCTGGGACTCGAACCTGGGAACTACAGATTACGAGCCTGGCGCGCTACCGACTGAGCCACCCCCGCCCCGTAAGAGAACCAGAGAAATGAAAACTTGTCTGGGATACTTAAGAAAAATCAAATCTAATTCCTTTTACCTGGTAAACCTCCTTTACTTCTTCTTTCACATATCCTTTCCATCACAGAATTGGCATAACCATAATTGCATTGTCCTGCATTTCCTCTGCCACAACTAACTGAAGAAAAACATACAAACCATTCTAATTCTGGACAGAAATCTTGAGACAGTTTATCGAGATTTATTGTACCCTGTACTTTAGCTTCACAGACTGCTTCAAAATTTTCAACTGTTTGATTTTCCATAAATCCATCTTTTAATACCTATATTGAAAAATAAATAAAAATAAATAAAAATTTGATTTCCCATATATGATTTCTTTAATACTTCAGCACAAAAGAAAAGTTTTGTATTATATAATTATGCAAAGGGTTAATTATTTCATATTGTATAATTATATAGTTTCATATTAATTATACAACATGAAATAATTAACCCTTTGCATAATCAGAATCCAAAATATCTTTCCATTTTTCAAATTCCAGTAACCTTGAAGGACATCTTGGTTATGTCGCACAAAAAAATTTTTGAACAGAAATTAAGATTTTTTTTCACTGCTTCTAATCATATGTGGAAAATGACATTTAAACCTATTTTCTATCTATTATTGTACTTAACAGAATAAAAATTTTAATGGATGGATAACTTCAAGATGAATAGCATGGGTTCAGAGAAGGTAATGACTTCACATGCCAAATCTTTTTCATACAGATTATTGAGGAATGCTTAAAATTCCAGAAATTGAATATTCTTTTGCAGATTGCCAAAAAAGTTTTGATACTGTTGAGCAATGCAACTTTAGGTGATTGTGATGGTTCACCATTCACTTTTATGTTCCTTAACCAGTTATTTATGTTATAATTACACTAGACAACAAATTGAAACTTTTTTTTATAATATTGGCCAAATAGGATGTTTTTTACTAATTATGGGGTGCTGAATTCAAATATGGCTGTGAAAAATCTGCAGCATGTACAGTTTTTTTTTTTAATTACAGATTGGTGTATTTCAATGAATATCATCTGGGAAATGAAAATAAATTTGACTATTTTATTAAATTGCAACTTAAAACTCATTAATTAATTACATGATTACAGTGAAAAAAATTAGTTTGGTTTGGCTGTTTGGGGTTTAATGATGCAAAGGCAACTAAGGTCATGATGCGCCAAATGAGGTGTAAGATCTAAAATAGAAATGACAATAAATGTAAACACTAAAATAACAAACGATAAAAACATCTATCTAAAATACAAAAAACAACAATAAAAAGTATTTAAAATAACAATGGGTGTATAGGGCCCATGTAAAAAACAATGTCGAAAGGTAAAAATTAGTGACTGTTGAAATAGTCAGTAAAATGCAAAAAAAGGAAAAAACAGCAGATAAAATAGAGTCATCAGATAAAAGATGTTCGAGTGTAAGGGGCTCTGACATAAAATCATGAAAATTAAAATACAAATGACATTCAAGGTTAAAAGCTGGACATTAGATTAAAATATGCTTAACAGTTAAATTAGCCGTCCTGTGGCCGAGTGGTTAGCACACTGGGCTACTGATTTAAGGGACCTGGGTTCGAGTCCCGGTTTAAGGCATGGATGTAGTAATGTTTTTCTGCTGAGGTCCCGCCATCTTCTCAGACCTTCTACTGTGGCGTATAAACTGGCAGGCTCCTGTCAGACCTATGTGGCAAGCAGCTGCTTGAGGGGGTATTTATTTATTTTTTTAACAGTTAAAATGGTGTCACAAAACTAAAACAAAAATTAGAAACATCATATACCACTGAATATAAAGTAACAAACATAATATTGAAATGCAAAATAAGGAAACATGGGTAAAGATCTTTTATACTTACAAGAAGTTCGTTTTTGTCTTTTATGTGCTGAGGTATCTTCTTTCTACAAGAACCAGCAGTAGTCACCAATCATTGCTGGGTCCCATGTGATTTGGTATCTCTCTTCCAGGATTCGGGTATCCTGGTGAAATATTTCTCCTTGCTCATCACTGAGAGCTTGAGATGCGAGTGCAGGAAATGGATCTTCAAAGACATTTGGAAGTCAAGATTTTCATAGTTTTTGAATGATGTTGAATGAGCTGATGGTAGTTTTCCTCTTTGTGATTCTCCAGAAAACCCTGGATCACAGACGTGAAGGATTTCATGCAGCTCTCTCCTTCATATTCAGTTTTTCTTTGAAGACCGTATGATTCAGTAGCTTCCTGATCTGAGAACCAACAAAGATCCCTTCTTTGAATTTGGCATCATTTAGGTTTGGAAATTTTTCCTTCAAGTGCAGAAACCCTTTATCAATTTTGTCCATAGCCTATACGAAGTTTTTCATAAGCCCCAGTATGATGTGTAGTGGTGGGAGCAGAACATCAGAGGGGTCAACTAGAGGCTTATACCTCAAATTACTCTTTCCAGGAATAAAAACGTCTCACTTTGCCCAGTCTTTTGTTTTGTAGTATTCCTTTCTGGCCCTACAGTCCTACAAACACAGAAAACAACAAAATTTTGTGATGCCTCCTTGAAGCCAAAGAGATATGGCTTTTAGGTCACCACATATTGTCCACTTAAACTGGTCATTTTATAGCAGTGAGTATTTTTTCCATGCTTTCATGAGTTTCCTTCATTCCCACAGCATACATCACTGGAATGGAAGGTTTTTGGTTTACTTTATGCAAAAGGACAGCTTTTAAGCTGAATTTTGAAACATATATTAAATAGACACCATTCCTTAGGGTTTTGAGTTGTTCCAATCAGCCCTGAAATTAGCCCTGTGCAGAAACACAAACCATTTCACATCTTGTAATACGCAGATAAAGCCAAATTTCTCTTTCTGAACAGAGAAACTCTGGTACCCTTGACCAGAAGATTCCACTCTTGAAGTCTTGAACCTAAAACCTCATCTTGTTGTTTGTAAACTCCTAGGTCTCAAACAATATTTAGTTCATTTTGCGGAATCAGATGAGGCTCATCTAACCTTTTAGGGGTGTATTGTAACGCTCCAAAGATTTAAATACTATTGAAATTTTGGACCCTTTGTCTGATCCAATATTTATTCAAGCTCCGGATAGCTGAAGTCGGGTGCCAGGCAATAATTAACAAATTGCCAAATAAAGTTCAATTAGGGTTCGAATACCAGCAAGCGTTACTTAGTGAGCAAGAATTCAAAAATTAAATGATTGTCAATATAAAAATATATAATCAAATCTTATCAGATAACATTGCTCAAGAGAAAAAATAGCAAATATTCAAAAAAGTTTCTATAACAAACAAGTTTATTTCCAAAAAATTATTTTTAAATACTCACCAACTGCAATGAAAATGTCATCTACATCATCACTACACCAACTAACTTCTGTGACACTACTAACTGACAACTAACAAACACCAACTCCTGTGACTACTTCCAACTCTTTACAACTCTAACTCTCTGTGACTACATGTCACGGTTATAACAAGTGTACAGGTTGCACAGGTAAAGACATTTGCATAAAATGACGAGCGCGCAAGCTATGATGCAAGAGGGAGCGTGTCCTTTTACACACATGCTTTAGCGGGTGACAATCGAAAGTTCGGAGTTGACATGCGCAGCTCCTATGCTGTTGGAAACGAGCACTGTGATGCCAAAAATGAAATTAAAATCCCCAAAATGATAAATATAACGTAAATTAAGCAAAACTGGTTAAGGTAAAGTAAAAGTGAATGAGGGGGCATCACAGTATGTTGTATCAAGATTTGTATGTGCCTCAAAATCTTCTTCTGATGAATGTGAATCAGTCTCTTCCCAGTTGGTTGGAGGTGTTGGTATAGAAAGATCGTTTCCATGAAGAAGTTCTAAGAAGAACCCTAAGAACTGGCCTTATGGCTGAAGGCACATTTGGATATTGTGTTTTGCTTTTATCCTTTTTAGAAAGCTCAACACTGTAGTTAAATAATAATAGTAATCATGCAAGTGATAGTTGGTTCATGCCAACCACTGGAGCTACAAAGGGCATGGATCTTATCTTACCTTTTAACCATTCACTCAGGCCAAATAAACACAAAATGCAGCACACATGTGGAGCCCATGTTTTGTCCAGATCTCCAACACGACATACAAAATACAAATTATAGGCTTTCTTCACAATCTTTGTCAATGAATGACCCTGGGATTTTAAAATATAATTTCCACACACATAACAAAACTTATCTGGCACATTAACACATCTGCAACGCTGCTTTTGTGCTATTTAAACGCCAAAATTCACTCTTAAATGTACAGCATGTGTTCCTTCTACAATGAAAACAGCAAGAATGGCGGTCTGAGGTTAAGTTACATGTTTTCTCCCACTTGGCAATCAGTGTTGCCAGCCACAAAAAGTGAAATATCTAGTATCCTCCCAGTTGCCTGAAGCTGTTGATATAGGAAAATCTTAAGGAGTCAAAATGACCAATAACATAAAAACATGATGTTCTAGTCATTTTTTAAGGACAGATCTGAAATCAGCACCTGAAAAATAGGTAAAGGCAGCTACAATTGTTTATTTTATAAAAACCTTGTAAACCATTATTATTTGGGATTTCATCATCATCATCCTCCTCAAGCAGCCATGGGCTACGGAGGTCCAACCAGACCGTGCAATTTAGTTCTCCAAGCAAGTCTATCCTGAACTACATCTACTGCATCTGGCCACTGCACACCAATTCTAACAAGGTCCTGTTTGACATTGTCTGTCCACCGCATCCTAGGTCTCCCCTTCTTTCTGAGGCCTTTAGGCACACTGTTCATAACCCTATTCGCCAATCTATAATTATTCATACGGGCAACATGGCCAAACCAATGGAGTCTCTCTCTGCACAATATGCTGCTTAAAGGAGGTTGCAAACTCCTTTGCCTAATCTCATCATTAGTTACAAAGTTGAACCATCTAATGCCCAAGATACAGCGTAAGCATCTGGAATCAAAAGCATCTAGTTTCCTGTTATCTTGTTTACAAAGTGTCCAAGTTTCACTACCATAACTAACCCTAGAAAGAACCAAACTATTATACAGTCTAATTTTAGTCTTTAGGTGTATACGCCTATTTTTCCACACTCTCCATAGGTTCTTAAAAGTCCCGGCAGCAATCCCTATTCGTCTGTTAATCTCATGCCGCACATCACCATTATCTGTTACATAGCTCCCAAGATAATTAAACTGTGACACCTGCTCAAGACTGCAACCATTCAGATTAACTGAATCACAGCCTGCCTGACCAATTTTCATCACTTTAGTTTTCTCTCTGTTTATAACCAAACCTACTCTACTACCAGTCTCATCAACAGCTCGAATGAAAGAGTTCATCTCATCAACATCATTTGCCAAAAGGGCTAAATCATCAGCATAATCTAAATCAGAAATTTTTGTATCTCCAGCCCATTTAAGGCCAAAATCTTTCCCTTGAAGTGAATTTCGCATAACATAATCAATAACCAAGCTAAAGAGAAAAGGAGACAAAATGCACTCTTGTCGAACACCAGAAGTAATGCTAAACCAATTGCTACAAGCCTTACCAACTCTCACACACGACTCAGTGTTATTATAGAGAGCTTTCATAATGTTAACTAACTTGTCTGGTATACCATATGATCTCACAATCAACCACAAATTATGACGATCAACAGAGTCGAAAGCCTTTTTGAAATCAACAAAGCTAGCAACCAAAGGTTTCTGAAACTCTAAACATTTCTCAAGAATCTGCCTAAGTGAAAATATCTGATCCACACATCCCCTACCACTTCTGAATCCACATTGCTCATCACGCAATTGACTGTCAACCAGATTCTTAATTCTATTAAGCACAATCATGGAAAGAACTTTACCTGGAACAGAGAGTAGGCTGATACCCCTATAGTTATCACAAGAACTGCGATCACCCTTTTTGAAAATAGGGATAACAATAGCTCTGGTAAAATCCTTAGGAACCATGCCTTTATCATAAAAGATATTCAGAATTTCAGTCATCCAAGTGGTAACCGAAACATTCCCAGCTCTAAGCATTTCCGTAGTAATTTCATCTACCCCTGGGATTTATGAAGTTTAAGTTTAGAAACAGCCAAAAGAACTTCAGATTGTGTTATAGGGCCAACATTAAAGCCATCAATGCATCTATCATCATTGCAAACAATGGGAGTAGAAAGAACTAACTACATTGTTTAGAACATCACTGAAATGCTCAGCCCACCTAGCCATGACAGAATCCTCCCCTTCTATAACCTTACCTTGTTTATCCTTCAATCCTTGTATCCCTGTCCGCTTTCTACCACACAAAACATTAACTATCTGGTACAGCTCTCTGCTGTTGTGCTGTCTAACTGCTTCCTCGGCTTTGTCAGCCAAACCATCAAGCCAAAGATTCTTATCAGCAGCTAACTGATCCTTTACAAGTTTATTAAGGTCTCTGTAATGCTTTCTATTAGGACTAGTAGGGTATTGATTAAGGGCATTCCTGCAGTTCTTTCTTTCCGAAATAAGCTCAAGTGCCTTATCACTCAGATAATTTTGCCTCTTCTGCTCCTTTTTTCCTAAAAGAATACTGTTAGTGTCCAAAAACGCCTGTTTAAAATGATCCCATTCTTCCTCAACTTCAGTAGTAAACAAACCATGACTGTCATAATGACTAAGTAACCTATCATGGTAAGCTTTGGCTATAACTGGATCTTTCAGAGCTTCAGTATTAAAAGTAAATTTTTTAACCCTAGCACAACACTTTTTAAGTTTAAGTTGCAACACACTTTTAACAAGGTAATGGTCAGATCCAATTTCAGCTCCCCTATATGCTCTGGTATTCCTAACAGAACTAGCCCATTTGCTGTTAATTAATATGTAATCAATCATATTCTTATGCAGCCCATCAGGTGAAACCCATGTGTACTTATGTATGTCGCGGTGTTTGTAATAAGTGTTAGTTATTCTGAATCCATTGAGTTCACTTACCTGTAGGAGACGTTGCCCATTGCCATTGCAGCTACCAATACCAAAAGGGCCTATTACTCCTCCCCAAAGGTCAGAGTCAGTACCAACTTTGGCATTGAAGTCACCAAGAACAAGGGTAATATCTCCTTTCTTGACAGAATTCAAAATATCCTGAAGTTGTTCATAAAACCTATCCTTCTCATCCTCATCGGCATCCTCAGTGGGGGCATAACAGCAGATAACATTCAAGTCTTTAATGCTTGTCTGAAATTTTGCTGTAAGAAACCTTTCATTAATGCACTCATATCCTAGAAGAGCATCACTAGCGTGTCTGCTGAGAAGCAGACCCACGCCTTGGTGATGCTTATTGTCGTCCCTACCTGAAAAGAGAAATTTAAGATTATTTTTAAGAATCTGACCTTTATCTGTCCATCTGGTCTCTTGCAAGCCGAGAATATCTAAATTATAACGGTTGAATTCATGTGTGAGGACATCAAGAGAAAAAGCTCTGTGCAGAGTCCTCACATTCCAACTACCTATGGAGAGAAAATGGTTAGTGGGATGTTTAAAGAAACTATGTTTATTGAGAGAGGGAATGCCGACAATATCAAACAGCCCCCTAATCGCAGACATGGAGCAAAGACCCGTTCCCCCACTACTAAAGGCTGAAGCCATCTACACTGGAAGACTTCCTCCAATGTAGAATTTGACGATGCCAATAGAAGCAAAGAGTTCAGGTGCCTGCGATGACCTCTGCTCAGGATTATCCACCAGCTGATAAACATATCCTGTGAATCTATTCACTTGGGGCTGTCAACCCACAAACAAAGAGAAAACACAGCGGAAGATTTTCCCTCCACAGAAGCCCACCAGTGCAGCAAAATCAGGATCCATAATCAAGCTCAGAGCCATATATTCTCCAGTCCAGTAGGTTTATATGGTCAGCACCAGGACCCTGTGTGGTTGACCACTCCTCAGCAGGGTAGAAAAAAAAGAAAAGTAGCCATAGTTGTCCAGATCAGTAGGCCACACTAATCTGGCAGCCCTCCCCTTCCGTTCACTTCCACAAGAGAGTATCTCTTTTGAAAGTTACTAACGGTCAACACCACGAGAAGGCGGGGTCGGACATTAGGTGCTAGGCCTGGCCGGTTCTATGCATCATCACAGGGGATTGGTGCATAGCTCTCCTTCCAGTGACTACCTAGCTACCATTTACAGACCAGTTTGGGATTTACTAATCTACTATCTACTATCAAGCTATTTTTTGTAACAGGATGATGACGAGTGCAGAGGAAAAATTGTCTTGAGCCAGGTGGGATCTGAACTCATGACCTCCTGATGACATGTCAGGTGCTCTGACCACTGAAGCAGTGGCTGCTGACTAATCTCTCCTCTATTTCTGATGTTATGCTATATACCATGTGGTCAATCAATGTCCTTTGAGTGCATTTGGGGAATCTATTTCTTCAGATCCATCCCAGTCATGTGCACATGATCAGCCATGCTACAAGAGCCTCCTGGTTGATATTTTTTTTGTGAGCAAATTGGAATTTGTGTCACCTCTGGTATAATCAGTAGTACCTTGTATTTAAGTATTAAGAGTTAAATGAATTCACAAAATCATTGTTGATTTACTGAGTATCTACCTACTATCAAACTGTTTCTTGTAACAGGATGAAGATGAGTGTAGCAGAAAAATTGTCTTGAACCAGGTGGGATCTGAACCCATCTGGTCCAAGCACTGACATGTCATCCATCAGGAGGTGTGGGTTCAGATCCTACCTGGCTCAAGGTAATTTTCCCTCTGCACTCATTTTCATCCTGTTACAAAAAACAGTTGGTAGTGGACAGATACTCGGTAAGTCAATAATTATTTGTCTAAATACAAAGTACTATTGATTATACCAGAGGTGAGACAAATTCCAATTTGCTCAAAAAAAACTCGGCCAGGAGGCTCTTGTAGCATGGCTGGCGTGTGCACCTGATTGGGATGGTTCCAAAGAAAGAGTACTGAAATGCACTCAAAAGACAGTGACTGACTAGATGGTATATAGCATAACATCAGCAATGGAGGAGAGATTGATCAGTGGCCAGTAGCTCAGTAGTCAGAGCATCTGAGATTGTGGGTTCAGTTCTGATCTGGTTCAAGACAATGTTTCTCCTGCACTCATCTTCATCCTGTTACAAAAAACAGCTTGATAGTGGATAGATACTCAGTAAATCAATGCTGTGTTGTGAATTCATTTGTCTAAACACAAGGTACTACTTATTATTTGGTAATTTTTTCTTTGAACCTCTACTGATTCTATTTTCCATTAGCTCAAGTTGCCACCAGCAACTATTTTGGATTGATGGCTGCTAAACACTCAATCAAGGTCACAAATGCTTTGCATTATCAGCAACACACTTATGCAAATGTAGCTCAAGGAAGTGTTTGTAGGCACGGGTCAGCATTTAAGCCAGTGTCAGACAAGTAGAAGTTAGTTGTAATTTGAGTAGCTAAAAGTTTTAATAGTGGAGTTAGTGAGGTTTTAGCAGCTGGAGTTAGTGAGAGTTTTAGCAGTTTAGAGGAATTGAATTGTTAGGCGAGGATTTGGTGTTTTATGCAATTTGACCTGTATATTTAGTGAGTTAGTGCTTAGCACACTTAGCTACTGATCAAAGGAACCTGGGTTCAAGCCTGGTGGAAAGCATGGATGTTTGTGCTGTCTTTCTTCTGTTGAGGTCCTGCAATCCACAGACTTACTAGGGAATATTAAATTGACAGGCTCATGTCAGACCTCTGTGGCAAGCAGCTGCTTGTGGTTATTTATTCATTATTATTAAACTCAATAAATGTTTTATTTTTACTTATGTTTTTGACTTCTATCTTGGAGAGTTCACAAGTTTAGGTGAAATATTACCATTTACATTTCAGAACCACAAAACCCCTCAATATTTTGCAAGTGAATTATTGCCTGGTGCCTGAAACCCTGAGTATCTGGCAGTTGAGATATCAATATTTGAGAGTGTTACAAAGTGGTAAAATTTATGGTGCTCTGAAACAGGGACTAAGTTTTTGTTGCATATCTGAATCTCTTGAAAGTCACTGTAAGAGATAAAATCAGATTTGATTCCCAGATTGGGATTTTGAGAACAAATAGATCATTGTTACAATATAAAAATATTACTGAAATTTTGAGCAGTTTGATGTGTTAAACTTTTTTTGTGGAGTTCAACATTTTGAGCTTTTAAAATTTTTATGTGCTAAGAAAAAATTTAGATTTTTGGAATTATAAGTGTTTGTTAAGTAACACGATTGTCCAAATTTCATAAGTTTTTTAGAGCTCATTAGTTGTTAGTGAATTTAGATTTAATGGCAGATTAAGCCACCATTGTTGAGAAAGAAGCTTGATATAGTATTGGGCCAAAGGTACTGAACATTTCAGTACTGCTACTGCTGAATTAAATAAATATTGTATCTATTGTATTTTGGAGTGATTGAAAAGTGTCTGGACACAAAGTTTAGATATTTGTACTGTTGCTGAGTGTTAAGAACACTCATTACAATATAGTTGCTGTAAGCAATATTTGAGTGAAAGGTTATTTTAGTGATTAGCTGTTTCACAGTACCTCCAAGCACTGCTCAAGGAAAAAAATGTCTAAATTTTCTAAAAAAGTCAAAAATTTTGCAGATTTTTAACATCTGCCACAAATTTAGTTGACTCTGTCATCTAACATTACTAAGAGTAATTGGGAAGTTTGCAGGAATACTAATAGAGGCAGAAGTTCTATTTCTACAGGCTCTTTCTATTCTCATGTATGGTTAGTTGCTCGTGCAAATTCAATTTTTTTTTGCATATGCGGGTTGGGTTGTTTTACTTCTGAGCGGCACTTTTTTGCACACCATGGGCCAAATGGCCAGGTCACATAGACCCCGAAGGCTCAGAGAAGGTTGGGGGAGGGGACCCACTGGAACAGCTGTTGGGAGACAGATGGTAGCTTCCCGTCAAGGCCATCCAGCGTGTTCTTTAACGTGCACAGAGTATGGCTCTCCCGCACATGGGGTGGCTTAACGTCCCATCCGAGGGACGGTGGCCTTTCCTAACCCATTGGTGTCCCCTGCTGACCGTGGGCAGGTCTGGGAACTTTGCGGAGATAAATCTCAACGCTGACCCAGCTGGGACTCGAACCTGGAAACTACAGACTACGAGCCTGGCGCACTACCGACTGAGCCACCCCCGCCCCCTTTTGCATATGCGAAGAAGCTAGAATTTTAAAATTTTGGAAGTCTGGGATGGCTTGTTTTTGCTGGCCAATTTGGGTTAGGGCAGTATTTTTTATTATTGAATGTCTTTTTGGTGTTCTTTCATTCTTATGGTTGCAGAGCATTTGGTTTTACCATAGTATGGTTGGGATTCATTACCTTTATGGTAGAGTAAAATGGGATCTTATAAACGCCACCGATTTTCTTTTTAGGATCTCTATCTTAACATATTAAAAATGTTACTTGTTGCTTTCATTGGAACTTTAAAATTATATGGTTTTAATATACTCCTCAGTGCTTTCCCCAGGCATGGGATAGGAAATATACACTAGAAGTATATTTATTTTTAGCAGCTTGCCTTTGTGGTGGTGTTATTTGTGAATTTTTGAGATTGGCTTCTGTATTGATACATTTGGCTTCATATTTGGCTCTTGTAAATGATGGCTGTTGGGTATCCTGCTTTCTGTGTTGTAGTAAAAATGAGTTGTCGTTCTCGTGTCTGGCCAGTTCAGGTGGTGGCATGTTGCAAATTTCATAAAAAGGCTGTATATAAGGTTCCTTTTTCTGTTCCACAGGACGTGAATTATATGGAATGAATTGCAAAGGGGCAGATGGCTTATGGTAAACTTTTATGTTTATTTTATTGTCTTTCCATTGTAATTTAATATCCAGGAAAGATAATTGATTTTCTTTTAATTCTGCAGAGAAGTTGACACTATTGAAGTCATTTACAATTTTTTCGATGTCATGGTGTGTATGCTACATGATTATAGTGTCAATGACATAAGCTCACTGGTCAAAAAAGTAGTCATCTCCTGCCATAAGAGGTGTTCGACAGCAACAGAGGGCACATTAGTAATAAATGCATCCTACAAATAGCTGTGCCATGCGCTATGGGGTTCATACAGTAACAAGAAGTGGTTGTGTGCCATGTGTATGTTAGTCGCTACATGAAACATGGGTCGCGCCAAAGATGTGAATGAGTGGTAAAAAGGTGTTATTGCATTTGGCCAAGCCAAAGGGCATAGTGTGCAATAAGTTGCTGCCTTTGCAGGTGTGTCGAAATGTACTGTCCAAAGTTTCTTCCAGCAGTGGCGTACATCACAGTGCTCTGTTAATCGTGACCAGAACTGTGGCAGAAAGACTGAGCTCACCAATAGAGACCGCTGCAGTGTCACGCACTGTTAGGGAAAAAAAACGCTTTGCAACAAGGCAGGAATTGCTCCAGTCAGTCAATGCAGGCCTAAAACAAGCTATTTCTGAACAAACACTCCAAAAGGAACTGCGTGTCATGGATATCTGGAGCAGATTATCACAGAAGAGAACCATGTTAACAGCTCTGCACAAGACTGCATGGTTACAGTGGGCACGGTGCCACAAAGACTGGACTGTTGACTCTTCGAAGCATGTGATCTGGTCGGATGAGTCACGTTTTTGCTTGTACTAGAATGATGCGAGATGACGAGTACACATAAGCTGCATGAAGCCTTCCATGCGGAATGTGTGCAAGGTTCTGTTCAAGCTGGATGAGGCTCTGTGATGTTCCGGGGGGGGTTTTCACATGAGGAAATGGGTCCTATGGTTGTGGTAACGTCACACTTGAACCAGAAGGGCTATATGGACTACTGGATGACCACATGTTGCCTTTTGTGCAGCATCTCCACGGTGAACACCAGAAGTCAAAATCCCCGGATTTGAATCCCATAGAAAACTTATGGGACTATTTGGGGCAATGGTGAAGCACCGTCCCACCATCTGGACGAACTGCAGGATTTTGCTGCTGGAAGAGTGGATGAAAATTGATGTGAACTACATCCGCACACTGGCGGCATCCATGCCGACAGGATTTCGGCTGTTCTTCGGTAGCACGGAGACATTATGTGCTATTAGTTGACATTCAGTCAGGGGTGACTAATTTTTTGTCTGATGAGCTTACCTTCCACAGTATGGCAATGGAGTAGAGATTGCATGGATAAATGTTCTCTATATGGCATATGACAACTTCTGCCAGGAGCCCAGAAAGTGGGAAACCTATTAGGACTCCATTCTTCTTTTGGTATATTTCTTCATTTAGAGTATAAAAACTGTTTTCAGTGATTAGCTTCAGAGCATTTAGGATATCTCAAGTTTTAGTTTATCAATATTCTGTGCACAAGTTATGTCATTTTTTTTTTATTAGATCAAGAGTGTCTTGTAGAGGTGTACTGAGGTATAGTCTGTAAATGGTAGCTAGGTAGTCACTGGAAGGAGAGCTATGCACCAATCCCCTGTGATGATGCATAGAATTGGCCAGGCCTAGCACCTAATGTCCGACTAAACCTTCTCGTGGTGAAGGCCGTTAATACCTTTCAAAAGAGATACTCTCTTGTGGAAGTGAATGGAAGGGGAGAGATGCCAGATTAGTGTGGCCTTCAAATCTGGACAACTATGGCTACTTTTTATTTTCTAGCCTGCTGAGGAGTGGTCAACTAAACAGGGCCCTGGTGCTGACCATATAAACCTACTTGACTGAAATATGGCTCTGAACTTGATTATGGATCCTGAATTTGCTGCACTGGTGGGCTTTAGTGGAGGGAAAATCTTCCGCCGTGTTTTCTGTTTGTGGGTTGACAGCACCAAGTGAATAGATTCACAGGATATGTTTTATAAACTGGTGGATAATACAGAGAGCAGAGGTCATCGCAGGCACCTAAACTCTTTGCTTCTACTGGCATCGTCAAATTCTACATTGGAGGAAGAATTTCAGTGTAGAAGGCTTTAGCCTTTAGTGGTGGGGAACAGGTCTTTGCCCCATGTAGGGGGATGTTTGATATTGTCGGCATTCCCTCATTCAAAAAACAGTTTCTTTAAACATCCCACTAACCATTTTCTCTCCATAGGTAGTTGGAACATGAGGACTCTGCACAGACCTTATTCTGTTGATGCCCTCACACAAGAATTCCACCGTTATAATTTAGATATTCTCAGCTTACAAGAGACCAGATGACAGGTAAAAGTGAGATACTTAAAAATAATCTTAAATTTCTCCTTTCAGGGAGGGAAGACAATAAACATCACCAAGGCGTGGGTCTGCTTCTCACTAGTGATGCTCTTCTAGGATATGAGTGCATTAATGAAAGGTTTCTTACAGCAAAAATTTCAGACTAGCATTAAAGACTTGAATGTTATCTGCTGTTATGCCCCCACTGAGGATGCCGATGAGGATGAGAAGGATAGGTTTTATGAACAACTTCAGGATATTTTGAATTCTGTCAAGAAAGGAGATATCACCCTTGTTCTAGGGGACTTCAATGCCAAAGTTGGTACTGACTCTGATCTTTGAGGAGGAGTGATAGACCCTTTTGGTATTGGTAGCTGCAATGCAAATGGCTAACGTCTCCTACAGGTAAGTAAACTCAATGGTTTTAGAATAACACTTATTACAAACACCGTGATATAAATAAGTACACATGGGTTTCACCTGAAGGGCTGCATAAGAATACGATTGATTACATATTAATTAACGGGAAATGGGCTAGTTCTGTTAGGAATACCAGGGCATATAAGGGAGCTGAAATTGGATCTGACCATTACCTTGTTAAAAGTGTCTTGCAACTTAAACTTAAGAAGTGTTGTGCTAAGGTTAAAAAATTTACCTTTAATTCTGAAGCTCTGAAAGACTCAGTTATACCAAAAGCTTACCATGATAGGTTATTTAGTCATTATGACAGTCATGGTTTGTTTACTACCAAAGTTGAGGAAGAATGGGACCATTTTAAACAGGCTTTTCTTGAAACTAACAGTACTCTATAAGGAAAAAAGGAACAGAGTGTGATGGCCACCCATTCACTTTTCCTTAACCAGTTTTACTTTATTTATGCTATATTTATCATTTTGGGGATTATTTCAGTTGGACTAATCACAATTCTTCCTTCTGAACCGCTAAAGGAGTTGCACATGCGCAACTCCGACTTTTGATTGAGAGCTGCTAATGCATGTGTTTAGGACATGTTCCCTCTTACGTCATTGCTAGCATGCATTTAGGACACGCCCCCTCTTCCATCATAGCTAACGTGTGGTTAGGACAACCCCCCTCTTGCATCATAGCTAGCATGTGTTTAGGGCACACACCCTTGTATCATAGCTAGCATGCGTTTAGAGCATGCTCCCTATTGCGTCATAGCTGACATGACATCATCAGATTATGCAAAATGTTTTTCCCAGTATGCAACAGACACATGCCAGTTTGTACGCCATATGTATCTAAGTAATGTTAGGTCACAGAGTAGGGGCAGGGGTGGCTCAGTCGGTAGCGCGCCAGGCTCGTAATCTGTAGTTCCCAGGTTTGAGTCCCAGCTGGGTCAGCGTTGAGATTTATCTCCGCAAAATTTCCCCGCCCTGCCCACGGTCAGTAGGGGACACCGATGGGCTTGGAAAGGCCGCCGTCCGTCGGATGGGACGTTAAGCCATGGCCCCATGTGCGGGAGAGCCATACTCTGTGCACGTTAAAGAACACGCTGGATGGCCTTGACGGGAGGATACCATCTGTCTCCCAACAGCTGTTAAAGTGGGTCCCCTCCCCCAACCTTCTCTGAGCCGTCGGGGTACATGTGACCTGGCCATTTAGCCCATGGTGTGCAAAAAAGTGCCGCTCAGAGGTAAAACAACCCAACCCAAGTCACAGAGTCAATGGAGTAAGAGTCAGTATGGAGTTAGGAAGGTGATGAAGTAGGAAGACATTAGTAGTCAGTTTTTGTGAGTCGTACTTAAAGACGGAGTTTTTCTTAGTTACTCTGACTTTTGTATTCATCAGCTGAATTGGAGAGTCTTTGAATTTTTTGGAACGAACTTTTGCATTCTTTTCATCTTGAGCAATGATTAGTAATTTTGATTTAGCTATTACAATCTCTTTTGAATTCTTGCTTGAGAAGTAATCATCATCATCATCCTCAAGCAGCCATGGGCTACGGAGGTCCAACCAGACCGTGCAATTTAGTTCTCCAAGCAAGTCTATCCTGAGCTACATCTACTGCATCTGGCCACTGCACACCAATTCTAACAAGGTCCTGTTTGACATTGTCTGCCCACCGCATCCTAGGTCTCCCCTTCTTTCTGAGGCCTTTAGGCACACTGTTCATAACCCTATTCGCCAATCTATAATTATTCATACGGGAAACATGGCCAAACCAACGGAGTCTCTCTCTGCACAATATGCTGCTTAAAGGAGGTTGCAAACTCCTTTGCCTAACCTCATCATTAGTTACAAAGTTGAACCACCTAATGCCCAAGATACTGCGTAAGCATCTGGAATCAAAAGCATCTAGTTTCCTGTTATCTTGTTTACAAAGTGTCCAAGTTTCACTACCATAACTAACCCTAGAAAGAACCAAACTATTATACAGTCTAATTTTAGTCTTTAGGTGTATACGCCTATTTCTAGACACTCTCCATAGGTTCTTAAAAGTCCCGGCAGCAATCCCTATTCGTCTGTTAATCTCATGCCGCACATCACCATTATCTGTTACATAGCTCCCAAGATAATTAAACTGTGACACCTGCTCAAGACTGCAACCATTCAGATTAACTGAATCACAGCCTGCCTGACCAATTTTCATCACTTTAGTTTTCTCTCTGTTTATAACCACACCTACTCTATTACCAGTCTCATCAACAGCTCGAATGAAAGAGTTCATCTCATCAACATCATTTGCCAAAAGGGCTAAATCATCAGCATAATCTAAATCAGAAATTTTCGTATCTCCAGCCCATTTAAGCCCAAAATCTTTCCCTTGAAGTAAATTTCGCATAACATAATCAATAACCAAGCTAAAGAGAAAAGGAGACAAAATGCACCCTTGTCGAACACAAGAAGTAATGCTAAACCAATTGCTACAAGCCTTACCAACTCTCACACACGACTCAGTGTTATTATAGAGAGCTTTCATAATGTTAACTAACTTGTCAGGTATACCATATGATCTCACAATCAACCACAAATTATGACGATCAACAGAGTCGAAAGCCTTTTTGAAGTCAACAAAGCTAGCAACCAAAGGTTTCTGAAACTCTAAACATTTCTCAAGAATCTGCCTAAGTGAAAATATCTGATCCACACATCCCCTACCACTTCTGAATCCACATTGCTCATCACGCAATTGACTGTCAACCAGATTCTTAATTCTATTAAGCACAATCATGGAAAGAACTTTACCTGGAACAGAGAGTAGGCTGATACCCCTATAGTTATCACAAGAACTGCGATCACCTTTTTTGAAAATAGGGATAACAATAGCTCTGGTAAAATCCTTAGGAACCATGCCTTTATAATAAAAGATATTCAGAATTTCAGTCATCCAAGTGGTAACCGAAACATTCCCAGCTCTAAGCATTTCCGTAGTAATTTCATCTACCCCTGGGGATTTATGAAGTTTAAGTTTAGAAACAGCCAAAATAACTTCAGATTGTGTTATAGGGCCAACATTAAAGCCACCAATGCATCTATCATCATTGCAAACAATGGGAGTAGAACTAACTACATTGTTTAGAACATCACTGAAATGCTCAGCCCACCTAGCCATGACAGAATCCTCCCCTTCTATAACCTTACCTTGTTTATCCTTCAATCCTTGTATGCCTGTCCGTTTTCTACCACACAAAACATTAACTATCTGGTACAGCTCTCTGCTGTTGTGCTGTCTAACTGCTTCCTCGGCTTTGTCAGCCAAACCATCAAGCCAAAGATTCTTATCAGCAGCTAACTGATCTTTTACACGTTTATTAAGGTCTCTGTAATGCTGTCTATTAGTACTAGTAGGGTGTTGATTAAGGACATTCCTGCAGTTCTTTCTTTCCGAAATAAGCTCAAGTGCCTTATCACTCAGATAATTTTGCCTCTTCTGCTCCTTTTTTCCTAAAAGAGTACTGTTAGTGTCCAAAAAAGCCTGTTTAAAATGATCCCATTCTTCCTCAACTTCAGTAGTAAGCAAACCATGACTGTCATAATGACTAAGTAACCTATCATGGTAAGCTTTGGCTATAACTGGATCTTTCAGAGCTTCAGTATTAAAAGTAAATTTTTTAACCCTAGCACAACACTTTTTAAGTTTAAGTTGCAACACACTTTTAACAAGGTAATGGTCAGATCCAATTTCAGCTCCCCTATATGCCCTGGTATTCCTAACAGAACCCATTTGCTGTTAATTAATATGTAATCAATCATATTCTTATGCAGCCCATCAGGTGAAACCCATGTGTACTTATGTATGTCACGGTGTTTGTAATAAGTGTTAGTTATTCTGAATCCATTGAGTTTACTTACCTGTAGGAGATGTTGCCCATTGCCATTGCAGCTACCAATACCAAAAGGGCCTATTACTCCTCCCCAAAGGTCAGAGTCAGTACCAACTTTGGCATTGAAGTCACCAAGAACAAGGGTAATATCTCCTTTCTTGACAGAATTCAAAATATCCTGAAGTTGTTCATAAAACCTATCCTTCTCATCCTCATCGGCATCCTCAGTGGGGGCATAACAGCAGATAACATTCAAGTCTTTAACGCTTGTCTGAAATTTTGCTGTAAGAAACCTTTCATTAATGCACTCATATCCTAGAAGAGCATCGCTAGCGTGTCTGCTGAGAAGCAGACCCACGCCTTGGTGATGCTTATTGTCATCCCTCCCTGAAAAGAGAAATTTAAGATTATTTTAAAGAATCTGACCTTTATCTGTCCATCTGGTCTCTTGCAAGCCGAGAATATCTAAATTATAACGGTGGAATTCATGTGTGAGGACATCAAGAGAAAAAGCTCTGTGCAGAGTCCTCACATTCCAACTACCTAAGGAGAGAAAATGGTTAGTGGGATGTTTAAAGAAACTATGTTTATTGAGAGAGGGAATGCCGACAATAACAAACAGCCCCCTAATCGCAGACATGGGGCAAAGACCCGTTCCCCCACTACTAAAGGCTGAAGCCATCTACACTGGAAGACTTCCTCCAATGTAGAATTTGACGATGCCAATAGAAGCAAAGAGTTCAGGTGCCTGCGATGACTTCTGCTCAGGATTATCCACCAGCTGATAAACATATCCTGTGAATCTATACGCCTATTTCTAGACACTCTCCATAGGTTCTTAAAAGTCCCGGCAGCAATCCCTATTCGCCTGTTAATCTCATTCCACACATCACCATTATCAGTTACATAGCTCCCAAGGAAATTAAACTGTGACACCTGCTCAAGACTGCAACCATTCAGATTTACTGAATCACAGCCTGCCTGACCAATTTTCATCACTTTAGTTTTCTCTCTGTTTATAACCAAACCTACTCTACTACCAGTCTCATCAACATCATTTGCCAAAAGGGCTAAATCATCAGCATAATCTAAATCCGAAATTTTCGTATCTCCAGCCCATTTAAGGCCAAAATCTTTCCCTTGAAGTGAATTTCGTATAACATAATCAATAACCTAGCTAAAGAGAAAAGGAGACAAAATGCACCCTTGTTGAACACCAGAAGTAATGCTAAACCAATTGCTACAAGCCTTACCAACTCTCACACACGACTCAGTGTTATTATAGAGAGCTTTCATTATGTTAACTAAATTGTCTGGTATACCATATGATCTCACAATCAACCACAAATTATGACGATCAACAGAGTCGAAAGCCTTTTTGAAATCAACAAAGCTAGCAACCAAAGGTTTCTGAAACTCTAAACATTTCTCAAGAATCTGCCTAAGTGAAAATGTCTGATCCACACATCACCTACCACTTCTGAATCCACATTGCTCATCACGCAATTGCCTGTCAACCAGATTCTTAATTCTATTAAGCACAATCATGGAAAGAACTTTCCCTGGAACAGGGAGTAGGCTGATACCCCTATAGTTATCACAAGAACTGCGATCACCTTTTTTGAAAATAGGGATAACAATAGCTCTGGTAAAATCCTTAGGAACCATGCCTTTATCATAAAAGATATTCAGAATTTCAGTCATCCAAGTGGTAACCGAAACATTCCCAGCTCTAAGCATTTCGGTAGTAATTTCATCTACCCCTGGGGATTTATGTAGTTTAAGTTTAGAAACAGCCACAATAACTTCCGATTGTGTTATAGGGCCAACATTAAAGCCACCAATGCATCTATCATCATTGCAAACAATGGGAGTAGAACTATTGGTTGGTTGGTTGTTTGGGGTTTTTTGGTGCAATAGCAACTAAGGCTATATTGCGCCAAACAAATGATAAAAAGGGTAAAAGACATGGAACCCACAACCAAATTTAAAAGAGACACAAATAACACAGCATAAAAACGAGATGTATGAAGTAAAAAGAGTAAAAGAGAGCAAGTGTAAAATCAACAAGTAGAAAATCAACAATAACAATGGGTGTATAGGACCCATGTAAAAAACAACAGGTAAAACACAGGTAGAAAACCAGTAAAAATCATAAATAATTCATAAACGAGTAAAATAACCGGCAAAGCGTAAAAAGTCGAAAACAGTAGTTAAAAGTGAATCATCAAATAAAAGATGTCCGAGTGTAAGGGGCTCGGACGTAAAATCGTGGAAGTTAAAAAACACGTCGTTCAAGGTTAAAACAATGACATTCAATTAAAATATGTTTAACTGTTAAAACAGTGTCACAAAACTCGCACTTAGGTACTGCGTCCGCCTGAAGAAGAAAAGAATGGGTTAAAAACGAGTGACCTAAGCGGAGCCGAGCAAGGACAACTTCCTCCTTACGATTCCTGCGAAAACAAGACTGCCACGGTTTGACAATGGGCTTGATCTCGAACAGCTAGTTAGCAACCTGTTCAGACCAAGATCTCTGCCACTGTGCCCGGAACTCGATGGTGAAACGCTGCCGGAAATCCACATATGGAACCGGCAACGGAGAGTCGGACAGGGGCGTGGCTGATCTGGCAGCAGAATCTGCCAAATCATTGCCCCTGATTCCGACATGACCGGGCACCCAACAGAAGAGAATAGTGGTGGTGGCTGCCAGACGATGGAGCTGCTGGTGTATCTTGGAGAGAACAGGGTGAGGCCGATGCCTCACGGAGATCAAAGCCTGTAGGGAGCTAAGCGAGTCGGTGTAAAGCACACACCGACGATGATGCTTAGCTGCTATATGGTCCAAGGCAATGCTGATAGCATGCAACTCAGCAGTGAAGATGGAACACTGCTGTGGGATCTGGTCTGCAATGATTACATCACAGCAGACCATGGCTGATCAAACAGAAGTGCCGGACTTCGAACCATCTGTGAAGACGGGCAAGAAGTCCGGGTGCGCAGCACGATGGCTGGCCAAGAGTTGCCGGTACACACAGTCGGGTGTAAAGGCCTTCCCCGTCCTGCACAGGGAAAAATCGCAGGAAGGGGAAACAGCGAGCCAAGGTGGAAGTGGCTCAGCTGTCGACTGTGCGATGCTATGGAGACTGGTATTGATGTCTCGCAGGTAACCTCGGACATGCAAACCGAAAGGACGAATGGCAGTCGGCCGATTCTGGTATAACATTTCCCACCTGGGACTGAAAACGCAGTCCCAAGTGGGATGGCCTGGCAGGGATCGCAATTTTGATGCATACTGCAGGGACAACTGCTGACGGCGAATAGATAAAGATGGTTCATCGGTCTCAACGTAGAGACTCTGGACCGGTGAAGTGCGGAAGGCCCCCGTGCACACACGGAGGGCCTGATGATGGAGTGGGTCCAGCACCTTCACCACCGAATCCCGGATGGAGTCATACACCTGGGATCTGTAGTCCAGTTTCGACCGGACAAGTGCACGGTAAAGGCGGAGCAAAGAACATCGGTCCGCCCCCCAAGAGAGGGAGGAGAGGACCTTGATGATGTTCAATGCCCGCGTGCACTTGGACCTGAGATGTCGAATATGTGGTAAAAAGGTCAATTTCCGGTCGAAGATGAGACCGAGAAACTTGGTCTCCGCCACAACTGGAATGATGTTACCCCCGAGTCGCAGCTCGGGGTCCAAATGAAGATTACGCTTGCGGCAAAAGTGCACACAAGCGGTCTTCTGTGGGGAGAACCGGAACCCATTGGCCGTCGCCCAAACCGAGAGATTGTTCAGGGCAGTTTGCAGTTGTCGTTCAATGACCCTCATGCTGGACGATGAGCAAAAGATGCTAAAGTCGTCAACATAGAGGGCATTGCCTACAGTCGGAGGAAGTTGCCGTGTAATGGAATTTATCTTGACAGCGAAAAGCGTAACACTCAGGATGCAGCCTTGAGGCACCCTGTTCTTGGGGGAAAGACCGCGATAGAGTGTTGCCGACACGGACTCGAAAAACACGAGAAAATAAAAAGTTCGCGATGAAGACTGGTATGTGACCTCGCAAGCCGAAGCTGTGAAGGTCACGAAGAATGCCGAATCTCCATGCCGTGTCGTACGCTTTTTCGATGTCGAAGAAAACTGACACCAGGTGCTCTCGTCGTAAAAAAGAATTCCTGATCGCCGATTCGAGGCGGATCAGGTGGTCTAAAGTAGACCGGTGCCTGCGAAAGCTACACTGGGTGTTGGAAAGAAGGCCGTGATGTTCCAAATACCAGGCCAGCCTGGTATTTACCATCCTTTCCAACACCTTTCAGACGCAGCTCGTCAACGCAATTGGACGATAATTGGAAGGAATCTTGGAATCTTTGCCTGGCTAGGGAAGGCCAAGACGATGGCCTCCCGCCAGGAGTCCGGAAACTGCTCGCGATGAAAATACGGTTGAAGAGTCGGAGCAGTCGATCCTTACTCGATGGTGAGAGATGTTGGAGTATGGCATAATGGACATTGTCTGGCCCCACAGCAGATGCACGAGAAGTGTGCAGAGCAAGGCGAAGCTCCTCCGCTGTGAATGGCCCGTTGTAAGAGGCCATTCGAATGGAAGGACAGCGGAGAGCGTTCGGCCCTGCTCTTCTGGGCCAGAAACTCGGGGGAGTAGGAGGACAGAGAAGAGATGACGGAGAAGGACTCCCTCAGAATGTCGGCAATTGCTCGAGGATCAGCAATTGCCTGTCCATTGTGCTCCAGGATCGATAATGAGTGGGATGTGTACTTCCCACCCATCTTCCGGACCTTATCCCACACGACCTTAGAACTGGTCGTGCGGGTGATAGAAGATGTATATTTCATCCAAGATTTCTTCTGGCTGTGGCGCCGGACGAAACGGGCTTTCGCCCTGGCGCATTTGAATGCTTCGAGGTTGGGGGACGTCGGATATCTCCGAAACACCCACCAAGCCTTGTTCTGAGCCTTACGAGCTGCGGTGCAGTTGGGATTCCACCACGGTTTTGGGAACCGTGGAAACCGAGTCGAGGTCTGAGGAATAGTAGAGGCAGCTGCATGGACGATGCAGTCCGTCAACTCCGCCACTGCAACAATGATGGGCTCCTGGCTGACAGAGTGCTCATCGAGCTCAGACAAGAGCTCGAAGCCACTCCAATCAGCCCGATCAAGCCTCCACCGGGTAGCCTCCACGCGAAGGGCTGCAAGGCCCCCCACGAGAGATGGTACACACGACGGGGAGGTGATCGCTTCCGTAGCGATTGTCCTCGACCTCCCATGTAAAGAGTGGAAGGATCGAGGAGGAGCAGATGGTGAGGTCAATGGCAGTGAATGTGCGGGTTGGGGTGTGAAAGTAGGTACTGACACCGGTGTTCAACAGGGAGAGCGATGGATCCAGGAGACACTGCTCCAAGACCCAGCCCCTCCCGCTGGTGTCAGCACTGCCCCAGAGCGGACTGTGGCCGTTGAAGTCCCCCATGATGAGGAAGGGGGACGGCAGATGCGAGACGAGGTCATCAAGGTCATCCCAGAAAATGACGCTTCCGGGCGGGAGATAGACAGAACAGACAGTCAACGAAAATCCCACAAAGAGGCGGATGTCAACCGCCTCTAAGTCGGTGGTGAGGGGAATGACCTGGAATGGGGAGTGGTTGCTCACGAGGATGGCAACACCTCCGTGAGCTGGACCATCTTCATCCCGGTCCCGGCGAACGAGAGAAAAGTGCCGGATTGTGGGACTGTTCACCGTCTGCAAAAATGTCTCCTGCAGGCACACGCAGAGGGGTTCGTGTGCCCTCAGGTGGACCTTGATGTCAATATTCCTCTGGAATCCACGACAGTTCCATTGAAGGAGTGTGGCCATCTCAGGTCTTGGAAGAATTGGCGGACGACTTTCGATTTATTTTAACCGTCGCCAGCGATGGTTTAGGAAAATTAGGGCGGTCGGTGTCCATGTCCTCGGAGTCGTCCGAGCAACATGGATCAGAGACCGCCGAACGAGGAGGTAAAATTTTCTTTTTGGGCCCTGGCGGGGGCCCCTTGGGTTTTGTAGGTCTTGCTGTCTGTGGGCGGGGTGGAGGGGGCCTTCCGGAGGTGGATGTGGAAGGCACAGACACAGGAATAGAAACCGGTGTCGATGTGAGGTTGACACCAACGTCGGCTTCGCCTGCGTTAAGAGGTACTTGGCAGCAGGCGAGAAAGATTCAGCTGGTGGAACGCTGATGTCTGTCTGCACTGCCACGGAAGCCATCTTAACGATGGGCTTTCCGGCAACCGCACCGGCATAGGAGACCTTGCCAGGTGGGGCAGGCGGTGCAGCGAGCTTTCTCGCCTCTGGATAGCTGATGTTATGAAGGGTCTTGAGGCGCTGTACCTCTTTCTCCTCCAGCCACTTTGGACAGTCGTGGGAGTACGCCGGATGTTCACCACGGCAGTTTACACAGCATGCCTTTTCTGCTGTGCAGTCAGGTTCGAGATGATCCTGACTGCCACAACGAGCACAGGTGGGCTTGCCCCTGCATGCGGTGTGGGCATGGCCAAACCTCTGGCATTGAAAGCAACGCAGAGGGTTGGGGATAAATGGCCGCACCTCGCATTGTAAGTAGCCTGCCTTGATGGAAGTAGGCAGGTGTGGTGTGTTGAAAGTTAGAATAAGTACCCTGGTGGGCTCTAACTTTCCATTACGGCGTGAAGAAACCCGGTGGACTGCTATCCCCCCCTGGGCTGAAAGCTCCGAGAGGATTTCCTCCTCAGAAACCTTGAGGAGGCCCCACTTGGAGATCACGCCCCAGGAGGAATTGAGCGTCTTGTGTGGAGTGACTTCGACTGCCACTAAACCAATCGCTGTAACCTTTAATAGAAGCTCCGAATGCTTGGAGCACGCAGTCTCCACCTGCAAGTCACCAGATCTTAGGCGCTTGACAGATTTCGGTTCTCCCGCAAGACCTTGAATACCCTTGTGTATAAAAAACGGGGACATGTCCCCAAGAACCTGATCACCCGTAGAGTGGATGATCAGGAACTTCGGAGACGGAGACACACACAAAGACGAAGGCAAAGGCAGAGAAGTTGGGGGTTCATGGCAAGCCCTCTTGGCGGCATTGATCGGATTTTTATGAGTTGGAGAACTCATGTTTGTTTTTAAAAAATTCAGTGCCCGTTGTCCCCACCCACCATGGAGTCCAACAAGGGGACGCCCAGTTGGGCGCCAGGGCTGCCCGGGCACCATACCCACACAGCCAGTGAGCCAAGCCCTCACTACAAAACAAAAAGGAAAAGTAAAAGAGAAATGGTGGGAAACTCGTCGGAGTTCCCACAAAAGAAAAGAAGCAACAAAGCAATAAAGTGTGAGGCAAGAGCTGGCCTCACAAAAGAAAGAAAACTACAAAATTAGTAAATGTGTGGGGAAACTTGCAAACCGTTGTCCGGACGGTGGACAAGGTTATTCACTGATCAGCATAGTTGACCCTAGCAGGACCAGTCCACCAGCCGATTGATCCTGAGGGGACCGCCCCAGGACCTCCCGTTTACCTGAAGCAGAGGCCAAAGCAGTGTATAGCAGCGGCCCCGGAAGTCGCTGCCCAGCCCTGCGACAGACAGGCTCCCCAATGGCAAAACGGCCAAAGGGGACCCCACCAGTCATGAGCTGGGGAGAGAAGACGGGGGACCCCTGAGCAACTGCCAGGATCCTCCTTTCCAGGGACACGGGTCTCCGCGCACGGCAAACATGCGGGCGAGCGTTTAGGACCCTGCAAAGGTAACCGAGCCAGCGGGAACCTTCACAGGGTGGTCCCCCTCACCACGTACAGGCGCTCACACCGAGGGGGTGGGAGTAGAACTAACTACATTGTTTAGAACATCACTGAAATGCTCAGCCCACCTAGCCATGACAGAATCCTCCACTTCTATAACCTTACCTTGTTTATCCTTCAATCCCTGTATGCCTGTCCGTTTTCTACCACATAAAACATTAACTATCTGGTACAGCTCTCTGCTGTTGTGCTGTCTAACTGCTTCCTCGGCTTTGTCAGCCAAACCATCAAGCCGAAGATTCTTATCAACAGCTAACTGATCCTTTACATGTTTATTAAGCTCTCTGTAATTCTTTCTATTAGGACTAGTAGGGTATTGATTAAGGACATTCCAGCAGTTTTAGTTTCTGAAATAAGCTTTATCTGTGCCTTATCACTCAAATAATTCTGCCTCCTCTATATCTTTTTTCCAAAAAGAGTGCTGTTAGTTTCCAAAAAGGCTTGTTTAAAATGGTCCCATTCTTCCTGAACTTTATTAGTAAGCAAACTATAACCTGTCATAATAACTAAGTAACATGGTAAACTTTAGCTATAACTGGGTCATTCAGAGCTTCAGTATTAAAGGAAAAATTTTTAACCTTAGCACAACACTTTTTAAGTTGCAAGACACTTTTAACAAGGTAATGGTCAGATCCAATTTCAGCTCCCCTATGTGCCCTGGTATTTCTAACACAACCAGCCCATTTGCTGTTAATTAATATGTAATCAATCATATTCTTATGCAGCCCATCAGGTGAAACCCATGTGAACTTATGTATGTCGCGGTGTTTGTAATAATATATAACTATATACATAATGAACCCTATTTCAACTTTATTTGGCAAGTTAATATTGCCTGGCTTCTGATAAATTATCTGGAGTTTTCTATTTTGGATTAGACAAAAGGTCCAACTTGAGAAAATTAATAATCTTTGGAGCATTACAGGTGCATTTTGTCTCCTTTTCTCTTTATTTGGTTATTGATAATGTTATGCAAAATTCACTGCAAGGGAAATATTTTGGCCTTAAATGGACTGGAAATACGAAAATTTCTGATTTAGATTATGCTGATGATTTAGCCCTTTTGGCAAATGATGTTGATGAGATGAACTGTTTCATCTGGGCTGTTGATGAAACTGGTAGTAGAGTAGGTTTGGTTATAAACAGAGAGAAAACTAAAGTGATGAAAATTGGTCAGGCGCTGTGATTCAGTTAATCTGAATGGTTCCAGTCTTCAGCAGGTGTCAGAGTTTAACTATCTTTGGAGCTATGTAACAGATACTGGTGATTTGTGACTTGAGATTAACAGATTAATAGGGATTGCTGCCCAGACTTTTAATAATCTAATGAGTGTGGAGAAATAGGAGTATACACCTAAACACTAAAATTAGATTGTATAATAGTTTGGTTCTTAGAGTTAGTTATGGTAGTGAAACTTGGACACTTTGTAAACAAGATAACAGGACATTAGATGCTTTTAATTCTAGATGCTTACACACTATCTTGGCCATTAGCTGGTTCAACTCTGTAAGTAATGATGAGGTTAGGCAAAGGAGCTGGCAACCTCCTTTAAACATAGGTGACAATCATAGCATTACCTGGGTGACATTTTAATGTCAATATATCAATAAATATTTTGTGGAAAAAATGTATGTCGGCGAAATTTTTTCCACAAAATATTTATTAACCTCCTGTAAGCAGCATATTATGCAGAGAGTCTCCACTGGTTTGGTCATGTTGCCCATATGGATAATTATAGATTTGCAAATAGGATTATGAACAGTGTGCCTAAAAACCTCAGAAAGAGGGGGAGACATAAGATGTGATGGGCAGAAAATGTCAAACAGGACCTTATTAGAATTGGTGTGTAGTAGCCAGATGTAGCTCAGGATAGATATGCTTTGGAGAACTAAATTATAAGTCTGGTTTGCACTCTAGCCCATGGCTGCTTGAGGATGATGTTTTTCCTGCACAAGGGGGCACAGCTTAAATGTTCCATTAGATGGTGGTGGCCTTTCCATGCCCATTGGTGTCCTCTTTCTGACCAAAATCAGGTTATCAATACCTATCCAACCCAAAAAGGATTTTTAGTTTATCTCTAAAAACAATTCTCTCTTAAAACAAATAAATTGTATTCCCCCCTAAGGGTAAGGATTAAAAATCATAAATTGGATTTCGAACACTTTTCTTAGAACAACCCTGGGGAAAAAGCAGCCAACCATTTCTTTTCTATGGCCCCAGAGCTATTGATGACAAATTAATTAATTTTACAAAGGAGAAGAATGTTTATAGGACAAGAAGCCCAACCTTCGGCAAAGCAAATTCTCATCAAAATAATTAATTTCAATAAAATTATATGGCTTATGTTTATTTTCCTACTGGTTATGCATATGTTATTGATTATATATTTCTTTGGTAGCCCATCATTCCAAGTTTTTCCATTTCAGTTTTGTAAGGGGCCCTTCATTCCATTTCAATTTTCTATGTGACTCTTCCACTAAAATGTTTGCCCAGGAATGACCAAGAACTTTAAAATTCCCATGCTATGTTAATTAGAATCTTACTTTGGGGCTCTATAACTTTGAAAATATTCATTTAATGGAAAAATGTAGCTGATAGTAAATTAAATATCATAATCAAATCTATTTAAATCTCAATTTTCAATAATATTCGTTCAGTATTTAAAGAGGCATGGAAGTTGGAATATTTAACAATAAATTATTTTCATAAATATCATTAATGGTTGTCTAATATTGAAATAATCATTACAAAAACTTTTAAAATGCTTATTTTATTAAATAGTTTGTAACAATGCTTGTTATTTAAGATTTAATTAATTTATGAGGTAAATTCTTCTGACACATGTTTAACCTTTCAAAGTCTAAATTATTGTCTCTAGAGTTCATTTGAACAATCTATGGATGCAGAAATTTAATAAAACCATACATCTAACACTACAATGAATTGATGCTGCAATGAACTGACATTGTGATGAATTGAGTGCAATGAATTGACGGGACACCTGACTCTAACATCATCTACTGGATCTCCCCAAGCTGTTTTTGAAGAGTGGCACTGTAAGGTAAAGCCAATAGATGTGACTTGCACTGGAATACTGACTCAACAGAGTGCCAGAAAATGAATTATAAGTATTCCATTCTTTAGTCAATTAACTGGCACTAATAGAAATTTATGTTTTATTTTATAGCAGAAGATGAGAAGATGATTTAAGGCTATTTTATATTTCATGTTATTTTTTGCAGTGGAAGGGTTTTGAAGAAAACTTTACCTTCCAGCTTATAGCTTTCACAGTGATCCACTAGGTTATATGCATTTTTCCAGCTAAAAGCTTAGCATTGTGCTATTATGGAACTTATATTTCACAGATAATGTTTGGTATTCCAGATGGATATTTTTATATTGAACTGAGTTTAAGAGTTTGATGTAATATTAAAATTGATGGATTTATAATGTGAGCTGATAAGAGTTTTTATATGTTCTTGGTTTATTTGATGATTTAGCTGGACCCAATAACAAATTGCATTTTGTAGTAAACTTATTTGGAGTATATTTAAGACATTATAATGAATCTTGAATAATAATAATTGTGTTTCAGCTGACTGATAGCTGAGTTGAATACAGATTTGTACTCTGTAAGTGGTCAATAGAGTTAAGGGTTATACATGTGGTTATGGTTATAACTGATGGTTGGATTTACTTCTGAATGGCACTTTTTTGCGCATCATGTGCTAAATGGCCAGGTCACAAGGAACTCGAAGGCTCAAACTAAGAAAGTTGGAGGAGGGAACCCACTGCAACAGCTGTTGGGAGACAGATGGTGGCCTCCTGTCAAGGATATCCAGCATGTTCTGTAACGTGCACAGGGTATGGCTCTCCAACAAATGGGGCCACAGCTCAACATCCCATCTGATGGACAGCCGACTTTCCAAGCCCATTGGTGTCTGCTACTGACCATGGGCAGGGCCGGAAGTTTTATGGAGATAAATCTCAATGCTGGCCCAGATGAGCCTCAAACCTGGGAATTACAGATTACAAGCCTGGTAATAATGGAAACACGAACTGTTTGTGGAGAACATTTTATTAATAAGCTGCATACCCATCTCAGGCATTCAGAACAGACTTATACAAGTCATGCACATACAATAATGAAATGTGAGACCATTCTTCCTGTAAAATATGGTCCAACTGTGCCAGTGATGCTGGAGGTGGAAAGTGTGATCTGACCTTGCACTCCAGATATTCCCACAAATATTCAATAATATTGAAATCTGGAGATTAAGGTGGCCAGGGTAGCTGCTGTATTTCATCCTCATGCTCTGCAAACCACAACTTGACATGTTTCACACAATGCAAGGGTGCATTATTCACTTGAAATCAGGGACAGTCATTAGGGAACAATGCCCACAAGATTGTGGGCAGGTGATCCCTGAGAATGGATTCGTATGTTGCAGATGTGACATGACCCTGCAGAGTAACTAATGGCCCTAAGGAATGCCATGATATGGCACCCCAGAACATTAGGGATCCACCTCCATGCTTCACAGTCAGAACCAAACAATCTGTGTGGTATGCTTTTGCAGGTTTTCACCAGACCTACACTATCAGTGGTGGGAAACAATGTGTACATGATTCATCAGACCAGATGACACATTGTCAGTCATAAGTTTTTATGTGCTTTGCACCACCTTACACATTTTGTTGCATTGATGTTGGTAATCAGAGGTTTGTGGATTGCAGCATAACCATAAATACCGGCACAATGAAGTTCCCAATGGACTGTTATGACAGTAACAGGATCATTTTGACTGGTGTTCAACTCTGCTGCTATTTGCGGTGCTGTGGTCTTGTGCTTCCATTGTACAATCTGTAGCAACGTTTGCCTATCCCTATCTGACAACTTTGTATGGCATCTACAATTTGCATGTTTGTGCAATTTGTGGATGCCTTGTTCCTTTTGATAGGTAGTCATAATCATTGGAGGCAATGCCCTGTCCCTTTTGATAGGTAGTCATAATCTTTGATACAGTTCCTTGTATTACATCAACTATTTCCTCAGATCTGGTTACTGAAGCTCCTGCAAGATGCATACCAATGATAATGCGTTTTTGGAGGTCACTGAGATCTGACATTTCGACAATTACACCACAACAGCTGTTTCACCTGTGGCACTGCTACGTGATAGCCAATATCATACTTCTCCCCTTTATATACCTCACTTGTGGGTGATGTTGCCCCTGTGATATGCATACGGCACATTGCACGTATTCCAGTCAGTGTTTCCATTATTTTGATAAACTTCTGTATCTTTGATCAGGAAGGAGGGGAGCCTTACAATGGTGGAAATAGAAGGCACCACAGCAGTAATGGAAAACTGAGTGGATGTTGATATGGACACAGACTTTGGCTTTGCCAGCTGTAAGAGGTACTTCATCGAGGGTGAGACTCAGATGGTGGGGTGTTGATATCAGTCTGCACTGCCATGGAAGTCATAGCAATGATAGGGTCATAGCAATGATTGTACTTGTATAGGTTCATTCCAATATTGACTATGCATAGTCAACAACGATCTAAATGGTCTCTTCTAAAAGTAAATATAAACAGATCAAAAGCAGTGACAGCAAATATCAGAGAATTTCTAGACCTCATAAGACCACAAATCAAACATGGTATTATTTGTATTCAAGAACCATACATGAATGAAGGAAAGCCAACAGGCCTGCACTGGCACTGGAAAATGGCATATCTTGAAAATGTGAAGGTCAAGATCACTATGACCACTAACACAAGACTTCACTACACTCTACAGAAGTACCAACATAGTAGCTATAGAAGCTCTGTCAGAAGATTCAGAAATAAAGACTATTATCAACTGAGATTTTAATGCAAAAATTACTATGTGGGGAAACGCCATAACTCACAACAAAGAAGAAGCAATGATGTATTTCATTTTAAGGGTTGCCTAGTTAGGATAGTTTAATGTTTAGTCTGAGTTATTAAAAAAAAGATTTAAAAAATTAAAAAATTAAATACATAAATAAAATTAAAAAATTTAAAAATAACTAAAATATCACTTGATGTTTGTGTTGTATTAAATGTTGTCTTGTACTATTGATAAGTCAACCTGTACCTATTTGTTTTTAAATATAAAATTTCTTTAGACCTAACAAGCTACTGGATATTTCTTGTTTTAGAGTAGCTTAATATTGGTCCTTTCCCTAGGTAGGAATATTTTGAGTAATTATTTACATATGGACTGACAGTCTCAAATTGAAGTATCGACATTGATCATCAAGTGTCTGATAAACAATCTTCAAGTGTGTCAGCTAATAATAATCCCCAAGTCATTAAACATCAACATGGAAGATAGAAAAGATAAAACATCTGCCCAAGTACTCTGATAGCCTCTTGGAAGGAAAAATATCGTTCTTCTCACTTTCTAATGTAAAGTGTAAGCAACCAAATGATAATAAGCTGTCACTTCACTCATGTCAATGAGCAGGTAGGTCGAGAGTTATTATGTTGGTTAAAGCTTAATGGTATTAGGCATTTACAATGACTATGTGATATATCTTTAATGTAAGTATTTACATTTCTATTCATCCCTGAATATCAATTAGTAAACATGTCTTACAGTAATGTTTATATTAATCAATTCTTGAATTTATTTCTTTACTGCTTCTGCCCCTTCTCAGCTCTTTCTCAGACAGTTCCAAATCATGATGCTCCTTCATTATAATCTGTTTGAACAGAGGCATCTCACCCTATCCCTCCTCTCTCTCCTCCTCTGGGCATCACAATTATCTTTGTTGCCACACTTCCCCCCACCCCTCTATGCAATCACTATAGATAACTTAATCCTGCTTCCTGCCTTTTCCAGATGTTAAATCCCAGTTGCACCAAAGTCCCTTATTGCGACAGAGGCAGTTCAGCATGTGATTCTCTCTTGCTGCTCAATCCTACTCCTTGCTAACCCTATCTTAAGATAAGTAACCAGTTGTCCTGCATTGACACATCATAAACAGAATAAGATAAGCATTGACATGGAATGAACTCAGTAGGCTATTCATCTGTTTTTAACTCACATTCATTACAGTTAACACTTAGTGAAAGTAAACATTCAAAATAAATACCAACCTAAGAAACCTGCTATCAAACAGGAATATAAATACTATTACATGATAAAAGTTTTATTTCAACAAAACCTAAGTAACTACTCATTCTTTTATGACTATTTAACAATAAGACATTTAAACTGAAAATTTTAACACTTGCATTCAGGAATACATTAGCTCCCGATCTCCTTGCCCTTTCTTCATTTCCACTGCTTTTCTCGGGACTGAGAAGAGTTGCCCCCCTCCCCCCCGCAACTCTTCTCATTCTGAATTTGCCTTTCTCATGCCATGTCATATGCTTTTTAGAGAGGGCTCAGAGAAGCTGGGCTCTCTGATTTTCTCCTTACCAGTTACTCAATCATGATGGGATGATGGTGGCAGCCTCAGCTACCATTTGTCTCCTCTCATGGCCGATTTTTATTCCCCTGGTTCTCAGACACTTGCGATGGTCGGGTGGTTCCACCCAGACAAGTCGGCTTTCCCATTCTCTGTGGTTGGCATGGTCCATTGAGGTTTGGGTTTTGCCTGAACTTGCATGGGACTTCAGCTGACTGTCACCTGTGAGAACTTTCCTTTGTTTCTAACTAATATCTATACACTTTCCACTTTCTTTAATGAACATAACTACTTTTTAAAAGTTACTTTATACTTTGATTTAACTTCAAAATTTAGGAACTTTTTCAGCTAATGTATTCTATATAAGTTCATATTAAAGTATTGGAATATTTTTAAATCAAAATTATCTCATTTATGTTTTAGCTATTATATTGAGGAAAACACTCAAAATTCACAAAGATCTCTCATGCACCTCAATGAATGAACCCAGACTTATACTGATTTATCAGCAGTAGTTAAGCTCACAACAACAGGTCCTTTCTTTGCTGTCCTACTGCATGAATGCTTATTCCAACAGAAAGTATTCTCTAACATTAGATGGGGTTATTATGGTATCACCCATATGATGTAGTACTATAATGGAGCATTAGGTGGTACCATTCAATTTACTACAATTATTCCCACATAGGAAACCTTGCCAGGTGGGGTGGGTGGTGCAGCAGGCTTTCTTGATTCAGGGTAAGTTATCTCAGGTACCTCAGGGATGTTATTGATCATCTAAAGGCAGTGTACCTCTTTCTCCACCTTCCATTTAGGACAGTCACACAAGAACACCAGATGGTCACCGCTGCAGTTGACACGCTTTTCTCTGCAGCTGTGCAGTCCGGAACAGCATGATACACACTGCCAAGTAAGAGCAAGTGGGTTTACCATGGCAAGCCACGTGGGCATAGCCATACCTCTGACACTGAAAACAACTCAGGGGCTTGGAGATGTAGAGCTGTATCTCAAAATTCAAGTAGCCTGTCTTGATAGCAGAAGGCAAAGCAAAAAATTTTAAAGGTGAAAATTAGTGTCCAAGTGAGCTTTAATTTCCCATCATGACATACTAAAATATGCAGATTGCAACAATTTCCTGTGTGGCTAACTCCAAACACAGCTCCTCCTCAGAAACTTAGGAGGCCACACTCAGAGACCAGCCCATGAGCAGAATCAGGGACTGATCAGGTAGAACTGAAATGAGTATCCCACCAATCGCTGTGACCTTCAGGAGCAGAATAGAATGTTGAATGCAAGCAGTCTCAACAAGTGAGTCACCAGATCTTAGGTGCTTAACATATTTTGGACAACCAACATGACCTTCCAAATAAGAATATCTCCCTTTAAATAAAGAATGAAGACATACCCCCATGCACTTGATTACACATTGAATGGATGATCAAAAAGCAAGGCATAGGTGATGGTACAGATGAAAACACAGGCGAAGAACAGGAAGATGGGGCCTCATGCCAAGCCATGCTTGTGGCACTGACTGAATCATTTGCGTTTTTTGAACTCATGGTGTTTGATTTGTGGTTAAGTGCCCATGTTACCCACCCACTACAGAGCCCAACAAGGGGATGCCCAATTGACACCTGAGCTGCACAGGCACTATACCCACACAACTAGTGAACAAAGCCTTCACAAAATATAGATAACAGCAAAAGGAAAAATGTGTAGGGAAACTCTTAAACCTGTACCTGGATGAAGACAAAGCACTCATCGTATTGCATAATTGGCCCTAGCACGACCAACCCACCAGCCAATTGATCCTGGAGGGGCCACCCCAGGACCTCTTTGGAATTACCAGAAGGAGAGGCCAAAGCAGTGGTATAGCAGTGGCCCTTGAAATCACTGCCCAGCCCCTAGATTAACAAGCTCCCCAATGGGAAGACAGGCCAAAGGGGATCCTAGTAGTTGGGGACAGGAGCAGATGAGGACCCCCAAGCTATCAGGATCCTCTTTTCCAGGGACACTATACATGGCAAACATGCAGGGGAGTGTTTAGGACCCTGTGAAGGTACCTAAACCAGAGAAAACTTTGCAGGGTGGTCTCCTCACCACAGATAGGAACTCAGTTCAATGGGCAGACTGTATTGAAATAAGTCTATATGTTTAAATTGGTTGAACTTTGTAACTCATGCTCAATATTTAGTTGTGACTGCTGAGATTTGTAAATGGCATAAGCTTGTAACCTTACTTAAAATAGTTCAAAATGTGTTAGGCATTTTTGACTCCCTTTGAGAGGGGAAAAATGTGATCATTTGCCTCAACTTTATTTAACCATTTATTTTTTTAATTTACCCTATACTTGTTATTTGTGAGCTTTTACTTTTTTTTTCCTCTCTGTTACCTCTGAGTTGCCAGTATAACTCATTCAAGTTGATTCCATGGTTAACCCTTCTAACGTTCACATCATCTGTAAACTGTAAATGTTCAAATGTTCACAGAATTCATAATAAGAGGCCGAGGGCATATGCATGTTTTAGTTAAAAAAAAATAAAAAATAAATAAAAATTGCTGCTGTAAATTTTTTTTAATATATATCTTATAAAAATATATAATTCAGGTGTGAAATATAGTTTTTTCATTTGATGCATATTTTATTAAACTACAATATAAATGACTGTTCTTAACTTAAAATAATTTAAAAATTCTCTGTCATTGAGCAATAAAATTTGGATGTTTCAACATCAATCAATAAATATTTGGATGTTTCAACATCCAAATAGTTTGAAGGATAAACTCTGAAATTTTATTGCTCAATGACAGAAAATTTTTAAATTATTTTAAATTAATTTTTGAGCAAGAAGGTCTTTTAATTGTAAACTGTTCTTAACGTTACTTTTACTGAAGCAAACCCCTTATTTAAAACTCCCAAACACAATTTGAACTATTATCAACAAATATTTCTTTAATGTTTCGAAAATATTCTGAAAATCATAAAAAATAAGTTTTTTTTTGCTAAACAGCACACTTTGGAAGTAATTACGAAGTACGTACCACCATTCCCTCCCCTCGTTTCACTCATTTCTGCCATAAACCTATTTCAACATTCCCAGAATTATTTTTATCATTTATCCTAGTATTCTATGCATCTTTCCCACTCTTAAAAATCGATTCAAAACTTTCTTAGGCAACTAGGTTGCTCACTTCCTGCAGCAAAAGGAGGCAGGTGGCTCATATGTGCTACCTCCATTCCATGTGTTATAAGGGCTCCATAATAGATTGCTTACAGTGCTTTTTAAATAAATTAGATAACCCTTGTAAAGTTAGTATTTATTATATTCAGACCTCAGGTTTTTCATTCAGCAGATTTATTTCTGTAAATTATTGATCTTTTGGTCATTTGAACCATTGGTATCGATCGATTTTTCAGAGTCATGCTATAATGGATGGCCGGCTTACAACTTGTTGCTAAGGATATTTTATTTAACATCACATTAGGTTATACATAAATTTTCATTTTATTATTTCTTTTCATTTCAGTAAAAAAAAAACTTTGATCTCTTACCATTTCCTGAAAATGAATGGGGTCTAGGATATGGAAGTAAAAAAAAAAACTTCCTTGGCACAGAAATCAGCCCTTCTGTGCAAGGACAATTTCGGCATACATTTTTACCCCCCCCCCCCCCAGACACACACTCACCTAGCACCACTATTTATTGTCCCCACTAGCAAAGTTTAATTAAATAATGAAATTATGAGTTTTTAAGTTTATATTCATGATTTTAAAAGACCTCGGTAACTTGTCTGTACAGTAACTTGGCTGTGCCACTTTGACAATATATGTGTTTTTTTTTGCTTTGGTGCACTAACTTTTTAGCACTTAGCCAAGACCCCCAAAATCCAACCCCAAAAACAAAATATTTAGTAAAAAAAATCAGCCTAAGTTCCTCCATTTCATAAATAGGACAAAAAATCCCATTAATGTAACAATCCAAGTCACCTTATATAATGCTGACCTGTGCTAAAATGTACTACACTGAAAAGAATCATTAAAAGAAATAAAAATGATGTTTAAAGTAATTATTATTCGAGATGAATTTTACTTTCGATGAATATATAATTTGTTTTCATTCATCATGTTTTCCAACTTTAAACCTTAAACCTATTGTCAGATCTATTTTTTCAATATATCACTGTGAAAAGGTTTTATTAAAATTAATATGCTTGTAATTCTTTTAATTTTTTTATTTTCCTAAAATTTGTACTTAAATTCTATTTAATTTGGTATATAACATGACCTATTTCTGTTGGTTGGTTATTTTTTTAAAAAAATTCTACAGTTGAGTTGTTTATCTGACTCTGCACAATTGGCTAAAAGCCTGGACTTTTCTCAAAGCATGGTATCAAGAAAAAAAAATTACAAAACTGGAGAAATATTTACTTGAACAAAGAAAATTAATTTTTTTTGTTATTCACAAATAGCCTTTCTATTTATGAGCATTATACCAATCTCTGTCTATGTTTTTTTAATAAATTTTTATTTGCATTGCCAGATGCAGTTCTTTTACTACACTGCTCTAAAAAAACAGTCCTATTAAAATAAAACTAGTCTTTTTTGTTAAATATTTTATTTTCAGAATATCAAGAATTAAATGCTGATTAATTTTGCATATAACATGCTATAATTCCTTTAATAAGTTATTTAGCAAAAAAAGTTCTAAAACTAAATTTTTTTTGGTTGAGCATAGGGAGAAAATAGCTTAGCCTCTAGAGGTAAACCAGTTTTTCAGGGTAGACATTAGAATGGTTAAAGTCATCGATGACTATCTAGGTCACAACCACTTGCATTGTTAATGCCTGCCTTAATACAAAAATATGCCTAGGTGACATGTTTGTAAGACAGGTATTCTAAAGTATGGATTGAGGTCTGTGAGCCAAGAGAGGAGTAGAGCTCTGAGTGTATGTGTGTGTGTGGAGGTAGAGATCATAGGAATGCAGGATGATGTATAGAGGCTAGCAGTGCTAGCAAATGCTTGTAATATGTTAGACTAAAGAGCATTTGGTTTAATCTATGACATGTAATTATTGAGTTCAGAATTTAATAAACTTTATTATACAGAATTTGATTTTTGTAATTTTTGTTCTTGAGCAGTAACAGAGACTTTAGTTTTGTATGAAATTGCACTTAAATATAATTTAACTTTTAATATAATCAAATTTTTAATATATCTTTTAGATATAATCAAACATATTAAGGAAAATAAATCTTGTTCTAGGGGACTTCAATGACAAAGTTAGTACTGACTCTGACCTTTGGGGAGGGGTGATAGGCCCTTTTGGTATTGGGAGATGCAATGTCTCCTACAGGTAAGCAAACTCAAAGGTTTCAGAATAACACACTTATTACAAACACCGTGACATACATAAATACACATGGGTTTCACCTGATGGGCTGCGTAAGAATATGATTGATTATATATTCATTAACAGCAAATGGGCTAGTTCTGCTAGAAATACAAGGGCATATAGGGGAGCTGAAATTGGATCTGACCATTACCTTGTTAAAAGTGTCTTGCAACTTAAACTTAAAAAGTGTTGCGCTAGGGTTAAAAAATTTACTTTTAATACTGAAGCTCTGAAAGATCCAGTTATAGCCAAAGCTTGCCATGATAGGTTACTTAATCATTCTGACAGTCATGGTATGCTTACTACTGAAGTTGAGGAAGAATGGGATCATTTTAAACAGGCTTTTTCGGACACTAACAGTACTCTTTTAGGAAAAAAGGAGCAGAAGAGACAGAACTATCTGAATGATAAGGCACTTGAGCTTATTTCGGAAAGAAAGAACTGCAGGAATGTCCTTAATCAGTACTGTACTAGTCCTAATAGAAAGCACTACAGAGAGCTTAATAAACATGTAAAGGATCAGTTAGCTGCTGATAAGAATCTTTGGTTTGATGGCTTGGCTGACAAAGCCAAGGAAGCAGTTGGATAGCACAACAGCAGAGAGCTGTACCAGATAGTTAATGTTTTGTGTGGTAGGAAATGGACAGGTATGCAGGGATTAAAGGATAAACAAGGTAAGGTTATAGAAGGTGAGGATTATATCATGGCTAGGTGGGCTGAGCATTTCAGTGATGTTCTAAACAATGAAGTTAGTTCTACTCCCATTCTTTGTAATGATGATAAATGCATTGATGGCTTTAATGTTGGCCCTATAACACAATCTGAAGTTATTTTGGTTATTTCTAAACTTAAACTTCATAAATCCATAGGGGTAGATGAAATTAGTACAGAAATGCTTAGAGCTGGGAATGTTTCAGTTACCACTTGGATGACTGAAATTTTGAATATCTTTTATGATAAAGGCATGGTTCCTAAGGATTTTATCAGAGCTATTATTATTCGTATTTTCAAAAAAGGTGATCGCAGTTCTTGTGATAACTATAGGGGTATCAGCCTACTCTCTGTTCCAGGTAAAGTTTTTTCCATGATTGTGCTTAATAGAATTAAGAATCTGGTTGACAGGCAATTGTGTGATGAGCAATATGGTTTCAAAAGTGGTAGGGGATGTGTGGATCAGACATTTTCACTGAGGCAGATTCTTGAGAAATGTTTAGAGATTAGAAACCTTTGGTTGCTAGCTTTGTTGATTTTAAAAAGGCTTTTGACTCTGTTAATCATCATAATTTGTGGTGGATTGCGAGATCATATGGTATACCAGACAAGTTAGTTAGCATAATGAAAACTCTTTATAATACTGAGTCGTGTGTAAGAGTTGGTAAGGCTTGTAGCAATTGGTTTAGCATTACTTCTGGTGTTCGACAAGGGTGCATTTTGTCTCCTTTTCTCTTTAGTTTTGGTTATTGATTATGTTATGCGAAATTTATATATAAAGTATAGGGATGCTAGGACGTTTAAGAATCTATGGAGAAATAGGTGTATACACCTAAAGACTAAAATTAGATTGTAAAATAGTTTGTTTCTTTCTAGGGTTAGTTATGCTAGTGAAACTTGGATGCTGTGTAAACAAGGTAACAGGAAACTAGATGCTTACACAGTATCTTGGGCATTAGGATTGATTGGATTGTTTTACCTCTGAGCGGCACTTTTTTGCACACCATGGGCTAAATGGCCAGGTCACATGGACCCCGAAGGCTCAGAGAAGGTTGGGGGAGGGGACCCACTGGAACAGCTGTTTGGAGAGAGATGGTAGCCTCCCGTCAAGGCCATCTAGCGTGTTCTTTAATGTGCACAGGGTATGGCTCTCTCGCACACGGAGCCACAGCTTAACGTCCCATCCGACGGACGGCGGCCTTTCCAAGCCCATCGGTGTCCTCTACTGACCGTGGGCAGGGCGGGTAATTTTGCGGAGATAAATCTCAACGCTGACCCAGCTGGGACTCGAACCTGGGAACTACAGATTACGAGCCTGGTGCGCTACTAACTGAGCCACCCCCACCCCTCTTGGGCATTAGGTGGTTCAACCTTGTAAGTAATGATGAGGTTAGGCAAAGGTGTCGACAACCTCCTTTAAGCAGCATATTGTGCAGAGAGAGACTCCGTTGGTTTGGCCATGTTGCCCGTATGGATAATTATAGATTGGCGAATGGGGTTATGAACAGTGTACCTAAAAGCTTCAGAAAGAGGGGGAGACCAAGGATGCGGTGGGCAGACAATGTCAAACAGGACTTTATTAGAATTGGTGTGCAGTGGCCAGATGCAGCAGATGTAGCTCAGGACAGATATGCTTCGAGAATTAAACTGCAGTCTGGTTGGATCTCTGTAGCCCATGGCACTTGGAAAAGCTTAAATTTAGATTATTGTCCTATACTTTTATTTTGTGCATTAAAGAAAAAAAAAAGCATGCATACTCCCCCACCACATAAAAAAAAAAAACTTATATAATATTGCCCCCACTTTTTCAGATTGAAAATTGTTAATATGTGAGTAAATACAGTCTGTATATACTGTTACTTAAAATAAATATGGTGGTATAATATTAATCACGCTTGTTGCATGATTATATAATTAAGTGCTTATTATGGGAGCACATGAAATAATATAACTATACATTATAAATAAACTTTATAAATACTATGAAACTATTGATAACTGCTGATTCAACCAACCAATGCTAAATTGAAGATTCCACCAACTGCTCCAAGAGCTTGAGCATTTTGAAGCAGTAATTTTGCATCCTGATATTTTGAAACATTCAGTGTTGATACTTTAACTCGTACTGCTTCTTCTCTCCAGCGCTTTAAACACAAGTGTTGATAACCTGAACGAACTCCAGAACGAGAAGTGATGACTAGTTTACATGCACCTCTTTCCACTAACCATTGGCCAAGCTCTAGACCAAAGCCTCCCAGTCCACCAATAATAATATAAGTTTTTTCGGGATTACAAGACGTATTAGCTAAAGCATCTAATTTTACTGCAGCTGGAATAGCAATTTTATGTGATTCTTCTTCTTTAATCTGAAAACAAACAAAGCAAGCACTTATTTCTTCAAACTAATAAAGCAAGCACTTATTTCTGCAAACTAATATAGCAATCATTTATTTTTGCAAACAAAGATCACACTTATTTCTATAACACTTTCTGTGCACCAAATAGAAAAATGCAATTAATAATATACTATTTAAAATTCAGATCAGTGATAACTTTTAAAAGAGAAATGTCATGAAAAAAGAGCAATTACACTAAGGAGCAGCAATCTGTTTGACTGTTCAATATTCTCAATACACTAATGAATTTCAATTATGTATCTGCTACACTATAACATCTCTTTCAGGTATGAAAGGAGCCTTTGAGTGTAAACATAAGAAATCTTTGAGGAAGTTGAAGACTCAGAAAAAAAAATAACTTGCATCTATATATTACCTGATTTTGAACTCAATACTTTCCACTGCATTTCAATAAATTAACTACTTGACTGCAAATATAAAAAAAAATTATTATATTGAATTAATAGCCATTTAATTTAAGGATGATGGATAGTTTAACCCTATAACAAGCATATGTCTTTCTACCACTCTGTCAGGAACTTGAGGGACACCTGTCCACACAATGTTTTACCTTTTACACAATGGCTTTTTAAATCGAAAAAATACCATTAAGTTACTAGAGGTTCTAATGTAATAACTAAAACGAATGATAAAAAAGAAAAGTTCACTTAACAATTCATACAAAAGAAAAAACATACATTAATTTTACAATTATATACACTTCTGTCAAATGATATCCATATGATCATTTCTGGCACTAGAAACACCATCTTTTTATCTCAACTTCACATTTATTTCATCGACTTCTGATTCCCTGCCATTCAGGGGATGAAACTCTAGACTCATCAATTCCCAACAGATTTATGTCTCTGAAGTTCTCTTGGAATTTGTAGGATTGTACATCTTTGCTATAAATAACAAGATTTATTTCACACCATCACTGTTAGTTATTCTCCTGTACTGCAGCTTGAGATGCTAATAGTTTTACATATCATGCAGTTAAAAGCTCAGGTACATTTATTACTCTGGGAGAGTAATCCTTGGCTGGTGGCTGGTACACTCACTGTAGTAGCTGCCGAGGGTTATGCTTGGTTGCAGCATTGCTCTAGTTGTCGGTGGTTCACCAGTACAATAGCATTGCTGGGTGGTGATTGGCACTGTCTGCTGATGTAATGAATTTTCATCTATTTAACAAATGGAGGTGTTTCTCGAGGTGTGATTCAGGATGACATGCTATGGGACATGGTTGCAGTAGAGATATTCTTGTAGCTTTAACTGCTTGATGAGTGGTAAAATATCATCTGCTGCTTCACACATCTGACATTTAATCTCGAGCATAATGCATTTCATTGGTCTGCTTTGCTGACATCTTCAGATGCTATCAACTCCTTTGCAGATGGGGTTGATATAATGTGGTCCCTCTAGTGGTGCTCCTATAACTTGAACTGGAAATTGTGTAATAGCAAGTTCAAGGGGGTAGGAGGGGATCAGATCATAGTTATTTTTTTAAGGTTTATAATCAAATTTTCCAAGTAGTTTTGTTCAAATTTTGTGGGTGGAGATGCTAGTATTTCATAATTAAGTTTAGTTGTTGTCAGTTTGCTTGGAATTGTTGTTTGTGTTAGAGCTGTAGGCCTATTTTTTTCCTAATGTCTGTTTCATGCTCAGTAATGCAATTGTCAATTTGTATATACAGTTTCCCTTCATAGTTATTTTTGTTTCGTATTACTACGAAATGGCATACGAATGGCATGGGTCATCAATTTAGGTACAACTTTATTGTATTTGTCTTAGAGCTAGGCACTTTCATATTATTCTGTACTAACAGTGATATTGTGAAATAAATCTTGTTATTTGATATTACTCTCTGTGTTCACTCATAACGATTTGATCTTTGTTATATTTATATGCTTTATCAATTTTCATATACTGTTTGCCCTAAAAACATAATTCATTTAACATCCTTCTGGCAATTCAGCTTATTGGTTCTGTAAATACACTGAGTGTTGATTGTTGCTATGTTTAGTGAAGTGAAATAATTATTATCAGCCAACATCTTGTATTCCCTGCAAATCTAAAATATCAACTCTAAGTTCAAATAGGAATCAAATACTATATATTTCATCAATCATGTGTTAAGAACAGCATTTCTCTGAACACTTAACTTCGGATATTTATGAAAGCACTAAAGTTCTCAGCTGCAAAAAATACCTACAAACAAGATGAAGAAATATCCAAGTTTTTTTTTCTCAGCTATTCTCAAAACACACTATTTAACAAAAACGTTTGATGTAAAAAAAAATGGAAAATGTGTTCTTGTCCTTTCTACTTCAATTTAACATTTTGTCCCTTCACTCTAATAAGAATTACTATATATATATATGCATTTTTCCTCTCCTAGTGGTATTTTAAAAACTATTTGCAAAAATATATCTAAACATGTATAGGTTTACTATTTCTTTATCTCCAATTTTAAATTTATATTTATTATTTTAAGCCGAATTATTTGTCACAAATTATCACTTTAAGAGCTGTCTATTTTGGTTATATTTAATTAACAATTTATTATACATATATTATGTAATAAAGGATCACAGGAAAATGTCCTGTGGACAAGAAACACTTGGAACAATTAGTTGAAAACACACTGGTTTCCCTGAGTGGGATTAGAATTTACATTTCCCAAAACCATGCCAGAAATCATAGCCACTAGATCACCAGAGACTAACAGTTTTCTTCAACAATGTGAGCCATAAGCATTCCCACATTTTGTTGATTCATCACTGGCATGGCACCATCTATGTCAGTAGATGATCAGTCAAGCTACCACATATGATGGTGGTAATATTTGTCATTCACAGCATTATATAAATGACTCAATAATAAAGTATCAAAAGAAAATGTCCTGTAGAACATAGTTGGGAAAAAAACAAACTTAGTCTTAGGTGGACTAGAGGTTATGATGCCTGGCATGCTTCTGGAAGAAGTGGGTTTGAATCCCACCAAGGGCAACCAATTTTTTCCAGCTAATTATTTCAAGTGTTCCTTGTTTACAGGACATTTTCCTGTGATACTTTATTACTGAATTACTTATGTAATGCTGTGAGCATGAGTGACAAATATTACTACCATTATATGTGGCAGCCCAATTCTTGACATAGATGGCACCAGTGGCAAATCAACAAAATGTTGGAATGCTTATATGTCACAATGCTGAAGAAAATGGTTAATCTCTGGTAGTCTAGTGATTATGATGTCTGGTATGCTTCTGGGAGATACGGGATCAAACCCTGCTCTTGGAAACCATTTTTTTCAGCTAATTATACATATATATTAATTTATTTTACAACAAATTGTAGAAAAAGCATTATAATTATAAAATGAATTATAAAAAGAAAAAGACAAATAAAAACAGCTAAAATGGCAGCAGCTGGGATCAAGCCTGAGACTTTAAGCCACAAGTGAAAAAGAGAATGCATTTAGCCTATTGAACTATGCATTACTATCATAAAGCTATATCAAAATTATTATTAGCATTCTCTTATAGATCAAATGGTCAACACATTTCATATTATTTCCATATCTAATGTTTTTATATTCTTCATACATAGTTAGGTTGTTTTACTTTTGAGCAGCACTTTTTTTTGCATACAATGGGCTAAATGGCCAGGTCACAAGGACCCCGAGGACTCGGAGAAGGTTGGGGAACGGTACACTGAAAAGCTGTTGGGAAATAGATGGTAGCCCCCTCCCCTTCCAAGGCCATCCAGTGTGTTCTTTAATGTGCACAGGGTATGGCTCTCCCTCACATGGGGCCACGGCTTAACATCTCATTCCATGGATGGCAGTCTTTCCAAGCCCATCAGTGTTTCCTACTGACTGTGGGTAGGGCAGGGAGTTTTGTGGTGATAATTCTCAACACTGGCCCAGACTTGAACCTTGGCCAAGACTTGAACCTAGGAACTGCAGATTACGAGCCTGGTGTGCTATCAACTGAGCCACCCCTACTCCTCTTCATACGTAAGTATCCTTCCTTGACAAAATAAAAAGTTGGCAACCCAATTCAAACAGTCAGGAAAGTTTAGGCTTGTTGAGCCTGCCACAGTCAAATGAAGATATTTGCTAAGTAACAAGATTTTCGACTATTGGTTGGACTGGTAGAACAAGGCAATCAAGTGTCATGGACCACTACCAAACGGTGACCTGATTCCTGCAATTCAGCACTATTGTATTATGGGGCATGTACATTTGTGTCATTATCATAGATTATGCTAAATTTCCAGATAGTGGCCATAATGTTAAAATTGATACTGACAATACACAAGTAGTTGAGGTAGCTTTGATTCACAAAATAAATGCTATGATGTAACAGGAATGATTACAAAATGAATATAAAAAAGATTATGTTTTAGATAAGAAAAATAATGAATACTAAATTTGAAATTCACTTACTATTTCTTGCATTTTTTTTTCTTGGTGGGACAATGTCCCAGGTGGTCTAACAGAAGAGTCACCCCTGATCATTGATTAGTGTACCTTTCTTTTTATGAAAAAACAGAAGCACTGAAATGGTGAAATGATCATTTAATCTAAGCTGAATAGTGCTCTTCACAAATTTTACTCTACAGGTTGATAAAAAAAAATTCTGTACAATGCTTAAATCATCTGCAGATATTTGAATTAAGTATGAGCAGGTATAGGGATTGGTTAGCAGATTTTCTTCTACCAATACTCTATGGAATTCACTCCTTTCCCTAAGTTAACTGAATTAATTCTTGAAATAATTTGCTGAAAAATTTTGGTTTCATCCTGAGTGGGATGTGAACCCATTTGTCCCAGAAGTATGCCAGGTGTTATAACCACTAGATCATCAGAGACTAACAGTTTTCTTCAACTATGTGATATATAAGCATTCCTGCAAATTTTGTTGATTTACCAATGGCCCCATTTATGTCAGGAATCAGGCAGCCAAGCTTCAACATATTATGATAATAATATTTGTCACTCATGCTCACAGCATTATATGAATAATTCGGCAATAAAGTAAAACAAGAAAATGTCCTGTAGACAACACTTGAAATAATTTGCTGAAAAAATTCGCTAGAGTTTTGTCACACTCAGGGCAAAACCAATTTTTTTCAGCAAATTATTTCAAGTTTTTCTTTGTCTACAGGACCTATTTTGTGACCCAAAGCTAAAGGCTGTTGGTAAGAACTTCAGACACCACCTTTTCAAGTGAACCTTTTCAAGAACCAAGATAAAAACTCACCTGCTTGAGATACATTACTTCAGTGTAGGATTGGCAATGCCCAACTAGCCAAGTGAGGGTTTAGGTACCTATGATGGCATCTGCTCAGGATTATCCACCAGCTGATAAAAGGCATCCTGTGACTTGGTTCACTTAGGTCTGGCAACCCACAGGCAAACAGAAAACACAGCAGCAGAATTTCCCTTAACAGAGACCCACCAGTATAGCAATTCCAGGATTCATAATCAAGCTAAAACCGATTAACCAGTTTAGGTATAAATGGTCAGCACCAGAACCTGTGAAGTTGATCACTCCTCAGCAGGGTAGAAAAAAAAAATAGTGGACATATATGACCAGACAAGTAAAAAGTTATATTCCCTTTCAGAATATAATTTTTACTGGTCTGGTCATATATGGCTACTATTGCAGACTTTACTATTAAACAGAATTACTCTACCTGACTGTAATGGCTGAAAAAACTGAGATAATTAGTTGGAATTATTTTTAGGTAAAAAATTACCTTCATTTTTTACATGGGTTGATATCCAATAAATATTTGATAAGACTTCTGGATCAGGAGCAATAGTGATGGTGATAGGATGACGAAAAATATTCAAAACAATAAATGAATTTGAATTTTGTCGGCTGATACAACTAGCAAAATAGTCATTATGGATACAGAGGAATTTAAAAGAAAAGTGGAACTAATGTTCAATGAACTGAACTGCCAACTCATGCAAAAGACCCTGAGGCACATTACTGTTTTACCAGAAAAAATAGTAAAACACAGTTGGTGAATTTCAAAAATAACGAAGTGCTGCCAAAACAAATTGCCTGTTACCCATCTATGTATCCCACTGTGTTGCATCTCTTCGTTAAAGCCAAGCTACATAAGGAAGGAGTACCTCTTCGACCCCTGGTCACCAAACACCATGCACCTACTATAACTTTAGAAAAATGCCTTATATATATATTTGAAACAGTTTTACAAATCTACAGAATATACCATCAATTTGGCTGAAACTGTGTGCTACAACATATAAAAAATATGAAAATACAACCAAATTACAAAATGGCATCACCAGACATAGTAGCATTATATCCAAACATGCCAGTCAACGAAGTCATCAAGCTCGTGCAAAACAAGATTGAAACTTTCAATATAGGTCGAAGCCCTGAAACATGTGGAGCAAGAAAACACTTCAATATGCAACAGGTCTGTAAATGGTAGCTAGGTAGTCACTGGAAGGAGAGCTATGCACCAATCCCCTGTGATGATGCATAGAATTGGCCAGGCCTAGCACCTAACGTCCGACTAAACCTTCTCATGGTGCAGGCCGTTAATACCTTTCAAAAGAGATACTCTCTTGTGGAAGTTAATGGAAGGGGAGAGATGCCAGATTAGTGTGGTCTTCAAATCTGGACAACTATGGCTACTTTTTATTTTCTAGCCTGCTGAGGAGTGGTCAACCACACAGGGCCCTGGTACTGACCATATAAACCTACTTGACTGAAATATGGCTCTGAACTTGATTATGGATCCTGAATTTGCTGCACTGGTGGGCTTTAGTGGAGGGAAAATCTTCCGCTGTGTTTTCTGTTTGTGGGTTGACAGCACCAAGTGAATAGATTCACAGAATATGTTTTATAAACTGGTGGATAATACAGAGAGCGGAAGTCATCGCAGGCACCTAAACTCTTTGCTTCTACTGGCATCATCAAATTCTACATTGGAGGAAGGCTTCCAGTTTACATGGCTTCAGCATTTACTGGTGGAGAACGGGTCTTTGCCCCATGTCAGCGATTAGTGGGCTGTTCATATTGTCGGCATTCTCTCTCTTAATAAACATAGTTTGTTCAAACATCCCACTAACCATTTTCTCTCCATAGGTAGTTGGAATGTGAGGACACTGCAGAGAGCTTATTCTCTTGATGTCCTCACACAAGAATGACACCATTATAATTTAGATATTCTCAGCTTGCAAGAGACCAGATGGATAGAAAAAGGTCAGATTCTTAAAAATAATCTTAAATTTCTCTTTTCAGGGAAGAATGATAATAAGCATCACCAAGACGTGGGTCTGCTTCTTAGGATATGAGTGCATTAATGAAAGGTTTCTTACAGCAAAAATTTCAGACTAGCATTAAAGACTTGAATGTTATCTGCTGTTATGCCCCCACTGAGGATGCCAATGAGGACAGGTTTTATGAACAACTTCAGGATATTTTGAATTCTGTCAAGAAAGAAGATATTACCCTTGTTCTAGATGACCTCAATGCCAAAGTTGGTACTGACTCTGACCTTTGGGAGGGGTGATAGGCCCTTTTGGTATTGGGAGCTGCAATGGTAAAGGGCAATGTCTCCTACAGGTTTCAGAATAACACTTATTACAAACACTGTGACACACATAAATACACATGGGTTTCACCTGAGGGGCTGCATAAGAATATGATTCATTATATATTCATTAAGAGCAAATGGGCTAGTTCTGTTAGGAATACCAGGGCATATAGGGGAGCTGAAATTGGATCTGACCATTACCTTGTTAAAAGTGTCTTGCAACTTAAAAAGTGTTGTGCTAAGGTTAAAAATTTTACCTTTAACACTGAAGCTCTGAATGACCCAGTTATAGCTAAAGTTTACCATGTTACTTAGTTATTATGACAGGTTATAGTTTGCTTACTAATAAAGTTCAGGAAGAATGGGACCATTTTAAACAAGCCTTTTTGGAAACTAACAGCACTCTTTTTGGAAAAAAGATATAGAGGAGGCAGAATTATTTGAGTGATAAGGCACTTGAGCTTATTTCAGAAAGAAAAAACTGCTGGAATGTCCTTAATCAATACCCTACTAGTCCTAATAGAAAGAATTACAGAGAGCTTAATAAACATGTAAAGGATCAGTTAGCTGTTGATAAGAATCTTCGGCTTGATGGTTTGGCTGACAAAGCCGAGGAAGCAGTTAGACAGCACAACAGCAGAGAGCTGTATCAAATAGTCAACGTTTTGTGTGGTAGAAAACGGACAGGTATGCAGGGATTAAAGGATAAACAAGGTAAGGTTATAGAAGGGGAGGATATTGTAATGGCTAGGTGGACTGAGCATTTCAGTGATGTTCTAAGCAATGTGATTAGTTCTACTCCCATTGTTTGTAATGATGATAGATGTATTACTGGCTTTAATGTTGGCCCTATAACACAATATGAAGTTATTTTGGCCATTTCTAAACTTAAACTACATAAATCCCCAGGGGTAGATGAAATTACCCCTGGGGATAATTACTTAGAGCTAATACTTAGAGCTTCGAATTATTTCAGTTTTCTTGAGAAATGTTTAGAGTTTCAGAAACCTTTGGTTGCTAGCTTTGTTGATTTCAAAAAGGCTTTCAGTTCTGTTGATTGTGAAATCATATGGTATACCAGACAGGTTAGTTAACATGATGAAAGCTCTCTATAATAACACTGAGTCGTGTGTGAGAGTTGGTAAGGCTTGTAGTAATTGGTTTAGCATTACTTCTGATGTTCGACAAGGGTGCATTTTGCCTCCTTTTCTCTTTAGTTTGGTTATTGATTATGTTATGCAAAATTCACTTCAAGGGAAAGCTTCTGGCCTTAAATGGGCTGGAGATACGAAAATTTCTGATTTAGATTATGCTGATGATTTAGCTCTTTTGGCAAATGATGTTGATGAGATGAACTCTTTCATTCAAGCTGTTGATGAGACTGTTAGTAGAGTAGGTTTGGCTATAAGCAGAGAAAACTAAAATGATGAAAATTGGTCAGGCAAGCTGTGATTCAGTTAATCTGAATGGTTGCAGTCTTGAGCAGGTGTCACAGTTTAATTATCTTGGCAGCTGTGTAACAGATACTGGTGATATGCAGCATGAGATTATCAGATGAATAGGGATTGCTGTTGGAACTTTTAAGAATCTATGGAGTGTGTGGAGAAATAGGTGTATACACCTAAAGACTAAAATTAGAGTGTATAATAATTTGGTTCTTTCTAGGGTTAGCTATAGTAGTGAAACTTGGACACTTTGTAAACATGATAACTGAAAACTAGATGCTATTGATTCTAGATGCCTACCCAGTATCTTGGGCATTAGGTGGTTTAACTTTGTAATAATGATGAGGTTATGCAAAGGAGTCTGTAACCTCCTCTAAGCAGCATATTGTGCAGAGAGAGACTCTGTTGGTTTGGCCATGTTGCCTGTATGGATAATTATAGATTGGTGAATAGGGTTATGAACAGTGTGCTTCATGGCCTTAGCATCAGGGCCTTGTTAGAATTGGTGTGCAGCGGTCAGATGCAGCGATGTAGCTCAGGGCAGATATGCTTGGAGAACTAAACTGCATGGTCTGGTCCTCTGTAGCCCATGACTATTTGAGGATGATGAATATGTAATATCAAATAATTTTTTCCAAATAAACAATATATATATATATAAATATGGTATACCAATGAGCTCCCACACAATCTGCATTTTTGGAAGATACAACTGTTAGGCACAATGAAGAAAAAACCCTTGCTAACTCACTGTATAATATAAAATATTGCGGACGGTATGTCGACAACATACTCCTCATTCACAATGAACAGAATGACTTCATAACGCATTTACAAAAGGGAACTAAATCAGAGCTACCCAACATTAAAATTTACCACAGAAAACAAGAAAAAACAAAAACTATCTTTATTGAACATGCTAATATTTCGTCAAAAACAGAAATTTGATATAGAGGTGTATCACAAACCTATGGCACCACCGATATTAATACCACCTACGCCAATGGAAGTACCAAGCTGAAAACATTGGTTCTTGTCCGATCCCCAAAATAAAGCAGCTTTGGGCACGGTCAGTTCCTGGGAACACAGCGTGCAGTTGGGAAAAAATCTACTGAGGACCTGCCATTCTCACAAATCCCTCTACTATGGCGTATTAAACTGACAGGCTTGTGTAAGATCTTTGTGGCAAGCAGCTGCTTGAGGAAGTATTATTTATTATTTCAAGCCACCAAGAATAGATTCTACGAAAAAGAAAAAAAAAGAAATATTTCTGAAGCAGCTATCAATGCAGGATATTCTAAGAATCTGATAAATAATATAGAAAAATTTGCTATAAGAACAGCAGACAAACCTACCCAACCTACCCTGGCACAAAACAAGGATAAAAAACAAACAAAATCATATATACCTAAAGCATCCCCAAAATACCCTGGCTGACTAATATTATGCGAAGTATAATGAAGCCAAATGGATATAAAGTACCTGTCACTAGCAGCAATACCATCTGAAGGCAAATTAAAACTGACAGAGATCCAAAAATCAAAATAGGTATTTACAAAATTCCAGTGAGGACCAATAATGCAGAACAAAATACACCCTATTTTGGGTAGACAAAACGAACAGCAAAACTACAGCTCAAAGAACACGAGAGATATAAGAATGGGAAAACAAAGTACAGCTTTAGCTCGTTCTGTATAAAATAGAGGACAAACACCTAACTTTGATAATACCAAAATTATCATAGTCCCAACAACAACTTATAATATACCAAAATAGAGATCAATGCTGCAATGAAGAAATATATCAAACCCCCCCCCCCCCCCCCCCCCCCCCCACTTACCATGGAAGCTTCTACTTGACCAGTAGGCAGCAAAATATAAAATACCCTAAAATCTAGTAACAAACAAGCAGTTAGAGTGCTCCACTTCAAAGTATAAACATCAAACAGACAGCAACCCCACCCCAACACAAAGCAATGAAACTTCCCAAATAGCAACAACGTGGCGTCAGAAGAAATACACACACATGCACCCATACAATATAGTACTCTACATAGAACTGTCAACAACCAGTGCTCATGACAATGACCACACAGATGGTTGAAACTGGTAAGCACACCTAGGAATATTGTAAAAAAAAAAAAGCCTGTTAAGAAGAGCTACTGTGAACTCCAACAGTAAACGTTAATCTAAAAACTTAAAACAATAGTAAATATAAAAAAACTCCTTGATACTTTAAAAAATGCACTATGCATAAAAAAAAATTGTAGTCTTCAGACAATAGCAAATAATTAAAAACAGAAGTGCCAATCACGCAACTGGACTATCATCATAACATTACTGGTTTAATGGGAAGTTCTTATTTAGGCTTTCCCAAAACAATTTTGGGGAAAGTAACTGGACTATCTGTGAAAAAGTAAATTTATAACACATGTGAATCAAATAAACTAAAATGTGATGATAAATCCGGAAAAAGAAACCAAAAAAAGAAAACCCCAACTCTACATTTGCAAATAACTCTTCTCCAAAGAACTGGATTTTGGCAATATTCAAAAACAGTGTCTAAAATATTTACAATCTTGTATCTAACCAATGCAGGTGTATATCTTTAAACTGCCCTACAGCTTTAATAGTGCATTAACACATCATCATCCTCAAGCAGCCATGGGCTATGGAGGTCCAACCAGACTGTGCAATTTGGTTCTCCAAGCATGTCTGTCTTGAGCTACATCTGATGCATCTGGCCACTGCACACCAATTCCAACAAGGTCCTGTTCGACATTGTCTGCCCACCGCATCCTAGGTCTCCCCCTCTTTCTGAGGCCTTAAGGCACACTGTTCATAACCCTATTTGCCAATCTATAATTATCTATACGGGCAACATGGCCAACCCAACAGAGTCTCTCTCTGCACAATATGCTGCTTAAAGGAGGTTGCAAACTCCTTTGCCTAACCTCATCATTAGTTACAAAGTTGAACCACCTAATGTCCAAGATAGTGTGTAAGCATCTAGAATCAAAAGCATCTAGTTTCCTGTTATCTTGTTTACACAGTGTCCAAGTTTCACTACCATAACTAACCCTATAAAGAACCAAACTATTATACAGTCTAATTTTAGTCTTTAGGTGTATAGGCCGATTTCTCCACACTCTCCCTAGATTCTTAAAAGCCCGACAGCAATCCCTATTCATCTGTTAATCTCATGCCGCACATGACCAGTATCTGTTACATAGCTCCCAAGATAATTTATACTGTGACACCTGCTCAAGATTGCAACCATTCAGATTAACTGAATCACAGTCTGCCTGACCAATTTTCATCACTTTTACTCTCTGTTTATAACCAAACCTACTCTACTACCAGTCTCATCAACAGCTTGAATGAAAGAGTTCATCTCATCAACATCATTTGCCAAAAGGGCTAAATCATCAGCATAATCTAAATCAGAAATTTTCGTTATCTCCAGCCCATTTGAGGCCAAAATCTTTCCCTTGAAGTGAATTTTGCGTAACATAATCAATAACCAAACTAAATAGAAAAGGGGATAAAATGCACCCTTGTCGAACATCAGAAGTAATGCTAAATCAATTGCTACAAGCCTTACCAACTCTCACACACGACTCAGTGTTATTATAGAGAGCTTTCATTATGTTAACTAACTTGTCTGGTATACCATATGATCTTACAATCAACTATAAATTATGACAATCAACAGAATTGAAAGCCTTTTGGAAATCAACAAGATAGCAACCAAAGGTTTCTGAAACTAAACATTTCTCAAGAATCTGCCTGAGTGAAAATATCTGATCCACACATCCCCTATCACTTCTGAATCCACATTGCTCATCACACAAATGCCTGTTAACCAGATTCTTAATTCTATTAAGCACAATCATGCAAAGAGCTTTACCTGGAACAGAGTGTAGGCTGATAACCCCTATAGCTATCACAGAACTACAATCACCATTTTTTTTTTAAATAGGAATAATAATAGCTCTGATAAAATCCTTAGGAACCATACCTTTATCATAAAAGATATTCAAAATTTCAATCATCCAAGTAGTAGCAGAAACATTCCCAGCTCTAAACATTTCTGTAGTAATTTCATCTACCACTGGGGATTAATGTATTTAAGTTTAGAAATACCCAAAATAACTTCAGATTGTGTTATAGGGCCAACATTAAAGCCAGTAATGCATCTATCATCATTACAAACAATGGGAGTAGAACTAATCACATTGCTTAGAACATCACTGAAAATGCTCAGCACACCTAGCCATGACAGAATCCTCCCCTTCTATAACCTTACCTTGTTTATCCTTTAATCCCTGCATACCTGTTCGTTTCCTACCACACAAAACGTTGACTATTTGGTACAGCTCTCAGCTTTGTCAGCCAAGCCATCAAACCGAAGATTCTTATCAACAGCTAACTGATCCTTTACATGTTTATTAAGCTCTCTGTAATGCTTTTTATTAGGACTAGTAGGTATTGATTAAAGACATTCCTGCAGTTCTTTCTTTCTAAAATAAGTTCAAGTGCCTTATCGCTCAAATAATTCTGCCTCCTCTGCTCCTTTTTTCCTAATAGAGTACTGTTAATTTCCAAAAAACCCTGTTTAAAATGTTCTCATTCTTCCTCAACTTCAGTAGTAAGCAAACCATGACTGTCATAATAACTAACCTATCATAGTCAACTTTAGAAGCTTCAAAATTAAAGGTAAATTTTTCAACTTTAGCACAACACTTTTTAAGTTTAAGCTGCAAGACACTTTTAAGAAGGTAATGGTCAGATCCAATTTCAGTTCCCCTATACCTGGCTGGTTAGCACACTTGACTACTGATATAAGGGACCTGGGTTAGAGCCCCGGATAAAGCATGGATGTGTGTTGTTTTTCTGCTGAGGTCCTGCCATCCTCACAGACCTACTATAGCATATAAATTGACAGGCTAGTGTCAGACCTCTGTGGCAAGCAGCTGCTTGAGGGGGTATTTATTTTATTCCTAACAGAACTAGCCCATTTGCTGTTAACATATAATCAATCATATTCTTATGCAGCCCATCGGGTGAAACCCATGTGTACTTATGTATGTCATGGTGTTTGTAATAAATGTTAGTTATTCTGAAACCATTGAGTTTACTTACCTGTAGGAGACATTGCCCATTACCATTGCAACTACTAATACCAAAAGGGCCTATCACCCCTCCCAAAGGTCAGAGTCAGTACCAACTTTGGTATTGAAGTCACCTAGAACAAGGGTAATATCTTCTTTCTTGACAGAATTCAAAATATCCCGAAGTTCTCTGTAAAAGCTATCCTTCTCATTCTCATCGGCATCCTCAGTGGGGGCATAACAGCAGATAACATTCAAGTATTTAATGCTTGTCTCAAATTTTGCTGTAAGAAACCTTTCATTAATGTACTCATATCCTAGAAGAGCATCACTAGCGTGTCAGCTGAGAAGCAGACCCACGCCTTGGTGATGCTTATTGTCGTCCCTCCCTGAAAAGAGAAATTTAAGATTATTTTTAAGAATCTGACCTCTTGTCTCTTGCAAGCCGAGAATATCTAAATTATAATGGTGGAATTCATGTGTGAGGACATCAAGAGAAAAAGCTCTGTGCAGAGTCCTCACATTCCAACTACCTATGAAGAGAAAATGGTTAATGAGATGTTTAAAGAAACTATGTTTATTGAGAGAGGGATTGATGACAATATCAAACAGCCCTCTAATTGCAGACATGGGGCAAAGACCTGTTCCCCCATCACTAAAGGCTGAAGACATCTACACTGGAAGAATTCCTCCAATGTAGAATTTCAAAATGCCAGTAGAAGCAAAGAGTTCAGGTGCCTGTGATGACCTCTGCTCAGGATTATCCACCAGCTGATAAATCATATCCTGTGAATCTATTCATTTAGGGTTGTCAACCCACAAACAAACAGGAGACAGCGAAAGATTTTCCCTCCACAGAAGCCCACTAGATCAGCAAATTCAGGATTCATAATCAAGCTCAGAGTCTTATGCAGCTTCATAATAAAGCAACTTGTTATCAAATTCAGTACATTGAAGTTTAAATGCTCTGAAACTTTTTTTAGTTTTTTTTTTTTCAGAGTTCTTTATTAGTTTTCTGATATATTTTTTATGACACTGCTTTACTTAGAATTTGCCGATCATCAAAAGACTAAGAATATGCATAAATGATTAAATAATTTAGAAAAAACAAGACAAATGAAAGACTTAACAATAATGGAAATATTACGAATTGTTTATATTAAATTAATCAAATAATATAGAAAAAACGGGAATAGATATATATTTGTAACTATACTAAAAGTGGAAAAAATAGAGTAAAATTTGGAATGTTTAAAAAAAAAAATGCATAAAAAAATTTAACCTACCATTTTTTTTCTTCTTCGAATTTTTCCATTTTATTATGCACAATTAAATGCTCTTTCTTTTGGTATATAACATATTTCTGTTCATTACTTCAGAATGAAATTCTAAGATAATTTATTTTATTTTCTGAAACACTTCAAAATAAATCCGGCCACCACAGTGAGTTCAGTTTCAGAAACCTGACACAGTAAGTATTAATTATACTTACCACTTACTCAATTTTTGAAGATGTTATAACACCTATGAAATACCCCAATTTTATTTAGGTTATGATGACAAGGCAAAGGTCCCAATACAATTTTAACAGTAAAAATCTATCTTCTCGTGACTAGTTTTTAAATCTTTACAGAACATTATTTTTTAACTACATGCTGTATACATGGTAAAAACATGCACAAACCTTAAGGATTACTTTTCCTATATGTCGACCACTTGCCATAAATCGAAAAGCTTGTTCTGCTTGATCATGATTAAATAATATTGTGTTAAGTGGTCTTACAGTCCCATCTTTTATTCCTTCTTTAACCAGTCTAACTACTTCTTTCTTGACAGATAGGCTGTAAGTCTGACTTTCAAACAGAGCATCCAACAAAATTCCATGGAATGATATGTTTTTCAAAAATATTGCCATACCTGTAAAATAGAAAATAAAAAAAAAACATTAAAAAATTTCAAAATAACTTCATTTTAATTAAATATTTAAAACATAATTTTCAGTTCACAACTGGATTTTTACGGATTAATATGGGAAAAAAATTACATACAGAACAGAGAGTAAATTTGACAGTAAAAGATAGTAGTCCAAGAATAGGGACTGTATATTTGTGTATAAATTGTATATGTTATTTAACGTGATTGTCAAAGATAGTAATTTTTGAGCTCATTAGTTGTATGTACTACTTATAGATTTAACAGCAGCTTAAGCTGAAACTTTTTGTTGAGCAAGAAGCTTAACTTTTTTGTGTATTAGTCAAAGATACTGAAGTTTCAGCGCGGTTATTGCTGATAGTTAAGAAATTTATTGTATGCAAAGATTAGAAGTGTCCGGACACACACGTACATAGGCACGATAGAAAAACTTTTTTGATAAGCAAATTTATATTTCTGCAAGCTTACTTGTAGCTTTAGTATTGTTGTATAGAAGTACCTTTAAGTGCTGCTCAAGATTAAAAAAAGGTTTAAAAATTTCCAAAATTTTGGCAGACTGCTAAACATGTCTGCTAGCAATATGGCTGATTCTGCCATAATGACTCCTGACTTAGAAAGAGTAAAGGGTAGGTTGTAGTATGTACTGAAGGAAGCAGAAGTGCTAATGAATCTGCTTGATGATCATCGGGAGAAAAGGGGAACGACAACAACCCCTAAATTTGCTGATAACGCTACGTCAGTTCACCAACATAGAAACTTTGAATGTAAGGTTCCATTTTCTGTTCCATCAGAAGCAAATGATAGAGCAGAGTATTATCAACCGCCACAACGACGATTTGCCAATCCATCTATTAACTATAGTCCTTATGTTAATTGGTCTTTACCTGATATAAGGCTCGATGGTTCGAAACGTCCGTCATCATGGACATTTGTCAAGTCCATGGAGGAGCATTTTCATTTACATGAAGTGCCCGGCAACAAAAAGGTGGTTTTAGCAGTATCTTGTCTAATTGGGTGTTCTAAGCAATGGTGGAATAATGTAGGACATCGTCATGGAATTGAATATTGGGAAGAGTTTAAAAATGAAATCATGGACATATATCCGGCTTATAATGATTTTACAGAACTAGCTTCAGAGTTGTTTTCACGAAGACAAAGGGAAAGAGATGACATAGAAAAATTTATCTGGGGTACAGTAGAGTTATACCAGCTGTACGATGCTGATGCCGCTGAAATTGATATTGTAAATTGCATATTGTCTCAATTGCTTTTGCCCATTAGAGAATTCCTAGAAATATGAAATGTGAACTCAATCTCAGATTTAGTCAAATTGGCTCAGCAATATATTGCAAGAAGTGAATCTGCAGCAACTGCATTTAACCAACAATGGATGCAATCCCCGCCAAAGCAGCGCTATCAGGTTGAGTCTCGTAGAATGACTCCCGCACAACTGGAAGTTACACGGTCCCGACAATTTGCACCGTATGCGCCTAAAACGATGCAGAACCAATGAAGCAGAGAATTTGTTCCATGTCAAGCTTCGAACAATGACACTAGACCTAAAACGTATGATAAAAATAATAGAGAAACTTTCAGATGTGATTTTTGTGGCCGACTAGGACACATGGAGCAATATTGTTATCGAAGGAATGACAATTTGGGAAACTTGAATTAGGATCTTTGAAGCGAGAGGCCACAGTTCCTCATGAAAAGCCCTCTCATGAGTTATGTCTTGCCACTATGGCTTTACCTTTAGTAAAGGCTTGTCACGAAGAAACTAAATTAATAGATCACAACAATACAGAAGCCGATCCTCCATTTTCAAAGGAACAAATTTTAGATATTTATGACAATTGTCAATTGAAAGTGCAGCCGCGATCCCGTGGACTTTTTGAATTACATTGTAGTCCAAAGCAAAATGTTCAAGAAGCACCTACAAAATGTCCCATTAGTGCAATTAATGCAAATTTACAGAAACAAGTTTGCAATGCAAAGCAAATTTACAATAAAACTCTTATAGAAGAAAATTATATAAATTTTATTGATAATGAAGTTTTAAGGGAAATTAGTACTGAAAATATTGATGAAAAGCATTCTAAGTTTGTTCTAAAGGAAGAACAGTTAATAAATACTGAGAAAAACAGTCCAGAAATTGTGCCGACTGCAAATAAACCTGACGAGTATGGCAAGTTTGGAAGTCCTCGACTGTTGAAGCGTCATTTGGAGGCAATCGGCAATAAACCTAGAAATTACACAGCCAGGTTCTTCAAAAATCCGCACGTAGCGACGAGATGCCAACGAAACAACCAGAGCCTGCATAGCGACAACCGGCAGCGAAGCAGTCAACATAGCAGAGATGACGTCACGAGTGAGATCTTCAGCAACGCTTTCACTTGAGAGTAGCGAACGATGAAGGAAAGATGTCATCGGAACCAGACTGGATGATTTATCGCAATGGAGTGCCAACAATTAAAATTTAAATATATTATTATTCTTCCATTTGGCACTTAATGATTTATAAATGTTCTCTTTTCTCTGGAATAGATGAAGACAAAGAAGAATGAAGTCGCTTTATTGCGATTTATATGGTTAGCAACGTTTAATTTCTTGTTGAAACTTTGGAGTTTCAATATTTTTTTTTCGGAAAATGAGTTTTATAGTTTGAGTTTACAGTGTGTGAATAAATTTTTTTTTATGCATTCTTGTTCATCAAAGTTCTAGGTGTTATATTAACGTGATTTAAAATGTATTTTTGTAGATTTTTTCATTTCAGCTGACTGAAAGCTGAAAATTGTAAGTCGACATTAGGAAGTTTAGAAATTGTAAAATGTTTATGGATATGAATGAGGAGAGTAAAAGAGAATTAGTGATTTAATATTTTTTCATTTTTAAGAAATATTTTGTATTGCAAAATAATGTGCATTCCAAAGTGAATTTATGTATGCAAATATGAGATTCATGTAAAAAGTATTGGCTGAAATGTTATATATTATAAATTATTTATACATTTTTTTCTTTATTCTTAGATACGATGTATGTATATGTGTTTAAATCTGTTCAGTGTCATCAGTGATATTTATGTGTCAATGATGCGTAATTTTTGGGATGACATTGTCAGCATTTATTTGTATATATATATGAGATGACGATGATGACTGCAGAATTTTTTTTTTTGGTACCCATTCGGAGCTGTCCCCAATGGCCAAGTCTGGTGACCAAGTTGTTACCAGCATAACTCCTTTTGGGAGGGGGGCGTTTAGCTCTGAAAGGGGAGGTAACTAATGAACTATTTTATTTCAGCTAGCTCGTGATTGCTGTGTATAGGTGAAGAATTAGCGGATGATTACATTCCCGCTTGTTTGTAAAAATTTGAATTTTCTTAGTTTCGCGTGTTTGATGTAATTAGGAGGATATAATGGTGTTTGAATACCCTTTTTTTTATGTGAATTAGGCACAGAAGACATTAGCTTTCACATATTTTTGATTGTGGTTAGGGGATAAGTGGAAGTTATCACCCCACTTGCAATGTATGTAAATGATTTTTTTTTCTTTAATCTTTCTAGAAATTAAGAAGGATAGGAGTGAATTAACCTTTTTTATTGTGCAGTTGAAGTTATGCCAATTTCGAGTTTGTATCAGAATGTGATACTAGGTAGGTCAATAATGCTAGTATACAGTTAACTGCCACAGCCATTGGTATATATTTACACTAGGATAGCTGTTACACACTTGTGTTGGGAGATTTGGGAGGAAGTACCTTTGGTTGGTTGGAAAATTGTGTCAAAGTGAGAATAGATCATCTTATCAAAATCTGCATAAGCATATTTTTACTTATTTATGTTCAACCATGTGTAAATGACGTGAGATGTGTCCTTTATTCAAAATTTGGTCGTCAAAATCTGTTAGGTCAAATTTTTGACCTAACAGATTAAAGGAGTTGTGATGCCCCCCTCATTAACTTTTACTTTACCTTAACCAGTTTTTCTTAATTTACGTTATATTTATTATTTTGGGGATTTTTATTTCATTTTTGGCATCACAGCGCTCGTTTCCAAGAACGCATGCGCAATTTCGAACTTTCGATTGTCACCCGCTCTTGCCATCCTCTCAGACCTTTCTACAATGGCATATAAACTGACAGGCTCCTGTCAGACCTCTGCAGCAAGCAGCTGCTTGAGGGGGTACTTATTTTTATTACGCCCCTCTTGCGTCATAGCTTGCGCGCTCGTCATTTTATGCAAATGTCTTTCCGGTGCAACAGCCACGTGTTGCCGAGCCTGTACACTTGATATAACCGTGACATGTAGTCACAGAGTTAGTGAGTTGATGTTGTGAACAGAAGTCAGTTGGAAGTAGTGTCACAGAAGTTGGTGTTAGACACAATAGTGATGATGTAGTCGACATCTCATTGAAGTTGGCGAGTGTTTAAAAATAATTTTTTGGAAATAAACTTGTTTGTTATAGAAACTTTTTTGAATCTTTGCTATTTTTTTCTCTTGAGCAACGTTAGTTGATTAGTTTTGATTAGAATTTACATTAGTTTGACAATCATTTAATTTTTGAATTCTTACTCGCTAAGTATCACCCACTGGTATTCGAACCCTAATTGAACTTTATTTGGCAATATGTTAATTATTGCCTTGCGCCCGATTTAGCTATCCGGAGCTTGAATAAATATTGGATCAGACAAAGGGTCCAAAACTTTAAAATATTTAAATCTTTGGGACGTTACAGTGCTCTCATTTTAAAAATGAATTTCTCATAGCCGATTCAAGGTGTATCAGATGGTCCAGAGTTGACCATTGCCTGCGAAAGCCACTAGGGATGTTCAAAAGAAGGTTATGGTGCTCTAAATACCAGATGAGTCTTGAATTTACCATTCCTTCCAACATCTTGCACACACAGCTCATCAATGCAGTGGAATGATAATTAGAGAGAATCTTTGGATCCTTTCCTGGATTGGGAAAGGTCAATTAAAATATTTAAATCTTTGGAGCGTTACAGTGCTCTCATTTTAAAAATGAATTTCTCATAGCCGATTCAAGGTGTATCAGATGGTCAAGAGTTGACCATTGCCTGCGAAAGCCACTAGGGATGTTCAAAAGAAGGTTATTGTGTTCTAAATACCAGATGAGTCTTGCATTTACCATTCCTTCCAACATCTTACACACACAGCTCATCAATGCAGTGGAATGATAATTAGAGAGAATCTTTGGATCCTTTCCTGGATTGGGAAAGGTCAAAACGATAGCTTCCCATGAGGAGTCCGGAAGCTGCTCCTCAAAAGAAAAGTGCAGTTGAAAAGATGGAGCAGTTGAAAAAAGGATTGGCTAATCCTTACTTGATGGTGAGGGATGTTGAAGCATGACATAATGGATGTCGTCTGGCCCAACAGCAGATACATGAGTTGTGTACAGAGCAAGGCAAAGTGCAGTTGAAAAGAAGGATTGGCTAATCCTTACTTGATGGTGAGGGATGTTGGAGCATGACATAATGGATTGTGTCTGGCCCAACAGCAGTACATTAGTTGTGTACAGAGCAAGGCGAAGCTCCTCCACTGCAAATGGCTCTAGGCCATTCGAGTGGAAGGGCAGTGGAGAGGACTTGCTCTTCTAAGCCAGAAACTCAGGGGAATAAAATGATGAAGAGTGGAGGAAGTCAATTCCCCCAGAGTGTTGGCAATTGTTTGGGATGAGCAATTGCCTTCCATTCCATCAAGGATCGATAATGTGACAAATAGTTTCCACCCATTTTCTGGACTTTATCCCACATGACCTCAGATATGGTTGTGTAGGTGATAGAAGATGTATATTTGATCCAAGTTTCCTTCTGGCTCGGGCATGCTTGATAGCGTCAAGGTTGGAGGATGTCTAATATCTTCACAACCTCCAAGCCTTGTTCTGAGAATTATGAGCTGTGGTGCAATTGGGATTCCAGCATGGTTTCAGAAAATAAAAAAAAGTCAAAATCTGAGGATTTGTCGAGGCAACTGCATGGATGATACAGTCAGTCATTCCCACCACTGCTACATTGATTGGCTCTTGACTGACAGAGTGGTGGTCAAACTCAGAAATGAGTTAAAACCCACTCCAGCCAGCCCTATCAATCTTCCACTGTGATATTTGAAGGGTCACAAGCCACCCCACCCCCAAAGGGTACATACCACAGGGAGATGATCGCTTCCAAAGGGTTGTCCTTCACCTACCATGTAAAGAGTGGAAGGTTCAAGTGGAAGAGTCGAGGAGCAGCAGATGGTGATGTCAATGGAAGTGAATGTGTAGGTTGGGGAGTGAAGGTATGTAGTGACACCAGTGTTCAACAGGGAGAGTGAAGGATCCAGGAGCCACTGCTTGAGAACCTCACCTCCCCCAAAGAGGACTGTATCCATTGAAGTCCCCTATAAGACAAATGGGGGATAGCAACATTGAGACGAGGCATCAAGGTCTTACCGGAAGACGATGCTTCCAGTTGGAAGATATACAGAGCAGTCAGTGAAAACCACATGAAGAGGCAGATGGCTACCACCTCTAGAGTGGTAGTGAGGAGTATGACCTGGAATGGGGAATAGCTGCTCTTAAGGATGGAGACAACACCACGAGCTGGACCATCTCCATCCCAGTCCTGGCAAACTAGTGAAAAGTGCTGGATTGTGGGATCTGTGACAGGCTGCAAGCACACACAGATGGGCTGGTGTGCATGAAGAGGATGTTGTCAAGATTCCTCTGGAATCCACAACAATTCGATTGTAGAAGTGTGGCCCTCTCAGAACTTAGAAGAGTTGGCAGATGACTGTCGCCACCAATGTTGGTTTCACCTGCCATAAGGAGGTATTTCGCTGCAGGCAAGAAAGATTCAATAGGTGGTACACTAATATTCATCTGCACCACCACCGAAGTCATTGGAATTATGGGTTTTCCAATGACTGCACTGGCATAGAAAACCTTGCCAGGTGAGGCAGGTGGTGCAGCAAGCTTTCGAACCTCAGGATAAGAAATATTGTCGATGGTCTTCAGGTGTTGTACCTCCTTTTCTCCTTCCACTTGGGGGAGTCATACGAATGTGCCAGATGGTCGCCATTACAGTTCACAAAGCTTACCTTGTTTACTGTGAAGTCAGGATCTGGGTAATCCTGGCTCGCATCAAAACCCAATGGACTGCAGTTACTCCTTGGGGGGGGGGGGGGGGGAGAGCTCTGAGAATTTCCTCCATGGTGACTTTGAGAAGTCCCCACTCAGAGATCACATCCTGTGAGGAATTCTACGATTTGTGGGGTGTGACTATGACAGCTTGTTGTCCTGACCTTAAGGAGCAGTTTCAAGTGTTTTGAACAAGCAAGTTGCCAGATCGCAGGTGAGTGACAGATTTTGGTGAACTTGAGACTTTCCAAACCTTTATTTCTGAAAAATGCAGACATATCCCCCAATTACCAGATCATCCATTGAATAGATGATAAGGAGCCAGGGAATAGACATAACAGATGATAAAGATGAAGAGGATGGATCCTCAGGTTGAAACCTCTTTGCTGACGAGATAGAACCTAATGCAGTAATGGATCTCATGATTGTTTTATTATGTTTCGGTGCCCATGATCCCCACCAATCATGGAGGTCAACATGGGAACACCTAATTGGGCACCAGGGATGTATAGGCCCTATGCCCACATAGACAATGAGCTAAGCCATCACAAAAAAAGAGGAAAATCAAAAGAGAAGTGTGAAGAACAAAGTAACTTTCACAAAATGAAATAAATGAAAAAATAATAATTGTGAAGCACTAAATTGGACTCGCAAAATAAAGATAATGACAAAATTATTAAATGTGTGGAGAAACTCAAAAACCTGCACTAAGACGTGGGCAACACACTCACTGTACTGCATAGTTGGCCTTAGCAGGCCCAGCCCACTAGCTGATTGGTCTTGGGGAGACACCCCAGGAGTTCCCACCTACCTGAAGCAGAGGCCAGAGCAGTGTGTAGCAGCAACCCTTGAATGCCCAGCCCCAGGAAGAACTGGCTCCCCAATGGAAAGATAGGCCAAAGGGAACCTAGGTAGTCATGAGCTGTGTTACCCCCAAGCAACTACCAGGATCCTCCTTTCCAGGAACATGGGCCACTGTGCATGGCCACCCTGTGACGGTATCTGAACCAATGGAATCTTCACAGGGTGGTCCCTTCACCGCAGACATGAGCTCTCGCCAAGGGGCCATAACTCTGTACACCTTACTTTTGTTGATAGGGGATAGAAAGCAAATTGCTCTAAATGGAGCATTTAACTATACTTTTCAATTCAGAACATCCTAAATGGATTTTTACAGACCTTCAAAACAATGTTCATGTTCTACGTGAAAAGGCCAATTAATGAATCCCACATATACATCATCTTCCTTAAGCAGCCATGGAGGTCCAACCAGACCATGCAATTTAGTTCTCAAACATATCTGTCCTGAGCTACATCTGCTGCATCTGGCCACTGCAGACCAATCTAACAAGGTCCTGTTTGACACTGTCAGCCCACCCCACATCCTAGGTCTCCTTCTTTCTGAGGCCTTTAGGCACACTGTTCATAACCCCTATTCGCCAATCTATAATTATCCATACAAGCAACATGGCCAAATCAACAGCCTCTCTCTCTCTGCACAATATGCTGCTTAAAGGAGGTTGCCGACTCCTTTGCTACCCTCATCATTACTTACAAAGTTGAACTACTCAATGCCCAAGATACTGCATAAGCATCTAGAATCAAAAGCATCTAGTTTCCTGTTATCTTGTTTACGAAGCGTCCAAGTTTCACTACCATACAATTTACCAAAATATCCATTACAGAAATGATTACAACAATCTCCAACCTAACAATTATTAAAACGATGATGATGAAAAATTAATGCCTATTAATGCTATTTGTAGTAGTAAAAATCTTGATTTTTGACTAGTGAATGTGTGTTTGTTACAAAATATTGAAATCTCGCACTGCATTTCATTTTTACTCACAGAAACATAAATTTATGTCTTTTTTTGCATATTGCAGATATTAGGCAACCAAAAATGTTTGTGCAGTTTTTGAGGATAAAATGAAACCACAAGTAAAACAAAATAAAGATATTTTATTCAAGAAAGTAAGCAAGCAATTGCCGATCAGTTATGCATGGATTTCAATTCGGTAACAATATGTACCCTACATTATGTTTTATGATAGTGGAGGAAAATAGCAGTGCCATACCCTGTTTAAATGTTTTCATCCAAAAAAGATGATGCAGGAGCCTTAATGACATCAGTATACAGAAAGCGAACTTATGTCTCCTCCATCATATGCACAGACTCATGTACCCCATGGCATACAAAATTGCAGCCTTTCATTCCCTCACCCATAGGGCATTCACCATACGAGCAGTTTCTCAAAAAAGAAATTCAAAACATTCATTCCATTGCTGCGTCTAATGGTTACAACCCAACAATAGAAAAGCTAATTAATAAATATAAACAAAAACTCCTCCCAATCACCAACTCCGAACATGCAACCTTTGCCAGATCTATATCTTACGTTCCTGGCCTATATGAATCAGTCCGCAAGTTACTCAAGAGTCCAAAATATAAAAAATGTTTTCAGCCCAGCACCAAATCTGAAGAAAATTATTAAAAGTGGCAGAGACAAATTTAGCCTACTTCAAAATTCGGACATACACTGATTTCCCTTCCGCTGGCTCGGGTACCTTCACAGGGTCCTGAATGCTTGCCCACATGTTTGCCATGTGTGGAGTTCCGTGTCCCTGGAAAGGAGGATCTTGGTAGTTGCTCAGGGTTTCCGCATCTTCTCTCCCCAGCTCATGACTGGTGGGGTCACTTCGGCAGTTTTGCCATTGGGGAGCCTGTCTGTCGCGGAGCAGCGACTTTGGGGGCTGCTGCTATACACTGCTTTGGCCTCTGCTTCAGGTAAGTGGGAGGTCCTGGGCGGCCCTCTCAGGATCAATTGGCTGGTGGGCAGGTCCTGCTGGGGTCAAATGTGCAGAATGGTGAGTAACCTTGCCCATGTCTGGACAACGGTTTACGCATTTCCTTATACGTTATCTAATTTTCTCTCTTTTGTGAGGCCAGTTCTTTCCTCATACTTTATTATTTTTTCACTTATTTTATTTTGTGAAGACTTGAGCGAGTTTCTCACATTTCTCTTTCCTTTTCTTTTGTTGTGAGGGCTTGGTTCACTGCCTGTGTGGGTATGATTCCGGGCAGTCCCGGTGCCCAATTGGCCGTCCCCTTGTTGGACTCCGTGGTGGGTGGGGACAACGGGCACTGAAACTTAATACCCAAACATGAATCCTAAAAACGAAAATTTAGAGGCAAATGCAGATAAAAGAGCTCGGAATGAGCCCTCGTCTTCATTTGTCATCATTGCCATCATCTTTGTGTCCTACTTCGTCCCTGAGGTTCCTAGCCATCCACTCTATGGGTGAACAGGTTCTTGGGGACATGTCCCCATTTTTTATCAATAAGGGATTGAAAGGTCTTGCGGGAGAACCATTATCAGTCAAGAGCCTAAGATCTGGTGACTTGCAGGTGGAAACTGCTTGCTCAAAACATTCTGAGCACCTCTTGAAGGTTACAGTGTTTGGAGTGGCAGTTGAAGTCACTCCACACAAGACACTAAATTTCTCCAGGGATGTGGTCTCTGAGTGGGGCCTCCTCAAGGTTTCTGAGGAGGAAATCTTCTCGGAGCTATCATCCCAGGGAGTGATAGCAGTCCACCCAGTTTCACAATGGCGTGATGGAAAATTAGCACCCACTCAGGTACTAATTCTAACATTCAACATGCCTGCCTGCTTTTATCAAGGCAGGCTACCTTCACTGCAAGGTACAGTCGTATATTCCAAAACCCCTGAGCTGCTTTCAGTGTCGGAGGTTCGGCCATACCCACAGTATGCCAGGGCAAACCCACCTGTGCTTGTTGTGGCAGCCAGGATCACCTCGATCCTGACTGCACAGCAGAAAAGGCATGCTGCATGAATTGTAGTGGCAAACATCCAAAGTACTCCCGTGACTGTCCAAAGTGGCTGGAGGAGAAAGAGGTGCAGAGGCTAAAGATCCTCAACAACATCTCCTATGCAGAGGCAAGAAGGTTGGCTGCACCGTCTGGCATGCCTGGCTAGGTCTCCTATGCTGGTGGGGTTGGTGTAAAGCCCATCGTTAAGAAGGCTTCCGTAGCGGTGCAGACCGACAGCAGCGTCCCACCTGCTGAATCTTTCTTGCCTGCTGCAAAGTACCTCTAATCCCTCTGCAAAGAACCCGAAGTCGGTGTCAATCTTGACATCAACTCCGGTTTCTATTCCTGCATCTGTGCCTTCCATGTCCACCTCTGGAAGGGCCCCCTCCACCATGCCAACAGATAGCAAGACCTTCCAAGCCCAAGGGGTCCTGCCGGGGCCTATGAAAAATTCTCAATTCCTCCTCGTGCAGCAGTCTCTGATCCGTGTCACTCGGATGACTCCGAGGACATGGAAACAGACTGCCCCATTTTCCCAAAACCATCACTGGCAACAGTTAAAATAAATAAAAGTGGCAGACAACTTTTGAAGACTGGAGATGGCCACACTCTTACAATGGAACTGTCTTAAATTCCAGAGGAATATTGATGACATCAGGGTCCTCCTGAGGGCATGAACCCATCTGAGTGTGCCTGTAGGAGACATTCTTGCAGACAGCCAGCAATCCCACAATCCGGCACTTCTCTCTGGTTCGCCAAGACCGGGATGGAGATGATCCAGCTTGCAAGGCTATTGCCATCCTTGTGAGCAATCATTCTCCATTCCAGGTCATTCCCCTCTCAACCAACTTAGAGGGAGTTGCCATCCACCTCTTTGTGGGATTTTCGTTGACTGTCTGTTCTGTCTATTTTACCACCTGGAAGTATCATTTTTCGGGATGACCTAGATGACCTCGTCTCGCAGCTGCCATCCCACTTTCTCTTCATGGGGGGTTTCAACGGCCACAGTCCACTCTGGGGCAGTGCTGAAAACCAATGGGAAGGGCAGGGTCCTGGATCCATCACTATCCCTGTTGAACACCGGTGTCAGTACATACTTTCATACCCCAGCCTGCACAATCACTGCCATTGATCTCACTATCTGCTCCTCCCTTGATCCTTGCACTCTTTACATGGGAGGTTGAGGGGCAATCCATCATATGGAAGTGATCACCTCCGTGTGTGTGTGGGGGGGGGCTTGCAGTCCTTCACGTGTATCCCGGTGGAGGCTTGATCGGGCTGAGTGGTGTGGCTTCGAGCACTTGTCTGAGCTCGATGAGCACTCTGTCAGCCAGGAGCCAATCATTGTTACAATGGCGGAGATGACAGACTGTATCATCCATATAGCTGTCTCTACTATTCCTCAGACATCAACTCGGTTTCCACAGTTCCCAAAACCATGGTGAAATCCCAACTGCACCACAGTTTGTAAGGCTCAGAACAAGGCTGGGGGGTGTTTTGGAGATATCCGGCATCCCTCAACCTTGAGGCATTCAAATGCATCAAGGGCGAAAGCCTATTTAATCCGGTGCAAGAGCCAGAGGGAATCTTAGATCAAATATACCTTATTTATCACCCGCATGACCAGTTCTAATAAGGTCGTGTGAGTTAGGTCCAGAAGATGGAAGTACACGTCCCACTCATTATCAATCCTGGAGCACAATGGACAGGCAATTCCTGATCCTCATACAAATGCCGATACTCTGGGGGAGTCATTCTCCTCCATCTCTTCCTCTGCTTCTTACTCCCCCAAGGTTCTGGCCCAGAACAGCAGGGCGGAACGCTCTCTGCTGTCCTTCCACCCGAATGACCTGGAGTCTTACAACAGGCCATTCACAGTGAAGGTGCTTCGCCTTGTTCTGAACACTTCTCGTGCATCTGCCATTGGGCCAGACAATGTCCATTATGCTCCAACATCTCTCACCATCGAGTAAGAATCGGCTGCTCCGACTCTTCAATCGCATTTTCATCGAGGAGCAGTTTCCGGACTCCTGGCAGGAGGCCATCATCTTGGCCTTCCTTAAGCCAGGCAAAGATCCCAAGATTCCTTCAAATTATTGTCCAATTGCATTGATGAGCTGCATCTGCAAGGTGTTGGAAAGAATGGTAAATACCAGGCTGGTATGGTATTTGGAACATTACAGCCTTCTTTACAACACCCAGGTCTACATTAGACCACCTGATCCACCTTGAATCGGCGGTCAGGAATTCGTTTTTATGTAGAGAGCACCTGGTATCAATTTCCTTCGACATAAAAAAAGCGTACAACATGCTGTGAAGATTCAGCATTCTTCGTGACCTCTATAGCTTCGGCTTGCGAGGTCACATGCTGATCTTCATTGCAAATTTTTTATCTTCTCATAGTTTTCGAGTTTGTGTCGGCAACACTCTGTCGCAGCCTTTTCCCCAAGACCAAGGGGTGCAACAAGGCTGTGTCCTCAGTGTGATGCTTTTCGCTGTCAAGATAAATTCTATTACACGGCAACTTCCTCTGACTGTAGGCAATGCCCTCTATGTTGATGACTTTAGCATCTTTTGCTCATTGTCCAGCATGAGGGTCATTGAATGACACTGCCCTGAACAATCTCTTGTTCAGGGCAGTTTGGTGATAGCCTTGTTTGGGTGATAGCCAATGGGTTTCGATTCTCCCCACAGAAGACCGCTTGCATGTACTTTGGCTGCACGAGGAATCTGCATCTGGATCCTGAGCTACAGCTCAAGGGTGACATCATTCCAATTATGGTGGAGACCAAGTTTCTCAGTCTCATTTTCGACCGGAAATTGACCTTTTTACCTCACATCTGACATCTCAGTTCCAACTGCACGTGGACATTGAACATCCTCAAGATCCTCTCCTCCCTCTCTTGGAGAGGGGGAAGGGGCTGATCGATGTTCATTGTACCACCTCTACCGTGCACTTGTCCAGTCAAAATAGGACTATGGATCCCAGGTGTATGACTCTGCCCAGGATTTGGTGGTGAAGGTGCTGGACCCTATACACCATCAGGTCCTCCTTGTTTGCACAGATGCCTTCCACACTTCACTTGTCCAGAATCCTTATTGTTGAGCCAGAGAGTTATAAACCATCTTTATCTATTTGCCATCAGCAGTTGTTCCTGGAATATGCAACGAAATTGCAATCCCTGCCAGGCCATTCCACTTGGGACTGAGTTTTCAGTCCCTGGTGGGAAATGTACCAGAATAAGCCAACTGCCATTCTTCCTTTTGGTTTGCATGTCCAAGGTTACTTGTGAGACATTAACATCAGTCTCATTAGCATTTCACACTCGACAGCAGAGTCACTTTCCCCCTTGGCTCGCTGTTTCCCCTTCCTGTGATTTCTCTCTTTGCAAGATGGGGAAGGCCTTTTACATCCAACTGTGTATCGACACTTCTTTGCCAGCCATCGTGTTGAGCACTTGGACTTCTTGCCTGTCTTCACAGATGGCTCGAAGTTCTGTACATCTGTGGAATTGGCCATGGTCAGCTGTAATCATTGCAGACCAGATCCCACAACAGTGTTCCATCTTCACTGCTGAGCTGCATGCTATCAGTCTTGCCTTGGACCATATAGCAGCTAAGCATCACCGTCGGTGTGTGCTTTACACCGACTTGCTTAGCTCGCTACAGGCTTTGATCTCAGTGAGCATCGGCCTCGCCCTGTTCTCTCCAAGATCCGCCAGCAGCTCCATCATTTGGCAGCCACTGTCAAAGTTGTCCTATGTTGGGTGCCTGGTCACGTAGGGATCAGGGGCAAAGACTAGGAAGATGCTGCTGCCAAGTCAGCCACACCCCTGTCTGACTCTCCACTGTCGGCTCCATATCTGGACTTCTGGTGTGTTTCTCCATCAAGCTCCGGGCACAGTGGCAAAGATCTTGGTCTGAACAGGTTGCTAACAAGTTTTGAGATCAAGCCCATTGTCAAACCGTGGCAGTCTTGTTTTCGCAGGAATCACAAGGAGGAAGATGTACTTGCTGGGCTCTGCTTAGGTCATTCGTTTCTAACATACTCTTTTCTTCTTCAGGCAGATTACGAACCTAAGTGCGAATTTTCTGACACCATTTTAACCATTAAACATATTTTAATCACTTCTCCAGCTTTTAACTGTGAACTTCGATTTTATTTTAATTTCCACGATTTTAAGTCCGAGCCCCTTACACTCTGACATCTTTCATCCGATGACTGTTTTATCCACTGTTTTTGACTTTTTACCAGATATTTTAACCGCCTTTGATTTTTACCTTACGACATTGTTTTTTATATGAGCCTAAAGATACAAAAATGTCGAATAAAAATTATATTAATGAAAACAGCATTACATAGAATTTCCAATTACAATAATTAGCTTTACTTCCTATGTTGAGAATTTTAAAACCACGATAGTGCACAAATCTTGCAAAAGGATATCCTCTTACAGCATCATTACACAAGGACTTGCTTCTCAATAGTTTACAAGAATTCAGCCAATATACAAGCTGGATACAAAAGTACCTCCACACTTCATTTCTAGGTAATAAATCTTTTCTTTACTACTGAGTTCTAATTCTTAGGGAAATGTTTTCATAATTTGGGATTTTATAACACAAGAGCAACCAAAGCTATATTGAACCAATAACACAAAGTAAAATAAAAAAAGAAATATTAGATGCTACAACAATAAAAACAATTATTGTTGATTTTTATACTTGTTGTTTCTTTAAAATTCGTCCTTTCTTACTCTTCTTCATTGTGCTGTTTTGTTTCTGTGACTTTTAACTTTGGTTGTGGGTTCATTGACTTTTATTCCTTTATATCATTTTGTTTGGTGGAATATAACCTTAGCTGCTCTTGCACCAAAAAACCCCAAACTATCAACCAACCAACAACAGATTTCCCTTACGTTTGCCGGATAATTCTATTGTCTACTAGATCGGAAAAATCATACATTCTTTACAAGAGAGATTTGCAGAGCATCAAACAGATGTCAGCCAAAATAAGCTGATGACCGCTGCGCAGCTAGCAGCACAACATGTGGCAACAAGACTGGGAGCATGCCACACTGCTTGCACGTGCATCCACTTTCTATGGAACCATAGTCTGTGAGGCTATTGAAATAATAACCTCATGTCCCCACCTGCAACCGAGAAAATGGAATCACCCTTCACACACATGGAAAAAAGCTCTAAACAGCCCTAACGTCACCACATAGTGTCAACTTTACTGAAGACCGAGTGCTGTCCTTGCTCTGAAAAGCTTCTTAGTTTTCTCCTAAAAACTTTTAACATGCAAATAGTTTGAAGGATAAACTTAAAAATTTTATTGCTCAATGACAGAGAAGTTCAAGTTATTTTTAAATGATTTCAATGTAGGATGCGAGAGGCCAGTTTTATCAAAAATAATACGTATGTCACAAATTCCATAGAGCTGGATATCAGTCAAGTTGCACTTAATAAGCCACTGGTCACACCTGTCCAGTGGTGTAAAGAGCAAAAGCAGTGGAGGAATGTTTAAGGAGTGGCAACTTTGTCATACTTTGTGACTCCAAGTTAGCCCTGCTAGCTATCTTGAAGAGAGACAGCAAGAGCTGCAACCCCCTCATTATTCAGAAGATCATGGAGATATGCTCAAAGCTCAGTTCTGCCAGTATCACAATCCATTTCCAGTAGATCCCCTACCATATAGGGATACCTGGAAAATGAGATCAGACCGTGAGTTGGGTTGGGTTGTTTTACCTCTGAGCGGCTGGGTAGCCTACAGTCTTAACTGTGTCACATGAAGCACACCTAAGACTTATCTCATGTATTGTTGAACTGCTCCACTACAATGCTGAAAGAAAAGTTTTGTTTTGGGAGTTTCATGCTATTTGAACCACTAATAATTCCATTATCTCCCTTCTTGCTACCCACCAGAACAAGAAGCTACAGCGAACACGCATATACTAACTGAATTTAGAAAGGTATTTTATGAAAAATTCAATCTTTGCCTTTTAACTTTTATAGGTATATTTTGATTTTATTTCTCTTGATTTATAATATCATCATCAGTCATTTGGAGTTATGTTACATTTATTATTTTTATTTTGAAGTTTTACAATTGCTACAGATTTTTTTTAACATTGCTTTACATTATTTATCATTTTATTATTTCTCAGATTTCCAGTCAAAAATCTTTTATCGTTTCACAAGAATGTTTTGGATAAGAGAAGCAAAACTCAGGAAAAGAGAGGTTTCTTCAGCATGAAACCAGTCCTCCTATAGTTGGGAGGGCAATTTTATCAAGGGGTTTTTAACCTCCCTTTCCTTGGCAAAATTGTATTTCATGAAATTACCTTATTATCCCCCCCCCCCCCATACACACAAACAAGTTCCTGACTGCTCCATTCTGAGGATATTGATATTTTTGTCCTTAGTGCACAAACCTTTTTGACATAATCTCAAAGAAAATGCATAGTATTTAGAAGAAAAAAAAATAGTCATGAAAGTGTTCACAAACTTCCATGAACAGTACAGCTGATTCATGTTTGAAATTATTATTGTGAAAAAAAAATGTCGTTTCATGCAAATAATTTTATATTATATATAATTCAACTGTTTTTGTCAGGTTTTATAAAATTAAACTTCAATTAGTCAGATCTAGTTTTTCACCATATCATTGTTAGTCTTATTAACATATTTGTATATTTCTTTGAATAGATTATTTTCATAAAATTCGGAATAAACTGTTTAATTTTGTATATTACATAACCTATTTCTGCTGATGATTATTTGTTAAAATAAATTCTACAGCTAACTTCCTTATTCGACTCAGTACCAGTGACAAAAGTTTTGCCATTCATCCAAAGCATATTACAGAAAAAATTACAGAGCAAATTTCTTGCTTCAGTAACTTTTTTCTGTTACTCAGAAATAAGTGGCCTTTCTATTCATATGCATAAATTATTTTTGTCTAGTAGCTCTTTAAATAAATTTTTATTTGCATTGCTAGATGCTTTTTTTACTATATGATTCTAAAAAAAGTCCTATTAAAATAAAACTTTTCACTTTTCCTAAATATTTTCATAAAAATCCAGATTTAAATGCTGATTAATTTGGCATATAACATGCCATAATTACTTTCATTAGTTATTTGGGAAAAAAGTTCTAAAGTTAAATTTTTTTTGGTTGAGCATAGTGAAATATGAATTATTTTTTTTTAAATACCTATCATCCTATATGCATTCTAAAAGTAGAAAATAAACCTTACGTTTTATTAATATGTCTAGAAAAAATAATTTTTGTTTTTCTTCGGATTCCAATGCAAATTTAATTGTAGGTAATATATTATTAATAATGTTTATAAATTCTGTGAGTTTGTCTACATCGTGCAGCCAAAAAATTAATATGTCATCCAAATACCTGACGTACAGTGATGGTTTGTATTGAGATTTATTAAGTGCAGTTTCCTCGACGTGACACATAACAACGTCCGACATGAGTCCAGACAGAGCACTTACTACTAGTACTGCACTTAATAAATCTCAATACAAACCATACTGTACATCAGGTATGTGGATGACATATTAAATTTTTGGCCGCATGATGTAGACAAACTCACAGAATTTATAAACATTAATAATATATTACTACAATTAAATTTACATTGGAATCCGAAGAAAAACGACAATTATCTTTTCTAGACATATTAATAAAATGTATAACTATTGTGATACTACTGTATATCGTAAAAAAACATTCCCACATATATACCAGTCGACTCTGCACATCCATTAAGATACAAAAAATCTAGCATTTTACCATTATACAGGGTGAATCTGAAAAAGTGGACAAAACTTTACGGGGTGGTAGAACGCAGCTATACGAGCAATATTAGTCATAGAATGTATGGTCGGAACGCAAGCGGTGAGAAGTTAAAAGGTAGTTTTCCACTGTCACATTTAAAGAATGAACACAAGAAGGAGAGGAGATACTTCAGAAAACATTTTATTAACAGGAATGTAATTGAGGTACATGCTCAAAGAAATTGCTCAATAGAGCTGCTGCCAGCTGTAATGCAGGCTTCACACCTGCGGGATAGGGACCGACGCACATTTGCGAAGACACTAGGCATTTCCCGAATATCGCCGGCAACAATGGCGATCCTGGCGACTACATTCATATCAGTTTCAATGGGGCACTCGTAGATTAGGCTTTTCATATGGCCCCACAGGAAAAAGTCCAAACACGAGAGATCCGGCGATCTTGGTGGCCAAGCTATGGGACCACCTCGACCAATCCATCGCCCTGGGAACATTGCATGTAAAGTGTTCCGCACATCTAAGCTGAAGTGTGCAGGCGCACCATCATGCTGGAACCACATTCTCGACCTGCTGGGAGTTGGAATCAGACGCAGCAGCTCCGGCAACACCTCTCGTAGGAATGTGTTATACGATTTGCCGTCCAGACGGTGTGGCAGGAGGTATGAGCCAACCAAATGGTCATGGAGGATCCCTGCCCAAACATTTACGGAGAACCGCTGCTGGAACGAATGAGGATATGTGGCATGCGGGTTCGTAGATGCCCACGTGTGTGAATTGTGAGTATTCAAAAAGCCCTCACGGGAGAAAGTGCACTCGTCCGTAAACAGAACATGTGCACCAAAATCCGGCTGCGCTGCATTCTGCTGGAGGTACCAATGTGCGAAATCGACACGTGGCTGATAGTCCGCCGGTGACAACGCTTGTACCTTCTGCGTACGATAGGGGTGCATTCCTTCCTCCTGTAGCACACGGCAAACCGACATTTGGGACATGTGTACTGCACGGGAAACCGCTCGCATGCTACATCCCGGTCGCTCTTCCACCCTACGCAGAATGTCCTCTGCAAGTTGCGGCATCCTGACACTCCTTTCACGCCCTGCGTCTTGCTTGGCCGCGGCGAAGGATCCCGTTTCACACAGCCGCCGATGCAAACGCTCGAAGGTTTTCCAATCTGGAGTGCATCTCATCGGAAACCGGTCGCAGTAACGTCTGTGCCTCACTTGCATTCCTGTCCGCCACATCATACACAAAGTGCATATCCGCCATTTCGTGGTTAGTATAACCAGCCATCCTCTCGGCAATCCACAGTAGAAATGCCGTTGGGTGCGAGGACCGACCCTTTTATACCATTTCCAATGCCACCTAGCGGCTCGCCATTTGCGTTCCGACCATACATTCTATGACGAATATTGCTCGTATAGCTGCGTTCTACCACCCCGTAAAGTTTTGCCCACTTTTTCAGATTCACCCTGCATATTAGGAAATACAGATACTGCTCCGTGGCTTTAACATTTGATACCGAAATAGAATATATTACTAAAACTGCCCAAGAAGCAGGTTATACCATGCAACAATTAAAAAGATGGCAACATAATGCTAAATTCATTGTCTTAAAAAACTCTCAGCCAATTCCAAATCAGGATGTAAAACAACAAACCTATGCACACAGTTTTCCTTACATGACAGGCATTTCGAAAACATTACATACTACATTAAAAAAATATAATAATTGTATTATATTAGTTAACAATACAATTAAAAACTTACTAATTAATGATCGAGACACAAAATTACCTACCGGTGGAGTTTATCAACTCAATATACCCGACCCCTTAAATTTACTTGACGGAAAGAATAAATACATAGGTAAAACCCATAGACAATACACTGATTGCATGAAAGAGCATCAATCTGATTCAAATAAACAAATTCAAAACACAGCTTACGCTCAAACTATATTAGAAAATAAAATTCAAATAAATAAAGTAAAATACAAACCCTTAATTGCTCCGAGGACTAAATTCCAGCTGAATTACGCCGAAAAGATGCTAATCCACACACGTCATAATTTATGCATTAGTGACATAGCACCCATTCCATCTGCATGGAACCTTCTCCTAAACACCCAATCATCATGCATTACGTAATATCACATGATCAACAACTACATGATCAACAACGTAGGAACTGGGATACGTATAAGTAACACGCCACTCTTGACACCACTAGAGCCTGATGACGCCGTAATATGTAGCTATGGAGAAACGCGCGTAGCTCAAATAAACTGTTGGAGCGCCGATAAAATGTTTGCTGTCTTAACATCAGAGGCAGGGGTATGAAAGCATTTTTATCCTGTTTTTATACTAATGTTATTGGTTTTAAAATGTTAAAAAGTACGCATCTATGTCTCAAACAGTAATGAAAGTGCATTTTGTGGATCCATCTGTGATATACACCAGTGATATAGAAACAAGTGCTGCAAATCATATAATATAGTTTACATCAGAACATTTAGTTAATGGTACAACTACAGCTTTAAGTACTCTATAGTTGCAAGAAATATGGATATAGTATGGAAATATGGAGATAAGTATATTTCGTGGTATCATTGGGATTATACCAGCACACCTGAAGAACTATGCATATGGAGTAATAATTTAGCTGCATTACAACTGTACTACATTGTTATGAAATGACATCTATAACATCATGCCCTTGAGGACTGGTTCTTGTTAACGACATCTAAATTGCATTCTTCAATGTCAAAGATTGCTCACAAAATCTGACACGGCAATTATAGTCATGTTAGACATCTAATGTGCCTATGCAAGTAGATACACCAGATCAACTATCACTGGTAAATATCAATATTTTTGTCAACTAACCTAGTATACATTATGTAAATATAAGTTATCACTTAGATGATTGATGGATAATGTTTGGATCAAATATAGTTGTAATATAAGCATTACAATGATATTTTGTAAGCACTCCTTATGTTTGAAAATAGGTAATTTTATACAATTTATTGTACAGCAATTATTGTGATTTTACTAAACTTTTACCTTACTGGCTGTGTTTAGAATTATTTGGATGTTGTATACAGAGTGGGCCAATGCAGCACTTTGGTTTCCTGTTCATATATTTCTCGTGTGTTCTTTGAGCAGTATTTTTACTCTTCTTTTTTGTTTTGTTGAATTAGGGTTTACTTTATTGCACTTTATTGGTCTTCATTGGAGTTTTGTAGACATCCCCATTTTGATTTTTGGATCTCTGTTGGTTTTAATTTACCTCAGAATAGTATTCGTTAAAGCCACACACAAGGAAGGAATACCACTTTGACCCTTGGTTGTCAAGCACCACTCACCTACCATAAATTTAGAAAAAGTCATATATACACTTGGAATAATTTTATGAATCCACGAAATATACCATCAATTTGATTGATGACACACTACAACATACAAAAGGTATGAAAATACAACCAAATTACAGAATGACATCACTAGGCATAGCAAATCAATGAAGTCATCAAGGTCATACAAAACAGGATATAAACTTATAATGGACGTCTGTATCCTGGAATGTGTAAAATAATAAAAGCACCACAAAACATAACAGCAAATAATTTTTTCCAAATAAGCGGAAAAATATATCTACAAAAATATGATATACTAATGGACTCCCTATGTTCAGTGCTTTTGGTGGATATAGCTGTTAGGCATATTGAAGAAAAAAACCCTCACTAAGTTGCTTATAATAAAAAATATTGGAGTTATTATCAACTACAAAACAACTACTCATTGTCAAGTCGATGACATACTGCTCATTCACGACGAATATAATGTTTTTTTGTAAAGGATCTATAAGAGTTTGGTGAGTTTTTGAAATTTTCCAAATAAACTTTGTTTTAGAAACTTTTGAATTTTTGCTATTTTTCTCTTGAGCAATGTAAATTGATTTTTTGATTAGATTTAAACTTTAATTAAACTTGACAATCCTTTTTGAATTCTTACTCGATAAGTAATGCTTGACAAACCTAATTTCAACTTTATTTGGCAAGTTAAAATTACCTGGTGCCCGGCAAAGCTTACCGGAATTTTAAATAAATTTGGATTAGACAAAAGGTCCAACTTGAGAAGTTAATAATTTTTGGAGCATTACAACTACCACCAATCATCATCATCCTCAAGCAGCCATGGGCTATGGAGGTCCAACCAGACCGTGCAATTTAGTTCTCCAAGCAAGTCTATCCTGAGCTACATCTACTGCATCTGGCCACTGCACACCAATTCTAACAAGGTCCTGTTTGACATTGTCAGCCCACTGCATCCTAGGTCTCCCCTTCTTTCTGAGGCCTTTAGGCACACTGTTCATAACCCTATTCACCAATCTATAATTATTCATATGGGCAACATGACCAAACCAATGGAGTCTCTCTCTGCACAATATGCTGCTTAAAGGAGGTTGCAAACTCCTTTGCCTAACCTCATCATTAGTTACAAAGTTGAACCACCTAATGCCCAAGCATCTGGAATCAAAAACATCTAGTTTTCTGTTATCTTGTTTACAAAGTGTTCAAGTTTCACTACCATAACTAACCCTAGAAAGAACCAAACTATTATACAGTCTATTTTAGTCTTTAGGTGTATATGCCTATTTCTCCACACTCTCCATAGATAGTTAAAAGTCCCAGCAGCAATCCCTATTCGTCTGTTAATCTCATGCCGCCCATCACCAGTATCTGTTACATAGATCCCAAGATAATTAAACTGTGACACCTGCTCAACACTGCAACCATCAGATTAAATGAATCACAGCCTGCCTGACCAATTTTCATTACTTTAGTTTTCTCTCTGTTTATAACCAAACCTACTCTACTACCAGTTTCATCAACAGCTCGAATGAATTGATTTCGAATGAATTGATGAATGAAAGAGTTCATCTCATCAACATCGTTTGCCAAAAGGGCTAAATCATCAGCATAATCTAAATCCGAAATTTTCGTATCTCCAGTCCATTTAAGGCCAAACTCTTTCCCTTGAAGTGAATTTCGCATAACATAATCAATAACCAAGCTAAAGAGAAAAGGAGACAAAATGCACCCTTGTCGAACACCAGAAGTAATGCTAAACCAATTGCTACAAGCCTTACCAACTCTCACACACGACTCAGTGTTATTATAGAGAGCTTTCATTATGTTAACTAACTTGTCAGGTATGCCATATGAGACCATTGACTTTCTAAACCACCAATAGACTTTCTAAAAAACGAAAAACAAAATATTTACGAAGCAGCTCTGAATGCAGGGTATCCTAAGAATCTGATAGATAAAATTGAAATATTAGCTACAAGAATGACAGATAAACCCACCCAACCTACACCAGCACAATATGATAAAAAAAGAAGTCAAATATACCAAAAGCATCGATCCATAATAAATACACAGATTACCTGTAGAGATAGACTTCAAACATTAGTTAAAATATTCTGTAAAAAAAAATTCATCGCCAACACCACGGGAATTGAACCTGCATCTCTCCAGATTCATGCCAGAGCATACTACCATTGTACCACGCCTCGGATAATGAAATTTTTCAGAATAAGACCTTACAATTCTTCACTGAGATGTGGCTGACACAGTGCCCTTGGATGTTGAATATGTTTTCCCTTGGATGTTGAATTTTGGGAATTTTGACTGCTGAAAAGTTAATCCACCAAAGCAAAACATTATATTGTAGGAGTGGCACAGTCAAGATACTGAAGTGGAGGAGGAGGAATGCTTTTAAAACCATTCAATATAAACATGAAAACTCTTTTTTTAATTAAATTTTACTGAGGGGGGGGGGGAGTAAAAAACTTTCCTGAAATTGCTCTCCTACATGAGGATATATTTTCATGCCAAGAACATACATTTTGCTATCGTAACTGAGACCTCATTCATTTTAAGAAAATGATACAAGATGAGAAAGTTTTTTAATGTAAAATGAAGAAATGATAAAAGGAAAAATAATGTATAATCTAATGCAATGTTAAAATATCCACAGCAACAAGTTGTAAGCTGGCCATATAATGTAGTATAGCTCTGAAAAATTGATAATTATCAATCTGCTGATAGATCAATAATTCATGGAACTAAAGAAAATTCACAGAAATAAAACTAAGGTTTAATTATAAAAAGAAATGCAATACAACTAACTTTACGAAGGGAGTGTATATCCTACTTGAGTTAAATCATCCATGCCAACAATTTGATATGCAGCCACTTAGCAGATGGCTCTCCACACACTTGCAAGTGTGAGCAGAGCAATCAATTAGAACACCTGCTACTTCCTCTTTCTACCAGACTCTGTGCATTAACAGCTTTGACTTATGAACACTTTTCTTTAGCTACAGTTCCAATCTGAATAGCTGAAAAATGCATAGAATGCTGGGATAAATGATAAATATGATAAAAAAAAATTCTAGGAATACTGAAATAAGTTTAAGGCAGAAAAGAATGTAAAACATGGGGATGGGGGAGGGGGGGAACAGAGGTATGTACTTTGCAATTACTTCCAAAATCTTCAGTTTTTAAAAAATAGTTTTCTGAAAGGTACTAATTTGCAGATTTTCAAAGTTTTAACGAAAAATTTCTTGATAATAGTTCAAATCAAACTTCTGAGCTTAAATCAGAAGGTTGCTTCAGCAAAGAGTAATATTAACAAACAAATCAGCAATACCATATACGGTTCCTAAGAAATAGAATCAGATGATTTTAACAAATTATTTATATTGTGGTTTAATAAAATATGTATCAAATGGAAAAAGAAAATATTACTTTTTCAAGCTTGAATTACATATTTTTAAAAATATTTGTATATACATAAGAAAATTTTCAAATGGCAATTTCTATTTTAAAAATATCTTTTTTTTGTTGTTGTACTAAAAACAAACAGACGTCTTAGGTCTCTCATTTCGGATTCTATCAATGTCTATGTCCATCTGGAGCCATGGAAGGGTTAAACTGGCCTACAACTTTAATAGTGCATTATTGCTAAACTTGTCTATGCATTAAGTGAAAAGCTGTGAAATTATTTTGCTTAAATAAATAGTTTGTTTAAACAATTATTACTTTAATATGGTGTCATTTGAACAGCATTAAAATTTAACGAACATTTACAATAAAATACAAAAGGAAATGGGTCATATTACTTTAAATAGTAGAAAATCGTTTTCTCAGGTGAATATGGAATGTTCAATTTCCAACTTTATCATCCTCTAATGGTTGAAATTCAAACTAATGGTGATTCAGAAAATATTTCATTAGTACTAAAATTAACCAAAAACATTTTTTTTCCATTCATCTTCAAACAAAGTTGCACTTACACCAACTTTTGGGTTAAGGGGGGAAATCACCATTGTCAATGACACTTGAAGAAATCAAGGTCTGTATATGGTAGCTAGGTAGTCACTGGAAGGAGAGCTATGCACCAATCCCCTGTGATGATACACAGAACCGGCCAGGTCTAGCACCTAATGTCTGACCCAGTCTTCTTGTGGTGCAGGCTGTTAGTACCTTTCAAAAGAGATACTCTCTTGTGGAAGGGAATGGAAGGGCTGCCGGATCAGTGAAGCCTACTGATCTGGGCAACTAGGGCTACTTTCTTTTTTTTCAACCCTGCTGAGGAGTGGTCAACCACACAGTGCTGACCATATAAACTTACCATGTGATGGTTCACCCATTCACTTTTACTTTTCCTTAACCAGTTTTGCTTTATTTACATTATATTTATCAGTTTGGAGATTTTTAATTTATTTTTGGTGGACTGTTCTGATCCTTGTCCGAGCTGCAGGAGTTGTGCAAGTGCAACTCCGACCTTTTGATTGTCAACTGCTAAAGCGCCCATGTTCAAGAACATGCCCTCTCTTGCATCATAGCTTGTGCGCTCGTCAGTTTATGCAAATGTCTTTCCTGGCATGCAACATGACACATGCGGGCTTTTGTACATCATACGTTATAACAGTGACATTAGTCACAGAGTTAGCAGTTGAGTAGAATGTAGTAAGTAGTAGTGAGCAGTAGTTGGTATAGAGATGAGTTGTTCTTGAGCAGCAGTTGAGTAGTAGGAGAGATTGTGTAGACAGAATTTTTGTTCGAGATGTAGTGGAAATTTTCATTTGATGTTTGGTGAGTTGAATTTTTGGAAATAAACTTTGCTTTAGAAACTTTTTAATCTTTGCTATTTTTTTTTCTTGAGCAACATGAATTAATTTTTGATTGTATTTAATATTTAGGGTTGACAATCATTTTTGAATTCTTACTCAATAAGTAATGCTTGGCAAATATTTACCGAACCCTATTTCAACTTTATTTGACAAATTATTATTGCCTGGCGCCCGATTAAGCTATCCAGAGTTTCAATAAATTGGATCAGGTAAAAGGTCCAAACTTTGAAAAGTTATTATTCTTTGGAGCATTACAACCAGACTGGACTAGATTAAGGCTCTGAGATTGGTTATGGATCTTGAATTTGCTGTACTGGTGGGCTTCTGTAGAGGGAAAATTTTCCACTGCATTTTCTGTTTGTTTGTAGATTCACAGCCCCCGGTGAATATATTCACAGGATATGTTTCATCAGCTGGTGGATAATCCTGAGCAGAGTTCATCACAGGCAATTGAACTCTTGCTTCTATGGGCGTCGTCAAATTCTACATTGGTGAAAGTCTTCCAATGTAGATGACTTTAGCCTTTAGTAGAGGGGAAACAGATCTTTGTCCAATACCTACAATAGGCTGTTTGATATTATTGGAATTCCCTCTTGCAATAAATACAGTTTATTTAAACATCTCACTAACCATTTTCTCTCCATGGGTAGTTAGAATGTGAGGATTCTGCACAGATTTTTCTCTTGATATCCTCACAAGAATTTCACAGTTATAATTTAGATATTCTCACATTGCAAGAGATCAGAAGGAGAGATAAAGGTCAGAATCTTTAAAATAATCTTAAATTTCTCTTTTCAGAGAGGGAAGATAACAAGCATCTCCAAGGCACAGCTCTGCTTTTCAGCAGACATGCTAGTGATGCTCTTCTAAGATATGAGTCCATTAATGAAAAAGTTTGTTACAGGAATTTTCAGACAAGCATTAAAGATTGAATGTTATCTGCTGTTATACCCCCCACTAAGGATGCCAATGAGGAAGAGAAGGATAGGATTTATGACAACTCCAGGATATTTTGAATTTACCACAAAAGGAGATATTACCCTTGTTCTAGGTAACTTCAATGCCAAAGTTGGTACTGACTCTGACTTTTGGGGAGGGGTGGTAGTCCCTCTTGGTATTGATAGTTGCAATGGGCAACATCTCCTACAGGTAAGTAAACTAAATGGTTTGAGAATAACTAACACTTATTACAAACACTAAGACATACATAAGTGGACATGGGTTTCCTCTGAAGGGCTGCATAAGAATATAATGGGCTATAGTTCTGTTACAAATACCAGGTCACATAGGGGAGCTGAAATTGGATCTGATTTTTACCATGTTAAAAGTATCTTGCAACTTAAACTTCAGAAGTGTTGTGCTAAGGTTAAAAAAATTATCTTCAGAATTAAAGTTCTGAAAGACCCAGCTGTAGCTAAAGCTTACCATGATAAGATACTTAGTCATTATGGCAGTCATGGTTTGCTTAATTTTAAAAGGCTTTTTTGGAAACAGTACTCTTTTAAGAAAAAAGATGCAGAGAATTATTTGAGTGATAAGAGCTTGAGCTTATTTCAGAATGAAAGAACTGCAGAAATGTCCTTAATCAATACCCTAGTAGTCCTAATAGAAAGAATTACAGAGAGATGAATAAATGTGCAAAGGATCAGTTAGTTGCTGCTAAGAATCTCTGGCTTTGATGGCTTGGTTGCCAAAACCGAGGAAACAATTAGACAGCACAACAGCAGAGTGCTGTACCAGATAGTTAATGTTTTGTGTGGTAGAAAATGGACAGGTATACAGGGATTGAAAGATAAACAAGGTAAGTTTACAGAAGGTGAGAATTCTGTCATGGCTAGGTGGACTGAGCATTTCAGTGATGTTCTAAACAATGTGGTTAGTTCTACTCTCTGTAAGGATTATAGATGCATTACTGGCTTTAACCCCCTTATGATGCCGGGTTTCTGAAACTGAACTCACTATGGTGGTCAGATTTATTTTAAAGTCTTATCAAAAAATAAACAATTTTAGAACCTTATCCTGAAGTAACTAATGAATGGAAATATGTCATGTTATACACCAAAAGAAAGAGCATTTAATTGTGCTTAATAAAATGGCAAAAAATAGAAGAAAGATTAAATTAAATTTTAAAGTAATTTTTTTAATCATTGCAAAATTTTTCCTATATTTTCCTCCACTTTATCTTTAGCAAAATTTCTAAAATATATTTTTTCCCCAATTTTTCTAGATTATTTTATTATTCTAATATAAACAGTTCATAATATTTCGATTACTGCTTAAATCTTTCACTTATTTCGTTTTTTCTAAATTAGTTATTTATACCTATTACATATACTTAGAATTTTGACGATCGGCAAACTAAGCCTAAGTAAAGCAGTGCCATAAAAATATTTTTGCTTTAAAAACTAGATAATTTAAATAATAAATGAAAAATATATTAGAGAGTGATAAAGAACTATGAAAAAAAAAATTAAAGAAATGTTTCAAAGCATTTAAAGTTTAATCGATGCACTGAACTTGAGAATGAGTTGCTTTATTATGACGTTGCATAACTGCTAAAGTTTAATTCTAAAATTCTGGCAGAAAATTTGGTTAAAAGTTGCAATTTCCTGACCTTAATTTGTTTATATACTTTAAAGGTAATTAAAAATATTGATAAATAAAGTCCTACCATTTAAAAATTGCGCTCTGAGTAATCCAAATGCTTGTTGTGATTGCTGCCATTTTAGATCACTAGCAGTTTCACTTTGATCGTTTCTAATCAATTATTGTTTATAATTGCAGTATCCATTTGAGTAGCAATAAAAAAAAATTTTTTTAGAAGCATTAGAGTAAATTAAAAAAAGTCTTTAAAATCGAGTCTGCTAAAATATTGATTGAAAGCTGATGTGGGTAGTTCCTAGATGACGCAATTTCGGGTAGTAAAAAAATCAATATAAAAGTTTAGAAAGCATTACAACTCTAGTAGAGCTATAAATAACAGAAATGAGTGGTAAATGTAACCGATCGATAATCTATGTGCGGTACGGCAGAACAGAATGATGAACTGAATCAGCGCCACCTGATGCTGTTTATGGTGACTGAATTCGACTGAACATGCACATCCGACTTAGGTTTGTTTTTAAACTATAAAGTTTTCAAATAGAATCAACAGGAAAAAATTTATATCATAAATGTTATTTTTGATATTTAATTAGTAACAGTTTAAAAAAAAATTCAGATTTCGGTTCGGAAAATTTTTTCCCAACAATCTTCTACTAAAGGAGCGAAGCTTCAGTCTCCGACCACTAGAACGAGAAAGATGAAAGCGATTCTTTGGGCTGCAACATGGTAAGAGTTAATGTTCGCCCAATAACACAGTCTGAAATTGTTTCGTAAATCCTCAGGGGTAGATGAAATTACTGCGGAAATGCTTGAGCTGGGAATGCTTCAGTTACTACATTGTGATGGTCCACCCATTCACTTTTAATTTTCCTTAACCAGTTTTGTTTTATTTACACTACATTTATCATTTTGGGGATTATTTAATTTTTGGACTGATCACAATTCTTTCTTCCAAGCTGTAGGATTTGCACATGCGCAACTCAGACTTTTGATTGTCAGCCGTTAATGTGTGCATGTAGGACATGACCCCCCTTGAGTCATTGAGTCATAGCTAGTGCGATCATCAGATTATGCAAATGTTTTCCCGGCTTGCAACCGACATGTGCCGGATTTGTATGCTGCATGTTATAACTAAGTGATGTTAGGTCACAAAATCAGAAGTGGAATTGTCGGTAGTGTGTTGAATAAGGAAAAGTGTTGTTAGTATGTGCTGGAGTATGTTGAAGTAGTATGTGGAGTATGTTGAATCAGTATGTGTAGATAGAAGGAGTTGTTACTAGAGATTTAGGTAGATGTGAGTTTTTAGTACTCCAACTTTTGTATTCATCAACTGAATTGGACGAGTCTTCGAATTTTTTTTTTTTTTTTTTTTTTTTTTTTTTTGGAAATAAACCTTGTTTTAGAAACTTTTGAATTTTTGTATTTTTCTCTTGAGCAACATTAATTGATTTTGGATTAGATTTAAACTATAATTAAACTTGACAATCCTTTTTGAATTCTTACTCAATAAGTAATGAGTATAAGTAATTATATTCATTACTATATTGAGTATAAATAATTACTCAATACAAAATGAACCCTATTTCAACTCTATTTGGCAAGCTAAAATTGCCTGGCATCTGACAAGCTATCTGGAATTTTGAATAAATTTGGATCAGACGAAAGGTCCAACTGAAAAGTCTTTCGAGCATTACAAAGACAGAAAGGAAAGTGGCACACCGAACACAGGGACTGAATATATACATATATGTATAAATTGTATATTATTTAACATGATTGTCAAAGTTAACAATTTTAGAGCTCATTAGTTATTTGTACTATTCAGATTTAATGGCAGTTTAAGCCGAAATTTTTGTTGACTGAGAAGCTTAACTTTTGTGTTAGTCAAAGGTACTGAAGTTTCAGCGCAGTTATTGCTGATAGTTAAGATTTTATTGTATGTATGTAAAGATTAGAAGTGTCAGAATACATGATAGATAAACGTTTTGATAAGCAAGTTTATTTGCAAGCTTAGTATGCAAGCTTAGTATAGCTTTAGTATTGTATTGTTGTATAGCAGTAACTTTGAATGCTGTTCATGCTAAAAAAAGTTTCAAAATTTTGGCAGACCACTAAACATATCTGTAGTAATAGGGTCGATTCCAGGAAAATGACACCTGAGTTAGAAAAAGTAAAAGATAGGTTGCAGCATGTGATGAAAAAGCAGAAGTGTTAATGAATCTGCTTAAAGAGCCTCGGGAAAAAGGGAATGACAGCAACCCCTAAATTTGCTGACAATGCTACGTCAGTTTACAAACCATAAACTTTGAGCATAAGGTTCCATTTTTTTTTTCTGTCAGAAGCAAGTGATAGAACAAAGTATTATCAGCTGTCTCAATGACAATCCATTTATTAACCATAGTCCTTATGTTAATTGGCCTTTATCTCAGATAAGGTTCGACACATCTGTCATCGTGGACATTTGTCAAGTCCATGGAAGAGCATTTCCGCTTACATGAAGTGCCCGACAACAAAAAGGTGGTTTTAGCAGTATCTTGTCTAATTAGATGTGCTAAACAATGGTGGAATAACATAGGATGTCATCATGGAATAGAGTTTTGGGAAGATTTTAAAAGTGAACTCTTGGAAATCTATCCAGCTTATAATGATTTTACAGAGTTAGCTACAGAACTGTTTTCATGAAGACAAAGGGAAAGAGATGATATCGAAAAATTCACCTGGGGAACAGTAGAGTTATACCAGCTGTATGATGCTGATGCTGCCAAAATTGATATTATAAACAGCATATTTTCCCAATTACTTTTGTCCATACGAGAATTTTTAGAAATACGAAATGTAAATTCAATTTCAACTTTAGACACATTGACTCGGAAATATACTGCAAGAAGAGAATCTTCAAAAATGGCATTAAATCAGCAATGGATGCAATCCTCGTCAAAGCAATGCTATCAGGTTGAGTCTCGCAAAATGACTCCCTCACGACCAGAAGTTATACAGTCCTGACAACTTGTGCCAAACGCTCCTACAACGATGCAGAACAAACAAAGCAGAGATTATATTTCACATCAAGCTTTGAACGACACTAAACCAAAAACTTTTGCTACGAATAAGAGAGAAACTTTCAGATGTAATTTTTGTGGCCAACTAGGGCACACAGAACAATATTGCTACAGAAGGAATGACAATTCGGGAAACTTAAATTAGGATCTTTGAAGTGAGAGGACAAAGTTCCTCAAGAAAAGCCCTCTCACGAGTTAAGTCTTGCCACTGTTGGTACACATAATGTTATAGATTTACATCCATCGGTATGCATATACACTAGTCAGCTACACTTTTGATAGGTGGAATGGGAGGAGGAACCATTGGTTGTGATAGAAAATTGCGTCGAAGTGAGAGTAGATCATCTTATCAAAATTTGCATAAACATACCCTTACTTTATGTTCATTGATGTGCAAATGACATAAGAAGAGTCCTATTATTCTAAATTTCCTCGTCAAAATCTATTAGGTTAAATTTTGACTCCCTCTGGGAGGGGAAGTTGTGATGGTCCACCATTCACTTACTTTTCCTTAACTAGTTTTGCTTTATTTATCATTTTGGGATTATTATTTCATTTTTGGACTGATCACAATTCTTTCTTCTGAGCATATTATTAAAAAAAATTATAAAAGTTGGAGTTGCACATGCGCAACTTTGACTTTTGATTGTCAGTCGTTAATGCACAGGACACAACCCCTCTTGCATCATAGCTAGCGCGATCATCAGATTATGCAAATGTTTTCCCGGCTTGCAACAGACATGTGTCAGATTTGTACGCCACATGTTATAACTAAGTGATGTTAAGTCACAGAGTCAGAATTGGAATTGTTAGCAGTGTGTTGAGCAAGGAAAAGTATTGTTAGTAGGAGCTGAAGTATGTTGAAGTTGTATGTGGAATATATTGAATCAGTATGTGTAGATAGAAGGAGTTGTTAGTAGAGATTTAAGGTAGATACGAGTTGTTAGTACTCGATTTTTGAATTCATCAACTGAATTGGCGAGTCTTTGAATTTTTTGGAAATAAACTTTGTTTTAGAAACTTTTGAATTTTTGCTATTTTTCTCTTTAGCAATATTAATTGATTTTTGATTAGATTTAAACTTTCATTAAAGTTGACAATCCTTTTTGAATTCTTAAAAAATAATGCTAGATATACAAAACGAACCCTATTTCAACTTTATTTGGCAAGTTAATATTGCCTGGTGCCCGACAAGCTATCTGGAATTTTGAATAAATTTGGATCAGACAAAAGGTTCAACTTGAAAAGTTAATAATCTTTGTAGCGTTACAACATGGATGACAGAAATTTTGAATATCTTTTATGATAAAGGTATAGTTTCTAAGGATTCTATCAGAGCTATTATTATCCCTATTTTTAAAAAATGTAATTGCAGTTTTTGTGATAACTGTAGAGGCAGTAGCGTACTTTCTGTTGTAGGTAAAGTTCTTTGCATGATTGTGCTTAATAGAATCAAGGATCTGATTGACGGACAACTGCGTAAGGAGCAGTGTGGATTCTGAAGGGATAAGGGATGTGTTGATCAGATCTTTTCACTTAAGCAGATTACTGAGAAATGTTTAGAGTTTTAAAAACCTTTGGTTGCTAACTTTGTCAAATTCAAAAAGACTTTCGACTCTGTTGATAGTCATAATTTGTGGTTGATTGTGAAATCATATGGTATACCAGACAAGTTAGTAACATTATGAAAGCTCTCTATAATAACACTGAAGTTGTGTGTGAGAGTTGGTAAGGTTGTAATAATTGGTTTAGCATTGCTTCTGATGTTCGACAAGGGTGCATTTGGTTTCCTTTTCTCTTTGGTTATTGATTATGTTATGCGAAATTCACTGCAAGGAAAAGGTTTTGGCCTTAAATGGTCTGGAGACCTGAAAATTTCTGATTGAGATTATGCTGATGATTTAGTCCTTTTGGTAAATGATGTTGATGAGATGAACTCTTTCATTCGAGCTGTTGATGAGATTGGTAGTGGAATAGGTTTGTTATAAACAGAGAGAAAACTAAAGTGATGAAAATTGGTCAGGCAATTGTTGCTCCTGGCACTCTTAATTTATTTTGTGACCTTGAGCAAGTGTCTCAGTTTAATTATCTTGAGAGCTATGTAATAGATACTGGTGATGTGCAGCATGAGATTAACAGACAAATACGGATTGCTGCTGGGACTTTTAGGAATCTATGGAGAGTGTGGAAAAATAGGTGAATACACCTAAAGACTAAAATTGGATTGTATAATAGTTTGGTTCTTTCTAGGGATACCTGGATACTTTGTAAACAAGGTAATAGGAAACTTGATGTTTTTGATTCTAGATGCTTACGCAATATTTGGGTGTTAGGTGGTTCAGCTTTGTAAGTAATAATGAGGGTAGGCAAAGGAGTTGGCAACCTCCTTTAAACAGCATATTGTGCAGAGAGAGACTCCATTGGTTTGGCCGTATGGATAATTATAGATTAGCAAATAGGGTTATGAACAGTGTGCCTAAAGGCCTCAGAAAGAGGGACCTTGTTAGAATTGGTGTTCAGTGGCCAGGTGCAGTAGATGTAGCTCAGGACAGATATGCTTGGAGAATTAAATTGCTTGGTCTGGTTGAATCTCTTTAAACCATGGCTGCTTGAGAATGATGATGATGAAATTTCAACTATCTAGAATGAGTAGATCAATTACAGCATTCAAAGTTTTGCATTTTCCAACTTTAAGGCCTCCTAATGGTAGAAATTAGAACTGTAGAATATTTAGAAAATGTGAAATCTAATATTTCATTAGTGACTATTTAAACCCCCCCCCCCCCCCCAAAAAAAAAAAAAAAATATTTTTTTTCATTTATTTCTAAATACAAAAAATGTTGAATGTATATAAATGGACAGAAAACAAAGGGGAAACAATAGCTATTTTTCTTTTCTATGAGCTAAATATATGGTAATCAATGAAAGTTTCAAAACCAATTCTTAATTTACCAAGTGGGCTGTTGTTAGACAAATCATATTTTCCTATCTCCAAGAATCTTCCATGTTGTGCAAGGCAACACAAAGTAGCTTTCAGTTTTTCATCGGCAAGTGAATTCAAAATTACATCCACACCTGAGAAAAAAAGGAAAAGACATTTAGTACAAACTACTAACTTCACATACAAACCATTATCACATTTTCATAACACAGTGGATTATAGTAAGATTGGATTGTAGTCCAGTTGTAGTAGCAGATGTCAATAGCTTTAATGCCAACAGCAGCTAAACTTATGTCATTAGAAGGGGTGAGACAAGGTGCAAGGAAAAGACATTTAGTACAAACTACTAACTTCACATACAAACCATTATCACATTTTCATAACACAGTGGATTATAGTAAGAGTGTAGTCCAGTTGTAGTAGCAGATGTCAATAGCTTTAATGCCAACAGCAGCTAAACTTATGTCATTAGAAGGGGTGAGCTCAATTTAAGTATATATTTCTTGTAGCACATAACAAATGGAGGAATGAAAGAAGAGCTGGTTATATTAACACATTCCAATTCCTGAAGACAGCAGTTCCAGTCAACAATTAGAGTGGACCAGCCAGATAGATTCGTCTCTAGTCAGATTCTAGTAGCAAGACAAAACCAAGGGCCCAGCAAGATTGGCACTACCAGCTGGATTCAAATAGTCAAGCATGTGCAAATTTACACCGAAGAGTCAAAACATTATGACCAGCACATCTTTATGCAAATCGAAGCAACTGCAGGTAAACAACAGTGTGTGTGAAGAACATGAAATGGTATAAATAACACCTGATACTGAGCGTTCTTAATCAGTGTTATTCTTGCTCTTCAGATGGAAAAAGCAGCAGAAGTGAGTTTGACAAAGGCCAAATTGTAATGGCCAGATACTGGGTCAGAGAATTTTGGAGATGGCAAGGCTTGTGGGTGTGATGCCCCACCATTCACTTTTGCTTTACCTTAACCAGTTTTGTTTAATTTACGTTATATTTATCATTTCGGGGATTTTTATTTCCTTTTTGGCATCACAGCACTCGTTTTCAAGATTCTAGGAGTTGCGTACGTGCAACTCTGATCTCCCGACTGTACCGCTAAAGTGCGTGCCAAGGACACGCACCCTCTTGCGTTATAGCTTGCTTCATTCGTCATAGTATGTTAATGTCTTTCCCAGCAAGCATTGCCGACTCATGTCAAAAACCGGTGACCTGCGAGTCACATAAGCATAAGCACAAGCATAAGTGAGTGCACGGGGAGTTAGTGCAGAGGCACTAAGCACAAGGTGCGTAGCACCGGAGTTGTATCTTCATTGATGTCTTGGTGAGTTGAATTATTTTGGAAATAAATCTGTTTTGTTATATTTAAAACCTTTTGAGTCTGTACAGTTTTTTTCTCTTGAGCAACGCAAATTAAGGATTTTTGAATTATATTTAAATTTACTTGACAATCATTTTGATTCTTACTCATTAACACTCGCCAGTATTTAAAGATAGCATATATATTTGTGGATAAATTTTGTATGATTGTCAAAGATAGTAATTTTTTGAGCTCAGTAGTTGTATATACTATTTATAGATTTAACGGCAGCTTAAGCCGAGAATTTTTGTTGAGCAAGTAGCTTAACATTTTTTGTGTATTATTCAAAAGTACTGAAGTTTCAGTGTAGATATTGCTGAATATTTAAGATATTTGTTGTATGTAATGATTAGAAGTGTCCGGGCACACACGTACGTAGGCACGATAAGAAAAATATTTTTTGATAAGCAAATTTATATTTTTGTAAGCTTAGTTATAACTTTAGTATTGTTGTATAGCAGTACCTTTGAGCGCTGCTCAAGATTAAAAAGGTTTTCAAAATTTCGGCAGACCGCTAAACATGTCTGCTAACAATATGGCCGATTCCGCCATAATGACTCCCGACATAGAAAGAGTAAAGGGTAGATTGCAAGATGTAATGATGGAAGCAGAAGTGCTAATGAATCTGCTTGATGATAATCGGGAGAAAAGGGGAACGACAACAACCCCTAAATTTGCTGACAATGCTACGTCAGTTCACCAACAAAGAAACTTTGAACGTAAGGTTCCATTTTCTGTTCCGCCAGAAGCAAGTGATAGAACAGAGTATTTTCAACTGCCACAACGACGATTTGCCAACCCATCCATTAACTATAGTCCTTATGTTAATTGGCCTTTACCTGAGATAAGGTTCGACGGTTCGAAACGTCCGTCATCGTGGATATTTGTCAAGTCCATGGAGGAGCACTTCCGTTTACATGAAGTGCCAAGCAACAAAAAAGTCGTTTTAGCAGTATCTTGCCTAATTGGATGTGCTAAGCAATGGTGGAATAACGTAGGATGTCGCCACGGCATAGAACTTTGGGAAGAATTCAAAATACTGGAAAATAAAATTCATGGACATATATCCGGCTTATAATGATTTTACAGAACTAGCTACAGAGTTGTTTTCACGAAGACAAAGGGAAAGAGATGACATAGAAAAATTTATATGGGGTACAGTAGAGTTATACCAGCTGTACGATGTTGATGCCGCCGAAATTGATATCGTAAATTGCATTTTGTCTCAATTGCTTTTACCCATTAGAGAATTCCTAGAAGTACGAAACGTGAATTCAATTGCAGAGTTAGTAAAATTGGCTTGGCAATACACTGCAAGAAGAGAATCTGCAGCAAATACACATAACCAACAATGGATGCCATTCCCGCCAAAGCAGTGATATCAGGTTGAGTCGCGTAGAATGCCTCCCGCACGACCGGAAGTTACACGGTCCCGACAATTTGCGCCGAACGTGCCTAGAACTATAGAATATGAACGTAGTAGAGACTTTGTGCCACGTCAAGCTTCGAACCATAACACTAAACCTAAAACTTTGGTTAAACAAAAGAGAGAAACTATCACTTGTAATTTTTGTGGCCAACTAGGACACACAAGAAAATATTGTTATCAAAGGAATGAAAATTCGGGAAACTTTCATCGGGATCTTTGAAGCGAGAGGCCAAAGTTCCTCAAGAAAAGCCCTCTCATGAGTTAAGTCTTGCTACTGTGGGTATACATAATGTCCTACATTTACCTTTGGTGAAGCTTTATCACAATAAGACCGAATTCATAGCTCACATTGATACAGGAGCTGATCTTACATGTCTACATAAAAAAGTATGGGATAAAATTCCGAAAAACTGTAAACTGAATTTGCAGCAATGGTCTGGTGGACCTTTGAACTTAGCTTGTGCTTCCAAACAGTGTTTTCCGCAAGGAACTGTTGAGTTACCTATCACTTTAAATAATGTGGAGATAAGACTTGAATTCTTAGTAATAAGTGAATTATTATATGACTCTTTAATAGGAATAGATGCGATACGAAAACGCTTGATTGAATTTGATTTTGCCAATAATACTATTTCATTAAAAGCAACCATGAAAGAAAAACTTGATATCGATCAGATAAAATCAGACATTAGAAAACATGCTAACAATGCTCATTTGGAAAAATAGCGAGAGAGTTAAGTTAGAAACTCTGCTCAATGCTAATTACGAACTTTTTAACAACAAGCCTGGTAGATGTCAGATTTTAGAACATCATATCGACACCGGCAATAATAGACCTGTTTACAGCAAACCATATAATTATCCTCCCAGTAAAGAAGAGATAATTTCAACACAAATTAAAGAAATGTTAGAGGATGGAATAATAGAGTCAAGTTTTAGCCCTTGGGCTTCACCGGTTGTGCTCGTAAAAAGAAAACTGGTGATTTGAGATTTTGCGTAGACTATCGAAAATTAAATGCTGTTACAGTCCCCGACAGATATCCTCTACCTATTATTCAGAATCTACTAACACAACTGGCTGGCAAGAAATTTATTAGCACACTAGATTTGTCTTCAGGACAAATTTCAGGACAATGGCAATATTGGCAGGTGTCCGTATATCCACCAGATTGACCCAAAACAGCATTGCTCACAAAAGATGGATTATTCCAATTTCGTTGCTTACCATTTGGCTTATCAGGAGCACCCGCCATGTTTCAACGTCTTATGTCCGTAGTTCTGGGTGACCTAAAAGGAAAAATTTGTGAAGTATACTTAGACGACATAGTCATTTTTTCTACTGATTTTTCAGAGCATCTACGTGATTTGAATTTGGTATTTGCAAGGTTAAGAGAGGCTGGACTCACCATAAAGTTGTCCAAATGCACATTTCTCCGAGAGGACATTCAATACCTCAGTTTCAATGTTAATAAAGATGGAGTAAGAACATTACCTAATAAGGTCGAAGCCATAGAACGATTTCCCACACCGCGCAATTCGAAACAACTTAGTAGATTTTTAGGAATGTGTGTATGGTATCGACAATTTGTACCCAATTTTGCTAATTTGGCCGAACCTTTGTGTGAATTACGTCGAAAGCGATTTCACTGGACACCTGTTTGCGATACAGCATTTCAGACATTAAAAGATGCATTGTGTCATGCTCCCGTGTTGGCCTTACCACAGTTAGGCAAACCTTTTTACATCTACACTGATGCTTCCGATGTCGGTCTCGGCGCCGTGCTGAGCCAAGTACAGAATGACAATTGTGAACACGTTATCATGTATGCTAGTCGCAGTTTGAGTCATACTGAAAGAAACTATACAGTGACTGAAAAAGAATGTCTAAGCGTAATATGGGCTCTAGAAAAATTTAAAGTACAATTAGACACATCACACATTACTATTTTTACCGACCGTGCTGCTCTACAATGGTTGCAGACATCCACCAATCTAACAGGTCGTCTAATGCGCTGGGCATTACGCCTACAAGAATTCAATTTCAAGGTCGAGCACCGAAAGGGAATGGCACATCAGCTACCAGATGCATTATCCCATGCTCCCGTGTGGCCGGCAGAAGTTACGCCAGAGCTCGAAGATAAGCCTTTTGCTCCCTCACTTGCCACAATAGTTCCCATCAAATACAAGGAACATTTAATTACTGAACAACAAAGAGATTTAGAATATGGAAACGTGTATCATTATTTGAAAACTGATGAATTACCTCTAGATCCTAGTATAGCTTCAAGTATTGTTGGAAGAGCCAGACATTTCAGATTAATTAACGATATTTTGTACTATTGCAGACGACAGAGTCAAACAGGCAGTTATCGCCCATTTATTCCCAAGAATTTAAGAGAGTACGTACTCCGAGAATTACATGATGTACCTTCAGCTGGACATTTAGGTACACGGAAAACCTATCAGAAAGTGGCCAAAAGATCATATTGGCCAGCTTTGAAAAAAGACGTAAAAACCTATGTAGAAACATGCCTAATTTGTCAAACCACGAAATTCGATCAAAACCGTCCTTGTGGTCTTATGAAAAGCACGATTTCCAATGACCATGGAATTAGTTGGCATGGATTTAATGGGCCCGTATCCACAAACACAAGCGGGATCCCAATATATTCTGGTCTTAGTAGATTACTTTTCGAAATGGGTCGAAATATTTCCTGTTAGAAATGCAACAGCAACAATCGTAGCAAAGAAATTTGTAAATGAATTTATATGCAGATACGGGGTACCCAAGAGTATAGTTTCGGACAATGGGCCCCAATTCATTTCCAAATGTGCTTGCTGAAGTATGTGAAACGTTCCAAATAAAACACATATATACACTCCATATCATCCACAATCAAATTTGACAGAAAGAATTAACCGAAATATTGGCAGAATCATAGCTGCTTACGTTGAAAATAGACATAGTACATGGGATAAATATTTGCAACAGTTTTCCTTTGCTTTACGCACTTCATTACATGAAACCACCAAATTCCCGCCTTCAAGGATATTTCTTGGAAGAGAACTAACATTACCCTGGGACAGACTCATTGGCCAACCCGCATCTCCACAATCCATTGAGTTTAGAACGGAACAGCATATTAGAGCCATTTCAAAGGCACAAGATAATTCCCTACGAGCACAACAAAAGCAACGTGAGGATTATAATAAAAGACGACGACATATGGAATTTAAAGTAGGTGATAAGGTCTTGATTAAAACACATCATAAGAGTGATAAAGAAAGAGGATTCATCAAGAAATTTGCACCATTATATGCTGGAGCATATGTTATAAGGAAGAAACTTTCTCCACTTTTGTATGAATTGGCCAATATGACCACTAATGCCTCAGTAGGATACTTTAATGTTGTGAATATAAATTTATATAAAACGTCTATAGAATTTTCTAGATCAGAAGTAGATGCTCCACAACAAACCCAGGAGAAAGATGGCACTGATGATGAACCTTTACCAAGCAGAAGAGAAAAGAACAGATTAGATTATCACCTACTGCACACAACAGGACAAAGACTGACAAAGCCAGATTCAGCTGTTCCATCGACGTCAAGAGCGTGATGAAAGGCTGACGAAACGCAAATCCTGCAGAGCGACAACTGGCAGTGAACATCGGGAAGATGACGTCACGAGAGAGATCTACAGCGACGACTTGACTTGAACGAGATCTTCAGTAACAACTTTACGTGAAGCCACCCGACGACGACGGAAGGATGTTATCAGAAATGGACTAGATGATTTATCACCACGGAGTGCCAACAATGAAATTTAAGTATAAATTTTCTTCTTCTCTTTTTTTCGGAATAGATGAAGAAAAAGAAGCTTATTGTGATTTATATAGTTAGCAATGTTTGAATTCTTGTTGAAACTTTAGAGTTCGATATTTATTTTTGGAAAGTGAAATTATTGTAGTTCGAGTTTATACTGTGTGAATAGAATTTTTTTTGCATTCTTGTTCATCAAAGTTCTAGTTATTGTATTTACGTGAGTTAAAATGTATTTTTGTACATTTTTTCGTTTCAGCTGACTGATAGCTGAAAATTTTGTAAGTCGATATTGGAAAGTTTAGAAATTGTAAAATGATTATGGATATGAATGAGAAGAGTGAAAGAGAATTAGTGATTTAATATTTTTTATGTTTAAGAATTTGTATTGTAAAATAACGTGCATCCCAAAGTGAATTTATGAAAAAAAAAAGGAGATTCATGTAAAAGTTATTGGATGAAATGTTATCATCGTATATTATAAATTATTTACACTCTTTTTTCTTTATTCTTAGATACGATTTATCTATATGTGTTTAAATCTGTTCAGTGTCATCAGTGATATTTATGTGTCAATGATACGTAATTTTTGGGATGACATTGGCAGTATTTATTGGTATATATAGATGATGACCATGATGATGACTGCAGAATTTTGTTTTTTTTTTGTGTACCTTTTTGGAGCTGTCCCCAAATGGCCTAGTCTGGTGACCGAGTTGTTACCAGCATAACTCCTTTGGGAGGGGGACGTTAGCTCTGAAGGGGGAGGTAACTAATGATTTTTTATTTCAGCTAGATCGCGATTTCTGTGAATAGAAGAGAAGAATTAGCGGATGATTACATTCCCGCTTGTTTGTGAATTTTGAATTTTCTTAGCTTTGCGTATTTGAATGTAATTAGGAGGAGATAACGGTGTTCGAATACCCGTTTTTTTATGTAATTTAGGAGAAGACAGATTTCACATATTTTTTATTGTGGTTAGGGGATAAGCGGAAGTTATCACCCCGCTAGCAACGATGTAACATTTTTTTCTTTTCATCTATTTAACACTATAGAATAAGTAAGATTAGGAGTTTATTAACCAATTTTTTCTGTACAGTTCAAGATATGCCAATTTCGAGTTTGCATCAGAATGTGATACTAGATAGACCGATGATGCTAGTATACAGTTAATTGTAACAGCCACTGGTATATATTGACACTAGGTTAGCTGTTAATTACATATTTTTGTCAGGAGGAAAAGGGAGGAGGTACCTTTGGTTGTGCTGGAAAATTGTGTCAAAGTGAGAATAGTTCGTCATATCAAAATTTGCGCTAGCATACTTTTACTTAGTTGTGTTCAGCCATGTGTAAATGACGTAAGATGTGTCCTTTATTCAAAATTTCTCGTCAAAATTTGTTAGGTCAAATCTTTTGACTCCCTTTGGAAGGGGGAGTTGTGATGCCCCGCCGTTCACTTTTGCTTTACCTTAACCAGTTTTAATTTACGTTATATTTATCATTTTGGGGATTTTTATTTCCTTTTTGGCATCACAGCACTCGTTTTCAAGATTCTAGGAGTTGCGTACGCGCAACTCCGATCTTCCGACTGTACCGCTAAAGCGCGTGCCAAGGACACGCCCCCTCTTGCATCATAGCTTGCTTCATTCGTCATAGTATGTTAATGTCTTTCCCGGCAAGCATTGCCGGCTCATGTCAAAAACCGGTGACCTGCGAGTCACATAAGCATAAGCACAAGCATAAGTGAGTGCACGGGGAGTTAGTGCAGAGGCACTAAGCACAAGGTGCGTAGCACCGGAGTTGTATCTTCATTGATGTCTTGGTGAGTTGAATTATTTTGGAAATAAATCTGTTTTGTTATATTTAAAACCTTTTGAGTCTGTACAGTTTTTTTTCTCTTGAGCAACGCGAATTAAGGATTTTTGAATTATATTTAAATTTACTTGACAATCATTTTGATTCTTACTCATTAACGCTCGCTGGTATTTTGAACCCTAAATCAACTTATTATCAACTTATTCTACTTTGGCAATTTGTTAATTATTGCCTGGCGCCCGTCTAAGCTATCCGGAGCATAAAACTTCAAGTATTTTGCATTTGTTTGGAGCGTTACATGGGGAGCACCCCATAAGCCTTGCCATCTCAGAAAACAACATTTACTTTTTTGAAAGTACTAACCATAGTGAGCCATGGTTAGTACCTTCAAAAAGTGGTCCATAGAGGGAAAAACCATGAGCAGCCAGCAAGATATGAGCCAACCGTGGCTCATCGATGCTAGAGGTGAATGAAAACTATCCTATATGGTATGAGCCAACAGAAGGAATACTGTGCCATAAGTTGCCCATAATTTGAATGCTGGTGACTGGAGTAATGTGTCACAACATACATTATATCGAACCTTGGTGAAAATGGGGCTGCATAGCCACATATTCAGCAAGGCTCTGGGATACCAATGCTAACCTCAGTTCACTGTTGAAAGCACCTTAATTGGGCTTGCAAGCATCAAAACTGAACCTTGAATGATTGGAATAAGGTCATCTGGTCTGATGAATCTCATTTCCTGTTGTACCATGTAGACAACCGGGTACATGTGCATCATTTACCTCAAGAAGTGTTGGCACCAGGATGCACCATGGGATGAAAACAAGCCGGTGGAGGAAGTGTAAAGCTTTGGACAATGTTCTGCTGGGAAACCCTGGGTCCAGTCATTCATGTGCAGGAAACTATGATGCATTCTACTTACCTAAACATCATTGCAGACCAGGTACATCCTTTCATGCCAACAGTATACCCATCTAATAGCATCTCTTCTTTCAGCAGGGTAATGCACCATGCCGCACTGCCCGGATTGTATGAGAATGATTTGTGAAACATGAGGAAGACTTCCAGGTACTGCCCTGGCCTCCAAATTCCCCAGATATCAATCCAATCGAGCATCTGTGGTTTGTGTTGGAACAGCATATCCGATCTGTGGTGGCTCAACCACATAACTTACAAGAGTTAAAGGACCTGCTGGTAATGTGTTGGTATACCAGATACCACAAGACACCTTCAGAAATCTTGTAATGTCCATGCCTTGCAGGGTAAGTGCTGTTTTGGCAGCACATGCTCATAATGTTTTGGCTCTTTGGTGTACAGTCGATAAAAATATCCTGTCAGATTTCAGTTCTGAACCACATGAGGGATGAAAGTAGAATGAAGCAAGTAGACTAGTAAAAGAAGACAGGATCACAAATCAAATTAACATAGGTCGTTATCTAAAATTATGAAGGCCTTCTTAACTAAATCACCAAAATTAGATTGGGTTAGTTCATCTCAGGGGGAAGGTTTGGAAAAATTAGAAGGACAATTCAAATAAATTTGTGAGATATCTAAATTGTGTAATGGGAAATATTTAAACAAATATGGGATTTAACTGGAATAGTGCAAGCAATGAATAGAGAATAAAGTAATAGGAGAAAAAGGTAAATGCATCTGCAAGCAATAAAGAAAAGAGGAACAGAATGGGAACAGGTTTATTTCAAGGTTACAAATTGGGAAAATTCAAACAAATATATTTGTGAAGCTAATACCAGGTGGGCAGGCATTTACTATTTTTGTGGCAGACCAACCCATTTCTTTACAAACTGCAAATATAAATGAATGCCAATTCTTGGTAATAAATAACTTAAAAGGGATTGAAATGACTCATGTAGGGATTTAAATGCAGATTATTACTGGATTTAATTTAAGGGGTCCATATGGAGAAAATCATGCATACCATCAATTATTTGTTCAAACTATTAAATGTAGTTCATAGAGTTGTTTTATTTCTTGTAATAATAATTATAGAATTGGTGTTTAAAGTCATTAATAGATACCATTATATTTTGTAATTTTTGATGTCATAGTAAATTTTAAAAAATGAATTGAATATGAATATTAAGTACACAATTAAAAGGATATTCTTGCCCAGAAATTAATTAAAAATATTAATTAAAAAATAAATTAAAATTGAATGTGACTATTCGTTCACTTAACATGGAAATGTCTGGACACTTTTTACAATACAGTGTATAAAAAAATAAGTGTAAAACTGAAAAACAAACAACGGATGTAGATGACTCAGAAAAGCAACAAGTCTAAACAGTAAAAGAGTTTAAATATCATAGCTGAGAAAAATAACCGATTAACATAAAAACCCTAAAACAGGTGCTAAAAAACAATCATCAGATATAAGACGGCAGAGTGTAAGGGGCTCGACTGCAAAATTATGCAAGTTAAAATATATATGATGGTCAAGGGTAAAAGCAGGACAAGCAATTAAAATATGTTTAACGGTGTCACCAAACTCGCACTTAGGTTTGTCGTCCACCCAAAGAAGAAAGGAATGAGTGATAAACGAATGACCTAAGCGGAGTTGAGCAAGTACAACCTCCTCCTTGCAATTCCTGTGAAAAAACGGTTTGACAATGGGCTTGATCTCAAAAAGCTTGTTACCAATTTTTTAATTTTTGAGAAAATTACTCAAAAATCTGTTCAGACCAAATCTCTGCCACTGTGTCTGGAGCTCGATGGAAAAAACGCTGCCGGAAGTCCAAGTATGGAACCAGCAGTGGAGAGTTGGACAGGAGCGTGAATGACTGGGCAGTGGTGTCTGCCAAGTCATTGCCCCTGATCCCAACATGACCAGGTTCCCAACAGAAAAGAATCGTGGTGATGGCTGCCAGACTATGGAGCTGCTGGTAGATCCTGTAGAGAACAGGGTGAGGCTGATCTCACCGAGATCAAAGCCTGTAGCGAGCTAAGCAAGTCGGTGTAGAGGACACACCAACGATGACTTAGCTGCTATATGGTCCAAGGCAATACTGATAGCATGCAACTCAGCAGTAAAGATGAAAGACTGCTGTGGGATCTGGTCTGCAATGATCACATCACAGCAGACCATGGCTGTCCCTATGTGTAAAAGGCCTTCCCTATCCTGCAAAGAGAAACAGTGAGCAACGGTGGAAGTGACTCGGCTGTCAACTGTGAAATGCTATTGAGACTAGGGTTAATGTCTCGAAGGTAACCTTGGACACGCAAACCAAAAGGATGAATGGCAGTTGGCCGATTCTACTATAACATTTCCCACCAGGGACTAAAAACACAGTCCCAAGTGGGATGGCCTGGCAGGGATCACAATTTCACTGCATATTGCAGGGACAACTGCTGACTGTGAATAGATAACAAAGGCTCATCAGTCTCAACATAGAGACTCTAGACCGGTAAAGTCAAAAGGCTCCCATGCGAACATGGAGGGCCTGATGGTGAAGGGGGTCCAGCACCTTCACCACCGAATCCCAGGCAGAGTCGTACACCTGGATCCATAATCCAATTTCGACTGGACAAGTGCATGGTAGAGGAGGAGCAATAAATATCAGCCCGTCCCCCAAGAGAGAGAGAGGAGAGGACCTTGATGATGTTCAATACCCGCATGCACTTGCACCTGAGATGTTCAATGTGTAGTCAAAAGGTCAATTTCGGGTCGAAAATGAGACCGAGAAACTGGGTCTCTGCCACTACTGGAATGATGTTACCCCCACCACAGCTTGGAGTCCAGATGAAGATTACACTTGTGGCAAAAGTGCACACAGGCGGTCTTCTGCGGGGAGAACAAAAACCCATTGGCCGTCATCCAACTAGGGGGATTGTTCAGGGCAGTTTGCAGTTGTTGTTCAATGACTAGGACCCTGAAGGCTCAGAGAAGTTTGTGGGAGGGGATCCACTGGAACAGCTGTTGGGAGACAGATGGTAGCCTCTTTTCAAGGCCATCCAGCATGTTATTTAACATGCACAGGGTTGGTTGGTTGGTTGGTTGGGGTTTTTTTGGCGCAACAGCAACTAAGGCTATATTGCGCCAAACAAACGATAAAAAGGGTAAAAGACATGAAAACCCACAACCGAATTTAAAACAGACACAAATAACGCATAATAAAAACGAGATGTAGAAAAAGAGTAAAAGAGAGCAACAAGTATAAAATCAACAAGTATAAAATCAACAATAGCAACGGGTGTATAGGACCCATGTAAAATACAACAGGTAAAACACAGGTAAAAACCCAGTAAAAAAGAGAAAATTCATAAACGAGTAAAATAACCGGTAAAGCGTAAAAAGTCGAAAACAGTAGTTAAAAGTGAATCATCGGATAAAAGATGTCCGAGTGTAAGGGGCTCGGACGTAAAATCGTGAAAGGTAAAAAACAAACGTCGTTCAAGGTTAAAAGCTGGACAAGAAATTAAAATATGTTTAACTGTTAAAATGGTGTCACAAAACTCGCACTTAGGTACTGCGTCCGCCTTAAGAAGAAAAGAGTGGGTTAAAAACGAGTGACCTAAGCGGAGCCGAGCAAGGACAACTTCCTCCTTACGATTCCTGCGAAAACAAGACTGCCACGGTTTGACAATGGGCTTGATCTCGAAGAGCTTGTTAGCAACCTGTTCAGACCAAGATCTCTGCCACTGTGCCCGGAGCTCGATGGTGAAACGCTGCCGGAAATCCACATATGGAACCGGCAACGGAGAGTCGGACAGGGGCGTGGCCGACCTGGCAGCAGAATCTGCCAAATCATTGCCCCTGATTCCGACATGACCGGGCACCCAACAGAAGAGAATTGTGGTGGTGGCTGCCAGACGATGGAGCTGCTGGCGGATCTTGGAGAGAACAGGGTGAGGCCGATGCCTCACCGAGATCAAAGCCTGTAGCGAGCTAAGTGAGTCGGTGTAAAGCACACACTGACGATGATGCTTAGCTGCTATATGGTCCAAGGCAATGCTGATAGCATGCAACTCAGCAGTGAAGATGGAACACTGCTGTGGGATCTGGTCTGCAATGATTACATCACAGCAGACCATGGCTGATCCCACAGAAGTGCCGGACTTCGAGCCATCTGTGAAGACAGGCAAGAAGTCCGGGTGCGCAGCACGATGGCTGGCAAAGAGTTGCCGGTACACACAGTCGGGTGTAAAGGCTTCCCCGTCCTGTACAGGGAAAAATCGCAGGAAGGGGAAACAGCGAGCCAAGGTGGAAGTGGCTCAGCTGTCGACTGTGCGATGCTATCGAGACTGGTGTTGATGTCTCGCAGGTAACCTCGGACACGCAAACCGAAAGGACTAATGGCAGTCGGCCGATTCTGGTATAACATTTCCCACCTGGGACTGAAAACGCAGTCCCAAGTGGGATGGCCTGGCAGGGATCGCAATTTTGATGCATACTGTAGGGACAACTGCTGACGGCGAATAGATAAAGATGGTTCATCGGTCTCAACGTAGAGACTCTGGACCGGTGAAGTGCGGAAGGCCCCCGTGCACACACGGAGGGCCTGATGATGGAGTGGGTCCAGCACTTTCACCACCGAATCCCGGGCGGAGTCATACACCTGGGATCCGTAGTCCAGTTTCGACCGGACAAGTGCACGGTAAAGGCGGAGCAAAGAACATCGGTCCGCCCCCCAAGAGAGGGAGGAGAGGACCTTGATGATGTTCAATGCCCGCGTGCACTTGGACCTGAGATGTCGAATATGTGATAAAAAGGTCAATTTCCGGTCGAAGATGAGACCGAGAAACTTGGTCTCCGCCACAACTGGAATGATGTTACCCCCAAGCCGCAGCTCGGGGTCCAGATGAAGATTACGCTTGCGGCAAAAGTGCACGCAAGCGGTCTTCTGTGGGGAGAACCGGAACCCATTGGCCGTCGCCCAAACCGAGAGATTGTTCAGGGCAGTTTGCAGTTGTCGTTCAATGACCCTCATGCTGGACGATGAGCAAAAGATGCTAAAGTCATCAACATAGAGGGCATTGCCTACAGTCGGAGGAAGTTGCCGTGTAATGGAATTTATCTTGACAGCGAAAAGCGTAACACTCAGGACGCAGCCTTGTGGCACCCCCTGTTCTTGGGGGAAAGGCCGCGATAGAGTGTTGCCGACACGAACTCGAAAAATACGAGAAGATAAAAAGTTTGCAATGAAGATCGGCATGTGACCTCGCAAGCCGAAGCTGTGAAGGTCACGAAGAATGCCGAATCTCCATGCCGTGTCGTACGCTTTTTCGATGTCGAAGAAAATGGACACCAGGTGCTCTCGACGTAAAAAAGAATTCCTGATCGCCGATTCGAGGCGGATCAGGTGGTCTAAAGTAGACCGGTGCCTGCGAAAGCCACACTGGGTGTTGGAAAGAAGGCCGTGATGCTCCAAATACCAGGCCAGCCTGGTATTTACCATCCTTTCCAACACCTTGCAGACGCAGCTCGTCAACGCAATTGGACGATAATTCAAAGGAATCTTGGGATCTTTTCCTGGCTTAGGGAAGGCCAAGACGATAGCCTCCCGCCAGTAGTCCGGAAACTGCTCCTCGATGAAAATACGGTTGAAGAGGCGGAGCAGTCGATCCTTACTCGATGGTGAGAGATGTTGGAGCATGGCATAATGGACATTGTCTGGCCCCACAGCAGATGCACGAGAAGTGTGCAGAGCACAGCGAAGCTCCTCCGCTGTGAATGGCCTGTTGTAAGACTCCAGGCCATTCGAATGGAAGGACAGCGGAGAGCGTTCAGCCCTGCTCTTCTGGGCCAGAAACTCGGGGGAGTACGAGGAAGATGAGGAGATGGAGGAGAATGACTCCCCCAGAGTGTCGGCAATTGCACGAGGATCAGCAATTGCCTGTCCATTGTGCTCCAGGATCGAAAATGAGTGGGACGTGTACTTCCCACCCATCTTCCGGACCTTATCCCACACAACCTTAGAACTGGTCGTGCGGGTGATAGAAGATGTATATTTCATCCAAGATTCCTTCTGGCTCTGGCGCCGGACGAAACGGGCTTTCGCCCTGGCGCGTTTGAATGCTTCGAGGTTGGGGGACGTCGGATATCTCCGAAACACCCCCCAAGCCTTGTTCTGAGCCTTATGAGCTGCGGTGCAGTCGGGATTCCACCACGGTTTTGGGAACCGTGGAAACCGAGTCGAGGTCTGAGGAATAGTAGAGGCAGCTGCATGGACGATACAGTCCGTCAACTCCGCCACTGCGACATTGATGGGCTCCTGGCTGACAGAGTGCTCATCGAGCTCAGACAAGAGCTCGAAGCCACTCCAATCAGCCCGATCAAGCCTCCACCGGGAGACACGCGAAGGGCTGCAAGGCCCCCCACGAGAGATGGTACACACCACGGGGAGGTGATCGCTTCCATAGGGATTGTCCTCGACCTCCCATGTAAAGAGTGGAAGGATCGAGGAGGAGCAGATGGTGAGGTCAATGGCAGTGAATGTGCGGGTTGGGGTGTGAAAGTAGGTACTGACACCGGTGTTCAACAGGGAGAGAGATGGATCCAGGAGACACTGCTCCAAGACCCGGCCCCTCCCGTTGGTGTCAGCACTGCCCCAGAGCGGACTGTGGCCGTTGAAGTCCCCCATGATGAGGAAGGGGGACGGCAGCTGCGAGACGAGGTCATCAAGGTCATCCCGGAAAACGATGCTTCCGGGTGGGAGATAGACAGAACAGACAGTCAACGAAACTCCCACAAAGAGGCGGATGGCTACCGCCTCTAAGTTCGTATGAAGGGGAATGACCTGGAATGGAGAATGGTTGCTCACGAGGATGGCAACACCTCCGTGAGCTGGACCATCTCCATCCCGGTCCCGGCGAACTAGAGAAAAGTGCCGGATAGTGGGATTGTTGGCTGTCTGCAAAAATGTCTCCTGAAGGCACACGCAGAGGGGTTGGTGCGCCCTCAGGAGGACCTTGATGTCGTCAATATTCCTCTGGAATCCACGACAATTCCATTGAAGGAGTGTGGCCATCTCAGGTCTTGGAAGAATTGGCGGACGTCTTTCGATTTATTTTAACCGTCGCCAGCGACGGTTTAGGAAAATTAGGGCGGTCGGTGTCCATGTCCTCGGAGTCGTCCGAGCAACATGGATCTGAGACCGCCGAACGAGGAGGTAAAATTTTCTTTTTGGGCCCCGGCGGGGGCCCCTTGGGTTTCGAAGGTCTTGCTGTCTGTGGGCGGGGTGGAGGGGGCCTTCCGGAGGTGGATGTGGAAGGCACAGACACAGGAATAGAAACCGGTGTCGATGTCGAGGTTGACACCGACGTCGGCTTCGCCTGCGTCAAGAGGTACTTAGCAGCAGGCGAGAAAGATTCAGCTGGTGGAACGCTGATGTCGGACTGCACCGCCACGGAAGCCATCTTAACGACGGGCTTTCCGACCACCGCACCGGCATAGGAGACCTTGCCAGGTGGGGCAGGCGGTGCAGCGAGCTTTCTCGCCTCTGGATAGCTGATGTTGTGGAGGGTCTTCAGGCGCTGTACCTCTTTCTCCTCCAGCCACTTCGGACAGTCGCGGGAGTACGCTGGATGTTCACCACGGCAGTTTACACAGCATGCCTTTTCTGCTGTGCAGTCAGGTTCAAGGTGATCCTGACTGCCACAACGAGCACAGGTGGGCTTGCCCCGGCATGCGGTGCGGGCATGGCCAAACCTCTGGCATTGAAAGCAACGCAGAGGATTGGGGATAAATGGCCGCACCTCACAGTGTAAATATCCTGCCTTGATGGAAGTAGGCAGGCGTGGTGTATTGAAAGTTAGAATAAGTACCCGGCTGGGTTCTAACTTTCCATTACGGCGTGACGAAACCCGGTGGACTGCGATCACTCCCTGGGCCGAAAGCTCCGAGAGGATTTCCTCCTCAGAAACCTTGAGGAGGCCCCACTCGGAGATCACGCCCCGGGAGGAATTGAGCGTCTTGTGCGGAGTGACTTCGACAGCCACTCCACCAATCGCTGTAACCTTTAAGAGAAGCTCCGAATGCTTGGAGCACGCAGTCTCCACCTGCAAGTCACCAGATCTTAGGCGCTTGACAGATTTCGGCTCTCCCGCAAGACCTTGCAAACCCTTGTTTATAAAAAAGGGGGACATGTCCCCAAGAACCTGGTCACCCGTAGAGTGGATGATCAGGAACTTCGGAGACGGAGACACACACGAAGACGAAGGCAAAGACAAAGAAGTTGGGGGTTCATGGCGAGCCCTCTTGGCGGCATTGACCGATGAATTTTGAGTTGTGGAACTCATGTTTGTTTTAGAAAATTCAGTGCCCGTTGTCATCACCCACCATGGAGTCCAACAAGGGGACGCCCAGTCGGGCGCCAGGGCTGCCCGGGCACCATACCCATACAGGCAGTGAGCCAAGCCCGCACAACAAAACAAAAAGAAAAAGAGAAGTGGCGGGAGACTCGTCGGAGTTCCCACAAAAGAAAAGAAGCAACAAAGCAATAAAGTGTGAGGCAAGAGCTGGCCACACAAAAGAAAGAAAACTACAAAATTAGTAAATGTGTGTGGAAACTCGCAAACCGTTGTCCGGACGGTGGACAAGGTTACTCACCGATCTGCATAGTTGACCCTAGCAGGACCAGCCCACCAGCCGATTGATCCTGAGGGGGCCACCCCAGGACCTCCCGTTTACCTGAAGCAGAGGCCAAAGCAGTGTATAGCAGCGGCCCCGGAAGTCGCTGCCCAGCCCCGCGACAGACAGGCTCCCCAATGGCAAAACGGCCAAAGGGGACCCCACCAGTCATGAGCTGGGGAGAGAAGACGGGGACCCCTGAGCAACTGCCAGGATCCTCCTTTCCAGGGACACGGGTCTCCGCGCACGGCAAACACGCGAGCGAGCGTTTAGGACCCTGTGAAGGTAACCGAGCCAGCGGAACCTTCACAGGGTGGTCCCCTCACCACGGACAGGCTCTCGCATCGAGGGGACATGCACAGGGTGTGGCTCTCATGCACACAGGGCCATGACTTAATGTTCCATCCGACAGACGATGACCTTTCTAAGACCATCAGTGCCCCCTACTGACCATGGGCAGGGTGGGGAGTTTTGCAGAGATAAATCTCAATGCTGACCCAACTGGGACTCAAACCTGAGAACTGCAGATTATGAGCCTGGCATGCTACCGACTGAGTCACTCCCCTTTAACGAAGAGCTGTGGCACAACAGAATACATAGGTGAGTAACAGGCAATTTGTATTTGTTTTGGCATCGTGTGTGATTTTTGAAGGTTGCCAACTGTTTTACCATTTTTTCTGTTGGGTCTTTGTGCATAGGTTTGCAGTTCAGTTCACTGAGCATTAGTTCCACTTTTCTATTAAATTTTTCTATTAATTCCACCACTATTCTATTAATTCCACCAAATATTTATTGATATATTAACGTTAAAATGCCACCCAAGAAATGCTGTGATTGTCACCTATGTTTCAGAAACCTATGGTTACTAGCTTTGGATATTTAAAAAAGGCTTTTGACTCTGATGATTGAAATAATTTGTGGTTGATCATGAGATCGTATGGCATACCTGATAAGTTAGATAATATAATGAAAGCTCTCTATAATAACACTAGGTCATGTGGGAGAGTTGGCAAAGCCTGTAGCAAGTGGTTCAAGCATTGCCTCTGGTGTTCGACAAAGGTGCATTTTGTCCCCTTTCCTCTTTCGTATTATGCTATGCAAAATTCACTGCAAGGGAAAGATTTTGGCCTTAAATGGTCTGGAGATCTGAAAATTTCTGATTTATATTATGTTGATGATTTGGCGCTTTTGGCAAATGATGTTGATGAGATGAACTCTTTCATTCAAGCTGTTGATGAGACTGATAGTAGATTGGGTTGGGTTGTTTTACCTCTGAGCGGCACTTTTTTGCACACCATGGGCTAAATGGCCAGGTCACATGGACCCCGATGGCTCAGAGAAGGTTGGGGGGAGGGGACCCACTGGAACAGCTGTTGGGAGACAGATGGTAGCCTCCCGTCAAGGCCATCCAGCGTGTTCTTTAACGTGCACAGGGTATGGCTCTCCCGCACACGGGGCCACGGCTTAACGTCCCATCCGACGGACGGCGGCCTTTCCAAGCCCTTCGGTGTCCCCTACTGACCGTGGGCAGGGCGGGGAATTTTGCGGAGATAAATCTCAACGCTGACACAGCTGGGACTCGAACCTGGGAACTACAGATTACGAGCCTGGCGCGCTACCGACTGAGCCACCCCCGCCTCAACTGGTAGTAGAGTAGGTTTGGTTATAACCAAACCTACAGAGAGAACAGAGAGAAAAAGTGATGAAAATTGGTCAGGCAGGCTGTGATTAAGTTAATCTGAATGGTTGCAATCTTGAGCAGGTGTCACAGTTTAATTATCTTGGGAGCTATGTAACAGATACTGGTGATGTGCAGCATGAGATTAACAGATGAATAAGGATTGCTGTCAGGCTTTTAAGAATCTATGGAGAGTGTGGAGAAATAGGCCTATACACCTAAAGACTAAAATTAGACTGTATAATAGTTTGGTTCTTCCTAGAGTTAGTTATGGTAGTGAAATCTTTGTAAATGAGATAACAAGAAAATTGATGCCTTTGATTCTAGATGATTATACAGTATCTTGGGCATCAGGCAGTTCAACCTTGTAATGAGGTTAGGGAAATGAGTTGGCAACCTCTTTTATTGGAAAATCTTTTCTACTATCCTTTGAGCAGCATATTGTGCAAAGAGACTTCTTTGGTTTGGCCATGTTGCCTGTACACATAACTATAGATTAGCAAATAAAGTTATGAACAGTGTACATAAAGACCTCAGAAAGAGGGGGAAACTTATGATGTGGTGGGCAGACAATGTCAAACAGGATCTTGTTAAAATTGGTGTACATTGGCCAGATACAGCAGATGCAGCTCACGATAGACATATTTGGAGAGCTTAACAACTGCATAAATCTGGTTAAACCTCTTATAGCCCATGGCTGCTTGAGGATGATGATGATATTGTGATGCCCCATCGTTCACTTTTGCTTTACCTTAAACAGTTTTGCTTAATTTACGCTATATTTATCACTTTGGGGATTTTTATTTCCTTTTTGGCATCACAGCACTTGTTTCCAAGAGATCGGAGTTGCGCATGCGCAACTCCGATCTTCCGACTGTCTCCCGCTAAAGCACGTGCATAAGGACACGCCCACTCTTGCGTCATAGCCTGCGTCGCTCGTCGAATTATGTAAATGTCTTTCCCAGCGTGCAACATGACACGTTCTGCTCTTGTAAAAGTCTGATGACATATAGTCACAGTAGCACATAGATAGTAGCGCATAGAGAGCACAGTGAGTTGTCACAGCACAGCACACTGTAGTGCAGAGGGCATAAGCATGTAGCACGGAAGAGTGCTCAGTTGATGTATCTTCTTCATTGAGTTTTGGTGAGTGATTTTTGGAAATAAATTTGTTTGTTTTTTAAACCTTTCGAGTCTTTACTAATTTTTTCTCTTGAGCAATGTGAATTAAGTTTTGATTATATTTAGATATTTAACTTGACAATAATTTTTGAAATCTTACTCATTAACGCTCACTGGTATTTTGAACCCTAATTTAACTTATTCTATTTTTTGGCAATTGGTTAATTATTGCCTGGCGCCCGTCTCAGCTATCCGGAGCATAAAACTAATTGGATCAGAAAAAGGGTCCAAACTTAAAAGTATTTTGCATTTCTTTGGAGCATTACAATATCATTTATCCCAGAATTCTATGTGTCATTCTCACTCCTCAAATTAAAACTATAACAAAACAGAGCCGAATTAGGCTTCAAGACTGGCTACAGTGCAACTGGTTCATAGCTCCCTTCAATGGAGGTCACAGGTGGCTCACACATGCGATCTCTGTTCTGTGTGTTATAAGTATGCTCCATAATAGCTTGTTTAGTGTTGTTCCCATGTATTGGATATACATGGTAAGTTATCTTTGGTAAGTATACATGGTAAGTATACTTTGTAAAGTTAGTATTTACTTTTTTATATTTAAACTTTAGTTTTAATTTTAGTAGATTTATTTTATTTCTGTATATTATCAACCTTTCAATCGATTTTTTCAGCATCATGCTATATTGGATATTTCTTCACTTTCCAGTAAAAATTATCTTTTATCGTTTCCTGACTTTCCTGAAAATGAATGAGGTCTTGGGTACAAAAGCAAAAAGATTTCCTTGGCACAGAAATCAGTCCTCTGGGAGGGCAATTTCAGCATAAGTTTCTACCCCTCTCCCCACCAGTTACTTGGCTGTGCCAATCTGACGATATAGACTTTTTTTTTGCTTTGGTGCACTAACTTTTCAGCACTTAGCCAAGATCCCAAAATTCAACACTAAAATAAAACAATAAAACTCGTAATATTTGGTAAAAAAAAAAAGCAGCCATGGAAGTATTCCTCCATTTCATAAAAGGACAGAAAATTCCATTAAGTGAGCAATCCAAGTCACCTTGTATAATGCTGGACCATGTTTTAAAATATACCACACAGAAACGTCAAAAGAAATAAAAATTATATTTCATGTACATATATTATTTGGGAAGAAATTTACTTTGGATACAATTATGTCAATTGTTACATACACACATAGGTTGTATATAAAGTAAATATTATATACAATCTATGTCTGGAAAGCTCTGGGTCCGACAGTATAAACATGAGTACGATGTACTTACACTCTGGTGGTAATGATCTCCTTCATCAATACACCAATTCCAGCATTTCTGGAGGACTTTGAAGTAGTCCTGGAAAGTACTTTCTGGAATGCTGTGGAGCTGTTCTGTCATGGTGGTCTGAATGGCCTAAATGGCCTGAATGTCAGAAAAAATCACAGGTGGGTAAATCTGGAAAATTATGGAGCATGCAGCAATCCATTGATTTGATGTTTTGACAAAAATTCTTTGCATTAGGCAATATAGTCATGTCTCGCACATAGTCATGTAGGAGGAACCACTTCTGTTGCCCACAATTCAGAGCGATGACAGCATAATTGAGAGCCATTGCAACAAGTAGCGTTGCAGGTCTAAACATGCCAAAACTTGTGCAGCAGTAGGGAAATAATATTTACTGCCATAGAAACAGAACTGGTCAGTTATTCCTGGTTTGTCTGCAATAAATTCAGTCTCATAACTTTCCCGACATAGGTTGCAATTTAACTGTTTAACTTAATTTAACGGTTTAATTTAACTGTTTTTATTCATCACGTTTTTGAAAATTAAGCCTTAATTGCATAGTCTGATCTACTTTTTCACTATATTGCTGTGAAAAAGTCTTTCTTGTACATTTAAATTTATTTCCGTAAGATATGGAGTTAAATTCTGTTTAATTTGGTACATAACATCACCTATTTCTGTTATTGGTTATTTTAAAAAAATTCTAAAGCTGACTTGTTTATCTGACTCATCACAATTGGTGAAAAGTCTGGACTTTTCTCAGAGTATGATACAGATATAAAAATAATAACAAAATGGGAGAAAACCTTACTTGAAAAAAGAAAATTAATTTTTTTATTATTCAGAAATAAATAGCTTTTCTATTTATGTGCATTATAATCATCTCTGTTCATTAGTTATTTCTTAATAAAATTTTATTTGCATTGCCAGATGCATTTTTTACTACATAACTCTAAAAAAGTCCTATTAAAATAAAACTAATAATTTTTTGTTAAATATTTTAGTTTCGGGGAAAAATCAAGAATTAAATGCTGTTTAATTTTGGCTTATAACATGTCACAATTTCTTTCAATAGTTATTTGGTGCAAAAAAAAGTTCTAAATTTAAATTATTTTTTGGCATAGAGAAAAATAGCTTGGCCTCTGGATGTAAACGAGTTTTTCAGGCTGGATACTGGAAGGTTAAGTTTCTACAGGTACAGTAATACAAGGTAGACAATGCACAATTTGAAAGGTATGGTGGAATAACTGTTTTGACAAATGTCAAGCAAATACCAATAAGAAGATAGGTAAAAAAAAAAAAAGGGGGGGGGGGACCTGTCCTAATATTACCTGATTACCCATGAAATGGGTGACCAGGAACTTGGGAGCTGGAGAAAGAGCTGAAGAAGGCAAAGAAAATTGGCTATCATGGCATACCCATCTTATAGGGTAAGGTAAAGGAAGTTTCAGCTAAGAAGCCATGTTTATATTAATTATGGTTCATTGACCATGGTTCTCTCCCATCATAGAGCCCAACCAAGAGATCAGATAGCTCAACAGGGGTCACAGGCACCATACCATACAACTAGTGAGCTGAGTCTTCATGAAAAGGAATGCAGTTCACCAGCCTATTGATCCTGGGGGAGGGGAGGAGATGCATCAGAACCTCCTGCTTACCTGAAGCAAAAGCCAACAAAGCAGTGTGTATCAGCAGCTGCTGTCGAAAACACTGCCCAGTCCCTTGATGAACAGGTACACCAAACAAGATAGGCTAAAGGGGATCCTGTTAGTCATGAAATGAGGAGAGCAGAAGAGATATTAGAGACAATTATTAGGATCCTCCTTTGGGGAACAGGGCTCACTGCAAACTGCAAGTGAGTCTTCAGGAGCCTGTGATAGTATCCTATATCAGTGGAACTTTCACAGAGGACCATGTACAGAAGTTCACTCCAAAGGGTCACATGACCAACTGGTAACACTTTCTTAAAGACTCATTTACCTGAGCAGAAACTACAAATTCAGCCCCAGAGGCCATAAGAGACACGTAAAGGCAAAATGATAGTGCTTGATGAAATGAGATTCCCAGCCATTTAAGTTTAGACTCCCATGGTTAGCAACAAGCACCCATTCCCACCAAGCTGCCCCAGCACCATGCAGCCATGATTATGGTTTAATGCCTATGGTCACTACCCACTCTGGACTTGGCCATAAAATATGATTCATAACATCAGGGTGCATAATATAAGTGTCCCAAATTAGGGAAGTTGCAACACACTAATCACTTTTTACTTCCATGATTTTTATTGCAATAATTTATTAATTCTTCCTAGAACACAATTATTTTCATACCACAGATGAAACATTTTGTAAATTGATGTACTGTCACCAAAATTTGGTAATAACCTCATATATTCCAAATAACAATACAAAGGCTAAGTACATCTTAATATAATTTGCCAATAAAAATGATTTGTCTTATGCAGATTTAAGGGGGGGAAATATCTGAGATACACATATAATATAAAAACAAGTTGTCAGTTATCTTGATAATTTTCACTATCCAGAAAAAGGCCCCAGAAGTTACCCAGCAAATCTATTCTCCAATGAAATTGTTTTAATGGGACATCAGTCATCTCTTCCTCCTGAATGAAATATCTGTTAGCTTTTAAACTCAGTTTATTGCCTTCCTCATCAAGATTGTCATCAGATGATGCTCATAAACTGGAGTATTAACTAGCATATCCATGCAGAAGTTCCAACTAATGCCTGATCAAGATAAAAGCTTCACTGAAGGGCCCATTTACTAGGTTACTACTAAACTGATATTTTTCAAATTGGAACAGTGGATGCTTAAAATAGTAAGTAGAAAGAATGGAAAATGGCAGCGTCTTATAGCTATATTTTTCAGACTCAATAAAATTATTTGCAGAAATAACTGGCCATTCGACTTTAAACAAATAGCAGCTAGTAAGCTAATTGTAACCAGCTAGGCATAAGTATTAGAAATGAGTTTAAAGCTGGATTCAGTTACAATTTAAATTTCCAATTCTGTGTATAATTGTGGAATAAGTAAACAAAATACAATAATTTCTTTTGATTTTGCTTTCAACCATTTAATCAGCATTTAGCAATTAAAGCAACTACACAAAGGAGAGAGATAACCCAGACACTATAGGTCTCACCCTGGTTTTTCATACAACATACACTGAAATGTCAGTTTATTAGGTACACCACCATTTGCTATATAGATGGTTCATTCCAACATGTAATACAAATCATGTGATTGCAGTGTATGGTATAAATTAGGCAGACCAGCTGTCACAATATCTTGTTCATTTGAGAGATATGTTAGCCGAATATCTTTACTCCATCTTTTCACACAGTAATCGTACCCAATAACACCACCATCAATGCAGCATCTCTTGACTAAATATTATGTTTAATGAACAGCACTTTATATAAATGAATAGAATAACAATTGGTCACAGCCTTCCTCCCCTACCCCACTGAGAATAGACACTCCCAGAGAGTCACACACTCCCAGAATGTTAACCCAATTTTATGAAAAAGTCCTTCAACAAAAGGGTCAGAAGTAAAGTAGATTGCTGGGCTCCCAGAGCCCAGCAATCTACTTTACTTCTGACCCTTTTGACAGTCAGAAGAGAAGTATCTTTCTTTTCCAATGCCCCCCCCCCCCCTTCCTTCCCACTGTAAGAGTGCAGCAGACCCAGTGTCATGGCATTCCACGATGCACCAATTGGAGTTCCGCAGGTCATACGGGTCACACATGACTCTCACTCAATACTGCATACAGTGAAATCCTGGACAGGAATATCACTGGCCAGTCCTACTGGCCTGTTAAGTTCACCAGTCCTTCTTTTAGTGCACAACTTGAGTCAATTTTTCTGTCCTCTTTAAAATAAATTTTGTGCAATTAGATAAATATGAGAGTCACCCCTACAGTTCACTTAGTTGCACAGTTATTATAACTCTGGAACTGATTGTTCACTCATTCCAAGTCCTCAAGTACACAAAAGTTTATGCACTTACTAATATCATAGAGTATATATATATTAAGTTTCCTTGCACTAATAGGATAGAGTATATATATTAAGTTTCCTTGCACTAATAGGATAGACTATATATATTAAGTTTCCTTGTACTAATAGGATAGAGTTCCTATACTGTACTCATTCCAGAACTAAATCTGGAAATTCTCAAATAATTTGAAGTCTAGTTGTCAAGGAACCGCTTTCGCTGGCTTTAACCCAACCTACAGATATAAGTTTGCTTCAGCTTAATCCCTTGCACCCCATATCCCATTTCACTTACCTGCGTACTTGGCTAAACTATACCCACTTAGTAATGACCAAAATTTAGCATGTTTTGCTAGCACATTTTTACAATATGCTATATTTAGTGCAGTACTGCTGGCGCAATGCTAGACCAACCATAATACTTGGCAATAACTAGAAAGGCATTTGCTATAGTACTGCCTTACCATTAAATAAGTATTTAATCACAATCTGTACTGTTAAAATTCAAATGCCCTTATTACTCTAGGGCTTATTCCTACATCATTGTATTTAACAACATGTACAAGCATTTTGCTCATTGCTATTATCACATACAATATTCCACTAGAGAAGATCTTATATACTCACAAGAAAGTTGAATTATGCTGGCATACTGTGCAGTAGTTGTCATTGCAGAAGTAGGCTGATACACTCAACATGTTTTATGGAGAAACACAGTCCTTTAATCTGCAATGCACTTGTTGTTGTTGAAATCTTGCTATCATATGCTGAGGTTGAATCACTGCCATTCCAGTTGATAGTCAAGTCCAATTTTTAAAAAATGTGCAACTTTTCCCCTTTATAGGTTGTCAATTTATTTGTAGCAGATTTAATTATCCAAGCATTTAAAGGCATTTGAAATAAAATTGGTTAAATCTTCAACTGCATATAATTAAACCACCGTTTAAAAACATTGACAGGGATCAAACGTTTTTAACCGGCAGTGTTTTTAAACGGTAGTTTAAATGTATGCAGTAGAAGATTTAACCATTTTTACTTCAAATGCCTTTAAATACTTGGATAATTAAATCTGCTACAAGTAAATTGACAAACTATAAGGGGAAAAGTTGCACATTTTTTAAAAATTGGACTTGATTATCAACTGGACCATCGATAATTAAACGACTAAAGAACTTGGAATGGCACAGGATTCAATCTCAGCATATGATAGCAAGATTTCAACAACAAGTTAAAGGACTGTGTTTCTCCACAAAACATGCTGAGTATATCAGCCTACTTCTGCAATGACAACTACTGCATAGTATGCCATAGTATACAAACTTCATGATTAAAATAAATTAGCATTAGATAATATATTTTAATCCTAAAGAAGTCTGTGAACAAATGAAACGCAGAGAAAAAGCATTGTATTATATATGTGTATATCTTAATTTTTAAGTGAGTAAAAGTTTTGCTCCCTAGAGACGAGTCAGTCTTTTTTCGTGCAACTTAAAAACCTGCAAGCAATCTAGAAAGAACTGCCTGGAACTAGTACCGGTAGCCGCAAAAAGAACATAATTTCTTACACAATAATGAAGTAGTCTCGAAGGGGGGAAGGGAAGCCTTAGCAGAAGAAATCCGGTGCCGGAACCACTGAAGTCCACATACAAAAGGTACGATATACATTTGTGAAACAAGGTTTCACACTATGAAGCTAATAGTGGTAAAGCAATTTAAATTTGAAGTACAAACTCTGTGTAAAGAATACAGAATCTGAAATATTTCTACTTATCTGCTAACTCCATTTGTAACTGAATTTCCAGAACTGCAATTTCCCTTACATTTATGCATCTAATTACATGACTTATCACTGTTTTCTGTATTAAAGCTCACCAAACTTGTATTTTGTATATCATTCCCCATCACAATTGAACTCCCACTTTGATTGTCAGATATAAACTTCACCTTGCCGGTTTCCTTGAATTTTTAATTTCCCTAAATTCCTCTATACCAATTACTTTCACAGTGCAATCATTACTAAATTTTTCAGGAAACCTTCAAGTCACATCCTTGCCCTTCTTGCTTATCATCTAAATTACTATTGGTAAGTTCCACTATATCCAAGAAATTAACCAGCTTACCCTCATTATCATTCTTTTCCCTTTTTGATGCATTTCCTTATATTCACCAAAACTAGCTCTAAAATTTATTACCTCAAATAAATTGAAAGATAAAGGTAATTCTGTAGCTGGAGACCTACAATCTTTAATTTCTAAACCAATTTTCTTGCTCTTAAAGTCCACATTCTCTCTACTGTATATATTAAATTCTATCTCCCTACAGGTAAATTATCAGTTTTCCAATCAAAATTTAGGAAAACGCTATCAACAACTCCTTATCAGGCCTTGCTCACTGTACTTTCCATTAGCTGGAAACACTCCTGCAGCCCATCCAATTCCCCGAAATTGTGGTTGTCAAAAATTGGGGTTTCCCTTTGCCAAAGCTGACAAATTGTTGACTGAGTCTGAGCTGTCTTGATGCAGTTGCAATTTAGCCAATTCTAATTCATGAGCTTGGTCTAATTCCTCCTTCCTAATCTCATCTTGCCTTACTTTCTCCATTATTTTATCTTCCCTTTCTTGTGCTCTTATTCTGCCTTCTCTTTCTTGTTTCCTTATTCTGTCTTCTCTCTCTTGTTCTCTTATTCTAACTTCACTTTTCTCCTATGTTCTAAAAATATTTCATTACCCTCTTCACACTCAGCATAATTAGGATTCACATCTATATATTCGTGCTTCTGCTGAGTGCCTCCAAAACAAGAGCTTTTATAATTCCAATGGATTTTTTTAATTTGTTTTTCGCATCTCTCTGTCTCGTCAATCTCCCATGCACACTGCTTTCACTTGCTCTCTAAATTGTGTGTTTGCACTGCAATTTTCTCACATGCTGCCCCTGCCCCTGTTGTATCTCCTCCAAGGGCAGTTTTGCCCTTCCAACAGCAGCTTTGTGCACTCCAGGGCCAACTACTGGGTCTGCTAAACAGTGCTCCCTTTCACTTATTCTTTTCATAACCCTAACTACATTATGTCTTCTGTTGACTGTCTTCAACATTCATGTCTTCTACTACTATTCATGTCTTCTGTTGACTCTTTTGTTGTATAAGTGTTGCTCACACATTTGAACCCTGTTACACACCTCATAATGAGTCAACAGATTATGTTTATAACAAAAAGATTCTTAGCCTACAGCTTACCAACCCTCAGCTGGAACTGGATCCACACTGTCATCCTATCATCTCTGCTGGAGCAATTACACTGCCTTGACATCTGGCCATAACTGCCCCTGAAATCGGACTCAGAGATTTTTCCCATGACTATCCAGTGATGCAGATGAAGAAATGCACAATGCAGATCCTTGGGTCACAGAAACTTCCTAACTTTGGCCTCTAGTTTTTTACACTTTCCCTTCAGGGTTGATGCTTCTGCGGGATCGATCTACCCCACCTGATGACACCAGAATGTCATAATCTCTCTTGTTTATTTGAGAGATCTGTTACCTGAATGTCTTTACTAGACCTTTATTACACAATCGTTATCATACTCAATAACAACACCAACTCAGCATCTCTTGACTAAATATTAAGTTTAATGAACGCACTTTACATAAACTAATAGAGTAACAATTGGGTGCAGCCTTATTCCACTGCCCCACCGAGAATATCCAGTCACACACTCCCAGAGTGTTGACCCAAATTTATTAAAAAGTCTTCAATGCTGTCAACAATGCTGGCTCACAGAACCCAGAAATCCTCTTCCGACTATTTCGGCAGTCAGGAGAGAAGTCCCTTTCTTTTCCAATGGACTCCATTCCTCCCTTCCTTCTCACTGTAAGAGTGCAGCAGACCCCGCATTTCAGCATTCCATGATGTACTGGTCAGAGTTCTGTAGGTCATACAGGGCACACATGGCTCTCATTCAATACTGCACACAGTGAAGAGAATGTAAAAGCCCGAATGGGAACATCCTAGACACTAGCTCTTCAAGCATCAGTTACAGTGGATTTAGCATCAGAATGGGCAAAATGAGAGATTGGTATGTGGCATGATAGTTGGTGCAAGGTGTGCTGTTATGATCCACCCATTCACTTTTCCTTTTCCAGTTTTACATTATTTACATTATATTTATCATTTTGCAGATTAGTTTTAGTTGGCCATCATTTTTCCTCATTCCAACTTGCTAAAGGAGTTGTGCATGTGCAATAGCTGAGAAGTTTGTTAGTTTTGGAGATGTTTAAATGAGCTTTCATTTGCTCAGATTATTTTGTATTCATCAATTTTTATGGTGAGTCATGAATTTTTTTTTGGAAATAAACTTGTTTGTTATATGAATATTTTGACTTTGCTATTTTTTTCTTTTGAGCAACAATAATTGATTTTGATTAAGATTTAACTTTTAAAAAATTGACAATCTTTCGATTTCTTACTCAATAAGTAACGTCCATGTACATAATGAACCCTCATTTAACTTTATTTGGCAAGTTAATATTGCCTGGCACCCGATATGCTATTTGGAGTTTTAATTTAATTTGGATCAGTCAAAAGGTCCGAAGTAAAAAAGTTAAAAAATATTTTGGAGCATTACAGTGTGGATTCTAGCATCTCCCTAACAGTTGTCCTCCTGGCCTTTTAATGCACAACTATTTCTAGGGTTTATCGTGAATGGCATGAAAAGAAAAAAAACAACAGTGATTGGTGATCCCGAGGAAGAAATCAGCTTGTGTATCAGAAGACTTTTGGCAAATAATTTTAATGCTTTGCAATTAATTTTTAAAGCAATTATTTTAAATGCAATTTCAAAGCATTTAAAATAATGCTTGCATAATAATCAGCTTGTGTATCAGAGGTGTCAAAGGAGACTGGCAAGAATTGAGTGAGTGAATAGATGGGCCACAACCAGGCAAATCACAGCAGAATTAACATCAGTGTGCAGAAGGTCATCACCGAATGCATCATGTATTGGACCTTTGTAAATGGGTTATAACAGCCTCAACCATGTTGAGTGCTGATGTTGTCAGCAAAAGAGCATCACATCTCCAGTGGGTCTCATTATTAACACTTACAGTGTCGGGTTTCTGAAACTGAACTCACTGTGGTGGCTGGATTTATTTTGAAGTATTTTCAGAAAATAAACAATTTTAGAACCTCATCCTGAAGTAACTAATGAACCGAAATATGTCATGTTACATACCTATAGAAAGAGCATTTAATTGTGCTTAATCAAATGGCAAAACTTCAATGAACAAAACAACTGTAGGTTAAATTTTTAAGCCTTTTTTTTTTAAATTGCAAAAAAATTTCAAAAACTTTCCCCATTTTTTTCTATATTATTTTAATGTAAACAGTTCATAATATTTCGATTATTGCTTAAATCTTTCATTTATTTCATTTCTTCTAAATTATTTAGTCATTTATGCATATAATGCATATTCTTAGATTTTTGGTCATTGGTAAACTCTAAGCCTAAGAAAAGCAGTGTCATAAAAAATAATTTCACTTTAAAAACCAGATAATTTAAATAAAATATGAAAAAGGTATCAGAAAAGTAATAAAGAACTATGAAAAAAATTTCAAAAAATGTTTCAAAGCATTTAAAGTTTAATCAATGCACTGAATTTGAGAACAAGTCACTTTATTATGAAGCTGCATAACTGCTACAGAAAAGTAATTCTAAAATTCTGGTAGAAATTTTGGTTAAAAATCACAATTTCCTTACATTAATTTGTTTATATGCTTTAAATATAATTAAAAATATTGATAAATAAAGTCCTACCATTTAAGACTTGTGCTCTCAGTAATTGTAATGCTTGTATAATAATTTTATATCACGATAATGCTGTGGTACAAAAGTTAAAAACATTCTTCCAGGGAGTAGTTTTCAGGTAGAGGGAAGTGCTGTACATTACCATTAATAATTATGGAATATACTTAAATAACACGTTATATAAGGTGTTATTTAAGTATATTCCATAATTATGCTGTGTTAACCTTATTATTGTAATGCTTGTTCCGATTGCCGCCATTATAGATCACTAGCAGATTCACTTTCGATCGTTTCTAATTAATTATTGTTTATAATCACAGTATCCATTTGAGAAGCAATAAAAAATAATTTTAGAAGCATTAAAGTAAATAAAAGTCTAAAATCGAAAGTCTGCTAAAATATTGATCAAAAGCTGATGTGCATATTTACCAGATGACACAATCTCCGGTAATAAAAAAAATCCTTACGTTAAAAGTTTAGAAAGCATTATAAACTATAAATAGCAGAAAAGAGTGGGAAACGCAACTGATTGATAATCTAAACACGGTACGGCAGAATAACGGCATGAACTGCATCAGCGCTATTTGATTCTGTTTACAGTGACTGAACATGTGCATCTGACTCAAATAGATTTATTTTTAAACTTCATAATTTTTTCAAGCAGAATAAACAGGAAAAAATTTATATCATAGATTTAAATGTTATTTTCGATATTTAATTAGAAATGGTTGCAAAAAATACATATTTTTATTCAGAAAGATTCTTTTTCACAACCTAGTACTATGGCAACGAAGCTTCAATCTCTGACTACTAGACTGGGAAAGATGAAAGCGATTCTTCGGGCTGTGACACAGTAAGAATTAAAATATCCTTATCATATCATCCTCATCATCATCCTCAAGCAACCATTGGCTACGGAGGTCCAACCAGACCACGCAGTTTAATTCTCCAAGCATATCTGTCCTGAGCTACATCTGCTGCATCCGGCCACTGTACACCAATTCTAACTAGGTCCTGTTTGACATTTGCCCACCGCATCCTATGTCTCCCCCTCCTTCTGAGGCCTCTAGGCACACTGTTCATAACCCTACTCGCCAATCTATAATTATCCATACGGGCAACATGGCCAAACCAGCGGAGTCTCTCTCTGCACAATATGCTGCTTAAAGGAGGTTGCAGACTACTTTGCCTAACCTCATCATTAGTTACAAAATTAAACCACCTAATACCCAAGATACTGCGTAAGCATCTAGAATCAAAAGCATCTAGTTTCCTGTTATCTTGTTTACACAGCATCCAAGTTTCACTACCATAACTAACCCTGGAAAGAACCAAACTATTATACAGTCTAATTTTAGTCTTTAGGTGTATACGCCTATTTCTCCACAATCTCCATAGATTCTTAAAAGTCCCGGCAGCAATACCTATTCGTCTGTTAATCTCATGCCGCACATCACCAGTATCAGTTACGTAGCTTCCAAGGTAATTAAACTGTGACACCTGCTCAAGACTGCAACCATTCAGATTAACTGAATCACAACCTGCCTGACCAATTTTCATCACTTTAGTTTTCTCTCTGTTTATAACCAAACCTACTGTACTACCAGTCTCATCAACAGCTCGAATGAAAGAGTTCATCTCATCAACATCATTTGCCAAAAGGGCTAAATCATCAGCATAATCTAAATCAGAAATTTTCGTATCTCCAGCCCATTTAAGGCCAAAAGCTTTCCCTTGAAGTGAATTTCGCATAACATAATCAACAACCAAACTAAAGAGAAAAGGAGACAAAATGCACCCTTGTCGAACACCAGACGTAATGCTAAACCAATTGCTACAAGACTTACCAACTCTCACACATGACTCAGTGTTATTATAGAGAGCTTTCATTATGTTAACTAACTTGTCAGGTATACCATATGATCTCACAATCAACCACAAATTATGACGATCAACAGAGTCAAAAGCCTTTTTGAAATCAACAAAGCTAGCAACCAAAGGTTTCTGAAACTATAAACATTTCTCAAGAATCTGCCTAAGTGAAAATATCTGATCTACACATCCCCTACCACTTCTGAATCCACATTGCTCATCACGCAATTGACTGTCAACCAGATTATTAATTCTATTAAGCACAATCATGGAAAGAACTTTACCTGGAACAGAGAGTAGGCTGATACCCCTATAGTTATCACAAGAACTGCGATCACCTTTTTTGAAAATAGGGATAATAATGGCTCTGGTAAAATCTTTAGGAACCATGCCTTTATCATAAAAGTTATTCAAAATTTCAGTCATCCAAATGGTAACCGAAACATTCCCAGCTCTAAGCATTTCCGTAGTAATTTCATCCACCCCTGGGGATTTATGAAGTTTAAGTTTAGAAATAGCCAAACTAACTTCAGATTGTGTTATAGGGCCAACATTAAAGCCAACAATGCATCTATCATCATTGCAAACAATGGGAGTAGAATTAACCACATTGTTTAGAACATCACTGAAATGCTCAGCCCACCTAGCCATGACAGAATCCTCACCTTCTATAACCTTACCTTGTTTATCCTTCAATCCCTGGATACCTGTTCGTTTTCTACCACACAAAACATTAACTATCTGGTACAGCTCTCTGCTGTTGTGCTCTCTAACTGCTTCCTCAGCTTTGTCAGCCAGGCCATCAAGCCAAAGATTCTTATCAGTAGCTAACTGATCCTTTACACGTTTATTAAGGTCTTTGTAATGCTTTCTATTAGGACTAGTAGGGTACTGATTAAGGACATTCCTGCAGTTCCTTCTTTCTGAAATAAGCTCAAGTGCCTTATCACTTAAATAATTCTGCCTCCTCTGCTCCTTTTTCCCTAAAAGAGTACTGTTAGTTTCCAAAAAAGCCTGTTTAAAATGGCCCCATTCTTCCTCAACTTCAGTATTAAGCAAACCATGACTGTCATAATGACTAAGTAACCTATCATGGTAAGCTTTAGCTATAACTGGGTCTTTCAGAGCTTCAGTATTAAAGGTAAATTTTTTAACCCTAGCACAACACTTTTTAAGTTTAAGTTGCAAGACACTTTTAACAAGGTAATGGTCAGATCCAATTTCAGCTCCCCTATATGCCCTGGTATTTCTAACAGAACTAGCCCATTTGCTGTTAATTAATATATAATCAATCATATTCCTATGCAGCCCATCAGGTGAAACCCATGTGTATTTATGTATGTCGCGGTGTTTGTAATATGTGTTAGTTATTCTGAAACCATTCAGTTTACTTACCTGTAGGAGAAGGAGACGTTGCCCATTGCCATTGCAGCTACCAATACCAAAAGGGCCTATTACTCCTCCCCAAAGGTCAGAGTCGGTACCAACTTTGGCATTGAAGTCACCAAGAACAAGGGTAATATCTCCTTTCTTGACAGAATTCAAAATATCCTGAAGTTGTCTGTAAAACCTATCCTTCTCATCCTCATCAGAATCCTCAGTGGGGGCATAACAGCAGATAACATTCAAGTCTTTAATGTTTGTCTGAAATTTTGCTGTAAGAAACCTTTCATCAATGCACTCATATCCTAGAAGAGCATCACTAGCATGTCTGCTGAGCAGCAGACCCACGCCTTGGTGATGCTTTCCTTCCTCCCTCCCTGTATAGAGAAATTTAAAGTTATTTTTAAGTATCTCACCTTTACCTGTCCATCTGGTCTCTTGCAAGCCTAGAATATCTAGGTTATAGCACTGGAATTCCTGCATGAGGACATCAAGAGAATAATCTCTATGTAATGTCCTCACGTTCCACGTTCCTGCAGAGAGATAATGATTAGTAGGATTTTTTAAAGAAATTAGGTTTATTGAGATTGGTAGGGCCAACAATATCAAACAGCCCCCTGATTGCAGGCATGGGGCAAAGACCTGTTCCTCCTCCGCTAAAGGCTGAAGTCACCGATGCACCTATTATCATATTCAAGAATTTTCGGTTTTTATGAATTATTTCTAGTACTTTTGGTTCCAAATGAATCTAATTTTGTCTTCAATGAATTGCAAAAAAAAAAAATTCAGATTTTTATTCATAAAAGATTTTTTTTCACAACCTTGTACTATGGGAATGAAGCTTCAGTCTCTGACCACTAGATAGGTTCTTTAATATATTCTATATAATATATTTTAATATGTTCAATAGAATATATTAAAATAGCAGTCTCTGACCACTAGATAGTTTCAATTATAATTATTTGAAAATTTATAATAACTTAGTGGCCGAGTGGTTAGCACGTTTGGCTACTGATCTAAGGGACCTGGGTTCGAACCCCGGATAAGGCAATGATGTGTGCGTCGTTTTTCTGCTGAGGTCTGCCATCCTCTCAGAACTTCTACTATGGCATATAAACTGAAAGGCTCCTGTCAGACCTCTGTGGCAAGCAGCTGCTTGAGGGGGTATTTATTTATTTATTTATTTATTTTATTATAAGAATTATAAAATATTTTAACAGCATGCATTTCTGTATAAATATTTTGATTGTGTCAGGGATTCTCTAATATATGAGCCCAAACTCAATTTTCTTTTATACTCAATTACCCAGAATCATTTTAACATTTTAACTGAATATGTTCCCAAAGATTATGGAAATTAAGCTTTAGTAATTTCTTTAATAGAAAATAGTAAAAAATACTGTGGAATTGAAATTACCTTTGCCACATGTCTGATTTAAAATAGCTTGCTCAAATGATGTATCTCTGGAATTGCTAAAATTTCTATCGTTAAGCTGGGGAAATCGATTTTTAAGAAAATCCATTTTTTCTTTAGAACCTGGAAGAGACAAAAAATTAGAACACTTAAAAAATTAAATGAGACTATCAACAAAGACTGACTGAATAAAAAAAACAACACATCTAAAAAAATTATGTCTTGAAAAAGAGATTAATGTACAAAGTTAATTTTACACAGCGTCTGCAGCATCATTTTTTATTTATATTACATTATATCATTGTTTAATGAAATGTCAGATAAATTCAGTTTGTTCTACTATCATCCTTTGTTTACAGAAATTGGTTTCAACTATCAAATTCATAGTCAAATTCATTGGTCTCAATAATTTAGCTATAAAAATATTTAGAAAATTTTGCAGTTTGCTCAATTTAACAAAAATATAAAAATAAAAATAGTGAGATACTGGAACAGATTTGTAATCTGAATATGACTGAACACTTACAAAGTATGTTAGATACAGGAACTTCATTTATGCAATAGAATTTTATGTTTTAAGCATGAGAAACTATTGGGAGTCTAAGCAGATCCAAGAAACAGTCTACTAACAGAGAATTAGAGCAAAAGGTAGCTTAAAGCAACACAAATAGAAGAGATGATTTAAGTGTGCATTGCACCATAACTAATGATACCATCACGACCAATGAGCAGCCAAATTGGTGTGTCCATAAGTGTTTTTTCTATTACTGTGCAGAACGGTCCATTACCTATTAATTCTGAATAACAAAAGTAGTTTCTAATATTGAGCTATACTTAAGATATACTCAAACCAAATAATATTTAATAAGGAGATAAACAAAGTGTTTTGAGATGAAATAATTTATGATTCTGGTTACTAATAATTTTACTAGATGTTTAAGTCTCATCCCTTTACTCTTAACTGATAAAACGAAGATTTCCATTATAATATTCATTTCAAGAAGGAAATCTGATTCACAACTTAACAATTAAAATGTTGAAAGACATTACAATTCTCATAGAACTTTGCTGGAAGATTTGATATATTTGCTAAATTTCCCTTTTAGTAGCATTTTCAAATTAAACATGAAAATTAACAAATTACATAGTGTACAATAACATGTAGAAATTCTGTCAGTTACTTCAGCGTAAAATTCTACAGCTCTTTGAATTTTCACGTTGAACAGAAATGATAATCTATCTGAAGGTTAATCTGTTCCAGTGCTTTTCAATATCTCCAACTACAATTCAACCAGTGAACATCAGACTAATTCATCAATAATTTATTACCTCTTCATGAAAGCAATTATAATGACTCTAGGTATGCTTCTATCTTTCATTCTTACAGAAATTACTGTTACACCACATGCACCAAAGCATACTTAATTCTGCTGTGGTCACCTGCCATCCTCAGAACTTTTCTCTAATGAAATGATCAAATCTATACTTGAACTTTATATCTTCATGTTTACTGAACTTTTACCCAATGCAATGTGATGGTTGGTTGTTTGGGGTCTTATGGTGTAAGAACAACTAGGGCTCTATTGTGCCAAACAAAACTACATAAACTGATAAAAGACCTTCAATCCACAACCAAAGTTAAAATAAACATAAAAATGGTAGAAATTTAATTCATCACGATTACTAACTGTACAACAAAAGTTATATTAAGATCGAGAGGAGGCTTTACATATCCTTTGAGCTACATAACCTCTGTGTTACAATTATCATGCTATTAACATAATTTCCTTTATTGGTACAGTCTAAAAACTCTTTTTTCCTACAAAGGGGCTATAGAATATAGGAAATTATAGTAGAACTGGTTGAATGGGTGATAGAAGACGTGTAATTGATCCCAGAATTCTTTCTGGCTCTGGCGCGTTTGAAATTTTCAAGGTTGGGGGTTGTCGAATATCTCTGAAATACTCCCCAAGCCTTGTTCTGAACCTTACGATCTGTGGTGCAATCTGGATTCCACCACGGTTTCGGAAAGTGAGGAAACTATGTCGAAGTTTGAGGAATTGTTGATGCAGCTGAATCTACAATACAGTCCGTTATCTCCGCTACTGCCACACTGATGGGCTCCTGGCTGACAGAGTGGTCATTGAGCTCAGAGTGCAGCTCGAAACCACTCCAGTCAGCCCGATCAAGCCTCCACTGTGAGACACATGAAGGGCTGCATGGCCCCCCACGGGAGATGGTTGCACACCACGGGGAGGTGATCACTTCCGTATGGGTTGTCCTCGACCTCCCATGTAAAGAGTGGAAAAATCGAGGAGGAGCAGATGGTAAGGTCAAAGAGTGGAAAAATCGAGGAGGAGCAGATGGTAAGGTCAATAGCAGTGAAAGTACAGGTTGGGGAGTGAAAGTAAGTGATGACACCGGTGTTCAACAGGGAGAGAGAAGGATCCAAGAGCCACTGCTCCAGGGCCCTGCCCCTCCTGCTGGTATCAGCACTGCTCCATAGTGGACTGTGTCCGTTGAAGTCACCCATGATGAGGAAGGAGGACGGCAGCTGCGAGAGAGGTCATCAAGGTCTTCCTGGAAGATGCTTCCAGGTGGAAGATATACAGAGCAGACAGTCAGCAAGAACCCCACAAAGAGGCGGATGGCTACCGCCTCAAAGTTGGTGGTCAGGGATACGACCTGGAATGGGTTGTTTGGGTTGTTTTACCTCTGAGCGGCACTTTTTTGCACACCATGGGCTAAATGGCCAGGTCACATGGACCCCGAAGGCTCAGAGAAGGTTGGGTGAGGGGACCCACTGGAACAGCTGTTGGGAGACAGATGGTAGCCCCCCGTCAAGGCCATCCAGCGTGTTCTTTAACGTGCACAGGGTATGTCTCTCCCGCACACGGGGCCACGGCTTAACGTCCCATCCGACGGACGGTGGCCTTTCCAAGCCCATCGGTGTCACCTACTGACCGTGGGCAGGGTGGGGAATTTTCCGGAGATAAACCTCAATGCTGACCCAGCTGGGACTCGAACCTGGGAACTACAGATTACGAGCCTGGCGTGCTACCGACTGAGCCACTCCCGCCTCACCTGGAATGGGGAATGGTTGCTCACGAGGATGGTGAAACCCCATGAACTGTCCAGTTCATGGTCCCGGCGAACTAGTGTCCCGGCGAACGTGTGTTTCATGGTCCCGGCGAACAACTCCATCTTTATCCTGGTCCCGGCGAACTAGTGTAAAGTGCCAGATCGTGGGATCTGTGACTGGCTACAAGTATGTCTCCTGCAGGCACACACATATGGGCTGGTGTGCCTGAAGGAGGGCCTAGATGTCGTCAATATTCCTCTGGAATCCACTACAATACCATTGTAGGAATGTGGCCATCTCAGGACTTTGAAGAGTGTGCAGAAGACAAATTCCTATTCAACTTAACCGCCGTAGAGGACGGTTTAGTGAATAGGGGGCAGCTGGTATCCATATCGTCAGAATCATCCAAGGGGCATGGATCGGTGACAGCCCTTTACGGAGGAGAGATGACTTTCTGTTTTGGCCCCGGTGTGGGCCCCTTCGGTTTGGAAAGTCTAACTGTCTGAGGACGGGGAGGAGGAAGGCTGAGTTACAGGAATGGAAACCAGGGTTGATGTCGAAGTCGACACCACACTTGGTTTCGCCTGAGTCAGGAGGTACTTTGCTGCAGGCAAGAAAGACTCAATAGGTGGACTCAATAGGTGGTACTGATATCAGTCTGCACCGCAACCGAAGTCATTGGAATGATGGGCTTTTCAATGACTGCACTGGCATAGGATACCTTGCCAGATAGGGCGGGTGGAGCAGCAAGCTTTCTTGCCTCAGCATAAGAGATGTTGTTCATGATCTTAAGGCGTTGTACCTCCTTTTCCTCCTTCCACTTTGGACAGTCGTGGGAATATGCCGGATGTTCACCACTACAGTTCACACAGCATACCTTTTCTGCTGTGCAATCAGGATCGAGATGATTCTTACTGCCACAGCGAGCACAGGCGGATTTGTCCCAGCAAGCTGTGAGGGTATGACCATATATCTGACACTGAAAGCAGCAAAGAGGGTTCAGTATATATGGCCGTACCTCACAATGCAAGTAAGCTGTCTTGATGGAAGAAGGCAGGCGTGGCGTATTAAATGTCACAATCAGTACCTGAGAGGGTACCAATTTACCATCACGGCATGTCAAAACCCGGTGGACCACTGTTACTCCTTGGGGAGTGAGCTCTGAGAGGATTTCCCCCTCAGTGACTTTGAGGAGGCCCCACTCAGTAATCACACCCCAAGAGGAATTCAAAGTTTTGTGGGAATCCAAGAAATTGGTGGGGTGACTTCAACAGCCACCCCACCAATTTCTGACTTTCAGGAGCAGTTCCGAGTGTTTGGAACAAGCAGTCTCAACCTGCAAGTTGCCAGATCATAGGCACTTGACGGATTTTGGCTCTCCTGCAAGACCTTTCAAACCTTTATTAATGAAAAATGGGGACATGTCCTCAAGTACCTGATTGCAAGTGGAGTGGACAATCAGGAACGAAGACACAGACTATGGCAGAGATAACGTAGATAAGGAAGATGGGGGCTCATGTCAAACACTCTTAGTGGCATTGATCAATTCAATTTCTTCATCAACTCTCATGTTTTGTTTTTGTGTGGTTCAGTGCCCACTGTCCCCATCCTCCATGGAGCCAAACAAGGGGACGCCTAGTCAGGCACCAGGGCTATGCGAGCACTATACCCACACAGACAGTGAGCCAAGCCCTCACAAATAAATAAAAGGAAAATGAAAAGAGAAATTGCGAAAAAAACCTTCACAAAAGGAACTATGTGAAAAATAACAAAATTATGAACAGCCAATCTGGCCTCATAAAGAAAGAATAACTACAAAAGGAAAAAAAAAAGTTGTGAGGAAACTTGCAAACCTGTACCCTGACCGTGGGCAAGGTTACTCACCCCTCTGCATAGTTGACCCTAACAGGACCTGCCCACCAGCCGATTGCTCCTGGGGAGGGGGGGGGGGGCACCACAGGAGCTCCCACTTACTGGAAGCAGAGACCCTGGAATCCACTGCCCAGCCCCGTAGACAGGCTCCCCAATGGCAAAATGGCCAAAGGGGACCCTGCCAATCACAAGCTGAGGAGAGAAGACGGGGCCACCGAGCAACTACCAGGATCCTCCTTTTCCGGGACACTGGTCTCTGCACACAGCAAACACGTGGGTGAGCATTCAGGACCTGTAAAGGTACCCACGCCAGCGGAACCTTCACAGGGTGGTCCCCTCACTGCATACAGGAACTCACACCGAGGGGGCCAAGTCTGGCCAAAATACTCTTCCAACAACAGAAGAAATTATAAAGTCACCTGTACCAGCAAACAACCAGCAAGTTCTTCACTTAAAAACTGTTAACTATAATTTCCTATATTCTATAGCCCCTTTGTAGGAAAAGGAGAGTTTTTAGACTGTATCAAAGAAGGAAATTACATTAAGAGCACAATAATCATAACATAGAGGTTAAGTAGCTCAAAGGATTATGTAATGCACTCCTCTCGATCTTAATTTAACTTTTATTGTACAGTTAATAATCGTGATGAATTAAATTTCTATCTATATAGCTGTGACTTGTAACTTATAGATAAAAATGGTAAATGACGACACAGAAACAAAACAATACAAGAAAGACAAGTATAAAAAGAACCAACAAGTGTATAAGTCAACAATAACAATGGTGTATAGGACCCATTTAAAATCAGAAACAAGAGTAAAATCTAGGAAACAATGTATAAAATAACCTGTAAAACATAAAAAATTGTAAAGAGCAGTTAACAGCGAGACATCAGATAAAAGATGCCCAAGTGTAAGGGGATCAGACCTAAAATTGTAAAAAGTATAAAACAAACGTAGGTCAAGGTTAAAAGTAGGACAATAAATTAAAATGTGTTCAATTGTTAAAATGGTGTCACAAAAGTTGCACTTAGTTCTGTCTGCCTGAAGAAAACAATGTGTAATATATGAATAACATAAGCATAGCCGAGCAAGTACAATTTCCTCCTTACAATTCCTGCAAAAACATGACTGCCACTATTTGATAATGGGCTTGATCTCGAATAGCTTGTTATCAACCTGTTCATACCAAGAGCTCTGCCACTTGTGCTCGGAGCTCAATGGAAAAATGCTGCCAGAAGTCCATGTAAGGAACCAGCAGTGGAGAGTCCAACAGGGGTGTGGATGACTGGACAGCAGCATCTGCTAAGTCATTGCCCTGATTCCGACATGACTGGGCACCCAATAGAAGAAAATCGAGGTGGTGGCTGCCAGATGGAGCTGCTGGCAGATCATGGAGAGAACAGGGTGAGGCTGATACCTCAATGAGATCAAAGCCTGTAGCAAACTAAGCGAGTCGGTGTAGAGGACACACTGATGATGACTTAGCTGCTATATGGTCCAAGGCAATACTGATAGCATGCAGCTCAGCAGTGAATATGGAACACTGCTGTAGGATCTGGTCTGCAATGATCACATCACAGTAGACCATGGCTGATTCCACATATGTATAGGACTTCGAGCCATCTGAGAAGACAGGGAAGAAGTCCAAGTGCTCAGCACGATGGTGGCAAAGAAGTGTTGATACACAGTCGGTTGTAAAGGCCTTCCCCATCCTGCAAAGAGAGAAATCACAGGAAGGGGAAACAGCAAGCCAAAGGTGGAAGTGACTCGTCTGTCGAGTGTGAGATGCTAATGAGACTGGTGTTAATGTCTCACAGGTAACCTTGGACACACAAACCAAAAGGAAGAATGGCAGTTGGCCTATTCTGGTACATTTCCCACCGTGGACTGAAAACGCTGACTGGCAGGGATTGCAATTTCGCTGCATATTCCAAGAACAACTGCTGATGGCAAATAGATAAAGATGGTTCATCTGTCTCAACAATAGGGATTCTGGACCAATGAAGTGTGGAAGGCCCCCATGCAAACAAGGAGGACCTGGTGTATAGGGTCCAGCACCTTCACCACCGAATACTGGGCAGTCATACACCTGGGATCTGAAGTCCTGTTTTGATCGGATAAGTGCACGGTAGAGGTGGTACAATGAACATCAATCAGCCCCACCAAGAGAGAGAGAGGATCTTGAGGATGTTCAATGTCCACGTGCAGTTGGAACTGAGAGTCAGATGTGAGGTAAAAAGGTCAATTTCTGATCGAAGATGAGACTGAGAAACTTTGTCACCCCCGAGCAGCAGCTCAGGATCTAGATGAAGATTCCTTTTGCATCAAAAGCACACACAAGCGGTCTTCTATGGGGAGAACCGAAATCCATTGGCCGTCACCCAAACCAAGGATTGTTCAGGGCAGTTTGCAGTTGTCATTCAATGACCCTCATGCTGGACAATGAGCAAAAGATGCTAAAGTCATCAACATAGAGGGCATTGCCTACAGTCGGAGGAAGTTGCTGTGTAATAGAATTTATCTAGACCGCAAAAAGCATAACACTTAGGACGCAGCCTTGTAGTACCCCGTTTTTGGGGGAAAGGCCGTTAAAAGTGATAATTACTTAGTGTATACCAAAAAAGTCGAGTTTATTCAATATTTAATCAACTGTATATTTGTAAGATATACTTTCCATCTATATGGCATTTATCTGCCACTTATGGCTAGATTGCCTGAACAGCATCTACATGTGACATAATGGAATATGTACTGTAAGTAGAAATGATCATATCATCAATTAGAGGAGATTTTGATCGGCAGCTGTTAGCTCAGTGGTCCAGAGCACCTACCTGACATGTTATCAGGAGCTCATGGGTTCATATCCACACAGCTGAAGACAATGTTTCCTCTAAAATTTTCAATTGACTTAAAAGTGGTAATTATTTAGTGTATAACAGAGTGTTGCCAACACGAACTCGAAAAGTACAAGAAGATAAAAAGTTTGCGATGAAGATCGGCATGTTACCTCTCAAGCTGAAGCTATGGAGGTCTTGAAGAATGCCAAATCTCCACGCCATGTCGTACGATTTTTCGATGTTGAAGAAAATTGACACCAGGTTTCGTCATAAAAATGAATTCTTGATCACCAATTCAAGGCAGATCAGGTGGTCTAAAGTAGACCTGTGCCTGCAAAAGTTACACTGGGTATTGGAAAGGCCGAGATGTTCTAAATATCCGGCCATCCTGGTATTTACCATTCTTTCCAACACCATGCAGATGCAGCTCGTCAACACAATTAGACGATAATTGAAAGGAATCTTGGGATCTTTGCTGGCTTGGGGAAGGCCAAGATGATGGCCTCTCATCAGAAGTCCGGAAACTGCTCCTCGATGAAAATACAGTTGAAGACTTGGAGCAGCCGATCCTTATTCAATGGTGAGAGATGTTGGAGCATAGCATAATGGGCATTGTCTGACCCGACAGCAGATGCATTAATAGTGTGCAGAGCAATGTGAAGCCCCTCCGCTGTGAATGGCCTGTTGTAAGGCTCCAAGCCATTTGAATGGAAGGACACTTTTGGGCCAGAAACTCAGGGGAGTATGAGGATAAAGACTCCCCCCAGAGTACTGGCAATTACTTTCGGATCAGCAGTTGCCTTCCATTGTGCTCCAGGATCGATAATGAGTGGGACATGTACTTTCCAACCATCTTCTGGATTTATCTTACATGACCTTAGAACTGGTTGTGTGCATCATAGATGATGCATAATGCATCCAAGATTCCTTCTGGCTCTGGTGTCGGACAAAATGGGCTTTCTTCCTGGCATGTTTGAATGCTTCAAGGTTCGGGGATGTCAAAATATCTCCAAAACACCCCCCAAGCCTCGTTCTGAGCCTTTACGAGCTGCGGTGCACCATGGTTTTGGAATATGTACTGTAAGTAGAAATGATCATATGCGGTGCACCATGGTTTTGTGGGAACCGAGTTGAGGTCTGAGGAATAATAGAGGCAGCTGCATGGACGATTACAGTCTGTCATCGCAATGCTGATTGTCTCTTGGCTGACAGAGTGTTCATGGTGAATCTAAAGCTGGTGACTCTCGGGCTCAGACAGGAGCTTGAAGCCACACCAGTCAGCCCGATGAAGCCTCCATCGAGATACATGTGAAGGGAAGCACACACCACAGGGAGGTGATCACTTCCATAAGGATTGTCCTCGACTACCATGTAAGGAGTGGAAGGGTCGAGGAGGAGCAGATGGTTAGATCAATGGCAGTGAAAGTGCAGGTCAGGGAGTGGAAGGTAAATGCTGACACCTGTGTTCAACAGGGAGAGGGAAGGATCCAAGAGCCATTGCTCCAGGACCCCACACCTCTCCTGTTGGTGTCAGGACTTCCTCAAAGTGAACTGTGTCCATTGAAGTCCCCCATGATGAGGAAGGATGGCAGTTGCAAGATGAGGTCATCCCAGAAGATGAGACTTCTGGGTGGTAGGTAGATGGAGCAGACAGTCAACGAAAATCCCACAAAGGGGCATATCCTGGAATGGAGAATGGTTGCTTACGAGGATGGCAACATCTCCATACCGGTCCCGGCGAATAAGAGAAGTGCCAGATAGTGGGATTGTTGGCTGTCTGAAAATAAGTCTCCTGAAGGCACAAGCAGATGAGCTATGTGCCCTCAGGAGGACTTTGATGTCATCAATATTCCTTCTGGAATCCACAACAATTCCATTGTAGGAGTGTGACCATATTAGGTCTTAGAAGAATTGGCTTATGATTTATTAGAGAAATGCTTTATAGCATTTCTCTAATAAATCTCTTTATAGCAAAAGATTTATAAGAGAAAACTTACGGTTTATTTTAACCGTTGCCAGCAACGGTTTAGGTAAAATGGGGTGGTCTGTGTAAATGTCCTCAGAGTCATTCCGAAGGACATGGATCAGAGACTGCCAAACCTGGAGGTGGTAAAATTTTCTTTTTAAGTCCAGGCAGAGACCCCTTAGGTTTTGAAGGTCCGAGGTCAGGATGGTGGGGGCCTTTCAGAGATGGAAGTGGAAGGAGCCTAAGCAGGAATGGAAACTGGAGTTGATGTTGCGATGGACACTGGCTTCGCCTGTGTAAAGAGGTACTTTGCTGCAGGAGAGAAAGATTCAGATGGTGTTACACTAATAGCCATCTGGATGGGACCTCAGATTTACCTGAAGCAGAGGCCAAAGCAGTGTATAGCAGCAGCCCTAGAATTTGCTGCCCAGCTCCCACAACAGACAGGTTTCCCAATGACAAGGTGGCCAAAGGTGCCCCTGCCAGTCATGAGCTGAGGAGAGAACACAGGGACTCCCTAACAACTGCTAGGATACTCCTTTCCAGGGACATAGCTCTCCACATGCATCAAACATGCAGGCGAGTGTTCAGTACCCTGTGAAAGTACTCGAAGCAGCAGAACCTTCACAGGGTGGTCCCCTTACCGCCCCAATGCAAAGTCCTATTCGACAGATGAAGCATCAACATGGCTAACATAAAGCTGTATTTGATTTCTAAACTGAATCCGTTTCACAGTAATTAAAAGTAAAAAAGAGGTCAAATTTAAAATGAAGTATATATCATTTAATTATCTGTTCTAATTGACCATGCCCACTGAGACATTTATCCAACATGAAAATAGCAACACGATACCCTTTTTCCTAGAGAGACTTTGGTATCCTTAGCAAAGTACAGAATTTGCTTTGTTCCAATCCCCATGTGACCTCCTCTGGATAGTGATTGCACAACTTGTGTTCTTAACTTACATTATCACCACATGCATGTGCAAGGTCACAAGACATGTTTACATTGTCACATCTTGCCAACACAATATGCTAATTAGTTCTTTAATTAATCCAAGAAGCATTTGTGCACAAACTATGTAACTACCAAGGAATGTTAGATTGCATGGAAGCTAGTGAAGAAAAATGTAATAGTGTGTAAGTAAGTGATATAAGTTTATCAGTATGATATTGTGCAAGTGTTTAAGACCAGCTTTGATAATAAAATTTTATGAGTAACAACTTTGTTTTGTTTTCCACTTGACATTGTTTTTTCTTCAGAACAGGGACAGAGTTTTAATTAAACCTATTATTTGGAAATATTAGCAAATTAAGAATGCTCTGAACATTCTTAATTAAGAAAGTTCAAAACGTTAAGTAAAGAGTAGATAAACTCTAAAGTGATCTGTTCACTGATTCAAACCTTTTGGCAAATAAGAGAAGATAAATAAATAAAATCTCATCTCCCTCAGGCAAAGGGAGTATATCCAATATATGGGAGCCACTTATAATACACAGAACAGAGATCACACATGTGAGTCAGAGTCACAGAGAGATCACTGTGACTGCATCCTCAGTCACAGTGAGCTGTGACCTAGTTGCAGCTATAGCCAGTCTTGAAGCCTAATTAGGATGCTCTTTTCCAGTTATAGTTTCGATCTGAGGGGGGGGGGGGGCAACACATAGAATGCTGGAATAAATGATAACATGATCCTCAAGCAGCATGAGCTATAGAGGTCCTACCAGATTATGCAATTAAGCTCTCCAAACAAATCTGCCCAGGGCTACATCAGCAGCATCTTGCCACTGAGACCGATTCTAACAAGTTCCTGTTTGACATTGTCTGCCCACCTCATCCTTAGGTCTCCCCCTCTTTTTGAGGCCTTTATGCATTGTTCATAACCCTATTCACTAATCTATAGTTATGCATATGGGCAACATGGCCAAATCAAATGTCTCTCTCTCTGCACAATATGCTGCTCAAAGGAGGTTGCCAACTCCTTTCCTTAATCTCATTATTATTTGCAAAGCTGAACTACTCAATGCCCAAGATACTGTATAAGCATTTGGAATCAAAGGCATCAATTTTCATATCTCCTTTACAATGGTTTCACTACCATAACTAACTCTAGAAAGAACCAAACTATTATACAGCCTAAATTTAGTCTTTTGGTGTATATATAACTTTCTCCACACTCTCCATAGATTATTTAAAGTCCCAACAGTAATCTCTATTCTTCTGTTTATCTTATGCCACACATCCCCAGTATTGGTTACATAGCTCCAGAGATAATTAAACTGAGACACTTGCTCAAGGGTGCAACCATTCAGATTTACTGAACCATATTCTGCCTCACCAATTTTCGTCACTTAAGTTTTCTCCATGTTGGAAAGAGAGCTTCACAAGGTACATTTTATCAGTTAGTGGATAATCCTGAGCAGAATCATCACAGGTACCTGAACCCTTGTTTCTATAAGCATCATCAAATGGACATTGGAGGAAGTCTTCCAGTGTAGACCGAAGCAACCTCAATTCCTACTGTCCAGCTACTCTTGAAGCTCAGGACACAGTCCCTCATCCTTGAAACCCTGAGGGGGAGTTGGAAGGGAGAAAACTGCATGGGAAAATGCTGGGGAATGTGAGTGAAGAGATTGTAGGGGTTTGACTGTTGGACAGTAAGAACATGTGATGAGATTTGTCAACATCGGAAGAGGATTCTGCTGGACCTAGGCAGAACGACTGAGCAGTAGAGATTGTTCTTGAGATGAAATAAATTAAATGCTCAGATTAATTTCTTCTTTGGAATTCAAGTTTTTATGAGTATTAAAGTATTCAGAGGTAAGAGACCTCCCCTTGCATAGTGAAAGGTAAAGTGATGCAGCAGGCATAACTACAGCTAGCCAAGCTATATATAAATATGTAATAAAATTAATCTGGAGTAAATATCTCCAACAGTGAAGTGCTTCATTGTTTTGGTGAAAGGTTAACTCTGTCATCTCCAGCCTTTGAAGAAACTTAAGTGGAGGAAAATATTTAATAACTGGCTGCAACTCATACACAATCTTCACCCTCTGCAATATATCACAGGAGATCGCCAAGGTGCATTCTAAAACTACAAATCCCTACAACCTGACAGAACTTTATAACAATGACTGCCAACTGAGCTTTCAGTAATATCTTCTGTCAAGAAGGGTATAATACTGTTATTAGATGAAACAAACATCAAAAGGATAATACTATGTGCTTTTCTTTATGTTATGTAATAATAGCTTAAGATAACATTTTTATCAATAAAAGTAATGTAATGTCTAAATAGCAAAAGAACAATGTTAATGTATAGGGCCAAAACAGTGTTAATGTATTAACTTTCTCAGTTAAGAATTGTATTAATGAGGCATTCAATTTTTAACAGTAAAATCATGTATATAAATACTTAATGATTAAATACTGTGTTTCATATATATTCTTTTAAAAATTAAATTATCAATGTCACAAAATGAACTCGAAAACTTATTACACCCTCCTGCCTAGAATCTACTATTCTGTAGTTTAGCATATCAGAATTTAACTTAAGTAGGCACTGTTAAAGGTCCAGAAGTATTTAAAGCCATCATTTATTAATCATCATTATTGACTTCTAATGAGTCATCTGATAAAATTTTTTGCATATGTTTTACTGAATTATTTAGTTTCATATTTTATATAAAACATTAGTTTTTTTGGTGAACATTTTGACTAATACAGACAAGGCCCTGATATTGAATTGAACAGGACAGAAAAGACATTTTGCAATGCATATTCCCCCCCCCCCCCAAGTATTCTCAAAACGCATTATTTATGAAAAAATTTTGGAAAAAACAAAACTCTTAAAGGTGTTCTGGTCTTTGTATTTCAATTCAGTATTTTGCCCTTCCACTGTAATAATCACCTATATATATATGCATTTTACTTTTCATTCTAGTGATATTTTAGAAAATTATTCATGAAAAAATGTCTAATATATAAATTTTCTATTTTTTTTCACTCTGTTCCAATTACACTGGGCAACACACAAAAAGGCTTTGATATGAAAATAGCTAATCTTTACTAACTTCAAGGTGCTGAACACGAAAATGACAATAAAATTTGTTGATTGGCTATTGTTTAGGAAAGACAGAGATCGTCACGTATAAATGACTCGGTCGGCATTGAGTACATATTGTAACGCTGTATTTTAAACTTCAGATTTCAACATATTGTGTTGTATTGATTCATACACACAACCCCCATAGGTATTGCATCATTGTCTGATGCAATGTAATTGAGTTATGACACCGCAGCTTTATGATCACAGACAAAAGATGATGCAATCGTTAGTTGTAATCGACGTCTCGTATGGTGAGCAAGTCTTTTGAGCGACTCCCATTTACCCCTGAGTCACAAGTACAACACAAGTGATAATTGCAGTTTTAATTCAGCAGTAGTGATGCTTCGTAACTGTGTTTAATAGTGCAGATACATTATGTTACATTTGCGGAGGTGATATTTGCAAGCCAGAAATGGATCATCACTCCAATAGTGTTTATTTTGGATGCATGATCAGGGACCAGGCCAAGGCCTGGGCCACACACATGATGCAGTACGTGTGCAAAAATCTTCCAAAGTGGCTGAAAGGCGAAAAAGGGCGATGCCGTTTGCTGTTCCTATGGTGAGAGCCAAGCAATCACGTAAATGACTGCTACTTCTGCATGGTTCTACCTGTCTCTGGAGGCATCACAAGGGAAAAGAAGTGGGCAATAGCATACCCAAATATACAATCTGCTCTTCGACCAGTTCAGCAAGGCAAAGGCCTTCTCCCCATTCCCGAACCTCCAAAAGAATTTTCCATCGATTCAGATGATGAGGGAGCGAACTGACATCAGGTTCTCTGCAGCCTTCAGTGTCTAACGATGATCTATACGTGATCTATACGTCTGCCATGATGCATCATCTGTGCCACACATTCTCACTGAAGAAGAAATGAACGATCTTGTTCATGATCTGCAGTTGTCCAAGGCTAAAGCAGGGTTACTTGGATTAAGACTCACACAATGGAATCTTCTCAAGGAAAATGTTCAAGTGACTTCGTTTCAAACTCATTATGAACAGTTTGCACCTTACTTCAGAAAGGAAGATGACCTTGTGTTATGCTCTGATATAGATGTCCTGATGAATGCCCTCAGAATCAAACACGATCTTTCTAGAATGGCGACTATTCATAGACTCCCCAAAATTGAATCTCAAGGCGGTGTTGCTTCATAATGGAAATCGACTTGCATCCATTCTGGTCGAACATGCTGTCTATATGAAAGAAACCTACAACAACTTAAAACAGCTGTTGAACTGTCTTCAATATAGCAAGTATGGCTAGCATCTCTGTTGTGACTTCTCAAGGAGAGACTTTGCACCAAGGGAAAGACTTTGTACTATCTCGGGGGAAAGACTTTGTACTACCTCGAGCCAAGACTCTGCACTATGTGAAGAGAAACTGGCCTCAGAGGAAATCTCTGAAGGTCGGAGAGAAGAATGTGGAACACCCAGCACTGGCAGAAATGCACAAAATCCTACTACTGTCCCTACACATCAAATTCGGTGTGATGAAAAACTTTGTAAAAGTCATGGACTGGACTGCATCAGCTTTCAAATACTTGGTTGACAAATTCCTTCGACTCAGTGAAGCAAAAATTAAAGAGATAATTTTTATGGGTCCTCAGATCCATGAGCTGTTCAGAGACCAGATGTCTGACAACCTGCTTCAGGATGACGAGAAAAAGGCTTGGGACGCATTTCATCTGGTGTCAACTCAATTCCTCGGGAATGTCAGGACAGACAACTACAAGAACTGGTTAAGGACATGTTGTCTCCGTATCACAAACTTGCTGCAATATGTCCTTAAAGATCCATTTTCTCCATTCCCACTTAGATTTCTTCCCCAAAAACTGTGGCATGGTTAGTGACGAGCAAGGTAAACATTTTCTCCAGGACATTGCAACAATGAAGAAACGATACCAGGAAAATTGGTACACTTCAATGTTTGCTGACTACTGTTGGACGCTCACCAGAGATGATCCTGAGCAGCTGTAAAAGCGAAAGGCAAAGTGACGTCGGAAGTAGAAGCAGAGTTTTATTGATATTACTCTATTATATAAGAAACTATTGTGGATTTCTCAGGAATTGTAGCCAATCTTGCATTTTCATTGTCATATTTGTGTTCAGAACCTTGAAATCTTTAAGAAATGGTTACTTTTATCTCAGAGGCATGGGTTTTCTGACAATTTGTTGCCCAGTGTTATATCTTTATTATTTTAAACTGAATTACTTGCAGCAAATTTTCAGTTGAAAAATTTCCTATTTTGGTTAAAATCTTTTATGATATTAATTTAATATATTTTTATTACATATATTAATTTATTTTGCAAACTGTAAAAAAGTGATATGGTTATGAATTATAAAAAGAAGACTGAAGAAACAAACTATTATTACAAAAACATTAATTTCACAAAAAAATCACTGTCAAAAATTAGAGTTGTTCTCAGCTACTTTTACAATTACATAGATTTTAGCAACTTTTACAATTACATAGATTTTAACATTTTACACTAGGTAAAAGTGCAGAGTATTTACTTCCTAAAGTGCTGCTTTTGCTATAGATCTTATTTCTAGGAAAGTCACCATTATTTGTTGCTGTTGTACTGTTGGCCCACTCCTCTTGGGGTATATATTATTTAGACATAGTTTTCCTTTTATGCACAGGTTACTGCTGCTGGAGGTGGCGATCTTGCTCACCTCAGATGGTATTTCTTCCCACAGAGGTACTAGTCTATCTTTGCTTACATGGGTTTTTATATCCGCTTATTGAGACTTTCATTGATGTTATAAGTTGTCTGAGAACATATTTCTATTCTTATCTTGTTCTCAGATATAACTTATAACATCAATGAATGTGCTTTGCAAAATGTGCTTCATTCAAGAAAGTCCCAATAAGCCAGCAGGAAACCCGTGCAAGCAAAGATGAACTAGTACCTCCATGGGAAGAAATACCATCTGAGATGAGTAAGATTGCCACCTCCAGCAATGGTAAACCTGTGCACAAAAGGAATACCATATGCTTAAATTACATACCCCAAGAGGAGTGGGGCAGCCATTATACATCATCATAAAATAATGATGAGACTTTGCTAGAAATAAGATGTATAGCATAAGAAGAACTACAGGGAGTAAATACTTGGTACTTTTACCTAGTGTAAATGATTAAAACCAATGTAATTCTAAAATTAGCTGAGAACAACCCTAACTTTAACAGTGTTTTTTATGAAATTAAATTTACTTGTAATCTTAGCACTGTAAATTTTCATTATAATTTAACAAACTATAATGATGGTGGGATTGAACTGGGAGACATTTATATGATGTGAGTCAAAAAGAGAATGAATTTAGCTAACTGAGTTATGCACTGCTGATGATATATCATATTACAATATATTATTAGCTTTCTCTTTGAGACCAAATGTTTAACACACTTTTTATTTTCATATCTAACACATAATTTCAAAAAGGAAAAAATACAATTCAACTTTTATCAAAATTTGCAGATAAAGTAAATCAATCATTGAAGAAAGGGGAAAATGTGGTAACCATATTTTTAGATTTTCAAAAGGACTTGCTCACATAATTCGTTGAGATTCCATACCAACTGGTGAGAGGATTGCACACGTCATCCAATGTGTTCCCACAGATTTTCTATTGGGGAAAAATCTGGAGATTGTGCTGGCCATAACACCTGAACATGTCGAACATTGTCTGTAGACCCTAGCAGTGTGTACACGGGCATTGTCATGCTGGAAAATGGGCTGCTGCATGCCTCCCAGGAATGGTAACAAAATGGGCTTCAGAACCTCAGTCCTATGACAGTTCCTGTGATGCAGACAAGAGGTGACCTGCTGTCATATCCAATGGCACCCCATACCATTATGCCTGGCTGATGGACGGTGTGCCAGTCATGCACAAAAGCTGGATCTGTCCTCTTGCCAGGTTACCATACATGGACCCATTGATCATCAGCACTCAGAAATGGGATTCATCACTAAACACAACAGTCTTCAACCCCCATAATGAGGAAGCAGGATGGCAGCCAAGACAAGTTCATCAAGGTCATCCTGGAAGATGATGCTTCTGGGTGGTAGATAGACAGAACAGTCAATGAAATTGCACAAAGAGGCGGATGTCAACCGCCTCTAAGTTTACGGTGAGGGGGAATGACCTGGAATGGAGAATGGTTGCTGACAAGGATGGCAAAACCCCTGCGAGCTGGACCATTTCCATCCCAGTCTCGGCGAACAAGAGAGAAGTGCCGGATAGTGGGATCATTAGCTGTCTGCAAGAATGTCTCCTGCACGCACACACAGATGGGTTCATGTGCTCTCAAGAGGACCTTGACGCTGTCAATATTCCTCTGGAATCCACGACAGTTCCATTGTAGGAGTGTGGCCATCTCAGGTAGAAGAATTGGTGGACAACTTTCGATTTATTTTAACCATCGCCAATTTGGAAAAATGGGGCAGTCTGTGCCCATGTCCTTGGAGTCATCCGAATGACACAGATCAGAGACCACCGCACGAGAAGTTTTTTTTTTCTTAGGCCCCCTTGGGTATGGAAGGTCTTGCTGTCTGTGGGCATGGTGGAGGGGGCCTTCCAGAGGTGGATGTGGAAGGCACAGACACACGAATAGAAACTGGAGTCATCGTCAAGATCGACACAGACTTCGGGTTCGCCTGGGTCAAGAGGTACTTTGCAACAGGAGAGAAAGATTCAGCAGGTGGGACACTGATGGTCTGCACCATTATGGAAGTCATCTTAATGATGGGCTTTCCGACAACCCCACCAGCATAGGAGACTTTGCCAGGTGGGGCAGGCGGTGCAACCAACCTTCTTGCCTCTGTATAGGAGATGTTGTTGAGGATCTTTAGCATCTGCACTTCTTTCTGCTCCAGCCACTTTGGACAGTCATGGGAATACTCTGGATGCTCGCCACTACAATTCATGCAGCATGCCTTTTCTGCTGTGCAGTCAGGATCAAGGTGATCCTGGCTGCCACAATGAGCACAGGTGGGTTTGCCCCAGCATGCTGTGCTGGTATGGCTGAACCTCTGACACTGAAAGCAGCACAGGGGGTTTGGAATATATGACTGTACCTTGCAGTGAAGGTAGCCTACCTTGATAGAAGCAGGCAGGCGTGGCATGTTGAATGTTAGAATTAGTACCCGGGTGGGTGCTAATTTTCCATTATGGCATTGTGAAACTCGGTGTGGACTGTTATCACTCCCTGGGATGACAGCTCCGGGAGGATTTCCTCCTCAGAAACCACTCTGAGACAACACCCCTGGAGGAATTTAGTGTCTTGTGTGCAGTGACTTCGACTGCCACTCCACCAATCGCTGTAACCTTCAAGAGGAGTTCAGAAGGTTTTGAGCAAACAGTTTCCACCTGCAAGTCACCAGATCTTAGGTGCTTGACTGATAATGGTTCTGCTACAAGACCTTTCAATCCCTTATTAATAAAAAATGGGAACATGTCTCCAAGAACCTGTTCACCCATAGAGTGGATGACCAGGAACCTCGAGGACGAAGGAAGACACAAAGATGACGGCAATGATGATAAAGACAGGGGCTCATGCCGAGCTCTTTCAGCTGCATTTGCCTCTAAATTTTCAGTTTTGGGGCTCGTGTTTGGGTATTAAGTTTCAGTGACCATTGTCCCCACCCACCACAGAGTCCAAAAAGGGGACACCCAATTGGGCGCCAGGACTGCCCGGGCATCATACCCACACAGGCAGTGAGCCAAGCCCTCACAACAAAAGAAAAGGAAACTGAAAAGTGAAATGTGAGAAACTCACTCGAGTCTTCACAAAATAAAATAAGCCAAAAAATAATAAAGTATGAGGAAAGAACTGTCCTCACAAAAGAAAGGAAACTAGAAAATTAGATAACGCGTATGGAAACTCATAAATCGTTGTCCAGACGTGGGCAAGGTTACTCATTGTTCTGCATGATTGAACCTAGCAGAACTTGCCCACCAGCCGATTGATACTGAGGGGGCTGCCCCAGAACTTCCCGTTTACCTGAAGCAGAGGCCAAAGCAGTGTATAGCAGTGGCCCCCAAAGTCACTGCCCAGCCCCATGACAGACAGGCTCCCCAATGGCAAAACGGCCAAAGGGGTCCCGACCAGTCATGAGCCAGAGAGAAGACAGAGACCCCTGAGCAACGGCCAGGATCCTCCTTTCCAGGGACACAGGTCTCTGTGCACGGAAAAGTGCGTGTGCGGGCGAGCATTCAGGACCCTGTGTGCGGGCGAGCATTCAGGACCCTATGAAGGTACCCGAGGCACTGGAACCTTCACAGATGGTCCCCTCACCACGGACAGGAGCTTGCAATCGAGGGGACAGACAAAATGGTATCATGAAACTTGCACTTAGGCTCATTGCCCGCCCTAGAAGAGATGAATGTTTGATAAACGAATGACCTAATTGGTGCTTTTGTAATTTATTTATTATTAATTTGAAGTTTTCGGTTTCACGAGCAGCTTGATAATGTATGCAACAGAGAGATTCCACCCCTCCCTTCGGTGTGGAACCTCCTGTTGCATCAGTGATCAAGAGTGCACACGCATAATCATTAGTTGAAGTTGGCTGCTTGTAGGACGAGAGACGACTATTTAAAGACAATATTCATGGTTAACCATCACACGCCTGAAGATGCCATGAAACAGAGTGGAGAAATGCGTTGCGTGAGCCATTGGGGCTGGTTCTCGATTTTAGAGGTTTTAAAAGTTATGTTTTTTAAAGTCGGCATTGCTGCACTTTTGAAAAATTCTTTTAATGAGTTGTAAACTTTCCAAGTTCGGTGGACAGTGCTAACTTGCTTTGTGTCATCTAGTTGTTGGCAGATAACATCGTAGAGCCGTTAATCATTGTTCTTCCATGGGCGAATGAGCAAGCTACACAGAGATGGATAGCAGTATTTAAATAATGAGAAAAGTGAACTGTTATCAGCAGGAATAACATGGATTGTTGACAACAGCTGCCAAAGAAAGATAAATGCCTGGGTGCCCATTTCAACGAAGGCTATGTCCGTATGTGAAAGGCATAAATAGAGTCATCACTAGCAACGAGTTCACTTTATGCATACAGTGCCTGCTACGAAACTGGAAGAGTATTTAAGGACTGGTAGCATTTAAAGTACCAACAACAGCAATGTGCCATCAGCTGTAAGAGTTAATGCAATTGTACCAGCATAGAGATTAACGGTAAATATGTTCACTTCACTTATTCTTGACTCTAATTATCTTTACTTGTAAAGATTTATCATTGAGTTAATTCAGTATACTATAATATAAATTCATGGTATATGTTTGGATAAGTATGCCAATGGGACAAATGATCTGTTAAGTCCTGCTATTGTGAAGCACTCCCCTAGACTTGGAAGTTATTTAACATCAGAGGTTTTTAGTGTATTACAGCAGTATCGTGTAATTAAATTTTAAGTATCCCCTCTTCTAGTTGATGTCATTACCACTCCAAAGAGGAAATTCCCAATGAGAAGGAGCCAGGACTGCAGCTGTGAGATGAGGTCATCAATGTGTTCCCAGAAGTTGATACCACTGTGTGGAAGACAGAACACAGTCAACAAAAATCTCATAAAGAGGTAGATAGTTACCGCCTCTATAGTTGTGCTGAGGGGTAAGACCTGGGATGGAGAATGGTGGCTCATGAGGATGGCAATAGCCCTGTGAACTGGGCCATCTCCATCAGGGTGTGGACAAGAGAGAAATGCCATGTTTTGCGATCTTTGTCTATCTGCAAGTAGGTCTCCTGCAGACACATGCAAATGGGCTCATGTGATGGCAGGAAGACCTTGATTCCTCTGGAATCTGATACTTTCACTGTACGAGTTTGGGCTGATGATATTTTTCATTTTAATTTCACCATCATAGACTGTTTTATTAAAAACAGGATGGTCTGTGTCCATGTCCTCAGAATCATCTGAAGGTCACAGCTCAGGGACTGCTGTGAGAGGAGGGGATCAGTGTCTTTTTTGGACCCAAGGCCCCCCCCCCCCCCCCTTAGGTTTGGAAAGTCTTGTCTGTGGTCATGAAGGAGATGGCTTTCCAGAGGTGGAAGTGAAAGACACTGAATTGTGAACAGACACTGTTGAAATTGAATTGAACACAGACATGACCAGAAACATGACATGAGCAGAGGCAAAGATCCTCTGCACCTCTTTCTGCTCCAGCCACTTTGGAGCCCACAGACATGAGCAGAAACTGATGTTGATGTAAGCACTAGTCTCTGTTTTGCCTATATAAGAAGGTACTTTGGTGCAAACCCACCTATGCTCGTTGTGGTAGTCAGGATCACCTTGATCCTGACTGCACAGCAGAAAAGGCATGCTGCATAAATTGTAGTGGCGAGCATCCAGAGTACTCCCATGACTGTCCAAAGTGGCTGGAGCAGAAAGAGGTGCTGAGGCTAATGATTCTCTGCACCTCTTTCTGCTCCAGCCACTTTGGAGCCACACAGACATGAGCAGAAACTGATGTTGATGTCAGCACTAGTCTCTGTTTTGCCTATATAAGAAGGTACTTTGGTGCAGATGAGAAAGATTCAGACAGTGGTATGCTATTAGTCCACACCACCATGGAAATCATTGGAATGATGGGCATTCCAATGACTCCACCAGCATTGGAAACCTTGTCTGGTGGGTCCTTTTCTTGTGTCAGCCGGGATCAAGATGATCCCGGCTGACACAAGAAGCACAGGCGGGTTTGCCATGGCAAACTGTGTGGCAATGCCTGTACCTATGGCATTGAAAACAACAAAGAAGGTTTGGGGTGTATGCAGTATCTTGCAGTGAAGGTATCCTGTCTTGATGGAAGCAGACCAGTGTGATGTTTCAAATGCTAATATTAGTACCCTATTAGGTCCTATCTTATTATTGCTGCATTGTGAAAACCAATGGACTGCCATCACTCCTGGAGAAGAGAGCTCCAAGAGGATATCTTCCTCAGAAACCTTGAGACCCTATTTGGAGATTCCACCTTGGAAGGAATTAAGTGATTTGTGGGGCTTATAGAGATGGCCACCAATGGCTGCCACCTTCATGAGTAACAAAGAATGTATTGTGCAAGCAGTTTCTGCCACTGCGCTTCCAGATCTTAGGTGCTTGAGTGATTTCGGAACTCCTGCAAATCCTTTCAAACCATTACTAATGGAGCTAGTCCCAAATTACCTAGCATTGTTCCAAATTACCTGATTATCTGTGGAATGGTAGATCAGGAATCAAGGGTAAGTAACAGATGAATATGAAGATGAGGGCTGATGCCAAGCCCAATTTATGGCAAAGGTGATATCTTCAGAAATTTGTGATTGATGGATCAGTCCTCACCCACCATGGAGGGTAACAAGAGGCACCCAAATCGCTATATCCATACAGCCAGTGATCAGGTGTGCAGGCACTATATCCATACAGCCAGTGATCTGAGCCCTCACAAATAGAAGGGAAAAACAAATGTGAAAAACTTAACTGTCATTACATATTAAAAAAGAAAAAAAAAGTGTTTTCATTTGTTTTCACAAATCAAATGAGGAAAGAGTAAGGAACCTCACAATTTAAATATAGAAAGTACTGGAAAAGTGTGAGGAAACTCTCAAACCTGTGCCCAGGTATGGGAGTGGCACTCACCATATTGCATAGTTGGCCTTTAAGGTCCAGCCAATTGATAGGGGGGGGGGGACAGAGGCCAAAGAAGTGTGTAGCAGTGGCCCTCAAAACTGCTGCCTAGCCCCATGATGAACATCTCTCCAATGACATGACAAGCCAGGAGAAATCTCTGCCAGTTGTGAACTGAGGAGCAGACAAGGGCTCCTGAGCAACTGCTAAGATCCTAGTTTCCAGGGACATAGGTCACCACACAGCAAACAGCCTGCTTCTTGTCTGCCTATGGATCTACTGACCCACTCTGCTTGTCAGTCTTTGTGGCTCAACCCTTTCTCCCCCATAGTGGGCAAGTACTGTTCAAATGAGTTTCAGATATCCCATGGCTTTGTTCAAAAGAAGTTTACTCTTAAATGTTCAATGAACATTAAATGTTCAATGAAGTCTTAAATGTTCAATGAAGTATGCATTTAGGACTCTGTGAAGGTACCTGAACTTGCAAAACCTTCACTGGGTGGTCCTCTCACCACATACAGGAGCTCACACCAAAGGGCTTTAAAATCATGAGTTAAATATTTTATATGTATATAAACAGTGAACTTGTTGATATTAAATTAGAGTACTAAAATAACTGTTTTAAACCACACTACTGGGTTGGTGCACATGAAATGTCCGAAATGAGAGAGCCACCTGCATACCCTCATAAAAATAGGAAGCAGTTATCTGCCTAATCAAAGTAGTTCCCCCAGGCATCGACACATTTCTGCCAAAGGGTTAGGAGGCTGTGAATCCCATGGGGATAAAACTCTGGAGTCTGAAGCACAGAAGGTGACAATGGCTTGACATACAGCTAGGTCATTTGGGAAGGTCTAATCTGTCAGGAAATTGTCCAGATGCCAGAAGAGGGGATAATCCATGGGAGTAAAATCAGGGGAATATGCAAGGTGCAGCAGTGTTTCATAGTCCAACTGGTGGATTTGTTGGACAGTCATTTGTCAGACATGCAAGTGGGCATTGTTATGCAACAGGAGGACCCCATGTATGTTTACCAAAACTGGCTGTTTGGTACAGAGCTTTCCATGAATCTGCAGCATTTCAGCACAATAGCAGTCTGAATTGATGGTCTCACTTGGTTGGAGAAAAGAATGATGGATCACACCGGCAGTAGACCACCATACGAGAACTAGGACTTTTCACAGGTGTAGGGGTGGCTTTGGACAATGTTTTGGTGGCTCTGTGATATCCGACCACTGTGCAGATTGATGCTTGTTATAGAGGATGCAATTTTCATCGTTGGTTACAATCTGATGCAGGATTCCATCCCATTTGTTTTGGGCAATGAGGGAAATGCACACCTCCAAACAGCATATCCTGTTGGCTGCTGTCAATTTGTTTGGCACCAAGACATCCAGCTTTTTCACCTTCCCCAGGGCCACCAGGTGCCAGAAAATTATCGAATGATGCACACAGATTTTCACTGTGATCTCACGGACACTTTGCTATGGATTAGCTTCCACAATATTCTTCATTTCCTTTTCTGTTACAGCTACTGGTGGACGACCATGAAGTTCATTTTCAAGGGACATATCTCCTGATTAGAATTTTGTGAGCTTTTGGTGTATGGTATGTTCATTTGCAGTACGAAATAGCTCAAGTGCTGCATTAATGTTTTGGGCTGCTATACCTGTGGAATGTTAGAGTTTGAATTTGCACAGAAAATACACACAACTGGTCTGTCTCCATGGTCCACTTTGATTGAAACCTGTGCACTAATGATTAAACCTCTTTATCAAATGAGGCACATAATGCATACACCAGATATATATACTGACCTTGTGACATTGCTGGACAACACCAACTGCTGGAGGGGTTGAATATGTCCACTCATTGAAAGCGGACATTTCATCTGCCCCAACCTAATATTTAAAGTAATACATTATTTTATACAATAAATTTTAATTTATACTTTTTTTGCTTAATATTGAGGTCTGCTGAAACTCTATTAATCTTAGTGGTGGCAAATTTGTTTGACCATCTTAATTATAGAGACAGTAACTTCGTCTTTCACATCAAAGTGCAATTTTAAAACTGATGTACATTTGAAATGATTTCAAAAATTGAAGCACTTACCTACTGTTGTAAACACATCACATCCCTTACTTAGTGCTATAGCAATAGCAGCTTGTCCAACTCCACCACTACCTGAATGAATTAGCACTTTTTCTCCTCTTTTTAACTGTCCTCTTGTAATAAGAGCATAATATGCAGTAGAATATGCTACAGGTACAGTACTTGCTTCTTCTAGAGTCCAACTTTCAGGAACTTCCCATACAAAATCAGAATCAGCAACTACTGTTGTTGCTAGTCCTTTAGCTGGCACTAATCCCATAACTCTTTTACCACTCAAATCACGACCAGAAAACTCAAGACCAAGAATGCAGTCTTGCAATGCTAAATCACCTGAAAAAGAATATGCCTATTAGTTATTTTGTTACATATGCGATTTGAATTTAGAAATTTATTCACAAAATATATGTAGAATTTCTGTAATACTTGTAGGAACATTATTTTTTTAAAATTTAACTTTAAACAGAGGTAAATTATCTTCTTGAAAACCAACAAGATAATATTCATTTGCTGGAAAGGTATATTGCATGAACTGCAGGACATTAATCTTTCCAAGATCCCCGGACAAAAGAGATATTTGGTAAAAAAAATGAAACTTGATTTTTAAAAAATAGAAATTATCATTTGAAAATTTTCTTATATATATTTTTAAAAACATGTAATTCAAGTTTGAAAAATAGTTTGTTTTTGGAAAAAGAGTCACCCCCCCCCCCCCCCCCCCCACCTCTCACTCACACACACACACTACTGAGGAAGGTTTACTCCTCTTGGGAAAAGTTCATTTAAAAAAAAACATGCTTTAAAATTTATATTGAATGGTTTTAAAAACATTTAATATACCCCCTCTCTCACCAACACTCTGATGACATTCTTTTTTGCTTTGATACACTAACTTTTTGGCACTAAGCCAAGATCCCAAAATTCAACACACAAAGAATAAAAATTCATAATATTTCGTAAGAAAGCAGCCAAGAAAGTGTTTTTCCATTTTGTAAATAGAAAATCCCATTAATGTGATCAATACAAGTCACCTTGTATAATGCTGGCCAGTGTTTTAAAATACAATACACTGAAAGAATCATTAAAATCATATAATCACAAATATTATAGTATTTGGGAAGAAATTTCTTTCAATCAATATATAATTTAACTGTTTTTATTTGTCAGGTTTTCTATAATTAAGCTTTAATCACGTAGTCCGATCTATTTTTACACTATATCACGTAAAAAAAAAGTTGTGCTAAAACCAATGTTTTTAAATTTGTTTAAATTCATAAAATTCAGAAATAAATTCTGTTTAATTCGGCATATAACATGACTTATTTTGGCTGATTGGTTATTTAAATTTTTTTTTAAAGTTAACTTGTTTATATGACTCAGCACAGTATGGTACTAATAAAAAAAATTTATAAAAAGGGAGTCTAAAAATCGGGAGCGTCATCACACCAAAAATTTTTTTTTTCCTTTTACGAGTTTAGAGGTGTGTTATAAATTTTACATATTTATTTCAAACTTAATTCTATGGTTTACTGTTCAGTACTCTTTTTTTTTTTCAAATAAATTTCTTGAAAAGATGCATTTTTTTTGCACTGTAAACTAAAATGCACTGTCAGCTCATGGCCAATACATAGAAATTAACTTTTATTTCAGCTTTCCATTAAATAAAGAGAGATGAGAAGCATTATAGATAACAGTTTTACTAATGTTTCTGTTTGATGAGTTATTGAATTTTTGACTTTATCACAAAACAAAAAATTTTGATGATGACACACTTTGTAGATGTTAAGTTCCTCATCTATCAAAAAATAACTTGGATAGATTGTAATTGTACCTTTATCCATTATCTGAAATATTTGAAAATTTTAAACAAACTCAGTACAAAGTTTTAAAAATGTCAAATCAATACTTAAAGGTTAATTATGTGGTGTAGATGAAGCCCTGTGATCTTGGGCTTCATATCAAAACAACACACATATTGATACAATCAGGACAGTGAATATGAATTGTATAACTGCAAATTAAGGTTTTTAATAATGATGTAATACAAACTAGGTTACAAGTGACTTCCAGCAGTTAAAATTTAAAAAGTTACAACTAAATATTATAAATCATAATTTTAAGCTAATTTGCATCATTTTCTGCACTTTGTCAGAGAAGGAAACAATTAACAGAAAAATTCTCCAAATAAAACAGTGCAATTAATTAATCAATAAATAGTAAATCCAGAGCTACCTGTTGACTTTGAAGTCAATAAATCAAGAAATAGTTTTGTGTAAATGAATTTTGTGAAAATACAATAATTTTTCCAGTAAATATATGTTAACAGCAGGTTGTAGTTATTAATGTTACAGAAATATTTTCAATTTTCTAGATATTTCTGCATCTACTTGCACAATTATAAATCCAGAAACCACCACTATCTTTCGCCATTACCAATTAACTATAATCTTACTATATTACAATATAATTGCATTGACTCTTTTATATATATACATCTAGCATTTAATTCCCCGCCCTGCCCACGGTCAGTAGGGGACACCGATGGGCTTGGAAAGGCCGCCGTCCATCGGATGGGATGTTAAACCATTGTCCCGTGTGCAGGAGAGCCATACCCTGTGCACGTTAAAGAACACGCTGGATGGCCTTGATGGGAGGCTACCATCTGTCTCCCAACAGCTGTTCCAGTGGGTCCCCTCCCCCAACCTTCTCTGAGCCTTCAAGGTCCATGTGACCTGGCCATTTAGCCCATGGTGTGCAAAAAAGTGTCGCTCAGAGGTAAAACAACCCAACCCATCTAGCATTTATGGTTTTAAACAAGAAATCTGGAAGTGGTATAAGTGGGTCTTGAAATGTATTTTTGAATTATGTTTTTTAAAGAATTTATTACTTTATTTTGTTTATTACAGACTTACAACCTATGTTACTAGATTCAATGTATAATTCAGAGAGATAAATGATTTTTATATAGAAATTTTAAAATATACAGTTTTTTAATATTTTCATTTGGATTTTATGTATTTATAATTTTTGTTATTGTTTGATTATATAGGTAATGTTTTATGTTGTATTATATGTCTTGTGGTTACATTATCTTTATGGTAAATATACATAGCATACACTTTACTATTCAATAAAACCACAATGATTGACTGTGTATGTGGGGTCATATTTTTTGCCGCAGGTTTCAGAATTCATAGTTCCAACACTATAGGAGTATAGGCAGAGCCAGACTTTGACTTCTGAGAACCTAAGCTATACATGCTATCCTATGGCCAAATGTTTAGTGTGTTGGCTACTGATCTAAAGGACTTAGGTTTCAGCCCTGGGTAAGGCATTGATGTTTGTGTTGTTTTCTGCTGAGGTCCTGCCATCCTCATAGACTTTATACTATGGCATATAAACCGACAGGCTCCTGTCAGACCTCTGTGGCAAGCAGCTGTGTGAGGGGGTATTTATTATTTAAGCCATACAAATTTAAGAGGCCCAAAAAATTCAAAAGTTGAAATACATATATATTTATTATGATTGAAGGGAGCAGTAAAAATTTAACAGGAAATTGATGTGAAAACATTATTCCTTCAGTGCTAGGTTAAGATGAAGAATGTTTGCACAATAGATTAAATATAATTTTTTTCCTAACAGTAAAACTTGAAATGTAATTTCTTTGAGGCTCCTCATATTGCAAGGCACTAAGTTGTAGTTTAATTAGCTTAGGCGTAAGTCCAGTCCTGAATACAGGAATGTAATAAGCTAAAGAAATCTTCATATTGTATTCACAGTTTCCAAACAACTCGGGATTAGATATAATGTTGCAAATCATACTGCTCATTTAAATTAAAACAAGTGTACATTTGGAAAGAAATTTTGTGAAGCTTGGAAAAGCCATTGTCTGTCGGATGGAGTGTAAGGCTGGCCATCCCATGTAGGAGATACATACCATGTGTATGTTGAGGAACATACTAGATGGCCTTATCAGGAGGCTATCATGTCTGCTAACAGCTGTCCAATGGACCCCTTTTCCCAAAACACCAATTAGATGTAAAACAACTCAATAAACAACTTCAAGTGAATTCTATATTTCACTTTTGGATTACTTTTGATTTATTTAAAAAAAATGTAATAAGAAATATTTTGCTAAAGCTTAGAACCATGTTTTTAGGGGAAGAAAGAAAAAATAAGTTTAGAAATTAACAGTGGTTGCCAAAATATTAAGGGTACAGCACTATACTCCTTTCAGTTAGTATATAAATTAAAGCACCTCCTGGGTTAAGGATTAGGTGAAATTTGTATTTTCTATGATTCAATTTTAAATAAAACCTATACAAATTTTGAAACTGGAGAAACAATATCAGTCTTCTTGGATCCTTGCCATATGCTTAAGTTGGTAAGGAATACTTTGGTAGAAAAAAATAGTAATAGTTCTTCCCAATAACAATTTTATTGAATGGAAATATACATTAGCCCCTTCATGAACTGCAAGAAGGCAAAGGCTTGAATTTAGGGAATAAGTTAAAGGTTGCTCACATACAATTTTGGAAACAAAAAATGAAAGTAAGGTTGGCTACTCAACTTTTAAGGAAATCTGTGGCAGATGCAATAGAATTCTGCAATGTAGAATTAAAATTATCACAATTTATTGGATCTGAAACCACTGTTGTATTCATGAGAATAATCAATAACTTGTTTGACATTCTAAACTCTAGGAATGTCAAACAATATGGCTTAAAAAAAGGCATTGTGTGAAAGCAATTATGAAAGTGTATTTAATTTGCTTAGTGTCATTGAAATTTATCTAGCATCTCTGCAAGTGAGCAGAAATGGTGATAAAATTTTATCATCCAATAGGAAAATTGGCTTCTTAGAATTTCTTGTTTGTACTCAAAGTTTGAAAACCATGCTCCAGTCTCTAGTATTAACAGAATATCCAGTCTTGGCTTACTTGACTTTGTACAACTCAAGATCACATTGAATTATTTTTCTAAGCAGTTAGATTTCAAGGTGGATGTTTAGGAATATATATTTCAATAAATTCATTTCATCCAATGTTTTTTTGAACATTGTTGATCTTTTAAATTAGCAAATGTAGTTGTTAATTGGTTAATTTGAAATTTTTTAACGTAACTTAAAAAATTTAAAAATACTGGGATACACATAAGTTTTATAACTTCAGCATGGGTATGGAAAGAAGTACCCAGGTTTTTATTTTACATCGCTTTATTTCTTTTGCAAATACTTATAGAAGATAAGATGTAGCTTTATTCTTTTAGAGCATGTTTGGTATTTACTCAGCTGCTTCATTTAATTAGAAACCCAGTTTACATAATATATTTTTTTCCCTTACACACTTGGACCAAAAAAAAATGATGCATCCCAATAAAATAATCCTCAAACCTGTGAAAGCCAGTATGCAAATGTCTCTTGACCAGGCATGCAAATGACTAAGGTTTCACCACCAATGAACATCCAGGTCATTCCCAGAGTGCAGTTGAATTGCATGTGCTACGTTTCATTACAATGAGACACTTGCTTTGAGGTAGGTCAATTTTTTTGTCTAAGAGTGTACATTAATAAATCTCAGGGAAATGAATCTTGGTATTCCTCTAATTGAAATATATGCATACACAATTCTCAAGCAGCTATAGATTATCAAGGTAAGACCAGTGTTAAAATAAATTAAAATTCTCTGTCGTTGACAGAATTTTAAGTTTATCCTTCAAACTATTTTCATGTTAAAAGTTTTTAGGAGAAAACTCAGAAGCTTTCCAGAGCAATGACAGTGCTCCTTCAGTGAGGTGACACTATGTAGTGACTACTTCAGTCACATAAGGTATTGTCATAGTGTCCATCTTAACTGATGAAATCTCTGTGACGCACAAAGTGTCCATCTTCATTCACCTTTTCACAGAGTGTCACTTCACTTAAGAAGGAGCACTGTCCTTGCTCTGAAAAGCTTCTGAGTTTTCTCCTAAAACCTTTTAACATGCAATTAGTTTGAAGCAAAAACTTAAAAAATTTATTGTTCAATGACAAAGAATTTTAATTTATTTAATTTCTGAGTAAGAAGGTCTTTTTAATTGTGTATTTAAAGAGTGTTATTTAGTCCTCCAAATATCATTTGGCTACTGCAGTTTAATTTTAATGAGGTTAGTTTCAAACTGCCCACCTCATTGTAATCTAAGGTATTTAGGTAGACTTCATTATCCTATATGCAAATCTACAGTTATGTATGTGGGCAACATAGCTGAACAAATGACCAATTTCTTGTACACTGCTGCTCTAAGGGATTTCTGACTATCATCATCTTTGCTTAGTTCAAACCACCTAATGCCCAAGATATTGTGTTGTAAGCATATAGAATCAAGGGCATCATGTTTTAGTTTACCTTGCTTAAAGGGGGTCCAGGTTTCACTAACATAGCAAATTATTAGAAAGGACCAAACTATTATGTAACCTAATTTTAGTCTTTAATCCTGCTGTAAACTACAGCTGTAATAATAAAAATTGATTTTTCAACTTAGTTAGACTTGAATCAATAACCTCTTAGTTACATACCATGTGCTCTAGCAATTGAGCTATTGGCACCCAGATTAATCGTAAATCAGAAAAATCAAAATTAAAGCTATCATATTTGTTTTTTGATAAATTTCTTATTTGATAGAGAGTATGAGGATTGCTGAGAATCTTCATTTAAGCTATGATGTGTAATTTAATATATGAAAAGTAATAAAGTATGCAAATTTAAAATTCAGAACCCACTGCATATAAATGTATTTACTGTATATGAAAGTATTTTCTTTGGATTTAAATTTAATGATACTTTATGTGAGAAATGATTTTTTTTCCACAATTGACTTTTATGTCTAAAAAAATCTCAGCATATATTTTTGTTTAATAATAAAAATCTGTGTTCTTTAGTAAAGTATATATGATATTTCAGTATTAATTGTAGCATAAAGTAGATATTGGTATTAAAGATATTTCCATTTCAATCTGGAATTGCAGAATGTAGTCCTTTCAAATCCCATAGAGAAAATGGTCCAATTATTTATATTCTGACTAAGATTTATATTTAAATTGACTGCACTTCTATTTTAATGAAGTTTTGGATTTTTTTTTATTTAAAACAGTTTATGAATAAGGCTTTTTATTTAATCACAAATTTTTGAAGATTTAATAACAAATTCAGTAAAAATAGGCTTATGCATTTAAAATGAAAATTCAATAAAAATAGGCTTATGCATTTAAAATGAAAGTTCAGTACACTCATAATTGTCTTAATAGTGGGTGTCATAACTTATTAACATATTTTTGGAGTTGAATCTTTACTATTGTGAAAAATCACTGAAAAGCATTTTAATGTAGGTGTGTTATACATGATTTCTCCACCAAAGTTTAAAGTGTTTTTAAAATCTACCATTTTGTCTCCTACACTATTGGCTTTATTTAGTTTTGTTAGAAAATTTTTATTTTATTTTTGTGGAATCAGAATTTTTTTTTTAACATAAAACAGCTATTTTCTGAATCTTACAAATGTGATTTTTTGCAGTTTAAATCCTGCTATTGCATATAACTTTTATGTTTTATGCATAAAATGTTTTCTATTAGCAGTGCAGTATAAATAAACATTCAAAATCTTGTAATTGTTTGTTAATGTCGTATTCAATGAAATACATAAATAGTTCTGCTATACAGTAATTCTGTATGGAAATATTCATTGCATTAAAAAAAAGCAATATAAATTCCAAATAGCTTAAATGGGCTTTCTCTTAGTTGTAAAAAAATAATCTTCCCATATATAAAGCACAGTAAAACTGAGTATAGCACGTGAAAAGTAGGCTTGATTGCAGTGGCAGATGGTTTGTTTAGGAAGCAACAACATGGCTACCCCCCTGATGCATCAGCATCATGACCTTCGACAGGGAAAGTGCGTTAGAGAGTCTCCTCTCATTCATACCTCCATGGTAAGAACACTGGCATGTTTCTGGAGAGATGTGGGTTCGATTCCCGTATGTCACCAAAAAATTTTTTTTCTGCTAAATATTTGTTGATTTATCATTGCCAAAAGAGCATCAGGTCATGCTGCGATTATCATCTATACCCGCTCACAAAAATTAGGGGATATTTCATTACTTCATATTCATTTTTAAATATCCCCTAATTTTTGTGAGCAGTATATGTCTCTATAAAAGAAATAATGAAACAAAACCAGTCTTTTTTGTTAAATATTTTATTTTCAGAAAATCCAGAATTAAATGCTGATTAATGTGCACAAACTGAAATTAACACATGCCATAATTCCTTTCATTAGTTATTTGGCAAAAATGTTCTAGTTTTTTTTTTTTGGATCAGAACGAAAAAATAGCTGGGCCTCAGGATATATACCAGTTTTTCAGTATCCTGAAAGGATTAATAATATCTTAAATCAGAGTATTCCAAACTTAGTTAACCATGGAAAACTTTTCTAATTGGAGTACATTGACAGAACACGCATCATAAAAAATGATTTTATCATAAATTTAAATAAGAACTCTTTATATCAATAAAACATAGCAGAAATGATGCAATATGATCTAAAAATCAAAGTAACTTCCGGTATCAGAGTCAGTGGTGAATACATGAATAGGGGAAGCAATTTTCAATTTATTGCCCAAATTCAAATGGAGCACCATTCCGGTACTAATGCTTCCAAATCATTGAACTGGAAAACTCTTTCAGTACTTATGTTTCCAAATAATTAAACAAAATTCTGTTACATTTTCAAATCATTTAACTGGAACAGCATTCTTCGATTTTTCTGAATAAGAATTTGGAAGGTAACACCATTCCGGTACTTGATGTTTCCGAATCACTGAGTTTGGGTAATTCTAGTTTTTAAAGCAAATATTTGTGTGTGTGTGTGTGTGTGTGTAGGCTTACCATATTTTTATATAATCAAATCGCGATATTAAGGAAGAAAACTGAAAATCCTTAAATAAATGTTTTGAGCAGTATAAAAAAATATGGGTGTATGAGCAAATAAATGATTTGTTTAATATATATTTCAGAATGTTTGTGTCTCTGCTTGTTCATTATCTCCTCCTAGATGGTTAGAGTGAGAACCATCCAACTTCACCTACAGCTTCATCTCGCAATAACTTAGAGCACTGTATGGGTTTCAACCCCAGAAAATTAGGCCCACCCCCAAAAGTTGGCAGCAAAATGCCGATATCAAAATGATGCAGGCAATTCTGCTAGTTTATCAAAAAGCACAAAAACTTTTCACTTCAACAATTTAATATTTTTCATAAATATTTTATCATTTTTAATTTTTTTTCATAAAATTCTAGTTAAAGACTCTTCATGTTAAAGAAACAGATATTTTCTATCGCTGCTAAGTGGAAGTATTAAAGGTATTTTGATGACTTCTGATTTGCATGTAGATCAAGAATCCTTTATTTGCGACATCAAAAACGACCATTTAGTGAGACATTTAAGATTATTTGGTTGTAGTGCTTTGTTTTGGATATGGCCATTTAACAATTAAATGTATCTGATGAAAAGTTATTAATTTTAATCACTTAAATCAGCCCCATACAGTATATTAATACAGGTAATACCTGTTTAAAGTGGATTGGATATAACTTGGCTTCTTTTTCCCTTTTAGAAAAATTTCTTTTAAAAATCTTATACATAGATAAATATGTATAAATATAGTATGTATATAATATGTATATATATATAGGTCTGCCCATTTGTTATGGCATGCAAACAAATATTTCATTTACAAGAACATACAATTTTCACAGATGTTACTGTCATAATTTTGTGTAGCTCATCGAAGAAGCATCAGCTACAGCTTCTCATTTCGTGCGATTCCATTCATAAATATCTTATCTCGGCAAAAAAAAACATAAAAAAAAACTACAATTAATTGCATACACGATTAGCAACACTAGTTACTAGTGTCAATTATTTTTTCTATATAATACAGAATGTTGCAAATATTACACATGAAACAGAAACAAGCAAATCATGCTAGATGGTTTCCTTATTAAGAAATAAATTGTGAAATTAATAGATATTTATTATGAAATGTGAACATATACATATATGTACACATTTCATACAATTATTCCTAAGAGAAAGCAAATCATAATAGTCAGCAAGCAAATGTAATTTCCCTGTTTAAGACAATCTTAATCTTCCAAGAACACATCTTCTGTGTTAAACGTGTATTACTTCTACACTGAACTATCGTGGAAAATCACCTTATATGGTTAATGTTAAATACAATTATGGCAGAAACAATAATGTAAAATCCAAAATATTTTGGGTTTGAATACAAAAAAATTAAATTAATAGCGAAACTACATATTGTAAAATGGATTAATAGTAAAATTACATTTTCACAATTTTCACCCACTTGTCATAATTCGTTTTCAAAAGTAAATAGCTTCTTTCGTTTTCTGCAGTTTTCAAATTCTACACATGCCACAGAATATATTTCTTGGTCTTTAAGAGAATATTTTAGGGGTTGGTGTAAGCTAAAATTAAGATAATATGTACCAGGATCAGATCTAGGATGATGGAGCAAGAATACCATACATCCCTTTGAAAATACTAGTATGGGTAATGGAGGCAACAATTTTTAAGCTTATGTATATGTTATGCATTTTTTTAAGAAAATTTTTAAAAACCTCTAAAACTAAGGTGAAAATGTATACTGCAATAGAATTCCAGTTTTTTGCCCCTCCATTTTGCTTTTTCTCTGGCTAGATCAAATTGCTTTCCCCTCCTCCATTTCTTTATTTTTAGATCCAGGTCCAATATATACTTTGTTTCCTATGCTCTACAAATGAGACCCATCCCACTTACAATTTTTCTTCCAAACTACAACATAATTTTATTCGAACTCATAATAGTAAAATTCCTGTTCATAATAGTAAAATTTCATTCTACATAAAGATTTTTGTAACGTGAAAGTTTTTTATATTAATTGCTCCAATCGTCTCTGCCAATTTGATATATCAATCTTTTATTTATCAATTTCTATTTAAAACTTGCATTGAAACTAACAGTAGTTCAAGTTTGAACCTGGGTTCTATTATAGTTACAGCATTGAATTTTCACTACACTATGAGGTAATTTATGCTCAGCAATGCGTTTCTGGGAAACATTGGCATACATGAGTCTTGTTTCAGTAGAAAAGGGAATTGTACTCTAGACCCTAAATCATATTACCATCCTGTGGCCGAGTGGTTAGCATGCTTGGCTACTGATCAAAGGAACCTGGGTTTGAGCCCCAAGTAAAGCATGCATGTTTGCATTTTCTGTTGAGATCCTGCCATCCTCACAGACCTACAATAGCAACTCTATGGAAGCAGCTACTTAAGGGAATATTTATATTTTATTTAAATCATATTGAGACACACATTTGCAAATATCAATTCGTGAGAACTGAAGAAAGCAGAACAATACACAATTTGTTATACACCAAAGAGCCAAAATATTATGACCACCTGCCTAATATGCTGTTGATCCTCCACCTGACACTAAAACAGCTCTTACCTGGCATGGCATGGATGCTACAAGATTACTAAAGGTGTCTTGTGGTATCTGGCACCAACGTTACCAGCAAATCCTTTAACTCTTGTAAGTTATGTGGTTGAGCCACCACAGATCGGATATGTTGTCCTAACACAAACCACAGATGCTCCATTGGGGAATTTGGAGGAATATCTGAGGAATTTGGAGGAAAGGGCCAATACCTGGAAGTCTTCCTCATATTCTGTGAACTATTCTTGAACAATCCAGGCAGTGTGGCATGGCTCATTATCCTGCGAAGGAAGGCACTACTAGAGGGGCATACCACTGCCATGAAAGGATGTATCTGGTCTGCAATGTTTAGGTAGGTGGTAGATGTCATAATTTCTTGCACATGAATGAATGGACCCAGGGTTTCCCAGCAGAACATTGCCCAAAGCATTACACTTCCACCACCAGCTTTTGTCCCACAATGCATCCTGGTGCTAACACTTTCCCAGGTAAATGACTAACACATACCTAGCCATCCACATGGTGCAAAAGGAAACAAAATTCATCAGACAAGAAGACCTTCGTCCAATCATTCAAGGTCTAATTTTGATGCTTGCCAGGCCATAAAAGCTGCTTTCAATAGTGAACCAGAGTTAGCATGGGCATTTGGAGCAGCCTGCAGAGTTCAATGTACTGTGTTGTGATACGTTACTCCCATCACCAGCATTAAATTACAGGCGAGTTCCACCACATTATTTCTTTTGTTGGCTCGTACCATATGGGATAGCCTTTGCTCACCTCTAGCATTGATGAGCCGTGGTTGGCAACACCTTGCCAGCGATTCGTGGTTTTCTCCTCTTTGGACCACTTTTTGAAGATACTAACCACGGCTGACCGTGAGCACCTCACAAGTCTTGCTGTCTCGGAAATGCTCTGGAATAGTCATCTGGCCATTACAATTTGGTCTTTGTCAAACTCGCTTAAGTCCACTGCCTTTCCCATCTGAAGGAGGTTATCAGGTGTTATTTATACTGTTTCATGACCTTCACACACATGCCGTCATTTACCTGCAGTTGCTTCGATTTGCATAAAGACAATGGTTGTAATGTTTTGGCTCTTCAGTGTAAATATGTTACCTTAAGAGCAAATGTTTTTGCATAAACTTAATGATCTGGCAATCATTTTCGGTTTTGATTTTTCAGTCAAAGGTAGCAAATGACACATTTTATATACAAGAACTAACAATAATTGAACTTTGATATAATCGAAGAGACGCTGCTGTTAACAAATTTCAGTGAAAACACTATGTATTCTTTCTCAAATATTTTAATATTTTCTCCAACATCTTCAAAACTTTTTTAATACACGCAATTGCATGTTTTTGAATGAACCCATTTAACTTGATTTAGTTCTTTAAGCAAAACATTTAAATCTTTGTGATCGTTTACAAAACTCGTGGACCAGCACTTAAAAAAATTATTTCAACTATTTAAGGGCACAACTCAATGCTATATGTATGTAATACTTAAGCTTAAAAAAGTGAAATACTAAATATGTGTATCTTAAGTTAATAATACAAAATACATAAAAAGTTTATATTAGTTTGCATTAGAAGCACATTGGAGCTTTAACACGAAAACAAAATATAGGACATGAAAGGATTAAATTGAACAACAAATAATTAGAAATCATGAACATTTTGTCTAAAAAGTAGAATACCAAAGGGGGTATACCCTCTTCTCCTGAGGGCTATATAATTAACATATTTGCTGGGGTAATCCTTGAAAATCTGACTTAGGTACATCATCCCCCCCCCCCCTCAAAATGCCAAATGGCACTATGTCAACCCTTTCCATTGGAAGATTCTGGATACACCATTGTACCTCATAGAAAGTTTATTACACTAAAACTACTTTATGATCATATGCAATAAAAATTATTCACAGATACATTAAAAATAATCTTCTCATATTTTAACTTATCTCTATTACTGGAAGATACTGAAATGCCTTTGCTTAAAAAAAACAGTGAAATGTACCATAAGAACTTCACATTTTACCAAATTACAACTTAGTCTTAAAGGATTATATTATTAGTAATTTTCTATATTTTTTTCACTGATAACTTTTGTTTTATATACTTTATATTATGCACATATATAAGCATTGGAATATGCTCACTAGTTATTCTGAAAATCAGCAGTAATAGTCATTCAAGCAAGTTAGAAATCACTTCAGCGAATGCCATCTTTCTGATGATGTCATGAGAAGACAAATGGCAATGATAGGTTTGCAGACAAAACAGTATACGAAATTTAATTTGTGCTTAATTTAGAGGGCGAAAATCGGGCAGTATCAACTGTATTTCCCTTTCAGACACAGAATGGTAAAGGTAAAAAGGGAACTTGTCAGCAGTAGCATAAATGATAGTTCTGGGCCAGTAAACGGGTCCACAGAATTCTGTGAAAATCCATGGGAAAAGTTATGGGGGATGAGGTAAAAAGTATATTTCTTGTGGTTTTTTATGAAAATATGTGTGAAAATTAGAAAAAACCGGGGTGTTTTTTAGCATGTGAAAAACTAATTTAAGTTTTTTTGGGAAGATGAGGTTTAAACTAATTTGTGAATTAGTTTAAATGGATTAGTTTGAAATGAGGTGTGTGTGTGTATGTGATAAAAAATGATGTGGTTTGTTGAGTTATTGTACACTTACTGGATTATTCGGTTGTAAAAGCCATGTAAATTGGTATTTCTTGTGGTTTTTTCTGAAAATGTGAAAATCGGAAAAAAAAAAACGGGTGTTTCATGTGAAAAAAGTAATTTAAGTTTTTTGGGCACATGAGATTTAAACTAATTTGTTTAACTAATTTTCAGAAAAAATGAGTTGTGTGTGAAAGAGAAAAAACGATGTGGTTTGTTGAGTTATCATACACTTCACTGGATTATTCGGTTGTAAAAAACCATGTAAATCAGAGAATTTGACAGAGCCAGACAATTTTGTGAAATTTGTTTGAAACATATGACAAAAGCAACAGGTAAAATGACGTTTTTGTGGGTTCTGATGAAAAGATAGACTTTGAATATCTGTGAATATGAAGAGAGGGTATTAGATGAAAAAAAATATTTGAAGTGAAAAGTGATTTAGGTTAATTTTTTAAACAATTAGAAAGAATTTGAAGTGAAAAGTGATGTAGGTTAGAATAATTTTGAGAATGTTTGGTTCTCCTTTCAGATCCTTGATCTTATAGGTTATGGGATCTGTATTCACAACTTGAGCAATTTCAAAAATCTCTGCTGTATAATTCGACAGATAACATTTTCTAAACGGTGTCTTGTACTTGCCGATTCTCACTCTGTCGCCAATTTTAAATTTTGGTGCTGTAATAGATTTAATTCTTTTACCAAACAGATTAAAATACACAATATCTTTGTTTTTCTGCAAGCTTGCCTCTTTTGGGGTCATTCTTATTGATCTGTGATAAGAAGTATTGTAATTCTTAACGAGTTTTGGTAGAACATCGATCAATTTTCTAGTGTTATTAGCAGTGAAATATTTCCACATTTTTGTCTTTAGAGTCCTATTAAATCGTTCCACAATTTGAGCTTTAGTCTCATTTTCAGTGGCAAACCAATGGACACCTAGTTGGTTAAACAATGCTCGAGTTTCTTTATTGATAAACTCAGTTCCCTTATCCATTTGTAACTTGGATGGCTTACGTTGTTTAAAAATGTATACAAATGCTTTGGTAATCTCATTACCCGTTTTCTTTTTAATAGGTATTGCCCAGCGAATTTATTGAAAATGTCAATCACGGTTAAAATGTAATTCGTATGGTTATTGTGAAATTTAAATTTTTGCATATCTATCAAATCACTCTGCCACTGGTCGTCTACATTCGAGACATATTACCCGTCTGGTTTGGAATTTTTTTATAAATGGGTTTGTGTAACATGTACACATCTTGTTGTTGGAGAAATTTTATTTCTTTTTCCGTCAATCCAGTTTTGCGCATTAGATCTTTTATACTGGAAAATCCCTTTAATGGGTCATAGTAAACGGAAGAAAGCATCTTATTTCTTGCGTCCTAAACCGAACCGTTTCTTTGTTTTAATGATAGGTTTGAGTATCGTTCTTGAAATTCTTTCTCCTAAAGTTGGATTCTGAATTTCATCCAAATCATTTAACAATTCTTGGTTGGCTTCGTGTCTCTTTTTAGTTTCTGTAGATTTCCTGTAAGAAATGTCATGCTTTTTGCAGGCTTTGTCCACACGGTTAATACCAGGATCTCCTCGCATTAACCTTTTCTCCAGTTTCGTAAACGGTCCACAATACTGGTAACCTGGAATGTGCATTTCAGGTGGATTAAACTTTTCTTGAATCCAGCTTACTATATCTCCACCTTTTACAAATTTTCCTTTCTGTTTCACAACTTTATACTTCATTTTCCACACGTTCGACATCTGCCTCTCATCATTACTCTTTTATTCTTTGAAGTGACATATTCGATGTTATCCATTAAAGTTTTCGTTTACACTTTACACAATACATGCTTAATTTTTATATATAAAATATATGTACATGACACTTATAAAATAAAGTATCACAGTTATCTGACTAGTTTAACGCCTGGACAAAAGCAGAAATTGAAGAGTGCATTTGTAAATAAGAATTCTATGCCTTTAAGTATTGATCCACAGAAGAAAGGTAACGATACTTTGAAATTGACAAAGAGACAAATCATTAAACTGAAAAAATTTGAAACGCCAGTTCGACTTCAATTCAGTAAAACACAGCTAGGTGGATCTTGCCGTTCTTAATACCTGCACTCTTAGCATTGGGAAAAGCAGCTGCAGTTGGAGCTGCGGGATATGCTGGTACTAAGCTTGCACGAAAAGTTTTAGGAAAAGGGTTATACATTCCTGGAAAGCATAGAGCAGCTGGCTTATCTAAAAATAAAAGAAGGGGAAAAGGTTTGTACCTTCCAAGGAAACAAAAAAGCTCAGGGAGTTTTAAAGAAAAGAACCATTAAGTAACTTAGATATCAAAAATATAATGAAAAAGGATTCCGTGGTGTGTACTCTATCGATTCTTTGCCAACAAAAATATTTAAGAACGAAAATGGTATAGTGAACTTTGACGTTTCCCGTGGTTCAGGAACTCATTGGGTAGCTTATTTCAATGCTGCGAAATTACCTTACGTTGAGTACTTTGATCCATTCGGTTTATCGCCACCTGAAGAAATAAAACACTATTTACTTTCATCTTCAAAGCCGATCGTGTATAACTCTTCGCAAATTGAAGCAAATTACTCTGCAAAATGCAGTTACTATTGCATCTATTATATTTAAATGAAGGAATACTAACATAAGCCCATATGATGTATTGTATCAGTTTGAACAAACTCCTAATGATAGGAATGAATTGTTGGTAACAACCAGCATATAAGTACTACATAGTACTACACTATATTAATAAAGATGGTACTTATAACTATCAATTACTCTAATATTACGGCATACAACCCCGAAGATTTAGAAATTAATTATGAAACGCCGATCACACTCAATGGTGAATATGAGATAGCACTGATCGGTAGCAATATGTGGTATTCCTGGTACAACATCAGTGATAAATATAAGAATAACACTCTGAAATACTTCAATGGAAGGCAATGAAATAAAATAACTTTCCCGAATGGAATGTTCGATATAGACGGATTTAATGACTTTTTAAAAAATGTCTTTGGGGATCCTAGCCCTATAATACTAGAAAGCAACCTCCCCACATTAAGTTTTGTTTTTCGCTTGGCAATAGGATATAAAATATTTTTTTCTGAAGGAAAGTTGCGAGAAATGCTAGGGTTCGAATCGAAAATTATCGATGCAGCAAAAAACGAAGGAAAGTTCCCACCCAAGATAACGAGAGGGGTCATTCGCATTCTAATTCACTGTTCTATTGTCGAATCTTCCTATCTCAATAATCAGAAGAGCGACGTGTTGTACAGTTTTGTGCCACAAATACCGCCTGGCAGTTTAATCGACACACATCCATTCTTCCCCATATATTTACCACTGAATAAAACTGATTACATTTACAATGTTAGAATGAAAGTAATCGATCAGAACAATAAAGTAATTGACTTGAACAAGGAAAACGTGACTTATATGTTACACATCAGACCCAAAAAAACATGAAGATACTGAGAAAGCGAATTAAAATATTTTATACAAATCCGTCGTGATATTTTCCTACATCCGCACAACAGTTATATACATGTCAGAGGCAAAATACTGAAATAAGATGGATCTGATATCGGAGGCAATGATGTAGTTACGATGGTCAATAATGGTACATTTTTAAGAGAGCTCAATATTATATAGAAAACAGAGAATTGGAAGATATTGAATTGCCAGGAGTGACGACCACGATTCACAATTTAATTGATTTTATGAAAGACTATTCACACAGTGCTGCCACAAGTATGATGTGGTTCAAAGATACCGCAGACAGTTCGAAAATGAATAAGTATTTGTACGACAGAGACAAAGATAAACTGGACACAAATAATAAGATAAAGTATTTTGCACAAGTGTTGAAGAAAAATCCTGAATTCAATCAAGGATTCTTGGACAGATATGAAATTACAAAAAATAGTCAAAATGTAAGTTTATTCTTACCACTGAATCGGTTGTTTGGATTCTGTCGAGACGTGGATAAAGTGTTTTGCGGTGTAAAACATACCATAGAACTAGAAAAAAAGTGAAGACAAAGACATTATTCAGAGAGTCAGGGCTACGTTGTTTAAATTTGATATATCTCACATATCTGGCTTATTCCAAAAGTGGAACCATCACTACAAGTACTTGCAAAACTAGAATCTCAGTTAGCATGCGGCAATCCACATGAAATCTTTTGGGAATCGTGCAAACTGTACAAATCTGATATCGAATTGACTCTCATGTCAGTAGGTGGGTTACAACTCAAAATAAACCCGTCCATCTTTATGTCGTCTTACAAAAGTCTAACCGATTAAATAATCAAACCAGAAACAATATGGTATTTGATCACGTTACTAGAACGGATTCAAATCAGAGTGAATAGCAAATAGTTTCCCGAACAAGAATTCGAGTGCAACTTTGAACCCAACACTTTAGACTATGCGCGAGTTTACAACAGCTTTTTAGCTGAAAAAAATATGGATAATGACACAAGTCGGTTACCAAGATTTTACGAAACTGTATCTGATATTCCACTTTGATGTCAGCAAATATGAATCACGTCTATATGAATTATCAGCAACTGCTGAAATCGAAATGCGATTTAAATTAGACCGCCAAATGAATTATATCACGTATATTGTGTAATTGTCTCAGAATGAAAAGCACCCACTAGACACACACTTACAACCACTAGAGGGAAAACTTTTAGTTGTTGGCTAAAAAAAACTATTTTAAATACAATCATTTCAAAATCTACATCTACTTGCATGTTTTAAAATATATATAAATGTTCCCGAACCAGTATTTTTTCAGCTTCACTTTAATTCTGAGGTTCAGTGAATAAATGATTTGCTCAATGAAATTAAATCTCGAGCCTGTTGTTCTTTCGAGGAGATCGAGACTGATTTCCGTTTAGCACAATAACATAAAATTCTTCTCTCTTTACAAACTTCACACATTCTCAAAATTATTCTAACCTCTTTTCACTTAAAATTCTTTCTAATTGTTTAAAAAATTAACCTAAATCACTTTTCATTTCCAAATTTTTTTTTTCATCTAGTACCCTCTCTTCATACATTCGCAGATATTCAAAGTCTATCTTTTCATCAGAACCCACGAAAACGTCATTTTATCTGTTGCTTTTGTCATGTGTTTCAAACAAATTTCTCAAAACTGTCCAACTTTGTCAAATTCTCTGATTTACATGGTTTTTTTACAACCGAATAATCCAGTGAAGTGTATGATAACTCAACAAACCACATCGTTTTTTATCTCTTTCACACACACATCATTTTTTCTGAGCATTAGTTAAACAAATTAGTTTAAATCTCGTCTGCCCAAAAAAACCTTAAATTAGTTTTTCACATGCTAAAAAACAACTCCGTTTTTTCTAATTTTCACACATATTTTCACAAAAAACCACAAGAAACATACTTTTTACCTCATCCCCCCATAACTTTTCCCATGGATTTTCACAGAATTATTTGGACCCATTTACTGGCACAGAACTCTCATTTATGCTACTGCTCTTCTCCTTACATTGAGCATCTAGAGAATTACCAGAAATTGCTTGCTTGCCTCAGTAAATGTGTTATAAAAATTAATTCTGAGAAATCGAAACAAAAATTTCCAAGGATGTTTATGCTTATGATATAGTTATTTATTAAACACAACACATAACTGATATTTAGCAATAATAATCTCTTCCAGTTTAAGTTACACAATCTAAGCAACACAGACACACATAAAACAAAAACCTCATGATAAAACTACTTCCTTTTGATATCTTCTTCATAGTCGTCTGCCAAACTAATGGCATTTATTGTGTTCAATTAGTTTGCAGCTGATTGATGGTTTCAAACTAGGTCTGGAAAATGTGCTGTACCTCAGTAGCAGAACTGGGGAGTGTTGGAGCTGGTATTGACAAAAAAGCGACATGGCCATTGCCTCTATTAATTTCTCGTTGCTGAGGATAGAAACTTAGATATTGGTGTGGGATGCAAAGCCAAAGGCATTAGCAGTGAAGAGAGATTTTTCATACACTCCTACCTAGATTTGCTTGGTAGACTGGCACTTCTATTTATTATATAGAGAATTAAAAATATTCGAAGAATATTTTTAAAATAGATGTTTTTTGTTCAAATCAACTAAAGCTATGAAAATACTTTTACTTTTTAAATGAAAATATAGAAAATATATGCGTACAATATATCTTTTTTTCTTTTTATTCATGAGAATTTTAAGAGAACCATTGCTTTCCTTGCTTTTATGGACACTTCACTACTGATCAGAGTGTAGGTGAACAGGCATTACAGATACATTATTTATCGTAAGATGGTCGTAATGGTGTTCAAGGCAAACATAGGTGCTTTCTATTACAGATAATATGGCAGGTACAGAATAATATTTTCTATATAACTATAGAAAGGTATTTAATGAGGATGAAGATAACAATGTTGAGAAATTAAAAGATAAGATAATCACTATGAATGAAAAATAACTAGATATTTTTAAAGTGTACACAAGAGATATTATTGAAGCATACTGCTAACCTACACAGTCACGAGCAATGATGTTAAGTCTGTGCAAAAAGTTTTCATATGGTGATTAGATCTGTCTGCTATGGTCTTCGACACATTTCACGGTCTAGAAGTTTGATCACAACTTCGGGTAAGCAAGTCAGAATGGGAGTAGCAGACTTTTATGAGGGAGGCACTGCATCATTTAGCTTATGTATCAGAGTCTTTAAAGGATTTTGGGTTTTTTACCTCTGAGCAGCACTTTTTTGCACACCATGGGCTAAATAGCCAGGTCACATGGACCCCAAAGGCTCAGAGAAGGTTGGGGGAGGGAACCCACTGGAACAGCTGTTGGGAGACAGATGGTAGTCTCCCGTCAAAGCCATCCAGCATGTTCTTTAATGTGCACTGGCTATGGCTCTCCCACACACATCCCATCCGACATGGCTTAACGTCCCATCCGATGGACAGCGGCCTTTCCAAGCCCATTGGTGTCCCCTACTGACCATGGGCAGGGCGAGGAATTTTGCAGAGATAAATCTCAACACTGACCCAGCTGGGACTCGAACCTGGGAACTACAGATTACGAGTCAGGCATGCTACCGACTGAGCCACCCCACCCCAAGCCTTTAAAGGAAGCTGACAGTCATGAGGTAATAATTTTGAGATGATGGGAGTAGTGAACATTTGCATTACACAGTGTTTCTTGATTTATGCTAATAATTAAATTTTCCATGTAAGAAGGTTGAAATTTGGTCAGCGGAAGATAATTATTCTGTTGCCACTAATTATAGTAGATAATTTGTTATTAATAATGCAAAGATGGTGTTGGGTTTGTGTTTTTTAAATCTGTGCATTTAAAGCCATGACCTTAAAAAATCATGTTCATTAAGCCTGCATACATGACCATGAACCATAAACTCTGTCTTTATTAACATAAAAAATTAAAAGTTAAAAAAAAAATTCAAGTTTAAACTTTTTTATTTATACATAATTTCTGAAAGGTATTTTGGAGCTCCCAATAATGGCGGTTTTTCAGTTTATTCCTCAATTTGATGTATCCAAAAGTTCTCTTGCTCAAACTGCCATTAGAACAACAGTACAGGAAATTGGATTGTGGCAGGCTAAGTTTCCTATCCTACCACTCCCCCAACTAGCTGACAGAAAGCTCCAGTGAGTTAATTGATTTGTTTATTAAAGATCTGATCATCTATATTCTAAATAAAATGCAGTAGATAGCAAGGAAATATTTATTTTTTTCATTGGAGGTTTACAGTGTTTTGCATGAAAACAGAGGAAATAATCTAGTGTTTCTAAATTATTCTTCATCTATTGAGGTTTCTTTTACAAAAGAAACATGAAGAAAAAAAATCTATATTTCTTTGATCAGGTAATTGGCGATGAGATATGAGAGTGATATTGAACAGCAAACATCTGGTTTTGAACAGTGTGCATGTTAGGATGTACAGATGGGACATTTTAATTGTGCTCAAAAACTTACAATGTTCTTGCATTTTGTTTTACGATGAAATATAGTTTTTTGAATGATGAACAACACCAATGGATGTTATGAAACTCAACAGGAAAATCGTGAGATTTTCTTATAAAATTTATTAATTAACTCTGATTTCACGGACTCATTTGACTGAGAAAAGTCGCAACCAATTCAGATCAGTTGACTATTCTTAGATTCAGCAAGGGGATATCAATTTCATTACTTCTGAAATTATTTATATTGCTTCTCAAAATACATACTGTAATTAGAAAGAAAAATTATTCGAAGCTTCACCAAAAATTAAATCATTAGGCATCGTCATCACCATCATATCATCATCCTCAAGCACCCATGGGCTACAGAGGTAAAAAAACAGACAGCACAATTTAGTTCTCCAAGCATAACTGCCCTGAGCTATATCTGCTGCATTTCGCCACTGCACATCAAGGTCCTGTATCACATTGGTCTACCCACCACTTCCTATGTCTCCCCTTCTTTCTAAAGCCTTTTAGGCACACTGTTCACAACCCCATTCATCATCATCATCATAATCATCCTCAAGCAGCCATGGGCTACGGAGGTCCAACCAGACCGTGCAATTTAGTTCTCCAAGCAAGTCTATCCTGAGCTACATCTACCGCATCTGGCCACTGCACACCAATTCTAACAAGGCCCTGTTTGACATTGTCTGCCCAGCACATCCTAGGTCTCCCCTTCTTTCTGAGGCCTTTAGGCACACTGATCATAACCCTATTCGCCAATCTATAATTATTCATACGGGCAACATGGCCAAACCAGCGGTCTCTCTCTGCACCCTTTAGGCACACTGATTATAACCCTATTCGCCAATCTATAATTATTCATACGGGCAACATGGCCAAACCAGCGGAGTCTCTCTCTGCACAATATGCTGCTTAAAGGAGGTTACTGACTCCTTTGTCTACCCTCTTCATTCTTGCAAAGTTTAACCACCGAATACCCAAGATACTGCATAAGCATCTAGAATCAAAAGCACCAAATTTCCTGTTATCTGTTTACAAAGTGTCCAGGTTTCACTACCATAACTAACCTTAGAAAGAACCAAACTATTATATAATCTAAATTCAGTCTTTAGGTATATACATCTATACTAACAGTATAGATGTATATACCTAAATTTTCTATTTCTCCACACTCTCCATAGATTCCTAAAAGACCCGGCAGCAATCCCTATTTGTCTGTTACATCTCATGCTGCACATCAACAGTATCTGTTAATAGTTCCCAAGATAATTAAACTGAGACACTTCCTCAAGAGTGCAAAATAAATTAAGAGCAACTGATGCAACAACTGCCTGACCAATTTTCATCACTTTAGTTTTATCTCTGTTTATCACCAACCCAACTCTACTACTCTATTACCAGTCTCATCAACAGCCCTAATGAAACAATTCATCTCATTAACATCATTAGCCAACAAGGCCAAATCATCTGCATAATCTAAATCAGAAATTTTGAAATCTCTAGATCATTTAAAGCCAAAATCTATCCCTTGCAAAGAATTTTGCAACCAAACAAAGAGAAAAGGAGACAAAATGCACCCTTGTCGAACACTAGAAGTAATGTTAAACCAATTGCTACAAGCCTTACCAACTCTCACACACAACTCAGTGTTATTATATAGAGCTTTCATTATGTTAACTAACTTGTCTGGTATGCCGTATGATCTCACAATCAACCACAAATTATGATGATAAACAGAGTTGAAAGTCTTTCTGAAATCAACAAAGCTAGCAACCAAAGGTTTCTGAAATTCTAAACATTTCTCAAGAATCTGCCTAAGTGAAAATATCTGATCCACACATCCCCTACCACTTGTGAAAACACACTACTCATCACACAGTTGCCTGTCAACCAGATTCTTAATTCTATTAAGCACAATCATGCAAAGAACTTTACCTGGAACAGAGAGTAGGCTGATACCCCTATAGTTATCACAAAAACTGCGATCACCTTTTTTGAAAATACGGATAATAATAGCTCTGGTAAAATCCTTAGAAACCATGCCTTTTATCATAAAAGATATTCAAAATTTCAGTCATCCATGTGATAACCGAAACATTCCCAGCTCTAAGCATTTCCATTGTAATTTCATCTACCCCTGGGGATTTTTGCAGTTTAAGTTTAGAAATAGCCAAAATAACTTCAGACTGTGTTATATGGCCAACATTAAAGCCACCAATGTATCTATCATCATTACAAAGAATGGGAGTAGAACTAACTATATTGTTTAGAACATCACTGAAATGCTCAGCCCACCTAGTCATGACAGTATTTACCTTCTATAACTTTACCTTGCTTATCCTTCAATCCCTGTATACCTGTCCCTTTTCTACCACACAAAACATTAACTATCTGGTACATCTCTATGCTGTTGTGCTGTCTAACTGCTTCCTCAACTTTGTCATCCAAGCCATCAAATCAAGCCAAAGTTTCTTATCAGCAGCTAACTGATCCTTTACACATTTATTAAGCTCTCTATAATGCTTTCTATTAGAACTAGTAGAGTATTGATTAAGAATATTTCTGCAGTTCTTTCTTTCTGAAATAATGTCAAGTGCCTTATCACTCAAATAATTCTGCCTCCTATGCTCCTTTCTTCCTAAAACAGTACTGTTAGTTTCCAAAAATGCATGATTAAAACGGTCCCTTCTTCCTCAATTTCAGTAGTAAGCAAACCATGACTGTCATAATGACTAAGTAACGTATCATGGTAAGCTTTAGCTATAAATGGGTCTTTCAGAGTTTCAGAATTATAGGCAATTTTTTTAATCTTAGCAGAACACTTCTTAAGTTTAAGTTGCAAGACACTTTTAACAATGTAATGGTCAGATCCAATTTCAACTCCCCTATATTAGCTGGTATTACTAACAGAACTAGCCCATTTACTGTTAATATATAATTAATCATATTCTTATGCAACTCATCAGGTGAAACCCATGTGCACTTATGTATGTCAAAGTGTTTGTAATAAATGTTAGTTATTATCAAACCATTAAGTTTAATTACCTGTAGGAGACATTGCCCATTCCCATTGCAGCTACCAATACAAAAAGGGCCTATCACACCTCCTCAAAGGTCAGAGTCAGTACCAACTTTGGCACTGAAATCACCTAAAACAAGGGTAATATCTCCTTTCTTCACAAAATTCAAAATATCCTGAAGTTGTCCGAAAACCATCTTTCTCATAATTATTGGCATCCTCAGTGGGGAAAGAATAGCAGATAACATTCAAGTATTTAATGTTTGTGGAAATTTTTCTGTAAGAAACCTTTCATTTGCATTCATATCCTAGAAGAGCATCACTAGTGTGTCTGCTGAACAGCAGACCTATGTCTTGGAGATGCTTGTTATCTTCCCTCCCTGAAAAGGGAAATTTTAAATTATTTTTAAGAATCTGACCTTTATCTGTCCATCTGGTCTCTTACAAGCTGAGAATATCTAAATTATAATGGTGAAATTCTTGTGTGAGGACATCAGAGAACAAGCTCTGTGGAGTCCTCATATTCCAACTACTTATGGAGAAAAAATGGTTAGTGTGATGTTTAAAGAAACTATGTTTATTGAGAGAGGGAATGCCAACAATATCAAACAGCCCCCTAATCACAAGAATGGGATAAAGACCGGTTTCCCCACTACTAAAGACTGAAGCCATCTACACTGGAAGAATTCCTCTAATGTAGAATTTGATGATGTGCATAGAAGCAAGAGTTCAGGTGCCTGTGATGACCTCTGCTCAGGATTATCCACCAGATGATAAAACATATCCTGTTAATCTATTTACTTGGGCTGTCAAACCCACAAACAGAAAACAGAATGTAAGATTCTCCCTCCACAGAAGTACACCAGTGCAGGAAATGCAGGATCCATAATCAAGTTCAGAGCCTTTTTAGTCCAGTCCACCAGACTGGACTGAATTAAGTTTCAGTTGCTGTGAATGGTTGCAGTCTTGAGCAAGTGTATCAGTTTAATTATCTAAAGAGCTATGTAGAGGTTAGAAGGAGTCACCAATCTGTTTTGAGTAACATATTGTGCTGAGAGAGAGACTGCATTGATTTGACCATGTTGTCCGTATGCAGAGCTGGAAACTGGCAAATAGGATTATGAACAGTGTGCCTAAGGGTTTCAGAGAAAAGGTGAAACCTAGGATGCAATGGGCAGACAATGTCAAGCAGGACCTTGTTAGAATTGGTGTGCAGTGGCCAGATGTAGCAAATGTAGCTCAGGACAGATATGCTTGGAGAACTAAATTGCATGATTTGGTTGGACCTCTGTAGCACGTGGCTGCTTGAGGATGATGATGATGTTGATGTGAATACTACTTCATTGTATCGATCTTTATTAACTTGTCTTTGGTATATCTCATTTGTGCACTTCAACTGACAAGAAACTTTCACAAAATACATCAATCTTTACCAGTGTTTTTAAGGTATTATTCTTGTATTATACATTTCACACACTGTAACTTTTGGTTTGGTTGTTTTGGGGTTTATAGTGCATGGGCAACAAGGCCATAATACACCAAACAAATGATAATATAATAGATAAAAGTCGTGCATACACGCAGCCAAAGTTAAAATCGGAACACTACAATATAAAATAGTAGAACAACAAAGAACAAGTGTAAGTACAAGTTAAAAGAACTGGATAAACACAGAATAAAATAATCCCAGGTGTAAGAGACCTGGGTGATATATAGAAAATACAAGGTTAAAATAAAATTCTAGCAAAATAACCACAATGTTTTAAAAAGGAAAAAACCGATGATAAAATGCAATGATCAGATAAAAGGTGTCTGAGTGTAAGGGGCTCAGGCATAAAATCATGAAAATTAAAATACAATTTATGTTAAAAGTTAAAAGTGGGGCAATGAATTAAAATATGTTTAATAGTTAAAATGGTGTCACAAAACTCGCACTTAGGTTCGTCGTCCACCTTAAGAAGAAATGAATGTGAGAGAAACGAATTACCTAAGTGGAGCCGGCACACTGGAACTTTTGAACTATTATACTGAACCTATTATATTTCAGCCTTTTTAGGTCTGTTGTCTTGGGTCAGTTAAGGGAAAAAAAACAGATAGTGGGATTGTTGGTTTTCTGCATGTCTCCTGTAGGCACAAACAGATGGTCTTGTGTGCCCAAAGGAGGACCTTGATGTTGCCACTATTCCTCTGGAATTCACAGCAATTCCATTATAGGAGTGTGGCCATCTCAGGTCTTAGAAGAATGGCCAAATGACGATTTTGAATCTATTTTTTCTGTTCCTAGAGAGAGAGTCCCTGTCCTGGGAATCGTTTGAAGGACGTGGGTCAGAGACCACCGAATATGTTAGGGTCATTGTTTTCTTCTTTGGCCTCAACAGGTACCTCAGGGTTTGGATAATTCAGTTGTCTGAGGACAGGAAGGAGGAGGCCTTCTGGTGGTGGAAGCCACACAGCAGCAGGAATTGAAACTGAGGTCAAAACTGCTACTGGCCATGGTTTTATCTGATCCAAGAGGTACTTAGAGGATGGTAAGACTCAGATGGCATAACACTGATGGGAATGATAGGCTTCCTAGCAGCCATATTGGTATGCATCTTTATATCTTCCGCGTATCAGATGTGTACTGTTTTTGCTCATTGGATGTTTTTCCTCCTTCCATTTTGGGTAGTTGCAGGAATATGCTGGATGGGCACCACTACAGTTGACACAGCTTGCTGTCTCAGCTGTGCAGTTCAGATTGAGGTGATCCTGACTGCCACAGTGAACACAAGCAGGCTTACCCCAGCAAGCAGTGCAGGCATGGCACAGGCCATATATATTCCAGTGCCATATATCTATGGCACAGGAAACAGCACAGAGGATTGAGTATATATGGTTGTACCTCACAACATAAATATCCTGCTTTCACAGAAAATCACAAAATAAATATCCTGCTTTCTCACAGGCAAGCATGGCGAGTTGAAAGTAAGAATTACTACCCTGGTGGGTAAGAATCCCATCCTGGCAAACTGAAACATTGTAGACTGCAGTCACTCTTTAGGCAGATAACTGCTAGAAGATCTCCTTTTCAGAGACTTTGAGGAACCACTCGGTTATTACACCACATGAGGAATTTAGTTTTGTAGGATGTCATGGTGATGGCCACCTCACCAATCGTCATTAACACTGAGGAGGAGCTCTTAGTGTTTAGAGCCATTATCTACCAACTAGTCACCAGATCTTAGGAATTTGACAGATTTTGGTGGCGACAATGAATAAGATTGTGAAGAAGATGGGGGCTTGAGTTGAGCTCTCTATGCAGCATTGTCAGAATCAATTTCATTAATTGAACTCCTCTTTTATATTGGTGGTTCAGTGCTCATGGTCCCACCCTCCCACCACAATGGAGCACAACAATGGGACACCCATTTGGTGCAAAGGCTGGAAGGGCACTATACCCACGCTGCCAGTGAGCCAAGTCCTCACAAATAAATATCCCTCAAGCAGCTTCTTGCCACAGAAGTCTGAAAAGAGCCTGACAGTTTATACACCATAGTTGAAGGTCTGTGAGGATGGCAGGACCTCAGCAGAAAGACAACATAAACATCCATGCCTTACCTGGAATTTGAACACAGGTCCCTTTGATCAGTAGCCAAGCAAGGAAAAGGAAAAATGAGGGAAACCCATCTGAGTTGTCACAAAAAAAAGTAAAAAAAAAAGTGTGAAGAAACGAACCATCATCACAAAAGAAAGAGAACTACAAAAGGAAAATAATGTGTGTATACTCATTAACTGTACGCAGATGTGGGTAAGGCACTCATCATACTGTATAGTTGGCCCTAGCAGGTCCAGCCAACCAGCTGATTGATCCTGAGGGAGGCCACCCCAGGACCTCCTGTTTACCTGAAGCAATGGGTAGCAGTGGCATTCAAAATTGCTGTCTAGTCCCACAATAAACAGGTTGCTCAATGGCAAGATGAGCAAAAGGGGACCCCACCAGTCATGTGCTAAGGAAAGCAGACAAGGACCCCCCCCCCCCATGCAACTTCCAGGATCCTTCTTTCCAAGCACACAGGTCATATACACATATGTGTGGGCGAGTGTTTAGGACCTAGTGAAACCTTTACAGGTACCCTAATCACAGATAGGAGATCACACTGAGTGGCCACATAATATCAAGAGCACATGCACTGGTCAGTGTTAAGGTCATAACAAATAAAATTTCAGTTTTTAAAAAAACAGAAATTCTTTTTCGAGATTTTTTCACTTATATCTCATAAAAATAGATATAATTCAAACTTGAAAAATCATACTCGCCTTTTACATTTCATGCACATATTTTAAATAAATAATTTCTTCGAGGTCTCATCATCACTCCATAAGACACAACATGCACTATTATTGTTCCTCCATTTCAAAGCAACCTCTGAGTTGTTGTTTTACCTCTGAGTGACACTTTTTTGCACACCATGGGCTAAATTGGCCAGGTCACAAAGACCCCAAAGGCTCAGAGAAGGTTGGGGGAAGGAGACACACTGGAACAGCTGTTGGGAGACAGATGGTAGCCTCCTGTCAAGGCCATCCAGCATGTTCTTAATGTGCATAGGATATAGCTCTCCCACACACAGGGCCAAAGCTTAATGTCCCATCCGACAGACGGTGGCCTTTCCAAGCCCATCGGTGTCCCCCTATTGACTGTGGGCAGGGCGGGGAACTTTGCGGAGACAAATCTCAATGCCGACCCAGTTGGGACTCAAACCTGGGAACTACAGATTACAAGCCTGGCGCGCTACCGACTTAGCCATCCCCGCCCCAGCAACCTCTGATTAAACCTGTGAGGTCACAGATTAAATTTGAACTACTATACCATCTACATATTTTTTTTTAAGTTTTGAAATTCTTCCAAAAAAACCTGTCATCTGAAAAACTTAGCATCCGAGTTTCAAACCTGGATCCTAATACAATTATATTCAAATATTATAATTATTACACAAGTCTGCTTTAACTCATTTCAGTACTACTAAAATTACTTTTATCACTCGTACCAGTATTCAATGCATAATTTCTTGAAAGTGAAATGACTAATTCGACTATTTTTATACCCCTGTATTGACGAAGTGATTATTTAGACTATTTTTATATCCCTGTGGAATCAATCTAGTTTTGAATCAAGCACAAAAGATTCAACTGTGATATTGCTAAGTGTGCGACTGATGTGGCCTACTGTGTGTGAATATGGCAGTACAGTGGCAGCTTTCTTGTTGCAAACATTGGTGGAAGTCTGCATTTTCTCAGTTAGTTGGTATATTTTTATTCAACTTTTAATTTTCATTTGAATAGATTTATTTCGATTTTATTTCCATAGATTTACAAGTCATTATCAATCATTTGAAATTATGACATATCTTTGTCTTCTTTTGTACAAAGTATTACAACTTCAGAAAAAATATTACAGGAGATGTGCTTTAGACATGGGAATCATGAAATAACTGAAAAAATAGTTTTGCCATGAAAAACTAATTTTTTCAGCTATTTCATGAATTGGAAGTGTAGTTCCCCCTATCTTCTGGACGTTACCCCACATGATCTTAAAACTGGTTGTGCAGGTGATAGATGACTATTTGATCAAAGATTCCTTCTGGTGCCCGAAGAAACAGGCTTTCATCTTGGCATGTTTGAATGCTTCAAGGTTCTAATACGATGGATATCTCCAACCCCCCAAGCCTCGTTCAGGGCCTTAAGGAGCTGTGATACAGTTGGTATTACACCACAGTTTGGGAAACCATGAAAACCAGGGTCTAGGTCTGAGGAATAGTCAAGGCAGTCACATGGACAATACAGTCCATCATCTATGCCAATGCTACATTGATTGGCTCCTGGCTGACAGAATGGTGGTCAAACTCAGAGGAGTTTGAACCCACTCCAGTCAGCCCAATCCAGCGTCCATCATGATACATGTGAAGGGGTGCAAAGCCTCTCCCACACACAAAGGAGATGGTACACATCACAGGGAGGAGATCACCTACATTAGGGTTGTCCACAACCTCCCATTTAAAGAGTGGAAGTATCGAGGAGAAGATGGTTAAGTCAATGGCAGTGAATGTGCAGGTTGGGGTTGAGTTGTTTTACCTCTGAGCGGCACTTTTTTGCACACCATGGGCTAAATGGCCAGGTCACATGAACCCTGAAGGCTCAGAGAAGGTTGGGGGAGGGGACCCACTGGAACAGCTGTTGGGAGACAGATGGTAGCCTCCCGTCAAGGCCATCCAGTGTGTTCTTTAACGTGCACAGGGTATGGCTCTCCTGCACACGGGGCCACGGCTTAACATCCCATCTGATGGACGGCGGCCTTTCCAAGCCCATCGGTGTCCCCTACTGACCATGGGCAGGGTGGAAATTTTGCAGAGATAAATCTCAACACTGACCCAGCTGGGAACTGCAGATTACGAGCCTGGCGAGCTACCAACTGAGCCACCCCATGTAGGTTGGGGAGTGGAAGTACGTGCTAGCACTGGTGTTCAACAAGAAGAGTGATGGATCCAGGAGCCACTGCTCCAGGACTCCACCCCTTTCCTTGGTGTCAGTACTGCCCCAAAGTGGACTGTGTCTGCTGAAGTCCCCGTGATGAGGAAGAAGGCAGAAACTGTGATACAGGGTCTTCTCAGAAGACAATACTTCATGGCTGTAGGTAGAGGGACAATGCAATGAAACAACAGCAGCAGCAGACAGTCAATGAAACATGAAACATGACAGCTGGCAGACAGTCAATGAAATTCCCATGAAGAGGCAGATGGCAACCACCTCTAAGTTTGCAGTGGAGGATACGACCTGGAATGGAGAATGGTTGCTCATGAGGATGGCGACACCCCCCTGAACTGGACCATCTCCATCCCAGTGCCAGTGAACAAGAGAGAAGTGCTGGATAGTGGGATAGGCTGTCTGCAAATACATCTGAATGGCATCCACATTCAGATGGGCTCGTGTGCCCTCAGGAGGACCTTGAAATTCCATTGTAGGAGGTGGCCATCTCAGGTCTTAGAAGAATTGGTGGATGACTTTCAATTTATTTTAACCATTACCAGCAACAGCTTTGGAAAATTGGGGCAGTCCGTGTCCATATCCTCTGAATCATCTGAAGGTCATGGGTCTAAAACCAATGAATGAGGTGGGGGTTAAAAAAATTTTTAGGCCCCAGTGGGGGGTCCCTGGACTTGTCTGGGTGGAAATGGAAGATGTGGAAACAAGAATCGACACCAGAGTAGAAATGGACACTGACCGGTGTCACCTGCTCTAAGATGTATGGAGTGGCTGGTGCAAAAGATTCAGCAGGTGGTATGCAGATACCAGTTTGTACCACCACTGATGCAGTGGGGAACGATGGTCTTTGCAGCAGCCATATTGGCATACGACAGTTTGACAGGTGGTGGGGGCAGTGCAACAATCTTCATGTTTCCGGTATGAGATGTTGTGTACTGTTTTTACACACTGAACTTCTTTCTCCTCCTTCCATTTTGAGCAGTTGCAGGAATATGCTGGATGGGCACCACTACAGTTGTCATAACTTGCTGTCTCAGCTGTGCAGTCCAGATTGAGGTGATCCTGACTGCCACAGTGAACACAGGTAGGTTTACCCCAGCAAGCAGTGCAGGCATGATTTTATCTCTGGGCAGGAAACAGCACTGAGGGTTGGGTATATACGGTTGTACCTCACAATGTAAGTATCCTGCTTTGACGGAAGCAAGCAGGCATGGCAAGTTGGAAGTAAGAATTACTATCCTGGTGGGAACTAATTTCCCATTCTGGCAAACTGAAACATGATAGACTGCAGTCATTCTCTGGGCAGATAGCTCCAAGAGGATCTTCTCTCAGATTTTGAGGAGGCCCCACTTGGAGATCACACAGTGATTTGTGGGGCATTACGGTGATGCCCACCCCACCAATTGCTGTTACCTTCAGGAGGAGCTCCGAGTGGTTGAAGCATGCAGTCTCAACCAACAAGTCACCAGATCTTAAGCACTTGACAGATTTCGGTGCTCCCACAAGATCTTCCATTTCTTTGTTAATATAAGATGGAAACGTCCCCAAGTATCTGATCACAAGTTGAATGATCAGGAATCTGGGAACGAAGAAACACATGAAGGTGGCGACGACAAAGAAAATGAAGATGGCAGTTCATGGCAAAACCTCTTGGTGGGATTGGCTGTTGAATTTCCTTTAATGGAATTCATGTTGAATTTTTAGGTGATTCAGTGCCCATTGTCTTCACCCACCATGGATCAACAAGGGGACACCTAAACAAGTGCTTTGGCACTATGATTACACAGCCATTGAGCCAAGCCTCACAACTAAATAAGAAGGAAAAGGTAAATGTGAGAAACTCAGAGTTTTCACAAAAGAAAAGTAGTGAAAAAGTAAAAAAGTGTGAGAAAATAAACTGTCCTCACAAAAGAAAGAAAACTGCAAAATTAATAGATGTGTGAGAAAACTTTCAAATTGTTGCCCACACATAGGCAAGGCACTCATTGAACAAGCACAGTTAGCCCTAGCACATCCAGCCCACCAGCTGACCCAGGACTTCCCATTTACCAGAAGCAGATGCCAAAGTAGTGTGTAGCAGCAGCCCTGAATATGATGTCCAGCCCCACTATGAACAGGCTTCCCAATGGCAAGACAGTCAAAGGGGGCTTCACCATTCATGAGCTGAGGAGAGCAGACAAGGACCCCCCAAGCAACTACCAGGATACTCCTTTCCTGGGATATGGGTCTCTGCACACAGCAAACGTGGGTAAGTGAAAGTACTCAAGTCAAAAAAAAAAACTCACGTTTATTTTTATTCAATATTTTATTTTTAGAAAATTCAGAATTAAATGCAGATTAATTTGGCATAAAACATGCCATAATTCCTTTCATCAGCTATTTGATAAAAAAAGTTTAAATTAATTTTTAGGGGGGGTGTATTGTTCTGATATGTCAGAGAACATACCAGAACAATATAGAATAAAATAGTAAGTATAGGGAAGTTATATTTTCTGAAGTTTGACAATACAGATGAAAAAATATTGCATCACTGAATTGTTTTTGCAATATTTCTCAATAAGTGTACTATGTTTCTTAAAAAATGTTATATACGTAGGTTGAATGAAAAGTAATGCATCCAACTTTAGAACTCACCAACAGGTGGCAGCACTGACACACTAGAAGTTGTAACATGTTCTATAGCATCGGTCCTTTCAGCTCAGTTGGCAGCAAGTTATTGTGCTGCTATTGTAGTGAAATGGAAGCCTGCACCGAGCCTCGTTGTTCTTTAAGCAACATGCTGTGATTGAATCTTTAACTGCCAAAGAAGTCTCTCCAACTGAAATTCACTGCTGAATGCAGGTTGTTTATGGTGATGACTGAAGACGTGAGCACTATGCATCAAAGTCAAAAATGTAAAGATTGTAAACCAAACTGGGAAGAGCTGATTTGTGGAATAAACAATAAAGTAGATGACCTATGACAGCAACAGAGTTTGACAAGAAAAAGGTTGATGAACTGATTAAGGACAATTGATGGATCACTCAAAGATAAATTGTCTCAAGCTTGGCATTTCACAGGAACATGTGGGTCACATTATTAATGTTGAATACTAGAAAATTTGTGCAAGATGGATTCTTCATATGCTGATGGCAGAGATGAAAGCTTCAAGAGTTGAAATTTACCTGAAACTTTTGTCAAATGAGAAAGAAGGTGAGAAATTTTTTCACATCATGGCAGCCAATGAAATATGGGATATCATTATGAACATGAAAGCAGGTGCCAGTTCATGGAATATCATCCCAAAGGTTCACCTGTGGGAAAAAATTTCAAAACCCAGGCTTCAGCAGGAAAACTCATGGCTACAGTTTTTTTGGGATGCAGATGGTATTATTCACGTGGATTTCTTTGAACCTGGGACCATCATCAACTCAGAGCTCTACATTTCAATATTCAAAACTTTGAAACAGTGATTAAGTAGACTTCGGAAGCACATGAATTTTTTTCTGCAACAGGACCTACACCTTATGAAACACCAAGCAGGGAACTGAGAAATTGGATCTTGCCATCTTACCACATCTGCCATACAATCCAGACTTGGCACCATGCAACTTCCATCTTTTCCCAAACGTGAAGGATAATCTTCATGGACATCTATAACTCAAATGAAGAGGTGGATGAAGAAACAAAAAGTGTAGAGTTCTTTTCTGACCACTTTGAGAAACTTTTTCGTCGTTGGCAGAAGTATGTGGAGAATAGTGGTGATTATGTGGAAAAGTAAATATAGGTAAGAAAAGAGCTCATTTCAAGAATTATTTTAGTGTTTCTTTTATTAAAATATCCTTATTAAAATAAACATAATCGAGATGGAGGCATTACTTTTCATTCAAACTATGTATAAATTCATAAAAAACATTTTTTGACATTTCTGAATCCTAAAACATTGCATTACAAATTTATAGAAAAAACTGCTTAAATAAGCATGAATATTAATTTTAATGCAGTTAATTGTAAGTTCTGAATATTTATAAATAATACAGCACAATGGTAATTTCTAAAAAAAATGCATTTCAGCACACATAAGTCTTGCTATTAAGATATTATATATAAGACACTATATGGCAAAATAGAGACTGATAAATCCTGGAACATTTGTGAAGGTTGATCTCAATTAATAATTACAGAGAAATTAATAAATTCATCAGAAAACTATGGTAAGAGAGTATGGTAAGAGTAATTTATTTCTAAAGCTACCTAAGTATACACTACTCATCATTGAAATTGTCTGTACTTAGAGAGAATGGGCAGATTTATCTGATGATCTGCAAGCAGAGTTGTGATATATATATGGATTTAAATTGTTTGTATGTCAGGACATAACATGCCCAATAATAGGTCTAGTACTGCACTGATGTACGAATCTAAAGGGGCTATAAAAATGGGGTAAACATCAATGGGCAACCAAAATAGTGATCTGCAAAGAGGTGTGTGATACCTTTAACCTGTGTTAGATGACATTATGTGCAGCTGATAGAATTTGCAAGAGATCAGAATATTAGATTGTCAGAAGCTAACATGTCAAATCGACATTTGTATGAGTTGTAATATCCAAACTGTTGGGAACAATGGCCACAGAAGGTACCCAGACCTATTGCCAAGCCTGGGTAGTATCAGACAAACATCTGAATGGGAGAACCAATGGATCAGCTGACTAGCAACAGGAGATAGATCTGTCATATGCAGCCATATTTCCAACAATCTTATGCCATTTATCTGTACCTGTGTTGGGGAGCATGTTTAGAGGATACCACAAGAATCAGGGCTGCATTCACACTGTCTGTAGGCTCATCTACTTCTGATGTCAGCTTATCATTGTCTGCATCTATAGTGGTGCATGGTGAGAGCTGTTTGGGATCCAATGATGGTTGTATGCATGTCTGGAGACAGAAAGGAACAGAAGTAATTCAGTCTGCATCAAGGGAGTGTCATAATGAACCAACACCCAGAATCATCATAAGTCTTGCTATTAAGCCATCAGTTGCAATAGTCATTCATGTCTTGTTATTATTGATGGCAAGACATTATGTTGAAACCATTCTGGGTTCAGTGCTTTTGCCCTTTCTATGCTCTATCATGCATGTAATTTTTCGGAAATCAAATTTTATTTTTTTATTTGACAGGACAATGCCTACTCATATATGGTCTTGTATCCTGGCAGTGCTTACCTGATGTTGTAGATATATGCATCCTTGGTTTGCACATTCACAGATCTGTTTTCTCATTGAGCACCTTTGATATATGATGGGATATTCAATGGTCAGTTTCTCAATACTCTACCACTGTTGCTCAGCTCATTGGCTCAAGTGCATAAAGCATGCTCAATATTCAACAACTTTTAGACTCACTACTGCAAATGTTTGGCCAGTTGTATTACTGTTCATGAAGGCCATTCTTCTTACTGATGTACATTAAGAAAATACTGCTGATTGATACACAATCTTAATCATCTCTTGTCTACATTGCTATCTGTCACTCCCACTTGTTATTTCGAGCTCAAAGCAAGCACTCCTTGTAGATGGGTCAATTTCAATGGTGAGTAGTGTACATACAAAAATTTAAAAGAAATTACAAGAAATTTCACCTGGTATAGCATCAGCTGGAAGTTTCCCACTGGCCAACATTACATCTCTAAAATTTAAAGGAGCATAATATACTTGACAAAGAATGGTTTTGCTAGGAAGATTCTGTGGTGTAAAGTACTTCAATGGAGAATCAATCCAACGCAGGCTTGATAAATCCCCACGTGTAATGACATTTAAATATGCATGCTCGGTTACTGTACAGCTTTTACTCCCTAAACATGAAAAGAAATGATGATAACAGAGAATATATTTCTTCAGCACAGTAAAATACTACAGTCATTTAAGAGACAATACAAAGTGAAAACTAAATATCTAAAAACAAACACCAATAATTGCAACAATTAGAGTTGGCCATAGCAAACCTGTAGTGGTGAAACTGATTCTCAATAATTTAGGCACCTCTGGGGTTACTTTTCAAGTGCAATTACCAAAAAAAAAAAATTACAAAAGTGTATGATAATTTAATAACAATCTAGCAGATGGAAAATCTGAAGATTTTTAAAGAGTATCTGTCATATATAGTGATATATTTGGATTGGAGCAGAAGGTTCAAGTATATGTTGCTGTATTGTGTTCTTAAAAAAATCTTAAAGCATTTGTATCTCATTTATGATTATAAATAAGAATGGTGCAGTAGCTGGATGAAGTCTGAGAAGTAAAATTTCTTAAAAGTTGATAAAAAAAAGTTAATTTGTATTATAAAACGCTACCACTACAAATTTTCCAACATGGATGCCTTATTACTGCCAAGTAGTTTCTTTTTTGAAGGAAAATTATGTGAGAAGTGGACACAGATTTGATATTTCTATGACTACTAGATATAGCATTAAACCCTTCTTTTAATCAGTGTCATCTCTTGAATTCTAGTGACCTGACAACTAAACTTCAGTGCCACAATAGCAAGTTGTAATCAAATAGAAATTGGCAATTTTTTTTAATGATTTCTAATCAAATATTGAAAATAAAATTTAAATCTATGATATACATTTTTACCTGTTGATTCCACTTGAAAAAATTATGATAAAGTTTAAAAATAAATCTATTTGAGTCTGCAGTCAACATATGTGCATGTTCAGTTGCCATAAATAGCATCAAGTAATGATAATTTAGCATATGCTTTCAGGTCTGCTGTCCTGTACACAGATTATTGATCACTTATGGTTTCTGGTCTTCTAGCCCTGTTCCTGCTCTATACCTATACAGAGGCACTATACCTATACAGTCAGTGAGCAAAGCCCTTACAACTTTATAAAAAGGAAAAGAGAAATGTGAGAAACTCAGAGTCCTTACAAAATGAAATAAGTGAAAAAAATACAAAAGTGTGAGGAAACAAACTATTCTCACAATGGAAAGTTAACTACAAAATTAGTAAATGTATGGGGAAACTCTGCACAGTTAGCCCTAGAAGTCCAACCCACCAGCCAATCGATTCTGAAGGGGCCATCCCAGGATCTCCCTTTTACCTGAAGCAAAGTCCAAAGCAGTGTATAGGAGCAGTGTTCGAAATCACTGCCCAGCTCTACAATGAACAGGCTCCCCAACAGCAAGATGCGCCGATGGGAACCTGGCTAATCATGAGGACTCCAAGCAACTACCAGGATCGTCCTTACCATGGACACAGGTCTTCGCACATGGCAAACATGTGAGAAAGTATTTAGGAACTTGTGAAAGTATCCAAACCTGCAGAACCTTCACAGATTGGTCCCTCACCATGTACTAGAGCTCACACTAAGGAGAAATTTTGTTTCATTTGGTATACAACATGTCCTATTTCCTTTAATTAGTTATTTGAGAAAAAAGTAGAAGTTAATTTTTTTGCTTTGACAGTGCAATTAAAAGTCTGGTGACCTTGTACAATTCAGCATTTCATTTCTGGCCCTTTAAGAGTTAAGTCTATATATTTATATAAAAAAAGGTAGATGCAAAACAATACAACATTCAGTTTTTTTTTTATGTTTTAACTCTTCAGTATCAATTTCTGTACAAGGTACAAGGTAAGGCTCACATAGAGCCAACCTTTGTACAGCAAGTCTTTTAGAGAAAAACAGTTTGAATAAATTGCTGCACACAAACCAGCAGTGATTCAGCTGTTCAGCATTTACAACTGAAAAATCCCCTCAGACACTGAAGTGTTAAACCTAATATGAAATAAACTTACCATTAAAAGGTAAATGTCTAAAAGATCCCCATGATCTGTTTTTGTATACATTTATTGTAAGGCTTTTCTCTAGAATATCAACATAATATGGGTCATTTAGAGAAAATGTTGGTGGTCTTGATCCATCACTGCCATCAATAAATATGCATCTAGAGTTGAAAGAAAATATATTTTAAAAAAGCATGTTACAAAGATAAATTACAAAATACATTAAAAACTTCCTACTATATACAGTCCTATTTCCAATGATATTATGGACATAAAAAATAAAAAAATTATATGTACTTCTTATGAATATCTTTTCCATTCTTTACTAACATTAAATTATTAGCAATATAATCGTCTAAAGAATCCTAACCATGGTTCTTTAGTTAAAAATACACAAATTAGTTAAAATCGAGCATGTTCCTTGCTTCTTCCCCCAAAGTCAATTTTTTTTTACAATGATACACTTTTTAAGGCCTTCTGACTTCTGGGGAGTTTTGTTGTTTTTTTCCTAAAATATATGATCTGTCACCATTCCTAGGTGGCAGAACATGTTTACTGACCTATGAAAGGTGGTTAAGATTTTAAACTGAATCACTGACACATAACACTCCAGTAACTTGATTAACACACACATTTCATGAAAAGGAATAAACTTGGGTAAACCAAACAAATGAAAGATGTGAGCCCAATGATTGCCATTTCTAGAGGATTAGTAAATAGCCAGGAGGTGATAAGACAAACTTGCTGAAGAATTTGGTTGTGGAGGCAACATGAAAACAATTAATCACAAGATATTTCTTGTTCATTTTGTCATGTGAATTCTGGAACTTATATTAATCAAAGCCAGGCCTGCAAAAAAAAATGAAGAGGGATGGGGGCAAGAGGCAGGTGGGCCCCCCTATATACAGCCCCGATAACATTCTGATCTTCATTCTTATTCAAGGAATGGCCTGTTATGCAAGTTATAAGTTATCCCAAGAATGAAAAATTCTATTTGACACAGAAGAGAAATAATAATAAAATGTTAAAAATGCCAAAAGAAAGCTGTTGTTGCCAAGAGTATGGAATTCAACTGAATTTTACTGAATTCTACCTGCAATTTTTCGAAACAAACCCTGCTAGTCATGAGCTGAGGAGAGAAGAACAAGACCCCCGAGAAACTACCAGGATCCTCCTTTCCTGGGACACAGGTCTCTGTGCAGGACAAACATGCGGGTGAGTGTTCAGGATCCTGTGAAAGTACCTGGGCCAGTGGAACCTTCACAGGGTGGTTCCCTCACCACAGGAGTTTGACTGAGGGTTTTTTTAAAGTAATAGAAGATGGGTGTAGAGGAAAAATTGCCTTAAGCTGAGTGTAATTGCTCTGACCACTGAGCACCTGGCATGCCATCAGGAGGTCGTAAGTTCAGATCCCACCAGGCTCATGACAAATTTTCCTCTACACCCATCTTCTTCTGTTACTTAAAAAACAGCCTGATAGTGGATAAATATTAATTAAATCAATGATGAGCTGTGAATACATATTTTTAGTATACAAAAATAGTTCAGCAATCTACAAATTGAAGCTAAAATTGAAGCTAAAATATACACCTGTTCAAGATTTAAAGCAATCATTCAACTAAAATGCACACAAAACTCGCACACAGGTTCATCATCTTGTAATGGTCTAACAATTCACTTTTACTTTTCCTTAACCAGTTTTACTTTATTTACATTATAATTATCATTTTGGGTATTTACTTCAGTTGGGCTTAATCACTTTTTCTTCTTCTAATCCACTAAAGAGTTGTGTATGCGCAACTCCAACTTTTGATTGACAGCCGCTAATGCGTGTGTTAAGGACATGCACACCTCTTGCATCATAGCTATCGTGCAATCATAAGATTATGCAATTTTTTTACCCAGCATGCAATGCACACGTGTCAGTTTTACGCTGCATGTATACTAAGTGACATTAGGTCACAGAGTTAATAGTCAGACAGTGATGGAAGGTAGTGATAAGAGTAATGATAGTGGAGAATGATGTTAACTGAGAAGTTTGTCAGTTTTGGAGACATTTAAATGCATTTTTATTTGCTCAGACTACTTTTGTATTTATCAGTTAATATGGTGAATCGTGAATTTTTTGGGGAAATGGGTAAGGCATGGCTGTTTGTGTCGTTTTTCTGCTGAGGTCCTGCCATCCTCTCAGACCTTCTACTGTGGCATATAAACTGACAGGCTCCTGTCAGATCTCTGTGGCAAGCAGCTGCTTGAGGGGGTATTTATTTATTTATTTTTAAACTTTGTTATATGAATATTTTGACTTTGCTATTTTTTCTCTTGAGCAATGATAGTTAATTTTGATTAAAATATAATTTTAAAAATTTGACAATCATTTGAATTCTTTGTGATAAGTAACACCCGTATATCTAACAAACCCTCATTTAACTTTATTTGGCAAGTTAATATTGCCTAGCGCCAGATATGCTATCCGGAGTTTTAATTTAATTTGGATCAGCTGAAAGGTCCAAAGAGAAAAAGTTTAAAAACTTTTGGAGCATTACAAGCTGCCTGTAGAAGAAATGAATGTATAATAAATGAATCGCATGTGGAGATGAATGATGATATTTGCTCCTTGGGATTTATGTGGAAATGATGACTGCCACAATTTCACAACAGCCTTGATCACAAAAAGTTTAAGGTAAGCACACACTTGTCAATACCAGACACATGGAAGAGGATGAATGGATAACCGTTTCATCTGCTACATCATACACTTGTGTGGTTTTACCATCTCGATCTCAAATCTCTCTAGATGTGCGTGCATCAAAAGCCATGGTAGAGAGGCAGTTGCAACTTTTTCAGTTCATTCAAAGGTTATGCGTGGTTGAAAGCTAGAATTTTTTTAATGCTAAATAAAAAATTAACTGAAAATGAATGATTCTGATAAAGAATTGCTTTTGCTTGTATTTGAAGAGAAGCCTAGAGTAATCCTCTAGAAAAAATAATTACATATTTTGGTTATACAATATTATTTGTCAAAAAAAATTAAGTCTGGGAATATCAGTTTGTTCAGTGATTTAGTCGACAATGACTTCAAACATTTGAAAACTAAAATAATGAATATCATCTCTGCCGAATATGGGTATCTTGTTTTCAAAGAGAATGAAATTTTTCGCTTACCAATTTTTTGTACTATTAAAAAGGTCAATTGGAAATTAATGGATTATTGGGAAAATGCAAATATTAGTATTTTATTAGCATTTATACAACATAAAAAGTATTTGTCTTTCATTCCTTAAAATTAAAGTTACTTATCTATTCCTACCCCTCTGAGAAAAAGAGGGCAGAATATTTCCGATATATCTTGATACTCCTCCTAACACCAAAATTTCAAATTTCCTCCATAAATAAATCAATTGCAACACTCGGCAAAAGTTTCTCTTTTCCATATTTAGTGATCTTTATATATATATAATTTAACAATACAAATTTAAACTGTCAAAGGATTTGAAAAATGCATATTATAATAATTCATTTGTACCAATCCAACAAAAAAATTTTTCAAATTCTCTCTTAAAACAAAAAAGTTGCATTTTACATCCTGACCATGGAGTAATTATTTTAAATGCAAACTTCATGGCCTGCACATTTCACCACTTAAAATTCGAATTTCTATCTTAAATACATAGTTTGCATATTTGTTCAAAATTTTTTATTTTCAAAAAATTTCACTGTTAGAAGGCATAGTTTAAACTTTTGGGAGATTCGGAAAGTGCAAATCACAATATATTATCAATACCTATCCAACCTAAATAGAATTTTTTATTTGTCTCTAAAGTTAGTTGGATTGGTACAAATGAATTATTAATAATTTGCATTTTTCAAATCCTTTAATAGTTTAAATTTACATTGTCTGCCCTTAACTGGTATAGTGGTTAGGGAGCAAGCAACTGTTCCAGCAAGGCAAACTTTGTATGTTGTGCTAGCTCTAAGGCAGTGGTAAGCAGTGACTTCTGTCTTGGTAGGGCACGTCCTTGTATGAGAAGGGCTTGTGAAAGCTAGGTTTCTTCTCTGTCCTATATGTTGTAAATTTTAAAAAAAAGTTCAATCTACAGAAGATGAACGCAAAGTGAAAACATTAACTCGTTTTTTTTTTTGAAACCGGATAAAAATCTGTAATATAAGACAATCATAAACACATTTATTTCATGTTATTATCATCAAGGCCAATGGACTGGAGATACGAAAATTTCTGATTTAGATTATGCTGATGATTTAGCCCTTTTGGCAAATGATGTTGATGAGATGAACTCTTTCATTCGAGCTGTTGATGAGACTGGTAGTAGAGTAGGTTTGGTTATAAACAGAGAGAAAACTAAAGTGATGAAAATTGGTCAGGCAGGCTGTGATTCAGTTAATCTGAATGGTTGCAGTCTTGAGCAGGTGTCATAGTTTAATTATCTTCGAAGCTATGTAACAGATACTGATGATGTGCGGCATGAGATTAACAGACGAATAGGGATTGCTGCCGGGACTTTTAAGAATCTATGGAGAGTATGGAGAAATAGGCGTATACACCTAAAGACTAAAATTAGATTGTATAATAGTTTGGTTCTTTCTAGGGTTAGTTATGGTAGTGAAACTTGGACGCTGTGTAAACAAGATAACAGGAAACTAGATGCTTTTGATTCTAGATGCTTACGCAGTATCTTGGGTATTAGGTGGTTTAACTTTGTAACTAATGACGAGGTTAGGAAAAGGAGTCTGCAACCTCCTTTAAGCAGCATATTGTGCAGAGAGAGACTCCGCTGGTTTGGCATGTTGCCCGTATGAATAATTATAGATTGGCAAATAGGGTTATGAACAGTGTGCCTAAAGGCCTCAGAAAGAAAGGGAGACCTAGGATGCGGTGGGCAGACAATGTCGAACAGGACCTTATTGGAATTGGTATGCAGTGGCCGGATGCAATAGATGTAGCTCAGGATAGACTTGCTTGGAGAACTAAATTGCACGGTCTGGTTGGACCTCCGTAGCCCATGGCTGCTTGACGATGATGATGATGATGATTATCATTAAACACTATTTCAATAAATGAATATATTCTGTGAACACATACCTGGCTGGGAAGTGGGGTAATATGGGGGTTTCTTTGTTTTAGATACTCTAGACACTATACTTTAGTTATAATTATCTCTCATACAATAAGCTCAGGTTGGTAGTCAATCAGTAATGGGCCAGGCTTCTATAATCTGCAGTTCCTCCATTTCACTATCAATGAAAAAGGGAAATCTATGGGCTTAGAAAGGCTGCAACAATCACATGAGCATTAACCGTGGAGCCCTGTTCAGGAGAGCCATACCACCTAAACATTAAAAGCACACCTTAATGGCCTTGATGAGGAAGCTTCCATCTGTCTGTTAACATTCTCTCCAGTGGATCAGCTTCCAACCTTCTCTGCTTTTGAGGTCCTTGTGAACTAGCCATTTAGCCCATTGTATTAAAAAAAAAGAAGCTCAGAGGTAAAACAACTCGTATAAGAATACCACATAAGAGCATGAGGCACTCGTCTGGGGCTTCAACGTTAATGTAAAAGGATTCAAAAAACAATCAGTTTTTCAGTTTTTGTTTGACTGTAAAACATTTTAGTAAAATATTTCACAATCAGTATAGTTTACTACTTAGACACATTTCGTGTTTTTTGATGAAATTTCATGTTTAATATTAAATATATGACTTTTGTAAAATACACTACAGATATTTATGTTCATAATTCCATTTATGTTCATTTTCTAGTATATGTAATTTATATAATACACATTAAATTTTTTATTTATTAATTTCTGCAATTCATTTTATTTAACCTGCTTCAGATATTTTTTTCCATTCGTAAGTTGCAAAATTTTTCCCAAAACGAGTAAAACCCTGCCCCTCCCAGACAGTTGGATCCTCTCAAAGCTTTTGCCCAGGGGCCTTCATATATTTAAATCTGTTACTTAACTCAGTGTATAACTGGCTGTCCCATAACTTCTCCTGTTTCTTCCTTAATATTATTTCTGTGCAGTTGACTGCTGTAATTAACAGTTTTAACGCTATAAATTTCATCATTCTGCTCTACCAATAAAATCAACTTCTCGGAGTTCATATTTAAGTTTAACTTCTTTGAATACTTTAGGGGTAAACTTCCCTTGGGCAAAACCATAGGATTTCTCCGAGTTTGAAACTCAGTGGAAGAGTTGGTCCCCTACAATAGGTGAGAAAGGTTGAACCACAAGGACTGTGTATACTAACCCTGGATGGTCAGAATATCCCCAAGGCAGACAGGATAGGATAATTACTGTCTGAAAAAATATGTTTACATGTTATTTTGCATAAATGATGACCACTACATCCCCAAAGTGCTTCTTTTTTTAATCAATAATAATAAAATTATTGAAAGTAATTTACGAACAGAACACAATCAACTTGCATTTGCTAATGAACTTTATTTACGGATAATATAGGTAATATAACCTAGGTAATAAACCAAGGATGTTTCAAAAATGTAAAAGTAAATATTTACTTGCCTTTGTCTGTCATGTTCATACTAAATTTGACAGAATTATAAATACTGAAAACCTGATTTTCCACACACTGTTTAATATTCAAATACATTTATTCTCTATTTTTTGACCTGCTCATTTTATCTTGTTAGCCCACAAATTGTTTGAAATTTATATTTCTTGTATTTCTGTACAATACACACATTTAAACAGCCCATCCCCAGTGTCAAAAAATATTCGTATTTGGCTTCCTATGATTATGGTAAACCATATCTATATACTAATCAAGTCTAGTTTTTTTTGTAAACAAACGCCTAGATATTTTATTGTACAAATGGCACTTGCTGTGACTGTGAAAGGATTTTGGCATGTCACTAGCAGCAGGAATCTTGACAAAGAAAGCCACACAGAATTACTGTGTGTGTGTTTTGTGAACAGGTGTGCATTGACTCAAAGAATATGGAGAATATTTTGAGTGGTGGAAATGCATCCAATGTATGTAGCCATTACTTGCAGGTGTGTGCCCACCTATGACCCTTACTGTGTTGCAGCCCGAAGAATCACTTTCATCTTTCCCATTATAATGATTGGAGAGTTTCAATCCTGTAGTACCAGGTTGTGAAAAAAATTTCAAATAGAAATCTGAATTTTTTTTCAACTGTTACTAATTAAATATCAAAAATAACCTTTATACCTATGATATAAATTTTTTACCTGTTGCTTCAGCTTGAAAAAATTATGATAAAGTTTAAAAATAAATCAGTTTGAGTTGGATGCACATGTTTAGTCACCATAAACAGCATCAAGTAGCACCGTTTCAGCTCATGCCTTTATTCTGCTGTTCGGTGCTTAGATTATCGAATGGTTGTATTTCTCAATCTTTTCTGCTATTTATAGCTCTACTACAGTTGTAATGCTTTCTAAACTTTTAAGAAAGATATTTTTTTTTACTACTGGAAATTGTGTCATTTGGGAACTATGTACATCGGCTTTCAATCAATATTTTAGCAGACTTTAGATTTTAAAGGTTTTTTTATTTACTTTAATGCTTCTAAAATCATTTTTTATTGCTTCTCAAATGGATACTGCAATTATGAACAATAATTAGTTAGAAACGATTGAAAGTGAAACTGTTAGCTATATATATAATGGCGGCAATAAGAACAAGCATTAGTATTACTAAGAGTACTATTTTCAAACAGTAGGACTTTATTTATCAATATTTTTAATTACATTTAAAGCATATAAACAAATTACAATCAGGAAATTGTGATTTTTAACCAAAATTTCTGCTGGAATTTTAGAATTAAACTTTTCATACCTGTTAAATGCAGCTTAATAATAAAGTGACTTGTTCTCAAATTCAATGCATCGATTGAATTTTAAATGGTTTGAAACATTTTTTTTAATTTTTTTTCATAGTTCTTAATCACTTTTCCAATATATTTTTCATTTTTTATTTAAATTATCTAGTTTTCAATGCAAAATAATTTTTGACACTGCTCTACTTAGGCTTAGAGTTTGCCAATCATAAAAAAACTAAGAATATGCAATATGCAAAAATGACTAAATAATTTAGAAAAAAACAACAAAATAAATGAAAGATTTAAGCAATAATTAAAATATTATGAACTGTTTACATTAGAATAATAAAATAATATAGAGAAAAGAAAAAAAAATTTTTTTGAAATTTCACTTAAGATAAATTGAAAAAACTATAGTAAAATTTTGCAATGTTTTAAAAAATTTAACTTACCATTTTTTCTTCAAATTTTTGTCATTTTATTAAGCACAATTAAACGCTCTTTCTTTTGGTATACAACATGACATTTCTACTCATTAGTTATTTCAGGATGAGATTCTAATTTTGTTTATTTTATTTTCTGAAAACACTTTAAAAAATATATCTGGCCACCACAGTGAGCTCAGTTTCAGAAAGCCGACAATGTACATGTTAATAATCTGTTCCTGCCAAGATCTGTGCTAATGTACTCAGAGCTCAATGGATAAACACTGCTGGAAGTCCAATAAAGGACCAGGCATATCAGCCAAGTCATATCAGCTCAGGAGCTGATATGACTGGGCACCAATCACAATGATAATCAATAAAAATAAATGTAAATAAAGATAATCATAATGATAATGATCAGTGTGGTCAATAGACGATGGAGCTGCTGACAGATCTTACAAAGAACATGGTGAGGCCTCACCGAGAAGAACTTCAATAGTGAACTAAATGAGTTGGTGTAAAGCACACACTTGACGATGTTGTAACGCTCCAAAAAGTATGTTAAAGTTTCCAGATAGCTCAGGTACCAGGCAATTAATCTTGTAAATAAATTAGACAAGAATTCTCTTTCCAATATGTTACATGAAAAAAGAACTTAAGTTAATGATTTTACTGAACTTGTTTAATTAACAAATTCAGTAAAATAAATCCTTAAACACACACTGCTCATGAGAAAAAAAAATTCAAATTGCAAACTTCATTAAACAAACAAATATTTATTTAAAAGATCTGACCACCAAAAAGCAACTTTTTACAAAAATGCTACTAACTCTAGCAGCCAAACAACTCATCTTCCTTCACACCTAACTCAAAAACCACCACCTCACACTTCACTACTACTGTCATACTGTCACTATGCGATCTAACATCACTCATTATAAATCTCCGGCATGCAAACTGACAAATGCGACATTTGCATAAATGATGCTTGTGCTAGCTATGGCATAAGTGACCATGTCTTTCCATATGCATTAGCAGCTACCAATCAAAAAGTGGAGTTGCACATGCACAATTCCTCTAACAGATCAAGAGAGGAGAATAATGGATAAAAAAAATTTTAAAAAATAGTGTAAATAAAGTGAAACTGGTTAAGGAAAAGTGGATAGGTGAACAATCACAGGCCACTATGTGGTCTAAGGCAAGACTGATAGCATGCAACTCTGCACTAAATATGGAACACTGCAGTGGAATCTGGTCTGCAATGACAATATCACAGAGGACTATGGTCAATCCCAATGATGTACCAAATTTTGAGCCATCTCTTAAGACAGGCAAGAAATCTGGGTATAGTATGGTGGCAGCAAAGAGTTGCTGGTACACAAAGTCAAGTGTAAAAGCATTCCCCCCATATTGCAAAGGGAAAAACTTCAGGAAGGAGAACAGCAAACCATTGTGGAAGTCTCTCAGCTGTCAACCAAGTGACATTATCAAGACTAAAGTTATTGTCTCTTAGGTAACCTCAGACACACAAAAAGAAAGGATGAAGGGCAGTCCAATGATTAGTATATAGTATTTCCCATTTAAACTAAAAGTAGTCCTAAGTAGAATGGCCTGGCTGGGATCGCAATTTAGATGTATTTGGTAGGAACAACTGCTGACAGTCAAGATATAAAAATGGTTTGCTGGCCTGAATGTAAAGCCTATGGACAGTGAGGAACTTGGAATGCTCCAAATGGTAAACTGATTGGGGAAGTTCAAAAATCATGAAGTGCTGCCAAAACAAATACAATTTGTCTATTATCCACCTATGTATCCCGCTGTGCCGCAGTTCTTCACTAAAGCCAAGCTATGCAAGAAAGGAGTACCACATACCTACCATCATCATCCTCAAGCAGCCATGGGCTACGGAGGTCCAACAAGACTGTGCAATTTAGTTCTCCAACAAAGTCTGTCCTGAGGTACATCTGCTGCATCTGGCTACTGCACACCTATTCTAATAAGGTCCTAACATTGTCTGTGACAGCATCCTAGGTCTTCCCCTCTTTGAGGCCTTTAGGCACACTGTTCATAACCCTAGTCACTAACCTATAATTATCCATATGGACAACATGGCCAAACCAACGGAGTCTCTCTCTGCAAAATATGCTGCTTGAAGGAGGTTGCAGACTCCTTTGCCTAACCTCATCATTAGTTACAAAGTTAAACCAACTAATGTCCAAGATACCACATAAGCATATAGAATCAAAAGCATCTAGTTTCCTGTTAACTTGTTTACACAGTGTCCAAGTATCACTACCATAACTAACCCTAGAAAGAACCAAACTATTATACAGTCTAATTTTAGTCTTTAGGTGTATACGCCTATTTCTCCACAATCTCCATAGATTTTTAAAAGTCCCGGCAGCAATCCCTATTCATCTGTTAATCTCATGCTGCACATCACCAGTATCTGTTACATAGCTCCCAAGGTAATTAAACTGTGACACCTGCTCAAGACTGCAACTATTCAGATTAACTGAATCACAGCCTGCCAGACCAATTTTCATCACTTTAGTTTTCTCTCTGTTTATAACCAAACCTACTCTACTACCAGTCTCATCAACAGCTCAAATGAAAGAGTTCATCTCATCAACATCGTTTGCTAAAAAGGCTAAATCATCAGCATAATCTAAATCAGAAATTTTCGTTATCTCCAGCCCATTTGAGGCCAAAATCCTTCCCTTGAAGTGAATTTCGCATAACATAATTAATAACCAAAGAGAAAAGGTGACAAAATGCACCCTTGTCAAACACCAGAAGTAATGCTAAACCAATTGCTACAAGCCTTACCAACTCTCACACACGACTCAGTGTTATTATAGAGAACTTTCATTATGTTAACTAACTTGTCTGGTATGCCATATGATCTCACAATCAATCACAAATTATGACGATCTACAGAGTCGAAGGCCTTTTTGAAATCAACAAAGCTAGCCACCAAAGGTTTCTGAAACCCTAAATATTTCTCAAGAATCTACCTAAGTGAAAATATCTGATCCACACATCCCCTACCACTTCTGAATCCACATTGCTCATCACACAATTGCCTGTCAACTAGATTCTCAATTCTATTAAGCACAATCATGCAAAGAACTTTCCCTGGAACAGAGAGTAGGCTGATACCCCTATAGTTATCACAAGAACTATGATCACCTTTTTTGAAAATAAGGATAATAATAGCTCTGGTAAAATCCTTAGGAACCATGCCTTTATCATAAAAGATATTCAAAATTTCAGTCATTCAAGTGGTAAAACTGAAACATTCTCAGCTCTAAGCATTTCCGTAGTAATTTCATCTACACCTGGGGATTTATGAAGTTTAAGTTTAGAAATAGCCAAAAACACTTGATATTGTGTTATAGGGTGAACATTAAAGCCACCAATGCATCTATCATCATTGCAAACAATGGGAATAGAACTAACCACATTGTTTAGAACATCACCGAAATGCTCAGCCTACCTAGCCATGACAGAATCCTCACCTTCTATAACCTTACCTTGTTCATCCTTTAATCCCTGCATACATGTCCATTTCTTACCACACAAAACATTAACTATCTGGTACAGCTCTATCCTGTTGTGCTATCTAACTGCTTCCTCGGCTTTGTCAGCCAAGCCATCAAGTCAAAGATTCTTATCAGCAGCAAACTGATCCTTTACACGTTTATTAAGCTCTCTGTAATGCTTTCTATAAGGACTACTAGGGTATTAAGGACATTCCTACAGTTCTGCCTTTCTGAAATAAGCTCAAGTGCCTTATCACAAATAATCGTGCCTACTCTGCTCCTTTTTTCCTAAAAGAGTACTCTTAGTTTCCAAAAAAGCCTGTTTAAAATGGCCCCATTCTTCCTTAACTTCAGTAGTAAGCAAATCATGAGTGTCATAATGACTAAGTAACCTATCATGGTAAGCTTTAGCTATAACTGGGTCTTTCAGTGTTTCAGTATTAAAGGTAAATTTTTTAACCTTAGCAAGCCTTTTAAGTTTAAGTTGCAAGACACTTTTAACAAGGTAATGGTTAGATCCAATTTCAGCTCCCCTATATACCCTGGTATTCCTAACAGAACTAGCCCATTTGATGTTAATTAATATATAATCAATTATATTCTTATGCAGCCCATCAGGTGAAACCCATGTGTACTTATGTATGTTGTGGTGTTTGTAATATGTGTTAGTTATTCTGAAACCATCGAGTTTACTTACCTGTAGGAGACATGGCCCATTGCCATTGCAGCTACCAATACCAAAAGGACCTATCACCCCTCTGCAAAGGTGTAAGTCAGTACCAACTTTGGCATTGAAGTCATCTAGAACAAGGGTAATATCTCCTTTCTTGACAGAATTCAAAATATCCGGAAGTTGTCCGTAAAACCTATCCTTCACATCCTCATCGGCATCCTCAGTGGGGGCATAACAGCAGATAACATTCAAGTCTTTAAAGCTTGTCTGAAATTTTGCTGTAAGAAACCTTTCATTAATGCACTCATATCCTAGAAGAGCATCACTAGCATATCTGCTGAGAAGCAGACCATCATTGGTGATGCTTTCCATCCTCCCTCCCTGTAAAGAGAGATTTCAAGTTATTTTTAAGTATCTCTACCTGTCCATCTGGTCTCTTGCAAGCCTAAAATATCTAGGTTATAGCGCTGGAATTCCTTCGTGAGGATATCAAGAGGATAACCTCTATGTAATACGTTCCATATTCCTGCAGAAAGAAAATGATTAGTAGGATTTTTAAAGAATTTAGGTTTATTGAGATAGGTAGGGCCAACAATATCAAACAGCCCGCTGATCGCAGGCATGGGGCAAAAACCTGTTCCCCTTTCCACTAAAGGCTGAAGCCACCAATGCTTATAGGAACTTAGGGCACCACCTTTTCAAGTAGACTTTTTCAAGAGCAATATGGCCTGCCTGAGACACATTACTCCAGTTTAGGATTGATGATGCCCAACTAGCTAAGCGAGGTACCTGCGATGGCCTCTGATCAGGATTATCCACCAGCTGATATAAGGTATCCCCATGCCTCTGTTCACTTAGGGCTGGCAACCCAGAAGCAAACAGAAAACACAGTGGCAGATTCTCCCTTGAGAGGCCCACCAGTGCAGCAAGTCCAGGATCCATAATCAAGCTCAAATCTATAGTCCAGTCTAGTAGGTCCTCAGCAGGGTTGAAAAAAGAAAAAAGTGGCCATAGATGACCAGATAAGAGGCCATCTGAACTGGCAGCCCTCCCCTTCCATTCCATTCCTTTCCAAATGAGAATATCTCTTCTGAAAGGTACTAACGGCCTGCACCACAAAATAGGGTTTATTTTGTAGAACAAAATAAACCCTATTTCAGCAGAATAAAACAAATAGCAAAAGTAACGGCTAAAGGAATACGAGAGATATAAGAACGGGAAAACAAAGTACTGCTTTAGCCCGTTCTATATACAATATCAAAGCCAGGTGTTTGTTCTCTAAAGCCAAAATTATCATAACATCACCAACAAATTATCAGCTAAACATCGTGGAGCAACTTATAATAAATCAAAATAGAGATCAATGCTGCAATAACGAAGTATATCAACTCCCCCTCCTTACCAGAGATGTTTCTACTTGACGAATAAGCAGCAAAATATAAAATATCCCAAAAACTAGCAAGAAACAAGCAGTTAAAATTCTCCAGTTCGAAGTATAAACAGCAAACAGAAACAGCCCTACCCCACCACAAAGCAATGAAACCTCTCCAAATATCAACGTGGCAGCAGAAGAACGTGGCACACACCCATATGATATAATTCCCTACAACTATCAGCAACCAGTGCTCAGGACAATGACTATACAGATGGTTGAAACCGGTAAGCACACTTGTGAATATTGTAAATAACCAGTTAAGAAGAGCTACTGTAAACTCCAAGAATAAGCATTAATTTAAAAACTTAATAGTAAATAAAGAAAAAATCTGCACAGTGCATAGCAAAGCATCATATTCCTTGAACATATATTAGCAAATAATAAAAAACGGAAGCACTAATCACACAACCGGATTATCTATGAAAAAAGTGAATGTATAATATACTGCTCACAAAAATTAGGGGATATTTCAAAATGAATGTGAAGCGAAGAAATATCCTCTAATTTTTGTGAGCAGTGTACATGTGAATCAAAGAACTAAAAAGTACTGTGATAAACCTAGAAAAGAAAATGAAAACAAACAACCCCCAACTTTGCATTTGGAAACGACTCTGCTCTGAAGAACTAGATTTTGGCAATATCCCAAAACAGTGTCTAAAGGTATTTATAATCTTGTATCTAACCAATGCAGGGATATACCTTTAAACTGCAATACAGCTTTAATAGTGCATAGCACAAAACTTGATTTAAATATTTTCAAACGCTTGCTCTTTGGACCAATCGACTGATCCAAATAAAAACTCCGGACAGCATATTGGGCACTGTGATGGTCCATCCATTCACTTTTACTTTATTTACATTATATTTATCATTTTGGGGATTATTTCATTTTTGGCCTGATCACAATTGTTTCTTTCGAGCTGTAGTAGAGCTGTAGCAGTTGCACATGTGCAACTCAGACTTTTGATTGTCAGCTGCTAATGCACACATGTAAGACATGACCCCTTGTGTCATAACTAGCACAATCATCAGATTATGCTAATGTTTTCCCAGCATGCAACAGACACATGTCGGATTGTATACAGCATGTATACTAAGTGACATTAGGTCACAGAGTCAGAATTGGAATTGTTTGTCAGTGTTGTCAGGAAGTTGAGTAGAGAATGATGTTAATAGGAGAAGTAAGAAAGAATGTGTTATGCAAATAGAAGGAGTTGTTAGTAGAGATTTAGGTAGATGTGAGTTGTTATTACTCACAACTTTTAGTATTCATCAACTGAATTGAAGTCTTTGAATTTTTTGGAAATAAACTTTGTTTTAAAATTTTTTGACTTTTGCTATTTTTATATTGAGCAACATTAACTGATTTTGATTAGATTTAAACTTGAATTAAACTTGACAATCCTTTTTGAATTCTTGCTCGATAAGTAACGCTAGATATACAAAATTAACCCTATTTCAACTTTATTTGGCAAGTTAATATTGTCTGGCACCCAATAAGCTATCTGGAATTTTGAATAAATTTGGATCAGACAAAAGGTCCAACTTTAAATGTTAATAATCTTTGGAGCATTATAGTGCCAGGCAATAGCCCCTCGAAGGGAACCACCTTGTCATGGTGAGGGGGCTTGAGTGCCTTAATGAAGTTGAGGGCTATACCGACCAGAGTTACTCATGTCAGACACCTTACGTTCTAAACCTTTCCTCTTCTTTTCTCACTCCCATTTCATCACTCTTCCTCACAGAAAGTGCCAGACTAAGAGTTTCCCATTTATGTAGACTTCCATAGGGCCAAGCACATATTTGTGCATGGTTATCAGTTGACCTTAAATCAACGTAGCCCATTCGGCTTGAGTTCAGTATGGAGATGTGTTGAGAGATAAGAGTTTGAGAGAGGTGAGTATTGTTAAGTGATGAGGTAAAGTTGTGTGTTGTTGTTGTTTTACCTCTGAGTGGCACTTTTTTGCACACCATGGGCTAAATGGCCAGGTCACATGGACCCCGAAGGCTCAGAGAAGGTTGGGAGAGGGGACCCACTGGAACAGCTGTTGGGAGACAGATGGTAGCCTCCCGTCAAGGCCATCCAGCGTGTTCTTTAACATGCACAGGGTATGGCTCTCCCGCACACTGGACCAGGGCTTAACGTCCCATCCAACAGACGGCGGCCTTTCCAAGCCCATCGGTGTCCCCTACTGACCGTGGGCAGGGCGGGGAATTTTTGCGGAGATGAGGTAAAGAGATGAGGAGGAGTGAAGAGATAGAAGAGGAAGAGTGAAAAAAGAGGAGTGAGGAAAGAAGAGTTGGTTTGGTTGTTTGGGGTTTTTTGGCGCAAGAGCAACAGGGCTATATTGCGCCAAACAAAAAGATATAAATGGATAAAAGTCATTGGAACCCACAACCAAAGTTAAAAACACACAGAATCATAACCAGAACAAAAAAGATAAGTAAAAATCACAAAAAGTAACAACACGTGTAAAATCGACAATAAAATGGGTGTATAGGAACCAGTAAAAAACAGAAACAAGCGTAAAATCAAAGTAACAAAGTAAAAAGGTTCATAAACGCATAAAATATCCAGTAAAACGTAAAAAGTCAACAATTACAAGGGGTGTATAGGACCCATGTAAAAAACAGGTAAAAATCCACTAAAAAAGAGAAAATTCATAAACGAGTATAATATCCGGTAAAGCGTAAAAATTCAAAAACAGTAGTTAAAAGTGAATCATCGGATAAAAGATGTCCGAGTGTAAGGGGCTCGGACGTAAAATCGTGAAAGTTAAAAAACAGACGTCTTTCAAGGTTAAAACAAACACAGTCAATTAAAATATGCTTCACAGTTAAAACGGTGTCACAAAACTCGCACTTAGGTACTGCGTCCGCCTTAAGAAGAAAAGAGTGTGTTAAAAACGAGTGACCTAAGCGGAGCCGAGCAAGGACAACTTCCTCCTTACGATTCCTGTGAAAACAAGACTGCCACGGTTTGACAATGGGCTTGATCTCGAAGAGCTCGTTAGCAACCTGTTCAGACCAAGATCTCTGCCACTGTGCCCGGAGCTCGATGGTGAAACGCTGCCGGAAATCCACATATGGAACCGGCAACGGAGAGTCGGACAGGGGCATGGCTGATCTGGCAGCAGAATCTGCCAAATCATTGCCCCTGATTCCGACATGACCGGGCACCCAACAGAAGAGAATAGTGGTGGTGGCTGCCAGACGATGGAGCTGCTGGTGTATCTTGGAGAGAACAGGGTGAGGCCGATGCCTCACTGAGATCAAAGCCTGTAGCGAGCTAAGCGAGTCGGTGTAAAGCACACACCGACGATGATGCTTAGCTGCTATATGGTCCAAGGCAATGCTGATAGCATGCAACTCAGCAGTGAAGATGGAACACTGCGTGGGATCTGGTCTGCAATGATTACATCACAGCAGACCATGGCTGATCCCACAGAAGTGCCGGACTTCGAGCCATCTGTGAAGACAGGCAAGAAGTCCGGGTGCGCAGCACGATGGCTGGCAAAGAGTTGCCGGTACACACAGTCGGGTGTAAAGGCCTTCCCCATCCTGCACAGGGAAAAATCGCAGGAAGGGGAAACAGCGAGCCAAGGTGGAAGTGGCTCAGCTGTCGACTGTGCGATGCTATCGAGACTGGTGTTGATGTCTCGCAGGTAACCTCGGACACGCAAACCGAAAGGACGAATGGCAGTCGGCCGATTCTGGTATAACATTTCCCACCTGGGACTGAAAACGCAGTCCCAAGTGGGATGGCCTGGCAGGGATCGCAATTTTGATGCATACTGTAGGGACAACTGCTGACGGCGAATAGATAAAGATGGTTCATCAGTCTCAACGTAGAGACTCTGGACCGGTGAAGTGCGGAAGGCCCCCGTGCACACACGGAGGGCCTGATGATGGAGTGGGTCCAGCACTTTCACCACCGAATCCCGGGGGGAGTCATACACCTGGGATCCGTAGTCCAGTTTCGACCGGACAAGTGCACGGTAAAGGCGGAGCAAAGAACATCGGTCCGCCCCCCAAGAGAGGGAGGAGAGGACCTTGATGATGTTCAATGCCCGCGTGCACTTGGACCTGAGATGTCGAATATGAGATAAAAAGGTCAATTTCCGGACGAAGATGAGACCGAGAAACTTGGTCTCCGCCACAACTGGAATGATGTTACCCCCGAGCCGCAGCTCGGGGTCCAGATGAAGATTACGCTTGCGGCAAAAGTGCACACAAGCAGTCTTCTGTGGGGAGAACCGGAACCCATTGGCCGTCGCCCAAACCGAGAGATTGTTCAGGGCAGTTTGCAGTTGTCGTTCAATGACCCTCATGCTGGACGATGAGCAAAAGATGCTAAAGTCATCAACATAAAGGGCATTGCCTACAGTCGGAGGAAGTTGCCGTGTAATGGAATTTATCTTGACAGCAAAAAGCGTAACACTCAGGACGCAGCCTTGAGGCACCCCCTGTTCTTGGGGGAAAGGCCGCGACAGAGTGTTGCCAACACGAACTCGAAAAACACGAGAAGATAAAAAGTTTGCAATGAAGATCGGCATGTGACCTCGCAAGCCGAAGCTGTGAAGGTCACAAAGAATGCCGAATCTCCATGCCGTGTCGTACGCTTTTTCGATGTAGAAGAAAACTGACACCAGGTGCTCTCGACATAAAAAAGAATTCCTGATCGCCGATTCGAGGCGGATCAGGTGGTCTACAGTAGACCGATGCCTGCGAAAGCGACACTGGGTGTTGGAAAGAAGGCCATGATGTTCCAAATACCAGGCCAGCCTGGTATTTACCATCCTTTCCAACACCTTTCAGACGCAGCTCGTCAATGCAATTGGACGATAATTCGAAGGAATCTTGGGATCTTTGCCTGGCTTAGGGAAGGCCAAGACGATGGCCTCCCGCCAGGAGTCCGGAAACTGCTCCTCGATGAAAATACGGTTGAAGAGTCGGAGCAGTCGATCCTTACCCAATGGTGAGAGATGTTGGAGCATGGCATAATGGACATTGTCTGGACCCACAGCAGATGCACGAGAAGTGTGCAGAGCACGGCGAAGCTCCTCCGCTGTGAATGGCCTGTTGTAAGACTCCAGGCCATTCGAATGGAAGGACAGCGGAGAGCGTTCGGCCCTGCTCTTCTGGGCCAGAAACTCGGGGGAGTACGATGAAGATGAGGAGATGGAGGAGAATGACTCCCCCAGAGTGTCGGCAATTGCATGAGGATCAGCAATTGCCTGTCCATTGTGCTCCAGGATCGATAATGAGTGGGACGTGTACTTCCCACCCATCTTCCAGACCTTATCCCACACAACCTTAGAACTGGTCGTGCGGGTGATAGAAGATGTATATTTCATCCAAGATTCCTTCTGGCTCTGGCGCCGGACGAAACGGGCTTTTGCCCTGGCGCGTTTGAATGCTTCGAGGTTGGGGGACGTCGGATATCTCCGAAACACCCACCAAGCCTTGTTCTGAGCCTTACGAGCTGCGGTGCAGTCGGGATTCCACCACGGTTTTGGGAACTGTGGAAACCGAGTCGAGGTCTGAGGAATAGTAGAGGCAGCTGCATGGACGATGCAGTCCGTCAACTCCGCCACTGCAACAATGATGGGCTCCTGGCTGACAGAGTGCTCATCGAGCTCAGACAAGAGCTCAAAGCCACTCCAATCAGCCCGATCAAGCCTCCACCGGGAGACACGCGAAGGGCTGCAAGGCCCCCCACGAGAGATGGTACACACCACAGGGAGGTGATCGCTTCCGTAGGGATTGTCCTCGACCTCCCATGTAAAGAGTGGAAGGATCGAGGAGGAGCAGATGGTGAGGTCAATGGCAGTGAATGTGCGGGTTGGGGTGTGAAAGTAGGTACTGACACCGGTGTTCAACAGGGAGAGCGATGGATCCAGGAGACACTGCTCCAAGACCCGGCCCCTCCCGTTGGTGTCAGCACTGCCCCAGAGCGGACTGTGGCCATTGAAGTCCCCCATGATGAGGAAGGGGGACGGCAGCTGCGAGACGAGGTCATCAAGGGCATCCCGGAAAACGATGCTTCCGGGTGGGAGATAGACAGAACAGACAGTCAACGAAAATCCCACAAAGAGGCGGATGGCTACCGCCTCTAAATTTGTGGTGAGGGGAATGACCTGGAATGGAGAATGGTTGCTCACGAGGATGGCAACACCTCCGTGGGCTGGACCATCTCCATCCCGGTCCCGGCGAACGAGAGAAAAGTGCCGGATAGTGGGATTGTTGGCTGTCTGTAAAAATGTCTCTTGAAGGCACACGCAGAGGGGTTCGTGTGCCCTCAGGAGGACCTTGATGTCGTCAATATTCCTCTGGAATCCACGACAGTTCCATTGAAGGAGTGTGGCCATCTCAGGTCTTGGAAGAATTGGCGGACGACTTTCGATTTATTTTAACCGTCGCCAGCGACGGTTTAGGAAAATTGGGGCGATCGGTGTCCATGTCCTCGGAGTCGTCCGAGCAACATGGATCAGAGACCGCCGAACGAGGAGGTAAAATTTTCTTTTTGGGCCCCGGCGGGGGCCCCTTGGGTTTTGTAGGTCTTGCTGTCTGTGGGCGGGGTGGAGGGGGCCTTCCGGAGGTGGAAGTGGAAGGCACAGACACAGGAATAGAAACCGGTGTCGATGTCGAGATTGACACCGACGTCGGCTTCGCCTGCGTCAAGAGGTACTTAGCAGCAGGAGAGAAAGATTCAGCTGGTGGAACGCTGATGTCGGTCAGCACCGCCACGGAAGCCATCTTAACGACGGGCTTTCCGACCACCGCACCGGCATAGGAGACCTTGCCAGGTGGGGCAGGCGGTGCAGCGAGCTTTCTCGCCTCTGGATAGCTGATGTTGTAGAGGGTCTTCAGGCGCTGTACCTCTTTCTCCTCCAGCCACTTCGGACAGTCGCGGGAGTACGCCGGATGCTCACCACGGCAGTTGACACAGCATGCCTTTTCTGCTGTGCAGTCAGGTTCAAGATGATCCTGACTGCCACAACAAGCACAGGTGGGCTTGCCCCGGCATGCGGTGCGGGCATGGCCATACCTCTGGCATTAGAAACAACGCAGAGGGTTTGGTATAAATGGCCGCACCTCGCACTTTAAGTATCCTGCCTTGATAGAAGTAGGCAGGTGTGGTGAGTTGAAAGTTAGAATGAGTACCCGGCTGGGCTCTAACTTTCCATTACGGCGTGACGAAACCCGGTGGACTGCTATCATTCCCTGGGCTGAAAGCTCCGAGAGGATTTCCTCCTCAGAAACCTTGAGGAGGCCCCACTCGGAGATCACGCCCCGGGAGGAATTGAGCGTCTTGTGTGGAGTGACTTCGACTGCCACTCCACCAATCGCTGTAACCTTTAACAGAAGCTCCGAATGTTTGGAGCATGCAGTCTCCACCTGCAAGTCACCGGATCTTAGGCGCTTGACAGATTTCGGTTCTCCCGCAAGACCTTGAATACCCTTGTGTATAAAAAAGGGGGACATGTCCCCAAGTACCTGATCACCCATAGAGTGGATGATCAGGAACTTCGGAGACGGAGACACACACGAAGACGAAGGCAAAGACAAAGAAGTTGGGGGTTCATGGCGAGCCCTCTTGGCGGCATTGACCGATGAATTTTGAGTTGTGGAACTCATGTTTGTTTTAGAAAATTCAGTGCCCGTTGTCCCCACCCACCATGGAGTCCAACAAGGGGACGCCCAGTCGGGCGCCAGGGCTGCCCGGGCACCATACCCATACAGGCAGTGAGCCAAGCCCGCACAACAAAACAAAAAGAAAAAGAGAAGTGGCGGGAGACTCGTCGGAGTTCCCACAAAAGAAAAGAAGCAACAAAGCAATAAAGTGTGAGGCAAGAGCTGGCCACACAAAAGAAAGAAAACTACAAAATTAGTAAATGTGTGTGGAAACTCGCAAACCGTTGTCCGGACGGTGGACAAGGTTACTCACCGATCTGCATAGTTGACCCTAGCAGGACCAGCCCACCAGCCGATTGATCCTGAGGGGGCCACCCCAGGACCTCCCGTTTACCTGAAGCAGAGGCCAAAGCAGTGTATAGCAGCGGCCCCGGAAGTCGCTGCCCAGCCCCGCGACAGACAGGCTCCCCAATGGCAAAACGGCCAAAGGGGACCCCACCAGTCATGAGCTGGGGAGAGAAGACGGGGACCCCTGAGCAACTGCCAGGATCCTCCTTTCCAGGGACACGGGTCTCCGCGCACGGCAAACACGCGAGCGAGCGTTTAGGACCCTGTGAAGGTAACCGAGCCAGCGGAACCTTCACAGGGTGGTCCCCTCACCACGGACAGGCTCTCGCATCGAGGGGAGGAAAGAAGTGTAGAGCGAGGAAATAGATGAGGAAAAGTGAGGAGGTAAAGGAAGCGAGAGGAGAGTGAGGTGAAGTGAGGAAAGAGTAAAGGAAGAATGAAGAAAGAGGAGGAAGAGCGAGGAAATAGAAAAGGAAGAGTGATGAAAGAGGAGTGAGAAAAGAAGAGGAAAAGTGAGGAGTGAGAAGGAAACGACAGGAGGTGAGTGTGAGGGAGAGAGGAAAGTGGAAATGAGACTGTGTGGTAGCCCTTGGGCTTAAAGCAGTTCTAAGGTGGGTCTGGAGCTCAACAATGGCAGCTCTGTACAGGTGGAAAGGTGCAGAACATTAGGACTCTGCCGCCATTCTATCAGAAAGCGCACATCGGCCATGGACTGGCCTGGAAGTGGCCACACAAGGTCTAGGGGAGAGTGAGCCCATGGTCCGAGAGGACATGAGCTCCTCTTTTTATTTTTAAAAATATTTCTGTGTTTACGGGTGGTCCAGTCCATGAACTTAGAACTGGGAGGCAAGCCTCCCTGGGTTATCAGGAAACATAGTCTACCTCTCCACATTGGACTCTAAATGGATTACTGGCATCTTAGGTTGTTGAAATTGAGCAACATATCAAATAGGGTTGGTGGCCAGTTGGATTAGGAATTGTAGAGCCCAATGTGGGCAAAAGGGAGGATTATCATGGTTGCCATGCCTAAGTGGCCATGCCAGTGGTCCACCTGTTACTATGGGTGGAGACCCATAATGTGGAAAAGGGGATCCTGGCAGCTGAGGGTCAGAGAGCTGGAAAGTCCAATATGCCGGTTTAGCCCCTGCTTAAATAAAACGGCAGCTCTGAACTGGCTCACTCAGATCAATCAATGTGAGGCATCCCACGTCATGGGGTTGGCCAGGAGCAGTTGCGGGAGCCAACCGGGTGGTGGTGATCCTTGACGACTGAAGTTGGGTCCAGACCAGTAACTGGATCAGTCCGGGCCTTGGCCCAGATCCTGCTCTGGTCTAATGGGTGATCCTAAGTCTGGGTATAACCTGGGTGCAACTCTGAGGTATGAAGAGTGATGAATTTAAATCGAAGGCCTTCCCTTGTTAGGCTCGGAATGGGTGGAGGGCAGAATACCTAAATTACTATAGACTCCAAAATTCTGTCACATACATCAGGACAGATACACAATAAACGGACTGGAAAGGATGGTAAGCCCAAGGAAGCTGCTGATCCTAGAGTGGTAGTGTAGCAAGTTCCAGAGACTCTCCCTCCCATCACAAACAATACTCAGAAGGACCTCCAAACAGAGAAGAGGACCCTAAGGTAGGAGAGAAGGGGAGCCACAAAGAAGAGACTAAGGAGGCCCCCAAGAGTGAAGAACCCAACAGAAACGAAAAGGGTTCAGAGAGGATGTCTGCAGCAACAAACCATTTGGAGGAACTTGCAGTGGTGCTGTTCCAACACAACATAGACAGTGGATTAAGATCTGAAGTAATGGGTGTAGCTAAGAAGCTGCCTAATATTGTTTGTGAGCAAGAGCTCACCATGGCAACCATTAGTGGGTGCCTAGCAGAGAGAGCTGCATGCCCCACAAAAACAATGGGGCCTAAGCCGACCTATGCAAAGGCAGTCTGAGGACAAGGGGTTGTAAAGGGAGGTTTGGTGGTGGCTAAGAAGTCCACCCCCCTAAACAAAGGCATACCCTGCTGGTCTTTTCCAAAGACAAGGAGAAGTCAGCAATCGAAGTGAGGGATAGCCTTAAGAAGAATATAAACCCCACCGAGCTGAATCTCGGAGTGATGGTAGTCAAACCCATGAAGAAAAATGGGGTTATCATTGAGTGTGGCACGCAGGGTGATGTGGACTGTCTCAAAAAGGCAGTGTACACTCACAAGGCACTTAAAGAGGAATTAGAGGGTTTGGGTTGGGTTGTTTTACCTCTGAGCGGCACTTTTTTGCACACCATGGGCTAAATGGCCAGGTCACATGGACCCCGAAGGCTCAGAGAAGGTTGGGGGAGGGGACCCACTGAAACAGCTGTTGGGAGACAGATGGTAGCCTCCCGTCAAGGCCATCCAGCGTGTTCTTTAACATGCACAGGTTATGGCTCTCCCGTACACGGGGCCATGGCTTAACGTCCCATCCGACGGACGGCGGCCTTTCAAAGCCCATCGGTGTCCCCTACTGACCGTGGGCAGGGCGGGGAATTTTGCGGAGATAAATCTCAACGCTGACCCAGCTGGGACTCGAACCTGGGAACTACAGATTACGAGCCTGGCGCGCTACCGACTGAGCCACCCCCGCCCCGGAATTAGAGGCCAAGCCAGCCAAGAAGCTTAGGCCCAAAATCATTGTCTATGGTGTCAATAAGGAGGTCCACCGTTATCAACTCTGCAAGGTCATCCAGACCCCAAATGCCCTCTTGGATGAACATGCGGAACTAAGTCCGCTGTTCTCCTTGAGAGGGTGGGATGTTAATACTGTGCATTGGGTTCTGGAGGCTAGCAGTGCCTTGCACAGAAAATTGCTAGACATAAGTAAGCTAAATGTGAGCTGGTCATGTTGCCAGGTAAAGGAGTACATTAAAGTATTCCGATGCTACAAGTGCTATGCCTTCGGGCATAGCACTTGTAAAAAGCATGTGAAAAGCATAGCAAAAAGCATGCACTGTGTAAACACAACGGTGCTTTCAGTGGATGGACAAGTACTCCTTCAGGGAGTGCAAAAAAACCAAGCCAAAGTGTGTTATTTGCAAAATGGAAAACTAGGAGCATGGGGGCCAATTACAACCTTGGTCACAATGCGATGGACAGCAACTGTCTGTCGTATATTAGAGAAATGAAGTTGCTGAAAAAGCGCACAGACTATGGACAGTAGGATTTCAGAAGGTAGCAGCAGGGCAAGGTTAAAATTCTTCAGATAAATCTAAATGGGGCGGGCTGCAATGGCCCTACTCAGTCAGAAGATAAAGAGGAAGGAGTCTATGTTACCCTAGTGCAAGAACCCTACTCCACAGAGAACATCATAAGGGGGCTCCCTCTGACCAGCAAGCTACTTTGTGAAAAAGAAACTAAGCCAAAAGCTGGAATTGTCATTTTGAACCCCCAAGTGAATGCATTCTGGCATATCACTAGTAGTAGTGGAGATTGGATATAGGAGTTTAAATATACACGCCATCTCCATTTACTGTCCACAGAGTCGTAACATCGAGGACTCATTGACTGAGCTACAAAACGTCCTAGCTCAGATTAAATATAAGAACTTAGTGGTGGGAGGTGACTGCAACGCAAAGCATCTCTTATGGGGCTCAAATAGACAAGACATCAGAAGAGATATGACTCTGGATTTTATCAAACCTGCCGATTTAATTTTATCAAATGATTTGGATACACCAGCTACTTTTCATGGCCCCAGAGGCCAGAGCTGGATTGACTTGACCCTGGCTACCCCACAGATGATACCACTGATGCAGGACTGGCACGTTAGCGACAAGGTCACCAACAGCGACCATACTTATTTAATGTTCCTTGTGGGAGGCACAACACCGCCCCCATACAACACCAAAAGGTTTGCAATAGGCAAAACCCCTGACTGGTGCAAACTCATGCACTGTGTAGCACCGGGCCTGGCTAAGATCCACCAGTGCATTGTCAGCATTAATGATAATGACTCTCTGAATAACATCGTCAGAGAAATAACTATGTGTATAAGCTCTGGATGTGAGAAAACCTTTGGGTTCAAGGGGAAAATCCCAAAAAGGAAGTCTGTACCCTGGTTGACACCAGAGCTCAGTATCAAAAGAAAGCGGGCCTGAGCTCTTAGACGGAGGTATCAAAGGTGCCACAATGGTGATAGAAGTTCCAGTGAGAGATGTATAGGAAGGCTCAGGTGGAGTACAAGCTTGCCATCTGCCAAGCCCAGTTAGCCTCTAGGCAAAAGTTTTGTAATGAGATTACTGCACAGAACCCTTTTACTCTGCAGTATAAACTGGCAACAGGGAAAGACCTAACACACCTGGATATCGAGTATGTACACAAAGAGGATGGGTCCAAGACCACCTCTTTTTGCAAAACTATCCAGGTATTACTCAAGGGATTATTCCCTGACGATGATAGGAGCTCTGATGATGCCCAGCATCATCTTCAGAGAGAATACAGCAGGGTTCCACTGGACACGGAAGATAACATTCCATTCATGGAAGAGGAGGTGGGAGAGGTGATCAATGCTATGGGCAGGGTTGGGTTGTTTTACCTCTAAGTGACACTTTTTGAACACCATGGGCTAAATGGCCAGGTCACAAGGACCCCAAAGGCTCAGAGAAGGTTGGGGGAGGGACCCACTGGAACAGCTGTTGGGAGATAGATGACAGCCTCCCGTCAAGGTCTTCCAGCATGTTCTTTAACATGCACAGGATATGGCTCTCCCACACATGGGCTACGGTTTAACGTCCCATCCGACAGACGACGACCTTTCCAAGCTAAAGGAGTAATGCCCCTGGCCACGATGGTCTGACAGTGGAGATTGTGATGCAGTTGTTCAAAGAACACAAAGATCTGTTCACCCAGCTCTTTAACAACTGTCTGAGGCTGGGAAACTTCTCAAAGGCCTGGAAACTGGCCGACCTAATCCTATTTAATAAGGGTGGTAGAGATCCGGCATACATAAGATCTTGCAGACCAATATGTCTGCTGCAGGTGATGGGAAAGATTCTGGACAAACTTCTCACAAATAGAATGTATTACCACTGTAGTAAGATCAACTTCCTGAACAACAAACAATTTGGGTTCAGGATAGACCCAGTCCATCACTGCCGCTATCAAACAGGTGGTGGACATTGTAAAGGTAAACAAAGCCAACAAGTTACACACCTCTCTCATCGCCTTGGATGTGACGTGACATTTGATAATGTCTAATTTGTCATTTGCAATTTTAGGCAGGCTAAAAGATTGTTCCTGTCCCAGGAACATTTTCAATCTGATGTCCAATTATCTCAGCGTGAGAATGGTCACTTATTCCCATGCCAGTGGGGCAGCCTTAAAGAACTTGGACAGAGGCTGCCCACAAGGTTCGTGCAGTAGCCCATTTCTCTGGAACTTAATTGCAGACACCGCTCTGGAGTTAAGTCCTACCTGAGGATGTCTGGCACCAGGCTTATGCAGACGACATGCTGTTTGTCATATCGGCCTTCTCTAGAGTGAGACTGGAGATTGCCAGCAACACAGCACTGTTGGTGCTCGAAGGATGGAGTCTTCGCTACAAGCTAGGGTTCAGCTGTGCGAAGACTACATCAATGACTGTGGCCAAAGAGGGTGTCCTCAACAAGAAGTACCCTATTTTTAATTTGAATGGCAATAATATCTGCCACAGGATGACAAATACATGGGGATCACTCTGGATGAGAGCATGAGCTGGATCCCTCACCTGCAGGACCTTAAGGTAAAATGCACTAAAGTTATGTGCAAACTGCGGCATATGGCTCGTGTCTCATGGGGACTCTGAGGGGAGGACCTCAAAGAAATTTATTTAAGGGGAACAGAGAGGATCCTGATGTATGGAATGGGTGCCTGGTGGCACCTGACAGACCACTCTATTATGTGCAGAAAGCTGCTCACAGCCAGCTTTACTGCAAATCACCAGGGCTTACAGGACTACATCTATGGATGCACTCCTGGTGATAGCAGGGATCCCACCTCCATTGGTGGGTGGCAAAGAAGCAACCATATTCAGAATCCTGCAGGCTAGGGAAAAGGCAACATTCCTTGAAGTCCAGTATGACCCCAAGGTCTATGAGGCTCAAACTGCTAAGTGGGATACTCATCCCACCAAGAGACTGCGTGTGTCATGATCTATGGAGTTACCATCAGGTCAAGGAGTAGAAATCTACACAGACAGCTCCAAGAGCAAGGATGGTGTTGGCTTAGCCTACACTGTCTACAATCAAGGAGCCAAAGTGTATGATCATAAGAGGAAGGTCTCTGTAAATGGCTCAGCCTTCCAAAGCAAAGCTGCTTACCATCAGAGAGGACCTTAAATGGACCCTCAATGACAGCAGTTACAATAACAACATCTGGCTGTATGTCGACAGCTGGGCAACTCTGCAAGCACTTGAAGATGCAAACAACAGGCAACATACAGTTAATGAAGTCAAGTGCCTCCTAGGCACTCAGAACCTACCCAGGATCTCTTCTGGATCAAGATCTCTTCTGGATCTACCCAGGATTCTCCTGGATCAAGGCACGCATAGGTCCTGAAGGGAACGAGTGGGCAAACCAACTGGCCTGCTCAGCAGGTAACTAACATCCAACCTTAGATAATTGACAAAATTCGAATACACTTGGTGAAATACGGGCGAGTTGCAAAAATTGGGATTGTTTTTGTGAAATTAAGGAGAATTGACAAAATCGAGAAAACTTGGCAAAATTTGAATCTACTTGGTAAAATATAGGCGATTTGTGAAAATTGGAATTTATTTTGTGAAATCAAGGAGTGTTGGACAAATCGAGGAAACTTAACAAAATGTAGGGCAGTTGGCAAAATTCGATGCCACTTGGTAAAATACAGGGTAGTTGTGAAAATTAAAAAATTACAAAATTACTTTAAAATTAAAAAATTACTTGTGCAATTAAAGAGAGTTGATAATATTCGAAGTGACTTGGCAAATTCAGGGAAGATATAAAAATTGCGATATTTTCTGTATAATTATGGCAAGTTAACAAAACGTAGGTGAGTTGGCAAAATTCAAATCCACTTAGTGAAATATAGGTGAGGTGTGATAATTGGGATTGGGTTTGTGAAATTAAGGAGATTTGACAAAATCGAGAAAACCTGGCAAAATATTGGGTAGTTTGATAATTTTTAAGCGACTTGGCAAATTTAGGAGAGATGTAAAGATTGCGATTGGTTTTGTGAAAATTATGGAGAGTTGGCCAAATCAAGGGAAATTAACACTGACTTGCTACAATTCAGACAAGATGTAAATATTGGGATAATTTCCGTGATACTAAGGCTAGTAGGCAAAATTGTAAGTCAAATGGCAAAATGCAAGAGAGTTGTGAAACAATTATTTCAACCCCCCCCTCACGGAGCAAAAATCTAGACATTATTTGCTCAGTTGGCAAATTTGGATTTCCAAGTTGGAAAATTTACGATATCTCCCCCCCCCCACAACCAATAGTCCTTCGCTACACCCCTGACTGACAAGTGTGTGTTGCATGCTGGGAAAAACATTTGCATAATATTACAATCGCACACTATGACGCAAGAGGGGGCATGTCCTTAATGTATGTATTAGCGGCTGCCAATCAAAAGTTGGAGTTATGCATGTGCAATTCCTTTGGTGGCTTGAAAAAGGAAAAATGATGGCCAACTAAAAATAATCCCCAAAATGGTAAATATAACATAAATAAAGCAAAACTAGTTAAGGAAAAGTAAAAGTGAATGGGTGGACCATCACAAGCTGAAGGCTCCTGTGCAAACACAGAGAGGCCTGATGGTGAAGAGAGTAACACCTTCATTACTGAATTCCAGACAGAATCATATTACCTGAGATTCACAGCCCACTTTTAACTACATTAGCAATATGGTATAGGGCTGCAGTGAAGAGAGGACCTTGATGACATACACCGAAGAGTCAAAAGATTATGACCAGCAGACAAATATATGTAAATCATATGAAAATCGAAGCAACTGCAGATAAACGATGGCGCATGTGAAGTATAAGTAACACCTAATACTGAGCTCTGTTAATCGGTATTATTCTTGTTCTTCAGATGGGAAAGGCAGCAGACACGAGTTTGACAAGGGCAAAATTGCAATGGCTAGATGAGTGGGTCAGGGCATTTCCAAGATGGCAAGGCTTGTGGGGTGCTCACAGTCAGCCATGGTTAGTACCTTCAAAATGTGGTCCAAGGAGGGAAAAACTAAAAACCGTCAGCAAGGTGTGGGCCAACCATGTCTCATCGATGCTAGAGATGAGCGAAGGCTATCCCATATGATAGGAGCCAACAAAAAGGATACTGTGGTGCAACTCACCTGTAATTTGAATGCTGGTGATGGGAGTGATGTGTCACAACACAGTATATCGAACCCTGCTGAAAATGGGGCTGCATAGCAACAGGCAGCTCCGAGTGCCCATGCTAACCTCAGTTCATTGTCGAAAGCACCTACAATGGGCATGCGAGCATCTAAACTGGACCTTGAATGATTGGAAGAAGGTCATCCGGTCCGATTAATCTCATTTCCTGTTGCACCATGTGAACAGATGGTTATGTGTGTGTCATTTACCTGGAGAAGTGTTGGCACCAGGATGCACTGTGGGACAAAAATAAGCCAGTGGAGGAAGTGTAATGCTTTGGGCAATGTTCTACTGGGAAACCCTAGGTGCAGTCATTCATGTGCAGAAAACTACAATATCTACCACCTACCTAAATTATCATTGCAGACTAGGTACATCCTTTCATGGCAACAGTATACCCATCTAGTAGTGCCTTCTTTAAGTAAGATAACGCACCATGCCACACTGCCCAGATTGTTCAAGAATGGTTTGTGGAACATGAGGAAGACTTCCAGATATTGCCTTGGCCACCAAATTCCCCAGATATCAATCCAATCGAACATCAGTGGTTTGTGTTGGAACAGTATATCCGACCTGCAGAGGCTCAACCATGTAAGTTACAAGAGTTAAAGAATCTTCTGGCAACGTGTTAGCACCATATACCACAAGATACCTTAAGAAATCTTGGAGCGTCCATGTCCTGCACATGGAAGACCAACATCATATTAGGCAGGTGATCATAATGTTTTGGCTCTTCAGTGTATGTATGATAAAAAGGTCAACTTGTGACCAAAGATGATATATACTGAGAAACTTAGTCTTCACTACAACTGAAATGATGGAACCTCTTAGCTCCGGCTCAAAGTTCAGGTGAAGATTACAGTTGTGGCAAAAGTGCACACAAATGGGCTTCTGTGGAGAAAATTAGTTGTCACCCAAACAGATTATTCAGGGCCATTTACAGCTGTTGTTCAATGACCCTCATATTGAATGAAGAGCAGATGATACTAAAATCATCAACATAGAAAGCATTGCCTACAGTCGGAGGAAGTTGTTTAGTAATGGAATTGATCTAGAGAGCGAAAAGTGTAACACTCAGGAAGCAGCTTTGTGGCATTCCGTTCTTGGGGAAAAGATCATGACAGAATGTTGCCAGCATGAACACAAAAAGAACAAGACAAGGGAAAGCTGGAGATGAAGATTGGCATGTGACCTCTGAAGCCAAAGATATAGAGGTCACAAAGAAGCAAATCTTCAAACAAGGTCATACACTTTTTCAATATCAAAGAAAACTGACACTAGGTGCTCTTGTTATAAAAATGAATTTCTGATAGCAGATGCAAGGTGTATCTGATTGTCTAGACCACGGATGGGCAACCTTTTATTAGCAGGCCACATAAGCAGTTTTCAATGCCCCAGGCAAGAACCTTGGTTGGAAAAATACAATTTTGCCTAAAACTTCAGAAGAAGAAAAAAAACTTTCAGAAATTGCTGATTAGTGTCTTATTCCAAGTTTCGTTTTTTGTAGTGGCAGATTAAAGATAAAGGGTATAGGCTATAGGCATTTCTTATATCCTGATGAGTTGCAACTTTACTAGTATCTTTTTCATCATCATCCTCAAGCAGCCATGAGCTACAGAGATCCAACAAGACCGTACAATTTAGTTCTCCAATAACATCTCTCCTGAGCTACATCTGATGCATCTGGTCACTGTACAAGGTCCTATTTGACATTGTCTGCCCACTGCATACTAGGTCTCCTCCTCTTTCAGAGGCTTTTAGACACACTGTTGATAACTCTATTCGCCAATCTATAATTATCCGTATGGGCAACATGGCCAAACCAATAGTCTCTCTCTCTCTCTCTGCACAAAATGCTGCTTAAAGGAGGTTGTCGACTCCTTTGCCTAACCTCATTATTAGTTTACAAAGTTGAACCATCCAATGCCCAAGATACTGTGTAAGCATCTAGAATCAAAACCATCTAGTTTCCTGTTATCTTGTTTACAAAGAGTCCAAGTTTCACTACCATAACTAACCCTAGGAAGAACCAAACTATTATACAATCCAATTTTAGGTAATAGATTCTTAAAAGTCCCAGCAGCAATCGCTATTCGTCTGTTAATCTCATGCCACACATCACCATTATCTGTTACATAGTTCCCAAGATAATTAAACTGTGACACCTGCTCAAGACTGCAACCATTCAGATTAACTGAATCACAGCCTGCCTAACCAATTTTCATCATTTTAGTTTTCTCTCGGTTTATAACCAAACCTACTCTACTACCAGTCTCATCAACAGCTCGAATGAAAGAGTTCATCTCATCAACATCATTTGCCAAAAGGGCTAAATCATCAGCATAATCTAAATCAGAAATTTTCGTACCTCCAGTCCATTTAAGGCCAAAATCTTTCCCTTGAAGTGAATTTCGCCTAACATAATCAATAACTAAAAAGAAAAGGAGACAAAATGCACCCTTGTCGAACACCAGAAGTAATGCTAAACCAATTGCTACAAGCCTTCACAACTCTCACACACGACTCAGTGTTAACTAACTTGTCTGATATGCCATATGATCTCACAGTCAACCACAAATTATGACTATCAACAGAGTCGAAAGCCTTTTTGAAATCAACAAAACTGTAACCAAAGGTTTCTGAAACTCTAAAAATTTCTCAAGAATCTGCTTGAGTGAAAATACTGATCTACACATCCTCTACCACTTCTGAATCCCCATTTGCTCATCACAATCCCACTCAACCAGATTCCCACACAATCCAAGTCAACCAGATTCTTAATTCTATTAAGCACAATCATGCAAAGAACTTTACCTGGAACACAGAGTAGGCTGATACCCCTATAGTTATCACAAGAACTGTAATCACCTTTTTTAAAAGATATTCAAAATCTCAGTCATCCAAGTGGTAACAGCAACATTCCCAGCTCTAAGCATTTCGGTAGTAATTTCATCTACCCCTAGGGATTTATGGAAGTTTAAGTTTAGAAACAGCCAAAATAACTTCAGATTGTGTTATAGGGCCAAAATTAAAGCCACCAATGCATCTATCATCATTGCAAACAATGGAAGTAAAACTAACCACATTGTTTAGAACATCACTGAAATGCTCAGCCCACCTAGCCATGACAGAATCCTCACCTTCTATAACTTTACCTTGTTTATCCTTTAATCCCTGCATACCTGTCCATTTCCTACCACACAAAACATTAACTATCTGGTACAGCTCTATGCTGCTGTGCTGTCTAACTACTTTCTCGGCTTTGTGAGCCAAGCCATCAAGTCAAAGATTCTTATCAGCAGCTAACTGATCCTTTACACGTTTATTAACTCTCTGTAATGCTTTCTATCAGGACTACTAGGGTATTAAGGACATTCCTGCAGTTCCTTCTTTCTGAAATAAGCTCAAGTGCCTTATCACTCAAATAATTCTGTCTCCTCTGCTCTTTCTTTCCTAAAAGAGTACTATTAGTTTCCAAAAAAGCCTGTTTAAAATGGTCCCACTCTTCCTCAACTTCAATAGTAAGCAAACCATGACTGTCATAATGACTAAGTAACCTATCATGGTAAGCTTTAGCTATAACTGGGTCTTTCAGAGCTTCAGTATTATAGGTAAATTTTTTAACCTTAAAGCAACACTAAGTTGCAGGACACTTTTAACAAGGTAATGGCCAGATCTAATTTCAGCTCCCCTATATATCCTGGTATTCCTAACAGAACTAGTCCATTTGCTGTTAATATATAATCAATCATATTCTTATGCAGCCCATCAGGTGAAATCCATGTGTACTTATATATGTTGCCATGTTTGTAATAAGTGTTAGTTATTCTGAATCCATTGAGTGTACTTACCTGTAGGAGACGTTGTCCATTGCCATTGCAGCTACAAATACCAAAAGGGCCTATCACTCCTCCCAAAGGATTGGATTGTTTTACCTCTGAGTGGCACATTTTTGCACACAATGGGCTAAATGGCCAGGTCACATGGACCCCAAAGGCTAAGAGAAGGTAGGGGGAGGGGACCCACTAGAACAGCTGTTGGGAGACAGATGGTAGCCTCCCGTCAAGGCCATCCAGCGTGTTCGTTAACGTGCACAGGGTATGGCTCTCCCACACACGGGGCCATGGCTTAACGTCCCATCCGACGGACGGCGGCCTTTTTCAAGCCCATCGGTGTCCCCTACTGACCATGGGCAGGGCAGGGAAATTTTGCGGACCTCCCAAAGGTCAAAGTCAGTACCAACTTTGGCATTGAGGTCACCTAGAACAAGGGTAATATATCCTTTCTTGGCAGAACTCAAAATATTCTGAGGTTGTCCATAAAACCTATCCTTCTCATCCTCTTTGTCATCCTCAGTGGGGACATAACAGCAGATAACATTCAAGTCTTTAATGCTTGTCTTAAATTTTGCTGTAAGAAACCTTTCATTAATGCACTCATATCCTAGAAGAGCATCACTAGCGTGTCTGCTGCCTTTGGTGATGTTATTGTCGTCCCTCCCTGAAAAGAGAAATTTAAGATTATTTTTAAGAATCTGACCTTTATCTGTCCATCTGGTCTCTTGCAAGCCGAGAATATCTAAATTATAATGGTGGAATTCTTGTGTGAGGACATCAAGAGAAAAAGCTCTGTGCAAAGTCCTCACATTCCAACTACCTGTGGAGAGAAAATGGTTAGTGGGATGTTTAAAGAAACTTTTTTATTGAAAGAGAGAATGCCGACAATATCAAACAGCCCACTAATCGCAGGCATGGGGCAAAGACTCATTTCCCCACCACTAAAGGCTGAAGCCATCTACATTGGAAGACTTCCTCCCATGTAGAATTTGACGATGCCAGTAGAAGCAAAGAGTTCAGGTGCATGCGATGACCTCTGCTCAGGATTATCCACCAGCTGATAAACATATCCTGTGAATCTATTCACTTGGGGCTGTCAACCCACAAACAAACAGAAAACATAGCAGAAGATTTTCCCTCCACAAAAGCCCACCAGTGCAGCAAATTCAGGATCCATAATCAAGCCTCAGAGCCATAATTCTGTTCAGTTTGGTATATATGGTCAGCACCAGAATACTGTGTGGTTGACCACTCCTCAGCAGGGTAGAAAAAAAAGTAGCCATAGTTGTCCAGATCAGTAGGCCACACTAATCTGGAAGTCTCTTGTGGAAATGAACAGAAGGGGAGGGCTATCTCTTTTGAAAGGTACTAATGGCTTGCACCACCAGAAGGTGGGGTCGGGCATTAGGGACTAGGCCTGACCGGTTCTATGCATCATCACAGGGGATTGGTGCATAGCTCTCCTTCCAGTGACTACCTAGCTACCATTTACAGACCTTTTTACTCACTTACAATTATCACAGTTTTCCCCCCAAAACATTTAACTGTGCCTCTAAGTAGCATATCATTTTCAAATTTGAGATTTCAAAGATTTAGCACCCCACTGAATATGCACTTGCTTAAACTTATCTTACGTTTAAATTACTTATTCTAAGACAGCAGTGTTATTTATTCTAAGACTCATAACTGGTATGGTGGATTGTAATTACAAATATTCCAGCAAGTTATGTTAACAGTAAACTACTATTTTGCCAGCAAAAATGCAACAGTCTGTGACTAAATAATGAGTACAATTACAGTTAACAGTTCTGTTTTGAATGTAAAATTACTTAAAGATTGTTACAGATTACACAATATGGCAACTACACCTACAAGATTGCAGTTTTCAAACATATGAAAAAAGTGCAAACGTTTTCCTTATGTATAATTTTTATTTATATTGCATGTTGATTAACTAATTTGCAGATGAACTGGCTTACTACAACCATGATAGTGCAGTAGTCATGCCCTTCTTTATGCTGACATTGTCACACTAGAAAATTTCTAACATCTAGAAACAGTGTATAAAGAATTCGTTAAATTCTTTATACATCGTCTAAAGAACCAGCATTATGCTTGCCTTGCATTAATGGGAAGAAGTTTGAACTAGTATCTTATTAAATAAAATAAAAAATAAATACCCCCTCAAGCAGCTGCTTGCCACAGAGGTCTGACAGGAGCCTGTCAGTTTATATGCCACAGGAGGAGATCTGAGAGGATGACAGTATCTTATTAGTCTATTTTAACTTCTTCACTGGAAGGTAAATTAAATATTATATATTTTTAATATTATATATTTATTATTTAAATTGCATAAGAAGCATGCTGCCAGTTATCTTCTAAGAGGTATTCGTATACCTTTGGCATCTATTAGAGTAATGAACTAAATATCCTTATTAAAATCGCATTGGGAAAACTTATAGGAATGCTGAAAATGGAACAGTATTCTGGTATGAGCATGATGAGACCACAAAACATTTTCTAACATACTGGCAAAAGGGCAATCAAAAAATCATAATTTTGGTCTACATATTTATTTGATCTTTTAAACATGAAAGTTGTTGATCTTATTTCATAGTGAAAATAATTAATGCAATTACAGTTAACAATTCTGTTTTGAATGTAAAATTACTTAGGTTAACCCTTCCCAGGTCACCATCAAGCATATATGTTGACAGAATCTGAAATGAGAGGTTGAGGACGTCAATAGATGTCTTTTTGTACAACTCATGAAACATCGATTCAAAAAAAAATTGCTGTTTGAAATTTTCTTAGACATATCTTTTAAAAACGTGCAATTCGAGCTCAAAATATAATATTTTCTTTTTGCATTTGATGCATATTTTATTAAACTATAACATAATTTGTTAAAGCCATTTCATTGCCATTTCTTAGAAGTGCTAAATAGTATTGCTGATTTGCTTGTTGTTAACTTTCCTCTTTGCTGACACAACCTTCTGATTTAAGCTCACAAGTTTGATTTTAACTTAATTATCAAGAAATTTTTTCCTTACATTTTCGAAAATCTAAAAATTTACAAGAATATTTTTAAAAACAGTACATTTTGGAAGTAATTATGAAGTACGTGCAGCATTTTTTTCCCCATTTACACTCTTTTCTGCCATAAACCTATTTCAGTATTCCCAGAATTATTTTTATTGTTTATATCATTTATCCCAGCATTCTATGCACCTTTCCTGCACTTAAAATCAAAACTGTAACATGAGCCTTCTTAGTAATGAGCCAGCAAGCAGAGATGTTGCAAAGTACATCACAGCAGCAGATGCAGTGACCTTGTTATTGCTCACACAGGCAGTAAAGTGACTTTATAGTGGACGTTTACAGAAAGAGTTCTGGGATATAGGATAATGGCACTATGCTTCTAAGTCACTGTTAACCTTCATTTTTATTTCTGTAGATTTATTTTATTTCCATAAATTATCGATTTTCCCATCAGCTCAGCAATTGATCTTTTAGAGTTATGCTACATCAGTCGTCCCATGGCCGAGTGGTTAATACTCTTGGCTACTGATCTAAGGGACCTGGGTTCGAGCCCCGGATAAGACATGGACGTTTGTGTTGTTTTTCTGCTGAGGTCCTGCCATCCTCACAGACCTACTATGGCATATAAACTGACAGACTCCTGTCAGATCTCTGTGGCAAGCAGCTGCTTAAGTGGGTATTTATTTTATTTATTTTATACATCAGATGGATGGCTTTACAAGTTGTTATTTAACATCACATTAGGTTATATGGTAATATTTCTTTTATTTCTTTCTATCCTTGAAAAAAACTGATCAGTACAGTTTCCTGAAAATGAATGAGATACTGGATATGGAAGCAAAAAGGAATTCCTTGACACTGCAAGTTGTTTACATGGATGATATGTCAAATAGTTACTCCCAACAAATTGAATTCTAAACTCTCTGAATAAAGTTAGCATTTCTTTTTTTCAAATTAAACTTTAGTTTCATTTCTGTAGATTTACTTTATTTTTGTGAATTTTATCTTTCCACTGATCAATAATTATTGATTTTTCAGAGTTATGTTACATCGGATAACTGGCTTACAACTAGTTGCTGCAGATAGTTTATTTAGCATTGCATTAGAAATAATAAAAAAAATTAACTTTGTTTTCCAGTGAAAAGAAAACAACTTTGATCTTGTATCATTTCCTGAAATTCCTGAAAATGATTGAGGGCTTGAATATGGAACCAAAAAGTACTTCCTTGGCACGAATATGTCATATGGGAGGGAAATTTCGGGAAGGGTTTTTAACTCCCCCTCCCCCCTTTCTCTCTTTAGCAAAATTTCGTTTTTTTCTTTAAATTACTAGTTTTTATGATCATGTTGAATGATTTTCAAACTTGCTGTTGTAAACCAAACAATCCCATTAATGTGAGCAAGCCAAGTAACCTTGTGTAATGCTGGTCAATGTTTCAAAATATACCACACTGAAAAAAAATTATTAAAAAAAAATCATGTTTCATGTAAATGTTATATTATTTGGGAAGAAATTTACTTTCAATGAATACATAATTTAACTATTTATATTCATCAGGTTTTCCAAAATTAAGTCTTAATTCCATAGTCAGTTTTTTTTACCTTAATATTGTAAAAAAAGTCATTAAAATTACCATTTTTTAAAGTTTACTTATTTTTTTTCCATAAAATTCATAATTATGTTTAATTTGGAATGTAACATGATATATTTCAGTTAATTAGTTATTTGTTTAAAAAATTCGCAATTTGACTTGTTGATGACTCTGCAAATTTGGCAAAAAAGCCTGAACTTTTCTTAAAGTAATGGTACTGAGAAAAAATTCCAAAACAGGAGTAGTTTTCTTGCTTTAAATAAATATTATTTTTTTTTGCTATTCCGAAAGAGCCTTTCTATTCATGTGCATTACAATCATTTTTGTTTATTAATTTTTTTCACATAATTTTTATATGCATTGCCAGATTAAAATAAAACTGGTCATCTTTTTTGTTAAATATTATATTTTCAGAAAATCCAAAATTAAATGCTGATATAACATCTAGTAAAAAATTCCTTTCATTAGTTATTTGGCAAAAAAATTCTAAAGTAAAATTTTTGTTTTTTTTGGCTGGTCATAGAGAAAAAATAGCAGGACCTCTGGATGTAAATCAGATTTTCCAGGCTGGACCCTGGAAGGGTTGGTTGAAGATTGCCTTTTGGGTACTTGTCAAGACCTATAGAATGCCACCTTTTTTTTATGTTTGAATACAGCGAACTTTTTCCTCATCTACATTAATAATATCTGTTCTATTGCCAACTTCTTGCCATGAAGGTTGTTAATGAATTTTTCAATGTGAATCACCAAACCTGAGAGATGAAATCTCAGGTGGAAAAACATTCATGATATACCTGGATTTTCAAACCTTTATTTTACAGCCGAACACACTAAATGATATACAGTTGAACTAAATGATATACAGTTGAAGTAAAAAAAAAAGTGCAATATGCATCAAATTTCAGTATGCAGCAAACCTTAAGTTTTTAGAATGTAGATTAAACTCATAGTTTGGGAACACTCACCTCAAGCTTTCACTTCCAGGCTCCTGACGAAGGCAATTGACTAATCCTAAAATACCATTTATAGAGCTATCTTCGGCTACTAGCCAAATATTTCTATTAGCAGATTTTGACTGAGTTTTGGCAAGTTCTGTTTTTAGCACATCAACCCACTTGTGATATTCACCTTCAGTTATTTGTACGACTGCTTGGGTACCTACTGAGCTGTTATTCACTTTGCGTAACAAGTACATTGTTGATGCCAAAGAATCAGATTTTTTGCTTACAACCTTTAAATTTGCTTCCTTAAATATCTGTTCTAATTCAAATTCTGAATGTGTTGGAATCTTTATATCACTCACAGCTGATAAAAACATTTCTGATGGCATGAGTTGAGTTCTCTGCACAAGCAGAAAGAAGCCTCCTTCTTTTATGAAAGAGGAAAGAGTCTCAATTGAAGATTTCAATTCCTTCCTGGTCCCATATAAATCTCTGACTAAAAGAAAATCCACATCTTTGAATTCTGGTAGAGGTGTTGAGGACATTTTCCACTCAATAGTTTTTATTTTAGATGACATTTCACTGTAAATGGCATTAGGATCAGGATGTGCAAGTGTAAAATTTGCATGATAAATATTGAAAGGCTGAAGCAATTCTTGGACTTTGGAACTTAATGGAAATGTTCCCTCAGAGACTTCCAAAATTTTCAATTTTCTTGATGAAGCATTCTCTAAAACAACATCTAAAACTGTTCTAAGTGGAATTTCTGCAACCACTGTTTTTGATAAAATGTCTTTTTCTCTTTCTTTCATATATTTTTTGACAGTATCTTTGGTAAATGAATGAAAACTTGTATTAGGCAGCTGTAAAATATCGTTCAATGCAGTAAGCAATACATGTTCATCTGACAAAGTTTTTAAGTATGATGAAATAATGTTTTCATCAACTTCCTTGAAACCATTCATTACATCTGTTATCTGATCTTTATTTTTGCCTGCCAGTTCTAATATCTTTTTGGAGACTGAAGAACATACTTGAATATATTTCTCGTAAGTATTTTGCTGCTGTGGAGACAAGATACATGAATCATTATAAGGTATAAAATGATACTCTTCTAGAACAGGTTTCTGACGACTTTGATGGCGAGGAGCAAAGCTTGCTTTCAAATTTTTCATTTCAATTCCACCAGATATGCACCTCTTGGTACATTTATCATGAATCACTGGGATCCCTGCAATGACAAGGTATCAAAATAAGTTACACAAAATACATAAATATAAAAAAATAAGCAATCTATAGTAAATATACAGATTATCTGTTGACATAAATTTTTCAGCAAAATTATTTATTGAATTTTAAAATAATGCATGTACTGTTTAACTAAGAATCAGTACTGAAAGCACTGATTTAAGAACCAAAAGTATAATAAAAATTATAATACCAAGTTTATTATTATTTTCATGTAATAGTGTTTATTTATGTCATTTTCAGCTTGGTGGAAACACTACCAGTGATGCTCTGTAGCACATACTATGATTGTACCATAATCAGGGCCAAAGGCAGGTATGGGCCCAATGGAACTGCTCCCTTCCCCAAGAATATATAAATGCAAATGCATATTTTTTATGTAAATAAATGCAAATGTTTAAAAGTAACAAAAAAAAAAACCACACAGAAGAGTAACAGGATTGTTTTAGAGAAGTGTCAGATTAGAGGTTTTTAGAAATAAAATAATGTTTTTCCTTTTTTCTTTGTCCCTGGGGGCGGGGTTCTAAAGGACATTTTGTTTATGAGGTGTTTTATGCAGTTCTTGCAGTAGAGTAAAATAAGACTAAATGTGATGAACAACTAGACTAAGAACCAACTGTAATTCCAAAACATAAATTTAATTACAACTGCCTTTCAATTTAATTTGATTGTAACACCTAAACAAAATCAAATAATTGTATACCAGTTCATTTTGGTGGTATTTAGGAGTCAGGGCAGTAGTACAGATCACGGTCCTCAGCTGCCATTTTTTTTTATGCAATGTAACAAAATGGTCCTTTAAGTTGATTTCCACAACCCCCAAGGACCCTAACTCAAACAGGGGTTTTAAGAAAAAAAAATTTTTTCGTTACCAAAGTAATGAAAAACCCGAGTTTATGTCAAACGCAAAGTACCATTACCAAGATAACAGTAATTTGCGTTGTAAAGAAACAACGTAACAAAAAAAGAAAAAAGAAAAAAAATGCGATTCCACTAAAAACATCACACACAACAACAAATTCTTAAAAAAATTACAATTATGAAAAAAAAAGCACAAAGAAACTACACAACACATTTGCCTTCTCATATACTACAAATACCTCCCCCTTCTTTTCCCAATAATTAAAACACTCCACAAATATATTTCCACAAACTAAACTAATCAATCCAGTCACACATACAATAATTAGCCTAAATAAATCACCAGAATTAATGAAATCCAACACCAATCTCAAAACCAAGAACACCATCGACAATACATCACCGACTGGCATTATAAAAAAGCCCCCAAAACTAAATCTCATCAGTCATAACACATACCAAAAAGCAAACAAATCGGAAACAGTGCACCACCGACCAAATTATAAAAAAAAAAAACTAAATAATATCCCTGCAGACAACACAAACCAAAAAAAGTGAAAATTGGAAACATTGCACTGCTGACCAAATTATAAAAATGCCCCCGAAACCAAATAATCTCATCAGAAACAGAAAAATAAATTATAGCTCAAATAACAGTCCCCTAAATTATTACCTTCCTGACTCCATCAAAAACTATCACATTTTTCCACACCGACAATTTTACAATACCCATAATTTCTGCGGCAGAGGTGGTTCAGTCAGTAGCGTGCCAGGCTCATAACCTGCAGTTCCCAGGTTCGAGTCCCAGCTAGGTCAGCATTGAGATTTATCTCTGCAAAATTCCCTGCCCTGCCCATGGTCAGTAGGGGGCACTGATGGGTTGGAAAGGCTACTGTCTGTCGGATGAGACGTTAAGCTGTAGCCCCGTGTGTGGGAGAGCCATACCCTGTGCACATTAAAGGACACACTGAATGGCCTTGACGGGAGGCTACCATCTGTCTCCCAACAGCTGTTCCAGTAGGTTCCCTCCCCCAACCTTCTCTGAGCCTTCAGGGTCCTTGTGACCTGGCCATTTCGCTCATGGTGTGCAAAAAAGTGTTGCTCAGAGGTAAAACAACCCAACCCATAATTTCTACATCAAAAAGCCACCAAACACTTCCACATATTCACAATAAATAAATAACTTTAAAAGACTCCAAAATATAACAAAATTAATAAATCACCATAATACACTAATAATTACCATACTACATTGTAACTACTAAAAAACACTTAATTCATTCCAAACTACGATAATGAAATACACATGTTTGTTACTACCACCATGTTCAGTCCCATACAAAAAAACTTCCAATGTTCTTTCCCCAATGCATACTCCCCCCCCCCCCCCCCCCCCGACTATATTAGAATCCTGTGAAAACTCTAAACATTTCACCGAAAACTATTCTCCTAAAACCCTAACACCTAAAAAAAAAATCATTTTTTAAACTTAATCACTCCATATTTTAAACTTTTGTGATTTTCTTCCACTCACAACAAAACACATACTACTGCATCATACTAAACACAAAAAAAAAATAAAATAATTCTATCTGGTTAACCACTCCTCCCTACCCCTTCAAATGCCCCTCACTCCAAACAAGTTACAAAAACATTCCCCCTAAACACAGCAGTAAAAATCTACCGAACTCCCACTTCCAAACGATGTGACCTTAACATTACAAAACAGTTCCCTAACACTATCAACAACAACCCTCCTAATATTAAATAATTTCAATTTCAAAATATCTTTAACAACTTATTATTTACCATATCTTAATGAATTTTCCAAACAATATATTAATTATTCTACCTATCACTAAAAAACCCTCATTAAATATACAATACATACACACTTACCTCTAACCATACAGGTATGTTATCCAAATGAATTATAAAGCAAAAATGGTGAAAAAAATCAAACGTAACTTCACACTCCCGTCAAATCACACACATGACACGTGACGCCACATTACCCACCCAAAAGAAACAAATCAAAGAGCCATAGGCTACCAACAGTTATGTTTCTACGTCATACTTTACACATCGACATCATACTTTACACTCCGACGTCATATGCCATTTGAGTACTGCCATCTGTTAGCTGAACACCGTAACCAATACACTGACCAGAATCAGAAGTATGGCTAAAACTGCTTGAGATTAGGTTTCCTCAGATATACAAGTCTAAAAGAATAGATTAACAACATTTTTTTGCCCATACACTCAATCCAGACTCATCTGAGTGTTATCAATTCTGCCAACAAAATCAGTGAAATATTTTTTTGGGGGACCATGAAGTGAATTTGTAAAGATTTGGGAAAAATATATTAATAGGAAGTGACCACGGAGCTCTTGTAGGTCTTGAGGTAATACTAGTCTACTGTACCAGTTGGATTTTGCAGTAGTGCATCTCTACAGGAATAGGAGTGCAAAAGGCTGAGACCACTAGTTGTTTTTTTTTAATATTGTTACGACAGAAGGAATCTGGCAACCGAAAGCAAAAAGTTTCAGCGAACGAATAAGAACTTTGGGAGAATTTGGAGAAGAAGAGTGGAGCGTTAACGGTCGTTGTATTGTAACGGTCGTTGTGTTGTAACGGTCGGAGAGTTCGAAAATGGACGGTGAGCTGTTCTGAGACAGTGCGCATAAGTATCAAGAAGTAACTTGATGTGTTGTGTATACGCGGAAGGATAAAAGTGGGATCTTTTATCGTTAAGTATCAAGAAGTAACTTGATGTGTTGTGTATACGCGGAAGTATAAAAGTAGGAACTTTTATGGCTAACTTCGAATGTCTACACGGACTGTCATTTTGTTCGGCTAGTGTGTGAAAAGTTATTAGCACAGGACGAGAATTGGTTTACGAGTGAAGATCTTCGGGTGACCTGGTAAATCAAGTAAAAGGTAGTATTTAGTAAAATACACAGAGCTGATGTTGTGTGCTCTACGCAGGAAGATTGATGATTTGTGCATGTTAATAGTTGATTTGTTAATAAGATACTTCATCCATATTTCCTTTGTAACAATTTACCTTGTATTGAATATGGTTTTGAAATATAGCTTTTAATACTCACGCTCAGTGGCTATCCATTTTTGTGATCCGCAACATTTGGTGTCAGAAGTGGGATAATTTATTGAATGCCGTTAACTAGAAGTATGGATGAATTAGTAAAGTTGATAAATGACTTGAAAGCCGATATTAAAGGTGATATAGCCGCCCAAAACGATAAAATAGATGATTTGAAAGCCGAAATGGCCGCACAAAATAATGAGTTGAGAACGGAGATAGTTTCTCAAAAAGATGATTTGAAAGCCGAAATAGCGACACAAAATAGTACATTAGATGAAATGATCAGTCAAAATGGTAAAATGAAAGCCGCAATGGCTACACAAAATAATGAAAAGGAAAAAGAGAAAGGCAACGCATATCAAAATGCGAATCCAAAACCAATAGGTGAAATTTGCAAAACTAACGGCACTGGAGGTAACATTACAGATGAACAATGTTTTAAAGATGCTAACCGTAAGAATATTGTTGAGCAGTATAAAAATTATAGGAACAAAATTATGCAAGAATCGAGAGCTGGTAGAGATGTTGTTACAGTTACAGTTCAGACAACGAAATTGGTTGAAGGTGAATATATCTCCAGCAGTGGGAGCTATAGTACAGATGAACATAATGCTGATGCGGGAAAGAAACGATGCAGAACCAGAAAACATTCCAAGATCCTTTGCTATCTGAAAAAGAAGCAATTTAAGAAATGATGCGGAACCAGAAAACATTCTGGGATTCTTCGCTATCTGAAAAAGAAGCAATGTAGATTCAATTCGTTTCTACAAAATTCGACGGACAGGAGAAGCTCGCTGGGGCAGCGGCGTTCTGATGAAGCCTTCATATTGATTGAAGAGATCTCGAGAGAGATGGAGAAAGTGCGAGAGGACTGCGAGAGGAAGACTGCAAAAGAATCGAATCTTCGGAAGAAAGGAGAATCTCGAAATGTGGATCTGCTACTGGAAATCAAGAAACGTAGAGACAGCGCAGATAATGCCTTTGACCACGCAACTACTGGTGATGCATGGCAGAGTGTCTATGTCGCTGGTGACATGTCTAGGAACTGTGAAGAACAATCACACAGATCAGAGAGCTGTGAGACTATACAGTACGCTTTGCACTTCAAAATACCTAGGTATATAAGTCTGGCACGATCTGAAGAGAGATCCACACGAAAGGTATTCTATTCCTCGCCGTCAGCAAAGTGTGTCATGGACAATTATCGCAAAGGCAGAGTAACGAGTGGTAATGAGGGGGAACGAAACAGAGTTTACGTTTCGCAGAGTGGTCCGAGTAAAGAAGAGCCGTCCATTCATCGTAGATACAAAGTGCCATTCGACGTTACTGGGGAAGTCGGAGAGATTTTTCCGAAACATATAGCCACACTCAAATCGTTTATAGAAAGTGGGGATTTAAGAAAGAAGAATTCCGAAGAATGGCTTAGAAGCGTAACAGGTGATGCTAGTAAAGGAGCTTCAGGCAGAGACAGTACTTCAAAGACTAACTTTCTGGATGAAACTAAGCCTCAGAGTTACGATCAGAGAGAAGTGAATCCCTCAGATAATTTCAACGTAGCCACGCTGAATTTCTTTTCTGAACAGTCAATGTGCAGATTTGGACATTATAACCATTTAGATTATAAGGATATAGAAAAGTTTTACCACGACTACAAGAGCTCTAAAGTGGACAATATCATGTTACAAAACTCGTTGCTGATCTCCAGAATGAACAATTTGGCAATCATGACTGATGTTTCCCTGGCTAATTACAATGAGAGCTCCAAGAAAGTGAATTCCGAAGAAACAGCAACTATGACCTCCTTGGGTCATGTGTTTTGCTGGAAACCCGAGTGGCGCCATCGGATGGTAGATAAATACGGTACAGGAGGTGTCGGCGACAAAGTGAGTCTTGTCTTGGCTCCTGCACTTGCTGCTTTAGGTCTCAAGGTCCCTATGATCTCCGGTCGTGCTCTCCAATTGATGGGAGATACTCTGTACAAATTGGAATCCATCCCTGGCTTCACAGTCGACTGCACTAAAGATAAAAACGAGCAGATGATGGAAGACGTCGGATGCTGCATCGTAGGACAGACAGAGGAGCTGGTGCCAACAGATAAGGAGATTTACCGCTGCAAGGATCTGATGGCTACCATAGATAGCGTTCCTCTAATGATATGCTCAATTGTGTCCAAAAAGCTGGCTGAAGGAGTGTGTGCTTTGGTTTATGATGTTGAATTCGGAAAAGGAGCTATTGATCTCATCAGTACAGAAGATGTTGCTGTTGATTTAGTTAAGAAAGTGGTTGCAGCATCACAAGCTCGTGGAATGGAGAGTTTGAGTTGTTCAGCTGTTATCAGCAACATGGATTCACCTCTTGAAAACTCTGTTGACAACTCTCTGGAAGTGATGGAAGCTGTTCAGTGTTTCCTTGGTAACGGATCCTTGGAACTGCAAGAGCTCGTCGAAGAGTTAGGAGAACTTCTGCGTTTTGTGAACATTGTGGATAATAGGGTAGATGAAGCATCACGTGTCCGTAAGGTTCTGCATAACAGCAATGCTTTGAACAAGTTTCGTAACATGTTAATAGAACAAGGAGTATCTGAAGATGTTGCAAGCTGGCTATGTGAAGGTAAAACAGAAAAAATATTGCTAGCAGCCCGACACATCACTGATTTCACTTATACAGGAGAAACAGGTAAGGTTGTCGGATTAGAAGCTGCAGTTCTAGCAAGAGTATGGAAGGAGGAGATGGACCGAAGCGCTAAAAAGAATTATGGAGCTGATATTATAATTGTGAAGCACCTTGGGGATCAAATTGATTCAGGTGAAGTATGGCTGAAGGTTCATCACGACAGTTCTGAATTAAGTGAAAGTCAACTGACAAAAGGGTCAGACTGGAGGATGAAACTCCTCCCTAGATTTTATGTCACTAATGACTTTCATTCCTTGTTACTGTTGATAGAAGTAAAATTCCAAAGAAGAAAACTTTCGACAAAGAAGAAATCTTTTTACAGGTTTTGCACGAAAACTCTTAGTCGATTCTTCTCCCTGCAGAGACATAAACGTGTTCACAAGGGCTATAGGCCTTACACGTATTATGTTTGTGGACGAGGCTTCAGTCAGAAAAGAAATCTACGTCATAATGAGATTCGCTTTCATTTTGACACAGACGTGATATATCTCATTCGTCGACGTCCAGCTACAAAGTGCAAGGTGGTTCACGTGGATCGTTTGGCCCCGTTTCATCGAAGAACTGAAGAAACTTTGGAATCCAGAATTGTTCGGGACGAACAAGACCTAGGAAGGGGGCAGTGTTACGACAGAAGGAATCTGGCAACCGAAAGCAAAAAGTTTCAGCGAACGAATAAGAACTTTGGGAGAATTTGGAGAAGAAGAGTGGAGCGTTAACGGTCGTTGTATTGTAACGGTCGTTGTGTTGTAACGGTCGGAGAGTTCGAAAATGGATGGTGAGCTGTTCTGAGACAGTGCGCGTAAGTATCAAGAAGTAACTTGATGTGTTGTGTATACGCGGAAGGATAAAAGTGGGATCTTTTATCGTTAAGTATCAAGAAGTAACTTGATGTGTTGTGTATACGCGGAAGTATAAAAGTAGGAACTTTTATGGCTAACTTCGAATGTCTACACGGACTGTCTTTTTGTTCGGCTAGTGTGTGAAAAGTTATTAGCACAGGACGAGAATTGGTTTACGAGTGAAGATCTTCGGGTGACCTGGTAAATCAAGTAAAAGGTAGTATTTAGTAAAATACACAGAGCTGATGTTGTGTGCTCTACGCAGGAAGATTGATGATTTGTGCATGTTAATAGTTGATTTGTTAATAAGATACTTCAACCATATTTCCTTTGTAACAATTTACCTTGTATTGAATTTGGTTTTGAAATATAGCTTTTAATACTCACGCTCAGTGGCTATCCATTTTTGTGATCCGCAACAATATGTTTTAGTTCATGTTCTTAAGTTACTTTCTGTTCATTGGTCTTAACTTGATTTCAATGCTTATGCTAAGCAGCAAGGGCATATCTAAGCATGGAACATTGGGCCAATGCTCATACAGAACTTCTTTAGTACAAATACATAAAGGTTTTAATGTAGATAAGTGCAAATGTATAACAGATGAATGGGAAACCAGAAATATCACAGAACAGTAACAGGATTTGTACAAAAGTGTTGCCAGAGCAGGGGTTTTACCTATTAATCCGAGTTTTTTTTTCCCCTCATGGAATTTAAGGTGACATTTCATATAAGAAGCATTTTGTGCAGTTCTTGCACCAAAGGAAAATAAAGTGAGGTGTTAAAATTAGCTAACAACTAAAGACCATTTGTAATTCTAAAACAGTACATAATTTCAACTGGCTTTTGATTAAACCATTTCTTTGAACCACATTGGTTTTAGATCAAGTGGTTCTGGTTTCCTATTCATCTTATTATGAATATACAGTTGAAACTGTTCAATGCTATGAAGATCTCATCAGAAACATGTGTGGGAGAAATTTTTTTTCTAACACTCATTCTGGGCACCTCTGAGAGTAAGGACCTTTCAAGAGAAGGGGTCAAAAGTGTCATTTTGTTTGGCTTCAGATTCAAAGGGAAATCTTAAATTTAGACACTTGTGAATTTTTTTAATATTAAAGGTTGAGTTGTTTTATTCCTGAGCAGCACTTTTTTGTACACAAAGGCACTAAATGGCCAGGTCATAAGGAACCTAGGGCTCAGAGAAGGTTGGAGAAGGAACCCACTATACAGTTGCTAGGAGAAAGAGGGAAACCTCCCACCAAAGCCATCAAGCATGTTCTTCAACATTCATAGAGTATGGCTCTCATGCTAAAAGGACCATAGTTTTATGCCCCATCCAACAAACAGAGGCCTTTCAGAACACACGGTGTTCCCTTTCCAACCGAGGGCAGCATGGGGTTTAACAGTGATAAATCTCCTGGCCCAGGTGGGACTCGAAGCCGGGGACTACAGATTACAAGTCTGGTGCACTATCAACTAGGCCAACCCCCACCTCTTTGATATTAGATTCAAGATTAAAGGATAAATTATTAAAAAGAAAAATTTTTTTAACTGATGAGCATTGGATAAGGCATAGATGTTTCTTTTCTGGTGTTATATTTCTGCTGAGGTCTTGAATTACTCAAAGACCTTCTCTATTGCATATTAACTAACAAGCTACCATCTGACCTATGCTTATCTAAGGGGTAAATTTTTAAGTAGATTTTGTGAAATTACAATAAAAACCTTTTTGTAAGTATTAATAAGAATCAGTTTTTACATTGTGTTAGGGTCTCAAAATTTGGAAGTGTCCCAAGCCTCTCTTGACCCGTGAGAGCTCTTAGTTTACGATTCTGCAAACTAACAGAGCGAAAAAAATCATTTCACTTAAAGAGAGGCAGAAAAGGAGTTCTATTAAAATCGTCAAATCTAAGGATTTTATTAAATTTAGAAAGATTTAGCTTCATTTGATATTAGATTAAATAAAAAATAAAAATAAACACCCCCTCAAGCAGCTGCTTGCCACAGATGTCTGACAGGAGCCTGTCAGTTTATATGCCACAGTAGATCTGAGAGGATGGCAGGACCTCAGCAGAAAAACAACACATGCATCCATGCCTTACCCGGGGCTCAAACCCAGGTCCCTTAGATCAGTAGCCAAGCATGCTAACCACTCGGCCATGGGACGGCATATTAGATTGCAATCCAGAAATAAAAATGAATTAACAATGCAGCATAAAAACAAGGTTTTGCTTTTCCTGAAATCACATGCCTTTAGAGCACTGATCTGACAACACTGGTTGATTTAAAGAATGAAAACACTAGTTAATTTAAAAAATTTCAACATTTTAAAAAAATGTTTAAATTAATTAAAATTAAGTTATTATAAAATATATAATATATAAAGTTAAAAATATTAAAAAAAAAATTGCAACAATTTAAAAAATTACAACACTGGTTAATTTAAAGAATGAAAAGACAATTTTTTTCCCTAAAATTTAAATCGATGCTAAAGTGCTGATTTATTAGTTAATACTGGTTAATTTATCTGGATAACCTACTTTTCTGGGTATTTTATAAATGAATTCAAATAATAGAGTAGAGTGACCATATATTCCATTTTCGGGGACAGTCATGGATTAAAGGCTCTGTCCCTAATAAATAAATGCTCCTGGAATTCAGTTTCAAATATTTTCTAAATATTAAATTGACTACATCTTGAGCAGATCTTTACCAACAGATGCAAGTGATTGAAATTTTGAGGCTAGAATCATTACCAATCTTTAACTGATTCTAAAAAACTAAAATACCCAAATTTCTAATATCACCCTATTAAAATTCGATAATTATCTAAAACAAACATTACAAACAGGAGAAATTAAAATGTTAGCTAAGGTAATAACGAAAGCTAGGGCTGATATTAGAATAAATGAAAAAACATAATGAGCATTTAAACCTTACTAAATTAATAAATGCAGAGACTTTAAATTAAATAATAGGAAGAATGAAGAATCAGAAAGAATTAATAAAGCACATAATAGTAAATTAGAAAATTTAAAGAAGCAGCAGCAGCTTAATATAGGTATGGGAAAGGGAGATCTAGAAGAAACCATGCACGATATTAAAAATAAAATATATTTAAACCTTTCAACTGACTATTAGATAATGAAAAAGGTTGAATATTACAACAGGGAATAAATTTGATTATAATAATTAGACATATATAATAATTAATGCATTAATATGATAGACTTGATCTGCCAGATCGAACAAACCATAAATAAAATTCCACATATACATAAAGATTTAAATTATACCGAATTATAAAGCATCAACACCAAATAGAAACTAAAATTAAAGATCTTAAAATATTACAGAATTAAAAAAATAATTTGGATTAAAATAGTTCTACTGGATAAAATCGAACAAATAGTTATAATAGATAAACAAAAGAGTTAAAAATTAATAATACATTAAAAGATTCAAAATGCAAATCATTGGAAAGTAATTCTATATCTAAAGTACTCAACAAATTGGGAGAACTGAAGAGGGACAAAGTTGGTACTGACTCTGACCTTTGGGAAGGGGTGATGGGCCATTTTGGTATTGGTAGCTGCAATGGACAACGTCTCCTATAGGTAAGTAAACTTAATGGTTTCAGAATAACTAATTACAAACACCGCGACATACATAAGTACACATGGGTTTTCACCTGATGTGCTGCATAAGAATATGATTCATTATATATTAACAGCAAATGGGCTAGTTCTGTTAGGAATACCAGGTCATAGTACCAGCTGAAATTGGATCTGACCATTATCTTGTTGAAAGTGTCTTGCAACTTAAAAACTGTTTGCTAAGGTTAAAAATTTTACCTTTAATATTGGAGCTCTGAATGACCCAGTCATAGCTAAAGCTTACCATGACAGGTTACTTAGTCATTATGACAGTCATGGTTTGCTTATTACTAAAGTTAAGGAAGAATGGTGTCATTTTAAACAGGCTCTTTTGGAAACTAACAGCATTTTTTTTTTAGGAAAAAAGGAGCAGAGGAGGCAGAATAATTTGAGTGATAAGGCACTTGAGATTATTTCAGAAAGAAAGAACTGCAGGGATGTCCTCAATCAATACCCTACTAGTCCTAATAGAAAGCACTACAGAGAGCTTAATAAACATGTAAAGGATCAGTTAGCTGCTGATAAGAATCTTTGGCTTGATGGCTTGGCTGACAAAGCGGAGGAAGCAGTTAGACAGCATAACAGCATAGAGCTGTACCAGATAGTTCATGTTTTGTGTGGTAGTCAATGGACAGGGATTAAAGGATAAACAAGGTAAGGTTATAGAAGGTGAGGATTATGTCATGGCTAGGTGGGCTGAGCATTTCAGTGATGTTCTAAACAATGAAGTTAGTTCTACTCCCATTCTTTGTGATGATAAATGCATTGATGGCTTTAATGTTGTCCCTATAACACAATCTGAAGTTATTTTGGCTATTTCTAAACTTCAACTTCATAAATCCCCAGGGGTAGATGAAATTACTACAGAAATGCTTAGAGCTGGGAATGTTTCTGTTACCACTTGGATGACTGAAATTTTGAATATCTTTTATGATAAAGGCATGGTTCATAAGGATTTTACCAGAGCTATTAACATCCCTATTTTCAAAAAAGGTGATCACAGTTCTTGTGATAACTATAAGGGTATCAGCCTACTCTCTGTTCCAGGTAAAGTTCTTTATATGATTGTGCTAAATAGAATTAAAAAGTATTCTCTTTAAATAATACACGCACAATCATACAAAGAAGTAAAGTTCTTTGTATGATTGTGCTAAATAGAATCTGGTTGACAGGCAATTGTGTGATGAGCAATGTGGATTCAGAAGTGGTAGGGGATGTGTGGATCAGATATTTTTACTTAGGCAGATCCTTGAGAAATGTTTAGAGATTCATAAAACTTTGGTTGCTAGCTTTATTGATTTCAAAAAGGCTTTCGACTCTATTGATCTTCATAATTTGTTGTTGATTGTGAGATCATACGGTATACCAGACAAGTTAGTTAACATAATGAATGCTCTCTATAATAACACTGAGTTGTGTGTGAGAGTAGGTAAGTCTTGTAGCAATTGGTTTAGTATTACTTCTGGTGTTCGACAAGGGTGCATTTTGTCTCCTTTTCTCTTTAGTTATTGATTATGTTATGCGAAATTCACTTCAAGGGAAAGATTTTGGCCTTCAATGGGCTGGAGATACTAAAATTTCTGATTTATATTATGCTGATGATTTACCCTTTTGGCAAACGATGTTGATGAGATGAACTCTTTCATTCGAGCTGTTGATGAAACTGGTAGTAGAGTAGGTTTGGTTATAAACAGAGAGAAAACTAAAGTGATGAAAACTGGTCAGGCAGGCTGTGATTCAGTTAATCTGAATGGTTGCAATCTTCAGGCAGGTGTAACAGTTTAATTATCTCGGGAGCTATGTAACAGATACTGGTGATGTGCGGCATGAGATTAACAGATGGATAGGGATTGCTGCTGGGACTTTTAAGAATCTCTGGAGAGTGTGGAGAAATAGGTGTATACACCTAAAGACTAAAATTAAACTGTATAATAGTTTGGTTCTTTTTAGGGTTAGTTATGGTAGTGAAACTTGGACGTTTTGTAAACAAGATAACAGGAAACTAGATGCTTTTGATTTTAGATGCTTACGCAGTATCTTGGGCATTAGGTGGTTCAACTTTGCAACTAATTTAGGCAAAGGAGTTGGCAACCTCCTCTGAGCAGTATATTGTGCAGAGAGAGAGACTGTTGGTTTGGCCATGTTGCACGTATCAATAATTATAGATTGGCAAATAGGGTTATGAACAGTGTGCCTAAAGGCTTCAGAAAGAGGGGGAGACCTAGGATGCGGTGGGCAGACAATGTCGAACAGGACCTTATTAAAATTGGAGTGCAGTGGCCAGATGCAGCAGATGTAGCTCAGGACAGACTTGCTTGGAGAACTAAATTGCACCGTCTGGTTGGACCTCTGTAGACCTTGGCTGCTTGAGGATGATGATGATGAAGAGGGACCCTTTCCTACCTAACAGTACAGCTAACGACGTATACCACCCATGTATCCTGATATACCATAAATGTGTGTAAAAGTAAAAGTACATAAAGGGAAAAAAACCTTTCCGTGCCCTTGTTAGTAAATATAAATCCTCTATATATAAACCAGAAAGGCCCTCTTTGATTTTTTTCACATTTTTTCTCCCACTAAATATATAGTAATATGTTATGAGTGGTTTCTATGATCTGACAAACTCAAGTAAAAGAGTCAATGAGCATTTATTCCTTGGATGTTGTGTCACTGTATCCCAAATATACCACATATGGATGCAGCTCAAGGCTGAGTGGTTGAAGGAGGTCAGACCCATGGCCCAAGAGTACTTTAGTGTACATGAGGTCCTGGACCTGGCTACCATCTCCAACTGGCTTGTCATTAATATTCAGAAAATGGTCCATACAGATGGGATCTCTGCTGTCTGGACTCATGGCTTATATTGTGATGAGACATGTCGAGCATACTACTTTAGGAAAAACTACTTATAAAACTAGTTTACACCTTCATTACATCAATGATATTTTAATCTTTTGGGATTATCCCATTAATATTGTTGTGAATTTAAATATGGATATGTACTGAGCGTGAGTTTCGAATAGTGTATTTTCAAACAAATTACAGTGGTATGGATAAAATAACTTATAAAAACAAACTAACTACTATTTTACATAAATCAATAACACTTTTTCTACAGAGCATACAAGACCAGTCTGTCTGTTCTACTAAATTATTACCTCTTCACTGTCTGTCGCATCTCTTCAATTCCTCCACTTCCAGCGTAAGCAATCCTTCATCTTGTGATAGATCACTAAGTTTATCTTACCAACAACACAAAATAATCAACCGTGCACACACCATAATAAAAATACTTCTTGTTTTCACTTAACACACACTGACTCAAACTATCTGAATGTCCTTTTCAGATCTCACAACTTTAACACACTTAACACATAAATACTCAGATGAACTTCTTCATCTTTCACTATACCACGCACTACTGCATTACATTTCTCTCATTTTCTTCCCAACTGTTTTAAGTTCCAATTCGTTGGCTAATTGAATCTCCCATAGAAGCACACACGGGGGTTCAAGTCACGTTAAGTCATGAAGTCGCTGTTGCTCATTCATCTGTCGTAACACTGCCCTCTCCTTAGGTCTTGTTTGTCCTGAACAATTATGGATTCCGAAGCTTCTTCAGTTCTTCGATGAAACAGAACACTTTGTAGTTGAACGTCGACGAATGCAATACATTATGTTGTTAATCCTGTTAACTACTGCATAAGGACCTCCCCAAGGTCTCTGAAGTCTCGGTGAAAGTCTCTTTCCATGAGGAGTAGTTGGATATCGACGAATGCGATACATCACATCGTTAATCTTGTTAACTACTGTATCAGAACCTCCCCAAGGTCTCTGAAGTTTTGGAGAAAGCTTCTTCTTCCTATGTGGATTTGTTTTCTCTATAGCAGTAGGTGAACACTATTTTGTTCCACTGTATTCAAAATACGGATGGCTGTCTTCTTTAGGAAAGTGACAAGTTTATTGCTTTTGTTTTGCTTCTGGCGATAAAAAGAGCACTTCATTCTCACGTGTTTCCTCGGTTTATCCCACGTCTGTGTCAAAATGGAAGCGAATCACATTATGACTTAGATTTCTCTTCTCACTGAAGCCTCGTCCACAAACAGAACACGTGTAAGGCTTATAGCCCATGTGAACATGTTTATGTCTCTGCAGGGAGAAGAATTGACTAAGAGTTTTTGTGCAAAGCCTGTACTTGAAAGTTTTCTTCTTTGGATTTTTACTTATGGCTCGTCTTGCCTTTGGTTCTGATTTCACGTCTCCTACCATTTTGCTAGGCTGTTCATAGTGAGGAATATCAGAGGCTGATTCACTTGATGATGCAATAGGACACGCAGCTTTACAAAGAAGTCTCTGGTAATTGGAACTGCTCCGAGCTCAGGGTTGCAGCTGTACCATCAAGAGGATGAGGAAACATAGCAATTTCCATTAGGACATTCATGCTATTCGATTAGTTTTAGAATTCTACCAAGTCAATTTTGTTTCTACAGATACTATTTCTCTACTCTGTCCGTTCAATGAATTGATATTTTCTGGACACTGAAACTCTGATAAAGACAATTTTTCCTTATTATTCTTCTTACCAAGTTTAAGGGATATGGGATCATTTCTCATTTGAGCCATTTTCCACCCTATGCTGTAGGCTTCTTCATCGACTTTCTTTCTATCTGCTGTGTCTCCCTCCGAATTCACATTCTTGGAGTTCTCATTGTAATTTGCCAGGGCAAATCAGATTTTGGCAATCAACCATGATTGCCAAATTGTTCATTCTGGAGAACAGCAACGAGTTTTGCAATGTGATATTATCCACTTTAGAGCTCTTGTAGTTGCAATAAAACTTTTCTATATCCTTATAATCTAAATGATTACAATGTCCAAATCTGCGCATTGACTGTTCAGAAAAGAAATTTAGCACTGCTACATTGAGGAGATTATCTGAGGGCTTCACTTCTCTCTGATCGTAACACTGAGGCTTAGTTTCATCCAGAAAGTTACTGTTATCCGAGCACAATTTATTTCTCATAGAAAAGGAATATCTAAGTGTCTTTGAAGTAATGTCTCTGCCTGAAGCTCCTTTACTAACATCACCTGTTACAGTTCTACGCCATTCTTCGGAATTCCCCTTTCTTACATCCCACTTCTGACACCAAATGTTGTGAATTTAAATATGGATAAGCACTGAGCGTGAGTTTCGAATAGTGTATTTTCAAACAAATTACAATGGTATGGATGAAATAACTTATAAACATACTAACTACTATTTTACATAAATCAATAACACTTTTTCTACAGAGCATACAAGACCAGTCTGTCTGTTCTACCAAATTACTACCTCTTCACTGTCTGTCGTATCTCTTCAATTCCTCCACTTCCGGTGTAAACAATCCTTCATCTTGTGATAGATCACTAAGTTTATCTTACCAATAACACAAAATAATCAACCGTGCACACACCATAATAAAAATACTTCTTGTTTTCACTTAACGCGCACTGACTCAAACTATATGAATGTCCTTTTCAGATCTCACAACTTTAACACACTTAACGCATAAATACTCAGATGAACTTCATCTTTCACAATATCACACACTACTGCATTACATTTCTCTCATTTTCTTCCCAACTGTTCTAAGTTCCAATTCGTTGGCTAATTGAATCTCACATAGAAGCATACACGAGGGTTCAAGTCAAGTGCCACTCCATGGGCTAAATGGCCAGGTCACATGGACCCCTAAGGTATGGCTCTCCTGCACATGGGACCACAGCTTAACATCCCATTCGTGGACAGTGGCCTTTCCAACCCATCAGTGTCCTCTACTGACCATGGGCAGGGCGGGGAATTTTTCGGAGATAGATCTCAACGCTGACCCAGCTGGGACTCGAACCTGGGAACTACAGATTACGAGCCTGGCATGCTACCAGTTGAGCCACCCGCACCATACTTTGGATATCCTCATTAAAAAGAAGATACCAAAATGTGACCTAGAAGTATGTCAAAAACCTACTTTTATCCCAAACTTAATACATTACACATCAGCGAATCCCATGAATTATAAATAATCAACAATACCATATTGTGTAAGAGAGTTTACACCACTCAGAAAAATTCATTAAAGAACTTGAATTCGTTTATAAAATAGCCAGAGAAGCAGGTTATCCAGATAAATTAGTCAAAAAACTTGAAAAAACTGCATTATATAAAAGCAGACAAGATTCACAACAAAATTCCAATCCACAAGAGATAAAATTTAAATGTGCACATATTTTTCCCTACATACCGAGAATCAAAAACTCTGAGTAATGTATTAAAAAAAATACGATACTAATCTACCACTCACTGTACACAAAAATATTAAAAAAAGTTTGTTGTAAATGATAGAGATGAATGACTTGGGGAAGGGGGAGTAATTTAAGGCCCTAAAAATGAACTAGATGGTAAAAATAAATATACACCCAATTCTGTTTTTACATGGTAGATAGGTTCCTGAAAAAACTGTACAAAAATACAGTGAATATGAAAAAATAGAAGATTGGTTCCAGACGTGAAAACACAGTAGAAATAATAAGTTGTTTTCAAACAAATCATATCAAAATCTTCAATTAAATCTTTATTTGACTTTTATTCATTTAAACACATTATTATCTTTATTATATGTACATGTATAAAGTAAATTATCCATCATAAAGAAAATAATATGTCACTAATTCAAAAATATAGAAGTGCAAAAAAAAAAGGCCTTGCATATGCTTATTAACTAGATTTTATTCGTTGTCACTTTCTGACAATATACGCATTCATTTGCGTAAGACTGGAATTAAATCACTTTCATCGCTTGAAACATTTTGGTCATCGTGTTCATACTCCAATGGTGAAATGCTCTCTGTGGCACAGGGAACCAAAGTATCACTTGTTTCCAGTGATTCTGAAGTTTGATTAGTTTTGACAAAGAACTCTGATCAATCATTGAGATCCTGCTTTGACTAGATCTTTGTATAATTCTTAATAACTTGCCATACACGACTTCAGTTCATGTTTAAACTGCTCAGTTCGTTCGACAATGGGATCATGTGTAAGCAAATGACTTTCCAATTTACTAGCCATTTGAAGCCCTTCTTTAATTAAACCTGAAGTGAGTGGAACCTCTTCATCACCATCACTTTTTGCCTTTTCATCAGGAGTCTCAAGAACAACTTCTATCATTTCATCTTCTCTAAGAGCTTTGTCAACCAGCAATTCATCAATATCTGCAAATGATAAATAATCGAATCCTTCTCCACCAACTGCATGTGCTAAAGAGATGATATTACGATATTCAGTTGTATTTGGGGGTACAGGATCTTTGCTTTTTACACACTCCAGCATGCGTTTCAAGTTAATGGTTTTAATTTTGATAATGTTATTAAATAATTTTAACACAGCTAAGATGGATAATTTAATTCATAATTAAAAAACATTTTAAAACATTTATTCGCAAGAATGATGTGTGCTTAACTTAGAAATGGTGATTAACATATGCTGACAAGCTCTATGGCCATAGTCAATACATTTCACCTGCTTCTTTTGCTGGTAGTTAAATAATTATACAATCAAAATAATAAAATATACAATCAAAATCCTCATGCAGCCATGGGCTACGGAGTTTCAACCAGACTATGCAATTTTCCTCTCCAGACATGTCTCTTTTGAGCTACAGCTGCTGCATTTGGCTACTCTATGCCAATTCTAGCAAGGTCCTGTTTGACATTGTCAGCCCATCACATCCTAGGTCTTCCCCTTTTTCTGATACCCTTAGGAACACTGTTCATAATCCTCTTTGCCAATCTGCAGCTATGCATATAAGCAACATGACCAAAACAATGCAGTCTCTCTCTCTGCACAATATGCTGCTCAAAAGAGGCAGATGACTCCTTCTAACCTCATCATTACTTACAAAGTCAAACCACCTAATGTCTAAGATACTGCATTAAGCATCTAGAATCAAAGGCATCAAGTTTCTTGTTATCCTGCTTACAAAGGGTGAATGTTTCACTACCATAACTAAACTAAGAACCAAACTATTATACAGCCTAATTTTATCTTTAGGTGTAAACACCTATTTTTCCCCTCTCTCCCTAGATTCTTAAAAGTCCCAGCAACAATCCGTATTCTTCTGTTTATCTCATGCAGTATCTGTTACATAGCTCCCAATATAAGTAAACTGAGACACTTGCTCAATAGCACAGCTATTCAAAGCAACTGAGGCACCATCTGACTGACCAACTTTAATCACTTTAGTTTTTTCTCTGTTTATCTCCAAACCTACTCTTATTACCAGTCTCATCAACATCAGTAGCCAACAATGACAAATCATCTGCATAATCTAAATCTCAAATTTTGAAATCTCTAGACCATTTAAGGCCAAAACTTTTCCCTTGCAAAGAATTTCACATAACATAATCAATAAGCAAACTAAAGAGAAAAGGAGACAGAATGCAGCCTTGTCTAACTCCACTAGCAATGCTAAACCAATTACTGCAAGACATACCAACTCTCACACATGACTCAGTGTTATTATATAGAACTCTCATTAAACTAACTTTTCAAGTATTCTATATGATCTAACAATAAACCACAAATTATGTCAATCAACAGAGTCAAAAGCCTTTTTGAAATCTAAAAAGCTAGCAACCACAGGTTTCTGAAACTCTAAACATTTCTCAAGAATCTGCCTAAGTGAAAATATTTGATCAATGCATCCCCTACCACTTCTGAATCCACACTGTTCATTACGCAGTTGTCCATCAACCAAATTCTTAATTCTATTAAGTATAATCATGAAAAGAACTTTACCTGGAACAGAAAGTAAACTAATTCCCCTAAAATTATCACAAGAACTGCGATCACCTTTTTTAAAAATTGGGACAATGATAGCTCTAGTAAAATCCTTAGGAACAACACCTTTATCACAAAAAAAATTCAAAATTTCACTCAGCTGTGTAACAAATGTCACAAATGTTCCCAGCTCTAAGCATTTTAGTGGCGATTTTGTCCACCCCTGGGGATTTATGCAATTTTAATTTAGAGATAGCCAATGCAACTTCGGAATGTGATATAGGGCCATCATAAAAGCCAGTAATGCATCTATCCACATTACGAACAAAGGGAGAAGAAATAATCACAGAGCATCTCTGAAATGCTCAGCCCACCTAGCCATCAGAATCCAAACCTTCAACCATCTTGCCATATTTATCCCTTAATCCCTGTGTACCTGTCTGTTTCTTCCCACATAAAACAGTAACAATCTGGTACAACCCCCTGCTATTGAACTGGCTAACTGCTTCTTCTGCTTTGTCAGCCGAGCTATCAAACCAAAGATTCTTATCAGCCGTTAACTGATCCTTTACATGTTTATTAAGCTTGTTGTAATGCCTTCTGTTAGGACTAGTAGGGTGTTGATTCATATTAATCCTGCACTTCCTTCTTTCAGAAATATGTTCCATAGCCTTATCACTCAAATAATTTTGTTTCTCTGTTCCCATTTACACAAAAGAGAACTGTTGGTTTCAAGAAAAGCCTGTTTAAACTGATCCTATTCTTTCTCCACTTCAGAAGTAAGCAAACCACGATTGTTCTAATGACTAAGTAGCCTATCATGGTATGCTTTTGCTATATCAGAATCTTTCAGACCTTCAGTGTTGAAGGTAATTTTCTTAAACTTAGCACAACATTTCTTATGCTTCAGCTGCAATTCACTTTTAACAAGGTAATGGTAAGATCCAATTTCAGCTCCCCTATATGCCCTGGTATTCCTAACAGAACTAGCCCATTTGCTGTTAATTAATATATAATCAATCATATTCTTATGCAGCCCATCAGGTGAAACCCATGTGTACTTATGTATGTCGCGGTGTTTGTAATAAGTGTTAGTTATTCTGAAACCATCGAGTTTACTTACCTGTAGGAGATATGGCCCATTGCCATTGCAGCTACCAATACCAAAAGGATCTATCACCCCTCCCCAAAAGGTCCAAGTCAGTATCAACTTTGGCATTGAAGTCATCTAGAACAAGGATAATATCTCCTTTCTTGACAGAATTCCAAATATCCTGAAGTTGTCCGTAAAACCTATCCTTCACATCCTCATTGGCATCCTCAGTGGGGGCATAACAGAGATAACATTCAAGTCTTTAATGCTTGTCTACAATTTTGCTGTAAGAAACCTTTCATTAATGCACTCATATCCTAGAAGAGCATCACTAGCATATCTGCTGAGAAGCAGACCCACGCCTTGGTGATGCTTTCCATCCTCCCTCCCTGTAAAGAGAAATTTAAAGTTATTTTCAAGTATCTCATCTTTACCTGTCCATCTGGTCTCTTGCAAGCCTAGACTATCTAGGTTATAACACTGGAATTCCTGCATGAGGACATCAAGAGAATAATCTCTATGTAATGTCCTCACGTTCCTGCAGAGAGAAAATGATTAGTAGGATTTTTAAAGAAATTAGGTTTATTGAGATTGGTAGGGCCAACAATATCAAACAGCCCCCTGATCGCAGGCATGGGGCAAAGACCTGTTCCTCCTCTGCTAAAGGCTGAAGTCACTGATGCTGGTAGGAACTTCAGGCACCACCTTTTCAAGTGGACTTTTTCAAGAGCCATATGGCCTTGCCTGAGACACATTACTCCAGTTTAGGATTGACGAGGCCAAACTAGCTAAGTGAGGTTCAGGTAACTGCGATGGTCTCTGATCAGGATTATCCACCAGCTGATATAAGGTATCCGATGCCTCTGGTTCACTTAGGGTTTGCAGCCCAGAAGCAAACAGAAAACACAGCGGCAGATTCTCCCTTGACAGAGGCCCACCAGTGCAGCAAGTCCAGGATCCATAATCACGCTCAAATTCATAAACAAGTCTAGTAGGTATAAATGGTCAGCACCAAGACCCTGTGAAGTTGACCATTCCAGAGCAGGGTTGAAAAAAAAAAGAAAAAAGTGGCCATAGATGACCAGATCAGTAGACGATACTGAACTGGCAGCCCTCCCCTTCCGTTCCCTTACAAAAGAGAATATCTTTTTTGAAAGGTACTAATGGCCTGCACCACGATAAGGTTGGGTCAGACATTAGGTGCTAGACCTGGCCGGTTCTGTGCATCATCACTGGGGATTGGTACACAGCTCTCCTTCCAGTTTACGTCTAGCTACCATACTTGGTATAATTTTCCTTTGAGTCTAATGCAAAGGGAATATAGAGTAAAAATAAGAAAAAGTAGTTACCAAAATTAAGTTGGCTGGTACAAGATTGGAGTTCAACATTTGCTGGTTGTTGTTTTCAGCTTGATGATGTTGAAGGTAAATATAAAAGCTTGTCCAAAGCATACCAGTCCATACTGAAAGCACAAATTGTTGTTTGAATGCAGATAAGTTTGATGTTGAAGGCTCTTATGAAGATTGAAGTTGTAGAGAAGATCTTACTTACTGGTTGATTAGAAATGGAATAGCTGCTATTATGGCTATTTTTATAAATCCATACCGGATTTTACAGTCCTTTTCTCGTGTGAGCCACTGCTCATTTATGCTTATAGTGGTAAGAACTTACACCAGTTTGCACGAACACTCAAATTTGCATAAACTATTTTAAAATTCTTAAAAATTCAAGTAAACCTTAAATGCACTGTGCATTTCAAACTTTAAAATACTTAAAAGTTGTAAAAGCTCCATGATATTGAAAAAGGAGCAAGTATTTCACCAATCACCTAGTAGTTGGCATCTTCAGGCTCAGCGCTTCGATGTTTGTGTCATCTGTCTTTATACCCATCTCGCCCATAAGCCATGTGTTCTGACGTGCAGAGGCATACACAATCATGTTAATGCAGCAGGAGATTCCAAGCTGCCAGGAGGGGTGGAATGTTCGTGTTATGCATTTGATTTTGGTGTTTGTGTTTTGCTAATTTTTCGGCATTTAATAATTGGAATTTCGTTTTTGGTGCTGCTATTGGTTTGAAATCAATTTTTATTATTATAAATATATAATTTTAAATTAATATATATTATATATTTTTATATCATAAATCTATTATAAATAGTTCATGAAAGTTGGTGCAAGTTCTTACCACTATAAGCATAAATGAGCAGTGGCTCACACTAGAAAAGGACTGTAAAATCCGGTATGGATTTATAAAAATAGCCATAATAGCAGCTATTTCCATTTCTAATCAACCAGTAAGTAATATCTTCTCTACAACTTCAATCTTCATAAGAGCCTTCAACATCAAACTTATCTGCATTCAAACAACAATTTGTGCTTTCAGTATGGACTGGTATGCTTTGGACAAGATTTTATATTCAACCTTGAACATCATCAAGCTGTTAACAACAACCAGCAAATGTTGAACTCCAACACTGTTGTACCAGCCAATTTAATTTTGGTAACTACTTTTTCTTATCTTTACTCTATATTCCCTTTGCATTAGACGCAAAGGAATATTATACAAGGTAGTGATAATTATTTAACTACCAGCAAAGGAAATGGGTGAAATGCATTGACTATAGCCGTAGGATCTGTCAGCATATGTTAATCACCATTACTAATTTAAGCACACCTCATTCTTGTGAATGAATGTTTTAAAATGATTTTTAATTATTATATAACAGCTTAATCGTGAATTAAATTATTATCTGATAACGTTAATATAATATGTCTGATATAATCTAAAACAGAAAATTTCTTCGACACATCAATAACTGTTAGTGTTTTATCCTTATCTAGTTTATCCAAAAGGTATTGTAATGTTCGTCTTCCGTAACAAGTTTTAAATGTAGCAATTATATCCTGGTCTAGCAGTTGTATTAAGGATGTCGTATTAGGCGGCAGAAAACAAAATTGCACATTTGAGTGTTCCAATACAGGATGGCCAGGCACATTGTCTATAATCAATAGAACTTTAAATTCGAGATTTCTTTCCTTCAAATAATGTTTAACTTCTGGAACAAATCATTTATGGAACCATTCATTAAAAATTTCGTTTGTAGCCCAGGGTTTTTTGTTTGTTATGCAATACACTGGCAGTTCATTCAAATCTACACCATTCATTGACCGTGGTCTTAGGGATCGATTGATGAGTAGCAGTTTTATCATACAATCTCCTGAAGCATTGCTGCAAAATAGAAAGATCACACGATCCTTAACTGCTTTAAAGCCACCAAGAGTTTTTTTGTGATATTGCTATGTAGGTTCTACTTGGCAATTTTCCCCAAAAAAGACCAGTTTCATCTGCATTCCAAACTTGATCAGGAATGTACCCACCATCTTTAATGATTTGGGCCAATTTTGGACAAAATTCTTTAACAGCCAGCTCTCTGCATATGCAACCTTTTATCTTTACATTATGAAATGTGTGTCTTTGAAGAAATCCTGCAAGTCAACCTGTACTTTCAGAAAAATCATAATTTTTGTTAATTGAGCTGATGTGGTCAGTTCCATTTCTTGTATCTGCCTATATATTCGTAATGCCATCTGTTAAATGGTATTTCCGTCTAGAGGTATTCTTTTTTGCTAGTTATCTTCTATCCATATTACTAGTGCCTTTTCCATCTTCACTTTTACAATCTCTCTCACAATCACTTCACTTTACAAATCATGATGATGACTTAGAGCTCAATTTTGTTCCAGAAACCACAGATTTTCTAATAGCATCTTCATTTTTCTTGATTGTTCTTATGGTAGCTTCGTTCAAACCAAATATTTAACTATGGATGTTGAACCTTCTCCAGTTGCAAGACGATCTAAAATTTGGATCTTAGTATCCAAAGAGGTAGCTTTCCTTTTCTGCTTTTGTATATTAAATTATCTGACATCATGGTAAGGCTTATGAAAAATATTTGAATTGTAGTTAATAAATCAGATGACAAAAAATTGTAAATTACCTATCAGCAAAATTTAATAAATTTATATTATGCACACAAAATTTCAAAACAAATTTTTTTTCGATTTCTTCTATTAAACACTTCTAACTTTAAACACAAAATGAGAAACCAAGACTAACGTAAGTACTGAAGATAAAATTGAGGGGAATTCCCGGAACTCAATGTTGCCACTTTACTCCAAATGAAGTAGGTTTTATATGATTTTTCCATAAAATAGAATAAAAAATGTTGTGTAGTTAGTTAGTGTAGCTTTTATTTTGGGGATTTTAGTGCACAAAATGTGTATCTATAGTACATTTTCAAAGTTAAAACTACCTCGAAAAATGTGACCATAAAAGCAGCATCTTTGTTATAAATGTAAATTATAGGAATTTTTTTCTTGAATAGGAATATTTTTTCAGAATTAAATTCAAATGGAGTTTTTTTTTTTTAAAAAAGGCACCATTTGAACTGTGTTAGATCAAAGAAAATCGTGTAAAAAGAAAATAGAATTTTTTTTCTAAACCGCATTAAATCAAAATTGTGAAAGAAAAAAAAATCCGTGTAAAAACAGAATTGTGTGTATAGGAAAAATTTATTGTACATATGAAGAACTTATAAATATAAAATAAGATATAAAAAATTAAAAATCTAATATGCTATGACACAAATTATAATTAGATAAAAAAGTTAAATAATTTAACATTTTAGTCAAGCTTCTGTTGCATCAGCAGTCACACGCACTGGCACGTGAGCAACCAATGACATACTATGAGATGTACAAAAAAAGTCGCATCAATTCGAGAAGCCACCTGAGGTGGGTCCGAGCAGGACAAGGGAGAAATGTGTAGTGAAGCTGATGACTGTTTAAGATTTTGAATTTGATATAAAAGTAAGTTCTGACAAAAGTCTGTACACTGTTGTATCACATTTTCGATTATTATGTGTTATCATTATGTCCAAATATGGTAATTGTTGGTTGGTTTCATTATCATATATGAACTTTATGATGGGTAAGATACTAAAGATGTCTTAAAGTTTATATAATTCCTCTTGGCCATGGTCCCAGAATATTAAAATATTGCCTAGGTAATGTAGGTATAATATCAGTTTTAATTTATTTTTATTATTATAGATTAGCTAGAGCTGTTTTTTCGACATCTCATTACTGCATCAGCTGTTAGTCCAGAGTTCATGGGAACCCATATTTTGAGCAAACATTCTACTATTTTTTTAAAACCTTTCTTCCCACATACTAAATATGCCAACTAAATGCTTGCCACCTACTAAATACACAGCACAAGATGTCATTAGAACCATCCTAAACACCCATATAGCCTTGAGCACAACAATGCATTCTTTTGATGCCATTTCAATATACCCTAGCACACCAGTGTTGGATGCAGCAATGTGACTGAAAACAACATGGTCACAGGATGCCAGACACACAGCTCAAGAGTACTTTAGTGTACATGAGGCCCTGAACTTGGTGACCTCATCCAACTAGTTTGTAGTAAGTGGAGAAACATGGGTTCAGATCGAGGGGGTACCACGGGCTCCCCTCTTTCCAGACTAATAACTGACACAGTATTACATGGTACTACTACATGTAAAATTTGATTATAAACCTTCAAAAAGAAGAACTATGCATCACTGATCTGATTCCACTGGCATGGAACTTGCTTTTACACAATTTCTGGCTTAAGTTATAAGAGCACTACTAGAGGGACCACATTATATCAACCACAGCTGTCAAGGAATTGATAGCATTTGAAGATGTTGGCAAAGCAGATTGACGAAATGCCAATGTCTATCAGCAGAAGATTATCTTTTACCATCGGATATCAACTGGTTTAAAGCTTACAGGAAAACTTCACTATGGCAGAGCCCCATGGCAAGACATCCTACTGCATGCAGTGAGGCTCCATGCATTTAACAAATGAACATTTAGTGCATCAGCAGACAGTGACAACTACCACATGGCAATGCTATTGGACCAGTGAACTGCCAACTGCTAGAACATCACAGCAACAGAGTATCAGCATCACTAACTACAGTGAGTGTACAGACAAGGATTACTCCCCTATAGTGGTAAATATAACAACAAAGCTTTTAACTGCATGATATTTAAAAGAATTGTTTTAGCATCTCAAGCTGCAACACAGGAGACATTAATTGTTGGAACAGTGAAATTGTGAAAATAAATCATTTATTAAAAGTAGAGTTTGTTAAACTGAAACATATTTTAGATTTAGAATGGGGGAGAGCAGGTATTTGATCCTCAATACAACAGAGAAACCATTAGTAAACATCTAACAATCAATCAGGATACAAAAATCATTTAAGTATACCAGTAACATGTATGTGCAACATTACTAATGAAAATAAACCTTAATTCTTATATAGGTTGTTCTTAGTAAATGCAAATGCACTAATCACAACCTCTTTTCAAGTTCAGAATCTTTGATAAGTTATTTATTATTCAACTAAAAATAATTTAAAATTCTCTGTCATTGAGCAATAAAATTTTAGAGTTTATCCTTCAAATTATTTGAATGCTAAAAGTTCTTAGGAGAAAACTCAGAAGCTTTTCGGAGCAAGGACAGTGCTCCGTCTTCAGTGAAGTGATGCTATGTAGTAACTTTAGGTCTGTTTAGACAAAGAGCTTCTTTCCACATGTCGTGAAGGACGATTCCAGTGTCTTGGTTGCAGGTTGGGATGGACGAGGTCATTATTTCAATAGCCTCGCGGACTATGGTTCCGTAGAAGGTGGACGCATGCGCAAACAGTGTGGTGTGCTCCCAGTCTATTGTTGCCGTGTGTCATACTGCTAGCTCGGAGGAGGCGATCATTAGCTTCTTTTTGGTTGACACCAGCTTGGTGCTCTGCGAACCTTTCTTGTAAAGAGCATACGTTTTGCCGATGTAGTATACAACGGAATTATCTGGCAAATGCAGGGGAAATCGGTATATGCCCGATTTTTAAAGTAGGCTTAATTTGTCCCTGGCCCTTTTGATAAATTTCTTCAAATTTGGAGCTGGACTGAAAACAATTTTGATATTTTGGGCTCTGAGTAATTTGTGGACTGATTCACATAGGACAGGAATGTAAGAAATAGGTCCAGTGAAAGTTGTATGTTCGGGGTCGGTGATTGGGAGGAGAGCCAAATCTCTTCTGTTTTTGTTTCTATATTTACTGATTAATTTTTCTATTGTTGTTGAGTTGCCTCCATGGGAAGCAGCAATGGAATGGATGTTTTGAATTTCTTTTTCAAGCAGCTGCTCATTTGAAGGCACGGCGAAAGTCCTATGTGTGACGGAATGGAAAGCTGCACCCCATGGGCATACAAAATTGCAGTCTTCCGTTCCCTCACATGTAGGACTTTCACTGTGTCTTCAAATGAGCAGCTGCTTGAAAAAGAAATTCAAAACATCCATTCCATTGCTGCTTCCCATGGATGCAACTCAACAACAATAGACAAATTAATCAGTAAATATAGAAACAAAAACAGAAGAGATTTGGCTATCCTCCCAATCACCGACCCCGAACATACAACTTTCACTGGACCTATTTCTTACATTCCTGTCCTATGTGAATCAGTCCACAAATTACTCGGAGCCCAAAATATCAAAATTGTTTTCAGCCCAGCTCCAAATTTGAAGAAATTAATCGAAAGGGCCAGGGACAAATTAAGCCTACTTCAAAAATCGGGCATATACCGATTTCCCCTGCATTTGCCAGATAATTCCGTTGTATACTACATCGGCAAAACATACACTCTTTACAAGAAAGGTTCGCAGAGCACCAAGCTGGTGTCAGCCAAAAAGAAGCTAATGATCGCCACCTCCGAGCTAGCAGTATGACACACAGCAACAATAGACTGGGAGCACACCACACTGTTTGCGCATGCGTCCACCTTCTACGGAACCATAGTCCGCGAGGCTATTGAAATAATGATCTCGTCCATCCCAACCTGCAACAGAGACACTGGAATCTCCCTTCATCGGAGCGCTGTCCTTGCTCCGAAAAGCTTCCGAGTTTTTTCCTAAGAACTTTTAACATGCAAATAATTTGAGGGATAAACTCTAAAATTTTATTGCTCAATGACAGAGAATTTTAAATTATTTTTAATTAATTTCTGAGCAAGAAGGTCTTTTTAATTGTATTATTCAACTGGTCTTCCACAAAATGTCATCTCTATCATTTAATGATTAGTAACCAGGACTATAAAATCAAGTCTTAAACTGGAAAAACAACAATTTGTTAATAAATCTGAAATTCTGTTGCCATTTTTCATGTAAGTAGGTAAATGTTTTGTATGGCAGAATGACATCACATGCAATTTAAGTCTCTGTAAACTGCAGAAGGCAAACAAATATACTGATTTCATAAATATCTACCTACTATCAACAACTCTTAAATACAAAAACAATTTTTCTATTTCTTTTTTTCTTGAATAAGGATTAAGATCCACATGTAGAGTGCCACTTAAAAGTATGTCAGCATTAATGTTGCAGATAAAATACATATGATAAAACATTATGTACATTTACAAGTCATAAAAATGATATAATTACCTTCCAGGTTAAGGTTTTTTGCTTCTGCCAAAGATTTCAGATGAAATAATGGATCAATCTTGATACTTTGTATTCTTGTAGGCAAGCACAAGGCTCGTTTTGTAGTTCCCAAAATAGAAAACTGAAGCATATTATCTAAGAATACCACCCATTCTCCTGTCCATTTCAAAAGACCACTTTTCCCTGTTCAGAAAGTAAAAATTTAACAGTAACTGTATATAATAAATAAGAGGAAAAAGTTGGCTTCATTGTACACTACTGTAGAGATATTTATTACATTCCTTCCTGGTATTATTAGGTATAAAATTATAATACAAAGATAAATATTTTCTTTATGCCAGCAATGAAACTGCAGTGCACAAAATATAACAAACATGTACATATATCAGAGATATACATATATCAGAGTATATATATTAAATAGTTCAATACATATTTTCAGTATAAGTTTAAGGTGCCATTCAAAATCAAACACAATCATGCAAATATATCATTTATTAACTGGCTGTCTTTGTTGTTAAGTAATATCAATTTCTAACAATTAAGACATAAAATACACTCATCAAAAAATTGCCCTACCCAGGAGTTGGGTTATTTTATTTCTGAGCAGCACGTTTTTGCACACAATGGACTAAATGGCCAGGTCACATGGACACCGAGACATGGAGAAGAGGACCCACTGGACAGCTGTTAAGAGATAGATGTTAAGGGCAGCCTCCCATCAAGGCCATCCAGAGTGTTCTTTAATGTGCACAGGATATGGCTCTCCCACACAGAGGGTCACAGTTTAATGTCCTATCCCCTACTGACTGAGGGCAGGGTGGGATGTTTTACTGATTGGCATTTTTTCTGCACACAGTGGCCTAAAGGGCCAGGTCACAAGGACCCTGAGGGCTCAGAGAAGGTGGGGGGAGAGGACTCATTGAAACAGTTGTTGGGAACTAGATAGTAGTCTCTTGTCAGTGTGTTCTTTAATGTGCACAATATGGCTCTCCCTCACATGGGGCCATGGCTTAATGTCTCTCTGATGGATGGTGGCCTTCCCAAGCCCATCGGCATTACTTATGGATACGTTTTCGTTTATCTGATCCCTTACTGACTGTAGGCAAGGTGAAGATTTTGTGGGGATAAATCTCAATGCTGGCCCAGCTGGAACTCAAACCTGGGAATTGCAGATTACAAGTCTGAAATGCTACTGAGTCCCTCCACCCTGGTGACTGGATATAGGATGATGATGAAATTGCCTCAGTGGGGTTTCAAGCCCTTTATCACTATGCCAAAGAGATTTAACTACTCCATGACTACATGTATGTACATGCGACTACACGAGGGAAATCTCCTTTTAAAGAAATGATTAATTCATGAATTTACATTAATTAGTTAAGAAAAATTTCCTCTCCCCCCAAAACAGACTTCAGTGAAGTCACTCTGAGGATATTAGAATTTTTTTTAACTTTAGTGCATTTTATCTTTCGTCAGGAAGATCCTCAAAGTATAACAGCCAAACAGATGGTGTGCACTGCAAATAAAAAAAAACTATCATGAATAATACAGTCACCTTGTACAATACTATGGCCCTTTGTTCCATCAATTTTTTATATTTCTTTTATGAAAACAAATACTGCTGTTTTTCTACATTTTTCACATTCTCTGTAAGCCAAAAATATTTTTCTGCTGATCACCATTTGAGTAGTCCTGCAACAGAGAATATGAAAACATACTGCTGTTTTTCTACATTTTTCACATTCTCTGTAAGCCAAAAATATTTTTCTGCTGATCACCATTTGAGTAGTCCTGCAACAGAGAATATGAAAACATACTGCTGTTTTTCTACATTTTTCACATTCTCTGTAAGCCAAAAATATTTTTCTGCTGATCACCATTTGAGTAGTCCTGCAACAGAGAATATTATAATATTTTTGTAATATGCTTACCTTCAAGATCAGATTCTATCACACCTTGGAAAGATGAACCATATTCATAACCTCTAAGTCTCAATTCTTTATATATGTCAGTTCCTTTCAATTTTATAAATGATTGATCATCTTTTTGATTATTATTAGCAAGATTATTGTTTGTTTCAATAGATGCATAGATATGACCTGTGGCAACAGGAGTACCAGCTTCAGATATTTCAAAGTCACCTCCAGCACTCATAATGCCAATAAGGAAACGTGTTATACCTGCAAATAAATTTGTTGTTCTATAGTACATTTAACTTTAAAATTTTATTAAGACATGCTTTTAATAAAATAAACTACTTTGTATTATATATACAATACTTAAGACATATAACTCAATTTTTATAACTAGCATAAAATTGTCCAATTCTAATACTTTCAACTACAAATCGTTCAATAGTCATCTTGTGATTTAAGGTATATGACCTTAAATTAGAAGATGACTATTGAGCAAATATTGCAAACAATGTGTTTATGCTAGAAATTTTAATGGTGGAATGTCAAGGTCACAAGATTTCCATTGGTCAAAATAAGTTGATCCCATACCTCCTGGATGGGAGGGGAAAATGCAACTTTTTTGTTTTAAGAGATAAACGGAAAATTCTATTTTAGTCCGATTGGTATTAATTAAACATAATTTACAATTTTCAAATCCTTAAGAAGTCTTAATTTACATCATTAGAGGTCACTAAATATGGAAAAGGCAAAACATTTAATCAATATTGCAGATGATCAGTTTATGGTATAAACTTGAAATTTCAGTGGTAGGGTTTTAAGAGATATTCCACTGACAGCAACAATTTGCTCTCTTTTCTAAGAGGAGTGTGAGAAAAGAAACACTTTTTATGTTTTAAAAGTAAAAATAAAACACTGCTATTTGCATTTTCCCCAATCATCCATTATTTTGTGTAAAATTGTTAAGGAGTGAAAAAGTGGGCAAACAAAAAACTTCCTTCTCTTTGAAAACAAGATAGCTGACACTCAGATATATACTAGAGACACTCACATATATACTAGAGGCAATATGGACTTTTCTAGCTGCATGTATTTTAGTTGAACACGGCTACTAGACTGGAATAGTGGTCTATATTGTGCAAACACTGACATGCTTATACATAACCATTACATGAAAATGCTCCTGGCTTCTATGGAAATGTGTTCTGTTTCTGTATGACAATGGACATCCACACTCTGCCTTAGCAACTAACAACTTTTATGGCATTTTCAGTGAGAGATAATAGAACATCCTGGATATAGCCTTGATCTGGCATCTAGAGATTACTATCTTTCCATTAGTGAAAGAAGATCATAAAGGCCACAAGTTTCAAAGTGATGATGCTGTGAAACAGTGGCTTTAAAAAAACTTCTACTGGAAAAGAACAGAAAAATTAATCTTGATCATTAAATAGGTCTGGGTGCACAGTTTGATGTGAAAGACTTCCCCATCCCACAGAGTGAAATGCTTTAGGAAAGGGAAACAGTGAGGCATGGTGGAAGTGGCTCAGCTATTCTCTAGACAAGCTATTGATACTGATGTTAATGTCACTGAGGTATTTGTTGCATGGGGTTTATGGTGCAAGAGCAATTGGTTGGTTGGTTTAGGTTTAATGGCGCATTAGCATCTAAGGCTATAATGAACCAAACATATGTCCAAATAAAAGTCATTGAACCCTCAAACAAGTATTAAAAATAAACTACAAACTCCTACACTAATTCTAAAACAATAATAGGAAACATAGTCGACAACAAGAAACAAATGTATAAATATGTTATAAATATAAAAGTGTAATATAAAGGTGTAAGCGACCCGAGTTAAACATATAGAAAAATAAACATTGGAGTAAAACTATAGCCGAGTAAAATATCCGGTATATTGTAAAAATTTAAATACAGAGCTAAAGCAACAATGATCAGATAACAGATGTCCGAGTGTAAGGGGCTTGGACATAAATTTATGAAAATTAAAAAACACAAGTCTTTCAAAGTTAAAAGAGGGACATGAGATTATAAAATATGTTTGATTGTTATAATGGTGTCACAAAACTCACACTTAGTTTCATCATCCACCCGTAGAATAAAATGAATGAGTAATAAATGAATGACCAAAGTGGAGCCAAGCAAGTAAAACTTCCTCCTTATGATTCTTGTGGTAACATGACTGCCATGGTTTGATGATAGGTTTGATCTCAAAGAGTTTGTTCGTAAACTGTTCTGACCAAGATCTCTGCCACTCTGACCAGAGCTCAATCGTAAAATGCTTCCAGAAATCCAGATATGGAACCAACAATGGAGAGCTGGACAGGGAAATGGCTGACTTGGCAGCAGCATCTGCCAAATCGTTGCCCCTGATTCCGATGTGACCGGGCACCCAACAGAAATGGATGGTGGAAATGGATGGTGGTTTTGGCTACCTGACGATGTAGCTGCTGGTGGATCTTAGAAAGAACTGGGTGAGGCCAATGCCTCACTGAGATCAAAGCCTGTAGAGAGCTAAGTGAGTCAGTGTAAAGCACACACACCGACATTGATGCTTAGCCACCATGTGGTCCAAGGTGAGACTGATAGCGTGCAACTCTGCTGTGAAGATGGAACACTGCAGTGGTATCTGGTCTGCAATGCTTACATCACAGAAGACCATGGCCAATCCCACTGACGTGCTGGACTTCAAGCCATCTGTGAAGACAGGCAAGAAGTCTGGGTACTCAGCACGATGGCTAGCAAAGAGTTGCCAGCACATACAGTCGGGTGTAAAGACCGTCCAGCACAGGGGGGGGGGAATCACAGGATGGGGAAACAGTGAGCCACAGTGTACTGTGGCTCACTGTTTCCCCATCCTGTCGGCTGTTTGACTGTTTCCCCATCCTGTCGGCTGTTGACTGTGCGACGCTATCAAGACTGGTGCTGATGTCTCTGAGGTAGCCTCAGACTTGCAAACCAAATGAATGAATGGCAGTCAGCCGATTAGTTAAAGCATTTTCCACTTTGGACTGAAAACATAGTCCCAAATGGGATGGCCTGGGTTTGGTTTGGGTTGTTTTACCTCTGAGCAGCACTATTTTTGCACATCATGGGCTAAATGGCCAGGTCACAAGAACCCCGAAGACTCAGAGTAGGTTGGGGGAGGGAACCCGCTGGAACAGCTGTTGGGAGACAGATGGTAGTTTCCCGTCAAGGCCATCCAGCGTGTTCTTTAATGCACACAGGGTATGGCTCTCCCGCATACGGGGCTACAGCTTAATGTCCCATCCAACGGACGGAAGCCTTTCCAAGCCCATTGGTGTCCGCTACTGACCATGGGAAGGGTGGGGAGTTTTGCAGAGATAAATCTCAACACTGACCCAGCTGAGGATGGCCTGGTAGGGATCACAATTTATATGCATATTGTAGGGGCAACTGCTGACAGCGAAGAGCTAAAGCTGGTTCGTCAGACTCAACGTAGAGACTCTGGACCAGTGGGGTGCAGAAGGCTCCTGTGCAAACACAGAGGGCCTGATGACGGAGGAGATGCAGCACCTTCACCACCGAATCCCGGGCAAAGTCGTATACCTGGGATCCGTAGTCCAGTTTCGACTGGACAAGTGCACGGTACAGGCAGAGAGGATCTTGATGATGTTCAATGCCTACATGCACTTAAATCTGAGATGATGCATGTGTGGTAAAAAGGTCAATTGCAAATCGAAGATGAGACCGAGAAACTTGGTCTCTGTCACAACTGGAATGATGTTACTCCCGAGCTGCAGCTTAGGGTCCAGATGAAAATTCCGCTTACAGAAAAAGTACACGCAAGTAGTCTTCTATGGGTAGAACTGAAACACGTTTGCCATCGCCCAAACCAAAAGATTCTTCGGGCAATTTGCAGCTGGGCAATTGCCTCATGTTGGCAGTTGCCTCATGCTGGACGAAGAGCAAAAGATGATAAAGTCATCAACATAGAGGGCATTGCCTACTGATGGAGGAAGTTGTCTAGTAATAGAATTAATCTTGACAACGAAAAGCATAACACTCAGGGGATACGGCCGCGATAGAGTGTTGCCGACACATACACAAAAAGAACGTGCCGATAAGAAGTTGGAGATGAAGATCGACAAGTGACCTCTCATGCCGAAGCTATGGAGGTCATGAAGAATGCCGAATCTCCAAGCCATGTTGTAAGTTTTTTGATGTCGAAGAAAATTGACACTAGGTGCTCTCTACATACAAATGAATTTCTGATAGCCAATTCGAGGTGTATCAGATGGTCAAGAGTTGACCGTTGCCTGTGAAAGCACCACTGGGTGTTGGAAAGAAGGTTGTTTTTCACAAACAGTATGTTTCCATTATTTTGATAAACCCCTGTATATGTGCTTAAGAATTAAAGTGTTTGGCAATAAATGATTACTTGCATGCATCAAGTTAAATCATGGTGTGAAAAAGACTTAAAATTTTTTAAGCTTATCATCATGGCTTTGTATGCCTCTTTTAGTAGCATAATTATCAAGTCATAATATAGTGGTTACAAAGTAAAATTATTGCAATTTGTCCCTAAAGTCACACTTATTGAAGTCTTGAACTTTGCTTCTGAAGTTGCATCCACTGGACTCTATCCATGCACATACATTGCATGCCCTCACATTGTGAATACATCTGTCTTGTAGCATGAGCTACTGCCTGCTCTAGCATCTCTAATTCTCAAACTCGATGAAATATTTGCAATGCTCCTTAAACATAAGCTAATGACTGCTCCACTTCTTGGCTTCTCAAGATCACCAAGTTGAGCTTAAAAGTATTATTAGTCTACTATTGCATGTTCATTGTACTGCCACTAGTTGTTACTGCTGCATTGTCCAGCTCATACCACATTCAAATGGGAAGTCTTAGAGCATTTAAACTAATTTTGAAGAAAATTAATACACATTGTTCTATTGTTCTCTTGCATATTAATGACATGATGTACATACATTCCTTTGCACCGTGATTCCATATCTTTATCTGAATAGCATTCATCTGTAACTCCAGCTCTCTAGAATTTGGGCAGTACACAGTTTGAACTTAGTTATCTGAGAATGTATGGATATACCAAATGAGGATGTTTTTAAATACACCTACATAATTCATGGACAGCATTTGCAAACAAATTAGTTGTTTGGGTGATTTAAAAACAGCTAGCTGTACAACTAATAACCAATTAGTGACAAGTGGAAGTGGTATATTCTACTGTAAACACTACATATCATTATCACTATATGCACAGTGTGATGATATGTAGAACAAGTCATTTTCACTTGTAGGTTAGAAAGATACAAGTTTTCCATTTGTTCAACAGGTAGTTTTGATAATACAAATCTTAATATCATAATGTTACAAAAAGTTTTAGCAAATAAGGGAATTCATTCAGTTAATATAGAAAAAGTAGTTAAACACGTTTAGGTTCAGTCCCAAGCTTCCATATAAATAGTAGACTATCAAGAAAACAGTGACTGCGTTACAGGATACATACTACCTATAGGTTTGTTTGCCTTTTTTTTTCAAGTTCAGTATGATGCTAATAAGTAGTATTGCCTTTTTAATAACTGCCATCTACATTCATTAACATAGGAATGTATTAAGGAAATATACGTACAGATAACTCTTATGAAATTTTTACAGAGGAACAAGAATTTATTTACAATTTAGGAGTAGTCACTTATCATAAAGATTTTCTCTAAACCCATGTTGTCATTTTAATTTCGTAATTAACTAGTAGAGCTTCCAATATTTACTTTAGTATTTTTTTACCTGTTTTGGAGAGGACTGTAGCTCTGTGTATTTTCACATTTTCAAACACCACAGGCATAGAAGAAAATTCTTTTCCTTTCATTTCAGCTAAAGCTTTCCAGGCAAGTAATAAATATCCGGTGGCTGGATATAATACACGCCCATCTATGCAGTGTCCTTGAAGAAAGAAATCTGGTGAATCTTCAGATGTAATGTCTACTTCAATGATCATTTCAGAATGAGGGTTGCTTATTCCAAACTTGGCAACACTCCAGCTTTCTGAATGATCCCATCTAATAAGAGGAGCTATCATAGGAGTTCCTTGAGGCACTGGAAAGTTTACTGCTGGATAGAGCTTTTCAATATCTGGATTTAAGCCTGAACAATATAATCTACAAAAGGAAATCATTTTTATAATGTAGTTTCAAGTACCATAAAATAAATCACATAACTACATGCTTCATTTTATAGGTAGAAGATAAACTTTAATTTTTTACAACTTACCTTCCAATATTAGACAATAAATGTGACATGTTATCTACATTTTTTTTCATTAGTCCCAGGTATTCTGCTTTGGGGCCAATTACTCTCTTCAATATTGCCTGCAGTAGATGGTGAGGAGCAATTTCTATTACAATGGCATCTGGTGGCACATGATGCAGTGCTTCATGGAAAAGAACAGGTGAAACAAGATTATGTACAAAATATGATGCACTTGCCATCTTAGCCAAAGACTCATTCCATTTCTCCTCTGGAACTGAAGAACTCACCCAACGGGAAGTTCTTTGCTTTGGGTTTGGAATCACCTAATTAAAAAATAAGATTTAAAGCTATTAAACACTTAAATCTATGTTAAAATAAAGAAAATTTTATATACTGATATCACTGTAAAAATTTAAAGCACAATTTAATAAATAGCAACTATTCCAACTGAGAATTTTACAACATTAAGTATGCAAAATTATTTTTAAAAAAAATACCATGATGGAGAGGTCAGCAGGTAATGCACATATATTACCATTAATTTATGTGCATACCTGCTGACCATGCATTCATAAGAAAAGCAGAAGGACCATTTAACTATGCAGTTATGTTAGTATGATGACATAGGAAATGGTTTCACTACTGTGAAGAGAGAAAGTACAATTCATTTGTTAAGAATAATGTTTCCAACAGTCCTTAGGAGGTTGGGTTGTTTTACCTCTGATCAGCACTTTTTTGCACACCATGGGCTAAATGGCCAGGTCACATGGACCCCAAAGGCTCAGCTTTTGGGAGACAGATGGTAGCTTCCCGTCAAAGCCATCCAGCATGTTCTTTTTCATGTACGAGGTATGGCTCTCCCGCACATGGAGCCATGGCTTAACATCCCATCTGACGGATGTCAGCCTTTCCAAGTCCTTCGGTGTCCCCTACTGACCGTGGGCAGGGTAGTGAATTTTTCGGAGATAAATCTCAACACTGACCCAGCTGGGACTCAAACCTGGGAACTACAGATTACAAGCCTGGCGGGCTACCGACTGAGCCGCCCCATCCTTAGAAGGAAGACTATGGATCACAACAGTCTGTCAATGAAAGCAGTCCATAAAATGACGACTGTTAAGCCAGGCAGAAGCTCTTAACCTTCTCAATACCAGGACCCAATTAATCAGTTTTGAAAAATCACTAAAAATGAACTTGCAATGTGTTTTTTTTTATGCTTACCTAAAAAATTTTTCTCCTTTTAATTTTTATACTTTTTTTTTAGAATTAAATGTTTTCCTTTAATATGTAATGTGAACTACTTCATTTATTAGCTGTTTCAAAATAAGGCTTAGAAGCTGAGTTGCATTTTTAGAGAAAAAAACTTGGCACTGTAAAGGTTAAGGAAGCTGCATTGTATCTCTCAACCTTTGTGAAGGTGATTATCCAGTGGGCAACAAGTACTGGGATTACTGGGCAGGTGAACTGAAGAGTACCAGATACATCAGCTAGAATCCAAAATTATTTCATTATTACAAGTTGGGTTTTACCTCTCAACAGCACTTTTTTGCACATAATAAGCTAAATGACCAAGTCAAAAAGACCCCAAGGCTCAGCCCTGGGTGTGGGATCAATTGGACAGCTGTTAGGAGACAGATGGAAGGTTCATAAGACCATCTCTAGGTGTTTTTTTTTTTAATATGCTCAGGCAGAACCAGTTGCAGAAAAAATATATGGGGGAGGTAATGCAATCGAGCAGAAAAAAAGTTAAAGGTGTGTGTAATGGGTTCATTCACTTTTAGATTCCTTAACTGATTTATTTATATCACAATTATAATTTGGGGTCATTTTATTTTTTGAACCATCAACTATTCTCCTTTCCATTAGCTCAAGTTGTGATTGACAATTCATTTTGAGTGATAGCAGCTAAACACAGGTATCAAAGTCACAAGCACTTGCAGCATCAGTGATACATGATTACTTATGCAAATGCGGATCACCGACATGTTTGCAGACAGGTAAGCATTTGCCTTAAAGCCAGTGTGAGACTAGTTGAAGTTAAAGTTGGGAGTTTGAGTTATTTCACCTCTGAGCAGCACTTTTTTGAACACAATGGGCTAAATGGCTAGATTACAAGAACCCCACAGACTCTGAGAAGGTTGGGGAGAGGGGATCCACTAGATAGCTGTTAGGAGACAGATGGTGGCCTCCCATCAAGACAATCCAGTGTGTTCTTTAATGTGCACAGGACCATGGCTTAACATCCTATCAAATGGAAAGCAGCCTTTCCAAACCTATTGGTGTCCTCTGACTGTGGGCAGGGTGGGGAAGGGAGATTGCAGAGATAATAAACTGAACTTGAAAAAAAAATGCCCAGCTGTGACTCAAACTGGGAACTCAAATTATGAGCCTGCCATGCTACCAGCTGAGCCACCCTAGAGTTGGGAGTTTGGTTGTGTGGACTTAGGAGAGGTGTAGAAGTTGTAGAAGAGCAGACTTTTGTGAGGTGAGGAGCTCACTCTTTTTGTAATTTGATCTGTGTGTATATATTTGGGAATTAAAAATCAATAATTATTTTATTTTTATTGCTTTTGACTTTAATTTTCTTATCTTGAGCAGAGAGCAGATTTACTTTAGTTGAACTTTATATTGGACTAGTTCAAGAGTTTCAGTAAAATTTTGCCATTCACGTTCCAGAACTAAAGGACCCTAAATTTTTGGCAGGTTGATTATGTTAATTATTGCCTGCAGATGAAATCCTGGGTATCCAGCAGTAAAGATCTTAATATTTAGGAGCATTTGCAGGGAGGACAAGATACTGGATTTTCACTGCAGTATAACATTTTCTCATCTGTTTTAGAATTCTTCAAGCATTTCTTGAAAAACACATGAAGCATGCAAGTTAATTTTTATTTTTATTTTTTGCCTCCATAACCTTGATGTATTATAAATTTAAGACCAGGATTCACTTACTTGTGAGTAACTTTCCTAATATTTTTTTTTATGCAATTGGCTGGTACTTGGCTGCTGATCTAAGGACCCCTGAAATGGGGTCATCTTCCAAGGAGGTTGCAGCTATCTTGGAACTTTCTTTTGTAGTAGTTGTTGCTAGATTATAGGTAAAGAAAAACCAAGCATATCATTCATGGCACCATCTGCTGATTATATTAATAATCCTTTTGCTTTTCTTATGAATGCATTTTTTTCTCTTTTAATTATTTTGTTCCAGTCTATTTTATAATTAGTTTTTTCTATGTGTCTGTCCAGTCCTGTTGTCTTTTTTTGACTGGACAGACACAATAATTAAAAGAGAAAAAAATGCATTCATAAGAAAATCAGAAGGATTATTAATACAATCAACAGATGGTGCCATGAACGATATGCTTGATTATTGGTTACCTATAATCTGGCAACCACTACTACAAAAGAAAGTTACCTCCTCGGAAGATGACCCAGTCGGGGGTCAAAATATTAGGAGAGTTACTCACAAGTAATTCAATCCTGGTCTTAAGTTTATAATACCCTAACTATTTTAAGACAGCCATGAATACAATTATCCCATAATCTTTACTAGCAAGGAGTGAGTCATGGCTTGTATCCCATCTGGCTCAAGACAATTTTTCCTCAAAACAAAAAATTAATATCAATGATAGAGTGATATATTCCTTGTCTGTTGAACAAAGACATCAACAATATGCAATTTATTCAATAGTATACTTGGAATATACTTTCCATCTTCATGACATTCTTGTCATCTGCTACTTGGGGTTGTGAGCAGCTGAAACAATGCATGTGACACAGTTATAATTGTGCACTGTAAATAGTAAAGATCATAACATCAATTAAAGATCTTGATTGGCAGCCAGTAGTTCAACAGTCAAAACACTTAATGTGACATCAGGAGGTCATGGGTTTGTATTCCACCCAGCGCAAGACTATTTTTTCTCTAAAAAATTGATATTGACAATAGAGTGATATCTTCCTTGTCTGTTGAACAGAGATGTCGAGAATATTTAATTAATAAATACCCTTATCATTTTGAAGGAGGGGAGGAGGTTCCCTGAGGTGGTTCTCTGAACATACATCCATAGTTTAATGCCATGATATACAGTTATGTAGTAGATTTGCAGTGTCTTATGAACATCAATACTTTGTCAAATGTACAATTATATACTAAAAATGTAACTTGCAAACTTCATTTGCATTTTTAGTTATTATATACTTACAGACACAATTTAAGAGTGTTTTATTAACAAAACTGTGTGGGACTAAAAAAATACACTTCTCTTAAAATATCTAGTAAAACATAAAAATGCACATACTGGTGATAAAAATGACTGATCAGCTAAAAGGTATCCAAGTGTAAGGGGCTCAACAAACTGGTAAACTACAGATTACAAAACTAACAGGAATAGAGAAACATGGATAAAAAATGATTTGTGTGCTGTAAAACAAAAATTATCTTCAAAACCACATGCATTATATAACTTGCAGAAATATTTGGTGGTTCCAAATGAAAATTATATACAATCAGGGGCGATATTCAAAATATTTAACAGCGAGTACAGTAATATAAACAAAAACTAAAAAAAAATAGGAGCATATGTGAGTGTGTATATAAGGAATGTACATACAAGAATTTCCCTTTTATTCTCTAAATAAAATACCCCCTCAAGCAGCTGCTTGCCACAGAGGTCTGACAGGAGCCTGTCAGTTTATATGCCATAGTAGGTCTGAGAGGATGGCAGGACCTCAGCAGAAAAACAACACATAACATTGATGCCTTACCTGGGGCTCGAACCCATGTTCCTTAGATCAGCAGCCAAGTGCCCTAACCAAACTAAATTATATATATATATTATAAAACTTCTTACCAAGTGATAGAAGTTGTAGTACTTATAATCATTTCAAAAAAGTTGTAGTTCATCAAATCATTCTAATAATTTCTAAATCATCTGTTGATTTTTAGAAATTGTTGGTGTGATCTTTAGTTTGACAAAGTTGTCATTAGTTAAATGATGTCCTGTCTGAGCCATGATTTGACATAGGGAACCACATCCAACTTACAGTTATTATACTTTTTAACAATTAATAAGGAGGTATTTCAATATTTTATCAGTCGTATGTCCATACCAGTGTGTATCGGCTGAAATAACATAACAAATTATGATTCAACACAGTAAGTTTAATAAAATTTGATTTATTTCCATAATATCCTCCTCCTCCTCCTCCTCCTCCTCAAGCAACCATGGGCTACAGAGGTCCAACCAGACAGTGAAATTTAGTTCTCAAAGCAAGTCTGTCCTGAGCTACATCTACTGCATCTGGCCACTGCACACCAATTCTAATAAGGTCCTGTTTGACATTGTCAGTCCATTGCATCCTAGTTCTCCCCCCCTTTCTGAGGCTTTTGGTCACACTGTTCATAACCCTATTCGCCATCTATAATTATCCATACAGGCAACATGGCCAAACCAACGGAGACTCTCTCTGCACAATATGCTGCTTAACCCATCTAGGGCCTAATCTGTATGTATACGTACAGAGAATCTGATTTGCGAGTGTTGATGACGCATGCATACGGTCTTAGTACAACAAAAATATATCGATTTTTTAAAAATAAAAATTGCCATTATAATTTATATACATATATATATATCTTATTAAAATATATATATAACAGGCTTCAAAAATATATTTTTTTTTAATTTGATGCATATTTTATTAAACTACAATATAAATAATTTTATAAAGCAATCGGATTGCCATTTCTTAGAAGTACTAAACAGTATTGCCAATTTGCTTGTTAACTTTCCTATTTGCTGAAGCAACCTTCTGATTTAAGCTCACAAGTTTGATTTAAACTATTATCAACAAATTTTGCCCTAAATTTTTGAAAATCTAAAAATTAGCAAAAAAAAAAACCCTGCTATTTTTAAAAACCGTAGATTTTGGAAGTAATTACAAAATACGTACCGCCATTTTTTTTTTCCATTTTACACTCTTTTCTGTCAAAAACCTAGTCAGCATTCCCAAGTTATTTTTATTATTTTCCCCAGAATTCTATGCATCTTTTCCGCCTTCAAATCGAAACTAAAAGTAAAAACACTCTTCTTAGAAATTCTGGTTGCACCTTCAGATGCATTTTTTTTACCACGACTCTAAAAAAGTCCTATTAAAATAAAATATATCGCCTTTTTGTTAAATACTTTATTTTCAGAAAATCCAGAATTAAATGCTGATTAATTTGGCATACAACATGCCATAATTCCTTTCATTAGTTATTTGGCAAAAAAGTTATAAAGTTAAAGTTTTTTTGGCTGAGCAATAGGCAGAAAATAGCTTGGCCCCTGGAAAGAAACCTGTTTTTCAGCCTGGGCCCTGGAAGGGTTAAAGGAGGTTGCCAACTCCTTTGCCTAACCTCATCATTAGTTATAAAGTTGAACCACCTAATGCCCAAGATACTGAGTAAGCATCTAGAATCAAAAGCCTCTAATTTCCTGTTATCATGTTTACAAAGTGTCCAAGTTTCATTACCATAACTAACCCTAGAAAGAACCAAACTATTATACAGTCTAATTTTAGTCTTTAGATGTATACGCCTATTTCTCCACACTCTCCATAGATTTTTAAAAGTCCCGGCAGCAATCCGTGTTCGTCTGTTAATCTCATGCCACACATCACCAGTATCTGTTACATAGCTCCCAAGATAATTAAACTGTGACACCTGCTCAAGACTGCCACCATTCAGATTAACTGAATCACAGCCTGCCTGACCAATTTTCATCACTTTAGTTTTCTCTCTGTTTATAATCAAACCTACTCTACTACCAGTTTCATCAACAGCTCGAATGAAAGAGTTCATCTCATCAACATCATTCAGCAAATCATCAGCATAATCTAAATCAGAAATTTTCGTTATCTCCAGCCCATTTGAGGCCAAAACCTTTCCCTTGAAGTGAATTTTGCATAACATAATCAATAACTAAAAAGAAAAGGAGACAAAATGCACCCTTGTCGAACACCAGAAGTAATGCTAAACCAATTGCTACAAACCTTACCAATTCTCACACACGACTCAGTATTATTATAGAGAGCTTTCATTATATTAACTAACTTGTCTGTATACCATATGATCTCTTACAATCAACCACAAATTATGATGATCAACAGAGTCGAAAGCATTGTCTGTTGATGCACTGATTGTTGATCTTCATGTTTTTCAGGATGTCTTGCTATGGGGCTTTCCCATAGTGGTGTTTTAATTGAAGCTTGAACTGGTAGATAGTAAAAGAGCATATTTTGCTCATATGCACATTTGACACATTATGGGTGAACATTATGCATTTCATCAGTCTATTTTGCAGACACCTTCAGATGATGTCAACTCCTTGGCAGATGAGGTTGATGTAGTGTAGTCCCTCCAACAGTGCTCCTATAGGTTAAACCAGAAATTGTGTAATAGTAGGTTCCTAGCAGGTGGAAAACTGGTTAGATCCATGTTGTATATATTTTTTTAAGGTTTATAATTATATTATCCAGGAAGTTGACATTTTGTGGATTGTGATGATAATATTTTAATAATTTGAACTACACAGCAACTTGTTTTTGAATATTAATCCATGATTATGCTGTTTAACTAAAAAAACTTTTGAGAAACTAGCAACTCATATGCACATTTGACACTTATGGGTGAACATTATGCATTTCATCAGTATGAAACTAATACCTTGACTATGTAAAAATAGTGCTAAGTGTAATGTGGAACAAGTTGCTCAAAAGTTTTTTTAAGTTAAACATCATAATTGTGGATGAAATTTTTTAAGCTAATATTTTATAATTAACTTCAGTTGTTAGCAAAATATTTTGAATTATTGCTTATGTTAGAGCTGTATGACCTATTTTTTTCTTAATATCTGTTTCATGTTTAGTAATGCAATTATCGATTGTTCTGTTTGTTTCCCCAACACAATTACTTTTGCAGTAATTACTGTGGGTCTTCAATTCTGATACTATATATTCCCCTGTGGGTTTAGCTTTGTATCTGTTATTAAGTACTTACTTTATTGCATTTGTTATAAATTTAGGTGTGTTCATATTATACTACAAGATATTTAGTGAATGTGAGAGACCTGGTATGTATGGGAAAGCTATAGTATACTTGGGCTTATATGATTCTTGCTATTATAGGTTGAGTGGTGTGTTTGTATTTAATCCAGTATCAATTTTCGTTATGAAAGATATAAATAACAAAATTATTTGTAATAAGTGTTATGTTATTCTGAAACCATTGAGTTTACTTACCTGTAGGAGACCACTTTATATTAATAATTAATGAAGTAACTCGACTTATTTCGAATCAAATTCAAATAAATAGACACTTTAGCGTCGATTTCAATTTTAGAGGAAAAATTGTCTTGAGCCGGGTGGGATACGAACCCACGACCTCCTGATAACATGTCAGGTGCTCTGGTCAAGACAATTTTTCCTCTAAAATTGAAATCGACGCTCAAGTGCCTATTTATTTGAATTTGATCACTTTATATTAAGCTGGGTGGTTTCATTTGGGTGATATTAATTAGGTGTAAAAATTTAGTTTTCTGTGTACTGTTGCATTACATTTTTGATTCTTACGAGTTAATATGTCCAGATATGCTAATTAAACCTATCCTTCAAATCTGTCAAGAAAGGAGATATTACCCTTATTCTAGGCGACTTCAATGCCAAAGTTGGTACTGACTGACCTTTGGGGAGGGGTGATAGGCCCTTTTGGTATTGGTAGCTGCAATGGGCAACGTCTCCTACAGGTAAGTAAACTCAATGGTTTCAAAATAACATAACACTTATTACAAACATGGCAACATACATTAGTACATATGGGTTTCACCAGATGGGCTGCATAAAAATATGATAGATTATACATTAATTAACAGTAAATGGGCTAGTTCTGTTAGGAATACCAGGTCATATAGGAGAGTAGAAATTGGATCTGACCATTATCTTGTTAAAAGTGTCTTGCAACTTAAACTTAAAAAATGTTGTGCAAGTTTAAAAAATTATCTTTAACACTGAAACTCTGAAAGATCCAGTTATAGCTAAAGCTTACCATGATAGGTTACTTAGTCATTATGACAGTCATGGTATGCTTACTACTGAAGTTGAAGAAGAATGAGACCATTTTAAACAGGTTTTTTTGGAAACTAACAGTACTCTTTTAGGAAAAAAGAAGCAGAGGTGGCAGAATTATTTGAGTGATAAGGTACTTGAGCTTTTTTCAGAAAGAATTGCAGGAATGTCCTTAATCAACATCTTACTAATCCTAATAGAAAGCATTACAGAGAGCTTAATTAACGTGTAAAGGATCAGTTAGCTACTGATAACTCACAAAGCCAAGGAAGCAGTTAGACAGCATCACAGCAGATAGCTGTAGATGTACCAGATAGTTAATGTTTTTTGTGGTAGAAAATAGACAGGCAGACAGGGATTGAAGGATAAACAAAGTAAGGTTATAAGGGCAAAGGTGATGATGATTCCATTATGGCTAGATGGACTGAGCATTACAGTGATGTTCTAAACTATGTGGTTAGTTCTATTGCAATTGTTTGTAATAATGATAGATGCATTACAGGCTTTAATGTTGGCCCTATAATACAATCTGAAGTTATTTTAGCTACTTCTCCCCACAGGGGAAGATGAAATTACTACGGAAATGCTTAGAGCTGAGAATGTTTCAGTTACCACTTGGATGACTGAAAATTTCAATATCTTTTATGATAAAGGCATTGTTCCTAAGGATTTTACCAGAGCTATTATATATATTATTTTTAAAAAAAGGTGATCGCATTTCTTTTGATATCTATAGTGGTATCAGCCTACTTTCTGTTCCAGGTAAAGTTCATTGCTTGATTGTAAATAGAATTAAGAATCTGGTTGACAGACAATTGCGTGATGAGCAATGTGGATTCCAAAATGGTAGTGGATGTGTATATCAGATATTTTCACTCAGGCAGATTCTTGAAAAATGTTTATGGAGTTTCAGAAACCTTTGGTTACTAATTTCGTTGATTTGAAAAAGGCTTTCGACTGTTGAGAGTCATAATTTGTGGTTGACTGTGAGATTGTAAGGCATACCAGACAAGTTACCATCATGAAAGCTCTCTATAATAATACTGAGTGGTGTGTGAGAGTTGGTAGGGCTTGTAGCAATTGATTTAGTATTGATTGCGGTGATCGATAAGGCATTTTCTTTTGCATTTTTCTCCTTTTCCCTTTGGTTATTTATTATTTTATGCACAATTCATTGCAAAAGAAAGATTTTGGCCTTAAATTGTCTAGAAATCTGAAAATTTCTGATTTAGATTATACTGATGATTTAGCCCTTTTGGCAAATGATGTTGATGAGATGAAATCTTTCATTCGAGCTGTTGATGAGCCTGGTAGTAGAGTAGGTTTGGTTATATAAAAAAATAATACCCCCTCAAGCAGCTGCTTGCCACAGAGGTCTGACAGGAGCCTGTCAGTTTATATGCCACAGTAGGTCTGAGAGGATGGCAGGACCTCAGCAGAAAAACGACACATACATCAATGCCTTACCCGAGACTCGAACCCAGGTCCCTTTGATCAGTACCCAAGCACGCTAACCACTCGGCCATGGGATGGCTTAGGTTTGGTTATAAACAGAGAGAAAATTAAAGCAATGAAAATTCGTCAGACAGGCTATGATTCAGTTAATCTGAATGGTTGCAGTCTTGAGCAAGTGTCACATTTTAATTATCTTGGGAGCTATGTAACAGACACTGGTGATGTGCGGCACGAGATTAACAGATGAATAGGGATTGCTGTTGGGACTTTTAAGAATCTATGAAGAAATAGGAGTATACATCTAAAGACTAAAATTAGATTGTATAATAGTTTGGTTCTTTCTAGTGCTAGTTATGTTAGTGAGACTTGGATGCTTTTTAAACAAGGTAACAGGAAAATGCATATTTTTTTAAACAAGATAACAGGAAATGCTTTTAATTATAGATGCTTATGCAGTATCTTGGGCATTAGGTGGTTCAACTTTGTAACTAATGATGAGGTTAGGCAAAGGAGTCAGCAACCTCCTTTAAACAACATGTTGTGCAGAGAGAGAGACTGTTGGTTTGGCCATGTTGCCCATATGGATAATTATAGATCAGTGAATAATGTTATGAACAGTGTGCCTAAAAGCCTCAGAAAGAGGGGGAGACCTAGGATGCGGTGGTCAAACAATGTCAACAGGACCATTTTAGTATTGGTGTGCAGTGGCCAGATGCAGCAGATGTAGCTCAGGACAGATATGGTTGAAGAACTAAGTTGCACAGTCTGGTTGGACCTCAGGGGCCCATAGCTGCTTGAGGATGATGCTGATTTTTGGTTAGTTTCATTATTACATGTAAACTTTATTGCAGGTAAGACATTAAAAGATGGCTAAAAATTTCTATAATTCATGGTCAGAGTTCATAGAAGATTAAAATAACATATGTAATGTAGGTATAGTGTGTTTTAATATACAAGGGTTGTTTCTTCTATTGTTTCATTACAGCATCAGCCACTAGTACAGATATAGGGGAGCCCATAGTCATGCCCTCTGTTTAAACCCAGTTTTCTTCATTCATCACAAACCAGTTGGGTGAGGTGCCAAGTTCAGGACCTCGTGTACATTAAATATTCTTGAGCCAATGGTCTGACAAGCATAATGTTTTCACTCACTTTGCTGCATCCAGCACTGGCATACTAGGGTATAGTGATATGAACATCAAATGAATGCATGGGTGGATTCGAGGAGATATGGTTGTTTAGGATGCAAAAAAACTTATACCTAAATTGGGCAAGAAAAAATAGACCAGGTTATTTTAATCATACTACTGAAATTAAAAAGTACAATACAAAAACATAAGTAATATAAATAATAATAAATACACTGAAGAGCCAAAACATTATGATCAGCATGTCTTTATGCAAATTAAAGCAATTGCAGGTAAACCATGGCATATGTGAAGGCCATAAAACGATATAAATAACACCTGATACTGAGCTCTGTTAATCAGTGTTATTCCTGTTCTTCAGATGGGAAAGACAGCAGACTTAAGTGAGTTTGACAAAGGCCAAATTGTAATGGTCAGACGACTGGGTCAGAGCATTTCTGAGACTGCAAGGCTTGTGGGGTGCTCAAGGTCAGCCATGGTCAGTACCTTCAAAAAGTGGTCAAAGGAGGAAAAAACATGAACAGCTGGCAAGGTGTGGGCCAACCACGGCTCATCAATGCTATAGGTGAGTAAAAGCTATCCCATATGGCACAAGCCAACAGAAGGGATACTGTGGCACAACTCACCCGTAATTTGTGCTGGTTACGGGAGTAATGTGTCACAACAACACACAGTACATCAAACCCTGCTGAAAATGGGGCTGCATAGCTGCAGGCCACTCCGAGTGCCCATGCTAACCTCGGTTCACTATCGAAAGTGCCTACAATGGGCAGGCGAGCATTAAAACTGGACCTTGAATGATTGGAAGAAGGTCATCTGGTCCAATGAATCTAGTTTCCTATTGCACCATGTGATGCCTGGGTACATGTGATCACACCATGACGCCTGGGTACATGTGATCACACCATGATGCCTGGGTACATGTGATCACACCATGACGCCTGGGTACATGTGATCACACCATGACGCCTGGGTACATGTGATCACACCATGACGCCTGGGTACATGTGATCACACCATGATGCCTGGGTACATGTGATCACACCATGACGCCTGGGTACATGTGATCACACCATGATGCCTGGGTACATGTGATCACACCATGATGCCTGGGTACATGTGATCACACCATGACACCTGGATACATGTGCATCATTTACCTGGGAACCAGGTTGCACCATGGGACAAAAAAGAGCCAGTGGAGGAAGTATATTGCTTTGGGCAATGTTCTGCTGGGAAACCCTGGGTCCAGTCATTCATGTGCAGGAAACTATGATGTCTACCTAATCATATATCATTGCAATGTACTTGGAAAGAATGTACTTGGTATGCATTGATGTTATATATCTAAACATCAATGCATACCACATACATTCTTTCATGGCAATGATATGCCCCTCTAATAGTGCCTTATTTCAGCAGGATAATGTGTCATGCCACACTGCTGGATTGTTTGAGAATGGTTTGTAAAACATGAAGACTTCCAGGTACTGCCCTGGCCTCCAAATTCCCCAGACATCAATCCAATCGAGTATCTGTGGTTTGTGTTGGAACAGCATATCTGATCTGCAGCATATCTGATCTGCAGCCATTTTACATACCAAGAGTTAAAGGATCTGCTGGTAACGTGTTGGTACTAGATACCACAAGACATATTTAGAAATCTCGTACCATCTATGCCTCACTGCGTAAGAGCTGTTTTGGTGGCACATGGAGGACCAATATCATATTAGGCAGGTGGTCATAATGTTTTGGCTCTTTGGTGTATAATAAATCTAGAAAATGGAATTAATGTTAGTAAAAACAATGAATGCTAACATTAATAATAGTAAACTAAAATTTATTAACATTTTTAAAATTAAGTTAAATAAGAAGTAAATTTTAGGAGCAAAATTAATTGTTATGTTCCCTAACCAGTTACGTTATTGTTTGGGGATGTTACCTTTTTCTTTGAATCACGGCCTCTCTCACTTCCAATCTGCTCAGAGTTGACAGCCATCAACACATTTTGATTGTTGCCATTAAACATTCCCTGGTACCATGAGTGCCAAGTGATGGGCAGGCATTGGCTCAGTCAGTACACTCCAGGCTCATAATCTGCAGTTCCCAGGTTCAAGGGCCAGTGTTGAGATTCTATCTATGCTAAACCCAGTAGTTCCATCTGTCCTACAATCTCTCTCCAGGGATCCTTGTGACCTGGCCATGGTGGCCAGGTTACAAGGACCCCAAGGTAAAGAAAAAACCAACCCATACAATCTCCCAATTAACCCAAATTATGATGATCAACAGTCAAAAGCCTTTCTGAAATCTATGAAACTAGTAACCAAAGGTTTCTGATACTCTCAACATTTCTAAGGAATCTGCCTAAGGGAAAATATTTGATCTACACATTCCGTACCACTTCTGAATCCACAATGTTCATCATACAAAAGAATTTAATGCACGATTATGCTGTTCAATAGGATGTGAGCTCAGAAGCATCTATCACACTACACTAAGACTATACAATATAGTCTAGGTAGGAGTTGTTATACATGTTACAACTAAACTTAAGGCAATCTTTAACCATATTAAAAGTTCTCAATTAATGTCATAACATTACCATTTATTGAGTAGTCCTGCTGGCTTCAGCTGGTTGAGCGAATTGATTAATCTTCTTCTGTAATTTCTTCAAGATGTCATTCAGAAGCATTGGCATTTTACAGTTAAAATAACCACAGATGTATTTATGCTGCACACCAGATGCCGGTCCAGGAACACTATGCGAAATTCACAATTTACATGTTGTTAATGGTAAGGTTGTTCGAAGTATCACATAACAACTCATTAATGTGAAGAGGGATATGCTCACGAAGCGATTCCAAGTTTAATGTCCAATGTAGATCACTTTTGACTCCTTTAAATTTGCTTCAACAAACTCCTTTAAACTAGCATAATCAGTGCAAGTTCTTTAAAACAAAAACCAAAAGCGTATAAACTCAGCACATCCAATTGGATATAAAAAGTCAGTTATTAAAACATATTTTCTATGTGCCTACAGATACTTGTCCAATAAAACCATATTAAGTAAAGAGTGAAATACTATATATGATATAATAAGATTAGCTGGATACCCTGATAAATTTGTTTTTAAAAATTCAAAAAACTGTTAAATATAACACACAGAAAACATCGCAACCTAATCCTGCACAAATAGTTGAAAAGACTCGATACATGGTTTCCCTTTTTTACCGGGAGTGTCAAAAACAATTAAAAATACATTAATAAATATAATTTAAATATGCCACATAAGATTCATAATACAATTAAAAACCTAATAATTAATGATAGAGATAAATGTAAACCGACAGGGGGGGTATATGAAATTGAAATACCAGATAAGAACGAGATATTTGGGGGGGAAACTTTTATATCAGAAAAGCATTTTGTTCATACGAACAACGTATGATGGAACACTAATTAAGACATTAAAAATAGAACTGATAATACTGCTTTGGCTCAAACAATTAAACAAAATCAAATACATATTAATAATCTGACATATAAACCTTTAATGGCACCATGAAATAAATTTCAACTACATTATGTAGAGAATATTCTAATTAATCTTCTTAAAGATTGCTTGTGCAACTCGGAGATTCCAACCCTACCTGCGACATGGAACCTCCTGTTGCATGAGCGACATTCAAATTTGTTAAATCACCGATAGAGGTATACTCTTATATATATATACTCTCAACTTCAAGATCTCTTTGCTTGATGAAGTCCCACACGCATTTGGGGTGGAACTAGTCGCTATGTAGTTAGCTTGATGGAAAGTTGGGTCCATGTTTTAACGTTTTAGATGTTTACAGCTTTTGGTTTTTGTTTTAAAAAACTTGCACTGAGTATGCTAGTTTAAAGGAGTTTGTTGAAGCAAACTTAAAGGAGTCAAAAGTGATCTACATTGGACTTTAAGCATGGAATCGCTTCGTGAGCTATCCCTCTTCACATTAATGAGTTATGTGATACTTCGAACAACATTACCATTAACAACATGGAAATTGTGAATTCCACATAGTGTTCCCGGACTGGTATCTGGTGTGCAGCATAAATACGTCTGTGGTTAATTTAACTGTAAAATGCCAATGCTTCTGAATGACAACTTGAAGAAATTACAGAAGATTAATCAATTCGCTCAACCAGCTGAAGCCAGCAGATTGGGAACTTTTAATATTCCATAATCCATAAATGGTAATATGTTACGACATTACTTGGGAACTTTTAATATGGTTAAAGATTGCCTTAAGCTTAGTCGTAACATGTATAACAACTCCTACCTAGACTATACTGTATGGTCTTAGTGTAGTGTGATAGATGCTTAAACATTAGGTGCAAAGTAACAGCAGTTATTTAAAAAGCAACTGGAACTCTGTCTCATTTTGTGTTACATTATTTTATTGCTTATTGTTGTTACACATTTATGTGTTCATGGCATCATGCATTAAATTCTTTTAATCTTATTGCTGTGTAATTACAATTTTTCTATTCATCATACAGTTGTCCATCAATCAAATTCTTAATTCTATTAAGCATAATAATGCAAAGAACTTTACCAGTAGCAGAAAGTAGACTGATGCCCCTGTAATTATCACGAGCTGCGATCACCTTTTTTCAAAAATAAGGATAATAATAGCACTAGAAAATCTTTAGGAAAACCTATATCATAAAAAAATTTTAAATTTCTGTCAGCCATGTGACAACAGAAATATTTGCAGCTCTAATCATTTCAGCAGTAATTTCATCCATTTCCAAAGATTTTTTAATAATTTATTGATTTGGTACAGGAAAAAGCAAAATTAATCTAATTATCCGAAAACACTTGCACCGTTTTAATGATTAAATTAGGGGTAAATTTATACAAACCATTTTTTGTTTCATTGTTATGATTAAGCTAATTAATGCCATATTTGCTGTATATTATCTGTTCCTTTATCTCAGATTTGAAAACCCCACAAAAATCAGATGATGGTGACCATTTTCTTGAAAATTGCTATTTTTCAAAGATTTTCATATGCATAAATTTATTACATGGTTATATGGCACTTCATGAAAGTTCAAGGCAGTTCTAAAATCTGTATATAATAATTTACAAGTGCAGCATTTAACCTATTTTTCTCTATAGTAGGACCTGAGTTATACAGGAATTACAAGAAGTGTCATGAATAGTTTAGTTGAAAATGAAGAGTAGTGCTCAAAATTTAAAGTGCTGTATTGCAGAAATTATAAAGTATAGGACACTTAACTTTTACTAGGTTTGATCCTCCTTAAGAAGTATCTATCCCTGCCAAATATTGTTAAATTTTTAGATGAGTGGTGACATGCAACAATCTTTTAGAATTATTATACTTCACTCTAACTTACCTTTTCTAATGCTTGTTGCAGTTTTTCAGCAGCAGGCAGAATGTACTGGCTGTGAAATGCATACCCACAGCTGTCTACTTCCCTAACAAATATATTTTCTGCTTGCAACTTTTCAACAAATTCTTTTATTTCTCTTTTTGGTCCTGACACTGTTACAGAATCTTCAGCATTGTGACAAGAAGGAAACACTAATTCAGGACAACAGTCTTTTGCTTGGCTCCATGTCAATCCTGAATAGATAACGTTCAACAATATTAAAATAGACACATATAGAGTTACTATAAAAAATAAATGTGTAACAACAATAAACAATAAAATAATGTAACACAAAATGAGACAGTTCCAGATGCTTTTTTAAACCTAAGGTTTATAAGCCTTTTGGTTCTAGTTGGCATACATTGTGATGGTCCACCCATTCACTTTTACTCAACCAGTTTTACTTTCATCATCATCATTCTCAAGCAGCCATGGGCTACAGAGGTCCAACCAGACCGTGCAATTTGGTTCTCCAAGCAAGTCTATCCTGAGCTACATCTACTGCATCAGACCACTGAACACAAATTCTAACAAGGTCCTGTTTGACATTGTCTGTCCACCGCATCCTAGGTCTCCCCCTCCTTCTGAGGCCTTTAGGCACACTGTTCATAACCCTATTTGCCAATCTATAATTATCCATACAGGCAACATGGCCAAACCAGCGGAGTCTCTCTCTGTACAATATGCTGCTTAAAGGAGGTTGCCGACTCCTTTGCCTAACCTCATCATTAGTTACAAAGTTGAACCACCTAATGCCCAAGATACTACGTAAACATCTGGAATCAAAAGCATCAAGTTTCCTGTTATCTTGTTTACAAAGTGTCCAAGTTTCACTACCATAACTAACCCTAGAAAGAACCAAACTATTATACAGTCTAATTTTAGTCTTTAGGTGTATACGCCTATTTCTCCACACTCTCCATAGATTCTTAAAAGTCCCGGCAGCAATCCCTATTCATCTGTTAATCTCATGCCGGACATCACCATTATCTGTTACATAACTCCCAAGATAATTAAACTGTGACACCTGCTCAAGACTGCAACCATTCAGATTAACTGAATCACAGCCTGCCTGACCAATTTTCATCACTTTATTTATTTATTTATTTAGTATTATGTAAATATAATGTAAATAAAGTAAAACTTTAGAAAACTAAAGTTTTACTTTATTTACATTATATTTATAATTTTGGGGATTATTTCAGTTGAACTAATCACAATTCTTTCTTCCGAGCCATAGAAGGAGTTATGCATGTGCAACTCTGATTTTGATTGAAAGCCGCTAATGCACATATTAAGGACACGCCCCTCTTGATTCATAGCCAGTGCGAGATCATTACATTATACAAATATTTTTCCTGGCATGCAACAGACGCATGCCGGATTATATGCCGCATGTATCTAAGTGACATGAAGTTATGGAGTTGATTTAGAGTAGAGAGAGAGAGGTAAATAGGAAGGTGGTGAAGGAGGAAGATGATAGTAGTCAATTTTGCGAGTCGTTTTAGAGATGGAGTTTTTTTAGTTACTCCGACTTTTGTACTCGTCAGCTGAATTGGCGAGTCTTTGAACTTTTTGGAAATAAACTTTGTTAACTGAATACTAACTGCCACCCCTGCTTAATTTAGGATCTTTGAAGCGAAAGACCAAGTTTCCCGGTTCCTAGCTTATCGGTCAACGCAAGTTGATCGATAAGCTAGGAACCGTGAAACCGATACGTCACCGGGAAACAACTGGATGGTGATTTATTGCAATGGAGTGCCAACAATGAAAAATTAGGTATATTATTGTCCTTCCACTGTGGCACTGATTTATGGTGTTTTATTTCTTTTCTCTGTAATAGATGAAGATGGAGACAATTGAAGATTATGTTTTGTGATTTATACTTAGAGATTTTGAAATGTTTAATTTAGTATGGAAACTTTGGAGTTTCGATATTTTTTTTAAGCGAATTTATTATTCCAAGTTTGTAGTTTGAGTATATAATGTGAAGTAAATAGGTTTTTTTTTAATGTATTTTGGTTTATCTGAAGTTCTAGTTGAACCATAAGGAGTTAAATGCATTTGAAATCATGTAAATGCAATATATGTATTTTTGTACATTTTTTTGTTTCAGCTGACTGAAAGCTGAATTCAGTGTTTAAGTTTATATTAAGAAATTAAGAAATTCTAAAATATTTATGGATGTGAATGATGAAATTGAAAGAGAATTTATAGTATACAGTGATTAAATATTTTGCATTTTGAGATACATTTATGTATTTGAACTACATTATTTTAAAATTTGGATGCAATTAGATGAAATGTTAGCATCGTATAAAATAAATTATTGATACAGTTTTTGTTTACTCTTAGATATGATCTATGTATATGTGTTTAAATATGTGCAGTGTCATAAGTGACATTGATGCGTCAATGATGCATAATTATCGGGACACTGGCAGCATTTGTTTGCACATACAGTGTTTCAAAAAGTACGCAACCCTAAATATAAGAGAGTAGAAGTTATGCGCATATACATTTTATGTCATAATATTAGTCAGTTGGCATTAGTGTACTCAAGGTTATCCTTCAGCAAATTGAAATGATCTTGTCACGCACTAGTCTCACTCAAGCAATCATTCCTTTGCTTGTGTCAGCTATGTCGTTTTCCAAAAACGAACGTGCATTTATTGTTGATACTTATTGTGCATACAAATCTTGCAAACTTGTGAGAGAAAAGTTTGAGTTGAAGTTTTTTCAGTCTGCAGTTCCCAACAAGTTGACAATATCTCGTTTGATTGATTAATTTCATGACACTGGGTCTGTACAGGATCGAAAGAGCCCAGGCCAGCCATCACTCAACCCTCCAAAGTTCTTGATGATGTGTCTCAGCGTTTAACTCACTCACTCACCCAGAAAATCTCTTAGAAAGTTGTCTTTACAGGTTGGACTGTCACCAGCTATTGCTTTCAGGGTTACAAAGAAGTTAAAATTTCATGCATACTGCATTGGTGTCATTCAAGAACCACACCTTGAAAAACTTTTATGGTACTGTCATTGGTTTTGTTCTTTTGTTGATGAAAATGAAATTGAGGTGTTGGATCAGTGACGAGGCTTGGTTTCACTTGAATGGGTGACCAAGCCAAAACAGTCGAATATGGGAGCAGTGAAAATCCAAACTTTTCATAAACGACCATTACACACACGGAAAATTTGTTTTGGCATGCAATTTCCCGTTGTCGTACGATAGGACCTTTATTTTTTGACTCAACTGTAACTGGTGAAGTTTATCGTGACCTCATCCAACAGTTTATTGTACTATTGGATGTGAATGAGAGTGTTAGTTTCAACAAGATGGTGCAACCGCCCATACTGCAAATGACACAAGGGTCATGTTGCAGAAATTTTTTGGTGATCATTTGATTTCAAAAAATTTGTGGTCCCCAAGATCCCCAGGATCTTACTCCTCCAGATTTTTTCCTTTGGAGATATCTCAAATGTGTAGTGTTTCAAAACAATCCTCATACCCTTGAAGGCTAATATTGAAAGAGATTTTAAAGATAAGAAAGCAAACATTACGAAAGGTGGCTGCAAATGTCATGAAACAGGTACGAACCTGCATCCAGGTTGCAGGAAATCACTTTCAACATCTGTTATAAAGGTAAATATATGTCTAATTTGCATCTTAAGAAATTTGTGTCTTTTGTCAAGTTTAAATAGAAAAACACAATACAGGGTTTTGTCCTTTTTGAAACACCTGAATAATAATAAGTATAATCACAGCTTTAGTATTTACAAAATTTAATAATACACGATTGTTGGCTGTGTTTACAATTAAAAACCAGTCTTGAGATCAGATAGTATTGCTCATTAATACATATAGTGAAATTGCCTTACAGTGCAAATTTCCTATGACAGATAATTTTTGCTTGGATAGTATGTGCAAAAAAAAAGATCTTTATCTTTTCAAAAGATTGCTTAGTATTAGAGAGTGATATACCAGTTCCTGAGAGTTCTTGTCTTGGCTGGTGCAGGTGACAGCTATAAAGTGGGGTTATCAGTCCCTCTTTCCACTCTTGCAGTACACATGTTGTCAACTTGATGTAGATTTTCATGTCCCTCGGCTGTAGTTACTAGTCCCAGTTTTCTTGATACTCATCGATATGACTACTTTGCTGACTTTGTAGTCACATACAAATGTCAGATGGTTTTGCAACTGGCAATCATATCTTCTTACTAAGCTCTGGTACAGTCATGAGCTGAGAAATTCTGAGATTGGTGTCAAGATAATGCAAGTTTTTAACATAATTAACTCAACTAGTCATCAAAGAATTTAACAACTTTAATAAATGTTTTTGTGGAAAAAATTTTGCAAACATGCAAGATTCAAACTTTCATCTCTCCAGAAACATGCCAGAGTGTTCTAACCTGTTGAAAACCTAATGCTGGCTCAGTCTTTTTTCCACTAATAATGACTATCACTCTTCCCGTGAAGTTTGGTCACCTCTTTTTGGCACCATCTATGATTTCGTGTGGCAATTATTTCTTTTTAGTGCTCTGAGTTAGATGGCAATAAATAATGAAGTCACATCACACTATATAGTGTTATTAATGATTTAAATAACAATTGACAATCTCAGTGTCACCTATAAACTATAGATATTTAAACGTCAATAATTCAATAAATGTCTGTCAAAAAAATTTTGCCAACATACTGGATTTGAATCATCATCTCTCCAGAAACATGCTAAAAAGAAATGGTTGCAACCCAAGATAATAGATGGCGCCAATAGGAAGTGCCCAAATTTCGCAGGAAGAGTGATAGTCATTATTAGTGGAAAAAAGGCTGAGCCAGCATTAGTTCAATGGGTTAGAATACTCTGGCATGTTTCTGGAGAAATGCAGGTTCAACTCCCATATGTTGGCAAAATCTTTCCACAAAAACATTTATTGAATTATTTATGTTTAAACATCTACAGGTAACACTGAGATTATCAATTATTATTTAACAACATTAAAATCCTTCCTGCAACATGTTTCACAACCCTAAATCTCAGGGCTTCATCAAGCATCTACTAAGACAGTGGTGTTAAGTTTATATAAGAGTCTCTAGTTATGTTAATGGCTGCTCATGCAGCTGGGGTGATTGGCGGTTCATGCAATAGGAAATTCCACACCACTGGTAGGAGTTGAATTTCCATGTTGAGAGTGAATCCTTTTGTAAGTTAATTTAAATAGTTTCTGCATATTGGAATTTGGCTTGTGGTGCTATAAGTGGTGTATATTTTATATTATTTAAGTTTATTATCAATTACTGTATATGCAAAGGCTGCATAAGGTTTTTGAATTTTAATATCATTTAAACGTTTAGACATATGCTGCTCGTATGTATGATATATATTTATTTCTGCCTTTTAATTTATTGTGGGGGTCAGGTATGTTATTATATATACCCCACCCATCAACCCCCTTTGGGGGATATTTACATGCTTGTTTATTACTATTTTCTTGATGCTTATATTTATGGTGGTAGGTAATCTAGTGTCTTATTTTTTAAATATGCTACTTAATGTATTAGATATTCCTGGTATATGAGGGAAACTGTGTGCATATTTAGATTTTCCTTTTGGGGGGTAGGATTAGTTTACGAGTCTTGCTGACTACTGCATTTTAAAGTTTTTTTCAATTTTTTAATAATATTTATATTATATTCTGGGTACCCAACTTCTCTAACAATTTTATAAATGAAATGATTTTTTTTTTTGCAATGCACTTTTTTCAGTAACATATTTAAATGCTCTAAAAAATAAGAGGTGATTGTAGATTTTTTAATACTTCATTGATATTCCAATAAAAAATCTATTTGTAATAAGGGTAGGTTTTTAATAAAGCTCTATTTCAGATTTTGATGCTTTCTTCTTAATTAATATATCTAAATATGGTTCACAACCTAATCACCATGAAGTAAAATTTAAATATGCACACAGTTTCCCTCACATACCAGGAGTATATAATACATTAAGTAACATATTAAAAAAAATGACACTAGATTACCTATCACCATTAATAAAAGTATCAAGAATATAGTAAAAACCAATCGTCATAAACTTCACCCAACAGGGAGGAGGGAAGGAAAAGATATTAACATACCTGACCCCCCACAATAAATTAGAAGGCAGAAATAAATATATTGGGAAAACATATACATACGAGCAGCATATGTCCAAACATTTAAATGATATTAAAATTTAAAAACCTAATACAGCTTTAGCATAGACAATAATTGATAATAAACTAAAAATAATCTAACACATACATCACTTATATCACCACAAACCAAATTCCAATATGCAGAAACTATTCAAATTAACTTACAAAAGGAGTCACTCTCCAACACAGAAATTCCACCCCTATGAACGGCCAAACACCTCAGCTGCCCAAGCAGCTGTTAACATAACTAGAGACTTATATAAACTTAACACCACTGTCTTAGTAGATGCTTGATGAAGGCCTAAGATGGAGGGTTGTGAAACGTGTTGCAGAAAGGATTTTAAAGTTGTTAAATTCTTTAATGCCCAGTTGAGTTAGCATCTATGTGTGACTACAAAGTCAGCAAAGTAGTGATATCGATGAGTATCAAGAAAACCAGGGCTAGTAACTATAGCCGAGATGACGTGAAAATCTACATCAAATTGACAACACATGCACTACAAAAATGGAAAGAAGGGACTGATAACCCCACCTTATAGCTGTCACCTGTGCTAGCCAAGAACTTAAGGAACTGGAAACCTTTTGAAAAGAAAAGACTTTTTTGGACACACTATCCGAGCAAAAATTATCTGTCATAAGAAAATTGCACTATAAGGCAATTTAACTAAATGCATTAATGAGAGATACTAGCTAATCTCAAGACTAGTTTTCAATTGTAAACACAGCCAAAAATTGGAAAATATTATTAAATTTTGTATATGGAAGATAAACTTCTTAGGCTGGCTCAACGGGTCTTAAGGAGACACTAACTATGGTAATATTTTCCATTTATTACTTTGGAACTTTTGAATGAGTAAAATGTCTTTAACCCTTCCTGGGTCACTGTCGAACATAGATATTGACAGAATCTGAAATGAAAGGTCAAGGACATCAATAGATGTCTTTTGTACAACACACAAAACTTCGATTTTTTTTCAATTGCCATTTGAAAATTTTCTTAGACATATCTTTTACAAATATGCACTTCAAGTTTGAAAAATAATATTTTCTTTTTTCATTTGTTGAATATTTTATTAAACTATAATATAAATAATTTGTCAAAGTCATCTAATTGCCACTAATAAATTACCACTTTGAAGTCTGTTCAACTTTTAGAAGAAAAATTGTCTTGAGCCAGGTGGGATACAAACCCACGACCTCCTGATAATATGTCAGGTGCTCTGGACCACTGAGCTACCGGCCGGCAATCAAGATCTCCTCTAATTAATGCTATGATTCCATTATGTCACATCTAAGTCATTCCATTATGTCACATATAAGTGCTATTCAGGCAATCTAGCCACAAGTAGCTTTCTATTTGCCTTGTAGATGGAAAGTATGTCTTACAAGTATACTGATGATAAATAATGAAAGAAACTCGACTTATTTAGTATTTACTAATAAATTACCACTTTGAAGTCGATTCAACTATTAGAGGAAAAATTGTCTTGAGCTGGGTGTCCAGAGCACCTGACATGTTATCAGGAGGTCGTGGGTTCATATCCCACCCAGCTCAAGACAATTTTTCTTCTAAAAGTTGAATCGACTTCAAAGTGGTAATTTATTAGTAAATACTAAATAAGTTGAGTTTCTTTATTTATCTAATTGCCATTTTCTTAGAAGTACTATACAATATTGCCGATTTATTTGTCAACTTTACACTGAAACAACCTGATTTAAGTTCAAGTTTGATTTGAACTATTATGAAAAAATATTTCCTTAAAGTTTTGAAAATCTATAAATTAACAAAAAACTGCTACTTTTAAAAAAGAAGATTTTGGAAATACTTGCAAAGTATGTACCACAATTTTTTTCCCCTTTTTACACCTTCTGCCATAAACCTATTTCACTATTACTAGAATTATTTTTATCATTTATGCCAGAATTTTATGTTTTTTCCACCCTTCAGGTCAGAACTGTAACCAACAAAAGCTTTCTTAGAAAGCAAGCAGTGTTGCAGTTCCAAAGTTCCCTGCAATCTAAAATAACTCGCATAGCAGGTGCAGTTGAGTGTAGTGACCTTGTTATTGCTCACACATGCAGTAAAGTGACTATAGTGAATGCTTACAGAAAGAGTTCTTGGATATAGGATAATCTATAAAGTCAGTGTTGATCTTAGTTTACATTTCTGTAGATTTATTTTATTTCTGCAAATTATCGATTTTTTTCATCAGCTGATCTATCAATCTTTCGGAGTTATGCCACATCGGATGGCTGGCTTTACAAGTCGTTGAGGATATTAACATCACATTAGAACATGTGTTAATATTTCTTCCTTTTCTTGTTAAAAAAACTTTCTTTTGATGATGTATCATTTTCTGAAAATGAATGAGATATTGGATATGGAAGCTAAAAAGACTTCCTTCACACAGCAAGTTGTTTATATGGCTGAATAAAGTTAAAAATTTCCTCCCAAAAAATTAGATTATAAACTCTCTGCTTAAAGTAAAGATGGTAGCCTCCAGTCAAGGCCATCCAGTGTGTTATTTAACATGAACAGGGTATGGCTCTCCCGCACCACGGGGCCACAGCTTAATGTCCCATCCGACGGATGGCGGCCTTTCCAAGCCCATCAGTGTTCCCAACTGACCATGGGCAGGGCGGGGAGTTTTGCGGAGATAAATCTCAACGCCAATCCAGCTGGAACTCTAATCTGAGAACTGTAGATTATGAGCCTGGTGCACTACCGACTGAGCCACCCCTGCCCCAAGCTTAGAGGAGCACAGATACTGAGGGATGTATTTTATTGAGACTAACAGTATTACACTACTATTTGTGAGATTTATTATATCGATAAGCATTTGCTTCAATGCCTGACCTGTAATTGGCAAGTTCAGACTTTAATAAACAAGTTTTATTACATTGAATTGATTTTGGAACTTTTTGTTCTTGAGCAGTAACAGTTTAGTTTGCATTTAGCAGTAATTGGCTATAATCATCACTAACAGCAAAATTTATCACTCATACATTGATTTAACCCTTTCAGTGTCTATGACATCAAAACGTTCGCAGAATCTGAAATGATTGGCTACTGATCTAGGGGACCAGAGTTTGAGCCCCAGGTAAGGCATGGGTGTATGTGTCGTTTTTCTGCTGAGGTCCTGCCATCCTCTCAGACCTTCTACTTTGGCATATAAACTGATACTCCTGTCAGACCTGTGTGGCAAGCAGTTGCTTGAAGGGGTATTTATTTTTATTTTTTTATTGTTATAAGGTTAATTTTTGTTACAAATGAGATTCAATACAAAGCAGTTTGTCTTTATGCTAAGAGGAATAGAAATACTTGTGTTTAGATAAAACTGATTAATTTGTTATAATTTTGTGTCACTGTAATAAATTACATCATTCATACTTTAGTGGTATACATATATGCTATTTATGAACTCACACTAAGTCTTCATCTAACTGAATTCATATCAATATACATCTTAAAAAATATAATTCAGGCTTAAAAACAAAGTTTTGTTTTTTAATTTGATGCATATTAATTTGAATTTTTTATTAAATAATTTTATAAAGCCATCTGATTGCCATTTTTAGAAGCACTAAACTGTATTGCCAATTTGCTTGTTAACATTCTTATTCGCAAAAGCACCTTCTGATTTAAGCTCACAAATTTGATTTGAACTATTATCAACAAATTTTTCCTTAAATTTTTGAAAATCTCCTAAAAATTAAAAAAAGGTAGATTTTGGAAGTAATTACAAAGTACATCAAATCATTTTCTTTTTCGTTTCACACTCTTTTCTATCATAAACCTATTTCAGCATTACCAAAATTTTTATTTTTCCCATCATTTTATGCGTCTTTCCCACTTTTTTTTTTAAATTGTTTATACAGTCAAAAGAACACATGTACAATACAAAATACATGACTCACAAAGCTAAATAGCTTATCTGTAGGTAATTGAATAATACATTCAGAATACATATACACATGTTCTCTCAATAATTTATTTTAAAAAAATTAAATAAGACAAAATGTGAAATGCAAAAACTTCATAAAATATACAAAATTTAACATAGTTATATAATTTATTTGATATTTTAAATTTATTTTCAACCTATTATAGCTGTTAACATTTATAATTTCTCTTGGAATCAAATTAAAAATTGTACGATATATTATGATCACCGATACATCTTCCATAACTGTTTTTAAATTTAGGTCATCACCCTCAAGCAGCAATGGGCTATGGACCAACCAGACCGTGCAATATAGTTCTCCAACAAAGTCTGTCCTGAGCTACATCTGCTGCATCTGCTGCATCTGGCCACTGCACACCAATTCTAATAAGGTCCTGTTTAACATTGTCTGCAACTGCATCCTAGGTCTTCCCCTCTTTCAGGCCTTTAGGCACACTGTTCATAACCCTAGTCATTAACCTATAATTATCGATATGGACAACATGGCCAAACCAACGGAGTCTCTCACTGCACAATATGCTGCTTGAAGAAGGTTGCCGACTCCTTTGCCTCACCTCATTATTAGTTACAAAGTTGAACCACCTAATGCCCAAGATACTGTGTAAGCATCTAGTTTCCTGTTGTCTTGTATACAAAGTGTCCAAGTTTCACTACTATAACTAACCCTAGAAAGAATTACTAAACTATTATAAAGTACTACTAAACTATTATAAAGTCTAATTTTAGTCTTTAGGTGCATACTCCTATTTCTCCGCACACTTCATAGATTCTTAGAAGTCCCGACAGCAATCCCTATTCATTAAAATGCGACACCTGCTCAAGATAGCAACCATTCAGATTAACTGAATCACAGCCTGCCTGACCAGTTTTCATCACTTTAGTTTTCTCTCTGTTTATGACCAAACCTACTCTAGTACCAGTCTCATCAACAGCTCGAATGAAAGAGTTCATCTCATCAACATCGTTTGCCAAAAGGGTAAATCATCAGCATAATATAGATCAGAAATTTTAGTATCTCCAGCCCATTGAAGGCCAAAATCTTTCCCTTGAAGTGAATTTCGCATAACATAATCAATAACCAAACTAAAGAGAAAAGGAGACAAAATGCACCCTTGTCAAACACCAAAAGTAATACTAAACCAATTGCTACAAGACTTACCAACTCTCACACACGACTCAGTGTTATTATAGAGAGCTTTCATTATGTTAACTAACTTGTCTGGTATACCATATGATCTCACAATCAACCACAAATTATGACGATCAACAGAGTTGAAAGCCTTTTTGAAATCAATAAAGCTAGCAACCAAATGTTTCTGAATCTCTAAACATTTCTCAAGGATCTGCCTAAGTGAAAATATCTCATCTACACATCCCCTACCACTTCTGAATCCACATTGCTCATCACGCAATTGACTGTCAACCAGATTCTTAATTCTATTTAGCACAATCATGCAAAGAACTTTACCTGGAACAAAGAGTAGGCTGATACCCCTATAGTTATCACAAGAACTGTGATCACTTTTTTGAAAATAGGGATAATAATAGTTCTGGTAAAATCCTTAGGAACCATGCCTTTATCATAAAAGATATTCAAAATTTCAGTCATCCAAGTGGTAACAGAAACATTCCCAGCTCTAAGCATTTCCGTAGTAATTTCATCTACACCTGGGGATTTATGAAGTTTAGAAACAGCCAAAATAACTTCAGATTGTGTTATAGGGCCAACATTAAAGCCACCAATACATCTATCATTGCAAACAATGGGAGTAGAACTAACCACTTTGTTTAGAACATCACTGAAATGCTCAGCCCACCTAGCCATGACAGAATCCTCGCCTTCTATAACCTTACCTTGTTTATACTTCAATCCCTGTATACCTGTCCATTTTCTACCACACAAAACATGAACTATCTGGTAGAGCTCTCTACTGTTGTGCTGTCTAACTGCTTCCTCGGCTTTGTCAGCCATGCCATCAAGCCAAAGATTCTTATCAGCAGCTAACTGATCCTTAACACGTTTATTAAACTCTCTGTAATGCTTTCTATTAGGACTACTAGGGTATTGATTAAGGACATTCCTGCACTTCCTTCTTTCTGAAATAAGCTCAAGTGCCTTATTACTCAAATAATTCTGCCTCCTCTGCTCCTTTTTCCCTAAAAGAGTACTGTTAGTTTACAAAAAAGCCCGTTTAAAATGGTCCCATTCTTCCTCAACTTCAGTAGTAAGAAAATCATGACTGTCATAATGACTAAGTAACCTATCATGGTAAGCTTTAGCTATAACTGGGTCTTTCAGAGCTTCAGTATTAAAGGTAAAATTTTTAACCCTAGCACAACACTTTTTAAGTTTGTTGCAAGACATTTTTAACAAGGTAATGGTCAGATCCAATTTCAGCTCCGCTATATGATCTGGTATTCCTAACAGAACTAGCCCTTTGCTGTTAATTAATATATAATCATCAGGTGAAACCCATGTGTACTTATGTATGTCACAGTGTTTGCAATAAGTGTTAGTTACAGGTAACCCCTGTTCATCGCGAAGGACATGGTCGCAATAAGACATGATGTTCTGGACATGGTCGCAATAAGCAAAATTTCGCGATCAACAGGGGATTTAAAAAAAATCATTTTAAAATTCAAAAAACACTTTATTAATAAAATAAATATTATTAATAACAAAAAAAATGTCATACATAACACAATTCATTCATTTTGTTCCGCTTTGCAAAAAGGAATCTAGATTCCCTTGTTTGGCCTCTCTACGTTTATTATGCAAAATTTGCCGATAACTGTCAAATAATCCGTTACAGCCACGCTTTACAGCAGTCACTCACTCGTAATCTTCGTCGTTTTCTTCTAACAACTCCATGCATTGATTGTGAAGAGAAAGGGCCTTTTCAATGATTTTGACACTTAACTTTCGCACGGAAACAGGTTCCGAGACGTCATTTTCTTGGGACATAGTATGGCAGTCCATTTCCTGCAGCTCTTCATTAGTTAAAGGTTCGCCGTGTGATTCTAACAAAGTATGAATATCATCTACATCAACACCTTCGATGCCTCCAGAAGTGGCTATAAGAGTAATCTCTTCGATGACATTTTGAATATCATTTTCATAATTGATGTGATCTTCAACAATTTCTCTGAGCAACCTTTTCCAAACACCCTTCATACACGACTGGGTGACTTCATTCCACGCTTTGTCGATGTTTCTGATAGCTTTCATAATATTAAATTGTTTCCACCAAACCCGCATGGCATCTCTACCACCTCCATCAGTTTCTTCAATGAGTTGGCACATCGTTTTTCTTAAATAATAGGCTTTGAATGCTGCTGTTGTGCCTTGATCCATAGGCTGCAAGATGGAAGTGGTATTCGTAGGTAAGAATACCACTTCAACGGGAAAATCAGTGCACAGCGTCTCAAGTTTCACAGGATGTCCCGGTGCATTGTCCAACACCAAAAGAGCTAGAGTTTCAACTCCAATATCCTCGTAATATTTTTTTATTGCTGGGCAGAAACAAGTTTTAAACCAGTCCATAAATAAATTTTGTGTTATCCATGCCTTAGGGTTACTTCGCCAAAAAACCGGTAAATTATTTTTAGAATAACCTTTCATGGCACGAGGAGTTTCTGATTGATAAATTAACAATGGTTTCAATTTTTAATTCTCCGGATGCATTTCCGCCGAGAAGAAGAGTTAGACGATCCTTGGCTGTTTTAAATCCAGAAGCAGTCTTCTCCTCTATGGAAATAAACGTAAGTGTTGGCATTCGTCAGTCCCGTCTCATCTACATTAAAAATTAAATTTGGTGGATAATTTCCCCTTTTCACAATTTCACGGAACTCCACTGGATATTTTTCAGCTGATTCTACATCTGCACTAGCCGGATTCACCAAGCATTTTAAGGCTATGCATGTTTGATCATTTTCTAAACTGATCAAACCAACCTTTGCTTGCTTTAAAAACTTCTCCTCCATTTTGAGATTTTAAATGATCCCAAAGACTAAGTGATTTAGGTCCTCTATCCATTTGTTTAATAAATTTTCCATTTCTGTCATCAAAGAACTTCTGGTTCGTGAAACTTTCGTCGCTGTAATTGGAGTAACACTTTCGCCAGCCTTTTTAATTTTGTCTTTTTGTTGCACAATTGATCGCACTGTAGACTCAGGTAATTTGAAATCCCTTCCTACAACTGTAAATTTACCACCACTTTCTATCCTTTCTATAATTTTTAGTTTCTTTTCTAAAGTCATTATATTGCGAATTTTCTTAACCGATTTTTCACATTGTCTTTTTTGACATTTTAAAATTACGAAGGGATAAAAATATATGTAGTCAATTTAATTGGCGCGCGTTTGACACTGCAGCTAAGATTACACTGAAGGATAGACCCAAATGATGCACTGGCTCAACCGTACCAGGCACCAGCGTTTGGCATTCTTTTGTCTAGCCCACGCTCATAACTTTACGTTATGTACATGGTAGGATGTGATTGAGTGAGAAAGAAAGTTAGCACACACATGCAACCATTCATTTTGATTTTTCCTCATGTTTCAAAGCCAGACAAGTGCCAAGACAAAAAAAAAAAGATCGCAATATAACGAATCTGCACTTGCCGGGGTCACGATGAACGGGGATTACCTGTATTCTGAAACCATTGAGTTTACTTACTTGTAGGAGACGTTGCCCATTGCCATTGCAGCTACCAATACCAAAAGGGCCTATCGCCCCTCCCCAAAGGTCAGTACCAACTTTGGCACTGAAGTCACCTAGAACAAGGGTAATATCTCCTTTCTTGACAGAATTCAAAATATCCTGAAGTTGTCCGTAAAACCTATCCTTCACATCCTCATCGGCATCCTCAGTGGGGGCATAACAGCAGATAACATTCAAGTCTTTAACGCTTGTCTGAAATTTTGCTGTAAGAAACCTTTCATTAATGCACTCATATCCTAGAAGAGCATCACTAGCGTAGCGTGTCTGCTGAGAAGCAGACCCATGCCTTGGTGATGTTTATTATCGTTCCTCCCAGAAAAGAGAAATTTAAGATTATTTTTAAGAAACTGACCTTTATCTGTCCATCTGGTCTCTTGGAAGCCGAGAATATCTAAATTATAATGATGGAATTCTTGTGCGAGGACATCAAGAGAAAAAGCTCTGTGCAGAGTCCTCACATTCCAACTACCTATGGAGAGAAAATGGTTAGTGGGATGTTTAAAGAAACTATGTTTATTGAGAGAGGAAATGCCGACAATATCAAACAGCCCCCTAATTGCAGACATGGGGCAAAGACCCATTCCCCCACCACTAAAGGCTGAAGTCATCTACACTGGAAGACTTCCCCCCCAATGTAGAATTTTGATTCAGATACATATTTATAGAATAAAATGCAAGGTTTAGTATTAAATATATATCTTAATTTTTGAATTTTAAAACCAGATAATCAGAGATATTTACATATTTTAGAGATGTGCATATTCCATCTAAAATGTTTATCAATATATATATACCTGGATAGTTTATGTAATTTACATGTTCAAGTTTATAACAATTAACACCAGAGTCATTAGTAAAATTATTTTTTTCGAAACAATTTATTTTACGAGTTTTAATGAAAAAATTATGATTTAAACATTGGAGAATGTATTATCATCCATTTAGTTTTTTTTATTATTTAAGCAGATTTCATGATTTAGCCATCTTATTATAATCTAATTGTATTTCTTTAATACTTTTATTTACATGTTTGTTGCTGTTCATTATTAAAATATCATCTACATATAAGAAAATATCACTTTTACAACTTAAAAGTGGTAGGTCATTTATATATATTATAAAAAGTAAAGGATCCAGAACAGAACCTTGAGGAATTCCATATGAAACCAATTTTTTCAGCTAAATCCCGGGTAAGGCATGGATGTGTGCATCATTTTTCTGCTGAGGTCATGCCATCCTCTCATACCTTCTACTCTGGCATATAAACTGACAGACTCCTGTCAGACCTCTATGGCAAGCAGCTGCTTGAGAGGGTATTTATTTTTTTAATAGGAATTGCCTATTTCAGTGATGGTATCTGTTTACTAAATAATTTCTAAACCAATTTAATAAAACACCTTGAATTTTATAATTTTTCTAATTTTTTAAGTAATAGAGAATTATTTATTGCATCAAAAGCCTTTTGAATAAAAAAAATCTTAAAATAGGAACTGAAAGCAAACACATCCTTGGTTTGGTTGTTTCGGATTTTATGGCGCATGAGCAAACACATCCATGGTTTGGTTGTTTGGGATTTTATGGTACATGAGCAAACACATCCTTCTTAGATATACTGGGTGCAGCTGCAATTATGTATGGATCACTGAGGCAAACAAGAGGCAGATGGTTGACATGCCTCTTCTTTCTGCGTGCTATAAGTGGCTCCCATATTGTTTTGGTCCAGCATATAGGATACCTTTTGTAAAGTTAGTATTTACTTTTATTATATTTAAACCTTAATTTTCATCTCAGTAGATTTATTTTCGGAAATTAGCGATCTTTTGGTCGATGGATAAGTACTGATTTATCATAGTTATGCTATATTGGATGGTCGGCCTGCAACTTATTGCTGTGGATATTTTAACATCGCATTAGGCTATATGCTAATTTTTATTTTATTATTTATTACTTTTCCAGTAAAACTTTGATCTGGTATCATTTTCTGAAAATAAATGAGGTCTTAGTTATGGAAGCAAATTCATTTCTGTAGGTTTATTTCCGTAAGTTAGCAATCTTTCAATCGGCTGATTTATCTATCTTTCTGAGTTATGCTACATTGGAGGCAGATTGTTGTTGCAGATATTTTATTTAACATCCCATTAGGTTATATGTCACTTTTATTATTTCTTATTTTTTTAGTAAAAAACTGAGCTTGTAGTTTTCTGAAAATGAATGTCTTGGATATGGAAGTAAAATAGACTTCCTTGCTACAGAAATCAGCTGTCATGTGGGAGGGCAATTTCGGGAAGGCATTCCCCTCCACTAAACTCACTGTGAACATTTCACCCGTCCCCCTAAACTTTTCGCTAACCTTGGGGCAGTACTGGGGTGAAATGCATTGTGATGTAGTAGTTTGTTGCAAAGTATTTAATGTTTTATGAGTGACAGTTTTAAATGGTTAAATGTTAAATATTTTATGCATTATTAAGACTTATTCAGGAATCTTGTTTTAGTCAATTATTTCACTCTCCCTATAATGAGGAAAGGGGAAATCAGTAATGTCAACATGGAATATGGTCACTTAAAAATAAGTGCTCCTGTTAAATAATTATAATATCTTGAAGGACTGGTAACCTTAACATAGAGCATCTTGGTGGAAAGACTGCTACAAACAATGTGTAATGCATCGAAGTGAAAATATTAAGTGACTGCGCCAGCCTAAACTCAACAGGAAAAAAACAATTATATCATCAGTATGACATTTTCTTCTGTTGATACCAAGCCACAAAGTTACCAGTTAACAACAAAAAAGTGCTGATTCAGTATGGAATGTTATATTGGGAAGAACATCACCTAGAAGAATTGGAACATCATGGGCCAGCCCAATCAGTTGAACTGGTAATATTTCTAATATATTTTATATTGTATCAATTTTTGTAATTAAAATTGCACATGTGGCAATATAGTCTGGATAAGATATTATTAAATACTGTACAGCAAAAGATCGTGTGTATTAAAATTTATGAATAGAAATGCTATTTATTTCTGAATAACAGAAAAAAAAAATTCTTGTTTAAAGTAAACATTTCTTCCGTTTTGTAATTTTTTTCCTCTGTACCATACTTTGAGAAAAGTTCAGGCTTGTTGCAGAGTCAAATAAATAAGTCAACTTCAGAATATTTTTAATAAATAACTAATCAAGAGTAATAGGTCATGCTGCATACCAAATTAAAGAGAACTTAATACTGAACTTTATTGAAGTACAAAATATGAACATTGTAGTAACATTAATTTTAATAACACTTTTTACAGTGGTATACCAAAAAAAAGGAAAATATTTCACAATTACTTCCAAAATCTTCCGTTTTTAAAAATAATTTTTTTTTGTTAATTTTTAGGAGATTTTTGAAAATTTAAGGAAAAATATGTTAATAGTAGTTCAAATCAAACTTGTGAGCTTAAATCAGATGATTACTTCAATACAGAATAATGTTAACAAACAAATCGGCAATACCGTATAGTGCTTCTAAAATATGGCAATCAGATGGCATTATTGACTTATTTTTATTGTAGTTTAATAAAATATGCATCAAATGAAAAAAGAAAATTTTTTTTCATGCTTGAATTACATATTTTTAAAAGATATATGTAAGAAAATTTTCAAAGAGCAATTTAAAAAAAAAACAAAGTTTCATGTATTGTACAAAAAAAAGTCTGTAGACATCATTGACTTGGGAAGGGCTAACAGCACATGTTAAGTCCCATATCCACAAGTTGCTGACTCACCGCATAGCAAAATGGTGTACCAACTGAGACCTACATGAGAATTACACGGTGGGAGACAAATGGAAATCATTGCAATATTGGACAAGTGTTGGGTTGTTTAATCTCTGCATGACACTTTTATGGCACACAATGGGCTAAAGAGTCAGGTCACAAGGACCCCAAAGGCTCAGAGAATGTTTGGGCAGTGACAGTACTAGGCTGGGACAGTGCCCAGTGAGAGGGCCCCCGATTGATTTTCGAAAACATCTTTCTTAACAGAAATTGTTAGTTGAATATTAGTCAAACTGGATAGGAACTTGTTGAAGACAAGATATATTTCTAATACTTGATCTCCAGACCCTCTTATGATTTCTACAGTCACCATTTTTTCCCTTTAATTATTGACCCAACACAATATATATCAAGCAAAGTTAAAATAAGTTTTAATTTTCCCTTTGTGAAAATTTCGTACTCCCTTAATGAATATTATCATCAATTAGAATTAAAGAATCATTTTTAGGATTTTGGTCAACTTACTGAACAATCCTCCTCATGCTTGTGAAACAAATAGTTGGTTTTACTGAAGAGATTTGACTAAAGAATTTACTTTTGACATAAAGAAATATCTTGGGAAAGGGTACAATGGTGCTGCAACCATGAGAGAATGTTATTCAGGAGTACAAGTGTGGCTCATAATTTAAACCTCTCCCTTAATGGCTGTGTTACAAATTTCAAAATTAAAAAAAATTCCTACAAAATAACTGAAAAAAATTGATGTATGTTTTTGTACATAACATAAAAAAGATGAACAATGAATGGAAGAAGATGCCTTCAAGAACTTTCTTCTCCTTAAAGAAAAGAAACATGCTTCTGAATTTAAACCAGCTAAGGATTGCTTAAGCTCTTCTTCTTGGTCGGGTTGCTTTACCTCTGAGTGGCACTTTTTTTTGCACACAATGGGCTAAATGGCCAGGTCACATGGACCTACTGGAACAGCTGTTGGGAGACAGATGGTAGCCTCCCATCAAGGTCATCCAGCGTGTTCTTTAACATGCACATGGTATTGCTCTCCCACACACAGGGCCACGGCTTAATGTCCCATCCGACAGACAGTGGCCTTTCCAAGCCCATCGGTGTCCCCTACTAACCATGGGCAGGGTGGGGAATTTTGCAGAGATAAATCTCAGTGCTGACCCAGCTGGGACTCGAACCTGGGAACTACAGATTACGAGCCTGGCACGCTACCGACTGAGCCACCCCTGCCGTTGCCTTCTTGGTGGAAATGCTTCAGGAACTACAAAACTGAAGCTATTGGTCATCTATCACTCTAAAATACCAAGAGTGATGAAGGGACTCATTAAAGCAAATTTACCAATAATTTGGACTTCAAACAGAAGGGCTCAGTTGATAAAAAAAAAATGTCTTCATAGACTGGTATACATATAATTTTTTCCAACGGTACATCACTACTGTGACAAAAATAATTATCCAAGGAGGGCGCTGCTGTTGTTGGACAATGACCCAGGACATCCACCAAACATTGGAGAGATAAGGACAGCTGCAGATGTAAAAGTTGAATTTCTGCCACCAAATCCACCTCCCTTTTACAACAAATGGACCAGGGAATCAGCAAATTTTAACGTCCACTACCTTCAGCATATATTTAGGGAGATGTTATGGGAAATGGACAACTGAAACATGCAGAGGCCAGGCGACATCGATCCTGACTGGGAATGAAGCTGTTCTATTAGAAAAGGAATAAATGCAGTGTTGAAGCCTTACTACCACATTTTTCAGGAAAGAAGGTGTCAAGCAATGCAATGCAAACCCTCCTTTCTTATTTTCTTTACCTTCTTTAAGAAATCTGAAAAGCCTTTAACTGATCCAAAGATGGCAGAAGATGGTCTAGTTGACCCTGATGACCACAACCAGGGCCTTCCTCTCTCAGCAATGCCAACCTATTTATATGTCTGCATTACAAAATAAATATGATTTTAATGCATATATATGTTTATAATATTAAATTTTTGTATTTTGTATGATAATACTCAATGAAATAAATTATAATTCTGCTTTCATTTACACCAATTTGATATACGCTATTATCTCCAGGAACCTAACCCCAGCATAAATCAAGGACCTAGTATATTTGCTATTAAAAACTATTTTAACGCTTTAACATTAATTTTATCTATTATCAGATATAATTTACAAAAGGAATGAGGAGAAAAATCAACAATTGTTGATCGCATGATAGGAATATGATACAAATCAGCAAACATCTAGTTTTGGTTTGAAACTTTTAGTGTGCATGTTAGACTGAACAAATCAATACTTTTTAAATGCAGTGCAATACTCTTTTTTTTTTAAGTTTTTCATGATATCACATTAAATATAGTTTTTAAAAGATAAAAAAGTGTTTGCCAAATGCTGCAATGGATACTATCAAGTTGAACCATAAAATCGTATTTTCATCCCAGAAGTTCCTTTTACTACCCATCCTCTGTGGTACTGTATATAAATCTCTCCTTAATAACTTTTGATACTTGATAGCATAATCCATGTGTTGAAGTGCTTAAAAACATTTAACAATGTCATAGAGAATTAAAACCTTCAATTTAATTTTATTTCACAGTCTCTGATAGTGATTCATATCAGTTGTGACATTTCTCTGATTCAGAAGGGGGAGTATGCATTCCATTGCTTCTAGAATTATATATATTGCATCTGAAATATATACTGAAATTGGAAAGAATAATTATTTGAAACCTGAACAAAAATGAAATCATATTTATGCATATGATATGATAGTTCACTGTTGCTTTTGCTTTACCTAACTAGTTATTTTATTTATATTTTATATTTGAGTGCCTTACCTTTTCTTCGAAACATCCAATATTTCCCTTCTGAGAGTTCCAAGTTGCAACAACTCATTTTAGTTGAGTGATGCCAACCACCACTGGCATTGCACGTGCCAAGGTCACAATCACTTGTGTCATCCGCTATGCATGATCAGTTAAACAAATATGGCTTGCTGACATATGTCAGCCAGCATTCTTAACAAGCAGTTAGTGTTTGGTTCGGTTAAGTGAAGCTTTCGGGTGGAGTAAAGAGAGCTAGTAGAGTGTAAGTAGGACAGGGAATGTAAGCTTGAAAGCCTAGTTGTGAGTTCTATGATGTATCTGTATTAGCTTGTTTTGCTAGGATAGATTTGTGTCAGCATTTCTTGACCTGAATTTTGGTGAATCTGATTTGAATAAACGGTTTATTTTATTAATATTGATTTCACAAAAATTTCTTCTTGTGCAGAGTTAAGAGCTACCTAAGTTCAGTTTGTGTTTAAGATTTAAATTTTAGTGGATATTCACTTAAACTAAATTTACCACTATTTAACCTCAAACTGAACCCTAACTGTTGGCAAGTAAATTTACTGCTTGGCACTGGAATTCCTAAGCTATATGGTATTTGATTTTATTGATTATTAGGACTATTACAGTGACCTCAAATAGTATCTAAGGACACATCCGATTATGGCATTATAATGAATTCATTTTTTTAAATGATATGACTTGGTAATTTCAATTATACCATTTAATTTCATAACTAGGATTTCGAATGTGAATTTTAAGTCAAGATTTTGCCACTGTCATAAGTTTAATTTCTCCACAGCAGTCAGTATCTAATGCAAATTGATTTGAAAATGATCTTAATTTCAATGGTTCAAATAAACTTTGTTTTTAATTAGTTTTAATTTTTTTTAACAGCTCTTTAGCCCTTTTTAATGTTATATTTCTCAGTTTTAATTTATATTGTTTTTAAAGCAAAATTAATTTTTATAACACTACTACCTTAGTCTTAGGTTTTGCTAATCAGCAGAAAAACCAACATTATACATTGTTTGCATAAATGACAAAAATATATAAATGAAAGATTTAAGTAATGATAGAAATATTATAAATTATTTGTATCAAAGCAAAAAATTTTAAAAGAAATAAAATTTAATTAACTGTGCTGTAAGTTAGATTCTTAAAAGTTCCAATGGCAATCCCTATTCTTTTATTGATCTCATGCCACACATCACCAGTATCTGTTACATAACTCCCAAGATAATTAAACTGAGACACTTGCTCAAGAATGCAGCCATTCAAAGCAACTGAAGCACTACCTACCTGACCAATTTTCATCACTTTAGAGTGTGGAAAAATAGGTGTGTACACCTAAAGACTAAAATTAGACTGTATAATAGTTCCCCCCCCCCCAGAGGCACCATTAAGCCAACCCCCCACCTTGATGTGGTGGGGGGGCTTAATGGTGCCTCTGTGAAGTAGGGTCACGGCTCGTTTCCTCATTTGCACGATGGGATGTGGCCTTTGGTGGCAGGGCTTGTGAGGGTTTGCAGACTGGTTTCAGAGGGGCCAGTCTAGTGGGCTTATTCGCTTGCTCCGGGAAGCTTTAGGTTCACAGCCCTGATGGAGGGGCTGTGGCTGAGAGTACTGCAGACTGGTGTTGGGGGGCACCGGTCCAGTGGGCTCATCGGTGCAGCCTCAGTGAAGTTGGGGTACAGACTGCTTCTGGGGGGCAGCGGGTGCATGGCACTGATGGAGAGGACGAAGTTGAAGGTTTGCGACTGGAAAAGATCCTCGGTTGACAGGCTTATCGATGGAAAAGCCAAACGAAGAGTCTTTACCCTGGGAGCAGAGTCAAATAAATAAATACCCCCTCAAGCAGCTGCTTGCCACAGAGGTCTGACAGGAGCCTGTCAGTTTATATGCCAGAGTAGAAGGTCTGAGAGGATGGCAAGACCTCAGCAGAAAAACAACACATACATCCATGCCTTACCCGGGGCTCGAACCCAAGTCCCTTAGATCAGTAGCGAAGCGCGCTAACCACTCGGCCATGGGAACTTGGTTCTATATACCATTTTTGTGGCTAACCGGGAAACAGATTAAATTTTGGTTTTGACTGATGGATGAACCTTCCTTCTATAGGATTGTTCGCCATAGGTAGCCATGGATGAGCTGTGTCCTTGTGGCACTGTCTTGCCCCGGCGTAGTTAGTGGAGATTTTGGCATTCTCCCCATAGTTGGTGTGCAGCCTTATGTTGCGGTACAAATGGATTTGCCTTTACCAAATGTAAAATGTATAATAGTTTGGTTCTTTCTAAAGTTAGTTATGGTAGCGAAATATGGACCCTTTGTAAGCAGGATAACAAGAAACTTGATGCCTTTGATTCTAGATGCAGTATCTTGGGCATTAGGTGGTTTGACTTTGTAAGTAATGAGGTTAGGAGTCTTCAACCTACTTTGAGCAGCATATTGTGCAGAGAGAGACTGCATTGGTTTGGTCATGTTGCCTGCATGCATAGCTGCAGATTAGTAAGCAGTATTACGAACAGTGTGCCTAAGGGTTTCAGAACAAGGGGGAAATCTAGGAAGCAATGTCATACAGGCTTGCTAGAATAGGGCTGACAATGTCATACAGGACCTTGCTAGAATTGGCCTAGAGTGTCTGTACTGAGCAGCAGTAGCTCAGTACAGACACGTCTGGAGAGGAAAATTACACAGTTTGGTTGGACCTCCATAGCCCATGGCTGCATGAGGATTTTGTATGCTGTATTTCAATTGGAAAAAAAGGGGCAAAACTTTGCCTTTTTTAAAACAAATGATTATAAAACTTTTATGTGTATTTTTTATTTTCATCATTTTCTTAATCGAAATTAAATGCTTTTTCATTTGATCTATAACATGACCTATTTCTATTGATTGCTTATTTGGCAGAAAATTTCCAAAGTTGACTTTTGACTGAGCAGAATTGATAAAAGTGTTGACATTTCTCAAAGTACATGACTGCAAAAAAAATACAGAACAGACTAAATTTCTTGCTTGAAGTGAAAATTTTATTTTCTCTTGTTGTTCAGAAATAATTAGCTTTTCTATTCATTTGAATTATAATTTTTTCATTTCTTACTTCCTTATAATTATTTTAATTTCTTACTTGCATTGCCATGCATATTTTTATTACATCACTAAAAGTTCCTATTGAAATAAAATTAATAGTTTTTTGTTAAATATTTTATTTATAGAAAATCCAGAATGAAAATATATTTACAAGCATAGTGATATTAAAATAATTACTTTAATTTGCAAATTCACTGTTAATACATCATTAAAAGTTCTCAGACTACAATAATTTTAAGTAGCTAACTTGTTTTACTTTTAGTAAAACAACTGAGCATAGTTTAGTCAAAATCCTATGCTTAGTCTCTAATAAATTCTATATAGTTACTACTGCTATTTGCTAAAAATGAAATATTTTCCAAATTATCACCATAATCAGCTCTTGTTTTTAAACTCTGTTTCTGTATGGTGGCTAGCACACTAATAATATTTTGGGTTGGCTTCATTGTATCTAGGATTGACTTGCTATGGTTTGTTTTACTTCTGAACAGCACTTTTTTTTTGCACACAATGGCTAAATGGTCAAGTCACAAGGAACTCACAGAAGGTTGGGGGAGGGGACAAACTGGACAGCTGTCGGAAGACAGATCCTCCATCAAGGCCAAGCAGTGTGTCTTTTAATGTGCACAGGATATGGTCCTCCAGCAAAAGGGCCCATGACCTTAACGTTCCATCCAACAGATGGCCTCCTTTCCAAGCCCATCAGTATTCCCTACTGACCATGGACAGGGCAGGAAATGTTGCAGAGATAAATCTCAATGTATCTGTTACATAGCTCCCAAGATAAATAAATTGTGACACCTACTAAAGACTGCAACCATTCAGATTAGCTGAATCACAGCCTACCTGACCAATTTTCATCACTTTAGTCTTCTCTCTGTTTATAACCAAACCTACTCTACTACCAATTTCATCAACAGCTCTAATGAAAGAGTTCATCTTATCAACATCATTTGCCAAAAGGGCAAATCATCAGCATAGTCTAAATCAGAAATTTTCGTGTCTCCAGCCCATTTAAGGCCAAGTTTTTTTTTTCCTTTGAAGTGAATTTCGCATAACATAATCAACAACCAAACTAAAGAGAAAAGGAGACAAAATGCACCCTTGTCGAACACCAGAAGTAATGCTAAACCAATTACTACAAGCCTTACCAACTCTCACACATGACTCAGTGTTATTATAGAGAGCTTTCATTATGTTAACTAACTTGTCTGGATACTTGAACAGATACTTGGTGATGCTCGGCATGAGATTAACAAATGAATAGGGATTGCTGTCGGGACTTTTAAGAATCTATGGAGAGTGTGGAGAAATAGACATATACACTTAAAGACTAAAATAAGACTGTAATAGTTTGGTTCTTTCTAGGGTTAGTTATGGTAGTGAAACTTGGACGCTTTTGTAACAAGATAACAAGTGTGTAAACAAGAGAACAGGAAACTAGATGCTTTTGATTCTAGATGCTTATGCAGTATCTTGGGCATTAGATGGTTCAACTTTGTAGCTAATGATGAGATTAGGCAAAGGATTCAGCAAACTCCTTTAAGCAGCATATTGCGCAGAGACTCCATTGGTTTTGCCATGTTGCCAGTATGGATAATTATAGATTAGCGAATAGGGTTATGAACAGTAGTCTCCCCCTCTTTCCGAGGCCTAAAGGCCTCGGAAAGAGGGGGAGACCTACGATGCAGTGGACAGGCAATGTGAAACAGGACCTTATTAGAATTCATGTGCAGTGGCCAGATGCAGCTCAGGACAGACTTTCTTGGAGAACCAAATTGCCCCATCTGGTTGGGATGATGATGATGATGAAATCTCAATGCTGGCTCAGCTGGGATTGAAACCTGGGAACTTAATAATCAATGTCTTCAGAGGACCCAGTCTATGTTGATGTATTCTCTTATGATGACTGCAAGGTGATTGATGAGCTTTCCCTAACATGGTTTTGCATTTCTAATGTTGTAGTTTCTAGCAACAAAGCACGAATTTGAAAATCTTAATTACTTCAACATTTTCTGAGAACTTGCATCTTTAACTGAAAATGCAACTTATTTTTTAATTTGTATAGCACACTATATTGAAAGATGTCACTGAACACCAGAGTGTTTGACACAATGTCGTATTTATTGAAATTTCAGTAGGGTGTCGGTCCACCTTTGGCTGCAATTACACTCTGCACTCTTTTGGGCATACCTTCAATCAGTTTTAGATAATGTGCAGCTGGTATTTTGCGCCATTCATCTTTCAACATGGTAGTTAGTGTCGACAGGGAAGTGGAACGTGTTGGTAAGGCTTGCAATCAATGTTAGAGTTCATCCCAAAGGGCCTCTATTGGGTTCAGGTTGTGGCTCTGAGCAGGCCAGGGCATGTTCTCCATATCTGAGTCATGAAACCACTGCTGAACAGACCCTGCAGTATGACATGGGCTTTATCATCATGATAGATGTTGGCCCCTCTCTGTAGTACTGGAGAGTGTAGGTAGCACAGAATTGTTCAGAACGTCCACATACATCTCTGCATTCATGCTACCAGCTACAGGAACCAATGGTCCAAGTCCGTGCCATGATACGCAGCTCCAAACCATCACGCTACCACCACCAAACTTCACAGACGGGACGATACACTGCAGCAGGTAACGTTCACCAGGCATTTGTCATACTCAGCAGCAACCACTGGATCAAAACAGCATGAAACGTGATTCATCACTCCATAAAGTTTGTTTCCATTGTTCCAGGAACCAATTCTGATTAACTTTGCACCAGACTAGATGTTGTTGTGCATATTTAGGAGCTATCAGTGGTTTGCATGCAGCTGCTCAGCCATGAAAATTTACCGTATGCAGCTCCATATGAACCATCCTACTGCAAACACTAACACCTTTGGGCTCTTGAAATGTTTTGGTAATGGTAGCAGCAGATGAATGATGAGAAGAACGTACCGGTAGCAGCAGATGAATGATGAGAAGAACGTACCACGCTTCAGAGCTCTTTGATCCCTTTCCATCAGTTTTTGTGGTCTGCTTGACCATTTCTTCACTGTTGTGACATCTTCACATTTCCATTTAGCAATCGCGGTGACCTGCACAGTTGACCTAGGATGCTCTAATTTGGCTGTAATTGCACACACAGCCAAACACACATAGTTGGAAATTTTGCCAACTGAAAAAATAATGATGTCTCTGTCAGTTGTGTACATGGATTTTTGCTCTTGTGGCGGGGGGGGGGGGGGGGGGGGGGTTGAGGCAATTTTCACATCATCATCCTCCTCCTCAAGCAGCCATGGGCTACGGAGGTCCAACCAGACCGTGCAATTTAGTTCTTCAAATAATACTCAATGGCATATAATAAGTTACTCAAATGGCATCCTATAAGGATCTCCTCTCTGGAAGTCCGTTATAATTCAGCATTCACTCATGTTTCACATCAACATCTCCACTGAAGCCTATTCTGTGCCAATGCTCTTTTTATACCCAGCTAGTACCGATCACTTGACTGGAAATTATGTTTTCCCTTTGCCAATCAGGTGTCCAGACTTTTTTTTTTTTTTCAACGTAGTGTATTTTAAAGAAGTTTAAAAGGCATTTGGATGCATTTAATCAGTCACCCAACAGCTAGGCAAACAAGAGCCTCCTGTCTTCATCATTGTGTTAATGGGCAAAAGGAACAAAATTAATGCATATGAGGGAATGGCTGAGTTCCTTCTGACAAAATACAGTTTTTTTTTTTTCCAAGCCTACCAATATCTCCTTACTCATTGCTTACACACAAAATTTAACTAAGACTTAAAAGTTGAATTTGAAGGTGGTGGTGGTAAGATTCAATTTCTCTATTTTTTCACATTTGACAATTCATACACTAAACATTAATGGAAACAAGTAGATTTGTATTAAATTTAAAGAAAATATTTTCATCTATTCAACACAACATATAAAATGAAACGAGAGCAATGAAATTTTTTTTAGTAAAGTCAGGATTAATGTCCATTTATTGACCTTTAAACTGGTCATATGAAAGGAGATAAATCTTCAGATTAATAAGAGATATGTTAAAATAGTAATTATAATAAGGGCAATTATAGTGTGATAATGAAAAAATTTTAATTGTTCTGTTAATGGGGATGGTCTTGGAAAGAGACCAATTCAAGTTGGCAACGATTATTTAATCACTACACTGAGTTGATTGAAAGTATGATGTAAAAGGAGTTATATTTATGCCCATTCTACATAGGGGAATTTAATAAATGGGAATATCGTGTTATGAAGCTAGACTTTCTCAAACAATTAGGCTTGAAACTTATAGAAAAAAGACTTCCTATAGAGGAAACTAATATTTCAATATGTGATCCGAGTTTCAGCAGGATATCTAACTTAGACCTAAAAAATATTGTGGAAAGATATGGTTACTCCAATGAATATAAAATAGATATTGCATTTCAGACATTTTGGATTAAACTAAAGTTAAAAAATAACACATCAATGAATGATTACTGCTATAACAGCAAATACTATCCCTACAGAAAGAACATAGTGAAAATGAGTAACTACATAGTATCACATAAAACAATATCAATAGATGTATTATCTAGAACTACAACTTACTTAGAAAAACCAACTTACCAGTGGCTGCCATTGCCCCTTCTGGAACATGAGACTCCTCAACAGCTTTACCTCGCCAATATGCTGCTAAAACCATTTGTTCTGCAGAAAAACATCCATCAGCATATGCACACCCCAACTCTCCAACACTATGCCCAACAATGCCATCAGGTCTGATCCCCAGTTCCCTTAGGACATCTACAAGAGCCACCTGTACAAAAGGTAAAATAATCCGCAGTTTTCTTTGAGGATATGGATAAAAGGTAAATTTCAATCTCTCATTAGGGAATTTAGAGATTTTGATATCTTAACCATAAAAACAATATCTGTTGAACTGAGAAGCTGAATTATTTGTACAACACTAAAACATACACCAAAGAGCCAAAACATTATGACCACCTGCCTAACACGATGTTGGTCCTCCACGTGCTGCCAAAACAGCTTTTACCTGGTGAGGCATGGACACAAGATTTATAAAGGTGTCTTGTGGTATCTGGTATCAACACGTTACCAGAAGATCCTTTAACTCTTGTAACTTACACAGTTGAGCTTCCGCAGATTGGATATACTGTTCCAACACAACCACTGATGCTCAATTGATGTCTGGGGAATTTGGAGGCCAAGACAATATCTGGAAGTCTTCCTCATGTTCTGCAAACCATTCTCGAACAATCCAGGCAGTGTGGCATGGCGCATTATCCTGCTGAAAGAAGGCACTACTAGAAGGATATACTGTTGACATGAAAGGATGTACGTGGTCTGTAATGATGTTTAGGTAGGTGATAGACATCATAGTTTCCTGCACTTGAATGAATGGACCCAGGGTGTGCCAGCAGAACGTTGCCCAAAGCATTACACTTCCTTCATCGGCTTATTTTCATCCCATGATGCATCCTGGTGCCAACACTTCCCCAGGTAAACGACGCACTCATACATGGTGCAACAGGAAATGAGATTCATCGGACCAGACTACCTTCTTCCAATCATTCAGTTTTGATGCTCGTGTGCCCATTATAGGCACTTTCGACAGTGAACCAAAGTTAACATGGGTACTCTGAATGGTCTGTGGCTATGCAGTCCCATTTTCAGCAGGGTTAGATGTGCTGTGGATTGTGAAACATTACACCCATCACCAGCATTCAAATTATGAGTGAGTTGCACCACAGTATTCCTTCTGTTGACTAGTACCATACAGGATAGCTTTCACTCACCTAGCATCAATGAGCCGTGGTTAGCCCACACCTTGCCAGCAAGTTCATGGTTTTTTCCCCTCCTCAGACCATTTTTTGAAGGTAACTAACCACAACTGACTGTAAGCACCCTACAAGCCTTGTCATCTTTGAAATGCTCTGACCCAGTCATCTGGCTATTACAATTTGGCCTTTGTCAAACTCACTTAAGTCTGCTGCCTTTCCCATTTGAAGAACAATAAAAACACAGAATAACAAACCTCATTATAAGGTGTTATAGTTTCAGACATGTCATCGTTTTCCCACGTGTCATCGTTTACCTGTAGTTGCTTCAATTTGCTTAAAGACAATGGTCATAATGTATTGGTTCTTTGGTGCATATAACATGGCATATAACAAAATACATATAAATACATATATAATAAATACCCCCCCCCCCTCAAGCAGCTGCTTGCCACAGAGGTCTGACAGGAACCTGTCAGTTTATATGCCATAGTAGAAGGTCTGTGAGGATGGCAGGACCTCATCAGAAAAACGACACATGCATCTATGCCTTATCCATAGCTCAAACCTGGTTCCCTAATATCAGTAGCCAAGTGCACTAACCACTCAGCAATGGTGGCAATATTTTTTTTAATTTTTTACTGAATCCAAAATGCAAAAATACATGAAAACTTTATATACACACCTATAAAACCCATGCAACCATGAGCTATGGAGGTCCTACCAGACTGTAATTTTCCTCTTCAAACGTATCTGTTCTGAGCTGCATTTAGCCACTGCAGGCCAATTCTGACAAGCTCCTGTTCGACATTGCCTGCCTATTGCATCCTATGTCTCCCCATTTTCCTGAAGCCTTTAGGCACACTTCATAATCCTGTTTCTCAACCTTCAGTTATGCATACATGCAACATGACCAAACCAAGAGTCTCTCTCTGCACAATATGCTGCTTAAAGGAGGTTGATTCCTTCTTCTAATCTCATCATTATTTACAAAGTCAAACCACTTAATGCCCAAGATACTGCTCAAGCATCTAGAATCAAAGGCATCAAGTTTCTTGTTATCCTGCTTACAAAGGGTCCATGTTTTGCTACCACTTCTAACCTTAGAAAGAGCCAAACTATTATACAGCCTAAGTTTAGCCTTTAGGTGTAAATGTCTATTTTTCCACCATATATTCTTAAAAGCCCCAGCAGCAAACTATTTTTCTATTTATCTCATGCTTACATATCACCAATATCTGTTACATAGCTCCCAAGATAATTAAACAGACACTTCCTCAAGAGTGCAGCCATTCAAAGCAACTAAAGTGCCATCACCAATTTTCATCACTTTAGTTTTTACTCTGTTTATTATCAAATCTACTATTACCAGTCTCATCAACAGTCCTAATGAAAGAATTCATCTCAACATCATCATTAGCCAACAGGGCCAAATCATCTGCATAATTTAAAATTAGAAATTTTGAAACTCTAGATCAGTGGTTCCCAACCCATGGGTTGCGACCCAAAATGGGGTCATGAACGGTTTTCTGTGGGGTCGCCGGGCAGTGGTGAGCTATGAAAATTTTAAAAAGGGAAAACAAAAAATCATGTCATCGTGTCCTACACAGAGATTTTTTTGCGTAAACGTGTAATGATCTTTCGTTGGGTTGGGTTGTTTTACCTCTGAGCGGCACTTTTTTGCACACCATGGGCTAAATGGCCAGGGCACACGGACCCCGTAGGCTCAGAGAAGGTTGGAGGAGGGGACCCACTGGAACAGCTGTTGGGAGACAGATGGTAGCCTCCCGTCAAGGCCATCCAGCGTGTTCTTTAACGTGCACAGGGGGCCACGGCTTAACGTCCCATCCGACGGACGGCGGCCTTTCCAAGCCCATCGATGTCCCCTACTGACCGTGGGCAGAGCGGGGAATTTTTGCGGAGATAAATCTCAATGCTGACCCAGCTGGGACTCGAACCTGGGATCTACAGATTACGAGCCTGGCACGCTACTGACTGAGCCACCCCCGCCCCTTGATCTTTCGTTCATCGGGTTAGCTCGTTATGAGGTCCAGGTTCATGCGCAATTTGGTGATTGGCTCTACGGAATGCGGGAATAAAGAATAAACAGAATAAATGTAGAGAATAATATGAGGTTGGCATTAAAACTCAACCATGAATTTTTAAGCTTGTTAATGAGTTACAATTTCAATCATCACATTAAATATGTTGTAAGTTACCATTATTTTGAATTATATTATACTGAAAAATCTATTTTTGATGTGTTTTCATTTACCCTATTAAAAAGCCTATTTTTAATGTATCGGGGTCGTGGGTCACTTTGCCTCTATAAAGTGGGGTCGCGACTCAAAAAAGGTTGGGAACCACTGCTCTAGATCATTTAAGTCCAAAATCTTTCTTTTGCAAAGAATTTAGTTTGCTTAATAATTATGTTATGCTAAAGAGAAAAGGGGGGAAAAATGTGCCATTGTCTAAACTCCTCTAGCAATGCTAAACCAATCCTTACCAACTCTCACACATGATTCAGTATTATTATAGAGAGCTTTCTTTACACTAACTTGTGAAGTACTCCATATGATCTAACAATCAATCACAAATTATGTGGATCAACAGAGTCAAAAGCCATTTTGAAATCTACAAACCTAGTAACCAGAGATTTCTGAATATCTAAACATTTCTCAAGAATTTGCCCATGAAAAAATCTGATCTACACATCCTCTACCACTTCTGAATCCACACTAATCATCATGCAATTGTCCATCAACCAGTTTCTTAATTCTATTAAGCACAGGCATGCAAAGAACTTTATTGGAACAGAAAGTAAACCAATTCCCCAATAATTATCACAAAAACTAATCACTGTTTTTAAAAATCAGGATAATAATATTTGTAGTAAAATCAGTAGGAACAATACCTTCATCATAAAAAAAAATCAAAATTTCCGTCAGCCATATGACAACATATCATAAAAAAAATATTCAAAATTTCAGTCAGCTATGTGACAACACAAGTGTTTACAGCTCTAGGTAATTTCATCTACCCCTAGGGATTTATAAAGTTTTAATTTAGAGATAACCAAATCAACTTCAAAATGTGATATAGGGCCATCATTAAAGCCAGTAATGAATCTATCTTCATTACAAACAATGGGAGTAGAAATGACCATATTGTTTAGAACAGTATTTCCCAAACTTTTCCTACGATGGAGCACTTAACAAATCCTGAAATTTTAACAGAACACCTTGGTTATTTTGTAGAATAGGTAGATAAAAATAATAAATAAAATAAATGAGTAAATTTAAGCATTAAGAAAAAAACATTCTCCTTAATACAATTCGCATGCAAAGGGAGGAGCATCTGATTTTCAAACATGTTTGAACTTGTCACAGCATTTAAAACCATTCCAGGCTCATATTAATTTTGATAATTTTTCATGGAACACTTATTCACTTTCCACAGAACACCAGTGTTCTGCGGAACATAGCTTGGGAAATGCTGTTTTAGAACATCTCTGAAATGCTCAGCCCACCAATCACAAAATCCTCACCTTAAACCACCTTACCATGTTTATCCCTCAATCTGTGTACCTGTCTGTTTCTTCCCCCACATAACAGTAACAATGCTACTGTGCTATCTAAACTGTTTCCTCTGCTTGGTCAGCCAAGCTATCAAGTGAAAGATTCTTATCAGCTGGTTACTGATCCTTTACACATTTATTGAGCTTGTTATAATGCTGTCTCATATGACTAGTAGATTATTGATTCATATTAATCCTGCAATTTCTTCTTTCTAAATAAGCTTCATATCCTTATCACTCAAATAAGGAATAATTCTCCCTCAATTCAGGCCCACCAGTGCAGCAAGTCCAGGATTCATAATCAAGTTCATAGTCATAAACCGATCCAATAGGTATAAATGGTCAGCACAAGGATCTTGTAAAGTTGACCATTCCTCAGCAGAGCAGAAAAAAAAGAAAAATGGCCATGGATAATCAGATCAGTAAGCCAAACTGATCTGACAGTCCTTCCCTTCCAAAGGAGAATATCTCTTTTGAAAGGCACTAATGGCACCACGAGAAGGCAGGGTCAGACATTAGGTGCTAGACCTGGCCAGTTCTGTGCATATCATTGGGAAGTGGTACACAGCTCTCCTCCCAGTTTATGCCTAGCTACCTTGGAATTTTCTTTTAAAAAATGCTTATAAAATTTTACCTTTTTTAACTTTCATCATTTTCTTAACCCAAATTAAATGTTCTTTCTTTTGATATATAACATGTGCCATTTCTGTTCATTGATTGTTTTATTTTTTGCTTAAATTCTAAAAGTTGACTTGTTTGACTGGTCACAGCTTGTGAAATGCCTGGACTGTTCTCAAAAGTACAATGAAAAAAAAATTCAAAAAAAAGTAATTTCTTCATTTAAGAAAAAATTTATTTTCCACTTATTCACAAACTATTAGCCTTTCTATTGATATGCATAATTATTCCCCACTACCACCACCACCACAATTTTCAGTTGCATTTTTTACTGCATGCTTCTATAAAAGCCATATTAAAACAAAACTAGTGTATTGTTATTTTATTTCCAGAAAATCCAGAATTAAATGCTGATTAATTTTGGCATACATGTCATAATTCCTTTCACTAGTTATTTGGCAAAAAAAAAGTTCTAAAACACTATTTTCTGACTGAACACAGTTGAAAAAAACCCTTGCCAGTGGATATAATTCAATTTTTCAGACCTGGCATGATAAGAATTGATCACTATACTTTGAAAAGTGCAAGGAAACAAAATTTATATACTATATTAACGCAGTATTATAGAAATCAATTCAAGTCAGTAGCATGCAATCAACTTCTGGTTAGGCTTTATACCTTTTAATCCAGTAACTTATTATAAAATTAGATAAGCAGTTGAAGTGTTTTATTTTGCATTTTATGAAAAAAGTTACCTGAACAGCAGCAATTGAAACAAATGCTGGTATAATACTCCTTCCTTTTTCTTGTTTTTGTTCTCCGTTTGTTACAAGTTCAGTAAGATCTATTCCAAAGGGTTTCAGAACAATTGCCGATTTTTTAATAGATTCGGCAAATACATCTACTTCCATGAGATCTCTAGCCATTTTTGGCCACTGAGTGCCCATACCTGAGAAAACAAACCATACTGGTCGCATTTCTGTTGTTGTATGCTGAAAGAGTAAAACAAAAATGTAACCAATAAATCTAGTTAGTGGGAAAAAGTTAGCAAAATTAGAATTATCTTTGCTATATATAAGAGTATGATTATTTCATAGTGGCTCTTGTCACAATGTCAGTCCTGACCCAGTTGTGTTCTTTTACTTGTGAGCAACATTTTTGTGCATATAATGGGCTAATTGGTCAGGTTACTAAGACTCCAAGGACTCCCTGGTACACCACGGCTTAACATTCCATCCAATGGATGGAAGCCTTCATGTGCCCAGTGGAGTTCCATTTCTCACAGATGGTAGGGTTGAGGTTAGAGGAGATAATCTCAACATAAACATAGTTATGATTAAAAACCTAGAAATATCAGATTAAGAGACTACTGCACTGACTGAGCCAAACCAACTCGAGTCCTGACAAAGTCATTTAATGATGTAATAAGCTTGCTTATTATAATGTACTTTTAGGTAAAAGCTGTAACTAAGATATAGGCCATATTCACAATCGTATATATATATATTTAATAAATATTAAAATCTACAGATTTCAGGTAGATAAATATCCTTAGTGCATACAGATCTTAGTATATATATTAAATTCTTAGTATACATTAAATCTTAATATCCTTAGTGCATATAGATATCTATCTTCCAATTGCTTACTACAAAAAGAAGCACAATATAGTATACCATATAGGTTATGTTATGATGCAGCAGGTTATACTAGAAGCCAGATCAATAAAATACACAATAAAATTAAATATATATAAATATAGGGCAGACTTTCAACCTGAAACAGCCCAGCCATCAAATGAGGAAATAAAACCCATATACATGATAGCATTGTACAGAAACTTAATGTATATACACTGAATGGGCAAATTATTATATACACTTGCCTAATAACCTGTTGCTCCACCTTTTACCCTCACATCTTGATAAGAACTCAATGAGGTGTTGAAAACATGGAGGTGGTATTGCCACCCCCATGAAACAAGGATTGCCTGTTGTATAGAGCATCCACAGTTGCCAAGTGGGGATTGGCAGGCTCAAAGAGATCTTTCCAATTTGTCCCACAAATTCAATGGGGTTGAGGTCTGGTGATCAAGGGGACCATTCGAGTATGGTAACTCACTTGAATGCTCCTAGAGCCAATTGGTCACCACTCGGGAAGTATGCTGTGTGGTGTTATCCTGTTGAAAGATGGTGTAGAAAGAAAACCTTTATGAATGGATGTAAATGGCAGGCAAGGATGTTAGCATACCTTGTGCCATGTAATGCTCCAAAAGGTTTTTAAACTTCTTCTCTTTGGACCATTTGATTGATACAAATTAAATTAAAACTCCAGATAGCATATCGGGTGCCAGGCAATATTAACTTGCCAAATAAAGTTAAATGATATTTAGTTTCAATAGGTATATTGGAGTTACTAGTCAGTCACAAAGAATTCAAAAGATTATCAAATTTTTAAAGTTAAATCTTAATAAAATTCAATTATTGTTGCTCAAGAGAAAAAATGGCAAAGTCAAAATATTCATATAACAAAGTTTATTTCCAAAAAATTCAAGACTCACCATATAAACTGACTTCCAAAAAAACTGACTTCCTCTTATTAACATTTTTCATTACTACATCATTTCTCTATCTCCATTATCATTACTGATATTTTACTTCCTACTAACTCCGTGACATAATGTCACTTAGTAAACATGTGGTATGTGGTGCACACTGGGAAAAGCATTTGCATAATCTTACGATTGCATGCTAGCTATGACAAAAGAGGGTGTATGTCCTTAATGTGTACATTAGCAGCTGTCAATCTAAAGTCAGAGTTATGCATATGCAACTCCTTTAGTGGATCGGAATGAGGAAAACTGATGGCCAACTAAAAATAATCCCCAAAATGATAAATATAACGTAAATGAAGTAAAACTGGTTAAGTAAAAGTGAATGGGTGGACCATCACAGCCAGGTCTCAGTCGATACGAGGGGCCCCAAGGAAGCCCATGTAAACACACCCCAAATTGTTATACTGTCTCCACCTGCCTGTATGACCCCAACTTGGCAAGCTGGGTACATTGCTTTGTATGGCTTATGCCACACATGCACCTTCTCATCACCATGATAAGTTGAAACCATGATATGTTAGACCAGATGAAATTTTCCAGTCCTCCACAGTCCAGCTGTGATAAGGCCTTGGCATACTGCAGACTAATCTTTCAGTGGCTTTACAGTCAACAAGGGGACACAATGTGGACGTCGACTGCTATGGCTATTTTTTCCATGGTACGATAGATAGTCAACTTGGATGACCCTTATAATAATACATATCCTAAATATCGATATGTGGGATGAACCTAGACTGTTCTCCCAATGACTTAAAAAAAAAAAACAGACTGATATCAATAATAAACAATTTAATACTACATTAGCAGAAATAGCAATAAATAACTTGACAATTAATGAAAATGACAAAAAACTTAAATTACACCACCAACTAAATTTCAACTATACAGAAAATTTACTAACATACATGCAAATGTGATATGCAATACCAATGCAGCACCCCTAACTTCTGCATGGAATTTGCCAATCCATTTGCATAAACTTTTCCAGGTAACAGACACTATTTAAATAGCGTACCACCACAGTTAGACATGCTTGACAAAGTCGACAAGCAATAGGCAAAATGTGCCACGGAAACCTTTTAACTTTAAAGCTGATTTTAATTTACAATGTTAAAAGTTTTGTTGTATATTGGTTTTAAACCTAGTATAACACTGAGGATGAGGATGAGAAGGATAGGTTTTATGGACAACTTCAGGATATTTTGAATTCTGTCAAGAAAGGAGATATTGCCCTTGTTCTTGGTGACTTCAATGCCAAAGTTGGTACTGACTCTGAACTTTGGGGAGGAGTAATAGGCCCTTTTCGTATTGGTAGCTGCAATGGCAATAGGCAACGTCTCCTACAGGTAAGTAAACTCAATGGATTCAGAATAACTAACACTTATTACAAAACACTGCGACATACATAAGTACACATGGGTTTCACTCGATGGGCTGCATAAGAATATGATTGATTATATATTAATTAACAGCAAATGGGCTAGTTCTGTTAGGAATACCAGGGCACATAGGGGAGCTGAAATTGGATCTGACCATTATCTTGTTAAAAGTGTCTTGCAACTTAAAATTAAAAAGTGTTCTGCTAGGGTTAAAAAATTTACTTTTAATACAGAAGCTCTAAAAGATCCAGTTATAGCCAAAGCTTACCATGATAGGTTACTTAATCATTCCGACAGTCATGATATGCTTACTACTGAAGTTGAGGAAGAATGGAATCATTTTAAACAGACTTTTTTGGACACTAACAGCACTCTTTTAAGAAAAAAGGAGCAGAAGAGACAGAATTATTTAAGTGATAAGGCACTTGAGCTTATTTCGGAAAGAAAGAACTGCAGGAATGTCCTTAATCAATACACTACTAGTCCTAATAGAAAGCATTACAGAGAATTTAATAACTGTGTAAAAGATCAGTTAGCTGCTGATAAGAATCTTTGGCTTGATGGTTTGGCTGACAAAGCTGAGGAAGCAGTTAGACAACACAACAGCAGAGAGCTGTACCAGAAAGTTCATGTTTTGTGTGGTAGTCAATGGACAGGGATTAAAGGATAAACAAGGTAAGGTTATAGAAGGTGAGGATTCTGTCATGGCTAGGTGGGCTGAGCATTTCAGTGATATTCTAAACAATGCGGTTAGTTCTATTCCCATTCTTTGCAATGATGTTAGATGCATTCATGGCTTTAATGTTGGCCCTATAACACAATCTGAAGTTATTTTGGCTGTTTCTAAATTTAAACTTCATAAATCCCCAGGGGTAGATGAAATTCCTACGGAAATGCTTAGAGCTGGGAATGTTTCTGTTACCACTTGGATGACTGAAATTATGAATATCTTTTATGATAAAGGCATGGTTCCTAAGGATTTTACCAGAGCTATTGTTATCCCTATTTTCAAAAAAGGTGATCGCAGTTCTTGTGATAACTATAGGGGTATCAGCCTACTCTCTGTTCCAGGTAAAGTTCTTTCCATGATTGTGCTTAATAGAATTAAGAATCTGGTTGACAGGCAATTGCGTGATGAGCAATGTGGATTCAGAAGTGGTAGGGGATGTGTGGATCAGATATTTTCACTTAGGCAGATTCTTTAGAAATGTTTAGAGTTTCAGAAACCTTTGGTTGCTAGCTTTGTTGATTTCAAAAAGGCTTTCAACTCTGTTGATCATCATAATTTGTGGTTGATTGTGAAATCATATGGTATACCTGAAAAGTTAGTTAGCATAATGAAAGCTCTCTATAACAACACTGAGTCGTGTGCGAGAGTTGGTAAGGCTTGTAGCAATTGGTTTAGCATTACTTCTGGTGTTTGACAAGGGTGCATTTTGTCTCCTTTTCTGTTTTGTTTGGTTATTGATTATATTATGCGAAATTCACTTCAAGGGAAAGATTTTGGCCTTAAATGGACTGGAGATACGAAAATTTCTAATTTAGATTATGCTGATGATTTAGCCCTTTTGGCAAATTATGTTGATGAGATGAACTCTTTCATTTGAGCTGTTGATGAAACTGGTAGTAGAGTAGGTTTGGTTATAAACAGAGAGAAAACTAAAGTGATGAAAATTGGTCAGGCAGGCTCTGATTCAGTTAATCTAAATGGTTGCAAACTTGAGCAGGTGTCACAGTTTAATTATCTTGGGAGCTATGTAACAGATACTGGTGATGTTTGGCATGAGATTAACAGACGAATAGGGATTGTCTCTGGGACTTTTCAGAATCTAAGGAGAGTGGGGAGAAATAGGCATATGCACCTAAAGACTAAAATTAGACTGTATAATAGTTTGGTTCTTTCTAGGGTCAGTTATGGTAGTGAAACTTGGAAGCTTTGTAAACAATATAACAGAAAACTAGATGCTTTTTATTCTAGATGCTTACACAGCATATTGGGCATTAGGTGATTCAACTTTAAGTAATGATGAGGTTAGGCAAAGGAGTCGGCAACCTCCTTTGAGCAGCATATTGTGCAGAGAGAGACTCCGTTGGTTTTGCCATGTAGTCCATATGGATAATTATAGGTTATTATAGGTTAATGACTAGGGTTATGAACAGTTGCCTAATGGCCTCAAAGAGGGGGAGACCTAGGATGCAGTGGGCAGACAATGTCAAACAGGACCTTGTTGGAATTGGTCTGCAGTGGCCAGATGTAGCTCATGACAGGATATGCATGGAGAACTAAATTGCACGGTCTGGTTGTACCTCTGTAGGACATGCCTGTTGAGGTTGATAACGATGATTAAAGATTTGAATATTATCTGTTATGCCCCCCAATGAAGACACTGAATGAGGAAGATATGTTTTAAAGGGCAATTTCAGGATTTTTTAAATTCTGTCAAGAAAGGTGATACCACCCCTGTAATAGGAGACTTCAGTGCTAAAGTTGGTGCTGACTCTGACCTTTGAGAAGGGTTGATAGGTCAGTTTGGTATTGGGAGTGCAATGAATGGGCAACATCTACGTAAATGAACTTAATGGTTTGAGAATAACACTTATATAAACACTGCAACATTACATAGGTATATGTAGTTTCACCAGATGGGCTGTATAAGAATACGATTGATTGCATATTAACAGCAAATTGGCTAGTTCTGTTAGGAATACCAGTTCATATAGGGGAGCTGAAATTGGACCTTACCATTACCGGTAATATATATATATAATTACCTATTATTACCGGTAATATATTATAATCGGTGTCTATGTAATGGGAATGCCTGCCGATTTCAGCGAATCCCCACGTTAACAAGTGCATATAGGAAGCTTCAGAACTTGCCATATGAGGGCAGCACTGTTCCACAGAAAACTAATCTATACTAATGGTAAGTATATAGCAATGTTTTTGAAGTCATATGGTAAAGAATCAGACAGTCAATCAAATACAATAAACTAGAATCTTTCTTAGAGATACAACAGAAATAATGATTTAAACTCCCCAATAATGAAAAATATGTTTAAAAATAATAGTCTGCAATTGAAAGTTATTATCCATTAAAATACGAAATTTTTAAGTGTTTACCCAATATTATACAACTAATTCTTTAAAGAACATAATTTTTTTTTTTCCAGAGCAATTCTTTACCTAATTTAATAATTTTAATTACTATTGCAATAAAGCTTATTGTTAAGGGAAATGCATAAGCAATAGATTAAAGCTAGATCATTGTGATATTAATACCAGATTTTTTTAATTAAGCATAAGGTGGGATATTTTCTAAAAAAAAGATTAAAAGAAATAGTTTTTAAATGTAATAGGAACAAAGTTTATGATGCAGCACAGAATTGAATCTTTAAATGTTAGCTTTTTATTTCAATTACTTCTCCTGACCTATAACACCCCCTTCCTGTTTTTTGGTTTGTTTCAAAGTAATGTTATTCTTAATCAGGTCAATCAACAATTTTACATAAAGTAGTTCAGTTTTAATTATTTTTCAGTTTAGAAGGATAAAGGGGCTCCATTTAAAATATAGCTCTAAGGCTCCTATTTAGAACTTTGTTCCAGGGCACCCATTTAGAACTTGGCTCCAGGTCTCCCAATTGCTTAATATGCCCTTGTGATGGTCCACCCAGTCGCTTTTACTTAACCAGTTTTACTTTATTTATGTTACATTTATCATTTTGGGGATTATTATTTAATTTTTCAGACTGATCACAATTCTTGTTTCCGAGCTGTAGGAGTTACGCATGCACAACTCCAACTTTTGCTTGTCAGCCATTAATTCACAGGTGAGTCATAACTAGTGCATCACTCATGTCATAACTAGCACGATCGTCAGATTATGCAAATGTTTTCCCTGTGTGCAATAGACATGTGCTGGATTTGTACGCAGCATGTTATAACTAAGTGACGTTAGGTCACAGAGTCAGTGTAGTCAGCATTGTGAGAAGTAGAGTCAGAAATAGTAGAGATGTAGCAGTAGTATGTTAATAGTATGTGTTGTGTAGATAGAAGGAGATGTTAGTAGAGATTTAGGTAGATGTGAGCTGTTAATACTCCAACTTTTGTATTGAATTTGGCGAGTCTTTGGATTTTTTGGAAACAAACTTCTGAATTTTTGCTATTTTTCTCTTGAGCAATGTAAATTGATATTTTGATTAGATTTAAACTTTAATTAAACTTGACAATCCTTTTTGAATTCTTACTCGATAAGTAACACTAGACAAATACCTAACAGTACACATAACTAACCTAAAGGCAAAACAATATTTCAACTTTATTTGACAAGTTAAAATTGCCTGGTGCCCGACAAAGCTATCTGGAATTTTGAATAAATTTGGATCAGACAAAAGGTTCAACTTGAAAAGTTAAAAATCTTTGGAACGTTACACCTGGTTTATACATGTATTTGTGCAGTTCAAAATGCTGACAAATTGCTATAAACTTCCACATTCCATTAGTCATATACAAGACAGGTTTAAGAAGAGATGGGGGGGGGGGAGACAAGAGTATCTGGGTACAAGGAAAATGAGCATTTTTTACTGTTATACCTAGCACTGCTCTTATTTTTTCAAAGTAACATTATTTGAAATTGTGAAAAATTAAATTGGTAACAATATTATGCTCAAAGAAAGCTATAGGATTGTCTTTTCATGTTGTATCAATAGGAATCTACTTCCAAAGCTTTATAACATCTAAAATATGCATTTAATGGAAAAATGTGATGAAGGTAAAGATTGTAGATTGGTATTTGTAGACCCATCGGGGATAGGTTTTATTCGAGCCATGAATATGTGCAGAAAGGTATGTCTACCTTTCAGGATGTTGCTGCTATCTACGTGGCTGATAAACACAAACTCAGATTTTATATATACACACTTGATGCATTTAATGAAAAACTGTGACTGAAGTTAAAGATAATCAAATTTATTTAAATCTTGATTTATCATCAATATTTGTTCAGCATTTAAAGAGTTATGGAAGCGAAAATTTATTAATATCTTGTTTTATAAATATTATTTATAATTATCTAACATCAAAATAATCATTACACAAACTTTAAAATGTGTATTTTATCAAATAATTTGAAACAGTATTAGTTATTTAAGTTTTAATTAATATCCGAGATAAATTCTTATGACCCGTTACTGTTGTAAAACATTCTAGTTTCCATAATTCCTTAAATACTAGATGAATGCTGTTGAAAATTGAGATTTAAACAGATAAGATTATGATCTTTAATCTATTTTCAGTAAAAGTTTTCTACTAAATGCATATTTTAGAAGTTATAAAGCTTTGAAGTTAGATTTCCATTCACATAACATGGAAATTCTCTAATATTTTGTTAGAGCAGTGTAATTCAGTTCCATATATTGTAAAGATATTCATTGTTTTAAGCTAATGGGAATAATTCCTGCGATTCCTAAATATTATTTATTCAAAAGTGATCTCTGAAATTTTTACTAATTACTCATGCCAATGTTACGTTGCCGACATATTACTGTCCACCTGTCTCGCAGATCCAGTTTGGAAGAGATTCAATAAAAACAGAGTTTTGTTTCATAAGTTTCAGTACTGCAAAACACAACAATACCACATCTTGTTCAGACTTCTAGTTTAAAACAGGAGAAAGTAGGCAGAACAGTAAATAAATCACAAATGAACAAATATGTATCAGAATCCAATTTTGAAACTAGCAGTAAACAACATAATAACCTATACTGCTACGAAGCAAGTAACATACAAAACAGTGGATCGCCAGTGCTACAGCAGATGAAAATGTAATTAGTGCTGCTGTTGCTTCAATGTCTTGAAATCGGCAGGCATTCCCATTATGTAAGCACTGCCATTACCTTGTTAAAATTGTCTTGCAACTTTAACTTAAGTGTTGTGCTAAGATTAAAAAAAAATATTTAATTCTGAAGCTCTGAAATATCCAGCTATAGTCAAAGTTTACCATGATAGGTTATTTAATCATTATGGCAGTCATGACTGAAGTTCAGGAAGAATGGGACTGTTTTAAACAGGCTTTTTTTGGAAACGATAAGGCACTTGAGCTTATTTCAGAAAGAAAGAATAATTCTTAATCAATACCCTACTAGTTTTAACAGAAAGCATTACAAAGAGCTTAATAAGCACATAAAGGATCAGTTTATCAAGTTCGATTGCAAAGCAGAGGAACTTACTCCAGGGAGAGGAGAACCTCCACCAGTTCTCCTGACAAGAGTCTTACCCCTTGTGCTCTCTCTCTCTCTCTCTGTGTGCCCAGGGGTAAGACTCTCTTAAGGTCTCCCTGTGGTCCTGCTCCAGGACCCTCAAGCATTTCCTCTGAGGTGCCGGGCCTCGGCAGTGCTGTTTCTAAGAGTGGTGAGTCTTCTTCTGTTACCAGCTGTGCCCCGGTTATCTCTTCTGTTGCTTCGACATCCACTGCCTCAGTTGCATCTGATGGAGGCCCCAGTGGCTGGTGCTACTGTTGCACATCACTTGTTGCCGACAGTATTGCAGCTGATCTCTCAAATTGCCCTTTCTTCTGCCAGCACTCCTCTGGCAGATACACAAAGTTGAGCAGCCACTCATCAACTTATCCAACATCATGGATGTCGATCTCAAGTTGCCCAAGATCAGTGATGATTAATTCGTCCTTGTGAGCGGCAAGAGAAAGAGCAACAAGCTTACTCCATTAATAGTGACCTCGGTCTCCTCACGACTTCTGAGCTCCTGTAATCTGAACCCCATCTTCGCCGAGTTTGTGAAGATTATCATGGAATGGATTGTGGAGTCTCATTACTTGGAGAAGGGAAGCTTACTCGTTAAAGTCAACTCTCCTGACCCTGCCAACAGGCTCCTACGTACTACCTCCATTCTGGGTATCCCCATAACTGTGGATTACCCAGCCTCTTACTGTCTGCCACAGGGCTTCATTGAAGGTATTGACACCTCCCTCACTGATGAGGTGATCTTTAATACCCTCCTGAATCAGAGAGTGATAGCGGTCCACAGTATGTGACACTATCTTTCCTCCAATTCTGGGTTCAACAAGATTACCCTTAAGAAGGTAGTCCTTACCTTCAGTGAATTCCCCTTACCTGGGAATGTTGTCCTCAGCTTCTACAGTACTGGGTAAGATTTCAGTATTAAGAAGACCTTGGGGTAAGATTCCCTGTAGAATCTTACCCTAAGGCCCCTCCTCAGTGCCTGAAGTGCTAACGCTTCAGGGTTGTTTTATCTCTGAGTGGTACTTTTTTGCACACCATGGGCTAAATGGCCAGGTCACAAGGATCCTGAAGGCTCAGAGAAAGTTGGGGAAGGGGACACACTGGAACAGCTGTTGGGAGACAGATGGTAGCCTCCCATCAAGGCCATCCAGTGTGTTCTTTAATGTGCACAGGGTATGGCTCTCCTGCACACGGGGCCACGGCTTAACGTCCCATCCGACGGGCGGCGGCCTTTCCAAGCCCATCGGTGTCCCCTACTGACCGTGGGCAGGGCGGGGAATTTTTGCAGAGATAAATCTCAATGCTGACGCAGTTTGGACTCGAACCTGGGAACTGCAGATTACGAGCCTGGCACTACCGACTGAGCCACCCTTGCCCCCAACACTTCAGGCACATTGCTAAGAACTGCACAGGAATGGTGGAGTGTAAGCACTAGAGTGGGTCTCACTCCAAGCAGTGTAAGCACACTGGACCTCCTATCTGTGCCAACTGTGGTGGGCTTCAAGCTGCCACCTTCTCCGAGTGCCGTGCCAGGAAGCTCACCTGTGACAGGAAGAAGAAAGCCCTTGATCCTGTCCGCTCTATGGCTGGCACCAAGCTAGGGACGATCCCTCTTTAGAGCTCCATGGTGACATCTCAGCCCCCTACACCTATGAAGGCCGTGTGCAGTAGGCACCTCTTTGACCCCTCAGTCAGTTTTCCCACTGCAACAAGGTCATGTGACCCTTGCTGCTGCCATGGAAGTAGCGCCAGCAGAGATACCTGTGTTTCAAGCACAGGCACCTACTGCTGCCCCTGCTCCTCTGGCCCCTGTTGTTACCCTTCCTGGGGTGATGCCCTCTGCTCATGTTCCAGAAGCTCCCTGTGCTGCAGGTATCTCCATGGTGCAGGATTCTGCTGCAACCTCCGCAGCAGACTCCTGTCCTATTCAGGCCAAGCGGTTGGCCAAGAAGGTAAAGAAGACAAGAAAGAGCAGGGCTGCTCATCAGCCTGAGCTGAAGAAGCACTCCTCCTGGATTCAAGACTTCAGGAAGTATCACAGGGACACGGTCCTCCTGCCCATCATTCTCTCTACTTGTGGACATCATCAAGGTCAATATTTCCACTCTACTTGTGGAATCTCGACTTTGAACTTTGACGATACTCAACCAGCTGGCTTCCCTCATCTCGCACTTTGTGGACTGCTAGCTACTCTGTGTTGACTCACCTTGTGATGAAGTGAACCCATTCACTTTTACTTTTCCTTAACCAGTTTTGCTTTATATATGTTTTATTTATCATTTTGAGGATTATTTCATTTGGACTGATCGCAATTCTTACTTCCACGCCATAGGAGTTGTGCATGCACAACTACGACTTTTTATTGGCAGCTGTTAATGCATATGTGTAGGACACAACCCCTCTTGCGTCGCAGCTAACTCAATTGTCAGGTTATGCAAATGTTTTCCCAGAGTGCAACAGACACATGCCGGATTTGTATGTCACATGTTATAACTAAGTGGCATTAGGTCAAGAGTCAGTAGAGACAGTAGGAGTCAGAATTGGTAGAGAGAGAATTGATAGTATTGTGAGTAGAGATGCAGAATTGAAATTGTTAGTAGATTGTTAGGAGGAGCTGAAATATGTTGAAGTAGTATGTTGAATCAGTATGTGTTGTGTAGATAGGAGGAGTTGTTAGTAGAGATTTAGGTAGATGTGAGTTGTTAGTACTCCAACTTTTTGCATTCATCAATTGAATTTCGTGAATCTTGAAATTTTTTGGAAATAAACTGTTTATTTTAGGAACTTTTTGAATTTTTGCTTTCTCTTGAGCAACATTAATTGATTTTTGATTAGATTTAAACTTTAATTAAACTTGGCAATCCTTTTTGAATTCTTACTCAACAAGTAAAACTAGAGAAATACCTAACGAACCCTATTTCAACTTTATTGGCAAGTTAATATTGTCTGGCACCCAACAAGTTATCCGAAATTTTGAATAAATTTGTATCAGACAAAAGGTCCAACTTGAAAAGTTAATCTTTGGAGCATTAGAGCCTCTCCTTGGTTTCTTCTTTCCACCCTGTCTATGAACATGGCCACTGGAGTGTCTAGCATCCCTACTATTCTACAATGGAATTGTAGAGGTTTCAAGAGTAAGGCTGCTGACGTCAGGAACTACATCAGCAACATGCCAGTTCCCATCCTTGTTCTTTGTGAGGCCAACCTCCCTGATCACTATGTCTTCAAGCCCTATATTGTGCACACAAGCAAGAGTCATCCACTCTCTCACAATGTGGCAATTCTTGTGCAAATCAATAGCATGATGCATCACATTCTTGTGCACAAGAATGTGATGCATCATGCTATTGATCTCACTTTCACTGATGCCAACAGTGATTTCGTAGTATGCCGCATCTGGCTGAACAACTATGATATCACCTTGATATCCTGTTACATCCGATCTTCCGATGCCTTTCCTGTATTCACCTTACAGGATATTCAGTTGCAGTGCCCTCAGCCCTGGATTCTCTGCGGGGACCTTAATGCCCACAATCCATCCTGTGGCAGAGACATTAGTGATCAGAGAGGGGAGGATATTAAGACTATCATCTTACAGCACAATCTCTTTATTGCCAATGATGGCTCACCCACATTCTACAGACCTCCGAGTACCTACAGCTCCATTGACCTAACCCTGTGTTCTTCCTGCATTGGTCAAAGCCTCAGCTAGTAGGTTGACCCTGACACCTGGGGCAAGTGACCACTTCCTACTACACATCTCCTTGCTTCTCAAGAGACATGCAGCTCCGAGAACATCAAAGCTTACAGACTGGCAGCTCTTTCAGCAGATATTGTCTGAAGGACTCACTGTCGTCGATACTACAGATCTCAGTGCTGAGGCCCTCACTGCTGCCTCTGATGCCTGCAATGCTACGATCTTGGTTCCCGGGCATCTGCCCCTTCCTGATATTCACTACAAGCAGCTTCGCACCATTTGCCATTGAACCAAAAGGTGCACCCACTGCTCTGGTAGATTTCCAGACATTCTCCATGCTAGAAGGCTACATGTGGCGATCAGAAGATACCTGAACTACCATGAAAGGTTCAGGTGGTGATCCTTCTGTTCCAGCATCAATGTCTTCACCCCTTCTGGGAAACGACGATCTTGGTTCCCGGGCATCTGCCCCTTCCTGATATTCACTACAAGCAGCTTCGCACCATTTGCCATTGAACCAAAAGGTGCACCCACTGCTCTGGTAGATTTCCAGACATTCTCCATGCTAGAAGGCTACATGTGGCGATCAGAAGATACCTGAACTACCATGAAAGGTTCAGGTGGCGATCCTTCTGTTCCAGCATCAATGTCTTCACCCCTTCTGGGAAAGTTTGGAAGTACATCAGGAACCTGATGGGGAAGTCGCAGCCTGCACTCCCTTTCCATAACCTTTCCCCATGGGGAGGATTTAGCCACCACTGCTAGCAACATCTTGAGGCACCTCACTTCTTCCCTTCCTGCCCCACCATCAGGATATGTCTTAGCAACCCTGCTCTGGGATTGAGACTTGCTATAATGATTCTTTTACCTTGCAGGAACTCATTTTCATAATTGGGGCTTCAAAGCACTCCTCGGCCCCAGGCCCTGATGGTGTCAGCTATACTCTTAGCCAACCTGTCACCTGAGGCCCTGCTTGTGCTTCTTAAAGCCTTCAATCACTCGGGTCATCTCCACTGTCCCTGATTCATGGAAGGCTATGCACATAGTACCAAACTTTAAGCAGGGAAAACCCGCAACACACCTCTCTTCCTACAGGCCCATTGCTCTTTCCTCTTGTCTCTGCAAGATCCTAGAGAGACTTGTCCTTGGATGCCTGTAATGGTACCTGGAGTTCAAGGGCCTTCTCCCCCAACTGCCTCTCTGGTTTCCAAAAAGGTAGGTGCACATCAGATAATCTGATAGATTTCACCTCTGCCACTGACTAGGCTCTGTCTGAAAGGCAGACTACAGTTGCGGTCTTCTATGGCATACAAAAGGCATTTGACTCCCTGTCCCACTCGGATATTTTCTGCAGACTCCATGATCTTGGTCTCAGAGGTAATATCATTCACTGGATCACAGAATATCTCTCCAATAGGATGGTCCTTGTAAAGCTGGGCAGCAGGCTCGGTACTTGCCATACTATCAATCATGGAGTACCCTCAAGGGGATGTCCTCAGCCTGATGCTTCAGAACATCATACTGTCAGGTCTACCCTCTTGACTCCAGAATAGAGTTGGTATTTCCATTTATGCAGACAATATCTGTGTCTGGTTCCCTAGCCAGGACTCCTCCTATGCTCAGCTCAAGATGAAACGAGCTGTGGCCATGGTTGTCAAGCTCTTCGACAACCTAAGCCTCACTCTTTACATGCACGAGGCCAGGGAAGGTGGCAGCAGCATCAAAGCATGAGGCATTTCATAGCATGAGGCCAGGGAAGGTGGGCAGAAGAGTGCCTTCTGCCCACCTTCCCTGGCCTCATGCTAGGACCAGACCACATCAAGGTCATCAAACAGTAATAAATTCCTTGGTATGGTCCTGGACAACAGGCTGACCTGGGGATCTCACATCCAGCATCTTAAGACAGTTGCCACTGCACAGAGAAATATACTGTCTTTCCTTGCTGGTACCCACTGGGGAAGTTCCTGCAAGACCCTCCTGGTCTTGTACCAGCACTTGATCCTCTCCCATGTCAACTACAGTGGTCACCTTCTGAGCAAGCTGGCCACTGTCCACACTATAAATCTGCACCTCTGTCTCGGAAATCCGTGGTTAAAGTGGAGGGAATGGAGTCAAGAGAGACCTGTGCTATCCTTGAAGACTACTATTCATGACATCATGCTATCCTTGAAGCTGTACTTTTCATCCTCAGCTTCGAGAGTGGCAACTTTGTCATCCTTTGTGACTCCAAGTCAGCCTTGGAAGCTCTCCAGAAGCGAGACAGCAAGAGCTGCAATCCCTTCCTCATCCAGAAGATCATGGATATTTGCTCCAAGGTCACTCTTCTGCCGGAATCACGGTTCATTTCCAGTGGATCCCCTCCCATGTAAGGATACCTGGTAATGAGCTTGATGATCGCACCGTGAAGGAAGCGCTTTAGAATCAGAGGTATGTATCTAATTACTCTCTCTCTCTCTTAATGACTGCAAGATATTTGTCTAACTGATGAGCCAGTATCATCTTGCCCAGTGGCAGAGGGACTACAGTTGTTCCTGTTTCAGGTACCTGGTTGATCCTTCTCTTACTGCTCCTAACCTCAGTAACTTCTGCAGATCTGAGGAGACCCTCCTTCATCGTCTCCGAGTTGGTGTCATCAACAGCAACTCTACGCTTCATACTCTCGGCAGAGCATACAGTCTGAACTGTATCACATGCAGCACACCTAGGACTATATCTCACGTACTGCTCAACTGCTCCTGCTACAATGCCGAAAGAGAAGCTTTGTTCCAGGAGCTTCACGCTACTGAAACCACCAACTACTCCATCACCTCCCTACTTGGTAACCACCATAATATGAAGTTGCAATGAGCACACTTCCGACTGGTCATTGATTTCTTTCAGAACACTGGTCTTTTCTGCAAGGTCCAATGTCTCTTTTACTTTAACAAGATTAGTATAGTTAATAACTTTGAGAGATAGCTGAGAGGTTGTTCCTTCTGCCTCTGCTACCTTGTCCTCCTGTTGTGATTGGTGTAGGGAGCCCCTCATTGGAGGATAATTTCACCATAATCTTACAAAACCTTGAAGCAGTGAGACAGCAGAGAGTTATACCAGATAGTTAATGGGTTTTCTATGGGAAGAAACAGACAGGTATACAGGGATTGAAGGAGAAACATGGTAAGATTATTGGATTTGAGGATTCTGTCATGGCTAGATGGACTGAGCATTTCAGTGATGTTCTAAACAATGTGGTTAGTTCTACTCCCATTGTTTGTAATGATGACAGATGCATCACTGGCTTTAATGTGAGCCCTATATCACAGTCCAAAGTTATTTCGGCTATTTCTAAACTTAAACAACATAGATCCCCAGGGGTAGAGGGAAGTACTATTGAAATGCTTCAAGGTTCAAGGTGTCGTAAGGACATGCTTAAAGTTGTAGATGTTTCTATTATCACATGGCTGACTGAAATTTGGAGTATCTTTTATGATAAAGGCATTGTTTCCAAAGATTTTATCACAGCTATCATTATCCCTATTTTTTTTTTAAAAAGGTATCACAGTTCTTGTGATAACTATAGAGATAGACATCTTTCTGTTCCAGGTCAAGTTCTTTGCATAACTATGATTAAGTATCTGGTTGATGGACAATTGTGTAATGAGCAGAGTGAATTCAGAAGTAGTAAGGGATGTGATGTATTGATCAGATTTTTTCACTTAGGTTAAAACTTTAAACATTTTGCAAAAATCTGAAATCTTTGGTTATTAGCTTTCTGGATTTCAAAAAGGCTTTCGACTCTGTTGACTGTCATAATTTGTGGCTGATCGCAAGATCATATGACATACCAGACAAGTTACTTAACATAATGAAAGCTCCCCTATAGTAACACTGAGTCATGTGTGAGAGTTGGTAAAGCTTGTAGCAATTCATTTAGCAATTTGGTTGGTTGTTTGGGGTTTAATGGCGCATCGGCAACAAGGCCATAATGCGCCAAACATCATTTAGCAATGCTTCTGGTGTTCGGCAAGGGTGTATTTTGTCCCCTTTTCTCTTTAGTTTGATTATTGATTATGTTATGTGAAATTCACTGTAAGGGGAGGATTTTGGGCTTAAGTGGTCTAGAGATCTGAAAATTTCTGATTTACATTATGCTGATGATTTGGCCCTTTTGGCAAATGATGTTGAAAAGAACTCTTTCATTAGAGCAGCTGATGAGTCTAGTAGTAGAGTAGGTTTGGTGATAGAGAAAACTGATGTGATGAAAATTGGTCAGGCAGATTCTGGTTCAGTTAATATGAATGGTTGCAACCTTGAGCAAGTGTCTCAATTTCATTACCTTGGCAGCTATGTTAACAGTTACTGGTGATGTCCGGCATGAGATATACAAACAAAAGGTATTGCTGCTGGGACTTTTAAGAATCTATGGAGAGTGTGGAGAAATAGGCATATACACCTAAAGGCTAAAATTAGACTGTATAATAGTTTGATTTTTTCTGGGGTTAGTTAGGGTAGTGAAACATGGACACACCTCTCATTTTCTTTGAAAATGAGATAAAAAGGCCTCCTTAGTGTTTCACTGAAGTATTTAATATTTACAATTGACCACAGAAAAAGGAAACCAATTTTTTCCCATGATTTTAAATTACTACTACTAGAAATGAAGAATGCAATAAAAGTCATTATACATTAATGCAACTTCTACATACCTTTATAACTTCGCTATCGTCAATACTTAGAACTTTAAATCCTCTATATGGCATTGCACGAGACTGTGAATACACAGATTTGTGAAATAAAGCAAAAAATTCTCTGGGAAATGCTTGCTTCTCTAAAGAGTCGAACAAAGTTTGAACACTTTCTTCTGTTCTGCCACAATACAACACAAGCTGTGGAACTGATGTCTTTTGAGTTTCCTTTGACTTGTGCTCAGAAGAGTTAGATTTTAATAATGTATGGACATTCACACCACCAAATCCAAAGCAGCTCACAGCTGCATAACCACCTTTCCATGATGTTGGTTCTGTAACAATTTTAACTTGTCCATTTTCCAAAGCAGGGATTTCTGGATTAGGGTGAGTGAAGTGCAAATTCGGTGGGAGTAAACTATTTTCCATTCCAATAAGAACTTTCACTACTCCACAAAGACCTGAGAAGTAAAATAAGGATGAAATTTTATGCAAATTATTTTTCTATTCCAAGTATAAAAGTTCCTTTGATTTACAGGATGCAGGAATTAGACTTATAAATTACTATTTAATTTCATATTTCACACTTATAAATAGGTTCTAAGTCACAAAAACAAACTGAGCTCTCTCTCTCTATATATATATACACACACACACACACACACACCAATCAGCCAATATATTGAAACCACCTCTGCATTATGGAAAGAAGCACATGTGCAACCAATCAGTGCCACATGCCAAGGTCGTGAATGATATATAAAATACCTGGGTCGGAGCTCTCGCAAGCAGTATTTCGTTTTGTCTCAACATGGGAAAAGCAAAATATTTATCTGATTTCGACAAAGGCCAGATCATTATGGCAATACGCTTTGGTAAGAGTATCTCCGAAACAGCGACACTGGTAGGTTGCTCACGCTATGCAGTAGTTAGCACCTATCAAAGATGGTCCGAAACAGGTGACAAGAAATTGACAAGACTTTGACAAGACTTGGGCCAGGTGGGTTGTTTTACCTCTGAGCAGCACTTTTTTGCACACCATGGGCTAAATGGCTAGGTCACATGGACCCTGAAGGCTCAGAGAAGATTGGGGGAGAGGACCCACTGGAACAGCTGTTGGGAGACAGATGGTAGCCTCCCGTCAAGGCCATCCAGCGTGTTCTTTAACGTGCACAGGGTATGGCTCTCCCGCACATGGGGCCACGGCTTAATGTCTCAGTCGATGGATGGCGGCCTTTCCAAGCCCATCAGTGGACGTAGGCCGGCCATGCCTCATTGATACCAGAGGTCAGCACAGGCTATCTTGTCTTGCCCGCAACAACAGGAGGGCTATTGTGGATGACATTACCCATAATTTCAGTTGTGGTAAAGGGCCCAATGTGTCCGAACACACAGTTCATCGTAAGCTCTTGGATATGGGTCTCTGCAGCCACAGACCAATTCATGTGCCTATGCTCATAGCCATTCACCATTGTCAATGCTTGCAGTGGGCACATAATCGACATTGGACCATTGCATAGAAAACTGGAAGAGGGTCGCATGGCACCCCAGACAAATCCTGTTTTCTGTTATACCATATGGACAGACGAGCTTGTGTGCAATGTTTACCTACGGAAGTCTTCTCACCTGGATGCACTGTGGGATGGATCCAGGCAGTTGGAGAGAGTGTGATGGTCTGGGTAATATTTTCTTGAGGAACACTTGGATCAATTAGCCCTGTAGAGCAAACTCTGACAGTTGTCACCTACCTGAACATCACATCATGGCTGACCAAGTACCCTTTATGGCAACTGTATTCCCTGGTGGAGATGGCGTCTTTCAACAAGACAATGCCCCATGTCGCACTACGAAGAAGGTTCAGGAATGGTTCCTAGAACATCACGAGGAATTCCATCTATTGCCATAGCTCCCAAATTCGCCAGACACGAATCCTATTGAGCATTTGTGGTTTGAGTTGGAGAAATGGGTACGAGCAGCATCACCCAACCACATAATTTACGGAAACTGCATAATCTTCTGTTGCAATCATGGTACCAAATATCAAGCAACACCTACCAACATCTCATTTAATCTATGCCTCATCAAGTGAGAACTCTTTTGGCAGTGAGAGGAGGACTACATCATATTAGGTAGGTGGTTTTAATGCTTTGGCTGATCAGTGAATATATATATATATATGATAGTGTCCAAAATTAAAAGTTAACATTCTATATCAATATGTTTATAGGGAAATGAAATGGTATATATTTAATTTTTCAATGCAGAAGAAATGATTGCATACTTAAACTGACGGAACTATGAGCATGACATTAGGGTTGCTATAAAAGAGCACACAGCTGAGGTTGCCACTCTTTTACATTCCAGCTATTCTGGCATTAACTTTGGTAGCAATTTAATTTTACCATGTTGCAAAGAGAACATATGTATGACTGCATATGATGGAGAATGATTGGTACATACCCATCTCCATCCTACCTGACAGATATCCATGGCCATAAATGTACCACAAAATGTTCTCTCAAGATTTTGGAGTTAATTTCAAGAAACAGGAAAGGTACATTTCATTTACACATAATCACTGTTTACAGGAAATGACAATGCATGAGTAATTCTACTTGCTATCTTTCCACTATAAGGAGGATGACAGATACTATAAGGAGGATGACAACTCCTTATAGTATCTGTCATCTATAAGGACGATGACAGAAATACAATACATAAGGAGGATGACAGAAGCATTATGCTATTACTGGATAAAAAAAAGACTTGAAATTTAAAGATATTAGACAAAGTTTTACCAAAAACAGTCCTTTTCCTCACTGAGGTATATTGAATAAGTTTATTTCACCCAAACATACATAAATTAATAGATAAAACACAGACAAGTTCACAGGTGAAAAAGGAGAACAGAATAAGCCGTAGCTTTTGAATAAATGTTTCCTGAAATACACTTAAATTTAAAACATTGCAGGTGACCTTAATTTATACATTTATTTGAGCACATGAATTTCTGTGGTCTGACTATCATTGACTTGATAATAAGTGTAGTTTATATTTATATTTAAAAGTTCCATGTTGTTCCATTGCAGCAGTATCCTCTGGTATCACGTTATTCCAAATCTTAATGCCAATGTACCGTATTGATCTCTGGCCTATAGATTTCTTATAAAGGGGCAACATGATCTTTTCCTTAAGTCGAGTATCATAACTGAAAGTCTTCGTTCTTTCTAAGCAGCAGTAAAGTTCCGAGTACTCTATCATTTTATTCTTCACTCTGTATACAAAATTCCCCATAACATACTTGTAAATATTATATATATTTAGTATTCCATTTTCTGCCATCAAGTGTTGTACCGGATTTCTGCAATTTAATCTTAGAATATATCTCATAATTCTCTTTTACAGACAAAATAAACTATTCAAATTGGCTGAACTAGTATCTCCCCAAACACTAATTCCATATATTAAATGTGGGTACACTAATGCATAATATAAATTTATCAAAGTTTGTTGATTTACATATTTTTTAATCCTCCCAATCGATCCAATATTTTTTGAAATAGTAGCTCTTACTGGTTAATATAATTCCAAGTTAAATTAGCATCTACCCAGAGTCCAAAAAATTTTATATATTCACATATTTCAATCTTTTGATCATTCATCAAAATATTTATTTTGTTATAATTCAGTTTTTTATTCTTGTTCTTAAAGACTATACACTTTGTTTTAGAAATATTTATAGCCAGTTTATTATGTAATCCATTTATGCATATTTCCAATTAGAGTATTTGTTTCTTCTACTAAAGTTCTTACATCAGTATGGAAAGAAATGACATTTATATCATCTGCATACATAACTAGTTTAGCTGCTCCCTTTTGTGATTGAATATCATTTATATACAAAAGGAATAATAAAGGTCCCAGCACAGAATCCTGTGGCACTCCCCTATTGAATTTGATTTGTTCAGATATAGTCCTATTGACTTGTACAAACGCTGGTCTTTGAAATAAGTAGCTTTTAAGCCAATTATTTATTTTCCCTCGAAGCCCATAGTGTCTAATCTTTTCCAAGAGAATTTCATGATCTACACAATCGAATGCTTTAGACAAATCTAAATATACAGCCAAGCCAACTCGCTGATGTTCAAGATTATTAACAATATAATCATAGGTATCTATAATAGCACCTTGTGTAGATTTGCCATGTTGAAAACCATATTGTTCTGGTATAATTAGCTTTCTGTTTGATATAAATTTATATATTATACATTTATGCATTAATTTCTCGAAAATCTTGGTGAAAACTGAGAGTAAAGAAATTGGTCTGTAATTCTTTATATCTTTCAGGTTTTTACTCTTATGAATAGGTATTATTTTTGCTGGTTTCATTTCATTTGGAAAAATTTCCTTCTGAAGTGACAAGTTGAAAATATATGTGAGGGGGATCTTAATTTCATTTTTAACATTTTTAATTACAGTTATTGAGATATCATCAGGCCCACAAGAAGTATTAGGTTTCAATATACTGATAACATGACATATCATCTTCAGAAAATGGTTCAATATATAAACTATCTGGAGAACTGTATCCATAATATTTATATTGCACTTGATTTTTTGTATTGAAATCAGCTGCTAGATCTTCTGGTATACTTTTAAAATACTGGTTGAAAGCTGTAGCTTTTTGCTCATCGTCTGTTAGTACATTTTCAGCCATCTCAATGTCCCCAATTCTAAGATTTTTGGTTTTATTCCGAGACAATAGGTTATTTATCAGCCTCCATTTCTGCTTCAGCAAAGTATCACCATATATATTAAATTTAGTTTCATAGTATTTTTGTTTAGCTTCTCTTATTAAACCAGCGACATAATTTCTGCAAATTCTGTGCCTTTCCGAATTAATTAAATCTCTAAAATCCAAAACATTCTTATCTGTACAATTGAGTAGATCTAAATTGTAGTCTCCTACAATTATGAAACTCGAATTCATTTTCTGTAATTTATCAAAATTTGTTTCCATAACTTGTAAAAAATATTCAAAATTGCCATCTGGTGGTCGGTATACTACTCCTATCACCATTGTATCAGTCTTGATACAAATCATTTCAATACTGTTGGGAAGTATCATCAGGGAGTCACGTCATAATTAATTCCATTCAATGAATAGATTGCTACTCTGCCGCCTCTTCTGTTTATTCTTCCTAGATTGGCAGACTGATATCCTTCTATATGTAACGACTCACCATTTGCTAACCAAGTTTCTGAAAATGCCAAAAAATTGAACTGATGTCCCATGATTTCCAGTGTAGACAAAATTCCATCTGAGTTTGCCTTTAAGCTTCTAGAATTCATGTAAAATAAAGTTGAGGTTCCTCTACAGCAGGTCATCACTCTATTACAATCCTCCAAAGATATATACACATCATCCTCCATGTTGACAAGTTAGTCTTCACGCTGGGATCAGGTGATGATGCTCTGCTCGCGCGGTATTCTTATACGCTAGTATCGGATGATGGGCTTGGCTCGTGGAGCGTAGAGGTATGAAAAATGCGCTCGTAGTCAGTTAGATCAGAGATGTCTCTCAAAGGTGTTTTTTTTCTTATAGTGGAAGCAAGTGGCAATACTGGGATTAACTTTGCTGTGTCCTTCTACAGTTGTTGAAATGAATTTCATATTAGAAACAATTTAGAGCTGTGAGTAAAAATGGCATCAAAGAAAGTTCGTGGTAGTGATAGTGAAGAAATAAACAAGCTCTTAGAATCTGTATTAGGCAGTGAATCTGAAGTTTCTGATTTATTTGACGATGATAGAAGTGATAGTAAACCTATAAGTGAATCTGAGTATACCTCATTGGAAGAAAATAGTGATATAAGTGATTATGAAAGTTCTATCCCGCCGCCCACGAAACGACAAACACACGTCCTGCAAAGTGATTGGAAATGGGTAAAATCAGAAAATAACCCTATTATATATCCATTTAATTGTTACAGTGACATTGCAATCGAAATAAAAGACAAATATGAATCTGAATCCCCATCTGAACTGCAAATATTTCTGGACTATATGGACCCTTTGTTCTCTGTCATAACAAAAGAAACCTATGATTACGCACGGGAGCAGTTAGCTAATCCTGATAGAAAGAAAAGGCGATAAATGGTTCGAAGTAACAGAAGGTGAAATGAAAGGTTACTTTTTCCTGGTAATACTGATGTCCCAAGTTCGTAAATCATGTTTACAATTGTATTGGTCCAAAAACAGGTGCATTGAAACACCAATTTATGGGGAAACTATGAGCAGAGAAAGGTTTCAACTAATCTCTCGATTCTTACATTTTGCTAATGACAGATGCTGAAGAGCAGGACAAGCTAAAAAAGATTAGGCCCATTATCCCACATTTTTCAGAAAAATTCTCTAGTCTACTTTTCTGCTCAAGACATAGTATTAGACGAGAGTCTTATGAAATTCAGGGGGGGGCCTGTCATATGTGCAGTGCGATCACGTTTTGGAATAAAGGTGTATAAAATTTGTGAATCTTCAACTGGACATTGCCATTATTTTAAAATTTATGTTGGAGATGACATCACTGACCCCAGTCTTCCCTCCAGCACAAATGTTGTAATGGGCATGTGTCATCGTTGCTAGATAAGGGACACACTCTTTCTAGGCAATTGGTACATCTCACCAGATCTTTGCAAGAGACTAACAAATTGTTGTACGAATATAATAAGCACTGTAAGGCCTATGAGAAAAGATATGCCTAAAGATATTTCTGCCAAGAAATTGAAGCCTGGAGAGTATGACATCTGGTCAGAAATTGAAGCCCGGAGAGTGTGACATCTGGTCAGCCAATATTATGGAGAAAGAGAGGTCAATAGCCACGAGAAGAAAGAACCAGTAATAAATAGGCACTTTGACGTCAATTTCAATTTTAGAGGAAAAATTGTCTGAGCCGGGTGGGATACAAACCCACGACCTCCTGATAACATGTCAGGTGCTCTGGACCACTGAGCTAGCGGCCGCCGATCAAGATCTCCTCTAATTAACGCTATGAACATTCCCTTTATGTCACACATAGGCGTTATTTTAGGCAATTTTTAGCCCTAGCAACTTTCAATTTTTGCCAATAGATGGAAAGCATGTCTTACAATTATGCTAATGATAATAAATATTCAGATAAACTCGGATAAACTCGACGATTCAACATCCAGTAATAAATAGGCACTTTGACGTTGGTGTGCCTATTTATCACTGGATGTTGAGTTTATCTGAGTTTATCTCAATATTTATTATTATTAGCATACTTGTAAGACATGCTTTCCATCTATTGGCAAATAAAAAGCCACTAGGGCTAAAAATTGCCTAAAATAACGCCTATATGTGACATAAAGGGAATGTTCATAGCGTTAATTAGAGATCTTGATCGGCGACCAGTAGCTCAGTGGTCCAGAGCACCTGACATGTTATCAGGAGGTCGTGGGTTGGAATTCCACCCAGCTCAGACAATTTTTCCTCTAAAATTCAAATTGACATCAAAGTGGCTATTTATTACTGGATGTTGAATTGTCGAGTTTATCTAAGTTTATCTCAATATTTATTAGAAAGAAACCTGCTTGTGCCATTGAATACCAGAAGGGGATGGGAGGGGTAGATCTCCAGGATCAGGTAACTGCTCTTTTCCCCATAATGAGAAGAACTGTGAAGGGGTATCGGAAAATATTTTTTTTTATCTTCTCGATATATTTTCAATGCATTCATTCTTCACAGCAAACTGACAGGCAAGAAGAAAAAAACTTTGACTTCAGGATTGACCTTGCAACGCAACTGCTTGCATCAGCTGATATGACAGATTGTACTGTGCGTGGACAACCTTCATCCAGCAATACACCTCTATGACTACAGGCAAAAAATTGGGGCGACTTCCCAATGCATAATTCATCTACCGTGAAGCAAAAAATTGTTACGAAACGGTGTGTGGTATGCAAGGGTAAACGAAGTGAAACTACATGGCAGTGTGAAAAGTGCAACACTCCACTTACCAGAGTGCTTCAAGGTTTACCACACTCAGACATCATACTGAAACAGAGTGGCGAGTATGTAATTCAAGTAATTTCAAAATTTGAACCCCATTATACTCAATGGTTAATTTTTTATGACTTTTGAAATAATGTAAGCATTGTTAAAATACTCAGTAGGGAAAGGTTATTTAAATCGGATTCCTGCGGTACAGGCAGGGCGTTTAAATATGAAGCAAATGGGTTAATGGATAAGTCACATTATATAGGTGTCCCTCTAGTGAGTGTTCAGCAATCTACAGATCATTATCTAGCAATAATTTCCAGGTGGATACAATTGGCTTAATTTCAGTATTGCATAGAGTATTTTAATGGAAGTGTATTATCAAATTTTCCATATGGTTTAGTTGCATTTTGGTCATAGGGGAAGCCTTGTTTGAATTTAACATATAATTACTTTAATTAGATAAGTTGTAAGATTGTTCGTGTTAGCAAAGTTTTACCTAATTTATTCATCAAATCGTAATGGTATTCCTTTAATCATGCGGCCTTCTGTCGTTAAGTTTTTCCTACATATTTATTATTATTTAATTTCTTTTCAGTATTGTTAACTTCTATTAAATATACCAACCCCTCCCTGTTGGTGCACTGTAATCTCTGCCATTTATTATTAATGATTTAAGGTTATTTTTAATGGGAGTGTTATTTGATTGACAGCCACTAATGAACACGGAAGGACATGCCCCCCTCATCAATTTATACAAATATGTTTTTCCTGCGTGCAAACACATGTCAGTTGCAGACCATGTATAAAGTAGGTGACATTAGGCCATGAAGTTAGAGAATACTAGTTTGGAGTCAGTTTAGAAGTCAGTTTTAGAGATGCAAGTTTAGAAGACAGTTTGGAGAAGCCAGATTGAGAGCATAGAATGTTGGAGATTTTGCTTGAGTGAGCTGCTAGTTGCTCAGAGAATTTTGGATAGGAGAATTCACATTGGCGAGTCTACATTTTTTGGAAATAAATTTTGTTTTATGAAATAGACTTGCTAATTTTTTTCTCTTGAGCAAGAATTATATATAAGGTACATCATCTATGTACCTTATATATAACTGATTTATACTCTGATCGCTTTAAAGCTTTAGTTTCCATGTGTCTGAGTATGACATCTGCCATGAGCTCTGACAGAGGTGATCCCATTGGCACCCCTTCTGTCTGGTCCCATGTACTGACATTCACCAAGAACCTATTGCAAGAGGATGCCAGGTCCAAGGCATCATGCACACTGAATTACTCTGAGGCTGTGGGCCTGGCTTCCTTGAGCCATTTTTTCCTTTATGTACATTGCTGCATACAACACCGGGGGTGCTAATGGGACCACTTCTATTGAAGCTCATGGCAAATGTACTCTGACACATAGAAATTGAAGCTTTAAAGCTATCAGAGTATAAACCAAAGTTATATATAATGTACATAGGTGTGATATTGTGGGATTATGATTCAGAAAAATTAAAAACAATGTCTAGCATTAAATTTCCACATGAAAAAAAAAATAGCAAAATCATTACCATATCTGGATATCTTGATAAAACTAAGTGGAAACAAAAGTGAAACAACAGTTTATAGAAAACCAACTTACATCCCAAAGAAGTCAACCTACTCTGGAAATAAGAAATCCACCTTTAATTCACATTTATAAGAGCATACAGGTATTGCTCAACTAGAAAAGCACTTAAAACTGAAATGAAGTATATCTATACAAGATAGGAACCAAGCAAGATGTTCAATAGAATGTTTAAATAAAATTGAAAAAAAAAATAAATATAAGATGAAAATATTCAACTAACTGCAGCACAAAGAATAGGAAAAAAGAATTAATTATACAATAGCCTTCCCATATATATTAAGGTTTTTCTGACATGTAAGAAAATTTTTTATTAAATATAACAATCCCACTAAAAATAATAACATCAAATCATTTATAACAAATGACAGAGATTACAGTGCACCAATGGGAAGAGTATATTTAACAAAAATTAATGATACTAAAAAAAAATATGTAGGAAAAATGTAGTGACAGATGGCATTACGATTAAAGGAATGCCGATATGATTTGATGAATAAATTAAGTAAAGCATCAATAGCACAAATAATATTACAATCTAATTTCAGCAATTATACTCTATGCAGTACTGAACTTAAACCAATCCATCTGCATGGAAATTATTCCTAGATCACATGACTTGTAGATCTCTAAACAACTCACTAAAGGGATAAACCTATATAACATAATCTTATCCATTAAGACAGTACACTGCGTGATGAAGTCTAAACGATATGTGAATTACAGTGAATCCTTATTTTTAATGAATATCAATATCTTTATTATGTGAAGATTTTCATTTTTTTTAATAATTTGGATGTAATAATTAATGGCTAATGACCATAATGAGCAAGCACAGTGGCTAACATAGTGAGAGAAGAAAAGTGAATAGGTAAGATGTTGCATCAAAGTAACATTCGAATTAAACAGTAGAAACCTAAATTAAGTTTGGCTACATCTCATCTTAACCAATAAAGAAGTGTTCAATGCATACCAACTCAAGGAAATGAAAGTACCACCTGTGAACACCAAGTGCAAACATCAGGCCTTAGAGAAATATGGAAAAAGGATAGAGTGCATCAGTGAACAAAAAGACTTATTGGTAAAATATCTCTCAGAACATTTTTTTCTTTTCATTTGCAACACATAGGACAGAGAAGAATCGTAAAAGCTACTCCTAGCTTTCATACATAATATATGAAACGCTAACATAGGCTTCTCATACATAATATATGAACGCTACATAGGCTTCTCATACAAGGGCATGCCTTACTAAGACCAAAGTCACTGCACCACTACCTTAAAGCTAACACAACATAAAAAGTTTGCATTGCTGGAACATTTTGCTAGCTCCTTAACCACTATGCCAGTTCAGGCACTTTAAATTTAGTCTTTGTTATCCTGTAGTAGCATAATGCTTTTGTATTTTAAGGTATTTAAAAAGATAGCTTGCAGAATTGCTCATGTATTGTCATCACCTGTAAACAGTGATGTGATTATCTGCAAATGAAACTTTTCACTGTCTAAAGTAAATTTTTAGTAACAGGAACGTTTAATAGTAAATCAGGACAAAATCAACTCAGTGGCACACTGCTCAAGATGATCATTACTATTCATCTTTAACAGTAAGACATAGGGAAAAAATAGCTAGGAAACTGTCACATAAGCTGTCAAGAGCAGGAATGACAGTTTTCAGCACATATTAGGTACAGGAGGCTGCATCAATGAGATCTGTATGCACAAAGACCAATGGTTTGTGTTCATCAACAGTTGAACTCAATTAACAAGGTGTAGACATCCAAAGCCAGTGACCAATTGTGGTCTTCACAGATAAGGCCAGATTCAGTTTCAACACTGATTCTTGTTGTGTGTTCATCTGGAGAGAACAAGAAAATCACTATAGTCACTGCAACATCAGAGAAAGGGAACATTTTGGCAGCAATAATGTGTCGTTTTTCTTCTGGAACAGACTAACACTTCTGCAGCAGGAATTTCTTAAGGAAGCTGCAAGAAAACCGACCTTTTGGAATTCATTCCACTCATTAGCTCTAACGATAACTTCAAATTGTGTTTTAAATACTGTCCAAGATGATTGACCATCATATGTTGAAGGTTTAATTGCATTTCTACCAATATGTGTAATAACATTATTTTCACTAAAATTACTATTATCACAAGAAGGTAACATTTCGTTTCTTAAAATCTGAAACTGGCATTTACAATCAGTTTTTACAATTTCAATTTCATGTTTATAATCTAACTTAACACTATCAAGATAATTTTTTACTCTGTCAATTTCAAACTTTGAACTATTACATTGTCTATTAAGTTCGGTTTTAATGTCCTTACACTGATCAGTAATCTTACCAATTTGAGAAGCCATTTCGGCTTTCACGTCATCACTTTGTCTAGATGCTTTTGTAAATTTTGCTAGCAAGGTCACCAATTTTGTTGTTTATGTCACTATTTTGACTAGAAAGTTCAGCTGTGTAGCCATATCAGCTTTCAAGCTATCTCTTTGTCTAGCAAGGTCACCTATTTTGTTGTTTATGTCACTATTTTGACTAGAAAATTCAGCTCTCAAATTATTATTTTCTGTAGCCATAACGGCTTTAAAGCTATCACTTTGTCTAGCAATTTCACCTTTTGTATCAGTCATCAACTTTACTAATTCATCCATATTTCTAGTTAAAGGCATTCACAATAATAATAATAATATCCCACTCCTGACACCAAATGTTATAAATTTTTAAATGGATGACACTGAGCATAAGTATAATAAGTATATTCACAATACAAATTATAATATAATGCAAATTATTACAAAAATATGGATGAAATAACTTATAAACAAACTACTATCATACATAAATTAATAATTTTTCTACAGAGCATACAAGACCAGTTCTGTCTGTTCTACTAAACTAATACCTCTTCATTTTGTTTGTCATATCTCTTGAATACCTTCCCTTCAGGCATAAACAATCCTTCGTTTTTGATTAGATCACTAGATTTATCACACTAGCAAAACAAAACGACCACCCATGCACACACTACATAAAATTACTTCTTGTTTTTACTTATTGTGTACTGACTCAGACTATCTGAATCTCCTCTTTTTATATGCACAACTTTTAACATTGCAATTCTATCATTCTCTTTTACATTCAAATTCGTTTGTTGTATAAATTTCATGCAGAAGTATATATGAGCATTCATGTCACATTTTGTCATGAAGTCACTGTAGCGCGTTCATCTGTCATAACAATATATTTACTTGATAAGTTCCTACTGGCATATTTATTACCTAGTAGTTCTGGTCTACACTTGCTGAACCAGGTTAGCACACACAATAAAAATACCAGGTGATAATATCACCATGTATTTTTTTTTAATAAAAATTTATAAATGTGACAATACTTAAAATGACATATGCCCTTAATGTATTTTGCTCACATTTGGACATTCCCAGAAGCTCAGTATCCTCAATATTCTAGTAAGAGCTTCCACAAGGTAATTGGGGGGGGGGGGGTCTGTAACATCATTGTTTATACATGAAAGCCTTTTCTTGTATTTATATATGAAGCTGCTCTGAAAGATTTAACTGAAGTCAGTCAATAGTGCAGATAAGATTTTGACATTTTGAAAATTTGCAATGTATCATTTTTCTATCACTCCTTTAGCTAGTGATGCTCGACATTTCCTATTTTTAGTATCTATTGATATTCTTTCATTCTTAAATCCACTGATATTTCAATTTTTCCTATATATGGTAAATTGGTTATCTTTGCTTGTTAGTGTGACCTCATATATATATATCTTCTGAATTTACATTTTTATTCATATCAGAATTTACTAACTTCAGATTTGTATTATTGGCTGTCATTGATACTTTAACATCATACGTTGGGTTGTTGGGTTGTTTTACCTCTGAGCGGCACTATTTTTGCACACCATGTTAACATCATACGATTTAATCATTTTATTTAATGCATCAATGGGCCAAGGTATGCTTGAGCAATTAATTGGACAAGGTATGCCTTTCTGAGAAAAAAACACATATGCATCCATTGAAGAAGCATTTAATGCAGAAAGAAAGCATATTTAAAAAATTGTACAAGAGGCTGGTTACACATTAGTTTGTATATAACATTGAAAGAAACGCATACTATATCCACCAGCAAAGCTCACAAACAGTAGTAGCACAACTGAAGGGGGGAAAAAATGGCACTATACCAAACCACTGCTAAACATATCTTGGCATACCATATCTCAGTGAAATTATCACTTGGTCTTTTTATTATGTGCTAACCTGGTTCAATGGTGCTGCATATAAGTAGAGATCAGAATTTTCAGGTAATAAATATGCCAGCAGCAGCTTATCAAGGAAATATATCACAGAAGACCTTCTTGCTCAGAAATTAATTAAAATAACTTAAAATTCTCTGCCATTGAGCAATAAAATTTTTAAGCTTATCCTTCAAACTATTTGCATGTTAAAAGTTTTTATCAGAAAACTCAGCTTTTTGGAGCAAGGACAATGAGGTGACACTATATGGTGATTTTAGGGCTGTTAAGAGCTTCCTTCCACATGTTGTGAAGGGCGATTCCAGTGTCTCAGTGGCAGATGGTGATGGGCGAGGTCACTATTCAATAGTATGGAACCATAGTTTCGCGAAACTAAGTGGATGCACGTGCTAGCAGTGTGACATGCTCCCAGTCTGTGGTTGTTGCATGTTGTATTGACAGCTCAGTAGCAGTAGTCATTAGCTTGTTTTGACTGACATCTGTTTGATGCTCTGTGAATATCTCCTGTAGAGAATTTATGGTTTTTCCGATATAGTAGACAACGGAATTATCTGGCAAACATAGGGGAAATCTAGCCTTCAAAAATCGGGAGTATACAGACTTTCCCTACATTTTCCGGATATTCCGTTGTCTACTATATCAGTAAAACCATACATTCTCTACAGGAGAGGCCCATAGAACATCAAGCAGATGTCGGACAAAACAAGTTAATGACTGCTGCTGCAGAGCTGGCAATACAACACAGAACAGCCATAGACTGGGAGCATGCCACACTGCTAGCATGTGCATCCACTTACTACAGAACCAGAGTCTACAAGGCTATTGAAATAATGACCTTGCCCATCCCCACCTGCAAACCAAGATACTGGAATCACCCTTCACATCATGTGGAAAGATCTTAACAGCCCTAACATCACCATATAGTGTCACTTCGCTGTCCTTGCTATGAAAAGCTTCCGAGTTTTGTGCTAAAAACTTTTAACATGCAAAATAATTAATGAAGTAACTCGACTTATTTCGAATCAAATTCAAATAAATAGGCACTTTAGTGTCGATTTCAATTTTAGAGGAAAAATTGTTATGAGCCGGGTGGAATATGAACCCACGACCTCCTGATAACATGTCAGGTGCTCTGGGCCACTGAGCCGCCAATCAAGATCTCCTCTAACTAGCGCTATGAACATTCCTTTTATGTTTCATATAAGCGTGTGCAGGCAATATTTCATCCACAAGCGGCATTTATATTACCCAATAGATGGAAGTATCATGTGAAGTCCAGAGCACCTGACATGTTATCAGGAAGTCATGGGTTCATATCCCACCTGGCTCATGACAATTTTTCCTCTAAAATTGAAATTGACGCTAAAGTGGCTATTTATTTGAATTTGATTCGAAATAAGTCGAGTTACTTCATTAATTATTTATATCTGCATACTTATCGTACATGCTTCCATCTATTGGGTAATATAAATGCCGCTTGTGGATGAAATATTGCCTGTACAGCGTTTATATGAAACATAAAAGGAATGTTCATAGCGCTAGTTAGAGGAGATCTAGATCGGCGGCCAGTAGCTCAGTGGCCCAGAGCATCTGACATGTTATCAGGAGGTCGTGGGTTCATATCCCACCCGGCTCATGACAATTTTTCCTCTAAAACTGAAATCGACGCTAAAGTGCCTCCTATTTATTTGAACTTTTAACATGCAAATAGTTTGAAGGATAAACTTAATTTTATTGCTCAATGAGAGAGAATTTTAAGTTATTTTATGAAATATATATTTACATAACAATGCAAATGGATGATCAAATATGACATGATAGCAATTTGAACCATGCAGCAAGACGGCGATATTTAAATTTTTAACCCAAATTGGGTGTAGTAGCAAATACTGCTATATTAACGGTGAAGATAGTGCTCAAGCAGAAAATTTTAACTTATCACCATGCTCAGATATTGAATATTAGTAAAAGTTAATAAAATAAATGTGCAAGTTACTCACAATGTCCTTTTTCTTTAAGAAGAAACTAAAATTCATTGGAGTTTTTTTTTTTTTCAGCTGATAATGTAACTGGTTCTTCCAGTAGCAGCTCATGAATGAAATTCTTTCCAGTAGCAGCTCATGAATTTTAACCTTTTTTACTAGTGAAATATCATTCTACCGGGTAACAATAGGAAGAAGATTGATGATTTGAATATAAAAAAAAAGCTTATTTTCACTTTTGTCATATTACTGGTGTTCAAAAGGCATCCTACCACTGCTGCTTCTTATATTAGCCAACAAGGCAAACAAAAAAAATCCAACACAAATTTCCAGAGTTTGCTCTTACTTCTTCTTTCTGGTTATTTAGAGCAAGGCTTCTCTGAGTTGGGCTACTTTGTACAGTAATCTTTCGTACAATAAGTGATATTTTGTGGTAAAATTTGCCAGGTTTAGTATATGGTGATGAATCCCTTTCACAAGCCCTTTGGCTTTTCTCATCACAAAATTGAGAGTTCCAAATTCTTCAACTGCTCCAGATGAGATAAAAATAATATAAATTTGCATTTCTTCATTTCTTGTTCTTGAAATGCTAGTAGAATATTACTTTGTTTTTACACTTCTACCATCACTTTTAGAAGATATTTCGTTCAATAAAAAAATTAATCTGCATTTTTCACAAGCTTTGCTTCATATAGTTATTTTTGGTTGTTCATTGCGAGACAACAAGTAAATTTGGCAGTTGTTCACACCAGACTTCTCTCAGCACTTTTCTTATGTTACTGTACAGAATCTAAACACATTAATTTTTTTCACTTGCATAACTTTGAACTTGTTTACAATAAAGGGACAGAACTTTGTTGACTCACCAACTCCTATGGTGGAAATCATATAATGCTTGCAAGAGAGTACATTCAGAAACCATTCAATGTTCATTACAGAGTTCAGGAGCTTTATTTGGTGGTAGATTTAAAGTGCAGAAATCAATAGCTCTGGAATGTTTCTTCTGAAGTTAATAGAGTTAATACCATGCTTATTTGTGTTGTGTCTAATTCCCCAATAATACATATAATATTAATATAGATAATAATAATATTGTCCATTACTTCAAAGATGCATCATAAAAAATTTGTTCTTCAGCAACTATAGGTACTGCTAGAGAGAACAGGTACATATGTATATAAGCTTCTGAGAGAGGAAAAGTTAATTAGCTGTTGAGGTGCTATTTCATACACCACTTATTGACATGGGAGGCTCGATATTGACTGATATTGTCAAACAAAAAATGTTGGAGGCAGATTTCTATTCCTTTATAGTCCATGTGCTTCCATTGCAGCAAAAAAAAATTTCTTTCAGTTTAAAAGTTTACAATGCAGAGTTACTGCATGAACACACAAAATACAAATCAAAGGAACTAATGCTGAAAATCAAAAGGTTTATATCTCATTCAAAATGATACTGTGGGTAAGTTTACAGATATATTTTACCAAGCAAAAAAATCTTAAAGGGTTTTTCACACATTTTCTATCAAATTTACCTTTGCATTATTTCAATAATTATTAAGTGTCCATACTCTGTTGGACTATTTTTTATTGCATTTTCATCCATAGTTTTGCACACAATTCTCCAATTCAAAGTTTTATAACTCAAGAACCCATAATGGCCCCAATCAACAGCATCTCAAAAAAATTATAAAGGGTAGGTGTTTTGAAATATTCAAAGTTTTTGGAAAATGACCTTAAAAATTTAATTTACCATTAAATATACATGTAATCTTGTTTTACAGAAACTTTCAAGACCCTTAAAAATAGAACAATTTCATTGCTTTAGCAATAGAAATGAGTTATAAGCATTTAACCCTTTCAGTACCATAACAACCCAAAATTGCAGAGATTTTAAATCATCCTCCTCCTCAAGCAGCCATGGGCTATGAAGATCCAACCAGAGAGTGTAATTAGTTTCCCAAACATGTCTGTCCTGAGCTATATCTGCTGCACCTAGCTACTGGGGGTGGGAGTGGCCCAGTCGGCAGCACACCAGACTCATAATCTGTAGTTCCCAGGTTCGAGTCCCAGCTGGGTCAGCATTGAGATTTATCTTCGCAAAACTCCCCGCCCTGCCCACAGTCGGTAGGGGACACAGATTGGCTTGGAAAGGCCGCCATCCATCGGATGGGATGTTAAGCCCTGATCGGTGTGTGGGAGAGCCATACCCTGTGCATGTTAAAGAACACACTGGATGGCCTTGATGGGAGGCTACCATCTGTCTCCCAACAGCTGTTCCAGCGGGTCCCCACCTTCTCTGAGCCTTCAGGGTCCATGTGACCTGGCCATTTAACCCATGGTGTGCAAAAAAAGTGCTGCTCAGAGGTAAAACAACCTAACCTAGCTACTGTACCCCAATTCTAACAAGGTCTTAGACTCATCCAATCAATGCTATTACTTCTTCATTACCTCCTACCTGTAGTTTCGGATAGTATGTTACAAGCTTTCTTTAACCCTTTCTGTAAGTTAAAAATTTTAAGTCTTTTGGGAGTGTGGGTTCGAGTCCCACTCATGATAACTCATTTTTTTCAGCTAAATTATTTCTTGAACTCTATGTAAACAGGTAGTATGTGTATTTACTATTGATTCCTTCACTGATAATGCTGTAGCATGAGTGACTGTCCCATTTACACCACTTGTGAGCAATATTTGAAAGGTTCTCAACCATTGATGGTGCCACAAGTAACAAGGTCATGAAGACTTATAGTCGCAATTAGCTGAAAAATGGACTAGTCATTGATAGTTTAGTGGTCAGAATACCCAACATATAAGGGGACGACGTGATTTTGTGACTCACTCACAGGGAAACTCATTTTTTCAGCTAAATTATTGCTAGACTTTGAATGGTTATACTTCAAACAACAGGGGAAAAAATGAAATTATCTTTTTCTGTTTATGTACAAAGTAATACAAATATGCCAAAAATCAATGAAACCTGAAAGGTCCAGAACTATTGATTTGGCATGGAATAAAAACTACTTGATAATTCCAGAATGATCTCCCCCCACACACAAACACTTTTCTTCACACTCTCTTCCATTAGCAACATTTTGAAAGACTACCAAAGCTTTTGAAATCAAAATAATTAATCTTACTTCTGAAAAGCAGAATGCATTGCATAAGCTACACATCAAATGCAGCAGGCAGCAAACCAAGCCAACTCTACACTTGCAAGCTATGGTGCCATGTGACTTGAAACAAGGCTGTAAATATTGTGAATGGTGTTCTGTTTGCCATGAAAGGAGGAACAGTATATTTCACAGGAAAATGTAACTAATTAACCTCTTAATTATTGCCTAAACTATCCATGTTTGTATAGTTTTATCCATAGTAAATTCCCAGATTACCTGTACTGACTTCAACAATTGTTAAAAACATCTGGAAAAAATTATTGTTGACACAGCGGGAATCAAACCCACAACTCTCTAGATACATGGCAGAGTACCCTAACCATTAAACCATGCATCAGACACTAAACGTTTTCCAGAATAAGACCAATAGATCTTTCACTGAGATGTGGCAGACCTTGTGATATCTATACTTCAGGAGAGGCAACTTTCCAATTGTTGCTAATGATTTAAATGTTAATGAGTGAATCGATCATGCTTAAGCGTTTATTACTAAAAATCTATCCATAGTCTATTTCAACAAGTAATCTGTGGATTTACTACGGATGGATTTTTTAATAATAAACGCTTAAGCGTGATTCACCTACTCATTAACATCTAAATCATTAACAACAATTGGAAAGTTGCCTCTCCTAAAGTATAGATGACTCAAAGTCCATCTTATTCTGGAAAACTTCAGCGTATGATGCATGGTTAGGGTGCTATGGCATGTATTTAGAGAGTTGTGGGTTCGATTCCCACTGTGTCAGCAATAAATTTTTTCAGACGTTTTTAACAATTGTTGAAGTGTATAATTTTACTTATTTCCATCAATAACAATGATGCACTTTTCATTAACTCAGTTATTTTTGTGAAAAAGTGGCAACACCATAATAATTTACAATTAATGCTGATCAAAGTTGTTGATACTGTAGAGCAGGGAAGCACAAATGAAACATGAATTTGAGCCTTAATCAACCTTTAAGCAGGTTATACATACAAAATCCTCATGCAGCTATGGACTAAGTAATTATTATTAAATTCAACTCATTAAGTATCCACCAATAATTTCCACTCGGTAAATTGATTCAAATATTTAGAGGAAAAATTGTCATGAGCCGGGTGGGATACAAACCCACGACCTTCTGATAACATGTCAGGTGCTCTGGACCACTGAGCTACCGGCTGCCGATCAAGTTCTCCTCTAACTGATGTAATGAACATTCTCAACCTACTTTCCTAATATGGAAAATTGTCTTGAGCCGGGTGGGATATGAACCGTAACCATCGAGACTCAAGGCCTTTTCACTGGTGATGTCACACGTTCTGACGTCAGCATTCGTCGATCTAGCATCTTGACACCCCGTAGCTGCTTGTGTGTTTGTTGGCGGGATTATTATCTTTAATTATTATCTGGTGTTCAACAAATGTATTTTTAAACAATTTTTGCAAAATAAAAAAATGATTGTTAGAGAATTTAGGAAATAAGAAAAAATGTCTTAGTGCCAAAAAGAGAAAGTTGTCTACCCTCAATAAATAGTATCCACAGAATTAACTGTTGGCTTTGATATTAATAGTTTTGTGACAAACAGTTTTTCTGGCATGTGGGATTTGAACCATATCTCTCCAGGTACATGCCACAGAGTTCCAAGACCACTAAACTAATAAGTTATATTAGTGGAAAAAAGACAGTCTGTTAGTTTAGTGGTCTTACACCACTGGCTTATATCTGGAAAGATGTATGCCTAAATGATTTAATCATTCTTTACCAGGGTGCATAGAATTTTTTTTTTAACAATCGAAGATTGATTAGAGACTATTTTCTTTACATTTGGGAGGTTAGTTGAGCGATTTATTGTCAAATCTTTAGTCATAGATTTAAAGGTAGCTTTGTAAACCAAAATATATGTGTGTGTACATGCAGTATATTGTAGTTTCTAAAGTTTAGATGCACTTTTACTGCTAGTTTTTGAATATGTATTCCATCGGAAGGTTGTATCCATGTCCAAATATTATTCAAATTTAATGAGAGTTCAGAAAAAAATACAGCTCAATATTCCTATTAATTCAGTCTAATCACTAAGAAAAAGTATTGAAATTAAATCATAACTAACTGAAATTGTTACAGCTAAAGCTATTACAGTATATCATTAATTTTTAGTTCACATTTGCCAATAAAATTGTTCTAAATAATTTTTGTGTGTTTTTTTCTCTTTTTAATAAAACACACTAATTTTCCATAACTATTTATATGTCACGATTATATTATTAATGGTACAAACAACTGGATCAGTTATTGACAGCATTTATCGCGAAAAATATGAAGGAAATTATTTTATTTTTGTTAATATATAACCAAGTTAATACATCACCTTAACTGTTTTGTTAACATATAACCTTAACTGGCATAGTGGTTAGGCAGCTTGCAACTGTTCCAGCAAGGCAAACTTTGTGTGTTGTGTTAGCTCTAAGGCAGTGGTCAGCAGTGACTTCGGTCTTAGTAGGGCATGTCCTTGTATGAGAAGGCCTGTATTAAGCTAGGAGTAGCTTCTAGGATTCTTCTCTGTCCTATATGTCGCAAATAAAAAAAAAAGTAATTATTTGCATTTAACTTTATTTTTAAACATATTGCGTCATTGTAATTATACATACAACCGATTATGACGCTCCTGGTAATTTATATGTTGTTCTATATGTTCAGAGAACGTTAAACGATGATTACATTTTGAGTCATCAATTTAGCACAATTACAAATCAAGATCTATTTTAGTTTAAACGTCTTCCCGATCTTAAGGTTTGCCATAGAAATATTACTCTAATGTACATATATACCATTTAATAATATCATGTCAATCAGTTTTGAGCACAGTGCTACACAAAAATGCCCCCCCCCCCCTGAATAATATTTGGACATGGATACAACCTTCCGATGGAATACATATTCAAAAACTAGCAGTAAAAGTGCATCTAAACTTTAGAAACTACAATATACTGCATGTACACACACATATATTTTGGTTTACAAAGCTACCTTTAAATCTATGACTAAAGATTTGACAATAAATCGCTCAACTAACCTCCCAAATGTAAAGAAAATAGTCTCTAATCAATCTTCGATTGTTAAAAAAAAATTCTATGCACCCTGGTAAAGAATGATTAAATCATTTAGGCATACATCTTTCCAGATATAAGCCAGTGGTGTAAGACCACTAAACTAACAGACTGTCTTTTTTCCACTAATATAACTTATTAGTTTAGTGGTCTTGGAACTCTGTGGCATGTACCTGGAGAGATATGGTTCAAATCCCACATGCCAGAAAAACTGTTTGTCACAAAACTATTAATATCAAAGCCAACAGTTAATTCTGTGGATACTATTTATTGAGGGTAGACAACTTTCTCTTTTTGGCACTAAGACATTTTTTCTTATTTCCTAAATTCTCTAACAATCATTTTTTTATTTTGCAAAAATTGTTTAAAAATACATTTGTTGAACACCAGATAATAATTAAAGATAATAATCCCGCCAACAAACACACAAGCAGCTACGGGGTGTCAAGATGCTAGATCGACGAATGCTGACGTCAGAACGTGTGACATCACCAGTGAAAAGGCCTTGAGTCTCGATGGTTACGGTTCATATCCCACCCGGCTCAAGACAATTTTCCATATTAGGAAAGTAGGTTGAGAATGTTCATTACATCAGTTAGAGGAGAACTTGATCGGCAGCCGGTAGCTCAGTGGTCCAGAGCACCTGACATGTTATCAGAAGGTCGTGGGTTTGTATCCCACCCGGCTCATGACAATTTTTCCTCTAAATATTTTAATCAATTTACAGAGTGGAAATTATTAGCGGACTAAGTAAGTCCTACCAGACTGTAATTTTCCTCTCAAGACATGTTTGTCCTGAGCTACAGCTGCTGCATTTGGCCACTGTAAGCCAATTCTAGCAAGGTCCTGTTTCACATTGTCAGTCCATCACATCTTAGGTTTCTCCTTTTCCTAAAGCCTTTAAGCACACTGTTCATAATGCTATTTGCCAATCTGCAGCTATGCATATGGGCAACATGCCAAACCAATGCAGTCTCTCTCTACACAAAATGCTGCTCAAAGGAGGTTGATGATTCTGATCTCATCATTACTCACAAAGTCAAACCCCCTAATAACCAAGATATTGTGCAAACATCTAGAATTGTGCCCATCAAATTTCTAGTTATACTCCTTACAAAGGGCTTAAGTTTCGCTACCATAACTAACCTTAGAAAGGACCAAACTATTATATAGCCTAATTTTAGTCTTTATTATGTGCCTATTTTCCCCACACTCTCCATAGTTGGTTGGGGTTTTATGCCATGTTAGCATTTAAGACTACAATGCAACAAATGAAAGGCAAAATAAATGATAAAAGTTAATGTCTCGCAAGCAACCTTGGACATGCAAATTGAAAGGACAAATGGCAGTCTGACAATTAGTGCAAAGTATTTCCCACCTAGGACTGAAAATGCAGCCCCAAGTGGGATGGCCTGGCAGGGATCACAATTGAGATCCATATTACAGGGACAACTACTGACAGCGAAGAGATGAAGTTTCATCGATCTCAACCATCAGAATAACCAGCATTCACCAATCAGAAGACTCCGGACCAGCGAGATATCAGGATATTTTGAATTCTGGTTGTCTATAAAACCTGTCCTTCTCATTCTCATCAGAGTCCTCTGTGGAGGTCTAACACACGACATTCAAAATTTTAATTTTTGTTTTAAATCTAGCTGTAAGAAATCTTTTATTAATACAGTCATATCCTAGAAGAGCATCGCTTTGCATGTCTGCTGAGAAGCAAACCTACATCTTGGAGATGCTTTCCCCCCCCCCCCCCCTCTCTAAAAAGTGAAATTAAAAAGTATCTGACCTTTACCTGTCCATCTGGTCTCTTGCAAGCCTAGAATATTTAGGTTATAATGCTGGAATTTCTGGGTGAGGATATTAAGAGAATAATCTCTATGCAATGCCCTGACATTCCACATACGTGCTGAAAAAAAATGATTAGCAGGATTTTTAAAGAAACTAGGTTTACTGAAAGAGGTAAGGCCAACAATATCAAACAGCCCTCTAATCATAGGCATGGGCCAAAGACCTGTTCCCCCACTGCTCAAGGTTGAAACCACCCACATTGGTAGGAACTTCAGGCACCATCTTTTTAAGTGGAACTTTTCAAGAACCAGAATTAAGATAGAAACTGACCTATATGAGACACATTACTCCAGTTTAGGACTGGCAATGCCCAACTAGCTAACTGAATGTTCAGATTCCTGCAATGGCCTCTGATCAGGATTATCCAGCAGATGATATAAGGCATCCTGTGCCTCTGTTCACTTAGGGCTGGCAACCCACATGCAAACAGAAAGCACAGCAGCAGATTTTCCCTCAATAGAGGCCTGCCAGAGCAGCAAATCCAGGATCCATAATCAAGTTCAAAGTCATAAACCAGTCAAGTCTAGCGGGTATAAATGATGAGCACCAGGACCTTGTGAAGTTGACCACTCCTCAGCCAGGCAGAAGAAAAGTTTTGGCTATAGATAACCAGACAAGTAGACCAAACTGATCTGGCACTCCTCCCCTTCTCTTCCAAAAGGGTCTTTTGAAAGACACTAACAGCCTGATAAAGAGAGACTTGTAAATTGTTTACAACACACAGTAAGTTTGTTTTTTTTAAGTTCTATCCTCTCAGATCTTATACTTTGGCATATAACTGACAGGCTCCTGTCAGACCTCTGTGGCAAGCAGCTGCTTGAGGGGATATTCATTACTATTTTACAGTTGTTCTGTGCACTTATTTTATCTACTTGAGAAGATAAAGTATGCTAGGTAACAAAAGTTGCACTTTATCTATATTTCAGAGATTTTTCTGATCCAGTAACCAGTAAGATCTACAATCACTGAATTTGGTACATGGCTTCCTCTGAATTATCACTTAATGCTATGTAAGGATTTGATCCCCAAACTCATTTAAATTGATATTTGTTTTACAAACTTTTTTCTACACATTTACTTTTTAATTGCAAAGCAGTGTATTTTCATGCCCTCCAATAAAAAGTTATTAGAATAGCCTATGCAATTCTGCACAGCAATGGTGAAGTACTCTCATGTGGTGGAAACCACTTAGTGGAAAATTAAACAACTCTGATACTGTTTTACAGAATGTAGAATTGGAGAAATTACAGTTTCTTTTAATAATAATAATAACTTTATTCAAGCATACAATATCAATTGTACGCTTGAATAATTGTTTTTCAAGAATATGGCATAAAATAAGAATTATGAGCAATTCTTACATTTTTTACACTATAAAAAAGTTATATTTCATCTCCTTTGGTCTAGCTACCTTGGGATATGGCCTGTACCTTGTAATATAGAAAGTATGGGCCTCATAAAATTTAAAAAAATTGCGAAGTACACAAGTGTTTTATTAAAAAGGGATATAGGCTGCACCAGACCATTGGAAGTGCCTTGGAATATTATATATTGGAATTACTGGCCTTATAAAATTAAAAATAAACCTTTTTCAAATTACACAAGTGTGTAATTATTACAAATGCAAGCAAAACACAGCAATGGAAGACAGATTATTGTATTTAATATACATTTGTAAATAAAAAGATGTTCCAGCATTACCAACGAATTCAACTTTGCTATTGTTACTTAAATAGTATAGGAATGAATGTTGTTATACAACAACCATTTTACTCAAAAGCCCTGTGCAATTCGTTTGTTGCCTACCTTTAGCTTTGCAATATCATGAGTGGATGGCATCACTATGGTACAGAAACTCAACAGCATAACATGATAATCAAATTTCGTTAGCATAATGAACACTGTTCAAATTTGGATGCTTCCATGCAGGGTTTGTCTGGAAACCACACAACATCCATTACATTCAAGCAAATACTCACCATTGATTTTGGTGATGACAGGTTGTTTTATCTATAGTTTACTTGTGTGAGGGAAAAATCTATAGTTTCCTGTGTCATTGGTCCATTACATAGATATAGGGGGTTCTCCATTTTTCATTCAAATGACCCTTGTATTAGTAAAAATAATGAAATGTTCATTTTTTCTTCATACAATACATTTGTAGGAGAATGGTTGGCATAACTACACCAAAGCAAATGAAGTAATACTGTTTAAAAATATATATAAGCATAATGATTAATATATATAAACACAGTATTAAATATATTTAACAAAAATTCATTGTTACGAAAACAAAATTCTCAGGCTAGGATAGTATTAATTAGCATCAGTTATACAATTTACATTTAGCAAACCAACTGAGAACTGAGAACTCTACCTGCTTTCCTTCTATATACTTTCTATTTACTTCTATATACTATATACTTTAGGGCTACTGCTATGGTTTAGATGATAATGTATACTTAGATTTTCTCACTGTAGCCTTTCACTGATGGCTCACACTCAGTATTCCAGGGCTGTCACTGTTGCATCCATAGTCAACATGGAGCCTGTTAAGCGATCTGCTGTAGGTGCCATAAACTAGTATTTAATCACTGAAACTTTACTATTTCCAGAGAAACCAATCTGTATCCACAAGTTATATAATGATTGCAAGATGACTCTGGTGAAAATCCTTAAGCATTACTTTCAAATTTAATGTTATCAGTCCAATCAATAAAGCACAGTTTTGATTACTTTAATTTTACCCATCACATTCGTGAGAATATCAACCTTATATTAAAACTTTAACTTATCTATGGATGATACACAAGTTAAAATTTAGTTAAAAGATTTGCCCTGGATATATTTCATCTGTTTAACCAATGGTTTCATCAGCAGGTGAGTTTGATCATCTGAGAATACTCGTACAACTAAGTCATCATTCATTAAGAATACTCTCATTTCCTCTCCTTTGCACATTATACACCTAGATGAAGAGTTTGTGGTTTTCACACATATGTTTGATTCTCTTTTGAGTACTTTAGAACACAATTATTTCATGTCAGTGAAGCCCTTTTTTGAAGATCTCACGAATATTAAATACATATTAAGATGATTCTGAGATAATGGTTCGCTAGCCATTAGAAGTGAGGTTTGCAGAAAACTTTAAGGTTACCAAACATAAACAAAAAGTTATTGCTTTTTCTTTGCCATCAAATTTCAAATACTTATGCAATTTAATTTATATCACATACTCAGTACTTTCAGAAAACACTATACATAGGAGTAATTGACAAAAAAGCTGAAGTAGAAATTGTGCAAAGTTTTATTACTTTGCTGCAATTGACAAGATTAGCTCACTAGAGCAATCTTGTGCAATTAATTTATATCACATACTCAGTTAGTACTTTCAGAAAACACTATACATAGGAGTAATTGACAAAAAAGCTGAAGTAGAAATTGTGCAAAGTTTTATTACTTTGCTGCAATTGACAAGATTAGCTCACTAGAAGTGGCATTAATTTTTGACAGTTTTTAATTAAAATCATTATTTACTTGTATTGGTGTTTATTTTAAAACTGAGTGCAGCCATTTGGTGAATAGCTTATAATCAGTAACATATTACACAAACACAGTAGTACTAGAAAGTATACTCGTATAATTATCTTTCTATACTACTTGAAAGTAAAAGCATTTATTGGTAAGCTGGATTTGAATATACACTGACAGTTGAATATACACTCCAGAAGGAGTGGTTCAATTTTTGTGCAATTCAGTAGGTGAGCACAGCAGGATATGCAAATGATTCCATGTCAGACAAATCGAGTAGATGGGGTAAATTTACGAAGCAAGAAATGCCACTACTACCTCAACCACATACTGCACGAGTTTGTAGCCTATAGAACTGGATGATACCACAGAATGCCAGGAAACAGCACCATGTACAGAATGCCAAGACAACATGCACATCAGCTATATTGCCAGCTTATGGAGTATGAGAGTTATTCTCAAGCCATTAGCTTATCTGTAGATGTTCCCCATCACCATTTGAACTACCAAGCTATAGATCAGTCAGTACAAACTTTAGCATTGAAGTCACCTTGCACAAGAGAAATATCTTTCTTTCTTGACAGAATTAAAAATATCCTGAAGTTGTACATAAACACTCATCTTTCTGTCCTCATCAGAGTCCTCTGTGGAGGCATAACAAATCACATTTGTCTTTAATGTTTGTTTTGAATTTAGCTGTAAAAAATCTTTCAATAATGCAGTCATATCCTAGAAGAGCATCACTGGCATGATCTGATGAGAAGCAAACTTACACCATGAAAATGCTTTCCATTCCCCTTCCCTGGAAAGAGAAATTTAAAATTATTTTTAAGTATCTCACCTTTACCTGTCTGTCTGGTCTCTTGCAAGCCCACAATATCCAGGTTATAAAGCTGAAATTCCTGTATGAGGACATGAGGAGGACATTTTCCTTGAACCCGTGGTTTGTTGTTTGGGGTTTAATGGTGCATCAGAAACAATGGTTATTATGCACCAAACAAGGAAGGTAAAAACACCTGCAACAAAAATTTAATACACAGAAAATAAAAAAAAAAGCAAAACTTTATCTACATAGAATAAATATGTTTATGTTAAAATACCCAGGACAGCATACAAAGTCAAAGAGGGGATAAAACAGAATTATCAGATAAAATATGTCTAAGTGTAAATGGCTTGGCACCCATCAGGAGAGAATGATGGCAATGGCTGCCAGATGATAGAGCTGCTGGTGGATATTGGAAAGAACAGAGTAAGGCTGGGGCCTCATCGAGATCAAAGATTGTAGCAAGCTATATGACTCAATGTAAACAATGATGTTTAGACACTATGTGGTTCAAGTCAAGGCTGATAGAGTGCAATTCTACAGTAAAGATAGAACATTGTAGTGTGTCTGGTCTGCATTGATAGTACCACATCAGACCATTGTTGATCCCAATCTGCTGGATTCTATCCATCTTTGAAGACAGGCAAAAGAAGTCTGGGCACTCAGCAGGTAGATGGTACAGTTGTTGATACATGCAGTTGGGTGTATAAAGGACTTTCCTGTTCTGCAAAAAAAAGTCACAGGAAGGGGAAATAGCAAGCTACGGTGGAAATGGCTCTGTGAATATTATTTATTCATTAAATTCAGTCTCCTCAATAGTAGGTAAAGATTTCACTGATAATCTGCTAATCATCATCATCATCATCCTCAAGCAGCCATGGGCTACAGAGGTCCAACCAGACAGTGCAATTTAGTTCTCCAAGCAAGTCTATCCTGAGCTACATCTACTGCATCTGGCCACTGCACACCAATTCTAACAAGGTCCTGTTTGACATTGTCTGCCCACCGCATCCTAGGTCTCCCCTTCTTTTCGAGGCCTTTAGGCACACTGTTCATAACCCTATTCACCAATCTATAATTATTCATACGGGGCAACATGGCCAAACCAACGGAGTCTCTCTCTGCACAATATGCTGCTTAAAGGAGGTTGCAAACTCCTTTGCCTAACCTCATCATTAGTTACAAAGTTGAACCACCTAATGCCCAAGATACTGGGTAAGCATCTGGAATCAAAAGCATATAGTTTCCTGTTATCCTGTTTACAAAGTGTCCAAGTTTCACTACCATAACTAACCCTAGAAAGAACCAAACTATTATACAGTCTAATTTTAGTCTTCAGGTGTATACGCCTATTTCTCCACACTCTCCATAGATTCTTAAAAGTCCCGGCAGCAATCCCTATTTGTCTGTTAATCTCGTGCCGCACATACCATTAACTGTTACATAGCTCCCAAGATAATTAAACTGTGACACCTGCTCAAGACTGCAACCATTCAGATTAACTGAATCACAGCCAGCCTGACCAATTTTCACTTTAGTTTTCTCTCTGTTTATAACCAAACCTACTCTACTACCAGTCTCATCAACAGCTTGAATGAAAGAGTTCATCTCATCAACATCATTTGCCAAAAGGGCTAAATCATCAGCATAATCTAAATCAGAAATTTTCGTATCTCCAGTCCATTTAAGGCCAAAATCTTTCCCTTGAAGTGAATTTCGCATAACATAGTCAATAACCAAGCTAAAGAGAAAAGGAGACAAAATGCACCCTTGTCGAACACCAGAAGTAATGTTAAACCAATTGCTACAAGCCTTACCAACTCTCACACACGACTCAGTGTTATTATAGAGAGCATTCATTATGTTAACTAACTTGTCAGGTATACCATATGATCTCACAATCAACCACAAATTATGACGATCAACAAAGTCGAAAGCCTTTTTGAAATCAACAAAGCTAGCAACCAAAGGTTTCGGAAACTCTAAACATTTCTCAAGAATCTGCCTAAGTGAAAATATCTGATCCACACATCCCCTACCACTTCTGAATCCATATTGCTCATCACGCAATTGACTGTCAACCAGATTCTTAATTCTATTAAGCACAATCATGGAAAGAACTTTACCTGGAACAGAGAGTAGGCTGATACCCCTATAGTTATCACAAGAACTGCGATCACCTTTTTTGAAAATAGGGATAACAATAGCTCTTGTAAAATCCTTAGGAACCATGCCTTTATCATAAAAGATATTCAGAATTTCAGTCATCCAAGTGGTAACCGAAACATTCCCAGCTCTAAGCATTCCGGTAGTAATTTCATCTACCCCTGGGGATTTATGTAGTTTAAGTTTAGAAACAGCCAAAATAACTTCAGATTGTGTTATAGGGCCAACATTAAAGCCATGAATGCATCTAACATCATTGCAAAGAATGGAAGTAGAACTAACTACATTGTTTAGAACATCACTGAAATGCTCAGCCCATCTAGCCATGACAGAATCCTCCCCTTCTATAACCTTACCTTATCCTTCAATCTTGTATACCTGTCCGTTTTCTCCCACACAAAATATTAACTATCTGGTACAGCTCTCTGCTGTTGTGCTGTCTAACTGCTTCCTTGGCTTTGTCAGCCAAACCATCAAGCCAAAGATTCTTAGCATCAGCTAACTGATCTTTTACACGTTTATTAAGTTCTCTGTAATGCTTTCTATTAGGACTAGTAGGGTATTGATTAAGGACATTCCTACAGTTCTTTCTTTCCAAAATAAGCTCAAGTGCCTTATCACTCAGATAATTATGTCTCTTCTGCTCCTTTTTTCCTAAAAGAGTACTGTTAGTGTCCAAAAAAGCCTGTTTAAAATGATACCATTCTTCCTCAACTTCAGTAGTAAGCAAACCATGACTGTCATAATGACTAAGTAACCTATCATGGTAAGCTTTGGCTATAACTGAATCTTTCAGAGCTTCAGTATTAAAAGTAAATTTTTTAACCCTAGCACAACAGTTTTTAAGTTTAAGTTGCAACACACTTTTGACAAGGTAATGGTCAGATCCAATTTCAGCTCCCCTATATGCCCTGGTATTCCTAACAGAACTAGCCCATTTGGTGTTAATTAATATGTAATCAATCATATTCTTATGCAGCCCATGTGTACCCATGTGTACAGGTGAAACCCATGTGTACTTCTGTATGTCGCGGTGTTTGTAATAAGTGTTAGTTATTCTGAATCCATTGAGTTTACTTACCTGTAGGAGACGTTGCCCATTGCCATTGCAGCTACCAATACCAAAAGGGCCTATTACTCCCGCCCAAAGGTCAGAGTCAGTACCAACTTTGGCATTGAAGTCACCAAGAACAAGGGTAATATCTCCTTTTTTGACAGAATTCAAAATATCCTGAAGTTGTTCATAAAACCTATCCTTATCCTCATTGGCATCCTCAGTGGGGGCATAACAGCAGATAACATTCAAGACTTTAACGTTTGTCTAAAATTTTGCTGTAAGAAATCTTTCATTAATGCACTCATATCCTAGAAGAGCATCACTAGCGTGTCTGCTGAGAAGCAGACCCACGCCTTGGTGATGCTTATTGTCGTCCCTCCTGAAAAGAGAAATTTAAAATTATTTTTAAGAATCTGAACTTTATCCGTCCATCTGGTCTCTTGCAAGCCGAGAATATCTAAATTATAATGGTGGAATTATTGTGTGAGGACATAAAGAGAAAAAGCTCTGTACAGAGTCCACATTCCAACTACCTATGGAGAGAAAATGGTTAGTGGGATGTTTAAAGAAACTATGTTTATTGAGAGAGGGAATGCTGACAATATCAAACAGCCCACTAATCGCAGACATGGGGCAAAGACGCGTTCCCCCACCACTAAAGGCTGAAGCCATCTACACTGGAAGACTTCCTCCAATGTAGAATTTGACGATGCCAATAGAAGCAAAGAGTTCAGGTGCCTGCGATGACCTCTGCTCAGGATTATCCACCAGCTGATAAACATATCCTGTGAATCTATTCACTTGGGGCTGTCAACCCACAAACAAACAGAAAACACAGCGGAAGATTTTCCCTCCACAGAAGCCCACCAGTGCAGCAAAATCAGGATCCATAATCAAGCTCAGAGCCATATATCTGTCCAGTCCAATGGGTTTATATGGTCAGCACCAGGACCCTGTGTGGTTGACCACTCCTCAGCAGGGTAGAAAAAAAAAAAAGTAGCCATAGTTGTCCAGATCAGTAGGCCACACTAATCTGGCAGCTCTCCCCCTCCGTTCACTTCCAGAAGAGAGTATCTCTTTTGAAAGATACTAACGGTCTGCACCACGAGAAGGCAGGGTCGGACATTAGGTGCTAGGCCTGGCCGGTTCTATGCATCATCACAGGGGATTGGTGCATAGCTCTCCTTCCAGTGACTACCTAGCTACCATTTACAAGAAGCTGTAAAATGACCATCCATCGTTGAACTCTGTTTCCATGGAGACATAAAGGCCAATATTGAATTCCCTTGCAACAGTTTGAAGCATGCAAAGCAGTGTAAGACTGGCTACTGATTTCAGCCACCTCAATTCCGTGCACACTCAAGCTGATGGCATGCTTATGTTAAATATATGATAGAATTAAACTTAATTTCTAATAATTAATAACTAAAAATCAATCAGTAGGACCAATCATCTGTTACTAATTGTTTAATTGACATATTGCATAAATTATAGATGACAGAAATAATTTTCATGCTGTGCCTTCCCATGCTTTTTCAAAAATATGATTGGATTGCAGCAGTTGCAGATCATGTCATGCCACACAGGAAGTGGCAGCTTATGGAAAGTATAAAACTAGTCTGTATCATGTATAACTCAATGACATTAACAAAAATAAAGTGGTTCAAATATTCATAACTAATAAATTCAGTAAACAATAATAGTTAAATCGATATAATGATTAAATTAGTACTGCACTACTGACACAACAGAAAGAATTGTCATGCTGCTCTTCTTTCTGTACCTTTTGGAAAAAGTGCTTGGACTGTGGTAGTGACAGCTTGAAGCAGTGATGATTGAAATCTGCATCATATATACTTTATAATATTATTACGACAGATGAACGTGCTGCAATGAGTTTGTGATGGGCATGTCATGAATGCTCATGTGTGCTTCTGAGTGAGAATTAGAACATAGAATCGATCTGAAATACAAGAAAAATAGAAGTGTGTTGTTGAAGTTGTGAGATCCAAATGGAGACATAATTAAGAGTCTGTGCACGATAGTTTAATGAATAAATGTTTTTATTTAGCGTGTGCACTAGAGGTTGACTACTTAATTGGTATGGATTATATTGATAAGCTGGTGTATAGAAAGGAAAATATTGTCTTGTGCATGGTGATCAATGTATGAAAAGAATTAGTTCTGAAAAACCAGTACACTTTAACTAAGTGTACTGGTTTTTCAGAACTAATTCTTTTAGGAATTTAATAGATTCTTCTGAAAGCTTATCTTTGTATTATTATAGAGTTTCATGCCGGTTGACTTTGTTTATAAATGACTTTATCCATACTTTTGTAATAAATTACGTTGTATTTTAATTTTCACTGACCAATTCTTACTTGAACTTATGCTCAGTGCTCATCCATTTTTAATTTGCAACATTTGGTGCCAGGAGTGTAGATAATTTATTGAATGACTTTTACTAGAAGTATGGATGAGTTAGTAAAGCTGATGACTGGTTGATTGTTTAGGGTTTAATGGCACATTAGCATCTAAAGGCTATAATGCGCCAAACAAATGTCCAAAATGTAAAAAGATGTAAAAGTAAAAGTATCCAAATGTAAAAGTCATGAAACCCTCAACCAATTTTTAAAAATGAACTACAAAATCAACAACACAAATGTATAACAATAAAATGACAAGCACTAAATAACAATAAACAAATGTAGAAATATGTTGTAAAAATAAATAAAAGTAATCCAGGTGTAAGCAACCTGGGTTAATCATATATATAATAAACAGTAAAATAAAACTATAGACGAGTAAAATAACCTGTAAATTGTAAAAATTGAAAGACAGCATTAAAACAACAATGATCTGATAACAAACGTCCGAGTGTAAAGGACTCGGACGTAAAATCATGAAATGTAAAATACAAATGTCATTCTAGATTAAAACATGGGCAATGAATTAAAATATGTTTGATAGTTAAAATGGTGTCACAAAACTCACACTTAGGTACGTCGTCCACCCGTAAAAGAAACGAATGAGTAATAAACGAGTGATCTAAGCGGAGTCGAGCAAGTACAACTTCCTCCTGCGATTCCTGTGATAACAAGATTGCCATGGTTTGATCATAGGTTTGATCTGAAAGAGCTTGTTCGCAAGCTGTTCTGACCAAGATCTCTGCCATTGTGCCCGGAGCTCGGTGGTAAAACGTTGACGGAAATCCAGATATGGAACCGGCAACGGAGAGTCAGACAGAGGTGTGGCTGACCTGGCAGCAGAATCTGCCATATCATTGCCCCTGATTTCGACATGACTGGGGCACCCAACAGAAATGGATGGTGGTTATGGCTGCCAGACGATGTAGCTGCTGGTGGATCTTAGAAAGAATCTACAGGCTTTGATCTTGGTGAGGCCGATGCCTCACCAAGATCAAAGCCTGTAGCGAGCTAAGCGAGTCTGTGTAAAGCACACACCGACGATGATGCTTAGTCGCCACATGGTCCAAGGCGAGGCTAATAGAGTGCAACTCTGCAGTAAAGATAGAACACTGCAGTGGGATCTGGTCTGCAATGATTACATCACAGCAGACCATGGCCGATCCCACTGATGAACTGGACTTCGAGCCATCTGTGAAGACAGGCAAGAAGTCTGGGCACTCAGCATGATGGCTGGCAAAGAGTTGCTGGTACACACAGTCGGGTGTAAAGGCCTTCCCCATCCTGCAAAGGGAAAAATCGCAGGAAGGGGAAACAGTGAGCCACGGTGGAATTCGCTCAGCTGTCGACTGTGCGATGCTATCGAGACTGATGTTGATGTCTCTGAGGTAGCCTCGGACTCGCAAACCAAATGGACGAATGGCAGTAGGCCAATTAGTATAAAGTGTTCCCCACTTTGGACTGAAAATGCAGTCCCAAGTGGGATGGCCAGGCAGGGATCGCAATTTAGATGCGTATTGTAGGGACAACTGCTGATGGCGAAGAGATAAAGAGGGTTCGTTGGTCTCGACGTAGAGACTCTGGATTGGTGAGGTGCAGAAGGCTCTCATACAAACATGGAGCCTGATGATGGAGGGGGTCCAGCACCTTCACCACCGAATCCCGGGCCGAGTCGTACACCTGGGATCCATAGTAACAGGACAAGTGCATGGTAGAGGCGGAGCAAAGAACATCAGTCTGCCCCCCAAGAAAGGAAGGAGAGGACCTTGATGATGTTCAATGCCCGTGTGCACATGGACCTGAGATGACATATGTGAGGTAAAAAGGTCAATTTCTGATCGAATACGAGACCGAGAAACTTGGTCTCCGCCACAACTGGAATGATATTACCCCTGAGCCGCAGCTCGGGATCCAGGTGAAGATTACACTTGTGGCAAAAGTGCACACAAGCGGTCTTTTGTGGGGAGAACCGAAACCTGTTTGCCGTCGCCCAAACAGAAAGATTCTTCAGGGCAATTTGCAGTTGTCTTTCAATGACCCTCATGCTGGACGAAGGGCAAAAGATGCTAAAATCATCAACATAGAGGCATTGCCTACTGATGGAGGAAGTTGTCTAGTTATAGAATTAATCTTGACAGCAAAAAGCATAACACTCAAGACACAGCCTTGTGGCACCCCCTGTTCTTGGGGGTATGGCCGCGACAGAGTGTTGCTGACACGGACACGAAAAGAACGTGTCGATAAGAAGTTGGAGATCGGCATGTGACCTCTCAAGCCGAAGCTATGGAGGTCACGAAGAATGCTGAATCTCCAAGCTGTGTTGTACGCTTTTTCGATGTCGAAGAAAATTGACACCAGGTGCTCTCTTTGTAAAAATGAGTTTCTGATAGCCGATTCAAGGCGTATCAGATGGTCAAGATTGACCGTTGCCTGCGAAAGCCACACTGGGTGTTGGAAAGAAGGTTGTGATGTTCTAAATACCAGATGAGTCTGGCATTTACCATTATTTCCAACACCTTGCACATGCAGCTTGTCAATGCAATGGGATGATAATTTGAAGGAACCTTGGAACCCTTTCCTGGCTTTGGGAAGGCCAAGACGATGGCCTCCCGCCGGGAGTCCGGAAACTGCTCCTCGACAAAAATGCGATTGAAAAGATGGAGCAGCCGATCCTTACTCGATGGTGAGAGATGTTGGAGCATGGCATAATGGACATTGTCCGGCCCGACAGCAGAGGCACGAGAAGAGTGCAGAGCAAGGCGAAGCTCCTCAGCTGTGAATGGCCTGTTGTAAGGCTCCAGGCCATTCGAGTGGAAAGACAGTGGAGAGCGTTCCGCCCTGCCCTTCTGGGCCAGAAACTCGGGGAAGTAAGATGACGAAGAGATGGAGGAGAAGGAGTCCTCCAGAGTGTCGGCAATTGCTTTGGGATCAGCAATTGCCTGTCCATTGTGCTCCAAGATCAATAACGAGTGGGACATGTAGTTCCTACCCATCTTTCGGACTTTATTCCACATGACCTTAGAACTGGTCTTAAGAGTAATAGAAGAAGTATATTTGATCCAAGATTCCTTCTGGCTCTGGCGCCGGATGAAACAGGCTCTCGCCCTGGCACATTTGAATGCTTCCAGGTTGAGGGACATCGGATATCTCCGAAACACCCCCCAAGCCTTGTTCTGAGCCTTGATTGGCTCCTGGCTGACTGAGTAGTCATCGAGCTCAGAGAGCAGCTCAAACCCACCCCAGTCAGCCCAATCGAGTCTCCACCGTGAGACTCATGAAGGGCTGCAAGACCCCCCACAGGAGATGGTGCACACCACGGGGAGGTGATCGCTTCCGTACGGGTTGTCCTCGACCTCCCATGTAAAGAGTGGAAGGATCGAGGAGCAGATGGCAAGATCAATGGCGGTGAAAGTGCGGGTTGGGGAGTGAAAGTAAGTACTGACACCAGTGTTCAACAGGGAGAGAGAAGGATCCAGGAGCCACTGCTCCAGGACCCTGCCCCTCCCATTGGTGTCAGCATTGCCCCAAAGTGGACTGTGTCCATTGAGGTCCCCCATAATGAGGAAGGGGGACGGCAGCTGCGAGATGAGATCATCAAAGTCTTCCTGGAAGATGATGCTCCCAGGTGGAAGATATACAGAGCAGACCGTCAGCGAGAACCCCATAAAGAGACGGATGGCTACTGCCTTTAAGTTGGTGGTGAGGGGTATGACCTGGAATGTAGAATGGTTGCTCACAAGGATGGCAACACTCCCACGAGCTGGACCATCTCCATCCCAGTCCTGGCGAACTAGTGTAAAGTGCCGGATCTTGGGATCTGTGACTGGCTGCAAGTATGTCTCCTGCAGGCACACACAGATGGGCTGGTGTGCCTGAAGGAGGGCCTTGATGTCGTAAAGATTCCTCTGGAATCCACTACAATTCCATTGTAGGAGTGTGGCCATCTCAGGACTTAGAAGAGTGGGCGGACAACAAATTCCTATTCAACTTAACCACTGCAGAGGAGTTTAGTGAATAGGGGGCGGTCAGTATCCATGTCCTTGGAATCGTCCAGGGGCATGGATCGGTGACCGCCCTTTGTGGAGGAGTGATTAATTTCTTTTTGGGCCCTGGTGGGGGCCCCTTAGGTTTGGAAGGTCTTGCTGTCTGAGGACGGGGAGGTAGAGGCCTTCCAGTGGAGGTGGAAGGCCGAGTTGCAGGAATGGAAATTGGGGGTTGATGTTGAAGTTGACACCATCCTCGGTTTCGCCTGCTTGAGGAGGTACTTCGCTGCTGGCGAGAAAGACTCAGTGGTACGCTGATATCAGTCTGCACCGTCACCGAAGTCATTGGAACGATGGGCTTTCCAATGACTGCACTGGCACAGGAAACCTTGCCAGGTGGGGCGGTCGGTGCAGCTAGCTTTCTCGCTTCAGCATAAGAGATGATGTTTACTACTTTCAAGCGTTGCACCTCCTTTTCTTCCCACTTTGGACAGTTGCGGGAGTATGCATGATGCTCGCCACTACAGTTGACACAGCTTGCCTTTTCTGCTATGCAGTCAGGATCGAGATGATCCTTACTGCCACAGCGAGCACAGGTGGGCTTGTCCCTTCAAGCTGTGCAGGCATGACTGTATATCTGACACTGAAAACAGCGCAGAGGGTTCGGTATATACGGCCGTACCTCACAATGCAAGTAACCTGCCTTGATGGAAGAAGGCAGGCATGGCGTGTTAAATGGCACAATCAGCACCCAGGTGGGTGCCAAAATCCCATCATGATGTGTCGAAACCCAATGGACCACTGTTACTCCTTGAGGTGTGAGCTCTGAGAGGATTTCCTCCTAATTGACTTTGAGGAGGCCCCACTCAGTGATCACACCCCGAGATGAATTCAGAGTTTTGTGGGGAGTGATCTCAACAGCCACCCCACCAATCTCTGGAACCTTAAGGAGTAGTTCTGAATGTTAAGAACAAGCAGTCTCAACTTGTAAGTCACCAGATCGTAAGCACTTTACGGATTTCGGCTCTCCCTCAAGACCTTTATTCACGAAAAATGGGGACATGTCCCCAAGTACCTGATCGCCAGTGGAGTGGACAATCAGGAATCTCGGGAACGAAGACACAGACACAGAAGACGATGGCAGAGATAACGGAGACAAGGAAGGTGGGGGCTCATGCTGAACCCTCTTGTTGGCAGTGATCGCATTATTTTCTTCATTTTCTCTCATTTTTTTGTGTGTGTGGTTCAGTGCCCACTGTTCCCACCCTCCACGGAGCCCAACAAGGGGACGCCCAGTCAGGTGCCAGGGCTACGCAGGCACTATACCCACACAGTGAGCCAAGCCCTCGCAAAGAAATATAAGGAAAATAAAAATAGAAATCTACAAAATGAAAACATTTTACACAAAAGAAACAAAGCGTAAAATAACCTGTACCTGGACCATGGGCAAGGTTACTCACTGCTCTGCATAGTTGACCCTAGCAGGACCTGTCCACCAGCTGATTGCTCCTGGGGGAGCCACCACAGGAGCTCCCATTTACTGGAAGCAGAGGCCCCAGAATCATGACAGACAGGCTCCCCAATGGGACCCCGCCAGTTATGAGCTGAGGAGATGGGGACCCCCGAGCAACTACCAGGATCCTCCTTTCCCGGGACATGGGTCTCTGCGCATGGCAAACACGCGGGCGAGCGTTTAGGACCCTGTGAAGGTAACCGAGCCAGCGGAACCTTCACAGGGTGGTCCCCCTCACTGCGCACAGGCACTCGTACCGAGGGGGGCTGATGACTGACATTAAAGGTGATATAGCTACCCAAAGCAGTAAAATTGGTGATCTTGCTAGACAAAGTGATGACTTGAGAGTCAAAATGGCTACACAAAGTGAGGACTTCAAAGCCGAAATGGCTACACAAAGTGAGGACTTCAAAGCCGAAATGGCTACACAAAGTGAGGACTTCAAAGCCGAAATGGCTACACAAAGTGAGGACTTCAAAGCCGAAATGGCTACACAATTTAACAACTTGGGAGTTGAAGTGGTTTCTCAAATTGGTAAGATTATTGATCAGAATAATGATCTGAATAAACAAAAAAAATCAGTGAAATCACTGATCAGTATAAGGACATTAAAACCGAACTTAACAGACAGTGCGATAGTTTAAAGGTTAAAATTGACCGTGTAAAAGATGTTCTTGATAATGTTAAATTAGATTACAAACATCAAATTGAAACTGTAAAAACTGATTGTGAACGCCAGTTTCAGATTTTAAGAAATGAAATGTTACCTTCTTGTGATGGTAAATCTTAGTGAAAATAATGTTTTTACACATATAGCTAGAAATACAACTAAACCATCCACATATGATGGTCAATCATCTTGGACAGTATTTAAAACACAGTTTGAAGTCATCACTAGAGCAAATGAGAGGAATGAATTCCAGAAGGCCAAGTTTTCTTGCAGCTCCCTTAAGAAATTCAACTGTGGAGTTTTACACTCTGTTCCAGAAGAAAAACAACTTGATTATCTAAGTCTGGTTTCTGCATTAGAACTCAGGTTTTGTGATAGTTATTTAAAACAATACTATAAGATTCAATTTAAGCATTGTATGCAGAAGAGTGGCGAAACTTTGCAAGAACTTGCTAGTGATATTGAGCATCTAGCTAGATTGCCTTGCAATAACTGTCCATCAGAAATTCAAGATAACTTATTACAATTTATTGATGCTATTGCTGAACCTTAGAACTAGTGCGATCCCCTGTCATTCAGTCCCTCAGTCAGTTACTGAATCAATCACGTCGTCTGTATGTATATACTAGGTCCTACAATATAATGAAATATAAAATATCTCTGAGGATGTTGGAAGGTTAAACTTTAAAGTCAGATGTGCTACATGCCATAAAGTACAAGTGCTCGAGGCTTTCCTCCCGAGCGAACAAACAACGAGATTTGTGAATGCAGAAGAAACTGTAGAAAAGGATAGTGAAATGAAAAAACTAACCAAAACAATATTATCATTTCGAAAGAGATTAAAGGTTCCTCTCCAAGGACTTCTACAAACATACAGTGTTCGAATTGTGGCAAGACCGAACACATTCGAGCCAACTGCAAAAGGTGGCGAGTACAAAGCTCAAACACGTCTAACAGACAACAGAACCGGCATAAGCACTCTGAAGGACAAATCACAGGGGTTACAAGAATATAATTTCTCCCTCGAGCGTCGAAGTGGTAAAATGCATAGGAATGCAGATGCCCTTTCCAGACATCCATGTATTGACAACTGTAAGCATTGCTATAATGCAGAGTTGAAATTTGGTACTAAAGATGTAATGCCCATAAGACAAATAATATCGACACAAGCAAACAGTGATACTCCTAACATCTGGAGTCCAACAGAAATTAGAAAGGTCCAACTAGATGATGAAGATATAAGGCCAACAATGGATCTGATTGAAAAATCTGATGCAAGACCTAATTGGGAGCAAATCTCGGGGTAGTCCAACTACCAAAAGTTACTGAGCACAGTGGGACTCCTTAGAAGTGAAAGACAGTGTATTATACAAAAGATGGGAGGATTCCACTGGATGGCTGATCCATTGGCAGATAATCCTTCCTCGCTCCCGAGTGGAACTAGTGATGAACGATGTGCATGAGAGTGCCACAGGAGGACACTTAGGTATTAATAAGACATTAGCTAAAGTCAGGGAACAATTACATTGGCTGAAAAGTAGGGCAGACATTGAAAGATGGTGTAGGCAATGTGAGGTCTGTGCAGCAAAGAAAGGCCCTAAGACTGAGTCGGAATAAGCTGCAGACGTATAACATTGTTGCCCTTTTGGGAGAATAGTCAATGATGTAAATGGGTCCATTTCCTAGGATTGATAATGAAAATCGCTATTTATTAGTTGTAATGGATTAAATAATACTAAACACGGCTAGTTTGGTAAAAATTTAATATTTCACGATAATGCTTTTTATACTAATGCTCTAAATCTTTAAAATATTTAAAGACTCAAGCATAGAGGAACGCTTAACATTAACAATGAATTACAGAAACTTGCCCAATTGGCCTAGCAATTCTGAAATTTCATTTCATTAATCAATACCTCCATTAATATTCTACTCTATAAGAATCCTTTGGTCAGCAAAGGGAAATCAGAGTGAAAATATTTTTTATAAAGGTAGTTACCAGTGTCCATGATGGCTGGTACAGCAGCAGTGGTTGGCACAAGTTGACTTTTGGTGCTGATGTTATGTCCATTGCTACCAGTCCATAAATTAAGCACAAACATGGTAACTCCACATTCGGTACTCTAAGCTGCATAATTGAGTCTTGTCTTCCTTTATTAATGCACTGCAGTTCACAAGTTGCTAGTACTTCTCGATGTCCAACAATTGTTGTTGAAGTTTTAAATACATCTTTCGGGTTGAAATTTGCAACTTTTTATGATGACAGTTTGCTTATAAAGTTCACCGTATATCAGAGGCTTAATTGCATTACTATGGATATATTTCTGCTTTAAGCTGTTCCTTTACTTAATGAACTAGCTAATCACCAAAGGAGCAGGCTATTTGTGCTAAAACTGGTTACTTAGTTTTTATTTGCTCTTTCCTCAATACTTAAACACCAAACTTTAAACTGGCATTATTAATTACCTTCATAGTTAAAATAAAAGGCTTTAAAACCTGTCTTCCCTACAAGAAGCGATGCATTTCACCAGAGTGTGGCTTCCTCAGACTCTCAATGTTAGTGACCTGCTGCCTCGTTATATACCCGCTTCACTGCTTGTATCAGGTGACATTGATTGACATGCGTATGTGCGAGTTCCTAACCGCTGATGCGACAGGAGATTCCTCACCGATGGGAGGGGTGGTATCTCCGTGTTGCATAAATTATCTACGTGTGTGTGTGAAGCATGAAATTTTCTGCATATGGCAGTTGAAAATTTTGGTTTTGGTGCCAATAGTGGTTTAAATTCTATTTTATTATTTATGATGGTTTGAGCCAATGCTGTTGTTGGATTACATTTTATTATGTCTTTATAATGCTCCTGCATTCTCATATCATATTGTCGAAATGTTTTCCTTATATATTTGTCCCTACCTTCTAATATATTTCCCATCTTTGCAATAATTTTAAAGGATATCCAGCTTCATTTGAAGTTCGATTTATATATTTTATTTCGTTCTGAAAAGTTTTCATTTGGGAACATTATCTATATGCTCTTATGTAATGGGAAGTATGCTAGCTTTTTTATATTTAAAACGCATGAGCAGAGTTGGCTGGAATGTAATTAGGTATGTGTGGGGGTTTTCTGTGTACTGTTGTTTCACAGTAATTAGTTTTCCTTGTGATTTTAATGTCTAGAAATGCAATTTGTTCGTTTTACTCGGTCTCATGAGAAAATTTAATAGAGGTTATTATGTCATTAAATATTTCTATCAATTCATGTAACTTGTCTATAGGGTGCAACTAAAAATTAATGTCATCCACATATCTCATATATAGTGTAGGTTTAAAATTTGTTAAGCTAAGACATTCTCATCTACATGTCTCATGATAACGTCGGCCAGGAGACTCGAGTCCCATTGGTACCCACTCCATCTGGAGCCATGTACGACAGTTAATGTCAAAACAGTTGGAGTTGGTGGCCAGGTCCATGGCATCGTGTATACTGAAGTATTGTGGGGCATTGGGCCGGGCAACACGAAACCATTCAGCCTTTAGTCGCATCGCTGCATCCAATACAGGAGTATTAGGATACAGCGACATGATGTCAAGGGAATGCATAGTATTATTAGGTGCAATAATGGAATTGTGAATTTTAATCCTGCAAATGGTAGCTAGGCATAAACTGGAAGGAGAGCTGTGCACCAATCCCTAGTGATGACGCACAGAACCGGCCAGGTCTAGCACCTAATGTCCGACCCCGCCTTCTCGTGGTGCAGGCCGTTAGTACCTTTCAAAAGAGATTCTCTTTTGGAAGGGAACGGAAAGCGAGGGCTGCCAGTTCAGTATGGCCTACTGATCTGGTCATCTACGGCCACTTTTTTTTTTTCAACCCTGCTGAGGAGTGGTCAACTTCACAGGGTCCTGGTGCTGACCATTTATACCTACTAGACTGGACTATATTATGGATTTGAGCTTGATTATTGATCCTGGACTTGCTGCACTGGTGGGCCTCTGTTCAGGGAGAGTCTGCCGCTGTGTTTTCTGTTTGCTTCTGGGTTGCCAGCTCTAAGTGAACAGAGGCATGGGATACTTTATATCAGCTGGTGGATAATCCTAATCAGAGGCCATTGCAGGTACCTGAACCTTACTTAGCTAGTTGGGCATCGTCAAGCCTAAACTGGAGTAATGTGTCTCAGGCAGGACATGTGGCTCTTGAAAAAGTCCACTTGAAAAGGTGGTGCCTGAAGTTCCTACCAGCATCGGTGACTTCAGCCTTTAGCAGAGGGGGAGCAGGTCTTTGCCCCATGCCTGCGATCAGGGGGCTACCAACCAATCTCAATAAACCTAATTTCTTTAAAAATCCTACTAATCATTTTCTCTCTGCAGGAATGTGAGGACATTACATAGAGATTATTCTCTTGATGTCCTCATGCAGGAATTCCAGCGCTATAACCTAGATATAGAATATCTAGGTTTTAGCAATATTATATATTATATCTATATATTATTACATTATATCTGGTTCTCTATCAAGCTTAGAAGGCTTGCAAGAGACCAGATGGACAGGTAAAGGTGAGATACTTAAAAATAACTTTAAATTTCTCTTTACAGGGAGGGAGGATGGAAAGCATCACCAAGGCAGACATGCAGATCACTCAGCAGACATGCTAGTGATGCTCTTCTAGGATATGAGTGCATTAATGAAAGGTTTCTTACAGCAAAATTTCGGACAAGCATTAAAGACTTGAATGTTATCTGCTGTTATGCCCCCATTGAGGATGCCGATGAGGATGAGAAGGATAGGTTTTACAGACAACTTCAGAATATTTTGAATTCTGTCAAGGAGATATTACCCTAGTTCTAGGTGACTTCAATGCCAAAGTTGGTACTGACTCTGACCTTTGGGGAGGAGTAATAGGCCCTTTTGGTATTGGTAGCTGCAATGGCAATGGGCAACGTCTCCTACAGGTAAGTAAACTCAATGGTTTCAGAATAACTAACACATATTACAAACACCGTGACATACATAAGTACACATGGGTTTCATCTGATGGGCTGCATAGGAATAAGATCGATTATATATTAATTAACAGCAAATGGGCTAGTTCTGTTAGAAATACTAGGGCATATAGGGGAGCTGAAATTGGATCTGACCACTACCTTGTTAAAAGTATCTTGCAACTTAAACTTAAAAAGTGTTGTGCTAGGGTTAAAACATTTACCTTTAATACCGAAGCTCTGAAAGACCCAGTTATAGCTAAAGCTTACCGTGATAGGTTACTTAGTCATTATGACATGACAGTCATGGTTTGCTTAATACTGAAGTTGAGGAAGAATGGGGCCATTTTAAACAGGCTTTTTTGGAAACTAACAGTACTCTTTTGGGAAAAAAGGAGCAGAGGAGGCAGAATTATTTAAGTGATAAGGCACTTGAGCTTATTTCTGAAAGAAGGAACTGCAGGAATGTCCTTAATCAGTACCCTACTAGTCCTAATAGAAAGGATTACAGAGAGCTTAATAAACATGTAAAGATGATTTGGCTGACAAAGCCGAGGAAGCAGTTAGACAGCACAACAGCAGAGAGCTGTACCAGATAGTTAATGTTTTATGTGGTAGAAAACGGCCAGGTATACAGGGATTGAAGGATAAACAAGGTAAGGTTATAGAAGGTGAGGATTCTGTCATGGCTAGGTGGGCTGAGCACTTCAGTGATGTTCTAAACAATGTGGTTAGTTCTACTCCCATTGTTTGTAATGATGATAGATGCATTGGCAGCTTTAATTTTGGCCCTGTAACACAATCTGAAGTTATTTTGGCTATCTCTAAACTTAAACTTCATATATCCCCAGGGGTAGATGAAATTACTACAGAAATGCTCAGAGCTGGGAATGTTTCGGTTACCACTTGGATGACTGAAATTTTGAATAACTTTTATGATAAAGGCATGGTTCCTAAAGATTTTACCAGAGCTATTATTATCCCTATTTTCAAAAAAGGTGATCGCAGTTCTTGTGATAACTATAGGGGTATCAGCCTACTCTCTGTTCCAGGTAAAATTCTTTCCATGATTGTGCTTAATAGAATTAAGAATCTGGTTGACAGGCAATTGCGTGATGAGCAATGTGGATTCAGAAGTGGTAGGGGATGTGTGGATCAGATATTTTCACTTAGGCAGATTCTTGAGAAATGTTTAGAGTTTCAGAAACATTTGGTTGCTAGCTTTGTTGATTTCAAAAAGGCTTTCGACTCTGCTGATCGTCATAATTTGTGGTTAATTGTGAGATCATATGGTATACCAGACAAGTTAGTTAACATAATGAAAGCTCTCTATAATAACACTGTGTCGTGTGTGAGAGTTGGTAAGGCTTGTTTGTAGCAATTGGTTTAGCATTACTTCTGGTGTTCGACAAGGGTGCATTTTGTCTCCTTTTCTCTTTAGCTTGGTTATTGACTATGTTATGCGAAATTCACTTCAAGGGAAAGATTTTGGCCTTAAATGGACTGGAGATACGAAAATTTCTGATTTAGATTATGCTGATGATTTAGCCCTTTTGGCAAATGATGTTGATGAGATGAACTCTTTCATTCGAGCTGTTGATGAGACTGGTAGTAGAGTAGGTTTGGTTATAAACAGAGAGAAAACTAAAGTGATGAAAATTGGTCAGGCAGGCTGTGATTCAGTTAATCTGAATGGTTGCAGTCTTGAGCAGGTGTCACAGTTTAATTACCTTGGGAGCTACGTAACTGATACTGGTGATGTGCGGCATGAGATTAACAGACAAATAGGGATTGCTGCCGGGACTTTTAAGAATCTATGGAGATTGTGGAGAAATAGGCGTATACACCTAAAGACTAAAATTAGACTGCATAATAGTTTGGTTCTTTCTAGGGTTAGTTATGGTAGTGAAACTTGGACGCTATGTAAACAAGGTAACAGGAAACTAGATGCTTACGCAGTATCTTGGGTATTAGGTGGTTTAACTTTGTAACTAATGATGAGGCAAAGGAGTCTGCAACCTCCTTTAAGCAGCATATTGTGCAGAGAGAGACTCCACTGGTTTGGCCATGTTGCCCATATGGATAATTATAGATTGGCGAATAAGGTTATGAACAGTGTGCCTAGAGGCCTCAGAAGGAGGGGGAGACCTAGGATGCAGTGGGCAGACAATGTCAAACAGGACCTTGTTGGAATTGGTGTGCAGTCGCCGGATGCAGCAGATGTAGCTCAGGACAGATATGCTTCGAGAATTAAACTGCACTGTCTGGTTGGACCTCCGTAGCCCATGGCTGCTTGAGGATGATGAATTTTAATTAGGGCTTCATGACAGGAAGATATGTGTGCTCTGTAGGTGGGAAATATACTTTTAAAAATTTATATAAAGCTGTTTCTAGGTTATAGGTAGGTGATTTGTGTTTTGCAAACTAAGGGTCTAAACAGTATGTTTTCTTTATGTAACATTATTTATTATTACAATTATTACAAATAATTGTGGAATATCTGGATACATGGGTGCAGTACAGTGCTTTGCTATTTGTTCGGGCATAAAAGGATAATTTTTTAATTCATGTAATTTCCTTAATATTGTTGGCATATGATTCTTTTCTATTGGTTGACATTTTAATAACTGTAATGTTTCTTTTTTTATCATATTTTTTTTATCTATTATCCTTATTTGATTTGTTTTGTCAGCTAATATTATCTTAATTTCGTTATTATTTTTTAAATCTTGTAATATTTTTATATCTTTTTTTAGTTATTGTTTGTATTATGTTGTAAAGATGGATTTATAGACAGATATACCATGGCCAAGTGGTTAGCGTGCTTGGCCACTGATCTAAGGGATCTTCTAGGTTCGAGCCCCGGGTAAGGCATGGCTGTTTGTGTCGTTTTTCTGCCGAGGGCCTGCCATCCTCTCAGTCCTTCTACTATGGCATATAAACTGACAAGCTGCAGTAAGACTTCTATGGCAAGCAGCTGTTTGAGGGAGTATTTATTTTTTTTTTATATAGATTGTAAAGACAGAGGTCCCAATGGGATCACTCCTGTCTGGACTCCTGGTCGATGTTCTCATGAGACATGTAGAGGAGAATGGTTCGAGCTACGGCAATTTTAAACCTACATTATACAGGGTGATTCAAAACTCCAAGGCCAAACTTTAAGGGGTGATAGAACGCACCCAAACAAGCACTTTTCATCATACAATGCATGGTCAGAACTCAAGCGAGAAGCGTTAGAGGGCGCTTTCCAGCGAACACTTATAAGCGCTGGTTTTTGCACTCTTCATTTCTACCGTGGATTGCACAGTTTTTGGGCTTCCCTCGCATTCCCGTCCACATGCTCCATACGTGAAATGCATGTCTGCCTTCTCCTTATTCGTGAAACAATCCATCCATTCTGCAATTCACGGTAGAAATGACGACGAGTGTGAAAACCAGCGCTTATAAGTGTTCACTGGAAAGCGCCCTCTAGCGCTTCACTGCTCGGGTTCCAACCATGCATTGCATGACAAAAAGTGCTTGTTAGGTGTGTTCTATCACCCCTTAAAGTTTGGCCCAAGAGTTTTGAATCACCCTGTATATGAGATATGTGGACAACGTATTAATTTTTTGGCCGCACCCTATAGACATCATCATCATCATCATCCTCAAGCAGCCATGGGCTACGGAGGTCCAACCAGACCGTGCAATTTAGTTCTCCAAGCAAGTCTATCCTGAGCTAGATCTACTGCCCTATAGACAAGTTACATGAATTGATAGAAATATTTAATGGCATAATACCCTTTATTAAATTTACCAACGAGACCGAGCAAATCCAACAAATTGCATTTCTACACATAAAAATTACAAGGAAAACTAATTACTGCGAAACAACAGTACACAGAAAACCCACACACATGCCTAATTACATTCCAGCCAAATTTGCTCACGCGTTTAAATATAAAAAAGCTAGCATACTTCCCATTACATAAGAGCATATAGATAATGTTCACAAATGAAAACTTTTCAGAACGAAATAAAATATATAAATCGAACTGCAAATGAAGCTGGATATCCTTTAAAATTATTACAAAGATGGGGGAAAAATGCAAAATATATTGTTATTAAGGATACACATCCACACCCACATCATCCCCAAACTGCAAAAAAAAAAAAATGCAACCAGTTTCCCCATACATGAAATATCTAACAAAAACTATGGAAAATGCACTTTAAAAATATTATATTATGTTACCAACTACAATAACACATTCTATAAAAAATCTAGTAGTAAACGATAGAAACAGAAAACCTCCCACGTGAGGAATATATGAAACAGCCATTCCTGATCCCACTAATATATTAGAAGGTAGGGACAAATATATAGGGAACACATTTTGACAATATGATATAAGAATGCAGGAGCATTATAAAGACAAAATAAAAGGTAATTCAACAACAGCATTGGCTCAAACCATCATAAATAATAAAATCCAAATTAATAAAATAGAATTTAAACCACTATTGGTACGAAAACCAAAATTTTCAACTGCCATATGCAGAAAATCTTATGATTCACACACACGTAGATAATTTATGTAACACGGAGATACCACCCCTCCCATCGGTGAGGAATCTCCTGTCGCATCAGCGGTTAGGAACTCACACATACGCATGTCAATCAATGTCACCTGATACAAGCAGTGAAGCGGGTATATAACGAGGCAGCAGGTCACTAACATTGAGAGTCTGAGGAAGCCACACTCTGGTGAAATGCATCGCTTCTTGTAGAAATGACAGGTTTTAAAGCCTTTTATTTTAATTATGAAGGTAATTAATAATGCCAGTTTAAAGTTTGGTGTTTAAGTATTGAGGAAAGAGCAAATAAGAACTAAGTAACCAGTTTTAGCACAAATAGCCTGCTCCTTTGGTGATTAGCTAGTTCATTAAGTAAAGGAACAGCTTAAAGCAGAAATATATCCATAGTAATGCAATTAAGCCTCTGATATACGGTGAACTTTATAAGCAAACTGTCATCATAAAAAGTTGCAAATTTCAACCCGAAAGATGTATTTAAAACTTCAACAACAATTGTTGGACATCGAGAAGTACTAGCAACTTGTGAACTGCAGTGCATTAATAAAGGAAGACAAGACTCAATTATGCAGCTTAGAGTACCGAATGTGGAGTTACCATGTTTGTGCTTAATTTATGGACTGGTAGCAATGGACATAACATCAGCACCAAAAGTCAACTTGTGCCAACCACTGCTGCTGTACCAGCCATCATGGACACTGGTAACTACCTTTATAAAAAATATTTTCACTCTGATTTCCCTTTGCTGACCAAAGGATTCTTATAGAGTAGAATATTAATGGAGGTATTGATTAATGAAATGAAATTTCAGAATTGCTAGGCCAATTGGACAAGTTTCTGTAATTCATTGTTAATGTTAAGCGCTCCTCTGTGCTTGAGCCCTTTAAATGAATTAGAGAGCATTAGTGTAAAACAGCATTATCGTGAGATATTAAAATATTTGTAATGGATTATTTCACGAAGTGGCCTGAGGTCTATCCCATCCAAGACCAGGAAGCAACAACAGTTGCAGGGATGATAGTAAATAACTTGATTACAGGTATGGACTACCTTTGCAACTCCACTCTTACCAAGGAGGGAATTTTGAATCCAATGTGTTTAAAATGCATATGCCAACTATTAGGCATTGAGAAAACCAGAACTCCCCTACACTCTGAGTCGGATGGTATGGTTGAGAGATTTAATAAGACAATTGCACAACATCTAGCATTGTTTGTCGAAGACCATCAATGTGACTGGAATCACCATATGCCACTCCTTTCGTTGACATACAGAACAGCACTGTATGAGACAACTGGACAGACACTTTCCATGATGCTCTTTGGAAGATAGTTAAGTCTTCCCTGTGACCTTTTATACAGTATGAATCAATGCCTGTATCCACTCCACAATACATACAAGAATTACAACAATGACTAGAAGAAATCCATCACCCCGTCAGACATACCAACTTAAGCAAGTGAGAGAATCAAAACGAGATACGACAGTAAAACAAATGGAAGTGCTTTCAATCAAGGAGATCTTCTCTGGCTGTACAATCCACATAGAAAGAAAAAAACTTTCTCCCAAAACTACAGAATCCTTGGGAAGGTCCATATACAGTAGTTAACAGGATTAACAACGTGGTGTATTGCATTCGTTGATGCCCAACTACAAAGGGAAAATTGGTTCATGTGGATCGTTTGGCTCCGTTTCATCGAAGAACTGAAGAAGCTTCGGAATCCAGAATTGTTTGGGATGAACAAGACCTAAGGAGAGGGTAGTGTTATGGCAGATGAATGTGCTGCAATGAGTTTGTGATGGGTGTGTCATGAATGTCCGTGTGTGCTCCTGCATGAGAATTAATTAACCAACAAATTAGAACGTAGAACCGATCTGAAATATAAGAAAAATAAAAGTGTGTAATGATGTTCCCATCAAGGCCACCTTGCGTGTTCTTTAATGTGCATAGATTATGGCTCTCCTGTACTTGGGGCAATGGCTTAATGTCCCATCTGACAAACAGTAGCTTTCCAAGCCCATTAGTGTCCCCTACTGACTGAGAGCAGGTAGTTTTGCAGCGATAAATCTCAATGTACTGAACCTGGCATAACAACTGAGCCACTGCCACCCCTTTTTTTGGTGTATAACACAATCTATTTCAGTTGGTTATATGGCAAAAAAAAAAATCTGAAGTTCTCTTATTTCACCGAGTAGAGTTAGCACAGTCTTGACATTTCTCGAAGTATATCACTGAGGAAATAAAATACAGAACAGACTAAATCTCTTGTTTGAAGTAAAAAATTTATTTTTCTGTTATTCAAAAATAAGCAGCCTTTTTATTGACATGCAGTTTAGTTTTTTTCTATTAATTTTTCAATGAAATTTTTATTTGTATTTCCAGTTTTTTCTATTACATGATTAAAAAATCCCTATTAAAAGTTTCAAGTCTTCTGTATCAGCAAAACTAAGTTTTTCCACAAACTATTACCATAAAACTAATGGTCTTGTGCAGCATGAGATTAACAGACAAATAGGGATTGCTGCCGGGACTTTTAAGAATCTATGCAGATTGTGGAGAATTGGGCGTATACACCTAAAGACTAAAATTAGACTGTATAATAGTTTGGTTCTTTCTAGGGTTAGTTATGGTAGTGAAACTTGGACACTATGTAAACAAGATAACAGGAAACTAGATGCTTACGCAGTATCTTGGGTATTAGGTGGTTCAACTTTGTAACTAATGATGAGGTTAGGCAAAGGAGTTTGCAACCTCCTTTAAGCAGCATATTGTGCAGAGAGAGACTCCGCTGGTTTGGCCATGTTGCCCATATGAATAATTATAGATTGGCGAATAGGGTTATGAACAGTGTGCCTAGAGGCCTCAGAAGGAGGGGGAGACCTAGGATGCGGTGGGCAGACAATGTCAAACAGGACCTTGTTAGAATTGGTGTGCAGTGGCCGGATGCAGCAGATGTAGCTCAGGACAGATATGCTTGGAGAATTAAACTGCACGGTCTGGTTGGACCTCCGTAGCCCATGACTGCTTGATGATGATGATGAATGGTCTTTTAAAAAATATTTTATTCTCAGAAAATACCAAATTAAATGCTGATTCATTTGGCATATAACATGCCAAAATACCTTTCATTACTCAGTTTTTTAAAAAGATCCAAAATTCGCTTTTTTTTACTGAGCACAGTTGAAAAATGTTTGGCCACCAGCTAAAATTTCAGTTTTTCAGGGCCTATCATGGTATAACCCATACCAAACCATATAATCTAAAAAAGCACAAGAAATCTCAGAAAAGAGTACAGGTAGTAAAGTCTGTCTTTAAGGAAAAGGAATAGTGCTACTTGGACTAGTTAATTTCAAATTTTGGCTTTTCAAGCAATTATGGTGGTTAAAGGTTAAGCTAGTACATTAATTTTAGCTAACAAGTTAGTAGAAGCAAAGTAAAAGAAAGTAAATATAGACAATTTTAATATTTAACTATAAATATTGAAAGAGGACTAAAATTACTTTTTTCCTTATCCTTTATTTATAGATTAAAACAAAATTGTAAATATTTAGAATATACAAAAGATATCTGGGGGAAAAAAGTTCAAAATTTTAAAGTTATTAAAATTGTAGAAAAAACAAACTACCTGATGATGGTTCAGAATGTCCCATGTTGCTTTTCACTGCCCCAACAAGCAGAGGCTCATTTCTATTACTACAGAATATCTCAGAAATTGCAGACATTTCTATAGGATCTCCAGCTTTGGTTCCAGTCCCATGTGCTTCAACATAAGATACTTCACAAGGGTTTATACCACACTCTTCATATACTTCCTTAATCAGTCTCTTTTGCATTTTTGCTGAAGGAAATGTTACACCTATGGAAAAAGTTATGTACTGATAATTATTTAATACTCTTTCTGACTTTAAAGTGCAAATATGAAACTTAATGGTAAAAAAATCACATTCACTAATTTCTCAATTAACATATCTAAAAATTTAAGTTTCTGTAACTGCAATATTCAGTACCAGAATGATAAGAAACACCAACAGGAGAATATCTCTCAATGCTTTAATACTATGGAAATAATAATGATGGGTGCATATAAGAAAATGGTAGTCTGTTGAACAATGAAAAAAAAATCATATGTTTATTGTACATTATTTATATGCATACATAGAGTTATAGGTCTGTAAATGGTAGCCAGGCATAAACTGGAAGGAGACTGTGTACCAATCCCCAGTGATGATGCACAGAACTGGCCAGTTCTAACACCTAATGTTTGACCCCACCTTCTCGTGGTGCAGGCCGTTAGTACCTTACAAAAGAGATATTCTCTTTTGGAAGGGAACAGAAGGGGAGGGCTGCCAGTTCAGTACGTCCTACTGATCTGGTCATCTATGAACACTTTTTTTTCAACCCTGCTGAGGAGTGGTCAAACTTCACAGGGTCCTGGTGCTGACCATTTATACCTACTATACTGGACTTGTTTATGGATTTCAGCTTGATTATGGATCCTGAACTTGCTGCACTGGTGGGCCTCTGTTGAGGGAGAATCTGCCACTGTGTTTCTTGTTTGCTTCTGGGTGAAAAAAGTCCTAAGTGAACAGATGCATGGGATACCTTATATCAACTGGTGGATAATCCTAATCAGAGGCCATCACAGGTACCTGAACCTCACTTAGCTAGTTGGGCATCATCAAGTCTAAACTGGAGTAATGTGTCTCAGGCAGGATACATGGTTCTTTAAAAGTCCACTTGAAAAAGTGGTGCCTGAAGTTCCTACCAGCATTGGTGACTTCAGCCTCTAGTGGAAGAGGAACAAGTCTTCGCCTCATGCCTGCGATCAGAGGGCTGTTTGATATTGTTGGCCTATCTCAATAAACCTAGTTTCGTTAAAAATCCTACTAATCATATTCTCTCTGCGGGAACGTGGAAAGTGAAGACATTATATAGAGATTATTCTCTTGATGTCCTCACACAGGAATTCCAGCACTATAACCTAGATATTCTCGGCTTGCAAGAGACCAGATGGACAGGTAAAGGCGAGTTACTTAAAAATAACTTTAAATTTCTCTTTTCAGGGAGGGAGGATGGAAAGCATCACCAAGGTGTGGGTCTGCTTCTCAGCAGACATGCTAGTGACTCTTCTAGGATATGAATGCATTAATGAAAGATTTCTTACTGCAAAATTTCAGACAAGCATTAAAGATTTTAATGTTATCTGCTGTTATGCCCCCACTGAGGATGAGGATGAGAAGGATATGTTTTATGGACAACTTCAGAATATTTTGAATTCTGTCAAGAAAGGAGAAGTCATTGAAGTCACCCTTGTTCTAGGTGACTTCAATGACAAAGTTGGTACTGACTCTGTCCTTTCGGGAGGGTTGATAGGCCATTTGGTATTAGTAGCTTCAGTGGCAATGCAGTCTCCTACAGATAAGCAAACTTAAAGGTTTGAGAATAACTAACACTTACTACAAACACTGCCACATACATAATACACATGGGTTCACCAGATCAGCTACATATGAATGATTACATATTAACAGTAAATGGGCTAGTTCTGTTACGTCAGGTCACATCAGGGAGCTGAAATTGGATCTGACCATTATCTTGTTAAAAGTGTCTTGCAACTTAAAAAGTGTTCTGCTAGGGTTAAAAAATTTACCTTTCATACTGAAGCTCTGAAAAACCCAGTTATAGCTAAAGTTTCCCATGATAGGTTGCTTAGTCATTATGACAGTCATGGTTTGCTTACTACTGAAGTTGAGGAAGAATGGGACCATTTTAAACAGGCTTTTTTGGAAACTAACAGTACTCTTTTAGGAAAAAAGGAGCAGAGGAGGCAGAATTATTAGATAGACGAAAAGGCTTAATAAACGTGGTTTGGCTGACAAAGCCGAGGAAGCATTTAGGCAGCACAACAGCAGAGAGCTGTACCAGACAGTTAATGTTTTATGTGGTAGAAAACAGACATGCATACAAGGATTGTAGGATAATCAAGGTAAAGTTAGAGGGTGAGGATTCTGTCATGGCTAGGTGGGCTGAGCATTTTAGTGATGTTCTAAACAATGTGGTTAGTTCTACTCCCATTGTTTGTAATGATAGAAGCATTGGTGGCTTTAATGTTGGCCCTGTAACACAATCTGAAGTTATTTTGGCTATTTCTAAACTTCAACTTCATAAATCCCCAGGGGTACATGAAATTACTACAGAAATGCTCAGAGCTGGGAATGTTTTGGTCACCACTTGGATGACTGAAAATTTGAACATCTTTTATGATAAAGGCATGGTCCCTAAGGATTTTACCAGAGCTATTATTATCCATATTTTCAAAAAAGGTGATCGCAGTTCTTGTGATAACTATAGGGGTATCAGCCTACTCTCAGTTCCAGGTAAAGTTCTTTCCATGATTGTGCTTAATAGAATTAAGAATCTGGTTGACAGGCAATTGCGTGATAAGCAATGTGGATTCAGAAGTGGTAGGGGATGTGTAGATCAGATATTTTCACTTAGGCAGATTCTTGAGAAATGTTTAGAGTTTCAGAAACCTTTGGTTGCTAGCTTTGTTGATTTCAAAAAGGCTTTCGACTCTGTTGATAGTCATAATTTGTGGTTAATTGTGGAATCATATGGTATAACCAGACAAGTTAGTTAACATAATGATAACCCTATAATTACACTGAGTCGTGTGTGAAAGTTGGTAAGGCTTGTAGCAATTGGTTTAGCATTACTTCTGGCATTAGACAAGGGTGCATTTTGTCTCCTTTTCTTTTTAGTTTGGTTACTGATTATGTTATGCAAAAATCACTGCAAGGGGAAGGTTTTGGTCTTAAATAGTCTGGAGATACAAAAATTTCTGATTTAGCCCTTTTAACAAATCATGTTAATGAGATGAACTCTTTCATTTGAGCTGTTGATGAAACTGGTAATGGAGTAGGTTTGGTTGTAAACAGAGAGAAAACTAAAGTGATGAAAATTGGTCAGGCAGGCTGTGATTCAGTTAATCTGAATGGTTGCAGTCTTGAGCAGGTGTCACAGTTTAATTATCTTGGGAGCTATGTAACAGATAATGGTGATGTGCGGCATGAGATTAACAGACGAACATGGATTGCTGCCGGGACTTTTAAGAATCTATGGAGAGTGTGGAGAAATAGACGTATACACCTAAAGACTAATATTAGGCTGTATAATAGTTTGGCTCTTTCTAGGGTTATTTATGGTAGTGAAACGTGAACACTTTGTAAACAAGATAACAGGAAACTAGATGCTTTTGATTCCAGATGCTTACGCAGTATCTTGGGCATTAGGTGGTTCAACTTTGTAACTAATGATGAGGTTAGGCAAACAAGTCTGCAACCTCCTTTAAGCAGCATATTGTGCAGAGAGAGACTCCGTTGGTTTGGCCATGTTGCCCGTATGGATAATTATAGATTGGCGAATAAGGTTATGAACAGTGTGCCTAGAGGCCTCAGAAGGAGGGGGAGACCTAGGATGCGGTGGGCAGACAATGTCAAACAGGACCTTGTTGGAATTGGTGTGCAGTGGCCGGATGCAGCAGATGTAGCTCAGGACAGATATGCTTGGAGAATTAAACTGCACGGTCTGGTTGGACCTCCGTAGCCCATGGCTGCTTGATGATGATGATGATTTAAGCAGCATATTGTGCAGAGAGAGACTCCGTTGGTTTGGCCATGTTGCCCGTATGTATAATTATAGATTGGCGAATAGGGTTATGAACAGTGTGCCTAAAGACCTCAGAAAGATGGGGAGACCTAGGATGCGGTGGGCAGACAATGTCAAACAGGATCTTGTTAGAATTGGTGTGCAGTGGCCAGATGCAGTAGTTATAGCTCAGGATAGACTTGCTTGGAGAACTAAATTGCACAGTCTGGTTGGACCTCCATAGCCCATGGCTGCTTGATGATGATGATGATTTAAGCAGCATATTGTGCAGAGAGAGACTCCGTTGGTTTGGCCATGTTGCCCGTATGAATAATTATAGATTGGCGAATAGGGTTATGAACAGTGTGCCTAAAGGCCTCAGAAAGAAGGGGAGACCTAGGATGCCGTGGGCAGACAATGTCAAACAGGACCTTGTTAGAATTGGTGTGCAGTGCCAGATGCAGCAGATGTAGCTCAGGACAGATATGCTTGGAGAATTAAACTGCATGGTCTGGTGGTTGGTGGTTGGACCTCTGTAGCCCATGGCTGCTTGAGGATGATGACAGAGTTATAATCTTTAGGAAAATTGTCAATTTTTTTTCTCACTCAAGTGTAATAATAAATAAATACCCCCCTCAAGCAGCTGCTTGCCACAGAGGTCTCACAGGAGCCTGTCAGTTTATACAACATAGTAGAAGGTCTGTGAGGGTGGTGGGACCTAAGCAGAAAAACAACACTATATTATTTATATGCATATATACAGTTTTGCCTATTTTCACCACAAGATCCAAATATTCTTAAAATTCCCAGAAGCAATGCACATTGTTAATAACTATTCACTAATCTGTAGTTCTCTATACATGTATAATCTTCAAGCAACTATAGACTACAGAAGTCCAGCCAGACTACAATTTATTTCTCCTTATACACTTGTCCTGAGCTGTTGCATTTGGACATTGTAGGCCAATTCCAACAAGGTCCTGTTTTTCAAGGTCAACCCCTTTTTTTGTGAGGTGTTTAGGTACATTGTTTCTAACTACTCACTAATTTGTAGTTCTGCATTCAGGCAACATGGCAAACCAATGCATTCTTAATACAGGAGACACTACTCAAAAGGTGGTTGATAATTTCTATCAGTTAACTTCATCATTATTTAAATAGTCAAACCAATTAATGCCCAAGATATTGCATAAGCATCTAGAATTAAGAGCATCAAATTTTCTGTTAAATTGCTTACAAGTGGTACAAGATTCACAACAATAGCAAACTTAAAAAAAGACTAAACTATTATAGTGCAATTTTAATCTTCAGATGCATCTGCTTCTCTTTCACACAATCTCTAAATTCTCAGAAATCCAAGAAGCAATCTTGAATGCATGCAAAAAAATTCTGCATGCATACGAAGACCCATTCCACTGCCACTAAAAGCTGAAGCCAGCAATTCTGCTAGGAACATAAGGCACTACACTTTAATAATGAACTTTTTCAAGAACCAGAATAAAAATATTTAGTTCTGATGACTCTTGACCTGAAAAATGTTCAATATTAGTTGCCCTACCAGCATTCAGAGTCTAATGTCACTAATTAACAAGTTTTTATGCAAAGTTCACACCTGTTTAAATGTTAATTAAGTCCACAGTAAAAATGTCAAACTTCATGGATGTTGTTGTTGATACATTTTCACTGTCACACAATTAGAGCACTAAAATAACAATTCAATCTTACATGTAACATAATTATACAAATAATTTTAGTTTTCAAAAACAATTACATGGCTACCTGTGTTTTTCCTACTCCCCTACCAGTAAGAACTCTAATTGTCAGTTAATAGGACATCTTTTTCTCTTAGATATTCAAACTGAACAATCATATCTTTGGAAAGAAGGTGACCATCTTTCTAGCTTCAAGTTTTGCAGCTTCGATTTAGTCAAAAAGATTAATGGATTGTGATCTGTAATCAGTATAGTTCCATAAACCAATGTTTCAAATTTCTGTAATGCCAAACAACTTTGAGTGGGTGATAATTTTTTATTGGCATAAGATATTGGTTTCAACCTTCCTTAAAATAACTAAAATTCTCTGTCATTCAGCAATAAAATTTTTAAGTTTATCCTTCAAACTATTTGCATGTTAAATGTTTTTAGGAGAAAACTCTGACAACTGAGACACTGAAATCAATCCCTCATAACATGTGGAAAGAAGTTCTTAACAGCAAAAGTTTCAAAGTTTTATCCTAAAACCTTTCAACATGCAAATACTTTGAAGGACAAACTTAAAAATTTTATTGCTCAATGGCAGAGAATTTTAGCTATTTTAATAAATTTTTGAACAAGGTCTCTTTAATTGTTTATTCAATTTTCCCTTCCACATCCTGTCAACTGTGCCAATTTAAGGATTTCATGCATGGATTTCATTGAAGAGCTGTACAAATGTTTTTGATAGCTGTGCCTTGGCAATCCCCCATATGTATAATTTCTGTGGTTTTATCATAAGTAATACAATGTTTTTACCATTGTCGTGCCCACGTTTGTTTTAAAATGTGGACACGACTGTTGCCACAGAAAGCCTCAAACACCATTATTTTGACCACTAGTGCCAACCTACCTTACCTCCATTTTGGCACCCAACTCGACCAGAGAAGAATATCGGCGGCGGCACAGACCCATACAACGTGGTCCAGTGCTCCCCAGATGGCCGGCGATCTACGTGACTGCCGAGGTAAACAACTCTTGCCAGAGGTGTCAAAGATTCACAGCTCGGCCTACGTAGGCCAATGAGAAATGCCCGAGTGCAGTTTTGGGTGACCTCCACCAGGGAGCCAATGGAGAATAAAACTGAAGACACAATTTCAAAGGCCTTCTTTGGTAAAAAAAATTCTCGTCTCTAAGCTGGAAGGAGGAAGAGGTGTCAAGTCATCTCCAGTGAAGTAACGAAGCCGAGCTGGACGTTAGCATGCTCACAAGGTGTAGCAAGAACCTCTAACTACCTGTTAGTGTACGAGCTCTGACTGCCTAGCAGTGATGCCTTCACCTGTGATCCGTCTGCATAGAATGAGGTAGGGTCAAAGTTCATTCTGGTTTGGTAATACTTTTCCCAATTAGGCTTGTGTAAGATTGCACTGCCTATCGTCGTCACCTTGGTCCCAGATGAGATTAAGAGACTATTTGGTGTCTATTCTCCCTTTGAGCATTAGCTCGGACAGATTAACTTTAAATTGGCTTATCATCACCGCTTTACATTCCTTTAAATGAAAATAGGCCGTGCCAGAGACACCTGCCTGCAATTGTTAGAATGGTTTAATGCTTAAACGTGTAACTCACTTAGAAATGATCTGTTGAATAAATGCTGTTATTTGTTATCTGTGATTTATCTTGATGCTTTATGATTATTGATATATGTCTGACGAAGTAAATGACAATCTTAGAGCCTGCCTCAGTTTGGCAGTAAGAAATATATACGACCACTAGTACGAACGGCTACCAAATGGCTGGCACTACCATATAGGTACATACCCACCCATGACACCATATGTAATACTGCAGTCCCAGGTGTTTTGTCTAATGATGCTTATTTCAATGCCATTTCATCCAATGCCATTTGGTCCAAAGGGTACATTCATCCAATGGTACGATTTGTCCAATGGTATGATTCATCCAATACTTCTTCATATAATAGTAGTGTTTGGATAGTGTGGGAGGGGGGTAGAGCAAGGGGGTATCCCTCCATTTGAGAATGTTCGTAAGGGTAATGGAGGCAAACAATTATTAAACTTGTGCATATTTTATGCATTTTTTAAGAAATTTTTTAAGATATCTCAAACAGAGGGTAAAATGTTACATGGCATTGGAAATAAAGCCTCTTGTCCCCTCCCCCCATTTATATTTTTCAGCTCGATTGTGTTTTTTGCTCCCCCCCCCCTCGCTTTTTTCTAAATTGGGGCCTGCCAGTACACAATGTTTCCTTCTGTTTTAAAGACCTTTTAAAAAATGTTCTATCAAAATGTGATATTTATTAGTATAGTCTGAAGAGGGTAGCAGCTAGCTCTCTCTCCACCCCCAAAATCCATTGCTCATGGGCAGGCCAGAATCTAGAAAAAAAAAACAAGGGATGGGAGGAAGAAACTAAATCGAACCTTTTCCCCTATACAACCATTTTTCAGACTGTCATATTTTATAGTCATTTTAAGTGCAATCTAGATTCCATTGTTCAAAACAAATCAAAATACGTGTTAGTGCACTTCATAAAACAAGTGCCTATTTCAGTAATTAATGGAAAAAGCATGGTAATAATGTACAGCTTTTAAAATTATTCTCAAACAAAACTGTTAATGTTGATCATAAGTGTGGTGATGTAACACATGCTTTTTAATAGCAAACTTCAAAACCAATTATTAACCCCAATTATTAATCAAAAGTCAATAAAAGATCAATTAAAGCTTAATCAAGGAACTCTAAATACATTCGAGGAACCATAGTAATCACAATGTCCTTCATTTTCTTTATCAAGATAACAAATAGTAATATCTTGAAGCAAATGAACAAAAACTGGAGTTTTTAAATTCTGCAGTGTGTGTTAATTCATTTGTTTAGCATTTTGCATTGCAACGAATATTTAAAAGCTTTTAGGTAAATTCAAAAAACAAAAAATAGTTGAATTTTATAAGGAAATGGAAAAAGCAAAGCTTTACACAAAAAAATGATATCATTCACCTAGAGCAGCTAAAGAACGCATTCCCTTTATATAGTTGACTTCGAAAAGTCCACACTAAAGATGCAGGAGCAGCAGCATTTTTTCAGGTGACATACTCCCCCTTATTGGATAGCTCAGGAACTAAAAATATACACGTGCATAACTAGACCCTTTCCTCCATCCAACTCAAAAAGTAACATCGATATCAGTTGATTATTATCAGAAATATTGTGTGCATAGACAAATGATTATAAAAATATCAGCGTGCAAACTTTACCCTTTCCTCCATCCAAAGCTAAAAGAACCATCGAAATGATTTACTGGTTCCAGACATTGCGTGTACAGACAGATGGAAGGATGATCAAACCTAGCAATAAATAAACAAGTTTTGTTTTCAAGAAAATGTGCTTAAAACAAATTAGAAAAACAGCAATTTTTTGATTCAGAATAATAACCGTGAAATATAACATTTTATCGTCATTGGCACTTTCGGACGAGTTCTCTCATTTGACAAATCAGCTTTGGATGAATTGTCCAATTAGATTAAATGTCTCTTTAGACTTATTGTCCCTGTTAGACGAATCGGCATTAGATGAATAGTACCAGACCTGTAATACTGCTGAGAGGGAGACTGTGTATGAGTTATGGCTGGTTATTAATCTTTTTCCTCCACTTTTGTTCCTTAATAGGCTGGAGACAGCAAAAGATAATCTTTCAACAATAAATCAAGCACTTTGCTGTTGGAGATATTTACAGCTTTTATTACATTCAGTTCAACCAGCAATAGTTATGACTGCTGAATAATTGGAGTAAGGACTCCAGTACTCAGTGGTAAGGAGATTTCTTACCACTGAGCAGTTTCACAACAGATTCAATTTCAATGGAGAGATTAATCTGAAAGTTTAATTAATAAAATAATAATTAAGCAATCTCCCCAGTTCATCTTTCTGTCTAGGTCCACCCTCCTCCCCCCCCCACCACACCCATTGACAATTCTCACATGTTTGCACTGTCCAACAGCCAAACCACCACTGCCATTCCTCCCATATTTTACAGTATTTCTCCCATGCAGTCTTCTCCCTTCCATCTCAACCCCTTCGAGGTTTCCAGGATGAGTGATGGTGAAACGAGCTGCAGAGTGGCTGTAAGGTGGGAACTGAGGTCACTCACCGAGACCTTCCTCTATGGCCTATATTGCCATGGTACAATGATGAGTATACACTAAATGCATAGAGGAAAATTACATAAGAAACAAATATATTAATATTTGCATAATTACAATTGGGGTTGGTAATGGGGAAGTGAGGCCCTGGCATAAATAGAAACTGACCTGCTTGGTAGGACTTTCCATGGTAGTATTAAATAAAGTACAACAGCTAATCACTGTTAATTTTTATGATATTTAGCTGTACATTACAAACTGAGTCACTGTTTCCCCTGCGCTGTAATTACAATTCACCTTTTACTCAATCACAGGTATGTTGTTTTTAACACAAGATTCCAGATGGTAAGCATTAAATTCTAACTTCTGCTAAAGCCTATCTTTAGTGTAAAGGAGACATAGGAGAAATAAGATATTACCAGTTCAGTTGTCTGTAGTGCTGGTTCACTCAGTTGATTGTTGGCGCTGATGTTTGAGCTGAGATGCTGCTAAAGTTGAGACACTTCGAACATGCTGTATGATTCAGTGATGTCGATGTTTTTTAGTTGATGCTGTAATGGCTGGCACAGTCACTTAAATCTTCTGTTTGGTCACTTTTTGCCCTCTACAGTCGTCATTTTTCCTTTAACGTCAACAATTTTAGGCTACCAGTCCTTTGATGTTAAGTTTCAACTATTGCACATTATATTTGAAGGTTTCAATCCCTTTTAGCTTTCAGATGGTGATTATTTCAAGCAGAGAAGATCCGTGACTCAATCTACTAATAAACTACCACTTTGAAGTTGATCAAAATAGAAGAAAAGTTGTCTTAAGCCAGATGGGATACGACCCAAGACCTCCTAATAACATGTCAGGTGCTCTGGACCACTGAGCTATCAGCCGCCGATCAAGATCTCCTCCAATTGATGATATGAACATTTTCAACCTACATTACATCATATGCAGGAACTGTTTCGGCAATTTCGCCACAAGTGGCAGACAAATGTCATATAGATGGAAAGCATTTCTTACAAGTATACTGACACAAAGGTCATGGGTTCATATCCCACCTGGCTTAAGGCAACTTTTCCTCAAAAATTTGAATCGACTTCAAAGTGGTAATTTATTAGCAGACACCAAAAATAAGTCTAGTTTATTTATTATTTATCTGTGACTCTAATTTAAAAAAGGAGGTTCTATAGAACCTCCTTTTTTAATTATTCCAAATTACTCCAAATTTAAAAATAATACCAATTTAATAATAATTACTCCAAATTTAAAAAGGAGGTTCTATAGAACCTCCTTTTTAAATTTGAGTCACGGACCTTTCCTACTTGAAATAATTACCATCTGAAAACTAAAAGGAGTTTAAACCTTCAAATATAATGTGCAATAGTTGAAACTTAACATCAAAGGACTGGAAGCCTAAAATCGTTGACGTTAATGGAAAAACGAAGACTGTAGAGGGTGAAAAGTGACCAAACAGAGAAGATTTAAGTGACTGTGCCAGCCATTACAACATCAACTAAAAAACATCGACATCGCTGAATCATACAGCATGTTCGAAGTGTCTCAACTTTAACAGCATCTCAGCTCAAACATCAGCGCCAACAATCAACTGAGTGAACCAACACTACAAACAACTGAACTGGTAATATCTTATTTCTCCTGTCTCCTTTACACTAAAGATAGACTTTAGTAGAAATTAGAATTTAATACTTACCATCTGGGATCTTGTGTTAAAAACAACATACCTGTGATTGAGTAAAAGGTGAATTCCATCCAAAATTACAGTGCAGGGGAGACAGTGACACAGATTGTAACGTATAGCTAAATATCGTGAAAATTAAATTACTTCCATGGTAGGTTGGCAATGCCCATAAAAGGGATTCAGGTACCTGTAATGGCATATGATTAGGCTTATCCACAAGCTGATATAAAGTTTCCTGTGCATCTTTTCACCTAGGGCTAATAACCTACAAGCCAAAAATAAATCTGTACATTTTTCTTTCAACAGAGACCCACCAGTGCAGCAAGTCCAGGATCGGCGATCATGCTCAAAGCCATAAGTCCAGTTGATTTAAATATGTGAAGGTAACCGCTTCTCAGCAGGGCAGAAATAAAAGAAAATATGGCAATTGACAACGAGATCAGTGGACTACACTGATTTGGCATAGCTCCCAACTCCATTCTTTACCAGAAAAAAAAAAATATCTTTGAAAGGTATTAATGGCTTGCACCACAAGAAGGCAGACTGTAGTATTAGGCCTGGCCTGTTTGGCACATCATCAAAGGGGATTGGTACACAGCTCACCTTCCAGAGTATGCCTGGCTACCATTAACTGACCAAGAAAACTATGGCCATTCTAATGAGTTCTGATTTTGAGAGCTGTACAAATGATGGATTTGTGGTTGGTTGGTTGGTTGGTTTTACAGCACATTAGCTACTAATGGCTATAATGTGCCAAACAAGGTAAAAAAATTTAAAGACTAAAGAACAGAACAAAAAATAAAAAAAAAATCTATACAACAATATATGTATACAAAAGTATGATAAAATGAACCCAGGTGTAAAATTACCATGTCAGACACAATATTATAAAATCCCACAAAGCTATAAAAACATCCAGAGTAAATACACAGATTACCTGTAGAAATAGACTTCAACAATGGTTAGAAACATCTGAAAAAATTATTGCCGGAGCAGCAGGAATCGAACAAACAACTATGTAGATACATGTCAGAGCTGGCCCGTATTTAGAGAGTTGCAGGTTCGATTCCCACCGTATCAGCGATAATTTTTTTTTCAGATGTTTTCAACCATTGTTGAAGTCTATTTCTACAGGTAATCTGTGTATTTATACCACGGATGGATTTTAAATAATAAATGCTTAAACATGATTGACCTCCTCATTAACATCTAAATCATTAGCAACAATTGGAAAAGTTGCCTCTCCTGAGGTATAAATGGTGCAAGGTCCACCACATCTCAGTGAAAGATTTATTGGTCTATTCTGAAAGTTTTGGTATCTGATGTGTGATTTAATGATAAAGCATTCTGGCATGTATCTAGAGAGTTGCGGGTTCGATTCCCGCTGCTTCAGCAATAATTTTTTCCAGCTATAAAATCACATTCTATTAAAATAACCAGTAAATCGTAAAAATTTAAAAACAAGGGACAAAAAGCAATGATCTGATAAAAGATGTCCAAGTGTAGGGGACTAAGACAAAATCATGAAAGTTAAAATATAATCTGTGATCAAGGTTAAAAGCTGGACATAGATTAACCCTTCCAGGATCCCACTTGAAAAACTGGTTTACATCCAGAGCCCCAGCTATTTTTTCACTCTGATCAGTCAAAAAAATTAGCATTAGAACTTTTTTGCCAAATAACTAATGAAAGGAATTATGATGTCTTATATGACAATTTAATCAGCATTTAATTCTGGATTTACTGAAAATATTTTACAAAAAAAAAAGATTAGTTTTATTTTAAGAGGGCATTTTTAGAGTCTTGTAGTAAAAAAAATGCATCTGGCAATCCAAATAAAATTTTAAAAAACTAATAAAAATATTTTTGAATAACTCAAAATATATATATACTTAAAGCAAGAAATATTAGACCAATTTTGCATTTTTTTTATCAGTATCATACTTTAAGTCCAGGTATTTTACCAATTGTTCCAGGTCATATCAACAAGTTAACTTTGAATATTTTTTTAAATAACTAATCAACTGACATAAGTCATGTTATATGCTAAATTAAATAAAATTTAATTACAAGTTTTATAAAAAAAATTTTAAACTAAAGGATACTACTTATTGCCTAAAATCATTAACAACTATGGTAAAAATACCCAAGCATACCAACTACCATCCATCTTTAATTCAATGCCATGGTATCTATTACAAGTTAAAAAATATGCCACTATCAAAAATAAAACAAAAAAATGGTTATTTGAAAACATATCAAATTAATATTTCTATTTTTATATTTTACAAATAAAACGTTTGTTTTCATATTTCTCTACTCATTTTATTTGATAATCATCTACATTCTGTGAAATAACATACTATTTGTGATTGTAAATTATTTCATTATATACAATAAAACTGATCCATATAATGTAAAATTTCCTGCAGATAAGCCCCTGGCTTTCATAGCCAGGGGCTTATCATTCATAATCCTTATGTACGTAATAAATGCAATGTTCAATAAAATATTATTGTTAAAAAAATTTATAAACATATTGATTTCAATAAGACTTTTTTATGCAATATAGCAAAAAATAGATCGGATTATGCAATTAAGGCCTAATTTTGGAAGACTCAAAAAAATAAAAACAATTAAATTATATATTAATCGAAAGGAAATTTCTTCTCGAATACTATAATATTTACCTGAAACATAATTTCTGTTTCTTTTAATGATTCTTTTCAGTGTTTTTTAATTTAAAATACAGACTATAGTTATAACAACTGGTCCTTGTAAAACACTGCCATCATTATACAAGGTGTGACTTCGATTACTCACACATTAATGAAATTTTCTGTTCTATTTATGAAATGAAGGAACACTCCTTTTATTACTAAATATTATGATTTTTTTTATTTGGGTGTTGAATTTTGGGGATCTTGGCTAAGTGTTGAAAAGTTAGTGCACCAAAGCAAAAAAAAAACATGTTATATCATCAGAGTGGCACAATCAATACTGAGAGTGGTAGGGGATGCGTTTTAAAAATCATTCAATATACACAGAAAAACTTGTAATTAAAAAAATGGAATTTTGCTAAGGGGAGGGTGGTCAAAACCCTTTTCGAAATTACCCTCCCACATGAAGACTAATTTCCTTGCCAAGGATGTTTTTTTTTGCTTTCGTATTCAAGACCTCATTCATTTTCAGAAAAAGATAAGTTTTTTTACTGGAAAATGAAGAAATAAAAGAAAAAAATAACGTATAACTTAAAGCGATGTTTAATAAAATATCCACAGCAACAAATTATAAGCTTGCCATCCAATGTAGCATAACTGAAAAATTTATAATTATTGATCAACCAAAAGATCGATAATTTACAGAAATAAAGTAAATCTGCAGAAACTAAGGTTTAATTAATTATAAAAGGAAACAAAATATTAACTTTACAAAGCGAATGTATATCCTACTTGAATCATGCATGTAAACAACTTGCACTTAATACTTGGTAGATACCTCCCCCCCCCTCCCTTGTTGCATGTGTGTTTGAGCAATCAATTAGAACACCTGCTACTTCCTCCTACCGTGACGAAAACGGGCTCAATGCACAGTGTCACAAGTTCCATGAAAATTTTTTTAGATACAGTTTTAATCTGAAGAGCAGGAAAGATGCATAGAAAGCTGAGATAAATGATAAAAATAATTCTGGGTATTAGTGAAATAGGTTTAAGGCAGAAAAGGTAAAAATAGCAATTTTTTGTTATTTTTCAGGATATTTTCGAAACTTTAAAGAAAAATTTGCTAACAATTTGATCAAACTTGTGAGCTTAAATCAGGTGATTGCTTCAATACAATAATTTTACAAGTGTAGGAATTACAACACATCAGGTGATATATTGTTTTTTGTTAAAAGTAAATACAACTTTATTTTAAATGAAAATAATGATTTGTTGACTGCTGAATCACTTTATTTAAAGTAGACAGATAAGGATATTTGTTTATATGCAGTATATAGATCTCATTTTTACACACTAAAACAGTTTATAGAGAAATTAAATGACTATTTAAATTTAATTAAAAATACTAGTTATACTTACTGGTGATCTTAATATTGACCTTTTACTTGATAAATGATTGTGTCAACAGTTATTTGGATATGTTTTCTTCATATGGATTCCAACCATATTAGATGCAATTCATCATCATCCTGAAGCAGCCATGGGCTACGGAGGTCCAATCAGACCATGCAGTTTAATTCTCCGAGCATATCTATCCTGAGCTACATCTGCTGCATCCAGCCACTGCACATCAATTTTAACAAGGTCCTGTTCGACATTGTCAGCCCATTGCATCCTAAGTATCCCCCTCTTTCTGAGGCCTTTAGGCACACTGTGTATAACCCTATCCGCCAATCTATAATTATCCATATAGGTAATATGGCCAAAAGTGGAGTCTCTCTCTGCACAATATGCTGCTTAAAGGAGTTTGAAGACTCCTTTGCCTAACCTAATCATTAGTTACAAAGTTGAACCACCTAATGCACAAGATACTGTGTAAGCATCTAGAATCAAAAACATCAAGTTTCCTTTTATCTTGCTTACACAGTGTCAACGTTTCACTACCATAACTTACCCTAGAAAGAACCAAACTATTATACAGTCCAATTTTAGTCTTTAGGTGTATATGCCTATTTCTCCACACTTTACACAGATTCTTAAAAGTCCCGGCAGCAATCCCTATTCATCTGTTAATCTCATGCTGCACATCACCAGTATCTGTTACATAGCTCCCAAAGTAATTAAACTGTGACACCTGCTCAACACTGCAACCATTCAAATTAACTGAATCACAGCCTACCTGACCAATTTTCATCACTTTAGTTTTCTCTCTGTTTATAACCAAATCTACTCTACCAGTCTCATCAACAGCACAAATGAAAGAGTTCATCTCATCAACATCATTTACCAAAAGGGCTAAATCACCAGCATACTCTAAGTCAGAAATTTTCGTATCTCCAGCCCATTTAAGGCCAAAATCTTTCCCTTGAAGTGAATTTCACCTAACATAATCAATAACTAAAAAGAAAAGGAGACAAAATGCACCCTTGTCGAACACCAGAAGTAATGCTAAACTAATTGCTGTAAGCCTTACCAACTCTCACACATGACTCAGTGTTATTATAGAGAGCTTGCATTATGTTAACTAACTTGTCTGGTATACCTATGATCTCACAATCAACCACAAATTATGATGATCAACAGAGTCGAAAGCATTTTTGAAATCAACAAAGTTAACAACCAAAGGTTTCTAAAACTCTAAACATTTCTCACGAATCTGCCTAAGTGAAAATATCTGATCCACACATCCCCTACCACATCTGAATCCACATTGCTCATCACGCAATTGCATGTCAATCAGATTCTTAATTCTATTAAGCACAATCATGCAAAGAACTTTCCCTGGAACAGAGAGTAGGCTGATACCCCTATTGTTATCACAAAAACTGATCACCTCTTTTGAAAATATAGATAATAATAGCTCTGGTAAAATCCTTAGGAACCATGCCTTTATCATAAAAGATGTTCAAATTTTCAGTCATCCAAGTGGTGACTGAAACATTCCCAGATCTAAGGATTTCTGTAGTAATTTCATCTACCCCTGGGGATTTATGAAGTTTAAGTTTAGAAACAGCCAAAATAACTTCAGATTGTGTTATACGGCCAACATTAAAGCCATCAATGCATCTATCATCATTGCAAACAATGGGAGTAGAACTAACCACATTGTTTAGAACATCACTGAAATGCTCAGCCCACCTAGCCATGACAGAATCCTCACCTTCAATACCTTACCTTGTTTTATCCTTCAATTCTAGTATGCCTGTACGTTTTATACCACATAAAACATTAACTATCTGGTACAGCTCTCTGCTGTTGTGCTGCCTAATTGCTTCCTCGGCTTTGTCAGACAAGCCAAAGATTCTTATCAACAGCTAACTGATCCTTTAGATGTTTATTAAGATCTCTTTAATCCTTTCTATTAGGACTAGTAGGGTATTGATTAAGGACATACCTGCACTTCGTTCTTTCTGAAATAAGCTCAAGTGCCTTATCACTTAAATAATTCTGCCTCCTCTGCTCTTTTTTTTCCTAAAAGAGTACTGTTAGTTTCCAAAAAAGCCTGTTTAAAATTGTCCCATTCTTCCTCAACTTCAGTAGTAAGCAAACCATGACTGTCATAACGAATAAGTAACCTATCATGGTAAGCTTTAGCTATAACTGGGTCTTTCAGAACTTCAGCATTAAAGGTAAATTTTTTAACCCTAGCACAACACTTTTTAAGTTTAAGTTGCAAGACACTTTTAACAAGGTAATGATCAGATCCAATTTCAGCTCCCCTACCTTCTACTATGGCATATAAACTGACAGGCTCCTGTCAGACCTCTGTGGCAAACAGCTGCTTGAGGGGGTATTTTTTTATTATATGCCCAGGTATTCCTAACAGAACTAGATTATTTGCTGTTAATTAATATATAATCAATCATATTCTTATGCAGCCCATCAGGTGAAACCCATGTGTATTGTATGTCGTGGTGTTTGTATGTCGTGGTATTATGTATGTCGTGGTATTATATGTATGTCGTGGTGTTTGTAATAAGTGTTAGTTATTCTGAATCCATTGAGTTTATTTACCTGTAAGAGACATTGCCCATTGCTATGCAGCTACCAATACCTAAAGGACCTATCACTCCTCCCAAAAAGTCAGTCAGTACCAACTTTGGCATTGAAGTCACCTAGAACAAGGGTAATATCTCCTTTCATGACAGAATTCAAAATATCCTGAAATTGTCTGTAAAACCTAATCCTTCTCATCCTCATCGGCATCCTCAGTGGGGGCATAACAGCAGATAACATTCATTTCTTTAATGCTTGTCTGAAATTTTGCTGTAAGTAACTTTTCATTAATGCACTCATATACTACAAGAGCATGACTAGTGCGTCTGCTGAGAGGCAGACCCACACCTTGGCGATGTTTATTATCGTTCCTCCCTGAAAAGAGAAATTTATGATTATTTTTAAGAATCTTACCTTTATCTGTCCATCTGGTCTCTTGCAAGCCAAGAATACCTAAATTATAACAGTGGAATTCTTGTGTGAGGACATCAAGAGAAAAAGCTCTGTGCAGAGTCCTCACATTCCAACTACCTATGGAGAGAAAATGGTTAGTGGGATGTTTAAAGAAACTAAGTTTATTGAGAGAGGGAATGCCGACAATATCAAACAGCCCTCTAATCGCAGACATGGGGCAAAGACCCGTTCCCCCCACTACTAAAGGCGGAAGTCACTGATGCTGGTAGGAACTTCAGGCGCCACCTTTTCAAGTGGACTTTTTCAAGAGCGATATGGCCTTCCTGAGACACAATACTCCAGTTTAGGCTTGACAATGTCCAACTAGCTAAGTGAGGTTCAGGTACCTGTGATGGCCTCTGATTAGGATTATCCACCAGCTGATATAAGGTATCCCATGCCTCTGTTTGCTTAGGGCTTTGTTCACCCAGAAGCAAACAGAAAACACAGCGGCAGATTCTCCCTCAACAGAGGCCCAACAGCGCAGCAAGTCCAGGATCCATAATCAAGCTCAAATCCATAAACAAATTCAGTCTAGTAGGTATAAATGGTCAGCACCAGGACCCTGTGAAGTTGACCACTCCTCAGCAGGGTTGAAAAAAATGCAAAAAGTGGTCATAGATGACCAGATCAGCAGGTCATGCCGAACTGGCAGCCCTCCCTTTCCAAAAGAGAATATCTCTTTCGAAAGCTACTTATGGCCTGCACCACGTGAAGGCTGGGTCAGACATTAGGTGTTAGACCTGGCCAGTTCTGTGCATCATCACTGGGGATTGGTACACAGCTCTCCTTCCAGTTTATGCCTAGCTACCATTTACAGTCTAGATGCAATTACAAGACTCAAAACTTATGTTTCATGTTTGGACCATGTATTTGTAAGACACACATATAATATAGGAGTGTGAACAGTTGTTATACTTACTGATATTGCTGATCATTACCCTGCAGGAATCAGAATTCATACATATATATAATCAAAAGAGGAATGAAGATCAGACAATAGTTCTGAATGTCGTGTATAAAATAAATTTAGTAACATTATGGGAAAAACTAGTAAAGTGTAGATAGGAAGAACTTAAGAAACTAATGATGTCAATTTGTGCTACAAATTGTTTATTGATAAATTCTCTGAATTGGTGGAAGATGCTAAACAATACACTATTAAAAAAGCTAACGATAGAAGTAAAAAATCCATGGATAACAGATGATGTCAAAAAAAAAATATATTAAATTAAAAGATAAATTATATAAGAAGCATAAGAAATATCCTCATAATATTATAAACGAAGATAATTACAAAATAGCTAGAAATAGACTTAACACTTGATTGAAATCTGCTAAAAATAATTATCATAGGACACAATTCCTTAAATGCAACGGCGACAGTAGAAATCAATGGAAATTTATCAATAATTTAATAGATAATAAAAAGGAATCTAAACCTGTATTACCAAATTTTCCTAATACTTATCCAATAGAAAGTAATAACTCTGAAAATTGCTAATTATTTTAATTCATATTTTGTTCATATTCCAGACAATGACAGTGGAAACCAAGTTAACTATAATTTAAATACTGTCAGTAATTACATTACTAGGAATAGCAATTCCATTTTTTTTTAACTCCAACTACTGAAGAAGAGATTCAAGATATCGCTAATCATATTAAGGAAAATAAAAGAGTCCAGGAGATGATGGCTTCACTCCAACAATTATAAAAAAATGTTTTGATTATATTTTTACCCCATTGGCATATATTTATCGCTTGCAAATGGTGTATTTCCTGATAGATTAAAAAAAGCAGTTGTGATTCCTATTTACGAAAAAGGAAATAAAAATACTCTTTCAAATTATAGACACATCTATTATTCCACTCTTTCGAAACATTTTGGAAAACTTGTAAAAAAACGACTGAATAGTTATATAATTAGTAATGCTTTCTACTCTGATAAACAATTTGAGTTCAGAGAGAATAAAAGTACAGAAGATACTATGATAAGCTACACTAAACATGTTTATGAGTCTACTAGCAATAATTATTTAATGTCAACTATTTCTTTAGATATAAAAAAAGCATTTGACACTGAAAAAGTGGCTTATACCACTTTTACCACATCTATGGCCACTTTTTCTTGAAGTCAAATGCTTTTTTTATATTTAAAGAAATAGTTGACATTAAATAATTATTGCTAGTAGACTCACAAAAATGTTTCAATGCAGTTTCCCATTAGATTTTATTATATAAATTGGAATGTATTGGAGTCAGAGGTGTTGCTCTCAAATGGTTTTAGAGTTATTTATGCAATAGAACACAAACTGAAGATTAATGGAACTTTTAGTTCTGGGTTGGAAATAAAACACTGAATCCCTCAGGGCTCTCTCTTAGGGCCAATTAATTTTTAATCGATTTTAAAGAGCAGAAGATTTAGTATCTTCTACTCTTTAAAAATCAATGGTAAGATTAATAATTTTGCCAATGATACTGCTATTAAATTTACAGCAGAAATTATTGCTGATCTACAAAGTATGATGAATAATGAATTAACAGATATTGTAAAAATGGTTTCAAATATTGAAACGTAATTTAAAATTCTCTGTCGTTGAGCAATAAAATTTTAGTGTTTATCCTTCAAACTATTTGCATGTTAAAAGTTCTTAGGATAAAACTCAAGCATTTTGGAGCAAGGACAGCGCTCAGTCTTCAGTGAAGTGATGCTATGTAGTGACCTTAGGTCTGTTTAGACCAGTGTGTCCAACTCGCAGCCCTGGACAGCTGGTAATGCGGCCCACAAAATCGTAAAGTTTACGTGTTTACAGCATAAGCTTTTTCCATATGACTATGCAATTTTCAGCGAGTTTTTGATATCCCACTAGTGTTATGTTGCCCTTTTTTTAATTTTATAATAAAAAACATAAGAAAATAAATGAAGTTCTATTATTCATATACATTAACTATATTATATATTTTATATGCGGCCCAAAACAATTCATCTTCACTCAATGTGGCCCAGAGAAGCCAAAAGGTTGGACATGCCTGGTTTAGACACAGAGCTTCTTTCCACATGTCGTGAAGGGCGATTCCAGTGTCTCGGTTGCAGGTAGGGACAGACCATGTCATTATTTCAATAGCCTCACAGACTATGGTTCCATAGAAAGTGGACACATGCGCAAGCAGTATGGCGTGCTCCCAGTCTATTGTTGCTGTGTGTTGTACTGCTAGCTCAGAGGTGGCCTTCATTAGCTTCTTTTGGCTGACAGTTTGGTGCTCTGCGAACCTTTCTTGCAAAGAGCATATGGTTTTGCTGATGTAGTATACAACAGAATTATCCGGCAAATGTAGGGGAAATCGGTATACACCCGATTTTTGAAATAAGCTAAATTTGTCCATGTCCCTTTTGATTAATTTCTTCAAATTTGGAGCTGGGCTGAAAACAATTTTGATATTTTGGGGCTCTGAGTAATTTGCAGACTGATTCACATAGGACAGGAATGTAAGAAACAGGTCTGGCAAAAGTTGTACATTCAGGGTCAGTGATTGGGAGGAGAGCCGAATATCTTCTGTTTTTGTTTCTATATTTACTGATTAATTTGTCTATTGTTGTTGAGTTGTAGCCATGGGAAGTAGCAATGTAATGGATGTTTCGAATTTCTTTTTCAAGCAGCTGCTCATTTGATGACACGGCAAAAGCCCTATGTGCGAGGGAACGGAAGGCTGCAATTTTGTATGGCCATGGGGTGCATGTATTCATGCATATGACGGAAGGGACATAGGTAGGCTTCCAGTATACTGACGTTGTCGAGGCTCCTACGTCACCTTTTTGGATGAAAACATCTAAATAGGGGATGGCACTGCTATTTTCCTCCTCCTTCGTAAAGTGTATTGTAGGATATATATTGTTGGCAGAGTCAATGATGCTGTTTAATTGCTCATTGTTGCCACTCCAAATTAAAAATACATCGTTGACAATTGCCGCCCTGTGGCAGAGTTAAAACTGCTGCCCTTCAGTCACTTGTTTATTTATAAATTGATGATTTATATCTTTAAGCATAGTCATTTTTTTAACTAAAAGTAGATAATTATAATTTTCATTTAGATGGCAGAAAGTATGTCGTTCCACATGTAAAAATGGAAATATTACACAAACATATATTTTATATTTAGCACCAAAAATATTTAATTTGTTACCTAGTGAGCTTCAAAATTGTATTGGTAGAGTATTTATCTTTAAGAAAAATTAAAAATTTCTCTCTCACATACACTAGACTTGTATTTTATGTTTGCAGTTCTGCGATAAAAATTAGAATTCAAATTTTTTTGTTGTACTCTTCTTGTACTAATGTAGAAAATGTGTTTTCTATCTTTCTCCGTTTTCAATGGAAATACTCATTTTTATATTTGCTAAAATACGAGAACATTAAAATTTGTCACAATCCACCTTGTGTTGATCATTAGGTTGTAATTAATTTGTGAAAATAAGTTGAGGTTTTTTTTGTTATTTCATGTAATGCTAACTATAGCAGCATAGATAAGTGAATGCTTTTGGGTTGTTTATATTGTATGAAATGTATAGTCTATGTGTTGCAAGTATTTTGATTGATTGGCTGATTGACACAGAGTAACATTAAAAAAAACAGCAATACCATACAGCACTTCTAAGAAATGGCAATCAGATGGCTTTAACAAATTATTTATATTTTAATAAAATATGCATCAAGTGAAAAACTATATTATTTTTGAAACTTGTGTGTTGTTTTTCTGCTGAGGTCCTGCCATCCTCACAGATATTTTACTATTGCATATAAACTGACAGTTTCCTGCCAGACCTCTGTGGCAAGCAGCTGCTTGAGGGGGTATTTATTATTTATTTAGAACAAGTTTCTAAACGATGTATGTATGGAAATTTTCAATTGGCAATTTCTACTCTTAATAAATCTTTTTTTTTTTCTTGTACAAAAGATGTCTATGTTTACTTTGGGCCTCTCATTTTGGATTCTGTCAAAGTCTATGTTCATAGGGGACCTTGGAAGGGTTAAAATAAAGTTTTATTGTTAAAATGGTGTCACAAAACTCGTACTTAGGTTCGTTGTCTGCCTGTAGAAGAAATGAATGTGTGATAAACAAATGAATGGATGAATGGATTTGTGGATGCCAATGACAATTGCACATGCTAATGCTCATAAAGGCAGATTAAAAGTATATTTACCATCGTTTTGTGGGTTTTAGATTTTCCTTTCAACAACCTTTCTAACCACATAACATTTCTCTGTGAATGCTGACAATTTTTTAATTTCACTTAAATCTTCTGAATTTTCCAAGACTTTTGGCTTTCTGTAAGCAAATAATTATATTTTTAAACATTTATAATGAATTAGTTATCATCATCATCCTCAAGCAACCATGGGCTAGGGAGGTCCAACCAAACCGTGCAATTTAGTTCTCCAAGTATGCCTATCCTGAGCTACATCTGCTGCATCTAGCGACTGCACACCAATTCTAACAAGGTCCTGTTTGACAATGCCTGCCCACCACATCCTAGGTCTCCCCCTCTTTCTGAGGCCTTTAGGCACATGTGTATAACTCTATTCGCCAATCTATAATTATCCATATGGGCAACATGGCCAAAAGTGGTCTCTCTCTGACAATATGGTGCTTAAAGGAGTTTGCAGACTCCTTTGTCTAACCTCATCATTAGTTATAAAGTTGAACCACCTAATGTCCAAGATACTACGTAAGCATCTAGAATCAAAAACATCAAGTTTCCTTTTATCTTGCTTACAAAGTGTCCAAGTTTCACTACCATAACTTACCCTAGAAAGAACCAAACTATTATACAGTCTAATTTTAGTCTTTAGGTGTATATGCCTATTTCTCCACACTCTACACAGATTCTTAAAAGTCCCGGCAACAATCCCTAGTCGTCTGTTAATCTCATGCCGCACATCACCAGTATCTGTTACATAGCTCCCAAAGTAATTAAACTGTGACACCTGCTCAAGACTACAACCATTCAAATTAACTGAATCACAACCCCGCCTGACCAATTTTCATCAGTTTAGTTTTCTCTCTGTTTATAACCAACCTACTCTACCAGTCTCATCAACAGCTCGAATGAAAGAGTTCATCTCATCAACATCATTTGCCAAAATGGCTAAATCATCAGCATAATCTAAGTCAGATATTTTCCTATCTCCAGCCCATTTAAGGCCAAAGTCTTTCCCTTGAAGTGAATTTCGCCTAACAATCAATAACTAAAGAGAAAAGGAGACAAAATGCACCCTTGTCGAACACCAGAAGCAATACTAAACCAATTGCTACAAGCCTTACCAACTCTCACACATGACTCACTGTTATTATAGAGAGCTTGCATTATGTTAACCAACTTGTCTGGTATACCATATGATCTCACAATCAACCACAAATTATGATGATCAACAGAGTCGAAAGCCTTTTCGAAATCAACAAAGCTAGCAACCAAAGGTTTCTGAAACTCTGAACATTTCTCAAGAATCTGCCCAAGTGAAAATATCTGAACTACACATCCCCTACCACTTCTGAATCCGTATTGCTCATCATGCAATTGCCTGTCAACCAGTTTCTTAATTCTATTAAGCACAATCATGCAAAGAACTTTCCCTGAAACAGAGAGTAGGCTGATGCCCCTCTAGTTATCACAAGACCTACAATCACCTTTTTGGAAATTAGGGATAATAATAACTCTGGTAAAATCCTTAGGAACCATGACTTTATCATAAAAGGTATTCAAGAACACAAAAGAACTTTCCCTGAAACAGAGAGTAGGCTGATGCCCCTCTAGTTATCACAAGAACTACAATCACCTTTTTGGAAATTAGGGATAATAATAACTCTGGTAAAATCCTTAGGAACCATGACTTTATCATAAAAGGTATTCAAAATTTCGGTAATCCAAGTGGTAACTGAAATATTCCCAGCTCTAAGCATTTCTGTAGTAATTTCATCTACTCCTGGGGATTTATGAAGTTTAAGTTTGGAAATTGCCAAAATAACTTCAGATTTTGTTATAGGGCCAACATGAAAGCCACCAATGCATCTATCATCATTGCAAACAATGGGAGTAGAACTAACCATATTGTTTAGAACATCACTGAAATGCTCAGCCCACCTAGTCATGACAGAATTCTCACCTTCTATAACTTTGCCTTGTTTATCCTTCAAAATCCCTGTGTACCTGTCCATTTTCTACCACACAAAACATTAACTATCTGGTACAGCTCTCTGCTGTTGTGCTGTCTAACTGCTTCCTCAGCTTTGTCAGCTAAGCCATCAAGCCAACATAATGAATCAGAATAATAAAATTTCCATAATATCAGTTATACTAAAATAATCAACATCTCCTGTGTTGCAGCTTTTGGATGCTATGTGCTAAATTAACATTTTCTTAAAATATAAAGTTTTCGAATATTGAAATTTTATTAAGAGAAGAATTTTACCTTGTTCTTTGTATCCATCAGTGTTTGTTTTAATATGTACTATACTAGCATATGCTCGTCTTGCTGCACTGGCCTTCTGCAAAAGCATACTCACAACTGCTTCACTTCTGCCATAACCATTGCCTAGGAAAAAAGAATTGAAATGAAAAATATTGAAAAATAATTCTTAATTTAGTTTAAAAGAAGAAAACTTGCAAAACTGTATATCTGACAAATATTAGAAAGTTTAAAAAGTAACAGAAATTAACTTTCTGTATTTAAAAGTTATATTTGCAATAATTTAAGAATGACCATTTTATCAAAATTGTGACAAATCATTCATAAAATTATTCAAATCATAATCAACATTGTATTACTACCTAACATACTCTTTTATGGAAGTGTTCAATTTACACTTTTAGGTTCAATGGAGTCTAGAATTGGATTGATCTGCCCCCCACCCCCACCCACCCACTACTACCATCAGGAAGTTTCTAAGAGCTATTTCTGAGAATTGTGTCCATATAATGTTTTGGATGACATTTTCCCAATAAAAATGCCAGGGAAATATGAAATATAATTTCAATTCTGCTTAATAATTGGTTTTATGAAATCTGTAACAAAAAGACTTTTCTTCAGAGAACAGTAGCAATTCCATCACCTTAACCAGAAATAAACTATAATAGATGAGTTGAAACAAAATGTAATGAGAGAGTAAATATTGCAAATGTGCCATGCATTTTATTTTGGAAGTCGCATTTGATGAAAAATACAAATAATGAAAGGTGTGTTTGGCATGAAATATATAAAAGTATTAATAGATTTGGAAAATTAATGAGCTTAATGCAGCTAATACTTGACAAAACTAAACAGCCTCCTTTCTCTTACACAAAAGAAGAGTGTGCATTATGATTAGGGCTTCTCAAATATAGTTTTTTCTTCCTGGGACTTCCCATAAATTTCTGGGGAAACTTTACTGATTCCCGGGAGTGGTTTCTAAATTTAGAAAAATCGACTGTGTTTATATATTCAAAAATTAACCCTTTGCACTCGGTTTTTTCACTATAGGGAAGCAGCAACTTGAAGTTTTTTGCTAAAAAGTTGATGGAATTTTTTACAACTAACATAACAAAATCATACAAATACAACTTAAAATCAAACTTATCTTCACGTTACCGACTGAGCTACCCCCGCCCCACTGATAGTGAAGAGTTGGGGCTAGATGGAGATTTGTCTTCGTTGAAAAGTCTAATAAATGTCATCTTAGCAAATTTAAATAATGATTCTTTGGTTTGATACAATGGGTGGCCAGGAGTCACAGCAGAATTCATATAATTTTCCCCAGTATTTAAATACTGAAGCAGGCTGACCAAATTCATACTTCTCTCATTAATCCATTTTATAAGAGAGATTTTCATCTTCTTGGAGAATTCTGACTTTTGTTATTGTAACTCATTAATAATGAAAGCAAATACTCCTTCAGCAGTTAACAGAGTTGCATCATGGCTGCATAATTTCTCTACACCAATTTTTACTGGCCACAGGCTTTAGAAACTGCAGCTCGTTTCTAAAAATCTCACAATCACACCAAAAAAACTGTCCCAGCGAGTTTTCAAATCTAAAATTAGCATCTTTTCGCAACCATGTTCAGCTTTCATGTAGTTTTGAAAAATTTCATTCTTGAGAGGAGATTTCCTGAACATTTTTACAATTTTTTTTTTACTCTTCTTAGTTTTATTAATGTTTGTAAATTTTTTGGTGCTACTTTCTTCATCTATACTGACAATTAAATCTATTTTATCAGCAAAAGCTAACTCCTCAATTTCAATTGCTCTATTCAAATCATCTAACTCATTTTCATGATCATCACCTAACTTGCTTTCTGCTTGATTTCTACCTGAATCGATTATTTTCTTATAAAATACATCACATACAACCAGGTGTATGTCATGTGCATAACATAAGTGATGATGGCAGCTCATAATTTTCCAAATTGAATCATTACACTTGCACCATCTGTGATGCATGCAACAATGTGCCTCTGAATATTACTCAGACTGAATTATTACAGCTTAGCTTCTACTGCTTTAATAGTGTCTTCTGAAGAAAAAGAGTCAAGAATTCTTACCATTACTAAATTCCATAATTCCATCAGTATGAGCATTCATATTCAGGCATAGTCTATTTTTTAGTGAAGAATTATATATAATATCTTATTATAATAAGATATTATATATAATTCTAATTATATATAAATATAATATATAATTCTAAGATATTATATATATTAATTATATATAAGAATTATATATATTATATATATATAATATCTATATATTAGTGAAGAATATCTCTTGATGAGTACATCAAGAGATATCTTCTAGAACCTCCATTTAATTTTACCGAAATTTAATTTTTAACTTGGGTCTTGATTATGTCACAATGTTATATATAATACACATTAAGGCAATGGGATTTACAGGAAGAGAATAACCTTCATCTCGTATTGCCCGTCTTATAAGTTCCTCTTTGCAATTGCATTTACAGTGAATCCACTTACAGGAACAAGTTTTCTTACAATTTCTTTCTCCTTCTTGACAAAAAATACTTTAGTAATGTTACCTTTCGATTACTTACAGAAAAGCATGCTTCAATGTCCTCAGCCGTTTCGTGCTTACCTGAGGCGACATCTTCAATGCTTGCAGATGCAATGATCTTATCTATATAGTACCTCAATTTTAAGCGTTGAATTAAACCACTAGTTGACCAGCCACAGCACAATAAAATGGAATGACATTTTATGCATTTTGCACTTTCTCCTTTAGAGTTCTTTATGAAAAATTGCCAGATAAAAGATTTTGAATCAGGCATGGGGGTGTGAATTTAAAATCTAATACTATGAATGATACAAAAAATTGCAGTGAAGGGAAAACATGTACACTGCAAAGTTGAAACTGCACATGATTGTTATTAACTGCTAACTAATTAGTAGCTGCCAGATAGACATGTTACACAATTCAAATTCAATGAATTACTTGAAGCACAGGCCACTGGCAATAGCTAAGGAAAGCAGCTGGTTCACCACACAGAACTGTATCAGTCAGGGTTGCCAACTAGCATTTTTCGTTACCAAATTGGCAGAAATTTGGAAATTAAAAATTTGTTTGGTAATGCAGTTAATCATTTGGTATTCTGGTGATGAAAATGGTAATATTTGGTAATAATAATGCAATATAACAAGTAAGATTTTAAATTCTACAAAAAGACAAATTCATTTAAATATTCTTATTCTATTCATAAGACTGACTAACAGTTAACACTCCTGTTTGCTTATATATCATAGGATACCACAATATGTGCTCATTATTGCATATTACATTAAAAACAAATTTAAGACAAACAATGTTCCCGGAAATTAAAAAGCCAATAAAAACATGCTGGATCCTGGGAAAGAAGCCCTAATTACATTACCACAAATATCATTGTGATGTAAAAACATTTTGTGACATTTAAAAGTTACAGATAATCAGAACTGGGTTTAGAATCCAAAAATCAGTGACTGAGGGGCAGCAAATGTACTTATATATACACACACAAACAAAGTCGTTACTGCTGGATGTTTCTATGATGGTATAATTATAAATAATAATAATAAAATAAATACTCCCTCAAGCAGCAGGGGTGGGGGTGGCTCAGTCGGTAGCACGCCAGGCTCGTAATCTGTAGTTCCCAGGTTCGAGTCCTAGCTGGGTCAGCATTGAGATTTATCTCCACAAAATTCCCCGCCCTGCCCACGGTCAGTAGGGGACACCGATGGGCTTGGAAAGGCCGCCGTCCGTCGGATGGGACGTTAAGCCATGGCATATGTGTGGGAGAGCCATACCCTGTGCACGTTAAAGAACACACTGGATGGCCTTGACGGGAGGCTACCATCTGTCTCCCAACAGCTGTTCCAGTGGGTCCCCTCCCCCAACCTTCTCTGAGCCTTCGGGGTCCATGTGACCTGGCCATTTAGCCCATGGTGTGCAAAAAAGTGCCGCTCAGAGGTAAAACAACAACAACAACCCTCAAGCAACTGCTTGCCACAAAGGTCTAACAGGAGCCTGTCAGTTTAGACTTTACATATTTTTTCCTGTTACCACAACAGGAAATTTTTCCTATGTAGTTTACATATGGGGTTGCAAAATGCCTAATGATTCTGCTAACATTTATAAATTGCTTATCATATTTCTACAAATCTGCAACTGATAGTGATCTAAAATCACAAGACAATCTTGAGGATGTTTCCTTAACCCTTACAGTGCCAGGTCTGAAATACTGAATTGTACCATGTGGCTAGGCTTTTTAACTGTGCTCATCCAAAGTGAAAAAGTGAATTTTAGATTTTTTTTGTCAAATAATTAAAGGAAATTGCACGTTATACACCAATTAAACAATACATAAGTCGCTCTTAACTTGCACTTAATAGGCTGGACCCTTCCAGTATCCAGCCTGAAAAACTGGTTTACATTTAGAGACCAAGCTATTTTCTCCCTATGCTCAGCCAAAAAAGTATAACTTTCATTATTTATTTGGCAAAAAAGTTGTAAAGCAATTATGGCATGTTTATATGCCAAATTAATCAGCATTTCATTCTTTATTTTCTGAAAAAAATATTTAACAAACAAAGATCATTAGTTTTATTTTAATAAAACGTTTTTTTAGTCATGTATTAAAAAATGCATCTGGCATTACAAATAAATTTATTTAAAAAAACCAATAGAAATAATTATAATACACATGAACAGAAAGGCTATTTCTGAATAACAAAATAATTTTCTTGTTTCAAGTAAATATTTCTTCTGTTTAGTAATTTTTTTTCTCAGAATTAATATTATGGAATTTTCTGCTCAGTATTTTTGTTATTATTTTGAGGAAAATCCAGGCTTTTTGTCAATTGTGCTGAGTCAAATAAACAAGTCAACTTTAAATTTTTAAAGAAAACAACAACCATTCAACAGAAATAGGTCCTGTTACATACCAAATTAAACAGAATTTAACTTCAAATTTACAAGCATATTAATTTTAACGTTTTTACAGTGATATGGTGAAAAAGATAAATCAGACTATAAATTTAAGGTTTAATGTTAGAAAATGTGTTTAATATATATAATTTAATGGTTTTTATTCATCAAAAGTAAATTTTTCCCAAATATTATATTTACCTAACACGTAATTTTTATTTCTTTTAATGATTCTTTTCAGTACATTTTAAAGCATGGACTAGTGTTATATAAGGTGACTTGGATTGTTCACATTAATGGAATTTTCTCTGTTTATGAAATGGAGGAACACTTTCTAGGCTGCATTTTTTTACTATAAACATCAAATTCTTTTTAATGGGGGGGGATGGATTTTGGGGTACCAAAAAGTTAATGCACTGAAGCAAAAAAGTATATACTGTCCGAGTGGCACAGCCAAGTTACTGGGGGGGGGGGGGGGGTAAATCTTTCAAAACCGTTGAATATAAACTTAAAAACTCATAATTTTTTAATGAAACTTTGCCATTGGGGGGGGGGAGTAAAATGTCCTTAGCGAATGTGGGGGGGGGGGTTAGAAACCTATACTGAAATTGCTCTCCCACAAGACTGATTTCTGTGCCAAGGAAGCCCTTTTACCTTCCATATCCAAGATATCATTCATTATCAGGAAACGATACAAGATCATTTTTTTTACTAAAAAACTAAGAAATCATAAAAGAAAAATATATATATAACAACTATATAACTAATGCAACTAATAACTATAACAATATAACTAATGCAATATTAAATAAAATATCCATAGCAACAAGTTGTAAGCCAGCCATTCAATATAGCAACATGACTGAAAAATTGATCGAAAGATCAATAATTTAAGGAAATGAAACAAATCTACTGAAATTAAAACAAAGGTAAATATAAAAAGGAAATACTAACTTTAACAAAGGGAATATATCCAATATACTGAAACAACACTGTAAACATCTATTATAGAACTTATAACACACGGAAAGGAGATCACACATGTGAAGACCCCTGCATCCTCAGCTCACTTCAGTGAGCAGTGACCTAGTTGCAACTGCAGCCAATCTTGATGCCTAAGAAAAGCTCTGTTTTTAGTATAGTTTCATCTGAGAAGTGGGAAAGATGCCTAGAACGCTGGGATAAGCAATAAAAATAAGGCAGAAAAAGAGTAAAATGGAAGAAAGAAAAAAACAAGGGAGGTACATACTTCCAAAATTCGCAGTTTTTGTTATTTTTCAGATGATTTTCGAAACTTCAAAAGAAAATTTGTTGATAACAGTTCAAATCAAAACTTATGAGCTTAAATCAGGTGGTTGCTTCAACAAACAAATCAGCAATACCGTATAGCACTTCTAAGAAATGGCAGTTTTAACAAATCGTTAATATTGTAGCTTAATAAAATAGGCATCAAATGAAAAAAAAATATTTTTTGAGCCTAAATTACATTTTTTTTTTTTATAAGTTATCTATAAAAAATTCGAAACAGCAATTTTTATTTTTAAAAAATTGATTATTTTTGTTGTTTTACTAAAAATGGATACATACATCATTGCAGATTCTATCAACATACGACCTGGACATTGCAAGGGTTAATTCTAGATCATATGAAAATATTCAATACCAACACAAAACAAGTTAATTTAGACTTTTTTGGAGCGATATAAGGAATTAAAATAACTCAAAATTATCTGTTATTGAGCAATAAAATTTTTAAGTTTATCCTTCAAACTATTTCCATGTTAAAGCATCTGTCCATTCCTCCCAACAGCAAATTAGTCACACTTGACACAGTCTCCTTATTCCCATCCACTCCAGTTTTTATGCAGTTACGCTATTTTGGACAAACATTATTGAAGCTCAAAAGTTTTCCCTTTCTGAAATCAACACCATTCATGAATCTCTAAAAAGCTAGTCACTGAAAACAATTATTTCCAGTTTGGCAACAAAATCTACAGGCAGGACTGAAGGGCCCCCATTGGGTTCAACCCTTTCCAGAATGCTGTCCGAGATACTGTTCTTCAGACCTGGATGCCTCAAATGATCTGGATGCTCCATAACAAAGCCAGGAAAATAATGTCTCACAAAATGATGAACCACTACCAATAAGACAAGAGAAAAAAAGATTGAAATTATATATAACCTATTGCATACAACAGGCAAGAAGATAGTAAAGCCAGATTCAGCTGTTCCATCGATATCAAGAGCATAGTAAGATGTCAACAAGACTAGGACAGCCTACAGAGGAACAATCGGCATCTAAGCTGTAAATATCGAGTAGATGATGTCACCAGTGAGATCTTCAGAAGCACTTACATCTAGCTTATTGATCAGCACAAGAATGAAGTCACAGGAAACAATTGGATGATGATTTATCTCAATGGAGTGCCAACAACGAAAATTTAAGTATATTATTATTCTTTTACTGTGGCACTAATTATTTATGTTTTCTTTTTTCTGGAATGGATGAAGACTGGAGCAAAAGAAGATTATTTATTGTTGTTCATACTTAGAGATTTTGAAATGCTTTAATTTCCTGCTGAAACTTTAGAGTTTCAATATTTATTTTTGGAAAAGTTAATTTATTATTCAAAGTTTATAGTTTATAATGTGAAGTGATTAGACATTTTATGTATTCTGTTTCATTAGAAGTTCTAGTTGAAACATAAAAAGCTATATATCGTATTAATGTGATTTCAAGAATATTCCTGAATTTGTTGTAGATTTTTTCGTTTTAGCTGACTGATAGCTAAACTGAGTGTGGCAAGTTGAAATTTAAGAATGTGGAATTATAAAAATGTTTATGGATGTGAATGAAAGAGAATTTAGTATACAGTCTGACCATATAAACCCACTGGACAGATATATGGCTCTGAGCTTCATTATGGATTCTGATTTTGCTGCACTGGTGGGCTTCTGTGGAGGGAAAATCTTCCGCTGTGTTTTCTGTTTGTTTGTGGGTTGACAGCCCCAAGTGAATAGATTCACAGGATATGTTTATCAGCTGGTGGATAATCCTGAGCAGAGGTCATCGCAGGCACCTGAACTCTTTGCTTCTATTGGCATCGTCAAATTCTACATTGGAGGAAGTCTTCCAGTGTAGATGGCTTCAGCCTTTAGTGGTGGAGGAACGGGTCTTTGCCCCATGTCTGCGATTAGGGGGCTGTTTGATATTGTCAGCATTCCCTCTCTCAATAAACATAGTTTCTTTAAACATCCCACTAACCATTTTCTCTCCATAGGTAGTTGGAATGTGAGGACTCTGCACAGAGCTTTTTCTCTTGATGTCCTCACACAAGAATTCCACCATTATAATTTAGATATTCTCGGCTTCCAAGAGACCAGATGGACAGATAAAGGTCAGATTCTTAAAAATAATCTTAAATTTCTCTTTTCAGGGAGGGACGACAATAAGCATCACCAAGGCGTGGGTCTGCTTCTCAGCAGACACGCTAGTGATGCTCTTCTAGGATATGAGTGCATTAATGAAAGGTTTCTTACAGCAAAATTTCAGACAAGCGTTAAAGTCTTGAATGTTATCTGCTGTTATGCCCCCACTGAGGATGCCGATGAGGATGAGAAGGATAGGTTTTATGAACAACTTCAGGATATTTTGAATTCTGTCAAAAAAGGAGATATTACCCTTGTTCTTGGTGACTTCAATGCCAAAGTTGGTACTGACTCTGACCTTTGGGGAGGAGTAATAGGCCCTTTTGGTATTGGTAGCTGCAATGGCAATGGGCAACGTCTCCTACAGGTAAGTAAACTCAATGGATTCAGAATAACACTTATTAGAAACAACGCGACATACATAAGTACACATGGGTTTCACCTGATGGGCAGCATAAGAATATGATTGATTATATATTAATTAACAGCAAATGGGCTAGTTCTGTTAGGAATACCAGGGCATATAGGGGAGCTGAAATTGGATCTGACCATTATCATGTTAAAAGTGTCTTGCAACTTAAACTTAAAAAGTGTTGTGCTAGGGTTAAAAAAATTTGCTTTTAATACTGAACCTCTGAAAGACCCAGTTACAGCCAAAGCTTACCATGATAGGTTACTTAGTCATTATGACAGTCATGGTTTGCTTACTACTGAAGTTGAGGAAGAATGGGATCATTTCAAACAGGCTTTTTTGGACACTAACAGTATTCTTTTAGGAAAAAAGGAGCAGAGAAGGCAGAATTATCTGAGTGAAAAGGCACTTGAGGTTATTTCAGAAAGAAAGAACTGCAGGATTGTTCTTAATCAATACCCTACTAGTCCCAATAGAAAGCATTACAGAGAACTTAATAAACATGTAAAAGATCAGTTAGCTGCTGATAAGAATCTTTGGCTTGATGGTTTGGCTGACAAAGCCGAGGAAGCAGACAGCACAACAGCAGAGAGCTGTACCAGATAGTTAATGTTTTGTGTGGTAGAAAACGGACAGGTATACAGGGATTGAAGGATAAACAAGGTAAGGTAACAAGGTGAGGAAGGTGAGGATTCTGTCATGGCTAGGTGGGCTGGACATTTCAGTGATGTTCTAAACAATGTGGTTAGTTCTACTCCCATTGTTTGCAATGATGATAGATGCATTGGTGACTTTAATGTTGGCCCTATAACACAGTTTGAAGTTATTTTGGCTATTTCTAAACTTAAACTTCATAAATCCCCAGGGGCAGATGAAATTACTACAGAAATGCTTAGAGCTGGAAATGTTTCGGTTACCACTTGGATGGCTGAAATTTTGAACATCTTTTATGATAAAGGCATGGTTCCTAAGGATTTTACCAGAGCTATTGTTATCCCTATTTTCAAAAAATATGATCGCAGTTCTTGTGATAACTATAGGGGTATCAGCCTACTCTCTGTTCCAGGTAAAGTTCTTTCCATGATTGTGCTTAATAGAATTAAGAATCTGGTTGACAGTTAATTGCGTGATGAGCAATGTGGATTCAGAAGTGGTAGAGGATGTGTGGATCAGATATTTTCACTTAGACAGATTCTTGAGAAATGTTTAGAGTTTTAGAAACCTTTGGTTGATAGCTTTGTTGATTTCAAAAAAGCTTTCGACTCTGTTGATCGTCATAATTTATGGTTGATTGTGAAATCATATGGTATACCAGACAAGTTAGTTAACATAATGCAAGCTCTCTATAATAACACTGAGTCATGTGTGAGAGTTGGTAAGGCTTATAGCAATTAGTTTAGCATTACTTCTGGTGTTCGACAAGGGTGCATTTTGTCTCCTTTTCTTTTTAGTTATTGATTATGTTAGGCGAAATTCACTTCAAGGGAAAGATTTTGGCTTTAAATGGGCTGGAGATACGAAAATTTCTGACTTAGATTATGCTGGTGATTTAGCCCTTTTGGCAAATGATGTTGATGAGATGAACTCTTTCATTTATGCTGTTGATGAGACTGGTAGAGTAGATTTGGTTATAAACAGAGAGAAAACTAAAGTGATGAAAATTGGTCAGGCAGGCTGTGTTTCAGTTAATTTAAATGGTTGCAGTCTTGAGCAGCTGTCACAGTTTAATTACTTTGGAAGCTATGTAACAGATACTGGTGATGTGCGGCATAAGATTAACAGACGAATAGGGATTTCTGCTGGGACTTTTAAGAATCTGTGGAGAGTGTGGAGAAATAGGCATATACACCTAAAGACTAAAATTAGACTGTATAATAGTTTGGTTCTTTCTAGGGTAAGTTATGGTAGTGAAACTTGGACACTTTGTAAACAAGATAACAGGAAACTAGATGCTTTTGATTCCAGATGCTTACGCAGTATCTTGGGCATTAGGTGGTTCAACTTTGTAACTAATGATGAGGTTAGGCAAAGGAGTTTGCAACCTCCTTTAAACAGCATATTGTGCAGAGAGAGAGACTCCATTGGTTTGGCCATGTTGCCCGCATGAATAATTATAGATTGGCGAATAGGGTTATGAATAGTGTGCCTAAAGGCCTCAGAAAGAAGGTGAGACCTAGGATGCAGTGGGCTGACAATGTCAAACAGGACCTTGTTAGAATTGTGTTCAGTGGCCTGATGCAGTAGATGTAGCTCAGGATAGACTTGCTTGGAGAACTAAATTGCACAGTCTGGTTTGACCTCCGTAGCCCATGGCTGCTTGAGGATGATGATGATATATAAATCATATTTTGAAGTATATAAATTGTATTTTGAAATGTATTTTTATATTTAAAGTAAATTTTTGCATTTAAAATCATTCTTATTGTAAAACTTGGATGGAATTGTAGTGGATGAAATGTTAGCATTGTATATGATAAATTATTGATACAGCTTTACTCTTGGATTGATGCATATGTAGACTATCTGACTCTGTTCGGTGTCAGTGATATTGATGCATAATTATCAGGATGACATTAACAGCATTTGTTTGCATATATATGAGCTGACCATGATGTCTTTAAGTTTTGTTCCCTTTTCAGCTGTCCCCAATGACAAAACCTAGTTTGACTGAATCTGTCACTAACAAAACTCCTCTGGTAGGGGGACATAAAGCTCAATGAGGAGAGGTAATGCTATTTTTATTTCAGCTAGATAGCAATTTATTGTGTTTATGTGAAATTTTAGCAGATGATTACACTCCTGCTTGTTGGTAAAATGAAATTATTAGCTTCGCATATTTGATTGTAGTTAGGAGAATATAAAGGAGGTCCAATACCAATTTTTTTTTTTCGTGTGTACCACAAAAGATTAGATTTTGCATATTTGATTGTTGTTAGGGGAATAAGCAAAAGTTATGTACCCCGCTTCATGCACCTGTATTTATATTCTGTGAAAGGGTAGAAATTTGATGCAATTACATTTTTTTCTTTAACCTTTCAGACCATAATTAGACAGATATTATCAAGTTTTGTGTAAAGTTAGGAGTATGCAACTTTTGGAATCTTATCAAAATGTGATACTAATTATACCGATTAATGCTAGTATGCAGTTAACTGCCACAGTCATTGGTATGCAATTACACTAGGAAGCTTATACACATTGTTAGGAGGAATGGGAGGAGGTACCTTTAGTTGTGATGGAAGATTGTGTCAAAGTGAGAGAGGTTAGTCTTATTAAATTTGTGTATACATACTCATTTCTTTATGTCCAGAGATTTGTAAATGACATAGGAAGTGTCCTTGTATTCAAAATTAAAATCTGTTAGGTCAAATTTTGACTCCCTTTGAGAGGGGGTTGTGATGGTCCACCCATTCATTTTTACTTAACTAGTTTTACTTTATGCTATATTTATTATTTGGGGGATTTTTCTTCTGTTGGCATCATTTCCCCTCCCAAAGACTGCTAAAGGAGTTGTGCATGCACAACTCCGACTTTTGATTGACAGCCGCTAATGCACACTGAAGGACGTGCCCTCTCACATCATAGCTAGCATGAGCATAAGTTCATGAAAATGTACTTTCCCAGCATGCCACATGTACACTGAAGAGTCAAAACATTAGGTCCACCTGCCTAATATGATGATGGTCCTCCACATGCCACCAAAACAGCTCTTATCCGGCGAGGCATGGATGCTACAAGATTTCTAAAGGTGTCTTGTGGTATCTGATACCAACACATTACCAGCAGATCCTTTAACTCTTGTAAGTTACGTGGTTGAGCTGCCACAGATAGGATATGTTGTTCCAACACAAACCACAGATGTTTGATTGATGTCTGGGGAATTTTTAGGCCAGGGCAATACACGAATTCTTCCTCATGTTCTGTGAACCATTCTCGAACACCAGGCAGTGCAGCATGGCACATTATCCTACTGAAAGAAGGCACTAACAGAGGAGTATACTATTGCCATGAAAGGATGTACCTGGTCTGCAATGATATTTAGGTAAGTGGTAGATGTCATAGTTTCCTGCACATGAATGACTGAACCAAGGGTTTCCCAGCAGAACAATGCCCAAAACATTACACTTCCTCCACCGGTTTGTTTTCATCCTACAGTGCATCCTGGTGTCAACACTTTCCCAGATAAATGATGCACACTTACCCAGCTGTCCACGTGGTGCAACAGGAAACGAGATTAATCGGACCAGATGACCTTCTTCCAATCATTCAAAGTCCAGTTTTGATGCTCGCGTGCCTATTGTAGCACTTTCGATGGTGAACCAAAGTTAGCATGGGCACTCGGAGCAGCCTGCAGCTACACAGCTCAATTATCAGCAGGGTTTGATGTACCATGTGTTGTGACACAGTATTCCTTCTGTTGGCTCGTACCATACCACCCAGTCATCTGGTCATTACAATTTGGCCTTTATCAAACTCGCTTAAGTCCACTGCCTTTCCCATCTGAAGAACAAGAATAACACTGATTAACAGAGCTCAGCATCAGATGTTATTTATACTGTTACATGACCTTCACATGTGCAGTCTTTTACCTACAGTTGCTTCAATTTGCATAAAGACGCACTGGTCATAATGTTTTGGATCTTCGGTGTATGTGTACATGTTAATATGTTTAAATTTCTATGTATACACTTCTGTTATCTCTATACAATATAATATCTGATATAACAATCTGGAAAAGTCTAGTTTGTGGGTTGCTTATAGGAAAAACAAATGTATATTTATTTGTAAAATAAAGATTGACAACTTAGAGAGGAATTATTAGAGAGACTGCTCCATCCTTAACTTTGCACATTGTGCTGATGAAGGAAAGGGATTCCACATATCAATTCTGCATAGATTACATGACATTTAATGCCAAGACAACAGTATATGACATTTAATGCCAAGAGTATGAATCTGGGATAAGATTCATACTCCCTGCCCCTCAAACCATCTGGTGGATGCCAAATATTTCAGCTCTTTAGATATGGTATCCAGCTACCGATCCCTATTCATCCCCTTGACATTGAGAATCCTGCCTTTATTAGCCAAAAAGGGCTGTTCAAATTTAATTTTCTGCCATTTAGATTACAAAATAGCCCTTCCAATGCTTATTGGAGAGTATATTCATGGGCATGTATCAAGTGCAAGTTCTAGTGTATTTATGGTGTCTCCCAGACTGTTGGCTAGCATATTGAATGGTTGCAGAAAGCATTTGACAGTCTGGGTTTTCAACCTCAAGTTGAAACCAGCGAAATGTCAGTTAATGAAGAATTGCTAACACTTCTGGGGCACCTAATTTCAGCAGACAGTTTGCAACCTGACTCCCAAAACATGAAGGCTATCGAGGATTTTCCCAAGCCACGCTCTGTATGGAATGTCTATGCCTTTCTCAGCATAACAGTTTAAGGGCCAGAATATGATTACCGTATTTGCCGGCGTATAGGACGCACTTTTCCCCCCTCAAAATATGCCTAAAATATGGGGTGTGTCTTATGCGACAGTAATCAAAATTATGAGTTGAAATTTAAGTCTAAAACTTTTGGTTTATATCAATATACCTATATAAGTATTCTTTTGCATTTTGTCCTTTTGTGAAAGAGTGGTTTCAAATAAATCGTTTCCATATTTTTTTTGTTCTGTAAAAATAATAAGTTACGTGATGCATTTTATGCTTCACTACTGACAGACGCAGCATTCCAGTAAAATAGAGTTCAGATCCACTGACATCTCAAGGTTACGATTCATCCAATGTGTGCATACGTGATCACATTTCACCAGCATATTTTTTCGAAAAGCGCAAGCATGGCGCGTCGTTACCGATTACAGCACCTCAAGGCAACAAAAACTTAAACTTTTAGTACCGAAGAAGCTTTCTTGTGTTTTTGCTGCGAAACATGGCTCAAAAACAATGCAGATTCTGCTATGATATTGCATTCAAGCTACGAGTGATTGAGTATGCCAAAGAACACAGAAACAAGGCAGCAGAGAGGAATTTCGGATCACCGCCAACAGAAAAGATAAGAACTTGGAGAAGACAGGAAGAAGACCTAAAAAAAGCTATGCGTAGTAAACATAATCTGCGACATGGAATTGCAAAATGGCCGGAACTAGAAGAAGAATTAAAAACTTGGATATTAGACCACCGAAGCTCGGGATTTTCAGTTTCGACAAAAATGACTATTCAACAAGCAAGAGTTATAGCTACTAACAGAGGCATCGCTGATTTTACAGGATCAACGTCATGGTGTTCTAGATTCATGAAGAGAAATGACTTGCATATGCGGACTAAAACAAAAATAGCACAAAAGATGCCAACAGAATATGAAGACAAGATTATCGAGTTTCATAAATTTGTCATTAATGCAAGAAAAAGAAGAAATTTTGAACTTTCACAAATAGCAAACATGGATGAGGTCCCACTGACGTTCGATGTACCCTCAAAACAAAACAGTAGATTCCAAAGGTGCAAGAAGTGTTATTGTTAAAACTTGTGGACATGAGAAAATGCATTACATAGTCGTGTTGTCTTGTTGTGCCAAGGGAACAAAATTGTTGCAGCCTCTTTTGATTTTCAAAAGGAAAACCTTGCCCAAGGAAAAACTGCCTAAAGGTGTGTTTGTGCACGTTCATCCTAAGTGCTGGATGGATGAAGGGGGGATGAAGTTCTGGATCTTCAATGTGTGGTCTAGGCATCCTGGTGGACTGTTAAAGAAACCTGCCTTGCTAGTATGGGATCAGTTTCGGAGTTATAGAACAGAAGCTGTAAAAACTAAAATCAACCAACTGAAAAACTCAGTTAGCTGTAATTCCAGGTGGACTAACGAGCCAGCTTCAACCTTTAGATGTCTGCATTAATAAACCATTTAAAGGATTCATGAAGGAGAAATGGAACAGTTGGATGCAGTCTACAGATTTTGAAGTGACACCATCAGGAAGAAGGAAGAGGCCTAGCATTTTGCAGATTTGTGAATGGGTCAAAACTTCATGGAATGCTGTGAAACATGAGACAGTTGTAAAGTCATTTAAGAAATGTGGTATTAGTAACTCACTTGATGGCACAGAGGATGATTTGTTATATGAAGACTCAGTTTCTGAAAAAGAGGCTTCAAGTGATTCTTCATTTAGCTCTGGAGATGAATTTCTGGGTTTTGAGGATGAACATTAAAAGGTACCTAACTACAATGTTCCCTAGTTAAATTTTTTGTATACATAAATAACTATAAAATGAGTACAGTAAATCTTTATGGAAATTCATGAAACAATGTGGAAATTTTTTTTTCCCCCTTAAAAATGTGTCTAAAAAAGAGGTGCGTCTTATACGCCAGCAAATACGGTAATCAGTTTTCAAAAATCACTGTAAATGAACTTTGCAGTGTTTTTTTTTCTTACCTACAAATTTTTTTTTGTTCCTTACTATGAATGTGAACTATTTCATTCATTACTTCTAAGCCTTATTATGAAGCAGTTAGAATTACATTTTTGGAGAAAAAAAAATGATTGGCACTATAATAGTTAATCAGATAACTACAGGCAGCTTATCAATCAATGAGCCAATCTGACAGCCCTTCTGGTACACCTAGTTAAAAAGGGCACAAAGTTCATTTAGACCCCCAAGAGAGATGCAGCTTTCAAAGCATTGAAACACAAACTAATGATCAGAAGCTTAAGCCCCCAGAGACATGATTACCTATCAAAGTACAAGACAATAAATATTGAGATAAACTCAGAAAAACTCGACAATTAAACTCATCCAGTAATAAATAAGCACTTTTTGATGTCGATTCAATTTTAGAGGAAAAATTGTCTTGAGCCGGGTGGGATACGAACCCACAACCACCTGATAACATGTCAGGTTCTCTGGACCACTGAGCTACTGGCCGCCGATCACGATCTCCTCTAATTAATGCTATGAACATTCCCTTTATGTCACATATAGGCATTATTTTAGGCAATTTTTAGCCCTAGCGGCTTTTTATTTGCCAACAGATGAAAAGCATGTCTTACAAGTATGCTAGTAATAATAAATATTGAGATAAACTCGAAGTATGAGACATTACTCCACCATCAAGAAGTATGGCCTTAGCAATCAAGCATATGTTCATCAATTCACAGTTGTGTCCAACCATGCACCCCTATCATACCTGATGAAGCTTAAAGACCCCTCCAGTAGATTGATCAAATGGATTTTGATTAAGGATTACAATTTCATGTATTGCTCAGGGAAACAATATTCGCAACAAAACTTGAAGAATTATAAAAGCATTTGAAAAAGACATGCACCCTCAGCCAACTGGGAGACAGAGCCAGGCTGAGAGAGATGCAACTTGGATCCATCAAGAAAATTATAGAGGCCTTGGAGGGCCAAACCCGGCAGTATATCAAAATAATGGTAATACATATTGTTTGCGGAGAGCATTTTAATAAGCTGTAAGTCCACCTCAGGTGTTCAGAACAGATGTAATTTGATGTGGAATAGACTTATACAAGTCATGCACATACGATAATGGAATGTGGCACCATTCTTCCTGTAAAATATGGCCCAGTGATGCTGGAGTGATTATAATGCCAGTGATGCTGGAGGTGGAAACCGTGATCTGACCTTGCACTCCAGATATTCCCACAAATGTTCAATAATATTAAGGTCTGGTGGAGATTGAGGTGGCCAGAGTAGCTGCTGTACCTCATCTTCATTTCCTGCAAATCACATCTTGACAAACCAGGACAGTCCTTAGGTAATAATGCCCACAACATTGAGTGCTGGTGGCCCCCGAAAATGGATTATGTTACACGTGACATGACCCTGCAGAATAACTAATGGCCCTAAGGAATGTCACGATATGGCACCCCACAGTATCAGGAATCCACCTCTATGATTCACAGTCTGAACAAAGCAGTTAGGTGGTATGCTTCTGCTGGTTTTTGCCAGATGTACACTTTACTAGTGGTGGGAAACAATGTGTAGCATGATTCATCAGATCAAGTAACATGCTGCCAGTCTTTAGCATCCCAGCTTTTATGTGCTCTGCACCATCTTACATGTTTCATTGCACTGATGTTGGAAATCAGAAATTTGTGGATTGCAGCACAGCCATAAAATTGGTACGATGAAGTTCCCGATGAAATGATATGACGGAAATGGGATCATTCCAACTGGTGTTCAACTCTGCTGCTATTTGTGGTGCCGTGGTCTTGTGCTTCTGTTGTACAATCTGTCCCCAACGTTCGTCTATCCCTATCTGACAACTTCATGTGGCTCCACAATTTGCAAATTTGGAGGCAATGCCCTATCCTTTTTGATAGGTAATCATAATCTTCGACACAGTTTCTCATGTTACACCTACTATTTCTGCCGTTCTGGTACTGAAGTTGATGCAAGACATGCACCAAAATGATTACGTCTTTTTGGTGGTCACCGAGATCCGACATTGTCAACAATTACACTACAGCTGTTTCACCTGTGCTTGTGACAATACTATGTGATAGGTGACATTATACTTCTCCCCTTTATATACCTCACATTGCAGGTGACGTCCACCCTATAATATGCACATGGCACATTGCATGTACTCCAGTCGCAGTCGATGTTTCCATTATTTTGATAATCCCTCGTACTTCCATGGTCAGTTTTACGTAAGAGACAGCATATTGCTTCATTTTTTGACCCCCTCCTCCCAGAGTCCCTGCACTGACATGGTGAGCAACTTGTGGTATCACTTAGGTATACATGGCAAAATTTTGGAATTATGTCATGATAACCCTTGTTCTCACCACCTGGGTGAAGTCAAGACATTGCAGTGTCAAGTCAGAGTATTATTGGAAAGGAATGCACTTTAATGTTCAAAATTATGTTCAGACATGTATATCCTGCTTGCAGAAACGTGGCTATCTGGGGAAGTATAAAGTTAATCAGAACTTCCCCCTCACAAATTGCCCTCTCCAGAAAATTGGGATGGATATCCTAGGCCCCTCACAAAGTAAGGTAACAAGTATGTTCTAGTCATTATGGATTACATTACCAAGTGGCCCAAAATTTATGCACTACCCAACCAGTCAACCAACAGAATCCATTGACCAAGCTTCATACATTAGGTAACTTCATACAGTAAAAACTGTAGGGGAGGCATACATTCCTAATTATGAGATCCCACCCTTCAGTTATTAGTGGCAAAGCACGGAATTTTACCAATCAAGTGATGATCGAGGTATTTAATAACTGCCGATAGTTAAACAGAATGAGCTTTTATCATCCCACTTCAAATGGATTAACAGAGCATTTTAATCAATCCATAATATCTATTTTGTCTCACCTTGTGGCTGAAAATAGCTTATGACAGTGGTTCTCAACCTTTTAAAAGTGGAGGACCCCTATTTTAATTTGAAAAATATGGCAGACATTCCCTGTGGAGGGGATTGGAGTTGATTAGTTTTATCTTAAATTATGGCCTATGTTTTTTGCATCTGGTACTAAGAATACTAGAAAATTGAACAGGTCTTATGAAAAAAGAATGTATATCAGCAAAAAAAGAACTTTTTTTAATATGTAGTTACAATAAATTAAAAACATTAATTTTCAGTTAGTGTACAGGTTGATGTTGCTCAACTGAAATGAGCTCAGAAATGTCTGATTCAAATGTGCAACTTGCACTCTCAAATCAGGCTCCACATTTAGTCTGTTTCTATATTTTAACTTGGTGTATAAAAGTGCTGAAAAAGCACTTTTTTCGCAGCCAATAGCATTAAATGCTTCAGTGCCTTGTTTGATAGTTCTGCATATTTAGAGCATAAATGTAACCAAAAGTCAGTCAAATTATATTTGTTAACCAATAATTTTAACAAACTATCATAAGAAATCTCCACCAGCTGTTTACTTCATTACTTGTTAAGCCTTTTTATGATTTTTTACAAATTCATTAAAAGGATTCTTAGTCCATTTATTATTGGAATCAGGGGATGAAAAATATTTCTTAAATTACTTTTCAGTGTATTCAAAAATGCCCAATGAAATCTTTTTGTATGTTATCAATAATCTTTTGTAGTTTCTAAAAAATCACTGAGCATTGGGGGGGGGGGGGGCAGCATTGAGATTTATCTCCACAAAACTCCCTGTCCACAGTCAATAGGGGACACAGATGTCCTTGGAAAGACAGTCCGTCGGATGGGACATTAAGCCATGACCCTGTATGCAGGAGAGCCATACCCTGTGCACGTTAAAGAACACACTGGATGACCTTGAAAGGAGTCTACCATCTGTCTCCCAACAGCGGTTCCAATGGGTCCCTCCCCCAATCTTCTGAGTCTTCAGGGTCCTATATGGCATGGCCATTTAGCCCGTGATGTGCAAAACAGTGCCGCTCAGAGGTAAAACAGCCCATCTCAATCCATTGAGCATCGAAAAATGCAAATAAATATTGCTGGAAAGATTATGGAACAATAGGTCTAATTTCTTTATCAATACTGTTTTCAACATTAAATATTGTTACAGATGCACCCTTTAGACTTAAAAGTTCATTCATATATCCAAAAATATCAGCCAAGTATGTGACTAAACAACATTTAAAATCATTGAAATGATCATTCAAAGAAACTGCGCATCATTATTTTAGAAAATTTGAATTTCATCATGCAAATCAAAATTGCAATTCAATACTTTTCCATGCAATAACTAGCGCACTTCTGCATGCAGGGAATATAAATTATTTTTTCTGAAACACTAATTCTTGCAGACCCCCTCAAATGTTACCGTGGACCACAGGCTGGAAACCACTGGCTTATGGGATGAGCACTTACCATTTGTGTTGATAGCCTATTGATGCATCACTCATGAAACTCTGTACTATCTGCTGTATGACAGGGATGTAGCACCGCCATATCGGTTATGGCAGACTGGGACCCCCAGCCTACACAGACACTGAAAGCTACCCACAGCAGCAGACCAACAAACTAAGTTGGGCATATGATCTGGTGAGGCACAATCTACAGACTGCAGCAGATCTAGAAAGACAGCAGTGAAAGGTCACTGTGGATAAGGGTATCAAAGCAAGCTGGACACTATTTTTGTACAGCACCAGGGTACCCACACAAAATACAAGGAAACTCTCCCAATTGTCCAATGGATTCTGGAGAGTCCTCCAGCAAATCAGAATTCCACTACAAGATTGCAATTATATGGATCCACATAGGATTGAGATAGTGCACATCAATTACCTCACCAAATTGCAAAAACTTTGGCTTGGCAAGCAAGAGTGTCCTACCATCTTCGAAATCCCCACTAAACAAATGGGATTTTGACTCATGAAGTACACATCACAGACACAACCATGCAGCACATACAGTCACAAGAGCCACCATCACCCCACTTGCTCTGGCCACAGCCCCTTGTCAGCAGACATCACATTTTTACTCTTTGCACCAGTGAGTACTAATTGATGGAATAACATCACCCCCTCTCTCTTCAGCCAGGATCACCCATGTATCGCCTGCTAAAACACTATTGAGACTGCCAGCATTCCTGCACTGTCCCCACTTCCCCAACACCTGCCTCAGGGAGCACAGTGCACATGAGAAGCTGCTTGTGAGATTAAGAGGGATTCTTATAGTTTCGAGCAACAGAGTTTCCTTCCTCATGCACTACTAGCTGTGAGGGGATACCCAAATAACATTACCTCAAGGAGGCATATAGTTCCTTCACCCTGCTGCAAAGCTATATACCTCAGCAGAGACTCCATTACTACCCCCTTCCTGCTGCCACACAGCAACAGAAATTGGCAAACTCTGAACAGCTCCACCTGGTGGAGTCAAGAGATTCACAGATTGACGAGATATGTGGATAGATCTAGCTTCCGGGTGAATCTGAGCACTGGCACCATCCCAGCTGCACACACACACAACACATGACAACTGTGTTGTCAAAACAGTCAACTCAGGAGTCCCCATTGTCTGATGGGCCCTCAGACTATTGTGAAGCCTGCAGTCTGACTCTGGCACACCAGCAATTGCCACATGACAATTAGTCATTGGAAATGAGGAGGTCAATGACTCCAAAGTAAACACTGTACAAAATAGCGATCAAATGAAGTTACATCAGTTCTATACACTGAAGTGCCACTAAATTAGAGATAGCAATCTGGTAACATATTGGGCCCTCTCTGGCCCTGATAACAGCCACCATACGACAAGACAAGGACTCCACACACTTGCATAATTGTTCCACAGGTATGGTGACCCGTGCATCCTCCTGAGCTGTCCACAATTCTCTCAAGGTCATCACTGATGGAATACAGGCCTGAACACTCTGTTCGACAGTATCCCAAAGTTTTTTGTTGAGATTTAAAACTGGGCTTCTAGGTGGCCAATTCATTATTTCAAAGTCAGCAGAATGCTCTTGCAACCATGCAGTAGCCAACCTGGACCTGTGTCTTGCTGGTAGATGCCATCTCTATTGGGATGCATGATGGGTGTAAATGGTCAGCCACATGTTCTATGTACTGAGATGCATTGAGAGTCATCGGTACATGCACCAAAGGTCCCACAGACGTACAACTGAAGACACCCCAGGCGATCACTGAGCCACCACCACCAGCTTGTACTGTTCTGACCTGACATGCAGGATCCTTGGCTTCATGGGGTTGGGTGCCATACCCTCAGTCTCCCATCACGTGATGAAGTTTAAATCGGGATTCATTACTCCAGGCTATCTGTTGCCAATTTTAATGTTCTTTAGCCGAGGCAAGGTGTTAAAAGCCCGGTGTCATGCTGTTAGAAGTGGGACTCTGTAGGTTGACAGCTCCAAGACTATGACTTCTTGAGCCAGCCAGGAAGTTAGTGCACGGTCCGTGCACTGATTTCCCGGCTGGAACCCAGGTTCAGATGGGAGGCCATTTCAGATAATGTCTGCCCCTATAAGTCCGTACGATGTGGGCTAGACAGCAAAGCCCACGATCATTCAAGGCTCATTGTACTTTGTAGTTTGTTAAGGTGCTCGTTTTTCGTTGGAATTTTCATATTCCCGAAACACTCTTGAAACTGTCATACGAGAAAATCCAAGTTTGTTGACAATTTTGGAGATATAGTGTCCCATCCGTCAGGCACCTACGATTTGCCCTCTGTCAAATGCTTAAAAATTCCACGCCTTTCACATTACTCTAACCATGAATGCTTGGGGAAGCCAAAGCTGACAGCTATATATGACCAGAGTTTCAGCCACACATGCGGTCTTGAATTTGGATAATGTCTCCTAATCCTAATTCAATGGCACTTCAGTGTATTATAACTGTCATTTGAATTAGGTTAGAATTATTAAAATTATTGAAATTAGAATTATGGTAGAGTTCTACATTCTTTGTCAAGTGAGTTCTGCTAACTTGATACACTACACCAGTGGTTCTCAACCTTTTATACTTCATGTATCCCCCTGGAAATGTGTATGTAACTGGCGCACCTCTTGTATAGATAGATAAAACTATAGTTATACTATAACAATGTTTATTTTTACTTTGTTACTAGATCTAGTGACTTTTGAGCTCTCGTGGCATACCCAAAAAAATTTTACCACGTACCCCAGGTTGAGAACCCCTACACTACACCATTAATATGATTGTCCCTTGAGATAAGCTATTGATGATTGTAATTTGAATTATGTTAAACTTATACACAATTCTCATCAATGTGGCTCGAATTATGTTAAATTGATATACTTTGAGATTATTGTCTGAGATGTTAGAATTCTTAATTTTCTTAATTCTATCAAGCACAATCATGCTCAGAAGTGGTAGGGGATGTGTGGATCAGATATTTTCACTAAGGCAGATTCTTGAGAAATGTTCAGTTTCAGAAACTTTTGGCTGCTAACTTTGTTGATTTCAAAAAGGCTTTCGACTCTGTTGATCATCATAATTTGTGGTTGATTGTGAAATCATATGGTATACCAGACAAGTTAGTTAACATAATGAAAGCTCTCTATAATAACACTGAGTCGTGTGTGAGAGTTGGTAAGGCTTATAGCAATTAGTTTAGCATTACTTCTGGTGTTCGACAAGGGTGCATTTTGTCTCCTTTTTAGTTATTGATTATGTTAGGCGAAATTCACTTCAAGGGAAAGATTTTGGCCTTAAATGGGCTGGAGATACGAAAATTTCTGACTTAGATTATGCTGGTGATTTAGCCCTTTTGGCAAATGATGTTGATGAGATGAACTCTTTCATTTGTGCTGTTGATGAGACTGTTTATAACCAAATCTACTCTACCAGAGAGAAAACTAAAGTGATGAAAATTGGTCAGGCAGGCTGTGTTTCAGTTAATTTGAATGGTTGCAGTCTTGAGCAGCTGTCAGTTTAATTACTTTGGAAGCTATGTAACAGATACTGGTGATGTGCAGCATGAGATTAACAGACGAATAGGGATTTCTGCTGGGATCTATGGAGAGTGTGGAGAAATAGGCATATACACCTAAACACTAAAATTAGACTGTATAATAGTTTGGTTCTTTCTAGGGTAAGTTATGGTAGTGAAACTTGGACACTGTGTAAGCAAGAAAAAAGGAAACTTGATGTTTTTGATTCTAGATGCTTACACAGTATCTGGCATTAGGTGGTTTAACTTTGTAACTAATGATGAGGTTAGGCAAAGGAATTTGCAACCTCCTTTAAGCAGCATATTGTGCAGAGAGACTCCGTTGGTTTGGCCATGTTGCCCGTATGAATAATTATAGATTGGCGAATAGGGTTATGAACAGTGTGCCTAAAGGCCTCAGAAAGAGGGGGAGACCTAGGATGCGGTGGGCAGACATTGTCAAACAGGGTCTTGTTAGAATTGGTGTGCAGTGGCCAAATGCAGCAGATGTAGCAGGACAGACTTGCTTGGAGAACTAAATTGCACGGTCTGGTTGGACCTCCATAGCCGATGGCTATTTGAGGATGATGTTAGAATGCTAGATTTTGATAAGGGTTGTAGCCCTTATGGTCATTGCTGTTGAGTGTTATGTTAATGTCCACTGCTCTATTTTTATAGAGTTGTAGTCCTCACACCACTGTCATTTTAATTTTTTTAAAGTTATTCTATATTGCTGTGAATAAATATATTTTAAGTTTTATTTTCCACGATTTTTGCTGTATTTACAATAGAAGATTTTAACTAAGTAAGGCCTAACATTTTCACTACATTCTTCCCATTGCTACAATGCAATGTATTTAGTGATTTTTAATTTCCAATGTTCAAAAATTTTAAGTACTAAAGAGCACCAAAGTTCTAAAATTTGACTGATTATTACTCTTACAATTTATTATTGTACAGGGGTTTATCAAAATAATGGAAATGATGGCAAATGGAGTAAATGCAATGCACCATATGCATATCACAGAGATATCACCTGCGATGTGAGGTATATAGGGTGGAGAAGTACGATGTCAGCTATCATGTAGCAGTGCCGCAGGTGAAACAGCTGTTGTGATGTACTTATCGACAATGTTAAATCTCAGTGACCTCCAAAAAAGCATGATCATTGTGCAGATCTTGCAGGAGCTTCAGCAACCAGAACAGTGGAAATAGGTATGATGTAACATGAGTTACTGTATCAAAGATTATGACTATCTATCAAAAAGGACAGGATGATGCATCCAAACATGCAAATTGTTAACGCCATAAGAAGTTGTCAGATAGCGATAGGCGAATGTTGGCACAGATTGTACAATGGAAGCACAAGACCATGGCACTGCAAAGAGCAGCAGAGTTGAACACCAGTTGTAATGATCCCGTTTTAGCCACAACAGTTCTTCGGGAACTTCATCATGCCAGTATTTATGGCCATGCTGCAATCCACAAACCTCGCAGCACTCCATCAATGCAACAAAACGTGCAAGGTGGTGTAAAGCACATAAAAACTAGGATGCTAAAGACTGGCAATGTGTCACCTGGTCTGATGAATTCTGCTACACATTGTTTCCCACTGCTAGTAAAGTGTATATTTGGCAAAAACCAGCAGAAGCATACCACTCCGACTGTTAAGCATGGAGGTGGATCCCCCATGCTGTGGGGTGCCATTAGTTATTCTGCAGGGTAGTGCCATATCCGTAACGTACGAATCCATTCTCGGGGACCACCTGAACTCAATGGTGTGGGCATTGTTCCCTAATGAATGTTCCTGGTTTCAAGCAGATAATGTACCCATGCATTGTGGGAAACATGTCAAGATGTGGTTTACAGAGCATGAGGTACAGCAGTTACCTTGGCCACCTCAATCTCCAAACCTCAATATTATTGAACATTTGTAGAAATATCTAGAGTGCAAGGTCAGATCACACTTTCCACCTCCAGCATCACTGGCACACTTGGGCCATATTTTACAGGAAGAATGGTCCCACATTCCATTACCGTATGTGCATGACTTGTACAAGTCTATTCCATGTTGAATTACATCTGTTCTGCACGCCACAGTTGGGTGAACAGCTGATTAATAATAAAATGCTCTCCACAAACAATATGTGTTTCCATTATTTTGATAAACCCCTATATATCCTGGTCACTTGGATCATGTTATATTAATATGTTTAATAGGGTTGTAGCCCTCTCTAATTGGGATTGATATGAATTATGCTAGACTGATACCATGAAAAGGATAATATCTCTCACAATTAATCACTGTCATGTGAACTATGTTAGATTAACATATTTTTTATCCTGGTTGATTGAGTTACGTTAGAATTACCGATAGCATATTTTATCACAGTTGTCTGAATTATGATAAATCAATGCATTTTGAGGTTATTGTCATTTGAATTATGTCCGGTTACTGCCACCATCTTTCATCATGGTCATTTGAGTTATACATTTTTCTTTTTGGAACTTACTTTTGGATAGAAATACCTGATACCTTTTGGAAAGAACGCTGTAGTCCCCACAGCAATGATTGGCAATCAAAGTATTGTGTTAGATCACTAGTACCTATTAGAGAAGGATTGTAGCCCTTGTGCCACAACTATATTTAAGTGTTATTTTAGATCCCTGCTACATTTGACAGAATTGCAGTCCTTGCCATCGGATGAATATCAATAGTGAGATAGCGATTAAAGCAAGAACATTAGGAGAGTTGTGGCCCTAACACTGCCTGAACTTTTATCAACCAGGGATCTTCATAGGGTTGGGTTGTTTTACCTGTGAGCAGCACATTTTTTGCACACAATGGACTAAATGGCCAGGTTGCAAGGACCCCCGAGGGCTCAGAAGTTGGGAGAGGGGACCCACTGGACAACTGTTGGGAAACAGATGGTAGTCTACTGTCAAGGTCATTCAGCATGTTCTTTAATGTGCACAGGGTATGGCTCTCCCGCATACAGGGTAAGGGCTTAATGTCCCATTCGATATCTCTACTGACGGATAGCAGCCTTCCCATGCCAATCGACATCTCTACTGACTAAGGGCAGGGCGAGTGTGTTTGCAGAGATAAATCTCAAAACTGGTGCAGGTAGGACTAGAACCTGAGAATTGCAGATTACAAGCCTGGTGCACTACTGACTAAGCCATCACATCCCAACAGGGATCTTCACCCATTTGGAATGGACTATCACATAATCACATTGTGATGGTCCACCCATTCACTTTTACTTTTCCTTAACCATTTTTACTTTATTTACATTATATTCATCATTTTGGGGATTTTCATTTTTTGGACATCGCAAATCTTGTTTCCAAGCCATAGGAGTTGCGCATGCACAACACTAACCTTTTGACTGTCAGCCGCTAATGCACACGACCCCTCTTGAATCATAGCTAGCGCAATCAGATTATTAAAATATTTTCCTGGTGTGCAACAGACGTGCCGGATTTGTACACAGGATGTATACTAAGTGACATTAGGTCACAGAGTTAGAGAACTAGAGTGTAGTACAGAGAGTACTGTTAGTGGAAGTAGAGGTGTAGGAGTTAGCAGAGAGATGTAGTATTGTGAGAAGTATAGTCAGAGTTAGAATGAGATTTGTAAGTAACAGAGATGTATGTTGGTTGGTTGGTTGGTTATTTGGGGTTTTATGGCGCATGGGCAACAGGGACACAATGCGCCAAACAAGATAAAAAAAAAAAAGGGAGTAAAAGTCTGACAATCCCACAACCAAAGTTAAAAGCAAAAAGTAAATGTAAGAGACAAAACCAATACACATAAAAAAAGATAAAATGAACCCAGGTGTAAAAGACCCAGGATAATCAGGGTAAAACATATAAAGCCATAAAATCACAGTCTGCTAAAATAAACTATAAAATGTAAAAAGGCAAAGACAGATGGTAAAAAAGAGTCATCACATAAAAGATGGCCGAGTGTACGAGGCTCAGTCGTAAAATTACAGAAGGTAAAATATATACAACATTCAAGCATAAAAGCAGAATAAGCGATTAAAATATGTTTAATAGTTAAAATGGTGTCACAAAACTCACACTTAGGTTTGTAGTCCACCCAAAGAAAAAATGAATGAATGATAAACGAATGACCTAAGTGGAGATGAGCAAGTAGAACTTCCTCCTTGTGATTCCTGCGAAAACAAGACTTCCACAGTTTGACAATGGATTTGATCTCGAAAAGCTAGTTACCAACCTGTTCAGACCAAGATATCTGCCACTATGCCTGGAGCTCAATGGAAAAACGCTGCTGGAAGTCCAAGTATGGAACCAGCAGCAGAGAGTGGCATGGCTGACCTGGCAGCAGCATCTGCCAAGTCATTGCCCATGAGCCCGACGTGCCCAGGAACCCAACAAAAGAGAACGGTGGTGGTGGCTGCCAAACAACTGAGTTCTTGGCAAATCTTGGAGAGAACAGGGTGAGGCCGATGCTTCATTGAGATCAAAGCCTGTAGCAAGCTAAGCAAGTCGGTGTAAAGCACACACCGACGATGATGCTTAGCTGCTATGTGGTCCAAGGCAATGCTGATAGCATGCAACTCTGCAGTGAAAATGGAACACTGCTGTGGGATCTGCTCTGCAATTATTACATCACAGCAGACCATGGCTGATCCCACAGATGTACCAAACTACGAGCCATCTGTGAAGACAGGCAAGAAGTCCAGGTGTGCAGCACGATGGCTGGCAAAAAGTTGATGAAACACACAGTCAGGTGTAAAGGCATTCCCCATCATGCAAAGAAAGAAACCACAGAAAAGGGAAACAGTGAGCCAAGGTGGAAGTGGCTTGGCTGTTGACTGTGCGATGCTATCGAGACTGATGTTAATGTCTCGCAGGAAACCTTGGACACACAAACCTAAAAGGACGAATGTCAGTTGGCCGATTCTGGTATAACATTTTCCACCAGAGAATGGAAACGCAGTTCCAAGTGGGATGGCCAAGCAGGGATCACAGTTTTGCAGCATACTGCAGGGACAACTGCTGATGGTTAATAGATAAGGGTTGGGTTGTTTTACCTCTGAGCGGCACTTTTTTGCACACCATGGGCTAAATGACCAGGTCACATGGACCCCGAAGGCTCAGAGAAGGTTGGGGGAGGGGTTGTTGTTGTTGTTTGAGGTTTATTGGCGCATCGGCAACTAAGGCCATAATGCGCCAGACAAAGACAAATAGAAAAATAAGAGATAAAAATCGTGGAAACCTACAACCAATGTTAAAAGCAACATATAAAGATGGTAAAATATACTACAAAAATTGCAACAAGTGTAAAACAAGTAAAGACAAAACCAACAGATATATATAACAAAAAGAAAACCATGATAAAAATTTGTGTAAAAGAACAAATATTTATATATATACAGTATATACAATGGATAAAACTAACCTAGGTGTAAATGACCTAGGTCAGATGCTGAATAAATAACAAAGCCGTAAAATCATAATCTGTTAAAATAACCTGTAAACTTCAAAAATGCAAAAAGTGGAGGTAAAAAACAATGATCAGTTAAAAGATGTCCGAGTGTAAGGGGCTCGGACGTAAAATCGTGAAATCTAAAAAACAAACGACGTTCAAGATTAAAACATGGGCAAAGAATTAAAATATGTTTGATAGTTAAAATGGTGTCACAAAACTCGCACTTAGGTACGTCGTCCGCCCGAAGAAGAAACGAATGAGTAATATACGAGTGACCTAAGCGGAGCCGAGCAAGTACAACTTCCTCCTTGCGATTCCTGCGGTAACAAGACTGCCATGGTTTGATGATAGGTTTGATCTCGAAGAGCTTGTTGGTAAGCTGTTCCGACCAAGATCTCTGCCACCGTGCCCGTAGCTCGGTGGTAAAACGTTGCCGGAAATCCAGATAAGGAACCGGCAACGGAGAGTCGGACAGGGGCGTGGCTGACCTGGCAGCAGCATCTGCCAAATCATTACCCCTGATTCCGACGTGACCGGGCACCCAACAGAAATGGATGGTGGTGGTGGCTGCCAGACGATGTAGCTGCTGGCGGATCTTAGTAAGAACAGGGTGAGGCCGATGCCTCACCGAGATCAAAGCCTGTAGCGAGCTAAGCGAGTCGGTGTAAAGCACACACCGACGATGATGCTTAGTCGCCACGTGGTCCAAGGCGAGGCTGATAGCGTACAACTCTGCAGTGAAGGTGGAACACTGCAGTGGGATCTGGTCTGCAATGATTACATCACAGCAGACCATGGCCGATCCCACTGAAGTGCCGGACTTCGAGCCATCTGTAAAGACAGGCAAGAAGTCCGGGTGCTCAGCACGATGGCTGGCAAAGAGTTGCCGGTACACACAGTCGGGTGTAAAGGCCTTCCCGGTCCTGCACAGGGAAAAATCGCAGGAAGGGGAAACAGCGAGCCAAGGTGGAAGTGGCTCAGCTGTCGACTGTGCAACGCTATCGAGACTGGTGTTGATGTCTCTGAGGTAGCCTCGGACTCGCAAACCAAAAGGACGAATGGCAGTCGGCCGATTATTGTAAAGCATTTCCCACTTCGGACTGAAAACGCAGTCCCAAGTGGGATGGCCAGGCAGGGATCGCAATTTAGAAGCATATTGTAGGGACAACTGCTGACGGCGAAGAGATAAAGACGGTTCGTCGGTCTCAACGTAAAGACTCTGGACCGGTGAGGTGCGGAAGGCTCCCGTGCAAACACATAGAGCCTGATGATGGAGGGGGTCCAGCACCTTCACCACCGAATCCCGGGCCGAGTCGTACACCTGGGATCCGTAGTCCAGTTTCGATCGGACAAGTGCACGGTACAGGCGGAGCAAAGAACATCGGTCCGCCCCCCAAGAGAGGGAGGAGAGGACCTTGACGATGTTCAATGCCCGCGTGCACTTGGACCTGAGATGACGTATGTGTGGTAAAAAGGTCAATTTCCGATCGAATATGAGACCGAGAAACTTGGTCTCCGCCACAACTGGAATGATGTTACCCCCGAGCCGCAGCTCGGGATCCAGATGAAGATTACGCTTGTGGCAAAAGTGCACACAAGCGGTCTTCTGTGGGGAGAACCGAAACCCATTTGCCGTCGCCCAAACCGAAAGATTGTTCAGGGCAATTTGCAGTTGTCTTTCAATGACCCTCATGCTGGACGAAGAGCAAAAGATGCTAAAGTCGTCAACATAGAGGGCATTGCCTACTGATGGAGGAAGTTGTCTAGTTATAGAATTAATCTTGACAGCGAAAAGCGTAACACTCAGAACGCAGCCTTGTGGCACCCCCTGTTCTTGGGGGTACGGCCGCGACAGAGTGTTACCGACACGGACACGAAAAGAGCGTGTCGATAAGAAGTTGGAGATGAAGATCGGCATGTGACCTCTTAAGCCGAAACTGTGGAGGTCACGAAGAATGCCGAATCTCCAAGCCGTGTCGTACGCTTTTTCGATGTCGAAGAAAATTGACACCAGGTGCTCTCTACGTAAAAATGAATTTCTGATAGCCGATTCGAGGCGTATCAGATGGTCAAGAGTTGACCGTTGCCTGCGAAAGCCACACTGGGTGTTGGAAAGAAGGTTGTGATGTTCTAAATACCAGATGAGTCTGGCATTTACCATTCTTTCCAACACCTTGCACACGCAGCTCGTCAATGCGATTGGACGATAATTGGAAGGAATCTTGGGATCTTTGCCTGGCTTGGGGAAGGCCAAGACGATGGCCTCCCGCCAGGAGTCCGGAAACTGCTCCTCGAGAAAAATGCGATTGAAGAGATGGAGCAGCCGATCCTTACTCGATGGTGAGAGATGTTGGAGCATGGCATAATGGACATTGTCCGGCCCTACAGCAGAGGCACGAGAAGAGTGCAGAGCAAGGCGAAGCTCCTCCGCTGTGAATGGCCTGTTGTAAGGCTCCAGGCCATTCGAGTGGAAAGACAGCGGAGAGCGTTCTGCCCTGCCCTTCTGGGCCAGAAACTCGGGGGAGTAAGAAGAAGAAGAAGAGATGGAGGAGAACGACTCCCCCAGAGTATCGGCAATTGCTTTGGGATCAGCAATTGCCTGTCCATTGTGCTCCAGGATCGATAACGAGTGGGACGTGTAGTTCCCACTCATCTTCCGGACTTTATCCCACACGACCTTGGAACTAGTCGTGCGGGTTATGGATGACGTATACTTGATCCAAGATTCCTTCTGGCTCTGGCGTCGGACGAAACGAGCTTTCGCCCTGGCGCGTTTGAAATTTTCGAGGTTGGGGGTTGTCGGATATCTCCGAAACACCCCCCAAGCCTTGTTCTGAGCCTTACGAGCTACGGTGCAATCTGGATTCCACCACGGTTTCGGAAAGCGAGGAAACCGTGTAGAAGTTTGAGGAATCGTTGATGCAGCTGCATCTACGATACAGTCCGTTATCTCCGCTACTGCCACATTGATTGGCTCCTGGCTGACAGAGTGGTCATCGAGCTCAGAGAGCAGCTCGAAACCACCCCAGTCAGCCCGATCGAGCCTCCACCGCGAGACGCGTGAAGGGCTGCAAGGCCCCTCACGCGAGATGGTGCACACCACGGGGAGGTGATCGCTTCCATAAGGGTTGTCCTCGACCTCCCATGTAAAGAGTGGAAGGATCGAGGAGGAGCAGATGGTGAGATCAATGGCAGTGAAAGAGCGGGTTGGGGAGTGAAAGTAAGTACTGACACCGGTGTTCAACAGGGAGAGAGAAGGATCCAGGAGCCATTGCTCCAGGACCCTGCCCCTCCCGTTGGTGTCAGCACTGCCCCATAGTGGACTGTGTCCGTTGAGGTCCCCCATAATGAGGAAGGGGGACGGCAGCTGCGAGACGAGATCATCAAGGTCTTCCTGGAAGACGATGCTCCCAGGTGGAAGATATACAGAGCAGACAGTCAGCGAGAACCCCACGAAGAGACGAATGGCTACCGCCTCTAAGTTAGTGGTGAGGGGTACGACCTGGAATGGAGAATGGTTGCTCACGAGGATGGCGACACCCCCGCGAGCTGGACCATCTCCATCCCGGTCCCGGCGAACTAGTGAAAAGTGCCGGATCGTGGGATCTGTGACTGGCTGCAAGTACGTCTCCTGCAGGCACACACAGATGGGCTGGTGTGCCTGAAGGAGGGCCTTGATGTCGTCAAGATTCCTCTGGAATCCACGACAATTCCATTGTAGGAGTGTGGCCATCTCAGGACTTAGAAGAGTGGGCGGACGACGTGTTTCTATTCAACTTAACCGCCGCAGAGGACGGTTTAGTGAATAGGGGGCGGTCGGTATCCATGTCCTCGGAATCGTCCGAGGGGCATGGATCGGTGACCGCCCTTTGTGGAGCTGTTATTTTCTTTTTAGGCCCCGGTGGGGGCCCCTTCGGTTTGGAAGGTCTTGCTGTCTGAGGTCGGGAAGGAGGAGGCCTTCCAGTGGAGGTGGAAGGCTGAACTGCAGGAATGGAAACCGGGGTTGATGTCGAAGTCGACACTACCCTCGGTCTCACCTGCGTAAGGAGGTACTTCGCAGCTGGCGAGAAAGACTCAGTAGGTGGTACACTGATGTCAGTCTGCACCGCAACCGAAGTCATTGGAACGATGGGCTTTCCAATGACTGCACTGGCATAGGAAACCTTGCCAGGCGGGGCGGGCGGTGCAGCAAGCTTTCTCGCCTCAGCATACGAGATGTTATTCACGACTTTGAGGCGTTGTACCTCCTTTTCCTCTTTCCACTTCGGACAGTCGCGGGAGTATGCCGGATGTTCGCCACTACAGTTCACACAGCATTCCTTTTCTGCTGTGCAGTCAGGATCGAGATGATCCTTACTGCCACAGCGAGCACAGGTGGGCTTGCCCCTGCATGCTGTGCGGGCATGACCGTATATCTGACACTGAAAACAGCGCAGAGGGTTCGGTATATACGGCCGTACCTCACAATGCAAGTAACCTGCCTTGATGGAAGAAGGCAGGCGTGGCGTGTTGAATGTCACGATTAGCACCCGGGTGGGTGTTAATTTCCCATCACGGCGTGTTGAAACCCGGTGGACCGCTGTTACTCCTTGAGGTGTGAGCTCCGAGAGGATCTCCTCCTCAGTGACTTTGAGGAGGCCCCACTCGGTAATCACACCCCGAGAGGAATTCAAAGTTTTATGGGGAGTGACTTCGACAGCCACCCCACCAATTTCCTTGACTTTCAGGAGTAGTTCCGAGTGTTTGGAACAAGCGGTCTCAACTTGTAAGTCGCCAGATCGTAAGCGCTTTACGGATTTCGGTTCTCCCGCAAGACCTTTCAAACCTTTATTAACGAAAAAAGGGGACATGTCCCCAAGCACCTGATCACCCGTGGAGTGGATGATCAGGAACTTTGGGAACGAAGACACAGACACAGAAGACAACGGCAGAGATAACTTTGACAACGAGGAAGATGGGGGCTCATGTCGAGCCCTCTTGTTGGCGGCGATCGCATTATTTTCATCACTCTCTCTCATGGTTTTTTTAGTGTGGTTCAGTGCCCGCTGTCCCCACCCTCCACGGAGCCCAACAAGGGGACGCCCAGTCGGGCGCCAGGGCTACGCAGGCACTATACCCACACAGACAGTGAGCCAAGCCCTCACAAATAAATACAAGGAAAATGAAAAGAGAAATGTGCAGAACAAAAACGTTCTACACAAAAGAAACAAAGCTTAAAATAACAAAATTGTGAATGGCCAACCTGGCCTCACAAAGAAAAGATAACGACAAAAGGAAAATAAGTTGTGAGGAAACTTGTAAACCTGTACCCGGACCGTGGGCAAGGTTACTCACCGCTCTGCACGGTTGACCCTAGCAGGACCTGCCCACCAGCCGATTGCTCCTGGGGGGGCCACCCCAGGAGCTCCCGTTTACCGGAAGCAGAGGCCAAAGCAGTGTATAACAGAGGCCCCGGAATCCGCTGCCCAGCCCCGCGACAGACAGGCTCCCCAATGGCAAGACGGCCAATGGGGACCACGCCAGTCATGAGCTGAGGAGAGAAGACGGGGACCCCCGAGCAACTACCAGGATCCTCCTTTCCCGGGACACGGGTCTCCACGCACGGCAAACACGTGGGCGAGCGTTTAGGACCCTGCGAAGGTAGCCGAGCCAGCGGAACCTTCACAGGGTGGTCCCCCTCACCGTGTACAGGCGCTCACACCGAGGGGGTGGGGGAGGGGACCCACTGGAACAGCTGTTGGGGGACAAATGGTTACTTCCCATCGAGGCCATCCAGCGTGTTCTTCAAGGTGCACAGGGTATGGCTCTCCTGCACAAGGGACCACGGCTTAACGTCCCATCCGACGGATGGCAGCCTTTCCAAGCCCGTCGGTGTCCCCTACTGATCATGGGCAGGGTGGGGAATGTGAATAAATAAGGAAGGATCATCGGTCTCAATGTAAAGACTCCGGACCAGTGAAGTGCGGAAGGCCCCCATGCAAACAGACTGATGATGGAGGGGGGTCCAGCACCTTCACTACCGAATCCCGGGAGAAGTCATACACCTGGGATCCGTAGTCCAGTTTTGAACAGACAAGTACACAGTAGAGGTGGAGCAAAGAACATTGGTCCCCCCCCCCCCCCCCCCCCCCCCCGCCCCAAGAAAGGGAGAAGAGGACCTTGAGGATGTTCAATGTCCGCATGCACTTGGACCTGAGATGTCGAATACAAGATAAAAAGGTCAATTTCCAGTCGAAGATGAGATCAAGAAACTACATCTCTGCCACAACTGGAATGATATTACCCCCAAGCCACAGCTTGGGGTCCAGATGAAGATTACACTTGCAAGTGTTTCACAAAAGTGCACACAACTGGTCTTCTGACCAAGTTCGGTCAGAAAAATGAGAGTTGCATGCTACCAGTTCGGTGACAAAAGTGCACACAACGGTCTTCTGACAAGTTGACAAAAGTGCACAAAAGCAGTCTTCTGAGGGGAGAACCGAAACCCATTGGCCATCGCCCAAACCGAGAGATTGTTCAGGGCAGTTTACAGTTGTCGTTCAATGACCCTCATGCTGGACGATCAGCAAAAGATGCTAAAGTCATTAACATAGAGGGCATTGCCTACAGTCGGGGGAAGTTGCCGTGTAATGGAATTTATCTTGACAGCGAAAAGTGTAGCACTCGGGACACAGCCTTGTGGCACTCCCTGTTCTTGGGGGAAAGGCCGCAAGAGAATATTGCCAACATCATCATCATCATCCTCAAGCAGCCATGGGCTACGGAGGTCCAACCAGACCATGCAATTTAGTTCTCCAAGCAAGTCTATCCTGAGCTACATCTACTGCATCTGGCCACTGCACACCAATTCTAACAAGGTCCTGTTTGACATTGTCAGCCCACTGCATCCTAGGTCTCCCCTTCTTTCTGAGGCCTTTAGGCACACTGTTCATAACCCTATTCGCCAATCTATAATTACTCATACGGGCAACATGGCCAAACCAACGGAGTCTCTCTCTGCACAATATGTTGCTTAAAGGAGGTTGCAAACTCCTTTGCCTAACCTCATCATTAGTTACAAAGTTGAACCACCTAATGCCCAAGATACTGCGTAAGCATCTGGAATCAAAAGCATCTAGTTTCCTGTTATCTTGTTTACAAAGTGTCCACGTTTCACTACCATAACAAACCCTAGAAAGAACCAAACTATTATACAGTCTAATTTTAGTCTTTAGATGTATACGCCTATTTCTCCACACTCTCCATAATTTCTTAAAAGTCCTGGCAGCAATCCCTATTCGTCTGTTAATCTCATGCCGCACATCACCATTTTCTGTTACATAGCTCCCAAGATAATTAAACTGTGACACCTGCTCAAGACTGCAACCATTCAGATTAACTGAATCACAGCCTGCCTGACCAATTTTCATCATTTTAGTTTTCTCTCTGTTTATAACCAAACCTACTCTACTACCAGTCTCATCAACAGCTCGAATGAAAGAGTTCATCTCATCAACATCATTTGCCAAAAGAGCTAAATCATCAGCATAATCTAAATCAGAAATTTTCGTATCTCCAGCCCATTTAAGGCCAAAATCTTTCCCTCGAAGTGAATTTCACATAACATAATCAATAACCAAACTAAAGAGAAAAGGAGACAAAAATGCACCCTTGTCGAACACCAGAAGTAATGCTAAACCAATTGCTACAAGCCTTACCAACTCTCACACACGACTCAGTGTTATTATAGAGAGCTTTCATTATGTTAACTAACTTGTCTGGTATACCATATGATTTCACAATCAACCATAAATTATGACAATCAACAGAGTCGAAAGCCATTTTGAAATCAACAAAGCTAGCAACCAAAGGTTTCTGAAACTCTAAACATTTCTCAAGAATCTGCCTAAGTGAAAATATCTGATCCACACATCCCCTACCACTTCTGAATCCACATTGCTCATCACGCAATTGCCTGTCAACCAGATTCTTAATTCTATTAAGCACAATCATGGAAAGAACTTTACCTGGAACAGAGAGTAGGCTGATACCCCTATAGTTATCACAAGAACTGCGATCACCTTTTTTGAAAATAGGGATAACAATAGCTCTGGTAAAATCCTTAGGAACCATGCCTTTATCATAAAAGATATTCAGAATTTCAGTCATCCAAGTGGTAACCGAAACATTTCCAGCTGTAAGCATTTCTGTAGTAATTTCATCTACCCCTGGGGATTTATGAAGTTTAAGTTTAGAAACAGTAAAAATAACTTCAGATTGTGTTATAGGGCCAACATTAAAGCCACCAATGCAACTATCATCATTGCAAACAATGGGAATAGAACTAACCGCATTGTTTAGAACATCACTGAAATGCTCAGCCCACCAAGCCATGACAGAATCCTCACCTTCTATAACCTTACCTTGTTTATCCTTCAATCCCTGTATACCTGTCCGTTTTCTACCACACAAAACATTAACTATCTGGTACAGCTCTCTCCTGTTGTGCTGTCTAACTGCTTCCTTGGCTTTGTCAGCCAAACCATCAAGCCAAAGATTCTTATCAGCAGCTAACTGATCTTTTACACGTTTATTAAGTTCTCTGTAATGCTTTCTATTAGGACTAGTAGGGTATTGATTAAAGACATTCCTACAGTTCTTTCTTTCTGAAATAAGCTCAAGTGCCTTATCACTCAGATAGTTCTGTCTCTTCTGCTCCTTTTTTCCTAAAAGAGTACTGTTAGTGTCCAAAAAAGCCTGTTTAAAATGATCCCATTCTTCCTCAACTTCAGTAGTAAGCATACCATGACTGCCATAATGACTAAGTAACCTATCATGGTAAGCTTTGGCTATAACTGGGTCTTTCAGAGCTTCAGTATTAAAAGCAAATTTTTTAACCCTAGCACAACACTTTTTAAGTTTAAGTTGCAAGACACTTAACTAGGTAATGGTCAGATCCAATTTCAGCTCCCCTATATGCCCTGGTATTCCAAACAGAACTAGCCCATTTGCTGTTAATTAATATGTAATCAATCATATTCTTATGCAGCCCATCAGGTGAAACCCATGTGTACTTATGTATGTCGCGGTGTTTGTAACATGTGTTAGTTATTCTGAAACCATTGAGTTTACTTACCTGTAGGAGACGTTGCCCATTGCCATTGCAGCTACCAATACCAAAAAGGCCAATCACCCCTCCCCAAAGGTCAGAGTCAGTACCAACTTTGGCATTGAAGTCACCAAGAACAAGGGTAATATCTCCTTTCTTGACAGAATTCAAAATATCCTGAAGTTGTCCATAAAACCTATCCTTCTCATCAGAATCCTCAGTGGGGGCATAACAGCAGATAACATTCAAGTCTTTGATGCTTGTCTGAAATTTTGCTGTAAGAAACCTTTCATTAATACACTCATATCCTAGAAGAAGCATCACTAGCTTCTTCTATGATATGAGTGCATTAATAGCATCACTAGCGTGTCTGCTGAGAAGCAGTCCCACGCCTTGGTGATGCTTATTGTCGTCCCTCCCTGAAAAGAGAAATTTGAGATTATTTTTAAGAATCTGACCTTTATTTGTCCATCTGGTCTCTTGCAAGCCAAGAATATCTAAATTATAATGGTGGAATTCTTGTGTGAGGACATCAAGAGAAAAAGCTCTGTGCAGAGTCCTCACATTCCAACTACCTATGGAGAGAAAATGGTTAGTAGGATGTTTAAAGAAACTATGTTTATTGAGAGAGGGAATGCCGACAATATCAAACAGCCCCCTAATCGCAGACATGGGGCAAAGACCCGTTCCCCCACCACTAAAGGCTGAAGCCATCTACAATGGAAGACTTCCTCCAATGTAGAATTTGATGATGCCAATAGAAGCAAAGAGTTCAGGTGCCTGCGATGACCTCTGCTCAGGATTATCCACCAGCTGATAAACATATCCTGTGAATCTATTCACTTGGGGCTGTCAACCCACAAACAAACAGAAAACACAGCGGAAGATTTTCCCTCCACAGAAGCCCACCAGTGCAGCAAGATCAGGATCCATAATCAAGCTCAGAGCCATATATCTGTCCAGTCCAGTGGGTTTATATGGTCAGCACCAAGACCCTGTGTGGTTGACCACTCCTCAGCAGAGTAGAAAAAAAAAAAAAGAAAAGTAGCCATAGTTGTCCAGATCAGTAGGCCACACTAATCTGGCAGCCCTCCCCATCCGTTCACTTCCAGAAGAGAGTATCTCTTTTGAAAGGTACTAACGGTCTGCACCACGAGAAGGCGGGATCGGACATTAGGTGCTAGGCCTGGCCGGTTCTATGCATCATCACAGGGGATTGGTGCATAGCTCTCCTTCCAGTGACTACCTAGCTACCATTTACAGACCACAAACTCGAAAATTACGAAATGATGAAAAATTTGCAATGAAGATCAGCAAATGACCTCTCAAGCCGAAGCTGTGGAGGTCACAAAGAATGCTGAATCTCCATGCTGTGTCATACGCTTTTCCGATGTCAAAGAAAATTGACACCAGATGCTCTCTACGTAAAAATGCATTCCTGATCGCCGATTCAAGGAAGATCAGGTGGTCTAAAAGCAGACCTGTGCCTGCGAAAGCCACACTGGGTGTTGGGAAGAAGGAATGATGTTCCATATACCAGGCCAGCCTGGTATTTACCATTCTTTCCAACATCTTGCAGACACAGCTCATCAACACAATTGGACAATAATTCAAAGGAATCTTGGGATCTTTGCCTGGCTTGGGGAAGGCCAAGACTATGGCCTCCTGCCATGTGTTCAGAAACTGCTCCTCGTTGAAAATACGGTTGACGAGTTGGAGCAGTCGATCCTTACTCGATGGCGAGAGATGTTGGAGCATAGCATAATGGACATTGGCCCGACAGCAGATGCATGATAAGTGTGCAGAGCAAGGAGAAGCTCCTCCTCTGTGAATGGCCTGTTGTAATACTCCAGGCCATTCGAATGGAAGGACAGAGGAGAGTGTTCAGCCTTGCTCTTCTGGGCCATAAACTCGAGGGAGTAGGAGGATAAAGAAGAGATAGAGGAGAATGACTCCCCCAGAGTGTAAGCAATTACTTTGGGATCAGCAATTGCCTGTCCATTGTGCTCCAGTTTCGATAATGAGTGGGACGCGTACTTTCCACCCATCTTCTGGACCTTATTCCAAACGACTTTAGAACTGGTCATATGGGTGATAGAAGACGTATAGTTGATCCAAGATTCCTTCTGGCTCTGGCACTGGACAAAACGAGCTTTCGCCCTGGTGCGTTTGAATGCTTCAAGGTTGGGGGAAGTCGGCTATCTCCGAAACATCCCCCAAGCCCTGTTCTGAGCCTCACGAGCTGTGATGCAGTCGGGATTCCACCACAGTTTTGGGAATCATGGAAACAGAGTCGAGGTCTGACGAATAGTAGAGGCAGCTGCATGGACAATGCAATCCATCATCTCTGCAACTGCAACAATGATTGGCTCCTGGCTAACAGAGTGCTCATCAAGCTCAGATGAGAGCTCGATCAAGCCTCCACTGGGATACACATGAAGGACTGCAAGGCCCCCATGGGGAGGTGATCACTTCCATATGGATTGTCCTCGACCTCCCATGTAAAGAGTGGAAAGATTGAGGAAGAGATGGTGAGAACAATGGCAGTGAATGTGTGGGTTGGGGTGGAAGTATGTGCTGACACTGATGTTCAACAGGGATAGCGAAGGCTCCAGGACCCCACCCCTCCCGTTGGTGTCAGCATTGCCCCAAAGTCGACTGTGTCCATTGAAGTCCCTCATGATGAGGAAGGGGGATGGCAGCTGCGAGACAAGGTCATCAAGATCAACCTAGAAGATGATGCTTCTGGGTGATAGACAGAACAGTCAACGAAAATCGCACAAAGAGGCGGATGGCAACCACCTCTAAGTTTGTGGTGAGGGGAATCACCTGGAATGGAGAATGGTTGCTCACAAGGATGGAAACACCCCCGCAAGCTGGACCATCTCCATCCCAGTCCCAGCGAACAAGAGAGAAGTGCCGGATAGTGGGATCGTTGTCTGTCTGCAAAAATGTCTCCTGCAGGCACACACAGATGGGTTCATGTGCTCTCAGGAGGACTTTGATGTCATCAATCAAAAAATGATGTCAACAGTCTGGAATCCACAACAGTTCCATTGTAGGTGTGTGGCCATCTCAGATCTTGGGAGAATTGGTGGACGACTTACGATTTATTTTAACTGTCACCAGTGACATTTTTGGAAAATGGGGCAGTCTATGTCCATGTCCTCGGAGTCATCTGAGTGACATGGATCAGATACCACCGAAAGAGAAGGTGTTATAATTTTCTTTTTGGGCCCTGGCAAGGGCCCTTTGGGCTTGGAAAGTCTTGCAGTCTGTGGGCGAGGTGGAGGAGGACTTCCAGAAGTGGAAGGCATAGACACAGGAATAGAAACTAGAGTCGATGTCGAGATTGACACCTACTGCAGCTTCACTTGAGTAATGAGGTACTTGGCGGAAGGAGAGAAAGATTCAGCTGATGGGACGCTGGTGTCGGTCTGCACCACTATGGAAGCCATCTTAATGACAAGCTTTCCAATAATCGCACCAGAATAGGAGACCTTGCCAGGTAGGGTAGGCAGTGCAGTGAGCTTCCTTGCCTCTGGATAACTCATGTTATGGAGGGTCTTTAGGTGCTGTACCTCTCTCCTCCAGCCACTTTGGACAATCGCGGGAGTATGCCTGATGTTCACCACGGCAGTTTACACAGCATGCTTTTTCTGCTGTGCAGTCAGGTTCAAGATGATCCTGACTGCCACAACGAGCACAGGTGGGCTTGCCTCAGCATGCAGTGCGGGCATGGCCAAACCTCTGGCATTGAAAATAATGCAGAGGGTTTGGTATTGGTTGGTGGCCATACCTCACAGTGCAAGTACCCTGCCTTGATGGAAGTAGGCAGGTGTGGTATGTTGAAAGTTATTATTAGTACCTGGGTGGGGACTAACCCAGGCACCATACCCACACAACCAGTGAGCCAAGCCCTCACAACAAAAGAAATGAAAATGAAAAAAAACGTGAGAATCTCACCTGAGGACTCACAAAAAAAAAAGTGGAAAAATAAGGAAAAGTGAGAAACAACTTGTTCTCACAAATGAAAGAAAACTACAAAATTAATCAATCCACTGGGAAACTTGTAAACTATTGCCTGGATGTGGACAAGATTATTCACTGTTCTGCACGGTTGACCCTACCAGGACCTGCCCACCATCCAATTGATCCTGAGGCGGCCACCCCAGGACCTCCCATTTACCTGAAGCAGAGGCCAAAGCAGTGTATAACAGGAGCTCCCGAACCCTCTGCCCAGCCCCGCAACAGACAGGCTCTCCAATGGCAAAACAGCCAAAGGAGACCCCACCTGTTATGAGCTGGGGAGAGAAGACAAGAACCTCAAGCAACTGCCAGGATCCTCCTTTCCAGGGACACGGGTCTCCGCACATGGCAAACATGCGGGCGAGTGTTCAGGACCCCATGAAGGTACCCAAGCCAGCGGAACCTTCACAGCGGACCATGGACACCATGGACAGGAGCTTGCACTGAGGAGTAGAGATGTACGAGTTAGATTGTTAGGAGTTGTTAGTAGAGATTTAGATAGATGCGAGTTGTTAGTACTCCAACTTTTATATTCTTCCATCAAGTTTGGTGAATTTTTGAATTTTTTGGAAATAAACCTTGTTTTAGAAACATTTGAATTTTTGCTATTTTTTCTCTTGATCATTATTTTTCATAAATTGATTTTTAGATTAGATTTGAACTTTAATTAAACTTGACAATCCTTTTTGAATTCTTACTCGATAAGTCATGCTACGAATATTACCTAACGAGCCCTATTTCAACTTTATTTGGCAAGTTAAAATTGCCTGGCATGACAAAGCTATCCAGAATTTTGAATAAATCTGGATCAGACTTGAATAAATCAGGTCCAACTTGAAAAGTCAATAATCTTTGGAGTGTTACAGAGCAGTAAAGAAAGTGGAGCACCGAGAACAGGGACTGTATAAATAAAAATAAAAAATAAATAAATACCCCCTCAAGCAGCTGCTTGCCACAGAGGTCTGACAGGAGCCTGTCAGTTTATATGCCACAGTAGAAGATCTGAGAGGATAGCAGGACCTCAGCAGAAAACAACACGAACATCCATGCCTTACCCGGGGCTCGAACCCAGGTCCCATAGATCAGTAGCCAAGCGCTCTAACCACTCAGCCACGAGACGGAGGATTTTATTTTTTAAGAATATTTTTATTGTTAAAGAATAAATTTTTGAACTCATTAGTTATATATACTATTCATAGATTTAACGGCAGTTTAAGCCAAAATTTTTGTTGAGCAAGAAGTTTAACCTTTGTGTATTAGTCAAATGTAATGAAGTTTCAGTGCAGTTATTGCTGATAGCTAAGATCTTTATTGTATGTATGTAAAAATTAGAAATGTCCAGACACAAAATAGATAAACTTTTTGATAAGCAAGTTTATTTGAAAGTTTAGTATAGCTTTGGTATTATATTGTATAGCAGTACCTTTTAACACTGCTAAAGATAAAAGTTTCAAAATTCAGAACTTTTTCAGATGGCTAAACATGTCTTCTAGTAATATGGCTGATTCTGCCATAATGACTCCAGACTTAGGAAAAATAAAAGATAGGTTACAGGATGTGATGAAAGAAGATGAAGTGTTAATGAATCAGCTTAAAGAGCCTCAGGAAAAAAGAGAAATGACAACATCCCCATGACTTGGGGTTGTTATTTCTCTTTTTTGTTTCTCTCTTTTTTTTCCATCAGAAGCAAGTGGTAGAACAGAATATTATCAACCACCTCAACGAGTTGCGAATCCATTTATTAACTATAGTCTTTATGTTAATTGGCCTTTACCTGAGATAAGGCTCGATGGTTCGAAACATCCGTTATCATGGACATTTGTCAAGTCCACGGAAGAGCATTTCCATTTACATGAAGTGCCTGGCAACAAAAAGGCGATTTTAGCAGTATCTTGTCTAATTGGATGTACTAAGCCATGGTGAAATATAACATAGGATATCGTCATGAAATAGAGTTTTGGGAAGATTTCAAAAGCAAACTCTTGGAAATCTATTCAGCTTATGACTTTACACAGTTAGCTACAGAACTGTATTCACAAAAACAAAGGGAAGGAGATGATATTGAAAAATTCATCTGAGGTACAGTAGTTATACCAGCTGTGTGATGCTGATGCTGCCAAAATTGACATTTTAAACTGCCTTACGTCCCAATTACTTTTCCCCTGTACAAGAGTGTTAGAAGTATGAAATGTAAATTCTATTTAAACTTTAGTCAAATTGGCTCAGCAATACACTGTAAGAAGATAATCTGCAAAAATGGCATTAAATCAACAATGGTTGCAATCCTTGCCAAAGCAGTGCTATCAGGTTGAGTCTCGCAAAATGACTCCCACATGACAGCAAGTTATATGGTCCTGACAATTTGTGCCGAGCATGCCTACAATAATGCAGAACAAATGAAGCAGATATTATGTTCTGTGTCAAGCTTCAAACAATGACACTAAACCAAAAATTTTTGTTATGAATAATAGAGAAACTTTTAAATGTAATTTTTGTGGCTGACTAGGGCACACGAAGCAATATTGCTACAGAAGGAATGACAATTCAGGAAACTTACATTAGGAACTTTGAAGTGAGAGACCAAAGTTTCTCAAGAAAAGACCTCTTATAAGTTAAGTCTTGCCACCATTGTTTTAACTTTTGTCAAACCTCGTCATGAAGAAACTAAATTAATAGATCGCAACAATACAGAAGCTGATCTTTCATGTTCAAATGAACAAGCTTTAGATGATATTTATGACAATTGTTAATTGAAATTGCAGCCGCAATCCAGTGGACTTTCCGAGTTACCTTGTAGTCCAAAGTAGAATGTTCAAGAAGAACCTGTAAAATTACCACTTTTGAGTCCATTCAAATTTTAGAGGAACGAATTTTTTACGAACCCACGACCTCCTGATAACATGTCAGGTGCTCTGGACCACTGAGCTACTGGCCGCCGATCAAGATCTCTAATTGTCATAGATTAGACCAAAAAAGTAGATTTTATTCAATATTTAGAGAACTTGAAAAAATTCCTATTAGTGTAATTAATGTAAATTTAGAGAAACAAGTTGATGATGCAAAGCAAATTGATAATGAGGAATGTGTTGATAGAGTTGTAAAGGAAAATAGTACAAAATTAGTCGATGAAAAAGTTTTTGAAGTAGAAGTTTCAAACAAAAATAGTGCTGAAATTGATAATGAGAAAAGTTTTGAATTGGAGGTTTAAGGGACAATAATGTTAATAAAGAACTCTTAGATGAAACTATGCCAAGTAACCCAGAAATTGTTTTGAGTGCGAATAGCCCTGACAAATCTAACAAGTTTGGAAGTTTTCTACTGTTGAAGCTTCATTTGGAGGTGGGCAGTAATAAACCTGGAAAGCACATAGTGATGAGATGTCAATGAAACGACAACAGACTGCAGAGCGACAACTGGCAATGAAGTAGTCAACATAGAAAAGATGACGTCACCAACGATATCTTCAGAAATGCTTACACCTAGCTTATTGATCGATACAGGAAGGATGTCGCCTAGAAATGACTGGATGATTTATTGCAATGGAGTGTTAACAATGAAAATTTAAGTATATTATTATTATTTAAGTATATTATTATTCTTTCACTGTGGCACTAATGACTTATGTTTTCTTTTCTCTGGAAAAGATGAAGATGGAGAAGAGAAAACCAATATTTATCGTGATTTATATACTTAGAGATCTTGAAATGTTCAATTTCTTGTTGAAACTTTGGAGTTTCAATATTGATATTTTGAAAAGTGAATTTACTATTCAAGATTTATCTGAATAGTTAGTTTATCTGAATAGTAGTCTGAGTTTATAATGTGATGTGAACAGAATTTTTTTTTAAGTATTCTTGTTCATTTGAAGTTCTAGTTGTTATATTGTATTAATGTGATTTAAAGTGTAATTTTGTAGATTTTTTTTCATTTCAGCTGACTGAAAGCTGAACTGTAAGTTAACATTAAGTTAAAATTTGGAAACTGTAAAATATTTATGGATACGAATGATGATAATGAAAGAGAATTTAATATATAGTGATTAAATATTTTGAGGTGCATTTTGAAGTGAATTTTTTGTATACAAAGTGTATTTTCATGTAAAAAGTGAATGGAATTGTATTAGATGAAATGTTAGGGTCATATATTATAAATTATTGATACAGTTTTTCTTTACTCTTAGATACGATGTATGCATATGTGTTTAAATCTGTTCAGTGTCATCAGTGATACATAATTATTGGGATGATATTGGCAGCATTTGTTTGCATATATACGAGCTGACCATGATGTCTTGGGAAGTTTTTTTTTTGGGGGGGGGGGGAGCGTACCCTTTTAGAGTTGTCCCCAACGATCAAGTCTGGTGACTGAGACAGTCACCAGCATAACTCCTTTGGGAGGGGGAGATGTAAAGCTATGAGGGGAGGTAACTAAAGCATTTTTTTTATTTCAGCTAACTCGCAATTATTGTGTTTAAGTGAAGATTTAGCAGATGATTACACTCCTGCTTGTCTGTAATATTTGAATTTCTTAGCTTCGCGTGTTTGCTATACTTAGGAGGATTTAACGGTGTTCCAATACCCGATTTTTAATGTATGGTAGAAGATTTAGATTTCACATATTTTGATTGTTGTTAGGGGAATAAACAGAAGTTGTAACTATATTCTGTGAAAGAGCAGAATTTAATTGAATTTTTTCTTTAACCGTTTTAGAAGTTAAGCAAGACAGGAGTAATATTAACCAGTTTTTTGTAGAGGTTTGTAGTAGGTTTTGTAGAGGTATGCAACTTTTGAAGTTTGTATCAGAATGTGATACTAGGTAGTCCGATAATGCTAGTATGCAGTTAACTGTCATAGCCATTGGTGTGCAATTACACTAGGTAGCTTTACACTTTTGTTAGGTGGAATGGAAAGAGGTACCCTTGGTTGTGATGAAAAATTGAGTTGAAGTGAGATTTACATAAGCACACTTTTACTTTATTTTATGTTCAATGATGTGTAAATGACATGAAACATGTCCTATTATTCTATATTTGCTCGTTAAAATATGTTAGGTCAAATTTTGACTCCCTTTGGGAGGAGTTGTGATTGTCCACCCATTCACTTTTACTTTTCCTTAACCAGTTTTAATTTATTTACGTTATATTTATCATTTTGGGTATATTTATTTCATTTTTTGTACATTGCAATTCTCGTTTCCGAGCCATAGGAGTTGAGCATGCACAACGCCAACCTTTGATTGTCAGCCGCTAATGCTCACGTGCAAGACACGACTCCTCATGTCATAGCTAGCACAATCATTAGATTATTCAAATATTTTCCTGGCATGCAACAGACACGTCCCTGATTTGTATTCAGCATGTATACTAAGTGATGTTAGGTCACATGTTAGAGTTAGATGTTAGGAGTTAGAGAAGTAGAGTGTAGTGGAGAGAATGCTGTTAGTGGATGTAGGAGTTAGTAGAGACGTAGTATTGTGAAGCATAGTCAGTTAGAATGAGATTTGTGAGTAGTAGATTTGGGTTGTTTTACCTCTGAGCGGCACTTTTTTTGCACACCATGGGCTAAATGGCCAGGTCACATGGACCCCGAAGGCTCAAGAAAAGGTTGGGGGAGGGGACCCACTGGAACAGCTGTTAGGGGACAGATGGCAGCTTCCCATCAAGGCCATCCAGCGTGTTCTTTAATGTGCCATGACTTAACATCCCATAATGCTGAAATTCTAAAAGCCACGGCTTAACATCCCATCCGACAGACGGCAGCCTTTCCAAGCCCATCGGTGTTATGAGTAGTAGAGATGTAGGAATTAGATTGTTAGGAGTTGTTAGTAGAGATATAGATAGATGCAAGTGTTAGTACTCAAAACTATTGAATATGGCGAGTTTTTGAATTTTTTGGAAATAAACTTTGTTTTAGAAACATTTGAATTTTTGCTATTTTTCTCTTGAGCAACATAAATTGATTTTTTGATTAGATTTAAACTTTAATTAAACTTGACAATCCTTTTTGAATTCTTACTCGATAAGTAATGATAGAGAAATACCTAACGAACCCTATTTCAACTTTATTTGGCAAGTAAAACTGCTTGGCGCATGACAAAGCTATCCGGAATTTTGAATTTGGATCAGACAAATGGTCCAACTTGAAAAGTTAATAATCTTTGGAGCATTACAACATGTGAGCCTTCTACTGTAACAGGAAAAAACTACAGAGATGAGACATGGTGGGAGGAGACGAGTCATAAGACACAGATAGAACTAAGTTCATTATTTCAATGGTGATTACAGAATCGTTGTGAATGACAACAAGGAAAGGCTGCCACCTTTCAAGGTAACTTCCATCTCATCATCTGTTGTCACTTTGTGGGTACCATATTGGATCATGGGCATGTCACATTCACATTAGGACTTCATGAATGCTGCCTATGAACTCTGGTGAATTAAAAATTTTCAGCCAGCCTACTGAATACTCAACCACACCAAGTGGCAACATCCCAAGAAACAGCTGCAATATATGCCTCTAGCAAGTTATTTGTGTGCTCCTGCCCCCTTCATTTATTTTCACCCCGGCTGCCCTGGAGTAGGTATGTCATCCCTATATACTTGCAATACATGTTCACTATTTGTCTACAGCCTCCACTTGGTGCCATTTTCGAAATGGGCAGTCATGCTTTTCCCACACCATTTCGCCCTACTGACTGGTTCCTGTGAAAATGCATCAAAGGGGACCCACTGGACAACAAGAAGTCTGGAAAGTTCCTCACCCACAATTTTGCTCTTCGTCCCTATCATGTGTATCATGCCACTGCCAGGTGCACATGAGGCAATGATGAAAACCAATCAAACAGTGACAAGCACTCATCAGATTTTCTGCCAGGCATTCCACCTCCACCAATGAGGATGAACAAGAAATCTGAAAGTGAGAGTGTGAAGTCTATCTCTTCTAGTTACTGATGCCGAAAAGTAAGGTGTGTGTCACCCTCTCAGTGATAGAGTTCCTTCAAGGTGCTGCTTCCATTCTGATCATGCGTACTTCCTTTCTACTAGTTTCAGCCTTGATGTCACAGTCAAGTCAGAGTCTGTGAAATGAAATGTGGCATGTGTTAGGTGGCCAGGCTAAGCTTAACAGAAGAAAGAGAAGCATCCATTAAATCAGATTGGCAGATGGAATCAGGTCAGGACCAAGATTTTTATGCCCTCTCTTTGCAGTCTCTTCCCAAACGTTTTGTTCACATAAAGATGCACAAGTACTGTCTTCAAATGAATTGCCAACTTTTTCTGCTACCTTTTTGTAATTAGCGGTGCCATTTCCAGGCTATATCTTAGCCCCTGAGTGGATATACTTGTAGGAATGAATGTGAGCCCCAAGGAGGCCATTAACTCTCTTCCAGTGTCCACGTCATCTATGTATGTTCACAGAATCTGAAATGAAGGGTCAAGGACGTACGTATACGTTTTTAGTACAACAAAAAAAAATCTATTTTTTAAAAATTGCTATTGTGATTTATATATATATATATCTTATAAAAATATACAATTCAGACTTGAAAAATAATAGTTTGTTTTTTAATTTGATGCACATTTTATTGAATTAAAATATAAATAATTTTATAAAGCCACCTGATTGCGATTTCTTAGAAGCACTAAACAATATTGCCGATTTACTTGTTAACATTCCTATTTGCTGAAGCAACCTTCTGATTTAAGCTCACAAGTTTGATTTGAACTATTATCAACTAATTCTTCCTTAAATTTTCGAAAATATCCTAAAAATCAGTAAAAAAATCTATTTTTAAAAACGGTAGATTTTGGAAGTAATTACAAAGTACGTACCACCATTTGTTTTTCCATTTCACACTCTTTTCTGTCAAACTTATTTCAGTATTCCCAAAATTATTTTTATCATTTTTCCCAACATTCTATGCATTTTTCCTGCTCTCAAAATCGAAACTGGAACACATCCTTCTTAGAAATTCTGGGTGCAGCTGCATTTAATTTAGTTATGCTTCACTGAGGCAAACAAGAGGCAGATGGCCGACACAAGCTATCTCTGTTTCTGTACTAAAAGTGCTTTTTACAGTTTTGGCCCAGCATATTGGATACCCTTTGTAAAGTTAGTATCTACTTTTTGCATTTAAACCTTAGTTTTTATTTCAGTAGATTTATTTTCAGAAATTAGAGATCTTTTGGCAGATCAATAAGTATTGATTTTTTTCATAGTTATGCTATATCATATGGCCAGCCTACAACTTGCTGTGGATATTTTAACATCACACCTTTTACTATGGCATATAAACTGACAGGCTTCTGTCAGACCTCTGTGGTTGGTTGGTTGTTTTGGGTTTTATGGCGCATTGGCAACTGGGCCATAATGCGCCAAACAAAAGACAACATAAAAGATAAAAGACGTGCAACCCGCAACCAAATTTAAAAACAAATGAGCTAATTGTAAAAAAGTAAAACAACAAAGAACAAGTGTAAAAATACAAAGTAAAACAATAGAATATCAGGTGTAAGTGACCTGGAAAATATATACAATGTATAAGGTGGTAAAATCAAAATCCAGTAAAATATCCACGTCAAAAATATAAGTTAAATCAATCCCGGGTGTAAAAGACCTGGGCTATACAAAATATTAGGTAAAATCAAAATCTATTAAAATAACCACAATATTTTAAAAAGGAAAAAACTGAGGGTAAAAAGCTATGATCGGTTAAAAGATGTCCGAGTGTAAGAGGCTCGGACGCAAAATCATGAAAGGTAAAATACAATTTTCGTTCATTATTAAAAGCTTCGCATTCGACTAAAATGTGTTTGATTGTTAAAATGGTGTCACAAAACTCGCACTTGGGTTCGTCGTTCGCCCGTAAAAGAAATGAATGTGTAATAAACGAATGACCCAAGCGGAGCCGAGCAAGTACAACTTCCTCCTTGCGATTCCTGCGGTAACAAGACTGCCATGGTTTGACGATAGGTTTGATCTCAAAGAGCTTGTTTGTAAGCTGTTCTGACCAAGATCTCTGCCACTGTGCCCGGAGCTCGGTGGTAAAACGCTACCGGAAATCCAGATAGGGAACCGGCAACGGAGAGCGGGATAGGGGCGTGACCGACTTGGCAGCAGCATCTGCCAAGTCATTGCCCCTAATCCCGACGTGACCGGGCACCCAACAGAAATGGATGGTGGTGGTGGCTGCCAGACGATGTAGTTGCTGGCGGATCTTAGGAAGAACAGGGTGAGGCCGATGCCTCACCGAGATCAAAGCCTGTAGCGAGCTAAGCGAGTCGGTGTAAAGCACACACCGACGATGATGCTTAGTCGCTACGTGGTCCAAGGCGAGGCTGATAGCGTGCAACTCTGCAGTAAAGATGGAACACTGCAGTGGGATCTGGTCTGCAATGATTACATCACAGCAGACCATGGCCGATCCCACTGAAGTGCCGGACTTCGAGCCATCTGTAAAGACAGGCAAGAAGTCCGGGTACTCAGCACGATGGCTGGCAAAGAGTTGCCGGTACACACAGTCGGGTGTAAAGGCCTTCCCCGTCCTGCACAGGGAAAAATCGCAGGTAGGGGAAACAGCGAGCCATGGTGGAAGTGGCTCAGCTGTCGACTATGCAACGCTATCAAGACTGGTGTTGATGTCTCTGAGGTAGCCTCGGACTCACAAACCAAAAGGACGAATGGCAGTCGGCCGATTATTGTAAAGCATTTCCCACTTCGGACTGAAAATGCAGTCCCAAGTGGGATGGCCAGGCAGGGATCGCAATTTAGAAGCATATTGTAGGGACAACTGCTGACGGCGAAGAGATAAAGATGGTTCGTCGGTCTCAACATAAAGACTCTGGACTGGTGAAGTGCGGAAGGCTCCCGTGCAAACACGGAGAGCCTGATGATGGAGGGGGTCCAGCACCTTCACCACCGAATCCCGGGCCGAGTCATACACCTGGGATCCATAGTCCAGTTTCGATCGGACAAGTGCACGGTACAGGCAGAGCAAAGAACATCGGTCCGCCCCCCAAGAAAGGGAGGAGAGGACCTTGACGATGTTCAATGCCCGCGTGCACTTGGACCTGAGATGACGTATGTGTGGTAAAAAGGTCAATTTCCGATCGAATATGAGACCGAGAAACTTGGTCTCCGCCACAACTGGAATGATGTTACCCCCGAGCCGCAGCTCGGGATCCAAATGAAGATTACGCTTGTGGCAAAAGTGCACACAAGCGGTGTTCTGTGGAGAGAACCGAAACCCGTTTGCCTTCGCCCAAACAGAAAGATTGTTCAGGGCAATTTGCAGTTGTCTTTCAATGACCCTCATGCTGGAAGATGAGCAAAAGATGCTAAAGTCATCAACATAGAGGGCATTGCCTACTGATGGAGGAAGTTGTCTAGTTATGGAATTAATCTTGACAGCGAAAAGCGTAACACTCAGAACGCAGCCTTGTGGCACCCCCTGTTCTTGGGGGTACGGCCGCGACAGTGTGTTACCGACATGGACACGAAAAGAGCGTGTCGATAAGAAGTTGGAGATTAAGATTGGCATGTGACCTCTCAAGCCGAAGCTGTGGAGGTCACGAAGAATGCCGAATCTCCAAGCCGTGTCGTACGCTTTTTCGATGTCGAAGAAAATTGACACCAGGTGCTCTCTACGTAAAAAAGAATTTCTGATAGCCGATTCGAGGCGTATCAGATGGTCAAGAGTTGACCGTTGCCTGCGAAAGCCACACTGGGTGTTGGAAAGAAGGTTGTGGTGTTCTAAATACCAGATGAGTCTGGCATTTACCATTCTTTCCAACACCTTGCACACGCAGCTCGTCAATGCGATGGGACAAAAATTAGAAGGAATCTTGGGATCTTTCCCTGGCTTGGGGAAGGCCAAGACGATGGCCTCCCGCCAGGAGTCCGGAAACTGCTCCTCGAGAAAAATGCGATTGAAGAGATGGAGCAGCCGATCCTTACTCGATGGTGAAAGATGTTGGAGCATGGCATAATGGACATTGTCCGGCCCTACAGCAGAGGCACAAGAAGAGTGCAGAGCAAGGCGAAGCTCCTCCGCTGTGAATGGCCTGTTGTAAGGCTCCAGGCCATTCGAGTGGAAAGACAGCGGAGAGCATTCCGCCCTGCCCTTCTGGGCCAGAAACTCGGGGGAGTAAGAAGAAGAGATGGAGGAGAACGACTCCCCCAGAGTGTCGGCAATTGCTTTGGGATCAGCAATTGCCTGTCCATTGTGCTCCAGGATCGATAACGAGTGGGACGTGTAGTTCCCACTCATCTTCCGGACTTTATCCCACACGACCTTGGAACTAGTCGTGCGGGTTATGGATGACGTATACTTGATCCAAGATTCCTTCTGGCTCTGGCGTCAGACGAAACGAGCTTTTGCCCTGGCGCGTTTGAAGTTCTCGAGGTTGAGGGTTGTCGGATATCTCCGAAACACCCCCCCAAGCCTTGTTCTGAGCCTTACGAGCTGCGGTGCAATCTGGATTCCACCACGGTTTCGGAAAGCGAGGAAACCGTGTAGAAGTTTGAGGAATTGTTGATGCAGCTGCATCTACGATACAGTCCGTTATCTCCACTACTGCCACATTGATTGGCTCCTGGCTGACGGAGTGGTCATCGAGCTCAGAGAGCAGCTCGAAACCACCCCAGTCAGCCCGATCCAGCCTCCACCGTGAAACGCGTGAAGGGCTGCAAGGCCCCCCACGGGAGATGGTGCACACCATGGGGAGGTGATCGCTTCCGTAAGGGTTGTCCTCGACCTCCCATGTAAAGAGTGGAAGAATCGAGGAGGAGCAGATGGTGAGGTCAATGGCAGTGAAAGTGCGGGTTGGGGAGTGAAAGTAAGTACTGACACCGGTGTTCAACAGGGAGAGAGAAGGATCCAGGAGCCACTGCTCTAGGACGCCACCCCTCCCGTTGGTGTCAGCACTGCCCCAAAGTGGACTGTGTCCGTTGAGGTCCCCCATAATGAGGAAGGGGGACGGCAGCTGCGAGACGAGATCATCAAGGTCTTCCTGGAAGATGATGCTCCCAGGTGGAAGATATACAGAGCAAACAGTCAGCGAGAACCCCACGAAGAGACAGATGGCTACCGCCTCCAAGTTGGTGATGAGGGGTACGACCTGGAATGGAGAATGGTTGCTCACGAGGATGGCGACACCCCCGCGAGCTGGACCATCTCCATCCCGGTCCCGGCGAACCAGTGAGAAGTGCCGGATCGTGGGATCTGTGACTGGCTGCAAGTATGTCTCCTGCAGGCACACACAGATGGGCTGGTGTGCCTGAAGGAGGGCCTTGATGTCGTCTAGATTCCTCTGGAATCCACGACAATTCCATTGTAGGAGTGTGGCCATCTCAGGACTTAGAAGAGTGGGCGGACGACAAATTTCTATTCAGCTTAACCGCCGCAGAGGACAGTTTACTGAATAGGGGGCGGTCGGTATCCATGTCCTCGGAATCGTCCGAGGGGCATGGATCGGTGACTGCCCTTTGAGGAGGAGTGATGAGTTTCTTTTTAGGCCCCGGTGGGGGCCCCTTCGGTTTGGAAGGTCTTGCTGTCTGAGGACGGGAAGGAGGAGGCCTTCCGGTGGAGGTGGAAGGCTGAGCTGCAGGAATGGAAACCGGGGTTGATGTCGAAGTCGACACCACCCTCGGTCTCGCCTGCGTGAGGAGGTACTTCGCAGCTGGCGAGAAAGACTCAGTAGGTGGTACACTGATGTCAGTCTGCACCGCAACCGAAGTCATTGGAACGATGGGCTTTCCAATGACTGCACTGGCATAGGAAACCTTGCCAGGTGGGGCGGGCAGTGCAGCAAGCTTTCTCACTTCAGGATACGAGATGTTGTTGATGACTTTGAGGCGTTGTACCTCCTTTTCCTCCTTCCACTTCGGACAGTCGCGGGAGTACGCCGGATGTTCGCCACTGCAGTTCACACAGCATGCCTTTTCTGCTGTGCAGTTAGGATCGAGATGATCCTTACTGCCACAGCGAGCACAGGTGGGCTTGCCCCTGCATGCTGTGCGGGCATGACCGTATATCTGACACTGAAAACAGCGCAGAGGGTTCGGTATATACGGCCTTACCTCACAATGTAAATAACCTGCCTTGATGGAAGAAGGCAGGCGTGGTGTGTTGAATGTAACAATTAACACCCGGGTGGGTGTTAATTTCCAATCACGGCGTGTCGAAACCCGGTGGACCGCTGTTACTCCTTGAGGTGTGAGCTCCGAGAGGATTTCCTCCTCAGTGACTTTGAGGAGGCCCCACTCGGTGATCACACCCCGAGAGGAATTCAAAGTTTTATGGGGAGTGACTTCGACAGCCACCCCACCAATTTCTTTGACTTTCAGGAGCAGTTCAGAGTGTTTAGAACAAGCGGTCTCAACTTGCAAGTCGCCAGATCATAAGCGCTTGACGGATTTCGGCTCTCCCGCAAGACCTTTCAAACCTTTATTTACAAAAAATGGGGACATGTCCCCAAGTACCTGATCACCCGTGGAGTGGATGATCAGGAACTTTGGGAACGAAGACACAGACACAGAAGACGACGGCAGAGATAACAGTGACAACGAGGAAGATGGGGGCTCATGTCGAGCCCTCTTGTTGGCGGCGATCGCATTAATTTCATCATTCTCTCTCATGGTTGTTTTTGTGTGGTTCAGTGCCCGCTGTCCCCACCCTCCACGGAGCCCAACAAGGGGACGCCCAGTCGGGCGCCAGTGCTACGCAGGCACTATACCCACACAGACAGTAAGCCAAGCCCTCACAAAGAAATATAAAGAAAATAAAAAGAGAAATGTGCAGAACAAAACATTCTACACAAATCAAACAAAGCGTAAAATAATAAAAATTATGAATGGCCAAACTGGCCTCACAAAGAAAGGATAACTACAAAAGGAAAATAATTTGTGAGGAAACTTGTAAACCTGTACCCGGACAGTGGGCAAGGTTACTCACCGCTCTGCACGGTTGACCCTAGCAGGACCTGCCCACCAGCCGATTGCTCCTGGGGGGGCCACCCCAGGAGCTCCCGTTTACCGGAAGCAGAGGCCAAAGCAGTGTATAGCAGAGGCCCCGGAATCCGCTGCCCAGCCCCGCGACAGACAGGCTCCCCAATGGCAAGACGGCCAATGGGGACCACGCCAGTCATGAGCTGAGGAGAGAAGACGGGGACCCCCGAGCAACTACCAGGATCCTCCTTTCCCAGGACACGGGTCTCCGCGCACGGCAAACACGCGGGCGAGCGTTTAGGACCCTGCGAAGGTAACCGAGCCAGCGGAACCTTCACAGGGTGGTCCTCACCACGGACAGGCTCTCAATCGAGGGGTCAGACCTCTGTGGCAAGCAGCTGCTTGAGGGGGTATTTATTTATTATTAGGCTATATGTTAATTTTTATTTTATTATTTATTACTTTTCAAGTAAAACTTTGATATAGTATCATTTTTCTGAAAATAAACGAGGTCTTGGAAATGGAAGCAAATTCATTTTTGTAGATTTATTTCCGTTAGTTAGAAATCTGTCAACCAGCTGATTTATCAATCTTTCCAAGTTATGCTAGTTCGGAGGCCGACTTAAAAGTGGTTGCGACTTAAAAGTTGTTGCGGATATTTTAACATCCCATTAGGTTATATGTAATTTTTCTTTTATTATTTCTTGTGTTTCAGCAAAAAACTGAGCTTGTACAGTTTTCTGAAAATGAATGTCTTCGATACAGAAGCAAAGTACACTTCCTTGCTATGCAAATCAGCCATCACGTGGGAAGGCAATTTCGGGAAGGCTTCCCCCTCTGTTAAACTCGCTGTGAATGTTTCACCTCCTCTCCCCCCCCCTAGAAGAATAATTTTTTTTAAATTACAGGTTTTTAAATTTATATTGAATGATTTTAAAGGCAATCCCCCCTCCCCCCAATACCTTGGCTGTGCCATACAGACAATATAAACCTTTTTGCTTTGGTGTGCAAGTTTTTCTACACTAAGCCAAGATCCCCAAACTTCAACACCCAATGAAAAAATTCATAATGTTTAGTAAAAAAAGCAGACAAGATTTTATTTTTTATTTCACATAACCAAATCTTCAAGATTCAAGGATTTTCTGAACGACTCTTTTGCCTAACCTCATCATTAGTTACAAAGTTGAACCACCTAATGCCCAAGATACTGCATAAGCATCTAGAATCAAAAGTATCTAGTTTCCTGTTATGTTTACAAAGTGTCCGTCCAAATTTCGCTACCATAACTAACCCTAGAAAGAACCAAACTATTGTAGTCTAATTTTAGTCTTTAGATGTATACGCCTATTTCTCCACATTCCCCATAAATTCTTAAAAGTCCCAGCAGCAATCCCTATTCGTCTGTTAATCTCATGCCGCACATCACCATTATCTGTTACATAGCTCCCAAGATAATTAAACTGTGACACCTGCTTAAGACTGCAACCATTCAGATTAACTGAATCACAGCCTGCCTGACCAATTTTCATCACTTTAGTTTTCTCTCTGTTTATAACCAAAGTTACCAGCAGTTTCATCAACAGCCCTAATGAAAGAGTTCATCTCATCAACATCATTTGCCAAAAGGGCTAAATCATCAGCATAATCTAGGTCAGAAATTTTCCTATCTCCAGCCCATTTAAGGCCAAAATCTATCCCTTGAAGTGAATTTCGCATAACATAATCAATAACCAAAGAGAAAAGGAGACAAAATGTACCCTTGTCAAACACCAGAAGTAATGCTAAACCAATTGCTACAAGCCTTACCAACTCTCACACGACTCAGTGTTATTACAGACAGCTTTCATTATGTTAACTAACTTGTCTGGTATACCATATGATATCACAATCAACCATAAATTATGACGATATACAGAGTCGAAAGTCTTTTTGAAATCAACAAAGTTAGCAACCAAAGTTTTCTGAAACTCTGAACATTTCTCAAGAATCTGCCTAAGTGAAAATATTTGATCCACACATCCCCTACCACTTCTCATCACACAGTTGTTCATCAACTAAATTCTTAATTCTATAAAGCACATTACCTGGAACAGAAAGTAGGCTGATACCCCTATACTTATCACCAGAACGGCAATCACCTTTTTTAAAAAATTGGGACAATGATAGCTCTGGTAAAATCCTTAGGAACCATGCCTTTATCATAAAAGATATTCAAAATTTCAGTCATCCAAGTAGTAACCAAAATATACCCAGCTCTAAGCATTTCCATAGTAATTTCATCTTTCCCTGGGGATTTATGATGTTCAAGTTTAGAAATAGCCAAAATAACTTCACATTGTGTTATAGGGCCAACATTATGGGCAGTAATGCATCTATCATCATTACAAACAATGGGAGTAGAACTAACCACGCTGTTTAGAACATCACTGAAATGCTCAGCTTACTTACCAATGACAAAACCCTCACCTTAACTTGAAGGTTAAACTAAACAATCTTACCTTGTTTAACCTTCAATCCCTGTATTACCTGTCCGTTTCTACCACACAAAACATTAACTATCTGGTACATCTCACTGCTTTTGGTTGTCTAACTGTTTCCTCTGCTTTGTCAGTCAAACCAAAGATTCTTAGCAGCTAACTAATCTTTTACCCATTTATTAAGCTCTCTGTAATGCTTTCTATAAGGACTAGTAGAGTATTGATTAAGGACATTCCTGCAGTTCTTTCTTTCTGAAATAAACTCAAGTGTCTTATCACTAATTCTTCCTCTTCTGCTCCTTTTTCCTAAAAAGAATACTGTTAGTTTCCCAAAGAGCCTGTTTAAAATGGCCCCATTCTTCATCAACTTCAATAGTAAGCACACCATGACTGTCATAATGACTAAGTAACCTATCATGGTAAGCTTTAGCTATAACTGGGTCTTTCAGAGCTTCAGTATTAAAGGTAAATTTTTTAACTTTAGCACAACACTTTTAACAAGGTAATGGTCAGATCCAATTTCAGCTCCCCTATATGTCCTGGTATTCCTAACAGAACTAGCCCATTTGATGTTAATATATAATCAAATCATTCTTATGCAGCCCATCAGGTGAAACCCATGTGTACTTATGTATCTCGCGGTGTTTGTAATAAGTGTTAGTTATTTTGAAACCATTGAGTTTACTTACCTGTAGGAGATGTTGCCCATTGCCATTGCAGCTACCAATACCAAAAGGGCATATCACCCCTCCCCAAAGGTCAGTCAGTACTAACTTTGACATTGAAGTCACCTAGAACAAGCGTAATATTTCGTTTCTTGACAGAATTCAAAATATTCTGAAGTTGTCCGTAAAACCTATCCTTCTCATCGGCATCTTCAGTTGAATGTCATATGCTGTTATGCCCCAAATCTTTAATGCTTATTTGAAATTTTGCTGTAAGAAACCTTTTATTAATGCACTCATATCCTAGAAGAGCACCACTAGCATGTCTGCTGAGCAGCAGACCCATGCCTTGGTGATGCTTATTATCTTCCCTCCCCGAAAAGAGAAATTTAAGATTACTTTTAAGAATCTGACCTTTATCTGTCCATCTGGTCTCTTTCAAGCCAAGAATATCTGAATTATAATGGTGAAATTCTTATGTGAGGACATCAAGAGAATAAGTTCTGTGCAAAGTCCTCACATTCCAACTACCTGTGGAGAGAAAATGGTTAGTGGGATGTTTAAAGGAACTATGTTTATTGAAAGAGGGAATGCAGACAATATCAAACAGTCCCCTAATCACAGGAATGGGGCAAAGACCTGTTTCCCCACCACTAAAGGCTGAAGCCATCTACACTGAAAGACTTCCTCCAATGTAGAATTTGACAATGCCAGTAGAAGCAAAGAGTTCAGGTTCATGCACCAGCTAATAAACATATCCTGTGAATCTATTCACTTGGGGCTGTCAACCCAGAAAACATACAGAAAACACAGCGAAAGATTTTCCCTCCACAGAAGCCCACCAGTGCTGCAATTTCAGGATCCACAATCAAGCTCAGAGCCATAATTCTGTTCAGGTTGGTATATATGGTCAGCACCAGGACCCTGTGTGGTTGACCACTCCTCAGCAGGGTAGACAAAAAAGTAGCCATAGTTGTCCAGATCAGTAGGCCACACTAATCTGGCAGCCCTTCTTTTCTGTTCACTTCCAAAAGAGTATCTTTTGAAAGGTACTAACACAGCCTGCACCACAAGAAGGTGGGGTCGGACATTAGGTGCTAGACCTGGCCGGTTCTATGCATCATCACAGGGGATTGGTGAATAGCTCTCCTTCCAGTGACTACCTAGCTACCATTTACAGATACTCTAAAAAAGTCCTATTAAAACTTAGTCTTTTTTGTTAAAATTTTATATTCAGAAAATCCAGAATTAAATGCTAATTAATTTGGCATATAACATGTCATAATTCCTTTTGTTAGTTTATTGGCAAAAAAGTTTTAAAGTCAAAGTTTTTTGGCTGAGCATAGGGAGAAAATAGCTTGGCCTCTGGATGGAAACTAGTTTTTCAGGCTGGAAACTGGAAGGGTTAAATCAATGCTGCATTATACTCAGGAAAAAATATGTCTATTTGAGTCATTTAATCAATCTTGGAATCAGAGAAGAGAATCTTCAAAAACCACAAGATCACAGTCATTACATAACTGTTCTTTGTCCCAAATTCACAATGCTCCTTTTATTGAGATGTTCCCCTCTTCCCCATTCACCCCTCTCAGCTAAGCAGGGGTATATGACAATATCACAAGTTTGTAAGTAACAAATCTAATGAATACTTACATGATGCATCGAATGATTTACATTTTCCATCATCAGATAACATGTTCAACTTGTAAAATTGAAGAGCAGTTCCTGGTCTCAAGCACAAATTAGCTCCCCCAACAATGGCAGCTTCACATTCGTTGTTTCTTATAGCATTCACAGCCTCATATAATGCTAATGCTCCTGATGAGCATGCTGTGTCAACCAGGAAGCTTGGACCTTGAATGAATTTTTTTTTTTAATAACAAAAATGCTAAATTTAAGAAAAATACTGTGATATAACAAAAATAATTCATTTGAAGTACCATATACCTAATTTTAAAACTTTTTTTATAGGAAATATAAGTTTTTTTACCCAGCAAAAGCAATGTTTAAAATACAATAGAATCCTCAAAAAATTAATTTCAATAATTCTTAGAACTGATATTTATATATTACTAGAATTAAAAACTAGTTTTCCTAATTTAAAATAAAATAGTTACCTTTTTATCAACTTTATTACTGATTACAGTTAATTATTAGCACTACTTAGAAGTTTAAATGTACAGAAGTGATGAAGTCATCCTAATATTTTAAATTCTTTATTACTCTTTAAGAAACATTTTTAATTAAAATTTTTTTATTAAAGCCATCCTATAAGGCCTACTAGGCCAATGATCTACTTTTTCATTTGAAACAAAGTAAAAAGCTAGAAGCATATACTAATGTGTAATCATGATGCAAGGTGCTTTGATCATTCCATTTCAGCAGTTTTAAACTAAAGAGCATTCAATAATGAGGACATTATTTGCAAGAAATCCACAGAAAAGATTGCCACATTCTGATCATCATATATATAAATACAAGTCTCTGAAAAAAAAAAAAAAAGCTGCTTGGGGGGGGGGGGCATTTCTATATAAATAAGCTAATAATCTTAATATTAAAAAGCTATCAGGCCCTAATTAGCACATCTGCTTATTTATGCACTGGCTACTGTCCTCAGATAAGTTGTATATGAAAAGCTCTACAATTTCTCTGTCCATGATATTTACACTTATTTTTTTAACTTAGTATTCAGGTAGGAATAAAGCAAAACTTATATGAAAGTTAAACATTCAAAATTCTACTTTTATTAAGTTACAAATTGCAAGATAAAAATATTTTAAATATTAAAACCTTAATTCACTTGGCCAGAGTGAGTTCAGTTTCAGAAACCCACTAATGTAAGGCTTAAATGTTTTGTATCATACAAATTTCTTTATAGTAATATAAATTTCAAAAGATGAATCACCTTTAAAGTCAAAAGTGTAAGAAATACGATTCGCAAACATTGCACGACAACAGCCTGTCATTGCATATCCATTAATCTTTTTGGGATCATATGTAAAGAACTCATCACTTTCAGATGAACAGTTGCCAATAAATACACCTATAGATTTTCCTCTCAGTTCTTCTGGGTCATAACCTAGAAATACAGAAAGGAAATCAACTATACAACACTTAATTTAGATATTAACATTTTGAAAATTACTAAACAAATGCACAATAATGTTAACACAAAATGGAGAGGTTTCAAATTACACCACTGATTTACAGTAGTTATTTCTGATGCAACACAATAATTGTGTCCTAGAAGAACTTCATATTACAAGAAAATCACATTATAGTAACCACTGATTCAATAGGATTAAGTTAGGAGTGGATGGTTTGAGGATACCATACAATTGACTTTTTTATACCAATACTTTTTGTGTTCCTTTGTTAATATTCATAAGTAATGATATGTCATTAAGTGATGGTGTCTGGCATGGCAAATCAGAAAATGTATTTAGATCACTACAGCTACTATATTGGTCACTGCAAAACTATATTGGTGACCAAATTAAAAGATAATGGGCAAAAGTGTACATAATTCAAGATGATTTTTCGAAAACACAATTAGACATTACATTGAAACGTAACACAGAGCTACCAACCTTTCACTATGAAAATTAGAATTTGGAAGAATAAAACAAGTCCGAGGAAATCTGAGTAAGGCAGATCTGTGGTTTATGGTACTTAGGCAACTTTTTTTAAAAGAAAGCAACGATATGTTGCATCTTGATGGAATACTCGACTTCCAGACTCCTAATGGCGACTGGTGGTGATGAAAAAATTAATTTTTTCCAGAATTATATCAAGTTTCTTAAAATTACTTCCACAAAAAAAAGCCCACTAAATATGAGGTATATTTCAATATCACATTAGAAAGAATATTCAACTTCTTGGAAAGTTCTACAAATAATAATCTAAACAATCATATTACTAGCAGTGAAAAGGTTGTACAGTGAGGATATGCTGAGTAAAGAATATAATGATAAACATTTACTCCTAAGCATAAAATTTTGTTTCAGCAAATAAAAGAAAAATAATAGTAAAAATAATAAACTGCACATATCATTATATGACAAATATCAGTCAGTACCATCCAAGGCTACTTGTTTCAACAGCCTATTATCAGTAACAAACGAGAATTCAGGAGATATATAAACATGTATCACTATTACACTGTAAAGTCCTCCTTTTAGCAAATGTTGCTGTCCATGCAAATGAAAGTTCTGCTGTTCAATTTCCACTGGAATCATCATTAGAAAAAGCCAAATTAATATTCATAAAATTATTATTCAGAGTGATACTTGTGTTTTAGGCGATCCGCTTGCTCCATCCACACTTCCAGCAGTTATTTTTACTGGTGTTGACTTGTGTCTGGCGTTTTGCTGATTGCCCATCACATAAGGGAATTATTTTCCTTCACTATGCAGACTAATTCCATGAACGTTGATACTATTATCAATGTGTTTCAAAGCTATAGCTTCATTTTTAAGAGACTACTCTCATCCTGTGCAAACGGAGGTTATATACTAGGGGTGAAGAGGTGAGGTTTTCAGGCTTTTCTTGTTGTGGTTGAGATGTTTTGGTTGGCACCCTCACTGCTGTTGCAGGGCTGGGTTTTCTTGTGCTCTTGCAATAGTGTTGTACTTGAATTTTTTTTTTCTTTTCGTCTATGATGAACTGGTCACTTGCAGAACCTAAAAATCATGGCCACTTGCCAGACTATACAGCAACAATGCTACCTACCTATGTATCCTGTAATCCCACATGTTTGTAAAAGCCAAGTTACATAAGCCTGATATCCCCCCCTTGAGACCAATGATGGATAAATGCAATGGTCCTACCATCAACCTTGAAAGAACAATATTTACATTCTTACAAAAATGTATTATTCTCCTACAGATTATACCATCAACAACCCCTTAAAGTGAGAGAAGCATTAGCTGTTTAGGAGTTGATCCCAAGTACAAAATGGCATCACTGGATATAAAAGCACTATACCCCAATACACCTCTACAAGCAGTGGCAGATTGGGCCACCAGGACACCAGGCAATATCCCAGTGGGCCGGTCCATTTGGGCTGCTTGACACAACATGGTGTTCGGGGTATGAAAACTTCTCGTATGTTTTTTGCTTATTAATACGTTACCATTTCCTTTTTATCTTCATAAAATATTTGCACAATTTAAGTCTTCTTTCAACAACAAGAAATGCATCCCAGAGTTTGCCTCTAAGTACCATTTAGAAATCGTCCTCTTAGTAATAATGTTCAGGGATATGGAGACATGATGCCATAAAGCAGCTGCAAAGGAGAAAAAGCAATAGAATGTTGGAGGGGACATGATAAACACTGCAGAAGAGCAAATACAGCAGTCTCAATAGGTTGAAAATAAAGGAACTAAACAGTTAACTTCCATGGATCTGAAATCCCAAATGTTTTACAAATACTCCTCAGAATCATTTAAACATGCGTAGAAGGGTTGGATATATGGAAAATGGACTTAGCATATTGTTTTATGACAGGATATAACCATGAAGCTGTCTGAAGAACACTGATCATTGTTAAAACATGTCCACAGCACTTTCTCACTTGGTTGTCAATAGTGGTTCCATTTAATCTTGAATGACATGGTGATTTTATTAAATGGTAGACTTCAAATTCCCAGAAATTGTTTCTTTGATGAGGTGCATTTTTTCAATAACTAACAGAAGGACAGAAAAAATAACAGATGACTTTCAGTAAATGATTGTTTATGCACATGAGGCTATGGGGTGAAATTGGGAATAGTGTGGGAGACTGCATGGGGATGGTCTTTCTGTAACCCTTCCAGTGGTTTCATCCAGAGGCCAATCTATTTTCTCCGTATGCTCAGCCACATAGTTAAAAAAATTTAACTTTAGAACTTTATTGCCAAATAACTAATGAAAGGAATTATGGCATATTACATGCCAAATTAATCAGCATTTAATTCTGGATTTTCTGAAAATATATTTAACAAAAGAGACAACTAATTTTATTTTAATAGGACTTTTTTTTAGTCAAGTGGTAAAAAAAATGTATCCGTCAATACAAATAAAATTTTATTTTAAAAACACTAATAGACAGAAATGATTATAATGCACATATGAATAGAAAGGCTATTTCTGAATAACAAAAAAAATTAATTTTTTCGTTTCAAGTAAATATTTCTCTCATTTTGTAATTTTTTTTCTGGGTACCATACTTTGAGAAAATTCCAGGCTTTTAGCCAATTGTGCCGAGTCAAATAAACAAGTTAACATTAGTTTTTTAAAAAAATAACCAATCAACTGAAATAGGTAGTGTTATACATCAAATTAAACAATTTAATTACGAATTTTATGAAAATAATATAAATTTACAAGCATATTGATTTTAATATGCCTTTTCCAATGTGATACGGTGGGGGGGAAAATATCACACTATACAATTAATGCTTAATTTTGGAAAACCTGATGAATAAAAATAGTTAAATTATATATTAATCGAAAGGAAATTTCCTCCAAAATAATATTTAACCTGAAACACGATTTTTATTTCTTTTAATGATTCCTTTCAGTAGAGTGTTCTTTAACATGCACAGGATATGGCTCTCCCGCACCAGGGCCACGGCTTAATGTCCCATCCGACAGACAGCAGCCTTTCCAAGCCCATCGGTGTCCCCTACTGACCGTGGGCAGGACAGGGAGTTTTGCAAAGATAAGTCTCAATGTTGACCCATCTGGGACTCAAACCTGGGAACTGCAGATTACGAACCTGGAGCGCTACCGACTAAGCCACCCCCTCCCCCACACACACATGGCACACAACCACTTCTTGTCACTATATGAACCCCCTAGCGCACAGCTATTTGTAGGACATGTTTATTACTGGTGCGCCCTCTGTTGCTGTTGAATGGACGCAAACCTCTTACAGCAGGAGATGACATTTTTTTGTCCAGTGAGCTTATTTCATCAATACCTATCAAACAAAAAGAATTTTCAACATTTCTTTGTAAACAAAAAAGTTCAATGTAAATGGATGGATGAATGACAAAGCAAAACTATTATCTTGTTTTCTTTAAAGATAAAAAAAAATAAATACCCCCTCAAGCAGCTGCTTGCCACAGAGATCTGACAGGAGCCTGTCAGTTTATACACCATAGTAGGTCTGTGAGGAAGGCAGGACCTCCGTAGAAAAACGATACAAGCATCCATGCCTTAACCGGGGCTCGAACCCACATCCATTTGATCAGTAGCTAAGCATGGTAACCACTCAGCCACAGGACAGCTTGGAAATACATACTTTTTTTTTATTAAGAACCTTTCTTGCACTATATAGGCCAAAAATACAGAATAGCGAAAAACGTCCACTGGCCATAAATTTTGAAATAGATCAAACTCCTCTTTATGAGGTCGTTTTTTGTCTTTGTTTTTGAGCAAGTCTTAGTTAGTTTGGGGGATGGGCCAAGTCTCCCAATTTCGATGTTGTAAGATGGTTAAAAACTATGATTAAGATTTAATGAATTTTGGTGTGTAATGGTTTATTTTCACTTTGTTTGTTACTCTATTACATGTACTTTTAACTTATTAGAATTAAATTTTAAAAAAACCAATGCTTGTATTGTTTCACTTTCGCCGTCGCTTATTTTATCCTCTCCTCCCCAAAACCTTTTTTTACTATAAGCCAGTTTTGATTTTTACCCTTTGATGGGTAAAAACGTTTGAGGTATGAACTAACCTGAAGCACAGGTTTTTTAAACTTTTTATGAACTCTATTCGTCCACTGATCATGTTTTATTTAATAAATCCAGTGATTCGATTTTAAGTAAAGCATCGTCCTGAAGTTGGTAAAAAAATCTGAAAACAGTGAATCTAATCTGAATGGAAGAAATTAAATGTAAATTTAAAAATTCCTCTGAAAAATTGAGTGCTATACTCTAGATGAAGTGAATATCATTTTTGCATTTTTAGCTTGTTTTAGAGTTAAACAATTCTGAATTGCAGAAAAAAATTGCACACATAAAATCAAAATCTCCTGAAAGGGGTTATATTCTTGTGTTTTTTTCCACTTAAGCTTCAGTCCTTCTATTATGCGATATGTTTGCTTCATATAGGTCACTTGAAAATGTGGTTTTACTCTGCATTGAAACAGAATGCAAATAATTTCTTGGAAGATTGCTCAAATCTAAAACATGCTAAAAACATAAAAAAATATTTACACAAGCAAAGAAAAAGAAAATGCAATTTTGCTAATTTAACGAATTTTAGTAAAAATGGAATTTAAAGTAATCTTCATTTTCCACCCAAATATTTCATGTAATTTCTTAATTTTTACAATTTGAAAACAAGCCAATTGCCATGTTTCTTTGATCAGTAGTAAAAGTCCCTAGCCATTCAGCCACGAGGAAGAAAAACTATTTGCTCCTAGGGTGAGGTTTATCAGCGAAATTTTAATGCTTTTAAATTCAGGCATTTAAAGTGAAAGTGGGGTCCGAAAAAATGCTTTTTATTTCATTTTCAAAATAAAATATGGATAATATTTTCACTTTGTCATCTGTCTGTTTGTCCATTAGTTTGTAGTCATCCAACATTTTTGTTTTTTAGAGTTAATCAAAAGTTCTTTTTGGGTTGGGGAATATTGATGAAATTTTAAGATTTGTACTTTCCTAATCTCTCAAAAATTTAAACTGCACCCCCCAATGGTGAAAAAAGTTCAAAATTTTCATCGAATATTGAAAACAATGTACTTATGCTACATATTAGAAATTTTGTTGCTGAAATGTGAAGGTTTGCACAGGCAACAATGAGCTGATCACTTACTTGAAAATTTTTAAAGTTCTAGCAGCTCCACCTATGCAAGAAAAACTGGATTTATATGAGCAACCATATATCAAAATAGACACCACCAGTAATTAAGAGATATATCAACCTCAACTCGCATGGAAGTTCATCATAGATAAAAAGAAAAACGAAAAAATTAGCAAATACAACACTAATGCAAGAGCAAAGAAAACCCAGCCCCCACAACTGCAGTGGGTGTGCTAACCAAAATAATGGCTCAACCACAACAAGAAAAGCCTGGACACCAGACCCCTTCACCCCTAGTATATAACCTCAGTTTGCACAGGCCAAGAGCAATACCTTGAAAATTAAGCTATGGCTTTGAAACACGCTGACACCGTAGTTTGTGGAATTAATCTGCAGAGTGAAGAAAGAAAATAACTCCCTTATGCGATGGGCAATCAGCCAACGATCCAACACAAGTGAACGCCAGTAAAAGCAACTGCTGGAAGCGCAAACGGAGCAAGTGGATCACCTAAAACATAACACACTGCATAATAATTTTATGAATTTTAGTCTTATTCTTTTTCTATTGAGGACTCCAGTGGAAATTGAACTTAGAACTTTCATTTGCATGGACATCAACAATTGCAAAAAGAAGGACTTTACAGTGTAATAATGATACATGTTTATATATCTCCTAGTTGTGTAGCACTGTGTTGTATATTTGTGTCTAAAATGAGCAATAATCTCATTGGGGGAGGCTATTCTCCAGTGCATACTGCTAAATAAATTGCCCTTCTGCATTTTAAGAAAACCCCAGAACAAAATTATCAGTCAACCATTCCACCATTTTATCCACCACCCAGAACAAGCCAATCTTATACCAAGCCTAAAAAGCAAAATTGTAAACAATTCACCACCGATCCACAGCATAAAAAAAGCTCCTGAAACTAAATCTCATTACAAATAGCAAGCCTAAATACACAAATTATAATAAACAATGCACCATCTTTCACATTATTAAAAAAACAAACAGAACAAGATAATCTCATCTTGTTAAAGAAGAAATTGTCCCATTTCCTGCTAATACAATTATAGGGAATATGCATTAACTAAATATCATAAATTGTCTGCAACTTTCAGTACTTACCTGAGGAAAAATTTTACCTTTATGCTACATATATTAGAATTAAATCCAAATTGCATTAAAAAACACACAATTAAATGCCATCCCTCCCAGTTAATATATAAATATTAACTATAATATTAACAAATAATGCCCATCCCTTCCAGTTAAATAAACTTACTTTTATTCACCTTAGGTGGTTACAACTAGAAAAAAAAAAAACAGAAGCCATACAAAACACACCATCCAATAAATCGTTTGATATGGTGAAAAACTACTATACTGTACATTATTCTCTTGCATTACTTTATACACATTAAGAACGTTATAAGATAGACAATCTTATATCAAATAAATAACTTAAATCAGTTTAGTTACATTTTTGGCATGTGGTTTTTTGATATTAATGAAATTTAACTTAATTGTTAATAATCAACAATATTTAGTAGACATCAAATGATACACAATATATATTTCAAAAAGCTAACATTTACAATACAGAGAGAATAAAAACAATTATTGCGCCTCTTTGTCCAGTAGTTTTATTCTGCAGTGGCAAGGCAAGCAGCACAGAAAATGGTGCTCACAACAGCCAACTGAACTGCATCCGTACATTTTTTATATTGAATAAAGTTAGCTTAATCGCTAATAATATATTCAATATGTATGCATCATCCCCTGATCAATCGATGTAGTTCAAAAGTTAGCATTACAATACAGTAATAACAAATATTATTGAGACTTTTTTTTAAGTGCTTGGATGTGTGGCAGCTAGTCACAATCCAAGTCAATTGCAACCATATGTTCTTGATATTAATGAAAGTTATTAATAATAAGCTGTTAGGCTAATAGCTAATATGTAAATATCATTCATTGATTAATAATCAACTAATAGCCTCTGAGGGGCATTTTTATGCAGCTGGAAAAAAAAACTTAAAACAATCCAACTACATACCATATGAAATGCAATAGGAAGTAACAATTAATTATAATCAATTATGCAACGATGATTATAATTAATAGTGCCTCAACTCTGGTAAAAGAACAATTTTAATCCCTTATCAACCTATTAGCTCAGCCCAGATAACTAGACATACAGGAGACCTATTCAAGTTGCAATGTCAATCATACCCATATACAGATTAGAAAACTTCTATTATCTATCTCCTTCACTCTGAAGTTTCTGAATCTAAGCAGTCCAATTAGCATTTAGTTGGCCAGAGCAGGGAGAGTTTGGTAGAACTTCAATAAACATCTATTTAGAAACAATCTATGACCTTGAATTCTGTAAAAGAATTTAGGTGAGGACTTTGCCATGTGTTCTGTACAGAAATAGTCAGCTGGAGTCTTATAGATTTCCTCTGATATGCAGGTGAGGTCCACAAGCAAATTCATCCCTCTCATAAATTAACATTCTTCCTTTAGGAAAAGGGCAAAAATACTATACAATTTTGGGCAGATTTTCATAACTGTAAAACTGGAAAAAAACCTAAAAATCGAATTTTTCAAAGACCAATTTGGAGGAAATCTGAAAAAAATTGTAGTTGGTAGCTATACATAACATAACAATAACAAGCAAGTAGGATAATGATAAAAAACTTAAAATTTGCATGATTTCTCAAAATGTAGATGTTGGAATTAGGGAACAGGAGAGGTTAAAAGTCGTGAGCTCTCCTGACAACCATACAACTCACACAACACATTCTCATACCACTGAAAAAGCTGTTGAGGTTTTGTGAAAATAAAACATGCACCTCCACAAGCAGTCTGAGCTCATGGAGAGTGCTGGCATTCCCCAAGGTATCCTATACATCAGAACTTCTGCTACAGCTGCACTTCCCGTCGTGCTTGCTGATCTACTGGAAAGGCTCCACTACATAAGAAAAAATGCAAAAACGACACCAGATGGAACATCTTAAAAAGATCCAGTGGCTCACTCAAACCTCAGATAAGTCTTTTTGCCCTATTTTTAAACCCATTCCTGTCATTAATCTGTCCCACAAAATTTTCCCCTTAATGAACTGGTTGCTCTGGAACATGGCCCTAAATTCAGCCCTTCCCTTAGAAAATTAGACAAAAAGGAAACCATCACCGAAATCGAAAATATTAACAGTGCATGCAGGCATCTGGAAGAGCATAAAATTAATGCTATAAGACAGAAAGTCTTCAAATTCATGAACTCCCGACAAAATTCTCCATCCTACTCAGAAATAAATTTTTCATCTGAATATTTTCAAGCCTTAAAAAAGTTTGAAACACCCTAACATTATTACTTTAGACAATAAAACATGCCAGTTTCTCGTAATGGACAAGAATGATTACGATGCCAAAGTTTTGGACTTTATAAATAGCTCCCACTGCACCACCAGTCTAAATGCTGACCCTCCCCCCAGTAGCATTAAACACAAGGTTTTTAGGCTAAAAAAACAACAGGTGGCTCCCCAAGGACCTTAAGAAGAGTACAGTGCCATCCAACTGCCAGGCACCATGAATGTTCGCCCAGGTATGGAAATCAGGTATGGAAGCCAGGTATGGAACCGGCAACGGAGAGTCTGAGAGGGGCGTGGCTGATCTGGCTGCAGCATCTGCCAAATCATTGCCCCTGATTCTGACGTGACAGGGCACCCAACAGAAATGGATGGTGGTTGTGGCTGCCAGACAATATAGCTGCTGGTGGATCTTAGAAAGAACTAGTTGAGGCCGATGCCTCACTGAGATCAAAGCTTGTAGCGAACTAAGCGAGTCAGTGTTAAGCACACACCGACAATGATGCTTAGCCGCCATGTGGTCCAAGGCATGATTGATAGCGTGCAACTCTGCAGTGAAGATGGAACACTGCAGTGGGATCTGGTCTGCAATGATTACATCACAGCAGACCATGACTGATTCCACTGATGTGCTGGAATTCGAGCCATCTGTGAAGACAGGCAAGAAGTCTGGATATCGGCAGTGGTACCATAGTCCACGAGGCTATTGAAAGAATGACCTCGTCTGTCCCCACCTGCAACCGAGACACAGGAATCATCCTTCACAACACGTGGAAAGAAGCTCTTTGTCTAAACAGACCTAAAGTCACCACATAGTGTCACTTCACTGAAGACTGAGCACTGTCATTGCTCCAAAAAGTTTCAGAGTTTTCTCCTAAAAACTTTCAACATACAAATAGTTTGAAGGATAAACTTTAAAATTTTATTGCTCAATGACAGAGAATTTTAAGTTTTTTAATTTCTGAACAAGAAGGTCCTTTTAATTGTATACTTATAAGGAAAAAAAAATTCGTATTCCATGAAGGGGGCATAGAAAGGGTAAAGAGGAGTGTTAGGCTTAATTTTAAAAAAAAGGCTGGGAACCACTGATATATATATATGCTCAATTGGATTCAGATACAGAGACCTGGCTGGCCACTATTCCTATGGCTATTCTGAATTTCAAGCACAGATTAGGTAGCTATCACAGACAAACTTCCATATATGCCCACAGGGTATGGCTCTCCTGCACATGGGACCGCAGCTTAACATCCCATCCAATGGGGTTTCATCAGCGTCACTAACTGAGGACAGATTGGGGGAGTTTGGGCAGATAAATCTCAACACTAAGGCAAGTGGGACTCAAACCTGGGAGCTACAGATTACAAGCCTGGTGTGCTATTGAGTCATCCCTGCCCTACTACTTAGAGCAAGTAAATAGCAACTGCTAACTAGGTAAACCCTTTAACTCTGACAATGACCATATAAATTGTCGAATTGTACAGGTAAAAGTGACATTCTGAAGATGAAAAGCACTTTATGCAAGAAATATTAAAAAGGAGACCCTCCCTGTGCAAAAACAAAATGAAGAATTCAAGGTGTGTTGTTTGAGAAGAATGGAAATTGACTAACAGAGAAAATACTACCATAGTTCTGAAGAGATTTAATGAGAAGTGGGAATTGATACATATTGATTGAAGGTGGAAAATTGGATACTGTTAGCATATCATTAGCTTTTAGTGCCCATGTCATCTGTATATGTTCGGAGAATCTGAATTGAAAGGTCAAGGATATATGTATCCATTTTTTGCAAAACAAAAATAGAATTTTTTAATAAAAATTGTCGTTGTAATTTATATGCATCTTGCAAAAATATATAATTCAGGCTTCAAAAATAATGTTTTTTAATTTGATGCATATTTTATTAAACTACAATATAAATAATTTTATAAAGCCATCTGATTGCCATTTCTTTGAAGCACTAAGCAGTATTGCCAATTTGCTTGTTAACATTCCTATTTGCTGAAGCAACCTTCTGATTTAAGCTCACAAGTTTGACTTGAACTATTATCAACCAATTTTTACATAAATTTTCGAAAATTTCCTAAAAATTAACAAAAAAAAACTGCTATTTTTAAAAATGATAGATTTTGGAAGTAATTACAAAATATGTACTGCAATTTTTTTTCCCCATTTGACACAATTTTCTGTCATAAACCGATTTTAATATTCCCAAGTTATTTTAGTAAACACATCCTTGCTAGAAATTCTGGTTGCAGCTGCATTTAATTATTATGCTTCACTGAGTCAAAGACACAGGTGGCTGACACATGCTATCTCTATTCCATGTGCTATAAGTGTTTTTTACAGTTTTGGTGCAGCATATTGGATACTCTTTGTAAAGTTAGCATTTATTTTATATTTAAACCTTAGTTTTCAATTTCAGTAGATTTATTTTCGGAAATTAGCGACCTTTTGGCTGATGATAAGTATTGATTTTTTCATAGTTATATCGTAACTACTGGCCTACAACTTGTTGCTATGGATATTTTAACATTGCATTAGGCTATATATTAATTTCTATTTATTATTTATTACTTTTCTAGTAAAACTTTGATATAGCATCATTTTCTGAAAATAAATGAGGTCTTGGATATGAAAGCAAATTTATTTCTGTATATTTACTTCCATTAGTTATCTTCAATCGGCTGATTAATTGATCTTTAAGAGTTATGCTAGTTCGGAGGTCAGCTTAAAAGTTGTTGCGGATATTTTATTTCACATCCCATTAGGTTATATGTAATTTTTCTTTTATTATTTCTTGTTTTTTTAATTAAAAAAACTGATCTTGTACCATTTTCTGAAAATGAATATCTTGGATACAGAAACAAAATAGACTTCCTTGCTATGGAAATCAGCCATCATTTGGGAGGGCAATTTCGGGAAGGGCTGATCCTTGGTGCACAAACCTTTCTGCGCTTAGCCAAGATCACCAAACTTAAAAAAAAAAAAAAAAAAAAAAAAAATTCATAATGTTTAAGAAAAAAAAACTTCCTTGGCCGATTTTTTTTACATTTCATAACCAGTTAAGAAAATTCTGTGAATGTGAGAAGGCCAAGTTCACGTTGTATTACACTGGCCGTGTTTAAAATATACGACGATACTGAAAAGAATCTTTAAAAGAAATGAAAATCATATTTCAGGTTGAATATTGTTTGGGAGGAAATTTACTTTCAATAAATATATAATTTAACTAAAAATCAATCCAAAGTGAATGCACAGTATTCCCTGTTAAGATAGACATCAAACATTAATTAATAGATTCTGAAAAAAAAATTCATCGTCGCCACGGCGGGAAGCCTTGGCGGTGATGAATTTTTTTCAGAATCTATTAATTAATGTTTAATTTAGCTATTTTTATTCAGCAGGTTTTCCAAAATGAAGCCTTAATTGTATAGTGCGATCTTTTTTTTTCACCATATTACATTGGAAAAGGCTTATTAAAATTAATACAAATTTGCAAGCATAGTTTATTTTCATAAAATTCATAATTAAATTCTATTTAATTTGGTATATAACATGACCTATTTCCACTGGTTGATTATTTTTTTAAAAATTCTAAAGTTGACTTGTTTATCTGACTCAGCACAGTTGGCTAAAAGCCTGGAATTTTCTCAACCGAGAAAAAAATTACAAAATAAAAAAAAAATGCACTTAAAACCAAAAAAATATATTTTTTGTTATTCAGAAATATATAGTCATTCCATTCATGTCCATTGTAATCATTTCTGTACATCTGTTTTTAAATAAATTTTTATTTGTGTTGCCAGATGCATTTCTTTACTACATGACTATAAAAAAGTCCTATAATAAAATAAATAGTCTTTTTTGTTAAATACTTGATTTTCAGAAAATTCAGAATTAAATGCTTATTAATTTGGTATATACAATATGCCTTTCATTAGTTATTTGGCAAAAAAGTTCTCAAGTTAAAGTTTGTTTTTGGCTGAGCATAGTGAGAAAATAGCTTGGCCCCTGGATGGAAACCTGTTTTTCAGCCTGGACACTGGAAGGGTTAATACTGCTCTGACATGGAAAGGGCTAATTGTATTAAAATATATTACAGTTTATTGTGTGTGCTTTGATTTCAGCTTGAGATTATCTAGATTGGAAAGTCTGCATCCTATAAGAACTCTTGTACTTAGGAGAGGAGGTAGAGAGAGTGAGGGAATGCTCTACAGCCACAAAAGAATTTAGAGGCAGATGTTAATTTCACTTAATCTTGTAATAACTAACCTGCATCAACTATTGCTTCATAGGTCAACTCCAAAAGCATTCGTGCTTGGGGATCCAACTGATGGGCTTGTTTATGATGCACACCAAAGAAGCCAGCGTCAAATTTACTGATGTCTTTAATTTGCCCCATTCGCCTAGGTAATCCATATAATCCTGAAATGTAACAATAAATATTGCAATACAAATAATTTTTAGAATTTGTATATATTGGATTTATAAATACTCTTTTTCATGTGCTCAACAATGGATACACTGAATAACTAAAACAGTAAAACCTGTTAATTCAAAACTTCCAAAAAATTCAAATTTTAAGACACAATATGCAAATTTCACATTAAAGTGCCTGGATGATTCAGAACCCTTTGTTAATTCACAATTCAAAACAAAAAAAAACTGTTCATAATATCATTATGCATGTATCTAAACAGTATATCAAAAATTATGAAAAATTTTCATAAATTTACGCATTTTCCAAAATTTACATTAACAATCACAATAATGAAAGAGAATATGATAATGATGCATTAATTAAGCCACTGATATATAAAGAAGATATATTTTCAACTTTGGACATACTTCTCAGGGACACAAGATGTGCTAGAGTGACAATATGCAAAAATAATGAACTTAAATAAAATTTAAAATAAATAAAATTTACGTTCGGTTTTTTTTTTTGTTTTTTTAAATTTGATTTAATATCACATTATAAGACTTTTGAATATTATATTCCTGTTTTATTTAATAGATTTTTTATTTTCCTGAATTTCAAATTAACTAGGTTTTCTATCATTTAAAACTTTTTTTTTAGGTTCTTGAATTTTGAATTAACCACTAGTTAGTGTGTTCTTGGATGTTGATCTAAGGGACCTGGGTTCAAGCCCCGGGTAAGGCATGAATGAATGTGTTGTTTTTCCGCTGAGAACTATGGCGAATTAAACTGGCAGCCTCCTGTCAGACCTCTGTGGCAAGCAAATGCTTGAGGGGGTATTTATTTTATTATTTTACTACAGTAGTTCCATCGTCGTATATACAGGGGGATGGGTAGATACATAAAAATAATTTTAAATTTGTCTTTACAGAGAAGGGTTTTACCTCTGAGTAGCACTTTTTCTCACACAATGGGCTAAATGACCAGGTCACAAGGACATGAAGACTCAGAGAAGGTTGGGGAAGGGACCCACTGGAACAGCTGTTGGGAGACAAATGATAGCCTCTTGTCAGGGCCTGGAAGGCCTTGACAGAGTCTGCAGTTCCATGACTTGAACCTGTGAACTGCAGATTACAAGCCTGGCACACTACTGACTAAGCCACCCTCCACCAGCTTTTCAGGGAGGGAGGATGGAAAGCATCTCCAAGGTGTAGGTTTACTTCTCAGAAGATACATGCTGAGCAGTTTACATGCTCTTCTAGGATATGACTGCATTAATGAAAGATTTCTTACAGTTAAATTTAAAACAAAAATTAAAGACTAACATCACAGATGACATTAGTCTTGACATAGTTGACTCCATAGAGGACTCTGATAAGATGATAGGTTTTACAGACAACTTCAGGATATTTTGAATTCTGTCAAGAAAGATATTTCTCTCGTGCTAGTGACTTTAATGCTAAAGTTGGTACTGAGGGGTCCCTTTGGCAGTGGTAATTCCAATGGCAATAGGGAACATCTCCTACAGGTAAATAAACTGAACGATTTGTGAGCAATGAACAGATCATATAATAAATCATTCGATAAGATGAAATACTGTACATTAATCATTTACTTTACACACCTTAAGTCACCAGTGTGGCACCATCTAGTGAGTGCTGTAAACTGCAAGTGTACAAATATTGATTATTAATTGCTAGTTATTTGCAATTAAAATATATTTGCATAACATAAAAAAAAGTCTGCACTTTGTGAGCCGGTTACGGGTGAAAACAAATTAGCCTTCCCATTCAAACAATCTGAGTTAGCAATGATCATTTTATGGTGATGCTAAATATTTATGATCTGCTTACGAATTAAATTTCCTATCTAAGATACAAAATATAAGTCATCAGTTTAGTTCCATTTTTTGCATATGGGTACTTGTTAATATCAAAGAAATTTAACTTAATTACAATTTTATGCTCAACGACAGAGAATTTTAAGTTACTTTTAATTAATGAAAATAGACTTAATCACTAATAATTAATATTCAATATGTAGGCATCATCCCCAGATCAATTAAGATATTTAAAAAAGTTAGCATTACAGTAACTTACCACAACCAAGTCAGTGCATCCATACGTTTTTGATATTAATAATTAGCTATTAGATTAACTTTCATTAATAAATAACAATCAATCTGTAAATATCATCAATTGATTAATAATCCCAGATGACAACCATAACATTACTTGGTTGACACTTTAACGTCAATATATCAATAAATATTTTGAGAAAAAATTTGCTGACATATGGGGACTTGAATCCGCATCTCTCTAGAAACATGCCAGAGTATACTTGCCGATTGAACTAATGCTGGGCTCATCTTTTTTCACTAATTTTAAGACTTTAAACTCTTCACTGATGATTTCAGCACCTCCCATTGGCATCTCGGGTGGCAACTATTTCCTTTTATATTGCATTGAGTAAGATGGAAATAATAAAATCTCAAACTATTTAGCATTATTAATGATTGATTATGAATGAAAAAAAGTGAATATTAGTCCCTGGAGAGATGCAGGTTCAAGTCCCGTATGTCAGTAAAATTTTTTTCACAAAATATTTATTGATTAATAATTGACTCTAGGCAGCATTTTCATGCAGATTGTATGTAAAACAATCGTACATACCTATTGTGATCAGCTACTGGATTACAAAACTGACACTGGCCAACAAATGACAAGCAAAATGCAATAGGAAATAAGTAACATAATAGTAGGGAACATAAAGTGTATAACTGATTTTAAATAAATGTGCTCTTGTGAAAGAAAATTTTTAATCCCTTATTAACACAACAGCTCAACCCTAATAACAATAGACATGCACGAGACCCATTCAAGTTGCAATGTTGATCATAACCCACAGATCAGGAAAGTTCTCTTCAGAGCCCATGGCATAGATTGTTTCTAAATGGATGTTTATTGAATTGGATTACTTAGAATCGGAAACTTTATATTATTCCTTCACTCTGAAGTTTCAGATTCTAAGTAATCCAATTCAATAACACCCATTTAGAAACAACACAATTTGTGGTTGATCTGTAGAAGAATTCAGTAGAATTAAGATTCTGTAGAATAATTCAGGTGTGGACTTTGCCATGTGTTCTGTCCAAAAATAGCCAGCTGGAGTCAGATTTCCACTGATTGGTGGTGCACAGGAGAGTCCCACAAGCAAGTATAGATTAGGGAGTGGGGACACAGTTGCATCTTTAGTACTGTAAAAGAGCTAAATTGCAAACAATTCTTCCTTTTCATTAACATTCTCATTTCAGGTAAAGGGCAAAAATACTGTACAATTTGCAAGTGTAAAACTGAAAAAAAAAAAATCAGCATTTTCAAAGACAAAATCAGATTTTCGGATTTTAAACCAAAAATCAGAGTAGTTGGCAGCTCTGAAAGTTTGCAACTGAAGCTTAAAAAATGCTGTGCTAAGGCTAAGAGAATTACTTTTCACACTGAAGGTCTGAAAGATTCACATATCATAGAGACAAAAAACATAGGCTATAATTAGTCATTATGACAATCGTGATTTATTTAGTCCTGAAGTTGAGAAAGAATGGGTTCAGTTTAAAAAGGCTTTTCTTAAAACTAACACTACTCTTTTGGGTAAAAAAAAAAGGAAACAAAATTATTTGAATGATAAGGCTATGCAACTTATCTTTGAAAGAAGGAAGTACAATAATAATATGAATCAACACCTGACTAGTCCTAAGAGACAGCATTACAACAAGCTTAATAAAAATGTAAAGAAACAGTTAACAACTGATAAGAATCTTTGGCTTGACAGCTTGGCTGAAAAAGAAAAGGAAGTAGTTAGACAACACAACAGCAAAGGGTTGTGCCAGATTGTTTCTTCTAACACAAAAAATTAACTGACAGGTACACAGGGATTGAGGGGGAAATATGGTAAGGTGGTTGAAACATAAATCCTCTTAAAAATTTATGCAGTTTTAATTTGTAAAAAGCAGTAGGGGGATTTTCAGAAGGCTAACTGAAATTTTGAATCTTTTGGTATTGTTCCTAAGGTTCTTACTAGAGTTATTATTATCCCTATTTTTCAAAAAGATGATGGTAGTTCTTGTGATAATTATAGAGGAATTAGTTTACTTTCTGTTCCAGGTCAAGTTCTTGATACAATTATACTTAATACTTAATAGAATTAAGAATTTGGTTGACGAATAACTACATAATGAACAGTGCAGATTTCGAAATAGTAGGGGATGTATTGAGATATTTTCACTTAGGTAGCTTCTTGAGAAATGTTTCGAGTTTCAGAAACCTGTGGTTGCTAGCTTTACAGATTTCAAAAAGGCTTTTGACTCTGTTGATCAACAAAATTTGTGGTTGATTGTTAGATCATATGGAATACCTGAGAAGTTAGTTAGCATAATGAAAACTCTGTATAATAACACTGAGTCATGTGTGAGAGTTGGTAAGGCTTGTAGCAACTGGCATAGCAATGCTAGTGGAGTTAGACAAGGGTGCATTTTGTCACGTTTTCTCTTTAGTTTGGCTATTGATTATGTTATGCAGAATTGTATCAAGGGGAAGATTTTGACTTGAAAAGATCAAGAGATTTCAAAATTTCTGATTTAGATTACACAGATGATTTGGCCTTGTTGGCTAATGATGATGATGTGATTAATCAACAGCTCTAATGAAAGAGTTAGACTGGTAGTGAAGTAGGTTTAATGATAAAAAGAGATAAAACTAAAGTGATGAAAATTGTCAAGCAGAGTGCGCTTCAGTTACTTTTTGAATGGCTGCACTCTTGAGCAAATGTCTCTGTATAATTATCTTCAGAGCTATGTAACAGATACTGGTGATGTGTGGCACGAGATAGAAAGAAAAACAGAAATTGCTGCTGAGACTCCTAAGAATCTATGGAGAGTGTGGGAAAAAGTCTGAAAGACCCAGTTATAGCTAAAGCTTACCATGATAGGTTACTTAGTCATTATGACAGTCATGGTTTGCTTACTACTGAAGTTGAGGAAGAATGCGATCATTCAAAAACAAGCTTTTTTGGAAACTAACAGTACTCTTTTAGGAAAAAAAGGAGCAGAGGAGGCAGAATTATCTGAGTGATAAAGCACTTGAGCTTATTTCGGAAAGAAAGAACTACAGGAATGTCCTTAATCAATACCCTACTAATCCTAATAGAAAGCATTACAGAGAACTTAATAAACATGTAAAAGATCAGTTAGCTGCTGATAAGAATCTTTGGCTTGATGACTTGGCTGACAAAGCCGAGGAAGCAGTTAGACAGCACAACAGCAGAGAGCTGTACCAGATAGTTAATGTTTTGTATGGTAGAAAACGGACAGGTATACAGGAATTGAAGGAAAAACAAAGAAAGGTTTTAGAAGATGAGGATTCTGTCATGGCTAGGTGGGCTGAGAATTTTAGTGATGTTCTAAACAATGTGGTTAGTTCTACTCTCATTGTTTGCAATGATGATAGATGCATTACTGGCTTTAATGTTGGCCTTATAACACAATCTGAAGTTATTTTGCCTATTTTTAAACTTAAAACTACATAAATCCCCAGGGGTAGATGAAATAACTACAGAAATGCTTAGAGCTGGGAATGTTTTGGTTACCATGTGGCCGACTGATATTTTGAATATCTTATATGATAAAGGCATGGTTCCTAAGAATTTTAACAGAGCTATCATTGTCCCAATTTTTAAAAAAAGGTTATTGCAGGTTCTTGTGATACTTATAGGGGTATCAGCCTATTTTCTGTTCCAGGTAAAGTTCTTTGAATGATTGTGCTTAATAGAATTAAGAATTTGGTTGATTAACAACTGTGTGATGAAAAGTGGTAGGGGATGTATTGATCAAATATTTTCACTTAGGCAGATTCTTGAGAAATGTTCAGAGTTTCAGAAAACTTTGGTTGCTAGCTTTGTTGATTTCAAAAAGGCTTTCGACTCTGTATATCGTCATAATTTATGGTTGATTGAGAGATCATATGGTATACCAGACAAGTTAGTTAACATAATGAAAGCTCTCTATAATAACACTGAGTCATGTGTGAGAGTTGGTAAGGCTTGTAGCAATTGGTTTAGCATTACTTCTGGTGTTTGACAAGGGTACATTTTGTCTCCTTTTCTCTTTGGTTATTGATTATGTTATGCAAAATTCACTTCAAGGGATAGATTTTGGCCTTAAATGGGCAGGAGATACGAAAATTTCTGACTTAGATTATGCTGATGATTTAGCCCTTTTGGCAAATGATGTTGATGAGATGAACTCTTTCATTAGGGCTGTTGATGAGATGAACTCTTTCATTAGGGCTGTTGATGAAACTGGTGGTAACTTTGGTTATAAACAGAGAGAAAACTAAAGTGATGAAAATTGGTCAGGCAGTTGGTGCTTCAGTTGCTCTGAATGGTTCCACCCTTGAGCAAATGTCTCAGTTTAATTATCTTGGGAGTTATGTAACAGATATTGGTGATGTGCAGCACGAGATTAACAGACAAATAGGGATTGCCTCTGGAACTTTTAGGAATCTATGGAGAGCGTGAAGAAAAGGCGTATACACCTAAAGACTAAAATTAGACTGTATAATAGTTTGGTTCTTTCTAGGTTTAGTTATGGTAGTGAAACTTGGATGCTTTGTAAACAAGATAACAGGAAACTTGATGCTTTTGATTCTAGATGCTTATACAGTATCTTGAGTATTAAGTGATTCAACTTTGTAAGTAATGAAGAGGTTAGGCAAAGGAGTTGGCAACCTCCTCTGAGCACTATATTATGCAGAGAGAGACCTAATTGGTTTGGCCATGTTACCTGTATGAATAATTATAGATTAGAGAATAGGGTTATGAACAATGTGCCTAATGGTCTCAGGAAGAAGGGGGGGAGACCTAGAATATGGTGGGCAATGTCAAACATGACCTTTTCAGAATTGGTGTGCAGTGACTAGATGCAGCAGATGTAGCTTAGGACAGATATGCTTGGAGAACTAAATTACACGGTCTGGTTGGACCTCTGTAGCCCATGGCTGCTTGAGGATGATGATGAAAGGAAAATAGTGCCAAAATTATTGATGATGAAAAATGTGTTGAAATTGAGGTTTCAAAAGAAAATAATGCTACTGAATTTACAGAAAATAACCAAGCATTCCAGAAATTGTTTTGAGTGCAAATAATACTGCTGAATTTAACAAGTTTAGAAATTTCAACTGTTGAAGCGTTATTTAGAAGCAGGCGGAAATAAACCTGGAAAACAAAGCCAAAGCACATTGCGAGATGCCAATGAGACGACAATGGCCTGCAGAGCAACAATGGCCTGCAGAGCGACAATTTACAGCGAAGTAGTCAACGTGCAGTATACGACATTGAGATCTTCAGAAGCGCCTACACGTATCTTATCGATCAATGCAGGAATGATGTCACTGGGAAAACAACTGGATGATGATTATTGCAATGGAGTGCCAACAATGAAAATTTAAGTATATTATTATTCTTCCACTGTGGAACTAATTATTTCTGATGTTTTATTTTTTTTCTCTGGAATAGATGAAGATGGAGACATTTGAAGACTATGTATTGTGATTTATACTTAGAGATTTTAAAATGTTAATTTAGTGTTGAAATTTTGGAGTTCCAATATTTTTCTAAGTGAATTTATTATTCAAAGTTTGTAGTTTGAATATATAATGTGAAGTGAATAGCATTTTTGTGTATTTTGGTTTATCTGAAGTTCTAGTTGAACGATAAAGGAGTTATATTGCATGTAAATATGTATTTTTGTAGATTTTTCATTTCAGCTGATTGAAAGCTGAATTGAGTGTTTAACTTTACATTAAGAAATTTAGAAATTATAAAATATTTATGGATGTGAATGATGAGAATGAAAGAGAATTATAGTATACAGTGATTAAATATTTTGCATTTTAAGATATATTTATGTATTTGAAGTACATTATTTCAAAATTTGGATGGAATTGTATTGGATGAATTGTTAGCATCATATACGATAAATTATTGATACGGTTTTTCTTTACTCTTAGATACAGTGTATGTATGTGTGTTAAATATGTGTGGTGTCAGTGATATTGATGCATCAATGATGCATAATTATCGAAATGACATTGGCAGAATTTGTTTGCATATATATGAGCTGACCATGATATGATGTCTTGAAGTTTTTGTACTTTCTTTGAGCTGTCCAACATCAAAGCCTAGTTTGAGACTGTCACTAGCAAAACTCCTTTTGGAGGGGGACATAAAGCTTGATTAGGGGAGGTAATAAATGCTAGTTTTGTTTTAGCTAGCTCATAATTTATTGTGTTTAGGTGAAGTTTTAGCAGATGATTACACTCCCACTTGTTTGTAAAATGAAATTGTTAGCTTCGCATATTTGATTGTAGTTATGAGGATTTAACAGAAATACCAATACCTGTTTTCTTATGTATGGCAGGAACAAAAGATTAGATTTTGCATATTCGATTGTTGTTAGGGGAATAAGCGGATGTTATGTACCCCGCTTGATGTATCCATCTGTACTTATATTCCGTGAAAGAGCAGAATTTATGTATTTTTTTCCATTTTTTTTTTTTTCTTTAACCTTTTTAGAAGTTAAGCAGGACAGGAGTTAGATTAACAAGCTTTGTAAAGGTTACAGTATGCAACTTTTGGAATTGTATCAGAATACGATACTAATTAGACTGATTAATGTTATGCAGTTAACTACCACAGCCATTGGTATGCAATTACACTAGGCAGCTTTACACACTGGTAGGAGGAGTGGAAGGAGGTACCTTTGGTTGTGATGGAAGACTGTGTCAAAGTGAGAGTAGATTTTCTTTTGCTGAAGACCAAAAACTTTTGCTACGAATAAGAGAAACTTTCAGATGTAATTTTTGTGGCCAACTAGGGCACACAGAGGAATACTGCTACAGAGAAAAATGCATATTCAGGAAACTTATATTAGGATCTTTGAAGCGAGAGGCCAAATTCCTCAAGAAAAGCCCTCTCATTAGTCTTGAATGCTCAAGAAGAAACTGTAAAATGTTCTATCAGTTTAATGTAGATTTAAAAATAACAAAACGATAATGAGAAAGGTGTTGAAATAGAAATTTTAAAGAAAATAGTGCCAAATTAGTTGATAATGAGAAAAGTTTTGGAGTACAGGTTTTAAAGGAAATGATCTAATGAACTATTAGATGACAATGAGAAGAATGCTCCAGAAACTGTTGAGAAAAAATTATCCTGATGAATCTTACAAATTAAGAAATTTTTTACTGTTGCATCATCATTTAGAAGCAGGCAGTAATAAATCTGGAAAGCACAAAGCCAAGCACGTAGTGAGATATCAATGAGATAACGATGGCCTGCAAAGCGACAACAGGCAACTTAGCAGTCAACATAGAGTAGATGATGTCACAAGTGACATCTTCAGAAGCTATTCCTAGTCCTACCTACTCCTAGCTTATTGATCGGCGTGGGAATGAAATCTCTGGAAAACAAATGGATGATGATTTATCTCAACCGTGCCAACAATGAAAATTTGAAGTATATTATTATTTTTCCACTGTAGCACTAATAGTTCATGATGTTTTATTTCTTTTTTCAGGAATAGATGAAGACCGAGATGACTGAAAATTATTTATTACTGTTCATACTTAAGATATTTTGAATGTTTTAATTTCATGTTAAAACTTTGAGTTTCAGATATTTTTGAAAAGTGAATTTATTATTCAATATGAAGTGATTAGTTTTTTTGTGTTCTGGTTCCTCTGAAGTTCCAGTTGAACCATAAAGAGTTATATATTGCATTAATGTGATTTCAAGCGTATTTATGATTTTGTTGCAGATTTTTTTCATTTCAGCTGCCTGATAGCTAAACTGAGTGTTACATGATAAATAATGAAATAAACTTGACTGTTCAACATCCACTAATAAATCAGCACTTTGACGTCGATTCTAATTTTAGAGGAAAAATTGTCTTCAGCCTGGTGGGATGTGAACCCACGACCTCCTGATAACATGTCAGGTGCTCTGGACCTGAGCTACCAGCCGCCGACATCATTAGCATACTAGTAAGACATGCTTTCCATTTATATGGCAAATAGAAAGCCGCTTGTGGCTAAAATTGCCTGAATAGCACCTATATGTGATATAAAAGAAATATTCATAGCGTTAATTAGAAGAGATCTTGATCAGCGGCCAGTAGCTCAGTGGTCCAGAGCACCTGACGTTATCATGAGGTCGTGGGTTCGTATCCCACCCAGCTCAAGACAACTTTTCCTCTAAAATTAGAATCGACATCAAAGTGCTGATTTATTAGTGGATGTCGAACAGTCAAGTTTATCTCATTATTTATCATCATTAGCCTACTTGTAAGACATGCTTTCCATCTATATGGCAAATAGAAAGCCACTTGTGTCTAAAATTGCCTGAATAGTGCCTATATGCAACATAAAAGGAATGTTCATAGCGTTAATTAGAGGATATCTTGATCTGTAGCCAGTAGCTCAGTGGTCCAGAGCACCTGACATGTTATCAGGAGGTCGTGGATTCGTATCCCACCCGGCTCAAGACAATTTTTCCTCTAAAATTAGAATCGACGTCAAAGTGCTGATTTATTGCTAAGTGTTACAATTTAATAGATTAACTTACAAGTTAAAATTATGAAATTTAAGAATTATAAAAATGCTTATGAATGTGAATGATGAGAATGAAAGAGAATTTAGTATACAGTGATTATATAAATCGTATTTTGAAGTGCATTTTTTCCATATGAAGTATACTGTATGCAAAATGATTATTCTTATGTAAAATGTGGATGGAATTGGATGAAATGTTAGCATCATATATGATAAAATAATGATACAGCTTTTCTTTACTCTTAAAGATGATGTATATGTTTCTAAATCTGTTCGGTGTCAGTGATATTGATGCATAATTATTGGAATGACATTGGCAGCATTTGTTTGCATATATACGAGCTGACCATCATGGTAAGCTCATATATTGAAGTTTTTCTACCCTTTTTGAGCTGTATCTGATGGCAAAGCCTATTTTGACTGAATCTGTCATTAGCAAAACTCCTTTGAGAGGTGGACGTAAAGCTCAATGAGGGGAGGTAATTAATACTATTTTTATTTCAACTAGATCATGATTTATTGTGTTTAAGTTTTAGCAGATGATTACATTCCTGCTTGTTCCTAAAATGAAATTATTAGCTTCGCATATTTGATTGTAATTAGGAGGATTTAACGGGGTCCAATACCCTTTTTCTGTATAGCACGAGAGAAGATTAGCTTTCATGTATTTGATTATTGTTAGGGGAATAAGCAGAAGTTATGTACCCAGTTTGATGCACCTGTATTTATATTCTGTAAAAGAGTAGACTTTCATATAATTAAATTCTTTTTTCTTTAACCTTTTTAGAAGATAAGCAGGATAGGAGTGACATTAACAAGATTTCTGTACAGGTTACAGTATGCAACTTTTGGAAATGTATCAGAAAATGATACTAGTTAGACTGATTAATGCTAGTATGCAGCTAACTGCCCCAGCCATTGTATGCAATTACACTAGAAAGCTTACACTTTGTTAGGAGGAATGGAAGGAGGTACCTTTGGTTGTCATGGAAGATTGTGTAGAAGTGAGAGTAGTTTGTCTTATCCAATTTGTGTATACACCTATCCCTCGATTTACACGGTAGTCAGTTCGCACAATTTTGGCTTTGCACGGTCAAAAAATGCAACCAGTTTCGATTTACACGGTACTGACTGAGACGTACATAGAAAGGAAATCTCAGTCAATACCGTGTAAATCGAAACTGGTTGCATTTTTTGACCGTGCAAAGCCAAAATTGTGTGAACTGAGTACCGTGTATCGAGGGATAGGTGTATATACATTTTTTCCATTTATGTTCAGTGATTTGTAAATGATGTAAGAAGTGTCCTTGTATTCAAAATGGCTCATCAAAATCTGTGAGGTAAAATTTTGACTCCCTTTGGGAGAGGGAATTGTGATGGTCCACCCACTTTTACTTTTCCTTAAATATAATGCAAATAAAGTAAAACTGGTTATTATTTTAGGAGATTTTTCTTAAATTGACATCACGTTTCCTCACCCAAGACCATTAAAGGAGTTGCTCATGCGCAACTCCAATTTTTGATTGACAGACTCTAATGCACATGGAAGGACACATACCCTCTTGCATCATTGTGAGATTGCATCTTGTGCTGAGTGTGAGATTGGGCAAATGTTTCCCCCAGCATGCAACACACAAGTGGCAGTTGCACACCGCATGCATAGTAAGTGATGTTAGGTCACAAAGTTAACAGAGGTTTTGAAGTTACTAGGAAAAATGTTAGTTGAGATATTTGTCAGTTTTGGAGATGTTGTTTTGAGTTTTGGGTTGCTCAGATATTTTGATGTAGAAGTTCTCTTGGTGAGTCACAAGTTTTTGGATATAAACTTTGTTTTATGAAATAGTTCGAATTTTAAAATTTTTTCTCTTGAGCAAGAAAATTGATTAGTGTTAAACTTTAATAATTTGACAATCTTTTAAATTGTTTTCAATTTAACTAAGTAATGCATAATATACTTAGTGAACCCTTATTTAACTTTATGGCAAGATTAATTGCCTGGTGCTCAAAGCTATCAGGTAATTTAGTTTCTTTGGATACTAGGTTTCTTCAGTTTCAATGCCAAAATTTGGAGCGTTGCACACTCTGCCCGGAGCTCAATGGTAAAACAATGTTGGAATTCCAAGTATGCAACTGGCAGTAGAGTCTGACAGGGTGTGCACGACATGGCCGAAGCATCTGCCAAGTCATTGTCCCTGATCCTGATGTTACCAGCAGCCAACAAAAGAGAATGGTGGTTGAGAGGCTGCCAGACAAGGAGCTGCTGGATGATGCCTCACCAATATCAAAACCTGTAGTAAGCACATATTGACAATGACACTTATTCACTACATGGTTCAAGGCAAGGCTGATAGAATGCAACTCTGCAATGAAGATGGAACACTGTTGTGGGATCTAGTCTGCAATGATTACATCATAGCAGACCACTAATGTGTAAGAGCCATCTGTGCAGACAGGCAAGAAGTCTGGGTGCTCAGCAAGGTGGCTGGAAAGAATTACCAGTACACTGTTGGGTGTACAGACCTTTCCTGTCCTGCGGAGAAAAGTTACAGGAAAGGGGAAACAGCGAACCACAGTGAAAGTGGCTCAGTTGTCGATTGGGCAATGCTATCAAGACTGGTGTTGATGTCTCTGAGGTAGCCTCAGACATGCAAATCAAAAAGACAAATGGCAGTTGACCAATTCTGGTATAACATTTCCCACTGAGGGCTGAAAATGTAGTCCTGAGTGGGATGCCCAAGGTGGGATTGCAATTTTGCTACATACTGCAAGGACAACTGCTGATAGTGAATAGATAACGATGGTTCATTGGTCTCAACATAAAGACTCTGGACTAATAAGGTGTAGAAGGCCTCCATGCAAACACTGAGGGTTTTTCAACACCTTTACCACCGAATCATGGGTGGAATCATACACCTGGGATCTATAGCACAATTTCAACCAGACAAGTGCACAGTACAGGTGGAACAAATAATATCACCCCCCCCCCTCCCTCCAGGAGAGGATCTTGATGTTTAGTGCTGTGTACTTTGGACCATAGATGACAAAGGTCTAATGAAAAGGTCAATTTCCAGTCGAAGATGAGACCAAGAAACTTGGTCTCCACCACAAATGGAATGGTGCAACCCCAGAAGTACAGCTCCAGGTGCAGATGAAGATTCTGCTTGCGGCAGTGCATGCAAGGTCTTATGTGAGAAGAACCAAAACCCAGTAGCCTTCGCCCAAACCAAGAGATTGTTCAGAGCAGTTTGCAGTTGTCGTTCAACGACCCTCATGCTGGATGACGAGCAAAAGATGATAAAGTTGTTAACACAGAGTGCATTGCCTAGAGTAAGTTGTCTTGTAATGGAATTCTGACAGCAAAAAGCATACCACTGAAGATGCAGCCTTGTGGCACCCTCTGTTCTTCGTGGAAATGCCACGAGTGTTACCGACACAGATATGAAAAGAATGAGAAGATAGAAAGTTGGAAATGAAGATTAGCATGTGACCTCTCAAGCTTATGGAGGTCACGAAGGATGCCGAATCTCCATGCAGTGTCATAAGCTTTTTCAATATCAAAGAAAATTGACACCAGGTACTCTCTACATAAAAAGGAATTCCTTATTACAGATTCAAGGCAGATCAGGTGGTCTAAGGTAGACTGATGCCTGCAAAAGCCACACCAGGTGTTGGAAAGAAGGTCGTGGTGTTCCAAATACCAGGCCAGCCTGGTATATACCATTCTTTCCAACATCTTGCAATACACAGCTTGTCAATGCAATTGGACAATAATTGGAAGGAATCTTGGAATCTTTGCCTGGCTTGGGGAAGGTCAAAACAATATTCTCCTGTTTCCCTGCCAGGAGTCAGGAAACTGCTCTGTGAAAAATACAGTTGAATAGTTGGTGCAGCAGATCCTTACTCAATGGTAAGAGATGTTGGAGCATGGCATAATTAACATTTTCTGGCTTGATGGCAGATTCACAAGAAGTGTTCAAAGCAAGATGAAACTCCTCTTCTGTGAATATCTTGTTGTAAGGCTCCAGTGGCCATTCAAAGAGGAAATTCAGCAGTGAGCATTCAGCCTTACTCTTCAGGGCCAGAAACTGAGGGCATAAGAGGACATGGAAGAGATGGAAGAAAACAAATTCCCCCCAGAGTATCTGTAATTGCTTGAGGATCAGCAATTGCCTGTCCATTGTGCTCCAGAATCGATAATGAATGAGGCTTGCAGTTCCCATCCATTTTCCGAACTTTATCCCACGTGACCTTAGAACTGGTCATGTGGGTGATAGAAGAGGTATATGGCTCTGGTGCCACAAGAAATGGGCTTTCACCTGTGCATTTGAATGCTTCAAGATTAAGGGATATCAGATATCTATGAAACACCCATAAGCTTTGTTCTAAGCCTTACACAAGCTGCAGTGCAGTCAGAATTCCAACATGGTTTAGGATATCATGGAAACTGGGTTGAGATCTGAGGAATGATAGAGGCAGCTGCATGGACGATACAGTCTGTCACCTATGCCACTGCAACACTGATTGGCTCCTGATTGATGAATTGTTCAAACTCAAAAAGCAGTTTGAAGCCACTCCAGTCAGTCAATCAAGAATCAACAGTGACACACGTGAAGGGTTGCAAAGCTCCCGACAGGAGATGGTACCTACCATGGGGAAATGATTGCTTCAGTAAGGATTTTCCTTGACCTTATATGTAAAGAGTGGAAGGATTGAGAAGGAGCAGATGGCGAGATCAATGGCAGTGAAAGTGAAGGAATGAAAGTAGGTACTGAGACTGGTGTTCAACAGGAAGAGTGACAGATCCAGGAGCCATTACTCACAAACCCCACTCCTCCCCACAGAGGATTGTGTCTGTTGTAGTCCCATATAAGAAAGGAGGACAACAGCTGTGTCATGAAGTCATTAAGGTCTTCCCCAGATGATCCTCCCAGTGATAGATAAATGGTAAGGACTATAGGGGTATCACCCTACTTTCTATTCCAGGTAAAGTTTTTGCAATGATTGTATTTAATGAAATTAAGAACTGGTTGATGGACAATTGGATGATGAAATTTTAAATATCTTTTATGATAAGGCATGGTTCCTAAGGATTTCACCAGAGCTATTGTTATCCCTATTTTCAAAAAAGGTGATCGCAGTTCTTGTCATAACTATAGGAGTATCAGCCTACTCTCAGTTTCAGGTAAAGTTCTTTCCATGATTGTGCTTAATATAATTAAGAATCTCGTTTACAGTCAATTGCGCGATGTGCAATGTGGATTCGGAAGTGGTAGGGGATGTGTGGATCAGATATTTTCACTTAGGCAGATTCTTGAGAAATGTTTAGAGTTTCAGAAACCTTTGGTTGCTAGCTTTGTTGATTTCAAAAAAGCTTTTGACTCTGTTGATCGTCAAAATTTGTGGTTGATTGTGAGATCTTATGGTATACCAGACAAGTTAGTTAACATAATGAAAGCTCTCTATAATAACATGGAGTCATGTTCAAGAGTTGGTAAGGTTTGTAGCAATTGGTTTAAACATTGCATCTGGTGTTCGACAAGAGTGCATTTTCTCTCCTTTTCTCTTTAGTTTGGTTATTGATTATCAGCAGATTTCCCCAACGTTGCTCGGGTCTGAAATTTTCCAAAATGTAAAGTAGATCGCACTCCCCACATCACAAGCTTTCATTTGGCATAAATATCATTACACTTCAATCTCCTTCCCCTCTGGGGGCAGGAGTGGTTCAGTCGGTAGCGTGCCAGACACATAATCTGTAGTTCCCAGGTTCGAGTCCCAGCTGGGTCAGCATTGAGATTTATCTCTGCAAAACTCCCTGCCCACAGTCAGTAAAAAACATTGTTGGTCTTGGAAAGGAAGCTTTATGTCGAATGGGATGTTAAGTCATGGCTCTGTGTGCAGGAGAGCCATATTCTGTACACGTTAAAGAACACACTGGATGGCCTTGATGGGAGGCTACCATCTATCTACCAACAGTTTTTCCAATAGGCCCCCTCCCCCCCACCTTCTCAGAGTCTTCAGGATCCTTGTAACCTGGCCATTTAACCCATTATGTACAAAAAAAAAGTGCCACTCAGAGGTAAAACAACCAAACATCCCCCCTCTGGGGAAAATTTTCTCCCTCTCTTTTATGGGACAAAAGAAATGGACATAGTTCAAAGTACCCATTATCCTCCCCATTTCAGAAGTTTTTAAACTAAAACATTGAATTTCCTCACTCAGATAACCGAACTTTTCAAATCACTTCATACATAGCAGAGTTCCTTGGATACAATTTACCATGCATATGTAATTTTATAGCAAATGAAAGTTAACTACGGTCTGAGGTGCATAAAAAATGTAAAGGCACTAAAAAATTATTATTAAACAAAATTACTTATTACTTAATAAATGCTTTAAATATTATGCTAGTTCTATATACTTTTATTAGCTTTTGTATATTTCTCAAATTAAGTTAATGATATTAACTTCTGATACAAATTTAGCTTTTGAATCTAGTGTTCAGCTTGCGCTTAATTAGATTACTTCAATATCCACAGATGCTCGACCAAGTGAACCAAACAACGAGTTTATCATGCAAAAATGGAAAGAATTTAGTTTGATGCATTCACTATTTCAAATTTAATGTGGCAGCAGTTATTTTGAATAACTTTCAACGGTTTATATTTAATTACACAAAATCATATTAGTTCAGTTTTATGTATTCTTTTTTTCAAATTCATTAATGGCAACAGTTATTTTAAATAACTTTATACTGTTAATGCTAAGGTCTGTAAATGGTAGCTAGGCATAAACTAGAGAGCTGTGTACCAATCCCCAGTGATGATGCACAGAACCGGCCAGGTCTAGCGCCTAATGTCCGACCCCACCTTCTCATGGGTGCAGGCTGTTAGTACCTTTCAAAAGAGATATTCTCTTTTGGAAGGGAACAGAAGAGGAGAGCTGCCAGTTCAGTATGGCCTACTGAACTAGCAGCCCTCCCCTTCTGTTGGTCATCCTGGCCACTTTCTGTTGGTCATCTATGGCCACTTTTTTTTTCAACCCTGCTGACGAGTGGTCAACTTTACAGGGTCCTGGTGCTAACCATTTATACCTACTAGACTGGACTTGTTTATGGATTTGAGCTTGATTATGGATCCTGGACTTGCTGCACTGGTGGGCCTCAGTTGAGGGAGAATCTGCTGCTGTGTTTTCTGTTTGCTTCTGGGTTGCCAGCCCTAAGTGAACAGAGTCACTTAGGAATACCTTATATCAGCTGGTGGATAATCCTAATCAGAGGCCATCACAGGTACCTGAACCTTACTTAGCTAGTTGGGCATCGTCAAGCCTAAACTGGAGTAATGTGTCTCATGCGGGCCATATAGCTCTTGAAAAAGTCCACTTGAAAAGGTGGTGCCTGAATTCCTACCAGCATCAGTGACTTGAGCCTTTAGCAGAGGAGGAACAGGTCTTTGCCCCATGTTTGCGATCAGGGAGCTGTTTGATATTGCTGGCCCTACCTATCTCAATAAACCTAGTTTCTTTAAAAATCCTACTAATCATTTTCTCTCTGCAGGAATGTAGAACGTGAGGACATTACATAGAGATTATTCTCTTGATGTCCTCACACAGGAATTCCAGCGCTATAACCTAGATATTCTAGGCTTGCAAGAGACCAGAGGGATAGGTAAAGGCGAGATACTTAAAAATAACTTTAAATTTCTCTTTTCAGGGAGGGAGGATGGAAGCATCTCCAAGGTGAAGGTTTGCTTCTCAGCAGACATGCCACTGATGCTCTTCTAGGATATGACTGCATTAATGAAAGATTTCTTACAGCAAAATTTAAAACAAAAATTAAAGACTTGAATGTCATCTGTTATGCCCCCACAGAGACTGATGAGAACGAGAAGGATAAGTTTTATAGACAACTTGAAGATATTTTGAATTCTGTGAACAAAGGAGATATTTCTCTTGTGCTAAGTGACTTCAATGCTAAAAAGTTGGTACTGACTGACCTTTGGGCAGGAGTTTTAGGTCCCTTTGGCATTGGTAGTTCCAATGGCAATGGGGAATGTCACCTACAGGTAAATTTAATGGTTTACAAATAACTAATACATATTACAAACACCGGGACATTTATAAATATACATGGGTTTCACCTGATGGGTTGCACAGGAACATGCTAGATTATATTTTATTAACAGCAAATGGGTTAGTTCAGTTAGGAATACCAGATCATACAGTGGAGCCAAAATTGGGTCTGACCATTACCTGGTCAAAAGTGTCTTGCAGCTGAAGCTTAAGAAATGTTGTGTTAATTTTAAGAGAATTACCTTCAACATTGAAGGTCTGAAAGATCCAGATATAGCCAAAGCATACCATGATAGGCTACTTAATCATTATGACAATCATGGTTTGCTTACTGCTGAAGCTGAGAAAGAATGGGATCAGTTTAAACAGGCTTTTCTTGAAACCAACAGTACTCTTTTGGGTAAAATGGAACAGAGAAAACAAAATTATTTGAATGATAAGGCTATGGAATGTATTTCTGAAAGAAGGAAGTGCAGGATTAATATGAATCAACACCCTACTAGCCCTAACAGAAGGCATTAGAACTAGCTTAATAAATGTGTAAAGGATCAGTTAACTACTGATAAGAATCTTTGGTTTGATAGCTTGGCTGACAAAGCAGAGGAAGCAGTTAGACAGCACAGCAGCAGGGGGTTGTACCAGATTGTTAATGTTTTATGTGGGAAGAAACGCACAGGTACACAGGGATTGAAGGATAAACATGGCAAGGTGGATTCTGTGATGAATAGGTGGGCTGAGCATTTCAGAGAAGTTCTAAATCATGTGATTATTTCTACTCCCATTGTTTGTAATGAAGATAAATGCATTACTGGCTTTAATGATGTTCCTATATCACATTGGCTATCTCTAAATTAAAACTGCATAAATCCCCAGGGGTGGATGAAATCACCACTGAAATGCTTCGAGCTGGGAACATTTGTGTTGTCACATGGCTGACTGAAATTTTGAATATTTTTTTTAATAAAGGTGTTGTTCCTAAGGATTTTACTTAGAGCTATCATTATCCCAATTTTTAAAAAAGGTGATCACAGTTCTTATGGTAATTATAGCAGAATTAGTTTACTTTTTGTTCCAGGTAAAGTTCTTTGCATGATTATACTTAATATAATTGAGAATTTCATTGATGGACAACTGCATGATGAACAGTGTGGATTCAGAAGTGGTAGGGGATGTATTGATCAAATATTTTCACTTAGGCAGATTCTTGAGAAATTTTAGAGTTTCAGAAACCTGTGGTTGATAGCTTTATAGATTTCAAAAAGGCTTTTGACTCTGTTGATCAATATAATTTGTGGTTCATTGTTAGATCATATGGAATACCTGATAAGTTAGTGTAATGAGAGCTCTCTATAATAACACTGAATCATGTGAAAGAGTTGGTACATCTTGCAGCAATTGGTTTAGCATTGCTAGTGGAGTTAGACAAGGGGGCATTTTGTCTCCTTTTCTCTTTAGTTATTGATTATGCAATGCGAAATTCTTTGCAAGGAAAAGATTTTGGCCTTAAATGGTCTAGAGATTTCAAAATTTCTTCTTGTTGGCTAATGATATTGATGAGATGAAATATTTTATTAGGGCTTTGATGAGTGGTAATAGAGTAGGTTTTGTGATAAACAGAAAAAAAACTAGTGATGAAAATTTGTCAGGCAGATGGTGCTTCAGTTGCTTTGAATAATAGCTGTACTATTGACCAAGTGTCTCCGTATAATTATCTTGGGAGCTATGCAACAGATACCGGCGATGAGCGCATGAGATAAATAGAAGAATAGGGATTGCCGCTGGGACTTTTAAGAATCTATGGAAAGTATGGAAAAATAGGTGTATACATCTAAAGACTAAAATTAGGCTGTATAAAAGTTTGGTTCTTTCTAAGGTTAGTTATGACAGCAAAATATGGACCCTTTGTAAGCAGGATAACAAGAAACTTGATGCCTTTGATTCTAAATGCTTACGCCAGTATCTTGGACATTAAGTGGTTTGACTTTGTAAGTAATGATGAGGTTAGAAGGAGTCATCAACCTCCTTTGAGCAGCATATTGTGCAGAGAGAGACTGTGTTGGTTTGGGCATGTTGCCCATATGCATAGCTGCAGATTGGTAAAGAGGATTATGAACAGTGTACCTAAGGGTATCAGAAAAAGGGGGAGAACTAGGATGTGATGGGCAGACAATGTCAAACAGGACCTTGCTAGAATTGGCCTAGAGTGGCCAAATGCAGCAGCTGTAGCTCAAAAGAGACATCTGGAGAAGAAAATTAGTCTGGTTGGACCTCCATAGCCCATGGCTGCATGAGGAGTGTGTGTGTATGTGTGTACCCAAAGTTATCCAGAAATTTAGCATAATTTGGATCAGTTTAAAAGGTCCAAAATGAAAAAGTTAACATATTTTTTGGAGCATTACAGCATTTCTTCACTCAGAGATGGCAACCCAGAAGAAACAGAGAAAACATACATGACCACCAGTCCGGCAAATGATCCACAATCAAGCTCAAATCCAGTTCAAGTATGGTCAGCTTAAGCTTTATTAGCAGTTAACTGAATTACACTCAAGATCATATACATATATATATCCTAAATACTTAAAAATACTTCATTTGAGAATGTGTAGAGCTTATGTAAAACTAGTAACTAGTAATGAATATTGTTTTAAGTTGTGTCACATCTAAAACATATCTTAAAACTGCTTTGATAAAAATCTGCCATCTGTTTTGTCAGTGAAAAATAATTAAAAAAAATACTGCTTTGTGAGTGAGTTATATGTTAAGATTTTAGAAGATTAAAATCTAATATTTTTTATCTTTATGTTACTCTATGAAGTGTGGTAATTTGAGATGATTGTTTGGCATACTTAAACAAACCAACAGAATAGGAATACAAAAATAATTAATTTGGAAAATATCACAATCTGTTATTAATACCTACAGAAGATGGGATAATAAAAGAATATTGGGATATAATCTAATAGGCAGATAGTGAAGATAACTTTAAATTTGTTATTGCTTTTGTATATAGTTAGCACTAAGACTGTGAGGTTGACCCCTTTTTAAGAGGGCTGAAAAGAGAAAAGGCACATGAAGTTCAGATCAATGAGCCATACTATCTTGCATCCTTCCACAACAGTATTTCTTTTGTAATGAATCAATGGTTGCATATGGTTAGACTTGAGGTGTTATGGTATGGACTTGAGGTGTAATGGTCTGGTTAGACTTGAGGTGTTATGGATTAAAGATGCATGGGTAGTACTGTACATCACCTGCCAGGCTCATAATCTGTAGTCCCCAGGTTCGAGTCCCAGCTGGGTCAGCGTTGAGATTTATCTCCACAAAATTCCCCGCCCTGCCCACGGTCAGTAGGGGACACCGATGGGCTTGGAAAGGCCGCCGTCCGTCAGATGGGATGTTAAGCCGTGGCCCCGTGTGTGGGAGAGAGACATACCCTGTGCACGTTAAAGAACACGCTGGATGGCCTTGACGGGGGGCTACCATCTGTCTCCCAACAGCTGTTCCAGTGGGTCCCCTCCCCCAACCTTCTCTGGGCCTTCGGAGTCCCTGTGACCTGGCCATTTAGCCCATGGTGTGCAAAAAAGTGCCGCTCAGAGGTAAAACAACCCAACTGTGCATCACCACATGGGATGAATACATAGCTCTCCAGCAAGGGCCTAGCTACCATTTACACAACACATTTATCGTATGTAAAATTTTTATCGATATTCCCTAATTAAATTTGCAGTATTGCAATTTCCATGCTGCAAAGGATAATAGCAATTGTTAAGCTTATCTTCAATCACCTCCCCCCCCCCCCCCCCCCCCGATTTGTACTTGGGTATTTTCATTTTTGCATTTACTAATTTCACTAAACAGAATTTCCTTGATATTTGTGGTTTACCGATCATCACTGTTTATATAAATGATGTTTACTTACCTGGTTCCCATCTTTTATTATCTTCAGTAACAATATCAACTTTGTTGTAAAGGTTACTACTAAATTCTGCAACATTATCAGATTCTGGAAATCGTCCTGATACTCCACTAATTACAATATTATCTGTCATTTCAGTAGATTGCCTTTGCCTTGAATGGAAAATACTTTATTAGAATGTATCTAAAAATTATAAACATTATTGGTTACTTAAGAAATCAGTAACAAATTCAATACCATTTTGTACTGTTTTAGAATGAGTCCTATCAGATTTTTTATACATAATTAAGGAATGTTGGAAGAAAAAATTTTCTTGCATTTATATTTAACCCATCATAATAGATCATTTAAGTTAAAATTAATTTTTGCCATTTAAAATTAGTAATCTTTAGTAAGAGAATAATAAATTCAGTGGCCAGCTCCAATATTTTCCCACCCCTTTATGACACTATTTGTTAAATTACTAGAGGTCTTCTGGGTAGTGAGTATGGCTTCCGTTAGGAAAGGTAGTCTATGGGTCATCCCCCAAAAAATATAAAATTAACATAGAATTTATTTATTTGAGGTTAAAAAAACATAATATATTTGCATTTTATTATTAATAATTCTACCAAAAAATTATACAATATTGATGTGGTCTGCTTTAAAATGTGCATGTTCAATGGTCAGTTCTGATAGCCAAGGTACCATTGTCTTACAGAATTAAAAAAGACAAATTTTCATACATTTGCATTCTCTGTGGCAAGCAGCTGCTTGAGGGGGTATTTATTTTATTTATTATTATTTATTCTTCTTGATCTAATTTACCTTTACTTGATCTATCTTCTTGATCTAATTTACCTTTACTTGTAAAAGGATTGTTACAGAGTTAAATGAGTCTACTATAGTGTGCAACAGCATTATGTGCTCAGAATAAGTAAGCCAATAGGGCAACTTTTCTGTCAAGCTTTTATAATGTTAAGCACTCCTCTTAACTTGGAAATTATTTAATATCTCATTTTTTGATTTACAACAGTATTATCATGTAAATTATTAAATCTCATAGTCACTATTTTAACTTAGACAAATAAATATCACTCCACAAGTCTTTGTTCATTCACATAAATGTGCAGATATATATTTGTACATTTATGCACTGAACAAAATATATATATAAATGTAAAAGTAATAAACTTTGATTTGACATACAGTGGTGAGATTACCAATATTAAAATTGAACTGCATCAGAATGAACTGACATTCCACAAGCACCCCCCCCCCCCCCCCCTATTCTCAAAGTGCATTATTTAGCAAAACTGTTTGAGGAAAAAACTGCTGAAAGGTGTACCTGTCATTTCCAGTTTAAGTTATTTTGCTCCGCTCTGTACAGATTAAAAATTTATAGTGGTTATTTTTGAACTGTAGTCTTTTTGGTTATTTATATTCATTTATTATATATTTTTAGTATATAATTTATTTTAAAATGAATCCTAAAAACAGAGGCAGCTGGTATTGAACCAGAGACCTTTACATTGAGAGTCAAAAGATAATGCACTGAGCTAAGCATTTTGCTGTTGAAACTGTTAAAATGCATTAGTATTCCATTGTAAACCAAATGTTCAAGACATTATTATATTTTCGTATCTAAACGTCCTTCCTTAGCAAACTTAATGGTAGTCAAATGAAGATTTTTGACAAGATTTCAACTATTCATTGCATGAATCAGTCAATCAAGTGTAACAGGCCATTTTGAATTGGTGGCCTACATCTTCCAGTTAATTGCTATTGCATTTCAGAAAACATTATTATGATAATTATATAAGTGAAGACTCCAGCAGTGCTTGAAATGGATAAATTTGCATTTTATAAACTAAAACAGACGTGGTAGCACTGATTCATAAATTGAATTCTATGACTGTCTGCATAACCAGGCAAATAATTATTACAAAAACAAATATAAATATGTTTTTCATTAATAAGTGAATTTGTCTTATTTCTTGTGATTATTTTTGCTGGAACACTACCCTAGGTGGCATAATGGATAAGCAAAAATTTTCTCCCCCACTTCAGGGGGAGATATGAAATCTAAAAATGTATAGTAAATTGCCCTCCTAACATTGCAAGCTTTCATTTGGCATAATGCTGATTACAATTGTTTTGGCCCCCATTCCTTCTTATTTTCTCCTCCTCTTTAGGAGAAGTCAAACTCTAAAGTTGTAGTAGATGGCACTCCCCAGATCACTTGGAATAACTGCTAATGCTCAGTCTACACAAAACATTGATTTTTAACTGCTAATATTAAATCTATGGGAATTTAGAGAAATTCAAACCCATCCACCCCAGTGGATTCACACATAGCCTATATTATTACACACATAGCCTATATTATATACCAAACTGTGCATGAATGTGCATTTTTGGATCAAAGGAACTGTGCATTGGATCAAGGGAAACTTCATGCACAGTTTGGTGCCTACAGCTGTTTAGGAAAACGAGTGTATAAGAGGACAGACACACAAAGACACAAGCAAACTTTCTTCATCTAATATATGAAGAGTTTGTGTGTCTGTTCGCTTATGCACAAGGCCCCAAGAAGAGATTGAGGCTTCAAACTTTGCATGAATGTTCCCTTCACCTAGGGGAAGAATATAGGCTATGTTCAAACCCACTGGGTCAACCAAATTGTGGTAGCCAGAGGTGAAGTACAGTTCTAACCAATTGCATTAGGTTTCAAGGAGGTAACATTTCCAGTTTCAGCTGTCAAAAGCCTGGGCTTGACACGTTTCATTTACAAGAACTATGTCCTGTAGTTGAAGGTTGGTTGTTTTGGGTTTTATGGTGCATGGGCAACTAGGCCATAATGCACCAAACAAAAGACAATATAAAAGATAAAAGACATGTAACCCGCAACCAAATTTAAAAGAAAAGCTATAGTGTAAAATGGTAAAACAAAGAACAAGTGTATAAGTACAAAGTAAAACAAAATAAACCCAAGTGTAAGCGACCTGGGATATATTTACAATGCATTAGGTGGTAAAATCAAAGTCAAGTAAAATATCTGGTGTATTGTAAAAATTTAAATACAGATATAAAACAAGAGTAATCAGATAACAGATGTCCGAGTGTAAGAGGCTCGGACTTAAAATCATGATGGTTAAAAATCATATGCCTTTCAAAGGTAAAACATGGACACGAGATTAAAATATATTTGATACTTAAAATGGTGTCACAAAACTCACACTTAGGTACGTCATCCACTCATAGAAGAAGCGAATGAGTAATAAACGAATGACCTAAGCGGAACCAAGCAAATACAACTTCCTCCTTGTGATTCCTGCAGTAACAAGACTGCCATGGTTTGATGATAGCATTGATCTCAAGAGCTTGTTCGTAAGCTGTTCTAACCAAGATCTCTGCCACTGTGCCCGGAGCTCAATCGTAAAATGCTGCCAGAAATCCAGATATGGAACCGGCAATGGAAAGCCAGACAGGGGCGTGGTCAACTTGGTAGCAGTATCTGCCAAATCATTGCCCCTGATACCTAAGTGACCAGGCATCCAACAGAAATGGATAGGTGGTTGTGGCTGCCAGATGATATAGCTGCTGGTGGATCTTAGAAATAACCGGGTGAGATCGATCTCTCACTGAGATCAAAGCTTGTAGCGAACTAAGCGAGTCAGTGTTAAGCACACACCGACGATGATACTTAGCTGCCACATGATCCAAGGCAAGACTGATAGCATGCAACTCTGCAGTGAAGATGGAACACTGCAGTGGGATCTGGTCTACAATGATTACATCACAGCAGACCATGGCTGATCTCAACAATGTGCCAGACTTTGAGCCATCTGTAAAGACAGACAAGAAGCTTGGGGATTCAGCACGATGGCTGGCAAAAGAGTTGCCAGTACACACAGTCAGGTGTAAAGGCCTTCCCCGTCCTGCACAGGGAAAAATCAGAGGAAGGGGAAACAATGAGCCAAGGTGGAAGTGGCTCGGCTGTCGACTGTGTGACGCTATCAAGACTGGTGTTGATGTCTCTGAGGTAGCCTCGAACTCACAAACCAAATGAATGAATGGCAGTTGGCCAATTAGTGTAAAGCATTTCCCACTTCTGACTGAAAACGCAGTAAAAAGTGGGATGGCCAGGCAGGGATCGCAATTTAGAGATACCGAATTAGATTTTACCGAAACCCATTTGCCGTCACCCAAACAGAAAGATTGTTCAGGGCAATTTGCAGCTGTCTGTCAATGACCCTCATGCTGGACGAAGAGCAAAAGATGCTAAAGTCATCAACATAGAGGGCATTACCTACTGATGGGGAAAGTTGTCTACTAATAGAATTAATCTTGACAGCGAAAAGCATAACACTCGGAACGCAGCCTTGTGGCACCCGTTCTTGGGGGTACAGCCACGATAGAGTGTTGCTGATACGGACATAAAAAGAACGTTCCGATAAGAAGTTGCAGATGAAGATCGGCATGTGACCTCTCAAGCCGAAGCTATGGAGGTCACGAAGAATGCTGAATCTCCAAGTTGTGTCATACGATTTTTCGATGTCAAAGAAAATTGACACCAGGTGCTCTCTTCGTAAAAATTAATTTCTGATACCTGATTCGAGGCGTATCAGATGGTCCAGAGTTGACTGTTGCCTGCGAAAGCCATACCAGGTGTTGGAAAGAAGGTTGTGGTGTTCTAAATACCAGATGAGTCTGGTATTCACCATTCTTTCTAACACATGCAGCTCATCAATGCAATGGGACGATAATTCAAAGGAATCTTGGAATCCTTTCCTGGCTTAGGGAAGGCCAAGACTATGGCCTCCCACCAGGACTCCAGAAACTGCTCCTCAAGAAAAATGTGATTGAAAAGATGGAGCAGCCAATCCTTACTCGATGGTGAGAGATGTTGGAGCATGGCATAATGGACATTGTCCGGCCCTACAGCAGATGCACGAGAGAAGTGCAGAGCAAGGCGAAGCTCCTCTGCCGTGAATGGTCTATTGTATGACTCCAGGCCATTCGAGTAGAAGGACAGTGGAGAACGTTCCGCCCAGCTCTTCTGGGCCAGAAACTCGGGGGGAGTAGGAAAAAGAGATGGAGGAGAATGACTCCCCCAGAAAGTCTGCAATTGCTTTGGGATCAACAATTGCCTGTCCATTGTGCTCCAGGATCAAAACGAGTGGGAAGAGTAGTTCCCACCCATCTTCCGGACTTTATCCCACAGGACTTTAGAACTGGTTGTGCAGGTGATAGAAGACGTATATTTGATCCAAGATTCCTTCTGGCTCTGGCGCCGGACAAAACAAGCTTTTGCCCTGGCGCGTTTGAACATTTCTAGGTTGGAGGATGTTCGATATCTCCGAAACACCCCCCAAGCCTTGTTCCGAGTCTTACGAGGATCTGGATTCCACCACAGTTTCAGAAAACAAGGAAACTGTGTCGAAGTTTGAGGAATTGTTCATGCTGCTGCATTTACAATACAGTTCGTTATCCCCGCTACTGCTGCATTGATGGACTCCTGGCTGACAGAGCGGTCATCGAGCAGCTCGAAACCACTCCAGTCAGCCCAATCAGACCTCCACTATGAGACGCATGAAGGGCTGCAAGGCCCCCCCACAGGAGATGGTGTTGTAGTTGAAGGCTGATGAGCATAAACGAAAAGATAGATACCAAGAGTGAGAATCTCCTAGATGTGTTTTGTATCTTTGTATGTTAAAAATAATAGTTAAATAAAAATTACAGTTGTAGAGACCTGGTTATTAATACATTTGAATCAGGCAACTGGCTGTAGTTATTTTTCAAATAATTCAATTTTTTTTTTACATAACTTAAAAAAAATAATAAAATAAATACCCCCTCAAGCAGCTGCTTGCCACAGAGGTCTGACAGGAGCCTGTCAGTTTATATGCCACAGTAGAAGATCTGAGAGGATGGCAGGACCTCAGCAGAAAAACAACACGAACATCCATGCCTTATCTGGGGCTCGAACCCAGGTCCCTTAGATCAGCAGCCAAGCGCGCTAACCACTCGGCCACGGGACGGCTACCAGTTTCAAAATTTCCTGAATTTTCGTATGATCCTCTTACACTTTCAAAACCTTTCAATACTTCTAACTACATGTATTTGAATCTACTGTGATACAGTGGATACTGGCTTAATGTTAATTTGTTCTCTAAAATACAGAGTTATACGATATAACAAAAAACTTATCAAAAATATAACATTGGTTATAATCATAATGAGTGAGAAATGTGTCAAGAGATATTTTTCATATTATATTGCATATAGACTAATTAATTGCAATATTAACGTTCTTTTACTTTGACCACAAAAAAATTGCTTTAATATATTGAATGTTTTCTATTATACCTGTAATAGTAGCAAAATTATCGGTTATTTTGCAGTTTGGAGTACTGTGGAAATTATAGGTTCCAGTTTAGGCTACGTCCTTTACCAGTAACCCAAATTGCAAAATAACCAATGATTAATTTTCTCAAACTGTATCAAGTTTATATTCTGGATATATTCTGGAGATCATATCATTATTTTCTATTTGTGTTTTTGCCTAAGCTTTAAAAGTTATGGTTCAAAGCGTTGTAAGAACTTAGTGATATTAGGGCTCCAATGAGGGGTACCCTACAACAGTCACAACAGAAGGACAAGATAGCAGAAGCAGAAAATACTACATCTCTGCTATATTGCGTAGGTCTGTAGAAAAAAATGATAGGGGAAAAAAAAGAGACAAAATCAAAGATATTAGACTTTACAGAAAAAGTTGACATTCTGAAAGAATCGGTGAGTAGTCGCATGCATGTTCGCAGAAGCTTCTTGTTCTGGTGAGTGCCAAGAAAGAGATGATTGAGTAATCTGTGATTCCGACAGCATGAAGCTCCTGAAACTTCTCTTTCAGCATTATAGCAGGAGCAGTTAAGTAGAATGTGAGATAGTCTCAGGTGTGCTGCATGTGGCACAGTTAGGACTGTAGACTCTGCCAAGAGTGTGAAGAGTTGCTGTAGATGACTCCAACTTGAAGATGATGTAGTAGGGTCTCCTCTGATCGGTTGAGGTTACCAAGGTTAGGAGTAGTGAGTGAGGGATCTACCAGGTACCTATATGAGGAACAACTGGAGTCCCTCTGCCACTGGGCAAAATGATATTGGCTCATCAGTTCTGATGACAAATCCGAGACAAAAATTTGCAGTCGCTGAGAGAGAGGTAAATTAGTAACATACCTCTGACTCTCAAGAGCGTTGCCAGGTATCCCAACATGGAAGGAAATCAATTGTAAGTGGATCGTGATAGCGGCAGAAGTGAGCTTGGAGCATGTCTCCATGATCTTCTGAATAAGCAAGGGTTGCAACTCTCACTGACTCTCTTCTGGAGAGCTTGTCAGGCTGACTTGGAGTTGCAGAGAATGAGTTGCCACTCCTGAGGCTGTGGATGAATGTTACAAACTCAAGGATAGTGTGAAGCTCAACACACTGGAGGAAGAGAGATGCGGGAGACAGAAGCCTCTGATGATGTCAGTATCAGGGATGGTTATATGTCCTTTAACTATGTACATTACATAATGGAAAACTCTGGTGTCGTATAACTGTTAGAACAATACTGATTCAGATTTCAGAGTAAATCGCTGCATTATAAAAAAAAACCAAAATCAAATGGTTTATTTCTTGTCTTCTGGGGCTTTTTAATAATGCAGCCAGTCTGAAAATCGTCAAAATCAATGAGGGCCTTGAAAACGTATAAATTGATGATCACAAAAATATGTAAAATGGCTGCCATGAGAAGATAGCACCCAAAACATTTTTTGTTTTATATTCCTATTGATTTTTGCATTTCTAAGATACAGCCCATGGCATTATATATATAAAAAAAACCTAGAATTATATAGTTTATTACCTTATGGTAGTTTTTTGATACAGACAACAAATCAACTACAGTGTAGAGGAGTATTGCAGCGAAGTCCGTTAACTGGGAAAGGACGTAGCCTAAACTGGAAACATTATTTCCACAGTAACCCAAACTGCAAAATAACCCAATTATTAATGATGCAAACAGTGAACACATTAATAGTTATAAATCGATTCAGTAAATTTGAATTGGAGCAATCAGGCTTAGACATTATCTTAAAGGGAAAGGTGTGATTATGTTCACTGGCAGAGCCCTACTAAATAAAAAATTCGTTTACAATTTATAATCAGTAAAAACCAAACATAGGCCATTAAAGAAAAGGGAGCATTACTCTTAATTTTTCCAAAAAATAAGTAAAATAATTACACTTACCTGTAATGAACCTCTGATCTAGCTTGCAGTTTCAATATACTGCCAATAACAGAGTGATCAATCTGCCTTTAGCAGCATCTAGAGGTTAGTGAGAAAAGTATGAAACATATTGCAATGCCATGAAGTGGCCACCAAAGTACCTTCCACGAGATAAATTTCCACTGGTTTGAATATGGAAAATGGCATTTCTGCTCTGAAATATGATGGCCAATGTAGTAGTAATCCACGAGGTTTTTCATACACTGCTAGGTTGCCAAACTGGCAACCTAGGAGTGTATGAAATTATATATGTGATATAGGATTATTATAATGTGATATAGGATGAAAATTTGAAGAATATTATATAAAGATAAAATCGATATTAGAATGACAATATTAAAATACATCTATCTTATATATATTCAATATATCTTTCTTTTTTCATTCATGAAAATTTTAAGGGAATCTTTGTTTCCATGGACACTTTGCCACTGGTCAATGGGAATCTAACTTTCTAATTATGAAGAAATGTGACTGAAGATTATTGCTATGATTTGGGAAAGGGAGAAAACTGGTCTCACAATGAATATACACCAAAGAGCCAAAACATTATGACCAGCTCATCTTTATGCTAATCGAAACAACTACAGGTGTGTTGACCCTGGGTCCAGTCATTATGTGTAGGAAACTATGACATCTACCACCTACCTAACATCACTGCACACCAGGTACATCCTTTCATGGCAACAGTATTCCCCTCTAGCAGTGCATTCTTTCAGCAGGATGCCACACTAAAGAATGGTTCGTGGAACATGAGGAAGACTTCCAGTTATGCCATGGCCTCCAAATTCCCCAGACTCAATCCAATCGAGCATCTGTGGTTTGTATTGGAACAGCATATCCAATCTGCGGCAGCTCAACCACACAACTTACAAGAGTTAAAGGATCTGCTGGTAACGTATTGGTACCAGATACTACAAGACACCTTTAGAAATCTTGTAGCGTCCATGCCTTGCCAAGAGCTGTTTTGGCTGCACATGGAGAACCAACATCATATTAGGCAGGTGGTCATAATGTTTGACTCTTCGGTGTATCAAAGTCGTGTATATAAGAAAAACAAATGTCATTTGCAAAATACAATGCAATAAATGCTATTTGGAGTTGAGTGTTTTACCTCTGAGCAGCACATTTTTGCACACAGTGGGCTGAATGACCAGGTCACAAGGACTCAGAAGACTGAGGGCAGGGGACTTACTAGACAGCTGCTGGGAGACAGATGGTAAGCTCCCATCAAGGCCATCACTGTAATTCTTTAACGTTCACAGGATATGGCTCTCCTGCACATGAGACCACAGCTTAACATCCCATCTAATGGGATTTCATCAGCGTCACTGAGGGCAGATTGGGGGAGTTTGGTGGAGATAATCTCAACAGTGGGGCAAGTGGGACTCAAACCTGGAAGCTACAGATTACAAGCCAGGTGTGCTATTGAGTCATCCCTGCCCCACTAGAGCAAGTAAATATTATATTATTGCCATTAGAGCAAGTAAATAGCAACTGCTAACTAGGTAAACCCTTTAACTCTGACAATGACCATATAAAGTGTCGAATTGTACAGGTAAAAGTGACATTCTGAAGATGAAACGCACTTTATGCAAGAAATATTAAAAAGGAGACCCTCCCTGTGCAAAAACAAAATGAAGCATTCAAGGTGTGTTGTCTGAGAAGAATGGAAATTGACTAACAGAGAAAATACTACCATAGTTCTGAAGAGATTTAATGAGAAGTGGAAATTGATAAATATTGACTGAAGGTGGAAAATTGGATACTGTTGGCATATCATTAGCCCTTAGTGCACGTCATCTATATACGTTCGGAGAATCTGAATTGAGAGGCCAAGGATGTATGTATCCGTTTTTTGCAAAACAAAAATAGAATTTAATAAAAATTGTTGCAATTTATATATATATATCATAAAAATATATAATTCAGACTTCAAAAATAATATTGTTTTTTAATTTGATGCATATTTTATTAAACTACAATGGGTTCGAGTCCCAGGTAAGGCATGGATGTATGTGTCATTTTTCTGCTGAGGTCCTGCCATCCTCTCAGACCTTCTACTATGGCATATAAACTGACAGGCACCTGTCAGACCTCTGTGGCAAGCAGCTGTTTGAGGGGGTCCTTGAGAGGGTAGTATTGCCGATTTGCTTGTTAACATTCCTATTTGCTGAAGCAACCTTCTGATTTAAGCTCACAAGTGTGATTTGAACTATTATCAAACAATTTTTACATAAATTTTCAAAATTTCCTAAAAATTAACAAAAAATTTTTTTTAAATAATAGATTTTGGAAGTAATTACAAAATATGCATTGCAATTTTGTTTTTTCCATTTCACACTCTTTTCTGTCAAACCTATTTCAGTATTCCCAAATTATTTTTATCATTTTTCCCAACATTCTATGCATCTTTCCTGCTCTTAAAATCGAAACTGGAAGTAAACATCCTTCTTAGAAATTCTGGGTGCAGCTGCATTTAATTTAATTATGCTTCTAGTATTTAATTTTTATATTTAAACCTTAGTTTTCATTTCAGTATTTATTTACATAAATTTTCCAACTCTCCACAATTTTGCCAAGTCACCCCTAGATTTTGATAATTCACCATAATTTTACAGAAAAAAAAAAACGCAATTTTTATATCTCACCTGAATTTTGCCAACTCCCTAAGTTTTGCCAACTCGCCATAATTTTACAGAAAAAAATCCCAATATTTACATTTCACCTGAATTTTGCCAAGTCACTCCAAATTTTGCCAACTCCCCAAGATTTTACCAAGTCACGCCGAATTTTGACAACTCCCCAAAATTTTGCCAACTCACCTGTATTTTACTAAGTGGCTTCGAATTTTGTCAACTGCTCTAAATTTTGCCGTCTCTCCATTTTCCAAACTGTCCTAGATTTGCCAAGTTGCCTTGATTTTGATAACTCCCCTTAATTTTACAAAAAAAAAGATTACAAATTTTCACAACTCACCTAGATTTTACGAAGTCGCTTCGAATTTTGCCAACTTCGAGTTAATTTGGGAGGAGCCTCCTCCCATAGCTATGACCCTGGGTGGAGATTAAGCTAGGGCATGTTTGGGTTCTTCCCTGACATCTAGCCATTGAGCAAAATGTCAGTTGCTGGGTAGGATCTATTTTTCATCATATTATAACTCTATACAAAAATGGATCCCTCTGGTTTCGTGTGAGAAATGACCACTTCAACTTGATGTGCCTTATTTTTAACTCATGCAGAACAATTTATCCAACTCTTCATTTTTCCATAACTTTAAATGCGAAGAAACTGTTGAATAATGCATACCTAATTTGCAAGTGACGTTTCTAGTCTGGTATGTGACAGATTCAATTAAAGCCTTCAATCGATTGTTATCAATTACATCTTTGGGTTGACAACATGGTTTATTTTGAAGGCTGATGTCGTCTGATCAAAATTTTTTAACCCAATATCATGTTATCCATTCACTAGCTGTGTCCTCCACAAATGCTGCACTGATGTTGAGAGTTGCCTCTGCAGTGTGTCCTGGTTTAAACTCGAGAAAAGAACACAAATTTGACTCTGATCCACTGTTCAAGCTCTTATAATCCACTTACCACAAAATCTACCGGCGAAATGCCTAGTGTTATCATAAGCAGGCTTCATGGTTTAATATAACATAAGTGTCATTTGGTAACATTTTCAGTCATCAAAATCGTTGAAAACTTCATGCATTTTCAAAATCAGCCATTTGATAGACAAATAAGCATTAGGTTGTTGCTTAACTTTTCATCATTTTCTTAATCCCAATTAAATGTTCTTTCTTTTGGTATATAAACATGACCTATTGGTCATGTTTATATACCAAAATTTCTGTTGAAATCAACAAGAAATACCAGTATTTCTGTTGATTGTTTTTTCTTCCAAGAATTGTAAAGTTGGTTTGTTTATTTGACTGTGAAAAGCCTGAACTTTTCTCCTAGTAATAAATAATAAATATCCCCTCAAACAACCATAGTAGAAGATCTGTGAGGATGGCGGGACCTCAGCAGAAAAACAAACATACCATGAAACAAATTCAAAAATGAGTAATTTTCTTCATTAAAGAAAAATCTTCATTTTTCTCTCTTATTCCTAAACAAATATATTTTCTATTGATATGCATTATAACATTTTTTTTGTCTATTGGTGTTTGCAAAAAATGCATTTGGCATTGCCACATGCATTTTTTTTACTACATGCCTCTATAAAAGCCCTATTAAAATGAACCTATTCGTCTTTTTGGGTAACTACATTATTTAAGAAAATCCAGAATTATATGCTGATTAATTTGGAATACAACATACCATAATTCCTTTCATTAGTTATTTGGCGACAAAAGTTATTTTTTTTATGGACTAAACACAGATGAAAAACTGACTGGCTGCATAGTACAATTCAGTTTTTCAGGCCTGGCATACGGGTTAAAAAGCAGACCAGTCCAACTCAGCTCATAACAAATACTGAATCTGCTTCATTCATTCCAATTTCTTTACAAAGCATTTTTGTAGATGAATATTTAAACAAAATTGGCAATTTACATCATCATCATCCTCAAACAGCCATGGGCTACAGAGGTCCAACCAGACCGTGCAATTTAGTTCTCCAAGCAAGTCTGTCCTGAGCTGCATCTGGCCACTGCACACCAATTCAAAAAAGGTCCTGTTTGACATTGTCTGCCCTCAGCATCCTAGATCTCCCCCTCTTTCTGAGACCTTTAGGCACATTGTTCATAACCCTATTCACCACTCTATAATTATTCATATGGGTAACATGGCCAAACCAACAGTCTCTCTCTCTGCACAATATGCTGCTTAAAGGAGGTTGCAAACTCCTTTGCCTAACTTCATCATTAGTTACAAAGTTGAACCACCTAATGCCCAAGATACTGCACAAGCATCTGGAATCAAAAGCATCTAGTTTCCAGTTATCTTGTTTGCAAAGCGTACAAGTTTCATTACCATAACTGACCCTAAAAAGAACCAAACTATTATACAGTCTAATTTTAGTCTTTAGGTGTATATGCCTATTTCTCCACAGATTCTTAAAAGTCCCAGCAGCAATCCCTATTAGTCTGTTAATCTCATGCCGCATATCACCAGTATCTGTTACATAGCTCCCAAGAAAATTAAACTGTGACACCTTTTCAAGAGTGCAACCATTCAGATTAACTGAATCACAGCCTGCCTGACCAATTTTCACCACTTTAGTTTTCTCTCTGTTTATAACCAAACCTACTCTACTACCAGTCTCATCAACAACTCGAATGAAAGAGTTCATCTCATCAACATCATTTGCCAAAAGGGCTAAATCATGAGCATTACATAAATCAGAAATTTTCGTATCTCCAGCCAAGACCAAAATCTTTCCCTTGAAGTGAATTTCGCATCATCATCATCATCCTCAAGCAGCCATGGGCTACGGAGGTCCAACCAGACCGCGCAGTTTAATTCTCCAAGCATATCTGTCCTGAGCTACATCTGCTGCATCCGGCCACCGTACACCAATTCTAACTAGGTCCTGTTTGACATTGTCTGCCCACCGCATCCTAGGTCTCCCCCTCCTTCTGAGGCCTCTAGGCACACTGTTCATAACCCTATTCGCCAATCTATAATTATCCATACGGGCAACATGGCCAAACCAGCAGAGTCTCTCTCTGCACAATATGCTGCTTAAAGGAGGTTGCAGACTCCTTTGCCTAACCTCATCATTAGTTACAAAGTTAAACCACCTAATACCCAAGATACTGCGTAAGCATCTAGTTTCCCGTTATCTTGCTTACACAGCGTCCAAGTTTCACTACCATAACTAACCCTAGAGAGAATCAAACTATTATACAGTCTAATTTTAGTCTTTAGGTGTATACACTTATTTCTCCACAATCTCCATAGATTCTTAAAAGTCCCGGCAGCAATACCTATTCGTCTGTTAATCTCATGCCGCACATCACCAGTATCAGTTACGCAGCTCCCAAGGTAATTAAATTGTGACACCTGCTCAAGACTGCAACCATTCAGATTAACTGAATCACAACCTGCCTGACCAATTTTCATCACTTTAGTTTTCTCTCTGTTTATAACCAAACCTACTGTACTACCAGTCTCATCAACAGTTCGAATGAAAGAGTTCATCTCATCAACATCATTTGCCAAAAGGGCTAAATCATCAGCATAATCTAAATCAGAAATTTTCGTATCTCCAGCTCATTTAAGGCCAAAAGCTTTCCCTTGAAGTGAATTTCGCATAACATAATCAACAACCAAACTAAAGAGAAAAGGAAACAAAATGCACCCTTGTCGAACACCAGAAGTAATGCTAAACCAATTGCTACAAGCCTTACCAACTCTCACACACGACTCAGTGTTATTATACAGAGCTTTCATTATGTTAACTAACTTGTCAGGTATACCATATGATATCACAATCAACCACAAATTATGACGATCAACAGAGTCGAAAGCCATTTTGAAATCAACAAAGCTAGCAACCAAAAGTTTCTGAATCTCTAAACATTTCTCAAGAATCTGCCAAAGTGAAAATATCTGATCCACACATCCCCTACCACTTCTGAATCCACATTGCTCATCACGCAATTGTCTGTCAACCAGATTCTTAATTCTATTAAGCACAATCATGGAAAGAACTTTACCTGGAACGGAGAGTAGGCTGATACCCCTATAGTTATCACAAGAACTGCGATCACCTTTTTTGAAAATAGGGATAATAATAGCTCTGGTAAAATCTTTAGGAACAATGCCTTTATCATAAAAGTTATTCAAAATTTCAGTCATCCAAATGGTAACTGAAACATTCCCAGCTCTAAGCATTTCCGTAGTAATTTCATCCACCCCTGGGGATTTATGAAGTTTAAGTTTAGAAATAGCCTAACTAACTTCAGATTGTGTTATAGGGCCAACATTAAAGCCAACAATGCATCTATCATTGCAAACAATGGGAGTAGAACTAATCACATTGTTTAGAACATCACTGAAATGCTCAGCCCACCTAGCCATGACAGAATCCTCACCTTCTATAACCTTGCCTTGTTTATCCTTCAATCCCTGTATACCTGTTCGTTTTCTACCACACAAACATTAACTATCTGGTACAGCTCTCTGCTGTTGTGCTGTCTAACTGCTTCCTCGGCTTTGTCAGCAAGGCCATCAAGCCAAAGATTCTTATCAGTAGCTAACTGACCCTTTACACGTTTATTAAGTTCTTTGTAATGCTTTCTATTAGGCCTGGTAGGGTACTGATTAAGGACATTCCTGCAGTTCCTTCTTTCAGAAATAAGCTCAAGTGCCTTATCACTTAAATAATTCTGCCTCCTCTGCTCCTTTTTCCCTAAAAGAGTACTGTTAGTTTCCAAAAAAGCCCGTTTAAAATGGCCCCATTCTTCCTCAACTTCAGTATTAAGCAAACCATGACTGTCATAATGACTAAGTAACCTATCATGGTAAGCTTTACCTATAACTGGGTCTTTCAGAGCTTCAGTATTAAAGGTAAATTTTTTAACCCTAGCACAACACTTTTTAAGTTTAAGTTGCAAGACACTTTTAACAAGGTAATGGTCAGATCCAATTTCAGCTCCCCTATATGCCCTGGTATTTCTAACAGAACTAGCCCATTTGCTGTTAATTAATATATAATCAATCATATTCTTATGCAGCCCATCAGGTGAAACCCATGTGTATTTATGTATGTCGCGGTGTTTGTAATATGTGTTAGTTATTCTGAAACCATTTAGTTTACTTACCTGTAGGAGACATTGCCCATTGCCATTGCAGCTACCAATACCAAAAGGGCCTATTACTCCTCCCCAAAGGTCAGAGTCGGTACCAACTTTGGCATTGAAGTCGCCAAGAACAAGGGTAATATCTCCTTTCTTGACAGAATTCAAAATATCCTGAAGTTGTCTGTAAAACCTATCCTTCTCATCCTCATCAGAATCCTCAGTGGGGGCATAACAGCAGATAACATTCAAGTCTTTAATGCTTGTCTGAAACCTTTCATTAATGCACTCATATCCTAGAAGAGCATCACTAGCATGTCTGCTGAGCAGCAGACCCACGCCTTGGTGATGCTTTCCATCCTCCCTCCCTGTAAAGAGAAATTTAAAGTTATTTTTAAGTATCTCACCTTTACCTGTCCATCTGGTCTCTTGCAAGCCTAGAATATCTAGATTATAGCGCTGGAATTCCTGCATGAGGACATCAAGAGAATAATCTCTATGTAATGTCCTCACGTTCCACGTTCCTGCAGAGAGAAAATGATTAGTAGGATTTTTAAAGAAATTAGGTTTATTGAGATTGGTAGGGTCAACAATATCAAACAGCCCCCTGATCGCAGGCATGGGGCAAAGACCTGTTCCTCCTCCGCTAAAGGCTGAAGTCACCGATGCTGGTAGGAACTTCAGGCACCACCTTTTCAAGTGGACTTTTTCAAGAACCATATGGCCTGCCTGAGACACATTACTCCAGTTTAGGCTTGACGATGCCCAACTAGCTAAGTAAGGTTCAGGTACCTGCAATGGCCTCTGATTAGGATTATCCACCAGCTGATATAAGGTATCCCATGCCTCTGTTCACTTAGAGCTGGCAACCCAGAAGCAGACAGAAAACACAGCGGCAGACTCTCCCTCAACGGAGGCCCACCAGTGCAGCAAGTCCAGGATCCATAATCAAGCTCAAATCCATAAACAAGTCCAGTCTAGTAGGTATAAATGGTCAGCACCAGGACCCTGTGAAGTTGACCACTCCTCAGCAGGGTTGAAAAAAAAGAAAAAAGTGGCCGTAGATGACCAGATCAGCAGGCCATACTGCACTGGCAGCCCTCCCCTTCCGTTCCCTTCCAAAAGAGAATATCTCTTTTGAAAGGTACTAACGGCCTGCACCACGAGAAGGCGGGGGTCGGGCATAACATAATCAATAACCAAAGAGAAAAGGAGACAAAATGCACCCTTCTTGAACACCAGAAGTAATGCTAAACCAATTGCTCCAAGCCTTACCAACTCTCACACATGACTCAAGTGTTATTATAGAGAACTTTTATTATGTTAACTAACTCGTCTGGTATACCATATGATCCCAGAGTCAACCACAAATTGACGATTAACAGAGTAGAAAGCCGTTTTGAAATCAACAAAGATAGCAACCAAATGTTTCCGAAATTCTAAACATTTCTCAAGGATCTGCCTAAGTAAAAACATCTGATCTACACATCCCCTACCATGTCTGAATCCACAATGCTCATCAGGCAATTGCCTGTCAAAACCAGATTCTTAATTCTGGTAAGCACAATCATGCAAAGAACTTTCCCTGGAACAGAGAGTAGGCTGATACCTTTATTGAAAATAGGGATAACAATAGCTCTGGTAAATTCCTTAGGAACCATGCCTTTATCGTAAAAGATATTCAAAATTTCAGTGATCCAAGTGGTAACAAACATTCTTCAGTTCTAAGCATTTCTGTAGTAATTTCATCTACCCCTGGGGATTTACGAAGTTTAGTTAAGAAATAGCCAAAATAACTTCAGATTGTGTTATAGGGCCAACATTAAACCCACTAATGCATCTATCATCATTACAAACAATGGGAGTAAAACTAACCACATTGTTTAGAACATCACTGAAATACTCAGTTTTTAACACCTTCTATAACTTTACCTTGTTCATCCTTCAATCCCTGTATACCTGTCCATTTTCTACCACATAAAACATTAACTATCTGGTACAGCTCTCTGCTGTTGTGCTGTCTAACTGCTTCCTGAGCTTTGTCAGCCAAGCCATCAAACCAAAGTTCAGCAGCTAATTGATCCTTTACATGTTTATTATGCTCATTACAATGAACTTAATATACGTGTAAAGGATCAGTTAGCTGCTGCTCTTTTACACGTTTATTAAGCCTTTTCGTCTATCTAATAATTCTGTCTCCTCTGCTCCTTTTTTCCTAAAAGAGTACTGTTAGTTTCCAAAAAAGCCTGTTTAAAATGAACCCATTCTTCCTCAACTTCAGTAGTAATAAAACAATGACTGTCATAATGACTAAGTAACATATCATGGTTAGCTTTAGCTATAACTGGGTCTTTCAGAGCTTCAGTATTAAAGGTAAAAAATTTAATCTTATCACAAAACTTTTTAAGTTTAAGTTGCAAGACACTTAACAAGGTAATGGTCTGATCCAATTTCAGCTTCCCTATATGACCTGGTATTCCTAACAGAACTAACCCATTTGCTGTTAATTAATATATAATCAATCATATTCTTATGAAGCCCATCAGGTGAAACCCATGTGTACTTATGTATGCTGCTGTGTTTATAATAAGTGTTAGTTATTCTGAAACCACTGAGTTGACTTACATGTAGGAGACGTTGCCTACTGCTACCAATACCAAAAGGGCCTATCACTCCTCCCCAAAGGTCAGAGTTAGTACCAACTTTGGCAATATCTCCTTTCTTGACAGAATTCAAAATATCCTGAAGTTGTCCGTAAAACCTAATCCTCCTCATCGGCATCCTCAATGGGGGCATAACAGCAGATAACATTCATTTCTTTAATGCTTGTCTGAAATTTTGCTGTAAGAAACCTTTTATTAATGCACTCATATCCTAGAAGAGCATCACTATCATGTCTGCTGAGAAGCAGACCCACACCTTGGCAATGTTTATTGTCTTCCCTCCCTGAAAAGAGAAATTTAAGATTATTTTTAAGAATCTGACCTTTGTCCATCTGGTCTCTTGCAAGCCGATAATATCTAAATTATAACAGTGGAATTCTTGTGTGAGGACATCAAGAGAATATGCTCTGTGCGGGGTCCTCACATTGCAACTACCTATGGAGAGAAAATGGTAAGTGGGATGTTTAAAGAAACTTTTTTTAATTATTTTTGCTGCCGAGATTTTTAATAGTCTGTGGAGAGAGTGGAGAAATAGGCGTATATACCTTCTGGTTTCTCTGTTTATTGAGAGCGGGAATGCTGACAATATCAAACAGCCCCTTAGTCGCAGACAAAAGGCAATGACCCATTCCCCCACCACTAAAGCCATCTACAGTGGAAGACTTCCTCCAATGTAGAATTTGATGATGCCAGTAGAAGCAGAGTTTAGGTGCCTGTGATGACCTCTGCTCAGGATTATCCACCAGTTTATAAAACATATCCTGTGAATCTATCCATTTGTGTTGTCAACCCACAAACAAAAAACCCAGTGGTTAATTTTCCCTCCCAGCTGATAAAACATATCCTGCAAATCTATTCACTTGGGGCTGTGAACCCACAAACAGAAAACACAATGGAAGATTTTCTGTCCACTTAAGCCCACCAGTGAAGCAAATTCAGGATCCATAATCAAGCTCAGATCCATATTTCAGTCAAGTAGGTTTATATGGTCAGCACCAGAACCCTGTGTGACCATTCCTCAGCAGGGTTGAAAAAAAAAAAGTAGCCATATTTGTCCAGATCAGTAGGCCACACTAATCTGGCAGCCATCCCCTTCCATTCACTTCCTCAAGAGAGGATCTCTTTTGAAAGGTATTAACAGTCTGCACCACGAGAAGGCAGGGTCGGACATTAGGTGCTAGGCCTATTATTAGGTTCTATGCATCATCACAGGGGTGAATAGCTCTCCTTCCAGTGACTACCTATCTACCATTTACATACCTGGCAATTCGCAGTACTAATTAATTTTTTTTCTCAAACAAAACACTTTTTTGGATTGAATATAATTTCATCTTTTCAACTAGATGCACTTCATTATTTGCAAAATGTTCCTAAATATTATTTACAATGGTTGAAAAGTGATTGAGAAATTTTTTAAAAAACATCAAAAAACTATTTTAGAAACACTGAAAGCAATATGAACAGCAGTCAGCTAAATTTATTTGACTGCCATAGTAACCAGTCAAAGAATACATTCAAAGTCAGTTGAAGATAAAACATGATCTTACACATTTTGGTGTTAAAGCAAAAGGGTTCAACAACAGATGAACTAATGTTTGTTAGTGTAATAATAATTGCTGGTACAGGTTAAGGAGTGCAAAACTGGTGGTCCTTTTGTATATACTGTGGATCACAAATGTCCTTGAATTGAATGTGTATGAGAATAATTCTCCCATTATGGAATTTGCAGACATACAAAATATTTATGGCTGAAAGCTTACAAAAATCAATAAATAGCAGCTTCTTGATTTTTGCCCTGTGTGTGTGTGTGCCAATCATACTAAAATATGTAACATTACAAAATTTAAATTAATGCTTTTGGGCTTTGTATTAAATTTTTACTCATGCTTCAAAAATTGCAGATGTAGAAAATGAAATATGCTATCTGTAATATATTTCAATAAATAGTATGGTCTATAGGTAGGTAATAGGTATGGTATAATAGGTAATAATATGGTCTATTGGTAGATACATGAAGTAAAATGCAACTGACTGGAGGTTAGAAGTTGAATAGCCTTGGTGCAGGTGAATTCTTTATTAAATTTTGAATAAACTCTACTTATCTAGTTCACAGACCAAGAAAGTACCACTCTTACATTGATCCAATTGTTTTTTAGAGGAAAAATTGTTTTGAGTCAAGTGGGATATGAACCCACAACCTCCTGTTAACATGTCAGGTGCTCTGGACCACTGAGCTAGATCAACAGAGCATCTGACATGTTATCAGGAGGTCATGGGTTCGTATCCCACCTGTCTCAAGACAATTTTTCCTTTAAAAATAAAGTTGAATCAATGTAAGAGTTGTACTTCCTTGGTCTGTGAAGCAGGTGAATTCTTATAGGTAAAAATGGAAAACAGCTACTTGTGAAGAAACACTGCACACACTGGGCATTTTCATGGCCTTTCCATCAATATGAAATATGGGGAAGACTACTTTATGTCTGATAGCACAATCTGTATTAACTTCTTTTGGGCTTTACTTCAGCTAAAAAAACAATCGCTGTAGTTAGGGTTAACTGGTATCTGTTATTTTGGACCTATATCTTTTTAACTTTTGTCCCTGTCCATGAGATAATTTTTTCTTTTTTATTCAAAACAAGTTGACCAATCTCCTGTAAATTTTTACTTTAAAATGTGAAAGTCAACAACAGAGAGAGAAAAAAAAAATTGATCAAATCAGCCTGGCCTTACCAGTTAAGGTTAGGCCAGGCAAATTTTTACAATAGGTTCTCTAGTAAGACTTACAACAGCTGTTGGTTGGTTGGTTGTTTTGGGTGTAATGGTGCATTAGCATCTAAGGCTATAATGTGCCAAACTTATGTCCAGACTTCCAACAGCCAAATTCATGTGTATTTATTGTATTTACACTAATCCAGTTAATTAACAAAACAAATTTAACAAAGTTTAATAAATTGATATCGTACAGAAATAAATAACATTTTCACTGTTACACTAGAGCAGTGGTTCCCAAACCTTTTTAAGTCATGGGTTACTTTCCAAAATTCATGTATAAGTGGCCTATAGACATAGCACAAGTTGAGAAGCAATTTATAGAGAATGCATCCACAATAACGTTAAGAAAAAATAGCACATTTTAAAACATCGATCATAAACTTGTTATTATGATCATGATGTACAGCAACAGTAACATAAATTTCGGAATTTTACTGATAACACATAAAAATAAAAAGAGGAGCTGTTAGAACATTACTTACCTTTAATCTCTTGATACAGTGTAATTTGTTTGGTAACACCACAGAAAGAATACAGAATGTATATTCCGTACGTAATATTGAAACGTTTTATTGTTAAGTTAGTGGGAGACCTAAAAAAGACCTCTTTTACATCGTAATCTCCTCTGCTATTCATAATTTTTAGAAATCTCCTACCTTGTATCTTAGATCCTGAAGCAATTTAGAATTTTCTCTTTTTACACAACCAGCAAAAATACAACCTCCCCTAAAATAGAAATCTGTTCAGATCTCATCTGCTCTATATATTTAATGCAGTCTTTTTTTAATATGCAATAAGAGTAGGAGGCCAGAACCGAAATTAAAATCACTTACCTTACGTTCCTATAAATGTGTATGGCTGCAATCCAACGGATCGAAACAAATCCCTAAACACTCGATTCCGCTGTCAAATAGCAAATGACCGCATTTCACCTGTCACTGCAGTGACTAAACTAACCCTACCGCCGCAATGATCCGATATAAGGCCACGTGAGTTTTATCCAATCACATAGCAGAAATATATCACCATACTGTTCACGTGATATTTAAAAGGCCAATACAGCATCGGCTTGCTTCATTGCATTAATAATTGTACACTAACCCAATGCGCTACTCTTTGGAAGTGTAGTGACGAAATTTTATTAACAAAGTTTAAGTGATCGGTGAAAGATTACGTAACGTTATGAAAGGATGCTTTTTATGCACACCAGTTTTATTCGCGTGTTGTTATGGCAGTCCATTAAAAAATAAATACCTCCTCAAGCAGCCTCTTGCCACAGAGGTCTGACAGGAGCCTATCAGTATAAACGCCACAGTAGAAGGATCTGTGAGGATGACGGGTCCTCAACAGATTTTTTTTTGCCAAATGCACGCGGCCCAGGTGGTCATCCTCCCAAGTACTGACCGCGTCCAAAGCTGCTTAACTTCGGTGATCGGACGAGAACCGGTGTTTTCAGCTTGGTATTGCAATCAGAAAACGGGAACGTTGGAAACGTTGCCAAACCATTACACATCAGTATATTTTACTAGATAGTTTCGAATTCAAAGTAAAGTCTAACCAAGTAAATCATTCTGCATGAGTGAAGGAAGTAAATGTATTACAACGAAACTATTTTGGCGCCCATTTTCCATAAAAAAAAATTAAAAACACTCATCCTTTATATACGAAAAAATTGTCATCATACGCTATTAAGATTTTGAGCCCAGACACTATTAAACATTGCTGATCATAAGCGCCAGCTTTTATCTTTTACCACGGGGCAAATAGTTATAGGCAGGACTGGATCTAGGAAGCAAAGGGGGCCATGCCCTTAACCCTTTGGGAATATTATTTAAAAATAAATAAATAAATACCCCCTCAAGCAGCTGCTTGCCACAGAGGTCTGACAGGCTCCTGTCAGTTTATATGCCATAGTAGAAGGTAAGCAAAAAATTATTAAACTTATAATTCCGCGAAATTTTTACATTTATCTCCCCTCCCCCTCCCAACTTTACATTTCTGGCTCGATTGTGTCGGTTCTTATATCCGAATATTTATGACTTTTCATGACAAATAATAGAAGAACGTTTCGTTTTGATAGGATAGCAAAGAGGAAAACCAGACAAAATATTCGATTAAATCTTCTCTCACTTTAAAAACTGTGTCTCGCAAGTTACTAATTTTATACACATCTTCAGATTTCCACTGAATGGCAGTAGTATTGTTCCTTCTAAACGTTTGACAATGCTGCTTATAATTTTCAACATAATTAATGAGTTTGCTTTTTATAGCTCTTTCAGAAATACATTTGCTTTTGCACAAGGGGAAAGTAGATTTTATTTCTTACCGCTACATCATCATCATCTCCTCAAGCAGCCCTGTCTATTGAGGTCCAACCAGATTATGCATTTTAGTTCTCCAAACACGTCTGTCCTGAGCTACATCTGCTGCATCTCGCAAATGCAGACCAATTCTAACAAGGTCTTATTTGACATTGTCTGACCACAGGTACTAACTTAGGTCTCCCCCTCTTTCTGAGGCCCTTAGGCCATGCTGCTCAAAGGAGGTTGCAGACTCCTTTCTGTAACCTCATTATCACTTACAAAGTTGAATCATCTAATACCCAAGATACTGCGTTGACATCTAGAATCAAATTTTCCTCTTATATCGGTTACAAAAGTTTCACTTCCATAACAAACTCTAGAAGGAACCAAACTCTTTATACAGTCTAATTTTACTCTCTAGATTTATACGCCTATTTCTCCACACTCTCCATAGAATCTTAAAAGTTCCAGCAGAAATCCCTATTCTTGTCTTTAACGATGCCGCACCTCACCAGTATCTGTTACATAGCACGCAAGATAATTAAACTGAGATGCTTGCTCAAGTGTAAAACCATCCAGTATCTGTTACATAGCACGCAAGATAATTAAACTGAGATGCTTGCTCAAGTATAAAACCATCGAGATTAACTGAACCACAACCTGCCTGACCAATTTTCATCACTTTAGTTTTCTCTCTGTTTATTACCAAACCTACTCTACTTCCAGTCTCATCCATCTATATCCATGGTCTCATCAACGGTTTTTACACATTTGAGAACAAGGTTACGCAAAAGTGTAGTATTTATAACACATTAAGGGAACATGTGACAAAAAAAGTGTTTGTTTAGCGGAAGAGATGTGTAGACCACCAAAATAAGGCATCAACCAGAGCAGCATCAACTAGATGCATGCTCCTAGTATTGGGTTAACGTAGTGGAGACCACAACTTAGTGACTACGAGTAATTAACTTAGTGACTACGAGTAATTAACTTAGTGATTAGTGTGGAGTTAACGTAGTGGAGACCACAACTTAGTGACTACGAGGTAAGCAGTTTTCAGTAAATATTAATAGTAAATGATGTAACTGAAATCTTTTTTGTTACGTAATCATTTAGAATATTGTTATGAATTCAAACAGATGAAAATTTAGCGTTAGTTCAAAAATAGTTATATATAGTTATATATGTCCTGTGGCTGAGTGGTTAGCACGCTTGGCTAAGGGACCTGGGTTCGAGCCCCGGGTAAGGCATGGATGTATTTGTCGTTTTTCTGCTGAGGTCCTGTCATCCTCTCAGACCTTCTACTGTGGCATATAAACTGACAGGCTCCTGTCAGACCTCTGTGACAAGCAGCTGCTTGAGGGGGTATTTATTTATTATTTATACCACACTAAAGTATGAAAGAAGTAATTTTTTACAAATGCACAAAAAATTATGCAAATTAAACAATCTTATCTTAACATAAGTATCTCTATTCCTCTTAATATAAAGTCAAATCATAAAAAGAACGATTTATATGTTTAACTAATTTTTAATGTTTAAACAACAACTTTCTTTTTTACCACAATGTTGTCAATATTCAGTTACTATGACAAAATAGAAACTATTTCTTTGTAACATCCAACCAACAAAACAATTTACATTGAATTTCATTTGTGTTAGAGGATTACTTTAATAATGCTTTATACCTTATAGATGCGAAACACCTAATGCTAATCTCTCCTGATAGAGCACCCAAAAATAATTTTACTGTTGTTTCCCTTTCACAACCGGAACCAGGCTCATTTTGAAACAAATAACAGTCTTCTTATGTAGTTTCACACAACACTAATTTAATGCAATATATTCTGCTTTCTTCATTTCTCCACTACACTTTTTGTTTTTCCTCCGCAAATATTATTATTCAAAGGTTGAACTTTCTAAACAGTTGATAATGTAATTGTCACGCTGAAGCATAGGCGAGCGTTCATGACAGATCTACCATAAGCCCATTGTAGCAGGTTCATCTGTTGTAACAGTATTGTTCTAAAAATTGAAAAAAATATTGCTTATTACTACACACATATTTTCATAGAAAATCCCATACTGTAATGGTAAATGCAATTTCAAAATGAAATATGCTACTACTTTAATAACATTAAAATGAAGACATAAATTGTGAAATGAATTCCTAAAGGTGTTAAATAAAAAATTCTGAACTAGAGTATAATTAAGAATTAGCGATTTGCATCATAAGGAAACATAGGAGGCATTTACTGAAGGCAGACTTGCAATAGAGACCATATATAGGTAGAGGTTGGCCATCTCAAAATTGGACGCCATGTTTTGTCATTGCTCGGATTGTTTGTTCTGAAAACCTGAATGCTATTGCATGAATACCTATGGGTTCCGGAAAAGGGTAGAGTAATATTTGATAGATTTCACTGTTCACAATTGGAAGCATATTAGAAAATGCCTAAAACCAGCAAAGTAAATTTTATGGCTTTTTTTTTTAAAGAGATAATAATTTCGCTTTGTCGTCTCTCTGTTTATCTGTAGACATCGAACTACAGGGTGTTACAAAAAGGACGCAACCCTAAATATAAGATAGTAGAACTTACGCACATGTACATTTTATGCCACAATATTAGTCAGTTGGCATTACTGTACTCAAGGTTAACAGCCTTTAGCAGTTGAAATGACCTTGTCACGCACTAGTCTCACTCAAGCATTCATTCCTTTGTGTTGTGTCAGCTATGTAATTTTCCAAAAACGAACGTGTGTATATTGTTGAGACTTATTGTGTGTACAGATCTTGCAAACGTGTGAGAGAGGAGTTTCAGTTGAAGTTCCCTCAGTCTACAGTTCCCACGAGTCGAAAATATATCGTTTGATTGATAAATTTCGTGACAGTGGGTCTGTACAGGATCGAAAGAGCCCAGGCCGGCCATCACTCTTAACTGTCAAAGTTCTTGATGCTCACCCAGAAAATCTGTTAGAAATTTATCCTCACAGGTTGGACTGTTGCCAGCTACTGTTTTCAGGGCTACAGACAAGTCAAAATTTCATGCCTACCGCATTAGTGTCGTTCATGAACTCAAAGAACCAGACCATGAAAAACGTTTACGGTACTGCATTGTTTGATGAAAATGGAATTGAGGTGTTGGACTGTGTTTGTTTCAGTGATGAGGCTTGGTTTCACTTGGATGGGTATGTGAACAGTCGAATATGGAGCAGTGAAAATCCTCACACTTTTCATGAATGGACACGCATGGAAAATTCGTGTTTGGTATGCAATTTCCAGTCATCGTGTAATGAGGCCTTTATCATTTAACTCAACTGTAACTGGTGGAGTACATGTAACTGGTGAAGTACATGTAACTGGTGAAGTTATTACTGAAAGGCATCCAACAGTTTATTGCACTATTGGATGTGAACGAACGAGAGTATTGGTTTCAACAAGATGGCGTGACCGCTCATACTGCAAATGACAATATGGTCATATTGCAGGAATGTTTGGTGATCATTTGGTTTCAAAAAATTTGTGGCCCCCAAGATGTGCAGATCTTACTCCTCCAGATTTTTTTCCTTTGGCGATATCTCAAATGTGTAGTATTTCTAAACAATCCTTAAAGACTTGAAGGCTAACATTGAAAGAGAGATTTTAAACATAGGAAAACAAACATTACGAAAGGTGGCTGCAAATATCATGAAACTGGTATGAACCTGCATCCAGGTTGCAGGAAATCACTTTCAACATCTGTTGTAAAGGTAGATTTATGCCTAATTTGCATCTTTTGAAATGTGTGTCTTTTGCCAATTTTAAATAGAAAAATACGATAGAGGGTTGCGTCCTTTTTGAAACACCCTGTATTTTGCTTATACAGAAAAATAAATTCTTTTGTATTGGATAGGTATTGATGAATATTACGATTTACATTTTCGGAAAATCTTAAAAATTACAATTGCGCCCTCTGACGGTAGAAAAAAAATCAAAAAATTTAAAACAAAAATTGCAAATGATGAAGTTATGCTAGAAAGTTGACATATTAGTGGTGGAATGTGATAGTCTTGAAGATTCCTTTGACAACAATGAGTTGACTCTTACGCCTAGGGTAGGTAGGAAATGGAACTGTTTTGTTTTAAGAGATAATTAGAAATATCTTTTTTAGTTGGTACTAATAAAATATAAATCGCATTTTCAAAGTGATCTGTTTATCGTAGAAATTTCGGTGGTAGAGTGTCAAGAGATATTCCACTGACAGCAGTAATCTGCCTCCTTTTATCGGAAGGGTGTGAGAAAAGTAACTTTTTAAATTTAAGAAGTGAAAGACATGTACTTTTTATGTTGTAATTTTAATATTAATAAAACACTACTATGGGCATTTCCCCCCACCCCATCATTCATTAGCTAAAATTAAAACTTTTAAGGAGTGAAAAAGTAGGCAAAGAAAGAAATTCATTTTCTTTGGAAACGAGATTCCCATATGCGCCAGAGGCGATATGCTTTCTTGTAGTTATTTTAAACATTTAGACCCTCTAACAGTGGAAAATCGAACAAATGGATAATTGGGGAAAAAAAAACTATTTATCTTACATCAGTATCTTTACAACACAAAAAAATATTTTTCATTTATCTCTTAAAACAAAAAAGTTGAATTTACAATATGGGGACAAATCATTACTATTAGTGTAAACCCCTTGACCATTATAGTCTGTCTCCAAAATTTTAAATTTCTAGCATATGTACTAGATCAGTGTTTCCCAACCTTTTTTGTGCCATTCCCCACTTAAGCCTTTCTAAAATTCTTATGTCCCCCCCTATGTAAAATTAAATTGTTCGTTGAAGTAACTTAAATGATTTGAAGTAACTTAAATGATGGGCGTCCTCATTGTTCCCTTGAAGAAGGATAATGACGACAAACAGTGTAATCTTCGGGTTTCTTTTGTCCGGGCTCGCTAATCCTACGGCCGCCATACGGTTAAACTCTGAACGAGTCCATTTTCGAATTGCCCCCCTGTGGGGCGTGGGTCCCACGTTGGGAAACACGGTACTAGATCGTTTGCAATTTCTTTTAAATATTTTGGTATATTCCTGTTTTTTTCCATCGCTAAATGCTGTTGTTTTAATTTTTATTTACCACCTTTAGCACTCTTTAACAATAGAAATTTCAACTCGTAGGTGATTCGAAAAATATAAATATTAATATTTTGTTAGTAACTGTAGAACAAAAAACTTTTTCCTTTTTCTCTCAAAATCAAAATGTTTAATTTTCCCTACCTCCTTGAGGTAAGAGGACAAGGTCTTGTTGCCGTTGTAAATCTTCTGATCATAATAATCTACTATCAAAATTTCAGATTTCCAGTGTAAAATGGTCATTTGCAATATTAGTTTGAAATTTTAGCTTTTTCTTTCTTTCCACCGCTAGAGGGCGCTATTAAAGCTATTGGAATATTTCAAAATTGTTAATCGTAATATTTTATCAATACCTATATATGCAAAATAAAAATAATTTCTCAATTATCTCTAAAAGTAAAGAAGTTGATTTCCTGTAGACCGACAGACAAATAGAAACACAAACAGACGGACAAAGAGACAAACAAACCAACGTTGCATAGGCACACGACAAAGTAAAAACATTATTTCATTTTGCAAACGAACTAAAAAGAAATCATTTGTTAGTTTACAGTTATTTCTTTTCACTTTTGCATCCCAATGATGTCTTCTGACGGAATTTCTTGAAAAAAATCTTCATTAACTTTTTTCTGAGTGTAATATTTTCGCCAAATGCAGCGGAGTAAGGCATTGATAAAATATGAAAGCTTTTATAAGCAAAAAAAAACGGTAGAAATGCATAAAATTATTACAACTCAGAAGCTTTATCTAGGTACACACACTAACACATAGGCTTTCGTTTCACTGAACGATAAAATATGGCGCCTATAAGCATATGACTGTCAAACACCGGATAGCCAGCCTCCAGTAAAAGATGAAGAATGATAGTCTAAATCAGTCGTGTCCAACCTGCGGCCCTGGACAGCTAGTAATGCGGCCGACAAAATCGTAAAGTTTACGTGTTTACGACATAAGCTTTCAACATGATTATGTGATTTTCAGCGAGTTTTTGATATCCCACTAGTTTCATGTTGCCCTTTTTTTAATTTTATAATAAAAAACATAAGAAAATAAATGAAGTTTTATTATTCATATACATTAACTATATTATATATTTTATGTGCGGCCCAAAACAATTCATCTTCACTCAATGTGGCCCAGGGTAGTCAAAAGGTTGGACAGCCTGGTCTAAATATACAGGATCTGTAACTTGTAGTTAATGCCATTTTCGTAACGGAAACCAGTAATGCGTTCATCTGCAATAATAAATAACATATAAATTTAATAATCATATCATCTAATGAGCTGAGCGATTTAAACTGCAGAAGTACCACACTGAATAGTTCCGTTTTTGTTTTTGTCACATAGTAGTAATTTTTTTTTCATTTATAACAAATATTCTGTATCAGTGACTTTTAATTAGGATGTTAACGTCAAATTGTGCTTTTCCATTCTTTAACGAATGTGTTTCAAAATATTTGTTGTTATGCATATTTCGTTATACGTTGCAACAGCAATATTTATAAATCAAATTTGTGTTCTCTTTTTTATAATTAGGTGTTTTTTCACATTGGAAGAATAGTCAAAACTGAAAATTTTGCCTGAAATTCAATTCAAAAGTGCAAAATCAGTGGAGTAACTCGAAGATTTCACATTACCTGCTATGGGAAAAGGGTATTTCTTTTTAATATTTTTTCTGGAAGAATAATGTAACCTTTCACTGCATACTAACCAAATGTATCAGTAAAAATGCCCTAAAAGGCATGATTTTGAATAATTTATAGGCCACTCTTTCAGTACATTTTCTATCTTGGTTATGTCATACAGATATTTCCCCCATGCAAATACAGGTACAAATACGTACTGTGAGTCTTTTCACAATAAATTGAAACATTATTTTGAGCAAAGGTTTAATTTCCAGATAAGTTTGTTGACACACCTTTACAAGTGGAAATACAGAGTCGTATCAGAATAAAATGACCACCCACGGAATCACAGTGTCACAGAGTGCACATGACAAGGTCGATCACACGGACATTAAAGCGTCTAACGAGGACAGATCAGCCATAGTGCAGAACATGAGTAAAATGGGCAGAGGTATTGATTTGATCAAGTTCAAAAAGGAATGAACATTGGCTGTCACACTGAGGGTGAAAGCATCTCAGAAAAAGCACACTTCGTGGGTTGTTTGCAAGGTGCTGTAGTAAGGGTGTACCAAGAATGGACCGCTGGCACAGCGAGTACTTCTAGACATCATAACTGCGGAGCCCCAAAGTCCATCGCCCCCAGTGGAGAATGTCGCCTCCATCAACTGATAAAGGACAATCGATGTGCAACAGCGCAGCAATTGACCACTCAAATGAACGCTGGGGCACCCATGTACGTGTCCCCAATAACAGTAGAGCGAACCCTGTTATGCATGGGTCTCCGGAGTCGATGCTGCATAAAGGCACCCATGTTAACCAAGGTCCATTGGCAACAATGCCTGCAATTCGCACGGGACTACCGTCATTGCACAGTGGAAGAGTGGAAAAAGGTTGCCTTCTCTGACGAATCGAGGTTTCTACTCCATAGAACTGACGGGCGATGGCAGACACACGAGATTGGATTGGATTGTTTTACCTCTGAGCGGCACTTTTTTGCACACCATGGGCTAAATGGCCAGGCCACAAGGACCCCGAAGGCTCAGAGAAGGTTGGGGGAGGGGACCCACTGGAACAGCTGTTGGGAGACAGATGGTAGCCTCTCGTCAAGGCCATCCAGCGTGTTCTTTAACGTGCACAGGGTATGGCTCTCCCGACATGGGGCCATGGCTTAACGTCCCATCCGACGGATTGCGGCCTTTTCAAGCCCATCGGTGTCCCCTACTGACCGTGGGCAGGGCGGGGAAATTTTACGGAGATAAATCTCAATGCTGACCCAGGTGGGACTCGAACCTGGGAACTACAGATTATGAGCTTGGTGCGCTATCGACTGAGCCAAGCCCGCCCCACAGACACACGAGAACAAACACCCAGAAACACGCTTGTTGGTCAAGAACAGGCCAGCAGTGGCAGTGTGCATGTCTGGGGGGGGGGGGGGGGTCCTGGTATGACCTGGAATGTTGGTACCACTGGATGGGTTCCTGAACGCCAATGGCTACCTTTCCATCCTCGCTGACCACACGCATCCCTTCATGTTGTATTCCTCGCTGACCACATGCATCCCTTCATGTGGGAATTCCCACGTATCCCTTCATGTTGTATTCTTCGCTGACTACATGCATCCCTTCATGTTGGTGGTGATGGTGTCTACCAACAGGACAATGCGCCCTGCCATGTTGCTAAGGTGGTGCATGACGTTCCAGGAACACGACAGCGATGTCTCTGTTCTCCCTTGGCGGGCAAAATCGCCCGACCTCAATCCCATAGAGCACTTGTGGGACCATTTGGATCAACAGGTTCGGCGTGCGGACCCACAACCACGTTATCTCCGGAACCTCCATGCTCTGCTATAGTCCAAATGGGCATGTGTGCCTCTGGTAACCTTCCCAAAGCCTCATTGCGTTCATGCTATGCCGTCTCGCCACTATCATCTGGGCCAAGGATGGTTATTTCCATTATTTGGTAGGTGGTCAAATTATTCTGATATGAGGGTCAACTTTTCATAGCCTATGATAACTGATAAACATCGAGCACATTCTCCCCCCCCTTTTGGAGTCATGTTTAAAGTAGCCCATAGAATTGGAGATGCAATAAACTTTAATTTGAAATATGATTCGTTAAAGTCTAACCCTGCGAAAATCCGTCTTCCCCTTTATCAGGGGGGAAGTGGAGGCAAAATTCGAAATAGTTTACGATCGTCATTATACCAGCTTTTACACCAATAACCGTTATTTCACGAGCACACCTAACTCGTAATTGTAGGCCCTCGCGTTCGGAAGATAGAGTAAAAGGTTTTTGAAATTTCCCGCGTTTTAGAGGGGAAGGAAGCATGGGGATCGATTTTTTGTGACACTCCGTGCTTCACAAGCTTTCATTAGATATAGGTAGCTCTTACTTTCGGCACTAACGTTCAGGAGATATAACGGAACAATAGTTTTCACATTTCCCCTTTTTAGGGGGGAGGAAGCATGGGGGTCAATTTTTTATACTCTGTGATACTCCCCACGTCAGAAGCCTTCACTTAGCACATAAATAATTAAGTTTCTTCATGGCTTTCGAAAGATGTGGGGGTACAACGATTTGTCAAAACCAGAAACCGACAAATGTCAAATTCAAAAGCAATAGTAAGATAGGTAAAAAATAAATTATTTAAAAATTTGAAGAACACCTATTTCCCTTTAGGGCCCTAAAAAGTAGAAAATAGACCTAAAGCATATCAATGGTGCAATCAGTCACTGAGTTCGTTTTCACTTCAAAGAGAGATAGGGCGACGGCAATCTTGTAGAGTAAGTAAATCGGCGCCCTATCTTCCTTCGAAGCGAATACGAGCTCAGTGACTGATTGCACCTTTGATAATGCTCTAAGCTTATTGTCTACTTTTTACGACCCTATAGGGAGATAGGTATTTTTTAAAAAATTTTATTTATTTATTTTTTGCTGTCACTAAAAACACCTGCTTTCAAAAGCTTTGATATCGAATACTTCCCCCCCGCTTTTGGAGTCATATTTGAGGTAGCCCTTGACATTCGACACGTTACAAGCATTAATTTGAGATACCACTCATTAAAGTGGAACCCGGCGTGAGTCCGCTCCCCATTTTATCAGGGGAATCATCACCACCACCACCACCACCACCACCACCACCACCACCACCACCACCACCACCACCATCATCATCATCATCATCATCATCATCGTCGTCGTCGTCGTCGTCGTCGTCGTCGTCGTCATCACGGAGGTCCAACCATCTCCAATGATCCAATGATCCAATGATCCATTAATCATATTCTTATGCAGCCCATCAGGTGAAACCCATGTGTACTTATGTATGTCGCGTTGTTTCTAATAAGTGTTAGTTATTCTGAATCCATTGAGTTTACTTACCTGTAGGAGACGTTGCCCATTGCCATTGCAGCTACCAATAGCAAAAAGGCCTATTACTCCTCCCCAAGGGTCAGAGTCAGTACCAACTTTGGCATTGAAGTCACCAAAAACTAGGGAAATATCTCCTTTCTTGACAGAATTCAAAATATCCTGAAGTTGTTCATAAAACCTATCCTTCTCATCCTCATCAGCATCCTCAGTGGGGCATAACAGCAGAGAACATTCAAGTCTTTAACGCTTGTCTGAAAATTTGCTGTAAGAAACCTTTCATTAATGCACGCATTAATCCTAGAAGAGCATCACTAGCGTGTCTGCTGAGAAGCAGACCCACGCCTTGGTGATGCTTATTGTCATCCCTTCCTGAAAAGAGAAATTTAAGATTATTTTTAAGAATCTGACCTATATCTGTCCACCTGGTTTCCTGCAAGCCGAGAATATCTAAATTATAATGGTGGAATTCTTGTGTGAGGACATCAAGAGAAAAAAGCTCTGTGCAGAGTCCTCACATTCCAACTACCTATGGAGAGAAAATGGTTAGTGAGATGTTTAAAGAAACTATGTTTATTGAGAGAGGGAATGCCGACAATATCAAACAGCCCCCTAATCGCAGACATGGGGCAAAGACCCGTTGCCCCACCACTAAAGGCTGAAGCCATATACACTGGAAGACTTCCTCCAATGTAGAATTTGACGATGCCAATAGAATCAAAGAGTTCAGGTGCCTGCGATGACTTCTGCTCAGGATTATCCACCAGCTGATAAACATATCCTGCGAATCTATTCACTTTGGGCTGTCAACCCACAAACAAACAGAAAACTCAGCGGCAGATTTTCCTTCCACAGAAGCCCACCAGTGCAGGAAAATCAGGATCCATAATCAAGCTCAGAGCCATATATCTGTCCAGTCCAGTGAGTTTATATGGTCAGCACCAGGACCCTGTGTTGTTGATCACTCATCAGCAGGGTAGAAGAAAAAGAAAAGTAGCCATAGTTGTCCAGATCAGTAGGCCACACTAATCTGGCAGCCCTCCCCTTCCGTTCACTTCCACAAGAGAGTATCTCTTTTGAAAGGTACTAACGGTCTGGACCATGAGAAGGCGGGGTCGGACATTAGGTGCTAGGCCTGGCCGGTTATATGCATCATCACAGGGGATTGGTGCATAGCTCTCCTTCCAGTGACTACCTAGCTACCATTTACAGACCCAGGGGGAATAGTGAGGGCGTAATTCCTAAGAGTTTACGACCGTCATTATACGAGCTTTCATTTGACACCTAACTGGTAACTGTAGACCCTGCGTTCGACATTTCGCCTTTCTTAGAGAGGAAGAAAGCTCCGGGGGGGGGGGGGTACTTACAGCCTATGACACTTCCCGTGTCACAAGCTTTTATTTGGGACATTCGAAAGATTTGGTGGAGCAACTATTTGTCAAATTCACAAACCGACAAACCAGCCAACCAGCAAACTGACCAACCGTCAAATGCCAAAAGCAATTAGGAAGATAGGTAAAAATTTCAAAAGGCTGAAGTTAGACAATCATTAATGTTCATTCAGAGACAATAACCATTAATTAAATAGGCCCCGATGCTTCTATATAATTTCGAAGACAAGTTCGCTAACAAACAGACATATTTTTATTACTTTTTTTTTATTTAGAACCTAAATCGGTCACTAACAGCTGTCCATTGGGTCCCATCCCTTAGCCTTTTATGAGCCCTTGTGACCTGGCTATTTAGCTAATTTTGTGGAAAAAAGTGGCTCATCGGACTGAACAACAATTGCAAAATTTGTCTATTGGAACAGACCACTTCGTCAGTTACTTATCAAATCCATTTGCGTTTATTCTTAAAATATCTAGTGAAGAAACTGCTTACGCTTCATGAATATTCTGGTGTAATCATGATTTTGTGTATTTATATATTTCGTTTAAGATTTACGAATAAATAATTTTGTTATACGGGGGGGGGAGGAAAGGAAACTTCTGATATACATTCCCACCCCTCTTAAGTTGGCCATGATCTTTACCCAGTTTCGTTTTAATGAAATCATGTCATATAAAATCCAGCCGTCCCATGGCCGAGTGGTTAGCGCGCTTGGCTACTGATCTAAGGGACCTGGGTTCAAGCCCTGGGTAAGGCATGGATGTTTGTGTTGTTTTCTGCTGAGGTCCTGCCATCCTCACAGACCTACTGTGGCATATCAACTGACATGCTCCTGTCAGACCTCTGTGGCAAGCAGCTGCTTGAGCGGGTATTTATTTTTTTAAATAAAATCCTGGGCACTAGAGTCCAATGATATTCCTCTCTTCCCCATTGGAATCTTATCGTACATTGCGTTTTTACTTCTAAAGCTTAATCTTACTTTGAACTATATACCTTAGAATCACTCTTAACAATAACATTGGCATTTATTGAAGTTCACATTATTTTTACAATTAACATGACACTTACATTAAACAATCGATGGCGTGGAGACTAACATACGATGACATTTCATCTCATGCGACTACAATAATAAACTTGGCCTCTCTATGAGTCTACCACTACCCTGAGATCCTTTTTCGCTTATGGACTAAAAAACTTTCCACAATTTTCCCTCTGACCTTTCTGAGATGAAGTTCCAAGCTTTCTCCTCTTCCCCTCTCTCTCCTTCCTCCGGACCCTCTCAACCCGTTCACCAAGGGTCTCATCTGCTCCCTCCATTGGTCAGAAGTCAGAATCAACCAGTCAGAAGGAGCAAATATCAGCGGGGCTTGATATTTCTTTGGTGTTGCGCTCTCTCCCACATGGGTTGTTCTTTTCCCAGGGACACTCTGATGCCATGGTCCTGATTGCCTCCCTGGGGATGCATCTGGTGGTAGGAGCGCCTTGCACATGTCGGGGCACAGGGGGAAGAGTTGTCTCTCACTACCACTCTCTGGAGACATCATCACCTCTTAGCAGAAGTCTGTCTTTATAGCAGGTTACGGTGGGGGCCCTCACTCCCGCCACTTTTAACGTTGGCTTGATAGCGACTGGCGCCAGCCATCCAGAATTTGGCGGAAATGGCTTACGAGTTTGTCCCTGTGCCCGACAATGATGAACAACGAGCCATGAAGCACTTTTGACATCGTTCTGCGTATGTATAAAAATTTACGCAGAACAATTTCATTTCGTAACGAATTTGAGTTCTTTTACCTTTGTGCGGCCCTTTTGTGCACACAATGGACGAAAATAGGCAGGTGTCAGTGGACAGGTTTGCTAGGGGACAGATATCCTATGAAGATTATCCATCGTGTTCTTTAACGATCACTGGATATAACTCTCTGAGCAAGACTCATCCACAAACGGCAACCTTTCTAAGTACAATGGTGACACCTTATCACGGAGGGCAGAACAAGACCTCAACGGAGTGGGGGCTCGAAAATTGGAACATCAGGTTCTGAGTCTGGCCTACTCCCGGCCTAGATGTAATGGAGGGAACTTGTGAGCTATCCAGAGGTTGTGAATTTAATATTCGATTAAGGGTTAGTTTCAAAGAAGTGTTCGCCCCACACAGTCTGACAAGTTACATAGCAGTCTCAACGGGTGGAGTCACACGAATACCGTCAGAATCAAGGTAGGACATGATTGCTGGAACACACAGGTGAGGAAGAAAAGACTAAAGACTGTCATGTCGTCGAACTCGAAGGAAGCCCTCTCTAATGGTGGAAATTTTTGAAAATGCAAATTTGGCGGTCGAATGTGAAGGTCACGAAGTTTTCATTGGCAACAATGAGTTAGACCCAGAGAAGAGTGGGAAAAGGGAAATTTTTTAATAGAGTTAATTGTTTTTTCTAGGTTGGGCAGATACTGACGACATATTGCGATTTGCACTTTCCGAATCTCTCAAAAGCTATAATGGCGCCCCCTAATGGTGAAAAAAATTGAAAATTCCAAAATTTCAACGAATATTGCAAACGATATATTTATGTTAGAGATATACCTTTTGGTGATAGAAGGTGAAGGTTATGAAGTTTCCAATGGCAACAATGAGTTGACCCCCTTACGCCCAGGGGGAGGGGGAAACGCAATTGTTTTAAGAGATAATCGGAAAAAATCTTTTGTTCGATTTGTACTAATGAAATATTATAATTCGCCTTTTTTCAATTCTTCAATAGTTTTCGATTACATCGTTAGAGATCAGTAAATGTGGAAAGGGCGAAAGGTTTAACGAACACTGCAAGTGAGATGTTTATTGTCAAAGTATGAAGATTCTGTGCGAGAGTGTCAAGAGAGAGCAACAGTCTGTCCACTTTTCTCAGAGGGGTGTGAGAAAAGCAACTTTTTGAATTTAGGAAATAACAGACAATTACTTTTTATGTTATATAATTACTAATAAAATAGTACTATTTACATTTTCTCCATCATACATTAACTCAAATTAAAACTTTTAAGGAGTGAAAAAGTAAGTAAACGAAAAACTTCATTTTCTTCGAAAACGAGATTACTATATGCGCCATAGGAGATAAACGTTCTTCTAGTTAATTTCGTCATTTCCCACAGAAAGGAAGTTTACTCACAATAAATAAATTAATCAGTTGACTAATAATTAAATAATACACAGTATATAATTATTTATTTCTAGGAATTCTCTTCCACGAAACCTTCTGCTATAGACTTAAGGTCAACCCTTTCACTACGATTGATAAAAACGTATTTTTTTTTGTCAAAATACATTGTCAGGGGAAGAGAAAAAGAATATTCATTTACCGAACTCTGGGAAGTTCTGAAAATGACAGTCTTGAGAAAGACTGCGATTCTGAAAACTCTTAGCAGAAGAGCGAGTCAACAGGTTTCTTGCTAGTTGTTGCATGCAGAGTGACGGGGTATGACGACAATGTTTTTGGTACATTAGCAGGATGAGGAAACACATGCATCCTATTCCGATACGTAGGCACTTGTTTTGCAGCTCAGAGTGCCGATGGCGCCGGCAGAACAACAATTCGACGGTCGGACAGCAGGTGTGTAAGTGCTTAAAGAACTCGTCAGACAAGAGGACCACACTAATAACCCCGGAGGGAAACTTCCCACTGGGATGATTATCTTCGCAAGCCTGTTGATAAGTCGCCCAATATGTAAAGATTTATTATTGAATTACTGTACCTTGGCGGAGATGAGTTTTTTTCCCCTAAAAGACTGAGTCAATAGGAAAACAAATAACTTGCAAAGGATGAAAGAATTGGCAACAACAAGTTATTTTGTACAAAGATGTCGCAAATATTTGGTTTTTCCAGCACATACTTACTTTTTATTCTGTATCGGAGTCGTCCATGACGAACGTTATTATTTACTTAGTTAACACTTTGACTTCCCCTGGAAAAAAAAACGACAAAAATTAAAATACTTGACTAAGCAATGGCCACATTTAAAAATATTCGACATATCTCATGAAACTTGTATTCAATTGGTTAAAATTTTGTGAACAAAGTTTTCCATTCTGTTACATACATCATATTTTAAACATGACAAACACAAATAAATTTACTACAAGAATACTGCCAAAAATTGCACTTGGAAATTAATGTTAAAAATTCATTTTTTATCCCCTTCTTTAAAAGGCGAAAATTTATTCCTACTTTTACTTTACAAATTAATAAAGAAAAACTTCCTTTACTCTATCAGGGAAAAATTTTAGGAATCAACCTTCACTCCAGTTTGAACTGGAACTCTCATTTAGAAAAAAATTATAATTCTGGTCTTAAATTAATTAATTTTTTTAAAATTCTTTACCTTTAAAAATGGAGGAACAAATCAATTCTATCTAATTACACTTTATAAAAATTTAATATGTTCTAAAATCGAATATGGACTTGAATTTATTCAAGGTGTTTTAAACACAAAATTTAAAAAATTAAACTTAATTCAAAACCAGTGCATTAAAATTGCACTTGGAGTACCAAAAGTTAGTCCAACAATTTCTATTACAGCAGAAACGGCAATTCCACCTTTTGAAATTCGACAAAAAAATTCTACTTCTAAAATATATTCTTAGATTACATTATAAACTTCCTAACCATCTCTTTTATAAAAAGGTTAATAATAATCCCTTAATTAAAAAACTACAAAATGATATAATTATACACGGATTTTTTAATGTAAATTTAGGAAAATTATTAAAAAGAGACTTGCCAGATCTAATACCTGATTGGTGTTATGAAAAACCCGAAATGTTTAGAATGTTATATAGAAATGTTAGATATTATTAGTGGAATTTTGATTCGGGTTATGAAAAACCCGAATCAAAATTCCACTAATAATATCTGAAAAGAACATTCCACCAGAAGCAGCATTAAAAATTTTTAAAAATTTTTAATGCTTTTCTGCTAAATTTAATTTAAAAATTTTTAATTAGAAAAATATAAAAACACCTCAAAATTTTTACAGATGGATCTGTACTACCAGAGTGAATCCTTTACAGCTGCATTTTTTGTTCCTCAAAATAAATTTTCTACAGTTTTTAAATTACCTCAAAATACTTCAATAATACATGCAGAATTAATAGAAATAATAGAAGCATTTAATTGGATTTTAAATAATTTAAATAATTATAAAATTGCAGTTTTTGTGGACTCCAAAGGAGCCATACAAACATTACAACAAGAATTATACCAATCAGACTATAATATATACATTTACAAACTATTAACACTTAATACATTTAACGAACAATTCAAAAACAATCAAATTACAATTCAATGGATCCCTAATCATATAGGGATCAATTGAAAATGACTTTGTTGATGGATTAGCAAAAAATGTTCATAAACTTAACAAAATTAGGAACTGCTTCAATATTTATAACACTATAACAAAAAATATTTAAAAAATAGAATTTAAATTGACCGAACAATTCTTTCAAATTGAAGCTTCATTAAAAAAAAACAACTTTAGATACGTTATTTCAAAAATATTAATTATATTCAAAATCTACCGTTTACAAGAAGACAATTAAGTATCCTCTATAGACTTAGAACAAACACGGCAATGCGAAATCAAACAAAATTTTATCTTAAACTTTCAAATTCTTAAAACTACAAAACCTGTAACTCACCCGAAACAATTAATCATATTTTACTTAACCCTTAACAACCCAGTAGTGTCCAACGGACACATTTTCAAATTGATTGACATATATAATCAAAAGAGTTTATTTTATTGTGAAATCACTTTGTCTAATTTATTATCCCCTTTGCTTTATCTCCCAAATTATCTTACCAAAATTTTCTAAAAGAATTTTTTTAAAATTTTAACTACAGGTGAGTTATGGTACAAAAGTATACTGGGTTGTTAAGGGTTAATTGTATAAACAACACAACTCTAAGGAAAAAAATTCTTAAATTACTAGAGGAACATGGGTTTCAGGAGATTAGAACTGATTTATTTTGAACGAGAAAGATTTTGATTCTAAAATTAAAATATATAAAATTTTATTTGAATTTCTAATTTCTACAGATTTATGGAACAGAATTAAAAAATAAATAAATAAATAAATAAATAAACAAAAACAAAAAGAGTTATACTAATGTTTATCTCTAAATATATTTTATTTAGAAGGATAATTATTCATATTTATTATCAAATATAATAATGCTAATTAATACAAATAAATTTTCTCCTAAATAAAATGTATCTTTAGACAAACATTAGTGTAAAGATTAGCACAGAATCCACCGGTAATAATATTACAATCAAAAATATCTATAGGGTAGGACGACTTAGCCGAAGTCATAGATTTGGTTTTCTGGTTTCTGTTACAGGAGATGTTGTTTCCTGCCAAAGTTTCTTGTTCAGTTTAATAATTACCAAAAAATATCTTTTGAGCTACTGCATTTTTTTTGATAATACTGATAATAAAGCAACTGAAATTTTAACGTACTCTATCCCGAATTCTGTCGCCACTAAAAAACTGCGCCCTGGAGCTGTCATCTCGCAGCCCCACCTATCGGACATTTGTTCAGTGCAAGAAAGGTGATTGCAACATTCCAAATAGAACAAATTAATGAGTTGGGTTAATTATTACGAAGCATTTCTTCTGATGCCCAAATGCAGAGGGGTTGCTTGGGATCAGTTCATGGGAAATGATCTGTAAAAATATATAGTTTATGACAATCCCCACCTCGCAATCTTTCATTTGTCACGAAGCTCATTACGATCGTTTCACCACTTCCCGCCACCTCTCCCCCCCCATGTAAAAAATGTATTCCCTCTTTTAAGGGAGGTCCGAAACTCTCTAAATTATAGAGCAGATGGCACTCCCCACTTCGCAAGCTTTCATTTGGTATGAAACGCATTACAATCGATTCGTCCCCAATCCCTGTATAATTTTTCTCCTCTTTAGGGAAGTCTGAAACACCCCACGTTATTTTGAATAACTGTTAATGTTAGGTCTATGAGAGACAGATTAGTAACTGCTAATGTTAAGTCTATGAGAATTTCGAGAAATTCAAACCCGCTCACCCCAGTTTTGGTTGACCCCAGTAGGTTCGCACATAGCTCTTTGATGTCTCTAGCTCTTCTGAGGGCCGAGTGCATAAGCGGAGAGACAAACAAACAAATAACCAAAAATATTTTTCTTTGTAAAATAGATTTGAACACGAACATATTTCATATATAACGGATGATATATTATAATCATATACATATATAGACGATTGTGAGTGACTGCCTGGCAGGAGATCACGCTAACTCTAACTGTGATACAGAAAAAGTAGAGCTCTGAATCACGATCGTAGATCTCGTGATAAATCCGAAATTAGTCTACTGACATGTTCTTCGATGTCAAATAGGAGTCATTTAGAGGTCAAACATTGATCAACGAGGGAATATTGAAGTCTGAGGGTGTTTTGGGCTGTAGATGTCGGAAACGTTACAAAATTTCGGATACGGAGAGAGTCAAAGGTCAAATTTATTTGAAAATTGGTTCCTGAGGGTTTTTACATTGTAGACCTCGGAAATATTGTGGAATTTTGGTTATGGTGGGCCTTTAGAGGTCAAAGGTCAAATATAAATCTTCCAGTTCCAGAGGGCTAAAAATTAGTGCCTTCAAGCGTTTCAAATGGTAGATCTCAGAAATTCTGTCAAATTTCAGATGCTATGGGTCCTTTGAGATGAAAGGTCAAATTTCTATTTACCAGTACTGGAGAGCTTAAAATTGTGAAATAGGGCTATTTCAGGTACTAGAATTCAGAAATAAGGGGAATTTTCTGATTGGGTGTCGCATTCAAAGTCAAATAGAGGACGGGGTGACGGACTAGAAATCAAGAGATAACGAAGACTCCGATTGATTTCTAATATTATATATAAACGCGATATAAATATTAATTATAATATTTCATTAGTACCAAGATATAACTGTTTCTATGATTTCTCTGCCAAATATGTCGAGATGGTCTGTAAATGGGAGCTAGAGAGTCACTGGAAGGACAGCTATGCACCAATCCCCTCTGATGATGCGCAGATCCGGCCAGGCCTTGCAACTAGACACTGGCTCTGCCTTCTCGTGGAGCAGACCGCAAGAGAGTTTTCGAAAGAAATACTCTCTTGCGGAACGAAGTGGCGGGGGGGGGGAGCCTGCGAGATCAGTGTAGTTGTAAAAAGCCACGTAAATCGGTGTTATTTTTTGTTAAAATAAGTGTGAAAATCAGAAAAAACTGAGGTGTTTCATGTGAAAAAAAGTAATTTAAGTTTTTCGGGCAGACGAGATTTAAACTAATTTTCAGAAAAAAATGAGGTGTGTGTGAAAGAGATAAATAATGATGTGGTTTGTTGAGTTAACATACACCCCACTGGATTATTTGGTTGTAAAAAGCCAGGCAAATCGGAAAATTTGACAAAGTCAGACAGTTTTGAGAAATTTGTTTGAAACATATGACAAAATCAACAGGTAAAATGACGTTTTCGGGGGTTCTGATGAAAAGATAGACTTTGAATATCTGTGAATGTATGAAGAGAGGGTACTAGATGAAAAAAAATATATTTGAAGTGAAAAGTAATTTAGGTTAATTTTTTAAACAATTAGAAAGAATTTGAAGTGAAAAGTGATGTAGGTTAGAATAATTTTGACAATGTATGAAGTTTGTAAAGAGAGAGAAGAGTTTTATATTATTGTGCTAAACGGAAATCAGTCTCGATCTCCTCAAAAGGACAACGGGCTGGAGATTTAGTTTCATTGAACTAAATCTCTTATTCACTGAACATCAGCATTAAAGTGAAGCTGAAAAAAATACTGCTTTAGGAACATACATATTTTTTTAAAAACGTGCAAATAGATGTAGATTTCGAAATGATTGTATTTAAAATACTTTTTTTAGCCAACCACTAAAAGTTTTCCCTCTAGTGGTTGTAAAGTTCCTTTTCATTCTGAGACAATTACACAATATACGTGATATAATTCGTTTGGCGGTTTATTTAATTTAAATCGTATTTCGATGTCATCAGTTGCTGATAATTCATATAGACGTGATTCGTATTTGCTCACATCGAAGTGGAATATCGGATACAGTTTCATAAAATCTTGGAAACTGACTTGTATACCCAATCGATATCCATATTTTTTGCAGCTAAAAAGCTGTTGTAAACTCGCGCATAACCTAAAATGTTGGGTTCAAAGTTGCACTCGAATTCTTGTTCGGGAAACTGTTCGCTATTCACTCTGATTTGAATCCGTTGTAGTAACATGCGATCAAACACCATATTGTTTCTGGTTTGATTATTTAATCGGTTAGATTTTTGTAAGACGACATAAAGATGAACAGGTTTGTTTTGAGTTGTTGTAACCTGCCAACTGACATGAGAGTCAATTCGAGTATCAGATTTGTACAGTGTGCACGATTCCCAAAAGAGATCATGTGGACGTCTCGACAGAATCCAAACAGCCGATTCAGTGGTAAGAATAAACTTACATTTTGACTATTTTTTGTAATTTCATATCTGTCCAAGAATCCTTGATTGAATTCAGGATTTTTCTTCAATGCTTATGCAAAATCCTTTATCTTATTATTCGTGTCCAGTTTATCTTCGCCTCCGTCGTACAAATACTTATTGATTTTCGAACTGTCTGCGGTATCTTTGAACCACATCATACTAACAGATATATACATACAGACTAACATATATATACACATACAGACTAATATATATATATACATACAGACTAACATATATATACACATACAGACTAATATATATATATACATACAGACTAACATATATACTTACATACATACAATCAATAACAACCAATCAATTAATCAATAACCAATCAATCAATAACCAATCAATCAATAATCGATCGATCAATAACCAATGAATCAATAATCGATTCATCGATGACCAATCATTAATCGATCAATCAATAATTCATCCACCGATACTCAATAAATGATCAACCAATGAATTACCCAATCATACATACATACATACGTACATACATACGTACATACATACATACATATATACATCATCATCATCATCATCATCATCCTCAAGCAGCCATGGGCTACGGAGGTCCAACCAGACCGTGCAATTTAGTTCTCCAAGCAAGTCTATCCTGAGCTACATCTACTGCATCTGGCCACTGCACACCAATTCTAACAAGGTCCTGTTTGACATTGTCTGCCCACCGCATCCTAGGTCTCCCCTTCTTTCTGAGGCCTTTTGGCACACTGTTCATAACCCTATTCGCCAATCTATAATTATTCATACGGGCAACATGGCCAAACCAACGGAGTCTCTCTCTGCACAATATGCTGCTTAAAGGAGGTTGCAAACTCCTTTTCCTAATCTCATCATTAGTTACAAAGTTGAACCACCTAATGCCCAAGATATTGCGTAAGCATCTGGAATCAAAAGCATCTAGTTTCCTGTTATCTTGTTTACAAAGTGTCCAAGTTTCACTACCATAACTAACCCTAGAAAGAACCAAACTATTATACAGTCTAATTTTAGTCTTTAGGTGTATACGCCTATTTCTCCACACTCTCCATAGATTCTTAAAAGTCCCAGCAGCAATCCCTATTCGTCTGTTAATCTCATGCCGCACATCACCATTATCTGTTACATAGCTCCCAAGATAATTAAACTGTGACACCTGCTCAAGACTGCAACCATTCAGATTAACTGAATCACAACCTGCCTGACCAATTTTCATCACTTTAGTTTTCTCTCTGTTTATAACCAAACCTACTCTACTACCAGTCTCATCAACGGCTCGAATGAAAGAGTTCATCTCATCAACATCATTTGCCAGAAGGGCTAAATCATCAGCATAATCTAAATCAGAAATTTTCCTATCTCCAGCCCATTTAAGGCCAAAATCTTTCCCTTCAAGTGAATTTCGCATAACATAATCAATAACCAAGCTAAAGAGAAAAGGAGACAAAATGCACCCTTGTCGAACACCAGAAGTAATGCTAAACCAATTGCTACAAGCCTTACCAACTCTCACACACGACTCAGTGTTATTATAGAGAGCTTTCATAATGTTAACTAACTTGTCTGGTATACCATATGATCTCACAATCAACCACAAATTATGACGATCAACAGAGTCGAAAGCCTTTTTGAAATCAACAAAGCTAGCAACCAAAGGTTTCTGAAACTCTAAACATTTCTCAAGAATCTGCCTAAGTGAAAATATCTGATCTACACATCCCCTACCACTTCTGAATCCACATTGCTCATCACGCAATTGCCTGTCAACCAGATTCTTAATTCTATTAAGCACAATCATGGAAAGAACTTTACCTGGAACAGAGAGTAGGCTGATACCCCTATAGTTATCACAAGAACTGCGATCACCTTTTTTGAAAATAGGGATAACAATAGCTCTGATAAAATCCTTAGGAACCATGCCTTTATCATAAAAGAGATTCAGAATTTCAGTCATCCAAGTGGTAACCGAAACATTCCCAGCTCTAAGCATTTCCGTAGTAATTTCATCTACCCCTGGGGATTTATGAAGTTTAAGTTTAGAAACAGCCAAACTAACTTCAGATTGTGTTATAGGGCCAACATTAAAGCCACCAATGCCTCTATCATCATTGCAAACAATGGGAGTAGAACTAACTACATTGTTTAGAACATCACTGAAATGCTCAGCCCACCTAGCCATGACAGAATCCTCCCCTTCTATAACCTTACCTTGTTTATCCTTCAATCCTTGTATGCCTGTCCGTTTTCTACCACACAAAATATTAACTATCTGGTACAGCTCTCTGCTGTTGTGCTGTCTAACTGCTTCCTCGGCTTTGTCAGCCAAACCATCAAGCCAAAAATTTTTATCAGCAGCTAACTGATCCTTTACAAGTTTATTAAGGTCTCTGTAATGCTTTCTATTAGGACTAGTAGGGTATTGATTAAGGGCATTCCTGCAGTTCTTTCTTTTTGAAATAAGCTCAAGTGCCTTATCACTCAGATAATTTTGCCTCTTCTGCTCCTTTTTTCCTAAAAGAGTACTGTTAGAGTCCAAAAAAGCCTGTTTAAAATGATCCCATTCTTCCTCAACTTCAGTAGTAAGCAAACCATGACTGTCATAATGACTAAGTAACCTATCATGGTAAGCTTTGGCTATAACTGGATCTTTCAGAGCTTCAGTATTAAAAGTAAATTTTTTAACCCTAGCACAACACTTTTTAAGTTTAAGTTGCAACACACTTTTAACAAGGTAATGGTCAGATCCAATTTCAGCTCCCCTATATGCCCTGGTATTCCTAACAGAACTAGTCCATTTGCTGTTAATTAATATGTAATCAATCATATTCTTATGCAGCCCATCAGGTGAAACCCATGTGTACTTATGTATGTCGCGGTGTTTGTAATAAGTGTTAGTTATTCTGAATCCATTGAGTTTACTTACCTGTAGGAGACGTTGCCCATTGCTATTGCAGCTACCAATACCAAAAGGGCCTATTACTCCTCCCCAAAGGTCAGAGTCAGTACCAACTTTGGCATTGAAGTCACCAAGAACAAGGGTAATATCTCCTTTCTTGACAGAATTCAAAATATCCTGAAGTTGTTCATAAAACCTATCCTTCTCATCCTCATCGGCATCCTCAGTGGGGGCATAACAGCAGATAACATTCAAGTCTTTAACGCTTGTCTGAAATTTTGCTGTAAGAAACCTTTCATTAATGCACTCATATCCTAGAAGAGCATCACTAGCTTGTCTGCTGAGAAGCAGACCCACGCCTTGGTGATGCTTTTTGTCGTCCCTCCCTGAAAAGAGAAATTTAAGATTATTTTTAAGAATCTGACCTATATACATACATACATACATAAAATAATAAATAAATACCCCCTCAAGCAGCTGCTTGCCACAGAGGTCTGACAGGAGCCTGTCAGTTTATACATACATACATATATTTGACTTTAGCTAGATAAACTGCTGGGATATTTAATACTTTGTCGCTTGTGCAAAGTTGTTCTAAGCAGTTTATAACCCTTAATTTTATTACAAAGGGAAAAAATACCATAGGATTTCACAGAAATTGAGTCGAGACCACTTAAATTTGAATCCCTATGTCTCCTCTTCTAATTGAGAGAGATAATAAACACTGATTATTAGCATTTCTAAAGAACTACAAATTGGTACAGTTTTCAAAAGGTTTTATTAATACTTAATTTTTTTTTTTGCATTTGTTTTCAGTTCAAAGTTTTGTAAATGGTATTGCCTGCTTTACCATACACATCTGAAATTCTATAATTTCCAAAAGCATAAGTTTGAATTCCATTGATACGTCGTTTTGTGTATTCTTGGGATAAAGCAGTTTTTTTAATTTGGTATACATGTATATCATGTTGTTCCGATCGATATTCCGTTTGTTGCGTATATACGATTTTTCCATCAAATAGACATTCCCGATAATCTTCATGACTAAATTCATTTGTAACTACATTAGCTGCTTTTTTGGGAATTGGATCAATTCCTGGCCTTAAATCATAATTATGGCCTAAAAATCATAAAGTCATAAAGTAAGTATAGGATGAACGTTGAAGCTCTTACTGGAATTTGTTCGAAGACTCAATAGACAATAATTCCACGACAAAATATGAGTACTTAGAATATCGTGAAACCAGTTTTAATGTTAAAAATCTCGAAAACTACGAAATATTTACCAAAGATATGGACGTTTTCCTACAACCGCACAACAGTTATATACACGTCACAGGCAAAATACTGAAATTAGATGGGTCTGATATCGGCGGCAATGATGTAGTTACGATGGTCAATAACGGGTACAACATTTTTAAGAGAGCTCAATATTATACAGAAAACAGAGAATTGAAAGATATTGAATTGCCAGGAGTGACGACCACAATTCACAATTTAATTGATTTTACCGAAGACTTTTCACACAGTGCTGCCACAAGTACGATGTGGTTCAAAGATACCGCAGACAGTTCGAAAATGAATAAGTATTTGTACGACGGAGGCGAAGATAAACTTGACACGAATAATAAGATAAAGTATTTTGCACAAGCGTTGAAGAAAAATCCTGAGTACAATCAAGGATTCTCGGACAGATATGAAATTACAAAAAATAGTCAAAACGTAAGTTTATTCTTACTACTGAATCGGCTGCTTGGATTCTGCCGAGACGTGGATAAAGTGTTTCGCGGTGTAAAACATACCATAAAACTAGAAAAAAATAACGACAAAGACATTTTTCAGAGAGTTGGGGCTACGTTGTATAAATTTGAAATATGTCACGTATCTTGGTTTATTCCAAAAGTGGAACCATCACTACAAGTACTTGCAAAACTAGAATCTCAGTTAGCAAGCGGCAATCCACATGAAATATTTTGGGAATCGTGCAAACTGTACAAATCTGATACTCGAATTGACTCTCGTGTCAGTTGGCAGGTTACAACAACTCAAAACAAAGTCAACTCAAAATAAACCCGTCCATCTTTATGTCGTCTTACAAAAGTCTAACCGATTAAATAATCAAACCAGAAACAATACGGTATTTGATCACATGTTACTACAACGGATTCAAATCAGAATGAATAGCAAACAGTTTCCCGAACAAGAATTCGAGTGCAACTTTGAACCCAACACTTTAGACTATGCGCGAGTTTACAACAGCTTTTTAGCTGCAAAAAATATGGATATCGACTCGGGTATACAAGTCAGTTTCCAAGATTTTATGAAACTGTATCCGATATTCCACTTCGATGTGAGCAAATACGAATCACGTCCATATGAATTATCAGCAACTGATGACATCGAAATACGATTTAAATTAAATAAACCGCCAAACGAATTATATCACGTATATTGTGTAATTGTCTCAGAATGAAAAGGAACTTTACAACCACTAGAGGGAAAACTTTTAGTGGTTGGCTAAAAAAAGTATTTTAAATACAATCATTTCGAAATCTACATCTATTTGCACGTTTTAAAAAAAATATGTATGTTCCCAAAGCAGTATTTTTTTCAGCTTCACTTTAATGCTGATGTTCAGTGAATAACAGATTTAGTTCAATGAAACTAAATCTCCAGCCCGTTGTTCTTTTGAGGAGATCGAGACTGATTTCCGTTTAGCACAATAACATAAAACTCTTCTCTCTCTTTACAAACTTCATACATTGTCAAAATTATTCTAACGTACATCACTTTTCACTTCAAATTCTTTCTAATTGTTTAAAAAATTAACCTAAATTACTTTTCACTTCAAATATATTTTTTTTCATCTAGTACCCTCTCTTCATACATTCACAGATATTCAAAGTCTATCTTTTCATCAGAACCCCCGAAAACGTCATTTTACCTGTTGATTTTGTCATATGTTTCAAACAAATTTCTCAAAACTGTCTGACTTTGTCAAATTCTCCGATTTGCCTGGCTTTTTACAACCAAATAATCCAGTGGGGTGTATGTTAACTCAACAAACCACATCATTATTTATCTCTTTCACACACACCTCATTTTTTTCTGAAAATTAGTTTAAATCTCGTCTGCCCGAAAAACTTAAATTACTTTTTTTCCACATGAAACACCCCGGTTTTTTCTGATTTTCACACTTATTTTAACAAAAAATAACACCGATTTACATGGCTTTTTACAACCGAATAATCCAGTGAAGTGTATGACAACTCAACAAACCACATAATTTTAATCTCATATACACACACACCTCATTTCAACCTAATCCATTTAAACTAATTCACAAATTAGTTTAAACCTCATCTTTAAAAAAAAAAGGAAATTAGTTTTTCACATGCTAAAAAACACCCCGGTTTTTTCTAATTTTCACACATATTTTCACAAAAAATAACACCGATTTACATGGCTTTTTACAACCGAATATTCCAGTGAAGTGTATGGCAACTCAACAAACCACATCATTTTAATCTTATACACACACACCTCATTTCAACCTAATCCATTTAAACTAATTCACAAATTAGTTTACATCTCATCTTTAAAAAAAAAACTTAAATTAGTTTTTCACATGCTAAAAACCCCGTTTTTTCTAATTTTCACACATATTTTCACAAAAAAACACAAGAAACATACTTTTTACCTCTTCTCCCATAACTTTTCCCATCGATTTTCACAGAATTCTCTGGACCCATTTACTGGCCCAGAACTCTCATTTATGCTGCTGCTTAGGAATCTTTGGCTTGATTCGAGAGATCTTAGGAGCAAGCAAGATTAGAGAGGTCTTAAGAGCAAACAAGATTCGAGAAGCCTTAGGAGCAAACAAAATTCGGGAGGTTTTTGGAGCAAACGAAACTCGAGCGACCTTAGGAGCAAACCTGATTCCATAGGTCTTAGGAGAAAGCAAGATGAGAGAAGTCTTAGGAGCAAACAAGATTAGAGAGGTCTTAGGGGAAAACAAAAGCGAAAAGCCTCCCCTCAATTTGTTCGGGAATGTGTGTGGGGCACTCACTCTACAAAAATGGTGCAACTTACAACTGGAAAAAATGCATGCAACAAGTTAAAACCCTCCAGATAGCTTGAACGTGTTCTCCTCGACACAACTAAATGGTTTTTTAGTGGTCCACGTAACTGATAGGTCGCGGACCTTTTGGTTTTTGTAATTTTTTTTACTTTTGGGATCTGGCAACAAGACTCCGTCCCACTTGTGGAATAACTGCGGACGTTGTGTCTGCCTGGGGATGGCATTTGATTGTCCCCTAGTGTCGGAGAATTCCCGGGGTTGCCTGAGTTATTGCTTCGCTTCAGCCGGCGAAGGGATTCTGTGCAATTAGTAATAGATGGTGCCAATAGGACCGTGTTCGGTCTCCTGTCTTCGAAATAATTGTTCATTGTTTCCGAGTGCACAACTGTAGTCCAGCAGAACTCTGTTTTCGTTATGGATAAATCTTCAATCAGGGTATGATCATATTAATTCATATTAATCTGATTGTTGTCACTTTTCTTTAACATTTTGACTGTCACTTTATAATTGAATTTATTTGAGTGGATTAGAAGCATGATCATCATCATCATCATCATCATCATCATCATCCTCAAGCAGCCATGGGCTACGGAGGTCCAACCAGACCGTGCAGTTTAATTCTCCAAGCATATCTGTCCTGAGCTACATCTGCTGCATCCGGCCACTGTACACCAATTCTAACAAGGTCCTGTTTGACATTGTCTGCCCACCGCATCCTAGGTCTCCCCCTCCTTCTGAGGCCTCTAGGCACACTGTTCATAACCCTATTCGCCAATCTATAATTATCCATATGGGCAACATGGCCAAAAGTGGTCTCTCTCTGCACAATATGCTGCTTAAAGGAGGTTGCAGACTCCTTTGCCTAACCTCATCATTAGTTACAAAGTTAAACCACCTAATACCCAAGATACTGCGTAAGCATCTAGAATCAAAAGCATCTAGTTTCCTGTTATCTTGCTTACACAGCGTCCAAGTTTCACTACCATAACTAACCCTAGAAAGAACCAAACTATTATACAGTCTAATTTTAGTCTTTAGGTGTATACGCCTATTTCTCCACAATCTCCATAGATTCTTAAAAGTCCCGGCAGCAATACCTATTCGTCTGTTAATCTCATGCCGCACATCACCAGTATCAGTTACGCAGCTCCCAAGGTAATTAAACTGTGACACCTGTTCAAGACTGCAACCATTCAGATTAACTGAATCACAACCTGCCTGACCAATTTTCATCACTTTAGTTTTCTCTCTGTTTATAACCAAACCTACTGTACTACCAGTCTCATCAACAGTTCGAATGAAAGAGTTCATCTCATCAACATCATTTGCCAAAAGAGCTAAATCATCAGCATAATCTAAATCAGAAATTTTCGTATCTCCAGCCCATTTAAGGCCAAAAGCTTTCCCTTGAAGTGAATTTCGCATAACATAATCAACAACCAAACTAAAGAGAAAAGGAGACAAAATGCACCCTTGTCGAACACCAGAAGTAATGCTAAACCAATTGCTACAAGACTTACCAACCCTCACACATGACTCAGTGTTATTATAGAGAGCTTTCATTATGTTAACTAACTTGTCTGGTATACCATAAGATTTCACAATCAACCACAAATTATGACGATCAACAGAGTCGAAAGCCTTTTTGAAATCAACAAAGCTAGCAACCAAAGGTTTCTGAAACTCTAAACATTTCTCAAGAATCTGCCTAAGTGAAAATATCTGATCTACACATCCCCTACCACTTCTGAATCCACATTGCTCATCACGCAATTGCCGGTCAACCAGATTCTTAATTCTATTAAGCACAATCATGGAAAGAACTTTACCTGGAACGGAGAGTAGGCTGATACCCCTATAGTTATCACAAGAACTGCGATCACCTTTTTTGAAAATAGGGATAATAATAGCTCTGGTAAAATCTTTAGGAACCATGCCTTTATCATAAAAGTTATTCAAAATTTCAGTCATACAAATGGTAACTGAAACATTCCCAGCTCTAAGCATTTCCGTAGTAATTTCATCCACCCCTGGGGATTTATGAAGTTTAAGTTAAGAAATAGCCAAACTAACTTCAGATTGTGTTATAGGGCCAACATTAAAGCTACCAATGCATCTATCATCACTGCAAACAATGGGAGTAGAACTAACCACATTGTTTAGAACATCACTGAAATGCTCAGCCCACCTAGCCATGACAGAATCCTCACCTTCTATAACCTTGCCTTGTTTATCCTTCAATCCCTGTATACCTGTTCGTTTTCTACCACACAAAACATTAACTATCTGGTACAGCTCTCTGCTGTTGTGCTGTCTAACTGCTTCCTCGGCTTTGTCAGCAAGGCCATCAAGCCAAAGATTCTTATCAGCAGCTAACTGATCCTTTACACGTTTATTAAGCTCTCTGTAATCCTTTCTATTAGGACTAGTAGGGTACTGATTAAGGACATTCCTGCAGTTCCTTCTTTCTGAAATAAGCTCAAGTGCCTTATCACTTAAATAATTCTGCCTCCTCTGCTCCTTTTTCCCTAAAAGAGTACTGTTAGTTTCCAAAAAAGCCCGTTTAAAATGGCCCCATTCTTCCTCAACTTCAGTATTAAGCAAACCATGACTGTCATAATGACTAAGTAATCTATCATGGTAAGCTTTAGCTATAACTGGGTCTTTCAGAGCTTCAGTATTAAAGGTAAATTTTTTAACCCTAGCACAACACTTTTTAAGTTTAAGTTGCAAGACACTTTTAACAAGGTAATGGTCAGATCCAATTTCAGCTCCCCTATATGCCCTTGTATTTCTAACAGAACTAGCCCATGTGCTGTTAATTAATATATAATCAATCATATTCTTATGCAGCCCATCAGGTGAAACCCATGTGTATTTATGTATGTCGCGTTGTTTGTAATATGTGTTAGTTATTCTGAAACCATTGAGTTTACTTACCTGTAGGAGACGTTGCCCATTGCCATTGCAGCTACCAATGCCAAAAGGGCCTATTACTCCTCCCCAAAGGGCAGAGTCGGTACCAACTTTGGCATTGAAGTCACCAAGAACAAGGGTAATATCTCCTTTCTTGACAGAATTCAAAATATCCTGAAGTTGTCTGTAAAACCTATCCTTCTCATCCTCATCAGAGTCCTCAGTGGGGGCATAACAGCAGATAACATTCAAGTCTTTAATGCTTGTCTGAAATTTTGCTGTAAGAAACCTTTCATTAATGCACTCATATCCTAGAAGAGCATCACTAGCATGTCTGCTGAGCAGCAGACCCACGCCTTGGTGATGCTTTCCATCCTCCCTCCCTGTAAAGAGAAATTTAAAGTTATTTTTAAGTATCTCACCTTTACCTGTCCATCTGGTCTCTTGCAAGCCTAGAATATCTAGGTTATAGCGCTGGAATTCCTGCATGAGGACATCAAGAGAATAATCTCTATGTAATGTCCTCACGTTCCACGTTCCTGCAGAGAGAAAATGATTAGTAGGATTTTTAAAGAAATTAGGTTTATTGAGATTGGTAGGGCCAACAATATCAAACAGCCCCCTGATCGCAGGCATGGGGCAAAGACCTGTTCCTCCTCCGCTAAAGGCTGAAGTCACCGATGCTGGTAGGAACTTCAGGCACCAGCTTTTCAAGTGGACTTTTTCAAGAACCATATGGCCTGCCTGAGACACATTACTCCAGTTTAGGCTTGACGATGCCCAACTAGCTAAGTAAGGTTCAGGTACCTGCGATGGCCTCTGATTAGGATTATCCACCAGCTGATATAAGGTATCCCATGCCTCTGTTCACTTAGAGCTGGCAACCCAGAAGCAAACAGAAAACACAGCGGCAGATTCTCCCTCAACAGAGGCCCACCAGTGCAGCAAGTCCAGGATCCATAATGAAGCTCAAATCCATAAACAAGTCCAGTCTAGTAGGTATAAATGGTCAGCACCAGGACCCTGTGAAGTTGACCACTCCTCAGCAGGGTTGAAAAAAAAGAAAAAAGTGGCCATAGATGACCAGATCAGTATAACGTATTGCAATGTGAATTTATCCACCTTTATAAGTTGGTGGAGGAATTATGTTGATTTTGAAATTTTAAATAAGTTTAAATCTTTTTTTTGTTATTGTTTAAACCAAATTTGCATTTGTCTATTATTAAATCCTCTACTCATCACAGCTACAGTTAGAGAGTACATGACTGTGTATTACTGATTTGTGGGTTGTTCCTGGTTCGAACTCTAATCTTCTGAGCCACTCTTTCAGAAGTATCTGTTAGAAAATAAATTTTTTGTTTGAAGTCAGTTCGACAAGTATAGATATGTAGTTCTAGATGTGTTATAACTATGTATGGATAATTATTTTTGATAAACGCGGAAAATAATTTTAGTTCATGTCGCATGCCTTGAAGAGGAAAAGTTGTGGGTGACATAACTAAATGGTATTTTAATGGTGCGATGTGGTAGCACCGCCACACAACCGGTCAGTAAAACTCACCCTGGCGCTTATAAAGCAGAGAGAAGGATAAATACTTAACACCAGGAAGGCTAAACAGAAATGCACAAATAGAAATTTTATTATGCTGTTTATAACTTTGAACATACTGAAAAATATACTAAAAATTATTTGTTTTTAAAATTAAATAGTTATTCATTTTAGTGTATTAAACAAAAATAGCACCATATTTGTGATTAATCTGAGCAAATTCAGGAAATGTGTGCGTAAATCCTAGATTATACATCACAGGGTATGATTCTTTCACACATGGGGCCACAACTTTATGTCGTGGCCCTTGTGCATCTATATAATAAAATGTTTTTAAAAAATCGAGTTTTTTGATCCCCATGATTGTCGAAACGAAAAAGAAACTTTTACTTGCCAGCAAAATTAACCTATGCATTAACAACACAGAATTACAATGAGTTATAATGCGAAGTATTCGAGGCCGCACTTAAACATAAATTAACTGAGCTACAGTTTAGGGCCTCAAAGAAAGGTATTTCAAGTTTTATGGTATTAAGGAAATTTTTTTAACATTTAATCTATTCTGCAAACACTGTTTATCTTTCCCCAAAACTCCCCTTCCTGCCTACGGTCTGTTGGGGACAACGATGGGCTTGGAAAAGCCTCCGTCCATCGGATGGGACGTTAATCCCTGGTTCCATGCGCGGGAGAGCCTTACCTTCTACACGTTAAAGAATACGCTGCATGGCCTTGATGGGAGGCTACTATTTGTCTCCCAACAACTGTTCCAGTGGATTCCTTCCCCCAATTTTCTATGAGCCTTCGGGGTTGTTGTGACCTGGCCATTTAGCCCATTGTGTGCAAAAAAGTGCAGCTCAGAGGTAAAACAACAAGCACCCTGTTCATCTTTGTTTACCAATGCTAGAATAATGTTTTCACCATATCAATTTCGTGTTTATTTCCCAATGTTCCCCTCAATTAGAATAATAATATATATATTTCGATTTTCCAATATTTGGGGCCTCTTAAATTTGAATAGCTTAGGGCCTCTTTAATATGCCTTAGCTTAGAGCCTCAGAAGGTCAAAGTCCGGCCCTAGAAGTATTTGAAACAAATTTAGAGCTACAGGTTTCGTATGAAGTACTGAAATCAGAAATGTGTGAATTATAACAATGCTCTTGAGAAAAAATAATTGGAAGCCGTTAGAATAGCTGAAAAACCAAAAAGAAATTTTCAAGACATTGCTAAGACAACATACTAATCAAATAATATTAACTGCATCTTATGTAATTCAAAAGAAGTGTCGTACACTTCTTTTTTTTTTGTTAGGGAACAGAATGACGAAATTTTGTTTCCGACCCCGCCAATTTACTAAGTATATCTATGTAAAAAAATGTTCATTTTAGACAATACCACGTTAACGAAATAGAAATTTATCCCGATACAAAAAATTATTAATATAACGAGATTTAAAAAAAAGATATTCTCAAACTATATGTACAAGGTTCATTTTAGCATCTGGCAACACTGCGAAATATCTGCGAAAAGTTCTTTCAAAGCAGTTGTTATATTTGTTCGCTATTATTAGTATTGTTTTAGTTATGTTTGTTAATTAGTTACGTTACGTTACTAGCAGCAAATAGGCAAAAGGCTTCGTCGTTTCGTATAATCTTCCTGTACTTCTTGCTACATCATTTAAAATATTCAAGGAGAGATATTTATTGGAAGAGACCGTTAACAGAAATTATTACGAATATATTTCGGACACTTCGTTACACTGACATTTCACTGTACATTGCAAATCAAAGCGAAAGAAAATATTAATGCGAATTATCTAACCCAATCATTTAACTTTCAGTAGTGAACTGCATATGGCAATGGAGCGGATAGTTACAGATTTATGTACTTTAATCTTCATTAAGACACACCTCTAGTTATAATGTTACTTAGAATTGTACGAAAATTTAAAACGGTAAAATTTATTTTCAAGCCTGGATAAGTTAATGGCCGCAGAAAACCTGGAGGGGGGGGGGAGACATTTTCTATCGCCAGAAACTGGAAGCAAAGCATGTTTTTTGCGCAAGATTCTTATGAGATGAATAATGATCTCCGATTACAGCTAATAAATGACATTACACTTATCCCCCGATTTACACGGTACTTGTTTTACACGATTTCGGTTTTACACGGTTAATAAAATAACGGATTTAAAAAAACTGGTAAAAATGTATATTCGGCTACATATATATTTCAAGTCATTTTTTAATCTCATTCCTTTGGTAAAACTGGCAACAACGGAGACGGGGATTCCCCTATATTTTACAACACGGGGAATCCCCGTAGTATTTCACAATAGTAAAGCTATCTGGTTCATGTGACGTAGTGCAGTATCATTTTAACAGCAAAGCTTTACATCATTGTGCGTTTTTTATTTTATTATTTAAATATCTACTGGTAAGTTTCCAACATTTATAGTTTTTCTGGCATTTTTATAATATACCTAAATTTTTTAAGGTTTTATAATGCCAAAAGATTTTTAAAAAAATCAAATGAAAAGAAAAGTTATTTCTTTAGAAACAAAAATTAAAATATTAGATCGTCTACGTAATAGAGAAAGAGTAACAGATGTTGATAAATTTTACTCCATGAATGAAGCCACAATTAGGACAATAAGAAAAAATGAAGACTTCATTAGAAAAAGTGTAGCAGCTGGTGGATCTTGCACGAGTATGAGCACAATTTCATATGTAAGAGATGTTACAATGGAAAATATGGAAAAGGCATTAGTGATATGGCTAGAAGACCAAACTCAAAAGTGGGTTTCAATTGATACCAGTGCCATTACAAATAAGGCTTTAAAGATTTATGAAACACTTAAGAATCAGTTACCGTCGACTTCGCCAGATGAAAAGAAGGTATCTTTTTCCGCAAGCCATGGTTGGTTCGAGAGATTTAAACAAAGCCATTCTTTACATAATCTAAGATTGAAAGGTGAAAGAGCATCTGCTGATTCGTATGCAGCACAACAATATCCAGCAAAATTTGCTGAAATCATTGCCGCCAACTCCTACACTCCTGACCAGGTCTTCAATGCTGACGAGTCCGGGTTATTCTGGAAAAAAATGCCAGAAAGAACCTATTTGGCTAAAGCTCACAAATCAGCTAGTGGTCATAAGGCAGCGAAAGTCGTATAATAGTTCTTTTCTGTAGCAACGTTTCAGGCGATCATATAATGAAACCATTGGTTATTAACAAATCGAAAACACCACGCTCATTTAAAGGAATAAACATCAAAAACCTTCCCGTTTATTGGATGGCTAATAAGAAAGCATGGGTAACTGCCATGGTTTTCAATGAATGGTTTCATAACTTGTTTGTCCCCAGATGTCAAAATTTATTTAAGTAAAAGGGGATTGCCTTTTAAGGCCCTTCTATTAATTGATAATGCACCAGGTCATCCTCAAGATTTACAACACGAAAATGTACAAATTGTTTTTTTATCAAAGAATACAACTTCCTTATTACAGCCGTTAGATCAAGGGATAATTTCGACTTTCAAGGCACTTCATATCAAGCAAACCTTCAGGTATATTTTAGAACAAATGGAGAAGGATGGATCTCTTACTCTTATGGATGCTTGGAAGAAATTTACAATCTTAGATTGTGTTAAGCATGTTGGACTGTCATATACCCAGATTAAACAATCAACGCTCAATGCCTGCTGGAAAGCAAAATGGCCAGATGCTGTTGAAGGTGAGAATTATAGATTACCATTAGAGCATGAATATTCTCAGATCACTGAGTTGGCGCATACTATAGGAGGAGAAGGTTTTGAGGATTTAGCTGAGGCAGATATTGAAGAAATAATGGCTGATGAAGAACTAGATGAGGATGATTTAGTTAACATGATTCATGAAACAAATAAACGTGATGAAGACAATGATCCTGATGAAGAGCAATCTGAACCAGTTGCGTTCACAGCAAGAGTCATCAGCGTAGGACTTGAATTGGGGAGAAAATTGGGTAATGATCCGAATGTTGAACGAGCTCTCCGATTCCAGCGGAATATTAGTAAGTGCTTAAATCAATATGAGGAGGTCTATAAAAATTTAACGAAAAAACCTACACAATTGTTAATTACGGATTTCATTACAAAGTTTCGTCGATCTGAGGTTGTCCCTAATTCATCAACCATTGAACCAGAATCGCATCAAGAACTATCGAGTGATGAAAGTGACATCATACCAATCAGGAAGAAAAGACTGATAGTCCATGAAAGTGATAACAGTAATTAAACTTATTGTTAATTTTTTTAAGGATCTTATATTTTTTGTTCCTAATGTAAAATGAATTAAATATGTACTTATATTACCTACATATATTTGTTATTTTATGAATGAAGTGTAATTTTATGTTTTTCAAGATGTCTTGCTTTTGTTTTACGTAAATAAATGACTGAATTATGTACATGTTAGTGTTTTTTCGTTTTACACGGTTTTACACAGCAAAATCCAAGATTTAGATTTACACGGTTTTGTGCGGAACCTATCTTCAGTGTAAATCGAGGGATGGGTGTATAAAGTAATATTTAATTACGTAAGTTGTCTTTTAGAGATTATGTGAATTGCTCTTACGGTGCAGCACTTGCTTACCATTCTAGGCCCTTATTCTTGTGAAATGAAGCTCCATTCGCATTTCCTCTAATGGTTCATTATTTAACCGGTTTCATTTTGAATTCGAATTGCGAATGAAAAGACTTTGTGCATCATATTCCTCGTTAGTGCATTAACTGCCAATGAAATTCGCAGATCAGTCATTTCTGTACGACACATTTTAAGTCTCAAGTTAGATAAATCCTTTTCAAAGAAAATATTACTTTTATGCGAACTAATATAAAATGTTCATTAAAACATACCGTAGTTGTATAGTAAATATAACTTGGCATTGTACGAAATTGTAAAAAGCAACTGTAAAATTTAGAAAACACTCAGGTTTTGGGAAAAACAGGAAGCAAAATATGCTTCCGAAGCTGAGGGGGGTGGGGGGTGGAAGGGGGCATTTTATCTTGCCAGAAAGTAGCAACAAAGAATACTATTTCATATGTTTATCTCCCCCCCCCCCGGAAAGGTCAAATAGCATTTTTGACCTCACCTCTCTTGAAATCGTAGTAAACTATTCGTTTACATCCGATCCCCAACCAACTTCGCTCGAAATGTTCTGCTACTGTTTATGGTTGAATTCTGAAAGAATTCCAAAGAGAAATTAACCCCAATAAAGAGATCGCTGCTTTTTGAATCTAAGAAGAAGTTTAACTCGTCATAATTGCTCTATTACTTAAATTCTATGTAAGCAAGACATTTCAGTAACCGAGCTTACTTTCTTTACGAACTAAAAGAACCCTTGTTCCAATCCAGGATAATGGTATAAATGTTTACGTGTTTTTGCTGAATTGCGCCTTTTTAATAAAATTTTTGTACACGAATTACACTAAAAGACTGTTGTCAAATCACGTGGAAAGTGATTGCTTCAAGAAATTTTTTCAATGTAGATTCAATATTTATAAATCTCATCTTTACACTGATCGTTGAGCTCATTCTCTACGAGTTTACAGAACAGCTTCGATTTATGAGCGAAGCCTTGAAAGCATTAACGAACCGTAAGACTGCTGAGATAAGGAAGTTTGGCGTCCTTGGAAAGTGCGATCAGACGTCACTCTACGTCGTTTGCCTAGTAAAGAAACGAAAGCATGTAAACAGAATGGCAATTGCAGCGAAGTGGATGTACTGCTTTCCGCCTTTCTTTTTAATCTAGGTGGCCTAACGGTTAGCGAGCTCTTCGACTGGTAGGCATTTCAAGTAGCTCTTTCCCAGAATGCGATATCCATATTTAATGTTCTGAAAAGCAGTTTTTGCTTTCAACTGGATAAAGTAGCTTAACGTTGCCTTAGTGTGGTGATTAACTCTATTGCGCGAAACTAAGACATAAATTAATTTTTTTCGAAATACGTGTGAAATTCTCTCCCGGTAAAAATGAAAGCTATAACCTTTGAATAATTTGAATTAATGTTGAAACTGGTGAATAACATTATTCTGTTTTCCAAACTATTTTCAGGGAAAAGATTCCTCAAAACTTTAATAAAAAAACTTGGTGTTTTTACGAAAATGTCTCAATTTTCCTTCATCGTCAACGATTGTTTTACTCCTGCAAGGGACTCTTTTCTTGATCGCACGTGTACGGATGGAAATTGTTTCCATTCCGCTGTCGCCTTTCGCCTTCCTTTCATTTCTGGGTGGGAAGTGTCTTCATAGCTCTGAAGGAGAATTCTTTTAACCCTTAAAGAAGAGAACAGTTGGGGAGTAATGTTCAAGGGAGTTTTCCGCATTCAATAAATATTTCCACATTTCTCAAAATAGTTACTAAGAACAATTGTCTCTCAAAAATACGTATCCAATCAGTAGCGGATACGTATTTTTGAGATTTTGAGTTTAAAAGATGGCAAAACCTAATGTATTTGCCATCTTTTAAAGCAAACTGGTGCCCTAATAAGAATAAAATTTCCCAAGGAAGCAACTCCAATCCTTGGGAGTTGCATCATTTCTGAACCCGTCAGATTATCAATCATTTGTGAGATATCATTGTAATGTTTAACATCTTATAGAATCAATTTGTTTTTTCATTATGCATATTGAGTAATCATGATGTTTCACCCAACCTCAGAGCTGTCGTGTGGTGGGCAGGCGTCAGGGAAATATAAAAAAAGGTCAAAGGGAAAGAAAAATGGCATTGTGATTTCCATGAGCTTGCGATCAGCATTTCGCCAAGGGCAACCCCTTAGCAGCAATGTAAGTGGTGGTGAAACTCCTCTTAGAAATATTCTGTCGGTGATATTCAGCAGGTACTACTAAGACTTTTGGCACCGCTATGGCAGGCAGGGACAGAGACACAATGGCAATCAATCACGTGCTGCGGCTTGCCCAATTCAGCTAATTCTCGTAGGCTACGAGTGAAAAAGGTAGCTGACTGGTGCCTCTCACGTTCCAGTGACCAGTCCTCAGCCCAGGGCTGGTCACTGGAACGTGAGAATTTGGTAGATGCGACAATTTCGAGGGTACGACAATTATTCAGTGGATACAACAATTCAAAGGATACGACAATTCAGTGAAAATAGAAAATGGTTAGAGATCATTTTAAATTACTAAACCAAATTATAAAATAGAGAGGGATAAAAGATAAAAGGGGATAAAATGGGGATTAGGCAAGTGTATCTTATTCGAGAGACTGTCAAATAATCCACTTTTGCTATCCTCAGTTAGCCGATGTGCTCGAATCTAATTGACTGTCCTTTGAGTGAAAAGCATTATTCTTACATTGCAGTATCAGTTTAGGAGCATTGGCATATTTTCAGAGTTTAGAATATACTTCTTAATATTCATAAGCTCACCGGACAAAAAATTAGTCACTCTTGGCTGAATATCACCTAATAGCCCGTAATGCCTCCTTGCGACCAAAGAACAGCTGAAATCCTGTCTGGCATGGATGCCAGACAGGATTGTATGCAGATGTATGCGGATTGTATGCGAACCTGTGTGTGGATGTAGTGCACATCAATATTCATCCACTCTTCCAACAGCAAATGCCGCAGTTCAGCAAATTGGCAGGATGTCTGGGACGGCGCTTTACCCGTTGCCCAAAATAGCTTCACAAGTTTTCTATGGGATTCAAATCCGGGGATTTGGCGGGCCAGTCAAGATGTTCGAAGTCTTCAGAATGGTCGTCGTGCCAATCCAACACACTTCGAGCCCTCTGCAAGCGACAATTGTCGTCTTGAAAGACTGGAGTGTTCACTGTGGAGATGCTGCACAAAAGGCAACATGTGGTCGTCCAGTAGCTCCATATAGCCCTTCTGGTTCAAGTGTGACGTCACTGCAACCAAAGGATCCATTTCCTCGTACATGAAACACCCAGAACATCACAGAGCCTCCTCCAGCTTTCAGAGAACCTTTACACAGTCCGCATGGAAGGCTTCATGCGATTTACGATGTACCCGTCACTTCGCATCAATCGAGTACAAGCAAAAACATGACTCATCCGACCAGATCACACACTTCCAAGAGTCGACAGTCCAGTCTTTGTGGCACCGCGCCTACTGTAGCCATGCAGCCTTGTGCAGAGATCTTAACAAGGGTCTCCTCCGCGCTACTCTGCTCCAGATATCCATTCGGAAACAGCTTATTGTAGGCCTGCATTGACTGACTGGAGTAATTCCTGCCTTGTTGCGACGCTCCCTATTGGTGAGCACAGTCTTTCTGCTGCAGTTCCGGCGACGATTAGCGGTAGACTGCGATGTACGCCACTGCTGGAAGACCCTTTGGACAGTACGTTTCGACACACCTGCAAAGGCAGCAACTTCTTGTATACTATGCCCTTTGGCTCGGCCAAACGCAATAACAGCTTTTTTCCACTAATTCACATGCTTGGCGAGACCCATGTGTCATGGAGCGACTAACACACACGTGGCACACAACCTCTTCTTGGCACTGTATCAACCGCACAGCGCACAGCACAGCTATTTGTAGGACGCGTTTATTACTGGTGCGCCCTCTGTTGCTGTCGAACGGACGTAACCCTCTTACGGCGGGAGATGACTAATTTTGTGTCCGGTGAGCTTATTACCATTGGTTATTTTATATTACCACTGGTGCCGTCAAATTGTGGGATTTAATTCCTTACGGGAAAGGGGGAGCATTAACCACAATCTCCATCGTTTTCCTGATCTTCACCCATATCCTATACTCCAACAATAAATTCTTGGCTAGCGATATCGGACTACAGAATGCAATACACTTTCAGTCACATCCGGGCTACTGGGAAATTATTAAAAATTTTTTTAGCAAAGCAGCATCCCTCCCTTCGTTATAACAGACCCTTTCATCATTTAGGAACTGTTTGGTCACAACGTGATCCAACCTCTCTGAGCATGTGACAATGGGAACAAAAAGGAAAAAAAATACATTTTACAAACGTCGGATTGAGTGTAGATGTAGATATCGCCTCTTTTCTCTAATATATTCCTTAAATTTCTTATTGTTTCTTTCAGATAGAAAAGACTTCAAAAAGTTTCTTTTACTGAGTATCAGATTAATGAGATTTAAGACAGTCCTGTGTGAATTCTATTAAATCCCAACCAACCAACCTGTGAGAATTTGTTACCTGATACGGGCTCCTTTGATTTCCAGTTGTTCCCTTTGGAAAGAACAGAAAGGGATAAAAATATTAACTCCGGTTTAACAAACAACGGATTAGAGGTAATAGATTTACCAAACATCAGCTGATTTGGTTTTCTGCATTCTCACTTTGTGTTCGATTGTTTCGTTCAGTAGGGGAAAAAAACTTTAGAAAATTTGTTTAATTGAGGGTCGGATTAAGGAGAAAACTAGTAGTCCCTTACAGTTTGCAATGAGTTGTTTCGTTTATGGAGTGTCGGATTTCAGAGACTTCCCAGAAATGTTGGTTTTGTTTGCTAACACAGAAAATATTTTATAACTTGGTTTAGTAATTTAAAATGATCTCTAACCATTTTCTATTTTCACCGAATTGTCGTATCCTTTGAATTGTTGTATCCACCGAATAATTGTCGTACCCTCGAAATTGTCGCATCTACCGAAAATTCTGAACACCTGCTCATATGCTAGTTCTAGGATATTTCTGCATCTGGTCCGGGGAACCACCATTTGCATCACCTTGTCGCCTGTAATTTTATCTACCCTGTATAATAATTTGTCCTTTATCACATATTGACCCTTCTTTTGCTTGACCTACTTCCATGCACCTATCAGAGTAGGGCAATTCCGTTGTTCCTGCTTGAAACAACTTCTCTCAGCGTGTTCCCCCTCCTTCTCTTGTTCCCTGTAGGTATCCTGGATATCTGCTTCTCTTATTCGACCTTGAGTTTCTTCTATTATCGACTCTCCTGCGCTGTGTTCAGCTCCGCTCTCAGTTTCTTCAGTGCTTGCATTCTCCTGCTTGTCACCTCCTATATCTGAGTGACAAGGACTGTCCGCTGCTCCGATAAAGGGAAAACTTTGTACCAGATCCTTTTCTTCATCTCGGTTTGCTCTACCCTGATCGTCATATGATCTCTATTATCTTACTCATTTCCTGTTTCTCCTCACGCCCTTTTCTTATTATATTCTGTCAAGTGCTTGGGTTGGGTTGTTTTACCACTGAGCGGCGCTTTTTTGCACACCATGAGCTAAATGGCCAGGTCACATGGACCCCGAAGGCTCAGAGAAGGTTGGGGGAGGGGACCTACTGGAACAGCTGTTGGGAGACAGATGGTAGCCTCCTGTCAAGGCCATCCAGCGTGTTGTTTAACGTGCACAGGGTATGGCTTTTCCACACACGGGGCAACGGCTTAACGTCCCATCCGACGGACGGCGGCCTTTACAAGCCCATCGGTGTCACCTACTGACCGTGGGTAGGGCGTCTGCCAAGTACCTACCTGGACTTCTTGCTTCCCATTAATGCCCGAGGAGCGCTCTATTTCCGCCTGTTTCTGCCTTTTTCTCTTATCTCTTATGTTTATTAATTAGTGATATGGAAACCTTCGTGTCACGTGACACGAAGGTTGCCAGATCACTAATTTCTAAAAAAATGTTGCCAGATGTTTTTTCTGAATTCTGTAATCAACCATAGTGTTCGGATACTTTTTTGAGTGACTGTACTTCCCCAGGGCATTCAACGCACATTAACTCTTCTTGTCCGTCTTTAGCAGACTCCTACAGGGCATGTAAACTATCCAGCATAATCAACATATCAGCACTCAATTCTTCCACCATCGCACACAAAATTTCCCACTTTCCCCCATATACTCCTGCCTGACTTTCATCGGCAGCCGGCTTGAGAGGGCAGTGATTAATGGAGCTTCCAATCGGCTTCCGAAAGCATTCATAGCACAATCTTCGCCTCCGACTTCTTATATTTCTCTGGGACTAAAGAAACTTTTATGGCTGAAACCTGAGCTCCAGAGTCCACGATAGCATTAAACATCTTCACACTGAACTCGAACCATCGTTAAAGACTCAAAGCAGTGACATGGATCCCTACATCTCCCCCTTTCTGTGTTGTAGTTTTTCAATCTTGCTTCTCATTCTAATGTCGTCATAAACTGGTACCCAACTTTTGCAATAATGACTCCCCATCGCTCTAGCGCAGACTCGTGAGTGTTCACATTAAACTCTCTGGCCACTTTCGTATTCTTGTTACACTCCTTAGCCAAATGACCTTTCTGGTTACAGATGAAGCATGCTCTGAAAGAAAAGATCTCATTCTGTTTTCTTTTAAAACCACTATTTTTGTTTTCCGCCAATCTATTTTGCGGGCTCGAATTTTGTCCTAAATTCCTTTGACTAAAATTTAATTTCGTAGCTGACTGGCCAAATCTGTTTTCTCTATTTTCTGATTTAAATTTTTTACGAGAATAAATCTTGCAGGTTCTTTGTGCCTGCAAAACATTCTCTGGAACTTGGGCAATTTGGTGGCAATTTTTCCACGACCCATTCTCCTGTAACATGATACGATTTTTTGCATCCGGTGGCAATAGATCTTTAGTTTTGTCGGCTAATATCGATTCTTTTAATTTTTCGAAATCATCCACTTCCCGACTCTTCATAAAATAATTCAAGTGACTCTTCATTGGAGACGAAAACTGAGTCCAAGTTTCCGTAGAAAACTTAAACATCGAATCGAATTTCCTTTTATACTCCAACGGAGCCAATTGGCTGTCTTTTAACAACATGGCAGATTTAATTTTTTCGTAGCTTTGAATTTCCTCGTCACTAAGAAAAATAAAAATGTTTCATGTTCTCTCCCCTAGCAAAGGATACATTAACATTCCTTGCAAGTCCTCCGTTATGTCGTACTGTTTGTAAAGATAACTTCAGGATATTTTGAATTCTGTCAAAAAAGGAAATACTACCCTTGTCCAACGTGACTTCAATGCCAAAGTTGGTACTGATGCTGACCTTTGGGGAGGGGTGATAGGCCCTTTTGGTATTGGTAGCTGCAATGGCAATGGGCAACGTCTCCTACAGGTAAGTAAACTCAATAGTTCCAGAATAACTAACATTTATTACAAACACCGCGACATACATAAGTACACATGGGTTTCACCTGATGGGCTGCATAGGAATATGATTGATTATATATTAATTAACAGCAAATGGGCTAGTTCTGTTAGGAATACCAGGGCATATAGGGGAGCTGAAATTGAATCTGACCATTACCTTGTTAAAAGTGTCTTGCAACTTAAACTTAAAAAGTGTTGTGCTAAGGTGAAAAATTTTACCTTTAATACTGAAGCTCTGAAAGACCCGGTTATAGCTAAAGCTTACCATGATAGGTTACTTAGTCAGTCATTGTGACAGTCATAGTTTGCTTACTACTGAAGTTGAGGAAGAATGGGACAATTTTAAACAGGCTTTTTTGGAAACTAACAATATTCTTTTAGGAAAAAAGGAGCAGAGGAGACGGAATTATATAAGTGATAAGGCACTTGAGTTCATTTCAGAAAGATGAAAGTGCAGGAATGTCCTTAACAATTACCCTACTAATCCTAATAGAAAGCATTACAGAGAGCTTAATAAATGTGTAAAGGATCAGTTAGCTGCTGATAAGAATGTTTGGCTTGATGATTTGGCTGACAAAGCCGAGGAAGCAGTTATACAGCACAACAGCAGAGAGCTGTACCAGATAGTTAATGTTTTGTGTGGTAGAAAACGGACAGGTATACAGGGATTGAAGGATAAAACAAGGTAAGATTATAGAAGATGAGGACTCTGTCATAGCTAGGTGGGCTGAGCATTTCAATGATGTTCTAAACAATGTGGTTAGTTCTACTCCCATTGTTGGCAATGATGATAGATGCATGGGTGGCTTTAATGTTGGTCCTATGACACAATCTGAAGTTTTTTTGGCGATCTCTAAACTTAAACTACATAAATACCCAGGGGTAGACGAAATTACTACGGAAATGCTTAGAGCTGGAAATGTTTCGGTTATGACTTGGATGACTGAAATTTTCAATATCTTTTATGATAAAGACATGGTTACCAAGGATTTGTGTTCGGATATTTTTTTTGAGCGACTGTATATGTTGCTTTTGAAATTTCTCCATTTCGCCAAGTTATATTATTATATTATTATTATTATTATTATTATATATTATTTAAAAGAATATATAGACCAGGGTGGACAATTATATTATTATTATTATTATATTATATTATTTAAAAGAATATATAGACCAGGGTGGTATATAATAGGTGGTATATAATACTAAATTATTTTGGTGCCCATAGTTTGTCCAGCATGGTCTATATATTCTTTTAATGCTGGTATCTAATATATATATATATCATATCTATATATTTTATATTATACATTTATTATACTAGAAATAAATCGAAACGATATTAATTTCGACCAACTGTTGAATATAAGGAAACTCTTTGAAGCATTGAATTCTCCATTCAAAGCTGTTTATGAGCCATCCGAAGAACTGGCTGTCGATGAAAAAATAGAAATTTAAAGGTCATGTCTTGTTCCGCCAATCTATAATTATTCATATGGGCAACATGGCCAAACCAGCGGAGTATCTCTCTGCACAATATGCTGCTTAAAGGAGGTTGCAGACTCCTTTGCCTAACCTCATGTATAATCATCTCTAACCTCAGATGTAGCTCAGGACAGACTTGCTTCGAGGATTAAATTGCGCAGTCTGATTGACCCTTCGTAGCCCATGACTGCTTGACGATGATAATGATGATGATGAAAAATTTAGGAAATGGTTACACATACGGTATAATATGCAAGTATATATGGGAAAGGATAATTTAATTATCTAGGGAGCTATGTAACAGATATTGGTGATGTGCGGCATGAGATTAACAGACGAATAGGGATTGCTGCCGGGACTTTTAAGAATCTATGGTGATTGTGGAGAAATAGGCGTATACACCTAAAGACCAAAATTGTACTGCATAATAGTTTGGTTCTTTCTAGGGTTAGTTATGGTAGTGAAACGTGGACACTTTGTAAACAAGAAAACAGGAAACAAGATACTTTTTATTCTAGATGCTTACGCAGTATCTTGGGCATTACGTGGTTCAACTTTGTAACTAATGATGAGGTTAGGCAAAGGAGTCTGCAACCTACTTTAAGCAGCATATTGTGCAGAGAGAGACTCCGCTGGTTTGGCCATGTTGCCCATATGAATAATTATAGATTGGCGAATAGGGTTATGAACAGTGTGCCTAAAGGCCTCAGAAAGAAGGGGAGACCTAGGATGCGGTGGGCAGACAATGTCAAACAGGACCTTGTTAGAATTGGTGTGCAGTGGCCAGATGCAGTAGATGTAGCTCAGGATAGACTTGCTTGGAGAACTAAATTGCACGGTCTGGTTGGACCTCCGTAGCCCATGGCTGCTTGAGGATGATAATAATGATGATGAAAAATTTAGGCCAGAAAGGAAAAAAAAGCCATTTTGAAGTTGGTTTTAGATTATTTTCAAAGTTAGGGAGCTTTGGATACGGTTTTCACTTCATATAACATAGAAGTATCCCATTACGTTTGATAAATGTAACGTCTATCCCAGACCTGGGCAAAAGTTTAGCCGAAGGGCCGAATACAAAGCTGAAATGGAAGGGAATATACAATCAATAATGCATGTAAAACAGACGAAAAAAAATCTAAAGAAACAAATTATAATTTTAAAATTAATAATTATTCTAATAAGAATTTGCTCCCCCGAAGTTGGACTTCTCGTCCTCCATAGGTTCCTTTTTCCTTTACAAATTTAACTTACTTGTTTTCAGTAGCTCACGAGGTTCACAAAAAGAAGTGATAGGTCCATAGTTTGTCCAGCTGATCTATATATTCTTTTAATGCTGGTATCTAAATTATTTTGGCGCCCACAATTTGTCCAGCCTGGTCTATATATTCTTTTAATGCTGGTATCTAAATTATTTTGGCGCCCATAGTTTGTCCAGACTGGTTTATATATTTTTTTAATGCTGGTATCTAAATTATTTTGGCGCCCATAGTTTGTCCAGATTGGTCTATATATTCTTTTAATGCTGGTATCTAAATTATTTTGGCGCCCATAGTTTGTCCAGCCTGGTGTATATATTCTTTTAATGCTGGTATCTAAATTATTTTGGCACCCACAGTTTGTCCAGCCTGGTCTATATATTCTTTTAATGCTGGTATCTAAATTATTTTGGCGCCCATTGTTTGTCCAGCCTGGTCTATATATTCTTTTAATGCTGGTATCTAAATTATTTTGCCGCCCATAGTTTGACCAGACTGGTCTATATATTCTTTTAATGCTGGTATCTAAATTATTTTGGCAACCACAGTTTGTCCAGCCTGGTCTATATATTCTTTTAATGCTGGTATCTAAATAATTTTGGCGCCCATAGTTTGTCCAGACTGGTCTATATATTCCTTTAATGCTGGTATCTAAATTACTTTGGTGTCCATAGTTTGTCCAGCCTGGTCTATATAATCTTTTAATGCTGGTATCTAAATTATTTTCGCGCCTACAGTTTGTCCAGCCTGGTCTATATATTCTTTTAATACTGGTATCTAAATTATTTTGTCACCCATAGTTTGTCCAGACTACTCTATATATTCTTTTAATGCTGGTATCTAAATTATTTTGGTGCCCAAAGTTTGTCCAGCCTGGTCTATATATTCTTTTAAAGCAGGTATCTAAATTATATTGGTGCCCATAGTTTGTCCAGCTTGGTATATATATACTTTTAATGCTGGTATCTAAATTATTTAGGTGCCCACAGTTTGTCCAGCCTTGTATATATATTCTTTTAATGCTGGTATCTAAATTATTTTGGCGCCTATAGTTTGTCCAGACTGGTCTATATATTCTTTTAATGCTGGTATCTAAATTATTTTGGCGCCTATAGTTTGTCCACACTGGTCTATATATTCTTTTAATGCTGGTATCTAAATTATTTTCGCACCCACAATTTGTTTAGCCTGGTCTATATATTGTTTTAATGCTGGTATCTAAATTATTTTGGTGCCCACAGTTTGTCCATCCTGGTCTATATATTCTTTTAATGCTGGTATCTAAATTATTTTTGCGCCCAAAATTTGTCCAGACTGGTCTATATATTCTTTTAATGCTGGTATCTAAATTATTTTCACACCCACAGTTTGTCCAGACTGGTCTATATATTCTTTTAATGCTGGTATCAAAATTCTTTTGGCGCCCACAATTTGTCCAGCCTGCTCTATATATTCTGTTAATGCTGGTATCTAAATTATATTGGCGCCTACAGTTTGTACAGACTGGTCGTTATATTCTTTTAATGCTGGTATCTAAATTATTTTCGCACCTACAGTTTGTCCAGCCTGGTCTATATATTCTTTTAATGCTGGTATCTAAATTATTTTGCCGCCCATAGTTTTTCCAGACTGGTCTATATATTCTTTTAATGCTGGTATCTAAATTTTTTTGGCACCCACAGTTTGTCCAACCTGGTCTATATATTCTTTTAATGCTGGTATCTAAATTATTTTGGTGCCCATAATTTGTCCAGACTGGTGTATATATTCTTTTAATGCTGGTATCTAAATTATTTTGGTGTCCATAGTTTGTCCAACCTGGTCTATATAATCTTTTAATGCTGGTATTTAAATTATTTTGGCGATCACAGTTTGTCAAGCCTGGTATATATATTCTTTTGATGCAATGCTTAGAGCTGGGAATGTTTCGTTTACCACTTGGATGACTGAAATTCTGAATATCTTTTATGATAAAGGCATGGTTCCTAAGGATTTTACCAGAGCTATTGTTATCCCTATTTTCAAAAAAGGTGATCGCCGTTCTTGTGATAACTATAGGGGTATCAGCCTACTCTCTGTTCCAGGTAAAGTTCTTTCCATGATTGTGCTTAATAGAATTAAGAATCTGGTTGACAGTCAATTGCGCGATGAGCAATGTGGATTCAGAAGTGGTAGGGGATGTGTGGATCAGATATTTTCACTAAGGCAGATTCTTGAGAAATGTTCTTTGAATGATTGTGCTTAATAGAATTAAGAATTTGGTTGATTAACAACTGTGTGATGAAAAGTGGTAGGGGATGTATTGATCAAAGAGAAATGTTCAGAGTTGAGAAATGTTCAGAGTTTCAGAAACCTTTGGTTGCTAGCTTTGTTGATTTCAAAAAGTCTTTCGACTCTGTTGATCGTCATAATTTGTGGTTGATTGTGAAATCATATGGTATACCAGACAAGTTAGTTAACATAATGATAGCTCTCTATGATAACACTGAGTCGTGTGTGAGAGTTGGTAAGGCTTGTAGCAATTGGTTTAGCATTACTTCTGGTGTTCGACAAGGGTGCATTTTGTCTCCTTTTCTCTTTAGCTTGGTTATTGATTATGCTATGCGAAATTCACTTCAAGGGAAAGATTTTGGCCTTAAATGGGCTGGAGATACGAAAATTTCTGATTTAGATTATGCTGATGATTTAGCCCTTTTGGCAAATGATGTTGATGAGATGAACTCTTTCATTCGAGCTGTTGATAAGACTGGTAGTAGAGTAGGTTTGGTTATAAACAGAGAGAAAACTAAAGTGATGAAAATTGGTCAGGCAGGCTGTGATTCAGTTAATCTGAATGGTTGCAGTCTTGAGCAGGTGTCACAGTTTAATTATCTTGGGAGCTATGTAACAGATAATGGTGATGTATGGCATGAGATTAACAGACGAATAGGGATTGCTGCCGGGACTTTTAAGAACCTATGGAGAGTGTAGAGAAATAGGCGTATACACCTAAAGACTAACATTAGACTGTATAATAGTTTGGTTCTTTCTAGGGTTAGTTTTGGTAGTGAAACTTGGACACTTTGTAAACAAGATAACAGGAAACTAGATGCTTTTGATTCCAGATGCTTACGCAGTATCTTGGGCATTAGGTGGTTCAACTTTGTAACTAATGATGAGATTAGACAAAGGAGTTTGCAACCTGCTTTAAGCAGCATATTGTGCAGAGAGAGACTCCGTTGGTTTGGCCATGTTGCCCGTATGAATAATTATAGATTGGCGAATAGGGTTATGAACAGTGTGCCTAAAGGCCTCAGAAAGAAGGGGAGACCTAGGATGCGGTGGGCAGACAATGTCAAACAGGACCTTGTTAGAATTGGTGTGCAGTGGCCAGATGCAGTAGATGTAGCTCAGGATAGACTTGCTTGGAGAACTAAATTGCACGGTCTGGTTGGACCTCCGTAGCCCATGGCTGCTTGAAAATGATGATCATGATGATGATCTAAATTATTTTGGCGCCCATAGTTTGTGCAGCCTGGTCTATATATTCTTTTAATGCTGGTATCTAAATTATTTTGACGCCCATAGTTTGTCCAGCCTGGTCTATATATTCTTTTAATGCTGGTATCTGAATAAGTTTGGTGCCCATAGTTTGTCCAGCCTGGTGTATATATTCTTTTAATGCTGGTATCTAAATTTTTTTGGCACCCAAAATTTGTCAAGCCTGGTCTATATATTCTTTTAATGCTGGTATCTAAATTATTTTGGCGCCCATTGTTTGTCCAGCCTGGTCTATATATTCGTTGAATGCTGGTATCTAAACTATTTTGCCGCCCATAGTTTTTCCAGACTGGTCTATATATTCTTTTAATGCTGGTATCTAAATATTTTTGGCACCCACAGTTGGTCCAACCTGGTGTATATATTCTTTTAATGCTGGTATCTAAATTATTTTGCTGCCCATAGTTTTTCCACCCTGGTCTAAATATTCTTTTAATATATAGACCAGGCTGGACAAATTATGGGCGCCAAAATAATGGCATCCAAGTTATTTCTAAATTATTTTGGTATAATGCTGGTATCTAATTATTTTGGTGCCCATACTCTGTGCAGACTGTTCTATATATTCTTTTAATGCTGGTAGCTAAATTAGTTTGGTGCCCATAGTTTGTCCCGCCTGGTGTATATATTCTTTTAATGCTGGTATCTAAATTATTTTGGCGCCCACAGTTTGTCCAGCCTTGTCTATATATTCTTTTAATGCTGGTATCTAAATTATTTTGGCGCCAATAGTTTATCCAGCCTGGTCTATATATTCTTTTAATGCTGGTATCTAAATTAGTTTGGTGCCCATATTTTGTCCACTCTGGTTTATATATTCTTTTAATGCTGGTATCTAAATTATTTTGGTGGCCATAGTTTGTCCATCCTGGTCTATATATTCTTTTAAGGCTTGTATCTAAATTACTTTTGCGCCCACACTTTGTCCTGCCTGGTCTATATATTCTTTTAATGCTGGTATCTAAATTATTTTGGCGCCGCAGTTTTTCCAGCCTTGTCTATATATTCTCTCCTGGTCTATTCAGCCTTGTCTATGGTTTTTCCAGCCTTGTCTATATATTCTTTTAAAGCTGGTGTCTAAATTATTTTGCCGCCCATACTTTGTCCAGCATGGTCTATATATTCTTTTAATGCTGGTATCTAAATTATTTTCGCGCCCATAGTTTGTCCAGACTGGTTTATATATTCTTTTAATGCTGGTATCTAAATTATTTTGGCGCCCATAGTTTGTCCAGCCTGGTGTATATATTCTTTTAATCCTGGTATCTAAATTATTTTGGCACCCACAGTTTGTCCAGCCTGGTCTATATATTCTTTTAATGCTGGTATCTAAATTATTTTGGCGCCCATTGTTTGTCCAGCCTGGTCTACATATTCTTTTAATGCTGGTATCTAAATTATTTTGCCGCCCATAGTTTGACCAGACTGGTCTATATATTCTTTTAATGCTGGTATCTAAATTATTTTGCCGCCCATAGTTTGACCAGACTGGTCTATATATTGTTTTAATGCTGGTATCTAAATTATTTTGGCAACCACAGTTTGTCCAGCCTGGTCTATATATTCCTTTAATGCTGGTATCTAAATTACTTTGGTGTCCACAGTTTGTCCAGCCTGGTCTATATAATCTTTTAATGCTGGTATCTAAATTATTTTGGCGCCTACAGTTTGTCCAGCCTGGTCTATATATTCTTTTAATGCTGGTATCTAAATTATTTTGGCGCCCATACTTTGTCCAGCCTGGTCTACATATTATTTTAATGCTGGTATCTAAATTATTTTGGCGCCGAAAGTTTGTCCAGCCTGGTCTATATATTCTTTTAAAGGAGGTATCTAAATTATATTGGTGCCCATAGTTTGTCCAGCTTGGTATATATATACTTTTAATGCTGGTATCTAAATTCTTTAGGTGCCCACAGTTTGTCCAGCCTTGTATATATGTTCTTTTAATGCTGGTATCTAAATTATTTTGGCGCCCATAATTTGTCCAGCCTGTTCTACATATTCTTTTAATGCTGGTATCTAAATTATTTTGGTGCCCATAGTTTGTCCAGCCTAGTCTAAATAATCTTTTAATGCTGGTATTAAAATTATTTTGGCGCCCACATCTTGTCCAGTCTGGTCTATATATTCTTTTAATGCTGGCATCTAAATAATTTTGGCGCACACAATTTGTCCAGCCTTGTCTATATATTCTTTTAATGCTGGTATCAAAATTATTTTGGTGCCCATAGTTTGTCCACCCTGGTCTATATATACTTTTAATGTTGGTATCTAAATTATTTTGCCGCCCATAGTTTGTCCAGAGTGGTCTATATATTCTTTTAATGCTGGTATCTAAATTATTTTGGCGCCCATAGTTTGTCCAGCATGGTCTATATATTCTTTCAATGCTGGTATCTAAATTATTTTGGCGCCCACAATTTGTCCAGCCTGGTCTATATATTCTTTGAATGCTGGTATCTAAATAATTTTGGCGCCCATAGTTCGTCCTGCCTGGTATATATATTCTTTTAATGCTGGTATGTAAATTATTTTGTCGCCCATAGTTTGTCCAGACTGCTCTATATATTCTTTTAATGCTGGTATCTAAATTATTTTGGCGCCCATAGTTTGTCCAGCCTGCTCTCCATATTCTTTTAATGCTGGTATCTAAATTATTTTTGCGCTCACAGTTTGTCCACCCTGGTATATATATTCTTTTAATGCTGGTATCTAAATAATTTTGGTGGCCATAGTTTGTCCAGCCTGGTCTATATATTCTTTTAATGCTGGTATCTAAATTATTTTGTCGCCCATAATTTGTCCAGCCTGGTTTATATAATCTTTTAATGCTGGTATCTAAATTATTTGGGTGCCCATAATTTGTCCTGCCTGTTCTATATATTCTTTTAATGCTGGTATCTAAATTATTTTGGCGCCCATAGTTTGTCAAGCGTGGTCTATATATTCTTTTCATACTGGTATCGAAATTATTTTGACGCCCATAGTTTGTCCAGCCTGGTCTATGTATTCTTTTAACGGTAGTATGGAAATTATTTTGGCCCCCATAGTTTGTCCAGCCTGGTCTATATATTCTTTGAATGCTGGTATCTAAATAATTTTTGTGCCCGTAGTTTGTCCAGCCTGCTCTATATATTCTTTTAATGCTGGTATCTAAATAATTTTGGTGGCCATAGTTTGTCCAGCCTGGTCTATATATTCTTTTAATGTTGGTATCTAAATTATTTTGTCGCCCACAGTTTTATCAGCCTTGTCTACATATTCTTTTAATGCTGGTATCTAAATTATATTGGATCCTATAGTTTGTCCAGCCTGGTCTATATATTCTTTTAATGTTGCTATTTAAATTATTTTGGTGCCGATAGTTTGTCCAGCCTGGTCTATATATTCTTTTAATGCCGGTATCTAAATAATTGTGTCGCCCACAATTTGTTGAGCCTGGTCTATATATTCTTTTAATGCTGGTATCTCAATTATTTTGGCGCCCATAGGAGGAACATATTTCCAGCCTGGTCAATATGTTCTTTTAATGCAGTTATCTAAATTAGTTTGGTGCCCATAGTTTGTGCAGCCTGGTCTATATATTCATTTAATGTTTCTATCTAAATTATTTTGACGCCCATAGTTTGTCCAGCTTGGTCTATATATTGTTTTAATGAGGGTATCTAAATTATTTTGCTGCCCATAGTGTGTCCAGCCTGGTCTATATATTCTTTTAATGCTGGTATTTAAATTATTTTGGCGCCCACAGGTTGTCCAGCCTGGTCTCTATATTCTTTTAATGCTGGTATCTAAATTAGTTTGGTGCCCATAGTTTGTCCAGCCTGGTGTATATATTCTTTTAATGCTTGTATCTAAATTATTTTGGTGCCCATAGTTTGTCCAGCCTGATTTATATATTCTTTTAATGCTGCTATTTAAATAATTTTGGCGCCCACAGTTTTTATAGCCTGGTCTACATATTCTTTTAATGCTGGTATCTAAATGATTTTGGTGCTCATAGTTTGTCCAGCATGGTCTATATATTCTTTTAATGCTGGTATCTAAATTATTTTGGCGCCACAGTCTGTCCAGCCTTGTCTATATATTCTTTTAATGATGGTATCTAAATTATTTTGACGTCCATAATTTGTCCAGCCTGGTCTACATACTCTTTTAATGCTCCTATCTAAATTATTTTGGTGCTCATAGTTTGTTCAGCCTGGTCTATATATTCTTTTAATACTGGTATCTAAATTATTTTGGTGCCCATAGTTTGTCCAGCCTGATCTATATATTCTTTTAATGCTGCTATTTAAATAATTTTGGCGCCCACAGTTTGTATAGCCTGGTCTACATATTCTTTTAATGCTGGTATCTAAATGATTTTGGTGCTCATAGTTTGTCCAGCATGGTCTATATATTCTTTTAATGCTGGTATCTAAATTATTTTGGCGCCACAGTCTGTCCAGCCTTGTCTATATATTCTTTTAATGATGGTATCTAAATTATTTTGACGTCCATAATTTGTCCAGCCTGGTCTACATACTCTTTTAATGCTCCTATCTAAATTATTTTGGTGCTCATAGTTTGTTCAGCCTGGTCTATATATTCTTTTAATACTGGTATCTAAATTATTTTGGTGCCCATAGTTTGTCCAGCCTGATCTATATATTCTTTTAATGCTGCTATTTAAATAATTTTGGCGCCCACAGTTTGTATAGCCTGGTCTACATATTCTTTTAATGCTGGTATCTAAATGTTTTTGGTGCTCATAGTTTGTCCAGCATGGTCTATATATTCTTTTAATGCTGGTATCTAAATTATTTTGGCGCCACAGTCTGTCCAGCCTTGTCTATATATTCTTTTAATGATGGTATCTAAATTATTTTGACGTACATAATTTGTCCAGCCTGGTCTACATACTCTTTTAATACTCGTATCTAAATTATTTTGGTGCTCATAGTTTGTTCAGCCTGGTCCATATATTCTTTTAATACTGGTATCTAAATTATTCTGGTGCCCATAGTTTGTCCAGCCTGGTCAATATATTCTTTTAATGCTGGCATCTAAATTATTTTGGCGCCCACAATTTGTCCAGCCTGGTCTATATATTCTTTTAAAGCTGGTGTCTAAATTATTTTGTTGCCTATAGTTTGTCCAGACTGGCAATATATTCTTTTAATGCTGGTATCTAAATTATTTTCGCACCCACAGTTTGTCCAGCCTGATCTATATAATCTTTTAATGCTTGTATTTAAATTATTTTGGCGAACACAGTTTGACGAGCCTGGTCAATATATTCCTTTAATGCTGGTATCTAAATTATTTTGGCGCCCATAGTTTGTCCAGCCTGGTCTATATATTGTTTTAATGCTGGTATCTAAATTATTTTGGCGCCCATAGTTTGTCCAGCCTGCTCTATATATTCCTTTAATGCTGGTGTCTAAATTATTTTGTTGCCTATAGTTTGTCCAGACTGGCAATATATTCTTTTAATGCTGGTATCTAAATTATTTTCGCACCCACAGTTTGTCCAGCCTGGTCTATATAATCTTTTAATGCTTGTATTTAAATTATTTTGGCGAACACAGTTTGACGAGCCTGGTCAATATATTCTTTTAATGCTGGTATCTAAATTATTTTGGCCCCCATAGTTTGTCCTGCCTGGTCTATATATTCTTTGAATGCTGGTATCTAAATAATTTTTGCGCCCATAGTTTGTCCAGCCTGCTCTATATATTCTTTTAATGCTGGTATCTAAATAATTTTGGTGGCCATAGTTTGTCCAGCCTGGTTTATATATTCTTTTAATGTTGGTATCTAAATTATTTTGTCGCCCACAGTTTTTTCAGCCTTGTCTATATATTCTTTTAATGCTGGTATCTAAATTATATTGGATCCCATAGTTTGTCCAGCCTGGTCTATATATTCTTTCAATGTTGCTATCTAAATTATTTTGGTGCCAATAGTTTGTCCAGCCTGGTCTATATATTCTTTTAATGCCGGTATCTAAATAATTGTGGCGCCCACAATTTGTTGAGCCTGGTCTATATATTCTTTCAATGCTGGTTCTCAATTATTTTGGCGCCCATAGGAGGAACATATTTCCAGCCTGGTCAATATGTTCTTTTAATGCAGTTATCTAAATTAGTTTGGTGCCCATAGTTTGTGCAGCCTGGTCTATATATTCTTTTAATGTTTGTATCTAAATTATTTTGACGCCCACAGTTTGTCCAGCTTGGTCTATATATTGTTTTAATGAGGGTATCTAAATTATTTTGGTGCCCATAGTGTGTCCAGCCTGGTCTATATATTCTTTTAATGTTGGTATTTAAATTATTTTGGCGCCCACAGGTTGTCCAGCCTGGTCTCTATATTCTTTTAATGCTGGTATCTAAATTATTTTGGTGCCCATAATTTGTCCAGCCTGGTCTATATATTCTTTTAATGCTGCTATTTAAATAATTTTGGCGCCCACAGTTTGTCCAGCCTGGTCTACATATTCTTTTAATGCTGGTATCTAAATTATTTTGGTGCTCATAGTTTGTCCAGCATGGTCTATATATTCTTTTAATGCTGGTATCTAAATTATTTTGGCGCCACAGTCTGTCCAGCCTTGTCTATATATTCTTTTAATGCTGGTATCTAAATTATTTTGACGTCCATAATTTTTCCAGCCTGGTCTACATACTCTTTTAATGCTCCTATCTATATTATTTTGGTGCTCATAGTTTGTTCAGCCTGGTCTATATATTCTTTTAATACTGGTATCTAAATTATTTTGGTGCCCATAGTTTGTCCAGCCTGGTCAGTATATTCTTTTAATGCTGGTATCTAAATTATTTTGGCGCCCACAATTTCTCCAGCCTGGTCTATATATTCTTTTAATGCTGGTGTCTAAATTATTTTGTTGCCTATAGTTTGTCCAGACTGGCTATATATTCTTTTAATGCTGGTATCAAAATTATTTTCGCACCCACAGTTTGTCCAGCCTGGTCTATATAATCTTTTAATGCTTGTATTTAAATTATTTTGGCAAACACAGTTTGACGAGCCTGGTCAATATATTCTTTTAATGCTGGTATCTAAATTATTTTGGCGCCCATAGTTTGTCCAGCCTAGTCTATATATTGTTTTAATGCTGGTATCTAAATTATTTTGACGCCCATACTTTGTCCAGCCTGGTCTATATATTCTTTTAATGCTGGTATCTAAATTAATTTGGCGCCCATATTTTGTCCAGATTGGTCTATATATTCTTTTAATGCTGGTATCTAAATTATTTTGGCGCCCATAGTTTGTCCAGACTGGTTTATATATTCTTTTAATGCTGGTGTCTAAATTTTTTTGTTGCCTATAGTTTGTCCAGACTGGCTATATATTCTTTTAATGCTGGTATCCAAATTATTTTCGCACCCACAGTTTGTCCAGCCTGGTCTATATAATCTTTTAATGCTTGTATTTAAATTATTTTGGCAAACACAGTTTGACGAGCCTGGTCAATATATTCTTTTAATGCTGGTATCTAAATTATTTTGGCGCCCATAGTTTGTCCAGACTGGTCTATATATTCTTTTAATGCTGGTATCTAAATTATTTTGGCAACCACAGTTTGTCCAGCCTGGTCTATATATTCTTTTAAAGCTGGTATCTAAATTATTTTGGCGCCCATACTTTGTCCAGCCTGGTCTATATATTCTTTTAATGCTGGTATCTAAATTATTTTGGCGCCCATAGTTTGTCCAGACTGGTTTATATATTCTTTTAATGCTGGTATCTAAATTATTTTGCGCCCATAGTTTGTCCAGATTGGTCTATATATTCTTTTAATGCTGGTATCTAAATTATTTTGGCGGCCATAGTTTGTCCAGCCTGGTGTATATATTCTTTTAATGCTGGTATCTAAATTATTTTGGCACCCACAGTTTGTTCAGCCTGGTCTATATATTCTTTTAATGCTGGTATCTAAATTATTTTGGCGCCCATTGTTTGTCCAGCCTGGTCTATATATTCTTTTAATGCTGGTATTTAAATTATTTTGCCGCCCATAGTTTGACCAGACTGGTCTATATATTCTTTTAATGCTGGTATCTAAATTATTTTGGCAACCACAGTTTGTCCAGTCTGGTCTATATATTCTTTTAATGCTGGTATCTAAATTATTTTGGCGCCTACAGTTTGTCCAGCCTGGTCTATATATTCTTTTAATGCTGGTATCTAAATTGTTTTGTCACCCATAGTTTGTCCAGACTGCTCTATATATTCTTTATGCTGGTATCTAAATTATTTTGGCGCCCATACTTTGTCCAGCCTGGTCTACATATTATTTTAATGCTGGTATCTAAATTATTTTGGCGCCCAAAGTTTGTCCAGCCTGGTCTATATATTCTTTTAAAGGAGGTATCTAAATTATATTGGTGCCCATAGTTTGTCCAGCTTGGTATATATATACTTTTAATGCTGGTATCTAAATTATTTAGGTGCCCACAGTTTGTCCAGCCTTATATATATATTCTTTTAATGCTGGTATCTAAATTATTTTGGCGCCCATAATTTGTCCAGCCTGTTCTACATATTCTTTTAATGCTGGTATCTAAATTATTTTGGTGCCCATAGTTTGTCCAGCCTAGTCTAAATAATCTTTTAATGCTGGTATTAAAATTATTTTGGCGCCCACATCTTGTCCAGTCTGGTCTATATATTCTTTTAATGCTGGCATCTAAATAATTTTGGAGCCCACAATTTGTCCAGCCTGGTCTATATATTCTTTTAATGCTGGAATCAAAATTATTTTGGTGCCCATAGTTTGTCCACCCTGGTCTATATATACTTTTAATGTTGGTATCTAAATTATTTTGCCTCCCATAGTTTGTCCAGACTGGTATATATATTCTTTTAATGCTGGTATCTAAATTATTTTGGTGCCCATAGTTTGTCCAGCATGGTCTATATATTCTTTCAATGCTGGTATCTAAATTATTTTGGCGCCCACAATTTGTCCAGCCTGGTCTATATATTCTTTGAATGCTGGTATCTAAATAATTTTTGCGCCCATAGTTTGTCCAGCCTGGTCTATATATTCTTTTAATGCTGGTATCTAAATTATTTTGGCGCCCATAGTTCGTCCTGCCTGGTATATATATTCATTTAATGCTGGTATGTAAATTATTTTGTCGCCCATAGTTTGTCCAGACTGCTCTATATATTCTTTTAATGCTGGTATCTAAATTATTTTGGCGCTCACAGTTTGTCCACCCTGGTATATATATTCTTTTAATGCTGGTATCTAAATAATTTTGGTGGCCATAGTTTGTCCAGCCTGGTCTATATATTCTTTTAATGCTGGTATCTAAATTATTTTGTCGCCCATAATTTGTCCAGCCTGGTTTATATAATCTTTTAATGCTGGTATCTAAATTATTTGGGTGCCCATAATTTGTCCAGCCTGTTCTATATATTCTTTTAATGCTGGTATCTAAATTATTTTGGCGCCCATAGTTTGTCAAGCCTGGTATATATATTCTTTTAATACTGGTATCGAAATTATTTTGACGCCCATAGTTTGTCCAGCCTGGTCTCTATATTCTTTTAACGGTAGTATGGAAATTATTTTGGCCCCCATACTTTGTCCAGCCTGGTCTATATATTCTTTGAATGCTGGTATCTAAATAATTTTGGTGGCCATAGTTTGTCCAGCCTGGTCTATATATTCTTTTAATGTTGGTATCTAAATTATTTTGTCGCCCACAGTTTTTCCAGCCTTGTCTATATATTCTTTTAATGTTGGTATCTAAATTATATTGGATCCCATAGTTTGTCCAGCCTGGTCTATATATTCTTTCAATGTTGCTATCTAAATTATTTTGGTGCCAATAGTTTGTCCAGCCTGGTCTATATATTCTTTTAATGCCGGTATCTAAATAATTGTGGCGCCCACAATTTGTTGAGCCTGGTCTATATATTCTTTTAATGCTGGTATTTCAATTATTTTGGCGCCCATAGGAGGAACATATTTCCAGCCTGGTCTATATATTCTTTTAATGCTGGTATCTAAATTAGTTTTGTGACCATAATTTGTCCAGCCTGGTGTATATATTCTTTTAATGCTGGTATCTAAATTATTTTGGCACCCACAGTTCGTCCATCCTGGTCTATATATTCTTTTAATGCTGGTATCTAAATTATTTTGGAGCCCATTGTTTGTCCTGCCTGGTCTATATATTATTTTAATGCTGGTATATAAATTATTTTGCCGCCCATAATTTTTCCAGACTGGTCTATATATTCTTTTAATGCTGGTATCTAAATTTTTTGGCACCCAGTTTGTCCAACCTGGTCTACATATTCTTTTAATGCTGGTATCTATATTATTTTGGCGCTCACAGTTTGTCCAGCATGGTCTATATATTCTTTTAATGCTGGTATCTAAATAATTTTGCTGGCCATAGTTTCTCTAGCCTGGTGTATATATTCTTTTAATGCTGGTATCTAAATTATTTTGGCGTCCACAGTTTGTCCAGCCTGTCTATATATTCTTTTAATGCTGGTATCTAAATTATTTTGTCGCCCACAGTTTTTCCAGCCTTGTCAATATATTCTTTTAATGCTGGTATCTAAATGATATTGGCTCCCATAGTTTGTCCAGCCTGGTCTATATATTCTTTTAATGCTGGTATCTAAATTATTTTGTCGCCCACAGTTTTTCCAGCCTTGTCAATATATTCTTTTAATGCTGGTATCTAAATGATATTGGCTCCCATAGTTTGTCCAGCCTTATATATATATTCTTTTAATGCTGGTATCTAAATTATTTTGGCGCTCACAGTTTGTCCACCCTGGTATATATATTCTTTTAATGCTGGTATCTAAATAATGTTTGGGCCATAGTTTGTCCAGCCTGGTCTATATATTCTTTTAATGCTGGTATCTAAATTATTTTGGCGCCCATAGTTCGTCCTGCCTGGTATATATATTCTTTTAATGCTGGTATGTAAATTATTTTGTCGCCCATAGTTTGTCCAGACTGCTCTATATATTCTTTTAATGCTGGTATCTAAATTATTTTGGCGCCCATAGTTTGTCCAGCCTGCTCTACATATTCTTTTAATGCTGGTATCTAAATTATTTTGGCGCTCACAGTTTGTCCACCCTGGTATATATATTCTTTTAATGCTGGTATCTAAATAATTTTGGTGGCCATAGTCTGTCCAGCCTGGTCTATATATTCTTTTAATGCTGGTATCTAAATTATTTTGTCGCTCATAGTTTGTCCAGACTGCTCTATATATTCTTTTGATGCTGGGATCTAAATAATTTTGGTGGCCATAGTTTGTCCAGCCTGGTCTATATATTCTTTTAATGATGGTATCTAAATTATTTTGTCGCCCACAGTTTTTCCAGCCTTGTCTATATATTCTTTTAATGCTGGTATCTAAATTATATTGGATCCCATAGTTTGTCCAGCCTGGTCTATATCTTCTTTCAATGTTGCTATCTAAATTATTTTGGTGCCAATAGTTTGTCCAGCCTGGTCTATATATTCTTTTAATGCCGGCATCTAAATAATTGTGGCGCCCACAATTTGTTGAGCCGGGTCTATATATTCTTTTAATGCTGGTATCTCAATTATTTTGGCGCCCATAGGAGGAACATATTTCCAGCCTGGTCAATATGTTCTTTTAATGCAGTTATCTAAATTATTTTGGTGCCCATAGTTTGTGCAGCCTGGTCTATATATTCTTTTAATATTTGTATCTAAATTATTTTAACGCCCACAGTTTGTCCAGCTTGGTCTATATATTGTTTTAATGAGGGTATCTAAATTATTTTGGTGCCCATAGTGTGTCCAGCCTGGTCTATATATTCTTTTAATGCTGGTATTTAAATTATTTTGGCGCCAACAGGTTGTCCAGCCTGGCCTCTATATTCTTTTAATGCTGATATCTAAATTAGTTTGGTGCCCATAGTTTGTCCAGCCTGGTATATATATTCTTTTAATGCTGGTATCTAAATTATTTTGGTGCCCATAGTTTGTCCAGCCTGGTCCATATATTCTTTTAATGCCTCTATTGAAATAATTTTGGCGCCCACAGTTTGTCCAGCCTGGTCTACATATTCTTTTAATGCTGGTATCTAAATTATTTTGGTGCTCATAGTTTGTCCAGCATGGTCTATATATTCTTTTAATGCTGGTATCTAAATTATTTTGGCGCCACAGTCTGTCCAGCCTTGTCTATATATTCTTTTAATGCTGGTATCTAAATTATTTTGACGCCCATAATTTGTCCAGCCTGGTCTACATATTCTTTTAATGCTCCTATCTAAATTATTTTGGTGCTCATAGTTTGTTCAGCCTGGTCTATATATTCTTTTAATAATGGTATCTAAATTATTTTGGTGCCCCTAGTTTGTCCAGCCTGGTCAATATATTCTTTTAATGCTGGTATCTAAATTATTTTGGCGCCCACAGTTTCTCCAGCCTGGTCTATATATTCTTTTAATGCTGGTGTCTAAATTATTTTGTTGCCTATAGTTTGTCCAGACTGGCTATATATTCTTTTCATGCTGGTATCTAAATTATTTTCGCACCCACAGTTTGTCCAGCCTGGTCTATATAATCTTTTAATGCTTGTATTTAAATTATTTTGTCGAACACAGTTTGACGAGCCTGGTCAATATATTCTTTTAATGCTGGTATCTAAATTATTTTGGCGCCCATAGTTTTTCCAGCCTGGTCTATATATTGTTTTAATGCTGGTATCTAAATTATTTTGGTGCCCATAGTTTGTCCAGCCTGGTCTATATATTCTTTTAATGCTGGTATCTAAATTAGTTTGGTGCCCATAGTTTGTCCAGCCTGGTATATATATTCTTTTAATGCTGGTATCTAAATTATTTTGGCACCCACAGTTCGTCCAGCCTGGTCTATATATTCTTTTAATGCTGGTATCTAAATTATTTTGGAGCCCTTTGTTTGTCCTGCCTGGTCTATATATTATTTAAATGCTGGTATATAAATTATTTTGCCGCCCATAATTTTTCCAGACTGGTCTATATATTCTTTTAATGCTGGTATCTAAATTTTTTGGCACCCAGTTTGTCCAACCTGGTCTACATATTCTTTTAATGCTGGTATCTATATTATTTTGGCGCTCACAGTTTGTCCAGCATTTTATATATATATATACTTTTAATGCTGGTATATAGGTAATTTTGGTGGCCATAGTTTCTCTAGCCTGGTCTATATATTCTTTTAATGCTGGAATCTAAATTTTTTTGGCGTCCACAGTTTGTCCAGCCTGTCTATATATTCTTTAATGCTGGTATATAAATTATTTTGTCGCCCACAGTTTTTCCAGCCTTGTCTATATATTCTTTTAATGCTGGTATCTAAATGATATTGGCTCCCATAGTTTGTCCAGCCTGGTCTATATATTCTTTTAATGCCGGTATCTAAATAATTTTGGCCCCCACAATTTGTCCAGCCGGGTCTATATATTCTTTTAATGCTGGTATCTCAATTATTTTGGCGCCCATAAGAGGAAAATATTTCCAGCCTGGTCAATATGTTCTTTTAATGCAGGTATCTAAATTATTTTGGTGACCATAGTTTGTACAGCCTGGTCTATATATACTTTTAATGTTGGTATCTAAATTATTTTGGCGCCCACAGTTTGTCCAGCCTGGTCTATATATTGTTTTAATAAGGGTATCTAAATAATTTTGGTGCCCATAGTGTGTCCAGCCTGGTCTATATATTCTTTTAATGCTGGTATTTAAATTATTTTGGAGCCCACAGTTTGTCCCGCCTGGTCTCTATATTATTTTAATGCTGGTATCTAAATTATATTGGCACCCACAATTTGTCCAGCCTGGTCTATATATTCTTTGAATGCTGGTATCTAAATTATTTTTGCGCCACAGTCTGTCCAGCCTTGTCTATATATTCTTTTAATGCTGGTATCTAAATTATTTTGGCACCCATAGTTTGTCCAGCCTGTCTATATATTCTTTTAATGCTGGTATCTATATTATTTTGTCGCCCACAATTTTTTCCAGCCTTGTCTATATATTCTTTTAATGCTGGTATCTAAATTATTTTGGCGCACATAGTTTGTCCAGACTGGTTTATATATTCTTTTAATGCTGGTATCTAAATTATTTTGGCGCCCATAGTTTGTCCAGATTGGTCTATATATTCTTTTAATGCTGGTATCTAAATTATTTTGCCGCCCATAGTTTGTCCAGCCTGGTGTATATATTCTTTTAATGCTGGTATCTAAATTATTTTGGCACCCACAGTTTGTCCAGCCTGGTCTATATATTCTTTTAATGCTGGTATCTAAATTATATTGGCACCCACAATTTGTCCAGCCTGGTCTATATATTCTTTGAATGCTGGTATCTAAATTATTTTGGCGCCCATAGTTTGTCCAGACTGGTCTATATATTCTTTTAATGCTGGTATCTAAATTATTTTGCCGCCCATAGTTTGTCCAGCCTGGTGTATATATTCTTTTAATGCTGGTATCTAAATTATTTTGGCACCCACAGTTTGTCCAGCCTGGTCTATATATTCTTTTAATGCTGGTATCTAAATTATATTGGCGCCCACAATTTGTCCAGCCTGGTCTATATATTCTTTGAAAGCTGGTATCTAAATAATTTTTGCGCCCATAGTTTGTCCAGCCTGGTCTATATATTCTTTTAATGCTGGTATCTAAATTATTTTGGCGCCCATAGTTCGTCCTGCCTTTTATATATATTCTTTTAATGCTGGTATGTAAATTATTTTGTCGCCCATAGTTTGTCCAGACTGCTCTCTATATTCTTTTAATGCTGGTATCTAAACTATTTTGGCGCCCATAGTTTGTCCAGCCTGCTCTACATATTCTTTTAATGCTGGTATCTAAATTATTTTGGCGCTCACAGTTTGTCCACCCTGGTATATATATTCTTTTAATGCTGGTATCTAAATAATTTTGCCGCCCATAGTTTGTCCAGACTGGTCTATATATTCTTTTAATGCTGGTATCTAAATTATTTTGGGAACCACAGTTTGTCCAGCCTTGTCTATATATTCTTTTAATGCTGGTATCTAAATTATTTTGGCGCCTACAGTTTGTCCAGCCTGGTCTATATATTCTTTTAATGCTGGTATCTAAGTTATTTTGTCACCCATAGTTTGTCCAGACTGCTCTATATATTCGTTTAATGCTGGTATCTAAATTATTTTGGCGCCCATACTTTGTCCAGCCTGGTCTACATATTATTTTAATGCTGGTATCTAAATTATTTTGGCGCCCAAAGTTTGTCCAGCCTGGTCTATATATTCTTTTAAAGGAGGAATCTAAATTATATTGGTGCCCATAGTTTGTCCAGCTTGGTATATATATACTTTTAATGCTGGTATCTAAATTATTCAGGTGCCCACAGTTTGTCCAGCCTTGTATATATATTCTTTTAATGCTGGTATCTAAATTATTTTGGCGCCCATAATTTGTCCAGCCTGTTCTACATATTCTTTTAATGCTGGTATCTAAATTATTTTGGTGCCCATAGTTTGTCCAGCCTAGTCTAAATAATCTTTTAATGCTGGTATTAAAATTATTTTGGTGCCCACATCTTGTTCAGTCTGGTCTATATATTCTTTTAATGCTGGCATCTAAATAATTTTGGCGCCCACAATTAGTCCAGCCTGGTCTATATATTCTTTTAATGCTGGTATCAAAATTATTTTGGTGCCCATAGTTTGTCCATCCTGGTCTATATATACTTTTAATGTTGGTATCTAAATTATTTTGCCGCCCATAATTTGTCCTGCCTGTTCTATATATTCTTTTAATGCTGGTATTAAAATTATTTTGGTGCCCACATCTTGTTCAGTCTGGTCTATATATTCTTTTAATGCTGGCATCTAAATAATTTTGGCGCCCACAATTAGTCCAGCCTGGTCTATATATTCTTTTAATGCTGGTATCAAAATTATTTTGGTGCCCATAGTTTGTCCATCCTGGTCTATATATACTTTTAATGTTGGTATCTAAATTATTTTGCCGCCCATAATTTGTCCTGCCTGTTCTATATATTCTCTTAATGCTGGTATCTAAATTATTTTGGCGCTCACAGTTTGTCCACCCTGGTATATATATTCTTTTAATGCTGGTATCTAAATAATTTTGCCGCCCATAGTTTGACCAGACTGGTCTATATATTCTTTTAATGCTGGTATCTAAATTATTTTGGCAACCACAGTTTGTCCAGCCTGGTCTATATATTCTTTTAATGCTGGTATCTAAATTATTTTGGCGCCTACAGTTTCTGGCCCATTAAAAGAATACATAGACCCAGCCTGGTCTATGTATTCTTTTAATGCTGGTATCTAAATTATTTTGTCACCCATAGTTTGTCCAGACTGCTCTATATATTCTTTTAATGCTGGTATCTAAATTATTTTGGCGCCCATACTTTGTCCAGCCTGGTCTACATATTATTTTAATGCTGGTATCTAAATTATTTTGGCGCCCAAAGTTTGTCCAGCCTGGTCTATATATTCTTTTAAAGGAGGTATCTAAATTATATTGGTGCCCATAGTTTGTCCAGCTTGGTATATATATACTTTTAATGCTGGTATCTAAATTATTTAGGTGCCCACAGTTTGTCCAGCCTTGTATATATATTCTTTTAATGCTGGTATCTAAATTATTTTGGCGCCCATAATTTGTCCAGCCTGTTCTACATATTCTTTTAATGCTGGTATCTAAATTATTTTGGTGCCCATAGTTTGTCCAGCCTAGTCTAAATAATCTTTTAATGCTGGTATTAAAATTATTTTGGCGCCCACATCTTGTCCAGTCTGGTCTATATATTCTTTTAATGCTGGCATCTAAATAATTTTGGCGCCCACAATTTGTCCAGCCTGGTCTATATATTCTTTTAATGCTGGTATCAAAATTATTTTGGTGCCCATAGTTTGTCCACCCTGGTCTATATATATTTTTAATGTTGGTATCTAAATTATTTTGCCGCCCATAGTTTATCCAGACTGGTCTATATATTCTTTTAATGCTGGTATCTAAATTATTTTGGTGCCCATAGTTTGTCCACCCTTGTCTATATATACTTTTAATGTTGGTATCTAAATTATTTTGCCGCCCATAGTTTGTCCAGACTGGTCTATATATTCTTTCAATGCTGGTATCTAAATTATTTCGGCGCCCACAATTTGTCCAGCCTGGTCTATATATTCTTTGAATGCTGGTATCTAAATAATTTTTGCGCCCATAGTTTGTCCAGCCTGGTCTATATATTCTTTTAATGCTGGTATCTAAATTATTTTGGCGCCCATAGTTCGTCCTGCCTGGTATATATATTCTTTTAATGCTGGTATGTAAATTATTTTGTCGCCCATAGTTTGTCCAGACTGCTCTATATATTCTTTTAATGCTGGTATCTAAATTATTTTGGCGCCCATAGTTTGTCCAGCCGGCTCTACATATTCTTTTAATGCTGGTATCTAAATTATTTTGGCGCTCACAGTTTGTCCACCCTGGTATATATATTCTTTTAATGCTGGTATCTAAATTATTTGGGTGCCCATAATTTGTCCAGCCTGTTCTATATATTCTTTTAATGCTGGTATCTAAATTATTTTGGCGCCCATAGTTTGTCAAGCCTGGTATATATATTCTTTTAATACTGGTATCGAAATTATTTTGACGCCCATAGTTTGTCCAGCCTGGTCTATATATTCTTTTAACGGTAGTATGGAAATTATTTTGGCCCCCATAGTTTGTCCAGCCTGGTCTATATATTCTTTGAATGCTGGTATCTAAATAATTTTTGCGCCCATAGTTTGTCCAGCCTGCTCTATATATTCTTTTAATGCTGGTATCTAAATAATTTTGGTGGCCATAGTTTGTCCAGCCTGGTCTATATATTCTTTTAATGTTGGTATCTAAATTATTTTGTCGCCCACAGTTTTTCCAGCCTTGTCTATATATTCTTTTAATGCTGGTATCTAAATTATATTGGATCCCATAGTTTGTCCAGCCTGGTCTATATATTCTTTCAATGTTGCTATCTAAATTATTTTGGTGCCAATAGTTTGTCCAGCCTGGTCTATATATTCTTTTAATGCCGGTATCTAAATAATTGTGGCGCCCACAATTTGTTGAGCCTGGTCTATATATTCTTTTAATGCTGGTATCTCAATTATTTTGGCGCCCATAGGAGGAAAATATTTCCAGCCTGGTCTATATATTCTTTTAATGCTGGTATCTATATTAATTTGGTGCCCATAGTTTGTCCAGCCTGGTGTATATATTCTTTTAATGCTGGTATCTAAATTATTTTGGCACCCACAGTTCGTCCAGCCTGGTCTATATATTCTTTTAATGCTGGTATCAAAATTATTTTGGATCCCATTGTTTGTCCTGCCTGGTCTATATATTATTTTAATGCTGGTATATAAATTATTTTGCCGCCCTAAATTTTTCCAGACTGGTCTATATATTCTTTTAATGCTGGTATCTAAATTTTTTGGCACCCAGTTTGTCCAACCTGGTCTACATATTCTTTTAATGCAATCTCCGCAAAATTCCCTGCCCTGCCCACAGTCAGTAGGGGACACCGATGGGCTTGGAAAGGCCGCCGTCCGTCGGATGGGACGTTAAGCCGTGGCCCCGTGTGCGGGAGAGACATACCCTGTGCACGTTAAAGAACACGCTGGATGGCCTTGACGGGAGGCTACCATCTGTCTCCCAACAGCTGTTCCAGTGGGTCCCCACCCCCAACCTTCTCTGAGCTTTCGGGGTCCATGTGACCTGGCCATTTAGCCCATGGTGTGCAAAAAAGTGCCGCTCAGAGGTAAAACAACCCAACCCAACTCTTTTAATGCTGGTATCTAATTATTTTTGGCGCCCACAATTTGTCCAGCCTGGTCTATATATTCTTTCAATGCTGGTATCTAAATTATTTTGGGGCCAATAGTTTGTCCACCCTGGTCTATATATTCTTTTAATGCCGGTATCTAAATTATCTGTGTGCCCACAATTTGTCCAGCCTGGTCAATATATTGTTTTAATGCAGGTATCTAAATTATCTTGGCGCCCACAATTTGTCCAGCCTGTTCTATATATTCTTTTAATGCTGGTATGTATATTATTTTGGCGCCCATAGTTTGTCCAGCCTGGTCTATATAATCTTTTAATGCTGGTATCTAAATTATTTTGGCGCCCACAGATTGTCCAGCCTGGTCTATATATTATTTTAATGCTGGTACCTAAATTATTTTGGCGCCCATAGTTTGTCCAGCCTGGTCTATATATTCTTTTAATGCTGGTATCTAAATTAGTTTGGTGCCCATAGTTTGTCCATCCTGGTGTATATATTCTTTTAATGCTGGTATCTAAATTTTTTTGGCACCCACAGTTTGTATAGCCTGGTCTATATATTCTTATAATGCTGGTATCTAAATTATTTTGGCCCCCATTTTTTGTCCAGCCTGGTCTATAAATTCTTTTAATGCTGGTACCTTAATTATTTTGGCGCCCATAGTTTGTCCAGCCTGGTCTATATATTCTTTTAATGCTGGTATGCAAATTATTTTGGCGCCCATAATTTGTCCAGCCTGGTCTATATATTCTATTAATGCTGGTATCTAAATTATTTTGTTGGCCATAGTTTTGTCCAGCCTGGTCTATATATTCTTTTAATGCTGGTATCTAAATTATTTTGGCGCCCACAGTTTGTACAGCCTGGTCTATATATTCTTTTAATGCTGGTATCTAAATTATTTTTACGCTCATAGTTTGTCCAGCCTGGTGTATATATTCTTTCAATGCTGCTATCTAGATTATTTTGCTGCCCATAATTTGTTCAGCCTGGTCTATATATTCTTTTATTGCTGGTATCTAAATTATTTTGGCACCCACAATTTGTCCAGCCTGGTCTATATATTCTTTTAATGCTGGTATCTAAATTATTTTGGTGCCCACAGTTTGTCCAGCCTGGTCTATATATTCTTTTAATGCTGGTATCTAAATTATTTTGGCGCCCATAGTTTGTCCAGCCTGGTGTATATATTCTTTTAATGCTGGTATCTAAATTATTTTGCTGCACATAGTTTGTCCAGCCTGGTCTATATATTTTTTAATGCTGGTATGTAAATTATTTTGGCACCCTCAATTTTTCCAGCCTGGTCTATATATTCTTTTAGTGCTTGTATCTAAATTATTTTGACGCCCATAGTTTGTCCGGCCTGGTTATATATTCTTTTAATGCTGGTATTTAAATTATTTTCTCGCTCACAGTTTGTCCAGCCTGGCCTATATATTCTTTTAATGCTGGTATCTAAATTATTTTGGTGCCCAAAATTTGTCCAGCCTGGTCTATATATTCTTTTAATGCTGGTATCTAAATTATTTTGGTGCCCATAGTTTGTCCAGCCTGGTTATATATTCTTTTAATGCTGGTATTTAAATTATTTTGTCGCCCACAGTTTGTCCAGCCTAGCCTATATATTCTTTTAATGCTGGTATCTAAATTATTTTGGTTCCCACAGTTTGTCCAGCCTGGTCTATATATTCTTTTAATGCTGGTATCTAAATTATTTTGGCGCCCATAGTTTGTCCAGCCTGGTTTATATATTCTTTTAATGCTGGTATCTAAAATATTTTCCTGCCCATAATTTGTTCAGCCTGCTCTATATATTCTTTTATTACTGGTATCTAAATTATTTTGGCACACACAATTTGTCCAGTCTGGTATATATATTCTTTTAATGCTGGTATCTAAATTATTTTGGCGCCCATAGTTTGACCAGCCTGGTCTATATATTCTTTTTATGCTGGTATCTAAATTATTTTGGTCGCCATAGTTTGTCCAGCCTAGTCTATATATTTTTTTAATGCTGGTATCTAAATTATTTTGGTGCCCACAGTTTGTCCAGCCCGGTCTATATATTCTTTTAATGCTGGTATCTAAATTATTTTTACGCTCATAGTTTGTCCAGCCTGGTGTATATATTCTTTTAATGCTGCTATCTAGATTATTTTGCTGCCCATAATTTGTTCAGCCTGGTCTATATATTCTTTTATTGCTGGTATCTAAATTATTTTGGCACCCACAATTTGTCCAGCCTGGTCTATATATTCTTTTAATGCTGGTATCTAAATTATTTTGGCGCCCATAGTTTGACCAGCCTGGTCTATATTTTATTTTTATGCTGGTATCTAAATTATTTTGGCGCAAACAATTTGTCCAGCCTGACCTATATATTCTTTTAATGCAGGTATCTAAATTATTTTGGTGCCCATAGTTTGTCTCGCCTGGTCTACATATTATTTTAATGCAGGTATCTAATTTTTTGGCGCCCACAGTTTGTCCAGCCTGGTCTATATATTCTTTGAATACTGGTATCTAAATTATTTTGGTGCCCATAGTTTGTCCAGCCCTATCTATATATTCTTTTAATGCTGGTATCTACATTATTTTGTCGCCCACAGTTTGTCCAGCATGGTCTATATATTCTTTTAATGCTGGTATCTAAATTATTTTGGTGCCCACAGTTTGTCGAGCCTGGTATATATATTCTTTTAATGCTGGTATCTAAATTATTTTGGCGCCCATAGTTTGTCCAGCCTGGTGTATATATTCTTTTAATGCTGGTGTCTAAATTATTTTGCTGCACATAGTTTGTCCAGCCTGGTCTATATATTTTTTAATGCTGGTATGTAAATTATTTTGGCACCCTCAATTTGTCCAGCCTGGTCTATATATTCTTTTAGTGCTGGTATCTAAATTATTTTGACGCCCATAGTTTGTCCAGCCTGGTCTACATATTCTTTTAATGCTGGTATCTAAATTATTTTGGTGCCCATAGTTTGTCCAGCCTGGTTATATATTCTTTTAATGCTGGTATTTAAATTATTTTGTCACCCACAGTTTGTCCAACCTGGCCTATATATTCTTTTAATGCTGGTATCTAAATTATTTTGGTGCCCACAGTTTGTCCAGCCTGGTGTATATATTCTTTTAATGCTGGTATCTAAATTATTTTGGCGCCCATAGTTTGTCCAGCCTGGTGTATATATTCTTTTAATGCTGGTTTCTAAAATATTTTGCTGCCGATAATTTGTTCAGCCTGGTCTATATATTCTTTTATTGCTGGTATCTAAATTATTTTGGCACCCACAATTTGTCCAGCCTGGTCTATATATTCTTTTAATGGTGGTATCTAAATTATTTTGGCACCCATAGTTTGACCAGCCTGGTCTATATATTCTTTTTATGATGGTATCTAAATTATTTTGGCGCAAACAATTTGTCCAGCCTGATCTATATATTCTTTTAATGCTGGTATATAAATTGTTTTGGTGCCCATAATTTGTCCAGCCTGGTCTATATATTACTTAGTTGTCATCAGTAGCTCACAGCCTGGTCTATATATTCTTTTAATGCTGGATTTTAAATTAATTTGGCACCCAGAGTTTGTCCAGCCTTGTCTATATAATCTTTTAATGCCGGTATCTTAATTATTTTGGTGCCCATAGTTTGTCCACCCTGGTCTATATATTCTTTTGATGCTGCTATCTAATTTTTTATGGCGCCCACAGTTTGTCCAGCCTGTTCTGTATATTCTTTTAATGCTGGTATCTAAATTATTTTGGTGCCCATAGTTTGTCTAGCCTGGTCTATATATCCTTTTAATGCTGGTACCTAATTATTTTTGGCGCCCACAATTTGTCCACCCTGGACTATATATTCTTTTAATGCTGGTATCTAAATTATTTTGGTGGCCATAGTTTGTCCAGCATGGTCTATATATTCTTTAAATGCTGGTATCTAAATTATTTTGGCGCCCACAATTTGTCCATCCCGTCTATATATTCTGTTAATACTGGTATCTAAATTTTTTTGCCGCCCATAGTTTGTCCAGCCTGGTCTATATATTCTTTTAGTGCTGGTATCTAAATTATTTTGGCGCCCATAGTTTCTCCAGCATGGTCTATATATTCTTTTAATGGTGGTATCTAAATTATTTTGGCGCCAATAGTTTGTCCAGCCTGGTCTATATATTCTTTTAATGCTACTATCTAAATTATTTTGCTGCCCATAATTTGTCCAGCCTGGTTTATATATTCTTTTAATGCTGGTATCTAAATAATTTTCGCGCCCACAATTTGTCCATCCTAGTCTATATATTCTCTTAATGCTGATATCTAAATTATTTTGTCGCCCATGGTTTGTCCAGCCTGGTCTACATATTCTTTTAATGCTGGTATCTAAATTATTTTGGTGCCCATAGTTTGTCCAGCCTGGTCTATATATTCTTTTAATGCTGGTATCTAAATTATTTTGGCGCCCACAGTTTGTCCAGCCTGATCTATAAATTCTTTTAATGCTCTTATATAAATTATTTTGGTGCCCATAGTTTGTCCAGCCTGGTCTGTATATTATTTACTTTTCTTCTGTAGCTCACAACCTGGTCTATATATTGTTTTAATGCTTTTATCTAAATTAATTTGGCAGCCATAGTTTGTCCAGCCTTGTCTATATATTCTTTTAATGCCGGTATCTAAATTATTTTGGCGCCCATAATTTGTTCAGGCTGGTCTATATATTCTTTTAAAACTGCTATCTTAATAATTTTGGCGCCCATAATTTGTCCAGCCTGGTCTATATATTCTTTTAATGCTGGTATCTAAATTATTTTGGTGCCCATAATTTGTCTAGCCTGGTCTATATATTCTTTTAATACTGGTATCTAATTTTTTTGCGCCCACACTTTGTCCATCCTGTTCTATATATTCTTTTAATGCTGGTATCTAAATTATTTTGGTGCCCACAGTTTGTCCAGCCTTGTCTATATATTCTTTTAATGCTGGTATCTCAGTTATATTGCCACCCATAGTTTGCCCACCCTGGTCTATATATTCTTTTAATGCTGGTATCTAAATTATTTTGGCACCCATATTTTGTACAGCCTGGTCTGCATATTTTTTAATGCTGGTATCTAAATTATTTTTGTGCTCATAATTTGTCTAGCCTGGTCTATATATTCTTTTAATGCTTGTATCTAAATTCTTTTGGCACCCATATTTTGTACAGACTGGTCTACACATTTTTTAATGCTGGTATCTAAATTATTTTGGTGCTCATAATTTGTCTAGCCTGGTCTATATATTCTTTTAATGCTGGTATCTAAATTATTTTGGCGCCCACAGTTTGTGCAGCCTCGTCTATATATTCTTTTAATGCTCGTATCTCAATTATTTTGTCGCCCATAGTTTCTCCACTCTGCTCTATATATTCTTTTAATGCTGGTACCTAAATTATTTTAGCGCCCATAGTTTGTCCAGCCTGGTCTACATATTCTTTTAATGCTGGTATCTAAATTATTTTGGCGCCCACAGTTTGTCAAGCCTGGTCTATATATTCTTTTAATGCTGGTATCTAAATTATTTTCGCGCCCACAATTTTTCCAGATTTGTCTATATATTCTTTTAATGCTAGTATCTAAATTATATTTGCACCCATAGTTTGTCCAGCCTGGTCTATATATTCTTTTAATGCTGGTACCTAAATTATTTTAGCGCCCATAGTTTGTCCAGCCTGGTCTACATATTCTTTTAATGCTGGTATCTAAATTATTTTCGCGCCCACAATTTTTCCAGATTTGTCTATATATTCTTTTAATGCTAGTATCTAAATTATATTTGCACCCATAGTTTGTCCAGCCTGGTCTATATATTCTTTTAAAGCTGGTATCTAAATTATTTTGAAATCCACAGTTTGTCCAGCCTGGTCTATATATTCTTTTAATGCTGGTATCTAAATTATTTTGGCGACCATAGTTTGTCCAGCCTGGTGTATATATTCTTTTAATGCTGGTATCTAAATTATTTTGCTGCACATAGTTTGTCCAGCCTGGTCTATATATTTTTTAATGCTGGTATGTAAATTATTTTGGCACCCTCAATTTGTCCAGCTTGGTCTATATATTCTTTTAGTGCTGGTATCTAAATTATTTTGACGCCCATAGTTTGTCCAGCCTGGTCTACATATTCTTTTAATGCTGGTATCTAAATTATTTTGGTGCCCATAGTTTGTCCAGCCTGGTTATATATTCTTTTAATGCTGGTATTTAAATTATTTTGTGGCCCACAGTTTGTCCAGCCTGGCCTATATATTCTTTTAATGCTGGTATCTAAATTATTTTGGCGCCCATAGTTTGTCCAGCCTGGTGTATATATTCTTTTAATGCTGGTTTCTAAAATATTTTGCTGCCGATAATTTGTTCAGCCTGGTCTATATATTCTTTTATTGCTGGTATCTAAATTATTTTGGCACCCACAATTTGTCCAGCCTGGTCTATATATTCTTTTAATGGTGGTATCTAAATTATTTTGGCACCCATAGTTTGACCAGCCTGGTCTATATATTCTTTTTATGATGGTATCTAAATTATTTTGGCGCAAACAATTTGTCCAGCCTGATCTATATATTCTTTTAATGCTGGTATATAAATTGTTTTGGTGCCCATAATTTGTCCAGCCTGGTCTATATATTACTTAGTTGTCATCAGTAGCTCACAGCCTGGTCTATATATTCTTTTAATGCTGGAATTTAAATTAATTTGGCACCCAGAGTTTGTCCAGCCATGTCTATATAATCTTTTAATGCCGGTATCTTAATTATTTTGGCGCCCATGATTTGTCCACCCTGGTTTATATATTCTTTTGATGCTGGTATCTAATTTTTTATGGCGCCCACAGTTTGTCCAGCCTGTTCTGTATATTCTTTTAATGCTGGTATCTAAATTATTTTGGTGCCCATAGTTTGTCTAGCCTGGTCTATATATCCTTTTAATGCTGGTATCTAATTATTTTTGGCGCCCACAATTTGTCCACCCTGGACTATATATTCTTTTAATGCTGGTATCTAAATTATTTTGGTGGCCATAGTTTGTCCAGCATGGTCTATATATTCTTTAAATGCTGGCATCTAAATTATTTTGGCGCCCACAATTTGTCCATCCCGTCTATATATTCTGTTAATACTGGTATCTAAATTTTTTTGCCGCCCATAGTTTGTCCAGCCTGGTCTATATATTCTTTTAATGCTGGTATCTAAATTATTTTGGCGCCCATAGTTTCTCCAGCATGGTCTATATATTCTTCTAATGGTGGTATCTAAATTATTTTGGCGCCAATAGTTTGTCCAGCCTGGTCTATATAATCTTTTAATGCTGCTATCTAAATTATTTTGCTGCCCATAATTTGTCCAGCCTGGTTTATATATTCTTTTAATGCTGGTATCTAAATAATTTTCGCGCCCACAATTTGTCCATCCTAGTCTATATATTCTTTTAATGCTGATATCTAAATTATTTTGGCGCCCATGGTTTGTCCAGCCTGGTCTACATATTCTTTTAATGCTGGTATCTAAATTATTTTGGTGCCCATAGTTTGTCCAGCCTGGTCTATATATTCTTTTAATGCTGGTATCTAAATTATTTTGGCGCCCACAGTTTGTCCAGCCTGATCTATAAATTCTTTTAATGCTCTTATATAAATTATTTTGGTGCCCATAGTTTGTCCAGCCTGGTCTATATATTATTTACTTTTCTTCTGTAGCTCACAACCTGGTCTATATATTGTTTTAATGCTTTTATCTAAATTAATTTGATAGCCATAGTTTGTCCAGCCTTGTCTATATATTCTTTTAATGCCGGTATCTAAATTATTTTGGCGCCCATAATTCGTTCAGGCTGGTCTATATATTCTTTTAAAACTGCTATCTTAATAATTTTGGCGCTATCTAATTTTTTTGCGCCCACACTTTGTCCATCCTGTTCTATATATTCTTTTAATGCTGGTATCTAAATTATTTTGGTGCCCACAGTTTGTCCAGCCTTGTCTATATATTCTTTTAATGCTGGTATCTCAGTTATATTGCCACCCATAGTTTGTCCACCCTGGTCTATATATTCTTTTAATGCTGGTATCTAAATTATTTTGGCACCCATATTTTGTACAGCCTGGTCTGCATATTTTTTAATGCTGGTATCTAAATTATTTTTGTGCTCATAATTTGTCTAGCCTGGTCTATATATTCTTTTAATGCTTGTATCTAAATTCTTTTGGCACCCATATTTTGTCCAGACTGGTCTACATATTTTTTAATGCTGGTATCTAAATTATTTTGGTGCTCATAATTTGTCTAGCTTGGTCTATATATTCTTTTAATGCTGGTATCTAAATTATTTTGGCGCCCACAGTTTGTGCAGCCTCGTCTATATATTCTTTTAATGCTCGTATCTCAATTATTTTGTCGCCCATAGTTTCTCCACTCTGCTCTATATATTCTTTTAATGCTGGTACCTAAATTATTTTAGCGCCCATAGTTTGTCCAGCCTGGTCTACATATTCTTTTAATGCTGGTATCTAAATTATTTTGGCGCCCACAGTTTGTCAAGCCTGGTCTATATATTCTTTTAATGCTGGTATCTAAATTATTTTCGCGCCCACAATTTTTCCAGATTTGTCTATATATTCTTTTAATGCTAGTATCTAAATTATATTTGCACCCATAGTTTGTCCAGCCTGGTCTATATATTCTTTTAAAGCTGGTATCTAAATTATTTTGAAACCCATAGTTTGTCTAGCCTGTTCTATATATTCTTTTAATTCTGGTATCTAAATTATTTTGGTGCTCATAATTGGTCCAGCCTGATCTATATATTCTTTTAATGCTGGTATCTAAATTATTTTTGCGACCACAGTTTGTCCAGCCTCGTCTATATATTCTTTTAATGCTGGTATCTAAATTATTTTGTCGCCCATAGTTTGTCCAACCTGCTCCATATATTCTTTTAATGCTGGTATCTAAATTATTTTGGTGATCATAGTTTGTCTAGCCTGGTCTATATATTCTTTTAATGCTGGTATCTAATTATTTTTGGCGCCCACAATTTGTCAAGTCTGGTCTATATATTCTTTCAATGCTGGTATCTTAATTATTTTGGCGCCCATAGTTTGTCCAGCCTGGTCTATATATTCTTTTATTGCTGGTATCTAAATTATTTTGCCACCTATAATTTGTCCAGCCTGGTTTATATATTCTTTTAATGCTGGTATCTATATAATTTTGGTGCCCATATTTTGTCCAGCGTGGTCTATATATTCTTTTAATGCTGGTATCTGAATTATTTTGGAGCACACAATTTGTCCAGTCTGGTCTATATATTCTTTTAATGCTGGTATCTAAATCATTTTGGCAACCTTAATTTGTCCAGCCTGCTCTACATATTCTTTTAATGCTGGTATCTAAATTATTTTGCTGCCCATAGTTTGTCCAGCCTGGTCTACATATTCTTTTAATGCTGGTATCTAAATTATTTTGGAACCCACAGTTTGTCAAGCCTGGTCTATATATTCTTTTAATGCTGGTATCTAAATTATTTTCGCGCCCACAATTTTTCCAGATTTGTCTATATATTCTTCTAATGCTAGTATGTAAATTATATTTGCACCCATAGTTTGTCCAGCCTGGTCTATATATTCTTTTAAAGCTGGTATCTAAATTATTTTGAAACCCATAGTTTGTCTAGCCTGTTCTATATATTCTTTTAATTCTGGTATCTAAATTATTTTGGTGCTCATAATTGGTCCAGCCTGATCTATATATTCTTTTAATGCTGGTATCTAAATTATTTTTGCGACCACAGTTTGTCCAGCCTCGTCTATATATTCTTTTAATGCTGGTATCTAAATTATTTTGTCGCCCATAGTTTGTCCAGCCTGCTCCATATATTCTTTTAATGCTGGTATCTAAATTATTTTGGTGATCATAGTTTGTCTAGCCTGGTCTATATATTCTTTTAATGCTGGTATCTAATTATTTTTGGCGCCCACAATTTGTCAAGTCTGGTCTATATATTCTTTCAATGCTGGTATCTTAATTATTTTGGCGCCCATAGTTTGTCCAGCCTGGTCTATATATTCTTTTATTGCTGGTATCTAAATTATTTTGCCACCTATAATTTGTCCAGCCTGGTTTATATATTCTTTTAATGCTGGTATCTATATAATTTTGGTGCCCATATTTTGTCCAGCGTGGTCTATATATTCTTTTAATGCTGGTATCTGAATTATTTTGGAGCACACAATTTGTCCAGTCTGGTCTATATATTCTTTTAATGCTGGTATCTAAATCATTTTGGCAACCTTAATTTGTCCAGCCTGCTCTACATATTCTTTTAATGCTGGTATCTAAATTATTTTGCTGCCCATAGTTTGTCCAGCCTGGTCTACATATTCTTTTAATGCTGGTATCTAAATTATTTTGGAACCCACAGTTTGTCAAGCCTGGTCTATATATTCTTTTAATGCTGGTATCTAAATTATTTTCGCGCCCACAATTTTTCCAGATTTGTCTATATATTCTTTTAATGCTAGTATGTAAATTATATTTGCACCCATAGTTTGTCCAGCCTGGTCTATATATTCTTTTAAAGCTGGTATCTAAATTATTTTGAAACCCATAGTTTGTCTAGCCTGTTCTATATATTCTTTTAATTCTGGTATCTAAATTATTTTGGTGCTCCTAATTGGTCCAGCCTGATCTATATATTCTTTTAATGCTGGTATCTAAATTATTTTTGCGACCACAGTTTGTCCAGCCTCGTCTATATATTCTTTTAATGCTGGTATCTAAATTATTTTGTCGCCCATAGTTTGTCCAGCCTGCTCCATATATTCTTTTAATGCTGGTATCTAAATTATTTTGGTGATCATAGTTTGTCTAGCCTGGTCTATATATTCTTTTAATGCTGGTATCTAATTATTTTTGGCGCCCACAATTTGTCAAGTCTGGTCTATATATTCTTTCAATGCTGGTATCTTAATTATTTTGGCGCCCATAATTTGTCCAACCTGGTGTATATATTCTTTTAATGCTGGTGTCTAAATTATTTTGCTGCACATAGTTTGTCCAGCCTGGTCTATATATTCTTTTAATGCTGGTATCGAAAGTATTTTGGTGGCCATAATTTGTCCAGCCTGGTCTGTATATTCTTTAAATTCTGGTATCTAAATTATTTTGGCGCCCATAGTTTGTCAAGCGTGGTCTATATGTTCTTTTAATGCAGGTATCTAAATTATTTTGGTGCCCATAATATGTCCAGCCTGGTCTATATATTCTTTTAACGGTAGTATCAAAATAATTTTGGTTCCCATAGTTTGTCCAGCATGGTCTATATATTCTTTTAATGCTGGCATCAAATTATTTTGGTGCCCATAATTTGTCTAACCTGGTCTATATATTCTTTTAATGCTGGTATCTAAATTATTTTGGCGGCCATAGTTTGTCCAGCCTGGTCTATATATTCTTTTAATGCTGGTATCTAAATTATTTTGCCACCTATAATTTGTCCAGCCTGGTTTATATATTCTTTTAATACTGGTATCTATATAATTTTGGTGCCCATATTTTGTCCAGCCTGGTCTATATATTCTTTTAATGCTGGTATCTGAATTATTTTGGAGCACAAAATTTGTCCAGCCTGGTCTATATATTCTTTTAATGCTGGTATCTAAATCATTTTGGCAACCTTAATTTGTCCAGCCTGGTCTACATATTCTTTTAATGCTGGTATCTAAATTATTTTGGCGCCCATAGTTTTTGCAGCCTGGTCTATATATTCTTTTAATACTGGTATCTAAATTATTTTGCTGCCCATAGTTTGTCCAGCCTGGTCTATATATTCTTTTAATGCTGGTATCGAGAGTATTTTGGTGGCCATAATTTGTCCAGCCTGGTCTGTATATTCTTTAAATTCTGGTATCTAAATTATTTTGGCGCCCATAGTTTGTCAAGCGTGGTCTATATGTTCTTTTAATGCAGGTATCTAAATTATTTTGGTGCCCATAATATGTCCAGCCTGGTCTATATATTCTTTTAACGGTAGTATCAAAATAATTTTGGTGCCCATAGTTTGTCCAGCATGGTCTATATATTCTTTTAATGCTGGCATCAAATTATTTTGGTGCCCATAATTTGTCTAACCTGGTCTATATATTCTTTTAATGCTGGTATCTAAATTATTTTGGCGGCCATAGTTTGTCCAGCCTGGTCTATATATTCTTTTAATGCTGGTATCTAAATTATTTTGCTGCCCATAGTTTGTCCAGCCTGGTGTATATATTCTTTTAATGCTGGAATCTAAATTATTTTGGCGCCCACAATTTGTTCAGCCTGGTCTATATATTCTTTTAATGCTCGTATCTAAATTATTTTGGCGCCCATAGTTTGTCCAGCCTGGTCTACATTTTCTTTTAATGCTGGTATCTAAATTATTTTGGCTCCCACAGTTTGTCCAGCCTGATCTATATATTCTTTTAATGCTGGTATATAACTTATTTTGGTGCCCATAGTTTGTCCAGCCTGGTCTATATATTATTTGTCTTCAGTAGCTCACAGCCTGGTCTATATATTGTTTTAATGCTGGTATCGAAATTATTTTGACGCCCATAGTTTGTCCAGCATGGTCTATATATTCTTTTAATGGTGGTACCTAAATTATTTTGGCGCCCATAGTTTGTCCAGCCTGATCTATATATTCTTTTAATGCTGGTATATAACTTATTTTGGTGCCCATAGTTTGTCCAGCCTGGTCTATATATTACTTACTTGTCTTCAGTAGCTCACAGCCTGGTATATATATTCTTTTAATGCTGGAATTTAAATTATTTTGTCGCCCACAGTTTGTCCAGCCTGGTCTCTATATTCTTTTAATGCTGGTATCTAAATTAGTTTGGTGTCCATAGTTTGTCCAGCCTGGTGTATATATTCTTTTAATGCTGGTATCTAAATTATTTTGCTGCCCATAATTTGTCCAGCCTGGTGTATATATTCTTTTATTGCTGGAATCTAAATTATTTTCGCCCCCACAATTTGTTCAGCCTGGTCTATATATTCTTTTAATGCTCGTACCTAAATTATTTTGGCGCCCATAATTTGTCCAGCCTGGTCTACATATTCTTTTAATGCTGGTATCTAAATTTTTTGAGGCCCATAGTTTGTCCAGCCTGGTCTACATATTCTTTTAATGCTGGTATCTAAATTATTTTGCTGCCCATAATTTGTCCAGCCTGGTCTATATATTCTTTTAATGCTGGTATCTAAATTATTTTGGTGCCCATAGTTTGTCCAGCCTGGTCTACATATTCTTTAAATACTGGTATCTAAATTATTTTGACACCCACAGTTTGTCCAGCCTGATCTATATATTCTTTTCATGCTGGTATATAACTTATTTTGGTGCCCATAGTTTGTCCAGCCTGGTCTATATATTATTTACTTGTCTTCAGTAACTCACAGCCTGGTCTATATATTTTTTTATGCTGGTGTCGAAATTATTTTGACGCCCATAATTTGTCCAGCCTGGTCTATATATTCTTTTAACGGTGGTATCTAAATTATTTTGGCGCCCATACTTTGTCCAGCCTTTTCTACATATTTTTTTAATGCTGGTATCTAAATTATTTCTGTGCCGATAGTTTGTCTAGCCTGGTCTATGCATTCTTCTAATGCTGGTATCTATTTTTTTGGCGCCCTCAATTTGTCCAGCCTGGTCTATATATTCTTTTAATGCTGGTATCTAAATTGTTTTGGCGCCCCCAATATTTCCAGCCTGATCTATATATTCTTTTAATTCTTGTATCTAAAGTATTTTGGCGCCCATAGTTTGTCCACCCTGATCTACATATTCTTTTAATGCTGTTGTCTAAATTATTTTTGCGCCCATAGTTTGTGCAGCCTGGTCTATATATTCTTTTAATACTGGTATCTAAATTATTTTAGTGCCCATAGTTTTCCAGCCTGGTCTATATATTCTTTTAATGCTGGTATCTAAATTATTCTGGCTCCCACACTTTGTCCAGCCTGATCTATATATTCTTTAAATGCTGGTATATAAATTATTTTCGTGCCCATAATTTGTCCAGCCTGGTCTATATATTACTTACCTGTCTTCATTAGCTCACAGCCTGGTCAATATATTCTTTTAATGCTGGTATCTAAATTAATTTGGCACCCATAGTTTGTTCAGCCTTGTCTATATATTCTTTTGATGCCCGTATCTAAATCATTTTGGCGCCATAGTTTGTTCACGCTGGTCTATATTTTCTTTTAGCGCTGCTATCTAAATTATTTTTGCGCCCACAGTTTGTCCAGCCTGGTCTATATATCCTTTTAATGCTGGTATCTAAATTATTTTGGGGCCCACAGTTTGTCCAGCCTGGTCTATATATTCTTTTAATGGTGGTATCTATATTATTTTGGCGCCCATAGTTTGTCCAGCCTGGTCTACATATTCTTTTAATGCTGGTATCTAAATTATTTTGGCGCCCATAGTTTGTGCAGCCTGGTCTGTATATTCTTTTAACGCTGGTATCTAAATTATTTTGCTGCCCATAATTTGTCCAGCCTGGTCTATATATTCTTTTAATGCTGGTATCTAAATTATTTTGGTGCCCATAGTTTGTTCAGCCTGGTCTATATATTCTTTTAATGATGGTATCTAAATTATTTTGGCAGCCATAGTTTGTCCAGCCTGGTCTATATATTCTTTCAATGTTGGAATCTAAATTATTTTGGCGCCCACAATTTGTTCAGCCTGTTCTCTATATTTTTTTAATGCTGGTATCTAAATTATTTTGGCGCCCATAGTTTGTTCAGCCTGGTCTACAAATTCTTTTAATGCTGGTATCTAAATTATTTTGCTGCCCATAATTTGTCCAGCCTGGTATATATATTTTTTTAATGCTGGTATCTAAATTATTTTGGTGCCCATAGTTTGTCCAGCCTGGTCTATATATTCTTTTAATGCTGGTATCTAGATTATTTTGGCACCCACAGTTTGTCCAGCCTGATCTCTATATTCTTTTAATGCTGTTATATATATATTATTTTTGTCCCCATAGTTTGTCCAGCCTGGTCTATATATTACTTTCTTGTCTTCAGTAGCTCACAGCCTGGTCTATATATTCTTTTAATGCTGGTATCGAAATTATTTTGACGCCCATAATTTGTCCAGCCTGGTCTATATATTCTTTTAACGGTGGTATCTAAATTATTTTGGCACCCATATTTTGTCCAGCCTTTTCTATATATTTTTTAATGCTGGTATCTAAATTATTTTATTGGCCATAGTTTGTCTAGCCTGGTCTATATATTCTTTTAATACTGGTATCTATTTTTTTTGGCGCCACCGTTTGTCCAGTCTGATCTATATATTCCTTTAATGCTGGTATCTAAATTATTTTGGCTCCCATATTTTGTCCAGCCTGGTCTATATATTCTTTTAATGCTGGTATCTAAATTATATTCTCGCCAATAGTTTGTCCAGCCTGGTCTATGTATTCTTTTAATTCTGGTATCTAAATTATTTTGGTGCGCACAATTTGTCCAGCCTGGTCTATATATTCTTTTAATGCTGGTATCTAAATTATTTTGGTGCCCATAGTTTGTCCAGCTTGGTCTATATATTCTTTTAATGCTGGTATCTAAATTATTTTGGTGCCCACAGTTTGTCCAGCCTGATCTATATATTCTTTAAATGCTGGTATATAAATTATTTTGCTGCGCATAGTTTGTCCAGCCTGGTCTATATATTATTTACTTGTCTTCATTAGCTCACAGCCTGGTCTATATATTCTTTTAATGCTGGTATCTATATTAATTTGGCACCCGTAGTTTGTCCAGCCTTGTCTATATATTCTTTTGATGCCCGTATCTAAAGTATTTTGGCGCCATACTTTGTTCAGGCTGGTCTATATATTCTTTTAACGCTGCTATCTAAATTATTTTGGCGCCCATAATTTGTCCAGCCTGGTCTATATATTCTTTTAATGCTGGTATCTAAATTATTCTGGTGCCCATAGTTTGTCTAGCCTGATCTATATATTCTTTTAATGCTGGTATCTAATTTTTTTTGGCGCCCACAGTTTGTCCTGCCTGTACTATATATTCTTTTAATGCTGGTATCTAAATTATTTTGGCGCCCATAGTTTGTATAGCCTGGTCTATATATTTTTTAACGCTGGTATCTAAATTATTTTTGCGCCCACAGTTTGTCCAGCCTGGTCTATATATTCTTTCGATGCTGATATCTAAATTTTTTTTGGCCCACAGTTTGTCCAGCCTGCTCTATATATTCTTTTATTGCTGGTATCTGAATTATTTTGGGGCCCATAGTTTGTCCAGCCTGGTATATATATTCTTTTAACGCTGGTATCTAAATTATTTTTGCGGCCATAGTTTGTCCAGCCTGGTCTATATCTTCTTTTAATGCTGGTATCTATATAATTTTGTCGCCCACAATTTGTCCAGCCTGGTCCATTATATTCTTTTAATGCTGGTGTCTAAATAATTTTGGCGCCCACAATTTGTCCAGCCTGGTCTATACATTATTTTAAAGCTGGTATCTAAATTATTTTGGCGCCCATAGTTTGTCCAGCCTGGTCTACATATTCTTTTAATGCTTGTATCTAAATTATTTTGGCGCCCATAGTTTGTGCAGCCTGGTTTTTATATTCTTTTAATGCTGGTATCTAAATTATTTTGGTGCCCATAGTTTGTCCAGCCTGATCTATATATTCTTTTAATGCTGGTATCTAAATTATTTTGCCGCCCACAGTTTGTCCAGCCTGATTTATATATTCTTTTAATGCTGGTATATAAATTATTTTGGTGCCCATAGTTTATTCAGCCTGGTCTATATATTACTTATTTGTCTTCAGTATCTCACAGCCTGGTCTATATATTATTTTAATGCTGGTATCTAAATTAATTTGGCACCCATAGTTTGTCCAGCCTTATCTATATATTCTTTTAATGCTGGTGTCTAAATTATTTTGCTGCCCATAATTTGTCCAGCCTGGTCTATATATTCTTTTAATGCTGGTATCTAAATAGTTTTGGCGCCCCCAATATCTCCAGCCTGATCTATATATTCTTTTAATTCTTGTATCTAAAATATTTTGGCGCCCATAGTTTGTCCACCCTGATCTACATATTCTTTTAATGCTGTTGTCTAAATTATTTTTGCGCCCATAGTTTGTGCAGCCTGGTCTATATATTCTTTTAATGCTGGTATCTAAATTATTTTAGTGCCCATAGTTTGTCCAGCCTGGTCTATATATTCTTTAATGCTGGTATCTAAATTATTCTGGCTCCCACAGTTTGTCCAGCCTGATCTATATATTCTTTAAATGCTGCTATATAAATTATTTTCGTGGCCATAATTTGTCCAGCCTGGTCTATATATTACTTACATGTCTTCATTAGCTCACAGCCTGGTCAATATATTCTTTTAATGCTGGTATCTAAATTAATTTGGCACCCATAGTTTGTTCAGTCTTGTCTATATATTCTTTTGATGCCCGTATCTAAATCATTTTGGCGCCATAGTTTGTTCACGCTGGTCTATATTTTGTTTTAACGCTGCTATCTAAATTATTTTGGCGCCCATAGTTTGTCCAGCCTGGCCTATATATTCTTTTAATGCTGGTATCTAAATTATTTTGGTGCCCATAGTTTGTCTAGCCTGGTCTATATATTCTTTTAATGCTGGTATCTATTTTTTTTGGCGCCCACAGTTTGTCCAGCCTGTTCTATATATTCTTTTAATGCTGGTATCTAAATTATTTTGGCTCCCATAGTTTGTCCCGCCTGGTCTATATATTCTTTTAATGATGGTATCTAAATTAGTTTTGCGCCCACAGTTTGTCCAGCCTGGTCTATATATTCTTTTAATGCTGGTATCTAAATTATTTTGGGGCCCACAGTTTGTCCAGCCTGGTCTATATATTCTTTTAATTCTGGTATCTAAATTATTTTGGCGCCCATAGTTTGTCCAGCCTAGTCTATATATCCTTTTAATGATGGTATCTAAATTATTTTGGCTGTCATAGTTTGTCCAGCCTGGTCTATATATTCTTTTAACGCTGGTATCTAAATTATTTTGGCAGCCATAATTTGTCCAGCCTGGTCTATATATTCCTTTAATGCTGGTATCTAAATACTTTTGTCGCCCATAATTTGTCCAGCCTGGTCTATATATTCTTTTAATGCTGGTATCTAAATAATTTTGGCGCCCACGATTTGTCCAGCCTGGTCTATTCATTCTTTTAATGCTGGTATCTAAATTATTTTGGCGCCAATAGTTTGTCCAGCCTGGTCTACATATTCTTTTAATGTTGGTATCTAAATTATTTTGGCGCCCATTGTTTGTGCAGCCTGGTGTTTATATTCTTTTAATGCTGGTATCTAAATTATTTTGGTGACCATAGTTTGTCCAGTCTGGTCTATATATTCTTTTAATGCTGGTAGCTAAATTATTTTGGCACCCACAGTTTGTCCAGCCTGATCTATATATTCTTTTAATGCTGGTATATAAATTATTTTGGTGCCCATAGTTTGTCCAGCCTGGTCTATATATTACTTTCTTGTCTTCAGTAGCTCAGAGCTTGGTCTATATATTCTTTTAATGCTGGTATCTAAATTAATTTGGCACCCATAGTTTGTCCAGCCTTGTCTATATATTCTTTTAATGGCGGTATCTAAATTATTTTAGCGCCCGTAGTTTGTCCAGCCTGTTCTATATATTCTTTTAATTCTGGTATCTAAATTATTTTGGCGCCCATAGTTTGTTCAGCCTGGTCTATATATTCTTTTAATGCTGGTATCTTTATTATTTTGGCGCCCACAGTTTTGTCCAGCCTGGTCTATATATTCTTTTAATGCTGGTATCTAAATTATTTTGGTGCTCAGAATTTGTCCAGCCTGATCTATATATTCTTTTAATGCTGGTATCTAAATTATTTTGGCGCCCATAGTTTGTCCAGCCTGGTCTATATATTCTTTGAATGATGGTATCTAAATTATTTTGGCGGCCATAATTTGTCCAGCCTGGTCTATATATTCTTTTAACGCTGGTATCTAAATTATTTTGGCGGCCATAGTTTGTCCAGCCTGGTGTATATATTCTTTTAATGCTGGTATCTAAATTATTTTGCTGCCCATAATTTGTCCAGCCTGGTCTATATATTCTTTTAATGCTGGAATCTAAATTATTTTGCCGCCCACAATTTGTTCAACCTGGTCTATATATTCTTTTAATGCTGGTATCTAAATTATTTTGGCGCCCATAGTTTGTCCAGCCTGGTCTACATATTCTTTTAATGCTAGTATCTAAATTATTATGGGGCCCATAGTTTGTGCAGCCTGGTCTATATATTCTTTTAATGCTGGTATCTGAATTATTTTGGTACCCATAGTTTGTCCAGCTCTGCTCTATATTCTTTTAATGCTTTTATCTAAATTATTTTGGCGCCCATAGTTTGTCCAGCCTGATCTACATATTCTTTTAATACTGTTTTCTAAGTTATTTTTTGCGCCCACTGTTTGTGCAGCCTGGTCTATATATATTTTTAATGCTGGTACCTAAATTATTTTTGTGCCCATAATTTGTCCAGCCTGGTCTATATATTCTTTTAATGCTGGTATCTAAATTATTTTGGCGCCCATAATTTGTCCAGCCTGGTCTATATATTCTTTTAATGCTGGTATCTAAATTTTTTTGGCGCCCATAGTTTGTCCAGCCTGGTCTATATATTCCTTTAATGCTGGTATCTAAATTATTTTGGCGCCCATAATTTGTCCAGCCTGGTCTATATATTGTTTTAATGCTGATTTCTAAATTATTTTCGCGCCCATAATTTGTGCAGCCTGGTCTATATATTCCTCTAATTCTGGTATCTAAATTATTTTGGCGCCCATAGTTTGTCCAGCCTGGTCTACATATTGTTTTAATGTTAGTATCTAAATTATTATGGGGCCCATAGTTTGTGCAGCCTGGTCTATATATTCTTTTAATGCTGGTATCTGAATTATTTTGGTACCCATAGTTTGTCCAGTTCTGCTCTATATTCTTTTAATGCTTTTATCTAAATTATTTTGGCGCCCGTTGTTTGTCCAGCCTGATCTACATATTCTTTTAATACTGTTTTCTAAGTTATTTTTTGCGCCCACTGTTTGTGCAGCCTGGTCTATATATATTTTTAATGCTGGTACCTAAATTTTTTTTGTGCCCATAGGTTGTCCAGCCTGGTCTATATATTCTTTTAATGCTGGTATCTTAATTATTTTGGCGCCCATAATTTGTCCAGCCTGGTCTATATATTCTTTTAATGCTGGTATCTAAATTTTTTTGGCGCCCATAGTTTGTCCAGCCTGGTCTATATATTCCTTTAATGCTGGTATCTAAATTTTTTTGGCGCCCATAATTTGTCCATCCTGGTCTATATACTGTTTTAATGCTGATTTCTAAATTATTTTCGCGCCCATAATTTGTGCAGCCTGGTCTATATATTCCTTTAATTCTGGTATCTAAATTATTTTGGCGCCCATAGTTTGTCCAGCCTGGTCTATATATTGTTTTAATGCTGGTATCTAAATTATTTTCGCGCCCATAGGCATGTGCCTTAACGTCCTCTATGAGGAATCCATCCTTGCTCATACGATCACTTATAAAGGATTTCAAAATTTTAATTTATCAAATTTCCTTAGCTCAGAAATCATGCCTAGAACAGAACCTATTGTGTTTTTATTAATATTAAAATTCTCAAATTATTTCCGGATGTAAAGGACATTGTTTATGCCCAGTTTTCATGTCTCATTACAGGATCCTTCGTATTCAAGCAGCTGGACTCTATCAAAAATCGTTGCAAGATATGCTCTTTCATCTTCAACTGAAAGTAGAGAGGAAAACAGATACAGGTCATGTTCGATCTCTCTCTATAAGCGACGTCATCGGAGCCTTTTGGATACTTGTTCCAGGTTATGCCCTGTCAATCACCATATTAGCAGCTGAGAGAGGAATCTATCGGTATTATAAGAGAGTCGACATCAGCAATGATATTTGTTAGTCATTTTTATATTAATAAGATATAATAAATGAATTTCTTTCACGGATCAAAATCTATTTATAGTCATGTTTTCCTTATGCACTGCCTTGCTATTTAAATGGAATACTGCAGTATAAAAACTAATTCAAAATGTCGATATAATTTTTCCAAAAATATTGTAATAGGTATGTAGTCACTGAACATGGCATGTAAATGAATGTTGAGAGTAGTGACAAGTACTCTTTGGGGTGTTGCCCTTGAAAAGGTCTCCTGAAAATAGAAATATATTGAGAGAAGTTTCGCTAAGTTTTTGTTGCTAGGTTGCCCTCCAGTGACGTCTTAAGTTGCGTCGATGAAGAGTTCGACGTCCTAGGTTGGGCCCTACGAAATTTATTGGTTTCTCCCCCCTCACTGTCGCTGGAGATATGGTGTTCCCACAGGTGGTCTTTAAACGCGATAGCATCAGCGAAAATGTCAGTATTGAAAGGTAGGTTAACGGTCCAGATTCTATTGCTCTTATTTTTTCTTGAGCGTCATTCCTATTCTGGGTGGCTCCTCATTTAAGAGCGAGATGCTTTGAGAAGAATTGGGAAACAGCACTGTACTTAGGAAATGTAACAGCTCCCTACGACAATGCTCCTGAAGGAAGTGTGTCTCTGAGTAGTCGCTGTGGAGAATTGCTTTGAGGGCGGCTCTGTTGACAAAATAATTATAGTCGACGTGTTACCTGCTACTTAGATAGGTAAGCCTAATAATAGGGAGGGTGACAATGTCCTTCGGGTTTCCTGCAGTAAGGGTTGAATTGTTCAAGTCGTAAACGTGAAAATAAGCGCGAATGTAACAGCCCAAGGAGGTGTGTCTCTGAACAGCGCCCATTCCTGTCGCCTAGTATCTGATTGTTGATGAAAAAGTCCCGTAATTCACGTCACCAAAGGAAAGGGAGGAAGAAAGTGTTCGTTGGAGGTCGGGTGCAGTAGCTAATACAAGTGGCTGTACAATAAACCAGGGCGTTGAATGACATAATGTGAGAGCGCTAAAGGAGGTGTGACAGAAAGCCTGTTCTGTCGAGAAATAATTATAGACGACTGACACTTAGCCAGGTATGTGCACTGATAACAATGTCCTTTTGGGACGCTTCTTATTCGGGGGTCCTTCAAGGGGTCGTAATGTCCACTCGGAAGGGTCATTGCTTGTTACCGAATCTTACCCAACGACACATTCTGTTTAACAGAAGGGATGCTACTGACAATGAATGGGAGTCTTGGGTTGGCAATAAGAAAGCGGTAATCGTTTAGAGAAGCCCCAAGGGAATGTCTTCCCGTCCGTGCATTGCTCCATTATAACAAAAGCGGGGGAGGTAATGAAAACCCCTAACTCACGTCGGGGAGAATGCGACCCTTCACCCGCCGTACACTTCCAAACAAGCGGTTTGCAATGACAAAGACGGCGTGGAAATACAACAGTTATACGAAGCACTAGCAGTAGGTAAGACCCCGAGGCATCGAAAGGGAACTGCCTTCACTTAACGCGGACCAAGTTTGACAGACACATCAACAAACTTCAAAATAGATTTAAAACACCAGACAAGGAGATTTTTATAACTCAAGACGAAGAAGGTTTTTATTAAATGTGAATAATTTGAAACAAACGTATAGAATAAAAGTATACTTACGCGTTTTACGAAAAATTAATTTGTAATCAGGCTTTTAGAACGAACTTTTTTTGAACCTTAACAGGTTCACATAATGCTTCAAAAGAGGTGCAAAAGTCATAACTAAAATGCAAAAGATTGAAACGTTTAACCAATAAAGTAAAAAGGCATAAAAGAGTCTTTGGGAAAAAATCACGGCCAATTTGCAGTCGATTGCAACATAGAGGTCAATTTCCGGTTGATTGCGACATAGGGGTCAAAGTCCCATCTGAGAAGGCAACGTGGACCGACATATCACGGGCCGGAAATGGACAGTGACGTCATAGGGGGGAAGCACAGTGCGTGGAGGGGATATAGTGCGACGACACTACTCACCAATTCTAACAAGGTCCTGTTTCATATTGTCTGCCCACCGCATCCTAGGTCTCCCTCTTTCTGAGGCCTTTAGGCACACTGTTCATTGCTTTAGTTTTATCTCTCTTTATTACATTCGCTAATCTATAATTATCCATACGGGCAAATTGGCCAATCCAACGGAGTCTCTCTCTGCACAATATACTGTTAAGAGGAGGTTGCCGACTCCTTTGCCTAACCACTTTATGATTTACAAAGTTGAACCTCCTAGTGCCCAAGATACTGCGTAAGCAACTCGAATCAAAAGCATCAAGTTTCCTGTTATCTAGTTAACAAAGCGTCGAAGTTTCACTACCATAACTAACCCTAGAAAGAACCAAATTATTATACAGTCTAACTTTAATCTTTAGGTGCATATGACTATTTTGCACTCTCCATAGATTCTTAAAAGTCCCAGAGGCAATCCCTATTCGCCTGTTAATCTCATGTCGCACATCACCAGTATCTGTTACAAGATAATTAAACTGGGACATTTGCTCAAGGATGCAACCATTCAGAGCGACTGAAACACAAACTCCCTGAACAATTTTCAACGCTTTAGTTTTATCTCCGTTTATCACCAAACCAACTCTAGTACCAGTCTCATCAACAGTCCTAATGAAAGAATTCATTCTCAGAGAATTCATGTCATCAGCATCATTAGCCAACAAGGCCAAATCATCTGTATAATCTAAATCTAAAATTTTGAAATGCCTAGACCATTTAAGGCCAAACTCTTTCCCTTGCAAATAATTTCGCATAACATAATCAATAACCAAACTAAAGAGAAAAGTAGACAAAACACCCTTGACGAACATCAGAAGCAATGCTAAACCAATTGCTACAATCCTTACCAACTCTCACACACGACATAGTGTTATTATAGAGAGCTTTCATTATGTTAATTAACTTGTTTGGTATGTCATACGATCTCACAATCAACCACAAATAATGACGATCAACAGAGTCCAACACAAGTGATTGTGATGGACTCTGTGCTCTCTATATGAACTAATATGAAATTTGATGGTCTAAAAAGTTCACAAAATGCTCTATATATGAGCATTTGATCCAACACAAGTGATCCAACACTGATCGATCACAAGTGATGGATCAAAGCTGCATATATAGAGCATTTTTTTTAATTTAACTTTACTGAAATTAAAACTTCCATCGGGGAAGTGTAATTTCTGCTATTTATTCTGATTGGTCGTTAGAGATAAATGAAAACAAAGTAAGGATTCTCTCTGTGAGCATAGCTTTATTATTTATTGACAGGTACAGACGTGTAGACTGTTAACTGCTGTGTGGATAGTGTGGTTTTTACTCTGGTTATTAATATGACGGGTAAAAAGAGTGATCCAGACTGGAAAGGATTCAGAAAATATTAAAGAGGGAAAGGATTCCGTGCGGTATGTAAGAAGAGTGGCAAGGATCTGCAAAGTTTTGTTCCTAGAATTAAAAAGCATGCAGAAATTCAGTGCAGTGGTGAAACTATAACATCTCCTGATTGGTTAGATGAGAAACTTAGATCCATTTTGAATTCCACAAAGTCTAACAAATTCTCCATCTATCTGAGAGCGTTACAAAATCACTTACGAGCATTGCAGAATTAGGTGAGTGATCCGTCTCTTGCAAAATAAAATGATGTATCCGGTAACTTTATTTTGAGAGTTGCAGAATTATGTGACTGTGTCGACTTATTTAGAATAAAATGGTGTGTTCGTGGTCTTGTAACTTTTATTACGATCTTGAATCCTACGAACTCGGTAAATTTATGCTTCGATAATTGTAACCCTCTGAAGATAGTGGATGAATAAAAGATTTTTCCCTGCAAAGCTGTTTATTGACTATTCGTTCTACTTGACCGAATCATAAAAGGTAAAATAAATGACTAAGTGAAAATTGAAGAGTATATGATATTAGAGAGGGAAAATAAAGTGGTAGCTTTTGATTTCATACGTATGGAAGAAATCACACTACGATTATCTCGAATGAGATAAAGAAACCAAACAAATGTTAAACTGTTTATGCTTACATTCATATATTATATTCGTCAGAGATCCTCCTTAGAATAATAATTTTTCTCTTAGTAATTCTAATTGCCTAATTTCTAATAGTCTAATTGCGATCGATTATTTTAGTGACTTTCCTGTTTCACTGTTCTGATGAGCTAAAAATAAATTTTGGAAATTCCTAACAGAGCTATAATACCATTCTGTTGAGGCTTTAGAATGTAAACTCTCAAATCTTCTCGTTTTACATTGTTAGCTTCTTCTGTAGCAAGCATGCGTCTGAAGGAGAATATGTTTATTCTTGCATGTGAACACACATACACACACACACATTAACATACATACACAGAAACAAACATAATACACTCAAGCGTACTCGCATACGTACAGAGATGAAAATGTGTATACAAAAATCGACACAAACAATTCGCAGAAACATATATGATGACATATACAAATAGAGAAACAAATATGAACACTCGCATACATCATAACGCATACATCATATATACACTTAGAGAAAACAACATGAATACTCTCTCACACACACACATGATAACATATACACATGAGCACTCAATACATATACACGCAGAGAAACAAACATGGACACACACACACACATACGGAAAGACGAATATGTGCATACAGACATCTTATCACAGACACACATACACATGTTAACATACAGAGAAACAAACATGAATACACACATACGGAGAAACGAATATGTGCATGTAGACATCTTAACATACACCGTGCAGTCAATTCGTAGAAACAAACATGAACACTCATACACGCAGACATACAGGCACACATAGAGAGAGATGAATATGTGCATACAGAGACACATATACAAACAAGACTGTGTGCTTTCCTGCATTGTGGCAGTCCGTGGGCTAAAGAATCTTTCTCAAAGCCAAACAGTATAACATTGATGTAGGTTTTGGTACCGAAGATATGGTGCTTTCTTGCAACACACCATCCCATGGGCTAAAGAATCTTTCACAAACCCATTCATAGCGTGTTTTTTTCACAGATGTGTTCCTTGGGTAGCGATCGTTATCTCGATAGATTTAAATGTGAACCATAGGGTGCATACTTCTTTTGTACGAAATCGTAAAGCGAAATCGTATTCCTCTAAAGTTGCGAAATTGATAGCATGAACTTAAAAAGCGAAGGTTCATTGATTAAATACTTAGATGATAACGGTATATACACTCTTTGATTGTTAAAGTCAAAAGTTACCAAGGAAATTAATATATCGTACCGTCGGTTAGAGCGCTTGGCTACTGATCTACGGGACCTGGGTTCGAGCCCCGGGTAAGGCATGGATGTTTGTGTTGTTTTCTGCTGAGGTCCTGTCATCCTCTCAGATCTTCTACTGTGGCATATAAACTGACAGGCTCCTGTGAGACTTCTGTGGCAAGCAGCTGCTTGAGGGGGTATTTATTTATTTATTATTTTATTTTTTATCTCTAGCTAGTGAGTTCAAAATTAGGGTATCTTTGCTTTAAAAATAAATATGACTTTAAGCAGCGAATTGTTATAACGGTTACAGGAACCTTTATTAAGGTAAACTTTATTAAGGAAAAACTAAGGTTTTTACCTTACCCCCTTTTTTTTTATTAGGGTATCTTTGCTTTAAAAATAAATATGACTTTAAGCAGCGAATTGTTATAACGGTTACAGGAACCTTTCATTTTATACAATACAGTAGAAGGTGTGAGAGGATGTCGGGGTCTTAGCAGAAAAACAACACAAAGGTTCATGTCTTACTATGGAGCTCGAACCTTGGGGTTCTTAGATCAGAAGTCATGAGCGTAACTAGCTGTCTGTGGGATAGATTTAAACCTTTTAATCTGATGGCTATCATAACTTATATCTGATTCTGCATCGTGGGTAAAGTACTAGAGAGTATCCATTTCATCTCTTTTCAGGTTAACCTGAAAAGAGATGGTGGTAAAGTACTAGAGACTATCCATTTCATCTCTTTTCAGGTTAACCTGAAAAGAGATGGTGGTAAAGTACTAGAGAGTATCCATTTCATCTCTTTTCAGGTTAACCTGAAAAGAGATGAAATGGATACTGTCTAGTACTTTACCCACGATGCAGAATCAGATATAAGTTATGATAGCCATCAGATTAAAAGGTTTAAATCTATCCCACTAACAACTAGTTACGCTCATGACTTCTGATCTAAGAAACCCAAGGTTCGAGCTCCATAGTAAGGCATGAACCTTTGTGTTGTTTTTCTGCTAAGACCCCGACATCCTCTCACACCTTCTACTGTATTGTATAAAGTGAAAGGTTCCTGTAACCGTTATAACAATTCGCTGCTTAAAGTCATATTTATTTTTAAAACAAAGATACCCTAATTTCGAATTCACTAGCTAGAGATAAAAAATAAAATAATAAATAAATAAATACCCCCTCAAGCAGCTGCTTGCCACAGAGGTCTCACAGGAGCCTGTCAGTTTATATGCCACAGTAGAAGATCTGAGAGGATGACAGGACCTCAGCAGAAAACAACACGAACATCCATGCCTTACCCGAGGCTCGAACCAGGTCCCGTAGATCAGTAGCCAAGCGCTCTAACCGACGGTACGATATATTAATTTCCTTGGTAACGTTTGATTTTAACAATCAAAGAGTGTATATACCGTTATCATCTAGCCGAGTGGTTAGCACGCTTGGCTACTGATCTAAGGGACCTGGGTTCGAGCCCCGGATTAGGCATGGACGTGTGTCGTTTTTCTGCTGAGGTCCTGCCAGTCTCTCAGATCTCCTACTGTGGCATATAAACTGACAGGCTCCTGTCAGACCTCTGTGGCAAGCAGCTGCTTGAGGGGGTATTTATTTTATTTATTTTTATTATTGAATCAATGAACCTTCGTTTTTTAAGTTCATGCTATCAACTTCGCAACTTTAGAGGAATACGATTTCGCTTTACGATTTCGCACAAAAGAAGTATGCACTCTATGGTTCACATTTAAATCTATCGAGATAACGATCGCTACCCAAGGAACACATCTGTGAAAAAAACACGCTATGAATGGGTTTGCGAAAGATTCTTTAGCCCATGGGATGGTGTGTTGCAGGAAAGCACCATATCTTCGGTACCAAAACCTACATCAATGTTATACTGTTTGGCTTTGAGAAAGATTCTTTAGCCCACGGACTGCCACAATGCAGGAAAGCACACAGTCTTGTTTGTATATGTGTCTCTGTATACACATATTCGTCTCTCTCTATGTGTGCCTGTATGTCTGCGTGTATGAGTGTTCATGTTTGTTTCTACGAATTGCCTGCACGTGTGTATGTTAAGATGTCTACATGCACATATTCGTCTCTCCGTATGTGTGTGTGTTCATGTTTGTTTCTCTGTATGTTAACGTGTGTATGTGTGTCTGTGTTAAGATGTCTGTATGCACATATTCGTCTTTCCGTATGTGTGTGTGTGTTCATGTTTGTTTCTCTGCGTGTGTATGTGTTGAGTGCTCATGTGTATATGTTATCATGTGTGTGTGTGAGAGAGTATTCATGTTTGTTTCTCTAAGTGTATATGTTATGATGTATGCGAGTGTTCATATTTGTTTCTCTATTTGTATATGTTATCATATATGTTTCTGCGAATTGTTTATGTGTCGATTTTTGTATACACATTTTCATCTCTGTATGTATGCGTGTACACTTGAGTGTATTATGTTTGTTTCTCTGTATGTGTGTTAACGTGTGCGTGTGTGTATGTGTGTTCACATGCAAGAATAAACATATTCTCCTTCAGACGCATGCTTGCTACAGGAGAAGCTAACAATGCAAAACGAGAAGATTTGAGAGTTTACATTCTAAAACCTCAACAGAATGGTATTATAGCTCTGTTAGGAATTTCCAAAATTTATTTTTAGCTCATCAGAACAGTGAAACAGGAAAGTCACTAAAATAATCGATTGCAATTAGTTTACTAAGAGAAAAATTATTATTCTAAGGAGGATCTCTGACGAATGTAATATATGAATGTAAGCATAAACAGTTTAACATTTGTTTGGTTTCTTTATCTCATTCGAGATAATCGTAGTGTGATTTCTTCCATACGTATGAAATCAAAAGCTACCACTTTATTTTCCCTCTCTAATATCATATACCCTTCAATTTTCACTTAGTCATTTATTTTACCTTTTATGATTCGGTCAAGTAGAACGAATAGTCAATAAACAGCTTTGCAGGGAAAAATCTTTTATTCATCCACTATCTTCAGAGGGTTACAATTATCGAAGCATAAATTTACCGAGTTCGTAGGATTCAAGATCGTAATAAAAGTTACAAGACCACGAACACACCATTTTATTCTAAATAAGTCGACACAGTCACATAATTCTGCAACTCTCAAAATAAAGTTACCGGATACATCATTATATTTTGCAAGAGACGGATCACTCACCTAATTCTGCAATGCTCGTAAGTGATTTTGTAACGCTCTCAGATAGAGGGAGAATTTGTTAGACTTTGTGGAATTCAAAATGGATCTAAGTTTCTCATCTAACCAATCAGGAGATGTTATAGTTTCACCACTGCACTGAATTTCTGCATACTTTTTAATCCTAGGAACAAAACTTTGCAGATCCTTTGCCACTCTTCTTACATACCGCACGGAATCCTTTCCCTCTTTAATATTTTCTGAATCCTTTCCAGTCTGGATCACTCTTTTTACCCGTCATATTAATAACCAGAGTAAAAACCACACTATCCACACAGCAGTTAACAGTCTACACGTCTGTATCTGTCAATAAATAATAAAGCTATGCTCACAGAGAGAATCCTTACTTTGTTTTCATTTATCTCTAACGACCAATCAGAATAAATAGCAGAAATTACACTTCCCCGATGGAGGTTTTAATTTCAGTAAATTGAAATTAAAAAAAATGCTCTATATATGCAGCTTTGATCCATCACTTGTGATCGATCAGTGTTGGATCACTTGTGTTGGATCAAATGCTCATATATAGAGCATTTTGTGAACTTTTTAGACCATCAAATTTCATATTAGTTCATATAGAGAGCACAGAGTCCATCACAATCACTTGTGTTGGACTCTGTTGATCGTCATTATTTGTGGTTGATTGTGAGATCGTATGACATACCAAACAAGTTAATTAACATAATGAAAGCTCTCTATAATAACACTATGTCGTGTGTGAGAGTTGGTAAGGATTGTAGCAATTGGTTTAGCATTGCTTCTGATGTTCGTCAAGGGTGTTTTGTCTACTTTTCTCTTTAGTTTGGTTATTGATTATGTTATGCGAAATTATTTGCAAGGGAAAGAGTTTGGCCTTAAATGGTCTAGGCATTTCAAAATTTTAGACTTAGATTATACAGATGATTTGGCCTTGTTGGCTAATGATGCTGATGACATGAATTCTCTGAGAATGAATTCTTTCATTAGGACTGTTGATGAGACTGGTACTAGAGTTGGTTTGGTGATAAACGGAGATAAAACTAAAGCGTTGAAAATTGTTCAGGGAGTTTGTGCCTCAGTCGCTCTGAATGGTTGCATCCTTGAGCAAATGTCCCAGTTTAATTATCTTGTAACAGATACTGGTGATGTGCGACATGAGATTAACAGGCGAATAGGGATTGCCTCTGGGACTTTTAAGAATCTATGGAGAGTGCAAAATAGTCATATGCACCTAAAGATTAAAGTTAGACTGTATAATAATTTGGTTCTTTCTAGGGTTAGTTATGATAGTGAAACTTCGACGCTTTGTTAACTAGATAACAGGAAACTTGATGCTTTTGATTCGAGTTGCTTACGCAGTATCTTGGGCACTAGGAGGTTCAACTTTGTAAATCATAAAGTGGTTAGGCAAAGGAGTCGGCAACCTCCTCTTAACAGTATATTGTGCAGAGAGAGACTCCGTTGGATTGGCCAATTTGCCCGTATGGATAATTATAGATTAGCGAATGTAATAAAGAGAGATAAAACTAAAGCAATGAACAGTGTGCCTAAAGGCCTCAGAAAGAGGGAGACCTAGGATGCGGTGGGCAGACAATATGAAACAGGACCTTGTTAGAATTGGTGAGTAGTGTCGTCGCACTATAGCCCCTGCACGCACTGTGCTTCCCCTTATGACGTCACTGTCCACTTCCGGCCCGTGATATGTCGGTCCACGTTGCCTTCTCAGATGGGACTTTGACCCCTATGTCGCAATCAACCGGAAATTGACCTCTATGTTGCAATCGACCGGAAATTGATCCCTATGGCACTCCTTATTAATATTCATATCTGACTCCCCCTTATTAAAAATTCTTCCCCTTTTTAACCCGTGGCGTCATCAGGTGTCTATGTTGAGTACTTAGAAAAACCCTTGATTTTAGCCCTGGTTGACTTATATTTGAAGCCCCCCTCTTTAAAGACTCCCTGGTTGACCTATATTTTAAGCCCTCCCCTCTTCATAGACCCCCCTGACCCACCTATATTTTAAGCCCTCCTCTCTTTAAAGCAAATCAGTTTTTGCGTGTTTAATCGGTATCATCTGTACTATTTTTAGTACGTCTCCTGTATTTAAAAAAAATTTGCTTCCGACGCCATGATTTTTACTCGGTCCCTGGGTGCCGATAGCTGGAGCGTTATCGTGCTCGGCTATGCCTTGTTACTTGATGACGTGGCTTAGATGTGTCTCAAACGGGGTAAAACCGTACAAATTACGTATCTCTTTATTACAGTTTAAAGATTTATTTCAGATATTAAACTAGGTTTTTTATTGTCCTAGGTTTTTTTACAACCTTTGTATTCTTTATAACTAACTTTTTCTACGTATTTCTTATAATGATCTCCGTGACTAGAAGAAGTACAAATCTACAGTTTTAAAAGACTGTCCCACAGAAAATACCAATGGCCAAAAAAAATTAATAAAAGAAAAACTTATTCTTCATTATGTGTGATATGGATTGACCTGTACGGGTGTAATAAAAGTCCTGCTTTAGAATAAGTGTTCAGCACCAACCCTGTTTTATTGACGGATGTCCTGTGTAATTAAAAAATATTAAACGGTGAATCACAAGGGACCACGATTTAGTGATCCTTTCATGATCCCCTTCAATAAACTCGTAAATCATCAAAACGTCCTCCTTAGATAAAAACCTTACATTAATTAAAACTCTTATCAGAGTCCCCCTCATTAACAGTTCCACCCCCTTTCAAGGACTAGCCTGCAGTAACTGTTTTCCCACAGAAAATTTCATTGGGTAAAAAAATTTAATAAAAAAATCTGTATTAAAAACTTATTCGTCATTATGTGTGATATAGTGACCTTAAATTGTTCCACACCACATATCACGTTTTACTGACGGATGGTTAAGTCCTGCGCAATTAAAAATTTTTAACTTCTACCCTCATCTGAAAATTTTCCACTAAACTTTTTTTTTTGAATAGCAACGAGGGTGTTGCAATTATTTTACCCGTATTTTGCGAGTTCGACCTTTCATCATGCATTTCGCAACAAGCAGGATGTGTTTGTGACAAGGTCACTTTCTTAACGGGTGATTGCAGACAGATCTGTTGCTATCCGCCCAACAATATTTGCATCTGCTATTGATAAAACGATTTCCTTCATTAAAAATAGAAACTTGGTGAATAATTCCACAGCATTCATTAAGAACACAAACTGATTTCGTGCTAAAACATAGTCTTCCAGAACTGATGAGAAGAAACACGCGACATTATTCAAAATATTCGTAAGGATGAAAACTGTAAAAGGTATGAGAACTAAGGTCAAGGTATGCAAATTCATTCAAAGTGACAAGCAGGGTGTGATTCTTCATAGTTCAATGAGTCCTTTAGTAGCCGTTAGGAAGGCGAGAAGTAGGAGATTTGCAGACTGAGAAAAATAACATATAGGTAGAATATGAGATGTTCGTTTCCAAGGAGAATGAATGTTTTCATTTTACATCTTCAGTACCCTCAAAAAGTTACATATCTACGGTCTATTATTATTTTGTACCATGGAAAACCAGTTAATCAGCCAAGAAAAATCAAGATTTGATGTATATATTAATGTTTCGCTGAATTATTTATTGGAATAAATGCAGCAACATGAATATTGATGAAACAGTGCAAAAACTAAATTTTTCAAAGAGTTACCTTTAGTACACACAATTCTTGTTAGTTTTTTCTCTGCTTTACACATGGCCGTCTTGTGTTTACTTCGACTGTCAAATGATCTCCTACCCTGAGCATGCTATTAGAAGCTTCTACGGCACCAATCGGGAAAAGCACGGGATATTTTGCTACCAGTGAACTAGGAATTAACTCTTTTTTTTATCCATTACCACTATGACTACTTTCCACATATGTAAATCCTGTATTAACTGTGAATGAGCCTGCAATAAATTGAACGCCTTAACAACTACACACATTTAGAAGAAAAATCTATTTAAATTCGTAAAAATTAACAACATTTCTGTCAATGTTTCTGGACACGAGAAAGAGGTGTTCCCATTGTACATCACACTATTCAGATTTAAAGCGCATGCAAATCTCCTACTGTTATCAGATGATGAAAAGCAGCATTATTGTTCCATTAAAAATTGATAAGAATCTATGAAATTCAAAGTTCCAAGGGAGAATGCTGTTTTCCGTATTATTGGGAATACAATTAATCTTCTTGTTTTTGATCATTCCTTGCATAATAAGATGGCTGTCCTATAGGTTATGAAATATAACTGGAACATTATTAGGAGCTTGAAAATTGGGATGACACGTATTATGAGCGCCTCGTCGGAGAAGTGTTAAAACTATGTGTCAGATACTCTGAAATTGATTCCTGTCATGTTTACACAGCTCCTACCTTCACACCTGAAGATCACAAATATGTACCTTTTGGGAGGCATACGAGGGGGAATTTCGGTGAATCGTTTTAGCACGGCAAGCAACACGCATTTAGAATGAAAGACCGATTGCAAGTTTGTTTAAACTAACTCTTCAGGTGCACATTTCTCCATAGATTCGTAAAACTCATTATGTATTCTTGGCTTTCTCTCACACATCTTACAAGATAATTAAAGTTCAAACACTAATACATGTTCCCTATGCGTATCTTTCTATTAAACCATACGAACAAAGTAGATAAATCGCAAGCATCATCTGCGTCAGATCTGATTCCATATATCTGCTAATTCATTACGACGAAAATCTCACAATAGCCTGAAATGGACAGTACTTTACCTACGACACAGCATGTGACTAGGTCGTTTAATCAAATTACATGCAAAAACGAAAATTAGAAAAACAACGAAATGGTTGGTATTTTCAATGAGAATCACTAAAATGTAAAGGGCGATGGAATATCTGTAAATGCACACACATTTCAGTGGATAGGTGAATATTTTCACAATTCTTTGGAAGTGGAACACACAATAACTGTAGAACATAGAGTGACGAGAGAGAAAGTATAAAAATGCAGTGGGATGGTTGTAAAAATCGCTTGAAAGCAGCAAATTACAGCGCAAATACTGTAAGATAGAAAAAACGACTATTAACAAGCGCCATCTAGTGTGTAAAATAAGTGAACCTAAGGAGTAACTGATAAAAGTCACTCTTTAGTGGAAGGAGTAATACAGGAAAATCATAAAATATTAAGGCCCCCACTCTAGTAAATCACGGTCCACTGCGTACACACGGGATGGATGAATATCACAAAATACTTTGCATATAGAAAACATAAGTAAAGAACCACAGAAATTTGGAAATTTAAAATCTGAAAACTCGTTGTTTATAAGAAAACAACAATATTTTCAGTATTTCCATGAAAAGTTGGGTCCCAAAATCGATCCGCTAGACCTAACTTTGCATTCTCTGACTTCAACCACCGATAAAACGTAACATAAGCTCTCTCGCCGGTTATTCGAAAGCGCTTTCACATGCTCTTTTCAGAGTTCCTGGTCCCCCTACTAAGTTTCAATAAGCGCATAAGTGTGTGAAGGTGGCTATTTTTCACTGCAAACACAGATATTCGACAAAGATAGGGTGTTTCACTATAATCTAACACACGCATTTTCACGTCTAAGAATCTGTTTAGTTGTTTTTCCCTGCATATTTCTATACTAGTGTGGAATTCTTAGAACAAGTGGTAGTATGTTCGAGTGAAAGTGGTACTGGGAAGCACACGTTTTTTGATAATGTTATGCACCCTGTTTGGAAAGAACACTGTCTATGGAGCATTACTCCTGTAAATTCCATAAGAATAATGCTTCGCGATTCTGAGGCCCCCATAACTGATAGACAATACTTTGCGTTTACAGGACCTAACGCATAAAGTCTTTCACATTTCAAACTCAATCATCACATTTCAGAAAGAAAGAAGATTGAAAATGAAAGGAGAAGTGATAGAGAAGCGTAAGAAAAGTGCCCTACCCAGGATTCTCACATTAAAGGAAAACGTAAGCATTCATCACCTCAAAACAACTAAGACAGAGGGCGACATGTGCCAGCTTGAAAGGCAGCAAGAAGGTTGGTAACAATGGTTTAACCATCCATTTTTAAGTATTAGGGCGTTCATGTTACAATTTCTTACAACAACGTTCATATCTAGTGAAGATAGAACATTCAGTTTTTGTGTAAGCATGTGAATATTACATTTCGCGAACATTCACTTTTCGTGTAAGCATGTGAATATTACATTTCAGCTGTATGTGAATCGGTCACTTGAGAAGAATATTGACACCCTGTGAACTCATTCAAACGTGTCTCCTTCTTGCGTCTCTTCATATCTATATACTATTCTTAGGAGCACAAAAGATAGAACTTTCGAAGGAAGGTGAACACTGCAGCAGTTAAAAAGACGATTTTCTGTGTTTTGGACATTTAACCAGCGCCATCTATCGGTACAGGAATCCTCAAAACTAAGAAACAACCAATGGAGTGAACTACGGTGAAATCCTCACACAGGACAAGGCACTCACGTTGGAAATAGGCGATAAATCTTCGAGATCAATAGCTGAAGGTTGGCTAGAAGGTTGGGGGAGGAGACTGAGGTAGGATTGGACTGGTATCGGGCACCAGCGATGGGTTGGACCAGTATTTCCAGTGATGGGTTGTACTAGTAGCGGGCAGCAATGCCATTTATTGGTGAATTACCAGTACTAGCAGAGTTGTAAGAGCTGGTACAAGGTGAATGCTAACCGGTTCATACATATGTCATGTCTGCTTCTTCATATCTCTATTCTTTCGAACACAAATGTTAAAAGATTTCATGCAACAGTTAAGAAACAGTAAATAAGTGATTTTCTACATTTCGGGCATTTAACCAGCGCCATCTATCGGGTACAAGAATCCTCAAAACTAAGTAACAATACTAGTACCATATTTATATTCATGTATTTTAAACCATTTTCTTGTTACGAGGCTTCTGACAGAAAACGTAAGCCAGGTGTGCTCAATATTCAAACGTGTTGAAAAATACTTACTGAAATATGAGTATTCAAAATCAAGAGATGAATGGCATTATACATATTCAACGGATGTCTTTCTAAGTGTAAGTCTCTATGCATACATGAATGCGATTGACTAAGTTTATCTTCATATTTTGTCACATATTTGTTTCGTCTCTGTAATTATATGATTGTGTGTGCATGCATTTTGTGTCCATGTGTGCGTTGCGTGTGTGCATGTGCACTAAACTTTCTTTTCACTTTTTTCACAACTTTTTCACACTTTTTTTTTACACTTCGTTTAGTTTTCAAAAAGTTTAGTGCGCTAAACTTTTTGAAAACTAAACGAAGTGTAGGACGAACTGGTACGTGCCTCTGAATATGTACTAAATAAATGCTAACAGTGCTACTAATTTCTGTTCTCTATCTGATTGGTCCTCGTTGCAATTTCTTAGTGTGTGAATAAAAGATTTTTTCCGCAATGCTGTTTCATTGTTCTACTTAACTGAATCGTAAAATGTAAAAGAATGACTATATGAAAACTGTATGATATTAGAGTAATAATGTTGTAGATTTGATATGAGTGATGGCTATGAAAGAAATCATCTCGTTTTAAATTGTTAGCTTCTTCTGTAGCAAGCAACTGCAGGATAGATAACATGTTTATTCTTAAACACACGATTCACATTCACAGAAACAGACATGAAAACATAAACATACGCACATGCACACACGCAACGCACACACGGACATGCAATGCACGCACACACAAACATACAATTACAGAGACAAAACAAGTATGTGACAAAATATGAAGATAAACTTAGTCAATCGCATTCATATATGCATAGAGACTTACACTTAGTAAGACATCCGTTGAATATGTATAATGCCATTCATCTCTTGATTTTGAATACTCATATTTCAGTAAGTATTTTTCAACACGTTTGAATATTGAGCACACCTGGCTTACGTTTTCTGTCAGATGCCTCGTAACAAGAAAATGGTTTGAAATACATGAATATAAATATGGTACTAGTATTGTTATTTAGTTTTGAGGATTCTTGTACCCAATAGATGGCTCTGGTTAAAAGCCCGAAACGTAGAAAATCACTTATTTACTGTTTCTTAACTGTTGCATGAAATCTTTTAACATTTGTGTTCGAAAGAATAGAGATATGAAGAAGCAGACATGACATATGTATGAACCGATTTGCATTCACCTTGTACCAGCTCTTACAACTCTGCTAGTACTGGTAATTCACCAATAAATGGCATCGCTGCCCGCTACTGGTACAACCCATCGCTGGTGCCCGATACCGGTCCAATCCTACCTCAGTCTCCTCCCCCAACCTTCTAGCCAACCTTCAGCTATTGATCTCGAAGATTTATCACCTATTTCCAACGTGAGTGCCTTGTCCTGTGTGATGATTTCACCGTAGTTCACTCCATTGGTTATTTCTTAGCTTTGAGGATTCCTGTACCGATAGATGGCGCTGGTTAAATGTCCAAAACACAGAAAATCGTTTTTTTAACTGCTGCAGTGTTCACCTTCCTTCGAAAGTTCTATCTTTTGTGCTCGTAAGAATAGTATATAAATATGAAGAGACGCAAGAAGGAGACACGTTTGAATGAGTTCACAGGGTGTCAATATTCTTCTCAAGTGACCGATTCACATACAGCTGAAATGTAATATTCACATGCTTACACGAAAAGTGAATGTTGCTGAAATGTAATATTCACATGCTTACACAAAAAGTGAATGTTCCATCTTCACTAGATATGAACGCTGTTGTAAGAAATTGTAACATGAACGCCCTAATACTTAAAAATGGATGGTTAAACCATTGTTACCAACCTTCTTGCTGCCTTTCAAGCTGGCACATGGCGCACTCTGTCTTAGTTGTTTTGAGGTGATGAATGCTTACGTTTTCCTTTAATGTGAGAATGCTGGGTAGGGCAATTTTCTTATGCTTCTCTATCACTACTCCTTTCATTTTCAATCTTCTTTCTTTCTGAAATGTGATGATTAAGTTTGAAATGTGAAAGACTTTATGCGTTAGGTCCTGTAAACGCAAAGTATTGTCTATCAGTTATGGGGGCCTCAGAAACGCGAAGCTTTATGCTTATGGAATTTACAGGAGTAATGCTCCATAGACAGTGTTCTTTCCAAATAGGGTGAATAACATTATGAAGAAATGTGTGCTTGCCAGAACCACTTTCACACGAACATAGTACCACTTGTTCTAAGAATTCCACACTAGTATAGAAATATGCAGGGAAAAATAACTAAACCGATTCTTAGACGTGAAAATGTGTGTGTTAGATTACAGTGAAACACCCTATCTTTGTCGAATATCTGTGTTTGCAGTGAAAAATAGCCACCTTCACACACTTATGCACTTATTGAAACGTAGTAGGGGGACCAGGAACTCTGAAAAGAGCGTGTGAAGGCGCTTTGGAATAACCGGTGAGAGAGCTTACGTTACGTTTAGGTGGTGAAGAGGTTACGTTACGTTAGGTGGTTGAAGTCAGAGAATGCAAAGTTAGGTCTAGCGGATCGATTTTGAACCCAACTTTTCATGGAAACTGAAAATATTGTTTTCTTATAAACAACGAGTTTTCAGATTTTAAATTTCCAAACTTCTGTGGTTCTTTACTGATGTTTTATATATGCAAAGTATTTTGTGATATTCATCCATCCGTGTGTACGCAGTGGACCGTGATTTACTAAAGTGGGGCTTTAATATTTTATGATTTTCCTGTATTTCTCCTTCTACTAAAGAGTGTCTTTTATCAGTTACTCCTTAGGTTCACTTATTTTACACACTAGATGGCGCTTGTTAATAGTCGTTTTTTCTATCTTACAATATTTGCGGTGTAATTTGCTGTTTTGAAGCGATTTTTACAACCATCCCACTGCATTTTTATACTTCCTCTCTCGTCACTGTATGTTTTACAGTTAATGTGTCTTCCACTTCCAAAGAATTGTGAAAATATTCACCTATCCACTGAAATGTGTGTGCATTTACAGATATTCCAACGCCCTTTACATTTTAGTGATTCTCATTAAAAATACCGACCATTTCGTTGGTTTTCTAATTTTCGTTTTTGCATGTAATTTGATTAAACGACCTAGTCACATGCTGTGTCGTAGGTAAAGTACTGTCCATTTCAGGCTATTGTGAGATTTCCGTCGTAATGAATTAGCAGATTTATGGAATCAGATCTGACGCAGATGATGCTTGCGATTTATCTACTTTGTTCGTATGGTTTATTAGAAAGATACCCATAGGGAACATGTATTAGTGTTTGAACTTTAATTATCTTGTAAGATGTGTGAGAGAAATCCAAGAATACATAATGAGTTTTACGAATCTATGGAGAAACATGCACCTGAAGAGTTAGTTTAAACAAACTTGCAATCGGTCTTTCATTCTAAATGCTTGTTGCTTGCCATGCTTAAACGATTCACTGAAATTCCCCCTCGTATGCCTCCCAAAAGGTACATATTTGTGATCTTCAGGTATGAAGGTAGGAGCTGTGTAAACATGACAGGAATCAATTTCAGAGTATCTGACACATAGTTTTAACACTTCTCCGACGAGGCGCTCATAATAGTGTCATCCAAATTTTCAAGCTCCTAATAATGTTCCAGTTATATTTCATAACCTATAGGACAGCCATCTTATTATGCAAGGAATGATCAAAAACAAGAAGATTAATTGTATTCCCAATAATACGGAAAACAGCATTCTCCCTTGGAACTTTGAATTTCATAGATTCTTATCAATATTTAATGGAACAATAATGCTGCTTTTCATCATCTGATAACAGTAGGAGATTTGCGTGCGCTTTAAATCTGAATGGTGTGATGTACAGTGGAAACACCTCTTTCTCGTGTCCAAAAACATTGACAGAAATGTTGTTCATTTTTACGAATTTAAATATATTTTTCTTTTAAATGTATGTAGTTGTTAAGGCGTTCAATTTATTACAGGCTCATTCACAGTTAATACAGGATTTATATATGTGGAAAGTAGTCACAGTGGTAATGGATAAAAAAAAGAGTTAATTCCTAGTTCACTGGTAGCAAAATATCCCGTGCTTTTCCCGGTTGGTGCCGTAGGAGCTTTTAAATAGCATGCTCAGGGTAGGAGATCATTTGACAGTCGAAGTAAACACAAGACGGCCTTGTGTAAAGCAGAGAAAAAACTAACAAGAATTGTGTGTACTAAAGGTAACTCTTTGAAAAATTTAGTTTTTGCACTGTTTCATCAATGTTCATGTTACTGCATTTATTCCAATAAATAATTCAGCGAAACCTTAATATATACATCAACTCTTGATTTTTCTTGGCTGATTAACTGGTTTTCCATGGTACAAAATAATAATAGACCGTAGATATGTAACTTTTTGAGGGTACTGAAGATGTAAAATGAAAACATTCATTCTCTTTGGAAACGAACATCTCATATTCCACCTATATGTTATTTTTCTCAGTCTGCAAATTTCCTACTTCTCGCCTTCCTAACGGCTACTAAAGGACTCATTGAACTATGAAGAATCACACCCTGCTTGTCACTTTGAATGAATTTGCATACCTTGACCTTAGTTCTCGTACCTTTTACAGTTTTCATCCTTACGAATATTTTGAATAATGTCGCGTGTTTCTTCTCATCAGTTCTGGAAGACTATGTTTTAGCACGAAATCAGTTTGTGTTCTTAATGAATGCTGTGGAATTATTTACCAAGTTTCTATTTTTAATGAAGGAAATCGTTTTATCAGTAGCAGATGCAAATATTGTTGGGCGGATAGCAACAGATCTGTCTGCAATCACCCGTTAAGAACCTTATCACAAACACATCCTGCTTGTTGCGAAATGCATGTTGAAAGGTCGAACTCGCAAAATTCGGGTAAAAGAATTGCAACACTCTCGTTGCTATTCAAAAAAAAAAGTTTAGTGGAAAATTTTCAGATGAAGGTAGAAGTTAAAAATTTTTAATTGCGCAGGACTTAACCATCCGTCAGTAAAACGTGAACTGTGGTGTGGAACAATTTAAGGTCACTATATCACACATAATGACGAATAAGTTTTTAAAACAGATTTTTTTATTAAATTTTTTTACCCAATGAAATTTTCTGTGGGAAAACAGTTGCTGCAGGCTAGTCCTTGAAAGGGGGGTGGAACTGTTAATGAGGGGGACATTGATAAGAGTTTTAATTAATGTAGGGTTTTTAAGAAAGGAGGACTTTTTGATGATTTACGAGTTTATCGAAGGGGATCGTGAAAGGATCACAAAATCGTGGTCCCTTGTGATTCACCGTTTAATATCAGTATTAAAGATAAATTTTTTAACCCTAGCACAACACTTCTGAAGTTTAATTTGCAAGAAACTTTTAGCAAGGTAAGGGTCAGATGCGATTTCACCCCCCCTATATAACCTGGAATTCCAAACAGAACTAGCCCATTTGCTATTAATTAATATGTAATCATTCATATGTAGCTGATCAGGTGAACCCATGTGTATTTTTGTATGTCGCGGTGTTTGTAATATGTGTTAGTTATTCTGAAACCATTGAGTTTACTTACCTGTAGGAGACGTTGCCCATTGCCATTGCAGCTACCAATACCAAAAGGGCCTATCACCCCTCCCCATAGGTCAGAGTCAGTACGAACTTTGGCATTGAAGTCACCTAAAACAAGGGTAATATCTCTTTTCTTGACAGAATTCAAAATATACTGAAATTGTTCATAAAACCTATCCTTCTCTTCCTCATCGGTATCCTCAGTGGGGGCATAACAGCAGATAATATTCAAGTCTTTAACGTTTGTCTGAAATTTTGCTTTCATTAATGCACTCATATCTTAGAAGAGCATCACTAGCGTGTCTGCTGAGAAGCAGACCCACGCCATAGTGATGCTTATTATCGTCCGTCCCTGAAAAGAGAAATTTAAGATTGTTTTTAAGAATCTGACCTTTATCTGTCCATCTGGTCTCTCGAAAGCCGAGAATATCTAAACTATAATGGTGGAATTCTTGTGTGAGGACATCAAGATAAAAAGCTCTGTGCAGAGTCCTCACATTCCAACTACCTATGGAGAGAAAATGGTTAGTGGGATTTTTAAAGAAACTCTGTTTATTGACAGAGGGAATGCCGACAATATCAAACAGCCCCCTAATCGCAGACATGGGGCAAAGACCCGTTCCCCCACCACTAAAGGCTGAAGCCATCTACAATGGAAGACTTCCTCCAACGTAGAATTTGACGATGCCCGTAGAAGAAAAGAGTTCAGGTGCCTGCGATGACCTCTGCTCAGGATTATCCACCAGCTGATAAACATATCCTGTGAATATATTCACGTGGGGCTATCAACCCAAAAACAAACAGAAAACACAGCGGAAGATTTTTCCCTCCACAGAAGCCCACCAGTGCAGCAAAATCAGGATTCATAATCAAGCTCAGAGCCATATATCTGTCCAGTCCAGTGGATTTATATGGTCAGCACCAGGACCCTGTGTTGTTGACCACTCCTCAGCAGGGTAGAAGAAAAAGAAAAGTAGCCATAGATGTCCAGATCTGGCAGCCCTCCCTTTCCGTTCACTTCCACAAGAGAGTATCTCTTTTGAAAGGTACTAACGGTCTGCACCACGAGAAGGCGGGGTCTGGCCGGTTCTATTCATCATCACAGGAAATTGATGCATTGATCTCCTAGCTACCATTTATAGACCTAGAGATACTACCATCAGGATATATGAAAAGTAAGGGAGAAATTCCATCAGGCTCTGGAAAAGATGTTGCAGGCGCATTTGCAATCGCAGTATTAACAAATGCAGGATCAAATACAGCGGAGAAGTCATCAGTTGCTGAATGATTTTTCGGAGCACATTGGGATTCGTGATTTCCAACATAGGCAGAATCAAATGTATTTGAAAATAGAATAGGTCTTTCAGCATCAGAGGTTGCATACGATCCGTCGAGAGTTTTTAATGGAGGGGATATAAATTGTACCTCGTAACCTGGATCTTGCATCTTTATAGAAGGAATTTTTATTCCGTTCATCTCATAAGGTGTTACGTCTGCTTCATTCGATATCTTGCACGACTTTGCTATTTGCTTTAGAGGAATGCTGTAGCCTGTTTTATTAGCACTACCAAGGATCATCGCAATATTTCCTCCATGCATTAAGTTTAATTCTTGCTTATATTTTGATAAAACTATTGTATTTTATTCTTTTCTTTTGAAGTGGAACTGATGAGATGCACGATTGCAGTGTTGAGTGGTATTCACCTCTAATGTCATTGTAGTTGGAGGATGAATAACTGGTTAACATGTGGATGAGAGTTGAAAGCGTTTCGTCATCCGTGCATGAAAATTGCGTCTATCAGGTGGAATCTGCTTCGTATTATTGATAATCACGTTGGGATATATGGTGGAGAGTCACTTGTACAGAAGATGTCATAGGGCTCAAAGTTGTAGTGGGTGCAAAACAATAAATGAAGTAAAATTTAGCTTCTAGTGGGGAAAGTGACGAGACCATATAATCGAGTGATGGCATGTCGCTGGGCTTTATTCTTCGCATGACGGGTTTCCCACTCGACACCATTAAAATTGAAATCTGCTATCAGTATTCCTGAGATAATTGAAAAAGGTCTCTATGTACGTGAGGCTGATGGCTAAATTAATATTGACATGAACCTTAAATGAAAATGTCTGAAAAAATGATTTCATGTGGTGATGGTTTCATTGCCATTGGTGCTCTAACGTAGGTATATATGTTTTTAGCAAACATGCAAACACCTCCACCATGCGGGCCTTCACGATCCTTTCTGTAAACTGAATAGTTATCAGGACAGATTATAGAGTCAGCTACACACAAAATATCAATATAATCAAGTAGATATCTACGTAAGTGGTAATTCGTTGCATATACTTCGTGGATTCATAAATACAACATTACATTTTTTGATGTTCTGAGCAAGTCATTCATTATTATTGACAGAATTAATGATGATGTGTCTCGAAGCCCCTCTGAATTCTGTGATGAAGATTCCTTTAGGCCATAACGTAGGTTTCATCATTTCGTTCATGTGTGCGTCGTTACACGTTATAATGGATATTGCATATGCACCGAAACATTATGACCAGCACGTCTTTATGCAAATTACTGCAGGTAAACGACGGCGTTTGTGAAGGTCATGAAACGGTATCAATGGACACCTGATACTGAGCTCTGTTAAATAGTATTATTATTGTTCTTCAGACGGGAAAGGCAGTCTAAATCAGAGAGTTTGACAAAGGCCACATTGTAATGGCTGTACGACTGGGTCAGAGCATTTCCGAGACGGCAAGGCTTGTGGAGTGCTCACAGTCAGCCGTGGTTAGTACCATCAAAAAGTTGAAAGCTTTTTGCTGGTAGTGAGCAATTTTGAACAAAATTATATTTTCACGTACACAACATAAATCTTCTAACCTTCGAATAAAATTTATTCTCTTGCAAAAATCATTACACTTTTCCCTCTTGTTTTCAAAAAGGAGCACAGAACGAAAAATATAAAATATAGTCTGAAATGTCACTTTTACGAATAATTCTTCAGTTATATAGTTTGTGTTACGAACCTCTAGAGGTGAATGAGCAGTCAATGGAATTCAAATGGCGAAGCAATACATTGAAGTGAAGGTTATTTGATGGATGGAGAAATTGGGGTCGAAGCTGAAGGAGCCTCGATTTGGCTGAACTTGAAACGCACAATCACAAAGGTTCGATGACCGTTTTCGGTATCGAAGACCTTGGAATGGATTGCCTACCTTGAACTTAGCTCGGTCGAAGATAACCATTTGGTTTTTATCCTGACATTGACCCAATGTCCTTGAAGGAAAATGCAAGATAAACACTTACTAGCGACATTAGATATTTCCGTTGCATCTAAAAGGTCTTTGATTCTTCACATTTAAAAAAAAAGACACTGATTTAGCCTTTTAATAATCTTGCTTGATTTGGAAATAAAAGCGAAATTGGGCATAAACTGAATGCCTCATGGCGCAAATATCCTCCAATTAGGGTAATCTTTTATTAATAGTGGAGGTGGGGGTTGAAGTGCCATACTGAAAGAAGAACAGGGAGGTTTTGGTAAAGGAGTTTTAAAATTAGAATAAGAATGCTTCATGAATGTGAAAGTGCTAAGTGTCACTTTCGTTTTGATCCTTAATTTACTTTCAATTCTATTTTTCATAATTAGAAGTTAAGAACTTTCGAATTCCAATTTAAGAGGCAAATTTAATAACGTTAAGGGACTATTCATCATCGCATCATCGGAGAAATCGGAAAAATTGACACTTTGCTTTGAAACTTTATCCTTGAGTCTCTCTTTTCAGTAAAAATAATATTCTATGCATCACCAAGAAGAACGAAAAATCAGCAACAACTAATATTATTTATTTCTGTGGTAATTGTAATGCATATTTAATGACATAAAGTATGCTTTTACGCCCAATAAATATTTCAGGAAGCAATCATTCATTATTTCATTCATCACGTTACTAAATAAATGATTAATAATTATTATTAAATAAATAATCAGGAAGCAATCAGATAGCTGGAGATTATCTTATAGCTTTAGCGACTCTTTTGCAATTAAATTATTATTAATGGAGAGAAGCCAAATAGTCTAACTTCTAAATAGGGTTGGATGATCGATGCCATACGACCGCTGATCTTGTCCCTGTGGGTTAAAAGATTCGGTTGCCAGTTTCAGCTTGCTCAACTTTTGATACATAGTTCTTCTTTTATGACTAGGGTTGCCAAATAAGAAAACAACAGTTTAATAATTGTATTAGCAATCCTTCCTAGTAATAAAACTAAATTATTGTGAATAAGGGAACTGTTTTCTCAGAGAGTGGATACGAGAAATAGAAAGGGTTACGTTGGCATTCAATTTTAAAGGCATCTGGAAACTGACTATATACTTTTTAGATGGGCGTAGCAAGGAAATTCGAATGCTGCGGGAGGGTATAATCATGGCCGTCTATGTACCTACTAGGCCCGAACATTCTGTTTTTGACGTTACGAACGTGGGGCTATGTCGTAGAAGACAACGAGATATAGGGTTCATCGCTTGCTTTGGCCAAAAAAGATGTTTTAAACTTATAAATATATCGCAAAAATCGGGAAATTAGTATTCAACCAATTTTAGTCTTCTTCACTGGGAAAGAAATGGAAAAAATTGCATTCTTTTCTGTAAATCCTATCATATGGAGGAGATAAAAAAAATTGTAGAATGAACAAAATCTATGGTTCACCGCTTGCTTTCGGCAGAAAATTATAAATACATCAAAAAATGGTGAAATTAGTATTCAACTAATTTTAGTCTTGAATACTGGGAAAGAAACGAAAAAAAAATGCATTTGTTCTGTAAATCCCGCCATAAGGGGGAGATGAAAAAAAATATCGAAAGTTAAAGGTCTTATTACATTCTCAGCTCTAAGCATTTCCGTAGTAATTTCATCTACCCCTGGGGATTTATGTACGTTATGTTTAGAAAGTGCTAAAACAACTTCAGACTGTTTTATAGGGCCAACATTAAAGCCATCAATGCATCTATCATCATTACAAGCAATGGGTGTAGAACTAATAACAACATTGTTTAGAACATCACTGAAATGCTCAGCCCACCTAGTCATGACAGAATCCTCACCTTCTATAACCTTACCTTGTTTATCCTTCAATCCCTGTATACCTGTCCGTTTTCTACCACACAAAACATTAACTATCTGGTACAGCTCTCTGCTGTTGTGCTGTCTAACTGCTTCTCCGGCTTTGTCAGCCAAGCCATCAAGTCAGTCTAGCAACGCCACTCTACTAGTGGACCTGGCAGAATTCTTTCTGTCCTCTTTTAATATTAATCCACTCTGATAAAAGGTTCCAAGAAAAGTAACCTCGCTTTTGTATAATGCAAAACAGCTGGGCTCTTTATTTCAGTTCCACAGCATTGTTCGTTAAAGCAGACCCAAATCATGCTATAGCATTATTTTTATATTTAATTTATTGTTTGGTGTAATTAAAAAGTCGATAAAAATTTTATCAATGTTTCTAAGGAAAAACATCTTTACCATAAATTGATAATCATTATTTCTTTTTATTATAACGATTCTGATTTGGTTTGGGAATCTCAAACGGCTCGACGTTTATGTAGTAACAATATGTATAATAAAAAAAAAAAATCCCTTCAATCAGCTGCTTGCCACAGAGGTCTGACAGTAGCCTGTCAGTAGAAAATCTGAGTAGAAGGTCTGTGAATATGGCAGGACCTCAGCAGAAAATTAACACAGACTTCCATGCCTTACCCGGAATTCGAAACCAGGTCTCGTAGATCAGTAGCCAAGCGCGCTAACCATTGGGCCATGGGACGGCTTTTGATGTATACAAATGCTATAAATCCTGATACTGAAGGTTAAATTCCAAGGGATGCAAATGATGGAAAAAGCATTAGAGAATTAAATTATTGGTTGATAATATTTTACACCTCTCAAACAGCTGTTTATCACTGGTCTGATAAGAGGCTGTTGATTTAAGAAGTCAGATGACTTATTGTAAAGGCGAGATCTCAGCAGAAAGAAAATAGGCATACCTATAGGGTCTTGAATCCAGGTCCCATAAACTTGAAGCGAAGCGTGTAAACCACTTGATCACAAGGACGATGTCAAACTCAATAAATTTGACAAATGACAGTTATCAACGACACAGTTTTTGTTAATCATATTAAATCCTCTCTGGGCCTTATTCTTGAACTATCTTCTTTATCATTAGCTATTTATTATTTTAAACTTCTTTTTTGCAGACGACAATGTTGACATGCTGCGAGTCAATACTAACAAATATGCTGAATTCAGTGAAAATGACAGTGGTCATAAAAGTCGAAACTGGTAGTTCAGTTAAACTACTGATAAAATATAAGGAGGTTTCATCATTGCAATTGCCTTCAGTATGGGCCTTTTTGGATGTGAAATTCTCAGACTACAGGTACGTATTAAGAAGAGTCAGAGATTTTTCAAAAGCATTCATTATTAATATTTAACATCAAACAAAAAAAAATTGGAATATAATTACTTACAAAGAGAAAATTTACAGCAATCTGAAGTTTTCTCTTCAAACTCTATAAACGAATTAACTGCACTGAAATAAAAATAATTTCCCCAGTAGTATATTGGCGACAAGACTCAGGTGGAAAATATTTTTTGAAGGGCCTGAAGCTAACCTTATGAGGAACAATGCAAGAGGAAATAAAGTAAAAATTCGATAGCGGTATAATACCTTTTATTTAATATTCAAATTACCTTATCTAGAGTAAATAAATATATTTACTTTCTTTTGTTAAAGTTTATAATTAGATTCAAATAAAAAAATTTAATTAATTTACGCCAAAATTCTTTTTTTTAAATCTTCCAAATAATTTCAGTCATAGAGTTTAGGAGTCTGCGTATTCTATTATTGTGTATGTGTATGTATACTCTGAATACATGTCTGTTTAGAACTCGCAGATGTTTAGGAGATGACGAAACAGATCACCAGTTTTTGAAATGGCTAGGAAGGACAACTTAATATTTAAAATTCATAGCAAATATTTCCTGCCTTAAAATTAAGGGAGTATAAACGAAAATTATGTTTAAAAAAAATGATGTGCCAACTTTTGTGAGATAAAATTAAAAGAACGTGTATTAGTTTTACTATTATGGTTACTCCAGTAGCGTAATGCAAAGTGATTAATTGATAAAACTAATTTTAAAAAATCTGTTTTTCCATGATTTTACATTAAAAATCCCCACCTCTTCAAACTCATTATTTAGATTTGGGAAGCATGTGCCCCATCGCCCCATTAAACTGCCTTCCGTTATTTCCAGAAACGTTTAGAATTTTCAATTCAGCAGAATATAAAAAAATAATATTTTGAAAACGAAAATTTTAAAATCACAAGTACACGCAGCTTTGCAATGGATTTCAAAGTCTAAGTGAGTTCATATCCTTTCTTTGATTTATCACCCCGTTTTCCCAGTTCTGCCTCCAGTAGTGATTAAGATCGAACCCAGACAGCTACGGCGGATGGGAATGTGCATTGTCCGTGAACTCTTAATACCACTCCCCGAAAGACTGCTTTGATTGGACTCGCCTTTGTCTGTCTAGTCAATTTTTCTTAAAAGGAATGGTTCGCATTTAAAAAAAAATTAAATTCTCGCTTGAAAAAGCATTAAGGTGAAAAAGAAATCGTTAACAGAGCTACTACTAAAAAATGTCTTTCCGGCAAATAATTTCTTGCCGGTACGGCATACCACCGCGTACCGGCCTACTTTCACCACTAGTAAGCAAATCACGACTCTCATATTCACTAAGTAACCTGTCACGGTAAGCTTTTTAAACCTTAGCACAACACTTCTTAAGTTCAGTTGCAAGACGCTTTTAACAAGGTAATGGTCAGATCCAATTTCAGTTCCCCTATATAACATAGTATTCCTAACAGATTTGGTGTTAATTAATAACCATTTGGTGTTAATTAATATATAATCTATCATATTCTATGATCAGCCCATCTGGTGAAACCCATATTATTTATCTATGTCGCGGTGCTTATAATAAGTTGAGTTATTCTCTTCGTTAAAGACTTGAATGTTATCTGCTGTTATGCCCCCACTGAGGATGCCGATGAGGATAAGAAGGATAGGTTTTACGGACAACTTCAGGATATTCTGAATTCTGTCAAGAAAGGAGATATTACCCTTTTTCTAGGTGACTTCAATGCCAAAGTTGGTACTGACTCTTACCTTTGGGGAGGGATGATAGGCCCTTTTGGTATTGGTAGCTGCAATGGCAATGGGCAACGTCTCCTACAGGTAAGTAAACTCAATGGTTTCAGAATAACTAACACATATTACAAACACCGCGACATACAAAAATACACATGGGGTCACCTGATCAGCTGCATATGAATGATTACATATTAATTAACAGCAAATGGGCTAGTTCTGTTAGGAATTCCAGGTTATATAGGGGAGGTGAAATCGGATCTGACCCTTACGCTGCTAAAAGTGTCTTGCAACTTAAACTTCAAAAGTGTTGTGCTAGGGTTAAAAAATTTATCTTTAATACTGAAACTCTGAAAGACCCAGTTATAGCTAAAGCTTGCCATGATACGTTACTTAGTCATTATTGCAGTCATAGTTTGCTTACTACTGAAATTCAGGAAGAATGGGACCATTTTTAAACAGGCTTTTTCGGAAACTAACAGTATTCTTTTAGGAAAAAAGGAGCAAAGGGGGCAGAATTTTTTGAGTGATAAAGCACTTGAGCTTATTTCAGAAAGAAAGAACTGCAGGAATGTCCTTAATCAATACCCTACTAGTCCTAATAGAAAGCATTACAGAGAAATTAATAAACGTGTAAAGGATCAGTTAGCTACTGATAAGAATCTTTGGCTTGATGGCTTGGCTGACAAAGCCGAGGAAGCAGTTAGACAGCACAACAGCAGAGAGCTGTACCAGATAGTTAATGTTTTGTGTGGTAGAAAACAGACAGGTATACAGGGATTGAAGGATAAACAAGGTAAGGATTCTGTCATGGCTAGGTGGGCTGAGCATTTCAGTGATGTTCTAAACAATGTTATTAGTTCTACACCCATTGCTTGTAATGATGATAGATGCATTGATGGCTTTAATGTTGGCCCTATAAAACAGTCTGAAGTTGTTTTAGCAGTTTCTAAACATAACGTACATAAATCCCCAGGGGTAGATGAAATTACTACGGAAATGCTTAGAGCTGGGAATGTTTCGATTACCACTTGGATAATCGAAAACCAATTGCTAAAGACATGGTAAGGCTTTTAGCAATTGGTTTAGCATTACTTCTGGTGTTTGACAAGGGTGCATTTTATCTCCTTTTCTCTTTAGTTTGGTTATTGATTATGTCATGCGGAATTACCTGCAAGGGAAAATATTGGCCTTGGCTGCATGAGGATGATGATGATGACGATGATCCTAGAAGAGTATCACTGGCGTGTCTGCTGAGAAGCAGACATACGCCTTGGTGATGCTTATTATCTTCCCTTCCTGAAAAGAATAATTTAAAATTAGTTTTAACAATCTGACCTTTATCTGTCCATCTGGTCTCTTGCAATGTTGCTCTCTGTTGCATCTGGTCTTTGCGAGAATATCTAAACTATAATGGTGGAATTCTTGTGTGAGGACATCAAGAAAAAGAGCTCTGTGCAGAGTCCTCACATTCCAACTACTTATAGAGAGAAAATGGTTAGTGGGATGTTTAAAGAAACTATGTTTATTGGGAGACGGAATGCCGACATTGCCAACAGTCTCCTAATCGCAGACAAGGGGCAAAGACCCGTTCCTCCACCACTAAAGGCTGAAGTCTTCTGCACCGGAAGACTTCCTCCATTGTAGAAAATGACGCTGTCCATTGAAGCAAGAATTCAGGTGCCTGCGATGACCTCTGCTCAAGATTATCTACCAGCTGATAAAACATATCCTGTGAATCTATTCATTTGAGGCTGTCAACCCCCCTCCCCCAAAACAAAAGCAGAAAACACAGCGGCAGGTTTTCCCTCCACAGAAGCCCACCACTGCAGCAAATTCAGGATCGATAATCAAGCTGAGAGTCTTAATCCAGTTCAGTAATTTTATACGGTGAGCACCAGAACTCTGTGTGGTTGACCATGCCTCAGCAGGGTAGAAAAAAAAAGCGAAGTAGCCATAGTTCTGTAGATCAGTAAAAATAATTAAGAAAAAAAAAAATACCCCCTCAAGCAACTCTTTGCCACAGAGGTCTGACAGGAGCCTGCCAGTTTATATGCCATAGTAGAAGTCTGTGATGATGGCAAAACCTCAGCAGGAAAACAGCACCCATGCCTTACCCGGGGCTCGAAGCCAGGTCCCTTAGATCAGTAACCAAGCGCGCTAACCACTCGGCTACGAGACGTACGGATCAATAGGCCACAGTATTCTGGCAGCTCTCCGCTTCCATTCCCTTCCATTAGATAGTATCTCTTTTGAAAGGTACTAACGGCCTGCACCACGAGATGGCGGGGGTCGGATTAGGTGCTAGGCCTGGCGGTTCTATACATCATCACAGGGGATTGGTGCATTGCTCTCTTTCCAGTGACTACCTATCTACCATTTCTGTAAATGGTAGATAGGTAGACACTGGAAAGAGAAATTAAGAATTTGTATCGGAAATTAAAATCATGAGCTGAATTTGAATAATATGTAAAAGTTAATAAACGTATATCTCATATGTTAATTAAAAAAGTTTAAAATGTTAAGTAATAAATAATGGTTTTTCCATAATAATAATAATAATTGTTTCGTAGTATCTGTACAATTTTTTGGGCATCTCAGATCATATTTAATTTTCTTTGTTTATAAAGTTATATATGCCGAGCCTGATTTTGCTGCACTGGTGGGCTTCTGTGGAGGGAAAATCTTCCGCTGTGTTTTCTGTTTGGGTTGACAGCCCCCAGTGAATAGATTCACAGGATATGTTTATCAGCTGGTGGATAATCCTGAGCAGAGGTCATCGCAGGCAGACCTGAACTCTTTGCTTCTACTGGCATCGTCAAATTCTGCATTGGAGGAAATCTTCCAGTGTAGATGGCTTTAGTGGTGGGGAACGGGTCTTTTCCCCATGTCTGCGATAATATAAATAATTATAGAATAATAATAATAATAACATATAAATAATATAAATAGTATATAAAAATATTTTAATAATTACAATAATAATAATATAAATAATATAAATGAAGGTAATTGACTGGTGGAGAAAACAACGTAATAAAAGTTGCAAACATAAAAGTTGACACATTTCAGATATTTTTAACACATTTTAGATATTTTTTCAGATAGTATAACGATTTCAGATATTTTTATCAAATTCACAGAGTGGTACATCAGACCACGACAAAGAACATATGCAAGCATGAGATACATAAGAGTAGATGGCCATTAAAAATGCCCATGGACAAAAGAAAAGTCTTTCATTGGGGAACAGAAATGCATTGTTCCAATGGTCAATGGTAGAATGATGTTCCTTGACTGTCAGACATGTTGCACAACGATCATACATGTTGGTGACAAAATGACAGATGAGGTCGAAGGTAATAATCATTATTATTCCGTTTGCAACTCTAGGAAACTGTTGGAGGGGGAGGCTGCATCTCCCTTTCAGACATGCTCAACAGGATTAAGATCTCGAGATCTGTGTGTCCACTCGATCCTGTCGATATAATTGTAGACGATAATAATAATAATTAATAATAATAATAATAATAATAATTGTAGACGTCGAGATAATTGTCGACCACCCAAGCCCGATGAGATGGAGTGTATTATCATACAAATGTGAACAATGGCATCCTTGAATAGCCTTACATAGGGCTCAAGGATCTCTATATTTTTTTTATTTTTTAAAATTTAAAAGGACGGAAATAACCTGTAAGCTTTTGACTTGTGTTGGTTTCTCGTACACTATAAAACACACAAGGAATACGACACTTACAAAAAGACATTCCTGTTGGAATAGTAGTTAGGTACGCTAACCACTACTATACCTTTGAGCATGCACGGTGTCACGCTGCAACACAAGTGGCACATGTATGTCCAGCATTAGGCCTCCTCACACCAAAAGACCTCATCTATCTACAGGTGGTCTCATTCTCTGATGTTGCAGGGATAGTTTCGCATTCTGCGTTATCTCCAGATCATCACATATCTAGAATCTACAGTCAGACTGAAACATGATTGATCTGTGAAGAGCACATGGCCCCACTACTGATCAATCCTGTGTGATTCATCAAGGCCTCTTGTTTCTTGTTTTTCTCCAAGGAATTCACTAAGAGTTGTGATTTCACATATTCCAATTTCGATCCGGTGTCTTCACAAGGCCTTCGAGCTATTCTATGACAGGGGGTAGTCAAGCAAACCATCAGTCACCCAGCATACAGAACCCTATGAGAAAGTAGTCTGGATACATTTCTCCTTAACACCATCGTGTCTGAAGCACAGGCAAGCTTGACCAGGAGTTGTCTGTCTCTTATCTCCATATGACTTCTCACTGTTAAGGCCAGAAATCGGTCCTATTAGGATGTTGTAAATCTTGGTTGGCTTGAAACTGATCGTCGAATCACATTTCCGATTTCCTGATATTTTCACCATAGCCTTGAGACGATCACCAAAAGACATTATGCGCTACCAACGTTCTACCAACATCCTCCAATGGCTAGCCACCTCTCCAAATCTTACAAGTGACTCCAGGCATTTGTCTACATGTCCTGACCCACCTATTGCAAGGTAACGGGCTTTGGTGCTGAGTGGCTTATCTGTGCACTCTTTTATAGTGTGCCTTATATGAATGGCATTTAGCATGTGTCTGCGCAAGGATTGTTCACGGGGCATTGCTTTTTTTGCATGTTCTTCATTATGTTGAATGTAATTTTCTACCGAATTTCATTAAGTTCCAGCCAGTCTTTACATTGGCATTTTAGATTTTGGCCACCAGTGTATAAGTAAGGGTCTGGCATTGATCTGGTCATCTATGGCCACTTTTTTCTTTTTTTTTCAACCCTGCTGAGGAGTGGTCAACTTCACAGGGTCCTGGTGCTGACCATTTATACCTACTAGACTGGACTTGTTTATGGATTTGAGCTTGATTATTGATCCTGGACTTGCTGCACTGGTGGGCCTCTGTTGAGGGAGAATCTGCTGCTGTGTTTTCTGTTTGCTTCTGGGTTGCCAGCCCTAAGTAAACAGAGGCATGGGATACCTTATATCAGCTGGTGGATAATCCTAATCAGAGGCCATCGCAGGTACCTGAACCTTACTTAGCTAGTTGGGCAACGTCAAGCCTAAACTGGAGTAATGAGTCTCAGGCAGGCCATATGGCTCTTGAAAAAGTCCAATTGAAAAGGTGGTGCCTGAAGTTCCTACCAACATCGGGGACTTCAGCCTTTAGCGGAGGAGGTACAGGTCTTTGCCCCATGCTTGCGATCAGGGGGCTGTTTGATATTGTTGGCCCTACCAATCTCAATAAACCTAATTTCTTTAAAACTCCTACTAATCATTTTCTCTCTGCAGGAACGTGGAACGTGAGGACATTACATAGAGATTATTCTCTTGATGTCCTCATGCAGGAATTCCAGCGCCATAACCTAGATATTCTAGGTTTGCAAGAGACCAGATGGACAGGTAAAGGTGAGATACTTAAAAATAACTTTAAATTTCTCTTTACAGGGAGGGAGGATGGAAAGCATCACCAAGGCGTGAGTCTGCTGCTCAGCAGACATGCTAGTGATGCTCTTATAGGATATGAGTGCATTAATGAAAGGTTCCTTACAGCAAAATTTCAGACAAGCATTAAAGACTTTAATGTTATCTGCTGTTATGCCCCCACTGAGGATGCTGATGAGGATGAGAAGGATAGGTTTTACGGACAACTTCAGGATATTTTGAATTCTGTCAAGAAAGGAGATATTATCCTTGTTCTAGGTGACTTCAATGCCAAAGTTGGTACTGACTCTGATCTTTGGGAGGGGTGATAGGCCCTTTTTGGTCTTGGTAACTGCAATGGCAATGGGCAACGTCTCCTACAGGTAAGTAAACTCAATGGATTCAGAATAACTAACACTTATTACAAACACCGCGACATACATAAATACACATGGGTTTCACCTGATGGACTGCATAGGAATATGATTGAATATATATTAATTAACAGCAAATGGGCTAGTTCTGTTAGAAATACCAGGGCATATAGGGGAGCTGAAATTGTACCTGATCATTACCTTGTTAAAAGTGTCTTGCAACTTAAACTTAAAAAGTGTTGTGCTAGGGTTAAAAAATTTACCTTTAATACTGAAGCTCTGAAAGACCCAGTTATAGCTAAAGCTTACCATGATAGGTTACTTAGTCATTATGACAGTCATGGTTTGCTTAATACTGAAGTTGAGGATGAATGGGGCCATTTTAAACAGGTGTTTTGGAAACTAACAGTACTCTTTTAGGAAAAAAGGAGCAGAGGAGACAGAATTATTTAAGTGATAAGGCACTTGAGCTTATTTCAGAAAGAAGGAACTGCAGGAATATCCTTAATCAGTACCTTACTAGTCCTAATAGAAAGGATTACAGAGAGCTTAATAAACGTGTAAAGGATCAGTTAGCTACTGATAAGAATCTTTGGCTTGATGGTTTGGCTGACAAAGCTGAGGAAGCAGTTAGGCAGCACAACAGCAGAGAGCTGTACCAGATAGTTAATGTTTTATGTGGTAGAAAACGGACAGGTATACAAGGATTGCAGGATAAACATGGTAAGGTTATAGAAGGGGAGGATTCTGTCATGCCTAGGTGGGCTGATCATTTCAGTGATGTTCTAAACAATGTGGTTAGTTTTACTCCCATTGTTTGTAATGATGATAGATGCATTGGCGGCTTTAATGTTGGCCCTATAACACAATCTGAAGTTATTTTGGCTATTTCTAAACTTAAACTTCATAAATCCCCAGGGGTAGATGAAATTACTACAGAAATGCTCAGAGCTGGAAATGTTTCGGTCACCACTTGGATGACTGAAATTTTGAATAACTTTTATGATAAAGGCATGGTTCCTAAAGATTTTACCAGAGCTATTATTATCCCTATTTTCAAAAAAGGTGATCGCAGTTCTTGTGATAACTATAAGGGTATCAGCCTACTCTCTGTTCCAGGTAAAGTTCTTTCCATGATTGTGCTTAATAGAATTAAGAATCTGGTTGACAGGCAATTGCGTGATGAGCAATGTGGATTCAGAAGTGGTAGGGGTTGTGTGGATCAGATATTTTCACTTTGGCAGATTCTTGAGAAATGTTTAGAGATTCAGAAACCTTTGGTTGCTAGCTTTGTTTATTTCAAAAAGGCTTTCGACTCTGTTGATCGTCATAATTTGTGGTTGATTGTGATATCATATGGTTTACCAGACAAGTTAGTTAACATAATGAAAGCTCTCTATAATAACACTGAGTCGTGTGTGAGAGTTGGTAAAGCTTGTAGCAATTGGTTTAGCATTACGTCTGGTGTTGGACAAGGGTGCATTTTGTCTCCTTTTCTCTTTAGTTTGGTTGTTGATTATGTTATACGAAATTCACTTCAAGGGAAAGATTTTGGCCTTAAATGGGCTGGAGATACGAAAATTTCGGATTTAGATTATGCTGATGATTTAGCCCTTTTGGCAAATGATGTTGATGAGATGAACTCTTTCATTCGAGCTGTTGATGAGACTGGTAGTAGAGTAGGTTTGGTTATAAACAGAGAGAAAACTAAAGTGATGAAAATTGGTCAGGCAGGTTGTGATTCAGTTAATCTGAATGGTTGCAGTCTTGAGCAGGTGTCACAGTTTAATTACCTTGGGAGCTATGTAACTGATGGTGATGTGCGGCATGAGATTAACCCTTTCACGACCAAGGGAAACATTTTTCCAATTTTAAAATTGGTGATTGTCGTATTTAATTATAACCTTATCTGCATTTTTTATACAGAATGTCAAAATAGAACGTATGCCGAACGCAATTACGTAAACGGGAACGTTTAGAAAACAAAAACAGAACTGTCAGGACGCATAATATATGTACTATGTGCAATGTCCATCTTTGCCTCACTACCAAAAGAAATTGCTTCGCCGAATATCATAATTAGCACATCATTTTGTATAGTAATTTTATTTCATAATTTTGTATTATTTTGGTTAACATTTTGTTCTAATAAACCAATAAATAAAAGACATTACATAATAAGCCTAACTATAATTTGTGTTACCTTTATAGTCCATTGGGAAAAATATTTCCCATAAAATTCCAAAGAAACTACGCATTGTTATGTATTTTTCTTATGATTTTTATTTATTTTACGTCTAAACAAACTAAAATAAACAGTTACATACTAATATTTATTCTTTGAAACCTTATGGTCCTGAAAGGGTTAACAGACGAATAGGTATTGCTGCCGGGACTTTTAAGAATCCATGGAGATTGTGGAGAAATGGGCGTATACACCTAAAAACTAAAATTAGACTGTATAATAGTTTGGTTCTTTCTAGGGTTAGTTATGGTAGTGAAACTTGGACGCTGTGTAAACAAGATAACAGGAAAGTAGATGCTTTGATTCTAGATGCTTACGCAGTATCTTGGGTATTAGGTGGTTTAACTTTGTAACTAATGATGAGGTTAGGCAAAGGAGTCTGCAACCTCCTTTAAGCAGCATATTGTGCAGAGAGAGACTCCGCTGGTTTGGCCATGTTGCCCGTATGGATAATTATAGATTGGCGATTAGGGTTATGAACAGTGTGCCTAGAGGCCTCAGAAGGAGGGGGAGACCAAGGATGTGGTGGGCAGACATTGTCAAACAGGACCTTGTTAGAATTGGTGTGCAGTGGCCGGATGCAGCAAATGTAGCTCAGGACAGATATTCTTGGAGAATTAAACTGCACGGTCTGTTTGGACCTCCGTAGCCCATGGCTGCTTGATGATGATGATGATGATGATGATGATGATGCATCGTAGATTTCAAAAGGCATTTCCTTCTGTTGGTCGCCATAATTCATGGATGAGTGTGAGATTACAAAGCATTCCTGTTAATTTAGTTAAGATAATGATGGCTCTCTATAAAAAACTGATTCATGTATAGGAGCTGGTAAAGCTTACAGTGATTAGTTTAGCATTATTTAGTGGAGTCTGACAAGGCTACATTTTGTCACCCTTCCTTTTCAGTTTGATTATTGATTATATTATGGTGAAATTTAAGGGGGAAAACTAGGCCCTAGATGGTCTAGAGCAGTGGTTTACATCGGGGATGGTTTTCAAATTTGAGGGGGGGGGGGCTTTTTCTCGAGATTTTCGGTAGAATTAGAGGGAATAGACTCTCAGTCAGTCGGTAGCTCGCCAGGCTCGCAATCTGCAGTTCCCAGGTTCGAGTCCCAGCTGGGTCAGCGTTGAGATTTATCTCCGCAAAATTCCCCGTCCTGTCCACGGTCAGTAGGTGACACCGATGGGCTTGGAAGGGCCGCCGTCCGTCGGATGGGACGTTAAGCCGTGGCTCCGTGTGCGGGAGAGCCATACCCTGTGCACGTTAAAGAACACACTGGATGGCCTTGACGGGAAGCTACCATCTGTCTCCCAACAGCTGTTCCAGTGGGTCCCCTCCCCAACCTTCTCTGAGCCTTCGGGGGCCATGTGACCTGGCCATTTAGCACATCGTTTGCAAAAAAGTGTCGCTCAGAGGTAAAAAACCCACAACAACCCACTCCCAGATAACTATTAGAGTTGGGTATTTAAATACTCATAAATTTTTATACATGGTAGGTATTATTTCAACTTGTTCTGTACACTAAAAAAGTATTTTGAATTCCATGAAAGGGGTGTTAGAAACAGTAAAGAGGGTGTTAGGAAGAGTACAAAGGGGTCAAGAAGAGTAAAGGGAGCGTTAGAAAGAGTAAAGTGAGCGCTGAGCTCAATAAGGCAGCGAATTCAGGGTCTACAGATATGAAAATATATGACTTGAAAGATGCTCTTGATTTGTTTTTTTTTTTTTCGGAAAATCATGTTGACCAGATGAACTCTTTCATTAAAGCTATTGAAGGGACTGGTAATAGATAGCTTTGGTTACTATATAGCAATAAAACTAAAATGATTAAATTTGTCAGGTGGTTGTACTCCACATTTGTTTTTGGAACTGTCCTGCTCTGGAGAAAATTTCTCAGTTTAATAATCTCATGGGTTGTGTAAACTAGCAATGTGCAACATAAGATAAATAGAAAAATATCTGAAAATCTCTGGAGATTGTGGAAAAATAAGTAAAATTGAATTTCACAGGGAAAGAGAGGAGCAGAATTTAGAAAAACAAAGAAAGATGATGGAAGAAACCAAAAAATCTATATAGTAGCAATATATAGTACATTTTATTACTTATATTCTATATAGTACATTTTATTTACTGCTGATAAGATTGCCATGCATAGCGAATTGCTTGAATAAGGCGTGGAAGTATGTTTTTCACCACAAAAGCTTCGTTTTTGAAACCTAAATTTTTTAATGCTCTACGGTAATCAGTGTGAATGGGTCACATGGTTACATGTATAGTGTTTTTTTTACTTTGCTCGTTTTGTATTTATACAACTTTTTTTTATTAAATTCTGGTACATTTTAGAATTAGCAAAACAAAAAGTTCGTTAGCCTGTTCACTGCCGCCAATTCAACAGTTGAGTGGAGAAGTTTTGCATCTGAGTGCAAGCAAGTGGCAAGTTTTCGTAAATTTTTTTTGCGTGTTATTTTGCTTTAATCATTCAGTTTTTTTTTTCTGAACGTTAGACTGCATTCTCAACCGTCTTTCTGAGTTTTTTCTTATAGTTGTTTTAAAAATTGATTGTTTGTAAAAGGTGTCGAATTTTTCTACCAAGAGAACGAAGGTGAGTGAATGCACAAGGAAATATACCACATGACCCACGACCCACCGTTCACCCTCACCCGCTCCCCGCAGCTTTATGGCACGGGGTTTTGAAGGTAATTTAATTTGCAGTCAGTTGTCTAACGTAGGAAGTGTGTGTGTGGGGGGGGGGGAGGGGGGAATCCCCATCCATTTGAGCTCATATATAGGCTTTGAACACGAGATAATAGCTCTTGTGACGTTTGATCTTCAACTTCAGTCCCCAAGCTTTTATAAATAAATAAATAAATAAATAAATACCCCCTCAAGCAGCTGCTTGCCACAGAGGTCTGACAGGAGCCTGTCAGTTTACATGCCACAGTAGAAGATCTGAGAGGATGGCAGGATCTCAGCACAAAAACGACACACACATCCATGCCTAATCCGGGGCTCGAACCCAGGTCCCTTAGATCAGTAGCCAAGCGTGCTAACCACTCGGCCACGGGACGGCCAAGCTTTTATAAACGTTTCTAAATTTGTTCAGTTTCAAAAGATTTTTTTTTTTTTCTTAAATAACTTTTAAAATCACATTTGAGTTTTTTCCTGCTTAATAATTGGCAAAAGAATTAAATTTTGAATGCTGTAATCATCGATGTTTTATGAAAGATGAGGAAAATTTTGAATATCTCCACACTTTGGATTCTGACGTTAGTTCTCTAATATACGGCGCAGAAGAGGTTACTAACGATATATATGATAAGGCTGATCATCTTCCACAAATGGAAAATTATGAATGTGTTCTACGGCTTCTACAAGTATGAATACTCTGACAGCTTCTATGACGGGAATTAGAGTACAGTCTTCCAACATCAATCCTTATTCTTTGGACATCTGGAGTCAGAAACGTGCTAAAAGGGGGGTACTCCCCCGAAAATCCTATTATCTTATACTAATTCTCAAACTTGTCTACCTGCTTTGAAATTCAAAACAGTTGTCTTTGTATAATTTCATTTGTCCCATATTTTATGTCCAACACTAAAAACAGATTTAAAAAAGCTATAATAGGATATAATTTTAAACTTTCCTATTCGGTGTAATAGTTTAGCAATTGGGGAAACCTTACTTAAGTCTTATTCTCAGTCTCCCTCCCCGAAACTAAATCCTGGATACGTAACTGTCTGCAGTAATGACATAAATAAATTAACACCAGATAATTTCATTGGTCACCCAAATATTAGCAGCGATTTTGCTTCTTTTGTCTGCATCATACCTGGATCTAGAAAAAAATTTGGGGATAGCGGGGAGGTGGGACAAAAGACCGGATTTCCAGTTCGGTGCATTTCTCCATATGGGTACGCTGATAATGTAATCGAAACTTGGTCTGCTATTACTCCACATTTGAGTAGTTCTCTGCTTTTAAATAAACAAACTTATGATTTATTATGCAATGATGCCAAAATTATGAAAAAAGTTACACAATTTTTTTATTCTTATTTAATGAAAAATGCATGAAATATGAATAACTTTAATAATTTTTGCTTCTATTACCCTTACTAGCATTTTGAAGAGGGTGGGGAGACAGCATCATTAAATGGAGATTTCATCTTCTCCTAGATCAGGCTGTGGTCTCCGCTTAATGTATTGAGTACTTCTTTGATATTAGTCTAATGGAGAAAATTTTGTAAAGAAAACAATATATGACGATAAAATAAAAAGGTTCTGAAGCAGTATTCGGCATTCATCAGTGAGATCCTGTGAGAGAGCTGAAACATTTTTTGGTGTGATTATACTAATGAGTGTTATTAGGCAAACTGAATTAAATATGTATTTTTCGAAATATCCTGTCCTTGTTAAACCATTATTCTATCATGTTTTGTATAGAAATAGATATCCAGCATTGCTTTAATGTTTTCATTTTAATTCTGCTGAGGAAAATAGTAGGCATAGATACTTTGAATGAGAAATTTAAAACTGTTTACCAAACTGATAGAAACATATGTATAGATGAAAACTTAATGCTTTGGATAGGAAGAGTAGGGTTTCGTTTATACATTCCATCTAAGCGAGCTACATATGGAACTTTGTAATGTATTTATTAATATATACATTACAAAGACAACATACAGTATATTAATATTTGTATTAATTTAGCTATATTTAATGTCATTTTTAAAAGGAATTGAAAAATAATCCGTTGGAAACTAGATCGTACATACTCCAATCAAATTCACTGCAGCTATGGTAGTTACTTTCCAAATTTGCGGCCCCCCAAAAACATTCGCCAGCTGTAGGCTTAATGGTAGCACCGGCCTTGATTGCGTAAACTAAAGACACTGCTTCGTAAGTACACTGTTTCCTAAAATATCACATAAACGCTATATGTTCAAAATAAAGCATTAACTAGAGTAAAAATGCTAAATTCAAAATTCATAATCACATCATAAATATCATTTAAAATTTCATCTTTTAATTCGATAGTGTACTCTATATTAACGATGAGTATTTTTCGTAAAAAAAAAACATTTATGTAAAATTAATCTAAGCTCATCTGAATCAGTTTATTAAAACACGAAAAATGTTACATTAATGTTTATTATTATTGCTGAACTAAAATTTGAGATAAATATATATAAATAAAACTTTCAATGTAGGTTTTATGAATAACATCGCATTTATTTAGAATGTATCCTTATTTTTTTTTCCATACGTTTTTGGTTTCAAGTTGTAAGGTTTCGATTTATGCGTTAATTTTTCCAACCTATGTACAGCGTAAATCTAGGAATGAATGTAATCGTATTTTATTAAATGGCTTTGTGTACAAAAACTTTCTTGTGAATAGGCTGTTTTTTGGCCATATCCTAGTAAAGTTGCGAAATCCATTTTTCGGCAGGAGATCCCTTAATTCGAAAAAGAAGCCATATCTCATATGTCCCCACTCCCCTCAAAGACATTTTCTGGATCAGCACATGCCAGCCATAAATTTTAAATATGAATAACTGTTAGAATTTTAGCAGAAAACTGAGCGTGAGATAAATAAAATGATGATCAATCAAAAATAAATTAATTTAATTACAAAGGTAATTATATCACATATATAACAATTTCAACTAAACTCAAATTTGCCTTTCATTAATATGAAGTGAAACGATCTAAAGAATTTTAAACAGTTGCTAAGTCATCTACTGCATCTGGCCACTGCACACCAATTCTAACAAGGTCCTGTTTGACATTGTCTGCCCACCGCATCCTAGGTCTCCCCTTCTTTCTGAGGCCTTTAGGCACACTGTTCATAACCCTATTCGCCAATCTATAATTATTCATACGGGCAACATGGCCAAACCAACGGAGTCTCTCTCTGCACAATATGCTGCTTAAAGGAGGTTGCAAACTCCTTTGCCTAACCTCATCATTAGTTACAAAGTTGAACCACCTAATGCCCAAGATACTGCGTAAGCATCTGGAATCAAAGCATCTAGTTTCCTGTTATCTTGTTTACAAAGGGTCCAAGTTTCACTACCATAACTAACCCTAGAAAGAACCAAACTATTATACAGTCTAATTTTAGTCTTTAGGTGTATACGCCTATTTCTCCACACTCTCCATCTCACACTCTTTAATGTCCCGGCAGCAATCCCTATTCGTCTGTTAATCTCATGCCGCACATCACCATTATCTGTTACATACCTCCCAAGATAATTAAACTGTGACACCTGCTCAAGACTGCAACCATTCAGATTAACTGAATCACAGCCTGCCTGACCAATTTTCATCACTTTAGTTTTCTCTCTGTTTATAACCAAACCTACTCTACTACCAGTCTCATCAACAGCTCGAATGAAAGAGTTCATCTCATCAACATCATTTGCCAAAAGGGCTAAATCATCAGCATAATCTAAATCAGAAATTTTCGTATCTTCAGCCCATTTAAGGCCAAAATCTTTCCCTTGAAGTGAATTTCGCATAACATAATCAATAACCAAACTAAAGAGAAAAGGAGACAAAATGCACCCTTGTCGAACACCAGAAGTAATGCTAAACCAATTGCTACAAGCCTTACCAACTCTCACACACGACTCAGTGTTATTATACAGAGCTTTCATTATGTTAACTAACTTGTCTGGTAAACCATATGATATCACAATCAACCACAAATTATGACGATCAACAGAGTCGAAAACCTTTTTGGAATCAACAAAGCTAGCAACCAAAGGTTTCTGAAACTCTAAACATTTCTCAAGAATCTGCCCAAGTGAAAATATTTGATCCACACATCCCCTACCACTTCTGAATCCACATTGCTCATCACGCAATTGACTGTCAATCAAATTCTTAATTCTATTAAGCACAATCATGGAAAGAACTTTACCTGGAACAGAGAGTAGGCTGATACCCCTATAGTTATCACAAGAACTGCGATCACCTTTTTGGAAAATAGGGATAACAATAGCTCTGGTAAAATCCTTAGGAACCATGCCTTTATTATAAAAGATATTCAGAATTTCAGTCATCCAAGTGGTAACCGAAACATTTCCAGCTTTAAGCATTTCTGTAGTAATTTCATCTACCCCTGGGGATTTATGAAGTTTAAGTTTAGAAACAGCCAAAATAACTTCGGATTGTGTTATAGGGCCAACATTAAAGCCACCAATGCATCTATCATCATTGCAAACAATGGGAATAGAAATAACCGCATTGTTTAGAACATCACTGAAATGCTCAGCCCACCTAGCCATGACAGAATCCTCACCTTCTATAACCTTACCTTGTTTATCCTTCAATCCCTGTATACCTGTCCGTTTTCTACCACACAAAACATTAACTATCTGGTACAGCTCTCTGCTGTTGTGCTGTCTAACTGCTTCCTCGGCTCTGTCAGCCAAACCATCAAGCCAAAGATTCTTATCAGCAGCTAACTGATCTTTTACACGTTTATTTATAATAGCAGAGTTAATTAAATTAAAATTTAAATTGTTAGAAATTGATAGAAAAAAAAGTGAATGCTGATAATGTAATCGAAACTTGGTCTGCTGTTACTCTACATTTGTGTAGTTCTCTACTTTTAAATAAACAAACTTATGATTTATTATGCAATGATGCCAAAATTATGATAAAAGTTACACATAATTCTAATATGTCTTCTAGTGGCGATAATAGTTTGATTAATAACTACTTCAATAAGGAGTAATATTTTTCTAGCGTACAACATTTTATGGCATTCAGAAACTAGAATTGTAATTCAAGTTTTCATCAAATTTCATTAAAATCATTCATACAGTTTTTTGTTTATCATAATTTTTCTGAGTGTTTTCTTAATTTATGTAAACCAGTGTAATTAATCTATCATTTTTTTTATATTAATTTTCATTGTGAAATATTCTCAATTACACATGGTTACTGTTTTGTTATATATTAATGTTAATGATTAGTAAATGCGTGAATATATAAATAGTGATATGCATTTTTTTTATAAATTGCTATCAAATAATAAACTGCTTCTAACTTACATAACACAAAGTTTATAAATTTTGCATTTGGCAACCCCTATAGTTATCACAAGAACTGCGATCACCTTTTTTGAAAATAGGGATAATAATAGCTCTGGTAAAATCCTTAGGAACCATGCCTTTATCATAAAAGATATTCGAAATTTCAGTCATCCAAGTGGTAACCGAAATATTCCCAGCTCTAAGCATTTTCATAGTAATTTCATCTACCCCTGGGGATTTATGAAGTTTAAGTTTAGAAATAGCCAAATAACTTCAAATGCAAATAGAGACATTCGATCCAAGTGGCAGTCATAATATTAATTCGGCTCCCTTGGCCGAGTGGTTATCGCGCTTGGCTGCTGATCTAAGAGACCTGGGTTCGAGCCCCGGGTATGTGTCGTTTTTCTTCTGGGGTCCTGCCATCTCAGACCTATTGTGGCATATAAACTGACAAGCTCCTGTCAGACCTCTGTGGCAAGCAGCTGCTTGAGGGGGTATTTATTATATTATTTATTTATTTCATTCAGACAGCACGAGACAAAAGGCAAAGCCCTTTAAAGAACTGTAAAGGACAAATAAGACTCTGATAAAAGCTGCTGAACATCCATCTGTTTTAGCCAATTCCAAGAATAAGGGCAAAATAAAATCTAATCATATTATTATTATTTTTAATTGTAGGAGTGATCATAATTTATATAAATATGCAAACTGTAATTCGAAGCCAACTTTCAGAGTTAATAAGAAATGTATTAACTGGCGCCCTAACAGAAATCTAAATGTAACCCAGACTCATAATCAGAGAAGACTGAAAATATCTTCAGGTATGAAGGAGGATAGTTTAGAGAGAAATGTTAGTATGTCTCGGTCTAGATTGGAGGTTGTTGCCAAGCATGTAACAAAGTGCAATGATGTTTGGAGAGGGAGAGAGGTTTTTTTTTACTAAAGATATATTTCTAGTAAAGGTATTGCTGTGTGATTAAGTTGTTTGTTTGAATTGAATTTCCTATTGCCTTACTTCCTGTGATGTAGTTATGATTGTTTGCCATTGTTATTGTGTGCACTTTATTTAATATTACTACACCAAAAACCTTTGGTGCTGCATAATTGATATGAAGCACAGTGGGTTTGAAAGACTGTTTCAAGTGATTTTTTTTAGTTCCCACAATCGGACTCAGTACAAGAATTTCTGCTTGAAAAAGTGTCATTTTTTACTTTTATTAAGGAATCTCTTAAGAGTTGTCAGACTAAGTTCAGTCTAATCATCTCTTACATAAAGGGGCAGTTGTCAAGTTCGATACCTCCTTACCCAGTTTTACTCATGTATATAGGTATCCCAGCAATTCCTTAACTAGACACACAAGCGCTGATCTTGGAGACGCAGGTAATCGGCTTCCACTTCAAGGATCAATCCCGCTAAATGTCAAGCATTATGAGTGGGGCTGTTTGTGGCAATCAGAGAGGAATAAACCGTAGGCTGTTGAAAAGTTAAGTAATGTGTTTGAGCCCAGGAGGCTTCTGAGAGGCTGCAAGTGAAGAGAAGAGTCGAGGAGAACGGTGAGAGCTCCGAAGCAGAGAGGTCGGGAGTGAAGTCGTCGGTGTTCCAGTGTGTCAACGATGTTTTTTGGTCCGGATATCGAGGGACTCCGTTGGATTTCTCCCTTGGAAACTAAAGGGAGGTTTCGTATGGTTTATGCTTCCTCTACGGCTAGTAGAGTATAAGTAAATAGTCGTCCATATTGCCAGATCGCCCAGAATTCATACTGTATTATTGTTATTCCATAAATCGTTAACTCTTGCTCCCCTCTGCTCCATTATTGATAGCCAAATTGTTCAGGCATGCCGTGATTCAGTTGATTTGAGTAGTTCGACTCTTGAGCAGGTGTCAAAGTTTAATTATCTTGAGAGCTATGTAACAGATATTGATGATGTGTGGCATGAGATTAACAGACGAATATGGCTACCGGAACTTTTAAGAAACTATGGATAGTGTGGAGAAATAGGCGTATACACTTAAAGATTAAAATTAGACTATATAATAGTTTGTTTCTTTCTAGTGTTAGTTATGGTAGTGAAACATGGACGCTTTGAAAGCAAGATAACAGAAAACTCGATACTTTAATTCTAGACGCTTACGCAGTATCTTGGGCATTAGGTGGTTCAACTTTGTGAGTAATGATGAGGTTGGGCAAAAGAGTCGGCAACCTTCTCTGAGCAAGCTATTGAGCAGAGATATTGTGCCACTTCGTTAGTTTGGCCATGTTGCCAATATGGATAACTGCAGATTAGCGAATAGGGTTATGAACAGTGTGCCTAAAGGCCTCAGAAAGAGGGGGAGACATAGGATGCGGTGGGCAGAGAATGTCAAACAGGACCTTGTTAGAATTGGTGTGCAGTGGTTAGATGCAGCAGTTGTAGCTCAGGACAGATATGCTTGGAGAACTAAATTACACCGTCTGGTTGGACTTCCGTAGCCCATGGCTACAGGGGTCCAACCTCAACTTTACATATAGAAATAAAAAAATACCTATGTACATGAGTAAAACAGGGTAAGGAGGTATCGAACTTGACAACTGCCCCTTTATGTAAGAGATGATTAGACTGAACTTAGTCTGACAACTCTTAAGAGATTCCTTAATAAAAGTAAAAAATTACACTTTTTCAAGCAGAAATTCTTGTACTGAGTCCGATTGTGGGAACTAAAAAAAATCACTTGAAACAGTCTTTCAAACCCACTGTGCTTCATATCAATTATGCAGCACCAAAGATTTTTGGTGTAGTAATATTAAATAAAGTGCACACAATAACAATGACAAACAATCATAACTACATCACAGGAAGTAAGGCAATAGGAAATTCAATTCAAACAAACAACTTAATCACACAGCAATACCTTTACTAGAAATATATCTTTAGTAAAAAAAAACCTCTCTCCCTCTCCAAACATCATTGCACTTTGTTACATGCTTGGCAACAACCTCCAATCTAGACCGAGACATACTAACATTTCTCTCTAAACTATCCTCCTTCATACCTGAAGATATTTTCAGTCTTCTCTGATTATGAGTCTGGGTTACATTTAGATTTCTGTTAGGGCGCCAGTTAATACATTTCTTATTAACTCTGAAAGTTGGCTTCGAATTACAGTTTGCATATTTATATAAATTATGATCACTCCTACAATTAAAAATAATAATAATATGATTAGATTTTATTTTGCCCTTATTCTTGGAATTGGCTAAAACAGATGGATGTTCAGCAGCTTTTATCAGAGTCTTGTTTGTCCTTTACAGTTCTTTAAAGGGCTTTGCCTTTTGTCTCGTGCTGTCTGAATGAAATAAATAAATAATATAATAAATACCCCCTCAAGCAGCTGCTTGCCACAGAGGTCTGACAGGAGCTTGTCAGTTTATATGCCACAATAGAAAGTCTGAAAGGATGGCAGGACCCCAGCAGAAAAACGACACATACATCCATGCCTTACCCGGGGCTGAACCCAGGTCTTTTAGATCAGCAGCCAAGTGCGATAACCACTCGGCCAAGGGAGCCGAATTAATATTATGACTGCCACTTGGACTAAACATCTCTATTTGATGGGATATAGAAACTGTACTCATTTTAATGAGATGTTTCCCTCGCATAACCTTTACTCTGTGTTTTCTGCTGATAAATACACTGGGACACTACCATATTCAGGATTATTTATTCTCGGTAACTTATCACACTTCTTATTAAAAAAAAACTCTTTTACTCCTTCCAAATTTATTTCAGTATCTAGGTTATCTCTAGTAGAATTCAAATTATTTTACTCCTTATTGAAGTAGTTATTAATCAAACTATTATCGCCACTAGAAGACATATTAGAATTATGTGTAACTTTTATCATAATTTTGGCATCATTGCATAATAAATCATAAGTTTGTTTATTTAAAAGTAGAGAACTACACAAATGTAGAGTAACAGCAGACCAAGTTTCGATTACATTATCAGCATTCACTTTTTTTCTATCAATTTCTAACAATTTAAATTTTAATTTAATTAACTCTGCTACTATAATATTACCAAAAGCACTTTCAAGATTAATTTTTCCTCTGGGTTTTAGGTATTGCAAGAGAACTAAATTCGAATTAATTACACAAATTTGTGAACCAGTATCAATAATACCTGTAATCTTATCGTTACCATAAATTTACAGTGACCTCTTGAAACATTTCCATTCAAAATCTCTCATTTTCCCATTTTAATCTATCATTATCCATTTCTGTTAATCATAGCTTTTGCAGATTTTGCATCTCGAGCATTTTAATATGAAAACCCACATCTTGTTCTGATGACTTCCAGCTAAAATCCACCTGTCGGCGACCGAAGCATCCATGTTATTTTCAGAAATTATCGTATCGCCACTACACCCTGAATTTCAATCCTCTTCCACCCCTAAATTATTATTATCAAAAGTCTTAGACATAATATTAACTTTAGATTGCGAACGTGTTTCCATATAATTTAAAATAACTTAAAATTTTAAAATTTCCTAAAAGACTATACTGGCAGCACAAAATTTAAAAACCAAAATCACATTTACGCTTTTCTTTAGTAGGCACAATTTCTCAATTCATTTCAGATCCGTGGAAATCGATCCTCGTCAGACTGCGACACTTGTGATGAACTTATAGAGACAAGCAGTTCGAATCCTGGCCTGTCGGGCTGTGCCAGTTGTAAAGTTCTTTATGGCTGGGTGGTTGTTGGCTATCAATAATCGAGCAAAGGCGGAATAAAACATAACAATTTATTGAATAACAACAATAAGCTATGACTTCCAGGCTATCTGGCAATCTGGGCGACTATTTACTTATATTCTACTAGCGGTAGAGGACGCAGAAACCATACGATTATGCACGGATCTCCCCTTTCCGTTTCCAAGGGAAATATTCAATGGAGTCCCTTGATATCAGGACTCAAAATCTCGTCGGTGCACTCGAACACTGACGCCTTCACTCCCGACCTGTCTGCTTCGGAGCTCTCAGCGTTTTCTTCGTCTCTTCACTTGCAGCTTCTCACAAGCCCCCTGTGCTCAAAACCCATTAGCTTAACTTTTCAACAGCCTACGTTTATTTCGTCTCTGATTGCCACAGACAGTCCCAATCATCATGCTGATCCTCCTCCAACTTGACATTTAGCGGCATTGATCTTTGCAGATTACAGGAAACCGATTTTCTGCGTCTCCAAGATCGGCGTCTGTATGTCTAGTCAAGGAATTGCAGGGAGGGCCCTTACATTTACTTTGTGTTAATACATATTGAAATATAAAATACCTATATACATGAGTAAAAGGGGATAAGGAGGTGACGAACTTGATAGATACTTTTAACAAGGTAATGGTCAGATCCAAATTCAGCTACCATGAATGACCTGGTATTCCTAACAGAACTAGTCTATTTGCTGTTAATGCAAAATTCGATCACATTCTTATGGTAAAAGCCATGTGTATTTATGTGTGCCACGATGTTTGTAATAAATGTTAGTTATTCTCAAACTGTAAATGTCTGTAAATGGTAGCTAGGTAGTCACTGGAAGGAGAGCTATGCACCAATCCCCTGTGATGATGCATAGAACCGGCCAGGCCTAGCACCTAATGTCCGACCCCGCCTTCTCGTGGCGCAGACCGTTAGTACCTTTCAAAAGAGATACTCTCTTGTGGAAGTGAACGGAAGGGGAGGGCTACCAGATTAGTGTGGCCTACTGATCTGGACAACTATGGCTACTTTTCTTTTTTTTCTACCCTGCTGAGGAGTGGTCAACCACACAGGGTCCTGGTGCTGACCATATAAACCCACTGGACTGGACAGATATATGGCTCTGAGCTTGATTATGGATCCTGATTTTGCTGCACTGGTGGGCTTCTGTAGAGGGAAAATCTTCCGCTGTGTTTTCTGTTTGTTTGTGGGTTGACAGCCCCAAGTGAATAGATTCACAGGATATGTTTATCAGCTGGTGGATAATCCTGAGCAGAAGTCATCGCAGGCACCTGAACTCTTTGTTTCTATTGCCATCGTCAAATTCTACATTGGAAGAAGTCTTCCAGTGTAGATGGCTTCAGCCTTTAGTAGTGGGGGAACGGGTCTTTGCCCCATGTCTGCGATTAAGAGGCTGTTTGATATTGTCGGCATTCCCTCTCTAAATAAACATAGTTTCTTTAAACATCCCACTAACCATTTTCTCTCCATAGGTAGTTGGAATGTGAGGACTCTGCACAGAGCTTTTTCTTTTGATGTCCTCACACAAGAATTCCACCATTATAATTTAGATATTCTCGGCTTGCAAGAGACCAGATGGACAGATAAAGGTCAGATTCTTAAAAATAATCTTAACTTTCTCTTTTCAGGGAGGGACGACAATAAGCATCACCAAGGCGTGGGTCTGCTTCTCAGCAGACACGCTAGTGATGCTCTTCTAGGATATGAGTGCATTAATGAAAGGTTTCTTACAGCAAAATTTCAGACAAGCGTTAAAGACTTGAATGTTATCTGCTGTTATGCCCCCACTGAGGATGCCGATGAGGATGAGAAGGATAGGTTTTATGAACAACTTCAGGATATTTTGAATTCTGTCAAGAAAGGAGATATTTCCCTTTTCTTGGTGACTTCAATGCCAAAGTTGGTACTGACTCTAACCTTTGGGGAGGAGTAATAGGCCCTTTTGGTATTGGTAGCTGCAATGGCAATGGGCAACGGCTCCTACAGGTAAGTAAACTCAATGGATTCAGAATAACTAACACTTATTACAAACACCGCGACATACATAAGTACACATTTGCTTCACCTGATGGGCTGCATAAGAATATGATTGATTACATATTAATTAACAGCAAATGGGCTAGTTCTGTTAGGAATACCAGGGCATATAGGGGAGCTGAAATTCGATCTGACCATTACCTTGTTAAACGTGTGTTGCAACTTAAACTTAAAAAGTGTTGTGCTAGGGTTAAAAAATTTACTTTTAATACTGAAGCTCTGAAAGATCCAGTTATAGCCAAAGCTTACCATGATAGGTTACTTAGTCATTATGACAGTCATGGTTTGCTTACTACTGAAGTTGAGGAAGAATGGGATCATTTTAAACAGGCTTTTTCGGACACTAACAGTACTCTTTTAGGAAAAAAGGAGCAGAAGAGACAGAATTATCTGAGTGATAAGGCACCTGAGCTTATTTTGGAAAGAAAGAACTGCAGGAATGTCTTTAATCAATACCCTACTAGTCCTAATAGAAAGCATTACAGAGAACTTAATAAACGTGTAAAAGATCAGTTAGCTGCTGATAACAATCTTTGGTTTGATGGTTTGGCTGACAAAGCCGAGGAAGCAGTTAGACAGCACAACAGCAGAGAGCTGTACCAGATAGTTAATGTTTTGTGTGGTAGAAAACCGACAGGTATACAAGGATTGAAGGAACAACAAGGTAAGGTTATAGAAGGGGAGGATTCTGTCATGGCTAGGTGGGCTGAGCATTTCAGTGATGTTCTAAACAATGTTCTACTCCCATTGTTTGCAATGATGATAGATGCATTGGTGGCTTTAATGTTGGCCCTATAACACAATCTGAAGTTATTATTGCTGTTTCTAATCTTAAACTACATAAATCCCCAGGGGTAGATGAAATTACAACCGAAATGCTTAGAGCTACGAATGTTTCGGTTACCACTTGGATGACTGAAATTCTGAATATCTTTTATGATAAAGGCATGGGTTCCTAAGGATTTTACCAGAGCTATTGTTATCCCTATTTTCAAAAAAGGTGATCGCAGTTCTTGTGATAACTATAGGGGTATCAGCCTACTCTCTGTTCCAGGTAAAGTTCTTTCCATGATTGTACTTAATAGAATTAAAAATCTGGTTGACAGTCAATTGCGTGATGAGCAATGTGGATTCAGAAGTGGTAGGGGATGTGTGGATCAGATATTTTCACTTAGGCAGATTCTTGTGAAATGTTTAGAGTTTCAGAAACCTTTGGTTGCTAGCTTTGTTGATATCGAAAAGGCTTTCGACTCTGTTGATCGTCATAATTTGTGGTTGATTGTGTAATCATATGGTATACCTGACAAGTTAGTTAACATATTGAAAGTTCTCTATAATAACACTGAGTCGTGTGTGAGAGTTGGTACGTCTTGTAGCAATTGGTTTAGCATTACTTCTGGTGTTCGACAAGGGTGCATTTTGTCTCCTTTTCTCTTTAGCTTGGTTATTGATTATGTTATGCGAAATTCACTTCAAGGGAAAGATTTTGGCCTTAAATGTGCTGGAGATACGAAAATTTCTGATTTAGATTATGCTGATGATTTAGCTCTTTTGGCAAATGATGTTGATGAGATGAACTCTTTCATTCGAGCTGTTGATGAGACTGGTAGTAGAATAGGTTTGGTTATAAACAGAGAGAAAACTAAAGTGATGAAAATTGGTCAGGCAGGCTGTGATTCAGTTAATCTGAATGGTTGCAGTCTTGAGCAGGTGTCACAGTTTATCTTGGGAGCTATGTAACGGATAATGGTGATGTGCGGCATGAGATTAACAGACGAATAGGGATTGCTGCTGGGACTTTTAAGAATCTATGGAGAGTGTGGAGAAATAGGCGTATACACCTAAAGACTAAAATTAGACTGTATAATAGTTTGGTTCTTTCTAGGGTTAGTTATGGTAGTGAAACTTGGACACTTTGTAAACAAGATAACAGGAAACTAGATGCTTTTGATTCCAGATGCTTACGCAGTATCTTGGGCATTAGGTGGTTCAACTTTGTAACTAATGATGAGGTTAGGCAAAGGAGTTTGCAACTTCCTTTTAAGCAGCATATTGTGCAGAGAGAGAGACTCCGTTGGTTTGGTCATGTTGCCCGTATGAATAATTATAGATTGGCGAATAGGGTTATGAACAGTGTGCCTAAAGGACTCAGAAAGACCTAGGATGCGGTGGGCTGACAATGTCAAAGAGGACCTTGTTAGAATTGGTGTACAGTGGCCAGATGCAGTAGATGTAGCTCAGGATAGACTTGCTTGGAGAACTAAATTGCACGGTCGGGTTGGACCTCCGTAGCCCATGGCTGCTTGATGATGATGATGATGATGATGATGATGATGATGATGATGATGATGATGATGATGATGATGATGATGATGATGATGATGATGATGATGATGATTCTCAAACCATTAACTTCACTTAACTATAGGAGACGTTCGCCATTGTCATTGCAGCTACCAATACCAAAAGGGCCTATCACTTCTCCCCAAAGGTCAGAGTCAGTACTCACTTTAGCAGTGAAGTCACCTAGAACAAGTGTAATATTTTCTTTCTTGACAGAATTCAAAATATCCTGAAGTTGTCGATAAAACCTTTCCTTCTCATCATCATTGGCATCCTCAGTGGGGGGACACTATCAATCATAAAATAAAAAAAAAATAAATACCCCCTCAAGCAGCTGCTTGCCACAGAGGTCTGACAGGAGCCTGTCAGTTTATATGCCACAGTAGAAGGTCTGAGAGGATGGCAGGACCTCAGCAGAAAAATGACACAAACAGCCATGCCTTACCCGGGGCTCGAACCCAGGTCCCATAGATCAGTAGCCAAGCGCGCTAACCACTCGACCACGGGACGGCTCTATCAATCATGGAGCACCTCAATTGGGATGTCCTCAGCTGATGTTTCTGAACATCTTGCTGCCAAGCCTACCCTCTCGACTGGAACATAGAGTGGACATTTCCATCTTACACAGATGACATCTGCTTCTGAGTCGATTGCCAGGACCCCACCTATGCTCAGCTCAAGATGAAATGAGCTGTGGCCATGGTCGTTAAGTTCTTTGACAACCTTAGCCTCATTATTTCCAACGATAAGATCCATGTTTCCGTGGTTCTCGCGAAGAGATGCCTTCGGTCCACCTTCCCTGGCATCATGCTTGGATCTCACAACATTAAGGTCATCAAGCAGCAGAAATTCCTTGGTGTCGTCCTGGACAACAGACTGACTTGGGGACCTCACAACCAGCATCTTAAGACAGTCGCACTGTGCAGAGAAATATACTTTCCTTGCTGGTACCCACTGGGGAAGTTCTTGCAAAACCTTTCTGGTCTTTTAACAGCACTTCATCCCCTCCCATGTCAACTACAGTGGTCACCTTCTGAGCAATGCTTCTGCTTCACTGCTGGGTAAGTTAGCCACTGTCCACACTATAACTCTGCACCTCCATCTCACACTCTGCCCTAACACACCTAATGTCATCACAGAGGCTGATGACATGCTTTTCTGCCTGCACATGAAGAGAGATATATTGTGTCATTTCTCGAAGCTCCACTCCCTCCAATTTAACCACGAGATTCTCAGGAAGTTACAAGACAGGATGTGGTCTGTCTTGCAACTCGCCGTGTCTGCCACTGACTTCTATGACCGAGTCCTCCCTGCTGGCTCCACTGCTGGTGCGCTCTTTCTGGACCTTCCACCCTGGAGGAACAGTGATCTTATGATCAATGTCACTGTCTGTCATGTCCCTCTAATTGATTTATTTTCGTTTATTATTGTATTTTGATTGTATTTTTGTTGTTGTAAATATATGTCTGTAATAGCGTGTTTTTGGAGGTGTTGATGTGGGGATGTGACTCATCAGCTGTTGTTTGGGTCCGAGCTGACTGACTTGTGTATGCTCACAGGATGGAAAGAACTTTTATGACTTGCCTCGGGCACGAGTGCTAGCGTAGCAGACAAGTGTGGCAATTATGAAGAAGTCTGAGTATCACTGTCAAACTGGAAGGACATTTGAACACGCATCAAAGGATGCCGTTCGTGGTCAAAAACGAAACCCTTAAGGTGAGGGTTCGGTTCTGTATGAACCAAGATTCGGTTCTGTGTGAACAAGGATTCAATTCTGTGTAAACTGAAGTACGGTTCTGTGAGAAACAGGTTGTAGGCAAGAAATGAATATACTTTCGCCGAGTTTGCGGTCTGTAAAGATAATCAGTTAAGCGCACTTTCCACCTCATTGTATAAAGGTTTGCAGTAGCAAAGCAGCAAAGGCCCACGGTATCGAGCGCATCCCCAGCATTATATTGTATATAAATGTAAATAAACTGTGTCGTCCATATATTATTTTTGTGCTTGGATTGTTAGACACCTTTCGACACATCACTTAGCGCAGCAAGTCGGAGGCATATGTCGGTACTGGTGTAAAAACCCATGAAACTGTGATTTCACCTAAGTAAGGGTGAAAGTAATTAAGGGACTAGTTGATCTCCTCTGCTAAAGAGCGAAATTTATGTTATCTAGCCTAACATGACATTCGACGCAGTTCAGACCACAGCATACATAATTACACATGATGAACTGAGAAACTGCGTTTACCCCCCCCCTTCCCCACACCCACCACACTATCCCTTCTCTAGGTCAAAAGAGTGACTCAGATCCAGTGGCCATCAGTTTTCTCTCCACCTCCTATATCACTGCGCGATATGAGAGATTTACTGAGGTCTTCACTGGCAGATCTGTTGATCTGGAGAGCCAACTTTCTGCCTCTGCGTTTGCCATCCTTGATACTGATATTATCAAAGGCTTTTGTCTCTTGCATCTCACTTCTTCCACCAGTGCTGAGCTTCATGCTATCCTTGAGGCTGTAACGTTCATCCACAGCCTTGGAAGTGGCAACTTTGTCATCCTCTGCGACTACAAGTCAGCCTTTGCAAGCCCTCCAGAAGCTAGACAGCAATAGCTGCAACCCTTTCCTCATCCGGAAAATCATGGAAACATTCTCCAAGGTCACTTCTGCTGGAATCACGGTTCATTTCCAATGGATTCCCTCCCATGTAGGGATACCTAACAATGAACTTGCTGATCATAGGAACTAAGGAGGCACTTGAGAATCAGAGGTATGTCACTAATTTCCCTCTCTCTCTTAGTGACTGCAAGAGTTTTGTCCCACAACTGATGAGCCAGTATTGTTTTGGCCAGTGGCAGATGGACTCCAGTTGTTCTTTTTTCAAGTACTTGGTAGATCGTTCTCTCACTGATCCTGATCTCGGAGACCTTCGCAGATCTGAGAAGACCCTCCTTCATCGTCTCCGAGTTGGTGTCATCTACAGCACCACTAGAACTCTATGCTTCATACTCTCGGCAGAGCGTACAGTCCTAACTATGAGACATGCAGCACACCTGAGACATACTGCTCAACTGCTCCCGATACAATGTTGAAAGAGAAGCTTTGTTCTGGGAGCTTCATGCTATCGGAACCACCGACTATTCCATCACCTCCCTTCTTGGTAATTAGCAGAATATGAAGCTGCAGCGGACTCGCATGCGATTGGTCATTGATTTCTTTCAGAACATTGGCCTTTTCTGCAAGTATAGTATCCTTTATTCTTTAACGATATTAATATAGTTAACAGTTTTGAGAGATAGCTGAGGTTTATCTTCTGCCTCTGCTGTCTCATTCTCCTGTTGTGACTGGTGTAGAGAGCCCCTCATTGGAGGCTAATTTCACCATAAACGAATTATTGATTGAATTATGAGATTGAAGTCACCTAGAACAAGAGTAATATCTCCTTTCTTTACGGAATTCAAAACCTATCCTTCTCATCCTCATCAGCCTCCTCAGTGGAGGAATAACATCAAAGTAGTTTAAAGACAACCGGGCATACCCCCACTAGTGCTTTTCTCCTATGACGTCACCGGCCCCCAAGCGCAAGGCCACTTTGGACTTTGATCCCTATGTTGCAACTGCCCCGGACTTTGACCCCTATGTTGCAACTGTCATGGGATACGGCACCACCACATGGTCGTGTGATATGATTCATCTTATTAATATTCATATTTCATGTTTAACTCCCCCTTTATTTTAAGTTATTATTTAAAAAAAACCCGTGGCGCCATCTGGTGCCTATGTTGAGTACTATTTTTGGAAAAACCCACGATTTTAGTCGTAATTTTCCAAACACCTTGAAAAGCCCACAAGGTCACGGTCATGCACACAAGCGGTGTTGACATATTTCTTTCACAAGTGTTATCAGTTAGCGGATGTGTAAAGGTCAGAGTTCTGGCTGTTTTATAATGGGTGGAAAAGGTCTAGCATTTATTCTGAGCTACGTGTTATAATTGTCACCATGGATTTTGGTTTTTGGACGAGTGATGAGGATTCCGGCTTGAGAGCAACCCTCAACACTTCAGGATGCGTATCTGAGAGTTGTCAGGTCGACCTGTGGTTGTGCCACCTCCTCCACCACCACTGTCACCAACTGTTAGAATGTAGCTACGCCCTGGACCTAGTGGTCCTATGCTTCAAGCCGTTCTTATTGACGATGACACACCACCACCACCTACAAGACTACGACACCCTTTGGTTATGAAACCGCCTGTAACCTGGCCCCCTGGTATAGACCATAGCGTCATTCAGGCCCTGAGACGTAAACGTCAGAGACGTCTCTAGTCGTGCCTGTGTGAAGTCGCAAGTCTTTGCCTCCCACCATCAGTTTTCGAATTAGGGTGAGTTTCAGATTGGTTGTGAAATATGCATAATATCTGTATGGTTTTAGATCTCGATGGGTTTCGTGCAATGCGATCTCCCATGAATTTAAATACGGATCAAGGTACCGAATTCACCAACAGAGTATTCCAGAAATTCCTGAAAAAGAAAGATATTCGGTTCTTCGTCACCTACTCTGACAAAAAAGCAGCTTTGGTGAAGAGATAGAATCGCACTCTACGCGAGAGACTGGGGAGATATTATACACGCAATAACACCTACCAGTACTTGGAAGTGCTGCAATGTGTTGTACGAGGATACAATGCTGCAGTTCATAGTGCACACGATATGGCTCCCAAGGAAGTGACCTTACACAATGAGGACGCTCTACCACAATCCTACAGTGGGTTCGACTCTACCGCAATCCTACCGTAGTAAAAGAAAAACCGGCATTTAAAGTGGGGGACACGGTTTGACTAGCCAGTCTAAAAGTACCCTTCAAGAAGCCAGATACGCATTTGTGGACCGAAGAAATTTTTATAGTCAATTTTTTATCACAATGTCAGCCCCCTGTATACGTCATACGGGATTCTGAGGGAGAAGTGTTGAAGGGCACATTCTATAAATCGGAACTACAAATAGTGACCGAACCCGAACTTTACACTGTTGAGAAAATAATCGAGAGAAAAGGTCACAAGGCACTGGTCAAATTTCGCGTTATCCCAAACCTTCGTGGATTTCTAAAAAATGGATAGTTTCAGACCTGACCCTACCCTCCACGGCTAGTCAGAATATTTACCCAAACAATTCACAGAGTGATTTCACGGTTCATTTAACACAACCCCTAAGACTAAGGGGAAAATGGAAAGTGGGACTAGCAGAAGTTTACTTACCCGTGAGCTGGTACAATGTGGATGGTTCTAATGACACATTTCAATATTATGCTCCTGCTCCCTCTGAAGAATACTGGAAAATCAAGCTTAAACCAGGCAAAATAATTCGAATGCAACTGTTGTCTCTCCTCTCCACGCAACTCCCCAAAGAAATATTGGTGTCCTATAACAGTGGTTACTGGGTATTCAAACGAAGTTAGGGATATGTTTGATGTTCCCTAAAACGAATTTCGGCAGTGTTCTGTGTGTCGACGAGGGAGAAGTTGACAATACTTGCAATACTGCAACATTTGATATAGATGACGATTGTTATTTCTACGTGATTTCTCCAGGTAGATTCCACGAACGAAAGGTACCCCACGGACGATACGAAACTGCTGAATCATTATTCGATGCGATGAACCAGGTCATTCCCTACAAGTTGAGAAAAGCTTTCCGTTTTAGGCAACAGGCCGATCACACAATGTTGATGGATGCAGACAAACTACATTTCATTAAATTTCCTCATTCGAACCCTGGACTAGGAGACATGCTAGGAATCACTAAATTAGATTTTCTATTGAATAAAGCCACGGGTTTATAATAATATATATATCGATGGGTCTACACTGGAATAAAGTCCAGTGTAGACCCATCGATATGAACAGAGGAATGTACGGTATTTATTTGTATTCAGACCTGATTGCACCTCAGTTGTTAGGTGATATTCATGGTGAACTGTTGCGTGTTGTGAATCCTGCCGTCAGAACCAGTAATAACGAAGCCATCGTTGCTGTGTATCAACAACCTGATTACTACCCCCCGGCAAGAAACAGTTTCGAGAGTGTGAGAATCTTCCTTCGTACCGATACAGGAGAACCTCTGCATTTTAAATCGGTAAAGTTTTAGTCAAGTTACATTTCTGCCATGAGGGTTAAATTCGTCCCCCCTTTTGCAGACAACTATGTTAGCTACTACAAGAGCCAAACGGGACAGGGTGTGTTCAGGGGCTCTCGTTATCAGAGAGGTGATGGGCTCGGTAGCATCTTTGCCATTATTGGACGTTTCATCATCCCTCTCGTACGACCGGCGCTGTCCTCCCTATGTAAGAGTGGGCTACAGTTCGTTTCAGAGATGACCCAGGGGCAAAACTTCAAAACTGCCGCCAAAGCAGGACTGCGTGAAGCCAGTGTAGACGTTCCAGTTCCAAGTTGCAGGGTGGAAAAGGGATAAAACGCCGCCGTCATCATCCTAGTGTTCATAAAGTGAAGAGACTCTGTACTGTGAAGGACGTGTTTTCATCATGAGCATTCAGAAAATTCATGCTGATTCTGACGACTGTACCAATTCCGAACTGGACCTGTTTCTGGTTCCCCCGACTGTCTCTCAACTGGAAAGAGGCTGCTATGTCAATTATTTACCTGTGGCTTCGCTGGAAGGTAATGCACTACTTGAAGTCATCGTGAAGGGGACAGATGATTACATTGATCTATCCCGCTGTCACCTGCACCTCATCTTCAAAATTGTGAAATCCGACGGTGCACTCCCGTCGGAAGTGATCGCCCCCTGCAATCATTTCTTCCACGCCCTGTTCAATCAAGTAGATGTCTTCCTCAACGATCACCTAGTGAGTGCTTCTCACACACGGTACCCCTACAGGGCGTACCTGGAGACTCTATTGAATTACGGTACCGATGCCATGCGAAGTCAGCTCAGTACGTCACTCTGGTACCTCGACACCCCAGGTAAAATGGAACTGACCAGTCGGGAGAACGAGGGGTGGCATCAGCGCAAGGGGTACGTCAAGTCAACAAGTATCGAACTCATCTCGTGGATTCATGCTGACCTGTTCAACCAAGAACCTTACCTACTCAATCAGGTCGATCTGAAACTGCGTTTGTTAAGATCCAAACCCGAATTCTGTCTCGTGACAGGTGAAGTGGACCCCTCTTACAAAGTACAGATTCACGAAGCTGAATTTTTCGTGCGCAAAGTCAAACCCACTTTCGGTGTCATCCTTGCACATGCGTGTGTACTGGGCTCAGAGAGTGCCAAGTACCCCCTGCAATGAACGGATTTGCGTATGTTCTCCATCGCTGCAGGGCTGGCGAGTGTGAACCGTGACAATTCATTTCTGGGCCAACTTCCGGTACATCTGGTACTGGGCATGGTGGAAAGTACCAGTCTGAATGGATCGTACGAAAAAAAACCCTTCAACTTCCAACATTTTAGCTTAAACTACATCAGCCTTCACATTGACAGTGATCAGCAGTCCTACACCCCAGACTTTACGAATGGACGTTATCTCAGATGTTACCAAGGATTATTGGAAGCTGTGGACACATGGAAATCCGATAGTGGTGTTAACTTATCGCGAAAAGCCTATGGCGAGGGTTTTACACTGTTTGGATTCCAATTGACCCCCGAGCAACATGAATGTAATCAAGTGTTTTCTTTAATAAAGAGTGGTAGTGTGAGAGTTGAATTAAAGTTTGCCAAGCCACTACCCACATAAGTCACTGTGATCCTGTATGCAGAATACCAGAATCTGCTGGATATCCCACTGGATCGTAAAATCTTGTTTGACTACAGCTCATGAATACCTATTAGTTAGAATCCATCCTCTCGATGTTACCTACAAGTCTAGGTGTGTTCCCACGTGACAGACTACCACGCAGAATCGACCTGTCAGAAGCCTTGTTTATCTACAATACTGATCTGTCCTCCATGCCCGGAACCCGCTGGATAGCAGTTTACAAGAAAGGAATGCACATGGATCATTTTGACCCCTGGGGCCGAGTCCCCATGTCTCCATGCAAGAATACTACAGTCGGCTAGGCATACGTCACGTGTTACATCCCTCGATACCTCTGCAGGACCCCATGGGTGACACTTGCGGTGCTCACTGTCTGTATTTCTTGTTTAAAAGAGCGAGCGGTTCGACTCTTCCCACTGTACTGCATCGCGATTATACGTGACGAGTAGACTTTAACGACTGTATGGTGGTACGATGGCTCTCCGAACTCCTTCAAATATTTTAATTGCTGCTCCTTCACAGTGTTGAAAGACGACTTTCACTCTGAAACTCATCAAAGAAGCCGCTCAGGTGTTCGAACCCCACCCCCAACGTGTCGTTTACTGCTACTGGGAGTGGCAACCTGCCTTTGAACCCTTTAAGAAAACTGTGGAATTTTATGAAGGACTACCTGTAGAACTGGAATTCGACACCCTCAGACCTACGCTTCTGGTGCTGGACGACTTGATGGAACTGTCTGTGGCTAGCGAACGCATATCTGAATTGTTTATTCATAGTGGTCATCATAAAATTATCGCGATTGTCCTGATCTTGCAAAATCTGTTTTTAAAGGGAAGACATTCGAGGACTATATCACTCAATGCTCACTATATGTTTTTATTTCACAACTGTCTGGACACTGTGTTCACAAATAACGCATCTGACAAGACAAGTATTTCCACATCAATCCAAACTCCTGACCGATGTTTATAGACTAGCTATACAACCTCCCTGTGGCTATTTGTGCGTGGACCTTCATCCCAGAACGTTAGATACTGAAAGGCTCCGTGCCAAGATCCTCCCTTTTGAAGAACCTGAGATACTCTACATCCCAAATGAAAGTTAGATCTCAAGGCCCGTTCCTTCAGTGTTTACTAAAACTTGGGGGAAAGCAATGTGCAGCTCTGTTGAAGCACATCTCTGACCCTCAGATGTATGCTCTATGTGAAGTGTGTACTAATTTCTTAAAAGGGAATGTGCCTGTCTCCCATCGAGTATTAAAGAATTTACGAAGTCACAAGACTGTCATAAGAAATTTAATTTCCAAACGTGCATCTGTCTGTCACAAGAAACGTCTCCTGCAAAAGGGATCAGGATTTCTACCTCCTCTTCTTGCGGCGGCTTTACCACTGTTGGGGTCTCTATTTCGAAAATAATTTCAGTGAAGGCTGTTCAAAGGCGAAACATATGAAAAAAAGTGCATGATTTAGACATGGAGATGAACAAAATACTGAATCTGACGTTGATGATAAAACTGAAAAGTACTTGGCTGTATTGAAAAATTACCTGTTATTTAACCAACAATTGGACGAAGTAAAGGTCAGCATTCCCCATGAAGTAAAGGTCAACATTCCCAGACAGCCAATATCAGAGACTTTTGGTCACCCTCCAAAAGACATTAGCGACTTTGTTCCCGTCTGATGTAAGAAAAGGAAATATTTGAATGTGCTTCATATTGCAGATACAATTTCATATTGAAGATACGTTGGAGGGGGACTGGTCTAATACCATAAATACAGTCGTTATAGTTTGAAGACTTTTGTAAATAAACAATGTATTTCCAAGACTTGCGTACTTGAAGGCTTGTGTTAAAAATATATGATAAAAAACCGTGCATTAAAATTCTGCATTAAAAAACCAGGTATTAAAATATGTGATAAAAACAATGTATTAAAAATTTGTGATATCGAATAAAAGAAATTAAAAGTGATATACGTCTCTTGTTAATTCTTTTCAGTGAATTAGTTTTTACAGCACCGCTAGTACATACCCCTGCATACAGAGAGAGAGCGTGCTGACACTCAAATCTGGAAGTGCAATAAGTGGCGCTAGTGCATGCAGAGAGAGCGCAGAGGAGAACCAATGAAAACGCTGCTGCAACACGACTTAGGGAGCGTCACCTCATTGAGTTTCTGTAGCGTGGATGACGGAGATAATGCCGTCGCACTGTGATTGATGGGTAGACGGTCCCTAAGTCACACTGCGCTGCTGATAATACTCCAGATCACCTGTAAAAAACAAAGTTACCTCTTGCTTTTATCCCTCCCACATAGATATCGTTTAGTGTTGGGAAATAAAGAGATTGATTTTTTTTACAAACCTTTTTTATTAAACATATCAACAGTTACAATTATAAAACAGTGGTGATAATTCATATGACAATTTCAAATAAGATCCATTGCGGAAAAGCGGTATAAAACCACTACGGTAATATTTAACAGGTTTCAAAGACAATGATGTTCCTAATCAGTATAAAAAATACAGATTTCAAAAGCTGCTGACGACGCCGTGTGTTATAAGGGACATTACGGAAATATTTAGCAGCATAAAAAAAATTATAAGATACGCTACGGAAACATGAGATCCACTACGGATACTGAAATAATAATAAATTAAGGTCCACTAAGGACATTGAAAAAATAAGTTAAGGTTCACTAGGAACATTGAAAAATATGTGATAAAAAAAGAATCACTATGAAATAAAGCTCCGCTGTGTACAATGAAATAAAATTACTCGTCCATGAGCTGGATAAGGTTATCCAATCCCAGGTCATTATACCCGTAGGTACAGTAACAGTCGAACCTGAGCTGTGATAACGCTTATCAAGGTTGGCCTTAAACCTTTTTACCATGGGCTTATTCGTAAGTGACCCATCCACTTTATTACGAACCAGGTTGAAAGGGACATCGAAGATCTCGTTGGAGGGGGACTGGTCTAATACCATAGGTTTTAGAAGTTCAAAATGATACTTTTCACGGTTTTTCTTCGTGAGAGATATGCCTTTGGCACGCAGAATTTCGTCGCTGTTACTCAGATGGATGGCATAACTTTTAGCTCCAGCGCTGACATAATCTGTGATGTGAACATTGTTGCCATACTTTGTTGTGATTTCGTCGACGAGACCTCCGAGAAATGGGTTTTGTGCAGGGGTGTAGGTGTCAGTAGGAGACGTAGAATAAATCACCGAATACAGTGCATGAGCTCCTAATTTTGACAGAAGTTCGTACAGTTTAAGTCGGGCGTGACAATTGTCTGCCAAGATAATCCTCCTCATGTTGCCAGAATGTCAGAAATGAAGCTGAAAGCAGAAACTCGAAATAGTTCTGAGTGAATATGAAAATTCACGTAGAACGTCCCTATCCACTATGGGGGGGGGGGGGGGGGGGGGAAAGGAAGAGAATAATCATAGAGAGAGCATTATCACTCTGTATGCCTGGTGCACAAACCCTCCTTGGGCTATCTGCTGAAAATGCAGATCGTTTGCCAGTTCCAAACGTTTTATGAATTACATAGTCCTTCATGTAAAATGTCCTTATGTTGAAGGTCAGTCGGAAGATAAATGGAAAAGTCTGTCACCCAAAGTCCCAATAATTGTCCCTGAAAAGAAATCATTGAAGTTCTCTCCCGGCACCAAAGTTGACAGCTCTTAAGATACCGCACGTCCCGAGCTGGTAAATTTTCTTGGGGGTCCTAAAGCAGCAGATCCTCGAAAACATATGCATGAAATGTAAAACAAAAAACTGTGTAAGTATCCATTCTTGCGACATAAATACTGACATAAAAACAAAAACTCATATTCACATAATAAATTCACATTAAGGCTTATCATTCTGCTAAGCTCACTAATTCCAAAATAAACAAAAATACAAAATGTAGCGTCACATCAATCATCATAATAAGCGAACATACACGGGTACTGCGGCTATATAAATGACATATGCGTACTATGCAATGTTACGGTATTTACAACAGTTATGCATCCATGGCAAAATTCTCATGACTCAAGGAGAGCAATATATGTAGCAGTAAGCTCAACACACAAGCTATCGAAATAAAACTAGGCCGAACTAAACAGGACTTGGCAGCTTATCTTACTTGTTTAATTAACTAACTATATCACAGAAAAATGAAAGTCTTAGTAGCCACAGTCAAATATACTAAACTTCTCTAGTCTCCACAACAGTACATAATCCGATTTACTCCACCCTCGATTCCGCTCGAGAGCAGTTCCATTGGCGCCATAGTCAGCACAATGCAGCCATCACGTGACAGTCACGTTTGTTTACCCCGATTGCCCTGCAGTGGCTGCATGTCGTGTTGACAAACACCGATAAACAACTACTAACAAACTCAGGTGATTACATTGATATATATATGATATTATATATATATATAATATATATTATTATATTATTATTGTATATTATTATATTATATTATATTATATGATACTTCATATCAAAACACAGCCATTATTTCCTTACAAACCAAAACACTTAAATATTTCTTTGCTCTCAATCACAATAATATATGCCTAATAATTTGCTAATACACGCTTTACAAGTTCTTTTCGAGTTTACTTTCTGGGGTTGTAAACTGTTACAACTAAAATCTATTCCAACATAATTTTTGAACATTTACATCAAATGAACAAAAAAAATTACATAAACTGTGGAATTACAGTCGTTCAAAAAAATATGTGTGTGTACACGAAGGACCAATTTTTAACCTTTAACCACAACATTTAAGGAACTTGGTACTCTTATTGTTTCGTTTCTCATTTCTTCCCATTGTTGTGCTAAGACTGTTTGGAGGCGAGGTCTCCCTGAGTGCTCCTCACCCAAACAATCCTTTCAGTACGAGGGGATATCATTATTTTATTTACTGCTCTTCCCATCGTGACCGAAATGGCGTTACTGTTAATTGCGTGTGACTCATTTTCCGAATTATGACAGGGTACAGCTCCCTTGGGCTCAAGGGCATAGCAAAGCGGCCATGACTGGCCCCCTCTCTTCAACACTTGGTTCTTCAAATCCCACACAAAACCTGGAGCTCTCAACAAGTCATAACCAAATATAGATTTATATTTTTCACTGAATTTCATATCTATTACTACGAGAGGGTGTATAAATTTTGCTCCTATCACTTCGATTTCCAGTTCAAACTTGCCCAAGATGGGTAGATTTACTCCGCTGATCCCTTTCAATCTAACATTAACTGGCACCATTTTGTTGCGCAATTTCGGGTTTATTTTATTCAAAGCCCGCATGCAAACGAGAGAAACGGTTGCTCCTGTGTCCAATAAATTGCGCACCTTTTATACGCAATTTATAACAAATAACTAATCACAGGGGTGCACACATCATCATCATCATCAACTACAATATAGGAGGCTATTTTAGCATCTTTCTGAATTGTGGTGGTCCGAATCCTGCTCTTTCCCCGGACCTGGCCTTAAAATTTTAAAAGACCCCTTGATTAAAGCAACCTGGCTATATCTCGGTGGTAATTGTCACCTGGGATAAGGGCTGATCTTTTCCGTTTCCTCTGCCATTCCCTCAGACTGCCTCGTGAAGTGGAAACCTATCCTGATTGGGTGGCAGTACCTGCTGATTAGTACGCTGCCTTCGGTAAATGGCCTGATAGTCGCGAGCATAGTGACCCACTTGCCCGCAAGCTGTTGCAGCCAAGTGAAGAGAGGATGTCATAAATCTTGGAACAAGTGCAGCATTCGCTGACAGTTGAACTTCCCGTATCTTATCAGTCAATTTGCAGAGCTCTGCAGACATTTTTTCTGTCCTAATCTCATGATTGTGAGCTTGTTACTTAAATAATTCTAGCACTTCTTCCATAGGTTATGAAGATAATTCGGAAGAGTTGTTCCCACTAGCATAGAGTTAGGTTGAATAAACCGAATGGGCGTGGAATTTTCTGCCAAAACGCTGTTGCTCTCTTCCAAATTGGCTCTCTCGACTGTCTCACTAAACGTTTTTGGATCGTGAGAAAACACAAATCTCTTCAAGTTACGCAACAGTCGAGCGACAAATTTCGACAATCTGACCTGATCCTGTACTGCTCTAAACTCACTAGTGTCTCCCGATGTCCCCTTTAAATATCTATAAGCTAATGACCTAACTCTGACGGCATATTCCTTAACGCTCTCACCCCTTTCTTGCTTGCAATTGGCAAATCTCTGTAGCCTGACTGCTAGTGGCTCCTCACTATCAAACCTGCTGATAAACCTTCCTTTAAAAATCCCGTAGTCTCTCTCAAATCTCAGCTCTTGAGAATCGTTTCAAAAGTCCTCTGCTGCCCCTTTGAAATTGATTGATCTTGGCGATCAAAAGCATATGGGATTCCAGGAACCCGGCTAATTGGCCTACTTCCTCCAAGCGGAAGAAAAAATCGGAGGTGCTCCCTGACTAATCCCTGTGTAAACATTCATCATCATCATCATCATCATCATCATCAAGCAGCCATGGCCTACGGAGGTTCAACCAGACTGTAGAGTTTAATTCTCCAAGCATATCTGTCCTGAGTTACATCTGCTGCATCTGGCCACTGCACACCAATTTTAACAAGGTTCTGTTAGACATTGTCTGCGCATCGCATCTTAGGTCTCCCCCTCTTTCTGAGGCCTTTAGGCACACTGTTCATAACCCTATTCGCCAATATCCATAAGGGCAACATAGCCAAACCAGCGCAGTCTCTCTCTGCACAATATGCTGCTTAAAGGAGGTTGCAGACTCCTTTGCCTAACTTCATCATTAGTTACAAGTTAAAATACTTAATACCCAAGATACTGTGTAAGCATCTACAATCAAAAGTATCTAGTTTCCTGTTATCTTGTTTACACAGCGTCCAAGTGTCACTACCATAACTAACCCTAGAAAGAACCAAATTATTATACAGTCTAATTTTAGTCTTTAGGTGTATACGCCTATTTCGCCACAATCTCCATAGATTCTTAAAAGTCCCAGCTGCAATCCCTATTCGTCTGTTAATCTCATGCCGCATGTCACCAGTATCTGTTACATAGCTCCCAAGGTAATTAAACTGTGACACCTTCTCAAGACTGCAACCATTCAGATTAACTGAATCACAGCCTGCCTACCAATTTTCCTCACTTTAGTTTTGTCTCTGTTTGTAACCAAACCTACTCTACTACCAGTCTCATCAACAGCTCGAATGAAAGAGTTCATTTCATCAACATCATTTGCCAAAAGGGCTAAGTCATCAGCATAATCTAAATCAGAAATTTTCGTATCTCCAGCCCATTTAAGGCCAAAATCTTTCCCTTGAAGTGAATTTCGCATAACATAATCAATAACCAAACTAAAGAGAAAAGGAGACAAAATGCACCCTTGTCGAACACCAGAAGTAATGCTAAACCAATTGCTACAAGCCTTACCAACTCTCACACACGACTCAGTGTTATTATACAGAGCTTTCATTATGTTAACTAACTTGTCAGGTATACCATATGATATCACAATCAACCACAAATTATGACGATCAACAGAGTCGAAAGCCTTTTTGAAATCAACAAAGCTAGCAACCAAAGGTTTCTGAATCTCTAAACATTTCTCAAGAATCTGCCAAAGTGAAAATATCTGATCCACACATCCCCTACCACTTCTGAATCCACATTGCACATCACGCAATTGACTGTCAACCAGATTCTTAATTCTATTAAGCACAACCATGGAAACCTTTACCTGGAACAGAGAGTAGGCTGATACCCCTATAGTTATCACAAGAACTGCGATCACCTTTTTTGAAAATAAGGATAATAATAGCTCTGGTAAAATCCTTAGGAACCTTGCCTTTATCATAAAAGTTATTCAAAATTTCAGTCATCCAAGTGGTAACTGAAACATTCCCAGCTCTGAGCATTTCTGTAGTAATTTCATCTACCCCTGGGGATTTATGAAGTTTGAGTTTAGAAATAGCCAAAATAACTTCAGATTGTGTTATAGGGCCAACATTAAAGCCACCAGTGCATCTATCATCATTGCAAACAATGGGAGTGGAACTAACCACATTGTTTGGAACATCACTGAAATGCTCAGCCCACCTAGCCATGACAGAATCCTCCCCTTCTATAACTGATATTCATATAACCGATATTCTGTATATGATATTCTATAACCTTACCTTGTTTTATCCTTCAATCCCTGTATGCCTGTCCGTTTTCTACCACACAAAACATTAACTATCTGGTACAGCTCTCTGTTGTTGTGCTGTCTAACTGCTTCCTCGGCTTTGTCAGCCAAGCCATCAAGCCAAAGATTCTTATCAGCAGCTAACTGATCCTTTACACGTTTATTAAACTCTCTGTAATGCTTTCTATTACGATTAGTAGGGTATTGATTAAGGACATTCCTGCACTTTCTTCTTTCGGAAATGAACTCAAGTGCCTTATCACTCAAATAATTCCACTTCCTCTGCTCCTTTTTTCCTAAACTTCAGTAGTAAGCATACCATGACTGTCATAATGACTAAGTAACCTATCATGGTAAGCTTTAGCTATAACTGGGTCTTTCAGAGCTTCGGAATTAAATGCAAATTTTTAACATTAGTACAACAACTCTTTAAGTTACAAGACACTTTTTCCAAGGTAATGGTCAGATCTAATTTCAGCTCTCCTATATGCCCTGGTATTCCTAATACAACTGGCCCATTTGCTGTTAATTAATATATAATCAATCATATTCTTATGCAGCCCATCAGGTGAAACCCATGTGTATGTATGTCGCAGTGTTTGTAATAAGTGTTAGTTATTCTGAAACCAGTACCAAAAGGGCCTATTACTCCTCCCCAAAGGTCCGAGTCAGTACCAACTTTGCCATTGAAGTCACCTAGAATAAGGGTAATATATCCTTTCTTGACAGAATTAAAAATATCCTGAAGTTAACTGTAAAACCTATCCTTCTCGTCCTCATCGGCATCCTCAGTGGGGGCATAATACCAGATAATATTCAAGTCTTTAACGTTTGGCTGAAATTTTGCTGTAAGAAACCTTTGATTAATGCACTCATATCCTATAAGAGCATCACTAGCATGTCTGCTGAGAAGCAGGCCCACGCCTTGGTAATGCTTTCCATCCTCCCTCCCTGTAAAGAGAAATTTAAAGGAATTTTTAAGTATCTCACCTTTATCCGTCCATCTGGTCTCTTGCAAGCCTAGAATACCTAGGTTATAGCGCTGGAATTCCTGCGTGAGGACATCAAGAGAATAATCTCTATGTAATGACCTCACGTTCCACGTTCCTGCAGAGAGAAAATGATTGATAGGATATTTAAAGAAACTAGGTTTATTGACGATGCCTGCGACCCCCCTGATCGCAGGCATGGTGCAAAGACCTGTTCCACCTCATCTAAAGGCTGAAGTCACCGATGCTGGTAGGAACTTCAGGCACCACCTTTTCAAGTGGACTTTTTCAAGAGCCATATGGCCTTCCTGAGACACATTACTCCAGTTTAGGCTTGACGATGCCCAACTAGCTAAGTAAGGTTCAGGTACCTGCGATGGCCTCTGATTAGGATTATCCACTTGCTGATATAAGGTATCCCATGCCTCTGTTCACTTAGGGCTGGCAACCCAGAAGCAAACAGAAAACACAACAGCAGATTCTCCCTCAACAGAGGCCCATCAGTGCAGCAAGTCCAGGATCCATAATCAAGCTCAAATCCATAAACTAGTCCAGTCTAGTAGGTATAAATGGTCAGCACCAGAACTCTGTGAAGTTGGCCACTTCTCAGTAGGGTTGAAAAAAAAAAGTGACCATAGATGACCAGATCAGTAGGCCATACTGAACTGGCAGCCCTCCACTTCCGTTCCCTTCCAAAAGAGGATATCTCTTTTGAAAGGTACTAACGGCTGCACCACGAGAAGGCGAGGTCGGACCATTAGGTGTCAGACCTGGACAGTTCTGTGCATCATCACTGGGGATTGGTACACTACTCTCCTTTTACATTAACCTCTTTTGACATTAACTAATTTTAAAAATCCGAATTAAAGAGCGGCTGTCACGCCCGTCTGATTATCCGTCTCGATGGTTGGGGTCTCCATGACTAACTAAGGTGATCACTGTGCAAACTAACTTCTACCAGAAAAACTATCTACACACCAACTGAAAATTAAAATATTCGCGAATACTCTAATTATGTGTAGGGCACCGTAAATAATACCGACAGATATAAAAACACTAAAACGTTCAATACACTCTTATATACTATCACTCTGACAATATTTTTTTTTCACTAACTGAACTTTTCAACCAATATTTCACAAAACCTTCTGAGTATCTCGTAAACCTCTTAATATTTCAAAATACAATCTTAATATCTCATTAACTTCACAAACAAAACCTACTAAATGGCTACCTAACTTAACTCAAAATTCTCAACTTTAATTATACAGATAAAAATCACTAAACTCTGACACTACCAATTATCTGTGATACTCTTTTTTTAACAAAATTATGGCACTTTAATAGTGTAGCAAATTGAGAAAGTTGATATATCCAGGTGGGATCCGAACCCTACACCTGCTTAAAAAATTTACTTCACATATCCAAATTACTAATTCTATGGCTCACACACCTTGAAGGAAAACAAACTCTTTTCACCATTAATTAAAAATTGATTATCATATATAAGCAAATGACCATTTTTTTTCACAAGCCAATGAATTCACACACATTTGCAACACACCAACATGACATCATTTTCACCAGGCCAAAACCAGCCAAATGCCGTGACATTACTCACATCAAAAATACAAATTCCTGTAGACACATATTATACTCCAGGTTTGTTTTAACAAAACACAAATATCCTGGTCACTAGAGTACCAATGTTTTATGAGGAGGAGGTAAAAAAAACGAAATATATTATTAATATTTAATCCTCCTGTTCCGTATTTATTTTAGCCGTGATCGTTTTTATTATACCTTAGGTTAGTTTCCGAAAAAGCCTGTTTAAAAATGGTCCCATTCTTCCTCAACTTCAGTATTAAGCAAACCATGACTGTCATAATGACTAAGTAACCTATCATGGTAAGCTTTAGCTATAACTGGGTCTTTCAGAGCTTCAGTATTAAAGGTAAAATTTTTAACCCTAGCACAACACTTTTTAAGTTTAAGTTGCAAGACACTTTTAACAAGGTAATGGTCAGATCCAATTTCAGCTCCCCTATATGCCCTGGTATTTCTAACAGAACTAGCCCATTTGCTGTTAATTAATATATAATCAATCATATTCTTATGCAGCCCATCAGGTGAAACCCATGTGTATTTATGTATGTCGCGATGTTTGTAATATGTGTTAGTTATTCTGAAACCATTGAGTTTACTTACCTGTAGGAGACGTTGCCCATTGCTATTGCAGCTACCAATATCAAAAGGGCCTATTACTCCTCCCCAAAGGTCAGAGTCGGTACCAACTTTGGCATTGAAGTCACCAAGAACAAGGGTAATATCTCCTTTCTTGACAGAATTCAAAATATCCTGAAGTTGTCCGTAAAACCTATCCTTCTCATCCTCATCAGAATCCTCAGTGGGGGCATAACAGCAGATAACATTCAAGTGTTTAATGCTTGTCTGAAATTTTGCTGTAAGAAACTTTTCATTAATGCACTCATATCCTAGAAGAGCATCACTAGCATGTCTGCTGAGCAGCAGACCCACGCCTTGGTGATGCTTTCCATCCTCCCTCCCTGTAAAGAGAAATTTAAAGTTATTTTTAAGTATCTCACCTTTACCTGTCCGTCTGGTCTCTTGCAAGCCTAGAATATCTAGGTTATAGCCCTGGAATTCCTGCATGAGGACATCAAGAGAATAATCTCTATGTAATGTCCTCACGTTCCACGTTCCTGCAGAGAGAAAATGATTAGTAGGATTTTTAAAAAAATTAGGTTTATTGAGATTGGTAGGGCCAACAATATCAAACAGCCCCCTGATCGCAGGCATGGGGCAAAGACCTGTTCCTCCTCCCCTAAAGGCTGAAGTCACCGATGCTGGTAGGAACTTCAGGCACCACCTTTTCAAGTGGACTTTTTCAAGAGCCATATGGCCTGCCTGAGACACATTACTCCAGTTTAGGCTTGACGATGCCCAACTAGCATATAGCATACTAGTATTATATGCCGGCGCATAATATCCCATTGAGCTCATTCATTTACATATTTCGGACATTCAGTTGAAAAAAATATTACATCTTTGGATGAACGTAAATCATGTGACATTGATAACACACACTCCAAACAAATTAAGGCAAGCATGACTCAATTAACAGAATATCATGCTAAACTAATTAACTTAAGTGTTACTTCTGGAAATATCCCCTCCACCTTAAAAATTGCAATACTGAGACCTATCTATAAGAGTGGTATTAACAGTAATTATTTGTATTATAGGCCTATTGTTTTCTTGTTCACCGTAAACAAAATTTTAGAGAGGTACATCAATGACACTATCCGTAACTTTCTCTTAAAACACAACGTTATCTTTAACAGACAGTATGGCTTCTAGAAGGGAAAAGGTTCTCTCTAATCTCGACTCTCTAATTTAGAAGAATGGGCTAATATAGCCTTGAACTACGGAGAAGGGATTGCTGCTCTCTTTCTTGACTTTAGTATAGCATTCGACACATGGGATCAAAAACTATATTTAGTTTTTCCAAAACTTGAAGACTATGGAATTAGAGGACAGCTCTTATATGGTTTAAAAATTACCTAAATAATAGGACCAGTATAACCAAAATTGGAAATGCTTTAGTAGTAAAAGAAAATTAAATGTTGGAGTTCCACAAGGATATGTACTTGGACCCTTGTTGTTCCTCCTGTATATTAATGATATGACTAATTTAAATTTAAAAACTAAATTATTTCTTTATGCTGATGATACTGTTATTTTAAATTGCAATCGCGACGTGGACGCGGCTATAAGAGAATTACAAGATGACTATAATTGCTTGGTGAGATGGCTGAATTTTAATTTGATACTAGCTGAACGTACTCGGCGCTGCCCGGGTGTAACTTTTAATATGTATATTCTTATTTTCACTGCACTAAAGGTAAAATTTGTTAAGGCATATTTTCGTCCCCCCCTTCCGACGCCAACATTTTAGCCCAGACTTTCAAGAGGAAGATTTTTGCACGGTGTTGACTTTGGTTGTTCTTGATGTCAGCGAGCTCTCTCATAGCACGTGTCTTTGTTTCTGCGTAAACTATCGATATTTTTATTTCCGTTAACCCAGATTTTGCCGCTCTATGTCTTCCGTGAGATATTCGTCCGTGGTCCAAATTTCCTGCCCAGCGTCTCCCGTGTGCCCCAGCAATTGGTTTAAAAATCAGGTTCCCACTTGGCCCGTGGCTTCGTTTCGACACAATTTGTGACAGCTCGTGTGTCACTTTTAATCTTTGTATTCTGTTGTTTCCTGCACTAATGGTTGGTTTGTGAGCATGCCCCCGACATTTTATCACAGTTTGAACAACACGAAGAATTTTCCGCTGTTGCAAAGGTCATTGCTTACCTGGCGCGCTCTCTCAGAGCCCGTGGCAAACGATCGAGATATATATTTCGACAGATTTTGGCATTCTGTAATTCCCGATGTACTTCACTGAAAGGTCCCAAATTTCGTAGGCGGGTTCCCCCTCTCTACCATAACCATCGAGACTCAAGGCCGTTTCACTGGTGACGTCATACGTTCTGACGTCAGCATTCGTGTATCTAGCATCTTGACACCCCGTAGCTGCTTGTGTGTTTGTTGGCGGGATTTTCTAATGTTGTGTTATCTTCGAAGTGGCGCTTTATTTTTCTGTTATTAAGTTTTTACTTGTGAATCATAGTTTTGAAGAAATGCCTCATCCTTGTTCTGTTCCTGGCTGTAGAGGAAACTATGAAAGTTCAAGAAAAGTGCGCGTTTACAGTTTTCCCCAGGATGAAGAGTTGTGCAGAAAATGGCTTCTAGGAATAAGAAGAGAAAACTTCACAGTAACAAAATTTGGCAAGGTATGTCAATTTTTTTTGCCTTTTTATAATAGCAAGTATTTTTGTGATAGAATTTTGAGATTGCTGAAATCGTAGCAAAATTGCAATATTTGGCAAAAGTATATGAAATGGTTTGAATGATAATTGTGAAGAGTATATTGTGCCATACATTCATTTAACTTAACTGCTATATGTTTGGTCACAATTAATTGTTTGTTTATCTTTTTCTATTTGCATCGTGGTTGTTTTTTCTGAGGGAGGGTATTGAATATGAGATTTTTATATAGTTATGTGCAATATAGGTTTAAGAAATAGTGATCACAAAACAACATATTTATATATAGAGTACAGAGCATTAGTCATTCATTAATAGTTTGAATGACCTTGGGAAATATCAGGAATGAACTATGCATCTAGAGACATATCCCTTAACTTTTACTTGAAAGTGTCTCAGGTTTCTGCAAATCAGATTTTCACAGTTTCCTCAGAGTTTTAATATTTTAGTTAGTTTTAATCATTTTCAAGAGAACAGGTTATATACCATTCATTACTTAATGTTTGAATGCCGCAGTCGTCAGGTAAAATTTCTGCATCTATATAATAAAAGAAAGTGTCTGTCTCTGGCAGCCATAACTCATCGGGAAATCAACGTACACACTCCAAATTTTCAGAGAATGTCTCTAGTTGTGGTCCGGATTGCAGTGCCAAATTTCAGGTCGAAAGTCCAAAAGGTAGGCTTGCTAGAACCAAAACGTTTTACCATGTTATTACTACGGGAAACGAGAATCGCTATCAAATTTACTGTTGCCATTTTCTGCTCCCTAACTGTGAAAGTAAAGATTTAAAATGGCATTTAAATCCTCTGCTGCAGACATGGAGGTAGGAAGATACAGGAGGAGCCCTAAGCACTTGAAAATGATGCTTCCGCGACTACGCGGCAGCCATGTTGTTCTATTCAAAACATTGATCAGTAGTATAGGTGAGTAACGAAGTGTTGCGCTATAAAAATTTAATTTTTTTTGACATTTGTATTATGGCAGCCTGTTAAGCTTACGGCTGCATGAATCGCCCTTCAAAAAAAGATACCAGGAATTACCTTTCATCGTCATTTGTCATTTTTATAAAAGTTTAAATAATTATATAATGATACAAGCAACTTCGTGTTGAAATTACGCCGCTATGAAATTGGTTTTATTTCGAGTTACAAACTTCGATTCTTCACCAGATTTTTTTTTTATTTTCTTCGGATTGTACTCAGTGATAAATGTGAAGATGTACTTCTTATATTGATTGATTGATTGATTGATTTTACGTTACACTTATTTGAGAATTACTTCTGCAGGCTTTCTCAGTTAAAAAAATTTGTTGGCTGTAATTGAATATTAGTGTGTATTTTATTTAATGGATGATGAATTTACATACTTTTAAATAGAGGTAATTAAAATATCAAGGAGTTTCTTTTTTGTTTTATATTTTATTTTAGGTGGACGTATTAGATATTATTTTGTTTAAATGTTTCAGTGTTTAAATTCCTCTCTCTTCATGATTTAATAAGTTCACTGTAAGAAGGGAAAAGTAAATTACAGTAAAGTATTTTCATAAGGTGAGAACTATAATCTTTTTTTTTTTAAATTTGGATAGCATTGAAGGGTTTTGTTTAAATGCTCCCCTTTTTTTCTTGGATTGGAGTCTTATATTTTTGAAATTCTTTTTAGATTAATTTAATGTATCTGGTGTAAATTGTCATAGGTGAGGACAGCGATCATTAGTTAGGGTGAAAATTTTTCAAATTGTTTAAATAATTTTAGTTAAGAGAGGAGAGTGTAATGCTTTTCTCCTTTTCGTTAATTCTTCTGATAGGGTTCTAATTGTCCCTTTTAAGATGAATACTGAATTTATTTAATTCTGTATGGATTTCAAATAGAGAGAGTTTATTGCTTGTAGTTATTTTATTTTGACTTTGGTTGATGGGTAGATTAGGCGTACATGAAGATAGGTATGAGAGACTGAGGAGTCAGGCACTGAGATGTCGGGTTCAAGCCACTGTCTGGAACGTTGCCTTCTTTTTTTAAATGGGTATTATGTTCCCTTCACCCTGTGGATATATATATATTTTTTTATATTTTTTAAATTTTTTATTATTTTTGCTTAGTATAATTTTTAGTTGCTTTTTTTTTCATATAACTTTTCCAGATATTATTTTGAAATTATGCTTTGTGGCTGAGGAAGGATGTATTTCAATCCTTATGAGATTTTTTTTTGAGAGATTGTAATAATTGTGTATTTTGTATTGATTGTTAACTTTGGTTGAGGGAGGAGAATGAGCATGAGATGGGGGAGAGATGTGAAGCTGAGGGTACAAACATAGAGCTGGTGGGTTGGAGCCACCATCTGGGGCTTTTTTTGTATAAATATATATTTTTTCTAGTTCTTTCTTATTACTTCTTATACTATTGGCTTTATTTAGTTTTGTTAAGCAAATTTTTTTTATTTTTGTGGAATGAGAATTTTTTTAACGTAAAACAGCTATTTTCTGAATCTTACAAATGTGATTTTTTTTGCAGTTTAAATACTGCTATTTTATATAATGTTTAGTGTTTTATCCATAAAATGTTTTCTGCTATTATCAGTGCAGTATAAATAAACTTTCAAAATCTGGTAATTTTTTTTTATTGTCGTATTCAACGAAATACATAAATAGTTCTGCTATACAGTAATTCTGTATGGAAATATTCATTGCATTAAAAAAAGCAATATAAATTCCAAATAGCATAAATGGGCTTTCTCTTAGTGGTAAAAAAATAATCTTCCCGTATATAACGCACAGCAAAACTGAGTATAGCACGTTAAAAGTAGGCTTGATTGCAGCGGCAGACGGTTTGTTTTGAATGCAACAATATGGCTACCGCCCTGCTGCGTCAGCATCATTTTCCTTGGACAGGGAAAGCGCGTTAGGGCGTCTCCTGTCATTCATACCTCCGTGGCTGCAAATCTGATGCCGTTGCCAGATTCTCCACATTTCCAAAAGCATTATTTAGGCGTTCCATTGCAGCTAGGGACCTGATTTTATAACCAAAAATAGAGTCGGGCAGGGGAAACCAGTGTACGAAATTTGAGACCTTGCCGTGACGCACGTCGAGAATTGCAGAATGCCAAAATCTGACCAAATAAATATCTGGACCATTTGTCACGGGCTCTGAAAGCGCGCGCCGAGTCAGCAATGACCTTCCCAACAACGGGAAATTCTTCGTGTTCAAACTGTGATAAAATGCCGGAGAGGGAGATACTCAAAAAACTAACCTTTGTGCAGGAAACAACAGAATATGCAGATTAAAAGTGAGACACGAGCTGTCGCAATTTGTGTAGAAACGAAGCCACCGGCCAAGTGAGAATCTGATTTTTAAACCAATCACCGGGGCCACACTGTGGACGCTGTGCAGGAAATTTGGGGCGTGCGAATGAATATGACGGGAGCCATAGGGAGGTGAAATTTGTGGTAACGGAAATAAAATCTGATAGCTTACGCAGAAACTAAGACACGGGCTACGAGGAGTGCTCGCTGACGTCAACAACGATCCGGGCAAATTTCTTTCTGTTGAAAAACTTTGGTAAAGTGTCAGGGGGGGGGGGGATTACAAAATTTACCTTTAATGCAGTGAAAATAAGAATGTACAGTTTAAAAGTGACACCCGGGCAGCGCCAGGTACGTTCAGTTAGTAATGAATAAATAATAAACGCCTGTGTAACATAAATTATGTAGTGATTGATCATTTCACCTACAAATATATAGAGCATTACAGAATTGTTTATATACAGAAATCATAAAGTTGAAAAAGGCAAATTATTATTGCCCACGAAATGTTTTACTGGAATAGAAAGTTTCTAGTATTGGTGTTTCATTAAACAGATACCATTTATACTGTAGGAATGAACTAATGCATAATACAAATTCATCATTGTCTTATATTTGTAATTGAAGATATATATTAATAAATAAAAAATAAATAAATAAATAAATACCTCCTCAAGCAGCTGCTTGCCACAGAGGTCTGACAGGAGCCTGTCAGTTTATATGCCATAGTAGTAGGTCTGTGAGGATCACAGGACCTCAGCAGAAAAACAACACACACAACCATGCCTTACCCGGGCTCGAACCCAGGTCCCGTAGAATGCATCCAATATTTTTTGCAATTATTCTATTCACTTGAACAATATAATTCAAGTTTGCATCTCTCGAAACACAGAGAAACTTGATTTGTTGACATATTTGGACTTTTGACCATTTGCAGTAAGTTTTATTTTTCTTACTATTATTATAAATCATACATAACTGGAATAATACAGCAGTGTTGTAGATTAAGCTTAATTGATCAATAACAATCAGACAAAAAAATATTAACATATAAAGCACAACACACTTAATGGTGTTCATCTTTCTCTCTAGGTTTGTGAATTACACTTCAAAGAGAGTGATTTTCAAAGATGTTCAAGCGCGTTCTATGAGAAAACTGGTAAGACGGTTACTGTGCAATTGAAAGTCTCAGACTAATTCCTGGTAGCATTCCATCAAAACTCCAGCTCCTATAGTAAAAAATTTCTGTTGTTGTTAATTCTGAGCTTATGGTGAGAGCATACGAAAAAGATAATGAGCAATCCAAAGTTGGAAAATATACTTTTCGTCTAAAAGTCAGTCATATTAATGTTTTAAATGATTTTTTAAATTGTTTAATAAGGGTTAAAACTCCTAAAAGTAATATTAAACATAGTATTGATTTAATGTGTAATATTTTGAAAGTACTTCGCACATCTGATGAAAGTAATAACAATCATTTAAAATTCATTGAAGAACAGTTGATACTATTTGGGTTAAATAAGTGTGGTTCAAGGTGTTCATCAGATATGATGATTTTTGCATCACTTTTTTTAGCATGGCTCATGCATATAATTTTGTTGGAGATAGTGGAAACATTAGATTACCACATTCTAGTACAATTCGGTGCATTTGTCTTCGGTTTAATGTCAATCCTGCTGTAGAGAGTGTAGATTCAAATTTTTCATCATATGTCAGGCAAAAGTATTCTGTTTTGAGTGATACAGATAAAAAAGTGATTTTAATGCTTGATGAAATTCATCTCAAACAGTATTTGGATTTCAAATGTGGTAACCTTGTTGGTCTGTCATTTGACACACAAAACATGGCAACCAGTGCCCATGTATTTATAACTAGTTTGCTTTCCAACTATAAAGATGTAGTTCATATATTACCAGCCAAAACAATAAATGCTGATATTCTTTACAGTATTATTTAAAAAAAATTATCATTGGTTTGGAAGAAATTGGTTTTTTGTGATATGAGTCGTAGCTGACAATAATTCTATCAATCATAAGAGTATGTCATTATGCCAGCAGAACATTGCCCAAAGCATTACGCTTGCTTCACCAGCTTGTTTTCGTCCCACAGTGTATCCTGATGCCAACACTTCCCCAGGTAAACGACGCACACCTACCCGGCCGTCCACATGGTGCAAAAGGAAACGAGATTAATCGGACCAGACGACCTTCTTTCAATCATTCAAGGTCCAGTTTTGATGCTCTCGTGCCATTATAGGCACTTTCGACAGTGAACCGAGGTTAGCATGGCACTCGGAGCGGCTTGCGGCTACACAGCCCGATTTTCAGAAGGGTTCGATGTACTGTGTGCTGTGACCCATTACTCCAGTCACCAACATTCAAATTACCGGCGAGTTTTGCCACATTATCCCTTCTGTTAGCTCGCACCATGCGGGATAGCCTTTGCTCTCCTCTAGCATTGACGAGATTTTGTCGGCCCACACCCTGATGGTGGTTCGCGATTTTTCCCTCCTCGGACTACTTTTTGAAGGTACTAACCATGGCTGACCGAACACCCCACAAGCCTTGCAGTCTCGGAAATGCTCTGACCCAGTCGTCTGGCCATTACAATTTGGCCTTTGTCAAACTCACTTAGGTCCGCTGCATTTCCCATCTGAAGAATAAAAATAACACTGATTAACAGAGCTCAGTATGATTAACAGAGCTGCTATCCCGGCAGCAATCCCTATTCTTCTATTTATTTCATACCACATATCACCAGTATCTATTACATAGCTCCCAAGATAATTAAACTGAGACACTTGCTCAAGAGTACAGCCATTCAGAGCAACTGAAGCACTATCTTCTTGACCAATTTTCATCACTTTAGTTTTTTCTCTGTTTATCGCCAAACCTACTCTATAACCATTCTCACGATCAGCCCTAATGAAAGAATTTATCTCATCAACATCATTAGCCAACAGTTCCAAATCATCTGTATCATCTAAATCAGAAATTTTAAAATCTCTAGACCATTTAAGGCCAAAATCTTTCTCTTGCAAAGAATTTCGCATAACATAATCAATAACCAAATTAAAGAGAAAAGGCTAAAAGAACAATTGTTACAAGCCTTACCAACTCTCACACACGACTCAGTGTTATTATAGAAAGTTTTCATTATTTTAACTAACTTGTCTGGTATGCCATTGTTGTATATCCCAATCAACTACAAATCATGGTGATCAAGAGAGTCAAAAGCCTTTTTGAAATCAGAAAAGGTTTCTGAAACTCAGCATTTCTCAAGAATCTGCCTGAGTGAAAATATCTGATCTACATATCCCCTACTACTTCTGAATCCACATTGCCCATCACGGAATTACCCATCAACCACATTCGTAATTCTGTTAAGCACAATCATGCAAAGAACACAGAATAGAAAGTAGGCTAATACCCCTAGAGTTATCACAAGAACTGCGATTACATTTTTAAAAAATAGGGATAATATTAGTATAGTAATAGTGGGTAAAATCCTTAGAAACCATGCTTTTATCATAAAAGTTATTCAAAATTTCAGTCACCCATGAGGTAACCAAAATATTACCATCTCTAAGAATTTCAGTTGTAATTTAATCTACCCTCTGGAGATTTATGCCGTTCAAGTTTAAAAGTAGCCAAACTAACTTCACTGCATCTATCAGCATTGCAAACAATGGGGATAGAACAAATCACATTGTTCAGAACATCACTGAAATGCTCAGCTCAATTAGCCATGACAGAATCCTCACCTTCTATAACCTTACCTTGTTTATCTTTCAATCCCTGTATACCTGTCACTTTCTTCCCACACAAAGCATTGACTATCTTGTACAGCTCTTTGGTTGTGCTGTCTAACTGCTTCCTCGGCTTTGTCAGCCAATCCATCAAGCCAAAGATTCTTATCAGCAGCTAACTGATCCTTTACATGTTTGTTAATGCTCTCTGTAATGCTATTACGACTAGTAGGATATTGATTAAGGACATTCCTGCAGTTCTTTCTTTCTGAAATAACTCAAGTGCATTATCACTCAAATAATTTTGCCTCATTTGCTCCTTTTTGCCTAAAGAACTGTTTAAAACAGTCCGATTTTTCTTCAACCTCAGTTGTAAACAAACCATGACTGTCATAATGGGGGCGGGGGGGGGGGTCAGTCGGTAGCGCGCCAGGCTCGTAATCTGTAGTTCCCAGGTTCGAGTCCCAGCTGTGTCAGCGTTGAGATTTATCTCCGCAATAATTCCCCGCCCTGCCCACGGTCAGTAGGGGACACCGATGGGCTTGGAAAGGCCGCCGTCCGTCGGATGGGACGTTAAGCCGTGGCCCCGTGTGCAGGAGCCACCCTGTGCACATTAAAGAACATGCTGGATGGCCTTGACGGGAGGCTACCATCTGTCTCCCAACAGCTGTTCCAGTGGGTCCCCTCCCCCAACCTTCTCTGAGCCTTCGGGGTCCATGTGACCTGGCCATTTAGCCCATGGTGTGCAAAAAAGTGCCGCTCAGAGGTAAAACAACCCAACCCAACTGTCATAATGATTCAGTAATCTATCATGGTAAACTTTAACTCTAGCTGGGTCTTTCAGAGCTTCAGAATTAAAGGCAAATTTTTTAACATCAGCACAATATTTCTTTAAGTTGAAAGACACTTTTACCAAGGTAATGGTCAGATCCAATTTCATCTCCCCTTTATGACCTGGTATTCCTAACAGAACTATCCCATTTTCTGTTAATTAATGTATAATCAATCATATTCTTATGCAGCCCATCAGGTGAAACCCATGTGTACTTATGTATGTCGCGGTTTTTGTAATAAGTGTTAGTTATTCTGAAACCATTGAGTTTACTTATCTGTAGGAGACGTTGTTCATTGCCATTGCAGCTACCAATACCAAAAGGGCCTATCAACCCTCCCCAAAGGTCAGAGTCAGTACCAACTTTGGCATTGAAGTCACTTAGAACAAGGGAAATATCTCCTTTCTTGACAGAATTCAAAATATTCTGAAGTTGTTCGTAAAACGTTAGACACTATCTGGTCTAATGGTTAGCGTACCTGAAAACTGAGACCAGTGTTTGTATGAGAAACCAGGAGAAGCCTAATATAGCTTCTTGGTTATCTCCGTCCTGTGTACATGGAAATAACTTAAAAAAATCCTATCCTTCTCATCCTCATTGCCATCCTCAGTAGGGGCATAACAGAAAATAACCTTCAAGTGTAACTAATAATAATGCTTTGTCTGAAAATATAGCTGTAAGAAACCTTTCATTAATGCACTCATATCCTAGAGGAGCATCACTAGTGTGTCTGCTGAGAAGCAAACTTACGCCTTGGTGATGCTTTTTATCTTCCCTCCCAGATAAAGGAGTTGTAAGATTATTTTTAAGAATCAGATATCCGTCTGGTCTCTTGCAAGCCGAGAATATCTACATTACGTATAATGGTGGAATTCTTGTGTGAGGACATCAAGAGAATAAGCTTTCTGCAGAGTCCTCACATTTCAACTAGCTATGAAAAGAAAATGGTCAGTGGGATGTTTAAAGAAACTATGTTTATTGAGAGAGGGAATATAAACAATATTAAACAGTGCCCTAATCGCAGGCATGGGACAAAAAAAAACTCAGAAAGAGGGGGTGACCTAGGATGCGGTGAGCGGACAATGTCAAACAGGACGTTGTTAGAATTGGTGGGTAGTGACCACTTGAGACAGATATAGCTTGGAGAACTGAATTGAGCAGTCTGGTTGGACCTCCATAGCCAACGGCTGCTTGAGGAGGAGGATGGTATTTGGCCAAATTTATGAGGACGTTCTACCTGGATGCCTTTGGAATGGATGCTATGTGTTGGAACAATTTGGATTTAATTTAATTATGTTTGTTAGGTCAAAACAAAATTTAGGCATCACAAAATATCCTGATATACAAAGATTTATGTTCAGTTTTCAAGAGAAAACTATTTCTGTAGTCTGTTAGCACGTAAATTTTAAAATTACTCAGGGTATTTCAAATTTCAATACGAAAAACACCTGTATTACTGAATGCATTTCTTCTCATTCGCTTAAAAGTTTCTTACACCAAAGTTACGAAAGGTTTCTTTTTGACTGAAGAAGCAAATTTCACAATGTTTCTGACGTACATGAAGATCAGAGCTGATTCCTCCCTGATACGATGTTTCTTTGCATAATGTCATGAGCCATTATGTCAAGAGCCATTAACGAATGATTGATCTGACGATGCGAGTCAGCAATCTGTGCCGAACTTCGACCTGCATCGCGAACAACGTCCGATCGTCGTATCTTCATCGCCTTAGACGGATGGCTTACGTTACATCACGTACTTGGCCATGAAGGAACTCCACGTGGCACTAGTATCAACCCGCGCACGTGCTCTCCAACTATTTTGCCTTACCATTTTGCCATTCGTTCACGTGCTCTCATGCTCGAATTTGCTACAGATGATTATTTCGGAATGCCACCTACGATATTCAGCCTTTACGCTTGGAAAGATCTTTCTAGCAGACGATCCTCAGCATTTCTCACCAGGCCTAATAAGATGCTAATCTCGGCATCTGGCCAGTGATTGTTACGGAAACCTTGTGTCACTCTAGACTTTGTAACACCTTCAAAACCGTGGCAAATTTATTATCATGATGTACCAATAACGCTCAAAATAATAATAGCATTATTCAATTTTTGTATAATTTTATATTTACGATAAATGAATTATTTATTAATTGAATAGTTAGTCATTGTGGATTACATGCGATCACTATAAATTCATTCTTAATTTTAAAAACAATCACTCGATTGGGACCATTAAAACGTAACAAAGGAACTATTTACTCTCATGGTGCAGTCAAGATGCCATTTAATAAACATTAATTTCTGCTAATCTATAAAATATAATTCGACTTATAGTTTTCTATTTCTGCTTTATACTGACACAGATACCTGTTATAGTAGATGAACATTTTTAATTCTTGCCTCATAGATTTCAAATTCTCGTACATCAGCCATTCAACAAAGTATATATATGATTATAATCAATCGTTATAAAAGCATTAGTAAATCAAGTTTTAAAAAAATTATTTAAACTGTTGAAAGGTCTTAAGTCTACTTTTTAATACATCACATTATCTCATTCAGGAAATATTTTGTTTTCGTCCCACACTAATATTTAAATTTTATAAAGTCAAATTTATACAAGGCGATAATTTCTTCCAGTGGCACATCCATAAACTCTACAAGATATAACACCATAGCTCTCCCTTAGGTAGTCTCCCTACCTTCATCACCCCCTCTTAATGGATATCTTCATCATCCAGGTAACTCACTCGTTAGAACAACTGGAAGGAGATTCGCAGCAAGGGAACGCTGCGAAAGGCTCTGTCAGAGCCACCTAAATAGGGAGGTTCGTGCGAACTCATTCTTCAAATTTTACCAGTTCACCAAACACATTGCTCACACTACAGATAATTTCACTTGTACACTTATACACTTACATAAATTAAAGAAAAATGAGAAAAATCGCGATAATTTGCCAAAAAACTGTGCGATCCTCACCAAACTTTTCATGTAACCAGTAAAGAAATGCCGAGTGAGCATATCGTATGCAAATTAGTCTAGATTGCGTCAATTTGCGTAATCGGATAGCGGCATAAAAACGGGTGTTTTGAAGTGGATGGTTATTTTGTGTTGTAAATGTGAGTAAAGAAATTCGAAATAGCCATTTTGTAGGAATGACCGCGAGACATCATTTGCAAAATGAACTTTGCTGGATAGCTATTGGCCGGCTCGAAGTCGGTTGGCTGAATATCGGCCTTCTGTGGTCCATAGACTGTGGAATCAAGCTCGTGGCACGATGGCTGAATGTGAGTCCTTCTGTGGTCAATTTCTGTGGAATCAATTTCTTAGCACGGATTCCGCATCTCGGATGTTTAGCCGAGGAAGGTACAAGAACGATATCTGCGATTAACAGCAAGAAGGAGCAGGACGTCTACTCCCTCTCAGCTACGATCCTCTCTTGTAGCAGCCACTGGGAGGGTTGTATCAGCTTCTACTCTGTTTAGAAAGCTAGAAGGACAGCAATTTGTATACCCCTCACGTCACGTCACGCATGCTAACTGGACAGAGGAGCAATGGAGGTCCGTATTGGAATCTGAAAATTGGTTGATATGGAGAGAATGAGGTACTCGTTATCCGTCAAAGAGACAGTTACGGCGGAGGTAGAGTGTGTGTTTGGGGTGGCATTTACTTAGGTGGACACACAGACCTCTAGGTGTTGAAGAGTGGGAACCTCAATGGTCAAAGGTATAGAGATGACATCCTGGACCCTTATGTACGTCCTTACGCTGGTGCAATAGGTGAAACTTTCATCTTTCAAGACGATAACGAACGTCCACACAGAGATGATCAGTTAAGGATGATTCAGTTAAGCGTGTACAAACTTCAGGGAGGGGTAGGTTGCACAAAGACGAATCGGAATCATGTAGCAATGCAGGGTCGGTAACTGCATCAACATGTGCCAGTGTAGAGAGAGGACGTGAATGAAAGAGCAGCACGTAAGTGAACAAAATGCTTTTTATTAATCGCAAAGGTACATTTACGAAATGCACAGAGGTCACAGAAGATGTTCGAAGGTGCGACCACGAGCTGTAACACAGATCTGACATCGTCGGCGAATGGAATCACGTACATTCTCGAAGATTCCTGGCGTGTCTCGGACTTCCGAGGCAGTTACGTAGATGTGTGCGACAAGGGTCTCAGCACTTTCAGTGGGGGTGTCGAACAGTCCTTTGATGTAACCCCAGAAGAAGTAATCTAGGCATGATAGGTCCGGCGATCTTGCAGGCCAATGAACGGGACCACCACGCCCGATCCACTGTTGTCCAAATGTCACGATTAAATGTTGACGAACTTCATGACTGAAATGGGCGGGGGCCCCATCGTGCTGGAACCACATGCACGGTGCAGCGACTGAGGTACCTGTTGTTCATCCATAAGTTCTGGCAAGACGTCCTCCACAAATATCCTGTAACTCCTTCCGTCCAGACGAACAGGCATGAGATATGGTCCTATTAAGTGGTCCCCGACAATGCCGGATCAAACATTTACAGCAAAACGGTTTTGTGCTGCACGTGTTCGTGTACCATGGGGATTCTCCACCGCCCATACATGTGCGTTATGTGCATTGAAGCTACCTTCCCGTGTAAAGCAAGCCTCATCTGTGAACAGCACAGAAGCAGGAAATTGGGATTCTGCCGCACTCTTCTGCAGGTACCATTGCGCAAATGCAATGCGCTGTAGGTAATCCTCAGGCTTCAGTGTCTGGACGAGCTGCACATGATATGGATGCAATTGGTTATCGTGCATAATCCTCCATGTGGTGGATTGGGAAAGACCGACCTGGTGGGCGATTGCTCGAGTACTGGCACTTGGAGTGTCTTCTGTATGACATATCACATTCTCCTCCATGTCAGGGGTCCGTGCCCATCATTCCCTACTCCTGGCAGGTCTCTGGAAGGAACCAGCCAGGAGTAGGTCTCTGCCAGGACTGTCACATAACCTCAGCCAGGACTGTCACATAACCTCTGATGCAGCCGTGCAAACATCTGGTGGTTGGGAATACGCATCATCGGGTACTGTTCCTGGTACACGCGCACAGTGGCTCGCGCGTTGCAGTCCGCAGCCCCGTATGCGAGATGCATATCGGCCAACTCCGAGTTTGTGTAATCGGCCATCCTACTACCTCTGCGGGCGGTTCGCGAATGACGGTTACGTGCGAGAACGTTGCGCAGTCCCACCGCCGTACAATGCCATCTATCGCGTGATGATGCCGTTACCGACCCTGCATTGCTATATGATTCCGCTTCGTCTTTGTGCAACCTACCCCTCCCAGAAGTTTGCACACGCTTAACTGAATCACCCTGTATAATTAGTAGAATTGTAGCATCATCAGCAACTTAGATTGAATGACATTGCAAAACTTGAATTAAGTAAAAATAAAGTACTACAAGCAATATGTATCAACTATTGAACATTTTATTAACATTGAATAGATAGAATTAGCATCTAAAATTTTTTCATATTTTTAGAGAAAGGTCAAGCTGTTCCAAATGATTAAGTATACTCCAAATGTGCAAATCAAATTGAAGAATTAAAAAAATATCTAGATGTCATTTACATAAAGGTTGATGAAGTGGCAAAAATAAACTACACCAGTAGGTTCTTAATAGGATTCCTTCCCAAAGGCAAGTCGATAAAACAACTTTAAATTTGTATGGTGTCAAAAAATATACAGAACAGAATGTTTTGGTATTTTGTAAAGAGCATATACTTAACATGCCTGGAAATATATTAAATAAAAACATTATTCTAATCTTGACCTTCTGCAGATTTTTTTTAAACCTTAAGTCATTAACTATTACGCATATCTTAACTGCCATATCTGGTGAAGATACTTTTAAATGCTAAGAGCAACAGGGTATATTTCCTTTTAAACATATATCCTTACACTAAATTTTAATATTACTTGAACTCACTATCAATGTAAAACTAATTATTAACAAAGAACTTGGAAGAATAAAATATGTATCAGAACCTGTACAAGGTTTCTAATAACATAATCAATCATCTCCCTCCAAGCAGAAACTGACATCCACAATAATAAAGAAAACCTTATTGATCTGTTGACCAGGCTAGTTTATAGTTATATCAAACACCCATTGGCAATCACTTTTAAAAATTAAATGCCACATAATTTGCATATAAATTAAAGAAAATCAAGGAATAAATTAACTTCCTAAATCTCCCATGGCGTTTACAAAAACCAAAGATTGACACTTAAGTTTTCTACTAATAATGTTTTCAATTTAAAGTAATGAAGGAAAAATAATGTTCAGAAAATTCTATTTACAGTTTAATGAAAGTTTCAGTTGATCGTTTCATCCAGAAACTGGTGGTATATGTTCCTACAGAAAATTATAAATTTCAGACCCACGCTAAGTACATATATAAGAGAAGCAGTGAAATGGATTGGAAAGAAAATCATTTGCTGTCACATACTGTATCCAGTACTGAATAGCTGTCCAAACAAAAGCATCCATTCCAAGTATTTGATATATTGATAAAAAAAAATTTAAAGACAACCAAAAATATAATACGAGTATAGTGGAAATTGAAAATGTTGTGGAATTGGCAAAAGGCCACTCAAAAGTAACACACTAAAAATAAAATTAAGAAAAAACCCACTAAGAGATGCAGTAGAGATTCCCTTTGATCATAGATTTAGCCACAAAAGACATGTTAAATCAATAAAATAAAAAGGAAATAAATCTAGTAGACCCAACAATAATAAAAACACTAGTCTGAGGACCGACATCTGGTTACTTAAAAGAAAACTGCCAAATCATTGTGATTCATGTAATGTTGTGAAATAAATGTGAAGTACAAAGCAATGAACTATTTACTGAAATAAAAAAAAATTAAAACTCATCACATACTAACCATAAAACATTTAAAAATAATAATTTAATCATTAAACATTTAAAAGAAACAAAGTTGTTCAATCATTTATGGAAAAAAAAGAAAATCATGATCACTAGACATAAAATAGTTTTGCCTTCTTTCTACATTTTACAAATGCTCAAAATGCTAAACCTTTTTCTCAGATCCCTTATGCACTGCAATCGAAGTTTCTAGACAGTAGCATAATATAAATAAAGGAATTGAAAACAACTATTGCAGCTTACATGCAATAAAATTTCCAATATAATATTGCAAAATGTTTGACAATAAAGTTAACCAGTTTTCATGTGTAAAAACAATGGTGGAAACACAATAGCACACCATTCCAAAGCGTGTTAGTATGTTTTCCACCATTGTACTTATTGGGGTACAATTATTTAAAAGTGGGTCTATGATGTGGAGACTTTTCCATCAGAGTGTATCATTACTTTCCAAAAGGCTACATGCTAGCTGATGAAAATGACAACCAGCTATCTTTACCTCCCTCCAAACTTGATATTTCTTAACTTTCTTTTTAACATTGGATACTTTAAGATACTTATAGACTAGCCAAGTGCACGACCAGATATTAAAGATGAATGAAGATAAATAAAGTTGATTAAATAAAGAAATTATTAAACAGTTTAAAAGAAATTATCTGCATTGGATGAAATTAAAACATTGAATTCAGGACTCAATAAAAATATTTATTGAAAAATATCTACCACTGATATCAAATTTGTAACATGATTGAGACTACCAAACATATTTTTTTGAATTATATGAAATCTCATAAGAGTAATTTTTAGGTGTGAAATTAGACAATTAGCATTTTGACTTCAACACAACTTCAAACTGTATAAAAATCTGAATATAATTTTCTCAAAATGAAAGTAACCTACAACAAATTAATCCACTTACCTCATTGCTTTACTAACATTTCATCACTATCAAGCTGCTTAAGTATCATGATGACAATGAGTAGAGTGGAAAAATTACGTCGAGCCAGGTGAGATCCAAACACAATCAGCAGAAGTAGGGTACCAGTATTTTAAAAGGAGGACAAAGGAGGCCAATAAAACTGGAAATAGAGGACATGTTTTCTTTCTGAAATAAAATAAGTTTTATGTCAAGTACCAACTAACATCATCATCATCATCCTCAAGCAGCCATGGGCTACGGAGGTCCAACCAGACCGTGCAATTTAGTTCTCCAAGCAAGTCTATCCTGAGCTACATCTACTGCATCTGGCCACTGCACACCAATTCTAACAAGGTCCTGTTTGACATTGTCTGCCCACCGCATCCTAGGTCTCCCCTTCTTTCTGAGGCCTTTAGGCACACTGTTCATAACCCTATTCGCCAATCTATAATTATTCATACGGGCAACATGGCCAAACCAACGGAGTCTCTCTCTGCACAATCTGCTGCTTAAAGGAGGTTGCAAACTCCTTTTCCTAATCTCATCATTAGTTACAAAGTTGAACCACCTAATGCCCAAGATACTGCGTAAGCATCTGGAATCAAAAGCATCTAGTTTCCTGTTATCTTGTTTACAAAGTGTCCAAGTTTCACTACCATAACCAACCCTAGAAAGAACCAAAGTATTATACAGTCTAATTTTAGTCTTTAGGTGTATACGCCTATTTCTCCACACTCTCCATAGATTCTTAAAAGTCCCGGCAGCAATCCCTATTCGTCTGTTAATCTCATGCCGCACATCACCATTATCTGTTACATAGCTCCCAAGATAATTAAACTGTGACACCTGTTCAAGACTGCAACCATTCAGATTAACTGAATCACAGCCTGCCTGACCAATTTTCATCACTTTAGTTTTCTCTCTGTTTATAACCAAACCTACCCTACTACCAGTCTCATCAACAGCTCGAATGAAAGAGTTCATCTCATCAACATCATTTGCCAAAAGGGCTAAATCATCAGCATAATCTAAATCAGAAATTTTCGTATCTCCAGCCCATTTAAGGCCAAAATCTTTCCCTTGAAATGAATTTCGCTTAACATAATCAATAACCAAGCTAAAGAGAAAAGGAGACAAAATGCACCCTTGTCGAACACCAGAAGTAATGCTAAACCAATTGCTACAAGCCTTACCAACTCTCACACACGACTCAGTGTTATTATAGAGAGCTTTCATTATGTTAACTAACTTGTATGGTCTACCATATGATCTCACAATCAACCACAAATTATGACGATCAACAGAGTCGAAAGCCTTTTTGAAATCAACAAAGCTAGCAACCAAAGGTTTCTGAAACTCTAAACATTTCTCAAGAATCTGCCAAAGTGAAAATATCTGATCCACACATCCCCTACCACTTCTGAATCCACATTGCTCATCACGCAATTGAATGTCAACCAGATTCTTAATTCTATTAAGCACAATCATGGAAAGAACTTTACCTGGAACAGAGAGTAGGCTGATACCCCTATAGTTATCACAAGAACTGCGATCACCTTTTTTGAAAATAGGGATAACAATAGCTCTGGTAAAATCCTTAGGAACCATGCCTTTATCATAAAAGATATTCAGAATTTCAGTCATCCAAGTGGTAACTGAAACATTCCCAGCTCTAAGCATTTCGGTAGTAATTTCATCTAACCCTGGGGATTTATGTAGTTTAAGTTTAGAAACAGCCAAAATAACTTCAGATTGTGTTATAGTGCCAACATTAAAGCCACCAATGCATCTATCATCATTGCAAACAATGGGAGTAGAACTAACCACATTGTTTAGAACATCACTGAAATGCTCAGCCCACCTAGCCATGACAGAATCCTCACCTATAACCTTACCTTGTTTATCCTTCAATCCTTGTATGCCTGTCCGTTTTCTACCATATAAAACATTGACTATCTGGTACAGCTCTCTGCTGTTGTGCTGTCTAACTGCTTCCTCGGCTTTGTCAGCCAAACCATCAAGCCAAAGATTCTTATCAGCAGCTAACTGATCTTTTACACGTTTATTAAGTTCTCTGTAATGCTTTCTATTAGGACTAGTACGGTATTGATTAAAGACATTCCTGCAGTTCTTTCTTTCCGAAATAAGCTCAAGTGCCTTATCACTCAGATAATTCTGTCTCTTCTGCTCCTTTTTTCCTAAAAGAGTACTGTTAGTGTCCAAAAAAGCCTGTTTAAAATGATCCCATTCTTCCTCAACTTCAGTAGTAAGCAAACCATGACTGTCATAATGACTAAGTAACCTATCATGGTAAGCTTTGGCTATAACTGGATCTTTCAGAGCTTCAGTATTAAAAGTAAATTTTTTAACCCTAGCACAACACTTTTTAAGTTTAAGTTGCAACACACTTTTAACAAGGTAATGGTCAGATCCAATTTCAGCTCCCCTATATGCCCTGGTATTCCTAACAGAATTAGCCCATTTGCTGTTAATTAATATGTAATCAATCATATTCTTATGGAGCCATCAGGTGAAACCCATGTGTACTTATGTATGTTGCGGTGTTTGTACTAAGACTACTAACAATGTGGTTAGTTATTCTGAATCCATTGAGTTTACTTACCTGTAGGAGCCGTTGCCCATTGCCATTGCAGCTACCAATACCAAAAGGGCCTATTACTCCTCCCCAAAGGTCAGAGTCAGTACCAACTTTGGCATTGAAGTCACCAAGAACAAGGGTAATATCTCCTTTCTTGACAGAGTTCAAAATATCCTGAAGTTGTTCATAAAACCTATCCTTCTCATCCTCATCGGCATCCTCAGTGTGGGCATAACAGCAGATAACATTCAAGTCTTTAACGCTTGTCTGAAATTTTGCTGTAAGAAACCTTTCATTAATGCACTCATATCCTAGAAGAGCATCACTAGCGTGTCTGCTGAGAAGCAGACCAACGCCTTGGTGATGCTTATTGTCGTCCCTCCCTGAAAAGAGAAATTTAAGATTATTTTTAAGAATCTGACCTTTATCTGTCCATCTGGTCTCTTGCAAGCCGAGAATATCTAAATTCTAATGGTGGAATTCTTGTGTGAGGACATCAAGAGAAAAAGCTCTGTGCAGAGTCCTCACATTCCAACTACCTATGGAGAGAAAATGGTTAGTGGGATGTTTAAAGAAACTATGTTTATTTAGAGAGGGAATGCCGACAATATCAAACAGCCCCCTAATCGCAGACATGGGGCAAAGACCCGTTCCCCTACTACTAAAGGCTGAAGCCATCTACACTGGAAGATTTCCTCCAATGTAGAATTTGACGATGCCAATAGAAGCAAAGAGTTCAGGTGCCTGCGATGACTTCTGCTCAGGATTATCCACCAGCTGATAAACATATCCTGTGAATCTATTCACTTGGGGCTGTCAACCCACGAACAAACAGAAAACACAGCGGAAGATTTTCCCTCCACAGAAGCCCACCAGTGCAGCAAAATCAGGATCCATAATCAAGCTCAGAGCCATATATCTGTCCAGTGAGTAGGTTTATATGGTCAGCACCAGGACCCTGTGTGGTTGACCACTCCTCAGCAGGGTAGAAAAAAAAGAAAAGTAGCCATAGTTGTCCAGATCAGTAGGCCACACTAATCTGGCAGCCCTCCCCTTCCGTTCACTTCCACAAGAGAGTATCTCTTTTGAAAGTTACTAACGGTCCGCACCACGAGAAGGCGGGGTCGGACATTAGGTGCTAGGCCTGGCCGGTTCTATGCATCATCACAGAGGATTGGTGCATAGCTCTCCTTCCAGTGACTACCTAGCTACCATCTAACAGTTGAAAAAAAAAGGAACATTACTTATTAAATATACTCTAAAATCTATGATGCGGTGATTGTTATTCCTATTTCATAAGCAATCAAAGGTTATTTCTCCTTAAGTGTCATAATGGTTAGTAACTCTGCGCTGTTGCAGAAGGTAAACTTTCTGTTTCTTCGAACTCTGATTGAGGTAGTGGTCAGCAATGATTTCGGTTTTGGCAGCGCATGCTCTTGTATGAGAAGGCTCCTATAAACTACAAGTAGTTCCTTAATTACTGCACTATCTTTTATGTTGGAAAAAAAAACTGAAAAAAATTAAATTTTCCCGTTAAATGATCGTGGTCTCTCACCTTTATCGGTTTCCAGTGTTTTCCCACAAATGTGGCAACACTTTGCATCATTAAAACTCTGCCAATCAAAATAAGTCATCTTAATATTGTTTTTCTTTAAAGTTTTTATGACGTTTTCGGCGTCGATCATTTCATTTAAAAATCGCTCTATTGCGTCTTCGCCTATTAGCTATTGCTACTTTCGCTCTATTAGTTTTCCATCTGGGCCAATATATGCAAACCCCGATGGTACTAAATATTTAGTTCGTATCCTACACGGGTTAATTTCGCATCTGGAATATTTTGAGAAACATTCAAAATCTGCATATATTACGTACGGATGTGTCAAACTATTCTTGATTGCAAGGAATTTCATAGAATTTTGTGTGGAAAATTTAATATTTTGCAGTTTGTCCTATTTGCAATCTTTGATGTGATAATCTAATAAATCTTTTCTGCAGAAATTGTGAAGACAGTATGGACAAGGGAAAGATTCACCATGGTGTTTGGAAAGATATGCTGTAACTCTGCTGAAATGTTTTATCCAACAGTAGTGGGAATCGATACCTTTCTTTAAAAGTAACAATTGTATAGGATTTTTAGCACGATTCTTTGAAATATATAACGTTTCTACGCCATTTTTCTTAGAAACCATTACGTTGATAGAGAGTTTGTTTAATTCCTAGAATTTTGGAATTTACTAGATAAAGTCAGCGATGATGTGTCCAAATCATTTTCATAATGTCTATAGTTTTCCACACGGTGAGTATTTTCATTATCTGGATGTAAAGCAGATAATATTGACCACAGAAAGCATTTATTGTCAGTTTTGAACATTGACTACTCCTTTGATAAATTTTAAATGATTTGGCAACTCTATGAAAGATGCTCCAACTGCATTGTATTGTGATGTTTGAATTTCCAGTGAAATAATATTGTCGAACACCCATCCGCTTCCCTGTTTTACAAAACTTTCTATATCTTTATCGATTTTTTCATACGAATATTTCAGAAGTAAGCTTAAATTATCAGCCAGAGTGATTATTTCGTTACTTGTTGAAAAATATCCTGAAACTCTTTCTTTCTGCCTATCGGGATTCGAGACATTTTCAAATTTTACGTGCAATATGATTCTAATTTTTAGAGGTTGGCTGAGTTTTTTTTACCGATAATACATTTCCACTTGTTATTTTTCACCAGAAAACTTTGTATATATGTTGCCGCACGTCTATGTTACCTATTTACGAAATATGTATATATTACCTATTATATATTATATATTACGTATATGTATATATTACGTATATATGTATGTATTTACGTATTATGTATATACGAAAAGTTTTTCTAAAAGCATTATCTGTTTTTATATGATAATCTTTCAGATGGCTTCTATAATTGTCATTTCTATCGAAGTTGGAGTCGCAATATTCACATTTCTTAAATAGACGAGAAATACACGTAATTTACCTATGACGTGCAAGGTTAGATTTACGAACAAATTTCCCGCAGTTAACGCATTTTTCTTTAGTGCTCATTCTTAGAGTTCACACTTTATTATGCTAGAATAACCACCGTATTTATAGACAGCAAGGATTTAAAACTTTACCAATTGAAATTTCGGAATCTCGTAACACTTGCCAAATCAGTATACGACCTTTTATCCATGCTATCTGTACAGGAAATACGAAATGCTGAAACAGGATATCCTGTCTTCGAGTCGTCTCCGTGATGTCACGAATAGAGTTTTTTTTTTATTTCTACAAGAAAATTCCGAACATTTACCTACCTTCGAATTTTTCGCTTTTTATGGGTTTCCTAAGGAATATTTGTGTACTACCTATCTTCTTTAAAATAAAAATATACCCCCTCAAGCAGCTGCTTGCCACAGAGGTCTGACAGGAGACTGTCAGTTTAATATGCCATAGTAGAAGGTCTGTGAGGATGGCCGGACCTCAGCAGAAAAACAGCACACACACACACATGCCTGCCTTTCCCAGGGCTCGAACCCAGGTCCCGTAGATCAGTAGCCAAGCGTGCTAACCACAAACCCAATAAAAAATTACAATCTCTACGTAACGTCTATAAGATATCGAATGACTGATGCATATCTACTTAGATATCTTACAGACGTTCTGTGGAGATTATGTGAACTTTGTTTTTAAAGAAACCATCAGCGACATTTTGCTAAACACATCTACGGAGCTTTAAAGGAAGGTCCTTCTTTTCACTGGAGTCTGTCAGGGGACTTTCCGCATTCAGAACTCTTTTGTTTACATTCGATCGCGATTGCTGTAGCGAACAAAGAGACCTTCCTTTAAAGCTCCGTAGATGTGTTTAGCAAAATGTCGCTGACGGTTTCTTTAAAAAAAGTTCACACAATCTCCACAGAACGTCTGTAAGATATCTAAGATGAGCAATAGATATGCATGGGTCCTTTTTGATATCTTATAGACGTTACGTACAGATGATAGTTTGTGTTGGGTTTGAAGAAGATAGGTAGGACACAAAATTGTTTACCAAACTTTCTTATATTTATTATTATATATTATTATAATAAATTGTTATTAATTATTATTATATATATATAATACCTGTACCAAATTTACTTATATTTTATATATAGAAATTAAGCATGTATTGTGTAAAGTGTAAAACGAAAACTTTAACGGATAACGTCGAATATGTCACATTAAAGAATAAAAGAGGAATGATGAGAGGTAGATGCCGAACGTGTGGAAAAATGAAGTATAAATTTGTGAAACAGAAAGGAAAATTTGTAAAAGGTGGTGATATAATAAGCTGGATATAAGAAAAGTTTAATCCACCCGAAATGCACATTCCAGGTTACCAGTAATGTGGACCTTTTACGAAACAGGAGAAAAGGTTAATGCGAGGAGATCCTGGTATTAACCGTGTGGACAAAGCCTGCAAAAAGCACGACATTTCTTACAGCAAATCTGCAGAAACTAAAAAGAGACACGAAGCCGACCGAGAATTATTAAATGATTTGGATGAAATTCAGAATCCAACTTTAGGAGAAAGAATTTCAAGAACGATAATCAAACCTATCATTAAAACAAAGAAATGGTTCGGCTTAGGACACAAGAAATAAGATTCTTCCGTTTACTAAAAAAAAATATTAAATACCCCCTCAAGCAGCTGCTTGCCACAGAGGTCTGACAGGAGCCTGTCAGTTTATATGCCACAGTAGGAGATCTGAGAGGATGGCAGGACCTCAGCAGAAAAACGACACACACATCCATGCCTAAATTCCAGGGCTCGAACCCAGGTCCCTTTACTATGATCCATTAAAGGGATTTTCCGGTATAAAAGATCTAATACGCAAAACTGGATTGAAAGAAAAAGAGGTAAAAAAGTTTCTCCAACAACAAGATGTGTACATGTTACCTAAACCAATCTACACGAAATTCAAAACAAGACGGGTTTACGTCTCTAATGTGGACGACCAGTGGCAGAGCGATTTAATCGATATTCAAAAATTAAAATTACACAATAACAGCACGAATTACATTTTAACAATGATTGACATTTTCAGTAAAATCGCTTGGGCAGTGCCTGTTAAAAAGAAAACTGGTAGCGAGATTAAATGGCGTTCGTCAAAATATTTCAGCAGCGCAAGCCATCCAAGTTGCAAACAGATAAGGGAACTGAGTTTATTAATAAAGAAACACAAGCGCTGTTTAGCCAACGCGGCGTGAAATGGTTCGCCACCGGAAATGTAATCAAAGCGCAGATAGTTGAACGTTTCAATAGGACTCTAAAGACAAAAATGTGGAAATATTTCACTGCCAATAATACGAGGAAATGGATCGACATTCTTCTGAAATTTGTTAAGGATTACAATAATTCTTATCACAGATTAATAAAAATGACTCCAGAAGAGGCAAGTTTAAAGAAAAACAAAAATATCGTGCATTTAAATCTGTTTGGTAAAAAAAATTAAATCTCTTACGAAACCAAAATTTAAAATCGCTAAGTAGAAGACAACTTTCAGAAAAGGACATTTGCCTAATTACACAGAAGAAATTTTTGAAATTTCTCAAATACTAAACACAGATCCCATAACTTATAAGATAAAAGATTTGAAAGGGGAGCCATCGTCGGTAGTTTTTACACCCAAGAAATGATAAAATAAGAAAAACCAGACGATATTTACGAAGTAGAAACCATTCTGAAAACTAGAGTGAGAAAGAATAAAAAAGAGTATTACGTTAAATGGTTTGGTTATGATAACACGTTTAATTCCTGGATAAAAGAAGATCTCTTTTTAAAATAAAGTACATGGAAATTCAAAATTTCGACTTTTAAGAAGACAAGAATTTCTTAAACAGAAACGTATTAGCACCACTCTGGCCATTTAGACTTTTAATCTGTGGTCCATCGGGTTCAGGGAAGACAAATCTTTTGTTGAACTTAATATTTAACCATCTTTACTATAATAAAAGATTTTTATATGCCAAAGACTTAACCGAGCCGAAATATCAGTTTAAGCAACAAGTATTCGACGATTTGCACGAAATTCTGGAGAAAACTTGTGGCGAAAAAATCCCAGTTGCAACTTTTTCTTCCAGTAAAGAAGATATCGTCAAGGTCAACGAACTGCATCCCAAAATGCAAAACTCAATTGTTTTCGACGATTTCGTAAACGAAAGAGATCAAAAACTCATCAAAGAAAAAACTCGTTAGAGGAAGGAAAAAAACACATCATTGATTTTCCTGACACATAGTTATTTTTCGACTCCAAAAGACATTCGACTACAGTGTAATTATTTTTAATTCTTTAATATACTGAACCAGAGATAAATGTTGCAGATACAAATGGATCATGCAACAGAAATCAGGAAAGATATTTTTATGCCTTTTTATGCATATGCTATTGGGATGATGGTGGTGCTATTGGGATGATGCTACTACGACATGAGTAATAAAAAATTGAGAAATGTAACAAATCCCGAAGAGAGTTCGGATTCTGTGACAAAACAGCATCTACAAGAATCTATAACATTGAATCGCACAGAAAATTATGATGCAAATACTAAAAGAATATCAAATATAGGCAGACCTATAGAAAATGGAGATGCTGCTACCATTCAATACGCTTATCATACTTCTTTAATTTTTAGGAACAAGAGCTACGATGCGCGAAACAAACAAATAATCAATATTACTGAACCGGGTGAAGATTCTGGAGTAATTACAAAACGATATTTGGAAAAAAGAGCACTTTGCAATAAGATGACAATTACGATGCAAGTAATAAACGCATTAAAAAACTTGCAGAACCGAACGATTCATGCCACTACGAAACACTACGTCGACAACTTGACCACTGTTCAAAATAGTCCAATGAATACATTGGTGAGTATTTTGGAAGAAGAGCAAGTTAAGGAAATGCTTGAAGAATTTCACAAACCGGTGGTAGAAAAGTTAAAAAATTTGGAAACAATCCGTGAGAAAACCATGGAAAACATACAAGAAGCCGTAAAAACTTTAGAACTGGCAGAGCAAACCGAGATGCACGAAAAATCGTTCATGCATAATCCATATTCCAACGTGCAAGATGAAATATTAAACCAATATAAATTAAAATTTCCCAGTGAAATATTACAGGTGAGCAATCCCACTCCTGAGCTGAAAGAAATGATTTATAAAACAATCGGCCATCTTCAGAAACTAGGGGACAACGAGGCTACGGAAACGAAACGTTCTGGTAGAATTACTGAGAAATATCAAATTATTGAAAATCACATTTACGCACTTAAAAAATATTTAAAAATAATTAAAATGATATTAACAGTAATAGAAAGTCAACAATCGGGTTCGGGATTATACCAAAATTTCGACGATATTTGTGAAAAATTATCAATTTTTCGGTTGCCAGCAAACAAGCTGGAAATACCAGTATAGAAGTTGTAAACGAAATTGTTGAAATTTTGAATACTTTGCTAAGAAATGATATGATTGACAAAAAAGAACATAAAATATCATTCAACAATAGTGTTCCTTTTTAGAAACCCTAAAGTAGTTTCAAGACACCCTGGGGATCCCCCTTTGCACAGTGCTTTCCCCTATGACGCCACCGACCACGCCCACTTCCGGCAACACACACATTATTTAATATTCATAATTAATAATTCATAATTAATTAAAAATTAATTAATCCCCCTTTATTAAAAAACCCTTATTAAAAATTCCTCCCCCTTTATTAAAAAAACCCTTATCATTTCCCTATGACGCCATCGACCACGCCCACTTCCGGCCACACACCCCTTATTTAATATTCATAATTAATAATTCATAATTAATTAAAAATTAATTAATCCCCCTTTATTAAAAATTCCTCCCCCTTTATTAAAAAACCCTTATCAATATTCCTTCCCTCTTTATTAAAAACTCGTGGCGCCATCTAGTGTATATGATGAGTATTATAATTAGAAAAACCCTCAATTTTAGTCGCAATTTTTCCAATTTTTGACTCCCCCTCATTAAAAAAACCCTTTATCAAAATTCCTCCGCCCTTTATTTAAAAAAAAAACCGTGGCGCCATCTAGCGTATAAAATGAGTACTGTTTTTAGAAAAGCCCTCAATTTTAGTCGTAATTTTTCCAATTTTTGATTCCCCCTCATTAAAAAAACCCATATCCAAAAGTTCCACCTCCCCTTTATTAAAAATCCTACCTGTATTTTTAAGCCCCGCTCTTTAAAGACCCCCTGGTTGACCCAACTGTATTTTTTAAGACCCACTGAATTTCCTAATACCTGAAAAAGATTTTTGGTGGAGCCATCTGGTGTATATGATGAGCACTATATTAAGAAAAAGCCTACAATTTTAGTTGTAATTTTTCCAATTTTTGACTCCCCCTTATTTAAAAAACCCACTTATCAAAAGTTCCTCCCCCTTTTATTAATATTCACCCCCTCATCAAGAAAACCTTTATCAAAAGTTCCCTCCCCCTTTATTAAACTCTCCCACACAGATCACACACTCTCGTCCCTTGACTTCTACCCTCATCTGAAATTTTCAAAGTCCAACTAAACTTTTTTGGTGGCAACGCTCATCCCTGTCTCAGAATGGCTGATGCAATCCTCAAAAATAATTACAAGGCCCCATATTTTGCGAATTCGACCTTCACTAAAATAAGGACTATCCCGCAGTAACTGTTTTAAAAGACTGTCCCACAAAAAATGAAATAAAAAAATGCTATTAGTTAAATATAAAAAATAATAATAAAAATAATTAATAAAATGAAAACGGCGAAAAAAATAATCTTTTTTCGCAATTATGAAAAATATTGAGGGGTAATATGGTCTGGTGACCTGTATGGGCGACATAAAAGACCCTCTTTAGAACACACAACAAGTGTTCGGAACCTCACCCCAGAACACGTTTTACTGACGGATGGTTTTCCAATCTGAAAAGTCCTGCGAAATTAAAAACTATTATTCCAAACGGGGAATCACAAGGGTTTTATTGATGGTTGAATCTTGGATCACCCCCTGCTCTGTCAAAACCCTTTGCTTCCGTATCAGGCGCGATGTCTTACAACATGAAAACTCACTGGTACTCTTGATCGTAATTTTCGGACACGAAATTTTTTCCAAGTCCAGAGACGGATGACACCCCCTCTGACAAAACCCATATTGTCTACCTTAATTCAATCTCGTTTCATTTCAGGCCATCACAGGATATGGAAAGTGTGTTTTCCATCCTCTTATCGAAACAACGTTTATGATAGGTCAGCTATTTGTTTACCCTTAGGAAGAAGACAAACCATTTTGAAATTTGAATGACACTAGGAGGTGCCGCTAAACCTCCTAGTGTTGCACCTCTCTTATTTAGTCTCCATTGGGTTGAAGGATGATGACGTCAGATATCTGTGTTTCTGCACTTTCCACATCAGGACTAGTTTTGGAAAGTAGTTTTACATTAAATCTGTCATGTCTCAATTAATTACTCTCCGTAAGTATATCCGTTACGCGACAGGGTTTTATTCCTAATACTTATTACCACTGTATCCTCAGTACATGATGCAAACTCGTTCTAGGAAGTAACGCTACGCAGTAAGATAACAATTTCTTCCTCCGAAGAAAAATCACCTATGGGAGTAATCATTTTTTTTAAATTCTACAGTTCTAAAAGCTCTAAGAGTTTTTAAAAAAAGTCTTTTCCACCGTTTCTTGGCGAACGTATGACCCATCACGCTGATGAAATTCGCTTTGTGGCGTCAGTTCGTTAGTACACGCTTTACAAGGTCAGTTGTTTACATCGGGTAAATTCTGTAAAGAAATGCAGCAGAATGCTAAAGGTAGAAATCATACGTTTCTGCTTGCATAAAAAACTTTAATTCCAACATGAGTTAAAGGAGTAGGGCGGCATTAGTTTTAACAAATACACTAACCTACTATAAAAAAATAATACATAAGTCTCACACGAACATACCATCTCAACTTACCTGAGCTAATTCTATATCCGTATATCTATGGAACAAAGTACATGAGAAAGCTTCTTCAGCTACATAAAAATCCGCCAGCTATGCTCTGACATATATGTTGTGATCGGGCCTCAGTAAAAGAATTCTGCACTTTTGTCACGAAAATTGATGTTCTCACATAGAGCGTACTAAGTGGCAGATCGAAATACAATACCTTTACAAACTAAGACCATGAGAAATCCCTGCAATACCCTTCTTAGAAATGTAGGAAAATTCCCTACACTCTACCACTTCATCATCGTCTCTGTTAAAAATTTCTGAAAGTTTCTGCTATTACTGTAACTTATCTGAAGGACGGGAGACGAGTATGCAGCAACAGGCAAATGGTGACGTACAAAGGTCACTACAGGGACACTCACACACTGACCTATGGAAAGCAGATAACCCGAAGCATGTCTAATTCCTTTACTTGTGAGAACCGCTCAATGCTTCTATCTTCCTCGAGGACGTCCTAATGAGAAAGTTAAATAATTACTCGTTTCATGACGAAATGCAAAATAAGAAATTCTCCTGCCGATAGATTAGGCTCTCAAGTGATGCACTTAAAAATTGATAAGAATCTATGAAATTCAAAGTTCCAACGGAGAATGTTGTGTATTTTTCCATATTATTTTGAATGCAATTAATCTTCTTATTGTTGATCATACCGATTCCTTGCAGATGGCTGTCCTTTAGGTTATGAAATATAACTGGAATCTTATTTGGGAGCTTAAAATTGAGATTACACATATTATGAGTGGCTCCTTGGAGAAGTGCTAGGGGAAGAAGACTATATCTATGCAAACAGACATTTAGAATGAAAAACTGATTGCAAGTTTCGTTCACTGTCATGCAATCTTAGAGATAAACTCATTATATAGTTTAGTCTTCAGATGCATGTTTCTCAATATCTATTCTTTGCATTTCCTCATACATCTCGCAAGATAATTAAAGTAATTTGCTCATACACTAATTCATCTTTCCTATGTGTATATTTACTTTCTAATAAACCATACTTTAACGACCAAAGTAGGTAAATCGCAAGCATCATCTGAGTCAGATTATTATTGTTTTTCCATATATCTTTACGTTGATAATCTCACAAGAGCCTGAAAAGGACAGTACTTTACCCACGATACAGTTATAAGTTATGATATCCAACAGTTTAAAAGATTTATCTCATATAGATTGTAGGTTAGCACACACAGCTTCTGATCTAAGAAACCTAGAGATCCATGGTAAGACATGAGTGTTGCTTTTCAACTGAACACCTATGTCGTATGAAAGGATTCTGTAACCGCTATGACAAATAGTTGCATAAAGCCATATTTATTTCTAAAGATACATTGATTTCGAACTCACTAAGATTCTTATATACAGTCAACAGAGATTTGCACTAAGGATGTCTATATTTTCGAATCCGCTCTCACGCTCTTTTCAGGGTTCTGTGTGTATTTCTACAGTTCCCTACTACGTTTCAATAAGCGCATAAGTAAACTGTGTTTATAAGGGCAAAGGTGGTTATTTTTAGCTGCAAGCACACGTTTTTTCGACAATGATATGTATTCGTGTTTTTCACTACACGAGGAAATCTAACACACGCATTTCATGTCTAAGAATCGGTTTAGTTATTTTTCCTGCATGAGAATATATATTTCTACACTAATGTGGAATTCTTAGAACAAGTGGTACTATGTTATATAAGGACGATGGTGGTTCTTTTTCGCTGCAAGCACACGTTTTTTGACAATGTTATGTATTCGTGTTTCACTTGTTTGGAAATCTGAAAGAACACTACCAATAGAAAGTAGCATTACTCCAGTAAATTCCATTAGTATGTACTGAATGCTTCTCGATTCTGAGGGCTCCAAGAACCGATCTGTTAGACAATACTTTGCGTTTCAACCGTTTTCCGGACCAAACGCGTAAAGCGCTAAGTCTTTCAACGGATATTTCACACTTCAAACACTCATCAAGAAAATCAATATTGCAGAAATAAGATTGAAAAGGAGAAGCGATAGGAAAGCGAAAGAAAAGCACCTTTCCCAGCAGTCTCACATTAAAAAAAAATGTAACGTAAGCATTCATCGGTTCACCTCAAAACAGCTAAGATACAAAACAGCCCGACAGAGGGTGCCCAGTGCCAGCTTGAAAGACAGCAAGGAGAATGCAAGCAGTAACAATAGTTTAACCACAAGTATTCATTTTTTAAGTATTAGGGTGTTAATTTCTTACAACAACGTTCATTTCTAGTGAAGATGGAACATTCACTTTTTGTGCAAGCATGTGAATATTACATGTAACTTTTCAGTTGTATGTGATTCAAATATTCACTTTTCTGAATATGGGTGAAATCGCTCCAATGGAGTGAACTACAGTGAAATCGATTACTCACACAGGACAAGGCACTCACGTTGGAAATAGGTGATAAATCCTACAGTTCGAGATCAATGGCTGAAGGTTGGCCCGGATCAGAAGGTTGGGGGGAGGAGACTGAGGTAGAAGAGTTGGAGCGGTAGTGGTCTGCGATGCTATTTATTGGTAAATTACCAGTATCAGTGCTAGCAGAGTTGTAAGAGCTGGTACAAGGTGAAGCCAAACCGGTATTCTTTCAAACATATATCGTGTCTGCTTCTTCATATATATATATGTACTATTGTTTTGAGCACAATGTTAAAAGATTTCAAAGGAAGATGATACATGCAACTTGTTGATTTTGGCATTTAACCAGCGCCATCTATCGGGTACAGGAATCCTGAAAACTAAGACACAAATACGTCTTTACTAGCAGTGGGAAATCTATGAACAGTACTAGAAAAATCACTGTCCATAACATTAATTTTTTATTATATTCTTGTATATAAAACCATTTTCTTGTTACAAGATATCTGACAGAAAACGTAACGTAAGACAGGCGTGCTCAAAAAAATATTCAAACATGTTGAAAAATACTTACTCCTACTGAAATATGAGTATTCAAGTTCAAATCAAGAGATGAATGGCATTATACATATTCAACGGATGTCTTTCTAAGTGTATGTCTCTATGCATACATGAATGCGATTGACAAAATTTTTCTTCATATCTATTTTGTCACATACTTGTTTCATGTTTCGTCTCTGTAATTGTATGTTTGTGCATGCGTGCTTTGCGTGTACATGCATGCGTGTGCGTATGTTTGTGTGTATATGTTTTCATGTTTGTTTCTGCGAATGTGTTTGTTTCTGTGAATCGGATGTGTGTGTGTGTTCATTTTGTTTTTATGAATCGTGTGTTCAAGAATAAACATGTTATCTGTCATCATTGTGATTTCTTACTGTATAAGCTGTTTTATTGACTATTCCTTATACTTAACTGAATCGGGAAAGGTAAATTAATGATAAAAGACAATCTGAAAACTGTATAAAATATTGTGCTACATCTTTCTCTTTTAGTACACTTTTCACAAGTATCTGTTTAGTGACTTTTCAATGAGATTTGGAAATTCCTAATAGAGCTATAATGCCAATCTGTTGAGGTTTGTAAAGTGTTAGCTTCTTTTGTAACGAGCAACTGACAGATAACATGTTTATTCTTGAACACACGATTCATAAAAACAAAATGAACACACACACACATCCGATTCACAGAAACAAACATTCGCAGAAACAAACATGAAAACATATACACAGAAACATACGCACACGCATGCATGTACACGCAACGCACGCATGCACAAACATACAATTACAGAGACGAAACATGAAACAAGTATGTGACAAAATAGATATGAAGAAAAATTTTGTCAATCGCATTCATGTATGCATAGAGACATACACTTAGAAAGACATCCGCTGAATATGTATAATGCCATTCATCTCTTGATTTGAACTTGAATACTCATATTTCAGTAGGAGTAAGTATTTTTCAACATGTTTGAATATTTTTTTGAGCCCGCCTGTCTTACGTTACGTTTTCTGTCAGATATCTTGTAACAAGAAAATGGTTTTATATACAAGAATATAATAAAAAATTAATGTTATGGACAGTGATTTTTCTAGTACTGTTCATAGATTTCCCACTGTTAGTAAAGACGTATTTGTGTCTTAGTTTTCAGGATTCCTGTACCCGATAGATGGCGCTGGTTAAATGCCAAAATCAACAAGTTGCATGTATCATCTTCCTTTGAAATCTTTTAACATTGTGCTCAAAACAATAGTATATATATATATGAAGAAGTAGACACGATATATGTTTGAAAGAATACCGGTTTGGCTTCACCTTGTACCAGCTCTTACAATTCTGCTAGCACTTATACTGGTAATTCACCAATAAATAGCATCGCAGACCACTACCGCTCCAACTCTTCTACCTCAGTCTCCTACCCCCACCCTTCTGACCCGGGCCAACCTTCAGCTATTGATCTCGAACTGTAGGATTTATCACCTATTTCCAACGTGAGTGCCTTGTCCTGTGTGAGTAATCGATTTCACTGCAGTTCACTCCATTGGAGCGATTTCACCCATGTTCAGAAAAGTGAATATTTAAAATACATACAACTGAAAAGTTACATGCAATATTCTCATGCTTGCACAAAAAGTGAATGTTCCATCTTCACTAGAAATGAACGTTGTTGTAAGAAATTAACACCCTAATACTTAAAAAATGAATACTTGTGGTTAAACTATTGTTACTACTTGTATTCTCCTTGCTGTCTTTCAAGCTGGCACTGGGCGCCCTCTGTCGGGCTGTTTTGTATCTTAGCTGTTATGAGGCGATCCGATGAATGCTTACGTTACATTTTCTTTTAATGTGAGACTGCTGGGAAAGGTGCTTTTCTTTCGCTTTCCTATCGCTTCTCCTTTTCAATCTTATTTCTGCAATATTGATTTTCTTGATGAGTGTTTGAAGTGTGAAATATCCGTTGAAAGACTTAGCGCTTTACGCGTTTGGTCCGGAAAACGGTTTTAACGCAAAGTATTGTCTAACAGATCGGTTCTGGGAGCCCTCAGAATCGAGAAGCATTTAGTACATACTAATGGAATTTACTGGAGTAATGCTACTTTCTATAGGTAGTGTTCTTTCAGATTTCCAAACAAGTGAAACACGAATACATAACATTGTCAAAAAACGTGTGCTTGCATCGAAAAAGAACCACCTTCGTCCTTATATAACATAGTACCACTTGTTCTAAGAATTCCACACTAGTGTAGAAATATATATTCTCATGCAGGAAAAATAACTAAACCGATTCTTAGACATGAAATGCGTGTGTTAGATTTCCTCGTGTAGTGAAAAACACGAATACATATCATTGTCGAAAAAACGTGTGCTTGCAGCTAAAAATAACCACCTTTGCCCTTATAAACACAGTTTACTTATGCGCTTATTGAAACGTAGTAGGGAACTGTAGAAATACACACAGAACCCTGAAGAGAGCGTGAGAGCGGATTCGAAAATATAGACATCCTTAGTGCAAATTTCTGTTGACTGTATATAAGAATCTTAGTGAGTTCGAAATCAATGTATCTTTAAAAATAAATATGGCTTTATGCAACTATTTGTCATAACGGTTACAGAATCCTTTCATACGACATAGGTGTTCAGTTGAAAAGCAACACTCATGTCTTACCATGGATCTCTAGGTTTCTTAGATCAGAAGCTGTGCGTGCTAACCTACAATCTATGAGATAAATCTTTTAATCTGTTGGCTATCATAACTTATAACTGTATCGTGGGTAAAGTACTGTCCTTTTCAGGCTATTGTACTATCTATGTACTACCTACTATCTATGAGATAAACCTTTTAATCTGTTGGCTATCATAACTTATAACTGTATCGTGGGTAAAGTACAGTCGCTCAAAAAAGTATCCGAACGCTATAGTTGACTAAAGAATTCAGAAAAAATAACTGGCAACGATTTTTTTTAGAAATTAGTGATCTGGTAACCTTCGTGTCACGTGAACGAAGGTTGCCAGATCACTAATTTCTAAAAAAATCGTTGCCAGATATTTTTTCTGAATTCTTTAGTCAACTATAGCGTTCGGATACTTTTGTGAGCGACTGTACTGTCCTTTTCAGGCTATTGTGAGATTATCAACGTAAAGATATATGGAAAAACAATAATAATCTGACTCAGATGATGCTTGCGATTTACCTACTTTGGTCGTTAAAGTATGGTTTATTAGAAAGTAAATATACACATAGGAAAGATGAATTAGTGTATGAGCAAATTACTTTAATTATCTTGCGAGATGTATGAGGAAATGCAAAGAATAGATATTGAGAAACATGCATCTGAAGACTAAACTATATAATGAGTTTATCTCTAAGATTGCATGACAGTGAAGGAAACTTGCAATCAGTTTTTCATTCTAAATGTCTGTTTGCATAGATATAGTCTTCTTCCCCTAGCACTTCTCCAAGGAGCCACTCATAATATGTGTAATCTCAATTTTAAGCTCCCAAATAAGATTCCAGTTATATTTCATAACCTAAAGGACAGCCATCTGCAAGGAATCGGTATGATCAACAATAAGAAGATTAATTGCATTCCCAATAATATGGAAAAATGCACAACATTCTCCCTTGGAACTTTGAATTTCATAGATTCTTATCAATTTTTAAGTGCATCACTTGAGAGCCTAATCTATCGGCAGGAGAATTTCTTATTTTGCATTTCGTCATGAAACGAGTAATTATTTAACTTTCTCATTAGGACGTCCTCAAGGAAGATAGAAACATTGAGCGGTCCTCACAAGTAAAGGAATTAGACATGCTTCGGGTTATCTGCTTCCCATAGGTCAGTGTGTGAGTGTCCCCGTAGTGACCTTTGTACGTCACCATTTGCCTGTTGCTGCGTACTCGTCTCCCGTCCTTCAGATAAGTTACAATAATAGCAGAAGCTTTCAGAAATTTTTAACAGAGACGATGATGAAGTGGTAGAGTGTAGGGAATTTTCCTACATTTCTAAGAAGGGTATTGCAGGGATTTTTCACGGTCTTATTTAGTAAAGGTATTGTTTTTCGATCTGCCACTTAGTACGCTCTATGTGAGAACATCGATTTTCGTGACAAAAGTGCAGAATTCTTTTACTGAGGCCCGATCAGAACCTACATGTCAGAGCATAGTTAGGCGGATTTTTATGTAGCCAAAGAAGCTTTCTCATGTACTTTGTTCCATAGATATACGGATATAGAATTAGCTCAGGTAAGTTGAGAGGGTACGTTTGTGTGAGACTTATGTATTATTTTTTTATAGTAGGTTAGTGTATTTGTTAAAACTAATGCCAACCTACTCCTTTAACTCATGTTGGAAGTAAAGTTTTTAATGCAAGCAGAAACGTATGATTTCTACCTTTAGCATTCTGCCGCGTTTCTTTACAGAATTTACCTGATGAAAACAACTGACCTTGTAAAGCGTGTACTAACGAACTGACGCCGCAAAGCGAATTTCATCAGCGTGATGGGTCATACGTTCGCCAAGAAACGGTAGAAAAGACGATTTATAAAAACTCTTAGAGCTTTTAGAACTGTAGATTTAAAAAAAAATGATTACTCCCATAGGAAATTTTTCTTCGGAGGAAGAAATTGTTATCTTACTGTTGTAGCGTTACTTCCTAGGAATGAGTTTGCATCATGTACTGAGGATACAGCGGTAATAAGTATTAGGAATAAAACCCTGTCCCGTAACGGATATACTTACGGAGAGTAATTAATTGAGACATGACAGATTTAATGTAAAACTACTTTCCAAAACTAGTCCTGATGCGGAAAGTGCAGAAACACAGATATCTGACAGCATCATCCTTCAACCCAATGGAGACTAAATAAGAGAGGCACAACACTAGGAGGTTAAGGGGTGCGTAATTTCAAAATGGTTTGTCTTCTTCTGAAGGGGCAAAGAAATAGCTGACCTATTCGCAGGACTTTTCAGATTGTAAAACCATCCGTCAGTAAAACGTGGTCTGGGGGGAAGTTCCGAACGCTTATTGGATGTTCTAAAGTGGGTCTTTTATGTCACCCATATAGGTCACCATGCCATGTTACCCTTCAATATTTTTCATAATTACGAATAATTTGTTTTTAAATCAGATTTTTTTCGCCGTTTTCCTTTTATTAACTTTGTATTTTTACCCAATAGCATCTTTTCATTTCATTTTCTGCGGGACAGTCTTTTAAAACAGTTACTATGGGATAGTCCTTATTCTAGTGAAGGTCGAATTCGCAAAATATGGGACTTTGTTCAATAATTGCATCAGCCGTTCTAAGAGCGTGTTGCCACCAAAAAAGTTTAGTGGACTTGGAAAATTTCAGATGAGGGTAGATACCAAGGGATGGGAGTTTGTAATATTTCTCATACCTTCTACTATAAACTAATAGGCACCTGTCACACTTTAATAAAGAGGGGATGGTGCTTTTGATAAGGGCGATTTTTAACGAGGGGAAGGCAGTTTTGATAAGTGTTTAATAAATAAGGAATCCCAAAATTAGTTTAATGCTCATCTCCCCAAAAGTTTCCCATAGCTCAACATGGGATCCCCTATATTTTAACATTGGCCCAGAACTCTCATTTATTATACTACTATTTTAGTCATAGAGTTTTGATTCTATATCACGAGTAGATGGAAATAAAGCATCAAATTGTTGATGAGACTGTTAATTAGAAAGTTTTTCTAAACTGTATTGCTTTTGGTTAGTGTGCTCGGCTCCTGATCTAAGGGACCTGTTTCGAGCCCGGAAAAGGCATGGATGTATGTGTCGTTTTTCTGCTGAGCTCCTGCCATCCTCTCATACCTTCTACTATGGCATATAAACTAACAGGCTCCTGTCACACCTCTGTGGCAAGCAGCTGCTTGAGGGCTTTTTTTTTCAGGCAATCAGAACAGCATGCAAGAGGATATTTCTAGTTATAATTGGTTCATTTGAAAATTCTGTGAACTGAAACTTTATGTTTACCATTGAATCACATTGTATATCACCAGTAGATGGAAATGAAGCCTCAAGTTGCGAATCTCACTGTTGCTTAAAAAGTCATTCCAAATGGCATCGCTTCAACTTCTGTTTTAGGCGAAGAGAACAGCGCTAAAACTGATATTTCGGGGTTTAATTCGATTTTTTCAAAATTCTATACTGTCAAACTTTTTATTTTAGCCATAGAATTTTGATTCTATATCACGATTAGATGGAAATAAAGCATCCAATTATGAAACTGACTGCTAATTAGAAAGTTATTCGAAACGGTGTAGTGTTAGTTGGGTTTCAGGCGATAAGAATAGCGCTAAATTCAGCCTCTAATTCGATTTTTTCAAAATTCTATGCGGTCAACCTTTATTTCAGCCAGAGAATTTTATTCTATATCACGACTAGATGGAAGTATATCATGTAATTGTGAATTTGACTGTTAATTAGAAAGTTTTTCGAAATGTTATAGCTTTTAGCTGTGTTTCAGGCAAACAGAACAGCGCTAAATCTAATACTTCGGCGTTTAATTGTATTTTTTCAAAATTCCATCCAATCAAACTTTATTTTAGCCACAGAATTTTGATTCTATATCACGAGTAGATGGAAATAAAACATCAAATTGTTAATCAGACTGTTAATTAGAAAATGATTCCAAACGGTATTGCTTTTAGTTCTGTTTTTGGCAATCAGAATAGCATGCAAACTGATATTTCTGGATATAAATAGATTTTTTTCAATTTCTATGAAATGAAATTTTATGTTTACCATGGAATCACATTCTATATCACCATTAGATGAATATGAAGCATCAAGTAGCGAATCTGACGGTGGCTTAAGAAGTTATTCCATTTGGCATAGCTTTTACATCTGTTTTAGGCGAAGAGAACAGTGCTAAATCTGTATTGTAGCGCTTAATTCGATTTTTTCAAAATTCTATGCAGTCAAACTACATTTTAGTCATAGAATATTGATTCTATATCACGAGTAGACGGAAAAAAAGCATCAAACTGTGATTCTGACTGTTAAATAGAAAGTTATTCCAAACTGTGTAGCTATTATCCGTGTTTCAGGCGATCAGAACAGCGCTAAAACTGATATTTTGGGGTTTATTTCGATTTTTTGAAAATTCTATGCAGTTAAATTTAATTTTCGCCGAAGAATTTTGATTCTATGTCACGAGTAGATGGAAATAAAACATCAAATTTTGATTCTAATTGTTAATTAGAAATTTATTCCGAACGGGGCAGCTATTAGCTGTGTCTCAGGCTGTCAGAACAGCGCAAAAAGGGAAATTTCGGAGTTTAATTAGATTTTTTCAAAATTCTATGCAGTCAAACTTAATTTTAGCCATAGAATTTTGATTCTATGTCACAATCAGATGGAAATAAGGCATGAAATTGTGAATCTGACTGTTAAATAGAAAATTATTCCAAACACTGTAGCTATTATCCGTGTTTCAGGCGATGAAAACAGCGCTAAAACTGAAATTTCGGGGTTTAATTCGATTTTTTCAAAATGCAGTCAAACTTAATTTTAGTCATAGAATTTTGATTCTATGTCATGAATAGAAGGAAATAAATCATCAAATTGTGATTCTGACTGTAAATTAGAAAGTTATTCCACACGGTGTAGCTATCAGCTGTGTTTCAGGCGAGCAGAAGACCGCTAAAACTGATATTTCGTCGTTTAATTAGATTTTCTGAAAATTCTATGCAGTCAACTTTATTTTAGCCACAGATTTTTGATTCTATATCACAAGTAGATGAAAATAACGCATCGAACTTTGAATCTGCATAGAATTTCGAAAATATCGAATTTTACACGAAAATATCAGTTTGAACGCTGTTTTACACGCCGAAAACATGGCTAAAAGATATTCCTGTGCCAACAACTTTTGAATTTACAGTCACAGTGACAATCTGATGGTTTATTTCCATCAACGCGTAATATAGAATGACATTCTACGCCTTAAAAATATTTTCACTCATAGAATTTTTGAAAAAAATCGTTTTATGTAGCAAAATAGCTGTTTTAGCGCTGATATCTACGCATAAAACAGGTAAAAGCTATATGGTGTGTAATAACTTTTGAATTTACAGTCAGATTAACAACCTAATGCTTTATTTTCATCAATTCGTAATATATAATGAAATTCTATGGCTAAAAGTATAGATTAACTGCATAGAATTCGGAAAATATTGAATTGAACACGAAAATATCACTTTGAACGCTGTTTTACACGCCTAAAACAAAGCTAAAAGCTGTTCGTGTGCCAACAACTTTTGCATTTTCTGTCAGAGTGACAATCTGATGCTTTATTTACATCAATGCGTCATACAGAATGACATTCTATGCCTTAAAAGCATTTTCACTGCACAGAATTTTGAAAAAAATCGATTTATGTGTCAAAATAGCTGTTTTAGCGCTGTTCTCTACGAATAAAACATAGGAAAAAACTATATGGTGTGTAATAACTTTCGCATTTATAGTCAGATTGAAAACGTAATGCTATATTTTCATCAACTCGTAATATACAATGAGATTCTATGACTAAAGTATAGTTTAACTGCATAGAATTTCGAAAATATCGAATTCTACACGAAAATATCAGTTTGAACGCAGTTTTACACGTCTAAAACAGAGCTAAAAGCTATTCCTGTTCCAACAACTTTTGAATTTACAGTCAGAGTGACAATCTGATGGTTTATTTCCATCAACGCGAGTAGTACCATAAATCAGAGTTCTGGCATGGTAAAACGGGGTCGAGAATTCTATGAAAAACCATGGGAAAAGTTATGGGGGGGGAGGGAAAAAGTATGTCTGTTGTGGTTTTTTGTGAAAATATGTGTGAAAATTAGAAAAAACGGGGATGTTTTTAGCATGTGAAAAGCTAATTTAAGTTTTTTGGGGGAGATGAGGTTTAAACTAATTTGAATTAAAAATTTAAATGAATTAGGTTGAAATGAGATGTCTGTTTGTGTATGAGATAAAATGAATTAGGTTGAAATGAGGTGTGTGTGTATGTGTATGAGATAAAAATGGATGTGTTTTGTTAAGTTATCATACACTTCACTGGATACAGCAGAATCAAAACTTTTATCTAAGCAATGTCCAAAGTATTAATTCTGTTATCAAAGAAGAATATTAAAAGTTTTATCCAAAAGTGAATAAATTTCTTATCATAGAAAAATATTAAAACTTTTAATCAAAGTCCAAAGTAATTATTTTGCTACAAGAATGTTAAAACTTTTATCTAAACAACGTTCAAGTAATAATTTTGCTATTAACAATAATATTAAAACTTTTATCTAATAAAAGTCCAAAGTAATAATTCTGTTATCAAACCGAAACTTTGTGAAGTGTATAATAATTTAACACAGAAGAATATTAAAATTTTAATCTAATCAAAGTTCAAGTAATAATTTTCCTATAAGAATATTAAAACTTTATCTAGCGAAAGTACACGTAATAATTCCCATTCCAGCTTTACAATTAAAGCTTTACAATTAAATGTATTTAAATCGTACTTACCTTAGATTGGGACTCTATACCGAAGGGGGAATTCAAACTGACCTCGAATCGCTTGAGATCTATCTTAAATACCCAACCGAAATTTAAAACCAAAACTGAATAAATTTCTTATCATAGAAAAATATTAAAATTTTCATCTAGTCAAAGTTCAAGTAATAATTTTGCTATAAGAATATTAACACTTTTATCTAACTAAAGTCCACGTAATAATTCCCGTTCCAGGTTTACAATTAAATCTATTTAAATAGTACTTACCTTAAATTGGGACTCTATACCGGAGGGGAAACTCAAAGTGACTTGGAATCGCTTGAGACCTTCTTAAATGCTCAACAGAACCAAAACTGAATCTTGAACTTTGGTTTTGGATTAAAAAAAATTCGGTTTGATAGCAAAGTCCAAGTTGTAAATTTTGCTATCAAACCGAAATGTTTATCCTAAACCAAAGTTCAAGATTCAGTAGCAAAGTCCAAGTAATAATTTTGCTATCAAACCGAAATTTTTATCCAAAACCAAAGTTCAAGATTCAGTAACAAATTCCAAGTCATAATTTTTATCCAAAACCAAAGTTCAAGATTCAGTAGCAAAGTCCAAGATTCAGTTTTGGTTCTGTGGAGTATTTAAGGTCTCAAGCGATTCCAAGTCACTTTGACTATCCCCTCCTGAAGAGTAAGTAGCTTCTTTTGTATGTTTTTTCAAAGTTGCTTAGTTGAATCGCTGGTCACCATTCTTCTTCTTAAACATCCTTCATCTAGTCTGGACCTATTTGTAAAGGGGGCCTCAGCCCATAGGCGTAGTGGGCAGTGGATGCTGATACTGGTCACCCACCAATTTTTCTAATCCAGATAGAAGTTTGAAAAGAATGTCTTAATGATCAGAATTTTTAGGATCTTCAACAACATTTCAAGTGATCAATTGAAATTTTCTCTTAAAAACATATCAGATTCAATTAGAAAGTTAAAAAAAGTTCCTAAAGAAAAAATAATTGAAACACTTACGTTAATGGATAATAACTGACCGCACCCATCTGCCATCACGTCAGATATATCCTATCTAGAATTTAGAAAGTCGTGGCACAGGTTATCTGGATGTTTCGTAATCAGGTCAAAGTGCGAGGTCATGAGACGAGACATAATGCAGGATGTTATCGAAATAAACATAGCTGAGAACTGATGAATGAAATGATAAGTTGGGAAGAGTTATAGCAAATCTTCTTATTGAATGGAATTAAAAAGTGTTAAATACTAAAGTTTATTCAAAGTTTTTTATTTAAGGGGGGGACCCCCACCCAGACGGTTTAAAAAATCTTTTTTTTGCATTTTTCGAAAGTTTATGAAGTGTAGAATATGGTCTTGAAACAGTTTTTCAAAATTCAAACTCCTTCCGAAGTTACAGTGACAAATACGAGGTCGTGTCAATCCTGGTGAAAAAGGCAGCTAAATCTTTAAACGCGTTTTTCTCGAAACAACATTTTTTGAACTGCTAGAGTGCGGATCTTGGGAACCATTCATCCGATTTACATATTTTTTTTAAATGCGTAGGAACGAATTATCTAAAAGCTAACGTTGGATTTTTTTGCTATTTTAGTTATTCGTTTTTTAGCGAGCAATTTACTGCCATTTTTTTTTTTCAAAATGCCGTCATTTTCTGAATTTTTCGAATTTCGAAAAAATCCTACGCTATAGCCAATGTCTCAAAGTTTGTAAAACTGTTAATAATGTTGTTCTCAGATGTTCCTGCGATGTCCGGTACATTCTAAGAGGAGTGCGCGTCTTTCGCGCTGAGGTCAACCAATGAGGAGCTACAGAACGACCGTTACAATAGTTTTACTTAAAAAGGAGAATTTTTTTATACAATAAACATGCCTTAACAAATGCAAAAAGATTGGAGTCATTGCATTATTTATTGCACCCAAAACAATTCTCAAAGTTTTACTATTTTTAGAGCGTTCAGGGTGGGGTCCACCTTAAGAGAAAATTTTCAATGTTTCACTAGTGAAATTAATTAATTTCAATAATTTAATTAATTCGCTTAATATTTCGCTTAATTAAAAATTTCAATTTTTTCCCGTTATCGGATCATGATTTTTACCAACTATATTTATAATAAAGAGGGTATAACTGCTAACTCAAAGATGAGTGCAACTATTCAATGTACTAAATGTGGGAAATCTATTCGCAAATCCAATATGAATCGTCATGTAAAATCTGCATGCACTTGTCGCACATTTCAAAAATACGAATTTTGCAATTCCAGATTTAACAGAAAAGATAATTACAATCATCATCTGAATCAATATCATAGCATTGCTTTTCGGAAAACGTTTCGCACATATAAAATTGATAACACAAATGTCAGAGAAGACATAAAAAGTTTCCTGGAGAAAAATAGCAATAAATGGAAACGTATAATTAAGAATAAACTCAGTCAGCCTCTAAAAGTTAGATTACAAATGAAATTTAAATAATACAAATAAAATATAAAAAGCAAACGGATCCTGAAGGACAGAAAAAAATATGTGCACATTTTTCGACATGTCACAATATTTAGATAAGTGGCTAATAAGTATATTAGATAAGTGGGCAAGTTTGCCCACTTATCTCAATGAATTGCTAAAAAATGCTTGAGAAAATTTATGAGAAAATTGATAACGACTTTGAAAATTTTATACAAAAGGGAAGTGGATGGGTGTTTGACAAAATAATTTCTATGGAAATTCAAATGTCTCAGTATAATGCAGTTGGAGCATCTGCTTTCGTAAATTTACCAGAACATTTGAAATCTACAAAGGTGAATGATAAAAATTACGACAACTCTACATCCTGCTAAAGACCATCCACAAGTGTGGAAAAATACAAAAAATTTGAAAACGTCTTAGACACATATTCAATAATTTATCCAGTATCTCTCGATCAAATCCCGAAATTCGAGGTTTCAAATAATCTTTCTAAGAATATTTTTAATTCTAAGAAAGATGTTTTGCATACGTTATATATTTCACAGAATCCTGTTAAAGAATCCATACAACTTTTACTTTTAAAAGACGGCAGTAATTCTCACTATTGTTGGATTAAAAATATTAGTAGAGTTACAGCATACCTTTCAAGACATAATGGTAAATCCTATCCTTGCCCATAGTCTTCATATTTTCACTCGCTACGATTTATTAAAGAATCACGTAGATAATTGCAAATCAAACACTTTACAAACTATCAAGTTTCCCGAAGCAAATAGTACGAAATTCAACACAATTGAAAACGGTTTGAAACATTCATATGCGATTTATGCAGACTTCGAATGCTTTTCGAAATGTAGAAGAATTGAGAATAATCCATGTAGGGTGCGAACTAAGTATTTAGTACCGTCAGGATTTGCATATATTATAGTTGGACAGGAAGGTAAACTGATCAAAACCAGAATGTACAGAGGGAAAAATGTAACAGAACAATTTTTCAATGAAATGATCGAAGCCGAAAGTTTGATCAATGATTTGAAGAAAAGAAATATTAAGATGACAGATTTTGATTCGCAAAATTTTACTGGAGCAAAATATTGTAATATTTGTGGGAAAATTCTAGGAACTGATAGAGTAAGGGAACACGATCACTTAACTGCAAATTACAGAGGTGCTGTTCACAACAAATGTAATCTTCAATACAAATTCTCACTTGAAATACCAGTGTTGTTTCATAATCTCAAAGGATTTGATGGTCACTTTATAGTAAAAGATTTGTGGAAATTTAAAGATAAAAGAAAATTTCTTGTATTCCACAAACTGCAGAAAAATATATATGCATTAAATTCGGTCAAATTAAATTTATTGATTCATGCATGTTCCTTCACTGGATTCACTGTCGAAAAATGTGGAAAATTTCTACATCCTAAGTCAATACTGCAAACAACATAATCTGAATGACTCACAGAAAGAACTTTTGAAAAGCAAAGGAAGTTTTCCATATGAGTATTTGCTACAGAGTGCTCAGTTTTTGCAAACGTCACTTCCATCCAAAGAGAATTTTAAAAACAATGAACAATATTGTTGCGAAGGATGAATGCGCTGCAGTGACTTCACGAGTTAACGTGACTGGAGCATTCGTGTGTGCTTCTGCGTGAGATTCAATTAGCCAACGATTTGGAACTTAGAACAGTTCTGAAGAAGAAGAATAAAAATATAGCAGTGCTGTGTGTTAAAGTTCTCAGATCTGAAAGGTTGTTCAGATGGTTTGAGTCTGTGCGCGATAAGTAAAAGACAAGAAGAATCTTTTATGTGTTGTGTGCGCGGACGGTCCTCTTGTTTTGGCTAGTGTGAGATGTTTAGTGAACTAGCAGAGGACGATAATTTGTTAAAAGTGATAGATGAAGATAGATGTTCAAGTGACATGATAAACAAGGTGGAAAAGGTAGTATTTAGTAGAATAGATAGAGCTGTTGTTGTGTACTTTGTGCAAGAAGGCTGATGACTTTTGCATGTTACATCCATATTTTCTTTGTAACGATTTGCATTGTATTACAATTGGTTTTAAAATATAGTTACTAAAACTCACGCCCAGTGCTATCCATATTTTGTAATTCGCAACATTTGGTGTCTAGGAGTGTGGATAATTTATTGAATGCCGTTAACTAGAAGTATGGATGAATTAGTAAAGTTGATAAATAGCTTGAAAGCCGATATGGCTACATAGATGACTGATATAAAAGCCGAAATAGCGACATAAAATAGTAAATTAGATGAAATAATCAGTCAAAATGATAAAATGAAAGCCGAAATGGCTACACAAAATAATGAAAAAGAAAAAGAGAAAGGCAACGCATATCAAAATGTGAATTCCAAACCAATAGGTGAAATTTACGAAACTAACAGCACTGGAGGTAACATTACAGATGAACAATGTTTAAAGATGCTAACCATAAGAATATTGTTGAGCAGTATAAAAATTATAGGAACAAAATATGCAAGAAGCGAGAGCTGGTAGAGATGTTGTTATAGTTACAGTTAAGACAACGAAATTGGTTGAAGGTGAATATATCTCCAGAAGTGGGAGCTATAGTACAAATGAACATAATGCTGATGCGGGAAAGAAACAATGCAGAACCAGAAAACATTCCAAGATTCTTCGGTATCTGAAAAAGAAGCAATTTAGATTCAATTCGTTTTACAAAATTGACGGACAGGAGAAGCTCGCTGGGGCAGCGGCGTTCTGATGAAGCCTTCATATGGATTGAAGAGATCTCGAGAGAGATGGAGAAATTGCGCGAGGACTGCGAGAAGGAGACTACAAAAGAATCGGATCTTCGCAAGAAAGGAGAATCTCGAAATGTGGATCTGCTACTGGAAATCAAGAAACATAGAGATAACGCAGATAATGCCTTTGACCACGCAACTACGGGTGATGCATGGCAGAGTGTCTATGTCTCTGGTGACATGTCTAGGAACTGTGAGGAACAATCATACAGATCAGAGAGTTGTGAGACTATACAGTACGCTTTGCACTTCAAAATACCTAGGTATACAAGTCTGGCACGATCTGAAGAGAGATCCACACGAAAGGTATTCTATTCCTCGCCGTCAGCAAAATGCGTCATGGACAAGTATCGCAAAGAGTAATGAGTGGTAATGAGGGAGAACGAAACAGAGTTTACGTTTCACAGAGTGGTCCGAGTAGAGAAGTGAAGCCCTCAGATAATCTCAACGTAGCCATGATGAATTTCTTTTCTGAACAGTCAATGCGCAGATTTGGACATTATAACCATATAGATTATAAGGATATAGAAAAGTTTTATCACGACTACAAGAGCTCTAAAGTGGACAATATCATGTTACAAAACTCGTCGCTGAGCTCCAAGAATGTGGATTAGGAGGAAGACATAGCAGTTAGAAAGAAAGTCGATGAAGAAGCCTACAGCATAGGATGCAAAATGTCTCAAATGAGAAATAATCCTATATCTCTTAAACTTGGTAAGAAGAATAATAAGGAAAAATTGACTTGGCAGAATTCTAAAACTAAGTCGAATAACATAGATGTCCTAATAGAAATTGCTTCGTTTCCTCATCCTCTTGACGGTACAGCTACAACCCTGAGCTCGGAGCAGTTCCAATTACCAGACTCTTCTTCGTAAAGCTGCGTGTCCTATTGTGTCTTCAAGTGAATCAGCCTCCGATATTCCTCACTATGAACAGCCTGGCAAAATGGTAGGAGACGTGAAATCCAAACCAAAGGCAAGAGGAGCCATAAGTAAAAATCCCAAGAAGAAAACTTTCGAGTACAGGTTTTGCACGAAAACCCTTAGTCGATTCTTCTCCCTGCGGAGACATAAACGTGTTCACAAGGGCTATAAGCCTTACATGTATTCTGCTTGTGGACGAGGCTTCAGTGAGAAAGGAAATCTACGTCATAATGTGATTCGCTTCCATTTTGACATTGAACATGAAACGTGGGATAAACTGAGGAAACACGTGATAATGAAATGTTCTTTTTATTACCAGAAGCAAAACAAAAGCAATAAACTCGTCACCTTCCTAAAGAAGACAGCAGTCCGTATTTTGAATACAGTGGAACAAAATACGTGTTCACCTTCTGCTGTAGAGAAAACAAATCCACGTAGGAAGAAGCTTTCACCGAGACTTCAGAGACCTTTGGGAGGTCCTTACACAGTAGTTAACAGGATTAACGGCTTGATGTATCGCATTCGTCGACGTTCAACTTCAAAGCGCAAGGTGGTTCCCATGGATCGTTTGGAAGCTTCGGCATCCAGAAATGTTCTGGTCGAACAAGACCTAAGGAGGGGGCAGTGTTGCGACGGATGAACGCGCTGCAGTGACTTCACAAGTTAACGTGACTGGAGCCCTCGTGTGAGCTTCTGCGTGAGATTCAATTAGCCAACGATTTGGAACTTAGAACAGTTCTGAAGAAGAATAAAAATATAGCAGTGCTGTGTGTTAAAGTTCTGAAAGGTTGTTCAGATGGTTAGAGTCTGTGCGCGATAAGTAAAAGACAAGAAGAATCTTTTATGTGTTGTGTGCGCGGACGGTCCTCTTGTTTTGGCTAGTGTGAGATGTTTAGTGAACTAGCAGAGGACGATAATTTGTTAAAGTGATAGATGAGACATGATAAACAAGGTTGAAAAGGTAGTATTTAGTAAAATAGACAGAGCTGTTGTTGTGTACTTTGTGCAAGAAGGCTGATGACTTTTGCATGTAGTAGTTAATTTGTTTATGAGATACTACATCCATATTTTCTTTGTAACGATTTGCATTGCATTACCATTGGTTTTAAAATATAGTTATTAAAACTCACGCCCAGTGCTATCCATATTTTGTAATTCGCAACAATATGAAAGAGCTCAAATTTTATTGAAAGCCTTTTCTAATGCTACCTTCGGAGAATATCACGATCTGTATATGATCACTGATGTATTACTGCTAGGAGATATATTTGAAAACTACAGAATCTCGTGTATGAATAACTACCAACTCGATCCTTGTGATTATTTTAGCTCTCCTGGCGTATCCTATGCTGCCTGTTTAAAAATGACAGAAATTGAGCTGGAACTTATAAAAGGTGATATGTATTTTTTCATAGAAAGAGCTCTGCGAGGAGGAATATCTTTAGTGTCTAAGAGGTTTGCACAGGCCAACAATCCTTTAGTAGATCCATATGAGAGAAGTAAACCACAAAACTATATCGTGTACTTTGATGCAAACAATTCATATGACTGGGCAATGTCTCAACCTCTCCAACTGGTAATTTCAAATGGGTAAATGATATTGACTTGTTTAATATTCCAGACGACAGCAAACAGTGTTATTTTTTCGAAGTTGATATAGAATATCCGGCACATCTATACGATTTACACAATGATTTCCCCCTGGCTCCTGAAAAATTCAAACTTTGTAATAGTAATGTGTCATTCTTGATTCCAAATCTGTTCGACAAGCAAAATTATGTCGTTCATTATAGATTACTTAAACTCTGTGTGGAACTGGGACTGAGGGTGAAACAGGTGCATAGAATCTTGGAATTTGATCAAAAACCATGGCTGAAACCTTACATAGATTTTAATACAACTAAACGAATTAATGCCATAAATAATCTTGAAAAAAACGTTTTCAAACTGATGAACAATGCTATATATGGCAAATGTTCAGAAAATAAGAGAAAGAGAATAAAGGTCACATTGTGAACACTAAAGAAAAGCTAAAATAATTAATTGCCAATCCCAGGTACATTTCTTGTGTTGAACTTGCAAAAAAATTCGTAATTCTCCATATGAAAAAGAAAAATATTATATTAGATAAACCATATTACATTGGTGTAACGATTTTGGAGTTGAGTAAATTACACATGTATAATTACTTCTACAATTTTCTGAAACCAAAATTCAATGCAGAATTGTTATTTACCGATACTGATTCCTTCTGCGTTAACATCCAGACAGATGACATATATCAGAAATTTAATTCAGACTACTTTGATTTCTCAAATTACCCCACAAACCATGCATTATATAGTGAATCAAATAAAATGGTTCCAGGAAAATTTAAAGACGAATTAAAAGGTCTTCCAAAGAGGTTGTTGCTTTACGTCCAAAATTGTATTCAGTAGATGCTCCAATTCCCAAAAAAGCAGCTAATGGAGATTATCGGGAATGTCTATTTGATGGAAAAATCGTATACTGTATACGCAACAAACAGAATTTCGATCCGAACAAGAATACACAAAAAGGCATATCAATGGAATTGAAACTTATGCTTTTGGAAATTATCGAATCTCAGATATGTATGTTAAAGTATCCAATACTATTTACAAAACATTAAACTGAAAACAAATGTAAAAAATTTTAAGCAAATTTTAATTAAGCGAATTAATTAAATTAGTGAAATTAATTTCACTAGTGAAAATTTTTTTTCTTAAATAAGAAACTTTGTCTGAATAAACCTTAGTATTTAAGGTGAAACTTTCCCTACGGAATATATCATTTCCTGCAGAATATCAATTCTAATTGGCTGGCTTTTTGCATTATGGAATTTGCCTTCCTCTGCTGGAAGGTAAGTGATAAATAAGAAATATTTAAATCTAGTAGTATTACTAGATTTAAATATTTCTTATTAAAGTAAAAAATAAATTCAGCAGAGGTAAATTGCAGAAATTCAGCAGAGAATGTATGAAGTTTGTATAGAGAGAGAGGTTTTTTTAATGTTATCGTACTTAATCCAAACTAAATAGTCCGTGAACTATTTTTTTAAAACGTGCAAATAGAATGTGGTAGATTTCGAAATGATTGTATTTAAAATAGTTTTTTTAGCCAACTAAAAGTCCCCCTCCCCCAAGGATATAAAAAAAAAATTAAATCCAGGCTTGCAGATCATTGGAAAATAAATTGTGTTTCAAAAAGAACGGTTTCCTAAAGCCTTGCCAACTTATCTTTCATTCATCAGTGTACCTCAGCTATCTGTGTTTATTCAATAGCATCTTTCACTTCGCCTCGTGTTTAACACTTTGACATGATTTTACGAAACTGAAGATGAACTTTAGCCAGATCGAGATAAATGTGTGCCAAGATCTTTTCAAATTCTCGATAGAATATTTCTGTTGTCCAGAAAATCACACGTCGCGGCAGCTGGGTGCGGTCAGTTATATATCATTGAATTTTAAACGTGTTTCAATTATTCTTTCTTTAGGAACGTTTTTTTTTTTAACCTACTAGTTGAATCTGATGAAATGTTTTTAAGAGAAAATTTTCAATTAACTGTTCAAATGTTGTTGAAGATCCTAAAAATTCTGATCAAGATTGTTTTAACGATCTTCAGGAGACATTATTTTCAAATTTCTATAGTAAAACTCAGATCTTCCTTGCCTCATGTTTGACCTGATAACCTCTTTGGTAGTCAGTTTCATATCATTTCGAGATCATTATTGATTCATCAACGAAGCTTTCGGCAATACTATACGCGCTTCGTGAGGAGTAAAAAATGAATTTAGTCACAAAGATTATCGGCAATGTCTATTTGATGAAAAAATCCTATATACGCAACGAACAAAATTTCGATCGAAACGTGCGATCATCTCTTCAGGCGGCAAGCAATTAAATCTATCGAAATAAAAACGTACTTACCCTTAAGTAGAAGAAATCAAACTGATTTCGAATCGCTTGAGACCTTCTTAAATACTCAATAGAACTGAAACTTTTATCCAAAACCAAAACTGAATATTTATTTTATCAAGGAATATTTTCTTCCATGATAAGATAAATATTCAATTTTTGTTTTGGATAAAAGTTTTGGTTCTGTAGAGTATTTAAGGTCTCAAGCGATTCGAAATCAGTTTGATTTCCTCTCCTGAAGGGTAAGCACGTTTTTAGATTTAATTGTGAAGCTGGAACGGAAAGATAAAATATTCAGCTTTGCTTTTCGTTAAAAAATAAAAGTTTGACTTTTTATCCACGATCTGATTGAGTTATATATAGTAAAAAGTTCTTCTATGATAAAAAATTTATTCAGTTTTGGTTTTCGGTAAAATTTTCGGTTTGATAACAGAATTATTACTTGGACTTTGGTTAGATAAAAGTTTTAATATTATCGTTTGATAGCAAAATTATTACTTGGACTTTGGTTAGATAAAAGTTTTAATATTCTTCTACGATAAGAAATTTATTTGGTTTTGGATAAAAGTTCAGTTTGATAACACATTTATTACTTGGACTTTGGTTAGATAAAAGATTCTGGTGTATTCGGTGAAGTGTATGATAACTCAACAAAACACAACATTTTTTATCTCATTCACACACACATCTCATTTCAAAATATTTTTATTGAAACTAATTCACAAATTAGTTTAAATGCTCATCTTCAAAAAATGACGTTAAATTAGTTTTTCACATGCTGAAAATCACTCTTGATTTTTCACATTTTCTCACAAAAAACCAGAAAAAATTAGTTTAAACACTCATCTCCAAGCTTTTCCCATAGATTAATTAATGTGCCGAACTCTTATGCTACTACTCCAGTGGGTTCCGTCTCCCCAACCTAAAGAAATATCTGCACCTTTTTACAATTAATATTTTTTAACCCTAGACAGTATACATTGCAAGTTATGACATTACCGTATACATGGGGTCCAGAAAACCCTGCGTGTAAGTTGTATATTTTATGGAATATAATGTATTTTGAAATGTTAAAGGAAGAACAGTAATAACAGAATTCACTGCTTTTTGTAGGACTTTATTTTTAAAAACAATATTTAGGTATAAAATTTTGATTTACACTGCACTATATTTTCTTCACTATATTACATTGAAAGAATGGCTAATGTTCACCATATATGCTCTATTCACTCTAAGACAAAAATATAATACATTGTTTCTCAAGATAAAGTTTCCAGCAGTTTTATCATTTTAGGCCTATTATAATTATAATTTTGCACACACTATCACTTTCCTTTTGATCTATAAGAACACAGTTCAACAGTCCATTTGATCGACACGAGATGCAAATCATTCCTCTGTGGTCTGGACACATTGGTTTCTTGCAGGAATTACACTGGTAGGCGTTTTTGTCTTTTTTCCTGGGACAGAAGTTGCATCTCCTCTTGATTCCAGTCATATCCGATGAACCTGCTGCTGTATTATGGCCTGTTTCAAGGGAACTTTCTCCAATTACTTTTGACATAAGCACTTTTAGTTCCTTTGGCATTGAGCGGATACTCAAACGAGCAGACAAATGTTTCACAAGGCTCATACCGAGTTCTTTTAGAAATGATCGCCTTGTTTTCCCATTCTCTTTCCACAGCGGATTTATGTTGACAAGTAATATCAGAGCATTAACTCCACACTGATCTAATATGCCACGGAAACCCGAAGAGGCCAGCGATGAGTGTTTCTAGCTGTAGTATAATTATGGCATAGCTAATCTAAGGTGTCTACACCTCCTTTATTCTGGTTAAGGTGTCCTTATATACGACACGCTTCTCCTGCTTTACGCTCTTTAGTGTTCACTAACGAGACAGGAATCCCTTTTATTTTTCCGTAGAGTACATACAATAGTGAGCTTGTGATCTGTTATTTTCTTCGCAAGTGGAATGGATGTGAACCAATTGTTCATTGTGACGTTCCTGTTCGTTCCATGAATATTTTGAGTCAAGGTGCGAACATAGTAGCTCGAACACTTTCTTTAGTTTACCTTCTCTGTGTAAGGTACTGCGTCCACCATATAGAATGTCTTTGCATCACACAAAGTTACAATCTTTATGCCAAATTTATCTGGCTTGTTCGAGATATATACTTTGAATGGGCAACGACATTGTGTACCAAGAAGTTGCTCATCTAGTGCAAAATTCGGATGGTGTGTAATAGTCTTGCAATTTCCAATGAATATATTCCAGACTTCCCGTATCGGTGCGAATGGATAATTTTCTTTACGTGATTTTACCTGATGCACATAGTGATGAATTTGAATCGGGGAAGTGACATTGTTGCACGAAATATTGGTGATCCATAGGCTTTTGACCATAATTCTTCCAGATTTACACGGTTGTTTTTCAAAACTCCGGACATAGAGAGCAGCCCTATGAAAGCCATTATTTCTTTCTTACAAGTTGCACCAATATATCTTGTATTTTCATTATAGTTAATAGATTGGCCATCAATTTCTTGATTCGTATGCAGTACTACCATTTCAATTATGTCGTCACTCAAGAGAAGCTTCCAAGTTTCAATCTCAGTTTTGCAATTTCGAGCAGCTCCTTTATTCCCTGGAAGATGTAGTACAATATTCCTGGTAGGTCTACCAGTTCTGGCACGTTTTTCAGTTGACCACATATGTCCATCCCTTTCATTATTTTATTTTCATTAAACTCTTCTTCACTGTCTGAAATATCTTCATCACTGTCAGAAGCATGTACTGATTCCACTTCAGTATGGTCCTCATCTTCACTACATTCATCGTCACTAACATTACTTGGTAAATTCTCTAGGACAGATATAAGTTCATTATCTGTAAGGCTACGCCTTGCCATGATGAAAAAACCAACGTACTCTAAAAGGAAATTGAAAAAAAAAAAACTCTTCATAAATGTTAAAGTATACGTGGGGTTCTGAAGACCCCAGAGGAAATTTCCACCTCAAAACAAGCAGATAAAACAGCAAAAGTCTGCACAGGTTAATAACTCGCTCAGAACCGAATTTACAAGGCACCGTAAACAAGCGAGTTGCGCATGCGCAGAACAAAACAAGCAGTTGCTCGGTAACGTGGACCCCACGTATACTATCTAAGGTTAATCCTGTATAAATATTGACTTGGTTTTTGAAATTCTTGTGTGAAATTATATATGTAATTTCAAAAATAATAATATAATAAACACAATTTTCGTTTTAGTTTTGAATTGAATCAAAATTTAGTTTCGTTTTTCAAAATTGTTATTGATTACTGCTTGTAATTTTGTGTAATATTTGTATCTATTCAAAAATGTAAAAAGCCGTCCCGTGGCCGAGTGGTTAGCGCGCTTGGCTGCTGATCTAAGGGACCTGCGTTCGAGCCCCGGATAAGGCATGGATGTTCGTGTTGTTTTTCTGCTGAGGTCCTGTCATCCTCTCAGATCTTCTACTGTGGCATATAAACTGACAGGCTCCTGTCAGACCTCTGTGGCAAGCAGCTGCTTGAGGGGGTATTTATTATTTTTTATTCAAAAATGTATTTGTACCTTTGTAAGCCAAATATTTCATTCTCCAAGTTTTCTTATTATTTTGCACCTATACATATGAGAAGTATACATCCTTTAACCATATTTTGCATCCCCCCTCCCAACTATTGGCCCATAGCAAACATATTTTTCTATGCCCAAAACGCTTGTGCACCCATATCTAAAAAGGCCTATTTTCAAGGTTTGGGAGCTTTGAATGTCATTTTCAATTAACAGAGCATGAAAGTTGGCTTTGTTGTTTTACCTCTGAGTGGTACTTTTTTGCAAAATAGGGGCTAAATGCCTAGGTCACAAGGATCCTGAGTGCTCAGAGAAGGCTGGGAGTAGGAGACTCCCACTGGACAGCTCATTGAGTTCTTTTTGGTTTGCAGATGCATGCAAGAACCTTTTGAATGCCCCTTGTACTAATAATAGAGTTTATCATTCACGGCAGTATATGCAGGCTTTATGAACAGCATTTTCAAGATTGTGGCAACATAAGGTTTAAAGATGATGATGACATATTATTACTTTATTTTCCATTTATTGCTAATTCATTTGATATACATTCATTTTCTGTGAACTATACACATTAAGATGCTGACACATTATTTTATTCAGTTACATAAGTTTTGATATTTAAAAATCAATTTCTTGCCTGTCTCTTTTAACAATTGAGTGTATTCTTTTCTGACGGAGGCGTTCGGCAGCTGCTTTTTCAAACCTAGAAAGAGATATTTGAAGTTTTATACAGTAAGAGATTTATTGTCAGTGACCAATATAAATTATCTCATTAAGTACTATTATTGCACAAATATTTTCAAAACTTTTTTTAAAACGGTTTCTATAAATTATGTTATTATTCTAACAAAAACATTTCATGATAATTCTACTACAATTTAAATATTCCATTTTTGTTTTTGTAACTTTTTTGTGATATGCACCAAAGAGCCAAAACATTACGACCAATGACTCTTTATGCAAATCGAAGCAACTGCAGGTAAAGGACGGCACGTGCGAAGGTCATGAAACGGTACAAATAACACTTGATACTGAGCTCTGTTAATCAGTATTGTTCTTGTTCTTTTAGATGGGAAAGGCAGCAGCCCTAAGTGAGTTTGACAAAGGCCAAATTGTAAAGGCCAGATTTCTGGGTCAGAGCATTTCTGAGATGGCAAGGCTTGTGGGGTGCTCATAGTCGGCCGTAGTTTACCTTGAAAAAGTGGTCCGAGGAGGGAAAAAACCATAGACCGCCGGCAAGTGTAGGCCGACCATGGCTCATCGATGCTAGAGGTGAGCGAAGGCTGTCCCGTATGGTACAAGCCAACAGAAGGAATACTGTGGTGCAACTTGCATGTTATTTGAATGCTGGTGACAGGAGTAATATGTCACAATACATAATATGTCGAACCCTACTGAAAACGGGGCTGTGTAGCTGCTCCAAGTGCCTACAATGCGAATGTGAGCATCAAAACTGGACGTGAGTACCTTTCAAAAGAGATACTCTCTTCTGGAAGTGAACGGAAGCAGAGGGCTGCCAGATTAGTGGTACCAGATTAGTGTGGCCTACTGATCTGGACAACCATAGATTTTTTTTTTTCTCCCCTGCTGAGAAGTGGTCAAACCACACAGCGTCCTGGTGCTGACCATATAAACCTACTGAACTGGAATATGGTTCTGAGCTTGATTCTTGAGCTTGATCCTGAATTTGCTGCACTGGTGGGCTTTTGTGGAGTAGAAAATCTTCCGCTATGTTTTCTGTTTGTGCGTTGACAGCCTCAAGTGAATAGATTCGTAGGATGTGTTTATCAGCTGGTGGATAATCCTGAGCAGAGGTCATCGCAGGCACCTCTTTGCTTCTATTGGCATCGTCAAATTCTATATTGGAGTTAGTCTTCCAGTGTAGATGGCTTCAGCCTTTAGTGGTGGGGGAACGGTCTTTGCCCCATGTCTGCGATTAGGGGGCTGTTTGATATTGTCGACAATCCGACTCTCAATAAACATAGTTTCTTTAAACATCCCACTAACCATTTTCTCTCCATAGGTAGTTGGAATGCGAGAACTCTGCAAAGAGTTTTTTTTTTATGTCCTCACACAAGAATTCCACCATTATGCTATTTTTTATGTCCTCACACAAGAATTCCACCATTATAATTTAGATATTATCGGCTTGAAAGAGACCAGATGGATAGATAAAGGTCATATTCTTAAAAATGATCTTAAATTTCTCTTTTCAGGGAGGGATGACAATAAGCATCACCAAGGTGTGGGTCTGCTTTTCAGCAGACACGCTAGTGATGCTCTTCTAGGATATGAGTGCATTAATGAAAGGTTTCTTACAGCAAAATTTCAGACAAGCGTTAAAGACTTGAACGTTATCTGCTGTTATGCCCCCACTGAGGATACTGATGAGGATGAGAAGGATAGGTTTTATGGACAACTTCAGGAAATTTTGAATTTTGTCAAGAAAGGAGATATTACCCTTATTCTAGGTGACTTCAATGCCAAAGTTGGTACTGACTCGGACCTTTGGGGAGGAGTAATAGGCCCTTTTGGTATTGGTAGCTGCAAAGGCAATGGGCAACATCTCCTACAGGTAAGTAAACTCAATGGATTCAGAATAATTAACACTTATTACAAACACTGTGACATACATTACTACACATGGGTTTCACCTGATCGGCTGCATAAGAATATGATTGATTATATATTAATTAACAGCAAATGAGCTAGTTCTGTTAGGAATACCAGGGCATATAGGTGAGCTGAAATTGGATCTGACCATTTACCTTGTTAAAAGTGTTTTCCAACTTAAACTTAAAAAGTGTTATGCTAAGGTTAAAAAATTTACCTTTAATACTAAAGCTCTCAAAGACCCAGTTATAGCTAAAGCTTACCATGATAGGTTTGCTTACTACTGAAGTTGAGAAAGAATGGGATCATTTTAAACAGGCTTTTTTGGACACTAACAGTACTCTTTTAGGAAAAAAGCAGCAGAAGAGGCAGAATTATCTGAGTGATAAGGCACTTGAGCTTATGTCAGAAACAAAGAACTGCAGGAATGTCCTTAATCAATACCCTACTAGTCCTAATAGAAAGCATTACAGAGAACTTAATAAACGTCTAAAAGATCAGTTAGCTGCTGATAAGAATCTTTCGCTTGATAGTTTGGCTGACGAAACCGAGGAAGCAGTTAGACAGCACAACAGCAGAGAGCTGTACCAGATAGTTAATGTTTTGTGTGGTAGAAAACGGACAGGTATACAGGGATTGAAGGATAAACAAGGTAACGTTATAGAAGGTGAGGATTCTGTCATGGCTAGGTGGGCCGAGCATTTCAGTGATGTTCTAAACAATGTAGTTAGTTCTACTCCCATATTTTGCAATGATGATAGATGCATTGGTGGATTTAATGTTGGCCCTATAATACAATCTGAAGTGATTTTGGCTGTTTCTAAACTTAAACTACACAAATCCCCAGGGGTAGATGAAATTACTACAGAAATGCTTAGAGCTGGGAATGTTTCGGTTACCACTTGGATGACTGAAATTCTGAAGATCTTTTATGATAAAGGCATGGTTCCTAAGGATTTTACCAGAGCTATTGTTATCCCTATTTTCAAAAAAGGTGATTGCAGTTCTTGTGATAACTATAGGGGTATTAGCGTACTCTCTGTTCCAGGTAAAGTTCTTTCCATGATTGTGCTTAATAGAATCAAGAATCTGGTTGACAGTCAATTGCGTGATGAGCAATGTGGATTCAGAACTGGTAGGGGATGTGTGGATCAGATATTTTCACTTCGGCAGATTCTTGAGAAATGTTTCGAGTTTCAGAAACCTTTGATTGCTAGCTTTGTTGATTTCAAAAAGGCTTTCGACTCTGTTGATCATCATAATTTGTGGTTGATTGTGAAATCATATGGTATACCAGACAAGTTAGTTAACATAATGAAAGCTCTCTATAATAACACTGAGTCGTGTGTGAGAGTTGGTAAGGCTTGTAGCAATTGGTTTAGCATTACTTCTGGTGTTTGACAAGGGTGCATTTTGTCTCCTTTTCTCTTTAGTTTGGTTATTGATTATGTTATGCAAAATTCACTTCAAGGGAAAGATTTTGGCCTTAAATGGGCTGGAGACACGAAAATTTCTGATTTAGCCCTTTTGGCAAATGATGTTGATGAGATGAACTCTTTCATTCGAGCTGTTGATGAGACTGGTAGTAGAGTAGGTTTGGTTATAAACAGAGGGAAAACGAAAGTGATGAAAATTCGTCAGGCAGGCTGTGATTCAGTTAATCTGAATGGTTGCAGTCTTGAGCAGGTGTCACAGTTTAACTATCTTGGGAGACATGTAACAGATACTGGTGATGTTCGGCATGAGATTAACAGACGAATAGGTAATGCTGCTGGGACTTTTAAGAATCTATGGAGAGTGTGGAGAAATAGGCGTATACAACTAAAGACTAAAATTAGACTGTATAATAGTTTGGTTCTTTCTAGGGTTAGTTATGGTAGTGAAACTTGGATACTTTGTAAACAAGATAACAGGAAACTACATGCTTTTGATTCCAGATGCTTACGCAGTATCTTGGGTATTAGGTGGTTGAACTTTGTAACTAATGATGAGGTTAGGCAAAGGAGTTTGCAACCTCCTTTAAGCAGCATATTGTGCAGAGAGAGACTCTGTTGGTTTGGTCACATTGCCTGCATGAATAATTATAGATTGCCGAATAGGGTTATGAATAGTGCGCCTAGAGGCCTCAGAAAGAGGGGGAGACCAAGGATGCGGTGGGCTGACAATGTCAAACAGGACCTTATTAGAAATGGGGTGCAGTGGCCAGATGCAGTAGTTGTAGCTCAGGACAGACTTGCTTGGAGAACTAAATTGCACGGTCTGGTTGGACCTCTGTAGCCCATGGCTGCTTGAGGATGCTGATGATATTGCACCATTTGGATGGCTGGGTATGTGCATGTTGTTTACACCTGGGGAAGTGTTGGCACCAGGATGACCGTGAAACGAAAACTAGCTGGTGAAGGAAGTATAATGCTTTGGGCAATGTTCTGTAGGAATTATGTGCAGCAAACTATGATATCTACCATCTACTTAAGCATCATTGCAAACCAGATACATCCTTTGCTGGCAACGGTATACCCCTCTAGTAGTGCCTTCTTTTCAGGAGCATGCCACACTGCCCGAACTGTTCGAGAATGGTTTGCAGAACATGAGAGACTTCCAGGTATTGCCCTGGCCGCCAAATTCCCCAGACATCAATCCAATCAAGCATCTGTGGTTTGTGTTGGAACAACATATCCGATCTGTGATGGCTCAACCAGATACCACAAGACATCTTTAGAAATTTTGTAGTGTCCGTGCCTCACCATATTATGTAGTTGGTCATAATGTTTTGGCTCTTCGGTGTATGTACCTAAATAGAGTTCACATCAATATTTTATTACATTGCCAAAGATTTTTATGCCCTTCTTTAACCTGTCACTGCTTGCACTCACACACAAAATAAATTGCTGCACACCTGTTTCTGTGAAATTCATAAATATTTGAAACACCGAACTAGAGTCATGACTTACGATTTTTAAGAAATAAGATTAAAATGTGGCTAATCATAAATACTATGTAGAACATATTAAATATTTTAAATAACAAAAAATTTCTAAACTCAGAAGCCATATATAGCATTTTTTACTGTTGTCAAAAAAAAATTGCGAGATGATTTTGTTGAGCGCTCTTGTGTGCCAAGCAAATTCATCTAGCTTTCCACTCTTGTCATGGGTACTATAGGTTGGCCATTCCTGCAGTACAAAAATTAATCATTTCACTTTTACACGTGATATACGTAATTGTTGGCACGCTTAATTTTACATGAGATTTGGCCTCAATATTAACCTTTCCTTCACTTTTATGAGAAATGTTTAGCGATTCAGAAACGCTAATACAACAGAGTGAAAATGGCAACTATTAGGTTGGCCAAACATGCACGCTTTTACAGTGTGGATATGTGGATACCATCGCAGCCCGATATGCAGAAGACCATTGCATCCCAAACTCTCCTCATCTCTCATGCTTGCTTCCTTTCCTCTTTATATAACTTTATTACCCTTTTGTAAACAGCAACACCACTCTTCTAGTGGACCTGGCAGAATTCTTTCTGTTCTCTCTTAACCTTATCCACTCTGATAAAAGTTTCCAAGAAAAGTAACCTCGCTTTTGTATAATGCAAAACAGCTGGGCTTTTTATTTCAGTTCCACAGCATTGCTCGTTAAAAAGCAGAACCCTAATCATGCTATTGCATTAGTTTTACATCAAATTTATTGTTTGGTATAATTAAAAAGTCGATAATTTTATCAATGTTTCCAAGGAAAAACATCTTTATCATAAGTTGATGATCATAATTTCTCTCTATTATAATAATTCTGATATTTGGGGATCTGAAACGGCTCGATGTATCTAGTATGTATACAAATATTATAAATTCTAATACTGAAGTTTAAATTCCAAGGGATGCAAATGATGAAAAAACACTAGAGAATTAACTTCTTAGTTGATAATTTTTTTTACACCTCTCAAACAGCTGTTTATCACTGATCTGATAACAGCCTGTCGATTTAAGACGTCAGATGGCCTATTGAAGGTGACATCTCAGCAGAAAGAAAATAGCCATACCTAAATGATCTTGAATCCAGGTCCCATAAACTTGAAGCAAATCATGTAAACCACTTGATCACAAGGACGATGTCAAGCTCAATAAATTTGATAAATGCCAGATATCAACGACACAGCTTTTGTTAATCATTTTGAATATTCTGTGGGCCTTCTTCTTGAACTATTTTCTTCATCATTAGCTATCCATTATTTTAAACTTCTTTTTTACAGACGACAATGTTGTCATGCTGCGGGTCAATACTAACAAATATGCTGAATTCAGTGAAAATGACAGTGGTTATAAAAGTTGAAACTGGTAGTTCAGCATAAAACAAATAAATATATACCGCCCCTCAAGCAGCTGCTTGCCACAGAGGTCTGACAGGAGCCTGTCAGTTTATAAGCCATAGTAGAAGGTCTGAGACGATGGCAGAACCTCAGCAGAAAAGCGACACATACATCCATGCCTTACCCGGGGCTCGATCCCAGGTCCCTTAGATCAGTAGCCAAGCGTGCTAACCATTCGGCCATGGGAACGGCTTCAGTATAAACTATTGATGAAATACGAGGATTCATCCCTGCAATTACCTTGAGTATGGGTCTTTTTTGGATGTCGAAAATCTCAGATTACAGGTACGTATTAAGTGTCAGAGATTTTTCAAAAGCATTCATTATTAATATTTAAGATCAATCAATCAAACAAACAAAAAACAAATGGAATATCGTTACAAAGGGAAAATTTACAGCAATCTGAATTTGCTCTTCAAACTTTCTAAAGAAATTAACTGCACTGAAATAAAAATCGCAAAATCGTTTTCCCCAGTAGTATTACTCAGGTGGAAAATATTTTTTTGAAGGGGCTAAAGCTAATCTTATGAGATGCGATGAGGGAGAAAGAAAAAATTTGATAGATATATAATTCATGATCATCATCATCCATGGGCTACGGAGGTCCAACCAAACCATGCAATTTAGTTCTCCAAGCATATCTGTCCTGAGCTACATCTGGCCACTGCACACCAATTCTAACAAGGTCCTGTTTGACATTGTCTGCCCACCGCATCCTAGGTCTCCCCTTCTTTCTGAGGCCTTTAGGCACACTGTTCTTAACCCTATTCGCCAATCTATAAATATCCATACGGGCAACATAGCCAAACCAACGGAGTCTCTCTCTGCACAATATGCAGCTTAAAGGAGGTTGCCAACTCCTTTGCCTAACCTCATCATTAGTTACAAAGTTGAACAATCTAATGCCCAAGATACTGCGTAAGCATCTAGAATCAAAAGCATCTAGTTTCCTGTTCTTGTGTGAGGACATCAAGAGAAAAAGCTCTGTGCAGAGTCCTCACATTCCAACTACCTATGGAGAGAAAATGGTTAGTGGGATGTTTAAAGAAACTATGTTTATTGAGAGAGGGAATGCTGACAATATCGAACAGCCCCCTAATCGCAGACATAGGGCAAAGACCCGTTCCCCCACCACTAAAGGCTGAAGCCATCTACACTGGAAGACTTCCTCCAATGTAGAATTTGACGATGCCGTAGAAGCAAAGAGTTCAGGTGCTTGCGATGACCTCTGCTCAGGATTATCCACCAGCTGATAAACATATCTTGTGAATCTATTCACTTGGGGAAGATTTTCCCTCCACAGAAGCCCACCAGAGCAGCAAATTCAGAATCCATAATCAAGCTCAGAGCTTTAATTCAGTCCAGTGGGTTTATATGGTCAGCACCAGGACCCTGTGTGGTTGACCACTCCTCAGCAGAGAGAGAAAAAAAAGAAAAGTAGCCATAGTTGCCCAGTTCAGTAGGCCACACTAATCTGGCAGCCCTCCGCTTCCGTTCACTTCCACAAGAGTATCTCTTTTGAAAGGTACTAACGAGAAGGTGGGGTCGGATATTAGGTGCTAGGCATGGCCAGTTCTATGCATCATCACAGGGGATTGGTGCATAACTCTCCTTAATCTGAATGGTTGTAGTCTTGAGTAGGTGTCGCAGTTTAATTATCTTGGGTAACGTATAATGATAATGGTACGTAACAGATAATGGTGATATATGCGGCATGAGATTAACAGACGAATAGGAATTGCTACCGGGAATTTTAAGAATCTATGGAGAGTGTGAAGAAATAGGCGTATACACCTAAAGACTAAAATTAGACTGTATAAGAGTTTGGTTCTTTCCAGTTTTCTTCCTTCTAGTTAATTTCTAGAATTTAGTTCTTCCTTGTAGTTTCAGTTAGTTATGGTAGTGAAACTTGGACACTTTGTAAAGAAGATAACAGGAAACTAGATGCTTACGCAAGATCTTGGGCATTAAGTGGTTCAACTTTGTAACTAAAGGAGAGCTATGCACCAAACCCCTGTGATAATGCATAGAACCAGCCAGGCCTAGCACCTAATGTCCGACCCAGCCTTCTTGTGGTGCACATCGTTAGTACCTTTCAAAAGAGAGACTCTCTTGTAGAAGTGAACGGAAGAGGAGGGCTGCCAGATTAGTGTGGCTACTGATCTGGACAACTACAGCTACTATTCTTTTTTTTTCTACCCTGATGAGGAGTGGTCAACCACACAGGGTCCAGATGCTGACCATATATACCAACCTGAACAGAATTATGGCTCTGAGCTTTTATATGGATCCTGATTTTGCTGCACTGGTGAGCTTTTGTGGATGGAAAATCTTCCGCTGTGTTTTCTGTTTGTTTGTGGGTTGACATTTGTAAGTGAATAGATTCACAGCACCTAATATCCGACCCCGCCTTTGGTTGGATATTTATCAGCTGATGGATAATCCTGAGCAGAGGTCAACACAGGCACCTGAACTCTTTGCTTCTACTGGCATCGTCAAATTCTACATTGGAGGAAGTCTCCAGTGTAGATGGCTTCAGCCTTTAGTGGTGGGGGGAACAGGTCTTTGCCCCATGTCTGCGATTAGGGGGCTGTTTGATATTGTCAGCATTCCCTCTCTCAACAAACAGTTTCTTGAAACATGCCATTAATCATTTTCTCTCCATAGGTAGTTGGAATGCGAGGACTCTGCACAGAGCTTTTTCTCTTGATGTCCTCACACAAGAATTCCACCATTATAATTTAGATATTCTCGGCTTGCAAGAGACCAGATGGACAGATAAAGGTCAGATTCTTAAAAATAATCTTAAACTTCTCTTTTTAGGGAGGGACAACAATAAGCATCACCAAGGCGTGGGTCTGCTTCTCAACACACTCCAGTGATGCTCTTCTAGGATATGAGTGCATTAATGAAAGGTTTCTTACAGTAATATTTCAGACATGCGTTAAATACTTGAATGTTATCTGCTGTTATGCCCTCACCGAGGATGCCGATGAGGATAAGGATAGGTTTCACGGACAACTTCAGGATATTTTGAATTCTGTCAAGAAAGGAGATATTACCCTTGTTCTAGGTGTCTTCAAAGCCAAAGTTGGTACTGACTCTGACCTTTGGGGAGGAGTAATAGGCCCTTTTCGTATTGGTAGCTGCAATAGCAATACAACAACGTCTCCTACAGGTAAGTAAACTCAATGGATTCAGAATAACTAACTTATTACAAACATAAACAAGTACACATGGGCGTGACAAACACAGGTACACATGGGTTTCACCCGATGGGCTGCATAAGAATATGATTGATTATATATTAATTAACAGCAAATGGGCTAGTTTTGTTAGGAATACCAGGGCATATAGGGGAGCTGAAATTGGATCTGACCAATACCTTGTTAAAAGTGTCTTCAAACTTAAACTTAAAAAGCGTTTTGCTAAGGTTAAAAAATTTACCTTTAATACTAAACATCTGAAAGACCCAGTTATAGCTAAAGCTTACCATGATAGGTTACTTAGTCATTATGACAGTCATGGTATGCTTACTACTGAAGTTGAGGAAGAATGGGATCATTTTAAACAGGTTTTTTTTGGAAACTAAAAGTACTCTTTTAGGAAAAAAGGAGCAGAGGAGACAGAATTATCTGAGTGATAAGGCACTGGAGCTTTTTTCTGAAAGAAAGAACTGCAAGAATGTCCTTAATCAATACCCTACTAGTCCTAATAGAAAGCATTACAGGGAGCTTAATAAACGGGTAAACGATCAGTTAGCTGCTGATAAGAATCTTTGGCTTGATGGCTTGGTTGGACAAAGCTGAAGAAGCAGTTAGACAGCACAACAGCAGAGAGCTGTACCAGATAGTTAATGTTTTGTGTGGTAGAAAACGAACTGGCATACAAGGATTGAAGGATAAACAAGGTAAGGTTATAGAAGGGGAGGATTCTGTCATGGCTAGGTGGGCTGAGCATTTCAGTGATGTTCTAAACAATGTGGTTAGTTCTACTACCATTGTTTGTAATGATGATAGATGCATTGATAGCTTTAATGTTGGCCCTATAACACAATCTGAAGTTATTTTGGCTATTTCTAAACTTAAACTTCATAAATCCCCAGGGGTAGATGAAATTACTACTGAAATGCTTAGAGCTGGGAATGTTTCGGTTATCACTTGGATGACTGAAATTTTGAATAACTTTTATGATAAAGGCATGGTTCCTAAGGATTTTACCAGAGCTATTATTATCCCTATTTGTAAAAAAGGTGATCACAATTTTTGTGATAACTATAGGGGTATCAGCCTACTCTCTGTTCCAGGGAAAGTTCTGCATGATTGTGCTTAATAGAATTAAGAATCTGGTTGACAGGCAATTGAGTGATCAGCAATGTGGATTCAGAATTGGTAGGGGATGAGTAGATCAGATATTTTCACTCAGGCAGATTCTTGAGAAATGTTTAGTTTCAGAAACCTTGGTTACTAGCTTTGTTGATTTCGAAAAGGCTTTTGACTCTGTTGATCATCGTAATTTGTGGTTGACTATGAGATCATATGGTATACCAGACAAGTTAGTTAACATAATGCAAGCTCTCTACAGGGTGTCCCTGAATTCATGGCCCAAACGTGAGGGGATGGTAGTACACGCCGAACACACCAATATTCGTCACATAATATGCAGCCGCAAACGCAGTGAGGAATCGAAAATGAAGGACAGACACAGAGGTTTCCAGAGTGACATTTATTGGAGATCATTTCAACAAATGTTCAAACATCCACCCACCAACAGTGATACAGGCAGCACAATGGCGGAGTAGTGATTGGCGTACCTGCTCATAAACACTAGGATTGTCATGCGCATCGGTGGCTGCGGCTGACAGTTGGGCTACCAGATCCTCCGTGGACTGCACGGGGGTCTCGTACATGACACTCTTCAAATGTCCCCACAGAAATAAATCGATACAAGAAAGATCGGGTGATCTGGGGGGCCACGGAATAGGACCACCGAGCCCAATTTATCGGTTCCCAAATATTGTATTAAGATGCTGACGCAAGTCTCATCTTAATACAATATTTGGAATCTCAATTGCCTGTCAACCAGAGCTGAAATGGGCGGGTGCCCATTGTGCTGGAACCACATATGGGTGCGGATTGTGGCTGGAACATCCTGAAGCAATTCCGGTAAAACCTGCTGCAGAAAAATACAGTACATTTGTCCATTGAGGCGGTCCGGCAGCAGGTAAGGTCCAATTAAGTAGTCATGCACGATCCCCACCCAGACATTGACGGTAAAACGTTGCTGATTCGAATTTGGACATGTACATGGGGGTTCTGGGCTGCCCACAAATGCGCATTATGGACATTCACTACACCTTCACATGAGAATGTTGATTCATCCGTAAATTGCACATGCGTGGGAAAATTGGGATGTAGCGGCACTTTGCTGCAGGAACCACTGGGCAAAATCCATGCACAGGGGATAATCAACAGCTGTCAATGTCTGCACTCGCTGCAAGTGATAGGGATGTAGCCCTTCTTCATGCAGTACTCGTCACTGTTCAGATGCACTACCAGGTCCAGGCGGTGGATCGCGTGCTTGTGCCTGGGTTATCTGTCACCATATGCAAGATGTGATTGTCCGGCATCATGTCGAATGACGTGGAAGGTGCCTGTCTCAGACAGCTCCCCCCCCCCCCCCGGAGTGGGACTTCCTTGACGAGGGGGGGGGGGCTTAACGGTGCCTCTGAGAAGTTGGGCTCAGATCGCTGGCACTCTGGAGTTCTTGAAGTCTGGTGGTCCCCAGTGGAAGGGGCCTGTTGAGGGTTGGCGAACTGTCTTAGCAGGGCCGGTACAGTCGGCTTATTGACTTGTCCCCAGCGAAACTGAGGGTTGCAGCCCCGGTTGAGGGGCCGTTCTAAGGGCCTCGGATGGGGCTTGGGGAACCCTGTCTTCTGCAGGCCCATTTGGGAGTACCGCGGATTGAGTTGTGCACCTCTTAGTACACTCGTCCGTTGGCTCTTTGATGCGGTCTCTGTGATATCGAGGTGGACGGATGTTCACTGGGGTGCTTCGGCCCGTTCACAATGGAGAGGTAGAAGTTGGAGGCTCGCAGCTGGGAGTAGCTACTCTGGCCAGCGGACTTATCGATGGAAGAGCCAAACTAAGGGTCCTACGGAATTAGATTTGGCCATACAGCTTTTGCAGTGGGGGAACTTGGGTTCCTCTGCGAAGTGTGGTCCAGGTGCTGCGGTGATGCAAGCCCCGGTAGGCTAACGGCTTTGTCGGGGTTGTGGGAGGGCCACCAGCTGGGTTCGCTGGCTACTGGCCAAGTGTCCCCAAAGCGGCCTCGGCACGGTTAAGACCGAGACAGTGAGCGGGCTGTGGTGCCCGGCTCAACGGAGAGGACGAAGTTGAAGGTCATGCCGAAAGGATTGGATGCCCGATTAGGTTTGGCCTATTGATGGAAGTGCCTTAGAGCCTCTGCTGCGGAGAACTCTAAAAGTTAGGACTTCTCTTTATTTTCTGGCTCTAAATTCAAAAGATACCAACTTTTATTTTATATGTTGGCAAGTTTCTGGACAAAATTCAGTGGGTGTTGGGCATATTCCTAGGCACCACTCAAAATTTTAAAAGATCCCACTCTCACTGCACCTCAATGATTATATCTTCAGGCAGGCTATAAAATCCCAAGCAGTGCTTTTCTCTTCACATAAGGTCTTCTCCCGCTGTAGGCAGGTACAATGTAATGCAAGCTTAAATTGATGGGTACCTTTTTAGTCGATAGTGGTTTCTGTGACCACTCCCTTATGGTGATATACAATGTAATGCAAGCTTAAATTGATGGGTACCTTTTTAGTCGATAGTGGTTTCTGTGACCACTCCCTTATGGTGATATGCAGTCATAGTACTGCGGTGCAATGGGATTGTCACGATTTACTTCGTTGTCTCAGACAGCTCCCCCCCCCCCGGAGTGGCACCTATTTGACGAGGGGGGGGGGCCTCTGAGAAGTTGGGCTAGGATAGCTGGCACTCTGGAGTTTTTGAAGTCTGGTAGACCCCAGTGGAGGGGGCATGTTGAGGGCTGGCATACTGTCTTAGCAGGGCCGGTCCAGTCGGCTTATTGGCTTGTCTCCAGCGAAGCTGGAGGTTGCAGCCCCGGTTGAGGGGCCGTTCTAAGGGCCCCAGATGGGGCTTGGGGAACCCTGTCTTCTGTAGACCCATCGGGGAGTACTGTGGGTTGAATTGTGCACCTCTTTGTACACTCGTCTGTGGGCTCTTCGATGCGGTCTCTGTGATATCGAGGTGGACGGATGTTCACTGGGGGGCTTCGGCCCGTTCACAATGGAGAGGTAGAAGTTGGAGGCTCGCGGCCGGAAGTAGCTACCCTGGCCAGCGGACTTATCGATGGAAGAGCCAAACTAAGAGTCCCACGGAATTAGATTTGGTCATATATAGCTTTTGCACTGGAGGAACTTGGGTTCCTCTGCGAAATGGGGTCCGGGTGCTGCAGTAATGCGAACCCCGGTAGGCTAACGGCTTTGTCGGGGTCGTGGGAGGGACACTGACTGGCTTTGGGAGAGATCCAGTCAAGTGCTCCCCGAAGCAGCCTTGGCTCGGTCAAGGCCGAGACGGTGAGTGGACTGTGGTTGCCCGGCTCAATGGAGAGGACAAAGTTGAAGGTCATGCTGAAAGGATTGGTGCCCCGATTAGGTATGGCCTATTGATGGAAGTGCCTAGGAGCCTCTGCTGCGGATGTCTCAAAAGTTAGGACTTCTATTTATTTTTCTGGCTCAAAATTCTGAAGATACGATCTTTTATTTTATTGTTGGCAATTATCTGGACAAAATTCAGTGAGTGATGGGCATATTCCCAGGCTTCACTCAAAATTTTAAAAGATCACACTCTCACTGCACCTCAATGATATCTTCAGGCAGGCTATAAAATCCCAAGCAGTGCTTTTCTCTTCACGAAAGGTCTTCTCCCGCTGTAGGTAGGTGCAATGTAAGCAAGCTTAAATTGATAGGTACCTTTTTAGTTGATAGTGGTTTCTGTGACAACTCCCTTATGGTGATATGCAGTCATAGTACTGCGGTGCACCAGGATTGTCACGATATACTTCATTGTCTCAGACAGCTGACGGTGCAGTCGTGCAAACATTTTATGATCGGGTACACGATGCATAGGGTATCACTCACAATAGAGTCTTTGTGCCTCTCTACCATTGCCCTCCACTACACCATACATCATGTGCATATCGGCTTTCTCTGCATTCGTAAACTGCTCCATCTCATGTCCGGTCGACGTGGAGAATGCTGGGGTTTGGCCAATCCAGCACTTTTAAGCCATGCTGCCTCATCTATGCCCCCTACTGGCACTGGGCTGCGTTTGCGGTCACATATTCTATGACGAATATTGGTGGGTTCAGTGTGTACTACCATCCCCTCACGTTTGGGTCAGGAATTCAGGGACACCCTGTACAATTACACTGAGTCATGTGTGAGTCTTGTAGCGACTGGTTTAGTATTGCTAGTGGAGTTAGACAAGGGTGCATTTTGTCTCCTTTTCTCTTTAGTTTGGTTATTGATTATGTTATGCGAAATTCATTGCGAGGGAAAGATTTTGGCCTTAAATGGGCTCAAGATACGAAAATTTCTGATTTAGACTATGCTGATGATTTAGCCCTTTTGGCAAAAGACTGTTGATGAGATGAACTCTTTCATTCGAGCTGTTGATGAGACTGGTAGTAGAGTAGGTTTGGTTATAAACAGAGAGAAAACTAAAGTGATGAAAATTGGTCAGGCAGGTTGTGATTCAGTTCATCTGAATGGTTGCAGTCTTGAGCAGGTGTCACAGTTTAATTATCTTGGGAGTTATGTAACAGATAATGGTGATGTGTGGCATGAGATTAACAGACGAATAGGGATTGCTGCCGGGACTTTTAAGAATCTATGGAGAGTGTGGTGAAATAGCCGTATACACCTAAAGACTAAAATTAGACTGTATAATTGTTTGGTTCTTTCTAGGGTTAGTTATGGTAGTGAAACTTGGACACTTTGTAAACAAGATAAGAGAGAACTAGATGCTTATGCAGTATCTTGGGCATTAGGTGGTTCAACTTTGTAACTAATGATGAGGTTAGGCAAAAGAGTTTGCAACCTCCTTTAATCAGCATATTGTGCAGAGACTCCGCTGGTTTGGCCATGTTGCCCGTATGGATAATTATAGATTGGTGAATAGGGTTATGAATAGTGTGCCTAAAGGCCTCAGAAAGAAGGGGAGACCTAGGATGCAATGGGCAGACAATGTCAAACAGGACCTTGTTAGAATTGGTGAGCAGTGGCTAGATGCAGTAGATGTAGCTCAGGATGGACTTGCTTGGAGAATTAAACTGCGCGGTCTGGTTGGTCCTCCGTAACCCATGGCTGCTTGAGGATGATGATGATGAACTTAATCTCTAATAAGTATTAACTATTCACCGCAGCTTTCTTTAAGGCAATAAAGTGATGGAATAAGCATTTTATAAAATAATATGGTTTAAAAAAAAATGTCCAACTTATTTTCTCTCGCCTTAAAATTATAAAAATTGGCACTTTGTATAAAAGTCAGCAATTTCTGAACAGTGGCCTTTAATAATCAATGAATTACAGATTTTTATATTCATATAATATATTATTTGTTAAATATTTCCCTTCTATATGAAAGATTTTTCCTGTCACCATATTCTGCTACGTATGTAGTTAACTGTATAAAAAATTATAAAAATACCCCCTCAAGCAGCTGCTTGCCACAGAGGTCTGACAGGAGCTTATCAGTTTATATGCCATAGTAGGTCTGAGAGGATGGCAGGACCTCAGCAGAAAAACAACACACACATCCATGCCTTACCCAGGGCTCGAACCCAGGTCCCTTAGATCAGTAGCCAAGCATGCTGGCCATGGGACTGTATAGCTAAGTATAAATGAATCCAAAATTGGTCTCCCAGTTCCCAGCGAACGATCGGCGTTTAGCAACTACAGTAGTTGTTGATCTCATTGTGCCCGCACAGGAAACAAACGGTTACAGCCGTCACGATTGAAGTTTAAATAAATAAAATAAATACCCCCTCAAGCAGCTGCTTGCCACAGAGGTCAGACAGGAGCCTGTCAGTTTATATGCCATAGTAGAAGGTCTGAGAGGATGGCAGGACCTCAGCAGAAAAATGACACATACATCCATGCCTTACCCGGGGCTCGAACCCAGGTCCCTTAGATCAGTAGCCAAGCGCGCTAACCACTCGCCCATGGGACGGCTGATCGAAGTTTGCCACATGCATATTTGATGATATTAACAAAACTGAACTTAATCATAAATGATGAATGACTACTAACTAATCGATATATCACATAAATTAACATTAAAATACCGAAGCAATAGTCAAAAGTACATATTGTAGAACGCTGTAAGCCTAATATATTCTCGGTCGAATTTTTTCAACCCACTTTTTTTCCATTTAATTGGATCAGCCTGGAATGTGAATCAATTGGAACAAAAATGGCGGATAGGTCGGCCTGGTATAGAGGGGCTCTAAGCTAGGTGTAAGTGTTTCCGAAGATCTCGCTGGTGACGTCATCTATTCTATGTTGACTACTTCATTGCTGGTTGTCGCTCTGCAGGCTGTGGTCGTTTTGTTGACATCTCGTCACTAAGTGTTTGTGGCTTTGTGCTTTCCAGGTTTATTGCTGTCGGCTTCTAAATCATGCTTCAACGGTTGAAAACTTCTTAACTTATTAGATTTATCAGGATTATTTGCACTCAAAATAATTTCTGGAATGTTTTTCTCATTAGCTAATAGTTCTTCATTAACATTATTTTCCCTTAAAACCTCTAGGCAAAACTTTTCTCATTATCAATTTCAGCACTATTTTCGTTTAAAACTTGCACTTCAAAAACTTTGAAAGACTAATTTTGTACTATTTTCCTCCACAACTATATCAACACATTTCTCATTATCAATTTGCTTTGCATCATTAACTTGTTCCTCTAAATTTACATTAATTACACTAATATGGAATTTTACAGTTTTTTCTTGAACATTCTGCTTTGGTACAAGGTAACTCAAAGTCCATTGGACTGCAGCTAAAATTTCAATTGACAATTGTCATAAATATCATTTAAAATTTTCTCATTTGGACATGAAAGATCTGCTTCTGTATCGTTGCGATCTATAAATTCCATTTTCTTCCCTTTGGATATCATCTCCTTCCCCTTGTCTTCGTGAAAACAGTTCTGTAGCTAACTGTGTGAAATCATTATAAGCTGGATAGATTTCCAAGAGTTCACTTTTAAAATCTTCCAAACTATTCTATGATGACATCCTATGTTATTCCACCATTGCTTAGCACAGGCATGTCAAACTCGTTAACCACCAAGGGCCATATTAAGTATTATATATTAAATCGCGGGCCGCAAAACAAAAAAAAAACAAATGGAAATAAAGATGAAGCATAGCTTTTATTATAAACAAATCAATACATACAAAATAATAATACACAGAATATAAACATATTAAAAAATACATATGTATGTAGGAAAGTTTCTTTTTTCCAATTTAACATTATTTAAATAAAATATCTTTTTTTGAAGAAACTTGGCAACGTTTTTCATTAACCAAATCTTCAAAATTTGGTTGAATTTGTTGAGCTGTAGTTATTTTTAAAATTGCTTGCACATGCTTGTCTGTTAATCTTGATCTTTCCACAATTTTATTATTTTTTAAAGTGGAAAATAGTTGTTCGCACAAATATGTGCTACCGAACATAGATAAAATACGTTTAATTGCTAATAACACATTGGGAAATCGGTCCGGTGATAAATAATTATAGAAATGTGGAATCCCAACATTCATATATTTTTGTTTCAATAAGGAATTGCACTGAATTTCGATTAGTTCCAGTTGTAAATTTTCATCAACAGTTTCAACATCAATGGACAAAGCAGAAATAAATAATTGAAATTGATTTTCACATTTCTTGAAGTCCAAAAATCCTCTTCATTTCCTAACAATTTAATTTGGTTGGCATATTCTGAAAACTTCAATTGTGGTGATTTTTGTAATAATGACTGGCAAGATTCAAAGTGAGATAAATTTTCTTTTTGAATTTGTTTTTGCCAGAGTAATAATTTCTGTTTGAAAACGTTGATATTGTCAAATAAGGTGGTAACCACATGCTATTTGCATTGTAGTTTGAGATTAAGTTGACTAAGGTGATTTGTAATGTCAACAGCAAAAGCTAGATCTTTTATCCATTGATCGTCTTTTAATATTTCACATTCATAATTTTTGGATTCTAAAAAAATTATTTCGTTCAACAATTGAAAGAATCGCTTTAAAACTTTATGACTGGAAAGCCATTGAATTTCTGTGTAATAAGGTAGATCGGTGTATTCACTTCCTATATCTTCTAGAAATTTACTAAATTGACGGTGATTAAGTCCAATTTTAGTAACATTTTTTAAATCATGCCCGATATTTAGAACTTTGGAGCATAATGTTTGTTCATGAATAATACAATGAAATTGTTGAAGAGAATTATTACCTTGTTCTGTGCATTTTTCTTTTACTTGTGTAATAACTCCTTTAATAACACCAGTCATAGCAGGAGCACCATCAGTTGCAAGAGAAACTAGTTTTTGTAATGATAAATTATATTTATTCAGAACATCCATCATTGCGTTAAAAATATCAACCCCTGTGGTTGTATCGTGCATTGGGATAATCTCCAAAAGCTCTTCACTTACTTTCAAGTTCGCATCACATCCGCGAATAAAAATAGCTAGCTGAGCTTTATCTTGTACGTCTGTGCTTTTGTCAATTGCAATGGAATAAGTTTCAAATGTTAGAATTATTGATTTTGGTTGATTACGTAAATTTTCGGCTATATCATCAATTCTGCTGGCAATGGTATTTCTTGTTAAGCTTACATTTTTGAATTTTTTTAATTGTTCTGGGCACAATACTTCCACTGCCTTAATCAAACATTCGCTAATAAATTCCCCTTCAGTGAATGGTTTCGACTTGGTTGCAATTAAATGCGATATCAAATAGCTCGTTTTTACAGCAGATGTATTATCTTCAATAGGTTTGCCAAATATGCTTTGTTGTTTTTGCAGTATCAACCTTAATTCTGACAATTTATCTTCACGAAGCTTCCCTACATATTTGTCATAATTTTCTTTATGAATTGTATCATAGTGTCTTTTAATATTATACTCTTTAGAAACTGCTATGGAGTTTCTACATATCAAACATAAAATTATATTTTTTCCTTGAATACAAAAGTACTGTAATTCCCAATTTTCTTGAAAAGTGCGATGCTCTTCTTCAATTGATCGTTTTATGCTCAAACTTGTGGAGGGGCTTGTGCATTGTTTTAATAAATTGTCAGTTAAACACTAAACAAAGAACACTACTTTTTTTAAACCAGATGAAAATTGTTATGTGCAAACTAGACTAGAACGCAGTATTCGTTCACTGACTGCTAACGAATAGCTTCAGACTCTACTGGCATTTCGTGACTCATTGCCATGCGCAAAGTACATACATTTGAATGACCTCGAGACATGTGTACACATGTCGGAGCCCGACCGTAGAATTGCTCATATCATGAAATGATCGGGCATTTCATGATATGAGCAATTCTACGATCGGGCTCCGACATATACATTTATGCGCAATAGTTTCCCTTATATATAAATGGAAATGTTTTCTGAAATACGTTTATGTAATTCGTGTACCTACTTATAATTTTAATTAAAGAATCTAGTGTTGTCAAAAGTTAAATAAACGTATTGGTTATCAATCTTGGCGGGCCGCAGAACAGTTCCCGGCAGGCCACGTGTTTGACATGCCTGGCTTAGCACATCCAATTACACAAGATACTGCTAAAACAATCTTTTTGTTGCTGGCTCTTCATGTAAACAGAAATGCTCTTCCATGGACTTGACAAATGTCACGATGATGGATATTTCGAACTGTCACACCTTATCTTAATTAAAGGCCAATTAACATATGGACTATAATTAATAAATGAATTCACAACTCATTGTTGTGGCGGTTGATAATACTCCCTTCTATCATTTTCTGACGGAACAAAAAATGAAACCTTACGTTCAAAGTTTATTGATTCGTGAACTGACGTTGCATTGTCCGCAAATTTAGGGGTTGTTCCCCTTTTCTCCCTAGGCTCTTTAAGCAGATTCATTAACATATCTGATTCTTTATCACATCCTGCAACCTATCTTTTAATAAATCGGGATTCATAATGGTAGAATCGACCTTATTACTAGCAGACATATTTAGCGATTTGCCAAAATTTTGAATTATGAAATAATGAAACTTTTTTTTATTCTGAGCAGCGTCAAAGGTACTGCTATACAACAATACAATACTAAAGCTATACTAAGCTTGCACTAAACTTATCAAAAAGTTTATCTATCGTGTGTGTGTGTCCAGACACTTCTAATCTTTACATACATACAATAAAGAACTTTAACTATCAGCAATAACTGCGCTGAAACTTCAGCACCTTTGACAAATATAAAAGTTAAGCTTCTTGCTACAAAAAATTTTGGCCTAAGTTGCCGTTAAATTTATGAATAGTACATATAACCAAGCTCAAAAATTTGTTATCTTTGACAATCACATTAAATAACATATACAATTTATACACATATATATATATACAGTACCTGGTTTTGATGCGCCACTTTATTTCTCTGTAACACTCCACAGATTAACTTTTCAAGCTGTACCTTTTGTCTAATCTAAATTTATTCAAAATTCCGGATAGCTTTGTCGGGTGCCAGGCAATTTTAACTTGCCAAATGGAGTTGAAATAGGGTTCATTAGGTATTTGTCTTAGCGTTACTTATCGAGTAAGAATTCAAAAAGGATTGTCAAGTTTAATTAGAGTTTAAATCTACTCAAAAAATCAATTAATGTTGCTCAAGAGAAAAATAGCAAAAATCCAAAAGTTTCTAAAACAAAGTTTATTTCCAAAAAATTCAAAGACTCACCAAATTTAATACAAAAGTTGGAGTACTAATAACTCACATCTATCTAAATCTCTACTACATCTCTCTCCACTACAATACTACATCTCCACTGACAATACTCATTCTAACTCATTGACAGCACTCTCTCCACTAACTATGACTACACTAAATCTGACTCTGTGACCTAACATCACTTAGTTATAACATGCTGCATACAAATCCGACATGTGTCTGCTGCATGCAGGAAAAACATTTGAATAGTCTGACAATTGCGCTAGCTATGACACAAGAGGGGTCGTATCCTACCAAAGCTGTCTGAAGGGAAAGCCTGATGTCATGTGATTTGAGTTGTGCCTTTGGAGTCCTATCAGAGTAGAGGTCAATCGGAGTGTGAAGCTCGTATCTACTCCTATCCTGTATGGCCTGCCGGAGTGTGAAGCTCGTATCTACGCCTCTCCTGTATGGCCTGCATGCATGCCATTACTAGCACGTTATTCCATTGTCTTTAGTGCAGGTGCTATTTCTTTATTCTGTTTTATAGATAAATATTAAATTTATATTATATATATATTGTTTATTATATTGTTATGATGCCACATAAATCTTGTGTTCTTGGCTGCCGTAGTAATTATGGTGGTTTGCCATACGTAACTATATTTCGTTTGACTAAAGAAGAAACTGCAAAACAGCTATGGCTGGAAAAAATTCTACGGAAAGATTTTATTCCCAGTAAGGAGAGTGTCATTTGTGAAAACACTTTGAGGATAAACTCATAATATATTATGATGAACTTCCTAGTGATAAAGGTCCTGTAAAAGTCTTACGGGTCACACCAAAATTAGCTGTAGATGTCTATCCTAATATCCTTCAAAACCTGCCTTCATATTTGTCTGAAGCTAGTAGCTCAACAAGAGTAACATGCCCAGAAAAAAAGAGCTACAGCTCTATATTCTGCATGATATTCAGAATTTGGCACAAAGCAATAAAATTAAAGATTTTAATGATTTGTTACAAAGGAAGAAAATATTTGTAATAATTTGATTTGTCAAAAATACCAATAAGGTGGAGTTCATTTTTTATTAGCAAATGAAAAGCTTCCACCTCAAGTAAAAGCTTATGTTCATATAAGTAATAATTTATCATATAATGCTTATATTGATAATTTAGAAATTCCCAAAGAAACACTTGAAAAATTGGATGTTTCACACATCGTTTGCAATCTTCGGATGAAATCCTTCATATACTTGTGACTATTAAAAATTTAGCTTTTGATAATGTTATTAATTCTAATTATTGCACTTTTATCATAAACTCAGCTGTTATTGCCTTAACCAAAATGACTATTTAAAAGACAACTCTAATGAGAATGTTCATAGAATGAATTCAGTATCTTTTATCATCGAACAATTAAATTTATTTAATGTGCCACAAAACCATTTATGCATATTCATCTGATATGCTCCTATTTGCAGTCACTGTTTATGAAATCTCCAGCTTCACATGAATTTGTACCTCAGGTGGAATTATACGTCTTCCACATTCTCAGTTATTAAGGAAAATGTCAGGGGATATTATAAGTTCACCTGCTTCTGATGATGATATCATGTATTATTTGAAAAAAAGGCATTACCTTTAAATGAAAGGGAGAAAATAATAAATATTCTTATTGACGATATTCATATTCAATCAACTTTTCAGTACAAAGTTGGAAGAATACTGAATACTTCATACAACACTAGTGATAATTTAGCACATTCTGTCATCATCATCATCTTCAAGCAGTCATGGGCTACTGAGGTCCAACTAGACCATGCAATTTAGTTCACCAAGCAAGTCTGTCCTGAGCTACATCTGCTGCATCTGGCCACTGCACGCCAATTCTAATAAAGTGCTGTTTCACATTCTCTGTTCACCGCATCCTAGGTCTCCCCCTCTTTCTGAGACCTTTAGGCACACTGTTCATAAACTTATTCATTAATCTATAATTATTCATATGGGAACATGGTCAAACCAACGGAGTCTCTCTCTGCACAATATGCTGTTTAAAGGAGGTTGCAAACTCTTTTGCCTAACCTCATCATTAGTTATAAAGTTGAACCACCTAATGCCCAAGATACTGCATAAGCATCTAGTTCTCTCTTATCTTGTTTACAAAGTGTCCAAGTTTCACTACCATAACTAACCCTAGAAAGAACCAAACAATTATACAGTCTAATTTAGTCTTTAGGTGTATACGGCTATTTCACCACACTCTCCACAGATTCTTAAAAGTCCCGGCAGCAATCCCTATTCGTCTGTTAATCTCATGCTGAACATCACCAGTATCTGTTACATGGCTCCCAAGATAATTAAACTGTGACACCTGCTCAAGACTGCAATCATTCAGATCAAATGAATCACAGCTTACCTGACCAATTTTCATTACTTTAGTTTCTCTCTGTTTATAACCAAACCTACTCTACTACCAGTCTCATCAACAGCCCGAATGAAAGAGTTCATCTCATCAACATCATTTGCCAAAAGGGCTAAATCTTCAGCATAATCTAAATCAGAAATTTTCGTATCTCCAGTCCATTTAAGGCCAAAATCTTTCCCTTGAAGTGAATTTCGCATAACATAATCAATAACCAAGCTAAAGAGAAAAGGAGACAAAATGCACCCTTGTCGAACACCAGAAGTAATGCTAAACCAATTGCTACAAGCCTTACCAACTCTCACATACGACTCAGTGTTATTACAGACAGCTTTCATTATGTTAACTAACTTGTCTGGTATACCATATGATTTCACAATCAACCACAATTATGACGATCAACAGAGTCGAGAAGCTTTTTTGAAATCAACAAAGCTAGCAACCAAAGGTTTCTGAAACTCGAAACATTTCTCAAGAATCTGCTTAAGTGAAAATATCTGATCCACACATCCCCTACCAGTTCTGAATCCACATTGCTCATCACGCAATTGACTGTCAACCAGATTTTTAATCTATTAAGTACAATCATGGAAAGAACTTTACCTGGAACAGAGAGCAGGCTGATACCCCTATAGTTATCACAAGAACTCCGATCACCTTTTTTGAAAATAGGGATAACAATAGCTCTGGTAAAATCCTTAGGAACCATGCTTTTATCATAAAAGATATTCAGAATTTCAGTCATCCAAATGGTAACCGAAACATTCCCAGCTCTAAGCATTTCGGTAGTAATTTCATCTACCCTGGGGATTTATGTAGTTTAAGTTTAGAAACAGCCAAAATAACTTCAGACTGTGTTATAAGGCCAACATTAAATCCACCAATGCATCTATCATCATTGCAAAATATGGGAGTAGAACTAACTACATTGTTTATAACATCACTGAAATGCTCAGCTCACCTAGCCATGACAGAATCCTCACCTTCTATAACCTTACCTTGTTTATCCTTCAATCCCTGTATACTTGTCCATTTTCTACAACATAAAACATTAACTATCTTGTAGAGCTCTGTGCTGTTGTGCTGCCTAACTGCTTCCTCAGCTTTGTCAGCCAAGCCATCAAGCCAAATACTCTTATCAGCAGCTAACTGATCCTTTACACGTTTATTAAGCTCTCTGTAATGCTTTCTATTAGCACTAGTAGGGTATTGATTAAGGATATTCCTACAGTTTTCTTTCTTTCTGAAATAAGCTCAAGTGCCTTATCACTCATATAATTCTGCCTCTTCTGCTCTTTTTTCCTAAAAGAGTAGTGTTAGTTTCCAAAAACGCCTGTTTAAAATGGTCCCATTCTTCCTCAACTTCAGTAGTAAGCAAACCATGATTGTCATGATGACTAAGTAACCTATCATGGTAAGCTTTAGCTATAACTGGGTCTTTCAGAGCTTCAGTATTAAATGCAAATTTTTTAACCCTAGCACAACACTTTTTAAGTTTAAGTTGGAAGACACTTTTAACCAGGTAATGATCAGATCCAATTTCAGCTCCCCTATATGACCTGGTATTCCTAACAGAAATAGCCCATTTGCTGTTAATTAATATATAATCAATCATATTCTTATGTAGCCCATCAGGTGAAACCCATGTGTATGTATGTCGCAGTGTTTGTAATAAGTGTTAGTTATTCTGAAACCATTGAATTTACTTACCTGTAGCAGACATTGCCCATTGCCATTGCAACTACTAATACCAAAAGAGCCTATTACTCCTCCCCAAAGTTCAGAGTCAGTACCAACTTTGGCATTGAAATCACCTAGAATAAGGGTAATATCTCCTTTCTTGACAGAATTCAAAATATCCTGAAGTTGTCCGTAAAACCTATCCTTCTCATCCTCATCAGTATCCTCAGTGGGGGCATAACAGCAGATAACATTCAAGTCTTTAACACTTGCCTGAAATTTTGCTGTAACCTTTTATTAATGCACACATATCCTAGAAGAGTATCACTAGCGTGTCTGCTGAAAAGCAGACCCACGCCTTGGTGATGCTTATTGTCGTCATTCCCTGAAAAGAGAAATTTAAGATTATTTTTAAGAATCTGACCTTTATCTGTCCATCTGGTCTCTTGCAAGCCGAGAATATCTAAATTATAATAGTGGAATTCTTGTGTGAGGACATCAAGAGAAAAAAAGCTCTGTGCAGAGTCCTCACATTCCAACTACCTATGGGGAGAAAATGGTTAGTGGGATGTTTAAAGAAACTATGGTTACTGAGAGAGGGAATGCCAACAATATCAAACAGCCCCCTAATCGCAGACATGGAGCAAAGACCTGTTCCCCCACCACTAAAGGCTGAAGCCATCTACACTGGAAGACTTCCTTCAATGTAGAATTTCATGATGCCAGTAGAAACAAAGAGTTCAGGTGCCTGCGATGACCTCTGCTCAGGATTATCCACCAGCTGATAAACATATCCTGTGAATCTATTCACTTGCGGCTGTCAACCCACAAAAAACAGAAAACACAGCGGAAGCTTTTCCCTCTACAGAAGCCCACCAGTGCAGCAAAATCGGGATCCATAATCAAACTCAGAGCCATAATTCCGTTCAGGTTGGTATATATGGTGAGCATCTGGACCCTGTTTGGTTGGTCACTCCTCAGCAGGGTAGAGAAAAAAAAGTAGCCATAGTTGTCTAGATCAGTAGGCCACACTAATCTGGCAGCCCTCCCCTTCTGCTCACTTCCACAAGAGAGTATCTCTTTTCAAAAGTACTAATGGTCTGCACCATGAGAAGGCAGGGTTGAACATTAGGTGCTAGGCCTGGCCAGTTCCTACCATTATGTTATCATCAGTATTTTCAAATAATAAGAATGTTATTTCTTTCTTGCCAGTAAAGTCTTTAGCAGTAGAAAACTTATTTGATCACACTAAGAAATGTATTTTTGCCATTGAGGAAATGGGTTATTGTGTTTTAAATATTATTAATGATAACAATTCAATTAATAAAAAAATGTTTGGTTTATTTTGCAATGATAGCTCGTTTCCAGAACCATTGGCATCATATCCTTTTGAGAAACAGAGACCATTTTATTGCTTTTTGATACTGTACATTTGTTAAAATGTGTGTGAAATAACTGGTTAGCCCAAACAAAACCTTTTGTAATACCTGTTTTCAATAACAAAGCAGAAAAAACATCAGCAAAATTTCAGCAGTTGGTAGATGTGTACAATTTAGAAAAAAAAAAATCTGTTGTTAAATATTGCTACCTTTTGACTGAAAATGCATTATACCCAACGAATGTTCAGAAACAAAATGTGAAATTGGTATTAAAAGTGTTTGACAGGTCTAACAAATGCTTTGGAATTGCTTGGTCCAAAACATGATGGTAATCCTCTATGGGTGGATTGGAAAGGCACTGCAGCATTTCTATCATAAAAATCATAAATGTGAAATCATGTAGCAAATCAAAATATATTTCCAATCTATTCGATTGAAGATTCACAACTTAAATTTCTGAAACAGTTCTTATCATGGTTGAAAAACTGGAAATCAATAAGTATTGGAAATTATGATGGAGGGTTAAGCAAAGAGGTGACTGTAAATGGAAATTCATTCTGCTTGGAAAATTCCAGACAGACAAATTGGAAGCCCACTTCGGTCAGTACCAACAGCTAAGTGGGTGCAATTACCATGTGTCTTTGCAACAAATATGTGAGGATGGAAAAAAATTTAAAATAAGCTTACTAAAGCATAAATCAGCAAAATTTGGGGAAATATCTATTCTGATCTCTGCTCTTTCTTTGTAAAAGACACTGTTGATATCAATTAATAGAGAAACAAATTTTGTCAAATCATATGTTAATACACATATTAACCCTTGCAGTGTCCACGTCATCTGTACACATTTGGAGAATCCATAAAAATATGCTGAGGATGTATACACACGTTTTCAGTACAACAAAAAAATATCGATTTTTTAAAAATAAAAATTGCCGTTGTAATTTTTATATACATATATCTTAAAAAATATATAATTCAGACTTCAAAAATAATATTTAGTTTTTTAATTTGATGCATATTTTATCAAACTATAATACAAATAATTTTATAAAGCCATCTGATTGCCATTTCTTAGAAGCACTAAATGGTATTGATTTGCTTGTTAATGTTCCTATTTGCCGAAACAACCTTCTAATTTAAGCTCACAAGTTTGATTTGAAGTATCATCAACAAATATTTCTTTAAATTTTCAAAAATCCCCTAAAAATTAACAAAAAAACTGCTATTTTTAAAAACAATAGATTTTGGAAGTACGCTTGAGTCTCTTTTTATGCAGTAGATACGTTCCACGGAAAACTGTATATAAAAGCCACACAAAAAAAGACATAGCTTATGTTGCAAAATTAGGGATAAGTTCCATAATTTTATAAAACCGAATAAAACCAAAGCAATGAGTTAAACCGAAAATCGCATAAAAAAAGTTTATGAAAATTCAGGAAAATAAGAATGCCTAAAAAAAATGAGGAAAATTAGTTAAAAAAACTGAAGAAATTGATATAAAACTTAAAATGGGTTTGTTTTAAAATTGTATCCTTTAATTTTATTGAAAAGTACTAATTCTTTTTACATTTTTTCATCAGAATTATCGTCGCTATCTGACAATATTGAGCAGCATTTTTGAACTGGTGTGAAATCACTTTCATCACTAGAAGAGATAGTCAGCGCATCAGATCTGCATGGTAAAGACAATTGGTTCTTCACGAATAGAATTAGCGTGAACTTCACGCTCTTTCTGTATTGATTTTTGTCCTCTGACAATGTAATCGGTGATTAAACTTTGCATCTATGATTGTACCAATTTCTTATGCAGTTCACAATATCCAGACATACAATTCTTCAGCTCACGTTGGAATTTGAAGGCTCGTTCAGAGTTTGTGCCATTAACAAGAAAATGATTTTCCAATTTATTACTAAGTTGAAGACCTTCTCGAATTATATTTGCAGTGAGGGGGACAAAAAACGATAGTGAAGTGGAAGACACTTCACTATCGTTTTTTGGTTCTTCAACAATATCTAAAGTCATATCAATAATATCATCGTCACTTAAGGCATTATCCACCTTGCTAAAGGTAATAATTTCAGTTGATAATGTCGATGTTTGATTGGTTTCATTGTTTGCAAAACATCAAGGCCAAGTTGCTTTCCAGCAGGCATTTGAAGTTTGTGGTCTTATTTCAGCGACTGCAGATGCAACATGATTTAAACAGTCCAAAATAGATTTTTTTTTCCAAACATCAGTTACTATTAATGACTCATTTTCTAATTTATCCAACATAAATTGATATGTGCACTTAATGTAATATTTTTTAAAAGTAGCAATTATGCCTTGATCTAATGGCTGAATAATGCTTGTTGTATTGGGTGGAAAAAACACTAGCTGCACATTTGGATGTTCTAAATGTGGATGAATTGATGAATGACCAAAGAAATTGCTTTCTTTGGTGTTTTTTTTCTCCATTGGCCAAACTAAATTGGTAAAATAAAAATTAGCAACATATAGACTTCCGATAGTGAAACGAAAAACACCTACTTACATACAAAATTAAACTTCATGGACACTTACTGCTTACACGTACATTACTTGTATGTTTAATTTAGACTTCCAATAATGAAAAGACAAACACATACTCACATAAAAAATTGTACATTAAACTTCTCGAACACTCACTGCTTATACGTTCACTACTTGTATGTAAATGCGAAAGTCACAACGGGAAATACCCGAATTTGCATGAAATATGTGCACCACATAACTTCAAAACTGCATTAAAAAGATACAAATAAAATGAGACGAGTGTAATTACAAAACACGTACTGCCATTTTTTTTCCTGTTTCACACTCTTTTCAATCATAAAAATAACTTGGGAATACTGAAATAGGTTTATCATTTTTCCCAGCATTCTATGCATCATACCTGCCTTCAAAATCGAAACTGGAAGTAAATACATCCTTCTTAGATATTCTGGTTGCACCTGCATTTAATTAGTTATGCTTCACTGACTCAAACAACATGCAGATGGCTGACACATGCTATCTCCATTCCATGTGCTATGTTTTTTTACAGTTTTGGTCCAGCATATTAGATACTCTTTGTAAAGTTGGTATTTTTTTTTACATATAAACTTTAGTTAGTTTTCATTTCAGTAGGTTTATTTTCGATAATTAGTGATCTTTTGGCCAATCAATAAGTATTGATTTTTTCATAGTTATGCTACATCGCACAGCCAGCCTACAATTTGTTGCTGTGGATATTTTAACATTGCATTAGGCTATATGTTAATTTTTATTATTTACTACTTTTCCAGTAAAACTTTGATCTAATATCATTTTCTGAAAATAAATGAGGTTTTAGATATGGGAGCAAATTCATTTCTGTAGATTTACTTCCGTTAGCGATCTTTCCGAGTTATGCTAGATCGGAGGCCGGCTTAAAATTTGTTGCGTATATTTTATTTAACATCCCATTAGGTTACACGTAATTTTTCTTTTATTATTATTTTTTTAAAATAAAAAAACTTTGAGCTTGTACTGTTTTCTGAAACTGAATGTCTTGGATACGGAAGCAAAAGACTTCTTTGCTACGGAAATCAGCCATCATTTGGGAGGGCAATTTCAGGAAGAGCTGGTTCCTTGGTGCATAAACCTTTCTGCATTTAGCCAAAATTGCCAAACTTCAACACCCAAAGAAAAAATTCATAATATTTAGTAAAAAAAAAACAGTCAAGGAAGTTATTTTCTATTTCATAACCAGTTCAGAAAATCCTGTGAATGTGGGAAGTCCAAATCACTTTGTATAACACTGGCCGTGTTTAAAATATGATACTGAAAAGAATCATTAAAAGAAATAAAAATCATATTTCAGGTTGAATATTATATTATTCAGGAGGAAATTTCCTTTTGATAAATATATAATTTAACTATTTTTATTCATCAGGTTTTCCAAAGTGAAGCCTTAATTGTACAGTGTGATCTTTCTTTTTCACCATATTACATTGAAAAAGGCTTATTAAAATCAAAATGCCTGCAAATTTATTTATATTATTTTTATAAAATTCGTAATTAAATTCTGTTTAATTTGATATAGAACATGACCTATTTCTGTTGATTGGTTATTTTAAAAATTATAAAGTTGACTTGTTTATTTGACTCAGCAGAATTGGCTAAAAGCCTGCAATTTTCTCAAAGTATGGTCTGAGGAAAAAAAATAAATCACAAAATGAGAAAAATATTTATAAAACCAAAAAAAAATTTTTTTTATGTTATTCAGAAATAAACAGCCATTCTATTCATGTGCATTGTAATCATTTCTCTCTATTAGTTTTTTTAAAATATATTTTTATTTGCATTTCCAGATGCATTTTTTAACTACACAACTCTAAAAAAAAGTTCTATTAAAATAAAACATATCTTTTTTTGTTAAATACTTGATTTTCAGAAAATCCAGAATTAAATGCTTATTAATTTGGTATATACAATATGCCTTTCATTAGTTATTTGGCAAAAAAGTTCTAAAGTTAAAGTTTATTTGGCTGAGCATAGTGAGAAAATAATTTGGCCTCTGGATGGAAACCTGTTTTTCAGCCTGGACACTGGAAGGGTTAATTTAGAACTAACACAAGATGAGGTAAATAACATTATATATATTTTGTTGGCTATGCATGCCACAATATAAAAAAAAAACATTTTGTTACCTGTGTTGATCATTTAACAACCAATAGGGATTTAGTATTGGATGTACCTCAGCAGTTAATTAATGTGTGTGACCATGGAAGGTTAACCTATACTACTGAAGTTTCAATAAATGTGGGAATATTATGCTATGCTGTTTTTCAAACACCGATATCTAATAATGTAGAGCAGCAATTTCTGAACTGTAAAAATCAATTATTGACATATGTTAGTATTGTGAAGTAGGTTTTGAAAAAAGAAACAGTGTTTAGCACAGGTTTTCAGTGTCCATGTGGGAATAAAATTCCCCCTCAGAAAGAGGGGGAAGACTTAGGATGCAGTGGGCAGACAATGTCAAACAGGATCTTATCAGAATTGGTGTGCAGTGGCGTGATGCAGCAGATGTAGCTCAGGGCATATATGCTTGGAGAACTAAATTGCACAGTCTGGTTGGACCTCTGTAGCCCATGGCTGCTTGAGGATGATAGTGATGATGTATCAGTTATACAGGTAACCCCCGTTCATCGCGAAGCATACATTCTGGACATGGTCGCGATAAGCGAAATTTCGCAATCAACGGGGGATTTTAAAAATAATCATTTTAAAATTCGAAAAAACACTTTATTAATAAAATAAATATTATTAATAACAAAAAAGTCATCATCACCATCCTCAAGCAGCCATGGGCTACGGAGGTCCAACCAGACCGTGCAATTTAGTTCTCCAAACAAGTCTATCCTGAGCTACATCTACTGCATCTAGCCACTGCACATCAATTCTAACAAGGTCCTGTTTGACATTGTCTGCCCACAGCATCCTAGGTCTCCCCCTCCTTCTGAGGCCTCCAGGCACACTGTTCATAACCCTATTAGCCAATCTATAATTATCCATACGGGCAACATGGCTAAACCAACAGAGTCTCTCTCTGCACAATATGCTGCTTAAAGGAGGTTGCCGACTCCTTTGCCTAACCTCATCATTAGTTACAAAGTTGAACCACCTAATGCCCAAGATACTGCGTAAGCATCTAGTTTCCTGTTATCTTGTTTACAAAGTGTCCAAGTTTCACTACCATAACTAACCCTAGAAAGAACCAAACTATTATACAGTCTAATTTTAGTCTTCTGGCCTATTTCTCCACACTCTCCATAGATTCTTAAAAGTCCCAGCAGCAATCCCTATTCGTCTGTTAATCTCATGCCGCATATCACCATTATCTGTTACATAGCTCCCAAGATAATTAAACTGTGACACCTGCTCAAGACTGCAACCATTCAGATTAACTAAATCACAGCCTGCCTGACCAATTTTCATCACTTTAGTTTTCCCTCTGTTTATAACCAAACCTACTCTACTACCAGTCTCATCAACAGCTCGAATGAAAGAGTTCATCTCATCAACATCATTTGCCAAAAGGGCTAAATCATCAGCATAATCTAAATCAGAAATTTTCGTATCTCCAGTCCATTTAAGGCCAAAATCTTTCCCTTGAAGTGAATTTCGCATAACATAATCAATAACCAAGCTAAAGAAAAAAGGAGACAAAATGAACCCTTGTCGAACACCAGAAGTAATGCTAAACCAATTGCTACAAGCCTTACCAACTCTCACACACGACTCAGTGTTATTATAGAGAGCTTTCATAATGTTAACTAACTTGTCTGGTATACCATATGATTTCACAATCAACCACAAATTATGATGATCAACAGAGTCGAAAGCCTTTTTGAAATCAACAAAGCTAGCAACCAAAGGTTTCTGAAACTCGAAACATTTCTCAAGAATCTGCCGAAGTGAAAATATCTGATCCACACATCCCCTACCAGTTCTGAATCCACATTGCTCATCACGCAATTGACTGTCAACCAGATTCTTAATTCTATAAATCACAATCGTGGAAAGAACTTTACCTGGAACAAAGAATAGGCTGATACCCCTATAGTTATCACAAGAACTGCGATCACCTTTTTTGAAAACAGTCATAACAGTAGCTCTGGTAAAATCTTTAGGAACCATGCCTTTATCATAAAAGATATTCAGAATTTCAGTCATCCAAGTGGTAACCGAAACATTCCCAGCTCTAAGCATTTCTGTAGTAATTTCATCTACCCCTGGGGATTTGTGTAGTTTAAGTTTAGAAACAGCCAAAATCACTTCAGATTGTATTATAGGGCCAACATTAAATCCACCAATGCATCTATCATCATTGCAAAATATGGGAGTAGAACTAACTACATTGTTTAGAACATCACTGAAATGCTCGGCCCACCTAGCCATGACAGAATCCTCACCTTCTATATCGTTACCTTGTTTATCCTTCAATCCCTGTATACCTGTCCGTTTTCTACCACACAAAACATTAACTATCTGGTACAGCTCTCTGCTGTTGTGCTGTCTAACTGCTTCCTCGGTTTCGTCAGCCAAACTATCAAGCCAAAGATTCTTATCAGCAGCTAACTGATCTTTTACACGTTTATTAAGTTCTCTGTAATGCTTTCTATTAGGACTAGTAGGGTATTGATTAAGGACATTCCTGCAGTTCTTTGTTTCTGAAATAAGCTCAAGTGCCTTATCACTCAGATAATTCTGCCTCTTCTGCTGCTTTTTTCCTAAAAGAGTACTGTTAGTGTCCAAAAAAGCCTGTTTAAAATGATCCCATTCTTCCTCAACTTCAGTAGTAAGCATACCATGACTGTCATAATGACTAAGTAACCTATCATGGTAAGCTTTGGCTATAACTGGGTCTTTCAGAGCTTCAGTATTAAAAGCAAATTTTTTAAAACTAGCACACCTTTAAAATTTAAGTTGCAAGACACTTTTAACAAGATAATGGTCAGATCCAATTTCAGCTCCCCTATATGACCTGGTATTCCTAACAGAACTAGCCCATTTGCTGTTAATTAATATATAATTAATCATATTCTTATGCAGCCCATCGGGTGAAACCCATGTGTACTTATGTATGTCGCGGTGTTTGTAATAAGTGTTAGTTATTCTGAATCCATTGAGTTTACTTACCTGTAGGAGACGTTGCCCATTGCCATTGCAGCTACCAATACCAAAAGAGCCTATTACTCCTCCCCAAAGGTCAGAGTCAGTACCAACTTTGGCATTGAAGTCACCAAGAACAAGGGTAATATCTCCTTTCTTGACAGAATTCAAAATATCCTGAAGTTGTTCATAAAACCTATCCTCATCATCATCGGCATCCTCAGTGGGGCATAACAGAAGATAACATTCAAGTCTTTAACGCTTGTCTGAAATTTTGCTGTAAGAAACCTTTCATTAATGCACTCATATCCTATAAGAGCATCACTAGTGTGTCTGCTGAGAAGCAGACCCACGCCTTAGTGATGCTTATTGTCGCCCATCCCTGAAAAGAGAAATTTAAGATTATTTTTAAGAATCTGACCTTTATCTGTCCATCTGGTCTCTTGCAAGCAGAGAATATCTAAACTATAATGGTGGAATTCTTGTGTGAGGACATCAAGAGAAAAAGCTCTGTTCAGAGTCCTCACACATTCCAACTACCTATGGAGAGAAAATGATTAGTGGGATATTTAAAGAAACTATGTTTATTGAGAGAGGGAATGCCGACAATATCAAACAGCCCCCTAATCGCAGACATGGGGCAAAGACCCGTTCCCCCACCACTAAAGGCTGAAGCCACACTGGACACACAAACACTGGAAGACTTCCTCCAATGTAGAATTGGACAATGCCAATAGAAGCAAAGAGTTCAGGTGCCTGCGATGACTTCTGCTCAGGATTATCCACCAGTTGATAAACACATCCTACGAATCTATTCACTTGAGGCTGTCAACCCACAAACAAACAGAAAACATAGCGGAAGATTTTCTCCTCCACAGAAGCTCACCAGTGCAGCAAATTCATAATCCATAATCAAGCTCAGAGCCATATTCCAGTTCAGTAGGTTTATATGGTCAGCACCAGGACCTAGTGTGGTTGACCACTCCTTAGCAGGGTAGAAAAAAAAGAAAAGTAGCCATAGTTGTCCAGATCAGTAGGCCACACTAATCTGGGAGCCCTCCCATTCCGTTCACTTCCACAAGAGAGTATCTCTTTTGAAAGTTACTAACGGTCTGCACCACGAGAAGGCGGGGTCAGACATTAGGTGCTAGTCCTGGCCCGTTCTAAGCATCATCACAGAGGATTGGTGCATAGCTCTCCTTCCAGTGACTACCTAGCTACGATTTACAGACCCCCCAAAAAATGTCATATATAACATAATTCATTCATTTTGTTCCACGTTGCAAAAAGGAATCTAGATTCCCTTGTTTGGCCTCTCTACATTTATTATGCAAAATTTGCCGATAACTGTCAAATAATCCGTCAAATAATCCACTCACTCACTCGTAATCTTCGTCGTTTTCTTCTAAAACTCCATGCATTGATTGTGAAGAGAAAGGGCCTTTTCAATGATTTTGACACTTAACTTTCGCATGGAAAAAAGGTTCCGAGACGTTATTTTCTTGGGACATAGTATGGCAGTCCATTTACTGCAGCTCTTCATTAGTTAAGGGTTCGCCGTGTGATTTTAACAAAGTCTGAATATCATCTACATCAACACCTTCGATGCCTCCCTAATCTCTTCGATGATATTTTGAATATCATTTTCATAATTGATGTGATCTTCAACAATTTCTCTGAGCAACCTTTTCCAAACACCCTTCATACACGACTGGGCGACTTCATTCCATGCTTCGTCGATGTTTCCGATAGCTTTCATAATATTAAATTGTTTCCACCAAACCCACATGGCATCTCTACCACCTCCATCAGTTTCTTCAATGAGTTGGCGCATCGTTTTTCTTAAATAATAGGCTTTGAATGCTGCTATTGCGCCTTGATCCATAGGCTGTAAGATGGAAGTGGTATTCGGAGGTAAGAATACCACTTCAACGGGAAAATCAGTGCACAGAGTCTCAAGTTCCACAGGATGTCCCGGTGCATTATCCAACACCAAAAGAGCTCAAAGTTCAACTCCAATATCCTCGCAATATTTTTTTATTGCTGGGCAGAAACAAGTTTTAAACCAGTCCATAAATAAATTTTGTGTCATCAAAGCCTTAAGTCACCAAAAAACTGGTAAATTGTTTTCAGAATAACCTTTCATGGCACAAGGAGTTTCTGATTGATAAATTAACAATGATATCAATTTTAATTCCCCGGATGCATTTCCACCGAGAAGAAGAGTTAGACGATCCTTGGCTGCTTTAAATCCAGAAGCAGTCTTCTCCTCTATGGAAATAAACGTACATGTTGGCATTCGTTTCCAATAGAATCCCATCTCATCTACATTAAAAATTAAATTTTGTGGATAATTTCCCCTTTCCACAATTTCGCGGAACTCCATTGGATATTTTTCAGCTGATTCTACGTCTGCACTAGCCGATTCGCCAATCATTTTAAGGCTATGCAAGTTTGATCGTTTTCTAAACCGATCAAACCAACCTTTGCTTGCTTTAAAAACTTCTCCCCCATGATGAGATTTTAAATGATCCCAAAGACTAAGTGATTTATTCATTATGATTTGGGTACTCACAGGCACGTGATGTTGATTTAGGTCCTCTATCCATTTGCTTAATAAATTTTCCATTTCTGTCATCAAAAAACTTCTGGTTCGTGAAACTTTCGTCGCTGTAATTGGAGTAACACTTTCACCAGCCTTTTTAATTTTGTCTTTTTGTTGCACAATTGATCCCACTGTAGACTCAGGCAATTTGAAATTCCTTCCTACAACTGTAAATTTACCACCACTTTCTATCCTTTCTATAATTTTTAGTTTCTTTTCTAAAGTCACTACATTGCAAATTTTCTTAACAGATTTTTCACATTGTCTTTTCGACATTTTAAAAATTACAAAGGGATAAAAAAATATGTAGTCAATTTAATTAGCGTGCGTTTGACACTGCAGCTAAGATTCCACTGAAGGATAGACCCAAATGATGCACTGGCTCAACCGTACCAGGCACCAGCGCACGGCGATCTTTTGTCTCACCCACGCTCATCACTTTACGTTATGTACATGGGTATGATGTGATTGAGTGAGAAAGAAAGTTAGCACGCACGTGCAACCATTCATTTTGATTTTGACTTTTCCTCACATGTTTCAAAGTCACAAAAGTGCCGAGACAAAAAAAAAAAGATCGCGATATAACGAATCCGCACTCGCCGGGGTCGCGATGAACGGGGTTACCTGTATTTTTTTGATTATGTGAATTTTGTAATTAAAGTGAATTTTGTAATTTTTGTTTTATAGTATAAATGTCAATAACACAATGATATATTGGTCATTCATTCTATTTCTTGAAATTTCATTGCTCTACAGGTATGTGTCAATAATAGACATTGGTTGTTGCAAACTATTTTTTGAAACATACAATATGACTGAGTTATATAATGTAGATTTCAAATATTTATGTAATGTACTTACTACTATCATGAAATCACAGTCAAAAGCATTCAATATTATCATTTTTCTGATTAAGCTGTATGGGTTATATTTCTTGTTATTATGGAACACTCTTCAATGTTACATGAAAATCTGTAATATATTTACATTCTTTGTATTCTGTTATAAATTTCAGTAAGGCAATAACATAGTGAAATTTAATAATACAATATTTGAGCACTATCTACTGGTAAGTCTCAGTGATATACATTGGTTGTCACAAACTATTTTCTGAAGAATACCACATGATTAAGTTATATTTTGCATATTTGATGTGGACTTCAAACATTTATTTCTCTTGTTGGAATGTGTAGTCACTGTTAGCAATATTAATTTTTTGATTCATTTAACATTATTTGAAATGATTGTCTTTGAAAAGATTCATACTGACCTCATATCTGAAGTGAAAATTAATTCTTTTGAGATTTTCAATATACTTAGTTAAAAATTTAAATGTAATCTTTGTAATAATTTCCTCGTGTCATCATTTTTGTTAATCAAGTCTGGTTTTGGTATTTATATTGGCATTAATTTTAATTATGTGATACTGATGATTTTAATTTTAGTAAGAAGATAATTAGTCTTATTAATAAAATAATTAAATTGCATTGATAATTTCATCAGCTGTGAATGAAATTCCTGTCTCAGTAGCTTTCTACTTCGAACCTAAACTATGCGAGATTTAAAAGTTTTATATGGAATGCAATCATACTTTTAGTGAGAGACTGTATATGTGATATTTATGATGATTGTTAAAACCTTATCTGACATTAGTATGAATATATTTTGCTAACCTGAGAATAAATAATTTATCTTGACCAATATTTATGGTAATGTTGCTCATATATCAATCATATATCGACCGTTTCAAAATCTTTTGACAAAATACAAAAATAAAAATTTTTGCTTTAAAATTCAGGTGTATCCCGTTTTCTTAGAAATATGGTTTACAATTATATATAATTAATAAAAAAAATGTTTAAGTATATCTAGATAATATATTTATTGAATATTTTTGACATCGAGAAATGAGATTTTTTCACGTCTGTGCAAAATATTCCCTGCAAGAATTAAATGCTTCTCTGCATTTATTATAATTTGCTCTATAATTGATATTTGATTCAATTCAGTTGAAGAAATGAAATAATTTTGGATCATTTGGAAAAACACACACATCAAAGAGAAACAAATAAGCTCCACTGACGGAAAGCTATGGTACGATGCATGGACTCTGCTTCTGACATCATTAGCTGTGCGGGTCACATGACATCAGGCTTTCTCTTCAGATGGCTTTCGTCCTACATGCGCACATTAGCGGCTGATAATCAAAAGGTCGGAAACGAGAATTGCAATGTCCAAATGAATTAATAATTCTCAAAATGAAAAATATAATGTAAATAAAGTAAAACTGGTTAAGGAAAAGTAAAAGTGAATGGGTGGACCATCACAGTTTATCCATGACAGATCTCATCCCTGATGACATCAACATGTACAGCCTATTAATACAGTATTAGTTCACAGTTTGTTTTATGAAGAAAGGTCCTTTCAAGAAACAATTCTTAAATCCAAAATATTGCCCTGCACATGAAATTCTATGTACCATTGTTTTAAAAACTGACTTTTTTACAAACCAATTCATTCTAACAGAAAAATTAGTATTTTAAAAAATATTCTTCCAATTTCTCTGTAATACTCTTCTATAAAATAAACAGAAGTGCCAATCTGTTGGGCTAATTGAGCTAGGAGCATGGCACCATAAGGTTTTTGTACCACACTCCATTTCACTACTATTACATTTGTCAATGCATCACACACTGGAAATCCATTTCCATCCTTAGCAAGCAGAAATTGTTGAAGGAGGTGATGGGTTTCCATTCGATTTTTTGCACCACATAGGTTTAATGCTTTGCAATCTGCTAGATGCCCAGCATATGCTTCAGGGCCCAACTTTAAACAATCAATCAGCATTCTGCTGCTGACTATTTGGATGCCAATGTCACATTAGTTTCGCAACATATTTCAAGACACTGTGAAGAAGACATTGGCAAAGGCAAGTTGGTACTTTGTTTTTAATACATTTTATCATAATGTGTACTTCATTTGTGAAATTTAAATTGAGACAGAGATTATTTTTTTTATCAAATATCCCTGGTATGTGTCATGCTTAATAAATAAATAAAAAGCATCACTGGAAGTTATTGTTTCGAATTGCCAGTGCCAATTCCTGTAATATGTTTATTGAAGAAGGTGAGTAGGCATATAGTGAAGAAAATTTCAGGTAGTTTTCTAGATGCCTGATAAAAGGGCAAGTTTCTTTTTACATTTACCATTCTATGCCCACAGGCATATATAGTTTATACTGCCTGTTTTTCGCTCCCTCTGAATTAAGCACAAATAAACTTTGATGTACTGTTCACTGGCAGTGAACTATTTCTTGGTATTCACTTTCTAATGACATTGCCTGAAAGATGGCATTTACTGAAGTGATTTTTAACTTGCTTGATTGACTAAAATAATAAATAAAATAAATACCTCCTCAAGCACAGAGGTCTGACAAGAGCCTCTCAGTTTATATGCCATAGTAGAAGATCTGTGAGGATAGCAGGACCTCAGCAAAAAAACGACACAAACATCCATGCCTTATCCGGGGCTAGAACCCAGGTCCTTTTTATCAGTAGCCAAATGCGCTATCACTGTTAATTATTTCAATAATAACTAGTGAACATATTCTAATACTTCTATGTGCATAATAGAGAGAGGGTATATAAAACCAATCAAAACAATTGCACTATGTAATAACAAACTTAATTAAAATTTTCCCTTCAATCTTGGATAAATGAGTGGTGCTGAATGCAAATCTATCACTGGTTTTGCTATGTTCCACCACTGGTTATATTTGCAAAGATATTAGAGAAAATTACTTTTCATGAAATTCAGCATTTTGTGCTCACTATGGGTACTTCATCTCCAGGTCCATTTATATAATATATTTATTATACATAAATATATTTAAATCAAATCTATTGAATAAAATTGACTACCAGCCATAAATTAAACATAAAATATATAAAATGTCAGCAGTCATTTAATTATTTCAATGAATGATGTCCAGTAGTCGAAATTGTAAACTGTCAATAGACTCATTATGCTATGTTTGTGAATATTATATTAGTACTAAACAGGTGAAGCACCAAACTGTATAGTACAAAGTTTTATAGTGCATATGAATTGATTTTAGAATTCACATTGGTGATCAAGACAAATCATGGGCTCTTTCATTTGTACTGCGGTAGCTGCCTATATACATTAGAAGGGTGGATGTGGAGAACCAGGAAGTGTATGCCATTTGCAGTTCCTTAAATTTGGAGAGAAAGCCTACTAACCACCATGATGATTACTACTTTTTGTGGTGGACATAATGAAACACAAAAAGGTGAAAGATTATAAAGAAATGTGGTGTATCCAAGTATATCCTCATCTATTGCTCCAGTTCCACATAGCGAAGACTTGCCTATCCATTGGGAACTTGCCTTTTTGTTGTCAGAAGAGGAAACTGTACACTCAACTGCTAGTGCTGATGAGGACTTTTGTGGAGCAAGTGGCATTAAAGAGCCATATTTTCCTAATCAAATAGAATTAGAGGACCTAATCACGGATTTAGATTTCACTAAATCAAATGCAAAGCTTTAAAAATCCTGTCTAAGACTGGAATTTAATGGATCCAACCTGCAAGATATCAACACACTGGAAAAGGCATCTTCTATGTTTTGGCTGAATGTTTGTGCTACTGTGCTGATGTCGATGGTCTTTTTGAAGCTATTGGTCTACCTCATGACACACAAAATTGGTGCCTATTCATCAACAGCTCAACCAGAAGTCTGAAGGCTGTTTTGCTACACCATGGCAAACAATTTCGATTCATTTCAGTAGCACATTCAGTACATTTAAGACTATGAGAATATCAAAAAACTGTTGGAGAAAATCAACTATAAAATTATAATTAGGATCACAAGGTGGATATAGCAAGTATTCTTGTTTCCTCTGTCTCTGGGGCAGTAGAGCATCAGGACAGCATTATGTGAAAAGCAAATGGCAAAGCCAGAAGACAATTAACTCCAGGAATGCACATTGTTATTCATGAAGCTGTTGAACAACAGACAAGATCTTGCTTCCACCACTTCACTAATAATTAACAATCTCTGCATTACCTGTAGACGTTTAAACATCAATATATGTTTTCGTGGAAAAAATTTCGCCAACATACGGGATTCGAACCTGTATCTCTCCAAAAACATGCTAGAATATTCTAACCTATTGAACTAATATTGGCTCAGTCTTTTTTTCACTAATAATGATTATCACTCTTCCTGTGAAGTTTGGGTGCCATCTATGATCTCATGTGTCAACTATTTCTTTTAAGTGCTCTGAGTAAGATGATAATAAATAATGAAGTCACATTATGCTATACAACATTATTAATGATTTAAATAATAATTGACAATCTCAGCGTTACCTGTAGATGTTTAAACATCAATAAGCAATAAATGTTTTATGGAAAACATTTATCACTTCACTAATTGGTTTGCTGTACTTAACATAAAACTGCAGCTTGTAAAGCAGTTAGTCAAAGCTTTAAATCATACATCAGCTGCATTTCAGCTGACCAAGATCTTTGACCATATACTCTGAGCTCAATGGGAAAACACTGCCAAAAGCCTAAGCATGGAACTAGAAGTGGAGTGCCAGACTTGGCAACAGCATCTGCCAAGTCATTGCCCCTGATGCTGACATGACCGAACACCTGACAAAAAGATTGTGGTGGCTGTGTGATGCCCCACCGTTCACTTTTGCTTTACCTTAACCAGTTTTGTTTAATTTACGTTATATTTATCATTTTGGGGATTTTTATTTCCTTTTTGGCATCGCAGCACTCGTTTCCGAGTTTCTAGAAGTTGCGCATGCACCACAACTCCGATGTTCCGACTGTACCGTTAAAGCGCGTGCCAAGGACTCTTGCGTCATAGCTTTTGCGTCATTTGTCATAGTATGCAAATGTCGTTCCTGGCATGCGCTGGCTACTGTCTTTTAAACCGTGACCTGCGAGTCACAGGGGGAGTTAGTGCAGTAGCACTAAGGAGAGCACAAGGTGCGTAGCACCAAGCACAGTGCGTGTAGCACAGGAGTTATGTTTCTTCATTGATGCCTTGGTGAGTTGAATTATTTTGGAAATAAATCTGTTTTGTTATAAACCTTTTGAGTTCGTACAGTTTTTTTCTCTTGAGCAACGCGAATTAAGGATTTTTAAATTATATTTACTTGACAATCACTTTGATTCTTACTCATTAACGCTCACTGGTATTTGAACCCTAAATCAACTTATTATTAACTTATTCTACTTTTGGCAATTTGTTAATTATTGCCTGGCGCCCGTCTAAGCTATCCGGAGCATAAAAACTTCAAGTATTTTGCATTTGTTTGGAGCGTTACAGAGTACAATAAAAGAAGTGGCGCAGCGAACAGGGGCCCGCCAGTATTTAAAGATAGTATATATATTTGTGGATAAATTTTGTATGATTGTCAAAGATAGTAATTTTTTGAGCTCAGTAGTTGTATATACTAGTTGTAGATTTAACGGCAGCTTAAGCCGAGAATTTTTGTTGAGCAAGTAGCTTAACATTTTTTGTGTATTATTCAAAGGTACTGAAGTTTTAGCGTAGATATTGCTGAATATTTAAGATATTTGTTGTATGTAATGATTAGAAGTGTCCGGGCACACACGTAGGTAGGCACGATAAGAAAAATCTTTTTTTTGATAAGCAAATTTATATTTTTGTAAAGCTTAGTTATAGTTTTAGTATTGTTGTATAGCAGTACCTTTGAGCGCTGCTCAGGGAAAAAAAAGGTTTTCAAAATTTCCAAAATTCAAAATTTCGGCAGACCGCTAAACATGTCTGCTAACAATATGGCCGATTCCGCCATAATGACTCCCGACATAGAAAGAGTAAAGGGTAGATTGCAAGATGTAATGATGGAAGCAGAAGTGCTAATGAATCTGCTTCATGATAATCGGGAGAAAAGGGGAATGACAACAACCCCTAAATTTGCTGACAATGCTATGTCAGTTCACTAACGAAGAAACTTTGAACGTAAGGTTCCATTTTCTGTTCTGTCAGAAGCAAGCGATAGAACAGAGTATTTTCAACCGCCACAATGACGATTTGCCAACCCATCCATTAACTATAGTCCTTATGTTAATTGGCCTTTACCTGAGAGAAGGTTCGACGGTTCGAAACATCCGTCATCGTGGACATTTGTCAAGTCCATGGAGGAGCACTTCCATTTACATGAAGTGCCAAGCAACAAAAAAGTTGCTTTAGCAGTATCTTGCCTAATTGGATGTGCTAAGCAATGGTGGAATAACGTAGGATGTCGTCACGGCATAGAACTTTGGGAAGAATTTAAAAACGAAATCATGGACATATATCCGGCTTATAATGATTTTACAGAACTAGCTACAGAGTTGTTTTCACGAAGACAAAGGGAAAGAGATGACATAGAAAAATTTATATGGGGTACAGTAGAGTTATACCAGCTGTACGATGCTGATGCTGCTGAAATTGATATTGTAAATTGCATTTTGTCTCAATTGCTTTTGCCCATTAGAGAATTCCTAGAATTACGAAATGTAAATTCAATTGCACAGTTAGTCAAATTGGCTCGGCAATACACTGCAAGAAGAGAATCTGCAGCAAATACACATAATCAACAATGGATGCCATTCCCGCCAAAGCAGCGATATCAGGTTGAGTCGCGTAGAATGACTCCCGCACGACCGGAATTTACACGGTCCCGACAATTTGCGCCGAACGCGCCTAGAACTATAGAATATGAACGAAGTAGAGACTTTTTGCCACGTCAAGCTTCGAACCATAACACTAGACCTAAAACTTTGGTTAAACAACCTCAATCTTTCACTTGTAATTTTTGTGGCCGACTGGGACATACTGAGAATTATTGCTATAAAAGGAATGAAAATTCGGGAAACTTTCATCGGGATCTTTGAAGCGAGGCCAAAGTTCCTCAAGAAAAGCCCTCTCATGAGTTACGCCTTGCCACTATGGCTTTTCCTTTTGTTACTGATTGTCACGAAGTAACTAAAGTAACAGATCAAAATGATACAGAAGTCAATCTTCAGTTTGCTAAGGAACAAGTTTTCGACGATAATAATGACGAATGTCAATTGACAGTGCAGCCGCGGTCCCGTGGACTTTTTGACTTACCTTGTGGTCCAGAACAGATTATTTCAGAAGCACCTATAAAATGTCCCGTTAGTGCAAACAATAAAAGTTTAAATAACGAAGTTTGTGAAGTAGAACAACCGTATGAGAAAGCCGTTTTTGAAAAGGTTTCTAAAGTAGAAGTTTTAAAAGAAAGTAATAACAATTCAAATAATTTTGAGTCTGATTTAAGTGAAGAAAAAACCAACCAAGAAGTTGTGCCGACCGCAAGTATTCCTGACAAGTCTGGAGGTCCTCAACTATTAAAGCGTCATTTGGAGGCGGACACCAATAAGCCTAGAAAGTACCAGAAAAGGTTCTTCAAAAATCCGCACGGAGCAACGAAAAGCCGAAGAAACGACCAGAGCCTGCAGAGCGACAACTGGCAGCAAACATCGGGAAGATGGCAAAGTGAATGAGGAAGATGACGAGAGAGATCTACAGCAACGACTTGACTTGAACGAGATCTTCAGTAACAACTTTACGTGAAGCCACCCAACGACGATTTAAGGATGTTATCGGAAACAGACTAGATGATTTATCGCCACGGAGTGCCAACAATGAAATTTAAGTATATTTTTCTTTCACTTGGCACTTGATTGAGTTATAAAATGTTCTCTTTTTTTTTCTGGAATAGATGAAGACGAAGAAGAAGCCTTATTGTGAATTATATAGTTAGCAATGTTTAAATTCTTGTTGAAACTTTAAAGTTCGATATTTATTTTTGGAAAGTGAAATTATTGTAGTTCGAGTTTATACTTGTGTGAATAGAATTTTTTTTTTGCTTTCATCGAAGTTCTAGTTATTGTATTTATGTGAGTTAAAATGTATTTTTGTAGATTTTTTCGTTTCAGCTGAGTGATAGCTGAAAATTTTGTAAGTCGATATTGGAAAGTTTAGAAATTGTAAAATGTTTCTGGATATGAATGAGAAGAGTGAAAGAGAATTAGTAATTTAATATTTTTTATGTTTAAGAATTTGTATTGTAAAATAACGTGCATTCCAAAGTGAATTTATGTAAAAAAAAAAGGAGATTCATGTAAAAGTTATTGGATGAAATGTTATCATCGTATATTATAAATTATTTACACTTTTTTTTCTTTATTCTTAGATACGATTTACGTATATGTGTTTAAATCTGTTCAGTGTCATCAGTGATATTTATGTGTCAATGATACGTAATTTTTGGGATGACATTGGCAGTATTTATTGGTATATATAGATGATGACCATGATGATGACTGCAGAATTTTTTTTTTTGTGTACCTTTTTGGAGCTGTCCCCAAACGGCATAGTCTGGTGACAGAGTTGTTACCAGCATAACTCCTTTGGGAGGGGGACGTTGGCTCTGAAGGGGGAGGTAATTAATGATTTTTTTATTTCAGCTAGATCGCGATTTCTGTGAATAGAAGAATTAGCGGATGATTACAATCCCGCTTGTTTGTAAATTTTGAATTTCCTTAGCTTTGCGTATTTGAATGTAATTAGGAGGAGATAATGGTGTTCGAATACCCTTTTTTTTATGTGATTTAGGTGAAGATTTAGCTGTCACATACTTTTTTGTGGTTAGGGGAAAAGCGGAAGTTATCACCCCGCTAACAACAATTGTAATGAATTTTTTCCTCTTTTCATATATTTAACAATTAGAATCTAAGGAAGATTAGGAGTTCATTAACCTGTTATTGTTATTTTCTGTACAGTTCAAGATATGCCAATTTCGAGTTTGTATCAGAATGTGATACTAGTTAGACCGATGATGCTAGTATACAGTTAACTGTCACAGCCACTGGTATATATTGACACTAGGTTAACTGTTAATTACATATTTTTGTCAGGAGTAAAAGGGAGGAGGTACCTTTGATTGTGCTGGAAAATTGTATCAAAGTGAGAATAGTTCATCATATCAAAATTTGCGCTAGCATACTTTTACTTATTTATGTTCAGCCATGTGTAAATGACGTAAGATGTGTCCTTTATTCAAAATTGCTCGTCAAAATTTGTTAGGTCAAATCTTTTGACTCCCTTTGGAAGGGGGAGTTGTGATGCCCCACCGTTCACTTTTGCTTTACCTTAACCAGTTTTGTTTAATTTACGTTATATTTATCATTTTGGGGATTTTTATTTCCTTTTTGGCATCGCAGCACTCGTTTCCGAGTTTCTAGGAGTTGCGCATGCGCCGCAACTCCGATCTTCCGACTGTACCGTTAAAGCGCGTGCCAAGGACACGCCCCCTCTTGCGTCATAGCTTTTGCGTTGTTCGTCATAGTATGCAAATGTCTTTCCCGGCATGCGCCGGCTACTGTCTTTTAAACCGTGACCTGCGAGTCACAGGGGGAGTTAGTGCAGTAGCACTAAGGAGAGCACAAGGTGCGTAGCACCAAGCACAGTGCATGTAGCACAGGAGTTATGTTTCTTCATTGATGTCTTGGTGAGTTGAATTATTTTGGAAATAAATCTGTTTTGTTATAAACCTTTTGAGTCTGTACAGTTTTTTTCTCTTGAGCAACGTGAATTAAGGATTTTTAAATTATATTTACTTGACAATCATTTTGATTCTTACTCATTAACGCTCGCTGGTATTTGTATCCTAAATCAACTTATTATTAACTTATTCTACTTTTGGCAATTTGTTAATTATTGCCTGGCGCCCGTCTAAGCTATCCGGAGCATAAAAACTTCAAGTATTTTGCATTTGTTTGGAGCGTTACAGCTGCCATAATGGAGCTGCTGGCAGATCTTGGAGAGAACAGTGTACGGCTGAGATCAAAACGTGCAGTGAAATAAGGTGTTGGTGTAAAGCACACAACAATGATGATGCTTAGAACACTGCAGTGGAATGTTGTCTGCAATGTGTCACCATGTACTGATCCCAGAGACATGCTGGACTTCAAGCCATCTGCAAAGACAGGTAAGAAAGTCTGGGTGGGCAATGTGATGACTGGTAAAGTCTGGTAGTGTATTTATTAAATAGGTAATTTATTAATATAGTAATAATTAAATAAATTTGAGAGATCAAAGAAAATTTCGAAAAAATAATATATTTTTTCACTACTGGAAAAATCAAGACAAAGCAATGCAAAAACTTGCAAAAATTGTTCTAAACAGTACCTGCAACTCAGGTATCTGCAGAGACAGTTTTTTCTATGTTTTAATGGAATCTCTCTGACAAAAGAAATAAATTGGATTCAAAATTATTAGAAGACATTTTACTTACAATGATGAATAAAATAGAATAACACTGACTGCGTTAGCAATATTTTTTGAATGAATTCTGTTTGTTTCTAAATTTCTGTCGACTGTGTTATGATGTTAATATTTCTGAAGGGAATTTCACTTTTTTTTAAAAAATTTCCTTGAGTCATTTCAGCAACTTGTATAAAAATATTAATCTGTGCACAAAAATCATTATAATACTAGAGGAATACTAAAAATATTTCATTATAACATTAACATAATGCTATAACGAAGTTTAAATTTTGCTATAATGAAAAACAATATTAAAAATTTTGGCTATAACGAAAAATACAACAAAACATTTTTCATTTCATTTGCTGCTGAATTTCATTCAAAATGCTGTTGAATTGCCAAACTGTATTGTATGCATTTTTGATGTCAAAGAAAATGGACCCCCCCCCCCCCCAAAAAAAAAAAAAAAAAATCCAATTGCTTTATATGAAATCTCAAAGTTGTCTGCCTGCTTTGAAATCCAAAACAAGTGTCTTGCATAATTTTAATTTAGCCCAATATTTTATGCCCAACACACTAAAAGCAGATATAATAAAACCAATAAAATTTCATTCCATATAGAATATCGTTTTAATTTTTCCTGTCCAGTGGAATATTTTAATATCCTCTCCAGAAACTAAACCTTGTTATGTGCCCATCTTCAACAATTTCGATTGTATGGCTGGCATACATTATTAGAATACTTACAGTGGTGTCATCCTATTTATTCACAACTGGGTCTCCTAATTGCAATTTTAATTTCATTATTATTCTTAAACCACAATTTTTAAGAAGTAATAACAGAAGAAGCAAGTGCAACAATTCCATTTGCATGCATGCATTTATTTCATTATTGATAATTGTTATTAATATTGATAATTTTATTTTCAATTTTTAATGTTTTTTCACAAGACTAATGCGAACTGCTGGATGACGCTACTGTATACATATATAATAAAAATTATATTATTTTGCATTTGTACTAAAAATATTTTGCTATAACATTAACATAATGCTATAAAGAAGTTTAAATTTTGCTATAATGAAAAACGTAACGAAAAAAGATAATAAATTTTTGCTGTAACAAAAAAGTAAATGTTTTTCATTTTGTTTTCCAACACTGGCATGGAGGGTCACAAAGAATGCTGAATCTCCAAGCTGTGTTGTATGCATTTTTGATGTCAAATAAAATGGACACCAGTGCTCATTTTGAAATGGAATTTCTGATAGCTGGCTCGAGGCATATTAGATGGTCTAGAGGAGACCACTGCCTATGAAAGTTGTACTAGGTGTTGGAAAGAAGTTCTAAACACCAGATAAGTCTGTAATTTACCATTCTTTCCAACATCTTGCACACACAGCTTGTTAATGCAATGGAGTGATATTCGAAGGAATCTTGGGATCCTTTCCTGGCTTGGGAAAGCCCAAGACAATAGCATGTCACCAGGAGTCAAGATATTGCTCCTCAAGAAAAATGGGATTAAAAAGCCAGAGCAGTCAACAATCTTTACTTGATGGCAAAATACTGCGCAGAGAGAGGCTGCACTGATTTGGCCATGTTGCCGGTATACATAACTGTCGATTTGTGATAGGGTTATAAACAGTGTACCTAAAGGCCTCAAGAAAAGGGGAGACCTACGATACGGTGGGCAAGCAATGCCAAACAGGACCTTGCTGTAATCAGATTTTGCATTCTGCTAACACCAGTGTGTTCCTCACACTGTAATCGAAGAACAACATATTTTTAAGAATAAGGCCTACAGTGGCCAAATGCAGCATCTATAGCTCAGGACAGACATTTTTGGAGAATGAAATTATACTGTCTGGTAGAACCTCCATAGTCCATTGCTGCTTGATGATTCTGTATGTAGGTTAAAAAGAATTCAGGAATATATACCATCCAGGAAAAAGGAAGGGAATTCTGATGTAAAAATCATATCAGTAAATTGAGAAACATTTTTTTTCAAACTTTTCTATTGATTTAGGATCAAGGTTGCCTACTTATTTACTGATGAGAAGACTAACAGCAGAACCTTTGGGGACATTCTGATTATATGTCAGTTAAATTTAGATTGTACTTAACTGACAAGTAGATTGTACTTAACTGACAAGTAGATGCTAACTACTATTATTGGTTTAAAATGTCCAGCTTTTATCAGAATTTAATAATTTTTTCCTCTCAAAATGTTCTGTAATAAAAAGCATATGTAAAATTATTGTAACAGGAATGATACTATTATACAAACTAAACAAACTTGCTTATAAGAATTAAAGACTAATTGTTCAAAAAATTCTTTTACATATCTATTAATTTGGAAATTATAGAAAAAATCTCGGTCAAGGTTTGCCAGGATTTTTTTTTACAGTGCATTAATATGTAATGTGTGATAATGAAGCAATTATTATTGCTCACATATTTTACGAACGTGAGATAAATGAAATATTGCAACTCACAGGTTTCTCCTTATCGGTGGGCTAAAATATGGATCGATAAGCCAAGAGAGATTTCAACCTGGCTGGCAACAATTGAAAATCCACGAAAAGATAAACTATTTGAAGAGTACTTGAGTTAGAAACTAAACATGCAATTGGCAACTGATGCTAATTGCAAGTGACTGGATTCCATGCTACTGATTGACGAGGAAATAACAGCTTACTGATTTTTTCATGCATATATTGATAAGTTTATTTTAAATTTTGATATGTATATTTTCAGATTTGATTATTTTTAAATAAAATGCTAACTTATTCGGAAAAATTATTTATAACCTTATACTCTACTACTGTTAACACTTAATTGACAGAAATCAACTGGTGAATGGTAAAAACTTGTTCTGACAGGGATTAATCTGAAATCTACAGTAAAAAATTAAATGTGAATAGCATAACGAATTTCATCTCTTAATATTTATTATTTAATCAATGTGTTTGGTCAAAATTTAACAACCCAATTTCTAAAATATAATTTTACACGTACCTTTTTTTTAGTGCTGCTTTAGTTTCTGGCAAAATATCAGGAGGTGGCTTTGCAGCCTCTCTTACTAGGCACCGTATTTTATCCATACAATCAGCTAAGTTCAACTGCTGCATTCTAGTTTTGTCCGACTTTATTATGAAATAACCATCTTTAGTCAAATTGTTCTGTTGCTGTCAGAAAATAAAAGGACAGGGTGGGTTTATTTCTATGTAAAAATTTATACTTTTATCTCTTTTATCTCTTTTAATGATATTAATAATACATTATAGAAGTGATGTGTGTCAAAATACCACACTTTACATTATCCATATTCAGAATTCTGCAAAAATGAGGTGTAATAGGTGGATTTGCACGTGTGCCTAAACTAAGAGGGCTTTCAGAATTGATAACATTTTTAAGACTAAGGAAAATAAAAATAAAACTAAGGAATATTAAAAATAACATTTTTAAGACTAAGGAAAAAAGAAGCACATTTTTATTCCTTTTTCCAAATTAAACTGTTCTTATTTTTGCATAGAAAATACCAAAATTTGAAGTTTTTGAATAAGAAATATGCATTCATTCAATCAATCAATATATTTATAGCTTCATTACTTTTGACTTGCTCATAATTAGCCATTTCCACACTGTGTATCACCCAAGTATCACTTGCATTCTCACATCACTAAATTATATTTCTCATGGTGAATTGCACCTATTCAAATATATAATATTAATAATACTTATGCTAATAAATAATATTAACATACTTCTGAAATGATTACATTGAGAGGCTGGCCACAAACATGAATAATGATAGCTAATGAACTGCTTGGGAAAGTTCGTTGGCCACAGATGGGTTGGGTTGTTTTACCTCTGAGCGGCACTTTTTTGCACACCATGGGCTAAATGGCCAGTCACATGGACCCCGAAAGCTCAGAGAAGGTTGGGGGAGGGGACCCACTGGAACAGCTGTTGGGAGACTGATGGTAGCCTCCCGTCAAGGCCATCCAGCGTGTTCTTTAAAGTGCACAGGTTGTCTCTCCCGCACACGGGACCATGACTTAACATCCCATCCGACGGCCGGCGGCCTTTCCAAGCCCATCGGTGTCCCCTACTGACCGTGGGCAGGGCGGGGAATTTTGCAGAGATAAATCTCAACGCTGACCCAGCTGGGACTCGAACCTGGGAACTACAGATTAGGAGCCTGGCGCGCTACCGACTGAGCCACCCCCACCCCGGCCACAGATGTTTGACAGGAAATGCGACAGTATAATAAGGTATACAGAAGATAGACGAGTCCTCAGAAGAAACACAACATAGATGATAAAATATCCATGTCGTAACCAGTATTAGTACCCAGGCCCTTCTACAGGGCAGCTAGTACACTAATTGCTTGGCTACTGGGATTATTTGAGTATATTATGGAATAATAAGTAATTATTACAATTTGTCTGTTCTTATTATTTACTCTACCCATCAGTTTTAATACATACTTCCAAGGTCCCTGATGAATGTAGATGTTGAAAGAATATGAAATGAGAAGCCCAAGACTTTTTAGTACAACAAAAAAAATAGAAATTAAAAAAAACTAAATAAATACCCCCTCAAGCAGCTGCTTGCCACAGAGGTCTGACAGGAGCCTGTCAGTTTATATGCCATAGTAGAAGGTCTGAGAGGATGGCAGGACCTCAGCAGAAAAACGACACAAACAGCCATGCCTTACCCGGGGCTCGAACCCAGGTCCCTTAGATCAGTAGCCAAGCGATTACTGTTTGAAAATTTTCTTACATATATCTTATCATCAACCTCAAGCAGCCATGGACTATGGAGGTCCAGAAGAGAGTGCAATTTAGTTCTCCAAGCATATCGGCCCTAAGCTACATCTGCTGCATCACGTCACTGCACACCAATTCTAATAAGATCCTGTTTATCATTGTCTGCCCACCGCATCCTAGGTCTTCTTCTCTTTCTGAGGCCTTTAGGAACACTGTTCATAACACTATAATTATACATAGGGCAACATGAGCAAACCAATGGAGTCTCTCTCTCTGCATAATATGCTGCTCAAAGGAGGTTGCAGACTGATTTGCCTAACCTCATCATTACTTACAAGATGAATCCCATCATATTGCATAATAACCTACAATCAAAATCATCAATTTCCTATTATCTTGTTTGCAAAGTGTCCAAGTTTCACTACCATAACTAACACTAGAAAGAATCAAACTATTATACAGTCTAATTTTAGTGTGGTCTGTAAATGGTAGATAGGCAGTCACTGGTAGGAGAGCTATGCACGAATTTTGTGATGATGCATAGAACCAGCCAGGCATAGCACCTAATGTCCGAACCCGCCTTCTTGTGGTGCAGGCCATTTGTACCTTTCAAAAGTGATACTATCTTGTGGAAGTGAATGGAAGGGGAGAGCTGTCAAATTAGTGTGGCCTACTGATCTGGACAACTATGGCTACTTTTCTTTTTTTTTCTACCCTGCTGAGGAGTGGTCAACCACACAGGGTCCTGGTGCTGACCATATAAACCTACTGAACTGGAATATGGCTCTGAGCTTGATTATGGATTATGAATTTGCTGCACTGGTGGGCTTCTGTGGAGGAGAAAATCTTCCGCTATGTTTTCTGTTTGTTTGCGGGTTGACAGCCTCAAGTGAATAGATTCATAGGATGTGTTTATCATCTGGTGGATAATCCTGAGCAGAAGTCATCGCAGGCACCTGAACTCTTTGCTTCTATTAGCATCGTCAAATTCTACATTGGAGGAAGTCTTCCAGTGTAGATGGCTTCAGCCTTTAGTGGTGGGGGAACAGGTCTTTGCCCCATGTCTGTGATTAGGGGGCTGTTTGATATTGTTGGCATTCCCTCTCTCAGTAACCATAGTTTCTTTAAACATCCCACTAACCATTTTCTCCCCATAGGAAGTTGAAATGTGAGGACTCTGCACAGAGCTTTTTCTCTTGATGCTATTTCTTGATTCTTGATTGCTTTTTCTCACACAAGAATTCCACCATTATAATTTAGATATTCTAGGCTTGCAAGAGATCAGATGGACAGATAAAGGTCAGATTCTTAAAATTAATCTTCAATTTCTCTTTTCGAGGAGGGACGACAATAAGCATCACCAAGGCATGGGTCTGCTTTTCAGCAGACACGCTAGTGATGCTCTTCTAGGATATGAGTGCATTAATGAAAGGTTTCTTACTGCAAAATTTCAGACAAGCATTAAAGACGAATGTTATCTGCTGTTATGTCTCCACTGAGGATACTGATGAGGATGAGAAGGATAGGTTTTATGAGCAACTTCAGGATATTTTGAATTCTGTCAAGAAAGGAAATATTACCCTTGTTCTAGGTGACTTCAATGCCAAAGTTGGTACTGACTCAGACCTATGGGGAGGAGTAATAGGTCCTTTTGGTATTGGTAGCTGCAACGGCAATGGGAAATTTCTCCTACAGGTAAGTAAACTCAATGGATTCAGAATAACTAACACTTATTACAAACACCATGACATACATACACATGGTTTACATACATACACATAAGAATACGATTGATTACATATTAATTAACAGCAAATGTGCTATTTCTATTAGGAATACCAGGTCATATAGGGAGCTGAAATTGAATCTGACCATTACCTTGTTAAAAGTGTCTTCCAACTTAAACTTAAAAAGTGTTGTGCTAGGGTTAAAAAATTTACCTTTAATACTGAAGCTCTGAAAGACCCAGTTATAGCTAAAGCTTACCATGATAGGTTACTTAGTCATCATGACAATCATGGTTTGCTTACTACTGAAATTGAGGAAGAATGGGACCATTTTAAACAGGCGTTTTTTGGACACCAACAGTACTCTTTTAGGAAAAAAAAGAGCAGAGGAGGCAGAATTATCTGAGTGATAAGGCACTTGAGCTTATTTCAGAAAGAAAGAACTGCAGGAATGTCCTTAATCAATACCCTACTAGTCCTAATAGGAAGCATTTCAGAGAGCTTAATAAACGTGTAAAGGTTCAGTTAGCTGCTGATAAGAATCTTTGGCTCGATGGCTTGGCTGACAAAGCCAAGGAAGCAGTTAGACAGCACAACAGCATAGAGCTATACTAGATAGTTAATGTTTTTTTGTGTGGTAGAAAACAGACAAGTATACAGGGATTGAAGGATAAACAAGGTAAAGTTATTGAAGCTGAGGATTCTATCATGGTTAGATGGGCTGAACATTTCAGTGATGTTCCAAACAATGTTTGTAATGATCGATGCACTATTGGTTTGAATGTTGGCACTCTATAACAGTCAAGTTATTTTGGCTATTTCTAAAATTAAACTGCATAAATAACTAGGGTAGATGAAATTACTAGTGAAATGATCAGAACTAGGAATGTTTTTGTTATCACATGGCTGTCTGAAATTTTGCATATCTTTCATGGCTAAGGATTTTACCAATGCAAGTATTATTCATATTTTTGAAAAAGTTGTTCACAATTCTCATGATAACTATAGGAGTATCAGCCTACTTTCTGTTCCAGGTAAAGTTCTTTGCATGATTGGTAGGAGATGTATAAATCAAATATTTTAACTTAGGCAGAATCTTTAGAAATGTTTAGAGTTTCACAAACCTTTACTAGCTTTGTAGATTTTAAAAAGGCTTTTAACTCTGTTGATCGATAAAATTTGTGGTTGATTGAGAGATCATATGGCATAATAGACAAGTTAGTTAACATACTGAACATTTTCTATAATAACTCTAAGCTATGTGTGAGAGTTGGTAAAGCTTGTAGCAATTGGTTTAACATAGCTTTTTGTGTTTGACAAGGGTACATTTTTGTTTCCTTTTCTATTTAGTTTGTTATTGATTATATAATCTGGAATTCACTGCAAGGGTTAGATTTTAGAATTGAATGGTCTAAAGATCTGAAAATTTCTGAGTTGGATAGAGCTGATGATTTGGCCCTTTAGGCAAATTACGTTGTGAGACTGGTAGAGAAAACTATAGTGTTGAAAATTGGTTAGGCAGATGGCACTTCAGTCACTTTGAATGTCTGCACTCTTGAGCAAGTGTCTCAGTTCAATTATCTTGAGAGCTATGTAACAGATACCCATCCGTCTGTCCGTCTGTCTGAACTTTTAAATAATGCTTGAATTTTAACAAAATAGAATTCACCTGCTCAAAACTCGAATATAGATTTCATTGCATATAAAAGTTAATTTCTGAAGAAAATTTTGTTTCTCAAACGTTAAAAAAAGTTTTTTTTCATACCAAAATGCTTATTTAGAGCTTTGTCTAGCTTAATTTCTGTACATGTGAATTAAAAACAGTCTCCCTCTTCTTCTAAGGCATATAGCCACACTGGTAATAACTCTATTCACTGATCTATGGTTATGCATCTAAGCAACATGGTCAAACCAACAGTCGTCTGGTTTATTTGCAGTCGGCACAATTTCTTGGTTGCTTTCTATTTCATTAGTGTTGTCTTCCCTTAAATCAGACTCAAAAATATTTTTATCAATATTAAAAACTTCTACTTCAGAAACCTCTTCATCAACTAAAACGTCTTTCTCATAAGTTTGCTCTGCTTCACAAACTTGGTTATCTAAAATTGTATTAATTGCACTAATGGGACATTTTGTAGGTACTTCTTGAATATTCTGCTTTGGACTACAAGGTAATTCAAAAAGTCCACTGGACCACGGCTGCACTGTCAATTGACAATTGTCATAAACATCATCTAAAACTTGTTCCTGTGAAAACGGAAGATCGGCTTCTGTATTGTTACGATCTATTAGTTTAGTTTCTTCGTGACAAGCCTTAACAAAAGGTAAAGCCATAGTGGCAAGACATAACTCATGAGAGGGCTTTTCGTGAGGAACTTTGGCCTCTCGTTTCAAAGATCCTAATTCAAGTTTCCTGAATTTGCATTCCTTCGATAACAATATTGTTCCGTGTGTCCTAGTCGGCCACAAAAATCATATCTGAAAGTTTCTCTATTGTTCTTAAAAAAAGTTTTAGGTCTAGTATCATTGTTTGAAACTTGACTTGGAACAAATTCTCTGCTTCGTTTGTTCTCTATAGTTTTTGGCATGTTCGGCGCAAATTGTCGGGAACGTGTAACTTCCGGTCGTGCGGGAGTCATTTTACGAGACTCAACCTGATAGCGCTGTTTTGGCGGGGACTGCATACATTGTTGGTTTAATGCAGTTCCTGCAGATTCTCTTCTTGCAATATATTGCCGAGCCAATTTGACTAAATCTGAAATTGAGTTCACGTTTCGTACTTCTAGGAATTCTCTAATGGGCAAAAGCAATTGAGACAATATGCAATTTACAATATCAATTTCAGTGGCATCAGCATCGTACAGCTGGTATAACTCAACTGTACCCCCAGATAAATTTTTCTATGTCATCTCTTTTCCTTTGTCTTCGTGAAAACAACTCTGTAGCTAGTTCTGTAAAATCATTATATGCCGGATATATGTCCATGATTTCATTTTCAAACTCTTTCCAATATTCAATTCCATGACGACATCCTACGTTATTCCACCATTGCTTAGCACATCCAATTAGACAAGATACTGCTAAAACCACCTTTTCATTGCCGGGCACTTCATGTAAACCGAAGTGTTCCTCCATGTATTTGACAAATGTCCACGACGACGGACGTTTCGAACTGTCGGACCTTATCTCAGGTAAAGGCCAATTAACATAAGGACTATAGTTAATAGATGGATTGGCAAATCGTCGTTGTGGTGGTTGAAAATACTCTGCTCTATCACTTGTTTCTGATGGAACAGAAAATGGAACCTAACGTTCAAAGTTTCTACGTTGGTGGGCTGACGTAGCATTGTTAGCAAATTTAGGGGTTGTTGTGGTTCCCCTTTTCTCCCGATGATCATCAAGCAGATTCATTAGCACTTCTGCTTCCATCATTACATCCTGCAACCTACCCTTTACTCTTTGTAAGTCGGGAGTCATTATGGCAGAATCAGCCATATTGCTAGCAGACATGTTTAGCGGTCTGCGAAAATTTTGAATTTTGGAAATTTTGAAACCTTTTTTAATCTTGAGCAGTGCTCAAAGGTACTGCTATACAACAATACTAAAGCTACAACTAAGCTTGCAAAAATATAAATTTGCTTATCAAAAAAGTTTTTCTATCGTGCCTATGTACATGTGTGTCCGGACACTTCTAATCTTTACATACAATAAATATCTTAATTATCAGCAATAACTGCGCTGAAACTTCAGTACCCTTGACTAATACACAAAAAAGTTAAACTTCTTGCTCAACAAAAAATTTCGACTTAAGCTGACGTTAAATCAATAGTACATACAACTAATGAGCTCAAAAATTACTATCTTTGACAATTACATTTAATAACATATACAATTTATACACAAATATATACAGTCCCTATTCTTGGATCACTATCTTTTACTACTGGCACATCCCTGTTTGGGCACCACTTCTTTTCTATGGCTCTGTAATGCTACAAAGAAATGAAATACTTTTAAAGTTTGGACCCTTTGTCTGATCCAATTATTTTCATGCTCGGGATAGCTGAGTCGGGCGCCAGGCAATAATTGACAAATTGCCAAAAAATAAAGTTTAATTAGGGTTCGAAATACCAGTGAGCGTTAATGAGTAAGAATTCAAAAATATTAAATGATTGTCAAAATTTTATGTTAATGCTAATGAAAACAAACTAACGTTGCTCAAGAGAAAAAAATTGGTAAAGATTCAAAAGGTTTAAATAACAAACAATTTATTTCCAAAAAGCACTCGCCAAAATTACAATAAAGAAGATACTACATCATTTCTTACTACAAACATTTTCAACAAACTCCAAACTAAAACTGATCTCTAAACTGTGCTGTGCTCTACTACTCTCTCTACTCTACTATCTTCTGTGCTTACTACACACTAACCGTGACTTACATGTCACCAGGTTACAACAAAAGGCTGCAGAGCCGGCACGTGTCGTGTTGCACGCCGGAAAAGACATTTGCATAAATTGATGAGCGGCGCAAGCTGTGACGCAAGAGGGGGCGTGTCCTTGTACACACGCTTTAGCGGGTGACAATCAAAAGTTCAGAGTTGCGCATGTGCAAACTCCTAACTCTTGGAAACGAGCGCTGTGATGCCAAAAAGGAAATAAAAATCCCAAAAATGATAAATATAATGTAAATTAAGCAAAACTGGTTAAGGTAAAGTAAAAGTGAATGAGGGGGCATCACACATGGATGTTAGTTTTTGTTTACTGCTGAGGTTACATACATCATCCCCACAGACTTTACTGAAAGGATACTGTTAGACCTCTGTAGAAAGCAGCTACTTGAGTGTTTTTATTATTATCCCCTGCTACTTCGGAATTCACAATACTCAACATGCAGTTGTCAATCAACCAAATTCTTAGTTTCTATTAAGCAGAATAATGGAAAGAACTTTACCTGACAAAGAATTATTTCCCCTCTGATTATCATAAGAACTGTGATCACTTTTTTTTAATGGAGCTAAATAATACTCTGATAAAATCCTTAGCAATGAGACATAGATGATAATCGCAGCATGACCTGATACCCTTTTGGCATTGATAAATCAATAAATATTTAGCGGAAAAAAATTTCGCCGGAAAATTTCTTAGGGATGACATCTTTATCATAAAGAATCAATAATTCATGTGATAACAGAAACATTTCCATCTCTATCATTTTTAATGGTAATTTAATTTACCCAAAGGGATTTATGTAGTTTTAATTTAGAGATAGCTAAAGTAACACTGCCAATTGTGATATAGGGCCATTGTTAGAACCAGTAATACATATATTCACATTGCAAACATCTTCATCATCATCATCATCCTCAAGCAGCCATGGGCTACGGAGGTCAAACCAGACCGCGCAGTTTAATTCTCCAAGCAAGTCTATCCTGAGCTACATCTACTGCATCTAGCCACTGCACACCAATTCTAACAAGGTCCTGTTTGACATTGTCTGCCCACCGCATCCTAGGTCTCCCCTTCTTTCTGAGGCCTTTAGGCACACTATTCATAACCCTATTCACCAATCTATAATTATCCATACGGGCAACATGGCCAAACCAGCGGAGTCTCTCTCTGCACAATATAATAAGGAGGTTGCAAACTCTTTTGCCTAATCTCATCATTAGTTACAAAGTTGAACCACCTAATGCCCAAGATACTGCATAAGCATTTAGAATCAAAAGCATCTAGTTCTCTCTTATCTTGTTTACAAAGTGTCCAAGTTTCACTACCATAACTAACCCTAGAAAGAACCAAACAATTATACAGTCTAATTTTAGTTTTTAGGTGTATACGGCTATTTCACCACACTCTCCACAGATTCTTAAAAGTCCCGGCAGCAATCCTTATTCATCTGTTAATCTCATGCCACACATCACCAGTATCTGTTACATAGCTCCCATGGTAATTAAACTGTGACACCTGCTCAAGACTGCAACCATTCAGATGAACTGAATCAGTCTGCCTGACCAATTTTCATCACTTTAGTTTTCTTCCGGTTTATAACCAAACCTACTCTACTACCAGTCTCATCAACAGCTCGAATGAAAGAGTTCATCTCATCAACATCATTTGCCAAAAGGGCTAAATCATCAGCATAATCTAAATCAGAAATTTTCGTATCTCCAGTCCATTTAAGGCCAAAATCTTTCCCTTGAAGTGAATTTCGCATAACATAATCAATAACCAAACTAAAGAGAAAAGGAGCCAAAATGCACCCTTGTCAAACACCAAAAGTAATGCTAAACCAATTGCTACAAGCCTTACCAACTCTCATACACGACTCAGTGTTATTATAGAGAGCTTTCATTATGTTAACTAACTCTTCTGGTATACCATATGATTTCACAATCAACCACAAATTATGACGATCAACAGAGTCGAAAGCCTTTTTGAAATCAACAAAGCTAGCAACCAAAGGTTTCTGAAACTCTGAACATTTCTCAAGAATCTGCCTAAGTGAAAATATCTGATCTACACATCCCCTACCACTTCTGAATCCACATTGCTCATCACGCAATTGCCTGCCAACCAGATTCTTAATTCTATTAAGCACAATCATGGAAAGAACTTTACCTGGAACAGAGAGTAGGCTGATACCCCTATAGTTATCACAAGAACTGCGATCACCTTTTTTGAAAATAGGGATAATAATAGCTCTGGTAAAATCTTTAGGAACCATGCCTTTATCATAAAAGTTATTCAAAATTTCAGTCATCCAAGTGGTAACTGAAACATTCCCAGCTCTGAGCATTTCTGTAGTAATTTCATCTACCCCTGGGGATTTATGAAGTTTAACTTTAGAAACAGCCAAAATAACTTCAGATTGTGTTATAGGTCCAACATTAAAGCCACCAATGCATCTATCATCATTGCAAACAATGGGAGTAGAACTAACCACATTGTTTAGAACATCACTGAAATGCTCAGCCCACCTAGCCATGACAGAATCCTCCCCTTCTATAACCTTACCTTGTTTATCCTGCAATCCTTGTATGCCTGTCCGTTTTCTACCACATAAAACATTAACTATCTGGTACAGCTCTCTGTTGTGCTGCCTAACTGCTTCCTCAGCTTTGTCAGCCAAGCCATCAAGCCAAAGATTCTTATCAGTAGCTAACTGATCCTTTACACGTTTATTAAGCTCTCTGTAATCCTTTCTATTAGGACTAATAGGGTGCTGATTAAGGACATTCCTGCAGTTCCATCTTTCTGAAATAAGCTCAAGTGCCTTATCACTTAAATAATTCTGCCTCCTCTGTTCCTTTTTTCCTAAAAGAGTACTATTAGTTTCCAAAGAAGCCTGTTTGAAATGGCCCCATTCTTCCTCAACTTCAGTATTAAGCAAACCATGACTATCATAATGACTAAGTAACATATCATGGTAAGCTTTAGCTATAACTGGGTCTTGCAGAGCTTCAGTATTAAAGGCAAACTTTTTAACCCTAGCACAGCACTTTTTAAGTTTAAGTTGCAAGACACTTTTAACAAGGTAATGGTCAATTTCAGCTCCCCTATATGCCCTGGTATTTCTAACAAAACTAGCCCATTTGCTGTTAATATATAATCAATCATATTCCTATGCAGCCCATCAGGTGAAACCCAAGTGTATTTATGTATGCCGTGGTGTTTGTAACATGTGTTAGTTATTCTGAAACCATTGAGTTTACTTACCTGTAGGAGACATTGCCCATTGCCATTGCAGCTACCAATACCAAAAGGGCCTATCACCCCTCCCCAAAGGTCAGAATAAGTACCAACTTTGGCATTGAAGTCACCTAGAACAAGGGTAATATCTCCTTTCTTGACAGAATTCAAAATATCCCGAAGTTGTCCATAACACCTATCCTTCTCATCCTCATCAGCATCCTCTGTGGGGGCATAACAGCAGATAACATTCAAGTCTTTAATGCTTGTCTGAAATTTTGCTGTAAGAAACCTTTCATTAATGCACTCATATCCTAGAAGAGCATCACTAGCGTGTCTGCTGAGAAGCAGACCCACGCCTTGGTGATGCTTATTGTCGTCCCTCCCTGAAAAGAGAAATTTAAGATTATTTTTAAGAATCTGACCTTTATCTGTCCATCTGGTCTCTTGCAAGCCGAGAAGATCTAAATTATAATAGTGGAATTCTTGTGTGAGGACATCCAGAGAATAATCTCTATGTAATGTCCTCACGTTCCTGCAGAGAGAACATGATTAGTAGGATTTTTAAAGAAATTAGGTTCATTGAGATTGGTAGTGCCAACAATATCAAACAGCCCCCTGATCGCAGTCATGGGGCAAAGAGCTGTTCCTCCTCCGCTAAAGGCTGAAGTCACCGATGCTGGTAGGAACTTCAGGCACCACCTTTTCAATTGGACTTTTTCAAGAGCCATATGGCCTGGCTGAGGCACATTACTCCAATTTAGGCTTGACGATGCCCAACTAGCTAAGTAAGGTTCAGGTACCTGCGATGGCCTCTGATTAGGATTATCCACCAGCTGATATAAGGTATCCCATGCCTCTGTTCACTTAGGGCTGGCAACCCAGAAGCAAACAGAAAACACAGCAGCAAATTCTCCCTTAACAGAGGCAACAATGGGAGTAGAAATAACTACGTTGTTTAGAAGATCTATGAAATACTCAGCCCACCTACTCAAGACAGATTATTCACCTTCAATAATCAATAATCTTACTATGTTTATCCCTCAACCCTTTCCTTGTTGGAGCATATTAATTGGTTCTAACAAATTCTAGTAACCTGGGAAATAAACATCATTCCCACAGTACAAGGTTATAAAGAAAAATTCCAAAAAGAAATCAGCAGTTTTTTTAACTGTTCCTAATCAAATATAGAAAGTACCATTTTAATCTATGATAAATATTTTTTATCTGTTGATTATGCTTGAAAAATTATGATAAGGTTTGAAAATAAATCTGAGCCTGTCATGTCATATGTACATGTTCAGTCACCATAAATAGCATCATATAGTAATGCTTCAATTTATGCATTTATTTCGTTTTATTATTGTAGATTTTCATTCGGTTGTGATTTCCAGTATTCTGATCTACTTATTGCTCTAGCAGAGCTGTAACGCTTTCTAAACTTTAAACATAAGATAATGATTTTATTACAACCATAATTTGCATCATCTGGGAATTATTCACATCCCTTCAGTCAACAGACTTTCAATTTTAAAGACTTTTTTTTTTACTATAATGCTCCTAGGATTATTTTTCATCAATCTCAAATATATACTGTGAGCATAAAGAATAAGTAATAACACCTACAAGTGTGATTTTTAAAAGGTAGGACTTACTTTAGTGATATTTTTAATTACATTTTAATGAAATACACTAATTAACATTAGGAAATTGCAAGTTTTAACCAAATTTTTACAATTTTAAAATTAAACATTTTTGTAGCAGTTAAGCAGGTCATAACTAAAACAATATATTTTCAATTTCAGTGTTTCAATTAAACTTTAAATTCTTTGAAATACTTTTATTAATGCTTTTATCAATTTTTTCCAGTTTTCTCTCTTTTTAAATATATTTTTAAGCTTTTATTTAAATTATCTAGTTTTAAAGCAAAATATTTTTTTTTAATCCTAATAACGGATATTTTACACATTTATTGCTTTTGGTAATGCTGTCTGTTAGGAATAGTAGTGTGTTGATTCAATTTATTCCTGCAATTCCTTTTTTTCTTTCAGGAATAAGCTGCACACAAATAGCTCTGTCTCCTGCACTTCATTGTACCCAAAACAGTACTGTTAGTTTCCAGAAAAGTCTTCTTCCTCAACTTCAGTAATAAGCAAACACCAGGACTATCATAACGACTAAGCAATTTATCATGGTAAGCTCTGACTCTATCTGGTTCTTTTAGAGCTTCAGTGTTAAAGGTAATTTTTTTTAACCATAGCATCTATGCAGTAGTGATGACTCGTAACTGTGTTAATAGTGCAGATACATTTTGTTACATTTGCAAGCCAGAAAAAGCCATCACTCCAATAGTGAAAGAGGCATACGAGTTTTATTTTGGATGCAAGATCGGGGACCAGGACAAGGCCTGGGCCTCTGCAGTATGTGTCCAAGAAATCTTCCAAAGTGGCTGAAAGTCATGCAAATGACTGCTACTTCTGCATGGTTCTACCTGTTTCTGGAGGCATCACAAGGGAAAAGAAGTGGACAACAATGTACCCAAATATACAATCTGCTCTACAACTGGTTTCGCACGGCGAAGGCCTTTCCGTTCCCGAACCTCCAAAAGAATTTTCTATCGATTCAGACGATGAGGAGGGAGGCGAACTGACATCAGGTTCTCCGCAGCCTTCAGTGTTTAATGATGATCCATATGTCTGCCATGGTGCATCATCTGTACCACACATTCTCACCAAAGAAGAAATGAACAATCTGGTTTTTAATCTGGAGCTGTCCAAGGCCAAAGCAGAGTTACTGGATCAAGACTTAAACAATGGAATCTTCTCAAGGAAACTGTACGAGTGACTTTGTTTTGAACTCGTCATGAGAAGTTTGCGCCTTACTTCAGAAAGAATTATTGAATTAGACATTGAATTAGACTTTGTGTTCTAATTCAATGTAGATGGCCTGATGAATGCCCTTGGAATCAAACATGACCCTCAAGAATGGCGACTATTCATAGACTCCTCAGAATTGGGTCTCAAGGCTGCTGCATAACGGAAATAGACTTCCATCCAATCTGGTCGGACATGCTATCTACTTTAAAGAAACCTATGACAACTTAAAACAGCTGTTGAATTGTCTTCAATACAGCAAATATGCCTACCATCTCTGTTGTGACTTGAAGGTAGTGGCTCTGTTGATGGGTCTGCAGCTGGGATGTACGAAGTACTGCTGTTTCTTATGTGGATGGGACAGCAGAGCAAAGACTTTGCACTACGTGAAGAGAAACTGGCTTCAGAGGAAATCTCTGAAGGTCAGAGAGAAGAATGTGGAACACCCAGCACTGGCAGAAATGCACAAAATTCTGCTATCATCCCTACACATCATACTCAGTGTGATGGAAAACTTCGTAAAAGCCATGGACTGCATCAGCTTTCAAGTACTTGGCTGACAACTTCCCTCGACTCAGCAAAGTGAAAATTAAAGAGGTGAATTTTTGTGGGTCCTCAGAGCCGCAAGCTTTTCAGAGACCAGATGTTCAATAACCTGCTGTAGAGTGACCAGAAAAAGGCTTGGGATGCATTTCGTCTGGTGTCAACTAAATTCCTTGGGAATGTCAGGGCAGACAACTACAAGAAACTGGTTAATGACATGTTGTCTCTGTATCACAAACTTGGCTGTAATATGCCCTTAAAGATCCACTTTCTCCATTCCCACTCAGATTTCTTCCTCGACAACTGTGGCATGGTTAGTGATGAGCCCGGTGAACGTTTTCACTTGGACATTGCAACGATGGAGATACGATACCAGGGAAACTGGTCCACTTCAATGTTGGCCGACTGCTGTTGGACACTTGCCAGAGATGATCCTGAGCAGCTGTACAAGCGACCGTCAAAGTGACGTCGGAAGTAGAAGCTGATTGTTACCGATACATGTCACATGTACATATTACTGTATTATATAAAAAACTATTGCGGATTTCTCAGAAATCGTAGCCAAATTTTGCATTTTCAATGTCCACACCTTGAAATCTTTAAGAAATGGCTACTTTTATCTCAGATGCACGACTTTTACAAAAATTTGTTGCCTAGTATTATCCCAGCATTCTATGGGTTTTTCCCACTCTTCAAATCGAAACTATAAGTAAAACTAAAAAGTAAAAGAAACGTATTACCCAGGAAAAGGCCAGAGCTGTTATTATTAGAGACTTAGTCATTGTGAAACTACCAGGAGATGGGACCTAGTTAATTGCCTGCATGTTTGGCAGTCAAGTGGCTATAAAATGAATTGTTTACAGCAAGCACTGTTCACATACTTTGGATAAATACACCAAAAATCTACTTAGTATTTATACTTTTATATTCAAACCTTCATTTTCATTTCTGTAAATTAACAATCTTTTGGTCGATCAATTATTATAAATTTTTTTTGCAGTTATGCTACATTGGATGTCCAACTTAGAACTTACTGCTGTGAATATTTGATTTAAAATCGCATTAGGTTATAGGTTAATTTTTTTTTTATTTCTTAGTTTTACACTAAAAAATTTAAATCTTGTAATTTTGGCAAGGGATTTTGCCCCCCCCCCCACACACAGAATTTTATTTTAATTAAAAGTTTTTTTAAGTATATATTCAATGGTTTTAAAAGATTTTACCCCTCCCCCCTCCACTGTCAATATATTGGCTATTTATACCCAAAGAAAAAAAAAGTTCATAATGTTATTAAAAAAAGGCATGAAAGAAAGTATTTTTTCCATTTTATAAACAAGACAAAAAATCCCATTAATGCAAGCAATTCAAGTCACCTTGTATAATGCTGACACACCTTTTAAAATATACCACATTGAAAAGATGCCATAAAAGAAATAAAAACCATATTTCTGGTAAACATTATATAATTTCGGAAGATATTTCCTTTTGATTAACATACAATTTAGCTATTTTTATTCGTTAGGTTTTCCAAAATTAAGCCCCAAGTGCATAGTCTGATCTATTTTTTTTTCACTATATCTCATGAAAAAGTCTTGTTAAAATCAATATGTTTATATATTAGTTCAAATTTTAAATTAGTTAAAATTCAGAATTAATTTCTGTTTAATTTTGTATATAAGATGACTTATTTTGGTTGATTGGTTATTTTTTTTTAGATGATGTAGTTGACTTATTGATATGGCTCAGCATAGTTGACAAAAAGCCTGGACTTTTCTCACAGTATGATATCAAGAAAAAAATTATAAAATGGGAGTAATTTTCTTGTTCCAAGTAAATATTTTTTTTGCTATTCAGAAATAAATAGCGTTTCTATTCATGTGCATTATAATTTCTGTCTATTAGTTTTTAAATAAATTTTTATTTGCATTGCCAGATACATTTTTTACTACATGCTGCTATAATAGCCCTATTAAAATAAAATTAGTTATCTTTTTTTCAAAATATTTTATTTTCAGAAAATTCAGAATTAAATGCTGATTAATTTGGCATATAATATGCCATAATTCCTTTCATTAGTTATTTGGCAAAAAAAACTTCTAAAGCAATTTTTTTTTTGGTTAATCATAGTGTAAAAGTAACTGGCGTTTGGAGGTAAATCAGCTCTTCAGGTGGGACCCTGGAAGAGTTAAAATTATTAAGAAACACTGTAAGCAGGCTCATGCAGAGATCTTATTCATTAAAATATCCCTCTTTTCATGATATTATCAAAATTGTATCATGATCTTTATCAAGGTAGCCTTGCCCAGCTCTTCTAGTAATGGTTCGCATCTTCTAGAACTGTTTCTAAAGTATACCACTTTTCTCGACACACTGAGCCATTTAACCACCTCCACCTGATCGTCCTGCTACAAATTTAACAAAAGCCCACCATCCCAATAAATAATGATGAAAGGATGACCATAGATCCATGATGCTATCTAGGCTTGGAGCAAGTAACCAACATCTGAATTTGGCTCATTAATTTTTAATTAATACTGGGACATTAGAGAATTAAAGTGTCCGCATTCCTATGAGAGCAACTCTTATTTGTGTAACAGTTGTTGCATGAGGAAGAAAAAAGATGTTAGTATATGATACATAAATTTATCTGTAAGGTAGATAGATGGGTCTGTAAATGGTAGCTAGGTAGTCAATGGAAGGAGAGCTATGCACCAATCCCCTGTGATGATGCATAGAACCGGCCAGGCCTAGCACCTAATGTCCGACCCCGCCTTCTCGTGGTGCAGATCGTTAGTACCTATCAAAAGAGATACTCTCTTGTGGAAGTGAACGGAAGGGGAGGGCTGCCAGATTAGTGTGGCCTACTGATCTGGACAACTATGGTTACTTTTCTTTTTTTCTACCCTGCTGAGGAGTGGTCAACCACACAGGGTCCTGGTGCTGACCATATAAACCTACTGGACAGATATATGGCTCTGAGCTTGATTATGGATCCTGATTTTGCTGCACTGGTGGGCTGCTGTGGAGGGAAAATCTTCCGCTGTGTTTTCTGTTTGTTTGTGGGTTGACAGCCCCAAGTGAATAGATTCACAGGATATGTTTATCAGCTCATGGATAATCCTGAGCAGAGGTCATCGCAGGCACCTGAACTCTTTGCTTCTATTGGCATCGTCAAATTCTACATTGGAGGAAGTCTTCCAGTGTAGATGGCTTCAGCCTTTAGTGGTGGGGGAACGAGTCTTTGCTCCATGTCTGCGATTAGGGGGCTGTTTGATATTGTCGGTATTCCCTCTCTCAATAAACATAGTTTCTTTAAACATCCCACTAACCATTTTCTCTCCATAGGTAGTTGGAATGTGGACTCTGTACAGAGCTTTTTCTCTTTATGTCCTCACACAATAATTCCACCATTATAATTTAGATATTCTCGGCTTGCAAGAGACCAGATGGACAGATAAAGGTCAGATTCTTAAAAATAATCTTAAATTTCTCTTTTCAGGGAGGGACGACAATAAGCATCACCAAGGCGTGGGTCTGCTTCTCAGCAGACACGCTAGTGATGCTCTTCTAGGATATGAGTGCATTAATGAAAGGTTTCTTACAGCAAAATTTCAGACAAGCGTTAAAGACCTGAATGTTATCTGCTGTTATGCCTCCACTGAGGATGCCGATGAGGATGAGAAGGATAGGTTTTATGAACAACTTCAGGATATTTTGAATTCTGTCAAGAAAGGAGATATTACCCTTGTTCTTGGTGACTTGAATGCCAAAGTTGGTACTGACTCTGACCTTTGGGGAGGGGTGATTGGCCCTATTGGTATTGGTAGCTGCAATGGCAATGGGCAACGTCTTCTGCAGGTAAGTAAACAATGGTTTCAGAATAACCAACACATATTACAAACACCGCAACATACATAAGTACACATGGGTTTCACCTGATGGGCTGCATAGGAATATGATTGATTATATATTAATTAACAGCAAATGGGCTAGTTCTGTTAGAAATACCAGGGCATATAGGGGAGCTGAAATTGGATCTGACCATTACCTTTTTAAAAGTGTCTTGCAACTTAAACTTAAAAAGTGTTTTGCTAGGGTTAAAAAATTTGCTTTTAATACTAAAGCTCTGAAAGACCCAGTTATAGCCAGCGTTTACCATGATAAGTTACTTAGTCATTATGACAGTCATGGTATGCTTACTACTGAAGTTGAGGAGGAATGGGATCATTTTAAACAGGCTTTTTTTGGACACTAACAGTACTCTTTTAGGAAAAGAGGAGCAGAAGAGACAGAATTATCTGAGTGATAAGGCACTTCAGCTTATTTTGGAAAGAAAGAACTGCAGGAATGTCCTTAATCAATACCCTACTAGTCCTAATAGAAAGCATTACAGAGAACTAAATAAACGTGTAAAAGATCAGTTAGCTGCTGATAAGAATCTTTGGCTTGATGGTTTGGCTGACAAAGCCGAGGAAGCAGTTAGACAGCACAACAGCAGAGAGCTGTAACAGATAGTTAATGTTTTGTGTGGTAGAAAACGGACAGGTATACAGGGATTGAAGGATAAACAAGGTAAGGTTATAGAAGGTGAGGATTCTGTCATGGCTAGGTGGGCTGAGCATTTCAGTGATATTCTAAACAATGCGGTTAGTTCTATTCCCATTGTTTGCAATGACGATAGATGCATTGGTGGCTTTAATGTTGGCCCTATAACGCAATCTGAAGTTATTTTGGCTGTTTCTAAACTTAAACTTCATAAATCCCCAGGGTAGATGAAATTACTGCAGAAATGCTTAGAGCTGGAAATGTTTCGGTTACCACTTGGATGGCTGAAATTCTGAATATCTTTTAGGATAAAGGCATGGTTCCTAAGGATTTTACCAGAGCTATTGTTATCCCTATTTTCAAAAAAGGTGATCGCAGTTCTTGTGATAACTATAGGGGTATCAGCCTACTCTCTGTTCCAGGTAAAGTTCTTTCCATGATTGTGCTTAATAGAATTAAGAATCTGGTTGACAGGCAATTGCGTGATGAGCAATGTGGATTCAGAAGTGGTAGGGGATGTGTGGATCAGATATTTTCACTTAGGCAGATTCTTGAGAAATGTTTAGAGTTTCAGAAACCTTTGGTTGCTAGCTTTGTTGATTTCAAAGAGGCTTTCGACTCTGTTGATCGTCATAATTTGTGGTTGATTGTGCGATCATATTGCACACCAGAGAAGTTTAGTTAACATTATGAAAGCTCTCTATAATAACACTGAGTCGTGTGTGAGAGTTGGTAAGGCTTGTAGCAATTGGTTTAGCATTACTTCTGGTGTTCGACAAGGGTGCATTTTGTCTCCTTTTCTCTTTAGCTTGGTTATTGATTATGTTATGCGAAATTCACTTCAAGGGAAAGATTTTGGCCTTAAATGGCCTGGAAATACGAAAATTTCTGATTTAGATTATGCTGATGATTTAGCACTTTTGGCAAATGATGTTGAAGAGATGAACTCTTTCATTCGAGCTGTTGATGAGACTGGTAGTAGAGTAGGTTTGGTTATAAACAGAGAGAAAACTAAAGTGATGAAAATTGGTCAGGCAGGCTGTGATTCAGTTAATCTGAATGGTTGCAGTCTTGAGCAGGTGTCACAGTTTAATTATCTTGGGAGCTATGTAACAGATAATGGAGATGTGCGGCATGAGATTAACAGACGAATAGGGATTGTTGCCGAGACTTTTAAGAATCTATGGAGAGTGTGGAGAAATAGCCGTATACATCTAAAGACTAAAATTAGACTGTATAATTGTTTGGTTCTTTCTAGGGTTAGTTATGGTAGTGAAACTTGGACACTTTGTAAACAAGATAAGAGAGAACTAGATGCTTATGCAGTATCTTGGGCATTAGGTGGTTCAACTTTGTAACTAATGATGAGGTTAGGCAAAAGAGTCTGCAACCTCCTTTAAGCAGCATATTGTGCAGAGAGAGACTCCGCTGGTTTGGCCATGTTGCCCGTAAGGATAATTATAGATTGGCGAATAGGGTTATGAACAGTGTGCCTGGAGGCCTCAGAAGGAGGAGGAGACCTAGGATGCGGTGGGCAGACAATGTCAAACAGGACCTTGTTAGAATTGGTGTGCAGTGGCCAGATGCAGTAGATGTAGCTCAGGATAGACTTGCTTGGAGAACTAAATTGCATGGTCTGGTTGGACCTCCCATAGCCCATGGCTGCTTGAGGAGGATGATTTCCTGAATCCTTCAGAACTAAGATTTTAATTCTAGAAATTAATGAAAGCTAACCTACAAGTTCCAACATCCTTTTCCTTGCATTATCTGGTATCCATTTAGCTGTTGGTAAGTGGAAACGTACTTCAACTTTGGTATTCACTAGGAAAAAATTTAAAATTATGAGAAAAAATAAATTTCATATAATTACATACAATGAACAGTAATCATATAAATGAAACTATTTTAAACAATACTAATAAAATATTTATTATAATAGATATTTAATCATTCAATAACTACTTCTAATTTACAGTACATCTGTACATTTTTTCTTCAACTTAACTATACATAATTAAAAATTTAATACATGATTAAAGCTGTATTACATCTAAAAGTACATTAAAAACTCTACATAAGGATGAGGTGTGCTAAGAAAATTCTGCAGCTCAAACTGAATTTAGCCCCTTGGCCATAAATCTAAGCTTTTTGCTTGCTTTGTTATTTGACATTAAATGATTGTCTTAACTCATATTATTATCCTTTAGTTTATCCTTTATGTTGAATTTTCAATGTACTTTTAGATGTAATACAGCTTTAATCATGTATTAAATTTATACTTACTGTAGCTGTGTTTTAATTAATTTATGATTAACTATACATAACGGTGCATCAGAATTCAAACATTAACCTTTTCTGTGTTCAGGTCATTTATACACATTGACAGAATCTAAAAGGAGAGGTCGAGGTTGTCTGTGTCTGCTTTTAGTACAAAAAAAAAATTTTTTTTTTAATAGAAATTGCCATTTGAATATTTTTTTTTTATATATACCTTACAAAAATACATTATTTACGCATGGTAAATATTACTAAATAAAACAAAATAATCTGCTGAAAAAAATTGGTTCATCCTCAGGAAGAAACCAAATTTTCACATTTTTCTGTGATACTTTATTACTGTATGGTAAACAATACTTTGCTTTTGGGAAACATATACTTGTTTCGAACAACAATGGAAGACAATACTTTGTTTTTCATTTGATACATATTTTATTAAACTAGGATAAAAATAATTTGTTAAAGCCATCTGATCACCATTTGTTAGACCTGATATATGGTATTGCTGATTTATTTGTTAACATCACTCTATGCTGAAGCGAACTTAAACCTACTTCAATATTACCAGAATTATTTTTATCATTTATATATCATTTATTCTAGCATTCTATGCATCATTCCCACTCCTCAGATTGGAACTATAACTATAAAAAGAGCCTTGATAGCTAGAACTTCAAGATTGATTGAAGTGCATCGCATCACAGGAGAAGATGCAGGTGTTACTGTAATGCTCCAAAAGATGATGAAATACTTTTAAAGTTTGGACCCTTTGTCTGATCCAATTATTTTTATGCTCCGGATAGCTGAGTCGGGCACCAGGCAATAATTAACAAATTGCCAAAAAATAAAGTTTAATTAGGGTTCGAAATACCAGTAAGCGTTAATGAGTAAGAATTCAAAAATATTAAATGATTGTCAAAATTTTATGTTAATGCTAATCAAAACAAACTAACGTTGCTCAAGAGAAAAAAATTAGTAAAGATTCGAAAGGTTTAAATAACAAACAATTTATTTCCAAAAAGCACTCACCAAAACTTCAATAAAGAAGATACTACATCATTTCTTACTACAAACATCTTCAACAAACTCCAAACTAAAACTGATCTCTAAACTGTGCTGTGCTCTACTACTCTCTCTCTATTCTATCTTCTGTGCTTACTACACACTAACTGTGACTTACATGTCACCAGGATATAACAAAAGGCTACAGAACCTGCACGTGTCATGTTCCACGCCGGGAAAGACATTTGCATAAATTGACGAGCGGCGCAAGCTATGACGCAAGAGGGGGGGTGTCCTTGTACACGCGCTTTAGCGGGTGACAATCGGAAGTTCAGAGTTGCGCATGCACAACTCCTAACTTTTGGAAACGAGTGCTGTGATACCAAAAATGAAATAAAAATCCCCAAAATGATAAATATAATGTAAATTAAGCAAAACTGGTTAAGGTTAAGTGAATGAGGGGGCATCTCAGTATCTCTGTGTTGCATGCATTAGCCATGCGTGCATGAATCATTAAATTTTCCACATACTGAAGTTGAATTTTTGTTTTCGGAGCTAATAATGGTTTAAATTTAACTTTATCAATTTTAATATAGTTATTTATGATAGTTTGGGCCAATGCTGTTGTCGGATTACCTTTTATAATGTCTTTATAATGTACCTGCATTATTGTTTCGTATTGACGGAAAGTTTTCCCTATATATTTATCTCTTCCCTCTAATACATTAGAAGGATCGGGATTATCTATTTTGTATATTTCTCCTGTGGTTTTTTTTATCCCTATCTTTGATTATTAAACTTTTTATACAATGGGTTATTGCAGTTAGTAATATTATATTTTGCCAACGTATTTTCCATAGTTTTCATTAAATTTTTTACATGTGGGAAGCTAGTTGCATATTTTTTTACATTTTGAGTTTGATGTGGGGGTGGTTGTGTATATCCTTAATAACGATAAATTTAGCATTTTTTTCCCATCTTTGTAATAATTTTATAGGATAGCCAGCTTCTTTTGCAGTTTTATTTATATATTGTATTTCATCTTGAAAAGTATGCATTTGTGAACAATATTTGTAAGCGCTAATGTAATGCGGGAGAATACTAGCTTTTTTATATTTTAACAGATGGGCAGAGTCGGCGGGAATGTAATTGGGTATGTAAGTAGATTTTCTGTAGACTGTTGTTTCACAATAATCTGGTTTTCTTGTTATTTTAATATCCAAAAATGCAATTTGTTGATTTACTTCAGTCTCATGAGTGAATTTAATAGATGGCATTACACTATTAACTATCTCTATTAATTCCTGTAATTTTGTTATAGAATGAGGCCAGATAATCAGTATGCCATCTACATACCTCATATATAGCATAGGTTTCAATGTGGTTTGTGCTAAGGTCTTCTCTTCAACATATCTCATAACGACATCGGCCATGAGTCCAGACAGGGGTGATCCCATTGGAACCCCCCCCCCCTCCCCCGGTGTGGAGCCATGTCTGCCTGTTAACATCAAAAAAGTTTGAACTGGTAGACAGCTTCACCGCCTCATGCATACTGAAATATTGTGGGACAGTGGGTCTATTGATGCAAAGCCATTTCGCCTTTAGCCGCATCGCTGCATCCAATACCGGGGTATTTGGATGCAGCGACACAATGTCAAGGGAATGTATGGTAGTGTTAGGTGTAATGGTAGTATTTTGAATTTTAATAATAGCTTCATGACAATGAAGTTATTGTATATTCATTTGGTGGAAAATATTCTTTAAAAATTTATATAAAGCTGTCTTCAAATTATGAGTAGGTGATTTATGTTTATTAACTAAAGGTCTAAAAGGCATAATTTCTTTAGGCATTTTACTTTTATATTGTTTAATATTTACTACATTGTAATATCCCATTGAGGCATTAAAGGTTATGTTGACTGGTTCATATAATAAGGGGATGGTGGTGGCTCAGTCAGTAGCATGCCAGGCTTGTAATCTGTAGTTCCCAGGTTCGAGTCCCAGCTGGGTCAGCGTTGAGATTTACCTCTGCAAAATTCCCCGCCCTGCCCACGGTCAGTAGGGGACACCGATGGGCTTGGAAAGGCCGCCGTCCGTCGGATGGGACTTTAAGCAGAGGTCCCGTGTGCGGGAGAGCCATACCCTGTGCACGTTAAAGAACACGCTGGATGGCCTTGACGGGAGGCAACCATCTATCTCCCAACAGCTGTTCCAGTGGGTCCCCTCCCCCAACCTTCTCTGAGCCTTCGGGGTCCATGTGACCTAGCTATTTAGCCCATGGTGTGCATGAAAAGTGCCGCTCAGAAGTAAAACAACCCAACTCATATAATAAGTTTGAAAGTTTTTCTCTTTATAATATATCGTCTGTCATATAGTGGAGCATATTTCTTGATGAATCCTCTTTCTTTGTCACTTTATTAGTGCATTTTAATCAAGACCTTATCACCAATTTTAAATTCATTTTGCCATCATCTTTCGTTATAATCTTCCCATTGCTTCTGTTGTCATCATCATCATCATCATCATCCTCAAGCAGCCATGGACTACAGAGATCCAACCAGAATGTGCAATTTTGTTCTCCAAGCAAGTCTGTCCTGAGCTACATCTACTGCATCTGGCCACTGCACACCAATTCTAATAAGGTCCTGTTTGACATTGTTTGCTCACCGCATCCTTGGTCTCCCCCTCTTTCTGAGGCTTCTAGGTGCACTATTCATAACCCTATTCGGCAATCTATAATTATTCATACAGGCAATGTGACCAAACCAACAGAGTCTCTCTCTGCACAATATGCTGCTTAAAGGAGGTTGCAAACTCCTTTGCCTAATCCTCATCATTAGTTACAAAGTTGAACCACCTAATACCCAAGATACTGCATAAGCATCTGGAATCAAAAGAATCTAGTTTCCTGTTACCTTGTTTACAAAGTGTCCAAGTTTCACTACCATAACCAACCTAGAAAGAACCAAACTATTATACAGTCTAATTTTAGTCTTTAGGTGTATATGCTATTTCTCCACAATTTCCATAGATTCTTAAAAGTCCCGGCAGCAATCCCTATTTGTCTGTTAATCTCATGCTGCACATCATCATTATCTCTTACATAGCTCCCAAGATAATTAAATTGTGACACCTGCTCAAAACTGCAACCATTTAGATTAGACATCACAGCCTGCCTCACCAATTTTTATCACTTTAGTTTTCTCCGTTTATAACCAAACCTACTCTACTACCAATCTCATCAACAGCTCGAATGAAAGAGTTCATTTCATTAACATCATTTGCCAAAAGGATTATATCCTCAGCATAATCTAAATCAGAAATTTTCGTATCTCCAGCCCATTTAAGGCCAAAATCTTTCCCTTGAAGTAAATTTCGCATAACATAATCTATAACCAAACTAAAGAGAAAAGGAGACAAAATGCACCCTTGTCGAACACCAAAAGTAATGCTAAACCAATTGCTACAAGCCTTACCAACTCACACACATGACTCAGTGTTACTTTAGAGAACTTTCATTATGTTAACTAACTTGTCTGGTATACCATATGATCTCACTATCAACCACAAATTATGACGATCAACAGAGTCGAAAGCATTTTTCAAATCAACAAAGCTAGCAACCAAAGGTTTCTGAAGCTCTAAACATTTCTCAAGAATCTGCCTAAGTCAAAGTATCTCATCCACACATCCCCTACCACTTCTCAATCCACATTGCTCATCATGCAAGCCTGTTAACCAGATTCTTAATTCTATTAAGCACAATAATGCAAAGAACTTTCCCTGGAACAGAGATTAGGCTGATACCCCTATAGTTATCACAAGAACTGTGATCACCTTTTTTGAAAATAGGGATAATAATAACTCTGGTAAAATCCTTAGGGACCATGCCTAGGGATGCCATCCTTAGGGATCATAAAAGATATTCAAAATTTCAGTCATCCATGTGGTAACTGAAACATTCCCAGCTCTAAGTATTTCCGTAGTAATTTCATCTACCCCTGGGGATTTATGAAGTTTAAATTTAAAAATAGCCAAAATAACTTCAAATTGTGTTATAGGGCCACCAATGCATCTATCATCATTGCAAACAATGGGAATAGAACTAACCATATTGTTTAGAACATCACTGAAATACTCAGCCCACCTAGCCATGACAGAATCCTCACCTTCTATTATAACCTTACCATGTTTATCCTTCAATCCCTGTATACCTGTCCATTTTCAACAACATCAAACATTAACTATCTGGTACATCTCTCTGCTGTTGTGCTGTCTAACCGCTTCCTCAGCTTTGTCAGCCAAGCCAAAGATTCTTATCAGCAGCTAATTGATTCTTTACATGTTTTTTAAGCTCTCTGTAATGCTTTCTATTAGGACTAGTAGAGTATTGATTAAGGACATTCCTGCAGTTCTTTCTTTCTGAAGTAAGCTCAAGTGCCTTATCACTCAGATTATTCTACCTCCTCTACTCCTTTTTTTCCTAAAAAAGTACTGTTAGTTTCTAAAACCGCCTGTTTAAAATGGTCCCATTCTTCCTCAACTTCAGTAGTAAGCAAACCATAACTGTCATGATGACTAAGTAACCTATCATGGTAAGCTTTAGCTATAACTGGGTCTTTCAGAGCTTCAGTATTAAAGGTAAATTTTTTAACCTTAGCACAACACTTTTTAAGTTTAAGTTGCAAGACACTTTTAACCGGGTAATGATCAGATCCAATTTCAGCTCCCCTATATGATCTGGTATTCCTAACAGAAATAGCAATTTGCTGTTAATTAATATATAATCAATCATATTCTTATGCAACCCATCAGGTGAAACCCATGTGTATGTATATGTCGCGGTGTTTGTAATAAGTGTTAGTTATTCTGAATCCATTGAGTTTACTTACCTGTAGGAGAAGTTGCCATTGCAGCTACCAATACCAAAAGGGCCTATCACTCCTCTCCAAAGGTCCGAGTCAGTACCAGCTATGGCATTGAAGTCACCTAGAACAAGGGTAATATCTCCTTTCTTGACAGAATTCAAAATATTCTGAAGTTGTTCGTAAAACCTATCCTTCTCCTCCTCATCAGCATCCTCAGCGGGGGCATAACAGCAGATAACGTTCAAAAGTCTTTAACGCTTGTCTGAAATTTTGCTGTAAGAAACCTTTCATTAATGCACTCATATCCTAGAAGAGTATCACTAGCATGTCTGCTGGAAAAGCAGACCCCCGCCTTGGTGATGCTTATTGTTGTCCCTCCTCGAAAAGAGAAATTGAAGATTATTTTTAAGAATCTGACCTTTATCTGTCCATCTGGTCTCTTGCAAGCCAAGAATATCTAAATTATAATGGTGGAATTCTTCTGTGAGGACATCAAGAGAAAAAGCTCTGTGCAGAGTCCTCACATTCCAACTACCTATGGAGAGAAAATGGTTAGTGGGATGTTTAAAGAAACTATGTTTATTGAGAGAGGGAATGCCGACAATATCAAACAGCCCCTAATCGCAGACATGGGGTAAAGACCCGTTCCCCACCACTAAAGGCTGAAGCCATCTACACTGGAAGACTTCCTCCAATGTAGAATTTGATGATGCCAATAGAAGCAAAGTGTTCAGGTGCCTGCGATGACCTCTGCTCAGGATTATCCACCAGCTGATAAACATATCCTGTGAATCTATTCACTTGGGGCTGTCAACCCACAAACAAACAGAAAACACAGCGGAAGATTTTCCCTCCACAGAAGCCCACCAGTGCAGCAAAATCAGGATCCATAATCAAGCTCAGAGCCATATATCTGTCCAGTCCAGTGGGTTTATATGGTCAGCACCAGGACCCTGTGTGGCTGACCACTCCTCAGCAGGGTAGAAAAAAAAAAAAGAAAAGTAGCATAGTTGCCCAGATCAGTAGGCTATACTAATCTGGCAGCCCTACCTTTCCGTTCCCTTTCAGAAGAGAGTATCTCCTGAAAGGTAGTAATGGCCTGCACCATGAGAAAGCGGGGTTGGACATTAGGTGCTAGGCGTGACTGGATTGGTGCATAGCTCTCCTTCCAATGACTACCTAGCTACCACATACAGATCATCGGCCCTTTATTTGGATTTAAACAGTGCAAAGTGTTAAGATTTTGTCTCCTGATAAAGGAGCAAAATATTATGGAATGTAAATTAGAGGAATCAACAAGAAAATATGATATTGCTTCTGAGTAAGTGGAATCTGGGATAATAGTTTTTTTGAAAATTCTTCAAAATACTTCTTAAATATATTTACCATTTCATTTAAACCTGTAATGGCATAATTAACCTTTAAAGTGTCAGGTTTTTGAAACTGGTCTCACTCTGGTGGCAAAGTTAATTTTGAAGTGTTTTTAGAAAATAAAATGCACAACTTTAGAACCTTATTCTGAAGTATATAATGAAGGAAAATAATTTTATTCTGATTGAGATTAGTAAAATAGCAAAAATTCTAAGAAAAATAAAACAGTAGTGAATGCTTTTAAACAATTTTTGAAAATACTGCAGAATTTACTGTATTTTTTTTCTATTTTTAGTTCAGTAAAAATTTTCAAAAAATGTATTTTTTTGCATTTTTTCCAAATTATTTTATTATTCTAAAATTTACGTTAATAATATTTTCATTAAGGCTTAAATCTCTCATTTATTTAGTGTTTTCTAAATTTTTTAGTGATTTATGCAAATAACACATAATAAGGGTAGAAAAAAAAAAGAAAAGTAGCATAGTTGCCCAGATCAGTAGGCTATACTAATCTGGCAGCCCTACCCTTCCGTTCCCTTTCAGAAGAGAGTATCTCTTTTGAAAAGTACTAACGGCCTGTACCATTTTTTTTTTCTATTTTTAGTTTCATAAAAAATTCATTTCAATTTGAAAACAAGATAATTAAAATAAGAACTGGAAAATTTATATAAAAAAAAATACAAAGTACTGTGAAAAAAAATTGAATAAAAATATTTCAAAGCATTAAAGTGTGGCCTTACTGATATGGACAAATATGACTACTTTTTTTTCTACCCTGCTGAGGAGTGGTCATCCACACAGGGTCCTAGTGCTGAGCATAAATAAGAACCTGAATGGAATTATGGCTCTGAGCTTGTTTATTGATCCTGAATTTGCTGCACTGGTGGGCTTTGGTGGAAGGAAAATCTCCCACTGTCTTTTCTGTCCATTTGCAGGTTGAAAACCCCAGGTGGATAGATTCACAGGATATGTTTTTAAAACTGGTGGATAATCCTGAGAAGAGGTCATCACAGGCATCTCAACTCTTGCTTCTATAGGCATCATTAAATTCTACATTGGAGGAAGTCTTCCAGTGCAGCTGGTTTCAGCCTTTAGTAGTGGGGAGAACAGGTCTTTGCCCCATGCCTGCGATTAAGGGGCTGCTTAATATTGTTGGCATAACATAGCTTCTTTCACCCTTACAGTGTCCAAGCGGTAGTATACGTACAGAGAATCTGAATTGAGTGTCCAATGATGTATGTATACACATTTAATACAACAAAAATATATAAATTTTTAAAAAAATAAAAATTGCCGTTGTAATTTATATATACCGTATATTTCCGCAGATAAGACGATAGTTGAATCATAAAAAAAGGCCCTAAAATCCAGGTCGTCTTATAGGACAGATACAAAGAAAATTAGATTGAAATTTATATGAATTGAAACTTATCGAAAAATCTATCATATTATTTAAATACACTATATGATAATACATTACATTGTAATAGTAAAACAATGCTAAAACAAAATAAATATTAAAAGTTATGTTTATTGAGCTACTGAGGAAAAAATGGACAAACCGTAATTATTTACTAGTCTAACTAAATTCATATTTAATATAATATTAAAATATTAAAACTGTAATTATTTACCGATCTAAACTAAATTCATAGGCTGTTGATAGTTTGGGGTCGTCTTATAGGACAGATATATGCTAAAACTATAAAACTTTGACGAAAATTTATACCTCGTCTTATCTGAACGTCATCTTATCTGCAGAAATATACGGTATATATCATCCTCCTCCTCTCAAGCAGCCATGGGCTACGGAGGTCCAACCAGACCGTGCAGTTTAATTCTCCAAGCATATCTGTCCTGAGCTACATCTGGCCACTGCACACCAATTCTAACAAGGTCCTGTTTGACATTGTCTGCCCACCGCATCCTAAGTCTCCCCCTCCTTCTGAGGCCTCTAGGCACACTGTTCATAACCCTATTCATCATCATCATCCTCAAACAGCCATGGGCTACAGAGGTCCAACCAGATCGTGCAATTTAGTTCTCCAAGCATATCTGTCCTGAGCTACATCTGGCCACTGCACACCAATTCTAACAAGGTCCTGTTTGACATTGTCTGCCCACCGCATCCTAAGTCTCCCCCTCCTTCTGAGGCCTCTAGGCACACTGTTCATAACCCTATTCATCATCATCATCCTCAAACAGCCATGGGCTACAGAGGTCCAACCAGATCGTGCAATTTAGTTCTCCAAGCAAGTCTATCCTGAGCTACATCTGCTGCATCTGGCCACTGCACACCAATTCTAACAAGGTCCTGTTTGACATTGTCTGCCCACCGCATCCTAGGTCTCCTCCTCCTTCTGAGGCCTCCAGGCACACTGTTCATAACCCTATTCGCCAATCTATAATTATCCTTACGGGCAACATGGCCAAACCAGCGGAGTCTCTCTCTGCACAATATGCTGCTTAAAGGAGGTTGCAGACTCTTTTGCCTAACCTCATCATTAGTTACAAAGTTGAACCACCTAATGCCCAAGATACTGCATAAGCATCTAGAATCAAAAACATCTAGTTCTCTGTTATCTTGTTTACGAAGTGTCCAAGTTTCACTACCATAACCAACCCTAGAAAGAACCAAACTATTATACAGCCTAATTTTAGTCTTTAGGTGTATACGCCTATTTCTCCACACTCTCCATAGATTCTTAAAAGTCCCAGCAGCAATCCCTATTTGTCTGTTATTCTCATGCCACACATCACCATTATCTGTTACATAGCTCCCAAAAAATTAAACTGTGACAACTGCCCAAGACTGCAACCATTCAGATTAACTGAATCACAGCCTGCCTGACCAATTTTCATCACTTTAGTTTTCTCTCAGTTTATAACCAAACCTACTCTACTACCAGTTTCATCAACAGCTCAAATAAAAGAGTTCATCTCATCAACATCATTTGTCAAAAGGGCTAAATAATCAGCATAATCTAAATCAGAAATTTTCGTATCTCCAGTCCATTTAAGGCCAAAATCTTTCCCTTGAAGTGAATTTCGCATAACATAATCAATAACCAAGCTAAAGAGAAAAGGGGACAAAATGCACCCTTGTCAAACACGAGAAGTAATGCTAAACCAATTGCTACAAGCCTTACCAACTCACACACATGACTCAGTGTTATTATAGAGAGCTTTCATTATGTTAACTAACTTGTCTGGTATATCATATGATCTCACAATCAACCACAAATTATGATGATCAACAGAGTCGAGAAGCTTTTTTGAAATCAACAAAGCTAGCAACCAAAGGTTTCTGAAATTCTAAACATTTCTCAAGAATCTGCCTAAGTGAAAATATCTGATCCACACATCCCCTACCACTTCTGAATCCACATTGCTCATCACGCAATTGACTGTCAACCAGATTCTTAATTCTATTAAGCACAATCATGGAAAGAACTTTACCTGGAACAGAGAGTAGGCTGATACCCCTATAGTTATCACAAGAACTGCGATCACCTTTTTTCAAATTAGGGATAACAATAGCTCTGGTAAAATCCTTAGGAACCATGCTTTTATCATAAAAGATATTCAGAATTTCAGTCATCCAAGTGGTAACCGAAACATTCCCAGCTCTAAGCATTTCTGTAGTAATTTCATCTACCCCTGGGGATTTATGAAGTTTAAGTTTAGAAATTTTCAAAATAACTTTAGATTGTGTTATAGAGCCAACATTAAAGCCCCCAATACATTTCTTCTCATTACAAACAATGGGAGTAGAACTAACCACATTGTTTAGAACATCACTGAAATGTTCAGCCCACAGACAAGACAGAATCCTTCCCGTCTATAACCTTACCTTGTTTATCCTTCAATCCCTGTATACCTGTCCGTTTTCTACCACACAAAACATTAACTATCTGGTACAGCTCTCTGCTGTTGTGCTGTCTAACTGCTTCCTCTGCTTTGTCAGCCAAGCCATCAAGCCAAAGATTCTTATCAGTAGCTAACTGATCCTTTACACGTTTATTAAGCTCTCTGTAATCCTTTCTATTGGGACTAGTAGGGTACTGATTAAGGACATTCCTGCAGTTCCTTCTTTCTGAAATATGCTCAAGTGTCTTATCACTTAAATAATTCTGCCTCCTCTGCTCCTTTTTTCCTAAAAGAGTACTGTTAGTGTCCAAAAATGCCTGTTTAAAACGGCCCCACTCTTCCTCAACTTCAGCAGTAAGCAAACCATGACTGTCATAATGACTAAGTAACCTATCATGGTAATCTTTAGCTTTAAAACAACACTTTTTAAGTTGCAAGACATTTTAAACAAGGTAATGGTCAGATCCAATTTCAGCTCCCCTATATGCCCTGGTATTCCTAACAGAACTAGCCCATTTGCTGTTAATATATAATTAACATATTCTTATTCAGCCCATCAGGTGAAACCCATGTGTATTTACATATGTCGCAGTGTTTGTGATATGTGTTAATTTTCCTGAAACCATTGAGTTTACTTACCTGTAGGAGACATTGCCCATTGCCATTGAAGCTACCAATACCAAAAAGGCCTATCACCGCTCCCCAAAGGTCAGAGTCGGTACCAACTTTGGCATTGAAGTCATCTAGAACAAGGGTAATATCTCCTTTCTTGACAGAATTCAAAATATCCTGAAGTTGTCCGTAAAACCTATCCTTCTCATCCTCATCGGCATCCTCAGTGGGGGCATAATAGCAGATAACATTCAAGTCTTTAATGCTTGTCTGAAATTTTGCTATAAAAAACCTTTCATTAATGCACTCAATCCTAGAAGAGCATCACTAGCACGTCTGCTGAGCAGCAGACCCACGCCTTGGTGATGCTTTCCATCCTCCCTCCCTGTAAAGAGAAATTTACAGTTATTATTAAGTATCCCACCTTTACCTGTCCATCTGGTCTCTTGCAAGTCTAGAATATCTAGGTTATAGTGCTGGAATTCCTTCATGAGGACATCAAGAGAATAATCTCTATCTAATGTCCTCACGTTCTTCCAGAGAGAAAATTATTAGTAGGATTTTTAAAGAAACTAGGTTTTTTGAGATAGGTAGGGCCAACAATATCGAACAGCCTCCTGATCACAAGCATGGGGCAAAGACCTGTTCCTCCTCCACTAAAAGCTGAAGTCACCGATGCTGATAGGAACTTCAGGCACCACCTTTTCAAGTGGTTTGGGTTGTTTTACCTCTGAGCGGCACTTTTTTGCACACCATGGGCTAAATGGCCAGGTCACATGTGCCCCGAAGGCTCAGAGAAGGTTGGGGGAGAGGACCCACTAGAACAGCTGTTGGGAGACAGATGGTAGCCTCCCGTCAAGGTCATCCAGCGTGTTCTTTAATGTGCACAGGGTATGGCTCTCCCGCACACGGGGCCACGGCTTAACGTCCCATCCGACGGACGGTGGCCTTTCCAAGCCCATCGGTGTCCCCTACTGACCGTGGGCACGGCGGGGAATTTTTGCGGAGATAAATCTCAACGCTGACCCAGCTGGGACTCGAACCTGGGAACTACAGATTACAAGCCTGGCGCGCTACCAACTGAGCCACTCCCAACCCCTTTTTAAGTGGACTTTTTCAAGAGCCATATGGCCTGCCTGAGACACATTACTCCAGTTTGGGCTTGACGATGCCCAACTAGCTAAGTAAGGTTCAGGTACCTGCGATGGCCTCTGATCAGGATTATCCACCAGCTGATATAAGGTATTCCATGCCTCTGTTCACTTAGGGCTGGAAACCCAGAAGCAAACAGAAAACACAGCGGCAAATTTTCCCTCAACAGAGGCCTACCAGTGCAGTAAATCCAGGATCCATAATCAAGTTCAAATCCATAAACAAGTGCAGTCTAGTAGGTATAAATGGTCAGCATCAGGACCCTGTGAAGTTGAGCACTCCTCAGCAGGGTTGAAAAAAAAGAAAAAAGTGACCATAGATGACCAGATCAGTAGGCCATACTGAACTGGTAGCCCTCCCCTTCTGTTCCCTTCCAAAAGATACTATCTCTTTTGAAAGGTACTAATGGCCTGCACCATGAGAATGCGGGGTCAGACATTAGGTGCTAGAAGACCTAGCCGGTTCTGTGCATCATCACTAGGGATTGGTAAACAGCTCTCCTTCCAGTTTATGCTTAGCTACCATTTACAGGCTCTAAATCATCAGCATAATCTAAATCAGAAATTTTCGTATCTCCAGTCCATTATAGTATCTTATAAAAATATATAATTCAGGCTTCAAAAATAATATTTTGTTTTTTAATTTGATGCATATTTTATTAAACTACATTATAAATAATTTTATAAAGCCATCTCATTACCATTTTTTAGAAGCACTAAACGGTATTACCAATTTGCTTGTTAATGTTCCTATTTGCTGAAGGCACTTTCTGATTTAAGCTCACAAGTTTGATTTGAGCTATTATCAACAAATTTTTCCTTAAATTTTCAGAATTCTAAAACTTGAAAACTGCTATTTTTAAAAATGATAGATTTTGGAAGTAATTACAAAATACGACCGCAATTTATTTTTTCTGTTTCACACTCTTTTCTGTCATAAAACTATTTCAGTGTTCCCAAGTTATTTTTATTATTTTTCCCAGCATCCTTCAAATTGAAACTGAAAGTAAACATCCTTCATAGAAATTCTGGTTGCACCTGCATTAGTTATGCTTCACTGAGTCAAACAAGATGCAGATGACTGACACATGCTATCTCCATTCCATGTGCTATAAGTGTTTTTTACAGTTTTGGTGCAGCATATTTGATACTCTTTGTAAAGTTAGTATTTTTTTTATATTTAAACCTTAGATAGTTTTCATTTCAGTAGATTTATTTTCGGAAATCAGCGATCTTTTGGCCGATCGATAAGTATTGATTTTTTTCATAGTTATGTTGTATCATACGGCCGGCCTACAACTTGTTGCTGTAGATATTTTAACATTGCATTAGGTTATATGCTAATTTTTAGTTTATTATTTAGTACTTTTTCAATAAAACTTTGATATAGTATCATTTTCTGAAAATAAATGAGGTCTTGGATGTGAAAGTAAATTCATTTCTGTATATTTACTTCCGTTAGTTAGCGATCTTTAATCGGCTGATTTACCAATCTTTCCAAGCTATGCTTAGATCATGCTTAGATCGGAGATCGGCTTAAAAGTTTTTGTGGATATTTTATTTAACATTCCATTAGGTTACATGTAATTTTTCTTTTATTATTTCTTGTTTTTTTTTCAATAAAGAAACTTTTAGCTTGTACCGTTTTCTGAAATTGAATGCCTTGGATACAGAAGCAAAATAGACTTCCTTGCTACGGAAATCGGCCATCATTTGGGAGGGCAATTTCGGGATGGGCTGGTCCTAGGTGCACAAACCTTTCTGCACTTAGCCAAGATTGCCAAACTTCAACACCCAAAGAAAAAATTCATAATGTTTTGTAAAAAAAAGCAGCCAAGGAAGTTTTTTTTCTATTTCATAACCACTTCAGAAAATCTTGTGAAAGTGAGAAGGCCAAGTCACGTTGTATAACACTAGCCATGTTTAAAATATACAATAATGAAAAGAAGCATTAAAAGAAATAAAAATCGCATTTCAGGTTGAATATTATTTGAGAGGAAATTTCCTTTTGATAAATATATAATTTAACTATTTTTATTCAGCAGGTTTTCCAAAATGAAGCCTTAATTGTACAGTGGGGTTTTTTTTCACCATATCACATTGAAAAAGACTTATTAAAATCAATATGCTTGCAAATTTGTTTATATTATTTATTTTCATAAAATTCGTAATCAAATTCTGCTTAATTTGGTATATAACATGACCTATTTCCGTCCCATGGTCGAATGGTTAGCGCGCTTGGCTACTGATCTAAGGGACCTGGGTTTGAGCCCCGGGTAAGGTATGGATGTATGTGTCGTTTTTCTGCTGAGGTCCTGCCATCCTCACAGACCTTTCACTGAGGCATATAAACTGACAGGCTCCTGTCAGACCTCTGTGGCAAGCAGCTGCTTGAGGGGGTATTTATTTATTTATTTATTTTTATTTCTGTTGATTGGTTATTTTTAAAAAAAAATTCTAAAGTCAAGTAAAAAGTCAAGTAAGATTCTAAAAAAAAAAGACTTGGTTATCTGACTCAGCACATTTAGCTAAAAGACTGGAATTCTCTCAAAGTACAGTAACGAGAAAAAAATTACAAAACGAGAAAAATATTTACTTAACACCAAAAAATTATTTTTTTTTGTTATTCAGAAATATATAGTCATTCTATTCATGTGTATTGTAATCATTTCTGTCCATTAGTTTTTTTTTTTTAATAAATTTTTATTTGTGTTGTCAGATGCATTTTTTTACTACATGACTCTAAAAAAGTCCCATTAAAATAAAAGTCTTTTTTGTTAAATACTTGATTTTCAGAAAATTCAGAATTAAATGCTGATTAATTTGGTATACAACATGCCATAATTCCTTTCATTAATTATTTGGCAAAAAAGTTTTAAAGTTAAAATTTTTTTAGCTGAGCTTAGTGAGAAAATAGCTTGGCCCCTGGATGGAAACTTGTTTTTCAGCCTGGACACTGGAAGGGTTAATTTATTTTACAATGAATTGTAAAAAAGTTAAATTATAAAAAAAGACTGAAGGAAACAAAACATAATGAGTTGCAAGTCAAAAGACATTGCACTGAGCTAATCATTGCTGTATATATAAATAGTTCAACTCAGTGGCCAATAGTCAAATATATATAATATATACACTTTTTCACTGATAGGAGCAAAGAGGTTATTATTAACCCTTCCAGTGTTCAGCCTGAAAAACTGGTTTACATCCAGAGGCCAAGCAATTTTCTTGTTGCAATCAGCCAAAAAAATTTAATTTTAGAATTTTTTTGCCAAATAACTAATGAAAAGAATTATGGCATGTTATATGACAAATTAATCAGCATTTAATTCTCGATTTTCTGAAAATAAAATATTTAACAAAAAAGAAAAATTTCACTTTAATAGGACTTTTTTAGTCATGTAGCTAAAAAAACCATCTGCCAACACACAAAATTTTAATTACTTAAAAAACACTAATAGAAATGATTATAATACACGAATAAAAGAGCTATTTATTTCTGAATAACAAAAAAAAATCTTGTTTAAATTAAACATTTCTTCTGCTTTGTAATTTTTTCTCCATACCATACTTTGAGAAAAGTCCAGGCTTGTTGCAGAGTCCAATAACAGAAATAAGTCATGTTATATACCAAATTAAAGAGATTTAATTCTGAATTTTACTGAAGTAAAAAATTTAAATATTGTTAGTAGCATATTAATCTTAACACTTTTTACAATGGTATACCAAAAAAAATTTCACAATTACTTCCAAAATCTTTCATTTTTAAAAATAGCAGTTTTTGTTAATTATCAGGAGATTTTGGAAACTTTAAGAAAAATTTTTTTGATAATAGTTGAAATCAAACTTCTGAGCTTAAATACAGAGTAATGTTAACAAACGAATCGGCAATACAGTATAGAGCCTCTAAATATGGCAATCAGATGGCTTTATCGAATTTATTTGTATTGTGTAATATGCATCAAATGAAAAAAGAAAATATTATTTTTCAAGCTTGAATTGTGTATTTTTAAAAGACATATGTAAGATGATTTTCAAATGGCAATAAATTTTTAAAAAATCGGAAGTTTCATGTGTTGTACAAAAAACGTCTATAGATGTTCTTTACACCCTGGAAGGGTTAATGATTCTTTTCAGTATTGTATATTTTAAACATGGCCAGTGTTATACAAATAACTTAGACTTCTCACATTCATAAGATATTCTGAACTGGTTATGAAATGGAAAAAAACTTTCTTGGCTACCTTTTTGATGAAACATTATGAATTTTTTCTTTGGGTGTTGAAGTTTGGTGATCTTGGCTAAGTGCAGAAGGGTTGGGTTGTTTGGGTTGTTTTACCTCTGAGCAGCACTTTTTTTTGCACACCATGGGCTAAATGGCCAGGTCATATGGACCCCGAAGGCTCAGAGAAGGTTGGGGGAGGGGACCCACTGGAACAGCTGTTGGGAGACTGATGGTAGCCTCCCGTCAAGGCTATCCAGCGTATTCTTTAACCTGCACAGGGTATGGTTCTCCCGCACACGGGGCAACGGTTTAATGACTCATCCGAGGGACGGTGGCCTTTACAAGCCCATCGGTGTCCCCTACTGACCGTGGGTAGGGCGAAGAATTTTGCGGAGATAAATCTCAATGCTGACCCAGCTGGGACTCGAACCTGGGAACTACAGACTACAAGCCTGGCACGCTACCGACTGAGCCACCCCCGCCCCTTGTGCAGAAAGGTTTGTGCACCAAAGCAAAAAAAAAAACCAAACATCATATTGTCAGAGTGTCATAGCCAAGACACTAGAGGCTGGCTTTAAAATCATTCAATATAAACATAAAACTCATATTTTTTTTTTTAATAAATGAAAATTTTCTTGGGATTTATTTCCATAAATTTTTGCGATCTTGAAAACCCTTCCTGAAATTGCCTCCCACACGAAGACTGATTTCCATGCCAAGGAAGCCTCATTCGTTTTCAGAAAACAGTACAAGTACAAAGTTTTCTTTACTAAAAAAACAAAGAAATAATGAAAGAAAAATTACATATAACCTAATGGGATATTAAAAAAATATATTACAGCTTTTAAATTGGCCATCCGATATAATGTAATTCAGAAAGATCAATAAATCAGCCAACCGAAAGATTGCAAAAATTTATGGAAATAAATCAACAGAAATAAATTTGCTTCCATATTCAATACCTCATTCATCTTCATGAAACAATACAAGATCAAAGTGTTTTTTACAAGAAAAAGAAATATTAATATATAACTTAATGCAATGTTAAATAATATCCACAAGGACTTGTGAAACTGGCCATCCAATGTAGCATAACCCCAAAAGATCGATAGATCAGCTGATGAAAAAAATAAAACGATAATTTGCAGAAATAAATCTACAGAAATGAAAACACAAAGGTAATACTGACTAGATTCATGGTCACATTATCCTATATCCGAAAGGAACTCTTTCTATAAACATCCACTACAGAGTCATTTTAATGCACTTGTAAGCAATAACTAGGTCACTGCACTCAACTGCACCTACTACGCAATGTACTATGCAACTACGCAATGTACAATGTACTACACAATGTACAATGTACTATTTTACTGCACTGAACTTCATCATAAAAACAATTTCATCTTGCTTCCTTCTTTCTAAGAAAAATTTTTTACTTACAGTTTCAATCTGAAAAGCAGGAAAGATGCATAGAATGCTGGGAATACTGAAATAGGTTTATAGCAGAAATGAGTATAAAATGGGGAAAGAAAAATGGTGGTATGTATTTTGTAATTACTTCCAAATCTCCTGTTTTTAAAAATAGCAGTTTTTTGTTAATTTACAGTAGTTTTTCAAACCTTTAAGGAAAAATTTGTTGGTAATAGTTCAAATCAAACTTGTGAGCTTAAATCAGGTGATTGCTTCAAGCATAAGGTAAAATTAACTAACAAAGTGGGATACCATATAGCATTTCTAAAAAATGGCAATTAGATGGCTTTAACAAGTGATTTATATTGTAATTTAATAAAATTTGCATCAAATGAAAACCAAAATATTTTTTAAGCCTGAATTATATATTTTTATAAGATATATATTAAAAATTTACAATGGCAATTTATATTTTTTTAAAAACTCTTTCGTTATACTAAAAAAGTATACAGCCATCCTCAGTCTCTCATTACGGATATACAGCCATCCTCAGTCTCTCATTACGGATTCTGCGAACGTATACAGATGACGTAGACACTGGGTTAAATGTTCATGTGAAAATGATGTTCTTACGATACATAATACATCACAATAGTCAAAATGCCCTTAGGAGCATAAAATTAATTTTTTACTGATGTTAAAAAGATTACAGAAGGAAACATCACTTCCTGAACATAAAAGAGGATGGAACAAACTAATTAGGACACAACTTATTGGAAATATTCATAATAGTTGATCAATTATTGCGATTTTGGATATATTTATATCCATCATAGGTTGATATTCAGAAGGTTACTCAAGAAATTATATAATTTAAATTGCATTAGAGCAATAGGTTGCACGTAAGAATTGACTTATTACAACTTATTGCAAATAATGACTTATTGCTAATACAACTTATTGCAAATATTCATAATAGTTAATCAATTATTGCAATTTTGGATATATTTATATCCATTATCGGTTGATATTCAGAAGGTTACTCAAGAAATTATATAATTTAACTTGCATTAGAGCAGGGGTGGGCAAATAGCGGCCCGCGGGTCACATTCGGCCCACTAAGAGTTTTTTGTGGCCCACCAAGACAGTCAGAAAAATCCGCCTTGAACCGAGATTTCCTTCCCGTGTGCGACCGAAGATTCATCTCGTATTTTCCACTAGGACGGCCACGTCAATACGCATCCGCAGTGTAGATTCGAAAACAATTGCCCACCCCTGCATTAGAGCAATAGGTTGCACGTAAGAATTGAAGTATCATATGGCAAATGTCAGATGCATGTATTTAATTCTGATCGTTGCTATGTCATTGTTGTCATTAAAATGATTCCAATATATTTGAATGAGTAGTAATTAAACATATAAAACTAGATTTATTATCATCTTGATTTTTAAATAAAACATTATATTATGGAAATGCTGTAATAAAATTCGTCATGCTGCAGGAATAATAGGGATGTCAGTATTGCAAAAAATATTTCCTATTCAAATTGGTTATTAAGTTTTCAGTGGTTTAGTTTAAATATTGTATTTAGTGAAGTAATGATGAAAGTGTTATCAAAGTTGGGAATTGTTTCATTATTTATTATTTCATTGGCAAGTGCAGTAGAAAGTTCATGCAATTTGATACCATTTTGATGTTCTTTTATTCTTTTTTACAAAGAATGAGGCATTGTTATAATTGATTGGTAAAAAGTTAAACTCTGCTAATGATGATTCCAAAAATAGAAATATGAATGAAAACCAGCTGAAATATACTATATCTATACACTATTGTCCTAAAATAAGCTATCTCTTGAACAATATAATGAAAAAATACCAATAAAGAGTTTAATAATAATTGATAATCTCAGCGTTACCTGTAGACGTTTGAACATCTATAAATAAATGTTTTTGTGGAAAAAATTTCCCTGACATATGGGATTCAAACCCGCATCTCTCCAAAAACATGCCAGATTTATCAATAAAGAGTTCTCATGCATTAAATAAACTACCAATGCATTAAATTTAATTAAGACAGAGATTTGGACTCTATTAATAGTGGAATTTACCTTAATAAGAGTCCCTCTATATTCTCTTAACAGAGTCCCTTAGGAGCAGACCAATGTTCTTTGCTCCACTTCTACCATGTGTTTGTCCTGTTGAAACTTGACAATGGATCCCAGGTGTACAATTCTGCCCAAAGATTCGATGGTGAAGATGTTGGATCCCATTCACCTGGGTCCTGTGTTTGTACAGGAGCCTTCTGCACTTTACCAGTCCAAAGTTTTTATGTTGAAACTGGCCAATATCCATTCAGTGTCAGCAGTTGCTCCTTTGGTGTGCATCAAAATTTCAATACCTGCTAAGGCTATCCTTACTTAGGACTGTGCTTTTAGTCCTCAGTGGGAAATGCTTTACCAAAATCGCCCGCTGTATTCATCCTTTTGGTTTGAATGTTCAAGGCTACCCCAGAGACCTCTCAACATCAGTCTCAATAATGTTGCCCAGTCAATAGCAGAGCCACTTGGCTCGCTGTTTCCCCTTCCTGAACTCTTTACAAGACAGAGGAGGCCTTTACACCTGACTGCATGTACTGACAACTCTTTGCCAGCCATCATGCTTGTCTTCACGAAAGGCTCGAAGTCTGGTACATCAGTGGGATTGGCCATGGTTTACTGTGATATTATTTTTGCAGACCAGATCCCACTGCACTGTTCCATTTTTACTGCAGAGTTGCACACTAACAGCCTTGCCTTGGACCACATAGTAGCTAAGCATCATCAGTGTTTTCTCACTTTACCTCCCTATAGGTTTTGATCTCAGTGATGTATTTGGCCTCACCCTGTTCTCTCCAAGATCTGCCAGCAGTGCCATCATCTGGCAGCCGTCTCAAACATACTTTTCTGTTTCGGTCATATCTGCGTCAGGGGCAACAATTTGGCAGATGCTACTGCCAGGTTGGCAACACTCTTGTATGGATCACCACTGATGGTTCCATATCTGGTCTTCTGGTAGTGTTTTACCATTAAGCTCTGGGAATAATGGCAGAGATCAGAGATAATGGCAGAGTTCTTCATGAACAGCTTATGAACAAGCTCTTTGAGATTAAGCCTGTTTTTCACACCATGGCAATCGTGTTTCCACAGGAATTGCAAGAAGGAGCAGTACTTGCTCAGCTCTGCTTAGATGATTTGTTTATTACACATTCTTTTAATCTTTCCAGGGTCCAGCCTGAAAAACTAATTTACATCCAGAGGTCCAGCTATTTTTTCACTATGATCGGCCAAAAATATTAACTTCAGAATTTTTTTGCCAAATAACTAATGAAAGGAATTATGGCATGTTATATGCCAAATTTATCAGCATTTACTTCTGGATTTTCTGAAAATATAATATTTAACAAAAAAAGGTAACGAGTTTTATTTTAATACAACTTTTTTTTAGAGTCATGTAGTAAAAAAAATGCATCTGACAACACTAAAATTTACTTAAAAAAACTAATAGACAGAAATGATCATAATGCACATGAATAGAAAAGCTATTTCTGAATAACAAAAAACTAAATTTTCTTGTTTCAAATAAATATTTTTCCCATTTTGAAATTTTTTCCTCGGTACCATACTTTGAGAAAAGTCCAGGCTTTGATCCAATTGTGCTGAATCAGATAAACAAGTCAACTTTAGAATTATTTTTTAAAATAGCCAATCAACAGAAATAGGTCATGTTACATACCAAATTAAACAAAATTTAACTCAAGTCTTATGAAAATAAAAAATTAAAAAAAATTATAAGCACATTAATTTTAAATATACCGTTTTTACATTGATATAGTGAATAATATATCGGCTTATGAAATTACAACTTAACGTTGGAAAATGTGATGAATAAAAACTGTTAAATTATATAATAATTGAAAGCAAATTTCTTCCTAAATAGCATGATTGTTACTTTAAAAATAATATTTCTTTTATTCTTTACAATGTGGTATATTTAAAACATGGGTTAACATTATACAAGGTGACTTGAATTGCTCGCATTAATGGGAATTTTTGCCCTATTTATGAAATAGAAAAAAAAACACTTGTTAAAAATATCTGAAAAAAATTATCAGGAATCGAACCCGCAACTCTCTAGATACATGTCAGAGTGCTTTAACCATTAAACCACGCATCAGATGCTAAAATCTTCCAGAATAAGGCCTATAAATCTTTCACTGAGATGTGGTGGACCTTGCTCATCTATACTTCAGGAGAGGAAACTTTTGCCAATTGTTGCTAATGAGTTAGATGTTAATGACTAGGTTAATCACATTTAAGTGTTTATTATTAAAGATCCATTCATAGTAAATTCACAGATTTTATTCTGGAAGATTTTAGCATCTGATGCATGGTTTAATGATTAGAGCGATCGGGCATGTATCTAGAGAATTGCACGTATGATTCCCACCGCTTCAGCGATAATTTTTTTCAGATGTTTTTAACAATTGTTGAAGTCTATTTCTACAGGTAATCTGTGAATTTTACTATGGATGGATAGAAAAAACACTTTCTTGGCTACCATTTTTTTTACTAAATGTTATGAATATTTTCTTTGGATGCTGAAGTTTGGCAATCTTGGCTGAGTGCAGAAAGATTTGTGTTCCAAAGGTAAAAAAAAAAGTCTTGTGCTTGGCTACTGATCTCTACCTGGGTTCGAGTCCCGGGTAAGGCATGGATGTATGTGTCGTTTTTCTGCTGAGGTCCTGCCAACCTTACAGATCTTCTGCTGTGGCATATAAACTGACAGGCTCCTGTCAGACCTCTGTAGCAAGCAGCTGCTTGAGGGGTATTTTTTTATTTTTATTATAGTCAGAGTGGTACAGACAACATATTGAGAGTGGGGGAGGGGTAAAAATCTTTTAAAATCGTTGAATATAAACTTAAAAACTTATAATTAAAAAATAATAAAATTCTGCCAGGGAGGTAAAAACCCTTACCAAAATTGCTCTCCCACAGGTAGACTATATCTATGTTCCTTTCTGATTCCATATTCAAGACCTTGTTCCTTTTCAAAAAATGATACAGATCAAAGTTTTTTTACTGGAAAACAAAGAAGTAATAAAAGGAAAAATAACATATAACTTAATGCGATGCTAAATGGTACCATACTTGGTACCATTTACTCACAGCAACAAGCTGTAAGCTGGCCATTAGATGTAGCATAACTGCAAAATCGATAATTATCAATCAGCAGAAAGATCGATAAAATATGGAAATAAAAAAGATCTACAGAAGTGAAAATTGGGGTTTAATTAAAAAACAAGAAAATAAAATTCTAACTTTATGCAGGGATTTTATAATCCAGTTTATTGGAAGGAAATATTTGACTTAAACCATCCATGTTAACTTGCTGTGTTAAGGAAGTCCTTTTTGCTTCCATATCCAATACCTCGTTCATTTTAAGGAAACAACACAAAATCAAGGTGTTTTTTTATAAGAATAGAAAGAAATAATAAAAGAAATATTCACATATATACCTAATGCAATGTTAAATAATATCCCCAACAACTTGTAAAGCCGCCCATCCAATGTAGCATAGCTTCAAAAGATCAATAAATCAGCTGACAGAAAAATCAATAATTTACGAAAATAAATCTACAGAAATGAAAACAAAGGTTAATACTGACTGCATGCATGGTCACATTATCAGACATCCAAGAACTCTTTCTGTAAACATTCACTATAGAACCACTTTCCTGCACATGTGAGCAATAACTAGGTCATTGCACTCAACTGTACCTGCTACTGTGACGTACATTGCACTGCAACAAGGCCCCTCAGCTTGCTGGCTTTCTGTTTCTAAGAAAGCTCATGTTACTTATAGTTTCAATTTAAGAGCAGGAAAGACATAGAATGCTGGGATAAATGATATAAATTATTTATATTATATTCGAAAATTTAAGGAAAATTTTGTTGATAATAGTTCAAATCAAACTTGCGAGCTTAAATCAGAAGGTTGTCTCAGCAAAGAGGAAGATTAACAAACAAATCGGCAATACTATTTAGCGCTTCTAAGAAATGGCAATCAGATGGCTTTAACAAATTATTTATATTATAGTTTAATAAAATATGCATCAAATGAAAAAAGAAAATATTTTTCAAACCTGAACTGCATATGTTTAACATACATATCAAAGAAATTTTTCAAACAGCAATTAAAAAAAAAAAGTTCCATGTGTTGTACAAAAGACATCTATTGACCTCTCATTTTGGATTCTGTCAACATCTATGTTCAACAGTGACCCAGGAAGGGTTAATGGCAGACAATGAACCTAAGTGCAAGTTTTATGAGATCATTTTAATAAATTAAGTTTTGTGAGATCATTTTAATAACAAAACACATTTTAATTGAATGTCCTACTTTTAACCTAGAGAATATTGTTTTATTTCAACTTTCATGATTTTATGTCTGAGCCCTTTATATTTGGACATCTTTCATCTGATGACTCCTTTTTAGCACCCTGTGTTTGTCTATTTATGTTTCACATGATATTTAAACTGTTTTTGATTTTTTACCTTTCAACTTTATATTTCTACATTGGTCCTATGCTTTTAATTTTGGTTTACATGACTTTTAGTTTTTTATTTTTCTCCTTGACACTTTGTTGGGCACATCATGGTCTTAGTTGCCTTCGTGTTATAAAACCCCAAACAACCAATATTGCACCATGCAAATGTGGGAGAAAAAGCAATTACACAAATGTTCATGCACTGAAAGACCATAGTAGTGAATTGCAGGAGACAGATCACTTATTCAGGTGGCCCATGCCACTTGATTGGCTGATTCTACCAATACTCAAATAATCAAGATCTTGTTACTTAGTGAAAATCTTCATTAGATTGTACCTGGCTCAACAGGTCTAAACTTTCCTGGGTTGGATTGTTTTACCTCTGAGCGGCACTTTTTTGCACACAGTGGGCTAAATGACCAGGTCACAAGGACCCTGAAGGCTCAGAGAAGGTTGGGGGAGGGGACCCACTAGAACAGCTATTGGGAGACAGATGGTAGTCTCCCAACAGCTGTTCCAGTGTGTCCAGTGTGTATTTTTAATGTGCCATCCAGTGTGTTCTTTAACGTGCACAGGGTATGGCTCTCCCACACATGGGGCCATAGCTTAACATCCCATCCGATGGACAGTGGCCTTTCCAAGCCCGTCGGTGTCCCCTAATGACCGTGGGCAGTGCGGGGATTTTTGCGGAGATAAATCTCAATGCTGACCCAGCTGGAACTCGAACCTGTTAAACTTTCCTGGTAAAATGTGTTTGAACCTGAACAAGATTGTCAATTTTTTATTTTGCCAAGGAATATTTATATATGAATAGTTTAAGAACATTAGACATGAAAATTTAAAATGTGCTGAACATTTGGTCTACAACTGAATACTAATAATACATTTTAACGAGACATTTTGTCAGCAATGCTTAAATATATATATAAATTTTTTCAATGATTTCTCTGCCATAAATGAAAGGATGGTACTCCCAAACCATAGTTCAGTGTCAGATGAAGATTACATTTGTGGCAAAAGTGCATGCAGTCTTCTGTTGGTTGGTTGGTTGGTTCTTTCCCATTTTCTGGAGCATCAGTATTCCATGGGGAGAACCAGAACCCATTGGTCATCTCCCAAACTGAGAGCTTGTTCAGGGCCCCTTCAGTTTGAAAGTTCTGGATATCTTTGGTCATGAAGGAGGTGGCACTACTTCTGAGATTTTGGAAGGCTCAAAAGCAGGAATGGAAACCAAAATTGAGTCAAAGCAGACACTAACCATGGTTTTGCATGCTGCAACAAGAAAGATTAAGATGGAGGGACACAAATGAATTTTTCAACATCACCAATGCTGTAGAAATGATGCAATGATCTTCCTCACTTCCAGTGTACTAGATGTTCTGTAACATTTTAATGTGCTGGACCTCATTCTATTTCGAGCAGTTGCTGGAGAATGTCAGATGGTTGCCACTACAGGTTCATGCAATGTGGGCACAACCACTCTGGCACTGAAACCAACAAAGCAAGTTTGGGCTGTACCTCACAGTGAAGGTAACTTGCTTTGATGGTGGTTGACAGGCATTAGTACCAGAGTTGTTCTACTTTATCATCAAAGTAATGTGAAACCTGGATTGCTATGACTCCTTAAGGGGGAAGTCTATGCAGATCACCTCAGAAACTTTGAGCAGACTCCACTCAAAGATCAGAATCTGGGAGGAATTAATTTGTGGGTCACATGGAGACAGCCACTACACAAATCACTGTTACCTAAGGTGCAGCTCTAACAGGTAAACAAATGTTAAGCCTTGTGAAGGTACCTGAACCAGCATAAGAGTTCACTTTGCCATATAAAGGAACTTACACCAAGGTGCAGAGAAATATGAAACTGAAGACTGAATCAATATTGTTCAAACCAAAATTTAGATAATTTAAAGATCTAAATTTAATCTCTATCTTCAGTGACATTTTTCCACTGAAAGCTTATTTTCCAAGTTAAAGTATTTCAAAATTTTCACTGACAAAACATTAAAATTCTATTATTTTGTCTGCTCTTCTTGTATTTGAGGATGAAATCACCCTCGAATTCAACAATTAAGCAAAATGAACGCTTCTGAAAATCCCACTTCCCCATTAACCTCCAAACCTGTGAGCTTGAATGCAACTTGTGCAAACTGCAATGCCTTAGTTCAATGTTATAGCCATGAGTCTTCTCTTTTCATTCTACAATGAGATAAATTGAAAGTATTCAGAAAAGTTTGTTTTAGAAATTATGGATATTTGAATTCATTTTTACTTGATATAGCATGGGGTTGCTTGTATTTTAATGGACTCCTAATACAATAAAGTGCCATTGAATTGGGGATAGGAGACGTTATCCAAATTCAAAACCGCAAGTCCTGCATTTGCGTGCATGCGGGGCTGAAACTCTGGTCATATATTGTGATGCCCCATCATTCACTTTTGCTTTACCTTAACCAGTTTTGTTTAATTTACGTTATATTTATCATTTTGGGGATTTTTATTTCCTTTTTGGCATCACAGCGCTCATTTCCAATAGTTGTGAGTTGCGCACGCACAACTCCGATCTTCCGACTGTCCCGCTAAAACGCGTGCCAAGGATACGCCCCCTCTTGCGTCATAGCTTGTGTCGTTCGTCATTTTATGTTAATGTCTTTCCCGACATGCATCCGGCTCCTGTTTTAAACCGGTGACCTGCGAGTCACAGTGAGCAGTTAGTTAGAGCAGTTAGTGCAGAAGCACTGAGCGCATAGATGCAGAGGCACTCAGAAGTGAGGAGTTGTGTAGAGTGCCTAGTGCACGGAGTTGTAGAATAAGAAAGAAGGGAGAGTGAAGTTTTGGTGAGTTGAACTTTATTTTGGAAATAAATCTGTTATTTTAAACCTTTCAAGTCTATACAGTTTTTTTCTCTTGAGCAACGCGAATTAAGGATTTTTGAATTATATTTAAATTTACTTGACAATCATTTTGATTCTTACTCATTAACGCTCGCTGGCATTTTGAACCCTAAAATCAACTTATTCTACTTGTTGGCAATTTGTTAATATTGCCTGGCGCCCGTATCAGCTATCCGGAGCATAAAACCTAAGTATTATTGCATTTATTTGGAGCGTTACAGAGTCCAAGAAAAGAAGTGGCGCAACGAACAGGGACGCACCAGTATTTAAAGATAGTATATATATATTTGTGGATAAATTTTGTATGATTGTCAAAGATAGTAATTTTTTGAGCTCAGTAGTTGTATGTACTATTTATAAGATTTAACGGCAGCTTAAGCCTAAAATTTTTGTTGAGCAAGTAGCTTAACGTTTTGTGTATTAATCAAAGGTACTGAAGTTTCAGCGTAGATATTGCTGAATAATTAAGATATTTGTTGTATGTAAAGATTAGAAGTGTTCGGACACACACACACACACGTACGTAGGCACGATAAGAAAAACTTCTTTTGATAAGCAAATTTATATTTTTGTAAGCTTAGTGATAGCTTTAGTATTGTTGTATAGCAGTACCTTTGAGCGCTGCTCAAGATTAAAAAAAAGGTTTTCAAAATTTCCAAAATTCAAAATTTTCGCAGACCGCTAAACATGTCTGCTAACAATATGGCCGATTCTGCCATAATGACTCCCAACTTAGAAAGAGTAAAGGGTAGATTGCAAGATGTAATGATGGAAGCAGAAGTGCTAATGAATCTGCTTGATGATAATCAGGAGAAAAGGGGAACGACAACAACCCCTAAATTTGCTGACAATGCTACGTCAGTTCACCAACGAAGAAACTTTGAACGTAAGGTTCCATTTTCTGTTCCGTCAGAAGCAAGTGATAGAACAGAGTATTTTCAACCGCCACAACGACGAATTGCCAACCTATCCATTAACTATAGTCCTTATGTTAATTGGCCTTTACCTGAGATAAGGTTCGATGGTTCGAAACGTCCGTCATCGTGGACATTTGTCAAGTCCATGGAGGAGCACTTCCGTTTATATGAAGTGCCAAGCAACAAAAAAGTTGTTTTAGCAGTATCTTGTCTAATTGGATGTGCTAAGCAATGGTGGAATAACGTAGGATGTCGTCATGGCATAGAACTTTGGAAAGATTTTAAAAGCGAAATCATGGACATATATCCGGCTTATAATGATTTCACAGAACTAGATACAGAGTTGTTTTCACGAAGACAAAGGGAAAGAGACGACATAGAAAAATTTATATGGGGTACAGTAGAGTTATACCAGCTGTACGATGCTGATGCCGCTGAAATTGATATTGTGAATTGTATTTTGTCTCAATTGCTTTTGCCCATTAGAGAATTCCTAGAAGTACGAAACATGAATTCAATTACAGAGTTAGTCAAATTGGCTCGGCAATATACTGCAAGAAGAGAATCTGCAGCAAATACACTTAACCAACAATGGATGCCATTCCCGCCAAAGCAGCGATAACAGGTTGAGTCTCGTAGAATGACTCCCGCACGACCGGAAGTTACATGGTCCCGACAATTTGCACCGAACGTGCCTAGAACTATAGAATATGAACGAAGTAGAGACTTTGTGCCACGTCAAGCTTTGAACCATAACACTAGACCTAAAACTTTGGTTAAACAAAAGAGAGAAACTCTCACTTGTAATTTTTGTGGCTGACTAGGACACACAGAAAAATATTGTTATCAAAGGAATGAAAATTCGGGAAACTTTCATCGGGATCTTTGAAGCGAGAGGCCAAAGTTCCTCAAGAAAAGCCCTCTCATGAGTTATGCCTTGCCACTATGGCTTTACCTTTCATTAATGATTGTCACGAAGTAACTAAAGTAACAGATCGAAACGATACAGAAGTCGATCTTCCGTTTGCTAAGGAACAAGTTTTCAACGATAATAATGACGAATGTCAATTGACAGTGCAGCCGCGGTCCCGTGGACTTTTTGACTTATCTTGTGGTCCAGAGAAGATTATTCAAGAAGCACCTACAAAATGTCCCATTAATGCAAATAATGAAAGTTTAAATAACGAAATTTGTGAAGTAGAACAACCATAGGAGAAAGCCGTTTTTGAAAAGGTTTCTAAAGTAGAAGTTTTTAATGAAAACAATTTTGAGTCTGATTTAAGTGAAGAAAAAACCAACCAAGAAATTGTGCCGACCGCAAGTATTCCTGACAAGTCTGGCAAGTTGGGAAGTCCTCAACTGTTAAAGTGTTATTTGGAGATGGACACCAAGCCTAGAAAGTACGAGAACAAGTTGTTCAAAACTCCGCATGTAGTGACGAGACACCGAAACAACCAGAACCTGCAGAGCGACAACTGGCAGCGAAGCAGCCAACATAACGAAGATGACGTCACCAGCCAGATCTACAGCGACGACTTCACATGAATGAGACAAGCCAACGACGACGGAAGGATGTTATCGGAACCGGATTGGATGATTTATCGCCACGGAGTGCCAACAATGAAATTTAAGTATATTATTATTCTTTCACTTGGCACTTGTTGATTTATAAATGTTCTCTTTTTCTCTGGAATAGATGAGGATGAAGAAGACTTATTGTGAATTATATAGTTAGCGATGTTTAATTTCTTGTTGAAACTTTGGAGTTCGATATTTATTTTTGGAAAGTGAATTTATTGTAGTTCGAGTTTATACCTGTGTAAATAGAATTTTTTTTTGCATTCTTGTTCATCGAAGTTCTAGTTATTGTATTTACGCAAGTTAAAATGTATTTTTGTAAATTTTTTCGTTTCAGCTGACTGATAGCTGAAAATTTTGTAAGTCGATATTGGAAAGTTTAGAAATTGTAAAATGTTTATGGATATGAATGAGGAGAGTGAAAGAGAATTAGTGATTTAATAATTTTTCATTTTTAAGAATTTGTATTGTAAAATAACGTGCATTCCAAAGTGAATTTATGTAAAAAGAAAGAAAGGAGATTCATGTAAAAGTTATTGGATGAAATGTTATCATCATATATTATAAATTATTTACACTTCTTTTTTCTTTATTCTTAGATACGATTTATGTATATGTGTTTAAATCTGTTCAGTGTCATCAGTGATATTTATGTGTCAATGATGCGTAATTTTTGGGATGACATTGGCAGTATTTATTGGTATATATAGATGATGACCATGATGATGACTGCAGAATTTTGTTTGTTTGTTTTTGTGTACCTTTTTGGAGCTGTCCCCAAATGGCATAGTCTGGTGACAGAGTTGTTACCAGCATAACTCCTTTGGGAGGGGGACATTGGCTCTGAAGGGGGAGGTAATTAATGATTTTCTATTTCAGATAGATCGCGATTTCTGTGAATAGGAGAAGAATTAGCGGATAATTACAATCCCGCTTGTTTGTAAGATTTGAATTTTCTTAGCTTTGCGTATTTGAATGTAATTAGGAGGAGATAACGGTGTTCAAATTCCCTGTTTTTTTATGTGATTTAGGAGAAGACATAGGTTCACATACTTTTTTATTGTGGTTAGGGGATAAGCGGAAGTTATCACCCCGCTAACAACAATTGTAATGAATTTTTTTCTTTTCATGTATTTAACATTATAAAAATCTAAGTAAGATTAGGAGTTTATTAACTGTTTTTTTTCTGTACAGTTCAAGATATGCCAATTTCGAGTTTGTATCAGAATGTGATACTAGTTAGACCGATGCTGCTAGTATACAGTTAACTGTCACAGCCACTGGTATGTAAATACACTAGGTTAGCTGTTAATTACATTTTTTGATAGGAGGAAAAGGGAGGAGGTATCTTTGGTTGTGCTGGAAAATTGTGTAAAAGTGAGAATAGTTCGTCATATCAAAATTTGTGCTAGCATACTTTTACTTATTTATGTTCAGCCATGTGTAAATGATGTAAGATGTGTCCTTTATTTGAAATTGCTCGTCAAAATTTGTTAGGTCAAATCTTTTGACTCCCTTTGGAAGGGGGAGTTGTGATGCCCCATCGTTCACTTTTGCTTTACCTTAACCAGTTTTGTTTAATTTACGTTATATTTATCATTTTGGGGATTTTTATTTCCTTTTTGGCATCACAGCGCTCATTTCCAATAGTTGTGAGTTGCGCACGCACAACTCCGATCTTCCGACTGTCCCGCTAAAATGCGTGCCAAGGACACGCCCCCTCTTGCGTCATAGCTTGCGTCGTTCGTCATTTTATGTTAATGTCTTTCCCGATATGCATCCGGCTCTTGTTTTAAACCGGTAACCTGCGAGTCACAGTGAGCAGTTAGTTAGAGCAGTTAGTGCAGAAGCACCGAGCGCATAGAGTGCATAGGCACTCAGGAGTGAGGAGTTGTGTAGAGTGCCTAGTGCACGGAGTTGTAGAATAAGAAAGAAGGGAGAGTGAAGTTTTGGTGAGTTGAACTTTATTTTGGAAATAAATCTGTTTGTTATTTTAAACCTTTAGAGTCTATACAGTTTTTTTCTCTTGAGCAACGCGAATTAAGGATTTTTGAATTATATTTAAATTTACTTGACAATCATTTTGATTCTTACTCATTAACGCTCGCTGGCATTTTGAACCCTAAAATCAACTTATTCTACTTGTTGGCAATTTGTTAATACTGCCTGGCACCCGTATCAGCTATCCAGAGCATAAAACTTAATTATTATTGCATTTATTTGGAGCGTTACAATATAGCTGTCAGCTTTGGCTTCCCCAAGCAATTGTCGTGAGAAGCGTAATGGGAAAGGTGCAGGATTTAGATGCATTTAACAGAGGGCAGATCGTAGGTGCTCGACAGATGGGACTCTCGATCTCCGAAATTGTCAAAGAACTTGGATTTTCTCGTACAACAGTTTCAAGTGTGTTCTGGGAATACGAAAATTCTGGCAAAGAAACAAGCACCCGAACAAACTGCAAAGGTCAACCAGCCTTGAATTATCGTGGGCTTTGCCATCTGACCTACATCGTACGGATCAACAGGGGCCAGACATTAAAATCACCTCCCATCTGAACATGGCTGGAAAAACGCTAGGAAAATCAGTGCATGGACCGTGCAACACTCACATCATAGTCTTGGTTTGGAAGCCACAGACCTATGAGAGTACTTCTAACAGCACAACACCAGGCTCAACACCTTGCCTGGGCTAAAGAACATCGAAAATTGCCAATGGATAGCCTGGAGTGATGAATCTCAATTTAAACTTTATCATGCCGATGAGAGATTAAGGGTATGGTGTCAACCCCATGAAGCCATGGATCCTGCATGTCAGGTCAGAACAGTACAAGCTGGTGGTGGCTTAGTGATGGCCTGGGATGTCTTCAGTTGGACATCTGTGGGACCTTTGGTACGTGTACTGATGATTCTCAATGCATCCTGGTAAGTAGAACTCATGGCTGACCATTTACACCCATTTATGGCCATCCATCCCAATGAAGATGTCATTTACCAGCAAGACAACTGTTCATCTCACAGGTCCAGGTTGGCTACTGCATGGTTGCAGACTTCTGCTGACTTTGAAATAATGAATTGGCCACTTAGAAGCCCAGATTTAAATCCCATTGAAAATCTTCGGGATACCGTCGAGCAGTGTTCAGGCTCATGTCCCATCAGCAACAACCTTGAGAATTGTGGACAGTTCTGGAGGATGCATGGGTCGCCATACCTGTGGAACATTTATGCAAGATTGTGAAGTCCTTGCCTCGTCGTGTGGCAGCAGTTACCAGGGTCAGAGGGGGTCCAATACGTTACTAGGTTGCTATCCCTAATTCAATGGCACTTCAGTGTATAAAAATTCAATACTTATTCTTATTAGTACATAAATAAGACTAGCTTGCTTATCACCTTTCTTTTCTTCCCAACCATATGTTTTTCACTTTCTTATTATCAGTCAACTAGATCTATTCATGAGTTCAAATTTACATTTGTACATATAAAATATACAACAGTTATCAATCATATTACACTATACCTTTATTAACATTTTGTCCCCCTGGTCCACTACTTCTGGTATATTTTACTTGAAGTTCATCTACAAGGGGAAAAAAAGATAGTTACCAAAAAAAATATAACTTTATATAAAGCTTAGTTTAATATTTTAAAACAAAAGCAGTGTGGAAAAATATATAATGTTAAAACAATAATCCAAAATAATAAAAACATTTTGTTTTATGGAAGATATCACTCTGAAATTAACATCAATAAATTTTAGAAGGAAAATTGTCTTGAGTCGAGTGGGATACAAACTCACAACCTCCTGATAACATGTCAGGTGCTCTGACCACTGAGTTACCGGCTGCCGATCAAGATCTCCTCTAACTGATGCTATTGACTTTCTACCAACAGTACACAATTCTCCGTGTCTCATGAAGGTATTGGCCCAGCTGCTCTAGGCCTCAAGGAACAATGACAAGCATGTCATGAAGATGGTCGACATTACATTCAGAGTGATATCTTCCTTAATATACAAATAAATATATTGAAAAAAAACTGTTCAATTTAAACATTTGTTTTGTAACTGAAATCGTAGCTTCCTAACCCAGAAGTAGCAGTGCCTCTTTTGGACACATTACTGGCTGCAGTCTTTTAGCTGCCTCTCAACTTTCTGTTGAAGTCAAAGGCTCATTCCCTAAAATGTTTTTTTCTCTTTTTCCTCATAATTATATATTATCATCCTCAAGCAGATATGGCTACACAGGTCCAATTAGATTGTGCAATTTAATTCTCCAAACACATCTGTAGCATTTGGCCACTGTAGACCAATTCTAACAAGGCTTTGTTTTTTCGCATTGTCTGTCCACTGCATTCTAGGTCACACTCTTTTTCTCAACCTTTAGGCGCACTGTTCATAAACTATTCACTAATCTGTAGTTATGCACATGGGCAACATGGTCAAACCAATGGAGTCTGTATGACATGCTGCAAAAAGGAGGTTGCTGACTCCTTTGCCTAACCTCATCAGTACTTACAAGATTGAACTACCTAATACCAGAGGGGTGGGGGGATGAGCAGCATGTCAGGCTTCTACATAATCTCCAGTTCCCAGATTCGAATCCTAGCTGGGCCAGCACTGAAATTTATCATCTCTACAAAACTCTCTGTCCATGGTTGGTATGGGACACAGATGGGCTAGAAAAAGCTGCCATCCACCAGATGGGCTGTTAAGCTGGGGCCCTGTGTGTGGCAGAGCCATACCCTGTGCATGTTAAAAAGCACACTCGATGGTCTTGACAGGAGGCTACCATCTCTCCCAACAGGTGTCCAATGTGTCTCCTCTCCCAACCTTCTCTGAACCTTCGAAGTTCTTGTGACCTGACCATTTAGCCCATTGTATGCAAGGAAGTGCCGCTCAGAGATAAAACCCAACCCTAATGCGCAAGATACTGCATAACCATCTAGAATCAAAGCATCAAGTTTTCTGCTATCTCATTTACAAAGGGTTCAAGTTTCACTAGCGTAACTAATTCTAGAAAGAACCGAACTATTACACAGCCTAATTTTAGTCTATAGATATACAGGGTGATTCAAAACTTATCGTTCAAATTTCGTGGGGAGGTAGGGAATACGTCAGGAAACCGATTTCACATAGGAAAGTATGTCCGCAAACATCATCTACATGAACAAAATGGACAAGTAAAGTGAACACAAGGAAACAGTACAGTTAAGTGGTAACGAATGTGACTTTTATTCCAACAAGGTAAAGTACAGGTTAACAGTAGGTGCTCAAAATTGCAACCATTTACACGGACACAGGATTCACAGCGCCGTTGCATTGACCGCCGAACATTTTCAAAAACGCCTGGCATATCACGGACAATGCCTGCGGTGGCCACTATTCGTGCAACAAGGTCCATTTCACTGTCGACGGGGGTCTTGTACACATGGTATTTCATGGCCCCCCACAAACAGAAATCCATGGGCAATAAATCAGGTGACCTGGGTGGCCAAGCGATCGGTCCACCTCTACCGATCCATCGAGCTCCAAATGTTCGGTTCAGGTAATCACGCGCAACAATTGTGCTATGGGCTGGAGCCCCGTCATGTTGATACCACATATCTCGGCGGATATGCGCAGGAACAGCGCCCAGAAATGTCGGTAACACTGTCTCGAGAAATATTAGGTATTTCCGGTCGTCCAATCGGGGCGGTAGCAAGTAAGGTCCCAACAAACAGTCACCAATGATTCCAGCCCACACATTTACGGCAAAACGATGTTGCACAGCGTGACTTCTCGTACCATGTGGGTTGTCGTAAGCCCACACATGTGAATTGTGTGTATTGAACACACCTTCACGACTGAATGAAGCTTCATCTGTAAAAAGGACAGAAGCTGGAAAACTGTGGTCCACAGCACCTTTCTGCATGAACCATTGTGCAAATTCCACACGCTTTGGATAATCGTCAGGATGCAGTAACTGCATCCTTTGCAGATGGTAAGGATGCACATGTTCCTTGTGCAGTATCTGCCACACTGCTGACTGAGAGACCCCAAGCTGCTGAGCAATAACTCGTGTGCTGGTATTCGGATTATCTTCGATGGACTGTAGGACTTGTTCTGCGACGTTGACAGTCCGCGTCAGTCGTCTTCTCCCCGTATCCTGCATGTTGCTGCGCAGTGAACCATGTTCACGCAGATTGCGATGCACACATGCAAACATTTGATGCTGCGGTATTCTTCTGTTGGGTATCGGTCTTCGTAAACTTGCCTAGCTCGGCGGCCGCTTTCGCCAGCTGCCCCATATGTGAGATGCATATCCGCTAGCTCTTGATGCGTAAAACGATTCATTTTATCACTAGTAAGTCAGCTCGTACACTGATGACAGCGGGAGTGATCGGGCGAGCTGTACACTGGTTGGGTACACACAGCGCCCTCTACATACGCATGCGTACATTTGCGGACATACTATCCTATGTGAAATCGGTTTCCTGACGTATTCCCTACCTCCCCACGAAATTTGAACGATAAGTTTTGAATCACCCTGTATATGCCTCTTTCTCCACACTGTAGATTCTTAAGTCTCAGGAGCAATTGCCATTCTTCTGTTTATCTCATACTGCACATCACCAGTATCTGTAACATAGTTCCTCAGATAATTAAATTGAGACACTTGCTCAAGAATGCAATTATTCAGATTAATGAACCACAACCTGCCTGACCAATTTTCATCACTTTAGTTTTCTCTCTGTTTATCACCAAACTTATACTACCAGTCTCATCAACAGCCCTAATGAAAGACTTAATCTCATCTACATGATTTGCCAAAAGGGCTTCCAACAGGAAAATTTGCTGCCGAAAAAACAGCAACTGTGCAATTCATCAACAGCAAAAATGCCGACAATAAAAATGTCACAACATAATAGCAAAAAAAATGGTGTTGCAACATTACGCTGAGAACAAAAACAGCATCACAACATTACACCAAGAACAAAAAAGATGTCACATTATGCCGAAAATGCTGACACTGCAAAATACACCAACAATAATACATATTGCAAGAAAAGCATTAATGAACTCTACTATTATTAGAATTTGAATCATATAATATTTTCACTTTATTATCTGTGTCCATCTGTATACATTCAGCAGTTTTGTTTTTAGAAATATATATTTTAAAAAAGGCTTGGGTTGGATAGGCATTGATTAAATATCACAATTTGGACTTTTGGCATTTCCCAAAAATTTTAATTAGCCCTCTAATGGCAGAAAAAGTTGAGAATTGCAAAATTTGAAACAAATGTTATAAAATGATGGAATTTAGCCAGAAATTTGAATTTTTGGATTTTTGAAATTTTGGTTGGTAGTTAATTGAAAAATTCCACAAGCAGCAAAAAATTTTTTGAAACAGTATGATAATAAAAAAAAAATAGTTATTCACACTTCAAATAATGAGTTGAAAAAAAAATGGTTGTTCTGAGTGGGACTTGAACACATGCCTCCCAGAATCATGCTTGGAAGGTCCACTCAGGCCAACCAAATTTTTTTCAACTCATTATCCAAGTGTTGTTTATCTACAGGACTTTTTCCTGTGACACTTTATTACTGATCAATTATTCACTTTTAATTTATAAAAATGCTATTATATCACTGGATTACAATAAAAATAGAAGAACGCATATATAATAATAATAAACACTCCCTCAAGCAGCTGCTTGCCACAGAGGTCTGACAGGATATTGTCAGTTTATACACCACAGTAGGTCTATTAGGGTAGTAGGACCTCAGCAGAAAAATGAGACAAACATTCATGTCTTACCCGGGGCTTGAACCAGGTCTCTCTGATCAGTAGTTAATCACACTTAACCATTTGACCAATGGTGTAACAAATATAGAAATCTAGTTTGTTTTTTAATGGAGTTTTTTGTTTACCTATATTTTCACTCCTTAAAAGTTTATATTCGAATTAATGGATGATTAGGAAAATGAAAAGAGTACTATTCTATTAATACTTATATAACAATAAAAGTATTTGCCTATTATTCTTTAAGATTAAAATGTTGCTTTTCTCACTGAGAAAAGGTGGCAGATTGCTGCAGTCAATGGAATATTTTTTGACACTGAAATCTCAAATTTCTATCCTAAATAGATCACTTGCAATGTTCATTAAAAACTTCACTTTTTCCACATTTAGTTACCCCTAATGCTAATAACATTTCACTAGTAACAATCCAACTAAAAAAGAATTTTCGAATTGTCTCTTAGAACAAAAAAGTTGCATTTTCCCTACCACCTTGGGATGACAGTCCAACTCATCATTGTTGTAAAAGCAAACCTCATGACATGCAATTCCATCACCAAAATTTAAAATTTTTAGTAAATACATCCTTTGCAATATTCATTCAAAATTTTGCAATCAGTCAAAAAATCCTTCCCACATACTGCTAAAGGAGTTGTGCATGCGCAACTCCAATTTTTGCTTGAGCTCCTAATGTGTGCAGAAGGATGAGTCCCCTCTTGCAGCATAGCAAGCACAAGCACATGATCGTCAATTTATGCAAATGTACTTTCCCAGTGTGCAACACACACGTGTCAGTTTGCATGCCACATGTAACTAAGTGACATTAGGTCAGAGTTAGACAGTAGTGGAGTTGTGAGTTGAGAATGTTGGTGGAGGTTTTGTTGGAGCTCAGAGGAACAATTTTTTCAGACTGAGATGTTAGTTGCTCAGATATTTGTAGAAGGAAGAATTCACTTTGATGAGTCCAGATTTTTGGAAATAAACTATTTGTTTTATGAAATAGTTTTTGGTTTTCTAATTTTTTCTCTTGAGCAGAGAAATTGTTTTTGACAAGAATTAACTTTAATAATTGACAATCTTTTTGATTTGAATTCTTTTCTCTTAAGTAATGTTTATTATACTTAGAACCCTCATTTAACTTTATTGGCAAGATTAATTGCCTGGCACCTGAGCTATCCGGTAATTTAACATACATTTTGGAGCGTTACAGACCCTGAAAAGAAATTGGTGTACTGAACACAGGGACTGTATATATATATAAATTGTATGTTATTAAATGTGATTGTCAAAGTATAACAAACTTTTGAGCTCATTAGTTATATTAATCATAGATTTAATGGCAGCTTAAGCTGAATTTTTTGTTGAGCAAGAAGCTGAAATTGTATTAGTCAAAGGTACTGAAGCTTCAGCACAGTTATTGCTGATAGTTGAGATCTTTACTGTATTTATGTAAAGATCAGAAGTGTCCTAACATATGATAGATAAACTTTTTGATAAGCAAGATTATCACAAGTGTTGTTTTGGGTTGGGTTGTTTTACTTCTGAGCGGCACTTTTTTGCACACCATGGGCTAAATGGCCAGGTCACATGGACCCCGAAGGCTCAGAGAAGGTTGGGGGAGGGGACCCACTGGAACAGCTGTTGGGAGACAGATGGTAGCCTCCCGTCAAGGCCATCCAGAGTGTTCTTTAACGTGCACAGGGTATGGCTCTCCCGCACACGGGGCCACGGCTTAACGTCCCATCCGACGGACGACGGCCTTTCCAAGCCCATCGGTGTCCCCTACTGACCGTGGGCAGGGTGGGGAATTTTGCGGAGATAAATCTCAACGCTGACCCAGCTGGGACTCGAACCTGGGAACTACAGATTACGAGCCTGGCGCGCTACCGACTGAGCCACCCCCGCCCCTTATCACAAGTGCAATATAGCTTTAGTATTGTATTGTTGCATAGCAGTAGCTTTGAGCACTGCTCAAGATAATAAAAGTTTCCAAATTTTGGCAGATCATTAAACATGTGTGCTAGTAATATGGCCGATTCTGCCATTATGACTCCTGACATAGTAAAAGTAAAAGGTAGGTTGCATGATGTGATGAAAGAAGCAAAAGTGTTAATGAACTTGCTTAAAAATCCTTGGGAAAAAAGGGGAACAACAACAACCCTAAATTTGCAGACAATACTATCTCAGCTAGAAAACAATTAACTTTGAATGCAGAATTCCATTTTTTTGTTCTATCAGAAGAGGCAAAACAAAGATCAACCCCTCAATGATAAGTTGCCAATCCATTTATTAACTGTAGTCTGTCTGTTAATTGGCCTTTACCTGAGATAAGATTAGATGGTTTGAAATGTCCATCCATCAATGGATATTTGTTATGTCCATGGAAGAGGATTTCCATTTATATGACGTACCCAGCAACAAAAAGGTGGTTTGCACAATATTACAACTCCATATCATCTGCAATCATATTTAACTGAAAGAATCAATCATACAATTAAAAGACCTTCTTGCTCAAAAGTTAATTTAAAATAATTTAAAAATTCTCTGTCATTGAGCAATAAAATTTCAGAGTTTATCCTTCAAACTATTTGGATGTTGAATGTTCTTAGGATAAAAACTCTCAGAAGCTTTTCGGAGCAAAGACAGCGCTGTCTTTGCTCCGAAAAGCTTCTGAGAGTTTTTATCCTAAGAACATTCAACATCCAAATAGTTTGAAGGATAAACTCTGAAATTTTATTGCTCAATGACAGAGAATTTTTAAATTATTTTAAAAGAATCAATCGATTATATAACCGATATTGGAAGCAACCGATATTGGAAGAATGACATATGATAGCTGCACACATTGAAAATAGATATAGCACCCGAGATAAATATTTCCAACAGTTTTCATTTGCTTTTACGTACATCATTGCACGAAACCACTAAATTCATGCCATCAAAGATATTCATAGGAAGAGGGCTGATGTTACACTCAGACAGACTTATTGGTCAACCTGTCTCTCCACAATCCATTGAATTTGGAATGGAACATTCAATCATATTCAAGCCATTTCAAAAGCACAAGATAATTCGCTACAAGCAAGTCTGTAAATGGTAGCTAGGTAGTAACTGGAAGGAGAGCTATGCACCAATTCCCTGTGATGATGCATAGAACCAGCCAGGCCCAGCACCTAATGTCTGACCCCACCTTCTCATGGTGCAGACTGTTAGTACCTTTCAAAAGAGATACTCTCTTGTGGAAGTGAACGGAAGGGGAGGGCTGCCAGATTAGTGTGGCCTACTGATCTGGACAACTATGGCTACTTTTCTATATTTCCTACCCTGATGAGGAGTGGTCGACCACACAGGGTCCTGGTGCTGACCATATAAACCTACTGGACTGGACTAAGGCTCTGAGCTTGATTGTGGATCCTGAATTTGCTGCACTGGTGGGCATCTGTGGAGGGAAAATCTTTCACTGTGTTTTCTGTTTGTGGGTTGAGAGCCTGAAGCGAATAGATTCACAGGATATGTTTATCAGCTGGTGGATAATCCTGAGCAGAGGTCATCGCAGGCAACAGAACTCTTTGCTTCTATTGCCAACTTCAAATTCTACATTGGAGGAAGTCTTCCAGTGTAGATGGCTTCAGCCTTTAGTGGTGGGGGAACGAGTCTTTGCTCCATGTCTGCGATTAGGGGGCTGTTTGATATTGTCGGCATTCCCTCTCTCAATAAACATAGTTTCTTTAAACATCCCACTAACCATTTTCTCTCCATAGGTAGTTGGAATGTGAGGACTCTGCACAGAGCTTTTTCTCTTGATGTCCTCACACAAGAATTCCACTATTATAATTTAGATCTTCTCGGCTTGCAAGAGACCAGATGGACAGATAAAGGTCAGATTCTTAAAAATAATCTTAAATTTCTCTTTTCAGGGAGGGACGACAATAAGCATCACCAAGTGGGTCTGCTTCTCAGCAGACACGCTAGTGATGCTCTTCTAGGATATGAGTGCATTAATGAAAGGTTTCTTACAGCAAAATTTCAGACAAGCGTTAAAGACCTGAATGTTATCTGCTGTTATGCCTCCACTGAGGATGCCGATGAGGATGAGAAGGATAGGTTTTATGGACAACTTCAGGATATTTTGAATTCTGTCAAGAAAGGAGATATTACCCTTGTTCTAGGTGACTTCAATGCCAAAGTTGGTACTGACTCTGACCTTTGGGGAGGAATGATAGGCCCTTTTGGTATTGGTAGCTGCAATGGACGTCTCCTACAGGTAAGTAAACTCAATGGTTTCAGAATAACTAACACTTATTACAAACACCGCGACATACATAAGTACACATGGGTTGCACCCAATGGGCTGCATAAGAATACGATTGATTATATATTAATTAAAAGCAAATGGGCTAGTTCTGTTAGGAATACCAGGTCATATAGGGGAACTGAAATTCGATCAACCATTACCTTGTTAAAAGTGTCTTGCAACTTAAACTTAAAAAGTGTTGTGCTAGGGTTAAAAGGTTTACCTTTAATACTGAAGCTCTGAAAGACCCAGTTATAGGTATAGCTTACCATGATAGGTTACTTAGTCATTATGACAGTCTTGGTTTGCTTACTACTAAAGTTAAGGAAGAATGGGATCATTTTAAATAGGCTTTTTCGGAAACTAACAGTACTCTTTTAGGAAATAAGGAGCAGAGGAGACAGAATTATTTGAGTGATAAGGCATTTGAGCTTATTTCAGAAAGAACTGCAAGAATGTCCTTAATCAATACCCTACTAATCCTAATAGAAAGCATTACAGAGAGCTTAATAAACGTGTAAAAGGTCAGTTAGCTCCTGATAAGAATCTTTGGCTTGATGACTTGGCTGACAAAGCCGAGAGGCAGACAGCACAACAGCAGAGAGCTGTACCAGGTAGTTAATGTTTTGTGTTGTAGAAAACGGACAGGTATACAAGGATTGAAGGATAAACAAGGTAAGGTTACAAGTGAGAATTCTGCCATGGCTAGGTGGGCTGAGCATTTCAGTGATATTCTAAACAATGTGGTTAGTTCTACTCCCAATGTTTGCAATGATGATAGATGCATTGGTGGATTTCATGTTTGCCCTATAACACAATCTGAAGTTAGTTTGGCTATTTCTAAACTTAAACTTCATAAATGGCCAGATGCAGTAGATGTAGCTCAGGACAGACTTGCTTGGAGAACTAAATTGCACATTCTGGTTGGATCTCTGTAGTCCATGGCTGCTTGAGGATGATGATGATGACAACAGAAGCAATGGGAAGATTATAATGAAAGATGATGGCAAAATGAATTTAAAATTGGTGATAAGGTCTTGATTAAAATGCACTAATAAAGTGACAAAGAAAGAGGATTCATCAAGAAATATGCTCCACTATATGACAGACGATATATTACAAAGAGAAAAACTTTCAAACTTATTATATGAGTTGGGTTGTTTTACTTCTGAGCGGCACTTTTCATGCACACCATGGGCTAAATAGCCAGGTCACATGGACCCCGAAGGCTCAGAGAAGGTTGGGGGAGGGGACCCACTGGAACAGCTGTTGGGAGACAGATGGTAGCCTCCCGTCAAGGCCATCCAGCGTGTTCTTTAACGTGCACAGGGTATGGCTCTCCCGCACACAGGACCACTGCTTAAAGTCCCATCCGACGGATGGCGGCCTTCCCAAGCCCATCGGTGTCCCCTACTGACCGTGGGCAGGGTGGGGAATTTTGCGGAGATAAATCTCAACGCTGACCCAGCTGGGACTCGAACCTGGGAACTACAGATTACAAGCCTGGCATGCTACTGACTGAGCCACCACCACCCCCTTATTATATGAACCAGTCAACATAACCTTTAATGCCTCAATGGGATATTACAATGTAGTAAATATTAAACAATATAAAAGTAAAATGCCTAAAGAAATTATGCCTTTTAGACCTTTAGTTAATAAACATAAATCACCTACTCATAATTTGAAGACGGCTTTATATAAATTTTTTAAAGAATATTTTCCACCAAATGAATATACAATAACTTCATTGTCATGAAGCTATTATCAAAATTCAAAATACTACCATTACACCTAACACTACCATACATTCCCTTGACATTGTGTCGCTGCATCCAAATACCCCGGTATTGAATGCAGCGATGCGGCTAAAGGCGAAATTGACCCACCGTCCCACAATATTTCAGTATGCATGAGACAGTGAAGCTGGCTACCAGTTCAAACTTTTTTGATGTTAACAGGCAGACATGGCTCCACACCGGGGGAGGGTGGGTTCCAATGGGATCACCCCTGTCTGGACTCATGGCCGATTTCGTTATGAGATATGTTGAAGAGAAGGCCTTAGCACAAACCACATTGAAACCTACGCTATATATGTAGATGACATACTGATTATCTGGCCTCATTCTATAAAAAAAATTACAGGAATTAATAGAGATAGTTAATAGTGTAATGCCATCTATTAAATTCACTCATGAGACTGAAGTAAATCAACAAATTGCATTTTTGGATATTAAAATAACAAGAAAACCAGATTATTGTGAAACAACAGTCTACAGAAAATCTACTTACATACTCAATTACATTCCCGCTGACTCTGCCCATCTGTTAAAATATAAAAAAGCTAGTATTCTCCCACATTACAGTAGCGCTTACAAATATTGTTTACAAATGCATACTTTTCAAGATGAAATACAATATATAAATAAAACTGCAAAAGAAGCTGGCTATCCTATAAAATTATTACAAAGATGGGAAAAAAATGCTAAATTTATCGTTATTAAGGATATACACAACCACCCCCACATCAAACTCAAAATGTAAAAAAATATGCAACTAGCTTCCCACATGTAAAAAATTTAATGAAAACTATGGAAAATACGTTGGCAAAATATAATATTACTAACTGCAATAACCCATTGTATAAAAAGTTTAATAATCAAAGATAGGGATAAAAAAAACCACAGGAGAAATATACAAAATAGATAATCCCGATCCTTCTAATGTATTAGAGGGAAGAGATAAATATATAGGGAAAACTTTCCGTCAATACGAAACAATAATGCAGGTACATTATAAAGACATTATAAAAGGTAATCCGACAACAGCATTGGCCCAAACTATCATAAATAACTATATTAAAATTGATAAAGTTAAATTTAAACCATTATTAGCTCCGAAAACAAAAATTCAACTTCAGTATGTGGAAAATTTAATGATTCATGCACGCATGGCTAATGCATGCAACACAGAGATACTGAGATGCCCCCTCATTCACTTAACCTTAACCAGTTTTGCTTAATTTACATTATATTTATCATTTTGGGGATTTTTATTTCATTTTTGGTATCACAGCACTCGTTTCCAAAAGTTAGGAGTTGTGCATGCGCAACTCTGAACTTCCGATTGTCACCCGCTAAAGCGCGTGTACAAGGACACCCCCCCTCTTGCGTCATAGCTTGCGCCGCTCGTCAATTTATGCAAATGTCTTTCCCGGCGTGGAACATGACACGTGCAGGTTCTGTAGCCTTTTGTTATATCCTGGTGACATGTAAGTCACAGTTAGTGTGTAGTAAGCACAGAAGATAGAATAGAGAGAGAGTAGTAGAGCACAGCACAGTTTAGAGATCAGTTTTAGTTTGGAGTTTGTTGAAGATGTTTGTAGTAAGAAATGATGTAGTAACTTCTTTATTGAAGTTTTGGCGAGTGCTTTTTGGAAATAAATTGTTTGTTATTTAAACCTTTTGAATCTTTACTAATTTTTTTCTCTTGAGCAACATTAGTTTGTTTTCATTAGCATTAACATAAAATTTTGACAATCATTTAATATTTTTGAATTCTTACTCATTAATGCTCGCTGGTATTTCGAACCCTAATTAAACTTTATTTTTGGCAATTTGTCAATTATTGCCTGGTGCCCGACTCAGCTATCCCGAGCATGAAAATAATTGGATCAGACAAAGGGTCCAAACTTTAAAAGTATTTCATTTCTTTGTAGCATTACAGAGCCATAGAAAAGAGGTGGCGCTCGAACAGGGATGTGCCAGTAGTAAAAGATAGTGGTCCAAGAATAGGGACTGTATATATTTGTGTATAAATTGTATATGTTATTAAATGTAATTGTCAAAGATAGTAATTTTTGAGCTCATTAGTTGTATGTACTATTTATAGATTTAACGCCAGCTTAAGTCGAAATTTTTTGTTGAGCAAGAAGCTTAACTTTTTTGTGTATTAGTCAAAGGTACTGAAGTTTCATCGCAGTTATTGCTGATAATTAAGATATTTATTGTATGTAAAGATTAGAAGTGTCCGGACACACATGTACATAGGCACGATAGAAAAACTTTTTCGTTGAGCAAATTTATATTTTTGCAAGCTTAGTTGTAGCTTTAGTATTGTTGTATAGCAGTACCTTTGAGCACTGCTCAAGATTAAAAAAGGTTTCAAAATTTCCAAAATTCAAAATTTTCGCAGACCGCTAAACATGTCTGCTAGCAATATGGCCGATTCTGCCATAATGACTCCCGACTTAGAAAGAGTAAAGGGTAGGTTGCAGGATGTAATGATGGAAGCAGAAGTGCTAATGAATCTGCTTGATGATCATCAGGAGAATAGGGGAACGACAACAACCCCTAAATTTGCTAACAATGCTACGTCAGCCCACCAACATAGAAACTTTGAACGTAAGGTTCCATTTTCTGTTCCATCAGAACCAAGTGATAGAGCAGAGTATTTTCAACCGCCACATCCACTTTTGCCAATCCATCCATTAACTATAGTCTTTATGTTAATTGGCCTTTACCTGAGATTAGGTTCAACGGTTTGAAACGTCCATCATCATGGACATTTGTCAAGTCTATGGAGGAACACTTCCGTTTACATGAAGTGCCGGCAATGAAAAGGTGGTTTTAGCAGTATCTTGTCTAATTGGATGTGCTAAGCAATGGTGGAATAACGTAGGATGTCGTCATGGAATTGAATATTGGGAAGAGTTTAAAAATGAAATCAAGGACATATATCCGGCATATAATGATTTTACAGAACTAGCTACAGAGTTGTTTTCACGAAGACAAATGGAAAGAGATGACATAGAAAAATTTATCTGGGGGTACAGTTGAGTTATACCAGCTGTACGATGCTGATGCCACTGAAATTGATATTGTAAATTTCATATTGTCTCAATTGCTTTAGCCCATTAGAGAATTCCTAGAAGTACGAAACGTGAACTCAATTTCAGATTTAGTCAAATTGGCTCATCAATATATTGCAAGAAGAGAATCTGCAGCAACTGCATTAAACCAACAAAGTATGCAATCCACGCCAAAACAGCACTATCAGGTTGAGTCTCGTAAAATGACTCCCGCACGACCGGAAGTTACACGGTTCCGACAATTTGCACCGAATGTGTCAAAAACTATAGAGAACAAACGAAGCAGAGAATTTGTTCCAAGTCAAGTTTCAAACAATGATACTAGACCTAAAACTTTTTTTAAGAACAATAGAGAAACTTTCAGATGTGATTTTTGTGGCCGACTAGGACACACGGAACAATATCGTTATCGAAGGAATGCAAATTCAGGAAACTTGAATTAGGATCTTTGAAGCGAGGGGCCAAAGTTCCTCATGAAAAGCCCTCTCATGAGTTATGTCTTGCCACTATGGCTTTAACTTTTGTTAAGGCTTCTCACGAAGAAACTAAACTAATAGATCGTAACAATACAGAAGCTGATCTTCTGTTTTCAAAGAAACAAGTTTTAGATGATGTTTATGACAATTGTCAATTGACAGTGCAGCCGTGGTCCAGTGGACTTTTTGAATCACCTTGTAGTCCGAAGCAGAATATTCAAGAAGTACCTACAAAATGTCCCATTAGTGCAATTAATACAATTTTAGATAACCAAGTTTGTGAAGCAGAGCAAACTTATGAGAAAGACGTTTTAGTTGATGAAGAGGTTTCTGAAGTAGAAGTTTTTAATACTGATGAAAATATTTTTGAGTCTGATTTAAGGGAAGACAACACTAATGAAATAGAAAGCAACCAAGAAATTGTGCCAACTGCAAATAAACCTGAAAAGTCTGGCAAGTTTGGAAGTCCTCAACTGTTGAAGCGTCATTTGGAGGTGGACACCAATAAGCCCAGAAAGTACAAGACCAGGTTCTTCAAAAATCCGCACATAGCAAAGAGATACAGACACAACAACCAGATCCTGCAGAGCGACAACTAGTAGTGAAGCAGTCAATATAGCAAAGATGACGTCATGAGCGAGATCTTCAGCAATGACTTTACTTGAAGCGAAAGACAAAGGAAAGATGTCATTGGAACACAACTGGATGATTTATCGCAACGGAGTGCCAACAATGAAAATTTAAGTACCGTATATTTCCGCAGATAAGACGATAGTGAATCATAAAAAAAGGCCCCCAAAATCCGGATCGTCTTATAGGACAGATACAAAAAAAATTAGATTGAAATTTTTATAAATTGAAACCATTATTACTACAACTATTCGAAAAATCTATCATATTATTTAAATACGCTATATGATAATACATTACATTGTAATAGTAAATAATACATTACATTGTAATAGTAAAACAATACTAAAACAAAATAAATATTAAAAGTTATGTTTATTGAGCTACTGAGGAAAAAACGGACAAACCGTAATTATTTACTAGTACAGAGTAGGGTATGTCCACAAAATAGAATAGCCGATACGCTTTTGTGAATAGTCAAGGTCATTACCTGAATGCCCGAATCAGTGCGAATGTTTGCGAATAGGACATAATTCCGTATACGCTATACAGTATTATTATCCAGATGATGATCGCCGAACTAAACTAAATTTATAGGCCGTTGATAGTTTGGGGTCGTCTTATAGGACAGATATATGCTAAAACTATAAAACTTTGACGAAAATTTATACCTCGTCTTATCTGAAGGTCGTCTTATCTGCGGAAATATACGGTATATTATTATTCTTCCACTTGGCACTTATTGATTTATGAATGTTCTCTTTTCTCTGGAATAGATGAAGAAGAAACTTTATTGTGATTTATATAGTTAGCAATGTTTAATCTCTTGTTGAAACTTTGGAGTTTCAATATTTATTTTCGGAAAGTGAATTTACTGTAGTTCGAGTTTATATATGTGAATAGAATTTTTTTGTATTCTTGTTCATCGAAATTCTAGTTGTTATATTGTATTAACGTTATTTAAAGTGTATTTTTGTAGATTTTTTCATTTCAGCTGACTGATAGCTGAAAATTTGTAAGTCGAAATTTGGAAGTTTAGAAATTGTAAATGTTTATGAATATGAATGAGGAAAGTGAAAGAGAATTATGATTTAATATTTTTTCATTTTTAAGAATTTTGTATTGTAAAATAAATGCATTCCCAAGTGAATTTATGTATGAAAAAAATGATATTCACGTAAAAAGTGATTGGCTGAAATGCCATTGTCGTATATATTATAAATTATTTACACATTTTTTTCTTTATTCTTAGATACGATGTTATGTATATGTGTTTAAATCTGTTCAGTGTCATCAGTGATATTTATGTGTCAATGATGTGTAATTTTTGGGATGACATTGGCTGCATATTAGCTGACCATGATGATGACTGCAGAATTTTTTTTGGGTACCTTTTTGGAGCTGTCCCCAAATGGCCAAGTCTGGTGATCAAGTTGTTACCAGCATAACTTCTTTGGGAGGGGGACGTTAAGCTCTGAAAGGGGAGGTAATTAATAAATGTTTTATTTCAGCTAGTTCGTGATTGCTGTGTATAGGTGAAGAATTAGCAGATGATTACAATCCCGCTTGTTTGTAAAATTTGAATTTTTTTAGCTTCGCGTATCTGATGTAATTAGGAGGAGGTAACAATGTTCGAATACCCGTTTTTTTTTTTATATAATTTAGGAGAAGAATTAGCTTTCACATATTTTTTGATTGTGGTTAGGGGATAAGCGGAAGTTATCACCCTGCTAGCAACGTATGTAATTGAATATTTTTTCTTGTCTTTAACCTTTCTAGAAGTTAAGAAAGCTAGGAGTGTATTAACCCGTTTTCATTGTAAAGTTCAAGTTATGCCAATTTTGAGTTTGTATCAGAATGTGATACTAGGTAGGCCGATAATGCTAATATACAGTTAACTGCCACAGCCATTGGTATATATTTACACTAGTTAGCTGCAACACACTTTTGTTAGGAGATTTGGAAGGAGGTACCTTTGGTTGTGCTGGAAAATTGTGTCAAAGTGAGAATAGATCATCTTATCAAAATTTTTGTAAGCATACTTTTACTTATTTATGTTCAACCATGTGTAAATGACGTGAGATGTGTCCTTCATTCAGAATTTGCTCGTCAAAATCTGTTAGGTCAAATCTTTTGACTCCCTTTGAAAAGGGGAGTTGTGATGCCCCCTCATTCACTTTTACTTTACCTTAACCAGTTTTGCTTAATTTACATTATATTTATCATTTTGGAGTTTTTTATTTCCTTTTTGGCATCACAGCGCTCATTTTCAAAAGTTATGCGCAACTCCGAACTTCTGATTGTCACCCGCTAAAGCGCGTGTACAAGGACACACCCCCTCTTGCATCATAGCTTGCGCCGCTCATCAAGTTATGCAAATGTCTTTCCCGGCGTGCAACATGACACGTCTGGGCTCTGTAGCCTTTGGTTATAACCTGGTGACATGTAAGTCACAGTTAGTGTGTAGTAAGCACAGAAGATAGTAGAGTAGAGAGAGTAGTAGAGCACAGCACAGTTTAGAGATCAGTTTTAGTTTGGAGTTTGTTGAAAATGTTTGTAGTAAGAAATGATGTAGTATCTTCTTTATTGTAATTTTGGCGAGTGCTTTTTGGAAATAAATTGTTTGTTATTTAAACCTTTTGAATCTTTACCAATTTTTTTCTCTTGAGCAACGTTAGTTTGTTTTGATTAGCATTAACATAAAATTTTGACAATCATTTAATATTTTTGAATTCTTACTCATTAACACTCGCTGGTATTTCAAACCCTAATTAAACTTTATTTTTGGCAATTTGTCAATTATTGCCTGGCACCCGACTCAGCTATCTGGAGCATGAAAATAATAGGATCAAAGGGTCCAAACTTTAAAAGTATTTCATCATCTTTGGGAGCGTTACAATACCACCCTTCCCATCGGCGTGAAACCTCCTGTTGCATCACCAGTCAGCAGCCCACACATCTGCACGTCAATCAATGTCATTTGACATATACAGTGAGACAGGTATTCAACCGGATGGCACATTACTAACTTTTGAGAGCCTGAAGATGCCACATGTCTTTGACTGGTGAAATGTGTCGCTCTTATTTTTGAGGCTTGGTTTTATGGCTTTGTTTTAATACCTTTTGAAGGTTCTTAACGTTTTTTTTTTAAAGTTTGATGTTTAAGTGAAGAGGAATGTGCAATTATGAATTGTGAAACAGTGTAAGCACAATTAGTTTGTTCCCTTCAGTGGAACAGTGGTCTTCAATTAATGGAACAGTTTAAGTGAAAAATATTCTCTGTGGTGTAACAGCTTCAGTATGCTATGGTTGCTACCCATCATACTATCCCATCAGAGTTGCGGATGGCAACCATAGGAGGTACTTACAACTTTATTGTGATTGAATGTATAATAGAAGACACGACTCATTTACACATCTTGGATAAAAATGTTGTGCTTGTTTTATGGACTGGTAGCATTTGATATAGCATCATCAATAACATCTGGTGGAGTCAATGCAGTTGTACCAGCCCCTTGGACACTGGTAAATACCTTTGGTAATTCTTTTTTCTTTTTTCACTCTGATTTCCCTTGGATGGTCAAAAGGATCTATATAGAGTTGAATCTTATTTTGAGGTATTTAATTAGAAATTGAAAGTTCAGAATGGTTAAACCAATCGGGCAGTCCTCTGTACTTCATTTTTAATGTTAAGCACTCCTCTCTACTCGATGTTTTAAGAATTTTAAAGGATTTGTGAATTATTAATGTAAAACAGTATTATCATGTGATATTAAATCTTAATATAAAAGTTACATTGAATTTTCCAGATCAGAAGTCTCAAATGATCTGGATGCTTCACACCAAAGCAGTCTTGGAGGATAATGATGAACCACTGCCAACCAGACGAGAGAAAAAAAGATTGGTTTATAACCTATTGCACTCCACGAGCGACAAGATAGAAAAGCCAGATTCGGTTATTCCATTGACATCAAAGGTATAGCGAGATGATAGCCTGCAGAACAACAACCATCAACATAGCAGTCAACATAGAGTAGATGATGTCACAAGCCCTAGATCTTCAGAAGTGCCTACACCTAGCTTATCAATCGGTGTGGGAATGAAATCTCCAGGAACCAATTGAATGATGATTTATCTCAACAGAGTGCCAACAATGAAAATATTAGCATATTATTATTCTTCCACTGTGGCACTAATGGTGTATGATGTTTTATTTCTTTTTCCTAGAATAGATGAAGACAGAGACTACTGAAGATTATTTATTGTTGTTTATACTTAGAGAGAGATTTTGAAATGTTTTAATTTCATGTTGAAACTTTAGAGTTTCAGATATTTTTGGAAAAGTGAATTTATTATTCATGGTTTATAGTTTGAGTTTATAATGTGAAGTGATTAGATTATTTATATGTTCTGGTTCATCTGAAGTTCTAATTGAACCATAAAGAGTTATATACGTATTAATGTGATTTCAAGCGTATTTATGAATTTGTTAATTTTTTGTTTCAGCTGACTGATAGCTGAATCTCAATTCAGCTATTAGCTCAAATCAGCTATCAGTCAGTTAAAATTAAGAAATTTAGAGTTATAAAAATGTTTATGGATGTAAATGCTGAGAATGAAAGAGAATCCCCAAAATAATAAATATAACATAAATAAAGTGGAACTGGTTAAGGAAAAGTAAAAGTGAATGGGTGGACCATCAAAATGTATTTATGTCCACCCATTCACTTTATCTGTTTGATGTCATCAATGCATAAAATGATGTGCAATTATCAGGATGAAATTGGCAGCATTTGTTTGCATATATATGAGCTGACCATGATGTCTTAAAGTTTTGTATCCTGTTGAGTTGTCCCCAAAAGTTCAGTCTAGTTTGACCAAATCAGTCGCTAGATAAACTGCTCTGGGAGGGGGGCATAAAGCTCGATGAAGGAAGGCAATTAATGGTATTTTTATTTCAGCTAGACTAATAGGAAACAAATTACCAATAACCGATATAAAACCACAGATTATAGCTGCTCAACCCACTAAGTTCCAACTTAACTACATTAAGAACTCGCTCATCAATATGCAAAGCAACAATGTATGTAATACTGACATAGCCCCCCTTCCATCAGCACGGAACCTCCTACTACACCAAAAAGGAGCAGAATTGTAGCAACACCACCAAACAGTGAATACTATAAATGTAGCCACAGCACTAAGAACAGTCACTGCTGAAGAAGCCACTGGTCCGATGGACAAAACGTGTCTGGTTTAACTTTTTAATTCTTTCCTCCATGAATGTCAACCCAAAGTGGAGGAAAAGTTTTCAAGAACCTGCAGCTCTCAAAGAGTGGAATAAGATCATCTAATGTGTGCAAAGATATACATCTAATGTGTGCAATACTATACAGAAAGGCAGAAAAATCCCACCAAGCTGACTGTCAAAAACACCATACGCAAAACAAACTGGTATCTCCAAAGCAAAAGTCTCCCAGCGGAACACAATGTGAAACAACAGCTGATAGTGAAAGACAACCGGAAGCTGAGATGACAATGAACAAGTGCACCAGCCTCATTCAAAAAACAAGACTGCATCTATGGTGAGAACCTACTTGTTTTTAATCTAACACCTGCACAATTAGAAACTACGAAGTAGCAATGTAAAGCACAGAACTTTTGCTCTAGCAGCTATTGTTGCAAGTGACTATTATTTGAGAGCAACTGTTTATTTTTAAAGTATTTATACAGTGAAAATTGTATAAACAACAGTGAAAGTTGCAAACTTTTAACAGCAAAGTTCCTAATCTATCTGCCTGTAAAGCATGCTACATTTTATTAATAATTATACAACAAAAAAGGCATTTGTCTTTAATTTCTTAAATTTAGAAATTTTCTTTTACCACACCTATCTGAGGAAAAGGGGGCAGATTCTTACTGTAAGTGGAACATCTCGCACTTTACTACCGAAATTCCAAATTTCTACCATAAACAGATTGTTTGCAACATTTGTTAAAGGCTTCTCCATTTCCATATTTAGTGATCTCTAACAATATAAATTAACACTATCTAAACATTTGAAAAATATGAATTATATTTGATTAATAGCACTTCGGTCTGTAAATGGTAGCTAGGTAGTAACTGGAAGGAGAGCTATGCACCAATCCCCTGTGATGATGCATAGAACTGGCCAGGCCTAACACCTAATGTCCGACCCCGCCTTCTTGTGGTGCAGACCGTTAGTACCTTTCAAAAGAGATACTCTCTTCTGGAAGTGAACGGAAGGGGAGGGCTGCCAGATTAGTGTGACTTACTGATCTGGACAACTATGGCTACTTTACTTTTTTTTTCTACCCTGCTGAGGAGTGGTCAACCACACAGGGTCCTGGTGGTGACCATATAAACCCACTGGACAGATATATGGCTCTGAGCTTGATTATGGATCCTGATTTTGCTGCACTGGTGGGCTTCTGTAGAGGGAAAATCTTCTGCTGTGTTTTCTGTTTCTTTGTGGGTTGACAGCCCCAAGTGAATAGATTCACAGGATATGTTTATCAGCTGGTGGATAATCCTGAGCAGAGGTCATCGCAGGCACCTGAACTCTTTGCTTCTATTGGCATCGTCAAATTCTACATTGGAGGAAGTCTTCCAGTGCAAATGGCTTCAGCCTTTAGTGGTGAGGGAACAGGTGTTTGCCCCATGTCTGCGATTAGGGGGCTGTTTGATATTGTCGGCATTCCCTCTCTCAATAAACATAGTTTCTTTAAACGTCCTACTAACCATTTTCTCTCCATAGGTAGTTGGAATGTGAGGACTCTGCACAGAGTTTTTTCTCTTGATGTCCTCACACAAGAATTCCACCATTATAATTTAGATCTTCTCGGCTTGCAAGAGACCAGATGGACAGATAAAGGTCAGATTCTTAAAAATAATCTTAAATTTCTCTTTTTAGGGAGGGACGACAATAAGCCATCACCAAGGTGTGGGTCTGCTTCTCAGCAGACACGCTAGTGATGCTCTTCTAGGATATGAGTGCATTAATAAAAGGTTTCTTACAGCAAAATTTCAGACAAGCGTTAAAGACTTGAATGTTATCTGCTGTTATACCCCCACTGAGGATGGCGTTGAAGATAGGTTTTATGGACAACTTCAGAATATTTTGAATTCTGTCAAGAAAGGAGATATTACCCTTGTTCTAGGTGACTTCAATGCCAAAGTTGGTACTGACTCTGACCTTTGGGGAGGAATGATAGGCCCTTTTGGTATTGGTAGCTGCAATGGACAACGTCTCCTACAGGTAAGTAAACTCAATGGTTTCAGAATAACTAACATACATAAGTACACATGGGTTTCACACGATGGACTGCATAAGAATATGATTGATTATATATTAATTAACAGCAAATGGACTAGTTCAGTTAGGAATACCAGGTCATATAGGGGAGCTGAAATTCGATCTGACCATTACCTTGTTAAAAGTGTCTTGCAACTTAAACTTAAAAAGTGTTGTGCTAGGGTTAAAAAATTTACTTTTAATACTGAAGCTCTGAAAGATCCAGTTATAGCCAAAGCTTACCATGATAGGTTACTTAGTCATTATGACAGTCATGGTTTGCTTACTACTGAAGTTGAGGAAGAATGGGATCATTTTAAACAGGCTTTTTCGGACACTAACAGTACTCTTTTAGGAAAAAAGGAGCAGAAGAGACAGAATTATCTGAGTGATAAGGCACTTGAGCTTATTTTGGAAAGAAAGAACTGCAGGAATGTCTTTAATAAATACCCTACTAGTCCCAATAGAAAGCATTACAGAGAACTTAATAAACGTGTAAAAGATCAGTTAGCTGCTGATAAGAATCTTTGGCTTGATGGTTTGGCTGAAAAAGCCGAGGAAGCAGTTAGACAGCACAACAGGAGAGAGCTGTACCAGATAGTTAATGTTTTATGTGGTAGAAAACGAACAGGTATACAGGGATTGAAGGATAAACAAGGTAAGGTTATAGAAGGTGAGGATTCTCTCATGGCTAGGTGGGCTGAGCATTTCAGTGATATTCTAAACAATGCGGTTAGTTCTATTCCCATTGTCTGCGATGATGATAGATGCATTGGTGGCTTTAATGTTGGCACTATAACACAGTCTGAAGTTATTTTGGCTATTTCCAAACTTAGACTTCATAAATCCCCAGGGGTAGATGAAATTACTACTGAAATGCTTAGAGCTGGGAATGTTTCGGTTACCACTTGGATGACTGAAATTTTGAATATCTTTTATGATAAAGGCATGGTTCCTAAAGATTTTACCAGAGCTATTGTTATCCCTATTTTCAAAAAAGGTGATCGCAGTTCTTGTGATAACTATAGGGGTATCAGCCTACTCTCTGTTCTAGGTAAAACTCATATTTAAAGTTAATAATAAAATAAATGCATTAAATTTAAAATACGATTTATGAATTTCCTACATACAAAAAAGCAATATAAATTATTTTGAAAGATTAAGTGACTTATTGATACAAAATGATCTGTATCTTCATAAAATTATTCAAGAATACATAATAGAGCATTTGATGAATCTAAAAGAAACTATTAGAGAATATTTTAATATTTTCTAATATTTGTTTGAAATTAAAAAATATTAATTTATTTATTATTTATTACAAACTAAATGGCCAAGTCACAAGGTGACCTGGCCATTTAGCCCATTGTGTGCAAAAGAGTGCTCAGAGGTAAAACAACCCAACTTTCATATTCTACCATCAAAATTTCTAGCATAAATAAATATATCATTTGCAATGTTTGTTAAAAATTTTGGAATTTTAGATTCCCCCCCCCCCCCCCAATGTTAGAGGGTACAATTATAGCTTTTGGGATATTCAGAAACTGCAAATTGTAATAGCTCATCAATACCTATCCAATTCAAATGGAATTTTTATCTTTATAAACACACAATTATCTCTAAAAACATAAAAGTTGAGTTTTCCCACTACCCCTGGATGGAAAGAAGTCAACTCATTGTTGCCAATAAAAACTTCATAACCTTCAAATTTCACCACATATTAAAAATTTCTAGTATAAATACATTTTAATATTCATTTTAAATTTTCAACATTTACCATCATTAGAGGGTGTATTTATAGCTTTTGTTAGATTTAGAAAGTGCAAATTGTAATAGTTCATCAATACCTATTCAACACAAAAAAAACTGTTTATCTTTACAAACAAAAAAGCTGTCTACATGTGGAGAGTAAGACGGACAGATGACAAAGTGAAACTTATATATTTTTGTTTGTGAAAATGAGATAAAAAAAAATGTGGTGAAACTGCATATTGTAGAAAAGGGAGAAAACTTGAAATTGCATATAATACCACATTAGGAACAATTCCACTTCATACAATAATTCTGGGTATATTTAGTGTAAAAATATTCTTAAGCCAATGGGTTAAAGGATTATTATCTATCTGCCTATAAAGCATATAAAAGAGAAAACATCTTTTATATTTTTAAAATAAAAACCTTTTACCAATAGGTATATAGCCACAAAATTCCCCATCTTTGTTTTCAGGTACCTAAGGAAACAAAAAAAGGAACACATAAGTCCAAAAGTAATTCATTGGATGTTTAAATGGAATAAGTTAAAAATACACTTCAACTAATGAAAAAATATTAGTTAAATTTTTTTGAAAATTTGTTATCTACTGCTTTTACTATTTCAGAAAAAAGCTGAAATCTAATTCAATAGGCTCAGTTTCTCTTCAAGGCAAGTCAAATTAGAGTTCAAGCTATCTGGGTTTCAGGTAAATAGTTCAGTTCTACAGAAAAAAATTATAAAAATTTTAACTTATTATACAAAAATTTAATTCTATATTTAAAATATATTCTTAATCCTAATTAACCTGTCCAAGATCCCCAACGAATATAAATGTCGACAGAATATGAAATGAGAGGTTGACATCTATGTTCATTTTTAATACAACAAAAAACTTCAATATTTTAGAGATGGCATTGCCAAAAATTTTCTTTTATATCTCTTATAAAAATATATAATTCAAGCTATAAAAATATTTTCTTTTTTCATTTGATGCATATTTTATTACACAACAATATAAATAATTTGATAAAGCCATCAGATTGCCATTTTTTTAGAACTGCTATATGGTATTGCCGATTTGTTTCTTAATGTTACACTATTACCTTGTTAAAAGTGTCTTGAAACGTAAACTTAAGAACTGTTGTGCTAAAGTTAAAAAATTCACCTTTAATTCTGAAACTCTCAAAGACCCAGTTTCAGCTAAATCTTACCATGATAGGTTACTTAATCATTATAACAGTCATTGTTTGCTTACTACTGAAGTTGAGGAAGAATGGGACTGTTTCAAACAGGCTTTTTTGGAATCTAACAGTACTCTTTAAGGAAAAAAGAGGTAAAATTATTTTAGTGATAAGGCACTTGGGCTTATTTCAGAAAGAAAGAACTGTAGGAATGTCCTTAATCAATACCCTATCCTAATAGAAAGCATTACAGAGAATTTAATAAAAGTGTAAAGGATCAGTTAACTGCTTATAAAAATCTTTGGCTGGATGACTTGGCTAACGAAGCCGAGGAAGCAAGACATCAGGGGTACCAGATATCAATGTTTTGTATGGTAGAAAACGACAGGTATACAGGGATTGAAGGATAAACAAGGCAAGGTTATAGAAGATGAGGATTCTGTCATGGCTAGGTGGGCTGAGCATTTCGGTGTTTTCTAAACAATGTGATTAGTTCTACTCCCATTGTTTCTAATGATGATAGATGCATTGCTGGCTTTAATGTTGGCCCTATATCACAGTCTGAAGTTATTATGGCTATTTCTAAATGTAATCTACTTAAATTCCCAAGGATGAAATTACTACGGAAATATTTAGTGCTGGGAATGATTCAGTTGCCACATGAATGACTGAAAATTTGAGTACCTTTTATGATAAAGGCATGGTTCCTAAGGATTTTACCAGAGCTATTGTTATCCCTATTTTCAAAAATGGTGATCGCAGTTCTTGTGATAACTATAGGGGTATCAGCCTACTCTTTGTTCCAGGTAAAGTTCTTTCCCTGATTGTGCTTAATAGAATTAAGAATCTAGTTGACAGTCAATTGCGTGATGAGCAATGTGGATTCAGAAGTGGTAGGGAATATGTGGATCAGATATTTTCACTTAGGCATATTCTTGAGAAATGTTTAGAATTTCAGAAACCTTTGGTTGCTAGCTTTGTTGATTTCAAAAAGGCTTTCGACTCTGTTGATCGTCATAATTTGTGGTTGATTGTGAAATCATATGGTATACCTGAAAAGTTACTTAACATAATGAAAGCTCTCTATAATAACACTGAGTCGTGTGTGAGAGTTGGTAAGGCTTGTAGCAATTGGTTTGGCATTACTTCTGGTGTTTGACAAGGGTGCATTTTGTCTCCTTTTCTCTTCAAGTTTGGTTATTATGTTATGCAAAATTCACTGCAAGGGAAAGATTTTGACCTTAAATGGGCTGGAGATACAAAAATTTCTGATTTAGATTATGCTGATGATTTAGCCCTTTTGGCAAATGATGTTGATGAGATGAACTCTTTCATTCGAGCTGTTGCTGAGACTGAGATAGTAGAGTAGGTTTGGTTATAAACAGCGAGAAAACTAAAGTGATGAAAATTGGTCAGGCAGGCTGTGGTTCAGTTATTATGAATGGTTGCAGTCTTGAGCAGGTGTCACAGTTTAATTATCTTGAAAACTATGTAATAGATACTGGTGATGTGTGGCATGAGATTAACAGACAAATAGGGATTGCTGCCAGGACTTTTAATTTATGGTGTGTGTGGAGAAATAGGTGTATACACCTAAACACTAAAATTAGACTGTATAATAGTTTGATTCTTTCTAGGGTTAGTTATGGTAGTGAAACTTGGACGCTTTGCAAACAACAGTAAACTTGATGCTTTTGATTCTAGATGCTTCTGCAGTATGTTGGGCATTAGGTGGTTCAACTTTGTAAGTAATGATGAGGTTAGGCAGAGGAGTTGGCAACCTCCTATAAGCAGCATATTGTGCAGAGAGAGACTCCATTGGTTTGGCCATGTTGCCCATATCATAGATTATATCATAGATTATAGAATTAGAGTTACGAATAGTGTGCCGAAAGGCCTCAGAAAGAGGGGAGACCTAGGATGTGGTGGGCAGACAATGTTAAACAGGGCTTTGTTAGAATTAGTGTGCAGTGACCAGATGCAGGAGATATAGCTCAGGGCAGATATGCTTGGAGAACTGAATGGTCTGGTTGGACCTCCATGGCTGCTTGAGGATGATGCTGAAGTAACCACTTGAATTAAGATAACAAGTTTGACCAACTAAGTTTAAAAAAGCTCCTGAAAAATCAACAAAAGACTACTAATTTTAAAAACAGAAGATTTTGGAAGTAATAACAAAGTATGTACCTCTGCCCCCTCCAACCCCTTTTTACACTCTTTTCTGCCTTAATCCTTACAGTGTCCGATTTTTTTTTTCTATAAATATGCAACTCAACTTCTGAGCCTCATTATAAAACAACTAATGAATAAAATAGTTTACATATTAAAAGAAAAAGAATTTAATTCTGAACAAAAATTGCGGGTAAGCATAAAAAAACATGTTGGAAGTTCATTTGTAGTGATTTTCAAAATACGATTTATCAGTTTCTGGCACTTAAGGGTTAAAACCAATTTCAGTTATTGGTTGAGTGGTTAGCACGCTTGGCTACTGATCTAAGGGACCTGGGTTCGAGCCCTGAGTAAGGCATGGATGTTCATGTTGTTTTCTACTGAAGTCCTGTCATAATCTCAGATCTGCTATTGTGGCATATAAACTGACAGCCCCCTGTCAGACCTCTGTGGCAAGCAGCTGCTTGAGGGGGTATTTTATTTAGGATTAGTTTTATCATTTACATCTTTTATCACAGCATTCTGTGGTTCCCACTCTCCAAATCGAAACTGTAAGCCAGAGCAAGACTAGGTCTTGTTATTGTGAAACTGCCAGCAGCATCATGGGAGAGCCAGATGCCATGACCTAGTTAATTGCTGGCATGTGTGGCAGTCAAGTGGCTACAAAGTGGATTGTTTACAGCAAGCACCATTCTCATACTTTGGATAAATTCACCATGCATCGAGTTAGTATTTATACTTTTACATTTAAACCTTTGTTTTCATTTCTGTAAATTTATTTCTGTAAATTAGTTTTTCTCTAATAATCTAATCTGTAATTTCTTTCCCAATCTTTTGTCTGATCGATTATCATCGATTTTTCACAGGTATGCTATATTGTATGGAGGCTTACAACTCGTTGCTGTGGATATTTAACATCACATTAGGCTATATATTAATTTTTCTTTTATTATTTCTTCATTTTCCAGTAAACTTTGATCTTTATTGTTTCCTGAAAATGAATAAGGCCTTGGAAGGACTTCCTTTGCATGGAAATCAGTCCTGTGAGAGGGCAATTTCAGTAAGGGTTTTCATCCCTCCCCTCCCACACACACACTTCCTGTTTGGTTTTGCATTTTAATCCAAGACTAGTTGGTTTCAAAAAAAGCCTATATAATTCTTCAAGTATCCTAAATAGATATTTTGGTAAATTTTTCACAAATTTACCTCATTAGTTCCATTTCAACACTTCCATTGATATTGAAATGGTTAGCTTACATTTCACAGTGCATCACAGTACAATATGGCATTTTGTGAAGAAACTTAAGTACAAAATACATGAATAAATGCAACAAAAGCACAGTGAGAAAAGTAAGGTATAATACAATGGTTGGAAGGTTTTAGAGAATTGAATGGTAAAAATATCTGTTGCTCAGATTTTAAATGGCATGTGAAAATTGCATTTCAATATCTTCTTAGGCTTATAAAAGGTCAGGTATGATTGAGATAAATTACTGATAACTGGAGGGGTATATAATGTAGAAATAACTGACCCCCACAATAAACCAAATGATAAAAATACATATATAGGCAAAACATATTGCACATTATGAACAATGAATGCACAAACATCAATAAAAAACCTAACACAGCTTTAGCACAGGCAGTAATATAAAATGATTTAGGAGCAATGTTTCGCCACTCTTTTCCGCTAATATCCGCTAATAATTTCCACTCTGTAAATTGATTCAAATATTTAAAGGAAAAATTGTCTTGAGCCAGGTGGGATATGAACCCACGACCTCCTGATAACATGTCAGGTGCTCTGGACCACTGAGCTACCAGCTGCCGATCAAGATCTCCTCTAACTGATGTTATGAACATTCTCAACCTACTTTCCTAATATGTAGGGAGTGTTCAGGCAATCCCGCCTCAAGCGGCTTTTTAATGCCTTTTCTTAGATGGAATGCATGTCTTAAGAGTATGCAATCTACAAATAATTATTATTAAACTCAACTATTTAAGTACCTACTAATAATTTGCCCTCTGTAAATTGATTCAAATATTTAGAGGAAAAATTGTCTTGAGCTGGGTGGGATACAAACCCACGACCTCTTGATAACATGTCAGGTGCTCTGGACCACTGAGATTTATTTCCATAATTTATTCCACTCAGTGGTCCAGAGCACCTGACATGTTATCAGGAGGTCGTGGGTTTGTATCCCACCCAGCTCAAGACAATTTTTCCTCTAAATATTTGAATCAATTTACAGAGTGGAAATTATTAGTGGATACTTAATGAGTTGAGTTTAATAATAATTATTAGTAAATAATATATTATATAAACCATTAATAGCACCACCATCCAAATTCTAGTTACAATATGCAGAATCTATAATGATAAATTTCCATAATCCAGCTCTGCAACACAGAGATACCACCCCTGCTGGCAGCTTGTAATCTCCTGCTGCATGAGCAAACACACACCAGCTGTGCAAGCAGCTGATAACGTCATTAGGGAGACACACGTATAAGCATCTAACATCATATCGTAAGGAGCCTGATGAAGCCACGGGGAAAAAATGAGTGGCGAAACATTGCTATAGGAGAGGTGTTGGATAACGTTTTTAACTTTTTAGATAGGTTAAAAGTTTATAATATCTTAATATGCAGTTGGGTTTTCATCATCATCATCATCCTCAAGCAGCCATGGGCTACGGAGGTCCAACCAGACCGCGCAGTTTAATTCTCCAAGCATATCTGTCCTGAGCTACATCTGCTGCATCCGGCCACTGCACACCAATTCTAACAAGGTCCTGTTTGACATTGTCTGCCCACCGCATCCTAGGTCTCCCCCTCCTTCTGAGGCCTCTAGGCACACTGTTCAAAACCCTATTCGCCAATCTATAATTATCTATAAGGGCAACATGGCCAAACCAGCGGAGTCTCTCTCTGCACAATATGCTGCTTAAAGGAGGTTGCAGACTCCTTTGCCTAACCTCATCATTAGTTACAAAGTTAAACCACCTAATACCCAAGATACTGCGTAAACATCTAGAATCAAAAGCATCTAGTTTCTTGTTATCTTGCTTATACAGCGTCCAAGTTTCACTACCATAACTAACCCTAGAAAGAACCAAACTATTATACAGTCTAATTTTAGTCTTTAGGTGTATACGTCTATTTCTCCACAATCTCCATAGATTCTTAAAAGTCCCAGCAGCAATACCTATTCATCTGTTAATCTCATGCCGCACATCACCAGTATCAGTTACGCAGCTCCCAAGGTAATTAAACTGTGACACCTGCTCAAGACTGCAACCATTCAGATTAACTGAATCACAACCTGCCTGACCAATTTTCATCACTTTAGTTTTCTCTCTGTTTATAACCAAACCTACTGTACTACCAGTCTCATCAACAGTTCGAATGAAAGAGTTCATCTCATCAACATCATTTGCCAAAAGGGCTAAATCATCAGCATAATCTAAATCAGAAATTTTCGTATCTCAAGCCCATTTAAGGCCAAAAGCTTTCCCTTGAAGTGAATTTCGCATAACATAATCAACAACCAAATGAAAGAGAAAAGGAGACAAAATACACCCTTGTCGAACACCAGAAGTAATGCTAAACCAATTGCTACAAGACTTACCAACCCTCACACATGACTCAGTGTTATTATAGAGAGCTTTCATTATGTTAACTAACTTGTCTGGTATACCATATGATCTCACAATCAACCACAAATTATGGCGATCAACAGAGTCGAAAGCCTTTTTGAAATCAACAAAGCTAGCAACCAAAGGTTTCTGAAACTCGAAACATTTCTCAACAATCTGCCTGAGTGAAAATATCTGATCCACACATCCCCTACCACTTCTGAATCCACATTGCTCATCACGCAATTGCCGGTCAACCAGATTCTTAATTCTATTAAGCACAATCATGGAAAGAACTTTACCTGGAACGGAGAGTAGGTTGATACCCCTATAGTTATCACAAGAACTGCGATCACCTTTTTTGAAAATAGGGATAATAATAGCTCTGGTAAAATCTTTAGGAACCATGCCTTTATCATAAAAGTTATTCAAAATTTTAGTCATCCATGTGGTAACTGAAACATTCCCAGCTCTAAGCATTTCCGTAGTAATTTCATCCACCCCTGGGGATTTATGAAGTTTAAGTTTAGAAATAGCCAAACTAACTTCAGATTGTGTTATAGGGCTAACATTAAAGCCACCAATGCATCTATCATCATTGCAAACAATGGGAGTAGAACTAACCACATTGTTTAGAACATCACTGAAATGCTCAGCCCACCTAGCCATGACAGAATCCTCACCTTCTATAACCTTGCCTTGTTTATCCTTCAATCCCTGTATACCTGTTCGTTTTCTACCACACAAAACATTAACTATCTGGTACAGCTCTCTGCTGTTGTGCTGTCTAACTGCTTCCTCAGCTTTGTCAGCAAGGCCATCAAGCCAAAGATTTTTATCAGTAGCTAACTGATCCTTTACACGTTTATTAAGCTCTCTGTAATCATTTCTATTAGGACTAGTAGGGTACTGATTAAGGACATTCCTGCAGTTCCTTCTTTCTGAAATAAGCTCAAGTGCCTAATCACTTAAATAATTCTGCCTCCTCTGCTCCTTTTTCCCTAAAAGAGTACTGTTAGTTTCCAAAAAAGCCTGTTTAAAATGGCCCCATTCTTCCTCAACTTCAGTATTAAGCAAACCATGACTGTCATAATGACTAAGTAACCTATCATGGTAAGCTTTAGCTATAACTGGGTCTTTCAGAGCTTCAGTATTAAAAGTAAATTTTTTAACCCTAGCACAACACTTTTTAAGTTTAAGTTGCAAGACACTTTTAACAAGGTAATGGTCAGATCCAATTTCAGCTCCCCTATATGCCCTGGTATTTCTAACAGAACTAGCCCATTTGCTGTTAATTAAGATATAATCAATCATATTCTTATGCAGCTCATCAGGTGAAACCCGTGTGTATTTATGTATGTCGCGGTGTTTGTAATATGTGTTAGTTATTCTGAAACCATCGAGTTTACTTACCTGTAGGAGACGTTGCCCATTGCCATTGCAGCTACCAATACCAAAAGGGCCTATTACTCCTCCCCAAAGGTCAGAGACGGTACCAACTTTGGCATTGAAGTCACCAAGAACAAGAGTAATATCTCCTTTCTTGACAGAATTCAAAATATCCTGAAGTTGTCTGTAAAACTTATCCTTCTCATCCTCATCAGAATCCTCAGTGGGGCATAACAGCAAATAACATTCAAGTCTTTAATACTTGTCTGAAATTTTGCTGTAAGAAACCTTTCATTAATGCACTCATATCCTAGAAGAGCATCACTAGCATGTCTGCTGAGCAGCAGACCCACGCCTTGGTGATGCTTTCCATCCTCCCTCCCTGCAAAGAGAAATTTAAAGTTATTTTTAAGTATCTCACCTTTACCTGTCCATCTGGTCTCTTGCAAGCCTAGAATATCTAGGTTATAGCGCTGGAATTCCTGCATGAGGACATCAAGAGAATAATCTCTATGTAATGTCCTCACACTCCACGTTCCTGCAGAGAGAAAATGATTAGTAGGATTTTTAAAGAAATTAGGTTTATTGAGATTGGTAGGGCCAACAATATCAAACAGCCCCCTGATCGCAGGCATGGGGCAAAGACCTGTTCCTCCTCCCCTAAAGGCTGAAGTCACCGATGCTGGTAGGAACTTCAGGCACCACCTTTTCAAGTGGACTTTTTAAAGAACCATATGGCCTGCCTGAGACACATTACTCCAGTTTAGGCTTGACGATGCCCAACTAGCTAAGTAAGGTTCAGGTACCTGCGATGGCCTCTGATCAGGATTATCCACCAGCTGATATAAGGTATCCCATGCCTCTGTTCACTTAGAGCTGGCAACCCAGAAGCGAACAGAAAACACAGCGGCAGACTCTCCCTCAACAGAGGCCCACCAGTGCAGCAAGTCCAGGATCCATAATCAAGCTCAAATCCATAAACAAGTCCAGTCTAGTAGGTATAAATGGTCAGCACCAGGACCCTGTGAAGTTGACCACTCCTCAGCAGGGTTGAAAAAAAAGAAAAAAGTGGCCATAGATGACCAGATCAGTAGGCCATACTGAACTGGCAGCCCTCCCCTTCCGTTCCCTTCCAAAAGAGAATATCTCTTTTGAAAGGTACTAACGGCCTGCACCATGAGAAGGCGGGGTCGGACATTAGGTTCTAGACCTGGCCGGTTCTGTGCATCATCATTGGGGATTGGTACACAGCTCTCCTTCCAGTTTACACCTAGCTACCATTTACAAGCCATTTTAACAATTTTAATTCTTGGATGTGCTTAATAGTGTCAACTCGTTCAATGAGTAAAACCATCCGAGAGCATAACAGCATGAATAACGAATGACTAACAGAAGTCAGTGCATGTCTGCAAAGAAGGTTTTGAAGAATACCCACAACTTCAACGTTCTACAAATAAACCAGGACTGATAATTACAGCTAAGAAGACGTATATCATCAGTTCAACATCCAACATGCTGAAATAGCGAAAACTAGGGACAAAACAACCCCTCTGAATCAGTTGTTGGTCACAAGCTCAAAGGACAGGTAAATATTCTTTTTTTTACTCTTGACAGTCTTTACAAGGAAAAGGCATGTGTACAAGAAACTGTATGAAATATATGTACAAGAAAAAAGAATAAGTGTAGAAGCAATAAGCTGATTCCACTAGGTGGTAATTAACTAGGTGGAGCCTAGTTAATTTTAAGCTGAAATAGCTACCTTCAATGAGCTTATTTATTTTGGTGGGCTGTTTTTAAGTGTGGAGTGCCCATGATTAGCATTATGCTCCAAGTAAAAATTGTTGTCTCTGAGATTACTTTTTAGCACTTTTTTCAAATATGGAATGGGAATATCCTGTCTGAAGATATGCTCTAATTTAAACTGTTGTCTCCGATGATTATATATATTGGGGATGTTTTTTGAGTGCAGAATGAAGTTTTGTTGCTTATCAATATGCCGTAGGAAATGTTGTCTCTGATGAGGCTATACACTTTTATAAGCCATAACATTAAAAAAAAAAATACCCCCTCAAGCAGCTACTTGCCACAGAGTTAATTAGGTGGCCATAACATTATGACCACCTAATTAATAGTGTGTTGGCTACTTTTTGCTGTGCTAACTGCTTGCACCCCACCATGGCATCTGTCGTGAACCACAGGGACGAGGAGATATAGAGATGTGAAACTCTTCCCTGCCACACTTCACTTTGTAGGGAGCAATCAATTAGTCCACTTAAACAATATTTACCATTACTCAGGTGAAACCATGGTTTCACAGGTTTTTACACAAGTGCTGAGGTGTGCCTCAGACTACTGTGCTAAGCGCCACGAGGAAAGATGAAACAAACTAATGCACAACAGTAGTGGACGGACAACAGTATATTTAATCACACATACATTTACATATGGAAATGTGTTCAATTCTGAGGGCCTGGGCTGCACTGATGATTAGAATGAAATGGATTTTCATATGTTCTTGTAGATTTCCTCCATTCAGTTTTATTCCAAATGCCGCTTTCCTACTGCAAGCACTCATATGATGAGGTGGAAATCTGTACTTTACAGAAATCTCTTTACTGACCTTAAAACTTGGCAAGAGGATACTTGATCCTTGCCTAAATCACCTGGTTTATACAGAACCTACCTTGGTTCACATAAAACCAAACCCTGGTTCACTCAGAACCATATCCTGGTCTTTTATGGTTCTTGAGAAAGAGCTACTTCCCTTTTGATATGCTTCAAATGACCTTCCAGTTTGTCAGCAATGCACAGTCTGCATTTTATTGTTTACATGCTCCTCTCCATCACCCACACTAAAGCCTCCAGCTAGTGATAGCAGAGTAATAAAATAACTTTTGCTTCATGAACACATGGAGCACAGCTAGCTCAACTCAGATGACAACTAATGTGCAGGGCCATCGCCAGATTAGATCGTGCCCTGAGGCAAACAATTAAATATAACCCCTGATGGATTATAAGAGAAAAATATAAGAAAATCTCCAATTGCTATTTTGTTTTTATTACAAGAGAAACATTAATGCAAAACAAATCCTAGAACTCGGAAACGAGAATTGCGATCAGTCCAAATGAAAAATGAATCTCCAAAATGATAAATATAACATAGATGATAATCACAGTATTACCTGATGTTCTTTGGCATTGATAAATCAATAAATATTGGGTTGTTGAAAATGAAATGGCCGTTGAATGACATCAGGTTTCTACTGGTTGCGGAGAAAGCAAGCGCTGAGGTTTAGCAATTTTTTTTATGTCATGTGGCAACATCACAGGTGGGTGATGCAATCGTAGTATTTGTTTCGTTCAACGAGCATTAAACATTGAATACTACCGACATCAAGTCAATCATGGAACCCAGTCAATTAAGGTTGCTATACCCTTACGAGTTCAAATTGGGAAATTCTGCAGCGGCTGCAGTAAAAAACATCAATAAAGCATTCGGTGGAGGAAAAACTAATGAGAGATCCACTCGCCATTGATTTGCAAAATTTCGCTCAGGAGATTTGAGACTACAAAACAAACCCAGTGGCCATCGTCCTTCCTCCATTGATTTGAATGAATTAAAGGATTTAATCGAATCAGATCCACAAAAACCTGTACGAGACCGCTCAGACACTAAATGTACACTTTTCAACTGCTTCATGGCATTTGGCAATAATAGGAAAAGTAAGGAAGCTCGACAAGTGGGTGCCTCATGAACTCACTGATGAAAACAAAGCACTGCGTTTAGAAGTGTGCTCATCTCTCTTAAGAAGTAAAGAAAAAAGGTTTCTGCAATGAATTGTGACTGTGGATGAGAAGTGGATATTCTACGACAATTGTACATGTTCGTCGCAGTAGTTGGGAGTGAAAAGATGCTCTAGGAAGGACTCCAAAGGCACCTTTGCATCCAAAGATGTTGTTTACTGTATGGTGGTCTTCTACTGGTGTTATTCACTACTCATTCCTTCCACGAGGTGAAACGATAAATTCAGCTTGATATTGTAGAGATATGCAGCAAATGCATGACAAATTGTGCCTTAAGTAACCAGCACTTGTGAATAGATACGGAGTCCTATTGCCTCAGGATAATGCCCGACCACATACGGCAGTATCAACCATACAGCAAACCAACAATTTGGAATACGAAATTGTGCCTCATCCTCCATTCCTGACATTTACCCAACAGATTACCATTTTTTCTGGCACTTAAGCCATTTTTTGTCCAAGAAATGCTTTGCCAATGACGCATCAATTGATCAGGCAGTCGAGGACTTCATCACTTCCAGAGAGACTGATTTTTACAAACGTGGTATAAATGACCTTGCCACACGTTGGCAACAATGTATTGATGCTGCTGGAAATTACTTTGATTAAACAGGTATTCTTCTTTTTATACTCTTCTTTTTCAATCGTCCTTAAAATCGGCCATTTCATTTGCAACAACCCAATATTTAGAGGAAAAATTTTTTGCCAACATCAGCAAAAAAAATTTTCCACTAAATAATTATTGATAAATATAATGTAAATTAAGCAAAACTGGTTAAGGAAAAGTAAAAGTGAATGGGTGGACCATCACAGGTGCCGTGAGGCAGGCTGCCTCTATGCTACATCCTGTCTACAGTACTGCTAATGTGTCATATTCCCATTTCAAACACTTCAGAAAATACACTTAAAAAAGATATATACAATAACAATAAAAATACATACATAAATTAGAGGAACATGACATCCCACCCTTAAACATGCATCCCTCCCCAAAATAAAGGTTTTGTCAGTCTTCAACAAGACTGCAAACACTATGCTTTTGTCACTCTAATGTTAATTGCATTCAGCTTGTCTGGTGAACAATGTCCTCACCCAAAGACTACTGTTAATTTACTTATAGTGAACACCAAATGTCACTGTCACTCAGAAGTAAATAACTGCAGTTCTTTGAGTGTCCACAGACTCCATGACCTTTATTGTTCAAATAGAGCATCTCCCCCCACAAATGGGTTGAGTGAAAAAAAATGCTTAAGCATGATTGACCTACTCATTTACATCTAAATCATTAGCAACAATTGTAAAAATTGCCTCTCCTGAGGTGCAAAGTCCACCACATCTCAGTGAAAGATTTATAGGTCTTATTGTGGAAGATTTTAGTGCCTGATGCATGGTTTAATGGTTAGAGCACTTTGGCATGTATATAGAGAGTTGTGGGTTCGATTCCCACCGCATCAGCGGTAATTTTTTCAGATGTTTTTAACAATTGTTGAAGTCTATTTTTACAGGTAATCTGTGAATTTACTATGGATGGATTCCATCCCTTCTCACATTTATAACCTTGAGTTGCCATCTTTACCCCTTTCATTGCAATCCCTAACCTACTCACCAACACCCCAGGAGTTTTCTTAATGACATAATGCTTTTGGATAGAGCCAAACCCAAACTGTTAGAGACACTCCAAGTCAGTCTTGCGCATTTGACCTTAGGTTGATGTCTTGTACCAATGACGACTCCAGAATCCTCCCTTCCAGTTTTATTAGCATCTGTCAATCTGATACTTGCAGAATAAGTAGATGCTAATTTCTTGTGCTTTATCTTTCACTTTGCAATTCTTCCTTCTTCTCTGGAATTTAAAAGTTCTATTCTTTTTAAATTTCATTAGTGCCTGTTTTCCTAAGGATTTGTTTCTTTTGCCTTCTGATACTTTCTTAATAAATCTTCTATTTGTCCTATCACTACTTTTTACTAAGCTTCTGTGATTTAATAAAACATTATTTTTAAATGAGATACTATCCTTTACTATAGAAATAAAATTTGCCTTGTCCTTGTTCTTGCCAACACTGAAATTACAACTAACATTAATACATCCTTTGATAGCTAATGACCACTTACTTAGGTCTACTTCTGTACTCTCTTGTACCTTTAATAATTTTTTTCTCCAATCACTGTCTGCATACATGTTCTGCTACATCAGCACCTTGGCTAGATATCTCTCTAAACTCTAGCATTATTTCAGTCATTTAGATAAAATAGCCTCTCTTTTCTTTTCATACCTTCAACAGCATTAAACTGAACTTTTAACACTTTCTATCTATCATTAATTATAGAATCTACTTCCTTAAGATCATTTCTGTCTAAAAATCTCTCATCTATTTCCATTAACATTTTCTCCTTATCACTACTATTTACACAATCTTCAATGTTAATGTCATCCTTGTATTTACGACTTAATTCTTTGATATTTACATTTCCGATTTTAAGTGAATTTTCAGTTAAACTCTTATTTTTCAGTGCCGGTCTAATTTCCTCTGAGTTATCTTTAATATCTGTGCACTATTTGCTATATCAATCAATTATTTGATCATTATCTGTCATTCCTTCATTAATTTCTCCTGAGTTCACACCTCCGACATTAGTCTTTATTCTGATATTAGTTTCCTTGTCTATCTGACAGTTATTTTTATCATATTTAGACACTTTATCTAACTTCCATTTATTCCTACTTCCAGAACTACATTTTCCTTCTACTTAAATATTACACTCTACATCAGGGTTGCTTACTTTACCTACTTGACAATTATCCTTTACCTCAGAAGCAGTCACCTTAACAAATTGCATTCTTTCTTTAATCTCAGAGTGACACAAATTTCTTTCTGATAAGTATCGAAATCTTCAGATTTACTTAAATCTTCTATTACATAGTCACAGTTGCAAAATTATTCTTACCCTTTACAAACATAATCTCCTGATTTTTAGTTATTTCTACTTTATTATGATTACTGCTTTCACAACAGATATCATCTTCATTATACATAACTGTACTTTCTCCTATATTAATTGTACTCTCCTCACAATTTTATCATACTTGTTATAATTACTGTACAATAATCAACAACTTTATTAGGTAAATATTATTTAAATCTATATTATTCTCATCCTCCTCATATTTAATTTTATCATCACTATCTACACTATTATTTACTTTGCTCTCATGTAAATTATTAGACTCTTATCTATCTCTGATCTTCACTCTTACTATCATTCTCTTTCTTATTAAGTTCCTTACACAAGGTTTCATTCTTATTACCTAAGGGAATATTTTCTTCATTAAAGAATTTAAACATAACCTATTCTTAACGTTTTCAGTCAACATCTCATTTTTATCATTACCCATGCAATATGTCATATCACATTTCTCTTACTATCACACTGCAATTTATTATCTCTTACATAATTTATATTGCTTTTCTGTACTTGATCAGAGTACTTATCTAGAGGTGATTCTCCTTGTTAGTTCTCAGCCAACTTCTCTAGGGCGGCAATACAATTCAGAGTAATTAGCACGTCAACATTCAAATCTTCTACTATCATACACAAAATTTCACAATTCCCTCTATATTCCCCTGCCCAATTTCCATCAGTAGCTAACTTAATAGGAACCTTGATTAAAGGAGCCTCCATGTGGTCTCTGAATGCAGGAACCAACTCAAAATTTCTCACAGGTCTCCTATATTTTTCACAGACCAAAGAACATTTGATCATAGAAACTTGTTCCTAAATTTACAATAGCATCAAATTTCTTATCCCCACATACAACATAAACAATCATCAAAGATTCCACATCTTGACAAGGGTGCCTCCACTTCCAGTTATGTACACTGAAACCTTTTGTTTAATATCCGATTCCAGAGTCAATAACTGGGAGGTAACTTTCCCAACAATTGCACTGCCACTTGCCTCTGCAAGAACAGACAGCTGAGTTTACATTAGAAGCACATGCCACTTTTGCATTCTTATTGCATTCCCCTTGCAAAATGACCTTTTTGGTTACAAATAAAGAATGTTCTGGAAGAATAACTCTCATTCTGTTTTCTTTTAAAATCACTAGTTTTGTTTTCCACCAATTTGTTGTGTGGGTCAGAATTTTGTCTTAAATTTCTTTGATTAAAATTAAATTTCATAGCTGAATGGCCAAATCCGTTTTCTCTATTTCCTGACTTAAATTTCTCTCAATAATTAATCCTGCACATCTCACAAAAAATTCTCTGCAATTTCATGGCAAATTTTTCAAGACCCATTCTCCTGCAACATAATGTGATTTATTTTTTGTATATGGTGGCAATAAATATTTAATCTTGTCAGCTAACATTAAATCTTTCAATTTCTGGAAATTATTTACTTCCCAACTCTTCAATAATAATTAAAATGGTTTCCACGCGAGATGAAAATTGAGTCCAGGTTTCGGTAGAGAACTTAAACATAGTATTGAATTTCCTTTTGTACTCCAACTAGCTGTCTTTTAATACAGCAGATTTAATTTTCTCATAATCCTGAATTTCCTCCTTACTCAATAGAGTAATAATGCTTTGTGCTCTCTTCTTTAGTAGTGGGTGTATTACATTCCTTGCAAGTCATCCATTATGTCATATTGTTTAAATAGTTTCTCTATTGTCTCAAAATAAGCTGGTAATTCTTCTGCTTAAATAATTAAGGGATAATTATTAGGGTTTAGCATCTTCTGAAGCCTTTTCAATTTTAGATCTCCCAAATTCCCTGAACTTTGACTTCCTCAGCTACTACCATTTGCCCTTTCTATACCTAATCTTCCTTCTTTTATATCTAATCATCTAAGATTTATTTCCCTATCTCTTTCTTCTTTCTCTCTTCTATATTCCATTTCCAATATTCCCTATCTCTTTCCTCCTTCTCTGTTCATCATTTCATATTCCATCTCTGAGACTGATTTCAACCAGATTCAAACTACTTCCACTAGCACCCTATTCTACCCCAACATCACTATCAATCCTACCAATTTCACTAACTTTCCCACTTTCCCCAGCCTCAATGTGTCTGGTTAAATCAATGCTCCCAACTGCTCAGTTCCACCCTTGGTTTTGTCACTACTCCTAAGCATCATTGAGAACTCAAAACTCGTGCAAAAATGAAAAAAAAAAGACAGAAAACCACAGATTTTATTCCCATGAAGATTGGCTTCTGTTCAGTGGCGAAGGGTGACATTTTGAGTAGTGGAAGCAATTAACAAAAGCACAACTGCAACTAAATCTAACATGGTTCCACTACTCTCTGCTTCCTAATCATTGAACCAGAATATTGTTCCACTATTCTGTTTCCGAATTACTGAAATGGAACACCATTCTGCTACTAGATCACTGAGAAGAAATGGCGTTCTGGTAACTTGATGTTTCCAAATCGTTGAGTGAAAGTAGTTCTATACACTTTAAATCGAATGTTAGTAGTATATATACAGTCTAGTAACAAAGTAGGGGTGTGGGTTGAGAGTGCAATCTCCCCATCATTGAGGAAAGTTATTTCTAACAAACTGTTAATCGTCATTCCAATGGCTGGGTTGGTTGGTTGTTTTATCTCTGAGTGGCACTTTTTTGCACACAATGGGCTAAATAGCCAGGTCACAAAGTCTCAGAGAAGGTTGGGAGAGGGGACCCACTGGAACGGCTGTTGGGAGATAGATGGTAGCCTCCCGTCAAGGCTATCCAGCATGTTCTTTAACATGCACAGGGTATGGCTCTCCCACACACGAGGCCACAGCTTAATGCCCCATCCGATGGGCAGCAGACTAAAAGCCCATTGGTGGTGGAAATAAATCTCAACACTGACCCAGGTGGGACTCGAACCTGGAGTGCTACCGACTGAGCCCCAAATGGCTGGGTAGCTAGCATGCTTTCTGCTGAGGTCTCACCTTTCTCATCAAACCTTCTCTGTGACATGTACTGACAGGCTCCTGTCAGATTTCTGGGAGCAAGTAGCTGTTTGAGGGGGAATTAGTTTTGTTCATTAACTAATATTAATAAAAATGTTAAAAATTTTGAAGAACCCCATACTTCCAAAAAGTAGGACTGACAGAGAATTAATTTTTCATTTAATTTAGGCTAAATTTAATGAGATTTTTTTCATTTAATTTAACCTAAATTAAATCTCATAAATTTAGTATATTGAACTACTGCGGAAAAGCACTATTATGTCGATAATGTTGAATAAACTTGTATTATGTAAATAGTAAAAAATCCAAAGCAATTTTTGTATGATTGAAAAACTGGCAATATTCATTAAATTATATGTATTTAATGTTTTATAATTTTCACCCATTTGCTTTTTTCGAAGCCGAGTGGTTAGCGTGCTTGGCTATTCTTGAAAGGGACTTGGATTCAAGGCCCAGTTAAGGCACGGATGTTTTTGTTTGTTTTTCTGATGAGGTCCCACCATCTGTCTGTCCTCTGTGACAAGCAATTGCTTGAGGGGAGTATTATTTTTATTTTTTTAGACAGGGCCGAATTTATACCTCATGCGTCTCTAGGCATACGAAGTGGTAGTCCACCATTATCAACAATACTTCTTTAAATTTCGCATAAAAATGTTTCATTCTTTCACAACCACAAAGAATGGAAATAATGTATTGAAATAAATGAATGCAGAAATTGTAATGATAATAGAGTTTTGTTAATAGTGAAATTAATGCAATAAATTAATATTATAGATAACACAGAACTTGTATTCCATATGGAGCAATATTTACATAATCAAATTATCAATTTCAATTTCAAAAAATATTTCCTCACTTTTAGCACTCTAAGAATTGATTAAATTACACTTAATTATCAAAAATATATTAATTTTTCATATTGTGCAAAAACTGTATTCGATTCTCCCTAACTTTGAATTAAGCTTTCGTTGCAAAATGTTACAAGAAATGAAATATCTAAAAGAAAATCTACTTGTAAGAATTTACCTTAAAATTATAACAAATCGTTTACTGAAATAAATGTAATTTTAAAAGTTTGGGTGAAGTTTTTCACTTTGCATCAATTTTGAAACAGTGCTTAGCAGCAATATCTGCTGTCAAAGTTATAACGGTAGTATTGGCTGTCAAATTTTCAGCTTCAACAACTCTTTTAAATAATAAATTAATATTTTCTAAAATTTAAATTTGTTAATTTGTTCACAATTCATTTTCTGCAACATTTTTGTGTAAAAAAAGCTTATTTTCAAAGTTAGGGAGCTTTGAATATGGTTTTGTTTTCACATAACATAGATGTATCCCAATACGTTTGGTAATAGAGTGTATAGCCTCACAATCCAAATTCTTTTAAGAATTTTCCATTATCAGGAGATAAAGGGTACTTTGAAAAGAGTACTTGCACTCCATGGATAGTGAAAATTGAAAAGACAATTTTATTGTTACTTAAATAAACAAATTGGTATGGTGCCCCTATGCTAGAGTCTAACATGTCTAATGGGAACTCTGGGCCTGGCTGCGGTCAGCTACTTTAGTAGCCTTGACATAAACTAGATTGAAGATTAATATATTATGCATACTTGTTCCCTTTTGCTTTCTGTGGCCGAGTAGTTAGCGCGCTTGGCTACTACTGATCAACAGGACCTGGGTTCATGCCCCAGGCATGGATGTTTGTGTTGTATTTCTGCTGAGGTCCCACCATCCTCACAGACCTTCTATTTTGGCATATTAAACTAACATGCTCCTGTTAGACCTTTGTGGCAAGCAGCTGCTTGAGGTTTTTTTGTTTCCTATGTTCATGAGATGAGAGAGCACAATACTTTATCATTGCAATGGACAAGGCCTCTATCCTCCACTAAGTTTTTTTCTTCATTATTTTTTTCATATTTGAATCATATTAAGTTGAATGGCTGTTGAAAATTCTGACAATTTACTCTAAACAATCATTTCGGAACATCCCAGAATTTTTCATATGAACTTTTTTAAAAATATTCTCCATTTCAATATTTCTGTTCTTTATTTATCAGTTTGCATTTAGAATTTGCTTCAACGCTTAAATTAATTTCGAGTTCGAATCTGCATTCTATTACAGGTAAAGAGTTTAATTTTTAAGACAATACAATTCTGTTTCATATGCACAATTCTGCTTTATAGATTTGTTAAGGGCTCTACAAATGTCAGTTTTGCCTTCATAGACCTGAAGGCAAAACTGACATTTATAGAGGAAAGCTTCAGGAACTGAACTCATGAAGCTCATGGAAAGCTTCAGGACTGAACAGTTTGGCATGCAAGTCAACTTGTGTCTTCTATGTGAATGGTTCTAGGTATGGCAAGCTTTGATGCATTGTTGTGTTTCACTGCCAATTAGGGAGAGTAAAATTATATAGTTTACTAATGATTTTATGTTATAATTAATAACATTAGGTATTTCCACATGAGATGTAAATTCGGCCCTGTCTAAAAAGATTTTCCCCCACCCCCCTCTAACAGCTGCTTACCACAGAAGTCAGACAGGACTTCTGTGGTAAGTGACCTCAGCAGAAAAGTAATTCATGCTTTACCTGGGGCTCGAATCCAGGTCCCTTTGAACAATAGCCAAGCATGCTAACCACTTGACTACAGGGTAAGAAATATATTCTGCAGCTTTTGCAAATTTTTGAAATTTACAAAAACAGAACTATAATTTCAAAAACTATGAAAAGCAAATGGGTGAAAATTGTAAAACTTTAAATACATATAATTTTATGAATATTGCTGGTTTCTTCATTCACACAAAAACTTATTTGGCTTTTTTGTTATTGCCATAGTTTGTGCTATAGACGAAAATAAGAAATCGAAAAATGAAAATTACGGCAAGCCTAGTTATACGTTACATATCAAACACCAAATGTACCTTATAAATTAACATGTAATTCTCAACTTATGAGAAACGAAAGTTTTATACATTAAAATCTCTCAGATATTTACAGCGTGCAGGTAAACAGTTAATCAATAAAATGTTTATTATAACACAAGATATAAACTTCATTATAAAATAACTTCCTGTAAAACTTACAAATGGGAGATTAGTTTCTCAACTTGCACTCTGACATGCATTACTTGAAATCTTATTCCCTGAATGTATGGATTCTAGTCCCTTTTTATACTTTGTAATGCCATCTGCATAACTATTAAGAACACAAAATATTCAATAATAAATTGTCATAAGAAAAGTCCTGTAGACAAGGAATAAATTGAAGAGTTGATCAGTTCCTTGGTGGTCTAGTGGTTAAGATGCCCGGCATGCTTCTGGGAGACCTGGGTTCAAATTCCAGTCAGGATAACCAATTTTTTCCAACACTTTTTTTCAAGAACACAAAATACTTCAGCGATATCGAATGCTTTCAAAGAGAATGAAGTTTGCAGTTTTGCACCTTGAATACTCACTAATAACATAATTTCAATTAACGGATGAATAAGAATGGAAAATTGAAATATTTTTATCTCCAAACCATAAAAAAGTTTTATTTCTTAAAACAAAATGAAGCTAAATGCCTGCATATGAATAGATGAAAAAGGGGAAATAATAACTTTTTTGTAAAAGTAGCTATAGCAAATACCCATATTTTATAAGACACTGAGTGTCCCTCATTATTAGCATTTCTCAGCTCAAACAGTGAAAGTTTGCCCATCAGCGCTAGTGATATTACAATTTAATTAACGAAGCAGTAAAGAATCACAGGAATATTTAACAAATTTTGAGGATCCCTGAACTTTTCAGAAAATTGTCTGATCGGTCCCAAATTCTCTGTATAGGGTTTCCTTGGGTAATACTGTATTCGAAAATCAAATCTCTATCTGTAATAGAACTGAGAGAGAATTTTAGAGTGCATTTTTCTTTACCATTCTCCTGTCTAAAGCTGTAATAGAAAACCCGAGTTCAATTTTGAGACTGCTGAATGACATATGCATTTCCATCCCCTCAAAATGTTGGCGGGCTATCTGCTAATTAGATAAATAAAATAAAAACTTTTTAAATGAATAAATAACCATTATAAATTTCTGTTTTTACTTCACTTTCACTGTCATGTATATTAGAGGACAAACTCATAGGAACATTCTGATCAATGAGAAACATTAAATTATCATATTACCATAATTTAGGTATGTAAACATTATCTGTACCAGTATCAAACACCCTAGATTTCACAATTTTCTTCTGCTCTTTCCGGAAAGAACCTCGCTGCTTATTTTTAAAAAAAACAATAAATAATAACTAAATTAGATCACATTAATTCATATTTATATAACTTTCCAATTTCAAATTCTTTGAATTTTCACATATTTCTCTTATATTTTCAAAAAATTTTAATGCATCTAATTACACGTATATGAATGTAGTGTATGTAATACAGTAGGTACCTGCTTAACGTCATTAATTTGTTCTTTAAAACATAAAGTTAAGCGAAAAACATTAAACTTATCGGTTTGAGTGAAATGTATCACATAGTCACTGGAAGGAGAGCTATGCCGCAATCCCCTGTGATGATGCATAGAACCGGCCAGGCCTAGCACCTAATGTCCGACCACGCCTTCTCGTGGTGCGGACCGTTAGTAACTTTCAAAAGAGATACTCTCTTGTGGAAGTGAACGGAAGGGGAGGGCTGCCAGATTAGTGTGGCCTACTGATCTGGACAACTATGGCTACTTTTCTTTTTTTTCTACCCTGCTGAGGAGTGGTCAACCACACAGGGTCCTGGTGCTGACCATATAAACCTACTGGACAGATATATGGCTCTGAGCTTGATTATGGATCCTGATTTTGCTGCACTGGTGGGCTTCTGTGGAGGGAAAATCTTCTGCTGTGTTTTCTGTTTGTGGGTTGACAGCCCCAAGTGAATAGATTCACAGGATATGTTTATCAGCTGGTGGATAATCCTGAGCAGAAGTCATCGCAGGCACCTGAACTCTTTGCTTCTATTGGCATCGTCAAATTCTACGTTGGAGCAAATCTTCCAGTGTAGATGGCTTCAGCATTTAGTAGTGGGGGAACGGGTCTTTGCCCCATGTCTGCGATTAGGGGGCTGTTTGATATTGTCGGCATTCCCTCTCTCAATAAACATAGTTTCTTTAAACATCCCACTAACCATTTTCTCTCCATAGGTAGTTGGAATGTGAGGACTCTGCACAGAGCTTTTTCTCTTGATGTTCTCACACAAGAATTCCACCATTATAATTTAGATATTCTTGGCTTGCAAGACCCCAGATGGACAGATAAAGGTCAGATTCTTAAAAATAATCTTAAATTTCTCTTTTCAGGGAGGGACGACAATAAGCATCACCAAGGCATGGGTCTGCTTCTCAGCAGACATGCTAGCGATGCTCTTCTAGGATATGAGTGCATTAATAAAAGTTTTCTTACAGCAAAATTTCAGACAAGCGTTAAAGACTTGAATGTTATCTGCTGTTATGCCCCCACTGAGGATGCCGATGAGGATGAGAAGGATAGGTTTTATGGACAACTTCAGGATATTTTGAATTCTGTCAAGAAAGGAGATATTACCCTTGTTCTTGGTGACTTCAATGCCAAAGTTGGTACTGACTCTGACCTTTGGGGAGGAGTAATAGGCCCTTTTGGTATTGGTAGCTGCAATGTCAATGGGCAACGTCTCCTACAGGTAAGTAAACTCAATGGATTCAGAATAACTAATACTTATTACAAACACCGCGACATACATAAGTACACATGGGTTTCACCTGATGGGATGCATAAGAATATGATTGATTACATATTAATTAACAGCAAATGGGCTAGTTCTGTTAGGAATACCAGGGCATATAGGGGAGCTGAAATTGGATCTGACCATTACCTTGTTAAAAGTGTCTTGCAACTTAAACTTAAAAAGTGTTGTGCTAGGGTTAAAAAATTTACTTTTAATACTGAAGCTCTGAAAGATCCAGTTATAGCCAAAGCTTACCATGATAGGTTACTTAGTCATTATGACAGTCATGGTTTGCTTACTACTGAAGTTGAGGAAGAATGGGATCATTTTAAACAGGCTTTTTTGGACACTAACAGTACTTTTTAGGAAAAAAGGAGCAGAAGAGGCAGAATTTTCTGAGTGATAAGGCACTTGAGCTTATTTCGGAAAGAACTGCAGGAATGTCTTTAATCAATACCCTACTAGTCCTAATAGAAAGCATTACAGAGAACTTAATAAACGTGTAAAAGATCAGTTAGCTGCTGATAAGAATCTTTGGCTTGATGGTTTGGCTGACAAAGCCGAGGAAGCAGTTAGACAGCACAACAGCAGAGAGCTGTACCAGATAGTTAATGTTTTGTGTGGTAGAAAACGGACAGGCATACAAGGATTGAAGGATAAACAAGGTAAGGTTATAGAAGGGGAGGATTCTGTCATGGCTAGGTGGGCTGAGCATTTCAGTGATGTTCTAAACAATGTAGTTAGTTCTACTCCCATTGTTTGCAATGATGATAGATGCATTGGTGGCTTTAATGTTGGCCCTATAACACAATCTGAAGTTATTTTGGCTGTTTCTAAACTTAAACTTCATAAATCCCCAGGGGTAGATGAAATTACTACGGAAATGCTTAGAGCTGGGAATGTTTCGGTTACCACTTGGATGACTGAAATTCTGAATATCTTTTATGATAAAGGCATGGTTCCTAAGGATTTTACCAGAGCTATTGTTATCCCTATTTTCAAAAAAGGTGATCGCAGTTCTTGTGAAAACTATAGGGGTATCAGTCTACTCTCTGTTCCAGGTAAAGTTCTTTCCATGATTGTGCTTAATAGAATTAAGAATCTGGTTGACAGGCAATTGCGTGATGAGCAATGTGGATTCAGAAGTGGTAGGGGATGTGTAGATCAGATATTTTCACTTAGGCAGATTCTTGAGAAATGTTTAGAGTTTCAGAAACCTTTGGTTGCTAGCTTTGTTGATTTCAAAAAGGCTTTCGACTCTGTTGATCGTCATAATTTGTGGTTGATTGTGAGATCATATGGTATACCAGACAAGTTAGTTAACATTATGAAAGCTCTCTATATTAACACTGAGTCGTGTGTGAGAGTTGGTAAGGCTTGTAGCAATTGGTTTAGCATTACTTCTGGTGTTCAAAAAGGGTGAATTTTGTCTCCTTTTCTCTTTAGCTTGGTTATTGATTATGTTACATGAAATTCACTTGAAGGGAAAGATTTTGGCCTTAAATGGGCTGGAGATACGAAAATTTCTGATTTAGATTATGCTGATGATTTAGACCTTTTGTCAAATGATGTTGATGAAATGAACCCTTTCATTCGAGCTGTTGATGAAACTGGTAGTAGAGTAGATTTGGTGAGAAACAGAGAGAATGTGATGAAAATTGGTCAGATAGGTTGTGGTTCAGTTAATCTGAATGGCTGCACCCTTTAGTAAGTATCTCAGTTTAATTTTCTTGGCAGCTATGTAACAGATAATGGTGATGTTGCAGTATGAGATAAACAGAAGAATAGGGATTGCAACTAGGACTTTTAAGAATCTATGGAGAGTGTGGAGAAATAGGCATATACACCTAAAGACTAAAATTAGACTGTATAATAGTTTGGTTCTTTCTAGGGTTAGTTATGGTAGTGAAACTTGGACACTTTGTAAACAAGATAACAGGAAACTAGATGCTTTTGATTCCAGATGCTTATGCAGTATCTTGGGCATTAGGTGGTTTAACTTTGTAACTAATGATGAGGTTAGGCAAAGGAGTTTGCAACCTCCTTTAAGCAGCATATTGTGCAGAGAGAGACTCTGTTGGTTTGGCCATGTTGCCCGTATGAATAATTATAGATTGATGAACAGTGTGCCTAAAGGCCTCAGACAGAAGGGGAGACCTAGGATGCAGTGGGCAGACAATGTCAAACAGGACCTTGTTAGAATTGGTGTGCAGTGGCCAGATGCAGTAGATGTAGCTCAGGATAGACTTGCTTGGAGAACTAAATTGCACGGTCTGGTTGGACCTCCGTAGCCCATGGCTGCTTGAGGATGATGATGATGATATTTTTCACAGTATACTGACAAAATGTAGCCTCGACGAATTGTAGTATTAGTATACTCATAGATTACATTAATCACAAAATATTTTAATTATTTTGTATATTTTCTATTATACCTATATTAATAATAACATTTTCTTTAGTTATTACAGTAATGAGAACAGTAACACATAGTTAAGAAGTTGTAAGCCAGTTCAGCAAATGTGAATCGGAGGAATTAAGCTGACAGACATTGGAACACAATATGACACAGTTTATGTTTACGTATGTTCAATGGTAGAGCAATACTAACAATACATACAAAATTCATAAAATTTGGAATGAGAAAGCCAGACACAGGACAATAAAGGAGAATTCCACCTCTTTTATTTAAAAAAATAACTGAAATAATTACACTTATCTTTGACAACTCACTGTGTGTCGACGACATTGCTGGTGACAGTCACAACAACTCTAGCGGCCTCTAGTGGAGGATGTGAAATATTATGTATGGCACAAAGCAATCGTCAAAGTGCTTCCAATGAAAGAAATTTCAATTCATTGAATTCTGTGGATTGAATATGGAAGATGTAACTGCCACTATAAGATACGGTAACCATTGCAGTAGCAAGGAAGCGAGATTCTTCACACACTCCAAACTCAACTAGACTAGCAAATTGATGCTTCTGTTAATTAAAGAGTATAATTAGCAGAAAAATAAGAAAAATATTATATAAATGTAAACTTTATGTTAGAAGAGTGATTCCAGTGTCTCGGTTGCAGGTGGGGACAGGTGAGGTCATTATTTCAATAGACTTGCAGATTATGGATCCATAGAAAGTGCATGTCAAGCAGTGTGACATGCTCCCAGTCTATTGTTGCCAGGTGTTGTACTGCTAACTTGGCAGGGGCCATCGTCATAACTGCAAAACCACAAGCACTTAAACGAGATTTATCAGTATACATTTCCAATCCTAATGAAGTTAAAGATGTACATATTACCAAGTCCAAAAATATCGTAATTAACACTTCTTCTATGACATGTGCTCAAGATATTTTAGGCATCTCAGAATTACTTTATGTTGCTGTTACAACTACTTTATTAACAGAGACACTTTCCATTCAATTTTTCTTAAGAGATATAGAGCACACTATTACAATGAAGAATTGCAAAAAGAGCTCATATTAGATAATCTGACAGTTGTAGAATTACGTCACTTTTATCATAGAGAAGGATTTCAACACATCCCAAAACAATCTGTTCTTACCACTATTTTAGGACACTATTGTCCTTCAGAAGTTCATTTATGGTGGCAGCTACAACAACCATCCATGTTCCTAGAAAGACCATGCCGCTGCACCAATTGTCAACGCTATGAGCATCCAGCTAAAACTTGTCGCAGTAAACAACATTGTAGTCGATGCGGAAATGAACATGCCTCCAACCTATGCCATGCACCCACTCCTTATTGTTGTCTATGTAAAGGACTGCATACAACCACTGACTAACACTTCCCGCTATGGATAAAAGAAAAGGGAATATATAACTACAAAACAAAAAAACACGTTTTTTATCAAGAGGCAAGGAATAAGATTATAAAAAGCAAAACATCACATGCATCTGTCATGAAAAAACAGATTACACAAGACAATTCCAACAACATTGTTAATGCATCATAGATTGAAACACTTTGGAAAACTATTACGGAGAGCATTACAAAGGCGATCTCGGATGTAGAAAAACATTTTACAGAAGTGTTTAGCACAGTTATCGCATCTGGAGTAATACCTCGGCCATCAGAAGAGAAAATCCAAACAGATATTCTTTCATCAAAACAATTGTTAATAAAAGAAATATCACCTAAAACTGGAAATTCTGATGCGTTATCAATAAATAAACCTTCTTCATGTGTTCAACCAGCAACTCTTCAAATAAATTCATCAGGAAATAAAAACAGTTTAACCCAACGAAAGAAAAGCATCTCAAAACCTCTAGAAACAGAAGTCAACCCTATGGAATATAACAATTTTCCATCAACTTCAAACAATAAAATACATAACAAAATTTCTTCCGAAGTAAAAAATTCTTTCCGAATCTCAAAATGCTCGAAAATCAAAAGCTTCAGCCACAAAAATATTTGCCACTTCTAATTAATTTTCGTTTTCGATATATTACAATGGAACTCTTGTAACATTTCTGCAAACTCTCATTTTCTCCAAATTCTTATAGCTACTGAAACTCCTTCAATCTTTTGCATTCATGAAATTTGGCTAAAGCCTTCTCTCCAATTCTGCCTTTCAGGATATACAATATTCTGCTACAATCGACAAGACAGCGACAGAGGTGGTTTACTTACTGCTGTACACAAAGACTTTCCATGTGAACTGTTAACTCCTAATGCTATTGTAACGCTCCAAAGAAATGAAATACTTTTAAAGTTTGGACCCTTTGATCCAATTATTTTCATGCTCCGGAGAGCTGAGTTGGGTGCCAGGCAATAATTAACAAATTGCCAAAAAATAAAGTTTAATTAGGGTTCAAAATACTAGCTAGCGTTAATGAGTAAGAATTCAAAAATATTAAATGATTGTCAAAATTTTATGTTAATACTAATCAAAACAAACTAACGTTCCTGAAGAGAAAAAATTTAGTAAAGATTCAAAAGGTTTAAATAACAAAATTTATTTCCAAAGAGCACTCACCAAAACTTCAATAAAGAAGATACTACATCATTTCTTACTACAAACATCTTTAACAAACTCCAAACTAAAACTAATCTCTAAACTGTGCTCTACTACTCTCTCTACTCTACTATGTTGTGTCTAACATATCACCAGGTTATAACAAAAGGCTACAGAGTCCACATGTGTCATGTTGCACGCCGGGAAAGACATTTGCATAAATTGCCGAAGAGCAAGCTATGACGCAAGAGGGGGCGTGTCCTTGTACACGGTAACAGCGTAACCATTGAGACTCAAGGCCATTTCACTGATGACGTCAGCATTCATGGATCTAACATCTTGACACTCCATAGCTGCTAGTGTTGGCGGGATTTTCCAATGTTGCGTTATCTTCAAAGTGGTACTTTATTTTTCTGTGATTAAGTTTTTACTTGTGTATCAGTTTTTGAAGAAATGCCTCATCCTTGTTCTATTCCTGGCTCTAGAGAAAACTATGAAAGTTCAAGAAATGTGCGCGTTTGCAGTTTTCCCCAGGATGAAGAGTTGTGCAGAAAATGGCTTCTAGCAATAAGAAGAGAAAAATTCACAGTAACAAAATTTAGCAAGGTATGTCAATTTTGTTTTTCGCCTTTTTATAATAGCAAGTATAAAAAATAAAAAAAAAATAAATACCCCCTCAAGCAGCTGCTTGCCACAACTGGTCTGACAGGAGCCTGTCAGTTTATATGCCAGAGTAGGTCTGAGAGGATGGTAGGACCTCAGCAGAAAAACAATACAAACAGCCATGCCTTACCCGGGGCTCGAACCCAGGTCCCATAGATCAGTAGCCAAGCGTGCTAACCACTCGGCCACAGTATATTTGTGATAAATTTTTGAGAATGCTGAAATCCTAGCATAATTGCAATATTTGGCAAGAGTATATAAAATGGTTTGAATGATAATTGTGAAGAGTATATTGTGCCATACATTCATATAACCTAACTGCTATACGTTTAGTCACAATTAGTTGTTTGTTTATCCTTTTCTATTTGCATTGTGGTTGTTTTTGCTGAAGGAGGGTATTGAATATACTAGATTTTTATATAGTTAGATATATATAGATTTTTAATATATCTAGATTTTTATACAGTTATGTGAAATATTGGTTTAAGAAATAGTAATCACAAAACAACATATATATGTATAGAGTACAGAGCATTAGTCACTCATTAATAGTTTGGAATAGTTTAGTAGGAATAGTAAGTTTGGATGACATGTAAATTTAAGATTTATTTTTATAATACCCTTCGGAAATATCAGGAATGAACTATGCATCTAGAAACCCATCTCTTTTACTTGAAAGTGTCTCAGGTTTGTGCAAATCTGATTTTCACATTTTCCTCAGAGTTTTAATGTGTTAGTTAGTTTTAATCATTTTGAAGAGAACAGGTTATATACCATTCATTACTTAATGTTTGAATGCCACAGTCGTCGAGTAAAATTTGTGCATTATGAATAAATTTCTATTTCATGAATGCTTGTGTAACATAAATTATGTAGTGATTGATCATTTCACCTACATATACATAGCATAACAGAATTGTTTATATACAGAAATCATAGAGTTGAAAAAGGCAAATTATTATTGCCCACAAAATGTTTTACTGGATCATTATAAGTCAAATGTAAAATATGTCTCAAATTAAGTTTCTGCAAGATATAGAAAATTTCTAGTATTGGTGTTTCATTAAACAGATATCATAAATACTGTAGGATTGAACTAATGCATAATACAAATTCATCATTGCCTTATATTTGTAATTCAAGATATATTTTAATGCATCCAATATTTTTTGCAATTATTCTACTCACTTGAACAATATAATTCAAGTTTGCATCTCTCGAAACAGAGAAACTTGATTTGTTGACATATTTGGACTTTTGACCATTTACAATAATTTTTACTTTTCTTGCTATTTTTTATAAAGCATATATAACTGGAATAACACAACAGTGTTGCAGATTAAGTTTAATTGATCAGTAACAATCAGACAAAAAAAACTTTAACATATAAAGCACAACACACTTAATGGTGTTCATCTTTCTCTCTAGGTTTGTGAATTACACTTCAAAGAAAGTGATTTTCAAAGATGTTCAAGTGCATCCGATGAGAAAACTGGTAAGATGGTTACTGTGCAATTGAAAGTCCCCAGACTAATTCCTGGTAGCATTCCATCAAAACTTCAGTTCCTATAGTAAAATTTTATGTCGTTAATTCTGAGCTTATGGTGAAAACATATGAAAAAGATAATGAGCAATTCAAAGTTGGAAAATATACTTTTCTTCTAAAACTTTCATATTGATGTTTTAAATGATCATTTAAATTGTTTAATAAGGGTTAAAACTCCTGAAAGTAATATTAGACATAGTATTGATTAATGTGTAATATTTTGAAAGTGCTTTGCACATCTGATGAAAGCAATAATCATTTAAAATTCATTGAGGAACAGTTGATACTATTTGGGTTAAATAAGTGTGTGGTTCACGGTATTCATCAGATATGATGATTTTTGCATCACTTTTTTTTAGCATGGCTCCTCATGCATATAATTTTGTTAGAGAAAGTGGAAACATTAGATTATCACATCCTAGTAAAATTTGTCTTCAGTTTAATGTCAATCCTGCTGTAGAGAAAGTAGATTCAAAATTTTTATCGTATGTCAGGCAAAAATATTCTTTTTTGAGTGATACAGATAAAAGTGATTTTAATGCTTGATAAAATTCATCTCAAACAGTATTTGGATTTCAAATGTGGTAACCTTGTTGGTCTGTCATTTAACACACAAAACATGGTAACCAGTGCCCATGCATTTATAACTAGTTTGCTTTCCAACTATAAAGATGTAGTTCATATATTACCAACCAAATCAATAAATGCCGATATTCTTCACAGTATTATTTTTAAAAATTATCATTCGTTTGGAAGAAATTGTTTTTTTATTATATGTGTCGTAGCTCACAATATTTCTATCAATCATAAGAGTATGTCATTATGTCTTTCTCACCCTAAAGTTCAAATTGTATATCCTCATCCATCATATAAATCAACACCTTTATTTTTTTCTTACTGACCCAGTTCATTTGTTGAAGTGTATCAGAAATAACTGGCTAAATCAAAAACATTGAAAAATGTATGTACTTTCCACATTTTGTAAATATTTGGATGTAGTATTTCATCGTTCAAAATTGCATCCTTATCAACCCTTAAAGAACTGCATAGAATTTAAACAAACTCATTGTTAAAATATGGATTTAATCTGTCGTATAAAGCTTTGAACCCAAATAACCTTGAGAGACAAAATGTTATATTAGTCTTAAATATTTTTAATGATTTTGTAGTTAATGGACTTTTAGAAATAGGAAAAAAGCACAAATTGCTACATTACCAAGATACATCAGATTTCATTAAGTTCATTTTAACATGGTGGCATATTGTAAATGTAAAATCACCTTTTAAAGGTGAACGCTTGAATAACAAACACCAAATGCCACAACGTGTTCAGAGTCAGATGAAAATGTCTTATTTCTGAATTCTTTCCTGAATAAATGTATGCGTCATTTTTCTGCTGAGGTCCTGCCATCCTCTCAGACCTTCTACTAGATGGCATATAAACTAACAGGCTCCTGTCAGACCTCTGTGGCAACAGCTGCTTGAGGGGGTATTTATTTTACTTTATTCTTGGCTAGATAAATGGGAACAGATGAGTTGCACAACTGGTATGCTAACGAAAGAAACCTATTCTGCGTTAAGACTTAGTACATATTCATTGCTTTAAATTGCTTCATATTGTACCTCTGAACTCAAAATATATTTTACCTGGTATATCAAACTGTTAAAACTGAAAATTTAGAGATGATTTCAAATTGATAATTTAGTGAGTTGTTTTGGCCTCTACAGGCAGTTAGCTGGAAGCCAATATAAGTATGTCAATTATTTGAATGTGAAACAAAATTAAGAGTGCAGTCCGTGTTGAAACTTCATACTAAGTCAAGCGGTAAAATTAAAATAACCGATTTGGAGTTTAAAGCTTATTTTAAGGAAATGAATTTTATGTTTATTAGCTTAAAATTTAACATTACAGTGCTTCCTTCAGATTTGTCTGATTGTGATAACTCTCTTCTTGTAATTGCATATATAGCAGGTTATTGTGTATTTTCAGTTTTGAAAAGTTTGAAATGTGATCATTGTAAACATTTACTATTACTTGATAGAAAAGTAGAATTGGATGTAAAATTTAATTATTTACAAAAATTTGAGAGAGGCAGTCTTTTTTGCCCAAATGATATAGTAATTAATGTTGTATTACTAAATTATATTATTATGAAAAAATTGTGTACTGAATTTGAAGAATTTATGGAAATGGAAAATCAAAGAAATGTTACTTTAATCACAACCAGTCTTTTACATGATGCAGAATTACTTGATTATCATTCAAGTTGTGAATTTGGCCACTGTATTGGAAAAACTCTAGAAATATATTTTTTAAAAAATGATTGTTTGTTAGAGAATTTGGGAAATACGAAAAAATGTCTTAGTGCCAAAAATAAAAGTTGTCTACCCTCAATAAATAGTATCCACAGAGTTGGACTCCACTGTTGGCTTTGAAATGAATAGTTTTGTTGGCATGTGGGATTTGAACCATATCTCTCCAGGTATAGGCCACAGTGTTCTAAGACCACTAAACTAATAAGTTCTATTAGTGGAAAAAAGACAAAGTCTGTTAGTTTAGTGGTCTTACACCACTGGCTTATATCTGAAAAGATGTATACCTAAATGATTTAATCTTTCTTTACCAGGCTGCATAGAATTTTATTTTTAACAATTGAAGATTGATTAGAGACTATTTTCTTTACATTTGGGAGGTTAGTTGAGTGATATATTATCAAATCTTAAGTCATAGATTTACAGGTAGCTTTGTAAACCAAAATTTGTATGTGCTTGCAGTAAATTGTAGTTCGTAAAGTTTAGATGCACTTTTCCTGCTAGTTTTTGAATATGTATTCCATCGAAAGGTTGTATCCATGTCCTATAATTCAGTCTAATCACTAAGAAAAAGTATTTCAATTAAATCATAACTGCAATTGTTACAGTTAAAGCTATTAGAGTATATCATTAATTTGTAGTTCACATTTGTCAATAAAATTGTTCTGAAGAATTTTTGTGTTTTTTCTTCCTTTTAATATAACACACTAGTTTTCCATAACAAAATATATGTCATGATTATATTATCAATGGTATAAAAAACTGGATCAATTATTGACAGCATTTATCAGGAAAAATATGTGAAGGAAATGATTTTATTTTTGTTAATATATAACCAAGTAGTTATTTGCATTTTACCATATTTTTAAACATATTGTGTCATTGTAATTATATGTAGAACCAATTATGACGCTCCTGGTAATTTATATATCATTATACATGTTCAGAGAACGTTAAACAACGATTACTCTGCATTTTCAGTCATCAAATTAGCACAATTACAAATTAAGATCTATTTTAGTTTCAACGTCTTCCTTATTTTAAAGTTTGCCATGGAAATATTACATTAATGTACATATATACAATATAATCATACTATGTCAATCAGTTTTTGAGCACAGTATCAAACAAATGTGCCCACCGACCTTATAAAAAAGTTGCTCGATTTGCTACTACGTGTGCAGGAAGCACTAGATCCACCGGATGTGACGTCAATTTAGACTGCAAAGGCCTTGAGTCTTGAAGGTTACAGTGACAGTCGGAAGTTCGGAGTTGCACATGCGCAACTCCTAACTCTTGGAAACGAGTGCTGTGATGCCAAAAAGAAAATAAAAATCCCAAAAATGATAATATATAACGTAAATTAAGCAAAACTGGTAAAGTAAAAGTGAATGAGGGGGCATCACACTATTCCTAATTTAAATACAGGACAACTTCAAGTAGTTTCTATTTCCCGACCTACAGGGAATTTAATTGTGGCGAACTGCTATGCACCTAAAGGAGAGGATGCTATCAAAATTCTATGTTATCTATCTATTGCTTATCACAACTTGGACATTATTTTAGGAGACTTTAATGCCCATCATCCAATGTAACTTCTGTAACTTCTTCCCACTCAAGAGAGATGGTAACAGATTGGATACTTCAAAATAACTGGTGTTTGCTCAGTGATGGATCCCTTACCTGTTTTAGTACCGCAACAGGTTCTGCTATCAATTTACTTTATGCACACCAAACTGGCATATTCGGTGCTAATGGAAAACAACTGCTCCCATCTGGGGAAGCGACCATTCCCCTATTCGAATCAAATTAAAGCCTCCCACAAATAAATTCTTACCACCTGGAAAATCTACTAACCAACGTAGTTTTACGAATTGAAAGCATTTTTCCAACATCCTTCTACAACAAGACAGCAATCTCGCCGAAAATTAATACGAAGATCTAATTTTAACACTACAATCAGCTTTGAAACTTTCTACTCAAGTTCAACAATTACGAACAACTCGATCTCCAGAGTGGTGGACACCAGTTTGCTGCAAAGCTTTGCAGAAAAAAAAGCAAGCCTTTAACACTGCAAGACTCTCTCTCAGTAGAGATGACTGGATTGCTTATAGAGAAGCAGGCACAGTTCGCAGCTGCACCATTCGCACTGAAAAATCTCATTACTGGGCAAGAATGAGTGAAAAAATTTCTTCTCCATCTGATTTATATCGTATTTACCGAAATTTTCGGGCAGCGACTAACCAAGAGCATAATGCTCAGTCTTATAAAATAAATGGTCTGTTCTACCCCATGCACTGATGCTCGAGAACAGGCAGAAAGGCTTCTTAATCACTTCACAAGACTTCCTCAACAAACAGCAGGTTTAATCTCTACATCAAAGGCTAATTATTCGACTGATGTTGACCCACCATTTACCTTTACAGAATTAAAAATAGCACTCAGCCACCAAAGAAACACTGTACATGGAATAGATCATGTTTCAGTAGAAATGTTACAACATCTTCCTGAACATTACCAGATGCAATTTCTTAAGTTGCTTAATCAGTCATGGGACACTGGAAACATTCCACCTTCTTGGAAAACAGCTATTATCATTCCAATCCCGAAGCCAGGACTTAAGCATGACAGTGTCTGCTTTACGGCCAATTGCTCTTTTGTCTCATGCAGCAAAGATTCTAAAATGACTTATTTGGCATCGACTTCAGCGAATAGTTTTAAAGTATAAAATTTTTTCTGAAGAAGTGCATGGATTTTTACCACTGAAGAGCACAATGCATGTTTTGGCCCCTTTACATATTTTGATTAACGAAACTTTGAAATGATGATATTTTTGTATATTATTAAAACTGGACATTTCACAAGCATATGATTCAGTTGCTTTAGAAGCTCTTCTCAGGAAGCTCCAAGCAATAGGTTTTCAAGGAAAAATCATTACATGGTTCAGAGCATATCTCTTTAATCGAAAATCATGGTCAGATGGAGAAACACTCGATCTTCGTTAAAAATCAACCACTTGGTTTACCTCAAGGTAGTGTTTTGTCGCCATTTTTATTCAATATTTATATACAGGATCTTCCAAGTCTCATAAAGTCACCTTGCAAAATTGCCATATACGCAGATGACATCACATTATACTGCAGTGGATCTCACATTGAATATCTAATAAAAAAGTGCCAACACTCTCTTAATGTCATCTCTCAATGGTCTACAGACTGGGAGTTCAACCCTTTTAATCAGCCGTCGTCGACATTTAAAACTTACGACATTAAAGATTGGAACTGAACAGGTTCCTTGGACTAGCAACATAAAAATACTTGGTATAAATTTCCAGAGCAATGGCTCATTGCAAACTCACTTTCAACAGCTTCGGAATACAGGCCTTTGACTATTAAACATAATTCGCAGTTTAGCTTCACCATGTACAGGTCTTCATTGGCACCCTTTACTGCAGCTTGTCAATGCAACAATCAAAACAGCTTTTACCTATGGTGCTCTACTTTTAATATCTGCTCCAACCAGTTATTGGAATTCCATCTCTCCTATATACCATGTGGCGCTTCAAGCAGCTACAGGTTTACCTAAAGCTACCTCTTCCTTTACTTTATGCTGAAACTGGAACAGTTATACTTCAAACGTTTGCTAAACATCTGGCCATCAAAACTTCAATAAAAGAAATGGCATCACCTATCTCTTCAATGTACAGAAACATCCGTAGAGAACCTGATTTTCTAAAATTCTATAAATGATCAAAACAACTCTTTTTCTGTCATTGACTACCAACAAATAGCCAAATAGCCATTAAACCACTCTTTGACATCACATCCTGGCTACCAAGAACTTATGAATCATTACTGAATTTTTCGACTTTCAGTGAGAACTTGGACTTACTCTTTCTGACTAGGACCTATTATCAACATTTAATTCTGAAATTGTACCTACATGGTTGGCACCATCTGGATTGGTACAGACGCTTCTCAAGCAGGATCCCACAAGGGAATTGGAATTACCTGCCAAAATTACAACTATCAACTTCATATTCTATTCACCATACACCTATTTTTTCAGCTGAGGTATTTGCCATTCATAAGGCTGTTGTAAAGGAGGAGGGTGTGGGATTATGGGAACTCTCCAAGATTAGTGAGTGTCAAGTGAAGCTTCATTTTGCAAATAGCAAAAGCCAACGAATACTGAAATATGAAGTTTTTTTGTGCCATACCCATTTTCTTTCAGTAAATCTCTCTTTAATAACTTTTGATACTTGATAGCATAGAACATTTGTTAAAGTGCTTAAAAACATTTAACAGTGTCACAGAGAATTAAAGACTTCAATTTAATTCTAAATGTAAATAATAATAAACTTAATAAATATGATATTTAACCTAATTGGATTAACTGTGCTAACTTGTATATGCCTCTTCTATGAATACAATAATTATGGTTGTCCCTTTGTACTCACCAAAATCCAACAGACTCAAATATGAAGTTTTTTTGTGCCATACTTTTTTTTTAAGTGCAGTGCACTTTACAGTCCTTGGCCCCATTTTTTTTATGATCAGTGACTTTGAGAAGGCCCCATTCAGTGATCACACCCGAAGAGGAATTAAAAGTTTTGTGGGGCGTGACCACAACAGCCACCCCACCAATTTCTCCGACTTTCAGGAGCAGTTCTGAGTTCTCCAGTTCTCAGTGAAAAGTTGTCCGGGGTGAGGATCCAAACACGGTGTCTATTAGGTCGATCCTATCACTCCTCAATATTTTTCATCATGACGAATAAAATCAGATTTTTTTTTTCTTTTATTAATTTTTTACCCATCGGCATTTTCTGCAGGACAGTCTTTTAAAAACAGTTACTGTGGATAGTCCTAGTAAACGACAGCCAACAGTCACGGAGTTTAAAGAAATAAGTGTTACTGAAACGGACTTAAAATATGTGGGTTATAAAAATACGTATATTAATGTGAAAGGACTATGGGTTCATTATAAGAAATACGTAGACAAAGCTAGTTATAAAGAATATGAAGGTTGTAAAAAACGTACTAGATTAATATCTGAAATGTCTGACCCATTTCGACATGCATCTAAGCCACATCAAGTACAAGCCATAGTCGAGTGCGTCCGGCTATCGAGCCCAAGATAGTCGGTTCGAATCACACTGCGAGGGATTTTTTTTTCCTCTGGTGAAACACATCTACAGAAAACTGATTTATTTCGACTGTGGGATGATTTTTAATAAAGGTGAGGGAGTTTTGATGATTGTTTAATTACTAGAGAATTGATTAGTTTACTTGGAAAAATGAATACCGAAGGAGTTTTAATAAAAGGGATTCGCTTAGCAGTCTTGCTAAAATGAATAGCAAAGGATTTTTAATAGAGGTAACATTTAACAGAAAGGGTTTTAATTACTAAGGAGTAATACAACTTTGGGAGTTGATTTTCTGTTAACGAAGGTTGCAATTGAGACCTACATTAGACATTCAAAAAGAGTTGAGTGAACTTGTAAAGGGTTAGAAACTGAGGGAGTTTTTAAATACAGGGTTGGGTTGTTTTACCTCTGAGCGGCACTTTTTTGCACACCATGGGCTAAATGGCCAGGTCACATGGACCCCGAAGGCTCAGAGAAGATTGGGGGAGGGGACCCACTGGAACAGCTGTTGGGAGACAGATGGTAGCTTCCCGTCAAGGCCATCCAGCGTGTTCTTTAACGTGCACAGGGTATGGCTCTCCCGCACACGGGGCCACGGCTTAACGTCCCATCCGACAGACGGCGGCCTTTTCAAGCCCATCGGTGTCCCCTACTGACCGTGGGCAGGGCGGGGAAATTTTGCGGAGATAAATCTCAACGCTGACTCAGCTGGGACTCGAACCTGGGAACTACAGATTACGAGCCTGGCGCATTACCGACTGAGCCACCCCAACAACTTTGGGAGTTGTTTTTCTGTTAACGAAAGTTGCAATTGAGACCTGCATTAGACATTAAAAAAGAGTTGAGTGAACTTGTAAAGGGTTAGAAACTGAGGGAGTTTTTAAATACAGGAGATGTACGCATCGGGCACCAATTAAATTTTTAAGGAAAGGGAGAGTTTAATAAGAATACAACTTCGATTTTATGTGAGGATGTGTTTTTACAATTGAGACTCGTATCATCCTTTTCTGTACAATTATTCTGAGACCTGCATCAACCGATCGTTGCTACCCATGTAATTATTCTGGGGCTTTCATCAGCCGGTCGAGGGGGCTTAAAATATAGGTCAACCTGGGGGTCTGCAAGAGGAGGGAGGGCTTAAAATATAGGTGGGGCAACCAGGGGGTCCAAAAATGAGAAATTAGAGTTGAGTTTTTTGGGAAAATAGTACTTCTCACTGTCAACAGATGGCGCCAGGGGCTTTTTTTAATAAGGGGAATGAATTTTTTTTATAAGGGGGATATCAAAAATCGGGAAATTGGAGCTAAAATAGGGTTTTTTGTGGAAATGGTACTCTTCATTGTCAACAGATGGCGCCACGGGTTAAAAGGGGGGGGGGGGGGCTTTTAATAAGGGAGAGGAATTATGAATTATTAATAAGGGGACGTGGCCTGTTACGTAATGATTACGTCATAGGGAAAGAGGCGTGGCATGTTACGTCATGGGGGAAAGCACTAGTGGGATACCGCCGGTTGGTACAATACTACTCCGGCCATACGATGTAACTTAACTATGAAAAAATCGATACTTATTGATCGGCCAAAAGATCGCTAAATTCCGAAAATAAATCTACTGAAATGAAAACTAACTAAAGTTTAAATATAAAAAAAAATACTAACTTGATAAAAAGTATCCAATATGCTGGACCAAAACTAAATAACACATAGCACAAGCAACGTAGATTGCATCAGCCATCTGTGGCTTTCTTGCCTCAGTGAAGCAAACTAAATGCAGGTGCAAACAGAATTTCTAAGAAGGACGTCTTTACTTTTAGTTTCGATTTGAAGGTAGGGAAGATGAATAGAATGCTGGGAAAAATGATGAAAATAACTTGGGAATACTGACTAGGTTTTTGACAGAAAAGTATGTGAAACGGAAAAATAAAATGGCGGTACGTATTTTGTAATTACTTCCAAAATTTTTCATTTTTAAGAAGAGCATTTTTTTGTTAATTTTTAGAAGATTTTTCGAAAATTTAGGGAAAATTTGTTGATAATAGCTAAAATCAAACCTGTGAGCTTAAATCAGAAGGTTGCTTGAGCAAATAGGAACGTTAACACGCAAATCGGCAATACCGTTTAGTGCTTCTAAAAATGGCAATCAGATGGCTTTATAAAATTATTTAAATTGTAGTTTAGTAAAATTAAAAAAATATATTATTTTTGAAGCCTGAATTATACATTTTAATAAGATATGTATATATAAAATTACAACGGCAATTTTTATTTTTAAAAAAATCGATTTTTTTTGTTGTACTAAAAACGTGTGTATATGTCCTCGGGATATTTTTACGGATTCTCTGAACGTGTACAGACGACGTGGACACTGGAAGGGTTAAATAATTTTCCCTCTTCTGTTCCTTTTTATTTTAAAGAGTATTGTTTATATCTAAATGGGAATGGAGAAAGTGGATCTTTAAGGACATATTGAACCACTCTGTGATACAGAGACATGTTCTTAACCAGTTTCTTGTAGTTGTCTGCCCTGACATTCCTAAAGAATTTAGTTGACACCAGACGAAATGCGTCCCAAGCCTTTTTCTCGTCACCCTGAAGCAGGTTGTCAAACATCTGGTCTCTCTCTCTGAACAGCTCGCGGATCTGAGGACCCACAAAAATTCCCTCTTTAATTTTCGCTTCGCTGAGTTGGAAGAATTTGTCAGCCAAGTGCTTAAAAGCTGATGCAGTCCGGTCCATGGCTTTTATGAAGTTTTTCATCACAACGAGTTTGATGTGTAGGGACAGTAGCAGAATCTTGTGCGTTTCTGCTAGTGCTGGATGCTCCATATTTTTCACTCCAACCTTCAGAGATTTCCTCTGAGGCCAGTTTCTCTTCATGTAGTGCAAATTCTTTGCTTGACTGTCCCATTCACATAAGAAACAGCAGTACTTCATATATCCCTGCTGCACACTCTTCAACAGAGCCACTACCTTCAAGTCACAACAGAGATTCCAGCCATACTTGCTGTATTGATTCAGCAGTTCTTTTAGGTTGTCGTAGGTTTCTTTCATATAGACAGTGTGTCCAACCCGAATGGAAGGAAGTCGATTTCCATTATGCAGCAACACCGTATTGAGACTCGGTTTCCAGAAGTCTATGAATAGTCACCATTCTTGAGGGTCATGTTTGATTCCGAAGGCATTCATCAGCCATCTACATCGGAGCAGAACACAAGGTCATTTTCCTTTCTGAAGTAAGGTGGAAACTGCTCATGATGAGTTCAAAACAGAATCAATCGAACATTTTCCTTGAGAAGATTCGATTGTTTAAGTCTTGATCCAAGTAATTCTGCTTTGGTCTTGGACAGCTCCAGATCGTGAACAATATTTTTCATTTCTTCTTCGGTGAGAATGTGTGGCACAGATGACACACCATGGCAGACATATGGATCGTAATTAGACACCGAAGGCTGCAGAGAACCCAACATCAGTTCGCCTTCCTCCATCGTGTGAATTGATGGAAAATTCTTTTGGAGGTTCGGGAAAGCCTTTGCCGTGCAGAACTCGTCAGAGAGCAGATTGTATATTCGAGTACGCTATTGTCCACTTCTTTTTCCTTGTGATGTCTCCAGAAATAGGAAGAACCATGCAGAAGTAGCAGTCATTTACATGATTGCTCGGCTCTCTCCAAACCAGGGAACAATCATAGGAAAGCAAATGGCATCACCACTTTTTCACCTTTCGCCCACTTCGGAAGATTTCTTGCACATGTACTGCAACATATGTGTGGGACCCAGGCCTTGTCCTGGTCCCTGATCTTGCATCCAAAATAAAACATGTCGCTTTCACTCTTGGAATGATGGCCCTTTTCTGGCTTGCAAATATCACTTCCCCGCAAATGTTTTCTGCACTATTAACACAGTTATGAGGCTTCAATACTGCTGGATTAAAACTGCAAGGTTCACTTGTGGTGAACTTATGATTCAGGGGTAAATGGGAGTTGCTCAAAAGACTTGTGCATCTACAAGGTGTTGCTTACAACTAACGATTGCATCATCTTTTGTCCGCAATTATAAAGCCGCAATGTCATGATTCAACTACATTGCATCAGACAATGATGCAATACCTCTCCGAGTGTGGGTTATGTGTATGGCAGGCTGATGCAATACAGCACAATATGTTGCAATTTGGAGTTTAAAATACAGCATTGCGAAATGGTACTCAATGCGGACCGAGTTGTTTATACACGATCATCTCTGTCTCTCCTATAAAAGCCAATTGACAAATTTAATTGTCAATTTAATGTTCAGCACCTTGAAATTAGTAAAGATTGGCTATTTTCATTTCAGCCTTTTTGTTGCCCAGTGTTCTATTACGAACTGTACCTAGAACAGAAAATAAAGTAATTCCCCTATAATTATCACAAAAACTGCAATCACCTTTTTTTAAAATTTGGGACAATAATAGCTCTAGTAAAATCCTTGGCAACAACACCTTTATCATAAAAAATATTTACAATTTCAGTCAGCCACATGACAACACAAATGTTTCGAACTCTAAGCATTCCAGTGGTGATTTCATCTACCTCTGGAGATTTATGCAGTTTTAATTTAGAGATAGCCAAAGCGACTTAGGAATGTGATATAGGGCCATCATTAAAATGAGTAATGCATCTATCCTCATTACAAACAATGGGAGTAGAAATAATCACGTTATTTAGAACATCTCTGAAATGCTCAACCCACCTAGCCATCACAGAATCCTCACCTTGAACCATCATGCCATGTTTATCCCTCAATCCCTGTGTACCTTTCTGTTCCCACATAAAACATTAACAATCTGATACAACTCCCTGCTATTGTGCTGTTTAACTGCTTCCTCTACTTTGTCAACCAAGCTATTAAGCCAAAGATTTTTGTCATCTGTTAACTGATACTTTACACGTTTATTAAACTTGTAATGATTCTGTTGGGACCTATAGTAGGGTGTGTTTTCATATTAATCCTGCACTTCCTTCTTTCAGAAATAAGTTTCATAGCCGTATTACTCAAATAATTTTATTTCCTCTGTTCCCCTTTACCCCTTTTGGTTTCAAGAAAAGCTTGGTGAAACTGATCCCATTCTTTCTCAACTTCAGCAGTAAATTGTGATTGTCATAATGACTAATTAGCTTATCGTGGTATGTTTTGGCTACACCTGGATCTTTAAAACCTTTTATATTAAAAGTTATTCTCTTAACCTTCGCACAACATTTCTTAAGCTTTAGGGGGACAGGGATGATCAGTTGGTAGCAGGCCAGGCTCTTAATCTGTAGTTCCCGAGCTGCCATACTCTTAATCTGCAGACTTTGAGCACCCCACAAGCCTTACCTTGGAAATGCTCTGACCCAGTTTTCTGGCCATTACAATTTGGCCTTTGTCAAACTCACTTAATACCGCTGCCTTTCCCATAGAATTTAAAATATCCCAAAGCTGGCTGTAAAACGTATCCTTTTTGTTTTCAGCACAGTCCTTTGTCGGAGTATAACAATAGATATGACATTCAAGTTTTTAATTTTTGTTTTAAATTTTGCCATAAGAAAGTTTTTATTAATGCAGTAATATCCTAGAAGAGCATTGCTGGCATGTCTGCTGAGAAGCAAACCTACACCTTGGAGATGCTTTCCATCCTCCCTCCCTGAAAAGAGAAATTTAAAGTTATTTTTAAGTATCTCACTTTTACCTGTCCATCTGGTCTCTTTTGCAAGCCTAGAATATCTAGGTTATACTGCTGGAATTCCTACGTGAGGATATCAAGTGGATAATCTCTATGTAATGTCCTCACGTTCCTGCAGAGAGAAAATTATTAGTAAGATTTTTAAAGAAACTAGGTTTATTGAGATAGATAGGGCCAACAATATCAAACAGCCCCCTGATTGCAGGCATGGGGCAAAGACCTGTCTCTCCTCCACTAAAGGCTGAAGTTACCACCTTTTCAAAAGATCTACAATGAAATAAAGATTTCAAAAAGAATAGGTCTTTGCAAAAGTCTGCATTTCAAGAGCTACATGGCCTGCATGAGACACATTACTCTAGTTTAGGATTGGTGAAACTCAGCTAGCTAAGTGAGGGTTGAGGTTCTCCCACTGCTAAAGGCTGAAGCTGCCCATGTTGATAGGAACTTCAGGCACCACTTTTCAAGAGCCATAGACTTGCCTGAGATACATTACTCCAGTTTAGGATTGATGGTGCCCAACTACCTAAGTGAGGGTTCAGGTACTTGCGATGGGCTCTGATCAGGATTATCGACCAGCTGATGTAAAGTCTCCTGTGCCTCTGTAGGGGTGGGAGGTGGCTCAGTCGGTAGTGTGCCAGGCTCATAATCTGTAGTTCCCAGGTACGAGTCCCATCTAGGTCAGCATTGAGATTTATCTCCTCAAAATTCCCTGCCCACGGTCAGTAGGGTACACTGATGGGCTTGGAAAGGCCGCCGTCTGTCGGATGGGACGTTACGCTGTGGCCCCGTGTGCAGGAGAGCCATATCCTGTGCACATTAAAGAACAAGCTTGATGGGAGGCTACCATCTGTCTCCCAACAGCTCTTCCAGTGGGTCCCCTCCCCCAACCTTCTCTGAGCCTTTGGGGTCCATGTGACCTGGCCATTTAGCTCATGGTGTGCAAAAAAGTGCCACTCAGAGAAAACAACTCAACCCAAATCCTGTGCTTCTGTTCACTTAGGGCTCCCCTCGGTGCGAGCTCCTGTATACAGTGAGGGGACCACTCTGTGAAGGTTCGTTGGCTTGGGTACTTATGAACGCTCGCCTGTGTGTTTGCTGTGCGTGGAGACCTGTGTCCCAGGAATGGAAGATGCAAAGCGGTGAGTAACCTTGCCCACGTCCGGGTACAGGTTTGCGAGTTTCCTCACAAATTATTTTCCTTTGGTAGTTATAATTTCTTTGTGAGGCTAGTTTGGTTATTCACAATTTTGTTATTTTACGCTTTGTTCCTTTTATGTAGAAAGTTTATTTCTGCACATTTCTCTTTTCATTTTCCTTCTGGTTATTTGATTCACTGCGCTTGGCTCGCTGTCTGTGAGGGTATAGTGTCTGCGTATCTGCCGACTGGGCATCCCCTTGTTGGTCTTCATGGAGGGTGGAGACAATGGGCATTGAACCACACAAAACAAACCGTGAGAGTTGATGATGAAATTGAACAAATTGATGAAATCAATGCAAACAAGAGGGTTTGACATGAGCCCCCCCCCCCCCATCATCCTCGTCTTTGTTATCTCTGTCGTCATCATCTTTGTCTATGTCTTCATTCTGGAGATTCCTGATCATCCATTCCATGGGTGATCAGGTACTTGGGGACATGTCTCCATTTTTTGTCAATAAAGGTTTGAAAGGTCTTGCAGGAGAGCTGATATCCATCAAGCGCTTATGATCTGACGACTTGCAGATTGAGACCGCTTGTTCCAAACACTCAGAACTGCTCCTGAAAGTCAGAGAAATTGGTGGGGTGGCTGTTGTGGTCACGCCCCACAAAACTTTTAATTCCTCTTGGGGTGTGATCACTGAATGGGGCCTTCTCAAAGTCACTGATCATAAAAAAAATGGGGCCAAGGACTGTAAAGTGCACTGCACTTAAAAAAAAGTATGGCACAAAAAAACTTCATATTTGAGTCTGTTGGCTTTTGGTGAGTACAAAGGGACAACCATAATTATTGTATTCATAGAAGAGGCATATACAAGTTAGCACAGTTAATCCAATTAGGTTAAATATCATATTTATTAGTTTATTATTATTTACATTTAGAATTAAATTGAAGTCTTTAATTCTCTGTGACACTGTTAAATGTTTTTAAGCACTTCAACAAATGTTCTATGCTATCAAGTATCAAAAGTTATTAAAGAGAGATTTACTGAAAGAAAATGGGTATGGCACAAAAAAACTTCATATTTCAGTATTCGTTGGCTTTTGCTATTTGCAAAATGAAGCTTCACTTGACACTCACTAATCTTGGAGAGTTCCCATAATCCCACACCCTCCTCCTTTACAACAGCCTTATGAATGGCAAATACCTCAGCTGAAAAAATAGATGTATGGTGAATAGAATATGAAGTTGATAGTTGTAATTTTGGCAGGTAATTCCAATTCCCTTGTGGGATCCTGCTTGAGAAGCGTCTGTACCAATCCAGATGATGTCCACCCATGTAAGTACAATTTCAGAATTAAATGTTGATAATAGGTCCTAGTCAGAAAGAGTAAGTCCAAGTTCTCACTGAAAGTCGAAAAATTCAGTAATGATTCATAAGTTCTTGGTAGCCAGGGTGTGATGTCAAAGAGTGGTTTAATGGCTATTTGTTGGTAGTCAATGACAGAAAAAGAGTTGTTTTGATCATTTATAGAATTTTAGAAAATCAGGTTCTCTACGGATGTTTCTGTACATTGAAGAGATAGGTGATGCCATTTCTTTTATTGAAGTTTTGATGGCCAGATGTTTAGCAAACGTTTGAAGTATAGCTGTTCCAGTTTCAGCATAAAGGAAGAGGTAGCTTTAGGTAAACCTGTAGCTGCTTGAAGCGCCACATGGTATATAGGAGAGATGGAATTCCAATAACTGGTTGGAGCAGATATTAAAAGTAGAGCACCATAGGTAAAAGCTGTTTTGATTGTTGCATTGACAAGCTGCAGTAAAGGGTGCCAATGAAGACCTGTACATGGTGAAGCTAAACTGCGAATTATGTTTAATAGTCAAAGGCCTGTATTCCGAAGCTGTTGAAAGTGAGTTTGCAATGAGCCATTGCTCTGGAAATTTATACCAAGTATTTTTATGTTGCTAGTCCAAGGAACCTGTTCAGTTCCAATCTTTAATGTCTTAAGTTTTAAATGTCGACGACGGCTGATTAAAAGGGTTGAACTCCCAGTCTGTAGACCATTGAGAGATGACATTAGGAGATTGTTGTTGTTGTTTTACCTCAGAGCGGCACTTTTTTGCACACCATGGGCTAAATGGCCAGGTCACATGGACCCCGAAGGCTCAGAGAAGGTTGGGGGAGGGGACCCACTGGAACAGCTGTTGGGAGACAGATGGTAGCCTCCCGTCAAGGCCATCCAGCGTGTTCTTTAACGTGCACAGGGTATGGCTCTCCCGCACACGGGGCCATGACTTAATGTCCCATCCGACGGACGGCGGCCTTTTCAAGCCCATCGGTGTCCCCCTACTGACCGTGGGCAGGGCGGGGAATTTTGCGGAGATAAATCTCAACGCTGACCCAGCTGGGACTCGAACCTGGGAACTACAGATTACGAGCCTGGCGCGCTACCGACTGAGCCACCCCCGCCCGACATTAGGAGAGTGTTGGCACTTTTTTATTAGATATTCAATGTGAGATCCACTGCAGTATAATGTGATGTCATCTGCGTATATAGCAATTTTGGAAGGTGACTTTATGAGACTTGGAAGATCCTGTATATAAATATTGAATAAAAATGGCGACAAAACACTACCTTGAGGTAAACCAAGTGGTTGATTTTTAACGAAGATCGAGTGTTTCTCCATCTGATCGTGATTTTCGATTAAAGAGATATGCTCTGAACCATGTAATGATTTTTCCTTGAAAACCTATTGCTTGGAGCTTCCTGAGAAGAGCTTCTAAATCAACTGAATCATATGCTTGTGAAATGTCCAGTTTTAATAATATACAAAAATATCATCATTTCAAAGTTTCGTTAATCAAAATATGTAAAGGGGCCAAAACATGCATTGTGCTCTTCAGTGGTAAAAATCCATGCACTTCTTCAGAAAAAATTTTATACTTTAAAACTATTCGCTGAAGTCAATGCCAAATAAGTCATTTTAGAATCTTTGCTGCATGAGACAAAAGAGCAATTGGCCTTAAAGCAGACACTGTCATGCTTAAGTCCTGGCTTCGGGATTGGAATGATAATAGCTGCTTTCCAAGAAGGTGGAATGTTTCCAGTGTCCCATGACTGATTGAGCAACTTAAGAAATTGCATCTGGTAATGTTCAGGAAGATGTTGTAACATTTCTACTGAAACATGATCTATTCCATGTACAGTGTTTCTTTGGTGGCTGAGTGCTATTTTTAATTCTGTAAAGGTAAATGGTGGGTCAACATCAGTCGAATAATTAGCCTTTGATGTAGAGATTAAACCTGCTGTTTGTTGAGGAAGTCTTGTGAAGTGATTAAGAAGCCTTTCTGCCTGTTCTCGAGCATCAGTGCATGGGGTAGAACAGACCATTTATTTTATAAGACTGAGCATTATGCTCTTGGTTAGTCGCTGCCCGAAAATTTCGGTAAATACGATATAAATCAGATGGAGAAGAAATTTTTTCACTCATTCTTGCCCAGTAATGAGATTTTTCAGTGCGAATGGTGCAGCTGCGAACTGTGCCTGCTTCTCTATAAGCAATCCAGTCATCTCTACTGAGAGAGAGTCTTGCAGTGTTAAAGGCTTGCTTTTTTTTCTGCAAAGCTTTGCAGCAAACTGGTGTCCACCACTCTGGAGATCGAGTTGTTCGTAATTGTTGAACTTGAGTAGAAAGTTGCAAAGCTGATTGTAGTGTTAAAATTAGATCCTCGTATGAATTTTCGGCGAGATTGCTGTCTTGTTGTAGAAGGATGTTGGAAAAATGCTTCCAATTCGTAAAACTACGTTGGTTAGTAGATTAGAGGTACGTACAAATACGTAACAGAGGGCGTGTTACGAATGCTTACGTTTTCTTTTAATGTGAGAATGCAGGTAGTGTGCTTTCCTATCGCTTCGTTCACAATCTTACTTCTGCAATATTGTTTGTCGTGGTTTGAAGTATCCTGTTCTGCTCTACAACTGATACGATTACAAAAGAACTTTAAATGTTGCATGTACTAATTCTGGATTAAATATGTGGACCGCTACCGGAAGTAGTGCAATACCGGTCCAACCCATGACAGAGGTCGAGCAAGCTCAAAGCACTCCGTTGAACTACAAAAATAAAATTAATATCGGTTCAGGGAACTCTTAGAATCGCGAGGCATTATGCTTGTGGTATGTACATGAATAATGCTCCATAAAAAATAAATACCCCCTCAAGCAGCTGCTTGCCACAGAGGTCTGACAGGAGCCTGTCAGTTTATATGCCACAGTAGAAGGTCTGAGAGGATGGAAGGACCTCAGCAGAAAAACGACACAAACAGCCATGCCTTACCCAGGGCTCAGGTCCCTTAGATCAGTAGTTAAGCGCGCTAACCACTCGACCATGGGATATACATATACTCCATAGACAGTGTTATTTCCAAACAGGATACATATCAAAAAACGTGTGCTTGTCCGAACCACTTTTGCGCTGTACCACTTGTTCTAAGATTTCCACACTAGTATAGAAATAGGGAAAAATAACTAAACAGACATTTCAGTGTTATATTGTAGCGAAACTTGTGTTTGCAGCTAGTCACCTTTACACACTTATTGAAACGTGGTAGGGGGACCAGGAACTCTGAAAAGAGCGTGTGAAAGCACTAACTTTTCGTGGAAATATTTTTGTTTTCCATTGTGTTTTTCAGATTTTAAATTTCCAAACAAAAGCGGCTATTCAGATTGTCTTCCGTTCGAATCATATTTAATGCAGTCAACATTGACTTATTGTGAAAGAATGACTGTTCACGCTTTCCTCTCGCACATTAGGGAATGGAAGGTTCGTGCATGTAAGAGTGCATTCGACGTATCTTTTAAAAAAAAAATGCAACTATCTGTCTTAACAGTTAGCATTCCCACGACATAGGTGTTAGGTAACATTCATGTCTTACTATGGATCTCAAACCTTGACTTTGTTAGAAGTAACTAACCTACTGTCTATGGGACAGATGTTGGCTATCGTAACTTTTGGGTGTATCGGTTATGGTAAAGTATTGGATAGGTTATTGCGAGATTTTCATCGTAAGCAGATATATGGAATCAGATCTGATGATGCTTGCGATTTATCTACTCTGGAATGTATGATTTATTAGAAAGATACAGTGAGAGAAAGCATACGTAATGACAGTTTTACGAATCTGTGGAGTGCATCTGAAAATTAAGTTATGAGGTTGTAATGAAAGCAAACTCAATTTTTCCTTCTAAATGCTTACTCAGCCTATGGATAGGTAGTTTGGCAGTGTAATGATGAGTCTGATGTATAGACACTTTGATTAACGAATGTTGGAAAAAGTCCTTGAATGTGTAAAACATCCTATGTGATCCTGACAACATCTACACCAGAATGAACTCGGATGATTGTGCGATCAGAACTTTACAGAGCTCTATTCATCTTTGCTAATTTCACAAGCATCGAGGGTTATGATAGTAAGCGAGGACTTCTGTCTATATTACTGTTGTCAAGCTCTGTACATTACATAAGTCCATTCACTGTTTTAATGACTTTTTTTAGTTCTTTATTGTCTATGGGATTTGTTTTTTAGTGCACGGTCGTTAGTGTGGATCGTCGAAGTCACTCGCGTTCCACAGAAACAGCGCTTTATTGCAGTTGGAAAAAATAAAAGTTGAAACTTAACCCCAGAATGTCGAATGAAAATTTGAAGTGAGGATGTATAAGGATGTTAATACTATCACCTAACAAAGGGCACCGGGGATGGATTTGTTCCCTTTTCTAATGTACGAGGCCAAATCCTATTCTTCCTGAGTCGAACCATACCCCTTTAACTGACGTTGGAACTAAAGTTTTTTTTACGGAAGCGTATGAATTCTACTTTTAACATTCTTTCTATAGCATTCTGCCACACAGTCTTTACCCTGTAAAAGCATGTAACTGGGGATGCATCGAATAGCATTACTTCCTAGGAGTTTGCTGAGGATACAGCGGTAAGAAGTATTTTTAAACAACGTCGTGTAACAGGGGTTTTTAATTTCGTAGGACTTTTGTTAAAAAAACCGTCCGGAGTGTGGATTCGAACACGGATCTTTTAGGGCGACCCTATTATATTCAATATTTTTCATCACGAGGAATAAAATCAGATTTTTCCTTTTTTTTTCTGCGTGACTGCTACTGTGAGGTAGGTAGTCCTTCTTCTAGTAAAAATGTGACAGCCAATAGTCTCAGGGGTGAGTTAAGAAATAAGTGTTGATTAAAATGGGCTTTACATCGGTTATACGTATATTAATATGAAAAGAATGCCGGGTTTTGGTGTAAGATCTAAATTTTAAAATTGGAGAGGGATCCTACCAGAATTAGACATCTACAGTAGAATGAACTCCGAAGATTGTGCTGTCAGAACTTTACAGAGCTCTATTCATCTTTGATAATTTCGCAAGCATCGAGGGTTATGATAGAGAAAGCAAGCTTGAAGCGAGAACGTATAAGGATGTTAATAATATCACCTAACAATAATGTATCAACTATCACCAGGGATAATGCTAAAGATTTTCGTATTTTTTCCACGGAATTATACACTGCACATTTCTTATGACATTAACAATTGTTCCCTTTTCTAATGTACGATGTCAAATCCTATTTTTCCCTGTAACCACTACATACTTTAATTGTGATGTCGACCTTGTAAAAATCAGCTGAGCGCTTGGAGAATGCGATAAGATCCGAAGACATCCCACATGGAGTTCTCATAGTGTAGCATTCGACCGGAAACAGTAATTATTTAACTTTCCCATTACGGTTTCGGACAGAGCCACTGCTCAAAGACGAAGCATTCCACCGTTGCCCCGTGACCTTTGCACACCACCGACTTGTTGTGTCCGCCATTCAGATCACATGGTGATGAGTGTAGAAGGTGTCGAAACGGGTTAGAAGGTCGTCTCTCTTGTAAGCACTAGGCGCGAACATTTCATTTTCAGACTCAATCAGAGCATATTTGTCAGTGCATAGTTAAGCGGTTTCGTTTGCTAAATTTTGACTATCAGTCCTGTTGCAAATAAAATTTCAGAGGATTAGTGGAGGTAAGTTGTGAGGGCGCGCTCGCGTGAGACAAGGTATTTTGAAGTATTTGCTAAATTTTGACTATCAGTCCCGTTGCAAATAAAATTTCAGTGGATTAGTGGAGGTAAGTTGAGAGGGTGTGCTCGCGTGAAGCAATGTATTATTTTTATAGTCGAATATTAAACTAATGTCCCCTACTCCATTAACATGCATTCATGATGAAAGTTTTTTAGCATTCTTACTTTCTATAACATTCTACCTCGTACAAAAAAATTATTTTTTACCCGATTTCATCAGCGTGATGAGACATACGCTCACACGCAAACGATGGGAGAGACGATTTTTTTAGCCGATTTTTCTTCGGTGTTGCATTACTACGTGGAAACACAGATATCTGACGGCACCAACCCGATGGAGACTAATTTTAATAAACCCCGTACTTGGAGGTTTAGGACGTGTCATTTCAAAAGTCTACATTAGGTACATTGAAACCTATCATAAAGGGTAGAATTGGGAGAACCGTCTTCGGACTTGTGAAAATTTCGTGTGCTTAAACACGGGTCAAGGCTGCAAGTGGGTTTTCATGTTGTAAGACATCGCACCTGATGCGGGAGCAGCACAGATCCAAGATTCATTCGTCAATAAAACCCTTGTGATTCCCCGTTTGGAATTTTTTTTATTTCGTAGGACTTAACCATCCGTCAGTGAAAGGTTGTCCGGGGTGAGGATCCGAACACGGTGTCTATTAGGTCGATCCTATCACTCCTCAATATTTTTCATCATGACGAATAAAATCAGATTTTTTTTCTTTTATTGTTTACACATCGGCATTTTCTGCGGGACAGTCTTTTAAAAACAGTTACTGCGGATAGTCCTAGTAAACGACAGCCAACAGTCACGGAGTTAAAAGAAATAAGTGTTACTGAAACGGACTTAAAATACGTGGGTTATAAAAATATCTATATTAATGTGAAAGGACTATGGGTTCATTATAAGAAATACGTAGAAAAAGCTAGTTATAAAGAATACGAAGGTTGTAAAAAACGTACTAGGTTAATATCTGAAATGTCTGACCCGTTCGACACGCATCTAAGCCACATCAAGTACAAGACAGTCAAGTGCATCCGGCTATCGAGCCCAAGATAGTCGGTTCGAATCACACTGCGAGGGAAGGATTTTTTTTCCTCCAGTGAAACACATCTACAGAAAACTGATTTATTTCGACTGTGGGATGATTTTTAATAAAGGTGAGGGAGTTTTGATGATTGTTTAATTACTAGGGAATTGATTAGTTTACTTGGAAAAATGAATACCGAAGGAGTTTTAATAAAAGGGATTCGCTTAGCAGTCTTGCTAAAATGAATAGCAAAGGATTTTTAATAGAGGTAACATTTAACAGAAAGGGTTTTAATTACTAAGGAGTAATACAACTTTGGGAGTTGATTTTCTGTTAACGAAAGTTGCAATTGAGACCTACATTAGACATTCAAAAAGAGTTGAGTGAACTTGTAAAGGGTTAGAAACTGAGGGAGTTTTTAAATACAGGGTTGGGTTGTTTTACCTCTGAGCGGCACTTTTTTGCACACCATGGGCTAAATGGCCAGGTCACATGGACCCCGAAGGCTCAGAGAAGGTTGGGGGAGGGGACCCACTGGAACAGCTGTTGGGAGACAGATGGTAGCCTACCATCAAGGCCATCCAGCGTGTTCTTTAACGTGCACAGGGTATGGCTCTCCCGCACACAGGGCCATGGCTTATCGTCCCCTCCGACGGACTTTTTAAATGCAGGAGATGCACTAAAATACGCATTGGGCACCGATTGAATTTTTAAGGAAAGGGAGAGTTTAATAAGAATAAAACTTCGATTTTATGTGAGGATGTGTTTTTACAATTGAGACTTGTATCATCCTTTTCTGTACAATTATTCTGAGCCCTGCATCAACCGATCTTTGCTACCCATGCAATTATTCTGGGGCTTGCATCAGCCGGTCGAGGGGGCTTAAAATATAAATCAACCAGGGGGTCTGCAAGAGGAGGGAGGGCTTAAAATATAGGTGGGGCAACCAGGGGGTCTGAAAGCAAGAAATTAGTTAAAATAAGGGGTTTTTGGGAAAATAGAACTTCTCACTGTCAACAGATGGCGCCAGGGGCTTTTTTAATAAGGGGGAGGAATTTTTTTATAAGGGGGATATCAAAAATCGAGAAATTAGAGCTAAAGTAGGGGTTTTTGTGGAAATAGTACTCTTCATTGTCAACAGATGGTGCCACGGGTTAAAAGGGGGGGGGGGGGGGGTGATTTAAATTAATAAGAAAACTTTTAATAAGGGGGAGGAATTATTAATTTTGAATAAGGGGGCGTGGCTTGTTACGTAATGATTACGTCATGTTACGCCATAGGGGGCGTGGTATACGACGTCATAGGGGGAAAGCACTAGTGGGGTATCGCCAGTTGGTACAATACTACTGGCCGGCCTACAACTTGTGGTAACATCGCATTAGGCTATATGTCAATTTTTAATTTCTTATTTATTACTTTTCCAGTAAAACTTTGAATTAGTATCATTTTCTGAAAATAAATGAGTTTTTGGATACGAAAGCAAATTCATTGCTATAGATTTACTTCCGTTAGTTAGCGATCTTACGATCGGCTGATTTATCAATTTTTCCGAGTTATGCTAGATCGGAGGCCGGTTAAAAGTTGTTGCAGATATTTTATTTAACATTCCATTTAATTATATGTAATTTTTATTTTATCATTTCTTGCTTTTTAGTAAAAAAACTTTGAGCTTGTACCGTTCTCTGAAATTGAATGTCTTGTATACGAAAGCAAAATAGACTTCCGTTGCTACGGAAATCGGCCACCATTTGGGAGGGCAATTTCGGGAAGGACTGGTCCTTGTTGCACAAACTTTTCTGCACTTAGCCAAGATCGCCAAACTTCAACACCCAAAGAAAAAATTCATAATATTTAGTAAAAAAAATCAACCAAGGAAGTTTTTTTCTATTTCATAACCAGTTCAGAAAATTCGTAAATGTAAGAAGGCCAAATCACATTGTATAACACTGGCCGTGTTTAAAATATATGATACTAAAAAGAATTATTAAAAGAAATAAAAATCATATTTCTAGTTGAATATTATATTATTCGGGAGGAAATTTCCTTTCGATAAATATATAATTTATTTTTATTCAGCAGGTTTTCCAAAATGAAGCCTTAATTCTATAGTGCGATCATTTTTTTTAACATATCAATTGAAAAGCTTATTAAAATCAATATGCTTGTACATTTGTTAATATTATTTATTTTCATAAAATTCGTAATTAAATTCTATTTAATTTGGTATATAACATGACCTATTTTCGTTGATTGGTTATTTTTTTTTAAATTCTAAAGTTGACGTTTATCTAACTCAGCACAGTTGGCTCAAAGCCCGGAATTTTCTCAAAGTATGGTACTAAGAAAAAAATTACAAAATGAGAAAAATATTTACATGAAACCAAAAAAGTAATTTTTTTGTTATTCAGAAATATATAGTCATTCTATTCATGTGCTTTGCAATCATTTCTGTCTATTAGTTTTTTTTAAATAAATTTTTATTTGTTGCAGATGCATTTTTTTATTACGTGACTCTAAAAAAGTCCTATTAAAATAAAACATATCGTGTTTTTTGTTAAATACTTGATTTTCAGAAAATCTAGAATGCTGATTAATTTGGTATGCAACATGCCATAATTCCTTTCATTAGTTATTTGGCAAAAAAATCTAAAATCAAAGTTCTTTTTTCGCTGATCATAGGCAGAAAATTGCTTGGCCCCTGGATAGAAACCTGTTTTTCAGGCTGGACACTGGAAGGGTTAAAAGGTAAGGCACTGGAGCTTATTTTGGAAAGAACCTTTGGCCTGATGGCTTCAATGAAAAAGAAGCTAGACAGCTTAAGACAGAGCTGTAGCAGAGAGTCAATGTTTCGTGTGGGGTTCTTTTACCTCTGAGCAGCACTGTTTTGCACACAATGGGCTAAATGGCAAGGTGACAAGGACCCCGAAGGCTCAGAGAAGGTTGGGGTAACGGCTGTTGGGAGACAGATGGTAGCCTCCCGTCAAGGCCATCCAGCGTGTTCTTTAACGTGCACAGGATATGGCTCTCCCGCACACGGGGCCACGTCTTAACGTCCCATCCGACGGACGGCAGCCTTTCCAAAACCATCGGTGTCCCCTATTGACTGTGGGCAGGGCGAGGAGTTTCATGGAGATAAATCTCAATGCTGACCCAGCAGGGACTCGAACCTGGGAACTCCAGATTACGAACCTGGCACGTTACCGACTGATCCATCCCCGCCCCAACAGAGAAGAAACTAAAGTGATGAAAATTGGTCAGGCAGATGGTGCTTCAGTTACTTTGAATGACTGCACTCTTGAGAAAGTGTCTCAATTTATCTTGGAAGCTAGGTAATAGATACTGGTGACGTGTGACATGAAATAAGTAGAAGAATAGGTATTGACACTGAAGCTTTTAAGAATCTTTGGAGAGTGGAAAAATAGGCATATACACCTAAAGACTAAAATTAGGCTGTGTAATAGTTTAGTTCTTTCTAAAGGTTAGCTAATGAAACATGGACCCTTTGTAAGCAGGATAAAAAAGAAACTTGATGTCTTTGATTCTAGATGTTTACACAACTTCTTGGCATTAGACTGACTTTATAAGTAATGAGTTTTAAGAGTCATCAACCTCCTTTGAGCAGCATTTTGTGCAGAGAGAGACTGCGTTGGTTTGACCATGTTTTCTATATGCATAGCTGAAGAAATTGGCTTAGAGGGGCCAAATGCAGCAGCTGTAGCTAAGAACACGTCAGGAGAGGAAAATTACACAATCTGGTTGAACCTCCATAGCCTATGGCTACATGAGGATTGTGTGTGTATGTATTAAACTTCTTAACCACAAACAGTAATAAACCATATTAAAAACAAATATTCAATGCCATAAATACATTAATAACTATTTCTATTAATATGGTTTATAAATGGTAGCTAGGCATAAGCTGGAAGGAGAGCTGTGTACCATTCTGTGCAGTGCAGGCCGTTAGTCCTTTCAAAAGAGATATTCCGTTTTGGAAGGGAATGAAAAAATTGTGTGGCATACTGAATTAGTCATCTATGGACACTTTTTATTTTTCTGCCCTGCTGAGGAGTGGCCAACTTCAGAAGGTCCTGGTGCTGACCATTTATACGAACTAGACTGGGCTGGTTTATGGCTTTCAACTTTATTATGGATCTTGGATTTGCTGTATTGGTACCTTATATCAATTGGTAGATAATTCTGACAAGGTCCTGTTTGACATTGTTCATTCATTTGACCTATTCGCCAATCTATAATTATCCATACGGACAACACGGCCAAATCAACAGTCTCTCTCTGCAAAAAAAAGCTGCTTAAAGGAGATTGCAAACTCCTTTGCCTAAGCTCATCATTAGTTACAAAGCTGAACCACCCAATGCCCAAGATACTGGTAAGCATCTAGAATCAAAAGCATCCAATTTTCACTATCATAACTAATCCTAGAAAGAACCAAACTATTATACAGTCTATTTTTTTACCCTTTGTAAAGTTAGTATATTTTTATATTCAAACTTTAATTTTCATTTCAGTAGATTTTTGTAAATTAGTATCTTTTGGCCAATCGATAAGTACTGTTTTTTTTTTCATAGTTGTTGTTGTGGATATTTTAAAAATACATTAGGCTATATGTTAATTTTTATTTTATTATTTATTAACAGTAAAACTTTGATTTGGTATCATTTTCTGAAAGTAAATGAGGTCTTGGATATGGAAGCAAATTAATTTCTGTAGATTAATATCCCTAAGTTAGCGATAATTTGGTCGGCTGAAAGTTTAAAAGTGGTGAGCTTAAAAGTTGTTGCGAATATTTTATTTAACATCTCATTAGGTTATATGCAATTTTCTTTTAGTAAAAAGCTTTTGAGCTTGTACTGGTTTCTGAAAAGGAATGTCTTGGATACAGAAGCAAAACAGACTTCCTTGCTATGGAAATCGGCCATCACATGGGAAGGCTTCCCCTCCACTAAACTCAATGTGAACATTTCATACCCCCATTTCTCTAAAAAACTAATTTTTTTAGGCTATGGTGCATTGTAGGGCCCTCAGCCACCATGTTGGGACTTTTCCCCCAGGAAAGCAAGAAAACATGCAATGTTGAGTTGCAATACGATATTGATCCATTTGTTCTGATGTTTATGCACCACTATGACTGATATGCCATCCCGTGGCCGAGTGGTTAGAGCGCTTGGCTACTGATCTAAGGGACCTGGGTTCGAGCCCCGGATTAGGCATGGATGTGTGTGTCGTTTTTCTGCTGAGGTCCTGCCATCCTCTCAGATCTCCTACTATGGCATATAAACTGACAGGCTCCTGTCAGACCTCTGTGGCAAGCAGCTGCTTGAGGGGGTATTTATTATTATTTATTTATGACTGATATATACCGTTTAAAATAGTTCTCTCGAATGAGATTATTTGTTTTGGGGGTTTTCTTGAGTTGATTCTTTAGAGATGAGAGTTATTAAGGAAATTTACTTTTATTTTGGGAGTTGTTTTCAAAATGGGAAACGAGGTTTCATTGTTTAGCAATAATAAATAAATAAAAAAATAAATACCCCCTCAAGCAGCTACTTGCCACAGAGGTCTGACTGGAGTCTGTCAGTTTATATGCCATAGTAGGTCTGAGAGGTCGGCAGGCCCTCAGCAGAAAAATGACACAAACAGTCATGCCTTACCCGGGGCTGGAACCCAGGTCAGATGGCCAAGTGCACTAACCATTCGACCATGGATTAATGAAATTATTCATTTTTGGGGCTTTTCTTCAGTAAGGTACTAGGAGTTTTTCCTTAGCAATAAGTTGTTAATAAAATCTAATTTTGATGATTTTTTTTTGGGGGGGAGGGGGGTTAAGTGCAAAATGAGGGTTCATTTAGTAGTGATAAGCGTCGTTAATAAAATTTTATTTTGATGAAAGAAACATAATATTCTTTTATGTACCCAGCATTCTCGTGGTGCAGGCCGTTAGTACCTTTCAAAAGAGATATTCTATTTTGAAAGGGAACGGAAGGGGAGGGCTGCCAATTCAGTATGGCCTACTGATCTGGTCATCTATGGCCACTTTTTTTTTTCAAACCTGCTAAGGTCAACTTCACAGGGTCCTGGTGCTGACCATTTATACCTACTAGACTGGACTTGTTTATGGATTTGAGTTTGATTAATTGATCCTGGAATTGCTGCACTGGTGGGTCTCTGTTGAGGGAGAATTTGCTGTTGTGTTTTCTGTTTGCTTCTGGGTTGCCAGCTCTAAGTGAACAGAGGCATGGGATACCTTATATCAGCTGGTGGATAATCCTAATCAGAGGCCATCGCAGGTACCTGAACCTTACTTAGCTAGTTGGGCATCGTCAAGCCTAAATTGGAGTAATGTGCCTCAGGCAGGCCATATGGCTCTTGAAAAAGTCCAATTGAAAAGGTGGTGCCTGAAGTTCCTACCAGCATCGGCGACTTTAGCCTCTAGCGCAGGAGGAACAGCTCTTTGCCCCATGACTACGATCAGGGGGCTGTTTGATATTGTTGGCCCTACCAATCTCAATGAACCTAATTTCTTTAAAAATCATACTAATCATGTTCTCTCTGCAGGAACGTGAGGACATTACATAGAGATTATTCTCTGGATGTCCTCATGCAGGAATTCCAGCGCTATAACCTAGATATTCTAGGCTTGCAAGAGACCAGATGGCCAGGTAAAGGTGAGATCCTTAAAAATAACTTTAAATTTCTCTTTACAGGGAGGGAGGATGGAAAGCATCACCAAGGCGTGGGTCTGCTGCTCAGCAGACATGCTAGTGATACTCTTCTAGGATATGGTGCATTAATGAAAGGTTTGTTACAGCAAAATTTCAGACAAACATTAAAGACTTGAATGTTATCTGCTATTATGCCCCCACTGAGGATGCTGATGAGGATGAGAAGGATAGGTTTTACGGACAACTTCAGGATATTTTGAATTCTGTCAAGAAAGGAGATATTACCCTTGTTCTTGGTGACTTCAATGCCAAAGTTGGTACCGACTCTGACCTTTGGGGAGGAGTATTAGGCCCTTTTGGTATTGGTAGCTGCAATGGCAATGGGCAACGTCTCCTACAGGTAAGTAAACTCAATGGTTTCAGAATAACTAACACATATTACAAACACCGCGACATACATAAATACACTTGAGTTTCACCTGATGGGCTGCATAGGAATATGTTTGATTATATATTAATTAACAGCAAATGAGTTAGTTGTTAGAAATACCAGGGCATATAGGGGAGCTGAAATTGGATCTGACCATTACCTTGTTAAAAGTGTCTTGCAACTTTAACTTAAAAAGTGTTGTGCTAAATTTAAAAAATTTACCTTTAATACTGAAGCTCTGAAAAACCCAGTTATAGCTAAAGCTTACCATGATAGGTCATTATGACAGTCATGGTTTGCTTAATACTGAAGTTGAGGAATAATGGGGCCATTTCAAACAGGCTTTTTTGGAAACTAACTGTACTCTTTTAGGAAAAAAGGAGCAGAGGAGACAGAATTATTGAACTTATTTCAGAAAGAAGGAACTGCAGGAATGTCCTTAATCAGTACCCTACTAGTCTTAATAGAAAGCATTACAGAGAACTTAATAAACGTGTAAAAGATCAGTTAGCTGCTGATAAGAATCTTTGGCTTGATGGTTCGGCTGATAAAGCCGAGGAAGCAGTTAGACAGCACAACAGCAGAGAGCTGTACCAGATAGTTAATGTTTTGTGTGGTAGAAAACGGACAGGTATACAGGGATTGAAGGATAAACAAGGTAAGGTTATAGAAGGTGAGGATTCTGTCATGGCTAGGTGGGCTGAACATTTCAGTGATGTTCTAAACAATGTGGTTAGTTCTACTCCCATTGTTTTCAATGATGATAGATGCATTGGTGGCTTTAATGTTGGCCCTATAACACAATCTGAAGTTATTTTGGCTATTTCTAAACTTAAACTTCATAAATCCCCAGGGGTAGATGAAATTACTACTGAAATGCTCAGAGCTGGGAATGTTTCAGTTACCACTTGGATGACTGAAATTTTGAATAACTTTTATGATAAAGGCATGATTCCTAAAGATTTTACCAGAGCTATTATTATCCCTATTTTCAAAAAAGGTGATCGCAGTTCTTGTGATAACTATAGGGGTATCAGCCTACTCTCTGTTCCAGGTAAAGTTCTTTCCATGATTGTGCTTAATAGAATTAAGAATCTGGTTGACAGGCAATTGCGTGATGAGCAATGTAGATTCAGAAGTGGTAGGGGATGTGTAGATCAGATATTTTCACTTAGGCAGATTCTTGAGAAATGTTTAGAGTTTCAGAAACCTTTGGTTGCTAGCTTTGTTGATTTCAAAAAGGCTTTCAACTGTGTTGATCGTCATAATTTGTGGTTGATTGTGATATCATATGGTATACCTGACAAGTTAGTTAACATAATGAAAGCTATCTATAATAACACCACACGTGTGTGAGAGTTGGTAAGGCTTGTAGCAATTGGTTTACCATTACTTCTGGTGTTCGACAAGGGTGCATTTTGTCTCCTTTTCTCTTTAGTTTGGTTATTGATATGCGAAATTCCCTTCAAGGGAAAGATTTTGGCCTTAAATGGGCCGGAGATACGAAAATTTCTGATTTAGATTATGCTGATGATTTAGCCCTTTTGGCAGATGATGTTGATGAGATGAACTCTTTCATTCGAGCTGTTGATGAGACTGGTAGTAGAGTAGGTTTGGTTATAAACAGAGAGAAAACTAAAGTGATGAAAATTGGTCAGGTAAGTTGTGATTCAGTTCATCTGAATGGTTGCAGTCTTGAGCAGGTGTCACAGTTTAATTTCCTTGGGAGCTATGTAACAGATACTGGTGATGTCCGGCATGAGATTAACAGACGAATAGGGATTGCTGCCGGGACTTTTAAGAATCTATGGAGATTGTGGAGAAATAGCATATACACCTAAAGACTAAAATTAGACTATAAGAGTTTGGTTCTTTCTAGGGTTAGTTATGGTAGTGAAACTTGGATGCTGTGTAAACAAGATAACAGAGAACTAGATGTTTTTGATTCTAGATGCTTATGCAGTATCTTGGGCATTAGGTGGTTTAACTTTGTAAATAATGATGAGGTTAGGTAAAGGAGTCAGCAACCTCCTTTAAGCATCATATTGTGCAGAGAGAGACTCTGCTGGTTTGGCCATGTTGCCCGTATGGATAATTATAGATTGGCGAATAGGGTTATGAACAGTGTGCCTAGAGGCCTCAGAAGGAGGGGGAGACAATGTCAAACAGGACCTCGTTGGAATTGGTGTGCAGTGGCCGGATGCAGATGTAGCTGGACAGATATGCTTGGAGAATTAAACTGTGCGGTCTGGTTGGACCTCTGTAGCCCACGGCTGCTTGAGGATGATGATGAGCATTGCATATTTCTTTTACATATATTGCCTCATCTCAAGGTAGAGGCAAGACGGCAGTTGCCCAGGGGCCCCACGATTCTAAATTTCGCAAAAGTCTGTGTTGATTAATCCTCGCTTTACAGCACGTTTTTCATGTTTAAACATTGATTTTGTTAAAGGTACCAATAAATCTATAGGCTTAATTTTACTTACCGTTTGCATTTTTATTCCCTTAGGAATATAGGAGATATTAGATTTATTCCCTTAGGAGGATAGGTAGGGGCCCCAGCTTTGCCAGGGACCTACAATACTGTTAAGATGGCACTGGGTAGAGGCAGTATGGACTACTTTTATCATTCAGATTTTTTTTTTTCACGTGAAGAAACAAACACAAGATAGCGGCTGAAGGCTTGTTTTAAAATTACGAGTTTATATTGAATGATTTTAAAGGCAACCTCCCCTACCTTGGCTGTGCCACACAGACGATATAATACTGTTCTTTTGTGCCCCCCCCCCCAATAGGGGACCACCTTGTCGTGGTGGGGGGGCCTAGGGCCCAGCAACTCGGTCGAAGGCTGTGCTGACTGGAAAGGTCCCCCGGTTGGACATAGTCAAGGCCAACCGAGGCCGCTGACCGGTCGGAAGGCTGGTTAGATGGTGACGGTGTCCGAGGCCTCAACCTCAGGTGCTCTGGGTGAGCAGTTCGAGGGCTCTGCTGAACGGTCTGAGTCCGCCTAGTAGGCACGAGCCCTCAAAAAAGTCTGGGTCTTACTAAGAATCTCCACCCCGGACACCGAGCGAACTTGGATCTATATATCCTCGTTCATGGCTAACCGGGAAATAGATTAAAGTAAGATTTCTTCCGGTGGTCAGCTTTCCTTCTATAGGACTGCTGCCATGTGAGGATGGGGTTGAGGTGCGCCTATAGGGCGTATTCCTTGCCCCTGGCTCTAGATAGCACGGCTTTTCATAACTGGTAGTGTCGTATAGGCAAAATCGGGAATTGCCGTGGTTGCCTAAGATTGCAACAAATAGAACGAATGTTCTTTTGTGCTTTGGTGCACAAACCTTTCTGCATTTATCCAAGATCGCCAAACTTCCAACACCCACAGAAAAAATTCATAATGTTTAGTAAAAAATGTGGCCAAGTTTTTTTTTCTATTTCATAACCAGTTCAGAAAATTCCATGAATGTGAGAAGTCCTTTGGTATAACATGGCCATGTTTAAAATATACGACACACAAAAGAATTATTAAAAGAAATAAAGGTCATATTTCAGGTTGAATTTCCTTTTGATTAATATATTATTTAACTATTTTTATTCATCAGGTTTTCCAAAATGACGCCTTAATTGTATAGTGGGATCTTTTTTTTTTTCACCACATCACATTGAAAGAGGCTTATTAAAATCAATATGCTTGTAAATTTGTTATTAGTTTTATAAAATTAGTAATTAAATTCTGTTCATCATCATTCTCAAACAGCCATGGGCTATGGAGGTCCAACCATTGTGCAGTTTAATTCTCCAAGCATATCTGTCCTGAGCTACATCTGCTGCATCCAGCCACTGCACCAATTCTAACAAGGTCCTGTTTGATATTGTCTGCCCACTGCATCCTAGGCCTCCCCCTCTTTCTGTGGCCTTTAGGCACACTGTTCATAACCCTATTCGCCAATCTATAATTATCCATATGGGCAACATGGCCAAACCAGCGGAGTCTCTCTCTGCACAATATGCTGCTTAAAGGAGGTTGCAAACTCTTTTCCCTAACCTCATCATTAGTTACAAAGTTGAACCACCTAATGCCCAAGATACTGCATAAGAATCTAGAATCAAAAGCATTTAGTTTCCTGTTATCTTGTTCCCAAAATGTCCAAGTTTCACTACCATAACTAACCCTAGAAAGAACCAAACAATTATACAGTCTAATTTTAGTCTTTAGGTGTATACGCCTATTTCACCACACTGTCCACAGATTCTTAAAGTCCACGCAGCAATCCTTATTCGTCTGTTAATCTAATGCCAGACATCACCAGTATCTGTTACATGGCTCCCAAGATAATTAAACTGTGACACCTGCTCAAGACTGCAATCATTCAGATGAACTGAATCACAACCTGCCTGACCAATTTTCATCACTTTAGTTTTCTCTCTGTTTATAACGAAACCTACTCTACTACCAGTCTCATCAACAGCTCAAATGAAAGAGTTCATCTCATCAACATCATTTGCCAAAAGGCATAAATCAGAAATTTTCGTATCTCCAGCCCATTTAAGGCCAAAATCTTTCCCTTGAAGTGAATTTCGCATAACATAATCAACAACCAAACTAAAGAGAAAAGGAGACAAAATGCACCCTTGTCGAACACCAGAAGTAATGCTAAACCAATTGCTACAAGCCTTACCAACTCTCACACACGTGTGGTGTTATTATAGATAGCTTTCATTATGTTAACTAACTTGTCAGGTATACCACATATGATATCACAATCAACCACAAATTATGGTGATCAACACAGTCGAAAGCCTTTTTGAAATCAACAAAGCTAGCAACCAAAGGTTTGGGAAACTCTAAACATTTCTCAAGAATCTGCCTAAGTGAAAATATCTGATCTACACATCCCCTACCACTTCTGAATCCACATTGCTCATCACGCAATTGACTGTCAACCAGATTCTTAATTCTGTTAAGCACAATCATGGAAAGAACTTTCCCTGGAACAGAGAGTAGGCTGATACCCCTATAGTTATCACAAGAACTGCGATCACCTTTTTTGAAAACAGGGATAACAATAGCTCTGGTGAAATCCTTAGGAACCATGCCTTTATCATAAAAGATATTCAAAATTTCAGTCATCCAAGTGGTAACCGAAACATTCCCAGCTCTAGGCATTTCAGTAGTAATTTCATCTACCCCTGGGGATTTATGAAGTTTAAGTTTAGAAATAGCCAAAATAACTTCAGACTGTGTTATAGGGCCAACATTAAAGCCACCAATGCATCTATCATCATTGCAAACAATGGGAGTAGAACTAACCACATTGTTTAGAACATCACTGAAATGCTCAGCTCACCTAGCCATGACAGAATCCTCACCTTCTATAACCTTACCTTGTTTATCCTTCACTCCCTGTATACCTGTCCGTTTTCTACCACACAAAACATTAACTATCTGGTACAGCTCTCTGCTGTTGTGCTGTCTAACTGCTTCCTCGGCTTTATCAGCCAAACCATCAAGCCAAAGATTCTTATCAGCAGCTAACTGATCTTTTACACGTTTATTAAGTTCTTTGTAATGCTTTCTATTAAGACTAGTAGGGTACTGATTAAGGACATTCCTGCAGTTCCTTCTTTCTGAAATAAGTTCAATAATTCTGTCTCCTCTGCTCCTTTTTTCCTAAAAGAGTATTGTTAGTTTCCAAAAAAGCCTGTTTAAAATTGCCCCATACTCCTCAACTTCAGTAGTAAGCAAACCATGACTGTCATAATGACTAAGTAACCTATCCTTGGCTATAACTGGGTCTTTCAGAGCTTCAGTATTAAAGGTATTTTTTTTTACTTTAACACAACACTTTTTAAGTTTAAGTTGCAAGACACCTTTAACAAGGTAATGGTCAGATCCTATTTCAGCTTCTCTATATTGCCTTGGTATTCTTCACAGAACTAGCCCATTTGCTGTTCATTAATATATAATCAATCATATTCTTATGGAGTCCATCAGGTGAAACCCATGTGTACTTATGTATGTCGCGGTGTTTGTAATAAATGTTAGTTATTCTGAAACCATTGAATTTACTTACCTGTAGCAGACATTGCCCATTGCCATTGCAACTACCAATACCAAAAGGGCCTATCACCCCTCCCCAAAGGTCAGAGTCAGTACCAACTTTGGCATTGAAGTCACCTAGAACAAGTGTAATATCTCCTTTCTTGACAGAATTAAAAATATCCTGAAGTTGTCTGTAAAACCTATCCTTCTCATCCTCATCAGCATCCTCAGTGGGGGCATAACAGCAGATAACATTCAAGTCTTTAATGCTTGTCAATTTGGTATATAACATGGCCTATTTCTGTTTATTGGTTATTTTTTTTTAAATTCTAAAGTTGACTTGTTTATCTGACTCAGCACAATTGGCTAAAAGTGGCATTTTCTCAAAGTATGGAATGAAGAAAAAAAATTAGAAAATGATATTTACTTGAAACCCAAAAAAATAATTTTTTCATTATTCAGAAATAGCCTTTTTTTTTTATTCATGTGCATTATAATCATTTGTCTATGTTTTTTTTTAAATAAATTTTTGTGTTGCCAGATGAGCTTTTTTTACTACATGACTAAAAAAGTCCTGTTAAAATAAAACATCACTTTTTTGTTAAATATTTTATTTTCAGAAAACCAGAATTAAATGCTGATTAATTTGGCATATAACATGTCATAATTGCTTTCATTAGTTATTTGGCAAAAAAAGTTCTAAATTTTTTTTGGCTGAGCATAAGGAGAAAACAGCTTGGCCTCTGGATGGAAACCAGTTTTTCAGGTGGACACTGGGTTAATTGTAATAATCCAAAAGATCGTTAAACTTTTCCTCTTTGAACTTGACTGATCGAAATTAAATTAAAACTCCAGATAGCATATCGGGTGCCAAGCAATATTAACTTGCCAAATAAGGTTAAAGGAGGCTGTGTTAGGTATATGAGTGTTACGTATTGAGTAAGAAATAAAAAGATTGTCAATTTTTTAAACTTATATCTTAATTAAAATCAATTATCATTGCTCAATAGAAAAAATATTCATATAACAAGCAAAGTTTATTTCAAAAAAATTCACAACTGAACATATAAAGTGATGAATGCAAAAGTAGTCCGAGCAAATAAAACCTCATTTAAACATCTCGAAAACTGACAAACTTCTCATTTAACAAACTTCACATTCTCCACTGTCATTACTATCACTACCTTCCTACTAACTCTTTCATCACTAACTCCGTGACCTAACGTCACTTAGCATACATGCGGCTTACAACTGATGCATGTGTGTTGCATGTTGGGAAAAACATTTGCATAATCTGACAATTAAGCGCTTGCTATCACACAAGATGGGGCATATCCTTACGTGCGCGCTAGTGGCTGTCAATCAAAAATCGGAGTTACGCATGCACAACTCCATTAGTGGATCGGAATGAGGAAAAATGATGGCCAACTACAAAATTATCCCCAAATTATAAATATAATGTAAGTAAAGTAAAACTGGTTAAGGAAAAGTAAAAGTGAATGGGTGGACCATCAACACCAGGACATTTATAAATACTACAAACACCAGGACAATTATAAATATACATGGGTTTCACCTGATAAGTTGCACAGGAATAAGACATTATACTTTAATTATAGCAAACTGGTTAGTTCGGTTAGTAATACCAGATCATACAGGGGAGCAGAAATTGGGCCTGACCGTTATCTGGTCAAAAGTGTAATGCAACTGAAGCTTAAGAAATGTGCCAAAGAGAATTACTTTTAATACTGAAGGTTTTAAAGATCCAGATGTAGCCAAAGCATACCATGATAATCTAATTAGTCATTATGACAATCATGGTTTGCTTACTGCTGAAGTTGAAAAAGAACGGAATTAGTTTAAACAGGCTTTTCTTGAGACCAGTACACTTTTGGTTAAAAAGAAGCAGAGGAAACAAAATTATTTGAGTTATAAGGCTATGTAACTTATTTCTGAAAGAAGTAAGTGCAAAAATAATATGAATGAAGACCCTACTACTCATAACAGAGGGCATTACAATGAGCTTAATAAGCATGTAAAGGATTAGTTAACAGCTGATAGGGTTGGGTTGTTTTACCTCTGAGCGGCACTTTTTTGCACACCATGGGCTAAATGGCCAGGTCACATGAACCCTGGAGGCTCTGAGAAGGTTGGGGGAGGAGACCTACTGGACAACTTTCAGGAGACAGATGGTAGCCTCCCATCAAGGCCATCCACTGTGTTCTTTAACGTACACAGGACAAAGCTCTCTCCCACACATGGGCCCACAGCTTAACGTCCCATCCGTCGGATGGTGGCCTTTCTAAGCCCATTGGTGTCACCTACTGACCGTCAGTGGGGAATTTTGCAGAGATAAATCTCAACGCTGACCCAGCTGGGACTCAAACCTGGGAACTACAGATTACAAGCTTAGCACAATACCGATTGAGCCACCATGGCCCCTAACAGTTGATAGCTTGGCTGAGAAAGCAGTTAGACAGCACAACAGCAGGTGGTTGTACCAGACAGTTAATGTTTTGTGTACACAGGGATTGAGAGATAAACATGGCAAGTGATTGAAGGTGAGATCTTGTGATGGCTAGGTAGGCTGAGTATTTCAGAGATATTCTAAAATAATGTGATTATTTCTACTCCCAATGTTTGTAATGAGGATAGATGCATTACTGGTTTCATTGTTGATCCTATATGAAATTTTAAAGTCACTTCGGCTATTTCTAAATTTATTACCATCATTGTCCTCAAGCAGCCATTGGGCTATGCAGATCCAACCAGGTTGTGCAATTTAGTTCTCCAAACACGTATCCTGAGCTACAGCTGCTGCATTTGACCATTTAGGCCAATTCTAGAAAGGTCCTGTTTGACATTGTTTGCCCGTTGCATCCGAGGTCTCCCCCTCTTTCTGAGGCCTTTAGGCACACAGTTCATAATCTTATTCATTAATCAATAAGTGATGCATATGGTGAACTTGGCCAAACCAATGGAGTCTTTCTCGTTAAAATGTGCTGCTCAAAGGAGGTTGCCACACCTTTCCCTAACTTCATCATTACTTACAAATCTGAACCACCTAAAGCCCAAGATACTGCATAAACATCTACAATCTAAGGCAAAAAGTTTCCTGTATCTTTCTTAAAAAGGATCAAAGTTTCACTACCATAATTAACTCTACAAAGAACCAACTAGTATAGTCTAATTTTAGTCTTTAGGTGTATACGCCTATTTTTCCACACTTTCCACAGACTCCTAAAACTGCAACCAGCAATACCTATTCATCTGGTTATCTCATGTCGCACATCACCAGAATCTGTTACAGAGCCCCCAAGATAATTAAACTGAGACACCTGCTCAAGACTACAACCATTCAGATTAACTGAACAACAGCCTGCCTGACCAATTTTCATCACTTTAGTTTTTTCTCTGTTTATCCCCAAACCTATTCTACTACCAATCTCATCAACATCATTTGCCAAAAGGGTGAAATCATCAGCATAATTTAAATTGTCCCATCTCTAGGCCATTTAAGCCCAAAATCTTCCCCTTGCAGTGAATTTTGCATAACATACTAACAATAACCAATGTAAAGAGGAAAGGAGACAAAACACACCCTTATCAAACATCAGAAGCAATTTCTACAACCTCTACCAACACTCACACACAACCAGGGCAGGCATAAGGGTCAGGCAAAGTGGGTGATTTCCCGGGGAGCACAGCAATGTTGTATTTCACTATACATTTATGGTAATGTCTTACAATTTGTTTAAATAACTACAAAATTATGTCGGTTAAATTATTAGGAGAAATAAAGTAATTGCAAGTATCCATGGTATAAGGAGTGATTGCTCTCTCTTTACAGCATTCTCTCTGCTGACAATCAAAAGTGAAGTTTAAAAAGAATGCAGATAAGTTGGGTTAGGTTGTTTTACCTCTGAGAGGCACTATTTCCCCACATGGCCTAAATGGCCAGGTCACAAGGACTCCGAAGGCTCAGAGAAGGTTCGGGGAGGGGACCCACTAGAACAGCTGTTGGGAGACAGATGGTAATTTTCATCACTAGTTTTTTCTGTTTATCCCCAAACCTATTCTACTACCAATCTCATCAACATCATTTGCCAAAAGGGCCAAATCAACAGCATAATTTAAATTGTAAATTGTCCCATCTCTAGGCCATTTAAGCCCAAAATCTTCCCCTTGCAGTGAATTTTGCATAACATACTAACAATATGGATGTTAAGAGGAAAGGAGACAAAACACACCCTTATCAAACACCAGAAGCAGTTTCTACAGTCTCTACCAACACTCACACACAACCAGGGCAGGCATGAGGGTCAGGCAAAGTGGGTGATCTCCCGGGGAGCACAGCAATGATGTATTTCAATATACATTTATGGTAGATAAGCTGGGTCAGATTTCCCATAAAGCATGTTTGGCACTTGCCTAAGTGCACCAACATAATATGGCATCATCATTTATGTCTTACAATTTGTTTAAATAACTACAAAATTATGTCGGTTAAATTCAGACAGATGGTAGTCTCCCGTCAAGGCCATCCAGTGTGTTCTTTAATGTGCGCAGGGTATGGCTCTCCCACACACGGAGCCACGGCTTAACATCCTGTCCGATGAACAGTGGCCTTTCCAAACCCATCGGTGTCCCCTACTGACCGTGGGCAGGGTGGGGAGTTTTGCAGAGATAAGTCTCAATGCTGACCCAGCTGGGACTCGAACCTGGGAACTGCAGATTATGAGAATATACAATATGCTACCAAATGTATTGAGGTACTTCCATCTTTTTGTGAATAGCATACCTCCATTCAAAGCTGTCTAACTTTGAAAATAAGCTTTTTTACCAAGAAATACAACAGGTGATAATTATAAAATTCATTCAAATTTCTCAAAGTCTCAATTTTAACAATATTCCTTTAATAGTATTAAAGCATCAAAATGGAATTATTTGACAGCAGTGTCTGCCCAACCTAAACACTTTCAAAATTGATGGAAACTAAAAAACAAAGCTGTCCCATGGCCAAGGGAGCATATTTTCCTGAGCAGTGCCATCTGAACCCCAAGTAAGGCATGGATGTTTGTCATGAAATAATAAGCTGGGAAAAAATTGCTTTTGCTGTGAGAGACTTTCTGGATTTTTTTCTGATCGCACAGTGGATATTTGTGTTGTCTTTCAGCTGAGGTCTCACATACCTCACAGACTTTCTCTATGGCATGTAAACTGACAGGCTGCTGTAAGACCTCTGTAACATTTGTTGATTTTATAAAAAAAAATAACTATTGGAAAAAATTGATAGAAACTAAAATATCCAATTCACAATTTTTTTTTAAATACAGTCAAACTCATTTATAATGAAGTCAGTTATAAATGAAATCGGGGATATAACAAAGCAAACCATTCCCTTTCAATTTCAGTTTTAAAACTATGTTATACACATTTCCCTTGCTCGATTTACATGATACTCAATTTACCTGGTTTCGGTTTTACACAGTCAAAAAATGCATTCAGTTGCTATTTCTATGGTGCAGATTAATATCCTTTTTACATATGCAGACAGACCCAGATCTAGAAAAAAAATTGAGGGCAAGAATCACAATCGAGCCAGAAAAATGTGAAAGTGGGGGCCAAGACACTAGATTTCCAATGCAGTATAATAGTTCTCTCTCCCTTTTACAGGTCTCCAAAAATTTTTTGAAAAATGCATGAAATATAAATAACTTTAATAATTTTTGCCTCTACTACCATTACTAATATTGTGAAAGGAGGGGCATGGTCCCCTTGCCCATCCCCTTAGATCCAACCCTGTATGGATATATAATATTCATTATGAGTAGCAGTGGTATAATGTCAAGGAATAGTATGACTGTCATCCCAAAGCGAAAATCACCTAAACTGGTTTTAATTGATATCATTTAGTTTCAAGAATAGTCAATAGCAAATACTTATATGAGAAGGATAGGTTTTATGAACAACTTCACGATATTTTGAATTCTGTCAAGAAAGGAGATATTACCCTTGTTCTTGGTGACTTCAATGCCAAAGTTGGTACTGACTCTGACCTTTGGGGAGGAGTAATAGGCCCTTTTGGTATTGGTAGCTGCAATAGCAATGGGCAACGTCTCCTACAGGTAAGTAAACTCAATGGATTCAGAATAACTAACACTTATTACAAACACCGTGACATACATAAGTACACATGGGTTTCACCTGATGGGCTGCATAAGAATATGATTGATTACATATTAATTAACAGCAAATGGACTAGTTCTGTTAGGAATACCAGGGCATATAGGGGAGCTGAAATTGGATCTGACCATTACCTTGTTAAAAGTGTGTTGCAACTTAAACTTAAAAAGTGTTGTGCTAGGGTTAAAAAATTTACTTTTAATACTGAAGCTCTGAAAGATCCAGTTATAGCCAAAGCTTACCATGATAGGTTACTTAGTCATTATGACAGTCATGGTTTGCTTACTACTGAAGTTGAGGAAGAATGGGGCCATTTTAAACAGGCTTTTTTGGACACTAACAGTACTCTTTTAGGAAAAAAGGAGCAGAAGAGGCAAAATTATCTGAGTGATAAGGCACTTGAGCTTATTTCGGAAAGAAAGAACTGCAGGAATGCCCTTAATCAATACCCTACTAGTCCTAATAGAAAGCATTACAGAGACCTTAATAAACTTGTAAAGGATCAGTTAGCTGCTGATAAGAATCTTTGGCTTGATGGTTTGGCTGACAAAGCCGAGGAAGCAGTTAGACAGCACAACAGCAGAGAGCTGTACCAGATAGTTAATGTTTTGTGTGGTAGAAAACGGACAGGCATACAAGGATTGAAGGATAAACAAGGTAAGGTTATAGAAGGTGAGGATTCTGTCATGGCTAGGTGGGCTGAGCATTTCAGTGATGTTCTAAACAATGTAGTTAGTTCTACTCCCATTGTTTGCAATGATGATAGATGCATTGGTGGCTTTAATGTTGGCCCTATAACACAATCTGAAGTTATTTTGGCTGTTTCTAAACTTAAACTTCATAAATCCCCAGGGGTAGATGAAATTACTACGGAAATGCTTAGAGCTGGGAATGTTTCGGTTACCACTTGGATGACTGAAATTCTGAATCTCTTTTATGATAAAGGCATGGTTCCTAAGGATTTTACCAGAGCTATTGTTATCCCTATTTTCAAAAAAGGTGATCGCAGTTCTTGTGAAAACTATAGGGGTATCAGTCTACTCTCTGTTCCAGGTAAAGTTCTTTCCATGATTGTGCTTAATAGAATTAAGAATCTGGTTGACAGGCAATTGCGTGATGAGCAATGTGGATTCAGAAGTGGTAGGAGATGTGTAGATCAGATATTTTCACTTAGGCAGATTCTTGAGAAATGTTTAGAGTTTCAGAAACCTTTGGTTGCTAGCTTTGTTGATTTCAAAAAGGCTTTCGACTCTGTTGATCGTCATAATTTGTGGTTGATTGTGAGATCATATGGTATACCAGACAAGTTAGTTAACATTATGAAAGCTCTCTATAATAACCCTGAGTCGTGTGTGAGAGTTGGTAAGGCTTGTAGCAATTGGTTTAGCATTACTTCTGGTGTTCGACAAGGGTGCATTTTGTCTCCTTTTCTCTTTAGCTTGGTTATTGATTATGTTCTGCGAAATTCACTTCAAGGGAAAGATTTTGGCCTTAAATGGGCTGGAGATACGAAAATTTCTGATTTAGATTATGCTGATGATTTAGCCCTTTTGGCAAATGATGTTGATGAGATGAACTCTTTCATTCGAGCTGTTGATGAGACTGGTAGTAGAGTAGGTTTGGTTATAAACAGAGAGAAAACTAAAGTGATGAAAATTGGTCAGGCAGGCTGTGATTCAGTTAATCTGAATGGTTGCAGTGTTGAGCAGGTGTCACAGTTTAATTATCTTGGGAGCTATGTAACAGATAATGGTGATGTGCGGCATGAGATTAACTGACGAATAGGGATTGCTGCTGGGACTTTTAAGAATCTATGGAGAGTGTGGAGAAATAGGCGTATACACCTAAAGACTAAAATTAGACTGTATAATAGTTTGGTTCTTTCTAGGGTTAGTTATGGTAGTGAAACTTGGACACTTTGTAAACAAGATAACAGGAAACTAGATGCTTTTGATTCCAGATGCTTACGCAGTATCTTGGGCATTAGGTGGTTCAACTTTGTAACTAATGATGAGATTAGGAAAAGGAGTTTGCAACCTCCTTTAAGCAGCAGATTGTGCAGAGAGAGACTCCGTTGGTTTGGCCATGTTGCCCGTATGAATAATTATAGATTGGCGAATAGGGTTATGAACAGTGTGCCTAAAGGCCTCAGAAAGAAGGGGAGACCTAGGATGCGGTGGGCAGACAATGTCAAACAGGACCTTGTTAGAATTGGTGTGCAGTGGCCAGATGCAGTAGATGTAGCTCAGGATAGACTTGCTTGGAGAACTAAATTGCACGGTCTGGTTGGACCTCCGTAGCCCATGGCTGCTTGAGGATGATGATGATGATGATATAAATAAAATTGCCATCTGTAATAATGTTCTAGTAATGCTAATTATTGCTCAAAGGTGAGGTATAGTACCTAAACAGGATCCTTTGTAATCAGGAGAACATAAAACTTAATGCCTTTGATTCTAGATGCTTATGCAGTATCTTGTGCATTAGGTGGTTTGATTTCGTAATGATGAGGTTAGGAGTTAGCAACCTTGTTTAAGCAGTATTTTTGCAGGAAGAGACTCATTTTGGCCATGCTACTTGTATGCATAACTGCATTGGCAAATAGGATTATGAGCAGTGTGCCCAAATGTTTTGGGAAAAGGGGGAGACCTAGGATGCAATAGGCACACAATGTCAAGCAGGACCTTTCTAGAATTCTCCTATGGTGGCAAAATGCAGCAGCTGTAGCTCAGGACAATCAGGTGTGGGAAGCAAAATTATACAGTCTGGTAGGTACTCCATAGTCCACGACTGCATGAGGATTATATATGTATTAATATACATATTTTAACAATAACTGACATTCACAGAATTACCTGTTGACTTTTTAAACATCTATAGATCAATATATGTTGTGGAAAACATTTTCGCCGACATACGGGGCTCAAACCCATATCTCTCCAGAAACATGCCAGGGTATTCTAACCATCTGAATGCCAACTCTGTCTTTTTTCCAATGAGTATGACATCACTCTTCCTGGGATTTTCAGCACCTACTTTTGGCACCATCTATGATCTTGGGTGGTAACTATTTCTTTTCACGCTGAGTAAGACAGAAATAAATAATGCAATGCTATTAGGTTATTAATGAAGTCATATCATGCTATTAGCGTTAGTAATGATTGACAATCACCGAGTTACCTGTTGACTTTTTAAACATCTATGGTCAGACCTTTTACTACAGCATATTAAACTGACAATCTCCTGTCAGACCTCTAGGCAAGCAGCTGCTTGAAAGGTTATTTAATTATTATAGATCGAGAAACCCCATATGTCAGCAAAAAAATTTCCACAAAAATTATTCATTAATATACATAATTAGAAATATTAATAAAAACATGAAAGTTCATCAATTAAGCTATCGAAAAAAACTACAGATCACCCTCCATTCATTAATCCCCTAAATTATTCATTAAATCTTCCAACATTAGGAACTGCATTTTTTTGATCCGATAATTCTATATTTAAAATTTCTACATAAAAAAAAGCACCAAATGCTTCTAAATATTCTCAATAAATCTTATTAATATCATCAAATAAGTAATAAATATCTAACAATAAACATGCTGTTTATAACCAAAATGTTGTCCCACATGCAAAACCTTTAAACATTCTTTTGCCAAACATACTCCAGTCCCACCCCCTACTACATTAGAATTCTCTGAAATCCCACTGTACACATTTCATCAAAAATTATTCTCTTAACACTCTAATGCCCCATAAAGAACTTTCTAATTTTTACCATTTCATTTCCCCACATTCGAAAATTTTGCCATTTTCTTCCACTGTCACAATAAAACACATACCACATCCTACCATATGTTCACTACAGGAGAGGTTCACAGAGCATCAAACAGATTGTCAGCCAAAACAAGCTTATGACTGCTACTGCCGAGCTGGCAACACAGCAACCAGAGACTGGCAGCTCACCACATTGCTAGAACATGTATCCACTTACTACGGAACCATAGTCCACGAGGCTATTGAAATAATGACCTTGCCTGTCCCCACCTGCAACTGAGACACTGGAATCATCTTTCACATGTAGAAAGAAACTATCAACAGACCTAATGTCACCACATAGTGTCACTTCACTGAAGAAGGAATGCTGTCTATGTCCCAAAAAGCTTTTTAGTTTTCTCCTAAAATCCTTTAACATGCAAATATTTTGAAGAATAAACTTAAAAATTTTATTGCTCAATGACAGAGAATTTATTTCAACAAAAAAAGATTAAAAATAGTTCCTATCACTTCCTTCCCTGCCCTCACTCCAAAAAGCTTACATAAAACATTCCCCTAACTCCCACTTCCAAATGACCTGGCCATAACATTACACAATGATTGACTAACACTTTCAACAACTCTCCTAATAGTAAATAATTTCAATTCCTAAATATATTAAATAATTTATTGCTTACCACATTTTAACTAAATTTAAAAAAAACAAGAGGTGAACTAAAATGCCAACCTGTACAAAAAACAACATGAACCAAACTTATCCATTTACTTCTGACCATATCAGCATGTTATTCCCTTGATAATTCAAGCAACAATTATAAATTATCCAAACATTCATGTCAAACTACACGACACTTGACTTCATGTTACTACACTTCATGTTACTACCAAAAAGAAACAAGTCACAAACCTTAGGTAACCAACAACCCATGGTTACTCTCTAATATTACTTTTTACATCATACTTTACACTTCGATGTCCTCTGGCAAATATTGTTTACCTTTTCAATTGGGTGTGAATTTAGAGCATTGGATGTTTTTCAGTGAATGCAAAAGAATAACCATAATGATTGTATTCATTCATGATGGATATAAGGGTTAACAATACTAATTCAATTAAGTTAAATATTATATCACATTTATTAAATTGCAATTTATGTTGCAGTTACACCACTCTGCATGATTTTTGATGTCTCCAAAATTTATGGTATTCTTGGACCTATTTTCCATGCTGATTTAGTAACTATGTTGCACATAAGCAGAAACAATATTACACCATCATCATCCTTAAACAGCCATGGGCTATGGAGGTCCAACCATTGTGCAGTTTAATTCTCCAAGCATATCTGTCCTGAGCTACATCTGCTGCATCCAGCCACTGCACCAATTCTAACAAGGTCCTGTTTGATATTGTCTGCCCACTGCATCCTAGGCCTCCCCCTCTTTCTGTGGCCTTTAGGCACACTGTTCATAACCCTATTCGCCAATCTATAATTATCCATACGGGCAACATGGCCAAACCAGCAGAGTCTCTCTCTGCACAATATGATGCTTAAAGGAGGTTGCTGACTCCTTTACCTAACCTCATCATTATTTACAAAGTTAAACCACCTAATGCCCAAGATACTGCATAAGCATCTAGAATCAAAAACATCTAGTTCTCTGTTATCTTGTTTACGAAGTGTCCAAGTTTCACTACCATAACTAACCCTAGAAAGAACCAAACAATTATACAGTCTAATTTTAGTCTTTAGGTGTATAAGGCTATTTCATCACACTCTCCACAGATCCTTAAAAGTCCCGGCAGCAATCCCTATTCATCTGTTAATCTCATGCCGGACATCACCAGTATCTGATATCTGTCCCAAGACAATTAAACTGTGACACCTACTCAAGACTGCAACCATTCAGATGAACTGAATCACAACCTGCCTGACCAATATTCATCACTTTAGTTTTCTCTCTGTTTATAACCAAACCTACTCTACCAGTCTCATCAACAGCTCAAATGAAAGAGTTCATCTCATCATCTTTTGCCAAAAGGGCTAAATCATCAGCATAATCTAAATCAGAAATTTTCATATCTCCAGACCATTTAAAGCCAAAATCTTTCCCTTGCAGTGAATGTAGCATAACATAATCAATAACCAAACTAAAGAGAAAAGGAGACAAAATACACCCTTGTCGAACACCAGAAGTAATGCTAAACCAATTGCTACAAGCCTAACCAACTCTCACACGACTCAGTGTTATTATAGAGAGCTTTCATTATGTTAACTTGTCTGGTATACCTACGGGATCATTTTTTTTGAATAAAGGACAAATCAGAAATTGTTTTATAATAAAAAAAAAGCAAGTTGCGTTAGTTTCACTAAAAAACTTTATAACATTTATTATAAAATATATAAGCATATACAGAGCATTTTAAACAATCATGTTATTAGTTAAAAAAATTTACTTTTGATACTTTTCACAAAAATGAACTTTATTTAATAAATCAGGTTTTTTGTCTTAAAAATTCATAAAACGATACAATTCATGTCAAAGTTGCATTTGGAATAAATGCATGCTTTCAACGTTTCAATTTTTAATTGGGTTTTTTCACTGGTCCACATATTGTTCACTAATGAAAATACTCATTCAGTGAGGGATTAGATCCAGGGAGACATAAGCAAAATTCAATGATTTTTTAAATGTTTTTAAAAGATACGTGTTTATCTGGGAAATATTTAAAAATTTCAACCCATCTACATTGGCAGGACTTGTCATTCTGTATCCATTCTTCGATCTTTTCACTGGTGACATAACTTTTAATGCACGAAACTTCATCAAACAATTCGCCGTCATTGATATTTAAGTTCCAGTGACTGGAAATGAACAAAACACTTTCCTCGATCTTCACCCACAGAGGGATTTCTCGTAGGAGGACCCATCCAAATACTTCAATTTCCACGAAAGAGCTGTCCCAGTTATTTAAATAATCAATGCAGGTTCGGTAAAATTTATGAATTACATCTTTAAATATGTTGGCATCAATGTTTTGGGTTTTTTCTAAATCTAAAATTTTGCTTTAGTATTTATAGGTAAAAACACTTGTTTTTTTGCTCAATTAACTTTAGCTTCAATTCTTTTAAATGCATGGAAGCTTCACACATTGAGATTTCTTGTCATTCAATTTTCAAAATACATTGTTGAAATGTTAAAGCTTGGCTACGAATAAAAAATAACTGACTCTGCTAACACATCATTAAAAAAGTTTTTCAGAATCGAGGGACATTTTTCCAGTTCCAAAATGTACGATTTCAGCAGCTTAAATAGTTGTAATATTCTCTCTAAAGCGGTAGAAGAGTTAGCCATCACATTTTGCTGTAACCTAGTAGTTTTTTTATATTGAACATCTACATCATCACAAAATTCTTTCAATTTTTCTACTCTGTGTAGATGTAAAAATGCGAATACATTTTTACTAATATCACTTCAATATCTACCGGAAGACAATCGACACCAGTGCTTATGCAGTTATTGGCACCAATTAACACCAATCAGTTTATTTGCACATAAATTTTGCATTTTAAAGAAAATATTTTCTCTTTTTCTTTGGGAACCACCAAAGTTGCAATTGGTGTTGTCAGCACACAGATTAAGTAATTTCATATCTGTTTAGTGATTGCTTAATGCAAGCTGTTAATATATTAGAATTTTCTCTGGGTAGATTCTTTAAATCTAAAACTTTTACTTTGACACCGTGATTGTGTAAAAAATACCTGACCAGAATCGTGCACAATTTAATATTTCCATGATTAGAACAGTCCGAATAAATAGTAATATAATTTGTTTTACATAAATCAGTTTTAACTGAGGCAACAGAATATGGACCGAAAACATTACAAATGATCGCTTCTGTTTTCGTTCTGGCACAATACTTTTCGTCAAAACATTTCTTGATTAATTTTGAAGTGCAGTCGTTTGACCAAAATGAGTGATTATGTTGTACAGAATGATAACACCAAGATGTTTCTTTTAGTGCTCTGTTTTATTTCGTCATCGAAAATTTTGCTAACGAGGAAAGAGTTTAACGATTTACTCGATGAAGTCCTGACTTCAGCATCTTTGCGTTTTGCTGTCTGAGTGCTATCTAATTGCCGATCTGCCACTATTTGTGATATAAAAATTTACCGAACATTTATTACATTTAACGTCACTATCCGTTATTCCTCTTTTAATGAAAAGAAATTCTTCCTCCAACATTTTGTTGAAAATACATTTTCTTTTGGGTGCCATGACAATGGGTCTACAAAATAAAAGTTAATATGTAATAACAAAAATAATATTAAGCTTTACCTGCTCTAACATAAGTTTTGAACAAACTCCCTACGTAAATAATTCATGTTGAGCCAAAGTACACTAGTGACAATGCCAACTCACTCTACCACAGCTTTTAGACTACACACAGTCAAGTATATGTATACACGCACATCAATGACGCAGCCGTAGATGCTGTACCCCTAGCGAGTACTGGTGAAATGACAGTTTCACGTTTCTATGGGCTGTGTGATGTGCCAATATTCAATTTACATTTCAATTCACAAAATAAAGGACAAAATGGCTATTTTAGAAAAAAAATAAACCTAAAGAACAGAGCAGTGATATAAAGGGAATATGGTCACTGTAGGTATACCATATGATCTCACAATCAACCACAAATTACGACGATCAACAGAGTCGAAAGCCTTTTTGAAATCAACAAAGCTAGCAACCAAAGGTTTCTTAAACTCTAAACATTTCTCAAGAATCTGCCTAAGTGAAAATATCTGATCCACGCATCCCCTACCACTTCTGAATCCACATTGCTCATCATGCAATTGACTGTCAACCAGATTCTTAATTCTGTTAAGCAGAATCATGCAAAGAATTTTACCTGGAACACAGTAGGCTGATACCCCTATAGTTATCACAAGAACTGTGATCACCTTTTTTGAAAACAGGATAATAATAGCTCTGGTAAAATCCTTAGGAACCATGCCTTTATCATAAAAGATATTCAAAATTTCAGTCATCCAAGCGGTAACCGAAACATTCCCAGCTCTAAGCATTTCTGGATTAATTTCATCTAACCCTGGGGATTTATGAAGTTTAAGTTTAGAAACAGCCAAAATAACTTGAGACTGTGTTATAGGGCCAACATTAAAGCCATCAATGCATCTATCATCATTGCAAACAATGGGAGTAGAATTAACTACATTGTTTACAACATCACTGAAATGCTCAGCCCACCTAGACATGACAGAATCCTCCCCTTCTATAACCGTACCTTGTTTATCCTTCAATCCTTGTATGTCGGTTCGTTTTCTACCACATAAAACATTAACTATCTGGTACAGCTCTCTGCTGTTGTGCTGCCTAACTGCTTCCTCAGCTTTGTCCAGCCAAGCCATGAAGCCAGATTCTTATCAGTCGCTAACTGATCCTTTACATGTTTATTAAACTCTCTGTAATCATTTCTATTAGGACTAGTAGGGTACTGATTAAGGACATTCCTGCAGTTCCTTCTTTCTGAAATATGCTCAAGTGCCTTATCACTCAGATAATTCTGCCTCCTCTGCTCCTTTTTTCCTAAAAGAGTACTGTTAGTTTCTAAAACCGCCTGTTTGAAATGGCCCCATTCTTCCTCAACTTCAGTATTAAGCAAACCATGACTGTCATAATGACTAAGTAACCTATCATGGTAAGCTTTAGCTATAACTGGGTCTTTCAGAGCTTCAGTATTCAAGGTAAACTTTTTAACCCTAGCACAACACTTTTTAAGTTTAAGTTGCAAGACACTTTTAACAAGGTAATGGTCAGATCCAATTTCAGTTCCCCTATATAACCTGGTATTCCTAGCAGAACTAGCCCATTTGCTGTTAATTAATATATAATCAATCATATTCTTACGCAGTCCATCATGTGAAACCCATGTGTACTTATGTATGTCGCGGTGTTTGTAATAAGTATTAGTTATTCTGAAACCATGAGTTTACTTACCTGTAGGAGACGTTGTCCATTGCAGCTACCAATACCAAAAGGGCCTATCACTCCTCCTCAAAGGTCAGAATCAGTACCAACTTTGGCATTGAAGTCACCTAGAACAAGGGTAATATCTCCTTTCTTGAGAGAATTCAAAATATCCTGAAGTTGTCCGTAAAACCTATCCTTCACATCCTCATCGGCATCCTCAGTGGGGGCATAACAGGGAATAACATTCAAGTCTTTAATGCTTGTCTGAAATTTTGCTGTAAGAAACCTTTTATTAATGCACTCGTATCCTAGAAGAGCATCACTAGCATGTCTGCTGAGCAGCAGACCCACGCCTTGGTGATGCTTTCCATCCTCCCTCCCTGTAAAGAGAAATTTAAAGTTATTTTTAAGTATCTCACCTTTACCTGTCCATCTGGTCTCTTGCAAGCCTAGAATATCTAGGTTATAGCGCTGGAATTCCTGCATGAGGACATCAAGAGAATAATCTCTATGTAATGTCCTCATGCTCCACGTTCCTGCAGAGAGAAAATGATTAGTAGGATTTTTAAAGCAATTAGGTTTATTGAGATTGGTAGGGCCAACAATATCAAACAGCCCCCTGATCGCAGGCATGGGGCAAAGACCCGTTCCTCCTCTGCTAAATGCTGAAGTCACCGATGCTGGTAGGAACTTCTGGCACCACCTTTTCAAGTGGACTTTTTCAAGAGCCACATGGCCTGCCTGAGACGCATTACTCCAGTTTAGGCTTGTCAATGCCCAACTAGCTAAGTAAGGTTCAGGTACCTGCGATGGCTTCTGATTAGGATTATCCACCAGCTAATATAAGGTATCCCATGCCTCTGTTCACTTAGGGCTGGCAACCCAGAAGCAAACAGAAAACACAGCGGCAGACTCTCCCTCAACAGAGGCCCACCAGTGCAGCAAGTCCACGATCGATAATCCAGCTCAAATCCATAAACAAGTCCAGTCTAGTAGGTATAAATGGTCAGCACCAGGACCCTGTGAAGTTGACCACTCCTCAGCAGGGATGAAAAAAAAGAAAAAAGTGGCTATAGATGACCAGATCAGTAGGCCATACTGAACTGGCAGCCCTCCCCTTCCGTTCCCTTCCAAAAGAGAATATCTCTTTTGAAAGGTACTAACGGCCTGCACCACGAAAAGGAGAAGGCTAGGTCGGACATTAGGTGCTAGACCTGGTCAGTTCTGTGCCTCATCATTAGGGATTGGTACACAGCTCTCCTACCAGTTTATGCCTAGCTACCATTTACAGGCCTTACCAATATTGATGCACTAAGGAACTACTGTGTAGTTCATTATCAAGTAATGGACTGAGGACTATTCTTCGACTCTTCAAAGCAATACTCGGCTACACTGCAGTGCAGGGTCCTCAGGAAAACCTGTAACATTGAGTTGCAATACGATATCCATTCGCATGTTCCAATGTTTATGACGATATATGCAGTTTAGAATAGTTCTCTCTAATGAATTATTTATTTTTGGGCTTTTCTTTTTATTCTTGAAATTTACTTTTGATATTTATTTTAGGGGCTTTTTTAAGTGCAAAACGAGGTTTCATTGTTTAGCAATTAGAGTTGTTAATGAAATATTTTGATGAGAATATTTATTTTTGGGGCTTTATTTCAGTAAGGAAAAGGTTTATTTTTAGCTTTAAGAGTTGTTAATAAAATCAAATTTTGATGAAATTCTTTAACTTTAGGGTCTTTTTTAAGTGAGAAACCAGGGTTTATTTTGTACCGATCAGCATTGTTAATAAAATCTTGTTTTTACGAGATTATTCTCAGTATTTTTTTTAAGTGCAGAAACACGATTTTCTTTTGTGTAACGTTGCATATTTCTTATATATATATATTCGGACTGTTTTTTCACCGCGGCCAAATATAACAAGATGGCGGCTGAGGACCCTATACTGCAGTTCTGCCCAAAACTCAAATAGAGTTATTCTTCATATTTGCAGTTTGGGTTACTGTAGCAAAATAGAATTCGGTCAGGGCTTCCTTTATCAGGCTTCACTTGCATCACTGTTAAGCGTTGCAGTGAAGAACTTAGCCTGGTGACCTAAACTGCATTCTCACGTAACATTTAATATGCAATTAGAAATAACCAAAAAATTGAAATCCAATTGGGGAACTTCAGAATTACCATATGCTTATAAAATGTGTTTACTTTTGTAGTACTGTGCTCTACTTTCACTAACCTTACAAATTTTACAATAAAATCACTTACTTGTATTTGTGAAAAATTCAAGCTGCTGTTTGGATATATGTTTTCCAAATTATACTGACTTCTGAACCCCTTACACATTAATGGAAAGTGTTTTGTTAGTTGCATACAACGAATTGTTAAAAGTACCTCTCCGCATCGAATAACGCAATGACTCCTAAACATTTTTCTAAACGCAGAGGCTTTTTAGCTAAAATGTTATTGGTTCACTTTAACTACTTTCACTTCTCAAATCTCTTACCTCTTAACTTCCGTCGAGGTTACGCTTTCAAAATGAAACCTGATGAAAGTATTGTTTTCTCCTTTCTTCTCGGAAGAAAATATTTTTGTATATATATATCTTTTTTTTAAATGTTCGCTGCCGATATTTTAACAACAGTTTAACTTTGACGAGCTCTTCACAGTATGCAGAATTGTCTTCAATTCCAAAGTCTAAACGACTAAAAAGTTTCATTCACTTCAGAGTTTCATTACGAGGCTTCTTGCGGCCAGCGCCAAACTGATCTCAAGCCAGCCAATTTATGTCTCTCCAAAACAATTTGTGCAACAGCGTCCGCCGCCGAACCATAAACGCTACAAATGTCTGTGATCTGAAGGAATTTGCTTAAACGAAGGTTTGTTTCTAATGTTCCAGCTTCATACAGAAGGAAGTTACCTGGTGTAACACTCCAAAATATATGTTTAATATTGAGGGATAGCTTTTAGCGCCAGGCAATTTCTCTTGCTAATTAAATTAAATGAGGGTTCTTTTCTTATATTTATTAGTAGCATTCCTGTAGAAAGGAACTTAAATTAGTAATTGCCCACTAAATAATTAATATTAACCAAATGTTAACAAACACTTCTCAAGAAAAAAAATAAGAAAGTCAAAACTGTTTCATAAAACAAATAACGTTTGTACATATCTAATATTAATTATATCAATTAATTATATCAGTGTAAGTTTTACGTCTAATGGATGTTTCATGACCATATTAAGGACGATACTAACTATTGTGAAACGTCTTTTAGACGTTGATAACTTTTATGGATATTTTTTGGTACGTTATAAGCGCCTTAAAGTTATTGCAGATATATTTTACACATCTTAGAAATGTTATTGATAGCCTTTAGAGGTTTCATAAATGTTTAGAATCACCACTTCTGTTCAGTGAACATCCATAGGAGATCCTAACTTCACACTGATTCTCTTAAATTATGACCACTTTTCCACGTTGTCAGTGTAAGCTAACTTCAAAGCTCTATAACTTCTAAAAAAAAATTTTGTCACAGAATGGGACTGGAGATACGGATTTCATAAAATCTACTTAAATCTAGATTTTCAACAGTATACCCTTAGAATTTTAAGAATTAAAAAAGTGTGAATATTTAACCAACAAGAATTATAATTTGAATAATAAGATACTTATTATTTAATGCAACAGATGTACGTCTAAAAAGTTGATATAATTTTTTGATATTCTTCAATTTTCCTAATATTTGCATTCTTGCTGTTAAATAATCAAACTTCAACAACTCTTTAAATACAAAGTGAATTATTGAAAATAGAGATTTATATCTGTTGCGATTCTTATCTTCTATTATATTTTACCATAAAATACTTAGATGTTATATATAGAGCACTGAAGTTGGCTTCCCCTTAGCTAACAAGGAGAGAAGACAATTTAGTGAGCACCGAATGTATATCTTTAAATTATAACGATTGTCTAAGTTGCGTGTCACATTGGGAATGTATTGGTAAACTTTGTTACATAAAGATAAAAAATCACAACTTTTAACAGAAAACTGTCACGAAATAAAGTTCATAATTTTTTTTAATTACAGAAGATAAAACTTTTGAGTTCAGGTTACATGCTAAACCTCTATTTAAGAAAACTTCTGAATGAATTTGGCAGCGTCCTTAAACACACAGCTAAATTCTGATTTAATGAAGTTTATGTGTTTCCCAACTAAGTATTAACGGTTAGAGGACATTGAATTTGGCATTCCAATCACATAACACAGAAGTTTCAACAATTTTCATCATAGTGTACAACAGTACTAAATGTAATGAAGAAAAATCTTACATGAACGATGCAAATAATGGTAATAACTGACTCTTAAATTTTACAACTAATTTCCTTTCATGGTTCTGACACTGATGTGGAAATCAAATTTCCACAATTTTTTCTTTTATGATGTCATAGATGTCCAAGTTTTTATAAATCCTTCAATGTCACTGTCTGACCAATTTTTATATCATAGATCGTCTTGTAGAGTCTGAAAAATATAAAAAAACAATTAACTTTAGTAGTTTTGTAACCCAATAGAATTTGCAAGAAAAATGTACACCCCGTTATGACAACTTTTCAAATTAAACCACCCTTCATTTGAAATGCATGCAAATCACAATTACGTAAAAAAATTGTCTAAACACTATAGCAATTGAGAGTGGATATCTTAAACTCACTTTTTAATTTAACACAAAATACAACTATATTATGTACAATTTTTCATATCACATATGGAAGTTAAAATTTTAAAAACTACTTAATTGTCACATGCTTTAAATTTTTAGCTGTTACAAGGACACATCATTGTTTGCAACATCCTATATTCTTTGCTCCTGCCTGAATAATTTTAAAATATTTTCTCTCACTATGTAAAGTAAAATAACATTCCCTTAGATTATTGTCCAATAAGCAATTTAATTTGAAAATTAAAACCATTTGAAAATTAAAACAGCTTCCACTATACAGGGTGATTCAATACTTATCGTTCAAATTTCGTGGGGAGGTAGGGAATACATCAGGAAACCGATTTCACATAGGAAAGAATGTCCGCAAATGTACGCATGCGTATGTAGAAGGCGCTATGTGTACGCAACCAGTGTACAGCTCGCCCGACCACTCCCGCTGTCATCAGTGTACGAGCTGACTTACTAGTGATAAGATGAATCGTTTTACGCATCAAGAGCTAGCGGATATGCATCTCCCATATGGAGCAGCTGGCGAAAGCGGCCGCCGAGCTAGGCAAGTTTACGAAGACCGATACCCCAACAGAAGAATACTGCAGCATCAAATGTTTGCACGTGTGCATCGCAATCTGCGTGAACGTGGTTCACTGTGCAGCAACATGCAGGATACGGGGAGAAGACGACTGACGCGGACTGTCAACGTCGCAGAACAAGTCCTACAGTCCATCGAAGATAATCCGAATACCAGCACACGAGCTATTGCTCAGCAGCTTGGGGTCTCTCAGTCAGCAGTGTGGCGGATACTGCACGAGGAACGTGTGCATCCTTACCATCTGCAAAGTGTGCAGTTACTGCATCCTGACGATTATCCGAAGCATGGGGAATTTGCACAATGGTTCATGCAGAAAGGTGCCGTGGACCCCAGTTTTCCAGCTTCTGTCCTTTTTACAGATGAAGCTTCATTCACTCGTGAAGGTGTGTTCAATACACACAATTCACATGTGTGGGCTTACGACAACCCGCATGGTATGAGAAGTCACGCTGCACAACATCGTTTTGCCGTAAGTGTGGGCTGGAATCATTGGTGACTGTTTGTTGGTGACCTTACTTGCTACAGCCCCGATTGGACGGCAGGAAATCCTGATATTTCTCGAGACAGTGTTACCGACTTTTCTTGGCGCTGTTCCTGCGCATATCCGCCGAGATATGTGGTATCAACATGACGGGGCTCCAGCCCATAGCACAATTGTTACGCGTGATTACCTGAACCGATCATTCGGAGCTCGATGGATCGGTAGAGGTGGACTGATCGCTTGGCCACCCAGGTCACCTGATTTATCGCCCATGGATTTCTTTTTGTGGGGGGCTATGAAAGACCATGTGTACGAGACCCCCGTCGACAGTGAAATGGACCTTGTTGCACGAATAGTGGCCGCCGCAAGCATTGTCCGTGATATGCCAGGCGTTTTTGAAAATGTTCGGCGGTCAATGCAACGGCGCTGTGAATCCTGTGTCCGTGTAAATGGTCGCAATTTTGAGCACCTACTGTGAACCTGTACTTTACCTTGTTGGAATAAAAGTCACATTCGTTACCACTTAACTGTACTGTTTCCTTGTGTTCACTTTACTTGTCCATTTTGTTCATGTAGATGACGTTTGCGGACATACTTTCCTATGCGAAATCGGTTTCCTGACGTATTCCCTACCTCCCCACGAAATTTGAACGATAAGTTTTGAATCACCCTCTATATGAAACGAAGAATGACCATTTCCCCTTACTCCTCATTCAGCTGAATTCAGAACCCAATTTGTCAGTCAAGATCTTTAAGATTCTGCAAATTACCTTTCCAAAATTCATTCGATTGAATACAGTGGTCTACAAACGAATAAAAAAAGGGCAAATAATTCTGTAGATTAAAAAATAAAAACGCAGCAAAAATGCAATGGTTGCAATGCTTTTTTTCTAATTACAAAATATCTATTCTTATCGCCCAAAACATGCAAAATCCACAGCTTGTGATTAAAATAATATACATAATACCTGAATTGCACATAGAAATAATTTAAATGATTATTACGAAACATCAAAACTGCAGCAAATTATCATTTACTTAAAACCTGAATAAGTCAATTTCTAGAATTTACGATTTCTTACATTTTGGTGTTGCTACAAAATTGTCTTTTGAGTTCTTTTTTAGTTCTAATTTTAAGTTAACATTTAATTGGCATGGAAACAGCAGACACGCAAGATTATATTATATAAGTATAGAAGAAAAATTGTCATTTGCGAGGTGTAATCCAAACCCACACAGCAAATAACAATTTTTTACTCTGTACCTATTTAATATATCACTTAGAGTAGGAGTTCTCAATATGGGGTATGCAGTAAAATTTTTGGGGTATGCCTGACAGCTCAAAGTCTCTAGATCTAGTAGCAAAGTAAAAATAACCATTGTTATACTATAACTATAGTTTTATATATCTATACAAGGGGTCATTACACATTTCCAGGGGGTGCATCAAGCATAAAAGGTTGAGAACCACTGACTTAGAGGATGCCTAGCTTTTTATCTATTACTGAACATAAGATTGCCTACTTCATACAATTAGAATGTTCCAATCTTAAATTAAAAAAAATTAAATCTTGCATCATCATTTGAATTTAAATGATGATGCAAGATTTAATTTTTGATGATTTTTTATTATATAATTAATTTAATTTAATATATAATATATATATTTAATTTAATTTTTAATGATGATGCAAGACTCACCTATTTCCACCCCCACCAAGGGGGTGGGGGTGGAAATAGGTGAGTGCAAGAACTTGCAATCCATAAAAACACTTTGAAACCATTGAAGAATATTCAATTTTCTCTGAGCCCCTACTTTTATTGAGCATATCTTGTAAATATAGTTTGATAGAGCAATGAAATATTCACTCCTAAATACCAAGTGTTCAATTTTACTTGAGTATAAAAATTTATTACTCTATTTTTATGAAAATACTTTACATAAATGTTTTAAGTTATACATCAGAAATTGCACAATATCTAACAAACTTAACGGTAAAGTCTATTAAGTGCACATCCTACTTAATTGTAAAAAAATTTGATCATTCAAAAGTTCTTTAGGAAATCTTGAATGAATGTTTTCATAACTAATCACCAATAGAAATTTCTACAGTATTATAAATTTCGAATGTGCGGAAAAAGTATTCATTATCTATGGAAAAACATGCATCAGTCACCAGAAGCATTTTTTATACATTTCGCGCTTCTAGTAACTCATAAAATATAATACCTTCCCAATTTTTAATATGATTGGTATACATACCTTGAAATGAAGTAAGCAGCGAAAACATGGTATCTGACGTTTCTCCATGTTGTCCAACTTGTAGTTCTCTTTATACCACTTTTTGAATTTTTTTCATATTGTCATTAAAAGCAAAACCTAATATATTGGTTGCGTGGTATCTTGGAAAAGGGGAAAAATCTCAAAATGCGAGAAATACATTTTTACATCTTTAGCAAAGGCAAACTATACGAATTATATAGCACAGTAAAACATCACTAAATCTGACCATTAGGATGGAATGTCTAAGATAAGGAAAATAAAACTGATGCATGTCGTCGTGTCTATTCATGTTTTTTTTAAACATTTTCAGTGACTAAATACTTATACAAAAGCTCATGGAATAGTGATCAAAAAACACTGTCTAATAACAGTCATCATCTACAGACAGTGTCATCAAACACAGAATTTATGCTTCAAGTGTCCATTGCTAATAAAAGATAAACCTACATATTTAACAATTTTATTATTAACATTTAAATGTCAAAGAATTTTGCATTTTACATTTGAAAAAGACTCATGCAATTTAGACTGATATCAAATGCATTTATTGTTATTATACATATATTACTATTATAGTGTGATAATCAACCCATATTAATGTCCAATGCATTACAGAAAGCAATACATCAGTTATAAGCAATGAAATCCCAAATATACCTATGTCAAGAATTTACTCTGCTAACCTCCATTTTTAACTTGGTGAGATAGAGAAAACTGAACATCTTGGAAAGCCCACCACTCACTCGGATGGCACATTAAACTGCACAATTGAAAGCCTAACTTGTGAACCAACTGCATAGCCTTCTTATGAAATATCCAACCATTTTCTAACAGCTGGACAACCCATGATTTTCCAGTCTCTTTTTGGCTGGAATTTTTAAATTGATTGTTAAATTTATTACAGATAAATTTTTATTTCCTATTATATATATACAATAAATATCCATTTAAAACTTCTGCTTTTATATTATTCATATTTTGTAAAAATATCTGAAGTCCTACCAAAGTAGATTGAGCCACAAAAATATTGTTTGAAAAACCTTAATACATCACTCTAATTTGAAACCGCCCTTCCCAGCTTTATTCGAACTATTGAAGTCTTTAGCTCGTCTTGTGTCCAAACTGGAGCCTTAGTCCAAACCAACGAGATAGAATAGGATAGAGTGCACAACCAGTTTGAAAGGTTGAGGTAACTTGAACGACCAGCGGCCATGTAAAGGGTGGGCAGTAACGCAGGCAGTTGCTATTGCTTAGCATTGGCTTTACACCTGTTTGTAATTTCATTTTATCTAAAAACAATACTCAGCTAAATAATTATTCTAAGAATTATCTAGAAGTAAAGATGCCTTTCAAAAACATTTCATATAAGTTTTTTCTTATTTTTATTTCTAAATAAAAATAATGAAAAAAAAACTGAAACAGCTGCTTGCCACAGGTCATATAAACCAATCATTAATTATGTGTTTAATTTGCCGAAAAGTTTTTTTCAAACGAAGCTATGAAACCTTCTAGGCTACAATAGCATTTAAATAAAATGCACGCTGATAAGAAGAACAAAAATTTATCCTATTTTCAAGAACTGGAAAAGCAATATTTAAAACAGCCAACTATGTCAAACCTTTTTGCATCGTCTTCTAAACAAGATGATTATGGACCCATCATCATCATCATCATCATCATCATCATCATCATCATCATCATCATCATCATCATCATCATCATCATCATCATCATCATCATCATCAAGCAGCCATGGGCTACGGAGGTCCAACCAGACAGCGCAGTTTAATTCTCCAAGCATATCTGTCCTGAGCTACATCTGCTGCATCCGGCCACTGTACACCAATTCTAACAAGGTCCTGTTTGACATTGTCTGCCCACCGCATCCTAGGTCTCCCCCTCCTTCTGAGGCCTCTAGGCACACTGTTCATAACCCTATTCGCCAATCTATAATTATCCATACGGGCAACATGGGCAAACCAACGGAGTCTCTCTCTGTACAATATGCTGCTTAAAGGAGGTTGCACACTCCTTTGCCTAACCTCATCATTACTTACAAAGTTAAACCACCTAATACCCAAGATACTGCATAAGCATCTAGAATCAAAAGCATCTAGCTTCCTGTTATCATGTTTACACAGCATCCACGTTTCACTACCATATCCAACCCTAGAAAGAACCAAACTATTATACAGTCTAATTTTAGTCTTTAGGTGTATACGCCTATTTCTCCACAATCTCCATAGATTCTTAAAAGTCCCGGCAGCAATACCTATTCATCTGTTAATCTCATGCCGCACATCACCAGTATCAGTTACGTAGCTCCCAAGGTAATTAAACTGTGACACCTGCTCAAGACTGCAACCATTCAGATTAACTGAATCACAACCTGCCTGACCAATTTTCATCACTTTAGTTATCTCTCTGTTTATAACCAAACCTACTCTACTACCAGTCTCATCAACAGCTGGAATGAAAGAGTTCATCTCATCAACATCATTTGCCAAAAGGGCTAAATCATCAGCATAATCTAAATCAGAAATTTTCGTATCTCCAGCCCATTTAAGGCAAAAAGCTTTCCCTAGAAGTGAATTTCGCATAACATAATCAACAACCAAACTAAAGAGAAAAGGAGACAAAATGCACCCTTGTCGAACACCAGAAGTAATGCTAAACCAATTGCTACAAGCCTTATCAACTCTCACACACGTGTGGTGTTAGTATAGATAGCTTTCATTATGTTAACTAACTTGTCAGGTATACCATATGATATCACAATCAACCACAAATTATGACGATCAACACAGTCGAAAGCCTTTTTGAAATCAACAAAGCTAGCAACCAAAGGTTTGGGAAACTCTAAACATTTCTCAAGAATCTGCCTAAGTGAAAATATCTGATCTACACATCCCCTACCACTTCTGAATCCACATTGCTCATCACGCAATTGACTGTCAACCAGATTCTTAATTCTATTAAGCACAATCATGGAAAGAACTTTATCTGGAACAGAGAGTAGGCTGATACCCCTATAGTTATCACAAGAACTGCGATCACCTTTTTTGAAAATAGGGATAATAATAGCTCTGGTAAAATCTTTAGGAACCATGCCTTTATCATAAAAGTTATTCAAAATTTCAGTCATCCAAATGGTAACTGAAACATTCCCAGCTCTAAGCATTTCCGTAGTAATTTCATCCACCCCTGGGGATTTATGAAGTTTAAGTTTAGAAATAGCCAAAATAACTTCAGATTGTGTTATAGGGCCAACATTAAAGCCAACAATGCATCTATCATCATTGCAAACAATGGGAGTAGAATTAACCACATTGTTTAGAACATCACTGAAATGCTCAGCCCACCTACCCATGACAGAATCCTCATCTTCTATAACCTTACCTTGTTTATCCTTCAATCCCTGTATACCTGTTCGTTTTCTACCACACAAAACATTAACTATCTGGTACAGCTCTCTGCTGTTTTGCTGTCTAACTGCTTCCTCAGCTTTGTCAGCCAGGCCATCAAGCCAAAGATTCTTATCAGTAGCTAACTGATCCTTTACACGTTTATTAAGTTCTTTGTAATGCTTTCTATTAGGACTAGTAGGGTACTGATTAAGGACATTCCTGCAGTTCCTTCTCTCTGAAATCTGCTCAAATGCCTTATCACTTAAATAATTCTGTCTCCTCTGCTCCTTTTTCCCTAAAAGAATACTGTTAGTTTCCAAAAAAGCCTGTTTAAAATGGCCCCATTCTTCCTCAACTTCAGTATTAAGCAAACCATGATAAGCAAACCATGACTGTCATAATGACTAAGTAACCTATCATGGTAAGCTTTAGCTATAACTGGGTCTTTCAGAGCTTCAGTATTAAAGGCAAACTTTTTAACCCTAGCACAACACTTTTTAAGTTTAAGTTGCAAGACACTTTTAACAAGGTAATGGTCAGATCCAATTTCAGCTCCCCTATATGCCCTGGTATTTCTAACAGAACTAGCCCATTTGCTGTTAATTAATATACAATTAATCATATTCCTATGCAGCCCATAAGGTGAAACCCATGTATATTTATGTATGTCGCGGTGTTTGTAATATGTGTTAGTTATTCTGAAACCATTGAGTTTACTTACCGGTAGGAGACGTTGACCATTGCCATTGCAGCTACCAATACCAAAAGGGCCTATTACTCCTCCCCAAAGGTCAGAGTCGGTACCAACTTTGGCATTGAAGTCACCAAGAACAAGGGTAATATCTCCTTTCTTGACAGAATTCAAAAAATCCTGAAGTTGTCCTTAAAACCTATCCTTCTCATCCTCATCAGAATCCTCAGTGGGGGCATAACAGCAGATAACATTCAATTGTTTAATGCTTGTCTGAAATTTTGCTGTAAGAAACCTTTCATTAATGCACTCATATCCTAGAAGAGCATCACTAGCATGTCTGCTGAGCAGCAGACCCACGCCTTGGTGATGCTTTCCATCCTCCCTCCCTGTAAAGAGAAATTTAAAGTTATTTTTAAGTATCTCACCATTACATGTCCATCTGGTCTCTTGCAAGCCTAGAATATCTAGGTTATAGCACTGGAATTCCTGCATGAGGACATCAAGATAATAATCTCTATGTAATGTCCTCACATTCCACGTTCCTGCAGAGAGAAAATGATTAGTAGGATTTTTAAAGAAATTAGGTTCATTGAGATTGGTAGGGCCAACAATATCAAACAGCCCCCTGATCGCAGGCATGAGGCAAAGACCTGTTCCTCCTCCGCTAAAGGCTGAAGTCACCGATGCTGGTAGGAACTTCAGGCACCACCTTTTCAAGTGGACTTTTTCTAGAGCCATATGGCCTGCCTGAGACACATTACTCCAGTTTAGGCTTGACGATGCCCAACTAGCTAAGTAAGGTTCAGGTACCTGCGATGGTCTCTGATTAGGATTATCCACCAGCTGATATAAGGTATCCCATGCCTCTGTTCACTTAGAGCTGGCAACCCAGAAGCAAACAGAAAACACAGCGGCAGATTCTCCCTCAACAGAGGCCCACCAGTGCAGCAAGTTCAGGATCCATAATCAAGCTCAAATCCATAAACAAGTCCAGTCTAGTAGGTATAAATGGTCAGCACCAGGACCCTGTGAAGTTGACCACTCCTCAGCAGGGTAGAAGAAAAAAAAAAAAAAAGTGGCCATAGATGACCAGATCAGTAGGCCATACTGAACTGGCAGCCCTCCCCTTCCGTTCCCTTCCAAAAGAGAATACCTCTTTTGAAAGGTACTAACGGCCTGTACCACGAGAAGGCGGGGTCGGACATTAGGTGCTAGACCTGGCCGATTCTGTGCATCATCACTAGGGATTGGTACACAGCTCTCCTTCCAGTTTACGCCTAGCTACCATTTACAGGCTGATGATGGACTACGAGCCTCATATAACGTTTCATTGTTAATCGCAAAAGCAGGAAAACCACACACAATTGGCGAGGAATTAATTTTGCCGGCAGTCAAAGAGATATTAAAACTGTTCTTCATCATAAGACACCGTCAGATATCATCAAAAAAATTCCTCTCAGTAATAATTCAGTGCAAAGAAGAATAGATGAAATGGCAAAAGACGTTGAAATATCATTATGTGATTACTTAAAGACTTGCAAATTTTCCATTCAACTCGATGAATCAACACTACCAAATAACGAAGCTCTACTCTTATAATACGTACGATTTATAAAAGAAGAAAAAATTCATGAAGAGTTATTATTTGCTAAAAATTTGCAATCTGATACAAAGGGAGAATCTATATTTAATACCGTGCAAAAGTTTTTTCAAGAGAAAGAAATTCCTCTTTGCAATATTTTGTCTGCTGCTACTGATGGTGCTCCAGCAATGACAGGGCGTCATAAGGGTTTCATAGCGCATTTGAAACAAGCAGTACCAAATGTACTCGCTGCACATTGTATTATTCATCGTCAGCATTTGGTTGCAAAAAATTTGAATGAACGTCTGCATACGTCGCTCCATTACGTTATTAAAGCAATCAATAAGATTAGAAGCAATTCATTAAATGACCGATTATTTGGTAAGCTTTGTAATGAAAATGATGAAGATTACAATCAGTTGCTGCTGCACACAGAAGTACGTTGGCTCTCTAAAGGTGTTTGTCTGAATCGTTTTTTCAATCTATTTGACTCAGTACTGGACTTTCTTGAAGACAGAGAGGAAAAATTGCGCGAAAACCTGATTACGTCAAAAAATGACATCGCTTATTTGACAGACCTGTTTAAAATATTTAATCAAGTTAATTTACAATTGCAAGGTGATGAGTTGAATTTAATTAAAACAAAAAACGTCATAGCTGCTTTTGCGGGAAAACTTTTTCTATTCAAACGAAATCTAGGTAGACGTGAATACAACCACTTTCCCACATTATCAGCAGTCTCTGCAAAACCGGAAGATTTACTTACATACTGCCAACACTTGGAAGTTCTTCATGTTGATTTTACGGAGCGTTTCCAAGATATTTTAAACATGAATATACCGAGTTGGGTTTTAGATCCTTTCGAAAACACAGATACTGAAGAATCATCAAATTTGGAAGAGGAACTCTTAGAACTCACGACTAACGAAGCACTCAAAGTAAAATTCAAACATGGATACCAAGAGTTCTGGCTTCAAAAATCAATACCAGTTGTTCAAACACCCTGAATTGTGGGCAATAGTACAGAAGTATTTTATCGCATTTACTTCGTCCTATATGGCTGAGCGTGGATTCAGTGCAGTAGCTAATTTACTGTCAAAGAAGAGGAACAGACTACATCATGTGCGATTGATGTTAACGAAATTGGAACCCGACATTAACAAATTGATAACACTCCACCAGCCTCAACCATCTCATTAATTTTTTTATTTATTATTAATTTTGTGTTTATCTCATTATTTTTTATTTCTTATTGATTCTGTGTTTATTTTTAAAATTATAATAAACAATTTTATTGTACATTTGGTTGTCGTTTTATTAATTTCTGCTTTGTGATTTTTAATAGATAAATAAACAGATAAATTAGGTACAGATAATATGCAACAATATTTTAATATTTCATATAAAATTAACTATTATGGACTAGGGGGGCATTGAAATTTTTGTTCTCTTCTAAAGGGGGCGATGGTCCAGAAAAGGTTGGGAATCACTGAACTAGAAGAACGCATATCGCCTTTCGCGCATATGGGAATCTCATTTTCAAAGAGAATGAAGTTCTTCCTTTTCCTACTTTTTCACTCCTTAAAAGATTTAATTATGGATGTTCGTGTTGTTTTTCTGCTGAGGTCCTGCAATCCTCATGGTCCTTCTACTATGGCATATAAAACTGACAGGTTCCTGTCAGCAAGCAAGCTCACAAGCAGCTGCTTGAGTGGTTATTTATTTTTTAATATATAAATAGGGACCCGACCCCATATGTGCATTTCCCTTTAATAGGGAAATGCACATATTAGTATTTTATTAGTAATTATAAAACATAAAAAGTATTATTCTTTTAGTTCTTAAATTTAGAAAGTTGCTTTTCTCTCTCTCATCTGAAAATAGTGGGCAGATTATTGCTCTCAGTGGAATTACTACCATAACAGAACTGTTCTGCCAAAATTTCTACCATAAAGAGATCACTTTAAACATTCGTTAAAAGTTTTGCACTTTCGATATTTAGTGATCCCTAATGATATAAATTAAAACTGCCTTTGAAAATGCGAATTACATTTTATTAGTAACCAACTAAAAAAGAGATTTCCAATTATCTCTTAAAACAAAACCGTTCGGTTTCTTACCTGCCTTGGGCTTAGGGTCAACTCATTGTTGTCAATGGAATTTTCCCTTAACTGTCACATTCCACGACCAAAATTTCAAATTTCTAGCATAACTACATCGTTGCAATATTCGTTTTAAATTTTTCGTAGTTTTCGATTTTTTCCACCTTAGAGGGCGCAGTTATAGCTTTTGGGAAATTCGCAAAATGCAAATTGTAATATTTCATCGATACCTCACCAACCCAAAAATAATTTTTAATTTATCTCTAAAAACATATACTTTTCTGTTAAAACAAAAAAAGTTGCATTCACCCTGGGTCTAAAGGGTCAAGTGATTGTAGCCAATGGTAATTTCGTAACTTTCACATTTCAACACCAAAATTTTAAACTTCTAACATAACTACTTCGTTTGGAATATTCTTTTGATATTTTGGAATTTTCAAATTTTTCCACCGTTAGAGGGCGCAGTTATAACTTTTGGGAGATCGAAAAATGCAGATCGTAATATATCATTAATTCCTAACACAAAAAGAATTTTTTTTTGTATAAATAAAAAATTTCGATGTCTACAGACGGACACGACAAAAAACGAAATTATATCTATTTTTTTAAAGAAAAAAAATAAAGCCGTAAAATTTAGTTTTCCTTTTTCTAGACGTTTTCTAAAGTGCTTCCAATCATGAACACTGAAATCTGTATCAAATATTACCCTACCTTTTCATAAATCCATAGGCATTCGTACAATACCATTCAGCTATGCAAGCTAAACAATCCGAGCGACAACAAAACATGGCGTTCGATTTTGAGATGGCCAACCTCTACCTATACAGGGCCTCTACTTGTGGCTAAAAAATTGCCAGAATAGCGCCTATATGAAACATAAAGGAATGTTCATAGCGCTTGTTAGAGGAACTCTTGATCGGCGGCTGGTGGCTCAGTGGTCCAGAGCAACTGACATGTTGTTAGGAGGTTGTGGGCTCTATCCCACCCGGCTTAAGACAGTTTTTCCTCTAAAATTTAAATCGACGCTAAAGTGTCTATATATTATGAGTAGATAGGAATATGTTCAAATATTAATAAAAAGCCTCATGAAAATATATATATACAGGTATTTAAAGTTAAGTAATATATCATTGGTCTGTCGTATCAAGTACGACCATTCATGTTACAAAAAAGATTGTGACAGACAAAGGTTTTAAAGCACTGCAAGATATGAATGTTATTTCAATAATAGTAATCGGGCTAAAAATTTTTTTTTATTTACATCAAACACCAGTTTCAAAAAAAATTGGAAAAGTATTTCTACAAGACATGTAGCAAAATTTATCTGCGAAATTCATATAGTGCTGTTGTTTTATAAAAAAAAATCAAATAAAGTTGGTAATAATTTTAATGTATCATACATTACAAATTATATTCGTTGATGGTAGGCAAGCAATCACTTATAAACTCCGGGATCAAAATTGTTTCCTTTGGATTCCACCAGATGGCGTTGGGTGCGGGCTGCCATTTAAAGGGTGGGGCACAAAACGAATTTCCTTTGGTTTTCGACTGGTGGCACTGTAACACAACGGTTGCTCACTCTATCCTATTCTATCTCGTTGGTCCAAACATAAAGCCACTCAGAAGTAAAACAACGTAGGTTAAATTTTTAGTCATATGGTATATTTGATACATATATGTGTAAAATGCCATATTAAAGATACGAGAAGACAAGACCTTACTAGAAAGACAACATATGAAGACAAATGTCCATCCTTATCCTGTACTCAATATCCAAGTTCCTTTATATTGAAGCTAAGTACATTAACTATTGCGCTATCAGGATGAGGCAATTTAAGCAAACTGTCAAGTGGTTAGTGTGGGTGACTACTATAAAAGAGACCTGACTTCAAGCCCCAGATAAGAATGTTTCTGTTTTGTGTTGTCTTTCTGTATTTGTCACAGGTTTTCTCTATTGCACTGACAGGATCCTGTCAGACCTCTATGGCAAGCAGCTGCTCGAAGATGAATTTTTTATTGTAAATTTAATGAGATAGTATGAATTACATCATATTTAAGCTTTGTACAGAAATCGAAATTTTTTTCCGATATTGGAAGGAATATGGATTTTTTGCCAGTTATTCGTCAATATACACTTCAAGGAACCAGGCAAATATCCAAAATGGGCTGAGAATAAGACTTCATAAGGTTTCCCACTTACTAAAGCATTCTTTCCACAGTAGAGGTTCGTTGTTTGGAGTTTTCTACCACAGTTTTGTACCACAAAAGACAAAATAAGCAATAAAAAGACATGAACACCCACAACCAAATTTTAAAATAACAAAAAATACAAAAATGCAAACACAGGAAAAAATTCGAAACAACAAACAAGTGTATAAATCACAAGTAAACAATGATAGAAATACAAAATGAAATCAACTCAGATGTAAAGGATGTTGGTTAAAGATAAATAACAAGAACAATGAAGTGAAATCAAAATCGATTAAAATACTCAAACCTTGAAATTGGTGATAAAAAGAATAATCAGATGAAAGATATCCAGGTGTAAGGGCTCGGATATAAAATTGGTACAGCTAAAATAAAAACAAGGTTTGATATTAAAAGCAGGACAGTCAGTTAAAATATATTTAATGATTAAAATGGTGTAACGAGACTGACACTTAGGTTCGATCCACCCCAACTGGACAGAAAAAGTTAAAATATTCTATATGGAATAAGATTTAATTTTTTTTAATCCACCTTTAGTGTCAGCCATATGCTATGCTTATAGGCTAAAATAAAAATAATACAAAGACACCAGCTTTGGATTTCAAAGTAGGTAGACAAGTTTGAGGTTTAATATGCTACAACCAGATTGGAGTATTGTCCACTACCCACGGGTGCATCTCTGCAAGGAAACACACTGGTAGATAAGTACAGACCCCTGCAGAATATTTCCACTTTTTTCTATAGTCTAAAAGTCCACTTTTTTCTAATTATCTATGACATATTTTGTCGAATATTCCACAAGAGTTAGGCAATAATGTACAATAAATTAAAGAAATATAATGTAGGTTTTAATTTTTATCTATAAGACAGCAATTATCACTTACTTCTATAAAACTAATAAATTTTATCATTTTTTTAATTTACAACAAAAACTTACCTTAGTGCAAGAATTTTAATTTGTTACAATACTATGGAAGAAAAGAAAACATTTTTTTGGAACTTGCAGTTTATAAATTTCCCACTATATTTCAAGCAGCTAGAACATCTTTGCAATTTTAACTTCTAATGTTTATGACTATTGCATGTGATACATGTGTTATTTGTGATTATCCATTAAAGTCAGTGGTGGACTGGCCTGGTTGAATTCAGAGAGTGATGAGCACGACCCAAATTAAAAAATTTTTTCTTGTAGAAAAAAAGTAGATACTCCACTGTGCAAAGAATAAAGATAACCTAGTTCTTTAATGATTGCCTTTGTTTCTTATAAAACAAATAAGCACAATACACTTTCTCGTATTTGGTATGGTAACCACTATACTAAGTTAGGATATATGGTTCCATTATACTAAGTTGGGATATATGGTACCACTAATCAGTTAAGAGAATATCACCCGCTTATACCTTGAATCAGACCAAAGCCGTCTTTGATTAGACACAAGCTTCTTCAGTAGCATTTCACTTTGGGTAAGCAACTCAGAAGAAGAAAAAGAATTCAAAATAATATATTTCAATCAACAAAATCTACCAGTGTAGCAAGTAATATATAAAAAAACAGAAAATCGCAACTAGTAGACCATCCAGATGATTTAATTTGGTCAATATCGAATCTCTGTGAAATTGACACTAGCAGGATGAGAAAAATGTCCGTTGAAGTACAGTTCATTAGGTCAAAATGATGTGGTGGCCTGCCCCCTTCCTCATTTTTAAGAGAATCTCTCTTGAAATATACTAACAACCTGCAGAACGAGAAGGCATAGTTGGACTTTAAATGCTATGCCTGATGCGTGATCACTTGGAACAATGCATAACTCTTCTTTCTGGTGTATATGTAGGAAACAACATTTATAGGAAAAAACATATTTTTAAACCTACAATAGGAACTGTCCTCCACACGCCTGCTACAGGTTTAATACAAATAAGTTACATTAAAGTTTAGATATACCATTTCAAACCCCGAATCTCTTAATAATCTCTGTACCATTTGCTAAATATCTACCTAACATTTACCCTCCATTTTTTCAAATTTACCCAGATATACCAAAAGCATGTACTCAGAGGGTATTCTGTTGTTGTTGTTTTTTTTATCAAAATTAGGTGCAGTGAATTACATTGATGACGTTCCTCTTCGCTTTGATTACTTAGTCTCATTGTAATGAAGGGGTACATATACATCACAAAAGCAAAATCCTTTTTGGGTACATATTCCACAACCAAAATATTTACTATTGGCATTTAGTAAGAGTGATAAATATCCTAGCTGGAGCATAACATATTATGTCAAACACAACAATAATATACATTCCTGATCACTTTAAGATCAAAGTGCATGGCCTTGCATCCATGGGCAAATATAATGAAGAAAAACTTGTTAAGGTATATTATGGCTATTATAATGCATTGGATATCCAATATTTTCTCCAACCCTTTTACATTTCATCGGCTCAATTGTGTTTCTTGCCCCCTCCCCTGATTTTTTTCCAAATCTGGCTTGATTCCTTTAACCCTAGAAACGCACCTGAGGTAATTCTTAAACTGCAAATGTGGACTTTCTTCCATAAAGAAGTTTGTTTCATTAACAGATAATACTAATGATTGCAGAGATATCCAAATATTATCAAATAATCTAAATATATCGATATTTTATTTTACGCCCAATTATATTGCAAATCTTGTACTAAATATCTGTTGTTTTAAAAAATTATGCTGCTACTGCTAGGGTTGAAATCCCTTTCATCAACGCGATCAGGTTGGGTAATATTTCTTATAAGTATCAAAAAGTTTCAATATTATATGCAGCGATCTTCGATATTTTTGTTAAACTGTTACGGCGTATTTTCCCTACCTTATATATTTATACATATCGTAGTGAAAAGAGAAAATCTAGGCAGAATTGCAGTATAGGGTCCTAAACCGCCATCTTGTTTTATTTCGCTGCGGGGGGGGGGGGGGGGGGGAAATATTCTGAATGGCAAAAGTAGTCCATTCTGCTTCTACCTTGAGATGCTTATTGAGGATATATATATATACAATTTAAAGGATATATATATATATAAATAAAAGAAATATGCAATGCTACATAGAAGAAAATCATGTTTCTGCATTTAAAAAAATTATTGAGAATAATCTCATCAAAACAAGATTTTATTAATAACGCTTATCTCTACAAAATGAACCCTCGTTTCGCACTTAAAAAAAGCCCCGAAAATTAAACAATTTCATCAAAATTAGATTTTATCAACAACTCTTATCGCTAAAACAAAAACCTTCGTTCTGCACTTAAAAAAAGTTCCAAAAATTAATATTTTCATCAAAACTAGATTTAATTAACAGCAATTACCGCTGAAGAATAACTTCTTCTTCTTTTCTGAAAAAAGCTCCAAAAATAAATAATCTCATCAAAAGATTTCATTAACAACGCTTATCACTAAACAATGAAAACTCGTTTCGCACTTAAAAAAATCTCCTTAAATAAATATCAAAAGTAAATTTCCTTACTAATATTGTGCTCACAGCGAATTCCTCCTGTGGAGAAAGACTTTGGGAGCCGGAAGGTTCCAGAACACCGGCCGTTCAGCCAGCCGCCATGTGCAAATTCCGCAGAGCGAACTGCAGCGGAGGTCAAGATGCCCCCTGCCCCCCTCCCCCCCGCGGCGGTGAGCGCGGACGACGCTCACGCTCGGACCCACGCCAAGGACCCCGGAGAGAGAGAGGAGGGGGGTCGCTTACCTTTGATCTTTGTAAGTCGACCAATAAGGTAGAAACACATCTCGCTGGGGAATAAATGATTGGTGGCGAGGTCAGAACAAAGGAGGAGAGAGTTTTCCCCGCGAGTAACGACAAAGCTTCTCCCCACTTCCACTTCTTCATTTACTTGAGTCGGCGAGTCGAGTCGCTCTTCTACTTCGAATAGGTGAGATGGATGGACATGCCTCGTGACTGCTCTGCGAAAAGTCCAAAACCAGAGACAAAGAAGCGACGCTGCTGGCGGAACATCGATAGATGGACAAGGAATGAGGTAGGGAATCCTTCTCAACATTACGGGCTCCCATTCAATTATGCAGTGTTCTGCCGCCGTCACTAAACTCCCATAGTGAACTGCTCGTTTTTAACGCTTATAACGTTTTTGACCGAGTTTTTTGGCTAGAAAAGAGACTCTATGGACAGTTCTTGATCTAAACGAATTTGGCGTCTATTATGGTCAAAGGGACCGAGAGTCCCGCACAGCGAGTGTCGAGTAAGGACTTTCCCATCTGTGGGATATGATCGGCCTCTCTAATTATCAGAAATTGTATCATTTTGTGCTTAGTTAAGAGATCGAGGTAATAAAGAAATGTCTGCTTGTAACCCCTACGTTTTGTTAAGTTATATACTAACATGGGGGGAAAGATCGAACGCCTAATGAATGCATATTATTTAAATGAAGGAAGGAAGGAAAAACCCTGGTTATATCGACAGAGTAATTAAAAATAAAATACACAACACAATCATCGTCGTTTTTGGGGAATTGAAATTAAAGGCTAATTTCTCCCCTAGTTGGGTCCACCCTATCTCCCAGAGCTGGTGGGGTGCACAACACTAACACCCATCGCTAAAGAATCAACTTAAGAAAAGCCCCGAGAACAAAATAGTCTCATTAGAGAGTACTATTCTAAACAGCATATATAAGTCATTAACATTGGAACATGCAGATGGATATCATACTGCAACTGAACGTTACAGGTTTTCCTGCAGATATTGCAACTGAATGTTACAGGTTTACATTCCGCCTTACAACATGGCGGCTGAGGACCCTATAATGCACACTAGCCAGACTCTAACTTACTGAATCTTAATGTTGATCCAAGCTATAATGTTTCCTTTACCAACAACCAAAATCTAGAACTTTTTCTTACAAACTTCTACAGCCAACAACAATGAATTCAAAATGGCACTCCTTCGTCATCAGATTCTACGACGACAATGCGTCTGCACTTAATCACGAAAAAGATAACGCTCTTCGTAAATATTGAAAATATGAATTTTTACACAAAAATAAAAATCAATTTACATCAGGTGCAAGCTTATGCCATTGAGGTAATATTACTAGAGATAGGACTGACAACGGACGCCATGAACATGTACAGATATTAGGCCTACTCGTTAGAGAGGCGAAAAGTGAATTGTTTTGAATAAGCAAACAGTGAAATGGTAACTTCGTGCTCAGCCTACGGGTGCAAAAACAAGTCCTGCAAAGGCAGCAATTTGACATTTCATAGGTTAGTACTTTACGAAAATTATGAGATGTTCTTAAATTGAAATTGTTAAATCAGGAGATTTAAGGATAAAGGGTTGCAAACCCTGGGTTCGAGCCCTGGGTATGGCATGGATGTATGTGTCATTATTCTGTTGAGGTCCTACCATCCTCTCAGATCTTCTATTGTGGCATATAAACTGTCAGACCTCTGTGGCAAGCAACTGCTTGAAGGGGTGTTTATTTTTAGCCGTCCCATGGCCAAGTGGTTAGCGCGCTTGACTACTGATCTAAGGGACCTGGGTTCAAGCCCCGGGTAAAGCATGGATGTATGTGTCGTTTTTCTGCTGAGGTCCTGCCAACCTCTCAGATCTACTTTGGCATATATACTGACAGGCTCCTGTCAGACCTCTGTGGCAAACAGCTGCTTGAGGGGGTATTTATTTATTTTTATTATTATTTTTAAACTAGATTTAAAGATAAAGTGTTGTCAACTTTTCAATATACCTTTCTGTCTAGGTGGAATGCAGTTCACGAATTTTTTAATATATGAAACTAATAATATTTGCATATGAAAGGTAGGTGATTTAAAACCTGAATTAGCATGAAATTAATGAAATATTTTCGTATATTTTATTACAATAAGAATAGTTAGCATATGACATTAAATTTATTAGAGGTCTGGTTTGCATTTTTTATTTTGCCAAAGTATTTCCTTTTTTTTTCGAAGAAAATGCCTTGAACAGAGATGTTTATTATAATTTTGCATATGATATATGAAGCCTGAAAATTTGTTTTCCGATATTTGATTAAGAAAATTTTTTTGAGTGAAAATGCCAAGGGTAGCAGATGTTATGAATATATGTTACATATAATTATCAAGTATTAAAAGTAGGGCCGGACTTAGGTATCAGCTAACTAAGCTACACCTTAGAGCCTCACGATATGAGGGACTCAAAAAAAAAAGATTTCAAGTTTTACTGCATTACGAAAATTTTTTAAATAATTAATATATTGTTCAAACTGTTTATCTTTGCTTACCAATGCTAGAAAAATGTTTTTATCACATCAGTTTCATGTTTACTTTTCAATGTTCTCCTCAGTCAGAATAATTATACATTTTTACTTTCGAATTTTTTGGGACCTCTTAAATATGTCAGCTTACGGCCTCAGAAGGTCAGTCCAGTCCTCATTAAACGTATATATTGTACATGTTATATATATGATTAACCCCTTGATGAGAGGAACATACCAGTATATTCGACATCATGGGCTAGACTGGGTATGATCATACTTTTATTTTCTTACAAAAAATTACAGTAAAGCTTCACAGTGCAATAATTAAAATTAATATGCGATTAAAATTAATATGACGCCTCCGGAACGTTCCAGATCAGCAGCTGCCAGACCAAAATATAAATCTTGATATGTTCCAATCGTATCATTAGATTGAAGAACCTTCTCCACTGTAGCCATAAATTTTTCCGCCGTGACCTCATTACATGAAGTTAATGGTAGGTTGATGGGGTTCCAGACGCATTTGGAGCAGGCACAGTCTGACATCACTACATTCCTTCTCTGGCAATAGTTCTTTAAAAATGTTCTTTTGAACTTCCAGAAGACTGTCCGTCAATTCAAGGCGGTTCACACGTTCAAAGTTAATTAAACGAACCGTGTGACTCGTTAACTGCGTTTTATATTTTGAAGAGCGATAGTTACTGTTCTTTGTAATCACGTAACCTGGTTCTTTCAGCGGTGGGCGTTGGCATGGTGACGATGCCAGAAGTGCTAGGCTGCTGCTCCGTTGTCATGGTAATGGCTGGAATCCTCGGCGCAGGCACGGCCAAGGCAACGCTCGCCCCTTCCCCAGCATGCGGCGGCCTGCTGCATGGTGTTTCCACTTTCTAGTGTTTCAACGGTGGTGCCACCTCCACCTCGAAGGGAACCACCTTGCCATGGTGAGGGGACTTGCGAGCCTTAGTGAAGTTGAGGGCTATGCCGACTAGAGTCACTCATGTCGGACAGGCCAAAACGGAATGGCCAGACTAAGAGTTCCCAATCTAAGTCGACTCCACAGGGGCAGCACAAACTGCGTTAATGTCCGTTGACAATATGTCAACAGCCTTTGGCCTTGAGTGCAGCTGGAGGTGGGCTGTCTAGATAAGACTGTGCAAAAGGAGTGATAGATATTAAGGTGAAAAAGGTGAAGTGGGAGATGAATGAAAATAGAGGGAAAATGGAGGAGATGGTGTATAAAGGAGATAGAGATGGAGTGGATTAGAAAATGGAATGGTGGAGTGAGATGAGTATAATGAGTTGGAAGATAAAAGTATATATGTAAAAATATACAAGCAGTAAGAAAGTTGGGTAAGAAAACTGCTATGTATGGTCTGAGGATCGAAAATAGATTGCTAAGTGAATATACTATATTGAAAGAGAGGCGCAATAACGTCTAGTGGCTTAGTGGAGATCCCAAATTACAGGTCTGTTGCTGAAATTGAGCAACATATCTAATAGGGAAATGGCTGGCCAGTTGAACAGGTTACGAAGGTCCCATATTGGGCATGAGGGAGTTTTATCATGGTTTCCACGCCTATGAGTGGCCCATCAGTTTACCGTTGGTGGAGACCCGCAATGTGGAAATGGGGATCCTGGTGGTTGAGGGTCAGGAAAAAATACGGTGGTCTTCAATAAAATGGGCAGTCTGAGCTGGCTCACTCAGATCAATTGGTTTGTGAGGCATCCCCTGTCATTCCTCTATGTCTGGGGTGGATCAGGGGTGGTTGCGGGAGCCAACCAGGTGAAAGTGATTCCTGACAATAGGGGTTGGGTCTGGACCAGGACCCCCGAGTAATCCAGGTCTTGGCCCGGATCATGGCTCTGGTCTGAGGGGAGATCTGAAGTCTGGGTATAACCTAGGTGCAGCTCTGAGGTACCTCGAGTGATATACTGTAACTCTGAGGCCTCACCTTGTTAGGTTCGGTAGTGAGTGGAGACTTCCCCGGGTGGAATACCCTATAAACAACTATGATGCCGACGAATTTAACGACAGAATCAGATAATACCTGACCGCGACAGACAGGGAGAAAAGACAGCAAGCCCACAGAGCTTGCTGATCTTGAAGTGTTAGTGGAGGAAGTCCCAGAGACTCCCCTCCTAAAACATGTAATGATGGAGATAGAGAAGGGCCTCCAACAAGTACAGAGGACCCTAGTAAAGGAATTGATAAAGGGTGCCAGAACAGCAAGTCGGCACCGGATAATGAGATGGAACCGAACGGAAATGAGATGGGTTCGGGGAGGTTGGTTACTGCTGCTAGCCTTCTAGAGGAACTCGTGGTGGCGATGTTTCAGTCAAAGGTGGAAAAAGAACTGAAGGATAAAATAATGGGTGCAGCAAGGAAAATGCACGCCATAGTATACGAACAAGAGCTACAGATAGCGACAATGAGAGGGTGTATCACCAAGAGAGCTGTGTGTCCCCCAGTGTCAAAGGGGAAACCACCGACTTTCAAAGGCTGTCGGTGGTCAAGGGTTAGAAAAGGCTGGTTCAGGTGGTCAAGGGTTGTACGATGTGTTGCTAAATGTTCAGCAACCACGGCAATCCCTAGTTCCGTCTCACAACACTACCAAGTTAACGGAAAGCCGTGACTATCTAGGGTCGGGGGCAACAATACACCATATAGATGCATCTCATCCCCAACCTCACATGGCAGCAGTCCTATAGAAGGAAAGCTGACCACCGGTAGAAGCCTGAAATTTAATCTGTTCCCCGGTTAGCCATGAACAAGAATATGTAGATCCAAGTTCGCTCGGCACCTGGGGTGGAGACTCTTAGTGGAGCCCAGACTTTGGAAAGGGCTCATGTCTGCTAGGGGACCAAATCCGTTCAGCCGTGCCCTTGAACTGCTCCACGGAGTGCCTGATGTTGAGGTCTTGACACTGTCCAACCGGGCCACTAAACCGGTCAGCGATGTCTTTGACCTCGGTTGGTCTTGGCTCTGTCCAACCGGGGACACAATCCGGTCAACAAAGTCTTCGACCAGTTGCTGGGCCTGAAGCCCCCAACACCACCACCACGACAAGGTGGTCTCCTATCGGGTTGGGGGGGGGGGGGCTCAAAGGTTGGAAAAGGGTGGTTCGGGTATAAAAGCCCCCCCCCCCCCCAAGCAGAGGCATTCTCTGCTGATCTTCTCTAAGGATAAAGAGAAGACCGCCATTGAAGTTAGGGAGAGCCTGAAGAACCACATTAACCCTTCCGAGTTAAATCTCGGGGTGATGACAGTTAAGCTGATGAGAAAAAAAACCGGTGTCATCATAGAATGTAGCACGCAGGGTGACATGGACTGTCTGGAAAAGGCAGTAGACAGCCATGACGTGCTAAAGGATGTTCTGGAGGCCAAGTCAGCCAAAGGCTAAGGCCTAAGCTCATTGTTTACGGAGTCGACAAAGACATCTGCCAAGAGGACCTTCAGAGGGTGATTCAAACCTAGAATTGGCTAACTGAAGAACACGCGGATCTAACCTCACTGTTCTCTTTAAAAGGACGAGTTGACATCACCGTCCACTGGGTTATGGAAGCTTGTAGCGCCTCCCACAGAAAGTTAATTGAGGTAGGTAAGATAAACGTGAGCTGGTCACGTTGTATTATCAAAGAGTACATTCGTGTGCCCAGATGCTATAAGTGTTATGCATTTGGGCACATGCAGAAGGAATGTACTCTTAAGACGCAACGGTGTTATCAATGTGCGGGCAAGTACTCGTACAGGGAGTGCAAGAAGCCCAAGCCTAGATGCATAGTATGCAAAAATGCCAATAAGGAACATGGAGCCAAGTATGACATTGCCCACAGTGCGATGGACAGCAGCTGTCCATCATACTGTAGAGAGTTGAAGTTGTTGCGGAAGTGCACCGACTATGGGCAGTAGGCTTCCTGGTGGTCGCAGGGCGAGTCTGAAATTTCACCAGATAAGTTTGAACAAGGCAAGGGCCGCAATGGCCCAACTCAGCCAGGAGATAAAAGAAGAAGGAGTCGATGTTGCTCTAGTGCAAGAACCTTATTGCACAGAGAACATCATTAGGGGCTCCCTCTGACCAGCAGGCTATTTTGTATTAAAGGAGCTAAACCGAAAGCGGAGTTGTCGGTTTGTACCCCAAAGTGAATGGCATATCACTCTGACACTATGGTGGTAGTGGAGATTGGCTATGGGAGACTACTATTACATGCCATTCTCCATCTATTGTCTACCGAGTCATAACATCGAGGGCTCACTGACTGAGTTGCAAAATGTCCTGGCTCGTGTCAACTCTAAGAACTTAGTGATAGGTGGTGACTTCAATGCGAAGCACCCCTTGTGGGGTTCAAATAGATAAGACATCAGAGGAGAAACGACTCTGGATTTTATCAAATCTGCTGATTTTATTTTATTAAATGATTTGGATACACCAGCAACCTTTCATGGCCCTCGAGGCCAGAGCTGGATCGACTTGACCCTGGCAACGTCTCAGATGTGTCCTCAGATCCAGAATTGGTGCGTTAGCGACAAGGTCACTAACAGCGACCACAACCATATTGTGTTCCTTGTGGGTAGAACAACACCCCCCCCCCCCACTATATTAAAAGGTTTGTGGTGGGCAGGAACCCTGCCTGGTGTAAACTCGTGCGTTGTGTTACACCGGATCTAGCGAAGATCGGCCAGTGCGTCTCTAATATAGGTGATTGTCTAACTCTGAATAACATCCTCAGAGATCTGATGGAGTGTTTAAGTTCTGGATGTGAGGCAACCTTTGGGTTCAACAGACAACCCAGTGCAGGCAGTAGGTCGGTGCCCTGGTGGACACCTGAGCTCAGTGTTAAGAGATAAAGGGTCAGACCTCTTAGGAAAAGGTACCAAAGATGCCACAATGGGAACAGAAGTTCCAGAGAGGAAATGTACGGCAAGGAACAGGCAGAGTATAAGCTCGCTATACTCCGAGCACAGCTGGCCTCTTGGCAGCACTTTTGTAGTGATGTCTCTGCACAGGGAAGGACTGGCTAGCTCTGGCTACAGGGAAGGACATAAAACCCCTGGAAAGAGAATATGTTCACAAAGAAGATGGGTCCAAGATCTCTTCCGTTGGCAAAACGATCCAGGTTTTATTAGAGAATTTATTCCTGCCAGATGACAGGAGCTCTGATGACGCCCAACATTAACTCCTGCGGGAATACAGCAGGCTTCCACCGGACACGGAAGATGACGTTCTGTTCACGGAAGAGGAAGTGGGAGAGGTGATCAAAGATATGGCTAGGGGTAAAGCCCAGTGGTATGATGGTCTGACAGTGGAGTTACAATCACAGGTGTTTAATGAACATAAAGATCTGTTCACCCAGCTCTTCAACACTTGTTTGAAACTGAGAATTTTCCAACAAGCCTGGAAACAGGCTGACCTAGTCCTATTCAATAAGGCAGGCAGGGACACTGCAGATGCAAGATTATGCAGACCAATTTGTCTGTTGCCGGTGCTGGGAAAAATTCTTGATAAGCTCCTGACGAACAGGATGTATTTCCACTGCTCTAAGAACGACTTCCTGAACGTTAAGCAATTTGGGTGCAGCACAGACCAGTCCACCACTTCCGCTATCAAACAAGTGGTGGACATTATTAAGGTAAATAAAATGCACAAGATGCATACCTCTCTCATAGTCTTGGATATGACGGTCGCCTTCGACAACGTATGGTGGCCTGCTATTCTTAGTAGGGTAAAAAATTGTTCTTGTCGTAGGAACATCTATGTTCTAGTAGCCAGTTACCTCAGTAAGAGGGTGGTCAACTATTCCCATGCTAGCGGGACAGCCTCAAGAATCTTGGAGAGAGGCTGCCCACAGGGTTCGTGCAGTGGACCTTTCCTCTGGAACTTGGTCGCCGATACTGCCCTGGAGTTGACCCCACCAGAGAGTGTCTGGCTCCAGGCTTATGCTGATGACATGCTTCTTGTTGTATTGGCATTCTCCACTGGAGATTGCCGGCAATGCAGCATTGTCTGTACTCGAAGGATGGAGTCTGCGCAATAAGCTTGGGTTCAGCTTTGCAAAGACAACTTCCATGACAGTGGCCAAAGAGGTTGTTCTCAAAAAGGGGTACCTGATTTTTAAATTACATGGCAATAATGTTCGCCATATGACGACTCTCAAGTATTTGGGGATTACTCTGGATGAAAGGATGAGCTGGATTGGGTTGGGTTGTTTTACCTCTGAACGGCACCTTTTTGCACACCATGGGCTAAATGGCCAGGTCACATGGGCCCCGAAAGATCAGAGAAAGTTGGGGGAGGGGACCCACTGGAACAGCTGTTGGGAGACAGATGGTAGCCTCCCGTCATTGCCATCCAGAGTGTTCTTGAACATGCACAGGATATGGCTCTCCCACACACGGGGCAACTGCTTAACGTTCCATCCTATGGACGGCGGCCTTTCCAAGCCCATCGGTGTCCCCTACTGACCGTGGGCAGGGCGGGGAATTTTGCAGAGATAAATCTCAACGCTGACCCAGCTGGGACTCGAACCTGGGAACTACAGATTACGAGCCTGGCGCGCTACTGACTGAGCCACCCCTGCCCCGATGAGCTGGATCCCACACTTGCAGGACCTAAAGGTAAAATGCACAAATGTTATGTGCAAGCTGGGGTGAATGGCTCGCGTCTTGTGGGGACTCAAAAGTGAAGTCCTCAAAGAAATTTATCTCAGGGGCACGGAGCGGATCCTAACTTATGGAGCGGGTGCCTGGTGGCTCCCGATAGACCACTCCATTATGTGTAGAAAGTTGATTGCAGCCCAATGACCGGCTTTACTGCGAATCACCAGGGCTTATAGGACCACATCCACGGATGCCCTCCTTGTGTTAGCATGGATCCCTCAGCTATTTTTGACGGTCGGTAAAGAAGCGACCATTTTCAGAGTCCTGCAAGCTAAGGAGATAGCAACATTCGTTGGAGTCCAGTATGACCCCGAGGATTACAAGACAGATACCGCTAAGTGGGATATCCATCCCGCTAGTAGACTGAGTGGGTCATGGTCCACAGAGTTACCATCAGGATTAGGAATTGAGATATACACTGATGGTTCCAAGAGCGAGGATGGTGTGGGCTTAGCCTACACTGTCTACAATCAAAGAGCGTAAGTGTATGATTATAATAGGAAGGTTTCTAATAATGGCTCAGCCTTCCAAGCGGAGCTGCTCGCCATCAGAGAGGCCCTTAAATGGGCCATCCATAACGACGGTCGCAATAGCGACATCCGGCTGTACACGGACGGCCAGTCAGCTCTGTAAGCGCTTGATGATACAACAGGTATCAAACTGTTAACGAGATCAAGCGCATCTTGGGTAATAAGAACATGCCCAGAATTTCCTTCTCCTGGATCAAGGCACACGAAGATCATGAGGGGAATGAGCGGGAGACCAACTGGCCCGCTCAGCAGGTAATAATACTCAACCTGCAAACAATCCTGAAGTCCATACTATGTCAAAGAGAAATTACTGAGTGGTAGCGGCTCTGGGATACAACTGAGAATGGTCTTCAAGCAAAGACATTCTTGAAAAGGGTCAGTCTATCCCTGATGTCCTCTGACCACTATTTGACACAGGTCCTGACGGGACATGGGAGTTTCCCAAAATATCTGGAGCACTTTACTATCGCTACCCACAGTCACTGTGGCTGTGGGGCTCCAGATGCAGATGTCGGGCACTATATCCTCAGATGCCCGATTACTGAAGGGTTCACTAAACAACTCAGAAGCTCCCAGGCGATCAATGAGGTAGCAGGTGAGGCGGTCACGGTGTCCATCGAGAGTGCCTGAGTCAGGCACATTTGAGGGACATGGGCTGGCTTGTCTGCCTTCCCATGTCCCTCTAAAATGTAAATCTAAAATGTAAATAAATCTTCCCATGTCCTTCCCATGTCCCAATAAAGCAGCTCCGGGATCTCATTTTTGAGACCGGAGCTGCTTTCGCTCTCTTCCTTATTTTCCATTGTCAACCCGGGCTGCACTCTGCATCCCCTTTAACACCACCCATACTCCAAGTCCCTACTGTTCTCCCCTGAGATAAACTTCATCTTCTACTCCAGGCTTCTCTTGCCAAGTATGTGTAGTGTCATGAGATGGAATACATGCTTTCCACATGGGGGGCGGGTCCTTCGAGACCCGCCCCCACCCTGAAATAAAGAGAGGTGGTGCCGCCTGTCCCAACCATCTCTTGAGACTAAGGCGTGATCTTGACGCAGGACGGTAAGTACTTCGGTCACTCTTTTGTCGGTGTGCGGCAGACTTGATGGACCGTGTCAGGTAGATGGACCCTCTGCTCTTGCATGCTTCGGCGTTGGGGTCTGGTCTCTCTTTACATCTCTTGAGACTAAGTCATGAAGTTTTTGGTGGACGTACCACTCTATCTGAAATAGCATCTACCTCACGCTGAATGTTGGCTAAGGTGGCCAATTTCTCTTCATAGGTGAGATCCATTGCTTAATGACTTCTTCCGTGCTGTGCAGGAGTTTATAAAGCGCTTCATACACATGTGCAAGTCCACCCACCTTCACCTCCCTCCAAAGGGATGTTTTAAACTCCTTCCCCCTGTGACCGTACTGGTTTCTTCTTTGGATAGGATGTTGCATCACAAGGCTGCTTAAATCCCACACCTGAAGTGGTCACCTCCCTGCACTTCTATTGTATACTGACATGAGTTACGAAATTTCTTGAGCGTCTGTCTCCCGCACTGCTACTGTCATGAATTACGACATTCCTTCAATGCTGACGTGAGTTATGGGTTTTTCGCTACCTACCCCACTTATTGTTAGCCCCCCTTTTACCACTTCACTACCGCTGGAGAGAAGTTCCACACACGGATGGGAAGACCTTCCCTTGGAGGTTCTCAAAACGATTACTACTTTCTTGTCATCAACCCAAGACTCCCATTCATTGTCAGTAGCACCCCTTCTGTTAAACGGAACCTATCATGGGTAAGATTAAGCGACAGTCCCCTATAATTAATTCTCGACAGAACAGGCTTTCTAACACACCTCCTTTAGCGCTCTCACATTATGTCATCAGCCCCCTGGTTTATTGTACAGCCACTTGTATTAGCTACTGCGCCCGACCTCCAATGAACACTTTCTTCCACCCTCTCTTTTTGTGACGTGAGTTACGGGACTTTTTCGTCAACAATCAGATACTAGATGACAGGGATGGAAACTGCTCAGAGACACACCTCCTTGGCTGTTACGTGGCTTCTATCGCACTTATTACCACGTTTACGACTTGAACAATGAAATCCTTACTACAGGGAGCAGGGATTCCGAAGGGCATTATCGGCATTGGCCTATTATTAGTCTTCGACTTACCTGTCTAAGTAGCAGGTAACGCATCGACTATAATTATTTTCCCTATAGAACCATCCTTGAAGCAATTCGTCCACAGCGACTATTCAGAGTTACACCTCCTTGACTGTTACATTCGTGCTTATTTGTCACGTTTCCTAAGTATAATGCTGCTTCCCAACGCTTCAAAGCACCTCGCTCTTGAAAGAAGAGAGCTCTCAGAATAGGAATGACACTCAAGAAACAATAAGAGCGATAGAACCTGGTCCATTAGCCTACCTTTCAATACTGACATGAATTGCAACATTTTCACTGATGCAATCACGTTTAGAGAACACCTGTCTGAAGCATTTGTGGGAACCCCATCTCTTCAGCGACAGTGAGGGGGGAAAAGGGGGTCAACCAATAAATTTCGTAGCCCCATCCTTGGATGATGAACTCTTCACTGACGGTTGAATCCAAGTTAGGACGCCATTGGAGGGCAACCTAGCAACAGAAACTTAGAGGTTTGCGGAACTTCTCTCCAGCGGTAGTGAAGGGGTTAAAGGGGGGCTAACAATAAAATTCGTAGCTCCATCCTAGGATGGCGAACTCTTCACTGACAGTGGAAGACCAAGTTAGGACACTACTTGAAGGTAAGAAATGGGGGAAGTAAACAACACTGCAGAAAAAAATCTGTAGTCACGGCCCCTCAAGCTTCCAGTAAACACGCAGGGGAAGGGGGAAAGAACTTTTCTTCTCCCCTCCTAAAGAGTAGTTATGACTACTCACATACATCTCAGCGTCATACCTGTAGTGGCATAACACACATTTATTGACTCTCTCTCTGCCTGTGGCTGAGACACTGATTGTGGCAAGGAGGAACATGATCGAGAAGAACCTGGTGGACACATTGCAAAGCCTGGCAGTCAACTGCCTTCCGAGGCTGATGGGAGAAAGGCACGGAAGGAATATGTTACAATGGGGAAAGCAAAAAATAAGACTGGCTGATCTGACTTTCCTCCATCTAGTTGCGGGATGGTTGCTCCTATCAAGTTACTGTTCATATTAAAAGCTTTCATTACCAGCACATCCTTACACAAAGACGCCATTGAAGAACGGACAGTTGAGTGAAAAACTTTCGTCGACGAAAGTTTTTCACTCGACTGTCCCTTGACAAAGCACGTGTTATGCGTGACCTCTCATTGGCCAGCGTTCTGACCCAGGCAAGGTTCCAGGTAAATGTGGAATGTTCTCGAGGTTTCATCTTCACGCCAGTGTCGATGCATTTGCCAAAGACAGAAGGGGAGCACAGCAGACCATCTCCAGAACTGGCGCCTAATAGAGGAGGATGTAGTTACATGGTGGACTAGTAGTGAAATTACGAGTACAACAGAGGCAATCAGTTCATTAAACACAATGAAATTCACCAATGTATTGTCTAAATAGTGCATCTTACCCTCAATCCATATACCATCAACTAGAATCTGGTCGTTCTACTCTAAATATGTATACAAGTGATTCATGAACAATGTCATCTGTCTGCTTCCCTAGCGTCGGGAGAAATAATCGAAGCCTTTGCTTGTTCTCGAATCGAATCGCATTTCGGAAAAGCACATCTCTATCCAATGTTAATGCCTCAACAGTTTGAGTTATGTTGTGCCAAGTATGCTTTAAGTTAACTACTGATGTAGTGGGAGTTGGTCAGTCACTTCTTGAAATTCAGTTTCTTCACTGTTGTCTTCCATGGTTCGAGAAAGTTGTATCCACCTATCAACACTTAGTGATACACAGCTGCAATCGTAATAAAGCATGCCCAGATATTCCTGGCATTGTCCTACTTGCACTAGAATTTTGTCATTGAATAACGGCACAGATACATACACTCCTTCACCAAGGGAGAATGAATGAAACGCCACATGCCACATATCGAGAAAAAGGTTATTTATCGAATGGAAAAATACGATACTAGCGAAATACTTAGTTTCTGCTATTTATCCAACTGTCCTGTTTTATGTAAGACACGGAGAAAACTTTTTACGTTTTAAATTCTTGAAGCAGCACAGATATGTTAACTTCCCATGGCTCGTGTATGTGAAAGCTTTTGAGGCATCGATGTGTACGACCGGTTCTTGTGCATTTTTTGTGCAGATGTTTGAATTATTATTTATCGAATGGAAAAATACGATACTAGCGAAATACTTAGTTTCTGCTATTTATCCAACTGTCCTGTTTTATGTAAGACACGGAGAAAACTTTTTACGTTTTAAATTCTTGAAGCAGCACAGATATGTTAACTTCCCATGGCTCGTGTATGTGAAAGCTTTTGAGGCATCAATGTGTACGACCGGTTCTTGTGCATTTTTTGTGCAGATGTTTGAATTATCTTAACCTTCTCTGGTACTTGCGAGAATTTCTACAGTATTTTTCGCACAAGTACTCTAACACTCTAACTTAAAGCACCTCAATGAACCATTATTATCGACAGACACCAAAGAGCCAAAACATTATGACCAGTGTGTCTTTATGCAAATCGAAGCAACTGAAGGTAAACGATTGCATGTGTAAAGGTCATGAAATGGTATAAATAACACCTGATACTGAGCTCTGTTAATTAGTGTTATTCTTGTTCTTCAAATGGCAGTGGACCTAAGTGAGCTTGACAAAGGCCAAATTGTAATGACCAGACGACTGGGCCAGAGCATTTCCAAGACGGCAAGGCTTGTAGGGGGCTCATGGTCAGCAAAAGTTAGTACCTTCAAAAAGTGGTCCAAGGAGGAAAAAACATGGCTCATTGATGCTAGAGGTGAGCAATGGATATCGTATGATACAAACCAACAGAAGGGATCTGTGGTCCAACTCGGCAGTAATTTGAATGCTGATAGCAGGGGTAATGTATCGCAACACTCAGTACATTGAACACTGCTGGAAATGGGGCTGCGCAGATGCAGGCCACTCCAAGTGCCCATGCTAACCTCGGTTCACTGTCAAAAGTGCCTACAATGAGCATGCGAGCATCAAAACTGGACCTTCAATGAATGGAAGAAGGTCGTCTGGACTGATGAATCTTGTTTCCTGTTGCATCATGTGGACGGCCAGGTTACGTATGCATCGTTTACCTGGGGAAGTGTTGGCACCAGGATGCCCCTTGGGGACGAAAACAAGCTGATGGAGGAAGTTAAATGCTTTGGGCAATGTTCTGCTGGGAAACCCTGGGCCCAGTCATTCATGTGCAGGAAACTATGCTGCCTATCACCTACCTAAATATCATTGCAGACCAAGTACATCCTTTCATGTCAACGGTATTCCCCTCTAGTAGTGCCTTCTTTCAGCAGGATAATGCACCATGCCACACTGCCAGGATTGTTCGAGAATGGTTCGTGGAATTGCCCTAGCCTCCAAATTCCACAGGCATTAATCCAATGGAGTATCTGTGGTTAGTGTTGGGACAGCATATCCGATATGCAGTTGCTCAACCACGTAACTTACAAGAGTTAAACCACAAGACATCTTTAGAAATCTTGTAGCATCCATGCCTCGCCGGGTAAGAGCTGTTTTGCTGGCACAAGGGAGACCAACATAATATTAATCAGGTGGTTATAATGTTTTGGCTCTTCGATGTATTCCCAGTATTCAATCGTGTGACCAATCAAAAACGTTAACCTCTCAATCTGCTTTACATCGGTATATATGTTGTTGTTGTTAACGAAGAGAGGATTCTTTCACTTTATTAATCAAGGAGATTTAGGTGCATGATGCTGTAAAAAGAGTTATCTATGAAGACTTCGGAAGAAGCTTTTCACAAGAAAAAATTAATTCTGTTTAATGAACGGATTACGGTAGGGAACAGTTTCATTGATGTGTATAAAGAAGACAGGTGAAAGGAGAAGAAATTGTACGATAGGTAAAATATAAAATGAAGCTGTTCTGAAACGAATTTGTTTGATTGTTCTTATTTTCTCACTCCAACACTTGTGCTATACCAGCTATCTCTATGGAGGTCATAAATTACCTATCGTAGAATTTGGAATTATGGAAGACAAAAATGTGGAAACTGAATTTCCAAATTTGGCTGACCAACTACTACTACATTAGTGGTGTAACTTAAAACATGTTTGGCACAACATAACTTACGCTGTTTAGGCATTAACACTGGAGAGAGATTTGTTTTTCCAAAATACGATTCGTGAACATGCAAAGAATTATACACTCGTAGAAATTGAAAAAAGAACAACACTAACAATTGAAACGTAAACTATGAGATTAATTTAGTAGAAACAACTCGTTGAGAAAGGACAGTGATCACACGTGTGAAGTGATGCAATGTTTATTTTACCTTTTAATGAGTATTACATTTTACAGAAGGCACATTTTCATAAGGTGTTGAACCTCCTTGAGCAACAATACAAGCTTGCTGCTCAAAGGTGGTTGCCAATTCCTTTCCCTAACCTCATCATTACTTGCAAAGTTTAACCACTTAATACCCAAGATACTGCGTAAGCATATAGAGATTAGAGGGTGCTAGTATGAAAAGCATCAAGTTTCCTGTTATCTTGAGGACGTGGGTGGCTCAGTCAGTAACACACCAAGGTCGCAATCTGCGGTTCCCAGATGGGCCAGCACTCAGATTTATTTCCGCAAAATCTGCCCCTGCCCAAAGTCAGCGGGGTCATCGATGGGCTTGGAAAGGCCGCTGCCAATCGGAGGGGACGTTAAGCCGTGGTTCCGTGTGCAGGATAGCCACACCCTGTGCACATTAACAAACAAGCTGGATGGCATTGATGGGAGGCTACCATCTGTCTCCCAACTGATGTTCTAGTAGGACCTCTCCCCCAACCTTCTTTGAGCCTTCTGGGTCATTGTGATCTGGCCATTTAGTCCATCGTATGCAAAAAAGTGCCTCTCAGAGGTAAAACACCCTAACACAACCCAGTTATCTTGTTTACAGAGGATCCAAGTTTCCCTACCGTAACTAACCCTAGAAAGAACCAAACTATTGTACAGTCTAATTTTAGTCTTTAGATGTATATGCCTCTTTCCCCATGATCTCCATAAATTCTTAAATGCCCCAAGAACAATCCCTATTCGTCTATAAATCTCATGCCACATGTCAACAATATCTGTAGTATAGATTCAAAGAAAATTTAACTGTGACACCTGCTCAAGAGTGGGACTATTCAGATTAACTGAGCCATAGACTACCTGACTAATTTTCATCACTTGAGTTTTCTCTCTGTTTATAACCAAACTCACTCTACTTACTACCAGTCTCTTCAACAGCTCTAATAAAAAAATTCACATCATCAACACCATTTCCAGAAGAATTAACAATCAGCAAATTCTAAATCAAAAATCTTCAAACCTGTAGACCAGTGGTTCTCAACCTTTCATGTTTCACGTACCCTTTGAAAAAACGTATGTAACTGGCATACCCCTTGTATAGACAGATAAAATTATAGTTATAGTATAACAATGGGAATAAAATAAAACACTGACTTTGCTCTCATGGTGTACCCCCAAGGGTATGCGTACCCCACGTTGCGAACCCCTATTCTAGACAATTTAAGGCCAAAATCTTTTCCTTGTGTCGTGCCACAGGAATTGATCCTGCGGACACGACTTGGGCTAAAAGGTCCTTGGACGTGTTTTCTCAAAGTAAGAACAAAGACCTTGGTTAGTCATCTCGGTTTCCACGAACTTAAACCAGATGACACCAGTGTCTACCATCGCCCCAGGAGTAAGAACTTCCGGACCCAGAGTTCGGGCTCGCCATCAAAGGTGTCGAGTAGGTGGAGCGATGTTCGTCCCAAGCGTCCGACATCCAATAGAAAGCGCCCGCATCAGCCTTCCACGCTGACCACCGCTAGAGGTCGCGGTGGGAAGTGGCGGCAAGCTTGAACTGCGGGAGAGAAGAGCGTTCTTGTCCTCATGTTTCTGGTCCTGTTAAGACGTCTTCTTTTTGGCCGGGAATCGGCTCATCGTAGTGAGTTCTCGAGTGACTGGTAGTGAAGAGTAGTCGCCCAGTTTGCAGCGGTTGAACTGTTTAACTTGCTTTGTCTGACCGAACGTAGGCGATGGGCTTCCGATCGACAGTGCCGGGCTTCGCATCGAAGGCTCCTGCAGCGTCTACATACGACAGGTAGGGTCACCCTCACTCATAAATCTGGTTTTCCATACCAAAGTGTTATTATCTGTCTGCTACCGCCACCGTGCGCCGGAAAACAACCTACGTAATATGACTTTAGAGCTGGTAGCTCAAACCCAATGAACAGACTTTGCCAAAACGATTTCGTGGCGTCTCTTTGTAAAGGCAGACATCGCCTGAACGTAGAGTAAGAGCAGCTGTATCCCGACGAAGGAAACCCATGGTACTGGAGATTAGTTTATTAAGGTTATAGTAAATAAATTTTGTATAAATTGTAAAATCTGACTCCTCTCCGTTTCTCAAGATTGAGTGACGTTTATGGGTTATTGCGGAGAAGGTCCCCTTCTCGATAGTCAGCACATCGCAGCACGGCCAAATCAGTAGGAAGGGGTCAAACCCTGATGTCGGACCTCCCTCATACGAAAGGGGGGTTCACATCACTTGCAATGAATTTCGCATAACATAATTAATAACCAAACTATAGAGAAAAAGAGAGAAAATGCACCCTTGTGGAACACCTGAAGCAATGCAAAACCAATTGCTACCAACTTTACGAATACTTACACACTAGTCACTGTTATAGTGCTGGCCATTAAAAGTGCAACACCAGGAAGAAATCATCAGATTGTCCCGAAATATGCAAGATGGGTAGCCCATGGGAGAACGTGTAAATGTTTCAAAGCGCAGCACATACACACATCATGTGTGACAGTAACGCCCCCTGGAAGTGGTATAAAAAGAGATTACAAATAGCCTGTGTAAAGCACTGGAATTGCATTTGCTCGCAGTTCTTGTGCACTAAAGGATCAAGTATGCCCCTTCGAAGAATACGGCATCCATACGACCAGATTTCCGACTTTGATCAAGGGGAAATTGTGAGATTACGGGAAGGTGGATTATCGTACCGAGACATCGGTGCTTATGTTGGACGGAATGCTGCCACAGTGATGAGAATATGGCATCAGTTAGGGTATGTTGCACATCAACCAGTGTCCATAAGTACAGTTCGACGTTGTCTGCAGCATCGGGGCATCTTTGCTAGGCGGCCAGTGCTTCGTCTACCATTGACTCTACAACACAGGCATATGCGACTGCAATGGTGCCAAGAACGTTGTATATGGATGTGCGCAATGTGTCAATAACAAGCTATATGTCAAATGATATGCGAAAGGCATCGCATCCTCTTTTCAGACAAATCCTGCTTCAGTATGCAGCACCATGATGGACGATTCCGTATCTGGCGGTACCATGATGATAGGTTCAGTGAGACATGCATGATGCAGCGCCATACAGTCTGGCCCCTGGTCCTCCATTCACGCACATGCCTCGTACGCATTACCGGTACTTTAAACATCCAGCATTACATCACTGAGGTGTTGGAGCCTGTGATCGTACCTTAGGTTCAGGGCTCTCTGGTGACATTTACCAAAAGGACAATGCCTGACCACATGTAGCATACATCATCCAATAATTCCTGGATAGCCACCATGTGACACTTCTGCCTTGACTTGTGCGTTCACTGGATCTACCCCCAATTGAATATGTCTGGCCTGTGATCTCACGACGACTAGCACAACAGACACCAGCAGCTACTACAACAGATGAACTTTGGCTACATATCGAAACTGAATGGACTGATATTCCCGAAACACACATCCGATGTGTCATCCTCGTAAATACCAGACTGTGTAGCAGCGGTTATTGCTGCTCATCGTGTCTACACAAGATACTGATTTCTTGGTATTTCACAAGTCTAACCGAGTTGAAATTGTAATCATTTGAACCTTGTAACATAAGCTATGTATTCACTAAATACGGCTTTGATATCTCTTGTCTTTCCTGGTACTGCACTTTTAATAGCCAGCAGAACTTGTTATTGCAAGCTGCCTGAAGTGTCATGAGAGAGCAGGTGCTGTGACTTAGTTAATTGCTGGCACGAGTGGGAATCAAGTTGCCATTTTAGGAAGCTCCATTTAAGCGAAAATTTTTCCCTTGCAGTGAACTTCACATAACATCAAATTCAAAAGAAAAAGAAATAAAATGCACCCTTGTCGAACATCAGAAGCAATGTTAAGCCAATTAATACAAGCTGTACCAACTCGATCTGACGATCAACCACTAATTATAACAATCGAGAGAATCAAAAGCCTTTTTGAAATCCACATAGCTAGTAAGAAAAGGTCATCATCCTCATCCTCATCCTCATCATCAAGCATCCATGGGCTACAGAGGTCCAACGAGACTGTGCAATTCAGTTCTCCAAGCATAGGTCCTGTTTGACATTGTCTGCCCACCACATCATAGGTCTCCCCCTCTATTTGAGGACTTTACGCACACTGTTCATAACCCTATTCGCCAATCTATAATTATTCATGCGGGCAATATGGCCAAACCAACGGAGTCTCTCTCTGCACAATATGCTGCTTAAAGGAGTTTGTCGACTCTTTTGTCTAACGTTATTTTTACTTACAAAGTTGAGCCAAAATGCGCTCGATACTGCGTAAGCATTTAGAATCAAAAGCATCTAGTTTCCTGTTATCTTGTTTAATCAGTGTCCAAATTTCACTACCATAACTAACCCTAGAAGGAATCAAACTATTATACAGTCTAGTTTTAGTTTTTAGGTGTATACGCCTATTTCTCAACACTCTACAAAGATTGTTAAAAGTCCCGGCAGCAATCCCTATTCACCGCACATCACCAGAATCTTTTACATAGCTCCCAAGATCATTAAATTGAGACACCTGTTCAAGATTGCAACCATTCAGATTAACTGAATCCTAGCCTGCCTGACTAATTTTCATCATTTTAGTTTTCTCTCTGTTTATAACCAATCTCGAATGAAAGAGTTCTTCTCATCAACACCATTTGCCAAAAAGGTCAAATGATCAGCATAATCTAAATTAGAAATTTTCAGGTATCTAGACCATTTAAGCTAAAAACTGTCACTTGCAGTGGATTTTGCATAACATAATCAATAACCAAGCTAAAGAGAAAAGGAGACAAAATGCACCCTTGTTAAACACCAGAAGTAATGCCAAATCAATTGCTAGAAACCTTACCAACTCTCACACACGACTCAGTGTTATTACAGAGAGCTTCCATTATGTTAACTAACTTGTCTGGTATACCATATGATCTCAAAATGAACCACAAATTATGACGATGAACATAGTTGAAAGCCTTTTTGAAAACAACCAAAGGTTTCTGAAACTCTAAACATTCCTTAAGAATCTGCTTGAGTGAAAATATCTGATCTACACATCCCCTACCATTCCTCAATCCACATTGCTCATCACGCAATTGCCTGTCAACCAGATTCTTCATGCAAAGAACTTTACCTTGGACAGAGAGTAGGCTGATTCCCCTATAGTTATCAGAAGAACTGCGATCACCTTTTTGAAAATAGGGATAATAATAGCTCTGGTAAAATCCTCAGGAACCATGCCTTTATCGTAAAAGATATTCAGAATTTCAGTCATCCAAGTGGTAACCGAAACATTCCAAGCTCTAAGCATTTCCACAGTAATTTCATTTACTCCTGGGAATTTATGAAGTTTAAGTTTAGAAATAGCCAAAATTACTTCAGATTGTGTTATAGGGCCAACATTAAAGCCACCATTGCATCTATCATCATTACATATAATGGGACTAGAACTAACCACATTGTTTATCTCATATTTCATTATGAATCTTCTTTTTAATCAGAGAAAACTATCATATTAACTTCAAAAAAAACTTTATTTTGAAGTTAACATTTTTATATTTTAACTTAACATCATTTCAACGTTTATTCTCTTCTTTCTTTGTTGAAATGCAGAGAACTCATTTCCATAAACCTGAATTTCATTCCTTTGTTCAAGATCAATAGTGGCCACTGGTGATTAATCTTCCAGGTAGCATAAATGGGTTTTTCTAACAATGGAAGCCTGTTTCCTGGGCCATTTTAAACCATGGTACTCTCTGCCTTCTTTTGCTCCAAAGCTGATCCTATCAATAGTCGCGCTGTTTATTTGTGTACATCAATTTGTCTTAATACAATGAACGAGTTGCTCTGCTATTTTTCAGCACTCTAGTTTTCGGAATATTTTTGCCATATTATTTTCTTTTTATTATTAGTTGTAAGTCGTGTAAACTCAGGATAAAATATTATTTCCCCAATTACAAACTGGTCTGTAAATGGTAGCTAGGTAGACACTGGAAGGAGAGCTATGCACCAATCCCCTGTGACGATGCATAGAACCGGCCAGGCCTAGCACCTAATGTCCGACCCCGCCTTCTCGTGGTGCGGACCGTTAGTAACTTTCAAAAGAGATACTCTCTTGTGGAAGTGAACGGAAGGGGAGGGCTGCCAGATTAGTATGGCCTACTGATCTGGACAACTATGGCTACTTTTCTTTTTTTTCTACCCTGCTGAGGAGTGGTCAACCACACAGGGTCCTGGTGCTGACCATATAAACCTACTGGACTGGACAGATATATGGCTCTGAGCTTGATTATGGATCCTGATTTTGCTGCACTGGTGGGCTTCTGTGGAGGGAAAATCTTCCGCTGTGTTTTCTGTTTGTTTGCGGGTTGACAGCCCCAAGTGAATATATTCACAGGATATGTTTATCAGCTGGTGGATAATCCTGAGCAGAAGTCATCGCAGGCACCTGAACTCTTTGCTTCTATTCGCATCGTCAAATTCTAATTGGAGGAAGTCTTCCAGTGTAGATGGCTTCAGCCTTTAGTAGTGGGGGAACGGGTCTTTGCCCCATGTCTGCGATTAGCGGGCTGTTTGATATTGTCGGCATTCCCTCTCTCAATAAACAGTTTCTTTAAACATTCCACTAACCATTTTCTCTCCATAGGTAGTTCGAATGTGAGGACTCTGCACAGAGCTTTTCTCTTGATGTCCTCACACAAGAATTCCACCGTTATAATTTTGATATTCTCGGCTTGCAAGAGACCAGATGGACAGATAAAGGTCAGATTCTTAAAAATAATCTTAAATTTCTCTTTTCAGGGAGGGACGACAATAAGCATCACCAAGGCGTGGGTCTGCTTCTCAGCAGACACGCTAGCGATGCTCTTCTTGGATATGAGTGCATTAATGAAAGGTTTCTTACAGCAAAATTTCAGACAAGCGTTAAAGACTTGAATGTTATCTGCTGCTATGCCCCCACTGAGGATGCTGATGAGGATGAGAAGGATAGGTTTTATGAACAACTTCAGGATATTTTGAATTCTGTCAAGAAAGGAGATATTACCCTTGTTCTTGGTGACTTCAATGCCAAAGTTGGTACTGACTCTGACCTTTGGGGAGGAGTAATAGGCCTTTTTGGTATTGGTAGCTGCAATGGCAATGGGCAACGTCTCCTACAGGTAAGTAAACTCAATGGTTTCAGAATAACTAACACTTATTACAAACACCGCGACATACATAAGTACACATGGGTTTCACCTGATGGGCTGCATAAGAATATGATTGATTACATACCAATTAACAGCAAATGGGCTAGTTCTGTTAGGAATACCAGGGCATATAGGGGAGCTGAAATTGGATCTGACCATTACCTTGTTAAAAGTGTGTTGCAACTTAAACTTAAAAAGTGTTGTGCTAGGGTCAAAAAATTTACTTTTAATACTGAAGCTCTGAAAGATCCAGTTATAGCCAAAGCTTACCATGATAGGTTACTTAGTCATTATGACAGTCATGGTTTGCTTACTACTGAAGTTCAGGAAGAATGGGATCGTTTTAAACAGGCCTTTTTGGACACTAACAGTACTCTTTTAGGAAAAAAGGAGCAGAAGAGGCAAAATTATCTGAGTGATAAGGCACTTGAGCTTATTTTGGAAAGAAAGAACTGCAGGAATGCCCTTAATCAATACCCTACTAGTACTAATAGAAAGCGTTACAGAGACCTTAATTAACTTGTAAAGGATCAGTTAGCTGCTGATAAGAATCTTTGGCTTGATGGTTTGGCTGAAAAAAGCCGAGGAAGCAGTTAGACAGCACAACAGCAGAGAGCTGTACCAGATAGTTAATGTTTTGTGTGGTAGAAAACGGACAGGCATACAAGGATTGAAGGATAAACAAGGTAAGGGTATAGAAGGGGAGGATTCTGTCATGGCTAGGTAGGCTGAGCATTTCAGTGATGTTCTAAACAATGTAGTTAGTTCTACTTCCATTGTTTGCAATGATGATAGATGCATTGGTGGCTTTAATGTTGGCCCTATAACACAATCTGAAGTTATTTTGGCTGTTTATAAACTTAAACTTCATAAATCCCCAGGGGTTGATGAGATTACTACGGAAATGCTTAGAGCTGGGAATGTTTCGGTTACCACTTGGATGACTGAAATTCTGAATATCTTTTATGATAAAGGCATGGTTCCTAAGGATTTTACCAGAGCTATTGTTATCCCTATTTTTAAAAAAGGTGATCCCAGTTCTTGTGATAACTATAGGGGTATCAGCCTACTCTCTGTTCCAGGTAAAGTTCTTTCCCTGATTGTGCTTAATAGAATTAAGAATCTGGTTGACAGTCAATTGCATGCTGAGCAATGTGGATTCAGAAGTGGTAGGGGATGTGTTGATCAGATATTTTCATTAAGGCAGATTCACGAGAAATGTTTAGAGTTTCAGAAACCTTTGGTTGCTAGCTTTGTTGATTTCAAAAAGGCTTTCGATTCTGTTGATCGTCATAATTTGTGGTTGATTGTGAAATCATATGGTATACCAGACAAGTTAGTTAACATTATGAAAGCTCTCTATAATAACACCGAGTCGTGTGTGAGAGTTGGTAAGGCTTGTAGCAATTGGTTTAGCATTACTTCTGGTGTTCGACAAGGGTGCGTTTTGTCCTCTTTTCTCTTTAGCTTGGTTATTGATTATGTTATGCGAAATTCACTTCAATGGCCTTAAATGGCCTAATTTCATTTAGCCTTAAATGGGCTGGAGATACGAAAATTTCTGATTTAGATTATGCTGATGATTTAGCCCTTTTGGCAAATGATGTTGATGAGATGAACTCTTTCATTCGAGCTGTTGATGAGACTGGTAATAGAGTAGGTTTGGTTATAAACAGAGAGAAAACTAAAGTGATGAAAATTGGTCAGGCAGACTGTGATTCAGTTAATCTGAATGGTTGCAGTCTTCAGCAGGTGTCACAGTTTAATTATCTTGGGAGCTATGTAACAGATAATGGTGATGTGCGCCATGAGATTAACAGACGAATAGGGATTGCTGCCGGGACTTTTAAGAACCTATGGAGAGTGTGGAGAAATAGGCGTATACATCTAAAGACTAAAATTAGACTGTATAATAGTTTGGTTCTTTCTAGGGTTAGTTTTGGTAGTGAAACGTGGACACATTGTAAACAAGATAATAGGAAACTAGATGCTTTTGATTCCAGATGCTTACGCAGTATCTTGGGGATTAGGTGGTTCAACTTTGTAATTAATGATGAGATTAGACAAAGGAGTTTGCAACCTCCTTTAAGCAGCATATTGTGCAGAGAGAGACTTCGTTGGTTTGGCCATGTTGCCCGTATGAATAATTATAGATTGGCGAATAGGATTATGAACAGTGTGCCTAAAGGCCTCAGAAAGAAGGGGAGACCTAGGATGCGGTGGGCAGACAATGTCAAACAGGACCTTGTTAGAATTGGTGTGCAGTGGCCAGATGCAGTAGATGTAGCTCAGGATAGACTTGCTTGGAGAACTAAATTGCACGGTCTGGTTGGACCTCTGTAGCCCATGGCTGCTTGATGATGATGATGATGATGATGATGATGATGATGATGATGATGATGATGATGATGATGATGATGATGATGATGATGATGATGATGATACCAGATATTGCAAAATCAATTTTTGCTTTTCTTAGATTAATAGCTTCCAGCTAATTGGGGAGGGAGTCTCAGTCAGTAGCTTGCCAGCCTAGTAATCTACAGTTCGAGTCCCACCTGAGCAAAATTGAGATTTATTCTGTGCAAAAACATTGTCCTCAGTCAGTAGGGGACACTGATGGGTTTTGAAAGGCTGCCATCCATCGGGCGGGATATAAAGACATTGTCCCCTTTGCGAGAAAGTCAGTGGCAGAGCGTGACATTTTGAGTAGGGGAAGCAATTAACAAAAGTACTAGTACAACCAAATGGAACACAGTTTTGCCACTCTCTGCTTCCAAATCATTGAACTGAAACACCATTCCACTACTCTACGTTTCTGAATCAGTGAAACGGAATACCGTTCCACTCCTAGATATTTTCGAATCATTGAACCGAAATGGCATTCCAGTATTTGATGTTTCGAAATCATTGAGTGAGAGTAGTTCCATACATTTTAAATCAAATTTAGTAGTATATATACTGTCTAGGAGCTAAGTAGGGGTGGCAGTTGAGAGAGCAATCTCTCGTCATTCATTGTTCATCAGTGTTCCGATGGTCGAGTGGTTAGCGTGGTGGTTAACCTTAGGAACCTGGGTTCGAGCCCCATGTATAATGCATGAATGTTCCCCTTTCTATTGAGATCTCACCTTTCTCACAAACCTTCTCTATGGCATATTGTACTGATATCCACCTGTCAGATTTCTGGGGGCAAGCAGTTGTTTGAGGAGTAATTTGTTTCTTGGTATTAATAAAAATGTTAACAAATTTTTTTAAAGAACCTCATACTTACAAAATGTAGACCTGGCAAAGAATTAATTTAATTCTCATTTAAATTAGCCTAAAATAAATATCAAAAATTTAATACATTGAACTACTGTGCAAAAGCATCATCATCATCATGATCCTCAAGCAGCCATGAGCTATAGAGGTCCAATCAGACGGTGCAATTTAGTTCTCCAAACAAGTCTAACTAGCTGAGGATAGCTACATCTGCTGCATTAGGTCACTGCACACCAATTCCAAAAATGTCCAGATTGTCTGCTCACCACATTCTAGGTCTCCCCCTCTTTCTGAGGCCTTTAGGCACACTGTTCATTATCCTATTCGCCAATCAATAATTATCCATATGGGCAACATGGCCAAACCAACGGAGACTCTCTCTGCACAATATGCTGCTTAAAGGAAGATGCAAACTCCTTTGCCTAACCTCATCATTACTTCCAAAGTTAACCCACCTAATACCCAAGATACTCTGTAAGCATCTAGAATCAAAAGCATCTAGTTTCCTGTTTTCTTGTTAACACAGCATCCAAGTTTCACTACCATAACTAACCCTAGAAAGAACCAAAATATTATACAGTCTAATTTTAGTCTTTAGGTGTATACGCCTATTTCTTCACAATCTCCATAGATTCTTAAAAGTCCCGGCAGCAATCCCTATTCGTCTGTTAATCTCATGCTGCACATCACCACAATCTGTTACGTAGCTCCCAAGATCATTAAACTGTGACCACTGCTCAAGACTGCAATCATTCAGATTAACTGAATCACAGCCTGCCTGACCAATTTTCATCACTTTAGCTTTTTCTCTGTTTATAACCAAACCTACTCTACAACCAATTTCATCAACAACTCGAATGACAAAGTTCATCTCATCAACATCATTTGGCAAAAGGGCTAAATCATCAACATAATCTAAATCAGAAATTTTCGTATCTCCAGCCCATTTAAGGCCAAAATCTTTCCCTTGAAGTACATTTCACATAATATAATCAATAACCAAACTAAAGAGAAAAGGAGACAAAATGCACCCTTGTCAAACACCAGAAGTAAAGCTAAATCAATTGCTAGAAACCTTACCAACTCTCACACACGACTCAGTGTTATTATAGAGAGCTTTCATTATGTTACCTAACTTGTCAGATATACCATATGATATCACAATCAACCACAAATTATGATGATCAACAGAGTTGAAGCCTTTTTGAAATCAACAAAGCTAGCAACCAAAGGTTTCTGAAACTCTAAACATTTCTCAAGAATCTGTCTAAGTGAAAATATCTGATCTACACAATCCCCTACCACTTCTGAATCCACAGTGCTCATCACGCAATTGACTGTCAACCAGATTCTTAATTCTATTAAGCACTATCATGGAAAGAATTTTACCTGGAACAGAGAGTAGGCTGATACCCGTATAGTTATCGAAAGAAATGCGATCACCTTTTTTGAAAATAGGAATAACAATAGCTCTGGTAAAATCGTTAGGAACCTTGCCTTTATCATAAAAAATATTCAGAATTTCAGTCATCCAAGTGATAACCGAAACATTCCCAGCTCTAAGATTTAAGTAATAATTTCATCTACACTTTGGGATTTATGAAGTTTAAGTTTAGAAATAGGCAAAATAACTTCAGATTTTATTTTAGGGCCAACATTAAAGCCACCAATGCATCTATCATCATTGCAAGCAATGGGAATAGAACTAACCACATTGTTTAGAATATCACTGAAATGCTCAGCACCACCTAGCCATGACAGAATGTTTACCTTGTTTATCCTTCAATCCCTGTATACCTGTCCGTTTTCTACCACACAAAACATTAACTATCTGGTACAGCTCTCTGCTGTTGTACTGTCTAACTGCTTCTTCAGCTATGTCTGCCAACCTATCAGGCCAAAGATTCTAATCAGCAACTATCTGATCATTTACACGTTTATGAAGCTCTCCGTAATGCATTCTATTACGACTAGTAGGGTATTGATTAAGGACATTCCTGCAGTTCTTTCTTTCCGAAAAAAGCTCAAGTGCCTTATCACTCAGATAATTCTGCCTCGTCTGCTCCTTTTTTTCCTAAAAGAGTACTGTTAGTGTCCAAAAAAGCCTGTTTAAAATGGTCCCATTGTTCCTCAACTTCAGTAGTAAGCAAACCATGACTGTCATAATGACTAAGTAACCTATCATGGTAAGCTTTAGCTATAACTGGGTCTTTCAGAGCTTTAATATTAAGGGTAAATTTTTTAACCTTAGTACAACAATTTTTAAGTTTAATTTCAAGACACTTTTAACAAGGTAATGGTCAGATGCAATTTCAGGTCCCCTATATGCCCCTGGTATTCCTAACAGAACTAGCCCATTTGCTGTTAATTAATATATAATCAATCATATTCTTATGCAGCCCATCAGGTGAAACCCATGTGTATTTATGTATGTCGCGGTGTTTGTAATAAGTGTTAGTTATTCTGAAACCATTGAGTTTACTTAGCTGTAGGAGACTTTGCCCATTGCCTTTGTAGCTACCAATACCAAAAAGGCCTATTACTCCTCCTCAAAGGTCAGAGTGAGTACCAACTTTGGCATTGAAGTCACCTAGAACATGGGTAATATCTCCTTTCTTGACAGAATTCAAAATATTCTGAAGTTGTTCATAAAACCTGAACGCTGTGATGACTTCCGGTCCCACATCTGATACTAGGCCTGACTTTATATTGACAAGATCTACTCACTTTACCTGACCAAAATATCAAGCTCTGTTCACCTCTCATAAGGTGAGGCTAACGAATTCGGAACACCTCAACCCTTTTGATTTATGGACACCCTCTACAACGTGCACGAAAATATTCTCAGATATCTGTTTCCCAAGGGACAATTCTCCCACGTGCGTTTATGTGTTCACACCAATTGAATTAACAATGCGATAAATTTTCCCTCTACAGCGATTGATAACATCACCTGTGAAAAGTATTTGGAAACTGTTGAGAAGGTACTTCAGTCTAACGAGGCAATAGGCACATCAGAAGATATATTTCTGGATTTTGTAGCGGTCGATTTAGAGCGCTCCGGAGGCTCCCTTATACGTGCAGGACCATGGTGAAAACTGCTAGCCCATCTCAAAGCATTTAATGATGCGAAAAGAAGCATTATAATAATCTTTACCGACGATAATTTGTGTCTGCCCTTAGCCTCATCAATGCAAAGACGTTATGTCTGAAGAAGCAAGGAAAAATGACAGCAGGGTTTTTAAATATATTCAGAAACGTGGGTCTACGCATCAAAGAGATGAAGCTGTGGCACTTTGTCAAGAAGCTGGAGTCCCTGAAGGCAAGTGTGGGTTGCCTGAGTTGTACATATTTCAGCAACACCTCTACTCTGACTACAGGATAATTGTGTTTAGTGTAAGGGATGATTTTAAAGGCATCTCTGCCGGAAGACGGGAGGCGGACAATAACATTTTTCTCTTGCTGGAAGACGAGCACTATAATGCGATCACCAAGCCTTCTGGCTATTTTCGCTCTTACAAATTCTGTATGATGTGCCTGAAGGCTGTATACCATGTGACACATTCCTGTACAAGCATATGTACGAACTGTCTCACAAAAAACTGTGGAAAGAAGAGTGCCATTTATTGCGATGTTTCCAATAATTATTTTCGTGGGCAGCAGTGTCTCGTTACACACTTCCTAAACGGGACTTGCAGTAAGAGACATAGATGTGCAGATTGTGGAACAGTTTTTGACACCTCCAAATGCAACGAATGGCCTCATGATGAACCACAGTTTGTGAAACTAGCCATAGAATGTGAACCAACAGGCTGTCAATTGTATTTCGACATTGAAACATTACAAAATGACGTTGGCTTATTGACTCCCATTCTCTGCATCGTCACCTACCAAGATGTCGAGTGGGTGTGGGAATATGAAGAGTTCGAATCTATCCCTTCTTTTATGGAACTGTTGCTGGCTGCAGAGAACGGTAAGCAAAAGTTTAAAGACGTAACCCTGCTTGCGCACAACGGTAGAAGTTTAGATATTTTTCCTGTTATGAATTATCTATATCGAAAATATTGTAACCTGAGCTAATTTTTAATGGTAACAAAATTCTACTTTTAACTTTACCCAGGTTTGTAGATTCTTTTCGTTTCATTTAGACTCCTTTAAGGTTTTTTCCTAAAACGTTCGGAATTACAGATGTTAAGGAAGGTTTCTTTCCCCATGTGTTTTGCAAGAAGGAAAACCTCAACTACTCAGGTTGTATACCCGACGTTCATTTTTTCAATCCTGAATGCATAACTCCTGGTGAAGTTAAGGAATTTCACCAGTGGTAGGAAACACTGCATGGGACCCCCTGGGACTTTAAAACTGAAATGTCAGCTTATTGTCGATATGACTGCTGCATTTTGCGCATTGGGTGTGGGAGCTTTCGCGATGAATTTATGCGCATGACACAAGTAGACCCCTTCACTAAAATCACTTTTTCCTCGGATTGCTTACAGTTGTACAGAGAAAAATTTATGCATGAGGGAGTGATGGGGATTTATCCATCTGGAGGATATTCAGCATCGAACAGCAGACAAAGTAGAAAAGCTCTCGTGTGGTTATCCTACATATAGCAGAGGGAGAATATCACTCTTCAGACTGCTCGCTCTCCAGAGGGTGAGGCCAAAATTGGACCATGTTTTTTGGTTGTGATCTGTAGGCAATCACGTCAATGGTGGGAATTTAATGGTTGTCTCGCACATTCGTGTTGTCTCTGTTACGATCCAAAAGATGTACACCCTTTTACAGGCAGACCCATGGGCGAAACTTATATAAAAACAATAGATATAGAAAGGTTCATCTGTCAGATCTTGCCAAACTACAGATTGAGAGTGTGCTGGGAACACGATTTCGATCGTTTGGTTAAAGTAGATCCTCTTGCAGCATGCATTTATCAGCAAACGGAAGAGATTGAGTGCAAATCTAATTGTTGTCACTTATACGGGGGGGGGGGGGGGGGGGGGGCAGAAACATGTGCGATGTACGTACTATGGTTCAAAAATTAAGAATTGTAAGATGAGTTATTTCGATATTAATTTGCTGTATTCCGCAATTTGCAAGCGAGGAAAATATCCTGCTAAACATCCCACGAGAATAGCTAAAAATTTTGATTGTAGTTTAGACGCCTATTTCGGAATCATACGATGTGCAGTGCACCCACCCTCTAATTTATACAGCCCCGTACATACCTATCGATGTTGAAATAAACTGATCTTTCTCTGTCTGGAACTTGTACACAATTAGCCCAGACTGAGTCATGCACTCACACAGAGACTCAGAGAGCCTCCACCAATGCATCTATCATCATTGCAAACAATGGGAATAGAACTAACCGCATTGTTTAGAACATCACTGAAATGCTCAGCCCACCTAGCCATGACAGAATCCTCACCTTCTATAACCTAACCTTGTTTATCCTGCAATCCTTGATGCCTGTCCGTTTTCTACCACACAAAACATTAACTATATGGTACAGCTCTCTGCTGTTGTGCTGCCTAACTGCTTCCTCGGCTTTGTCAGCCAAACCATCAAGCCAAAGATTCTTATCAGCAGCTAACTGATCTTTTACACGTTTATTAAGTTCTCTGTAATGCTTTCTATTAAGACTAGTAGGGTATTGATTAAGAACATTCCTGCAGTTCATTCTTTCTGAAATAAGCACAAGTGCTTTATCTCTCAAATAATTTTGCCTCCTCTACTTCTTTTTTCTTAAATGAGTGTTGTTAGTTTTAAAGAAAGCCTATTCAAATTGGTCCCAATCTTCGTCACCTTCAGTGGTAAGCAAACCATGACCATATGTATGGAGTATTTGATCATAATGACTAAATAACCGATCATGGTAAGATTTACCTATAACTGGGTCTTTCAGAGCTTTAAAATAAAAGGTGAATATTTTAACCTTGGCACAACATTTCTTAAGTTTAAGTTGTAAGACACTATTAACAGCCCCTGTATGACCTGGTATTCCGAATAGATGCAGCCCATTTGCTATTAATTAATATATTATCAATCATATTCTCATGCAGCCCATCTGGTGAAACCCATATGTACATATGTAAATTGCGGTATTTTTAATTAGTTATTCTCAAATCATTAAGTTTACTTACCTGTAGCAGACGTTCCTCATTGCCATTGCAGCTACCAATACGAAAACGGTCTATCACCCCTTCCCAAAGGTCAGAGTCAGTACCAACTTTGGCATTGAAGTCACTTAGAACAAGGGTAATATCTCCTTTCTTGACAGAATTAAATATCCTGAAGTCCGAAAAACCTATCCTTCTCATCCTCATCGGCATCCTCAGTGGAGGAATAACATCAGATAAAATTCAAGTCTTTAATGCTTGTCTGAAATTTTGCTATAAGAAACCTTTCATTAATGCACTCATATCCTAGAAGAGCATCACTAACGTGTCTGCTGAGAACCAGATCTACGCCTTGAAGATTCTTTTTATCTTCCCTCCCGAAAAGAGAAATTTAAGACATTTTTTTAAAATATGACCTTTATCTGTCCATCTGATCTTTTGCAAGCTGCGAATATCGAAATTCCAATGGTGGAATTATTGTGTGAGGACATTAAGAGAATAAGCTCTGTGCTTATACAGTATTTGGAAACAGTATAAAGATAATCTTTGCATCATAATGTTTTGCTTAGCATACTCAGTAAGTTAAATAAAGTAAATATCAGAAATGCATAAATGTAAAATTTAAAAATTTAATTTTTATTATATAGACTTTAACATAATGAAAAATGAAAAAGAAACAGGAATTAATCAATAAAACTAAATATCTGTTCTTTGTAGTGTATGATTTAACAAAAAACATCAGACGTGTACGTAATTATAGATTATATTTGTAGTGGATTGTATTAAGTGTGATATGTTTTGTTAAACAAAATGTTGAAAAAAAATGGGTGGAAAAAATACAGAAATCGAGTGCTGTTATGCTGCCCCTTCCACGGCCAAATGTCGAGGCTAAGGCGAGAGCTCCATGGACCTGTGCAGTAATCGCGAATAATTTTTCGTGATTTTGAAAATATTGGTCAATTGAGTTTATTTTGTTGTCCTTAATTGCATTACAAAAATTTCACCCAGAAATGTTTCATCGTATTTTATAATTTATCATCGTTAGTTTTTTTCACCAGCCATTAGTATTTGTTTTCAGAATCTTTCTTCGAAATATTTTCTTATGTTACTAGTTCAGTGTAAACGACTGAACTGTCCATAATAACATTAGTACATTCAACCATTTACTATATTCAATAACGTAACTTATTAGCATATGGAGTGTTTGTTCGAAATTTATTTTGATCCTTCATTGATCACGTTGGGTCTCACAGATCCAAACAATTTTGTAATTTAAAATTCTTTTAAACGACGCTAGATAGGACCCATTCCTTCTCAGTGCCTTTCAACCCACTCTTTTACTATACCTTGGAGCAATGTCGCTTAGATCGGCCCATTAGTTACTTGACAGGACATGTAAAGAATGGGTTTCATAATTTTTTTTCAGAAAAATGAGGTGTGTGTGAAAGAGATAAAAAAAATCGTGTAGTTTGTTGAGTTATCATACACTTCACTGGATTATTCGGTTGTAAAAATCCAGGTAAATCGGAGAATTCGACAAAGCCAGAGAGTTTTGAGAAATTTGTTTGAAACATATGACAAAATCAACAGATAAAATGACGTTTTCGGGGGGCGGGAGGGTTTGATGAAAAGATAGATTATTAATGTCTGTGAATGTATGAATTTTCTTTTTAAGAATGAGAGGGAATAGATGAAAAAAAAATTTTTGAAGTGAAAACTGATTTAGGTTAATTTTTTAATAATTAGAAAGAATTTGAAGTCATGTAGGTTAGAATAATTTGAGAATGTATGAAGTTTGCAAAGAGAGAGATGAGTTTTATGTTATCTTGCTAAACGGAAATCAGTCTCGATCTCCTCAAAAGAACAACGGGGTCGAGATTTAGTTTCATTGAACTAAATCTCTTATTTACTGAAAAATATGATTATCGACTCGGGTACACAAGTCAGTTACCAAGATTTCATGAAACTATATCCGATATTCCACTTCGATGTCAGCAAGTACAAATCACGTCTATATGAATTATCAGCAACTGCTGATATCGAAATACGATTAAAATTAAATAGACCGCCGAACGAATTATATCACGTATATTGTGTAATTGTCTCAGCATTAAAGTGAAGCTGAAAAAATACTGGTTCGGGAACATGCATATTTTTTTTAAAACGTGCAAATAGAAGTAGATTTCGAAATGATTTTATTTAAAATATTTTTTTAGCCAACAATCGAAAGTTTTCCCTCTAGTGGTTGTAAAGTTGCTTTTCGTTCTGAGACAATTACACAATATACGTGATATAATTCGTTCGGCGGTCTATTTAATTTAAATCGTATTTCGATGTCGGCAGTTGCTGATAATTCATATAGATGTGATTCGTACTTGCTGACATTGAAGTGGAATATCGTTTATAGTTTCATAAAATCTTGGTAACTGACTTGTGTACCCGAGTCGATAATCATATTTTTTGCAGCTAAAAAGCTGTTGTAAACTCGCGCATAGTCTAAAGTGTTGGGTTCAAAGTTGCACTCGAATTCTTGTTCGGGAAACTGTTTGATATTCACTCTGATCTGAATCCGTTCTAGTAACATGTGATCAAACACCATATTGTTTCTGGTTTGATTATTTAATCGGTTAGACTTTTGTAAGATGACATAAAGGTGGACAGGTTTATTTTGAGTTGTAGTAACCCGCCAACTGACATGAGAGTCAATCCGAGTATCAGATTTGTACAGTTTGCACGATTCCCAAAAGATTTCATGTGGATTGCCGCTTGCTAATTGAGATTCTAGTTTTGCAAGTGCTTGTAGTGATGGTTGCACTTTTGGAATAAACCAAGATATGTGAGATATTTCAAATTTATACAACGTCGCCCCAACTCTCTGAATAATATCTTTGTCATCACTTTTTTCTAGTTTTATGGTATGTTTTACACCTCGAAACACTTCATCCACCTCTCGGCAAAATCCAAACAGCCGATTCAGTGGTAAGATAAACTTACATTTTGACTATTATTTGTAATACCATATCTGTCCGAGAATCCATGATTGAATTCAGGATTTTTCTTCAACGCTTGTGCAAAATCCTTTATCTTATTATTCGTGTCGAGTTTATCTTCGCCTCTGGTGTACAAATACTTATTCATCTTCGAACTGTCTGCGGTATCTTTGAACCGCATCATACTTGTGGCAGCACTGTGTGAAAAGTCTTCGGTAAAATGAATTAAATTGTGAATCGTGGTTGTCTCTTCTAGCAATTCAATATCTTCCAATTCTCTGTTTTCTATATAATATTGAGCTGTCTTTAATGTCGTATCCGTCTCGAAAATGTTGTACCCGTTATTGACCATCGTAACTACATCATTGCCGCCGATCTGATTTCAATATTTTGCCTCTGACATGTTTATAACTATTGTGCGGATGTAGAAAAACGTCCATATCTTTGGAAAATATTTCGTAGTTTTCGAGATTTTTAACATTAACATTGGTTTTTCGATATTCCAAGTATTCGTATTTTGTCCTGGAATTATCGTCTATTGAGTCTTCGAACAAATTCCAGTAAGAAACCTCAACGTTCTTCCTATACTTACTTTATGACTCTATGATTTTTAGGCCATTTCCATAAATGAAACAGATTAAGAATATTTCTGCTTTTAGCGGATATTTTCTCACTTTTTCGAATGATAGGCGATGGAATTGAATAAAATATTTTAATTCGCTTTCTCGGTTTCTTCAACTTTATTTGGGTCTGATGTGTAACATATGTCACGTTTTTCCTTGTTCAAGTCAATTACTTTATTGTTCTGATCGGTTACTTTCATTCTAACGTTGTAAATGTAACCAGTTTTATTCAGAGGTAAATATATGGGGAATAATGGATGTTTGTCGATTAAACTGCCAGGCGGTGTTAGAGGCACAAAATTGTACAACACGTCGCTCTTCTGGTTATTGAGATAGGAAGATTGGACAATAGAACAGTGAATCAGAATGCGATCCACCCATCTCGTTATGTTGGGTGGGAACTTTCCTTCGTTTTTTGTTGCATCGATAATTTTCGATTCGGACCCTAGTATTTCTCGAACCTTTCCTTCAGAAAAATCTATTTTATATCCTCTTGCCAAACGATAAAACGTTGAAACCATAAACGAATAACAAATCTTAATGTGGGGAGGTGGCTTTCTAGTATTATAAGGCTAGGATCCCCAAAGAAATTTTTCAAAAGATCATTAAATCCGTCTATATCGTACATTCCGTTCGGGAAAGCTATTTTATTCCATTGCCTTCCATTGAAGTATTTCAGAGTGTTATTGTTATGTGGGCGAGTGGTTAGCACACTCGGTTACTGATCTGGGACCTGGGTTCGAGCTCCGGGTAAGGCATGGATGTTCGTGGTGTTTTCTGCTGAGGTCCTGCCATCCTCTCAGATCTTCTACTGTGGCATATAAATTGACAGGCTCCTGTCAGACCTCTGTGGCAAGTAGCTGCTTGAGGGGGTATTTATTTATTTATTTTTATTCATTGTTATATTTATCACTGATGTTGTACAAGGAATACCAAATATTGCTACCGATCAGTGCTATCTCGTATTCAACATTGAGTGTGATTGGCGTTTCATAATTTATTTCCAAATCTTCGGGGTTGTATGCCATAATAGTAGAGAAATTGATAGTTATGAGTACCATCTTTATAAATATAGTGTAGTACTATGTAGTACTTATATGCTAGTTGTTACCAACAATTCATTCCGATCGTTAAGAGTTTGTTCAAACTGATACAATACATCATATGGGCTTATGTTATTATTCCTTCGTTTAATATAATAGATGCAATAGTAACTGCATTTTACAGAATAATTTGCTTGAATTTGCGAAGAGTTATACACGATCGGCTTTGAAGATGTAAGTAAATAATGTTTTATTTCTTCTGGTGGCGATAAACCGAATGGATCAAAGTACTCGACGTAAGGTAATTTCGCATCATTGAAATAAGCTACCCAACGAGTTCCTGAACCACGGAAAACGTCAAAGTTCACTATATCATTTTCGTTCTTGAATATTTTTGTTGGCAAAGAATCGATAGAGTATACACCACGGAATCCTTTTTCGTTTTTCATTATATTTTCGATATCTAAGTTACTTAATGGCTCTTTTTATTTAATCCATGAGCTATTTGTTTTCCTGGAATGTACAAACATTTTCCCTTTCTTTTATTTTTAAATAAGCCAGCTGCTCTGTGCTTTCCAGGTATGTATAACCCTTTTCCTAGAACTTTTTCTGCAAGCTTAGTACCAGCATATCCCGCAGCTCCAACTGCAGCTGCTTTTCCCAATGCTACGAGTGCAGGTATTAAGAACGGCAGAAATCCATCTAGCTGTGTTTTACTGAAACGAAGTCGAACTGGCATTGTAGATTTTTTCAGTTTGGATTGGATTGTTTTACCCATGAGCGGCACTTTTTTGCACACCATGGGCTAAATGGCCAGGCCACAAGGACCCCGAAGGCTCAGAGAAGGTTGAGGGAGGGGACCCACTGGAACAGCTGTTGGGAGACAGATGGTAGCCTCCCGTCAAGGCCATTCAGCGTGTTCTTTAACGTGCACAGGGTATGGCTTTCCCGCACACGGGGCCACGGCTTAACGTCCCATCCGACGGACGGCGGCCTTTCCAAGCCCATCGGTGTCCCCTACTGACTGTGGGTAGGGCGGGGAAATTTTGCGGAGATAAATCTCAACGCTGACCCAGCTGGGACTCGAACCTGGGAACTACAGATTACGAGCCTGGCGCGCTTCCGACTGAGCCACCACCGCCCCTTTTTTCAGTTTAATGATTTGTCTCTTCGTCAGCTTCAAAGTATCGTTACCTTTCTTTTGTGGATCAATACTTAAAGTTTTAGGATTCTTATTTACTAATGCACTCTTCAGTTTTTGCTTTTGTCCAACTAGTCAGATAATTGTGATATATTATACTTTATTTTTATAAGTATCACGCACTTATGTTTTATATATAAAAATTAAGAATGTATTGTGTAAAGTGTAAAACGAAAACTTTAACGGATAACGTCGAATATGTCACATCAAAGAATAAAAGAGTAATGTTGAGAGGTAGATGTCGAACGTGGGGAAAAATGAAGTATAAATTTATGAAACAGAAAGGAAAATTTGTAAAAGATGGAGATATAGTAAGCTGTATTCAAAAAAAGTTTAATCCACCCGAAATGCACATTCCAGGTTACCAGTATTGTGGACCTATTACGAAACTGGAGAAAAGGTTAATGCGAGGAGATCCTGGTATTAACCGTGTGGACAAAGCCTGCAAAAAGCACGACATTTCTTACAGCAAATATGCAGAAACTAAAAAGAGACACGAAGCCGACCAAGAATTATTAAATGATTTGGATGAAATTCATAATCCAACTTTAGGAGAAAGAATTTCAAGAACGATAATCAAACCAATCATTAAAACAGAGAAACGGTTCGGTTTAGGCCTCAAAGAAAGAAATAAGATGCTTTCTTCCGTTTACTATGATCAATTAAGAGGATTTTCCGGTATGAAAGATCTAATGCGCAAAACTGGATTGAAGGAAAAAGAAGTAAAAAGATTTCTCCAAAAACAAGATGTGTACACGTTACACAAACCCATTTATAAAAAATTCCAAACCAGACGGGTTTATGTCTCGAAAGTAGACCACCAGTGGCAGAGTGATTTAATCGATGTGCAAAAATTTAAAAATCAGAATAACCATGCGAGTTACATTTTAACCGTGATTCACATTTTCAGCAAATTCGCCTGGGCAATACCCATTAAAAAGAAAACGGGTAATGAGATTACCAGAGCATTTGTCAAAATTTTTAAACAACGTAATCCACCCAAGTTAAAAACGGATAAGGGAACTGAGTTTATCAATAAAGAGACTGAAGCATTGTTTAACCAACGAAGTGTCCATTGGTTTGCCACTGAAAATAAGACTAAAGCTCAAATTGTGGAAAGATTTAATAGGACTCTAAAGACAAAAATGTGGAAATATTTCACTGCCAATAACACTAGAAAGTGGATCGATGTTCTACCAAAACTCGTTAAGAATTACAATAACTTACAATTTACCCCAAAAGAGGCAAGCTTGCAGAAAAACAAAGATATTGTGTATTTTAATTTGTTTGGTAAAAGAATTAAATCTATTGCAGCACCAAAATTTACAATTGGCGACAGAGTGAGAATCGCCAAGTACAAGACACCGTTTAGAAAAGGTTATCTGCCGAATTTTACAGAAGAGATTTTTGAAATTGTTCAAGTTCTGAATACAGATCCCATAACATAAGATCAACAAGGATCTGAAAGGAGAACCTATCATTGTAGTTTTTACAACCAAGATATGGTGAAATACGAAAAGCAAGATGACATTTACATAGTTGAAACCATTCTGAAAACTAGAGTGAAGAATAATAAAAAAGAACATTATGTTAAATGGTTTGGTTATGATAATACATTTAATTCCTGGGCCTAAGAAGATGATCTTTTTAAATAAAACAAATGGAGATTCAAAATTTTGACTTTGAAGATGAGAAATTCTTGAACAGAAACGTATTAGCAACTCTCTGGCCTTTTAGACTTTTAATCTGTGGTCCATCAGGCTCAGGGAAAATTGTTTAAATATTAAGTTCAACAAAAAAAAGAACTTAATATTTAAACATCTCTGCTATAATAAAATCTTTTTATATGCCAAAGATTTAAGTGAGCCGAAATATCAGTATATGCAAGAAATATTCGACGATTTGCACGAAATTTTGGGGAAAACATTTGGCGAAAAAATCTCAATTGTAACTTTCTCTTCCAGTAAATAAGATATCGTCAAGGTCAACGAACTGGATCCCGACATGAAAAATTGTTTTCGACGATTTCGTAACGGATAGAGATCAAAAACTCATCGAAGAATTATTCGCCAGAGGAAGAAAAAAAAATGTATAGTTGATTTAACTGACACAGAGTTATTTTTCGACTCCAAAAGACATTTGACTACCGTGTAAATATTTTATATTCTTTAATATGCAGAACAAGAAAGAAATGTTGCAGATACAAATGGATCATGCAACAGAAATCAGGAAAGATATTTTATGCAGTTTCAAAACCTCACGATTTCTTATTAATCGATAAAAAAACAAACAAACACATGCCTCTGAAGTACAGAAAAAACTTTGGTAAATAAAGAAGAATTACTTGACAAAGTTTGGCATCATCAGCTCTGAGACCGGTTCCGAAAGTGGACCAGCGGGACTCCCAGACAACAAATGACATAATTGAAATTTCATGCAACAAAAACCAAATATTCTGAACTTTTATATCAACTGAGGCTGAAGGAAATACAAGGTCACATACACACAGAAATGACATAATTGAAATTGCATGCTATATATATATAAAAAAAACAATAATTTACACTTTCTCTCATTTCGACTAAGGCAGAAGGAAAGGCAAGCCCCCCTCCCACAAACACCCAAATGACATGATTAAAATTTCATGCAACAAAATACAAATATTGTAAACTTTTATATATAAAACCAAGGTCACAAATACACTCAAATGTCTTAATTGGAATTTCATGCTAAAAAAAAGGAAAACACAAATGCAAACTATTTTTATTTAAGCTGAGGCAGCACGAAATTCATATCACACACACACATAATATAAGAAATGAAGTTAATGCAAAGTACATTTTTTGTCACTGTGTTTTGTGCAAATTTAGATGTTTGTTCTGATATTGATGCCTTTTAATTTTTCTGTCATTTGTGTCTATAAATTGTGAAGTCTGATTTTAGCATATTCTTTTGCAATGTTTCTTTTTCATATTATAAACATGATTGCCAACTTCTACATCGAATTCCCTATTACTGATATGACTATCTAGTAATATTAGCACCAACATGTATTGAAGTCTATGTAGGATATTAACCTGAATTTTTTAATTAGGTATGAAATGGTTGTTGTTGAAAATATAAAGTTTTCTCTTGGAAGACACTGTTCAGTAATTTTTGCAATTGCATACACATATTGTGAGAAGGGCGAGAAAACCTCATTTTTTAATATTAACCTTTAAAGTGAAAGAAGCTGATTAATCAGTTTCCAAAAATTCATACAAAAGAACCTGCAACATTCTTTTTCATGCTTCCCTACCATTTTTTTCCAGAATTAAATGCTTTTTCTCTTGATATGTAATATGGACTATTTCATTCATTAGTTTTTCATAATAAGGCTCAAAGGTTGTGGTTTCTTTAAAAAAAATTGTCTCTGTAAAGGTTAATAAGTGCAGACACAGAAGACTGCTTTCGGTCAGAGTCAATTAAAGCTAATTTGCATTCTATGCAAGAAATCTTTCATAATTTTTTTTATTTTAAATACAGCTTATAATGACACTTTCCTATTTCAGAGAAAAGAGACACAATGGCCTTCGATGCTTTACTGTGATTGCTTGATATTAACCACATGTGAGAAACACCTAAAATGTCACTGGGCATTTCATTATTGCTGCGAATGATTTTAATTTCATTGAAAGTTAAACAATTGCCATTTTTCTTATTAATTATCAGCCGGTTAATTATTAACTGCATGTGTGCACTTTGGAACTAAAGATCATTAGGTTATCATAGTTTTCCTTTTTTGCTCTTATAACTTAAAAAAAATTAAATATGGTCCTGGCTTATTTTGTAAGTAAAAATATATTTTGTGCAAGGCAAACCAACTGTTAAAAAAATAACCTATGGAGATTTTCCAGCTATATAAAACTGAAAAAAAAAATAAAAATTAGAGTTTCAGAAGCTATATCTGAATTTTTTTTCATTAGCATTTATTACCATAATCCACATATCCACAATAGCATTTGTCATTGAACAGTATTTGTTTCCTAATTGACTTCTCCTCAAATAATAAAGTGAATATCATATGCTTCTGCTTACTATCAATAAATTTTTCCATGCAGAAAACTTCAATAAATCCAGGAAGGCCATCTACAGATCTGCACAAGTTAATATTGGGGAGCTATTGGAAAAGAAGATTTTTTTTACAAATTCATAAGCCTTTTTAAAAATAAAAAAAATTGAACTTCAATTTTTAATAAGCCTTTAGAGAATGAAAATATCATCGTAAACCTATTTACCTCTTGGCAATAAAATATGCAATTGCTTCTTTCAGCATTTTTGCTGTGAATTTCTGAGCAGGTTTAAAGTTATATCAAGAAACACAGGCTTTGCTGTCTCAATGTCATCTTGATGAGCTTTTGAGCTTTAAACAAATCTAATATTTCTTTTAAACAAGAAGAGTCTGATGATTGGCTCTTTGCTGGCAATAATATTACCATAGCATTTTCTTTAAGCTTTGGATTTCATTTTGCACTGACATCAACTTTCTCTTAAATTTTCTAGAACTCTTACACAGCATGAGTGATCATTTTTATAGGCACTATCTGTTCTCATTGCAATTTCTATCATATCTTCTTCAAGTGTCACTCAATACAGGCATTTGTTACAAATGTGAAAAACGTTGGCAGAGCATCATTAATTAATCCTACTGTGCCATTTTCTGAAGCTTTATTTTTAAAACAGTAAAGTGCTGGGAACAGATAGTACTAGCTACTATTTAAAGAGAGACAGTGGAGCTTGACCCACAATTGACAAGCCTTAGCATTTCAACTCATAAAATTTTTTATCATATATGAAAAGCAAATTTTTACGCTTCATTTATCACATGCAAAATTATAAAATCCCTATTTCAGGCGTTTCGTTTGAGAAAAAAAAATTTGTGTTATTTTGGCAAAATAAAAATGCAAAGCAGAAGTCTCATAAAATGAATGTTTAAGTTTAATATTAATATTTCTTTCAGAAAAAAAATTCATCGAAATATTCTACAAATTCCAAGCTGTTTCAATCTGTAAATAACATTCTTTTCATATGTAAATATTATTAGTTTCATTTATGAAAAAAATCGTGAACTACATTTGATATTATACTAGGACTGAACGGTATTTTGAAATGCTTTATTTATTTTTAGGCCTCTCTGCTTTAACAATTTTAATTTAAAAGCATTTCACAATTTTCTTAAATTACTAACCTATGAAATATCAAATTGCTGCTTTTACAATACTTTTCAGTAGTTAGTGCACAACAACGATGATATTACCTCGATGTTCTGTACAAACTTATATTCTCAACAAGATTACAAGCACCCAATCTTGCTCTGGAGTGAATTCGAATGAAGTGACTGATTGCACCATTCATATACTTTAGGTTTATTTTTTGCTTTTCAAAGGAGATATAAGAGATAGGTATTTAACAAATTTTCTAATTGATATTTTTGGTTTCAAGGTATTTATTTCGATTTTGGAATTGGAAATGAACGCATCATTTTTTTCCTCCCTGTAAACGCCAGATTAATGTGGCCTACTGATCTGGACAACTTTGGCTACTTTTCTTTTTTTTTCCTACCCTGCTGAGGGTCCTGGTCAACCACACAGGGTTCTGGTGCTGACCATATAAACCCACTGGACTGGACAGATATATGGCTCTGAGCTTGATTATGGATCCTGATTTTGCTGCACTGGTGGGCTTCTGCGGAGGGAAAATTTTCCGCTGCGTTTTCTCTTTGTTTGTGGGTTGACAGCTCCAAGTGAATAGATTCACAGGATATGTTTATCAGCTGGTGGATAATCCTGAACAGAGGTCATCGCAGGCACCTGAACTCTTTGCTTCTATTAGCATCGTCAAATTCTGCGTTCGATGGAAGTCTTCCACTGTAGATGGCTTCAGCCTTTAGTGGTGGGGGAACGGGTCTTTGCCCCGTGTCTGCGATTAGGGGGCTGTTTGATATTGTCGGCATTCCCTCTCTCAATATACATAGTTTCTTTAAACATCCCACTAATCATTTTCTCTCCATGGGTAGTTGGAACGTGAGGACTATGCACAGAGCATTTTCTCTTGATGTCCTCACACAAGAATTTCACCATTATAATTTAAACATTCTCGTCTTGCAAGAACCAGATGGGCAGATAAAGGTCAGATTCTTAAAAATAATCTTAAATTTCTCTTTTCAGGGAGAGACGACAATAAGCATAACCAAGGCGCAGGTCTGTTTTCAGCAGACACGTTAGTGATGCTCTTCTAGGATATCAGTGCATTAATGAAAGGTTTCTTACAGCAAAATTTCAGTCGTGCATTAAAGACTTGAATGTTATCTGCTGTTATGCCCCCACTGATATTGCCGATGAGGAGGAGAAGGATAGGTTTTATGGAAAACTTCAGGATATTTTGAATTTTTTCAAGAAAGGAGATATTACCCTTGTTCTAGGTGACTTCAATGCTAAAGTTGGTACTGACTCTGACCTTTGGGGAGGAGTAATAGGCCCTTTTGGTATTGGTAGCTGCAATAGCAATGGGCAACGTCTCCTACAGGTAAGTAAACTCAATGGATTCCGAATAACTAACACTTATTACAAATACCGTGACATACATTAGTACATATGGGTTTCACCCGATGGGCTGCATAAGTATATCATTAATTATATATATTAATTAACAGCAAATGGGCTAGTTCTGTTAGGAATACCAGGTCATATAGGGGAACTGAAATTGGATCTGACCATTACCTTGTTAAAAGTGTCTTGCAACTTAAACTTAAAAAGTGTTGTGTTGGGTTAAAAAATTTACTTTTAATACTGAAGCTCTGAAAGACCCAGTTATAGCAAAAGCTTAGCATGATAAGTTACTTAGTCATTATGACAGTCATGGTATGCTTACTACTGAAGTTGAGGAAGAATGGGAATAATTTTAAACAGGCTTTTTTGGACACTAACAGTACTCTTTTAGGAAAAAAGGAGCAGAGGAGACAGAATTATTTGAGTGATAAAGCACTTGAGCTTATTTCGGAAAGAAGGAACTGCAGGAATATCCTTAATCAATACCCTACTAGTCCTAATAGAAAGCATTACAGAAAACTTAATAAACGTGTAAAAGATCAGTTAGCTGCTGATAAGAATTTTTGGCTTGATGGCTTGGCTGACAAAGAGGAGGAAGCAGTTAGGCAGCACCACAGCAGAGAGCTGTACCATATAGTTAATGTTTTGCGTGGTAGAAAACGGACAGGCATCAAGGATTGCAGGATAAACAAGGTAAGATTATAGAAGGTGAGGATTCTGTCATGGCTAGGTGGGCTGAGTATTTCAGTGATGTTGTAAACAATGTGGTTAGTTCTACTTCCATTGTTTGCAATGATGATAGATGCATTGATGGCTTTAAAGTTTCTAAACTTAAACTTCATAAATCCCAACATGTAGATGAAATTATTACTTAAATGCATAGAGCTGAGAATGTTTCGGTTACCACTTGGATGACTGAAATTCTGAATATTTTTTATGATAAAGTCATGTTTACTAAAGATTTTACCAGAGCTATTGTTATCCCTATTTTCAAAAAAGGTGATCGCAGTTCTTGTGATAACTATAGGGGTATCAGCCTACTCTCTGTTCCAGGTAAAGTTCTTTCCATGATTGTGCTGAAGAGAATTAAGAATCTGGTTGACAGTCAATTGCGTGATGAGATATGTGGATTCGGAAGTGGTAGAGGATGTGTAGATCACATATTTTCACTTAGGCAGATTCTTGGAAAAGTTTAGAGTTTCAGAAACCTTTGGTTGCTAGCTTTGTTAATTTTAAAAATGCTTTCGACCCATCGACTCATCGACGATCGTCATAATTTGTGGTTGATTGTGATATCATATGGTATACCAGACAAGTTACTTAACGTAATGAAAGCGCTCTATAATAACACTGAGTAGTGTGTGAGAGTTGGTAAGTCTTGTAGCAATTGGTTTAGCATTACTTCTGGTGTTCGACAAGGGTGCATTTTGTCTCCTTTTCCCTTTAGTTTGGTTATTGATTATGTTATGCGAAATTCACTTCAAGGGAAAGATTTTTGTCTTAAGTGGGCTGGAGATACGAAAATTTCTGATTTAGATTATGCTGATGATTTAGACCTTTTGGCAAATGATATTGATGAGATGAACTTTTTCATTCGAGCTGTTGATGAGACTGGTAATAGAGTAGGTTTGGTTGTTAACAGAGAGAAAACTAAAGTGATGAAAATTGGTCACCCAGGTTGTGATTCAGTTAATCTGAATGGTTGCAGTCTTGAGCAGGTGTCACAGTTTAATTACCTTGGGAGCTATGTAACAGATACTGGTGATGTGCGGCATGAGATTAACAGACGAATAGGGATTGCTGCCGGGACTTTTAAGAATCTATGGAGATTGTGGAGAAATAGGCGTATACACCTAAAGACTAAAATTAGACTGTATAATAATTTGGTTCTTTCTAGGATTAGTTATGGAAGTGAAACTTGGACACTTTGTAAACAAGATAACAGGAAACTAGATGCTTTTTATTCCAGATGCTTACGCAGTATCTTGGGTATTAGATGGTTCAACTTTGTAACTAATGATGAGGTTAGGCAAAGGAGTCTGCAACCTCCTTTAAGCAGCATATTGTGCAGAGAGAGACTCTGTTGGTTTGGTCACGTTGCCTGTATGAATAATTATAGGTTGCCGAATAGGGTTATGAATAATGCGCCTGAAGGCCTCAGAAAGAGGGGGAGACCTAGGATGAAGTGGGCAGACAATGTCAAACAGGACTTTGTTAGAATTGGTGTGCAGTGGCCAGATGCAGTAAATGTAGCTCAGGACAGACTTGCTCGGAGAACTAAATTGCGTGGTCTGGTTGGAACTCTGTAGCCCATGGCTGCTTGATGATGATGATGATGATGGTGGTGGTGGTGGTGGTGGTGGTGATGGTGATGAATAAGAACATTTCAAATATTTTTAAATTATCCAAAATTAAGTGATTTTAATAAATTGCCCTATCTAAGAATAAAACCTTTTTTGGAAAAATTATCAATATGGCATGGCCCCTATTTCATAATGCCAGTAAGGGTAATAGAGGAAATAAATTATTAAACATATTAATATTTCATGCATTTATAGGAATTTTTTTCCAACTTGTAAAATGGAGGGTGAAATATTATATTGCAATGAAACGTCAAGTCTCTTGCCCCCTCCCCTGCCCGTTTTATATTTTTCTGCCTCGATTAGTTTCCTGCCATCCCCCCTTGTATTTTTTGGCAAATACAGTTTTGTCGCCATGTATATGCTGGTATCTGACTGAGGTACCAAATTCTTTGGATATACAGGGTGTCCCTGAATTCATGGCCCAAACGTGAGGGGATGGTAGTACACACCGAACTCACCAATATTCGTCATAGAATATGCGGCCGCATACGCAACCCCGGTTCCTGTAGGGGGCACAAGACGAGACAGCACAGCTTAAAACCACTGGATTCTCAGCCAAACCCCAGCATTCTTAGTGTCGACCAGAGAAGAGATGGAGCAGTTTACAAACGCAGAGAAAGCCCCCAGATCGCTCGATCTTTCTTGCATCGATTTCTTTCTGTGGGGACAATTGAAGAGTGTTGTGTACGAGACGCCAGTGCAGTCCGCAGAGGATCTGATATCCCAACTTTCCGTCGCAGCCGCCAATGTGCGCCAGAATCCCGGTGCTTACGAGCAGGTATGCTGATCACTAATCCGCCATTGTGCTACCTATATAAAAGTTGGTGGGCGGACGTTTGAGCATTTGTTGTAATGATCTCCAATAAATGTCACTGTGGAAACCTCTGTGCTTCTCCTTCATTTCCGACTCCTCACTACTTTTGCATCCACATATCATCATCATCTTCATCATCATCCTCAAGCAGCCATGGGCTACGGAGGACCAACCAGACCTCGCAGTTTAATTCTCCAAGCATACCTGTCCTGAGCTACATCTGCTGCATCTGGCCACTGCACACCAATTCTAACAAGGTCCTGTTTGACATTGTCTGCCCACCACATCCTAGGTCTCCCCCTCCTTCTGAGGCCTCTAGGCACACTGTTCATAACCCTATTCGCCAATCTATAATTATCCATACGGGCAACATGGCCAAACCAGCGGAGTCTCTCTCTGCACAATATGCTGCTTAAAGGAGGTTGCAGACTCCTTTGCCTAACCTCATCATTAGTTACAAAGTTAAACCACCTAATACCCAAGATACTGCGTAAGCATCTAGAATCAAAAGCATCTAGTTTCCTGTTATCTTGTTTACAAAGTGTCCACGTTTCACTACCATAACTAATCCTAGAAAGAACCAAACTATTATACAGTCTAATTTTAGTCTTTAGGTGTATACGCCTATTTCTCCACAATCTCCATAGATTCTTAAAAGTCCCGGCAGCAATACCTATTCGTCTGTTAATCTCATGCCGCACATCACCAGTATCAGTTACATAGCTCCCAAGGTAATTAAACTGTGACACCTGCTCAAGACTGCAACCATTCAGATTAACTGAATCACAACCTGCCTGACCAATTTTCATCACTTTAGTTGTCTCTCTGTTTATAACCAAACCTACTCTACTACCAGTCTCATCAACAGTTCGAATGAAAGAGTTCATATCATCAACATCATTTGCCAAAAGGGCTAAATCATCAGCATAATCAAAATCAGAAATTTTCGTATCTCCAGCCCATTTAAGGCCAAAATCTTTCCCTTGAAGTGAATTTCGCATAACATAATCAACAACCAAACTAAAGAGAAAAGGAGACAAAATACACCCTTGTCGAACACCAGACGTAATGCTAAACCTATTGCTACAAGACTTACCAACTCTCACACATGACTCAGTGTTATTATAGAGAGCTTTCATTATGTTAACTAACTTCTCTGGTATACCATATGATCTCACAATCAACCACAAATTATGACGATCAACAGAGTCAAAAGCCTTTTTGAAATCAACAAAGCTAGCAAACTCTAAACATTCCTCAAGAATCTGCCTAAGTGAAAATATCTGATCTACACATCCCCTACCACTTCTGAATCCACATTGCTCGTCACACAATTGCCTGTCAACCAGATTCTTGATTCTATTAAGCACAATCATGGAAAGAACTTTACCTGGAACAGAGAGTAGGCTGATACCCCTATAGTTATCACAAGAACTGCGATCACCTTTTTTGAAAATAGGGATAATAATAGCTCTGGTAAAATCTTTAGGAATCATGCCTTTATCATAAAAGTTATTCAAAATTTCAGTCATCCAAGTGGTAACCAAAACATTCCCAGCTCTGAGCATTTCTGTAGTAATTTCATCTACCCCTGGGGATTTATGAAGTTTAAGTTTAGAGATAGCCAAACTAACTTCAGATTGTGTTATAGGGCCAACATTAAAGCTGCCAATGCATCTATCGTCATTACAAACAATGGGAGTAGAACTAACCACATTGTTTAGAACATCACTGAAATGCTCAGCCCACCTAGCCATGACAGAATCCTCATCTTCTATAACCTTACCTTGTTTATCCTTTAATCCCTGTTTGCCTGTCCGTTTTCTACCACATAAAACATTAACTATCTGGTACAGCTCTCTGCTGTTGTGCTGCCTAACTGCTTCCTCAGCTTTGTCAGCCAAGCTATCAAGCCAAAGTTTTTTATCAGTAGCTAACTGATCCTTTACACGTTTATTAAGCTCTCTGTAATCTTTTCTATTAGTACTAGTAGGGTACTGATTAAGGACATTCCTGCAGTTCCTTCTCTCTGAAATAAGCTCAAGTGCCTTATCACTTAAATAATTCTGTCTCCTCTGCTCCTTTTTCCCTAAAAGAGTACTGTTAGTTTAAAAAAAAGCCTGTTTAAAATGGTCCCATTCTTCCTCAACTTCAGTATTAAGCAAACCATGACTGTCATAATGACTAAGTAACCTATCATGGTAAGCTTTAGCTATAACTGGGTCTTTCAGAGCTTCAGTATTAAAGGTAAATTTTTTAACCCTAGCACAACACTTTTTAAGTTTAAGTTGCAAGAAACTTTTAACAAGGTAATGGTCAGAGCCAATTTCAGCTCCCCTATATGCCCTGGTATTTCTAACAGAACTAGCCCATTTGCTGTTAATTAATATATAATCAATCATATTCCTATGCAGCCCATCAGGTGAGACCCATGTGTATTTATATATGTCGCGGTGTTTGTAATATGTGTTAGTTATTCTGAAACCATTGAGTTTACTTACCTGTAGGAGACGTTGCCCATTGCCATTGCAGCTACCAATACCAAAAGGGCCTATTACTCCTCCCCAAAGGTCAGAGTCGGTACCAACTTTGGCATTGACGTCACCAAGAACAAGGGTAATATCTCCTTTCTTGACAGAATTCAAAATATCCTGAAGTTGTCCGTAAAACCTATCCTTCTCATCCTCATCAGCATCCTCAGTGGGGGCATAACAGCAGATAACATTCAAGTCTTTAATGCTTGTCTGAAATTTTGCTGTAAGAAACCTTTCATTAATGCACTCATATCCTAGAAGAGCATCACTAGCATGTCTGCTGAGCAGCAGACCCACGCCTTGGTGATGCTTTCCATCCTCCCTCCCTGTAAAGTGAAATTTAAAGTTATTTTTAAGTATCTCACCTTTACCTGTCCATCTGGTCTCTTGCAAGCCTAGAATATCTAGGTTATAGCGCTGGAATTCCTGCATGAGGACATCAAGAGAATAATCTCTACGTAATGTCCTCACGTTCCACATTCCTGCAGAGAGAAAATGATTAGTAGGATTTTTAAAGAAATTAGGTTTATTGAGATTGGGAGGGCCAACAATATCAAACAGCCCCCTGATCGCAGGCATGGGGCAAAGACCCGTTCCTCCTCCGCTAAAGGCTGAAGTCACCGATGCTGGTAGGATCTTCAGGCACCACCTTTTCAAGTGGACTTTTTCAAGAGCCACATGGCCTGCCTGAGACGCATTACTCCAGTTTAGGCTTGTCGATGCCCAACTAGCTAAGTAAGGTTCAGGTACCTGCGATGGCCTCTGATTAGGATTATCCACCAGCTGATATAAGGTATCCCATGCCTCTGTTCACTTAGAGCTGGCAACCCAGAAGCAAACAGAAAACACAGCGGTAGACTCTCCCTCAACAGAGGCCTACCAGTGCAGCAAGTCCAGGATCCATAATGAAGCTCAAATCCATAAACAAGTCCAGTCTAGTAGGTATAAATGGTCAGCACCAGGACCCTGTGAAGTTGACCACTCCTCAGCAGGGTTGAAAAAAAAGAAAAAAGTGGCCATAGATGACCAGATCAGCAGGCCATACTGAACTGGCAGCCCTCCCCTTCCGTTCCCTTCCAAAAGAGAATATCTCTTTTGAAAGTTTTTCTACTTCATTGTTTTTCTATTCATGGTGTTTCTACTGATGCTTTTTGTATCTATTCCTGGTGTTTCTATTTCAACTTTTTTGTTTCTATTCTTGGTGTTTCTACTGATGCTTTTTGTATCTATTCCTGGTGTTTCTGAAATAATAAACTGGACCCTAAAAGCCCAGATTTAAATCCCATCAAAAATCTTTGGGATACCATCGAGCAGACTGTCTGGAGAATGCATTGTCTATGACGAATATTGGTTGGTTCAGTGTATACTATCATCCCTCATGTTTGGGCCATGAATTCAGGGACACACTGCATATTTGAGTTTCATTTAGTTCTGTTTCAGATTTATGAATCGTAACTTCTGATAAGGCTTTCTTTCGTTTATAAATCATAACATAGTAATCAACACTTTGTTTAATTTTCTGAAATAAAAATTAATATGAAAATAATTCCGTAAAGAGTGCCGAGATCCCCCTTCTAAAACAGGTAACTATTCAACAACAATTTGGGGACATACAGGTGAAAATGTTTGACTCTTCTTTTTTTGGAACGTTTTGTATATATCAGAAAGGATCCGCAAAAATCCCCGCCCTGCCCACGGTCAGTAGGGAACACCGATGGGCTTGGAAAGGCCGCCGTCCGTCGAATGGGACGTTAAGCCGTGGTTCCGTGTGCAGGAGAGCCATACTTGTGCACGTTAAAGAACACGCTGGATGGCCTTGACAGAAGGCTACAATCTGTCTCCCAACAGCTGTTCCAGTGGGTCCCCTCCCCCAACCTTCTCTGAGCCTTCGGGGTCCATGTGACCTGGCCAATTTGCCCATGGTGTGCAAAAAAGTGCCGCTCAGAGGTAAAACAACCCAACCCAACTCAGAAAGGATGGGCAGGGGAGACAGGAAAAAATTCTGCCTTAAGATAAGACCGAAGTAGTAGCATTGCAGGAGGTACAATTAGCTGTTGCCTCTGAAGGGGGAATTAAACAAGCTCGAGAGAGTCGAGGCGGCAGTCCGCCGGGACCATGGAGTGGCTGGACTGGTTTCTAAAGGATTAAATAATTATAGAGGAGAAATTGTAATTAGCTGGATTGTCATAGAGGTTCGGTAGTAGATAGTTCAGCAGTTGTGGCACCTGACATATTATAAGGAGGTCATAGGTTCGGATCATACCCAGTTAATTAGAATTTTTCCTCTATAATTGTTTAATGCATATCTCCTACAAGTGATTACCTCAGATTGTTAATTATTCAACATTGTGTTTAACGATTGATAAAAGGAGTATTGGCTAAAGAAATACCCTGTCTCTTGACATTTAGTCGTGTGTCTCAATTGGATTCAGATAGATTTCCAATAACCATCTCCATGGTAAAATGAGGATGATTATTCAGCAACTGGTAGCTGAATAGAGGTTGTCAGCAGTCAGAACACCTGACAAGTTATCAAAAGATTGTGGATTTGAATACCACCCAGCTACTGACAGTTTTTATCTATCATTATATGATGTATATATCTACAGGTACTTGCCTGTGATTGTCTATTATCTTTAAGCTTGAGAAAAGACATGGCTAATTGACGTTTGGTGTGACTAGTGCTGTGCAGTAACCTGGAAAGTGCCTTCTAGATCAGAGTTTTCAATTATAGTCAGATAGATTTTCTATGACTATATAATGACCTCACTGTATAATGCTTAAAAACCACCAATATAAGATCGTATTATGCTTATATTATGCTTATATTATGCTTAAAACCACCAATATCGGCAGGCGTAGCTCACTGGTCAGAGAACCTGACAGGATATCGGGAGGTCTTGTGTTTGGATTCCATTACTATTCTGCCACTACATAGCTGATTGTATCCCCCAACTGTTGCTTCGTGAGTCTATCGTATCTCTAGCTCAAGGGAGTAACCTGATTTTTGGTTCAAATATTTAAATACACATTCCTAACAACTTAGGTAAGAAACATTCTTCTAAATGCCATTCCTGGGATGCTTTTTAAGAAACAGTCTTAGTAATCTTAACTTTTTAGTAAATCTTAACTTTACCCCACATAGAAACTCATTCAAAAGCAATGTGATGATGTGAACGAATCAGATCCCGGTAAATTTCGTGTGCAGTTGTATTATAGAATAGAATGAAACACTTCGTTATTCGGTAATAAAATTTTCTTCCCCGTAATGACAACAGAACTAATTAGAAATTTCAAGCCCTTTTTCGTCTACAAAAACCAGCGGTAGGACTATTGCTGTCGTCACAGATTATCATTTGCAGCTCTCAAGGTTGAACCTATAAAATCTCTCAAAACAAATGATTGGATTTTACTGGTCATGCTAGATTCTAATCATCTGTTAACTGTGGGAAGAATACTTGTTAAATCAACAGATCACAGGAAAAGCGTTTTCCATCGGGAGAAGCATAACAAAGGGAGAGGGTCGAGTATAATCTGTGTTAATTAGGTTAAGGAGAAATTCATTGGATGTAAGAAGAGGTACTACTTTTTAAAGTCAATTACTCTTTTGCAGCCCAAAAGGCGAATTAATGAAAAATAAAATCAAAGTAACTGTAAGATATCAGAATTAATAGGCGAAACTGATTTATATTGTGTGACTAAAAATCATCTGAACCACATAAAGGTGAAGCTAAGTATGTGAACTAAAGGAATAAGTGCATAAGTTGTATAAGACATTACATTCATAAGCTTGGTTCTTCTTTTAATTTCACACCCTATTTATGGAATTTCTCTAATTAATCGAACTAAGAATTGGTGAAGACACACATTGAAGATAACAGACTCTTAGATCAGGGGTAATAATATCGTTGTGAAAACAACGTCAATACTATAAATACAATATTATAAATATTTTACGTTCAGACTATAGGGAATTCTATTTCAGATCAGAGTTAATGTATGAAATTAGAGAAAACAATTGGTGGGATCTGAGTATAAAAGAAAATAAACGAATTAAATATAAATCTGAACTAGATGAATAGATAATTGTTTATATGACAGCTGATGGGAAATTTGACTGACGTCACAGTCAGCTGTGAAGATAGTTTAGAAAGATCACATCCGGCTGATGCTTGCCAAGTGTGTTATCCGCAGTGCATTCTGGGCATAGTGTACATGCAGCAAATAATTCCCAAGAAAGGTCCAAAATGGCGGCGCTGGTAGAAGGGCAACAATATGGTCTTTCTTCACAGGGAAATCATTCTACAAATAAAACTCTTGTATTTGTGAAACTTACAGATTCTGCTCTTAGGGCTATTGAAGAGTATGTAAGAGCTAGGGTATGTACAACTGTAATCATTTGACACCATTTTTTAAGATGTAAGATAAAATAGTTGCTCGTTGCTAATGAATAGGGTTAGCCGTAGTGTCAGTATTTTTGTTTTATTCCATAATATATAAGGGCAAGAAATGTTAATTTAAACTCTGCTTTATGAAATTCGCAGCTTTTGTATCATCAAAAGTATTTATATTAAAGCAATACTTAATTTGCCCCATTTCACAGGTGTACGACAAATGCACGTGAATGAATAGACATTATACAGTTTTAACCAACCCACAGTGATAATCAAAGCATTAAAACCATTAATTAATATTCAGTAATATAGCAATTTAAATTTTCAGTTTGGCGAAGTATGGAAACCATGCATTTGCGTTAAAGAGGAATTAGCTTCAGTTTAAGTATATCATATGTCACCAAACTATTAAAGGAGCAGTTTTTTGTCAACTTGTTAGAATAATGTCAATTATAAAGGTTACAATACAATCTGGAATGTTTGTAATTTAGTGTTGGAGCAAGATTGTGCAACTAAAAATCATCTGAACCACATAAAGGTGAAAGCTAAGTGTGGTGAACTAAAGGAATAAGTGCATAAGTTGTATAAGACATTACATTCATATAGTTATATATATATAAGTTGTATGAGACATTCATTCAATAGTCAGGTATGGTTCAACTTAAAAAATAAGATTGTTTGACCCAAGTTTATTTTTGTGGTTTTCAATCAAAGTGGGTCATTTAAAAGAAATCTGCAATTAATTCGAAGCATTTGAGGATGTAAATGGCATATTATGTAAGATGCCAAGAGTAAGAAGTGCATTTGAAATTTGGTGGTTACTTGATAAAATTTATAACCAAAACCAGTTTTCTGAAGGGTCAAAGATTCCCACAGTAACAGCAAACAATAAACAAGTATAAAGAAGATAAAACTCTATAGATATAACATAAACCACACAATGGCAGCAATGTTTGAATTTGTCATGATGAATGTTGCAAAGAAGCTAAACTTTTTTGCAAACAAATTTGCTTGTCACACTTAGTATTAAGCATGATACCATTCTCACTGATATACACAAAGCCAATAAAAAGAAAAAATACACTATTGCTATTTCTGTGGACCTGTCCCAGGCATTTGACTCTGTCTGGATACATGGCCTCCTACACAAACTTTTATCCATAAATATACAGGGAAACCTCCTACATTTTCTACATTCCTTCCTCCTACACAGAACCTGCCAAGTCAGGATTAACGATACATCTTCTAATCAACTCCTTTCATACAAGGCCTATCACAAGGCTCTATTCTATCTCCCACCCTATTTAATATTTACATTCATGATATCCACAAAATCTTCTATAGGAAGGTTACTTACACATGTTATGCAGATGATATAACCTTCTGGGCCACTGACAACTCTATACCCAATCTCCATATTTTATTGCAAAAACCGCTAAATAAATTATACACCTACTGTCAAAAATGACACTTACAAATTAATCTTCGGAAGACATTTTACATTCCTTTCCAACCTAACAGAAACCCTAAACCCACACTGCATTTCACTATTAATAATGAGATTATCCCACAACATAATACATGCAAAATACTAGGCATAAACTTGGACTCAACACTCACCTGGACCCCCATCTGGATTATTTACACACTCAGGGACTTAAACTCACAAACACACTTAAATACTTCACATTTATTAATAATGGCACACCACAATAGCATATGATCAAACTATATACAAATCTCATTAGAGCAAAACTAGAATATGGTATGGAATTTTTATGTGGCATATCAGCTATTAAAATACAAAAACTTAATATAATCCAAAACAAATGCATCAAAATTGCAATTGGCCTCCCCTCCTTCACACCCACTCTCTATCATTGCAGAGACTTCCCTACCCCCCTCCAAATCAGGCAAAAAATCCTTCTAATTAAATATATTAGACTACACTACAAACTCCCAAATCGCCCTTTCCACACCCATTTTATAAGAAGCCCCTACTACAAACACATTAAATCCACTCCTGACCTGCACACTTTAATGAAGAAACACCTACAGATAAAAAACTTTGGGGATATTCCCCACTTATAGCAGACTGGAGTTTTATTAGTCCTACATTCTCCACCCACATACCCACTCTCACACATAAACATAACTTATCACATGATGCAGTAAAAACTCGCACTGAAACTTACTTTGACACACAATACGAAAATATTAAAATTTATACTGAATGGCTCTGTCATTCAAAACCCACCATCAGCCAGTGCTGCTATCCATATCCCACAATACAATACTTCATTATCTTTCAAATTATCCCCAATCTGCACCATACTACATACTGAAATTTTTGCCATTATTGAGGCCTTGGAATGGACCCTTAAATATGTACACAACAAAAACATTACCATTTTTATAGATTCCAAAGGAGCCATACATACCCTCTCACAGGAATTTATATACACCTCATATAACTACTACACACATAAAATCCTCACTCTTACAACACATAACCTCCATACAAAAAATAATACAATTATTTTATAATGGATTCCCAGCCACGTTGGAATTCAACATAATGAAACTGTTGATAATCTCGCTAAACTGGCACACAACCTCCACATAGTATCACCTACCTACCACTTTCATATCAATACTTCACAGGAGATAAAACAACTTGAAGCACATCTCACCAATAAATACTTTCAGGTCCAGATCTCTGTCAAAAACAACTTTCGATATAATCTTAACCATAATATATCAACAATTGATAACCTCCCCTTCCCTAGAAATTCCAACTCCACAATTCATAACCCTACTCTACATAAATTCAAGCTCACACATTCTCCTAACTGTAGACATTGTAATGTTCTGGTGACGGTTCATCACATCCTACTTAACTGTGATAATACTACCTCACAGAGACAAACTTTCTTCAAATCACTCATTGACCTAAACATTTTGGACATTCAAACGAATGTAATTCTGGACCCCTCACCCCTCTAAACAAAACTCAAATTTATGAATCTCTCTTCAATTTCCTTCTTTCCACCTCACTTTGGAACAGAATTTAGAGTATCTTTCCTTTACTTTCTCCTATCTTCTCTTCATGTCCTCCATAAAGATTTTTCTTCAATTCTCAACTTACCTCTGATATACATGTTCCTGAAGGGACCCTCATTCTGCTCTCTACCAAACTACAGACTCACACCAAAAATTCCATAAAATATAAATGAAAAAAAAAAGAAAAAGAATGGAGGGACTATAGAAATAAGGGAACAAAAAATAAAATATATATATGTATCTAAAGTGGCTCGAACCCTTTAACTCAGGTCCCACTGGCCCAAATAACCACAAAACAGTGGATCAATAGTCTTCAACCTAACTATCTCCATAACCCAAGAATAAATTAAAACCACTTGGGGAAAAATAAAGAGAAGTTATTAAATAGTAAATATAAGAATAATAATTTAAAAAAAATGCACAATAATAATAATTAAAAAAATAAATTAAAAAAAATTAAATAATGAAAAAAAAAATAAAATAAATAAATAAATAATAATAAAAAAAAATGTATAAAATAATACATAATTAACAAAAAAAATTTAAAAAAATCATATAAAAAAATCTTAAAAAAATGATAAAAATAAATAAATATATTATATAAAAAAAGCATAAAAAATTACAAAAAAAAATAAATAAAAATAAAGCAAAAAAACTATTTAAAAGAATAATAAATAAAAAAAAAAGCATTAAAAAAAACTAAAAAAAAAAAAGATTAATTCTCCAAACAAACTCTGAATGCTTCCCTGAAAGCATATACAGACATAAACACTCATAAAATCCTAAAATATCAATTTTCACTGGGCGACTATCTCTTACCACTTTGCATGATATAAATATAATTTTGATAACCAAAATATTAATATATACACGAACCCTAAATTTAAAATAAAAAACATAATACCCACATACATCCAAAATTATCATTCTGATAAAGCCTGTAGAAGGACCTCTCAATGCCACATAATGTTAAACAACAACAACAACAACAATCAGAAATCAAAACACAAACCATGATGCTACAGTCCCCTTGTTATCAACAGTGTTGAAATTGAATCTAACAGTTTATTATAAAACAAACAGAAAAATCCCTTCAAAAAACAATTATCTCTAAAAACAACCAATTTTTTACTTAAAACACAAAAATTGCATTTTCCTTATTTCCTCTGGGGATAAAGGTGAAAAATCATTTAAATGCAAACTTCATGGTATTCAGTTTTCACAAGTAAAGTTTCAAATTTTTGAGTTAATTGTATCACTTGCAATATTAGTTTGAAATTTGCAGTTTTCAAAAATTTCCAGCATTAGAGGGTGCATTATAGCTATAGGAATATTCTGAAATTGCAAATCATTATATTTCATCAATACTTAATAATCCAAAAAGAATTTTTAATTTATTCCTTAATACGAAACAATTCAATGTCAACGGATGGGCAGAGAGAAACACAGACAGATGACAAAGTGAAAATATTAGCGTGTCTTTTCTGAAAACAAGTTAAAAATAAATGATATGTTTCCAAAATTGAAAAGAAATGTAAAAATTGAAGATTACATTTCATTAAAGAAAAAATTATATTAATTTTTGGAACACTTGAATTATTCAACAATTTTTCCAGAGTGGCTCATTTCCTCCTTCCAACATCCATGTAACTGATTATACTTTAAAAAAATTTTTGCACTCATTTATAGAAATTTATTACATTTGTTACTGCTGCTGTGAATAAGTGAGAATCTTTGGTTAGTTAAACATTCAATTTCACTTCCCTTGTTGAATCATTTGGAAAACAGTTTTTAGTCATTGTTTCACATATCCATACAAAAAACTGCTTTGTTAGAATAACTAATCTACTTCCTTATTAAATCTTTTGCTTATATGAAATTGCTCAGTATAAGATGTAAACCACTAAGAACTTTGGTAGTGCATGTGTGGTATGTCTTGGAGATCAATTTTACTTTGTTATACAACTGTACAATGATATTTGGTGGTTCTAATTGTATCTTTGCTAGCCATACATTCTTTGCACTTAATATTCTTTGGTAACAGGATGCTTTCTTTTAGATCCATTAGGCTGTGATTCCTTCAGAATTAGTGTTCTAAGAATAAACAATTTGTGCCATGGTTTCATTTACTTCACCCTTTGGTCTTGTAATTTATTTATTTGATTTTGTAAGACTTCAAGCATTTGTCTCTTCAAGCAATTGCCATTGATTGTATGGGATGTTAAGGGGACCAGTGCATTTGGTCAATTGAGCCAGAAAAAAGTGAAGGAGGGGGGGGGGAGTAAGAGAGGACTGGATTTCCGCCATTATAGTGTAACATTTCCTCCTCTGTTTTAGAGAGCTTTAAAAAATTTCTCGAAAAATTAATAAGTTTAATAATTTTTTGCCTCTATTGCCCATATGAGCATTCTTTCTCAAAGATCCAGCCTGGTCACAAGTCTGTTCTCATGCAGGATGAAGAGAGCCATCACTATTGGCTGTCCACGCATTTGTTCAAAAAATAAAAAAAAAAATATGATAGTGCTATTACAGTGCTGTCCCAGTGGATGAGTGATTATCATACTTATCTACTGAACAAAAGGGACTTGGGGTCAAGCCCAACATAAAGTATGTACGGAAATTCATACTCCCTTGTGGAAGTGAATGGAAGGGGAGGGCTACCAGATTAGTGTGGCCTACTGATCTGGACAGCTGCTTTTTTTTTTCTACCCTTCTGAGGAGTGGTCAATCACACAGGTTCCTGATGCTGACCATATAAACCTACCGGACTGGAATAAAGCTCTGAGCTTATATGCTCGGAGAACTAAATTGCACGATCTGGTTGGACCTCCATAGCTCATGGCTGCTTGATGATGGTAATGATGATAGTTGTGATAAAATCCATGGGAATAACATCTTTATCATTAAAAATATTGAAAATTTCAAACAACCATGTGACAACACCAACATTCTCAGCTTGAAGTATTTTAGCGGTAATTTGATCTGGCCCTGGAGAATTATGCAGTTTTAATTTGAGAATTATGCAGTTTTAATTTAAGGATAGCCAAAGTAACTTCAGAATGTGATATAGGGCCAACATTTATGCCAGTAATGCATCTGGCCTCATTATGAACAATGTGAGTAGAAATAACTACATTGTTTAGAACATCTTTGAAATGCACATCCAACCAGCTATGACAGAATCCTCACCTTCAGTGTGATCTTACCATCTTTTTAGCCCACAATCCTTGGATGCCAGCGTTTCCACACAAAAGGTTAACTGTCTGGTACTACCAGGTTGGTGCCTAGGAAGTTGGTTGCCTTCATGCCAAAATAATTTGGTTGTCCTCCTTGTAAGCCAATATAATCAAGGGCACCAGTAGGGATGGTATGGGATTAAGAAAGAAACCTGCCTCTTGGAAAAATTGATAAAAAAATTTAAGTTATGTTAAATGATATCAGGTGTGCCTAAATTTTTTTTTCTTTTTTATGTTTTCCTTTGTTGTCAGAAGTATTTTAATTTTATATTATGAAAAAGCATTTATGTGCATTTTCAATAATAACCCCCCCCCCCCCCCCAGGTATCTTTAGTTGTATTATGTTTTTGATGTATGCAGTCAGACAGTATCACAATGAAATGCTGCATTAAAAATGGGGATACAAAAATGGTGACTGCGCAATTTCGTGACAGCAAAAAAGGTGCTGACAAAAATGGCGACATCAAAAATGCCTACTGTGCAATTCGTCGACAGCAAAAACAGCGACATAATAGTGAAAACAAAAATGCTGTCATAACAATACAGCAAAACAAAAATGGATCACAACATTACATCAAGAATAAAATCTGCGTCGGAACATTACGGCAAGAAAAAAAATGGTATCGGAACATTATGGCAAGAACAAAAATAGTATTGGAACATTACAGCAAGAACAAAAATGACTTCGGAACATTACAGCAAGAACAAAAATGACTCATAATGTTATGCCAAGAACAAAAATGCTGTCACAACATTACGGCGAAAACACTGAATGCGAACACTGCCAAATGCGCTGACAATAATATGTGTTGCAAGAAAAGCATCAGTGAACACTATTATTATTAGACTTTACTATTGCCATTAATTTAAATTTAAAATTTCATCTATCTGTCTGTATATATTCAGTAGTTTTGTTTTTAGCAACATATGTTAAAAACATTAATGGCTCAGATAGGTATAGATGAAATATGATTCACACTGAGCATTTCCCAAAAATTTAAATTGCACCTTCTAATGGTGTAAAAAATTGAAAATTTCAAATGAATATAAAACAATGTATTCATGCCAGAAATTTGAATTTTTAGTTTTTGAAATTTTGTTTTGTTGTTGTTTGTTGGTTGGTGGATAATTGAAAAATTCTTTTTGCATTGCATGAGTACTAAAATATTAAGATTCACATTTTTTTGTTTTGTTGGTTTGGGAATGATGGGGTTTGTTGGTTTATGGATTTCTTACAGTTGTTCCACCATATCTTTTGAATGCGATGAGGATTTATGTATCAAATGAGAGCTTGTGATTCAGGGAGTGAGTGCTAATCATAATATTGTATCAATTGCTATCTAACCCTAAAAATATATTTTCATTTATCTCTAAATACAAACAATTATCTGCTAAAACAAAAAATTGCTTTCCCACCCCCCTGGGTCTAAGAATTCAATTTGTTGTTGCCAAAGGAAACATCATGGCATTCACATTCCACCACCAAAATAAAAAATTTCTAGCTTAAATACTTCATTTGCAATATTCGTTTAAAATTTTGGAATTTGCAAATTTTTATGCCATTAGAGGGCGCAGTTATAGTTTTCAGAAGATTTAAAAAGTGTGAACCATTCAATTCCTATCAAACCAGAAGAGAATTTTTCATTTATATTTAAAAACAATTATTTGCTAACACTAAAAGGTGTGTTTTGCCACCCCCTCTGGGTCTAAGGGGTCAATTCATTGTTACCAAAGCAAATTTCGTGACCACATTCCACTACCGAAAGTTCAAATTTCTAGCATAAATACATTGCTTGTAATATTTGTTTGAAATTTTGGAATTTTCAACTGTTTCCACTGCTAGAGAGCATAATTATAGCTTTAGAAATTTTCGGAAAGTGCATATAATAATATTTCATCAATGCCTATCGAACACAAAAAGAGTTTTTAATTTATCTCTGTAATCAAAAAGTTCGATTTCTACAGATGAACAGACAGATGACAAAGCGAAACTATTATCTCGTTTTCTTTGAAAACAAGATTAAAATTGACCTCTATGCTTTCTTCCACCCTCAAGAAAGGGGAAATATGAAAGTGATTGTTCCTTAATATCTACAGAGCGCGAGTGCCAAAAGTTATACTTCAAATGAAAGCTTATGACATGAGGAGTGTCATAAATGATACAAAACTGATCTCCCATGGTTTCTTCCCCTAAAAATGGGGAATATGAAAAGGATTGTTCTGCTATATTTTCTGAAAGCGAAGGCATACAATTACAAGTTAGGTGTCAAAAGTTCATGCGATATAGTAACCTATTTTGAATTTTATCCTTCACCATTCTCTCCACTCCCCGTAGGGGGGAGGAGAGTTTTGTGGGTGTGGACTTTAATGAGATATATCTCAAATTAAAGTTTGTCACCATCTCCAATGTCATGGGCTACATTAAACATGACTACAAAACTAGGGGGTGGAAAAATGTGGTCGATGTTCATGTATCAAATGAAAGTTTCTGAAGGTAGATGCTTTTAGTGACAAAGAAAAAATATAAATAATTTTAAAAACTTTAAAAAGCAATCTTCCCATATGTGCCTTAAAAAGTAGAAAATAAAACTAAAGTATATCGATGATGCAATCAGTCACTGAATTCATATTCACTTCAAAGAAAGATAGGGTGCCAATTTGCCTACTCAGCAGGATTAGTGGCACTTATTTTTCTTTGAAGTGAATACGAACTCAGTGACTGTTTGCACCCTCGATATCGTTTAGGTTTATTTTCTACTTTTTAAGGCATATATAGAAAAATGGGTAGTTTTTAAATTTTTAAATTTATATTTACTTTATTGAAATACTGGTACTAGTGTTATTAGAAAACAATTTATAGGGTTTGAAAAATATTGCAGTTTAAAATTTTGAACAACCCTTTCTATAAGAAGCTGACTGTAGCTTAACGTAATAGTGAAAATCGTTCTAAACCACGATCTTTTTCAACTGCCATTATTCGGTTCCCACTTCCCTCCACTTCCAGAGGTTCTTCAACGACAAAGCACAAGGCCTATAACCCTAATGCCCTACGGGGAGCCTTCCCCTAGGGACCTCTCAGTCTTTTGAACAAATTTCTGTTTGGAACAAATTTTCATCGAACAAGTTTCCATTTCGAACAAATTTTCGATGAACTAATGTTGTCGAACAAATTTCCAGATACCATTATTTATGTCATTTCATGACCTTCACATGTGCCGTCGTTTGCCTGTAGTTGCATCGATTTGCATAAAGATGCACTGGTAATGTTTTAGCTCTTCGGTGTAGAACTATAATGCAAATTCTAATTGCAAACTGAGAAATAAAGAACAGAAATATTGAAACAGAAAAATTAAAAGAAATTGTATGAAAATTTTGGCATGTTTCGAAATGATTGTTTAGAGTAAAATATAATTTTACAAATGTTTGTCAGAATTTTCAACAGCCATTCAACTAATATGACTCAAATTTGAAAAAAATAATGAACCAAAAAGCTTAGTCGGGGATAGAGGCCCTCATTGGCCATTGCAATGATAAGTAAAGTATTGTGCACGCTCATCTCATGAACATAGGGAAGAAGAATGTATAATATATTAATCATAATAAATATTGAGATAAACTCGACGGTTCAACATCCAGTAATAAATAGGCACTTTGATGTCGATTTCAATTTTAGAGGAAAATTGTCTGAGCCGGGTGGGATACGAACCCACCCGGGTCAGCACGATTTATCTCAATAATTGTTATCCTTAGCATACTTGTAAGAGATGTTTTCCATCTATTGGCAAATAAAAAGCCGCTAGGGCTAAAAATTGCCTAAAATAACGCCTATATGTGACATAAAGGGAATGTTCATAGCGTTAATTAGAGGAGATCTTGATCGGCGGCCTGTAGCTCAGTGGTCCAGAGCACCCGACATGTTATCAGGAGATCGTGGGTTCGTATCCCACCCGGCTCAGACAATTTTTCCTCTAAAATTTAAATCGATGTCAAAGTACTTATTTATTACTGGATATATTAATCTTCAAGCTAGTTTAATATATTATACAGGGATTTATCAAAATAATGGAAGGACGTACTGTTTGTGGAAAACATTTTATTAATAATTTGTAGACCCACCTCAGGCATTCAGAACGTTTCACATAATGCACAGGTGCATTATTCGCTTGAAACGGTCATTAGGGAATAATGCCTGCAACATTGGGTGCAGGTGGTCCCTGAAAATGGATTTGTACATTGTGGATGTGAGACGACCCTGCAGAATAATTAATGGCTCTAAGGAATACCACAATGGCACCCCACAGCATCAGGGATCCACCTTCATGTTTCATAGTCGGAATCAAACAGTTGGGGTGGTATGCTTCTGCAGGTTTTTGCTAGCCTTACACTCTACCAGTGGTGCGAAACAATGTGTAGCATGATTCATCAGACCAGATAACGTGTTGCTAGTGTTTAGCATCCCAGTTTTTAAGTGCTTTGCACCACCTTACACATTTTGTTACATTGATGTTGGCAATCAGAAGTTTGTGGATTGCAGTACAGCCATAAATACCGGCACGATGATGTTCCTGACGAACTGTTATGACAGAAACGGGATCGTTCCGACTGGTATTCAACTCTGCTGCTATTTGCAGTGCTGTGGTCTTGTACTTCCATTGTAGAATCTGTGCCAATCCCTATCTTACAACTTCATATGGCATTCACAATTTGCATGTTTGGAGAATGCCCTGTCCTTTTTGACAGGTAATCATAATCTGTGATACAGTTTCTCCTGTTACACCTACTATTTCTGTTGTTCTGGCTACTGAAACTCCTGCAAGACATGCACCAATGGTCGTGGCATTTTGGATCGTGTCTTTTCAATTTTAACTACCTGCAAGTACTCCCTTTTCAAAGTACTCTTTCTCTCATGATAATGGAATTTTTTTAAAAGAATTCGGATTGTGACACTATACACTGTTTTCAAAATTATTAGGATATTTCTGTGTTTCGTGAAAACAAAACCATATTCAAAGCTCCCTAACTTTGAAAATAAGCATTTTTTACAGAAAAATGTTGCAGAAAATAAATCGTAAATCTCAATCAAATTTATCAAAATTTAGATTTTTAGAAAATATTAATTTATTTTTTAAAACAGTTGTTGAAGCTGAAATATTGACAGCCAAATACTGCTGTTGTATTCATCGTAAATACTGTTTCAAAACTGATGCAAAGTGAAAAACTTTGCTGAAACTTCTAAAATTACATTTATTTCAGTAAACAATTTGGTATAATTTTAAGGTAAATTCTTACGAGTATATTTTCTTTTTGATTTACTTTTAGATTTTGCATTTCTTGTAACATTTTGCCACAAAAGCTTAATTCAGCATTATGGAGGTTCGAAGACAGTTTTTGCACAATAACATCATCATCACTATCCTCCTCAAGCAGCCATGGGCTACGGAGGTCCAACAAGACCGTGCAGTTTAATTCTCCAAGCATATCTGTCCTGAGCTACATCTGCTGTATCCAGCCACTGTACACCAATTCTAACAAGGTCCTGTTTGACATTGTCTGCCCACCACATCCTAGGTCTCCCCTTCTTTCTGAGGCCTTTAGGCACGCTGTTCATAATCCTATTCACCAATCTATAATTATCCATATGGGCAACATGGCCAAACCAGCGGAGTCTCTCTCTGCACAATATGCTGCTTAAAGCAGGTTGCAGACTCCTTTGCCTAACCTCATCATTACTTACAAAGTTAAACCACCTAATTCCCAAGATACTATGTAAGCATCTAGTTTCCTGTTATCTTGTTAACACAGTGTCCAAGTTTCACTACCATAACTAACCCTAGAAAGAACCAAAATATTATACAGTCTAATTTTAGTCTTTAGGTGTATATGCTATTTCTCCACAATTTCCATAGATTCTTAAAAGTCCTGGCAGCAATCTCTCTTCGTCTGTTAATCTCATGCTGCACATCACCACTATCTGTTACATAGCTCCCAAGATCATTAAACTGTGACACCTGCTCAAGACTGCAATCATTCAGATTAACTGAATCACAGCCTGCCTGACCAATTTTCATCACTTTAGCTTTCTCTCTGTTTATAACCAAACCTACTTTACAACCAATTTCATCAACAGCTCGAATGAAAAAGTTCATCTCATCAACATCATTTGGCAAAAGGGCTAAATCATCAACATAATCTAAATCAGAAATTTTCGTATCTCCAGCCCATTTAAGGCCAAAATCTTTCCCTTGAAGTACATTTCACATAATATAATCAATAACCAAACTAAAGAGAAAAGGAGACAAAATGCACCCTTGTCAAACACCAGAAGTAATGCTAAATCAATTGCTAGAAACCTTACCAACTCTCACACACGACTCAGTGTTATTATAGAGAGCTTTCATTATGTTAACTAACTTGTCAGGTATACCATATGATATCACAATCAATCACAAATTATGATGATCAACAGAGTAGAAAGCCTTTTTGAAATCAACAAAGCTAGCAACCAAAGGTTTCTAAAACTCTAAACATTTCTCAAGTATCTGCCTAAGTGAAAATATCTGATCCACACATCCCCTACCACTACTGAATCCACATTGCTCATCACGCAATTGACTGTCAACCAGATTCTTAATTCTATTAAGCATAATCATGGAAAGAACTTTCCCTGGAACAGAGAGTAGGCTGATACCCCTATAGTTATCACAAGAACTGCGATCACCTTTTTTGAAAATAGGGATAACAATAGCTCTGGTAAAATCCTTAGAAACCATGCCTTTATCATAAAAGATATTCAAAATTTCAGCCATCCAAGTGGTAACCGAAACATTCCCAGCTCTAAGCATTTCAGTAGTAATTTCATCTACCCCTGGGGATTTATGAAGTTTAAGTTTAGAGATAGCCAAAATAACTTCAAACTGTGTTATAGGGCCAACATTAAAGTCACCAATGCATCTATCATAATTGCAAACAATGGGAGTAGAACTAACTGCATTGTTTGGAACATCACTGAAATGCTCAGCGCACCTAGCCATGACAGAATCCTCCCCTTCTATAACCTTACCTTGTTTATCCTTCAATTCTTGTATGCCTGTCTGTTTTCTACCACATAAAACATTAACTATCTGGTACAGCTCTCTGCTGTTGTGCTGCCTAACTGCTTCCTCAGCTTTGTCAGCCAAGCCATCAAGCCAAACATTCTTATCAGTAGCTAACTGATCCTTTACACATTTATTAAGCACTCTGTAATCCTTTCTATTAGGACTAGTACGGTACTGATTAAGGACATTCCTGCAGTTCCTTCTTTCTGAAATAAGCTCAAGTGCCTTATCACTTAAATAATTCTGCCTCCTCTGCTCCTTTTTTCCTAAAAGAGTATTGTTAGTTTCCAAAAAAATCTGTTTAAAACGGCCCCATTCTTCCTCAACTTCAGTAGTAAGCAAACCATGATTGTTGTAATGACTAAGTAACCTATCATGGTAAGCTTTAGCTTTAAAAGGGTCTTTCAGAGCTTCAGTATTAAAGGTAAATTTTTTAACTTTAGCACAATGCTTTTTAAGTTTAAGTTGCAAGACACTTTTAACAAATTCATATAATTTTATGACTAATGCTGATTTTTCAATCACACAAAAATTGCTTTGGCTTTTTTACTATTTACATAATACAAGTTTATTCAACATTTTTAACTTAAATGTTGAATAAACTTGTATTATGTAAATAGTAAAAAAAGCCAAAGCCATTTCTGTGTGATTGAAAAACCAGCATTAGTCATAATATAATATGTATTTAATGTTTTACATTTTCACCCATTTGGTCTGTAAATGGTAAATAGGTAGTCACTGGAAGGAGAGCTATGCACCAACCCCTGTGATAATGAATAGAACTGGCCAAGTCTAGCACCTAATATCCGACCCCTGCCTTCTCGTGGTGCAGACAGTTAGTACCTTTCAAAAGAGCTACCGTATATTTCCACAGATAAGACGACAGTTGAATCATAAAGAAAGGCACCCAAAATCCGGGTCGTCTTATAGGACAGATACAAAAAAAATTAGATTGAAATTTATATAAATTGAAACCATTATTATTACAACTTATCGAAAAATCTATCATATTATTTAAATACACTATATGATAATATATTACATTGTAATAGTAAATAATACATTACATTGTAATAGTAAATAATACATTACATTGTAATAGTAAAACAATACTAAAACAAAATAAATATTAAAAGTTATGTTTATTGAGCTGCTGAGTCAAAAACGGACAAACCGTAATTATTTACTAGTACAGAGTAGGGTATGTCCACAAAATGGAATAGCCCATACGACGCTTTTGTGAATAGTCAAGGTGCCCGAATCAGTGCGAATGTTTGTGAATAGGACATAATTCCGTATATGCTATACAGTATTATTATCCAGATGATGATTTCCGATCTAAACTAAATTCATAGGCCGTTGATAGTTTGGGGTCGTCTTATAGGACAGATAAATGCTAAAACTATAAAACTTTGACGAAAATTTTTCCTCATCTTATCTGAAGGTTGTGTTATCTGCGGAAATATACGGTACTTTCTTGTGGAAGTGAACAGAAGGGGAGGGCTGCCAGATTAGTGTGGCCTATTGATCTGGACAACTATGGCTACTTATCTTTTTTTTCTACCCTGTTGGGGAGTGGTCAACCACACAGGGTCCTGACCATATAAACCTACTGGACTGATATATGGCTCTGAGCTTGATTATGGATCCTGAATTTGCTGCACTGGTGGGCTTCTGTGGAGGGAAAATCTTTGTGTTTTCTGTTTGTTTGTGGGTTGACAGCCCCAAGTGAATAATTCACAGGATATGTTTAACAGCTGATGGATAATCCTGAGCAGAGGTCATCGCAGGCACCTGAACTCTTTGCTTCTATTGGCATCGTCAAATTCTACATTGGAGGAAGTCTTCCAGTGTAGATGGCTTCAGCCTTTAGTGGTGGGGGAACGGGTCTTTGCCCCATGTCTGCGATTAGGGGCTGTTTGATATTGTCGGCATTCCCTCTCTCAATAAACATAGTTTCTTTAAACATCCCACTAACCATTTTCTCTCCATAGGTAGTTGGAATGTGAGGACTCTGCACAGAGCTTTTTCTCTTAATGTCCTCACATAAGAATTCCACCATTATAATTTAGATATTCTCGGCTTGCAAGAGACCAGATGGACAGATAAAGGTCAGATTCTTAAAAATAATCTTAAATTTCTCTTTTCGAGGAGGGACGACAATAAGCATCACCAAGGCGGGGGTCTGCTTTTCAACAGACATGCTAGTGATGCTCTTCTAGGATATGAGTGCATTAATGAAAGGTTTCTTACAGCAAAATTTCAGACAAGCATTAAAGACTTGAATGTTATCTGCTGTTATGCCCCCACTGAGGATGCCGTTGAGGATGAGGATAGGTTTTATGGACAACTTCAGAATATTTTGAATTCTGTCAAGAAAGGAGATATTACCCTTGTACTAGGTGACTTCAATGCCAAAGTTGGTACTGACTCCGATCTTTGGGGAGGGATGATAGGCCCTTTTGGTATTGGTAGCTGCAATGGCAATGGGCAACATCTCCTACAGGTAAGTAAACTCAATGGATTCAGAATAACTAACACTTATTACAAACACTGTGACATACATTAGTACATATGGGTTTCACCCGATGGGCTGCATAAGAATATCATTAATTATATATATTAATTAACAGCAAATGGGATAGTTGTGTTAGGAATACCAGGTCATATAGGGGAACTGAAAATGGATCTGACCATTACCTTGTTAAAAGTGTCTTGCAACTTAAACTTAAAAAGTGTTGTGCTAGGGTTAAAAAATTTACTTTTAATAGTGAAGCTCTGAAAGACCCAGTTATAGCCAAAGCTTAGCATGATAAGTTACTTAGTCATTATGACAGTCATGGTATGCTTACTACTGAAGTTGAGGAAGAATGGGAATAATTTTAAACAGGCTTTTTTGGACACTAACAGTACTCTTTTAGGAAAAAAGGAGCAGAGGAGACAAAATTATTTGAGTGATAAAGCACTTGAGCTTATTTTGGAAAGAAGGAACTGCAGGAAGATCCTTAATCAATACCCTAATAGTCCTAATAGAAAGCATTACAGAAAACTTAATAAACGTGTAAAAGATCAGTTAGCTGCTGATAAGAATCTTTGGCTTGATGGCTTGGCTGACAAAGCCGAGGAAGCAGTTAGGCAGCACCACAGCAGAGAGCTGTACCATATAGTTAATGTTTTGTGTGGTAGAAAACGGACAGGCATCAAGGATTGCAGGATAAACAAGGTAAGATTATAGAAGGTGATTATTCTGTCATGGCTAGGTGGGCTGAGTATTTCAGTGTTGTTCTAAACAACAAACAAGTGTTGTGCTAAAGTTAAAAGATTTACCTTTAATTCTGAAGCTTGGAAAGACCCAGTTATAGCTAAAGCTTACTACGATAGGTTACTTAGTCATCATGACAGTCATGGTTTGCTTACTACTGAAGTTGAGGAAGAATGGGACCATTTTAAACAGGCTTTTTTGGAAACTAACAGTACTCTTTTTGGGAAAAAGGAGAAAAAATGGCAGGATTATTTGAGTGAAAAGGCACTTGAGCTTTTTTCAAAAAGAAATAACTGCAGGAATGTCCTTAATCAATACCCTACTAGTCCTAATAGAAAGCATTACAGAGAGCTTAATGAACATGTAGAGGATCAGTTAGTTGCTGATAAGAATCTTTGGCTTGATAGGTTGGCTGAGGAAGCAGTTAGGCAACACAACAGCAGACAGCTGTATCAGATAGTTAGTGTTTTGTGTGGTAGAAAACGGACAAATATACATTGATTGAAGGATAAAAAAGGTAAGGTTATAGAAGGTGAGGATTCTGTCATGGCTAGGTGGGCTGAGCATTTCAGTGATGTTCTAAACAATGTGGTTAGTTCTATTCCCATTGTTTGTAATGATGATAGATGCATTGGTTGCTTTAATGTTGGCCCTATAGCACAATCTAAATTTAAACTTCATAAATCCCCAGTGGTAGATGAAATTACTACGGAAATGCTTAGAATGTTTTGGTTACCACTTGGATGACTGAAATTTTGAATATCTTTTATGATAAAGGCATGGTTCCTAAGGATTTTACCAGAGCTATTATTATCCCTTCAAAACGGTGATTGCAGTTCTTATTATAACTATACGGGTATCAGCCTACTCTCTGTTCCAGGGAAAGTTCTTTCCATGATTGTGCTTAATAGAATTAAGAATCTAATTTATAGTCAATTGTGTGATGAGCAATGTGGATTCAGTAGTTGTAGGGGATGTGTGGATCAGATATTTTCACTTAGGCAGATTCTTGAGAAATGTTTAGAGTTTTAGAAACCTTTGGTTGCTAGCTTTGTTGATTTCAAAAAGGCTTTCTACTCTGTTGATCATCATAATTTGTGGTTGATTGTGATATCATATGGTATACCTGACAAGTTAGTTAACATAATGAAAGCTCTCTATAATAACACTGAGTCGTGTGTGAGAGTTGGTAAGGTTTCTAGCAATTGATTTAGCTTTACTTCTGGTGTTTGACAAGGGTGCATTTTGTCTCCTTTTCTCTTTAGTTTGGTTATTGATTATATTATGTGAAATGTACTTCAAGGAAAAGATTTTGGCCTTAAATGGGCTGGAGATACAAAAATTTCTGATTTAGATTATGTTGATGATTTAGCCCTTTTGCCAAATGATGTTGATGAGATGAACTTTGTCATTCGAGTTGTTGATGAAATTGGTTGTAGAGTAGGTTTGGTTATAAACAGAGAAAAAGCTAAAGTGATGAAAATTGGTCAGGCAGGCTGTGATTCAGTTAATCTGAATGATTGCAGTCTTGAGCAGTGGTCACAGTTTAATGATCTTGGGAGCTACGTAACAGATTGTGGTGATGTGCAGCATGAGATTAACAGACGAATAGGGATTGCTGCCGGGACTTTTAAGAATCTATGGAGATTGTGGAGAAATAGGCGTATACACCTAAAGACTAAAATTAGACTGTATAATATTTTGGTTCTTTCTAGGGTTAGTTATGGTAGTGAAACTTGGATGCTGTGTTAACAAGAAAACAGGAAACTAGATGCTTTTGATTCTAGATGCTTACAGAGTATCTTGGGTATTAGGTGGGTTAACTTTGGAAGTAATGATGAGGTTAGGCAAAGGAGTTTGCATCTTCCTTTAAGCAGCATATTGTGCAGAGAGAGTCTCCATTGGTTTGGCCATGTTGCCCATATGGATAATTATTGATTGGCGAATAGGATAATGAACAGTGTGCCTAAAGGCCTCAGAAAGAGGGGGAGACCTAGGATGTGGTGAGCGGACAATCTGGACATTTTTGGAATTGGTGTGCAGTGACCTAATGCAGCAGATGTAGCTGAGGATAGACTTGCTTGGAGAACTAAATTGCACTGTCTGATTGGACCTGTATAGCTCATGGCTGCTTGAGGATCATGATGATGATGATGCTTTTGCACAGTAGTTCAATGTATTAAATTTTTGATATTTATTTTAGGCTAATTTAAATGAGAATTAAATTAATTCTTTGCCAGGTCTACATTTTGTAAGTATGAGGTTCTTTAAAAAAATTTGTTAACATTTTTATTAATACCAAGAAACAAATTACTCCTCAAACAACTGCTTGCCCCCAGAAATCTGACAGGTGGATATCAGTACAATATGCCATAGAGAAGGTTTGTGAGAAAGGTGAGATCTCAATAGAAAGGGGAACATTCATGCATTATACATGGGGCTCGAACCCAGGTTCCTAAGGTTAACCACCACGCTAACCACTCGACCATCGGAACACTGATGAACAATGAATGACGAGAGATTGCTCTCTCAACTGCCACCCCTACTTAGCTCCTAGACAGTATATATACTACTAAATTTGATTTAAAATGTATGGAACTACTCTCACTCAATGATTTCGAAACATCAAATACTGGAATGCCATTTCGGTTCAATGATTCGAAAATATCTAGGAGCGGAACGGTATTCCGTTTCACTGATTCGGAAACGTAGAGTAGTGGAATGGTGTTTCAGTTCAATGATTTGGAAGCAGAGAGTGGCAAAACTGTGTTCCATTTTGTTGTACTAGTACTTTTGTTAATTGCTTTCCCTAGATTATGGATCCTGATTTTGCTGCTCTGGTGGGCTTCTGTGGAGGAAAAATCTTCCGATGTGTTTTCTGTTTGTTTGTAGGTTGACAGCCCCAAGTGAATAGATTCACAGGATATGTTTATCAGCTGGTGGATAATCCTGAGCAGAAGTCATCGCAGGCACCTGAACTCTTTGCTTCTATTGGCATCGTCAAATTCTACATTGGAGGAAGTCTTCCAGTGTAGATGGCTTCAGCCTTTAGTAGTGGGGGAACGGGTCTTTGCCCCATGTCTGCGATTAGGGGGCTGTTTGATATTGTCGGCATTCCTTCTCGCAATAATAGTTTCTTTAAACATCCCACTAACCATTTTCCCTCCATAGGTAGTTGGAATGTGAGGACTCTGCACAGAGCTTTTTCTCTTGATGTAATCACAGAAGAATTCCACCGTTATAATTTAGATATTCTCGGCTTGCAAGAGACCAGATGGACAGATAAAGGTCAGATTCTTAAAAATAATCTTAAATTTCTCCTTTCAGGGAGGGACGACAATAAGCATCACCAAGGCGTGAGTGCATTAATGAAAGGTTTCTTACAGCAAAATTTCAGACAAGCGTTAAAGACTTGAATGTTATCTGCTGTTATGCCCCCACTGAGGATGCCGATGAGGATCAGAAGGATAGGTTTTATGAACAACTTCAGGATATTTTGAATTCTGTCAAGAAAGGAGATATTACCCTTGTTCTTGGTGACTTCAATGCCAAAGTTGGTACTGACTCTGACCTTTGGGGAGGGGTGATTGGCCCTTTTGGTATTGGTAGCTGCAATGGGCAACGTCTCCTACAGGTAAGTGAACTCAATGGATTCAGAATAACTAACACTTATTACAAACACCGCGACATACCTAAGTACACATGGGTTTCACCTGATGGGCTGCATAAGAATATGATTGATTACATATTAATTAACAGCAAATGGGCTAGTTCTGTTAGGAATACCAGGGCATATTGGGGAGCTGAAATTGGATCTGACCATTACCTTTACTTAAACTTAAAAAGTGTTGTGCTAGGGTTAAAAAATTTACTTTTAATACTGAAGCTCTGAAAGATCCAGTTATAGCCAAAGCTTACCATGATAGGTTACTTAGTCATTATGACAGTCATGGTTTGCTTACTACTGAAGTTGAGGAAGAATGGGATCATTTTAAACAGGCTTTTTTGGACACTAACAGTACTCTTTTAGGAAAAAAGGAGCAGAAGAGGCAAAAATTATCTGAGTGATAAGGCACTTGAGCTTATTTCGGAAAGAAAGAACTGCAGGAATGCCCTTAATCAATACCCCACTAGTCCTAATAGAAAGCATTACAGAGACCTTAATAAACTTGTAAAGGATCAGTTAGCTGCTGATAAGAATCTTTGGCTTGATGGTTTGGCTGACAAAGCCGAGGAAGCAGTTAGACAGCACAACAGCAGAGAGCTGTACCAGATAGTTAATGTTTTGTGTGGTAGAATATGGACAGGCATACAAGGATTGAAGGATAAACAAGGTAAGGTTATGGAAGGGGAGGATTCTGTCATGGCTAGGTGGGCTGAGCATTTCAGTGATGTTCTAAACAATGTAGTTAGTTCTACTCCCATTGTTTGCAATGATGATAGATGCATTGGTGGCTTTAATGTTGGACCTATAACACAATCTGAAGTTATTTTGGCTGTTTCTAAAGGTTAAACTTCATAAATCCCCAGGGGTAGATGAAATTACTACGGAAATGCTTAGAGCTGGGAATGTTTCAGTTACCACTTGGTTGACTGAAAATCTGAATATCTTTTATGATAAAGGCATGGTTCCTAAGGATTTTACCAGAGCTATTGTTATCCCTATTTTCAAAAAAGGTGATCGCAGTTCTTGTGATAACTATAGGGGTATCAGCCTACTCTCTGTTCCAGGTAAAGTTCTATGGAGATTGTGGAGATATAGGTGTATACACGTAAAGACTAAAATTAGACTGTATAATATTTTGGTTCTTTCTAGGGTTAGTTATGGTAGTGAAACTTGGACGCTGTGTTAACAAGAAAACAGGAAACTAGATGCTTTTGATTCTAGATGCTTACATAGTATCTTGGGTATTAGGTGGTTTAACTTTGGAAGTAATGATGAGGTTAGGCAAAGGAGTTTGCATCTTCCTTTAAGCAGCATATTGTGCAGAGAGAGTCTCCGTTGGTTTGGCCATGTTGCCCATATGGATAATTATTGATTGGCGAATAGGATAATGAACAGTGTGCCTAAAGGCCTCAGAAAGAGGGGGAGACCTAGGATGTGGTGAGCAGACAATCTGGACATTTTTGGAATTGGTGTGCAGTGACCTAATGCAGCAGATGTAACTGAGGATAGACTTGCTTGGAGAACTAAATTGCACTGTCTGATTGGACCTCTGTAGCTCATGGCTGCTTGAGGATCATGATAATGATGATGAGTGGCTTTTCTTTGCCAATAGATTGAAAGCATGTCTTACAAGTATGCTAATGATAATAAATATTGAGATAAACTCGGATAAACTCAACGGTTCAACATCAAATTTATCTGAGCAGTTTTCTTTTGAATTTGGTTATTGATTCTAACGATATGACCTCTAATAATGTAAATTCAACTACCAAAGGGTTTGAAAAATCCTAATAATAATGTTTCATTAGTAACAATCCAACTAAAAAGAATTTTCAAATTATCTCTTGAAACAAAAAAGTTGCATTTTCCTACCTGCCTTGGGATAACAGCCAAACTCATGTTGAACCGTCGAGTTTATCTGAGTTTATCTCAATATTTATTATTAGGACAGATATGCTTGGAGAACTGAATTGCAGTCGGGTTGGACCTCTGTCACCCATGGATGCTTGATGATGATGAGAATGATGACCTTTGCTTACTAGCTATGTGGATTTCAAAAAGGCTTTTGATTCTCTCGATCATCATAATTAGTGGTTGATCGTCAGATCGATTGTCATACCAGACAAGTTAGTTAACATAATGAAAGCTCTCTATAGTAACACTGAGTCATGTGTGAGAGTTGGTAAGGCTTTTAGTAATTGGTTTAACATTGTTTCTGGTGTCCGACAAGGGTACATTTTGTTTCTTTTTCTTTTGAATTTGGTTATTGATTCTGACGATATGACCTCTAACAATATAAATTCAAACTACCAAAGCTTTTGAAAAATCCCAATAATAATGTTTCATTAGTAACAATCCAACTAAAAAGAATTTTCAAATTATCTCTTGAAACAAAAAAGTTGCATTTTCCTACCTGCCTTGGGATAACAGCCGAATTCATTGTTGCCAATGCAAACGTTCACGTTCTACCATCAAAATTTTAAATTTCTATTAAATTCTTCGTGTGCAATATGTATTCAAAATTTTGCAAATTCCAAATTTTTCCGCTGTTATAGGGTGCAATTTAAACTTTCGGGAGATTCATAATACCCATCTGACCCAAACAGAATTTTTATCGCTTAAAATATTTTACCACATACACAAAAGAGTGAAAAGCAATAGGAAGATCGGTAGCAAGCTACTTTAAGCAAATTATCGGGTGGTGTTTTGGTTCACAGCATTTTGTAAAGGAAGCGTTTTGGTTCTCTGATTTTGAAAAGGTGGCATTTTGGTTCACAACATTTTGTATAGGCACATTTTGTGTAAGGCAGCATTTTGTATGGCATTGTTTATGGCATTATGCAGAGTCGGCATTTTTGTTAATGCCGTATTGTACACACGCTGTTTTTCATTTGGCATTTTGTCAGTGGTGTTTGAGTATTCGCCATTTTTTTGCCGCCATTCTATCATGGAACCGAGCCAGACTTATCATCTGATCCCTCATGTAACACATCATTATTCCTTATCATGAGGTGTTACACAATGTATGGACAACCTTCTAGCCTTATTGAAATGGACAAAAAGAAATATATCTTATATTTGCGAAAAATGGTTTCACTACTATCCATAACTTTTAACTGTGAGAGATAATGAGAGCATTAAAAGAAAAACCATTAGGAAGCTCAAAATCTCTGTCATTTATGATGAGGCACCCCATTCTGTGGTGGTTAGCGTGTTTGGCTACTGATCAAAGGGACTTGGGTTAAGGCCCAGGTAAGACATGGATATTTGTGTTGTCTTGCTGTTGAGGTTTTGGCTTCCTCACAGACCCTCTACTATGGTATGTATAATTCTGCTATACCTCTGTGGCAAGCAGCTGCTTGAGGTGTATTTATGTATTATATAGTTGTTATTATATAGTTATGTATTTATACACTAGTTGAAAAAAAAATGGAAATATTAGTGGTATATTGACTAACAGGTTTCTATTTTACCATTTTGGCTTCTTAATTTCTTGTGAATAAAAACCAAAACACTAAAGTTTTTTTTAGGAAACTTTGGCATTATTTAATTTGGGTGGTTTAATTTGTTCTGGACGAACCCACGACCTCCTGATAACATGTCAGGTGCTCTGGACCATTGAATTACTGACTTAGGCAGTGGTCCAGAGCACCTGACATGTTATCAGGAGGTTGTGGGTTCGTATCACACCCGGCTCAAGACAATTTTTCCTCTAAAATTTGAATTGACATCAAAGTGCTGATTTATTAGTTGGTAGTGAATAGTCGAGATTATTTCATTGTTTATCATTAGTGTACTTGTAAGACATGCTTTCCATCTATATGGCAAATAGAAAGCCACATGTGGCTAGTATTGCTTGAATAGCACCTATATGTAACATAATAGGAATGTTCATAGCGTTAATTAGAGGAGATCCTGATCGGCAGCTGGTAGCTCAGTGGTCCAGAGCACCTGACATGTTATCAGGAGATCATGGGTTTGTATCCCACCCGGCTCAAGACAGTTTTTCCTCTAAAATTTGAATCGACATCAAAGTGCTGAATTATTAGTTGCTTTTTGCTTAATTTCCCTTTGTTCTATTTAAGTAGAATAAGTGTCAATTAGATTAAGCCTGTACAACCCAAACTTAGTGAAGAGCTACTAAAAAAAAATTATGTTCACGAACTGCAGAAAAATGTATCTTCTTAAAAGCAAAAATATACATTTCTAATAAGTAATGTAATGAATTGGGAAGGAAAAGAAAACTATATTTTTAAGGAATCAAGAAACTATATTGATTGAAAAAACAAAAACATACATTTTTAAGGAGTACTATGAATTGGCAATCTTTTCTTTCTGTGGTTCAATGGCTAGCATGCATCACTACTGTTTTCAAATATAAAAATTTAAAAAATGTGTAAAATACTCTTGTGGGAAATGTAGAAAAAATGTTTTTAGATTCCAATTTCAGCAAAATCGGTTAAATTAATAAAAGAAAATTATAAATTTGCATTGCTGTACTCGTTACAAATATAGCTTGTATCAGACTAAGCATTTTAAGGCATCCAAGAAATTCTGATTTTGTATTCTGTTTTAAATGCAAAGTAAAACACATCCAAGTAAACAACGTGAAGCAAACATAGATGAAATAAAATGATGGAAGGTTACACAAAGAAATCATGTTAATTCAACCCTTTTTAGGAAATTTTGAATTTATATGTGCAAATTTAAATATTTTTTTCTGCAATTCAAAATTCTTAAATAGGCTAAAGTGCAAAAAAGTTTTACTTTATCTAGAGTACATCATACAGTTTTGCCAAGAATTTTTTAAATTTGTACTTTTAATTCCTCCTACTGAGATTAAACTATAAAAAAAGGCTATTTTTATGATTTTTTTATCCGAAAAGAGTTGAATCAGCATAATTAAAACAAAATCAAAATCACTGGACGAATGAAATTTGTAAAAAAAATTAAAATACAACAACTTGGTGCTCGGGTTTGTTTTGTATCTGGCACATCAAAGGGTAAAAATCAGAAAGTTTTAGGGGAGGAGAGGATAAAATAAATGGCAACTGAAGTAAGAAATATAGGTTGAATGTTTTTTTTATTTAATTCTAATAAAGTTTAATAACACATGTAATAAAAACAAAACAGATGAAAATCATTGCACACAAAAAGTCATTAAATTTTAATCTTAATTTTTAGTCAACATACAATTTTGAAGGTGGGAGACTTGGGACCATCTCCTACTGTTCCAGAGTTAGAAAAGCAAACTCACTAAGGAATTTTGATCTAATATATTTCAAAATTTTTGGCCATTCTGGATTACTTTCCACCATGTGAATGCAAAATAGTTCTTCATAAAGAGAAAAAAAAGCATATATTTCTAGCATTGATTTATGTAAGACTGCTAGGGGAAAAAAATCAAGACAGGATCAAATGGTATAATAGCATTTATCAAAAATATCATGAAATCTTGGTAAATGCCCTGATACAAAAAGGTAATCCAGTCTCCAAGAAGTGTGGTTCTTCAGTGGACAACCACAAATATGGATCAATAATATCATTTACGATAGCTACAGTGACTTTTTTTATGGGAAAAATATATGACACTTATTGAAAAGCATATTTTCTAGTAATTTCATTCATTAAAAACTATTTTTTCATCAATTTTTGTCATGATACTCTTAATTTTATGCTATGTCTAGCAAAGTCATCTTCAAAAAGTTGTAAATACTCCTAAAATGCTCTAAAATTAAACAAATAATATGCCTTACATTAATTTTATTTAAACTGCAAAAATTGTTCAAATAAGGTAAAAAAAAACGAATAAACAAATCAATAAAATAACTTTTAATTTGTCAAAGGTAATATTTTGAGAATTATTTAATAATTTAGTAAAATTAAATAATTCTGAATTATAAATATTATGCTTTAGCAGCTGCATGAGGGGGATTTATTATTATTATTATTTAATTACTCAATCATATCAACAGTAATAAGATAAGTTTATGAAAATTAGTGACAGAAGCCATCCCATGGCCGAGTGGTTAGCACGCTTGGCTACTGATCTAAGGGACCTGGGTTTGAGCCCCAGATAAGGCATGGACATTTTGTGTTGTTTCTCTGCTGAGGTCCTGCCATCCTCACAGACCATCTCCTATGGCATATACAGTACTGTGCAAATTAGTTGGGACAATAGGAAAATGCAGTAACAAAGACACAAATAAAATATTTATTTGTTTAATAGTGTAGTTAATAGTGAATGTAACCCCCCTTAGCTTTAATTACTTCTTTCACCCTCTCAACCATTCATGCCACTAGCTTTCCACACATCTCCTTCACTTCAGGGTCGTGGCACCACACTTTCATGACACTTTCTATCATTTTGGTTTTCGTCGTGCAATCCATCTTAGATATGCGTGCTTTAATAATGGCCCACAAATTTTCAATGGGGTTTAGATCAGGTGAATTTCTTGGGCACTCCAAAACCTACAAATGTTGCTGGGTAAAGAAGCTCTTAGCAAGCTTAGAATTGTGGCATGGAGCTAGATCCTGTTGAAATACCCCATCGCCATTAGGAAGCAGCTTCTGTGGTGTTGGGACCATTTTCCCCTCCAGAATGCCTATGTACTTTTTGCTATCCATCATTCCTTCAATGGGGTGAAGCGTCTGTGGCCCGGAAGCTGTGAAACATCCCCAAAACATGACCCTTGGTGGTTACAAACAAGTTTAGACTTGCAGCAGTTTAGACTCTGCAGTGGAAGGGACTTAGCGTTCCTTCGCTTGTCCCAACTAATTCACACAGTACTGTAAACTGACAGGCTGTCAGACCTCTGTGGCAAGCAGCTGCTTGAGGGGGATTTTTATTTTTTTTATGATTAGTGACAGGACAGAATGATTTTTATTTCATATAAAAAATAGGACTTTTAAAGGACAGAACAAAAAATATAGCAGAGAAACCGCCTTTCTCAAACTTTTTATAAATATACAGGACAATGCCCTAAAATATAGAACAAATGGTCCCTGTAACGATAGCATAAATTCTGATAAGTTTTATGTAAACATTCGCCCTGTTTTTGTAAAAGGAAAAGAGCACAAAAAAAATGTTTTGAAAAAAATTGGAAAAGTCTTTAAGCTGCTTTTATAGTTCTTGTTGATTTCTCCTGTATAATGGTGGACTGTATAACTTCAAAATATGGGTAATGTAGCTACCACAGTCAAAAGGTTGCTATGCTATTTCACATCTTAAGGTTAATGACTCTCCCCAGTCCCATGCAGCACTCCTAACTCACCCCACAGCCTGCCATAAGGTCACTAAAAGTCATGTCATTATATTTGTCCCAACTGTTGAGGAAACGTCCCCCATCAAGGAAACCAGTTTTGGAAAACTGAAGTCTACCATTTAGTGAAATCACTTTGTAATTCAAGATTAATAAACCCTAATATTCTGAAAACAATATGTATAATGGCATTTCAATATACTATTAAAATGTAAAATACAAAAAAAAGCATTATTCTCCATAATGAGAAAATATATTACCTCATTGTATAGGATTATTCAATTTCATTGTTAAGCTGACTAGATTTGCTTCATTTTTCAGATCAGAGATGAAAAGAGTGAGAGAGAGAATATAGTAAAATAGAACTCATTATTTTTGATATTATGCGAAAACAAATGCTTTTAAGTTTTATTATTCTTATTCAAAATTAAAGTTATTTAATTCTCTATGACAGTGTCATAGATAATTGAATAACTTTAATTTTAATTACCGCACTGTCTACCTCTACCCTAATTTTTGTTATTTTTATTCTTCACATATTCTCTTTGAAACATGAAATTTCTTTCAGGAGAGGTATGTGGCCTGTGGGACATTTGATTCATAAAAAAATTCTGTAAGCGAGGAAATTGCAACACATTCTTTACAAATATTATTTAGAATAAATTTCACTTGTTGCAAAAAAAAAAAGCAGTAATGTTTAGTTATTCGAATTTTACACATCTAGCTTTTATTTTTGCGAAGTCATCAGTGATGTCATCATAATTTAAAGCAGATGCTATATCATGTTCAGTGCTAACAGCGAGGGACCAACCAACTTTTTCTGACTTAGAGAAGATCGTAAATTTACTAACAAATGTAACTGGTAAAGTTACTGCTGTATTCAGCTCATTTAAAATTTTATTGCTCAATGACAGAGAATGTTAAGTTATTTTTAATTTGCTTTGTTTTTTGTGTCTGCATCTCTAGTAGAATTTTCTGCAATTTCAAAGCATCTATACTTCACCTAATTTATACCTAAGTGGTGTAAGAGCATTTATTCTGCATTTTCATTGAGTGTCACTGACAAATTTTATTGTGCACTCAGTTTTGTTCTTTATTGCATCCCACTGCTTTGGAGAACTTGAAAAAAATAAAAGTAATTCTTGAACCACAGAGAAAAATCGAATAATTTCTCCTGCTGCATCATTCACCACTAAATTTAAGGAATGACAGGAACATAAAATGATTTAGGATTTTGCTCTAAAATTCTTCTCTGGATTCCTGATTTTTGTGCCTTTTATGTTGGCACCATTATCATATCCCTACACTCTAATATTGTATATTTGAAGCCCATATTTTTGAAGTTCATTCAGAATAGATTGTGTTATACTTGCCCCTGTTGTGTATAGCATAGGAAAAAAGCTAAAAAAAAAGAATTCATTTGGAATTCGTTTGATTTGCATCAGTATTTTTTTTTATTGTGTGAGACTATTCTTATAACTGAAGATATTGTTCTACTCTAGTAAAGTCAGTAATTATGCTATAATGTTTAACTTATATATAATTTAGCTTGGATAATATGCATTTTATCAGCCATCAGGGAATTCAATTCATTTTTTTATATGGTTACATAATAATATACCTTCCATTTTTCTTTTTGCACCGTTCTCCTCAAGTGATTGCTCATCACAGGAGACGGACTTTGGCTTAACTCCTGCTGAACCCAATCTTTTGTTCTTGGAACGGAGACCAATCATTATCTGGTCAAGGATCTTTATCCTCATATAGGTGGAAAAAGCAGCAGTGGCAAAAAAATGTGTGTCCTCAAAACAGTGTTGCAATTTTTATTTTATTTTTTCAGATAGTATTTTGCTTTTAGTTCTTTTATAAAGTTTTCTTGCACAGCAAAAAAAGTCCGTTGCCTGCTGAAAAATATTTATAATAATTTTATATCACAATAAAGCTGTGGTACAAAAGTTAAAAACATTCTTCCAGGGAGTAGTTTTCAAGCCTAGGGAAGTGCTGTATATTACCATTAATAATTATGGAATATACTTAAATAACCACCTTAAAATTACCCCTATTTTACATATTGACTCAAAGTTAACTCTTCCAATCAGAGACCAACTAGAGTTACATATAAAATGAATATATTTACCAAATTTTTTAACCTTATTAGTATAGAGAAATATTTATCAATTGAACAGTGCATCAACTGTTATTTTTTTTCAAAATTCTTTTTATTAAATGAGTGTTTAGATTGTGACCACAAGGGAACACAAAATAATACAAAATTATTTATTTTGCAAATTTGGGTGGAATCTGGTAATTTTAAAACATTAGTCTTTTATTACTTGCACAACAACCCGGTTTCTAACTTTGAGATATGAGGAAGCTAAATTAGCAGCTGTAACTTGTTAAATAAGATTTTTATGGAAAATGCGATTGAAAAAATATTAAAGATTTCAATCAAATCCCTCAATCTCAATTTTTAGCAATATTTTTCAGCATTTAAAGTCTTTTGGCAGTTAATGCATAAAATCATAAATGCCAATCATAACAATTTATATCAGCATTTAATTAAAAGTTAATATGTTTTCAAACCATTTAATTAAATAGTTAAATTTCAATCCATCCCATGGCTGAGCTGTTAGCATGCTTGGCTACTGATCTAAGGGACCTGGGTCTGAGCCCTGGATAAGGCATAGATATGTCATTTTTCTGCTGAGGTCCTGCCATCCTCACAGATCTTCTACTATGGCATATAAACTGACAGACTCCTGTCAGACCTCTGTGGCAAGTAGTTGCTTGAGGGGGTATTTTTTTATGTTAAGTGAATATTTATTTAATTCTTTCAATATTCATCAGTTGTTTTCTCCTACATCCATGGCATTTTGCCACCTCTGCCACCCTATTGTTACTATATGATTTGTTTGCAATCTTTATTCATCTTCAGTCACATTCTTCCATTACATGTTTTTTTTCCTGAAGTTCTAGAACTTTGAGGTTAGCTTCCCATGAACTTAACATTGGGATTCAAATATTCATCATCATCATCCTCAAGCAGCCATGGGCTACGGAGGTCCAACCAGACGGTGCAATTTAGTTCTCCAAGCACGTCTATCCTGAGCTACATCTACTGCATCTGGCCACTGCACACCAATTCTAACAAGGTCCGTTTGACATTGTCCGCCCACCGCATCCTAGGTCTCCCCTTCTTTCTGAGGCCTTTAGGCACACTGTTCATAACCCTATTCGCCAATCTATAATTATTCATACGGGCAACATGGCCAAACCAACGGAGTTTCTCTCTGCACAATATGCTGCTTAAAGGAGGTTGCAAACTCCTTTCCCTAACCTCATCATTAGTTACAAAGTTGAACCATCTAATGCCCAAGATACTACGTAAGCATCTGGAATCAAAAGCATCTAGTTTCCTGTTATCATGTTTACAAAGTGTCCAAGTTTCACTACCATAACTAACCCTAGAAAGAACCAAACTATTATACAGCCTAATTTTAGTCTTTAGGTGTATACGCCTATTTCTCCACACTCTCCATAGATTCTTAAAAGTCCCGGCAGCAATCCCTATTCGTCTGTTAATCTCATGCCGCACATCACCATTCTCTGTTACATAGCTCCCAAGATAATTAAACTGTGACACCTGCTCAAGACTGCAACCATTCAGATTAACTGAATCACAGCCTGCCTGACCAATTTTCATTACTTTAGTTTTCTCTCTGTTTATAACCAAACCTACTCTACTACCAGTCTCATCAACAGCTCGAATGAAAGAGTTCATCTCATCAACATCATTTGCCAAAAGGGCTAAATCATCAGCATAATCTAAATCAGAAATTTTCGTATCCCCAGCCCATTTAAGGCCAAAATCTTTCCCTTGAAGTGAATTTCGCATAACATAATCAATAACCAAACTAAGGAGAAAAGGAAACAAAATGCACCCTTGTCGAACACCAGAAGTAATGCTAAACCAATTGCTACAAGCCTTACCAACTCTCACACACGACTCAGTGTTATTATAGAGAGCTTTCATTATGGTAACTAACTTCTCAGGTATACCATATGATTTCACAATCAACCACAAATTATGACGATCAACAGAGTCGAAAGCCTTTTTGAAATCAACAAAGCTAGCAACCAAAGGTTTCTGAAACTCTAAACATTTCTCAAGAATCTGCCTAAGTGAAAATATCTGATCCACACATCCCCTACCACTTCTGAATCCACATTGCTCATCATGCAATTGACTGTCAACCAGATTCTTAATTCTATTAAGCACAATCATGGAAAGAACTTTACCTGGAACAGAGAGTAGGCTAATACCCCTATAGTTATCACAAGAACTGCGATCACCTTTTTTGAAAATAGGGATAACAATAGCTCTGGTAAAATCCTTAGGAACCATGCCTTTATCATAAAAGATATTCAAAATTTCAGTCATCCAAGTGGTAACCGAAACATTTCCAGCTCTAAGCATTTCGGTAGTAATTTCATCTACCCCTGGGGATTTATGAAGTTTAAGTTTAGAAACAGCCAAAATAACTTCAGATTGTGTTATAGGGCCAACATTAAAGCCACCAATGCATCTATCATCATTGCAAACAATGGGAATAGAACTAACCGCATTGTTCAGAATATCACTGAAATGCTCAGCCCACCTAGCCATGACAGAATCCTCACCTTCTATAACCTTACCCTGTTTATCCTTCAATCCCTGTATACCTGTCCGTTTTCTACCACACAAAACATTAACTATCTGGTACAGCTCTCTGCTGTTGTGCTGTCTAACTGCTTCCTCAGCTTTGTCAGCCAAACCATCAAGCCAAAGATTCTTATCAGCAGCTAACTGATCTTTTACACGTTTATTAAGCTCTCTGTAATGCTTTGTATTAGTACTAGTAGGGTATTGATTAAGGACATTCCTGCAGTTCTTTCTTTCTGAAATAAGCTCAAGTGCCTTATCACTCAGATAATTCTGCCTCTTCTGCTCCTTATTTCCTAAAAGAGTACTGTTAGTGTCCAAAAAAGCCTGTTTAAAATGATCCCATTCTTCCTCAACTTCAGTAGTAAGCAAACCATGACTGTCATAATGACTAAGTAACCTATCATGGTAAGCTTTGGTTATAACTGGATCTTTCAGAGCTTCAGTATTAAAAGTAAATTTTTTAACCCTAGCACAACACTTTTTAAGTTTAAGTTGCAACACACTTTTAACAAGGTAATGGTCAGATCCAATTTCAGCTCCCCTATATGCCCTGGTATTCCTAACAGAACTAGCCCATTTGCTGTTAATTAATATGTAATCAATCATATTCTTATGCAGCCCATCAGGTGAAACCCATGTGTACTTATGTATGTCGCGGTGTTTGTAATAAGTGTTAGTTATTCTGAATCCATTGAGTTTACTTACCTGTAGGAGACGTTGCCCATTGCAGCTACCAATACCAAAAGGGCCTATTACTCCTGCCCAAAGGTCAGAGTCAGTACCAACTTTGGCATTGAAGTCACCAAGAACAAGGGTAATATCTCCTTTCATGACAGAATTCAAAATATCCTGAAGTCGTTCATAAAATCTATCCTTCTCATCCTCATCGGCATCCTCAGTGGGGGCATAACAGCAGATAACATTCAGGTCTTTAACGCTTGTCTGAAATTTTGCTGTAAGAAACCTTTCATTAATGCACTCATATCCTAGAAGAGCATCACTAGCGTGTCTGCTGAGAAGCAGACCCACGCCTTGGTGATGCTTATTGTCGTCCCTCCCTGAAAAGAGAAATTTAAGATTATTTTTAAGAATCTGACCTTTATCTGTCCATCTGGTCTCTTGCAAGCCGAGAATATCTAAATTATAACGGTGGAATTCTTGTGTGAGGACATCAAGAGAAAAAGCTCTGTGCAGAGTCCTCACATTCCAACTACCTATGGAGAGAAAATGGTTAGTGGGATGTTTAAAGAAACTATGTTTATTGAGAGAGGGAATGCCGACAATATCAAACAGCCCCCTAATCGCAGACATGGGGCAAAGACCCGTTCCCCCACTACTAAAGGCTGAAGCCATCAACACTGGAAGACTTCCTCCAATGTAGAATTTGATGATGCCAATAGAAGCAAAGAGTTCAGGTGCCTGCGATGACTTCTGCTCAGGATTATCCACCAGCTGATAAACATATCCTGTGAATCTATTCACTTGGGGCTGTCAACCCACAAACAAACAGAAAACACAGCGGAAGATTTTCCCTCCACAGAAGCCTACCAGTGCAGCTAAATCAGGATCCATAATCAAGCTCAGAGCCATATATCTGTCCAGTCCAGTTCCAATGTAGCTGATATGAAGACAAAATCCATTCCTTAGGTGGAAATCAAACCCATACCAACTGGTGTGGTAATCAGAATCAGTGTTGGACAAACTACTCTTTAATAAGTCATTCATTGGATAATTGATTTTGAATAGAGAAAAGTAACTAAAATTTGTACTTTAAATTTTGTGTCAGACATATAAACTTCGTAATGTGTTTTTAAGTTATATCATCATTCGATTGACAGTATTTAAACCACTTTGTTTTTATTGAGATGCGAAGTTTGTTTCAGTGACCGTCTCATATGTGTTTTTTAAAGGAAACATACAACCTGCACATTATATTGTGCATCATATTCATTTTAGGTGGAATATATACAATATATGGTCAAAAGTATCTGGATACTTGCTCATCCACAATCTCCTGGTAATAAGAAAGGAATTAATATCGTGTCGATCCACACTTTGCTGCTATCACTGACTCCACTCTGCAGGGAAGGCTTTCCACTAGATTTTGGTATGTTGCTGTGGGAATTGCCTACCATTCTGCCACAAGAGCATTAGTGAGGCCACTCACTGATATCAGGAGGTTTGGCCTGGCTCACAGTAGGCATTCCATTTCATCCCAAAAGTGTTCCATGGGGTTTGAGATCAGGGCTCTATGCAGGCCAGTCAGGTTTTTCCACACCCATCTTATCAAACTAATCCTGCCCGGTCCTCGCTTTGTGGATGGGGGACATTGTCATGTACAGGAAAGGGTCTTCACCGAATTGTTGCCATAAGGTTGAGAGCACAGAATTGTTTAGAATATCATTATAGGCCGCAGCATTCAGAGTTTCATTCACTGGACATAGGAGCATGCCCGAACCATGAAAAACTGTCCCAAAGCATGATGCCTCCTCTATCAAACTTCACAGTTGGCACAACACAGTCAGGCAGGTAGTGTTCATTTGGCATCTTCCACACCCAGACTCATCTGTCAGATTGCCAGATAGTGAAGCGGGATTCTCTAGTCCAGAGAATGCAGTTCCATTGCTGAAGAGTCCACTGGTGCTGTGTTTTACACCACTCCAACTGACACTTGAAATTGATCTTGGTGATGTTAGGCATGTGTGCAGCTGCTTGGCCATGGAAACCCATTTCATGCAGCTTGCGATGAACTGTTATGGTGCTGGCATTGCTTCCAGAAGTATTTTGGAACTCTGTGGTGAGTATTGCAACTGAGGACAGGCTATTTTGTCACACCACATGTTCAGCACTCAGCAATCCCACTCTGTCATTTTACATGGCCTAAGGGGTTGTGTTGTGCTGTTGTTTCTCCTAGGACTTCACAAAATAACATTACATACAGTTGAATGGGGCTGCTGTAGCAGGGCCAAAATGTCCCGAACTGATTTGTTTCTAAGGTAGCATCCTGTTACCATGCCATGTTAAAAGTCACAGAGTATACCATACTGCTCATTCTTCTGTTCATGCATGTCTGAGTTTGCTAGGACACATGTTCTTTTATACCTGTTTCGGCCATCGCTGTGGCATATAGGTGAATCCACTACTCAGAAGGGGTGTCTGGATGCTTTTGATCAGATATGTCATACCGGCCCAAAACTGCCAAGGTTTTAAGTGGACTCCCTCAACTAATGCTATTCCTTCCTCTTCACTGCCTCCTACCTGCAGTTTGGGACTGCATGGTAGTGAAAAGGTTAACCCTTAACTAAACGTCTGATCTGAGAGACCACGATGAAACTAAATATCATTATAAAACTACTTAAGCTTACGATAACAATTTCGTGCCAAAGTAATTTTAAATGGCACCATTAACTGCTGATCAGTATTGGTTTTGGGATTTCATCATCCTCCAGTTGATGAGTAGTGATCGTCGAGGTAATCTCTTGGTCTGTGAGACCAAACAATATGTTAGTTTAAAAAAAGAATGGAATCGGTGTATTTATTCAAGTGATATTTTTATACATAAACATCAATTTTGTTGCTTTTTTTATAATTTAAGTGTATCCTTTGTAAAAACATAGTTGTGACACTTTAAAATATAGGTGTTTTCTGTCATTTTATACAGTAATATTTCAATTTTTTTGAATATATTTTTGTGAACTCATTATCCATTTATTATAATTTTTGCATGGAATTTTTTATATTAAAAATATGGCAGTTTGCTTAAGTGGTACTATACTATACTTAAGTGATACTATACTATTAACATTAATTTGTGAAGTTTCTGATTTTTTTTTTTAAATATGGAATTATTAATACAGTGAATCTGTCCAATATATTTCTTTTTACAGCATTTGATGATTTCAATGTTTATTTATTAACACCCAATATCCACAAACCTGTTATGTGCTTTCCATTTTTTTTGTTTATCCTTAATTTATTGAAAGAATTGGTGTTACAATGAAGAATTTAACTTTCATATCCCTTGGCCGAGTGGTTAGCGCACTTGGCTACTGATCTAAGGGACCTGGGTTCGAGCCCCGGGTAAGGCATGGATGTATGTGTCGTTTTTCTGCTGAGGTCCTGCCATCCTCTCAGACCTTCTACTGTGGCATATAAACTGACAGGCTCCTGTCAGACCTCTGTGACAAGCAGCTGCTTGAGGGAGTATTTATTTTATTATGTTCTTTCACCAGTACTCTCGAAAAATGCAGGAAGAGCTGCTTGATATTCCCTTACTAGGAACAGCAGAACATAACAAATTATCACAGCAAGACTCCTGACTCTAGATCTACAAGGAGGTATAGCATTGTCCCTGATCACTTAGGACATGATCAGTGGTTTGAGGCATGGCTTGAAGGGATTTTGTTTGGGAGAGTGCATTCCAAAACTTCACAGGTGTAGATCTCAAAAGTATTAATTTTAACAAGCCAGTGGTCATTAAATAGTTAATGTTGATGCATGGCTCCCTCACCCCACTACCAGAAAATATCCCATTCAATATGGTCCGAGAGACGAAATAGCAATGCATCCAGAATTTAATCTATGGTTGCGAACTGATTTGTTTATCCCATCATCATCCTATCTTGATTGCACATTTTCTGTTGCATGAAAAACTTTTAGAACCTTCAAGCACTCTCACCCTCTTTGGTCAGCACTTGCCAAGTTCTTTGTTTTATTCCCTCTTTGCTACACTTTTCTTGAATGATAACTACTAAATTTCCTTGGGGTTTGTTAACAGCAAATATGCCCAGATATAAACTCGTGGACTGGTCCTCTTGAACTTGAACCAGAAGAGTGACTGGGAGATGAGAGTGGGGAAAATTTCTTGATTGTTGAAAATAACCTTTAAATTGTGCATCTGCTAAAGTTAGTGGAGATTTGATTTCAGTTTCTAAACGAAAAATAAATTGACATAACATAAACAAAATCTGCTATATAAATAAAGATTAAGTTAACTCTACAAACACTAGCTGCTGGACTAGTCATGTGGTATAACAAAAAACAATTGGCTCATTGACACTAGTGGGGTAATTGATAGTCATAGATCAGTGTGGTGAAGGTTAGGTTAATAGTCATACCTGCATTGGCTTTGTTCTTCTAAAGATAGCTTCTTCAGTTGTACAAGGAGGATAAGTCTGGATTGTGTGCTGTTCTTCTTGGAAGCTGGTATTTTCACAGGTCTGGTGTTGTTGCTTCTCACTTGTTGGTGACAGAGTTTTTATGTGCGATGGTGTTGTTAATCAGAATTTTGCTGCCTCTGTAATACGAGTCACTGGATGTCTTTGGATTCTAAACTTCGCACTCCTATTAGTGCACTGAGCCAGTTACCGATATGAGGAGATGTTTATGACTAGGCATTACTATCTGTTTTGTACTATCCACTTCAGCATATTGTCAGGCAAGCGTTGTCCTGGAAGTGGGATGAGTTGGAGATGCAGTGCTCTCGATCAGTGGATGCACTTGTTGGTGACAGAGTTCTTATGTGCGATGGTGTTGTTAATCAGAATTTTGCTGCCTCTGTAATACGAGTCACTGGATGTCTTTGGATTCTAAACTTCGCACTCCTATTAGTGCACTGAGCCAGTTACCTATATGAGATGTTTATGACTAGGCATTACTATCCGTTTTGTACTATCCACTTTGGCATAAATATCCGTTTTTTTTTCTAAACCGAAGTTTAGAATCCAAAGACATCCAGTGACTCGTATTACAGAGGCAGCAAAATTCTGATTAACAACACCATCGCACATAAGAACTCTGTCCCCAACAAGTGCATCCACTGATCGAAAATAAATTTAAATTGAAAAAGCTATATATTTCACAAATATTTTGTGAAGCTCTGCATTTGGTCGCCAAGGTCAAGTGTGAATCATGCGTGCCCCTGAGGTGCCATGAAAGGGAGATGGATTCGGAAGTGTTCTTACAAGATGCACTGGGCATGTGTGTTTGAGAATTTAAAAGAGAAGTCCAGAATTTATCTACTATATGGTAGAACATTATAGATAAGTTGCATAAATTCCCAAACTTAAACTAATGAACTATCAAGTGAATTTTATCTGTCAAAAGTGAATATTATCTGTTAAAACCATATATATCCTATTGAGCTAAGCTTTGGCTTAATAGGATTTTTTATGTAAAATAATTGCATAGATAATATTTTTGAAAATAAATTTAAATTGAAAAAGCTATGTATTTCACAAATATTTTGTTGACTGGGCTAACCTGGGTAGTATGGCAGTTTGGTATCCCTGTTGTTTAAGCCCCCCCCCCCCCTCCCCAGGGTGTATTGTTATTCTGTTTGTTTCTGGTGGCAGTGTTGTGGTGCGAGCCCTGGCCTAAGTGTCGTGGGGCCTGATGTGCAGAATATGGTTAAATGAATCTCATTAAACTTTCTCACGTTAACTAATTTGTCTGGTATGGAACAAGATCTCATATCATCATATACACAAGTTATGATGGTCAATAGCCTTTATGAAATATACAAAGTTAGTAACCGCAGGTTTCTGGAACTAAACATTTCTCAAGAATGTGCCTAAGTGAAAAACTTACAAAATTGAACCACCTAATGCACAAGATACTGTATAAGCATCTAGAATCAAAATCATTTCCTGTTATCTTATTTACAAGTCAGTACCATCCCCCATCACTTCTGAATTCATACTGCTCATCATGCAATTGCCCACAAACCGATTCATAGTTCTATTAAGCACAATCATGCAAAGAACTTTACCTGGAACAAAAAGCTTTCTGAGTTACCAAAAGAACTACGATCACCATTTTTAAAAATAGAGATGATAATAGTTCTGGTAAAATCCTTAGGAACAATGTCTTTATCATAAAAGATACTCAAAATTTTATTTTTTTTGTCTGGTAACTGAAACATTCCCAGCTCTAAGCATTTCTGTAGTAATTTCATCTACCCCTGGGGATTTATGTAGTTTAGGTTTAGAAACAGCCAAAATAACTTCAGATTGTGTTATAGGGCCAACATTAAAGCCATCAGTGCATCTATCATCATTACAAACAATGGGAGTAGAACTAACGTATTGTTTGGAATATCTCTGAAATGCTCAGCCCACCTAGCCATGATAGAATCCTCACTTTCAATAATCTTATCTTGTTTATCCTCCAATCCCTGTATACCTCTCCATTTCTTCCCACATGAAATGGGGTGGGGTGGCTCAGTCGGTAGCACACCAGGCTCGTAATCTGTAGTTCTGAGGTTCGAGTCCCAGCTGGGTCAGCATTGAGATTTATCTCCGCAAAACTTCCCGCCCTGCCCACAGTCAGTAGAGGACACTGATGGGCTTGGAAAGGCCACTGTCCGTCAGATGGGACGTTAAGTTGTGTTCCCGTGTGCGAGAGAGCCATACCCTGTGCATGTTGAAGAACACGCTGGATGGCCTTGAAGAGAGGCTACAATCTGTCTCCCAACAGCTGTTCCAGTGAGTCCCCTCCTCCAACCTTCTCTGAGCCTTCAGGGTCTATGTGACCTGGCCATTTAGCCCATGGTGTGCAAAAAAGTGCTGCTCAGAGGTAAAAGAACCCAAAGAACCCCACACGAAACATTGACTTTCTGCTACAGCTCTCTGTCTTAAGCTGTCTAGCTGCTTTTTCAGTGAAGCCATCAAGCCAGAGATTCGCATTGACTATTAACTGATCCTTTACACATTTATTAAGCTCTTTGTGATGCTTTCTTTTAGGACTAGCAAGGTATTGATTAAGGACATTCCTGCAGTTCTTTCTTTCCAAAATAAGCTCCAGTGCCTTACCTTTTAAATAATTTTCCCTCTTCTGTTAATTTTTTTATCCTAAAGAGTATTGGTAGTTTCGAGAAAAACTTGTTTAAAATGGTCCCATTCTTCCCCACCTTCAGTAGTAAGCAAACTGTGACTGTCATTATGGCTTAGTAACCTATCATAAAAAGCTTCAGCTATACCTAGGTCTTCCATAGCTTCATTGTTAAAGGTCACATTTTTTAACCTTAGCATAACATTTCTTAATTTAAGTTGCAAAACACTTTTAACAAGGTAATGGTCAGATCCAATTTCAGCTCCTCTATATGGTCTGGTATTCCTAACAGAACTAGCCCATTTCCTGTTAATTAATATATAATGAATCACATTATTATGCAGCACATCTGCTGAAACCCATGTGTACTTATGTATGTCACAGTGTTTGTAATAAGTGTAAGTTATTCTAAAAAAAAAGCAAAAAAAAGAAAGGAAAAAAATGGCTATAGGTGGACCAGTTTAATAGGCAACACTGATTTGGCAGCCCTTCACTTCCGTTCCCTTCCAAAAGAGAATATCTCTTTTGAAAAGTACTAATGAGTACCACAAGAAGGGGGAGGGGATCGGACATTAGATTGCATTTTCCTTGTTTTATTTTTCTGCCCTGCTGAGGAGTGGTCAACTTCACAGGATTCTGGTGCTGATCATTTAAACCAACTAAACTGGACTGTTTTGCAGCTTTGAGCTTGATTATGGATCCTGAACTTGCTGCATAGATGGGCCTTTGTTGAGGGAAAATCTGCCGCTGTATTTTCGGATTGCTTGGGGGTTGCCAGCCCTAAGTGAAGAGACATGGGATACTTTATATTAACTGGTGGATAATCGTAATTAGAGGCCATTGCAGGTACCTGAACTCTCATTTAGCTAGTTGGGAATCAGTTTCTATCTGGATTCTGGTTCTTGAAAAGGTGGTGCCTGATGTTACTATCAGCATGGTTTCAGCCTTTGGCTGGGAGAACGGGTCTTTGTCGCATGATTTGCGATTAGAGGGCTGTTTGATATTGTTAGCCCTACCTCTCTCAATAAACTTAGTTTCTTTAAAAATCATACTCATCATGTTCTCTATGCAGGTATGTGGAATGTTAGAACTTTGCATAGAGAATTCTCTTGACATCCTCACAGAGGAATTCCAGTGTTATATCCTTAATATTCTAGTCGTGCAAAAGACTAGATAGACATGAAATGGCCAGACACTTGAAAATAATTTTAAATTTCTCTTTCCAGGGTGGGAGAATGGAAAGCATCTCGAAGGTGTAGGTTTGCTTCTCAGCAGGACTAGCAAGTGACTAGCAGTGATACTCTTCTAGGATATGACTGTATTAATGAAAGATTTCTTACAGCTAAATTTAAAACAAAAATTAAAGACTTGAATGTCATCTGTTGTTACGCCCCCACAGAAGACTCTGATGAGAATGAGAAAGATACATTTTACAGCCAGCTTCAGGATATTTTGAATTCTGTGAAGAAAGCTGATATTTCTCTTATGCTAGGTGATTTCAATGCTAAAATTGGTACTGACTCTAATATTTGGGCAGGAATTTCAGGTGTGTTTGGCATTGATAGTTCGATTGGGGAATGTCTTCTACAGGTAAGTAAACTTAATGGTTTCCAAATAATTAACACATATTACAAACACTGGGGCATTTATAAATACACGTGGATTTCACCTGATGGGTTGTACAAGAATATGATAGATTATATTTTAAGTAAGAGCAAATGGGCTAGTTAAGTTAGCAAATAGGAATACCAGATCATACAGGGAAGCTGAAATTGGATCTGACCATTACCTGGCCAAAACTGTCTTGCAGCTGAAGCTTAAGAAATGATGTGCCTAAGGTTAAGAAAATTAGCTTTAACACTGTATGTCTGAAAGATCCAGCTATAGCCAAAGCATACCATGATGGCCAAGGTCCACCGTAAAGGGTGGACATGTGATTTGTGCTGTGCGAGTTTTATGTGGTTTTGATAGTGATCTTTTAGAATTTCGGTTTTAAATTAAGGTTTAAAGTTTTGTGTTGACTACGAATGTGTTCTTGATTCACAATTAATTTGGCGGATGTGAATTTTCCCCAAAAGTGGCTTGTTGCTTCATCATGGCAAACGGTAAAAGAAAGTAAAACTCTTCACCTACACCTATTAAAATTAAGATAAAAAAAATCTAAAGTCTATAGTGCTTCACAAGCCAAGAAGAAGGAAAATACAGCTACTAACAAAGATTTTTCTGTGCTGGACGAAGACCTCAAATTATCATCAGAGTCAGAGGCTTCACCAGCGAAATCAACTGAAGACAACACAGAAAATTCCCAGACTACACCAATTAAAATAAATGTTGACTCAACTCAAATGGATACAACATCTAAAAAGGTACTTTCAGATAATACTATAAATGTTGATGTTACTAGTGTGAATAATAACACTAAAACTGACATAAAATTATCTAATAAACAAACAGTAGATTCTAAAATAATATTACCAAAGGGAAAGCCAAATGAAAAGAAATATGTAATAATAACATCATTAGAGTCAGCAAACTATAAAGATACAGAATTAATATTGAAAAAAACTAGTAAGGGTGATGAGTTAGCACTTGTAATTACAGGAGTAAAAGTAGATATTAGTGGCTTAGACATTAGAAAAGTCGCAGCTTTTTTTAACAATCTGCTAGGTGAACATATTCCTGGACACTTTATTTCTTACAGTAGATTGTTATTATTTCCAAAAAATCAATCTCAATGTGACATAATTATGAAATTGGAAACAGTTTTGGATATTCCAGTTTACGTTGACATCCCGGACTTTTGGAAGACTGTTCTGGGCTCAATTATAGGTGTTCCCACTTTTATGGATGATGATGAAATATTGGATTTATTGGAGGATCAGAAGGTCTTAAGCTTAAGACTTCATTATGACAAAAGAATTTGAAGCTAACTCTGAAGCTGCATGTATGCCAACACATAAAATCATATTAGAATTTGAAGGTGTGGAATTACCAGAATTTGTGTTCATAGGTTTTCGAAGATTTAGAGTTAAGAAATATAATATGCCCCCTAACCTCTGCTTAAGACATTGCTATATCAACTTGTCGAGGCAAGATTACATGTAAGAAATGTGGAGGAAGACACCACTACAAACAGTGTACGGCCAAAGGATTCAAATGTCCGAACTGCCTCGGGGCTCATCCCGCCACTTGGGTCGGATGCCAAGCGAGAATTATTGCCTGTAAGGCGAAAACATTACAACTAAAAGAGAATTTATCTTGGCAACAAGCGTTAATAAAGGCAAAATCAATGATACAGAACTTTAGAAATGGTTTAAATGCAGTTTTATCGGACAGGAATAACGAAATGAATCAAGGAAACACAACACCAACCAAACGGATTCAAAGTGCGTTTCATGCGGACCTGGGTGTGATCTCCCAAGATGAAGATTGTGATGTCATGAGCGAAACTTTCATTGTGACACCGTCAACATCGCATGACTTTCCAAAACTGGTTAAAAACAGTGTGATTCCTCCAAACTCGATGGATTTTGCCGGAACCGTAAAAAACGTGACTGGAACTAAAAAATCTAAGAATACTGCTACAAATAAACAGTCAATTCAAGTACAAAAAGAAAATCACGTGCAAACTGGCACAAATAGAACTTATTGGAATGATGAGACCAAAAGCCATATTATGAACATTTTTATCAGATTATTAGTTTTTGATCCCTAATTATCCTGAGTTAAATCTCATTAAGGACATTCTCCTATCAATCTCATTGGGTGGTCCATGAACAGAAACCTGATATTGATGCAGTGGAATTGCAGAGGTTTGTTACATAAAAAGCCTTATATTAAACGCTTAATTTTAAATAAAAATATTCAAATTTTATGTTTACAAGAATCTCAGACAGATAACATCCCCAATTTGAATAGCTTTATTACTTATATACAAAGAAATAATAAGAACACAAGAGGAATCGTTATTTATTGGAATAAATTGATCCCCCAAAGAAGAATTTATATAGATAATGTTACTGATAAATTTGAATATATTATTTTACAAATTAAAATCAATAATTTAAATACCTATGTTATTAATATTTACAACCCATGTAATTACATTAACCTTCAAGCAGGCGCGCTATATAACTTACCATGAGCGGGCGCTTGTTGTATATTTTACGACTAGCAACATCGAATGTATTTCCAACGTATTTGGGGCGGGGGTGGCTCAGTCGGTAGCACGCCAGGCTCGTAATCTGTAGTTCCTAGGTTCGAGTCCCAGCTGGGTCAGCGTTGAGATTTATCTCCGCAAAATTCCCTGCCCTGCCCATGGTCAGTAGGGGACACCGATGGACTTGAAAATGCCGCCGTCCGTCTGATGGGATGTTAAGCCGTGACCCCGTGTGCGAGAGAGACATACCCTGTGCACGTTAAAGAACACGCTGGATGGCCTTGACGGGAGGCTACCATCTGTCTCCCAACAGCTGTTCCAGTGGGTCCCCTCCCCCAACCTTCTCTGAGCTTTCGGGGTCCATGTGACCTGGCCATTTAGCCCATGGTGTTCAAAAAAGTGCTGCTCAGAGGTAAAACAACCCAACCCAACGTATTTGTTACTACTTAGTCACTATAAATACGGAATATGGTTATTAATTAATTATTAAAACAAATATTGACAAGACAAGTAATTTTTTTCTTTGAAAAACACAAAAAATTAAATTAATTAATTATTAACAGAAAAACTGACAAAAAAAGTAATTTATTTGTTTGTGAAGCACAAAAAAATATAATAAAAAGATATATGTTTATAATTTTAATTTTCAAGCGAATCGCTGCTCTCTTTACAATTCAAACAAACGGTTTCAGTGATGGAATGGCGCTTATAACAATAAATATAAGAATGGAAATTTGAAAGTAAAATAACATAGTATACTTACATGATAGAGCGCGCGTTGCAAAGTTTACGTCAAGCCGTCTTGACACTAATACGTCGTAACTGAGACTAAATGGTAAATACCTGGTATATCACATCGCCGCTTATTTACCCATAATGCATCGTTCAAAGTATAGAATCGTATTTGAAGGTCATAATTATTTCGAGAAAAACACAAATTGCGCAGTAGTAATTTTGTCATAAAATTTACGACAGCGCGCCCGCTCGAAGGTTAAATATGAACAGTATGCAATTCTTTTAAAAAACTTAAAAAGGGAAATTCTAATTTATGGGGATTTGAATACCCACAATAAACTCTGGAACTCATACAAGAACGAGAAAAAGAGTAATCATTTAGTTAAATTAATTGAAGATTTTAACTTAATTATTTTAAATAATAACTCACCTACCAGGAAAAATTACACTGATATTTGCTCAGTTATTGACCTATCATTGTGCACTAATGAAATAGCAAAAAATATTGGAAATTATCACCAAATAATTTTGGGAGCGACCATTGGCCGATCTTTATTTCCTTTAATACTTTCTCATTTAAACCACAAATTAAAATCACAAATTGGGGAGTGTTTAGAACCAACATTAGAGAAAAATCCCCAACAGACAAAAATACAGAATATAATGAAGTAATTACTATACTTAATGATCAAACCAAAAAAATATACAGAAACAATTACTAAAAAATGCCCAAAAAATCACATTGAATCAATTTTCATAAATAAACTAATTGCTATCCGAAGAAGAGCAGAGAGAAGAATGGAAAGAAGCAGATCTTTTACTGACTGTGAAAATTTCCAAAGACTAGAAACTGCGATTGCGAAAAAAATAAAAAATATGCAAAAACTAAATTGGAATGTCCTAACAGAAAAATTATCTCCCAACACATCTACTGCAAACCTTTGGAGAATTTTTAGAAAACTCCATAGCGAAACCACATAAAAAAATCCAATTGAAGTATGTACACTAAAAAATAATTTATCGACACAAGAAACTGCAGAAAAATTAGCAGAATTTTATACTAACAGACATTACAAACCAAATAATAAATTAGACAAAAATTTCAAAAATTTTAATATTTTTCATAAAACATTTAAATGTAATAAAACTGAAATTCTTAATGTTCCATTCTCCTTTTTTGAAATCAATAATGCTATCAGACATCTTAAAAGAAAAATACAACTCCATGACCAGACGGAATTTTGAACAAAATTTTAAAAAAATTTATCTCCTAACTGAGTTCATTTTTTGTTAGATTTTTTCAATAAAATTTGGACTTCTATATGTTATCCAAATTCATATTCAGAAAATTACATGATCTTCCTTAAGAAAGAAAAAAAAACTGGCAGTGAATTAAACTCATATCGTCCAATCTGCCTGAGTTCAAATGTTCTCAAACTTTTCGAAAAGATGATAGTTTATAGATTGAATTGGTATATTGAGAAAAATAATCTTTTCCATAATTATTCCTATGGATTTAGATTTGGCTGTGCCACAAAAGATTTATTATTAGATATTATCACGGATGCAGAATTCGCCATCAAGAATAAATGTTTTATGGTAGTGATGGTCATTGACTTTGAATTTTTCTCATATCAAGCATTACTTTCCAAAATTAGATCATTAAAAATCTGCGGTAACCTCTATTACTTTTTTTTTTCATATTTTACAAAATAAATTCTACAAAGTCAAGATTGGTAACAATTTTTCTCAGGAATACAACTTTTTAAATGGAATTATTCAGGGGGACATATTGTCACTGACCCTGTTCAATATATATTTAAATGATATAGAAAATATATTTGGAGAAAATATTAAATTTGGAACGTATGTGGATGATTTGATTTTTTTGGACAATTCATCCAGACACAAGTACAATACAGAAAAGAATTCAAACCACTTTAAATAATGTAAATAAATATTGTGAAAAATGGAACCTACAATTAAATATAGAAAAAAACAAAATTTACTTTCATAGAACAAAAAGTTTACCAAACGAATTTATAATAAAAAACTAAAAGATAGAAATATAAAAATTGTAAACAATTTAAAATTTTTGGGTCTTCATCTAGACTCAAAACTGCTTTGGAATTCATTTTTACAAAATGCTCAGGATAAATCAAATAAATTATATCAATATTTAAGATATTTAGGTAACTCAAATTGGGGATGTATAATAAAAAATTTATTACTCATTTATAATGCAGTAATTTTACCCAAATTCACATTTGGGTTAAAACTTATCAACAATATTTCAAAAACTAAAGTGAAAACTCTGGAAAGAATAGAAATAAAAATCTTAAAATACTGTCTGGGACTCTTACAAACTACAGAAAACATTAATATATGTGCAGAAACTGCATTTTCACCATTGGATATAAAAAAAAAATATCAACTATCAAACCTTATTCTTAGAATTATAACTAAAAACTCACAACACCCAATAATTGACAAAATTAAAACAAATTTTACAGACAATAACACTGTCTCAATTACCAGAAAAAAATCTTCTAATTATTATACATAACAAACTAAGTGGAGATATCATCACACATTATCCTTATTGGATATCACCATTTCCTAACATGAACAATGAAATTCCTGGTATCTATTCAAAAAAGATACTAGATAAAAGTAATTTAAAAATACTAACTGAAACATATATTGACAATACATATAAGGATTTTATTAAAATTTTCACTGATGGGTCTCTGAATTCTGAGAGAACCATCGCATCAGGTACATTCATTTGTAATTCACACAGACATCAATATCAATTTAAATTTAACAGACCTGTTCCTATAGTGATAGCAGTAATTACTGCCATAGTTTATGCCATTTTCTGGGCTTTAAAATTCTACAATAGTAAAATCGTTATTCTTGCAGACAGTAAAACATCCTTAGACATTTTCTACAATAATCCTTTTAAAAGTAATTTTGCTATCTACATTAATGATATTCTGGCTACCACACAACAACACATACAACATAACAATCACATCCAATTACAATGGATACCCTCACATGTCAATCTGAAAGATAATGACATGGTAGATACCCTGGCAAAACAGGCAAAAGACTTAGACACCTTAATTTCACCACCTTATTTCTTATATTTTCATAAAAACAGAATAAAATAAAAATAGCAGAAGAACTGCAAAATTGGTATAGCTTTAATGCTACACACACACACAGATTCAATATTTCTCAAAAAGTATCCAAATTTATGGATTATGGTCTAAAAAAAAGAAATTAATATCATTATGAGAATCAAAGTTAACTTTAGCTCTGACAAACACTACTTTGTTTAAAATGAAAAAAATAGATTCTCCAAATTGTACTTTCTGCAATGAGCCCCAATCATTGAAACAGATAATCTTTAATTGTAGAGAATTCCATATTCAAAGGCAAAATTATTATCAAAAACTGCAAAAATACAATGTGTCCCAATTTAATTTCACTACCATCTAAACCACCTAAAAATTCTCAAAAAGTAAAATTGTATAAATTACTAATTTCTTACTTGAGAGACATTGAACTATTTGATCATCATCATCATCATCATCCTCAAGCAAACATGGGCTACGGAGGTCCAACCAGACCACGCAGTTTAATTCTCCAAGCATATCTGTCCTGAGCTACATCTGCTGCATCCGGCCACTGTACACCAATTCTAACAAGGTCCTGTTTGACATTGTCTGCCCACCGCATCCTAGGTCTCCCCCTCCTTCTGAGGCCTCTAGGCACACTGTTCATAACCCTATTCGCCAATCTATAATTATCCATACGGGCAACATGGCCAAACCAGCGGAGTCTCTCTCTGCACAATATGCTGCTTAAAGGAGGTTGCAGACTCCTTTGCCTAACCTCATCATTAGTTACAAAGTTAAACCACCTAATACCCAAGATACTGCGTAAGCATCTAGAATCAAAAGCATCTAGTTTCCTGTTATCTTGCTTACACAGCATCCAAGTTTCACTACCATAACTAACCCTAGAAAGAATCAAACTATTATACAGTCTAATTTTAGTCTTTAGGTGTATACGCCTATTTCTCCACAATCTCCATAGATTCTTAAAAGTCCCGGCAGCAATACCTATTCGTCTGTTAATCTCATGCCGCACATCACCAGTATCAGTTACGCAGCTCCCAAGGTAATTAAACTGTGACACCTGCTCAAGACTGCAACCATTCAGATTAACTGAATCACAACCTGCCTGACCAATTTTCATCACTTTAGTTTTCTCTCTGTTTATAACCAAACCTACTGTACTACCAGTCTCATCAACAGTGCGAATGAAAGAGTTCATCTCATCAACATCATTTGCCAAAAGGGCTAAATCATCAGCATAATCTAAATCAGAAATTTTCGTATCTCCAGCCCATTTAAGGCCAAAAGCTTTCCCTTGAAGTGAATTTCGCATAACATAATCAACAACCAAACCAAAGAGAAAAGGAGACAAAATGCACCCTTGTCGAACACCAGAAGTAATGCTAAACCAATTGCTACAAGACTTACCAACCCTCACACATGACTCAGTGTTATTATAGAGAGCTTTCATTATGTTAACTAACTTGTCTGGTATACCATATGATCTCACAATCAACCACAAATTATGACGATCAACAGAGTCGAAAGCCTTTTTGAAATCAACAAAGCTAGCAACCAAAGGTTTCTGAAACTCTAAACATTTCTCAAGAATCTGCCTAAGTGAAAATATCTGATCTACACATCCCCTACCACTTCTGAATCCACATTGCTCATCACGCAATTGACTGTCAACCAGATTCTTAATTCTATTAAGCACAATCATGGAAAGAACTTTACCTGGAACAAAGAATAGGCTGATACCCCTATAGTTATCACAAGAACTGTGATCACCTTTTTTGAAAATAGGGATAATAATAGCTCTGGTAAAATCTTTAGGAACCATGCCTTTATCATAAAAGTTATTCAAAATTTCAGTCATCCAAATGGTAACTGAAACATTCCCAGCTCTAAGCATTTCCGTAGTAATTTCATCTACCCCTGGGGATTTATGAAGTTTAAGTTTAGAAATAGCCAAACTAACTTCAGATTGTGTTATAGGGCCAACATTAAAGCCAACAATGCATCTATCATCATTGCAAACAATGGGAGTAGAACTAACCACATTGTTTAGAACATCACTGAAATGCTCAGCCCACCTAGCCATGACAGAATCCTCACCTTCTATAACCTTGCCTTGTTTATCCTTCAATCCCTGTATACCTGTTCGTTTTCTACCACACAAAACATTTAACTATCGGGTACAGCTCTCTGCTGTTGTGCTGTCTAACTGCTTCCTCAGCTTTGTCAGCAAGGCCATCAAGCCAAAGATTCTTATCAGTAGCTAACTGACCCTTTACACGTTTATTAAGTTCTTTGTAATGCTTTCTATTAGGACTAGTAGGGTGCTGATTAAGGACATTCCTGCAGTTCCTTCTTTCTGAAATAAGCTCAAGTGCCTTATCACTCAGATAATTCTGTCTCTTCTGCTCCTTTTTTCCTAAAAGAGTACTGTTAGTTTCCAAAAAAGCCTGTTTAAAATGGCCTCATTCGTCCTCAACTTCAGTAGTAAGCAAACCATGACTGTCATGATGACTAAGTAACCTATCATGGTAAGCTTTAGCTATAACTGGGTCTTTCAGAGCTTCAGTATTAAAGGTAAATTTTTTAACCCTAGCACAACACTTTTTAAGTTTAAGTTACAAGACACTTTTAACAAGGTAATGGTCAGATTCAATTTCAGCTCCCCTATATGCCCTGGTATTTCTAACAGAACTAGCCCATTTGCTGTTAATTAATATATAATCAATCATATTCTTATGCAGCCCATCAGGTGAAACCCATGTGTGTTTATGTATGTCGCGATGTTTGTAATATGTGTTAGTTATTCTGAAACCATTTAGTTTACTTACCTGTAGGAGACGTTGTCCATTGCCATTGCAGCTACCAATACCAAATGGGCCTATTACTCCTCCGCAAAGGTCAGAGTCGGTACCAACTTTGGCATTGAAGTCACCAAGAACAAGGGTAATATCTCCTTTCTTGACAGAATTCAAAATATCCTGAAGTTGTCTGTAAAACCTATCCTTCTCATCCTCATCAGAATCCTCAGTGGGGGCATAACAGCAGATAACATCCAAGTCTTTAATGCTTGTCTGAAATTTTGCTGTAAGAAACCTTTCATTAATGCACTCATATCCTAGAAGAGCATCACTAGCATGTCTGCTGAGCAGCAGACCCACGCCTTGTTGATGCTTTCCATCCTCCCTCCCTGTAAAGAGAAATTTAAAGTTATTTTTAAGTATCTCACCTTTACCTGTCCATCTGGTCTCTTGCAAGCCTAGAATATCTAGGTTATAGCACTGGAATTCCTGCATGAGGACATCAAGAGAATAATCTCTATGTAATGTCCTTACGTTCCACATTCCTGCAGAGAGAAAATGATTAGTAGGATTTTTAAAGAAATTAGGTTTATTGAGATTGGTAGGGCCAACAATATCAAACAGCCCCCTGATCGCAGGCATGGGGCAAAGACCTGTTCTTCCTCCGCTAAAGGCTGAAGTCACCGATGCTGGTAGGAACTTCAGGCACCACCTTTTCAAGTGGACTTTTTCAAGAACCATATGGCCTGCCTGAGACACATTACTCCAGTTTAGGCTTGACGATGCCCAACTAGCTAAGTAAGGTTCAGGTACCTGTGATGGCCTCTGATTATGATTATCCAGCAGCTGATATAAGGTATCCCATGCCTCTGTTCACTTAGAGCTGGCAACCCAGAAGCAAACAGAAAACACAGCGGCAGACTCTCCCTCAACAGAGGCCCACCAGTGCAGCAAGTCCAGGATCCATAATCAAGCTCAAATCCATAAACAAGTCCAGTCTAGTAGGTATAAATGGTCAGCACCAGGACCCTGTGAAGTTGACCACTCCTCAGCAGGGTTGAAAAAAAAAGAAAAAAGTGGCCATAGATGACCAGATCAGTAGGCCATACTGAACTGGCAGCCCTCCCCTTCCGTTCCCTTCCAAAAGAGAATATCTCTTTTGAAAGGTACTAACGGCCTGCACCACGAGAAGGCGGGGTCGGACATTAGGTGCTAGACCTGGCCGGTTCTGTGCATCATCACTGGGGATTGGTACACAGCTCTCCTTCCAGTTTACGCCTAGCTACCATTTACAAGCCAACTATTTGATAAATTATAAAAAATAAATTGGGAAGAAAAAAATAAATAAATAAATAAAAGAGAAAGAAAAGTGGAAAAAAAAGGGAGGTTATATAAGAGGGGAAAAAAAGATATTAAAATAAAAAAAAATAAATAATTTTGACTTATTCATTATGACTGAATGAGTCTGTGATCAACAGATGTCTTGACCACAGGAGTATTCATTTGGAGAGTTGTTTCAAGCAAGCATACCATGATAGGCTACTTAGTCATTATGACAATTGTGTTTGCTTACTGCTAAAGTTGAGAAAGAATGGGATCAGTTTAAACAGGTTTTTCATCAAACCAAGAATGCTCTTTTGGGTAAAAGGGAACAGAAGAAGCAAAATTATTTTAATGATAAAGTTATGGAACTTATTTCTGAAAGAATGAAGTACTGGATTGATATGAATCAACCCCTACTAGTCCTAATAAATGGCATAAAAAGAGCTTAATAAACATGTAAAGGATCAGTTAACAGCTAATGAAAATCTTTGGCTTGATAGCTTGGCTGACAAAGAAGAGGAAGCAGTTAAACAGCACAACAGCATTGGGTTGTAGTACCAGATAGTTAATGTTCTGTGTAGGAACATTAACTATCATATAAGGTGCACAGGGATTGAGAGATAAACATGGTAAGGTGATTGAAGGTGAGGATCTTATGAATGGCTAAGTGATCTGAGCATTTCAGAGATGTTCTCATTGATTATTTCTACTCCCATTGCTTGTCGTGATGATAGATGCATTACTGGCTTTAATGCTGGCTCTATATCACAATCTGAAGTTATTTTGGCCATTTGTAAACTTTAAACTACATAAATCCCCAGGGGTAGATGAAATTAATACTGAAATGCTTAGAGCTGGGAATGTTTCGGTTACCACGTGGCTGACTGAAATTGTAAATATCTTTTATGATAAAGGCATAGTTCCTAAGTTTTTTACCAGAGCTGTTATTACCCATATTTTTAAAAAGGTGATCACAGTTCTATAGGGGTATCAGCCTACTTTCTGTTCCAGGTAAAGTTCTTTGCATGATTATGTGTAATAGAAATAAGAATCTGGTTGACAGACAATTGCATGATGAGCAGTGTGGATTCAGAAGTGGTAGTGGATGTGTAGATCTGATTTTTATTTCACTTAGACTGATTCTTGAGAAATGTTTAGAGTTTCAGAAACCTCGAGTTTCTAGCTTTGTATATTTAAAAAGACTTTTGAGTCTGTTGACAATTATAATTTGTGGTTGATTGTGAGATCATATGGAATACCTGAGAAGTTAGCATAATGAAAACTCTCTATAATAGCATGGAGTCGTGTGTGAAAATTGGTAAGGCTTGTTAGCGATTGGTTTAGCATTGCTAATGGAGTTAGATAAGATTAGTAGTTCATTTTGTCTCCTTTTCTCTCTAGTTTGGTTATTGATTATGTTATGCGATATTCTTTACAAAGGAAAGAGGTCTTAAATGGTCTAGAGATTTCAAAATTTCTGATTTATGCAGATGATTTGGCTCTGTTGGCTAATGATATTGATGAGATGAATTCTTTCATTAGTGCTGTTGATGAGACTAGTAATAGAGAAGGTTTGGGGATAAACAGAGAACAATACTAAAATCATGAAAGTTGGTCAAGCAGTTGGGGCTTCAGGTTGCTTTGAATGGCTGCACTCTTGAGGAAGTGTCTCAGTTTAATGATCTTGGGAGTTATTTAACAAATACTGGTGATGCCACTGGGACTTTTAAAAGTCATCCACTCTTTATAGGGTCAGCACTCTCCTAATTTGCATGTTTACATGGATCAATCTCCAGTGGGAGCTGATAATCTTTAAGTAGTAGTTTCCATGGTGACAGCAAGAGGAAATGTCAGTATTACATAATGTGTGTTGATTGATATTAATTATCAAATTTTTGGTATAGGCTAACTGGAATTTATTGGGGAAATAATTATTTATGTATGTCGTGTATTGTAGGGGGTAATTTATTATCAATGATAGTTTGTACTAATGCAGTAGTCAGTTTTCGTTTTTTTTTTATCGGTGTTATGTTCTTTAAGTCGAAGTGCAAATGGTCTGTAGGTTTTTCCTGCATATCCAATGCATGGGGAGATTATCTTCTGATGGTCAGATATTTTAATATTGTAATGTCTCCCGAAGGAGAGATGTTTTCGCAATCTTTATGTATGATATAAATATAGTGTGCTTCACTGTCATAGGAATGCTGTATCCATATACGGACATTATATTATTCAGGGTGGGAGTAAGCATAGATGTATAGGAAAAAGAGATAGTGTATTTTATATTTCAATGGTTTCTGATTTGGGGATGGTTATGAGGTTGCATTCAATTGACACTTAAACTTTAACTAAAAAATAAATGAACCAAATAGTAATTATTAATGCAACACAATTTAATAAAAAATTATTAAACACACTACAGGAACTTAAATGTCAACCACTTGCTAAAAATCCTTTACTTACGGTAATTAATAAGTTGAATACACTTAAGACTAATCCCACTCTACCCAAGGACATTAGTGATGCTTGTAATACTCCCATGTATCCCAATACCCCCAATTGTTTACTAAAATCAAGTTATACAAACCTACTCTACCTTTTCGACCTTTAATTAGCAAGCAACATGCTCCAACATATTTTCTCAAAAAGGCTCTTTTAAAATTTTTCAGTCCGTCCCGATCAGTATTCCATTAAATCCGGAACTGACTTAATTCTTAAACTTAGAGGTATTCCTATTAAATCAAAATATACTTTGAATTCTTAGATGTTGTATCCCTTTTTCCTAGCACCCTGTTTTTAAAGCCTCCATATTGCTTAATCACAACTGATTTGAGATGGCAGGCCCACCACTCAGGAGTATTTTAGCATCCATGAGGTGCTCGACCTGGCCACCAACAACAATTGGTTTTCTGCAAACAACCAATTACATATTCAAAAAGAAGGTGTACCAATGGGTTCTCCATTATCTCGTTTATTAGCAGATGTCATAATGAGACAGAAAAATCTAATGTTCTAAAAAACTGTCCACTCAAATCCATATTTTGTTGCTGCTACATTGCTGATATATTTTTAATTTGACCCCACAGCCCTAACGAACTTAATCATTTAATACAAATGTTTAATAATTTCTTTCCTTCTATTAATTTTATGCGCAAAGCTGAAATTAATAATACCATATCATATTTAGATGTTTTAATACATCGTTTTCAAGTATACAAAATTGATACTTCTTCAATCATGTGAATGGCAACATTGGAGCAGCGTGATGTCGATCAGCAAACATCTGGTTTTGATTTCAAACTTATGCATACAGATCGGATATTTCAGAAAGTACCAAAGTGTTTTTGTTTTCTTTTGCTGATGATATATAGTGTTTTAATGGGAAATGGACTAGTCCTGTTTGAAATACCAGGTCACATATGGTAGCCGAAATTGATCTGACCATTATCTGGTTAAAAGTGTCCTGCAACTTACACTTAAGAAATGTGCTAAGGTTAAAAAAGTCACCTTTAACATTGTAGCTCTGAAAGAGTTAGGTAAGTGTAAGTTGCAGGACACTAATACCATAATAACAATCCCCAAAAAAGATCATGGCCACCATCATTTGGGATTCTCAGGGGATTCTGCAGTTGACTTTAAGGAACGAAGTACTACAGTTACTGGTGAATATTATGTGTCATTAATGTACAAATTGAAGGATACCATCAAAGAGAAGTGCTGAGGAAAGCTGTCCCGGGGAGTTAAGGTTATTGCACGACAATGTGCCAGTGCACACTTCAGTTGCTGCGAAGGCTGCTACTCAACAATTTGGTTTCCAGGAATTAAATCACCCAATGTACAGCCCCGACCTAGCCCCTAGTGACTATTTTTAGTTTTCAAAATTGAAGTCTGATCTGCGTGGGAAAAAATTTACAAGTGATGAAGAAGTTATTTCTGCAGTTTTAGACCATTTTAAGGACGAAAATTCAGATTATTTTTTCAGTGGTATAGAAAAGTTAATTAGCCATTTTAAAAACTGTATTGAAATAAAGGGTGATTATATTGAAAAATAAAAATTATTTTTTGGTTCTATTACCTCTTTAATATCCTTGGGCTGGAAACTTTTGGACTTTACTACGTACATGCTTTTCTGGTAATATGCACCAAACGTTGCTACTTCAAACATTTTTTTCAGCTCTCTGTAAATATTGCAAGAGCTCTTCCACATTCTGAGGTGGTTAGGCAAAGCACTTCTCATTAACATGACATTGTTTGCCAAAACATTTTGTGACAAATTTAAAATTCTCTCTTCTGCAGTAGCTCTCTAACCATTACTATAAACTATCCTAGCCAATTCTATATCTAGTAATCTCATTTTCAATTTTCATTTTGCAGCTCAAGGAATTGGATTTGCTTAGCCACACTGTGCTCCTGTACCTGGTTGGCTGGAGACAATGCTGCAGACTCTTCTCTATCTGAGGCTATAGCATGCATATTGCTATAATCAATTACCTCTGTGCTTAAATTGAATTTTGTTTTGCAATCATTACTACCTGACTCTAAATTATTTACCTCATTGCTTTTTTAGTTTGTGACCAAGATTTCATAAATAAAATTAACAGGATACTTTGTTGTTCACTCATAGTACAGATCATGAATTTTGTGGCTATGCTGATCACAGATGCTGTTACACGAGGACTTTTCCGCATCGTCGAGCACTAATCCAGTCAACTGGGGTTTGTTGTGGGAATCGATAGGAACCCCACTTCTACTTCCTTTTGATTGTTGTTTTGACCCCGATCCACCCTTGTCTGACTTCACTAACAATGCTAAACCAATGCTGCAAGACGTACCAATTCTCACACATGACTCAGTGTTATATAGAGTGTTCATTGCACTAATTTAACTTATCAGGTATTCCATATGATCTAACAATCAACCACAAATTATGTCGATCAGCAGATTCAAAATAACTTTAAATAATATTGTGAAGTGTAGTAAATGAAAAAAATAAATTGCAGTTTCTATTGTTTGATTTAAACCTGTCGCAGCAATCTGGGTTATTGCCATTGCCTTCGCACAGCTTTTTTCTTAAGATATCAGTAAAGAAATATTTTTCCTCAAAGATTAATAAACGGAGGTAATCATTGTTAGACCAACAGTTCACTCATTTTGGAATATTTTAGGTCATTAACTTGGACCTGGGTTTGAGCCCCAGGTTAAGGATGGATGAATGTGTCGTTTTTCTGCTTAGGTCCTGCCATCCTCACAGACCTTTTACTCTATGGCATATAAACTGACAAGCTCCTGTCAGACTTCTGTGGCAAGCAGCTGCTTGAGGGGGTATTTATTTTATATTATTTATTATAGAACAATTCACAAAAAAAGCATAATTTACTGTTTTTAAGTTATTGAAACTGAAATTGGAACATTAAGTAAGTGGTCCCAGTTTTTACCAATCGAAATCTGGTTATCCTGTGCTACCTAGTTATCCTGGTTAAAACTATGAAATATCCATCATACTTATTGCACTGTTCTCCAACTACTTTAGTTAAATTTTCCCTGGGGTTACACTTTTAGGAAAAAATGTTCCAGTTTCAGTAAACTGAAATTGGAACATTTACTAAACTGTTTTGGATTTTACTAAATGAAATCTGGTCACCCTCACTGCATATCTTCAGATCATTTAACATTTGTATTTCTAACTTTGTTCCCTCAAAAGCTTGGCTTTATTGACTGCTCATCTGTACCAAAGGATACTCACAGCATAGTAATTGTGAATAGCAGCTGAATGGTACTGAGAGTTACAAAGTTGTGTTTAAATGCAAGCAGCAAAGCACATCTGTAGCCAGGTTGGTACCCTCTCCATTTAGTGCACAGGTGCAAAGTGACAGTGCAGTCCCCTGAAGTTCATCATTAATATATCATCATCCTCAAGCAGCCCTGGGCTACGGAGGTCCAACCAGACCGTGCAATTTAGTTCTCCAAGCAAGTCTGTCCTGAGTTACCCCTATAGTTATCACAAGAATTGCGATCACCTTTTTTGAAAATAGGGATAACAATACCTCTAGTAAAATCCTTGAGGAACCATGCCTTTATCATAAAAGATATTCAAAATTTCAGTCATTCAAGTGGTAAAACCGAAACATTCTCAGCTCTAAGCATTTCTGTAGTAATTTCATCTACCCCTGGGGATTTATGAAGTTTAAGTGTAGAAATAACCAAAATAACAGATTTTGTTTTAGGGCTAAAAACTACTTTACAGCCACCAATGCATCTATCATCATTGCAAACAATGGGAATAGAACTAACCACATTGTTTAGAACATAACTGAAATGCTCAGCCCACCTAGCCATGACAGAATCCTTACCTTCTATAACCTTACCTAGTTTATCCTTCAATCCCTGTATACCTGTTCGTTTTCTACCACACGAAACATTAACTATCTGGTACAGCTCTCTGCTGTTGTGCTGTCTAACTGCTTCCTCGGCTTTGTCAGCCAAGCCATCAAGCCACAGATTCTTATCAGCAGCTAACTGATCCTTTACATGTTTATTAAGTTCTCTGTAATGCTTTCTTTTAGGACTAGTAGGGTATTGATTAAAGACATTCCTGCAGTTCTTTTTTTTCTGAAATAAGCTCAAGTGCCTTATCACTTGTGATGCCCCTCATTCACTTTTACTTTACCTTAACCAGTTTTGCTTAATTTACGTTATATTTATCATTTTGGGGATTTTTGTTTCATTTTTGGTATCACAGCGCTTATTTCCAAGAGTTAGGAGTTGTGCATGCGCAACTCCGAACTTTCGATTGTCACCCACTAATGCGTGTGTACAAGGACACGCCCCCTTTTGCGTCATAGCTTGCGCCACTCGTCAATTTATGCAAATGTCTTTCCCGGCGTGCAACATGACACGTGCCGGCTCTGCAGCCTTTTGTTTTTAACCTGGTGACATGTAAGTCACAGTTAGTGTGTAGTAAGCACAGAAGATAGTAGAGATAGTAGTAGAGCACAGCACAGTTTAGAGAACAGTTTTAGTTTGGAATTTTTTGAAGATGTTTGTAGTAAGAAATGATGTAGTATCTTGTTCGTGAAGTTTTGGTGAGTGTTTTGGAAATAAATTGTTTGTTATTTAAACCTTTTAAATCTTTAGTAATTTTTTTCTCTTGAGCAACGTTAGTTTGTTTTGATTAGCATTAAGATAAAATTTTGACAATCATTTAATATTTTTGAATTCTTGCTCATTAAACGCTCGCTGGTATTTCAAACCCTAATTAAACTTTATTTTTGGCAATTTGTCAATTATTGCCTGGTGCCCGACAGCTATCTGCAGCATGAAAATAATTGGATCAGACAAAGAGTCCAAACTTTAAAAGTAATTCATTTCTTTGGAGTGTTACACACTCAGATAATTCTGCCTCCTCTGCCCCTTTTTTCCTAAAAGAGTACTGTTAAGTGTCCAAAAAAGCCTGTTTAAAATGACCCCATTCTTCCTCAACTTCAGTAGTAAGCATACCATGACTGTCATAATGACTAAGTAACCTATCATGGTAAGCTTTAGCTATAACTGGGTCTTTCAGAGCTTCAGTATTAAAAGTAAATTTTTTAACCCTAGCACAACACTTTTTAAGTTTAAGTTGCAAGACACTTTTAACAAGGTAATGATCAGATCCAATTTCAGCAACAGCATATAACATTCAAGTCTTTAACGCTTGTCTGAAATTTTGCTGTAAGAAAACTTTCATTAATGCACTCGTATCCTAGAAGAGCATCACTAGCGTGTACTGAAAAGCAGACCCACGCCTTGGTGATGCTTATTGTCGTCCCTCCTCGAAAAGAGAAATTTAAGATTATTTTTAAGAATCTGACCTTTATCTGTCCATCTGGTCTCTTGAAAGCCTAGAATATCTAAATTATAATGGTGGAATTCTTGTGTGAGGACATCAAGAGAATAAGCTCTGTGCAGAGTCCTCACATTCCAACTACCTATGGAAAGAAAATGGTTAGTGGGATGTTTAACGAAACTATGTTTATTGAGAGAGGGAATGCCGACAATATCAAACAGCCCCCTAATCGTAGACATGGGGCAAAGACCCATTCCCCCACCACTAGAGGCTGACACCATCTACACTGGAAGACTTCCATCCAATGTAGAATTTGATGATTCCAATAGAAGCAAAGAGTTCAGGTGCCTGCGATGACCTCTGCTCAGGATTATCCACCAGCTGATAAACATATCCTGTGAATCTATTCACTTGGAGTTGTCAACCCACAAACAAAGAGAAAACACAGTGGAAGATTTTCCCTCCACAGAAGCCGTCCAGTGCAGCAAAATCAGGATCCATAGTTAAGCTCAGAGCCATAATTCAGTCCAGTGGGTTTATATGGTCAGCACCAGGACCCTGTGTGGTTGACCACTCCTCAGCAGGGTAGAAGAAAAAGAAAAGTAGCCATAGATGTCCAGATCAGTAGGCCACACTAATCTGGCAGCCTTCCCCTTCCGTTCACTTCCGCAAGAGAGTATCTCTTTTGAAAGGTACTAACGGTCTGCACCACTAGAAGGCGGGGTTGGACATTAGGTGCTAGGCCTGGCCAGTTCAATGCATCATCACAGGGGATTGTTGCATAGCTCCCTTCCAGTGACTATCTAGGTACCATTTACAGACCCATTAAATATTACATTAGTAAAATTTCAATATTTTTTTAGCTATTATTAAGGAAATGCCCATACTCCAAATTTTATACGTTTCTATGGAGCATAATGTACGGCATATGTCAGTTTTAATTTTTCATATATGGGGGCTACATCACTTTTTTTCACATTTTAAAATTTTCAGTTTTTTCAATTTTTTTTTCAAAATTATAAATTACATTTTTTAAGTTTGATTTTTTAATGAATTTATAATCCAAATCTACATCAGTACACCAATTTTGGCCTGATCTACCTTAGAAGCAAAGGAAAAAAAAAACATTTAGTCACATTCATAATTTGTATTATTTTCCCTTTAGATCAAACGATTATAACTCCTTACAAAAATTTTTTGACCCAAAATATTTTAGACAATTAGACATCTTATGTGTACTAACATTTATGCCAAAGATCATTGAAATCTGTGATGGGTGGTGAACTGCTTCCAAAATTTTGGTTGATTTGACGTAGAATGACCCTGTATGGGTTGCTTTGTTGCACAGGGCATCTCAACCCTTAGCCATCAGATACTGCTGCTCACTCACAGTGCATCAGCCCATAGAAAATCACCTTCTACTGAGCTCAGAACTGCATCCAACTTCTCCTCAGTTAAGTGTTGTTCTCTTTTCAAAAGCTGCCAGCTTCTTCTTCTCCTCCGGTGCAAAGTAATAAACTTCCTCTGGTTCTTGAACTCCCATGTGCTTGTGACATTTAGTTCCTGTGACAGGAGGTACAACTAAGTTTTGATGTCAGCGTAGGCAGTCCTAAAAATCTAACATTAATCAGTATATTCACAGAGTTACCTGTTGACTTTGAAATCAAAACAATAAATAGTTATGTGGAAAAAGTTTTGCAGACTTGTGAGATTTGAACTCATTTCTCTCCAGATATATATGCCATAGTGTTCTATTTATTTGCATCTTACTCAGTGCAATATTAAAAAGAAATAATTGCCTTTCCTGATCATAGATGGCATCAAGACCAGGTGCAACAATAAAGAGAGATTGATAGGTCACATAAGTGGAAAAAAAGATGGAGCCAGCATTAGTTTAGTGGTCTTAGAACACTCTGGCAAGTATCTGGAGGAATGTGGATTCAAATCCTGCAGGTTGGCAAAACTTTTTTTTCCCACAGAACTGTTTATAAATCTAGACATTTCTTATATATTTATTTCTGGTATTATTATTATTAGTGGTAAATTTCAATTAGTGGTAATCTTTATACTAATGTTTATTTAGTGGTAATCTTTATATGTATGAGCAGTATGATTGAGTAGCCTTGGCTAAAATAACTACTACCTTTTTTTTCTCTGAGGAAACAAAATATTCTTGATAATTTTTAGGATTCAAGCCATGAATAAAGCATTGAAAATCTCTTTAGCATTGTCACTAAATTTATAAAATTTAAATTAACACCAAAAATTAAGGGATGCATGTGATTTAACTAAGAAATGCAGATGTTGGTACCAACCTATGTTGTTATGACAGGTTTTGAAACCCATTTATCTGGACATTTGAAATTTAAGCATCATATGACTTATTAAGTGATCATTTAATTTACCTTTACTTTTTATAAAAAATAAACCATATATCTTTAATATGCAGGTAATTGCAAAGAGCTTTACGACTTCATATATACCCCCTCGGTGTGAGTGCCTGTACGCGGTGAGGGGGACCACCCTGTGAAGGTTACGCTGGCTCGGTTACCTTCGCAGGGTCCTAAACGCTCGCCCGCATGTTTGCCGTGCGCGGAGACCCGTGTCCCGGGAAAGGAGGATCCTGGTAGTTGCTCGGGGGTCCCCGTCTTCTCTCCTCAGCTCATGACTGGCGTGGTCCCCATTGGCCGTCTTGCCATTGGGGAGCCTGTCTGTCGCGGGGCTGGGCAGCGGATTCCGGGGCCTCTGCTATACACTGCTTTGGCCTCTGCTTCCGGTAAATGGGAGCTCCTGGGGTGGCCCCCCCAGGAGCAATCGGCTGGTGGGCAGGTTCTGCTAGGGTCAACCGTGAAGAGCGGTGAGTAACCTTGCCCACGGTCCGGGTACAGGTTTACAAGTTTCCTCACAGATTATTTTCCTTTTGTAGTTATTCTTTCTTTGTGAGGCCAGTTTGGCCATTCACAATTTTTCTTATTTTACGCTTTGTTTGATTTGTGTAGAATGATTTGTTCTGCACATTTCTCTTTTTATTTTCCTTATATTTATTTGTGAGGGCTTGGCTCACTGTCTGTGTGGGTATTGTGCCTGCGTAGCCCTGGCGCCCGACTGGGCGTCCCCTTGTTGGGCTCCGTGGAGGGTGGGACAGCAGGCACTGAACCACACAAAAAAATCATGAGAGAGAGTGATGAAAATAATGCGATCGCCGCCAACAAGAGGGCTCGACATGAGCCCCCATCTTTCTCGTTGTCTCAGTTATCTCTGCCATCGTCTTCTATGTCTGTGTCTTCGTTCCCAAAGTTCCTGATCATCCACTCCACGGGTGATCAGGTACTTGGGGACATGTTCCCTTTTTTCGTTAACAAAGGTTTGAAAGGTCTTGCGGGAGAACCGAAATCCGTTAAGCGCCTACAATCTGGTGACTTACAAGTTGAGACCGCTTGTTCCAAACACTCGGAACTGCTCCTGAAAGTTAAAGCAATTGGTGGGGTGGCTGTCGAAGTCACTCCCCATAAAACTTTGAATTCCTCTCGGGGTGTGATCACCGAGTGGGGCCTCCTCAAAGTCACTGAGGAGGAAATCCTCTCGGAGCTCACACCTCAAGGAGTAACAGCGGTCCACCGGGTTTCGACACGCAGTGATGGGAAATTAACACCCACCCGGGTGTTGATTGTGACATTCAATACGCCACGCCTGGCTTCTTACATCAAGGCAGGTTATTTACATTGTGAGGTTCGGCCGTATATCCCAAATCCTCTGCGCTGTTTTCAGTGTCAGATATACGGTGATGCCCGCACAGCATGCAGGGGCAAGCCCACCTGTGCTCGCTGTGGCAGTAAGGATCATCTCGATCCTGACTGCACAGCAGAAAAGGCATGCTGTGTGAACTGCAGTGGCGAACATCCGGCGTACTCCCGCGACTGTCCGAAGTGGAAAGAGGAAAAGGAGGTACAATGTCTCAAAGTCGTGAATAACATCTCGTATGCTGAGGCGAGAAAGCTTGCTGCACCGCCCGCCCCGCCTGGCAAGGTTTCCTATGCCAGTGCAGTCATTGGAAAGCCCATCGTTCCAATGACTTCGGTTGCGGTGCAGACTGACATCAGTGTACCACCTACTGAGTCTTTCTCGCCAGCTGCAAAGTACCTCCTCACGCAGGCGAGACCGAGGGTGGTGTCGACTTCGACATCAACCCCGGTTTCCATTCCTGCAGCTCAGCCTTCCACCTCCACCGGAAGGCCTCCTCCCTCCCGTCCTCAGACAGCAAGACCTTCCAAACCGAAGGGGCTCCCACCGGGGCCAAAAAAGAAAATAACAGCACCACAAAGGGCGGTCACCGATCCATGCCCCTCAGACGATTCCGAGGACATGGATACCGACCGCCCCCTATTCACTAAACCGTCCTCTGCGGCGGTTAAGTTGAATAGAAACACGTCGTCCGCCCACTCTTCTAAGTCCTGAGATGGCCACACTCCTACAATGGAATTGTCGTGGATTCCAGAGGAATCTTGACGACATCAAGGCCCTCCTTCAGGCACACCAGCCCATCTGTGTGTGCCTGCAGGAGACGTACTTGCAGCCAGTCACAGATCCCACGATCCGGCACTTTTCACTAGTTCGCCGGGACCGGGATGGAGATGGTCCAGCTCGCGGGGGTGTCGCCATTCTCGTGAGCAACCATTCTCCATTCCAGGTCGTACCCCTCACCACCAACTTAGAGGCGGTAGCCATCCGTCTCTTCGTGGGGTTCTCGCTGACTGTCTGCTCTGTATATCTTCCACCTGGGAGCATCGTCTTCCAGGAAGACCTTGATGATCTCGTCTCGCAGCTGCCGTCCCCCTTCCTCATTATGGGGGACCTCAACGGACACAGTCCACTTTGGGGCAGTGCTGACACCAACGGGAGGGGTGGGGTCCTGGAGCAGTGGCTCCTGGATCCTTCTCTCTCCCTGTTGAACACCGGTGTCAGTACTTACTTTCACTCCCAAACCCGCTCTTTCACTGTCATTGATCTCACCATCTGCTCCTCCTCGATCCTTCCACTTTTTACATGGGAGGTCAAGGACAACCCTTATGGAAGCGATCACCTCCCCGTGGTGTGCACCATCTCGCATGGGGGGCCTTGCAGCCCTTCACGCGTCTCGCGGTGGAGGCTCGATTGGGCTGACTGGGGTGGTTTCGAGCTGCTCTCTGAGCTCGATGACCACTCTGTCAGCCAGGAGCCAATCAATGTGGCAGTAGTGGAGATAACGGACTGTATCGTAGATGCAGCTGCATCAACAATTCCTCAAACTTCTACACGCTTTCCGAAACCATGGTGGAATCCAGATTGCACCGCAGCTCATAAGGCTCAGAACAAGGCTTGGGGGGTGTTTCGGAGATATCTGACAACCCCCAACCTCGAAAATTTCAAACGCGCCAGGGCGAAAGCTCGTTTCGTCCGACGCCAGAGCCAGAAGGAATCTTGGATCAAATATATATCTTCTATCACCCGTACGACTACTTCTAAGGTCGTGTGGGATAAAGTCCGGAAGATGAGTGGGAACTACACGTCCCACTCGTTATCGATCCTGGAGCACAATGGACAGGCAATTGCTGATCCCAAAGCAATTGCCGACACTCTGGGGGAGTCATTCTCTTCCATCTCTTCGTCTTCCTCTTACTCTCCCGAGTTTCTGGCCCAGAAGGGCAGGGCGGAGCGCTCTCCGCTGTCTTTCCACTCGAATGGCCTGGAGCCGTACAACAGGCCATTCACAGCGGAGGAGCTTCGCCTTGCTCTGCACTCTTCTCGTGCCTCTGCTGTAGGGCCGGACAATGTCTATTATGCCATGCTCCAACATCTTTCACCATCGAGTAAGGATCGGCTGCTCCATCTCTTCAATCGCATTTTTCTCGAGGAGCAGTTTCCGGACTCCTGGCGGGAGGCCATCGTCTTGGCCTTCCCCAAGCCAGGCTAAGATCCCAAGATTCCTTCCAATTATCGTCCCATCGCATTGACGAGCTGCGTGTGCAAGGTGTTGTAAAGAATGGTAAATGCCAGACTCATCTGGTATTTAGAACATCACAACCTTCTTTCCAACACCCAGTGTGGCTTTCGCAGGCAACGGTCAACTCTTGACCATCTGATACGCCTCGAATCGGCTATCAGAAATTCATTTTTAAGAAGAGAGCACCTGGTGTCAATTTTCTTCGACATCGAAAAAGCATACGACACGGCTTGGAGATTCGGCATTCTTCATGACCTCCACAGCTTCGGCTTGAGAGGTCACATGCCGATCTTCATCTCCAACTTCTTATCGACACGCTCTTTTCGTGTCCGTGTCGGTAACACTCTGTCGCGGCCGTACCCCCAAGAACAGGGGGTGCCACAAGGCTGCATTCTGAGTGTTACGCTTTTCGCTGTCAAGATTAATTCTATAACTAGACAACTTCCTCCATCAGTAGGCAATGCCCTCTATGTTGATGACTTTAGCATCTTTTGCTCTTCGTCCAGCATGAGGGTCATTGAAAGACAACTGCAAATTGCCTTGAACAATCTTTCGGTTTGGGCAACGGCAAACGGGTTTCGGTTCTCCCCACAGAAGACCGCTTGTGTGCACTTTTGCCACAAGCGTAATCTTCATCTGGATCCCGAGCTGCGGCTCGGGGGTAACATCATTCCAGTTGTGGCGGAGACCAAGTTTCTCGGTCTCATATTCAATTGGAAATTGACCTTTTTACCACACATACGTCATCTCAGGTGCAAGTGCACGCGGGCATTGAACATCGTGAAGGTCCTCTCCTCTTTCTCTTGGGGGGCGGGCCGATGTTCTTTGCTCCGCCTGTACTGTGCGCTTGTCCGATCGAAACTGGACTACGGATCCCAGGTGTACAACTCGGCCCGGGATTCGGTGGTGAAGGTGCTGGACCCACTCCATCATCAGGCCCTCCGTGTTTGCACGGGAGCCTTCCGCACTTCACCGGTCCAGAGTCTTTACGTTGAGGCCGATGAACCTTCTTTATCTCTTCGCCGTCAGCAGTTATCCCTACAATATGCTTCTAAATTGCGATCCCTGCCTGGCCATCCCACTTGGGACTGCGTTTTCAGTCCGAAGTGGGAAATGCTTTACAATAATCGGCCGACTGCCATTCGTCCTTTTGGTTTGCGTGTCCGAGGCTACCTCAGAGACATCAACACCAGTCTCGATAGCGTTGCACAGTCGACAGCTGAGCCACTTCCACTATGGCTCGCTGTTTCCCCTTCCTGCGATTTTTCCCTGTGCAGGACGGGGAAGGCCTTTACACCCGACCGTGTGTACCGGCAACTCTTTGCCAGCCATCGTGCTGAGCACCCGGACTTCTTGCCTGTCTTTACAGATGGCTCGAAGTCCGGCACATCGGTGGGATCAGCCATGGTCTGCTGTGATGTAATCATTGCAGACCAGATCCCACTGCAGTGTTCCATCTTCACTGCAGAGTTGCACGCTATCAGCCTCGCCTTGGACCACGTGGCGACTAAGCATCATCATCGGTGTGTGCTTTACACCGACTCGCTTAGCTCGCTACAGGCTTTGATCTCGGTGAGGCATCGGCCTCACCCTGTTCTTACTAAGATCCGCCAGCAGCTGCATCGTCTGGCAGCCACCACCACCATCCATTTCTGTTGGGTGCCCGGTCACGTCGGAATCAGGGGTAATGATCTCGCAGATTCTGCTGCCAGGTCAGCCACGCCCCTGTCCGACTCTCTGTTGCCGGTTCCATATCTGGATTTCCGGCAGCGTTTTACCATCGAGCTCCGGGCACGGTGGCAGAAATCTTGGTCAGAACAGCTTACGAACAAGCTCTTTGAGATCAAACCTATCATCAAACCATGGCAGTCTTGTTACCGCAGGAATCGCAAGGAGGAAGTTGTACTTGCTCGGCTCCGCTTAGGTCATTCGTTTATTACTCATTCGTTTCTCTTACGGGCAGACGACGTACCTAAGTGTGAGTTTTGTGACACCATTTTAACCATCAAACACATTTTAATATCGTGTCCATGTTTTAACTTTGAACGGCGTTTGTTTTTTAATTTTCATGATTTTACGTCTGAGCCCCTTACACTCGGACATTTGTTAGCTGATCATTGTTGTTTTAACGCTGTCTTTCGATTTTTACAATTTACAGGTTATTTTACTCGTCTATAATATTACTCTACTGATTGTTTACACCTGGTTACTTTATTTTTACAAAATATTTCTACATTTGTTTATTGTTATTCACTGCTTGTTATTTTATTATTCTACATTTGTCTCGTTAAATTCCTAGTTTATTTTTAAAAATTGGTTGAGGGTTCCATGACTTTTTTCCATGACTTTTATCTTTTTACATCTTGGACATTCGTTTGGCGCATTATAGCCTTAGTTGCTAATGCGCCATTAAACCCTAAACAACCAACCAACCAACCGACTTCATATATTTATATAATTACTATTTTTTTTACTTCATATTTTATACTACATTTCTATAACTATATAACTCAAAAAAGACATGGTGATTATCTGTAATATTAAAGAGGCTTACTTGAAATGCTGTAATAGTATGTTTTAATTTACTTCAAATTCTTTCCACCAAAATGCCTTTTTATTGAATAAGCCCTTAACTGTAAGTGGTGAATAGAGAAATCCTGATAAAATTCAGTATTTTCCTGTGCTCTATGAAGAATATTGGAAAGTTGGGCAGTGGTAATCTTGTTTATTGATGGATTTTGGCAGTGGTGGGTGATAAACTGCATTGTTGATAAAGCCCTGTGCAATTTCTTAATGGGGTTTGGTGAATGAGGATGCTATTTAACAGGGCACCATAACATACATCATTCAGGGAATCACGTATTTAGACATTCTCACTTGTGGCAGTTTCCTCAAACATTGGACTTCCTCTGCACCCACATTTTCTGTATAGCAGTGCTATAGGAAAACCAGAAATTTTAAACTAGAATCATGACAGCTCTAATTGATGAAAAACTTGTACTTCATTGTTAACCTTTTGTGTGACAGAGTAATCTGTGTGTTTGATGTTCTAAAGTTATTTTGTGGATATAAAAAATATCTACTGCAAGCAGTTTATTGAATAATTTGACTAAATGAAATGCAAAATAAAGTAGTAAAATATTTAAATTTTTTTGTGTGAAATTAAAACTGTACCAAAAGTTTTTTAATGAAATAAACAAATTTCTGTTGTAGAACAAATAAGATCATCATAGTTTTTGTTTCCTTGTTTCTAGATAAAATTTTTATAATAATGATAACTTCTATTTTTTTTTAATCCACAGTAACAAAAACTTAAACTGTAGTGGAAGGGGAGCTATAATTGTACTGGCATTTAATATTTTGAATGGTGATTATATTTTTGATTGCCAATAATAAAGAAAACTTATTCTACAGAATAGCAATAGCATAAACACTTTGTACCTTTGTATATTAGCAATAGCATAAACACTTTGTACCTTTGTATATTAGCAATAGCATAAACACTTTGTACCTACTCATTGAACTTCAGAGAATTACGGCTTCTTGACATAAAACAAACTATATTGCATAAATGCAGTTATATTTTCCCAAAAAAGGTATATTTGTAAGTAAATAAATATTAGTATAAAGATTATTATTAAAATACACAACTAGTAATAATAAAATTAATATGTAAAAAAGTCTTGATTTTTGGACTATTTGTGCTGTTTTCATAATTAACTGTACAACCTTTTGTTATAGAAGGTGTTGACTGACTTCCCTAGCTCCCTTTGCAGGTAACAAGGGAATTTGTTCTCTGTCCAACACCAATAAAACTGCATTTTACAACTGTCACAACATGGCCCAGCTCTAGTAGGGTGCCAGGTTCGTAATCTGCAGTTTCCAGGTTCAAGTCCCAGCTGGGTCAATGTTGAGATTTATCTCTGCAAAATTCCCCGCCCTGCTCAGAGTCAGTAGGGAACATCAATGGGCTTGGAAAGGCCCCATCCTTTGGATGGGACGTTAGGCTGTGACCCTGTGTGCGGGAGAGCCATACCCTGTGCACGTTAAAGAACACGCTGGATGGCCTTGACAGGAGGCTACCATCTCTCCCGACAGTTGTTCCAGTGGGTCCCCTTCCCCCAACCTTCTCTGAGCCTTCGGGGTCCATGTGACCTGGCCACTTAGCCCATGGTGTGCAAAAAAGTGCCACTCAGAGGTAAAACAACCCAACCCTCTTAAGGCATGAAGGTTAAATCTGGACAATGCATAAACCACACAAACAGATACATATGCTGTACATTGTTGACTAAAATAATTGAAAGTAGGGGTCTGGCCACCAGACCCTGACACTTAAATTGATGTTTTCTAGAAACACCAGCCTAGAAAATGTTCATTGAGCAGGTTACACACTATCTTGCCCCAATGTGGAGATGCTCTGTCTTGCAGGAATATCAGTGCAGACCGACAATCTGCAAGCTATGGTATGAGAAACAGTTCTAGCATTTGACTATAACTGCTCACTCTGACCATTGGCTGCATGAAAAAGAATGGTCCAATTACTCAGTCATGTAGGAGACAACACCAAACATTAAATTTAGGGCCATTACATGAAATCTCCCTTATAACAAGGAGGTTCTCAGACCCCCAATATGGGCATCATAGCTATTCATTTTTCCACAAACATGGAACAAGATTCATCTAAAAATTTTATCTTCAAGAAATCAGTTTAGCTTCTGAAACCATCCAGCATGTCAACAACAGATGTCAGCCATTGAGGCTTGTCATCATGCTGTTATTGTATGCAAAAAAGTGAAGTTGTATGGGTAAAGCTATAGACATTAGTGGAGAAGATGAATTGTCTTGCATGGTAGTTGTAACTCCACAGATGCTTTTCTGAATGATTTCGTTAGTGACCGTTGTAATATCTCCCACACACATTTGTTGGTTTCTTCACTCATTCTAGTGGGGGGGGGGGGGGGGGGGGGGGGGTAATAAGACAGATTTGTCACAAGCTGCCTGATTTTCAGCATCAAAATGCTATTCCTTGGACCTTGTTGAGGAGCACAATTAGGAGATGACTGCCAGAATTGGGGGCTGTGTTTGTGCCATCTATTGGCTCGCTACTTCTGATGCCATCCCATTGTAGTTCACAGTAATGCAGGGAGATACTGCATGGGGACAAGACTGGTATGTTGTCTTTAGTGACAAATCACATTTCCATTTGAAATCCAATTTTGACGGGGCGAGGGTGGCTCAGTTGGTAGCGTGCCAGGCTCGTAATCTGTAGTTCCCAGGTTCGAGTCCCAGCTGGGTCAGCATTGAGAGTTATCTCCGCAAAATTCCCCGCCCTGCCCACGGTCAGAAGGGGACACCGATGGGCTTGGGAAGGCCGCCGTCTGTCGGATGGGACATTAAGCCGTGCCCCGTGTGCGGGAGAGCCATATCCTGTGCACGTTAAAGAACACACTGGATGGCCTTGACGGGAGGCTACCATCTGTCTCCCAACAGCTGTTCCAGTAGGTCCCCTCCCCCAACCTTCTCTGAGCCTTCGGGGTCCATGTGACCTGGCCATTTAGCCCATGGCGTGCAAAAAAGTGCCGCTCAGAGGTAAAACAACCCAATCCAATTTTGACCATATGTGCATCTGGGGACATGTCAGGGACAGATGTAATCCAGCTTGCATCAGGGATCATCATACCAGACTATCATCCAGAATCACAATATGGGGAGCCATCAATTACAATAACTGTTCATGTCTGGATGTTATTGATGGCACATGACAGCAAGACATGTTGAAACTATTCTGGGACCAGTTTTGTTCTCTGTATGCTCCATTCCAAATGTTATTTTTCAGCAGGACAGTGCCCCCCTCCCAGTGTTTGGCTCTCATATTCCGATAGTGCCTGTATGTTTCTCTGTATCTTTTGCTCATCAGACATGTTTGTGATATGAAGGAGCATTCACTGATTACTCTCTTGCAGCCCCCTACTCCTGTTGCCCAGCTTCATACCACAGGTGCATGAAGCATGGCTAAATATTCACTAGGATAACATTAGCAATTTTTTTAAATTGCTGTTCCAATGTATGGACACTTGTATTGCTCTTCATGGAGGCCATATGTTATATTGATATTTTCAAACTCGAAGTGAGAATGCCTTGCAGGGTGGGGCAATTTAATAATGAGCAGTGAGCATAAATATAAAATTATATAAAAGTTTTCTAATAAATGGTAATAAGTAACTATATATCTATATATTACACTTTAATCAGTTTATTAACAACATTAATTACATTTTGGTATATCATCACGAAAATAAATTTTATTCTCTGTGATAGCGACCCATTCGAATATTTTGCACCAGCGCCCATGATGACTGCCTTTCACTGTTTTCATTTTTATTCATAATAAAATGTTAAATGCAGTCCAGTTTTTTAAAGTCCAACTCATTGATTTATTTACATTTTACTCGTCATTTAAAATGAAGCTGATAACAAATTTGAAATTGGATTAGAGGTTACCTGCAGTTACCTTTGTACTTCACTTTTGCATACAAGAAAGTTGATCTACATTGTATACAATGTGTCAGTGTTTCATCCTCATCCTCCTCAAGCAGCCATGGGCTATGGAGGTCCAACCAGATTGTGCAATTTAGTTCTCCAAGCATATCTGTCCTGAGCTACATCTGCTGCATCTGGCCACTGCACACCAATTCTAACAAGGTCCTGTTTGACCTGCCCACTACATCCCTCTTTCTGAGGCCTTTAGGCATGATGTTCATAACCCTATTCATTAATCTATAATTATGCATATGGGCAACATGGCCAAACCATGAGAATCTCTCTCTCTGCACAATATGCTGCTCAAAGGAGGTTGCTGACTCCTTTGCCTAACCTCATCATTACTTATAAAGTTGATAAATTGTAATTACACGGCAATAAGATTAAAAGAATTTAATGCACGATTATGTGTTCAATAGGATGTGAGCTCAAAAGCAGCAATCACACTACACTAAGACTATACAATATAGTCCAGGAAGGAGTTGTTTTACATGTCATGACCAAACTTAAGGTATTTTTTAACCATATTAAAAGTTCCCAAGTAATGTCGTAACATATTACCTTTTATGGAGGAGTCCTGCTGGCTTCAGCTGGTTGTGCATGTTGATTAATCTTCTGTGATTTCTTCTTCAAGATGTCATTCAGAAGCGTTGGCATTTCACAGTTGGATTATCCACAGATGTATTTATGCTGCACACCAGATGCCAGTCCGGGAACACTATGCTGGATTCACAATTTCCATGTTGCACATAGTATCCCGTAACAACTCATTGATGTGAAGAGGAATGTGCTCACAAAGCGATTCCATGCTTAATGTTCAATGTAGATCACTTTCTACTCATTTAAATTTGCTTCAACAAACTCCTTTAAACTAGCATACTCAGTGCAAGTTCTTTAAAACAAAAACCAAAAGCTTTAAACATTTAAAATGTTAAAACACGGACCCGCCTTTCCATCAAGCTATTTAAGTAGTGATGAGTTTCACCCCGAACTCGTGCAGACTTCATCAAGCAAAGTGATCTTAAAGTTGAGAGTATATATGAGTATCCTTCTATCGGTGATTTAACTAATTTGAATGTTGCTCGCGCAACAGTAGGTTTCACGCCACAGGTAGGAGTGGAATCTCTGTGTTGCACAAGCGATCTTTATGAAAGTTAATTAGAATATTCTCTGCATAGTGTAATTGAAATTTATTTGGTGGTGCCATTAAAGGTTTACATGTTAAGATTAGTAATATGTATTTGATTTTGTTTAATTGTTTGAGCCAAAGCAGTGTTATCAGTTTTATTTTTGATATCTAATTGGTGTTCCATCGTACGTTGTTCGTATGAATGAAGTGTTTTTCCAATATAAAAGTTTTCCCCCCCCCAATTTCTTATTCTCATCTGGTATTTCAATTTCATATACTCCCCCCCCCCCCTGTTGGTTTACATTTGTCTGTATCATTAATTTTTAGATTTTTAATTGTATTATAGATCTTATGTGGCATATTTAAATTATATTTTATTAATGTATTTTTAATTGTTTTTGACACTCTCGGTAAAAATGGAAAACTATGTGTGTATCGAGTTTTTTCGACTATTTGTGTGGGCAGGTTGCGATGTATGCTGTGTGATAAATTTAGTAGTTTTTTTTTAATTTTATAAGCAAATTTATCGGGGTATCCAGCTAGTCTTGTTATGTCATATATAGTATTTAATTCTTTACTTAATAATGGTTTTATTGGATGAATATCTATAAGCATGTAGAAAGTATGTTTTAATAGCTGATTTTTTTATATTCATTTGGATGGGCTGAGTTATACGGAATTAGGTTAGATATAAATGTAGGCTTTCGGTATATAGCTGTACTACATTTTAATTGATTACACTGTATTAAAATATCCAGAAATGGTAATTCTCCATTCTGTTCTGCTTCATGGGTGAATTTAATAGTAGGCATGATACCATTAAATATTTCAATTAATTTATTAAGTTCCTCTATAGGATGATCCTAAAAAAGTAATGTATCATCAACGTATCGGAGGTAAAGTAATGGTTTATATTGGGCTTTTTTCAGAGCAGTTTCTTCTACATAATCTAAGTTGCTACTTAGATAGCTTGATGGAAAGGTGGGTCCATGTGTTAACGTGTTAAATGTTTAAAGTTTTTGTTTTAAAGAACTTGTACTGAGTATGCTAATTTAAAGGAGTTTGTTGAAACAAATTTAAATGAGTAGAAAGTGATCTACATTGGACATTAAGCATGGAATCACTTTGTAAGCATATCCCTCTTCACATCAATGAGTTGTTACGGGATACTATGTGCAACATTACCATTAACAACATGGAAATTGTGAATCCAGCATAGTGTTCCCGGACTGGCATCTGGTGTGCAGCATAAATACATCTGTGGATAATCCAACTGTGAAATGCCAACGCTTCTGAATGACGTCTTGAAGAAGAAATCACAGAAGAAAATTAATCAACCCGCACAACCAGCTGAAGCCAGCAGGACTCCTCCATAAATAGTAATATGTTACAACATTACTTGGGAACTTTTAATATGGTTAAAAATTACCTTAACTTTGGTCATGACATGTAAAACAACTCCTTCCTGGACTATATTGTATAGTCTTAGTGTAGTGTGATTGCTGCTTTTGAGCTCACATCCTCCTATTGAACAGTATAATCGTGCATTAAATTCTTTTTACAAAGTTGAACCACCTAATGTCCCAGATACTACATAGGCAGTTAGAATCTAAAGCATCAAGTTTCTTGTTATCTTGTTTACAAAGGGTCTAAGTTTCATTAATATAACTAATTCTAGAAAGAACAAAACTATTATACAGTTTAATTTCAAAGGGTCCAAGCTTCACTATTTTTACAATTGTTACCATAATCAGAGGTATATTGATTAAATCTATTCTATTTTTCTAAACCTCATATCATCTTTTACTAACAAAGGTGACTAGGGACAAGAAATATATTACCAGTTCATCAAAGGTTACTAGGGACAAGAAAATATATTACCAGTTCTGAACCTTGATGATGGCTGGTACAGATGACAGTTGCTTTCAGATGTTACTCTTCATAAGTTACTGTTGTTATGTTTTACTTTTTTGAAGTTGACACTCTTTACAATGTCATGCAGCTGCATTTACTAGTCCGCTTGTCCTGTGTACTTAACTTTAAACGTTCTTCAGCTGATCTTCGGTTGATTGTATAGATGTTATACTGAAGTACCTTGCCTTTTAAATCTTGCACACTTATATTTCAGGATCCAGTCCAGAATGGTTGTCATTATACGATTTTGATGACTCCGATTCATATTTAAGAGCATTTAAAGCTTTTAATGCACTATTAACTAATGTTAACATTAAAAATTTTAACCATAAAAGTACTTAAAAAGTTTAAAACTTTAGAAATCTTCCCAACATGTTTACTATGTGTTTCACTCCCCCCCCCCCCCAACACACACATATTCTTGGGGCTTCCTCAAGTATGAATGCAGTGAGATGGTAACTGCTGATATTTATGAGTCTCTCTACTCCATACATGGTCTGTGCAACTCATGTAGCAGGTTGCTCATGCAGTAGTTCATTCCATCCTGCAGGCAGGGTATGAACTTCGAGTATTGCAGAGTGTGTCTTTATGCGAATTGATCATTATGGATTTAGCATACTGCATTTGGAACTTAGTTGGAGGTACTGTTATTGGTTTATATTGGATTTGATTTACTTTAATCTTTTTATCAAGTATTATATGTGAGGGTGCTGTATGAGGTTTTTTATGCTTAATATCACTCCCATGTTCAGTGTATGGCTGAACATGAGGGCGATATTAAGCATGGTATGGTTGGTATTATGGTAACAGTTGTAAAAAAACTATTTCAGGAACAATTTTTTAAATGTAATGCAGCTAAATATATTGAAAGAGTAAATTTGATACTTAAATATAGCTGTGGTTATAACTTATTTATAGTCTAATTTTAGTCTTTAATTGTATACGCCTATTTCTCCACACTCTCCATAGATTCTTAAAAGTCCCGGCAGCAATCCCTATTTGTCTGTAAACCTTATTCTGCACATCACCATTATCTGTTATATAGCTCCCAAGATAATTAAACTCGCACCTGTTCAAGAGTGGAAATATTCAGATTAACTAAACCACAGCCTGCCTGACCAATTTTCATCACTTTAGTTTTCTCTCTGTTTATCACCAAACCTACTCTACTACCAATCTCATCAACAGCTCTAATGAAAGAGTTCATCTCATCAACATCATCTGCTAAAAAGGGCTAAATCATCAGCATAATCTAAAATTTTCAGTTCTGCAGACCATTTAAGGCCAAAATCTTTCCCTTGCAGCGAATTTTGCATAATATAAATTTAAAATGGATTTCATGTAAAAATGTTTATTTTATTGGGGACATTAATATTAATCTGTTAAAATATGCAAATGAGGTTAATGAATATTTAAATGTCATGAATGAATTTTTTTTCAAACAATGTGTTAACTTCCCTATAAGGTAATGCAATGATGCTGTTAGCTGTCTAGATCATGTCTTTGCCAGAGTAAATCCTACTCACACTGCTGAAATATCAATCATTCTTTCACATTTTACTGACCACTACCTTATTGTTGTGGATCTACAGATTTCCAACAAAAATACAGTCACTGTTCATAAATCACAGTGGGACACTAATTCAAGAAAAAATTTAATTATTTATTGTTTGGGAAATATGTAAAGAATTTATCATTTGACAAATTTGATTACAATGAAACGAAGTCTGACAAACTGAACGTAATTCTTTTGAGTCCACTTTAAGATCCAAGAACAGAAAAGCAAAACAAAAACGGATTATCAATGAACTCATTTCATCAATAAACAAAAAAAAATTACTTGAAAAATGTAAAAGGTATCCTGTATTATATCAATAGAAAGGAAATACAAAAAATAAGATGCTGAAACTGAAAATCAATGAAGCAAAAGAGGATTATCATTAAAAAAAATTTACAACTGTGGCAAAAATAGTAAAAAGCAATGGAATTATATAAATAGTCTGTTAGGAAAACACAAGAAAACCCCCATAATACCAAAAAGTGAGAACATAATGGAATTAGTTAAAGATATCAATGAAATTTTAATTGCAATAACCTCTGGTACATTTAATACTAATGAAATAATTTGTGCATACTTTCAAAAGGATTTAATTTGCCTCCAAAATTCTGTGTAGCTCAAATGGAACTGAAGTAGGTAGAATTATTCACACTCTGGAATATAATAATAAAGCCCCAGGTTTTGATAGAATCACAGATAATATGCTAAAGATCATTGTTAAGTACCATCTTCCAAGTCTCACAAGGATGATTAATATTTCTATTGAACATAGAATATTTTATGATAAGTTAAAATTTGCCACTGTTTTTTTTATTTATAAAGCAGGTGACAAGAATTTGATTGGTAACTATAGATCTATTTCTATTTTTCCCACTCTTTATAAAGTTATTGAAAAAATTATGAAGCATAGACTTTTAAGTTTCTTAAATTTGTTAATAAACAATTTGGAATCTAAGAACATAAAAGCACTGAACAGTGTGTATATTACAATTAACACAAAAAATTTACAAAAGTATTGATGCCAGTAAAAAAACTGCAGCAATATTTTTGGATATAAGAAAAGCATTTGACATTGTTAATATTACTTTATTACTAAATAAATTACCTCATTATGGAATCAGAGATCTTGCACTGAACTGGTTTAGAACATATCTTTGTGAGAGAGAATAAGCAGTTAAGATTAATGGACATCAAAGTAATTTCTTTGGAGGTAAAACAAGGGGTCCCTCAGTGCTGAGTTTTGGGTCCAATTTTATTTTTAATACTTATTAATGATCTTTGTGAGATAATTTAAATAGCTCACTTCTGTGTTATGTTGATGACACTACAATTGTGTATTCCAGTGATAAATATGTGTTCTAAAAGCCTCAGTAGAGTGATCACAAATCATCTGCTTAAAATACACATATGGTTGAATTTTAACAATTTAGCTTTAAACACACCAAAAAGCAAATTCATGTTTTTTGAGCTAAGAAATGTGAGGAGTGGTCAACTTCACAGGGTCCTAGTGCTGACCATTTATACCTACTAGACTGGACTTGTTTATGGATTTGAGCTTCATTATGGATCCTGGACTTGCTTCACTGGTGGGCCTCTGTTGAGGGAGAATCTGCTGCTGTATTTTCTGCTTGCTTCTGGGTTGCCAGCCCTAAGTGAACAGAGGCATGGGATACCTTATATCAGCTGGTGGATAATCCTGATCAGAGGCCATTACAGGTACCTGAACCTCACTTAGCTAGTTGGGCATCGTCAAGCCTAAACTGGAGTAATGTGTCTCAGGCAGGCCATATGGCTCTTGAAAAAGTCCACTTGAAAAGGTGGTGCCTGAAGTTCCTACCAGCATCGGTGACTTCAGCCTTTAGCGGAGGAGGAACAGGTCTTTGCCCCATGACTGCGATCAGGGGGCTGTTTGATATTGTTGGCCCTACCAATCTCAATGAACCTAATTTCTTTAAAAATCCTACTAATCATTTTCTCTCTGCAGGAACATGGAACGTGAGGACATTACATAGAGATTATTCTCTTGATGTCCTCATGCAGGAATTCCAGTGCTATAACCTAGATATTCTAGGCTTGCAAGAGACCAGATGGACAGGTAAAGGTGAGATACTTAAAAATAACTTTAAATTTCTCTTTACAGGGAGGGAGGATGGAAAGCATCACCAAGGCGTGGGTCTGCTGCTCAGCAGACATGCTAGTGATACTCTTCTAGTATATGAGTGCATTAATGAAAGGTTTGTTACAGCAAAATTTCAGACAAGCATTAAAGACTTGGATGTTATCTGCTGTTATACCCCCACTGAGGATTCTGATGAGGATGAGAAGGATAGGTTTTACAGACAACTTCAGGATATTTTGAATTCTGTCAAGAAAGGAGATATTACCCTTGTTCTTGGTGACTTCAATGCCAAAGTTGGTACCGACTCTGACCTTTGGGGAGGAGTAATAGGCCCTTTTGGTATTGGTAGCTGCAATGGCAATGGGCAACGTCTCCTACAGGTAAGTAAACTCAATGGTTTCAGAATAACTAACACATATTACAAACACCGCGACATACATAAATACACTTGGGTTTCACCCGATGGGCTGCATAAGAATATGATTGATTATATATTAATTAACAGCAAATGGGCTAGTTCTGTTAGGAATACCAGGTCATATAGGGGAGCTGAAATTGGATCTGACCATTACCTTGTTAAAAGTGTCTTGCAACTTTAACTAAAAAGTGTTGTCGTAAATTTCAAAAATTTACCTTTAATACTGAAGCTCTGAAAGACCCAGTTATAGCTAAAGCTGACCATGATAGGTTACTTGTCATCATGACAGTCATGGTTTGCTTACTACTGAAGTTGAGGACGAATGAGGCCATTTTAAACAGGCTTTTTTGGAAACTAACAGTACTCTTTTAGGAAAAAAGGAGCAGAAGAGACAGAATTATCTGAGTGATAAGGCACTTGAGCTTATTTCAGAAAGAAGGAACTGCAGGAATGTCCTTAATCAGCACCCTACTAGTCCTAATAGAAAGGAGTACAGAGAGCTTAATAAACGTGTAAAGGATTAGTTAGCTACTGATAAGAATCTTTGGCTTGATGGCTTGGCTGACAAAGCTGAGGAAGCAGTTAGGCAGCACAACAGCAGAGAGCTGTACCAGATAGTTAATGTTTTATGTGGTAGAAAAGGGACAGGCATACAAGGATTGAAGGATAAACAAGGAGAGGTTATAGAAGGTGAGGATTCTGTCATGGCTAGGTGGACCGAGCATTTCAGTGATGTTCTAAACAATGTGGTTAGTTCTACTCCCATTGTTTGTAATGATGATAGATGCATTACTGTGTTTAATGTTGGGCCTATAATGCAATCTGAAGTTATTTTGGCTATTTCTAAACTTAAACTCATAACTCCCCAGTGATATATAAAATTAGTACAGAAATGCTTAGAGCTGGGAATGTTTCAGGAACCACTTGGATGACTGAAAATTTGAATATCTTTAATGATAAAGGCATGGTTCCTAAGGATTTTACCAGAGCTATTATTATCCCTATTTTCAAAAAAGGTGATCACAGTTCTTGTGATAACTATAGGGGTATCAGCCTATTCTTTGTTCCAGGTAAAGTTCTTTCCATGATTGTGCTTAATAGAATTAAGAATCTGGTTGACAGTCAATTGCGTGATGAGCAATGTGGATTCAGAAGTGGTAGGGGATGTGTAGATCAGATATTTTCACTTAGGCAGATTGTTGAGAAATGTTTAGAGTTTCAGAAACCTTTGGTGGCTAGCTTTGTTGATTTCAAAAAGGCTTTCGACTCTGTTGATCGTCATAATTTGTGGTTGATTGTGAGATCATATGGTATACCAGACAAGTTAGTTAACATAATGAAAGCTCTCTATAATAACATTGAGTCATGTGTGAGAGTTGGTAAGGCATGTAGCAATTGGTTTAGCATTACTTCTGGTGTTCAACAAGGTGCATTTTGTCTCCTTTTCTCTTTAGCTTGGTTATAGATTATGTTATGCGAAATTCACTTCAAGGGAAAGATTTTGGCCTTAAATGGACTGGAGATAAGAAAATTTCTGATTTAGATTATGCCGATGATTTAGACCTTTTGGCAGATGATGTTGATGAGATGAACTCTTTCATTCGAGCTGTTGATGAGACTGGTAGTAGAGTAGGTTTGGTTATTAACAGAGAGAAAACTAAAGTGATGAAAATTGGTCAGGCAGGCTGTGATTCAGTTAATCTGAATGGTTGCAGTCTTGAGCAGGTGTCACAATTTAATTATCTTGGGAGCTATGTAACAGATAATGGTGATGTGTGGCATGAGATTAACAGACGAATAGGGATTGCTGCCGGGACTTTTAAGAATCTGTGGAGAGTGTGGTGAAATAGCTGTATACACCTAAAGACTAAAATTAGACTGTATAATAGTTTGGTTCTTTGTAGGGTTAGTTATGGTAGTGAAACTTGGACACTTTGTAAACAAGATAATAGGAAACTAGATGTTTTTGATTCTAGATGCTTATGCAGTATCTTGGGCATTAGGTGGTTCAACTTTGTAACTAATGATGAGGTTAGGCAAAGGAGTTTGCAACCTCCTTTAAGCAGCATATTGTGCAGAGAGAGACTCCATTGGTTTGGTCATGTTGCCCGTATGAATAATTATAGATTGGTGAATAGGATTATGAACAGCGTGCCTAAAGGCCTCAGAAAAAAGGGGAGACCTAGGAGCGGTGGGCAGACAATGTCAAACAGGACCTTGTTAGAATTGGTGTGCAGTGGCTGGATGCAGCAGATGTAGCTCAGGACAGATATGCTTGGAGAATTAAACTGCATGGTCTGGTTGGACCTCCGTAGCCCACGGCTGCTTGAGGATGATGATGATGATGATCACAGTTCAAATTGTGCTATGATTAAATGTTCATGTTCTGAAATTGCACAAGTGAATACATTTAATTTCCTTGGTGTTGATATTAATTCCAGCATGAAATAGAAGAATTATGCAGAAAAAGTAACATTGAGACTAAGATTAGATTTATACAAGTTACATTAAAAAGGTAGTCCATAAAGGATGTTTTAAAGATTTATACTATGCTGGGTATATTCTAGTTTACAATACTGAATCTCTAGTTGGGGTGGAGATTATTTAAATAATATACATAACTTATTTAAAATACACAAAAAATTTAAACTGATTGATTTAAACTAATTTCAATCAAGGTTTTACTTTTATCATTTCCACAATTTAAGGCAAATTTATATATTTAAAATTATATTTGTCTTGCATCAAGAACAACAATGGTTACCTCAGGAAATCACTCATGGGGAAACAAGACAAAAGGGTTTACTATTTGATGTGCCTCTAGGCAAAAAAAACAAACATATTGCAAAGACATTTTCTATACTTTACACCTAAATTGCTTAATATGTTAAGTTTTGAAATGAGAACTGAAAAAAATCATGCAACTTTCAAAAACACATTGAATTATATTGCTCTAAATATGTCAGATTTTGAAAACATTCTCAGATAATATATATAAAAAGATTATGCTGTAGATTCAGAAAATTTCCAATATTTTCATACATACGTTAATAATAGAATCTGAATAATAGAATCTGAATGGGCTGACATGCTCCTTGATTCTAAATGTGAAATATTTTATATTTGTTTATTTTGAGTTTTTCTTTTCCTTTTCACATATTTTTTAAATGTGTTATATTGCAATAATCACTTCTAATATTTTTATTGGTGTGAAACGAAATCATCATTATCAAGAAACTTTCGAAAGAAACTACCACTACAAATAAAAAAAGTAACTCTTATAATCAGTAGCCAAACTAAAGAGCAAACGAGACAAAATGCACCCTTTTTTGAAAACCAGAAGCAGTGCTAAACCAATTGCTACAAGCCTTACCAACTCTTACACATGACTCGGTATTATTTTAGAGGGCTTTCATTTTGTTAACTAACTTTCTGGTATGCCATATGATCTTATAATCAACCACAAATTATGCCGATCAACAGAGTCAAAACAACTTTAAATTAAATAATATTCTAAAGTCTAGTAAATGAAAAAATAAATTACAGGTTCTATTATTTGATTTAAGCCTGTTGCCGTGACCTGGGCTACCGCCATTGCCTTCACACAGCTCTGTTCTTAAGATATCAGTAAAGAAATATTTTTCTTCAAAGATTAAAAAACGGAGGTAATCATTGTTACACCAACAGTTCACTCATTTCGGAATATTTTTGGTTATTAACTTTTGTAGAACAATTCACAAAAAAAGCATAATTTACTGTTTTCAAGTTATTGAAACTGAAATTGGAACATTAAGTAACTTGTCCCAATTTTTACCAATCAAAATCTGGTTACCCTGTGCTACCTAGTTACCCTGGTTACAACTGTGAAATATTCATCATAGCTATTGCACTGTTCTACAACTGCTTTAGTTAAATTTTCCCTGAGGTTATTCTTGTGGGAAAAAATGTTCCAGTTTTTCCATTTACTAAACTGTTCTGGATTTTACTAATTGAAATCTGGTCAACCTCACTACGTATCATCAAATTATTCAACATTTGTATTCCTAACTTTGTTCCTTCGAAAGCTTGGCTTTATTGACTGTTCTTCTGTACAAAAGGATACTCCCAGCATTATAACTGCGAGTAGCAGCTGAATGGTACTGTGAGTTGCAAAGTCGTGTTTGAGTGCAAGCAGCAAAGCACATCTGTAGCCAGGTTGGCACCCTCTACGTTTTGTGCACAGGTGCAAAGTGTCGGTGCAGTCCCCTGATGTGCATCATTAAACATAACATTAGTAAAATTACAATGTTTTTTTACTCATTATCAAGAAAATGACCATACTCCAATTTTGTACAATGTTTCTATGGAGCATAATGTACAACATATGTCAGTTTTAATTTTTTATATATGGAGGGGGCTACATAACCTTTTTTCACATTTTAAAATTTTCAGTTTTTTCAATTTTTTTTTCACTTTAGTTTTTTCTGCTTATCACTAAACCTACTCTATTACCAGTCTCATCAACCGCCCTAATGAAAGAATTCATCTCATCAACATCATTAGCCAACAGGCCAAATCATCCACATAATCTAAATCAGAAATTTTGAAATCACATTTTAAAATTTTCAGTTTTTTCAATTTTTTTTTCACTTTAGTTTTTTCTGCTTATCACTAAACCTACTCTATTACCAGTCTCATCAACCGCCCTAATGAAAGAATTCATCTCATCAACATCATTAGCCAACAGGCCAAATCATCCACATAATCTAAATCAGAAATTTTGAAATCTCTAGACCATTTAAGATTTTGATCTTAAATGGTTTGCAAGGAATATCACATAACATAATCAATAGGCTAACAATATCACTAACAGGCCTTACCAATTCTCACACATGACTCTGTGTTATTGTAGAGAGCTTTCATTATGCTAACTAACTTCTCAGGTATTCCATATGATCTCACAACCACAAATTATGATGGTCAACAGAGTTAAAAGCCTTTTTGAGATCAACAAAGTTACTAACCAAAGGTTTCTGAAACTCTAAACATTTCTAGAGATTCTGCCTGAGTGAAAAAATTTGATATACACATTCCATACCACTTTTGAATCCTCACAGCTCATCATGCAATTGTCCATCAACCAGATTCTAAATTCTGTCAAGTACAATCCAAAGAAATTTAGCTGAAAAAGAAAGTAGGCTGATACCCCTATAGTTATCACAAGAGCTGTGATCAACTTTTTTAAAAATAGGTATAATATTAACTCTGATAGAATCCTTAGGAACAATGCCTTTATCATAAAAGATATTCAAAATTTCAATCATCCATCTGGTAATCAAAACATTCCAGCTCATTTCAGTGGTAATTTCATCTATCCATGGGGACTTAATTAGTTTAAGTTTAGAAATAGTCAAAATAACTTCAGATTGTAATTTAGGGTCAACATTAAATTCAGTAATGCATCTATTATCATTACAAACAATGAAAGTAGACTTAGTTCTACTCTCTAGCCCTTGTAGACATGGCATTCACATGACCTCACCTTCAATTGCTTCCTCCAATCCCTGTATACCCCCTGTAATTAATTCTCCAATCCCTGTATACCTGTCCATTTTCTACCACACAAACATTAACTATCTGGTACAGCTCTCTGCTGTTGTGCTGTCTACCAGTTTGTTCGGGTTTGTCAGCCAAGCCATCAAGCCAAAGATTCTTATCAGCTGCTGACTGATGGTTTACACATTTATTACGCTCTTTGTAATGCTTTCTATTAGAACTAGTAGGGTATTGATTAAGGATATTCCTGCAATTCTTCCTTTCTGAAATAAGCTCAAGTGCCTTATCATTCAAATAATTGTGCCTCCTCTGCCCCTTTTTTCCTAAAAGAGTACTGTTAGTTTCAAGAAAAGCCTGTTCAAAATGGTCCCATTCTTCGTCCACTTCAGTAGTAACCAAATATTTTATATTATGAAGCATACCATGATAGGTTACTTAGTCATAATGACTAAGTAACCTATCATGGTATGCTTTAGCTATAACTGAGTCTTTCAGAGCTTCAGAATTAAAGGTAAATTTTTTAAACTCAGCACAACACTTTTTAAGTGTAAGTTGCAAGACACTTTCAACAATTTAATGGTCCAATTTCAGCTTCCCTATATGACCTGGTATTCCTAACAGTAGTAGCCCATTGTTTTAATTAATATCTATCATATTCAACCTATGTGTATTTATGTATGTCACAGTGTTTGTAATAAGTGTTGGGGAGCCCCTGATTGGACGCTAATTTCACTACAATCTTACAACACCTTGAATCTCAAACCATTAAGTTTTCTTACCTGTAGGAGACATTGCCCATTGCCATTGCAGCTACCAATACCAAAGGGTCCTTTCACCCCTCCCCGAAGGTCAGAGTCAGTACCATCTTTGGCATTGAAGTCACCTAGAACAAGAGTAATATCTCCTTTGTTGACAGAATTCAAAATATCCAAAAGTTGTCCGTAAAACCTATCCTTTTCATCCTCATCGGTATCCTTAGTGGGGACAAAAGAGCAGATATCATTAAAATCTTTAATGCTTGTTTGAAATTTTGCTGTAAGAAACCTTTCATTAATGCACTCATATCCTAGAAGAGCATCACTAGTGTGTCTTCTGAGAAGCAGACCGTCGCTTTGGTGATGTTTATTGTCTTCCCTCCCTGTAAAGAGAAATTTAAGATTATTTTTAAGAATCTGACCTTTATCTGTCCATCTGGTCTCTTCCAAGCAAAAAATATCTAAATTATTTTGGTGGAATTCTTGTGTGAGGACATCAAGAGAATAAGCTCTGTGCAGAGTCCTCACATTCCAACTACCTATGGAGAGAAAATTATATTTAGATGCTAAGCCTGACCAGTTCTATGCATGATCACAGGAGGACTGGTGCATAGCTCTCCTTCCAGTGACTACATAGTTACTGTTTACAGACCATCAGTGATTAAAGTTTTTTTAACCATTTACATTTCTCCTGCAAACAACAATGATGAAAATGTAATCAGTAGTAAGATGAAACACAAAATGCTTGTGTCTAAGATTAAATTATTTGACTATCCCCTGCAATTTGGAAAGAGTTTCGAATTGAAAAATTCAAACTTTGGTTTATATTTAGAAAGTATATAGCCTCCATAAGATCATTTTTCATCATTTATTATAATTATTTCATTTTTTTAAAAATGTAAAATTTTGACCTTATATACTGGCAGAAATTAAAAAAAGAACACCCAGAAGGAATTCCTTTAGGAACGTCATAATATTTTAATAGTTAATGACAGCAGAAACCGTGATTCAAGATTGAAAGTCATTGGGTGAAATAATGACGTCACTGAGGATGAAAACATGCAAATGTACACAGCACGTATTTAAGGACTAGAGCATGAAGAAAGAAATTATTCATCTTGTTTTGTGTTGTCCAGTGCTCTTTGAAGAAGCTACCATGCCTGGACGATGCAGCTGCACAACATTTGTTCAGTTAGCAGAGTTTGAGTGCGGTCGTATATTGTGTCTTGGAAGCAGGGTGGTCTTTTCATGAAATTGCACACCACATTGTATGAGAGGTATCAGTGCATCAGATGGTCATCAGCATCGATGGTCAGAAGAGCATTAATGCTGTCGCAGACGTGGTTCTGGGCAACACAGAATTACAGACACATGAGAGGATCGGCGTATCAGGAGGACAGCGGTGGCAGAGCGGACGGCTATGGCATCACAAATTCGATCCTCTGTCGTACCAAAGGTGTCTACAAGAAGGATACGGAATCTCCTTTTGAAAACAGGACTATGGGGATGAGTGCTGCTGGCATGGTTACCACTGTCACCTTGTCACTGTCGAGCATGTTTGCAGTGGTGTCAAGAATGAGTTCATTGGAGGGAAGAATGGCAGTCTGTGGTCTTCAATGATGAAAGCTGATTCTGCTTAGGAGTATCTGATGGTCATTTATGCATCTGAAGGCAACAGAACAAGGTGAGCAGCTTCTTCCATCGTGCGTCCGCCAGCAACACACAGGGCCCATGCTGGGCATTATGGTTCTGTGGAGCGATTAGCTATCACTCTCATACATGTTGGTGTTTGTATGGGATACCTGAATAGCAATACGTATGTCAGCGACATCGTACAGCCGGTCATCCTGCCATATTTGAGTGCAATTCCAAATGCAATATTCCAGTGGGATAATGCCCACCCACACTCCGCCCGGGCACTCAACATGCTCTTCAGGCAGTGCACCAACTCTCTTTGCCAGCACGCTCTCCGAACTTGTCTCCAATCGAGCATGTCTGGGACTGGATCAGACAATGAGTCTTTCGCGGACCGCAGCAGGCAATGACCATCGCTGAATTATGCGTTCAAGTTGAAAGGTATGGAATAGTATTCCCCAGCATGATATACAGCATTTGTACAACTGATTGCATGCCAGATTGGAAGCTTTTATTGCTGCTTGAGGAGGTTCAGCATCTGATTAAAATGTGCCTTCTGTAAAATGTAATACTCATTACAAGGTACAATAAACATTCAATTACTTCACACGTGTGATCACTGTCCTTTCTCAAAAAGTTGTTTCTACTAAATAAAGCTCATAGATAAATCTATAAATATTTTACAGGAAAAATTTTTGCCAACATACGGGATTTGAACCCACATTGGCGAAATCCCATATGTCAGCGAAAAATTTTTCTGCAAAATATTTATTGATTGATCAATGCCAAAGTAACGCTGTGATTGTCATCTATGTTTAAATCTCGTAGATTATGCGTCAGTTATTAATGGTGTTCTTTTTTCAATTTCTGCCAGTGTAAATATATATATGCACTCTAATATTGTAATTGCAACACCCAGAAGCTGAGGGAAAAATTCACCTGGTGTTCAGATATTGCACAGGGTGGGAGACAAGGAAGATTAAATTTTCAAAACAAGAGGAGAATTTTATTACAAGAAAAAAAAAAAAGGCACATCAGCAAGAGGTAGAACCATTGATATTGGCAGTACATTGAGTATTGCATCATGACAGTGAGTTGTCAATACTGCTGATAGTCTCCTGAAGCACTGTCCACCATGCTTCCTGCACCTGGTCTTGCTGGGTGGCAGGTTGTCTGTGCTGGTTATGGGTGGGTGCTGAGATGGTATCCAACCATCTCCCACACACATACCATTGGGGAAAGATCTGGAAATCTTGTTGGCCATTCCAAGATGTTAGTGTGTAGATGTTCCTTGGTGATGTTTGCAGTATGCAGACACAGGTTATTTTGCTGAAAGATCACAGATTGCTGGGCACCCCTCTTACGAAAAAGATAGTAACAATATCCAGGATATTCTTTATGTGCTGCTGAGCTGTCATACTGCTAACACTTAGAGAGTGTTTGACTGTCATAGCTGATCAACTTGAATTAGTCCATTTCTGTTGAACACTTCTCTGCGACATGGTGCCATTCTGTGTTCTGGTTCACTCAAGCATGACACCATTCCAGATGTTGGTGACAATGGTCATTGTTTTGGGGCAGGTGACACAGTGGATGCCTTGCATGAAGTCCTGCCTCTGCCCATCTTCAAGATATGGTTTGTCTTGTGATGGAACTACTTATAGCGACATTTCACCGCCCTTTTCATGGTAGAGTGTCTGTTGTGCTGGCATAAGCCTGTCACCAGATCAAACAGTCCTCCCGTGGTGTGGTTGCCATATGTTTTCCAGACAGTGGTCATCAGTGACTTCGGTCTTAGTGGGGCATGTCATTGTATGAGAAGGCCTGTAAAAGCTAGGAGTAGCTTCTAGGACTCTTATCTGTCTTATTATGTTGCAAATGAAATAATCATGGCTAATGATAGGTCACCTTCTCTTGAAAAGTGCTGCAAGCATTTATGCACAGGCACAACCCAAATGTTGTGCAATACTGTGAGTTGACCATCCAACCTCTGATTCGCTCAGCTGGTGACAGGTTGGCAAATCTGTATAAACTTCACTTCCTCCCAGAACTTGCAGCCCAAATCCAGAAAACTTCTCATGAGGAAACTGGTCTAGTTGTATCATATGATAGAGATGTTCTTGTTGATATTGGCAAACATTATACCCAGATTGGTTCTATATTTTAATAATTTTACATTTCTTGATGCAACTAAGCAGTGTTGCAGTTTCAATGTCATCATCCTCATCATCCTCAAACAGCCATGGGCTATGGAGGTCCAACCAGATCATGCAATGTAGTTCTCCAAGCAAGTCTATCCTGAGCTACATCTACTGCATCAGGCCACTGAACACCAATTCTAACAAGGTCCTGTTTGACATTGTCTGCCCACTGCATCCTAGGTCTCCCCTTCTTTCTGAGGCCTTTAGGCACACTGTTCATAACCCTATTCACCAATCTATAATTATTCATACAGGCAACATGACCAAACCAATGGAGTCTCTCTCTGCACAATATGCTGCTTAAAGGAGGTTGCGAACTCCTTTGCCTAACCTCATAATTAGTTACAAAGTTGAACCACCTAATGCCCAAGATACTGCATAAGCATCTGGAATCAAAAACATCTAGTTTCCTGTTATCTTGTTTACAAAGTGTCCAAGTTTCACTACCATAACTAACCTTAGAAAGAACCAAACTATTATACAGTCTAATTGTAATCTTTAGGTGTATATGCCTATTTCTCCACAATTTCCATAGATTCTTCATAGATTCGGCAGCCTATTCGTCTGTTAATCTCATGCCGAACATTACCAGTATCTGTTACATAGCTCCCAAGATAATTAAACTGTGACACCTGCTCAAGACTGCAACCATTCAGATTAACTGAATCACAGCCTGCCTGACCAATTTTCATCACTTTAGTTTTCTCTCTGTTAATAACCAAACCTACTCTACTACCAGTCTCATCAACAGCTCGAATGAAAGAGTTCATCTCATCAGCATCATTTGCCAAAAGGTCTAAATCATCAGCATAATCTAAATCAGAAATTTTCTTATCTCCAGTACATTTAAGGCCAAAATCTTTCCTTTGAAGTGAATTTCGCATAACATAATCAATAACCAAGCTAAAGAGAAAAGGGGACAAAATGCACCTTGTTGAACACCAGAAGTAATGCTAAACCAATTGCTACAAGCCTTACCAACTCTCACACACGACTCAGTGTTATTATAGAGAGCTTTCATAATGTTAACTAACTTGTCAGGTATACCATATGATCTCACAATCAACCACAAATTATGACGATCAACAGAGTCGAAAGCCTTTTTGAAATCAGCAAAGCTAGCAACCAAAGGTTTCTGAAACTCTAAACATTTCTCAAGAATCTGCCTAAGTGAAAATATCTGATCCACACATCCCCTACCACTTCTGAATCCACATTGCTCATCACGCAATTGACTGTCAACCAGATTCTTAATTCTATTAATCACAATCGTGGAAAGAACTTTACCTGGAACAAAGAATAGGCTGATACCCCTATAGTTATCACAAGAACTGCGATCACCTTTTTTGAAAACAGTCATAACAGTAGCTCTGGTAAAATCTTTAGGAACCATGCCTTTATCATAAAAGATATTCAGAATTTCAGTCATCCAAGTGGTAACCGAAACATTCCCAGCTCTAAGCATTTCAGTAGTAATTTCATCTACCCCTGAGGATTTATGTAGTTTAAGTTTAGAAACAGCCAAAATAACTTCCAATTGTGTTATAGGGCCAACATTAAAGCCGGCAATGCATCTATTATCATTGCAAACAATGGGAATAGAACTAACCACATTGTTTAGAATATCACTGAAATGCTCAGCCCACCTAGCCGTGACAGAATCCTCACCTATAACCTTATCTTGTTTATCCTTCAATCCCTGTATACCTGTCCGTTTTCTACCACACAAAACATTAACTATCTGGTACAGCTCTCTGCTGTTGTGCTGTCTAACTGCTTCCTCGGCTTTGTCAGCCAAACCATCAAGCCAAAGTTTCTTATCAGCAGCTAACTGATCTTTTACACATTTATTAAGCTCTCTGTAATGCTTTCTATTAGGACTAGTAGGGTATTGATTAAGGACATTCCTGCAGTTCTTTCTTTCCGAAATAAGCTCAAGTGCCTTATCACTCAGATAATTCTGTCTCTTCTGCTCCTTTTTTTCTAAAAGAGTACTGTTAGTGTCCAAAAAATCCTGTTTAAAATGATCCCATTCTTCCTCAACTTCAGTAGTAAGCATCCCATGACAGTCATGATTACTAAGTAACCTATCATGGTAAGCTTTGGCTATAACTAATGTTATAGAGTGTATATATTAAAAACAGACATTTTAGATCTCCTAAATAATGCTAAGTTTTTCAGTTTATTCCTGAAATTGATGCAACAGAAAGTAAAATTTTGTGCTTCTTTAACCTGCCATTATCACAGTTCACAAGACTGTTTATTTTTAACAAAGCCCCACTAGCTGATAGAGAGCTCCAGCAAGTTAATTGACTCATTTACCTCGCTCATCTGTGTTTTCAGTGAAGTGAGATGCCAAGGAAACATTTTATTGGAGGATTTCAAGGATTTGTTTGAAAATGCAGCCACATGTTTTTTTTCTCCATTTTAGTATATTTTGTGATTTAAAACAGTTTAATGTTTCTAAATTGTCTTTATTATTGGCTATACGTTACGGAATTGATACAAATAAAAAAAATTTATATTTTTTTTGATATCGTGATTGGCAGCATGATAGGCACCACTGAGTAATAGATACAGAGGGTATCTCCCACTTTTTTGGTGCACCACCTTGCTTTAATCATGGAACTAATTTTACATAAGTGATCCTGTCCACCAGCCATAAACTGCTACAGGTCAGGCAGTTTAAAAGGAATATGAAGTAAAAATAATTTATGACTCAATCAGTAGTAAATGCATAAATTACTTATTGACATGGAATCCCAAGAAATACTTTTGAGGAAAAGATGAACTTTGCAGATGAGTGGGACTTCAACCCATGCCTCCCATTTAATATGCCTGGTTTTCTAAGGCAACTTTGAAGGCATTTTTTGTAAGGTGCTGTGAATGACAAGGTCGGACAAGATTTAAAAGTCGCAATTAACAGATAAATTACAGAGTTGGTGTAGTTTAGTGGTTAGAACACCTGGCATATAACTAGGAGGCCTGGGTTTGAGTCCCACTCATCAGTGAAACTTTTTCAACAAAAGTAAAAATATTTTATTTATTATAATTATATAAAAATATTGGAGAATTTTAAATTAATTGGGAGCTTTTTGGAAACAGGTAACTAGCAGTGAAATTTTAAAAAATTGCAATGTATATTATTACCTAAATTGTGGCCAAGCTTTTTTTCAACTGTGTGTTCAGGCAAAAAAAAGTGAAATTTTAGAACTTTTTTTGCCAAATAACTACTGAAAGGAATTATGTCATGTTGTATGCCAAATTAATCAGCATTTAATTCTGGATTTTCTGAAAATAAAATATTTAAAACAACTAATTTTGTTTTAACAGGTGTGCAAATAAATATTTATTTAAAAAAGACTAATAGAAATACGTATAATGCATATGAATAGATAGGCTATTTATTTCTGAATGGCAAAAATAATAACAAAATTACCCTCTTTTTATAATTTTGAGAAAAGTCGAGGTTTCTCACCAGTTGTAACCAGTGAAATAAACGAAACAGCTTTAGAATTTTAAAAACACAACAGATGCACAGAAATAGGTCATGTTATATATCAAAAGAAAAAAAAATAATGATTGGGATTAAAAAAAAAGACAGGTAAGTAAACTTTTATAAGCATTTTTTAAAAAGAAAAATTGAAAGGTTTCTAATGTATTTTTTTGCATTTTAAATTCAATAAAAAATTAGAAAATATGGCAAACTTACTTTTTTTAAGTATTTTACTACCTTAATATATATAATTCATAATATTTCTCTCATTACTTAGATCTTAAATTTTTTTTTTTTCAAAATTATTTGTTGATTTATGCAAGCAACACATAATTGTGATTTTTTTTTTCTGATTGTCAGACTCTTAGACTAAGGTTAAAAAAAAATATTTTGCTTAGAGACAGACAGATTGGATATTACTAATTATTAATTTTCCTCTCCAGATGTGTCTGTTCTGAGCTACTGCATGGCCATGTAGGCCAATTCTAGCAAGGTCCTGTTTGACGTTGTCTGCCCATCGCTTTCTAGGTTCCCCTTTTTCTGAAACCCTTAGACACACAGTTCACAATCCTGTTTGTTAATCTACAGCTATGCATACAACAACATGGTCAAACCAATGCAGTCTCTCTCTGTACAATATGCTGCTTAAAGGAGGTTGCCATTTCCTTTGCCTAACCTCATCATTACTTACAAAGTCAAACCATCTAATACCCAAGATACTGCATAAGTCCTAGAATCAAAGGCATCAAGTTTCTTGTTATCCTGCTTACAAAGGGTCCATATTTTCCTACGATAACTAACCTTAGAAAGAACCAAATTATTATACAGCCTAATTTTAGTCTTTAGGTGTACATGCCTATTTTTCCATACTCTCCATAGATTCTTAAAAGTCCCAATGGCAATCCCTATTCTTCTCTTTATCTCATGCTGCTCATCACTAGTATCTGTTACATAGCTCCCAAGATAATTAAACTGAGACACTGTGATGCCCCATCGTTCACTTTTACTTTACCTTAACAGTTTTGTTTAATTTACGTTATATTTATCATTTTGGGGATTTTTTATTTCCTTTTTGGCATCACAGCGCTCACATCCAAGAGTTTCTAGGAGTTGCGCATGCGGCGCAACTCCGATCTTCCGACTGTACCGTTAAAGCGCGTGCCAAGGACACGCCCCCTCTTGCGTCATAGCTTTTGCGTCGTTCGTCATAGTATGTTAATGTCTTTCCCGGCATGCGCCGGCTCATTGTCAAAAACCGGTGGCCTGCGAGTCACTAAGGTAGAGTAAGCAGTAGAGTAGCAGAAGCAGTAGCATAAGCACAGTGGAGTGCACGAGCACAAGGTGCGTAGCACCAAGCACAGTGCGTGTAGCACAGGAGTTATGTTTCTTCATTGATGTCTTGGTGAGTTGAATTATTTTGGAAATAAATCTGTTTTGTTATAAACCTTTTGAGTCTACAGTTTTTTTCTCTTGAGCAACGCGAATTAAGGATTTTTTTATATTTCATATTACTTGAAAATCATTTTAATTCTTACTCATTAACGCTCGCTGGTATTTGAACCCTAACTCAACTTTTTATCAACTTATTCTACTTTTGGCAATTTGTTAATTATTGCCTGGCGCCCGTCTAAGCTATCCGGAGCATAAAAACTTCAAGTATTTTGCATTTGTTTGGAGCGTTACAACACTTGCTCAAGAGTGCAGCCATTCAAAGCAACTGAAGTGCTATCTACCTGACCAATTTTCATAACTTTAGTTTTTTCTCTGTTTATCATCAAGCCTACTCTATTACCATTTTTATGAACAACCTTAATGAAAGAATTCATCTCATTAACATCATTAGCCAACTGGGCCAGTCAATTGGGCCAGTAATCTAAATCAGAAATTTTGAAATCTCTAGACCATTTAAGGCCAAAATCCTTCCTTTGCAAAGAATTCTGCATAACATAATTAATAACCAAACAAAACAGAAAAGGAGACAAAATGCATCCTTGTCTAACTCCATATCAATGCTAAACCAATCGCTGAAAGACTCTCACCCACAACTTAGTGTTATTATAGAGAGCTTTCATTACACAAACTAACATTTCAGATATTCCATAAGATCCAAAATCAACCACAAATTATGTTGATCAACAGAGTCAAAAGACTTTTGAAATCTATAAAGCTAGTAACCACAGGTTTCTGAAAATCTAAACATTTCTCAAGAATCTGCCTAAGTGAAAATATTTCATCAATACATCCCCTACCAGTCTGTAAATGGTAGTTAGTCACTAGAAGGAGAGCTATGCACCAATCCCCTGTGATGATGCATAGAACAGGCCAGGCCTAGCACCTAATGTCTGACCCCCCCCCCCCTCTCTTCTCGTGATGCAGGCTGTTAGTACCTTTCAAAAGAAATACTCTCTTGTGAAATGGAACAGAAGGGGAGGCTGCCAGATCAGTGTGTCCTACTGATCTGGACAACTACAGCTACTTTTTGTTTCTACCCTGCTGATGAATGGTCAACCACACAGGGTCCTGGTGCTGACCATATATACCAACCTGAATGGAATTATGGCTCTCAGCTTGATTATGGATCCTGAATTTGCTGCACTGGTGGGCTTCTGTGGAGAAAAAATCTTCCAATATGTTTTCTATTTGTTTGTGGATTGACAGCCCCAAGTGAATAGATTCACAGGATATGCTTATCAGCTGGTGGATAATCCTGAGCAGAGGCATCGCAGACACCTGAACTCTTTGCTTCTATTGGCATCGTCAAATTCTACATTGGAGGAAGTCTTCCAGTGCAGATGGCTTCAGCCTTTAGTAGTGGAGGAATAGGCCCTTTGCCCCATGCCTGCGATTAGCGGGCTGTTTGATATTGTCAGCACTCCCTCTCTCAATAAATATAGTTTCTTTAAACATCCCTCTAACCATTTTCTCTCCATAGGTAGTTGGAATGTGAGGACTCTGCACAGAGCTTTTTCTCTTGATGTCCTCACACAAGAATTCCACCATTATAATTTAGATATTCTTGGCTTGCAAGAGACCAGATGGACTGATAAAGGTCAGATTCTTAAAAATAATCTTAAATTTCTCTTTTCAGGGAGGGACAACAGTAAGCATCACCAAGGCGTGGGTCTGCTTCTCAGCAGACACACTAGTGATGCTCTTCTAGGATATGAGTGCATTAATGAAAGGTTTCTTACAGCAAAATTTTAGACAAGCGTTAAAGACTTGAATGTTATCTGCTGTTATGCCCCCACTGAGGATGCCGATGAGGAGGAGAAGGATAGGTTTTATGAACTAATTCAGGATATTATAAATTCTGTCAAGAAAGGAGATATTACCCTTGTTCTTGGTGACTTCAATGCTGAAGTTGGTACTGACTCTGACCTTTGGGGAGGAGTAATAAGCCCTTTTGGTATTGGTAGCTGCAATGGCAATGGGCAACGTCTCCTGCAGGTAAGTAAACTCAATGGATTCAGAATAACTAACACTTATTACAAACACCGCGACATACATAAGTACACATGGGTTTCAGCTGATGGGCTGCATAAGAATATGATTGATTGCATATTAATTAACAGCAAATGGGCTAGTTCTGTTAGGTTAGGAATACCAGGGCATATAGGGGAGCTGAAATTGGATCTGACCATTACCTTGTTAAAAGTGTGTTACAACTTAAACTTAGAAAGTGTTGTGCTAGGGTTAAAAAATTTACTTTTGATACTGAAGCTCTGAAAGATCCAGTTATAGCCAAAGCTTACCATGATAGGTTACTTAGTCATTATGACAGTCATGGTATGCTTACTACTGAAGTTGAGGAAGAATGGGATCATTTTAAACAGGCTTTTTTTGGAAACTAACAGTACTCTTTTAGGAAAAAAGGAGCAGAGGAAGAATTATTTGAGTGATAAAGCACTTGAGCTTATTTCAGAAAGAAAGGACTGCAGGAATGTCCTTAAGCAATACTCTAGTAGTCCTAATAGAAAGAATTGCAGAGAGCTTAATAAACATGTAAAGGATCAGTTAGTTGCTGATAAAAATCTTTGACTTTGAGGCTCGACTGACAAAGGTGAGGATGCAGTTAGACACCACAACAGCAGAAAGCTATACCAGATAATTAATGTTTTGTGTGGTAGAAAATGGACAAGTTTACAGGAAGTGAATGATAAACAAGGTGAGGATTGTGTCATGACTCGACAGGCTGAGAATTTCAGAGATGTTCTAAACAACGTGGTTTGTTCTCCCATTGTTTGTAATTATGATACATACATTACTGGCTTTAATGTTGACCCTATATTACAATCTGAAGTTATTTTCACTCTTTCTAAACTTAAATTACATAAATCCCCAAGAATAGATGAAATTACTACTGAAATGCTTAGAGTTGGGAATGTTTCGGTTATCATGTGGATGATTGAAATTTTGAATATCTTTTATGATAAAGGCATGGTTCCTAAGGATTTTACCAGAACTATTATTATCCCTGTTTTTAAAAAAGGTGATTGCAGTCCTTGTGATAACTATACGGGTATGAGCCTACTTTCTGTGTCAGGTAAAATTCTTTGCATGATTGTGCTTAATAAAATTAAGAATCTGGTTGACCGTAAATTGTGTGATGAGTAATGTGAATTCTTAAGTGGTAGGGGATGTGTTGATCAGATATTTTAACTCGAGCAGATTCTTGAGAAATCCAAAATTAGAGTAGAGGTACACAATGTGATAATTAAAATTAAGATATATTTCACTCTCTCTGACACTAATAAATGTTTTTAAGCACTTCAACACATGGACTATGCTATCAAGTATCAACAATTATTAAGGAGAGATTTACGTACCATGCTGTAGAGGATGGGTAGTAACAGGAACTTCCGGGATGCTATTGGTGACAAATTTAATAATTGAAGTTCTTGCTGGCAAGTGACGTCTCAGTGGAGATAAAAAGAAGGATGATGGCTGCCAATGGTCTACTTGCCTTGGCGAAAGAAATAATCATTTATACCTTTGATAGCATAGAGTGCTTAAAAAAGTTTTAGATCAATTTTTTAAGCACTCTATGCTATCAAAGGTATAAATGATTATTTCCTTCGCCAAGGCAGGTAGACCATTGGCAGCCATCATCCTTCTTTTAATCTCCACTGAGACGTCACTTGCTGGCAAGAATGTCGGTTATTAAATTTGTCACCAAAAGCATCCCGGAAGTTCCTGTTACTACCCATCCTCTACAGCATGGTATGTAAATCTCTCCTTAATAATTGTTTATACTTGATAGCATAGTCCATGTGTTGAAGTGCTTAAAAACATTTAACAGTCTCATATAGAATTAAATACATTTAATTTCTTGAGAAATGTTTAGTTTTACCAATCTTTGGTTGCTAGCTTTGTTGATTTCAAAAAGGCTTTTGACTGAACATTTAACAGTCTCATATAGAATTAAATACATTTAATTTCTTGAGAAATGTTTAGTTTTACCAATCTTTGGTTGCTAGCTTTGTTGATTTCAAAAAGGCTTTTGACTGTTGATCATCATAATTTGTGGTTGATTGTGAGATCGTATGGCATACCAGACAAGGTAGTTAACCTAATGAAAGCTCTCTATAATAACACTGAGTTGTGTGTGAGAGTTGGTAAGGCTTGTAGCAATTGGTTTAGCATTACTTCTGGTGTTTGACAACGGTGCCTTTTTTGCCCCCTTTTCTCTTTAGTTTGGTTATTGATTATGTTATGCGAAATTTTTTGCAAGGGAAAGATTTTGGCCTTAAATAGTCTAGAGATTTCAAAATTTCTGATTTTGATTTTGCAGATGATTTGGCTAATGATGTTGATGAGATGAATTCTTTCATTAGGGCTGTTGATGAGGCTGGTAATAGAGTTGGTTTGGTGATAAACAGAGATTAAACTAAAGTGATGAAAACTGGTCAGGAAGTTGGTGTCATTCTGAATGGTTGCACCCTTGACCAAGTGTCTCAGTTTAATTATCTTGGGAGTTATGTAACAGATATTGGTGATGTGCAGCATGAGTTTTAATAGGCAAATAGGAATTGCCTCTTAGACTTTTAGGAATCTATGGAGAGTATGGAAAAATAGGTGTATACACCAAAAGACTAAAATTAGACTATTATAGTTTGTTTCTTTCTAGGGTTAGTTATGGTAGTGAAACTTTGTCAACAAGATAACAGGAAACTTGAGCTTTTGATTCTATATGTTTATGCAATATCTTGGGCATTAGGTGGTTCAGCTTTATAACTAATGATGAGGTTAGTGAAAGGAGTTGGCAACCTCCTCTGAGCAGTATATTGTGCAGAGAGAGACTCAAGTGGTTTGGCCATGTCACCCTTATGGATAATTATAGACTTGATAGTCCATGTGTGTTGGACTATGTGAATAGGGTTATGAACAGTGTGCTTAAAGGCCTGAGAAAGAAGTGGTAGACCTAGGATGCGGTGGGCAGACAATGTCAAACAGGACCTTGTTAGAATTGATGTGCAATGGAAAGATGCAGCAGATATAGCTCAGGACAGATATGCTTGGAGAACTAAATTGTGCAGTCTGGTTGAACCTCCATAGCCCATGGTTGCTTGAGGATGATATTGATGACGTCCCCTATGACTTCTAAATTCACACTGTTCATCACGCAGTTGTCCATCAACCAAATTCTTAATTCTATTAAGTATAATCATGCAAAGAACTTTACCTGTAACTATAGTAAATTAATTCCCCATTAATTTTCGCTAGAATTGCAATCAACTTTTTTAAAAATAGAGACAATAATAGCTCTTGTAAAATCCTTAGGAACAACACCTTTATCATAAAAAATGTTTAAAATTTTGTTCAGCCACATGACAACACAAATGTTCCCAGCTCTAAGCATTTCAGTGGTGATTTCATCTACCCCTGGGGATTTATGCAGTTTTAATTTAGAGATAGCCACAGTGACTTCGGAATATGATATAGGGCCATCATTAAAGCCAGTAATGCATCTATCCTCATTACAAACAATGGGAGTAGAAATAATCACAGTATTTAGAACTTCTGAAATGCTCAGCCCACCTAGCCATCACATAATCCTCACTTTCAACCACCTTGCCATGTTTATCCCTTAATCCTTGTGTACACCTGTCTGTTTCTTCCCGCATAAAACATTAATAATCTGGTACAACCCCCTGCTGTTGTGCTGTCTAACTGCTTCCTCAGATTTGTCAGCCAAGCTATCAAGCCAAGGATTCTTATTAGCTGTTAACTGATCCTTTACATATTTATTAAGCTTGTTGTAATGCCTTCTGTTAGGAGTAGTAGGGTATTGATTCATAATAATCCTATAATTCATTATTTCAGAAATAAGTTCCATAGCCTTATCACTCAAATAATTTTGCTTCCTTTGTTCCCTTTTACCCAAAAGTGTATTGTTGGTTTCAAGAAAAGCCTGTTTAAACTGATCCCATTCTTTCTCAACTTTATCAGTAACCAAACCACAGTTGTGTTAATGACTAGGTAGCATATCATGGTATGTTTTGGCTGTATCTGGATCTTTCAGGCATTGAGTGCTATAGCTAGTTTTTTTAACCTTAGCACAACATTTCTTAAGTTTCAGCTGCAAAACACTTTCACCAGGTAATGATCAGAGCCAATTTCGGCTCCCTTGTATGATCTGGTGTTTGTAATTGAACTACCCCATTTGCTGTTAATTAAAATATAATCTATCATATTCCTGTGCAAAACCCATCAGGTGAAACCCATGTATATTTATAAATGTCCCAGTGTTTATAGCATGTGTTAGTAATTAAGTTTGCTTACCTGTAGGAGATGTTCCCCACTGCCAAAGGGACCTAAAACTCCTGCCCAAAGGTAAGGAGTCAGTACAAACTTTAGCATTGAGAGACACAAGAGAAATATCTCCTTCACAGGATTTAAAATATCCTGAAGCTGGCTGTAAAACTTATCCTACTCGTTCTCATCAGAGCCCTCTGTTGGGGCAAAACAACAGATGGCATTCAAGTCTTTAATTTTTGTTTTAAATTTTGGTGTAAGAAATCTTTCATTAATGCTGCAATCATATCCTAGAAGAGCATCACTGGCATGTCTGCTGAGAAGCAAACCTACACTTTGTAAATGCTTTCCATCCTCTCTGCCTGAAAAGAGAAATTTAAAGTTATATTTAAGTATTTCACCTTTACCTAGCCAGTTCTGTGCATCATCACTGGGGATTGGTGCACAGCTCTCCTTCCAGTTTATGCCTAGCTACCATTTAAAACAAGATTATTTAAATAAAAAGTGAAAAATAAATAAGTAAAAAGGGATAAAGAGCTATGAAGTAATTAAAAATATTAGAGGAAATAGTTTATTTTGACTTCTGAAATTTGAGATTGAACCCCACCAGATCAATTTGCATTATGTACTAACTACTATGGAAAAGTTTAACTTTATGACAATAGCAAAAACTTGGCTTAAAAATTGTAAATTCTGAATGCTAGTTATGAAATTACTTCAATTTAAAAATAATACTGAAAAGACCTGTCATCAAAAAATGTCAATGAAATATTTTAGTTTAAAAAAACTCACTATTTTCCTGTTTACTAAAAGCCATATGATTAATATCCATGTGATAAAGTTATTGTCCATCACTATTTTTTAAACTATATTTCATCAGCAAAAGAAAAGGCAAAAACATTTTATGAAATATCCGATGGGTACAGCCTAACATTCGCACTAAGTTTGAAATCGAGACCAGATGTTTATCAATTGATATCATAGTCTTATGACGTTGCTGATCACATGATCAAAGAAATATTGATTTTTCTCTTTGTATACCATTTATAAAAGATATCCGATAATAGATAAAAATAATTTAGAAATGCTAAAATAGTTTTTAATTGCAAAATATACTAAATTGATGAAAAACATAGATGGCTGTATTTTTGTGCAATTCACTGAAAACCTCCTATAATTTTTTTTTTCTGGCATCTGACTTCATTTTATTCAGAAGCAGATGATGGAATGTTTACAAAACTCACTGGAGTTCTCAGCCAGCTCATGGGGTACTACTGTTTTGAAGATAGAACAGCATCTACGGCAAAGCGTCATTTGGGCTGTCTTAATAACAGTTTGAACAAGAGAATGGGCTTTTTCTTTTCTAAAACATCAAGTTGATGAATAAATTGAAAAAATTAGTAATTTTTAGGAGCTCTGAAATGTATGTTTTTTCACACATATATAAATGAAAAAGTTAATTCAAACTTTAATATTTTTGAAAATTATTTATTTATGGTACTAAAGGCTGATTTTATGGTTTTGACCATATATGCAGACTTTGTGAACCTGATTTTATAGGTTATGGCATGGTAAGGGTTAAACAAAATAATTTCACAGCTTTTTTCTTAATATTTGAATAAGTTTGAAATTTTGTACTATTAAAGATGTAGGGCCCTATATTTGTTAAATACAAAGCTGTAAATTTTTTTAGACACTATTGCAGAATATTGCCAAAATTCAGTTCTTCAGAGTGGCATTTTCAGATGTGCAGCTGGAGGTCCCTTGTTTCTAGGTTTATCACAGCACTTTTCAGTTCTTATCTTGAATTCACCTGTCTAGTTTTTATTTCACTGTTTCACAAAAAGATTTGTATGTGTGATTGGAGCTTCCTTCTGTTTTTATTTTTTATTCAAATGTCACAGTATGTGCAGTTTGTTATAAATGCACCATGAATTTTTTTTAAAGCACAAACCAATTTTTTCTTTATACTATTGCAGAAAAAACTTCAGATAGTCATAGAATTAGTGTTGAAGTTTGCCATTGCTCTTAATTGTGTTCTTATTTGCAACTGAGGAATATTAGTTAACACAGTTAAGGAATATTGTAATTATTAGTGGCGAACATGTTGGTTTTGTTTAAAATGGTAGTGCAAACATTAGGATAGGTGTTCTGAAAGTAATTTTTTGCTGATTTCTTACTACTTAAAGTTCCTTAGTAAGGAATATTGCGAATAAGAACACAATTAAGAGCAATGGTGAACTAGAGCAATAATTCTATGATCAATTTAAAATTTTTCTGCAAGAAAACAAATATAAATATTCCATCAAGCAATATTCCCCCAAGGTTCAAACCCAGGTCCTTCTGATCTGCAATAGCATAAAGGTAAAAACCGTTTCGTGTTTTCAAAAAGCTTCACAGTGCATTTAGAACAAACTGTATAGTGCTGTGACATTTAGATAATAAGAGGGAAGCTCCAATCCCACATCTGGACCTTTTTGTGAAACAGTAAAATAAAACTTCACAGTGAATCCCAAGATAAAAACCGAAAAGTGTCGTGGTAAGCCTCAAAATAAGGAACATCCAGCTGCACATCTTTGAAACTATGCCACTCTGAAGAGCTGGATTTTGGCAATCAGTGTTGCCATTCACATGTAAGAAAATAAGAAAGCATTTTCTCAAAAAAGTTTTTTAATGTTTGAAAAACAATATTTTCTTTAGATCGCAACTTTTCTTGTGCAGTAAAGCTTATATTTGTGTTTTGGGTAGATGAAACCTCTCTATGTTATAAAAATTGAAGCATGATTTAAAAGTTAACTATGATAAAAAAAAAAGATGGAATAGTGATTGAAAGGAATTTTTCTCAGAACAAAGTATATATCTGAATAGGGCATTATTGAAAATTTAATTTTAAAATGATAGGATTAAGATTAGAGCTAATTTTGATTATACTGAAGAAAGTTGATAACTAGCATTCAGAATTTTTAAATTTTAAGTCAAGTTTTTTCTGTTTTTGTAAATTCAGCTCTCTTGTAGTAGTATCCATATATAGTGATAGAAGGGTTTGATCTGAAATTTCCAGAGAAATGAGGGTTCAAGTCCTGTGTGTCGGCGAAATTGTTTCCACAAAATATTTATACTACTACCAAATAATTTTGAAAAAAATTAAATCAATGAAAGACTTAAGTAATGAGAGAAATATTATGGATTATATATATTAAAGTAATGAAATATTTCAGAAAATATGCCAAAATTATTTTTTGGAAATTTTGTTTTACTGAATTTAAAATGCAAAACTATAGTAAAACCTTGCAAATTTCATAATTTTCTTAATTCCAATATTCATAATTTTCTTAATTCCAATTAAATGTTCTTTGTTTTGGTATATAACATGACCTATTTCTGTTGATTGGTTATTTTTTGAAGAATGTTTAAAGTTGACTTGTTTATTTTACTAGTCACAACTGGTAAAAGAGCTGGACTTTTCTCAAAGTATAGTACTGAGAAAAAAATTCAACAAAGAATAATTTTCATGATTTAGGTAAAAATTTATTTTTTTGGTATTCAGAAATAAGCAGCCTTTTTTTATTCATATGTTATTTTTTATCATAATTATTTTTGTTGTTCTTTTAACCAATTTTTATTTGCATTGCCAGATGCATTTTTATTAAATACCTCTCTATAAAAGCCCTCTTAAAACAAAACTGGTCATCTCTTTTGTTAAATATTTTATTTTCAGAAAATCTAGAATTAAATGCTGATTAATTTTGCATGCAACATGTCAATCCTTTTCAATAGCTATTTGGCAAAAAAAAGGTTAAAATAACTTAAAGTTATAATACTTTTTTTTTTACTGAACATGTTGGTAACGGTTAAAGAACATGCTGGAAGGCCTTGTTGGGAAACTATTATCTGACTCTTAAGAGCTTTCTCCAACTTTCTGAGTCCTTGCGACTTTTTCATTTTGTCCATTGTGTGCAAAATATGTGCTTCTCAGATGTAAAACAGCCTAATGTGTTAAAGAGTATTATTAATTTTGCAGTGTAATATTTATTGTTTTTGTTTAAAAACATGGTATATTTCATTTTAAGATAACTTTTAAATCAGTATTTATTATAGCGAAATTATGGATATAATGTTTTTTGGCTGGCCCTTCAAATTCATTATAAGTGGATTTGCCTCTACTAACATTTTCAGAGCTTTATATTATTTACTATTTGTATTAAAGAGTTTGTTTGTTTCTCCTGTTTGTTTCTTTGATCAAGAACTCCTGTTAAAAATAGGAAATAGGGCAACAAAATTCAGTATAATAGCTTTCTCTTATGATTATTTAAAGCAAATGAGTATACCCCTCTAAAAAAATCAGAGGAAAAACATCTCTTAAGTAGTAAGCTATAAGATAATAAAATTTGGCATACAGCTATGTTGTTTTAAGCAATGCGAGGTGTTTTGTCCCCCAACATTTCTACCCCTAACAACATTTAAGTGAAAAGAGCTAAGATGACAAAAGTGACACACAGTTTGAACAACAAAAAGTGACACACAGTCAAAGTGACACACAAATTGACAAAAGTGACACACAAAAGTGACTGACAGCAAACTAAAGGTTTTGTCCCTTACCATACATTTCTTCCCTCCTCCCCCACCAAACAATTTCTCCTAAACTGTAAGAGATAGGACTAACTGTGTCAGAACTAGGAATTCTTGCACATGGAGCAAAAATTCTGAATCCCTTCCCTCTACAGTCAATCATTATGGATTTGTTGACTAATAAAATTATACAGTGCTGCCATCAGAATAATTACCACAATCAGTTGCAAAAAAAAAATGGTGAAGTCTTTTTTTAGACCAGGGCTGTGGAAATGCATTGCCCACCTGCCATTAATTTTATTGCCTGGCATGTTTCAAATCTAGGAAAAATTAAAACTATAAAATATTTCCAGAGAAAGAGCAGCTTTCTTTCACTTTTGAATGCAGCATTGTTTTTTTCTTTTTAATGCACATAAAATCAGGAAAAAACTTTTGCCTCCTCCTCCTCCTGTGTTGGTAGCCCCCCCCCCCCCCCCCCCCATGAAATTTAAAATATGTTTTGCTGACACTCAGTGAGGTATGCACTGCATGATCTGCAGATAATCCAACCCATTGAATGATAGGCAAGCACATCTCATTCTCTATGCATAAGTATGACCCCCCCCCCCAACCTCCCTGCCCACAGATTAAGGAAGTTTCTTAATCTCTGACCACTCTCACCCAAAGCTTCAGTATTGGGGTTACCTGAAGTATCAGAGTGAAGGGAGGAATGTGATTTGCAATTAGTTGTACCAAAGTTCAAGTTGTGTACATCCCTTAATTACACTCATTTTGGTATAGTCTGTGGCCTGCAACTATGTAAGGACCCTTGCCCAGTGTTCTGTCTGGAAATAGATTTTCTCTAACCTGAAGGGCATTAGTGTATTTCAGCCCATAGGACGTGGGAACAGAGTTGCACCTTTATTGCAGTAAAAGAGTTAAAATGTAAATAAGTCTTACCTTTTATTAACATTTTCTTTTTTGCAAAGATGAAAATACTCCAAAATTTTGATATCTGAAAAGCTTTGTATGTTATTAGAGAGAGAGTTAAATATCCAAACAATGTTGGGTAATTCTGCTATTTACTAGACCCTGTTACTAGATACTAACTTTTACTAGACTTTTGCTTATGTTTAATTTCCACTAGCTTTAATATCTGAAATATGCTGTGAAGCAACTCATTCGTTATATGTAATTGCATAAAGGATCAGTTTCTGTAAAAAGAATTTAGAAAAAGCATACAATGAAAACATGTTTATTTTAGGTTTTGGGTTGGGCTGCTGCTATTGCTATAAAGCAAGTGATGCATTCCATTTTGGAGAGGTACATTCTCTCATACTATAAGTGATTAACATAGAAGTATTGCATTCTCAGTTTTGCATTTTCATATGCTCAATAAGTGAAATTTTATGAAGAATTTCATAAATGAATATAATTGTATGAAATTTATATGCTTCACAAACCAGTGTTTAATGGTTGTTTTCAGTTCTGAAGTTCATGGATAATGATCTAGGATTTTGAATGGAAAATTTTCTTATTTTGAGACTATTCTCTTCCTAAATATGAATGAAGAATTTTGAATTTTTCATTTCTTGACTTTTTGCAAACTGCAAAGAATATCTAAATTGTTTGACCTTAGTCAAAAATGTTTATATTTCATCTGACTACTGCTGTCTTATGGCTGAGTGGTTAGCATGCTTGGCTATTGATCAAAGGGACCAGGGTTTGAGCCCCAGACAAGGCATGGATGTTTGTATTGTCTTTTACTGGCGATATTTTGGTAATTTTTGTATTGGTCTGATTTGAAATTTCTGTTGTGTGCTTTGTTGTAACCGATGAGCAAAACTAAATAATTTAACTCAGCTTTAATTTAGAAATTTGGACTACATTCATATTTTATTAAAAATAAAACTGAACTCTCATGAAATAGGAAGTTATATTAAAATTAAAAATGATTAGTTAAAATTACATTTTTTGGCTGGAGCCATAGCCAAGCTGCAGCTTACAGCACGATGTTACCAAATTTGGTCACATTCTGCAACTGTGATTGTCTGTACAGTTTTTGATACAACTGTGAGTTAAGTGTTACATATGGACCCGGTATTTTGCAGAATTTTTATGCATTATTCACCAAGAGTTGAACTCACCAGAGAGAACCTTTGTGTTACGGTTATTTTCTCGAAAATCTCAATGCAAATTAGAAGGATGTAATTTGATACATTATTTCCCATAAGAAATAACTGTAGTACCTGAGATAGATTCTGTCAATTTGATGTTTCCTATTTAAACTTGTAACAAATCCAAATTCTACACCAACAATTAAATATTTAACACATTGACTGCCGCAATGTTAAAATTTTTTCGTGTCCTCGGGCCACATGGCTTTTTTTTTTGTTAAATCAACTAAAATCGGTCTTAAATTACTATACATTATTGGTTTATATATTTTTTATAAACTTTTTGCTTAAAAACAAACTTTGAAAGTGTGAATCACGTGACCTGAGCACACTTTTATCTATAGGCCGTGTGATACAAGAAAGTAATTAAAAATATGCAGCTTCCAAAGCAACACAGACTCGCTGGAAATGTGTCCAATGCGACAAATATTATTGTGTTCCTTGTTTTACTGTTGTAAATGAATGCACTTTATAAATTTTATTATTTGAGTATTCTTGACATATGTGAAATAAAATAATAATACATGTTAGATTTCTGTGTTTTTAGTTTTAGAATGTTTGCTTTTGTTTGAGATTGTATTTTCAGAATACACTGTTTTGTTTAGTAAGTAAAGAGTATTTTCTTATTTTATTTAGCACCACAATTCAATAAGGCAAGTTCAAAATGTCAGACTATTTCATTGACCCCTACAATATACTTTAGTTGAAATTTCACCACGCTAAGACCATGGATTTGTTTCAAAGGCCATACTCTTCTATTACCCATGAGCAATGCATTCTAGTGTGAAGCGCAACTGATTTACGCGGCCTCAGAAGCAAATTAAGTGTGAATCATATATGATTCATATGGCAGTCAACGTGTTAAACACTAATAAAAATCAATATTGGAGGAAATAATACAGAATAAAATTGCAAATACATAATGCATATTTATAATTGAAGTACATACAAAGCATTTATATAAACATATTAATATTAGTAATGTTTGCATGTTTCAGTCATGTGCATGCAAATTAAAGGAGTTTATGTCCTACTTTGATGAAAGTTATGATGGTTCAGCTACCAAGTCAATAGCTTGCTGAGGTGGTGTACAAGAAAAGAAGCTGTTCAAAGTCTGCTGAATAGTTTTTTTTTATCGTTATATGTTAGCAGTTTTAGATGTTCAGGACATTAAGCTTCAAAAGCACATTTTAAAAAGACCTTGCTCAGAAAATAATTAGAATAACTTAATATTTGCTATTGTTGAGCAATAAAATGTTTGTTTCCTTCAAACTATTTGAGTATTAAAAGGTTTTTAGGAGCAAACTCAAAGCTCCTAAAACTTTTTAATACGTAAATATTTGAGGAATAAACTTTAAAATATCATTGCTCAATGACAGAGAACTTTAATCTATTTTAGACACTTAGTTCCATTATGGTATAATTTGTGTGATTCACAAAAACTTTTCTTTTTTCCTTTTGCCCCAATTTTTTTGTTTTTAACAATGTTCCATAGCAGCTTAGCAAATGAGGTGCCTTGCCCTTGTAGTTGCATTTTCTTCCGAGGTTTTTATTAGCCACACAATTTTTAGCAACACAATAGAAAATAGGCCATATTTTGCAAATAGAACTATAAATACCATTCAACACATAGCGAAATGATACATAATGGGGTCATGGTGCAGTGAAATCAAATTGCATATTAAGTTTCCTTTAAAAATATATTTATTCTAAGGGTTGGCTTTGATATTTAGTGATGTAATGAAGGAGGGGGGGGGGAGAAAACTGAATAAATGCCAAGTGATTAGAATGTTTTTGTCTTATTGATAATTTCTTTTTTTGCATAACAATAATATTACTGATTTCTATAACAGAAATTTTCTTTCTTTTTAGGGTAATTCTTCACTAAAGCCAACAATTCAGTTCCAGGCCAATCAGGGTGTAAGTTGCATGTTTTTAGTATATTTCATGTGCATTTGGCATCAAATGCATAACTGAATTTTATTTTCATTTCAAAACCATAAATGTACAGCTGTTTTTATATGACAATTTATAAAAATTAAAGGGAAAAAATTATGCTGATTCATTTATTTTTAATTTTAAAATTGCCATTTGTGGATCTGTGATTATGAATATCTTAGATGCTGTAAATTGATTATTGCAAAATGAAAATATTTTTAAAGACTGAAGTGTGCAAATATTTTTGAACTTGTAGAATACTAAACACTACTAAAGAGACATGCCACTGGGTATCCTGTTTCCAATGACGGTGTTTCAGATTCTACCTGGTCTAAGCATTTTTTCACTATTTAATATTTAATACTGTTAATTTTTAGATATGAAAAATATATAAAGCAATTCCAAAACCATATCTCAGAACTGAAAATGCATCTGCCCAGAGGCCCTTCTAAATATGTTTTTGATCTGTTGCATTTATTTGTTAACTCAGTCTGACTCCAGTTTTTCAAATACTAATAATACATAAGTATTTGAACCCTTCAATGTACACATATCTTGTGTACATTGAAGGACACATTGGATGGTCTTAAGGGGTTGGGTTGTTTTACTTCTGAGCGGCACTTTTTTGCAAACCATGGGCTAAATGGCCAAGTCACAAGGACCCCGAAGGCTCAGAGAAGGTTGGGGGAAGGGACCCATTGGAACAGCTTGTTGGGAGACAGATGGTAGCCTCCTGTCAAGGCCATTAAGTGTGTTTTTTAACCTCCGCAAGGTATGGCTCTCCCACACATGGGGCCCAGCTTAACGTCCCATCCGATGGACAGCAACCTTTCCAAGCCCATCGGTGGATCTTAAGGGGAGATTTCCATCTCTCTCCTAACATTTGTCCAGTGGATTCCCTTCCCCTACTAAACTCTGACCCTTGTGAGTCCTTGTGAGTTGGACTTATAGACCTATTGTGTACACAAAAGTGCCACTATGAGGTAAACCAATCCAAATTTAGCATAGCAGTGATGGACACTACTGTTCGTTTTCACATGGCAAAATCGATGTCAAAAAATATTTCTCATCTTCCTCATGTATATGGAATTCATACTGCATGTACATATTGTACTGTATTTTTTTAATGATACTTTTATTCAATCACACACAATGACTATCAGTTGAAAAATAGCAAGAATAAAATTAAGGAATTATATGTAATTATTTCATATACAGTCAGTGGTGTAGTCCAAATTTCCTTAATATTTTTATTAATGCCATTTAAGGAATGAATAAATCCCTCCCCCTCAAGCAGTTGCTGGACACAGAGATATCATAGGAACCAGTGGCAGACTGGTAAATTGGACACAAATTATGCTGTTTTGATAGGTGTCTGGCAGGTAAGACAGGGACCCAGGAGAAGTAAAGAAGTAATTTTTGAAAATAAAATACTATACTTAAGGGTATTTTTGCATCTGGACTGGCTTTTCAGAGAGGTCATGAATACGTAAAAAAGAGCAAAATTGGTTCTCTGACCTATTACAATCACAAGTTATTGAAATAACTTTCTCTCTTTTTCAAGTTCTTAGAAGGAATAGTAGCTAGAATTTTACATTCTTCACAATCTGGAATCTAATCCCCCCCCCCCTCCAAGAAAAAAAAAGCAACAGTTGACATTTGAAAAAATTCAGATCTAAAAATATTAAAAAAAATAATTGAATAATTTCTGGCTCTTTCAGGTGTCAGCACTTTGCAGAAAAAACAAACTATATTGGAGGATTAGGTTTAGAGTCATGTTATGCACATTTTAACTCCAAAAAATTCTACATGAATTATATTAAAATAGTTCTCTTGATAAAGTGATTGATGTTCATGACTTTTTTTTTTTCCAGAAATGTAGGTGGAGAGGGCAATAGCCTCCTCTTGCCCCTTATTGTGGTAGCCCATGTTACCACCCAAATGCTTAAATATATTTTAATTACTTGTCCTGCTTTTAACCTTGAATGTCGTGTTTATTTTAACTTCCATAATTTTACAACCCAGTCCCTTACACTTGGCCACCTTTCATCTGATAACTTTTTTAACACCTGTTTTTGAATTTTTATATTTTAGCAGTTTACACAAATTTAATGTTTTTTACCTAATGGTTTATAAGTATAGAATTTTCACAGCACTAACAATATTTGTATTAAATACACTATATGGCTGTTTAGCATAAAAAATAAGAATTTTTTTATCTCTTTTATATCGCATCTTGTGACATTAGAATTTGCTGTGCCTTAATGGAATTAGAGTTGTACAGTAGCACTAGGATTAAATGGAATGAACTTACTATATTTAGTAGTAGGTCAACAATTCTTGTTTGTTCCATATCTGTCGATTTACATCCAGGTGTTATGGTCAGGGAAAGTCCTTTGGATGTCTTGAGTTTTGTCATACCAAGAACACACATAAAAGTTCTGTTTTATAAAAATTATAAATGACATAAAGGAGGTAAAACAATTTTTTAGAAGGCATCAAAAGTTAGAAACTTTTAATGGCCTTACTTGAGTTTTGCAACCTTACTCGTCATTTTTTTGGCATATCAGTTGCAGCAGGTACACAGCAGAGTTTATTGTATTCCACGTGTGTTATGGGATTGTTCACTACGAGGAAAAGGAGTTCTTTCTGTGGGCTGTTGGGCTATTTTCGTTTTCATATCGTCTTATGTTATCATCTTGCAGTAAACACCATGGCAGTGGTAGGTGGTAAATTTATTCATTGATACATTTATCTCTGTTGTGGTATATTACAGTTTGTTCAAGGATGTCTAGTTTGTATTGTGTTAAGGGACATATAAAAATTTTGCAAGTCTACATTGTAGCAAGTGTTTGAAATGGGCTCGCTGAGCAACGCGACACACCTCACAGCGTCTTTTCATTGACTGTTGAAATACATTTGGAAAAGTTCTGGAGTGTTCTGAATTCTTTGGCAGCCATCCACAATCTGTTAGTGGAAAGCTTGAGTAGTCGGAACCAGGGTAGTATAAACATCAGCTTTAACATATTCCCAATAAGAAGAAATCCAGTGGATTTCCAAATCAGGAGAGTGTGCAGGCCATACAGTTGGTTTGCCTTTACCAATCCAATGGGTAGGATATATAGAATTGAGAGTAAATAGATTGAGTGTAATAACCATAGTGAGGTTAACATGCAACAGAGTGTTGCCAATGGAATATCTTCCAGCAACGTTTGTAGTTCCATTTCCAAGAAATGTGTATTATTGCCAGCCATTGAGCATTGGTGGCAGGAAACATGGACTGGTCAGATAGTCCATTTCCCTTATAGTATCAAGTTTTTTTTTTCTTTAAAAATGCAACTCAACTGCTGAGCCTCCTTATGAAACAACTAATGAATGAAATAGGTTACATTATATACTAAAAGAAAAAGTATTTCATTCTGAACAAAAAATATCAAAGATAAAAGGAAGAAAAATAGTAGGTAAAGCATAAAAAATGTCCAAGTTCATGTGTAGTTATTTTTAAAAATTGATTAATCAACTTCCAATACTTGAAGGGTTAATGATACCAAAAAAAAGGGGGGTTAATAACCCAAACATTTACATGAAACCTCTGCTGATGCTCGAGACTAGGTGCCCATTGGCGAATGCTATGAAAATTCACAGTACCATCCGTAGGGACTCAGTGGCTAGGGCAGAAAGAGTGATGGCCAGAATCGTCATTTTGGCAAGCAGGCCCTTTCTGCTAGCAACTGAGCACCGGCAGTGGATCCAGTTTGGGGAGCTGGGTGAAGAAAGGTGACAAGAATGGATGTGGCACTGGGAATCTCCCATTGGCCAAGACACCCTAATGTCCCCTGAAAAAACATCATGCGACCTCATCTGGCGGGGGAACAGACTTGCGTGGAGAAGGAAGCATCCACATGGCAGGTGGATTGTCTGTGGCCCGCTTAAGCATTGCATTCTGACACCTCATTTTTGGACAAGTTCCTGTAAGTGTTATTTTTTGACGAAAAATGTTTCGAGTGTAAAATATTTTATGCCATTCTGAAACTAGCATTGTAATTCATGTTTCCATCAAATTTCATTAAAATCATTCATATAATTTTTTGTTTATCATAATTTTTCTGAGTTTTCCTTAATTTATGGAAACCAGTGTAGATAACCTCTCGTCTACTGTCACCTGTTAGGCTGAGCTAGAAGGTTAAGGTGCCTGAAGCAAATTTCGCTACCTTGGTGGCACAGCGATATTAGTTGTTCTCATTGACATTGTAACTACTAGAGTCTGGGTTTGAGTTCAAGAATGGCATGGTCCTTTGTTTTGCTATGATCTGCAGATAAGCATACCGGGTTGCAGTTGTGCTGTTGTTGCTCCTAAGCATTTCCACTTTACAACAGCATCATTTACAGTTGATCAGGGCAGCTGCAGCAGGGCCAAGATGTCGCGAACTGATTTGTTGCTGGTGGCATCTTGTGACCATGTCACATTAAAAGTCACTGAGCTCATTCTCCTGTTCATACATCGCTATGAGGTTTGCTAGGCCATATGCATCCTTTTATACCAGTTTGGGCCATGGCTGTGGCTTATACGGGTGAATCTAATGCTCAGGAGGGGTGTCCGGATACTTTTCATTAAATGGTGTATGTCAGCTGATAATTTTTCATGATTGTCCATAATTGTATTGGTCCACAATTGTATTAACCTACATTCAGAAATGTTAAATCACATTATGAAACTCGTGGTTGTTAATTATTTTATCCATTTTGGTTCTCTCTTTGGGAACATTTTCTTCTACACAGAAGTGCCATTGAATTAGGGATAGCAACCTAGTAATGACCCCCTCTGGCCCTGATAATGGCTGCCACATGATGAGGCAAGGACTCCACAAGCTTGCGTAAATGTTCTACAGGTATGGTGACCCATGCATCCTCCAGAGCTGTCCACAGTTTTCTCAAGGTTATCGCTGATGGGACATGGGCCCAAACGCTCTGCTCGACGGTATCCCAAAGATTTTAGATGAGATTTAAATCTGGGCTTCTAGGTGGCCAATTCATTATTTCAAAGTCAGCAGAAGTCTCCTGCAACCATGCAGTAGCCAACCTGGACCTGTGAGATGAACAGTTGTCTTGCTGGTAGATGTCATCTTCATTGGGATGGATGGCCATAAACGGGTGTAAATGGTCAGCCACGAGTTCTACATACCTGGATGCACTGAGAGTTGTCGGTACATACCAAAGGTCCCACAAACGTCCAATTGACCCCAGGCCATCACTGAGCTGCAACCAGCTTGTACTGTTCTGACCTGAAATGCAGGATCCATGGCTTCATGGGGTTGGCACCATACCCTCAGTCTCCCATCAGTGTAATGAAATTTAAATTGGGATTCATCACTCCAGGCTATCCATTGCCAATTTTCGATTATCCAGTTTCGATGTTCTTTAGCCCAGGTAAGGCATTGAGCCCAATGTTGGGCCATTAGAAGTGGGACTCTCATAGGTCGGGCAGCTCCCGAAGCCGAGACAATGAAGTGAGCGTTGCATGGTCCATTCACTGACTTCCTGGCTGGAACCTGCATTCAGATGGGAGGTGATTTCATATAATATCTGGCCCCTATCGGTATGTATGATGCAGGTCAGAAATCAAAGTCCATGATCATTCAAGGCTGATTTGTCCTTTGCAGTTTGTCCGGGAACTTGTTTTCTTGCCAGAATTTTCATATTCCTGGAACACTCTTGAAACTGTTGTACGAGAAAATCCAAGTTCGTTCACAGTTTTGGAGATTGAGTTTCCCATCTGTCGGGCACTTATGATCTGCCCTCTGTCAAATGTATTTAAATCCTGCACTTTTCCTATTAGGCTTCTCACGATGAATGCATTGGGAAGTCATAGCTGACAGCTATATATATATGACTAGAGTTTCAGCCACGCATGCACACAAATGCAGGACTTGTGGTGCTGAATTTGTATAATGTCTCCTTTCCCTAATTCAATGGCACTTGAGTTTATTACTAGTTTAGAGTTTTCTTCTTTGAGTAATTTATTTGTTCCTTTGGAATTTAGAAATTTCAACTGCATTATTGAAGTTGCAAAAATACATGAGTAGGGATTTAATGTGATTTAGTGCACCTTGCTTAATTTCAGTGTTAAATTTAATATTAAGTGCTATATTAGGTGATTTGATTTTGTAAGTAATGATAAGATTAGATGATGAGTCATCATCCTCTTTTGAGCAACTTATTATGCAGAGAGACTGTGTCGATTTGGCTATGTTGCACCTATGCATAACTGCAAATTAGCTAATAGGGTCTTGAGCAGGTCAGTCTCAATCATCATCCTCAAGCAGTCATAACCTATGGAGGTCCAATCAGACCGTACAATTTAGTTCTCTAAGCATATCTGCCCTGAGCTACATCTGCTGCATCTGGCTACTGCACACCAATTCTAACAAGGTCCTGTTTGACATTGTCTGTTCACCGCATCCTAGGTCTGCCTCTCTTTCTGACGCCTTTAGGCACACTGTTCATAACCCTATTAACTAATCTAAGGGCAACATGGTCAAACCAATGGAGTCTCTCTCTGCACATTATACTGTTCAAAACAAGTTGCCAACTCCTTTGCCTAACCTCATCATTACTTACAAAGTTAAACCACCTAATGCCCAAGATACTGTGTAAGCATCTAGAATCAAAACTAGCCTATTTTAAAATGGTCCCATTCTTCCTCAACTCACTAGTAAGCAAACCATGACTGTCATAATAACTAAGTAACCTATCATGGTAAGCTTTAGCTATAACTGGTTCTTTCAGAGCCTCAGAATTGAAGATAAATTTTTTAACCATAGCACATCACTTCTTAAGTTTAAGTTACACGACACTTTCTATTTTTAACTAGGTGTAAGGGTCAGATTCAATTTCAGATCCCCTATATGACCTGGTATTCATAATAGAACTAGCCCATTTGCTGCTAATTAATATATAATCAATCATATTCTTATGTAGCCCATCTTTTGAAATCCGCGTGTACTTATGAATGTCACGGTGTTTGTAATAAATGTTAGTTATTCCGAAACCATTGAGTTTACTTACCTGTAGGAGACGTTGCCCATTGCCATTGCATCTATCAATACCAAAAGGGCCTATCACCCCTCCCCAAAGGTCAAGGTCAGTACCAACTTTGGCATTGAAGTCACCTAGAACAAGGGTAATATCTCCTTTCTTGACAGAATTCAAAATATCCCGAAGTTGTCCATAAAACCTATCCTTCTCATCCTCATTTGCATCTTCAGTGGGGGCATAACAGCAGATAACATTCAAGTCTTTAATGATTGTCTGAAAATTTGTTGTAAGAAACCTTTCATTAATGCACTCGTATCCTAGAAGAGCATCAATAGCATGTCTGCTGATAAACAGACCTACTCTTGGAGATGCATTTTATCTTCCTTCCCTGAAAAGAGAAATTTAAGATTATTTTTAAGAAGTGACCTTTATTTGTTCATCTGGTGTCTGCAAGCTGAAAATATCAAGGTTATAATGGTGGAATTCTTGTTTGAGGACATCAAGAGAAAAAGGTCTGTGCAGAGTCCTCACATTCCAACTACCTATAGAGAGAAAATGGTTAGTGGGATGTTTAAAGAAACTATATTTATTGAGAGAGGGAGTGCTGACAATATCAAACAGCCCGCTAATCGCAGGCATGGGGCAAAGGGCCTATTCCTCCACTACTAAAGGCTGAAGCCATCTGCACTGGAAGACTACCTCCATTGTAGAATTCGACGATGCCCATAAAAGCAAAAGTTCAGGTGCTTCCGATGAACTCTGCTCAGGATTTTCCACCAGCTGATAATACATATCCTGTGAATCTATTTATTTACTTGGGGCTGTCAACTCAGAAAGATTTTTTCTTCACAGAAGCCCACCAGTGCAGTAAATTCATGATCCATAAATGAAGCTCAGAGCCCTTCCAGTCTGGTCTAGTAAGTGTATGTGGTCAGCACCAGGACCCTTTGTGGTTAACCACTCCTTAACAGTGTAGAAAAAAAAAAAAGTAGCGATATTTGTCCAGATCAGTAGGGCCACACTGATGATCCGGACCATGAGAATGTGGGGTTAGATTTTAGGTGCTAGGCTTTGCTGGTTCTATGCATCATCACAGAGGATTGGTGCATAGCTACCATTTACAGTCTTTACATTTTCTTGTCAGCCTAAGAAGGTAGATTATTCTATTATTTATTACATAATGTTCACAACAGGTGCAGATTTCGGTATTAAATTGTCTAGATATTTGAAAATTGGTAACTTCGATTATGCTATGATTTGGCTCTTTTGGCAAATAATACTGATGAGATGAACTTTTTCCTTAGACTATTGATGAAACTGGTAACAGAGTAAGTTTGCTGATAAACAGAGAGAAAACTAAAGTAATGAAAATTTGTCAGGTTGATTGTATTTCTGTTGTTTGGAATGGTTCCTCCCTGGAACAAGTGCCTCAGTTTAATTATCTCAGGAGCTGTGCAACATATACTGCTGATGTGCATTATGAGATAAACAGAGTAGGGATTTCTCATGGAACTTTTAAGAATCTATGGTGAGTGCAGAAAAATAGGCATATACACCTAAAGACTAAAAATTAGGCTCTTTAATAGTTTATTCCTTTCTAAAATTTGTTATGCCAGGTAAGGCATGGATGTATGTGTTGTTTTTCTGCTGAGGTCCTGCCATCCTCTCAGACCTTCTACTATGGCATATAAACTGACAGGCTCCTGTCAGACGTATGTGACAAGCAGCTGCTTGAGGAGGTATTCATTTTAGCCATCTTGTGGCTGAGTGGTTAGCGCACTTGACTATTGATCTAAGGGACCTGGGTTTGAGCCCCGGATAAGGCATGGACGTTTGTGTTTTTCTGCTGAGGTCCTGCCATCTTCACAGACCTTCTATGGCATATAAACTGACAGGCTCCTGTCAGACCTCTGTGGAAAGCAGCTGCTTGAGGGGGTATTTATTTTTATTTTTTATTAGTGAAACTCAGACCCTTTATAAATAAGGTAGCAGAAAACTTGAAGCATTTGATTCTATATGCTTATTCAGTAACTTCACAGTATCAAGTTGTTGAATTAGGCAAAGAGACAGCAACCACCTTTTAGCAACATATTGCATAGAGAGAGACTGCATTAGTTTGGCCATGTTGCCTGTAAACATAATAACAGATTCAAGTTATATATAGGGTTATGAACAAAATTATGAAATACCTCAGTAAAAAAAAACAATGCGGATGTTTGAAACATGAAACTTTACGGTATTGCCGATTTGTTTGTTCATGTTACTCTGTATTCAAGCAATCACCTGATTTAGGCTCACAAGTTTGATTTGAACTATTATCCTTAAATTTTCGAGAATTTAAACATTAACAAAAAAAAAATGCTATTTTTAAAAATAGAAGATTTTGGAAGAAATTATGAAATATGTGCCTATTTTTTCGATATACCACTGTGTAAAAAATGTTATTAAAATTAATATGTTACTACAATGTTCATGTTTTTTACTTCAGTAAAATTAATTACTAAATTCTCTTTAATTTGGTGTATGACATGAACTATTTCTGTTGATTAGTTATTCATTAAAAATATTTTAAAGTTGTTTATTGGACTCTGCAACAATCCTGGACTTTTCTCAAAGTATGGTACGGAAAAAAAAAAGTACAAAATGAGAGAAATGTTTACTTTAAACAAGAAAATAATTTTTTTTGTTATTCAGAAGTAGCCTTTCTATTCATTTGCTTTCTATTAGTTTTTTTTTTAAATAAATTTTTATTTGCATTGCCAGATGCATATTTTACATCACTCTAAAAGTGTCCTATTAAAATAAAACAAGTCGTATTTTTTGTCAAATGTTTTATTTTCAGAAAATCCAGAATTAAATGCAGATTAATTTGGCATATAACATGCCATAATTCCTTTCATTAGTCATTTGGCAAAAAAATTCTAAAATTATTTTTTTTCCTGATCAGAGTGAAAAAGTAGCTGGACCTGGGAAGGGTTAAAAGCTATAAAATACATTTCTAATGAATAATGAATTACACAAAGCTATATTTTTATGAATAAAGAAAATATTTGAAATAACAACACTATGCATATTTAATGAGTACTGTGAATTGGCAAAAATTTAGTTATGCACCTAAAAATGTTTGTCAAAAAATGAGCCAGATTCAATATATTGATTATTTGTTTTGTGAGCTGCTGGTTGGACATACTTTGGTTTAGGCATGTTTGCCCCTTTTAGAGTTACAAATTTCAAAGTTTAAATAGAAGAACTCATATCCTCTAGCAAATATGGGAATCTCGTTTTCAAGGAGAATGAAACTTTTCCACTCTAAAAGATTTAGTTCGAACTAATGGATTACTGGAAAATTGCAAATCATAGTATTCTATTAGCACTTATATAGCGAGAAAATGCATTCTTTTTTTCCATAAATTTAAAAAGTTTTTTCACACCCCTCTGACAAATTGGGCAGTTTTTTGCTGTGAATGCAATCTCTCTTGACTTTTGAATTATATCTTGACACTCTACCATCAAATTTCAAATGTCTACCATAAACAAATCACTTTTAACATTCTTTAAAAGTATGGCCTTTTTCATATTTAGTTAAAACTACCTAACAAATTGAAAAAATGCCAATATTTCAATAGTACCAATCCAACTAAAAAATAATTTTTCATTATATTTTTAAACAAAACTGTTGCGTCCCCCACACCCCTATATGAAAAGGACCAACTTATTGTTGTAATGAAAGCTACATGACTTTCACATTCTGCAATCAATATTTCAAATTTCTAGCATAAATGCATCACTTGTAAATTGCGTTATCTGTTTAAAATTTGCAATTTTAAAATTTTTTCATTGTTAGAGGGCAAACTTTTTTTTTTGGTGATTCGTAATGTACGAATCGAATTGTAATATATTTTTGATACCTATCCAACTCAAAAAAGAATTTTCAATTCATCTCTAGAAACAAACAATTATTTAATGAAAAAAAAAATTTGTGCTCTCTCCCTCTGGGGGCAAATAATCATTGTCCAACACCAAAATTTCGAATTTCTAGCATAGGCACATCTTTTGCAATATTCAACTTTTTTTCACTGTTAGGGGGTGCAGTTTAAACTTTTGGGAGATTCGAAAATCGTGAATCTTAAAATTTAATCAATACCTATCAAATCAAAATATTTTTTTAATTTATCTTTAAATACAAAAATGCTGGATATTTACAAACGGACATCATCGTCATCATCCTCAAGCAGCCATGGGCTACGGAGGTCCGACCAGACCATGCAGTTTAATTCTCCAAGCATATCTGTCCTGAGCTACATCTGCTGCATCTGGCCACTGCACAGCAATTCTAACCAGGTCCTGTTTGACATTGTCTGCCCACCGCATCCTAGGTCTCCCCTTCTTTCTGAGGCCTTTAGGCACACTGTTCACCAATCTATAATTATTCATACGGGCAACATGGCCAAACCAGTGGAGTCTCTCTCTGCACAATATGCTGCTTACAGGAGGTTGCAGACTCCTTTGCCTAACCTCATCATTAGTTACAAAGTTAAACCACCTAATACCCAAGATACTATGTAAGCATCTGGAATCAAAAGCATCTAGTTTCCTGTTATCTTGTTTACACAGCATCCAAGTTTCACTACCATAACTAACCCTAGAAAGAGCCAAACTATTATACAGTCTAATTGTAGTCTTTAGGTGTATACGCCTATTTCTCCACAATCTCCATAGATTCTTAAAAGTCCCGGCAGCCTATTCATCTGTTAATCTCATGCCACATATCACCAAAATCTGTTACATAGCTCCCAAAGTAATTAAACTGTGACACCTGCTCAAGACTGCAACCATTCAGATGAACTGAATCTGAATTAATTTTCATCACTTTAGTTTTCTCTCTGTTTATAACCAAACCTACTCTACTACCAGAGGAACGGGGGTGGCTCAGTCGGTAGCGCGCCAGGCTCGTAATCTGTAGTTCCCAGGTTTGAGTCCCAGCTGGGTCGGCGTTGAGATTTATCTCAGCAAAATTCTTCACCCTGCCATGGTCAGTAGGGGACACCGATGGGCTTGGAAAGGCCGCCGTCCGTCGGATGGGATGTTAAGCCGTGACCCTGTGTGCGGGAAAATCATACCCTGTGCACATTAAAGAACACGCTGGATGGCCTTGACGGGAGGCTACCATCTGTCTCCCAACCGCTGTTCCAGTGTGTCCCCTCCCTCAACCTTCTCTGAGCCTTCAGGGTCCATGTGACCTGGCCATTTAGCCCATGGTGTGCAAAAAAGTGCCGCCCAGAGGTAAAATAACCCAACTCTACTACCAGTCTCATCAACAGCTCAAATGAAAGAGTTCATCTCATCAACATCATTTGCCAAAAGGGCTAAATCATCAGCATAATCTAAATCAGAAATTTTCGTATCTCCAGACCATTTAAGGCCAAAATCTTTCCCTTGCAGTGAATTTTGCATAACATAATCAATAACCAAACTAAAGGGAAAAGGAGACAAAATGCACCCTTGTCGAACACCAGAAGTAATGCTAAACCAATTGCTACAAGCCTTACCAACTCTCACACATGACTCAGTGTTATTATAGAGAGCTTTAATTATGTTAACTAACTTGTCTGGTATACCATATGATTTCACAATCAACCACAAATTATGACGATCAACAGAGTCGAAAGCCTTTTTGAAATCAACAAAGCTAGCAACCAAAGGTTTCTGCAACTCTAAACATTTCTCAACAATCTGCCTGAGTGAAAATATCTGATCCACACATCCCCTACAACTTCTGAATCCACATTGCTCATCACGCAATTGACTATCAACCAGATTCTTAATTCTATTAAGCACAATCATGGAAAGAACTTTCCCCGGAACAGAGAGTAGGCTGATACCCCTATAGTTATCACAAGAACTGTGATCACTTTTATAAAAATAGGAATTATAAGAGCTCTGGTAAAATCCTTAGGAAGAACATCTTTATCATAAAGGATATTCAAAGTTTCAGTCAGCCATTTAGTAGCAGAAACATTCCGAGCCCAAAACATTTCAGTACTGATTTCTTCTACCCCTGAGGATTTATGTAGTTTAAGTTTAGAAATAGCCAAAACAACTTCAAACCATGATATAATGCCAACATTAAAGCCAGTAATGCATCTATCATCATTGCAAATAATGTGAATAGAATTGCAAATAATGTGAATTGTTTAGAACATCACTGCTCAGCAAACTAGCCATGACAGAATCCTCACCTTTAATACCCTTACCATGTTTATCCATCAATCCCAGTATGCCAGCCTATTTCTTCCCACTCAGAAGATTAACTGTCGAGTATAACTCCTTTGCTGTTATGCTCTCTAGCTGTTTTCTCTGATTTGTCAGCCAAATACTTATAAGCCAATAAAAATAGGCTTTAGTGCCTTATCACTCAAATGACTGTTTCTCTGCTCCTTTTTACCCAAAACAGTGCTGTTTGTTTCAAGAAAAAAAAATTCGTTAAAATTTTTTTCTCAACTTCAGTAGTAAGCAGACCACAATTGTCATTATAGCTAATAGTAACTAACTAGTACAAGCTTTGGCAATATCTGGATCTTGCAGTGCTTCAATGTTAAAGGTAAGAAGCTTCACTTGTAAAACATTTTTGACTAGTTATTGTTCAGAGTATTTTTAGTTTATATAATTTTTTTTTCAAGTGTATAAATAAATGGATAATATTGCAACAAAAATGCTGGGTCTGTGGTGTCGTGTGGTGCTCAAGATGTGCTTAGGAGTCAGAGTTACATCACTAGCCAGTTAGAAAGATGAACTTTAAAAAAAGATAGATCAGCAGTAATTCTGAAGAATGCATGGGGAGTGAAAAGTTAATTGAATTTGTTTGTGCAGTTAGTCTAAAGAAGAAAATCTCTATTGCAGTGTGCACGAAAGTTGTGAAAACGGTAGATCACAAAGAAGCATTCAATCAAACCTTGAGGTATATCAGCAAAGTATCTGTATCACTAATTGTAGTTTTTTTAAATTGTTATGAATTATATAATTAATTTCATTGCCTAAGTTATTAAATCAGTTCATTTATAGTTTGCTTTTGTATATTGAAATCAAGCTCAGTTAACTAATATTCATGTACAACTAGAAATTTGCAACAATATATATATAGTAAATTCCTATATTGATCGACCACTGAGCTTCCAACCACTGATCAACTGCTGATGTTATGCTATACTCCATCTAGTTAGTTACTGTCTTTTGAGTGCATTTGGGGACTATTTCTTCAGAGCTATCTGGTCTTGTGCACACAACCAGTCATAAGGGCATCCTAGTTGCTATTTTTTTTTGTGTGAGTGTAAGTGATGGATTATCTTACCCCCCCCCCCCCCCCCCCCCCCCCCCCCGCCTTTTCCTGTTAATGGAACACAAAGCAAAGCTTCTTGGCACAGCCGCTCCCATGATGCTCGGAACTGGGCTGCCCAAGAGAGAAATGTCCGGTGGGCAAAGGGAGCCATTGATGCTGAAATGGACAGTCATGGTGGCAAGTGATTATTGAGGTCAGCAGAGGTCACCTGATCTGGGGTTTCTAGCTGCTGCTATGGAACTTTGAAGGACAGAGAACGTTGTACTCAGCGACAGCAGTCAAGTCAGGGACTGCTGTGAATTAGCGAGGTTGTGTCCCGCTTGTGTAAGCCGGAATTCAGTTTGCTGGGACAGGCAACTGGGTTAGATTGAGACCACAGTATTGGTCATCCTTTTGTACGTATGTGTAAATATAAGCACACCAGACAAAATATTAAGTCACCCCCACCATAGATGGTAGCATTGACTTGATACACTGGTAGATCTACCTAGTAATGCAGCACTATATCGAGGCATGTGACCTTCCATGTGCTTTGTAGTGTGATCGGTCCCAGTGGAGTGCTGGTTACACATTCCTACTGTGAATCATGGGTTGGAAGAAAGATGTGCCTGAGTGTCAAAAGGGTGTTTTTGCATTTGGTAGTGCTAAATCACAGGACTGGTAGAGTCCATACCTAACAAGATTGCTGCTGTAATTCATGCGAAGTGAAGTGTTATACAGTATTAGATGAGAAATTACAGAGGTGACTAATTTTTTATCTGGTGAGCTTATTATCTATAATTAAATATTTAATCTGCAGTCATTATGTTGAGATTCAAACCACCAGTTAGGCATAATTTCCTGACAATAGCTAGAACTTGCAGGAAAGAACCCACATGAAAGCGCACTGACCACAAATAGCATAAGATAATAATAGGTGCTAGCGGGAGGTGGCTTTCACAGTGAGGAAATCTGAATATGCCTCACCTTTGGTTTGATCAGTAGTACCTTGTATTTAGACATAATGAATCCACAGCTCATCATTGATTTAATGAATATTCATCCACTATCTACCTGTTTTAAGTGACAGGAGAAGATGGGTGTAGAGAAAAAGTTGTCTTGAGCACCTGACATGTCATCAGGAGGTGGGATCTGAACCCATGACCTCCTGATGACATGTCAGGTACTCTGGCCATTGAGCCTACCGGCCACTGATCAATCCACTGTTGATATTATGCTATTTATTTGATTGACTAGATGGAGTATAGCATAACATCAGCAGTAGAGGGGGGATTGATCAGCAGCCGGTAGCTCAGTTATTATTAACTGTTTCTGTTATTAAAAATAGTAATTTTAGGCAACAGTTTTATTTATTAGGCTAATTTTTAGAAAAATAATAAAACAAATAAATAATCGCTCAAGTAGCTGCTTACCACAGAAGTCTGATGAGAACCTGTCAGTTCATATGCCTTAGTAAGAAGGTATGGTGGGACCAACAGAAAAATAACATAAATACAATATAAAAAAAGTTTCTTTGGTAAATTCAATAACCAATGTTAAAATTCTTGAGGGATTGAGACAAAAACGTTTAACACAACAATTTTTATTACTCTTTAACAGGGCTGGCTTTAGGGAAATTGCACCCAGGGCAATGAATCATATTGGTGCCCTCATACAGAAAAAATAGCCTCTTCAGTACTTTCAATAAATTTTTTTGCATGTGCAATGTAGGTTCATAATTATTATTATATAATAAAACTCGTTAGAAATAATAGAACTGCCAGTGATGAAAGCTTTTCATCTCTAACACTGTAGATCAGAGATAAGTTTTTATTAATTTTAATGTGGAAAACATGAATTTTAATTTGGTGTTCCGCAGAAGCAACAATTACAGGTAGTGTTAAAAGAATACCCAGCTTCACTGAAATATTTACAAAATTATCACTTATGTTTTATCATTTAGTAATTAAGCTTGTTTTGAATGAATAAAAATATTTAAGTTCATCACATAGTTCTTGCCCATTTAGATCGGAGTGATTTGATCCTGCTTTAAAATTCCAGATATATTACAATTACTCCTTGGGTATCATTTAAGCATGTGGAGAAGGGTTGTATACGTGAAGGGACTTAGTAAATTGTTTTATGACAGGATGCAACTATGATGTTTGAGCACTGATCGTTGGCCAAAGGTGTATGCAGCAGACTTTCTGGCAAGGTGATTTAACTTCAAATTTCCAGAAATTGGTTTCTTGATGGGTTCTGTTTTCGCAACAACTAACAGACAGCAAACATAATGATGACGACTTGCAGTGAATGAATATTCATGACACATGGAACTGTGGGCACAGAGTGACTTGGGATGAGTTGGTAGTGGGCTGTCATAATATTATAAGAGATGCAGCATTAATTCTTGAGGCATGTGAAGTGAGGTAGAAATTGTTCTGTTATGGTAATTGTATTCTCCATATCATGAAGTTAAGCAGTCAATTTTATACAGGAAATGCTCAGACTTTTCTGATTTCTTTCAATTGATTTGTTTTTCTGTTCTTTTTCTTTGCAAAAGCACGTGAATATTTTTTGCAAAACTCAGTGGAATTTATGCTATCGTTACGGTGATCATTCCTCCTGTATTTTAGGGCATTGTCCTATATATATTTATAAAAAATTTCGAAAGACGTTTGTGCCATATATTTTTTGCTCTGTCCTTTAAAAGCCCTATATTTCTGGTACCAAATTAAAATGGTTCTGTCCTGTTACTAATTTTGATGAAGTTTTCTTATTATGTTTGTTGATATGATTGCAGAATTAATAACATAACTATAACTATATTATATCACGTTGTATGCTGTACATTCAAATGGTTTAAATATTCCTATATCTCAAATTGTGAGGAGTGCAAAGTTATTACAATTCAACATGAGTTTGTGACCTTTTTATGTCACAAATTATTGTAATTTATATACCAAATAATTACATGTCATATATATATCATTATATATCCATAATGTAAACTAGACAAACAAGAAATGCAAATATAATTACCAATAATTCATAGGCTGGTACATCTACTTTACTTGATACTTTAGCATCATTTGATGTCACAAATACTTGTTCCTCGTGATGTGTCCAAGCTCCTCTGTTGGTACAATTGCAGAGCTTATTGCAATTATCACATGTAACCAATGATGTTAAATTACGTAAAGAAACCAGTCCTTTGAAGATACAGGTATGATGTTATATCGATGTAGTCATCATTTATGCAGTTAGTATATAAGATAAGAAATTACTTGCGTTTATCAAAATATAAGATATTACTTGCATATGAAGTACGTTGAATCACTTCAATTAACTGCATTTGAAGAATACTGTATCACTTCTGTTGTGCTGAAGTCGTTTTTGACATAAAAGGGTCACAAACTCATGTTGAATTGTAATAACTTTGCACTCCTCACAATTTGAGATATAGGAGTATTTAAACCATTTGAATGTTATACTGTTAGCTGTGTACCTCTCATTATTTAATAACATAACTATAATTTTTCTAATTCAGAATTTAAATGATATCAGCAGTAGTTCAATTGTACTAAATTATTGAATAATATATATAATAAATTTTGATAAATTTAAAAGTTACTTTATTGATATCTTTGCTCTTTTTTACATTTTTAAATATTTTTGGCATTTTAAGTAAATGATTTATTATAGAGCTTTTTAGGATATTTACTACTTTTCAAGGATGACTTTGCTAGACATAGCATAAAATTTAATAGCATCATGACAAAAAAAAAAATTGATAAACAAATAATATGCTGGTTTTCATAAATTAAGGAAAACTGAGAAAAATCATGATAATTTGCCAAAAAATTGTGCGATCGTCACCAAACTTGTTCATGTAACCAGTAAAGTAATACTCAGTGAGCATATCATATGCAGATTAGTCTAGTAATCGGATAGTGGCATAAAATGATTGTTTTGCAGTGGATCATTATTTTGTGTTGTAAATGTGAGTAAAGAAATTCAAAATAGCAATTTTGTAGGAATGACCTCAAGACAACATTTGCCAAATGAACTACGGTGGAGAGCTATTGGCCGCTCGAAGCAGGCCAAAGTCAGCCAGACATGGCACAATGGCTGAATGTGAGTCCTTCTGTGGTCCATAGACAGTGGAATCAATTTCTTAGCATGGATTCTGTGCCTTGGAGGTTTCGCTGAGGAAGGGCTAGAGTTATGACAGCTACAAGACTGATATCTGCGATTAAAAGCACAAAGGAGCAGGACATCTACTCCCTCTCAACTGTGATCCTCTCTTGCAGCAGCCACTGGGAGGGTTGTATCAGTTTCTACTGTGCATAGAAGGCTTCATGAGGGAGGTCTGTATGCTAGAAGGCAAGTAATTTGTATACCCCACATGTCACAGGAGAGAGCAGTTGAATTGGGCATGCACACGTGTTAACTGGTCTGAAGAGCAATGGATGTCTGTACTCTTCACAGATGACTCCAGATATTGCTTGCAGCATGGCCGAGTGGTAAGCGCTCTTGGCTACTGATCTAAGGAACCTGGGTTCAAGTTCCGAATAAGGCATGGATGTTCGTGTTGTTTTTCTGCTGTGGTCCTGCCAACCTCACAGACCTTCTACTCTGGCATATTAACTGACAGACTCCTGTCAGATCTCGGCTCAGTCGGCAGCGCGCCAGGCTCGTAATCTGCAGTTCCCAGGTTCGAGTCCCAGCCCGTCCGTCGGATGGGATGTTAAGCTGTGGCCCCGTGTGCTGGAGAGTCATACCCTGTGCACGTTAAAGAACACACTGGATGGTCTTGACGGGAGGCTACCATCTGTTTCCCAACAGTGTTTTTCCAACAGTTTTTTTCCAGTGGGTCCCCTCCCCCAACCTTCTCTGAGTGCCGCTCAGAGGTAAAACAACCAACCAACCAACCAACCAACCTGTCAGATCTCTGTGGCAAGCAGCTGCTTGAGGGGGTATTTATTATTTTTTATTTATCATCCCAGTAACATCCGACAAAGAGAGTTATGGCGAAGGTAGCGTGTGTTTTTTATGTCCCTTCGAATTCATTAAAAATGGGTTTGGCTATATATTTAATTTAGCAAATGTTTTGTTATAGCTTTTAAAGTAAATTCTTATGATTAATTATAGCTTTTAATGTAAATTCTTACAATTTGTTATAGCTTTTAATGTAAATTCTTACAATTTGTTATAGCTTTTAATGTAAATTCTTACGATTTAACAAACTTTTGTTAAATGTTTCAGCAGCCAGAACTCCATAATTTGGTGAATATTTTTACTTTTCTGTAGAGTTTTGCTAAAAAAGGATTTATTTCATGATTAGGGAACTTTTAATATAGCTTTCCAATCACAGAACAATGGATGTGTCCCAATATTTTTGATAATTTTGTAGAATTTGTTAATTCCCAGAGCCAAAAAAAAGAATGAAATGTTTTAATACTAACAATATAATTTTAAATTTTATTGCTATGCATATTATTTATTACTTTAATTTTGAAGCATTTGCTAACAAAACTGTTACAAAATATCTGATAATACCTATATTTATGGATACAAACTTAAAAACTGTAGAAAATCAGAAGCATACTACATATAATTGTGTACTACTGCTCTTTGTACAGAGGTGCACTTGAAGTGTAAACCCAGACTTTGTAGAGAAGTTCAAGATTATTATCATAGAAATTCTACATTAAAATCTACACTGGTGGAAATTGAAAAAAAAAAAAAAAAACACCATTAACAATTGAAGCATAATCTATAAGATTTATTTTGCAGAAACAACTTGTTGAGAAATAAATGATCACACTGTAACACTCCAAACAAATGCAAAATACTTTAAGTTTTATGCTCCGGATAGCTTAGACGGGCGCCAGACAATAACTAACAAATTGCCAAAAGTAGAATAAGTTGATTTAGGGTTCAAATACCAGCGAGCGTTCATAAGTAAGAATCAAAAATGATTGTCAACTAATAAGAATTAATGTAAAAAAGATCCTTAATTAGCGTTGCTCAAGATAAAAAAACTACAGACTCAAAAGTTTTATAACAAAACAAAATAGATTTATTTCCAAAATAATTAACTCACCAAGACATCAATGAAAAAACATAACTCTTGTGCTACACGCACGGTGCTTGGTGCTACGCACCTTACTACATCTCTCTCCTTCTCTCTCTCTCTCTGTCTTTTTCTCTCTCTCTGACTAAATCTCTCTACTTCTCTGTCTCAGTGACTCGCAGGTCACGGTTTTTGACAATGAGCCGGCGCATGCCGGGAAAGACATTTGCATACTATGACGAACGACGCAAGCTATGACGCAAGAGGGGGCGTGTCCTTGGCACGCGCTTTAACGGTTACGGTCGGAAGTTCAGAGTTGCGCGTACGCAACTCCTAGAAACTTGAAAACGAGTGCTGTGATGCCGAAAAGGAAATAAAAATCCCCAAAATGATAAATATAACGTAAATTAAACAAAACTGGTTAAGGTAAAGCAAAAGTGAACGGTGGGGCATCACAACACGTGAAGTGATTCATTGTTTATTGTACTTTTTAATGAGTACATTTTACAGAAGGCACATTTTAATAAGGTGTTGAACTTCCTTGAGCAGTACAAGTTTCCAATCTGGCATGCAATCAGTTGAACAAATTCTGGATATCACGCTGGGGGATACCATTCCATTTGCTTTCAACTTGGACGCGCAATTCAGCGATGGTTGTTGCCTGCTGCGGTCCGCTGAAGAGTCTTTGTCCGGTCCAGTTTCAGACATGCTCAATTGGAGACAAGTCTGGAGAGCATGCTGGCCAAGGGAGTTGGTGCACTGCCTGAACAAACACCAGACATGTATGAGAGTGATAGCTAATCACTCCCTACACCATGATGCCTGGCATGGTCCCTGCATGTTGCTGGCGAGTGCACTATGGAAGAAGCCGCTCACTTGTCACCTTCGGATGTGTAAACAAAGATCAGACGCTCCTAAGTAGAATCAGCTTTCATCACTGAAAACCACAGACTGCCATTCTTCCCTCCAATGAATTCGTTCTTGACACCACTGCAAACATGCTCGACAGTGCCGAGGTAATAGTGGTAACCGTGTCTCCATATATCCTGATATGCCGATTCTCTCATGCGTCCATAACTCTTTGTTGCCTGGAATCGTCTGCGAGTGTGCGAATGCTCTTCTTACCATCGATGCCACCATCGTACCACTGCCGATACCTCTCATCCAACACAGTGTGTAATTTGACGAAAAGACCAACCTGCTTCCCGAAGACCCAATATACAACAGCATTCAAACTCTGCTTACCAAACAAATGTTGTACAGCTACATTGTCCAGGCATGGTAGCTTCTTCAAAGAGCACTGGACAACACAAAACAAGACAAATAACTTCTCTCTTCACACCCTAGTCCATAAATATGTGCTGCGTACGTTTGCATGTTTCCATCCTCAGTGACGTCATTATTTCACCCAATGACTTTCAATCTTGGATCAGTTTCTGCTGCCCTTAATTATTAACATATTATAATATGATATTCCTAAAGGAATTCCTTCTGTGTGTTCTTTTTTCAATTTTGCCAGTGTATTAACATACACAATCTGTCCTTCAGGATACTTGAAGTTTAACTGCCACTGAGAACAGCATGTCAGTGCGAATAAGAAATTTTCGTCCATATGGATAACGATGAAAATATTGCTAAGAGTTCTTTTCGCGTAAAACAATAATATCATTCAGGTTTGGATAAAGTTTTACCGAAATATGAAATTTTTTTTGCCTGTCTTGTTCTTGTGAAAGTATAGCACCAACTCCTGTGTTACTTGTGTCAGTATCTAATATGAAATGCTTACCAGTTTTCTTCAATTGTTGTAAGGCTAATTCACATTCAAGGGTCCACATGAACCACTGGCCCTCTGTTAGACAATGTAATCACCTTGCTATGTTGGAGAAACCCTTGATATATACCCTATGTGTTCATATTTTTTTGTTTTTCATAACAAATTTAAAAAAATATATATTTTACCAATTAATCACCTTGCATTATGTACTGGAATAGCATAATATAGAATCTAATATATGTTCTGTAGTATGTGCAAAGTCCAATGAAGCTACAAAGTTGATTACTACCAGTGGTGAAAGTAGGCCGGTAATGCCGTACCAGAAGGAAACTGTTTGCCAGTACAGCGTATTGGTAAAACATTTTTTAGTAGTGGCGCAATTATGATTTCTAATTGAAAAGAAGTGAATCCTGTTTAGGAAAAATGCCTTGATTTTTAAGTACACTTCTACAGTTTAACCCTTCAGATGCAAAGCTGTTTGAAAACCGCATACTTAAGATTCCATCTCTGCTGACAGCAAGTGCCAAGGGAGAGTAAGTAGTGCTTTCACCCTTTGAACGATTCACAAGGATACTGGGTAGTAGTGGTACCCCACTCTATCGAATTTTGACCTTGAGAAGTCCCCAAGGTCACATTATGGTGTGTGACCAGAAGAGGGCATCTCTTCTGGTCACATGTCCCTGTGATGTCTAAGTCCCAAGTCCACCATTTTGAATCTTGAAGTCATCCCCTTGAAATATTATCACGATTACATCATTGCCCAAACCCATAGGTACCTAATTCTGAAATTTACCAAGTCGAACTAAACTTTTTATGGCAAAGTTCAGGCATCCCCTCTCAGGCCTATTGCACAAACCTGTTAAGGGTGATTCATAGACTATGATGCAATTATCTTGTCCAGACCCGTCCACCTGGGGCAGGGGTGGCTCAGTCGGTAGCGCGCCAGGCTCGTAATCTGTAGTTCCCAGGTTTGAGTCCCAGCTGGGTCAGCGTTGAGATTTATCTCCGCAAAAATTCCCCGCCCTGCCCATGGTCAGTAGGGGACACCGCTGGGCTTGGAAAGGCCGCCGTCCGTCGGATGGGACGTTAAGCCGTGGCCCCGTGTGCGGGAGAACCATACTCTGTGCATGTTAAAGAACACGCTGGATGGCCTTGACAGGAGGCTACCATCTGTCTCCCAACAGCTGTTCCAGTGTGTCCCCTCCCCCAACCTTCTCTGAGCCTTCAGGGTCCATGTGACCTGGCCATTTAACCCATGGTGTGCAAAAAAGTGCCACTCAGAGATAAAACAACCCAACCACCTCTTTTTGCAAAGTACTGCCATGTAGTGCACTCCCTTTTAAAAAACCGTGTTCCATAGGTAGGCTCGATCCTGCAACCTCACACTTATCAGTGCATGACATGACACTCTTATCAACTACGCCACAGATACTTATTTGACTAAGGTCCTTTACAGTGGTTGATCTCGAAAAAAAAAGGAATTAAATCGTTTATTCCTGAAAAATTAACTTACGAATGAATAATTTTAACCAATTTTTATTCCCTTTAAAATGCATATAGAACCTCTTCGCACATTTTTATTCTCAGCCTTCGCATTTTATTGAAGAACAGCACAAAAATAAATGTTTTAAACATCACATAGAAAGCTACATTTCTGGCTCGGTTAATTTTTTTTATTCCTGGAAAATTAACTTAGGAATAAATAATTTTAATGAATTTTTATTCCTTGTAAATCACATATAGAAATTTATAGCCTCTTTGCACATTTTATTGAAGAACATCGCAAAATAAATGTTTTGAAATATCACATAGGGAACTACACTCCTTGCTCTGACTGTGGCAAATTTTTTAAATTCTTGTATATCGAATTAGAAATTTATAACTTCTTCCCACATTTTATTCTCGTACTACAACTTTGTATCTTACTCTTCTTTCATGTCTCAGGATGGATGGTAAAAAAATTATTTTTACAATCTGACAACTAAAATGTATACTGTTCGCTTTGAATAATATTTAGAGCTGTAATATTTTGAAAGAAACATTTGAGAACACGGAATTACATGTCTTGCTCAGAATAATGAACGACGTATTTCCGAGAAATACTTTTAGGAATAAACTATCCCGATATGCGAACTACAAAGTTCTACCAATTGATTTGTGCCATGGAATAAAATGTACAAGATTCAGGAATCTGACCATGAGTCATACATCCGTTCAGAGTCAAGACAAGCTCATCATGGCTACTAAATGGCATTCTTACATCTTATTAGTCAATGAGTCCAATATACATGGAGGACTCTTCCATACAGGGACTCAACCATGGGAAGGAGGTATTCCGCCTATGATTTTATTCTTGAAATCTAACTAACCTTGAGTCAAGCCCCTTTGCCTCCCACTTTTGATGGTCCCATCGCCAAAAAGTGAAGACGTTGCAATAAACAGATATTAATGACCCGTAGTGTACGCTTTCTAGAGATAACATAGAATTCACATTTTAGTGTGCAAAACACGCATTCGATAAGAATTTTTTTTAAAAATAAAATTTTTTTTGTAATCAAATTTAAACACAAAACAAGACAGTGTTCTTATTTCATATACATTTTTCTTTTAGTGTACGAAAATAAAGACAAAATTTATGCAAGATAGAAATATGAAGCGATCAAAAAAAGGTGTAAGGTGGAATTTTACTTCCCATAGGGATAACATGTGATTTGTGTTTTAGTGTACAAATTTTGCATCGGATACAAAAAATTTTTTAGCATAAAATTAGTTTGATGATAATTTTATAGACACAAAACTGGAAATGTGTTTTTGTTTTAAACCAAATTTTGGTTTAGTTGGTAAAATACAGAAATGAAAATGAAAATCAAAGGGTACAAATATTAAGTTATGTGGAGGTCCACCATAGTATAACATGGAAAAACGACAAGCTTGTGTCAAAATTGGTGTCTGTTACTAAAATGTTTCAAACAAGAAATTGCTATGGTAGTAAAACTTTAAACAAGCAAGTGGTTTGGTGATAAAACTGAAACAGAAAAACAGGTGTTGGTAAAAAAAAATTATTAAGAATCGAGAATTGTGGTAAAACTGTGAACGGACTGATCTGGTTGATAAAAAAATATATGTGAAACATAATGTATTGGACTTGAGGGTTGTTAGCATTGTGTGATAATATAGACAGATTAACTGTAAAATTGCTTATAATACAATACAGAGGCAGGGGATGACCAAGTCGGTAGGATGCTGGATTCATAAACTGTTATTTCTTGGCCCGAGTCCCCAATTGTGTTGTTATTGAGATTTATTTCTGTTATCCCCTGCCCTCTGTGAGAAAGGTTGCACTGCTTTGAAAAATACAACTGTTCCTCGGATGGGACTTTACATGTGCAGAAGAGCCATACTTACTTAGTGTCAAAAAACACACTGAAAGGCCTTGCCAAGAGTTTTCAATTTCTCTTCTAACAGCGGTCTAGTTCCCTTTCTCTATCCAACTACGAGTCCTTTGGTTCATGTTACCAGTCCATTTAATCAAATTATATGCATAAAAGACCCCTCCAGAATTAAAAAAAACAACAACAAAATGGTTGGTAGAAGTGCTTGAAAGACATTAAATTGCAGTGAAATGGATGTCGGAATAACTGTAAATGTGCACACATTGCAATGGATGGGAGAATATTTTCAAAATTCTTCAGAAGTGGAAGGCACAATAACTAGCTTTTTTCTTTTGCATCTTTAATGCTCTTTCAACCGATATTTTAATTGAAAAGAAGTGGATCCTTCTGTTTACTAAGAAAAGTGTAGTGAAGATGATATGCTGGAAATGGATGACAGAAATAACGTACATGGGAATAGATCAGAAAATATCTTCGAATATATATATGGAATGGACAACACAATATCTGCAAAACTGTGACGGGAGAGAAAAAAGTGTAAATATCACATTTAAATGCACTGGGATGGCTGTAAAAATCTCTTCCAAACAGCAAATTACAGTAAAATCGGTAACTGAGAAACCTCACACAGGACAAAAGAAGGCGTAGGAGAATAACCGGAAAATGAACAAATTTCCAAGGAATGGATGGAAGATTATCCTCAAAATATACAGGAATAGACAATAGAATATTTTATGAGTTTTTAAACATTGCAATAAACTATTCAAAATATATTGTGTCTGCTTCTTAATATCGATTTACTTTGCTATTCTTTTGAGCGCAAATACTGTAAGATAGAAAAAATCATAGAAATGGGTCATAGAAGGAAATCATCACTCAAAAGGGGATGAATCAGGAATTTTATGGTAGCATGCTAGGCTCGTAATCTGTATTCAATGGATGGGAGATTATTTTCAAAATTCTTCGAAGTGGAAGGCATTATAGTGTGCAAAATCAAACGAACACAAGAAATGATAGAATACCTTCAAAATACACTGGAATAGATGACAGAAATAGCAAAAATATCAGCAACGTACATGGGAGCAGATCAGAAAATATCTTCGAATGTGTGAAAAATATATGGAATGGGTGACACAATATCTTCAAAACATACTGTGATGGGAGAGAAAACAAGTGCAAAATCGCTTCAAAGGAGTAAAATACAGTGAAATGATTACTTAATAACTGAAAAAAACTCACACTGGACGAAAAAAAGGTATGGAATAATGGCCAGAAAATTAACAAAGAGTGGATGACGGATTACCTTCAAAATATGCAGGAATACACAGTAGAATATTTAATAGTGTTTAAAAACATCACCGTAAACTCTTGGAAACATAAAATGTGTCTGCTTCTTAATAGCGATATACTTTGCTATTCTTTCGAGCACAAGTACTAAAAGATGGAAATTTCAAAGGAAGATGATACATCCAACAGCCAAAAAAGCGGGAAATAAGTAATTTTCTCGGTTATGGCATATAACCAGCGCCATATAGCGGGAAAAAGGAATCCTGAAAATTCGTCTTTACTAGGAGTAACAGGGGTAAACCATGAAGTATTACTGTACTAGAATCTAGAAAAATCACTATCCATTACATTTTTTAAATTATATTCACGTATTCCAAAACATTTTTTTTTTGTCAAGAAATTATAGACGACAAAATATCTTAAAATACAGTGGAAGGATGACAGAATAACTTCAAAATACATTGCAATAGCTGAAAAAACTAAAAATTAGATAAATATACGCTGAAATGAAAGAATCGCTTTCAGAACATTAAAATGCATGTAATGGATGGCTGAATAACCCCCAAATATCTCTCAGTAGAATGAATAGCAGAATAACTACAAAATTAATAACGTGCACAGGAAATGATGGCAGAATATGCGCAAAAATGCACTGGAATGGTAGACAGAACAACTAAAAGATCACAAAATGCTTCGTAATGACAAAATTGCTGCAAAAACTGTAAATTATACCGAAATGTTGCTGGAACCCCCCCCCCCCACCACAAAATTTTATAAAATGTATTGAGATAGATAAGAGCACAAACATTTCAGAATAATTTTTATCAAATCCTAATACAGCGGACCTTCGTTATAGCGCTGCTCGCTATACCGCGCACTCGGTTATAGCGCGGGCGATGTTCGCGATAAGTTCAAACATGTTTATACAGGTCCGTGCGGCGTTAGTGAGTATCGCATTTTATTGTTACTGCGTATTGAGTAATTGTGTATGTATTAAGTTCCTGCATGTATTTTGAATAGTGTTTAATTATTGTATGCATGATGAGTAAAAGAAAAGCTTACAGTGTGAAATTTATTGTGTCGCCACCGCGCCGCTCGGTATAACGCGGGTGTTGTTTCCCGCCAGACATGCGCGTTATATCGGGGGTCCACTGTATTGTTGAAATGTAGCAAATATCTTGGATGAAAGAAATATCCTGAAAATACTCGAACTTGTGGTTTCACAATTTTTTAATAATAATACCTTTATTAAGCCTTAGCATGATTATATACATAGATTACCCCGCTAAGCCTTATGGCTTGTCAGCAGGATTTCATTCAATCACATGACAGGTTAATTAAAGAATAAGACATTTATAATGGAAAATAAACGCATAATTAAAAACAGAAAATAAAACAATAACAACAACAAAAAAAAAAACGTATTAAAACACAGACATAAAAAATTAAACACATTATAAAATAAACCTCTAAAATTACAGGTTACAGCACAATATTGCGCAAAAATATCACCTATTGTATAAGTCATCATTTCACATTAAAATTACACTTGCTTAAAACGATACCAGATACAGGATGACTTTTTAAGCATTTTCAAATATTTACATCTAATAACCATTTCGAAACATTAGTTTTAATTTCAGAATAAGTGCTCAGGCATAACAGATTTCTCTGTAGAGAATTAAAAATTTTGGGTATTTGATAAGATATCCGCGCTTTACCATAATTATTGGGAAAAACTGGTTCAACAAAATAATTTTCACACTTTTGCCTTGTATTGATCACATGGAAAATTTTCTCCTTGTGTTCATTTTTAAAGTAATTTCTAATGATAGTTACATAAATATATAACAAGTCAACTGGTAAAATGTTCAGATAATGGAAACTATTGCCAAGGTGATCTTTATTAATTACATGTTTATTGAATTTAACAATATTATTTAGAGTACTTTTTTGTATTCGTTTAATTTTATTTAAAACAGATTTATATGTGCATCCATATATACTGATACCATCCTAATGATTGAGCAGAGAGCTTTATATATCATTGTTGTATATATCACAGAGAGCTTTATATATCATTGTTGTATATATTACAGAGATCTTTATATATCATTGTTATGACATCCAGTGGAATAAGAGTATTCAACTTCAACGCTTTGTAAGATGCATACCTTAGTTTATCACAAGTATATTTTATGTGCGATTTCCATTTAAAATCTTGGTCAATATAAATCCCCAAATATTGAATTTTATTAACCTCTTCCACAATTGGGCAGGAACATGCATTTTGGTTAATTATTAATTTATATTGACAGTTATAATTATGTGTTTTAATGCATAAGTTATTTAACTTGTGCCTACTCTGAATGATCATATATTTGGTTTTTTCTTCATTTAAGAAGAGTTTGTTTTTCTGAAACCAAGAATTTGCTACATTATAGTCGTTTTGTGCACATCGAACTACTACTTCTACCTGCATTCAGCAGAACGGTATCGTCAGCAAACATAAACAAAATACCCTGAAAATTTACTTCTGCTAAATCATTTATATAAATTGCAAATAAAAATGGCCCCAAAACTGAGCCCTGTGGTACACCTGATTTTAAAATTTGATCTCTCACTATTTTTAATCCTAGTGATGATAGTCCTATTAGACAAGTAATTTTTGAACCATTTATTCAGTGAACCTCGAATTCCCACCAATGATAACTTTTTTAACAATATGTCATGGTTAACCGTGTCAAATGCTTTATTCAAATCCATAAATATAGCACAAACCTTTTTTTCCAGATTTGAGTGCTGTATTAATAATGTATTGTGAGAAATGCTCTAATAAATCAATTGTTCCTCTGTTCTTCCTAAACCCGTACTGCCTATTTGTAATTATTTTACATTTATCTAAAAAAATATTAACATATTTGTATATATATTTTTCTAAAACTTTTTTAATAACTGATAAGATCATGATCGGTCTATAATTACTATATATATTTCTGATCCCTTTTTAAATATAGGACGCACAATTGCAGTTTTGAGTGTGTTATAGGAGCAATGCCAGTGTTCAAACTCAAATTAATCAAGCGTTGCAGGATCTCAGAAAAAACATCTGCATTGCTTTTATATATGAATTTTTCACCATATCATATAGCCCACTGCATTACTAGTTTTTAAATTGCTAATGATCTGTACTACCTCATCTCTATTTGCTTCAGGTATAAAAATGGAATGTGAATTAGAAGGTGTAATAATCTCATTGACAGCTATATTTTTTTAATATTTGAGGATTAAATTTTCTGTAACAGTTGCAAAGTAATTGTTAAAATCATCCATTCTATTTTTCCCAAAATGGCGTGTTATTTGCATGTTAACAGATAATTTCTTTTTGTCACTAATAATATCTTTTACCAGCTCCCAAATTTTCGTATTATCTTTATTTAAATTGATTTTATTTCTATAATAAAAACATTTTTGTTTCCTTATCAAACTATTTACAGTGTTCCTTACTTTTTTATATTCATCATATAATATCGTACTTTGCATATTATTCTTATATTATATATTTATATTATATATTTGACCCACAATAGATCTCTTTCTTCAATAGCTTTAATTATCCCTTCAGTTATCCATTCTTTCGGTTTCCTTTTGAATTTTTTAACTCTAGATGCTTTGAAACAACACTGATTCCTAATTTCGTTAATTTTATCTAATATCAATTTTAACAAGTCTTCCGGATTAGTAACCTCAATTCCAATAACATTCCAATCTATTAAGCCTAGTTTTTTGGGAAAGTTTTTTATTATCGACATATGTACCTAAGAAAACGTTATTACTATGAGCACTGATCTTATTTGTAGGATTTCTCTCTCTAGAAATTAAGGATTTTATTTTTGATTAATATTCCATAATGATCAGCATTCTTTTTTTATAACTCTTACATCTGCTTCAAAGTTTTTAATTTTTAATTTTATGAACTACATGATCAATTTGAGATTGCTGCAACATTTGCATAACGACTTCTTCTCTAGTAAAACTTGATACCTTCTGTTCTATACCATACTCCAATACAGATTCAAGTATTGGTCACTACCATATTTGTCTATATTTGCAATATCAATATTAAAATCGCCAACCAAGAAAATATCATTTAGCTTTAAATTTAAGTCGAACCAATTTTTTAAATTTGATAGAAATTCTTTAACCTTTGTAATTGGTGATCTGTATAGGGCAATCAAGTTTAATAAAAAGCCATTAATTTCAATCTGTAAATGAATTACTTCCGCAGATGAAATCGAAATATTTAGTTGAGAAACATTCAGCTTATGTCTATAGAACCTCTGTCACCTGAAATATTAACATCAATAGTGATTTTATCAAAACCAGCTAAATTATAAAGTGAATTTTCCATAGTGTTAGTTATACTTTCTACTAGAATAATAACATCCAAACAGTCGATAAACGAATCGATATAAACAGTAAAGAGGTCCCAATTTTTTTAAACTGATCTCACATTAATATAGAATATGCCTAATTCGTTATCATCTTTGCCTTGTAAAAAAATATTAGGATTAAACTCTTGTGTATTATCAGGACCATCCAAATCTAATTCATTATCTATTAGTTCAATAACCTCCATAATTATTTAAAAATGGAAAAAACTATAATTTAAAGGCGAAAATTAATCTTTAGTTAAATCCTCAATAGTATCAAACATTAATCCTAATTGGCTTATCATTATATCCTTTTTTAACAAATATTTTGTTATTTTTGTACCATACATATTTATAGTTATGCTGTCTAGCAAAAACTCTAGCTCTCCAATAAATTCATTAATTCGTCATAATTTTCGTTAACATATATTGAATTATTTGAACTGTCATGAAAAACCTCACCACTGTTAATTCTAGTTTTTTTTTCGTGCAATCCACTTATTTTTAGTTTAACTCTTAAATTATTTTTAATTTATCCGGAAAATTTATTTTTAGTTAGACTCTTAAATTGTACGATAACATAGGGTAATTTTTGTTTATCCCGAACAGAGACTCTGTGAATCACATCAATATCTTTCCTTTGAAAATCTGTAATATCTAACTTATCAGCTAAATTTTTTACGTAGCCATGCAGAACACTTTCATCTTCTTTTCTTTAATGGGATACCGTGTATTTCAATGTTTTTGTTTCGGCTGTATTGTTCTATGTCATTATTAACCATTTTTAGATCGCTAATCTCTTTCTCGAGCACAGAGTTTTGTGTTTTGCATTCGGTCAACAGTTCTGTGAGCTTTTTATTGTTCTTCTCAGAGTCCATAAACCTGTTCATTAATACGTCATACTTTTCTGACAAGCTCATAGAGGTTTCCAGCGAATCTATTTTGTTCTTCATGTCGGTTAGTATGGATAACTTCGCATCGATACTAAATAACATTGATTTCACTTCTTTATTACTAGTCTCATCCTCTACCTGAAAGTTCAGAAAGGCAGACGCTGTATTGTCCTGAGATGTCTGTTTCGCTATAGACTTTATCATGATTTGCGAAGGAGTATTTCTATTTGCAACCGATTTATCGGAATCTGTATTTCCTTTGGAACAATGATGACAAATCCATTTATTTTTCTGACCATTTAGCCCATGGTGTGCAAAAACTATTTCAGTTCTTTCGACATTTTTCTAAAATTATTTTCACTTATGCTAGCGCATGAGAAGCATGCACTGCAAGCCCTCCACTGCAAACCAGGTTGTTTATCCTCATAATACACAAACTGATATCACCGTTCGTCTAGCTCAACCTATTCTTGTCAGTGGAAAATGGTAAGTGGGTTTAGCCGAAGTTCATATCCTTGTGAGCTGGTACAATGTTGATGGTGCTAATGACACTTGGTAAATTTCAGAATTAGTTGTGATTGTGACTGTGATGCAATCGTGAGAATATTTCGAGGGTGATGACGTCAGTCTCCAAAATGGTGGACTTGCAACTTAGAATGGCCTATGGGTGAATCAACCGGGGGTCTTTAGGGGGATGACATCAGAATTTAAAATGGCAGACGAACGTCAAAATTGGAGGACTTTGTGACTCGAAGGTGATGACGTTAGAACTCAAAATGGTGAACTTGGGACTTAGAACTATTTGGGGCATATGGGTGGGTCAACCAGGGTTTTTTTTTAGGGGGATGAAGTCAGCATTCAAAATGGCTGACGAACGTCAAAATCGGAGGACTTTGTTGCTCAAAGGTGATGACGTTTGAATTCAAAATGTTGGACTTGGGACTTAGAATTATTTGGGGCATATTGGTGGGTCAACCAGGGGTGTCTTTAGAGGGATGATGCCAGAATTCAAAATGCGGTCAAACGGCAAAGTCGGAGAACTTTGTGGTGAGAGTGATGACGTCAGACTCCAAGATGGTGGGCTTAGAATAATTTCGAGATTTTACTTTGGATGGGTGATTTCAGAATCCAAAATGTCGGGTGAACAGCAAAATCGGGAGTTTTTAGCGCGAAGGTGGTGACGTCAGAATCCAAAATGGCGGACGAACGCAAAAAAAAAATCAGCGACTTTCTATAACCAGAGGTGACGTCACAGGGACTTTTTATGCCCTGGGGCGGTCCAGGTTGAAGTACCACTACTCTGGGTAAAGAGAGCAGAACTGGACAGAGGGACTATGTGACCAAAGCTGTCTCTCGGGATATCGTTAGTGTTCACAACTGCCGTAGCTGAACCGGTCTTTGTTGGATTACGAGAAAACTGAGAAAATGGATTCACATTTTCGAATTCTTATTTTAACTCGTACTCTGTCTGTTGTGAGATGCTTATATATTAATATTTTCTTCTTTCCTCTTCTAATTATGTTTTTGTAAATAGTTTTGTATTTTGCTGAATTGAAAATTCTAACATTTCTGAGAATCGCGAAATCAATTGAATGGGGGCGATTGGTCACAGGCCTCCACATCTTTAAGTGATGAGTTTTTGAAGGTCGAGAGGGATGGATGAATTAAAATTTCTTATTTTTTTAAATCTATTTTACCAATTAAACATCTTGCATTACGTACTGGAGTAGCATTATATAGAATCTAATATATGTTCCTTTTATGTTATCGTCTCACGAAAGTTTCAAAAGCTCTGAGTTATATTGGTACGCTATTATTTTTTGTGATAACGAAGTTTGTTAGTGAAAGTCACAGAAGCTATTCCTACCTTGTTCTTCACACTGCCTGCCTTCTCATACAAAGACAGTACATGACAAACCGTCATACCACTACCCAGGATTCAAATCCAGATCTTGCAGTGTCATCACGAGGTAAAGTGATACCACTGCATCAGTGAGACGACTTGTAAACTGTTAAAACACTGCAAAAAAATTGATACTATTGAATATATTATGTAGTGGTATTTGTGAGCCGCAGAAAGAACAAGTATCGATATCTTCATATCAGATTAGTAAAGCATCAATTATTCGAAAAAATTGACTAAATTGGGTAACCAAAATAATAATAAAAAAAAATTGTACATTAATGGAAGTGGAAGCATACTTTTGTGACTTTGGAAAAAGTCACTCTTTTCCTATCGCATTTTTGTTGCTTGGACACTGTAATTTTGCATCTATTGTCGCGAAATTTCCGTACTTCGTTTAATCATTTGTTTCCACTTAATGAATTTTAACAGTACTTTGAGTTTCCGATATATGTTATTCTAAAGCAAATGCTTAAATTTGGCATATGGGTTTAGAATATGCAAGTTGAGTGATAAAATTTTAAATACAAGTGAAAAGTTTATTTTTCTTTCTGAAAATTTTGCTTTTAATTTTAAGAACTGTATACATTTAGTATTAATACTATTTTTAATAAATACGCGAGTACAACAAAATCATCATATTAATATTTATTTCACGTTAAAAAACATTATATCATTCGCTATTTGAGGAAAACATAAGGAGAAATAGAAAATACTGGGGCACTTTACTTTCGTCACCATACACTTCACTTTATTACCCCTATGCCCTATTGCCTTCAGTGGAGTGAGCCCCTCTGCGTGATTTTCCGCCCATAACGATGCCTGGATGCGTACCGGTAAGAAAATCTACTTTCAACACAGAATAATAATAATAATAAATAAAAATAAAAAAATAAATACCCCCTCAAGCAGCTGCTTGCCACAGAGGTCTGACAGGAGCCTATGCGTACCGGTAAGAAAATCTACTTTCAACACAGAATACTACACTAAAAACTTTTGGTGTTGCACAATTGCTGTGAAGCACATTGGATTTGAAAGACTTTCAAGTTTTTTTTTTTTGAGTTCCAAAAATTTGGACTTTGTGCAAATACTTTCTACTTGCAAAAGTGAATTTTTTTTACTTTTATTACGGAATCTCTTAAGAGTTGTCCGACTAAGCTCAATTTAATCAACTCTTGTATAAGAGGGGGGGGGGGATTGTGAATGAAAAGTTAATCTAATGTGTTTAAGCCCAGGGGGCTTGTGAGGTGCTGGGAGTGAAGAAAAGGCAGGCGCTCACAGGCCGGCAACCGACGCACGGCATTGCCACTAGGAATTGCCGTTTCCTCTGCTACCTTGCTCACTTGCAAGGATTTTGGCGCAGAATTTTACGATTTAGCTCGCATCGAAAGTGGTAGTGGGGCAGTTACAGCTTCCTCATTTCTTTCAAAGCTTATGATTTGAATTGAATGCGTGAATTTTTAAGGTTGAGTGATAAAATTAACTTAAAATGAGTAGTTCTGATGATGAATTGTTTGTTTCGGAATCAATATGTGAAAAAGAAAGGAGGATTAAGAAGAAAAAGAAAAAATTTTGAGTGCACAATATATATCAAAATATCAAAAACAAATGAAGTTTGGAGAATCCCACTGTTCAGAGATTTAGTTGATGATGACTCTAAATTTTTCAAGTATTTTAGAATGACTCATGAAAAATTAAGGAAACTATTTAATTACTTAAAAGAAGGGTGGAAGAATATTTACCGAAAGTATACAATTAAAAAGACCTTCTTGCTCAAAAATTAATTTAAAATGATTTAAAATTCTCTGTCATTGAGCAATAAAATTTTAGAGTTTATCCTTCAAACTATTTGCATGTTGAAAGTTCTTAGGAGAAAACTCTCAGAAGCTTTTCGGAGCAAAGACAGCGCTCCGTCTTCAGTGAAGTGATGCTATGTACTGACGTTAGGTCTGTTTATACAAAGAGCTTCTTTCCACATGTCAACTTTCAACATGCAAATAGTTTGATAAACTCTAAAATTTTATTGCTCAATGACAGAGAATTTTAAATTATTTTAAATTTACCTAAATATCTTTTAGGCAAAAATTTAAAGTTTTTCTGTTATTATAAACAGCAAAATTCTTTTACTCTCCTTCATTTGTAAATACACCCAAATCTGTTCTTACACGGTAGATAGGGGCGGGGGTGGCTCAGTCGGTAGCGCGCCAGGCTCGTAATCTGCAGTTCCCAGGTTCGAGTCCCAGCTGGCTCAGCGTTGAGATTTATCTCCGCAAAATTCCCCGCCCTGCCCACGGTCAGTAGGAGACATCGATGGGCTTGGAAAGGCCGCCGTCCGTCGGATGGGACGTTAAGCCGTGGCCCCGTGTGCGGGAGAGCCATACCCTGTGCACGTTAAAGAACACGCTGGATGGCCTTGACGGGAGGCTACCATCTGTCTCCCAACAGCTGTTCCAGTGGGTCCTCTCCCCCAACCTTCTCTGAGCCTTCGGGGTCCATGTGACCTGGCCATTTAGCCCATGGTGTGCAAAAAAGTGCCGCTCAGAGGTAAAACAACCCAACACGGTAGATAGGTTCCCGAAAAAAACGTACAAAAAAAACGTGCATATGAAAAAATAGAAGATTGGTTCCAGACGTGAAAACCCAGTACGAATATTAAGTTGTTTACAAACAAATCATATCAAAATCTTTAAGTAAATCTTTATTTGATTTTTATTCATTTAAATACATTTTTTATTTTATAAACTTATAAAGATAATTATATGTACGTATATAAAGTAGATTATCCTTCATGAAGAAAATAATATGCCACTAATTCAAGAGTACAAAAGTGCAAAAAAAATGACTGCATATGCTTATTAACTAGATTTTATTCGTTGTCACTTTCTGACAATAGACGCATTCATTTGCGTAAGACCGGAATTAAATCACTTTCATCGCTTGAAAACTTCAAAAAACAAAGCAAAAATTTTTTCGATTTCTTCTATTAAACATCTAAACACTTCTAACTTTAAACACGAAATGAGAGACCAAGACTAACGTATGTATTGAAGATAAAAATTGAGCGAAATTCCCGGAACTCAGTGTTGCCATTTTTTTCCGAATGAAGTAGGTTTTGTACAATTTTTTCCATAAAAAAGAGAATAAAATAGAGAAAACTTATTGTGTAATTATGTTAGTGTAGTTTTTATTTTGGGGATTTTAGTGCACAAATGTGTATCTATAGTACATTTTCAAGGTTAAAACTACTTCGAAAAATGTGACTATAAAAGCGGCATCTTTGTTTTAAATGTAAATTCTAGGAATTTTTTCTTGAATAGGAATATTTTTCGAGAATTAAATTCAAATGGAAATTTTTAAAAAGGCGCTGTTTGAACCGTGTTGGATCAAAATAAATCAAGAGAATTGGAATTTTTTTCTAAACCGTGTTAAATCAAAATTGTGTAAAAAAAAATCCAAAAAAAAACAGAATTGGATGTATTTAAATAAGTTCATGCAAAAAAAAAAAATCAAAAGCTTTTCAAGGAAATTGCATTTTATTAATGTTAAATTTATTACCATTTAAATATGGGGTTATATTCTACTTCAGAGAAATCAAAATACGAAAAATCATTGTGATTAAAATGTAATATTTCGGTCCCTAATTAGGGCATTCTTTGGGGGGATGATTCGAACTATGATCTTTGGGTATGATATATGAAAGCAATCCAAAGATCATCCTTGCAGACCGTTAGTACCTTTCAAAAGAGATACTCTCTTGTGGAAGTGAACGGAAGGGGAGGGTTGCCAGATTAGTGTGGCCTACTGATCTGGACAACTATGGCTACTTTTCTTTTTCTTCTACCCTGCTGAGGAGTGGTCAACCACACAGGGTCCTGGTGCTGACCATATAAACCCACTGAACTGGACAGATATATGGCTCTGAGCTTGATTATGGATCCTGATTTTGCTGCACTGGTGGGCTTCTGTGGAGCGAAAATCTTCCGCTGTGTTTTCTGTTTGTGGGTTGACAGCCCCAAGTGAATAGATTCACAGGATATGTTTCACAGGGATGTATGATCAGCTGTGGATAATCCTGAGCAGAGGTAATCGCAGGCACCTGAACTCTTTGCTTCTATTGGCATCATCAAATTCTACATTGGTGGAAGTCTTCCAGTGTAGATAGCTCAGCCTTTAGTGGTGGGGGAATGGGTCTTTGTCCCATGTCTGCGATTAGGGGGCTGTTTGATATTGTCGGCATTCCCTCTCTCAATAAACATAGTTTCTTTAAACATCACACTAACCATTTTCTCTCCATAGATAGTTGGAATGTGAGGACTCTGCACAGAGCTTTTTCTCTTGATGTCCTCACACAAGAATTCCACCATTATAATTTAGATATTCTAGGCTTGCAAGAGACCAGATGGACAGATAAAGGTCAGATTCTTAAAAATAATCTTAAATTTCTCTTTACAGGGAGGGAAGATGGAAAGCATCACCAAGGCGTGGGACTGCTACTCAGCAGACATGCTAGTGATGATCTTCTAGAACATGAGTGCATTAATGAAAGGTTTCTTACAGCAAAATTTCAGACAAGCATTAAAGATTTGAATGTTATCTGCTGTTATGCCCCCACTGAGGATGAGAAAGATAGGTTTTATGAACAACTTCAGGATATTTTGAATTCTGTCAAGAAAGGAGATATTACCCTTGTTCTAGGTGACTTCAATGCCAAAGTTGGTACTCACTCTGAGGAGGAGTAATAGGACTTTTTGGTATTGGTAGCTACAAAGGCAATGGGCAAAGTCTCCTACAGGTAAGTAAACTCAATGGTTTCAGAATAACTAACACTTATTACAAACACCGCGACATATATAAGTACACACGGGTTTCACCAGTTGGGATGCATAAGAATATGATTGATTATATATTAATTAACAGCAAATGGGCTAGTTCTGTTAGGAATACCAGGTCATATAGGGGAGCTGAAATTGGATCTGACCATTACCTTGTTAAAAGTGTCTTGCAACTTAAACTTTACAGGTGTGCTAGGGTTAAAAATTTTACCTTTAATACTGAAGCTCTGAAAGACCCAGTTATAGCTAAAGCTTACCATGATAGGTTACTTAGTCATTATGACAGTCATGGTATGCTTACTACTGAAGTTGAGGTAGAATGGGATCATTTTAAACAGGCTTTTTTGGACACTAACAGTACTCTTTTAGGAAAAAGGAGCAGAAGAGACAGAATTATTTGAGTGATAAGACACTTGAGCTTATTTCGGAAAGAAAGAATTGCAGGAATATCCTTAACCAATACCCTACTAGTCCTAATAGAAAGCATTACAGAGAACTTAATAAACGTGTAAAAGATCAGTTAGCTGCTGATAAGAATCTTTGGCTTGATGGTTTGGCTGACAAAGCCGAAATTCTGAATATCTTTTATTATAAAGGCATGGTTCCTAAGGATTTTACCAGAGCTATTGTTATCCCTATTTTCAAAAAAGGTGATCGCAGTTCTTGTGATAACTATAGGGGTATCAGCCTACTCTCTGTTCCAGGTAAAGTTCTTTCCATGATTGTGCTTAATAGAATTAAGAATCTGGTTGACAGGCAATTGTGTGATGAGCAATGTGGATTCAGAAGTGGTAGGGGATGTGTAGATCAGATATTTTCACTTAGGCAGATTCTTGAGAAATGTTTAGAGTTTTAGAAACCTTTGGTTGCTAGCTTTGTTGGTTTCAAAAATGCTTTGGACTGTGTTGATCGTTATAATTTGTGGTTGATGGTGAGATCATATGGTATACGAGACAAGTTGGTTAACATAATGGAAGATCTCTATAATAACACTATGTCGTGTGTGAGAGTTGGTAAGGCTTGTAGCAATTGGTTTAGCATTACTTCTGGTGTTCGACAAGTGTGCATTTTGTCTCCTTTTCTCTTTAGCTTGGTTATTGATTATGTTACTTCAAGGGAAAGATTTTGGTCTTAAATGGACTGGAGATACGAAAATTTCTGATTTAGATTATGCTGATGATTTAGACCTTTTGACAAATGATGTTGATGAGATAAACTTTTTCATTCGAGCTGTTGATGAGACTGGTAGTAGAGTAGGTTTGGTTATTAACAGAGAGAAAACTAAAGTGATGAAAATTGGTCACGCAGGTTGTGATTCAGTTAATCTGAATGGTTGCAGTCTTGAGCAGGTGTCACAGTTTAATTATTTTGGGAGACATGTAACAGATACTGGTGATGTTCGGCATGAGATTAACAGACGAATAGGGATTGCTGCTGGGACTTTTAAGAATCTATGGAGAGTGTGGAGAAATAGGCGTATATACCTAAAGACTAAAATTAGACTGTATAATAGTTTGGTTCTTTCTAGGGTTAGTTATGGTAGTGAAACTTGGACACTTCGTAAACAAGATAACAGGAAACTAGATGCTTTTGATTCTAGATGCTTACGCAGTATCTTGAGCATTAGGTGGTTCAACTTTGTAACTAATGATGAGGTTAGGCAAAGGAGTTTGCAACCTCCTTTAAGCAGCATATTGTGCAGAGAGAGACTCCGTTGGTTTGGCCATGTTGCCCGTATGAATAATTATAGATTGGTGAACAGTGTGCCTAAAGGCCTCAGAAAGAAGGGGAGACCTAGGATGCGGTGGGCAGACAATGTCAAACAGGACCTTGTTAGAATTGGTGTGCAATGGCCAGATGCAGTAGATGTAGCTCAGGATAGACTTGCTTGGAGAACTAAATTGCACGGTCTGGTTGGACCTCCGTAGCCCATGGCTGCTTGATGATGATGAAAGAATTTTTCGTCTCTTCAGTTTTCTGAAGCAGAACTAGATAAACAATAACACTATGGCAGCCATGCATTTATATATCTTACTCGTAATTCACCGTATTTATCATGAGAGTAATATCAATTAAATAAAGGAATGTTTGTGAACATTTCCGTGAACACATACCTGGCTGTTAAATAATTTTTCCTATTTCTTCGCAAATACTATCTCTACAAAATTGATTACTATAATTAGCATTTTTAAGGTTATGTAGTTCATTGTACTGTTGTGCCATTAAAATTAATTTTTCGGTATTATATTTTTGATGATCGCGGAAAATAATTGATAGACTACCAAAATATTTACTGAACAAAAAAGTGCACGTGCTGTTACAGAGCGCAGTTTCGATAAAGTGAAACAAGGCTCACTCTCTAGCTGCGTGCACATCAAAGGTGGTGGCGAAGGCCATGGCAAAAGTGATTTAGGGCTTAACGTCATTAGCAGGTAGGGGAAATGCTGTTTGGGATTCTCCCTCTTCAATCCGTGGGCGACATTGCCGGGGCCGATGCCTTCACTGCTTGCCCAGTGAGCGCTGTCTCATAGACAATGCAGGGGAGAATATTTTCAGTTGGAATAATGCGTGTCTGCATGCGGCCATTGCTGACCAGTGAGCGCGTACCCAAAGGAGAAGAGAACGGTGAGAGCTCCACCGTCGTGAGTTAAATCGGTGTGTTCGAGTGCGGCGGCGAGGCATGCTTGAGTCCGGATAACGAGGGACTCATGTTGAATTTCTCCTTTGGAAACTAAAGGAGGAGATCTGTGCATAATCATATGGTTTCTGCGTCCTCTATGTCTAGTAGAGTATAAGTAAATAGTCGCCCAGATTGCCAGACAGCCCGGAATTCATACTGTATTGTTGTTATTGAATAAATTGTTTATTCCTCCTCTGCTCGATTATTGATAGCCATAAGATCGTATAACCACCCGACCATAAAGAACATTACAACTATCGTAATCCGACTGGATATATGCAGCCTCACCTGTCCATTAAGTTCCTCACAGGCACTTTTATGGAATGGATGCGCAAATTCAGAGGAGAGAAGAGCTTCGAATCCTTCCTTTTTGCAGGAAGACCGAAGGAGGCCGTGAACGCGAGAACCATCTCTGCTATTCGTGAACTCATTAAACCCCTACAGGCATTCAGTTTGGCGTTCAGGTCTACCTGAACAGCCCACGTTTCATCCGGCGTATGGTATTTGTGTGTGCAGTGTGTGTGTGGAAGCTAGATCAGGCCGCCTGACGTTCGTGGCGCTGCCTGCAGGCCAATTTTCAGTTCGCTCAAAGTTTTCGTAAAAGTCTAGGGTTTTCGAGCGCAATACCGTATTACCCAAGAGAACCCCGTACGGAAAATTTGGGACCGATCAGACAATTGACTGGGAAGTTCTGGGATCCCCCAAATCTGCTAAAAGTTCATGAATTATAATTTCAGTGGCGCTGATACCAAACGACTGCGTTCATTGTTGACGCAGAGAAATGCAGACGAGAGTCACACTCAATGCATTATAAAATATGGCTATTTGCTACAGCTAATTTTATTAAAAAGTTATTATTTCCACTTTTTTGTCTGCAGACATTTAGCTTCTTTTTATTTTAAGAAATAAATAAAACATTCTTTTTGTAGTTTATAGATACTAATAATATATTGCGATTTGCATTATCCGATTCATCCATTAATTGAAATTACTGTTATTAGTGGGTATTAAGGTAGTAAAAATGTAAACTTATTCTCTTTGAAAGCATAACATTGCCGCTGAAATGATTTGTGTTCTTAATAGTACAACATAAAAAAACGGGCTGGAATTTGCTTGCTGTAAGTTTCTCATTGTGGAGATATAGCCTGCCTCATGCATGTATCCTTTTTCTGAATTAATGGAGAAACAATGGATAACAAATTCAGGTTAGTTGTTTCATCCATTCTGAGATAATTATGCCAGGCTTTTGTCTTTTTCCCTCTCTTGCCCAGAGCTCAGTGTGGGTTAACGGAAATAAATCACAATTGGGACTCGAGCTTGGGAACGTCAGAAAACTTGTCTGGCGCGCTACAAATTAAACCACCCCCAACCATATGCCTAAACTCAAATGCTATTATGATGAATTTTGATTATTATCTCAGAGAAATATATGCAAAACAGCAAAGGAGACCGTTTTAATGAGGAGTGGAGATGATTTTCCGGCTCAGGTTTTCGAATCCGCACCCGCCAGAGTCTGCTTTGTGTGTGTGTGGGGGGGGGGGGGGAATTCCGACGCATCACAAAACACATATACTGAAATGAATGTCGCTAATCAGTTGTTTTATTCTTATTAATGAAAATCGTTTTATGACAAAATTGAATATTAATGCTATTTGGAACGAAAAATACTAGAAATGCTACCAGAGACTGAAATTTTGAGGGTAGCTTCATTACAAATGCAAAGAACCATTAATTTATTAAAAATAAGAGAATACTCAAAAAATATGCAAAATCCGAAATTTATGATAAAATTACATGCATTTAATGTTTTACGATTTCCAGCCATTTTTCATATTTCGTTTTCAAAAACATTCTACTTTTGTAGTTTTCGGAATTTTTCAAGGGCTAAAGAATATATTTCTTACGTCGTAGAACAGCTATTTTGTAGCCCTAATATAAATTGTTTCAACATTCCCTGTGATCGAGAGATGCGAGTGAATGATAGGTTATTTACCATTGAAATAGTTAATGAGGGCCTACCAGTGATTAAGTTTTTTCGTTTATTAATAAATTAAAAAAATGAATCGTACTAGTAGAATGCCGCTCAAAATTTCATTGAGAAATATTAATTAATAACATTTTAAAATTTCACTCTAAATAATCACTTTTGAAATGTGACAGAATTTTTTGTTTGAACTGTTTTAAACTTTCCTGCCACTTCGATATTTAAGTCCTTTAGAACTTCATCATGTTTAAACTATTTTCAAGTTTGACCTAGATTCTATTACAGGTGACGAACTGAACTTTCTAGGCAGTACGATACAGTTTATGCTGAGTTCCTGGAAACATCGGTATAAGCAAACATTGTTTAAATAGGAAAAGTGGGTAAGTCTAACCCACTTTTCCTTAAAAAAAAAATTCTAATTAAATCACTATAGCGACATACAATATGTTCGTTCGATAGTAATTTGTGAATACTGAAAAAAAAAATCGAAACGATGTACAATTCTGTTTTAAATTTATTACTTTAGGCTGAAAAGTTTCCGCACAAACTTAATATCTGGCAATCAATTCCGGTATCAGCCAGCGCGTGGCACATGTCATTTACAAGAAGTATGTCGGCGTAGTTGAAAAGTAATATTTATACAGGAAAAGATTCAGTAGGTGCATTTTCGTGTCTTTCTATGTTAAAATAAGAGTAAAAAAAATTACATTCGTACAGACCCGGTTGTTAATAAATTTGTATCAGAGCACAGTTTTTAGGTCGTTTCAAATATTTCAACGATTATTTACATAACTTTCGAGTTTTAAACTTCCTTTCACACGATTCTCTTACACTTTCAAAAACTTTTCAATGCATCTCATTGCATATAATTGAATATAGTGCAATGCACAATGATACAACATTTAGCTTAGCGAACTATAACACTGTTCTAAAAAAAAATCTTTTTCTAAGTAAGAGTTGAGTGATTCGTAAAGGTTTTTTAGTTCAGACTTCAGATCTGTGCTTAGATGTTTTCTATCAGTGATAGTTTTCGAGTTACACGATTTTTAATTTTATTCCTAGATTTACAATGAATAATAATAGGAAAAAAAAGAGATTATTCTTAGCTTCCTTAGTATTAAAATTATAGATTCATATAGAAAATTTTAAAAAATATTATACAGAAATAAATTGAATACAGAATAATTAAATAACAAAAATACCAAACGTAAATAATTTTTTTCTTTTATGTTTATCTGTGCTGTCTCTTTTGAGATTCCAACAAAAATCAGCTAATAGGCATCCACTTCCCTTCATATCGCGATATGCATTCGAGCCCCGGATAAGGCATGGATGTATGTGTCGTTTATTCTGCTGAGGTCCTGCCATCCTCTCAGACCTTCTACTATGGCATATAAACTGACAGGCTTCTGTCAGACCTCTGTGGCAAGCAGCTGCTTGAGGGGGTATTTATTATTTATTATGTAGCATCTGGTTACTATTTCTTTATAATCTTTAGACCTCTTTTTTCCAAGAAAATTGTATGTAACTTGTTTAAAACATGTCCAAGCAAGTTTCTCTTTCTCTGTTAGAGATTTGTCAAATTTCACATCTTTCTTCAACTGTCTTATTTCAGGACCAACAAACACGCCCTCTTTTATCTTTGCTTCTGAAAGACGGGGGAATTTTGTTCTTAGGTAGGCAAATCCTCTACCATATTTATCCACTGCCTTGACAAATTGCTTCATAAGTCCCAGTTTTGTTTGAAGGGGTGGAAGGATCTCGTCCCAACAAGCCTAAGTCTCTCCTTCTGTAAATTTTTTGTTCTCACTTTCCAATTACATATTGGTTAAGTTTTCTTCAAGTAATGGGATGCTCTGTCACAACTGTCCCATTCACGAAGGAAACAAAGAAATTTTGTGTTCCCTTGTTTGCATTCCCAATATCATGGCAATGATTTTTAAATCCCTACATATTTTCCAATTGAAATCCGTCATTCTTTCCATCTACCAGTGTTGCCTGGGGGAAATATGCATCTTGCACAGATGTTTGTTATAATAAATTCAACATGGGATGAGGAATTGTTCTGTATTTTTTAATAACAGTGCCTTTATTCAAGTGCTCAACACAATGACAATTTGCTTTCATCTAACAAGGAAATGGTATAATTTAGAAATTATACACAATTATTTTGTACTACATAATCAGCTTCCAAAGTTAAATAAAATTCTTGGAAGTTTGTGATTGAAGTGAGTTTGACAAAGGCCAGATGACTGGGTGAGAGCATTTCTGAGATGGCAAGGTTTGTGGGGGTGCTCACGGTCAGCCATGGTTAGTACCTTTAAAAAGTGGTCCGAGGAGGAAAGAACCACGAACTGCCAGCAAGTTGTGGGCCAACCATGGCTCATCGATGCTACAAGTGAGTGAAGGCTATCCCATATGGTACGAGCCAACAGAAGGGATATTGTGGTGCAACTCGCCGGTAATTTAAATGCTGGTAACAGGAGTAATGTCTCACAACACAGTACATCAAACCCTGCTGAAAATGGGGCTGCATATAGCCGCAGGCCGCTGTTGAGGGCCCATGCTCACCATTGAAAGTGCCTGCAATGGGCATGCGAGGGACCTTAAATGATTGGGAGAAGGTTGTCTGGTTTGATGTATCTCGTTTCCTGTAGCACCATGTGGATGACTGGGTACTCGGGTGTCATTTACCTGGGGAAATGTTGGCATCAGGATGCACTGTGGGACTAAAACAAGGTGGTGGAGGAAGTGTAATGCTTTGGAAAATGTTCTTTTGGGAAACCCTGGGTCCAGTCATTCATGTGCAGGAAACTATGACGTCTACCACCTACCTAAACATCATTGCAGACCAGATACATCTTTTCGTGGTAATAGCATTCCCCTCTAGTTGTCCCTTCTTTTAGCAGGATAATGGGCCATGCCACACTGCCTGGATTGTTCGAGAATGGTTTGCCAAACATGAGGAAGACTCCCCAGACATCAATCCAATCAAGCATCTGTGGTTTGTGTTGGAACAGCACATCCATCTGCAGCAGCTCAACCATGTAACATACAAGAATTAAAGGATCTGCTGGTATTGTGTTGGTACCAGATACCACAAGATACCTTTAGAAATCTTGTAGCATTCATGCCTCGCTGGGTAAGAGCTGTTTTGGTGGCACATGGAGGACCAACATCATATTAGGGAGGTGGTCATAATATTTTGGCTCTTCGGTGTACACCAATCAGCCAAAACATTAAAACCGTCTATCTAATATGATGTAAGTCCTTCTCTCGCCACCAAAAGAGCTCTCACCCAATGAGGCATAGATTCAACAAGATGTTGGTAGGTGTCACTTGATATTTGGTACCATGACTGCAACAGAAGATCCCACAGTTCCCATAAATTGCTTGGTTGGGGTGATGCTGCTCGTACCTATTTCTCCAACTCAAACCACAAATGCACGATAGGATTCATGTCTGGCGAATTTTTGAGGGCCATGGCAATAAATGGAATTTGTCATCATGTTTTAGGAACCATTCCTGAACCTTCTTCGCAGTGTGACATGGGGTATTGTGTTGTTGAAAGACGTCATTTCCGCCAGGGAATGCAGTCGCCATAAAGGGGTGTACTTGGCCAGCCACGATATTCAGGTAGGTGACAGCTGTTACAGTTTGCTCTACCAGGATAATTGGTCCAAGTGTTCCCCAAGAAAATATTGCCCAGACCATCACACTCCCTCCAGCTGCCTGGATCCATCCCACAGTGCATTCAGGTGAGAAAGCGTCCATGGGTAACGTCGCACAAGAGGTTTCATCCACATGTGCAACAGAAAACGGGATTCGTCTGACTATGCGACCTCCTTCCAGTCTTCTATGGTCCAATGTCGATGATTATGTCCCCACTGCAAGCATTGATGATGGTGAATGGCTGTGAGCATAGGCACATGAACGGAGACCCATATCCAAGAGCTTATGATGAACTGTGTTCGGACACATTGGGCCCTTTACCACAATTGAAATTATGGGTAATGTCAGCCACAGTAGCCCTCGTGTTGCTGCAGACAAGACAAGATGGCCTGCGCTGACCTCTGCCATCAATGAGGCATGACCTGCCCATTGATGACAGAGTGTCAAATTGTCACCTGTTTCGGACCATCTTTCATAGGTACTAACTACTGCATAGCGTGAGCAGCCAAACAGTGTTGCTGTTTCAGAGATGCTCTTACCAAGGTGTCTTGCCATAACGATCTGGCCTTTGTCGAAATCAGATAAATCCTTTGCTTTTCCCATGTTGAGACGAAACGCAGAGGTGGTTTTAATGCAGTGGTTCTCAATCTTTTATGCTTCACTATAGTTATAGTATAACAATGGAAATAAAACTTTGTTACTAGATCTAGAGACTTTTGAGCTCTCACGGCGTACCTCAAAAAATTTACCGTGTACCCCACGTTGAGGAACCCTAGTTTTAATGTATTGGCTGATCGATGTATATGTATAATACTAATATCATAAAAAATTTGCTTTAGAAAGCATGTATAGAACTATTAATGTTCAATGTTTCAGCATCAGATACTAGAACGCATTTCCATTCACGATTCAGAACATCTAATATCAGAACAGCGTTATGTTTCAATGATTCGAAAACTTCGTCCCAGAACGGAGTTCCTGTTCAGTGATTTGGAAGCATAAGTAATGGAACTGCGTTCCGATTTGATGAATTGGAAACTCAAGTTACTGAAACATCATTCCAATGTAATGTGAGCTGTGTTTTGGTAATTGTTTCCCCTCTTTAAAAAGTCGCGCCTCGCCACTGCCTGTTTCTGAAACCATGGGTTTTTCACCCGAAAGCAGAAATAACTTAATTGAACTCCTTCACCTTTTAACAGCAGCAGCAGTTATCTTCAACAATCCCTAATGTTAAATCCTTGCTGGGACCTAGAAGAAAATCGGGGGGGGGGGGGACACATTAGAGCCGAAAAGGCAAGAGACCTTCCAATGCAGTTTAACATTTTCCCCTCCGTTTTCATCATCATCCTCAAGCAGCCATGGGCTACGGACGTCCAACCAGACCACGCAGTTTACTTCTCCAAGCATATCTCTCCTGAGCTACATCTGCTGCATCCGGCCACTGCACACCAATTCTAACAAGGTCCTGTTTGACATTGTCTGCCCACCGCATCCTAGGTCTCCCCCTCCTTCTGAAGCCTATAGGCACACTGTTCATAACCCTATTCGCCAATCTATAATTATCCATACGGGCAACATGGCTAAACCAGCGGAGTCTCTCTCTGCACAATATGCTGCTTAAAGGAGGTTGCAGACTCCTTTGCCTAACCTCATCATTAGTTACAAAGTTAAACCACCTAATACCCAAGATACTGCGTAAGCATCTAGAATCAAAAGCATTTAGTTTCCTGTTATCTTGTTTACACAGCGTCCAAGTTTCACTACCATAACTAACCCTAGAAAGAACCAAACTATTATACAGTCTAATTTTAGTCTTTAGGTGTATACGCCTATTTCTCCACAATCTCCATAGATTCTTAAAAGTCCCGGCAGCAATACCTATTCGTCTGTTAATCTCATGCCGCACATCACCAGTATCAGTTACATAGCTCCCAAGATAATTAAACTGTGACACCTGCTCAAGACTGCAACCATTCAGATTAACTGAATCACAACCTGCCTGACCAATTTTCATCACTTTAGTTTTCTCTCTGTTTATAACCAAACCTACTCTACTACCAGTCTCATCAACAGCTCGAATGAAAGAGTTCATCTCATCAACATCATTTGCCAAAAGGGCTAAATCATCAGCATAATCTAAATCAGAAATTTTCGTATCTCCAGCCCATTTAAGGCCAAAATCTTTCCCTCGAAGTGAATTTCGCATAACATAATCAACAACCAAACTAAAGAGAAAAGGAGACAAAATGCACCCTTGTCGAACACCAGAAGCAATGCTAAACCAATTGCTACAAGACTTACCAACTCTCACACATGACTCAGTGTTATTATAGAGAGCTTTCATTATGTTAACTAACTTGTCTGGTATACCATATGATCTCACAATCAACCACAAATTATGACGATCAACAGAGTCGAAAGCCTTTTTGAAATCAACAAAGCTAGCAACCAAAGGTTTCTGAAACTCTAAACATTTCTCAAGAATCTGCCTAAGTGAAAATATCTGATCTACACATCCCCTACCACTTCTGAATCCACATTGCTCATCACGCAATTGCCTGTCAACCAGATTCTTAATTCTATTAAGCACAATCATGGAAAGAACTTTACCTGGAACAGAGAGTAGGCTGATACCCCTATAGTTATCACAAGAACTGCGATCACCTTTTTCGAAAATAGGGATAATAATAGCTCTGGTAAAATCTTTAGGAACCATGCCTTTATCATAAAAGTTATTCAAAATTTCAGTCATCCAACTGATAACCAAAACATTCCCAGCTCTGAGCATTTCTGTAGTAATTTCATCTACCCCTGGGGATTTATGAAGTTTCAGTTTAGAGATAGCCAAACTAACTTCAGATTGTGTTATAGGGCCAACATTAAAGCTGCCAATGCATCTATCATCATTACAAACAATGGGAGTAGAACTAACCACATTGTTTAGAACATCACTGAAATGCTCAGCCCACCTAGCCATGAGAGAATCCTCACCTTCTATAACCTTACCTTGTTTATCCTTCAATCCCTGTATGCCTGTCCGTTTTCTACCACATAAAACATTAACTATCTGGTACAGCTCTCTGCTGTTGTGCTGCCTAACTGCTTCCTCAGCTTTGTCAGCCAAGGTATCAAGCCAAAGATTTTTATCAGTAGCTAACTGATCCTTTACACGTTTATTAAGCTCTCTGTAATCTTTTCTATTAGGACTAGTAGGGTACTGATTAAGGACATTCCTGCAATTCCTTCTTTCTGAAATAAGCTCAATTGCCTTGTCACTTAAATAATTCTGCCTCCTCTGCGCCTTTTTTCCTAAAAGAGTACTGTTAGTTTCCAAAAAAGCCTGTTTAAAATGGCCCCATTCTTCCTCAACTTCAGTATTAAGCAAACCATGACCGTCATAATGACTAAGTAACCTATCATGGTAAGCTTTAGCTATAACTGGGTCATTCAGAGCTTCAGTATTAAAGGTAAATTTTTTAACTCTAGCACAACACTTTTTAAGTTTAAGCTGCAAGACACTTTTAACAAGGTAATGGTCAGATCCAATTTCAGCTCCCCTATATGTCCTGGTATTTCTAACAGAACTAGCCCATTTGCTGTTAATTAATATATAATCAATAATATTCCTATGCAGCCCATCAGGTGAAACCCATGTGTACTTATGTATGTCGCGGTGTTTGTAATATGTGTTAGTTATTCTGAAACCATTGAGTTTATTTACCTGTAGGAGACGTTGCCCATTGCCATTGCAGCTACCAATACCAAAAGGACCTATTACTCCTCCCCAAAGGTCAGAGTCGGTACCAACTTTGGCATTGAAGTCACCAAGAACAAGGGTAATATCTCCTTTCTTGACAGAATTCAAAATGTCCTGAAGTTGTCCGTAAAACCTATCCTTCTCATCCTCATCAGCATCCTCAGTGGGGGCATAACAGCAGATAACATTCAAGTTTTTAATGCTTGTCTGAAATTTTGCTGTAAGAAACCTTTCATTAATGCACTCATATCCTAGAAGAGCATCACTAGCATGTCTGCTGAGCAGCAGACCCACGCCTTGGTGATGCTTTCCATCCTCCCTCCCTGTAAAGAGAAATTTAAAGTTACAGGTCTTTAAAAGATCACGTGAAGAATGCATGAAATATAAATAAGTTTAATAATTTTGTGCTTCTATTACCCTTACTGACATTCTGAAGGGGATTTTTCTGAAAAAATCTGTCTGGAAAAAAGTCTGGAAATTTCAAGAAATTCAGATTGGTCCACACCGGTTGTGGGTTATCCCAACGGGTTCACACATATCTTCCCCTGGATATAAAATTTGGTACCTTTAGCTATTTAGGAAGCTGAATACAAAAGCGGACGGATATACAAATTTTTTTTATGTATTAGTTTCCTGTTCTTTAGTCTTGTTTGACTTGATCGTGTGATTTTTGCCGAAATTGCTTGTTCCTTTGGTCTTGCTAACTGATCATGGATATATTGTATACCTTGGCTGTTCGTTGTTTTTCATATTTGTCATTCTTAACTCTTTTATATGCACTGAAGTGCCATTGACTTAGGGATAGGAGACGTTATCCAAATTCAGTACCGCAAGTCCCGCATTTGCGCGCATGCGCAGCTGAAACTCTGGTCATATATAGCTGTCAGCTTTGGCTTCCTCAAGCATTCGTCGTGAGAAGAGTAATGGGAAACACACATGATTTAGTTGCATTTGACAGAGGGCAGATCGTAGGTGCCCAATGGATGGGACACTCGATCTCCGAAATTGTCATTGAACTTGGTTTTTCTCGTACAACAGTTTGAAGAGTGTTCCGGGAATATAAAAATTCGGCCAAAAAACAAGCACCCTGACAAACTGCAAAGGACAACCAACCTTGAATGATCCTGGGCTTCACCGTCAGACCCAAATCGTATGGACCGATAGGGGCCAGACATTATCTGAAATTACCTCCCATCTGAATGTAGGTTCCAACTGGGAAGTCAGTGCATGGAGCGTGCAATGCTAACTTCATCGTCTTGGCTTCAGGAGCCACTGACCTATGAGAGTACCACTTCAAATGACCCAACACTGTGCTCAACACCTTTCCTGGGCTAAAGAACATCAAAGCTGGACCATCAAAAATTGGCAACGGATAGCCTGAAGTGATGAATTCCAATTTAAACTTCATTACGCTGATGGGATACTGATGGTATGGCACCAACCCCATGAAGCCATGGATCCTGCTTGTCAGGTCAGAATAGTATAAGCTGGTGGTGGCTCAGTGATGGCCTGGGGTGTTTTCAGTTAGACATCTATGGGACCTTTGGTACGTTTACCGATGTCTCTCGATGCATCCCGGTACAATCGAGATACCGTTACCGTCGAGCAGAGTGTTCAGGCCCGTCTCCCATCAGCAACGACCTTGAGAGAATTATGGACTGCTCTAGATGATGCATGGGTCGCCATACCTGTGGAACATTTACGCAAGCTTGTGGAGTTCTTGCCTCGTCATGTGGCGGCCGTTATCAGGGCCAGAGGGGGTCCAACACATTACTAGTTTGCTATCCCTAATTCAATGGCATTTCAGTGTATGGTTCTTAAAGCCATCATTGGTATTCTGTACTAGAATGGTTTCATAATTCTGTTCAGAGACCTAGCCATGGAGGGCAGATATGCCTGCAGTGTAGTTATTTTCTATTTCTGCTGGTGTGGGTTAGCTGTGTTTTTAGAGATACTCTTCATTCTCTGTTTCACGGATTAATTGGTATAGTTTCTTGTGCCATTTTGTAAATTATCTTCCTTTCAGTTTCATAAGTTTTCTTGCTGATGGTGAGCCTATTATTCTGTCGAAATGCTGCTCTTATTGCTTTTTCCTGCCTTAATGGGTGTACCGGATTAGGACTTTTTTTGGCAGTCGGCTATCTCTGTATACTTTGTTTGGATTTTATCTTTTTTTTGCAGTAGATATTAGTAGTTATTTTAAATAGTAGTGGTTATTTATTTTAAATTGACTGTAAGTTTATTGAAAGGGTAGATTCCTTCCATTTCCGTTTGAACTTTTTCAGGTAGTTTTCTTAGATAACATCTTCCAAACATCACAAGAGGAAACTCGAATAATTGTCTAAGAAAACAAATCAAAATTAAAATTTAACCCATCTACTGATGGATAATAAGGAAACTATTGACGTTTCCTAGTTCTGAGAAGTACAAATATGTACCATTCTTCACTTGCAATGGGTATACAGCAACCAGCATTTTCACAACAAATCTATAGATCAGATTAATGCAGCTGGAAAACCAGTTACACTTCATCTATTTTTCAGCATAAAATTTAGCATCTCCCACTTCGCTTAATCACCGTTTCAATCGATGTAGACCCCCAATGGGATAGATAATGCTTATTCACATCATCACTTTAGTAATCACAATTTAGTAACGAATCGGCGAAAGAGCATGATTAAAATTGCAGTTTAAAACGTATTCATGGTTGAATTGCAGTTTAAAATGCAATTTTTAGTCAGTAACATCTATTTGTAGGTAATTTGCATATTATTGGAAAATGCTTAAAATTTCTTTTGAAACATAAAATTAATTTCTTTCGCATTAATTTTACGTTCATAATTGCAGTCAGACTCCCTTTCATTCCTCAGGCTGGAGTGGCTCAGTCGATAGTGTTCCAGGCTCGCAATCTGGAGTTCTCAGATTTGAGTTGCGCCTTGGTCAGCTTTGAGATTTATCTCCGCCAAATTCCCCGCCATACTCTTGGTCAGTAAACGACACCGATGGGCTTTGAAAGGCCACCGACCATCAGATGGAATGTTAAGCCGTTCCCCATGCGCGGGTTCATGCACCTGATGGTCTTGACGGGAGGCTATCACCTGTGTCCTAACAGCTGTCCAGTGAGTCCCCTCTCCCCAACCTTCTCTGAGCCTTTTGGGGCCCTTCTGACCAGGCTTAATTTAGCCCGTTATGTGCAAATCAGTGCCGGTCAGATGTAAAACAACCCAACCTATTCGTTCTCACCTGTATTCTTTGCACTTTTCGCTCGTTTGTCGGTTTGTCAAAACAGTTGTTCCACCATATCTTTCGAACGCAACGGGCAGCTTTAATGATTTATGTGCCAAATTAAAGCCGGTGAAGCAGGGATTGTCTTCGGTTGTAAAAAAAATACCTATCATTCTTTCCTAAAATAGGGGAAATATGAAATCAATTGTTCCACTAATCTTCGGAACGCTAGGGCCGAAAGTAACAGAGCCTGTAATAATAGGGACCTCTCTTCCTATATGCGCGCTAAAAAGTAAAAATTAAGGTTAAAGCATATCAATGGTGCAATCAGTTACTGAATTCGTATTCACTTCAAATCAAGATAGGACACAGACTGACATACTGAACAATATTGCCAGCGCCCCATCTTCCTTTGAAATGAATACGAATTCAGTAGCTGATTGCACCATCGATATGCTTTAGGTCGCATATATTAACATAGGTATTTTTTTAAATTTATTTATATTTTAATAACTGCTTTTGTACTGGGCAGCAGACAAATTTGCTGAAAACCGGAACAAATGGCCACCTTACACAGTGCTTAGTTTGCACTTAAACAGAAATTAACCTTAAATGTGACATAGGTGCGAAATGTGGTGATTATGCTCACAAAACTAACATCTGGTGCATGGAAAATCAGAAGATACCTTTGCAACGCCGGATGCCGTTCAGCTGGTTAAATATAAATTAAATGTTGTGGTAGTAAATTTCTTCATAGTAGCCAAGCTAAAAATATTCAGGTACAAAAAATAACTAAACTGGGAAAAACAGTATTTTCAGAAATTTGTTAATATAGTGAAATGTCAGTATAACGAAATAGAGCGGGTGACCAAAATATATTCATTATATTAAAATTCAATGAAAAACGTGCTTAATGCAAAATAATCATTACGAAAGGAATTTACACTGTCCAGAATATCTTTCCCTGTCATTACGAAACGGAGAAGACTAGCAAATAACGAAACGAAACGAAACTAATCACGAACTTAATTAAAACAATATAATAATGAGTAAATATAACAAGGATAATGAACAAATGCAATAATTTAAATTTAACGAATGATAAAATTCATGGATTCGAACTGCTTTAAAAGAACTTTCCGGTGACTACCGTTACTTCCTTTCATGCTAGGAAAATGTGGCAACGACTCTTTAAAGCATTATATACCTCGCCTGATTATACCGGAAAGTGTAGAGATTATTTTTGCAATGCAATGAGATCGGCAAAAATGTGTACCTGGCGATATTAGAATAGCACGAGAGGTAACCAAAATATTCGAATTTCACAGAGCTTAAATTTTTGCTCTTTTTCCAGATGCTAAAATGCACATTATACAAGGATTTCTTTTTTTTTTACAAATTTCGTTTTATTGGTTATATTTTTTGTATTCGTTAAAATGCAACATTTTTTCAGAGAAATACGTAGTAAATTGACCGTGGTCGGAAAAAAAATTCGTTATACTGATATTTTACTGTATCACCAACTTTTATTTTTGGTATCATCTCCATTGCGTATTCTTTTAATTTCTCTCTAAGAGAAAAGCAAAAGTTTACTACAGTTTGATCTCATGGAATGAAAAAGCTATGCGTTGACCTGTTTTCTACGACAAGTCTACCGTGATCTAGTTCGCCACCAATAATGGAACGTTGTCTGTCAGGACAGCGGCCTCCGAAACCTGTCTGCCTGCCTGCGACCTACTTTAAACTTGAACTGCAATAACTGTAAAATTATTCAAGTACGTGTACTTCAGCAAATGTCGCTAGTTGTCTTTTTCCTAGGTATCGAACTTTTATAGAATAAAATTTTAATATATATATATAATTTGTCAATATTTGCCTTCTCTACAGAGTTGATTCACCGTGAGAGAGCACAGCTAACTGATCGTTTCAATTAACAGTTGAAACAGTAATCATTTCTATGAATTAAGATTAGAAAAAAAAATTATTGAGTGAAAATTATTTAGCAAATCGAACATTTTTTATTGAAGTTACTATTGCAGTAATATTTTATTAATGGAATGATGCCTGAAAATATATTCTCTACGGAAAGAAAAACCTACAGGTTGTAACTTAACAACTATTCTAATTAATGCAGCTTATATAAAATTTCTTCATAAAAATTTCCATATTTGGAACTTGTGTTTGGCAGTTATAGCTTTTTTTTTTTTAAACATATCTTCTTATTGCATTTCGCTTGGCATTTGGCAGTTCGTCGGTTTGTCAAAACAGTTGTTCCACCATATCTTTCGAACGCAATGATTTATGTGTCAAATAAAAGGTGGTGCGGAGAGTGTCATAGGCTACAAAAATTTAACCTCCCATGCTTTCTTTCCACTAAAAAAAGGGATGTAAACATTGTTGACCAGATCCCACTGCAGTGTTGTCTAACTCCACTAGCAATATTAAACCAATCGCTACAAGCCTTACAACTCTCACACACGACCCGTTATTATATATAGAGCTTTCATTATGCTAACTTGTCAGCTATTCCATATGATCTAGGGGCGGGCTCATAATCTGCTGTTCCAGTCCCAGCTGGGTCAGCTTTGAGATTTATCTCCGCAAAATTCCCCGCTCTGCCCATGGCCAGTAGGGGACATTGATGGGTTTGAAAAGGCCACCGTCCGTCGGATGGGACGTTAAGTTGTTGCCCTGTGTGAGGGAGAGCCATACCCTGTGCACTTTAAAGAACACATTGGATGGCCTTGAAGAGAGGCTACAATCTGTCTCCCAACAGCTGTTCCAGTGAGTCCCCACCCCCAACCTTCTCTGAGCCTTCAGAGTCCATGTGACCTGGCCATTTAGCCCATGGTGGAAAAAAAAGTGCCGCACAGAGGTAAAACAACCTAACCCATATGATCTAACCATACAATCAGCCACAAATTATATCGATCAACAGAGTCTTTTTGAAGAACCATAGGTTTCTGAAACCAGAGCAGAAACCATAGGTTTCTGAAATTCTAAACATTTCTCAAGATTCTACCCAAGTGAAAATATCTGATCTACACATCCCCTACCACTTCTGAATCCACATTGCTCATCATGCAGTTGTCCATCAACCAAATTCTTAATTCTATTAAGTATAATCATGCAAAGAACTTTACCTGTAACTATAGTAAATTAATTCCCCATTAATTTTCGCTAGAACTGCAATCAACTTTTTTAAAAATAGAGACAATAATAGCTCTTGTAAAATCCTTAGGAACAACACCTTTAACATAAAAAATGTTTAAAATTTTGTTCAGCCACATGACAACACAAATGTTCCCAGCTCTAAGCATTTCAGTGGTGATTTCATCTACCCCTGGGGATTTATGCAGTTTTAATTTAGAGATAGCCACAATGACTTCGGAATATGATATAGGGCCATCATTAAAGCCAGTAATGCATCTCTCCTCATTACAAACAATGGGAGTAGAAATAATCACAGTATTTAGAACTTCTGAAATGCTCAGCCCACCTAGCCATCACAGAATCCTCACTTTCAACCACCTTGCCATGTTTATCCCTTAATCCTTGTGTACACCTGTCTGTTTCTTCCCGCATAAAACATTAATAATCTGGTACAACCCCCTGCTGTTGTGCTGTCTAACTGCTTCCTCAGATTTGTCAGCCAAGCTATCAAGCCAAAGATTCTTATTAGCTGTTAACTGATCCTTTACATATTTATTAAGCTTGTTTTAATGCCTTCTGTTAGGAGTAGTAGGGTATTGATTCATAATAATCCTATAATTCATTCTTTCAGAAATAAGTTCCATAGCCTTATCACTCAAATAATTTTGCTTCCTTTGTTCCCTTTTACCCAAAAGAGTATTGTTGGGTTCAAGAAAAGCCTGTTTAAACTGATCCCATTCTTTCTCAACTTCAGCAGTAACCAAACCACGATTGTCATAATGAATAAGTAGCTTATTATGGTAAGCTTTCGCTATATCTAGATCTTTCAGACCTCCAGTGTTAAAGGTAATTTTATTAACCCTAGCACATTTCTTAAGCTTCAGTTGCAAGACATTTTTGACCAGGTAATGGTCAGACCCTATTTCCGCTCCACTGTATGATCTGGTATTCCTAACCGAACTAGCCCATTTACTGTTAATTAAAATATAATCTGTCATATTCTTGTGGAACCCATCAGGTGAAACCCATGTGTTCTGGTGTTAAATTTTCTGGTGTTTGTAGTATGTGTTAGTCATCCTGCCCAAAGGTCAGAGTCAGTTCCAACTTTAGCATTGAAGTCACCTAGCACAAGAGAAATATCCTCTTTAAAAAATTTAAAATATCCTGAAGCTGTTTGTAAAACTTATCATTTTCGTTCTCACCAGAGTCCTCTCTGGGAGGATAACAACAGATGACATTGAAGTCGTTAATTTTTGTTTTAAATTTAGTTGTAAGAAAACTTGCATTAATGTATCATATCCTAGAACAGCATCACTGGCCTGTTTGCTGAGAAACAAACCTATAGCTTGGAGATGATTTCCATCCTTCCTCCCTGAAAAGAGGAATTTGAAGTTATTTTCCCTATTTAAAGTCAAGTTCTCTCTTCTTTTTTTAAAGTTATTTCCTGTCCATCTGGTCTCTTGCAAGCTTAGAGTATCAAGGTTATAACGCTAGAATTCCTGTGTGAAGGGCATCATGTGAATATCTATGTAACGTTCTCACTTACCTGCAGACAAAAAAAGTTTAGTAGAATTTTTAAAGAGACTGGGATTAATTGAGAGAGGTAGCCCATCAATACAGCCTCCTGATTGCAGGCATGGCTCAAAGACCTGTTCCTTCACCTCTAAAGTCTGAAGACACTCATGCTGGTAGGAACTTCAGGCCCCACCTTTTCAAGTGGAACTTTTCAAGAGCCATATGACCTGTCTGAGACATTTGGCTGCAGTTTAGGATTGGCGATGCCTGTAGAACAGGAGTTTACGTATGTGTGATGTCCTTGATCAGGATTATCCACCAGCTGATATAAGGTATCCCATGCCTCTGTTCACTTAAGGCTGGCAACCCACAAACAGAAAACACAGGATCCATAATCAAGCTCAAAGCTGTAAACTGGTCCAGTCAAATAGGTATAAATGGTCAGCATCAGGACGCTGTAAAGTTGAGCACTCCTCAGCAGGGAAGAAAACAAAAAGTGGCCATAGATGACCACATCAGTAGGCCCTCCCCTTCCGTTCTCTTCCAGATATCTCTTTTGAAATGGCCTAACTGCCTGCACCATGAGAAGGTGGGGTCGAACATTAGGTGCTAGACCTGTCAGGTTCTGTGCATCATCATAGGGATTGGTGCACAGCTCTCCTTCCAGTTTATGCCTAGCTACCATTTTACAGATCCTTGTTGTAACAGGATAGTTAAATACAAGGTAAATTTCTTTCATAACGATTTCTTATTATACTTTTCTGTGCGTAACTATCATAGCAGTTTTTTAAAATTGCATTTCAGTATAACCAATATAATTTGTTGACCCCCCTTGATTTCGTTATGCTGACATTTTACTGTACTACATTTTTTTTTGTGTCTGGTCAACCAGAATGTTTCCACGAGTTCGTTATCAAATGTGGGAACAGTGAAAGCGAGGTATATGAGAACACAAAAAAATTGTGGTAATTTATTCATTCAAAAAGTTTAAATTGCAAATTACGTATTAATTAACACAAGCCCTTACCAACATTTGGTGGGATGGAAATTTGTATTGCTTTCTTCATTTACAACAGGAAATGGTAAAAAAAATGCCGTCCAAAACTCTATGTTGGGTTTTTATATCGTAATTCACAAGGAAACGCTATAACGGAAAATTTGTGACCGATCAAGCAATTTTCTGAAAAGCTATGGGGTCCCCGAACCCTCTCGGGGACTCCATAGCTGAAAGATGACTCTTTGTTATAGCTCTTTTTAAAAATTTAGTGTTTTTCCTTTTTCGTATGCCTGTCTGTCAGTCTGCAGACATTTAGATTTTTTGTTTTAAGAATTAAACAATTTTGTGTTTTATATGTAAATTAATAATAAATTAGTAATTAATAAGGTATTATGATTTGCATTTTCCTATTCATCGATTATTGTATTGGTGTTATTAGCGGGTACCAAAATCGAAAAGTATAAATTGCATTCTCTTTGAAAACAAGTATTCCGTAATTACTGAAATTATTTGTTTTTTTTGTTATGTAGCTGATATTGCAACATAAAGAACTATATAGAATCTATTAAAACAGTCCAATAAATTTCAAATAATGCAGGTTAAGATATTCGTATAAGCCAAAAATTTAATCTCCCATTTTTGAGTTTTACATGAAACTATTTTATCTCGAAGTTATTCACTTGCTTCAGTAGTAAACATTTCATTCAGTAACTGTTTACCTCTGCACTATTGGACACCATCCATGGGATGGGATATTAAGCCATGGCCCCCTTGTGCGGAAGAGTTGTACCCTGTACATTTTAAAGAACACACTGGAAGCACATTGCAGAACACACCTTGAGACTACCCTCTCTAACACACAAGAGACTACCCTCTGTCTCTTAACAGCTGCTCTTTAGTTCCCTTTCCTCCAACTTTCTCTGATCCCCCGAAGTCCTTGAGACTTATTCATTTAGCCCATTGTGTGCAAAAAAAAGTGCCACTTAGAGATAAAATAATCTGACCTTGATCCAACGAGTGATTTAAATGTATAAAATTTCAATTTCTAACAACTAAGAATTCCATATTAATTTCATCATCATCATCATCCTCCTCAAGTAGCCATGGGCTATGGAGGTCCAACCAGACTGTGCAAATTTTCTCCAAGCAAGTCTATCCTGAGCTACATCTACTGCATCTGGCCACTGCACACGAATTCTAACAAGGTCCTGTTTGACATTGTCTGCCCACTGCATCCTAGGTCTACCCCTCTTTCTGAGGCCTTTAGGCACACTGTTCATAATCCTATTCGCCAATCTATAATTATTCGTACGGGCAACATGGCCAAACCAACGGAATCTCTCTCTGCGCAATATGCTGCTTAAAGGAGGTTGCAAACTCCTTTGCCTAACCTCATCATTAGTTACAAAGTTGAACCACCTAATGCCCAAGATACTGCATAAGCATCTGGAATCAAAAGCATCTAGTTTCCTGTTATCTTGTTTACAAAGTGTCCAAGTTTCACTACCATAACTAACCCTAGAAAGAACCAAACTATTATACAGTCTAATTTTAGTCTTTAGGTGTATACTCCTATTTCTCCACTCTCCCCCTAGATTCTTAAAAGTCCCCCCCTCGGTGTGAGCGCCTGTACGTGGTGAGGGGGACCACCCTGTGAAGGTTCCGCTGGTTCGGTTACCTTCGCAGGGTCCTAAACGCTCACCCGCGTGTTTGCCGTGCGCGGAGACCCGTGTCCCAGGAAAGGAGGATCCTGGTAGTTGCTCGGGGGTCCCCGTCTTCTCTCCTCAGCTCGTGACTGGCATGGTCTCCATTGGCCGTTTTGCCATTGGGGAGCCTGTCTGTTGCGGGGCTGGGCAGCGGATTCCGGGGCCTCTGCTATACACTGCTTTGGCCTCTGCTTCCGGTAAACGGGAGCTCCTGGAGTGGCCCCCCCAGGAGCAATCGGCTGGTGGGCAGGTCCTGCTAGGGTCAACCGTGCAGAGCGGTGAGTAACCTTGCCCACGGTCCGGGTACAGGTTTACAAGTTTCCTCACAAATTATTTTCCTTTTGTAGTTATCCTTTCTTTGTGAGGCCAGTTTGGCCATTCATAATTTTTATTATTTTACGCTTTGTTTGATTTGTGTAGAATGTTTTGTTCTGCACATTTCTCTTTTTATTTTCCTTATATTTCTTTGTGAGGGCTTGGCTCACTGTCTGTGTGGGTATAGTGCCTGCGTAGCCCTGGCGCCCGACTGGGCGTCCCCTTGTTGGGCTCCGTGGAGGATGGGGACAGCAGGCACTGAACCACACAAAACAAACCTGAGAGAGAGTGAAGAAAATAATGCGATCGTCGCCAACAAGAGGGCTCGACATGAGCCCCCATCTTTCTCGTTGTCTGCGTTATCTCTGCCGTTGTCTTCTGTGTCTGTGTCTTCGTTCCCAAAGTTCCTGATCATCCATTCCACGGGTGATCAGGTACTTGGGGACATGTCCCCTTTTTTCGTTAATAAAGATTTGAAAGGTCTTGCGGGAGAACCGAAATCCGTCAAGCGCCTACGATCTGGTGACTTACAAGTTGAGACCGCTTGTTCCAAACACTCGGAACTGCTCCTGAAAGTTAAAGAAATTGGTGGGGTGGCTGTCGAAGTCACTCCCCATAAAACTTTGAATTCCTCTCGGGGTGTGATCACCGAGTGGGGCCTCCTCAAAGTCACTGAGGAGGAAATCCTCTCGGAGCTCACACCTCAAGGAGTAACAGCGGTCCATCGGGTTTCGACACATCGTGATGGGAAATTAACACCCACACGGGTGTTAATTGTTACATTCAACACGCCACGCCTGCCTTCTTTCATCAAGGCAGGTTATTTACATTGTGAGGTACGGCCGTATATCCCAAACCCTCTGCGCTGTTTTCAGTGTCAGATATACGGTCATGCCCGCACAGCATGTAGGGGCAAGCCCACCTGTGCTCGCTGTGGCAGTAGGGATCATCTTGATCCTGACTGCACAGCAGAAAAGGCATGCTGTGTGAACTGCAGTGGCGAACATCCGGCGTACTGCCGCGACTGTCCGAAGTGGAAAGAGGAAAAGGAGGTACAACGCCTCAAAGTAATGAACAACATCTCGTATGCTGAAGCGAGAAAGCTTGCTGCACCGCCCGCCCCACCTGGCAAGGTGGTCACTCCCCATAAAACTTTGAATTCCTCTCGGGGTGTGATCACCGAGTGGGGCCTCCTCAAAGTCACTGAGGAGGAAATCCTCTCGGAGCTCACACCTCAAGGAGTAACAGCGGTCCATCGGGTTTCGACACGTCGTGATGGGAAATTAACACCCACACGGGTGTTAATTGTTACATTCAACACGCCACGCCTGCCTTCTTTCATCAAGGCAGGTTATTTACATTGTGAGGTACGCCCGTATATCCCAAACCCTCTGCGCTGTTTTCAGTGTCAGATATACGGTCATGCCCTCACAGCATGCAGGGGCAAGCCCACCTGTGCTCGCTGTGGCAGTAGGGATCATCTCGATCCTGACTGCACAGCAGAAAAGGCATGCTGTGTGAACTGCAGTGGCGAACATCCGGCGTACTGCCGCGACTGTCCGAAGTGGAAAGAGGAAAAGGAGGTACAACGCCTCAAAGTAATGAACAACATCTCGTATGCTGAAGCGAGAAAGCTTGCTGCACCGCCCGCCCCACCTGGCAAGGTTTCCTATGCCAGTGCAGTCATTGGAAAGCCCATCATTCCAATGACTTCGGTTGCGGTGCAGACTGATATCAGTGTACCACCTACTGAGTCTTTCTCGCCAGCTGCGAAGTACCTCCTCACACAGGCGAGACCGAGGGTGGGTGTCGACTTCGACATCAACCCCGGTTTCCATTCCTGCAGCTCAGCCTTCCACCTCCACCGGAAGGCCTCCTCCTTTCCGACCTCAGACAGCAAGACCTTCCAAACCAAAGGGGCCCCCACCGGGGCCAAAAAAGAAACTAATCACTGCACCTCAAAGGGCGGTCACCGATCCATGCCCCTCGGACGATTCCGAGGACATGGATACCGACCGCCCCCTATTCACTAAACCGTCCTCCGCGGCGGTTAAGTTGAATAGGAATTTGTCGTCCGCCCACTCTTCTAAGTCCTGAGATGGCCACACTCCTACAATGGAATTGTCGTGGATTCCAGAGGAATCTTGACGACATCAAGGCCCTCCTTCAGGCACACCAGCCCATCTGTGTGTGCCTGCAGGAGACATACTTGCAGCCAGTCACAGATCCCACGATCCGGCACTTTTCATTAGTTCGCCGGGAACGGGATGGAGATGGTCCGGCTCACGGGGGTTTCGCCATTCTCGTGAGCAACCATTCTCCATTCCAGGTCGTACCCCTCACCACCAACTTGGAGGCGGTAGCCATCCGTCTCTTCGTGGGGTTCTCACTGACTGTCTGCTCTGTATATCTTCCACCTGGGAGCATCGTCTTCCAGGATGACCTTGATGATCTCGTCTCGCAGCTGCTGTACCCCTTCCTCATTATGGGGGACCTCAACGGACACAGTCCACTTTGGGGCAGTGCTGACACCAACGGGAGGGGCGGGGTCCTGGAGCAGTGGCTCCTGGATCCTTCTCTCTCCCTGTTGAACACCGGTGTCAGTACTTACTTTCACTCCCCAACCCGCACTTTCACTGCCATTGACCTTTCCATCTGCTCCTCCTCGATCCTTCCACTTTTTACATGGGAGGTCGAGGACAACCCTTATGGAAGCGATCACCTCCCCGTGGTGTGCACCATCTCCCGTGGGGGGCCTTGCAGCCCTTCACTCGTCTCACGGTGGAGGCTGGATCGGGCTGACTGGGGTGGTTTCGAGCTGCTCTCTGAGCTCGATGACCACTCTGTCAGCCAGGAGCCAATCAATGTGGCAGTAGCGGAGATAACGTACTGTATCGTAGATGCAGCTGCATCAACAATTCCTCAAACTTCTACACGGTTTCCTCGCTTTCCGAAACCGTGGTGGAATCCAGATTGCACCGCAGCTCGTAAGGCTCAGAACAAGGCTTGGGGGGTGTTTCGGAGATATCCGACGACCCCCAACCTCGAAAATTTCAAACGCGCCAGGGCGAAAGCTCGTTTCGTCCGACGCCAGAGCCAGAAGGAATCTTGGATCAAGTATACATCTTCTATCACCCGCACGACTACTTCTAAGGTCGTGTGAGATAAAGTCCAGAAGATGAGTGGGAACTACACGTCCCACTCGTTATCGATTCTGGAGCACAATGGACAGGCAATTGCTGATCCCAAAGCAATTGCCGACACTCTGGGGGAGTCATTCTCTTCCATCTCTTCGTCTTCCTCTTACTCCCCCGAGTTTCTGGCCCAGAAGGGCAGGGCGGAGCGCTCTCCGCTGTCTTTCCACTCGAATGGCCTGGAGCCTTACAACAGGCCATTCACAGTGGAGGAGCTTCGCCTTGCTCTGCACTCTTCTCGTGCCTCTGCTGTAAGGCCGGACAATGTCCATTATGCCATGCTCCAACATCTTTCACCATCGAGTAAGGATCGGCTGCTCCATCTCTTCAATCTCATTTTTCTCAAGGAGCAGTTTCCGGACTCCTGGCGGGAGGCCATCGTCTTGGCCTTCCCCAAGCCAGGCAAAGATCCCAAGATTCCTTCCAATTATCGTCCCATCGCGTTGACGAGCTGTGTGTGCAAGGTTTTGGAAAGAATGGTAAATGCCAGACTCATCTGGTATTTAGAACATCACAACCTTCTTTCCAACACCCAGTGTGGCTTTCGCAGGCAACGGTCAACTCTTGACCATCTGGTATGCCTCGAATCGGCTATCAGAAACTCATTTTTACGTAGAGAGCACCTGGTGTCAATTTTCTTCGACATCGAAAAAGCGTACGACACGGCTTGGAGATTCGGCATTCTTCGTGACCTCCACAGCTTCGGCTTAAGAGGTCACATGCCGATCTTCATCTCCAACTTCTTATCGACACGCTCTTTTCGTGTCCGTGTCGGTAACACTCTGTCGCAGCCGTACCCCCAAGAACAGGGGGTGCCACAAGGCTGCGTTCTGAGTGTTACGCTTTTCGCTGTCAAGATTAATTCTATAACTAGACAACTTCCTCCATCAGTAGGCAATGCCCTCTATGTTGATGACTTTAGCATCTTTTGCTCTTCGTCCAGCATGAGGGTCATTGAAAGACAACTGCAAATTGCCCTGAACAATCTTTCGGTTTGGGTGACGGCAAACGGGTTTCGGTTCTCCCCACAGAAGACCGCTTGTGTGCACTTTTGCCACAAGCATAATCTTCATCTGGATCCCGAGCTGCGGCTCGGGGGTAACATCATTCCAGTTGTGGCGGAGACCAAGTTTCTCGGTCTCATATTCGATCGGAAATTGACCTTTTTACCACACATACGTCATCTCAGGTCCAAGTGCACGCGGGCATTGAACATCGTCAAGGTCCTCTCCTCCCTTTTTTGGGGGGCGGACCGATGTTCTTTGCTCCGCCTGTACCGTGCACTTGTCCGATCGAAACTGGACTACGGATCCCAGGTGTACGACTCGGCCCGGGATTCGGTGGTGAAGGTGCTGGACCCCCTCCATCATCAGGCCCTCCGTGTTTGCACGGGAGCCTTCTGCACCTCACCGGTCCAGAGTCTTTATGTTGAGACCGACGAACCTTCTTTATCTCTTTGCCGTCAGCAGTTGTCCCTACAATATGCGTCTAAATTGCGATCCCTGCCTGGCCATCCCACTTGGGACTGCGTTTTCAGTCCGAAGTGGGAAATGCTTTACAATAATCGGCCGACTGTCATTCGTCCTTTTGGTTTGCGTGTCCGAGGCTACCTCAGAGACATCAACACCAGTCTCGATAGCGTTGCACAGTCGACAGCTGAGCGACTTCCACCATGGCTCGCTGTTTCCCCTTCCTGCGATTTTTCCCTGTGCAGGATGGGGAAGGCCTTTACACCTGACTGTGTGTACCAGCAACTCTTTGCCAGCCATCGTGCTGAACACCCAGACTTCTTGCCTGTCTTTACAGATGACTCGAAGTCCGGCACTTCGGTGGGATCAGCCATGGTCTGCTGTGATGTAATCATTGCAGACCAGATCCCACTGCAGTGTTCCATCTTCACCGCAAAGTTGCACGCTATCAGCCTCGCCTTGGACCACGTGGCGACTAAGCATCATCGTCGGTGTGTGCTTTACACCGACTCGCTTAGCTCGCTACAGGCTTTGATCTCGGTGAGGCATCAGCCTCACCCAGTTCTTACTAAGATCCGCCAGCAACTACATCGTCTGGCAGCCACCACCACCATCCATTTCTGTTGGGTGCCTGGTCACGTCGGGATTAGGGGCAATGACTTGGCAGATGCTGCTGCCAAGTCTGCCACGCCCCTATCCGACTCTCCGTTGCCGGTTCCCTATCTGGATTTCCGGCAGCGTTTTACCACCGAGCTCCGGGCACAGTGGCAGAGATCTTGGTCGGAACAGCTTACGAACAAGCTCTTTGAGATCAAACCTATCATCAAACCATGGCAGTCTTGTTACCGCAGGAATCGCAAGGAGGAAGTTGTACTTGCTCGGCTCCGCTTAGGTCACTCGTATATTACTCATTCGTTTCTTCTTCGGGCGGACGACGTACCTAAGTGCGAGTTTTGTGACACCATTTTAACAATCAAACATATTTTAATTGAATGTCCATGTTTTAACCTAGAACGTCGTTTGTATTTTAATTTTCACAATTTTACGTCCGAGCCACTTACACTCGGACATCTTTTATCTGATAGTACCATTTTATCTCCAATTTTTGCCTTTTTACAGTATACAGGATATTTTACCAGATTATAATTTTAATCATTTGTAATTTTTTCTCCTTCTGCCTAGGTCATTTACACCTGGGCTAGTTTTATCCTTTGTCTCTACTGTATTTATTTATCTACACATTTGTTGTTTTACACCTTACTTTTTATTTCTGTTATATATATATCTTGTTGGTTTTAATTTTACCTTTTCCAACATTTGTTTTTTTAATTTTGGTTGAGGAGTATTTGTTTTTTAGCATATTTTTACCTTGTTTGGCGCATTATAGCCTGAGTAGCTCATGCGCCATAAAACTCCAAACAACCAACCAACTTAAAAGTCCCGGCAGCAATCCCTATTCGTCTGTTAATCTCATGCCGCACATCACCATTATCAGTTACATAGCTCCCAAGATAATTAAACTGTGACACCTGCTCAAGACTGCAACCATTCAGATTAACTGAATCACAGCCTGCCTGACCAATTTTCATCACTTTAGTTTTCGCTCTGTTTATAACCAAACCTACTGTACTACCAGTCTCATCAACAGCTCGAATGAAAGAGTTCATCTCATCAACATCATCTGCCAAAAGGTCTAAATCATCATCCTCATCATCCTCATCATCCTCAAGCAGCCATGGGCTACGGAGGTCCAACCAGACCGTGCAATTTAGTTCTCCAAGCAAGTCTATCCTGAGCTACATCTACTGCATCTGGCCACTGCACACCAATTCTAACAAGGTCCTGTCCGACACTGTCTCCCCACTGCATCCTAGGTCTCCCCTTCTTTCTGAGGCCTTTAGGCACACTTACCTAATTCAGCATAATCTAAATCAGAAATATTCATATCTCCAGTCCATTTAAGGCCAAAATCTTTCCCTTGAAGTGAATTTCGCATAACATAATCAATAACCAAGCTAAAGAGAAAAGGAGACAAAATGCACCCTTGTCGAACACCAGAAGTAATGCTAAACCAATTGCTACAAGACTTACCAACTCTCACACATGACTCAGTGTTAATATAGAGAGCTTTCATTATGTTAACTAACTTGTCTGGTATACCATATGATATCACAATCAATCACAAATTATGACGATCAACAGAGTCGAAAGCCTTTTTGAAATCAACAAAGCTAGCAACCAAAGGTTTCTGAAACTCTAAACATTTCTCAAGAATCTGCCTAAGTGAATATATTTGATCCACACATCCCCTACCACTTCTGAATCCACATTGCTCATCACACAATTGACTGTCAACCAGATTTTTAATTCTATTCAGCACAATCATGGAAAGAACTTTACTTGGAACAGAGAGTAGGCTGATACCCCTATAGTTATCACAAGAACTGCGATCACCTTTTTTGAAAATAGGGATAATAATAGCTCTGGTAAAATCCTTAGGAACCATGCCTTTATCATAAAAGATATTCAGAATTTCAGTCATCCAAGTGGTAACCGAAACATTCCCAGCTCTAAGCATTTCTGTAGTAATTTCATCTACCCCTGGAGATTTATGAAGTTTAAGTTTAGAAACGGCCAAAATAACTTCAGATTGTGTTATAGGGCCAACATTAAAGCCACCAATGCATCTATCATCATTGCAAACAATGGGAATAGAACTAACCGCATTGTTTGGAATGGGGGGCTCAGTCGGTAGCGCGCCAGACTCGTAATCTGTAGTTCCCAGGTTCGAGTCCCAGCTGGGTCAGCATTGAGATTTATCTCCGCAAAATTCCCTGCCCTGCCCACGGTCAGTAGGGGACACCGATGAGCTTGGAAAGGCCGCCATCCATCGGATGGGATGTTAAACCGTGGCCCCGTGTGCGGGAGAGCCATACCCTGTGCACGTTAAAGAATATGCTGGATGGCCTTGACGGAAGGCTACCATCTGTCTCCCAACAGCTGTTCCAGTGGGTCCCGTCCCCCAACCTTCTCTGAGCCTTCGGGGTCCTTGTGACATGGCCATTTAGCCCATGGTATGCAAAAAAGTGCCGCTCAGAGGTAAAACAACCCAACTCAAACGACTGTTTAGAATATCACTGAAATGCTCATCCCACCTAGCCATGACAGAATCCTCACCTTCTATAACCTTACCTTGTTTATACTTCAATCCCTGTATACCTGTCCGTTTTCTACCACACAAAACATTAACTATTTGGTACAGCTCTCTGCTGTTGTGCTGTCTAACAGCTTCCTCGGCTTTGTCAGCCAAACCAAAGATTTTTATCAGCAGCTAACTGATCTTTTACACGTTTATTAAGTTCTCTGTAATGCTTTCTATTAGGACTAGTAGGGTATTGATTAAGGACATTCCTGCAGTTCTTTCTTTCTGAAATAAGCTCAAGTGCCTTATCACTCAGATAATTCCGCTCCTCTGCTCCTTTTTTCCTAAAAGAGTACTGTTAGTGTCCAAAAAAGCCTGTTTAAAATGATCCCATTCTTCCTCAACTTCAGTAGTAAGCATACCATGACTGTCATAATGACTAAGTAACCTATCATGGTAAGCTTTGGCTATAACTGGGTCTTTCAGAGCTTCAGTATTAAAAGCAAATTTTTTAACCCTAACACAACACTTTTTAAGTTTCAGTTGCAAGACACTTTTAACAAGGTTATGGTCAGAACCAATTTCAGCTCCCCTATATGACCTGGTATTCCTACCAGAACTAGCCCATTTGCTATTAATTAATATATAATCAATCATAGTCTTATGCAGCCCATTGGGTGAAACCCATATGTACTTATGTATGTCGCGGTGTTTGTAATAAGTGTTAGTTATTCTGAATCCATTGAGTTTACTTACCTGCAGGAGACGCTGCCCATTGCCATTGCAGCTACCAATACCAAAAGGACCTATTACTCCTCCCCAAAGGTCAGAGTCAATACCAACTTTGGCATTGAAGTCACCTAGTACAAGGGTAATATCTCCTTTCTTGACAGAATTCAAAATATCCTGAAATTGTTCATAAAACCTATCCTTCTCGTCCTCATCGGCATCCTCAGTGGGGGTATAACAGCAGATAACATTCAAGTCTTTAACGCTTGTCTGAAATTTTGCTGTAAGAAACCTTTCATTAATGCACTCATATGCTAGAAGAGCATCACTAGGGTGTCTGCTGAGAAGCAGACCCACGCCTTGGTGATGCTTATTGTCGTCCCTCCCTGAAAAGAGAAATTTAAGATTATTTTTAAGAATCTGACCTTTATCTGTCCATCTGGTCTCTTTCAAGCTGAGAATATCTAAATTATAACGGTGGAATTCTTGTGTGAGGACATCAAGGGAAAAAGCTCTGTGCAGAGTCCTCACATTCCAACTACCTATGGAGAGAAAATGGTTAGTGGGATGTTTAAAGAAACTATGTTTATTGAGAGAGGGAATGCCAACAATATCAAACAGTCCCCTAATCGCAGACATAGGGCAAAGACCGTTTCCCCACCACTAAAGACTTCCTCCAATATAGAATTTGACGATGCCAATAGAAGCAAAGAGTTCAGGTGCCTGCGATGACCTCTGCTCAGGATTATCCACCAGCTGATAAACATATCCTGTGAATCTCTTCACTTGGGGCTGTCACCCACAAACAAACAGAAAGTACAGCGGAAGATTTATCCCTTCCAGTGGATCCCCCACAGATAATATCTGTCCAGTGGGTTTATATGGTCAGCACCAGGACCCTGTGTGGTTGACCACTCCTCAGCAGGGTAGAAAAAAAAAAAGAAAACAGCCATAGTTGTCCAGATCAGTAGGTATAAGTTACAAATTGGTTTTGTTCTGTTGTGGAGAAATTGTACTTTCATAACTTCTGTAAATGTAGTGTAGATTTCGGACACAATTTAAAAATTATTTCCTTTTATTAAGTTTTAATAGTTCTACAGTTATTTTCATATGAAATATTTCTAATCAAACACACTTGTTCATAGTCAATATGGTGAAGAATATTTGAAGGGTATATGAAATGGGAGTAGGTATTCCTGGTAGGAAATAAATTCACAGTCTGCCTTTGGAGACTCGAAGAATTTTTAACACAACATAGTGTAACACGAGGAAAACCAGTAAGGGAGATTTGGATCTGGGGACCAAGTATATGCGTACTTAAGGCAGTGGCATATCCAAATGAGGCTAATATAACCTCTCGTGAGGAGATGTAGCCTGTCGCAGACAAGTATCTTTCTTTTGGATTAATATAGAAAACATGGATAATAATTTCACGTATGTTGTTTCACCCACTTGGAGATAATTTTGTCAGTCTTTTGGGGGAAATTTTTATTCCTTTAAAAATTAAAGTGAGAAAAGCCGTTTCTTTTCAGTGTCTATCCCTTGGCCTAATTGCGTTTTGATCGATTGCACACTGTGGCAGTGTAACATAACAAGAACCGTTCACCCAGAAGATACAAGCGAACTGAACAAATGCCTTCAGGTTTTTAATTGACTGTGTATGAGTATGAGGTAACTGGACATCAGGCCGAACTGTTCAATTCAATCTGAAGACAAAACTGACGTCTGTGGAGCCCTTTAGATAGATCATATCACTGATTACAACGCCACCACGAAGTGATTATTGGAAACAAGTTATAAATATATCATGGAAACAGCCATCACGTAACCGAAAAATGGGCTATCGACGAGAATTCAATATTGTATACATATCGTGTAAGTTAAACGAACACCGAGATTTTGGTATTTGGGAAATAATGTTATTAACATTTCACATAACAGCTACTATAAACTAATCCTGTTGGATTAATAAAACTATCCCGTTAGCTGCTTATTAATACCTTGGCTTGAAGGAGGAAATGGCATTCGAATCACAGTCATATTGCTCTCGATGATAATTCAATATTATGCTTTTCTATATATATATTATGCTTTTCTTATTTTTATTCTTTATGAATCCAATAGAAATTTAAAGTGAATTTGCTGTTCAAGAAATAAATGCTGAATACTGATATTTATTTACATTCTTCTGGAGGGTTACTTTGTAAACAAGATAACAGGAAACTAGATGCTTTTGATTCCAGATGCTTACGCAGTATCTTGGGCATTAGGTGGTTCAACTTTGTAACTAATGATGAGGTTAGGCAAAGGAGTTTGCAACCTCCTTTAAGCAACATATTGTGCAGAGAGAGACTCCGTTGGTTTGGCCATGTTGCCCGTATGAATAATTATAGATTGGCGAATAGGGTTATGAACAGTGTGCCTAAAGGCCTCAGAAAGGGGGAGACCTAGGATGCGGTGGGCAGACAATGTCAAACAGGACCTTGTTAGAATTGGTGTGCAGTGGCCAGATGCAGTAGATGTAGCTTAGGATAGACTTGCTTGGAGAACTAAATTGCACGGTCTGGTTGGACCTCCGTAGCCCTTGAGGATGATGATGATGATGATGATGATGATGATGGAGGGTTAGTTACGCATTTCTGCCCCAAAGAAATAAAGAAAATGAAAAACTTAGGATAAAATATATAAATATGCCATTGAACACTGCATTAAGATAAACACAATACAGAAATTTCGTATATGACACAGCTAAGAAAAAAAAATTATGCAACCTCATTTGCTGAGAGATTGGCTCAGAAGTTGATTGCAAATGTTAACTATACATCGAATCTTTAAATCAGTTTCATTCATATAGTAAGGATCAAAACAGGCTAAATGCCACAATATCTTGTCAGTAATTGCAGTAGAGATAAATTGCAATAAAATTTAAATCATTGTTTTACTGATCTAAGGGACCTGGGTTCGAGCCCGGGTAAGGCATGGATGTGTGTGTTGTTTTTCTGCTGAGGTCCTGCCATCCTCTCAGACCTTCTACTATGGCATATAAACTGACAGGCTCCTGTCAGACCTCTGTGGCAAGCAGCTGCTTGAGGGGGTATTTTTTTCAGCATCTAGAATACTAAAAAAAAAAACACATTTAAAATATTGTAATGAAAAACAATTTTATAATTTGATAAGAATAGCTTACTGATGCTTTCAAGGGTGTTTTTTTGGTTGGAGGGGGCTAAGTTCAAATTGTGGTAAATATGTGTATTTTAGAAAGGGTAAACGTGGATAAAGAAGATCTTGTATGGGTTATCATTAGTTGTGGAATTAGGAACATCTTTATAACAAATTCTTTCCTGCGCATTCGCGTGAAGTATTCTGGGAAACCTGCGGAACTTTCTACTTGTGTGACCACTGTGTCCATTTCCTGGCATTGAGAATAGCAGGAAATTGCGCCTTTCTTTTGTACAACATGTCATCATTATGGCAAATTGCTCTCTGAGTGATAATTCAACTGCTTCTCCACTTAAAAGCATTTTGCCACTCTGTGTATTAACTTTATCATAGATTAAGAAAATGTTGATGAGAGATCTGCGATAAAAAGGCTGCTAACCAGAGTGCCAGCATAGCCTTTGAGAATGCTAAGGAAGATTGATAAAAATATCTCCCTTTACTCTCTTGAAGTGAATCAATTGGGTATTTCCCCGTTATCTGACTTTAAAAAAAATTTGTAAACTTCTCTGGAAAAAAGAATTTTGAAGCACTGAATAGGGAAATAGCTTTTAACAGAGCAAATATAAATTCTATTGTTGATTAGTGTAATGCCATTTCTAATTCTGTCCTTGAAATTTCATATGCTAATGCTGTTAGTGATCATCCTATTTCCATTCATGACAATATTCATCCTAATCTATATACTTCTGGTAACAGCAAATTTGCTCACAAGTCTTCCTCTAGCTTGTAAGAATTTAGCACAAAGGTTATTGCTAAAACCCATCCGACCAGCTCAAAAATTTCGTACTGGACACTCAAGAAAGTTTCCGATGTTACTTTGGTTAAGCATTCCCAAGAAAAAGCGAATTTTAATCACTGGATTTAGCCCTAATACTACTGCTAGATTACTTTTTAAATTTGAATTTATGGCCAAGATGAATGTTTATCATTTGATTTTAGAGTGATACCAAGGTACTTTATTACTGATTCTACCTCCCCCTCCAATGAAATGCCTGTTGGTTTTTAGGTCACAATCCAGCATTTCTAATGATTTCAAGTGCTGTGCAGTTATTTTTATCAATCCATTCAGCGTGTACAACAATATTCATTCTTTGCACCATTTTATCTATGCTCACAACTCAAATATCACAGAGGTTATGGTCTAGCTCTAGCAACCATCTAATATGTATAGACGGTTGTGAGAGATTGACAAATAGCTATTTGGACAGTTTTGTGTTGTCCAAAAAGGATATTTGTAAAGGTTGAGGTCCTGCTATCCTCACAGACCTTCTACTGTGGCATATAAACTGACACGCTCCTGTCAGACCTCTGTGGCAAGCAGCTGCTTGAGGGGGTATTTATTTTTTTTAATATTTTTAGATGCATATATGTGTTCGTAAAAATTCAGATTAGCCATTTCATTAACTGATTGGCATTTTTTGACTATCATATCAGGATAAAATTCAGATTAGCCATTTCATTAACTGATTGGCATTTTTTGACTATCATATCTGCGTAAAGCAAAGTCAGTTGTAGCTCAGGATAGACTTGCTTGGAGAACTAAATTTGAGGATGATGATGATATTATTTCATGAGTTAAATGAAATGTATTTTTTTTTTCGAGTATAATCCTTAAAATATTGTAATTTATTCGTAAGGATGGACTTGAATGTTCAAGTTTATGGAGTGTTCATATTCAGAAAAAATGTAATATCAATTTCTGGTAGTTTCCGCAAATGTGAAATTATCGGTATTGATATTTATTCATCTCGCAATCTCATATGTCGTATACTCACAGCCTACATCATGTATAGTTCAGGCCTGGGCAAAGGTTTTAGCTGAAAAGTCGACTAGAACATAGAAAGAGCGGCCGCCAAAGAAATCAATAAAATGATTTATTTTCACTATCACTGTTCAGCTGAGAACAAATAAAAAGTTTAGTTACAGTGGCATGCTACATCCATGATGTCACTGGTAACGCCTAATATATCTTTTTTAGATATTTTTCGTAAATATAGACATATGCAAATCCGTTTATTCGTTCGATACTGCTTATTAATCCTAACGTTTTTATTATAATCCCACTCTCATGACTGCGGAGTAATGTGATATTTAATTTGTCAATTTCCTATGATAATGCTACTCTTTAGTGAGGACAATTAATGTCTCCTGTGTTGCAGCTTGAGATGCTAAAACGATTCTGTGCTATTATACATTGCTGTAAGCGATGGTAATAGGTTCGTTTTAAAATATCGTGCAGTTATAAGCTTAGTTGTTATACTTTATTTACCACTGTGGGAGAGTAGATCTTATCTGGTACATTAGCCTTAGTTGCTGGCGACTCTGATGCATGGTTGCTGTGGTTAGTGCGCTTGGCTACTGATCTAAGGGACCTGGGTTCGAGCTCTGGGTAAGGCATGGATGTTTGTGTTGCCTTTCTGCTGAGGTCCTGCCATCTTCACAGACCTACTATGGCATATCAACTGACAGGCTCCTGTCAGACCTCTGTGGCAAACGGCTGCTTGAGGGGGTATTTATTTATAGCTGTCTGTGGTTCACTTGTCCAATAGCACTGCCGTGTGGCAACTCTGACAAGTGGTCATGACGGCAACCACCCAGATTAACTGAATCACAGCCTGCCTGCCTACTCTACTACCAGTCTCATCAACAGCTCAAATGAAAGAGTTCTTCTCATCAACATTATTTGACAAAAGGGCTAAATAATCAGCATAATCTAAATCAAAAATTTCTGTATCTCCAGACCATTTCAGGCCAAAATCTTTCCCTTGCAGTAAATTTCGCATAACATAATCAATAACCGAACTAAAAAGTAAAAGGAGTCAATATGCACCCTTGTCGAATACCAGAAGCAATGCTAAACCAATCACTACAAGCCTTACCAACTCTCACACATGACTCAGTGTTATTATAGAGAGCTTTCATTATGTTAACTAACTTGTCTGGTATACCATATGATCTCGCCATCAACCACAAATTATAACGATCAACACAGTCGAAAGCCTTTTTGAAATCAACAAAGCTAGCAACCAAAGGTTTCTGCAACTCTAAACATTTCTCAAGAATCTGCCTAAGTGAAAATATCTGATCCACACATCCCCTAACACTTCTGAATCCACATTGCTCATCACGCAATTGCCTGTCAACCAGATGCTTAATTCTATTAAGCACAATCATGGAAAGAACTTTCCCTGGAACAGAGAATAGGCTGCTTCCCCTATGGTTATCACAAGAACTGCGATCACCTTTTTTGAAAACAGGGATAACAATAGCTCTGGTGAAATCCTTAGGAACCATGCCTTTATCATAAAAGATATTCAAAATTTCAGTCATCCAAGTGGTAACCGAAACATTCCCAGCTCTAAGCATTTCAGTAGTAATTTCATCTACCCCTGGGGATTTATGAAGTTTGTTTAGAAATAGCCAAAATAACTTCAAATTGTGTTATAGGGCCAACATTAAAGCAACCAATGCATCTATCATCATTACAAACATTGGGAGTAGAACTAACCACATTGTTTAGAACATCACTGAAATGCTCAGCCCACCTAGTCATGACAGAATCCTCACCATCTACAACCTTACCTTGTTTATCATTCAATCCCTGTATACCTATTCGCTTTCTACCACACAAAACATTAACTATCTGGTACAACTCTCTGCTGTTGTGCTGTCTAACTGCTTCCTCGGCTTTGTCAGCCAAGCCATCAAGCCAAAGATTCTTATCAGCAGCTAACTGTCTGTTACACGTTTATTAAGATCTCTGTAATGCTTTCTATTAGGACTAGTGGGGTATTGAAGATGATGATGAAGACTTAAATGAAGATAAGTATGATGTGAATCAAGGTTGAGATCCCAAGGTTATCCCATGTTTGAGATAAGTTTTGACACAAATGAGACACCGTGACTTAGTGTAGATAATTTGAGAGTAATTAAGAAACTCAGAAAAATCTGCTGAATGTTTCACCAATGTCCTTGAATAATGACGGGCTTCAAGATTTCGTAAAGGAAGAATTCAATGAAGAAGAAAAAAATGTTATATTAGAATGCAAGACACGGTGGAATAGTCTTTCTATGATTGAACAATTTGTAAAGCTAAGGAACTGCATTTCTAAGGCTCTGCGATAGGGGTTCTCAACATGGGGTACACTTACACCTTGGGGGTATGTGGTTAAATTATTTTGGGGTACGCCATGAGGGCAAACGTTCAGGACAGATATGCTTGGAGAATTAAACTGCGTGGTCTGGTTGGACCTTCGTAGCCCATGGCTGCTTGAGGATGATGATGATGATCTATACCAGGGGTACTCCAGTTACATACATATTTGCAGGGGGTACATGAAGCATAAAAGGTTGGGAACCATCGCTCTATGAGTACTAGCTTCAACAGAACTTGTCTTTGAGGTGAAATGGAATTTGTTAGATTACCTCGCTGAAACTCTTCGTCCACTTGAATTTGTTTTGAAAGTTCTATGCTCTGAAGAAGCAACTTTACTTAAAGATGACATGGTTATGAAAATTTGCTTTAAGAAACTAGACAATAAGGAAAATCCTATTGCTGCCAATCTCAAATAATTCTGTATCAAACGCTATTCATCAAGACGACAAAAGGAAATAATTTCATTGTTGAGATATTTAACAAATCCAGAGGATTTTAAAAGTGAATCGTCTGATTTATTCTCTTTAATATCCAGGCAAACAGTAAAGAAAATCACAGAACATACATTTCTTGGCTTTTTCTAATGAATGGCAAGCCATCGAGGTAGATGATAACGCAGAGTCAGAAGTGCAAGGTGCAGCTAGTACTGCTAAAACTAACGAATATGACGACTTATTGCACGAGAATTTGAGCGAAATGAATAAATTAGAAATGCTGGCTATGAATGATTCCAGAGATTATAATGTCAACAATGAATTTAAATACTTTGAAGCCACATTAAAAAAGAGTAAAAATTTAGAGCTTTTACATAATGCATTACTTACCGTTAAACCAATGAATCAGAAAGAGGCTTTTTGGCTGCAGGCTTTTTTTTTATCTAAGCTTCGTTCAAGAAACATGGATAATATCCTTAATGCCCTTTGTTTCTTAAGATGTCATTTTTAACACAATGTATTTTCTTACAAGAAGAGTCTATATTTTGTTTTCTAGGCCAAAAGTCTTTTATTAAAAACTTTTATTTCAATGTTGTTTTCCATAATAGAGATAAATTTTAAATTTTATTTTTATAATTTTTTTACCAAAAGTTTCATTTTTGTTTTCTAAGTATATTTTTTATTAATTTTTTTAAGTTCTAAATTGTCTGAATGATGCACTATTTTGCCTAAAATAAAATATGTCAATTTTGTCATTTTCTTTTTCATATGCATGCATATGATAGTGCCTTTTTGGAATTTTTTGACCAAAATATAGATGATAAACTATGCATGTTAGGAGTTAAAGTCTGACATTCATTTTGGCTTTTAAAGATTACTATACTTTTCGGTTAAAACCGATTTTTAAAAAACAGAACGATTAAAACCCGGTTTTTAGATTTTCGATTATTCTTCAACCCTAGTCCAGATATTGCTTACAGAGTGATTCTGGACATTGTTTAATATGGAGAGAATTTGGTACCTGCTATCTCCCAGAAATAAAAAAAAAATATTATTATTATCCCTATTTTCAAAAAAGGTGATCACAGTTCTTGTGATAACTATAGGGGTATCAGCCTACTGTGTGTTCCAGGTAAAATTCTTTGCATGATTCTGCTTAATAGAATTAAGAATCTGGTTGACAGGCAATTGCGTGATGAGCAATGTGGATTCAGAAGTGGTAGGGGATGTGTGGATCAGATATTTTCACTTAGGCAGATTCTTGAGAAACGTTTAGAGTTTCAGAAACCTTTGGTTGCTAGCTTTGTTGATTTCAAAAAGGCTTTCAACTGTGTTGATCGTTATAATTTGTGGTTGATGGCGAGATCATATGGTATACCAGACAAGTTAGTTAACATAATGAAAGCTCTCTATAATAACACTGAGTCATGTGTGAGAGTTGGTAAGGCTTGTAGTAATTGGTTTAGCATTGCTTCTGGTATTCGACAAGGGTGCATATTGACTCCTTTTACTTTTTAGTTTAGTTATTCATTATGTTATGCAAAATTTACTGCAAGGGAAATATTTTGGCCTGAAATGGTCTGGAAATATAGAAATTTTTGATTTAGATTATGCTGATTATTTAGCCCTTTTGTCAAATGATGTTGATGAGAACTCTTTCATTCGAGCTGTTGATGAGACTGATAGCAGAGTAGTCAGGCTGTGATTCAATTAATCTGGGTGGTTGCTGTCATGACCACTTGTCAGAGTTTAATTATCTTGGTAGCTATGTAACAGATACTGGTGATGTGTGGCATGAGATTAACAGTCAAATAGGGATTGCTTCTGAGACTTTTAAGAATCTATGGAGAGTGTGGAGAAATAGTGGTATACACCTAAAGACTAAAATTAGACTGTATAATAGTTTGGTTCTTTTCTCGGTTTAGTTATGGTAATGAAACTTGGATGCTGTGTAAACAAGATAACAGGAAACTAGATGCTTGTGATTCTAGATGCTTGCGCAGTATCTTGGGCATTAGGTGGTTCAGCTTTGTAAATAATAATGAGGTTAGGCAAAGGAATCTGCAACCTCCTTTAAACAGCATATTGTGCAGATAGAGACTCCGCTGGTTTGGCCATGTTGCCTGTATGGATAATTATAGATTGGCGAATAGGGTTATGAACAGTGTGCCTAGAGGCCTCAGAAGGAGGGGGAGACCTAGGATGCAGTGGGCAGACAATGTCAAACAGGACCTTGTTAGAATTAGTGTGCAGTGGCCGGATGCAGCAGATGTAGCTCAAGACAGATATGCTTGGAGAATTAAACTGCATTAAACTTACGGTTGGCCCTCCGTAGCCCATGGCTGCTTGAGGATGATGATGATGATGATCATCATCATCCCAGTAACATCCGTCAAAGAGACACTTATGGTGGAGGTAGCTTGTGTATTTGGGGTGACATTTCCTTAGGTGGATGCACAGACCTCTATGTGTTGACGGGTGGGAACCTCAATGTTCAAAGGTATATAGAGTGACATCCTTGACCCTTTTGTACGTCCTTATGCTGGTGCAATAGGTGATGCATTCATCTTACAAAACAATAATGCTCCTCCACACAGAGCTCGACTAGTGGAACAATATCTTCAAGAGGAGACCATTATGCACATGAAGTGGCCAACTCTATCTCCCAACCTAAATCCGATTGAGCATGTGTGGGATGCTCTAGGGAGATGTGTTGTTGCCCTCAACCCACCACCTACAACAAAGGGGGAGCTTATTACTGCTTTTAAGGAACAATGGTCATTACTCCATGCTGAGCTGATTCACCACATCATAAACAGCATGGAACGTCACTGTCATACCTGCATTTCTGTAAGGGGTGACCGTACTCCTTATTAAAGAACTTTGCCCATTGCATTCTGACCCCTCATTTTTGGACAAGTTCCCTGTATTATTTTTTGACGAAAAATGTTTCTAGTGTAAAATATTTTCTGCCATTCTGAAACTAGCATTTGTAATTCATGCTTCCAATTCATATAGTTTTTTGTTTATCATAAATTTTCTGAGTTTTCCTTAATTTATGGAAACTAGTGTAACTGGTTAGATAAAGTGAAGGTGAACCATCACATAACTCCAAAACAGCTGAAAGGTTAAGAGCCAACCTTACAACTCTTAATATCAGTAATATTTTCATACTCTGAAATTTTTTGTAAGTAGGTGTACACAGAAGAATAGTCCATGAAAAGTTATTATCTGCTTTCTTATAATTGAATTGTCTTTGTTTTCTTTCTATAGATAATATGTTTGCCAAGGCCCTCTGCCAGTTCTTATACCAAGCAGTCATATGACTTTACTCTTTCTCATGTTGAAGCTGATGGACCTCAGGGAAGTTTCGAGTGTCTCCAGCAGGGTGGAACAAAGTAGGTTATGCAAAGTGGATTTTTAAAATTGTGTTCATCAAATGTTGTTAATGGATATGAAAATTGTATAATAATTTAAAATAATAAATTTGAAACACCTAATCCATACAGTAACTTCCAAATCTAGGCTTGACTTAAGAAATTGTGGACAAACAAAAATTAATTTTAAATCTTAACAAAGAATGAAATAAACTCTACGTATTCCATATCAACTAATAAATCAGCACTTTAGCGTTGATTCAAATTTTTTTGTTTAGAGGAAAAATTGTCTTGAGTCGGGTGGGATACGAACCCACGACCTTCTGATAACATGTCAGGTGCTCTGGACCACCGAGCTGCCGATCAAGATCTCCTCTAATTAGTGCTATGAACATTCCTTTTATGTTACATAATAGGCACTATTCAGGCAATTTTTAGCCCAAGCGGCTTGCTATTTGCCATGTAAATGGAAGCGCATGATTACAAGTATGCAGATAATAAAGAATGAAATAAACTAGACGTATTCCATATCAACTAATAAATCAGCACTTTAGCGTCGATTTAAATTTTAGAGGAAAAATTGTCTTGAGCCGGATGGGATACGAACCCACAACCTCCCGATAACACATCAGGTGCTCTGGACCACTGAGATACCGGCCTCCGATCAAGATCTCCTAATTAGTACTATGAACATTCCTTTTATGTTACATATAGGCGCTATTCAGAAAATTTTTAGCCCAAGCGGCTTTCTATTTGCCATATCGATGGAAATATAAGATTACAAGTATGCAGATAATAAAGAATGAAATGAACTCTACGTATTCCATATTTAACAATATTTTGAATTCTTTGGGACTAGTAATGCCAGTATACTTAATGAAAATGGGGTGGGGGTGGCTCAGTTGGTAGCGCGCCAGGCTCGTAATCTGTAGTTCCCAGGTTCGAATCCCAGCTGGGTCAATGTTGAGATTTATCTCTGCAAAATTCACCGCCCTGCCCATGGTCAGTAGGGGACACAGCTGGGCTTGGAAAAGCCGCCATCCGTCGGATGGGATGTTAAGCTGTGGCCCCATGTGTGGGAGAGCCATACCCTGTGTATGTTAAAGAGCATGCTGTGGATGGCCTTGACGAGAGGCTACCATCTGTCTCCCAACAGCTGTTCCAGTGGGTGCCGCTCAGAGGTAAAACAACCTAACCCAACCTAATGAACCCTCATTTAATTATATTTTTCAAGTTAATATTTCCTGGTGCCCAATGTGCTATCCAGAGTTTTAATTTGGATCAGTCGAAAGGTTCAAAGAGAAAAAGGTTTCACAATCTTTTGGAGTGTAACAAAGACCCCCCCCCCACCACCACCACCTATTTCCCACGTTTTCTGCATGCACACAAAAACACAACAGCACCACACAAAATTTCCCACAACTATTTATAAATAAGACTTCCAGCAATAAAACAAAATTCTATATCCCCAACCTTAAAATTTTACTCTCCTCAAACCCCTCAATAGAGGGCACCACATGTACTGCCACTCACCACTCCACACAATATGCTCAGAGCCTAATGTAAACAAACGCTGACTGCAGTATGCTAACATCTGTGCCCGCTGCAAAACAACTATTTTGCCTGATGATGCATTGGGGCAATTATGTGAAATGCTTAGCGATTGTGCATTGAAATATAGTATTCACACTTCCAGAAAAGTTGGGACATAAGCTGAAATGAATCAAATATAAAAATACATTAGATAATGTGTGTGCAAATCGACATCAACCTAGCACCAGCATTCCCACAAAGAACAAGAAAAAAATCAAGAACATATGTGAACTTGTATCTGGACTGTACTACCCAGCACAGGACAATAGACTCATCTACCCTACTCATTTCGATGCAATCTTCCAGCACAACAAAATTACCTCCTCCCATTCACTCTGACAATGGATAAATCTGCCTAGTATAAATACATACCAATGGCTGTGGCAGTTAATTGCATACTAGCATTAATCGGTCTACCTATTATTATCATACTCCTAACTGTAAACAAAACTTGTTAATTTACTCCTGTGCTACTTACTTTCTAAAAGGTTAAAGAAAAAAAAATAATGTAATTAATCACATTCTGTTCTTTCACAAAATATAAATATAGGTGAATCAAGTGGGGTATATAATATCTGCCTATTTCCCTAACAATTAAATACGCGAAAACTAATCTTCACTTGATACAAAGAAAAATGGTTATTGGTCCTCAGTTAAATCTTAACTACAATCAAAGTGAAGCTAATAATTTCATTTCACAAACAAGCGGGCATGTAATCATTCACTAATAATTCATGATCTAGCTGAAATAAAATTTGACCCCCTCCCAAAGGACTTTTGCTAGTGACAGTTTCAGTTAAATTAGACAGGGAACAGCTCAAAAGTGTACAAAACTTCAAGACATCATGGTCAGCTTGTAATGCTCCAAAATAATTTTTAAACTTCTCTTTGGACCTTTTGACTGATCTAAATTAAACTAAACCTCCAGCTAGCATCAGGCATCAAGAAATATTAACTTGCCAAATAAAGTTAAGTGAGGGTTCACAAGTATATGAGTGTTACTTATTGAGTAAGAAATCTGAAGATTGTCAAATTATTAAAGTTAAATCTTAATAAAAAATCAATTATTGTTGCTCAAGAGAAAAATCAAAATAGCAAAGTCAAAATATTTCATATAACAAACAAGTTTATTTCCAAAAAAATTCAAGACTCACCATATAAACTGATGAATACAAAAGTCTGTGAAACTAAAATCTCACATCTCTACTAACATCATTCCTCTTACTGTATCATTACTGACCTTTCTGCTGACTCTCTCATTCTATGTACTTTACTGACACAATGTCACTTAGAGTATACATGCAGTGTGCAACTGACACATGTGTTGCATGCTGGTTTATGCAAAACATTTGCATAAACTTGTTTTTATTTTATGTTGTTAATATTAACATTTGCATAAACGTGTGTTTGTGCAAAACATTTGCATAAACTTATGATTGGACTAATTATGATGCAAGAGAGGGTGTGTCCTTAATGTGCACATTAGGGCTGTCAATCAAAAGCCAGAGTTGCACATGCGCAACTCCTTTAGCAGATCGGAAGAGGGAAAAGTGATGTCCAACTGAATTTATCCCCAAAATGATAAATATAACATAAATAAAGTAAAATTGTTTAAGGAAAAGTAAAAGTGAATGGGTGGACCATCACAAGTTCATATATATGCAAATAAATACTGCCAATGTCATCTTGAAGACTACACATCATTTGATGCACTGATATTGTTGATGATACCATACATATTTAAATACATATACATTGTGTCTAAAAGTAAAGAAAAGCTGTATCAATAATTTATCATGTATGATGCTAACATTTCATCCAAATTCCATCCACGTTTTACATTAAAAAAAATCACTTTCCATACAAAAATATACTTTAAATATGATTTATATAATCACTGTATACTAAATTCCCTTTCATTCTCATTATTTACATCCATACACATTTTTATAATTCTAAATTCCTTAATTTTAACTTACAATACTCAATTCAGCTATCAGTCAGCTAAAATGAAAATAAAAATCTACAACAAATTAATAAATACACTTTAAATCACATTAATATAATATATAAATCTTTATGGTTCAACTAGAGCTTCATATAACAAGAATATATAAAAAAATCTAATCACTACACATGGGACCGGCGAACAGTAAATAAGATACCAGGTGAAACATAACTTCGTCACCCCCCCCCCCTCCATTTCCTCCAGAAACTTTATTGAATTGTAAAAAATTTCATTGTCTATTATAATTACAATTATTGACTCTGTATTATAAAAACATTCTTGTCAATAGAGTCTGGACACTTCAAGTGCTCCTAGACCCAAAGAGCAGTAGTGTGCAATTATATGTGTATACTTTTGATATTCTAGAAATTTTTAAAATTTTTTTCATGTTTTATATCCATAAAAATAGGCAATACCAGATATTCAGCAACAGTTTTGTTACCAAAGCTGAAAAATTAAAGTAATAAAGTAATATACCTAGCATAATATACGCTATTCAATATGCAATTGTATTTAAAAATAATTTTATTATTTTTCAAACATTTTCCTTCCTTCCTTTTCTTTTCTTTCGGAATGAACAAATTATACTATGTTATCAAAAATATTGGGAATTTGAATGAAAAGCAATATTGAAAGTTAACTAGCCATGAAATAAAGCCTTTTTTAGCGAAACATAGCAGGAAACTGAAAATATTCACCTAATTACAATTCTGAACAATATTTACTATTTAAAGGGTGCTGGCTACTGAAAGACTTAACAACAGTGTTGTTAATCATAAGAATTTGCTTTAAAAGCTATAAAACCTTTTGCTAAAATATACATTTGAACCCATTTTTAATGGATTTCAAGGGACAGCCGAAAAACTTCATCATCGAGCAGCTATGGGTTACAGAGGTACAACCAGTCTGTGCAATTTAGTTTTCCAAACAAATCTATCCTGAGCTACATGTGCTGCATTTGGCCACCATAAACCAATTCTAACAAGGTGCTGTTTAACATTGTCAACCCACCGCATCCTAGGTCTCCCCCTCTTTCTGACACCTTGAGGCCCACTGTTCATAACCCTATTTGCTAATCTATAATTATCCATATGGGCAACATGGCCAAACTAACACAGTCTCTCTCTGCTCAATATGCTGCTTAAAGGAGGTTGCTGACTCCTTTGCCTATCCTCATCATTACTTACAAAGTTGAACTACCTAATGCAATCTAAAATCAAAAGCTTCAAGTTTCCTGTTATAATTATTTACAAAATGTCCAAGTTACACTACCATAATTAACTATTGAAAGAACCAAACTATTAGACAGTCCAATTTTAGTCTTATGCTTATTTCTCCACACTGTATATAGATTCTTAAAAGCACTGGCAGTAATCCCGATTCATCTGTTAATCTAATGCCGCACATCACCAGTATCTGTTACATAGCTCTGAAGATCATTAAACTAAGACACTTGCTCAAGACTGCAACCATTCTGATTAACTGAACCACAGCCTGCCTGACCAATACTCATCATTTTAGTTTTCTCTCTGTTTATCACCAAACCTACTCTACTACCAGTCTCATCAACAGCTCGAATGAAAGAGTTTATCTCATCAACATCATTTGCCAAAATTGCCAAATCATCAACATAATGTAAATCAGAAATTTTCAGTTCTCTAGACCATTTAAGGCCAAAATCTTCCCCTTTGCAGAATTTCGCATAGCATAATCAATAACTAAAATAAAGAGAAAAGGAGATGAAATGCATCCTTGTCCTCTAAATGCTAAACTTTACCAACTCTCTTACACGCAACTGAGGGAGTTTTCATTATGCTAACTAACTTGTCAGATATTGCATGCAATCTCACAATCAACTACAAATTATGATGGTCAACAGAATGAAAAGACTTTTTGAAATCTACAAAGCTAGTAACCACAAGTTTCTGAAACTAAAACAGTTCTCAAGAATCTACTTAAGTGAAAAATTCTGATCTACATATCCCTTACCACTTTGAATCCACACTGCACATCATGCTATTGTCTGTCAATAGATTCTTAATTCTATTATGCACAATCATGCAAAGAACTTTACCTGGAATGGAAAGTAGGCTCATACCTCTATCACAAGAACTGTGAGCTCCTTTTTTTAAAAATTGGGATAATAATAGCTCTGGTAAAATCCTTAGGAACCATGCATTTATCATAAAAGATATTCAAGCTTTCACTCAGCCATGTGGTAACAGAAGCATTCCCAACTCTAAGCATTTCAATAGTAATTTCATCTACTCCTGGGGATTTATATAACTTTAAATTTATGTTTTAATTAAGAAATGGCCAAAATAGCTTTAGATTGTGATATAGGGCCAACATTAAAGCCAGTAATGCATCTATCATCATTATAAACAATGGAAATAGAACTTAAGCACATTGTTTAGAACATCTCTGAAATGCTCAGCTCACCTAGCCATGACAGAATCCTCACCTTCAATAACCTTACCTTGTTTATCCTTCAATCCCTGTATACCTTCAAGTTTCCTGTAGGTTAATTTATTCTATTATTAATATTATTAATTATTAAATATTTGAATGGTAACATTAATAATTCCCATACAAAACGTTTCTTCCCATACAATACATTGACAGTCTGGTATAGCTCTCTGCTGTTTAGCTGCTTTCTCACCTTTGTCAGCCACATTGTGATGGTCCACCCATTCACTTTTACTTTTCCTTAACCAGTTTTTGCTTTATATACATTATATTTATTATTTTGGGGCTTTTTAATTTTAAGTTGGATAATCACTTTTCTTCATCGAAGTCCACTAAGGGAGTTGTGCATATGCAACTCCGACTTTTGGTTGACAGCCACTAATGCACATGTAAGGGCACCCCCATCTTGCATCATAGCTAGTGCGAGCACATGATCATAAGATCATGCAATGCAAATGTTCTTTCCCAGTGTGGAACATACACATCAGTTGCACACTCACTGTATAATAAGGGATGTTAGGTCATGGAGAGTAGGAGTTGTTAGTAGTTGAATAGGAGAGAGTCGAGAGTTAGAGTTTTTGTTGTTGGGTAGATATGGAGTTAGTTGGAGGGAGCTAGTAGTTCAGAAAATGTGAGCTTTTAGTTGCTCAGAATATATTTTGTATCCATCAGTTTATTTGGTGAGTCTTGAAATTTTGTTTGTTTTATGAAATATTTTGCCCTTTCCATTTTTTTTTTCTCATGAGCAGGATAAATTGATTTTGATTAAATTCAAACTTTAATAATTTGACAATGTTTGAATTCTTTTCATATTAACTAAGTAATGCTTATATACTTAACAAACCTTATTTAACTTTATTTGGCAAGATGAATTGCCTGGTTCTTGATGCTATCCAGAAATTTAGTATAATTTGGATCATTTAAAAGGCCCAAAGTGAAGAAGTATAACATACTTTTGGAGCATTACAGAGTAAATAAAGAACGTGGTACACCGAACACAAGGACTGATATATATATATGTAGAAATTCTATGTTATTTAATGTGATTGTCAAAGTTAACAAATTTTTGAGCTCATTAGATATATTAATCTTAGATTTAATGGCAGCTTAAGCCAAAATTTTTGTTGAGCAAGAAGCTTAAATTTTCTATTAATTAAAGGTACTGAAGTTTCAGTGCAGTTATTGCTGATAGTTAAGAACTTTATTGTATTTATGTAAAGATTAGAGATGTCCAGATACACGCATGATAGATAAACATTTTGATAAGCAAGCTTGTTGCAAGCATAGTGTAGCTTTAATATTGTATTATTGTATAGCAGTACCTTTGAGAATGCTTCTCAAGGTAAAAAAAGTTTCAAAATTTTGGCAGGTTGCTAAACTTGTTGGCTAGTAATATGGCTGATTCCTCCATTATGACTCACTTCGGGAGGAGGAGTTGTGATGGTGCTCCCATTCACTTTTACTTTTCCTTAACCAGTTTTACTTTATTTACTAAAGGAGTTGTGCATGCGCAACTCCAACTTTTGATTGACAGCTGCTAATGCACGCATAAAGACATGCCCCCCTCTTGCATCATAGCTAGCACAAGAATGCATCGTAAGTTTATACAAATGTTTTTCCATGCATTTCAGTTGCATGCTGCATGTATTATAAGTGACATTAGGTCATGGAGTTAGTAGAGAGAAGTTTTTTTAGCTAGTAGTGTTGAGATGAGTGAGTAGAGATGATGTTAGTAGAGAGATGCTAGAGATGATGGAGCTAGTAGTGAGCTTTTAGTTGCTCAGATTTTTGATGTTGTGAATGAGCTTTTAGTTGCTCAGTTTATTTGATGAGTCTTGATTTTTTTGGAAATAAACTTTTGTTTTATGAATAATTGTTACTTTTCTAATTTTTTCTCTTGAGCAACAACAATTGATTTGATTTAACTTAAATAATTTGACAATCTTTAGTAACACCTATATATTTAATGAACCCCTATTTAATTTTATTTGGCAAGATTAATTGCCTGGTTCCCAATGCTATCCAGATTTAGTTTAATTTGGATCTCAAAAGGTCCAAAATGAAGAAGTTTAACATATTGTTGCGGATCACAAAAATGGATAGCCACTGAGCGTGAGTATTAAAAGCTATATTTCAAAACCAAATTCAATACAAGGTAAATTGTTACAAAGGAAATATGGATGAAGTATCTTATTAACAAATCAACTATTAACATGCACAAGTCATCAATCTTCCTGCGTAGAGCACACAACATCAGCTCTGTGTATTTTACTAAATACTACCTTTTACTTGATTTACCAGGTCACCCGAAGATCTTCACTCGTAAACCAATTCTCGTCCTGTGCTAATAACTTTTCACACACTAGCCGAACAAAAAGACAGTCCGTGTAGACATTCGAAGTTAGCCATAAAAGTTCCCACTTTTATACTTCCGCGTATACACAACACATCAAGTTACTTCTTGATACTTAACGATAAAAGATCCCACTTTTATCCTTCCGCGTATACACAACACATCAAGTTACTTCTTGATACTTAACGATAAAAGATCCCACTTTTATCCTTCCGCGTATACACAACACATCAAGTTACTTCTTGATACTTACGCGCACTGTCTCAGAACAGCTCACCGTCCATTTTCGAACTCTTCGACCGTTACAACACAACGACCGTTAACGCTCCACTCTTCTCCAAATTCTCCCAAAGTTCTTATTCGTTGGCTGAAACTTTTTGCTTTCGGTTGCCAGATTCCTTCTGTCGTAACAATATCTTTGGATGGTTACAACATCAAAAATCCAAAAATTTTAATCAGCTGCTAACTGATCCTTTACATATATATATATACATATACATGCATATGTACGTACATACGTATGTATGTATGCACGCTCCCCTCCCTCCCTTCTTCCCTCCCTTCCTCCCTCCCTCCCTCCCTCCCTCCTCGCTTGCTCGGCACATAATCTGCAGTTCCCAGGTTCGAGTTCCAGCTGGGGCAGCATTGCGATTTATCTCCACAAACTCCTCACCCTGCCCACGATCAGTAGGGGACACCGATGGGCTTGGCAATACCACCATCAATCAGATGGGAAGCTGTGGCCCTATGTGTGGGAGAGCCATACCCTGTGTATGTTAAAGAACACACTGGATGGCCTTCACAGGAGGCTACGATCTGTCTGCCAACAGCCATTCCAGTGGGTCCCCTCCCCCAACCTTCTCTGAGCATTCGTGGTCCTTGTGACCTGGTCATTTAGCCCATGGTGTGCAAAAAAGTGCCGCTCAGAGGTAAAACAACCCAACCTATGGCATTTTATACTTACATGTGTCAAATTTACTGTATGACTAAAAATTTAACCTAGGTTGTCTCTCTCCAGGTCCAATCAGACTGTAATTTTCCTCTCCAGACACGTCTGTTCTGAGTTACAGCATTTAGCCACTCTAGACCAATTCTAGCAAGGTCTGTTTGACATTGTCTGCCCACCACATCCTAGGTCTCTCCCTCTTTCTGCAGCCTCTAGACACATTGTTCATAACCCTATTCACTAATCTAGAATTATTCATATGAGCAACATGACCAAACAACAAAGTCTCTCTCTGCACAATATGCTGCTCAAAAGAGGTTGATGACTCCTTCTTCTAACCTCATCATTACTTACAAAGTCATTAGAAATAATCACATTGTCTAGAACATCTCTGAAATGCTCAGCCCACCTATTCATCACAGAATCCTCACCTCCAACCACTTTACCATGTTTATCCATCGATTCCTTTGTACCTGTCTGTTTCTTCCCACACTAATTATCTGGTACAACCCCCTGATGTTGTGTTATCTAACTGTTTCCTCTACGTTGTCAGCCAAGTTATCAAGCCAAAGATTCTTTTCTGATTCTTTACACATTATCCTTTACATGTCTATTAAGCTCTTATTTGAGCGATAAGGCACAAGTGCCTTATCACTTTTTTTTGTCTTCTCTACTCTCTTTTACCTAAAAGAGTACTGTTAGTTTCCAAAAAAGCCTGTTTAAAATGGTTCCATTCTTCCTCAACTTTAGTAGTAAGCAAACCATTACTGTCATAATGACTAAGTAACCTATCATGGTAAACTTTATCTATAACTGGGTCTTTCAGAGCTGCAGTATTAAAGGTAAATTTTTTAACCTTAGCATAACACTTTTTAAGTTTAAGTTGCAAGACACTTTTAACGAGGTAATGGTCAGATCCAATTTCAGCTCCCCTATGTGCCCTGATATTCCTAACAGAACTAGTCCACTTGTAATTAATTAATATATAATCAATCATATTCTTATGCAGCCCATCAGATGAAACCCATATGTATTTATGTGTGTCACGGTGTTTGTAATGTTATTTTGAAACTGTTGAGTTTACTTACCTGTAGGAGACATTGCCCATTGCTATTGCAGCCACCAATACCAAAAGGGCCTATCACCCCTCCCCAAAGGTCAGAGTCGGTAACAAATTTGGCATTTTGGTCACCTAGAACAAGGGTAATAAATCCTGATGTCTGTAAAACCTATCCTTCCATCCTCATCAGCATCCTCAGTGGGGGCATAACAGCAGATAACATTCAAGTCTATAATGCTTGTCTGAAAATTTTCTGTAAGAAACCTTTCATTAATGCACTCATATCTTAGAAAAGCATCACTAGTGTGTCTGCTGAGAAGCAGACCCATGCCTTGGGGATGATGTTTATTATCTTCCCTCCCTGAAAATAGAAATTTATGATTATTTTTAAGAATCTGACCTTTATCTGTCCATCTGATCTCTCTCTGGCTCAGGCATTATACTTTAATAGAATCCAGAAATAAATGCTGATAAATTTTGCATATAGAGAGGCATAATTCCTTTATAAGTCATTTGACAAAAGTTTTCTAAAGGTTTTTTTTGGCTGATTACAGTGAAGAATTTGTTATGGTTTTTTTTGGCTGATTACAGTGAAGAAAAAATAGCTTGCTGTGTTGCTATTTATTGAAGCATGGTATCGAAAGGTTTAAAAATGTTTATAATTGTTGCAGCCTTTAATTAATCTTTGGTCATAAATTGTGTAATTACCTACAAAGTTTGAGAAAGTGAGGTTGAATTTTTGATTTTTCTGATCCTAAGATATAGAACTGATATCACCTTGGTATCTTAATTTATTCCTAAGTTTAATTGCCATGTATGTTTTATCTTACTGGAGTAGGTTGCAAAAGTTTTAACCAATAAATTGTATTTTTAGATATAGAAATTATGAGTGCTTTTTTTTATGGAAAAACAGCAAAAGTAACTGATCTTTAATATTAATCTAAATATATTTTGGATTGTGATAGAATAATTTATTTTTGAAACTTGTTAGAGTAGTATTAAACTACTGTTTATTGATTTACAGATCTTTAGAATCATTAGGTTGTATGCTTTATAAAATGCATATTCATGCTAATGAAGATAGCTATGAAAAGACGAGAGTCAAAATGGCAGCTGTGGAACAGGAAAATAAAAAATATTGGTAAGGAAACATATTTTGGTTTAAAGTTAAAAAATAAAATCATTAATGATGTAAAATTGCTGCAATATTTTCTGTATATATGATAATAAAAACATTTGTACCAGGCTGGAAATTTTATCTAGTGTTAATACTTTGTAAAATATCCATTGCTGTTTAATAGATGCTATGTTTCAATGTAACCAATGTAACTTAGGTTTCTCTGCCTGGGCAAAGAGGGGCTGGGTTGGCTCAGTCAGTTGCACGCCAGGCTCGTAATCTGTAGTTCCCAGGTTCGAGTCCCAGCTCAAACAATAATAGAAAACAATATTTAAATAAGTAAAGTACAATACAAACCTTTTACAGCTCCAGAAACTAAGTTCCAACTGAATTACACTGAAAAAATGTTAATTTATTCACAATGCAATAACATATGCAACTCTGACTTAGCTCCTATCCCATCTGCATGAACCTTCTGTTATACACCCAATCACCAAACACTATGTAACATCACCCAACCATCGACGTAATACGTGAGATACATATAAAAAGGACACTACTCCTGACACTGCTAGAGCCTGATGACTCTGTAATAGGAGATAACAGTGAAACACATAGCTCATGGGATGGTTCGAGTGCCGATATGTTTTATGCTTCTTCAACACCCAGAGCATCGGTATGAGAGCAATTTTTTAAATTTGTTTTTATATCTAAGTTAATCAGTTTTTAATGTTTAAAGTACGCAATTATATCTCAAATATTGGGGAAAGTGCAATTGTTAGATCCTTCTGTGATATATGCCAATGAACTTGAAGCAAGTGCTGCAAATAATTACAGTTGGTTATAACATCAATAAAGTACAACTGATAGTACTATTAAAACATCAGGCACTTCATAACATCAAATAATATAAATCAGTGCTGTCCAATTTCTCTAAGACCGCGGGCCATTTTTTCTTTTGCCAATATTTCGCAGGCCAAATAAAAAAAAATAGGATAGGATAGGTAATGGAAAAGTCAGTTCATGTCACCTCAAAAAATTATTTTATTTATGTGAAAAATAGTAAGTAATAATAAACCTCAAAAACCTCAAAAAATTATTTTATTTATACGAAAAATAGTAAGTAATAATAAACCAATATAAATTTCCTAAACCTTATCAAATATTTAATAAATTTAATGGGAGCATTGTGGCCATAGTTGTTGGGCAATAATTTCTTTTATGTTCGTATTGATATTTGTTGTTGTGAGCCGAAGTATATGTTCAAGTGTAGAGTCTTTCAAGCAGTTTCTGTATCTTGATTTTATATGTTTCATATATGAAAATGCGCTTTTGCAGATATATGTACTTCCGAAGATGTAAATTATTTGGAGTCTAAAATCTTTCATATTTGGATATTTTTCTTTAGGCAAAAGTTTGAACAAATCTATTCCAGTTTCTCCATTAGATGCAATAATTGGGTCGGCCTGAAGGCCACATAATTCCATTTGTTATTTAGGATCTACGGTGCTAATATCAATATTTGATGAATTAATGAATAAATTTAAACTTTGCTTAAGGTCATCAAATTGAGAAAATCTTCTATTAAAATCTTCAATTAGGATATCTAATTTAGGAACAAATTTTTCAAAAATAACTGTTTTACCAAGTTGCTTCATTTCTTCGTAGAACTCTTTACAATTTTCAAAATGAATTAAATTGTTTTCCTGCAAATTTGACTTCAACAATTGTAGTTTCTTTCTAAGCCCAGTAACATGCTTATAAAGACAGCACACGTTTTGATCTTTTCCTTGTAAGGATTTATTCAAGATATTTAAATAATCTGTAATGTCTGTTAGGAAAGCAAGTGAACATAGAAAATTTTCATCAACAAAACTTGCTAATTATATCTTCATCAGTGCCTACTTCTGTGAGAAAAGTTCTTGAGGCATTTTCTGGCACCTAACTAGCAAAGATTACTATGTAAAAGCAGATCACCATACTCAGCATGCAGTTCGTCCAAAAAAGCTTTAAAATTTCTGTGTGTAAGAGAACGATTTCTGCCACGAATTAGTTTGTAATTTTGACATCCTTTTACATTATGCCATTTAGTCTCAGCGAAATGCCACACAATGTCTCCTGGTGCACAATACAGTGCAACATTCGTCAATTAATTCTTCTTTTTGTAACAGTCCTGCGAGCCCAATATTTTTGCCAGTCATAGCTCTGGCACCATCAGTTACAGTTGTGGTGCACTTATCAAATGCCGAACACATTACTAAATAAAGGACGTCACATCACCACAGGCACTTTAAAAATGCCAAATGAAGCCACTCTAAAAATGCCAAGTGAAGTCACTTTTTTCAGTAACGTATAGAACTAACCAATAAATGTCCATTCCGTGCTTAATAACATGATCCAAAAGAGAGATATTCTCATCGGACACAACTATTTTGAATCGCGCATATCTGTAAACAGCAAATTTTCGTTCCGCACTAAAAAAAGCCCCGAAAGATATATTACCTCATCCAACACTATTTCCAATACCAGCATATAGCTATGCAACAAATTTTTGTTCAGTAATAAAAATCATGTCACATAAAAAAAAATAATCTCATCGAATGCAATTTAGCTGAATTTTCATTAAATTTGAAAGCTTATGTTGTTGCTAGAACAGCAAAGATCAAAATGATCTTTTCTTTAGTGATTAGTTTTGTGTGGCAAAATTCCTCGCCATATGCATGTGCAGTGAGAGCAATTCGTGCTGTTGTTCTGCAGCTTCATAAAAACATTTGTTTGATGACGCCGCACTGCTCTTAAAACGTTTCAGAAGTTTGCCAATCGGCTTAAGAATGTTTTGTAAACTTTATAAAATGACTAAGTTGAAGCTCGGCATAACCAGAATTAAACCGGCAATTTCTTATCATTACCTGCAAGGAGTAAAATGCTACCATCGTGATACTTATCTGTTATTGTGCTGAAATGACATCTATAAATGCACGTACTTGTGAAAGGAATGGTTTCTTGTAAAGGCATCCTGACCGCACACCTGAACATCAAAGGACTGTCTACAACACATGATATATCTTTCATCAGACTATGTGCTGACTATATCAAATTTGTGAAAGATAATGACGTTTCAGTGTTAACATCAAAAGTGTCCAAACAAGTAGATGTACCAGCCTACAATCATTGGTAAATATAACTATATTGTTAATTGTTCTAGTATGCTTTATGTAGTTATAAGGTAGTATTTAGATTAGTTGATACTTCTACTGGATCATTTGTGTTTATAATATACGAATTACAACAATAACTTGTAAGAGTATCTGCACTCCTCATGTTTGAGAATAAGTAATTTTAGACAAATTTTTGTACAGCAATTATCGTGAATATACTAATTTTTAACTGTATTCTCTTAATAGTGGAAAAAATTGAATATTGCAAACAATCTATCTGAGCTAGAAATTTGGTAATTTAGAGCACTAGTAGTTTACCCTGGCAGCAGCAATTTATCTCTTTACTCCTAGGGGGCGGGGGTAGCTCAGTTGGTAGCGCGCCAGGCTCGTAATCTGTAGTTCCCAGGTTCAAGTCCCAGCTGGGTCAGCGTTGAGATTTATCTCCGCAAAATTCCCCGCCCTGCCCATGGTCAGTAGGGGACACCGATGGGCTTGGAAAGGCCGCCGTCCGTCGGATGGGACGTTAAGCTTGAAAGCTTATGCACTTTAAGCTGTGGCCCCGTGTGCGGGAGAGCCATACCCTGTGCACGCTAAAGAACACGCTGGATGGCCTTGACGGGAGGCTACCATCTGCCTCCCAACAGCTGTTCCAGTGGGTCCCCTGTGACCTGGCCATTTAGCCCATGGTGTGCAAAAAAGTGCCGCTCAGAGGTAAAACAACCCAACCCAGCCTTACCCGGGGCTCGAACCCAGGTTCCTTAGATCAGTAGCCAAACGTGCTAACCACTTGGCCATGGGACGGATACATTGTACCTTATATTATTATCTGGAGCAGTGCTGACCAACTTCTCTAAGACCGCGGGCCATTTTTTCCATTGTCAATATTTCGCGGGCCAAAAAAAAGAATAGTATAAAATAGGTAATTGGACCTTCAACAGCTGTCCAGGGTCCATGTGACCTGGCCATTTAGCCCATGGTGTGCAAAAAAAGTGCCACTCAGAGGTAAAACAACCCAACCCTTCACTCCTAGGTGATGGGTGTGTGTATGTGAGAAAGCAACTTTTGTTTTAAGAGTCTAATGAAAAATTTTTTTTGAGTTGAATGGGTACTAACGAAATGTGATGATTGATAAATTGTAGAAATTTCTCGATGTTTTTGTTCAAGGAAGGTATCACTCTTAGTTTAATGTCAATATCAGTTTTAGAGGAAAAATTGTGTTGAGCCAGGTGGAATATGAACCCATGACCTCCTGATAATATGTAAGGTTCTCTGGCTGCTTTTTCTGTCTTCTTAAAATCTCCTTTAATTGATGTCATGAACTTCCTATCTGCAGCACACAATTTTCTGTGTCTCATGAAGGCATCATTCCAGTGTAATGCTCCAAAGTATATGCAAAATACTTAAAGTTGGACCTTTTCCTGATCCAATTAGTTTTATGCTCCGGATAGCTGAGACGGGCGCCAGGCAATAATTGACAAATTGCCAAAAAATAGACTAAGTTAAAGAAGGGTTCAAAATGTCAGTGAGCGTTAATGAGTAAATAGTTAGAATCAAAATTGATTGTCAAAAGGTCTAAATATCATTAATCTAAATTTGCGTTGCTCAAGAGAAAAAACTGTAAAGACTCAAAAGGTTTAAAATAACAAACAGATTTATTTCCAAAATATCAACTCACCGTGCTACAACGTACTCTCTTCTCCTCCTCTCTCACTCTACAACTCCGTGCACTAGGCACTCTCTCTCTACACAACTCCAACTCCTACTCACTACTGTGACTAGCAAGTCACCGGTTTAAAACAAGAACCAGACACGTGTCATGTTGCACCCCAGAAAAGACATTTACATAAAATGACGAATGACGCAAGCTATGATGCAAGAGGGGGCGTGCCCTTGTGCACGCGCTTTAACGGTTGACAGTTGGAAGATCGGAGTTGTGCATGCGCAACTCATAACGCTTGGAAACGAGTGCTGTGATGCCAAAAAGGAAATAAAAATCCCCAAAATGATAAATATAACGTAAATTAAACAAACTGGTTAAGGTAAAGCAAAAGTGAACGATGGGGCATCACACCAACTGCTCTCAGACAGCCTTTGTTTAACTGTCAAGGAAGGTATCACTCTTAGTTTAATGTCAATATCAGTTTTGTAGGAAAAATTATCATGATCTGGGTGGGATACAAACCTATGACCTCTTGATAATATGTCAGATGCTCTGGCTGCTGAGTACCAGCCGCCAATTAAGATATCCTCTGCTTGCTGTTGAAGAACTAAGAGTGATGCCTTCTTTGAAAATGATGATTTATCATTTTTGAATCCTCCAAAAGGCTTTAATTTACATTGCTGGAAGGCACTAAATGCAAAACAAGTGTAAAGCTTGAAGATTAATATTGTCTTACACCCCTCTCTACTCTGGGCGAGTGGGATGGACAATGGGAGGAAATAAATACTTGAATGGGATTAAATAGTTGGTGATCGAACTTTTCCTGCTCTTAGTTACATAATCAGACCCATTCTGAGTCCCTAGATTTTTTTTTCTTCTATTTTTGAAGGTGGACTCTTATTACTGTGAATTAATCACAGGCACAATTGTACTTCAAAAAATAACATTTATTTGGCTTACTTCACCCACACATAGAATTTTACAGGCAAGGCCTTCAGTTAGCCATGAACAAAGCCTGGTGTGACACTATCACTATAAACAAGACAACAGTCAGCATTTACAGAGAGTTTGCACCTTGGGCAGCAAACGAGATAACAGGAAGACATGGGGGACAGAGAGAAAACATAGAAAAAGATATTTGGTGACTTGATCATTCCAACTGTACCCCTAAACAATATGTCGGTGCCAGCCTATACAAGTTTAATTCATCATTACGTCAATATCACTTGGTTAGGTACTTTGGGCTGCTGCTTGAAGCGGTGTTCTTCTCTGAAATCCAATAGTGGCTTGAACTGGCCAATTTGTTGGAACTAAAAAGCCTCTGGTGTCTTTCTTCATGGATGGAGATGAAACACTGAGAGATGAAAGTTGGGAAAATGGAAACTCATTTCGAAAAACGTACCATTATGGAGAGCTGCAGACAGAACTGACTCAAGCGAGGTAAGTTTGCACTTATGCCCCAATGCAAAATCCCCTTTTCACACCCCTTTTCACACATTTTACAGGTGTCACATTGTTGAAGCACCTCTTTGGAGAAGGCACCGTGATGAGGACGCTACAGACATGTCAGGTGCACATCGCAAGAATTCATGCATGTCAATATTGCAAATGATATATATGCTACAAATTAGAAATTCTTGTGGAAGAATGTCTTGATCAAGAAACACATACTCAGATAACCTTACTTACAAAAGTATAATTTATATTCACTAGTTTTAATTAAATTATTATCAGTATTCGATCAGTTGCTCTTTAATGTTACAAAAAAGATATTATTTGATTTTGAAAGTTTCAATTTTAATACAAATGGATTATTTTATATTCAATGACCATTTTATTTCTTAACCCTAGGAGATAAGAAAACACAACTTTTCCATTTTAAGGGATAATGAGAAATTCATTTTGCTATGTAATATGTATTTAGTAGGTATAGAGTAACAATATATTGTTTACATTTTTCAATCACATGTTGGTTATGAATTACTGTTGTTAAAGGGTACAAAATTCAGAAATTGAAAAACTTCATTTTATTTGAAAACGAGCATCCCATATTCGCCAGAGACAATATGTTATTCTTCTCATTTGAATGAGATGCCATCAACTAACTGACATCCTGATTTATTTTACATTTCCATTGTGAAGCCCCATCATTCACTTTTGCTTTACCTTAACCAGTTTTGTTTAATTTACGTTATATTTATCATTTTGGGGATTTTTATTTCCTTTTTGGCATCACAGCACTCATTTCCAAGAGTTAGGAGTTGTGCATGCGCAACTCCGATCTTCCGACTGTCACCTGCTAAAGTGCGTGCACAAGGACACGCCCCCTCTTGTGTCATTCGTCATTTTATGTAAATGTCTTTTCCGGCGTGCAACATGACACATGTCTGGTTCTTGTTTTAAACCGGTGACTTGCTAGTCACAGTGGGCAGTAGCAGAGAGAGAGTGCCTAGTGCACAGAGTTGTAGAGTGAGAGAGGAGGAGAAGAGAGTATGTTGTAGCATGGTGAGTTGATATTTTGGAAATAAATCTGTTTGTTATTTTAAACCCTTTGAGTCTTTACAATTTTTTCTCTTGAGTAACGCGAATTTAGATTAATGGTATTTAGACCTTTTGACAATCAATTTTGATTCTAACTATTTACTCTTTAACGCTCGCTGGCATTTTGAACCCTACTTTAACTTAGTCTATTTTTTGGCAATTTGTCAATTATTGCCTGGTGCCCGTCTCAGCTATCCGGAGCATAAAACTAATTGGATCAAGAAAAAGGTCCAACTTTAAAGTATTTTGCATATTATTTGGGCATTACACCATGTTGATATCCACGCCCATCTAAACAACAACTACAGTGACCTCTTCAACTGTCACAATGAAGACTTAGAAATCGAGACACTGAGGAAACAAGTGACAACAAGCACTATTGAAGTTTGATTCTGTGTCCTTATTCCTAGACCTCATTAATGTTTTTACCTATCTTTCTATTGCTTTCTCTTGATATTTTGTCAGTTTGTGGGTTTTTTCATAACAGTTGCTCCACCATATCTTTTGAACATGATGGAGAAAATAATGATTTATGTGTGAAATGAAAGCTTGTTATGCAGGGAATGTTATAGGCTATAAAAAATTGAACCCCTATACTTCCCCTCCTGAAAAGGGGAAATATGAAAACCATTGTTTTGCTCTATCTTCAGAATGCAAGTGCCAAAAGTAAACAAATTATACAAACCAAAGTAACAAGTTATACATCAAACGAAAGTTTGTGATGCAAGGAGTGTCATAAGGTATAAAAAAAAATTTAACCCCATGCATTCTTCCCTCCTAAAAAAAGGGTAAATGTAAAAACAATTGTTCTGCTTTTCTTTGCAACCCGATCATGGAAAGTAACAAGCTATGCATCAAATGAAAGCTTCTGATGCAGGGAGTGTCATAGGTATAAAAAAAATTGTGCCCCAGTGCATTCTTCTCTCTAAAAAAGGAGAAATCTGAAAGCAATTGTTCTGCTATATCTCCAGAACAAGAGTGCCAAAAATAACATTGTAACGTTCCAAAGATTATTAACTTTTCAAGTTGACCTTTTGTCTGATCCAAATTTATTCAAAATTCTAGATAGCTTGTTGGGTGCCAGGCAATATTAACTTGCCAAATAAAGTTGAAAAAGGGTTTGTTTTGTATATCTAGCATTACTTATTGAGTAAGAATTCAAAAAAAGATTGTCAAACTTAATTAAAGTTTAAATCTTATTAAAAATCAATTAACATTGCTCAAGAGAAAAATAGCAAAAGTCAAAAAAATTTTAAAACAAAGTTTTTTTTCCAAAAAATTCAAAGACACACCAATTCAATTGATGAATACAAATGTTGGACATTCACAACTCACATCTACCTAAATCTCTAAACAACTTCTGTCTACACAACACATTCTTTCTGACTTCTCCTATTCACACCATTCTCTATTCAACTTCCACTAACAATACTGACTCTGTGACCTAACGTCACTTAGTTATAAATGCCATGTACAAATCCGGCATGTGACTGTTGCATGCCAGGAAAACATTTGCATAATCTGATGATTGCGCTAGCTACGATGCAAGAGGGGTCGTGACCTACACGTGCGCATTAGTGGCTGACAATCAAAAGTTGGAGTTGCGCATGCGCAACTCCAACTTTTGCTCCTACAGCTCAGAAGCTCTTTTTTTCAACTTTTGCTCCTACAGCTCAGAATTAAGAATTGTGATCAGTCCAGAAATGACATAATCCCCAAAATGATAAATATAACATAATAAAGCAAACTGGTTGAGGAAAAGTAAAAGTGAATGGGTGGACTATCAAAATCTATATCAAAGTTCTATATCAAATGAAAGCTTGTGGCATGGGAAATGTTGTAGGTAATAAAAATGTACCCCCTTGCTCTCTTCCCTCCTAAAAAAGGGGAAATGGAAAATTTATTCTATATCTTCTGAATACTATGAGGCCTATTAATTATGAGCCAAGCATCAAATGAAAGCTCATATAATGACTATCATGACTGTTTCGGATTTTGCCCCCACTGTTCTCTCCCTTGGGAGAGGGAGGGAGGGGAGGATTTTTGCAGGGGTTGACCTTAATGGGCTGTATCTAAATATCCTGGCTGTACCTGAAATATGATTCCAAAAGGGAGGGAAAATGTGGTCAAAGAATGTGTTGTTGATGTTTATTAGAAATGAAAGTTTATAAATATATGTTTTTAGTGACAAAGAAAATAATATAAATAAATTATTTAAAAAATATCTATCAGGCTATATGCTCCCTAAAAAGTAGAAAATAAATGTAAAGCATATCAAAGGTGCAATCAGTCACTGAGTTTATATTCACTTCAAAAGAAGATAGGAGGATGCTCTTTTACCTGTTCAACAAGATTGGTGGTGCCCTATCTTCCTTCGAAGTGAATGCAAACTCAGTGACTGATTGCACCATCAATATGCTTTAGGTTTTTTTTTTACTCTTTAGGGTGCATATAGGAAGATAGGTATTTTTTAATTGATTATATGGAGAAGAGTGAAGTCCTGTCCAAAATTATTTCAAACCTGCACCCCTTTCCTTCTCAGTTGACCTGAGAGCTTGAACAAGAATTTACTAAACATACAGTTACTCTCAATCTGCTTACTCAAGCAATGTAATAGTGTTGTGGACAGGAACACTGACATTGAGATTCAAATAATACAGGAACACATGCTCTATAACAACATGCTCTATAAGCAATAGTTCCAAACTGTGTGGTACATGAAGTTTGTGAATGATGTGGCAGTAAGTGCTGATATTGATTCACACATGAATTTGCACAACGTTGTAATGATAAATGCAAGAAAATGAATCATTTTCTTGACTGCTTATTTTATTTGCATACCTTATTTTAAAAAGCATTTTTTTAAGCAAAATGATGTTTCAAAAGTTCATATGTAAACACCTAAAATTAAATTGAAATCTTTAATTCTCTATGATACTGTTAAATGTTTTTAAGCACGTCAACAAATGTTCTATGTTATCAAGTATCAAAAGTTATTAAAGAGAAATTTACATATTGTACTGCAGAGGATGGGTAACAAGAGAAACTTTCGGGATGCTTTCGAGTGACAAATTTAATCTTCAGTGTTCTTGCCAGCAAGTGACACCTCAGTAGAATTTGAGAAGGCGATGAGGGATGCTGATAATTTATTTGCTTAAGGTGTAATGAAGGAAATAACCACTAATACTTTTGGTAGCATAGATCGCTTTAAACTTCTGAGTTCCACGATGTGCATTTTGTGCCTTTTGTGTGTATTGTCAGGTGGAAAGTGAGCAGCTTTAGATATTGCACGAGAGGCAGTTGATTATTGAATGTGGAATGCCATAAATTACATTGTCAGTGGCTCAGCTTCGAGGTTTGGGGTGGCCGGCAGATCTGTGAGTCGCCATAATGTGATCTGCATGTGAAGGAAGTTGGAAAAAAGGGTGTGATGTTATAGGAACTTTCCTAGATTATCGAGTCTTGATGGATGCTTCATTTTGCAAATAGATTGGAAATTCATTTGGTATCAGGTGCCTTGCATTGGGAGTATAATGAGTGGGATACTTTTGTTAATTTTATAAATTTCATAAACTAGGTTGTGGATCAAAGGTAAATATGTTAGTGAGGACATGAATAATGGTTTTCATATCGATAGATATATTGGGAATTCTGTGTGTGTGTGTGTGTGTGTGGGGGGGGGGTTATTTTAATCGTCGTTTCTTAGTAATCCTTATGGTAGTTGTTTAAAGGGATCTGGGGTTATATGCGTTAATGCAGATTGAAATGGTGATCAGCCACGAGAAACGGGAAGTGGGTTTAGGGGCATTGTATTTCCGAGGGGTAGGTTATATCCCCCAACATTCAGATGCCATGCTGGGGGAAAGGGGGACTATCTGTGTTGCAGAGTTCAGTTAATTTTACGTTAATGAGGATATTTTCTGTGATGGCTAATTGGAATTTGGTAGGTGGGGATATTGTAATTTTAGTGGAGAGAAAATCAGTGGGTAGATTGTTTTCAGTGATTATACTTGGGATAGTGCATTGTTTGTAGTTTATTTAAGATGTCATATTTATGCTCTTAAAGTTGGGCATTAAATGGGTGTGAGGTTTTCCCTATGTTTTGTTATGTTTATGTTTTCCTTTGGGAAATACCATGCCCCTCTAAACACACTCCACTTTTCTCTTCACTGATCACTGTTCCAATCTACATTAACACATATACCCCCAGATCCCTTTAAACAACTATTATAATGATTACTAAGAATCAGCAATTAAAATACTCCCCCCTCCCCATACACAGAATTCCCAATTTCCTATCGATATGAAAACTATTATTCATGCCCTCACTAACATGTTTATCTTTAACCCATAACTTAATTTACAAAATTTATAAAATTAATAAAAGTATCCCACTCATCATACTCTCAATGCAATGCACTTGAAACCAAGTGAATTTTTAATCTATTCACAAAATGAAGCATCCATTAAACTTGCTAATCTTTGAAAGTTTCCGTAACCCCACACCCTCTTTTCCAACTTCCTTCATATGAAGATTGCATTATAGCCAGCCACTCCGAACCTCGGAGTTAAGCCACTGACAATGCAATTTATGGCACCCCATCCCTCCCCTGTGCTCAACAACCAACTGCCTCTCATGCAATATCTAAGGCTACTCACTTCCCACCTAATGATGCGCCCAAAGTAAGAGCGTGAAACGTGTCGTGGAACTAAAATTTTTTAAGCACTCTATGCTACCAAAAATATTATTGGTTATTTCCTTCACTAAGCCTTAATCAAATGAATTAGCATCACTTGCTGGCAAGAACATTGAAGATTAAACTTATCATTCAAAAGCATCCCGGAAGTTCCTCTTGCTACCCATTCCCTGCAGTACGGTATGTAAATTTCTCTTTAATAACTTTTGATACTTGATAGTATAGAACATTTGTTGACGTGCTTAAAAACATTTAACAGTGTCATAGAGAATTAAAGATTTAAATTTAATTTTAATTACTGCACTGTGAACCTCTATTGTAACTTTTGTCATATATATATATACCTAGTACTGGTAGAAAAAAAATTGTTAGGTTCACAAAAAAAATGTTTTGAAACTGCTGCTCTGTAGTATTATCTAGGTTCAACCTCTTAAAATGCCAGATTGCTTTTTTAAACAGTATTTTCCCACAGTAAATGAAGAATAATTGCCAAAACAGCCTTTAAATACTGATTTTAATGTTATTTATTGCAACTGTATTTACAGTTCCATCACCTTTTGAGCATCTCAATAAATAGCCACGCTTTTTTCACATTTTGGGTCATTTTCCCTGATGATTTCTAGCCTTTGATTCACATGATAAGTGATTTTGTTAATGGAATTGTGATAGTTAAGGTGTTTACAGTGAAAGTATTTTTCTGAATGACATAAATCTGTTCTCCCTCCAAAATATGGTAAATTGCAGCTTTTTTATTTTAATAGATAGATGAAAATTTCTATGAGTTGGATAGGTGCTAATACAATGTTCACATTTTCTGATTCTTCCATTAGTTTTATATCTGCTGTTAAAGGGCACTTATGTTGGAAAATGACAGATTTTTTTTTTCTTTGAAAACAAGCATTTCATATTTTCCAGAGGTGATTGCACTTTTACTTTATAATTTGCAATTGATAATACATATTTTTGTTGGTTGTTTTTGTTCAGTTTGTTGCTAATATAGTATCTAACATTTTCTAATACAGATTTGATGAGATGGTAAGTCATGGTCTTTTTTTTTTTGATGAATTAAATTTTTTTGTTGTGCATATAGATTAAATGATATTTGGAAAATTCTGTAGAGCAGTGGTTCTCAACCTTTTTTGCTTCACGTATCCCCTGGAAATGTCTATGTAACTGGCCTGCCCCTTGTATAGATAGATAAAATTATAGTTATAGTATAACAATGGAAATAAAATAAAACAATGATATATGCATATTAAATTTTGTATTCATAAATTACATATATCGATAAACACAAAAAATGACATAAACAATGTAACAAATCTTATAAAATTATAAACATTTTATTGGGTAATTAGTGAAATGGACTTGTTACTATATTTAGCAACTTTTGAGCTCTCACGGCATACCCAAAAAAATTTTTACTGCATACCCTACATTGAGAACCCCTACTCTAGAGCATTGAGGAGAAGGCTGCTTGTTTCTGTTGTTTTTTTCTGACTGTTATTTGATGTTAGGTTGCCTTTTCTATTTATTTCTGTAGCTATGGTTCCTTCATTGTTTCATGTGATCAGGGCATCTAGAAATATATATATATTTTTTTTCTTTGTGTTGAAAGTACTGGTATCAATAATGCTTAATGAAATTTTGAAGTGCTTACGTGTTGAATTCTAAGGTGGAGAAAATGTCGTCAATAATTCTTGCACTGAAGAGTAGTTTAATGAATTATTATGCACCCCTGTGTTTGGATAATGCAATAATGTTGGTAATTTGACTGTGTCACATCAGTTATAATCTGAGTGAGATAGAAGCAGAAGCTTACCTGCTTTGTTAGCTGCTCCCTTTACATCTGAAAAGGTAAGGTCTGGCAGTGGTTCCTGACGCCTATGAAGGGGCTTCCTCCTAAGGTGGGGCAAGGGGTATCACTACAAAAGGCCGCTGGAAAAACGGCGACTGTGCAATTTGCTGGCAGCAAAAATGCCAACTGTATAATTTGCTACCAGCAAAAATGCTGTGTACAATTTGGCAGCAAATATGCTGACTGTGCAATTCACTAACAGCAAAAATGCTATTTTGACATAACCCTGAAAATAATAATGGTGTCATGACATAACGCTGAAAACAAAAACTGCATCGCAGCAATATGCCGAGAACAAAAACAGTGTTGCAACATTACACCGAGAACAAAAATGGTGTCATAACATTACGTTGAGAACAAAAATGCTGTTGCAACATTATGCTGAAAACGCCGACACTGCAAAATGCACCAAGAATAATACATGTTGCAAGAAAAGCATCAATGAATTCTACTATTATTAGAATTTACTATTGCTATTAATTTAAATTAAAATTTTCACTCTGTCTTCTGTCTGTCTGTATACAGGCATTTGATAGGTATTGATAAAATATTGTGATTCACACTTGTGGCATTCCACAAAAGTTAAATCCTCTAATGGTGGAAAAATTGAAAATTTCAAATGAATATTACAAAACAATGTATTCATACTAGAAATTTGAATTTTTGGTTTTTTGAAATTTTGGTTGGTGGATAATTGAAAAATCCTTGCATTGCATGGATTCTAAAATATTATGATTCCCATTTTTAAAATTTTCAGAAGGTTTTTTAGGAATGTTAGAAGTGATCTATTTATCCTAGAAATTTGAAATTTTGATGTTCAAGAGGTTGCAAACTCGTTCAGGACTTTTGAATTGGGGAGCATAAGCTGGAATTTATATTTTGGCTTTTCTTGATAATGTCAAATAAATCTTAACATTCAATTAGTGGGATTGTTCAACCTCTGAGTGGTGCTTTTTTTTTCGTCCACAATGGACTAAACGACAAGGTCACAACAACCCAGAGGATTCAGGGAAGGTTGGAGTAATGGACCCCACTGGATAGTCGTTAGGAAGCATCATATGTAGTATGTCATGGTAGTCTCCCATCAAGGCCATGTAACATGTTCTTTAATATGCACAGTTTATGGCTCTCCTGTACACAGAACCACAGCTTTACTTCCTATCCAATGGAAAATGGCCTTTCGAAGCCCGTCAATGTCCCCTACTGACTGAGGGCAAGGTTTTTGTGGATATAAAATCTCAACTCTTTCCCAGGTGGTACTCGAACTTGGAAACTACAGATTATGAAGCCCCAGTTACCTGGGAGCTATGGATATAAGAACAACAAAAATTGATTTTGCAATATCTGGTATACTAGATTATTTGCAATTGGAAAAATAATAATTTAAACTCGGTTACATGAACACATGACTTAGAAACGATAATAAAAAAAAGAATATAGTCAAAATATTCAAAAACTACAGTGCTGAAAAATAGCAGACCAAATCGTTCATTGTATTAAGGCAAATTGGCGTACACAATGGCAAAATTATACCTTGAAATATAATAGATAGCTTCCTACTAAAGGAGAGACTATCTTTATTACTTCTAATTCTTCTGTGTCTCTCAGCTGTTGATGAGAATGAAGCTAAAATATATAATACTCTACTGTGTTAGCCGTCCCATGTCCGAGTGGTTAGCGCGCTTGGTACGGATCTAAGGGACCTGGGTTCGAGTCCCGGGTAAGGCATGGATGTGTGTGTTGTTTTTCTGCTGAGGTCCTGCCATCCTCTCAGATCTTTTACTTTGGCATTTAAACTGACAGGCTCCTGTCAGACCTCTGTGGCAAGCAGCTGCTTGAGGAGGTATTTATTTTTTTTATTTTTTATTACTCTACTGTGTGTTTTTGCTAATTGTTAGACCATTCCCCTATTAGGAAGAAAGTATTAGTTTGTGTAGGTGCTTATGGTTGTCCAAACATAAATGAAGGGATGGTTATTGTATAGAGGACCTTTGTTGGGAAAATTCTAAAGTCATTGGTATACCTAAATCTGAAGTTTTCTTTGCTTTCACAATTTCAATGTATCCTGCCATGTTCAGGTGGTAATCTTTTTCTTAGAAAAAGTGTGCCTCAGGTGTTTATAGGTGTATTTGTGGAAACAAGAATGTTTCTTGTGTTGGTGATGTTTCGTGAATTTATGAAGTTAAGAAGAAGTTTCTCTTGTGTTGGTTGCACTTTGTGTGTGGATGTGGAATTTGTATGTTGCATCTCATTAAAGCATAATAGAGTGGATGATCAATGATTTTGTTCTGAGTGTTCTATAGCATGACATCATTTAGAAGTCCTGAGAGGACATCCCATTGGTGCCCTTTTTTCTTGAACATAAGATTGGTTATTGAACTGGAAGTAGTTGGATCTAAGAACTAGGTGTAATGCTATGAAGCTAGGGTGTTTATTTTGATTTTCTTGAAATTTTGCTTCTGATCAACATTTTTGCTTCAGATTTAGGTATATTTTGGGAGATAGTGACACTGTCATCCATGATATCCAGTTGCAAACATTGTGATAACTCAAAAGTAGAATTCTCTAGTTTTGCAGACAGAATGCTACTTTTTTTTTTAATTCTGCCTTTTAGATATACTTATACTATTAACCCTGCTAAAAATTGAGTTATATTGAAGTAAGTCTGTATTCTGTAACTTTTGCTAAATTGGAAACTTAAGTGAAATAAAAAAACTTTTCCTCTTCTTTTTGAGAATTTTCTTTGGTGTCTGTACTTTTATTCAAATGAAAACAATATTTTTCAAAATTATAAAAATTTAAAAGCAACATAGTTGCAATTCACCTATCACATAAGTTAACTTTATTTTTGGAGCAGTTATTTCATCATATAATGCAGTTGTAATTAATCAATGCAGTATGAAATCTGAGACATCCTATCAGATGAAATTATGTCAGCTTGAATTTTTTTTAAAGGCAATATTTAAAACACAGTTAAAGTGTAAGGAAAATATATCTGAAACAGCATCACATATTTTCCAAGACTTTCTTTTGCACTACAAAGGAAATATGACTGAGATTTGAACTAATGATTCCCTGCATATTAATGTTTTCATAAGATGGAAGGATAGCTGTGTAACAGACCCCTGTGACAGATGCACAGAACATTCCAGTCCTAGTGCTAAAGTCCAATTCCCTTTATTGTGATGCACACCTCTAGTTCCTTTCCAGAGAGATATTCTCTTGTGGAAGGGAAACAGAAGAGGAGGCTAGTGTGGCCTATTAATCTGGACTCTTTATGGTGTGTGTGTGTGGCCTCTGCTTTGAAGAGTACTAAATAAATATAAATTACTCCTCAAGCAGGCTGCCTGCCACACAGGTCTGATGGGAACTTTCCAGTTTATGCCATAGACAAATTCTCTGAGGAGGTGTGAGCTCAGCAGAAAGAAAACACAAATATCCATGCCTTAACTTGGGGCTTGAAACCAGGTTCCTTTGATCAGTAGCCAAGTATGGTAACCACTTGGCCATGGAATGGCTCTGGACTTTTATAGCCACTTTATTATTTTTTTCTACCCTGCTGAAGTGTCAACTTCAGCAGGTGCTGACCACTTTTCTGATCACTTTTGGTGCTGACCACTTTTCTCATTGGACTGTCTAATGACTTTGAGCATGATTGCAGTTCCTGAACTTGCTGCAGTGGTGACTCTATATTGAGGGGAAATTTAATACTCTGGGTGGTTGATTGTGAGATCGTATGTCATACTTGACAAGTTAGTTAACATAATGAAAGCTCTCTATAATAACACCAAGTCAAATGTGAGAGTTTATAAAGCTTGTAACAATTGGTTTAGTATTTCTTCTAGTGTCCGACAAAGGTGCATTTTGTGTCCTTTGGTTATTGATTTTTTTATATGAAATTCACTGCAAGGGAAAGGTTTTGCCTTAAATGGTCTAGAGATTTCAAAATTTCTGATTTTGATTATGCAGATGATTTGGCAAATGATGTTGATGAGATGAACTCTTTCATTCGAGCTGTTGATGAGACTGGTAGTAGAGTAGATTTGGTTATTAACAGAGAGAAAATTAAAGTGATGAAAATTGGTCAGGCAGGCTGTGGTGCAGTTAATCTGAATGGCTGCACTCTTGAGAAGGTATCTTAGTTTAATTATCTTGGAAGTTATGTAACAGATACTGGTGATGTGCGGCATGAGATTAACAGGTGAATAGGGATTGCCTCTGGGACTTTTAGGAATCTATGGAGAGTGTGGGGAAATAGGCATATACACCTAAAGAATAAAATTAGACGTATAATAGATTCTCTCTAGAATTACCTATGGTAATGAAACTTGGACCCTTTATAAGCAAGATAACAGGAAACTTGATGCTTTTGAAATGACAACCAAGATTCTTATGCAGTATCTTGGGCATTAGGTGGTTCAACTTTGTAAATAATGATGAGGTTAGGCAAAGGAGTCAGCAACCTCCTCTGAGCAGCATTTTGTGCAGAGAGAGTTTGTTGCCTGTATGCAGAACTGTAAATTAGTGAATAGAGTAAGTTTGTAATAACAAAGTGATTTGATTGTGTTGTTTTACCTCTGAGCAGTCCCTTTTTTGTATACAATGGCTAAATGTCCAGAGTATACAATGGCTAAATGTCCACAAGTACCCAAGGGCTCAGAGAAGGTTGGGAGAAGGAACCCACTGGAACAGCTGTTGGGAGACAGATGGTAGCGTCTTGTCAAGGCCATCCAGCATATTCTTTTATGTGCACAGGATATGGCTGCCCTGCACATGGATCATGGCTTAACTACCCATCTGACAGACAGTGGCCTGTCCAAACACTTCGGTGTCTCCTACTGACCGAGGGTAGGGAGTTTTGTGTAGATAAATCTCAATGTCGGCCCAGACAGGACTCGAATCTGGGAACATCTGAATTTCTAACATAAATGTATTGTGTAATTAACTAGACTCACAGCTATAACTATGCAATTTAATATTCACGATTTTAGCTGTAATTACAAAATTAAAAAATCGTTGAGGAGAGCTTAAATGGCTTTAGTGAAAGGCTATAGCATCAAGTGGCATCAGCTTATTGCTTCTACACTTATTCTTTTTTCTTGTACTGATATTTCGTACAGTTTCTTGTACACATGCCTTTGCCTTGCAAAGGCTGTCAAGAGTAAAAATACAAGAATATTTACTAGTTATATGAACTTGTATAACTTCGGGCACAGTCAACAGCTGATTCAGAGGGGTTGTCTGTTACTGGTTTTTCTATATCAGCATGTTGGATGTTGAACTGACAATAACATTGTCTTAGCTGTGATTACCAGTCCTGGTTTATTTGTATAACATTGAAGTTGTGGATATTCTTCACAACCACCTTTGCTGACATACACTCGTGTTGCTAGAGGGGAGAAGGTGGATAATCCCCTTTAAACTTTTTAGAAAAGTTAAAAGTTTTTAATATCTTAATGTGCAGTTGGGTTTTAACAGTTTTAATTCTTGAGGATGTGCTAAATAGGGTCAACTCAATCAATGAGTAAAACTGTCCATTAGCATAACAGCATGAATAATGAACAACTAACAGAAGGTTGAGAAGAATATCCACGATTTTGACATTCTACAAATAAACTAGAACTGGCAATCACAGCTAAAAAGACATTGTTGTCAGTTCAACATCCAACACACTGAAATAGCAAAAACCAGGGACAGATAAGCACTCTGAATCAGTTGTTGACTATGCCAGCAGGTATGCAAGCTCATAGGACTGGTAAACATTCTTCTTTTTTTACTCTTAACAGCCTTTACAAGGAAAAGCCATGTGTACAAGAAACTGTACGAAATATCAATACAAGAAAAGAGAATAAGTGTAGAATAAGCTGATACCACTTGGTGGTAATTGATGCTATAGCCTTCCACTAAAGCCATTTATGCTTTCCTCAAGATTTTTTAATTTTGTAATTGCAGCTAAAATCATGAATATTAAATTGAGTGTAATATTTGTTTAGTCTGTAAATAGTAGCTAGGTAGTCACTGGAAGGAGAGCTATGCACCAATCCCCTGTGATGATGCATAGAACCGGCCAGACCTAGCCCTAATGTCCGACCCCGCCTTCTCGTGATGCAGACCGTTAGTACCTTTCAAAAGAGATACTCTCTTGTGGAAGTGAACGGAAGGGGAGGGCTGCCAGATTAGTGTGGCCTACTGATCTGGGACAACTATGGCTACTTTTCTTTTTTTTTTCTACCCTGCTGAGGAGTGGTCAACCACACAGGGTCCTGGTGCTGACCATATAAACCCACTGGATTGGACAGATATATGGCTCTGAGCTTGATTATGGATCCTGATTTTGCTGCACTGGTGGGCTTCTGTGGAGGGATAATCTTCCGCGTGTTTTCTGTTTGTTTGTAGGTTGACAGCCCCAAGTGAATAGATTCACAGGATATGTTTATCAGCTGGTGGATAATCCTGAGCAGAGGTCATCGCAGGCACCTGAACTCTTTGCTTCTATTGGCATCGTCAAATTCTATATTGGAGGAAGTCTTTAGTGGTGGGGAAACGGTCTTTGCCCTATGTCTGCGATTAGGGGGCTGTTTGATATTGTCGGCATTCCCTCTCGCAATAAACATAGTTTCTTTAAACATTCCACTAACCATTTTCTCTCCATAGGTAGTTGGAATGTGAGGACTCTGCACAGAGCTTTTTCTCTTGATGTCCTCACACAAGAATTCCACCATTATAATTTAGATATTCTCGGCTTGCCAAGAGACCAGATGGACAGATAAAGGTCAGATTCTTAAAAATAATCTTAAATTTCTCTTTTCAGGAAGGGACGACAATAAGCATCAACAAGGCGTGGGTCTGCTTCTCAGTAGACACGCTAGTGATGCTCTTCTAGGATATGAGTGCATTAATGAAAGGTTACTTACAGCAAAATTTCAGACAAGCGTTAAAGATTTGAATGTTATCTGTTTTTATGCCCACAGAGAATGCCGATGAGGATGAGAAGGATAGGTTTTATGGACAACTTCAGGATATTTTGAATTCTGTCAAGAAAGGAGATATTACCCTTGTTCTTGGCGACTTCAATGCCAAAGTTGGTACTGACTCTGACCTTTGGGGAGGAGTAATAGGCCCTTTTGGTATTGGTAGCTGCAATGGCAATGGGCAACGTCTCCTACAGGTAAGTAAACTCAATGGATTCAGAATAACTAACACTTATTACAAACACTGCGACATACATAAGTACACATGGGTTTCACCAGTTGGGATGCTTAAGAATATAACTGATTATATATTAGTTAACAGCAAATGCGATGGTTCTGTTAGAAATACCAGGACATATAGGGGAGCTGAAAATGGATGTGACCATTACCTTGTTAAAAGTGTCTTGCAACTTAAACTTAAAAAGTGTTTTTGCCAGGGTTAAAAAATTTACTTTTAATACTGAAGCTCTGAAAGACCCAGTTATAGCTAAAGCTTACCATGATAGATTGCTTAGTCATTATGACAGTCATGGTATGCTTACTGAAGGTGAGGAAGAATGGGATCATTTTAAACAGGCTTTTTTGGACACTAACAGTACTCTTTTAGGAAAAAAGGAGCAGACGAGGCAGAATTATCTGAGTGATAAGCACTTGAGCTTATTTCGGAAAGAAAGAACTGCAGGAATGTCCTTAATCAATACCCTACTAGTCCTAATAGAAAGCATTACGGAGAGCTTAATAAACGTGTAAATGATCAGTTAGCTGTTGATAAGAATCTTTGCCTTGATGCCTTGGTTGACAAAGCCCAGGAAGCAGTTAGACAGCACAACAGTAGAGAGCTGTACCAGATAGTTAATGTTTTGTGTGGTAGAAAATGGACAGGTATACAGGGATTGAAGGATAAACAAGGTAAGGTTATAGAAGGTGAGGATTCTGTCATGGCTAGGTGGGCTGAACAGTTCAGTGATATTCTAAACAATGTGGTTAGTTCTACTCCCATTGTTTGCAATGATGATAGATGCATTGGTGGCTTTAATGTTGGCCCTATAACACAATCTGAAGTTATTTTGGCTGTTTCTAAACTTAAAGTTCATAAATCCCCAGGGGTAGATGAAATTACTACGGAAATGCTTAGAGCTGGGAATGTTTCGGTTACCACTTGGATGACTGAAATTCTGAATATCTTTTATGATAAAGGCATGGTTCCTCAGGATTTTACCAGAGCTATTGTTATCCCTATTTTCAAAAAAAGGTGATCGCAGTTCTTGTGATAACTATAGGGGTATCAGCCTTCTCTCTGTTCCAGGTAAAGTTCTTTCCATGATTGTGCTTAATAGAATTAAGAATCTGGTTGACAGTCAATTGCGTGATGAGCAATGTGGATTCAGTAGTGGTAGGGGATGTGTGGATCAGATATTTTCACTTAGGCAGATTCTTGAGAAATGTTGAGTTTCAGAAACCTTTGGTTGCTAGCTTTGTTGATTTCAAAAAGGCTTTCGACTCTGTTGATTGTCATAATTTGTGGTTGATTGTGAGATCATATGGTATACCTAACAAGTTAGTTAACATAATGAAAGCTCTCTATAATAACACTGAGTCGTGTGTGAGAGTTGGTAAGGCTTGTAGCAATTGGTTTAGCATTACTTCTGGTGTTCGACAAGGGTGCATTTTGTCTCCTTTTCTCTTTAGCTTGGTTATTGATTATGTTATGCGAAATTCACCTCTAGGGAAAGATTTTGGCCTTAAATGGACTGGAGATACGAAAATTTCTGATTTAGATTATGCTGATGATTTAGCCCTTTTGGCAAATGATGTTGATGAGATGAACTCTTTCATTCGAGCTGTTGACGAAACTGGTAGTAGAGTAGGTTTGGTTATAAACAGAGAGAAAACTAAAATGATGAATATTGGTCAAGCAGGCTGTGATTCAGTTAATCTGAATGGTTGCAGTCTTGAGCAGGTGTCACAGTTTAATTATCTTGGGAGCTATGTAGCAGATAATGGTGATATGCAGCATGAGATTAACAGACGAATAGGGATTGCTGCCGGGACTTTTAAGAATCTATGGAGAGTGTGGAGAAATAGGCGTATACACTATAAAGACTAAAAATTTGGTTCTTTCTAGGGTTACTTATGGTAGTGAAACTTGGACACTTGGTAAACAAGATAACAGGAAACTAGATGCTTTTGATTCTAGATGCTTACGCAGTATCTTGGGCATTAGGTGGTTCAACTTTGTAACTAATGATGAGGTTAGGCAAAGGAGTTTGCAACCTCCTTTAAGCAGCATATTGTGCAGAGAGAGACTCCGTTGGTTTGATCATGTTGCCCGTATGGATAATTATAGATTGGCGAATAGGGTTATGAACAGTGTGCCTAAAGGCCTCAGAAAGAAGGGGAGACCTAGGATGCGGTGGGCAGACAATGTCAAACAGGACCTTGTCAGAATCGGTGTGCAATGGCCAGATGCAGTAGATGTAGCTCAGGATGGACTTGCTTGGAGAACTAAATTGCACGGTCTGGTTGGACCTCCTTAGCCCATGGCTGCTTGAGGATGATGATGATGATGATTTGTTTAAAATTTCGCATTTTTCAAAAATCTTCAGCAGTAAAGGTGCATTTATAGCTTTTGGAAGATTCGGAAAGTGTGAATTGTAATATTTCATCAATACCTATCAAATCCAAAAAGAATTGGGAAAAAAAATGTCTTTTAAAAGCAAAAGGTGGGATGTGTACAAATGGACAGATGATAAAGTGAAACATTATATCATGTTTTTAATGAAATAATTTTTTTGATAATTTTTAATAACAAAATTGTATAATTATAAAAAAATGAGTTAAAATATGATTGTGAAAACTCTTTAAAGAAGGTGAACATTTAGTTAGAGGTGGTTAGTACTAACATGGCTGAAAAGAGGCATACTTACTCCCAAGTTAACATAATTTATAGATGGATGATCTCTTAAATACTTTTGTTTATCATGTGCTTTTCATTATTAATTGCATTTAAAATTTTGTAGTAATGTAGTTTTTACATTAATTATTTTCTAATTGTGTGTTAATTAAATTATTACCATTGAAAATATTCTTCAATTTCAGCACCAAGGAAATTAAACCATCTGGTCCTTATATTGGTAAGTTGATAATTATTTTGCATAAAATACTGTATGTTTCTGTCTTGAAAGCAGTAATATTATTAGTGATATGTGAATGCTATTTGATTGTTTCTACTGTTATGTAATAAAAATATTTTATGCATTTAAAGGCAATTGATTAAAAGCAGACAGACAGATGGATTAGACATACTGCTTCCTAGGTGTCCCCTTTTTTGAGGCCTTTGTTTACACTGTTCATAACCCTATCAATTAATCTGTACTTGTACTACACATGGGCAACATGACCGATGCCACACAGTCTCTCTCTGTGCATAATATATTGACTCCTTCACCTAACCATATCATTACTTAGAAAGCGAAACCACCTAATGTTCAAGATACTTTGCATTCATCTAGAATTAAAGGCATCAACCTTCTTATCTTTCTTATAAAGGGTCCACATTGCACTACCATAATTAACTTTAGGAGAGGACCAAACTATTATACTGTATAATTTTAATCTTTAGGCGTATATGCCTATTTTAATTATCTCAGTAGCTGTGTAACAGATACTGGTAATGGACGGTATGAATTTTAAAGAAATTGCTGCTGGGACTTTCAAGAATCTGCCACTCTTAAATTCTTGAAAGTCCCAGCAGCAATTCCTTTAAAATTCATGCCACCCATTACCAGTATCTGTTACACAGCTACTGAGATAATTAAACTGAGATTCAAGGGTACAAACATTCAGAAAACTGAAGAATGCCTGTGTGATCACTTTAAATCACTTTAGGTTTGATGATAAACAGAGGGAAAAAACTATTCTACTGCCAGTCTTTTCAACAGCACTAATGAAAGAGTTCATCTCATCTACATTATTACCAACAGGGCTAAATCATTTGCATAATCTAAATCAAAAGTTTTCAAATCCCTAGACCATTTGAGGCCAAAATCTTCCCCTTGCAGTAAATTCCACAAAATGTAATCAATAGCCAAACCAAAGAGAAAAAGGGACAAAATGCACCCTTGTTTAACTCCACTAGCAATGGTAAACCAATCACTATCAGCCTTACCAACTCTCACACATAACTCAGAGTTATTATAGAGAACTTTCATTATGCTAACTAACTTATCTGGTTTAGTAAGCTATAAAGTAAGCTTTTAAATCTATAAAGCTAATAACCACAGGTTTTTGACAGTCTAAACATTTCTCAAGAATTTGCTGAAGTAAAAATATTTGATCTAAACATCCCCCATTATTTCTGAACCCACACTGTTCATCACACAGTTGCCCATCAATGAAATTCTTAATAATATTATGCACAATAATGTGAAGAATTTTACCATGCATCTAAAGTAGACTAATTCTTCTATGATTATCGCAAGAACTGCAATCACCTTTTTAAAAAACAGGAATAATAACTCTGATAAAATCTTAAAAAATTTACCTTTACCTTAAAAAAAGTATTTCAGTCAGAATAACAGAAACACTCTGAGCTTAAGCATTTTAATAGCAATTTCATATACACCGATCAGCCAATGTATTAAAACCATCTCTGCATTATGGAAAGAAGCATGCATGCAGCCAAACAGTGTCACATGCCAAGGTCATGAATGATATTATAATACCTGGGTCAGAGCTCTCTCAATCAGCATTTCTTTTCATCTCAACATGGGAAAAGCAAAGGATTCATCTGATTTCGACAAAGGCCAGATCATTATGGCAAGATGCTTTGGTAAGAGCATCTCTGAAATAGCGACGCTGGTAGGCTGCTCACGCTATGCATTAGTTAGTAGCTTTCAAAGATGGTCTGAAACAGGTGACACTTCAAGCCGTCAACAAGGTGTGGGCTGGCCAGGCCTCATTGATGCCAAAGGTCAGCACAGGCTATCTCATATTTTCTGCAGCAACAGGAGGACTATTGTGGCTGACATTACCCATAATTTCAATTGTGATAAAGGGCCCAATGTGTCCAAACACACAGTTCATTGTAAGCTCTTGGATATGGGTCTCTGCAGCCGCAGACCCATTTGTGTTCCATCACAGTCATCAACCTTGTAGTGGGCACGTAATCATCGACATTGGACCATAGAAGACTGGAAGAGGATTGCATGGTCAGACGAATCCCATTTTCTGTTATACCATATGGACAGATTAGCTCGTCTGAGATGTTTACCCATGGGAGCCTTCTCACCTGGATGCACTGTGGAATGGATCCAGGCAGCTGGAGGGAGTGTGATGGTTTGGGCAATGTTTGAGAATGAAGGTAGTGTTGAACATTTTTTAAGATAGCAAGAGAATTTTTGCATTGAGTTATTATCATCAAATTAATCCATTGCAGTGAAATCTATTATTGTCAGCTCAGCTAATTAAATGCTGTTTTGAAACATGAATCATTTTCAACTGCTCAATAGATGAAGTGTCATATATGACAGGATTGACTGTCCAAACGATAAATGTCTTTGGCTGAGAGCTAATGTTGCATCCACGTATTCATGAGACCTTGCACCATCAGACAATCAGTTTCACTTCTCAGTTTTGCAGCACTATCTAAATGGCCAAAATGTTAGCGAGAGTAAGAAGGCATCAATTTGTTTTTTACATTAAAGCCAACGGAATTTTGTGAAGATGAATTTTAAAAATTGTTGATAAGATGGAAAACATAGTTCCAGTTCGAAAATACATCGATGATTAAATATTATTTGTATTGTTTTTAATTTTTTTATAATTAAAATGGCAAGTATTTATGAGATGACCAATAGTTCCATAATGATGCCAACTCTATTCACTGGAGACTGATTTTAATGTAGTAACTGTTGTTTATTCTCTTTGAGGAGTTGTGTGTAATGTTATTAAGAATTCTGACAGGCTGGACAGAGTGCTTTACCAATTAATACAGTGCTTAACAATACTGTATTTAATTTAATACTACTAAGGGATACTGGTTTTAGATGGTTTGATCTTTATCTTGCTTAAGAAAAGAGATTATTTAACTTTGTCATCTGTCTGTGTGTGTGTGTTCATCTCACCATCAGTAGGCATTCATTCATCTTTTGGTTTTTAAAGATTAATGAAAAGTTTTTTGCCTTTTTAACTTCCATTTTATGGGGTTTCTGTAACTTTTAACTTTTTTTTATTGTTTGTCCTCTGTAGTACTAGACTTAGATTAAATATTGAATAAACTTGACTTTCTTGGTATATACTAAATAATCACCACTTTGTTGCATGTTTTAGAGGAAAAATTGTCTTGAGCACGGTGGTAACAAATGTTATCAGGAGGTCGTGGGTTCGTATCCCACCCGGCTCAAGACAATTTTTCCTCTAAAATGAAATCCACTTACAAAGTGGTGATTATTTAGTGTATAATAGTCTTAGTTTTTGGCGATGTGCTGTTAAAACTTAAAAAACCAGCCACCATATTTGTAGATATAGATTGACAAAAATGTTGAATATTTTCCATAATGCAGTTGGTATTGGGGTTTTTCCAAAAGTTTTTTCTTGTTTTTAAGAGAGGTGGTCGTGGATTTTATAACAATTACAAGAGCATTGCTTTTGATTCCTGGTAAGATTCCTTGCATGGCTGTGCTCAGTAAAAGTGGATGTTTGGTTGTAAACCAAACAATTATTATTAGTATTAAAAGATAAATAATGTGGGTTCAAAAATCATAGGGGTAGTACTAAGGGCCAAATCTCTGACAGATTCTTGAGAAAAACTTCTGGTACTATTTTTGTTGATTTCAAAAAGGCTTTTGACTGCATTTTAGTTTTCAATGTATGCCAGTCCTTAGTAACAGCTGTTGCACTTTGCCACTACTGACATTTTCTAACAAAATCAGTTTTTATGTTTTTATATTTTAATGTTAATTTTTATTTTTATATTTTTTATAATTTTATTATATTGTATATTTTAATTAAAATTATTATGTATTTTAACATTTTAATTAATTTCTGAGCAAGAAGGTCTTTTTAATTGAGCATTAATTTATTAATCTGAATTTTTCTGTCAGGTCGGAAAGCCAAAGTAAAGCGTCCATTATCATCAGTTCCAGCCGTGAAACCCAGTTCTCCTCCTTATTCATACCCAACATCTAAGCTTACTAAACCTATAATATATACAAATACCAGCTCTTCTCAAACAAACCAATTTAATTCCTCCATAAATTCTTCACGACAGTTCTCTAGCAGTAAACTTACTGGAAATCCTGACATTATGCGAAGATCATCTAGGTATGTTAAATTTTTCAAATCTTTTAGTATTTAAGTTATTCAATAATTTATATGCTTTAAATCCATTTTAAAAATTTGATTCCTAGTTCTTTGACTTTAGAAGTGAAATACTGGTATTTTCTGACTTCATATGGATTTTGAGCTCATTTTCTGGGAAATGAGCTAAATTTCCACTTTGCCATCATTATCTGTCTGTAGACATACATCTTTTTCGCTTTTAGAAATAATTTTTTTGGGTTGAATAGTTTATTGATGAAATATTACAATGTGCATTTCCAAATCTCCTAGTAACTAAAAAATAGTGTCCTTGAATGGTTAATGAGTGAAAGTAATAGCTTCCCCCCAGGGGAAAACTATTACTTTCACTCATGAACTTTTTTTTATTTTAAGAGATAGATGAAAGTTTTTTTGTGTTTTGTAGGTAATAATTAAATATTACTATTTACATTTTCCAAATCACCAATTGATTGAAATATACACTATTAAAAGATTCTAAAGGTGATAAATGAAATCTTCAAAAATGTCCTGTAACAATGGGAAAGTTGTTAGAAAATGCAAAATCTTTAAATAATTATTGCAAATGATCTGTTTATTCCCATCAGCCTTATTTCCATCTAAGTGATCAGAGTCAAATATTATGTGTGCACTTATGTGCAGCTTGAGTTCTAGTTGGTCACCTAACTCCCACTCATTTTTAGCTCAATAACCCCAGTTAGTGTTCTACATTTGTGATGGTAGTGTGAGGTGTATTTCTGTTCTTTAATATTTAATTGCAACTTATTATTTCTGTAACCCTGATTGAATATGAATTTTAAGTGAACAAATGCTGAAAGTAAAGCAGCTGTTAAGATGAATAGAAAGCATTTACTGTGGATTTCAAATTAGATATGTTAAATCTATATGAAAAAGTGTGGCTGATACCAAACTTGCTTTGTGTTTGAGTTAATTCATGCTGGAGACAGTCTCTGCTATGTCTTCCAAATGGAGGCAAGTTGTAAAGTACTACAAAACTGGGTTGTACTCATCGGTATATGATTATTCATTCTCTCATCATGGAAAAGATGGAGGGGATGCTTACTATTTAATATATGTCAAAAATCTCACTTTGAAATATAATGTATTTAAAATAATGTCCTTTAAGGAAAACTAGTATCATACAGCTAAACGGAACTATTAAATTACTAACCATTGTTTAAGACAATGCAATATTATATTACCAAGCTGTTTGGCCCATCATTTTTGATGTTTTTTTATGATGAAACTTTATTGTGTTAAAGACATCGGAGCAGAATTCGGCATGTGCCAGTAGATGATACAATCAGAGGCACTGTTATTAACTGTATGCAGAATTGTTGTGCAAATAGTTTGTGGCTGGTCCTAGTTGAATATCATCCAGTTGAAGTAATTGGGGACAGTAGTAATATCCGATTGTTGTTCAGATTATTTCATAAATTTGATTCGAAGCATTGTAAATTGTCCATCCATTTGATTATTAATTGGGCTGATACCACCCAAGTGGTCATGGTACATAAGTAGTAGGTTGATATTGGTGCTGTTGCTATGACAAATATAAGATACCTGTCCATATGAAAATACTTTTTGCAGTTGAAATTACTACTGCTGCTCAGGGAAGAGGAGGTCAGTCAGTAGCTCATCAGGTTTGTAATCTGCAATTCTCAGGTTTAAGTCCCACTTGTGCCATCTTTGAGATTTGTCTCTGCTAAACTCCCATCCCACTCTTGGTCAGTAGGGGACCCCATTGAGATTGCGAAAGGCACTGTCTTGGATAATCTTGGAGGAGCATCTGTAGCTTGCCAAGCTTGTAATCTGTAGTTCCCAGTTAGAATCCCATCTGGACCAGTATTGAGATTATTTAACTTAACCCTGCCCTTAGTACAGGACATCAGTGGGGTTGGAAAGGCCACTGACCATCGGATGGGACATTAAGCCATGGCCCTGTGTGCAGGAGAGCCTACCCTATACACACCACAGATGGCTATGACTAGAGGCTACCATCTGACTCTCAACAGCTGTCGAGTTGGTTCCCTCCCCCCAACCTTCTCTGAGCTCTCGGAGTCCTTGTGACCATTGTGGCAAAAATGCTCCACTCAGGGGTAAAAGAACCCAACTTACTGCTCTAGTACCATTGTATGAATTACATAAAAATGGTAATTGAGAGACACGTTACTCTAGAATGCCACTATAATACTTCAAGGTTAAAATCTTAAAAGTAATTAATTTCCAGTCCATTTAAGGCCAAAATCTTTCCCTTGCAGTAAATTTCGCATGGCATAATCAATAACTGAACTAAAAAGTAAAAGGAGTCAATTGTCGAATACCAAAAGCAATGCTAAACCAATTACTACAAGCCTTACCAACTCTCACACACTACTCAGTGTTATTTTAGAGAGCTTTCACTAACTAACTTGTCTGGTGTGCCATAAGATCTCACAATCAGCCACAAATTATGATGAGCAACAGAGTCGAAAGCTTTTTTGAAATCAACAAAGCTAGCAACCAAAGGTTTCTGAAACTCTAAACGTTTCTCAAGAATATGCCTAAGTGAAAATATCTAATCTACACACACCCTACCACTCCTGAATCCACATTGCTCATCAAGCAATTAACTGTCAACCAGATTCTTAATTCTATTAAGCACAATCATGCAAAGAACTTTACCAGGAACAGAAAGTAGGCTGATACCCCTATGGTTATCACAAGAACTGCAATAATCTTTTTTTAAGTGTAGGGATAATAATAGCTTTGGTAAAATTCTTAGGAACCATGCCTTTGTCATAAAAGATATTTAAAATTTCAGTCATCCATGTCGTAACCGAAACATTCCCAGCTCTAAGCATTTCCATAGTCATTTCATCTACCCCTGAGAATTTATGAAGTTTAAGTTTAGAAATAGCCAAAATAACTTCAGATTGTGTTATAGGGCCAACATTAAAGCCAGTAATGCATCTATCATCATTACAAACAATGGGAGTAGAGCTGACCACATTGTTTAGAACATCACTGAAATGCTCAGCCCACCTAGCCATGACAGAATCCTCACCTTCTATAATCTTACCTTGTTTATCCTTCAATCCCTGTATACCTGTCCATTTTCTACCACACAAAACATTAACTATCTGGTACAGCTCTTTGCTGTTGTGCTGTCTAACTGCTTCCTTGGCTTTGTCAGCCAAGCCATCAAGCCAAAGATTCTTATCAGCAGCTAACTGATCCTTTACATGTTTATTAAGTTCTCTGTAGTGCTTTCTATTAGGACTAGTAGGGTATTGATTGAGGGTATTCCTGCAGTTCTTTCTTTCTGAAATAAGCTCAAGTGCCTTATCACTTAGTTAATTCTGCCTCGTCTGCTCCTTTTTTCCTAAACGAGTACTGTTAGTGTCCAAAAAAGCCTGTTTAAAATGATCCCATTCTTCCTCAACTTCAGTAGTAAGCATACCATGACTGTCATAATGACTAAGTAACCTATCATGGTAAGCTTTAGCTATAACTGGGTCTTTCAGAGCTTCAGTATTAAAAGTAAAATTTTCAACCCTGGCAAAAACACTTTTTAAGTTTAAGTTGCAAGACACTTTTAACAAGGTAATGGTCAGATCCATTTTCAGCTCCCCTATATGTCCTGGTATTTCTAACAGAACTGTGCTGAACAGCTGTTAATTAATATATAATCAATTATATTCTTATGCATCCCAACTGGTGAAACCCATGTGTACTTATGTATGTTGTGGTGTTTGTAATAAGTGTTAGTTATTCTGAAACCATTGAGTTTACTTACCTGTAGGAGACTTTGCCCATTGCCTTTGTAGCTACCAATACCAAAAAGGCCTATTACTCCTCCTCAAAGGTCAGAGTGAGTACCAACTTTGGCATTGAAGTCACCTAGAACAAGGGTAATATCTCCTTTCTTGACAGAATTCAAAATATCCAAAAGTTGTCCGTAAAACCTATCCTTCTCATCCTCATCGGCATCCTCAGTGGGGGCATAACAGCAGATAACATTCAAGTCTTTAACGCTTGTCTGAAATTTTGCTGTAAGAAACCTTTCATTAATGCACTCATATCCTAGAAGAGCATCACTAGCGTGTCTGCTGAGAAGCAGACCCACGCCTTGTTGATGCTTATTGTCATTCCTCCCTGAAAAGAGAAATTTAAGATTATTTTTAAGAATCTGATCTTTATCTGTCCATCTGGTCTCTTGCAAGCTGAGAATATTTAAATTATAACGATGGAATTCTTGTGTGAGGACATCAAGAGAAAAAGCTCTGTGCAGAGTCCTCACATTCCAACTATCTATGGGGAGAAAATGGTTAGTGGGATGTTTAAAGAAACTATGGTTATTTGGAGAGGGAATGCCGACAATATCAAACAACCCCCTAATCGCAGACATGTGGCAAAAACCCATTCCCCCACCATTAAACGTTAAAGCCATCTACACTGGAAGACTTCCTCCAATGTAGAATTTGATGATGCCAATAGAAGCAAAGAGTTCAGGTGCCTGCAATGACCTCTGCTCAGGATTATGCACCAGCTGATAAACATATGCTGTTAATCTATTCACTTGGGGCTGTCAACCCACAAACAGAAAACACAGCAGAAGATTTCCCCTCCACAGAAGCCCACCAGTGCAGCAAATTCAGGATCCATAATCAAGTTCAGTGCCATATATCAGTCTAGTCCAGTAGGTTTATATGGTCAGCACCAGGATAGCAGGGTAGAAAAATATAAAGTAGCCATATTTGTGCAGATCAGTAAGCCACACTAATCTGGCAGCCCTCATCTTCCGTTCACTTCCACAAGAGAGTATCTCTTTTGAAATGTACTAACGGCCTGCACCATGAGGGTTTGGACATTAGGTGCTAGGCCTGTCTGGTTCTATGCATCATCAAGGGGATTGGTGCATAGCTCTCCTTCCAGTGACTAACTAGCTACCATTTACACACATGTACAAAGAATGCATATACAGGGTGTTTCAAAAAGGACACAACCCTCTGTTGTATTTTTCTATTTAAACTTGACAAAAGGCCCAAATTTCGAAAGATGCAAATTTGACATATATCCACCTTCACAACATATGTTGAAAGTGATTTCCTGCAACCTGGATGCAGGTTCATACTCGTTTCATGACATTTGCAGCCACCTTTTGTAATGTTTGTTTTCTTATGTTTAAAATATCTCTTTCAATGTTAGCCTTCAAGTGTATGAGGATTTTTTTGAAACACTACACATTTGAGATATCCCCAAAGGAAAAAATCTATTGGAGTAAGATCTGGGGATCTTGGGGGCCAAAAATTTTTTGAAATCAAATGATCACCAAAAAATTCTTGTAATGTGACCATTGTGTTATTTGCAGTATGGGTAGTTGCACCATCTTGTTGAAACCAACACTCTCATTCATTCACATCCAGTAGTTCAATAAACTGTTGGATGAGGTCACGATAAACTTCACCAGTTACAGTTGAGTCAAAAAATAAAGGCCCTATCACACAGTGATGGGAAATTGCACACCAAACACCAATTTTCCCTGTGTGTAATGGTTGCTCATGAAAAATCCATCCAAGTGAAACCAAGCCTCATCATTGAAATAAGCACGGTCTAACCCCTTAATTCCATTTTCATCAACCAAAGAACGAAATCAACGACAGTATCGTAAACATTTTTCATGGTCTGGTTCTTTCAGTTCATGAATAACACCAATGCGGTAGACATGAAATTTTAACTTTTTTTGTAACCCTGAAAACAGTAGCTGGTGACAGTCCAACCTGTGAAGATAACTTTCTAAGAGATTTTCTGGGTGAGCAAATTAAACGCTGATACACATTATCAAGAACTTTGGCAGTTAACAGTGATGGCCAGCCTGGGCTCTTTCGATCCTGTACAGACCAGTGTCACGAAATTTATCAATCAAACGAGATATTGTCAACTTCTTGGGAACTTGCAGACTGAGGAAACTTCAACTCAAACTCCTCTCTTACACATTTATAAGATATGTATGCACAATAAGTCTCAACTATAAATACACATTCGTTTTTGGAAAACGATATAGCTGACACAACACAAAGAATGAATGCTTTAGTGAGACTAGCATGTGGCAAGGTCATTTCAAATCCTAAAGGCTGTTAACCTTAAGTACAGTAATACCAACTGACTAATATTATGGCATAAAATGTATATGCGCATAAGTTCTACTCTCTTATATTTAGGGTTACATCCTTTTTGAAACACTCTGTATATCTGTAGATATATGCAGATGAACAAAGAATACATATATTAGCTTGTGATGTAATATTTATAACCCAAGAGCAATAAATAGCTCATCTAGGTTAAAATAGTGAGTCTTTCAAGCAATAGTGAATGTATATAGATTTACTTTCTTGAGGCAAAAAATAAAAATTTAATGATTTTAAATCTTTGTAAAATAGGAGAAAGTGTTCTACATTGCTAATATTTTGAAGATAATCCTTCAGTAGAAAGGAGGAGTGACCATTGTGTTTAAAATTCAGTAGAAAGGAGGAATGACCATTGTGTTTGAAATTCAGTAGAAAATGGTAAAAAGAGATATAGGATATCTTGGACCCAAGATAATAAATGAATAAAATGATAGGCATTTCATTCATTTTGCATATATAAAGGTAATGAATTAAAAACCTTGGGTCCAAGATATCCTATATCTCTTTTTACCATTTTTAGGATTGTATTAGGTCTTTGGACCAGCATCTTATATCGGAAGAGCTCCATTCCTTTATGCACTGTATTTACCAACTGTGGTATATTTGGTATGGGTATGGTATACCTTTTCATGTTGCCCATGGGCTGTTGTCCACCGGTGGACAACAGCCCATGGGTAACATAATTTCTTTTTGCCTCTTTTTTACCTTATTGGATCAACTTGTTGGGGTTACTGGCATTCATAACAATTGTTTGAATGTGCAGTTTTTCTTTATATTTAACAGCTCTATTTGATGCATACCGGATGTTTCTGAGGAAGCCCCCTATGAATTTCTTTTTTTATGTTGCATCATATGTGTGATTGGTATGGAATTGTTATAGTTGATACTGAAGTTTCATGTACTTATGCATTTCCCAATTTTATGTTCATTTTTCTTATGAGTATATTCAGGTATGAAAGTTTTTTTATGTTCTTGATGTTCAATGGTAAAGTGTATGTTTGGAAAACATTAGACAGCATCTATTTTGAGAACACTGTGAGGATGAGTACAAATGCCTCCCCCCTCTCCAACACACCTTTCATCAAATAGGAAGGCTGAGTACTGTTTATTTAAAGAACTGTTACATCTTTCACTTTTAATTCCTCCAACATGCTCTTAATTTGTTTGCTAAAATGCTCTTCTAATTTGATTACCATGTTATTGTTTTACAACCTTCTATATTAGGTGTAGACAGGTATCTTCTGTACCTGGCTGGGTTGTTTTCTACTGACTGTGTGTGAGAGTGTGTGCAGAAGGGTACCTATCACTATCTTGTCAGGATGTTGATCTACCTAGGTGGCCGATATACATAAACTCAGGTGTCTTCTCATATATATATATACATTTTATTTACAGAGTCTACACTTTATATTATATATATGCAAACAGTGACTGCCCACCCAGTACAGTCACTAAACACAGCACAGACTACAAGGAGCCTCAGCCATCCCACTGCTGGATAAAAAACAAAAGGCTTAGGCGAGCCACAGCAATTTTTTTATTCCTTGTAAATCACATTTGGGAATTAACAGGCGGAATGCTTCCTTCTCCCTGCAAGTCTCTGTTCGAATGCTTCCACCAGATGAGGTCACGTTGTGTTTCTTCGGGGGATGTTAGGGTGTCTCGGCCAATGTGACATGCACATGATTTCCAGTGCCATGTTGACTCTTGTCACCTTTCTTCACCCAACCCCCCAAACCGGATCCGCTGCCAGCACTCAGTTGCTAGAAGAAAGGGCCTGCTACCAAAATAGCAATTCTGGCCTTCACTCTTTCTGCCCTAGCTGCTGAGTCCCTATATTATGGTTGTTTTTTATTGCTTGAAATGTTTTTAACTCCTGAGTGTTTCTTTTATGTTGGGTGCTCCCTTGCTCTTTACTTTTATATTGTTGTTACCGTCCATACATTTGAAATCTTATTTGATCCTTTTTATCATCTCGTATATGTTGAATAACATCGGTATGAATTAGAATAATGTTAGAATAATGGTGGTCAGGCACCTGACATGAATTAGAATAATGTTAGAATAATGGTCATTACATTCATATTTATTCACCCAGTATATACATTTCTCTCATTTATATAGGTGGGGTGTGGCTCAGTCGGTAGCGCTCCAGACTCATAATCTGCAGTTCCCAGGTTCGAGTCCCAGCTGGGCCAGCATTGAGATTTATCTCTGCAAAACTCCCCTCCATGCCCATGGTCAATAGGGGACACCAATGAGCTTGGAAAGGCTGCTGTCCGTTGAATGGGACATTAAATCCTGGCCCTGTGTGCAGGAGAGCCATACCCTGTGCATGTTAAAGAACACACTAGGTGGCCTTAACGGAGGCTACCATCTGTCTCCCAACAGCTGTTCCAGTGGGTCCCCTCCCTAAACCTTCTCTGAGTCTTCGGGGTCCTTGTGATCTGGTCATATAGCCCATTGTGTGCAAAAAAGTGCTGCTTAGAGGTAAACCAACCCAAACTCTCTCCCTTGCTGAATTCCTTCTTTTCTAGTGTGTGTGTTACCTGACAAATTTGCATATTACACCTTTCTGTTGTCCTTTCTTTGCTGTTGAGGGTTTTACGCTTCAAATTATTTTATCCTTTAACCTAGCTTCTGACTTGTGTGCCTCTGTACCTGACATGTTTTGTATCACAACCATATTAAATTCCAATGGTGCGTGTTGTGCCAGCATTATAAAATATAATACACCTTTTCTTGTTCAGCTGTTGCCCTTCACTTTGCATAACCACTTTTAGCTTTTTATATTCTACCATTTGCAATATTCTATGCAGAGATTTCTGATAGCCCCTTTTTCTAATTGTAGAGAATCTAATTGTTATGAACTTTAGTAATCACATTCTGCAACTTGGCCTCCATTATTATGGATTTCAAAGATCCCAACATTGCATTTAGTTTTTTGGTTTTCGTTTAGAAAGATCTTAATCCCTTACCAATGAGCACATATTACATTAATTTTACTCATGGTGTCTTACAAATATAGCCATTTCCAGGATTCATGTTGCCTATGATGAAAAGTTGAGAAATGTGCCTTTTCAAAGTTAAAATAGTGACTGTTAAAAAATTGAAATGCATATTTTTTGCTGTTATTTCTTATATAAGAAAAGCTTAAAAGTAATGGTATACGAGAAATTACTTATAGATTTATAAAGATTATTCTATCATCTGTAGAACAAATTGTTACATTGAAAAAAATACGTGTTTTTATTTTTCAATTTAATTTTTTTTATCTTTATGTTGGGAAAAATCACTAATGACCACATCAACTTGTTTCTTGAAATAAAGCACTGTTTTCATTTTGTCATCTGTTTGTTGTCTGTAGACATTACTACTTTTTAGATATAGATTTGAGACAGATGAAAGATTATTTTTTAGCTTGGATAGGAATTTGTGAAAATATTAAGATTTACGTTTTCTAAATTTCTCCAAGGTTATAATTTTAATTTCCACGACATACGAATTCACAGCTCATCATTGATTTAATGAATATTTATCCACTATCAAGCTGCTTTTTGAGTAACAGGAGAAGATGGGTGTAGAGGAAAAATTGTCTTGAGCCAGGCAGGATATGAACCCATGACTTCTGATGACATGTCAGGTGCCCTGACCACTGAGCTACAGGCCACTGATCAACCTTTCCTCCACTGCCGATGTTATGTCATACTCCATTTGGTCAGTCACCATCTTTTGAGCACATTTAGGGACTCTATTCTTCAGGGGCTCCTGGTTGTTATTCTTTTGTGAGCAAATTTGAATCTGTCTCATCTTTTGTTTCATCAGTAGTACCTTCTATTTAGACACGTGAATTCACAGCTCATTGATTTAACCCTTAAAGTGTCAGATTTCTGAAACTGGTCTCACTCTGGTGGCAAAGTTAATTTTGAAGTGTTTTCAGAAAATAAAATGCACAAATTTCGAACCTCATCCTGCAGTAAGTAATGAAGGGAAATACTCATGTTATATATCCCAAAAGAAAGATAATTTAATTATGAATAATAAAAGAGTAAAAACTCTAAGAAAAATAAAATGGTAGTTAGTTTTTAAATGTTTTTTAAAATATTGCAAAATTTTACTGTATTTTTTTCCCTTTTTAGTTCTGCAAAAATTAAAAAAATATATGTTTTGCATTTTTTCCAAATCATTTTATTATCCTAATATAAATAAGTTAATAATATTTTCATTAATGTTCAAAATCTTTCATTTATTTAGTATTTTTTTAAATTTTTAGTGATTTATACAAATAACGCATAATGCTTGTGCTTAGATTTTTGGTGATCAACAAACTCTAAGCCTAAGGAGAGTGGTGTCATAAAAAAAATTCATTTCAATTTAAAAGCAAGATAATTTAAATAAGAACTGAGAAATATATATAAAAAAAGATAAGAGCTGTGAAAGAAATTAAATTAAAATATTTCAAAACATTAAAGTTTCACTCAAGTACTGAAATTGAGATCCTATCTTCTGTTACTTAAAAAAACAGCTTGATAGTGGATAAATATTCATTAAATTAATGATGAGCTATGGATTTGTATGTCTAAATACAAGGTACTACTGATGAAACCAAAGGTGAGGCAGGTTCAGATTTGCTCACAAATAAAAAATATCAATTGGGAGCCCCTTGTAGTTGGTTGTGTGCAAATGACCAGAATGGCTCTAAAGAATAGAACCTTCAAATGCTACTCAAAATTCAGTGATTAACCAGATGGAGTATGGCATAACATTGGTGGTGGAGGAGAGATTGATAAAAAAAACTGCTTGATAGTGGATAAATATTCATTAAATTTTAATTTCACTCTAAAAGCAGAAAACATTGAAAGTGACAAAATTTTAAACGAATATTGCAACCGAAATATTTATGTTTAAAATTTTTATATTTTTTGGTGGTGAAACGTGAAGATCATGAAGTTTGCATTGACAACCTATTTATTACTAATGATTATCCCTTTACTCATATGGGGTGTATGGAAATGAATTTTTTATTTTTCGTTTTAAGAGATAATTGTTTTTGGAGATAAAAATTATTTTTTGGTTGACAAAAAAACCTGCACTATCTCAGGCAATCATCAAAAACAATCTACCCACCGATTTTCACTCAGCTAAAATTATAATATCCCCACCTACCAAATTCCAACTAGCTGTCACAGAAAATGAAATTGGGTCTGACCATTATCTGGTTAAAAGTGTCTTGCAGCTGAAGCTTAAGAAATATTGTGCTAAGGTTAAGAAAATTGCCTTCAACACTGAAGGTCTGAAAGATCCAGATATAGCCAAAGCATATCATGATAGGCTACTTAGTCTTTATGACAAATGTGGTTTGCTTACTGCTGAAGTTGAGAAAGAATGGGATCAGTTTAAACAGGCTTTTCTTGAGACCAACAGTACTATCTCAGGCAATCATCAAAAACAATCTACCCACCGATTTTCACTCAGCTAAAATTATAATATCCCCACCTACCAAATTCCAACTAGCTGTCACAGAAAATATCCCCATTAAAGTAAAATTAACCGAACTCTGCAACACAGACATTGTCCCTTTTCCCCCAGTGTGATGTCTGATCCTTAGGGGATATAACATAAACCTCAGAAATACCAAGCCCCCTTAAACACTCTCCTTTCTCATCACTGATCCCCATCTGCAACCTGCCTTAATGCACCCCCCAAAACACTTTAGAATATTTTCATAATGCATCCTAAATCGGCAATTAAAATATTTCGCCCACACACACGCACACACAAAATTCCCAATATCAATACCGATATAAAAACCATTATTCAGGCTCTCACTAACTTAGTTATTTTAACCCCAAAATTTAATTCATGAAATTCCCATAATCCCCACACCCTCTTCCAACCTTGGTCACATGCAGATCACATTACAGTCACCCGCACATCCACTGACCACTCCAAACCTCAGAGCTGAGCTACTGACAATTCAATTTATGGCATCCCACCCCTCTCCTGCACTCAACAACCAACTGCCTCTCATGCATTAGTTTAAGCTGCTGACTTCCCACCTAATGATTGCACCCAAAGTAAGGGTGTGAAACGCGCATCGTGGAATAAAAGTTTTTAAGCACTCTATTCTACCAAAAGTATAATTGTTTATTTCCTTCACCAAAGCAAATAAATCATCAGCATCCCTCATCATTCTCTCAAACTCTACTGAGGTGTCACTTGCTGGCAAGAATGCGAAGCTTATTAAACTTGTCACTTGAAAGCATCCCGGAAGTTCCTGTTACTACCCGTCCTCTGCAGTATGGTACATAAATCTCTCCTAAATAACTTTTGATACTTGATACCATAGAACATGTGTTGAAGTGCTTAAATAATTTTTTTTAACCCTACTGAGGAGTGGTCTTGACCTTCAACCCTGCTGAGGAGAAATTTCACAGGGTCCTGGTGTTGACCATTTATACCTACTAGACTGGACTGGTTTATGGATTTGAGCTTGATTTTGGATACTGGACTTGCTGCACTGGTGGGCTTCTGTTTAGGGAGAATCTGCTGCTGTGTTTTCTGTTTGCCTCTAGATTGCCAGCCCTAAGTGAACAGAGGCACAGGATACCTTATATCAGCTGGTGGATAATCTTGATCAGAGGTCATCGCAGGTACCTGAACCTCACTTAGCTAGTTGGGCATTGTCAATCCTAAATTAGAGTCAGACAGGTCATCTGGCTCTTGAAAGGGTTCACTTGAAAAGGTGGTGCCTGAAGTTCCTACCAGCAATGGTGACTTCAGCCTTTAGCAGAGGAGAAACAGGGCTTTGCCCCATACCAGCGATCAGTCAGAAATAGGATATTTATACGTTTAGGATATTTTGAATGCTTTGAAGAAAGGATATATTTCTCTTGTGCTAGGTGACTTCAATGCTAAAGTTGGTACTCTAATCTTTGGGCAGGAGTTTTAGGACCCTTTGGCATTGGTAGTTTCAATGGCAATGGAAGAATGTCTTCTACAGGTAAATAAACTTAATGTTTTACAAATTACTAACACATACTTTAAACACCAGGACATTTATAAATATACATGGACTTTACCTGATGGGTTGCACAGGAATATGATAGATTATATTTTAATTAACAGTAAATGGGCCAGTTCAGTTAAGAATACCAGATCATACAGGGGAGCTGAAATTGGGTCTGACCATTATCTGGTTAAAAGTGTCTTGCAGCTGAAGCTTAAGAAATGTTGTGCTAAGGTTAAGAAAATTACCTTCAACACTGAAGGTCTGAAAGATCCAGATATAGCCAAAGCATACCATGATAGGCTACTTAGTCTTTATGACAAATGTGGTTTGCTTACTGCTGAAGTTGAGAAAGAATGGGATCAGTTTAAACAGGCTTTTCTTGAGACCAACAGTACTTGTTTGGTTAAAAAGGAGCAGGGGAAACAAATTTATTTGATTGATAAGGCTATGGAACTTATTTCTTAAAGAATGAAGTATAGGAATAATATGAATCAATATCCTATTATTTCTAACAGATGGCATTATAATGAGCTTAATAAATGTGTAAAGGATAGTTAGCAGCTGATAAGAATCTTTGGCTTGATAGCTTGGCTGACAAAGCTGAGGAAGCAGTTAGACAGCACAACATCAGGGGGTTGTACCAGATAGTGTTATGTATGGGGAGAAACAGACTAGTACACAGAGATTGAGAGATAAACATGGTAAGGTGATTGAAAGTGAGGATCCTGTGATGGCTAGGTGGGCTGAGCATTTCAGAGATATTCTGAACAATGTGATTATTTCTACTCCCATTGTTTGTAATAATTATAAATGCATTACTGGTTTTAATGATGGCACTATATCACATTCCGAAGTCACTGTGGCTATCTCTAAATTAAAACTGCATAAATCCACAGGGTTTGATGAAATCACCATTGAAATGCTTAGAGCTGGGAACACTTGTGTTGTCACATGGCTGACTGATTTTGAATATGTATTATGATAAAGGTGTTGTTCCTAAGGATTTTACTAGAACTATTATAATCTCTATTTTTAAAAAAAACATGACCATAGTTATTGTGATAATTATAGTGGGTTGGGGTTGTATAGATCAAATATTTTCACTTAGGCAGATTCTTGAGAAATGCTTTGAGAGTTTAGGGTTGGGTTGGGTTGTTTTACCTCTGAGCGGCACTTTTTTGCACACCATGGGCTAAATGGCCAGGTCACATGGACCCCGAAGGCTCAGAGAAGGTTGGGGGAGGGGACCCACTGGAACAGCTGTTGGGAGACAGATGGTAGCCTCCCGTCAAGGCCATCCAGCATGTTCTTTAACGTGCACAGGGTATGGCTCTCCCGCACACGGTGCCACGGCTTAATGTCCCATCCGATGGACGGCGGCCTTTCCAAGCCCATCGGTGTCCCCTACTGACCATGAGCAGGGCAGGGAATTTTGCGGAGCTAAATCTCAACACTGACCCAGCTGGGACTCGAACCTGGGAACTACAGATTACGAGCCTGGCGCGCTACCGACTGAGCCACCTCCGCCATACTTGAAGTTTTAGAAACCTGTGGTTATTAGCTTTGTAGATTTCAAAAAGGCTTTTGTCTTTGTTGATTACTGAAATTTGTGATTGATTGTTAGATCATATTGAATACTTGACAAATTAATTAGTGGAATGAAAGTTCTCTATAGTAACACTGAGTCATGTGAGAGTTCATAAAGCTTGTAGTGAATGGTTTAGCATTGCTAGTGGAGTTAGACAAGGGTGCATTTTGTCTCCTTTTCTGTTTTGTTTGGCTATTGATTATGTTATGCGAAATTCTCTGCAAGGGAAAGATTTTGGCCTTATATGGTCTAGAGATTTCAAAATTTTGGATTTAGATTATGCAGATGATTTAGTCCTGTTGGCTAATGATGTTGATGAGATGAATTTATTCATTAGGGCTATTGATGAGACTGGTAATAGAGTAGGTTTGGTGATAAACAGAGAAAAAACTAAAGTGATGAAAATTGGTCAGGCAGATGGTGCTTCAGTTGCTCTGAATGGCTGTACTCTTGAGTAAGTGTCTCAGTTTAATTATCTTGGGAGCTATGTAATAGATACTGGTGATGTGTGGTATGAAATAAATAGAAGAATAGGGATTGCCCCTGGGACTTTTAAGAATCTATGGAGAATGTGAAAAACTAGGTATATACACCTAAAGACTAAAATTAGGCTGTATGATGTTTGGTTTTTTCTAAAGTTAGTTATGATAGTGAAACATGGACCCATTGTAAGCAGGATAACAAGAAACTCAATGCCTTTGATTCTAGATGCCTATGCTGTATCTTGGGCATTAGGTGGTTCGACTTTGTAAGTAATGATGAGATTAGAAGAAAGAGTCATCAACCTCTTTTGAGCAGCATATTGTGCAGAGAGACACTGCATTGATTTGAAATGTTGCTCATATGAACAAATATGCCTAAGGGTTGCAGAAAAGGGGGAGACTTAGGATGTGATAGGCAGACAATGTCAAACAGCACCTTGCTAGAATTGGCTTAGAGTGACCAAATGCAGCATTTGTAGCTCAGATGAGGCACGTCTGGAAAGCAAAATTACAGTCTGGTTGGACCTCCATAGCCCATGGTTGCATGAGGATTATGTGTGCGTGTGTGCGTGCACATTTGTGTGATAGCACGTATGACCTGGACCAAATTTGCCATAATCTAGATATGGCTCTGTCTATAGAAACCAATATACACTGTTTACTTTCACAATAGCTTGAATCCTCTGCTCAAGTAAGTATCTTCATTCACACTATGCAAATCTAATGCAATAGAAAGGGATTTTGCTTGTTCCTTGAGTGAACAGTACTCAACCCTACTACTTAATAGAGGGTGAGGGTTCTGATGTTGTATAGCAGTACCTGTGAGTGTTGTATAGCAGCCCCCAGTGTCCTCAAATGGCTATTTCTAATCTTTTTTTAAGCCATAAACTTTACCATTGAACACAAAGAGAATAAAACACTACCCTTCATGGATATACTTAACAGAAAAATGAACAAAAAATAGGAAACATAAGTATACAGGAAACTCTTGGCACTATCTGTAATAATTCCATACTAATTGGTACATATGATGAAACATAGCGAAAGTGATCATTCTTGACTCTCCCAAGAAACAACCATCATCATCATCCTCACATAGCAATGGGCTATGGAGGTCCAACCAGACTGTGCAACATAGTTCTATAAGCATATCTATCCTGAGCTATATCTGCTGCATCTGGCCACTGCACACCGTACATCTAACAAGGTACCTATTTGACATTATCTGTCCACCACATCGTAGGTCTCCCCGTCTTTCTGAGGCCTTTAAGCACACTTGTAATGCCCCAAATGTTAAACTTCTTCACTTAGACCTTTTGACTGACCCAAAAATAAGCTAAATTTGCAGATAGCATTGGGCACCAGGCAATTAATCTTGCCAAATAAAGTTAAATAAGGGTTCATTAAGTATATAGGTGTTACTTAGTTAATATGAAAAGTATTCAAAGATTGTCAAATTATTAAAGTTTAAATCTAATCTAATCAATTATCGTTGCTCAAGAAAAAAAAAATTAGAAAAGTCAAAAAGCATTATTAAATAATGAAATAAGCTTGACGTATTTCAATCAAGGAAATAAATCACCACCTTAGTGTCGATTTAATTTTTTTTTAGAGGAAAAATTGTCTTGAGCCGGGTGGGATAGGAACCCACGACCTCCTGATAACATGTCAGGTGCTCTGGACCACTGATCTGTCGGCCGCCAATCAAGACCTCCTCTAATTAGCACTATGAACATTCCTTTTGCATTTCATATAGGCGCTATTCAGACAATTTAGTCACAAGCGGCATTTATATTTGCCAATAGATGGAAGCATGTATTACAAATATGCAGATAATAAATAATGAAATAAGCTTGATAAATAATATTGAAATATGTTGAGCTTGTGTCATTATTTATTATCTGCATACTTGTAATACATGCTTCCTTCTATTGGCAAATATAAATGCCGTTTGTGGCTAAATTGCCTGAATAGCGCCTGTATGAAACATAAAAGGAATGTTCATAGCGCTAATTAGAGGAGATCTTGATCGGCGGCCGGCAGCTCAGTGGTCCAGAGCACCTGACATGTTATCAGGAGGTCATGGGTTCGTATCCCACCTGGCTCAAGACAATTTTTCCTCTTTTAAAAAAAATTAAATTGACGCTAAAGTGCTGATTTATTTACTTGAGTCAAAAAGCAGACATGTGATCTGCCAAAATTTTGAATTTATGAAATTTTGAAACTTTTTATCTTGAGTAGTGCTCAAAGGTAACTGCTATACAACAATACTAAAGCTACACTAAGCTTGCCATAAACTTGCTTATCAAAAATTTTATCTATCGTATGTGTGTGTCTGGACACTTCTAATCTTTACATAAATACAATAAAGATCTTAACTATCAGTAATAACTGTGCTGAAACTTCCATACCTTTGACTAATACAAAAGTTAAGCTTCTTGTTCAACAAAAATTTCAGCTTAAACTGCCATTAAATCTATGGTTAATATAACTAATGAGCTCAAAAGTTTTTTAAACTTTGACAATCATGTTAAATAGCATACAATTAGTACAATTATATAGAGTCCCTCTGTTCAGTGTGCCACTTTCTTTTCTCACTCTATAATGCACCAAAAGTATGTTAAACTTCCTTACTTGACTGATCCAATTTAAACTAATTTACCAGATAGTATCGAGCGGCAGACAATTAATCTTGCCAAATAAAGTTAAATAAGGGTTTGCTAAGTATATAAGTGTTACTTAGTCCATAAGAATTAAATTGAAAAAGATTGTCAACTGTTAAAGTTTAAATCTAATCAAAATTCTCTCCATTCCTACTAACGTCACTTACCATACATGCAGCATGCAACTACCACGTGTGTGTTGCATGCTGGGATGTACATTTTCATGATCTTATGATTGAGCGCTTTCACTACCTATGATGCAAGAGGTGGTAACAAAAGGTTTCTGAAACTTAACATTTCTCATGAATCTGCCTAAGTGAAAAAATCTACACATCTCCTACCACTTCTGAATCCATAGTGCTCATCATGCAATTGTCTGTCAATCAGATTCTTAATTCTATTAATCACAATCATGCATCAGAACTTTACCTGGAACAGAAAGTTAGCTGATATCCCTATAGATATCACAAGATTTGTGATTACCTTTCAAAAAAATAGGGATAATAATAGCTCTGATAAAATCCTTGGGAACAATGTCTTTTATCATAAAAGATTCAAAATTTCAGCCATCCATGTGGTAACTGAAACATTCCTAGCTCTAAGCATTTCAGTAGTAATTTCATCTACCCCTGGGGATTTATGTAGTTTAAGTTTAGAAATAATCAAAATAGTCTCAGACTGTGTTAAAGAACCAACATTAAAGCTTTGGTTGTTTTATCTCTGAGTGGCACTTTTTTTCACACAATGGGCTAAATGGCCAGGTCACAAGGACACTGAAGGATCAGAGAAGATTGAGGGAGAGCACCCACTGGAACAGCTGTTGGGAGACAAATGGTAGCCTCCTGTCAAGGCCATCCAGCTTGTTCTTTAATGTGCACAAGGTATGGCTCTCCATGCTCTTAATGTCCCAACTGACAGATGGCAGCCTTTACAAGCCCATCAGTGTCCCCTACTGACTGTGGGCAGGGAGAGAGTTTTCTGGAGATTAATGTTGACACTGACCCAGCTGAGACTTGAACCTGGGAATTACAGATTACAAGCCTGGTGTGCTACCAACTGAGACACCTCCACTCCACATTAAAGCTAGTAATGCATCTACATTACAAACAATGGGAGTAAACCTAACCACATTGTTTAGAACATCACAGAAATGCTCAGCCCACCTAGCCATGATGGGGTGGGGGTGGCTCAGTCAGTAGCGTGCCAGGCTCGTAATCTGCAGTGCCCACGTTCAAGTCCCAGTTGGGTCAGCATTGAGATTTATCTCCGCAAAATTCCCCACCTTGCCCACGATCAGTTAGGGGACACCGATGAGCATGGAAAGGCCGCTGTCTGTCGGATGGGACTTTAAGCCGTGGCCCCATGTGTGGGAGAGCCATACCCTGTGTACGTTAAAGAACACACTGGATGGCCTTGACAGGAGGCTACCACCTATCTCCCAACAGCTGTTCCAGTGGATCTTCTCCCCCAACCTTCTCTGAACCTTCGGGGTCCATGTGACCTGGCCATTTAGCCCATGGTGTGCAAAAAAAGTGTTGCTCAGAGGTAAAACAACTCAACCCAACCCTAGCCATGACAGAATCCTCACCTTCTATAGCCTCCCTTGTTTATCCTTTAATCACTGTACATTTGTCCATTTTTTACCACACAAAGTGTTAACTATTTGGTACACCTCTCTGCTGTTCTGCTGCCTAACTGCTTCCTCAGCTTTGTCAGCCAAGCCATCAAGGCAAATATTCTTATCAGCAGCTAACTGATCCTTTACCTATTTATTAAGCTCTGTGTAATGCTTTCTATTAGGACTAGTAGGGTATTGATTAAGGGCATTCCTGCAGCTCTGCCTTTCTGAAATAAGCTCAAGTGCTGTATCACTCAAATAATTTTGCCCCCTCTGCTCCTTTTCTTTCTAAAAGAATACTTTTAGTTTCAATAAAAGCCTGCTTAAAATGGTCCCATTCTTCTAAGTAATATATCATGGTAAACTTTAGTTATAACTGGATATTTCATAGCTGCAGAATTAAAGGTAAATTTTTTAACATTAGCACAACACTTGTTAAACACACCCATTTACTTTTACTTTTCCTTAACTAGTTTTGCTTTTTTTACGTTATATTTATCATTTTGAAGATTATTTCAGTTTTTTTGGACATCGCAATCCTTGTTCCGAGCTGTAGGGGATGCGCATGTGCAACTCTGACCTTTTGATTATCAACCGCTAAAAAGCACGTGTAGGACACGACCCCTCTTGTGTCATAGCTAGTACGATTGTCATATTATGCAAATATCTTTCCCAGCATGCAATAGACACATGCCTGCTTTGTACACCGCTTGTTATAGTAGTGACATGAGGTCACAGAGTTGGAACATCAGATTGAGATGTAGTTAGAATGATAGAGTTGTGAGAGTAGTAGAGATGTAGGAGTCAAAAGTATGTGTTGTGTAGATAGAAGGAGTTGTTAGTCTACAAATTTTGTATTCTACCACTGAGTTTGGTGAATTGAATTTTTTGGGAATATGCTTTGTTTTAGAAACTTTTGAATTTTTGCTATTTTTCTCTTGAGCAACATTGATTGATTTTTGATTATATTTAAACTTTAATTAGATGATATTTGAACTTTAATTGAACTTGACAATGCATTTTGAATTCTTACTCAATAAGTAACGCTTGATATTAAACATTAACAAACCCTATTTCTGCTTTATTTGGCAAATTATTGTTGCCTGGCACCCGATACAGCTATCTGGAATTTGAATAATTTGGATCAGACAAAAGGTCCAACTTTAAAAGTTAATAATCTTTGGAGAATTACAACTTTTACCAAGGTAATGATCAGATCCAATTTCAGCTCCCCTATATGACCTGGTATTCCTAACAGAACTATCCTGTTTGCCGTTAATTAATATATAATCAATCATATTCTTATGCCTCCCATCTAGTGAAACCCATATGTATTTATGTATGTCGTGGGTTTGTAATAAGAGTAGTTATTCTGAAACCATTAAGTGTACTTATCTGTAGGAGACGTTGCCCATTGTCATTGCAGCTACCAATACCAAAAGGGCCTAATCACCCCTCCCCAAAGGTCAATGTCAGTACCAATTTTGGCATTGAAGTCACCTAGAACAAGGGTAATATCTCCTTTCTTGACAGAATTCAAGATATCCTAAAGTTGTGCCCTCCCCAAAGGTCAGTGTCAGTATCAACTTTGGCATTGAAGTCACCTAAAACAAGGGCAATATCTCCTTTCTGGACAGAATTCAAGATATCCTAATGTTGTCCGTAAAACCTAACCTTCTCATCCTCATCCTCAGTGGGGGCATAACAGCAGATAACATTCAAGTCTTTTAATGCTCGTCTGAAATTTTGCTGTAAGAAAAGAAATTTTGCTTTCATTAATGCACTCATATCCTAGAAGAGCATCACTTGCGTGTCTGCTGAGAAGCAAACCCATGCCTTGGTTGATGCATTTTATCTTCCCTTCCTGAAAAGAGAAATTTAAGATTATTTTTAAGAATCTGACCTTTATCTTTCTGTCTGCTCTCTTGCAAGCCGAAAATATCTAAATTATTACAGTGAAATTCTTGTTTGAGGACACCAAGAGAATAAGCTGTGTGCAGAGCCCTCGCATTCCCAACTACCTGTGGAGAGAAAATGGTTAGTGGGATGTTTAAAGAAACTATGTTTGTTGAGAGAGGAAATGGCGACAATATCAAAGAGCCCCCTAATCGCAGGCATAGGGCAAAGACCTGTTGCCCCACCACTAAAGGCTGAAGCCATCTACACTGGAAGCCTTCCTCCAATGTAGAATTTGACGATGTCCATAGAAACAAAAGTTCAGGTGCCTGTGATGGCCTCTTCTCAGGATTATGCATCAGCTGATAAAACATATCCTGTGAATCTATTCACTTGGGGCTCTCAACCCACAAACAGAAAACATAACGGAATATTTTCCCTCCACAGAAGCAACCAGTGCAGCCTATACAGTATTCTGGTAAAAGACCAAAACTAATCTATAACCAGGGATGTATGTGATCATTAGCTACTTGTGTTGCAATATTGTGCTGAATATCCATGTTGGTTCAGGGCTATTAAAATAAAATTGAAGAAATTGACAGAATCATATTATGTAGAAAGTTACATTTAAAGTAACTATTGCAGCGTGTTCCCTGCTTCAACGGTTTTGCTTAAGTATCCATGATAGACCAAACTGAAGAAAATTAAATCCAGCACAATGGGTTAAATAATTTTAAAGTTAAAAGCAAGGAGTTACATTAGGTGATTTCAAAGTAAGCTATTCACAAGGGCAGTAAATGAGTGTGTTTTTAGAGATTAAGCAAAATGTTCTATTTTCATGAATTTCATCATTTTGGGTATTGACTCATATATTCATAGCTTTGCATCCAGAAGTGTACAGAGGCTAGATATATGATCAAGTAATAGTTGTTTATCTGATAACTAAACCCATGGATAACGTACAACAATCGCTTAAAGTGTTCATTAATTACACTCTGGGACAATAAAAGAAACACCCCAAAGCAAGTGTCTGATTGCGCTGAAACTCTGCACGTTGAATGAGGATGTAAGGATAAAGAAGTGATTAAAATTTTACAGCAACAGGACTCTGTATTGCAGAATAGTGGCTCCATAAGTGTAACAGATTAGTATATAGTGTAGCCACCTCTGGTGGCTATGGATGCCGATATCTAGCATGGCATTGAGTCAAACAACATTCGGATGTCCTGTGGCAGATTCTGCCATGTGTGCTCTAATTGCTAGGCTAGTTTGTTGACTTTCATTGGTGGCTGCAATGCACATCCCAACACGTCGCATGTGTTCGATTGGTGAGAAGTCTCAAGAACAGCAGCAGCTTGGTGAGAAGTCTCAAGATCAGGCAAGCCATGGGAGGGATTCAAAACCACGGAGACATTCCCAAGAGTGGTGAGGCATGTGTGGCCTGGCATTATCGTGCTGGTAAATGGTTCCCAAAAGACATAACAGAAAAGGCAACATGACTGGTCACAGGATGTCATCAATGTATCGTTGTGCTGTTAAGGTACCATGTAGCATTACTAGGGAGGACCGACTGCCATAGGAGATAGCTCCCCAGTTTGTAACACCAGGTGTGATGGCCTTCTGCCACTCCATAATGTAGGCTGGATCAGGGCACTGGCCCCTATCTCCTCTAGACATGTGTTGATCATCTGCTCCCAGACAAAAGTGGGATTAATCGCTGAACACTATACATCACCAGTTGGACAGTCCACACTTCCCGGGCATGACACCACTCCAGACAGTGCTGCCAATGTTCGGTAGTTAGTAGTAGTTATCATAACGGATGGCAAGAATGTCCTCACTGCCAGTTGTGTTCCAGTGGTGCATCTTAATACAGCATGATCCGTGAAGGATGATACATGTTTTCAGATGGTAGTGATGCTGTCAGTGTTGTTCTGGCTGCTCTCACTAGGGATAGCAGTGGCTCAGTCGGTAGCGCACCAGGCTCGTAATCTGTAGTTCCCAGGTTCGAGTCCCAGCTGGGTCAGCGTTGAGATTTATCTCCGCAAAAATTCCCTGCCCTGCCCACGGTCAGTAGGGGACACCGATGGGCTTTGAAAGGCCGCCGTCCGTCGGATGGGACGTTAAGCCGTGGCCCCGTGTGCGGGAGAGCCATACCCTGTGCACGTTAAAGAACACGCTGGATGGCCTTGATGGGAGGCTACCATCTATCTCCCAACAGCTGTTCCAGTGGGTCCCCTCCCCCAACCTTCTCTGAGCCTTCGGGGTCCATGTGACCTGGCCATTTAGCCCATGGTGTGCAAAAAAGTGCCGCTCAGAGGTAAAACAACCCAACCCAACTACTCTCACTATTGTACAATCAGGTCCAGTTGTTTGCCTGGGCTGGCCAGTGTCTTTGTGGTGGGTATGTGTGCCCTCCTGAACCCACTACTGCCAATGCCGTCCTACTGCAGCATCGCTCTGACCCAGATACCGGCTGATATGGCAACATAGCCAACCTGCTTCTTTGAGGTCCACTGTGATGCCCCATTGTTCACTTTTGCTTTACCTTAACCAGTTTTGCTTAATTTACATTACATTTATCATTTTGGGGATTTTTATTTCCTTTTTGGCATCACAGCGCTCGTTTCCAAGAGTTAGGAGTTGTGCATGCGCAACTCCGATCTTCCGACTGTCACCCGCTAAAGCGCGTGCACAAGGACATGCCCACTCTTGCATCATAGCTTCCGTCGCTCGTCATTTTATGTAAATGTCTTTCCCGGCGTGCAACATCACACGTTCGGCTCTTGTTAAAACCAGTGACATGCTAGTCACAGTTAGCATAGCGTAGTAGCACATAGAGAGAGTCAGATAGAGAGTAAGTAGAGCATAAGCATGTAGCACGGAAGAGTGCTCAGTTGATGTATCTTCTTCATTGAAGTTTTGGTGAGTGATTTTTGGAAATAAATTTTTTGTTATTTAAACCTTTTGAGTCTTTACTAATTTTTTCTCTTGAGCAACATGAATTAAGTTTTGATTATATTTAGATATTTAACTTGACAATCATTTTTGGATTCTTACTCATTAATGCTCAGTGGTATTTTGAACCCTAATTTAACTTATTCTATTTTTTGGCAATTTGTTAATTATTGCCTGACACCCATCTCAGCTATCCGGAGCATAAAACTAATTGGATCAGAAAAAGGGTCCAAACTTAGAAGTATTTTTGAATTTCTTTGGAGTGTTACACCACGATATGTCCCTTCTCAAACTCGCTGAGTTGCTGGTACAGTCATTGAGTGCATCGTTGCAGCATCCTCATCAGTTACTGATGTCAACACAACTGAATCAGTGGTCAAAATGGTCAATGATGCTCCTTACATATGCTCTAGGGTATGTGTTTCCCATGTGCACTAGGACCTCTCTGTGCATTAACATCAAATTTCTAATCATTTGCATGCAATTTTCGCAGATTTAATGGACTATTTTATAGGGATGCCTCAATTTTTTTTTTTTGCCACGGAGTGTATTTGCAGAGATGAGAAATGTAAGGAAAGAATGTAAGTATAGGTATGAATTTTGAATTGACCTTCTAATGTTGATTAAATTAATTTATAATGGTTATTAAAGTGATACACAGTTAGCAAATATCTAAATATAGACAAATGCTATAGTTTTTGTCTGTAGTATTTTTTGTTTTTGTTTTCAGGGACAGAATAATCCATTTATTAGCATTAAGGCCATATAAGAAACCAGAGCTTTTAGCTAGGCTTATAAAAGGTAAATATAAAATATCTGTGTTATTTGCAGATTAATTTATATTAATTTCATTTATGTAAATTAATTTTGATTTATTTTTTACTTTGTAATTAGTTTAATATTACCACCTTTTGAATTGTTACTTCCAGTGGTGTACCCAGAAACACCCAATGGTGGGGACTTTGAATGGTAGGATATTGAAGATCTATCAGTTATGATAAATCATCTGTGAGGAGCTTTCTTCATTAATGATGATTAAGACTGTATTTTTTTGGGAAAATCACTGTGATTTTGTGATTGTGTTAATTGTTGTCTTTAGATTCATCTCGTACATTACATACCAGTCAGCCATAATGAATTCTGATACAGCGTGTTATGTATAAATTGCCTTTTTTTACACTTTGGTGATCATTTCACAGAATATATATGTATATAGAAAGGAATAGAAAGGAAATTTGCTGCATCAAAACTGTTCATTGAAAGTTAGTTGTCGATGCTGTTTAATTTTTCACAGTTTTTTTCATAGCATCAACAGTCAGCTTTTAAGTTGTCTTTGAACATAGGTATATTGCTGGAAATGATATCATTATTCACTGATCCTTTAAAGAAAGCTGATTCCAGGCTGTAAATTCTCCCTGAATATCTGAGTGTTTGCTTACACTGTGATTGTATCCCTGGAAAGGAGAATCCTGATAGTAGTTTAGGGGTCCTCAATTACACAATTAAAGTCCTGCCTTTTCCCAGTCAATGATTGGTGTAGCACTCTTTGGCCTGTCTTGCCCTGGGAACCTGTAACTTGTGTATTTGAGCAGCACTTTGAAGGATTGCTCCTATATTGTCTTGGCCCCTGCTTCACTCACGTAGAAGTAGGCCCAAATCTAGGGAAAAGTTTTTTTTTTTTTTTTTTGGGGGGGGGGGGATGACACAATCCAGCCAGAAGTAAAAGAGAGGCCAAGGGACATATGCATGAAATATGCACAAGTTTAATAATTTTTGCCTTCATTACTCTTAATAGCATTCTTACTGCCATTACTACTACATGGAAGAGGGCAGAGATCTTGGCCACCTTGCCCCTCCCCCTTGATCCAGCCCTTATTAGAAGTAAATCACCTCTTGGCCTGAATCTTTCAGCTTATGGGTTCACTTTGCTAGGGGCAAATGTACACTGCATTATTGAGTTTCTTACTCAAGTACCGGTTTCTGAGTTTCCATGCGATTTTCTTGGACTCGCACTCCCTACCTGTATGGATATGGTGCTTGTGCAGACCTGCTATCCAATCAGGATCCCCTTGTTGGATTCCTTGATGGATGGGGGCCACAGGAACTGAATTTTATTATATCTTATTGAATTAGAGATAACAGATATAAATTTTAGTTGTGTTGGTTTCTTGTAGTGTTCTCATTTGATATCTGATTCTTTCATTCAGAAGTAGCAACTTTTGAAAAAAAAATAATTTTATTGAAAATTGTATTAATGGTAACACTGATAGTCTTTTATGGTTTAATTTCCTGTAGTGCATTATTTTGACTTCTGATTGTTTCATTTCTATTCAAAGAATAAAATGTTTCAAAGTCTATTCCTTCAATAGACTTTGAAAACAATCCATTGCAGTGAAATGTTGTATTAGACAATATACACATGGTGAAATTATTATGGACACTGCATTAAGCACAAAATACCACAAAACATGCCATTGCATGCAAAATTTCATACTGACATTAGTATTCTATGTCACTACCAAGTCCTATAAAAGCTTTAAAGGCATGGTAGAAAGCAAAGTCAAATGTGACATGGGTAAAAAGGCTAATCTGATTGACTTTGAAAGAGGGCTCATCATTGGAGCATGATGGACAGGAGCATCCATATTGGGGATGATCAAAATCAGTAGGCAGAATATCTCAAGTGTATGAAGAATGGTAACATTCTCGAAAAATGTACACCAATCATGACAAATATGGAAGGAAAAATTGTCAGACAGGCATTAGTTGACTCAAACTCTAAGGAAAAACAGAGCTGCTACAGTTCATCAGCTGAGAGATACTTGTACTTTAAAACCCATTCCAGTGAGAACTGTGTGCAGAGAGAACTGAAAACTTTGAATTTGGGAAATGTACTATGATATGAAAACCTTTAATTTATTAAAACATCATGATTTGAAGATTCTGATGGTATATCAAGCAGTATACCTGATCATTGGAGGACTAGAAATGTATCTTATGGTCAGATGAATCATGTTATAAAATGTTTTTAACAGATGGCTGATGTAGAGTGTTGTGACAGCATCATGAAGCAATGGATCTATCATGTGTAGCTCCCAGTATTCAAGGTGCTGGAAGCAGTGTGGGGAACATTTCCTTGGCACCTGGTTGGGTCCTCTGTTTTCTATGCAGGGTCACATCACTTCCCGGATGTATAAAAGCATCTTGGATGATCAGGTGCTGCTGCTGATGCATCATTATTACCCTAGTGTAGATGGCAAATTTCAAGATGATAATTCACCAAATTCATGGCTCTCAAATCATACAGAAGTGGTTTGAGGCACATGGAATGGTTTTTATTACCTTCCTTGTCCTGCACAATTTTTTGATCTTAATCCAATCAAAAACATGTGGTACAATTTGGAACATGCTGTTCAAATTCACAGACCTTTGCCTTTTATACTTCAAGATGTTCAAGCTTTTTTGCAGGGAGTATCGATTTAAACCCCTCCTATTGTATTTTGAAAGTATGTGGAAAGCATGCCACATAGAGTCTGGGCTGTCATCTCTGCCCCTGGAGGCCTGATAAAGTATTAGGTAGGTTTTCATAATAATTTGGCCACACAGTGTAACTAGGTCCTGTTTGACATTGTCTGCCCACCGCATCCTAGGTCTCCCCCTCTTTCTGAGGCCTTGAGGCACACTGTTCATAACCGTAATCGCCAATCTATAATTATCCATGCGGGCAACATGGTCAAACCAATGGAGTCTCTCTCTGCACAATATGCTGCTTAAAGGAGGTTGCCAACTCCTTTGCCTAACCTCATCATTAGTTACAAATTTGAACCACCTAATGCCCAAGATACTGTGTAAGCATCTAGTTTCCTGTTATCTTTTTTACAAAGTGTCCAAGTTCCACTACCATAACTAACCCTGGAAAGAACCAAACTATTATAGTCTTTAGGTGTATATGCTTTTTCTCCACACTCTCCATAGATTCTTAAAAGTCCTGGCAGCAATCCCTATTTGTCTGTTAATCTCATGCCGCACATCACAGTATCTGTTACGTAGCTCGCAACAGGCAATATTAGCTTACCAAATAAAGTTAAATGAGAGTTTGCTAGGTATATGGGTGTTACTTGTTGAGTAAGAAATCAAAAGATTGTCAAATTATTAAATTAAATCTTATAAAAATCAAATATCATTGCTCAAGAAAAAAAATAGCAAAGTCAAAATATTTCATATAACAAAGTTTATTTCTAAAAGATTCCAGACTTTCTATATAAACTGATGAATACAAAAGTCTGAGCAACTAAAAGCTCACATCTCTACTAACATCCTTCCTACTGTCTCATTACTGACTAACTCCACATTTTGACACTCTTTACTGACATTTTCTCATTACTATCTATCTCATTATGGCTCTGTGACCTAATGTAACTTAGTATACATGGAGCATGCAACTAACGTGTGTGTTGCACTCTGAGAAAAGCATTTGCATAAACTTATGATTGTGCTAGCCATGATGTAAGAGGGAGTTTGTCCTTACGCGCATATTAGCAACTGACAATCAAAAGTCGGAGTTGCGTATGCACAACTTCTTTAGTGGATCAGAAGAGGGAAAAGTGACGATCCAACTGAAATATAAAAGCCTCAAAATGATAAATATAATGTAAATGAAGTAAAACTGGTTAAGAAAAAGTAAAAGAGAATGGGTGGATCATCACGAGAGACCTGCTCTATAGGCATTTCAGTTTCAGAGTCCATCCCATGTGACTGGATGCAATATTTCTGCTTTGCATATTGTTGTCAGAGTATACATAATAATTTGTTCATTCAGTGTAAATTGTATAGATGTCCCAACAAGAACCTTACCTACAACTGATGGATTCTCACTGCTGCATTTTAAATATTGCCAGACCCATGATTTCCTTTCTCTGTATACACAAAGCCCGCACTTCCATACTAATTTACATAAACATAACTACTCTTTCTGGTTAGGGCAGTTATTTTGATGAGGAGTGTAAAACATTAAAATTTACACTTTTCTCAAAATGTTAGGAAATAGATTTTAGAGATTTTTAAGATATACATAACAGTGCTCATGTTCTGTCTAGGTAGCCGGTGGGAAGTACTTGTAAGTTTGTAGCAATGCTAATATACACTGAAGAGCCAAAACATTATGACCACCTGCCTAATATGATGTTGGTCGTCCACGTGCCACCAAAACAGCTCTACCCAGTGAAGCATGGACACTACAAGATTTCTAAAAGTGTCTTGTGGTATCTGATACCAGCAGATCTTTTAACTCTTGTAAATTATGTGGTTGAGTTGCCACAGATGGATATGCTGTTCCAACACAAATCACAGATGCTCGATGGGAATGATATCTGGGGAATTAGGAGGCCAGGGCAATACCTGGAAGTCTTCCTCATTTTCCACGAACCATTCTCGAACAGTCCGGGCAGTGTGGAATGGTGCATTAGCCTGCTGAAGGAAGGCACTACTAGAAGGGAATACCGTTGCCATGAAAGGATGTACCTGGTCTGCAATGACGTTTAGGTAGATGGTGACCATCATAGTTTCCTGCACATGAATGACTGGATCCAGGGTTTCCCAGCAGAACATTGTCCAAAGCATTACACTTCCTCCACTGGTTTTTTTTTGTCCCATGGTGCATCCTGATGTCAACACTTCCCCAGATAAACGATGCACACATACCCATGCATCCACATGGTGCAACAGGAAATGAGATTCGTTGAACCAGATGACCTTCTTCCGATCATTCAAGGTCCAGTTTTGATGCTCGCATGCCCATTGTAGGTGCTTTGGATAGTGAACCGAGATTAGCATGGGCACTTGGAGCAGCCTGTGGCTACACAGCCCCATTTTCAGCAGGGTTCGATGTACTGCGTGTTGTGACACATTACACCCATCACCAGCATTCAAATTGCAGGTGAGTTGTGCCTCAGTATCCCTTCTGTTGGCTCATACCATAAGGAACAGCCTTCCCTCACCTCTGGCATTGATGAGCCATAGTTGGCCCACACCTTGCTAATGGTTCATGGTTTTTCCCTCCTCAGACCACTTTTTGAAGATACTAACCACAGCTGACCATGAGCACCCCACAAGCCTTGCCATCTTGAAGATGTTCTGACCCAGTCATTTTGCCATTACAATTTGACCTTTGTCAAACTTGCTTAAGTCCACTGCCTTTCCCATCTGAAGAACAACAGCAAGTAATGGAGCTCAGTATCAGGTGTTATTTATACCATTTCATGACCTTCACACACACCATCGTTTACCTGCAGTTGCTTCGATTTGCATAAAGATGTGCTAGTCATAATGTTTTGGCTCTTTGGTGTATATCTGTGACTGAAACATAATGCATGGATGACATACTATTTAATTTACAAATAATACAAGTTTTAATTGTAAAATATTCATCATTAAATTTAAAGTTATTAAAATAGTTATTTTTCTTTGCAGATGGCATTAGGGAAAAAGATAAAAAAGGTCTTAGTGCAATTTTAACCCAGGTAGCAGTACTTAAAGAAAATACATATAATTTAGCACGCCATATTTGGAATGAAGTTCGAGATGATTGGCCATTTTACACCCCTGAGGAATCTGAATTGTTAAGGTTGTAAAAGTTTTCTCTTTTCTGTTTCATTCAATTTTTTTAAATTTTAAGGATGATTTAAGTAGAATTTCTAAAGAATAATGTATGTATATACAAAATCCTCAAGCAGCAATGGCTATAAAGGTCCACTCAACAGAAATTTAGTTCTTCATACACATCCTGAAGTATTGCTGTTACATTTGGTCACTGCTTGTCAATTCTATAGTTCCATTAGAAGGAATAGAGAGGAATAGAAATATGAAGTTCTGCTGTTGATATTTGCTACCCATTGCATCCTAAGTTCTTTCTTTTTCTGATGCCTTTAGGTACAGTGTTCATAACCTTTTTGCTAATCTGTAGTTATGCATATGGCCAAACCAATGTAGTCTCTCTCTGCACAATATGCTGCTCAAAGGTGGTTATCGGCTCCTTTGCCTAACTTTATCATTACTTACAAGGTCAAACCATCTACTGCCAAGATACTGTGTAAGCATTGGGAATCAAAGTGTGAAGGTTTCTGTTATCCTGCTTACAAAGGGTCCAAGTTTACTGCCATAACTAACTTTAGAAAGAACTGAACTATTATATACCCTAATTTTAGTTTTTAGGTATTGCACACCTATTTTTTCATACTCTCCATAAATTCTTAAAAGACTCAGATGCAATCCCTATTCTTCTGTTTATCTCAGGCTTCACATCACCAGTATCTGTTACATAGCCCCTGAGATAATTAAACTATGACCCTTGTCCAAGAGTGCAATCATTCAAAGCAACTGAAGTACTATTTTTGACAACTGGTGTTCATCATTTTGGTTTCTTCTCTGTTTATCACTAAATCTACTCTATTACCAGTCTCATGAACAGTCAAAGTGAAAGAGTTCATCTCATCAACATCAGTTGCCACAAAGGCCAAATCATCAGCATAGTCTAAATCAGAAATTTTTATGTATTTAAGGGTTTTTTATTATATTTATGTTTATTATTTATATTTATGTATCCTAGGGGTTGACAACCTTTTTTGGCTAGGCCGGGGAAAGACATTCCCCTTGGGTGGTGGGCCATGCATTTTAAACTTGTTGAGAAAAGAAAAAACAGAATTTCCAAAACAATATTTATTTAAGAAAGCTGTCCTGTGGCCGAGTGGTTAGTGCGCTTGGCTACTGATCTAAGGGACTGGGGTTCGAGCCCCAAGTAAGGCATGGATGTATGTGTCGTTTTTCTGCTGAGGTCCTGCCATCTTCTCAGACCTTCTACTAGGGTATATAAACTGGCAGGCTCCTATCAGATCTCTGTGGCAAGCAGCTGCTTGAGGGTGTATTTATTTATTTTTATTCTTATTATTTATTTAAGATTTTAAGTGATCAGTTAATAATGAGATACTTAATGCTGTTTTCCTGTGGAATGTTTGTCTAAATTAGGTTCCAGGCTAGAAGTTGTGAGGCATAGTATGTCATCTGGGAGTGAATCAGTTAGTTGGGTGTGCAACTTGTTCTTTGTAAATTTCGAAAAAGTTGCTCTCACAAATAGGTTACTTCCAAAAATGCTTGCTGTTTTTTTTTTTCCATGGTCAAGTAAGTTTGTGTAAATTCCAGCTTCTATAAAATATTTCTAATAACACTCCAGCAAGGAGATTCCTGTTGCATGAAATTTTGATTTCATAAACTCACTGCTTTGGAGTTCAATGAGAGTTCCCTTTGAACATTTTCAGGAACTTTTTCTACTTCCACATGTAGCAAACTGTTTGAAATCATTTTTTTTTGTCATTGAATATCTGCAAAATGTAAGAAAAATTCCATTCTAAGTTTGTGTATAATGGCAACATATTTTAAAGTGTCAGTGGGCTTATTTTCCTGTAATACAGGAAAATGTGTGAAGTTGCCATTTTGTAGCTGAGTTTCCCAAAGTCTAATCATATGATACAATATGTTTATAAAGCACATTCATTTAGTGACTGCATCCTTGCAGCTGCAAATTCAGTTTACTTAAGTGGGAAGTATATCCACTAAAAATGCAAGATCTTAGAGCCATTCAGGATCACGGAACTCTGAAGCATTCACATTTTTACTTTTGAGAAAATCAGCAATCTCTTCCCAGAGCTAACTCTTTCTAGCGTGGCACCTTCGCTGAGACAGCACACATTGCAGAAGTACAATAAATTAATGTGTTTTTGCTTCCAATAAGAGTTGTTGGAACTGTCAGTGATTCAGTATTCATGACAGTGTAAAGTTTACTGTTTTCACTACAGTTTGCATTATTTCCTGCATTTCTGAAGCACACAATGCTTCCTGATGAATTATGCAGTGCACTTTTGACAGTTTTCTTTTGAATGCCAATTTCTTGCATGTGCTTTTCAAGCAGTGTCACAAGACCTTTTTTTTCCTGCCATGGCTTTTGCACCATCTACTGTCACGAGGATTTAACTTTGAGAGTTCCAAGTTTACATTTTTCATGCAGTTGAGGACTGCTTCAAGAAGGTCTGTGCCTGTAATAGTGCCCTTAATAGGTACTAGTTGAACAAATTCTTCAATAATATCAAAATTAGATCTGATACCATGCACAAATATTGCAAGCTGAGCAGTATATTTTTGCATCTACACTTTCATCACCTGCGAGTGAAAAATATTGGAACCTCACACACTGGTCACATAGCACATTGTACTTTTTTTGACCTCACCAGACATTTCTTCAATCCGTTGCATAATTGCTCTTGAGGAGAGACTAATATTAGAAAATAAGTTCCCTTTATCTGGGCATATAATGTTTACCATGGCTATCAAACACTCTTTAACAAATTCTCCCTCAGTGAAATGCTTCATACTTTTTGCTGTTAAGGAACTTACTGCATCACTGGCACATGCATTCCTTTCCAATCCTGCACTTTGTTTTGTGAGTACCAAATTCTGCTAACTTTTCCTCAGTTTCAATTGTATCCTTTCTCATTTGTCCAGTCAAGTCACTGTATTTCTGGTGTTTTGTCTCATAGTGATTTTAACATTAAATTCCTTATTTAACTGACAAATTAAATGTAATGGCTAACGAAAGCGTTACACATAAAAAAAAAAACTTCTGCCCAAACTTCCTGAAATACGCAACATTCAGCATCTATTTTCGTACGTTTTGTCTTCTTGCCATCTTGGGATCTTATGAGATAAAAATTTTAGTTAATTTAAACTCAATATCAATAATTTATATTACATTATAAAATAAATTATAAAAAAAACTATATGAATTCAATGAAGAAGCAGAAGAAAGGACTGTGTATTAGAAAAACAGAAACGAAACCAAAATCCATTAAATTAATTATAATAATTTATCAAATTTATAAACTCAAAAATATATTATGTTTGCAACTAGATTTTAAGCAGTGCAGTTCTGTCATGAGCCAATTGGAAATAAAATGCAGAACTGGGACAAAGTTGATTTTTCAATGCACATCTCCCCTTCAGACAAGGCCAGAAAAGATCTGAAGGCAAGCCAGCCTATTCTTAGAATATGAAAATGATGAGATCAGCAAATATGCAGCCAGCATGCTGCCAGATACTTCACTTTACTGAAGGATCATTTCCATGTCAGTTCAACCAGGCCAGTTCACCACCCATCACAGATTTCAATGATCTTTGGCATAAATGTCATAAGATGTCATAATTATCCAAAATATTTTGAGTCAAAATAATTTTTGTAAGGAGTTATAATAATTTAACCTGAGGGGAAAATATACAAATTGCGATTGTGATTAAACGTTTTCTTTTTTCTCTTTGCTTCTATGGTAGATGAGAAGACCAAACTTGGTGTACTGATGTAGATATGGATTACAAATTTGTTTAAAAAAATCGAATTTAAAAAATGTAATATGGTTTTGAAAAAAATGAAAATTTTAAAATGTGAAAAAAGGTGATGTGGCCCCATATATAAAAAATTGAACTGACATATGTTGTACATTATACTCCACAGAAACATTGTACAAAATTTGGAGTATGGTCATTTCCTTGATAACAAGTAAAATAATATTGAAATTTTACTAATGTTATGTTTAATGATTCACTTCAGGGGACCTCATTGACGCTTTGCACCATACACACTAAATGGAGAGAGGTGTATTGACCTGGCTACTGACGTGCTTTGCTGCTTGCACTCAAATGCAACTTTGTAACTCCCAATACCATTTGGCTGATACTCACAGGTCATGTTTGATTTCGAGGGCATTCATCAGGCCATCTACATCAGAGCAGAACACAAGTTCATCTTCCTTTCTGAAATAAGGGCCAAACTGCTCATAACAAATTCAAAACGAAGTCACTCAGACATTTTCCTTGAGAAGAGTCCATTGTTTAAGTCTTGATCCAAGTAACTTTGCTTTGGCCTTGGACAGCTCCATCGCAAACAAAATCATTCATTTTTTCTTCGATGAGAATGTTTGGTGCAGATGACACACTGTGGCAGATGTATGGATCATCATTAGACACTGAAGGCTGTGGAGAACCCACCATTGGTTTACCTCGGTTGATGTCGGTACACTATTGCCCACTTCTTTTTCCTTGTGATGCCTCCAGAAACAGGTGGAACCAGGCAGAAGTAGCAGCCATTTGTGTAATTGCTTGGCTCTCTCCAAACCATAGGAACAGCAAATTGCATCGCCACTTTTTCACCTTTCAGCCACTTCGGAAGATTTCTTGCACACGTACTACAGCATATGCGTGGGGCCAAGGCCTTGTCCTGGTCCCCGATCTTGCATCCAAAATAAAACTCATACACTGCTTTCACTATTTGAGTGATGGCCTTTTCTGGCTTGCAAACATCACTTACCTGCAAATGTAACAAAATGTATCTGCACTATTAACACAGTTACGAGGCATCACTACTGCTGGATTAAAACTGCAAGGATCACTTGTGTTGCACTTGTGACTCAGGGGTAAATGGGAGTCACTCAAAAGACTCACTTACCCTACGAGACGTTGCTTACCACTAACGGTTGCATCATCTTTTGTCCATGATCATAAAGCTGCGACATCATGACTCAACTACATTGCATCGGACAATGATGCAATACCTCCGGGGGTTGTGTGTATGGCGGGCTGATGCAATGCAATTTGTTGCAATCAGGAGTTAAAATACAGCGTTGCGAAATGGTTACCTACATACTCAATGCGGACTAAGTTGTTTATACATGACTATCTATGTCTCTCCTAAACAAGAGCCAATCGACAAATTTTATTGTCATTTTCATATTCAGCACCTCAAAATTAGTAAAGATTGGCGATTTTCATTTCAAAGCCTTTTTGTATGTTGCCCAGTGTAATTGGTGGAAACAGTGTGTAACAGCTGTTTCCACCAATCTTGTATCTGTTTATATGACACCCCCTCCCCCTCAATCTTCTCCATGGTGACCCTGTTAGTGGCATGGCTATCATTTTAAGGATACTACCTCATGATTCCATCTCTAGAAAGGGGCAAGGGAAGCTCACTTGGTAGTGTGCCAGGCTCATAATCTGCAGTTCCCAGGTTCAAGTCCCTGCTGGGAAGGTGTTGAGATTCATCTCTGCAAAATCCCACCCTGCTTTTGGTTTTGGTCAGTAGGGGACACCAATGAGTTTAAAATAGCTGCCATCCTTTGTATGGGACGTTAGGTCATGGCACCATGTATGGGAGAGCCATATCCCATGCATGTTACAGAACATGCTGGAATCAATGAAACTAAAAAATCATTCAAGAGTAAAATTATCCTAAGAACTATTCAGTAGTGAAACACACAAAAAAAATTGGAAGCTCAAAGATGAAGAGACTTGGTGTAATTAGCCTTCTGTTGGGGTATTCTCCTATTGTGGCTATTTTTAAAAATCAGTTTTGGACATCCTCTTTAGCACAAAGAATATAGAAGCCTGATATTCTCCTTTCTTTGGTCAATCCCATCCCACTTACCCCTTGGGAATGTGTGATATTCAGTGCCATCTGTTGAGCAAGAATTGTTGTAGAATTGCCTTTTGCTTCACCTTAAGTTGAAGAACCCAAAGTCAGTAATTTTAAATCTGAAATTATTTTTAAAACTACTGAAGCTGGGTAAGTCTTTGAATCTGGGAAAGTATAACTTTCCATCAATGATAGGTTATAAACATGAATGGAATCAAGCCACAAAAATATATGACATATCAAAAGCAGTCATTTGCTTTTCACTTAGAAAGGGAGTTTAATCAATATAAAAATTTGGACATTTATTGTCTCATTCATATAAACTTATGAACTTGAAATGGTAAAAACTAGAAAATCGTTCTTTTTAAACTTATCCTCATATTGCATTTCACTTGACAATTGTTTGGGACTGGATTCAAACTCTTTGTTCCATCATATCTCCCCAAATCTGGGAGTCAATTATAGCGAGTTTGAAAATGAAAGTTTATGTCATAGGGAGTTGCATAGTCTGTAACAGAGGTGGCCAACCTCCACACACATGCCGGAAGTTGTGTGGTATTGTCTCTTTGCTCTTGTCATTGGCATGCCTCCTGATTTTTTTTTCTCTTTGATCCTTCATAATTCACTCCAGCACATATCACTTTCCAATATAAAATATGGCACTTTTAAAAAACAAGGGTTGAACAAACTTGGTCTATAAAAAGTATTTATCTCATCCCCCCCCCCACCCACCAAAAAGTAGGTAAATAGATGTTCTGTTATATACCCCTAACCTGGATTATAGTAATGAGTAATGCACCTCTTTCTCTCTCTCTCTAAAAAATAGTGTTATTTTGTAAACAGTTATTCAATTCTGTCTCCTTCCTAATTTGAGGGCCAACCTTAATGATTTATTTTATTAGGGGATAGTGTATATTGCAGAAATTATCATAAGGTAATAAATAATGAATTATTAGTTGATATCATAAGGTAAAGTTAATAAATTTACTCTATATCACTGTAATGGTCAGAAAAGCTGAGATAAATAGTTGGAATTATCTAAAAATTACCTTGGGTTTTTCTTGGGATGATATCTGATAAACAGGAGAGTCTATTGTCCTGTGGTGAGTAGTACAGTCCAATTATTAAGAGTTCACATATATTCTTGATTTTGCTGTTGTCCTTGTTGGGGATTCTCTTGTAGGGTTGACATGAATTTGGAAGTGGCACTGAGAGATGAAATATATTGTTGGTATATATGATTAGCTGCATACACTAAACGAATGTATTTGTAGATTTCCAGTGTATGTCACAACTTTTCCAGAAGAGCAAATAATGTCTTAATGCATATGTGCTACATGTTTCACATTGTTGTTCCAATGTATCATCAGGTGAAATAATCGTTTTGCCCCTTAATCACTTTTTTTTTTTCATAAGGTATATAAAAATCCCTCTCTAATCGATGAAAAAGTTAGGTGCTTTCAATAGCTTCATTCCTTGTGAAATTGTCACTAAAAAGCAATAGATTAAATCCTGTAGAAACTACAGCATTCCAGTATTAGCAAAAAAGTGCACATCTCACATTGACATTCCCATTAATACCCCTCAGTGCTAATTCCTGTCCATGGTGAGGGTACCACCCTGTGAAGGTTCCTCTGGTTTGGATATCCTCACTAGGTCCTAAATGCTTACCTGCAGGTTTGCCATGTACAGAGACCTGTATCCCTAGAAAGGAGGATCCTGGTAGTTGCTTGGGAATCCTCATCTGGTCTCAGCTCATGTAGCAGGGTCACCTTTGGCCTGTCTTGCCATTAGGGAGTCTCTTCTTCACAGGACTGAGCAGCAATTTCAAAGGCTACTGCGACACACTGCTCTGGCCTCTGCTTCAGGTAAATGGAGGTCTTGGGGTGGCCCCCTCAGGATTAGTCGGCTGGTGGGCTGCACCTGATAGGGCCAAATATGCAGTACAGTGAGTGCCTTGCCCACATCTGGGTGCAAGCTTACAAGTTTCCCCACACATATTTTTTCCTTTTGCAATTATTTATTTTGGGACAACAGTTTAGTTCCTCACACTTCTATTTTTTAACTTCATCCTTTTTGTGAATTCAGTTTCTCACATTTATCTTTTATTTTTCCTTTTATTTGTGAGGGCTTGGCTCGCTAGCTGTGAGGATATAGTGCCTGTGTACTCCTGGTGCCCAATTGGAGGTCCTCTTGTTGGGCTCTGTGGTGGGTGGGAACCATGGGCACTGAACCACATCTAACCAACCATGAATTTGATTAACAAATTTTTTCTACCTCAAGCAATAAACATGCATGGCATGAGACTCTACTTGTGGTTTGCCCTCATCTTCATCATCTCTGCCATCACCTGTACCACATTTTTTGATCATCTATTCAACGGGTGATCAAGTGCTTGGGGATATGTCCCCATTCTTTATTCAGAATGGTTTGGAAGGTCTCATGAGTTGTCTGAAATCTGTTCAGCAACTAAGATCTGACGACTTACTTGTTGAGACTGCTTGCACTCAGCATTCTGTGCTGCTTCCGAAGATTATGGTGATTGGTGGGGTGCCTGTTTCAGTGTCACTTCATCAGTATTTCCTGAAAGTTTCTGAGTAGGAGTTCTGCTTAGAGTTAGCCCCACAGGTAGTTGTTCCAGTCCGACAGATTATGGTATGTCACAATGGTAAATTAGTGCCCACCCAGACACTCACCTTTAACCTGTTTTGCCTGCCTGCTACCATCAAGGCAGGCTATCTGCATTGTGAGGTATGGCTGTATATCCCCAACTCCCTGTATTGTTTTCAATGTTAGAGATATGACCATGCCCACATGGCTTGCTACGGTAAGCCTCTTGCTCTTACTGTGTGGTAGTTTGAATCATACCGATCCAAGCTGCGCAGCAGCTGCCCTGGCAAGCTGTATCAACTGAAGTTATGACTATCCAGCATTCCCGTGTGACTGTTCTAAATGGAAGGAGGAGAAATAGGGACAATGCCTTAAGATGTGAATAACATACCTGAGGTGAGAATGCTCGCTACACCACCTCCCCACCTGGCAAGGTTTCCTATACTGGTATGGTCATTATAAAGCCCATCGTTGGCTTCCAATGACTGCACCAGTATAGGAAATTGGCCATGGCTTTCATGCAGTTCAGACTGATATCAGCTTTCCACCATCTTACTCGTCGCAAAGTACCTCTTGCAGCAGACAAAACTGAAGTCAGTATCCATCCCGACATCCACTCTGGTTTTCATTCCTGCTGTGGCATTTATCTACTTCCATCACTGGAAAGCCCTCTCCCGACTGCAGACAGCTAGACCTTCCAAATCATGGGCCACCACCAGGGCCCAAGAAAAAGACGTTATACCCTGCTCATTTGGCGGTCTCTGATTCATGTCCCTCAGATGACTCCAAGGACATGGATACAATCTTTCCCATTTTCCTAAACCATCATCTGTTACAGTTAAAGTAAATGGGATATTGTCATCTGCCCAATTCCTTAAAAGCTAAGATGGCCACACTTGTACAACAGAATTGTTGTGGATTCCAGAGGAATATTGATATCAAGGTCCTCTTCAGGACATACCAACCCATCTGTGTATGCCTGCAGAAGATATATTTGCAAACAGTTGCTGATCCCATAATCTGGCACTTTTCCCTGGACCAGATGGAGATATACCAGCTGACGAGGGTGTCACCATTCTCCATTCCAGGTCATACCCTTCACCATCGCTCTAGTGGTGGTAGTGATCTGCCTCTTCAAGGGATTTTCTTTGACTCTCTGCTCAGTCTATCTTTGACCCTGAAGTATCATATTCTGGGAAGATCTTGATGACTACATCTTCAAGCAGCTGCCATCCCCTTTCATCATCATAAGAGACTTAAGTGAGCAGAGTCCTCCCTGAGGCAGTACTGACAGAACAGGAGGTGTGGGTTCTTAAGCAATGGCTCCTGGATTCTTCACTCTCCCTCTTGAACACTGGTGTGCACTGTGTTGTACCAAAGTAGATACTGGTATCAATACCTACTTTTACTCCCCGACACATTCCCACACATTCACTGCCATGACCTCACCATTTTCTCTTCCTCATTATTTCCACTCTTTACATAGGAAATTGAAAACAACCCTTATGGCAGTGATCACCTTCCCATGGTATGTATGATCTGCCTTGAGGGTCTTGCAAATCTCCATGCATATCATGGTAGAAGCTTGATTGAGCTGATTGGAGTGACTTTGAACTCCTTTATGAGTTCAACAAACACTCGATCAGACTGAAGCCAATCAATTTGAAGTGGCAAAGATGACATAGATTCTAGAAGAATAGGGATTGATTGCAAACAAGCTTTTAAAAATCAAGCCCATTGTCAAACCATGGTAGTCTGTTTTTTGCAAGAATCACAAGGAGGAAGTTGTACTTGCTTGGCTTCACTTAGATCATTCATTTATCACACATTAATTTCTTTTTCAGGTGAACAACGAACCTAAATGTGAGTTTTGTGACACCATTATAATTTTTAAATATATTTTAATTGCTTGTCCTGTTTTAACCTTAAATGTCGTGTTTATTTTAACTTCAATGATTTTATGCCCAAGCTCTTTATACCTTTTATATGATGACCTTTTTTTAACACCTGCTTTTGTTTTTTTTTTTTTGTTTTACTGGCTATTTTACTTGTTTATAATATTTTTAGTTTGATTTCTCAATTTTACACTTGTTTCTGTTTTTTCATAGGTCCTATACACCCATTGTTGCTTTTTGACTTTTACTCTTGTTGGTTCTTTTTCCTGTTTTTTATGTTCATTGTTGTTTTATACTTTTCATTTCCATAATATCCTTTACAGTTTGTGTGTTGATTTTAACTTTGATTGTGGGTTAAATGTCATCTGCCTTTTTATTTATTGTTTATTGTTTATTATTTATTGGTGCAATATAGCCATAGTTTCTCCTGTGCCCAATAATGCAAACAATTAATTTATCAGCCTTGTGTAATGATAATACAACAACTTGAAATAATATCCAGATAATTGTGTTTAGCAGTAAAATGCATGAATTAGTTTTAAAACATTTAGTGTCATAATTGTGTGTAACATGATGTCAATGTGAATGAACCATTGAAGCCAGGCTAGCTCTCACATAGAAAGGACACTGATGGGCTCGAAAAAGCTGCCACTGTTAGATGGGACATAAGCTGTGGCCTTGTGTGCAGGAAATCCATACCTTGTGCATGCTAAAGACTATGCTGCATGGCCTATTAGAGGCTAGCACCTGTCTCACTGCTGTCAATGGATTCCCTTCCCTCTCAACCTTTTTTGAAAACTTGGGATCCTTGTGACCTGGCCATTTAGCCCATTGTGTGCACAGAGTGCTGCTCACAAGTAAAATAACCCAGTGTTATTTGCTGTTTACAATTTATTATATTGACTTTATATAACTTTTTCCAACTTCTCAGGGGAAATATGAATTTTTAAAATTTTACCTGCCTTCATTAGCAAAATGTAATTATATATTTCTGTATTGTGATATATGTGTTTAAAAATATTTTAGGAAGAAGCAACAAAATTTAATCCTTCAAAATGAAAATGGAATCCCTTCTCCTTCAAGCACTCAACCAAGCAGCTCGCCTATTCAGGTGTGTGTGATTTCATGCAGCTTTATTTTATGTTAGAAAGGAAATCAGTTGGTTTACATTGTAATTATTTCGTTTTTGCTATCACTTGTATGTAAAAAGACTATAGATGCAGTCTTATTTCACCACAACTTTTAAAATATTTCATAGTTTGGAAATTAAATTTAAAGTTAATTGTTAGAAAAGTAAGTGTATATCATTTTTTTACTGCACATAAAGATCACCTGATCAAAACTAATTAATTTATATAAAAAGAAAATTTTAGCCCAGTGAAAGATAAGCTTGTAAATAGCATCATGATTTGTCAGTTAAAATTTGAAACAAACTTTAATTGCCTCACATTAGTTTAAGTCAGTTGTCTTCAATTCACAGCCAATGATGGTAGTGTTATTTCTGTTGAAATAAACTACCATCATTGGCTGTAATTTTTTCTCTTTCCTTTATTCCTAAATAAAGTTCTTTTAATTCTTCATATACTTTGAAGAAAAAAAAAATGCTCTTTTTGTGATCATAATTAAAAGGATTTTAATGCTGTTTGATTTAACAGTAACATCATCATCCTCAAGCAGCAATGGGCTACGGAGGTCCAACCAAACCATGCAATTTAGTTCTCCAAGCATATTTGCCCTGAGCTACATCTGCTGCATCTGGCCACTGCACACCAGTTCTAACAAGGTGCTGTTTGACATTGTCTGTCCACCACATCCTAGGTCTCCCCTCTTTCTGAGGCCTTTAGCCACACTGTTCATAACCCTATTCACCAATTTATAATTATCCATACGGGCAACATGGCCAAACCAACGGAGTCTTTCTCTGCACAAAATGCTGCTTAAAGGAGGTTTGCCTAACCTAATCATTAGTTACAAAGTTGAACCACCTAATGCCCAAGTCGAAGATACTGTGTAAGCATCTAGAATCAAAAGCATCTAGTTTCCCCGATATCTTGTTTACAAAGCATCCAAGTTTCACTACCATAACTAAATGTAGAAAGAACCAAACTATTATACAGTCTAATTTAGTCTTTAGGTGTATACGCCTATTTCTCCACACTCTTCCATAGATTCTTAAAAGTCCCGGCAGCAATCCCTATTTGTCTGTTAATCTCACCCACACATCACCAGTATTGGTTACGTAGCTCCCAAGATAATTAAATTGAGACACTTGCTTAAGAGTGCTCAGATTAACTGAATCACAGCCTGCCTGACCAATTTTCATCACTTTAGTTTTCTTTCTGTTTATCACCAAACCTACTTTTGCTGCTACCAGTCTCATCAGCAGCTTGAATAAAAGAGTACATCTCATCAACATCATTAGCCAAAAGGGCTAAATCATCAGCATAATCTAAATTCTTGTCCTAAAATATTGTAGATCCCTGGCCTTGAATGATATTTAGTAGTAACCTTAACAAGGACCTTATAGTCTTAAAAAACCCTATTACACTATCATCTTACATGTGATTTAGAACAGTAACACCTAATACATTTTGTTAGTTTACCAAGTCATTTTTGAGGTGTGAATAAATAGGGTTCCCTTTAATAAATTGCATATAAAACAATGCAATATTTGGCCCATACTGTATTAAAAAGCCTTTAAAATCCCTAGATTGTTGCTCATTGTGAAGAGTGCATGATATATTCAGCTGGATAGTGTTGAGTACTGAAAATTCACATGGGATTTGTCTCATTCAGTATACTAGGTAAAGAGCACAGGTTGTTGCTAAACTGGAGAACTTCTACTGATCCTAACTTAAAATTCAATAATAAACTGGAGGGTTTTCTCATCCACTGTCCAACTTTCATCAAGCTTCAGCTTTGCAGACCTAAATATTTTTATGCAGTGATAAGCCAAAAACAAAATTTTAACAGAATAAAATCTGTAACTGGAAGAAAAAATATATTAATTTGAATAAGTTTTTTTGTTCAGTATCATAAATAGAACTTAGTACTTTATTTTGAAATACCTGATGAACAGAAATAGTTGTTTTATTCCAATAGAAGAAAAAAACAGACGAAAAATATTTCTTTCTGAACAATGTAATAATAATTCAGTAATAAAGTATCACAGGAAATGTTCTTTTGACAAGAAACACTTTTATAATTTGCTGAAAAAATTTGACCTCCATCCTGACTGGGTTCCCAGTTATTTTCAGCAAATTATTTAAAGTGTTTCTTACCAACAGGACATTGCCTGTGATAACTTTATTACTAAATTATTTATATAACTCTGTGAGTAACAAAATATTTTTTCATCATACAAGGTAGCTTGGTTGCCTAATTCCTGATATAGATGGCATCAAGAATGAATTGGCAAATATGCAGGAATGTCTATGTTGGTTGAAGAAAAGGTTAGTCTCTGATGGTCTAGTGGTTGTGACACCTGGCATGCTCCTGGGAGACATGGGTTCGCACCCCACTCAAGACGAAACAAAAATTTTTTTCAGCAAATTATTTCAAATGTAATAATAAAATATTTATCATAAACAGGGAAGTTTTTTTACAATCCTATTTTGTATGATATAATTATAGACAAGATCCAGTTATTCACAAAGTCACTTCATATGTTTTTTACACTCATATATTTTTTTTTAAATTATAATGGTTTTCACTTTGTTCATCTATAAGCAATCAACTGTTTCTTCTAAGAAAGGAATGGAAAATCATTTTTTGATAGCTTAGTAATAAAATATCACGATTATTCAAATTTACTGAATTTTCCATTACTTTTAATTTCCACCCTGCTGAAAAAGAGGAAAGTTAAACCAAAGTCCATCTTTTTTGCCAACAGTGCTGAGTCAAATGAACAAGCTAACTTTGCAATTTTTTTAAACAAATAACCAATCAACAGAAGTAGGTCATGCTATATACCAAATTAAACAGAATTTAATTCCAGATATTATGAAAATAAAAATTTGAAGTAAATTTACAAACATGTTAATTTTAATAAGGGCATTTCATAGTGAAATAGTGATAAATTATTTTTGTGGAAAAGATTTTGCCGACATGCAGGATTAGAACCCACTTCTCTCCAGAAACATTCCAGTATATTCTACCATTGAACTAATGTCAACTCAATCTTTTTTCCACTTAATGACTTTTCACTCTTCGCATGATTTTAGCACTGGACTTGGCACTATCTACCATCTGGGATGGCAACTATTTCTTTAATGTTGCTGTAAGTAAGATGTAAATAAATAATTAACTCACATCATGCTATTACTGTTAGTAATGATTTAAACAGTAAGTAATATTCACAGAGTTACATGTTGACTTTAAACGTCAATAAATCAATGAATATTTTTTGTGGAAAAAAAGTTTTCCCGACGTCCACAAAATATTTATGGATTTATTGGCATTAAAGTCAACAGTCTGTGAATATTTCTTACTGTGATGAAATAGATCTCAATAGGCAGTTAAGGCTTAATTTTAGAAAACCTGATAAATAGAAATAGTTAAATTATATATTAATCAAAAGGAAATTTTTTCTGAATATTATTAATATAAAATATTTACCTGAAACATCATTTTTTTTAATAATTCTTTTCAGTATGGTATATTTTAAAACAGGCTAGTGTTATACAAGGTGACTTGGACTGCTCACATTCATATGATTTTCTGCCCTGTTTATTAAATAGATGAACTCTTTCTTGGCTGTTTTTAACTCTAAACGTTATGAATTTTTCCTTCGGGTGTTGAATTTTGGGAATCTTGGCTAAGTTCTGAAAAATTAGTTCACAAAGAAAAAAATGTGTATATTATATTCTTAGAATGGCACAGCCAAGATATTGGGGAGAGGGGGTAAAATATTTTAAAATCATTAAATATACACTAAAAAAAAAACTTGTGTTTTAAAAATTAAAATATTGCTAATGGGGAAGGGGGATATGAATAACCACTGAGTGTTTTCTCAGTGTAGTAGCAGAGAAGGGGGGATGTGAGTTATAACACTTTTGCCAATATTGCCTTCCCACTGGAGGCCTGATTTCCATGTCAAGGAAGTCGTTTTTTGCTTCCATATCCATCATTTCTGTATCATCCACCTCATTCATTTTCAGAAAGTGGTAAAAGACCAAAGTTTTTCAACTGTAAAATAAAGAAATAATATAAGAAAAAATAACATATAACCTAGTGCAATGTTAAATAAAATATCTGCAGCAGCAAGTTTTAAGCTTGCCATTATCATAGCCACCGATGTAGTGTATAATTCCAAAAGATAGATAATTGCATGTAATACTATGGAAATAAAATCCATATTAAAATATTTAAATTATTATAATATTTAAAAATATAATTTTTATTATTTTTATAATTTTATAATTAAAATATTTTGTGTACAGAAATTGAAACATAATTATAAAACTAGAAATAAAATACTAACTGTATGAATGGAAATGGTACCAAATGTGTTATCCAAAGTGTTGGTCTGACACTGTAAACAATCCACCATTCACACAATTTGCACATGTAAGTAATTAGTAATATCTGTGTCTTGCTTGGCAGTGATCTAGTTTATGCCTCAGGCTTGAACAACTAGGGCTCTCATTGTAGTTTCGATTTCAGTAGTGGGAATGACTCACACAGTGTTGGGTAAATGATAAAAATAATTTTAGGAATTTTGGAATATGTTTAAGGTAGAAATGGAAAAAAACACAAGTTTATAATTATCGAGGAAGATCATCATTCTCAAGCAGCCATGGGCTATGGAGGTCAAACCAGACACTGCAATTTAATTTTCCAAGCAGATCTGTCCTGGCCACTGCACACCAATTCTAACAAGGTCTTGTTTGACATAGTCTGCCCACTGCATCCTAGGTCTCCCCCTCTTTCTGAGGCCTTTAGGCACACTGTTTATTACCTTATTCACTAATTTACAATTATCCATATGGACAACATGGCCAAACCAAGTCTCTCTCTGCACAATATGCTGCTCAAAGGAGGTTGCTGACTCCTTTGCCTTAATTCTTCATTGCTTACAAAGTTGAACCCCTAATGCCCAAGATACTGTGTAAGCATATAGAATCAAAAGCATCTATTTTCTTGTTATCTTGTTTACAAAGTGTCCAAGTTTCACTACCATAACTAATCCTAGGAAGAACCAAACTATTATAAGCCTAATTTTAGTCTTTAAGTATATACGCCTATTTCTCCACACACTCCACAGATTTTTAATAGTCCCAGCAATAATCCATATTTGTCTGTCAATCTCATGCTACACATCATCAGTATCAGTTAGATAGCTCCCAAGATAATTAACCTGAGATACTTGCTCAAGAGCCTGCTTGACCAATTTTCATCACTTTAATTTTTTCTCTGTTTATCACAAACCTACCCTACTAAAAGTCTCATCAATAGCTCAAATGAAAGAGTTCATCTCATTAACATCATTTGCCAAAAGGACTTAATCATCAGCATAATCTAAGTCAGAGATTTTCAGATCTCCAGACTATTTAAGGCCAAAATCTTTTCCTTGAAGTGAATTTTGCATAACATGATCAATAACGAAACTAAAGAGAAAAGGAGATAAAATGCACTCTTATCAAACAATAGAAACAATGCTGAAACCAATTGCTATAAGCTTACCAACTCTCTCCCTTCAGTGCAATCTCCTGTCTGTGGTGAGGGGACCACCCTGTGAAAGTTCTGCTGGCTCAGGTACCTTCACAGTGTCCTGAATGCTCACCCACATGTTTGCCGTGCGTGGATACCCTTGTCCCTGGAGAGGAGGATCTGGCAATTGCTCATGGGTCCCCTTTGGCCATCTGCCATTGGAGATCCTGTCCGTCGCGGGGCTGGACAGGGAATTCCGGGACTGCTGCTATATACTTTTTTGGTCTCTGTGTCAAGTAAACGGAAGGTCCTGGGGTGGCCCCTCATGATTTGTCGGCTGGTGGGCTGGACCTGCTTGGGGCAACTATGCAGCAGGTGGGTGTCTTTCCCATATCCGGGCAATGGTTTGTGAGTTTCCCCACATATTTATTAATTTTGTAGTTTTCTTTCTTTTGTGAGGCCTCCTCAGATTTCATTATTTTCTCGCTTATTTTTTTTTCTGAGGATTCGAGTGAGTTTCCCACATTTTTCTTTTTTCTTCTTATTTAGTTGTGAGAGCTTGGCTCACTGGCTGTGTAGGTATGGTGCCCAGGCAGTCATCATCATCATCAAGCAGCCATGGGCTACGGAGGTCCAACCAGACCACGCAGTTTAATTCTCCAAGCATATCTGTCCTGAGCTACATCTGCTGCATCCGGCCACTGTACACCAATTCTAACAAGGTCCTGTTTGACATTGTCTGCCTACCGCATCCTAGGTCTCCCCCTCCTTCTGAGGCCTCTAGGCACACTGTTCATAACCTTATTCGCCAATCTATAACTATCCATACGGGCAACACGGCCAAACCAGCGGAGTCTCTCTCTGCACAATATGCTGCTTAAAGGAGGTTGCAGACTCCTTTGCCTAACCTCATCATTAGTTACAAAGTTAAACCACCTAATACCCAAGATACTGCGTAAGCATCTAGAATCAAAAGCATCTAGTTTCCTGTTATCTTGCTTACACAGCGTCCAAGTTTCACTACCATAACTAACCCTAGAAAGAACCAAACTATTATACAGTCTAATTTTAGTCTTAAGGTGTATACGCCTATTTCTCCACAATCTCCATAGATTCTTAAAAGTCCTGGCAGCAATACCTATTCGTCTGTTAATCTCATGCCGCACATCACCAGTATCAGTTACGCAGCTCCCAAGGTAATTAAACTGTGACACCTGCTCAAGACTGCAACCATTCAGATTAACTGAATCACAACCTGCCTGACCAATTTTCATCACTTTAGTTTTCTCTCTGTTTATAACCAAACCTACTGTACTACCAGCCTCATCAACAGTTCGAATGAAAGAGTTCATCTCATCAACATCATTTGCCAAAAGGGCTAAATCATCAGCATAATCTAAATCAGAAATTTTCGTATCTCCAGCCCATTTAAGGCCAAAATCTTTCCCTTGAAGTGAATTTCGCATAACATAATCAACAACCAAACTAAAGAGAAAAGGAGACAAAATGCACCCTTGTCGAACACCAGAAGTAATGCTAAACCAATTGCTACAAGACTTACCAACTCTCACACATGACTCAGTGTTATTATAGAGAGCTTTCATTATGTTAACTAACTTGTCTGGTATACCATATGATCTCACAATCAACCACAAATTATGACGATCAACAGAGTCGAAAGCCTTTTTGAAATCAACAAAGCTAGCAACCAAAGGTTTCTGAAACTCTGAACATTTCTCAAGAATCTGCCTAAGTGAAAATATCTGATCTACACATCCCCTACCACTTCTGAATCCACATTGCTCATCACGCAATTGCCTGTCAACCAGATTCTTAATTCTATTAAGCACAATCATGGAAAGAACTTTACTGGGGCATCCCCTTGTTGGACTCTCTGGTGGGTAGGGACATGGGCACTGAACCACAAAAACCAACCATGAGTTCCAAAAATGAAATTTCATCAATGGATGTTGCAAAAAGAGCTTGGCATTAGTCGTCATCTTCTGTGTTTTCCTTGTCATCTTCGCTGTCATCTTCATGTGTTTCTCCATCCCCAAGATTCCTGATCATCCACTCTATGGGTGAACAGGTTACTGGGGACATATCCCACATTTTTATTAACAATGGTTTGAAAGGTCTTGCGGGGGAACTGAAATGTGTCAAGTGTCTTAGATCTGGTGACTTGCAGGGGGAAACTGCATGCTCGAAATATTTTGAGCTTCTTTTGAATGTTACAGGAATTGGTGGGTGGCAGTCACAGTCATTCCACACAAGACACTTAATTCCTCCCAGGGTGTGATCTCCGAGTGGGGGCTACTTCAGGTTTCTGAGGAGGAAATCCTGTCGGAGCTTTCATCTCCGGGAGTGACAGCAGTCTACCGAGTTTCACAACGCCATGATGGAAAGTTAGTACCCCCCCGTGCCTGATCTTGCTTTCAACACGCCACATCTGCCTACTTCCATCAAGACAGGGTACTTACACTCCAAGGTACGACTGCATATAACAAACCCTTCGCATTGTTTTCAATGCCAGAGGTCGGGCATGTCCGCACAGCATGTTGGGGCAAACCCACATGTGCTTGTTGTGACAGTCAGGATCATCTTGAACCTGACCGCACATCAGAAAAGGCATGCTGTGTAAACTGTAGTGGCAAACATCCAACCTACTCCTGCGACTGTCCATAGTAGCTGGAGAAGAAGGAGATACAGCGCCTTAAATGCTGAATAACATCGCTTATCCAGAGGCGAAAAAGCTCCTGCCCCACCTGGCAAGGTCTCCTATGCCGGGGCAGTGCTCAGAAAGCCCATCATTGTGATAGCTTCCATGGCATGCAGATGTATATCAGCATACCACCATTTGAATCTTTCTTACCAAAAAGTTAAGAAGTTCCTCCTCACTCAGGTGAAATCGGTGTCCATTGCAACATCAACTTGGTTTCCATTCCTGCTGAGGCACCTTCTTCTTACACATCTGGAAGGCCCCCTAAATCCTGACCCCAGACAGCCAGACCTTTAAAACCTAAGGGGCCCCCTCCTGGTCCTAAAAAGAAAATTTTACCACCTCCACATTCAGCAGTCTCTGATCTGTGTCCTTCAGATGATTCCGAGGATATGGACACAGACCGCCCCATTTTTCCTAAACCATCACTGGCGATGGTTAAAATAAACCATAAGTCATCTGACAATTATTCTTAGACCTGAGATGGCCACACTCCTACAGTGGAATTGTTGTGGATTCCAGAGGAATATTGATGACATCAAGGCCCTCCTGAGGGCACATGAGCTCATCTGCATTTGCTTGCAGGAGATGTATTTCCAGACAGCCAACGATCACCACCTTCTGGCACTTCTCTCTTGTTTGCCAGGAGCAGAATGGAGATGGTCCAGCTCGCAGAGGTGTTCCCATCCTCGTGAGCAACCATTCTATCACTTCAGGTCCTACCCATCACCACCAACTTAGAGACAGTTGCCATCTGCCTCTTTGGGGGATTTTTGCTGATTGTCTGCTCCATCTACCTACCACCTGGGAATCTTGTCTTCCAGAAAGACCTCGATGACCTCGTTTCACATCTGCCATCCCACTTTCTCATAATGGGGGATTTCAACAAAAACAGTCGCTTTGGGGCAGTGCTGACACCAATGGGAGGGGTGGAGTCCTGGAGCAGTGGCTCTTGGATCCTTCACTCTCCATGTTGAGCACAGGTGTCAGCACTACCACTCCCCGACCCACACTTTCACTTCCATTGATCTGACCATCTGCTCCTCTTTGATCCTTCCACTCTACATGGGAGTTCAAGAACAATCCTTATGGAAATGATCACCTCCCCATAGTGTGCACCAACTCCCGTGGGGGGCCTTGCAGCCTTTCATGTGTATTTCGGTGGAGGCTTGATCAGGCTGACTGGAGTGGCTTTGTGCTCCTTTCTGAGCTCGATGACCACTCTGTCAGCCAGGAGCTAATCAATGTTGCAGTGGCAGGGATGACATACTGCATCGTCCATGCAGCTGCCTCAACTATTTCTCAGATCTTGACTCAATTTCCAAAACTGTGGTGGAATCCCGACCGCACTGCAGCTTGTAAGGCTTGTAACAAGGCGTGGGTAGTGTTTTGGGGATAGCTGACATCCCCCAACTGTGAAGCTTTCAAACGTGCCAGGGCAAAAGCCTGTTTCTTCTGGCGCCAGAGCTACAAGCAATCTTGGATCAAATATAGCGTGAACAATGCCATTTTTTTCCCAGTTGGCGAACAGTACAATTTATTTTGTTTTGAAAACAAGATAATTTAAATGAAAACTAAAAAAAAATAATTGAAAAAGGATAAGGAGCTGTGAATATTTTAAATAAAAATGTTTCAATACAAATATAGAATATTTTAATCATTGAAATTGAAATCGAACCGTTCCAGATCAATTTGCATTAGATACTGACTATTAAAGAAAAGTTTAATTTTTCAACAGTGGCAAAAACTTCACTTAAATATTACAAATTCTGAATACTGGATATCAAATTATTTCAGTTTAATTAAAAATAGTTCTAAACTAAGTCCTATCATTTAAAATTTTTTTCTAATGCACTAATCAGATATTTTCTAAAGTACCATTTTAAGTCACCTATACAAAAAGATTTAATTAAAAGCATAGTGATAGAAATTAAACAAAATTTTAATATTGCAAAATTCACTGTATTAAATCATTAGACTTGTTATCAGATTGCACTTTCACTAAAGTAGTGTGCATCTATTTTCAAATACAAATGCTATAGTGAAAGAGCAATCTGAGAACATATATATTTAATACAGTGAATTTTGTGATATTAATTTTATTTCTGTCACGTATGTCTAATGATTTAATTTTTGGTTAAGTTTCAAATAATTATTCTTTTTAATTGCAGTATATATTTGAGAAGAAATATAAATAATTCTAGGCATAGTGGAATCAATATCCCCCTTCAGAATCTGAGAAAAGTCACAGTTGATCTAAATCACTATCAGAGTCAATGAAGTAATTTAGAAAAAACTCACAATTTTCCATATATAAATATAAGGTTCACTATCCTTCTATTTTTTTTAAAAACCTGCTGTGGTACACTCCTACTTACATTTTGTTGCCACTACAGTTAGGGGTCTCCTTCTCAGAAAATGAAACCAGATGTTTGGTGATCAATATCATGCTCCTGTGATGTTGCCGTTCACCTGATAAAAGAATATCCGTTTTTCTCTTTGTATTCCTTTCATAAAATATATCCAATAATACATAAAATTAATTTGGAAACACTAAAATAGTTTTTAATTGCAAAATATATTAAAATGAAGCAAAAATGCATATGGTTGCATTTTTGTGCAAATCATTGAAATACTCCAATGAAAAAATATTTCTTTGGCATCTGACTTCATTTTATTGAGAACACAGATGGTCAGATGTCTGGTAAATAACTCATTAACAGATGATTATAAACATTAACAGATGATATAAAATGAGTTATTTACCAGACATTTCAGATGTCTGTTAAATAACTCATTTAACTTGCTGGAACTCTCTGTCAACTAATGTGGAAATGGTAGGAATGTAAACTTAACTGTAGGCAATCCCATCAGCAATAAGATTAATTGATCTGTCAGCTCTCCCTTTCTGTTTCCTTCCAGAGGAGAATATCTCCTTTGAAAAGTACTGCTTGTAACATCAGAAGGCATGGTTACACTTTATGTGCTATACCTGTCAATTCCATGTATTGTTGCAGGGGAATGATGCTCAGGGTTTATTCAGTTCTCTAGTTTTTGCTAACTACCATTTAAAGGTCAAAAACATTTATTAGTCAGGACCAATCCCCTGTGATGATGCATAGAACCGGCCAGGTCTAGCACTTAATGTCCGACCCTGCCTTCTCGTGGTGCTCGCTGTTAGTACCTTTCAAAAGAGATACTCTCTTGTGGGAGTGAATGGAAGGGGAGAGCTGCCAGATTATAGTGTGTGGCCTACTGATCTGGACAACTATGGTTACTTTTTTTTTCTACCCTGCTGAGGAGTGGTCAACCACACAGGGTCCTGGTGCTGACCATATAAACCTACTGGACTGAAATAAAGCTCTGTGCTTGATTATGGATCCTGAATTTGCTGCACTAGTGAACTTCTGTGGAGGGAAAATCTTCTGTGTTTTCTGTTTGTTTGTGGGTTGACATCCCCAAGTGAATAGATTCACAGGATATGTTTTATCAGCTGGTGGATAATCCTGAGCAGAGGTCATCGCAAGCACCTGAACTCTTTGCTTCTACTGGTATTGTCAAATTTTACATTGGAGGAAGTCTTCCAGTGTAGATGGTTTAGAACCAATCCCAATTTTCATGACTCGCCTATATTTTACCAAGTGGATTCGAATTTTGCCAACTTGCCTGCTACATAATTTTGCCAATTTTACAGAAAAAAATCGCAATTTTTACATCTTCCCTGAATTTTCCAAGTCACTTCGAATTTTATCAACTCTCCTTAATTGCACAAGAAAGGCACAATTTTCACAACTCCCCTGTATTTTACCAAGTGGCTTTGAATTTTACCAACTCCCCTAGATTTTGCCAAGAGTTATTGGTTTTTCCAACTCTCCTTAATTTCACAAAACCAATCCCATTTTTACAATTCCCCTGTACTTTACCAAGTGGTTTCCAGTTTTGCCAACTTCCCTAGATTTTGCCAAGTGGCCTCGATTTTACCACCTCTTCTTAATTTTGCAAAAAAATCCCAATTTTTACATCCTCTCCTAAATTTGTCAAGTCACTTCAAGTTTTTCAAACTCTACAAAATTTTGCCAAGTTTGCTCAATTATGTCAACTCTCCTTAATTTCACCAAAACAATCCCAATTTTCTCAACTCACCCGAATTTTGCCAAGTTTCCTCGATTTTGCCAACTTGCCACAATTTTACAGAAAAAAAATCCCAATATTTACATCTCACCTGATTTTTGCAAAGTCACTCTGAATTTTGCCAGCTCCCCCAAGATTTGCCAACTCTCCTAAATATTGCGAAGTTGCCTCGATTTTGCCAACATGCCATAACTTTGCAGAAAAAAGATTGCAATTTTTATATCTCACCTGAATTTTACCAAGTCACATTGAATTTTGCCAACTTCCCTAGATTTTACTAAGTTGTCTCGATTTTGCCACAACTCTCTTTAATTTCACAAAAACAATTCTGATTTTCACAACTAGCCTATATTTTACCAAGTGGATTCGAATTTTGCCAATTGCCCTAAATTTTGCTTACTTGCCAGAATTTTGCAGGAAAACCTGATTTTTGCAAAGTCACTCTGAATTTTGCCAACTTCCCCTAGATTTGCTAACTTTCCTAGATATTGCAAAGTTGCCTCGATTTTGCCAACATGTCATAATTTTAGAGAATAAAGGTTGCAATTTTTACATCTCATCTGAATTTTGCCAACTCTCTACAATTTTGCCAAGTCACCTGAATTTTGCCAACTGCTCCTAGATTTTGCCAACTCGCCATAATTTTACAGAAAAAAAAATCCCAATTTTTAAAACTTACCTGAATTTTACCAAGTCAATCCGAATTTTGACAACTCTCCTAGATTTTGCCAACTCACCATAATTTTACAGAAAAAAAATCCCATTTTTTGCATCTCACCTGAATTTTGCCAACTTCCCCAAGATTTGCTAACTCTCCTAGATATTGTGAAGTTGCCTCGATTTTGCCAACATGCCATAATTTTACAGAAGAAAGATTGCATTTTTTACATCTCATCTGAATTTTGCCAATTCTCCACGATTTTGCCAAGTCACCTGAATTTTGCCAACTGCTCCTAGATTTTGCCAACTTGCCATAATTTTACAGAAAAAAAAATCCCAATTTTTAAAACTTACCTGAATTTTGCCAATTCTCCATGATTTTGCCAACTCACCATAATTTTACAGAAAAAAATCCCATTTTTTACATCTCACCTGAATTTTGCCAACTCCCAACGATTTTGCCAAGTTACTCCAAATTTTGTCAACTCCTCAAAATTTTGCCAACTGACCCTAGATTAAGCCAACTCGCCATAATTTTACAGAAAAATAATCCCAATTTTTACATCTCACCTGAGTTTTGCCCACTCCCCAAGATTTTGCCAACTCACCTGTATTTTACGAAATGGCTTCAAAATTTGCAGTCTTTCCATTTTCGAAACTGCCCTAGATTTGCCAAGTTGTCTCAATTTTGACAACTCCCCTTAATTTTACAAAAAAAAAAAAGATTTTCAAATTTTCACAACTCATCTAGATTTTATGAAGTTGCTTCAAATTTTGCCAACTCTGAGTTACTTTGGGGGGGGGGGGAACTCTCCCCCCCATCCCCCCATAGCTACGCCCCTGAGGATCAGTTAGCTGCTGATAAGAATCTGTGGCTGGATGACTTGGCTGACAAAGCCGAGGAAGCAGTTAGACAGCACAACAGCAGAGAGCTGTACCAGATAGTTAATGCTTTGTGTAGTAGAAAACGGACAGGCATACAAAGATTGAAGGATAAACAAGGTAAGGTTATAGAATGGGAGGATTCTGTCATGGCTAGGTGGGCTGAGCATTTCAGTAATGTTCTAAACAATGTAGTTAGTTCTACTCCCATTGTTTGCAATGATGATAGATGCATTGGTGGCTTTAATGTTGGCCCTATAACACAATCTGAAGTTATTTTGGCTGTTTCTAAACTTAAACTTCATAAATCCCCAGGGGTAGATGAAATTACTACTGAAATGCTCAGAGCTGGGAATGTTTCAGTTACCACTTGGATGACTGAAATTTTGAATAACTTTTATGATAAAGGCATGGTTCCTAAAGATTTTACCAGAGCTATTATTATCCCTATTTTCAAAATAGGTGATTGCAGTTCTTGTGATAACTATAGGGGTATCAGCCTACTCTCTGTTCCAGGGAAAGTTCTTTGAATGATTGTGCTTAATAGAATTAAGAATCTGGTTGACAGGCAATTGCGTGATGAGCAATGTGGATTCAGAAGTGGTAGGAGATGTGTGGATCAGATATTTTCTCTTAGGCAGATTCTTGAGAAATGTTTAGAGTTTCAGAAACCTTTGGTTGCTAGTTTTGTTGATTTCAAAAAGGCTTTCGATTCTGTTGATCGTCATAATTTGTGGTTGATTGTGAGATCATATGGTATACCAGAAGAGTTAGTTAACATAATGAAAGCTCTCTATAATAACACTGAGTTGTGTGTGAGTTGGTAAGGCTTGTAGTAATTGGTTTATCATTACTTCTGGTGTTCGACAAGGGTGCATTTTGTCCCCTTTTCTCTTTAATTTGGTTATTGATTATGTTTTGCGAAATTCACTTCAAGGGAAAGATTTTGGCCTTAAATGGACTGGAGATACAAAAATTTCTTATTTAGATTATGCTGATGATTTAGCCCTTTTGGCAAATAATGTAGATGAGATGAACTCTTTCATTCGAGCTATTGATGAAACTGGTAGTTGAGTAGGTTTGGTTATAAACAGAGAGAAAACTAAAGTGATGAAAATTGGTCAGGCAGACTGTGATTCAGTTAATCAGAATGGTTGTAGTCTTGAGCAGGTGTCACAGTTTAATTATCTTGGGAGCCATGTAACAGATACTGGTGATGGGTGGCATGAGATTAACAGATGAATAGGGATTGCTGCCGGGACTTTTAAGAATCTATGAAGAGTGTGGAGAAATAGGCGTTAGACTGTATAATAGTTTTGTTCTTTCTGGGGTTAGTTATGGCAGTGAAACTTGGGTGCTTTGTAAACAAGATAACAGGAAACTAGATGTTTATGCAGTATCTTGGGCATTAGGTGGTTCTACTTTGTAACTAATGATGAGGTTAGGCAAAGGAGTTGGCAACCTCCTTTAAGCAGCATATTGTGCAGAGAGAGACTCGGTTGGTTTGGCCATGTTGCCCGAATGGATAATTATAAATTGGCAAATAAGGTTATGAACAATGTGCTTAAAGGCTTCAGAAAGAGGGGGAGACCTAGGATGCAGTGGGCAAACAATGTCAAACAGGACCTTGTTAAAATTGATGTGCAGTGGCCAAATGCAGCAGATGTAGCTCAGGACAGATGTGCTTGGAGAACTAAATTGCACCATCTGATTGGACATTTGTAGCCCATGGCTGCTTGAGGATGATGATTATGATGATGATGAAAATATAACCTTTTATATAGCCATCCTGTTGCTGAGTGGTTAGTGTGCTTGGCTACTGATCAGAGGGATCTAGGTTCCAATCCTGGGTAAGGCATGGGTATTTGCGTTGTCTTTCTTCCGAGGTCTCGCCATCCTCACAGATCTTCTGCTATGGCATATAAACTGACAGGCTCCTGTCAGAACTCTGTGGCAAGCAACTGCTTGAAGGGATGTATTTCAAAATATGTGTCAGGCATGTTTTTTAGTGTAATGATGCCACTTTTTTACAATTTCTCATCATTTTAAAATAAATTTTGGTTTCTAAGACTTTTTTATTTGGTACAAGAATTTGGCATAGAACATTTAATATATTTATTTTGGTTATGCCACAGTGTTTTTGATAAATTATTTGTAATTGTGACATAAGAGAAAAAAAACTATGTATAGAATGACAATTTATGAATAACAGTGAAATATTCAGGGCAGTTTCAGTAATAGGAAATCAGATGATAAAAGGAATCAAGAACCATTGGGTTAAAGCAATACAACTTATTACGTTTGGCAGGCCTTACCAAAGGTGGTAACTCTGACTTCCCTTCATGTTAAGGTTGAGTTGTGTGTGAGAGTTGGTAAGGACTGTATAATACTATATATTTGTAATTATACCTGTTGGGGTAATAAGATAATATTCAAATGATATTTTTGTATAAGGATGTAATTGGTTATATAGATACTAGAATAATATTTTTTGTAGCAAAAATGGTACTTGTGGCAAGTTGTGAACAAAGAGAACTATGCCCAATTTCATATACAGAACTACACCTTTCATACTTAGTAAATTTATGTATGAAATAGGCAAATGTAAACAGATAATTACACTTCAATTTTTTACTTCACAGAAACGAGGACTCTCTGATTATGAAACTCCTACAAACAAGAAACAAAGAATTTCTCATTATAGTAGAGTGGATAACTCTTCATCTTTGAGTAATTCAGGTTATTCCAAACCTGACTCATCAGGACTAACTTCAGCTGATAAAGTAGATTATGATTGCCATTCTCACGTATCCAAAAAAGAAGTGCATGTGAATGGACATGTTAGGACAAATTGGAATGGAAATCTTCGAACCGAATATTTTAGTCAAAAATCGCCATCAGATCTGAATGGTATGTCCAGATCGAATGGTGTTCATAACCTAAGTCATAATGAAGGGGAAAAATCCATTCAGTTCAGTTCTTTAGGGCTTCCAAATGGACAAGTAGAATCAACAATGAGGCCAGCAGATTCTTCACAGAGTGTTACAATTACTCGTGTTTCTCCAGATTCTAATACTCATATTCAAGGAACTCCATCAAAACTTGATCATTATGGAGATAAACCACTGAATAATGGTTTTAGTTATGACAGCCAGCCAGTTAGTTATGAAGATACCCATCACTCTGTCAGTCGACCTAGAGTGAGTTCTACAACAAATGGATCTGGTCATACTTCTCCCACTTCAAGTCCTGATAGTAGAGATAGTATGGATTATAGAGGTAAAATTTCAGTTAATAATAGTTATAATATAACAGTTAAAATAAATTTAAACATTTGACTTGCTGAAATGTAGATGTAAACATTTATTTCAGTTACCATTTAATTATTCTGTAACTACTTAGCCTATTGGCTTTCAAATATTCTTACACTAAACATGTTCAGAATTAATATTGCTTGAAATGAAATTTTGCCTACTTTCCATTTTACAAAATTGAAATACCTTTAATTTGTATAATATGTAATTTCTCCTAATTTTATAATATGACTTACTTGAGTTCAGTTTCATCACTAAAATTTTAATTTTCTTCTTGTGATAACCATCAGCACAAGAACTAACTTATCACTATTTTCAGAATTAGTATTTTTAGGAGATTCACTTTCTCTCATATAAAGTATTCACATTTCTTCACTGGTCAGTGTGTATGCATTTGCTTTCTCTTAATGAGACTGAGGCACAATTTTTGCTGTTGAAGGACAGTGGAAAATCACTGCTTTTTATGATGCAATTGCAACTGCAACACTTCATAAAAACAATCCCTTTGAGGACTCTATAACAGCTTATCTTTCATCTGTGGAACAATATATGAGATCTCATGATGTCTGTTAATATTGTAAGGCTCTAATTAATGTTGTGCAATAAAAATATTTGAAATGGCCTTGTTTGCCTTTAAATGCAAATTATGTTCTAAATATGAATAAAATTTACTAAGGTTTAAACTAAAAAAATTAATGCATTTCTTTGGAAGCAATTGAAATTTAAAACATTAGTATACTGAACAGCCTCTGATCAGAAAGATTTACAGTTCTGAAACTTTGCTCTCTTGTTTATTCTTTCCTTCTATAACTAGCAAAGGCAGAATTAAAAATGTTTACTTTTGTGACATGCCAAGATTAGAGCAATGTTCACCTAGTGCAAGTGTTCTGCAATTGGTGTGCTGTGTCATAATTTTGTTGTATGACAAAGTGACAAAGTCTCCACAAAGTGTTGCAAAACTTTGTGGAGAAGGTGGAACAACAGCCCATTTCAAAAACATGTTCTCAATTACATCTTCTCTAGATTTGGAATGGAATTCCTTGCTTTGATACTCCCAAGTGGAAAAAATGCTAATTTTTAGCCCCCTTAGCATTTTTCATAATAGCAATATATCCTCAAAGATTACTCAACCCGAGTGCATCCCTCCCTTCAGTCTGCATCATTATGGGTTAAGCACAATACATTTAACAAGTTCACCTTTACCAATGTGTCACCCTTTCAGACTTGATTTCCTTATGGTGATCCTCCAAGTATTCATGGGACAAATGAGTGTGCTGTAGATTTAAAATGTTTGCAGATTAGTGATAGTTTAAACACTGAGGAATAATGTGACAACATTACTTGGTACAAAATCTAACTAGCCCAACTGCACAAGTGTAAAAATACAATCCATAACAGTTTAATATTTTCAGCCAAAAATAAAGTTTTTGCATGATAAAACTTTTTGTGTGTATTCAAAAAATTCTGATTGGGAATCAGAGTTTTTTTAATTTAAAAAATTTTATTTAAAAAAATATAAAAAACTCTAAAAAAACTTTTGATAGCACAGTTTTTAAGAACTAGTTCAAAACTTGTTTCAAAATTTAACTACTGGTTCCTGTGATCCAGTTGCAGTTCACCATTGCCTCCAACTCACATGCCACTGCAGCTTAACTAGTGAGAAAGAGGCACTGGCATGTTTGAAAAGCCACTATGTGACACTCTTGCCTTTTTTCAAACTCCAAATTTCAATAAAGGCTGCCATCTGTCAGATGGGACGTTAAGCTGTGACCCCGTGTGCAGGAGAGATGTACCCTGTGCACATTAAAGAACACGCTGGATGGCCTTGATGGGAGGTTACCATCTGTCTCCCAACAGCTGTTCCAGTGGGTCCCCTCCCCCAACTTCTCTGAGCCTTCAGGGTCCATGTGACCTGGCCATTTAGCCCATGGTGTGCAAAAAAGTGCTGCTCAGAGGTAAAACAATCCAAATTTCAAACGTACTGAAGAAACAAGTGTGACAGCATTCTTTAAATCTCAAATAAACCTCCTCAAATACTCAATAAATCCTCTTCATATGTCTTCTCAAATCATCTCTACAAATCCTGGGTTTAACATCTTCAATGACGAGGGCACATATTATAATGTGAAGTAGAAAGGAGCCATCTAAAGACCTGTAACAGTGCTAATTTTATTCATGTCACATGCTTGTGACTATCCTCCTCTTCTTTTACAAGGGGAGTCCTGATATCGTCTTCTTGATTCATACTGTCATCTAGGCACAGAGCAAGGAACCAACATCTGAATTCAACTCATTAATTTTTGTCTTAATTAATTCTCACATTATGAGAGAAATCTCATCCGAATCTTCAAACATCACTGCCTATCAGCCAAATCAGACTTAGACAGCTCCACTCAGAGAAGAGAATGCATCATGCTGAGATGAGGCTTCCCACTGCTGGGTTCGAACTTGGGACCCCTAGGGAAGTCGGCAAGCACTACTGAGAAGAATTTAATCCACAGCTCCAAGAGGTTAGTCCCGAAGGGCGTCACTATGATCAAGTACATATGTGTTTTCAGTCGTAATGGTGGACCATTGCATCCATCCATCTATTGCAATGTTAGGTTATGGTCCCATGTAAAGGAGAATCATTCTATTTTATGGAAAAGAAATGGGCTGGACAGGAAGCTTCCATATCACCCTAACATCTCTGCCTTGTGTTTCATTCTTCATCTCTGAGCATTTTAGAGGGTTCCTGTAACCTGACCATTTAGCTAATTGTGGAGCAAATAAATTTTCTTTGAATTTAACATTACATTACCGGTTGCTGCTTAATGCAAAGTTACAGCTAGCAACAGATGAAATTTGACATTCCTGCACTTACTACACTATATCAGTTTAGGAAACTAGATGAAGTTATGTTCTTTCATCATTAGTAGTGAAATTATATTCTTTCATGAAATATAGTAATATGCACTATTGTTCATAATTTAAGGAAGCTCAACAAAAATGCAAATGTTTCAAGAAAGCGTTTTTAGAATTTAGCAAAAATTTCAGATGATACTTAATATCACATATATTGATATATTTACATTTGAAATAAGCAATATATCAGAATACTTGTCCAATTATAAAATTAAATTTCCAATCAAAGAAAGTATTGGAAAAAATCTCAGTTATGAAAAAAAAAAAGTTTTGTGGAAAAAAATGATATTAATATTCACTTGCCTGCATCAAGTTGATTTCATATTTTCAAGAAGTTATCTAGCCTATTGACAGAATCAACCCACATGTCAGGAGAGATCTAATAATTTCTGCATATAAACAGCAAACATTAAGAAATTAAGAATAAATTGACAGTTCAAATTATCTTCTTTTAATAGGGTTGGTTTTTCCTAAGACAGTCCACAAAATCTGGTAAAAAATCTGACAAAAAAAGAACCCATAGAAAAGTAGTCATATGAAATCAAAGAGTAAAAATACCTTTCTTTTAATTTAAAACTAAATTATATGTAACTGGAATAGTAACTTGTAATCAAAATGATCTAATAAAGTAATTTTTCTAAAAAATAGCAATTTTATTAAAAATTAAATTTTTAAAGCTTATGCATGAAACCTGACCACATATTTTCTAAAATTATCACGTCACATTTTTCTTTAATGAATTTTCTTCATTTTTTCTTCATGTAAAATTATCACATTATCACATTTTTCGTAAATTATCACATGTAAAATCACTTCATTTCAAGAAATAAACAATACTTAGAGACAACAGCATACAGAAAAGTAAGTAAATTATATGCAAATGAAACGTAAAATAAAAATGCTGCTTTATAACTGAGGTTTTCTTTTGTGACATGCAAAATTAATATTGGTCAAAAAATGCTTTGGAATTAATGAATATGTAGTCATGCGTACAAAACAGTATTATAATTTGTATTTCTTTCTGAAGCACATGATATAGAGCAAATGTTTTGATGTGGTTTTCAAAGAAAGTCTGTTGTGAATCTTTGAATGAATAAATGAAAAGTTCAAAAATATTCTTTCTATTGCTGCTGAATATGGAAGACAAATCTGCTAATGAGATATTCACTTGCAGAATTCCACAGGAACATTGCAGGATGTTGATATGTCTTTCCATAACTTTTCTGCACATGCTGAAAGCTGTCACATTTTTAAAAAATATATATTTAGGGGATTTATTCTCTTCGTCATAGTAAGAATTTACATTAATTTCTCATGGCTGCTTTCAGTTAATATTTAAAATTTTCTGCTATTTTTGATGACTTAAATATGAACTTTAATGATATGTAGCAATATTTCTGTTTAGCTTTTAGAATTTGATTTTATTGACAGCAAATAGTATATTATATGCATAAAACAATTTAGTAATTTTTTTATCAATTTTTACTTTAGCTTTTTTTTACCCACTTAAATTGTCTTATAAAAGACCTCTTTTGGAGCTCAGCAATTTCTTCTGTAGCATTGTCATTCAATCTTTGGAGACTGACTTAACTGCTGTAACTATTAACAAATTAAAATGTCAGTAATTTTTCTTTAAATTGTGTAATATCAAAATATAAGATATTTTCTCAATGTGTACAAAAGACAAAAATTTCATTGCTTGAAATAATCATAAATATTTTCAGTCCTATATTTGGCCATCTTCAAGAATTGCACCTTGGCTGTAAAAATATCTCTTGGACTGTTTTAAAAATGCTTAAAATAAGGTCCAGGCAAACAGTGCATGGAAACTCATTTTTAGAACTGTCGAACAGATTTTTCATTCTACTGAGCTTCATTTTTTCAAGTGTTTTAAAATTAAAAGGAAATGATCCTAAGGACACTTAGAATATTTGGGAAGCTAAACAGACTATAGAAAGGCAGATTAAAATTTTGTATTTTTCCTTAATTGCTTTGACAAATTATTGGTGACTCTTTTTTCAATTTGATGTATAAAAGAATTGGCAACTTAGTGTGTAAATAATATTATAATTTTACTCTTGTTATATTTATTAATTATATGACAACTTTTCAGTAGTTTCCGAACTCCGGGATCTATCTCCAACCACATCAACTATTGACTTTCCAGAATATATGAAGTAAGTGATAAACACTATATTTTGGAATAGAATCATTCACCTTTAATAATATTTTTTATTTGGTTGGTACAATTATTTTCATACTTCCCATCACTGCATCAGTACCTTAGCAGTTGTGAAATGTTGTTTAGATATCTCTGGTAATAGCCTAAAAGCAAAACATGTAATCAATATGCATTGTTTGGAAAAAATGCTATCAAATTTCATAAATTTATGCATATGGATGCTGTTGTAAATAGAGGTAGGTTCTTTGCCATTCACATTTATTATGGTATTATTAATCACTGATTATTTGCATTATTGACATTTGGCATTTCATTCTGCCTCATTGTCATAATGGTATCGTGTTGGTTTGTGGTGACACTGTAATTGCTGGGGTTTGGGTTCAAATCCTGGGAGGGCATGGTCATTTGTTTTGTCACAACCCACAGATAAACTAGTATCTTTGCAGGTCTAATCACAAATTGAAAGCAAAAATAATTAATTGTAAATTTCCATGTAAATGCATAGAAGAGTATAGTAAAACCTGCATTGTAACATATTTTTATTCAACAAACTCATGATCAAATGACTTTTTTGTTGCACACTTTTGAACCTTATTTTCCTCAGCTTTCATTATCTTTAGTTTCTCTGTACGTCGCTCTTTATACTGTTCTTGAAATGTTATGTTGAAATAGACATTCTTTTTCAAAACATTACTAAAGCAGACTCTCGACATCCTTAGTGATCTTGAGAGAACTTGAATAACAGGTTCAATTTGATAGTGAATTTATTGTGAAATGAATAATATTCCTTTAAATCTGATTAAAACTCATGCATGTGTTCATACATATGTACATCCATCCATCCCTCTCTCTGCTACCATTGGCCCCATATGAAACTGAAATTTCAAGCACAGCAATTGGTTAAATTTGATTTAATTTAGCATAGTAAAACTGTCATTAAAAACTACTCTTGGTCCATGTAGTTACAAGACATGTAGAACATACTGCTTTACAGAAAGCAGACTTGAAACTGTCACTGTACCTATGATACATTGACAATATAGTGATTTATTGGGATCACCCTGAATCACAACTTCAAGGATTAATACTTTTATAAAAATATTGCTTACTATAAGGTGGAATGGAACACTGGAATCGCCCTTCACAACATGTAGAAAGAAGCTCTGTCTAAACAGACCTAACGTCACCACATAGTGTCATTTCACTGAAGATGGAGTGCTGTCATTGCTCCAAAAAGCTTCCGAGTTTTCTCCTAAAAACTTGCAACATGCAAATAGTTTGAAGGATAAACTTTAAAATTTTATTGCTCAGTGACAGAGAATTTTAAGTTATTTTTAATTAATTTCTGAGCAAGAAGGTCCTTTTTATTGTGTACTTAAAGTCCATCTCTGCAAAATGACCTACTACTGACACTGGAAAACGTTAGACTTTACGGATAAAACTTGTCATGAATCTGGAACAATTATGGTTTCTTCTGAGCTGTTAATTGCAACAATGTTATCCCACAGTCAATCTGTCTAACATGCGGCAGCCTCCCTGCCTCATGTCAATGTGTGCTGTGCACAGCGGAGGTAAGCTTCTCCATGCACTAATACAAGAGAAAAGGTGGAACATTTCAAGAATTGAAGCAGAGGCTTACCGGGTGCATCAAGACTTATGTTACAGCTCCCCTTTCATTGTGCTTACTGATCTACTGGAAAGGCTCCACTACACAGAAGAAAAATGCAAAAACGACACTAGACACAAACATCTTAAAAAGATCCAGTGGCTCACTCAAACCTCAGATGAGTCTTTTTGCCCTGTTTTTGCCCCCTTCCTGTCATTAATCTGTCCAACAAAAATTTTCCCCTTAATGAACTGGCTGCTCTGGAGCATGGCCCTAAATTCAGCCCTTTCCTTAGAAAATTGGACAAAAAAGAAATTATCGCCGAAATTGAAAATATTATTAAAAATGTGCACAGACATCTGGAAGAGCATAAAATTAATGCTATAAGACAAAAAGTCTTCAAATTCATGAACTCCCGACAAAAGTCTACCTTACTCAGATAGGAATTTTTCATCTGAATATTTTCAGGCCTTAAAAAAAAAAGTTCGAAACACCCCTGGCATTGTAATTACTTTAGCTGATAAAACATGCCAGTTTGTCATAATGGACAAGAATGACTATAATGCCAAAGTTTTGGACTTCATAAATAGCTCCCATTGTACCAATCTAAATGTGACCCCACCAGCAGCATCAAAAACAAAGTTTGCAGGCTAAAAAACAACAGGTGGCCCCCGAAGGTCCTTCAGAAGAGCGCAATGCCATCCAACTGCCAGGCACCGTGAATGTTTGCCAAGTGCATAAAGATAATTACCCCATCCGGCCGCTAGTGTACAAAAGACCATCCCCAACTTTCTTTCTTGAAAAGAATTTGTCGAAATTTTTGTCCAACTTCATTTAATATCACCCATTTGCTATAAAGTTGACGGCAGAATTTCTCAAGACTCAAGGATCTGTCCATTCCTCCTGACAGAAAATTAGTCACACTTGACATAGTCTCTTTATTCCCATCCACTCCAGTTTTTGATGCAGTCATGTTGTTTCGGACAAAAATTATTGAAACGCAAAAATTTTCCCTTCCCGAAATCAACGCCATTCATGAGGCTCTAAAACTCGTCACCGAAAACAACTATTTCCAGTTCGGCAACCAAATCTACAGGCAGGACTCAGGGGCCCCCATGGGCTCACCCCTTTCCGGTATCCTATCCGAAATTGCCCTTCAAGATCTTGAAACAAAATTATTCAACTCAGCAGCAATTTTACCCTTCTTCTGGTGTCGCTATGTCGACGACATATTTTTAATTTGGAATGGCAGCAATGAGCAATTAAACAGCCTCATTGACTCTGCCAACAATATATATCCCATGATATGCTTTACAAAGGAGGAGGAGAATAGAAGTGCCATCCCTATTTAGATATTTTCATCCAAAAAGATGACACAGGAGCCTTGACGACATTGGTATACCGGAAGCATACCTACGTCCCTTCTGTCATACGTGCAGATTCATGCGCCCCATGGGTGTACAAAATTGCAGCCTTCCATTCCCTCACACATAGGGCTTTCGCCGTGTCTTCAAATGAGCAACTGCTTGAAGAAGAAATTTTAAACATCCATTCCATCGCTGCTTCCCATGGCTACAACTCAACAGCAATAGATAAAGTTATCAGCAAATATAGAAACAAAAACAGAAGAGATTCGGCTCTCCTCCCAATCACCGACCGCAAACGTACTACTTTTGCCGGACCTATTTCTTACGTTCCTGTCCTATGTGAATCGGTCCACAAATTACTCAGAGCCCATAATATCAAAATTGTTTTCAGCCCAGCTCCAGATTTGAAGAAATTAGTCAAAAGGGACAGGGACAAATATAGTCTACTTCAAAAATCGAACTTATACCGATTTCCCCTACAGTTGACAGATAATTCCGTTGTGTACTACATCAGCAAAACCATTCGCTCTTTACAAGAAAGGTTCGCGGAGCACCAAACTGATGTCAGCCAAAAGAAGCTAACGACGGCCGCCTCTGAACTAGCAGTGCAACACACGGCAACAATAGACTGGGAGCACGCCACACTTCTTGCACGTGCATCCACTTTCTACAGAACCATAGTCCGCGAGGCTATTGAAATAATGACCTCGTCCGTCCCCACCTGCAACCGAGACACTGGAATTACCCTTCACGACATGTGGAAAGAAGCTCTTTGTCTAAACAGACCTAACGTCAGTACATAGCATCACTTCACTGAAGACGGAGCGCTGTCTTTGCTCCGAAAAGCTTCTGAGAGTTTTCTCCTAAGAACTTTCAACATGCAAATAGTTTGAAGGATAAACTCTAAAATTTTATTGCTCAATGACAGAGAATTTTAAATTATTTTAAATTAATTTTTGAGCAAGAAGGTCTTTTTAATTGGACAAAATTCTTTAGCAGCCAGCTCATCTGCAGATGCAACTTCACCTTTTATCTTTACAGTATGAAATGCATGTCTTTGAAGAAATCCTGCAAGCCAACCTGTACTTGCAGAAAATTCATAATTTTTGTTTAACTGAGTTGATATGGTTGGTTCCATCTCTTGTATCTGCTTATATGTTGGTAATGCCATCTGTTTGATGGTATTTCCATCTAGAGGTATTCTTTTTTGCGAGTTATCTTCTATCCACATTACTAGTGCCTTTTCCATCTTCACTTTTACAATATCTCATGTACAATGATGATTTAGCACTCAATTTTGTTCCAGAAAGTACATATTTTCTAATGGCATTTTCATTTTTCTTGATGGTTCTTATGGTAGCTTCTTTCAAACCAAAATATTTACCAATGGATGTTGAACCTTCTCCAGTTGCAAGACGATCTGAAATTTGGATCTTAGTATCCAAAGAGAGAGATTTCCTTTTCTGCTTTTGTATAGTTGAGTTATCTGACATCGTGGTAAGGCTTATGAAAAATATTTGAATTGCATGTTATAAATCAGATGATCAAAAATTGCAAATTACCTATCAGCAAAATTTAATAAATTTATATTATGCACACAAAACTTCAAAAAACAAAAAAAATTTAAATTTCTTTTATTAAATATTTAAACACTTTTAACTTTAAACACAAAATGAGAGACCAAGACTAACATATGTATTAAAGATAAAATTGAGGGGAATTCCCGGAACTCAATTCCGGCAGCAATCCCTATTCGTCTGTTAATCTTATGCCGCACATCACCAGTATCTGTTATGTAGCTCCCAAGATAATTAAACTGTGACACCCGCTCAAGACTGCAACCATTCAGATTAACTGAATCACAGCCTGCCTGACCAATTTTCATCACTTTAGTTTTCTCTCTGTTTATAACCAAACCTACTCTACTACCAGTTTCATCAACAGCTCGAATGAAAAGAGTTCATCTCATCAACATCATTTGCCAAAAGGGCTAAATCATCAGCATAATCTAAATCAGAAATTTTTGTATCTCCAGACCATTTAAGGCCAAAATATTTCCCTTGCAGTGATTTTTGCATAACATAATCAATAACCAAATTAAAGAGGAAAGGGGACAAAATGCACCCTTGTCGAACACCAGAAGTAATGCTAAACCAATTGCTACAAGCCTTACCAACTCTCACACATGACTCAGTGTTATTATAGAGAGCTTTCATTATGTTAACTAACTTGTCTGGTATACTATATGATCTCATAATCAATCACAAATTATGACAGTCAACAGAGTCAAAAGTTTTTTTGAAATCAACAAATCTAGTAACCACAGGTTACTGAAATTCAAAACGTTTCTCAAGAATCTGCCTGTCAACCAGATATTTAATTCTCTTAAGCACAATCATGCAAAGAACTATACCTGGAACAGAGAGTAGGCTGATACCCCTGTAATTATCACAAGAACTGCAATCACCTTTTTTGAAAATAGGGATAATACTTGCTCTGATAAAATCCTTAGGTACCATGCCTTTATCATAAAAGATATTCAAAATTTCAGTCATCCAAGTGGAAACCGAAACATTTCCAGCTCTACGCATTCCCGTAGTAATTTCATCTACCCCTGGGTATTTATGTTGTTTAAGTTTAGAAATAGCCAAAATAACTTCAGATTGTGTTTAAAAAATAAAATTACATTAAAGCCACCAATGCATCTATCATCATTGCAAACAATGGGAGTAGAACTAATCACATTGTTTAGAACAACACTGAAATGCTCAGCCAACCTAGCCAGGACAGAATCCTCACCTTCTATAACCTTACCTTGTTTATCTTTCAATCCCTGTATATGTGCCCGTTTTCTACCACAAAACATTAACTATCTGGTACAGCTCTTTGTTGTTGTGCTGTCTGACTGCTTCCTCAGCTTTGTCAGCCAAGCCATCAAGCCAAAGATTCTTATCAGCAGCTAACTGATCCTTTACACATTTATTAAGCTCTCTGTAATGCTTTCTATTAGGACTAGTAGGGTATTGATTAAGGACATTCCTGCAGTTATTTCTTTCTGAAATAAGCTCAAGTGCCTTATCACTCAGATAATTCTGCCTTCTCTGCTCTTTTTTTCCTAAAAGAGTACTGTTAGTGTCCAAAAAAGCATGTTTAAAATGATCACGTTCTTCCTCAATTTCAGTAGTAAGCAAACCATGACTGTCATAATGACTAAGTAACCTACCATGGTAAGCTTTGGCTATCTAACTGGGTCTTTCAGAGCTTCAGTATTAAAAGTAAATTTTTTAACCCTAGCACAATACTTTTTAAGTTTAAGTTCCAAGACACTTTTAACAAGGTAATGGTCAGATCCAATTTCAGCTCCCCTATATGACCTGGTATTCCTAACAGAACTAGCCCATTTGCTGTTAATTAATATATAATCAATCATATTCTTATGCAGCCCATCTGGTGACACCCATGTATACTTCTGTATGTCGTGGTGTTTGTAATAAGTGTTAGTTATTCTGAAACCATTGAGTTTACTTACCTGTAGGAGATGTCCATTGCAGCTACCAATACCAAAAAGGCCTATCACTCCTCCCCAAAGGTCAGAGTCAGTACCAACTTTGGCATTGAAGTCACCTAGAATATCTCCTTTCTTGACAGAATTCAAAATATCCTGAAGTTGTCCATAAAACCTATCCTTCTCATCCTCATCGGCATCTTTAGTGGGGGCATAACGACAGATAACATTCAAGTCTTTAACGCTTGTCTGAAATTTTGCTGTAAGAAACCTTTTATTAATGCACTCATATCCTAGAAGAGCATCACTAGTGTGTCTGCTGAGAAGCAGAACCACGCCTTGGTGATGCTTATTGTCGTCCCTCCCTGAAAAGAGAAATTTAAGATTATTTTTAAGAATCTGACCTTTATCTGTCCATCTGGTCTCTTGCAAGCCAAGAATATCTAAATTATAATGGTGGAATTCTTGTGTGAGGATATCAAGAGAAAAAGCTCTGTGCAGAGTCATCACATTCCAACTACCTATGGAAAGAAAATGGTTAGTGAGATGTTTAAAGAAACTATGGTTATTTGGAGAGGGAATGCCAACAATATCAAACAACCCCCTAATCGCAGACATGTGGCAAAAACCCATTCCCCCACCATTAAACGTTAAAGCCATCTACACTGGAAGACTTCCTCCAATGTAGAATTTGACGATGCCAATAGAAGCAATGAGTTCAGGTGCCTGCGATGACCTCTGCTCAGGATTATCCACCAGCTGATAAACATATCCTGTGAATCTATTCATTTGGGGCTGTCAACCCACAAACAAACAGAAAACACAGCAGAAGATTTTCCCTCCACAGAAGCCCACCTGTGCAGCAAAATCAGGATCCATAATCAAGCTCAGAAACTTAATTCAGTCCAGTGGGTTTATATGGTCAGCACCAGGACCCTGTGTGGTTGACCACTCCTCAAAAGGGTAGAAAAAAAAGAAAAGTAGCCATAGTTGTCCAGATCAGTAGGCCACACTAATCTGTCAGCCCTCCCCTTCCATTCACTTCCACAAGAGAGTATCTCTTTTGAAAGGTACTAACGGCCTGCACCACAAGAATGCGGGGTCGGACTTTAGGCTAGTGCTAGGCCTGGCCGGTTCTATGCATCATCACAGGGGATTGGTGCATAACTCTCCTTCCAGTGACTACCTAGCTACCATTTACAGACTATCCATTATGATTAATTGTCATATGTAATAAAGTGTTAGACCATCCTTATTTTATCCTTTAAAAACTATGTTTTATCAGCAAAAGAAAATGCAAAAACACTTCAGTATTTTCTGAAGTATCTTTACAGCCTAACATGAGCACTAAGTCTGAAATCAAAACCAAATGTTTGCCGATTGGTATCACGTTTCTGTGATGTTGCCAATCACATAATCAAAGAAATATTGATTTTTTTTTTTCTCTTTGTAGTCCTTTCGTAAAAGGTATCTGATAACAGATAAAAATAATTTGAAATGCTAAAATAGTTTTGCAAAATATACTAAAATGATGCAAAAATGCATGTAGCTGCATTTTCATGCAAATCATTGAAAACGTTCCTTTTGGTATCTGACTTCATTTAATTGAGAACATTGATGGTTGAATGTTTGCAAAATAACTATTAACTTACTAGTGGAGGACTATTCTGAATATGGAACAGCCACTATGACAAAAGTGTCATCTGGTCTGTTCTTAATAGCAGTTTGAGCAAAAGAAAAAGTTTTTTTTTTCTGAGACAAGCTGAAGAAAAAATTGAAAGAAAATGGCATATTTTTGAAGCTCTAAAATGTCTATTTTATACATATATATATAAATAAAAAAGCTAGTTAAAACTTTAATATTTAAAAAAAATTAATATTTTATAGTATTAAACTGAGTTCATGGCCATATATATACAAGCTTCTTGAACCTGATTTTGTAAGTCGTGGCAGCATAAAGTTTAAATACCAATGATGGATGAAAGTAATAATATGCAACAGAACCTAATATTTCATTAGCAAAGGGGACAACAAGGACTAACAAGGTCCTGTTTAACATTTCATGCTTATTCTAGGTCACCCCATTTTTCTGTGGCCTTTAGGTGTATTGTCATTAACCTATTCACTAATCTATAGTTATACTTACAAGCAACATAGCCAATCTAATGTGGTCTCTCTCTCTCTGCACTATATGCTTACTCTTTCACTTAACTCCCAGGTTCGAGTCTCACTTGGGCCAGCATTGAGATTTATCTCCACTAAATCTCCACCCTGCCCTTAGTCAGAAAAAGGACACCGATGGGCTTGGAAAAGCTGTGGTCCATCAGATGGGATGTCACAAGCAGTGGCTTCATGTGTGGGAGAGCCACACCTTATGCGCGTTAAAGAACATGTTGGATGACCTCGATGGGAGGCTACCATCTGTCTTCCAACAGCTGTCCAGTGGGTCCACTTCATCATTACAGAGCATGTAATGATGCCTGATGCCCAAGATATTGTGTAATCATCTAGAATCAAAGGCATCAAGCTTATTATCTTGCTTACAAAAGTTTCACATCACACCACCATAACTAACTTTAGAAAGGACCAAATTATTATAGAGTGTAATTTTAGTCTTTATGTGTATACACAGTGGTGTGCTGGAGCTGTGGCTCATGTCAGCTGATTGTTAAATTTTCAAGAACTCTTCGAGCCAGTTGTTAAATTGACAATGGCTGTAGATGTAGAGTGGCATGCACTTCAGTCCACAATGGCTAGAGGCATTTGGGTGATAAGCTTGTATATGGTGACATGAAAAATCCAGCAGGGGCCAATAATATCAAAATGACAGAGTGAGCTATTAAGTTTTTTAAACATGAATGTGAAAATATACACAGAAAATAATGAAAATCATTGTGGAGCATCAAAATCAATGGAACAAAATTTCGAATCTGTTGAATGGCCAATCAGTGAAGGAAAACCATCATGTTTATCATTGAAAGAAATAGATAATCTATCCTTCCCGGATTGTTGGAATGAAAAACAAGCAAGTGTATTTACAGAGCAGTGTAAATGACTTGAAGAAAAAGAAGGTAAATTAGGATGCAAGAATTGTTCAAAAGTGTTTAGGAGTAGCAGCAGAAAATCATGTCCATATGTCCAAGGAATTGTGTGTATGTTTAGTGTCCAAGGAATTGTGTGTTATTCAGTGTACCCTGTACTATTCAGTGTACCCTGTACATTTTTAACCCAAAAGACAGTAATAAAAATACTAGGCAAACTTCTCTATGAAAATAAATTAGGGAACACGATGTTTCTAAAGCCCATATTAAAATTCAAGATTTGTTAAAAGAATCTGCTAATGACCAATTTCAAATTTAGTACACAAGTAAAATAATAAAAATATTGATGCTACCATAAAAGTTTTCAATACTGTTTATATACTGGTGGAAATTGAAAAAAAAAGAACACCATTAACAATTGAAGCGTAATCTATGAGATTTATTTAGTAGAAACAACTTGTTGAGAAAGGTCAGTGATCATGCATGTGAAGTGATTCAATGCTTATTTTACCTTTTAATGAGTATTGCATTTTACAGAAGGCACATTTTAATAAGGTGTTGAACCTCCTCGAGCAGCAATACAAGCTTCCAATCTGGCATGCCATCAGTCATACAAATGCTGGATATTATGCTGGGGGATACCATTCCATGCACTTTCAATTTGGATGGGTAGTTCAGTGATGGTTCCAGTCCCAGATGTGCTCGATTGGAGACAAGTATGGAGACCGTGCTGGCCAAAGGAATTAGTGATACACAGTGGTGTGCTGGAGCTGGGGCTTGTGTGAGCTGATTGTTAAATTTTCAAGAACTCTTCGAGCCAGTTGTTAAATTGACAATGGCTGTAGATGTAGAGTGGCATGCACTTCAATCCACAAATGGCTAGGAGTCCACACATGCCTGAAGAGCATGTTGAGTTACCTGAGCAGGGTGTGGGTGAGCATTATTCTGCTGGAATATCACATTTGGGATTACTTTAAATATGGCAGGATGACTGGCTGTACGATGTCACTGATATACATATTTCTATTCAGTGTACCCTGTACAAACACCTGACATGTAAGAGAGTGATAGCTAATTGCTCCCCACACCATGATGCCTGGCGTGGGCCCTGTGTGTCGCTGGCGGATGCACAATCGAAGAAGACATCACACACGCGAGAAGAAGAGACACACACGATCGAAGAAGAGACACACACAATCGTAAACGACCATCAGAACTCCTAAGCAGAATCAGCTTTCATCACTGAAGACCACAGACTGCCATTCTTCTCTCCAATGAACTCGTTCTTGACACCACTGCAAACGTGCTCGATAGTGATAACCGTGCCAGTGGCATGCATGCCCGTAGTCCTGCTTGCAAAAGACAGTTGTGTATCTTTCTTGTAGACACCCTTGATATGACAGAGGATCAAATTTATGATGCCATAGCCATTTGCTCTGCCACTGCCGCCCTCCTGAAATGCTGATCCTCTCATGCATCTGTAACTCTGTGTTGCCTAGAACCATGTCTGTGAGTGTGTGAATGCTCTTCTGACCATTGATGCCACCATCGTACCACTGCCGATACCTCTCACCCAGTGTGGTGTGCAATTTGACGAAAAGACCAACCTGCCCCCCTGAACAAATGTTGCACGCCTGCGTCTCCTAGGCATGGTAGCTTCTTCAAAGAGCACTGAACAACACGACACAAGACGAATAACTTCTTTCTTCACACCCTAGTTTTTAAATACCCGCTGCCTACATTTGCATGTTGTCATCCTCAGTGACATCATTATTTCATCCAATTACTTTCAATCTTGGATCACGGTTTCTGCTGCTCTTAACTATTAACATATTATAATATGACGTTCCTAAAGGAATTCCTTCTGTGTGTTCTTTTTTCAATTTCCACCTGTGTAGTTTAGTAAAGCGAAACAGACTTTTATCTGATATTAAGGCAGCATTGGTATCATACATAACTGACGAAGCATCTACAATTTCGAAAAGCACCTAAGTGATTTATCTTCAGTGTGCAATTCAATCCGCTCCCACACCTGTAATGTTGTTTGTTGCTTTAAAAGAATAAGTATCTACTACAGCAGAGAGTATTTTTAATACATTATTATATAATTTAAATGATTGTGGCTTTAATAACAAATATTTGAAAGCGAATTTAATAGCATTTTGTTCTGATGGTGCTAAACAATGTTGGAAAGAAAGGCTGGAGTAACTACTAAGTTGTTAGAAAATTTTCCTAGGATCATCATTTGGCACTGTTTAAATTATCGATTGCAATTATCACTCGACAAAGGAATATCTGAAATAAAACAAGTTATCATCATCATCATCCTCAAGCAGCCATGGGCTACAGAGGTCCAACCAGACCGTGCAATTTAGTTCTCCAAGCAAGTCTATCCTGAGCTACATCTACTGCATCTGGCCACTGCACACCAATTCTAACAAGGTCCTGTTTGACATTGTCTGCCCACCGCATCCTAGGTCTCCCCTTCTTTCTGAGGCCTTTAGGCACACTGTTCATAACCCTATTCGCCAATCTATAATTATTCATACGGGCAACATGGCCAAACCAACGGAGTCTCTCTCTGCACAATATGCTGCTTAAAGGAGGTTGCAAACTCCTTTGCCTAATCTCATCATTAGTTACAAAGTTGAACCACCTAATGCCCAAGATACTGCGTAAGCATCTGGAATCAAAAGCATCTAGTTTCCTGTTATCTTGTTTACAAAGTGTCCAAGTTTCACTACCATAACTAACCCTAGAAAGAACCAAACTATTATACAGTCTAATTTTAGTCTTTAGGTGTATACGCCTATTTCTCCACACTCTCCATAGGTTCTTAAAAGTCCCGGCAGCAATTCCTATTTGTCTGTTAATCTCATGCCGCACATCACCATTATCTGTTACATAGCTCCCAAGATAATTAAACTGTGACACCTGCTCAAGACTGCAACCATTCAGATTAACTGAATCACAGCCTGCCTGACCAATTTTCATCACTTTAGTTTTCTCTCTGTTTATAACCAAACCTACTCTACTACCAGTCTCATCAACAGCTCGAATGAAAGAGTTCATCTCATCAACATCATTTGCCAAAAGGGCTAAATCATCAGCATAATCTAAATCAGAAATTTTCGTATCTCCAGCCCATTTAAGGCCAAAATCTTTCCCTTGAAGTGAATTTCGCATAACATAATCAATAACCAAGCTAAAGAGAAAAGGAGACAAAATGCACCCTTGTCGAACACCAGAAGTAATGCTAAACCAATTGCTACAAGCCTTACCAACTCTCACACACGACTCAGTGTTAATATAGAGAGCTTTCATAATGTTAACTAACTTGTCTGGTATACCATATGATCTCACAATCAACCACAAATTATGACGATCAACAGAGTCGAAAGCCTTTTTGAAATCAACAAAGCTAGAAACCAAAGGTTTCTGAAACTCTAAACATTTCTCAAGAATCTGCCTAAGTGAAAATATTTGATCCACACATTCCCTACCACTTCTGAATCCACATTGCTCATCACGCAATTGACTGTCAACCAGATTTTTAATTCTGTTAAGCACAATCATGGAAAGAACTTTACATGGAACAGAGAGTAGGCTGATACCCCTATAGTTATCACAAGAACTGCGATCACCTTTTTTGAAAATAGGGATAACAATAGCTCTGGTAAAATCCTTAGGAACCATGCCTTTATCATAAAAGATATTCAGAATTTCAGTCATCCAAGTGGTAACCGAAACATTCCCAGCTCTAAGCATTTCCGTAGTAATTTCATCTACCCCTGGGGATTTATGAAGTTTAAGTTTAGAAACAGCCAAAATAACTTCAGATTGTGTTATAGGTCCAACATTAAAGCCACCAATGCATCTATCATCATTGCAAACAATGGGAGTAGAACTAACTACATTGTTTAGAACATCACTGAAATGCTCAGCCCACCTAGCCATGACAGAATCCTCCCATTCTATAACCTTACCTTGTTTATCCTTCAATCCTTGTATGCCTGTCCGTTTTCTACCACACAAAGCATTAACTATCTGGTACAGCTCTCTGCTGTTGTGCTGTGTAACTGCTTCCTCGGCTTTGTCAGCCAAACCATCAAGCCAAAGATTCTTATCAGCAGCTAACTGATCCTTTACAAGTTTATTAAGGTCTCTGTAATGCTTTCTATTAGGACTAGTAGGGTATTGATTAAGGGCATTCCTGCAGTTCTTTCTTTCCGAAATAAGCTCAAGTGCCTTATCACTCAGATAATTTTGCCTCTTCTGCTCCTTTTTTCCTAAAAGTGTACTGTTAGTGTCCAAAAAAGCCTGTTTAAAATGATCCCATTCTTCCTCAACTTCAGTAGTAAGCATACCATGACTGTCATAATGACTAAGTAACCTATCATGGTAAGCTTTGGCTATAACTGGGTCTTTCAGAGCTTCAGTATTAAAAGCAAATTTTTTAACCCTAGCACAACACTTTTTAAGTTTAAGTTGCAACACACTTTTCACAAGGTAATGGTCAGATCCAATTTCAGCTCCCCTATATGCCCTGGTATTCCTAACAGAACTAGCCCATTTGCTGTTAATTAATATGTAATCAATCATATTCTTATGCAGCCCATCAGGTGAAACCCATGTGTAGTTATGTATGTCGCGGTGTTTGTAATAAGTATTAGTTATTCTGAATCCATTGAGTTTACTTACCTGTAGGAGACGTTGCCCATTTCCATTGCAGCTACCAATACCAAAAGGGCCTATTACTCCTCCCCAAAGGTCAGAGTCAGTACCAACTTTGGCATTGAAGTCACCAAGAACAAGGGTAATATCTCCTTTCTTGACAGAATTCAAAATATCCTGAAGTTGTTCATAAAACCTATCCTTCTCATCCTCATCGGCATCCTCAGTGGGGGCATAACAGCAGATAATATTCAAGTCTTTAATGCTTGTCTAAAATTTTGCTGTAAGAAACCTTTCATTAATGTACTCATATCCTAGAAGAGCATCGCTAGCGTGTCTGCTGAGAAGCAGACCCACGCCTTGGTGATGCTTATTGTCGTCCCTCCCTGAAAAGAGAAATTTAAGATTATTTTTAAGAATCTGACCTTTATCTGTCCATCTGGTCTCTTGCAAGCCGAGAATATCTAAATTATAATGGTGGAATTCTTGTGTGAGGACATCAAGAGAAAAAGCTCTGTGCAGAGTCCTCACATTCCAACTACCTACGGAGAGAAAATGGTTAATGGGATGTTTAAAGAAACTATGTTTATTGAGAGAGGTAATGCCGACAATATCAAACAGCCCCCTAATCGCAGACATGGGGCAAAGACCCGTTCTCCCACTACTAAAGGCTGAAGCCATCTACACTGGAAGACTTCCTCCAATGTAGAATTTGACGATGCCAATAGAAGCAAAGAGTTCAGGTGCCTGCGATGACTTCTGCTCAGGATTATCCACCAGCTGATAAACATATCCTGTGAATCTATTCACTTTGGGCTGTCAACCCACAAACAAACAGAAAACACAGCGGAAGATTTTCCCTCCACAGAAGCCCACCAGTGCAGCAAAATCAGGATCCATAATCAAGCTCAGAGCCATATATCTGTCCAGTCCAGTAGGTTTATATGGTCAGCACCAGGACCCTGAGTGGTTGACCACTCCTCAGCAGGGTAGAAAAAAAAGAAAAGTAGCCATAGTTGTCCAGATCAGTAGGTCACACTAATCTGGCAGCCCTCCCCTTCCGTTCACTTCCACAAGAGAGTATCTCTTTTGAAAGTTACTAACGGTCCGCACCACGAGAAGGCGGGGTCGGACATTAGGTGCTAGGTCTGGCCGGTTCTATGCATCATCACAGGGGATTGGTGCATAGCTCTCCTTCCAGTGACTACCTAGCTACCATTTGCAGACCAAAACAAGTTAACCATTTTAAAATTATTTAGATAAAATTTATTCTATTTATCACCAGTCTAATAAAATCAAACCGAGCTAGAAACTGTAGCTAAAGAACTTAAAATTAAAATTATTACAATTGGTCGAGTACTGGGACCACGATGGGTGGCATGTAGTTTACGAGTTGCTACTGCTATATGGTGTGCATATCCTGTGTTATATGTGCATTTTCCAAGTTTTTCTTATTCTGTTCTGAGAAAGAAATTAGCTAACATTAATTTTTTGGAAGGCCTTGCTTTAATGATAGACATTTTTGAAGAATTTTCTCTACTTTCAATAGCACTTCAGTTGAGATTAACTAATGATCAGAAAACGCAAAAATTAATCACACACACAAGGGCTTTGGAAAATTTAAAGGTTGGTCCTGGAAAATATGAATCTGAAGTTGAATATTGATTAAATCAGATAAATTTAAAGATATTACATTTAATAAAAATAATAAATTCAATGCCCTTCTTAGGAATATGTTACTAGAAAATATAATTCAACATACGAATTTACATCTTTTATCAGACAGAAATAATGATGAAAACATTTTAAATTATTTCGATTTATTAGAATCATCATTTATGAATAACTAACTTTACCATGGATAGCTGGTGAAAAACAATTATACCATTTAAGTCAATTTTAAAATATATGAAATTGATTTGAATGATTTTTGGGATTTTGTAGATCAAAAAATGTTTCAATCCCTGCAAGTGTTCAAAAAGCTAAACAAATAGTAAGCACTATTGCAATCGGTAGTGCTGAGAGAGGTTTCAGTTTAATGACCATAATTTATACATGGGTGAGAAATAGTTCAACAATAGATTCAATATTGGATTTAATGGAGATAAATTTATTGGGAAAAGAGTTATCAGATTGGAATGCAATTCCATTTGTCAAATCATGCTTGAATCGCAACCATAGATTGGCTACAGATACAAGAGCTCGGCAAAGTTGTCAAAAACATTTTGTACGAATTGCTACATGGAAATTACAATAAAAAATGAATATTTTATTATTGTTGTAAATCAGCAAAATTTACAATAAATCTATACATACATATTCTTGGTCTTGTTATTTTTTTAGCGAGCCAGTTGTTAAAAATTTAGCAGCACACCACTTTGTATACACCTATTTTTCTGCATTCTCCATAAATTCTTAAGAGTCCCAGCAGCAATGGCATTTTTATTTCATGCCACACATTATCAATATCTGTTACACAACTACCAAGATAATTTAACTGAGACACAAGGGTGTAAACATTCAGAACTGAAGCTGATGAACCCAATTTTCATCACTTTAGTTTGCTGCCTATCACCAAACCTACTCTACGACCAGTCTTATGAATAGCTCTAATGAATTTATATTCTGAGCCTGTTTAAGACAACTATAACAGCTGTATTTGCTGTTAAATATTTTCAGTTTCAATAACACTTTCAAACCTATGCTGTCAATGCTGCAAAAGTGCGATTCACCAAGCCTGCATATTTGACTAAAAATGCTTAACAGTAAATTAGTACTGTAAAGGATGGATTCCCCCCCCCCCTTTCCTATCGATGGAAAACAAAGTAAAGTTCTTGGCACAGCTGCTCCCATGATGCTCAGAACTTGGCTGCCGATAAAGAAATGTCCGGCAGCCAAAGGGAGACATTGATACCAAAGTAGACAGTCATGGTGGGAAGTGATTGGTGAGGTCAGTGGAGGTCACCTGATAGGTAGATACTGGCTGCTGCCATGGAACTTGGAGAGAAAGCATTTTGGTACTTGGCTACAGCAATCCCTGACGTGAGTGCTGTGAATTATTCTTTGTGTGAATTAGCGAGGCTGTGTCCCACTTGGAGGCCTTTGTAGGCCTGAATTCGATTTGCTGGGACAGGCAACCGTGTTATATTCGAGACCACAGTATTGGTTGTCCTTTTGTATATGTTGTATAAATAAATATTTAATCCACAGTCGTGTCAAGATTCAAACCACCAGTTAGGCACAATTCCTGACAATTGTTAGATTCGCAGGAAAGAACCCACATGAAAGCGCACTTACCTCAAATAGCATAAGATAATAGGTGCCAGCGGGAGGTGGCTTTCACAAGTACAACAAAGGAATATAAACTTTTAAAAATGTAAACTTTCAAGCAAACTTTTATATTTATACTACAGAATTTCTCTCTCCTGCTCAGGCCTTAACACTTCCAGTGTCCAATCTGAAAAACAGGTTTCCATCCAGAGGCTTTCTCCCTATGCTCAGCCGAAAAAAAACTTCAACTTTAGAACTTTTTTGCCAAATAACTAATGAATGGAATTATGGCATGTTATATGCCAAATTAATCAGCATTTAATTCTGGATTTTCTGAATATAAATTATTTAACAAAAAAGACTATATGTTTTATTTTAATAGGACTTTTTTAGAGTCATGTAGTAAAAAAATGCATCTGACAACAAATAAAAATTTATTTAAAGTAAGCTAATACAGAAATGATTACAATACACATGAATAAAATCACTATATATTTTTGAATGATTAAAAAAAATTTTTTGGTTTTAAGTAAATATTTTTCTTGTTTTGTAATTTTTTTCTCGGTACCATACTTTGAGAAAATTCCAAGCTTTTAGCCAATTGTGCTGAATCACATAAACAAGTCAACTTAAGAATTTAAAAAAAAAATAAACAATCAACAGAAATAGGTCATGTTATATATAAAATTAAACAGAATTTAATTACGAATTTTATGAAAATAAATAATATAAACAAATTTGCAAGCATGTTGATTTTAATAAGCCTTTTTCAATAGGATATGGTGAAAAAAAAGATTGCACTATACACTTAAGGCTTCGTTTTGGAAAACCTGCTGAATAAAAACAGTTGCATTATATATTTATCGAAAGGAAATTTCCTCATGAATAATATAATATTTAACCTGAAATATGATTTTTATTTCTTTTAATGAAATGACTTACCAGTAGCAAGCTATTGGGCATATCAGAATATGTATATGGACAATCATTTATGTCTTTGTGAGGAATGGTGTTACTTGTGGTGGAAGTTTTTGGCTTCCCATAATTCTTCAGGTACTTGACTGATTATTACTGCATTTGGTGGGCAGTACCACTTCTGTTTTGCTGTAGCATTTATAGATTTGATTCCTAGCAGAGATGGGTCAGGATTAAACCCACCTCATGTGTTTAAAAGTCTTTGGGGGTGCTACAGTCACCTATACGCACATGTTTCACTGCTAACTTTTAAGACAGGGCCTAATTTCCTGGTACGCCAATGATCTCGCAATCAACCACAAATTTTGACATCTACAGAGTCAAAAGCCTTTTTGAAATCTACAAAGCTAGTACCCGCAGGTTTCTGAAACTCTAAACATTTCTCAAGAATTTGCCTAAGTGAAAATATTTGATCAGTACATCCCCTTCCACTTCTGAATCCACACTGTTCATCATGCAGTTGTCCGTCAACCAAATTCTTAATTCTATTAAATATAATCATGCAAAGAACTTTACCTGGAACAGAAAGTAAACTAATTCACCTATATTTATTACAAGAACTGCAGTCATCTTTTTTAAAAATCGGGACAATAATAGCTCTGGTAAAATCCTTAGGAACCATGCCTTTATCTTAAAAGATATTCAAAATTTCAGTCATCCAAGCGGAAACTGAAACATTTCCAGTTCTAAGCATTTCTGTAGTAATTTCATCTACCCCTGGGTATTTATGTAGTTTAAATTTTGAAATAGCCAAAATAAATTCAGATTGTGTTATAGGGCCAATATTAAAGCCAGTAATGCATCTTTCATCATTACAAACAAATGGAGTAGAAATAACCACATTGTTTAGAACATCTCCAAAATTCTCAGCACACTTAGCCATGACAGAACTCTCACCATCAATGACCTTACCTTGTATCCCTCAATCCCTGTATGCCAGCCTGTTTCTTCCTATACAAAAGGTTAATTATCTAGTATAACTCTGCTTTTTGCAGCTTTTATCAAGCAGAGGACACTAGTTTCATGCTGCACTCTGTAGCTAAGCGATCAAGTTAAACATACTTTTCAGTTTTTAACTGATTCTTTACACATTTCTTAAGCTCTTTGTAATGTTGTCTATTAATACTTGTAGGGTGTTAATTCGTATTTTCCCTACAATTCAGTTTTTCATAAGTAAGCTCCATAACTTTATCACTCAAATAATTTTGCTTCCTCTGTTCTTTTTTACCCAAAAGAGTACTGTTAGTTTCAAGAACAGCCTGTTTAAACAGATTCCAGTATTTCTCAACTTCAGTAATTAAGATAAATAATAAATAAACTCGACATACTTGGTATTAACCTATAAATTACCACTTTGAAGTCGATTTAAATTTTAGAGGAAAAATTGTCTGGAGCCGAGTGGGATATGAACTCATGACCTCCTGATAACATGTCAGGTGCTATGGGCCACTGAACTACTGGCTGCCAATGAAGATCTCTTCTAATTGATGGTATGAACCATTTCAGCCTATATCCTATGTAGGGAAGATAGTAAGTACTATTGCAATCAGTAGTGCTGAAACTGAAAGAGGTTTCAGTTTAATGACTATAATTTATACGGGGGTGAGAAATAGTTTAACAATAGATTCAATATCAGATTTAATGACGATAAATTTATTGAGAAAACACTGAAAGAATATTAACTCAGTGGTCCAGAACACCTGACATGTTATCAGGAGGTCGTTTATTCATATCCCACCCTGCTCAAGACAATTTTTCCTCTAAAATTTAAATCAACTTTAAAGTGGAAATTTATAGGTTAATATCAGTAATTAAGCACACCATGATTATTTATCATAATGACTTAAGTAGCCTATCATGATGCCTTTTGTGATGGTCCACCCACTCACTTTTACTTTTCCTTAACCAGTTTTACTTTATTTACATTATATTTATCATTTTGGGGATTATTATTTCATTTTTTGGACTGATTGCAATTCTCGTTTCCGAGCAGTAGGAATTGCGCATGCACAACTCTGACTTTTGATTGTCAGCCATTAATGCACGCATGTAGGACACGACCCCTCTTGCATTATAGCTAGCACGATCGTCAGATTATTGAAATGTTTTCCTGGCATGCAACAGACATATCGGATTTGTACTTGTATACTGCATGTTATAACTAAGTGATGTTAGCACACTTAACCATGACAGAGTCAGAATGGTCACAGAGTCAGAATGAAAAATAGAATTGACAGTATAGTACAGAATTGTGTAGTCAGAATTGACAGTTAATGGAGAGAGTGCTGTTAGTGGAAGATGAGATGTGAGTTGTTATAGTACTCAAACTTTTGTATTGAATTTGGTGAGTCTTTGAATTTTTTGGAAATAAACTTTTGAATTTTTGCTATTTTTCTCTTGAGCAATGTTAATTGATTTTTTTTATTAGATTTAAACTTTAATTAAACTTGACAATCCTTTTCGAATTCTTACTCAATAAGTAATGCTAGACAAATACCCAACGAATCCTATTTCAACTTTAATTGTCAAGTTAATATTGCCTGGCACCTGACAAAACTATCTGGAATTTTGAATAAATTTGGATCAAACGAAAGGTCTAACTTGAAAAGTTAATAATCTTTGGAGCATTACACTTTGTCTATATCTGGGTCTATTAGAGCTTCAGTGTTAAAGGTAATGCTCTTAACCTTAGAACAATATTTCTTAAGCTTCAGTTGTAAGACATTTTCACCAGGTAATGGCCAAACCCAATTTCAGCACCCCTATATGATCTGATATTCCTAACAGAACATCCCATTTGCTATTAATATAAAATCAATTATATTCTTATTTTAATCCATCAGGTGAAACCTGTGTGTTTATAAATGTCCTGATGTTGTTGTAACTGTTAGTTATTCTCAAACCATTAACTTTATTTATGTATAGGAGACATCCCCCATTGCCATTGCAACTACCAATGCCAAAGTGACCATCACCCCTCCCCAAAGATCAGAGTCAATACCAACTTTAACATTGAAGTCACCTAGCACAAAAGTAATATTTCCCTTCTTGACAGAATTCAAAATATCATGAAGTTGTCTATAAAACCTATCTTTATCATTCTCATCAGATTCCATGTGGGAGCATAACTGTAAGAAATATTTCAATAATCCTCATGTAACTTTTCATTCAGAAGTACAATACTGTTGTGTTTCTGAAACTGAACTCACTGTGGTGAATGGATTTATTTTGAAAGTATTTTCAGAAAATTAAATAACATCTTTAGAATCTCATCCTGAAATAACTAATGGATGGAAATATGTCGTGTTATATACCAAAAGAAAGAGCATTTAATAATCCTCCCTTTCTTTCCGCAAGAGAATATCTCTTTTGAAAGGTGGTAACAGCCTGCACCATGAGATGGTAGTATCAGATTTTAGGTGCTATGCCTGATGAGTTCTGTGCATTTATATTTGCACTGTTAAATACAAAATAAATGCAAAATTTTGAGATAAAAAAAAAACTACAATAATTTGAAATTTTGAGATAAAATTGCTACATAAATGCAAAATTTCAAAATGTGAAAAATATAATTTTTATTTGCATAAAAAACGTAGCTGCAGTCATGAGTCACAGGTTACTTGTGCTTGTCTTCCACTCTGTTACCAATTTTCACAAGGTTTATTGTGCTGCAGAAGAGAGTGCGATAATTGTGTGAATGACAATTGGTTGGATGACAACTTGGTGGGAGACAATTGGAGGGTATGACAGTTGAGTGGAAAAAATTGTGAGAGATAACATCAGATCACTAAGATTAATTCTAAAATATCTGTTGTAGAACAAACACATTAAGCACTTGTAAGACACATTGAATACTTGTAAGTACCCAGCATCCTATAAAACATAACTATTTAGAAATTGCCATAAGTGATATGCATGCTTATTGTCTCTAATCTGATATTGAATACAGTGAATTTTTCACAAATCTATTCCTTCTGACTGAAATATTTCTAAATTAGCACATTTAGAATATTCTGCATGTATCTCAAACAGATTCTTGAGAAATATTTAGAGTTTCAGAAACCTTTGGTGCTAGCTTTGTTGATTTCAGAAAGGCTTTTGACTCTGTTGATCGTAATTTGTGGTTTATTGTGATCGTATGGCATAACAGACAAGTTAGTTAACATAATGAAAGCTTTCTATAATAATACTGAGTCGTGTGAGAGTTGGTAAAGCTTGTAGCAATTGGTTTAGCATTACTTCTGGTGTTCGACAAGGGTGAATTTTGTCTCCTTTTCTCTTTAGCTTGGTTATTGATTATGTTATGCGAAATTCACTTCAAGGGAAAGATTTTGGCCTTAAATGGACTGGAGATATGAAAATTTCTGATTTAGATTATGCTGATGATTTAGCCCTTTTGGCAAATGATGTTGATGAGATGAACTCTTTCATTCGAGCTGTTGATGAGACTGGTAGTAGGTAGGTTTGGTTATAAACAGAGAGAAAACTAAAGTGATGAAAATTGGTCAGGCAGGCTGTGATTCAGTTAATCTGAATGGTTGCGATCTTGAGCAGGTGTCACAGTTTAATTATCTTGGGAGCTATGTAACAGATACTGGTGATGTGCAGCATGAGATTAACAGATGAGTAGGGATAGCTGCCAGGACTTTTAAGAATCTATGGAGAGTGCGTAGAAATAGGTGTATACACCTAAAGACTAAAATTAGACTGTATAATAGTTTGGTTTTTCTAGGGTTATTTATGGTAGTGAAACTTGGGATCCTTTGTAAACAAGATAACAAGAAACTTAATGCTTTTGATTCTAACTTCTTACGTAGTATCTTGGGTATTAGGTGGTTCAACTTTGTAAGTAATGAAGAGGTTAGGCAAAGAAGTCTGCAATCTCCTTTAAGCAGCATATTGTGCAGAGAGTGACTTCTTTGGTTTGGCCATGTTGCCCATATGGATAATTATAGATTGGCGAATAGGGTTATGAACAGCGTGCCTACAGGCTTCAGAAAGAGGAGGCACTTAGGATGCAGTGGGTAGACAATGTCAAACAGGACCTTGTTAGAATGGCATGCAGCAGATGTAGCTCAGGACAGATATGCTTGGAGAACTAAATTGCATGTTCTGATTGGACCTCTGTAGCCCATGGCTGCTTAAGGAGGAGGAGGAGGAATCTGCTGTTCAATAATGGTTTACATCTACTCTCTTTAATCTGACATTATACTAAGGCAGCCTTCTAAACATAACAAGTGGAAATGAAAGAAATGCACTAGAAACCATGCTACATAGGATTATCTGTTTTTTCACTAATACAAACCTTCAATAAAGTGAAATTTTCAAAATTAATTTGCTTCTAAAACAAATAATCTGAAATCAATCGAATGTATCACAGTAAATCAAAACAGCCAACATTGACAATTATTCTCACTAATCCGACATTAGATACAGTGGATTCTTATATTTCTATTCCATTCTGTTTGTTTTAAGTGAAACATTCTCAAAAGCAATGGCTTTTGAGAATCTTCGCATCAGTGCTGTCGCATACACCTGTGTTGGAGAGTCAATGGCAACCGAAACAATAGCCACCTAGCAAAGATACCCCGATACTGCAGATGGCATCAAAATGTAAGTGTGGACACTAGTTGATGTGCAACACACCCTAACTGTTGAGCTAAGGTGTTTGATGTGGCTGTATGTTCATTCAAAGCCATGCACATGAGATGTCTGTCCTCTGATTCATTTCTGTGACAGGCTTGTTAAGATCCCTCGTGTCAGTGAGTTCATTCCTCCTCTACCGACGCCATATTCTCATCACTGAGGCAGCATTCTGTTCAACGTGAGAACCGATGTGTCAGTATGATAATCCGCCTTCCTGTAATCCCACAATTCTTCCTTGATCAAAGTTGGAAACTTGGTCGTATGGGTGCTGTGTTCTTCGACCGGGCATACTTGATTCTTTAGTGCGCAAGAACTGCAAGTAAACACAATTCCAGAGCTGTACACCAGCTCTTTGTAATCTCCTCTTATACCACTTCCAGGGGACGTTACTGTCACACATAATGTGTGTATGTGCTGCGCTTTTAATCATTTACATGTTCTCCCATGGGCTACCCATCTTGCATATTTCGGGACAATCTGATGAGTTCTACCTGCTGTTGCACTTTTAATGGCCAGCAGTGTAAATATTTTATCTCATGTTTTTTATTTAGGTTAGTATCAAATATAATGTGATTTTTGTTAAATACAATACAAAGAGAATATATTTATTTTTTGTTGTAGTTGTTTTTGTTTATCTTTTAGTATGCAAGTTAATATAATATATATTAAACTTCTATTTATGCATTTCTGTAATTCCTTTTATACAACCTGCCACACACATTTTTTCCATTAAAAAAAGGTTCTAAAAAAGTTTGTAGATTGAGTACCCCCTCCCCTTTCTGGATAGTTGGGGCCCTCCCCAAACCTTCCATGCCTGAGGCTTCAAATACTTTACCTGCCACTGCTCCTGTGTTTTATTTCTGTTTACTTAATTCAGAAGAAGCAGGAACCAATAGAAATATTAAATCCATTTTAACCAAAGTCAGATTAGCAAATATGGAAAAAATATGGACTGCTTCAAGTATCTTGTATTTCCTTGCTTTGATTTCTGATTGTTTCATTTAGAAAAAAAAATATGAGATTTAAAAAATCCTCTTTATTGAAATTTGGATTAGTGAGCAAACCAATAGTTTTATGCAGATTGATTTTCTGTACTTGTTTGATTTCCATTTTCTTCATTTAGAAGATCAGAAAAGTTTATGAAAGTCATTGTAACCAAAGCTGGATTAGCAGTAATAGACATTAAAAAAAATGTGTTTTGGTAACTGTAATTCATTACATTAATTTCTGTGTTTCATTTGGGAAAAAAGAAATTTTAAGATTTTGCTTTATTCAGTTAAGATTAGTGAGTATGCTCAGTCTTTTTTGCTTGTGTTTCTGTGTTGCATTCTTTGATTTACATTTACTTCATGTAGAAGATGCAGAAAAGAATATAAAAATCCATTGTAATCAAAGTCAGATTAGTGAGAATAAATGTTAAAAAATGTTTGGTAACTGTAATTTGTTACATTGATTTCCATTTGTTTTGTTTGTGAAAAAAGAACTTTTAAAAAAATTAATTCTATTCAATGTTGGATTAGTGAGTATACTGATAGGCTTTTGCAGTTTGGTTTTTGGTACTGCATTCTTTGATTTACATTTGCTTCATCTAGAAGATGCAGAAAATAAATCCATTGTAACCAAAGTCAGATTAGCACGGATAGATTTAAAAAATATATCTCAGTAACTGTAATTCATTGATTTCCGATTATTTTGTTTGGAAGAAAATAACTCTAAAAAATTCGCATCATTTAATATTGGATTAGTGAGTATACTAATAGGCTTTTGCAGTTTCGTTTTCTGTACTGTGTTGTTTGATTTATGTTTATTTCATCTAGAACATGCAGGGAATAAAATAAATCCATTGTAACCAAAGTCAGATTAGCCAGAATAGATTTTAAAAAATCAGCTGTTCCAGAACAGATTAAAATTTAGGCTGTTTCAACTTTGAGAGTACCATGTTCTTGTATTCCATTACTTTGATTTCAGATTATTTTGCTTGCAAGAAAAAAGACCATTATAATTCCATTTTATTGATTGCAACATTAATGAAAATTCAGATAGTCCTATGTTGTTTGGTTTCGTGTTGTGCATTCTTTTCTTTCTGTTTGCCTTATTTAGAAAGATAGGCTTCAGAAAAAATCCTCTGTAATGAATTGTCAGATTAAAGAGGGTGAAACGAACTTTTTATTGGATTGGGAATTCCAGAGAATATATGCAAATGCTAAATCTGTTGGTTTCATATGGTACATTTGTTTAATTTAGAATTATTTCAGTTAGAAGGTTTGGATTTGTTCAAAAATTCATTTCTTGAATGTCAGATTGAAGAAAATAGATGTAAATATCGACTATGAACCAGCCACTCTATAAAACAACATTTTTCTACAGCAAATATTTTATAATTAGTATTAGTAATCCAAATTATTTCTCACCATTTCCTTTTTTTCCATCCAATTGTCATATCCATTCAATTGTTCTTCCAATTGTCATCCACTGAATGGTCACCCCCCCCCCCCCCCCAACAGCATTAATATTTTAAGAAACATTTTCTGCTAAATGAAGCACAGGGCTCCTGTCCTGCATATTAAGGCTCCTAAAAAGGAGAGCTAACCTATCTGCCATATTTGTTCCCACTGGTTACTTGACTTCATGTTGTAGTCAATGCAACCGCAGTGTGTTCCAGTTTTTTTAATCATTAGTATATAAAAAAAAGTTTTTTATTGGAAGATATGAACTTTGGGGAGGAGTGATAGGCCCTTGTGGTATTGTAGCTGCATTGGCAGTGGGCAATGTCTCCTAGAGGTAAGTAAACTCAATGGCTTCAGAATAACTAACACTTATTACAAACACCACGGCATACAGAAGTACACATGGGTGTCACCAGATGGGCTGCATAAGAATATGATTGATTATATATTAATTAATTGCAAATGGGCTAGTTCTGCTAGGAATACCAGGTTATATAGGTGAGCTGAAATTGTATCTGACCATTATCTTGTTAAATGTGTCTTACAACTAAACTTAAAAAGTATTGTGCTAGGGTTAAAAAATTTACCTTTAATATTGTAGCTCTGAAAAATCCAGTTATAGCTAAAGCTTACCATGATAGAGACTTAGTCATTATGACAGTCATGGTTTGCTTACTACTGAAGTTGAGGAAGAATGGGACCATTTTAAACGGGCTTTTTTGGAAACTAACAGTACTTTTTTAGGAAAAAAGGAGCAGAGGAGGCAGAATTATTTCAGTGATAAGGCACTTGAGCTTATTTCGGAAAGAAAGAAAACTGTAGGAATGTCCTTAATCAATACCCTACTAGTCCTAATAGAAAGCATTACAGAGAGCTTAATAAATGTGTAAAGGATCAGTTAGCTGCTGATAAGAATCTTTGGCTTTTGATGGCTTGGCTGACAAAGCTGAGGAAGCAGTCAGACAGCACAACAACAAAGAGCTGTACCAGATAGTTAATGTTTTGTGGTAGAAAACGGGCACATATACAGGGATTGAAAGATAAACAAGGTAAGGTTATAGAAGGTGAGGATTCTGTCCTGGCTAGGTTGGCTGAGCATTTCAGTGTTGTTCTAAACAATGTGATTAGTTCTACTCCCATTATTTGCAATGATAATAGATGCATTGGTGGCTTTAATGTAATTTTATTTTTTAAACACAATCTGAAGTTATTTTGGCTATTTCTAAACTTAAACAACATAAATACCCAGGGGTAGATGAAATTACTACAGGAATGCGTAGAGCTGGGAATGTTTCGGTTACTTGGATGACTGAAATTTTGAATATCTTTTATGATAAAGGCATGGTTCCTAAGGGTTTTATCAGAGCTATTATTATCTCTATTTTCAAAAAAGGTGATTGCAGTTCTTGTGATAATTACAGGGGTATCAGCCTACTCTCTGTTCCAGAGAAAGTTCTTTGAATGATTGTGCTTAATAGAATTAAGAATCTGATTGACGGGCAATTGCGTGATGAGCAATGTGGATTCAGAAGTGTTAGGGGATGTGTAGATCAGATATTTTCTATTAAGTTATGCGAAATTCACTTCAAGGGAAAGATTTTGGCCTTAAATGGGCTGGAGATACGAAAATTTCTTATTTAGATTATGCTAATGATTTTGCCCTTTTGGAAAATAATGTTGATGAGATGAACTCTTTCATTCAAGCTATTGATGAAATTGGTAGTAGAGTAGGTTTGGTTATAAACAGAGAAAAAAACTAAAGTGATGAAAATTGGTCAGACAGACTGTGATTCAGTTAATCAGAATGGTTGTAGTCTTGAGCAGGTGTCACAGTTTAATTACCTTGGGAGCCATGTAACAGATACTGGCGATGTGCGGCATGAGATTAACAGACGAATAGGGATTGCTGTCGGGACTTTTAAGAATCTATGTAGAGTGTGGAGAAATAGGCATTAGACTTTATAATAGTTTTGTTCTTTCTGGGGTTAGTTATGGTAGTGAAACTTGGACACTTTGTAAACAAGATAACAGGAAACTAGATGCTTTTGATTCTAGATGTTTATGCAGTATCTTGGACATTAGGTGGTTCAACTTTGTAACTAATGATGAGGTTAGGCAAAGGAGTTGGCAACCTCCTTTAAGCAGCATATTGTGCAGAGAGAGACTCCGTTGGTTTGGCCATGTTGCCCATATGGATAATTATAGATTGGCAAATAGGGTTATGAACAATGTGCTCAAAGGCCTGAGAAAGAGGGGGAGACCTAGAGTGCAATGGACAGACAATGTCAAACAGGACCTTATTAGAATTTGTGTGCAGTGGCCAGATGCAGCAGATGTAGCCCAGGACAGACTTGTTTGGAGAACTATATTGCACTGTCTGGTTGGACCTCCTTAGCCCATGGCTGCTTGAGTATGATGATGATGATGATGATTCAGCTGCAAATTATTTTAACAACCATTTGATCAGTGTTTAAATTCCATGCTAATCCAATTAAATGGATGAAAAATTGGTGTAAAAAATTCATCTCAAAGTGTTCCAGCATTCTGTGATATACCCTTATGTCTGTTGCTTCAGTATTTTAATGTTAATTTGTGAGATATATCAATTAATAATCAATGAGTGATATGTACATGTAGGTTGTTAGTTATTTATAATTTGCAATTAAGTTTAATTTTGTTAATATCATAAAATATGAATGCAGCAACCTTTGATCACGACTACTACTACCGTAACCCTTGCAGGCATAACAAGATCAGCAGCTACTTGCAGTCAATAATCTTTGATTGTTTGCTGGGATAGGAAGGCCAATTTTGGATTTGTTTATATTTAGTTATGCATTTAATTACATATGTAATAAAATGTAGTAAATAAAAAACCTTGCATATAGAAGGAAAGCATTTTACAAACTATATATATGACTCCATAAATTTGTAATTCACTGATTATTAGAGACAGATGTTCACAAATTGAAGCCTGTGATACAAAATGCCAATTATCATATTTTTCAAGGGAGACAAAATAAGTTTCACATGTTTTTTTCCCCAAATTTCGCTCCCCATTCCTAGCAAATGATTGAAGTTTAGTTACTGCCAGAGCTACAGATCTTGGTATGCCTGCACAGGAAGCAGTGGGTTACCGTAGTTATGATCGGAGTTTACCACATGCATATTTTGTGATGTTAACAAAATCAAACTTTGCTGCAAATGATGAATAACTAATAACCTATATGTAACCATCATTCATTGATGACTAATCTGTATATCACATTTTTGACATAGATCTACAGCTACATATGGCAGAGCTCAGTGACTTTCATTGTGGCATGGCCATAGAATGCCACATTAGCAACAAGTGAGTTCAGGACATTTTGGGCCTGCTGCAGTTGCCCCAATCAACTAAAGTAATGTTATTGTAAAATGAAAATGCCTAGGAGCAACAACAGCACAATCAATACCCAGTAGGCCACATAAAATGACAAAATGGTGTAACGCTCCAAAGATTTAAATATTTTTAAAGTTTTGCATCCTTTGTCTGATCCAATATTTATTCAAGCTCTGGATAGCAAAATCAGGCATTAGGCAATAATTAACAAATTATCAAATAACGTTCAATTAGGGTTCGAATACCAGCGGGCGTTACTTAGCGAGTAAGAATTCAGAAATTAAATGATTGTCAAACTAATGTAAATTCTAATCAAAACTTATCAACTAACGTTGCTCAAGAGAAAAAATAGCAAAGATTCAAAAAAGTTTCTATAACAAACAAGTTTATTTCCAAAAAATTATTTTTAAACACTCACTAACGTAAATAAAAACGTTGTCTACATCATCACTATCTAACTGCTACTAACAACAACTCTTCACAACTCTTACTGACAACTTCTAACTTCTGTCAACTAACAAACACCAACTCCTGTGACTACTGTCAACTACTAACTAACTTCTAACTCACAACTGACTCTCTGTGACTACATGTCACGCTTATAACAAGCGTACAGGCTCGGCAACACGTGGCTGTTGCATTGGTAAAGACATTTGCATAAAATGACGAGCGCTTTAGCGGGTGACAATCGAAAGTTCGGAGTTGCGTAACTCCTATGCTCTTGGAAACTAGCGCTGTGATGCCAAAAATGAAATAAAAATCCCCAAAATGATAAATGTAACGTAAATTAAGCAAAACTGGTTAAGGTAAAGTAAAAGTGAATGAGGGGGCATCACAACAGGACAGCTGAGTGCTGAATGGTGCGATAAAATCACCTGTCCTTGGTTTCAACACTCACCATCAAGTTCCTAAATGCCTCTGGAAGCAGTGCTAGCACCATAACAGTTTGTCGCAAGTTGCAGGAAATGAGTTTCCATGGCTGAGCAGCTGCATACAAGCATAGCATCAACAAGATCAATGCCAAGCATCAGTTGGAGTGGTGTAAAGCACAGCACCAGTGGACTGTTGAGCAGTGGAACCATGTTCTCTGGAGAGATGAATCATTCTTCACCATCTGGCAGTCTGATGGATGAGTCCAGGTGAGGAGGATGCCAGGCGAATGCTACCTTCCTGACTGTGTTGTGCCAACTGCGAAGTTTGGTTAGAGGAGGCATCATGATCTGTGGCTGTTTTTCATGGTTTGGGCTGGCCCTCCTAGTTCCAGTAAATGGGACTCTGATAATTTACATTCTCAACAATTCTGTGCTCCCAACTTTATGGTAACAGTTTGGTGAAGACCTTTTCCTGTACCAACATGATAATGTCCACAAAGCAAGGACTATACAGGAATGGTTTGATGAGATGTGTGTGGAAAAAGTTGACTGGCCTGCACAGAACCCTGATCTCAACCCCATGGAATAACTTTGAGATTAATTGGAACACCGACTGCGAGCCAGGCCAAACCACCTGACATCAGTGACTGGCCTCACTAATGCTCTTGTGGCAGAATGGCAGACAATTCCCATAGCAATGTACCAAAATCTAGTGGAAAGCCTTCCTGCAGAGTGGAGGCTGTGATAACAGCAAAGGGTAGACCAATGTGATATTAATTCCTTTCATATTACTGGGAGATTGTGGATGAGTGAGAGTCTGGATACTTTGGATCATTTAGTGTATATTATTTCTTAACAGTACATCAGGCTTTGAAGCATTAAAATAATGGCTATGTATGAAAATCACGTGCAGGTGATTGCTGTACTGAAGTCATCTTACAGAGATAATAAAGTGACATGTACATGACGAAAGTACAACACCCAGTGTTTTCTATTTCTCTCTTCTGCAAATAGAAAATGATTTAGGGATTTTTAATGTGAAATGAATAGTATTAAACCTGAATACATGTTGATTCCATTGTATTCACTTATTTTGACCTTTAAATATACAAATAAAAATATCAATCCATAGTGAATGCACAGTATTCCCTGTTAAGATAGACATCAGAATCATGACATTAATGTTTGACAAATAAAAATACCTCCTTGCTCAGAAATTAATTAAAATAACTTAAAATTCTCTGTCATTGAGCAATAAAATTTTTAAGTTTATCCTTCAAACTATTTTTATGTGTTAAAAGTTTTAAGAGAAAACTCAGATAAAAAAGTGGTTTACTTTCTTATTGGAAGAATTAATTTTTCATCTGTTTCATAATTTCAAAGCATCATTTACTGTGTGGCTTGGACAAGATGCACACAGTTAATATTCCTTCTGAATGGGCTGCAGTAGGGGAGAAATAATGAGCACTCTTCAAAGACAGGAAGTATTTATTATTATTTTTTAAAATTGTGTTGTTCTCTCTAACCATTAAAAAAGGGTCTTTTTTGCCATATCTTAAATTTCTGAGGGTTCTAATCAAACATGAATTCAGATATATAGAGAGAAATATGGATAGAATGCACACTCCCAAATTTTACTGTGGAAAGATGTTTGAACAATTAATATTTGAAAAATGCATTTTGGTGTATATTAATTTGTTTTTAACAATTACAGCTTGGCAGAAACAGTCAGATAGATTTTGGCTGACATCTATCTGATGCTCTGTGAACCTCTCTTGTAGAGAATTCTTTTCCGAAATAGTAGACAACGGAATTATACACCCAATATTTGAAGGAGGCTAAATTTGTCTCTGTCCCTTTTTATAATTTTCTACATATTTTGAGTTGGGCTGAAAACAGTTTTGATTTTTTTGGGCTCTGAGTAATTTGTGGACTGATTTGCATTGGACAGGAATGTAAGATAATAGGATCCAGCAAATGTTGTGCGCATGGAGTTGATCATTGGAAGAACCAAATATCTTCTGTTGCCATTTCTCTACTTATTCATTGGCTTTTCTATTCTTGTTGGTGGAAGCCATGGAATGCAGTAATGGATTGAATATTTTAAATTTTTTTAAGCAAATGTTCTTTTCATAATACAGTAAAGGCTCTATGGATGAGAGAATGGAAACCAAAACTAGCCAGCAACTACTGCTGCTGCATTGGCAGTACAACATGCAACACAATAGACTGGGAGCACACCACACTGCTAGCACGTACATCCACTTACTGCGGAACCATAGTCCATGAAGCTATTGAAATAATGACCTCGCTCATCCCCACCTGCAACCAAGACACTGGAATCACCCTTCATGACATGTGAAAAGAAGTTCTTAACAGCCCTAATGTCACCACATAGTGTCACTTCACTGAAGATAGAGTGCTGTCCTTGCTATGAAAAGCTTCTGAGTTTCCCCCTAAAAATTTTTAACATACAAATAGTTTGAAGGATAAGCTTAAAAAATTTTATTGCTCAGTGACAGAGCATTTTAAGTTATTTTGATTTTGACCTTATTGAAAAAACAAAAATCACTCAAAGCTAAACTTCTGGTACACAACATAGGGAGGAGATAAAGTAAAAAAATTCAATCAAAGTATAGTATAATTTATTTAATCTTCAAATAAAATTATCAAAAGTAAATAAATATATTTATCTACTTTTGTTAAAGTTGATATTTAGATGTCAATAAAAACTCTTAAAAACTAATTGTTAAAAACAATTAATATACAACAAAGTTCATTTCTTTTGAATTAATCATTCAAACATTTTTCCACAGTAGAATTTGAGAGTCTGCATTCTATCTCTATAGACTCTGAATTCAGTCTGATTAGAATCCTTAGAAGTTTAGGAGACTGCAAAAAAAAAAAAAACATTTTTTTAATGGCTAGGGAGAACAACCTAATTTAAAAAAACATAATAAATATTTCCTGTCTTTGAAGAGTGCTCATTACTGCTTCCCTACTGCAGCCCATTCAGAAGGAAGATTAACTGTGAGCATCTCATCCAAGCTCCACAGTAAATGATGCTTTGAAATTATTAAACATGGGGGGAAAATTAAATTCTTCCAATAAGAAGGGAAAGGAAACCACTTTTTTTCTTATCTTACCCATTTGTATGTTTATTCTTTATTATTTCTGTAAATAAGACAGTTCATGTTCATATTCACCATAGCTGTGTTCAGTCTAAATTATCAGAAGAGGCAGAACTGTGAAACTGGATGGCAAATCAAAGATCAAATCATCTGCTCAGTTGAAAGGGCATTAAACTGTAAAAAGAAATCATTAACTGCCACTAATGAAAAAATGTCTTACCAGTGCACCGTACCAGCCACTTTCACCACTGAAATAGCCACAAATATAACATGTCCTAGGACAGTTGAAGCCTAATGCATGTTTTCCATCAAATTTATCTTTCCTTTTTTTTCCCTCCAAATTAAATCATGGGGAAATTTTAAAACTGCAATTATTCCTAGAGTTGTTAAAGCAGTTCACAGCTGAATATCGTTCAATAATAATTGTTTTTGATTAAAAAATGATTGAAAATATTGCGGCATACATGATGATTGCATTTTGACATCCCTAAGTCAGGTGATGAGTGGGAACAAAAATGGGGGATATGCCAGCTTGGTATATAGGGGCTCAACTGTATATGCCAACTTTCATTTGTACCATAATATCACAAAATATCAACCTTGGACCTAGTCACTCCATCTAGTAAATAGAAGTCAAACTACTACATCATCCCCCATGAACCATCGGTGATTTATGATGCACAGTGGACAGGATCTTTGAAATATACTCCCAAACATCAGCATAGATAAGAACACGATACCCATGACTTGTGATGCAGTGAACATGTTAGGATTATAAGCATTACAATTCACTGTAATGATCTTCTATAACTTTGGTAAATGCAAATATTTCTGTATCAGGCAGTGATGGCAAACCTTTTTTAGATGGTGTGAAATTTTTTATTATGCAGATTATCTAAAATTGTTCACATATGACATGGGAGCAGTTTTAAAAATCATTTGAATGTTGATTTATGATTTGATTATTTGTTAATGATTGATTGATAAATTATTAGTAATATGTTTTAGACTAAAGGATAATAATAAAAATGCGCATAGCACACCACATAAAATATTTGTGAAGACAAAATCTTACCAAAATATAATCAGAAATTCAAATCCAGGCCCCAGTGAAGCATGCTAAACACTTATCAATAGAATAGCTACCTATAATTTGAAAGGAAATCATGTGTAAAAATTAGGGCATGCATTGAGGTTCGCTGTCACTGGTATAGAGATATAATCAGTAATTTGCATATGTTTACAATTATAGGAAATATGGTGTGATTGCCAATGGAGAACAGAGAGCACAGTATAAGGCTGACTTCAATGCTCAGTATGCAGAGTACCGATCTTTACACTCCATTATTAAGAGGGTATCTAAAAGGTTTGCTGCTATGGAAAATGAACTGAGGAACTCGGAAGAAGGTTCAGAAGAATGGCATGTAAGTATGGTGTTTTAAATCTGAAGGTGCTGATATATATTTAATGATTTCACTATAATATTAAATGAAGGAAAAATTATACAGTAAGAAAAAAAAACGGTAGAATTTAAATTTATCTAAATACTTATCTGAATAGGCATTTGAATTGAACAAAAATGCAATGATATCCAGTGATTATTTGTTATCTTTACATAATTGAAATATTTTAATTTATTTTTAATGGCAAATTCACATTAAAATTGTTATTGTAATTGCAAATTTTTCAGATGGAACTTGTCAGCATTAAATGCCTACTGATTCATTCACCATTTTCTCCCAAGCAAAAACATTAATATTAAGGCATGCATTTTGCTATTCATATGCAATAGCAATGAATAGCAAAATTCATTTGTTTAATAACCATGATAAATACTGTTACAAAATTTCAAAAACCTCAAGTCACAAGGAGTGCTACACAACTGTCAGATGGAACACATATGCAAAAATGCCCTTTGTCTATGACTCATTGTGGTTTACACCTTTCCCTTTTAAATACCATACATATCACTAGCCCTTAACATCATCCTTTGCAGATTGACACAAAGGAGATCATAGTAGATAGTATTTTAAGAAATATTTACCAGTTATAAGTTGGCTGGTACAGCGGTGATGGAGTTCATTTCAGCAATGGCACTTTCCTCCAGCTGATTACTGCTCTTAGGCTCTATATGTTGATACTTCCATTGCTTACCAGTCCTTATATGAAGCACAGTTTTTGATGTTTCTGTAAACTTGAAAAATGCAGTCGTATTAGGCACAAGATGGCCGATCCTTCGCCATTGTGTTTTTCTTTTACATGTGCATTCCTCTGTCAAGATCTTAACTGACAATGTTCGACTTCAACTGTTTTTGAAGGGCAAAGCTTTTTTCTGCTTAAACTGCCATGATATTACTCTCTGTGCACATCCTCAAGACTAAACTTTAAAACTTTTAAAAAACATTGCAAACTAATATTAAAATATTAAAAACATTGCAAAATGACTGTGCAGGCTCCAAGCTATCTACAGAGCAATATGTTTCACCATTTTTCCATGTCATGGCCTCATCGGGCTCCTGAACGAGTGACTTGAGGTTTTTGAAATTTTGTAACAGCATTTTCTTGGTTATTAAACAATACCAAAATAGCTCTGTGTGGCAATTATTTATTGCAAAATTCATTGCTATTACATTTCTGCATATGTGCATAATCACCAAAATATGTAATATTAAGATTATATCAGTGCCTCTAAGGTATATATTAGCATTCTATTAACTAAACAGCTGATGTAACACTGATTCCCAAAGTGTTTGCTGTTATTGTATGCATAACAAATAATGATTATAAAATTAATATATTAATGCTATTAAGGTTTTTAGGTAAAATAAATACTAAATTTCAATGCTTATTATTTCAAGTGTTTATTTTTGGATCAACAGTGCCCAGATGGCCTAAATGATGAGCTATCCCTGGTTATATAGCAGTGAATATATATTAATTTTTATTATAAATGCTGACCACTAACCCATACCTGGTCTAGTGATTAGCATACCTGATTGCAAACTAGCAGGCATGTCCCTCTCTTTGTGTCTGTATGTTTTATGAGAAGCCAGGACAAGCCCAATAGAGTTTCTAGGTTATCTCCATCCTTTGTTTAGAGGAGTACCATCTTTTCTTTAAAAAAATACACCAAAGAGCCAAAACATTATGACCAAGTGCATCTTGATGCAAATCGAAGCAACTGCAGGTAAACTATGGTGCATTATAAGGTCATCATGACACAGTATAAATAACACCTGATACTGAGCTCTGTTAATCAATGTTATTCTTGTCCTTCAGATGGGAAAGGCAGCGAACTTAATGAGTTTGACAAAAGCCAAATTGTAATGGCCAGGAGACTGGGTCAGAGCATTTCCAAGATGGCAAGGTTTGTTGGGTGCTCACAGTCAGTCGTGGTTAGTACCTTCAAAAAGTGGTCCAGGAGGGAAAAACCATGAACTGCCGGCAAGGTGTGGGCTGACCAGGCTCAGCGATGCTAGAAGTGAGCGAAGGCTATCCAGTATGGTATAAGCCAACTAAAAGGATACTGTGGTGCAACTCACCCACAATTTGAATGCTGGTGATGGGAGTAATGTGTCACACAATACATCAAACCCTGCTGAAAATGGGGCTGCATAGCCGCAGGCCAATCAGAGTGCCATCAGTTCACCGTCGAAAGCACCTTCAATGGGCATGCGAGCATCAAAACTGAACCTTGAATGATTGGAAGAAGGTCTCTATCTACAAGTGAAGTGGAACATGTGCAGCCATCTGTGGGAGATGAAGATAACCATTCTGTGAACAATGGTAAGCCAAGTTGCTTTATGGATTCTTCTGATCATAATTTAAAAGAGGAGCTTATTAATATTTTTAAGTTGGAAATTAGGAAAGAATTTGCAGTGTTTGAAAAAAGAATTAATCAACATAATGTTGATATTTTTAGATCTGTTGAATTCTGTAATCAAAAAATAGATGACTTCATAAGGGAAAATGAATTAATTATGAATGAGCATAAATGCCATAGATCTGATCTTGATGAAACTAAGGAAAATGTATTTTTGCTGAAAAAGCAAATTAATATATTAGAGTCTAAGATTAATGAAGACAAGATGCATTAAAAAGAAAAACTAGAGATTGTTGGTATACCTCAACAACTGCCAGAGATTTTACAATTAATTGTAAATAAGGTGTCTACTATATTACAGATTCCCCAGAAACAAGGATATAAAATTAATTAAAAGGGTTCAGTCTTGTAATGTTGATATACCTGGTAATAGAATTTAAGAACAAAAACATCAGAAATAAGTGGTTAGAGGGGAAAAGAAAAGGGAAGAAGTTATTTCTAAATTCACTAAATGAAGAAATGGAAGAGAAACTCTTTTACACAAACAAGCAATTAACAGCAAAAAGGAAGAGATTGCTTTATAAAGTCGAAGCTCTTCAAAATGAATTTAAATATAAATATATATGGATCAAATTGGGAAGAATATTCTTAAGGAAAAATGACGACTCAAATGCCATCAGAGTTGACAGTGAGTCAAACTTAATTAATATCTGATACGACATTAAGTTCTAAAGAGCATTTTTGATCTTTTTACATTGGTTAATTTTTCTAGCCATAAAGTGGAAAGAACATTGGGCATTTATATTAATCTCGAAGAACTTAAATTGATCCATTCTGATTTCAAAAAAGAAATTAGTTTTATTCATTTGAATATCAGAGGTTTACGAGCGAATTTTGATGTGTTTTTGGCATTAATAGAAAGGTAGTAATTGTAAACCAGATGTAATAATCCTTTCTGAGATTTGGATACCTGACAATGAGATTGCAGTCACAATCTTATATAGAACATTTATTCATAAGGAAAATAAGTTCTTTTTTTTGTTACCCCTATATTGTAACTACAGACATCACAGATCATTATGTGATTTATTTCACCTTTTCTTCAACAACAAATGTCTCAAGGCTAAGGAGCCAATATAATCAATTATTTGCAAAGACAAAGTGAAATTACAACAAGGATTCGAGGATCATAGTCGGAATCATATACAAGATTATTATGACGTAAATGAAGCTGTTGACCATTTCTTTGAGGACTTTAAAATATTAGTTAAAAAAGCTACAGTAAAGAAAAATATAAATAAAAATTTAAAACCATGGATAACCACAGCACTTAAGTCAATATGGTACTGAAATCATTTACATAGATTATGGAAAGAAAAACAGAATTGATGCTAACTACTACGAAAGCTACAGGAAATCTTTAAATAGTATAATATCAAACTATGACATGTTATCATCATGTCATGGGTTCTTATCCCACCCAGCTGAAGACAATTTTTCCTCTAAAAATTTGAATCGACTCAAAAGTGGTAATTATCGTGTATACCAGAAAAGTCAAGTTTATTCAATATTTTAGGGGTTCTCAATGTGAAATACATGGTAAAATTTTTCTGGATATGCAGTGAGAGCTCAAAAGTCACTAGATCTAGTAACAACTCCATTTCACTGATTACCCAGTAAAATGTTTATAATTTTATAAGATTTGTTAAATTGTTTGTCATTTTTTGTTTTATTGATATATGTAATTTATGAATACAAAATTCAATGTATATATATATATTATTCCCACTGTTATACTATAACTATAGTTTTATATAAGGAATACACCAGTTACATACACATTTCCTGGGGGTTACATACACATTTCCAACCTCTTAAATAATCAACTGCATACTTGTAATATACAGGGTGATTCAAAACACTTGGGCCAAACTTTAAGAGGTGATAGAACATTCCTAAACAAGCACTTTTCGTCATACAATGCATGGTCGGAACTCAAGCGGTGAAGCGTTAGGGGTTAGCAGTTACTGTCTCAGGAAATGAAGAAACACAAGAATGACAGAAGAGTTTTGAAATAATTGCAGAAATTACAGAACAGAAAGTACAGAATTTTATTGAACAAATTACAGAAACTGCTCAAAAGAGCAACCACCAACATTAATGCAGCAGTTCACACCTTCAATGTAGTGATTGGCGTACATGGGCGAAAACATCAGGCATTTCTCATATCGTAGCAGCGGCAATAGAAATCCTGGCAACAAGGTCCTCATTGGAATCAATGGGGCTATCATAGATGAGGCTTTTCATATGGCCCCATAGGAAAAAGTCCAGGCATGAGAGATCAGGCGATCGTGGCGGCCAAGCGATGGGACCACCCTGACCAATCCATCGTCCTGGAAATGTTGCATCCAAGGAGTCCCGCACATCTACGCTGAAATGGGGTGGCGCTCCATGTGTTGGAACCACATACGTGTTTGAATGTTTGCTGGAACAGGGTTCAGTAATTCTGGCAAGACTTCTTGTAAAAATACGAGGTATTTTCTCCCTTTCAGTCGGGCTGGCAGAAGGTATGAACCAATCAAATGATCATGGAGGATTCCAGCCCAAACATTTGTGGAGAAACACCACTGATACGAATGTGGGAGTATGGCATGCCGATTACTGGTGGCCCACACATGTGAATTGTGGGTATTAGAAATGCCCTCACGTGTAAAGGTGCATTCGTCAGTGAATAAGATATGTCCATCAAAGTCCTGTTGCGCTGCAGTCTGCTGCAGGAACCACTGTGCAAAATCCACATGAGGCCGATAATTTGCAGGTGTCAAGGCGTGCACCCTCTGTGCATGGGAAGGGTGTAATTGTTCGTCTCGTAGAACTCGCCACACCATCGATTGGGGCACACTTACGGCATGGGAAATTGCTCGCGTGCTACATTCGGGACGATCTCCAACCCTATGTAGAATATCCTCTGTAACACGTGGCGTCCTTACACTCCTTGCACGCCCTGCATCTTGCAAGCCGCTGACAAAGGAGCCCGTTTTGCACAGATACTGTTGCAATCGCTGAAAGGTTTTACGATAAGGCATGCATCTGGTCGGAAAGCCTCCCGGTACAGTCTTTGGACTTCCCTCGCATTCCCATCCGCAGCTCCGTACGTGAAATGCATGTGCGCCTTCTCCTGATTCGTGAAACAATCCATCCGTTCTGCAATCCACGGTAGAAATGACGAGTGCAAAAACCAGCGCTTATAAGTGTTCACTGGAAAGCGCCCTCTAGCTTCACTGTTTGAGTTCTGACCATGCATTGTATGACGAAAAGTGCTTGTTTAGGTGTGTTCTATCACCCCATAAAGTTTGACCCAAGAGTTTTGAATCACCCTGTATACTTTCCCTCTATATAGCATTTATCTGCCGCTTGTGGCTAGATTGCCTGAACAATGCCTACATGTGACATAATGGAATATGTACTGTAGGTAGAAAATGTTCTTATCATCAATTAGAGGAGATCTTGATCGGCAGCCGATAGCTCAGTGGCCAGAGCACCTGACATGTTATCAGGAGGTTGTGGGTTCATATATCACCTGGCCCAGGACAATTTTTCCTCTAAAAATTTGAATCGACTCAAAAGTTGTAATTACTTACTTGATGTTGTTTACAGTGACTCCAACTCATTTTTATTTTTAATCTTTATCATAATTTTTTCAAGTGGAATCAACAGGTAAAAATTTTATATCATAGATTTAAATGTTATTTTGATATCTAATTAGAAACAGTTGCAAAAAATCCAGATTTGTATTTGGAATTTTTTTTTTTACAACCTTGTCTATGAGAGTGATGCTTCGGTGTCCGACCACTAGAATGGGAAAGATGAAAGCGATTCTTTTGGCTGTGACATGGTAAGGGTTAAATATGATTAGTATATGTAACTGATGAGCTCAAAAATTTGTTTAACTTTGACAATCATGTTAAATAACATACACTTTATACATATATATACAGTCCCTGTTTGAGTGCCACTTTCTTTATTGGCTCTGTAACACTCCAAAAGATTGTTAAATTTCTTCTCTTTGGACCTGTAAAACTGATCGAAATTAAGCTAAACTTCTGGATGGCATTGGGTGCCAGGCAATATTAACTTGCCAAATAAAGTTAAATGAGGGTTTGCTAAGTATACAGGCAAAAGATTGTCAAATTATTAAAGTTAAATCTTAATATAAATCAATTATCATTGCTCAAGAGGAAAAATAGCAAAGTTAGAATATTTCCATATAACAAACAAAGTTTATTTCCAAAACATTCAAGACTCACTAAATAAACTGATGAATACAAAAGTCTGGGTAACTAAAAGCTTACATCTAGCTCCATCTTTACTAACAACTCCATAAAAAACTGACTTCCTACTATCTCCTACTGACTCCTCTTACTATCTCTACTTACTGTCTCCATGACTCAATATCACTTAGTATACATGTGGCATGCAACTGACACATTGAATTGCATGCTGGGAAAAACATTTGCATAATCTTGTGATCATGCGCTCGCTATGACACAAGAGAGGGGGGGTGGGTCATTACTAGAGCATTAGATGCTGTCAATTAAAAGTCAGAGTTGTGCATTGTGCACAATTCAGTGGATTGGAATAGGAAAAAGTAATAAGTTCAACTGAAGAATAAATCCCCCAAATGATAAATATAACATAAATGAAGTGAATGGATAGACTGTCACAATCAAAATTTCTGTCAGTAGTAAGGAGGGTCTCAACTGGAAAAAGAGTTTGAGAACCCCTGCCTTAATGTCATATGGATAATTAAATTTATAATTTAAATTTTTCGGTGAAAGGTTTTAAATTTAAGGGTGTTTTTGGTTGAGAAACTAAAGCAGAAATCAGGCAGCAATGTAAGTTAGTTTTAAACTTCAAGTGCTGAGATAATTTATAATTATCTTGAATAATTATTAAGCTTATACTCATTTTCTATTTCTCTTCACTTTCTCTGTTAATAGTAATGTTTTTAAGTTATATTAATTATGTTATAAATTCATGTACATAGTTTTAAAAAAGAAAATTTATTTCAGCGAATCAAGGAACAAATAGTCAGAGAGTATGAAGATAACAAACAAGATCCAAAATACCAAGATGCTAGGAAGAGATTCCAGTTTTTACATAATAAGTTGGCCCATATCAAAAGACTAGTAATGGAATATGATCATGCCCAAACCCATTCCCATGCTGTGAAGTCTTAGCATATGTTGTGAATTTTACCGGAAATCTGTTTTGACCCAAGAAACACAGTATCTGGACTAGGTATCTGGAGTGACCATTCCTATGTCATCCAGCCTACAGTAATTGCCTTTGTTTGGTTCTTTGAATCATTAAATAAAGCAGAAACAGTATTTCTTTCAATGCCTAATATTCTGTCATTTAAAGGACAAAATGAAGTATAGTATCCTATTAGGCATTGTGTGTATGCTATTGACTTAGCTTAAAATAGCAAAGTCAAGACATTGCAGTTTACAGTATGCCTGTACCATCTTGCACTTTTCTTTTTTTCTTACTTTCATCATATGGTCAATTAAATTCTAACTACCTAGTGAGAATTTCAAACATTTAATATATTATTTTCCTTCCCTTGTCATTTGGTTTTGAGATTCTCTAAAAAACAAACTTATATTAACCAAAAGGTGGAAATTTTGAGGATTTTAAATAACATATAGAAAATCATAAAGATAATTTATGGTAGGTTGACATATCAAAAGGTAAACAAAATTTTTCCGCAGTCATTCCTGCATTATGTAGCACGTTAAAAAATGCCTGTTTGTATATTATTGGAAAATAAGTGCACATATGTATATATCTAATTTAGCTTGGTTGCTGTGCTTGAAATAGCATAATATTGGTTAATGTGTTATCAACAGCTGCTAAACATGTATAGGGTTATCATTTTGAATCTATTCAATTTATATATTATTTAAAAACATTTTTCTTGTGTTTTTGCAAACTAAAAGATAATAGAGCCTTTGCAACAAATAACTTTTTGTGCTGTCATTCCTTCAATGTGATCTAAAATTAAACTGAATTTTTAAAATGTTTGGGGCCATTTGCAGTGTACTGGCTGTTTACAATATGTATAAGAACATGTAAAATATACTGTGTAGAACATGTAAATAAATACAAAAAATGATAATGTAAAGCTGAATAGGCAGTAATGGTAACATCTCAGTTGTTGTATTTGTGTTGTAAATTATATTATTAAATACAGTGAGTAAATAAGTTTCTCATTGTACCCTCAGTGATTCTTTGTTTTAATTTTGAATATCTAAATCTTGATAACTGATCCATTTTTCAGTTATTGCAGTTTTGCTTGCCTATTCAAGTGCAATGTTTAAATCTAGTACCTAGGTGGTTAGTCTTGGTATCTTTATGTATGCCAGTTATCATTTAAAATGTTTTTTTTTCCTGTTATACAAATTTAAATTTTGTATTTGTAAAAGTACTAGGAATGCTTCAAGAAACGTTTATTGATTATACTCCTTATTTTACACACACAAAATGAAACAGCTAAAAAAAAACTTACATCAATATTTATTTTCAGTGCCAAAGTTTTTTTCCACTTAATAATGTAAACATCCAGCTAAGTTTGAGGGTTTTTTGATAATGGCTGTTGCATGGTTTCCTTACTGCATTTTGCATTGCAATATTCAAAATTCCAGTAACAGTACATTAAAGTATTTAATCATTGTTAACTGTAACTAACAATGCAAACTAAAATATAACAATTATTTACTTGAACTGCTTCTACAGTAACTCTTGCATATTCTCTGTGCACATGCAAATGTGTATGCTAAATTATGCAGATGATATTTATGTTCTGATGTACTTTTAAACCTTATAGAATGAATGCTGATCTCAGTTGAGCAGCCAAGGGTGATTTTTGTTGTTTCCTAATTGCAAACATTTTTAAATAAAATATTAAAGTTTTTAGCATTTTTAATTTGATTATTATGCTGCTGAAGTATAATTTGCATTACATTTTATGAATCTAATAAATTTCATGTTCCGGCTAAATTTATGTTAATATATTTGCTTTGATTTTCATATTTATTCACATAATTCTTGTATTTTTTTTTTCTGAATTTTGCACACCCTTCCTCAAAAATGAGAAATTATATGGGAATTTCTTCATATCAATTGTAGATGCTGCCTGTTGGCAGAATAAAAGTGAGTCAATAATACAGTGAAATCATCCAATTGACCACTTGTAAATTTCTTATATACCAACTATTTGTATAATTTTAAACAATGCAGAAAATGATATTTTTTCGTATTGATGGCATCTATTATCTTCATTGATTAAATTTATAAACCTCGTAACATGTTTCAATGGAAATATATTTGATTTAAATTATAAGTTACAGTATGTTAAGAAAAAAATAGTCTCTTAATTCCAATACAAATACGACTATAATGTTTTAATTTACAACATAAGTAAAAACAGCTACTACACCCCACCACACCTTGAGCTCTGCTGATTCTTGTTTTTGCAGACAGCCTAGAATTGCCTTGCTTTTTCATAATTTCCATAAAAGGGTTATATATATTCTGCAAATGCAAAAACTAAGAGTTTAGCAATATCATAACTTAATGTGAAAGAATAAGGGATGCAAGAGTTGTGCAAGTAAATACATTACTTTTAAGTTGTTCTAGAGAAAAATTATGTGCACAGTTCTTTAAATTGCATAACAAAAATAAGTTTATTTCTAAAAGATTTAAAGCATGATGAGCACTTATATTTGAAATTAATCCTCAGGAAATCATAGTTTCTTACAGTTTTTTAAATATATAAAAGTTATTCTGGTAACTTAAACATTTTTAAATTATTTATTATGGGCACTGACACTATTAGCATTCAATATTTTATCCTTGATTTAATATTCAGAATCCTAGAATGGAAGTTGTCACAAAATTTGAGTTATGTTTTATTTTGATTACAGAAGAAGTTCTGGGAGAAAAACAAATGGTTTAGATGTAGCTGATTTAATCTTCCAAAAACAACACACAAGCTTTTTAAACTGCTAATTTTATATAGAAATATAAAATGCCATATTTAAAGGTTCATAAATGTTAGAGATATGCTGTTTCATATTCCTTTATGTTTTTTTGGATATAAATATTTGAAAATAAAATTTTTTTGTTTAATTTATTTCATTATTTTCCATTTATTTACTTATATGGTCATCTACATTGTTCAGTTATAAAACCTCATCAGCAAAACTGAGTCAGATTTATGGTGTTTTCATTTGGTACATTTATCTAAGGTATGTAATTTTGGTATGGTAACTGAGGACAAAATATGAAATCAGCAGCAACCATCCTGAGATAAATATGCAAAATCTTTTTTAATAATATTTAAAATTTGTAATAGAAAATTCAAATTTGAACATTATATGATGTGGGACAGATGAACTGGCAAGATTTAGAATTGACAATTATTTCAATTAGCTTCATTGCATTATTAGTATGGACACTTTTTTATAATAATAACAAAGTTGTGCAAAATGAATTATTATTTTTTAGTTTTACATCCGAAGTTTGTTCTAATAAATTTAAAGTGTAATTTAAGTAGTGATAAAGTGAAAAATCAATAGATATTTGCTCTGAGCTTCCATTCTGGTGATAAAGCACAATTTCTGTGATTTATCAGTGAAAATTTCGTGATCTAAGCTACTATTCCTCACCCTTTTAGTGTTTAGTTTTCTTAGTGCATATTCACCTTTTAGTGCACACTGAAAAGGTGAGGAATAGAGCTTGGATCAGGAAATTTTCACTGCTATATCACCAAAATTGTGCTTTATCACCAGAAAGTGTAACGTTCCAAAGAAATGAAATACTTTTAAAGTTTGGCCCTTTGGCTGATCCAATTATTTTTATGCTCCGGATAGCTGAGTCGGGCACCAGGCAATAATTAACAAATTGCCAAAAAATAAAGTTTAATTAGGGTGCAAATTACCAGCGAACGTTAATGAGTAAGAATTAAAAAATATTAAATGATTGTCAAAATTTTATGTTAATGCTAATGAAAACAAACTAATGTTGCTCAAGAGAAAAAAATTAGTAAAGATTCAAAAGGTTTAAATAACAAACAATTTATTTCCAAAAAGCACTCACCAAAACTTCAATAAAGAAGATACTACATCATTTCTTACTACAAACATCTTCAACAAACTCCAAACTAAAACTGATCTCTAAACTGTGCTGTGCTCTACTACTCTCTCTACTCTACTATGCTGTGTCTAACATATCACCAGTTATAACAAAAGGCTACAGAGCCCGCACGTGTCATATTGCACGCCAGGAAAGACATTTGCATAAATTGACAAGCGGCGCAAGCTATGACGCAAGAGGGGGCATGTTCTTGTACACGCACTTTAGCGGGTGACAATCGAAAGTTTGGAGTTGCGCATGCGCAACTCCTAACTCTTGGAAACGAGCGCTGTGATGCCAAAAATGAAATAAAAATCCCCAAAATGATAAATATAATGTAAATTAAGCAAAACTGGTTAAGGTAAAGTAAAAGTGAATGAGAGGGCATCACAACTCCCCCTTCCAAAGGGAGTCAAAATATTTGATCTAACAGATTTTGACGAGCAAATTTTGACTAAAGGACACATCTCACGTCATTTACACATGGCTGAACATAAATAAGTAAAAGTATGCTTACACAAATTTTAATAAGACGATCTATTCTCACTCTGACACAATTTTCCAGCACAACCAAAGGTACCTCCTCCCAAATCTCCTAACAAAATTGTGTTGCAGCTAACCTAATGTAAATATATACCAATGGCTGTGACATTTAACTGTATACTAGCATTATTGGCCTACCTAGTATCACATTCTGATTACAAACTCGAAATTGGCATAACTTGAACTTTACAATGAAAACGGGTTAATACACTCCTAGCTTTCTTAACTTCTAGAAAATTTAAAGACAGGAAAAGAAAAAAAATTCAATTGCATATGTTGCTAGCTGGGTGATAACTTCCATTTATCCCCTAACCACAATCAAAAATATGTGAAAGCTAATTCTCCTAAATTACATAAAAAAAACGGGTATTCGAAAACCGTTATCTCCTCCTAATTACATCAAACACGCAAAGCTAAGAAAATTAAAATTTTTACAAACAAGCGGGATTGTAATCATCCGCTAATTCTTCACCTATACACAGCAATCACAAGCTAGCTGAAATAAAACAATTTATTAATTACCTCCCCTTCAGAGCTTAAACGTCCCCTTCCCAAAGTAGTTATGCTGGTAACAACTCGGTCACCAGACTTGGCCATTTGGGGACAGTTCCAAAAAGGTACCAAAAACAAAATTCTGCAGTCATCATCATGGTCAGCTCATATATATATACAAATAAATGCTGCCAATGTCATCCCAAAAATTACGCATCATCGACACATAAATATCATTGATGACACTGAGCAGATTTAAACACACATACATAACATCGTATCTAAGAATAAAGAAAAAAAATGTGTAAATAATTTATAATATATGACGATAGCATTTCAGCAAATCACTTTTTACATGAATCTCAGTTTTTTCATACATAAATTCACTTTGTAATGCACTTATTTTACAATACAAAATTCTTCTTTAAAAATGAAAAAAAGATTAAATCACTAATTCTCTTTCACTCTCATTCATATCCATAAACATTTTACAATTTCTAAACTTCCCAATATAGACTTACAAATTTTCAGCTATCAGTCAGCTGAAACGAAAAAATCTACAAAATACACTTTAACTCACGTTAATACAATATAACAACTAGAACTTCGATGAACAAGAATACATAAAAAAATTCTATTCACACAGTTTAACTCAAACTACAGTAAATTCACTTTCCGAAAATAAATATTGAAACTCCAAAGTTTCAACAAGAGATTAAACATTGCTAACTATATAAATCACAATAAAGCTTCTTCATTATTCTTCGTCTTCATCTATTCCAGAGAAAAGAAAACAATTCATAAATCATTAAGTGCCAAGTGGAAGAATAATAATATACTTAAATTTTCATTGTTGGCAGTCCATTGCGATAAATCATCCAATCGGGTTCCAATGACATCTTTCCTTCATCGTTGGCTTGCTTCAAGTGAAGTCATTGCTGAAGATCTCGCTCGTGATGTCATCTTTGCTATGTTGACTGCTTTGCTGCCGGTTGTTGCTCTGCAGGATGCTGTAAAATTAAAAAAAAAATCGTTTCTAATAATTCATATATAAGGTTAACAAACACCTCATAATCCAGTAATTTTTGAACCATGTATCCTTTTTATAGCAAATGCACAAGTGATAGAAACTGATTATTAGATTTCCATTAGCAATTGATATTATTATTTAGCGAAGAAAATTAAAAGCCTATGACTTTTATTTTCCAGTGAAAAAACATCATTCACCATTGCCAGATTTTCTCGTGCACTAAAGTTTAGAAACAGATCCAAGAGACTGACTTTGGTCATCATAATAATAACTGCTTACACATGTGAGTGGCTTTAAGGTGGGAGAAGGACTTTAAGCAACTGTTTATGATGGGGAAATACTTTTTTTTTACTTATATATATATGGAAGCTTCTAAGAAAAATTGCCAGTTGCAGAGAGCAGTTCCTTTAATGATTGTTGCAAAGCAGTTGGAAATATAATCTTTCACTTGTGGCAACCAAAGAAGGCTTAGGTTTCCTCCTTGAGAGAGGACTGAAAGGTCCAAATGGTATTCCATTCTCACCCTTGCAATAAAACTGATATTGTAGATAGTTATCAGCATTTTCATGAACTGTTAGTAATGTATTTAAAAGACAACTTGCATTTTATTTGTTGAGAAAAAAATTTCTACGTAAATGCAACATTCTAAAATTAAAATGCAAAAAATTGCATTTTTATTTTTCAGAGAGAAAAAAAGTTTCCCTAATTATTAGCACTACACCTAGCAATTGTATCAGCACTCTGTCTTATTTGGCACAGTGCCAACGATTTTATGACTATCTCAACTTTTAAAAAATTGTTTTCACATTTATGGGCATTGGTTGGGGATTTCTTCTATCAATAGACTGTTTGCAATATTAAACACTTTAAATCTACTTTTACAATATTTATTTTAAAGTAGAAATTAGAATATTGGTATTATATACATTATATGGCTGTTAAGTAAAAAAAAGAATTTATTATTCTTTTTATCCCTTTTATATCTAGTTTTGTAACAATAGCAACTAATGTGCCTTCATGGCATAGAGTTGTACAGTAACATTCGAAGCCAACAGAGTAAACTTACTCTAGTCAGCAGGTCAACTTTGTTTGCTCCACATCTGCCAATGTACATCTGTGTATTATGATCAGGGAAAGTCCTTATGGATGTCTTGACTCCAGCTGTAACAGGAACACGCATAGCTCTATTTTGTAAACAAGTTAGATGATATAAACATGTTAAAAAGTCTCCCCCCCAAAAAAAAAAAATCTTAAAAGGCACCAAAAGTTAAAAACTTTCAATGGCTCGACTCGATTTCGCAACCTCAGTCATTGCTTTTTCAAGGGCATGTCACTTGTGGCAGCAGGCACATGGCAGAGTTTATTGCATCCCACATGCACTCTGTGATTGTTCACTACAAGGAGGAAGGGTTCGCTATGTGGGCTGTTGGGCTATCGTCCTTTTCATGTCATCTTATATTTTTGTCCAGCAGTAAATGTCATGGTAGTCGTGGGTGGTAAATTTCTTCATTGATACATTAATCTCTGTTGTGGTATATGATAGATTGTTCTAGGATGTCTAGTTCATATTGCATTGAGGAGCATATAAAATGTTGGCCCCAGCCAAGTCCAGTATTTTTTGGAGGCAGAGTATACAGAACACCTGTCAAGGACAACACTAACCAGCATGCTGAAGTACAAGATTACTATGGGAAAATGAAGTGGATTTTTGAAACAAGGCTAAAAGAACATCAAAGTGACAAAAATAAGGGAAACATTAATACTGCTTTGACAAAAAAAATAAAGAATGAACCCCCAAAAATACTGGACTTCGCTAGGGCTAAAATTTTATATACCCCCCTCCCCCTAACACAATGTGAACTAGACATCCTTGAACAAATTGTCATATACCACAACAGAGATAAATGTATCGATGAAGAAATTTATCACCCACCACTACCAAAGCATTTACTGTTGGATGAAAACATAAGATGACATGAAAAGGGCGATAGCCCAACTGCCCACAGAGCAAACCCCTCCTCGTAGAGAACGATCTCATAGTGCACGTGGGATGCAATAAACTCTGCTGCGTGTGTACCACAATTGACATGCTCTAGAAAAAGTGACAACTTGTTCTAGATAAAACCAAAATAGAACTGCTATGTGTGTTCCTGTTACAGCAAGAGTTGACATCCATAAGGACTTTCCCTGATCATAATACATGGATGTACATTGGCAGATGTGGAGCAAACAAGGATTGTTGACATGCTGCTGACTACAGTAAGTTCCCTCCATTTGTTTCAAATGTTACTGTACAACCCTGTGCCGTGAAGACACATTAATTGCTATTGTTACAAGACTCGATATAAAGGGATAAAAAGAATAATAAATTCTCATTGTTTATGCTTAGCAGCCATATAATGTATATAATAACAATGTTGTTAGTGTTGTGAAAACTCTGTACTTAGAAATTAGGACTTTAAAATTTAGATGTAAAGTGTGGTGGTCAAGGGGCTTTTACTGAATGTAACAACTTATTGGGGAAAGAAACTTTTTGTGTAATAATTTTTAAAAATTATGGGTTGGGTAGGTACTAAATATAATTATAGTAATAACACATTACTATTTGCATTTTCTTAATCTTCCATTTGTTTGAGTTCCCATCATTAGAGGGAGCTAATGGAAAAATGACAAAAAAATTCTCTTTTAAAGCAAGCATTCCATATTTACAATGATGATTGGACTATGTTATTTCTCTAGGCAGCTCACATAACACCAGTTGAGAGATGTTGATGTTATTTGAACTATCATAAAGTAAGGTTCTCTATTTTTATTATTACAAGTGTGTTGCATCCAAGCACACAATGATGTTGTTCATGTCAATTTTCTCACATAATTATCATGCTTGTTCAGGTACTTGTCAGCTCAAGTGCCAAACCATGCAAGTAAAACAATATACCCTGCTGCAATAATTATCGTCTGACCTCCTTTTGGATAACATCCAGTGGGAAGTGTTACCCTTACTTTTGCCTCTTCAAAGGATTGTAGAGAGGTAGTTTTTGAGAGTGTATAGATACACGTTGTTTTGCAACAGCAGATCACACTTTTAGCTGAGGTCCAGCAGAGGTAAGCTCTAATAGCTCTTGTTTCGTTTAAATAAGAATTCTGCACTTGGGATTTGATTCCAAGAGGTTCTTAAATTTAATATAACTATAGGTACTGCATATAATTTAAACATAGCAGAAATAATGCAGTTTGATCTAACAGTAACTCTTAAGGATGGTAGATATATTAAGTTATTGAATAACAATTTGTATAGTCTAGATAAAAGTTCAAGATAAAAGTTTTTTAGATAAAAGTAAAACAATTTGTAAGTCTAGATAAAAGTTCAAGAAAGAGGCCATGGATATTTAAGGCAGGATAATTGCTGTGCAAGCCAAATAGTTGATTTTGATGATTTAACAGTTAGGTGATTATTTTTAAGTGCACATAAGACATATTGCTAACCCAGATGGTCAATAACATAGATTGTATATAGTTTATATGCATAAGAACTATTTTGGCATTGTGGTCTGTTCTTCTGTCATAGATTCTTCTGGTCATAGATTCTTCCTGACCATGATTCCTTACCAAAGTTTACCTGCTAACCTGATTTTATTACCTTACCTGGTTCTAGACTTTGTGCTACCAGTTTCATTAAGATAAATCAGTTGCTAGTCACTGAAGCTAGGCAGAAGTTTAGTTACTGTATTCTAGAGTATACTGAATATTCATTTTAACTTTGAATTTACTATGTTTATAACTAAATTTCTAAATAAAGTATAAGGTTTCAGCATAATGACCTACATATGCTGCTAGTGTTGTGTGCACCTCGTGGTTGCAAGCACTTTTTAATTTTAATGGAGAAGTATACAGATTTAAATATGTGTGGCATTGTTTCCCACATTGCCGAATTATGGATTATTCCTTTGATTGGACAATGAAGGCCGCAAAAATCACAGGCTGTCTCCTTAGGGGAAGACGTTTTTGAGATGATGTCTAATGACGAAAACCACTCGGGTTTATGGAAAACATAATAACAATATTTACTGAAAGACAAAGCATCTAAAAGTGCAGGCAGAAACAATTAATATTTCTAATAACAAATCATTTATCATGAAACTTAAGAAAGAACTAAATGAACTATGGAACCCCATTAAATTTAAATCTAAAATTAAGATGGCAACTCTACAATCAAAGGAAGGATAAGCATACCATTATATGTCCTCCTTAATTCACAGACAGCTGCATCGGGTTACCACGGCTAGGTCGTCACTCCAGCTTCAGATGAGGAGCATCTCCTTGTTGCAACCTTTTGCCAATGAAGGAGAAAACATCTCCGTTGCACTGCGGCTGATGTGGAGATGGACCCTAAGTCAACTGTCACATACACAGTTGGGTAATTTGGCTACGGGAGGCAGACTGCTGCATTGTCTATAAATGGGAGTTCACTCTTCAACCGATCAGATGTATAATCTCAGTCTAATACAGTTCCCAGAACATTGGCATTAATTCTCGCTAATTTGTGGTTGAATTCAATGGCCTCATTCACCATAGTTCCTTCATCCACCTTTTTAAATACACTTCCTTCATTACACTGATAACTATACATTCATTCCAATGATTGCTACATCTTCCTCAATCTGCCTGGGGCAGCCTCGTGTTCTCTCCTCATCCCAATTTCACTGCTACACTCCGCTCTGTCCAAAATCTTGGATCTGGCTGCAGTCCTGCTCTACCTCTCTAGCTATTTCCCACATTTCGTTCCCCTTGTTTTTTACAAATAGGTGGTATGTTCAATCAACCATCTGTAGCATCTACAGATAAACTTATGAGTCATAGATTCCACCGAGGGGGGTCTGTCTCTGCACTAGACGATGACATCCTCGTCTGGGAGAAGGGGATTTCTTGTTGGTGAGTATAAACATTGGATGATGTTGTCCAGTTCTAAATCTGCAATTGCTATGGACATGATTTCCCAAATACAGCTTCCCATGTGAGGTCACATTTAAATTGTCAGCATGCATTCACACCCCCAGGCAATTACGTGTCTGACCTTACACTGTAAGGGAATAAATCGGGGTTCTGCTGTCATCTACCCACAGGGTGCTAGTCGGAGTGTCATGTTATTTATCAGAAGGATGTGATACATGGGCACTGGGCACACTGTGTGTGTGGCCTTTCATCTGCAGCTGCGAATTCCATCCCCTCCTAAAGTGTAAGTAACATGGCATCTGTTCATGTATTCCTTCTGTGTTGGAAAAAAAACTCAAGTGAGAAATTTAAAAAAATGAATCATTATGCCTGATGTAAAATCAGAGCATAACACTAGATTCTTCTACTCCTATGACTCCCAGATGTTTCCTAATGTAAAAGTTTGATCACATCTTCTGTTAGGCCTACCACTGGGTTAGCAATATGTCTTATGTGCACTTTAAATCAACTATTGAATTTTTAAATCATCAAAATCGACTATTTGACATACACAGTGCTGCACACCTGCCTCAAATACTTACTCAATTACTTATTACTGCTTACACCTGCCTCAAATATCCCTAACCTTTCAACATATACCTTTTTGAATTCTTTTCTAGACTTGTATAGAAATTGTTATTCAGTACCTAATATATCTACCATCCTTCAGAGAATGTATACAAACTTCACATGATATGCCATTTTGGTCTTCATTTTGTAATACCTGCTTCACTATTTGATTGATACTGGTTTCATTCTTGACACTTTATTGCTAATATTGCTGTTAGATTGTACTGCATCATTTTTGTTGTGTTTTAATTGTATACAATGTTAACAGTTTTATTAAACTTATGATATGTACACTGTGATTTGTTATATTTTACAAAAGGTCCTGAAAGGTAAAATTTATAATTATAGAAATTTTTATCTATTTGTAAATTAATTTTGTCTTGCGTTTTTAGACCTAATGCTATAATAGGTCTTCATGTTTACTCCTTTACAACTTTGTGCAGTTTTTTCATAGTTCTACAAATTATCTGTCATTACTGCTACATTTTAAAATGTTATGTAATTCAATTATACTGAACCACATAAAGGTTGTTGATTTAAGGTGAATGAAATATATATTTAAGTAAATACAGCAACTTTATCAGCAATGAATTAACAATAAGTATGCAAGTCACTTTTCGAGGAAGGTTTCATTTCGCTGTCTTGCTTGAATTTCTTGATTTTAATAGCAGTATATTACAACGCTTGATTGGAATAAATTTGTTGATAAATTACCTGTATTTTTCCCATACATTTATTCTAATAGCTTAAAAGTAATTGCAATTTTATTACTGCTTTTGAAGTCTTCTAAAAGGGACTATTCAACATAACAAAGGAGGACTATTTCAACATGTAATATATAAATATGTTCATAAAAATAAATAATTAAATATGGCACGTGGAAAAAAAAGTCCCAAAAGTTTTAAAGTGTTTCATTAATTGTAAAAAAACTGAAGAAAATAAAATGGGGCTTAAACCCAATAAAAATAATGGTAAATGTATTGGAGAGGGGAGTAAAAAACGAGAACATTTGAATAATTATTGTTGTATTTTGGTTACCCTAAGCCCTATAGGAGTTTTGCTTCCGTTCCTTCATATTCTATGGATCGCAGTTCCATCGACCATCTCACCATATGGGGTGAAATCTGCAGAATAACTCCCTGTCTCAAAGGATGGTTGCCAATATTTTTCCTGTATGTAATGCTGTCTTGAACTTTTTCCCTGGAATGCAATTGGGATCTTCCATGAATTTCACCTTTGCTTCATAGCAATAGTGGAACACTCGTATCTTCTCTGATGTTGAGCCCATGTCCTTTTCAGTTCAAAAAGATCATTCTCTCTCTATTCAGCATATCATTTTGGGTTTTTAAATAATGCTGCCATATGTGCTTTTTGGTTATCATAAGTCACTTGTTTAGGCACTCATTCACTACAGATTTTCCAGTAGACCAGGAACTCTATAGAACTTGTATGAAAGAATAAATGTTTGCTCCAACTACTTAACCATTCCAGTGTCCAGCCTGAAAAACGAATGAATCTGGAGGTCCAGCTATTTCTTCACTTGCTCAGATGAAACAAAATCCTTACTGATCATATTTTATAATAAATTAAAAACAGTAAACGTTATTAATTTTAAAATTAAAGGTTTTAATTTTCTATGGCACTGTTAAATGTTTTTAAGCACTTAAACACATGGACTATGCTATCAAGTATCAAAAGTTATTAAGGAGAGATTTACTTACCGTACCATAGAGGATGGGTAGTAACAGGAACTTCCGAGATGCTTTCGGTGACAAATTTAATATTTGACGTTCTTGCCGGCAAGTGATGTCTCAGTGGAGATTAAAAGAAGGATAATGGATGCCAATGGTCTACCTACCTTGGTGAAGGAAATAACTATTTATATCTTTTAGAGCATAGAGTGCTTAAAAAAGTTTTGATCCACGACGCACGTTTCTTGCCCTTTGGGCGCTTCATCAGGTGGGAAGTGAGGAGCTTAAGCTAATGCAGGAGAGGCAATTGGTCGTTGAGCACAGGAGAGGGGTGGGGTGCCATAAATTGAAGTCAGTGGCTCAGCTCTGAGGATCAGAGTGGTTGGCAGATGTGCAGGTGGCCCATATGCAATTTGCATGTGACAGAGGTTGGGAGAGGGTGTGGGATTATGGGAAATCGCTAAGATCAGCGAGTGTTGAGGGAAGCTTCACTATTTGTGGCAAGTAATTCATAATTATAATGAATGGGGTACTTTTAGTGAATTTATAAATTTCATAAACTGAATTTTGGGGTTAAGATAATTATGTTAGTGAGGGCCTGAATAATGGTTTTCATATCGGTATTGCTATTGGGAGTTGTGTGTGTGTGTGTGTGGGATTAAGCACTGATTTTAGGATGCATTATGGAATTATTTTAAAGGGTTTGCTGGGTGTGCATTAGTGCAGGTGGCAGATGGGGATCGGTGATGAGAGAAGAGTGTTTAGGGGGGCATGGTATTTCTGAAATCCATGTTATATCGCCTAAGGATCAGACACCATGCTGGGGGGAGGGGGACAATGTCTGTGTTGCAGAGTTTGGTCAGTTTTACATTAATGAGGATATTTTCTGCGACGACTTGTTGGAATTTAGTAGGTGGGGATATTATAATTTTAGCGGAGTGAAATCACCACCTATCAAATTCCAACTAGCCGTCACAGAAAATATCCTCATTAACGTAAAACTGACCGAACTCTGCAACATACATTGTCCCCCTCCCCCCAGCATGGCATCTGATCCTTGGGGGGATATAATATAGACCTCAGAAATACCACGCCTCCCCCCTCTACACTCCCCCCTCTCTTCTCTCATCGCCGATCCCCATCTGCACTAATGCACACCCACCAAACCCTTTAAAATACTTCCATAATTCATCCTAAAATCAGCGACTAAAGTCCTCCCCCCCTACACACACAACTCCCAATAGCAATATCAATATCAATACCATTATTCAGGCCCTCACTAACATAATTATCTTAACCACAAAATTCAGTTTACGAAATTTATAAATTCACTAAAAGTACCCCACTCATTATAATTATGAATTATTTGCCACAAATAGTGAAGCTTCCTTTGACACTCACTGATCTTAGTGATTTCTCATAATCCCCCAACCTCTGTCACATACAGATCACATTACGGCCACCTGCACATCCGCCGATCACTTCGATCCTCAGAACTTGAGCCACCGACACTTCAATTTATGGCACCCCACCCTTCCCCTGCCCTCAACAACTAACTGCCTCTCCTGCATTAGCTTAAGCTCCTCACTTCCCACCTGATGAAGCGCCCAAAGTAAGGGCGCGAAACGTGCGTCATGGATCAAAAACTTTTTTAAGCATTCTATGCTGTCAAAGATATAAATGGTTATTTCCTTTGCCAAGGCAGGTAGACCATTGGCATCCGTTATCCTTCTTTTAATCTCCACTGAGACGTCACTTGCGGGAAAGAACGTCGAATATTAAATTTGTCACCGAAAGCATCCCGGAAGTTCCTGTTAGTGTACCGTAGAGCAGGGGTGGGCAAATAGTGGCCCGCATTTGGCCCGCTAAGAGTTTTTTGTGGCACGCCAAGACTGTCAGAAAAATCCGCCTTGAACTGAGATTTCCTTCCCGTGCGCGACCGAAGATTCGTCTCATATTTTCCACTAGGACGGCCACGTCAATATGCATGCGCAGTATAGATACGAAAACAATTGCCCACCCCTGCCGTAGAGGATGGGTAGTACGTAAATCTCTACTTAATAACTTTTGATACTTGATAGCATAGTCCATGTGTTGAAGTACTTAAAAACATTTAACAGTGTCATAGAGAATTAAAAACTTTAATTTTAATTACCACACTGTGTACCTCTACTCTAATTTTTATTATTAGTTTTAAAATATATTGCTTTCAAGCATATACAGGCTGGTGCATAAAGTCCTTCTTCAGGGAGATAGCTTGAGAACAAGTGACCTCACACATGTAGAAGTGATGGATGGCATATAGGAAAGTGGTGGTGCTCTTCCCCATAAGTGGATGCAACACCCCTGGTGGAGTTTGGAACTGTCAATGTTAACTTCAGAAATACTGTGGATTGTACCAAAATTACAATGAGGAAGTTGTAAAGCATCACCTATTACATACAAATATGCCATTATCGCTAGTGAAATCAGATTAAGGCTGCTGAGAACAGCAATGAAATGTCCTCCAAAACTAGCCATTGCTGCTGCATCAACAGGCTGTTTTGTGGCAAGTGGTGTCATATGTCTGCCAGAAAGGGTCACATCATGCCTGAATGGTATTACCAGTAACATTAATAGCATATAATATTAATTAGCATGCACAGGATATGACTCCCCTGCACACGGGGCCACAGCTTTACATCCCATCTGACAGATGGCGGCCTTTCCAAGTCCTTCAGTTCCCCTACTGACTAAGGGCAGGGAGGAGATTTTTGCACAGATAAATCTCAATACTGGTCCAGGTGTGTCTCAAACCTGTGAAGTGCAAATTACAAACTTGGTGTGTTACTGACTGAACCACCTCTACCCTTACCTGTGTAAATAGTAGAGAACGGCAAGGGATAATTAGTTGATAAATGAAATTAATGGTCTATTATTAAAAAAAATAGACCATTGGTTAAATTCATATATTATGCAAGCAGTTTAAGCATGAAATTTACATTATTTAAAATAATTAGAAGTTTAATTTTATTACAACAGATGGTCTGAAATGAAAATCTGTTTAAGAAACTGTCATAATAGCATATATTGCAAAAGGTTGGAATTTCTGAGCAGTGAAAAAGATCATTCTCTCTCTATGAGCAGTGAAAAAGATTGATTTCATTTGAAATTTTTTTTTGAAAATTTTTTTGAAATTCAGAAAAATTTGATTACATTTGTTTATTTATTTTTTTTTATTATTTTATTGAAGCAACACAAGTTGGAAACCTTAATTAAAATTAATTGATTTTTCATTGCATTTTTTTACAAGAATGCAAAATAGAAAATTATAAAAGTATCTATAACGTAATTTCAGTAAAATAGCTATTAAGTGTAATTCACTTTCTAAATCTGTTGTACATAATCACAGTTTGCATGTTTTCCCCAAGCTTTGCTGCAAATGTGTATTAAGATATTTAAACTTTTGAATTGATTTAAACAATTCCATATAAATTATTAAAGAGAATTAAAGCCAAATGAGTATGGAGACCATCATTTAGTAGTGTTGTATGAAACTATGAATACTTTGAGCTTTTGCAATGAAAAGTTATGATTTACAGTTCTGTTTCAAACTATGTAATAAACTGTTAAATGAATTATTGAAACTTATAAAAACTTTACTGCTGAAAACACATTTGCACTAGAACATATAGATTAACACAGCAAAAAATTCATGCATGAGTATTATCAATTATCTGAATATGGAAATGGGGGTAGGTTAAATACTAATCAAGAATCAGTAGTTTTACATCTTTGATTATTCTTTTTAGCCAAACACCTGGAAAACTGTTTTGAGCTTAATTGTTTTAAGGGTTGGTGGGTGGGGAAAATATACCACCAATTCATGACTCTTAATTTTGTATTTGGTTTTTCCATGATCAGCCACCCTCAATTGCATAATCACACAATTATTATAACTACCTAAACAGAATATTTTCATTTCATCTGGCAAATATATGCAAAGGGGTGTTCAAAAAAGTAGGATTACTTGTGCTGTAAATTGTTTTTACATGTGTATAGATACATTTTGAAAATAATCAGTGTATCATATTAGCACATTCACTGCAGTAGAGAATTTTTGAGTCTGGCCTGCAGTGCATCATCAGTCACAGACAATTCCTGCATGTCCATCACATTGTGTGTCACTGATTTTCATGTGTTTTACTCTGAAACATTTTCTGCTAAATGAATCATAATTGCTTCATCCTGCACATGCCAAATTATCTTCACATTGTGTGACATAATATCACATTCTGCCTAATGTAGGTCATGAGTCACCAGTGACTCATGACCCACAGTAGGCAGAATCTTTGAAATTCACTTCCACACTGCAGGAATGGTACAAACAAGACATTTGTAACAGTATAAACATGTTAAGAACACACTGAAAGCCTTTGATGGCAGACTTCCATCTGTCTCCTAATAGCTGTCCATTGGGTCCCATTCCCAGTTCGGGGCGGGGGTGGCTCAGTCGGTAGCGCGTCAGGCTCATAATCTGTAGTTCCCAGGTTCGAGTCCCAGCTATGTCAGCATTGAGATTTATCTCCGCAAAATTCCCCGCCCTGCCCACGGTCAGTAGGGGACACGATGGGCTTGGAAAGACCGCCGTCCGTCGGATGGGACATTAAGCCGTGGCCCCGTGTGCGGGAGAGCCATACCCTGTGCACGTTAAAGAACATGCTGGATGGTCTTGATAGGAGGCTACCATCTGTCTCCCAACAGCTGTTCCAGTGGGTCCCCTCCCCCAACCTTCTCTGAGCCTTCGGGGTCCATGTGACCTGGCCATTTAGCTCATTGTGTGCAAAAAAGTGCCGCTCAGAGGTGAAACAACCCAACCCATTCCCAGTTCAAGGTGGGGGTGGCTCAGTCAGTAGTGTGCCAGGCTCATAATCTGCAGTTCCCAGGTTCAAGTCCCAGTTAGGCCATCATTGAGAGCGTCTCTGCAAAACTCCCTACCCTGCCCTCCATCAGTAGAGGATACTGATGCGCTTGGAAAGGCCACTGTATGTGGGGTGCGATGTAAAGCCATAGCCCCCATTGTAGATGCCCATTGCCCCTGTGCATGTTAAAGAACATGCTTGATGGGAGGCTACCATCTGTATTCCAACAGCTGTCCAGTGGGTCCCCTCCCCCAACCTTCTCTTTAGGTCTTTGTGATCTGACCATTTCACTCATTGTGTGAAAAAAAGTGCTGCTCAAAGGTAAACCAACAATCTAATCCACAGCCAGCTCCACAACTTGCAAAATCAATTTTAGATGTGCTTCGCTTTCCACTATAATCTGCATCATAAATATTCAATGTTTTTCATTGCTGAACTCTGCACCACTATCTGATAGTAACCTTGAGTATTTGAAGATTTCATCCAGTGAAACATTTTTCACCCATAGGGAACAAGTAACACTGTACAGTGTGTCATTTGACCAAGTTTCTAGCTGTGCACCATTTCCTACAAAAATGAGAAGATTAAATCAGCATTCACTGAATTGAACCTAAGCTTAGTGAAGAGTCACTAGGAAAAAAAAAACTATGTTCTTGAAGAACTGTAGCAAAAATTTTCTACTTAAAGATGAAAATGTACATTTCTAATGAGTGATGAATCATAAAAAAAAGCATATTTTTAAGGAATCAAGAAATTATTGTGATTAAAGAAAACGTGCATTTTTAATGAGTACTATAAATTGGCCAAATCATTTAGCTTTGCACCTAAAACCTTTTGTAAAAATTAGAAGAAATGAGTTAGATTTAATATATTGATTATTTTATGAGCTGCAAGTTCTTTTATAATGAGCCATGGGTTGTCCAGTCCTGATTTAAAGCATCCATAGCCTCAGTATTGCCACAAAAGGTTAATACCATCCACCTAAGACATAAGTTGTTACAGTCTGGGGAATTTTATTTTTATCATCCTTGTGTTTGAACTCACATATAAAAATGTATCAGCTAAAAGTTTTAATTCATATAATCAATGAATTTCTAAGATTTCAAAAACTGACACTTTCAACTTCACTGTTATTGCTATTATCAGTAATGAAATTAAAATGTTTGCCTAAAGAGGACTTTTTTTTAGAAAGAATGAAAGTCTCAAAGTTTCTGCTTTTATTAAATAATACTTATAACTGTGAAGGTGTTAGTTTTTCCTTTTTACCATAAATCTCAAGCAATCACATGCTGAGAGCATCATCATAAATATGTTTTCTAGATATGATTGAAACTGAAATGCCATTTAGCTATAATTAAGCAAAGGTAGTATAACTTTCTAAATCAGTGTTTATATGAAGCAAATTTTTTGCATAGTTTTCCATTTATATGAATTTTTTTTTTCTAGTGAAAAGAGAAATGGATCATATTTAATTGTAATATAATTTAAAATTCATATTTAGTTGAACCAGAAAAATTGCAGATAACTATTGTAACTAGTGATTTCAAAAATGGTATAAATCATATGTGTAAAAGAAATGTATGTAAAATTTATTACAGTTGTTTACACTCTAATGTGAAACAATGCCATATTCTAAAATTAGATTTATTGATTATTGAGTAAAGTTGTCATTTGAAACAGTATATATATACAGGGTGATTCAGAATTCATCATCAATATTTGGTGGGGAGGTAGGTAATAAGAAACGAAGGAGATTTCACATAGGAAAGCATGAGCGCATATGCCATGTAGTAGGGCAAAATGACCCCAGTTCAATGATGGAAAGAACACATAAGAAGGAAGTGGTAAGGAAAAAACATTTATTATCTTACATGTAACATTTCTTTGCATTCGTTGTACAGACTTAAAAGAGGTGCTCGAACTGCCGACCATGTGCTAGAATGCATGACTCACAACGGCGTTGCATGGACAGCCGGACCCTGTGGAAGATGCCTTGCATTTCCCGGATGTTTGAGGCAGCAACTGATATGCGTGCTACAAGATCCATAGCACTATCAACAGGGGCCTCGTACACCATGTTTTTCATAGCACCCCATACAAAGAAATCGATTGGAGATAAATCCGGTGAACGTGGTGGCCAAGAAACCGGTCCACCGCGGCCAATCCATTGACCACCAAACTGTCTGCGTAGGTAAGCACGCACAGCATTTGCGAAATGTGCAGGAGCGCCGTCATGCTGGAACCACATTCGCCGGAGACTACCATCAGGAACCTCGTTCAGAAGATCCGGTAACACAGTCTGAAGAAATGTTAGGTACTTGGCACCGTCCAAACGGGATGGTAGTAAATACGGGCCCAACAAACAGTCACCGACAATCCCAGTCCACACATTGACAGCAAAACGTTGTTGCGCAGCTCCAGGTCTTGTACCGTGTGGGTTCTGATGAGCCCACACATGCCAATTGTGTGTGTTGAAGACACCCTCTAGAGTGAATAACGCCTCATCGGTGAAAAGAACATACGTTGGGAAATTGGGATCAACGGCTGTTCTCTGCATGAACCACTGACAAAAAATAACACGCTTGGGATGGTCGTCTGCTGCCAATAACTGCACTCTTTGCAGATGAAACGGATGTAACCCTTCATCGTGTAATATCCGCCACGCTGTTGCTTGCGAAATTCCAAACTGCCTAGCCATACCTCGTGTGCTAGCACCAGGTTGTTCCTCGATTTCCTGTAGGACAGCTTCCTCTACTGCTACTGTCCGTGCCGATCTGCGCCTCCTCGATTAACATTACTAGCAGCAAACGATCCTGTTTCACGCAGTTGGCGATGAATACGTGAAAACATTTGATGCTGTGGCACACGGCGGTTTGGGAAGCGCGCTGCATACAATTGCCTGGCTCGAAGACATCTTTCTCCTGCCGCACCGTAAGTTACATGCATATCTGCACATTCATTCCACGTATACCGGTTCATGTTACTTCTGCAAATTCACCTTGTCGAATGACAACTGACTGCACGCGTCAAACAGCTGTGCTTCTGTATGAGAGGTGTGTACACACAGCGCCCTCTACACCATCATGCGTTCGTCTGCCCCCATACTTTCCTATGTGAAATCTCTTTCTTTTCTTATTCCCTTCCTCCCCATTAAATATTGATGATGAATTCTGAATCACCCTGTATATAATTCTGCAACCATTGAAAAAGCTGTTAGTAAAAAACATTTTTATGGATTATATAAATATATAGTACAATTTTGATTCCTAAATTGTTGAAACTTAATAATGATAGCAATAATATATTTGTATTCTTGCTATCATTGTTACAGGGCATGGTATGTTAATGAAAGTCTTAATTCCTTATCATTCTAAGTCTGCATTTTTCTAAAATGCATATTTTGCTATAATAAAGTTTTGAAATCTAGTTAAGTATCTAAAATTGCCTGCTTTGTATTTCGTTTTGGTTACATTTATTTTATGTATCATCTGCATTTGAACAGCATAGAAATATTAGTTCTCTAATTAGCTTAATTTGTTTAAAGAATAATGCTTTTAGTCGTTAATATATAACTCAGTGACAGTATCACAATATGAGATAAGGAACTTTTTATTCTAATATAACAATGGTCTGGAGTAAAGTTGTCGTTATTTGTTGATAATCAGAAATTAATATGTTGAAAAGTTTAAATAAGTCTGAAGTCAGTCATCCTGGAAAATACTTAAATTATTTAATCACATTAATTTCCAGCATTTCATACATCTAGGTGGCAAATTTTTTTTGTGCAGTTGTAAATAAGCATAATTAAATTACAAATAATACAAAATCTGTATGATGAATTATAACTTACTATTACTCAGATATAAATAATCTTGCAATTTTGAATATTTCAAAAATTCCATCATCAGATTAAAATGTTAATGATCAATAAATGTTGGAACTTTTTTTTTCTGTTCTTGATATTCCAAGAAATACATTTTTTTTTAATACTAAAAACATCAAGTACTTTGTCACTTTCATAAATTGAAAATTAAGTTTTTTGTTTGACTTTATGAAGTTTTTCGCTACAATCATATGCTATACATTAGTGACATATTTATGGACACTAGTATGGTATTAGCTACTAAAGCTCTGAGTATTTTTAAGCAGTATTTTAATATTAGAGTTGACATCCCTTTATTAAAAAAAAATTAAATTTTTCTCCCTGATGATAAAAAATCTCCATTGTTTAGTGAGACCTTATGAAAATGTGCTAATTTTTTCAGCTTGTAGTAATAAAAATATTATTTCTAAATGATGTTTAAAGCCATGCAAATAATATGATAAGAAAAAGTTCATAAAGAATGATCCAAAATATGAACTTAAAATTTGATTCTTTGTGGCATTCACAAATTATCATTTTAAAGTGTAGAGATATATTTATTTACCCTTACATTATGGGGGCCCCTCCCCATATGGGTCACAAACCTTTGACTGATAAGTTTGTTGTTTAAAACTTCAAGCATTTAAAGTTTGCAGAAATTTCTGTAAGAGCTTGCTATATTTGCTTAAAATACTGTATATGTATTTTAATATAGTTGGTTAAGATAATTTAAATATGTTTCATTATGTGTTTGTTTTTTTCTGTTCTGAGTATTCCAAGAAATTTGAAGCGCTGAGGATGAAAAAAAAAATGCTTTTTCTTTTCAAAACTCTTAATCCTTGATTGATGTTTTGCTTAGTGAACCTGACTACTAAGTCAATGGTCATGTCATTGTTTGAGTCCCACCTGGGCCAGCATTGAGCTTTATCTCCACAAAACTTCCCACCCTGCCCACGGTTAGTAGAGGATACTGATGGGCTTGGAAAGGCTGCCATACATTGGATGGGACATTAAGCGGCCCAATGTGCAGGAGAGCCACCATACCCTGTGCACATTAAAGAGCATGCTGGATGACCTAGACAGGAGTTGCTGCTATCTCCTAGCACCCTGTCCAATGGGTTCCCTCTCACCAACCTTCTCTGAGCCCTTGGGGTCCTTGTGACCTGGTGATTTAGACCAGTGTGTGCAAAAATTGTGCTCACAGGTAAAACTACCCAGCCCAAATCATTGTGTAAGTGTTTGTATTAGAAATCAACACAAGCCAAAATTTAACAAGTCATCTCCATCCTTTGTAATATTTAGAAACTAATTATTTTAGTTGTTTTATGCTTTAATTTTAGTTTGTCATCATGTTCAGTTACAGAAAATGTGATAATCAAAATACTGATAAGAAGTTCTGCCAGGACATCAATGATGACTCCATTTTGTAATTTTGGGTAAACTGTCTGATTAAAATTAAGATTAGTTTTTTTTTAACTTAATTCATACCATTTATAGAATTTTGCAAAAAAAAAAGAACAGTGAGAAAAACAATCCCCTTTGGTCAAGTAACAAAACTAGGAATGTTTGGCAATGTAAGGATTAAACCATTGTTGTAAATTCAATGACTTATCATTGTGAAAGAGATAAAACAGTAAAACAAAGAACGTTATAAAACAAATATTTATATTTTCTGGATAATAGTCTCCACTTGCTACCATTACATTTCCACAAACATTGTAGTAGATGACTATAAGAGTAAATTAGTGGAATTAATGTGGGCTAAAAACTTTGAGGACTATTAGGCTATTAGAGTGAAAAGGGCTTTGAATTGTTTTACTATTTTTATAATGCATGTGTGTAAATTAGCAAAGATAAGATCAGGTCTATATAGAGTAAAACCTGCTTTTGACATCATTTGTGGGACTGATGTATTTGGAGAAAAAAAGGTTACTACAGTAAACTCTAAAATCCATCACTTTGCAAAAAAAAAAACATCATTTTACAATCCAGAAATATTAAGAAAGCAATCCATCACTATCATATTGGCTTTTAAGAATTTTCTACTTTTCCCACTATCACTATCTGTTGGTGCTGTCAAATGTAAACAATTGCAAATTAATACCATTAGTAACCAAAGTATTCACTTGTGCATTTATATTGTGTGGGGTACAGTGGCTTGTGTTTTTATTGCAAATTGTTTCCTCATCCTTCAACTATGGTGAATAATCAAGATTGAGAGGATAGAAGAAAAAGCCATGCTACTCTTAGTTAAAAAAATAAAAATTATAAAAAAGCTAGAAAGTGATGAAAAAGGAGCAAACTTATGCAGGAATACATTATTGGATCCTCAGCAATACATGATTATAAAGGTGAAGGAAGAACAGTTATTGAATATAATATTATATTTGAATGTTATTTTGACTTCCCTTTTGCATTATTTCAATTAGGTGAAGTCCAATACGTGAATCAAACAAGTGAATACTAAACCTGCTTTTAAAATTAATCTTACAGTACATAACAAATTTGCTGACTGTTTATTGTCATTTGTTTACAATTTATAAATGTTTACAGTATAAAAAAGTTCAGTTGCAGTGCTTTAATATTCATTGAAATGTGCTTCTCCAAACTTTCTTAATCACTAGATATACCTATCTAAAATCAGGCACATCTCAATCCCCAAGGGTTTCAGATTTTAAAAAGTTTACTGTAATTCTTTTCAGTAAAATTTGAGTACAGAAGTAAAAAAAGTTCAGTTGCAGTGTTTTATATTTATTGAAATGCGCTTCACCAAACACTCAGGGACGAGGGTGGCTCAGTCAATAGCATACCAGGCTCATAATCTGCAGTTTCCAGGTTTGAGTCCTAGCTGGGTCACCATTGAGATTTATCTCCTCAAAATTCTGCCCTACCCTTGGTCAGTAGGCTTGGAAATTGGATGGGCTATTAAGCCATGGCCCCATGTGCTGGAGAGCCATATTCTGTGCATGTTAAAGAATACACTGGATGGCCTTGACAGGAAGCTACCACTGTACCCCTACAGCTGTTCCAATGGGTCCCCTCCCCCAACCTTCTCTGAGCCTTTGGGGTCCTTTCGACCTAGTCGTTTAGCCCATTGTGTGCAAAAACATGCCACTCAGAGGTGAAACAATCTAATCCAAACTTACTCAACCATTAGATATACCTATCTAAAATCAGGCACATCTCAATTCCCAAGGGTTTTTGTTATCTTTAAATTTGGTTATATTTTTGTTTATTTTTTAATTTGGGTATTTGTTATCTCATATAGGCATCTATAAGAGAATTCCAACAGTCTATGTAGAGTAAAACCTGCCATACAGGTCTATGTAGAGTAAAATATATATATAGGAATAAATATAGGAATAAATAAAAATATTAAAACAATATGCATTTGCAATAATTGCAGTTTTCCATTTTTTTTTTCATCTACAACATTAATTTTAGTAAGAAAAAGTTTGGCTTGGGCACCAGCTCCTCAATTCAGTTGATCAGAATGTTTTCAGCCATTTAAATATAACTGTATTTGAGAGGGTTTTCATAGCTTCCCAAATGATAAAAAGCTTTTCTCAAAGGCATTAATTTTTGTTCCACTTGTTATCATATTTGAGTTAATAAATCTATATTTTACTTTACGTATTAACCTTATCTCATTTTGATATCACTAATTGAATTTGCTTTTTTATTAATGAAACTGTAAATCTGTAATTCTTGTCACTGGCAAATAGATAAATGAAAAGATCTTATTTGTTAAAAAATTTGTAGCTGTAAGAATGAAACTGTGATTTCAAGAGCACAGCTACCAGAGATCCCAACTAGAACTCTGTCATTTCCCCCAGACAATTCAAATGTTTTTGGTAAAGGAAAGTAATGTTAATTTAGAAGCCAGCACAACTCCTGTAGTGGAGGCATAGTTCAGATTAAGGTGCATTATAAATTAGCTCATTGCAAGTGTGAGCACTAAGTTCTTTGTGAGCACATAATGATTGTTGAAGGTTTCAAAAAGAGTTTTACCATTTTTGCTGCCATTCCATGTCTTTTGATGAAGTATTAGCCTATGTAATGTTACCTCTGTGAACATAAAATTATTTTATTGTATTGACTACAATACATTTGCTAAACAATATTGACTTTTAATATTCCTTAAAAAAAAACTTTTTACCATAGACAAAATATTAGCATTATAATTGGGTTTCATACATGCAGTTCTGGCAAAATGTTTTGTTCCAATCATCCAAAATCTTCAATTCTGAATTTAAATCGCAATTAACACATCGGTGTAAACTAAACATTATAAGTAATGTATATCAGTGAATGCTAAAATTTTAATGGCCAGTTCATTAATTTTTGCAGATATGTGACATTTTTTGTTTTGTCACCATTATCATAAATGTGTTATAATAGCCCAGATTTTCACATGGCAAATGAATATATATTTTTAGTTGTTCCTGAAATTCGTTATGGGTAAGGTAATGCATTTGCTTATGCAAACAATATCAGACAGTTGTGTATTTTGTAGGAGATACTTTTGAGTATATTACTTCACTGCATCTTTTTGACAGTTAAACAATCAGATCTGTAACAATGCCTGGGAAACTATCTAGTTCATTGTTACTGTAATCAGCTTTTATCTGTGCTGTATATTAATCTTGTGAACCACTTTGGATAAAAGATTCTCTCTTGGATTTAAATCAAGTGATAGAAATATGTCCTTTACAGCCATCCCTGTATCTTTGTAGCCCATTGACAAAGGCATCTTGGAATTCGAAACTACTTCTGATAATAATAAAAAATAGTGTGGGTGCCCTACACCATGACTTTTGCTTAATGCATTATAGAGAAATTAGGATTGCATATTTTTCTCATATAAATCCAGGATGCCGCTTACTCATCACTTGTGCTAGACTGAAAATCACATTCAGTGCTAGTTTACCACTGAACTCAGTGCCAGGAAACACTCAGTGCAGAATTGATGAGAATGACAACAATGTCATTCCCATCCATTCTGCTTGTGTATAGCTTGTGCTACATACAAATTCCATTCTCCAATGCTTGTTCATACTGCCATTTTTCATTCGCATTCTGCCACTCATGTTCAGAATAATCAAATAATTTTCTTCCTTTTACCCATGTAGTGAAATGCAAACCATTCCAATCTTATGAAAATTTTTAAAACAGTTGGTCCAGTAATCATTGTACTACTAATATTTTCTGAGATCTTGTGCTGTTAAGATTGGGTTAGATTGTTTTACATCTGAGTGCCACTTTTTTGCACACAATGGGCTAAATGGCCAGGTCACAAAGACCCCGAAGACTCTGAGAAGGTTGGGGCAGGGGACCCACTGGAGAGCTGTTGGGAGATATATGGTAGCCTCCTGTCAAAGCCATCCAGCATGTTCTTTAACATGCACAGGTATGGCTCTTCCTTACATGGGGCCTTGGCATAACTTTCCACCCAATGGACAGCAGCTTTTCCAAGCCCATTGGTGTCCCCTACTGACTGAAAGCAAGGTGGTGCTACTAAGGATCATCACAGATAATATCATGTCCAGAATTTTTAAATATAAATTTCTATTCTAAGTTACTAAATAAAATTATACTTAAATTGATATATATATGTGAAATATTTTAAAGTATATTTTAAAGAAGCTAAAGTTTTTTTAATAGGTTATTGTCATATATTATTATAAGTTATTAGAATGGCAAAATGGGAGGCTCAAGCCCATTGACTCTCTCCCCCATGATTCTTACACCATTCTTCGCAGAGCTGACCCTTCAAAAGACTGAAACATCTTATGTGGCTTACCAAACAAAATATTTGCCCTCCGTTGCTCTAGATAGACTACAATCTACCATTGTTGGAATTTTACAAGCAGAGTAAATTCATCATCGAGACAATTTTTATACTTTCTTCAATATTTAAAAACTTAAAAGTTATGATTTTTAATACCAAGGAAGAGTCTCAACTTTGCTTTAAGTCTCGGAAGCAAATGTTTTATACTGCTAATTCATGACTACAATTCTGATGACGAATAAGCAATCACTATTAAACATTGGGCAGTGCTGGTTTATTCTCACAACAGCAACTGTTATTGGTTATTTGACATCTGTATTCAATCCCTGCACAAATTTACTTAGCCTTACTGTTTTCAATCTAGTTTCTTCAGAATAGATAAAGATGGTACAAATGTGTAAAGGCAAATGAATTGCCATTAAATTCTGGGTCCAATGGTAACATTTATATTTCAGAATATCAAGGGAAACTATTTCGCTTGTTAGGTTTATTAACAACAAACAAATCAATTTAGGCACTAAAATGTGCTTAGTAGAACATCAACTAAACTGAATACTTCTTATTGCACTTGTCAGTCTTCCTTGGGTTGTGCAAAGTTCCTTGGAAATGCAGTAAGACAGCAAAACTGAATTATACTTGCCACTTTGAGTTTGAAAGAATACTGTTTGCCATTTTACTCCATCTCCAAGGAACCTTGCACTGCTTTGAAAATGATAGCCAATTGCAGTCAAAGTTATCTGTTTAGTGAATGTTCTTCTAAGCATATTTTGAGTCTAAATTATTAGCTATCTTTATGTGGCTTGTCACACAAAAGTATATTTACTATCTGTATTTTTTTTTTTGTTTTAACAATCTGTTGGTAAAATAGTGTTTCCCTTGATACTTTGATATACATTGATTGCTGTGAAATCATTCATCAATTTACCACTTCTTATTCCTGCAACATTTGCATTGTTTATTACATACAGATGTGATAATTGCTGTTTAAATTCATAATTGCGATTTTTGGTGAGTTCTACTGTACTTTATAGAGAGCTGGAGGTGTATATTTAAATATTCATTGAAAATTTTGTTAAGCATGGAGATTAGGAGAAAACCATAGAGATTGTGATTTAGTGGTAAATTTTCTGCAATCTGTTGTTTAAAAAAAGCTGTTAAAGGCATGTTTAAAAATATTAGAACCATGCTTTAAAAAAGAAATATAATATATAATAATGATATAATAATGAAATGTTGTGTCAGTATTTCAAAAAGAATTCATTGTGTTGAAAAATGTAGTCAATTTCTACCATTAAAGTTATATGATGCTTACTATAAAAGGGGATTTTATTCCTAATCATTCTTATCACCACCTTTCAAGTTAATTTGAAATAAATATGAATGATGTAATTTTGTTCATTTTTCTTTTGTAAATTATAATATATTTTTAAACTATCATTAAAATTTATTAATTAACAAAACCCAGTAAAAAATTTATACTGTTTACTATTCAGATATTACCTTTTAATCTATAATGGCATAAAATATGTTAGCTCTGTAATGCAGTAGTCAGAAAGCTTATGTCACTGAGTATGCCATTGTATAAGACAATCTGGAGAATCCAGGAGTAGATTCTTGATCTTTCATGTTGCATTCAAATGAAAGAAAATTTTAAATATGTAGCTTAGAGGCCTAAAAAGATGCTGAATTTATAGATATCCTATTAAGTAAATCAATGCAGCAAAATACATGAAAAACAATTAATTTCACAGGAAGTTTTCAGAAAGCATGGATAGTGGAACTTTGTGAGGTTAGTTTACATGGCCGAGTGGTTAGCACTCTTGGCTACTGATCAAAGGGACCTGGGTTCAAGCCCTGGTTAGGCATGGATGTTTGTGTTGTCTTTCTCCTGAGGTCCTGCCATTCTCACGAACCTTCTATGGCATATTAAACTGACAGACTCCTGTCAGACCTCTGTGGCAAGCAGCTGCTTGACGTAGTATTTTTTTTATTGGTAGCTATTCACTAGCTGTTTTTGCCAACCCTTTTCCCCGGAATAATAGACTTGCAGCATATACCTCTGATGAGTTCTCCAATGGTTGCCTCCTCTCAGGATCAGGGTGGTTATCACGTTTTTGTGCAGCTGATCTTGTTTGATCTTCTTTCCTTTTGGTGCCCTTGTAACTTCCTGTGGAAATTCTGACTTCACGGTCCTTTTTCTTTCCCAGAGAGCATTCAAATACACCCTGCACTATTTTACTGATAACTAAAATTTTATTTATGTTAAAAAATATAAAAGCTAAGAATTGAAGCTACTAAAAACTTCATCATTTTTAGTGATTTTTGCCATATGGAGTTTAGTGATGATCACTATAAAAGGGTGATCACAATAAAATAGTGATCACCCTTTTATAAATTGATATACCTGTGGTTTATTAAGGTACATTTACACAGGTATATTAAGCAACACAACTCCATAGGCAAAAATCATCAAGGTTGCCATAAGTAATGGTGAACCTTGTATGGTGTGAAGTTTTTAGTTGTTTAGAATTTTCATAGCAAAGTTACATGGATACTGAAAAGGCATGGAGGATAACTACCCTTCAACTGACAAAAGACAACTATTGGAAAATTCATCAAGGAGGTATGTTGTAAGTTCTGGGGGAAAAAGGTTGACAAAAAACAGCTAAATAGGTTAAATAAAAACTTCCTGTTAAATCTAATTGGTTAAAAATAACAACTGTGAATTAGTAAGAGTTTACATCAAGTCCAAATTCCACATTGCGCAGTGGTTCAAAATGCAAAAGAACTGATTAAAATTCAGTTTTTCAACTTTTATATGTAATAAGTGTTACTACTTTATGAAACATATTTCAAGTCCCTCAACTTCTTCATTGTACCTGTTAAAGTGGCATGAAGTTGGCAAAAAATGCCAATTTTTTCAATGTTTTTTTTCTCTGATATGCACAGCTAGAAAACGGTCGTATCATATTGTTTCCAAAATACACATTAGTATTGGAATTCAGTTGGAGGATATAAAGATTGATAGATGTTTCATGCAATTTCCATTATATTAAAATTATTATTAGATAATCATTTTGATCTTATTAAAGAAATTGTCTTTAAAGTCAGAAAATATTATTAACTTTCAAAAAAAGCCCCATTAGGCCTTGCTAAAAAATTTTCCAGGGATATATTTTAGATCTTTGTAGGTGTGATCTAAAAAACTTTAGCTACCTGTACTTGCCCCTTTTTCTGTTAAGGCACAAAATGTGATGAAATTGCTTCATTTGTATGAACAAATTGGACAGTAGGAATTAAAGAGTCGTAAACAGTATCAAATATAACAAAATATTGATTTTTCCCAATATTTTACATGTGGTACAGTTACATGTTTTACCAACTGAATTTAAACAATAATCTTAATACCAACCAATCAGTTTTAATATACTCTTTGACAGTGAATAAAGAAGGATTATTGCTTGTTTGGCAACACTAGGAAGAAGGCTCATGATACAAGAAATAATGACTGTAAAAAGAAATCATAGAATCTAAAACATGAAATGCTCTATGACTTCCACTTCAGATCCTGTTATTTCTTTGCTTCAGAAATAGCTCCAAAAGAAACTGAAAACCACATGACTTAAGCCAATATACTTGTTAACTTGCTCACTTTAGAAAGAAGAGTAAATACAAGAGGCTGGATAGCTTCTACTGAAACAATAAGGGTTAAAATGTGACTTTTGTGAAATTTTGAAGTTAAATTTCTACAATTATGTTTCCTATGAATGTTTTAATTGCTTTTTTTATTTGTAACATGCACTAAAAGCAAGCTCACCTATGAATTATCATGAACCACATTAACTAAACACACCTGTAAAACATATTTTGTTTTTGCAATACCTAAAATGTATATTAAGTAATAAATACTATACACAGAATTACCTGTTGACTTTGAAGTCAATAAATAGCTTTGTGTTTTTCCACAAAACTATTTATTAATATAGGTGGCAGGAGTGGCTCAGTTGGTAGTGCGCAAGGCTCATAATCTGCTGTTCCCAGGTTAAAGTCCCAGCTGGTCCAGTATTGGGGATTTATCTTCGCAAAATTCCTCACCCGCACAACTCCCACCAATGAAGTGATGTTGCACTCAAATGCACATTTGACTCCACCATGTAATAATGGTTCATGATTATCAATATTCTGATTATCAAGAGTAACCAGGAGAGTTTCAAGGAAGAATTGTTGGTATTATTGGAAAAGCTTGGAGTTAATATTTTTTCAAAGTTTTAAACTCTGAATAATTATCTACTTTTAGTGCACTGTTGACTCAAGAACTGAAATTCTATATTTAATATTTTTTTTTGTTTGGATGAGAACAGGGAAGAATAGCTTCATCTGTTGTTTCATTCCAGTTTTTCAGGCTGAGCATTGGAAGGGTTAAACCATGGCCCCAAGTAAGAAAGAAAGCTTTGTGTATATTAAAAACAAAATTTAAGTCTTCCTGTAATTCAGAGGTTCTCAATGTGGTAAAATTTTTTTGGGTGTGACATGAGAGCTCAAAAGTCACTAGATCTAGTAACAAAGTCATTAAGTTGTCATTATTATACTATAACTATAGTTTTATCTATCTATATAAGAGGTACACCAGTTACATACACGTTTCCAGGGGGTACATAAGCATAAAAGGTTGAGAACACTGCTGTAATTTATTGAATGGGTCACTTTCCCCAAACCTCCCAGAGCTTTAGTATTCTTGGAACTACCTAGGAGTAAAACAGTCCAATAAAGAAAGGTGTAGAAAATGCTCCATATCAAGAGAATTTATATTGGAAATATTTTCTCCTCACATACTTAACAGACAAACACAGGTATCCCCTGGCTTATGCAATAATTGTTGTTCAGTTTGGATGATGGTTGGGCAAATTAAATTTTTTCCCCCAATAGCAATAATGTTATAAATGGAGGATGTGTTTCTGAACATTTACCTAAATTCAGATTTCTGTATGAAATTATGCTACTTCTAATTATTTTCGTTTTTTTTTTATCAAGCAAAAATAGTAAAGAAAAGGCAGAATGCTTTTCATTTATTTTTGTTAGAATGTAAATCATTTTAATTAAAAAGTATTTATATGGAAAGAAAATGAAGCAATTATTTATTACTTCAATTTCCCAAATGAGGCTGTGAATCACCCTCAGTTGATGTCTTGGCCCTTGTTTAAAGAATTTGTCTAAGAACATTCAATGCTTCATCTTCTCCTTATATAGCAAGCCATGTCATTCTGCAACTCCCTTACTATCTTGAAACTTGTCTGCTGATCCATGGTCATTCTTTCTCATCTCTGGCCCAGAATAGATTTCAATGCCAGCAGTATAGCTTAAATAAATGCATCTTTCTTGTCAAGTAGGACATATCAGTGTTCTAGATTCTGCTAAGATCTTGGCTTAGGGTGTATATACTTATGGTAAAATACGTGATTTTGTTTCGAAAAAATCCCTAAGCTGTGCATTGTATATGTTTACTGTAAAGTTTGCTAGCTGATGTTCTCATACTAATATTTAATGTTTGAAATTATGATTGTAATGCTTATTACCTTATAAACTACATTTGCTCAAACAAAGTAAACAAATCCACTAGAATGAAATATTTCATAGAATGCATTTACTGGGGTTTAGATATAGTGTTATTTATTCATATATATTTATCTATGCATCTCCTCATAGGTGATGAACTAAATTGAAAAAATCGTGAAATCAGTTTTTTATTTGTGGGAAAAGATATATTCTTCATTTGTACATTCTTAGAGTTTTTGAATTGATATTGTGTTTTTATGGGAAAATTACAACTGGACCTCAGCAATTAGTTCAATTAATTTAGTTATTTAATTATTTATGAATTTTATTTTTTGCATTAGGCAAATCAATTCATTAATTTTTAGTTTTCATTTAAAAATTAATGCAGAAATACTTTAAGGGAGACATATTGCCCACCTGTAGTTGTTTATGTCAATGTTAATGTGAAATTTGCATAAATCAAAATTGTATACGTCAGGGGACATCTGTAGTCAGATTGTACAGCTAATGATCAGAGTTATACTAACCACCATTAGATTCTGTATTATCTAATTCATGAGTTTTCTTTATTAGAGATAAAATAGATTTTTAACAAAAGCTGTGAAATGTTTCTGCGCTTTAAAATATTTCATTTTAGAAAATAATATTTAAACAATTGTCCTTTATACCCTGTAATTTTGTTTATGTGATCTAAGGTAAATTCTGAATCACTTACTTTTGCTTTCATTTCTGCATCATTATTGCAGAATAAAGTGTTTAAAATAACACATTTTTGTTGAGATTTACAAATATGTTGTCTTATGCTAAAATACGTGATTTTGTGTGGAAAAACTACTTTAGCTTTCCATTATAGCTGTTCACTATAAAGTTTGCTAGATGATGCTGTCATGTTAATATTTAATTTTAAAATTGTGATTATGTTTTTTCACCTGATAAACTATGAGAAAATTTTTTTTTAATAAATTTGCTTCAAATGAAGCAAGTAATTCCACTAAAATGAACTATTTCATAGAATGCATTTACTAGGTTTAGTTATATTGTTATTTATTAATATAATTTGCATGGGAATAATTACAACTGGTTATGGGCTTCAAATGTATTTTATTCAGTCAATACTTAATGTATACAATAGTAAAGAATAATTGCAGCCTCATTCTGTTGCTTTTTTTTTTCTTTTTTTGGGGGTAGAGGGGGAGCAGATTATATTTAAACCTAAAACAAAGAAGTATTTTTATTAAAGACAATTAGCTTGTTTTCTTTATTTTTCCCCTGTTTTTGGTTAATGTAATATAGTACTGAAGTTTTGTTTAGCATTCACATTTTTATATCATGTAAATAGAAATGAATGAGGTGTATAACTTTTTATAAATTCAATTACTGTCAATCTTTGACAGCAAAACTTTTTTTTAAGGAGAAAAATCCTTCAGTATTGGTTGGTTCTAAAATTAAAAATATTGCTTCCTTTTTATGTATAAAAGAACAAAATGACCAGAATGGGTAAAAATATAGCAATATTTTTGTAATTGTTACATTTTACTTTAGATACTTGTATCAAACAATTGCTTTTGCTAATACCAACAAGCTTCTGTTGTGTAGCATTATTAAATGTTGCTAGGTTCACCAAATTTTTAGGAAAAATTCACACTATTGCTGTTTTTTTATTGATAAAATAAACTACACCACTACTTTAGCTAAGTTTTTGAAACGTCACAGTCATAAATGTATTATTTTGTAGTATAAAGTAGTATAGTAGTTTGTGATATACTGCAGTTTTCTGTATGCTCAAAAGAATGCACTTTGATAAAATGGGGAACTTTTGATTTTAGCTACTTGCTTTATATCATCTGCATCTAGTTAGAATTTTTTGCTTTATGACCAGCCAAAATTTTTCTAGAAAAAATAAATTTCTTATGGCATTACAATCTAGTTTCTGAAATAGTGGGGGGCGGGGTACCTGTGGTACAGTCGGTAGCGCACCAGGCTCATAATCTGTAGTTCCCAGGTTCGAGTCCCAGCTGGGTCAGCGTTGAGATTTATCTCCGCAAAAATTCCCCACCCTGCCCACGGTCAGTAGGGGACACTGATGGGCTTGGAAAGGCCGCCGTCCGTCGGATGGGACGTTAAGCCGTGGCCCCGTGTGTGGGAGAGCCATACCCTGTGCACGTTAAAGAATACGCTGGATGGCCTTGACGGGAGGCTACCATCTGTCTCCCAACAGCTGTTCCAGTGGGTCCCCTCCCCCAACCTTCTCTGAGCCTTCGGGGTCCATGTGACCTGGCCATTTAGCCCATGGTGTGTAAAAAAGTGCCGCTCAGAGGTAAAACAACCCAACCCTGAAATAGTGGACAATTTAATATTTGTGATACAAAATAAAAAATAACTGAACGTAACATACATAAGAGATATCTTATTTGTTCAATTACTTAGTAACTATTTGGTTAGTAAACTATTTGGTTTATATCATATAGTGGCAAGATTGGACTAAACAAGATTTAGGGCCAGGAACTTTAACATAAATGGCCCCTTCTGAAAATAAAATATGTGGGCAAAGAAAAAATAATATACTGGTGTTCACAAAAATCAAAGCACCAAAAAGGACCAATCAGAAAATTTGGGGGTTAAATATAGCTTTATTGCAGTAATAAATCATTGCAATATGGAGGTAGTTGGATAGTTACATGCTGAGTTGTTTAATAATGGCTTGCTTCTATGACCTGCTCTACCCAGCAAGTCATGGAGTCAAATGTTTCAGCTAGATTGTGGAATTGCCGTCCAAGCACTATACACTCATGCCCAAAATTCATCTACATTTACTGGGATGTACTGGTGTTGCTGCAACCTCGATTTGACCATATCCATATATTTTTGATGGGTGACAAATCAGGGTATCTAATGGGCCATGAAAGGATATGTGTTTTGCCTCAGGTATTCAACAGTGGCATCTGTTGAATTGCATTGTCCTGCTGAAATATGGCATGTAGATAGTATGGAAGAGCTATTGGCTATAAAATATCCAAGATGTAACAGCACTGGTAATGGTGGTGTGGATACTAGGGCAGATTTGCTTTAATAGCTGAATGCCCCCAACACCATAATCCCACATGTTGGTACTCTGTGTCTTATCCGAATACACTCCTCTTGGTGCCTCTCACCATTCTGTTAAGTGGGGGTGGCTCAGTAGTAGCATGCCAGGCTCATAATCTGCAGTTCCCAGGTTCAAGTCCCAGCTGGGCCAGTGTTGAGGTTTATCTCTGCAAAACTGCCCACTATCAGAGGGGACACTGATGGGCTTGGAAAGGCTGCTGTCTGTCAGATGGAATGTTAAGCCATGGTCCTGTGTGTGGGAGAGCCATACCTGTGCACATTAAAGAACATGCTGGATGGCTTTGATGGTGGCTTTGATGGGTGTTCCAGTGGGTCCCCTCTCCCAACCCCTGAGCCTTCGGGGGCCTTGCGACCTGGCCATTTAGCCCATTGTGTGCAAAAAAAGTGCCACTCAGATTAAAACAACCCAACCCATTGATGGACGAAAATTCGAACAGACAGAAGCGGAATTCATTAGAAAAGACGATATTGTGCCACTGCTGTCGCCTCAATACACTACTGTAGTCTGGCTTCTTTGTGTTGGAGTGTTGGAAGCAGTCTTGGCAATGGCTAGGAGTGTTGGAAGCAGTCTTGGCAATGGCCAGTTGGCGTGCAGTCCAAATTGCAATGGTGTCGAACTGTTACTGCTGACATTGGATGATGTTCTATTGACCTCCACTGTTGGGCCAAGGCTGTTGTAGATGATGTTTTAGCCAGCCTCCAAAGATGACGATTTTCCCATGGGGTTGTCTATGGACAAGATCCAGAACCTTCCTAATGTATTCATTGTCCATCTTCAAACCATTCTCTTCATATTCGATGCACAACAGATACACTACGTCCCACAATTGCCACAATTTTTCAATACAAAATATTGCCTTCTCACAGGCCAACAATATGCCCTCTGTCAAACTCGCTCATCTGGATGGCATATTTTAACACCTGCACAAGAACTGATAAACTGAACACAGCTACCACTTCTTTTAATACCTGTGGGAAGGGCGAGTGCACCGATGACCATGAAACTCTAATCACTTCTTCAGTAGTAGGTGCTAAGCATGCTCCTTACAAGTCAAGAGCCTTACTTTATTCCTTCTCGGTGTTCTGATTTTCATGAACAGTAGTGTACATTAGAAGCAAAATATCATTTTATTACCGACAAAATTTTTCATTACCATCATTGTTTTTGTCATTAAATTGTCACCAGAAACTGGTATTGCCAGATGACATTATTAATTGTTTGTGAGCATAAATTTCAGTCACGAAATGTTGATTTTTTTTTATTATTATTATGGATTTTTTTTTCTTTTAATTGATCACTACAGCCCATCTGGAAATTCCTGGTAATCGTTATGGCCAGCCCAACCCTGCATAGTGGTTTTTAAATGTTTTAAGAGGACAGGTACACAATGATACCTCTTAAACCTAAGAGGTATCATTCATACATTTCATAAATTTATCAGTATTCATCCCTCATTCTTGAATTTGCTAGTTTTCATGTAACCCCAAAGTCTCTAATCAGTGAAATTTTCTTGATTGAAGCTTACTAAACTGACGACCTCAAAATAGCATCTCCAGTTTCATCCATTATAGCTATATATGTGGGAATTTTTATCACTTAAAAATTTACCATCGAACAAGTGTGTTCTTTGTATTAAGGTACTAGGGTCCATATTGCACGATTACAGTATCATTTGTTATGCAAGTTGAAACTTAAGAGTAGGATGATAAAATATATGTTTATTAATGATAATGTATAATTATGAAACTTCATAAATTAAATGTTAAAAAATACTACTTGTGGAAAAATGCCTAAGAAATGTTTTGCCAATCTTTAGTTTACGATGTGGTTAGAAGAATGTAGTTTTGAGATACCTTATCTTTATATACATATATATAATTTCAGTTCATTGTGTTTGGCAGAACAAAACTGAAACCAGGGGCAAAGAAACCTGAATAAGTTTTGTAGCATGCAGTAGATTTCCTTACCTGTCTTGTCTCATGTTAAGAATAAACATAGTATTTATTATGTTTTAAGCTTTATACAATTTTATTACTTTTTAATAATTCTAAGAACGTAAAACTTATACATAATATTAGAAGGTCCTCTAGCTGCTAAGTTAATTGTAACATTTGTTACACATTTTTTAATTTACTGTATAATTAGTATTAAATTTTTTTATCTGCTTATGTTCTGTTGAGAATTATCAAATATGTATGTGGAAAAATGGGAATTTTTGATTAAAATTTCATAATAAAGTAATGATTATATTGAAATATAACAGAAAATTTAATAGTTTCCTATCCATTTCTTGAATTTTCATTCCTCCTCCAAGTGTATTAAAAACTACCACTTTTGTAAATAGCACTTTTTTTAGTTAGTAGATTTTTCAGTCATTAGTGCCTATTTGATCAGCTTTCAAAATCACAATTAGAGGAAAGTCATTTGTGCCGAAGTCATAGAATTTCCTTGCTGTTTTCATAGTTTATGACATTGCTGAACTTCTTTGCCTTAGCAGTTGTTACGAGTCATTAAGATTAAAATTTAGTATTAGTTGAAATTTGTCCCCTTTATGAGTTTTAAATTCATTTACACTTAAACTTATCAATTGAATCGTTTCATATGAATTATGCCCAATATTTTACATTGAAAAGAAAAATTAAATTGTTTAATTTTATGATTAGAATTCAACTATTAGAAGAAGATAATGCAAAAGGGTACATAACTAAAAGTTATTGGCCTGCAATTCAATAGCAGAAAAAAGTAAAACTACTTAACTTCTTTGTGCCACTTTGGTATTCACTGTAAAAACCTCAACAGTTTGTCACAGATCTGTTTACTAGTTTTGTATTCTATATTTATTATCCAGGGATTAAAATGTACTGATGGAAATCTCCAATAAATAACAGTTATGGTTTATATGTCAGTAAAAGTTTGATATTTGGGGAATGCTAACTTTTATATTATTTAATGCTAATTTAAATGTTTTGAGTTTAATATTTAAAAACATTATGGTATGAAAAAGCTCACAGAACTAGTTAAATATTATTTGTTCTAGATTAAGAAATGTGAATTTTAACTAAAATAATGAATGTTACAAGTTGTGCTGCTGTAATATGAAGGTACTTCCTGAAAGTCTTCAGTGGTCTGTTATTAGTTTAAAAGTATTTGTAATAAATAATTGGGTCATGGATTTGTAAAACTGCATATCTTTAATGCAATTTGAAGAAAAAAGCATAAATTGGTAGCATAAATGGAAAGTAATATTACATATCATTGTTAGAGTAAAAAATAGAATATCAAAACTTCACCAAGTTTCAAATCTTATATCTATCATATGTAAACTATTTTATTGATGTTCCAGCATTTTACTTATCATCAGTGCTTCTTTGTATAATTTCTGCAATACTCAGAAATTGCCTAAATTCATTGTATCTCTTGTTGTTTGAAAAGATGTGTCCTCTTACTGAAACTCAACTCAGTTGTAGTAAGGTATTTTGTTAAGCTGTTAAGAGTTAAACCGATGTAGCATTTACAAATATTCAAAATGAAACACATTTAGAGTTTTTAGGTTTTTGAGTTATAAACTATATAGGTAATTTTGAAGCAAAGTACTTTATCATTTAAATGTGAACGAAATAGTAATTCCGTATGGATCTGATATTTGAAAAACAAAATAGAAGTGATCAAATTGTATGTATTTGATCAGTTCAAACTGCAGAAGAAGGTTGTTCAGAGATTTTGTTTTAACTAATTTAGTATTAGTTGTTTTTACAGAAGTTTAGAGGTCAAACCAAATTGGGATCGAAATAAATCCAAAGTTTGCTATATTATAAAGGATTGCAATGGGTAAAATGAATTGGGACATGAAATTAAATATTTAGTCAACCTTATAACCTTTAATTCTGAAAACTAGATACACAAGAAGCTGACTGTGATTAAAATGAAGTTCCTTTTGAAAATTTCGGTTGCTTATATTAAATATTTCTTCATGTATTATCGAGATTGAAAGTTTAAATGCTTTCATTGTTTTCAAATATAATTACTTCATCGTAACTTCAAGAGTTTAATAAAATATAATTAAAGGGTATTTTAACAATATCATGTAATAAATGCAGCAAAATTGGTTGGTATTGGAAATAATGTGTTGTTGTAGAAGTTTGTATTCCATATCTAAGGATTTTGATTTTCATGCTCTAATGTTCACATTCAAACTACAGAGGGTCAAAAAAAAGTTAAGGAATTTGCTTTTTTGACTGCTAATGATGAAAAATGTATCATATAAGGAAAACGACATTGAGGGTGGCATTGAATTATAAACGTAGAATTTGCATAGAAACCTTTTAGCATATAGGTCACATGCAATCAGATACCTTACAAGAGTGCACAGATTCAGTTCTCCATATTTTTACTATAGAATTTAAAAAAAAAATCAAAAAGCAGACTAATCGTAAATGCAATAGAGTTTCCTGTAGTAACAAAAAACTTTATACAGGATATGGATCAAGCTAGATGCTGTTTTATTTCATTGTATTTATTATAGTCTCCTCCAGTAAGTATGACCATTGTTTTTTTATTAACAGAAGCAATGGATATTTTTCCTTTGTTTTCAGGTAAAGTGTTCACCAGTTTCCTGAAATTCCACTTCAATTACTACATTTAATTACTGCTTATTCCGTGTTCTTGTATACATTTGATGTTTGTTACCCATAAAAAGAAAGTGAGGATCATTGAGACATCAGACAAATATCTGCTTTGACTTATCTGAAGTGAAGGAACAAAATCTCTTTATAAAGCAAATATTTGCTAAAAAAAATTATTATTTTTCAGAGATGTGATAAGAATTTGTTCACCACAAATATCCATTCCTTACTCTGAGGAATGCCTTGGCTGCTAACATTCAAGACTTATTACATGAGGTTAAGTTCTAATTATATCAGCATTGAAATATTGTTCCTTTATTCGAATCCTGCTCAAGTTGAGAATGGGGTACTGATAGATAGACTTAGAAAGTCTGTCCATTTTATGGAACGTTAAGTTGTGGTTCTGTTTGCAAGAAAACAGATTGGTAACACCCATTTGCCTCAACAGTCCCTCTGCTTCAACCGTGTGATTTGCCAATTGAGCCGCAAAAAATGCTGCTCAAGGGCAGAATAGCCTAACCAACTCTTGTTTGCTGTAGCCAAACAAACCGATCATTGAGCCACTAGGTTGACTTGCATCATAAAATATTTCATGTTGTTTGTGAATTCTATTTGATACCAATATAATTGCACAAGCCGTTTGCCGTGTTTTCTACATTACCAAGAATTTGTATGCAAATATATAGGTTTTATTATTTCTGTAATATGCTGTAATACACAAATTTAATCTTTTTTTTTACTTTCCTTATTGAATTTAGGAGCATTTGATAAGCATAAAGCTTTAGCATTTTTAGTATGAATTTGCAAATACTGAACTGGTTGTCTTTGCATTTTTTACCAAGGTTAACTACCCTTCCTCTCTATTGAAATTGTTCATTGCTCTGGGACGGAGGTTGGTCAGTCGGTAACACACCAGTCTCGTAATTTGCAGTTCTCAAGTTTGAGTCCCACCTGGGCCAGCGTTGAGATTTATCTCTGCAAAAACCCCACCCTGCCTGCAGTCTGTAGAAGATACTGATGGGCTTGAAAGGCCGCCTTCCGTCGGATGGGGCGTAAAGCAAGAATTCCTTGACAGGAATCTGTTTTCCAACAGCTGTCCAAGCTGTCCCCTGCCCCCAAACTTCTCTGAGCCTTCAGGGATCCTTGTGGCCTGGCCATTTAGCCCATTGAGTGCAAAAGGGTGCCATTCAAAGGTCAACCCAATCCGTGTTCATTGCTCCCCTTTGAGGTTTCAGGTTTTATTTTTGAGTATTATATATATTGCTAAAATTTTCATTTTTATTTTTCTTCACAGCCACATTCTTCATATTTCTGCTGAGTACCAAAACTTTTCAAAGCAAACTTTTATAGGTATACACAGAGTTTGTTGAGTGCTTTTTTCTTCATTCGAATTAAAACATTTCTATTGTAATGAGTTATGTAATATAGAGTTTCAACTGACTGATTGAAATGCAAATTGTACCATGGAAAAAGTGTAGAATGTTATATAATAAAGTTAATTTCTAGATCTATTTTTTTTGTCATAGTGAAAAGTACTGATTAGGTATGCTGATTAGTTAATTTGAATATAAAATATGCACAGATTTTAGTCTTCTTGCTCTGGTTTTACAATTTCATTTCAGAACAAACTTTCAAACAACTTCATTTCAAAGAATACCCACAGAACATAAAAATAAAATTATGTTTAATAAAATATGCTTAAAATTAGGATGCTTAATTCAATGATAGACCAAAGTTCAAGGGCTAAATTTACACTTTCTGTTGTAAAATTCTTTAAAAAACTGCATATTTGTCTTAAGGGTGAAATTTAATAACTCCATTTTACAGGTAGCAATACTTAAGGTATTATATATATTAAGGCCCTCATGGGACACGGAATTAAAGTTAAATGGAGTCAGTGAAATTTCATTGTCATGTATTGCATGCTTACAACAAAATTGCTCATTTTAAATTTTGCAAGTTATGTGCATAAATGCTTGTAAAGTTTCTAAATATGTCCCTGATAGGAATGTTTAATGAACTTTCAAACTCTTGGCAATGGAAGTGATTAAAATAACTGCATTTTATCTTAAGCTTCGGGACCCTTTCCTTCCATATTTATCTCCGCAAAATTCCCCGCCCTGCCCACGGTCAGTAGGGGACACCGATGGGCTTGGAAAGGCTGCCGTCCGTCGGATGGGACGTTAAGCCGTGGTCCCGTGTGCGGGAGAGTCATACCCTGTGCACGTTAAAGAACACGCTGGATGGCCTTGACGGGAGGCTACCATCTGTCTCCCAACAGCTGTTCCAGTGGGTGGTCTTCCCAAACCTCTGAGCCTTCGGGTCCATGTGACCTGGCCATTTAGCCCGTGGTGTGCAAAAAGTGCCGCTCAGAGGTAAAACAACCCAACCTTCCATGATAGTTTTAAATGCGTCCCATGCCATACTGATTCTTGTTTAACATTATGCAAAAATGATGTTTTTCTCAGTTCCCAACTGATCACCTTTCATTCCACAATGACCACATATTCATTTGATGGTCTGATACACAAAGAACAAAGGTGAAACAGATCATGTTATCGGAATTCAAACCTATCAACTGATATTGACAAATGATAATATTTTGCTTTGCTTTCAGGGAAATATTTTTGCCTTCTGAACAAGACACCTAAACATATTTTCTTGATTTTTTTTTTATTCCTAACACAGCTAGTAAAAACTGGTAGTATAACATTTGTTTTAACCACTTTTACATTGTCACATTATCAGGTTTTTTACATCAAGCGTAAATATCCTTAACATGCTTCATATTAAGGAGTCTTCATGTTCTGCTCAGCTTGTGTACAGTTTCAGATTATAATTCAACATCCTGTTTCAGTTTATTAGCCGGGGTGGCTCAGTCGGTAGCGCGCCAGGCTCGTAATCTGTAGTTCCCAGGTTCGAGTCCCAGCTGGGTCAGCGTTGAGATTTATCTCCGCAAAATTCCCCGCCCTGCCCACGGTCAGTAGGGGACACCGATGGGCTTGGAAAGGCCGCCGTCCGTCGGATGGGACGTTAAGCCGTGGCCCCGTGTGCGGGAGAGTCATACCCTGTGCACGTTAAAGAACATGCTGGATGGCCTTGACGGGAGGCTGCCTCCCAACAGCTGCTCCAGTGGGTCCCCTCCCCCAACCTTCTCTGTGTCTTTGGGGTCCATGTGACCTGGCCATTTAGCTTATGGTGTGCAAAAAAAGTGCCACTCAGAGGTAAAACAACCCAACCCAGTTTATTAGCCAACAAATTTACTTTAAACATGCACACTTTATGGTTAGAACTAAAACACCACAGTCAATGTTTGCTGCACCTTCTGTCACTTTCCTCAAGCAGCGTATCATGTAATACTTCACAAACATGAAAACTTCCATTATCTTAATATGCAATGCCTTCATCAGAAGACTGAAAATTATTGGTTGGGTTGGGTTGTTTTACCTCTGAGCGGCACTTTTTTGCACACCATGGGCTAAATGACCAGGTCACATGGACCCCGAAGGCTCAGAGAAGGTTGGGAGAGGGGACCCACTGGAACAGCTGTTGGGAGACAGATGGTAGTCTCCCGTCAAGGCCATCCAGCGTGTTCTTTAACGTGCACAGGGTATGGCTCTCCCGCACACGGGGCCACGGCTTAACGTCCCATCCGACGGACGGCGGCCTTTTCAAGCCCATCGGTGTCCCCTACTGACCGTGGGCAGGGCGGGGAATTTTGCGGAGATAAATCTCAACGCTGACCCAGCTGGGACTCGAACCTGGGAACTACAGATTACGAGCCTGGCGCGCTACCGACTGAGCCACCCCCGCCCCGAAAATTATTGGTATACCTCCAGTTATTGTGCCTACTGGTGTTAGTGTACCTGGTGGTATAGGGACAAATGAGTAGATGCAGAAAGAAGATGGTGCTCTAGGAAAGTGTTGAAATCAGGTGCAGATTGGTAAAGGAGCACTGTATGTTTCAGGCCCTCAATGTCTTGGAGAGGGGAGGTAATCATCATTGTAACCTTTTTTTCTGCTCTTCTATATCCTTTTGGGGATTCAAAAGGTACCATCTGTCGATTGAATTACTAAGCCGTAACCTTGTATGCTTGTATTATAACCCAGTGTGTGTGTTAATGACATGCTGGGTGGCCTTGAGGACGACAGACTTCCATTTTGCCTCCTAACAATTGTTCAGCAGGCCACCTTTACCATTGTTTCCTTAACTTTTGACAGTTTTGTGCATAACTAAATTCAGTGGCAGAAAATCCAACTTTCCACTTCCAAATCTTGAGTGGATTGCTTGATAGTATCTATCAGTCTAAGTGAAATAGACTTAGTAGTTGGTGCTTTACATTAGTTCTCCATTACAGGTGAGGTTCAAACATCGATACCTGGTACGATATAGAGATGTTCTTAACACGTTCCCTGCCACAGTCATCTCTGAAGCAATTTACGTTAGAATTTTTTCTTAAACCTGGCAATTGTATGCTTGAGGACAGTTGTTATTCATTGTTTTAGTATGTTGTCAATAGAGATGAGTTTGGACTCAAATTTTCGAGCCTGAACCCAAAATTATTTAGTCCAGGCCAGAAACATTTTGATAATTACTAAAGTCAAATTAGGGGAAACAATTTTTTGACACACTGTAAAGCATATATACAAAAATGCATTCCGCTAAATCGTCTCTTTCCTATCTTCTTGTTGCTTTTGGATTGGTCGGTTTGTGGATTTGACAAAACGTTCCACCATGTCTTTCGAACGCAATGAAGAAACTTAATGATTTATGTACCAAATGAAAGCTTATGACGTGGGGGAATGTCATAGGCTAAAAAAAAATTGACACGATGCCTTCTTCCCCCTCTAAAAAGGAAAAATGTGAAAACTATTCTACTATATCTCCAGAACGCGAATACCGAAAGTAACAACCTATACTCCGAATGAAAGCTTCTGATGCGGGGAATGTCGTAGGCTATGAAAACTTGAACCTCCCCCCCCCCCCATGCTTTCTTCTCCCCTAAAAAAGGGGGGAAATGTGAAAATGATTGTTCCCCTATATCTCCTAACGCGAGTGCCGAAAATCACGAGCTAGGTGTCGAATGAAAGCTTGTGAAGCGGCGAGTGTCGTAGGCTATGAAAATTTGTACCCTGTGCTTTCTTCCCCCTAAACGGGAAATTCGAAAGTCGTTCTACTATATCTTCTAAACGAAGGGGCCTACATTTGTGAGTTACGTGTGAAATGAAGGCTCATATCATGACGGTCGTAAATTATTTCGAATTTTGTCCCCACTATTCCCCTGATAAAATGGGGGGGGGGGGATTTTCGTGCTGTTCGACTTTAACGAACCGTATCTCATAGGTTGTGACGTCTCCAATGTCGTGGGCTACCTGAAACATACTCCAAAATAAGGGGTAACTGTGCTCGATATTTATGAGTGTTTTTGAAGGTAGGTGTTTTTAGTGACAAAAAAAAATATATAAATAATACCTATCTTCCTATATGGGCCCTAAAAAGCGGAAAATAAACGTAAAGTATATCGATGGTGCAATCTGTCACTGAGTTCGTATTCACTTCAAAGGGATATTTGGTGCTGTCACAACAGTCGCTCTATCTTCTTTTGAAATGAATACGAACTCGGTGGATGATTGCACCATCGATATGCTTTAAGTTTATTTTCTTTTTAGGATCCTCTAGGAAGATAGGTATTTTTTAATTTATATTTTTTATTCTACAAACTTTAAAAAAAATTCGAAGTTTCATTTGTTGTAAAAAAAAAGCATCTATAGACTTCCATGACTCTGAAAGGGTTATAGTTTTATTACAAATAGGAACTAAAAGTTCTTGAGTAACAAGTACTCTAATATTTTTTTTGTCCATATAAAACTTAAGATTTTAATTTTGTCATCAAATATTATAATTGTCGTTTGAAAGTTATCTTACATATGTCTTTTAAAAATATGTAATTCAAGCTTGAAAAATATTTTTTTTTCATTTGATGCATATTTTATTAAACTACAATGTAAATAATTCGATAAAGCCATCTGATTGCCATATTTTAGAAGACCTATACGGTATTGCCGATTTGTTTGTTACGTTACTCTGTATTGAAGCAATCACCTGATTTAAGCTCAGAAGTTTGAACTATTATCAACAAATTTTTCTTTAAAGTTTCTAAAATCTCAAATAATTATGAAATATGTACCTATTTTTTCGGTGTACTACTGTAAAAAGTGTTATTAAAATTAATGTTACTACAATGCTCAAAATTTTTACTTCAATAATACTTCAAATTAAATTCTCTTTAATTTGGTATATAACATGAGTTATTCCTGTTTATTAGTTATTTATTAAAAATATTCTAAAGTTGACTTGGTTATTGGACTATCTAACAAGCCGAGTATTCTCAAAGTATGGTATGGAGAAAAAAATTTACAAAACGGAAGAAATGTTTAAACAAGAATTTTTGATTCAGAAATAAAATGCCTTTCCATTCAGTGCATTATAATCATTTCTGCCTGTGTTTTTTAAATAAATTTGTGTTGCCAGATGCGTTTTTTACTACATGACTCTAATAAAAAGTCCTATTAAAATAAAACTTGTCTTTTTTTTCTTAAATATTTTATTTTCAGAAAATGCAGTATTAAATGATTAGTTTGGCATATAACATGCCAGAATTCCTTTCATTAGTTATTTGGCAAAAAAGTTCTGAAGTTAAATTTTTTTTTTTGCCTCATCAGAGTGAAAAAATAGCTGGACCTGGGAAGGGTTAATGAGAAAGAAAAACTAAAAAGAATCAAATGGTGATAGTTTTTAATTACTAAAGACTGATTAAATGGTTAAAAATATAATCAAAAGTTATTTTTATTTACTTTTTTCACCAAAAAAGTAGAAATTTAAAATATCTTAGTCCACCCGAATTATTTGTTAGCTGTCAACTGTTGCTGATAAGTGTAAAATTTTTATGATATGCTGTCAGCAAAGTAGTTCAATGAAAAGGTTGTTTAATGGATTATTTAGTGAAAAGAATGATGCCTTAGTTTCCAGGTCCATGTTTCCTTCATGCTCATCTATCTGGTCAAATATTTTTTGCAAAGCTTTATATAATAAGTTATGATAAAATTATGCATTAATAATATAAAAAATATTGAATTAAAATAAATACGCATTTAGTTCTGTATTGTGTTAAAAGCATTTGACTAACAATTTGCAACCAAGTGATTAACAATGTGAAAAATTGTCCAACTGACGCTGAGATTTCTCAACCTTCAAACTAGCATTTTTTTAACGTTACCTCGCCCTGCCCACGGTTAGTAGGGGACACCGATGGGCTTGGAAAGGCCGCCGTCCGTCGGATGGGACGTTAAGCCGTGGCCCCGTGTGCGGGAGAGACATACCCTGTGCACGTTAAAGAACACGCTGGATGGCCTTGACGGGAGACTACCATCTGTCTCCCAACAGCTGTTCCAGTGGGTCCCCTCCCCCAACCTTCTCTGAGCTTTCGGGGTCCATGTGACCTGGCCATTTAGCCCATGGTGTGCAAAAAAGTGCCGCTCAGAGGTAAAACAACCCAACCCAATTTTTTAACGTTACATCGTTAAAAAGATTTGTGCTATTCAAGTACAATTCAATTTTATAATCAGTAATGCGACACTTCCATGTTATATAAATAGCAAGTCACATTAAATCTCCCTTAGAAAATGATTCACCCTCATAAACATTTTTCTTCAAATTTAACGAAAAGTGAAAAAAAAAATCACGAAAATTTCTAAAAATGCTTGTTCTATACTGAAAAATTGGCGGGAGCAGAGGGGCTCTGTTGTTAGCAGGATGTAGTTCCCAGGTTTGAGTCCCACCTGGGCCAGCGTTGAGATTTACCTCCGCTAAATCCCCACCCTGCCCTTGTTGGAGGGGACTTTAAGCCGTGGCACCCCTGTTCTGGAGAGCCATACCTTGTGCACGTTAATGAACACTCTATGGCCTTGACAAGCGGCTACCATCTGTCTAACAATAGCTGTCCCAATCCCTCCCCACCCTTCTCGGGGGTCCTTGTGAATTGGCCATTTAGTCCATTGGGTGCAGAAAAGTGCTGCTCAAAGGTAAAACAACCAACCTAACAGTTTTTGTGACAACCATTTATACCAAGTGCTACTCAGAGGTAAAACAACCCAGAGAACAACAATTTATTTTAACAGTTACTATTTGTGTTTTAATTAACCTTGGAACTAAATTCTTAATGACTAATAATTGTACTGTTTAGTGTTTCAGCTTCCATATCTTATACACCTGTTTCCATAAATTAAAGAAAGTCCCTATGTTAAATCAATGGGAAGCTAACGTCAAAGCCGTATAACTTTAAAATAAATTTTTGTTTTGAAAAATGTGATTGCAGATAAAAGATCTTAAATCAGTATCTCGATTTTCAACAGTATTCGTTCAGTATTTAATGAGTTATGGAAGTTTGAATATTTAACAACAGCAGTGCCAGTCGTAACAAACTTATACATAACTGAAGAATAGTGCAAGAATTCTTTACTCAAAGGTCTAAAATACGTTCAGAAGTTGTAATTAACTTCTGAAGTCAATTTTTGTGGAGTCCTTGTTAATGATAGTCCTAATTAATATTTAGCGACATTGTCTCTAAATATTCAAACTTCCGTAACTCATTAAATACTGAAAGAATATTGTTGAAAATTGAGATATTGATTTATTTGATTGAGATCTTTATCTGCAATCGAATTAAAAAAAAAACAACTTATTTTAGAAGTTACAGAACTTTGACGTTAGCTTCCCATTGACTTAACATAGGGATTTTCCTTAATTTATGGAAACCAGTATACTTTATTGATCATTTATGAAAGTTTCACATTCAAGACAAAATACATATGGAGCATAAGTCACGACTTGTTTGCTGGGTTTGCAAAGTTATAAAGTAGACAAAACAATTGGCAATCTTCATTTAAATATACGCAGAGGACGAATCCTTTTCAGCTCATTAGAAAGTTCATTATACAATAACATTAAACAGCAGATTCCCTTCAAAAGTTTTATATCCCATTACAGCAAAGTGGCCTAATATTATTTGTACACCCTATAAAGAACAAATACCCAGAACCTATTCAGTTTGTATTTCGTACCCTTAATGGATATAAAAAAAATTATTTTAAAGGATTATTATATTCTATTATACATATAGTTTATTATACATAATATTCGCAATGTTCTGAAAATAGGAAATGAGCTAGCAATTCTTGATGCATTAATCAGTATTCTTTTTGTGAATACTTTTGAAATACTATTGATCTATGCAATTCTCCCCGTATTCTGATTCCATGTAATATAATGCCATCCTCGATTTACACGGTAGATAGTCTCTGGATGCAAATCGAGACCAACAACTTATGGGGGGGAAGGGATAGGTTCGAAAAAAGTCTTTGTTAATAATGAAACATTAAAGTTTTATTTATACAAATTTATCTCAAATTTCAGTTCAGCAGTGATAGTAAACATTAATATAATATTATTTTTTTATTTGCACTTATTCAGATAAGCTTAGATTAACTTCTGTATATGATGATGAAATAAAATTGATTGATACTAATAATAATTTATTTTATGAGAAATTTAACATTACAATAATTTCTCATACCTTTTTAGTCACGAAAACTACTCATCGTTAATCGATTCGAACATCGCTATCGAATTTGAAAGGATATTTGTGAACTGAATATAAAGTAGAAATTAAGCATATGTACCAATTATGCCATATGAAAAAATGTTGAAAAGACTCTTTGCATTCCATGGAGTGAAGAAGACTAATGTTCGATTTTAAAAATGTCATAAATTTGTTCATGGAATAACTAACGTGGGTACTCCAATATTCAACCTTGTCAACCGAACAAGAGGTCATTCATTCTCTTATGATCAATGTGCCTTTTGCTCGAAAGAACTATCATTCCTTTTTGTGCCGTGTTGGAAGAGTATGGAACTCCCCAGCGAGATTATTTTTACTTTTAGACTGAAAAAAATTTGACTTATCACCATTTCTCAAATGTTTCAAATTTTGATGTACTTTCCCTTGTCCGGTATCAGTGTGCTGATATAGCACCTTCTGGCTTTCTCTGAAAATTAAAAAACTAGTATTTATGTGATGTAAAACAATATACTTACGAATCAGCTGTATATTTAGGTTATAATAGTCTACAAGGTTAAGCTTGCTGCTAAAAATGTGATAAAACAATTTATTACTAGCCTGAAATAATTCAGTCTAGAAAAGTTAGATCCGCTGCCAATCTAAAACAAGTTTTATTTCATTGGGATGTCGCCAAAGAGATTTCAATGGCAAGAATGCAATTTTAGCGAGAGAATACATAACTTATTAATAAAATTGTGTTCTATAATATGGGAATTTTCTACCAGCTATTATTTTTTTGAAAATAATATCAGCTGAAACTATTTAGCTGAGTTTCGCTACATCATAATACTAAAAAGCCTTGAATGTAGCTTTCCCCATTACTTAATATAGAAATGCTCCAATACATGTTATATTTAGGGCTACACAACCCCAACTTATAAGCCATAGCATGTGCATGTTAAAAATCACGTAGGGACATTCCCCTCCCCTGGGGGATGACTTGGCCGTTTAGCCCATCGGCTTGAAAAAAGTGTTGCTCAGAGGTAAAACAATCCAACAACTCAAACAGCGAAGAATTATGGGGGGGGGGGGGATTATGTTTTTAACCGACTCACTTTAAAATTGTTAGGAGCCACAATATTTCATACCATTTTCTATAACGAAACTTAAAATCCATGAAAAACTTGGTCATATGACCTTGTGCCTACAGAACAATTTTTAATGTCATCTCTAGTCTTATTTATTTTGACTGCTATTATCATTGCATAACTAATAATAAATTTACAAAAATGAAGTTGCACAAGAAATCGAAAGAATCACCAAAATTATATATAAGGACATGAAACGTTAAGACAAAAGAACTTTTAACTCTTGGAGTAATCATCTCGCAAAACTAATATCTGCTGAGAAAACTTTTCAAATGGTAAAAATGGAAAAGTAAAAAAGTTTTTTTTATCGTCATTAAAGATGAAATGTATATGTACAGATTTGACCTCTAGAGACTGAAATTGTTAATCGGCGTCGGGAATCAGCGTAATCGGGGAATAAACCAGAGGTAATTGTATCTTGAAAGTAATGGTAGGTGTGTTGAAATTATTCATAGAATTTGATAAGTAAAATATTGTCTGCTTAACTACAAATGAAACCATCAAAAGGATACTCGTATATCTCAGTGGATTTTCATTATTTTTCAGTGGCTCTACTTTATATTAAAAGAGTGTTATGTGTTGTCCTCTACCTTCAAAACCCGCCATTGGTATTTTTCAGCTATTTTAGAATTGCCGCATAATTCGTTGTACCCAATTGTTTTCTGTTGGCTGTTCGTACTAACACCACCATTCCAATTAATTTTCTGTGTAAACTTTTAATATTCTCCTATATATTATAATTGTAAAAGCTTTAGTGATTGCGTGAAAAAAAGAGCAAGGCGATATTAGAAACGACAATTCGTATATGACATGTATGAAGAATTGCAGAAAGGAAAACTTTTCTTGATTGCATCTTATTTTGACAAAAGCAAATTTTGTATGTAAGATATGAAACTGATTACAGAAGAATAACAGTTGTAAAACGATTTCAAAAATTATTTACTATTAATAATTACTATTTACTAAAATATATATATATATAACAGGTTACAATTAATAAATGAATAGAGAATACTAACATTCAAAACAAAGCAAGATGATTTTAAACTTCGCTACAAATCCAACAATATGATATTTGCAATTCCAAATTAAAGCGACAGTCAAAAAGTTGGTAAAATTCTATATTTAATATTTACCCATTAAATATAAAGTGTTCATTTTTAGCTTCAATTGAACATTAGCATGCACAAAAGGATATGAGGTCAAAGAGCAGTTTCAGAACTCCTGACCGAGTTATGGAGGGTCATAACCCTCTATTAAAAATCTGGATAAACATTCTCTTATTATCCGAGGTAGGCCAAGGAAACCTAGCAGTGTCTTATACATGGACACAACTGGTGGTGCTGCAATTGGGACTACGAATTCACTTGCATGACATTGGTTTTCAAAACTAAACATGAACACTTGTCAGCATTTGAGGCAATTTAGTTCAATAATTTTTCTAGAAAATAGAACGCATATATGGCATGAATTCAAATTTGTTAATCGTAAGTATCGTTTATTTGTAGGGCAAACAAAGAAGTGTGTGTGTGTAGTGGTCCGAGTTGCTTTGGAAACAGTATAGTTGATACCAGAACTTTTAAGAGGGTATATGAAAATTATGTATTTTGTCGTCGAACAAAAAAATTCTTGAATGTCTACGTTCTTATATTATAATGGGTGTATAAAAATGTTTGTAAATGCTACATACGGTTATTAAATGTGAATAGTTTCTGTCCCAATTACAACGTATATTGCTTAAATGTTTGATTCATAGTCAATGAATTATCTTCAGTATAATGTGAAAATTTCCTGGCCCCCGTGTCCGAAATCTTGCCAGTTCAACCTGCATTCAGTTGTAAGTTAGGAATTCTCAATTGGTTACTAGCTGCTAATAATCAGTTGAATTATTAATGTAACTTAACTAGGAATGTTTTCTTCCTGATTACTAATGCGAAAGGCCGTGGCCTGCTTCCCTAATATATGTCAACTAGCATATCAAGTGCCATTACCAGTACTGCAGGCTTTATGCAAACTGGAAAAATGTAAAAAGAAAAAAAAAAAGTTTGTGTAATATCTTCATTCCGCTTCACTCCAGGGCTTAAGACAAGTACGGGAAAAGCTCCTTTGAACAGCAAAGGCTTTAGAACCATATTTTAAATAAATAGGTCCGTGGTATTTGCCTGAAGCCTCTACATAATACCGAAAACTGTAATAACGACATATGAACAACTGGCTGTTTTTAAGTAGTTTTGATAGCTTACATTTAAATGCAGTTGTTTTGACAACAGTACTTAGTAAAAAACCCATTCCCGCATTGCCAGTTTTAAAGTCTTCAGGCCTATACTACGAGAACTATTAAACCCAGAAGGCCTATTTTGTTTGTTTGTTGTCAGCACCGTGTTATAGTAGGCCTGAATGCGTATGCCTCCATGTGATCAACTCGTGGAGATAAGATAACCTTGTTGGTAAATCTAAAGAATGTATACAAAATGCAAAATAAATGACCTATTGCATGCGACTCTGTATTTCTTGTCTTTTTTATTCTTTATTAGTTAATGCTGTGTCTGTATGAGCATTGACCTACAAAAAAAAATTTACATCTTCCTTGAATTTGCCAAGTCACTTCTAATTTTACCTACTTTCTTTAATTACTCAAAAGCAAGCCCAATTTTTACAACGCCTGTATTTTACCAAGTGGTTTCCAATTTTGCCAACCTGCAACAATTTTACAGAAAAAAATCCCAATTTTTACATCTAACCTGAATTTTGCCCACCCGCCAAGATTTTGTGAAGTTATCTCGATTTTCCCAACTCCCCAAGATTTTACAAAGTTGTCCCAATTCTGCCAACTTGTATTTTATTAACCGGCTTCGAATTTGGCCAACTGCCCTAGATTTTACCAAGTTCATCGATTTTGATAACTAACCTAGATTTTGCCAACTCCGATTTACTTTGTGGGGGGTTCCCCCCATGGCTACGCCTCTGCATGGGGAGCTGCTACGTGATAGCCGACATCGTACTTCTACCCTTTTATACCTCACATCGCGGGTGACATCTTTTCTGTGCTATGCATACGGCGCATTGCGTATCCTCCAGTCGCCATCAGTGTTTCCATTATTTTGATAAACCCCTGAGTAGTGTTTGTCACTTCAGCGGTCCCCTCCAGCTGGGTCAGCGTTGAGATTTATCTCTGCAAAATTCCCCGACATGCCCACAGTTGGTAGGGGACACTGATAAACTTGGAAAGACCACTGTCCGTCGGATGGAACGTTAAGCCGTGACTCCGTGTACGGGAGAGCAATACCCTGTGCACGTTAAAGAACACGCTGGATGGCCTTGACGGGAAGCTACCATTTGTCTCCCAACAGCTGTTCCAGTGGGTCCCCTCCCCCAACCTCTGAGCCTTTAGGGTCCATGTGACCTGGCCATTTAGCCCATGGTGTGGAAAAAAGTGCCGCTCAGAGGTAAAAACAACCCAACCAGTCCCCCACGCACAGTGCTTTCTCCCTATGACGTCATTGACCACGCCCCTTATTAATATTACATAACCCATTAGTTCCGCCCCCATTATTAAACCCACGCCATTTTTTAATACCGCCATCTTCGTTTCCACCTTCATCCGAAATTTCTCCCCCCATTTTGAATCCTCACGTCCCCACAAACTCCCGAATTTGACGTTCGTCCGCCATCTTGGTTTCTGCCCTCAGCCGAAAATTCTCAAGTCCAACCATTCTAAATACACGTACTATATTTTTAACACGCATACTGTAAAAAAAACTTTTTCCCATGATGCGGCTCGTTCCCGGGTCCTTCAGGTTAGGAACTTGTCAACGCATTTAGCCATTACGCGAAGGGTATTTATCTTCTTGGATGTGTCTCAAGCGGGAATCACCGATCGTTATAAAGTAATCTAGGAATGTTTCTTGTATTTCTTTATTAACGTGCGAGTGTTATATTCCCTGTATTTATTTTTTTATTGACTTGCGAATTACTTATAACCTACGAATTTTTTTATAAGTTAACTAGCGAATATTTATTTCCTCGTAAATTGACATGCGTATTTTTATTTCTTATAATTAACGTTCGAATTCCCTCTAAAATAACACATGTATTTTTATTTCTTAAAATTAACGTCTGAATTCCTATAAATTAACACGCGTATTTTTTAGGTCTTATAAATTAACACACGTATTTTTATTTCTTCTAATTAACGTTCGAATATTTTTATTCCTTATAAATTAACATACGTATTTTTCAGTCTTTATAAATTAACACACGTATTTTTTTAGGTCTTATGAATTAAGACACGTATTTTTTAGGTCTTTTAAATTAACGCACGTATTTTTATTTCTTATACCTAACATTCGAATTCCTTATAAATTAAAACACGTATTTTTATTTCTCATAATTTAAGGGGCGAATTTTTATTTCATTTATTTATTTATTATTCCTTATTAAACACTTATCAAGTGCGATCCCCTCATTAATAAATCCTTATTAATATGCGCCCCCTTTATTAAACACTTGTCAAGGTTCTCTCCCCCTCGCCCTTCGGCGGGTATCTGCGATGGTCCACCTACAATGTCCTTATTCATTAAAAAAAAACCTTTATGAAAAGTTCCGTCTCCCATTTATTAAACGCTTATCAAAAGTTCCATCCCCCTTGGATGCCCAACACTTCGTGAAATTTCTCAAAGCCCCCAAAAATTTGCGAAACTCTCATGAGGTAATAGAACCTAGAAAATGTTGGACATCCTAGCCAAGTCCCAGAAAATGGTACCATTCTGGAATGTATGATGTAATCACCATGTCCAGACTTCTCAACCCCTGAATAATTCAATCCCCCTGATGCAATCCTCAAAATAATTGCAAAGTCCAACTAAATTTCCGAGTGTCGCATCCACACGCGTGAAATTGTAGTGGGCCAACCACGTCATAGGTCGGCGAATTTTGTGTTTAATTTTCGTAGTCGTCCCAATAACGTCTTTTCACAACCTCAACGACATTCCGATGGCTTATCCTGGTGAGGGACGGTGTCGTTTGCTCTGATATATATGTTGTGATCGGCCCTCAGTGAAAGAGTTCTGCACTTATGCCCAAAAAATCGATTTTCTCACATAGAGCGTACATTGGATATAAGTGAGAAACAAAAAATAATGTCTTTACAAACTAAGAGTCACTCGGTGTAAAGCATCCCAAGTCCAGAAATAACCTTAAAAAATAGGCAAATTTCCTCCATATTCTTAAAATATTTAATTAATTCCCACTTCTTAAAATTTAACATCCCCTCTATTATAATTCTTACTAATTCTTGTCGCTTAATCTGAAGAAATGGCACGTAGATGCACATGCGAACAGGAAACGCATTTCGGTGACGACTCAAAGGTCATGGGTAACTTCACCTATTGACCTATGGAACAGCCCTTCGATGTGAAAACAATATCTAATCCTTATGGGAAGTGCTGCTCACTACGTCACTTTTATCTTCCTCAATCTTTTCAACTCTAATGGCGAAGTGAAATAATTATTCGCTTCGTGTTGAAATACAACACACAAGTGCTTTGCGAGGGACAGACCAACGGAAGGTCCCGTATGCTAGCACCTTATGTCCCGGGGAATCTTTTCGGCTTAACGACGCATCTCAATAGTTTAGCGCCTGCAAAACCTCTAAGCGGTCAGTTAATTTTAAAATGTCCTCTTATACTGCACATCACAGTTTAAAAGTATGTAGCAGTTACCGGGAAAATATGGTTTTATCCCACCAGAAAAGGAAATAAAGTACATTAGAAAGGGAAAAATCACTGTTATAAGGAGCACAGACAAAAAAATTGTTAATATCATAAGAAATGTGCGACATGTTTTACAGAACAGTACCGATGTAACAAAAAAAATTCAGTGTAAAAATGGAAAAACAAAAAAAAGGATCATTTAACGGGAGTTTCACAGAATAATAGAATGTGTGAAAGTTTCAATCCCGGTGTGATATGAAGTAGAAGTAATGCGAAAAGAAATCTGCAGCATTAATCCCCACTTCATTTGTTAGGTGGTGATAGCGTTAACATGCACCAACATCCACGGATTTTCAAATGGCATTCAGGGATGTATCATTTCCATCATTTAAGTTTCATCTTCTTTTATTTTTTCCAGCCAATAACATTATAAATATAAAAAATAAATAAATACCCCCTCAAGCAGCTGCTTGCCACAGAGGTCTGACAGGAGCCTGTCAGTTTATATGCCACAGTAGAAGATCTGAGAGGATGACAGGACCTCAGCAGAAAACAACACGAACATCCATGCCTTACCCGGGGCTCGAACCCAGGTCCCGTAGATCAGTAGCCAAGCGCGCTAACCACTGGGCCACGGGACGGCTCCAATAACATTACAAGCCCTAATAATGCACAGTTTCTGCGGTACAATTCGGGTAGGCACTTCAATGTGAAAATGGCACTTCGCTGTGCCATTTTCACTTCGCTAAAAAACAAACCTGGTCAATGAACGATGCATTTCTCATAGACAATGTGCAATTGAAATTTGAACTAAAAAGTCATGACATGGGTGAAATTAGGAATGTTAGGAATATTTTCATACATGAACATGTAAAGTATAAACGTGTGTTAGAACGGTAGATTTGCACTAAGGATCTCTATATTTTCCCATATTCTTTTTCAGGGTTCCCTGTGTATTTCTACAGTTATTTCCCCTGCTACGTTTGAGCAAGCATGTAAGTAACTGTGTATAAGGCCGAAGGTGGTTATTTTTCTCTGCAAGCACGTTTTTCGACAACGATATATATATTCCCATACGTGTTTCACTACGTAAATAAATCTAACAACTGCATTTCATGTCTAAGTAAGAATCGGTTTAGTTATTTTTCCAACATCAGAATGCATATTTCTATACCCGTGTGGAATTCTAAGAGCAAGTATGTAAGTACACTATGTTTGTGTAAGTGTAAAAGAGGGTTTTTCCCGCAACATAGTGGAATTCTTCGAACAAGTGTGTGAGAGTACTATATTTGTATAGGCGTGAAAGTGGTTGTTTTTCCTGCAAGCATACGTTTTTTGATAATGATATGTATTCATATATATGTTTCACTATGCGAGTAAATCTAACATGCGCATTTCATGTTTAAGTAAGAGTGGGTTTAGTAATTTTTTCCGCACGAGTATGTATATTTCTCTATTTTATAAGTGTGAAAGTGGTTCTTTTTCCTGCAAGGACACATTTTTTCAACAGCGATATATAATCACCTATGTGTTTCATTACGCGAGTAAATCAATCATGCATATCTCATGTTCTACTAAGAAAGGTTTAGTTACTTTTTCCGTATGGAAAATGCACGTTTCTTTACATTCAAAACTTTTTCTCCATTTATTACAAATATGTGCACGTGCAAGTACGGTAGTAACGCTAGTTTAACCGCAAGTATTCATTTTTTAAGAATTAGGGCGTGAATGTCACAATTTCGTTTCATTGCAACAACGTTCATTCGAGTGAGATGCAGGTCAGCAACGTTATTTTTCCTGCAAACATTCACTTTTTGTGTAAGCATGTGAATCTTACATGTGATATTTCAGTTGTATGTGAACCATATATTCATTTTTGTGAACAAGGGTGAAATCCACACACTGTATATCAAGTATAATATTTTATTTGTATATATGAAAAATTTGGATAATTTTCATGTAAGCGCTTGCACATGCAAGACCTACATATGTTTTTTGGAGTGTTGAAACTGACATGTATGAAATTAGTTTTTTCCACGAGTTTCGAAGAAGCATTTTTCTTTTGTTCAAAAGATGGCTATTGTAAAATATTTCGCCACTGATTTGAACTTGAATATTCATATTTCGGTAGGTGTAAGGATTTTTCCTCAACGAGTTTGAATATTTTTTTGGCACAACTATCTTACGTTACGTTTTCTGTTTCAAACGTGTGTGTTTTAGTTAATACAGAAGATGACATACAATCCCAGAATTTTTTAAGCTTAGAATAACACAAAATCCTGATGCGTTAAGAATGAGAGGGAAGGATGCTAACAGGTGCGTCATGATCTGCAACGGACGAAATCCTGTTGTTTCGTGCAAGAGGTGAAGAGGTGATGAAATGTAATATCCATGAAAAGGGATAATATCCTTGTTCCACAAAAGGGTTGCCCAGTCCTCTTATCCTCAAACAACTGGGTTTTCCTTTTTAGATTTCGATATGGGTCCAAATACAGCAGTCAAGGGTGTGAGTAACTTTTTCAAAACATGTTGTAACACATTACGTCTGATATGGAAACAAAGGGGGATTGACAGCGTGGTGGGAGACGTGATCGAAGATGACCATCAGTAGAAATTTCGAAAAGGGTTGACCATTCAAGATGGCTGCATGGGGTGAGAGGATACCCTGAACGTTGTCACCGGAAGTTTAGTTGAACTTTGCAATTATTTTGAGGATTGCATCAGCCATTCTGAGAGGGGATTGAATTATTCAGGGGTTGACAAGTCTGGACATGGTGATTACATCGTATATTCCAGAATTGTGCCCCTCGGTGCGAGCTCCCATATGCGTTGAGAGGACCAACCTGCGAAGGTTCCGCTGGCTCGGTTACCTTCACAGGGTCCTGAACACGAGCCCGTGTGTTTGCTGTGCGCAGAGACCCATGTCCCGGGAAAGGAGGATCCTGATAGTTGCTTGGGGGTCCCTGTCTTCTCTCCTCAGCTCATGACTAGCGAGGTCCCCTTTGGCCGCCTTGTCATCGTGAGGCTGGGCAGCAGATTCCGAGGCCTCTGCTATACACTGCTTTGGCCTCTGCTTCCAGTAAATGGGAGTTCCTGGGGTGGCCTCCCCAGGAGCAATCGGCTGGTGGGCAGGTCCTGCTAGGGTCAACCGTGCAGAGTGGTGAGTAACCTTGCCCATGGTCCAGGTACAGGTTTGCAAGTTTCCTCACAGATTATTTTCATTTTGCAGTTATAATTTCTTTGTGAGGCCAGTTTGGTCATTGACAATTTTATTATATTATGCTTTGTTCCTTTTCTGTAGAATGTTTTTGTTCTGCACATTTCTCTTTTTATTTATTTGTGAGGGCTTGGCTCACTGTCTGTGTGGGAATAGTGCCTGCGTAACCCTGGCGCCCGACTGGGCGTCCCCTTCTTGGTCTCCGTGGAGGATAGGGACAGTGGGCACTGAACCACACAAGCACAAACATGTGAGTTGATGAAATAAAAGCAATCAATGCCAAAAAGAGGGCTCGACATGAGCCCCCATCTTCCTCGTCTCTGTTATCAACGCCGCCGTCTTCTTTGTCTGTGTCATTCCCCAGATTCCTGATCATCCACTCCACGGGTGATCAGGTACTTGGGGACATGTCCTTGTTTTGTGAACAAAGGTTTGAAAGGTCTTGCGGGAGAGCCGAAATCTGTCAAGCGCTTACAATCTGGCTACTTGCAGGTTGAGACTGCTTATTCCAAACATTCGGAACTGCTCCTGAAAGTCAAAGAAATTGGTGGGGTGGCTGTCGAAGTCATTCCCCATAAAACTTTGAATTCCTCTCGGGGTGTGATCACTGAGTGGGGTCTCCTCAAAGTCACTGGGGAGGAAATCCTCTCATAGCTCACACCTCAAGGAGTAACAGCGGTCGATAGGGTTTTGACATGCTGTGATGGGAAATTGGTACCCAGCCGGGTACCAATTTCCATAAAGCATTGTGACACAACACGCCATGCCTGCCTTCTTCCATCAAGGAAGGTTATTTGCATTGCGAAGTACGGCCGTATATTCCGAACCCTCTGCGCTGTTTTCAGTGTCAGATATATGGTCATGCCCGCACAGCTTGCCAGGGCAAAGCATTAAGGTGAAAAGGAAATCGTTAACGGAGCCACTTCTGAAAAAGTTCTTCAACGAATTTGAATATGTTTTTAGCACAACTGTCTTACGTTACGTTTTCCATCAGATGTCTCGTAACGAACGAAACGTAGGTGTTTTTGCTAATTCTGAAGATAACATACAGTCCGATAATTTTTTAAGCTTAGAATAGCACAAAATCCTGATAACAGGTGCGTCGTGATCTGCATAGGATGAAATCCTGTTATTTCGGTCAAGGGGTAAAGAGGTGATAAAACATAGTATCCATGAAAACGGATAAAATCCTTGTGCCACAAAAGGGTCGTCCAGTCCTCTTATCCTGAAACAACTAGATTTTCCTTTTTAGATTATTATATGTTATATCATCCTTCACCCATTGTGCGAAGCAGCCTGCTACAAAAATGCAGGTTAACAGAAGAAATGGTTTTACATACAGCAGTCTACATACAGTAATTACATGCAATATTTTTACATATACAGGGGTTGCATAAAAATTATCCATACATTCAGATAAAATCATCATTTTTTTATACATACTATCATATAGCTCAAACATAATGAAAATCACAGTGCACATATTTAACAAAATATTCATTTTCCGTTACATTATTTTTCATTCTTTTGCAGTTGCATACGAAAGGGTGTCAACCATTTTCTAAAATATATCTTTTATCATCAAATGGTGACCGACCAAGTATGTCTGTATGAACCAAATATATCACTGTATGAAGATGATGGTTGCTACTTCGAAATCTTGTCAAAGCTACTCGAAAAGGTGATTTGTTTATCAAGCAGTTTCTGTAATCCTTGTAATGAAGAGTTCTTTTTACGATATATTTGGGGACTCCTTTCTCTGTCTTCTTCTCCTCTTGTAAACTCTGAAGATATTTTTGCGCGAAAACCTACAAATTCTTTTGCAGGTACTCCTGAAAGTTCATCTTTCATTTTACATAGTAATCTTTTTATTTTGTGTACTATGTAAAACATGATCTATGTGATAGTCAGACATATTGAAACGATCTGTGTCACCTTTCATATTGGCATACGCGTTCTCGGTTTCAAGCTCGTAGCAGAGTGAATCTGTATCAGTGAACAGCTTAGCTTTTCCTCCATGTTTTGGACTAATATAGTCATAATGAAAGCTATACATCAATATTTTACTAATATCTAGAATACTGAATCCAGCGTAAATAGGCCTGTTGAGTTTCAATTTAGTTTGCTTTGATTGTACATATGCGAGTTCGTTGTCAAAAACACGAAATGCGTGAAAAGCAGGTGATGCTACGAGTTTACATACTCTCTTTGGGTTCTGAATAAATTTTCTGAGTCAATTGAATTTTAACTCGATTTCTCAAATTTTTCCATCGTTTTTCCAAACACGGCATTATTCATCAGTTTAAAGAAGTCCTCTCGAAGTGATTTCTAGTTTTCTATTTTTTCTTCTCTTTTGGTTTTAGCCAGCAATATTGTTTGAATTCTGAAACGCGATGTATTTTCTTCAGCTGCATACCGAAGGTTAAATATTGTTTCATATTACAGTAATGAAGGACATATTATTCCTTTGAATACAGATTGGGGACTAGTTTCACGACTGATCGGTTGGTATGATTCCAAGGTTATTAGCAAACTCTTGGCAATGTGGTGATAGCATGTTGTTGGTAATCTGAAGTTTCTCAGGGGCTAGTGGATAATAATTATGCATGTCGTGGAGAGAAACTGGATAATCAAAAACGACTTCCAATATACCCTTTATTCGAATCATCAGCAATATCTAGATCCTCTATTTCTTCTCTATCAAGTCATCGAAAATCGCTTTGAGGAAGACATTGTGACATTGCCCTTCCGTAAAGATTATTGGCATCGTAGTACAAAATGTATTTAGAGGGTAACTGAGGATTATAGGTATCTAAATACTTGTTGTTTGCCGTGCTAAAACCATTGCATATCACTGAAATTCCTCCTCGTATGCCATTTTCCGGGAAAAGGTACATTGTAGGGTCTGTTATCAACTCCAGATTAACATTTGTCATTTTCAGGCATGCCTCCCAGGTTAGTCCACAAACAGTGTAAAGATGGCAAAGATTAATTTTGTAGTATCTGACACATCGTTTTCTGCCATTCTCAAACACATCAAAGTAGTAGCATAAATGAGAGTTCTGGCACAGTAAAAAGGGCTCGAGAATTCTATGAAAATCCATGGAAAAAGTTTTGAGGGATGAGGGAAAAAGTATGTTTCTTGTGGTTTTTGTGAAAATATGTGTGAAAATTAGAAAAAAAGAACGGGGTGTTTTTCAGCATGTGAAAAACTAATTTAAGTTCATTTTCTTTAAAGATGAGGTTTAAACTAATTTGTGAATTAGTTTAAATGAATTAGGTTGAAATGAGGTGTGTGTATATGAGATAAAAAAATTTTGTGTTTTGTTGAGTTATCATACACTTCACTGGATACAGCAGAATCAAAACTTTCTAAGCAAAGTCCAAAGTATTAATTCTGTTATCAATGAAGAATATTAAAAGTTTTATCCAAAAGTGAATAAATTTTTTTATCATAAAAAAATTAAAACATTTAATCAAAATCCAAAGTAATTATTTTGCTACAAGAATATTAAAAACTTTTATCTAAGCAACGTTTAAGTAATAATTTTGCTACAATAATATTAAAACATTTATCTAATAAAAGTCCTAAGTAATAATTCTGTTATCAAGCCGAAACTTTTTGAAGTGTATAATAATTTAACAAAAAGAATTAAGCTACAAGAATATTAAAACTTTATCTAACTAAAGCCCATGTAATAATTCCCGTTTTCCAGCTTTACAGTTAAATGTATTTAAATCGTACTTACCTTAGATTGAGACTCTATACCGAAGGGGGAACTCAAACTGACTTCAAATCGCTTGAGACCTTTCTTAAATACTCAACCGAAATTTAAAACCAAAACTGAATAAATTTCTTATCATAGAAGAATATTAAAATTTTTATCCAATCCAATGTTCGAGTAATAATTTTAAATCGTACTTACCTTAGATTGAGGCTCTATACCGGAGGGGCAACTAAACCTGACTTCAAATCGCTTGAGATCTTTCTTAAATACTCAACCGAAATTTAAAACCAAAATTGAATAAATTTCTTATCATAGAAGAATATTAAAATTTTTATCCAATCAATGTTCAACTAATAATTTCAAATCGTACTTACCTTAGATTGGGGCTCTATACCGGAGGGGGAAATAAAACTGACTTCAAATCGCTTGAGACCTTTCTTAAATACTCAACCGAAATTTAAAACCAAAACTGAAACATTTCTTATTATAGAAGAATATTAAAATTTTTATCTAATCAATGTTCAAGTAATAATTTTAAATCGTACTTACCTTAGATTGGTGCTCTAACCGGAGGGGGAACTAAAACTGACGTGAAATCGCTTGAGAACTTTCTTAAATACTCAACCGAAATTTACAACCAAAACCGAATAAATTTCTTATCAGAGTAATTCTAAGTCTCTTAGAATATTAAAATATTTAGCTAATTAATATTCAAGTAAGAATTTTAAATCGTACTTACCTTAGATTGGGGCTCTATACCGGAGGGGGAACTAAAACTGACTTCAAATCGCTTGAGAACTTTCTTAAATACTCAACCGAAATTTAAAACCAAAATTGAATAAATTTCTCATCAGAGTAATTCTAAGTCTCTTAGAATATTAAAATTTTTAGCTAATCAATGTTCAAGTAATAATTTCAAATCGTACTTACCTTAGATTGGGACTCTATAAGGGAGGGGGAACTAAAACTGACTTCAAATCGCTTGAGACCTTTCTTAAATACTCAACCGAAATTTAAAACCAAAACTGAATAAATTTCTTATCAGAGAAGAATATTAAAATTTTTATCTAACCAATGGTCAAGTAATAATTTTAAATCGTACTTTCCTTTGATTGGGGCTCTATACCGGAGGGGGAAATAAACCTGACTTCAAATAGCTTGAGACCTTTCTTAACTACTCAACCGAAATTTAAAACCAAAACTGAATAAATTTCTTATCAGAGAAGAATATTACAATTGTTATCAAATCAATGTTCAAGTAATAATATTAAATCGTACTTACCTTAGATTGGGGCTCTATACCGGGGGGGGGGAAATAAAACTGACTTCAAATCGCTTGAGATCTTTCTTAAATACTCAACAGAAATTTAAAACCAAAACTGAATAAATTACTTATCAGAGAAGAATATTAAAATTTTTATCTAATCAATGTTCAAGTAATAATTTTAAATCGTACTTACCTTAGATTGGGACTCTAACCGGAGGGGGAACTAAAACTGACTTCAAATTGCTTGAAACCTTTCTTACATACTCAACCGAAATTTAAAACCACAACAGGAAAATTTCTTATTATAGAAGAATATTAAAATTTTATCTAATCAATGTTCAAGTAATAATTTTAAATCGTACTCACCTTAGAAATGGGCTCTATACCGGAGGGGGAACTAAAACTGACGTCAAATCGCTTGAGAACTTTCTTAAATACTCAACCGAAATTTAAAACCAAAACCGAACAAATTTCTTATCAGAGTAATTCTAAGTCTCTTAGAATATTAAAATATTTAGCTAATTAATATTCAAGTAAGAATTTTAAATGGTACTTACCTTAGATTGGGGCTCTATAACGGAGGGGGAACTAAAACTGACTTCAATTCGCTTGAGAACTTTCTTAAATACTCAACCGAAATTTAAAACCAAAACTGAATAAATTTCTTATCAGAGTAATTCTAAGTCTCTTAGAATATTAAGATTTTTAGCTAATCAATGTTCAAGTAATAATTTCAAATCGTATTTACCTTAGATTGGGGCTCTATAACGGAGGGGGAACTAAAACTGACTTCAAATCGCTTGAGACCTTTCTTAAATACTCAACCGAAATTTAAAACCAAAACTGAATAAATTTCTTATCAGAGAAGAATATTAAAATTTTTATCTAACCAATGTTCAAGTAATAATTTTAAATCGTACTTTCCTTTGATTGGGGCTCTATACCGGAGGGGGAAATAAACCTGACTTCAAATCGCTTAAGGCCTTTCTTAAATACTCAACCGTAATTTAAAACCAAAATTGAATAAATTTCTTATCAGAGAAGAATATTAAAATTTTTATCAAACAATGTTCAATTAATAATTTTAAATCGTACTTTCCTTAAATTGGGGATATATACCGGAGGGGGAACTAAACCTGACTTCAAATCGCTTGAGACCTTTCTTAAATACTGAACCGAAATTTAAAACCAAAAGTGAATAAATTTCTTATCAGAGAAGAATATTAAAATTTTTATCAACCAATGTTCAAGTAATAATTTTAAATCGTACTTACCTTGAATTGGGGCTCTATACCGGAGGGGGAACTAAACCTGACTTCAAATCGCTTGAGACCTTTCTTAAATACTCAACCGAAATTTAAAACCAAAACTGAATAAATTTCTTATCAGAGAAGAATATTAAAATTTTTCTCTAATCGATGTTCAAGTAAAAATTTTAAATCGTACTTACCTTAGATTGGGGCTCTATACCGGAGGGGGAACTAAAACTGACTTCAAATCGCTTGAGACCTTTCTTAAATACTCAACCGAAATTTAAAACCAAAACTGAATAAATTTCTTATCACAGAAGAATATTAAAATTTTTATCCAATCAATGTTCAAATAATAATTTTAAATCGTACTTACCTTAGATTGGGGCTCTATACCGGAAGGGGAACTAAAACTGACTTGAAATCGCTTCAGACCATTCTTAAATACTCAACCGAAATTTAAAACCAAAACTGAATAAATTTCTTATCAGAGAAGAATATTAAAATTTTTATCTAATCGATGTTCAATTAATAATTTTAAATCGTACTTACCTTAGATTGCGGCTCTATACCGGAGGGGGAACTAAAACTGACTTCAAATCGCTTGAGGCCTTTCTTAAATACTCAACCGTAATTTAAAACCAAAAGTGAATAAATTTCTTATCAGAGAAGAATATTAAAATTTTTATCAAACAATGTTCAAGTAATAATTTTAAATCGTACTTACCTTGAATTGGGGCTCTATACCGGAGGGGGAACTAAAACTGACTTGAAATTGCTTGAAACCTATCTTACATACTCAACCGAAATTTAAAACCAAAACAGAAAAATTTCTTATTATAGAAGAATATTAAAATTTTATCTAATCAATGTTCAAGTAATAATTTTAAATCGTACTTACCTTAGAATGGGGCTCTATACCGGAGGGGGAACTAAAACTGACGTCAAATCGCTTGAGAACTTTCTTAAACACTCAACCGAAATTTAAAACCAAAACCGAATAAATTTCTTATCAGAGTAATTCTAAGTCTCTTAGAATATTAAAATATTTAGTTAATTAATATTCAAGTAAGAATTTTAAATCGTACTTACCTTAGATTGGGGCTCTATACCGGAGGGGGACCTAAATATGACTTCAAATCGATTGAGAACTTTCTTAAATACTCAACCGAAATTTAAAACCAAAACTGAATAAATTTCTTATCAGAGTAATTCTAAGTCTCTTAGAATATTAAGATTTTTAGCTAATCAATGTTCAGGTAATAATTTCAAATCGTATTTACCTTAGATTGGGGCTCTATAACGGAGGGGGAACTAAAACTGACTTCAAATCGCTTGAGACCTTTCTTAAATACTCAACCGAAATTTAAAACCAAAACTGAATAAATTTCTTATCAGAGAAGAATATTAAAATTTTTATCTAACCAATGTTCAAGTAATAATTTTAAATCGTACTTACCTTAGATTGGGGCTCTATACCAGAAAGGGAAATAAAACTGACTTCAAATCTCTTGAGACCTTTCTTAAATACTGAACCGAAATTTAAAACCAAAACTGAATAAATTTCTTATCATAGAAGAATTTTAAAATTTTTATCCAATCAATGTTCAACTAATAATTTCAAATCGTACTTACCTTAGATTGGGGCTCTTTACCGGAGGGGGAACTAAAACTGACTTCAAATTGCTTGAAACCTTTCTTAAATACTCAACCGAAATTTGAAACCAAACCAGAAAAAATTTCTTATTACAGAAGAATATTAAAATTTTTATCTAATCATTGTTCAAGTAATAATTTTAAATCGTACTTACCTTAGATTGGGGCTCTATACCGGACGGGGAAAAAAAACTGACTTCAAGTCGCTTGAGAACTCTCTTAAATACTCAACCGAAATTTAAAACCAAAACTGAATAAATTTCTTATCAGAGTAATTCTAAGTCTCGTGGAATATTAAAATTTTTATCAAATCAATGTTCAAGTAATAATTTTAAATCGTACTTACCTTAGATTGGGGCTCTATACCAGAAAGGGAAATAAAACTGGCTTCAAATCTCTTGAGACCTTTCTTAAATACTGAACCGTAATTTAAAACCAAAACTGAATAAATTTCTTATCATAGAAGAATATTAAAATTTTTATCCAATAAATGTTGAACTAATAATTTCAAATCGTACTTACCTTAGATTGGGGCTCTATACCGGAGGGGGAACTAAAACTGACTTGAAATTGCTTGAAAACTTTCTTAAATACTCAACCGAAATTTAAAACCAAAACAGAAAAAATTTCTTATTACAGAAGAATATTAAAATTTTTATCTAATCAATGTTCAAGTAATAATTTTAAATCGTACTTACCTTAGATTGGGGCTCTATACCGGAGGGGGGAACTAAAACTGACTTCAAATCGCTTGAGAACTTTCTTAAATACTCAACCGAAATTTAAAACCAAAAAGTGAATAACTTTCTTATCATAGAAGAATATTAAAATTTTTATCTAATCAATGTTCAAGTAATAATTTTAAATTGTACTTACCTTAGATTGTGGTTCTATACCGGAGGGGGAACTAAAACTGACTTCAAATCGCTTGAGACCTTTCTTAAATACTCAACCGAAATTTAAAATCAAAACTGAATAAATTTCTTATCAGAGAAGAATATTAAAATTTTTCTCTAATCGATGTTCAAGTAATAATTTTAAATCGTACTTACCTTAGATTGGGGCTCTATATAGGAAGGTGAACTAAAACTGACTTCAAATCGCTTGAGACCTTTCTTAAATACTCAAACGAAATTTAAAACCAAAACAGAATAAATTTCTTATCACAGAAGAATATTAAAATTTTTATCCAATCAATGTTCAAGTAATAATTTTAAATCGTACTTACCTTAGATTGGGGCTCTATATAGGAAGGGGAACTAAAACTGACTTCAAATCGCTTGAGAACTTTCTTAAATACTCAACCGAAATTTAAAACCAAAACTGAATAAATTTCTTATCAGAAAAGAATATTAAAATTTTTATCTAATCGATGTTCAAGTAATAATTTTAAATCGTACTTACCTTAGATTGTGGTTCTAGGGAGGGGGAACTAAAACTGACTTCAAATCGCTTGAGACCTTTCTTAAATACTCAACGAAATTTAAAACCAAAACTGAATAAATTACTTTTCAGAGAAGAATATTAAAATTTTTATCTAATCCATGTTCAAGTAATAATTTTAAATCGTACTTACCTTAGATTGGGGCTCTATACCGGAAGGGGAACTAAAACTGACTTCAAATCGCTTGAGACCTTTCTTAAATACTAAACCGAAATTTAAAACCAAAACTGAATAAATTTCTTATCAGAGAAGAATATTAAAATATTTATCTAATCAATGTTCAAGTAATAATTTTAAATCGTATTTACCTTAGATTGGGGCTCTATACCGGAGGGGGAACTAAAACTGATTTCAAATTGCTTGAAACCTTTCTCAAAATACTGAAACGAAATTTAAAACCAAAACAGAAAAAATTTCTTATAATAGAGGAATATTAAAATTTTTATCTAATCAATGTTCAAGTAATAATTTTAAAACGTACTTACCTTAGATTGGGGCTCTATACCGGAGGGGGAACTAAAACTGACTTCAAATCGCTTGAGATCTTTCTCAAATACTCCACCGAAATTTAAAACCAAAACTAAATAAATTTCTTATCAGAGAAGAGTATTAAAATTTTGATCTGATCAATGTTCAATTAATAATTTTAAGTCGTACTTACCTTAGATTTAGGCTCTATATCGGAGGGGGAACTAAAACTGACTTCAAAACGCTTGAGACCTTTCTTAAATACTCAACCGAAATTTAAAACCAAAACTGAATAAATTTCGTATCAGAGAAGAATATTAAAATATTTATCTAATCATTGTTCAAGTAATAATTTTAAATCGTACTTACCTTAGATTGGGGCTCTATACCGGAGGGGGAACTAAAACTGATTTCAAATCGCTTGAGACCTTTCTTAAATACTCAACCAAAATCTAAAACCAACACTGAAAAAATTTCCTATTATAGAAGAATATTATAATTTTTATTTAATCAATGTTCAAGTAATAATTTTAAATCGTACTTACCTTAGATTGGGGCTCTATACCGCAGGAGGAACTAGAGCTGACTTCAGATCGCTTGAGACCTTTCTTAAATACTCAACCGAAATTTAAGACCAAAACTGAATAAATTTCTTATCACAGTAATTCTAAGTCTCTTGGAATATTAAAATTTTTTGCTAATCAACATTCAAGTAATAATTTTAAATCGTACTTAGCTTAGATTGGCGCTCTATACCGGAGGGAGAACTAAACCTGACGTCAAATCGCTTGAGATCTTTCTCAAATACTCAACCGAAATTTAAAACCAAAACTGAATAAATTTCTTATCAGAGTAATTCTAAGTCTCTTAGAATATTAAAATTTTTTGCTAATCAACGTTCAAGTAATAATTTTAAATCGTACTTAGCTTAGATTGGCGCTCTATACCGGAGGGAGAACTAAATCTGACTTCAAATCGCTTGAGACCTTTCTTAACTACTCAACCGAAATTTAAAACCAAAACTGAATAAATTTCTTATCAGAAAAGAACATTAAAATTTTTATCCAATCAATGTTCAAGTAATAATTTTAAATCGTACTTACCTTAGATTGGGGCTCCATACCGGAGGGGAAACTAAAACTGACTTCAAATCACTTGAGACCTTACTTAAATACTCAACCGATATTTAAAACCAAAACTGAATAAATTTCTTATCAGAGTAATTCTAAGTCTCTTAGAATATTAATATTTTTTGCTAATCAACGTTCAAGTAATAATTTTAAATCGTACTTAGCTTAGATTGGCGCTCTATACCGGAGGGGGAACTAAAACTGACTTCAAATCGCTTGAGACCTTTCTCAAATACTCAACCGAAATTTAAAACCAAAACTAAATAACTTTCTTATCAGAGAAGAATATTAAAATTTTGATCTAATCAATGTTCAATTAATAATTTTACGTCGTACTTACCTTAGAATGGGGCTCTATATCGTAGGGGGAACTAAAACACCCACATCAAATCGCTTGAGAACTTTCTTAAATACTCAACCGAAATTTAAAACCAAAACTGAATAAATTTCGTATCAGAGAAGAATATTAAAATTTTTAAATAATCAATGTTGAAGTAATAATTTTAAATCGTACTTACCTTAGAATGGGGCTCTATACCGGAAGGGGAACTAAAACTGACTTCAAATCGCTTGAGACCTTTCTTAAATACTCAACCAAAATCTAAATCCAACACAGAAAAAATTTCCTATTATAGAAGAATATTATAATTTTTATTTAATCAATGTTCAAGTAATAATTTTAAATCGTACTTTCCTTTGATTGCGGCTCCATACCGGAGGGGGAACTAAACCTGACGTCAAATCGCTTGAGATCTTTCTTAAATACACAACCGAAATTTAAAACCAAAACTGAATAAATTTCTTATCAGAGTAATTCTAAGTCTCTTAGAATATTAAAATTTTTTGCTAATCAACGTTCAAGTAATAATTTTAAATCGTACTTAGCTTAGATTGGCGCTCTATACCTGAGGGAGAACTAAATCTGACTTCAAATCGCTTGAGACCTTTCTTAAATACTCACCGAGATTTAAAACCAAAACTGAATAAATTTCTTATCACAGAACAATATTAAAATTTTTATCTAATCAATGTTCAACTAATAATTTTAAATCGTACTTACCTTAGATTGGGGCTCTATACCGCAGGAGGAACTAGAGCTGACTTCAAATCGCTTGAGACCTTTCTTAAATACTCAACCGAAATTTAAAACCAGAACTGAAAAATTTCTTATTAGAGAAAAATATTATAATTTTTATCTAATCAATGTTCAAATAATAATTTTAAATCGTACTTGCCTTTGATTAGGGCTCTATACCGGAGGGGGAACTAAACCTGACTTCAAATCGCTTGAGACCTTTCTTAACTACTCAACCGAAATTTAAAACCAAAACTAAATAAATTTCTTATCAGAGAAGAACATTAAATTTTTTATCCAAGCAATGTTCAAGTAATAATTTTAAATCGTACTTACCTTAGATTGGGGCTCCATACCGGAGGGGGAACTAAAACTGACTTCAAATCGCTTGAGACATTTCTTAAATACTAAACCGAAATTTAAAACCAAAACTGAATAAATTTCTTATCAGAGAAGAATATTAAAATTTTTATCTAATCATTGTTCAAGTAATAATTTTAAAACGTACTTACCTTAGATTGGGGCTCTATACCGGAGGGGGAACTAAAACTGCCTTCAAATCGCTTGAGACCTTTCTTAAATACTCAACCGAAATTTAAAACCAAAACTAAATAAATTTCTTATCAGAGAAGAATACTAAAATTTTGATCTAATCAATGTTCAATTAATAATTTTAAATCGTACTTACCTTAGATTGGGGCTCTATATCGGAGGGGGAACTAAAACTGCCTTCAAATCGCTTGAGACCTTTCTTAAATACTCAACCGAAATTTAAAACCAAAACTAAATAAATTTCTTATCAGAGAAGAATACTAAAATTTTGATCTAATCAATGTTCAATTAATAATTTTAAATCGTACTTACCTTAGATTGGGGCTCTATACCGCAGTGGGAACTAAAGCTGACTTCAAATCGCTTGAGACCTTTCTTAAATACTCAAACGAAATTTAAAACCAAAACAGAAAAAAATTTCTTATTACAGAAGAATATTAAAATTTTTATCTAATCAATGTTCAAGTAATAATTTTAAATCGTACTTACCTTAGATTGGGGCTCTATACCAGACGGGAAATTAAAACTGACTTCAAGTCGCTTGAGAACTTTCTTAAATACTCAACCGAAATTTAAAACCAAAACTGAATAAATTTCTTATCAGAGAAGAATATTAAAATTTTTATCTAATCAATGTTCAAGTAATAATTTTAAATCGTACTTACCTTAGATTGGGGCTCCATACCGGAGGGGAAACTAAAACTGACTTCAAATAGCTTAAGACCTTTCTTAAATACTCAACCGAAATTTAAAACCAAAACTGAACAAATTTCTTATCATAGAAGAATATCAAAATTTTTATCAAATCAATGTTCAAGTAATAATTTTAAATTGTACTTACCGTAGATTACGGCTCTATACCGGAGGGGGAACTAAAACTGACTTCAAAAATCTTGAGACCTTTCTAAAATACTCAACCGAAATTCAAAACCAAAACTGAAAAAATTTCTTATTACAGAAGAATAATATAATTTTTATCTAATCAATGTTCAATTAATAATTTTAAATCCTACTTACCTTAGATTGGGGCTCTATATCGGAGGGGAAACTAAAACTGACTTCAAATAGCTTGAGACCTTTCTTAAATACTCAACGGAAATTGAAAACCAAACCCGAATAAATTTCTTATCAGAGAAGAATATTAAAATTTTTATATAATCAATGTTCAATTAATAATTTTAAATCGTACTTTCCTTAAATTGGGGCTCTATACCAGAGGGGGAACTAAACCTGACTTCAAATCGTTTGAGACCTTTCTTAAATACTCAACCGAAATTTAAAACCAAAACTGAATAAATTTCTTATCAGAGAAGAATATTAAAATTTTTATCTAATCGATGGTCAAGTAATAATTTTAAATCGTAATTACCTTAGATTGGGGCTCTATACCGGAAGGGGAACTAAAACTGATTGCAAATCGCTTGAGACCTTTCTTAAATACTCAACCGAAATTTAAAACCAAAACTGAATAAATTTCTTATCACAGAAGAATATTAAAATTTTTATCTAATCGAAGTTCAATTAATAATTTTAAATCGTACTTACCTTAGATTGGGGCTCTAGATCGGAAGAGGAACTAAAACTGACTTGAAATCGCTTCAGACATTTCTTAAATACTCAACCGAAATTTAAAACCAAAACTGAATAATTTTCTTATCAGAGAAGAATATTAAAATTTTATCTAATCAATGTTCAAGTAACAATTTTAAATCGTACTTTCCTTAGATTGGGGCTCTATACCGGAGGTGGAACTAAACCTGATTTCAAATCGCTTGAGACCTTTCTTAAATACTCAACCGAAATTTAAAAGCAAAACTGAATAAATTGCTTATCAGAGAAGAATGTTAAAATTTTTATCCAATCAATGTTCAAGTAATAATTTTAAATCTTACTTACCTTAGATTGGGGCTCCATACCGGAGGGGAAACTAAAACTGACTTCAAATCGCTTGAGACCTTTCCTAAATACTCAACCGAAATTTAAAACCAAAAGTGAATAAATTTCCTATCAGAGAAGAATATTAAAATTTTTATCTAATTAAAGTTCAAATAATAATTTTAAATCGTACTTACCTTAGATTGGGGCTCTATACCGAAGGGGGAACTAAACCTGATTTGAAATCGCTTGACACCTTTCTTAAATACTCAACCGAAATTTAAAACCAAAACTGAATATATTTCTTATCAGAGAAGAATATTAAAATTTTTATGTAATCGATGTTCAAGTAATTATTTTGAATCGTACTTACCTTAGATTGGGGTTCTATACCGGAAGGGGAACTAAAAATGACTACAAATCGCTTGAGACCTTTCTTAAATACTCAACCGAAATTTAAAACCAAAACTGAATAAATTTCTTATCACAGAAGAATATTAAAATTTTTATACAATCAATGTTCAAATAATAATTTTTAATTGTACTTAACTTAGATTGGGGCTCTATACCGGAAGGGGAACTAAAACTGACTTGAAATCGCTTGAGACATTTCTTGAATACTCAACCGAAATTTAAAACCAAAACTGAATAAATTTCTTATCAGAGAAGAATATTAAAATTTTATCTAATAAATGTTCAAGTAATAATTTTAAATCGTACTTTCCTTAGATTGGGGCTCTATACCGGAGGGGGAACTAAACCTGATTTCAAATCGCTTGAGACCTTTCTTAAATACTCAACCGAAATTTAAAACCAAAACTGAATAAATTGCTTATCAGAGAAGAATGTTAAAATTTTTATCCAATCAATGTTCAAGTAATAATTTTAAATCATACTTACCTTAGATTGGGGCTCCATACCGGAGGGGAAACTAAAACTGACTTCAAATCTCTTGAGACCTTTCTTAAATACTCAACCGAAATTTAAAACCAAAATTGAATAAATCTCTTATCAGAGAAGAATATTAAAATTTTTATCTAATCGATGTTCAAGTAATAATTTTAAGTCGTACTTACCTTAGATTGGGGCTCTATACCGGAGGGGGAAATAAACCTGACTTGAAATCGCTTCAGACATTTCTTAAATACTCAACCGAAATTCAAAACCAAAACTGAAAAAATTTCTTATCAGAGAAGAATATTAAAATTTTTATCTAATCAATGTTCAAGTAATAATTTTGAATCGTACTTACCTTAGATTGGGGCTCTATACCGGAAAGGGAACTAAAACTGTCTTCAAATCGCTTGAGACCTTTCTTAAATACTCAACCGAAATTTAAAACCAAAACTGAAAAAATTTATTATTATAGAAGAATAATATAATTTTTATACAATCAATGTTCAAATAATAATTTTAAATCGTACTTAACTTAGATTGGGGCTCTATACCGCAAGGGGAACTAAAACTGACTTGAAATCGCTTGAGACATTTGTGGAATACTCAACCGAAATTTAAATCCAAAACTGAATAAATTTCTTATCAGAGAAGAATATTAAAATTTTTATCTAACCAATGGTCAAGTAATAATTTTAAATCGTACTTATCTTAGATTGGGGCTCTATATCGGAGGAGAAACTAAAACTGACTTCAAATAGCTTGAGACCTTTCTTAAATACTCAACTGATATTTAAAACCAAAACTGAATAAATTTCTTTAAGAGAAGAATATTAAAATTTTTATCTAATCAATGTTCAAGTAATAATTTTAAATCGTACTTATCTTAGATTGGTGCCATTTACCGCAGGGGGAACTAAAGCTGACTTCAAATCGCTTGAGACCTTTCTTAAATACTCAACCGAAATTTAAAACCAAAACTGAATAAATTTCCTATCACAGAAGAATATTAAAATTTTTATCTAATCAAAGTTCAAGTAATAATTTTAAATCGTACTTACCTTAGATTGGGGCTCAATACCAGAGGGGGAAATAAACCTGACTTCAAATCGCTTCACACCTTTCTTAAATACTCAACCGAAATTTAAAACCAAAACTGAATATATTTCTTATCAGAGAAGAATATTAAAATTTTTATGTAATCGATGTTCAAGAAATAATTTTGAATCGTACTTACCTTAGACTGGGGCTCTATACCGGAAGGGGAACTAAAAATGACTACAAATCGCTTGAGACCTTTCTTAAATACTCAACCGAAATTTAAAACCAAAACTGAATAAATTTCTTATCACAGAAGAATATTAAAATTTTTATACAATCAATGTTCAAATAATAATTTTTAATTGTACTTAACTTAGATTGGGGCTCTATACCGGAAGGGGAACTAAAACTGACTTGAAATCGCTTGAGACATTTCTTGAATACTCAACCGAAATTTAAAACCAAAACTGAATAAATTTCTTATCAGAGAAGAATATTAAAATTTTATCTAATAAATGTTCAAGTAATAATTTTAAATCGTACTTACCTTAGATTGGGGCTCTATACCGCAGGAGGAACTAGAGCTGACTTCAGATCGCTTGAGACCTTTCTTAAATACTCAACCGAAATTTAAGACCAAAACTGAATAAATTTCTTATCACAGTAATTCTAAGTCTCTTGGAATATTAAAATTTTTTGCTAATCAACATTCAAGTAATAATTTTAAATCGTACTTAGCTTAGATTGGCGCTCTATACCGGAGGGAGAACTAAACCTGACGTCAAATCGCTTGAGATCTTTCTCAAATACTCAACCGAAATTTAAAACCAAAACTGAATAAATTTCTTATCAGAGTAATTCTAAGTCTCTTAGAATATTAAAATTTTTTGCTAATCAACGTTCAAGTAATAATTTTAAATCGTACTTAGCTTAGATTGGCGCTCTATACCGGAGGGAGAACTAAATCTGACTTCAAATCGCTTGAGACCTTTCTTAACTACTCAACCGAAATTTAAAACCAAAACTGAATAAATTTCTTATCAGAAAAGAACATTAAAATTTTTATCCAATCAATGTTCAAGTAATAATTTTAAATCGTACTTACCTTAGATTGGGGCTCCATACCGGAGGGGAAACTAAAACTGACTTCAAATCACTTGAGACCTTACTTAAATACTCAACCGATATTTAAAACCAAAACTGAATAAATTTCTTATCACAGTAATTCTAAGTCTCTTAGAATATTAATATTTTTTGCTAATCAACGTTCAAGTAATAATTTTAAATCGTACTTAGCTTAGATTGGCGCTCTATACCGGAGGGGGAACTAAAACTGACTTCAAATCGCTTGAGACCTTTCTCAAATACTCAACCGAAATTTAAAACCAAAACTAAATAACTTTCTTATCAGAGAAGAATATTAAAATTTTGATCTAATCAATGTTCAATTAATAATTTTACGTCGTACTTACCTTAGATTCGGGCTGTATATCGGAGGGGGAACTAACACTGCCTTCAAAACGCTTGAGACCTTTCTTAAATACTCAACCGAAATTTAAAACCAAAACTGAATAAATTTCGTATCAGAGAAGAATATTAAAATTTTTATCTAATCAATGTTCAAGTAATAATTTTAAATCGTACTTACCTTAGAATGGGGCTCTATATCGTAGGGGGAACTAAAACACCCACATCAAATCGCTTGAGAACTTTCTTAAATACTCAACCGAAATTTAAAACCAAAACTGAATAAATTTCGTATCAGAGAAGAATATTAAAATTTTTAAATAATCAATGTTGAAGTAATAATTTTAAATCGTACTTACCTTAGAATGGGGCTCTATACCGGAAGGGGAACTAAAACTGACTTCAAATCGCTTGAGACCTTTCTTAAATACTCAACCAAAATCTAAATCCAACACAGAAAAAATTTCCTATTATAGAAGAATATTATAATTTTTATTTAATCAATGTTCAAGTAATAATTTTAAATCGTACTTTCCTTTGATTGCGGCTCCATACCGGAGGGGGAACTAAACCTGACGTCAAATCGCTTGAGATCTTTCTTAAATACACAACCGAAATTTAAAACCAAAACTGAATAAATTTCTTATCAGAGTAATTCTAAGTCTCTTAGAATATTAAAATTTTTTGCTAATCAACGTTCAAGTAATAATTTTAAATCGTACTTAGCTTAGATTGGCGCTCTATACCTGAGGGAGAACTAAATCTGACTTCAAATCGCTTGAGACCTTTCTTAAATACTCACCGAGATTTAAAACCAAAACTGAATAAATTTCTTATCACAGAACAATATTAAAATTTTTATCTAATCAATGTTCAACTAATAATTTTAAATCGTACTTACCTTAGATTGGGGCTCTATACCGCAGGAGGAACTAGAGCTGACTTCAAATCGCTTGAGACCTTTCTTAAATACTCAACCGAAATTTAAAACCAGAACTGAAAAATTTCTTATTAGAGAAAAATATTATAATTTTTATCTAATCAATGTTCAAATAATAATTTTAAATCGTACTTGCCTTTGATTAGGGCTCTATACCGGAGGGGGAACTAAACCTGACTTCAAATCGCTTGAGACCTTTCTTAACTACTCAACCGAAATTTAAAACCAAAACTAAATAAATTTCTTATCAGAGAAGAACATTAAATTTTTTATCCAAGCAATGTTCAAGTAATAATTTTAAATCGTACTTACCTTAGATTGGGGCTCCATACCGGAGGGGGAACTAAAACTGACTTCAAATCGCTTGAGACATTTCTTAAATACTAAACCGAAATTTAAAACCAAAACTGAATAAATTTCTTATCAGAGAAGAATATTAAAATTTTTATCTAATCATTGTTCAAGTAATAATTTTAAAACGTACTTACCTTAGATTGGGGCTCTATACCGGAGGGGGAACTAAAACTGCCTTCAAATCGCTTGAGACCTTTCTTAAATACTCAACCGAAATTTAAAACCAAAACTAAATAAATTTCTTATCAGAGAAGAATACTAAAATTTTGATCTAATCAATGTTCAATTAATAATTTTAAATCGTACTTACCTTAGATTGGGGCTCTATATCGGAGGGGGAACTAAAACTGCCTTCAAATCGCTTGAGACCTTTCTTAAATACTCAACCGAAATTTAAAACCAAAACTAAATAAATTTCTTATCAGAGAAGAATACTAAAATTTTGATCTAATCAATGTTCAATTAATAATTTTAAATCGTACTTACCTTAGATTGGGGCTCTATACCGCAGTGGGAACTAAAGCTGACTTCAAATCGCTTGAGACCTTTCTTAAATACTCAAACGAAATTTAAAACCAAAACAGAAAAAAATTTCTTATTACAGAAGAATATTAAAATTTTTATCTAATCAATGTTCAAGTAATAATTTTAAATCGTACTTACCTTAGATTGGGGCTCTATACCAGACGGGAAATTAAAACTGACTTCAAGTCGCTTGAGAACTTTCTTAAATACTCAACCGAAATTTAAAACCAAAACTGAATAAATTTCTTATCAGAGAAGAATATTAAAATTTTTATCTAATCAATGTTCAAGTAATAATTTTAAATCGTACTTACCTTAGATTGGGGCTCCATACCGGAGGGGAAACTAAAACTGACTTCAAATAGCTTAAGACCTTTCTTAAATACTCAACCGAAATTTAAAACCAAAACTGAACAAATTTCTTATCATAGAAGAATATCAAAATTTTTATCAAATCAATGTTCAAGTAATAATTTAAATTGTACTTACCGTAGATTACGGCTCTATACCGGAGGGGGAACTAAAACTGACTTCAAAAATCTTGAGACCTTTCTAAAATACTCAACCGAAATTCAAAACCAAAACTGAAAAAATTTCTTATTACAGAAGAATAATATAATTTTTATCTAATCAATGTTCAATTAATAATTTTAAATCCTACTTACCTTAGATTGGGGCTCTATATCGGAGGGGAAACTAAAACTGACTTCAAATAGCTTGAGACCTTTCTTAAATACTCAACGGAAATTGAAAACCAAACCCGAATAAATTTCTTATCAGAGAAGAATATTAAAATTTTTATATAATCAATGTTCAATTAATAATTTTAAATCGTACTTTCCTTAAATTGGGGCTCTATACCAGAGGGGGAACTAAACCTGACTTCAAATCGTTTGAGACCTTTCTTAAATACTCAACCGAAATTTAAAACCAAAACTGAATAAATTTCTTATCAGAGAAGAATATTAAAATTTTTATCTAATCGATGGTCAAGTAATAATTTTAAATCGTAATTACCTTAGATTGGGGCTCTATACCGGAAGGGGAACTAAAACTGATTGCAAATCGCTTGAGACCTTTCTTAAATACTCAACCGAAATTTAAAACCAAAACTGAATAAATTTCTTATCACAGAAGAATATTAAAATTTTTATCTAATCGAAGTTCAATTAATAATTTTAAATCGTACTTACCTTAGATTGGGGCTCTAGATCGGAAGAGGAACTAAAACTGACTTGAAATCGCTTCAGACATTTCTTAAATACTCAACCGAAATTTAAAACCAAAACTGAATAATTTTCTTATCAGAGAAGAATATTAAAATTTTATCTAATCAATGTTCAAGTAACAATTTTAAATCGTACTTTCCTTAGATTGGGGCTCTATACCGGAGGTGGAACTAAACCTGATTTCAAATCGCTTGAGACCTTTCTTAAATACTCAACCGAAATTTAAAAGCAAAACTGAATAAATTGCTTATCAGAGAAGAATGTTAAAATTTTTATCCAATCAATGTTCAAGTAATAATTTTAAATCTTACTTACCTTAGATTGGGGCTCCATACCGGAGGGGAAACTAAAACTGACTTCAAATCGCTTGAGACCTTTCCTAAATACTCAACCGAAATTTAAAACCAAAAGTGAATAAATTTCCTATCAGAGAAGAATATTAAAATTTTTATCTAATTAAAGTTCAAATAATAATTTTAAATCGTACTTACCTTAGATTGGGGCTCTATACCGAAGGGGGAACTAAACCTGATTTGAAATCGCTTGACACCTTTCTTAAATACTCAACCGAAATTTAAAACCAAAACTGAATATATTTCTTATCAGAGAAGAATATTAAAATTTTTATGTAATCGATGTTCAAGTAATTATTTTGAATCGTACTTACCTTAGATTGGGGTTCTATACCGGAAGGGGAACTAAAAATGACTACAAATCGCTTGAGACCTTTCTTAAATACTCAACCGAAATTTAAAACCAAAACTGAATAAATTTCTTATCACAGAAGAATATTAAAATTTTTATACAATCAATGTTCAAATAATAATTTTTAATTGTACTTAACTTAGATTGGGGCTCTATACCGGAAGGGGAACTAAAACTGACTTGAAATCGCTTGAGACATTTCTTGAATACTCAACCGAAATTTAAAACCAAAACTGAATAAATTTCTTATCAGAGAAGAATATTAAAATTTTATCTAATAAATGTTCAAGTAATAATTTTAAATCGTACTTTCCTTAGATTGGGGCTCTATACCGGAGGGGGAACTAAACCTGATTTCAAATCGCTTGAGACCTTTCTTAAATACTCAACCGAAATTTAAAACCAAAACTGAATAAATTGCTTATCAGAGAAGAATGTTAAAATTTTTATCCAATCAATGTTCAAGTAATAATTTTAAATCATACTTACCTTAGATTGGGGCTCCATACCGGAGGGGAAACTAAAACTGACTTCAAATCTCTTGAGACCTTTCTTAAATACTCAACCGAAATTTACCACCAAAATTGAATAAATTTCTTATCAGAGAAGAATATTAAAATTTTTATCTAATCGATGTTCAAGTAATAATTTTAAGTCGTACTTACCTTAGATTGGGGCTCTATACCGGAGGGGGAAATAAACCTGACTTGAAATCGCTTCAGACATTTCTTAAATACTCAACCGAAATTCAAAACCAAAACTGAAAAAATTTCTTATCAGAGAAGAATATTAAAATTTTTATCTAATCAATGTTCAAGTAATAATTTTGAATCGTACTTACCTTAGATTGGGGCTCTATACCGGAAAGGGAACTAAAACTGTCTTCAAATCGCTTGAGACCTTTCTTAAATACTCAACCGAAATTTAAAACCAAAACTGAAAAAATTTATTATTATAGAAGAATAATATAATTTTTATACAATCAATGTTCAAATAATAATTTTAAATCGTACTTAACTTAGATTGGGGCTCTATACCGCAAGGGGAACTAAAACTGACTTGAAATCGCTTGAGACATTTGTGGAATACTCAACCGAAATTTAAATCCAAAACTGAATAAATTTCTTATCAGAGAAGAATATTAAAATTTTTATCTAACCAATGGTCAAGTAATAATTTTAAATCGTACTTATCTTAGATTGGGGCTCTATATCGGAGGAGAAACTAAAACTGACTTCAAATAGCTTGAGACCTTTCTTAAATACTCAACTGATATTTAAAACCAAAACTGAATAAATTTCTTTAAGAGAAGAATATTAAAATTTTTATCTAATCAATGTTCAAGTAATAATTTTAAATCGTACTTATCTTAGATTGGTGCCATTTACCGCAGGGGGAACTAAAGCTGACTTCAAATCGCTTGAGACCTTTCTTAAATACTCAACCGAAATTTAAAACCAAAACTGAATAAATTTCCTATCACAGAAGAATATTAAAATTTTTATCTAATCAAAGTTCAAGTAATAATTTTAAATCGTACTTACCTTAGATTGGGGCTCAATACCAGAGGGGGAAATAAACCTGACTTCAAATCGCTTCACACCTTTCTTAAATACTCAACCGAAATTTAAAACCAAAACTGAATATATTTCTTATCAGAGAAGAATATTAAAATTTTTATGTAATCGATGTTCAAGAAATAATTTTGAATCGTACTTACCTTAGACTGGGGCTCTATACCAGAAGGGGAACTAAAACTGACTACAAATCGCTTGAGACCTTTCTTAAATACTCAGCCGAAATTTAAAACCAAAACTGAATATATTTCTTATCACACAAGAATATTAAAATTTTTATACAATCAATGTTCAAATAATAATTTTAAATCGTACTTAACTTAGATTGGGGCTGTATACCGCAAGGGGAACTAAAACTGACTTGAAATCGCTTGAGACATTTGTGGAATACTCAACCGAAATTTAAAACCAAAACTGAATAAATTTCTTATCAGAGAAGAATATTAAAATTTTATCTAATCAATGTTCAAGTAATAATTTTAAATCTTAGTTTCCTTAGATTGGGGCTCTATACCGGAGGGGGAACTAAACCTGATTTCAAATCGCTTGAGACCTTTCTTAAATACTCAACCGAAAGTTAACACCAAAACTGAATAAATTGCTTATCAGAGAAGAATGTTAAAATGTTTATCCAATCAATGTTCAAGTAACTATTTTAAATCATACTTACCTTAGATTGGGGCTCCATACCGGAAGGGAAACTAAAACTGACTTCAAATCGCTTGAGACCTTTCTTAAATACTCAACCGAAATTTAAAAATAAAACTGAATAAATTTCTTATCACAGAAGAATATTAAAATTTTTATCCAATCAATGTTCAAATAATAATTTTAAATCGTACTTACCTTAGATTGGGGCTCTATAGAGGAAGGGGAACAAAAACTGACTTGAAATGTCTTGAGACCTTTCTTAAATACTCAACCAAAATTTAAAACCAAAACTGAGTAAATTTCTTATCAGAGAAGAATATTAAAATTTTTATCTAATCAATGTTCAAGTAATAATTTTAAATCGTACTTTCCTTAGATTGGGGGTCTATACCGGAGAGGGAAATAAACCTGACTTCATATCGCTTGAGACCTTTCTTACATACTCAACCGAAATTTAAAATCAAAACTGAATAAATTTCTTATCAGAGAAGAATATTAAAATTTTTATCTAATCAATGTTCAAGTAATAATTTTAAATCGTACTTACCTTAGGGTGGGGCTCTATAACTTAGAGGGAACTAAAACTGTCTTCAAATCGCTTGAGATCTTTCCTAAATACTGAACCGAAATTTAAAACCAAAACTGAGTAAATTTTTTATCACAGAAGAATATTAAAATTTTTAACTAATCAATGTTCAAGTAATAATTTTAATTCGTACTTTCCTTAGATTGGGGCTCTACACGAAAGGGGGAAATAAAACTGACTTCAAATCGCTTGAGAGCTTTCTTAAATACTCAACCGTAATTTAAAACCAAAATTGAATAAATCTCTTATCAGAGAAGAATATTAAAATTTTTATCTAATTGATGTTCAAGTAATAATTTTAAGTCGTACTTACCTTAGATTGGGGCTCTATACCGGAGGGGGAAATAAACCTGACTTGAAATCGCTTCAGACCTTTCTTAAATACTCAACCGAAATTCAAAACCAAAACTGAAAAAATATCTTATCAGAGAAGAATATTAAAATTTTTATCTAATCAATGTTCAAGAAATAATTTTGAATCGTACTTACCTTAGATTGGGGCTCTATACCGGAAAGGGAACTAAAACTGACTTCAAATCGCTTGAGACCTTTCTTAAATACTCTACCGAAATTTAAAACCAAAACTGAAAAAATTTATTATTATAGAACAATAATATAATTTTTATCTAATCAATGTTCAATTAATAATTTTAAATCGTACTTACCTTAGATTGGGGCTCTATATCGGAGGAGAAACTAAAACTGATTTCAAATAGCTTGAGACCTTTCTTAAATACTCAACTGATATTTAAAACCAAAACTGAATAAATTTCTTTAAGAGAAGAATATTAAAATTTTTATCTAATCAATGTTCAAGTAATAATTTTAAATCTTATTTATCTTAGATTGGTGCCATTTACCGCAGGGGGAACTAAAGCTGACTTGAAATCGCTTGAGACCTTTCTTAAATACTCAACCGAAATTTAAAACCAAAACTGAATAAATTTCCTATCACAGAAGAATATTAAAATTTTTATCTAATCAAAGTTCAAGTAATAATTTTAAATCGTACTTACCTTAGATTGGGGCTCAATACCGGAGGGGGAAATAAACCTGACTTCAAATCGCTTGACACCTTTCTTAAATACTCAACCGAAATTTAAAACCAAAACTGAATATATTTCTTATCAGAGAAGAATATTAAAATTTTTATGTAATCGATGTTCAAGTAATAATTTTGAATCGTACTTACCTTAGATTGGGGCTCTATACCGGAAGGGGAACTAAAACTGACTACAAATCGCTTGAGACCTTTCTTAAATACTCAACCGAAAGTTAACACCAAAACTGAATAAATTGCTTATCAGAGAAGAATGTTAAAATGTTTATCCAATCAATGTTCAAGTAATAATTTTAAATCATACTTACCTTAGATTGGGGCTCCATACCGGAAGGTAAACTAAAACTGACTTCAAATCGCTTGAGACCTTTCTTAAATACTCAACCGAAATTTAAAACCAAAACTGAATAAATTTCTTATCACAGAAGAATATTAAAATTTTTATCCAATCAATGTTCAAATAATAATTTTAAATCGTACTTACCTTAGATTGGGGCTCTATAGAGGAAGGGGAAGAAACACTGACTTGAAATGTCTTGAAACCTTTCTTAAATACTCAACCAAAATTTAAAACCAAAACTGAGTAAATTTCTTATCAGAGAAGAATATTAAAATTTTTATCTAATCAATGTTCAAGTAATAATTTTAAATTGTACGTTCCTTAGATTGGGGGTCTATACCGGAGAGGGAAATAAACCTGACTTCAAATCGCTTCAGACCTTTCTTACATACTCAACCGAAATTTAAAACCAAAACTGAATAAATTTCTTATCAGAGAAGAATATTAAAATTTTTATCTAATCAATGTTCAAGTAATAATTTTAAATCGTACTTACCTTAGGGTGGGGCTCTATACCTTAGAGGGAACTAAAACTGACTTCAAATCGCTTGAGATCTTTCCTAAATACTGAACCGAAATTTAAAACCAAAACTGAGTAAATTTCTTATCACAGAAGAATATTAAAATTTTTAACTAATCAATGTTCAAGTAATAATTTTAATTCGTACTTTTTTTAGATTGGGGCTCTACACGAAAGGGGGAAATAAAACTGACTTCAAATCGCTTGAGAGCTTTCTTAAATACTCAACCGTAATTTAAAACCAAAACGCAATAAATTTCTTTTCATAGAAGAAGAATAAAATTTTTATCCAATCAATTTTCAACTAATAATTTCAAATCGTACTTACTTTAGATTGGGGCTCTATACCGGAGGGGGAAATAAAACTGACTTCAAATCGCTTGAGACCTTTCTTAAATACAAAACCGAAATTTAAAACCAAAACTGAATAAATTTCTTATCAGAGAAGAATATTAAAATATTTATCTAATCAATGTTCAAGTAATAATTTTAAATCGTACTTGCCTTAGATTGGGGCTCTATACCGGAGGGGGAACTAAAACTGACTTCAAATTGCTTGAAACCTTTCTCAAATACTCAAACGAAATTTAAACCCAAAACAGAAAAAATTTCTTATAATAGAGGAATATAAAAATTTTTATCTAATCAATTTTCAAGTAATAATTTTAAAACGTACTTACCTTAGATTGGGGCTCTATACCGGAGGGGGAACGAAAACTGACTTCAAATCTCTTGAGATCTTTCTTAAATACTCAACCGAAATTTAAAACCAAAACTGAATAAATTTCTTATCAGAGTAATTCTAAGTCTCTTAGAATATTAAAATTTTTAGCTAATCAATGTTCAAGAAATAATTTTAAATCGTACTTACCTTAGATTGCGGCTCTATACCGGAGGACGAACTAAAACTGACTTCAAAACGCTTGAGACCTTTCTTAAATAATCAACCGAAATTTAAAACCAAAACTGAATAAATTTCTCATCAGAGTAATTCTAAGTCTCTTAGAATATTAAAATTTTTAGCTAATCAATGTTCAAGTAATAATTTCAAATCGTACTTACCTTAGATTGGGACTCGATAAGGGAGGGGGAACTAAATCTGACTTCAAATAGGTGAGACCTTTCTTAAATACTCAACCGAAATTTAAAACCAAAAGTGAATAAATTTCTTATCAGAGAAGTATATTAAAATTTTTATCTAACCAATGTTCAAGTAATAATTTTAAATCGTACTTTTCTTTGATTGGGGCTCTATACCGGAGGGGGAAATAAACCTGACTTCAAATAGCTTGAGACCTTTCTTAACTACTCAACCGAAATTTAAAACCAAAACTGAATAAATTTCGTATCAGAGAAGAATATTAAAATTTTATCTAATCAATGTTCAAGTAATAATTTTAAATCGTACTTACCTTAGAATGGGGCTCTATATCGGAGGGGGAACTAAAACTGACATCAAATCGCTTGAGAACTTTCTTAAATACTCAACCGAAATTTAAAACCAAAACGGAATAAATTTCGTATCAGAGAAGAATATTAAAATTTTTAACTAATCAATGTTCAAGCAATAATTTTAAATCGTACTTACCTTAGAATGGGGCTCTATACCGGAAGGGGAACTAAAACTGACTTGAAATCGCATGAGACCTTTCTTAAATACTCACAACCAAACTCTAAAACCAAAACTGAAAAAATTTCCTATTATAGAAGAATATTATAATTTTTATCTAATCAATGTTCAAGTAATAATTTTAAATCGTACTTTCCTTTGATTGGGACTCTATACCGGAGGGGGAACTAAACCTGACTTCAAATCGCTTGAGATCTTTCTTAAATACTCAACCGAAATTTAAAACCAAAACTGAATAAATTCCTTATCAGAGTAATTCTAAGTCTCTTAGAATGTTAAAATTTTTTGCTAATCAACGTTCAAGTAATAATTTTAAATCGTACTTAGCTTAGATTGGGGCTCTAATCCGGAGGGAGAACTAAATCTGACTTCAAATCGCTTGAGACCTTTCTTAAATACTCAACCGAAATTTAAAACCAAAATTGAATAAATTTGTTATCAGAGAAGAATATTAAAATTTTTATCTAATCAATGTTCAATTAATAGTTTTAAATCGTACTTACCTGAGATTGGGCTCTATATCGGAGGGGGAACTAAAACTGACTTCAAATCGCTTGAGACCTTTCTTAAATACTCAACCGAAATTTAAAACCAAAATTGAATAAATTTCGTATCAGAGAAGAATATTAAAATTTTTATCTAATCAATGTTCAATTAATAGTTTTAAATCGTACTTACCTCAGATTGGGGCTCTATATCGGAGGGGGAACTAAAACTGACTTCAAATCGCTTGAGACCTTTCCTAAATACTCAACCGAAATTTAAAACCAGAACTGAAAAATTTCTTATTATAGAAAAATATTATAATTCTTATCTAATCAATGTTCAAATAATAATTTTAAATCGTACTTTCCTTTGATTGGGGTTCTATACCGGAGGGGGAACTAAACGTGACTTCAAATCGCTTGAGACCATTCTTAACTACTTAACCGAAAATAAAAACCAAAACTGAATAAATTTCTTATCAGAGAAGAATATTAAAATGTTTATCCAATCAGTGTTCAAGTAATAATTTTAAATTGTACTTACCTTAGATTGGGGCTCTATACATGAGAGGAAACTAAAACTGACTTCAAATCGCTTGAGACCTTTCTTAAATACTCAACCGATGTTTAAAACCAAAAGGAATAAATTACTTTTCAGAGAAGAATATTAAAATTTTTATCTAATCAATGTTCGAGTAATAATTTTAAATCGTACTTAGCTTAGATTGGGGCTCTATACCGGAGGGAGAACTAAATCTGACTTCAAATCGCTTGAGACCTTTCTTAAATACTCAACCGAAATTTAAAACCAAAACTGAATAAATTTCTTATCAGAGAAGAATATTAAAATTTTTATCTAATCAATGTTCAATTAATAGTTTTAAATCGTACTTACCTCAGATTGGGGCTCTATATCGGAGGGGGAACTAAAACTGACTTCAAATCGCTTGAGACCTTTCTTAAATACTCAACCGAAATTTAGAACCAAAATTGAATAAATTTCGTATCAGAGAAGAATATTAAAATATTTATCTAATCAATGTTCAATTAATAGTTTTAAATCGTACTTACCTCAGATTGGGGCTCTATATCGGAGGGGGAATTAAAACTGACTTCAAATCGCTTGAGACCTTTCCTAAATACTCAAACGAAATTTAAAACCAGAACTGAAAAATTTCTTATTATAGAAAAATATTATAATTCTTATCTAATCAATGTTCAAATAATAATTTTAAATCGTACTTTCCTTTGATTGGGGTTCTATACCGGAGGGGGAACTAAACGTGACTTCAAATCGCTTGAGACCTTTCTTAACTACTTAACCGAAAATAAAAACCAAAACTGAATCAATTTCTTATCAGAGAAGAATATTAAAATGTTTATCCAATCAGTGTTCAAGTAATAATTTTAAATTGTACTTACCTTAGATTGGGGATCTATACATGAGAGGAAACTAAAACTGACTTCAAATCGCTTGAGACCTTTCTTAAATACTCAACCGATGTTTAAAACCAAAACGGAATAAATTACTTTTCAGAGAAGAATATTAAAATTTTTATCGAATCAATGTTCAAGTAATAATTTTAAATCGTACTTACCTTAGATTGGGGCTCTATATTGGAGGCGGAACTAAAACTGACTTCAAATCGCTTGAGACCTTTCTTAAATACTCAACCGAAATTTGAAACAAAAACTGAATAAATTTCGTATCAGAGAAGAATATTATAATTTTTATCTAATCAATGTTTAAGTAATAATTTTAAATCATACTTACCTTAGATTGGGGCTCTCTACCGGAGAGGAAACTAAAACTGACTTCAAATCGCTTGAGAACTTCCTTAAATACTCAACCGATATTTAAAACCAAAACTGAATAAATTTCTTTTCAGAGAAGAATATTAAAATTTTTATCTAATCAATGTTCAAGCAATAATTTTAAATCGTACTTACCTTAGATTCGGGCTCTATACCGGAAGGGGAAATAAAACTGACTTCAAATCGCTTGAGACCTTTCTTAATTACTCAACCGAAATTTAAAACCAAAACTGAAAATATTTCCTATTATAGAAGAATATTATCATTTTTATCTAATCAATGTTCAAGTAATAATTTTAAATCGTACTTTCCTTTGATTGGGGCTCTGTACCAGAGGGGGAACTAAACCTGACGTCAAATCGCTTGAGATCTTTCTTAAATACTCAACCGAAATTTAAAACCAAAACTGAATAAATTTCATATCAGAGTAATTCTAAGTCTCTTAGAATATTAAAATTTTTTGCTAATCAATGTTCAAGTAATAATTTTAAATCGTACTTACCTTAGATTGGGGCTCTATACCGGAGGGGAAATTAAAACTGACTTCAAATCGCTTCAGACCTTTCTTAAATATTCAACCGAAATTTAAAACCAAAACTGAATAAATTTCTTATCACAGAAGAATATTAAAATTTTTATCTAATGTATGTTCAAGTAATAATTTTAAATCGTAATTACCTTTGATTAGGGCTCTATACCGGAGGGGGAACTAAACCTGACTTCAAATCGCTTGAGACCTTTCTTAACCACTCAACCGATATTTAAAACCAAAACTGAATAAATTTCTTATCAGAGAAGAACATTAAAATTTTTATCCAATCAATGTTCAAATAATAATTTTAAATCGTACTTACCTTAGATTGGGGCCCTATACAGGAAGGGGAACAAAAACTGACCTCATATCGCTTGAGATCTTTCTTAAATACTCAACCGAAATTTAAAACCAAAACTGAATAAATTCCTTATCAGAGTAATTCTAAGTCTCTTAGAATGTTAAAATATTTTGCTAATCAACGTTCAAGTAATAATTTTAAATCGTACTTAGCTTATATTGGGGCTCTATACCGGAGGGAGAACTAAATCCGACTTCAAATCGCTTGAGACCTTTCTTAAATACTCAACCGAAATTTAAAACCAAAACTGAATAAATTTCTTATCAGAGAAGAATATTAAAATTTTTATTTAATCAATGTTCAATTAATAGTTTTAAATCGTACTTACCTCAGATTGGGGCTCCATATCGGAGGGCGAACTAAAACTGACTTCAAATCGCTTGAGACGTTTCTTAAATACTAAACCGAAATTTAAAACCAAAACTGAATAAATTTCGTATCAGTGAAGAATATTAAAATTTTTATCTAATCAATGTTCAAGTAATAATTTTAAATCGTACTTACCTTAGAATGGGGCTCTATGCCGGAAGGGGAACTAAAACTGACTTCAAATCGCTTGAGACCTTTCGTAAATACTCAACCGAAATTTAAAACCAGAACTGAAAAATTTCTCATTATAGAAAAATATTATAATTCTTATCTAATCAATGTTCAAATAATAATTTTAAATCGTACTTTCCTTTGATTAGGGTTCTGTACCGGAGGGGGAACTAAACCTGACTTCAAATCGCTTGAGACCTTTCTTAACTACTTAACCGAAAATAAAAACAAAAACTGAATAAATTTCTTATCAGAGAAGAATATTAAAATGTTTATCCAATCAGTGTTCAAGTAATAATTTTAAATCGTACTTACCTTAGATTGGGGCTCTATACATGAGAGGAAACTAAAACTGACTTCAAATCGCTTGAGACCTTTCTTAAATACTCAACCGATATTTGAGACCAAAACGGAATAAATTACTTTTCAGAGAAGAATATTAAAATTTTTATCTAATCAATGTTCAACTAATAATTTTAAATCGTACTTACCTTAGAATTCGGCTCTATATCGGAGAGGGAACTAAAACTGACTTCAAATCGATTGAGACCTTTCTTAACTACTCAACGAAATTTAAAACCAAAACAGAAAAAATTTCGTATCAGAGAAGAATATTAAAATTTTTAACTAATCAATGTTCAAGTAATAATTTTAAATCGTACTTACCTTAGATTGGGGCTCTATACCAGACGGGGAACTAAAACTGACTTCAAGTCGCTTGAGAACTTTCTTAAATACTCAACCGAAATTTAAAACCAAAACTGAATAAATTTCTTATCAGAGTAATTCTAAGTCTCTTAGAATATTAAAATTTTTTGCTAATCAATGATCAAGTAATAATTTTAAATCGTACTTAGCTTAGATTGGGGCTAGATACCGGAGGGAGAAATAAATCTGACTTCAAATCGCTTGAGACCTTTCTTAAATACTCAACCGAAATTTAAAACCAAAACAAAATAAGTTTCTTATCAGAGAAGAATATTAAAATTTTTATCTAATCAATGTTCAATTAATAATTTTAAATCGTACTTACCTTAGATTGGGGCTTTATATCGGAGGGGGAACTAAAACTGACTTGAAATCGCTTGAGACCTTTCTTAAATACTCAACCGAAATTTGAAACAAAAACTGAATAAATTTCGTATCAGAGAAGAATATTATAATTTTTATCTAATCAATGTTCAAGTAATAATTTTAAATCGTAATTACCTTAGATTGGGGCTCTCTACCGGAGAGGAAACTAAAACTGACTTCAAATCGCTTGAGAACTTTCTTAAATAATCAACCGATATTTAAAACCAAAACTGAATAAATTACTTTTCAGAGAAGAATATTAAAATTTTTATCTAATCAATGTTCAAGCAATAATTTTAAATCGTACTTTCCTTAGATTCGGGCTCTATACCGGAAGGGGAACTAAAACTGACTTCAAATCGCTTGAGACCTTACTTAATTACTCAACCGAAATTTAAAACCAAAACTGAAAATATTTCCTATTATAGAAGAATATAATAATTTTTATCTAATCAATGTTCAAGTAATAATTTTAAATCGTACTTTCCTTTGATTGGGGCTCTATACCAGAGGGGGAACTAAACCTGACGTCAAATCGCTTGAGAACTTTCTTAAATACTCAACCGAAATTTAAAACCAAAACTGAATAAATTTCATATCAGAGTAATTCTAAGTCTCTTAGAATATTAAAATTTTTTGCTAATCAATGTTCAAGTAATAATTTTAAATCGTACTTACCTTAGATTGGGGCTCTATACCGGAGGGGAAACTAAAACTGACTTCAAATCGCTTCAGACCTTTCTTAAATACTCAACCGAAATTTAAAACCAAAACTGAATAAATTTCTTATCAGAGTAATTCTAAGTCTCTTAGAATATTAAGATTTTTAGCTAATCAATGTTCAAGTAATAATTTCAAATCGTATTTACCTTAGATTGGGGCTCTATAACGGAGGGGGAACTAAAACTGACTTCAAATCGCTTGAGACCTTTCTTAAATACTCAAACGAAATTCAAAACCAGAACTGAATAAATTTCTTATCAGTGAAGAATATTAAAATTTTTATTTAAATCAATGTTCAAGTAATAATTTTAAATCGTACTTTACCTTAGATTGGGGCTCTATACCGGAGGGGGAAGTAAAACTGTCTTCAAATCGCTTGAGACCTTTCTTAAACACTCAACCGAAATTTGAAACCAAAACTGAATAAATTTCTTATCATGAAAGAATATTAAAATTTTTATTTAAATCAATGTTCAAGTAATAATTTTAAATCATACTTACCTTAGATTGGGGCTCTATACCGCAGGGGGAACTAGAGCTGACTTCAAATCGCTTGAGACCATTCTTAAATACTCAACCGAAATTTAAAACCAAAACTGAATAAATTTCTTATCAGTGAACAATATTGAAATTTTTATCTAATCAATGTTCAAGTAATAATTTTGAATCGTACTTACCTTAGATTGGGGTTCTATACCGCAGGGGGAACTAGAGCTGACTTCAAATCGCTTGAGGTCTTTCTTAAATACTCAACCGAAATTTAAAACCATAAATGAATAAATTTCTTATCAGAGAAGAATATTTTATTTTTTATCTAATCAATGTTCAAGTAATAATTTCAAATCGTACTTACCTTAGATTGGGGCTCTATACCGCAGGGGGAACTAATGCTGACTTCAAATCGCTTGAGACCTTTCTTAAATACTCAACCGAAATTTCAAACCAAAACTGAATAAATTTCTTATTAGAGAACAATATTAAAATTTTTATCTAATCAATGTTTAAGTAACAATTTTAAATCGTACTTACCTTAGATTGGGGCTCTATACCTGAGGGGGAACTAAAACTGACTTCAAATCTCTTGAGACCTTTCTTAAATACTCAACCGAAATTTAAAACCAAATCTGAATAAATTTCTTATCATAGTACAATATTAAAATTTTTAACCAATCAATGTTCAAGTAATAATTCTAAATCCTACTTACCTTAGATTGGGGCTCTATACCAGAGTGGAAACTAAAACTGACTTCGAATCATTTGAGACCTTTCTTAAATACTCAACCGAAATTTAAAACCAAAACTGAATAAATTTCTTATCAGAGAAGAATATTAAAATTTTTATCTAATCAATGTTCAAGTAATAATTTTAAATCGTACTTACCTTAGATTGGGGGTCTATACCGGAGGGGGAACTAAAACTGACTTCAAATCTCTTGAGACCTTTCTTAAATACTCAACCGAAATTTGAAACCAAAACTGAATAAATTTCTTATCATGAAAGAATATTAAAATTTTTATTTAAATCAATGTTCAAGTAATAATTTTAAATCGTACTTTACCTTAGATTGGGGCTCTATACCGGAGGGGGAAGTAAAACTGTCTTCAAATCGCTTGAGACCTTTCTTAAACACTCAACCGAAATTTGAAACCAAAACTGAATAAATTTCTTATCATGAAAGAATATTAAAATTTTTATTTAAATCAATGTTCAAGTAATAATTTTAAATCATACTTACCTTAGATTGGGGCTCTATACCGCAGGGGGAACTAGAGCTGACTTCAAATCGCTTGAGACCATTCTTAAATACTCAACCGAAATTTAAAACCAAAACTGAATAAATTTCTTATCAGTGAACAATATTGAAATTTTTATCTAATCAATGTTCAAGTAATAATTTTGAATCGTACTTACCTTAGATTGGGGTTCTATACCGCAGGGGGAACTAGAGCTGACTTCAAATCGCTTGAGGTCTTTCTTAAATACTCAACCGAAATTTAAAACCATAAATGAATAAATTTCTTATCAGAGAAGAATATTTTATTTTTTATCTAATCAATGTTCAAGTAATAATTTCAAATCGTACTTACCTTAGATTGGGGCTCTATACCGCAGGGGGAACTAATGCTGACTTCAAATCGCTTGAGACCTTTCTTAAATACTCAACCGAAATTTCAAACCAAAACTGAATAAATTTCTTATTAGAGAACAATATTAAAATTTTTATCTAATCAATGTTTAAGTAACAATTTTAAATCGTACTTACCTTAGATTGGGGCTCTATACCTGAGGGGGAACTAAAACTGACTTCAAATCTCTTGAGACCTTTCTTAAATACTCAACCGAAATTTAAAACCAAATCTGAATAAATTTCTTATCATAGTACAATATTAAAATTTTTAACCAATCAATGTTCAAGTAATAATTCTAAATCCTACTTACCTTAGATTGGGGCTCTATACCAGAGTGGAAACTAAAACTGACTTCGAATCATTTGAGACCTTTCTTAAATACTCAACCGAAATTTAAAACCAAAACTGAATAAATTTCTTATCAGAGAAGAATATTAAAATTTTTATCTAATCAATGTTCAAGTAATAATTTTAAATCGTACTTACCTTAGATTGGGGGTCTATACCGGAGGGGGAACTAAAACTGACTTCAAATCTCTTGAGACCTTTCTTAAATACTCAACCGAAATTTAAAACCAAAACTGAATAAATTTCTTATCAGAGAACAATATTAAAATTTTTATCTAATCAATGTTTAAGTAACAATTTTAAATCGTACTTACCTTAGATTGGGGCTCTATACCTGAGGGGGAACTAAAACTGACTTCAAATCTCTTGAAACCTTTCTTAAATACTCAACCGAAATTTAAATCCAAAACTGAATAAATTTCTTGTCAGAGAAGGATATTAAAATTTTTATTTATCCAATGTTCAAGTAATAATTTTAAATCGTACTTACCTTAGATTGCTGCTTTATACCGCAGGGGGAACTAAAGCTGACTTCAAATCGCTTGAGACCTTTCTAAAATACTCAAACGAAATTTAAAACCAAAACTGAATAAATTTCTTATCAGAGAAGAATATTAAAATTTTTATCCAATCAATGTTCAAATGATAATTTTAAATTGTACTTATCTTAGATTGGGTCTCTATACCGGAGGGGGAACTAAAACTGACTTCAAATCGCTTGAGACCTTTTTTAAATACTGAAACGAAATTTAAAACCAAAACTGAATAAATTTCTTATCAGAGAAGAATATTAAAATTTTTATCTAATCAATTTTCAAGTAATAATTTTAAATCGTATTTACGTTAGATTGGGGCTCTATACCGGAGGGGGAACTAAACCTGACTTCAAATCTCTTGAGAACTTTCTTAAATACTCAACCGAAATTTAAAATCAAAACTGAATAAATTTCTTATCATAGAAAAATATTAAAATTTTTATCTAATCAATGTTCTAGTAATAATTTTAAATCGTACTTACCTTAGATTGGGGCTCTATACCGGAGGGGGAACAAAAACTGACTTCAAATCGCTTGAGACCTTTCTTAAATACTCAACCGAAATTTAAAACCAAAACTGAATAAATATCTTTTCCTAGAAGAATATAAAAATTTTTATCTAATCAATGTTCAAGTAATAATTTTAAATCGTACTTACCTTAGATTCGGGCTCTATATCGGAGGGGAAACTAAAACTGACTTCAAATCACTTGAGATCTTTCTTAAATACTCAACCGAAATTTAAAACCAAAACTGAATAAATTTCTTATCATAGTAGAATATTAAAATTTTTAAGCAATCAATGTTCAAGGAATAATTTTAAATCCTACTTACCTTAGATTGGGGCTCTATACCAGAGTGGAAACTAAAACTGACTTCAAATCGCTTGAGACCTTTCTTAAATACTCAACCGAAATTTAAAACCAAAATTGTATAAATTTCTTATCAGAGAAGAATATTAAAATTTTTATCTAATCAATGTTCAACTAATAATTTTTAATTGTACTTACCTTAGATTGGGGCTCTCTACCGGAGGGGGAACTAAAGCTGACTGGAAATCGCTTGAGACCTTTCTTAAATATTCAACCGAAATTTAAAACCAAAATTGAATAAATTTCTTATCAGAGAACAATATTAAAATTTTTATGCAATCAATGTTCGAGTAATAATTTTAAATGGTACTTACCTTAGATTGGGGCTCTATACCGCAGGGGGAACTAAAGCTGATTCAAATCGCTTGAGACCTTTCTTAAATACTCAACCGAAATTTAAAACCAAAACTGAATAAATTTCTTATCAAAGAAGAATATTGAAATTTTTATCTAATCAATGTTCAAGTAATAATTTTAAATCGTACTTACCTTAGATTGGGGCTCTATACCGCAGGGGGAACTAAAGCTGACTGGAAATCGCTTGAGACCTTTCTTAAATATTCAACCGAAATTTAAAACCAAAACTGAATAAATTTCTTATCAGAGAACAATATTAAAATTTTTATGCAATCAATGTTCGAGTAATAATTTTAAATGGTATTTACCTTAGATTGGGGCTCTATACCGCAGGGGGAACTAAAGCTGATGCAAATCGCTTGAGACCTTTCTTAAATACTCAACCGAAATTTAAAACCAAAACTGAATAAATTTCTTATCAGAGAAGAATATTGAAATTTTTATCTAATCAATGTTCAAGTAATAATTTTAAATCGTACTTTCCTTAAATTGGGGCTCTATACCGGAGGGGGAACTAAACCTGACTTCAAATCGCTTGAAAACTTTCTTAAATACTGAACCGAAATTTAAAACCAAAAGTGAATAAATTTCTTATCAGAAAAGAATATTAAAATTTTTATCTAATCAATGTTCAAGTAATAATTTTAAATCGTACTTACCTTGAATTGGGGCTCTATACCGCAGGGGGAACTAAAGCTGACTTCAAATCGCTTGAGACCTTTCTTAAATACTAAACCGAAATTTAAAACGAAAACTGAATAAATTTCTTATGAGAGAAGAATATTTAAATTTTTATCTAATCAATGTTTAAGTAATAATTTTAAATTGTACTTACCTTAGAGTGGGTCTCTATACCGGAGGGGGAACTAAAACTGACTTCAAATCGCTTGAGACCTTTCTTAAATACTCAAACGAAATTTAAAATCAAAACTGAATAAATTTCTTATCAGAGAAGAATATTAAAATTTTTATCTAATCAATTTTCAAGTAATAATTTTAAATCGTATTTACCTTAGATTGGGGCTCTATACCGGAGGAGGAACTAAACCTGACTTCAAATCTCTTGAGACCTTTCCTAAGTACTCAACCGAAATTTAAAATCAAAACTGAATAAATTTCTTATCATAGAAGAATATTAAAATTTTTATCTAATCAATGTTCAAGTAATAATTTTAAATCGCACTTTCCTTAGATTGGGGCTCTATACCGGAGGGGGAACTAAAACTGACTTCAAATCGCTTGAGACCTTTCTTAAATACTCAACCGAAATTTAAAACCAAAACTGAATAAATATCTTTTCATAGAAGAATATTAAAATTTTTATCTAATCAATGTTCAAATAATAATTTTAAATCGTACTTACCTTAGATTCGGGCTCTATATCGGAGGGGAAACTAAAACTGACTTCAAATCGCTTGAGACCTTTCTTAAATACTCAACCGAAATTTAAAACCAAAATTGTATAAATTTCTTATCAGTGAAGAATATTAAAATTTTTATCTAATCAATGTTCAACTAATAATGTTTAATTGTACTTACCTTAGATTGGGGCTCTCTACCGGAGGGGGAACTAAAGCTGACTGGAAATCGCTTGAGACATTTCTTAAATATTCAACCGAAATTTAAAACCAAAATTGAATAAATTTCTTATCACAGAACAATATTAAAATTTTTATGCAATCAATGATCGAGTAATAATTTTAAATGGTACTTACCATAGATTGGGGCTCTATACCGCAGGGGGAACTAAAGCTGATTCAAATCGCTTGAGACCTTTCTTAAATACTCAACCGAAATTTAAAACCAAAACTGAATAAATTTCTTATCAGAGAAGAATATTTAAATTTTTATCTAATTAATGTTTAAGTAATAATTTTAAATCGTACTTACCTTAGATTGGGGCTCTATACGGGAGGGGGAACAAAAACTGTCTTCAAATCCCTTGAGACCTTTCTTAAATACTCAACCGAAATTTAAAACCAAAACTGAATAAATATTTTTTCATAGAAGAATGTTAAAATTTTTATCTAATCAATGTTCAAGTAATAATTTTAAATGGTACTTTCCTTAGATTGGGGCTCTATATCGGAGGGGAAAATAAAACTGACTTCAAATCGCTTGAGACCTTTCTTAAATACTCAACCGAAATTTAAAACCAAAACTGAATAAATTTCTTATCATAGTAGAATATTAAAAGTTTTAACCAATCAATGTTCAAGGAATAATTTTGAATCCTACTTACCTTAGATTGGGGCTCTATACCAGGGTTGAAATTAAACTGAGTTCAAATCGCTTGAGACCTTTCTTAAATACTCAACCGAAATTTAAATCCAAAATTGTTTAAATTTCTTATCAGAGAAGAATATTAAAATTTTTATCTAATCAATGTTCAACTAATAATTTTTAATTGTACTTACCTTAGATTGGGGCTCTATACCGGAGGGGGAACTAAAACTGACTTGAAATCGCTTGAGACTTTTCTTAAATACTCAACCGAAATTTAAAACCAAAACTGAATAAATTTTTTATCAGAGAAGAATATTAAAATTTTTATCTGATCAATGTTCAAGTAATAATTTTAAATCGTACTTACCTTAGATTGGGGATCTATACCTGAGGGGGAACTAAAACTGACTTCAAATCTCTTGAGAACGTTCTTAAATACTCAACCGAAATTTAAAACCAAAACTGAATAAATTTCTTATCATAGAAGAACATTAAAATTTTTATCTAATCAATGTTCAAGTAATAATTTTAAATCGCACTTTCCTTAGATTGGGGCTCTATACCGGAGGGGGAACAAAAACTGACTTCAAATCGCTTGAGACCTTTCTTAAATACTCAACCGAAATTTAAAACCAAAACTGAATAAATATTTTTTCATAGAAGAATATTAAAATTTTTATCTAATCAATGTTCAAGTAATAATTTTAAATGGTACTTTCCTTAGATTGGGGCTCTTTATCGGAGGGGAAACTAAAACTGACTTCAAATCGCTTGAGACCTTTCTTAAATACTCAACCGAAATTTAAAACCAAAACTGAATAAATTTCTTATCATAGTAGAATATTAAAAGTTTTAACCAATCAATGTTCAAGGAATAATTTTAAATCCTACTTACCTTAGATTGGGGTCCTATACCAGGGTTGAAACTAAAACTGACTTCAAATCGCTTGAGACCTTTCTTAAATACTCAACCGAAATTTAAAACCAAAATTGTATAAATTTCTTATCAGAGAAGAATATTAAAATTTTTATCTAATCAATGTTCAACTAATAATTTTTAATTGTACTTACCTTAGATTGGGGCTCTATACCGGAGGGGGAACTAAAACTGACTTGAAATCGCTTGAGACCTTTCTTAAATACTCAACCGAAATTTAAAACCAAAACTGAATAAATTTTTTATCAGAGAAGAATATTAAAATTTTTATCTGATCAATGTTCAAGTAATAATTTTAAATCGTACTTACCTTAAATTGGGGCTCTATACCTGAGGGGGAACTAAAACTGACTTCAAATCTCTTGAGAACGTTCTTAAATACTCAACCGAAATTTAAAACCAAAACTGAATAAATTTCTTATCATAGAAGAACATTAAAATTTTTATCTAATCAATGTTCAAGTAATAATTTTAAATCGCACTTTCCTTAGATTGGGGCTCTATACCGGAGGGGGAACAAAAACTGACTTCAAATCGCTTGAGACCTTTCTTAAATACTCAACCGAAATTTAAAACCAAAACTGAATAAATTTCTTATCATAGTAGAATATTAAAATTTTTAACCAATCAATGTTCAAGGAATAATTTTAAATCCTACTTACCTTAGATTGGGGCTCTATACCAGGGTGGAAACTAAAACTGACTTCAAATCGCTTGAGACCTTTCTTAAATACTCAATCGAAATTTAAAACCAAAATTGTATAAATTTCTTATCAGAGAAGAATATTAAAATTTTTATCTAATCAATGTTCAACTAATAATTTTTAATTGTACTTACCTTAGATTGGGGCTCTCTACCGGAGGGGGAACTAAAGCTGACTGGAAATCTCTTGAGACCTTTCTTAAATATTCAACCGAAATTTAAAACCACAACTGAATAAATTTCTTATCAGAGAACAATATTAAAATTTTTATGCAATCAATGTACGAGTAATAATTTTGAATGGTACTTACCTTAGATTGGGGCTCTATACCGGAGGGGGAACTAAAGATGATTCAAATCGCTTGAGACCTTTCTTAAATACTCAACCGAAATTTAAAACCAAAACTGAATAAATTTCTTATCAAAGAAGAATATTGAAATTTTTATCTAATCAATGTTCAAGTAATAATTTTAAATCGTACTTACCTTTGATTGGGGCTCTATACCGCAGGGGTAACTAAAGCTGACTAGAAATCGCTTGAGACCTTTCTTAAATATTCAACCGAAATTTAAAACCAAAACTGAATAAATTTCTTATCTGAGAACAATATTAAAATTTTTATGCAATCAATGTTCGAGTAATAATTTTAAATGGTACTTTCCTTAGATTGGGGCTCTTTATCGGAGGGGAAACTAAAACTGACTTCAAATCGCTTGAGACCTTTCTTAAATACTCAACCGAAATTTAAAACCAAAACTGAATAAATTTCTTATCATAGTAGAATATTAAAAGTTTTAACCAATCAATGTTCAAGGAATAATTTTAAATCCTACTTACCTTAGATTGGGGTCCTATACCAGGGTTGAAACTAAAACTGACTTCAAATCGCTTGAGACCTTTCTTAAATACTCAACCGAAATTTAAAACCAAAATTGTATAAATTTCTTATCAGAGAAGAATATTAAAATTTTTATCTAATCAATGTTCAACTAATAATTTTTAATTGTACTTACCTTAGATTGGGGCTCTATACCGGAGGGGGAACTAAAACTGACTTGAAATCGCTTGAGACCTTTCTTAAATACTCAACCGAAATTTAAAACCAAAACTGAATAAATTTTTTATCAGAGAAGAATATTAAAATTTTTATCTGATCAATGTTCAAGTAATAATTTTAAATCGTACTTACCTTAAATTGGGGCTCTATACCTGAGGGGGAACTAAAACTGACTTCAAATCTCTTGAGAACGTTCTTAAATACTCAACCGAAATTTAAAACCAAAACTGAATAAATTTCTTATCATAGAAGAACATTAAAATTTTTATCTAATCAATGTTCAAGTAATAATTTTAAATCGCACTTTCCTTAGATTGGGGCTCTATACCGGAGGGGGAACAAAAACTGACTTCAAATCGCTTGAGACCTTTCTTAAATACTCAACCGAAATTTAAAACCAAAACTGAATAAATTTCTTATCATAGTAGAATATTAAAATTTTTAACCAATCAATGTTCAAGGAATAATTTTAAATCCTACTTACCTTAGATTGGGGCTCTATACCAGGGTGGAAACTAAAACTGACTTCAAATCGCTTGAGACCTTTCTTAAATACTCAATCGAAATTTAAAACCAAAATTGTATAAATTTCTTATCAGAGAAGAATATTAAAATTTTTATCTAATCAATGTTCAACTAATAATTTTTAATTGTACTTACCTTAGATTGGGGCTCTCTACCGGAGGGGGAACTAAAGCTGACTGGAAATCTCTTGAGACCTTTCTTAAATATTCAACCGAAATTTAAAACCACAACTGAATAAATTTCTTATCAGAGAACAATATTAAAATTTTTATGCAATCAATGTACGAGTAATAATTTTGAATGGTACTTACCTTAGATTGGGGCTCTATACCGGAGGGGGAACTAAAGATGATTCAAATCGCTTGAGACCTTTCTTAAATACTCAACCGAAATTTAAAACCAAAACTGAATAAATTTCTTATCAAAGAAGAATATTGAAATTTTTATCTAATCAATGTTCAAGTAATAATTTTAAATCGTACTTACCTTTGATTGGGGCTCTATACCGCAGGGGTAACTAAAGCTGACTAGAAATCGCTTGAGACCTTTCTTAAATATTCAACCGAAATTTAAAACCAAAACTGAATAAATTTCTTATCTGAGAACAATATTAAAATTTTTATGCAATCAATGTTCGAGTAATAATTTTAAATGGTACTTACCTTAGATTGGGGCTCTATACCGCAGGGGGAACTAAAGCTGATTCAAATCGCTTGAGACCTTTCTTAAATACTCAACCGAAATTTAAAACCAAAATTGAATAAATTTCTTATCAGAGAAGAATATTGAAATTTTTTCTAATCAATGTTCAAGTAATAATTTTAAATCGTACTTTCCTTAAATTGGGGCTCTATACCGGAGGGGGAACTAAACCTGACTTCAAATCGCTTGAAAACTTTCTTAAATACTGAACCGAAATTTAAAACAAAAAGTGAATAAATTTCTTATCAGAGAAGAATATTGAAATTTTTATCTAATCAATGTTCAAGTAATAATTTTAAATCGTACTTACCTTGAATTGGGGCTCTATACCGCAGGGGGAACTAAAGCTGACTTCAAATCGCTTGAGACCTTTCTTAAATACTCAAACGAAATTTAAAACCAAAACTGAATAAATTTCTTATCAGAGAAGAATATTAAAATTTTTATCTAATCAATTTTCAAGTAATAATTTTAAATCGTATTTACCTTAGATTCGGGCTCTATACCGGAGGGGGAACTAAACCTGACTTCAAATCGCTTGAGACCTTTCTTAAATACTCAACCGAAATTTAAAATCAAAACTGAATAAATTTCTTATCATAGAAGAATATTAAACTTTTTATCTAATCAATGTTCAAGTAATAATTTTAAATCGCACTTTCCTTAGATTGGGGCTCTATACCGAAGGGGGAACAAAAACTGACTTCAAATCGCTTGAGACCTTTCTTAAATAATCAACCGAAATTTAAAACCAAAACTGAATAAATATCTTTTCATAGAAGAATATTAAAATTTTTATCTAATCAATGTTCAAGTAATAATTTTAAATCGTACTTACCTTAGATTCGGGCTCTATATCGGAGGGGAAACTAAAACTGACTTCAAATCGCTTGAGACCTTTCTTAAATACTCAACCGAAATTTAAAACCAAAATTGTATAAATTTCTTATCAGAGAAGAATATTAAAATTTTTATCTAATCAATGTTCAACTAATAATTTTTAATTGTACTTACCTTAGATTGGGGCTCTCTACCTGAGGGGGAACTAAAACTGACTTCAAATCGCTTGAGACCTTTCTTAAATACTCAACCGAAATTTAAAACCAAAACGGAATAAATTTCTTATCAGAGAACAATATTAAAATTTTTATCTAATGAATGTTCAAGTAATAATTTTAAATTGTACTTTCTTTAGATTGGGGCTCTATACCGGAGGGGGAACTGAAGCTGACTTCAAATCTATTGATACCTTTGTTAAATACTCAACCGAAATTTAAACCAAAACTGAATAAATTTCTTATCAGAGAAGGATATTAAAATTTTTATCTAATCAATGTTCGAGTAATAATTTTAAATGGTACTTACTTAGATTAGGGCTCCATACCGCAGGGGGAACTAAAGCTGACTTCAAATCGCTTGAGACCTTTCTTAAATACTCAACCGAAATTTAAAATCAAAACTGAATAAATTTCTTATCATAGAAGAATATTGAAATTTTTATCTAATCAATGTTCTAGTAATAATTTTAAATCGTACTTACCTTACATTGGGGCTATATACCTGAGGGGGAACTAAAACTGGCTTCAAATCGCTTGAGAACGTTCTTAAATACTCAACCGAAATTTAAAACCAAAACTGAATAAATTTCTTATCATAGAAGAATATTAAAATTTTTATCAATCAATGTTCAAGTAGTAATTTTAAATCGCACTTTCCTTAGATTGGGGCTCTATACCGGAGCGGGAACAAAAACTGACTTCAAATCGCTTGAGACCTTTCTTAAATACTCAACCGAAATTTAAAACCAAAACTGAATAAATTTCTTATCATAGTAGAATATTAAAATTTTTAACCAATCAATGTTCAAGGAATAATTTTAAATCCTACTTACCTTAGATTGGGGCTCTATACCAGGGTTGAAACTAAAACTGACTTCAAATCGCTTGAGACCTTTCTTAAATACTCAACCGAAATTTAAAACCAAAATTGTATAAATTTCTTATCAGAGAAGAATATTAAAATTTTTATCTAATCAATGTTCAACTAATAATTTTTAATTGTACTTACCTTAGAATGGGGCTCTATACCGGAGGGGGAACTAAAACTGACTTGAAATCGCTTGAGACCTTTCTTAAAAACTCAACCGAAGTTTAAAACCGAAACTGAATAAATTTTTTATCGGAGAAAAATATTAAAATTTGTATGTCATCAATGTTCAAGTAATAATTTTAAATCGTACTTACCTGAGATTGGGGCTCTATACCGCAGGGGGAACTAAAGCTGACTGCAAATCGCTTGAGACCTTTCTTAAATATTCAACCGGAATTTAAAACCAAAACTGAATAAATTTCTTATCAGAGAAGAATATTAAAATTTTTATCTTATCAATGTTCAAGTAATAATTTTAAATTGTACTTACTTTAGATTGGGGCTCTATACCGGAGGGGGAACTAAAACTGACTTCAAATCGCTTGGGACCTTTCTTAAATACTCAACCGAAATTTAAAACCAAAACTGAATAAATTTCTTATCAGAGAAGAATATTAAAATTTTTATGTAATCAAGTTCAAGTAATAATTTTAAATCGTACTTACCTTAGATTGGGGCTCTATGCCGCAGGGGGAACTAAAGCTGACTTCAAATCGCTTGAGACCTTTCTTAAATACTCAACCGAAATTTTAAACCAAAACAGAATAAATTTCTTATCAGAGAAGAATATTAAAATTTTAATCCAATCAATGTTCAAGTACTAATTTTAAATTGTACTTACCTTAGATTGGGGCTCTGGACCGGAGGGGGAAATAAATCTGACTTCAAATCGCTTGAGACCTTTCTTAAATACTCAACCGAAATTTAAAACCAAAACTGAATAAATTTCTTATCTGAGAAGAATATTAAAATTTTTATCCAATCAATGTTCAAGTAATAATTTTGAATTGTACTTACGTTAGATTGGGGCTCTATATCGATGGGGGAACTAAACTGACTTCATATCGTTTGAGACATTTTTTAAATACTCAACCGAAATTTAAATCCAAAACTGAGTAAATTTCTTATCAGAGAAGAATATTAAAATTTTTATCTAATCAATATTCAAGTAATAATTTTAAATCGTACTTACCTTAGATTGGGGCTCTATACCGCAGGGGGAACTAAACCTGACTTCAAATCGCTTGAGACCTTTCTTAAATACTCAACCGAAATTTAAAACCAAAATTGAATAAATTTCTTATCAGAGAAGAATATTAAAATTTTTATCCAATCAATGTTCAAGTAATAATTTTGAATTGTACTTACGTTAGATTGGGGCTCTATACCGATGGGGGAACTAAACTGACTTCATATCGTTTGAGACCTTTTTTAAATACTCAACCGAAATTTAAAACCAAAACTGAATAAATTTCTTATCAGAGAAGAATATTAAAATTTTTATCTAATCAATTTTCAAGTAATAATTTTAAATCGTACTTACCTTAGATTGGGGCTCTATACCTGAGGGGGAACTAAACCTGACTTCAAATCGCTTGAGACCTTTTTTAAATACTCAACCTAAATTTAAAACCAAAACTGAACAAATTTCTTATCAGAGAAGAATATTAAAATTTTTTTCTAATCAATGTTCAAGTAATAATTTTAAATCGTACTTACCTTAGATTGGGGCTCTATACCGGAGGGGGAACTAAACCTGACTTCAATCGCCTGAGACCTTTCTTAGATACTCAACGGAAATTTAAATCCAAAACTGAATAAATTTCTTATCATAGAAGAATATTAAAATTTTTATCTCATCAATGTTCAAGTAATAATTTTGATACAAGAATATTAAAACTTTTATCTAACTAAAGTCCACGTAATAATTCCCGTTCCAACTGTACAATTAACTCTCTTTATATCGTATTTACTCTTGAGGAGGGGAAAGTCAAAGTGATTTGGAATCGCTTCAGACCCTTCTTAAATACTCAACAGAACCAAAACTGAATCTTGAACTTTGGTTTCGGATAAAAATTTCGGATTCATAGCAAAGTTCAAGTAATAATTTTTATCGAAAACCAAAGTTCAAAATTCAGTAGCAAAGTCCAAGTAATAATTTTGATATCAAACGAAATGTTTATCGAAAACCAAATTTCAAGGTTCAGTTTTGGTTCTGTTGAGTATTTAAGAAGGGTCTCATGTGATTCCAAGTCACTTTGACTTTCCCCTCCTGAACAGTAATAGTTTATGTTTCTGACATGTGTTTTGTATGTTTTTTTCAAAGTTGCTTATTTGAATCGCTGGCCACCCGTTGGCGCGGGCGGCAGTCAATTTTTCAAAGTCCAGCATTCACTAGAGAAGTTTGAAAAGCAAATTTCCTGAAGAGAAATAAAATCCTTAAACAATCTTAATGATCAGAATTTTTAGGATCTTCAACAAAATTTGAACGGATTAATTGAAATTTTCTCTTAAAAACATTTCATCAGATTCAATTAGAAGTGGGGAACATACATATTTTTTCTTAAAACGTGATAAATGGTAGCTAGACGTAAACTGGAAGGAGAGCTGTGTACCAATCCCTAGTGATGATGCACAGAACCGGCCAGGTCTAGCACCTAATGTCAGACCCCGCCTTCTCGTGGTGCAGGCCGTTAGTACCTTTCAAAAGAGATATTCTATTTTGGAAGGGAACGGAAGGGGAGGGCTGCCAATTCAGTATGGCCTATTGTTCTGGTCATCTATGGCCACTTTTTTCTGTTTTTTCAAACCTGCTGAGGAGTGGTCAACTTCACAGGGTCCTGGTGCTGACCATTTATACCTACTAGACTCAACTTGTTTATGGATTTGAGTTTGATTATGGATCCTGGACTTGCTGCACTGGTGGGCCTCTGTTGAGGGAGAATCTGCTGCTGTGTTTTCTGTTTGCTTCTGGGTTGCCAGCCCTAAGTGAACAGAGGCATGGGATACCTTATATCTGCTGGTGGATAATCCTAATCAGAGGCCATCGCAGGTACCTGAACCTTATTTAGCTAGTTGGGCATCGTCAAGCCAAAACTGGAGTAATGTGTCTCAGGCAGGCCATATGGCTCTTGAAAAAGTCCACTTGAAAAGATGGTGCCTGAAGTTCTTACCAGCATCGGTGACTTCAGCCTTTAGCAGAGGAGGAACAGGTCTTTGCCCCATGCCTGCGATCAGGGGGCTGTTTGATATTGTTGGCCCTACCAATCTCAATAAACCTAATTTCTTTAAAAATCCTACTAATCATTTTCTCTCTGCAGGAACGTGGAACGTGAGGACATTACATAGAGATTATTCTCTTGATGTCCTCATGGAGGAATTCCAGCGCTATAACCTAGATATTCTAGGCTTGCAAGAGACCAGATGGATAGGTAAAGGCGAGATACTTAACTATAACTTTAAATTTCTCATTACAGGGAGGGAGGATGGAAAGCATCACCTAGGCGTGGGTCTGCTGCTCAGCAGACATGCTAGTGATGCTCTTCTAGAATGAAAGGTTTCTTACAGCAAAATTTCAGACAAGCATTAAAAACTTGATTGTTATCTGCTGTTATGCCCCCACTGACGATGCTGATGAGGATGAGAAGGATAGGTTTTACGGACAACTTCAGGATATTTTGAATTATGTCAAGAAAGGAGATATTACCCTTGTTCTAGGTGACTTCAATGCCAAAGTTGATACTGACTCTGACCTTTGGGGAGGGGTGATAGGCCCCTTTTGGTATTGGTAGCTGCAATGGCAATGGGCAACGTCTCCTACAGATAAGTAAACTCAATAGTTTCAGAATAACTAACACCATATTACAAACACCGTAACATACATAAATACACATGGGTTTCACCTGATTGGTTGCATAGGAATATGATTGATTATATATTAATTAACAACAAATGGGTAGTTCTGTTAGAAATACCAGGGCATATAGGGGAGCTGAAATTGGATCTGACCATTACCTTGTTAAAAGTGTCTTGCAACTTTAACTTAAACAGTGTTGTGCTTTATTACTTATATTTATTATATTACTTTAACTTAAAAGTATTATATATTACTTTAACTTAAACATTGTTGTGCTTTATAACTTATACAGTGTTAAACAGTGTGTACTGAAGCTTTGAAAGACCCAGTTATAGCTAAAGCTTACCATGAGAGGTTACTTAGTAATTATGACAGTCATGGTTTGCTTAATACTGAAGTTGAGGAAGACTGGGGCCATTTTATACAGGCTTTTTTGGAAACTAACAGTACTCTTTTAGGAAAAAAGGAGCATAGGAGACAGAATTATTTAAGTGATAAGGCACTTAAGCTTATTTCAGAAAGAATGAACTGAAGGAATGTCCTTAATCAGCACCCTACTAGTCCTAATAGAAAGGATTGCAGAGAACTTAATAAACGTGTAAAGAATCAGTTAGCTGCTGATAAGAATCTTTGGCTTGATGGCTTCGCTGACAAAGCTGAGGAAGCAGTTCGGGAGCACAACAGCAGAGAGCTGTACCAGATAGTTAATGTTTTGTGTGGTAGAAAACGGACAGGTATAGAAGGATTGAAGGATAAACAAGGTAAGGTTATAGAAGGGGAGGATTCTGTCATGGCTAGGTGGGCTGAGCATTTCAGTGATGTTCTAAACATGTGGTTAGTTCTACTCCCATTGTTTGTAATGATGATAGATGCATTGATAGCTTTAATGTTGGCCCTATAACACAATCTGAAGTTATTTTGGCTATTTCTAAACTTAAACTTCATAAATCCCCAGGGGTAGATGAAATTACTACAGAAATGCTCAGAGCTGGGACTGTTTCGGTTACCACTGGGATGACTGAAATTTTTAATAACTTTTATGATAAAGGCATGGTTCCTAAAGATTTTACCAGAGCTATTATTATCCCTATTTTCAAAAAAGGTGATCGCAGTTCTTGTGATAACTATAGGGGTATCAGCCTACTCTCCGTTCCAGGTAAAGTTCCTTCCATGATTGTGCTTAATAGAATTAAGAATCTGGTTGACAGTCAATTGCGTGATGAGTAATGTGGATTCAGAAGTGGTAGGGGATGTGTGGATCAGATATTTTCACTTAGGCAGATTTTTGAGAAATGTTTAGAGTTTCAGAAACCCTTGGTTGCTAGCTTTGTGGATTTCAAAAAAGCTTCTCGACTCTGTTGATCGTCATAATTTGTGGTTGATTGTGAAATCATATGGTATACCAGACAAGTTAGTTAACATAATGAAAGCTCTCTATAATAACATTGAGTCGTGTGTGAGAGTTGGTAAGTCTTGCAGCAATTGGTTTAGCATTACTTCTGGTGTTCGACAAGGGTGCATTTTGTCTCCTTTTCTCTTTAGTTTGGTTATTGATTATGTTATGCGAAATTCACTTCAAGGGAAAGATTTTGGCCTTAAATGGGCTGGAGATGCGAAAATTTCTGATTTAGATTATGCTGATGATTTAGCCCTTTTGGCAAATGATGTTGATGAGACGAATTCTTTCATTCGATCTGTTAATGAGACTGGTAGTAGAGTAGGTTTCGTTATAAACAGAGAGAAAACTAAAGTGATGAAAATTGGTCAGGCAGGTTGTGATTCGGTTCATCTGAATGGTTGCAGTCTTGAGCAGGTGTCACAGTTTAATTATCTTGGGAGCTATGTAACAGATACTGGTGATGTGCGGCATGAGATTAACAGACGAATAGGAATTGCTGCCGGGACTTTTAAGAATCTATGGAGATTGTGGAGAAATCGGCGTATACACCTAAAGACTAAAATTAGGCTGTATAATAGTTTGGTTCTTTCTAGGGTTAGTTATGGTAGTGAAACTTGGACGTTGTGTAAACAAGATAACAGGAATCTGGATGCTTTTGATTCTAGATGCTTACACAGTATCTTGGGTATTAGGTGGTTCAACTTTGTAACTAATGATGAGGTTAGGAAAAGGAGTCTGCAACCTCCTTTAAGCAGCATAATGTGCAGAGAGAGACTCCGCTGGTTTGGCCATGTTGCCCGTATGGATAATTATATATTGGCGAATAGGGTTATGAACAGTGTGCCTAAAGGCCTTAGAAGGAGGGGGAGACCTAGGATGCTGTGGGCAGACAATGTCAAACAGGACCTTGTTAGAATTGGTGTGCCATGGCCGGATGCAGCAGATGTAGCTCAGGACAGATATGCTTGGAGAATTAAACTGCGCGGTTTGGTTGGACCTCCATAGCCCATGGCTGCTTGATGATGATGATGAAAATAGATGTAAATTTTGATTGTATATAAAATAGTTTTTTTATCCAACAACTAAAAGTTTTCCCCCCAGTGGTTGTAATGTTGCTTTTCGTTCTGAGACAATTACGTAATATACGTGGTATAATTCATTTGGCGTTCTATTTAATTTAAATCGTATTTCGATGTCAGCAGTTGCTGATAATTCATATAGACGTGATTCGTATTTGCTAATATCGAAGTGGAATATCGGATACAGTTTCATAAAATCTTGGTAACTGACTTGTCTACCCAAATCGATATTCATATTTTTTGCAGCTAAAAAGCTGTTGTAAACTCGCGCATAATCTAAACTGTTGGGTTCAAAGTTGCACTCGAATTCTTGTTCGGGAAACTATTTGCTATTCACTCTGATCTGAATCCGTTCTAGTAATATGTGATCAAACACCGTATTGTTTCTGGTTTGATTATTTAATCGGTTAGACTTTTGTAAGACGACATAAAGATGGACGGGTTTATTTTGAGTTGTAGTAACCCGCCAACTGACATGAGAGTCATTCGACTATCAGATTTGTACAGTTTGCACGATTCCCAAAAGTTTTCATGTGGATTGCCGCTTGCTAACTGAGATTCTAATTTTGCAACTACTTGTAGTGATGGTTCCACTTTTGGAATAAACCAAGATACGTGAGATATTTCAAATTTATACAACGTCGCCCCAACTCTCTGAATAATGTCTTTGTCGTCACTTTTTTCTAGTTTTATGGTATGTTTTACACCTCGAAACAATTTATCCATGTCTCGGCAGAATCCAAACAGCCGATTCAGTGGTAAGAATAAACTTACATTTTGACTATTTTTTGTAATTTCATATCTGTCCGAGAATCCTTGATTGAATTCAGGATTTTTCTTCAACGCTTGTGCAAAATCCTTTATCTTATTATTCGTGTCGAGTTAATCTTCGCCTCTGGTGTACAAATACTTATTCATTTTCGAACTGTCTGCAGTATCTTTGAACCACATCATACTTGTGTCAGCACTGTGTGAAAAGTCTTCGGTAAAATCAACTAAATTGTGAATCGTGGTCGTCACTCCTGGCAATTCAATATCTTCCAATTTTCTGTTTTCTGTAAAATATTGAGCTCTCTTAAAAATGTTGTACCCGTTATTGACCATCGTAACTACATCATTGCCGTCGATATCAGATCCATCTAATTTCAGTATTTTGCCTCTGAAGTGTATATAACTGTTGTGCGGATGTAGGGAAACGTCCATATCTTTGGTAAATATTTCGTATTTTTAGAGAATTTTAAACATTCACATTGGTGTCCCGATATTCTAAGTGCTCATATTTTGTCGTGGAATTATCGTCTATTGAGTCTTCGAACAAATTCCAGTAAGTAGCTTCAACGTTCATCCTATACTTACTTTATGATTTTTAGGCCATTTCCGTAAATTAACCGATTAAGAATATTTCTGCTTTTAGGGGATATTTTCTCGTTTTTTCGAACAATAAGCGACGGATTTGTATAAAATATTTTAATTCGCTTTCTCATTATCTTCATCTTTATTTGGGTCTGATGTGTAACATATAAGTCACGTTTTCCTTGTTCAAGTCAATTATTTTATTGTTCTGATCGGTTACTTTCATTCTAACGTTGTAAATGTAATCAGTTTTATTCAGCGGTAAATATATGGGGAAGAAAGGATGTGTGTCGATTAAACTGCCAGGCGGTGTTTGAGGCACGAAACTGTACAACACGTCGCTCTTCTGGTTATTGAGATAGGAAGATTCGACAATAGAACAGTGAATTAGAATGCGATCGACCCCTCTCGTTATGTTAGGTGGGAACTTTCCTTCATTTTTTGCTGCATCGATAATTTTCGATTCAAACCCTAATATTTCTCGTAACTTTCCTTCAGAAAAATCTATTTTATATCCTATTGCCAAACGAAAAACAAAACTTAATGTGGGGAGGTTGCTTTCTAGTATTATAGGGCTAGGATCCCCAAAGACATTTTTTAAAAAGTCATTAAATCCGTCTATATCGTACATTCCATTCGGGAAAGTTATTTTATTTCATTGCCTTCCATTGAAGTATTTCAGAGTGTTATTGTTATATTTATCACTGATGTTGTACCAGGAATACCTCATATTGCTACCGATGAGTGCTATCTCGTATTCACCATTGAGTGTGATCGGCGTTTCATAATTAATTTCCAAATCTTCGGGGTTGTAGAAATGAAGAAAAATGAATAAAGAAAAAAAAAAATCCTTGATATTGCCGATCCCGAGTCGGATTCTACTGCTGTAACTAAGGGATATTTGGAAAAAGTCGCATTAACTGGCGAGGATGTCTTTAATGCGAACAATAAGAGAATAGGAAACCTCGGGGAACCGAGACATAACAGAAATGCGACAACAAAAAGTTACGCTGATGGCTTGACAAAGTTAGATCCTAACCCATCCAATTCTCTATTGAGAAATGAAAATGGACTTTTTGCATCAAGTGGGAGCAGTTTGAATGGCGATGCAAAGGGAAAACGAATTACGAATGTTGGCACCCTAATTGTAAACAATGATGCTGCTACAAAACTATACGTTGATAAAAATACTGTAATTTGCGTTACCTATGGTGATAAAGAAGTGAAAAAAGAGATATTGGAGTCTCTTCCAATTATACAGATAAACACAAAATTCGACCTACTAACGCCACCTATTTTCAAAGATAATTACCATCTATACATTTCTAATGGATATATAAGCAAGGTAATCTGCTGCACATCAAATCCCTCTTTTAGTATAAATTATAGTATCAGCTTGGACGATCAAAAATTCGTTGAAGTAATAAGACCACAACTTCAGCAGTTTTTTTTTATGTTACTCCAGTAAACAAGAAATTTGACAGGGGCAGCAAGATTAGAGTTTCGTTTGTCAGACACTATCGAGATCCAAAAGAGAGAAGAAAAGTACCTGGAGGTCTTGTTTCAGACTTTCATCACTGGGTATATGTCTTTATCGTATATGAATAAAGATGAAGGATCTTAAGCAATTACATAGTATTATAGATGAAATCTTGAAATCGCGAGCTACTACAAAATCGAAAATTGAAGACACTGTTTTGGGAGAGGAACGAGTTAAGGAAACGCTGGAAGAAAATCACAAGCCATTGGTGGAACGGTTAAACAGTCTGGAAACTGTGCGTGAAGAAACTATGAAAAACATACAAGATGTAGTGAAAACTTTAGAGCCGGAAGAGCCCACTGAGATGCCAGAAAAAACGTTCGTTTATAATCCAGATTCCAACTTGCAAGATGAAATATTAAACCAATATAAACTAAAACTTCCGAGTGATATCTTACAGGCGAGAAACCCCATTCCTGAGCTGAAAGAAATGATTTACCATACAATCGGGCACCTTCAGAAACTGGGGGGCAATAAGGCCATAGACAAAATCTTAAAATGTCGAACCCAGAAAACAAAAACTAACAGGTGGAGACTGCTTCCAATACATTAAACGTAGAGTGCTTAACGAATGTAATCTAAAGACATTAGTTTGAGATGTGTGGCTCAATTAGAAGCAGAGTTATAAGGATGCAAATTTCAGGAGTTCGACCCAGTTTCTCGGCTTAGAAACGGGTCCAACACCGTTTATAGTTGAATTAACAAAATGAGTTCCAGTACTAGAATCTGATGTTGATGAAAAAACCGAAAATATTTCGAAATCTTAAATGAGAATCAGCAATGTGTGGTATGTAAAAGGAAGAAGACCTTAAGTAACGGGGTCGAGAACAATGCGCACATATTCAAAGTGTAGTACACCCATAATGAAATCCAATAATATTAGTTTCAAATCTGTAGCTTGATTACAAGTTATGAAATCATAAATTTAAGAGGGGTTCGACCCACTTTCTCGGCTAGGTAAGGGATCCGAACCCGATTCTGGTCAGTTCAGAAAATAGTGTCTGCTTAGTATGAGAATTACATCAGAATGAGCTCTGTAGCATAATTAGATGAAAAGTTATTTCAACTTTCGTAAATTGTAAAGAATTAACCTGTCGAATTGGCTTTTTACAACCGAATAATCCAGTGTATGATAACAAACCACATAATTTTTTTATCTCTTTCACACACACCTCATTTTTCTGAAAATTAGTTAAGCAAATTAGTTCTCGTATGCCCAAAATATTTAAATTACTTTTTTTCACATGAAACATCTCGGTTTTTTCTGATTTTCACACATATTTTCCCCAAAAAAACCCACAACTAACACCGATTTACATGGCTTTTACAACCGAATAATCCATTGAGGTGTAAGATAACTCATCAAAACACGTCATTTTTTCTCACATACACACAACTCTCATTCCAACCTAATTCATTTTAAACTAATTCACAAATTAAATAAACCTCATCTTTTGAAATAAAACTTAAATTACTTTTTCACATGATATAAAAAACACCCCCCATTATTTTTAATTTTTCACACATCTCTCACAAAAAACCAGACACAAATTAGTTTAAACCTCATCTTCCCAAACGTCTCCCATAGGTTAACATGGGATTCCCTATACTTTAACATTGGCCCAGAACTCTCATTTATGCTACTACTCTGCCACTCAACTCCACTCATCCACTGAGCCACTCTTCTCCACCACTCTTCTCCAGTCAAACCCACTCTTCTCCAGCCATCTACTAAACCACTCTTCTCCAGTCAACCACTAACTCAACTCTTCTCCAGTCACCCACTATGCCACTCTTCTCCACTCATCCACTGAGCCACTCTTCTCCAGTCAACCACTGAGCCATTCTTCTCCACAACTCTCTCTCTCCAATCAAACCCACTCTTCTCCAGCCATCTACTAAACCACTCCCCAGTCAACCACTAACTCAACTCTTCTCCAGTCACCCACTATGCCACTCTTCTCCACTCATCTACTGAGCCACTCTTCTCTAGTCAACCACTGAGCCATTCTTCTCCACAACTCTCTCTCGCCAATCAAACCCACTCTTCTCCAGCCATCTACTAAACCACTCTTCTCCAGTCAACCACTAACCCAACTCTTCTCCAGTCACCCACTATGCCACTCTTTTCCACTCAACCACTAAGGCGGAGTCTCTCTCTGCACAATATGCTGCTTAAAGGAGGTTGGAGACTCCTTTGCCTAACCTCATCATTAGTTACAAAGTTAAACCACCTAATACCCAAGATACTGCGTAAGCACCTAGAATCAAAAGCATCTAGTTTCCCGTTATCTTGTTTACACAGCGTCCACGTTTCACTGCCATAACTAACCCTAGAAAGAACCAAACTATTATACAGTCTAATTTTAGTCTTTAGGTGTATACGTCTATTTCTCCACAATCTCCATAGATTCTTAAAAGTCCCGGCAGCAATCCCTATTCGTCTGTTAATCTCATGCCGCACATCACTAGTATATGTTACATAGCTCCCAAAATAATTAAACTGTGACACCTGCTCAAGACTGCAACCATTCAGATTAACTGAGTCACAGCCTGCTTGACCAATTTTCATCACTTTAGTTTTCTCTCTGTTTATAACCAAACCTACTCTACTACCAGTCTCATCAACAGCTCGAATGAAAGAGTTCATCTCATCAACATCATTTGCCAAAAGGGCTAAATCATCAGCATAATCAAAATCAGAAATTTTCGTACCTCCAGCCCATTTAAGGCCAAAATCTTTCCCTTGAAGTGAATTTCTCATAACATAATCAACAACCAAACTAAAGAGAAAATGAGACAAAATGCACCCTTGTCGAACACCAGAAGTAATGCTAAACCAATTGCTACAAGACTTACCAACTCTCACACATGACTCAGTGTTATGATAGAGAGCTTTCATTATGTTTACTAACTTGTCTGGTATACCATATGATTTCACAATCAACCACAAATTATGACGATCAACAGAGTCGAAAGCCTTTTTGAAATCAACAAAGCTAGCAACCAAAGGTTTCTGAAACTCTAAACATTTCTCAAGAATCTGCCTAAGTGAAAATATCTGATCTACACATCCCCTACCACTTCTGAATCCACATTGCTCATCACGCAATTAATTGTCAACCAGATTCTTAATTCTATTAAGCACAATCATGGAAAGAACTTTACCTGGAACAGAGAGTAGGCTGATACCCCTATAGTTATCACAAGAACTGCGATCACCTTTTTTAAAAATAGGGATAATAATAGCTCTGGTAAAATCCTTAGGAACCATGCCTTTATCATAAAAGTTATTCAAAATTTCAGTCATCCAAGTGGTAACTGAAACATTCCCAGCTCTAAGCATTTCCGTAGTAATTTCATCCACCCCTGGGGACTTATGAAGTTTAAGTTTAGAAATAGCCAAACTAACTTCAGATTGTGTTATAGGGCCAACATTAAAGCCAACAATGCATCTATCATCACTGCAAACAATGGGAGTAGAATTAACTACATTGTTTAGAACATCACTGAAATGCTCAGCCCACCTAGCCATGACAGAATCCTCACCTTCTATAACCTTACCTTGTTTATCCTTCAATCCCTGTATACCTATTCGTTTTCTACCACATAAAACATTAACTATCTGGTACAGCTCTCTGCTGTTGTGCTGTCTAACTGCTTCCTCAGCTTTGTCAGCCAGGCCATCAAGCCAAAGATTCTTATCAGTAGTTAACTGATCCTTTACACGTTTATTAAGTTCTTTGTAATGCTTTCTATTAGGACTAGTAGGGTACTGATTAAGGACATTCCTGCAGTTCCTTCTTTCTGAAATAAGCTCAAGTGCCTTATCACTTAAATAATTCTGTCTCCTTTGCTCCTTTTTCCCTAAAAGAGTACTGTTAGTTTCCAAAAAAGCCTGTTTAAAATGGCCCCATTCTTCCTCAACTTCAGTATTAAGCAAACCATGACTGTCATAATGACTAAGTAACCTATCGTGGTAAGCTTTAGCTATAACTGGGTCTTTCAGAGCTTCAGCATTAAAGGTAAATTTTTTAACCCTAGCACAACAATTTTTAAGTTTAAATTGCAAGACACTTTTACCTGGTAATGATCAGACCAATTTCAGCCCCTCCCTATGTGTGTTAACAAGGTAATGATCAGATCCAATTTCAGCCCCTCCCTATGTGTGTCCTATCCTAATATGTGCCCTGGTATTTCTAACACAACTAGCCCATTTGCTGTTAATTAATATATAATCAATCATATTCCTATGCAGCCCATCAGGTGAAACCCATGTGTATTTATGTATGTCGCGGTGTTTGTAATATGTGTTAGTTATTCTGAAACCATTGAGTTTACTTACCTTCTTTGTTCGGTACCAACTTTGGCATTGAAGTCACCAAGAACAAGGGTAATATCTCCTTTCTTGACAGAATTCAAAATATCCTGAAGTTGTCCGTAAAACCTATCCTTCTCATCCTCATCAGAATCCTCAGTGGGGGCATAACAGCAGATAACATTCAAGTCTTTAATGCTTGTCTGAAATTTTGCTGTAAGAAACCTTTCATTAATGCACTCATATCCTAGAAGAGCATCACTAGCATGTCTGCTGAGCAGCAGACCCACGCCTTGGTGATGCTTTCCATCCTCCCTCCCTGTAAAGAGAAATTTAAAGTTATTTTTAAGTATCTCACCTTTACCTGTCCATCTGGTCTCTTGCAAGCCTAGGATATCTAGGTTATAGCGCTGGAATTCCTCCATGAAGACATCAAGAGAATAATCTCTATGTAATGTCCTCACGTTCCACGTTCCTGAAGAGAGAAAATGATTAGTAGGATTTTTAAAGAAATTAGGTTTATTGAGATTGGTAGGGCCGACAATATCAAACAGCCCCCTAATCGCAGGCATGGGGCAAAGACCTGTTCCTCCTCTGCTAAAGGCTGAAGTCACCATATGCTGGTAGGAACTTCAGGCACCATCTTTTCAAGTGGACTTTTACAAGAGCCATATGGCCTGCCTGAGACACATTACTCCAGTTTAGGCTTGACGATGCCCAACTAGCTAAGTAAGGTTCAGGTACCTGTGATGGCCTCTGATTAGGATTATCCACTAGCTGATATAAGGTATCCCATGCCTCTGTTCACTTAGGGCTGGCAACCCAGAAGCAAACAGAAAACACAGCTGCAGATTCTCCCTCAACAGAGGCCCACCAGTGCAGCAAGTCCAGAATCCATAATCAAGCTCAAATCCATAAACAAATCCAGTCCAGTAGGTATAGATGGTCAGCACCAGGACCCTGTGAAGCTGACCACTCCTCAGCAGGGTTGAAAAAAAAGGAAAAAGTGGCCATGAAAAGAATCTGGCTTCTCCAGTTTAGGATTGACAATTCCAACTAGCTAAGTGTTCTCCCATGACCAAAGGGTGAAGCCAACCATGCTGGTAGGAACTTCAGGCACCATATTTTCAAGAGTCATTTGTTATGCCTGAGACACATTACTCCAGTTTGCGATTGGCGATTACAACTAGCTAAGTGTTCTCCGATGACCAAAGGGTGAAGCCACCCATGTTGGAAGGAACTTCAGGCACCATATTTTCAAGAGACATTTCACATGCCTGAGACACATTAGTGCAGTTTAGGATTTGCGATTCCAACTAGCTAAGTGTTCTCTCATAACCAAAGGGTGAAGCTACCCACTCTGGTAGGAATTTCAGGCACCACATTTAGAAGAGTTATTTGATATGCCTGAGATATATTCTCCAGTTTACTGATTGACGATTCCAACTAGCTAAGTGTTCTCCCATAACCAAAGGGTGAAGCCATGCATGATGGTAGGAACCTCAGGCACCACATTTTGAAGAGCCATTTGATACGCCTGAGACACATTTCTCCAGTTTAGGATTGGCGATTCCAACTAGGAAAGTGTTCTCCCCTGACCAAAGGGTGAAGCCACCCATGCTGGTAGGAACTTCAGGCACCATATTTTCAAGGGCAATTTAATATGACTGAGACAGATTACTCCAGTTTAGGATTGCCGATTCCAACTAGCTAAGTGTTCTTCAATAACCAAAGGGTGAAGCTACCCAACTAGCTATGTGTTCTCCCATAACCAAAGGGTGAAGCTACACATACTGAAAGGAACTTCAGGCACCATATTTTCAAAATCCATTTGATATATCTGAGACACATTACTCCAGTTTCTGATTGGCGATTCCAACTAGGTAAGTATTCTCACATAACCAAAGGGTGAAGCCACAAATGATGGTAGGAACCTCAGGCTCCATATTTTCAAGAGTCATTTGTTATGCCTGAGACACATTACTCCAGTTTGCGATTGGCGATTACAACTAGCTAAATGTTCTCCGCTGACCAAAGGGTGAAGCCACCCATGCTGGAAGGAACTTCAGGCACCATATTTTCAAGAGACATTTCACATGCCTGAGACACAGTAGTGCAGTTTAGGATTTGCGATTCCAACTAGCTAAGTGTTCTCCCATAACCAAAGGTTGAAGCTACCCACTCTGGTAGGAATTTCAGGCACCACATTTAGAAGAGTTATTTGATATGCCTGAGATATATTCTCCAGTTTACGATTGACGATTCCAACTAGCTAAGTGTTCTGCCGTAACCGACGGGTGAATTCACCCATGCTGGTAGGAACTTCAGGCACCATATTTTCAAGAGCCATTTCATATGCCTGAGACACCTTACACCAGTTTAGGATTGGCGATTCCATCTAGCTAAGTGTTCTCCCACAACCAACGGGTGAAGTCATCATACTGGTAGGAATATCAAGCACCATATTTTCAAGAGCCATTTAATATGTCTGAGACACATTACTCCAGATAAGGATTAGCGATTCCAACTAGCTAAGTGTTCTCCCATGACCAAAGGGTGAAGCCAAACGTGCTGATAGGAATTTCAGGCACCACATTTTCAAGAGCAATTTGATATGCCACAGACACATTACTCCAGTTTACGAATGCCGATTGCTACTAGCTAAGTGTTCTGCGATGACCAACGGGTGAAGTCACCCATGCTGGTAGGAACTTCAGGTACTATATTTTCAAGAGCCATTTGATATGTCTGAGACACATTTCTGCAGTTTAGGATTGCCGATTCCAACTAGCTAAATGTTCTCTCATAATCAAAGTGCGAAGCTACCCAAGTGGCTAAGTGTTTTCCCACAATCACCGGGTGAAATCATCCATTATGGTAGAAACTACAGGCAACATATTTTGAAGAGCCATTTGATATGCCTGAGACATATTGCTCTAGTTTACGTTTGGCGATTCCATCTATCCAGATGTTCTCTCATAACCAAAAGGTGAAGCCACCCATGCTGGTAGGAACTTCAGACACCATATTTTCAAGAGCCATTTGTTATGCCTGACACACATTACTCCACTTTACGATTGGCTATTCCAAGTAGCTAAGTGTTCTCCGATGACGAAAGGGTGAAGCCACCCATGCTGGTAAGAATTTCAGGCACCATATTTTCAGGAGACATTTAACATGCCTGAGACATATTACTCCAGTATAGGATTGGCGATTCCAACTAGCTAAATGTTCTCTCATAACGAAACTGTGAAACTACCCAACTGTCTATGTGTTCTCCCAGAACCAACGGGTGAGTTCATCCATGCTGGTACAAACTTCAGGCAAAATATTTTCAAGAGCAATTTGATATGCCTGAGACATATTACTCCAGTTTACGATTGGCGTTTCCAACTAGCTAAGTGTTCTCCCATGACCAAAGGGTGAAGCCACCCATGCTGGTAGGAACTTCAGGCACCATATTTTCAAGAGACATTTAACATGCCTGAGACACATTACTCCAGTTTAGGATTGGCGATTCCAACCATCTAAGTGTTCTCCCATAAACAAAGGGTGAAGCCGCGCATGCTGGTAGGAACTTCAGGCACCATATTTTCAAGAGTGATTTGATATGCCTGAAACACATTACTCCACTTTACGATTGGCTATTCCAAGTAGCTAAGTGTTCTCCCATAACGAAAGGGTGAAGCCACATTTGATGGTCGGAACATCAGGCACCACATTTTCAAGAGCCATTTTATATGCCTGAGACATATTATTCCAGATTAGGATTAGCGATTCCAACTAGCTAAGTGTTCTCCCATGACCAAAGGGTGAAGCCAACCATGCTGGTAGGAACTTCAGGCACCATATATTCAAGAGTCATTTGTTATGCCTGAGACACATTACTACAGTTTGCGATTGGCATTTCCAACCAGCTAAGTGTTCTCCGATGACCAAAGGGTGAAACCACCCATGCTGGTAGGAACTTCAGGTATTATATTTTCAAGAGCCTTTTGGTATGACTGAGATACATTACTCCAGTTTAGGATTGGCGATTCCAACTAGCTAAGTGTTCTCCCATGACTAAAAGGTGAAGCCACCCATGCTGGTAGGAACTTCGGGCACCAAATTTTCTAGAGACATTTCACATGCCTGAGAGACATTACTGCAGTTTAGGATTGGCGATTCCAATTAGCTAAGTGTTCTCCCATAACCAAAGGGTGAAGCCACGCGTGATGGTAGGAATCTCAGGCACCATATTTTGAAGAGCCATTTGATACGCCTGAGACACATTACTCCAGTTTAGGATTGGCAATTCCAAATAGCTTAGTGTTCTCCCACAACCAACGGGTGAAGTCATCCATGCTGGTAGAAACTTCAGGCACCATATTTTCTAGAGCCATTTGATATGTCTCAGACACATTTCTCCAGTTTAGGATTGACGATTCCAACTAGCTAAGTGTTCTCCCATAACAAAGGGTGAAGCTACCCATACTGAAAGGAACTTCAGGCACCATATTTTCAAAAGCCATTTGATATATCTGAGACACATTACTCTAGTTTCGGATTGGCGATTCCTACTAGGTAAGTGTTCTCCCACAACCAACGGGTGAAGTCATCCATGCTGGTAGTAATTTCAGGCGCCATATTTTCAAGAGTCATTTGTTATGCCTGAGACACATTACTCCAGTTTGCGATTGGCGATTACAACTAGCTAAGTGTTCTCCGATGACCAACGGGTGAAGCCACCCATGCTGGAAGGAACTTCTGGCGCCATATTTTCAAGAGACATTTCACATGTCTGAGACACATTAGTGCAGTTTAGGATTTGCGATTCCAACTAGCTAAGTGTTCTCCCATAACCAAAGGGTGAAGCTACCCACTCTGGTAGGAATTTCAGGCACCACATTTAGAAGAGTTATTTGATATGCCTGAGATATATTCTCCAGTTTACGATTGACGATTCCAACTAGCTAAGTGTTCTGTCGTAACCGACGGGTAAATTCACCCATCCTGGTAGGAACTTCAGGCACCATATTTTCAAGAGCCATTTGATATGCCTGAGACAACTTACACCAGTTTAGGATTGGCGATTCCATCTAACTAAGTGTTCTCCCACAACCAACGGGTGAAGTCATCCATGGTGGTAGGAATTTCAGGCACCATATTTTCAAGAGCCATTTAATATGTCTGAGACACATTACTCCAGATTAGGATTAGCGATTCCAACTAGCTAAGTGTTCTCCCATGACCAAAGGGTGAAGCCAAACATGCTGATAGGAATTTCAGGCACCACATTTTCAAGAGCCATTTGATATGCCACAGACACACATGGATGATATGTTTGAGATATAGTCTCCAGTTTACGATTGACGATTCCAACTAGCTCAGTGTTCTGCCGTAACCGACGGGTAAATTCACCCATGCTTGTAGGAACTTCAGGCACCATATTTTCAACAGCCATTTGATATGCCTGAGACACCTTACCCCGGTTTATGATTGGCGATTCCATCTAGGAAAGTGTTCTCTCACAACCAACGGGTGAAGTCATCCATGCTGGTAGGAATTTCAGGCACCACATTTTCAAGAGCAATTTGATATGCCACAGACACATTACTCCAGTTTACGATTGCCGATTCCTACTAGCTAAGTGTTCTGCGATGACCAACGGGTGAAGTCACCCATGCTGGTAGGAACTTCAGGAACTATATTTTCAAGAGCCATTTGATATGTCTGAGACACATTTCTGCAGTTTAGGATTGCCGATTCCAACTAGCTAAATGTTCTCTCATATTCAAAGTGGGAAGCTACCCAAGTGGCTAAGTGTTCTCCCACAACCACCGGGTGAATTCATCCATGCTGGTAGAAACTTCAGGCACCATATTTTCAAGAGCCATTTGATATGCCTGAGACATATTACTCTAGTTTACGTTTGGCGATTCCATCTATCTAAATGTTCTCCCATAACCAAAAGGTGAAGCCACCCATGCTGGTAGGAACTTCAGGCACCATATTTTCAAGAGTCATTTGTTATGCCAGAGACATAACTCAGAGTTTGCTCAGTCAAAAAAACTCCAGTTTGCGATTAGCATTTCCAACCAGCTAAGTGTTCTCCGATGACCAAATGGTGAAACCACCCATGCTGCTAGGAACTTCAGGTATTATATTTTCAAGAGCCTTTTGGTATGACTGAGATACATTACTCCAGTTTAGGATTGGCGATTCCAACTAGCTAAGTGTTCTCCCATGACTAAAGGGTGAAGCCACCCATGCTGGTAGGAACTTCGGGCACCATATTTTCTAGAGACATTTCACATGCCTGAGACACATTACTACAGTTTATGATTGGCGATTCCAATTAGCTAAGTGTTCTCCCATAACCAAAGGGTGAAGCTACTCATGCTGGTAGGAACTTCAGGCACCATATTTTCAAGAGACATTTAACATGCCTGAGACACATTACTCCAGTTTAGGATTGGCGATTCCAACTAGCTAAGTGTTTTCCAATAACAAAAGGGTGAAGCTACCCAACTAGCTGAGTGTTCTCCCACAACCAACGGGTGAAGTCGTCCATGCTGGTAGAAACTGCAGGCACCATATTTTCAAGAGCCACTTGATATGTCTCAGACACATTTCTCCCAATTTAGTATTGACGATTCCAACTAGCTAAGTGTTGTCCCATAACCAAAGGGTGAAGCTGCCCATACTGGAAGGAATTTCAGGCACCATATTTTCAAAAGCCATTTTATATATCTGAGACACATTACTCCAGTTTGGGATTGTCGATTTCAACTAGGTAAGTGTTCTCCCATAACCAAAGGGTGAACTACAAGTGATGGTAAGAATCTCAGGCACCACATTTTCAAGACCCAGTTGATATCCCTGAGAAATATTATTCCAGATTAGGATTAGCGATTCCAAGTAGCTAAGTGTTCTCCCATGACCAAAGGGTGAAGCAAACCATGCTGGTAGGAACTTCAGGTACCATATTTTCAAGAGTCATTTGACATGCCTGAGACACATTACTCTAGTTTACGATTGGTGATTCTAACTAGCTAAGTGTTCTCCAATAACCAAAGGGTGAAGCTACCCAACTAGCTATGTGTTCTCGCACAACCAACGGGTGAAGTCATCCATGCTGGTAGAAACTTCAGGCACCATAATTTTAAGAGACGTTTCATATCTCTCAGACACCTTTCTCCAGTTTAGGATTGGCGATTCCAACTAGCTAAGTGTTATCCCACAACCAACGGGTGAAGTCACCCATACTGGTAGGAACTTTAGGCACCATATTTTCAACAGCCATTTAATATGTCTCAGACATATTTCTGCAATTTAGGATTGCCGATTCCAATTCGCTAAGTGTTCTCCCATGACCAAAGGGTGAAGCCACCCATGCTGGTAGGAACTTCGGGCACATTATTTTCAAGAGACATTTAACATGCCTGAGACATATTACTCCAGTTAAGGATTGGCGATTCCAACTTGCTAAGTTCTCCCACAACCAAAGGGTGAAGGTACCCAACTAGCTAAGTGTTCTCCCACAAAAAACGGGTAAAATAATCCATGCTGGTAGAAACTTCAGGCACCATATTTTCAAGAGCCACTTGATATGTCTCAGACAGATTTCTCCAGTTTATTATTCACGATTCCAACTAGCTATGTGTTCTCCCATAACCAAAGGGTGAAGCTGCCTATATTGGAAGGAACTTCAGGCACCATATTTTCAAAATCCATTTGATATATCTGTGACACATTACTCCAGTTCCTGATTGGCGATTCCAACTAGGTAAGTATTCTTACATAACCAATGTGTGAAGCCACAAATGATGGTAGGAACCTCAGGCACCATATTTTCAAGAGTCATTTGTTATGCATGAGACACATTACTCTAGTTTGCGATTGGCTCCGATGACCAAAGGGGAAGCCACCCATGCTGGAGGGAACTTCAGGCACCATATTTTTAAGAGACAATTCACATGCCTGAGACGCATTAATGCAGTTTAAGATTAAGATTCCAACTTGCTAAGTGTTCTCCCACAACCAAAGGGTGAAGGTACCCAACCAGCTTAGTGTTCTCCCACAACCAACGGGTGAAATCATTAATGCTGGTAGAAACTTTAGGCACCATGTTTTCAAGAGCCACTTGATATGTGTAAGTGTTCTCCAATAACCAAAGTGTGAAGCTACCCAACTAGCTATGTGTTCTCCCACAACCAACGGGTGAAGTCATCCATGCTGGTAGAAACTTCAGGCACCATAATTTTAAGAGACGTTCCAACTAGCTAAGTGTTCTCCCACAACCAACGGGTTTAATCATCCATGCTGGTAGAAACTTCAGGCACCGTATTTTCAAGAGCCACTTGATATGTCTCAGACATATTTCTCCAGTTTAGAATTTACGATTCCAACTAGTGTTTTCCCATAACCAAACGGTGAAGCTACCCACTCTGGTAGGAATTTAGAAGAGTTATTTGATATGCCTGAGATATATTCTCCAGTTTACGATTGACGATTCCAACTAGCTAAGTGTTCTCCCATAACCAAAGGGTGAAGCCATGCATGATGGTAGGAACCTCAGGCATCACATTTTGAAGAGCCATTTGATACGTGTGAGACACATTTCTCCAATTAGGATTGGTGATTCCAACTAGGTAAGTGTTCTCCCCTTACCAAAGTGTGAAGCCACCCATGCTGGTAGGAACTTCAGGCACCATATTTTCAAGGTCCATTTAATATGACTGATACAGATTACTCCAGTTTAGGATTGCCGATTCCAACTAGCTAAGTGTTGTCCAATAACCAAAGGGTGAAGCTACCCAACTAGCTATGTGTTCTCCCACAACCAACAGGTGAAGTCATCCATGATGGTAGAAACTTCAGGCACCACATTTTAAAGAGCCATTTGATATGCCTGCTACATTACTCCAGATTAGCATTAGCGATTCCAACTTGCTAAGTGTTCTCCCATGACCAAAGGGTGAAGCCAAACATTCTGGTAGGAACTTCTGGCACCATATTTTCAAGAGCCATTTGATATGTCTCAGACACATTTCTCCAGTTTAAGATTGGCGATTCGAACTAGCTAAGTGTTCTCTCACAACCAACTGGTGAAGTCATCCATGCTGGTAGGAATTTCAGGCGCCATATTTTCAAGAGCCGTTTAATATGTCTGAGACACATTACTGCAGTTTGCGATTGGCGATTCCAACTAGCTAAGTGATCTCCCATAACCAAAGAGTGAAGTTACCCAACTAGCTAAGTGTTCTCCCACAACCAACGGGTGAAGTCATCCATGCTGGTAGAAACTTCAGGCACCATATTTTCAAGAGCCATTTGATATGTCTCAGACACATTTCTCCAGTTTAGTATTGACGATTCCAACTAGCTAAGTGTTCTCACATAACCAAAGGTCGAAGCTGCCCATTTTGGAAGGAACTTCAGGCACCATATTTTCAAAAACCATTTGATATATCTGAGACGCATTACTCCAGTTTCTGATTGGCGATTCCAACTAGGTAAGTATTCTCACATAACCTAAAGGGTGAAGCCACAAATGATGGTAGGAACCTCAGGCACCATATTTTCAAGAGCCATTTGATATGTCTCAGACACATTTCTCCAGTTTAGGATTGGCGATTCCAACTAGCTAAGTGTTTTCCCACACCCAACGGATGAAGTCACCCATGCTGGTAGGAATTTAGACACCATATATTCAAGAGCCATTTAATATGTCTGAGACACATTTCTGCAGTTTAGGATTGCCGATTCCAACTAGCTAAGTGTTCTTCCATAACCAAAGGGTGAAGCTTTCCAACTGGGTAAGTGTTCCCCCACAACCAACGGGTGAAGTCTTCCATGCTGGTAGAAACTTCAGGCACCATATTTTCAAGAGCCATTTGTTATGCCTGAGACAGATTACTCCAGTTTACGATTGGCGATTCCAACTAGCTAAGTGTTCTCCGATGACCAAAGGGTGAAGCCACCCATGCTGGTAGGAACTTCAGGCACCATATTTTCAAGTGTCATTTGATATGCCTGAGACACATTACTCCAGTTTAGGATTGGCGATTCCAACTCGCTAAGTGTTCTCCCATGACCAAAATGTGAAGCCACCCATGCTGGTAGGAACTTCTAGCACCATATTTTCAAGAGACATTAACATGCCTGAGACACATTACTCCAGTTAAGGATTGACGATTCTAACCAGCTAAGTGTTCTCCCACAACCAAAGGGTGAAGCTGCCCATATTGGAAGGAACTTAAGGCACCATATTTTCAAAATCCATTTGATATATCTGAGACACATTACTCCAGTTTCTGATTGGCGATTCCAACTAAGTAAGTATTCTCACATAACCAAAGGGTGATACCACTAATGATGGTAAGAACCTCAGGCACCACATTTTCCTGAGCCATTTGATATGCCTGAAACACATTACTCCAGTTTACGATTGCCGATTTCTACTAGCTAAGTGTTCTGCGATGACGAACGTGTGAAGTCACCCATGCTGGTAGGAATTTCAGGTACTATATTTTCAAGAGCCATTTGATATGTCTGAAACACATTTCTGCAGTTTAGGATTGCCGATTCCAACTAGCTAAGTGTTCTCTCATAACCAAAACGTGAAGCTACCCAACTGGCTAAGTGTTCTCCCAAAACCAACGGGTGAAGTCATCCATGCTGGTAGAAACTTCAGGCATCATATTTTCAAGAACTATTTGATATGCCTGAGACACATTACTCCAGATTAGGGTTAGCGATTCCAACTAGCTAAGTGTTCTCCCATGACCAAAGGGTGAAGCCAACCATGCTGGTAGGAACTTCAGGCACCATATTTTCAAGAGTCATTTGTTATGCCTGAGACACATTACTCCAGTTTGCGATTGGCGATTACAACTAGCTAAGTGTTCTCCGATGACCAAACGGTGAAGCCACCCATGCTGGAAGGAACTTCAGGCACCATATTTTCAAGAGACATTTCACAAGCCTGAGACACATTAGTGCAGTTTAGGATTTGCGATTCCAACTGCCTAAGTGTTCTCCCATAACCAAAGGGTGAAGCTACCCACTCTGGTAAGAATTTCAGGCACCACATTTAGAAGAGTTATCTGATATGCCTGACATATATTCTCCAGTTTACGATTGACGATTCCAACTAGCTAAGTGTTCTCCCATAACCAAAGGGTGAAGCCATGCACGTTGGTAGGAGCCTCAGGCACCACATTTTGAAGAGCCATTTGATACGCCTGAGACACATTTCTCCAGTTTAGGATTGGTGATTCCAACTAGGTAACTGTTCTCCCCTGACCAAAGGGTGAAGCCACCCATGATGGTAGGAACTTTAGGCACTATATTTTCAAGAGCCATTTAATATGACTGAGACACATTACTCCAGTTTAGGATTGCTGATTCCAACTAGCTAAGTGTTCTCCAATAACCAAAGGGTGAAGCTACCCAACTAGCTATGTGTTCTCCCACAACCAACGGGTGAAGTCATCCATGCTGGTAGAAACTTCAGGCACCACATTTTCAAGAGCCATTTGATATGCATGAGACACATTATTCCAGTTTAGGATTAGCGATTCCAACTTGCTAAGTGTTCTCCCATTACCAAAGGGTGAAGCCAAACATGCTGGTAGGAACTTCAGGCACCATATTTTCAAGAGCCATGTGATATGTCTCAGATACATTTCTTCAGTTTAGGATTGGCGTTTCGAACTAGCTAAGTGTTCTCCCACAGCCAACGGGTGAAGTCATCCATGGTAGTAGGAATTTCAGGCGCCATATTTTCAAGAGCCATTTAATATGTCTGAGACACATTACTCCAGTTTGCGATTGGCGATTACAACTAGCTAAGTGTTCTCCCATGACCAAAGGGTGAAGCCACCCATGTTGGTAGGAATTTCAGGCACCACATTTTCAAGAGCCATTTGATATGCCTGAGACATATTAGTCCAGTTTAGGATTAGGGATTCCAACTAGCTAAGTGTTCTCCCATGACCAAAGGCTAAGCCGTACGTGCTGGTAGGAACTTCAGGCATTTTCAATTCATTGTCAAGAGGTATTTGATATGCCTGAGATATATTACTCCAGTTTAGGAATGGCGATTCCAACTAGATAAGTGTTCTTCCATAACCAAAAGGTGAAGCCACCCATGCTGGTGGTAACTTCAGCACCACATTTTGAAGAGCCATTTGATACGCCTGAGACATATTATTGCAGTTTACGTTTGGCGATTCCAACTAGCTAAGTGTTCTCCCATGACCAAAATGTGAAGCCACCCTTGCTACTAAGAACTTCATGCACCACATTTTCAAGAGCCATTTGATATGCCTGAGACATACTCCTCCAGTTTACGATTTTGGAATGTTATTACCTAAGTGTACTCTCATAACCAAAAGGTGAAGCCACCCATGCTGGTATGAACTTCAGGCACCGCATTTTCAAGAGGCATTTGATATGCGTGATATATATTACTCCAATTTAGGATTGGTGATTCCAACTAGCTCAGTGTTCTCCCATGACCAAAGGGTGAAGCCACCCATTCTGGTAGGAACTTCAGGCACCACATTTTCAAGAGCTATTTGATATGCCTGAGACATATTACCCCAGTTTACGATTGGCGATTCCAACTAGCTAAGTTTTCTCCCATAACCAAAGGGTGAAGCCACCCGTGCTGATAGGAACTTCAGGCACCATATTTTCAAGAGTGAAGATTGCCTGAGACACATTACTCCAGTTTACGATGGCAATTCCAACTAGCTAAGTGTCCTCCGATGACCAAAGGGTGAAACCACCCATGCTGGTAGGAACTTCAGGTATTATATTTTCAAGAGCCTTTTGGTATGACTGAGAAACATTACTCTAGTTTAGGATCGCCGATCTCAACTTCATAAGTGGGGTTGTAGGTTCTCCCACTGCCAAAGTCTGAAGCCACCGATGCTCGTAGAGACTTTAGGCACCACCTTTTTGAGTGGAGGACCTTTTCAAGAGACATATGATCTGTCTTAAACCCATTACTCCAGTTTAGGATTGGCAATCCCAACTAGAAGCGGAGGTGGCTCAGTCGGTAGTATGCCAGACTCGTAAGCTGTAGTTCCGAGGTTCCAGTCTCAAGTGGGTGAGTGTTCAGATTTATCTCCGCAAAATTTCCCATTGTGTGATGATCAGTAGGGTCCACTGTTAGGCATGTAAAGGCCGCTGTCCGTTGGATGGGTCGTTAATCCGTGATCGTGTGTGCAGGAGAGGCATACCATGTGCATGTTGAAGGATACGCAAAATGGCTATGACGGGTCTCCAAAAATGGTCTCCCAAAAGGTGTTCCAGTGGGTTCCTTCCCCTAACCTTCTCTGGTAGAAACTTCAGTCACCACCTTTTCAAGAGCCACATGATCTACATGCGACACATGACTCCAGTTTAGAATTGGCGATCGCAAATAGCTTCGTTAGGGTTGACGTTCTCCCACCGCCAAAGGCTGAAGCCACCCATGCTGGTAGGAACTTCCGGTACTTCCTTTTCAGGTGGATCTTTTCAATAGCCATATGATCTGTCTGAGAAACATTACTTCAGTTTGGGATTGGTGATCCCAAGTAGCTAAGTGAGGGATAAGGTTCTCCCTTTGCTAAACGCTGGAGCCAGCGATGCTGCTAGAGCACTTCAGACAGTACCTTTACAGGTTGACTTTTGATGAGCCAAATGATATGCCTGAGACATATTACCCCAGTTTAGGATTGGCGATCCCAACTAAGTGAGGATGAAGTTCTCCCATGAACAAAGTCTAAAGGAAAAAAGGCCTGAAAAGATGGTGCTGAAGTTCCTACCACCCACGCTGGTAGGAACTTCAGGCACCACGTTTTGAAGAGTCATATGATCTCCTGAGACAGATTACTCCAGTTTGGAATTGGCGATCCCAACTAGATAAGTGAGGGTTGAGGTTCTCCCGCGACCCATGCTGGTATGAACTTCAGGCACTACCTTTTCAAGGGCCATAAGATGTGCCTGACTCACATTACTCCAGTTTGGATTGGCGATCCCAACTAGTGAGCAATCGATAGCATGCCAAGCTCATATTCTGTGGTTCCCATTTTCGAGTCCCAGGTTGTGAGTGTTGATATTTACCTGCGCAAAATTCCTCACCTTGTTGACGGTCAGTAGGGGAGAAACCAATTGGGCTTGAAAAATCCGCCGTCCGTCTGATGGGACATTAATCCGTTGGTCCGTGGATGCGGGAGATCTGTATGTTGTGCACGTTAATGAACATGCCGAATGGCCTTGACCGGAGGCTGCCTTCTGTCTTCCAATAGCTGTTCCAATTGGTCCCCTCCCCCAACCTTCTCTGAACCTTCGGGGTCCTGGTGACCTGGCCATTTAGCCAATGTGTGCAAAAAAGTGCCGCTCAGAGGTAAAATAACACTACAATCTAAAACAACGATCCCAATTAGCTAAGTGTGGGTTGAGGTTCTCCCACTGCTAAAGGCTGAAACCATCCATGATGGTAGAAACTTCAGACGCCACCTTTTCAAGTGGACCATTTCAAGAAACTGCAAATCGCGTCCACTGCTGTGAAATAATTAAATTTCGGTAGCAATTAAAGGAATATCGTTAAAATTGAGATTTGGGTAAATTTGAGTAAGATCTATAATTTATCTCCTGTTGCATGATTTCTGTACAAAAAAAACGCTTATTTTCAAAGTTAGAAAGGTTTTAATATGGATTTCTATTCACAAAAAGATAAAACTATCCCAATACGTTTGGTAACATGTTGTATATTCTCATAATCCGTTTTCTTTTTAAACTTATTTTCTATTGTCAGGAATTTAATTGCTTTCTGTACCATGGATACTTGCAATTACTTCATTACTCCTTGTATGAATTTAACCGACATAATTTTGTCGCTCGTAATATATAAATGATGGCGCCCCTAGGGAAGTGTCTAACATATCTTTTGGGAAATCCTACCCTACTTGTCTACTCTAAACCTACCTACTCACAGGCCTGACGCAAGGGGCAAGCGATGCGGGTGATCCCCCTGCTACGCACAAGAAGCCGAAACTCTTCCAGAGAGTCTGAGAAGAGGAGATTCGATCGGGTTGCCGGTAGGGTGTGTGCAGGGACACGGCAGCTGAAGTGATCGCTTTTGCGCGTGACTGTCTCACGTGGGACAGCGGCGAGTGAGAGTCGCGCTCTCGCCACCAGGGAAATCTCGCCGTCAGATCGGTTGTCTACTCACGTGCGCTGACTGCACTTCCTTCGATACTCAGGTAAGTTTATTTGTTTTTTTGTTGTTCTAGTAAGTTTGTCGGTTGTTTTCTTCCGGTAGTCGACGAAGGGGCACTTTTACGTCACTCGACAGAGGAGACGAAAAGATCCGGCAAAGGAAGGGTAGGGCAAAGGTGAAGAGGTGCAACAGCGCAGTCCGCATGGGGTAGAGAAAAGGATACGGCATGGCCGTCGTTAATTGCCTGCGTGCATGGATATCAATAGCTGAGAGACTGACTCAGTTGCAACGAAGGGGAAAGGATTCACAGTTGGATTGCGTTTCAAACGAATCCATCGTAAAGCAATTAATCCACAATTAACGGCAGATCGATTCCCAGATGTTCGACATTCCTTTTTCAAGAGGCTTTGTTGTCTTTTATGCATTTCTTACACTATCAAGTCTTATTTAGTTACAGCATTGTTTAGGGCAGTGGTTCTCAACCTTTAATGCTTCACGTACACGGGAAATGTGTATATAACTGGCGATAATATATAGATAAAACTATAGTTATTGTATAACAATGGTTATTTTTACTTTATTACTAGATATAGCGACTTTTGAGCTCTCAAGGCGTACCCCAAAAAATTTTACAGCATACCCCACGTTGAGAACCCCTAGTTTAGGGTGATGTTTTCCTGTAAATATATGCTCATTGTAGAGATTAATAAACAGTAAAATGAGGGTTTAATGATTTTCATTATTTTTTTGATGCAGAATTTGCCTATTCTCCCCTCGCAACGGTCAGAGTTCATCTTGACTGTTTGGAAGCAGTTATGTGCAATGACGAATTATGGGAGAGAGAGAATGGCTGGTGCGCAACGCCCAAAGATTAGATGGGAATATATATAAAAAACAAAATAAGAATAAGATCTGTGGTATATCTGTACAGGCTCTGATATTCCTGATCGTTTGAATTGTTTTGATTACTTAATTACTTAAGTGTTTATTCAAACTCTATCTTTAATACTGAATTTTAATCATGCATCCCTGTATTGTGCTTTCTTTAACGAGGGACATCTCTTCTTGTTTTAAACATGGATTTGTGGTCAGATAAATGGGTTCAGGGCTCATGCATTGATTACTTTTCACTGCTTACAATGTTAATGAGAACAAAGCTTGAGGTGGCTTATATACAAAATATGACTAGTGTCTGAGGTGTGTCTGTAAATGGTAGCTAGGTAGTCACCAGAAGGAGAGCTACACATCAATCCCCTGTGGCCTTCTTGTGGTTCAGACCGTTAGTACCTTTCAAAAGGGATACTATCTTGTGGAGGGAATCAATGTGGGCTACTAATTAGGAGTACTTTGGCTACTCTTCTTTTTATTCTACCTTGCTTAGAGAGGTCAACCACACAGGGTCGTGGTACTGACCGTATATACCCGAGTGCAAGCTGAGTCTCTTTGACGCCTGAGGCAACGTAAAAAATGACGCCCCTTTGATGATCATTTTGATCCAAAACCCAAAGTTTCTATGTTATGGCAAAATATAACGAATTGTGTTTTAAATTATATAATTTTAATAAATCAAAAATAATCAGATATTTTAATTAATATTGTAGTTTTTTTAAGTAATTTATTTGGTTGGAGCTGGGAGTTGGTTCGTGGTGAAACTACAACTGCTGGGGTCCGGATTGGAATCCTGAGATGACATGGTCGGTTTTCCTGTCATAAACTGCAAATAAGCTGGTAGATCTGTGGGTCTGAATATAAAATTAATATATATATATTAGTGCCTCTCAGAAATGGCGCCCTGAGGCGATTGCCTCGCAGCCTCACCGATCAGACCGGCCTCTATATGTATAGCTCTGAGCTTGATTGCAGATCTTGAACTTGTTCCACTGGTGGGCTTCTATTAACACTTTCACGACTAAGGGAAACATTTTTCCCATTTTAAAATTGGTGATTGTCGTATTTAATTATAATCCTATCTGCATTTTTTATACAGAATGTCAAAATAGAACTATGCCGAACGCAATTACGTAAACGGGAACGTTTAGAAAACAAAAACAGAACTGTCAGGACGCATAATATATGTACTATGTGCAATGTCCATCTTTGCCTCACTACCAAAAGAAATTGCTTCGCAGAATATCATAATTAGCACATCATTTTGTATAGTAATTTTATTTCATAATTTTGTATTATTTTAGTTAACATTTTTTTCTAATAAACCAATAAATAAAAGACATTGCATAATAAGCCTAACTATAATTTGTGTTACCTTTATAGTCCATTGGGAAAAATATTTCCCATAAAATTCCAAAAAAACTACACATTGTTATGTATTTTTCTTATGATTTTATTTATTTTACGATTAAAAAAACTAAAATAAACAGTTACATACTAATATTTACTCTTAGAAACCTTATGGTCCTGAAAGGGTTAAGGGAAAATCTACCATTGTGTGTTCTGTTTCTGCATTGACAGCCTCGAGTGATACAGGAGATATGTCTGAACAGAATTTTCCCCCAGCTCATAAATCAGCTGGTGGATAATCCAGATCAGAGGTCATCACAGACAACTGAACCCTTGCTTCCGGAGGCATCGCCAAACCTGCAATGGAAGAAGTTTCAGTCACCATGGGTTTAGCAATAGAGGAGAAACAGATACCGTAAGTGCGATTTGGTATTGTCAGCACTTCTCTCAATAAACCTCGCTTCTTTAAAAAAACCTCTAATTATTTCCTTTCCAGAGGAACGGAAAACATGAGGACGCTGCCTCACACAGGAATTTCAGAGTTATAACCTAGATCATCTGAGTTTGCAAGAGACTAAACAGACAGGTAAAAGTCAGATACTTAAGAATAATTTTAAATTTCTCTTTCCAGGTAGGGAGGATGGAAAGCATCTCCAAGGCTTAGGTTTGTTCTCAGCAGACCCGCCTGTGATGTTCTTTCTAGGATATGACTGCATTAGTGAAATATTTCTTACAGCTAATTTTAAAATAAGATTAAAAGCTTGAATGTTATCTGTTGTTATGCCTCCGCTGAGGATTCTGATGAGAATGAGAAAGATAGGTTTCACAAAAAACCTCAGGTTATCTTGAATTCTGTCAAAAAAGGAGATATTTCTCTTATGCTAGGTGACTTCAATGCCAAAGTTGGTTCTGACTCTGACCTTCGTGCAGAGTTGTTAGGTCCCTTTGACATTGGTAGTTCCAATTAATGGAAACGGGGAACAATGGGAATATGGTTGGTTATATATTTTCGTAAAAGCAAATGGGCTAATTATGTTAGGAATACCCGATCACATAGGCAGGGGCGATTCGTCTGGGGCAGTGCCCACCAAAAATAATGACAAAAAAAATAAGCGAATTTTAAATTTGGTATTCATTATTTGTCAGATCTAAATCAACACGATATAATATTTCATCTTCGTTTTGTAATCATTATTTGACGTGTTACGTAGATAATCACAGCATATACTTCGAGAATCAGTCTTACATCGGCTGCTTCCGTATTGTCATTGCGAATTTTAACATTACGGCCGCCTTCGGGAATCTTTGCCCTTGAACTTTGAGGTATCTGTTACAGCGATGGCACAAATGTTCGTGTCCTGAAATGCAATAGCGCTGACCTCCGGAGACAAGTGATCATTTTGTAGTAGCTCGTGACACTTAATTGGCTGATTCAATTAGTCAACCAATAGTCGAAGATCCAGTGGCGGACTGGGTCTAAAAATATTGGTTGCCAGGAGACAAAGGGGGTCCGCCACAACTCTAAGGCTATAATTTTTAACATATTGTTTAATGTTTAAGGGGGCCCACTTGCCATCGGGCAAGCTGACACCCTGGCCAGTCCGCCACTGCGAACATCTTGCTACGTAGCAAAAAAATCTTCTTTTGACTGTGGCAGACTCAACAACTCCAATGACAAGATGTGTTTGAAATTGGTTGCCAACTTTTTATTTTGCCAAGAGAAATGATATTTATCTATGAAGTGTTTAAGAACAACATTAGATATGAAAATATAACTTGTGTTTAAAGTATGTTTTACAAGAGAATGCTAATATAATATTTTAACGTTATAACTCGTCGGCAATGCGTCGCTCAGTCGGCTGAATACAGTCAGTGTCTATTTTAGACTTGCATTTTAATGGTCTCCGGTTCGATCCCAACCGCTGCGATTATATTTTTTCGAGTCATTGTTTTTCTTATAGTTCATATTATTACCATATCACTTTTTTACAATTGGTTGTAAAGCAAATTAATATATGTAATAAAAATATAATGAATTAATATTGTAAACTAAATATAACCAAAATAAACACAACTTTTCAAGTAATAAATTACAACGAGTAAATCACTTGAAAAGTGATTAAGGGTAATTTTTATTTTTTTCATCAATTTAAAATAATAAATATTGAATTGTAAATCGAAACGGGTCAAAAGAGAGTCAACCTATTTATTATTAGGCATAATCTTTACGAATAGTTTCTTAAAGTACCAGTAGAAAAGATAGGAAAAATGCATATAGGTATACAATATATGGAGGGCAAAATATCGAATTGAAGTAGAAAAGAAAAGAACACCTTTTCGAGATTTTTTTTCCGAATTTGTTTTTAAGTAATACGTTTCGAGAAACACTGAAAGAATAGAATATATGCATTGCAAAATGTCTTCTCAGTCGTATTTGGTTTAATCGAATATCAGGTATCTTCCCATTTTTATCCTACATTTTATTCCCCACCCAAGAAAGGAGACGGAATTGTGTCTGATCATTACCTGGTCAAAAGTGTCTACGAAGGGAAGCGTAGGAAATGTTCTGCTAGGGTGAAGAGAATTAACTTTAACACTGAAGTTTGAAAGATCGAGATATAGATAAAACTTATCGTAATAAGTTTCTTAGTCATTTTGACAATCGTGGTTTGCTTACGGAGGACGTTTAAAAAGTTTGTGACACGTGTCTATAGATTTGCACTGGTTGCTCCGAAGTCAACGAGCTACGACTTATTTGAAAGCTTGTCTGAACTTGCCATTGCATGTTAGAAACGAAGGCCGGATCATCCTTTCTCTCTTCGCTGGCGGTCTGCGAAATTTATGCGTTGTTGTATTTGAAGCCTGCTAAAGACTGGAAAAGATTTTGCATTTTCAGAAGGATGCAGCTCGGTGACGCCGCGAAAACAATTCATGCAGATTTATAACAAGTTTAGGAGGATCCTTCATATCCATATTGCAGTGTTACGTGATGGATGCGCAGATTCAGAGAAGGACGGCAGGGCTTCGAAGACCTCCCTCGTGCAGGAAGACCACAGGAGGCCGTGAAAGTGCTGTTCGCGAACTGAAAGATCTGTGCCAAATGGGATCCTCACAAGCTGAGAGAACAGCAAAAAAGGGCTGGAGTCGATTCATGCAAGGATATGCTGGCAATATTTGAAACTGGTGGCCCGAAGCGGTTAACAGACATTGTCAGAGGTGACGTGTTTTTTTACTATACAGCTCCCAGAAAGATTGACAACTATGTTTAGGTTGCGGAAGATTAACTGCGTCCCCAAATCCTCCGACAAGACTTTCGTTCAAGGAATGTTCACAATTTTTTTCAATTCCCAAGGAGTGGTAGCCCTGCACATCTTACCTAAAAATATGACTATAAAATTGCCATTATTATACATATATATTACATTACACATTTACACATTTATATATATTAATATAACACCAAAATTGTTTAGCCCAAAACGGTTAAGGAGATGAAGGAGCAGCTTCCAACAACAAGGCGTGTCAAGAGTTCTACTTCTTCATGGCAATGCCAGTGCTTACAAAATTCGACAAGTTACGGTTTATCTGGAGCAGGAAAAAATCAAAGAGCTACTCCATCCTGCGTATTCACCCAATCATGCACCATCCGATTTTTGGTTGTTTCCAAAAAATTGAAAAGGAAAGTGTTGGAAAGCCTTTCTTTCTAAAACCTTTCGTAAGTGTGCGAGATAGCCATACCCTGTGCACGTTAAAGAACACGCTTTATGGCCCTGTTGGGAGACTACCATCTGTCTCCCAACAGCTGTTTCATTGGGTCCCCTCCCCCTTCCCTTTCCTGAGTCCTCGGGGTCTTTGTGAGTTGGCTAAGTAGCCCGTTGTATGCAAAAAAGTGCAACTCAAAGGTAAAACAACCCAACCCACTATATTGAATAATAGAATCGATATTGAAATAATATAAAAAGAAGAATTTCTTCTTTTTTAATGCCTTTTTTATAGCGTCTTGTGACATTAGAACTTGCTGTGCCAATGGAGTTGTACAGTAGCATTAGGCGGTTTCGACACAAGAACTGAATTTCTGTTCGCAAAATTAATATGAGCTTTCTATTTCTATCCTTTTCTAAAGTCTTTTCTTCCTTTCGCGTCTGTTTTCTAATGAGTTTAGAAAGAAATAAAAATTAAAAAATCTTTTTAAAACAATCCAGCAATAAATTTAAGGGTCCAACAAGTGACTGGATTGAACTAGATCGCAACAGAACATTTTTCCAGCATATACTTTTACACTCCGTTGAAAGGTTGCCAGAAAAAAATATTTCAAAATTTGGTGTATATATGGTTACAAAACCATATATACACCAAATTTTGAAATATTTTATTCAATTCATGACAAAATTTCATTTCATTTTCATTTCATTCATGACAAATTTTTGATCTCCATCCGGCTTATTAAAATCCCCAAGGAAGTGTATAATCCCCCCCCCCCCTCCTCAATATGTTTATAAATATATTTCATGGATCAGATGCAACCGCTTCAAAAGCAGAGGACCACGTGAATAAAGAAAATGTTTCCAGTCAAAAAGCCAATAATGAAAACTTCATTTAGGTCGCAAAAGTTTTATTTCTGCAGCAAATAAGAACCGCGGGAATGCCTCCGGCTACCAGACGCTTACGAAAAAAAAAACTTTTCCTTGTGATGTTGAATCGGGAGCTGATCCACTTTTCAATGGTTCTGCTTTTCAGAACGTTTCTCTGTTTATTACACAGGGATTGCGCGACACGAGATGTTTCAATATTTTTTCTTCAAGGCTCCAAAAAAAGATTGACATTTGCCGAGGTCCTTATCATCATCATCATCCTCAAGCAGCCATGGGCTACGGTGGCCCAACAAGACCGTGCAATTTAGTTCTCCAAGCATATCTGTCCTGAGCTACACCTGTTGCATCTGGCCACTGCCAACACCACCTAGAGGAGGAGGCCCTACCAGTCTGTGACGCGATTCTGATGACGTCAATTTTAGTCGACCCAAGGCCAACTAGAAAGACAGGCCATGACACTGAGGCGATCCTCAACCGTCACGTGATCAACTTAGTCCGGTAGCTGCAAACGCCACTCGATTCGTTCGCACAGAACCTTGTATCTCGTTTTTGCGATTTTATTTCGCTTTTTTTCCTATCGACATTAAATCACATGAAAAATTCCTTGTGTAGAATAAATAATGGCTGTATTCTATTTCCACTTTTTTGTTTAGCCTTTTATATAAGCGAATTTAAATTTGATAGTTAATTTAAAACTAGCTGATTTTTTACAAGAAACCTAATTTTTTTTCTTTCTTCATACCCCATTTAATATAATTTGTGATAATTCTTAAAATACCAGCAGTTTCCTTAAAAAAATATTAAAGGCATAATATTATAGTGTTTAGAATAAAGAGCAAAATCAGAAAACCAGAAGTGTATTTAAACGGGTGGTTTGGGATATGTATATACAAATATATATAATTTTTAAATTCTTTTTTCTTTAAACATTTAACAACTGCAAGGCATTGATTCAGAATACACCACTGGTTTTCATTTACTTACCAGTTGCGGTATCCTTAAAATTTACTTATTGAGTACATTTTTTTAATCTTTTGGAAAAGAAATCGCCCGACCCAAATATAATTTAAAAAATATATACTTTCAGTGGTCACTTATTAGATAAATTTCCATGATAGGCAAGCAGTAATCGAGATTTTACAGCGCAATAACTTCTTAAAATTATTAAGGAAAATTGTGACAGTAGCTACGTTGCACGTTTGGTATTTAATTATGGAATATTTAATAAGAGTTATTCCACTTTATATAACTGCTGTCGCGTAAACAGGTTGAAATGGAAGCAATAACCGGGTACATTAAACTTTAGTAAGATAAATACTGTGAAGAGTATGAATACATTTTAATAGTTCACATACTAATTTCCATCAATTTTGAACGAGCTAAGTTAAATATTTCTACCTTCATAACTATTTAAATACTGAACCTGATATTTCTAAAAACCTAGATTTAATGGTTTATTTTCAATTGCATTTTCCTATGAAAAGCACAATGAAAAAATTGCTGTGCCCTATTGACAGAAGTGTACCTAATAAAGTGACTGCTTAGCACTTCTGATTGCCACATTTAATAGGACAGTTTAATGAACAGAAACAGCATATTTGATAGGAATGAACATATTTTTCATCTTTATTTGAGGTAGTTTACAACAAATTATTTACAGTGCAAACATGGGCATGATGTCCCTGAGGCAACATAATGCAAATACAGTGAGAAATATTCAGATTTGAATAAAACTTGTACTGTATTCAGCAGTAATATTTTAGAATATGATACAGAAAATTACAAAACTCATAAAAAATTAAGATTTTCTGCATATTGATTTTAACAATATACTAGTGTATATCACAGCTTCGGAATATATTTAAGTAAATATTTCACTACACTTTTTTTTGTTTCTTTTCAACTCATAAAAGATGCCCAATGAAGATGTGACAAGAAATATATTAGATCATGTAATATCAGTTCATTATAAAACATTTATCTAGTAAATTGATTTTAATGAAATTATGTATCTCTTCCTAAAAGACTCATACATAATCTAGAACATGAAAGATATCCTAAAATTCATTAATTTTGCACTCACATAACACATCACAGCTTCTGAAAGAACATAATATACTGCAAAAGTAATTTTCAGACACTAAATTTTGCCAACATTCTTGGCACTCAATAAATTTGTTCAAATTTCTTACCGAATTTCTAATGATAATAAACAACATAAGCAACTCAAAAGCAAACACTTGACTAGGTTGACATTATTTTTAAAGTCATATTTATGAAGTTACAAAATTTTATTAACTGATCAGTCATTTAATATTGAAAATTATCAATACAACCTAATTCTCATGAACCATCTGAAATAAGCAATATATAATATTGTTGCGGATCACAAAAATGGATAGCCACTGAGCGTGAGTATTAAAAGCTATATTTCAAAACCAAATTCAATACAAGGTAAATTGTTACAAAGGAAATATGGATGAAGTATCTTATTAACAAATCAACTATTAACATGCACAAGTCATCAATCTTCCTGCGTAGAGCACACAATATCAGCTCTGTGTATTTTACTAAATATTACCTTTTACTTGATTTACCAGGTCACCCGAAGATCTTCACTCGTAAACCAATTCTCGTCCTGTGCTAATAACTGTTCACACACTAGCCGAACAAAAAGACAGTCCGTGTAGACATTCGAAGTTAGCCATAAAAGTTCCCACTTTTATACTTCCGTGTATACACAACACATCAAGTTACTTCTTGATACTTAACGATAAAAGATCCCACTTTTATCCTTCCGCGTATACACAACACATCAAGTTACTTCTTGATACTTACGCGCACTGTCTCAGAACAGCTCACCGTCCATTTTCGAACTCACCGACCGTTACAACACACAACGACCGTTACAATACAAAAATGACCGTTAACGCTCCACTCTTCTTCTCCAAATTCTCCCAACGTTCTTATTCGTTGGCTGAAACTTTTTGCTTTCGGTTGCCAGATTCCTTCTGTCGTAACACTGCCCCCTTCCTAGGTCTTGTTCGTCCCGAACAATCCTGGATTCCAAAGTTTCTTCAGTTCTTCGATGAAACGGGGCCAAACGATCCACGTGAACCACCTTGCACTTTGTAGCTGGACGTCGACGAATGCGATATACCACGTCATTAATCCTGTTAACTATTGTATATGGACCTTCCCAAGGTTTCTGAAGTTTTGGAGATAGTCCTTTCTTTCTATGTGGACTGTATAGCCAGACAAGATCTCCTTGATTGAAAATAGTTCCATTTGTTTTACTGTCATATCTTGTTTTGGTTCTGTCACTTGTTATGTCGATGTTATGTCTAACGGAGTGATGGATTTCTTCTAGTCGTTGTTGCAATTCTTGTACGTATTGTGGAGTGGACACAGGCATTGCTTCGGGCCGACCATATAAAAGGTCACAGGGAAGACGTAACTCTCTTCCAAAAAGCATCATGGAAGGTGTCTGTCCAGTTGTCTCATGCACTGCCGTCCTGTATGCCAGCAAAAGGAGTGGTACATGGCGATCCCAGTCACGTTGGTGGTCGTTCACAAATAATGCTAAATGCTGAGCAATTGTTCTATTGAACCTTTCAACCATACCATCCGACTGAGGGTGTAAGGGAGTTGTTCTGGTTTTCTGAATGCCTAATAGTTGACAGATGCCTTTAAACACATTGGATTCAAAATTCCGTCCTTGATCAGAGTGGAGTTGTAAAGGTACTCCATACCTACTAATGAAGTTATTAACTATCATCTCAGCCACTGTTGTTGCTTCCTGGTCTTGGATGGGATATACCTCAGGCCACTTTGTGAAATAATCCATTACCACTAATAAATATCGATTTCCATCATCAGTTCTAGGAAACGGACCCATTACATCAATGGCTATTCTTTCAAAAGGGGCACCAACGTTATACGTCTGCAGCTTACCCCGACTCCTAGTCTTAGGGCCTTTCTTTGCTGCACAGGCTTCACATTGCCTACACCATCTCTCAACGTCTGCCCTACTTTTCAACCAATGAAATCGTTCCCTGGCTTTGGCTAATGTCTTATTAACACCGAAGTGTCCTCCAGTGGCACTATCATGTACATCTTTCATCACAAGTTCCACTCGGGATCGAGGAAGGATTATCTGCCAACGGATCAGCCGTCCAGTGGGATTCTCCCATCTTCTATATAATACTCCGTCTTCCATTTTTAAGGAGTCCCACTGAGCCCAGTAACTTTTAGTAGTTGGACTATACCTCGAGATTTGCTCCCAATTAGGTCTTACATCAGAATTTTCAATCAATTCTAATATTGGTTTTATGTCTTCATCATCTAGTTGAGCCTTCCTGATTTCAATTGGATTCCAGATGTTAGGGGTGTCACTGTTTGTTTGTGTCGATACTATTTGTCTTATGGGCATTATCTCTTTAGTTTCAAATTTCAGTTCTGCATTATAGCAATGTTTACAGTTGTCAATACATGGGCGCCTGGAAAGAGCATCTGCATTCTTATGCATTTTACCACTTCGATGTTCGATGGAGAAATCGTATTCTTGTAACCGTTGTATCCACCTAGCGATTTGTCCTTCAGGGTTTTTGAAGTTTAATAACCATCTAAGTGCAGCATGATCAGTACGTATAAGGAATTTCTGGCCATAGAGATAATGATGAAAATGTTCTATTGCTTTTACTATTGCTAACAGTTCTTTGCGTGTTACACAGTAATTCCGCTCTGGTTTGGATAAAGTTTTACTAAAGTATGCAATAACTCTCTCTTGTCCGTCTTGTTCTTGTGAAAGCACAGCACCAACTCCTGTGTTACTTGCGTCAGTATCTATTACGAATTGTTTTCCAGTTTGTGGGTACGCTAGCACTGGTGCTGTGGAAAGAGTTTTCTTTAGCTGTTGAAAGGCTATATCGCATTCGGTGGTCCACATAAACCGCTGGCCCTCTTCTGTCAGACGATGTAATGGCCTTGCGATGTTGGAGAAACCTTTGACAAATCTTCTATAGTAGGTGCAAAGTCCAATAAAACTACGAAGTTGATGAACATCTTGTGGTGGAGGCCAGTCTCTTACAGCTTCTATCTTACTAGGATCAGTCTTAATCCCTGCTGTAGTGATCACATGACCAAGGTAATGAACTTCTTGCTGGAACAGTTTACACTTTGTCGGTCCCAATTTTAACTTGGCTGCCTTAAGTTTTTCAAATACTTGACGAAGATTTCTCAAATGTTCTTCAAAAGTTCTTCCAAGAACTATGATGTCGTCCAAGTAAACCAGGCAGACCTCCAAAGACAAGCCTTTGAGCACTGACTCCATTAGTCGCTCAAATGTGGCAGGTGCATTACAAAGTCCAAATGGCATCACCTTAAACTGCCAAAGTCCATTCCCTGTACTGAAAGCTGTTTTCTCACGGTCTTCAGGACGTATACCAACTTGCCAATAGCCGCTCTTTAAATCTAATGTTGAGAACCATTCTGACCCAGATAAAGTGTCTAGTGTATCGTCAATCCTGGGTAAAGGAAAGGAATCTTTCTTTGTTACGTCATTTAATCTGCGATAATCTACACAAAATCGTGTAGATCCATCCTTTTTCTTGACAAGAACTACTGGTGATGTCCAGGGACTCTGTGATGGTTCTATAATGCCCTGAGCTTCCATGTCCTTTATGAGTTGTTCCGTCTCCTCTCTTTTTGCCAATGGAAGCCTTCTTGCCGGCAGATGGACTGGAGGAGAATCACCAGTGTTGATTTTATGTTCTGTCAGGTTAGTACGGCCATAATCATTTGATGTGGCAGAAAAAATGTCAGAAAATTCTTTTAATAGGTTCTCGGCCTTAACAGCTTGGTTTTCAGTTAATATTTGTCTTGTTTCTCTCCATAATTCAGTAAGATGAGATGGGATGTCTGTATGATTTTGATGTGAATCGGTAACTTCTATTTTATTTATACTTGTTACACAGGTAACAGCTTCACATATTGCTAATTCCTCACCTTTTTTTAACATTCTATTGGATTTGTTACAGTTCATCACTCTGATAGGGATCTGTTCTTTATCTATTCTGACTAACGTCCTTGCAACCAGGATATTATGAGCCAAAGCTCCTTTACCAGAGGCATCAGTAACTGCCAATCGGAAGGCCCCAGAAGTCTCCGCCCGATGTCCACGGACTATAACTTCACTTTGTGCTGGGATTTCTGTGTCTTCCGTCACTAATATTGGAGTTACACTTGATAAAGAATCAGACGTCCGGCTAAGCAGAGGAATCTCTTCTGTCTCATAGATGAGTAGGTTATCACTGGGTCTGATGTCGAATCCATGTTTCTTAAGAAAATCAAGACCTAATATGCATTCATCGTAGATGTCAGCGATGTAAACAGGATGGAGAACCAGACAGCTACCAACTCGGATGTTAAGTTCTATTTTTCCATGGACTTTCGCACGATCTCCAGTGGCTGTTTGTAGGCTTATTTTAGACTGTGTAGTATTCAAGTTTGGGTGAGGTATTATTTTCTTTACTATATCCGTTCTGAGTAAAGTTACATTTGCACCAGTGTCGACTATCATACGGCAAGGTATTCCATTTATGGCTCCATCAGCTACTAATCCATTATTATCACCATGTAATGTTGAAACATGGGCGACTTCCCCTGGGGCCAACCAATCAACAGCCAGCCTTTGCCCCGCAAGACTGACTAATTTCAGTTTCCCTGATCCTGTTGTCTAGTTGATAGACTTGGACTTCTCATTCGTTTCCTAGTGCAGTTAGTACGAATGTGTCCGGTCTTGCCACAATTCCAACACTGAAGGTCTGTTGTAGGTTTTGAAGAAGAACCTTTTATATCTTTCAAAACGGATAGTATGGCTTTGGTTAGTTCTTTCATTTCATTATCCTTTTCTACAGTTTCTTCTGCACTCACAAATCTCACTGCACGTTTGTTCGCTCGGGAGGAAAGCCTGGAGCACTCGTATTTCATAGCATGTACCACAGCTGACTTTAAGGATTCACCTTCCAACATCCTCAGAGATTGCTGAGTGTCAGGGTCAGCAATAGCATCAATAAATTGTAATTGAGCTAAATTATCTTGAATTTCTGGTGGACAGTTACTATAAGCCAATCTAGCTAGACGCTCAATATCACTAGCAAGCTCTTGCAAAGTTTCACCATTTTTCTGCATGCGATGTTTAAATTGAGTCACGTAATATTGTTTTAAATAACTATCACCAAACCTTAGTTCTAATGCAGCAACTAAACTTTGATAATCAAGTCGTTTTTCTTCTGGAACAGACTGCAAAACTTCCGCAGCAGAATTTCTTAAGGAAGCTGCAAGAAAACTGGCCTTTTGGAATTCATTCCACTCATTGGCTGTAGCTATAACTTCGAATTGTGTTTTAAATACTGTCCAAGACGATTGACCATCATATGTAGAAGGTTTAGTTGTATTTTTAGCGATATGTGTAATAACATTATTTCCACTAGAATTATTATCATCACAAGTAGAAGGTAACATTTCATTTCTCAAAATCTGAAACTGGCGTTCACAATCAGTTTTTACAATTTCAATTTCATGTTTATAATCTAACTTAACACTATCAAGATCATCTTTTACACTATTTAGTTCGGTCATAATGTCCTTACACTTATCAGAAATCTTATCAATTTGAGAAGCCACTTCAGCTCTCATCTCAGTATTTTGTGCGGCCATTTCGGCTTTCAAATCATCTTTTTGAGAAACTATCTCAGTTCTCAACTCATTATTTTGCGTTCTCAACTCATTATTTTGACTTTTAATGTCATTCATCTGTGTAGCCATATCGGCTTTCATATCTTTCATATCAGTCATCTGCGTAGCCATATCGGCTTTCATATCTTTCATCAACTTTACTAATTCGTCCATACTTCTAGTTAACGGCATTCAATAAATTATCCCACTTCTGACACCAAATGTTGCGGATCACAAAAATGGATAGCCACTGAGCGTGAGTATTAAAAGCTATATTTCAAAACCAAATTCAATACAAGGTAAATTGTTACAAAGGAAATATGGATGAAGTATCTTATTAACAAATCAACTATTAACATGCACAAGTCATCAATCTTCCTGCGTAGAGCACACAATATCAGCTCTGTGTATTTTACTAAATATTACCTTTTACTTGATTTACCAGGTCACCCGAAGATCTTCACTCGTAAACCAATTCTCGTCCTGTGCTAATAACTGTTCACACACTAGCCGAACAAAAAGACAGTCCGTGTAGACATTCGAAGTTAGCCATAAAAGTTCCCACTTTTATACTTCCGTGTATACACAACACATCAAGTTACTTCTTGATACTTAACGATAAAAGATCCCACTTTTATCCTTCCGCGTATACACAACACATCAAGTTACTTCTTGATACTTACGCGCACTGTCTCAGAACAGCTCACCGTCCATTTTCGAACTCACCGACCGTTACAACACACAACGACCGTTACAATACAAAAATGACCGTTAACGCTCCACTCTTCTTCTCCAAATTCTCCCAACGTTCTTATTCGTTGGCTGAAACTTTTTGCTTTCGGTTGCCAGATTCCTTCTGTCGTAACAATATATATAATATTTCTTAAAACAGAATGTCAGTAAAAGGATGATTATTTTATTTAGAGCAAATAATGGGTGTTGCAAACTGATGACTAGTCAGATTGGACACCTATATCTAAGAGATAATGTTGAACCCAAAACTGGTTACAACAGTTTAAAACGGTATAAAAATTAGTGTCATTTTTCCTTCACAGAATATTGGTAAAATTCAGCTTTCATAACTCTTTAAAAAGGTATTAAAGGTTCTAAAGGTTATGTATTTTCAGGTGAATAGGAGAAAATGAATTAAAGAGAATACGAATTTTACATCTTTCAAATACATGTATGAGCCTGAAGCATAACAATGGGAGAACACATTAGTTAATCATGGTTAATCATGCATAATTTATTTACTGCATAGGCTCAGGTAATAAATATGTTAAGACAGAGAATATTGCTGTTTGCAAAGTCAAAATTAATAGATTATTGTAAATGGCATATTAAGTTCAAGGTACAAAAATTGCCAAATGATATAATTTTTTTTGAGTGACTTGACTAGGGAATTCAAACCTGGGAACTGGATACCAATATGCAAAAGATAATATTGAATCCACAACCAACTTTTTTTCTTCTTTATAATTATAGAAATGTATTATGTGCTCATATATATCAACATATATTATATTTCTTTTCGAAAATCTCTAGCTAGCAATCACAGCCAGAAAAAGCAAGCATTATATATTCATATATATAATACTGTTAAAATACAGTCCATAAATACTCTCAACCTCATAGAGCTGTATTGTCGTGTGAAAATCCAGTAAAACTCTTGGTAGCACAGTCTTGGTAGTGGCAGGGGTGGCTCAGTTGGTAGAATGCCAGATTCATAATCTGCTGTTCCCAGGTTTGAATCCCATCTGGGATCTTATCTGTCAATAGGGGACACTGATGGGTTTGGAAAAGACACCATCTGTAGAATGCCATGGGCCCCATACCCTGTGTATGTTAAAGAACACTCTGGATAGCCTTGATGGGAGGCACCACCTCTCCAGTGTGCTGCTGACTAGGGAATGACTTGACTAGGGAATTCAAACCTGGGAACAGCAGATTATCAGCCCTTGGGAACTGGCCATTTAGCCCATTGTATGAAAGGAAGTGCCATTCAGAGGTTAATAAAAAACAACTGGTAGACACATAGTATTCTAATATATACATAGTACATGGCCGAGTGGTTAGCGCACTTGGCTACTGATCTAAGGGACCTGGGTTCGAGACCCGGGTAAGGCATGGCTGTTTGTGTCGTTTTTCTGCTGAGGTCCTGCCGTCCTCTCAGACCTTCTACTATGGCATATAAACAGACAGGCTCCTGTCAGACTTTTGTGGCAAGCAGCTGCTTAAGGGGGTATTTTTTTTTGTATTTTGTGTTGCATTAGATTTTTTTATAAACCTTTAGAATGATTTTGTAAATAAAACTGTAATTTTCATTATGTAATGGCTATAAACTGAAAGTCCACTCTCACTACAAGTATTCAGCAATATAAATTAATATCTGATTAATTAAATTTTAATGTTTCCATACTATTTTTGAATTTAAGCTTTAATGACATTATCTGCTATTTCATGGACATAAAAGCAACATGAAAATATTTTTTTTTCCATAGAATAACCAAAAATTAAAGGGTTTTAAATTTAGAAGAAATTAATTAAATTAGAAAGAAAAATAACTGGTTTTGGGTTCAACAATATCTTTTGCATATTGGATTTCAATCTGACTAAGCCATTAATAGTAGCATCCATTATCTGATCTACATAAAATAATAAATAATCATCCTTTTATTGACATTTTCAATTTCAAAAATTGTGATCGACATGATATACTCTAAAGACTGATAAAACCTGTTCCTATGGATACATAGTTACTCTACCTAGATATATGAAATATATATATTATGAATAAGAATACAAGTACAAATTTTGCAGTTCAAACAAGTGTTGATAGCATATTTATGTCTAAACTACTTTTCCCTTCAACGTATAAAACTTTTTTGCTCAAAAACAAAAAAGATTGCCAAGAGAATTGTTTGTGCAAAGAATATCAAATATGGACTCGACAATTTTTGTGGGCAACGACAAATATCTGGTTTGCCCCTTAAAAATAAAAAAGTACCCCCTCAAGCAACTGCTTGCCACAGAGGTCAACCTGATCATCAACACATTTATAGCAATTTGCAAAAGTATTAAATATGAGTAGTTAAAACATCAAATAATTCATGCTCTCAACTTCAAAACTAGGCCAAACAAATTGTATCGTGTTTGTGATCAAAGGAACATGGGTTGAAGTCCCAGATAAGGCATGGATGTTTGTATTGCGTCTTTCTGCTGAGATCACACCTTCCTCTCAGATCTCTAAGGCATATTACACTGGCAGGCTTCTGTCAGACCTCTGTGGGAAGCAGTTGTTTGAGGAGGTATTTATATTTTTATTATAATGGAAGGAACATCAGCCTCACATCTTTAGAAATTTTTATACACGATCACTAAGCGCACAATGTTACTGAAAACTATGTTGTAAAAGAAATGATAATTGCCTTTCATGTAAAACATTTGCATCAATAAAGTCAAAAAAAATTCAGTTAATTAGTTTTCCAATGATGAAACCACTGTTTCATAAATGAGTAAATGGCACGAGTGGGACACAAGCATCTTTGTGGCAAATGAGGGCATTCAAAAGACCAAGCAATGACAGGTAATCTGCTAACATTAATAAAGTTCAATACATTAGAGCAAAACATATTATTGCAACCAAACCCATTATACACATTAGGTGCTGGGTTATTTCCCCTCACAACAGCATTTTGTCCACACAATGATAAAAGCCAGGTCACAATGACTCCTTCCCTAATTAAAATGGATCCATTGGATAGCAGTTACAAAATATGACAGAAACCAGAGATTCAGCATCTTTCATAACATATGCAGGGTATGATTCTCCCTCTCACAGAGCCATGGCTTAATATCTCATAGAATAGAGAGCAGCCTTTCCAAGCCAATCAATATCTCCTTCAGAGTTCAGTGAAGAAAATCTGAATAGAGGCAGAGTAAATATTCAACCTGGAATTTCAGACTGAAATTGACATTGCTCTTCTATGCTACCAAATGAGCCAACCCATACATATATTCAGTAAAAATATAAAATAATGCAAAAAAAACTCAACCAGTAAGAACATGCTTGCTTTTAACCACTGAAAAGGAAGTAAATACCCCTTGTCATCATTTGCAGAACCTTTCATCAGTTGGTGAAAATTGTTTAAATTTTTTTCTCCTTCATTAACACTTCACCTATTTTTTAACAACTATAATATATGCTTTTCACTCATGGACACAATTTCTTTATTTTTCTTTCAGAGCATTTTTTTTTTATGTATTTGATCATTTCTGAAATTTGAGTAATTATTTAACATTACTTTTGATGCCAATAAACATATACTTTCTAAGCACTGTCCTAAAGTTCTACTGCAATCACAATCATCACTAAATGGCAAATCTTGTTGAAATAAAAGAATACTTGACAATTTGTGTAGTACGGAAAGCTGTCCATCAGAAGATAGAAATTGTTCATGATGATGTAAAATTATCTGCTCCAAAATATACCACACAACAGAAATGGCAATAAATACACTTTCTGATGGAATTATTAATTTTCCACGATCTAATTCTTTAATAAGATCATGTGGCCCATCTACAGTATCTATTGACTTGTCTAATTGCAGCCAAAAGGAACATACATCACACTTTTTCAATCTCAGTTCTTTTCTTGCTGCATATCCACCAATATATGTTATTACAGGAATGATATTTTTGGGCACACAATCATCTACAGAGAAATAATTTTCTAAAATATCTGAATATTGCAAAATATTTACATTAACAACTTTCTCCTCTGAATGTGGCAGCAAAGATTTCAGAGGGACATTCACATTGTTAGCACTAATTAAAATGTTACTCTTAAAACGAAGTCAGCGTTCACTTTCTAGCAACTGAACATAACTTATATAATAGTTAGCGCCAGACATCTGACGATACAATCCAAAACGACCTTCTAGATCATCATTTTGAAATTTACCTAACAGAATATAATCTATACGATAATGTTCAAACATATACGGTATTAGTTTAATAAATGCATCAGTAGTAATAATAAGTGACTGAAAAGTTTGGGCTGTAAGAGTTTCTGTTACAGGAAAAGACTGACGCCAGTTTTTTAACCATAAAGAAAAGTCTTGTAAATATTTCATTTGAACACCTGTAGTTTTTCTAATAGGCATTCTGTCAGCATCATTAAACCTTTCTGCCACATACACACTTTTACAATTTACTATTTTCCACCATTTTATAAAGATTGTTAAAAATGTGCATGTATCTTCAACACCAATGAACAAATTTGGATGATCTTTAGCGACACACTTCAAAGCTGCAACATTATTTTCATTAATAAGTTTAATAGCTAAATTAACATTTTGTTTCTGAATGCTGGATGGATACAATACTTTACTTGAAATCTGATGAACATATTTTAACACAGAATTTTTTTCTAAATCATACAGCATTTCTAAGTGTTTAAACTTTGCTTTTAATGTTAATGCCATATTGCTAAAACCTGGGAAAGTAAATGTGTATTCTTTCTTTTTATCAATCCAATTGTTTCTGACACATTTTATTTCATGAACTGAATCAAAAACTATGAAAAGCAATCTTTTTTCATCAACAGGATGTGTAACGTATGGTTGCAGTATTTTATTTGATGATAAAAGTTCAAAAGCTTTTCGATTGACAGCATTGTTATCTGAAATTAGGGAAATTACCTTAAATCCAATTTGTTCTATTCCATGCACTACATTCAGAATCATGTCCTTTAAACTCTCTGCAGTCAATTTATATATTGGGGTTATGCATACAACATCTTTGTAAGAAGATAAAATTGATGAAATCATAAAGACCTGAGCAGTTTTTGCCAGGTTTCCAGGGGGAAGACTCGCTACTCCCATAAATTGAGCCACCTTTAAAGGTTAATCTAGGATCAATATAAATCTCATCTAATAACAGATTAACCAATAATTCATGATCTTTCAGATATTTATCTTTGTTTTTAAGTATTCAATACTCCCAGAAATTGAGGACTTAGACAATGAGTAATTACTGATCATGCGTTGTAAGGTTCTTACATGAGGAAGAAACAAATAATTACATTTTTGTAGAACAATGTAAGCAGAACTGGAATGTATATATATTGATACAGCCAAACTAAGAGTTTCATTAGAATATTGTCGTCAACATTTAGGTAATTTTCTTAATTTTAACTGATCAACAACAAATGATATTTGATCAAGTTCTACATCTGATGATTTCTCTAAGGTTTTAATTACTAAATCTAAAGCTAACACACTATCAACAGATTTTGAAATTTTCCTCTACATAACACATAACCCGTTTAAGGACAAGAATACTTGTTAATTTTGAAGATTTAGTTGGTATTTTGTTTTGGCTTATTTTTATGTTTTCTATAAATACATTGAAATGTAAATCTTCACTAACAACAATGTAACCACAAATTACAAGGTGACCAGCTACACTTATGTCACACAAACACAGATATAGTTCACAATGTTTTTAAATGATATCCACTTATCACTTTTAATTGAATTCAGGTGGGTTACTATATCCTGAAGATTCTGAATAGAATTTTCCTCAATGTGTTTACGAAAATCCTTAAGGCTGTTTCGGACAGCCTGGTTCATATTCTCTTCTTCAACATTAATTACGACTAGTTCCAGCATCTGAACTTAAATAGGCTGGTAAATTGGGAAAGATAGTTGGAACAGCTCCATCAACTAACTTTGGAATTTTTCTTTCATACACTTTCACTTCATTATTTACTATTACAGTGTCTGTTCGAATAATGAACGACTCATGAAAATGTTTTAGACAAACAACAGGATTTTTTACTTTTGAAAAATAGGTGGGAATCTTCCTCAACCATTCGCTGCGCTGGGGCTCTTGTTTAGGAATAGTAAAAGTTGAGGTATGTTGTTCTCCATCATAGTTGGACCGGCATCCAGCAACACTACAGCGTCTAGGCATGATTAATTTCCTCACCTATGAATTGCAAGGGACCAGTAAATTATTCTATTCACATTCCTCTTTATGTCAAAAAAGTAAAAGTACTGAGCAACTTACAACATTAAATGTGGTTTTCATTCTTTGATGAATAAAATGTGAATATTACTACAAATCATTCACTAATTATCTTAATAGTCATGGTATGTAAGAGAATTAAAAGTCTGTAGCTCTATATAATGATTGAAATTCTTGTTAATGATAAAAATTTGGGAACTAATGTAATACATAATCTTAATATTTAATAGTTATTGTTTGCAAGAGAATGGAAAGTGTGCAGCTCTATATAATAAGGGAAATTTTTTAGTGATAAAAATTTGTGAATTAATGTAATACATTGTACATTTTGCAGGTCTCATGTGGTGTTATTCATAGAAACAAAAAAAAAACACAGTTATCAAACAAATAAAAACAACACAAGCATCATTTATTAACTGCACTGCACAAGTAACATTTCTGTTTATATTGCTTTATCAGTGCTGTTAAAGTAGTCAAAATCATTTTCAATTAGAAACAGGTCAGTTATGAATTTGGTCAATATTATTAACTCATGTACCAGGCAGGAAATTTACTAAGTCTTAAAATTTAAAAAAAAAGCTTGTCAGCAGGAATTAAAAATCATGATTGACCATTTGTTTATTAAACAGAACATTCTATCACTCTATAGCAAAGCTTTGTTTATATGATTCAAAAAACAGGATACATTAATTGGCTATTTCCCTAATAATCTAATGAAGGCCACAGAAAAATTCAATATTGATTTCTCAGACAATAATTAGTATGGTGACTATAAAATACCTCTAAGGTGATACAGAAAGGTAGGTAAATATAGGGCCATATCATGGCTGTATCAGAAAACTCAGTGCAAAAGAGAAATGATTTACTCAAGAGATCTGGTAGCTACTCTCAAAGCAAAATCACGTAACAAAATGTTACTTAAGTTTTAAAAAGCAATTGCTCATTTCTCAACTCATATAATAATTGTATAACACATTAGTAATATTTATGTATAATTGCACTGCCACTTTAAAATGTGACTCTTACCAGAGCATTAAAAAAACTTAATTTGATAAACCAGTGATAAGAGGCATGAGTTTAATAGCAAAATATCAATGATAAATTAAAATATGCTGTTATTAGCAATGAAAGAATAAGTTTTTGCAATTTCTGCATTTAAAATATTGTCAATTAGTACCAGAGGTCCCTAGGCTCAGATCAGATTTTATGATCATATCTATGCAAGTAACATATATAAAAGTTACTGAACAATTGTGTTTAGTATTCACAAATTTTACATTTGATTATTGATAGTATTTCATATCACAACTGTGCTATTTCGATGGTGCTATTCAAATATAAAAATTTAAAGGACATTTAATTTCTGCTCTGAAATAATTATAAAAGTTAATTTCAGCAAAGGAATCTATGACGTTACCAGTTAATTTAAAGCATATATTACAAAAAATAGTTTTTACTATACAAAACATTGGAAAATTTATTTGCAGTTTAATACTTAAAAAAATAAATCAGGGGATTCAAAAATAACTATTGTAGCGGATCATATTTCGATACGGGAAATTTAAATTTTTCACTCTATAAAAAATTACGTATATTACTAAGTTTAATTCCTTCAATTTTTTCAATCAAAACAGCGATAAGTTATATAAGGGCAGCCAAAAAAGTTTCTAACTTAATGAAAGAAATCTATTATAATTTTGTTTTAGATCACACCATCATTCAACACGTTGAAACTAGGCCTAAGAGAGCAATGCACTCAAAACACTTTTCAAGCACTAAATAATTACTTTTATCAAACCACTAACTGCAGCAAATATTTCATGCTACAAATAATAATAATAAGGAGAAATGCTTACCTCTTTGGGGGTAATCCAAATGTAGTTTGAAGACAAAAACTATTGCAGTCCCGTTTTCAGCGACTGTAGACCAAGCACTCGGACGAAGCACCTCGGACTAAGTTGATCACGTGGTATTCCAGTGTCGTGGCCTGTCTTTCTAGTTGGCCTTGTAGTCGACCCGTAGCTAGTAGCGTCGCCTCCATCTTGTTTTTGTTAGTGTGTAACTAGTTTTGCAGCGTGTGTGTGTGTTGTGTGTGAACAAAATATTTTGTTGTTACGTTCATTGATCTTTTTAGCGAAATGCCATCGTGCTGCTGCGTTCCTCAGTGCATTCAATATTCTCAGTTTTTAAATTTCCAGAAGATATCGATTTGCGACAGAAATGGATTCGTTCAATACCAAGGCAAAACTTCTGTCCAACGAAAGCATCCAAGGTAAGAAGAACTTTATTCTGTATTAATATCTGTTGTCATATTTATGAACTTCTAAAGTAAAAATTATCGTTTTAACTATTGTATGTTACGTTTGTATAATATACATATATAATATCATTGATCTGTATGGAATAATTTGACGTTATTTTTATTAAGTAAGAAACCTAATATGCTGGAATAAAAAATGTCGAATGTACATATGTTAAAATGCTTAAATAGAAAAGAATATTTCACAGTGACCAGACTTTTTATTTAATAGATTACAGTAGTAAGTTAAGAAATTGGTACTTTTGTTGGGATAGTTTCAGGGTTTAATGTTATATCATTATATTTATATATCCATAGAGTTCAAATATATCTCGTATAAGTTAATATGATAATACTGTTAAACTTGAAATACATATATGAGCCAAAGGCAAGATCATGGGAAAACCTACTTTTAAATACAAATCTCTGCATAAGTATTAGAAATTATTTTGGTGTTATTGCCAGTATACTTGGATACAAATTGGACCCAGGTTAAAAGCCTAGAGATGGCTTTGTGAATATGTATTATTTTCCTGCTGAAGTTTTGCCTACCTCACACATCAGCTATTTTTTAATAAAAGCAGGACAGGTAATGGTAAAAGTTCATTGTAGAAACTGTCGACTACAGTAAACTTCCTGACCAATCAATTCCTAATAACTTTCAGCATTAAATTAATCTGAATAATTATATCTCTGAAATCAGGTCAAGTTATAGTGGATATTAAAGAATGGGTGGGCTACATCTAGCGTACATTTGGATTAATAAATGAAAGGATATTTTGAAAAAGGATTTAATAGTAAAGTTAAAGAATTTTTTCACTTTCAAAGGAGTAATTAAAAGTGCATATATTTCCAATCACTCTCATTGTAAAATGAGATAAGTCAGGTATATTATAATAAAGGTATAACAGTCTACTGTCATATCTTTATTGCATGTGACTGCAGATTTTGTTTTAATTTTGTTACAAATGTATTCTATAATCATATTAGAGAATATTTGAGGGGATATCTGTCATTTCATCTATTATGTGAATATAAATATGTTAAACACCACAAATGCATACAATATTGTTTTCGAGTTAACGTCAAAGTTTATCCTCTGTCTGACCACTGGTTTGGATTTTACAACTGAAGAAATCCAAAAATTATCACAAAAATATGAGGTATTTTGATTTTACTGATATGCAATGGTAAACGTTTATTGTACAAACTGTCGACAATAGTAAACTTCCTGACCAATCAATTCCTAATACCTTTCAGCATTAGTATAATACCATGTGCTGTCTATATAAACAAATTTATGCCTAATAAACTGAAAATCACAGTAAGAGGAAATTGTCTGAAACAATAAACTTATTACTGGAGTTGTTTTCAGGCTCAATTCCTGGACTGGAATATTTCAAACCTTTAAACGTTCATTCATAAGAGTGTTGTTTTAAATTATTTTCAACTCAGTATGATTTTTCGCATTTTATTTTACATTATCACCTTATAGTGTCATTACCAAAAGCACTTTATGGTTAGTACTAGCAGTGGAATGCTATTAGATGGTTAGCATTAGCTTTCAAGGTGAACTATATATGATAAAAGAAGTGCTAGAAATATTGAGAAAAACCAGCTTAGTGGTAGAATAGGTGCATTCCTTGGGAGAATTCATTCTTTTAACCATGGATTTTTATTGAACTCTTAGAAAATACACTGATTATAGAATTGTTTTGAATACAATTATAGCTTTTACTTTCGAAGGAAAAAAGTCCAGTTCTGAATAAATTTTTTTAGTGTATGGTGAACAGTATTCCTGGTGTTTGGATTTTTGTTTTAATGTTTATCATTCATCAGAGGTTTTTTTGTACATATTCTCAATATTTCTTTTGCATACATAGGTGTGTGTGAACTCCACTTTGCACCATCTGATGTTGAAAGAGAAACCAGCATGTTTGACATGAAAACTGGGAGAAAGCTTTCTGACCTCTAAAGTATCCATATACTGATGGAGAGGTACTGTTCAACTACTTTTAAAGCATCTTCAACACCTCAGTCAGAGTTTGAAGTAACAGAAAGTTTACCTTTCATGACAGTGCATAGTTACTAATCATTATGACACTTTAGGAGAAATAACCTTTGATTGTTTATGAAATAGGAATAAAAATCACTGCACCATATATTTTATAGTATATTTAATGAGTATTGTTTCTTTTTTTGACTCAACTGTTAGTGCTTGGCAAAAAGCGTAGTATGAAAAAGCTTATTTTATTTCACAAAGAAAGCATGTCCTCCTTTTATAACACTGGCATCGAGTAACCCTACATCTGGTGGTTATGTGTTTGGATCTCACCTGGCTCAGGGTAATTTTTCCACTATATTCATTATCATAATACTTAAGGAGTTTGATAGTGATTAAATGTTAGTAAATCAATGAGGTACTGTGGATTAATTTGTGTATGCTACTTTCACTTTGAGAAAAATTATATTCAGATTTTTATACAATTTGATATTGTGTTAAAGTCAAAATGCTGATTGTCTAATTTCACACCTTAAAAATTACTCATGAGATTTAATATAATTCAAAAATTTATGTTTGGTAATTTCAATCATGTTACAAATTTGATATCAGTGGTTGATATTTTTAAGTAAATATTTTATTGAGTCCTGAATCCAATGTCTTAATTTCACCCAATGCAGATAATTTATTTTAAACTGTTAAATAAAGATAATTAAATAAAGAAATTATTAATCTTCATTCATCTTTAATATCTGGAAAACAATTTCCACAGGCTTTTAGCCAGTAATTGAACATGGATCTTCTATAAAGCATGCTTTTTGATTTTTCATATTACAGAAGTCTTTGGATTGTCCATCTGCTCGTGTACTTGGTTAGTCTCCAAGTACCTTAAAGTACCTAATGTTAAAAAGAAGGTTAAGAAATATCAAATTTGGAGGGAGGTAAAAATAGCTGGTTGTCATTGTCATCAGTTAGCATGAAGCCTTTTTTCGAAAGTAATGATACACTGCAATGGAAAAGTCTCCACAACATCATAGACCCACCTTCAAATAATTATAGCCCAATAAGTACAATGGTGGAAAACCCTTTGGAATGGTGTGCTATTGTTTCAACCATTGTTTTTTAGACATAAAAACTGGTTAACTTTATTGTCAAATATTTTGCAATATTTTAGTGGAAATTTTATTGCATGCAAGCTGCAATAGCTATTTTCAGTTCCTTTAATTCTATTCTGCTACTGTACAGGGTCTACTAGATTTATTTCATTTTTATTTTACTGATTTAACATGTCTTTTGTGGCTAAATCTATGATCAAAGGGAATCTCTACCTGCACTTGTCAGTAGGTTTTTTCTCAATTTTGTGTTTAGTGTTACTTTTGAGTGATCTTTTGCCAATTCCACAACATTTTCACTTCCCACTATACTCCTATGGCTGGACCCCTGAAGATAAAAAAAATTTAAAGACAACCAAAAACATAATTTATCAATGTATCAAATACTTGTAGTGGATGCTTTTGTTTGGACAGCTATTCAGTACTGGATGCAGTATGTGACAGTATATGATATGATTTTCTTTCCAGTCCACTTCATTGCTTCTGTTATACATGTACTTAGTGGGAGATTGAAATTTATAATTTTCTGTAGGAACATATACCACCAGTTTCTGGATGAAATGATCAACTGAAACTCATTAAACTGCAAATAGAATTTTCTGAATATTATTTTTCCTTCATTACTTAAATTGAGAACAATATAAGCAGAAAACTTAAGGGTCAATCTTTGGTTTTTGTAAAAGTCATGGGAGATTTAGGAAGTTAATATATTCTTTGATTTTCTTTAACATATCTGCATATCTTGTGGCTTCTGCTGCCTTGCAAATGTAGGATTTTTTAAATTTCTAATAGTTATTGCCAATGGGTGTTTGATATGCCTATGAACTAGCATGGTCAATAGATCAATAAGGTTTCTGTATCATTGGGGTATGTCAGTTTCTGCTTGGAGGGAGATGATTGACTATGTTATTAGAAACCTTGTACTGGTTCTGATACTTATTTTCTTCTTCCAAGTTCTTTGTTAATAATTGGTTTTACACTGATAATGAGTTCAAGTAATATTAAAATTTTAGTGTAAGAATATCTGTTTATAAAGGAAATATACCCTGTTGCTCTTAGCATTTGAAAGTATCTTCACCAGTTATGGCAGTTAAAATATGCATAATAGTTAATGACTTAAATTTAAAAAACTCTGCAGAAGGTCAAGATTAGAATAATGTTTTTTTTTAATATGTTTCCATACATGTTAAGTATATGCTCTTTACAAAACACCAAAACATTTTTTTCCATTCTGTATATTTTGACAGAAAATATACAGAATTTTTCTAAAATAAACATTTCATGGGAAAATATGACTGAATATATATACAAGTTAAAAATCTATCTTAATTTTCTATATTCCTATAATATTCATTTAGTATTTAAAGAGGCTTCGCTTGGTTATAAACCTGGGTTCGAGCCCTAGGTAAGGCATGGTTGTTCGTGTTGTTTTTCTGCCTGGTTTCCGCCATCCTCACAGACCTATTATGGCGTATAAACTTACAGGCTCATGTTAGACCTCTGTGGTAAGCAGCTGTTTGAAGATTTTTTATATTTTATTATATATCAACATCTTAAACAGTAATGCGCATTCTGCAGAGTTGGTGAAAATTGAAATAATTGTTACATATTCTACTAAAACTATGCTAATAAAATTTAATATGGGATACTGTTTTGAAATTAACTTATTTCAACTACTTCCCAGATCAATATTTTAAACAGCCATTGTTCATATTAAATATCCCAGTTTCCATAATTCTTTAATATTTAATGAACATAGATTGAGATCTTTAATTGATCTTCATTTCATTTTTTTTCTTTCATAAAAGTCATTTTTAAAAGTTACAAAGCTTTGAAATTAGCTTTCCATTGACATAACATGGAATTAGGTTTTATAATTACTGAGTGTATATGGATATTTCAATGTAACCTTTACATTGTATGATACTCATTGTATTTTATATTTCTGTTGTATTTTGAATCTGTTCAAACCTTTTGACCACATGTATTTAGATGTTGCGTTCATGTTTCTTCAGAATTTTTTTCCCATTATTAAAGTTTATTATGATAGCAAAAAGGATAAAAAAATTTATGTTATGTGAAGAAATCAGTTTTAATATGCATTACGATGAAAAGGTTTGGGAAAGCAGTTTTTCTTTTCTTTTTATTTAAAAGTCATAGTTGTTCTAGAAACAGTTTTTATTAATGTGATTGCATTTTAAAAACAGCTTTCCTTATTAAATTATTTAAAAAAATCAGCAGTTGTTCAACTGGGATGAATGGAATATCATAAAATTTCCTTTTCAATTTAAATATTATTGCACAATATTAAGTTCCTTCATATTGCTTAAAAATTCTCCCATATGATTGGTGAATTTTCCTGTTTTAATTGCACAATTTTCTTAAAAATAAAGTAAATGATATGAAATATTTGTTTCATTGTAATGTGTATCCTATATATATTTGTTTTCTCAGATTGTAAATAAAAGTATTTTTTTAATGTGGAATTTGTTGGTTGTTTTTCTTAACATATGCAATATTGAAACATACTGTTTTCATTAAATAATGCTTTAAAACTCTTATATATACATATATATTTGTGAAAAAAATAGATATCTGTGGTATTTTGTAACAAGTACTTTTTTCTAAATATATTTCGCACTTCTAGAATCCTTTAAGAGTGAAAATTTAGTAGATGTTCAATACATTAATCGATCGTTTGCAAAATTAGTTAAAAGTTTTAAAATTTCCGAACATTTAAAGAATTATTATCTAAATAAGAATTTAAAGCTATCTGTATAATCAGAAACAGTAATTAATGATTTATCAATATTAATCAAAGCAAAAAAAAAGTTATCTCTAAAAAAAAATTAGAAAAAAAGGTGGGATTTTTTTTTTATTATATGAAAGCAAATTATTTTAATGATTTATTAGTGAATATTCAAAATCTAAATGGGAAGTTCGTAGAACAAGGATAAGCTATCTCTCAATCTATTCTGCCGGCAGTCCGGTCCAGTAATGCTGACGTCACAAATGAGTGGTACGGCCTTCCCCTCTAGGTGGTGTTGCCACTGCACACCAATTCTAATAAGGTTCTGTTTGACATTGTCAGCCCACCGCATCCTAGGTCTCCCTCTCTTTCTGAAGCCTTCAGGCAGACTGTTCATAACCCTATTCGCCAATCTATAATTATCCATACGCGCAACATGGCCAAACCAGCGGAGTCTCTCTCTGCACAATATGCTGCTTAAAGGAGGTTGCTAACCTCATCATTAGTTACAAAGTTGAACCACCTAATGCCCAAGATACTGCGTAAGCATCTAGAATCAAAAGCATCTAGTTTCCTATTATCTTGTTTACACGAGGCCCTTAGGTACAGAAAATTCCAGAATGACAATGTCAATAGGAAACTAAATTTCAATATTCGTACATTTTATTCTTTAATAATCTTTAATAATAATAAAATAATAATACGAAAAAGAAAAAGAGAAAACACAAATAATAAATAATACAATCAATCAAAATGAACCATTAGTTAACATCATCACATAACAAAGTAAAAGAAGAAAATTAAAAAAAATAATAAAAGCAGTTCCTACAGAAACCAAGAAGTATCAAAGGACTCGTCCAGGTTTCAATATGAATTTCTACATTTCCATTTTATGGTAAAACGTTGTTTAATAACCTTATATTTTGATTTATACATACATTCTGATTTAGATTATGCTAATGTTTTAGCCCTTTTGGAAAATGATGTCAATGAGATGAACTCTTTCATTCGAGCTGTTGATGAGACTGGTAGTAGAGTAGGTTTGGTTATAAACAGAGAGAAAACTAAAGTGATGAAAATTGGTCAGGCAGGTTGTGATTCAGTTAATCTGAATGGTTGCAGTCTTGAGCAGGTGTCACAGTTTAATTACCTTGGGAGATATGTAACAGATACTGGTGATGTGTGGCATGCGATTAACAGACGAATAGGGATTGCTGCCGGGACTTTTAAGAATCTATGGAGATTGTAGAGAAATAGGCGTATACACCTAAAGACTAAAATTAGACTGTATAATAGTTTGGTTCTTTCTAGGGTTAATTATGGTAGCGAAACTTGGACACTTTGTAAACAAGATAACAGAAAACTAGATGCTTTTGATTCTAGATGCTTACGCAGGATCTTGGGTATTAGGTGGTTCAACTTTGTAACTAATGATGAGGTTAGGCAAAGGAGTCTGCAACCTCCTGTAAGCAGCATATTGTGCAGAGAGAGACTTTCTTGGTTTGGCCATGAGTTGCTTGAGGATAATGATTATGATGATTGCTAAAATTTGAGATTTGGCAGTAATAATTGCTACATAGCCAGGTGTTGATCTCGTGATCCAAATTTGTAATTATTTTTAACTTTTTTAAAAATAATTGCAAATTTGGATCACGATTTAAGAATTAGACTGTATCATAATTTGGTTATATATAAGATATTTAAGAATTAGAGCATATCTATATATATCTTCTACAGGGTGGTGTACAATTTTTGTTTTATTAGAAGACATAGTGATTTTTTTAATTGTCGGCGAAATTGATCTTAGTATTGAATATGCAAGTTGCTGTTTTTTCTTAAAAGTGTTTTCAAAATATTGCCATATACAGTATCAACCTTATGATGGATTCACAAATAGTTTATGTATCAATATGCTGATATGAGAGGGTATAGTTTGTATAATAAATTTTTGTTGCACAAATTCTTATTCGATCGCATAACTTCGAAATGTGTGTTTTTTTGTCAATTTGAAATTCGAATCAATGATTAGGCCTAAGTAGTTATATTGCTTAACGATTTCAAGAGGAACGCTCGTGCCTCCAGAGTAATCAGAGACTTTTGGTTCAAACATCGAATCGTATGGACTTTGATTTCAGGTAAAAATCGATTATTAAATCTTGTGTATTTATCATTATATGTATATTTGCATAGTTTTATTAGAATTCAGTATTAATGAGTTACAGTTAAGCATTCTAATAATATTATTGAAATCGGTTTGCAATTCACTTAGAGCTATTTTGCAATCCCGGTTATTATTTACAAGGACAATATCATCTGCAAATAGATATATACTGCTCTTTGTTACAACGTTTTTATGTCATTAATATATATTAAAAATAGAATAGGCCCAAGAATCGAACCTTGAGGTACCCCATTGTGATTTTCCGTAAGTCATTGTCAATGTCATTTACTTTAGTTAAAGAATATCTATTGGATAAGTAATTTTTGAAACATGTAATTTTCCTCTCATTCCGCATTATATAATTTTTTGAGTAAAATATTGTGGACCAGCACTTTAAAAGCTTTACCCAAGTCCGTAAATACCGTAAAGCTAACTTTGCCCTCATTTAGATTAGAACATATTTCCTCAGAAAAATCTTCTAATAATGTTGTAGTGCTCTTATCAGTCTGAAGTTCATATTGTTGCCGTCCCATGGCCGAGTGGTTAGCGCGCTTGGCTACTGATCTAAGGGACCTGGGTTCGAGGCCCGGGTAAGGCATGGATGTATGTGTCGTTTTTCTGCTGAAGTCCTGCCATCCTCTCAGACCTTCTACTGTGGCATATAAACTGACAGGCTCCTGTCAGACCTCTGTGGCAAGCAGGTGCTTGAGGGGGTATTTATATTATTATATTTCATATTGTCTCGAAGAAATTATATTTAAGGAGATAGCTTTTGACTATATTAGCTACATATCGCTCCATAATTTTTTCAACAACGGGCAAATTTGCAAAAGGTCTATAACTTTGTAGTATTTATTATTAATTATTTTTTAATAATAAAAAAAAATGATTACTGAACTAAGGGACCTGGGTTCGAGCCCCGGATATAAGGCATGGACTTTTGCTGAGGTCCTGCCATCCTCTCAGACCTTCTGCTATGGCTTATAAACTGACAGGCTCCTGTCAGACCTCTGTGGCAAGCAGCTGCTTGAGGGGGTATTTATTTTTTATTTAATTTTTTTAATAATAATTGAAATCTTCATTTTAGATGGAATATAGGACATATCTAATATTAAGTTTAATAATTTTGCGATTATTGGGAATAATGAAAATTTAGAGTGCTTTATAAATGCTGGACATCTATCCTATCTATTCCTGGAGATTTATGGTCTTCCAAACTATCAATTATTCGAACAACCTCGTCATCGGTAATATTCGGAAGGTAAGAGCTCTGTTAATTTTTGTTGTTCTTGAGAATGAAAATCGTTCTTTTCCGTTAATTTATTGATTGAATTTACAAAATTATTGCTGAAGTTGTTCGCAATTTGTAATGTAGTTAAAGTTTTATTAACGTGTTTTAAAATTTTGGTATCTTCATTTCGTTTTGTTTCGTTACCAAGGATGTTATTTATACGTTTCCATGCTACTTTCATATTGCCTTTTGCATCTGAAAATAATTTCTGATAATATTGCTTTTTGGAGTTCCTAATAATTTTAGAAACTTTATTCTCATATTTATACAGGGTGATTCAAAAGATCTTAGACAAGCTGTAAAGGTAGGTCAGGAATACAAAAACAAACCTTTTTTATATTGGAACATATAGCCGCAAACGCCACCCGAGTGTGCTAGAGGGCGTTATTTGCCAAAAATTGAGTTGGGCAGCGCGAGTCATCATCATTCGAGCTGTTGACGTTGCGGGAGTAGGATGCATCGTTACAGTAATACTGAGATGGCAGATATGCACTTAGCTTATGGGGCAGCAAATGGAAACGGGCGAGCTGCGGTGCGATTCTATCGTGAATGGTTCGCAAACAGACGTGTGGCCCATCATCAAACGTTTGTGCGTTTGCACCACAGATTGTGTGAAACTGGATTTTTTAAAGTAAACAGCCATTGTGGTCGGGACCAAACGACGTGCACACCTGTCATGGAAGAAGCGGTCTTACATGAAATTGAACGCAATCCAAGTATAAGTACACGAGCTATTTCGCATCACATTCGTGTACCTCAACCCAGCGTGTGGCGAGTATTACACGAGGAGTTGTTACACCCTTTTCACATGCAACGGGTCCAGTCATTGGAAGAAGGAGATGACCACCTACGTCTGGAATCCGGACGTTGGTTTTTGCAAAAATATGTCGCACAGCCGGAATTTCCAGCGTTGGTTCTCTTCGCTGATGTAGCTACCTTCTCACGTGAAGGTGTTGTTAATGTTCATAATTAGCATGTGTGGGCACATGACAACCCACGAGCTACACGCCACCATGCTGCGCAACACCGGTTCACCATAAATGTTTGTGGGGCATTGTTGGTGACTGTTTGCTTGGGCCACACCTTCTTCCATCACAACTAGACGGGCGAAATTATCCGATATTCCTGGAGAAGGTCTTGCCGGAATTACTGCACGATGTTCCTGTATCTGTGCGCTAACGCATGTGGTTTCAGCACGATTGGGCGCCCGCACATTTCACTTTGGTCGTGCGCGAGTATCTCAACAGCACCTTTCCTGCGCGATGGATTGGCGGGGGCGGACCTGTCGCTTGGCCACCAAAATCACCCGACTTGTCCCCCTTTGATTTATTCCTCTGGGGTTACCTCAAAGGCCTTTGTGTACGAAACCCCTGTAGCCTCTGACCTCGTCGCAAGAGTCGTTGAGGCAGCAGCACGTGTCCGCGAGAGGCCTGGAATTTTTGAACACGTTCGCCGATCCATGTGTCGACGTTGCGAGGCATGTATTGTTGCGGATGGAAAGAACGTTGAGCACTTCCTCTGAAATTGTAAACATGATGTCTAATAAACATGTTGTTATACTTGTATTCCTTTCTTTTTTGATTCTTCCTGTACCTCCAGCACACTCTGGTGGCGTTTGCGGCTATATGTTCCTATGTAAAAATGGTTTGTTTTTGTATTCCTGACCTACCTTTACAGTTTGTCTAAGACCTTTTGAATCACCCTGTATAGTTGTCTTTGTGGTTATTGTTATTTTTGTTGTTTTTATGTAATATCCATAATTTGTCTTCTTTTATATTTCAATTTTTATTTCACTAGTGATTCATTTTTTACCTTGTCGACTGCGTTTTATAAGAATACTTTTACATTCTACCTCGTTTTTTTTCAAATTCAAATTCAAATTTATTTTCAATAAGTATTATCTATAATAGCCGTCCCGTGGCCGAGTGGTTAGTGCGCTTGGCTTCTGATCTACGGGACCTGGGTTCGAGCCCCCTTGGCTCAGTCGGTAGCGCGCCAGGCTCGTAATCTGTAGTTCCCAGGTTCGAGTCCCAGCTGGGTCAGCGTTGAGATTTATCTCCGCAAAATTCACCGCCCTACCCACGGTCAGTAAGGGACACCGATGGGCTTGGAAATGCCGCCGTCCGTCGGATGTGACGTTAAGCCGTGGCCCCGTGTGCGGGAGAGCCATACCCTGTGCACGTTAAAGAACATGCTGGATGGCCTTGACGGGAGGCTACCATCTGTCTCCCAACAGCTGTTCCAGTGGGTCCCCTCCCCCAACCTTCTCTGAGCCTTCGGGGTCCATGTGACCTGGCATTTAGCCCATGGTGTGCAAAAACGTGCCGCTCAGAGGTAAAACAACCAATCAAATCGAGCCCCGGGTAAGGCATGGATGTATGTGCTCGTTTTTCTGCTGAGGTCCTGCCATCCTCTCAGACCTTCTACTCTGGCATATAAACTGACAGGCTCCTGTCAGACCTCTGTGGCAAGCAGCTGCTTGAGGGGGTATTTATTTTAGCCGTCCCATGGCTGAGTGGTTAACGCGCTTCGCTACTGATCTAAGGAACCTGGGTTCGAGCCCCGGGTAAGGCATGGATGTATGTGTCGTTTTTCTGCTGAGGTCCTGCCATTCTCTCAGACCTTCTACTATGGCATACAAACTGACAGGCTCCTGTCAGACCTCTGTGCCAAGCAGATGCTTGAGGGGTATTATTATCTATAATTATATTACATAAAAAATCCCACTAAGCCGAAGCTTATCAGCGGGAATGTACGCAGTTTTTAATGTTTTTACAGATATGATCTAGATTGCCTCAGTAGTACAAAAAATGAAGGAGAGAAAAAAAGGAATAAATGAGAAAGAAACCGACAAAATGATGAAAGTTTCCAAATAAAAACATCACTTTTTCATCAACCACTGAAATAATTTATCTTTAACATCACAAATTTTTTTCAAGTTAACATTTCTCTAGGAAGCAAGTTAAATAGGTAGGGAATCTGATATTCTTTGGAATTTCGTCCGTAATTATTATAAAATTTTGGTTGTTTCAAAAAACCCATAGCCTTTTTTCTAGTAAACTTATTGTGGCAAATATTTTGCTTATAGGTATCATCAAAGAAGTTATTGATAACAGAAACAAACACATATAAACTTTCAATAGGTAAAATTTTGAACAAACTGAATATATCATCTTTCGTTGTAAGGGAATATTTAACTTCTGTATTACACAATCCTTTTAGCAGACTAAATTGTATTCTTTTAATTTTATTTAATTCTGTCTTATAGGCTGTTCCATAAACTGTTATCCCATACCTAATTATAGATTCAAAAAGTGCTTTATGTACTAAGATAGTTATCTGTGTATCAACAAACATGTTAAGTTTCCTAATTTTAAATGCTACAAATCGTAAGCTTGAACACATCCAATCAATATGTTTATTCCATTTCATTTTCGAATTCATTTTCAAGCCTAGGTAAATTATTTCATTTACTTCTATTTTAGGACAATTGCATGTACCAGGTGATAAACCATCCAGCCTAGTACAACTTATTCGATGCTTAGTAATTCTTCTATTAAGTGTAGGTTGTTGAGAACCAATACACATAAATTTAGTTTTATTCTCGTTTACACTCAGTTTGTTAAGAGAAAACCATTTAACTGCTTTATTGAAATCACTTTGTAGATTGCAAATAGCGTATTCTAAATCAGAGTGGAAGTTGATTAGCACTGTATCATCAGCATACATATATAATTTACTATCGAAATTAATATTAGCCAAATCATTTATGTATATTTGAAATAGCATAGGGCCGAGAATAGATCCTTGTGGAACTCCAAAATTAATCTGAAATTTATCGCTAAAATTATCATTTATTTTCATAACTATTTCTCTAGGTAATAAGTAGCTTTTAAACCATTCAAAAATATTCCCTCTTATACCAAGTAAATATAATTTCTGTAGCAAGATATCAATGTCAACTGAATCAAATGCTTTATTTAAGTCCATAAATACCGCAGCGCATTTCTTTCCTATATTTAAATTAATATTAATATTATTAATAAGATCTTCTAAAAGACTTTGCGTTCCCAAACCTTTACGGAACCCAAATTGCTGACTTGACAGAAAATTTATTTTATTCAAAAAATTTTGCAAGCGATCTCCAAAGTATTTTTCCATTATCTTATCAAAAATTGTTAATAGAGTGATTGGTGTATAATTATTAAAATTCTTTTTGATCCACTTTTATATACCGGACGAATAATTCCAATTTTCATAGTTATTGGGATTTGCGAATTTTCTAAAATTTTATTTATAAGAATTGTTATTACATTAACAAAATTGCATTTACTTTCCTTTATGTATTTTGGTTTAATATTGTCAAATCCAGGAGATGTGTTATATTTTAAGTGATCTATAATATTGGCAACATCGAAGTTACTAGCTACTGGAAAATGCATAGAATTCTTATTTATGTAACATAATTCGTAAACCTTATCTGACCTGGTATTCATCGTCGCATATTCTGTTTGCATCTCACTAATAATTGTTACAAAAAACTTAACAAAACTATTTAGAATTTCTTTTGGAGTGTTATCTCTAATCAAGTGTCTTTCAACATTTTCGTCGATTGGCATCCTTTTTTTATCATCAATAATATCATTAATTAATTCCCACATTCTAGTACTATTAATTTTATTAATTGCTAATTTATTTGAATAAAATATGTGTTTTTGTTTCCTTATAATTATGTTTACCCTATTTCTTTCCATTTTATATGTCATAATTTTGTTTATTATTTACATTATCTTTATATCTTTTCCATAATTTATCTCTATTTTTTAATTGCTAAAATAATGTCATCTGTAATCCATTCTTTCCTTATTCTCTTAGTTTTACAATTATTAATTTGTTTACTACAACAAGAATTTTCCCCAATTTCATCAATTTTACTTAATATTTTCATATATAATAATTCTGTACTCATGTCTTCATCAACTATATCATTCCATTGTGTCATTTGCAATTTTTGAATAATAAGACTATCATTATAAAATTTTTTAAAACCTAGGTTTGAATCCTCTTTCAAAAACGTAACATCATTAGAGCTAATATTCTTTTTGAAAATCTTAATTAAGATACCATAATGATCTGCAAATTTATTTCTATATGTTTTACTTTTAACATCAAAACTACTTGTTTTAACCAAAACATGATCAATTAACGTCCTTGTAATTTTAGTTAATGTTTCGTCCTCTCTAGTAAAACACTTAACGATTTGTTCTAAACCAAATTCAATCAAAGTATTTAAATACATATCACAACCATATTTATTAGTATTTGCCACATCAATATTAATATCACCAACAATAATTAAATTTTTAATTCCAGCCCTTTTTAATAAATACTCAGAAATTTCGTTTAGGAACCAGTTAATATTTTTACTAGGAGATCTATATACTGCGATGATATTAATTTAAATATTATTAATTAGTAATTTAGTAGTTATTGCTTCTGTTGATTCTCCAATAATTTCATCCAGTTGTACTAAATTAATTTTGTTTAGATAAGAAATAGTGATCCCACGTTGTTTATTTTCTTTTGCCGTTAAAATAAGCTTGTTATACCCTTCAATATTAAATGTAGCTGATTCCTGTTCAGTTACCATAGTTTCAACCAAAAATAATCAAATCCAACTGGAATTCAAGAAGTTCAATATGAACTAGTAAATTATCCCAGTATTTTTTCAGTGATCTAATATTTAAATACATCAATTTTAACATTTTATCATCCGACCCTTGAAACCAAACATTCACATCAGTTAAGTCATCACAATACAATTCCTTATCTACCTCATCATTCTCAACAATATCTGGCATAAACATTAAAAGTAGCAAAAGAAAACTATTTAGATTTAGGACAGACAATTATTTTAACCTTCTTTTTCCAAATCCTCTAGGCTCTGAACACTGTTAATAATAATCACTTGCTCAGTTTCATTCTTTCTAATAGAAAGTTTATTATTCTTAAACCAAATAAATTTATAACTTTTATCCTTAGCCATTTTCTTTGCTCTCCAAAGTAAATCCCGATTCATTTGGGTCAAATTTTCATTTATGTAGATAGGTGAATCCTCTTTTCCTGCAAACACTGTTCCGCATCCCAAACGAATCTTTCTCTTTTCAATCCATTTGGCTTTATCTTTTCTGTTCTTGAATTGCACCAAAATGTTCGGAATCTGTCCCTGTTTTTTGGGTCGTATTCTATGTAATACCTCAATGATTTCTCCTGAAAACGAATCAATTTTCAACTCTTTTGCCTGCTTCTCCACTATTTCCAAAAGATCCTCCTCTCTTTCCCCTTTCAAAATCATTAAATTCATTAATAATTTTCAAATAAGGTTGATTCGGCTCATTTATATTAATGAAACCATTTCTGTTTTCATCTTCAGAATAATGTAGATGTGACTTTTATGTGAACTTTCACACTTAGTATCAGCTATTTTGTTTGTGCATACCCCTGCGATGATATTGTTATGTGCAGTTTTTAATAAAATGTGATCAATGCATGATTGGGTTAAATTATCTCCCCGTATTTCTTCTCAGGTATAACTCTGAATTTTTATATATTTCTACTCCAGATTTTTCGGAATTTAACCAATCAATCACCAGTCATGGTAACTGATGTTAGATTTCTATTTACTAACATCCAAGAATGGAAACTTTCCAAAAAAAATGGATGGATGGATGGATGGATGGATGGAAACGGAAAAGAAAATCAGATATACAGTCTTGCATATCCTAGATACATAATTTTAAAGCATTACATTTTTTTAGATATATTTTTCTTTATACATAATTTCTCAAATAAAAAATGTGCTTTCATTCTTACCAATACATATAAAATCTTAATATTATATTTCATTAATGTTTTTTAATTTTATCTACATTTTTCAGTAAAGGTCTGAGGAAAAATGTTGAATCTTGCACGAGAGTAAAAATTTGCTTGTGGAAGAAATTTATTAGTTATGTTTTAATGAAAATGAAAAGGCAACATGCTTCCGTTTCACATTTCCTCACATTTTGCTAGCTTGAGCATAAAAATCAAAGTAAATATTCATCATGCTTAATATTTGAGCTGGGTGATCTATCAATGGCAATAATATCAAAATTAGTTTTTCCTTTTTTTCTATATTAATATGTATAGCTTCAGAAAGGTATTAAAGATTTATACAGTTTAAATTTTCTCGACTATACATACACCTCGACAGCCAGTTTCAACAGGATCTAAACTGGTGACATTCAATTTAGGTATAGGGTAGATGTTATTATGTTGTAGTTTACTTCAGTAAGAACGATAATGCCTAAAAGGTCAATGATTTCCTAAATATATATGTTAAGAGTATCCCAGTACTTTCTCATACTTCTAATATCAACGTGTAAAGCAAAAGGTAAATATCGGATGAGTTTGTGGAATTCAAATTTTTATGGGTCCATTTTGCTAAATTGTCAGTTATACACTTGTTTCCATAAATTAAAGAAAATCCCTATGTTAAGTGAATGGGAAGCTAAGGTCAAAGCTCTATAACTTCTAAAATAAGTTTTTTTGTTTTCAAAAATGTGATTGCAGATAAAGACTTCAATCAAATAAATCAATATCTTGATTTTCAACAATATTCGTTCAGTATTTAATGAATTATGGAAGTTTGAAAAATTGACTTCAGATTTTAATGAAAACTTAGTAAAACTTTGTAATAAGTCATAGTAAACAAACAGATTACCTGTAGAGATAGACTTCAAACATTAGTTAAAAGATTCTGAAAAAAATTCATCGCCGACAAGGCAGGAATCGAACTCGAAGTATTGTATCAAAGTGTTTAATAAAGTAAGTTTTAATTTTAGAACTTTGTGTAAAGAATTCTTTCAGTTTTGTGTAAGTTTGTTAAGACTGGCATTTCAGTTGTTAAATATTCAAACTTCCATAACTCATTAAATACTGAAAGAATATTGTTGAAAATCGAGATATTGATTTATTTGATTGAGATCGTTATCTGCAATAACATTTTTCAAAACAAAAAAGTATATTTTTGACGTTAGCTTCCGAATTTTCCTTAAATTATCGAAACCAGTATAGAGAAATAGTATGTTGATTCTAACTCTCTAAAAAAGTCTTCCATGAGGGAAGAAATTTATTCTCAATTCAAATAATCTAATTGGAACTGGGGTGTGTGTCGATTTTTCGAATATCAATTGTTCGAAATTAATAGCGCGTGGGAGCACAGCTATTCATTCATTAATAGGATTCATGCCATTCTATTCATTAATAGGACACAGACTGTTCTCCGAATGGCAGCACAGCTATCATCCCAATATATTAATTAATAGGAGACAGTCACTTCTGCGCATGGGCTTGTCATTCCATTCGATTCACTAATAAGGCACTGACTCTTCTGCGCATTGGAGAACAGATGTCATCGCATTCGTTTCATTAATAGCAGATAGACTGTTCTGCGCATGGGAGAACAGGTATCCTATTCAATTCATTAATAGGAGACAGACTCTTCTGCGCATGGGAGCAGAGGTATCCTATTCGAATCAATTATACGAGACAGACTCTTCTGCGCATGGGAGCACATGTATCCTACTCGATTCATTAATAGGAGACAGACTTTTCTGTGCATGGGAGCACAGGTATCCTATTCGATTCATTAATTGGAGACAGACTCTTTTGCGCATGGGAACACAGGTATCCTATTCGATTCATTAATTGGAGATAGACTCTTCTGCGCATGGGAACACCGGTATCCTATTCGGTCCATTAGTAGTAAACAGACTGTTCTGCGCATGGGAGTACAGGTGTACTGTTCGATTCATTAATTGGAGACAGATGCTTCTGTGCATGGGAGCACAGGAATCCTATTCGATTCATTAATTGGAGACAGACTCATCTGCGCATGGGAACACAAGTATCCTATTCGATTCATTAGTAGGAAACAGACTCTTCTGCGCATGGGAACACAGGTATCCTATTCGATTCATTACTAGGAGACAGACTCTTCTGCGCATGGGAACACGGGTATCCTATTCGATTCATTAATGGGAGACAGATGCTTCTGCGCATGGGAACACAGGTATCCTATTCGGTTCATTAATTGGAGAGAGACTCTTCTGCGCATTGGACCACAGATATCCTATTCGATTCATTAATTGGAGACAGACTCTTTTGCGCGTGGATGCACAGGTATACTATTCGATTCATTAATTGGAGACAGACTCTTCTGCGCACGGAACACAGGTATCCTATTTGTTTCATTAATTTGAGACAGACTCTTTTGCGCATGGATGCACAGGTATACTATTCTATTCATTAATTGGACACAGACTCTTCTGTGCATGAGAACACAGGTATCCTATTCCGTTCATTAGTAGGAAGCAGACTCTTCTGCGCGTGGGAGTACAGGTATCCTATTCGATTCATTAATTCGAGACAGACTGTTCTGCGCATGGGAACACATCTGTACTATTTGAATCATTAATAGGGGACAGAATCTTCTGCGCATGGGAACACAGGTATCCTATTCGGTTCATTAGTAGGAAAGAGACTCTTCTGCGCCTGGGATTACAGGTATCCTATTCGATTCATTAATTCGAGTCTCTTCTGCGCATGGAAGCACAGGTATCCTATAAGATTCAATAATTGGAGACAGACTCTTCTGCGCATGGAAACACAGGTACCCTATTTGAATCATTAATAGTAGACATACTCTTCTGCGCATGGGAACACAGGTATCCTATTTGAGTCCTTAATAGGAGACAGAATCTTCTGCGCATGGGAACACAGGTATCCTATTCGATTCATTAGTAGGAAACAGACTCTTCTGCGCATGAAAGCACAGGTATCTTATTCGGTTCATTACTAAGAGACAGACTCTTCTGTGCATGGGAGCACAGGTATCATATTCGATTCATTAGTAGGAAACACACTATTCTGTGTATGGGAGCACAGGTATCCTATTATATTCATTAGTAGGAGACAGACTCTTCTGCGCATGGGAGCACAGGTATCCTATTCGATTCAATAATAAGAGACAGAATCTTCTGTGGACAGGAGCACAGGTATCCTATTGGAATCAGTTATAGGAGACAGACTAATCTGGGCATGGGAGCACAGGTATCCTACTCGATTCATTAATAGGAGACATACTATTCTATGAATGGGAGCACAGGTATCCTATTTGATTCATTAGTAGGAGACAGACTCTTCTGCCCCTGGGAGCACAGGTATCCTATTCGATTCATTAATTGGAGACAGACTCTTCTGCGCATGGGAACACAGGTATCCTATTCGATTCAATAATAGGAGGCAGAATCTTCTGCGCACGGGAGTACAGGTATCCTATTCGAATCAATTACAGGAGACAGACTCTTCTGTGCATGGGAGCACATTTATCCTAAGCGATTCGTTAGTAAGACACAGAGTCTTCTGCGCATGACAGCACAGGTATCCTATTCGATTCATTAATTGAAGACAGACTCTTCTGCGCATGGGAACACAGGTATCCTATTTGATTCATTAATTGGAGATAGACTCTTCTGCGCATGGGAACACCGGTATCCTATTCGGTCCATTAGTAGTAAACAGACTGTTCTGCGCATGGGAGTACAGGTGTACTGTTCGATTCATTAATTGGAGACAGATGCTTCTGCGCATGGGAACACAGGTATCCTATTCGATTCATTAATTAGAGATGACGCTTGTGCGCATGGGAGCACAGGAATCCTATTCGATTCATTAATTGGAGACAGACTCATCTGCGCATGGGAACACAAGTATCCAATTTCCTGCTATTCGATTCAATAGCAGGAAACAGACTCTTCTGCGCATGGGAACACAGGCATCCTATTCGATTCATTACTAGGAGACAGACTCTTCTGCGCATGGGAACACGGGTATGCTATTCAATTCATTAATTGGAGACAGATTCTTCTGCGCATGGGAACACAGGTATCCTATTCGGTTCTTTAATTCGAGAGAGACTCTTCTGCGCATTGGACCACATATATCCTATTCGATTCATTAATTGTAGACAGACTCTTCTGCGCATGGAAGCACAGGTTTCCTATTCGATTCATTAATTGGAGACAGATTCTTCTGCGCATGGCAACACAGTATCCTATTCGATTCATTAATAGAAGACAGACTCTTCTGCGCATGGGAGCACACGTATCATATTCGATTCATTAGTAGGAAACAGACTATTCGCTGCATGGGAACACAGGTATCCTATTTGATTCATTAGTAGGAAGCAGACTATTCGGTGCATGGGAGCACATGTATCCTATTTGATTCATTAGTAGGAAACAGACTCTTCTGTGCATGGGACCACAGGTATCCTATTCGATTCATTAATAGAAGACCGACTCCTCTGTGCATGGGAGCACAGGGATCCTATTCGATTCATTAATTTGAGACAGACTCTTTTGTGCATGGAAGCACAGATATGCTATTCGATTCATTAATAGGAGACAGACTCCTCTGCGCATGGGACCACAGATATCCTATTCGATTCGTTAATAGGAGACAGACTCTTCTGCGCATGGTTTCACTGGTATTCTATTCGATTCATTAATAGAAGACAGACTCCTCTGCGCATTGGACCACAGATATCCTATTCGATTCATTAATTGGAGACAGACTCTTCTGCGCATGGGAACACAGCTATCCTATTCGGTTCATTAGTAAGAAACAGACCATTCTGCGCATGGAAACACAGGTATATTATTCGATTGATTAATTGGCGACAGACTATTCTGCTCATGGGAACACAACTATACTATTTGAATCATTAATAGGAGACAGAATCTTCTGCGCATGGGAACACAGGTATCCTATTCGATTCATTAATTGGAGACAGACGCTTCTGCGCATGGGAACACAGGTATCCTATTCGGTTCATTAATTGGAGAGAGACTCTTCTGCCATGAGAGCACAGGTATCCTATTCGATTCATTAGTAGGAAACAGACTCTTCCGCGCATGGGAAAACAGGTATCCTATTCGATTCATTAATTGGAGACAGACTCTTCTGCGCATGGGAACACAGGTATCCTATTCGATTCATTAATTGTAGACAGACTCTTCTGCGCATGGAAGCACAGGTTTCCTATTCGATTCATTAATTGGAGACAGACTCTTCTGCGCATGGGAACACAGGTATCCTATTTGAATCATTAATAGGAGACAGAATCTTCTACGCATGGGAACACAGCTATCCTATTCGGTTCATTAGTAAGAAACAGACCATTCTGCGCATGGAAACACAGGTATACTATTCTATTGATTAATTGGCGACAGACTATTCTGCTCATGGGAACACAAGTATACTGTTTGAATCATTAATAGGAGACAGAATCGTCTGCGCATAGGAACACAGGTATCCTATTCGGTTCATTAGTAGGAAACAGACTCTTCTGCGCATGGGAGTACAGGTATGCTATTCGATTCATTAATTCGAGACAGACTCTTCTACGCATGGAAGCACAGATATGCTATTCGATTCGTTAATTGGAGACTGAGTCTTCTACGCATGGGAACACAGGTATCCTATTTGAATCATTAATAGGAGACAGACTCTTCTGCCCATGGGTGCACAGGTATCATATTCGATTCATTAGTAGGAAACAGACTCTTCTGTGCATGGGATCACAGGTATCCTGTTTGATTCATTAGTAGTTAACAGACTATTCTGTGCATGGGAGCACAGGTATGCTATTTGATGCATTAGTAGGAAACAGAATCTTCTGTGCATGGGAGCACAGGTATCCTATTCGGTTCATTAATTGGAGAGAGACTCTACTGCGCGTGGGAGCACAGGTATCGTATTCGATTCATTAATTGAAGACAGACTCTTCCGCGCATGGGAAAACAGGTATCCTATTCGATTCATTAATTGGAGACAGACTCTTCTGCACATGGGTACACAGGTATCCTATTCGATTCATTAATTGGAGACAGACTCATGTGCGCATGGGAACACGGGTATCCTATTCGATTCATAAGTAGGAAAAAAGCTCTTTTGCGCATGGGAGCACAGGTATCTTATTCGATTCTTTAATAGAAGACAGACTCTTCCGCGCATGGGAAAACATGTATCCTATTCGATCCGTTAATTGGAGACACTCTTCTGCACATGGGTACACAGGTATCCTATTCGATTCATTAATTTTAGACAGACTCATGTGCGCATGGGAACACAGGTATCCTATTCGATTCATAAATAGGAAAAAAGCTCTTTTGCGCATGGGAGCACAGGTATCTTATTCGATTCTTTAATAGAAGACAGACTCTTCTGTGCATGGAAGCACAGGTATCCTCTTCGATTCATTAATTGGAGACAGACTCTTCTGCGCATGGGAGCACAGGTATACTATTCGATTCATTAGTAGGAAACAAACTCTTCTGTGCATGATAGCACAGGTATTTTCTATTTTATTTTTTTCTATTTTATTTTTATTTCCATTCTCATTTACAGAAACATTACACACAAAAATTGACCATCAAATTTGGATGGAAAATAGCAAAAGAAAATAATATAAAATAAAATTAAAACAAAAAACGGTTAAAAATTAAAAACTGACACAAACATACATTTTACAAGTATTTCTGTGTAATCTAGGAGTTACAAAACAACTCTTACAGATTGCAAAAACAAAATTCTACTGTAAACGAAAATCTTTGGCAATGGAAAAAAAACTAAGAAATTACATTAAAAGTGCCTTCAATCTCTCCCCCCCCCCCAACATGTGATTCCATAGCTTAAAATTGAGTGAACCCAAGCGAAATAAACTAAAATTAACAACTTCTTATGAGAACATGATTTAAGATAATATAACTTGTACAAAATAAATCTTAATTTTTTACACACTGTATCTACTTGTTTCTTCCATTTTAGATTTTGTTCAACATAAATGCCTAGATAATTAACACATTCAACTTGTTCGATAGTTTTACATACACAACCATTTACCAAATTACAACCAGAATTATGGTATTTTATGACAACCTCTTTACTTGTATTCAATAAGCCGAAATATATAAAATTAGTTTTTTCCACATTTATTTGCAGTTTATTACTACTAAACCAGTTTCTTATGCTTTTTAAGTCATTGTTTATCTTGAACACTAACTCATTATTAGTTTCAGTCGAGTACACTATCGCTGTGTCATCCGCATAAGCTGAGATTTTGCCGAATAAATTTAAATTGCAAAAATCATTAATATATATTAAGAACAATACTGGCCCAAGAATAGAACCTTGCGGTACACCACCATTCAAAACAAGCATATTACTTTCCAGTTTATGTATAGCCACATATTGTTTCCTGTTTTACAAATATGATATAAACCAATTGAATGCAAGTCCCCTTATTCCTATTATACTTAATTTTTGCATTAAAATTTCGTGATTTATTGTGTCGAAAGCTTTTTTTTATGTCAATAAATAAGGCTAAAGTTTTCCTGTGTTCATTTACACTGTTATAGATGTTGCCGGTAAGTTGCAACATAGCATGTTCTGTACCCAATTTATCTCTAAATCCAAACTGTTTATTTGATAAGAAATTATATTTCGATAGAAATTTCATTAATCTCTCTTTCATGAGTTTTTCAATTATTTTGGAAAAGATAGGGAGTATGGAAATTGGTCTATAATTATTAAAATCCGTATTTTTACCTTTTTTGAATTGGCTTTACTTTAGCAATTTTTAAAGCATCTATGAACATTCCAGTAGAAAAAGATAAATTTACAATTTTTACAAAAATATGAGGTTTATATTTAAAAACAATTTTTAACATATGGGCTATTCGATTCATTAGTAGGAAACAGACTCTTCTGTGCATGGGAGCACAGGAATAGTATTCGATTCATTAATTTGAAACAGACTCTTCTGTGCATGGAAGCACAGGTATCTTATTCGATTCATTAATTGGAGGACTTTTCTGCGCATGGGAACACAGGTATCCTATTTCATTCATTAGTAGGAAACAGACTCTTCTGTGCATGGGAGCACAGGTATCCTATTCGATTCATTAATTGGAGACAGATTCTTCTGTGAATGGAAGCAAATGTATACTATTCGATTCATTAATTGGAGACAGACTCGTCTGCGCATGGGAACACAGGTATACTATTTGAATCATTAATAGGAGACAGAATCTTCTGCGCATGGGAACACAGGTATCCTATTCGGTTCATTAGTAGAAAACAGACTCTTCTGCACATGGGAGTACAGGTATCCTATTCGATTCAGAATTACGAGACAGACTCTTCTGCGCATGGAAGCACAGGTATACTATTCGATTCATTAGTTGGAGACAGACACTTCTGCGCATGGGAACACAGGTATCCTATTTGAATCATTAATAGGAGACAGACTCTTCTGCGCATGAAAGCACAGGTATCCTATTAGATTCATTGGTAGGAGGCAGACTCTTCTGCGCATGGGAGCACAAGTATCCTATTAGATTCAATAATAGGAGACAGAATATGCTGCGCACGGGAGCACAGGTATCCTATTCGAATCAATTATAGGAGACAGACTCTTCTGGGCAAGGGAACACAGGTATCCGATTCATTACTAGGAAACAGACTCTTCTGTGCATGGGAACACAGGTATCCGATTCATTAGTAGGAAACAGACTTTTCTGTGCACAGAAGCACAGGTATCATATTCGATTCATTACTAGGAGACAGAATCTTCTGCGCATGGGAACACAGGGATCCAATTCGATTCATTAGTAGGAAACAGACTCTTCTGCACATGGGAGCACAGGTATCCTATTCGATTCATCAATTTGAGACACACTCTTCTCTGCATGGAATCACAGGTATCCTATTTGATTCATTAATTCGAGACAGACTCTTCTGCGCATGGGAACTCAGGTATGCTATTCGGTTCATTAATTGGAGAAAGACTCTTCCGCGCATGGCAACACAGGAGTCCTATTCGGTTCATTAGTTGGAAACAGACTCTTCTGCGCATGGGAGTACAGATACCTTATTCGGTTCAGTAGTAGGAAACAGACTCTTCTGTACATGGGAGCACAGGTATTTTATTCGGTTCATTACTTGGAGACAGACTCTTCTGCGCATGGGATCACAGGTTAGTAGTAGTAGAAAAAAAACTATTAGGAAAAAAAAAACTAAAGGAAACACACTATTCTGTGTATGGGAGCACAGGTATCCTATTATATTCATTAGTAGAACACAGACTCTTCTGCGCATGGGAGCACAGGTATCCTAATCGATTAATAGGAGACAGACAATTCTATGAATGGGAGCACTGGTATCCTATTCGATTTATTAATTTGAGACAGACTCTTCTGTGCATGGAAGCACAGGTATCCTATTCGATTCATTAATAGGAGACAGAGTCTTCTGCGCATGGGTGCACAGGTATCCAATTCGATTTTTTTAATTGGAGGCAGACTCTTCTGTGCGAGGGAGCATAGATATCCTATTCGATTAATTAATAGGAGACAGAATCTTCTGCGCATGGGAACACAGGTATCCTATTCGATTCTTTAGCAGGAAAAGACTCTTCTGCACATGGGAGCACAGGTTTCTTGTTCGGTTCATTACTAGGAGACAGACTCTTCTGTGCGTGGGTGCACAGGTGTCCTATTCGATTCATTATTAGGAAACACACTACTATGTGTATGGAAGCACAGGTATCCTATTATATTCATTAGTAGGAGATAGACTCTTCTGCGCAAGGGAGCACAGGTATCCTATTCGATTCAATAATAGGAGAGATACTCTTCTGGGCATGGTAGCACAGGTATCCTGCTCGATTCATTAATAGGAGACAGACTATTCTATGAATGGGAGCACAGGTATCCTATTCGATTCATTAGTAGGAGGCAGACTCTTCTGCGCATGGGAACACAGGTTTCCTATTCGATTCATTAATCTGAGACAGACTGTTCTGCGCATGGGAACACAGGTATCCTATTCGATTGATTAGTAGGAAACAGACTCTCCTGTGCATGAGAGCACAGGTATCCTATTCGATTCATTAATTTGAGACAGACTCTTCTGTGCATGGAAGCACAGATATCCTATTCGATTCATTAATTGGAGACAGACCCTTCCGCGCATGCGAACACAGGTATCCTATTCGGTTCATTAGTAGGAAAGAGACTCTTGTACGCATGGGATTACAGGTATCCTATTCGATTCATTAATTTGAGACAGACTGTTCTGCGCATGGAAGCACAAGTATCCTATTCGATTCATTAATAGGAGACAGAGTCTTCTGCGCATGGGTGCACAGGTATCCAATTCGATTTTTTTAATTGGAGGCAGACTCTTCTGTGCGAGGGAGCATAGATATCCTATTCGATTAATTAATAGGAGACAGAATCTTCTGCGCATGGGAACACAGGTATCCTATTCGATTCTTTAGCAGGAAAAGACTCTTCTGCACATGGGAGCACAGGTTTCTTGTTCGGTTCATTACTAGGAGACAGACTCTTCTGTGCGTGGGTGCACAGGTGTCCTATTCGATTCATTATTAGGAAACACACTACTATGTGTATGGAAGCACAGGTATCCTATTATATTCATTAGTAGGAGATAGACTCTTCTGCGCAAGGGAGCACAGGTATCCTATTCGATTCAATAATAGGAGAGATACTCTTCTGGGCATGGTAGCACAGGTATCCTGCTCGATTCATTAATAGGAGACAGACTATTCTATGAATGGGAGCACAGGTATCCTATTCGATTCATTAGTAGGAGGCAGACTCTTCTGCGCATGGGAACACAGGTTTCCTATTCGATTCATTAATCTGAGACAGACTGTTCTGCGCATGGGAACACAGGTATCCTATTCGATTGATTAGTAGGAAACAGACTCTCCTGTGCATGAGAGCACAGGTATCCTATTCGATTCATTAATTTGAGACAGACTCTTCTGTGCATGGAAGCACAGATATCCTATTCGATTCATTAATTGGAGACAGACCCTTCCGCGCATGCGAACACAGGTATCCTATTCGGTTCATTAGTAGGAAAGAGACTCTTGTGCGCATGGGATTACAGGTATCCTATTCGATTCATTAATTTGAGACAGACTGTTCTGCGCATGGAAGCACAAGTATACTATTCGATTGATTAATTGGAGACAGAATATTTTGCGCATGTGAACACAGGTATCCTATTTGAATCATTAATAGGAGACATAATCTTCTGCGCATGGGAACACAGGTAGCCTATTCGATTCATTAGTAGGACACAGACTCTTCTGCACATGGGAGCACAGGTATCTTATTCGGTTCATTACTAGGAGACAGACTCTTCTGTGCATGGGAGCACAGGTATCTTATTCGATTCATTAGTAGGAAACACATTATTCTGTGTATGGGAGCACAGGTATCCTATTATATTCATTAGTAGGAGGCAGACTCTTCTGCACATGAGAGCACAGGTATCTATTCGATTCAATAATAGGAACGGGAGCATAATCTGCGGACGGGAGCACAGGTATCCTTTTCGAATCAATTATAGTAGACAGACTCTTCTGGCATGGGAGCACAGGTATCCTACTCGATTCATTAATAGGAGACAGACTATTCTATGAATGGGAGCACGGGTATCGTATTCGATTCATTAGTAGGAGGCAGACTCTTCTGCGCATAGGAGCACAGGTATCCGATTCGATTCATTAATTGGAGACAGACTGTTCTGTGCATGGAAGCACAGGTATCCTCTTCGATTCATTAATTGGAGACAGACCCTTCCGCGCATGCGAACACAGGTATCCTATTCGGTTCATTAGTAGGAAAGAGACTCTTGTGCGCATGGGATTACAGGTATCCTATTCGATTCCTTAATTCGAGACAGACTCTTCTGCGCATGGAAGCACAGGTATACTATTCGATTGATTAATTGGAGACAGAGTCTTCTGCGCATGGAAACACAGGTATCGTATTCGATTAATTAATTGAAGACAGACCCTTTTGCCCATGGGAACACAGGTATTCTAGTCGATTCATTAATAGGAAACAGACTTTTCTCTGCATGAGAGCACAGATATCCTATTAGATTCATTAATTTGAGACTGACTCTTCTGTGGTTGGAAGTACAAGTATCCTATTCGATTCATTAATTGGAGACAGACCCTTCCGCACATGGGAACACAGGTATCCTATTCAGTTCATTAGTAGGAAACAGACTCTTCTGCGCATGGGAACACAGGTATCCTATTCAGTTCATTAGTAGGAAACAGACTCTTCTGCGCATGGGAGTACAGGTATCCTATTCGATTCATTAATTGGAGACAGACTCTTCTATACATGAGAACACAGGTATCCTATTCCGTTCATTAGTAGGAAGCAGACTCTTCTGCGCGTGGGAGTACAGGCATCCTATTCGAAGATAGGGAGTATGGAAATTGGTCTATAATTATTAAAATCCGTATTTTTACCTTTTTTGAATTGCTTTACTTTAGCAATTTTTAAAGCATCTATAAACATTCCAGTAGAAAAAGATAAATTTACAATTTTTACAAAAATATGAGGTTTATATTTAAAAACAATTTTTAACATATGGGCTATTCGATTCATTAGTAGGAAACAGACTCTTCTGTGCATGGGAGCACAGGAAAAGTATTCGATTCATTAATTTGAAACAGACTCTTCTGTGCATGGAAGCACAGGTATCTTATTCGATTCATTAATTGGAGGACTTTTCTGCGCATGGAAACACAGGTATCCTATTTCATTCATTAGTAGGAAACAGACTCTTCTGTGCATGGGAGCACAGGTATCCTATTCGATTCATTAATTGGAGACAGATTCTTCTATGAATGGAAGCAAATGTATACTATTCGATTCATTAATTGGAGACAGACTGTTCTGCGCATGGGAACACGTGTACTATTTGAATCATTAATAGGGGACAGAATCTTCTGTGCATGGTAACACAGGTATACTATTTGAATCATTAATAGGGGACAGAATCTTCTGTGCATGAGAGCACAGGTATCCTATTCGATTCATTAATTTGAGACAGACACCTTTGCGCATGGATGCACTGGTATACTATTCGATTCATTAATTTGAGACAGACTCTTTTGCGCATGGATGCACAGGTATACTATTCGATTCATTAATTGGAGGCAGACTCTTCTGTGCATGAGAACACAGGTATCCTATTCCGTTCATTAGTAGGAAGCAGACTCTTCTGCGCGTGGGAGTACAGGTATCCTATTCGATTCATTAATTCGAGACAGACTGTTCTGCGCATGGGAACACATGTGTACTATTTGAATCATTAATAGGGGACAGAATCTTCTGCGCATGGGAACACAGGTATCCTATTCCGTTCATTACTAGGAAACAGACTCTTCTGCGCCTGGGATTACAGGTATCCTATAAGATTCAATAATTGGAGACAGACTCTTCTGCGCATGGAAGCACAGGTACCCTATTTGAATCATTAATAGTAGACAGACTCTTCTGCGCATGAAAGCACAGGTATCTGATTCGGTTCATTACTAGGAGACAGACTCTTCTGTGCATGGGAGCACAGGTATCATATTCGATTCATTAGTAGGAAACACACTATTCTGTGTATGGGAGCACAGGTATCCTATTATATTCATTAGTAGGAGACAGACTCTTCTGCGCATGGGAGCACAGGTATCCTATTCGATGCAATAATATGAGACAGAATCTTCTGTGGACAGGAGCACAGGTATCCTATTCGAATCAATTATAGGAGACAGACTCTTCTGGGCATGGGAACACAGGTATCCTATTCGATTCATTAACAGGAGACATACTATTCTGTGAATGGGAGCACAGGTATCCTATTTGATTCATTAGTAGGAGACAGACTCTTCTGCGCAAGGGAGCACAGGTATCCTATTCGATTCATTAATTGGAGAACGACTCTTCTACGCATGGGAACACAGGTATCCTACTCGATTCAATAATAGGAGGCAGAATCTTCTGCGCACGGGTCTACAGGTATCCTATTCGAATCAATTACAGGGTTGGGTTGGGTTGTTTTACCTCTGAGCGGCACTTTTTTGCACACCATGGGCTAAATGGCCAGGTCACATGGACCCCGAAGGCTCAGAGAAGGTTGGGGGAGGGGACCCACTGGAACAGCTGTTGGGAGACAGATGGTAGCCTCCCGTCAAGGCCATCCAGCGTGTTCTTTAACGTGCACAGGGTATGGCTCTCCCGCACACGGGGCCACGGCTTAACGTCCCATCCGACGGACGGCGGCCTTTCCAAGCCCATCGGTGTCCCCTACTGACCGTGGGCAGGGCGGGGAATTTTTGCGGAATCAATTACAGGAGACAGACTCTTCTGTGCATGGGAGCACATTTATCCTAAGTGATTCATTAGTACGACACAGAGTATTCTGCGCATGACAGCACAGTAATCCTATTCGATTCATTAATTGGAGACAGACTCTTCTGCGCATGGGAACACCGGTATCCTATTCGGTTCATTAGTAGTAAACAGACTGTTCTGCGCATGGGAGTACAGGTATCCTATTAGATTCATTAATTGGAGACACTCTTCTGCGCATGGAAGCACAGGTGTACTGTTCGATTCATTAATTGGAGACAGACTCTTCTGCGCAGGGGAACACAGGTATCCTCTTCGATTCATTAGTAGGACACAGACTCTTCTGCGCATGGCAGCACAGGTATACTTTTCGATTAATTAGTACGAAACAGACTCTTCTGTTCATGGGAGCACAGTTATTCTATTAGATTCATTAATAGAAGGCAGACTCTTCTTCGCATGGGTGCACAGGTATCCTATTCGATTTTTTTGATTGGAGACAGACTCTTCTGTTCGTGGGAGCACAGGTATCCTATTCGATTCATTAATAGGAGACAGACTCTTTTGCGCATGGGTGCACAGGTATCCTATTCGATTTTTTTAATTGGATACAGACTCTTCTGCGCATGGGGACACGGGTATCCTCTTCGATTCATTAGTAGGACACAGACTCTTCTGCGCATGGCAGCACAGGTATACTTTTCGATTAATTAGTACGAAACAGACTCTTCTGTTCATGGGAGCACAGTTATCCTATTACATTCATTAATAGAAGGCAGACTCTTCTTCGCATGGGTGCACAGGTATCCTATTCGATTTTTTTGATTGGAGACAGACTCTTCTGTTCATGGGAGCAGAGTTATCCTATTAGATTCATTAATAGAAGGCAGACTCTTCTGCACATGGGTGCACAGGTATCCTATTCGATTCATTAATAGGAGACAGAGCCTTCTGCGCATGGGTGCACAGGTTTCCTATTCGATTTTTTTAATTGGAATACAGACTCTTCTGTGCGTGGGAGCACAGGTATCATATTCGATTCATTACTAGGGAACAGAATCTTCTGCGCATGGGAGCACAGGTATCTTATTCGGTTCATTACTAGGCGACAGACTCTTCGGTGCGTGGGAGCACAGGTATCCTATTCGATTCATTAGTAGGAAACACACTATTCTGTGTATGGGAGCACAGGTATCCTATTATATTCATTAGTTGGAGACAGACTCTTCTGCGCATGGGAGCACAGGTATCCTATTCGATTCAAGAATAGGAGGCAGAATCTTCTTGGACGATAGCAGAGGTATCCTATTTGAATCAATTATAGGAGACAGACTCTTCTGACATGGGAGCACAGGTATCCTACTTCATTCATTAATAGGAGACAGATTATTCTATGAATGGGAGCACAGGTATCCTATTCGATTCATTAGTAGGAGACAGACTCTTCTGCGCATGGGAACACAGGTATCATATTGGATTCAATAATAGGAGACAGAATCTGCTGCGCACGGGAGCACAGGTATCATGTTCGAATCAATTATAGGAGACAGACTCTTCTGTGCATGGGAGCACAGGTATCCTATTCGATGCAATAATATCAGACAGAATCTTCTGCGGACAGGAGCACAGGTATCCTATTATATTCATTAGTTGGAGACAGACTCTTCTGAGCATGGGAGCACAGGTATCCTATTCGATTCAAGAATAGGAGGCAGAATCTTTTGCGGACGATAGCAGAGGTATCATATTCGAATCAATTATAGGAGACAGACTCTTCTGGCATGGGAGCACAGGTATCCTACTTCATTCATTAATAGGAGACAGACTATTCTATGAATGGGAGCACAGGTATCCTATTCGATTCATTAGTAGGAGACAGACTCTTCTGCGCATGGGAACACAGGTATCATATTGGATTCAATAATAGGAGACAGAATCTGCTGCGCACGGGAGCACAGGTATCATGTTCGAATCAATTATAGGAGACAGACTCTTCTGTGCATGGGAGCACAGGTATCCTATTCGATGCTATAATATCAGACAGAATCTTCTGCGGACAGGAGCACAGGTATCCTATTCGAATCAATTATAGGAAACAGACTCTTCTGGTCATGGGAGCACGAAGAGTCTGTCGCCTAGTAATGAACCGAATAAGATACCTGTGCTCCCATGCGCAGAAGATTCTGTCATGGGTATCCTACTCGATTCATTAATAGGAGACATACTATTCTATGAATGGGAGCACAGGTATCCTATTTGATTCATTAGTAGGGGACAGACTCTTCTGCGCATGGGAGCACAGGTATCCTATTCGATTCATTAATTGGAGACAGACTCTTCTGCGCATGGGAACACAGGTATCCTATTCAATTCAATAATAAGAGGCAGAATTTTCTGCTCACGGGAGTACAGGTATCCTATTCGAATCAATTACAGGAGACAGACTCTTCTGTGCATGGGAGCACATTTATCCTAAGCAATTCATTAGTACGACACAGAGTCTTCTGCGCATGACAGCACAGGCATCCTATTCGATTCATTAATTGGAGACAGACCTATTTGATTCATTAATTGGAGACACACTCTTCTGCGCATGGGAACACCGGTATCCTATTCGGTTCATTAGTAGTAAACAGACTGTTCTGCGCATGGGAGTACAGGTATCCTATTCGATTCATTAATTGGAGACACTCTTCTGCGCATGGAAGCACAGGTGTACTATTCGATTCATTAATTGGAGACAGACTCTTCTGCGCATGGGAACACAGGTATCCTCTTCGATTCATTAGTAGGACACAGACTCTTCTGCGCATGGCAGCACAGGTATACTTTTCGATTAATTAGTACGAAACAGACTCTTCTGTTCATGGGAGCACAGTTATTCTATTAGATTCATTAATAGAAGGCAGACTCTTCTTCGCATGGGTGCACAGGTATCCTATTCGATTTTTTTGATTGGAGACAGACTCTTCTGTTCATGGGAGCAGAGTTATCCTATTAGATTCATTAATAGAAGGCAGACTCTTCTGCGCATGGGTGCACAGGTATCCTATTCGTTTTTTTAAATGGATACAGACTCTTCTGCGCATGGGAACACGGGTATCCTCTTCGATTTATTAGTAGGTCACAGACTCTTCTGCGCATGGCAGCACAGGTATACTATTCGATTCATTAGTAGGAATCAGACTCTTCTGTTCATGGGAGCAGAGTTATCCTATTAGATTCATTAATAGAAGGCAGACTCTTCTGCACATGGGTGCACAGGTATCCTATTCAATTCATTAATAGGAGACAGACTCTTCTGCGCATGGGTGCACAGGTATCCTATTCGATTTTTTTAATTGGAATACAGACTCTTCTGTGCGTGGGAGCACAGGTATCATATTCGATTCATTACTGGGGGACAGAATCTTCTGCGCATGGGAGCACAGGTATCTTATTCGGTTCATTACTAGGCGACAGACTCTTCGGTACGTGGGAGCACAGGTATCCTATTCGATTCATTAGTAGGAAACACACTATTCTGTGTATGGGAGCACAGGTATCCTATTATATTCATTAGTTGGAGACAGACTCTTCTGCGCATGGGAGCACAGGTATCCTATTCGATTTAAGAATATGAGGCAGAATCTTCTTGGACGATAGCAGAGGTATCCTATTCGAATCAATTATAGGAGACAGACTCTTCTGGCATGGGGGCACAAGTATATCCTACTTGATTTATTAATAGGAGACAGACTATTCTATGAATGGGAGCACAGGTATCCTATTCGATTCATTAGTAGGAGACAGACTCTTCTGCGCATGGGAACACAGGTATCCTATTCGATTCAATAATAGGAGACAGAATCTGCTGCGCACGGGAGCACAGGTATCATGTTCGAATCAATTATAGGAGACAGACTCTTCTGTGCATGGGAGCACAGGTATCCTATTCGATTCATTAGTACGACACAGACTCTTCTGCGCATGGGAACACAGGTATCCTGTTCGATTAATTAATAGGAGACAGACTCTTCTGCGCATGGGAACACAGGTATCCTATTCGGTTCATTAGTAGGCAACAGACTCTTCTGTGCACGGGAGCACATGTATCCTATTCGATTCATTAATTTGAGACAGACTCTTCTGTGCATGGAAGCACAGGTATCCTATTCGATTCATTAATTGGAGACAGACTCTTCTGTGCATGGGAACACAGGTATCCTATTCGGTTGATTAGTAGGAAACAGACTCTTCTGCTCATGGGAGTACAGGACCATTAAGTGACTTTGTAAAGATTTTGGAAAACAAATTAATAGGAAGTGACCAGGTGGCTCTTGTAGGTCTTAAGGAAGTAAAAGTCTTCTTTACCAAGTGGAGTTTGCAGTTCCACTTGGTAAATTCGCACCTCCATTGGTACTTTCGCCACCGTTCCATTGGTATTCAACTTTTGCTTTGAATCATTTCGTTGCAATTTTTTTTGTGTTAATGAATCCATTTGAGCTTCTTTTAAATTGCATGGTTTTAGTTGAATGTTTATCCATCAGCACTCCAAATTTTAACACATTTATCTGCAGGTGTTACAAGAAATCACGATTTTTTAAAATCTACGCTTTAATCTATGTTGATGTATCATATTTAAATATCTGTTATGAGATTTATACCATTTCCGTTGAGGAGATTTAGTTGATTGAGTCTGTTTCATTTTAAAGAATTAGTATCTGAACTTTTTTGTAGTCGTCTCAGTGGTTAACGTTTCCTTTTTGTTCAGCTTCAGGAAAATACACCTTGCCTTGAAAAATGGAAATCCTGACCGTTTTAGGGATCGCTTCTCTTCTGTCGGCTGTCGGATTCGCAAGTCAGATGAGCAAAAGAGCCTACTCAGACTATTCCATTCAGGACTACTTCAGCAAGGTAAACAACAGTTTAGTTAATAACCCCATTCATCTCTAAAGAGAATATACAAATACTTGTAAAATCATTAATAAATCTGCAGATGAACTTGTTTTCGTAGAGAAACGTATAGATGATTATTTTATGAATAACACGGACTGTAATGGGTAAAAAAACGATTTAGGATGGTAGTGCTCACATAAGAATTCCTTCTGAGCTTTTTCATCAGTGTAATACATATGTGTATTGCTATTCAAAGCGACCGAATATTACAGTAGTTCTAATTTTCACTTCTTTTCTGTAATTCCATCTTACAACATCGAGTCTTGTAAGATGTAGACTTGACTTTGGTAGGCTTGACCTGGATCCCTGAGCGCGATCTTAACAAACGCATCTCTCTATGTCACATGCGCAGATACAAATTTATACATGGCCATCTGGAATAAAACCTCATGAGAGATGGAGTAGAAGTGCCTTTCCGTGTCCATTGGAAGATTTTGAGGCAGATGATACTTGTTGGGGTCCTTTTGCCTTCGAGTCGTCATCTTCAACTTCTATTTTTTCTCCGCTCTTTGAAACCCCCCCTCCTCGGTTAGGAAGGAGCCCACGGGCGGAATACAAAAAGCTTTGAATAGGACTTGAAGCCGCTGCCAGTGTAAGTAGGATCCATATCCTGTTCGTGTTAAAGAATATGCTGGAAGCTTCCATCCGTCTCGTACAAACTCACTAGCAAACTAATTATATTTCAGTACTATTTGAAAAAAATGTTACTTCTCAGAGATGGAGCAATTCAGAATCCTCTTTGGCAGGAGATGGGATGGCCTGGGGCAGAGTTAAGTCAAATGGAAGGACACCGTTCCATACCTTTGTTGGAGGCACTTTGATCAGTTGTGTAGAAAAGATATTCTTCGATAGACGATACGTGAGGATTTTGAGGGTCTCTGTTGGCCCCAAGTTTTATTTGATAGACGAAATGGCCACCCTTGTAGGGCTCAGAGAATCGTTGAATACCTTGAAAGTGAGGATATTCAGTGGGTGGAGGGGCGAGCCTATTCTTCAAACCCGAATCTTATAGAGCATGTATGGGATATGCTAGAGTAATGCGTTGGAGGCCGTCAACCCCATCCAGAAGTTTCCACGATCTCCGATCTACTCTCCAGGAAGAGTGGGATGCAACCAGTTCTCATGACCAGCCTGGCAATCAACATAAAAAGTCATGTGATACTTGTGTAGCTATTCGTAGCCATCATACTCCATATCAATATATCACTCTCTTCTTTTGAAATAGCTCTGTTAGCTGTGCATTCATTTGCATAAACCATGGAAACCATGATATTGGCTTGCTCTGGCTCATTGTTTATTGCATCATTTAACAATACATTAACATTCTAAATTTCATAGCATTTTATTGGCGTGTTTTTGAGATATTTCAGAATTTATAAATTCTGCTTAATTTTCGGACACACAGTATACTTTGAAATTCTGCTTTGAACCAGTTAGGTTATTTTACACTCAGTTATTTATTATAAAACTTTCTTTACAACTTAATAAATGTGTCTATTTAGCCACAAAAAGGAATTTCTTTCTAATCAGAGGGATAACATATCTCCATGGGCGAATACGGAACGCGCTTTATCAAACGAAACAATTATTTTTCGGCTTTATCACCTTCTAGGGGTATGGAAATTCGAGGTAATGAATAATTCGGAAAATACAAGAAGTAAGTTTTCCCCAACAGTTTTGGAAACCAAAAAGTATTTTTTCACTTGAAATCGAAAGTTGCGTTTATCCCCCCCCCCCCCCCCCCGTTGTAGACAGCGGATAAATCGTTCCAGTGAATGCAAACTCCTTCACCATCACCATCACACACTTATACACAAAATTCAAATACGAGCATCAGTCAGCTCTGATCGCTTGCAAGAGTCTTTAAGCATTTTCTCATTTTTCAATCCAATCGCCCTCTAATGGTGTCAACACAGGTTCACTTGCTGACACCAAAAGTAGACAGGCGTCTTCTGGACTACTCTAGTCTGGCTTCTTTTCTAACCGACCATGTGTGAGAAAGTGCACCGAAGGGTACTTGCCTCTACCTCATCAAGAAGTTGCTGCTATCTAGGTGACTGCATGACGTGCGGAAGGTCTCGTTGTGGGCACACAACTCTCTCAGTTCCTAAACTGATCTCCAGTTCGAAAAGAATCGCCAGATATGATGATTGTTTTTGAGATATTTCATAATTTAAAAATTATGCTTAATTTTTCAGATTAAACATAATTTATTAATTTTAAGATGATCAGAGACCTTCTACTATGGCATATAAACTGACAGGCTCCTGTCAGACCTCTGTGGTAAGCAGCTGCTTGAGGGGGTATTTATTTATTTATTAGAGATAATGGTCACGTGGTATTTTCTTCGAGAGACGTTAGAGTATCTCAGCCAATGCGACGTGGCCACGATTCCCTGTACCACGTCGGAACACTTGTTCCCATGTAAGGAGGCACTGGGTGCGCTTTTCATTTCTTCCCCCAGACCCACCCCCTAACTGAATCTACTGTTGGCACTCTGTCACAAGGCAGAAAGGGCCCTGCTTCCAAAATGGCGATCCTGGCTCTCTCCCATTCCCCCCCCCCCCCGATCGAGTTTCCTCAGTAATATTTCATCAGAAAACGCAAATCGCAATATTTCATTAGATTCAATTTCATTTTCTTGCATCATTGCATTCAAAAAATATTAATAATAATAATAGTTCGTTAGATTCAGAAAATGTGAATCGTAATGTTTCTTTTCATTCGGAAAATATTAATAATTCATGATATTCAGAAAATATCAATCTTAATATTTCATTATATTTAGAAAATAAAAATTGAAATATTTCATTAGTTCAGAAAATGTGCATCATAATATTTCATTACTTTCCGAAAATGCAAATGGTAATATTTCATTAGATTCAAAAAATCTCAATAGTAATATATCATTACATTCAGAAAATATTAATAATAATATTTCATTAGGTTGAGAAAATGCGAATTGTAATTTCTCAACCTAAATTTTTTTAGTTTTTTAATTTTTCTGAAAGTTATGAAATATTAAGAAAACGCCAATCTTAATATTTCATAACTTTCAGAAAATATTAATACTAATATTTTACTAGATTCTGAAAATGCGATTCGTAATATTTGATTAGAATGGGAAAATCTGAATCGTAATATTTCATTCGGTTCAGGAAATGTCATTCGTCATATTTGATTACATCCATACATACAAAATCCTCATGCAGCCATGGGCTACGGAGCTCCAACCAGACTGTTAAATTTTCATCTTCAGACGTGTCTCTTTTGAGCTACAACTGCTGTACTTTGTCACTCTAGGCCAATTCTAGCAAGGTCCTGTTTGATATTGTCTGCCCATCGCATCCTAGGTCTCCCCCTTTTTCTGATACCCTTAGGTACACTGTTCATAATCATTTTTGCCAATCTGCAGCTATGCATACGAGCAACATGACCAAACCAACGCAATCTCTCTCTGCAAAATATGTTGCTCAAAGGAGGTTGATGACTCCTTCTAACCTCATCATTACTTACAAAGTCAAACCACCTAATGCCCAAGATACTGCGTGAGCATCTAGAATCAAACGCGTCAAGTTTCTTGTTATCCTGCTTACAAAGGTTCCATGTTTCGCTACAATAACTAACTTTAGAAAGAACCAAACTATTATACAGCCTAATTTTAGTCTTTTGGTGTATACGCCTATTTCTCCACACTCTCCATAGGTTCTTAAAAGTCCCGGCAGCAATCCCTATTCATCTGTTAATCTCATGCCGCACATCACCATTATCTGTTACATAGCTCCCAAGATAATTAAACTGAGACACTTGCTCAATAGTACAGCCTTTCAAAGCAACTGAAGCACTATCTGCCTCATCAATTTTCATCTGTACATCATCTTTCGTTTTTTCATGATTTCAATCATCTTTCGTTTTTTCTCTGTTTATCACCAAACCAACTCTATTACCAGTCTCATCAACAGTCCTAATGAACGAATTAATCTCATCAACATCAGTAGCCAACAGGACCAAATCATCTGCATAATCTAAATCAGAAATTTTGAAATCTCTAGACCATTTAAGGCCAAAATCTTTCCTTTGCAAAGAATTTCGCATTACATAATCAATAACTAAACTAAAGAGAATAGGAGACAAAATGCACCCTTGTCTAACTCCACTAGCAATGCTAAACCAATCGCTGCAAGACGTACCAACTCTCACACACGACTCAGTGTTATTATAGAGAGATCTCATTGCACTAACTTATCAGGTATTCCATATGATCTAACGATCAACCGCAAATTATGTCGATCAACAGAGTCAAAGCCTTTTTGAAATATATAAAGCTAGCAACCACAGGTTTCTGAAACTCTAAACATTTCTCAAGAATCTGCCTAAGTGAAAATATTTGGTCTATACATCCCCTACCACTTCTGAATCCACACTGTTCATCACGCAGTTGTTGTGATCAGATAGCGGCATAAAAACGGATGTTTTGGAGTGGATCGTTATTTTGTTTTGCAAATGTGAGTAAAGAAATTCGAAATAGCCATTTTGTAGGAATGACCTCGAGACATCATTTGCCAAATGAACTGCGGTGGAGAGCTATTGGCCGGCTCGAAGCAGGCCAAAGTCAGTGAGACGTGGCACGATGGCTGAATATGAGTCCTTCGTGATCGTGGAATAAATTTCTTCTCAGGGATTCCGCGTCTAGGAGGTTTAGCCAAGGAAGGGCTAGAGTTACATCCGCTGTACAAGACCGATATCTGCAATTAACAGCACGAAGGGGCAGGACGTCTACTCCCTCTCAGTTACGATCCTCTCTTGCAGCAGCCACTAGGAGGGTTGTATCAGGTACTACTGTGCTTAGAAGGCTTCATGTGGTAGGTCTGTATGATAGAAGGACAGTAATTTGTATACCCCTCACGTCACGTCACAAGAGATAATGGTTGAATTGGGCACGCACGCATGTTAACTGGATCGAAGAGCAATAGAGGTCCGTACTTTTCACAAATGAGTCCAGATATTGCTTGCAGAGTGATTCCGGACATCGTTTGATATGGAGAGAATGAGGTACCGCTATCATCCCAGTAACATCCGTCAAAGAGACAGTTACAGTGGAGGTAGTGTGTGTGTTTCGGGTGGCATTTCCTTAGGTTTGGGGTGGTTTCTCAATGCTCAAAGGTATAGAGATGACATCCTGGACCCTTATGTATGTCCTTACGCTGGTGCAATAGGAGAAACATTCATCTTACAAAACGATAATGCTCGTCCACACAGTGCTCGACTAGTGGAACAATACTTCAAAAGGAGACCATTATACGCATGGAGTGGCCAGCTCGATCTCCCGACCAAAATCCGATTGATCATGTGTGGGATGCTCTAGGGTAGGGGTTCTCAACATGGGGTGCGCGATAAAGTTTTTTGGGATACGCCAGGAGAGCTCAAAAGTCGCTAGATCTATTAACAAAGTCGCTAAGTTGGCAACACTGCTAATGAAACACCACCCACTGATGAAACTCAAGAATGAATTCGAGACCCCTTCACGTTTGATTTGGAAAACTGTAAGCTTCCATTATCCAATGAAGAAGAGTTGATTGGGATTTCTTGTGAGATTAGTTTAAACAGTATTCATTCTAAAAAGCTATTGATTAGTTTTTGGATTAGAGTGGAGAACGAATATCCGACTTTGTCAAGAAATGCAGTTAAATATTTGATACCTTTCACAATAACTTATTTATGTGAAACTGGTTTTTCATCTTTAACTGTTTTAAAAAATAAATATAGAAACAGGCTGGATGTTGAAGATGACTTGCGACTCTACCTTACCAAGATAATCTCAACCATTGATGAATTGTGCAAGCGTAAACAAGCGCAACCATTTCACTGATTAGCCAGTAAAATGTTTATAATTTTACAAGATTTGTTAAATTGTTTTTGTCTTTTTTATGTTTATCTATGTATGTAATTTATGAATACAAAATTTAATGTGTATACAGGGTGATTCAAAACTTATCGTTCAAATTTCGTGGGGAGGTAGGGAATACGTCAGGAAACCGATTTCACATAGGAAAGTATGTCCGCAAATGTACGCATGCGTATGTAGAGGGCGCTGTGTGTACCCAACCAGTGTACAGCTCGCCCGACCACTCCCGCTGTCATCAGTGTACGAGCTGACTTACTAGTGATGAGATGAATCGTTTTACGCATCAAGAGCTAGTGGATATGCATCTCGCTTATGGGGCAGCTGGCGAAAGCGGCCGCCGAGCTAGGCAAGTTTACGAAGACCGATACCCCAACAGAAGAATACCGCAGCATCAAATGTTTGCACGTGTGCATCGCAATCTGCGCGAATGTGGTTCACTGCGCAGCAACATGCAGGATACGGGGAGAAGACGACTGACGCGGACTGTCAACGTCGCAGAACAAGTCCTACAGTCCATCGAAGATAATCCGAATACCAGCACACGAGTTATTGCTCAGCAGCTTGGGGTCTCTCAGTCAGCAGTGTGGCGGATACTGCACGAGGAACGTGTGCATCTTTACCATCTGCAAAGGGTGCAGTTACTGCATCCTGACGATTATCCGAAGCGTGTGGAATTTGCACAATGGTTCATGCAGAAAGGTGCCGTGGACCCCAGTTTTCCAGCTTCTGTCCTTTTTACAGATGAAGCTTCATTCAGTCGTGAAGGTGTGTTCAATACACACAATTCACATGTGTGGGCTTACGACAACCCGCATGGTACGAGATGTCACGCTGCGCAACATCGTTTTGCCATAAATGTCGGGGCTGGAATCATTGGTGACTGTTTGTTGGGACCTTACTTGCTACCGCCCCGATTGGACGGCCGGAAATTCGTAAATACGTATTTCTCGAGACAGTGTTACCGACTTTTCTGGGCGCTGTTCCTGCGCACATCTGCCGAGATATGTGGTATCAACATGACGGGGCTCCAGCCCATAGCACAATTGTTGCGCGTGATTACCTGAACCGAACATTCGGAACTCGATGGATCGGTAGAGGTGGACCGATCGCTTGGCCACCCAGGTCACCTGATTTATCGCCCATGGATTTCTTTTTGTGGGGGGCCATGAAATACCATGTGTACGAGACCCCCGTCGACAGTGAAATGGACCTTGTTGCAAGAATAGTGGCCGCCGCAGGCATTGTCCGTGATATGCCAGGCGTTTTTGAAAATGTTTGGCAGTCAATGCAACGGCGCTGTGAATCCTGTGTCCGTGTAAATGGTCGCAATTTTGAGCACCTACTGTGAACCTGTACTTTACCTTGTTGGAATAAAAGTCACATTCGTTATCACTTAACTGTACTGTTTCCTTGTGTTCACTTTACTTGTCCATTTTGTTCATGTAGATGACATTTGCGGACATACTTTCCTATGTGAAATCGGTTTCCTGACGTATTCCCTACCTCCCCACGAAATTTGAACGATAAGTTTTGAATCACCCTGTATGTATATATGTTTCATTTTATTTCCATTGTTATACTATAAGTATAGTTTTATCTATCTATATAAGGGGGTACGCCAGTTACATACACATTTCCAGATGATACGTGAAGCATAAAAGGTTGAGAACCACTTCTCTAGGGAGACGTGCTGCTGTCCTCAACCCACCACCTGAAACAAAGGGAGAGCTTATTACTGCTTTAAAGGAATAATGGTCGTTACTCCCTACTGAACTAATTCACAACATCATAAACAGCATGGAACATCGCTATCATGCCTGCATTGCTCTAAGGGGTGACCACACTCCATATTAAAGAACTTTGCCCATTGCATTCTGACACCACATTCTTGCACAAGTTCCTGTGTTATATTTTGACGAAAAATGTTTCTAGTGTACAATATTTTATAGCGTTCTGAAACTAACATTGTAATTTATGTCTTCGTTAAATTACATTAAAATCGTTTATATAGTTTTTCGTTTATCATAATTTTTCTGAGTTTTCCTTAATTTATGGGAACCAGTGTACATATCTGTATTAAGCGAATTTTTGGAAATGATGATGTGTGAATGTGACTCATGAGCTGCTGTTCGGGTCTGAGCTGACTGACTTGCGTATGCTCACAGGACGGAAAGCACTTTTATGGCTAGCCTCGGGTGCGAGTGCTAGCGCAAGAGACAAACCGCAGCAATAATGAACAAGAGTTTGAGCGTCGCTGTCAAACTGGAAGGACGTTTGAACACGCGTCAAGGGACACCACTCTTGCTCAAAAACAAAACCCTTAAGAAGAGGGTTCGGTTCTGTGTGAACCAAGATACGGTTCTGTGTGAACCAGGTTGTAGGCAAGGATTGAATATCGTTTTGTCGAGTTTGAAGTCTGTAAAGAGAATCTGTGAAGCGCAGTTTTCCACCTCATTGCATGAAGGTTTACAGTGGCAAAGCAACAAAGGCCCATGGAATCGAGCATATCCCAAGCACGTAATTGTATATAAAGGTGAATAAACTGTGTCGTCCATATACTACTCTCGTGCTGCAATTGTTGGACATATTTCTACACATCACTTGGTGCAGCAAGCCTGAGGTTTATGTCGGTATGGGTGTAACAATCCGCGAACCTGTGATTTCACCTAAGTGAGGGTGAAGTTAATTAAGGGATAAGTTGATCTCCTCTGTTGAAGAGCGAAATTTATATCATCTAGCCCAACACAATATTCGGCGCAGTTCAGTCCGCAGCATAAGTAATTACACATCACGAAGTAAAAATCTTCGCCCCCCCGAATCCCCTCCACAACATTTGGCGAGGTAGCGACAGCATTGCCGTTCATATGCCGCAGAAGCTGTACATTATGCTAAAAGAAAAAGTGTAAGAGAATTTCCGCTGTGCTAAAGAAAAGAAGTGCAAGAAATTTAGAAGGTTCTGTGATTCTGTGAAAGTAACAAGCAAGCAGTAGCAGTTCAGGGGGCTAAACCGTATCAAGGTCGGGTTCTGCAGAGTGCATTTTCCCGGAATACTACTTCATCGAGATCTTCGCCGAGGTTCCGTGTGCCAAGGTTCGTCACTGTGGGAGAGGTTCCTCTTTTTGGAAGGAGACTCCAGGTACTGCAGGCAAGTGAGCAGAACTGATCTACGCGAGAAGGAAAGTTCTCTGGTTTTTCTGTATTTTTTTTTTACACTAGTTTGAGTTGCCAATGATGCTTAGGAGTCACGATAAAACTAAGGATGGAACTGAGCAGGACGGGAGTGTTGATTTTACCAGACGCATTGAGGTTTGGGAAAGTGGGGAAGTTAGCAAAATAGATAGGATGGATAATGATGTTGGGGTAGAACAGTGTGCTAATGGTTGTAGTTCGAATCCGGTCGAAAGGACTGATTTAGATCCGAAATCAGTCTCAGAGATAGAATATGAGATTATGAAGTGGCAAAGAGAGAAGGAGGAAAGAGATAGGGAAGAAAGAAAATTAGAAATGGAATACAAAAGAGAGATAGAGATAGGAAAGAAAGAAGGGAAAACGAAGAAAGAGGTAAGGAAATAGAACTTAGGCAATTGATATAGAAGCAAGAAGATTAGATATAGAAAGGGCAAATAATAGTAGTCGAGGAAGTCAAAGTTCAGTGAATTCGTCGTCGTCGTCGTCGTCGTCGTCGTCGTCGTCGTCATCATCATCATCATCATCATCATCATCATCATCATCATCATCATCATCATCATCATCATCATCATCATCATCATCATCATCATCAAGCAGTCATGGGCTACGGAGGTCCAACCAGACCGCGCAGTTTAATTCTCCAAGCATATCTGTCCTGAGCTACATCTGCTGCATCCGGCCACGGCACACCAATTCTAACAAGGTCCTGTTTGACATTGTCTGCCCACCGCATCCTAGGTCTCCCCCTCTTTCTGAGGCCTTTAGGCACACTGTTCATAACCCTATTCGCCAATCTATAATTATCGATACAGGCAACATGGCCAAACCAGCGGAGTCTCTCTCTGCACAACATGCTGCTTAAAGGAGGTTGCAGACTCCTTTTGCCTAACCTCATCATTAGTTACAAAGTTAAACCACCTAATATCCAAGATACCACGTAAACAACTAGTTTCCTGTTATCTTGTTTGCACAGCGTCGAAGTTTCACTACCATAACTAACCCTAGAAAGAACCAAACTATTATACAGTCTAATTTTAGTCTTTAGGTGTATACGTCTATTTCTCCCCAATCTCCATAGATTCTTAAAAGTCCCGGCAGCAAACCCTATTCGTCTGTTAATCTCATGCCGCACATCACCATTATCTGTTACATAGCTCCCAAGATAATTAAACTGTGACACCTGCTCAAGACTGCAACCATTCAGATTAACTGAATCACAGCCTGCCTGACCAATTTTCATCACTTTAGTTTTCTCTCTGTTTATAACCAAACCTATTCTACTACCAGTCTCATCAACAGCTCGAATGAAAGAGTTCATCTCATCAACATCATTTGCCAAAAGGGCTAAATCATCAGCATAATCTAAATCAGAAATTTTCGTATCTCCAGCCCACTTAAGGCCAAAATCTTTCCCTTGGAGTGAATTTCGCAAAACATAATGAATAACCAAACTAAAGAGAAAAGGAGACAAAATGCACCCTTGTCGAACACCAGAAGTAATACTAAACCAATTGCTACAAGACTTACCAACTCTTACACACGACTCAGTGTTATTATAGAGAGCTTTCATTACGTTAAGTAACTTGTCTGGTATACCATATGATTTCACAATCAACCACAAATTATGACGATCAACAGAGTCGAAAGTCTTTTTGAAATCAACAAAGCTAGCAACCAAAGGTTTCTGAAACTCTAAACATTCCTCAAGAATCTGCCTAAGTGAAAATATATGATCCACACATTCCCTACCACTTCTGAATCCACATTGCTCATCACGCAATTGACTGTCAACCAGATTCTTAATTCTATTAAGCACAATCATGGAAAGAACTTTACCTGGAACAGAGAGTAGGCTGATACCCCTATAGTTATCACAAGAACTGCGATCACCTTTTTTGAAAATAGGGATAATAATAGCTGTGGTAAAATCTTTAGGAACCATGCCTTTATCATAAAGGCTATTCAAAATTTCAGTCATCCAAGTGATAACCGAAACATTCCCAGCTCTGAGCATTTCTGTAGTAATTTCATCTACCCCTGGGGATTTATGAACTTTAAGTTTAGAAATAGCCAAAATAACTTCAGAATGTGTTATAGGGCCAACATTAAAGCCACCAATGCATCTATCATCATTACAAACAATGGGAGTAGAACTAACCACATTGTTTAGAACATCACTGAAATGCTCAGCCCACCTAGCCATGACAGAATCCTCCCCTTCTATAACCTTACCTTGTTTATCCTGCAATCCTTGTATGCCTGTCCGTTTTCTACCACACAAAACATTGACTGTCTGGTACAGCTCTCTGTTGTTGTGCTGCCTAACTGCTTCCTCAGCTTTGTCAGCCAAGCCATCAAGCCAAACATTCTTATCAGCAGCTAACTGATCCTTTGCACGTTTATTAAGTTCTCTGTAATGCTTTCCATTAGGATTAGTAGGGTATTGATTGAGGACATTCCTGCAGTTTTTTCTTTCTGAAATATGCTCAAGTGCCTTATCACTCAAATAATTCTGCCTTCTCTTCTCCTTTCTTCCTAAAAGGCACTGTTAGTGTCAAAAAAGCCTGTTTAAAATGGTCCCATTCTTTCTCAACTTCAGTAGTAAGCAAACCATGACATTCATAATGACTAAGTAACCTATCCTGATAAGCTTCAAACTGGGACTTTCAGAGCTATAGAATTAAGGTAATTTTTTTAACCTGAGCACAACACTTTTTAAGTTAAAGTTCTAAGACACTTTTAACAAGGTAATGGTCAGATCCAATTTCAGCTCCCCTATATGATCTGGTATTCCTAACAGAACTAGCCCATTTGCTATTAATTAATATATAATCAATCATATTCCTATGCAGCCCATCAGGTGAAACCCATGTGTACTTATGTATGTCGCGGTGTTTGTAATAAGTGTTAGTTAATCTGAAACCATTAAGTTTAATTACCTATAGGAGATGTTGCCCATTGTCATTGCAGCTACCAATATCAAAAGGGCCTGTCACCCCTCCCCAAAGGTCAGAGTCAGTACCAACTTTGGTATTGAAGTCACCTCTCCTTTCTTGACAGAATTCAAAATATTCTGAAGTTGTCCGTAAAACCTATCCTTCTCATCCTCATCGGCATCCTCAGTGGGGGCATAACAGCAGATAACATTCGTCTTTAACGCTTGTTTGAAATTTTGCTGTAAGAAACCTTTCATTAATGCACTCATATCCTAGTAGAGCATCACTAGCGTGTCTGCTGAGAAGCAGAGCCACGCTTTGGTGATACTTATTATCGTTCCTTAAAAGAGAAATTTAAGATAATTTTTAAGAATCTGACCTTTATCTATCCATCTGGTCTCTTGCAGGCCGAGAATATCTTAATTATAATGGTGAAATTCTTGCGTGAAGACATCAAGAGAATAAGCTCTGTGTAGAGTCGTCACATTCCAACTACCTACGGAGAGAAAATGGTTAGTGGGATGTTTAAAGAAACTATGTTTATTGAGAGAGGGAATGCCGACAATAGCAAACAGCCCCCTAATCGCAGACATGGGCAAAGACCCGTTCCCCCACCACTAAAGGCTGAAACCATCTACACTGGAAGACTTCCTCCAATGTAGAATTTGATGATGCCAGTAGAAGCAAAGAGTTCAGGTGCCTGCGATGACCTCTGCTTAGGATTATCCACCAGCTGATAAACATATCCTGTGAATCTATTCACTTGGGCCTGTCAACCCACAAACACACAGAAAACACAGCGGAAGATTTTCCCTCCACTGAAGCCCACCAGTGCAGCAAAATCAGGATCCATAATCAAGCTCAGAACCTTAATTCAGTCCACTCCAGTAGGTTTATATGGTCAGCACCAGGGACCTGTGTGGTTGACCACTCCTCAGCATGGTAGAATAAAAAAGAAAAGTAGCCATGGTTGTCCACACTGATCTGGCAGCCCTCCACTTCCATTCACTTCCACAAGAGAGTATCTCTTTTGAAAGTACTAACGGTCTGCACCACGAAAAGGTGGGGTCGGACATTAGGTGCTAGGCCTGGCCGGTTCTATGCATTAATCACAGGGGATTGGTGCATAGCTCTCCTTCCAGTGGCTACCTAGCTACCATTTAAAGGGTGAAATATTGTGTAATGTACTTGATAAGGAAAAAGATGATAGTAAGAGTATTAATATCAGAGAAAGAGGTTTAGAGTCTAGTGATTTAATTGAGAGCAAAGTAAATTATAATGTAGATAGTGATAAAATTAAATGTGAGAAAACTGATGATAATTTAGATTTAGATAGTGAGTTACCCAGTAAGGTTGGTGATTATTGTAATAACAAGTAATATAAAATTAATTATGAAGAGAGTACGATTAATCTAGGAGCGAGTACAGTTTTAGGTGATAAAGGTGATATTGGTTGTCAGAGCGATGATCATAGCAAAGCTGAAATGATAACTAAAAATCAGGAGACTGTGTTTGTAAAGAATAAAGAGAGTTTTGCAACTCCATGTAAATCCGAAGATCACAATAATTATCAGATGAAACTTTGTGTTAATCGGCAATTAAAGACAGGATGGAATTTAATATGGTGACTGATTCTGTGATAAAGAATCATGGTCAAGTAGTTAGAATAAACGATTCTGATGTAAAGTTTGATATTCCGATAGAAAGGAAATGTAATTTGGAAAGTAGGAGTAAATTTCAGTTGGATAAAGTGTTTGAATGTAATGATAAAATAAAGATTAATGCCTGTATTAAAAAGGCGAGAGAAAGCAGTCAAGTAATGCCAGATAAGAACCAAATAGGTGATAGACATAATTCTGAGGTAACAGATAGAGTACAGATATTAGATTCAGATAAATCAGGAAGTCAGACGTTAATGAAAAGTGAGATTCTAACTGAGAACTCATGTAAGATCGGAAATGCAAATATCCAGGAATTAGGTTTTAAATATAAGAACGACAGTAATATGGAGGATTAGTAAGTAGTAGTGATAAGGAGAAGATTCTAGAGGAGACAGATGAGAGTTCTTTAGGAGATATGATTTTAAGGAAGTAGATTCTATAATTAATGACAGAAAGTATTAAAGGTTCAGTTAAAGGCTGGTCGGAGGTATGAAAAGAAAAGAGATGCGATTTTGTCTAAATGACCAAAGTAATGACGCTAAGATTAGAGGAAGATTTAGCCGAGGTGCTGATCCAGCAGAAAAAGATTCTGACGTTTATACAGCCATTAGAGAAAAATTTGTTAACGGTAGAGAAAAGTACGGGAGTAGACCTAAGTGGTCATTAACTATCGATAAAGAATGTGTTAAAAGTAGCCATAATTTCGGTGTTAACAAGGACGAAGCAAAAGGATTTATTTCCGGAGTAAAGGATGTCATCTCGTTTGAAAAGAATGCCTCATTAGAACATGGGAGCTCAATAAAAAGTAGTGATAGAAGAAATAGAAGATGTATTAGGAAAATATCGGAAGACACAAAAAACATATCCGGAGAAAAATAGGCTATGGAAATTTAAAAACGATTGGAATTTTGAATTCATAATAAAGCGGAAGAATTGCAAAATGAAATATAAAATGCGAGGAATGGCATATAATTATCCCGGAAGTAACCGATTTACAGATGCCAATAAAACTGAAAAGAAGGATTTTGGATGCATCATCTTCCTCAGCACAGGACATCAAACGAAGGTCAGATGTGTGGGACAAGCATCTCTAACCGATCGGAGTTGACTCTATCCAACAGAACTCTGTCGTTAAGCAAAATCCTGGGGGTGTTGGTGATTAGGATGCGGGGAGCAAATGAAAAGGTGTAGAGATGTCAAAGGGGTGTAAAAAATAAAAAGGAATGGAATTCGACCCACTGGTGGGAAGATGCTCTTTTCAATCAAGGTCATCGTGCCTGTGAACACTCAAAGAACTGAACTGAAGTCAATTACTTCTGAGTGACGGTGTTCCTCCGAGTAAATTAACTGGACAGTCTTTGGGTGAAGATGTTATTCACTGACAAGCTGGGTGTCATTGACATTAGAGTGACAAAAGGCATGAGTTTTATAAGTTTGGTGATTACTGATAAAACTCTTAGGGGGAGACGTGTCATGTCCCTCTATTTATTTATTTTTATTTATTATTGCATTTTAAATTTTGCATTTTTGGAAATGATGATGTGTGGATGTGACTCATGAGCTGTTGTTCGGGTCTGAGCTGACTGACTTGCGTATGCTCACAGGACGGAAAGCACTTTTATGGCTAGCCTCGGGTGCGAGTGCTAGCGCAAGAGACAAACCGCAGCAATAATGAACAAGAGTCTGAGCGTCGCTGTCAAACTGGAAGGACGTTTGAACACGCGTCAAGGGACACCATTCTTGCTCAAAAACAAAACCCTTAAGAAGAGGGTTCGGTTCTGTGTGAACCAAGATACGGTTCTGTGTGAACCAGGTTGTAGGCAAGGATTGAATATCGTTTTGTCGAGTTTGAAGTCTGTAAAGAGAATCTGTGAAGCGCAGTTTTCCACCTCATTGCATGAAGGTTTACAGTGGCAAAGCAACAAAGGCCCATGGAATCGAGCATATCCCAAGCACGTAATTGTATATAAAGGTGAATAAACTGTGTCGTCCATATACTACTCTCGTGCTGCAATTGTTGGACATATTTCTACACATCACTTGGTGCAGCAAGTCTGAGGTTTATGTCGGTATTGGTGTAACAATCCGCGAACCTGTGATTTCACCTAAGTGAGGGTGAAGTTAATTAAGGGACAAGTTGATCTCCTCTGTTGAAGAGCGAAATTTATATCATCTAGCGCAACACAATATTCGGCGCAGTTCAGTCCGCAACATGCATAATTACTCGTGACGAAGTAAGAATCTGCGTCACCCGAATCACCACCACACCAATTCACATGTAAGAAAATAAGCTGGAGAACGCTATAAAGAAAAGCGTTTTGACACTAAAAAGAAATCTAGATTGTTTACGTTGAGAGCATTGAGAGCAAATCTAGTTTGCTTACTAGAGAAACATTTTCTTTGGATCGTAACTTTTGTTCTGTAATGAAGCATATATTCAAGTTTTGAGCAGGCTAATTCTCTGTTTTTTAAATTGAAGAATGAGTTAAAACTTAAAAGTAGCGAAAAAGATGAAATAGTGCTGAAGACGAAATGTTTCCAGTACAAAATATATTGTATAAAACTAGTATGAACGCCTTTTCTGCTATTTGTTTGTTTCTGACATTAGAGAGTGAATTTTGCATCCCTTTATATACCAAATACTGATAATGAATTTGGAGAAATAAAATGTAATCAAACATTTCTTGGTTACATTGAGTTTACTGCTAGAACGTTCTTTTGACTGCCTTTTTTTTAATTTAAGGAATATAAATTTATTGTAGATCTTGTCTATTACATTAGAAACAATAATATTTGAAAATATGAAATAAGTAACAGTTAACGTTTACATTAACTGTTACTTATTTCATATTTTGTGTATACGGACTGAAACATTAATAACAATTTTCTTCTATGTCCACGTTCACCTACAGCATAATAGTGTTCAAAAAGTTGGTATTATAAATTTATTGATTATGCATAAAAAGAAACTCCAAGAAAGCCTATCATGAGAAATTTACGTTGGAACGTTTTACAAAATAAATCATTAATGCGTGCAATTTCGATTTTTATTTTCTCAGCATTTTCTGTCTGTTTGACATACTGACGTTGCTGATTCTCAGTATCAGTATCCTCAGATATGGCGACGAATTAATTTATATCTGCACTGGGGTTTGGAAGTTTAGAGAAAGTGCCTGAGGTGGTAGCATTTGTGGGAGTACTAGTCTGTTCTCTGTTGGGTAAGCATAAATAATCCATGGTACCAACCTCATGTCGCATAGCCTGCAGATTTCATAATAACAACAGCATTTCTTTTGTTGCCTCAGACCTGATCGAACAGTTAAAATAATTTCACCATTTTAGGACTCATTCCATTTCGGGTTTATTTTTTGAGAACGTTTCTTTGGATAAAGATCCATTCTACTTCAGCATTATTCCATGAAAGCACAAGGAGAGTCAGAGTAAAGCTGGCAAGTTTTTGAAGTCTGTGGCATCTAGGTATAAGCTTGATGTCATTTCACAACTAAATATACTGACAATCTTAGCCCATTTTACAATTGTCAGGTTTGTTCATTACACATAGTGCAAATGCATTGCTCTAAAATAGAGACCTTAAAGATACAGTACATGATGCGTTATATTTATGAAAAAAAAATTGTGAAGCGCAATCATAAATCAAAATGAAAACGACGCGATTACGGAATTTATGCTTTATTAAAATATGACTAAAGTAATTTATCCTACCTTCCTACTTCAATCACTTTTATCGGGGTGTCCTTTTAGATGTGTTTAACATCTTGTCTCTAAATGGTAGCTAGGTGGTCACTGGAAGGAGAGCTATGCACCAATCCCCTGTGATGATGCATAGAACCAGCCAGACCTAGCACCTAATGTCCGACCCGCCTTCTCCTGATCAGACCGTTAATACCTTTCAAAAGAGATACTCTCTTGTGGTCTCAACCACACAGGATTCCCGTTGGTATATATGGCCAACCATATAGACCAACCGGAATGGAGTAATGGTTCTGAGCGTAATTATGGATCCTGAATTTGCTGCACTGGTGGGCTTCTGTTAAGGAAAAATCTTCCACTATATTTTCTCTTTGTATGTTGACAGCATCAAGTGAACAGATTCACAGGATACATTTTATCAGCTGCTGAATAATCCTGATCAGAGGCGATCACAGGTACCTGAACTCTTGTTTCTATCCTACTCAAACTCAAACCTACATAGGATGTCTTCCAGCCTACATAGGTAGTTTTCAGCCTTTAGAGATAGGGGAACTGGTCTTTGCCCCATACCTGCGATTAGGAGGCTGTTTACATTTTTGGCATTTCCTCCTTCAATAATCACAGCTACTTTAAATATCCTACTAACCATTTTCTCTCCACAAGATGTTGGAATGTGAACTCTGCATAGAGATTATTCTCTTCATGTCCTAACACAAGAATTCTCGACTTATACGTCGAATAGATATTCTCCTCTTGCAAAAGACTAAATGGACAGATAGATGTCAGTAATAGGACGTCATCCCTGCCAAATCATTAGTATGCATAACACATTCCCCCCTCGCAGGATGCTATAACCTTTCACCCTCAGGCAGGTGAAATATTTAATGGGGGGGGGGGGTGCAGGTGGAATATTTAATGAGCGGAACCATTGTATGTGTAGACGAGATGAACCGTTGTATATGCAGGTGAAATATTTTAATGAGGGGGCTGCAGCTGGAATATTTAATGAGCGAGCTAATGAGTAGAACCGTTGTATGTGTAGACGAGATAACTGAAATCGTTGTATGCGCAGATGGGATATTTTAATGAGGGGAGCAGCGGAAATATTTTAATGAGCAGAACCGTTATGTGTATACGGACTGAACCATTGTATACGCAGATGGGATATTTTAATGATCGCCTTAATGAGAGGATGGTTGATGGAATTGTTTCTCGTTAATAAATGAGAGAGAGCAGAGGGCAATGTTTTTAATTCTCACAAGTCCAAGTTAGAAAGGTAAAATCCTACATTGATGAGAGTATTTTTTCTCAGTTGAACATCTTTCATTTGACGGAAAAACCTTTAAAAAAATAATAAATAAATATCCCCTCAAGCAGCTGCTTGCCACAGAGGTCTGACAGGACCTCAGCAGAAAAACGACACAAACAGCCATGCCTTACTCCGGGGCTCCAACCCAGGTCCCTTAGATCAGTAGCCAATTTGCAAAATACAAATGATGTATAGAAATGAGGTATACAAATTAATTTACAGGAAAACTCTTTCACAGATGAAAAACTCTTTTTCGTTAAAAAGTAGTCGTTTAACCTCCCACAGATGAAAAATCCTCCTGCTAAAGACTAGATCTCTGTATCTTTTTCCGTTACTTAATGAAAGATTGACACAACAGAAAAAACAAACCTCCTGTTAGTTAGCTAGATAGACTTGTGAAAGGTATACACAATTCGAAAATTTGTTTTCATTACTTGAAGAGTAGAATGACGAAACAAATGACAAAAATCTCCTAAACAGCAGATGGTAGAACACTCTCTCCCTACACAAAGAAAGACGCGATTCGATTAGAGGTTAACAGCCGCTAGATGTTCTTAAAGAATCACCTGCTATGCTATTAGTTGTTCTAACGTTTCTACGCGCTGTAAAGATTCACCTACGATCCTCGAGACAATGATGTTTTCATAGAACCGGTTCCATTCATCTCACGCCAACCCATATGATAATTAGAATGCATGACAGGTAATATTTGGCTAGAGACAGAGGCTAAGGAAGTAGGGTATTACATCATCTCTGCTTTCTCTCTAATGATGCCAGATGTTTGTATGCTTAGAAAACTGCCAGCAGATGATTCTAGCATCTGTATCCGCAATACAAAGGGATATAGATGACTTCTATTGACTCGTTACATAAGTGTGTTCACTTTATATCTAAAACCAAAATGTTCATTATCAATCTAGATATTACATAAAGCCTTTTGCTTTATGTCAAAAGGCAGATGTTTATAATATAACAACAGACTCTTGTTATCTCATTAGGTTACTTTCTGGGGAAGAAGAAGGAACGGTTTCTAGCATGCTATAATAAAAGGAAGTTCATTGTTATAAGACACACGAACTAATTTCATTGATACATATCTCAGTGACTAATTTTCTCTTTGATAGGCTAGCTACTGGTTGTCTTAACCAGAATACCATTAAAGAATTTTTGTATATAAGGCACAATTTTCGAACTGATAGACTGTGAAAATGGACGAGCAATTGTCAATCAGTGACCGTCTAGCATTACTTGAACGTGTTCAGCAAGAGTTGGATGCTATTCTCGAGCCTCAACCTCCAAGAAAGAGATAATCTCCTAACCCCAGTGTCATGCGTTGGAAGCGACGCAAGACTCAAGTGAGTGAAAGAATCACTCAATACAACTCCTATATCACAGGAGGTGCTTCTGATCATTCATCGACCAAAACATCAAAGGTTCCTGCATCATCGGGGAGGCCAGCATCGGATACATCAACCAGCACATCAAGAATACCAGAAAAACATATGCCGATTGCTTCGACCAGCTCATCTCATACAATTGTTCCTGTTGCTTCAAAGAAAAACATCGCATCAACTGATATATGATTCAAGACATACGAGAATGTCAATTCCTTCAACCAGTTCATCCTCTACATTCGGTCCTCTAACAACAATAAATCCTGATCCACAACCCGGTGAGATAATTGATATTCCTTCATATGTTCTTCTTTCTTCATCAAAATTTCTGTCAAAAAAATATAATGCTGAATTTACTTCACATACTATCCGTTTAAAAATTTTTGAAACTGTAAACCCACTTGAGTTTGCATCAAAATTAAGAGAGATCCAAAAGAAAATTCTTAACGACTAAATTCCTTCAACCGATTTTTCGCATGTTAGACTCTGTGTGCGTACAAAAGCGATAAAAAACGCAATTAATCTTCCTCTTGTAGCGAGAGAAGATATCACAGTGGATAAGTTTATGGAAAGCGTTGAGAAAGTGTTTCAATCGAATGAAGCTATATTAACAGACGAAAATATTTTTATGGATTTCGCCGCTATCAACATTAATCGAAGTGGTGGAGCAAGGACAACTGGGCCAAGGAGGAGGCCCTTAGTTGATCTTGCAGCATATAACAAATCCAAATCTTCAGTTATAACTATTCATAATAATATCTACCAGGCGGACGGTAAACAAAGGCTTTCATAGTTTCACCTTCTATACCATCAGGTATAGAATAGAACATCAGTTCCCACGATTTTTCAGATAGTGGCAAATTATATTGCCACTATCTGAAAATCCATGCCTGTTCTTATAGTCTGTTTGTGCAAGTTTGGTGCATTCACAAATAAGATTACATTACACACATTTCATCTTTTTGCTGACAAAGTCGACATTTTGAATTTTCAGCAATTTTCTGAATTCTAGCTTTCAATGCATTTGTTTGTAATGTCTGCTCTTGTGCAGCAAAAATCAGACCTTGAGTTTCTTTCTTTAAAGTACCCTGTTTCAGCCATGCCCATGTCAAGTTCTTATCACATTTCCCTTCAATAATCTTCAGATGTTGTCCATGTAGTGGCTTGTTCTTCCTGCCATTTAGTCTATTTTCGAACTGCTTTTTCTTAAATTCAGCCTTGGTTTCTGCTATTTTTATGTTTTCAGTTATAACTGCCTGCAGTTACTTTTCCTTGCTTTTTTTGATATAGTCATATAAGCTTCTTTTTTCCTCTTCTACTACCTGTTGCACTCTTCCTCCAATTTTTCGTGGTAGATATAATCTATCAACATCACTTCTTGGATGGAGTGAATGATGCATGTTCAATAGCTTTAGAGTTTTTTGATCCAATGTTTCTAATTCATTTTGTGTCCAGTCAATTATTCCAGCTGGGTATCTAAATGACCGGAATGGCCCATGTATTTATGGCTTTCATTGTATTCCTACCATTCAATTTGGATTTTAGTACTTTTCGATTTTTTGATCGTACTCTTTTGATGTACGATCCTTCTGAGTTAGATTTTTTACTTTTGTGTGCAAGACATTAGCTGATTCAAGAATTCCGAGGTATTGGTAATTTTCATTTTCTTACAGTGATTTCATAATATTGTCATTTTCTAGTTCTATTATATCAAAGAAGCAATAATTACTAAATTATTAATTTATAATAATGAAATTAATATCATCGCATTTTACAGATCACCTAGTAAAAATATTAACTACTTCCTAAAAGAAATTTCGGAATATTTGTTAAAAAAAGGCGCGAATTAAAAATTTAATTATTGTAAGTGTTATTATTATTGATGTGCAAATACTAATAAATGTGGTTGTGATATGTTTTTAAATACTATGATTAAATTTGGTTTAGAACAAATTGTTTAAGGTTTTCTAAAGAATGTGAAACATTAACGAAATTTATAAGGACGTTAATTAATTGATCATGTTTTGGTTAAATCGAGCAATTTTGATGTTAGAAGTAAAACATATAGAAATAAATTTGCAGACGTTATGGTACTTTAACTAAGATATGAAAAAAGAATTTTAGTTCTAATGAATTATATTTTTGAAAGAGGCTGATTTTTATTATCCCAATGTCTTTGTATTAACATTAATGATAATTGCCATCATTTCAGACCCTTTGAAATAACATAAAAGTAATTGCTTTCATTTCAATCTGTTTAAATTAATATAAAAAAAGATTTCTTTCAATTCAATCTGTTTGAATTAAGATAGTTCTTAATTAAAAGTAAGTTTTTTTTTTCAATCTGTTTGAATTAATATAAACGTTGATTTTTTCAATCTATTTTAATTAACATAAAATGCATTGCTTTCATTTTAACCTGTTTGAAATAATAAAAGATGATTGCTTTCATTTCAGTGTCGTCCATTTAAGATAAAAGATGATTGCTTCCATTTCAATATATTTGAATTAACATAAAAGATGATTGCGTTTATTTCGATCTGTTTTAATTAACATTAAAGATGATTGCTTTCATGTCAGTCTGTTTCATTTAACATAAAAGATATTTGCTCTGATTTCTGCATGGTTCTATTAAGCTAAACGATCATTGCTTTCGATTCATTCGTTTCAATTAATACGAAATATGATTGCTTCCATTTCAGTCTCTTTCAATTGACATAAAACATGATTATTTTCATTTCAATATTTTTGAATTAGGATAAATGATTATCTGTTCGAACATAAAATATGATTTCTTTCATTTCAGTGAGTTTGAATTATCATAAATATTATTGGTTTCATTTAAATATGTTTGAATTAACATATGATTGAAACTGACTTCCGTTTGATATCACATGGAAGAGTTTTCTTTTTTGTGATCAATTCCTTGACTTGAAATTCAAATCTAACCACCATACTGGAATTATTTCGTAGAAAGTCAGAGGTCATCTCTTCTTCCGGTGAAATATTATTAACATAATTGGTCCTTTCTGATTTATATTTTTCTTGAATTATGAAATCGTATTCGGTACCGCTCTAAAATCGCTTGGCTTCAAAAATAACGATTTAATGACTCTGCTTGCTTCTATTTCTAGAGTTATTTTTAGAAGCTTTATTTATGCTAGTAATTATTTAGACAGTCTACTGCTTGATTCTTCGAAGTTGTTAATTGCACCTAGAACTGTTTGCAAGCTCTCTGAAATAAACCGATTAGTGAATTTCTTTCTAGTAAAGGTAACTGAGGCGAAAATTTATTTCATTTATGTAGATTTCTTGCATTTTTAAAGAAATGTTTAAAAGACCTCTATAACGGAGGGGGAAATGTTATACTATAATGCAAATTCAGTTTCTTGCCCCCCCCCTCTTTTACTTTTTCCACCTCGACTGAGTGTCTTGCTGAAACGAGCCCCCCCCCCATTATTTTTTCTATTTTTCATTCTTTAGATCTGGGCCTGCATGTCAATATTACTTTGTAAGCATATTGAATTAATTAATTTTTGATTTTGTTAACTTTTGCGTATTTTCGTCTTACTTGCAGTCACACTCTCATAATATGGGTTTCTATATTATTGTGCAGTATTTAAGTTTAATCTCTTTGAATTAACATGAATTAAAGTTCACATTTTGCATTAATTTATTTGCATTGTATTAATTTACTTTAATGAATAAGAGAAATATCTGGATTTTTGACCCATTGATGGAAAAAAATAACGTACATAGACAAATAATAATAATGAAATTGCTAATTATCGTTCTTTGATACCTTTTCCTTTTCCGTTTCTTTTGGTGGAATATTTGATTTCAATGTTTGTACATTGATTACCCATAAAGTACTTTCCTTTTCCTTTGCAGAGGACTTGCTGGTGGAACGAAGTGTGCAAACGAAGCTTCAAGCTCCAGTACAACTGCAAATGTCCTCGCTGGTCCTTCTGCCGATCAGTAGGGAGATATTATGACGCCTACTGCACTATTTACCGAACGGGATACATTTGGATGCAAGTGGCTCCATCTTCCGAAGATACGGGGCGTTGAAAGAGGCAATAACTGTCGCCACATCGTACGTAGGAAATAGCTGGCACGCCGCAGAACACTCTTTGCACCCTCCGCCCTTCATCCTGCGGAAGGAGGAGATGCACTGCACACATCGTCGAAGCTGTTGCACCTGGGTCCGCCTATGAAAATGAGAGATTGAGATCTTCATCGTCTTAATTGGGATATTTTAAGTTCCCTCAGTCTTTTGAGTAGTAGTAACATTTTTTGGAGTTTTGCATCTTATTAGCTGATATTGGACATTGTACTGAATCAAGTCTCGTTTCAAGGAAGTGATGCATTTCAGTGAAGTGGATTCCATACGGACAGATGCTTGACACTTTTGAGGACGAATATCTGAGAAGTATTTGCTGATATATCTGAGAAGCAACGCTTCAGTTGCAAATATTGGAATACTTACGAATATTCAAATGCGTAACTTACGAATATGCTGATGATTCCATTGCATTGAGTGAAATGCCATTAAAGAAGAGAGTGAAATCAGTGCGATATCATTTCACATGCAGACAACTGATTATAGAGGGAAAAATAAAGAGCTTAAAAATCTACGTTTCTCGATAACTAAGTGTTCAACTAACGTACCGCAACAGTTTGCTTTCTGTCTGCCTGGGGTCAACGTCAGTCCTTGTGCTGAACCCTTTCTCTTCCAGAGTGGGGGTGCTACTCTTCTACTACGAGTTTCAAACTCTGTGAAATATCCTGCGGCTTGTCCAAAGGAAGTTTACCCATAAAATGTTAAATGAATGAGTGACGTTAAAGAAAAAAATTATTTTCTAGTCAGTACGAGAATCCGTTGGACACTGACTTTGAAATAAATTCCGTATTTAAACAGATTCAGATGAAAAAAATAATAATAATAAAATAGTAGATCAACATTTTTTCTCCAAATATCAATCGGCCAATTATTCCAGAGTTTAAAGTTCTTTAAAGAACTGTAATATCTCTCGTATAGAATGCGAAAATATATTTTCTATTCTGTAAACCATGAAAGTAATTATTAAATACAGCTAATAAATAATAAATTTTTATTTAAAATAGTTTTTAATGGGAGATTTGTTGTAAGCCTTCAAAAATATGCTAAAATTCTATTCCGTGTTATCATGAAAATCAGAAAGAATTGTGCTCCCAGGTACTGTATTTCGGAAGAATGAAAAGAGCATAAGAAAGTCATATCATGCAGAAACAGTTGATTGTGAGTGAATGAGGTGGTAAAAGGGGATCACCATGATTCCAACTATGATGCACACACGTAGAACTCTGAAAATTAAACTCTTACAGCTAAGGAGTAATCCGGGTCGTTGATCTCGAGAAATATCTGATGTGATCTTCAAAGCCAAAATGTAAGTCAATCTTTGATCCACCTGTGCTGGAACCATGGAAATTGGTGCCCAAAAATATTTTTCGTAAATCTTGGGAAAGATCCGATGTAACTTTCAAAGTCAAATGTAGGTTAAACTCTGATCCATCTAGGTTGGAAACGTGGAAATTGAAGGTCCTACAGCAATTTCCACGTTTCCAGCACAGGTGAATTAAAGTGAAAAAGTACAAATAGAAAGAAAAATTAACTAGAAGAACGCACATCGCCTCTAGCACATATGAGAATCTCGTTTTCAAAGAGAATGAAGTTTTTCGTTTTACCTTCTCTTTCACTCCTCAAAAGTTTTAATTTGAGCTAGCGGATGATGGGAAAAATGCAAAGAGTATTTTATTAGCAATTTTACAACATAAATGTATTTGTCTTTTAATTCTAAAGCTTAAAATGTTGCGTTTCTCACACCTCTCTCCGAAAACTGGGTAGATTATTGCTCTCAGTGGAATAGCTCTATGAAAGCTACCATTGAGATTTCAAATTTCTATTATTTACATATTATTTGTAAAACTCGATAGCAGATTCTTCAGTATTTCTACCTGCCATCATAACTGTCGAGGACAAAAGTAAATCCTTGTGGTAACGTATTATTATTACAGTTTTCTGTTTTCAGCATGGCAGTGACTCGTTCTGAAACTGAAGCTTTGAAATCTCAAATTGCATCAAATACGATTAATGAAACAGTTATAAATAGTATGCAAAAACCTGCAAATGAGTTTGAGGTCAATTCAGTCACCGTTGATTCGCCAGGTGACTTCATCACAGTGGTCAGAAGAAAAGAAATCGCATAAGCCTATTTTCACTAGCAAAACAACAAATCTTAGCAGGCTCGACGAAACTAAACTATCAAATGTTTTCTTTCAAAAACTTGGTAGGCGTATCACAAGCAAATTTCTATCACAGGGATCTCTCATGATAAATTTGAACACGGAAGAAGAGCTCAGTTCTCTTCTTTCTATTAACTGTATTCAGTAGTCATCATAAGTATCCCTTCCGAACATCACAAAATTTCTTCAAGATGTTATTACAAGTAGTTAGACACCGTGTATGCGGCCCCCTCGGTAGGGCCGTAGAAATTTTATGGGTATAATAAAACTTATACTGCGCTACTCATCGAAAAAAAACCCGTGTTATCTGGGGGGATGCAAAAAAAAAAAACCTCAACTCATCCGAGCACGTGTCGATCCCCACATACGGCTTTTGCCCCTAATGGCGCAGAGTGACGTCATCAGGATGGGTTAAAATGCCAACCAGGTGGATTTGATATTCCAGTTATTATTATTATATATTTATTGCTTTCCCCCTTTTAGCAAAGATAAAAATCGACGGGTGCTCATGGAGGCGTCACATCGACTACGAAATAAACTCATGTTCGATAATTAATGTAACAATAATTAATTTGCATTCATTACTGAAATAATCATCTTTCACACCAGATTTCAGCTTACTTTGAAAATTAAGGTTAAATATTTATGTGAGCTAGTGACTTGAAACGTACAGATTGAATCACTCATTTTCCATAAGAATATACGATTATGGCACAGAAAAAAAATATGTTTTTCCATGCAGATAACATAGAATTCATGTTTTAGAGTGCAAAATACGCGTTCGCTAGGAAATTTTTTTGAACATAAAACTTATTTTGTGATCAAATTTAAACACGAAACAAGACGCGTGTTCTTATTTCACACATTTTTCGTTCAGTGTACAAAAATAAAGACAAAATTTATGCAAGGTAGAAGTGTTAAACGATCAAAAAAAAGACGTAAGGTGAAATTTTACTTCTCAAAGGGATAACACGGAAAGGGATAACACACTAAAACACAATGTTTTTAGTGTACAAATTTTGAATTTTGAAATTGGTTTGGTGATAATTTTATAAACACAAAACTGGAAACGTGTTCTTATTTTAATCCAGATTTTAACTTAGCTAAAAAATAAGATCAAAATCTTTGTGAGCAAGTAATTTGAAACGTTAAAAAAGTAAGGTAGGAAGAAATCTGACAGGTATTGACTGGTATCTGCAATAGGTGTGCAAAAACACTTAGATACGCATTTATGTAGAATTACATTCACTCTCATTTATTAAGAACAAAAAACTGTCTAGATGGAGAACTAAAAGTATGTTCTTATTTCGTACCAATTTTAATTTGTTTTCAAAATGTAATACGAAATTTATGTAAGGATTTACAGAGATATTTCATCATTCTAACAATAACATTCATATACTCATGAGAGTTGCAGTGAAGTGATATCGTGTTTAAAAACTCGGTTTGGGATCCAAACTAAAGCAGGAACTGTTAGGTTTGAAAAGTCGGTGGAATGCGACATAAAGAAGTGCCTCAAATATCTCAGAAGGTAGAGTGAAATGGATAACAACTGGAAAACGCGATGAAGTGGGAAGAAAATATCATAAAATGGGAGGATGAATAAATGTAAAAGAAATGACAGCATTACATCATTATTAAAATATAATGGAATGTGTAGTGAACTAACTGCAAAATCACACAAAGTACATAAGAATGGATGGCCAGAATAACATACTGAGATGGATGGAAGAATAACTGGAACCTGAAAGATATCAGAAAGTACACTGAAATTGTGCAAAGTACATGGGAAAGAAAATATCCTCAAAATATCCTAGAATGGAATCCGAATAACAGTAAAATGCACAAAAATGACTGACATAATGGGTTCAGTACTGAAATACATTTACCAAATTGGATAGTGGAAAATAGCAAAACGTACACTGCACACAAAATCTGAAAAATCACGCAAGGTTCACTGAAATCGACGACAGAATATCTCCAAAACATCACTGGAACCGATGGCAGAATAACTCCAAAATATACACATCGGGTGAGAGAGTTGCTTAAGAACAATAAATTATAGCGGAACGGATAATAACTACAAATATCACATTGGAATGGATGATGTTATTAAGAACACGTTTCCAGTTTTGTGTTTATAAAATTATCACCAAACCAATTTCAAAATTCAAAATTTGTACACTAAAACATTGTGTTTCTCAGAGAGCGCACTGAAACGGGAGTAAAATCAGAGTTTACCGTAATGTTTTAGAATTGCTTAAACTAGATGGCTGAACAATTGTAAAACCGCACGCCACGCAGTGGGATGAATAAAATTCATAGCGAGGGGTGGCGGGCTATCTCCGTAATCATTTGGTCTTTATCAGTAGGGAAAAATAGGACACTATCAAAAATTCTTTACTTTCTGTTATTTAATCTCGTGTTTTATGTAAGAAATGGAGAAAACTTTTTATATATTCAACTCGTGAATCAGCACAGATATATTAACTTTCCATGGTTCGTGCGTGTGGGTGAAAGCTTTAGAGGCATGGATTTGTACGACCGTTGCTTGTATATCTTTCGTGCAGATGCTTAAATTATCCTAACCTTTTCTCGTACTTGCGAAAATTTGTATGTTTTTCCATTCAAGTTGGTAAATTTTCGGTAATGAGACTAAAATAGCTGTCTCGCCGTAAAATGAACGCCATTTACAGAAAATTAATTCTAAATTTTAACGCACAGATAGGGGACGAATCATTGCACGACTTGTTACGGTAAAATAATTCTTTTGTTGTGATTTTTGAGCATTTAGCTGATATAGCAGGTCTGTTTTCAGAAAGAACTTGGAATAAAAAAGTCGTTTAATTCTTCAATTTTAAACAGATCACGTATCTTTAAGCGCTTCAGCCACATAGTATCCGTGGCGTAGTGGATAAGAGCGTTATGCGCTGATAAGAGGGAATTGCGGGATCGGCCCACCATTGAAGACAGTTTTGAAACAGTGGGCTGCACTGCAGTACTTTGCGAAAACTGACGTTAAAGAATCGGACAAGTGTGGACATGATATTTGCATCATATTTCAAGGACTTTCTGCATTGTAGACTTGGGGGTGATGTGAGGTTAATGAGTGATGCCCACCGAAAGTTGCTAATGGGTTTGGATGTCAGAATCCAAGATGGCGTACTTGGGACTTAGAATTATTTGGGAATTTTACTTCACGATCTGTTTGGGTGGGTTAACCAGGGGGTCTTTAGAAAGGGGGTGTGGAATTTGAACAAAACTCGAGGGGCTTTTGACAGGTTGGCGTACACGCCATACTGGCTGTAGATGGGGAGCTTTATGGCGGGAAAGGGCGTGGCACTTCCGCACCCATACCTACTCCTGAGGGATAAAGGGCATCCAAACTTTCCAAGATAAAGAAGTGGTCTGAACAAATGAAGTAGGAAACAAACGTCAGAGAGATGCATATCATACACTAATGAACTACAATGAGCATTCTCTGGACATTAAAGGTAAAGAGAAAGATAGAAGGAAAAATGAAACTACGGTAGAGGGTGAAAATGTACTTCAGTGAAAATGTAAAACGATTGTAAAAGGAGACAAAACGGAATAAATGCACCCGTTCGTTATCGAAACAGTTTCAGGGGAACGTCAAACACCTTCTTCTAGATGCATGAGGGAAAGTTTACTTAAAGATAAAATGTTTATAGAATAAATAAATAAAAATAAATACCCCCTCAAGCAGCTGCTTGCCACAGAGGTCTGACAGGAGCCTGTCAGTTTATATGCCACAGTAGGAGATCTGAGAGGATGGCAGGACCTCAGCAAAAAAACGACACATACATCCATAGCCTAAATCCGGGGCTTGAACCCAGGTCCCTTAGATCAGTAGCCAAGTGTGCTAACCACTCGGCCACGGGACGGCTCGTTTATAGAATACCTAACAATAATTTCGTGTAATGAGTTGTACTTTGGAATCCAAAACTTCTAACGTAACTTTCAAATAGTTTTTTGTTTAGTGTACAGAGCAAGAGTAAATTCTGAAAGCAATTTCTTCCCTGTGCGAAAGAACACTGAAAAATCCTTTTCTCCTCTGTGACAAAAATTATTTTTGTTTACCATGCAAGGTAAAATAAAGGGTCTAAAATATTTTTATTCTCTTTGTAAAGAAACTTGGAATACATTTTTTCCTTCTCTGTACAAACAAACTTTTAATTTTTTTCTTCTCTCTGTATAGCAATTTTTGAAATATTTTTTTCTACTGTATGTCAAATTCTATATCAAGAAAACTTTTGTATACCATGTAGAGTAAAAGGAAGTAAAGTCTGAAAAATATATTTCTTCTCTGTGCAACCAAACATCGAAAAATATTATTTTCTATGTCAATCGTGCAAGTTAAAAAGAAAGAAACTCGAAAGCTAAATATAACTTTTGTTTTCTCATATAAAAAATACAATAGCCACAACTACGCTGAACTTAAATAGCTCTCAGATCTTTTAAAAATATTTTTGATCTACATGTAAAAATATTTTCTCTCTCACTTATACATGTTTTTGGTTTCGTTGTAGACGCCTTCATGTGGACGCTATTAAAATGATTTAATTTGTCGTGCAAGACATAACATTCAAGTGAATTTCTGTAATACTGCATTAGAGCAATATATCGTATATAGTTAAGGGTGCTCCAAAATAATGCCGTGAAAAAGGGTTACTCATGACGGCAGCAATTGTATATGTGTTGGTGACATAGTTACAAAGATGAGATTTCAAAAGTGAAGTTCTTTAGGCGTAAACTGTTTGAGAGTGGGAACCTTGTGTAAGAGTTTGAGGAAATTTTTCACTGTTTTTTATTCGATTACGTATATTAAATCTCTTTTAATCGTTTAGACTTAATTGGTGAGGAAAAGCGAGGGAATAGAGAGATAAGGTGAAGGGAACAATAACATGTAATAAGAAAGCCTATCAGATGCTTTGAAGATAGATAGAAATCTATCTCTTAAAGCAAAGAATAATGAACAAATTTAGCGAATGGTAATCCTTTCTACCAGATGTAAGGGTTCTTAAAAGAACCTTTTGTCTTCTTCTTTCAGGTCGCCATTTAATTCATTCCATCACTTCAACAATTCCAGCAATTTCGATGGATGTAATAGCGTCTTGCACGACGTCTTCATATGGCATATTGGTGGCATGCTTAATTGCCATTTCCTCGGAGAAACACACCCTACACAAATATTCCTGAGCTACAGAATTCAGGTCAATGATCTGAGTAGTTTCGCCTTCCCTTATCTGACTGAAGGCTTCCAAAACTTTTTTCTGTCAGGCACTACTCATTTTCTCCATGCTGTCTAAATTTAAAATGAGAGGTCACAGAGGATGGATAAGGACGAGTATACTATGACGTAAACACGATATTTCTCATTGGCCATAGTTGATGAGTTAACTGTCTGCTGTCCATCTATTAGGTGTTTGAGGAGTCACGTGTCTCGGTTATGCTCTGGCTATCTGTTGGTTGGTTTAAGTCACATGAGTTTGGCGACTTACCTAACGAGAAACGTCACCACTCCCGCTAGGACCTAATTGTTTGGGTTGGTACCCCTAAAAGATAGGATGAATGTGTTTCATCTCCTTTTTTTCTAAACGGCTGCACATGAATTTGGATACACTATAAGCAAGGATAAGATAGGTCTAGTCCTTATCTTTGACGGATATAACGTCAGACGAAAATTCTACGTTCGAGAATTAGGATATATACCAATGATAAGCCTCGAATTCTAGTCAATACATTTTGACATGGGTGACAGTGGTTGGATATCTACAAATGACGTGAAGACCGTTCGATATTGTATTAAATATGTCCACGGTCTACCCTCCATCCTAAAAAGTAGGAAGAAATACTATCCCAGGCTACCTTCAAAAAGAAATTATCCAAAATCTGTTTGAAAAATTTCTCACCTCTGAACAGGCGGTAATTATGTATAAGGGAATTCTTTATGAGAAAGATGCTCTAGAAGAAACTGAGATTCCACATCTGAACTTGGAACATTTTGAATGTTCTAAGGTGGTAAAGTTCACCCCCCATGCCATCAGGGATGCGGACACCATTTCTTTCCATCTCTTAATTGTCTTCGTCTCGAAGCAGGAGCATTGAAGACTGGATGGTTCGTACATTATTTTAAGTGCTTAAGGCATTCCCGAACGTAGGAAGAAAAAAACGTCATAACCGGTTCTTCTTACAATCCGCAAATCTTGTTGAAAGGATTGCCAATCGTACTAAACTCTATGTTCAAACTCACTCACTCATTAGTATAAAACTTTTTCACGTTTCTTAGAATGAGTTAAGTAATGAATACATAGGATGTAAAAACTTTGCACCGAAGTACTTTACATTTCCGAATGAGTTAATTGAAGTGAGGACATCATGAAATCATTATCAAAAGCAATTATTACAATTTATCATCTGTTACATCGGTGCAGAATCGTCATAGTATACTCGTCCTTCTCGATCCTCTGTGACCTCTCACTTTAATTTTAGACAGCATGCAGAAAACTTCCCTATCATTTGGCGAAGCAGTCCATCTATCTTTCTCATAAGCATCCCTACGTATCAGAAGGCCAATACTTATGAGTAATGCCTGATAGAAAAAAAATTGGAAGCCTTGAGTCAGATAAGGGAAAGCGAAACTACTCAGATCATTGACATGAATTCTGTAGCTCAGGAATATTGTGTAGGGTGTGTTTCTCCGAGGAAATCGCAATTAAGCATGCCACCAATATTCCATATGAAGACGTCGTGCAAGACACTATTACATCCATCGAAATTGCTGGAATTGTTGAAGTGATGGAATGAATTAAATGGCGACCTGAAAGAAGAAGACAAAAGGTTCTTTTAAGAACCCTTACATCTGGTAGAAAGGATTACCATTCGCTACAATTTGTTCATTATTCTTTGCTTTAAGAGATAGATTTCTATCTATCTTACAAGCATCTGATAGGTTTTCTTATTACATGTTATTGTTCCCTTCACCTTATCTCTCTATGTCCCTCGATTTTCCTCACCAGTTAAGTCTAAACGATTAAAAGAGATTCAATATACGTAATCGAATAAAAAACAGTGAAAAATTTCCTCAAACTCTTACACAAGGTTCCCACTCTCAAACAGTTTACGCCTAAAGAACTTCACTTTTGAACTCTCATCCTTGTAACTATGTCACCAACACATATACAATTGCTGCCGTCATGAGTAACCCTTTTTCACGGCATCATTTTGGAGCACCCTTAACTATATACGATATATTGCTCTAATGCAGTATTACAGAAATTCACTTGAATGTTATGTCTTGCACGACAAATTAAATCATTTTAATAGCGTCCACATGAAGGCGTCTACAACGAAACCAAAAACATGTATAAGTGAGAGAGAAAATATTTTTACATGTAGATCAAAAATATTTTTAAAAGATCTGAGAGCTATTTAAGTTCAGCGTAGTTGTGGCTATTGTATTTTTTATATGAGAAAACAAAAGTTATATTTAGCTTTCGAGTTTCTTTCTTTTTAACTTGCACGATTGACATAGAAAATAATATTTTTCGATGTTTGGTTGCACAGAGAAGAAATATATTTTTCAGACTTTACTTCCTTTTACTCTACATGGTATACAAAAGTTTTCTTGACATAGAATTTGACATACAGTAGAAAAAAATATTTCAAAAATTGCTATACAGAGAGAAGAAAAAAATTAAAAGTTTATTTGTACAGAGAAGGAAAAAATGTATTCCAAGTTTCTTTACAAAGAGAATAAAAATATTTTAGACCCTTTATTTTACCTTGCATGGTAAACAAAAATAATTTTTGTCACAGAGGAGAAAAGGATTTTTCAGTGTTCTTTCGCACAGGGAAGAAATTGCTTTCAGAATTTACTCTTGCTCTGTACACTAAACAAAAAACTATTTGAAAGTTACGTTAGAAGTTTTGGATTCCAAAGTACAACTCATTACACGAAATTATTGTTAAGTATTCTATAAACATTTTATCTTTAAGTAAACTTTCCCTCATGCATCTAGAAGAAGGTGTTTGACGTTCCCCTGAAACTGTTTCGATAACGAACGGGTGCATTAATTTCGTTTTGTCTCCTTTTACAATCGTTTTACATTTTCACTGAAGTACATTTTCACCCTCTACCATAGATTCATTTTTCCTTCTATCTTTCTCTTTACCTTTAATGTCCAGAGAATGCTCATTGTAGTTCATTAATGTATGATAAGTATCTCTCTGACGTTTGTTTCCTGCTATATTTGTTTAGATCATTTCTTCATCTTGCAAAGTTTAGATGCCCTTTATCCCTATTTTCATTGGTGCATCACTTTAAAGCAGACTGTATAACAAGTTTAGATTTTCCACACTGTATTCTCTACCTCTATGAACGTAATACAAAGAGAGAGTGCTGGTTGTTCTCTGCCTCTAGGACCATAATATTGAAAAAGAGTGCTGGTTGTTCTCTGCCTTTATGACCATAATATTGAAAAAGTGTGCTGGATGTTCTCTGCCTCTATGACCATAACGTTTAAAGAGGGTGCTGGTTGTTCTCTGTCTTTGTGACCATAATACTGAAAGAGAGTGTTGGTTATTTTCTTTCTCTATGACAATAATATTGAAACAAAATGCTGGTTGTTTCCTGTCTCTATGTACAAAATATTGAAACAGAATGCTGGTTGTTCACTGTCTCAATGACCATAATATTGAAAGGAGGTTTTGGTTGTGTACTGTCTCTATGACCATAATATTCAAAGGGAGTGTTAGTTGTTTCCTGTCTATATGACCATAATATTGAGGGAGAGTGCAGATTGTTCTCTGTCTCTATGACCATAATATTGAGAGAGATGCTGGTTGTTCCCTGTCTCTATGACCATAATATTGAAAGAGAGTGGTGATTTTTCTCTGTCTCTATGACCATAATGTTGAAGGAGAGTGCTGGTTGTTTCCTGTCTCTATGACCATAACATAGAGAAAGAGTGCTAGTTGTTCTCTGTCTCAATGACCATAATATTAAGAGAGAGTGCTGGTTTTTCTCTGTCTCTATGACCATAATATTGAAAGAAAATGCTGGTTGTTCCCTGTCTCTATGACCATAATATTGAAAGAGAGTGTCTCTATGACCATAATATTGAAAGAGAATGATGGTTGTTTCCTGTCTCTACGGCCATAATATTGAAAGAGAATTATGGATGTTTACTGTCTCTAGGACCAGAATATTGGAGCAGAGTGGTTGTTATCCTCTGTCTCTATAACCATAACATTAAAAGAGAGTGCTGGATGTTCTCTGTCTCTATGACCATAATATTGAAGGAGAGTGCTGGTTTTTCTCTGTCTCTATGACCATAATATTAAGAGAAAGTGCTGGTTGTTCTCTGTCTCTATGACCATAATATTAAGAGAAAGTGCTGGTTGTTCTCTGTCTCTATGACCATAATATTAAGAGAAAGTGCTGGTTGTTCTCTGTCTCAATGACCATAATATTGAAAGAGAATGCTGGTTGTTCCCTGTCTCTATGACCATAATATTGAAACAGAGTGTCTCTATGACCATAAAATTGGAAGAGAATGATGGTTGTTTCTTGTCTCTATGACCATGATATTGAGGGAGAGTGCAGGTTGTTCTCTGTCTCTGTGGCCATCACATTGAAAGAGAGTGTCTCTATGACCATAATATTGAAAGAGAGTGCTGGTTTTTTCCGGTCTCTATGGCCATAATATTGAGGGAGAGTGCACTTTGTCCTATGCCTCTATGACCATAAGAATGAGAGAGAGTGGTGGCTGTTCTCTGTCTCTTATGACCATAATATTGAAAGAGATTACTGGTTGTTTCCTTTCTCTTGGACCGTAATATTGAAAGAGAGTGGTGGTTGTTCTCTGTCTCTATGGCCATAACATTGAGAGAGAGTGTCTCTATAACCATAATATTGAAAGAGAATGCTGGTTGTTTACTGTCTCTAGGACCAGAATATTGGAGGAGAGTGGTTGTTGTCCTCTGTCTCTATAACCATAATATTGAAAGAGAGTGTTGGTTGTACTCTGTCTCTATTACCATAATACTAAGAGAGAGTGATGGTTGTTCTCTGTCTCTTTAACTATAATATTGGAAGAGAGTGGTGGTTGTTCTCTGTCTCTAGGACCATAATATTGAAGGAGAGTGCTGGTTGTTCTCTGTCTCTATGACAATAATATTAAGGGAGAGCGCTGGTTGTTCTCTATATCTTTGACCATAATATTGAAAGAGAAGGCTGGTTGTTCCCTGTCTCTATGATCATAATATTGAAAGAGATTGTCTCTATGACCACAATATTGGAAGAGAGTGTCTGTATGACCATAATATTTAAAGACAGTGTCTCTATGAAAACAATATTGAGGGACAGTACTGATTGTTCTCTGTTTTTATGACCATAATATTGAAAGAGAGTGCTGGTTGTTCTCTGTCTCTATTACCATAATATTAAGAGTGAGTGCTGGTTGTTCTCTGTATCTTTGACGATGATATTGAAAGAGAGTGCTTGTTCTGCTCTTTGTCTATGACCATAATATTGAAAGAGAGTGCTGGATGTTCTCTGTCTCTATGACCATAATATTGAAAGAGAGTGCTGGATGTTCTCTGTCTCTATGACCATAATATTGAAAGAGAGTGCTTGATGTTCTCTGTCTCTGTGACCAAAATATTGAGGGAGAGTGCACGTTGTTCTCTGTCTCTATGACCATAATATTGAAAGAGATTGCTAGTTGTTTCTTGTGTCTATGGCCATAATATTGAGGGAGAGTGCAGTTTGTCCTCTGCCTCTATTACCATAATATTAAGAAAGAGGCTGGTTGTTCTCTGTCTCTATTACGATAATATTGAAAGAGAGTGCTTGTTGTTCTCTGTCTCTATGATCATAATATTGAGGGAGAGTGCAGTTTGTCCTCTGTCTCTATGACCATAAGATTGAGAGAGAGTGTTCTCTGTCTCTTATGACCATAATATTTAAAGAAGTACTGGTTGTTCTCTGTCTCTATGACCATAATATTGAAAGAGATTGCTGGTTGTTTCCTGTCTCTAGGACCGTAATATTGAAAGACAGTGGAGGTTATTCTCTGTCTCTATGACCATAATATTGAAGGAGAGTGCTGGTTGTTCTCTGTCTCTATGACGATAAAATTGAAAGAGAGTGCTTGTTGCTCTCTGTGTCTATGACCATAATATTGAGAGTGCTGGTTGTTCTCTGTCTCTATGGCCAAAATATTGAAAGTCTCTATGACCATATTATTGAGGGAGAGTAGAGGTTGTTCTCTGTCTCTATGGCCATAATATTGAAAGAGAGTGCTGGTTGTTTGCTGTCTCTATGGCCATAATATTGAGGGAGAATGCACTTTGTCCTGTGCCTCTATGATCATAAGAATGAGAGAGAGTGGTGGCTGTTCTCTGTCTCTTATGACCATAATATTGAAAGAGAGTGCTGGTTGTTCTCTGTCTCTATGACCATAATATTGGAAGACAGTGTTATTTATTCTCTGTCTCTATCACCACAATACTGAAGGTGAGTGCTGGTTGTTCTCTGTCTCTAGGACCATAAGATTGAAAGAGAGTGCTGGTTGTTTCCTGTCTCTAGGACCGTAATATTGAAAGAGAGTGCTGGTTCTTCTCTGTCTCTATGACCATAATATTGAACGAGAGTGCTGGTTGTTCTCTGTCTCTATGACCAAAATATTGAAACAGAGTGCTGGTTGCTTCCTGTCTCTATGACCATAATATTGAGGGAGACTGCAGGTTGTTCTCTGTCTCTATTGCCGTAATCTTGAAAGAGAGTGTCTCTCTGACCATAATATTGAAAGAGAATGCTGGTTGTTTCCTATCTCTATGGCCATAATATTGAGAGAGAGTGCACTTTGGCCTGTGCCTCTATGGACATAAGAATTAGAGAGAGTGGTGGCTGTTCTCTGTCCCTTATAACCATAATATTGAAAGACAGTGTTGGTTGTTCTCTGTCTCTATGACCATAATATTGGAAGACAGTGATATTTGTTCTCTGTCTCTATGACCATAATATTGAAAGAGATTGCTAGTTGTTTCCTGTCTCTAGGACCGTAATATTGAAAGAGAGTGGCGGTTGTTCTCTGTCTCTATGACCATAATATTGAAGGAGAGTGTTTGATCATAATATTAAGGGAGAGTGCAGTTTGTTCTCTGCCTCTATGACCATAAGATTGAGAGAGAGTGCTGGCTCTTCCCTGTCTCTTATGACCATAATATTGAAAGGAGTGCTGGTTGTTCTCTGTCTGTATGACCATAATATTGAAGGAAGTGCTGGTTGTTCTCTGTCTGTATGACCATAATATTGAAGGAAGTGCTGGTTGTTTCCTGTCTCTAGGACCATAATATGGAAAGAGGGTGGTGGTTGTCCTCTGTCCCTTTGACTATAATATTGAAAGGGAGTGCTAGTTGTTCTCTGTCTCTATTGCAATAATATTAAGAGAGAGTGCTGGTTCTCTGTCTCTATGACCATCATATTGAGAGAGAGTGCTGGTTGTTCTCTGTCTCTATGAGCATAGTATTGAAAGAAAGTGCTGGCTGTTCTCTGTCTCTTATGACAATAATATTGAAAGTGAGTGATGGCTGTTTCCTGTCTCTAGGACCATAATATTGAAAGAGGGTGGTGTTTGTCCTCTGTCTCTATGACCATAATATTGAAACGGAGAGCTGGTTGTTCTCTGTCCCTATTACAATAATATTAAGAGAGAGTGCTGGTTGTTCTCTGTCTCTATTGCAATAATATTAAGAGAGAGTGCTGGTTGTTATCTGTCTCTATGTCCATCATATTGAGAGAGAGAGAGTGCTGGTAGTTCTCTGTCTCTATGACCAAAATATTGAAAGAGAGCGTCTGTATGACCATAATATTGAGGGAGAGTGCAGTTTGTTCTCTGTCTCTAAGACCATAAGATTTAGAGAGAGTGCTGGCTATTCCCTGTCTCTTTTGACCTTAATATTGAAAGGAGTTCTGGTTGTTCTCTGTCTCTATGACCATAATATTGATTGTGAGTGCTAGTTTTTTCCTGTCTCTATGACCAGAATATTGAAAGTGAGTGGTGATTCTTCTCTGTCTCTATGACCATAATATTTAAAGAGAGTGCTGGTTGTTCTCTGTCTCTATGACCATAATATTAAGAGAGAGTGCTCGATGTTCCCTGTCTCTTTGACCATAATATTGAAAGAGTAATAGATAAATAATAGTAAAGAGTTTCTATATGACCATAATTTTGAAAGAGATTGCTGGTTGTTCTCTGTCTCTATGACCATATTATTGAAAGAGAGTGTTGGTTGTTTTCTGTCTCTATGGCCATAATATTGAAACAGAATGCAGGTTGTTCTCTGTCTCTATGACTATAATATTGAAACAGAATGCTGGTTGTTCTCTGTCTCTATGACCATAATACTGAGGGAGAGTACTGGTTTTTCTCTGTCTCTATGACCATAATATTGAAAGACAGTGCTGGTTGTCCTCTGTCTCTATGACCTAATGTTGAAACAGAGTGCTGGTTGGTTCCTGTCTCTATGACCATAATATTGAAAGAAAATGCTTGTTGTTCTCTGTCCGTATGACCATAATATTGAAAGATAGTGATGGGTTTTTCCTGTCTCTATGATTATAATTTTCAAATAGAGTGCTAGTTGTTCTCTGTCTCTATGATCATAATATTGAAAGATAGTGCTGGTTTTTCTCTGTCTGTATGACCATAATTTGAGAGAAAGTGCTGGTTGTTCTCTGTCTCTATGACCGCAATATTGAAAGACAGTGGTGGTTGTTCTCTGTCTATATGACCATAATATTGAAAGAGAGTGCATCTATGACCATATTATTGAGGGAGAGTACTGGTTGTTCTCTGTCTCTATGACCATAATTTTGAAAGAGAGTACTGGTTGTTCTTTTTCTCTGTGACCATAATATTGAAAGAGAGTGCTGGTTGTCCTCTGTCTCTATGAGCTAATGTTGGAACAGAGTGCCGGTTGTTTCCTGTCTCTATGACCATAATATTGAGAGAGAGTGCTGGTTGTTCTCTCTCTCTAAGACCATAATATTGAAAGAGAAAGCTGGATGTTCTCTGTCTCTATGACCATAATATTGAAAGAGAGTGGTGGTTGATCTCTATCTCTATGACCATAATATTGAAAGAGAGTGCTGGATGTTCTCTGTCTCTATGACCATAATATTGAAAGAGAGTGGTGGTTGTTCTATATCTCTATGACCATAATATTGAAAGAGAGTGCTGGATGTTCTCTGTCTCTATGACCATAATATTGAAAGAGAGTGCTGGTTGTTCGCTGTCTCTATTACCATAATATTTAAAGATAGTGCTGGTTTTTCTCTGTTTCTATGACCATCATATTGAGAGAGAGTGACCGACCTTCGTTTGATTATTCCTCTATCTGCAAAATAAAATATTTCGATTATTCGTTTCCTAGGAGTTGTTTATAATTCTAGATTTTTTCTTTAGCATGCGAATTTGTTAACTCTTTTACCGCTAAGGTATTGGGACCAAAAGTAGAGCGAGTTTTAAAATCAGTTCCTAGACTTTCTCAACGATGGGCTGCCAGACGAATACGTTACCCATAGTTCCCTATACCGAAAGGGTTAAAATAATTTTCATTCAGGGAAACCTTAGAGAGCTATTAATATTTTTCGTCAACATCTAGAAACAAGGGAGTTCTTTGCACGGTTGTGACGACAATTTGAAATTCAAAGCCTTCCGAAAGCGACTTGAAATTCACTTCTTCGGCCAAATGTTGACATCGTGGGAATCTCTTTCACCTGCCTCCTTTACGTCTCCCATTCACGACTTAGGTGAAAGTACAGCACAGCTCAACACTCTATCTCTCTCCCCGACGACAGCCTATGGGCGTATACGAGTTAGCCGTGTTCCTGCTCCTTAAGGACAAACTACCTGAGGACAAACTACTGTCTCTAGCATCGTGAGAGAGGGGGTGATGAATTTCTCGATCTGTTGACACAAGATTAATTCATATCGAAGAAAAAAACATCATTTCAAACCTTCTTTAACACAGCGTTTTTCTAATGCAGTTTCTAAACACACATCCCTCTTCGTGAATTCACAGACTAAAGCATATTAATTATTGTGACTTCACATTTCTCTCACCCTTACACATTCACTCCACGAACATGAGTCAATTTCGTAGTCGATGTTACGACTCCTTGCGCTACAGAAGAAGCTTTAGAAGAATTTAAAGATCATGGAGTGATTCACGTAAGAAGAATGAAATGCTTTCCTAAGAAACAAAACAAAGGAACAAAGGTGCAAGGTGGTGCAAAATGGTACTAACGTTTTAAGGCAAACTGTAGCCTTCTATCTTTTATGCTTTGAGAAAAATTCGTGTAGAAGAATATTATTCAGCTTTTAACTACGAAGATCACAGTCATACCATGTATTCTTGTAGAAATCCCACCATATGCAAATATTGTGGAGAAAAACACAAATCCAAAGATTGCAAGGAATTAGATCTTTGTTGCCCAAATTGTGGCGGAAATCATCCATCAACTATTGCTGGTTGTTCCGCAAGATTACAAGCTTTTAGAACAAAGAAATTCGTGATTCAAGAAGATGTCTCATGGAGCCAAGTTCTCAAGGAGATCAAACTTCAGGACCGCCGTATTGCCCAGACTACACCATCATGAAGTTGACATGGAAAGATCGAATAAGGAAACAAATGACCAGAATGTTTATCAACAGGCATTTACGCTTTCAGGAAAAAACTAATGATAGCATCTTAAGCACTAAGGTAAGTGCAATCTTAATTCTCCCAAAATTTCTAAAAACTCTCAGGAGGATCCTGAAGAACTTTGTGCTCACAGCAGTTCTGAGTATCCCGCAGCTAACAAGACAGATGCACAAGATTGCTCTCATGAGGAACTTCCAGAGCATCGAGGATATTCGACTGACCTTACTTCACCAGAAAGTAGAATTATTGCGAAAATAAACACTTATTAAAGGTGTAGTACTTAGGTGTTTGTACCAGTTCTTCCTATTTTCTCTTAATTATGGATAGATTTTCTCCTTTCAAAAGTTTTATCCTTCACTGGAATTGTCGACTTTTCACAACATCCTCTCTGACCTTCTTGAAACTCTTTATGTTACACCCTTTCCAGATAAATAAGATTCAGAAATTTATGTCATGAGCATCCGAATTTGTTTTCTTCTAGGTGTTTGTACCAGTTCTTCCTTTTTCTCTTAATTATGGATAGATTTTCTCCTTTCAAAAGTTTTATCCTTCACTAGAATTTTCGAGGGCTTGCTAATAAAATTAAAAATAATTCCCCCTCAAGCAGCTGCTTGCCACAGAGGTCTGACAGGAGCCTCTCAGTTTATATGCCATAGTAAAAGGTCTGTGAGGATGGCAGGACCTCAGCAGAAAAACAACACAAACATTCATGGTTACCCATTCAAACTTACCCGGGGTTCAAACCCAGGTCCCTTAGATCAGTAGCTAAGCGCGCTAACCACTTGACCATGGTACGGCTGGGCTTGCTAATAAAGTGCGTTATCTTTTTGAAGTCGCCAAGAGCAAGGATTTAAGTATTATTGCTCTCTGTGAAACATTTAGTCAAAAAAACGTAAATATAAAACCTTATTTTCCTTTATGGAGTCCAATAGAGGAGGTGTGGCTCTATATATCCATAAAACTTTGTCACAGATTCCTATTCCTGCTGGAACAAGAAATCTTTTTCTTAAGATCATTGTAGTGCAGCTCAAGATCCATAACAAAACTTTTAGCATTGTTTCACTTTACAACCAAGGAGCTAGCATTCCTTTCGGAGATTATGCCATGCTTTTCAACAAATTCCTGAACCATAAATAACACAGGGAAACAAATTTTCATAAAAGTCATGCCTCTGAGATAAAAGTAGCCATTTCTTAAAGATTTCAAGGTGCGGAACACGAATATGACATTGAAAATGCGAAATTTGGCTACGATTTCTGAGAAATCCGCAATAGTTTTTTTATATAATACAGTAATATGTACATGTGACATGTATCGGTAACAATCAGCTTCTACTTCCGACGTTGCTTTGCCCGTCGCTTGTACAGCTGCTCAAGATCATCTCTGGCAAGCGTCCAACAGTAGTCGGCTAACATTGAAGTGGACCAGTTTCCCTGGTATCTTATCTCCATCGTTGCAATGTCCAAGTGAAAACGTTCACTGGGCTCATCACTAACCATGCCGCAGTTGTCGGGGAAGAAATCTAAATGGGAATGGAGAAAGTGGATCTTTAAGGATATATTGCGGCCAAGTTTGCGATACAGAGACAACATGTCCTTAACCAGTTTCTTGTAGTTGTCTGCCCTGACATTCCCGAGGAATTTAGTTGACACCAGACGAAACGCGTCACAAGCCTTTTTCTCGTCACCCTGAAGCAGATTGTCCAACATCTGGTCTCTGAACAGCTCACAGATCTGAGGACCCACAAAAATTCCCTCTTTAATTTTCACTTCGCTGAGTCGAGGGAATTTGTCAACCAAGTACTTGAAAGCTGATGCAGTCCGGTCCATGGCTTTTACGGAGTTTTTCATCACACCGAGTTTGATGTGTAAGGACAGTTAGCAGGATTTTGTGCGTTTCTGCCAGTGAATGTTTCACATTCTTCTCTCCGACCCTCAGAGATTTCCTTTGAGGCCAGTTTCTGTCACTTTTCTGTCTCTTCTAAACAAGAGCCAATCGACAAATTTTATTGTCATTTTCGTGTTCAGCACCTCGAAAGTAGTAAAGATTGCTTATTTCCATTTCAAAGCCTTTTTCTATGTTGCCCAGTGTTATGGAAATTTCAAATTAATGATAATTAACTGATAACTAGAATTTTGATTTAAAACTTTTTTGAGGGAAGGGGCATCTGAAAAATCTTTTCAGTGGAGATAAGGTAGTTGTAAACTACCCCTACATACCGAATTTGTTGGTCTTACAATTTCGGAAGAATTCTACATCAAAATCAAACAAACAGATACACAAACTCTCTAAAAATCTGCTTTATATTTTAGAGTTTGTCTCTCTATACCTTTGTTTGGCCAGAACCTCCTCCTAAGAGGTAAGAGCTAAAAACACCAATTCGTCATACAGCTTCGTCTCCTCGTGACTTATTCCGACGCAAGGGTACATTTAGAAACCCCTAAAGCAAATAAAGTAAGGACTACTCGAAATTGGCAAATTAGAGTTATACAAGCTCATTATAAAAGAATGCCTTAATGTTTCAATTTAGTAAATAATTAATTACGTAGGCAAAATATTAAAGAACTTTCAAAGTTTCCTTTTTACGACGAAGTAACCAATGGCGTCTACATTAATGTCAATTGAATACAATTAACTTTGAGAGTTCCTTGACATTCAGTATACACAATTACTTTTCATATTTATGTATTTAATAAAATATAGTACTTTGAAAGATAAGTATTCTTTTATAATGACCCTCTATTTAAGGCCAGCGCTTCACCTCCAACCATCCTTTTCACTGAAAAATGAAAGAGCGGAAAATTTTCAATACGAAACTTACTCTTCTCGTAATTTAAAGCACCTTAAGTGTTTGGTTGTACCAGAAAAAATGCGATACAGTGGGAATTAGAACTAACAAACTCAGTACATATTTTCTTCTTATCATACATCATTTCATAGCCACGATTAACAAACAGTACCCGACTCGCGTAGGACGTGATTGCCCTTTTGACTTAGCGACTGTGAAACATGGGTTCTAATTCTCTTCTTTACCCGGAAAACTATTAAATATGATTTCTGATTGTCTTCTTGACTTGGGGATTGTTAAACATGATTTCTGATGATTTTTCTCGATTGGGGACTGTTAAACCTGTTTTCTGATGATTTTCTCATCTCCCGGATTGTTAAAAATAGTTTCTGATTGCCTTCTTGACTCGGGACTGTAAAACACGATTTCCGATTGTTTTCTTGACTTGTGGAATGTTCAGCATGTCTTCTGATGGTGTTCTTGACTCAGGGACTGCTAAACACGGTTTCTGATTGTCTTCTTGATTCTGGGACTGTTAACACGATTTTTGATTGTCTTCTTGACTCGGGGGTGGGAGCTGTTAAATACGCTCTATAGGTTTCTGATTCCCTTCTTGACACGGGGACTCTTAAATGATGTTCCTGATTGTCTGCTTGTTTCTGTGGGACTGTTAACACGATTCCTAATGGTCATCTTGATTCAGAGACTTAAACACGTTTTATGATCGTGTTCTGACTCGGAGAATGTTCAACATGGTTTATGATGGTGTTCTTGAGCAGGGTAGTAGTACGACCTTTGACCCCTGAATCGCAGAAAGTTGACCCTAGAGCCGCCACGCCTGCCTGACCCGTGATATTTCCTCCGCCATCTTGGATTCTGACGTCATCACCCTCGAAAATAACCCCCTGGTTGTGTCATTCCCCTTTAAGACCACCCAAACCCTCTTGAAGTAAACAACCCTAAAGGTTATTATATTTTTTATAAAAAAAAAAAAACTTGTTTTCCACGGCCGGTTTCAAACCCTCACGTTAATCAACGCGTTTAGCCATTACGCCAAGGGTAGTACACGACTGTAATGCTTAAAGGTATACTTAAAGATATTATTCTCGGTTTAGAAGGAATAACCTATCATAATATTTTTTTATTCCTTACAAATAATATTTTTATTTCTTGTACATTAGGAATATCTTTTTCTGTTCACAATGAATTTTTTTTATTCCTTGTACACCACATTGGGTATTAATTCTATTACTCCTTGTAAACCACATTTCGGGAATTAATTTTTTTATATCTTGTGAACCACATTGGGAATTAATTTCTTTTATTCCTTGTAAATGGCACTTAGAAAGAAATTTATAAGTACATCAAATCCCCCTCCTGTGCACCACGTTTTTTACTGGCGGGAAAAGAATTTACAATCTGAAAAGTGCTGCGAAACAGACCGGTGTTACTTAAAAATCCTTATATATTTACGAAGAGAGCGCATGAGAAGAAGGCTGATATTTGAGACACAGATATTTTATAATTTTAACGAAAAGCATTTTGGAGTTCTATAAATTATATTTGCATTTTTAATTGTTAATTATTATTTCTACATATTGTATAATTCAGTCTCTTGCTTTTTAAAGATTTTTTTTACAAATTTAAAAATCTTGTACTTCATAATAATTATTTACAGTTGTAAGTTTGAAAATTTTTACCATTGTTTCATTTTTTTCCATTTTTAAACTATTTTTACTCATCATCATCATCATCCTCAAGCAACCATGGGCTTCACAGGTCCAACGAGAACGCGCAGTTTAATTCTTCAAGCATATATATATTTTATTCTCCAGCTACATCTGCTGCATCCGGCCACTGCACACCAATTCTAACAAGGTCCTGTTTGAAATTGTCTGCCCACAGCATCCTAGGTCTCCCCCTCCTTCTGAGGCCTCTAGGCACACTGTTCATAACCCTATTCGCCAATCTATAATTATCCATACGGGCAACATGGCCAAACCAGCGGAGTCTCTCTCTGCACATTATGCTGCTTAAAGGAGGTTGCAGACTCCTTTGCCTAACCTCATCATTAGTTACAAAGTTAAACCACCTAATACCCAAGATACTACGTAAGCATCTAGAATCAAAAGCATCTAGTTTCCTGTTATCTTGTTTACACAGCGTCCAAGTTTCACTACCATAACTAACCCTAGAAAGAACCAAACTATTATACAGTCTAATTTTAGTCTTTAGGTGTATACGCCTATTTCTCCACAATCTCCATAGATTCTTAAAAGTCCCGGCAGCAATCCCTATTCGTCTGTTAATCTCATGTCGCACATCTGTTACATAGCTTCCCAAGGTAATTAAACTGTAACACCTGCTCAAGACTACAACCATTCAGATTAACTAAATCACAACCTGCCTGACCTACTCTACTACCAGTCTCATCAACAGCTTGAATTAGAGTTCATCTCATCAACATCATTTGCCAAAAGGTCTAAATCATCAGCATAATCTAAATCAGAAATTTTCGCATCTCCAGAACATTTAAGGCCAAAATCTTTCCCTTGAAGTGAATTTCGCATAACATAATCAATAACCAAACTGAAGAGAAAAGGAGACAAAATGCGCCCTTGTCGAACACCAGAAGTAATACTAAACCAATTGCTACAAGACTTACCAACTCTCACACATGACTCAGTGATATTATAGAGCGCTTTCATTATGTTAAGTAACTTGTCTGGTATACCATATGATCTCACAATCAACCACAAATTATGACGATCAACAGAGTCGAAAGCCTTTTTGAAATCAACAAAGCTAGCAACCAAAGGTTTCTGAAACTCTAAACATTTCTCAAGAATCTGCCTAAGTGAAAATATCTGATCCACACATCCCCTACCACTTCTGAATCCACATTGCTCATCACGCAATTGACTGTCAACCAGATTCTTAATTCTATTAAGCACAATCATGGAAAGAACTAAGCACAATCATGGAAAGATAATAATAGCTGTGGTAAAATCTTTAGGAACCATGCCTTGAGCATAAACGTTATTCAAAATTTCAGTCATCCAAGTGGTAACTGAAACATTCCCAGCTCTGAGCATTTCTGTAGTAATTTCATCTACACCTGGGGATTTATGAAGTTTAAGTTTAGAAATAGCCAAAATAACATCAGATTGCGTTATAGGGCCAACATTAAAGCCACCAATGCATCTATCATCATTACAAACAATGGGAGTAGAACTAACCACTTTGTTTAGAACATCACTGAAATGCTCAACCCACCTAGCCATGAGAGAATCCTCCCCTTCTATAACCTTACCATGTTTATCCTTCAATTCCTGTATACCTCTCCGTTTTCTACCACACAAAACATTAACTATTTGGTAGAGCTCTCTGCTGTTGTGCTGTCTAACTGCTTCCTCGGCTTTGTCAGCCAAACCATCAAGCCTAACTGATCCTTTACACGTTTATTAAGCTCTCTGTAATCCTTTCTATTAGGACCAGTAGGGTACTGATTAAGGATATTCCTGCAGTTCCTTCTTTCAGAAATAACCTCAAGTGCCTCATCACTTAAATAATTCTGTCTCCTCTGCTCCTTTTTTCCTAAAAGAGTACTGTTAGTTTCCAAAAAAGAATGTTTAAAATGGCCCCATTCTTCCTCAACATCAGTATTAAGCAAACCATAACTGTCATAATGACTAAGTAACCTATCACGGTAAGCTTTAGCTATAACTGGGTCTTTCAGAACTTCAGTATTAAAGGTAAATTTTTTAACCCTAGCACAACACTTTTTAAGTTTAATTTGCAAGACACTTTTAACAAGGTAATGGTCAGATCCAATTTCAGCTCCCCTATATGCCCTGGTATTTCTAACAGAACTAGCCCATTTGCTGTTAATTAATATATAATCAATCATATTCCTATGCAGCCCATCAGGTGAAACCCATGTGTATTTATGTATGTTGCGGTGTTTGTAATATGTGTTAGTTTTTCTGAAACCATTGAGTTTACTTACCTGTAGGAGACGTTGCCCTTTGCCATTGCAGCTACCAATACCAAAAGGGCCTATCACCCCTCACCAAAGGTCAGAGTCAGTACCAACTTTGGCATTGAAGTCACCTAGAACAAGGGTAATATTTCCTTTCTTGACAGAATTCAAAATATCCTGAAGTTGTCCGTAAAACCTATCCTTCTCATCCTCATCAGGAAAGTCAGTGGGGGCATAACAGCAGATAACAATCAAGTTTTTAATGCTTGTCTGAAATTTTGCTGTAAGAAACCTTTCATTATAGAAGAGCATCACTAGCATGTCTGCTGAGCAGCAGACTCACGCCTTGGTGATGCTTTCCATTCTCCCTCCCTGTAAAGAGAAATTTAAAGTTATATTTAAGTATCTCACCTTTACCTATCCATCTGGTCTCTTGCAAGCCTAGAATATCTAGGTTATAGCGCTGGAATTCCTGCATGAGCACATCAAGAGAATAATCTCTATAATGTCCTCACGTTCCACGTTCCAGCAGAGAGAAAATGATTAGTAAGATATTTAAAGAAATTAGGTTTATTGAGATTGGTAGGGTCAACAATATCAAACAGCCCCCTGATCGGAGGCATGGGGCAAAGACCTGTTGCTCCTCTGCTAAAGTCTGAAGTCATCGATGCTGGTAGGAACTTCAGGCACCATCTTTTCAAGTGGACTTTTTCAAGAGCCATATGGCTTGTCTGAGACATATTACTCCAGTTTAGGCTTGACGATGCCCAACTAGCTAAGTAAGGTTCAGGTACCTGCGATGGCCTCTGATTAGGATTATCCACCAGCAGATGTAAGGTATCCCATGCCTCTGTTCACTTAGGGCTGGCAACCCAGAAGCAAACAGAAAACACAGCAGCAGACTCTCCCTCAACAGAGGCCCACCAGTGCAGCAAGTCCAAGATCAATAATCAAGCTCAAATCCATAAAAAGTCCAGTCTAGTAGGTATAAATGGTCAGCACCCAGGACCTTCTGAAGTTGACCACTCCTTAGCAGGGTTGAAAAAAAGAAAAAAGTGGCCATAGATGACCAGATCAGTAGGCCATACTGAACTGGCAGCCCTCCCCTTCCGTTCCCTTTCAAAAGAGAATATCCCTTTTGAAAGGTACTAACGGCCTGCACCACGAGAAGGCGGGGTCGGACAATAGGTGCTCGACCTGGCCGGTTCTGTGCATCATCACTAGGGATTGGTACACAGCTCTCCTTCCAGTTTACGCCTAGCTACCATTTACAGGTAATTTACAGGCTACCATTTACTACATAATATTTTTTTTTTATTTTATATTTTTCCGCTTTTAAAAATTTTGTACTACATAATTTTTTTAATTTTACGTTTTAAAGTTTTTTCTTTTTTCCCGTTCTAAAATTTTTTGCATTACATAATAGTTTTCTCCGTTTTAAAATATTTTACGTTTTTCAAAGAATTTTGTAGTATATAATAATTTTTTCAATTTTATATGTTTTTAAAAATTTACGTACATTTGAAACTTTTACTTCATTTCTTCATTTTAAAACTTTTTATTCCGTAATAATATTTTACACCTATTTTCCCCCTTTCAGAAATTTTGTACTATGTATTTCTTATTTCAATTTTGCGGTTTAATATTTTGGACCATTAAACTACTTTCAATTCTTTCATATATATGTTTTCAATTCTTAAGTTTCGCAGGACACGAAGGGTGATATTGGAGACAGATCAAAGGGCCTTATGTGTTTGTGGAGAGGATGATTCAAACGTTGAGGAGTCAGTTCGCTTATCGAAAGTCCTTAGATGTTTGCGAAAATGAGAGGTAACGATGATTCACACGTTGATGAGTCAATGCGTTTAGCAATGAACACTAAGGGTGATTATTCGACTTCGATTCTTAAAGATGATATACAACCCTAGATGTTTATTTTTCCTTTCTGAATATCTCAATAAAACGACTCTTAATATAATAAAACTTTTTTTTCCCTTCAATACGCTGGAATAATCACGGTCTTAATTCATCCTACTGATGTTAATGATTAATTCTTCAAGTTTCGCAAATGTGCGGACAATGTTTTTTCTCCACATCTCTCGTTCATCTGTGTTTATCATACCTTATTGGGCTACAGCTCTGGAGAAATAAATGTTTTACATCAGTAAACATTATTTTACATTGTCGTGTCGTACTCTCGAATTTCAAAAAAAAAATCTAATAAACAGTGTAAATACTTTTTTCCAGCAGTAAAACTACAAGCCGAACTAATTTTAGGCTCCTATTCAACAGTATAAGAATTTTTTTTGGAGTAAAAATGTTTACATAATCGTACACATTACATACCGAGCCCGGGATACGTCTTATTTATTGACAGACTACCTCACTCGTTCATTCACTTGCTCGGTAAAACACTAACTGAATGACTTACTCACATTTTAAATCGCTTACTGGCTGCCTTACTCACTCACTAAATCACTTACTGCCTTATTCACTCACTTTGTTATTTACTTACTTTCTTACTTACGCACTTTCTTACTGACTTCCACATTTCTTACTCATTAATTCACTTACCACCTTACTCATACTCTTACTTATCACCCTGACTGACTGACTCACTTTCTTTCTTACTTACTCACTAAACCACACACTTATTGAATTATTTACACACACACATTTACCGACGTTCTCTTCCAGTGACTACGTAGCTGTGATCTTTTAATTTCTTTTAATGTGTTAATTAAATTTTGGATTAATTTTTTTGTAGCCTCTTAAATATTAGAGCTTTTATAACTCTTTGAATACTGAAAAAAATATTGTGTAAAATCCGGATTTAGACTGATTTCATTGAGATCTTTATCTCAATCAAATCTTTTCCTTATCCTTTTCATTAAAAATCATACTGAAGAAGTCATTGTGCTCTGAATATGATTGTCTATTTATATAACATGAAACGTTTTCCATTTTTTAGTCTATATACACTGTTCGGAGAGCATGCTTGCAAAGGGAATTGGTGTACTGCCTGGATAGCATGTTGAGTTGCCCTGGCGGAGTGTGGGCGGGTGTTATCCTACTAGAATATCGCATTTGGGATTACACTCAAATATGACAGGACGGCCGGCTGTACGATGTCGCTGACGTACGTATTGCTATTCAGTGTACCATGTACAAACACCAGACACGTACGAGAGTGATAATTAATTGTTCCCCACAACATGATGCCCAGCGTGGGCCCTGTGTGTCACTGGTGGATGCACGATGGATGAAGCCGCTCACCTTGTCGCCTTCGGACACATAAATGACCATCAGATGCTCCTAAGCAGAATTGGCTTTCGTCATTAAAGACCATAGACTGCCATTCTTCCCTCCAATGAACTCATTCTTGACACCACTGCAAAGTGCTCGACAGTGACAAGGTGACAGTGGTAACCGTGCCAGCGACAAGCGTGTCTGTAGTCCTGCTTCCAAATGACGATTGCGTATCGTTCATGTAGATACTCTTGGTATGACAGAGGATTGAATTTGTGACACCGTAGCAGTCCACTCTGCCACCACCGCTCTCCTGATGCACTGATCCTCTCATGCGTCCGTAACTCCCTGTTGCCCGAAACCGTCTGCAAGTGTGTGAATGCTCTTCTGACCATCAACGCCACCATTGGACGAGAGCACTGCCGATACCTCTCGTCCAATGCGGTGTGCAGTTTGAAGAAAAGACCAACTCTAGAACCTCGCTCAAACTCAGCTAACTGAATAAATGTTGCGCACCTGCATCGTTCAGGCATGTTAGATTCTCCAAAGAGCACTGAACAACACGACACAAGACAAATAACTTCTTTCTTCACGCCCTAGTCCTTAAATACGCGCTGCGAACATTTGCATGTTGTCGTTCGTCCTCAATGACATCATTATTTCATCCAACGACTTTCAATCTTGGATCACGATTTCTACTGTCCTTGACTATTAACATATTATAATATGACGTTTTTAAAGGAATTCCTTCTGGGTGTTCTTGATTGAGGGTGAAATCTCCCCCTCATTCAGAAAATCAATTTTTAAGAAATCATTTATTCATCAGCGTCCCTGTGGTCGAATAGTTAATTAGTGATCTTAGGAATCTGGATCCAAACCCTTCATAAAAGACAAGGATATTGTGCTTACAGGTTCCTGTAAAATTTATGTGGCAAGGAGCTGATTCAGGGATAATTTATTTGTTTTTTTCATTAATTGGCATTAATAAAAATGTTAACAAAATTTTTGAAACACCTAATAATTACAAACATTTCGGCTATCGTTGCTATGCCACTGATTGTATACGAAAGAGTTTTGTAGAATTCCTAAATTTCATTCTTGTTATTTTTCATTTAATTGATATATTGTGTTTGCATATTGTGTTTGCATTTGGGTAAAGGCATTATTATTATCTCTATAATTTCTCCTTCCAATACTGAATTCTATAAACAGACATCTGAGGAAGATGCCGAATTTTGTCGCCATTCGAAAAACAGGTATGCCCATCATTGCTATGCCAGTTTTGAAATGTTCTACCTCCGATTGGTGTGTTTTTGTATACAATGGGCCTCCCCACAGGGCTCAGAGTTAAGAAGCGGAAGGTGAATTCACTGCTCAACCGTTAGGAGACAGGTGAAAATCTCTTTAAAATCATCTAGCGTCTCCTTCAATGGATTCATGGCTTGAAGGCAAAGTAGTTAAAAGCCAAAAGAATTATGACTAAAGTGCAAAATAGTAAAAAAGCTGAAAACATTATGGCTTGAACACAAAAGCCGAAATTTATAATAAAATTACATGAATTTAGTATTTTACGATTTCCAGCCATTTAGCTTTTCATAGTTCGTTTTCAAAAATACTCTCTTTTTGTATTTTTCAGAATTTTGGAATGGGTAAAAAACGCCGTAGACAGCTACTTAGTAGCCCTGATAGAAACTTTTTCAAGATTCCCTATGTTCGAGAGATGCGCGTGAGCGATAGGTTTAGTGACCAGATTTTAACATTGGTAAAGCGGGACACCATTGACCGGGGGGGGGGGGGGCGTTCTTGATTAAAAATTTGGTCTATATGGAACAACAAAAATTTTCATAGAACGCAAAAATAGTATTTTAATATATTTTTTTTAATTTCAACATAAGTACAATTTACAAATATAATACATTAAAAAAATTATGTATAGTATTATTTTATTCTTTGGCATATTTCTCATTTGAGTGATATTTTTTAGTAGATTGCTGTCGTTGTTTAAAAGGTCATGAAATTTTTCACAAGAATTTGTTAAATTATATTTCACACATAAAATGGCTTTCAAAGTCTCAACACTTAATTGTGATTTTTCTGATGTCCACACTTTATTTACCGTAGAAAAAACGCGTTCAGTCGCAGCATTAGTTCCTGGTAAGGACAGCGCGTATTCCACAATTTTTAGTGCATTATTGTATGGAACATGGTTTGTTTCAAAATGATGAAATATTTCTAACCATTTGTTCTCTATTGTGATTTTTGCTGATGCCCAATATTTAACCTTTTCCTTATCAATATATTTTTTTAATAATGATACCTCATTAAAAAGATCATTTTCGGAAATATTACTGTATGGAAAGTTATGAGTAATACGATCGAATGATTTTTGCACATCATTCCAATCATTGTTTTAATGTAACCCAATGAAAATGTTCAATATCATTGTAATGTACCGTCCACTCTTCTAAATAATCTATGCAGTTACTATAGAACTTTTTAACGTGATTCATGATATCTGCACGATTTATTGCACCTTGTTCTTCTAGCTGGCTTATACTATTACGGATAGTTAACGGAAAAAAATTATTTTCTAACCGCTCTTGACACTGAAATTTTAAATTATTAACTTCATTTGCTACTTCGATTACCGAAATTTTGTCACCTTCAATAAGTTTTATAGCATTTTGAAAAAGAGCTACTTGATTGTGTACAAACTCTAGCCAAATTTTTCAAGATTCTTTTTCAAAAAACTCTTCTAAAATTCTAGGACATTTATCCTGTGATAGAGAGTAGGATTTCAAAGGATCGTATATTTTCAAAATTCTTTCGACAGCTGGCAAAAGAGCTAACCAGCCCGTTTTACTGTATCCAAGTATTTTCTGATATTCGACTTCCGCAGTTTCACAAAATTCTTTAAGCATTTCAACGCGCACAGTGTATAGAAATAAGAATATATTTTAATAACAATATTTTCCACATCTACGGGCAACAAGTCAGCAGCTGTTTGAATGGCGTTATGTATTATGTGCGCTGCACAACCAACACCAATAATGTTTTGATTAAGGTTTTGGTTTAATTTATAAAAAATATTATTTGTACCTCTTCTCGCTTTTCCTCCAAAATTTGCGTTCGTGTTGTTTGCACAATATGCAATCATTTTATTTTTTAAATTTTTTTTTTCCAAAATATTAATAATGGAACTGAAAATTATTTCAGAAGTTTCGCCGGGCAAAAAAACGAAATCTAAAATTCTAATTTTTTTTCCAGTTTCCGAATCAAAAAATCTAATAATGGTTGGAAATAACTTTATATCCTTATGATTAGATGCGTCAGAATATATGAATATAAAATTAATTTTTTCTAGATTTTTGTTTAATTCTGAAAATGCATATGGGGAAAACACATTACACACAATTGCCTCGGATTTTGTTCTAGCACAGGCAAATTTTTTGTTGAATAACTTTTTGACAACTTGTGACGTAAAGTCCATAGATCTGAAGGAATGATTGTGATTAATAGCATGAAAAGACATAAGTCCTTCTGCTAATGCTAATTTCTTTTCTTCGTCTCCATAAGTTGTTTTCCGAAAAAAATCCTGTATTTTGGAGGAAGATGCAGCAGTATTTAAATATCTTTTATGTTTCTGTGTCTCCAAGTGCTTTGAAATATCATTGTTCCCGCCGTGCGAAATAGAAAATTCACCATTACATTTCTCACATTTTACCATGTAATCGCTTTTGGTTTTTTTAATAAAAGGAAATTCACTTCTTAGATCATCGTTGAATTTGCATCCTCTTTTCTTACTCATTATGTTAAAAATCTAAAAAAAATAATTTAAAATTATATTATAAATTATTATATACATATTGCTTAAAAACACAGTAAGTAGGTACATAATTACATGAACATATTTTATTGTTAGTTTATGAATTAAATTAATTTGATTATTATAAAGTAAGTATATTTTAAAAATTATTTTAATTTTAATCCTATATTTCTTTCTAAATAATAACGATACTAACTTGTATTATTTTTCCTCTGAATTTGCCGTAACGTAAGTCGTAAGTGTCACTTACAAGGCCGTCGCTAGACTTTTTGCCGCCACTAAGCTGCTTGAGGGGGTATTTATTTTATTTATTTATAAAATATAAATAATACGAGTACTGTCTGCTAAATTCAAGAAAATTTATGTATTTATGAAATAAATAAATAAATTACTTAGCTAAATTATCTGAATAGCTGATTTGTTGACATCACTTGTTTAACTAGCACTAGCACGCAGTACGATGTGTATCGTCTGAGAGACAGTTACAAAATGTTTTCGTCGTTGCCAATACCAAAAAATGCCTTTGTTCATTAAGTCCAAACAATAGTGGTCGAATTCTAACAACTGATCAACAATGCGAACTTTGATAAGCAGTTCTCGATAATCAGTTCTCAACAATTATTTGTTATTATTAAAGTTTAACATTTTAAAATTAACAAAAATAATATAAAACTCATATCCTGGCGAAATAGCCACATGGCCGCCGAAAACCGTATATTCCCTTCCCGTTCTCCCGCCGTTCCCTAGCTTGTCGTGCATTCTTTCCAAAAATCGGGACTTTTTTAAAACGCCGCGGGACGCGGGACAAATTGTTAAAAATCGGGACTGTCCCGCCAAAAGCGGGACGTCTGGTCACTATAGCGATAGGTTACTTATCATTGAAATGGTTAATGAGGAATTTGAAAAGGTTTTATCCGTTTATTAACATGTTTTTGAAAAAATGAATTATACTGGTTCAATGCCGCTTGAAAACTCAGTGAGAAATATTAGTAACACTTTTTAATTTCACTCTAAACAATCCCTTTTGAAATGTAGCAGAATTTTTTATATGAACTGTTTCAAACTTTCCTGTCACTTCGATATTTCGGTTTTTTAGAATTTACATAATGTTTAAATTAGTTTCAAGTTTAACCTAGATTCTGTTATAGGTGATTATTATGATTCTGAAAACAGCTGTAAAAACAAACGTTGTTTAAATAAGAAAAGTAGTAATTCTAACTCAAAATTATATTTATATGTTTCAAAAATTTGCCGATTAAACCACTATCGCGACATCCAAAATGTGTTCGCTCAATAGTAATTTGTAAGTACCGAAAACAAAGCGAAACCATGAACAATTCTGTTATAAATTTGTTACTTTAGGAGCAAAGGTTTGTACACAAACTTCTATAAAATAAATAAAATAATATAAATACCCCCTCAAGCAGCTGCTTGCCACAGAGGTCTGACAGGAGCCTGTCAGTAACACTTTCAAAACTTTTCAATGGATATAATTACATATATTTGAATGTAGGACAATACAATGGGTACAGCGATACAACATTAAATCTTTCACAAGTTACATTTTTCGTATACTGAGTATAGCCTTGAAGAATTGTAGTATTATTAAGTTACTTTACTCTATCCCTAAACAAAGTATCATTATTTTTTGTATAATAGTAATAAAACTAGTATTAAAATTAATAAAATAGTAATAAAATTTACCTTTAATAGTAATAAAATAGATCTAGTTATTACAGTAATGATGAGAACAGTAAAACGTTTAAATGAAGTTAATCTCTTCATCAAAAATGCATCGAGGCAATTAGGCTGACATCAGGCAGGTCAAACTCGTTAACCACCGAGGGCCATATTAAGTATTATATATTAAATCGCGGGCCGCAAAACAAAAAAAAAACCGGATTAAAATTGTTATGTGCAAACTAGACTAGAACGCAGTATTCGTTCACTGACTGCTAACGAATAGCTTCCGACTGTACTGGCATTTCGTGACTCATTGCCATGCGCAAAGGACGTACATTTGAATGACCTCGAGACATGTGTATACATGTCGGAGCCCGATCGTAGAATTGCTCATATCATGAAATGCCACTATTTCATGAAATGATCGGGCATTTCATGATATGAGCAATTCTACGATCGGGCTTCGACATATACATTTATGCGCAATAGTTTCCCTTATGTATAAATGGAAATGTTTCCTGAAATACGTTTATTTAATTCATGTACCGTGTACGTACTTATAATTTTAATTAAAGAATCCAGTGTTGTCAAAAGTTAAATAAACGTATTGGTTATACCATGTAAGCCAGGCATGTCGTGTTTGATATGCCTGGCTTACATGGTATCTGAACAAGAAAAGCACGATTAACTTTCGCCGATAAAGCATTGCTAATAAAGAAATTTTTTATAATTTGGAATGCGTTAAAGCCGCCAAAAGGGCAGTTAAGGATAAAGAAGCATTACTCTTTCCTTTTCTAAAAAAATACTTAAAAATAATTACACTTACCTTCGATGCGAGCGAGTCGAACTCTACTCCCGATAATGGCAGAAACTAGTCACAGAGTAAACACTCTAGCAGTTAGTGAGATAGGTATGAAAGTAATAAACATGATGCAATGCTACCAAACGACAAGATATTTTGAGTCCATGAGAAACATTTCTGCTTGTTGAATACGGAAAACCGAGACTTCGTTGTGCGACGAGCACTGCAGGGGCGATTGGAAGCGAGATTATACCTACAATCCTAGCTCAACTAGCCTGGCAAATTATACGTATAATATAACAGGGAAACTCGAAGGATATTAAATAAATGTAAACATTATGTTAGAATAAACTTATTAAAGTTAAGGAATAAAATAATTATTTTAATAAATATTATTTTTTTGTTTTTCTGATAATTTTTAAGGGATGCATTACTCCTTTTGCTTCCATGGACGCTTCGCCACTCAGGTGAGTCATACACTACAAAGCGCAGATATTTTATGATACATATTAATGTAATGCAGTTTATATGGTACATATTAAATTTCACATTAATGCATTTAAGTACAGTTTACTTAACCCGCTACATACACTTTTTCCATTCAAAATTCTAAAAAACATTTTTGACCCCCCCCCCCCCCTTCCCAGGACAGTTGACGATTTCCTGAAGCTGTTGCGCCTGGATCCTTCAGATCAGAGGGAATGGAGACGACGAACCAGGCCGTGCTCTTCAAGGATCACTTATATCAAACTACCAATGCGCTGTCGTTTACAACAGAGGGTGCATTTCGTATTTAATGATGCTAAATCAACGGGACATTCATTGCAAGAATGCTAATGTCAAACAAAAGAAGAGAAGGTCGGAAACATACGTACTTTATGTATGCAGAAAATACTTTATTTCAGTTAAATATGTTTAATTATTAATCAATAATTCAAGAACATAGCTTATTTCAAGTCAATAAGAAACTTCTATTTTCTACTGATCAGTCATCACCTTCACATTAACACAGGTTATTTCGATTTGATTTTTCTTTTTTTACTAAACTGCACATTATTCTATTTTAGCGTCCTATTTGGTCCTTTTAGTATCTACACTGCTCAAAGTCGAAATCGCAAAATCGCGAAGGAAGTGATGTATACCCCGGAAACTGACAGGACGGAAGCTATGAGGATAGATGTGCAAATGATCAAAAAACGGAACGTGATAACACAAGGTAGGTGTGTTTATTGCGGAATCATTAGTACATAGAAGGCCCACTTCGGGCGGTTATGCAAGCCTGTAGACATCTGGGCATTCCACCAATCAGATAGTTAACAATATCCTGAAGTATGGCATCGCAATCAGATGGTTAATGGTATCCTGAGGTATGGCTTCGCCAGCTCCCTCTGGCGGCGACCCATAAGGCCCCACACATGCTCAATGGGCGACAAGTCCGGGAAATATGGCAGGCTTGGAAGAATGGTCACACCTTGGAGACTGCCCATCGTTGCACGTGCAGTGCATGAGGTGACGTTATCCTGCTTCAGAATCAGTCCAGGCATGGTGGTAAGAAAAGGTCGTGCAACAGAATTAACGATGTCATCGATGCAACGTCTCTCCGTTAGCTCGTCAGAAGCATGGAGCAGAGGTCTCTTTCCACGTCGCAAGCATTTTCGTTGCATAAAGTTCATTGCGATGGCTTATTACCACGTCCCCTCCTCCCCTCCGCAAACCTCTAGTAAAAGTTTCTATTGGAGAACTCTTTTGGGGAGATTTGAAACTCCCTAAGTGACAGAGTAGATTGAACTCCCCACGCCAGAAGCTTTCATTTGGCATAATCCCGGTATGATTTTTCTACTCCTCTTTGGGGAAATCTGAAACTGCCTAAAGTTCTAGTAGATGGCACTCCCCAAGTGATTTGGAATGACTGCTAATGCTAAGCCTATGAGAGACACTGGTTTTTAAGCGCTAAGGCTAAAACTATGAGAGACACTGGTTTTTAAGCGCTAAGGCTAAGCCTATGAGAGACATTGGTTTTTAAGCGCTAAGGCTAAGCCTATGAGAGACACTGGTTTTTAAGCGCTTAGGCTAAGCCTATGAGAGACACTGGTTTTTAAGCTCTAAGGCTAAGTCTAGGGGGATTTCGAAAAATTCAAACCCTCCCACTCCAGTGGGTTCACACATAGCCTATGTTATTCACCTAGGTAAAGGAAGCATTTTTCCGAAGTTTGGTGCCCCTAACTCTTCTGGAGGCCGAGTGTATAAGCAGACAGACACACAAATAAACAAACAAACTTTCTTCTTTAGATGACATCGCAATAGAGCACTTAACTTTAAGCTAAATGTTACATTTTCCACACATCTTACGATCTCTATAGTTGCCATATTATTACATTTAATTAGCTGCAATTTTCTCGCCGTCCGTAGCCAAGTGATTAGAGTGCTTGACTACTGATCAAAGGGATCTGGGTTGCGAAGTATTCCCTTTCGCGTTACTTGTATTCTTGTTGCAGAGTAATCTCCAACAGGAGTACCTCCAAGCATTGCAGAATTGGCGGAGACGTCTGCAACTTTGCACAGATGCTGGAGGAAAATACTCTGAAAGACAGTAAAAGTTTTGTTGAGGTAAATGCAATGGTTTTTGTTCTGTAGATTCATGTTAAGAACTTCTTGAATGTCCCTCGTATACATTACACTTATTTTACGTTTTCCGTTCTATATCACATAAGGGTTTAGTATTTTGTTTAAACAATTATTTTCCGTAACACTGTACATTGTGTCGGAGAAAGAATGGATGATTTCAAACATGTTTCATGAGGAAATATAGAACATTAGGAAAATATAGTTTTCACCAAATGAACAGCAACTCAAAACGTTTATAGCACTTCCACCTGATTTTCGTTTGTCGTTCTTACAATGTCCATCTGATATTCAAATGCCCGTAATGCTTTTGAGACGTGATGCATTTTATGGCACGGACGATGGATCTTTCAAGCCATATAAAGATATGCCTAGTGTAGGTACACCTAGTTCATTGTGTACCCCCCCCCCCCCCATAAGGAGAAATAAAAGGTGCTATGTCCATGACCTTTGAGGCCATGGATAGGGACTACCCCTTCCAACCATCTGACGGAAAAACAAAAACCATCTGACCATCTGCGAGAACCCCAAGGTTGTCTTAAACTGCTCAACCCATCGCGGAAAACTGTTGCGAGAAGGAGAGTTCTCCCTGTGTGTCATTCTCCACTTTTTTTGCCCTATGGTAACGGAATTTAATTCTGCCATCCATCACACACACGCAGCTTTCTGATGATCGGTCGGCATTCTCGGAACAACTGGCGAGTGGTCTCTGCAATGCAGTTATCACTTCAATTAGCGCATGCGCACATTCACACAACAGGAAAGTGCCGCTGTCGTGTGATGAAAACCGAACTCGTGTGTCATTATTCATTTTCATTTTGCATTGATTTTTATGAGGACTGTCCCAAGTATTTTTATTTCCTCATGCAACATATTTGAAATATATCCATTTTTTCTCAGGCACCCTGTACATATTTCAGTTTAAAAGCATTAGTTATTTATAACTTTTAGCAACAAATTCATTCGAGGGATTTGCAATTTATATTGAACGAAGTTCAATATAATACTCAAATGAGTGTTGTGGGATCACAGTTTGCCATCTTGGTCGCAATCTTGGTCGCATCTTGGTCGCAATATCTAAGGATCAGGTAATAAATAGTGAAAGCGAAATACAGTATATTCGACACTTCATAAAGGTTCACTATAATGCTGTAGGTAAAAGGTTATATATGCGGCAGCCGTTGATGTTGTTAGAGTGTCCAATTGATCTCTATGTTGCGATCTTGTGCAACCACGGCAATTCCCGGTTCCGCCTGACAGCACTACCTGGTTAAAGAAAAGCCATGACTATCTAGAGCCGGGGGCAAGGAATACGCCCTATAGGCGCACCTCAACCCCGGCCTCACATGGCAGCAGTCCTATAGAAGGAAAGCTGACCACCGGAAGAAACCTAACTTTAATCTATTCCCCGGTTTGCAAATGTGCAAGGATATAAAGATCCAAGCTCGATCGGCACCCGGGGTGGAGACTCTTAGTAAGACCCAGACTTTTTTGGACAGCTCGTACCTACAGGCGGGTTCAGACTTTTCGGCAGAGCCGTCGAACAGACCACACAGGTCTCCTGAGAGGTGAGGTCTCCAACGCCGTCACCACCCGACCGGCAATCAAGCCGGCCAGCAGCGTCTTCAACCTCGGTTGGCTTCAGCAATGCTCCAGCCGGGGACCACCCCAACCGGCAAAACCTTGGAATGCTCCAGCTGGTGCCCACTACAGCCGGCAAATCCTCTGGCCTGCTCCAGCTAGGGATCATCCCGACCGCCAATGCCTCCTCAGCCGGGTTGCTGGGCCCTAGGCCCCCCCACCACGACAAGGTGGTCCCCTATCGGGGGGGGGGGGGGGGGTTAGAGTGTCCAAAGGATTTTTTTTGCAGAGGGATGTAACAAGCACTTATTAGAGTTGACTTCCTTGAGTCAGCTTCCGGTTCTCCTCATGTCCAAAGGATTTTTTGCAGAGGGATGTAAGAAGCACTTATTAGAGTTGACTTCCTTAAGTCAGCTTCCGGTTCTCCTCTTCCTTTGACGGCTGTCGTATGCACGGCAGGCACACAACCAGTTTCGCTGCTTCTTTCATCATCATCATCCTCAAGCAGCCATGGGCTACGGAGGTCCAACCAGACCGTGCAATTTAGTTCTCCAAGCAAGTCTGTCCTGAGCTACATCTGCTGCATCCGGCCACTGCACACCAATTCTAATAAGGTCCTGTTTGGCATTGTCTGCCCACCGCATCCTAGGTCTCCCCTTCTTTCTGAGGCCTTTAGGCACACTGTTCATAACCCTACTCGCCAATCTACAATTATCCATACGGGCAACATGGCCAAACCAACGGAGTTTCTCTCTGCAAAATAAGGTTGCAAACTCCTTTGCCTAACCTCATCACTAATTACAAAGTTGAACCACCTAATGCCCAAGATACTGCGTAAGAATCTGTAATCAAAAGCATCTAGTTTCCTGTTATCTTGTTTACAAAGTGTCCAAGTAAACTAACCCTGGAAAGAACCAAACTATTATACAGTCTAATTTTAGTCTTCAGGTGTATACTCCTATTTCTCCACACTCTCCATAGATTCTTAAAAGTAACAGCAGCAATCCCTATTCGTCTGTTAATCTCATGCCGCACATCACCATTATCTGTTACATAGCTCCCAAGATAATTAAACTGTGACACCTGCTCAAGACTGCAACCATTCAGATTAACTGAATCACAGCCTTCCTGACCAATTTTCATCAATTTAGTTTTCTCTCTGTTTATATCTAAACCTACTCTACTACCAGTTTCATCAACTGCCCTAATGAAAGAGTTCATCTCATCAACATCATTTGCCAGAAGGTCTAAATCATCAGCATATTCTAAGTCAGAAATTTTCGTATCTCCAGCCCATTTAAGGCCAAAATCTTTCCCTTGCAGTACATTTCGCATAAATTAATCAATAACCAAACTAAACAGAAAAGGAGGCAAAATGCACCCTTGTTGAACACCAGAAGTAATGCTAAACCAATTGCTACAAGCCTTACCAACTCTCACACACGACTCAGTGTTGTTATAGAGAGCTTTCATTATGTTAACTAACTTGTCTGGTATACCATATGATCTTACAATCAATCACAAATTATGACGATCAACAGAGTCGAAAGCCTTTTTGAAATCAACAAAGCTAGCAACCAAAGGTTTCTGAAACTCTAAACATTTCTCAAGAATCTGCCTAAGTGAAAATATCTGATCTACACATCCCCTACCACTTCTGAATCCATATTGCTCAACACGCAATTGACTGTCAACCAGATTCTTAATTCTATTAAGCACAATCATGCAAAGAAGTTTCCCTGGAACAGACTGATACCCTATATGTTAGAACATACCCTATATGTTAGAACAGGCTGATACCCCTATAGTTATCACAAGAACTGCCATCACCTTTTTTGAAAATAGCGATATTATAATAGCTCTGGTAAAATCCTTAGGGACCATGCCTTTATCATAAAAGATATTCAAAATTTCAATCATCTAAGTGGTAATTTCATCTACCCCTGGGTAAAGTGTGCCTAGAGGCTTCAGAAAGAAGGGGAGACCTAGGATGCGGTGGGCAGACAATGTCAAACAGGACCTTGTTAGAATTGGTGTGCAGTGGCCGGATGCAGCAGATGTAGCTGGAGAATAAAATATATATATGCTTGGAGAATTAAACTGCGCGGTCTCGTTGGACCTTCGTAGCCCATGGCTGCTTGATGATGATGATGATGATGATGATGATGATGATGATGATGATGATGATGATGATGATGATGATGATGATGATGATGATGGGTATTTATAAAGTTTAAGTTTAGAAATAGCCAAAATGACTTCAGATTGTGTTATAGGGCCAACATTAAAGCTACCAATGCATCTATCATCATTGCAAACAATGGGAGTAGAACTAACCACATTGTTTAGAACATCACTGAAATGCTCAGCCCACCTAGCCATGACAGAATCCTCACCTTATTTAACATTACCTTGTTTATCCTTCAATCCCTGTATACTTCTTCAATCCCTGCTTCTTTGTGTCTTTCGTCGTTCTTCTTTTCCAAGTGTAAGGTCAAAGTTTGCATCCCTCTGGAAAAAATCATTTGGACACTCTAACAACACCAATGGCTGCCGCATAAGCGAACTGTTACCGACAGCATTATAGTGAACTTTTACAAACTCTTGAACCTCATGCTGTGTTTCTAACGTTATTTTGTGACAGTAAATTCGAGTTTCAGCCCAAGGGATTAGTAATCATTTATTAACGTGCATCATTAATGAAAAACGAAAGTAATTTTGCAACAAAAGTTCATCACTCAGTTTCACAATTAATATTCTTTTACTAACGGACATGCTAGAGATCAGTTCGGGCCTTGACGAGCTGACCTGAGTCCTGGCAGGAGGGGATCGAAAGAATTTCGAAGGTGGTGACTATAAAGCTTTACTTTTACAGAATATGAAACTGTATATTATACTTTCATACAAAGCATCTGAAACCCTTTTTAGGATAAACTTTATTTAAGCTTTCCAAACCTCTCCCCCTCTTAAAAATAAGCCTCACAAGAAACGAAACAATGCGAAGTGTTCGACATTAGAAGCAGCGCACAGTCAGCCTCAGTCAATACAATGTTTCCCGTAGTAGTCCCCACCGTGACATATTGTGGCAGTCTTGGAAGACCAATTGATTATTCTCATACACAAGGCATCACGAAATTTTATATTCAAATTAATCTATTGTGCAAACACTCTCATCTCAACTTTAAACAGTCATTACTGTAAACCAATGCTAATAAAATGTTTTCACCAAAACAATTTCATATTTGTTTTTTAATATGAATTTGAGCTATAAAATTTTGGGGCCTCTGAAACGTGTCATAGCTCAGGGCCTCAGAAGTTCCAGGTCCTGCCCTGCTCATACAAACAGAGCTAGAAATAAAACCCACAAACCGAGTGGAACGAATAACATTGGGTTACTTATTTATTATATCTTTATTTTCTGGTATTTTTCCAAATGCCTTAAAATGTTCAATAATAGTTCCTATTTACAAAAAATGAAACAAAACCCTTGTAAATAATTATCGACCTATTGCTTTACTTCCGATAATGTCCGAAATACTAGAGAAGTTATTTTTTGTTAGATTGAATTTTTTTTACTAAAGTTTAACATAATAGCAAAGAACCAATATGGATTTCATCAGATAAAAAGCACAGAAAATGCTGTTTTACATTTAATAGATGCATTAACGTGGTCTCTGGATAAATATTTTAGAACACTTGCAACTTTTCGAGACTTTTAAATAATAAATCGTGAAATATTGCTGGCTGAGCTTTATAAATAAGGAATTAGAGGCACTAATTTTACGTGGTCAAAATCTATTTATTAAATCGTTCACATGGTCAGCCTAAATAATACATATTGTAGTATGAAGAATCTCAATACAGGTGTACCACAAGGTTCTGTACTGGGACCTCTGCTACCTATATTATATGTGAACGACGTATTTGACAAAAATCTTGAGGCAGAAATTATTTCTTACGCTGATGATATTGTTTCATTGTGTAAAAGAAACAGCTATAAGCAATTATACCAAACGGCTAATAAATCGTCTCTACCAATGACTAACGTTGAATAAATTAAGTGTAAAAAAGTGTGAAACATGTTATATACAATTCCAGTTGAAGGCATCAGTTGATGGTAGCAGTGACTCTGGAATGGTTTCTCATCACAAGAACTGTTACGACATGTTCAATTGCAATTGTGAACGTCTTACAAAGTTGATCAAATTAAATACCTAGAAATAATTATTGATAAAATCCTTTCATGGAGTATCATACTGATTATATTATTGATAAGATAAACCATTTAGAGCAAAATTCTATACATTAAGATTGATACTCGATAAAAGAAGCCTACAAATATTTTATTTTGCTTTTGTATATAGTCAGTTGCAATATCCAATAAAAGCCGACAGAGGAGCTGCAAAAACAAATTTAAACAGGTTGTTGATTCTGAAATAATTCATCATTGACAATAACGGTCACTTCTCTGAATCGCGTCCTACATTTAAAAAATTGGGGTTATTGACACTCTATTAATTTTATATTTTAAAGGTTATTGAATATATCCTCTGAAATTTACATCTATTTCAGGTTCGACAGGCATATATACCACTTAGAGACTAATCAACGAAATTGCAAATTCCACGCATGTCAAACTAAGTAAACTATTACTCGTAACATAAACCATATTAGCCTAAACTATATAACTGTTCCAGGAAACATAAAGAAAATTACTTCAAAATATTTATTTAAAAAATCTCTTTTTGAATGGATTATAAACAACGATTGATTATTGTGTGTAAAACTAATTATTTGACTCTCTACATCATTGTTGCTTTAATTACCAACTGTCGCATGTTCACTTTTGTATTTGCATTAAAATAAACTCTTTTGTATTTGCATTTTTATTTTTGCTATGCACCAGCCCTCAAGTATTTAGTTACTTTAGCACAGCATATTTTCCGAAAATTTTTTTACACAGAATTCAACTAATTGAATTTAAACAAATATTATGAAATATACTAAAATCAATTGAAAGAGGCAAATATGACTAAATCAATTAACTTTGAATAAATTACAAAGCAAAAAAGAGCTTTTTAAACATCCTACTTTCACAATAGTTATAATTCCTTTCACAATTTTATGCAAGTAGGATTGTTCAAGAGTAATTACACTGATCAAATTAACATTTTAGAAAAAAAATTATGTCAAAAGAATATTGTAAATAAATATTTTAAGTAATAGTTGGTGATTTAAAAGCAATAAATTACTTGATCTACGAAACAGGTTGCCACGTTTCAATTCAGAAAGAGAATACAACCCCCCACCCCACCCCTCTGGTGAATATCGAATGCTCGTTTTCAAACAGAATTATGTCAAAAGAATATTGTAAATAAACATTTTAAGAATAGTTGATTATTTCAAGGCAATAGATGATTTGATCGAAGAAACAGTTTGCCACGTTGCCATTTAGAAACTGCTGAATATGGGATGATCGTTATGAAACAGAACTAATTATCTCAAAAGCATATAACCATTTTAATAAAGCATAATCAAAAGCAATAACCATTTTAAGAATAATTGGTTATTTTAATGAAATAAATTATTTCTTCTAAGAAACAAATTGCGACTTTTCCATTTAGAACTTGAATACAACCCTCCCTCCCCCCACTGCTGCAAATGGAATTCTCGCTTTCAAATACAATTAATTATGTCAAAAGGATATTCTAAATAAACATTTTAAATATGGTTGGTTATTTTAAGGCAACAAATTATTTGATCCAAGAAATTGGTTGCCACATTTCCATTTAGAAACTGTTGAATATGAAATGCTCGTTATCAAACAGAACTAATTATATCAAAAGCATATTCTAAATAACCATTTTAAGAATAATTGGTTATTTTAAGGAAATAAATTATTTCCTCTAAGAAACAGATTGCGACTTTTCCATTTAGAACTTGAATACAACCCTCCCTCCCCCCCACTGCTGAATATGGAATTCTCGTTTTCAAATACAATTAATTATGTCAAAAGAATTTTGTAAATAAACATTTTAAATATGGTTGGTTATTTTAAGGCAACAAATTATTTGATCCAAGAAACAGGTTGCCACGTTTCCATTTAGAAACTGTTGAATATGGAATGCTCGTTATCAAACAGAACTAATCATATCAAAAGCGTATTCTAAATAACCATTTTAAGAATAATTGGTTATTTTAAGAAAATAAATTATTTCCTCTAAGAAACAGATTGCGACTTTTCCATTTAGAACTAGAATACAACCCACTCCCCCCACAGCTGAATATTGAATTCTCATTTTAAAATAGAATTAATTATTACGAAATCGTATTGTAAATAAACATTTTAAGTATAGTCGGTTATTTTAATGCGATAAATTTTTAGATACAATAAACAGGTTGCGACGTTCCCATTTAGAAATTGCTGAATATGGGATGCTCGTTATCAAACAGAACTAATTATGTCAAAAGCATATTGTAAATATTCATTTTAAGAATAATTGGTTATTTTAAGGAAAGAAATTTTTTTCTCTAATTTTTTAGACCGTCACTTTTCCATTTAGAAATAGAATACAACCCTCCCTCCCAACATTGCTGAATAAGTAATTCTCGTTCTCAAATAGAATTAATTATGTCAAAAGCATATTGTTTATAAACATTTTAAGTATGGTTTGTTTTTAAGGCAATAGATTATTTGATCCAAGAAACAGGTTGCCACGTTTCCATTTAGAAACTGCTGAATATGGTATGCTCGTTATCAAACAGAACTAATTATGACAAAATCGTATTCTAAATAACCATTTTAAGAATAATTGGTTATTTTAAGGAAATAATTTATTTTTTTCTAGGATGCAGATTGCCACTTTTCCATTTAGAACTAGAATACAACCCCTCTTCCCCCAGTGCTGAATATGGAATCCTCTTTTTCAAATAAAATTAATTATGTCAAAGCATATTGTATGTAAACATTTTAAATATGGTTGGTTATTTTAAGGCAATAATTTATTTGATCCAAGAAAAAGGTTGCCACGTTTTCATTTAGAAACTGCTGAATATGGGATGCTCTTTATGAAACAGAACTAATTATGTCAAAAGCATATTGTAAATAACCATTTTAAGAATAATTGTTTATTTCAAGCAAATAAGTTATTTCTTCTAAGAAACAGATTGTCACATTTCCCATTAGAACTAGAATAAAAAAACCGCCCCCAACTGCTGAATATCGAATTCTCGTTTTCAAATAGAATTAATTATGTCAAAAGCATATTATAAATAAACAATTTAAGTATACTTGGTTATTTTAAGACAATAAATTATTTGATCCAAGAAACAGGTTGCCACGTTTCCATTTAGAAACTGCTGAACGTGGGATGCTCTTTATCAAACAGAACTAATTATGTCAGAAGAATATTGTAAATAACCATTTTAAGAATAATTGGTTATTTTAAAGAAATAAATTATGTCCTCTAAGAAACACATTGCCCCATTTCCATTTAGACCTAGAATGAGAAAAACACTCACCCCACTGCTGAATATGGAATTCTTGTTTTCAAATAGAATTAATTATGTCAAAAACATATTGTATATAAACATTTTAAGAATGGTTGTTTATTTTAAGGCAATAAATTATTTGATCCAAGAAACAGGTTGCGACATCTCCATTTAGAAACTGCTGAATATGGGATGCTCGTTCTCAAACAGAACAAATTATGTCAAAAGCAAATATTGTAAATAACCATTTCAAGAATAATTGGTTATTTCAAGGAAATAGATTATTTCCTCTAAGAAACAGATTGCCACTTTTCGATTTAGAACTAGAATACAACTCTCCCTCCCCCCACTGCTGAATATGGAATCCTCGTTTTCAAATAGAATTAATTATGTCAAAAGCATATTCTATATAAATATTTTTAATATGGTTGGTTATTTTAAGACAAGAAATTATTTGATCCAAGAAACAGGTTGGACGTTTCCATTTAGAAACTTCTGAATATCGGATGCTCGTTATTAAACAGAACTAATTATGTCAAAAGGATATTGTAAATAACCATTTTAAGAATAATTGGTTATTTTAAGGAAATAAATTATTTCCTCTAAGAAACATATTGCCACTTTTCCATTTAGAAGTAATTACAACCCTCCCTTCCCCCACTGCTGAATGTGGAATTCTCGTTTTCAAATAGAATAAATTATGTCAAAAGCATATTGTAAATAACCATTTTAAGAATAATTGGTTATTTTAAGGAAATAAATTATTTCCTCTAGGATGCAGATTGCCACTTTTCGATTTAGAACCAGAATACAACCCTCCCTCCATCCACTGCTGAATATGGAATTCTCGTTTTCAAATACAATTAATTATATCAAAAGCGTATTGTAAATAAACATTTTAAGTGTAGTTGGTTATTTTAGGCAAAAATTTTTTGATCCAAGAAACAGGTTGCGACGTTTCCATCTAGAAACTGTAAAATATGGCATGCTCGTTATCAAACAGAATTAATTATGTCAAAAGCATATTCTTAATAATCATTTTGGCAATAATTGGTTATTTCAAGGAAATAAATTATTTCCTTTAGGATGCAGATTGCCACTTTTCCGTTTAGAACTAGAATACAACCTCCTCTCCCCACTGCTGAATATGGAATTCTCATTTTCAAACAGAACTAATTATGTAAAAAGCATATTGTAAATAACCATTTCAAGAATAATTGGTTATTTCAAAGAAATAAATTATTTCCTCTAAGAAACAGATTCCCACTTTTCCATTTAGAACCAGAATACACCCCTCCCTCCATCCACTGCTGAATATGGAATCTTCGTTTTCAAATAGAATGGATTATATCAAAAGCGTATTGTAAATAAATATTTTCAAACACAAGTAATTATGTCAAAAGCATATTGTAAATAACCATATCAAGAATAATTGATTATTTCAAGGACAAATATTATTTCCTCTAGGAAAAAGATTGCCAAATTTCCATTTAGAACCAGAATACAGCCCCCCTCCCGCACTACTGAATACGAAATTTTCGTTTTCAATTAGAATTAATTACGTCAAAAGCATATTTTATATAAACATTTTGAGAATGATTGGTTATTTTAAGGCAACAAATTATTTCATCCAAGAAAGAGGTTGCGAAGTTTCCATTTAGAAACTGCTGAATATGGGATGCTCGTTATCAAACAGAACTAATTATGTCAAACGCAAAATGTAAATAATCATTTTGAGAAAAATTATTTATTTTGAGGAAATAAATTATTTCCTCTAAGAAACAGATTGCCACTATTCCATTTAGAAATAGAATACAACCCTCCCTCCCTCCACTGCTGAATAGGGAATTCTCGTTTTCAAATAGAATTAATTATATCAAAAGCATATTGTATAAAAACATTTTAAGTATGGTTGGTTATTTTAAGGCAATAAATTATTTGATCCAAAAAACAGGTAGCCACGTTTAAATTTGGAAACTTCTGAATATCGGATGCTCCTTATCAAACAGAACAAATTATCTCAAAAGCATATTGTATTAAACCATTTAAGAATATTTGGTTATCTTAAAAAATTAATTATTTCGTCTAAGAAACAAATCACCACTTTTCCATTTAGAAATAGAACACAACCCTCCCTCCCCACACTGCTGAACATGGAAATCTCGTTTTCAAATAGAATTAATTGCGTTAAAAGCATATTGTAAATAAACATCTTAAGTATAGTTCGTTATTTTAAGGCAATAAATAATTTCCTCTAAGAAACAGGATGCTACGTTTCCATTTAGAAATTCCTGAATATGGGATGCTCTTTATCAAACAGAATTAATTATGCTAAAACATATTGTAAATAACCACTATAAGAATAATTGGTTATTTTTAGGAAACAAATTATTTCCTCTGGTATACAGATTGCCACTTTTCCATTTAAAACTAGAATACAACTCCCCTCCTCACACTGCTGAATATGGAATTCTCATTTCAAATAGAATGAATTATGTCAAAATCATATTGTATTTCAATTAGAATTAATTACGTCAAAAGCATATTTTATATAAACACGGTTGCCACGTTTTCATTTAGAAACTGCTGAATATGGGATGCTCTTTATCAAACAGAACTAATTATGTCAAAAGCATACTGTAAATAACCATTTTAAGAATAATTGGTTATTTCAAGCAAATAAATAATTTCTTCTAAAAAACAGATCGATACATTTCCCTTTAGAACTAGATTAAAAAAAACCTCCCCCCACGGCTGAATATGGAATTCTCGTTTTCAAACAGAATTAATTATGTCAAAAGCATATTGTTAATAAACATTTTAAGTATAATTGGTTATTTTAAGACAATAAATTATTTGATCCAAGAAAAAGGTTGCGATGTTTCCATTTAGAAACTGCTGAATATGGGATGATCGTTATCACACAGAACTAATTATGTCAAATGCATATTGTAAATATCCATTTTATGAATAATTGGTTATTTTAAGAAAACAAATTATTTCCTCAAAAAACAGATTGCCACTTTTCCATTAAAACTAGAATACAACTCTCCCTCCCCCCACTGCTGAACATGGAATCCTCGTTTTCAAATAGAATTAATTATGTCAAAAGCATATTCTATATAAATATTTTAAATATGGTTGATTATTTTAAGACAAGAAATTTTTTGATCCAAGAAACAGGTTTCGCGACATCCCCATTTAGAAACTGCTGAATATGGGATTCTCGTTATCAAACAAAACTAATTATGTCAAAAGCATATTCTTAATAAACATTTTGAGAATAATTGGTTATTTCAAGGAAATAAATGTGGCGATCTGTTTGATCGCCACTTTTCCATTTAGAACAGGAATACAACCCACCTCCCCCCAATGCTGATTTTGGAATTCTCGTTTTCAAACATAATTAATTATGTCAAAAGAATATTGTAAATAAACATCTCACGTGTAGTTGGTTATTTTAAGACAATAAATTATTTCATCCAAGAAACAGGTTGCGACGTTTTCATTTAGAAACTGCTGAATATGGAATGCTCGTTTTCAAACAGAACTATTTATGTCAAAAGCATATTCTAAATAACGATTTTAGAATAATTGGTTATTTTAAGGAAAAAAATTATTTCTTCTAGGAAACAGATTGCCATATTTTCGTTTAGAACTAGAATGCAACTACCCTCCCCCCACTGCTGAATATGGAATTCTCGTTTTGAAATAGAATTAATTATGTCAAAACATATTGTAAATAAACATTTTAAGTATAGTTGGTTATTTTAAGGTAGTAATTTATTTCCTCTAAGAAACAGGCTGCCACGTTTCCTTTTAGAAACTACTTAATATGGGATGCTCGTTTTCAAACAGAACTAATTATCTCAAAATCATATAGTAGATAACCATTTTGAGAACAATTATTTATTTTGAGGAAGTAAATTATTTCCTCTAAAAAACAAATTGCCACTTTTCCATTTAGAACTAGAATACAACCCTCCCTCCCTCCACTGCTGAGTATGGAATTCACGTTTTCAAAAAGAATTAATTATGTCAAAAGCATATTATAAAAAAAGCATTTTAAATTTAGTTGGTTACATGGAGGTAGGAAGATAAGAGGAGGAGTCCTAAGCACTTGAAAATGATGCTACGGTGACATGCGCGGTAGCCATGTTGTTCTCTTCAAAACATTGATCAGTAGTATAGGTGAGTAACGAAGTGTTGCGCTATAAAAATTAATTTTTTTTCGATATTTGTATTATGGCAGCCTGTTCAGCTTACGGCTGCACGAATCGCCCTTCAAAAAAGATGCTAGGAATTACCTTTCATCGGTAAGTTTGTCATTTTTTTAAAAGTTTAAATAATTATATAATGATACAAGCAACTTCGTGTTGAAATTACGCCGCTATGAAATCGATTTTATTTCGAGTTACAAACCTCGATTCTTCACCAGATTTTTTTTTATTTTCTTCGGATTGTACTCAGTGATAAATGTGAAGATGTACTTGTTATATTGATTGATTGATTGATTGATTGATTGATTTTACGTTACACTTATTTGAGAATTCCTTCTGCAGGCTTTCTCAGTTAAAAAATTTTGTTGACTGTAACTGAATATTAGTGTGTATTCTATTTAATGGATGATGATTTTACATACTTTTAAATAGATGTGATTAAAATATCAAGGAGTTTCTTTTTTGTTCTTTATTTTATTTTAGGTGGAAGTATTAGATATTATTTTATTTAAATGTTTCAGTGTTTAAATTCCTCTCACTTCATGATTTAATAAGTTCAGTGTAAGAAGGGAAAAGTATATTACAATAAAGTATTTTCATAAGGTGAGAAATATAATCTTTCTTTTTTTTTAAAATTTGGATAGCATTGAAAGGTTTTGTTTAAATGCCCCCTTTTTTTCTTGGATTGGAGTCTTATATTTTTGAATTTCTTTTTAGATTAATTTAATGTATCTGGTGTAAATTGCCATAGGTGAGTGACAGCGATCATTAGTTAGGGTGAAAATTTTTCAAATTGTTTAAATAATTTTAGTTAAAAGAGGAGAGTGTAATGTTTTTTTCCTTTTCGTTAATTCTTCTGATAGGGTTCTAATTGTCCCTTTTAAGGTGAATACTGAATTTATTTAATTCTGTATGGATTTCAAATCGAGCGAGTTTATTGCTTGTAGTTATTTTATTTTTGCTTTGGTTAAGGGGTAGGTTAGGTGTACATGAAGAACATGAGAGTAGGTATGAGAGACTGAGGAGTCAGGCACTGAGATGTTGGGTTCAAGCCACTGTCTGGAACGTTGCCTTTTTTTTTAAATGGATATTATATTCCCTTCACCCTGTGGATATATATATTTTTTCTTTTTTTTATATTTTTTTTATTTTTTTATTATTTTTGCTTAGTATAATTTTTAGTTGCTTTTTTTATATATATTTTTTAGATATTATTTTGAAATTTTCCTTTGTGGCTGAGGAACGATGTATTTCAATCCTTATGAGATTTTTTTTGAGAGATTGTAATAATTGTGTATTTTGTATTGATTGTTAACTCTGGTTGAGGGAGGAGAATGAGCATGAGATGGGAGAGAGATGTGAAGCTAAGGGTACAAACATAGAGCTGCTGGGTTCGAGCCACCATCTCGGGCGTTTTTTTTTTGTATAAATATATATATATTTTTTTAGTTCATTTTTTTTTACTTCTTCTATTAGCAACAGCAATATATTTATAAATAAGCACAAATTCAGGGGTGTAGCTACCTCTAAAAATCGGGAGTGTCATCACACCAGATATTTTTTTTTTCTTTTACGAGTTTAGAGGTGTGTTACAAATTTTACATATTTATTTCAAACTTAATTCTATGGTTTACTATTCGATACTGTTTTATTTAAATAAATTTCTTGAAAGATGCTTTATTTTTTGCACTGTAAACTAAAATGCACTGTCAGCTGATGGCCAATTCATAGAAATTATCTTTTATATCAGCTTTTCATTAAATAAAGAGAGACGAGAAACATTATAGATAATAGTTTTGCTAACGTTTCTGTTTGATTAGTTTCATGAATTTTTGACTATATCACAAAACAAAGAATTTTGATGATGAGACACTTTGTCTGTGGATAGCATTTCAATGTAGGTGTGTTATACATGATTTCTCCAACAAAGTTTAAAATGTTTTTTGAAATCTACCATTTTGGCTCCTACACTATTAGCTTTATTTAGTTTTGTTAGGTAAATTTTTTTTTATTTTTGTGGAATGAGAAATTTTTTAACGTAAAACAGCTATTTTCTGAATCTTACAAATGTGATTTTTTTGCAGTTTAAATGCTGCTATTGCATATAATGTTTAGTGTTTTATCCATAAAATGTTTTCTGCTAATATCAGTGCAGTATAAATAAACTTTCAAAATCTGATAATTGTTTGTTATTGTCGTATTCAACGAAATGCATAAATAGTTCTGCTATACAGTAATTCTGTATGGAAATATTCATTGCATTAAAAAAAAGCAATATAAATTCCAAATAGATTAAATGGGTTTTCTCTTAGTCGTAAAAAAATAATCTTCCCCTATATAACGCACAGTAAAACTGAGTATAGCACGTGAAAAGTAGGCTTGATTGCAGCGGCAGACAGTTTGTTTTGAATGCAACAACATGGCTACCGCCCTGCTGCGTCAGCATCATTACCTTGGACAGGGAAAGCGCGTTAGAGCGTTTCCTCTCATTCATACCTCCGTCGTTGGTTATTTTAAGGCAATAAATTATTTGATCCAAGAAACAGGTTGCGACGTTTCCATTTAGAAACTGCTAAATATGAGATGCTTTTTATCAAACAGAACTAATTTTGTCAAAGCCATATTCTAAATAATCATTTTAAGAATACTTGGTTATTTCAAGGAAATAAATTATTTCCTCTAGGAAACAGATCGCCACTTTTCCATTTAGAAATAGAATACAACCCCTTGCCACCCACGGCTGAATATGGAATTCTAGTTTTCAAATAGAATTAATTATGTCAAAATCATATTGCATATAAACATTTTAGGAATGGTTGGTTATTTTAAGGAATAAATTACTTGATCCAAGAAACAGGTTGCCACGTTTTCATTTATCAACTGCTGAATATGGGATGCTCTTTATCAAATAGAACTAATTATGTCAAAAGCATATTGTAAATAACCATTTTAAGAATAATTTGTTATTTCAAGCAAATAAATAATTTCTTCTAAGAAACAAATTTCCACATTTCCCTTTAGAACTAGAATAAAAAAAATCCCCCACTACTGAATATGAAATTCTCGTTTTCAAATAGAATTAATTATGTAAAAAGCATATTGTAAATAAACGTTTTAACTATACTTGGTTATTTTAAGCAACAATTTATTTAATCCAAGTAACAGGTTTCAGACGTTTCCATTTAGAAACTGCTGAATAAGGGATGCTCGTTATCAAACAGAACTAATTATGTCAAAAGAATACTGTATATAACCATTTTCAAAATAATCGGTTATTTTTAGGAAACATATAATTTCCTATAAGAAACAGACCGCCACTTTTCCATTTAGAAATAGAATACAACCCTACCTCCCCACACTGCTGAACACGGAAATCTCGTTTTCAAATAGAATTAATTAAGTCAAAAGCATATTGTAAATAAACATTTTAAGTATAGTTCCTTATTTCAAGGCAATAAATTATTTCCTCTAAGAAACAGGGTACCGCGTTTCCATTTAGAAACTGCTGAATATGAGATGCTCTTTATCAAACAATATTAATTATGTTAAAACATATTGTAAATAACCATTTTAAGAATAATTGGTTATTTCAAGGAAATAAATTGCCACTTTCCATTTAGAAATAATATACAACCATCCGCCCCACACTACTGAATATGGAAATCTCGATTTCAAAGAGAATTAATTATGTCAAAGGCATATTGTATATAAATATTTTAAGTATGGTTTGTTTTTTAAGGCAATATATTATTTGATCCAAGAAACAGGTTGCCAAGTTCCGATTTAGAAACTGCTGAATATGGGATGCTCGTTATCAAACAGAACTAATTATGACAAAAAATATTCTAAATAACCATTTTAAGAATAAATAGGGAAAATAAATTATTTCCTCTATGATGCAGATTGCCACTTTTCCATTTAGAACTAGAATACAACCCGCCTTCCCCCAGTGCTGAATATGGAATTCTCTTTTTCAAATAGAATTAATTATGTGTAAGCATATTTTATATAAACATTTTAAGTATTGTAGGCTATTCTAAGGCAACAAATTATTTGATTCAAGAAACAGGTTGCCACGTTTAAATTTAGAAACTGCTGAATATGGGATGTTCGTTATCAAACAGAACTAATTATGTCAAATGCATATTGTATATAACGATTTTAAGAATAATTGGTTATTTTAAGGAAATAAATTATTTCCTCTAAGAAACAGATCGCCACTTTTCCATTTAGAAATCGAATACAACCCTCCCTGCCCACACTGCTGAATATGGAATTCTCGTTTTCAAATAGAATCAATTATGTCAAAAGCATATTGTAAATAGACATTTTCAGTATAGTTCGTTATTTTAAGGCAATAAAATATTAACTCTAAGAAACAGGTTGCCACGTTGCCATTTAGAAACTGCTGAATATGGGATGCTCGTTAGAAAACAGAACTAATTATGTCAAAAGCATATTGTAAATAAACATTTTAAGAATAATTGGTTATTTCAAGGAAATAAATAATTTTCTCTAAGAAACAGATTGTCACTTTTCCCATTTAGAACAAGAATAAAAAAAAACACTCCCCTCCCATTGCTGAATATGGAATTCTCGTTTTCAAATAGAATTAATTATTTCAAAAGCATATTTTAAATAATCATTTTAAGTATAGTTGGTTATTTTAAGGCAATAAATTATCTGATCCAAGAAACAGGTTGCCACGCTTCCATTTAGAAACTCCTGAATATGGGATGCTCGTTATCAAACAGAACTAATTATGTCAAAAGCATATTGTATATAACCATTTTAAGAATAATTGGTTATTTTTAGGAAACAAATTATTTCTTCTTAGAAACAGACCGCCACTTTTCCATTTAGAAATAGTATACAACCCTCCCTCCCCACACTGCTGAATAAGTAATTCTCGTTTTCAAATAGAATTAATTATGTCAAAAGTATATTGTATATAAATATTTTAGGTATGGTTTGTTTTTTTAAGGCAATAAATTATTTGATCAAAGAAACAGGTTGCCACGTTTGCATTTAGAAACTGCTGAATATTGGATGCTCTTTATCAAACAGAATTAATTATGTTAAAACATATTGTGAATAACCATTTTAAGGATAATTGGTTATTTTTAGGAAACAAATTATTTCCTCTGGGATACAGATTGCCAAAATCATTATATATCATATTATCGTTATATACCATATTATCGTTATATACCATCGTTATATACCATATTATCGTTATCTACCATCGTTAGATACCATATTATCGTTATATACCATCGCTATATACCATATTATCGTTATATACCATCGTTATTTTCTGAGTATAGTCCTTTGTTTTTTTAAGGCAATAAATTATTTGATCCAAGAAACAGGTTGCCACGTTTGCATTTAGAAACTGCTGAATATGGGATGCTAGTTATCAAACAGAACTAATTATGACAAAATCGTATTCTAAATAACCATTTTAAGAATAATTGGTTATTTTAAGGAAAGTAATTATATTTTTTAGGATGCAGATTTCCACTTTTCCATTTAGAACTAGAATACAACCCCCTTCCCCTAGTGCTAAATATGGAATTCTATTTTTCAAATAGAATTCATTATGTCAAAGCATATTTTAAATAATCATTTTAAGTATAGTTGGTTATTTTAAGGCAATAAATTATCTGATCCAAGAAACAGGTTGCCACGTTTCCATTTAGAAACTCCTCAATATGGGATGCTCGTTATCAAACAGAACTAATTATGTCAAACGCATATTGTATATAAACATTTTAAGAATAATTGGTTATTTTTAGGACACAAATTATTTCTTCTAAGAAACAGACCGCCACTTTACCATTTAGAAATAGAATATAACCCTCCATCCCCACACTGCTGAATATGGAATTTTCCTTTTCAAATATAATCAATTATGTCAAAAGCATATTGTAAATAAACATTTTCAGTAAAGTTCGTTATTTTAAGGCAACAAATTATTAACTCTAAGAAACAGGTTGCCACGTTTCCATTTAGAAACTGCTGAATATGGGATGCTCGTTAGAAAACAGAACTAATTATGTCAAAAGCATATTGTAAATAAACATTTTAAGAATAATTGGTTATTTCAAGGAAATAAATAATTTTCTCTAAGAAACAGAATGCCACTTTTCCATTTAGAACTAGAATAAAAAAATCATTCCCCTCCCACTGCTGAATGTGGAATTCTCGTTTTCAAATAAAATTAATTTTGTCAAAAGTATATTTTAAATAATTATTTTAAGTATACTTGGTTATTTTAAGGCAATAAATTATCTGATCCAAGAAACAGGTTGACACGTTTCCATTTAGAAACTCCTGAATATGAGATGCTCGTTATCAAACAGAACTAATTATGTCAAAAGCATATTGTATATAACCATTTTAAAAATAATTGGTTACTTTTAGGAAACAAATTATTTCCTCTAAGAAACAGATCACCACTTTTCCATTTAGAAAAGGAATACCACACTCCATCCCCCACTGCTGAATATGGAATTCTCGTTTTCATATAGAAATAATTTTGTAAAAGCATATTGTAAATACATATTTTAAGTATAGTTGGTTATTTTAAGACAATAAATTGTTTAATCCAAGAAACAAGTTGGACGTTTCCATTTTGAAACTGCTGAATATGGAATTCTCGTTATCAAATAGAATTAATTATGTCAAAAGCATATTGTAAATAAACATTTCAAGTGTTCTTGGTTATTTTAAGACAAAAAATTATTTGATCCAAGAGACAGGTTGCCATGTTTCCATTTAGAAACGGATGAATATTGGATGCTCTTTATCAAATAGAACTAATTATGTCAGAAGCATATTGTGAATAACCATTTTAAAGATAATTGGTCATTTCAAGGAAATACATTATGTCCTCTAAGAAACAGTTTGCCACATTTCCATTAAGAAGTAGAAAAAAAAGCCCTCTCCGTCACTGCTGAATATGGATTTCTCGATTTCAAATAGAATAAATTATGTGAAAAAAACTTTGTTCATAAATATTATAAGTATGGTTGGTTATTTTAAGGCAAAAAAGTTTTTGATCGAAAAAACAGACAGCGACGTTTAATTTAGAAACTGCTGATATGGGATGCTCGTTATCAAACAGAACTAATTATGTTAAAAGCATATCGTAAATGAACATTTTAAGAATAATTGGTTATTTGAATGAAATAAATTGTTTCCTGTAAGAAAATCATTGCCACTTTCCCTTTAGAACTAGGATACAACCCTCCCTCCCTCCCACTGCTGAATATTTAATTCTCGTTTTCAAAGAGAAATCATTATATCAAAAGCATATTGTAAATAAACATTTTAAGTATAGTTGGTTATTTTAAGGCAATAAATTATTTGATCCAAGAAACAGGTTGCGACGTTTCCAATAATAGAAACTGCTGACAATGGGATGCTTGTTATCAAACAGAACTAATTATGTAAAAAGCATATTCTAAATAAACATTTTAAGAATAATTGGTTATTTCAAAGATATAAATTATTTCCTCTAAGAGTCATATTGCGACTTTTCCATTTAAAACTAGAATGCGACCCCCATCACCCCACTGCTGAATATGGAATTCTCGTTTTCAAATGGAATTAATTATGTCTAAAGCATATCGTATATCAAAATTTTAAGAATGATTGTTTATATTAATGCAATAAATTATATCATCGAAAAAACAGATTGCGACGTCTGCATTTAGAAACTGCTGAATATGTGATGCTCGGTATCAAACAGAAGTAATTATGTCAAAAGCATATTGTAAATAACCATTTTAAGGATAATTGGTTATTTCAAGGAAATAAATTATTTCTTCTAAGAAAGAGATCGCCAGTTTTGCATTTAGAACTAGAATACAACGCTCAATCCCCCTACTGCTGTATGGAATTCACGTTTTCAAATTGTATGAATTATGTCAAAAGCATATTGAAAATAAACATTTTAAGTATAGTTGGTTATTTTAAGGCAATATATTATTTGATCCAAGAAACAGGTTGCGACGTTCCATTTAGAAACTCCTGAATATGGGATGTTCGTTATCAAAAAGAAATAATTATGTCAAAAGCATATTGTAAGTAACGATTTTAAGAATGATTGGTTATTAGAAGGAAAAAAATTATTTTCTCTAATAAAAATATTGCCACTTTTCCATTTAGAACTAGAATACAACCACTCTCCCACCACTGCTGATTATCGAATTCTCGTTTTAAAACACAATTAATTATGTCAAAATCATATTGTAAATAATCATTTTAAGTGTAGCTGATTATTTTAATTTAATAATTTATTTCCTCTAAGAAACAGATTACCACGTTTCCATTTGGAGACTGCTGAATAGGTAATTTTCGTTTTCAAATAGAATTAATTATGTCAAAAGAATATATTCTATATAAACATTTTAAGAATGGTTAGTTCTTTTAAGGCAATAAATTATTTGATCCAAGAAACAGGTTACGACGTCTGTATTTAGAAACTGCTGAATATGGGATGCTCGTTATCAAACAGAACTAATTATGTCAAAAGCATATTCTAAATAATCATTTCAAGAATATTTGGTTATTTCAAGGAAATAAATTATTTCCTCTAAGAAACAAATTGCCACTTTCCGATTTAGAACTAGAATACAACTCTCCCTCCATCAAAATTCAAAATGGAATTCTCGTTTTCAAATAGAAATAATTTTATCAAAAGCGTATTGCAAATAAACATTTTAAGTGTAGTTGATTGTGTAAAGGCAATAAATTATTTGATCCAAGAAACATGTTGCTACGTCTCCATTTAGAAACCGCTGAATATGGGATGCTCGTTATCAAACAGAACGAATTATTTCAAAATCAAATTGTTAATAACCATTTTCAAAATAATTGGTTATTTCAAGGAAATTAATTATTTTCTCTAAGAAACAGATTGCCACTTTTCCATTTAGAACTAGAATACAACACCCCTTCTCCCCACTGCTGATTATGGAATTCTCGTTTTCAAATAGAATAAATTATATCAAAAGCATATTGTAAATAAACATTTTAAGTGTAGTTGGTTATTTCAAGGAAAAAAATTATTTCCGCTACGAAACAGATTGCCACTTTTCCAATTAGAACTAGAGTACAACCAACCTCCCCCAATGCTGAATATGGAATTCTCGTTTTCAAATAGAACTAAGTATGTCAAAAGCATATTATATATATAAATATTTTAAGTGTGGTTGGTTATTTTATTTTTGGTAAAATTATATCATCGAAGAAACAGATTGCGACGTCTGCATTTAGAAACTGCTGAATATGTGATGCTCGTTATCAAACAGAAGTGATTTTGTCAAAAGCACATTGTAAATAACCATTTTAAGGATAATTGGTTATTTCAAGGAAATAAATTATTTCTTCTAACAAAGAGATCGCTAGTTTTGCATTTAGAACTGGAATACAACGCTCAATCCCCCTACTGCTGTATGGAATTCTCGTTTTCAAATTGAATGAATTATGTCAAAAGCATATTGCAAATAAACATTTTAAGTATAGCTGGTTATTTTAAGGCAATAAGTTATTTGATCCAAGAAACAGGTTGCGACGTTCCATTTAGAAACTCCTGAATATGGGATGTTCGTTTTCAAAAAGAAATAATTATGTCAAAAGCATATTGTAATTAACGATTTTAAGAATGATTGGTTCATCGTCATCATCATCATCATCATCATCATCATCATCATCCTCAAGCAGCCATGGGCTACGGAGGTCCAACCAGACCGTGCAATTTAGTTCTCCAAGCAAGTCTATCCTAAGCTGCATCAACTGCATCTGGCCACTGCACACCAATTCTAACAAGGTCCTGTTTGACATTGTCTGCCCACCGCATCCTAGGTCTCCCCTTCTTTCTGAGGCCTTTTGGCACAATGTTCATAACCCTATTCGCCAATCTATAATTACTCATACGGGCAACATGGCCAAACCAACAGAGTCTCTCTCTGCACAATATGCTGCTTAAAGGAGGTTACAAACTCCTTTGCCTAACCTCATCATTAGTTACAAAGTTGAACCACCTAATGCCCAAGATACTGCGTAAGCATCTGGAATCAAAAGCATCTAGTTTCCTGTTATCTTGTTTAAAAAGTGTCCACGTTTCACTACCATAACTAACCCTAGAAAGAACCAAACTATTATACAGTCTAATTTTAGTTTTTAGGTGTATACGCCTATTTCTCCACACTCTCCATAGATTCTTAAAAGTCCCGGCAGCAATCCCTATTCGTCTGTTAATCTCATGCCGCACATCACCATTATCTGTTATATAGCTCCCAAGATAATTAAACTGTGACACCTGCTCAAGACTGCAACCATTCAGATTAACTGAATCACAGCCTGCCTGACCAATTTTCATCACTTTAGTTTTCTCTCTGTTTATAACCAAACCTACTCTACTACCAGTCTCATCAACAGCTCGAATGAAAGAGTTCATCTCATCAACATCATTTGCCAAAAGGGCTAAATCATCAGCATAATCTAAATCAGAAATTTTCGTATCTCCAGCCCATTTAAGGCCAAAATCTTTCCCTTGAAGTGAATTTCGCATAACATAATCAATAACCAAACTAAAGAGAAAAGGAGACAAAATGCACCCTTGTCGAACACCAGAAGTAATGCTAAACCAATTGCTACAAGACTTACCAACTCTCACACACGACTCAGTGTTATTACAGAGAGCTTTCATTATGTTAACTAACTTGTCTTGTATACCATATGATTTCATAATCAACCACAAATTATAACGATCAACAGAGTCGAAAGCCTTTTTGAAATCAACAAAGCTAGCAACCAAAGGTTTCTGAAACTCTAAATATTTTTCAAGAATCTGCCTAAGTGAAAATATCTGATCCACACATCCCCTACCACTTCTGAATCCACATTGCTCATCACGCAACTGACTGTCAACCAGATTCTTAATTCTATTAAGCACAATCATGGAAAGAACTTTACCTGGAACAGAGAGTAGGCTAATACCCCTATAGTTATCACAAGAACTGCGATCAACTTTTTTGAAAATAGGGATAACAATGGCTCTGGTAATATCCTTAGGAACCATGCCTTTATCATAAAAGATATTCAGAATTTCAGTCATCCAAGTGGTAACCGAAACATTTCCAGCTCTAAGCATTTCTGTAGTAATTTCATCAACCCCTGGGGATTTATGAAGTTTAAGTTTAGAAACAGCCAAAATAACTTCAGATTGTGTTTTAGGGCCAACATTAAAACCACCCACCAATGCATCTATCATCATTGCAAACAATGGGAATAGAGCTAACCGCATTGTTTAGAACATCACTGAAATGCTCAGCCCACCTAACCATTACAGAATCCTCACCTTCTATAACCTTACCTTGTTTATCCTTCAATCCCTGTATACCTGTCCGTTTTCTACCACACAAAACATTAACTATCTGGTACAGCTCTCTGCTGTTCTGCTGTCTAACTGCTTCCTCGGCTTTGTCAGCCAAACCATCAAGCCAAAGATTCTTATCAGTAGCTAACTGATTCTTTACACGTTTATTAAGCTCTCTGTAATCTTTTCTATTAGGACTAGTAGGGTACTGATTAAGGACATTCCTGTAGTTCCTTCTTTCTGAAATAAGCTCAATTGCCTTATCACTCAGCTAATTCTGTCTCTTCTGCTCCTTTTTTCCTAAACGAGTACTGTTAGTGTCCAAAAAAGCCTGTTTAAAATGATCCCATTCTTCCTCAACTTCAGTAGTAAGCATACCATGACTGTCATAATGACTAAGTAACCTATCATGGTAAGCTTTGGCTATAACTGGGTCTTTCAGAGCTTCAGTATTAAAAGCAAATTTTTTAACCCTAGCACAACACTTTTTAAGTTTAAGTTGCAAGACACTTTTAACTAGGTAATGGTCAGATCCAATTTCAGCTCCCCTATATGCCCTGGTATTTCTAACAGAACTAGCCCATTTGCTGTTAATTAATATATAATGAATCATATTCCTATGCAGCCCATCAGGTGAAACCCATGTGTACTTATGTATGTCGCGGTGTTTGTAATATGTGTTAGTTATTCTGAAACCATTGAGTTTACTTACCTGTAGGAGACGTTGCCCATTGCCATTGCAGCTACCAATACCAAAAGGGGCCAATCACCCCTCCCCAAAGGTCAGAGTCAGTACCAACTTTGGCATTGAAGTTACCAAGAACAAGGGTAATATCTCCTTTCTTGACAGAATTCAAAATATCCTGAAGTTGTTCATAAAACCTATCCTTCTCATCCTCATCGGCATCCTCATTGGGGGCATAACAGCAGATAACATTCAGGTCTTTAATGCTTGTCTGAAATTTTGCTGTAAGAAACCTTTCATTAATGCACTCATATCCTACAAGAGCATCACTAGCGTGTCTGCTGAGAAGCAGTCCCACGCCTTGGTGATGCTTATTGTCGTCCCTCCCTGAAAAGAGAAATTTAAGATTATTTTTAAGAATCTGACCTTTATCTGTCCATCTGGTCTCTTGCAAGCCGAGAATATCTAAATTATAATGGTGGAATTCTTGTGTGAGGACATCAAGAGAAAAAGCTCTGTGCAGAGTCCTCACATTACAACTACCTATGGAGAGAAAATGGTTAGTGGGATGTTTAAAGAAACTATGTTTATTGAGAGAGGGAATGCCGACAATATCAAACAGCCCCCTAATCGCAGACATGGGGCAAAGACCCGTTCCCCCACCACTAAAGGCTGAAGCCATCTACACTGAAAGACTTTCTCCAATGTAGAATTTGACGATGCCAATAGAAGCAAAGAGTTCAGGTGCCTGCGATGACTTCTGCTCAGGATTATCCACCAGCTGATAAACATACCCTGTGAATCTATTCACTTGGGGCTGTCAACACACAAACAAACAGAAAACACAGCGGAAGATTTTCCCTCTACAGAAGCCCACCAGTGCAGAAAAATCAGGATCCATAATCAAGCTCAGAGCCATATATCTGTCCAGTCCAGTGGGTTTATATGGTCAGCACCAGGACCCAGTGTGGTTGACCACTCCTCAGCAGGGTAGAAAAAAAAAGAAAAGTAGCCATAGTTGTCCAGATCAGTAGGCCACACTAATCTGGCAGCCCTCCCCTTCCGTTCATTTCCACAAGAGAGTATCTCTTTTAAAAGGTACTAACGGTCTGCACCACGAGAAGGCGGGGTCGGACATTAGGTGCTACGCCTGCCCGGTTCTATGCATCATCACAGGGGATTGGTGCATAGCTCTCCTTCCAGTGACTACCTAGCTACCATTTACAGACCAATGATTGGTTATTAGAAGGAAATGAATTATTTTCTCTAATAAAAATATTGCAACCTTTCCATTTAGAACTAGAATACAACCACTCTCCCCCCACTGCTGATTACCGAATTCTCGTTTTAAAACACAATTAATTATGTCAAAATCATATTGTAAATAATCATTTTAAGTGTAGCTGATTATTTTAATTTAATAATTTATTTCCTCTAAGAAACAGATTACCACGTTTCCATTTGGAGACTGCTGAATAGGTAATTTTCGTTTTCAAATAGAATTAATTATGTCAAAAGAATATATTCTATATAAACATTTTAACAATGGTTAGTTCTTTTAAGGCAATAAATTATTTGATCCAAGAAACAGGTTACGACGTCTGTATTTAGAAACTGCTGAATATGGGATGCTCGTTATCAAACAGAACTAATTATGTCAAAAGCATATTCTAAATAATCATTTCAAGAATATTTGGTTATTTCAAGGAAATAAATTTTTCCTCTAAGAAACAAATTGCCACTTTCCGATTTAGAACTAGAATACAACTCTCCCTCCATCAAAATTCAAAATGGAATTCTCGTTTTCAAATAGAAATAATTTTATCAAAAGCGTATTGCAAATAAACATTTTAAGTATAGTTGATTGTGTCAAGGCAATAAATTATTTGATCCAAGAAACATGTTGCTACGTCTCCATTTAGAAACCGCTGAATATGGGATGCTCGTTATCAAACAGAACGAATTATTTCAAAATCAAATTGTTAATAACCATTTTCTAAATAATTGGTTATTTCAAGGAAATTAATTATTTTCTCTAAGAAACAGATTGCCACTTTTCCATTTAGAACTAGAATACAACACCCCTCCCCCCCAGTTCTGATTATGGAATTCTCGTTTTCAAATAGAATAAATTATATTAAAAGCATATTGTAAATAAACATTTTAAGTGAAGTTGGTTATTTCAAGGAAAAAAATTATTTCCTCTACGAAACAGATTGCCACTTTTCCAATTAGAACTAGAGTACAACCAACCTCCCCCACTGCTGAATATGGAATTCTCGTTTTCAAATAGAACTAAGTATGTCAAAAGCATATTATATATATAAATATTTTAAGTGTGGTTGGTTATTTTAAGGGAATAAATTATTTCATCCAAGACACATGTTGCGACGTTTCCAATTGGAAACTGCTGAATATGGGATTCTCGTTATCAAACAGAACGTATTTTGTCAAAAGCATATTGTAAATAACCATTTTAAGAATAATTGGCTATTCCAAGGAAAAAAATTATTTCTTCTAGGAAACAGTTTGCCACTTTCCCAATTAGAACTAAAGTACAACCACCCTCCCTCACAGCTGAATATGGAATTCTCGTTTTCAAATAGATCTAATTAACTCAAAACTTATTGTATATAAACCTTTTAATTGTGGTTGGTTATTTTAACGAACTAAATTCTTTGATCCAAGAAACAGTTTGCGACGTTTCCATTTAGAAACTGCTGAATATGGCATGCTTCTTATCAAACAGAACTATTTATGTCAAAGGCATATTCCAAATAACTTTTTTGGAATAATTGGTTATTTCAAGGAAAAAAATTATTTCCTCTAGGAAACATATTGCCATTTTTCCATTTACAACTAGAATGCAACCCCACTTCTCCCACTGCTGAATATGGAATTCTCGTTTTCATATATAATTTATTATGTCAAAAACATATTGAAAATAAACATTTTAACTATAGTTGGATATGTTAAGGCAATAATTAATTTCCTCTAAGAAACAGGTTGTCACGTTTCCATTTAGAAACTCCTGAATATGCTCGTTATCAAACAGAACTATATATGTCAAAGGCATATTCCAAATAACCATTTTGGAATAATTCGTTATTTTTAGGAAAAAAATTATTTCCTCTAGGAAGCATATTGCCATTTTTCCATTTACAACTGGAATGCAACCCCACTTCTCCCACTACTGAATATGGAATTCTCGTTTTCAAATAGAATTAATTATGTCAAAATCATATTGCATATAAACATTTTAAGTATCGTTGGTTATTTTAAGACAATAATTTATTTGATCCAAGAAAAAGGTTGCCACATTTTCATTTAGAAACTGCTGAATATGGGATGCTCTTTATCAAACAGAACTAATTATGTCAAAAGCATATTGTAAATAACCATTTTAAGAATAATTGGTTATTTCAAGCAAATAAGTTATTTCTTCTAAGAAACAGATTGTCACATTTCCCATTAGAACTAGAATAAAATAAACGCCCCCAACTCTTGAATATGGAATTCTCGTTTTCAAATAGAATTAATTATGTCAAAAGCATATTATAAATAAACAATTTAAGTATACTTGGTTATTTTAAGGCAATAATTTATTTGATCCAAGAAACAGGTTGCCACGTTTCCATTTAGAAACTGCTGAATATGGGATGCTCTTTATCAAACAGAACTTATTATGTCAGAAGAATATTGTAAATAACCATTTTAAGAATAATTGGTTATTTTAAAGAAATAAATTATGTCCTCTAAGAAACACATTGCCCCATTTCCATTTAGACCTAGAATGAGAAAAACACTCACCCCACTGCTGAATATGGAATTCTCGTTTTCAAATAGAATTAATTATGTCAAAAGCATATTGTATATAAACATTATAAGTATGGTTGGTTTTTTAAGGCAATAAATTATTTGATCCATGAAACAGGTTGCGACGTTTCCATTTAGAAACTGCTGAATATGGGATGCTCGTTATCAAACAAAATTAATTATGACAAAAGAATATTCTAAATAACCATTTTAAGAATAATTGGTTACTTTAAGGAACTAGATTATTTCCTCTAAGAAACAAATTGACACTTTTCGATTTGGAACTAGAATACAACTCTCCCTCCATCCACTGTTCAAAACGGAATTCTCGTTTTCAAATAAAAATAATTATATCACAAGTGTATTGTAAATACACATTTTAAGTATAGTTGGTTATTTTAGGCACTAAATGTTTTGAGCCAAGAAACAGGTTGCGATGTTTCCATTTAGAAATTGCTGCATAGGGATGCTCGTTATCAAACAGAACTAATTTTCCCAAAAGCATACTGTAATTAACCATTTTAAGAATAATTGGTTATTTCAAGGAAAAAAATAATTTCCTCTGGGAAACAGATTACCACTTTCCCAATTAGGACTAGAGTACAACCACCCTCCCCCCACTGCTGAATATGGAATTCTCGTTTTCAAATAAACTAATTATGTCAAAAGCATATTCTATATAAACATTTTAAGAATGGTTCGTTATTTTAAAGCAAGAAATTATTTGATCCAAGAAACAGGTTGGACGTCTCCATTTAGAAACTGCTGAACATGGGATGCTCGTTATCAAACAGAACTAATTATATCAAAGGCACATTTTAAATAACCATTTCAAGAATAATTGGTTATTTCAGAAAATAAATTATTTCCTCTAAGATACAAATTGCCACTTTTCGATTTAGAACTAGAATACAACTCTCCCTCCATCCACTGTTCAAAATGGAATTCTCGTTTTCAAATAGAAATAATTAAATCAAAATTGTATTGTAAATAAACATTTTAAGTATAGTTGATTATTTTAAGGCTATGAATTATTTGATCCAAGAAACATTTTGCGATGTTTCCAATTAGAAATTTCTGCATATGGGATGCTCGTTATCAAACACAACTAATTATCCCAAAAGCATATTGTAAATAACCATTTTAAGAATAATTGGTTATTAGGAAAAAAATTATTTCCTCTAGGAAACAGATTCCCACTTTTCCAATTAGAACTAGAGTACAACCACCCATTCCCCACTGCTGAATATACAATTCTCGTTTTCAAATAGAACTAATTATGTCAAAAGCATATTGTATATAAAGACTTTCAGTATGATTGGTTATTTTAAGGCAATAAATTTTTTCATCCAAGAACACGTTGCGACGTTTCCTTTAAGAAAATGCTGAATATGGGATGCTCGTTACCAAACAGAACTAACTTTGTCAAAAGGATATTGTAAATAACCATTTTAAAAATAATTGGTTATTCTAACGAAATAAATCATTTCCTCCAAGAAACAGATTGCCACTTTTCCATTTAGAACTAGAATACAACCCTCTACCCCCACTACTGAATATGAAATTCTCGTTTTCAAATAGAATTAAATATGTCAAATCCATATTGTAAATAAACATTTTAATTATGGTTGGTTATTTTAAGGCAATAAATTATTTGATCCAAGAAACAGGTTGCGACGTTTCAATTTAGAAACTGCTGAATATGGGATGCTCTTTATCAAACAGAACTAATTATGTCAAAACATATTTTAAATAACCATTTCAAGAATAATTGCTTATTTCAAGGAAATAAATTATTTCCTTTAAGAAGCAGATTGCCAGTTTTCCATTTAGAAGTAGAATATAACCCTCCATCCATCCGCTGTTAAATATGGAATTCTCCTTTTCAAATAGAATAAATTATATGAAAAGTGCATTGTAAATAAGCATTTTCTGTATAGTTTGTTATTTGACGCAATAAATATTTTGATCCAAGAAATAGGTGTCGATGTTTACATTTAGAAACTGCTGAATATGGGATGCTCGTTATCAAACAGAACTAATTATGTCAAACGCTTATTGCATATAACAATTTAAGTATAATTCGTTATTTTAAGGAAATATTTTTTTCCTCTAAGAAACAGATCGCAACTTTTCCCTTTAGAAATAGAATACAACACTCCACCACCCCCACTGCTGAATAAAGAATTCTCGTTTTCAAATTGAATGAATTATGTCAAAAGCATATTGCAAATAAACATTTTAAATATAGTTGGTTATTTCAAGGCAATAATTTATTTCGTCTAAGAAACAGTCTGCTGAATATGGAATTCTCGTTTTCAAATTGAATGAATTATGTCAAAGCATATTGTAAATCAACAATATAAGTATAGTTGGTTGTTTTAAGGCAATAAATTATCTAATCCAAGAAACATGTTGCGATGTTTCCACTTAGAAACTGCTGCATATGGAATGCTCGTTATCAAACAGAACTAATTATCTCAAAAGCATATTGTAAATAACCATTTTAAGAATAATTAGTTATTTCAAGGAAAAAAATTATTTCCTCTAGGAAACAGATTGCCACTTTCCCAATTAGAACTAGAGTACAACCACCCTCCCCCCACTGCTGAATATGGAATTCTCGTTTTCAAATAGAACTAATTATGTCAAAAGCATATTCCATATAAACATTTTAACAATGGTTGGTTATTTTAAGGCAAAAAATTATTTGATCCAATAAACAAGTTGGACGTCACCATTTAGAAACTGCTGAACATGGGATGCTCGTTATCAAACAGAACTAATTATGTCAAAGGCACATTTAAATAACCATTTCAAGAATAATTGGTTATTTCAAGAAAATAAATTATTTCCTCTAAGATACAGATTGTCACTTTCCTATTTAGAACTAGAATACAACTCTCCCTCCAATCCACTGTTCAAAATGGAATTCTCGTTTTCAAATAGAAATAATTATATCAAAAGCGTATTGTAAATAAACATTTTAAGTATAGTTGATTATTTTAAGGCTATAAATTATTTGATCCAAGAAACATGTTTCGATGTTTCCACTTAGAAATTGCTGCATATGGAATACTCGTTTTCAAACACAACTAATTATCCCAAAAGCATATTGTAAATAACCATTTTAAGAATAATTGGTTATTTCAAGGAAAAAAATTATTTCCTCTAGGAAACAGATTGCCACTTTTCCAATTAGAACTAGAGTACAACTACCCATTCCCCACTGCTGAATATACAATTCTCGTTTTCAAATAGAACTAATTATGTCAAAAGCATATTGTATATAAAGATTTTGAGTATGGTTGGTTATCTTAAGGCAATAATTTTTTTCATGCAAGAACACGTTGCGACGTTTCCTTTAAGAAATTGCTGAATATGGGATGCTCGTTACCAAACAGAACTAACCTTGTCAAAAGGATATTGTAAATAACCATTTTAAAAATAATTGGTTATTCTAACGAAATAAATCATTTCCTCCAAGAAACAAATTGCCACTTTTCCATTTAGAACTAGAATACAACCCTCTACCCCCACTACTGAATATGAAATTCTCGTTTTCAAATAGAATTAAATATGTCAAAAGCATATTTTAAATAAACATTTTAATTATGGTTGGTTATTTTAAGGCAATAAATTATTTGATCCAAGAAACAGGTTGCGACGTTTTAATTTAGAAACTGCTGAATATGGGATGCTCTTTATCAAACAGAACTAATTATGTCAAAACATATTGTAAATAACCATTTCAAGAATAATTGCTTATTTCAGGCGTAAACTGGAAGGATAGCTGTGTACCAATCCCTAGTGATGATGCACAGAATCGGCCAGGTCTAGCACCTAATGTCCGACCCCGCTTTCTCGTGGTGCAGGCCGTTAGTACCTTTCAAAAGAGATATTCTCTTTTGGAAGGGAATGGAAGGGGAGGGCTGCCAGTTCAGTATGGCCTGCTGATCTGGTCATCTATGGCCACTTTTTTCTTTTTTTTCAACCCTGCTGAGGAAAGGTCAACTTCACAGGGTCTTGGTGCTGACCATTTATACCTACTAGACTGGATTTGTTTATGGATTTGAGCTTGATTATTGATCCTGGACTTGCTGCACTGGTGGGCCTCTGTTGAGCTCTAAGTGAACAGAGGCATGGGATACCTTATATCAGCTCACCAGCTGATCAGAGACCATCCTAATCAGAGGCCATCGCAGGCACCTGAACCTTACTTAGCTAGTTGGGCATCGTCAAGCCTAAACTGGAGTAATGTGCCTCAGGCAGGCCATGTGGCTCTTGAAAAAGTCCACTTGAAAAGGTGGTGCCTGAAGTTCCTACCAGCATCGGTGACTTCAGCTTTTAGCGGAGGAGGAACAGGTCTTTGCTCCATGCCTGCGATCAGGGGCCTAATTTCTTTAAAAATCTTACTAATCATTTTCTCTCTGCAGGAACATGGAACGTGAGGACATTACATAGAGATTATTCACTTGATGTCCTCATGCAGAAATTCCAGCGCTATAAACCTAGATATTCTAGGCTTGCAAGAGACCAGATGGACAGGTAAAGGTAAGACACTTAAAAATAACTTTAAATTTCTCTTTACAGGGAGGGAGGATGGAAAGAATCACCAAGGCGTGGGTCTGCTTCTCAGCAGACACGCTAGTGATGCTCTTCTAGGATATGAGTGCATTAATGAAAGGTTTCTTACAGCAAAATTTCAGACAAGCATTAAAGACTTGAATGTTATTTGCTGTTATGCCCCCACTGAGGATGCTGATGAGGATGAGAAGGATAGGTTTTACGGATAACTTCAGGATATTTTGAATTCTGTCAAGAAAGGAGATATTACTTTTGTTCTTGGTGACTTCAATGCCAAAGTTGGTACTGACTCTGATTTTTGGGGAGGGGTGATAGGCCCTTTTGGTATTGGTAGCTGCAATGGCAATGGGCAACGTCTCCTACAGGTAAGTAAACTCAATGGTTTCAGAATAACTAACACATATTACAAACACCACAACATACATAAATACACATGGGTTTCACCTGATGGGCTGCATAAGAATATGATTGATTATATATTAATTAACAGCAAATGGGCTAGTTCTGTTAGAAATACCAGGGCATATAGGGGAGCTGAAATTGGATCTGACCATTACCTTGTTAAAATTGTCTTGCAACTTAAACTTAAAAAGTGTTGTGCTAGGGTTAAAAAATTTACCTTTAATACTGAAGCTCTGAAAGACCCAGTTATAGCTAAAGCTTACCATGATAGGTTACTTAGTCATTATGACAGTAATGGTTTGCTTACTACTGAAGTTGAGGAAGAATGGGGCCATTTTAAACAGGCTTTTTTGAAAACTAAGAGTACTCTTTTAGGAAAAAAGGAGCAGAGGACACGGAATTATTTAAGTGTTAAGGCAATTGAGCTCATTTCAGAAAGAAGGAACTGCAGGAATGTCCTTAATCAGTACCCTACTAGTCCTAACAGAAAAGATTACAGAGAGCTTAATAAACGTGTAAAGAATCAGTTAGCTACTTATAAGAATCTTTGGCTTGATGGTTTGGCTGACAAAGCCGAGGAAGCAGTTAGACAGCACAACAGCAGAGAGCTGTACAAGAGAGTTAATGTTTTATGTGGTAGAAAACGGACAGGCATACAGGGATTGAAGGATAAACAAGGTAAGGTTATAGAAGGTGAGGATTCTGTCATGGCTAGGTGGGCTGAGCATTTCAGTGATGTTCTAAACAATGTGGTTAGTTCTACTCCCATTGTTTGTAATGATGATAGATGCATTGGCAGCTTTAATGATGGCCCTATAACACAATCTGAAGTTAGTTTGGCTATCTATAAACTTAAACTTCATAAATCCCCAGGGGTAGATGAAATTACTACAGAAATGCTCAGAGCTGGGAATGTTTCGGTTACCACTCGAATGACTTTAATTTTGAATAACGATTATGATAAAGGCATGGTTCCTAAAGATTTTACCACAGCTATTATTATCCCTATTTTCAAAAAAGGTGATCGCAGTTCTTGTGATAACTATAGGGGTATCAGCCTACTCTCTGTTCCAGGTAAAGTTCTTTCCATGATTGTGCTTAATAGAATTAAGAATCTGGTTGACAGTCAATTGCGTGATGAGCAATGTGGATTCAGAAGTGGTAGGGAATGTGTGGATCATATATTTTCACTTAGGCAGATTCTTGAGAAATGTTTAGAGTTTCAGAAATCTTTGGTTGCTAGCTTTGTTGATTTCAAAAAGGCTTTTGACTCTGTTGATCGTCATAATTTGTGGTTGATTGTGATATCATATGGTATACCAGACAAGTTAGTTAACATAATGAAAGCTCTCTGTAATAACACTGAGTCGTGTGTGAGAGTTGGTAAGTCTTGTAGCAATTGGTTTAGCATTACTTCTGGTGTTCGACAAGGGTGCATTTTGTCTCCTTTTCTCTTTAGTTTGGTTATTGATTATGTTATGCGAAATTCACTTCTAGGGAAAGATTTTGGCCTTAAGTGGGCTGGAGATACGAAAATTTTTGACTTTGATTATGCTGATGATTTAGCCCTTTTGGCAAATGATATTGATGAGATGAACTCTTTCATTCGAGCTGTTGATTAGACCTGGTAGTAGAGTAGGTTTGGTTATAAACAGAGAGAAAACTAAAGTGATGAAAATTGGTCAGGCAGGTTGTGATTCAGTTAATCTGAATGGTTGCAGTCTTGAGTAGGTGTCACAGTTTAATTACCTTGGGAGCTATGTAACTGATACTGGTGCTGTGCGGCATGAGATTAACAGACGAATAGGTATTGCTGCCGGGACTTTTAAGAATCTATGGAGATTGTAGAGAAATAGGCGTATACACCTAAAGACTAAAATTAGACTGTAAAATAGTTTTGTTCTTTCTAGGGTTAGTTACGGTAGTGAAACCTGGACGCTGTGTAAACAAGATTACAGGAAACTAGATGCTTTTGATTCTAAATGCTTACGCAGTATCTTGGGTATTAGGTGGTTCAACTTTGTAACTAATGATGAGGTTAGGCAAAGGAGTCTGTAACATCCTTTAAGGAGCATATTGTGCAGATTGAGACTCCGCTGGTTTGGCCATGTTGCCCGTATGGATAATTATAGATTGGCGAATAGGTTTATGAACAGTGTGCCTAGAGGCCTCAGAAGGAGTGGGAGACCTAGGATGCGGTGGACAGACAATGTCAAACAGGACCTTGTTAGAATTGGTGTGCAGTGGCCGGATGCAGGAGATGTAGCTCAGGACAGATATGCTTGGAGAATTAATCTGCGTGGTCTGGTTGGACCTCCGTAGCCCATGGCTGCTTGAGGAGGATGATGATGATGAAGAAACAGATTGCCACTTTTCCATTTAGAAGTAGAATATAACTCTCCATCCATCCGCTGCTGAATATGGAATTCTCCTTTTCAAATAGAATAAATTATATGAAAAGTGCATTGTAAATAAACATTTTCAGTATAGTTTGTTATTTGACGCAATAAATTTTTTGATCCAAGAAATAGGTTTCGACGTTTCCATTTAGAAACTGCTGAATATGGGATGCTCTTTATCAAACAGAACTAATTATGTCAAAAGCTTATTGCATATAACAATTTAAGTATGATTCGTTATTTTAAGGAAATAAATTTTTCCTCTAAGAAACAGATCGCAACTTTTCCCTTTAGAAATAGAATACAACACTCCACCACCCCCACTGCTGAATAAGGAATTCTCGTTTTCAAATTGAATGAATTATGTCAAAAGCATATTGCAAATAAACATTTTAAATATAGTTGGTTATTTCAAGGCAATAATTTATTTCGTCTAAGAAACAGTTTGCCACATTTCCATTTAAAAACTACTGAATATCGGATGCTCATTATCAAATAGAACTAATTGTGTCAAAAGCATATTGTAAATAACTATTTTAAGAAAAACTGGTTAGTTTAAGGAAATAAATTATTTTCCCTAGGAAACAGATTGCCACTTTCCGATTTAGAACTAGAATATAACCCCCCCTCCACCCACGGCTGAATATGGAATTATCGTTTTCAAATAAAATTAATTATGTTAATAAATAAAAATAAAAAAAATTACCCCCTCAAGCAGCTGCTTGCCACAGAGGTCTGACAGGAGCCTGTCAGTTTATATGCCACAGTAGAAGGTCTGAGAGGATGGCAGGACCTCAGCAGAAAAACGACACATACATCCACGCCTTACCCGCGGTTAGCATGTATTTATTTAAACATTTTAAGTATGGTTGGTTATTTTAAGGCAATAAATTATCTTATCCAAGAAACAGGTTGCAACGTTTCCATTTTGAAACTGATGAATATGGGATGCTCTTTATCAAACAGAACTAATTATGTCAAAAGCATATTGCATATAACAATTTAAAAATAATTGGTCATTTTAAGAAGAAAAATATATTTCCTCTAAGAAACAGATCGTCACTTTTACATTTAGCACTGGAATATCAAGCATATTGTATATAAACAATTTAAGTATAGTTGGTTATTTTAAGGTAATAAATTATTTGATCCAGGAAACAGGTTGTGACGTTTCCATTTAGAAACTGTTGAATATGGGATGCTCGTTATCAAACAGAACTAATTATGTCAAAATTATATTGTAAATAACGATTTTAAGAATGATTGGTTATTACAAGAAAATAAAATATTTTCTCTAAGAAACAGATTGCCACTTTTCCATTAAGAACTAGAATACAACCACCCTCCCCCCACTGCTGAATATGGAATTCTCGTTTTCAAATAGAACTAATTATGTCAAAAGCATATTGTATATAAACATTATATGTATGGTTGGTTATTTAAGGCAATAAATTATTTCATCGAAGAAACAGGTTGCGACGTTTCCATTTAGAAACTGCTGAATATGGGATACTCGTTATCAAACAGAACTAATTTTCTCAAAAGCGTATTGTAAATAACCATTTTAAAATTATTGTTTATTCTAAGGAAATAAACCATTTCCTCTATGAAACAGGTTGCCACTTTTCTATTTAGAACTAGAATAGAAACCTTCCTCTCCCCCCCCCCTGCTGTATATGAAATTCTCGTTTTCGAATAGAATTAATTACCATATTTGCCGGCGTACAGGACGCACTTTTCCCCCCTCAAAATACGCTAAATATGGGGTGCGTCTTATGCGCCGGTAATCAAAATTATGAGTTGAAATTTCAGTCTAAAACTTATGGTTTGTATCAATATACCTATATAAGTATTCTTTTGCATTTTGTCCTTTTGTGAAAGAGTGGTTTCAAATAAATCGTTTCCATATTTTTTTTTTGTTCTGTAAAAATAATAAGTTGCGTGATGTATTTTAATGCTTCACTACTGACAGAGGCAGCATTCCAGTAAAATAGAGTTCAGATCCACTGACATCTCAAGGTTACGATTCATCCAATGTGCGCATGCGTGATCACATTTCACCGGCATATTTTTTCGAAAAGCGCGAGCATGGCGCGTCGTTACCCATTACAGCGCCTCAAGGCAACAAAAATGTAAACTTTTAGTACCGAAGAAGTTTTCTCGTGTTTTTGCTGCGAAACATGGCTCAAAAACAACGCAGATTCTGCTATGATATTGCATTCAAGCTACGAGTGATTGAGTATGCCAAAGAACATGGAAACAGGGCAGCAGAGAGGAATTTCGGATCACCGCCAACAGAAAAGATGATAAGAACTTGGAGAAGACAGGAAGAAGACCTAAAAAAAGCTATGCGTAGTAAACATAATCTGCGACATGGAATTGCAAAATGGCCGGAACTAGAAGAAGAATTAAAAACTTGGATATTAGATTTCCGAAGTTCGGGATTTTCAGTTTCCACAAAAATGACTATTCAACAAGCAAGAGTGATAGCTACTAACAGAGGCATCGCTGATTTTACAGGATCAACGTCATGGTGTTCTAGATTCATGAAGAGAAATGACTTACGTATGCGGACTAAAACAAAAATAGCACAAAAGATGCCAACAGAATATGAAGACAAGATTATCGAGTTTCATAAATTTGTCATTAATGCAAGAAAAAGAGGAAATTTCGAACTTTCACAAATAGCAAACATGGATGAGGTCCCACCTGACGTTCGATGTACCCTCAAACAAAACAGTAGATTCCAAAGGTGCAAGAAGTGTTATTGTTAAAACTTATGGACATGAGAAAACGCATTACACAGTCGTGTTTTCTTGTTGTGCCAATAGAACAAAATTGCCACCTCTTTTGATTTTCAAAAGGAAAACCTTGCCCAAGGAAAAACTGCCTAAAGGTGTGTTTGTGCACGTTCATCCTAAGGGCTGGATGGATGAAGGGGGGATGAAGTTCTGGATAGACAATGTGTGGTCTAGGCGTCCTGGTGGACTGTTAAAGAAACCTGCCTTGCTAGTATGGGATCAGTTTCGGAGTCATAGAACAGAAGCTGTAAAAAATAAAATCAACCAACTGAAAGCTCAGTTAGCTGTAATTCCAGGTGGACTAACGAGCCAGCGTCAACCTTTAGATGTCTGCATTAATAAACCATTTAAAGGATTCATGAAGGAGAAATGGAACAGTTGGATGCAGTCTACAGATTTTGAAGTGACACCATCAGGAAGAAGGAAGAGGCCTAGCATTTTGCAGATTTGTGAATGGGTCAAAACTTCATGGAATGCTGTGAAACATGAGACAGTTGTAAAGTCATTTAAGAAATGTGGTATTAGTAACTCACTTGATGGCACAGAGGATGATTTGTTATACGAAGACTCAGTTTCTGAAAAAGAGGCTTCAAGTGATTCTTCATTTAGCTCTGGAGATGAATTTCTGGGTTTTGAGGATGAACATTAAAAGGTACCTAACTACAATGTTCCCTAGTTAAATTTTTTGTATATATAAATAACTATAAAATGAGTACAGTAAATCTTTATGGAAATTCATGAAACAATGTGGAAATTTTTTTCCCTTAAAAATGTGTTAAAAAAGAGATGCGTCTTATACGCCGGTGCGTCCTATACGCCGACAAATACGGTAATTTAATTATATCAAAAGCGTATTGTCAATGAACATTTTAAGTGCCGTTGGTTATTTTAAGGCAATAAATTATTTGATCCTAGAAACAGGTTGCGACCTTCACATTTGGGAACTGCTGACTATGGGATGCTCGTTATCAAAAAGAACTACTTATGTCAAAAGCATATTGTAAATAACCATTTTAAGAATAATTGGTTATTTCAAGGAAATAATTTATTTCCTCTAAGAAAAAGATTACCACTTTTCCATTTAGAACTAGAATAACACCCCCCTCACCCCACTGCCGAATAACGAATTCTCTTTATCAAACAGAACTAATTATGTCAAAACATATTGTAAATAACCAATTCAAGAATAATTGGTTATTTGAAGGAAATAAATTATTTCCTCTAAGAAACAGATTCCATTTACAACTAGAAAACAACCCTCCCTCCATCCACTACTGAATATGGAATTCTCGTTTTCAAATAGAATTAATTACGTCAAAATCATATTGTATATAAACATTTTAAGTATGGTTGATTATTTTAAGGCAATAAATTATTTGATCCAAGAAACAGGTTGCCACGTTTTCATTTAGAAACTGCTGAATGTGGGATGCTCCTTATCAAACAGAACTAATTATGTCAAAACATATTGTAAATCATTATTTTAAGAATAATTAGTTATTTCAAGCAAATAAATTACTTTTTTCTAAGAAACAGTTGCCACATTTCCCTTTAGAACTAGAATAAAAAAAAACTCACCCCACTTTTGAATATGGAATTCTCGTTTTCAAATAGAATTAATTATGTCAAAAGCATGTTGTAAATAAACATTTTAAATATACTTGGTTATTTTAACTTTTACCATTAAATTTTACCATTACTTTTACCATTAAATTTTACAATTACTTTTACCATTAAATTTTACCAATAATTTAACTTTTACCATTACTCGTTATCAAACAGAACTAATTATGTCAAAAGCATATTGTATGTAACCATTTTAAGAATAATTGGTTATTTTAAGGAAATGAATTATTTCCTCTAAGAAACAGATCGCCACTTTATCACTTAGAAGTAGAATACAACCCTCCCTCCCCACACTGCTGAATATGGGATTCTCGTTTTCAAATAGATTTAATTATATCAAAAGCGTATTGTAAATAAACATTTTACGTATAGTTGGTTATTTTAGGCACTAAATGTTTTGATCCAAGAAACAGGTTGCGACGTTTCCATCTAAAAACTGCTGAATATGGAATGCTCGTTATCAAACAGAACTAATTGTTTCAAAAGCATATTGTAAATAACCATTTTAAGAATAATTGGTTATTTCAAGGACAAAAATTATTTCCTCTAGGATGCAGATTGCCACTTTTCCATTTAGAACTACAATACAACACCCTTCACCCCACTGCAGAATATGGAATATTCGTTATCAACCAGAACTAATTACGTCAAAAGCATATTCTAAATAACCATTTTCAAGAATAATTGGTTATTTCAAGGAAATAAATTATTTCCTCTAAGAAAGAGATTTCCACTTTTCCAATTAAAACTAGAATACAACCCTCCCTCCTCACACTGCTGAATATGGAATTATCGTTTTCAAATAGAATTAATTATGTCAAAAGCATATTGTAAATAAACATTCTAAGTATAGTTCGTTATTTTAAGGCAATAAGTTATTTCATCTAAGAAACAGTTTGCCACGTTTCCATCTAGAGACTGCTGAATATGGAATGCTCGTTATTAAACAGAACTAATTATTTCAAAAGCATATTGTAAATAACCATTTTAAGAATAATTGGTTATTTCAAGGACAAAAATTTTTTCCTTAGGAAACAGATTGCCATTTTTCCATTTAGAACTTGAATACAACCACCCCACCTCCCTCTGTTGAATATGGAATGCTCATTTGCTAACAGTATTAATTATGTGAAAAGCATATCTTAAATAAACTTTTTAAGAATAGTTGGATATTTTAAGGCAATAAATTATTTGATCTAAATAAGAGATTGCCACGTTTCCATTTAGAATCTCTGGTGAATATTGGATGCTCTTTTACAAAGAGAATTAATTATTTTTGTTTTCCCAAATTTGCGCCCTCTATCGGTGGAAATTTAAAGGATTATTGCAAAAGTCAAAAAATATTATTAATTAGTACCTATCCAAATAGATATATATGTATATGCTTCTTTCAATCATCACTTCAAAAAACAAAACGTTGTTTTTTCCCATCACCTAAAGATTTAACGGTTAAAATCTCTGGGGCCGATGGTTTTCGCATGAATAGATATTTTGTAGACATTTAAACTTCGCAATTTTGTAATCTTTAGCTCGTTCTAACGTTCAAAATTAATTCTTGAATATGTTACATAAAATGCGCCCATTGCATGTGTTGCAAAAAAGGAAATCTCCTCCGCTACGTGCCAGATGCAAGTATCTTGACAATGCCAGTCTATGAGACTTTAGAGAAATTTTTTCATGGCTATTGAAAAAAAAATATTAGTTCCCCCACCCCAAAAAAAGTGAAATTAAAATTTTAAATTAAAGGTCATAGTCATTAATGCAATCATAGTTTCATTATAAGTGTAATTATTATATTTCTTTCATTAGGCTTAAGTTTTCCATGTGCATATAGTCTTTTCTAATTGTTTGTTTGAAAAATAAGGATATATCTCCTGAAAAACCTAAAAGAATTTGGGTTCGTTTCTTGGAAGAACTGTCAATTCCTCTACAGTCGAATCTTTGGAAAGAGTGCCATTAATATTTCATATTCCATTGAAAGCCATTTCCATTTGTTTCCGTGTGGCACGCGAGTACAATAGAGGCGATCCAAGCGGGAGTGATGAAGGCGCCTGGCTCCGGAATGTCGCTCACATTCGTCAATGACAATGAATGTTCCGGTCACGTCACGAAAGAGGCCTGTTCAGCAGCTACGAAAAAGGAGTGATGACATTAAATGCCATTTGTGGGTTAGTGCAATGGAGAGGAATTCTGGGAAGGAAAAGGTGGGAAAATTGCTCTCTCACGTACAGATCCGAGTCAAAGTGGTAAAACCACTCTCGCAGCAAATTTCTATGGCATCCATTCAGAGTCTGACGTGAGTATATTTTGCTGCACATCTTACTCACCTCATGACCCAACAAATCAGATGAATATGCTCCGCGCAAGCAACGGTAGTACTCTTTAACCGCTCAAAGTCACATGAAGAAAATCTTAGTGACTACTTTATAAAAAAAAACTAATGCAAAATAATACCAGCTTTCCACTTTCATCATCCAGGATGATGAAAAAAGCAATAAATGAAATCCAATTACGGAACACAAAGGAAGAACAAACAATAAAGCAAATTTAAACTCTAAAAAAAATTGTAGATCTTAAAGCAATTAAGATCATCCAAGAAGTGAAAAAAAAAAGATGAAATAACAATAAATAAATAAAACGTAACTTCGCTAAAAAGAACTACCTACAAAGGTCATTTGAAAAACCTAGCAGAAAAGTCATTTTGAAAAAAATCCAAAGAGTCGGCAACATAATGAAGGAAAATACAAATATCAAATAACTTGAAGAAAACATATAGAGAAAATGGAGTAATATACAAAATAACATGTGGAAGCAGGAAGCATGCGGCGGAGAAACAGGCGGAACTCTACAAACAAGAATAAAAGAACACAAAGCTGAAATAAGAAGCAAAATAAGATAGCACTAGAGAGACACACAATTAAATAGACTGCAATACAACAAAATAATTAATGAAACTAAAATAGAGTGCAAATGCAACAGCAATAATTAATGAGGAGAAAAATTCATTCATAAAAAGGATTGCTATTAGAGTCAATAGACGGCGTCATCAATGACGTTCAGATAGAAACCATATATCATCAGGCAGTTGGCCATCTCAAAATTGGACGCCATGTTTTGTCGTCGCTCCGATTAAGTGGCTTGCAAAGTTAAGTGGTATTGCACGAATTCTTATGGATTTCTCAAAAGTGTGCCGTAATAATTGTTACACATTGCAGTGTTCATGATTAAAAACAATTTACTAAAGGGCTAAAAATCAAAAGTAAATTTTATGCCACATTTTCTAATATAAAATTTGTTTAATAATATAATATAATTTCTAATATAAAATTTGTTATTGTCTAATATATTTCTATACATTAATAATAACATTAACATAAAATAATTAACTAACATAAATTACAAATTATGATCGATTTCGCCGATTTACCGATTTTTACCAATTTTACATCTAAAAAAGTTATGAAATTCTGCATCTGACTATTCCTTCAAGGTCAAAGATCAAATTTCGATCACTATGTGTGTGTTACAAAACTATAAATCTATATTTGTGTGTTACAAACCTATAAATTGATCCTTCAAGCTATTACCGATTCTACATCATAGAAACGTTACGAAATTCTACATCTGACTATTCCATCAAGGTCAAAGATAAAATTTTTATCTTTGTATGTGTTACAAAGTACAAGGTATTACCGATTCTACAGCTTAGAAACTTTATAATATTCTGTGTCTGATTATTCCATCAAATTGAAAACTCAAATTTTGATCTTTCCGTGTGTTAGAAACCTATAAATTGATCCTTCAAGGTATTCCCGATTCTACATCTTATAAATATTATAAAAATCTACATCTGACTATTCGAACAAGACTAGAGATCAAATTTTGACCTTTATGTGTGTTACAAACTCTAAATTTATCATTCAAGATATTACAGATTCTACATCTTAGAAACGTTATGAAATTATTCATAAGACTAACAAATTTTGATCTATGTGTGTGTTACAAAACTTTAAATTGATCCTTCAAGCTCTTATCGATTCTACATCTTATAATTGTTATAAAAATATGCATCTAACTATTCGATCAAGGTCAATGATCAAATTTTAATCTTTGTATGTGTTACAATCCTGCAAATTGATGCTTTAAGGTATTACAGATTCAATATCTTAGAAAAGTTATGAAATTCTGCATCTGTCTATTCCATCAAGGTCAAATATGAAATTTCGACCTATATTTGTTTTACAAACCAGTAAATTGATGCTTCAAGGCATCGATTCTGCAACTTAAAAACGTTATGAAATTTTGTATCTGACTATACGATGAAAGCCAAAGATCACATTCTGATCTCTGTGTGTGTTACAAACCTGTAAAATGATGCTTCAAGGTATTATCGATTCTACGTTTTAGAAACATTATGACTTTCTCTATCTGCCTATTCCATCAAGGTCAAGTATCAGATTTTGATCTCTTTGTGTGTTACAAACCAGTAAATTGTTGCTTCAAGGTATTAACCAGTGTACATTTTAGAAACCTTATGAAATTCTGTATCCGGCTATTCCATCAAGGCCAAAGATCAAATTTTGACGTACGTTTGTATTACAAACCTGTAAATTAATGCTCTCCGTGTGTGATACAAAACTAAATTGATGCTTCAAGCTATTTGCGATTCTACATCTTAGAAACGTTATGAAATTCTGCATCTGACTATTCCATGAAAGTCAATGATCAAATTGTCATATATGTTTCTGTTACAAAACCGGGAATTGGTTTACCGATTATAGACCTTAGAAACGTTATGAACTTTTGCACCTCAATCTTCCATCAAGGTCAATGATGAAGTTTTGATCTATGTATGTGTTAGAAACCTGTAAATTGATCATTCCAAGGTATTACAGATTCTGCATCTTAGAAACGTTATGAAATTCTGCATATGGCTATTCTATCAATGCTTGAGATCAAATTTTGATATAGGTGTATATTACAAACCTGGAAATTGATGCTTCAAGCTATTACCGATGTAATAAACGTAATAAAAATCTGCATCTGACTATTCAATCAAGACTAATAATCAAATGTTGATCTTTGTGTGTGTTACCACCTGCAAATTGATACTTCAAGGTAGTACAGATTCTACATCTTAGAAACGTTGTGAAATTTTGCGTCTGACTATTCCAAACAGACCAAATATCAAATTTTGAGACATCTGTGTGCTACAAACCTGAGAATTGATGCTTCAAACTATTAAAGATTCTACTTCTCCGAATCGTTTTGAAATTCTGTATTTGACTATTCCATCAACGCCGAAAATTAAATTTGATGTATCTGTGTGTTACAAACTGTAAATTAATTCATCAAGGAATTACCGATTCTATATCTTAGAAACGTTATGAAATTCAGGATCTGACTATTCTATCAAGGTCAGACATCAAATTTTAATCTGTGTCTATTACAAACCTGTAAATTGATCCTTCAAAGAATTACCGATTCACCTGATAGAAACGTTACGAAATTCTGCATCTGATTATTCCATCAAGATCAAATATCGAATTTTGATCTATGTGTGGTTTTCAAACCTGTAAATTGATGCTTGAAGATATTACCGATTCTGCATCATGGAAACCTTATGAAATTCTGTATCTGACTATTCCATCAAGGTCAAAGAACAACTTTTCATCTATGTGTGTGTTACAAACCTATAAATTGTTGCTTCAAAGTATTACGGATTCCACATCTTAGAAATGAAACCAAATTCTGTATCTCACTATTCCATCAAGCCCAAAGATCCAATTTTAATCTACATTTGTGTTTCAAATCTCTAAATTAATGCTTCAAAGTACTACGAAACGTACATCTTAGAAACATTACGAAATTCTGCATCTGACAATTCCATTAAGGTCAAAGATCAAATTTTGAACTCTTTGTATCTTACAATCCTCTAAAATCATACTTCAATATAATTATCGATTCTATATCTCAGAAAAATTATGAAATTCTGTATCTCCCAATTCCATCAAGGTCAAAGATAAAATTTGATCTATGCTTTTGTTACAAGCCTGTAAATTGATGCTCCTGGGGATTACGAACTCTACATCTTACAAGCGTTATGAAATTCTCTATCTGATTATTCCATCGAGAAAAAAGATCAAATTCTGATCTTTGTATGTGACAAACCTGTAAATTGATGCTCCAAGGTATTACCGATTATACATCATAGAAACGTTATAAAATTCTGGTTGTGATTATTCCATCAAGGTCAGAAATCAAATTTTGATATCTGTGTGTCTTACAACCTGTAAATTGATGTATTGATGTGTAATTGATGTATTTCCGATTCTACATCTTTGAAACGTTTTGAAATTCTGAATTTGACAATTCCATCAAGATCAAAGATCAAATAACGATCTCTCTGTGTGTTACAAACCTGTAAATTGATTCTTAAAGCTATTAACGATTCTACATCTTAGAAACGTTATGAAAACTGCATCTGAGATTCCATCAACGCCAAAGATCACATTTCGATCTATGTTTTTGTTACAAACCTATAAATTGATACTTCAACCAATTACCAACTCCTACATCTTACAAACGTTATGAAATTCTCTATCTGATTATTCCATCGAATTGAAAGATCAAATCTTGATCTATGTGTGTTACAAACCTATAAATTGATGCTTCAAAATATTACCGATTATACATTTTAGAAACGTTATGAAAATCTGCATTTGATTCAAGGTATTCCATCAAGCCAAACATAAAATTTTGGTCTGTGTGTGTGTTACAAACCTGTAAATTTATGCTTCAAGGTATTACAGATTCTAAATCTTAGAAACGTTATGAAATTCTATATCTGACAATTCCATTGAGGTAAAAGATCAAATTTTGACCTTTGTGTGTGTTAGAAACCTCTAAATTGATGTTTCAAGGTATTACCGATTCTACATCTTAGATACATTACAAAATTCTCTATCGGACTATTCCATCAAAGTGAAAAATCAAATTTGGATCTATATTTTTGTTACAAACCTGTAAATTAATGTTTTATGGTATTACCGATTCTACAGTTTAGAAACAGTATGAAATTCTGAAACTGACTATTCCATCAAGGTCAAAGATCAAATTTCGATCTCTGTGTGTTTTACAAACCTGCAAATTGATGTTTCAAGGTATTACCGATTCTACATCTTAGAAATGTTATCACATTCTGTATCTGACTATTCCATGAAGTTCAAAGATTAAATTTTGATCTTTGTGTATGTTATAAACCTGTAAATTGATCCTACATTCTATTACCGATTCTTCATCTTAGAAACGTTACCAAATATTGTATCTGACAATTAGAACAAGGCCAAAGTTAAAATTTTGATCTTTATGTGTGTTACAAACCTGCAAATTGATGCTTCTAGGTATTACCGATTCCACATCTTAGAAATGTAATGAAATTCTACATCTGACTATTCCATCAAAGTCAAAGGTCAAATTTCGATCTCTGTGTGTGTAAAAACCTGTAAATTGTTCATTCAAGGTATTACCGATTCTACAGCTTAGAAACGTTATAATATTCTGTGTCTGATTATTCCATCAAGTTGAAAACTCAAATTTTGATCTTTCTATGTGTTAGAAACCGATAAATTGATCCTTCAAGGTATTCCCGATTCTGCTTCTTATAAATATTAATAAAATCTACATCTGATTATTCGAACAAGACCAGAGATCAAATTTTGACCTTTACGTGTGTCACAAACATGTAAATTTATTATTCAAGGTATTACAGATTCTACATCTTAGAAACGTTATGAAATTATTCATAAGACTATTTCATCAACACCAAAGATCAAATTTTGATCTGTGTGTGTTACAAAACTTTAAAATGGTCTTTCAAGCTCTTATCTATTCTACATCTCATAAACGTTATAAAAATATGCATCTAACTATTCGATCAAGGCCAAAGATCAAATTTTGATCTTTGTGTGTATTACAATCCTGCAAAATGATGCTTCAAAGTATTACAGATTCTATATCTTAGAAACGTTATGAAATTCTGCATCTCTCTATTCCATCAAGGTCAAAGATCAAATTTTGATCTATATTTGTTTTACAAACCTGGAAATTGATGCTTCAAGGTATTAACGACTCTACATCTTAGAAACGTTATGAAATTCTGTGTCTGACTATTCCATGAAAGAAAAACCAGCATGTAAAGTGGGGGACACTGTTCGACTAGCCAGTGTAAAAGCGCCCTTCAAGAAGGCAGGTACACATTTGTGGACCGAAGAAATATTTATAGTCGACAAGGTATTAGAACGTTAGTCCCCTGTGTACGTCGTAAGGGATTCCGAGGGAGAAGTGTTGAAAGGTACATTCTATAAATCGGAACTTCAAAAAGTAACAGAACCCGAACTTTACACGGTCGAGAAAATAATCGAGAGAAAAGGACAAAAGGCACTGGTTAAATTTCGCGGTTATCCCAAACCTTCCTGGATCCCTAAAAAATGGATAATTTCTACCTGACTCTTCCCTCCACAGCTAGTCAGAATATTTATCCGAACAATTCACAGACCGATTTCACAGTCCGTCTGGCACAACCCCTAAGACTGAACGGAAAATGGAAAGTGGGACTAGCAGAAGTTCACTTACCTGTGAGCTGGTACAATGTGGACGGTTCTAATGACACGTATGAATATTACACCCTGCCACCCCCGAAGAATATAGGAAAATAAAACTTAAACCAGGCAAAATAACTCGAATGGAGCTGTTGTCTCTCCTCACCACACAGCTCCCCAAAGAAATTATAGTTTCCTATAACAGCGGTTACTGGGTATTCAAACCGAGTAAGGCATACAGGGTGATGTTTCCTAAAACGAATTTCGGCAAACTTCTGTGTATCGGCGAGGGAGAAGTTGACAAACCCTTCCACCAACGATTTGCCAGCAAACTTTGCAATGCACCAACTTTCGACATAGATGATGAGTGTTATTTCTACGTGATCCCCCCAGGTAGTTTCCAAGAACGAAAAGTACCCCACGGACGATACGAAACTGCCGAATCATTATTCGATGCAATGAACCAAATGTTACCCTACAGGCTGAGAAAAGCTTACCGTTTCAAGCAGCAGGCAGATCACACCGTACTGATAGATACAGACAAGTCGCATTACATTAAATTTCCTCAATCGAACCCCGGATTAGGTGACATGCTAGGAATTGCTAAATTAGATATGCTACTTAAAAAAGCCCTAGGTGACTAACCAATCGATATGAACACAGGAATGTATGGTATTTATTTGTATTCAGACCTGATTGCGCCTCAGTTGTTAGGTGATACTCATGGTGAACTGTTGCGTGTCGTGAACCCTGCCGTCAGAACCAGTAATAACGAAGCCATTGTTGCAGTATATCAACAACCCGATTACTACCCCCTTGCAAGGAACAGTTTCGAGAGTGTGAGAATCTTCCTTCGTACCGACACCGGAGAAACACTGCATTTTAAATTCGGTAAAGTTTTAGTCAAGTTACATTTCCGTCATGAGGGTTAAATTCGTTCCCCCTTCCGCAGACGCGTATGTGAGCTACTACAAGAGCCAAACGGGGGAAGGGTGTGTTCCATGGTCCTCGTTATCAGAGAGGCGACGGGCTAGGAAGCATCTTTGCTAGGATCGGACGTTTCATCAGTCCTCTCGTACGCACTCTCGTACGACCTGCGCTGTCTACCTTGCGTAAGGGAGGGCTACGGTTCGTTTCAGAGATGTCCCAGGGGCAAAACTTCAAATCTGCAGCCAACGCGGGGCTCCGTGAAGCAGGTGCCGACCTCCTACAACGTGCCAGTTCCAAGCTGCAGGGAGGGAAAGGAATAAAACGCCGTCGTCAGATTCCCAAGGTTCATAAAGTGAAGAGACACTGTACTGTGCAGGACGTGTTTCATCATGAGCATTCAGAAAATTCACGCTGATTCTGGCGATTGTGCCAATTCAGAACTGGATCTGTTTCTGGTCTCACCCACTGTCTCACAATTAGAAAGAGGCTGATATGTCAATAATTTACCTGTGGCTTCCCTGGAAGGTAATGCACCACTCGAATTCATCGTGAAGGGGACGGACGATTACATTGATCTATCTCGATGTCACCTACGTCTCGTCTTCAAAATTGTAAAATCCGATGGTACAGCACCGTCGGAAGTGATTGCTTCCTGCAATAATTTCTTCCACGCCCTCTTCAGCAAGGAAGACGTCTTCCTCAACGATCATCTCCTGAGCGCTTCTCACACCCTGTACCCCTACAGGGCGTATCTAGAGACTCTATTGAATTACGGGACCGATGCCACACGAAGTCAGCTCGGTACCTCACTCTGGTACCGCGACACCCCCGGTAAAATGGAATTGACCAGTAGGGAGAACGAGGGATGGCATCAGCGCAGGGCTACATCAAACCAACAGGTATCGAACTCATCTCGTGGATCCACGCCGACCTGTTTAATCAAGATCGTTACCTGCTCAATCAAGTCGACCTGCGACTGCATTTGCTGAGATCCAAACCCGAATTCTGCCTCATGACAGGTGAAGCAGACCCCTCTTACAAAGTACAGATACACGAAGCTGAATTTTTCGTGCGTAAAGTCAAACCCACTTCGGGTGTCATCCTCGCACACGCTCGCCTGCTGGGTTAGGAGAGTTCCAAGTACCCCCTGCGAAGAACGGATTTACGTATGTTTTCCATTGCTTCGAGGCTGATGAGTGTGAATCGTGACAATTTATTTCTCGGTCAGCTCCCTGTGCGTCTGGTACTGGGTATGCTGGAAAGTACCAGCCTGAATGGATCGTACGAAAAAAATCCCTTCAACTTCCAGCATTTCGACTTAAACTACATCAGCCTTCACATTGACAGTGATCATCAGTCCTATACCCATGACTTTGCGAATGGGCGCTATCTCCGCTGTTACCAAGGATTATTGAAAGCTGTGGATGCCTGGAAATCCGATAGTGGTATTAACTTATCGTGAAAAGCCTATGGAGAAAGATTTACATTGTTCGGATTCCAATTGACCCCAGAGCAACGTGAATGTAACCAAGTATTTTCTTTAATAAAGAGTGGGAGTGTGAGAGTCGAATTAAAATTTGCCAAACCGCTACCTGCATCGGTAACTGTGATCCTGTATGCCGAATACCAGAATTTGTTGGAAATCCCATTGGATCATAAAGTCCTGTTTGACTACAGCTCATGAATACCTATCAGTCAGAATCCATCCTTTCGATGTTACCCACAAGTCTCGGTGTGTTCCCCCATGACAGACTGCCTCACAGAATCAACCAGTCAGAAGCCTTGTTTATCTACAATACCGATTCGTCCTCCCTGCCTGGAACCCACTGGATAGCAGTTTACAAGAAAGGAATGCACGTGGATCACTTTGATCCTCTGGGTACGAGTCCCGATGCCTCCATGCAAGAATACTATAGCCGACTAGGTGTACGTCACGTCCTACATCCTTCGATACCTCTGCAGAACCCCCCTGGGAGACACTTGCGGGGCTCACTCTCTGTATTTCCTGTTTAAAAGAGCGTGTGGTTCGACTCTTCCCACAGTACTACATCGTGATTACATATGTCGAGTAGACTTTAACGACTGCATGGTGGTGCGATGGCTCTCCGCACTCCTTCAAATACTATAATTGCTGCTCCTTCACAGTGTGGAAAGACGACTTTCACTCTGAAACTCCTCAAAGAAGCAGCTCAAGTATTCGAACCCCCACCCCAATGTGTCGTTTACTGCTACGGTGAGTGGCAGCCTGCCTTTGAACCCTTCAAGAAAACGGTGGAATTTTATGAAGGACTACCTACGGATCTGGAATTTGATCCTCACAGACCTACACTTCTGGTACTGGATGACTTGATGGAACAGTCTGTAGCCAGCGAGCGTATATCACAATTGTTTATTCGTGGGGGCCATCATAAAAATATCACGATTGTCCTGATCTTACAAAATCTGTTTTTAAAGGGAAGACATTCGAGGACTATATCACTCAATGCTCACTACATGTTTTTATTTCGCAATTGCCCGGATGCTTCACAAATAACCCACCTGGCGAGACAAGTGTACCCCCATCATCTAAACTCCTGACGGATGCTTACAGGTTGGCTACACAGGTAACCTGTGGCTATTTGTGTGTTGACCTTCATCCCAGAACGTTGGACGGTGAAAGGCTCCATGCAAAGATTCTTCCATCAGAAGAACCCGAAATACTTTACGTTCCAAATGAAAGTTAAATCTCAAGGCCCGTTCCTTCAGTGCCTGCCAAATCTAGGGGGAAAGCAGCGTACAGCTCTGATGAAGCACATCTCCGACCCCCAGATGTATGCTCTATGTGAAGTGTGTTCCAATTTCTTAGAAGGAGATATACCTGTTTCCCACAGAGTATTAAAGAATTTACACCAGCACAAGATGGTCAAAAGGAGTCTAGCGTCCAAAGGTGCATTTGTGCGCCACAAGAAGCGTCTCCTACAGCGTGTTCAGGGTTTATCATACCACTGCTGACTGCGGCCCTCCACCTGTTGGTCTTGCTATTTAAAAAAAAATGATTTCTGTAAAAGCAGTGCAGAGAAAAAACATAAGAAAAAAAGTGTGTGATTTGGACTCAGAGATGAAGAAAATATTGGAGTCTGACGATGAAGACGATAAATCCGAAAAGTGTCTGACTGCTTTGAAAAATTATTTGTTATTCTCAAAACAGCTTGACACTCCACAGGAAGTAAAAGTCAACATCCCCAGAAACGCTAAAGCTGAAGACCGCCCCCCAAAAGACATTGCCGTGCACGTCCAACGTAAGAAAAGAAAATTATCCGAGTGCTCTGCATATTGAAGACTTGTGTGCTTGAAGACTTGTGTTAAAAATCTGTATTAAAAAACCCATGTATTTCAAATGTGTATTAAAAAATATCGAATAAAAGAAAGTAAAACTGTCCGTTTTTATGTCTCTTGCTACATTCAGTTAAGTAGTTTTACAAATCCGTGCAGATTGTCCACCAAACCCGGAAGTCATGCATGAGAACTCACACTGTCACTCCACAGTGCCAGTGAGAGCAGCGCATGCTGACGGGAACCAATGAAAAGCACCGATGCATCCAAGCTTCGGCGTTAGCGTGCTCCGAAGAAGGACCAATGAGAAGCCTGGATGCATCCGTGCTTTGGGAATCACTGCAGCGAGACATGGGGGGGGGGGGCGTGCAGATGGTTGATAAGGCTTACGGAGTACCTGAAAACTTTCTCCCACCGCAGTGTGTTTCAGCTGGGGAAATAAAGAGGCAGATTTTTTGAAACCTTTTTTATTGAAACAAATCACAATGATAGATTCATGGTAGTAAAAACAGTTCATCATGACAGCTCCATGACAGTAAAAACAGGTCGACTGTAGGTTTAAAATACAATACTTCAAATGCAATAATTCGAGTTTCAAAAAGTTGCTGACGACGCCTGAGTGTTGGGTCATTACATGTGAAATAATAAGATTCCCTAGGAACATTGAAATAATAAGCTTAAAAAGGTCTGCTACGGATACAAGATCCACTACAGACACTGAAATAATAATAAGGTTCCCTACGAACATTGAAATAAAGTTTAAAAAAGTCTGCTACGGATACAAGATCCACCTCAGGTACTGAAATAATTAAGGTTCGCTAGGAACATTGAAAAAAACCTCCACTATGTGCAGTGAAATAATAAGGTCTGCTAAGGACATTGAAATAAATAAAGTGTGCAATGAAATAATATGTACACTGACATAATAAAATGAGCAACGAAATAAAGTGTGTAATGAAATAATATGCACACTGACATAATAAAGTTGTAATAATATGCACACTGACATAATAAATAAGTTGAAATAATAAATTAAGATGCAATAATAAATTAGTGTGCAATAATAAATAAATAAATAATAAGTTAATGTGCAATAATAAATAAAAACTCTACAATTACTCGTCCATGAGTTGGATAAGGGTATCCAGGCCCTGGTCATTGTAACCATAAGGTAGAGTGAGAGGCGAACCAGGGCTGAGATACCACTTATCTAGGTTAGCCTTAAACCGTTTCACCATAGGCTTATTTGTAAGTGACCCATCCACTTTATTACGAATTAAATTAAAAGGGACATCAAAGGTCTCGCTGACTGGGGAATTCCCTAACACCATGGATTTTAGCAAGTTAAAAATTATATGTGCGCCGGTTTTTCTTCGTGAGAGATATGCTTTTGGCACGAAGAATTTCATCGCCGTTGCTCAGCGAAGGGCATAACTCTTTGCCCCGGCGCTGACATAGTCAGTGATGTGTACACCGGGGCCATACTTTGTAGAAATTTCGTCAACGAGACCCCCAAGGAATGGATTTTGTGGTGGTGTGTAGGTGTCGCGAGGAGACGTTGTATAAATTACTGAATCCGTGTCAGAATACATTGCACGACTATTTAATTTCGATAGAAGCTCGTAGAGTTTTAGTCTGGCGTGACTCGTCACCATTGTGGCGAGAATCAGGCTTCCACGGGTGTTCGCTGGAGTGGCAGACTCCGCCAGCTTGTGCGTGACAAGCACGGCCTGATCACTGATAACAGCGACGTCAGTGATAACTAGCGATGCGTCCATCAAGAGCTCCATGTACTTGACAGGACAACTCACAATGGTCGTCTGGGTTCGACTCATGTTCTGCGCATGTTTCCCCCATGACGAATTAAGCGAGACCTTGGAAAGAGTTCGCTTAAGGTTGTTTTTCTCAACTTCCGAGGGGAGGATCCGAACCCCCTTCGCCTGAAAAACGGCCTCACCGAAGGCTTCCTTTTGCTCCTCGGTCTGCACGTCAGGGGGGAACCCAGAGTAGCGCTGCTTCAGTCCCAGAAAAGTATCTATGTACCCTGCATAGACACCTCCCTTTTTTGTTGTGGGATCGTACTGCAGGATGGTATTAAAGTGCTACACATCGTGGAACTGGAGAAGTTTGTAGCCAGCACGCATCGCAGCGTAAATTTCGAACGTGTGCCAAGGTCCTGTCAATGCGCGCTGGTTCACAGTGTGCCAACAAGGGGGTGCCAGCTGTCCATTCGCACAGATCCTACAAAGGGGAAAAAGCAGCTTCCCATTACACCTGTAGGGCAGTACAGGGATGAATAAATCGTAGGGGGCTACCAATGTGCCGTGCGCAATGCCAAAATAGTGGTCGAGGTCTGTGGCGAAATCGGAGGTGATCCGAACCGGGTGAACTTTACCAAATGGATAAAGATGATGCAAACATAAGAGATGCAAACATAAGGTCAATGTAGTTAAGGCTACATCCTAAGTCAACCGATGCAAAGATGGAGAACACCTCCACGCGCCCTCTGTAGAGGTAGTCACGGGCCCCTATTCGCTTGATAGGCTCGACGGATTTATAAATTAATGCGACGGGCTGGTTTTTGTGCATGAACTTTTCGAATTTGTGCTCCCACATAATTTTGCATGTGTACCCGTTCATCAGCACTTTCAAGGTCTCAAGACGATCCATGGTCCGGGTGTTTAGCAGACCAAATGGCTTTCTCGTGCGCTGATCTATTTTTTCAGGGTTGAAACCTTTCAAACAGTGATGAAAGTAACAGCCTAAAAACTCGTAATAACAACGGGTACTGTGGCACACGCCGTCCAATTTGTACTGCCCTATCTTATATTCACCTCCAGGTGATCGCGCAGTTTGAATTTCGATGTTGTCCTTGGAAGCCTCATACTCTAACCACGCAAGAGCTTTCAAGGACTGCCGGTCGTTACTCGCCGAATACCCTTGGGCGGGACACACACCAAGGGTATTCCTTTGCAAAAACTTTGCACGGAATATGCGAAGGCAAGCACCGGCAATAGTCAGGTCACGCGCAAATGGGTCTACACCTGTGAGATTTAAAAATTCCTCGCTGAAAGCTTGGGTGCCTCGCCGCAGCAGCTCTGTATCTGCCTTGCAGTAATACAGAAGCTGCTGTTGAAAATCCCAGGGTTCAAGGCTTGCTGCAGCATACCACTCGTTGAATGCTGACAGAGTTTCAGGCTCCATGTCTTCCGGCTGGAAAAAAAGCCGATCAGGGATGGGTACTGTATATTGTAGATTTTCCTCCTTCACGAATTTAAAGGGGAAAAAGCCTTTCACCATCTCCAAGTTGAAGGTCTTTGTGAATGATCGAAGAGGAGCCTGAATAAAGGATAACGTGTCGATAAACCTTATTTTAAGGCCAGGTAAAAATATACCTAAAACCTTGGATCCATCAAACATGAGATCCGGTTATAAAAATTTTCTCTACAGATAACTTATGATGAACATGCCGTCAAAGCCTTTGAGATTATGTGCTAGGACTGTGCCATCCTTGAATCGTTGAACCCCGGGACGTTCTTCAGCCAGAATCCAATCCATAAAGGCGTCCGTTTCCGGGAATGAGGTGTAAACCCACTCGTCGTCCACTTGGTATGTGACCACACACAGTATCGGTTTCAGCAATCTGTCGGCACACTGCACAGTCTCTACGTCAAAGTAGAGGTAAGTCTGACCGACAGGATCAATCTTGCAGGGCTCCACGAATTTTAAAGTGTCAACCTTATAAACGTGTTTTTTCAGGGGATCGTACAAGCTGATGCACTTAACGCAGTGATGTTGCATCTGACATGCCTTCAGCAGGTGCGCCTGAAAGCATTCAGCCCCTTGCAAATACACGCAACACATTGTGCAGAGCAACAACTCCCCTACATGAACCACATCGGTTGACAGGAACCTGTTGCAGATCCCCCGGCAAACATGCCCGTGATTAGATCCCTTTAAGCATTTCGGGCAGAATTGTTTGACCACGAAAAACCCTGATGGCTTGGTAATCACATCGTAATGCCCAGCACTAAACAATAAATAGATGTTGTCCCCTCCTTCGGGACCAACTAAGATGGGGAGGAAGGCGTCGTCAGCAGAATAAACAACAATTCGGTATTGCACCATGTGCGCTTGGAAAAGCTGGACTTCTGGGAGTCCACAGGGACCCTCGGGAACACCAGCGTCCAGGTGAAGTTGGCGAGCTAATTTTGCCTGCTGTGTGCACTGGTAGTTCCGGATCTGCACATAAGAGTTAGGCAGGCCTTTATTTTTTAAACAGAGCCTGTACTGCCCTATAGGTGTAATGGGAAGCTGCTTTTTCCCCTTTGTAGGATCTCTGTGGATGGTCAGCTGGCACCCCCTTGTCGGCACACCGTGAACCAGCGCGCATTGACAGGATCTTGGCCCACGTTCGAAATTTTCGCTGCGATGCGTGCTGGCTACAAACTTCTCCAGTTCCACGATGTGTGGCATTTTAATACCATCCTAGTGTACGATCCCACAACAAAATAGGAGGTGTCTATGCAGGGTACATAGATACTCTTCTGGGACTGAAGCAGCGCTACTCTGGGTTCCCCCCTGACGTGCAGACCGAGGAGCAAAAGGAAGCCTTCTGTGAGGCCTTCTTCCAGGCAGAGGGGGTTCGGATCCTCCCCTCGGAAGTTGAGAAAAACAACCTTAAGCGAACTCTTTCCAAGGTCTCGCTTAATTCGCCATGGGGGAAACATGCGCAGAACATGAGTCGAACCCAGACGACCATTGTGAGTTGTCCTGTCAAGTACATGGAGCTCTTGACGGACGCATCACTAGTTATCACTGACGTCGCTGTTATCAGTGATCAGGCCGTGCTTGTCACGCACAAGCTGGTGGAGTTTGCCACTCCAGCGAACACCCGTGGAAGCCTGATTCTCACCACAATGGTGACGAGTCACGCCAGACTAAAACTGTACGAGCTTCTATCGAAATTAGATAGTCGTGCAATGTATTCTGACACGGATTCAGTAATTTATACAACGTCTCCTCGCGACACCTACACACCACCACAAAATCCATTCCTTGGGGGTCTCGTTGACGAAATTTCTACAAAGTATGGCCCCGGTGTACACATCACTGACTATGTCAGCGCCGGGGCAAAGAGTTATGCCCTTCGGCTGAGCAACGGCGATGAAATTCTTCGCGCCAAGGGCATATCTCTCACGAAGAAAAACTGCCGCACATATAATTGTAACTTGCTGAAATCCATGGTGTTAGGGAATTCCCCAGTCAGCGAGACCTTTGATGTCCCTTTTAATTTAATTCGTAATAAAGTGGATGGGTCACTTACAAATAAGCCTATGGTGAAACGGTTTAAGGCTAACCTAGATAAGCGGTATCTCAGCCCTGGTTCGCCACTCACTGTACCTTATGGTTACAATGACCAGGGCCTGGATACCCTTATCCAACTCATGGACTAGTAATTGTAGAGTTTTTATTTATTATTGCACATTAACTTATTATTTATTTATTTATTATTGCACACTAATTTATTATTGCATCTTAATTTATTATTTCAACTTATTCATTATGTTAGTGTGCATATTATTACAACTTTATTATGTCAGTGTTCATATTATTTCATTACACACTTTATTTCGTTGCTCACTTTATTTCGTTGCTCACTTTATTATGTCAGTGTACATATTATTTCATTGCACACTTTATTTATTTCAATGTCCTTAGCAGACCTTATTATTTCACTGCACATAGTGGAGGTTTTTTTCAATGTTCCTAGCGAACCTTAATTATTTCAGTACCTGAGGTGGATCTTGTATCCGTAGCAGACCTTTTTTAAACTTATTATTTCAATGTTCCTAGAGAACTTTATTATTATTTCAGTGTCTGTAGTGGATCTTGTATCCGTAGCAGACCTTTTTAAGCTTATTATTTCAATGTTCCTAGGGAACCTTATTATTTCACACGTAATGACCCAGCACTCAGGTGTCGTCAGCAACTTTTTGAAACTCGAATTATTGCATTTGAAGTATTGTATTTTAAACCTACAGTCGACCTGTTTTTACTGTCATAGAGCTGTCATGATGAACTGTTTTTACTACCATGAATCTGTCATTGTGAATTGCTTAAAAAAAAAGGTTTCAAAAAATCTGCCTCTTTATTTCCCCAGCTGAAACACACTACGGTGGGAGAAAGTTTTCAGGTACTCCGTAAGTCTTATCAACCATCTGCACGCCCCCCTCCATGTCCCCGAGCAGTGGTTCCCAAAGCACGGATGCATCCAGGCTTCTCATTGGTCCTTCTTCGGAGCACGCTAACGCCGAAGCTTGGATGCATCGGTGCTTTTCATTGGTCAGCATGCGCTGCTCTCACTGGCACTGTGGAGTGACAGTGTGAGTTCTCATGCATGACTTCCGGGTTTGGTGGACAATCTGCACGGATTTGTAAAACTACTTAACTGAATGTAGCAAGAGACATAAAAACGGACAGTTTTACTTTCTTTTATTCGATATTTTTTAATACACATTTGAAATACATGGGTTTTTTAATACAGATTTTTAACACAAGTCTTCAAGCACACAAGTCTTCAATATGCAGAGCACTCGGATAATTTTCTTTTCTTACGTTGGACGTGCACGGCAATGTCTTTTGGGGGGCGCTCTTCAGCTATAGCGCTTCTGGGGATGTTGACTTTTACTTCCTGTGGAGTGTCAAGCTGTTTTGAGAATAACAAATAATTTTTCAAATCAGTCAGACACTTTTCGGATTTATCGTCGGCATCGTCAGACTCCAATATTTTCTTCATCTCTGAGTCCAAATCACACACTTTTCTTCTTATGTTTTTTCTCTGCACAGCTTTTACAGAAATCAGTTTTTTTAAATAGCGAGACCAACAGGGGGAGGGCCGCAGTCAGCAGTGGTATGATAAACCCTGAACACGCTGTAGGAGATGCTTCTTGTGGCGCACAGATGCACGTTTGGACGCTAGACTCCTTATGACCGTCTTGTGCAGGTGTAAATTCTTTAATACTCTGTGGGAAACAGGTATATTTCCTTTTAAGAAATTGGAACACACTTCACATTAAGCATACATCTGGGGGTCGGAGATGTGCTTCATCAGAGATGTACGCTGCTTTCCCCCTAGTTTTGGCAGGCACTGAAGGAACAGGCCTTGAGATTTAACTTTCATTTGGAACGTAAAGTATTTCGGGTTCTTCTGATGGAAGAATCTTTGCACGGAGCCTTTCCCCGTCCAACGTTCTGGGATGAAGGTCAACACACAAATAGCCACAGGTTACCTGTGTAGCCAACCTATAAGCATCCGTCAGGAGTTTAGATGATGGGGGTACACTTGTCTCGCCAGGTGGGTTATTTGTGAAGCATCCCGGCAATTGCGAAATAAAAACATGTAGTGAGCATTGAGCGATATAGTCCTCGAATGTCTTCCCTTTAAAAACAGATTTTGTAAGATCAGGACAATCGTGATATTTTTATGATGGCCCCCACGAATAAACAATTGTGATATACGCTCGCTGGCTACAGACTGTTCCATCAAGTCATCCATTACCAGAAGTGTAGGTCTGTGAGGATCAAATTCCATATCCGTAGGTAGTCCTTCATAAAATTCCACCGTTTTCTTGAAGGGTTCAAAGGCAGGCTGCCACTCACCGTAGCAGTAAACGACATATTGGAGTGGGGGTTCGAACACTTGAGCTGCTTCTTTGAGGAGTTTCAGAGTGAAAGTCGTCTTTCCACACTGTGAAGGAGCAGCAATTATAATATTTGAAGGAGTGCGGAGAGCCATCGCACCACCATGCAGTCGTTAAAGTCTACTCGACACATGTAATCACGATGTAGTACTGTGGGAAGAGTCGAACCACACGCTCTTTTAAACAGGAAATACAGACAGTGAGCCCGCAAGTCTCTCCCAGGGGGATCCTGCAGAGGTATCGAAGGATGTAGGACGTACCATATGCCTAGTCGGCTATAGTATTCTTGCATGGAGGCATCGGGACTTGTACCCAGGGGATCAAAGTGATCCACGTGCATTCCTTTCTTGTAAACTGCTATCCAGTGGGTTCCAGGCAGGGAGGACGAATCGGTATTGTAGATAAACAAGGCTTCTGACTGGTTGATTCTGTGAGGCAGTCTGTCATGGGGGAACACACCGAGACTTGTGGGTAACATCGAAAGGATGGATTCTGACTGATAGGTATTCATGAGCTGTAGTCAAACAGGACTTTATGATCCAATGTGATTTCCAACAAATTCTGGTATTCGGCATACAGGATCACAGTGACCGATGCGGGTAGCGGTTTGGGAAACTTTAATTTGACTCTCACACTCCCACTCTTTATTAAAGAAAATACTTGATTGCATTCACGTTGCTCGGGGGTCAATTGGAATCCGAACAATGTAAATCCTTCTCCATAGGCTTTTCGCGATAAGTTAATACCACTATCGGATTTCCAGGCATCCACAGCTTCCAATTATCCTTAGTAACAGCGGAGATAGCACCCATTCGCAAAGTCAGGGGTATAGGACTGATGATCACTGTCAATTTGAAGGCTGATGTAGTTTAAGTCGAAATGCTGGAAGTTGAATGGATTTTTTTCGTACGATCCATTCAGGCTGGTACTTTCCAGCATACCCAGTACCAGACGCACAGGGAGCTGACCGAGAAATAAATTGTCACGATTCACACTCATCAGACCCGAAGCAATGGAAAACATAAGTAAATCCGTTCTTCGCAGAGGGTACTTGGCACTCTCCGAACCCAGCAGGCGAGTGTGTGCGAGGATGACACCCGAAGTGGGTTTGACTTTACGCACGAAACATTCAGCTTCGTGTATCTGTACTTTGTAAGAGGGGTCTGCTTCACCTGTCATGAGGCAGAATTCGGGTTTGGATCTCAGCAAACGCAGTCGCAGGTCGACTTGATTGAGCAGGTAACGATCTTGATTAAACAGGTCGGCGTGAATCCACGAGATGAGTTCGATACCTGTTGGTTTGACGTAGCCCTTGTGCTGATGCCATCACTCGTTCTCTGTACTGGTCAATTCCATTTTACCGGGGGTGTCGAGGTACCGAGCTGACTTCGTGTGGCATCGGTCCCGTAATTCAATAGAGTCTCTAGATACGCCCTGTAGGGGTACAGGGTGTGAGAAGTGCTCACGAGATGATCGTTGAGGAAGACGTCTTCCTTGCTGAAGAGGGCGTGGAAGAAATGATTGCAGGGAGCAATCATTTCCGACGGTGCTGTACCATCGGATTTTACAATTTTCAAGACGAGACATAAGTGACATCGAGATAGATCAATGTAATCGTCCGTCCCCTTCACGACGAATTCGAGTGGTGCATTACCTTCCAGGGAAGCCACAGGTAAATTATTGACATAGGAGCCTCTTTCTAATTATGAGACAGTGGGTGGGACCAGAAACAGATCCAGTTCTGAATTGGCACAGTCGCCAGAATCAGCGTGAATTTTCTGAATGCTCATGATGAAAACACGTCCTGCACAGTACAGTGTCTCTTCACTTTATGAACCTTGGGATTCTGACGACGGCGTTTTATTCCTTTCCCTCCCTGCAGCTTGGAACTGGCACGTTGTAGGAGGTCGGCACCTGCTTCACAGAGCCCCGATTTGGCTGCAGATTTCAAGTTTTGCCCCTGGGACATCTCTGAAACGAATCGTAGCCCTCCCTTACGCAAGGTAGACAGCGCAGGTCGTACAAGAGGGCGTACGAGAGGACTGATGAAACGTCCGATCCTAGCAAAGATGCTTCCTAGCCCATCGCCTCTCTGATAACGAGGACCACGGAACACACCCTTCCCCGTTTGGCTCTTGTAGTAGCTCACGTACGTGTCTGCGGAAGGGGGAACGAATTTAACTTAACCCTCATGATGGAAATGTAACTTGACTAAAACTTTACCGAATTTAAAATGCAGTGGTTCTCCGGTGTCGGTACGAAGGAAGATTCTCACACTCTCGAAATTGTTCCTTGCGAGTGGGTAGTAATCGGGTTGTTGATATACTGCAACAATGGCTTCGTTATTACTGGTTCTGATGGCAGGGTTCACAACACGCAACAGTTCACCGTGAGTATCACCTAACAACTGAGGCGCAATCAGGTCTGAATACAAATAAATACCATACATTCCTCTGTTCACATCGATGGGATAGTCACCTATGGCTTTATTCAGTAGCATATCTAATTTAGCAATTCCTAGCATGTCACCTAATCCGGGGTTCGATTGAGGAAATTTAATGTAATGCGACTTGTCTGTATCTATCAGTACGGTGTGATCTGCCTGCTGCTTGAAACGGTAAGCTTTTATCAGCCTGTAGGGTAACATCTGGTTCATTGCATCGAATAATGATTCGGCAGTTTCGTATCGTCCGTGGGGTACCTTTCGTTCTTGGAAACTACCTGGGGGGATCACGTAGAAATAACACTCATCATCTATGTCGAAAGTTGGTGTATTGCAAAGTTTGCTGGCAAATCGTTGGTGGCAGGGTTTGTCAACTTCTCCCTCGGCGATACACAGAAGTTTGCCGAAATTCGTTTTAGGAAACATCACCCTGTATGCCTCACTCGGTTTGAATACCCAGTAACCGCTGTTATAGGAAACTATAATTTCTTTGGGGAGCTGTGTGGTGAGGAGAGACAACAGCTCCATTCGAGTAATTTTGCCTGGTTTAAGTTTGATTTTTCTGTATTCTTCGGGGGTTGCAGGGGCGTAATATTCATAAGTGTCATTAGGACCATCCACATTGTACCAGCTCACAGGTAAGTGAACTTCTGCTAGTCCCACTTTCTATTTTCCGTTCAGTCTTAGGGGTTGTGCCAGACGGACTGTGAAATCGGTCTGTGAATTGTTCGGATAAATATTCTGACTAGCTGTGGAGGGAAGAGTCAGGTAGAAACTATCCATTTTTAGGGATCCAGGAAGGTTTGGGATAACCGCGAAATTTAACCAGTGCCTTTTGTCCTTTTCTCTCGATTATTTTCTCGACCGTGTAAAGTTCGGGTTCTGTCACTTTTTGAAGTTCCGATTTTTAGAATGTACCTTTCAACACTTCTCCCTCGGAATCCCTTACGACGTACACAGGGGACTGACGTTGTAATACCTTGTCGACTATAAATATTTCTTCAGTCCACAAATGTGTACCTGCCTTCTTGAAGGGCGCTTTTACACTGGCTAGTCGAACAGTGTCCCCCAGTTTAAATGCTGGTTTTTCTTTTACTACAGTCAGATTGCGATAGAGTCGAACCCACACAACGTCTTCATTGCGTAAGGTCACGTCCTTGGGAGGCATATTGTGTGCACTGTGAACGGTAGCATTGTATCCCCTTACAACGCACGGCAGCACGTCCAGGTAGCGACAATTATTATTGCGTGTATAATATCTCCCCAGTCTCTCGCGTAGGGTACGATTCCATCTCTCCACCAAAGTGGCTTTTTTGTCAGAGTAGGTAGCAAAGAACCGAATACCTTTCTTTTTCAGGAATTTCTGGAACACTGTTGGTAAATTCCGTACTCTGATCCGTATTTAAATTCATTGGGGATCGACCCTTGGAAAGATTTTTTTGAAAGCTGGGATCATTTATTTCCCCGTTTTAGCCTTCATGGCCACTGCCCACCCGTATCTCGAGAACACATCGATGACTGTTAATATGTAGCAATACCCGTCATTGAAGTGAGTTAAATTTTTCACGACCATGAGATCGGCTGACCATGAGATCGGCTTGCCATTTTTCCTCTAACCCTGTGACATAAACTTTGTTACGAGTGAACTTTCTGCGAACAGGTTTATGTAACGTGTAGGCAGGCTGCTTTTTTACCATTCTCGGATGAGTTTGAGTGGTAGTCCCGTATTCTCTGCTAACTTTTTTACACTACCGAATCCTCCTTCGGGGTCGAAATAATGGGACTCCAAAGTTTTGTTTTCTGCTGCACCCAGACGTCGTACCCCACCAGGTTTTGCCATTGATGTAGTGAAAGTGCTGTAAACCTGTCACTGTAGGAACGTCACCTATAAACTATATCCCCACACTAAATATTTTTACTAGGAGCTACAAGTTCTAATACAAGTACGGCTATCGTTAACAATGTCACGATTACACTACCCACACTAGCTAACACCTTCTTTCTCCTATCCATACCAAGACTAAAATGACATAGGATGAAAAGACAGACACATTATATAAGGTTACAATTATTAATTTAATTTATACATTTCATTTTTTGCCTCGTCGACAATAGCATTATATTTTAGATTGCAAACAAAACCAGAATCTACAAAATTCAATAGACCTCGTTTCCAGGCCGTATCCACAAATACCTGTGCTAGAGCATTAATGTCCAAGTCACCAGACCACCCTACGATTGTCGGTATTTTTTCTTCAGGTTGCAGTCCATCTAACGGTATCACGCGCATAAGTTCTTGCTGAAAAATATTCACCAGCAGTGGGTAAACACAATCGGGACCATCGAAAACAGGACCCAGCAGGAAAGGACGAATGGATTCAGAATGTTCCATAATGGCTGTACGGAGTTGGTGATCTTTGGGGGTCCCGCACACGTTGCACACAATGCGCATCACCTCGTCTAAGTGGATAGCCAGCGTGAACAACTGCGAAGCATTCAATGTTATACAGCATCTCACCACACAGAACTGTAGAGTTCTTTGGTCGGCTGATTCTTTGATGAAGTCGACACAGCGTTCACTACCTGCAGTGCGATACATGTACGCGCGTAAACCATGCATCACGTACCATGTCTGTTGATCGGGACCGATTTTCACTTGGTCCTCTATGTGGGGCACCGCGGCACACAAAGCCTCCCATTCAGGTATGGAGAGGTTAACCCCCGCCGGTGTAAGAGTTCACCATTTTCATATTTCTTGTTGCGGCGTACGTGCATCGAAAACTTATTTTTGAACAGCGAGGGCACGACGTACACATCTTCACCGAGACACCACACATCTGGATTGGTAGGCTGCATCGTGAACAATGTGGCACACGGCGCTCGCTCCCTATTTAACTAGAGAGCCGCCCCATCTGAGACGACCAATCAGGAACGAGTTGATAAGCGAGTGTTTGTTGGGGCATGTTCTCGACGAGATGACGGTCGATCCATCCGAAGAAAACAACTGTTTCGGCTAAAGAGCAGTGGACGTCCTCTCCGGTGTGATATCCGCACTCGAACTCGGAAACTTTTGGGAGATCACAATATTTGGGGCAGCCGTAAAGTTCGAGATTAACGCTGGGAAGATTTAATTGTTCCAAGAGAATTCTTTCCACAGTACCTCCTTTGTAACCCACCACTGTAGCTTCTTCAGTACGTGCAAGTTTGTAAGCATATTTCACGATGTTAGGGATGTGTTCTAACAACCACACCTTTTCACGAGACAGAGGATGAAAGGGTAGACCGATCACATATTTAGACACGTAGTTGGCTGTCCTTCTGTCTTTTACTGACAAAGGTTGGTGATGTCGAAGATTGAAACGATAGACACCACATTTCCCATTCAAAGTTGCATATCCAAGTTCACGCACTAGGAAACGACCATTTACATGGAAACCGTCGAGGTCTAGAACCATACAGATGTTCTGCATAGTTGCACTAGTTCGAGTATCTTTAGACAAAAACACTTGACGTCTTCACACTGGCAGGTTCTACAGACGTCTCTGTCGTTTACGCCTCAGCGCCTGCACAACACTCTGCGGTAGTCCAGGGGGCCAGGTTTCGGGCGGCTTCATCACCAGAGGTCGTCCCAGCCTTCGAGGTGGTGGCGGGGTAGTGTTGCCCATGAGAACCGCCTGTAGCATCGGACCACCAAGTCCAGGTGCATCGGAACCGCCTGTAGACATTGGACCACCACATCTTAATAGTGACGGCAGGAGGCGCGCAGCGGTGGCGGAGGTGGATGTACAATTACAGGTCCCCGATACACATAACGACGTTCTCGGAATTGGTAGTGCGGTGGATCGGACTCGTACCCTGAGTCCTCGTCACTCAGCCACATATCAAAATCCATGTCGACACCCGTAACGTGTAGCTCAGAATAAAAGCCAAACCTTTTTTCAGTGGTTATATACAGCCAGAACCGTGACCTTTATACATCACCCCATCAGATAAACGCGTGGCACAGAGCGCAGTACGCAACCAATCGTTGCTACCCATGCAATTATTTTGAGACTTGCATCAGCCGAGTGAAGGAGGGGGCCTTAAAATATAGGTAGGGCTTAAAATATAGGTCAACCAGGGGGTCTGTAAGAGGAAGGGAGGGCTTAAAATATAGATGGGACGACCGGGGGGTCCGAAAACGAGATATTAGACTTAAAATAAGGTTTTTTTTGGGAAAATAGTACTTTTCACTGTCAACGGATGGCGCCAGGAGGATTTTTAATAAGGGGGAGGGCTTAAAATATAGGTGGGACGACCGGGGGGGTTCGAAAACGAGAAATTAGACTTAAAATAAGGGTTTTTTGGGAAAATATTACTTCTCACTGTCAACAGATGGCACAACTGAGGGGGAAAGGGGGAGGAATTATTAATTATTAATTGGATATTAATTAATTGTTAATTGGATATTAATTAGTTATTAATTGAACATTAATTAGATATTAATTGGATATTAATTAGTTATTAATTGGATATTAATTAGGGGGAAAGCACTGTGCAAAGGGGGAACCGTACAATATGACTATACTACTCAGGAGTCACAACCCCAATTCACAATTTAATTGATTTTACCCAAGACTTTTCACACAGTGCTGACACAAGTATGATGTGGTTCAAAGATACTGCAGAGTTCGAAAATGAATAAGTATTTGTACGACGGAGGCGAAGATAAACTGGACACGAATAATAAGATAAAGGATTTTGCACAAGCGTTGAAGAAAAATCCTGAATTCAATCAAGGATTCTCGGACAGATATGAAATTACAAAAAATAGTCAAAATGTAAGTTTATTCTTACCACTGAATCGGCTGTTTGGATTCTGCCGAGACGTGGATAAATTGTTTCGCGGTGTAAAACATACCCTAAAACTAGAAAAAAGTGACGACAAAGACATTATTCAGAGAGTTGGGACTACTACTTTATACGTTGTATAAATTTGAAATATCTCACGTATCTTGGTTTATTCCAAAAGTGAACCATCACTACAAGTACTTGTAAAATTAGAATTTCAGTTAGCAAGCGGCAATCCACATGAAATCTTTTGGGAATCGTACAAACTGTACAAATCTGACACTCGAATTGACACTCATGTCAGTTGGCGGGTTATTACAACTCAAAATAAACCCGTCCATCTTTATGTCGTCTTACAAAAGTCTAACGGATTAAATAATCAAACCAGAAACAATATGGTATTTGATCACATGTTACTAGAACGGAGTCAAATCAGAGTGAATAGCAAACAGTTTCCCGAACAGGAATTCGAGTGAAACTTTGAACCCAACAGTTTAGATTATGCGCGAGTTTACAACAGCTTTTTAGCTGTAAAAAATATGGATATCGACTCGGGTACACAAGTCAGTTAACAAGATTTTATGAAACTGTATCCGATATTCCACTTCGATATTAACAAATACGAATCACGTCTATATGAATTATCAGCAACTGCTGACATCGAAACACGATTTAAATTAAATAGACCGCCAAATGAATTTTACCACGTATATTGCGTAATTGTCTCAGTACGAAAAGCAACTTTGCAACCACTAGACAGATGACATATATGAGAAATTTATCTCAGAGTACTTTGATTTTTCAAATTACCCTACAAACCATGGATTGCACAATGAATCAAATAAAATGGTTCCACGAAAATTTAAAGACCAATTAAAAGGTTTTCCAATCAAAGAGGTTGCTGCGTTATGTCCAAAATTGCATTCCATTGATGCTCCAATTCCCAAAAAAGCGACTAATGGAGTTACAAATGAATTTAGTCACGAAGATTATCGGGAATGTCTATTTGATGGAAAAATCGTATACGCGTTACAAACGGAATTTCGATTGGAACAACATGATATACACGTATACCAAATTAAAAAAAATGCTTTATCCCAAGAATACACAAAACGACATATCAATGGAATTCAAACTTACGCTTTTGGAAATTATAGAATCTCAGATGTGTATGGTAAAGCAGGCAATACCATTTACAAAACTTTGAACTGAAAACAAATGCAAAAAAAAAAAATCAAGTACTAATAAAACATCTTGAAAACTGTACCAATTTGTAATTCTTTAGAAATGCTAATAAGCGGTGTTCATAGGGATTATAATTTAAGTGGTCTCGACTCAATTTCTGTGAAATCTTATGTTCTGAAACCCTTTGTAATAAAATTAAGGTAATAAACTGTTTAGAACAACTTTGTACAAGCGACAAAGGATTAAATATCCGAGCAGTTTATCTAGCTAAAGTCAAATATATATATATATTTTTTATTCGGTCAACACTAAATATTTTTGTCAGATTAAAGAACTTGATAAATCATAACTATCAATGTTAAAACCAAGCTTCTAGCTCGATTAGAACAAAAGTTATTGTAACACAAAATCTAAAAGTATCGAACCTGCAAAACTCAAAATAATGGGTCGAGACCGCTTCCAATACAAAAAACGTAGAGTATTTGCCGAATGGAATACAATGATATTAGTTTGAGTTCTGTAGCTCTATTAGAAGCAGAGTTATGAAGCCACAAAGTTAAGAGGGGTTCGACCCCACTTTGTCGGCTAGAAAACGATTTCAGACCGATTATTCTTTCGTCAGATTATAGAACTTGATAAACCACATATAATACAATTGAAACCAAGATCCTGGCACAATTAGAATGGACGTTATAATTTCCCAGAAAACAAAAACTAAGAGGTCGAGACCGCTTCCAATACGTTAAACGTATAGTGTTTCCCGAATGTAATCTAAAGACATTAGTTTGAGATGTGTGGCTTAATTACAAGCAGGGTTCAACCCAGTTTCTACGCTAGGAAACGGGTCCAACACCGTTTCCAGTTGAATTAACGAAATGAGTTCCAGTACTAGAATTCCCATAGGTTAACATGGGATTCCCTATACCTTAACATTGTGCCAGAACTCTCATTTATGCTACTACTCATAATGACTAAGTAACCTATCACGGTAAGCTTTAGATATAACTGGTGTTTTCAGAGCTTCAGTATTAGAGGTAAATTTTTTAATCTTAGCACACTTTTTAAGTTTAAGTTGCAAGACACTTTTAACAAGGTAATGGTTTTGATGAAAAAACCGAAAACATTTCGAAACCTTAAATGAGAATCAGCAATGTGCAGTATGCAAAAGGTTTTGAACCCAGAAGACCTAAGTAACAGGGTCGAGACCAAATGCCCACATGTTCAAAGTTGTATAAATTTGAAATATCTCACGTATCTTGGTTTATTCCAAAAGTGGAACCATCACTAGAAGTACTTGCAAAATTAGAAACTCAGTTAGTTTAGTTAGTTATATTAGTTTTAAATCTGTAGCTTGATTACAAGTTAGATCATAAATTTAAGAGGGTTCGACCCACTTTCTCGGCTAGGTAAGTGGTCAGAACCCGATTCTGATCAGTTCAGAAAATAGTGTTTGCTTAGTATTATTAAACAACACCAGAATGAGCTCTGTAGCATGATTAGATCAAAAGTTATTTCAACCTTTGTAAATTGCAAAGAATTAACCTGTCGAACTGACTTTTTACAATCGAATAATCCAGTGAAGTGTATGATAACTCAACAAACCACATCATTTTTTTTTATCTCTTTCACACACACATTTTTCTGAAAATTATTTAAACAAATTACTTTAAATCTCGTCTGCTCCAAAAATTTAAATTACTTTTTCTCACATGAAACACTTCCGTTTTTTCTGATTTTCACAAATATTTTCAGAAAAAAAAACCACAACTAACACCGATTTACATGACTTTTACAACCGAATAATCCATTGAGGTGTACGATAACTCAACAAAACACATAATTTTTTCTCATATACACACCACTCTCATTTCAACCTAATTCATTCAAACTAATTCACAAATTAATTTTAACCTCATCTTTAAAAATAAAACCTAAATTTACTTTTTCACATGCTATAAAAAAACCCCTCCTTATTTTATAATTTTCACACATTCTCTCACAAAAAACCCCAGAAGAAAAAATAGTTTAAACACGCGTCCTTAAAAAATCTATATTCCCATGGGTTAACATGGGATTCCCTATACTTTAACATTGTGCCAGAACTCTCATTTATGCTACTACTCATAATGACTAAGTAACCTATCATGGTAAGCTTCAGATATAACTGGGTTTTTCAGAGCTTCAGTATTAAAGGTAAATTTTTTAATCTTAGCACACTTTTTAAGTTGCAAGACACTTTTAACAAGGTAATAGTCAGATCCAATTTCAGCTCCACTGTGTGACCTGGTTTCCTAACAGAACTAGCCCATTTGATGTAAATTAATATATAATCAATCATATATTTGTACTTATGGGTTTCACCAGATACGTATGGACACTGCAACATACATATCGGTGTGACCCATATGTATGTTTTGGTATTTGTAATAAGTGTCAGTAATTCTGAAACCATCGAGTTTACTTACCTGTAGGAGACATTGCCCATTGCCATTGCGGTTTTCAATATCAAAAGAGCCTGTCACCTCTCCCTAAAGGTTAGAGTCAGTACCAACTTTGACATTGAAGTCACCTAGAACAAGGGTAATATCTCATTTCTTGACAGAATTCAAAATATCCTGAAATTGTCCGTAAAACCTATCCTTCTGTCTCATCAGTGACTTAAATGAGGGCATAATAGCAGATAACATTCAAGTCTTTAATAAATAAATAAATAAATACCCCCTCAAGCAGCTGCTTGCCACAGAGGTTCTGACTGGAGCCTATCAGTTTATATGCCATAATAGAAGGTCTGAGGATTGCAGGACCTCAACAGAAAAACAACACAAACATCCATGCCTTACCCAGGTCCCTTAGATCAGCAGCCAAGCGCACTAACCACTCGGCCATGAGACAGCTTCAATGCTTCTCTGAAATTTTGCTGTAAGAACACTTTCATTAATGCACTCATATCCTAGAAGAGCATCACTAGTGTGTATGCTGCTCTCTTGCAAGCCAAGAATATCTAAATTGTAACGGTGAAATTGTGTGAGGAAGATAATATGCTTTGTGCACTCCTCACATTCCAACAACCTATGGAGAGAAAATGGTTAGTGGAATGTTTAATGAAAGTATGTTTATTAAGAGAGTGAATGCTGACAATATTAAACAACCCCCTAATCGCATGGCAATAGAAGCAGGGTTGGGTTGGGTTATTTTACCTCTGAGCGGTACTTTTTTGCGCACCATGGGCTAAATGACCAGGTCACATGGACCCCGAAGCCTCAGAGGTTGGGGGAGGGGACCCACTGGAACAGCTGTTGGGAGTCAGATGGTAGCCACCGTCAAGGCCATCCAGTGTGTTCTTTAACGTGCACTGGGTATGATTCTCCCGCATACGGGGTCACGGCTTAACGTCCCATCCGACGGACGGGGGCCTTTCCAAGCCCACCGATGTCCCCTACTGACCGTGGGCAGGGCGGGGATTTTTGCGGAGATAAATCTCAATGCTGACCCAGCTGGGACTCGAACTTGGGAACTACAGATTACGAGCCTGGCACGCTACTGACTGAGCCACCCCCGCCCCTTAGAAGCAGGGACTTAGCGAAGGACTATGCTGGGGCGGGGGGAATCAAAAATTTTCCAACTCGAAATTCAAATTTTGCCAACAAACTTATTTAGATTTTCGCTCCGTGGGGGAGTGGGAATTTTCACACCTCTCCAACATTTTTCCATCAGACTTCCAATTTTGCCAACTAACCTTAATATGCCATTTAACTTCCAATTTTGCCAACTAGCCATAATTTCACAGAAATAATTCCAATATTTACATCTCGTCTGAATTGTAGCAACTCAAGTGTGAATTTTCCCTTGATTTGGCCAACTCTCCTTAATTTCACGAAACTAATCCCAATCTTTAGATCTCTCCTAAATTCGCCAAATCATTTTAAACTTTTCAAACTCCCCAAGATTTTGTCAAATCAACTATCCTGAATTTTACAAACCCAATCCCAATTATCACAACTCGCCCGTATTTTCCAAGATATTCGAATTTTGCCAACTGCCCTACATTTTGTTAAGTTTCCTCAATTTCACCAATACTCCTTAATTTCACAAAACAAATCTATTTTCACAACTCGCCTATATTTTACCAAGTGGATTCGAATTTTGCCTACTCGCCGTAATTTTACAGAAAAAATCGCAATTTTTACATTTTCCCTGAATTTGCCAAGTCACTTCGAATTTTATCAACTCTCCTTAATTGCACAAGGCAAAGTTTTCAGAACTCCCTAGTATTTTTCCAAGTGACTTCGAATTTTGCCAAGTGTTCTTGGTTTTTCCAAATCTCCTTAATTTCACAGAACCATCCCAATTTTTACACTCGCCTGTGCTTTCCAATTTTGCCAACTTCCCTAGATTTTGCCATGTTTTCTCGATTTTGTCAACTCTCCTTAATTTCGCAAAAACAATCCCAATTTTCACAATTCCCCCGTATTTTACCATGTGGATTCGAATTTTGCCAAGTTTCATCGATTTTGTCAACACGCCATAATTTTACAGAAAAAAAAAAGACTGCAATTTTTACATCTCACCTGAACTTTTTCAACTCTCCACGATTTTGCAGTCACTCCGAATTTTGCAAACTGCCCCTAGTTTTTGACAACTCGCCATAATTTTACAGCAAAAAACCCAAATTTTCACATCTTACCTGAATTTTGTCAACTCCTCAAGATTTTGCCGTCACTCCGAATTTTGCCAACTCCCCAATATTTTACCAAGTCACTCCGAATTTTGCCAACTCACCTGTATTTTACTATGTGGCTTGGAATTTTGCCGCCTCTCCATTTTCTAAACTGCCTTAGATTTGCCAAGTTGCCTCGATTTTGACAACTCTTAATTTTCCAAAAAAAAAAGTCAGCACCAGGACCACTCCTCAGCAGGGTAGAAAAAAAAGTAGCCATAGTTGTCCAGATCAGGCCAAACTAATCTGGCAGCCCTCTCCTTCCGTTCCCTTCCACAAGTCATTGAGGTAGTAATACTCATGGAGGTAGGAAGATAAGAGGAGGAGCCCTAAGCACTTGAAAATGATGCTTCGGCGACTGCGCGGCAGCCATGTTGTTCTATTCAAAACATTGATCAGTAGCATATCAGCAGTATAGGTGAGTAACGAGGTGTTGCGCTATAAAAATTTAATTTTTTTTTCGACATTTGTATTATGGCAGCCTGTTCCGCTTACGGCTGCACGAATCGCCCTTCAAAAAAGATACCAGGAATTACCTTTCATCGGTAAGTTTGTAATTTGTATAAAAGTTTAAATAATTATATAATGATACAAGCAACTTCGTGTTGAAATTACGCCGCTATGAAATCGGCTTTATTTCGAGTTACAAACCTCGATTCTTCACCAGATTTTTTTATTCTCTTAGGATTGTATTCAGTGATAAATATCAAAATGTACTTCTTATACTAGCAACAGCAATATATTTATAAATAAGCACAAATTCAGGGGTGTAGCTACCTCTAAAAATGGGAGTGTTATCACACTAGAGAATTTTTTTTCCTTTTATAAGTTTAGAGGTGTGTTAGAAATTTTACAAATTTATTTCAAACTTAATTCTATGGTTTACTCTTCGATACAGTTTTTTTTTTCAAAATAAATTTCTTGAAAAGATGCTTTATTTTTTGCACAGTAAACTAAAATGCACTGTCAGCTGATGACCAATACATAGAAATTATCTTTTATTTCAGCTTTCCATTAAATAAAGAGAAACGAGAAGCATGGGTGAAAGCTGTAAGAAGAGAACATTGGGAACCATCAAAATGTAGTACATTGTATTCTGAACATTTTACAGAAGATCAAATTGACAGAACATCTCTGTGCTATGTTCGATTAAGGGATACTGCAATACCCAATATATTCAAGTCATTCCCAAGTTACCTTCAAAATGTAAGTATTTTCTTTAACTGCACTAATTGTTTGAATGTAGAAGATATATTAATGGATTTATACAATGAGAGCAAAATACTTTTGAACAATCTCACATTCCTTAATCCATTATATACCTTTTGTTATTTACCAAATTCCTAAGGTATATTAATTCAACATATGAAATTCAAAAACTACCCTACAGAATATGCTAATTCAGCATTCTTCTGAACATTCCAATACACAGACTTGTACATTTGCTGTTCTACTATTTCTCTTTTTATAAATTGGATATAAACATTATAGATAACAGGTGATGACACACTTTGTCTCTAGAAGATGTTAAGTTCCTCATCTATCAAAAAATATCTGGGAAAATGGAATTGTACCTTTATCCATTATCAGAAATATTAGAAAATCTTAAACAAACTGAGCACAAAGTTTTAAAATTGTCTTGTAATATGTGCAGTTTCATAGATTAGGGCATGGGTGTCCAACCTTTTGACTTCCCTGGGCCACATTGAGTGAAGATGAATTGTTTTGGGCCACAAATATAGTAGCCAGAAAAGTTTTTAATTGGGATATTAGCTTGTGTCACTAATACTTTTGGCATTACTGCATACATTGTGTTGCCATAAAATATATAATATAGTTAATATATATGAATAATAAATTTCATTTATTTTCCTATGCTTTTTGTTATAAAATAAAATTTTATTTGCCAAGTCACCACAAGCACATGTCACGTCTAATGCACACTTCGGATTCGATTTGACTGACCGTGTCTGGCAGGCATCGTTAGCACTGCCCTTCGCCATTGAGTCACGAAAGAACTCGCTGAAATTCACATAATCGTGTTGAAAGCTTATGTGGTAAACACATAAACTTTACGATTTTGTTAGGCACATTATCAGCTTCCAGGGCCACATGTGGCCCGCAGGTTGGACATGCCTGAATTAGAGGAAGTGAGACCTTTGTTGTCTTGCTCATGATGACAAAAATAACCTTTTGCACATTTCCAGTGAAAGGTTTTGAGAATAGTAGTTATCTTCAATTGTGGTAATATAAATAGTAATGCAGAGTGGCCATTAAGTGGTTAATTATATCCAAGACCACATGTCAATACTTAAAGCAGTGGTGCCCAACCTTTAGTCTATCTTCAGTATACCTGTTGACTTTCAAGTCAATAAATCAAGAAAAAGTTTTGTGTAAATGAATTTTGTGAAAATACAATAATTTTTTTCCAGTAAATATATGTTAACAGCAGGTTGTAGTTATTAATGTTACAGAAATATTTTCAATTTTCTAGATATTTCTCCATCTACTTATACAATTATAAACCCAGAAACCACCACTATCTTTGGCGATTACCAATTAATTATAATCTTATCATATTACAATATAATTTCCTTGACTCTTATATATATACATACATCTAGCATTTATGGTTTTAAACAAGAAATCTAGACGTAGGATGGGATAAGTGGGGGCATGAAATTTTATGGTGGACCACAGACAATGATTGACTGTGTATGTGGTGTCATATTTTTTGCCCCAGGTTTCAGAATTCATAGTTCCAACACTATAGGAGTACAGGCAGGGCTGGACTTTGAACTTCTGAGACCCTAAGCTATACACGCCATCCTATACGAGTGGTTAGCGTGCTTGGCTGCTGATCTAAAGGACCTAGGTTCAAATCCTGGGTAAGGCATGGATGTTTATGTTGTTTTCCTGTTGACGTCCTGCCATCCTCACAGACCTTCTACAATGGCATATAAACTGACAGGCTCCTGTCAGACCACTGTGGCAAGCAGCTGTGTGAGGAGGGTATTTATTATTTTTATTTAAGATATACAAATTTAAGAGGCCCGGAAAATTCAAAAGTTGAAATATATATTCATTTATTTTGATTGAAGGGAGCAGTAAAAATTTAACAGGAAATTGATGTGAGAACATTATTCCTGCAGTGCTAAGTTATGGTGAAGAATGTTTGCACAATAGAGTAAATATATATTTACTCTATTGTAGTAATATATACTTACTCTGTTTTTTTCTAACAGTAAAACTTGAAATGTATTTCTTTGAGGCCCCTCATATTGCAAGACACTAAATTGTAGTTTGGTTAGCTTAGGCGTAAGTCCAGCCCTGAATACAAGAATGTAATAAGCTAAAGAAATCTTCATATTGTATTCACAGTTTCCAAATAACTCGGGATTAGACATAATATTGCAAATCACATTGCTCATTTAAATTAAAACAAGTGTACAATTGGAAAGAAATTTTGTGAAGCTTGGAAAAGCCATTTTCTGTCATATGGAGTTTAAGGCTGGCCATCCCATGTAGGAGATACATACCATGTGTATGTTGAGTAACATACTAGATGGCCTTATCAGGAGGCTATCATGTCTGCTAACAGCTGTCCAATGGAATGTAAAACAACCCAACTGTTCATTTTTAACCATTTTGAAATAAAAGTTTAAATTCTTGGAATTCTATATTTCACTTTTGGATTACTTTTGATTTCTAAAAAAAAATGGAATAAGAAATATTTTGCTAAAGCTCAGAATCATATTTCTAGGGGAAGAACGAAAAAATAAATTTAGAAATTAACAGTGGTTGCCAAAATATTAAGGGTATAACACTTTAGTCCTTTCAGTTAGTATATAAATTAAAGCACCTCCTGGGTTAAGGGTTAGGTGAATTTTGTATTTTCTATGAGCTTAGCTGTTGAAATGCTGATTTGCTCACATAATAACAAAAACATGATATAGTATAATGAAGGCCTTCTGATAAACCCATATTTTATTTGCAGGTTAAAAAACAGAGAAAACTTCCAGCAGATCGTAGTAAAAGTTCAACAACTGTAGATCTTAATTTAAGCACAGAGAGCTGCAGTGAAGTAGCAAATTCATCTGTTTCCTCTGAAATCATATGCCAGTCACCTAGCAAAGAGGAACTTAAGAGACGATTGGATGAATCTGAGAAAATTAAAGATGTGTTAAAAAAAATCAGGCTACTTCAGCAAACAAAACGCAGAAACAAAAAGAAAATTAAAAACCTGAAGTTAGTTCTGAAAGATATTGAGGAAAAAAAAACTTATGGAGGAAGACACATTAGAGATTTTAAGCAAAGCATCAGGTCCTAATCAAGAATTGCTGGCTCGTCAGCTTGCAAAAGCTCAGGACAGAAAGCAATCCAAAAAATATTCTACTGAATTAAGAGCATTTGCACTCACACTTAACTTTTACTCACCGAGGGCTTATTGGTATGTGAGAAACTTTTAATTCTTGCCTTCCTCATCCTAGAACCATTTCAAAATGGTAGAAACATGTTGATGCTCCACCAGGCTTCACTTCTGAAGCCTTTGCAGCTTTAACAAATGTAGTCATCAGTAGTCAATATCCTCTGGTATTTTCTCTAATGATAGATGAAATGGCAATTCGTCAGCATGTTGAATATGATGGACATGTGTTTCATGGCTACATTAGTGTAGGATCAGAATTGGATGATCTCTCTTCCAATAGCCAAGGAAGCATTGGTTTTCATGGTTGTTTGCATAAACAACAGATGGAAAGTACCAGTAGGATATTTTGTTATTGATGGTATGACATCAGTACAAAGAGCAAATCTTGTTAAGCAATGTCTGAATTTGCTGCATGCAGCAAAGATAAAACTAGCTTCTCTCACCTTTGATCGATTAGCAGCAGATCTAAGCATGGCCAAACATTTAGGCTGCTCACTAGATCCAAAAGCATTTAAATACAACCTTCAGAAATTTGGATACTGGAGAAATAATATCAGTCTTCTTGGATCCTTGCCATATGCTTAAGTTGGTAAGGAATACTTTGGCAGAGAAAAAAGTAATAGTTGATCCGGATAACAATTTTATCGAATGGAAGTATATATCAGCCCTTCATGAACTGCAAGAAGGTGAAGGCTTGAATCTAGGAAATAAGTTAAAAGCTGCTCCTCAACCTTTAAGCAAATCTGTGACAGATGCAATAGAATTCTGCAATGCAGAATTAAAATTATTACAATTTAGAGGATCTGAAGCCACTGTTGCATTCATCAGAATAATCAACAACTTGTTTGACATTCTAAACTCTAGAAATGTCAAACAATAGGCTTAAAAAAGGCATTATGCAAAAGCAATTATGAAAGTGTTTTTAATTTGCTTAGTGTCATTGAAATTTATATAACATCTCTGCAAGTGAGCAGAAATGGTGATAAAATTTTATCATCCAATAGGAAAACTGGTTTCTTAGGAGTTCTTGTTTGTATTCAAAGTTTGAAAACCATGTTCCAGTCTCTAGTATTAACAGAACATCCAGTCTTGGCTTACTTGCCTTTGTACAAGATAAGTCAAGATCACATTGAATTATTTTTCCAAGCAGTTAGATTTCATGGTGGATGTAATAACAATCCAACAGCCAGACAATTTAGGGCTGCCTACTAAAAGTTGCTCATCAAATCATAGATTACAAATTCAATATCTGGTAATTGTGTGCCTCTTGATGAGTTAAGTATATTAAATGTTACTAGTACACAATCAGAAAGTATCATTAATTCATCATCTAATGGATATCAGGCAATTTATTGTGATAGTGGTAGCAATTTAGATGATAAAGATGATTTTAATGGTCATGATTATTTATTTAATGCTAGTTCATTAAATCAGTGTGCTGAACATATTGTGTATTATATAGCTGGCTATATTGTTAGGAAACTGTCTTTAAAGTTAAAATGTGAAATATGTATAGAAGCACTTCAGGCAACAATGCCATATTTTAGACAGTCATTAGTAAGCTACAAGAGTAATTGGTGGCTTAATTCACCCCTCCAAAGATGTAATTTTGATATGTAAAAAGAGTGAATCTGCTTTTCGTAAAAATGTCAATTTAAGTGGAGGAAAACACTTAAGCACAAAATATGGTATGTTATATACATCAAATCAGGTTTTAGAAGCAGTTGCAGGCCAAAATATTTTTACCTCCTTGGATATTCATAGGCATGACACGTCTCCACTGGAAAATCATTATATTCATTTAATCCGTGCTGTAGTACAAAATTATTTGCATATTAAATATATGTACTGGGCCAAAAGTGTTGTAAACAACTCAAATTCAATGAGACAACTGTACACAAAGATATTATTTAAAGGTCAATAGAACTAGATAAAAGTTTTTTTTTTTTATCTTTTATGTACTTGTTTTTGAGTCATTGTGTTATTCATGTTTTCAAACATGTCTTTTTCAGACCTATGTAATAGCATTACTTGATAATCCTCATACAGTGCCTTACCTAAATATTAGAGAATTAAAATATCTTACCTAAAAGATCAATAACTTCTACAGTATGCATTTAATAAAAAAAATGCTTGTATTAGCAAAGTTAAAAAGAATTCTTAATGAAAATATCATCACACAAACTTTTAAAATATATATTTTGTTAATTAAATAATATGGTTCCAAAATATTTATTTTGTGAGGTAAATTCTTATGATGCATTACTGTGTTTAATATTCCAACTTCCATATAACTTTAAACACTAAATTAATATTGTTGAAAAAACGGGTTAAATTATGATCTTTACTTTTCCAACAGTTGCATTTTTTCATTAAAAGAATATTTTAGAAGTTATAGAGCTTTGAAGTTAGATTGATATAACAATGTATTAATGTATTATATTCCCAAGCAGAAAATGTGGAGAATCATAATTATAAACTAATTTATATAGTGTTAATATTGATATCTTTCAAAAACTGTGTGATATGTTTAAACATTTGTAAGTCATTATGAATTTGGCTACTATTATTGCAAATTGGTTAACTGCTGTATTTTTACTTAAAACCCAACTAACCAACTCAGATTTTCAAATGAGTTAATAAAATGACTTGTATTGAATGTATTTCTATCAATCCAAAGTGAATGCACAGTATTCCCTGTTAAGATAGACATCAAACATTAATTGATTCTGAAAAAAATTCATTGCCGACACGGTGGGTATTAAACCCGCATCTCTCCAGATTCATGTCAAAGTGTGCTACCATTGTACCACACGTCGGATGTGTGGTACGATGGTAGTGCGCTCTGGCATGAATCTGGAGACATGCGGGTTCAATACCCATCGTGTCGGCAATGAATTTTTTTTCAGAATCTGTATTTCTATAAAATTTAGGACTATATATTTCAGTACATTCATTTCATCCAATGTTTTTCTGAAAATTGGTGATCTTTTAAATTAACAAATCTAGTTGCTAATTGGTTATGTTTGAAAATTTTAATGTAACTTAAAAAATTTAAAAATACTGGGATATACAGAAGTTATATGATAACTTTAGCTTGGCCTCAAGCAGTTATGGATTATCAAGGTCAGACCAGTGTTAAAATAAATCAAAATTTTTAAGTTTATCCTTCAAACCATATTCATGTTAAATGGTTTTAAGAGAAAAACTCAGAAGCTTTCCGGAGCAATGACAGTGCTCCTTCAGTGAGGTGACAGTATGTGGTGACTACTTCAATAAGGTATTCTCAGTGTCCATCTTCATTCACCTTTTCACATAGTGGCACTTCACTGAACAAGGAGCACTGTCCTTGCTCTGAAAAGATTCGAGTATTCTCCTAAAACCTCAAACATGCAATTAGTTTGAAGCAAAAACTTAAAAAATTTATTGCTCAATCACAAAGAATTTTAATTTTAGTTTCTGAGCTGTCTTTTGAATTGTGTATTTAAAGAGTGTTATTTAGTCCTCCAAATATCATTTGGCCACTGCAGATTAATTTTAATGAGGTTAGTTTGAAACTTCCAAATCATTGTAAAGTTTGTATGTTGGCAACATAGCTGAACAAATGACCAATCTCTTGTACACTGCTGCTCTAAGGGATTTCTGCCTAGCATCATCTTTGTTTAGTTCAAACTAATACCCAAGATACTGTGTTATAAGCATGTAGAATCAAGGGCATAAAGTGTCAGTTTACCTTGCTTAAAGAGGGTCCAGGTTTCACTAACATAGAAAATTTTTAGAAAGGACCAAACTATTATGTAACCTAATTTTAGTCTGTAATCTTGTAATTAAACTACAGTTGTAATAATAATTGATTTTGTTCAACTTAGTAAGACTTGAATCAATAACATCTTAGTTACATACCATGTGCTCTAGCAACTGATCTGTTGGCATCCAAGTCAGAAAAAATCAAAATTGCTGCCATATTTGTTTTTTGATAAATTTCTTATTTGAGAGTATGAGGACTGTTTGATTGTTGAGAATCTTCATTTAAGGTATGAGGTGTAATTTAATATATAAAAAGTAATAAAGTATGCAAATTTAAAATTCAGAACCCACTGCACATAAATGTATTTACTGTTTATGAAAGTATTTTCTTTGGATTGATATTTAATGAGATACTTTATGTGAGAAATGTTTTTTTTCAAGTGACTTTTGTGTCTAAAAAACCTACCAGTATATATTTTTGTTTAATAATTAAAAATTTTGTTCATTATTAAAGTATATGATATTTCAGTATTAATTGTAGCATAAAATAGATATTAGTATTAAAAGTATTTCCATTTCAATCTGGAATTGCAGAATATAGTCCTTTCAAATCCAATAGAGAAAATGGTCTGATTATTTATATTCTAAATAAGATTTATATTTAAATTGACTACTTTTATTTTAATGTAGTTTTGGATTCTTTTAAATTTAAAACAGTTTATGAATAAGGCTTTTAAGGTGACAAATTTTTGAATAACATAATTGTCATAATAGTGGGTGTCATAACTTATTAACATTTTTTTGGAGTTGAATCATTAATATTGTGAGAAATCACTTTAATGTAGGGGTGTTATACATGATTTATCCACCAAAGTTTAAAGTGTTTTTAAAATCTACCATTTTGGCTCCTACACTATTGGCTTTATTTAGTTTTGTTATGCAAATTTTTTTTTTATTTTTGTGGAATGAGAATTTTTTTAACGTAAAACAGATATTTTCTGAATCTTACAAATACGATTTTTTGCAGTTTAAATGCTGTTATTGCATGTAATGTTTAGTGTTTTATCCATAAAATGTTTTGTGCTATTATCAGTGCAGTATAAATAAACTTTCAAAATCTAGTAATTGTTTGTTATTGTCGTATTCAACGAAATACATAAATAGTTCTGCTATACAGTAATTCTATATGGAAATATTCATTGCATTAAAAAAAAGCAATATAAATTCCAAATAGCTTATGGGCTTTCTCTTAGTCGTAAAAAAATAACCTTCCCGTATATAACGCACAGTAAAACTGAGTATGGCACGTGAAAAGTAGGCTTGATTGCAGCGGCAGACGGTTTGTTTTGAATGCAACAATATGGCTACCGCCCTGCTGCCAACGCATTTTCCTTGCACATGGAAAGCGCGTTAGGGCCTCTCCTATCTTCCTACCTCCATGGTAATACTAGACAGAACTCCGATTCCCATACCACTGGCAGCCAGGACTGCTTAAGAAGTCAAGAATACCCATGATGCTTTGCGAATGGCTGTTAAACGGCGAATGCTATTAAATAATGCCTACCAAATGATTGAAATGAAGCTGAACTTTGGTTATTCTAATGTAGTAATTAAAACAACAAAATAGATTTAAATAATGCACTTATCGGTTTATATCGGATGAAAAGCGAAGACGCTGGAAACTGCTTCTCTTTAAAATTGAGGTTTTGTATCGAAATTTAGAAAATTTCTCTTAATATGTGATTAAAACTGAACTAAATGGACTGTAAACTTAGCAACTACTTTGAGCCCGTTTAAAACAGGGACAATGGTAAACTTATTTTAGCCTAATACAGGATAAAATCTTTTAGCTTAAGCAAAAGTCTGCAAAATTTATAGATCTTAATTGTGCAAATCCGCGCCTCAATTAAAAAAATCGTGAATTTTTTAATTCAGCTGTGTCAGGAAATCAAATCACCCCGCCCTCAATAAATGACATTTAATTTCATGCTATTAACAACCCAAATATTGTAAGCTTGTTATTTCAGTTGAAGCAGAAGGGTATTCAATCCCCCCCCCCACAAATAACACACATTGAAATTTGATGTTATGAAAAAACAAATATTGTAAGCTTTTATTTCAGCTAAGGCAGAAGGAAATCCAAGGTCCCACACAATTCAAATTTCATGCTATAAAAAAGTAAATATTATCATTTTAGCTAGGGCAGCAGGAAATTCATATCACACATACAAGTAATGAAGTTACTGCAAAGTATGTTTTTTGTCACTGTTTTGTGCAAATTTAGATGTTTCCTCTGATATTGATGCCTTTTAATTTTTCTATCATTTCTCTCTCTAAATGGTGGTCTAATTTTAGCATATTCTTTCATAATACTTCTTTTTCATATTATTAGCATTATTGTCAACTTCCATACCCAATTCCCTATTGATTCCCTATATGACTATCTAGTGATTTGAGCACCAACATGCATTGAATCCTATGTAGGATATTATTTTTAAGTACTGAATAAATAATGTTTGGAATCTTTGGTATTTGATATACTTTTTTTTACAATGCAATTTGGGTAAATTGGTTATGATGAATGAAACTTGCCCTCAGTAAAAATCAATGCTGATAAGTTTCATTAACTAAACCATTACTTTGCTCTACGGAATTTATCCATCTGGATGCCTTTGTCCATCTGGACTGTTCAATGTTAGGTGATGATTTGTCAAAGGATATTGAAAACAAGTGCAAAGTGACTTGATATTCAGTGTTAATAATATTTCTCTTGATGTAAGTACTTACAAATAAAATCACTTGAAATAGTTTCTCATTATGGTCAAATAAATTCTCAACTCCCCGAATTATTCAATTAGGTATAAAATGGTTATTGTTGAGAATATATACATTTCTCCTGGAAGACACTGTTCAGTAATTTTTGCAATTGTACACACCGTGAGAAGGGCGAGAAAGCCTCAATTTTTAATATTAATCTTTAAAGTGACAGAATCTAATTAATCAGATTTCAAAAATCACTACAAATGAATCTGCCACACGCTTTTTTTTTCCTTTTATTATTGTTCCATAATTAAATGCTTTTCTTTTGCTGTGTAATAGGGACTATTTCATTGATAGTTTTTCTTAAAAAGGCTCAAAAGTTGTTGGTTCTTAAGGAAAAAAAATATTGTCCCTGTAAGGGTTAAAAGTGCGGACACCAAAGACTGCATTAGGCCAGAGTTAATTAATGCTAATTTACATTCTATGCAAGAAATCTTTCATAATATTTTTTCCTATAAAGACAGCTTATGACATTTTCCAATTTCAGAGAAATTGCTTTACTGTGGTATCTTGGTATTCCCCATATATGTGAAACACTTAAAATGTCACTGGGCATTTCATAATTGCTGACAATCATTGAAATTTAAACAATTGCCATTTTTCATATCAGCCGGTTAATTAACTGCATGTGTGCACTTTAATACTAAAGATCTATTAGGTTATTATAGTTTCCCTCTTTTGCTCTTATAGCTTAAAAAAAAGCTGAATATGGTCCTGGGCTGAATTTATAAGTCAAAAGATATTTTGAGTCAGACAAACCAACTGTTAAAAACATAACCTATAGGGATTTTCCAGCTATGTAAAACTGAAACAATCAAAAATTAGTTTCAGAAGCTATACAGCATTTACCATTGAACAGTATTTGTTTCCTAATTAACTTCTCATCAAATAATAAAGTGATTATATTATATGCTTTTGCTTACTATCAGTAAAATTTTCCATTCAGAAAACTTCAATAAATCCAGGAAGGTCATCTACAGATCTGCACCAAGTTAAAATTGTGGAGCTATTGGGGAAGAAGTTTTTCTCTTACAAATTCATGCGCCTTTTACAGAATGAAAATATATGATAAATCTATTTGCCTCTTGCCAATAAAATTTGCCATTGCACCTTTTAGTATTTTGCTGTGAATTTCTGAACAGGTTTCAAGTTATATCTGGAAACACACGCTTTGGCGTTTCAATGTCATCTTAATGAGCTTTAAACAATTGCCATTACGCAGACTCAGCAAAACTAGAGAACTAAGTATGGAATTCATCCACCGTCACGTCCATCAATTCGTGCATGGCACAAGAAATTTATGGAGACAGTGTTTGATAAAAGGAGTGGACGACCAAGAACATCTGAGGAAAACATCGATCGTGTAAGACAAGTCTTTAGTCGAACTCCCACAATATCCATCCGTACTGCTGCCAGACAGAGCTACCACGTTCAACAGTGCACAAAGTCCTACACAAGAACTTGCGATTGTACGCTTACAAAGTGCAACTCTTACAGGCACTCAAGCCAAATGATAAACCAAGATGAAAAGTTTGCAGTTAACATGCTGGAACGAATTTCTGAGGATGAAACTTTCCTCACCCGAGTTTTAGTGATGAGGCAACCTTTCATGTCTCAGAGAAACTGAACACATGCGAGAATCTGGGGATCAGAACACCCCCATGTGACTAGTGAACTTCACCGAGATAGTCCAAAGGTTAATGTGTGGTGTGGGATCATGTGCAATCTAATCCTTGGTTCATTTTTCTTCAATGAGGCATAAATTACTGCAAATGTTTACTTTGACCTTTTGACTGAATATGTGGCACAACTAGATGACTTTCAACCATCATTTTCCAGCAAGGTGGTGCACCACCACATTGGGGACTGCAAGTCCGTGGGTTCCCAAATCCCTGGCCACCTCGTTCACCAGATATCACTCCCCTGGGTTTTCTATGGGGTTATGTTAAAGATATCGTGTATCGAACAAAGATACGGGACATCAATGACCTAAAGCAAAAGATCACTGATGCCATTGCCACCATCGATGAGGCTATGCTACAGTGAACATGGCAAGAAATCGAGTACCGTCTTGATGTGCTTCGTGCAACTAATGGTGCCCATATAGAGGTGTATTAAATGATGGGAAAAAAACTTCAATATCTACTTCTCATTTTGTAATAATTTCCAAAAATTTTCCAAATTGTAAAGAGACTTTATGGACACCCTGTATTTCTTGAAGTTTTTGTTATCTGTGAGATAAGGGAAGCAATTTATTCTAAATGTTTTTTAAATATATTACTAAACAGTAATTCAATAATGAAAAGAAATTAAAACTCCAAGCATATTTTACTCTCTACACAGAGCAAATTAACAGAGTACAGTCATTTTAATCTTCGTCCTCTTCTTCTTGGCCACCTCCACCCTGTGCTTTGCGCAAATTCTTCCTCTTTACACGACCAGGACGTCCACCACCAAATGGTGATTTAAGAGAAAAGTCGATGTGCTTCTCTGAGTCAAGTCGTACAACAAAAGATGGAACATTGACCACCTGCTTCCGTACTCTATAAAATGCATAAAGACACAATTTGAGAAAAAAACAACTAAATATGCACTTTAACAAAATGATAAATTCATTTTAAACAAGATTTTGAACAAGAACTATTAAAACGGTGGCCTGCAGGAAAAATTATTTAATCCATGGATTTATGAGAAAAAAAAGATTTGTTTACGCAAAAGAAATATGATTTTTGCGTTGAACAGGTACTTATGAAATGTGATGATTCATAATTTTCAGTCATATGTGTTTTAATTAAATTGCAATTGGTAAAATTCGACGAGCTGCCCATTTTTTAAATAAGTTTAGCACTTAATTTTATAATTTTCAATATTTTAAAACAGTAACCATTTATCCTAGTCAATAAGAAAATTTAACTTTTTCATTTAATGGATAAATGAGAGATGCTTTTTGCATTTCATTGAGCTAATAATACATCTTAAAATCGTGTTAGAACCGAATTACTACTATTAGAGGGTGCAAAATCTGGAAAATGAGAAACTTCATTTTCTCTGAACAAGTTATTTGCCAGAGGGTGACATTATCTGTTATCACACACATAATACAGCACTAGTTTTATTACTTGCAGTCGCCAGAGACTGCAAGATGGTTAAATCTTGAAAGATCTGTTGGCATTGCACTTTACAAAGAGAATCCTCCTCACTACAAGCCACTGGAAACATTCCTTCATCTGTTTCACCAACAACCCTCTCAGTGGTTTTAAATTTTGCATTGCGTTTAGTCCCCTTAATGTTCCAATAGTTTTACTTAAATTCTAAATTTTAGATTTCACAGCACTTTCTCATCTTTAAAGTATGTGCTTTAATTCGCCAAATTGTGTTATCAATTCCTTCAAATTGCTTCTTAATTTTCTTACAATTATTCAATACTTTACTCTTCATAGAAAAAACAAATCTTATACTGCTTGATTTAAAACTATTATTAACAATCATAATTGCTTTTAATGCCTAACTTGGCAATATCCATAATAATTTTCATTTTTTAACCTTTTCCTTAGTTACCCTCTACTTTAAAATAACTTATGTGCATCAATCTTCAATACAGTAATGTAACTAAGTCAACATACACCTATTAATATCTGAGTGAATATAACTCAGCATTCCTAAAATTATCATTTAACTCCATTCTTTTGGGTAAATACGTTTCTTCATTTGGTGCAGAAACAGACCTATTTGTACTTTCCTCTAAGCTCTCAGAAGTAAAATTTTCAATCATATTTTTATCAGTTACATTGTGCCTTACCTTCAAATCAGGTAGCAACATATTTAAATCATTATTATCACTACTAAAGTTTACAACATTCGATCAAACTTGGGATTCAAATTATCAGTATTAAATTCCCCATACAGATTATCATTAAAATAAGACTTTTCAATCTCACCACAATACCTACTCATCTTAACTTCTGCTTCAGGATCATCACTTAAAATAATTTAATGCGCGATTATGCTGTTTTAATAGGGTGTGAGCTTAAAAGCTACAATCTCATGATACACTGAGGCTATAGCATATAGCCTAGGTATAGGTTGTTGCACATGGCAAAATTTAACTTAAGGTGGTTTTATCAACAGCAAAAGTTCCCAAGTAAGATCTTAAAATATTACCATTTATGACAAAGTCCTGCTGGCTTCAGCTGGTTGTGCATGTTGATTAAACCTCTGATTTTTCGTAAAGATGTTATTCTGAAGAATTGTTGTCATTTCACAGATGATTCAATCACTGTCATAGATATGAAGCACTCCAGATACCAGTCCAGGAACACCTTGGTGAATTCACTTATTCTATGCATTTGTAGAAAAGTCCTATTAGCTTCAGCTGTTTGTGCGTGTGATTTTTCTTCAAGATGTAGTTCTGTAGCATTGTCGTTTCACAGTCAATTTAAACACTATTGTTTAAATGAAGCACTCCAGATACCAGTACAGGAACACTTAGTTGAATTGCAGGATTAATGATAATATTGTCCATGATTTCACTCAACAACATATTTAAGAGAAGAACAATGTGCTCACAGAGCAATTCCATGTCTAATGTTTAAATGTATTTCACTTTCTTTCAATGCATTTAAATTTGCTTAAAAAACTCCTTTAAATCAGCATATTCAGTGCTAGTTTTAAACAAAAACTACAAAATCTAAACATTTAAAATGCTAAAACAAGGATAAGCAGTTCCATCGAAGCTATCCAAGCAGCGACTAGTTTCACCCTGAACGCATGTGGGGCTTCATCAAGCAATGTGATCTTAAAGGTGAGTGTTTAAATAAAGATATCCTCGATCAACGATTTACGAGATTTGAATGTCACTCGCGTAACAGGAGAATACACGCTGCAGGTAGGGATGGAATCTCTGTCTTGCACAAGCAATCTTTATGAATGTTGATTAAGATAAATTCCAATTACATTATGCAGAAAATATCTGGTGGAGCCATCAAAGGTTTATATATCAAATTAGTAATATGTACAGTGATACCTCGGATCACGAATGTCTCGGTCGACAAACACCATTTGCGAACAAATTTTGCTTTGCTTCACGATGCTTCGGTTCACGAACACGCACACACGGAGCGCACAAAACCCTGCGCACAGCCACGGCCCCAGCAGCAACCCAGTTCGCCCATCTCACGTGGGTGCAGTAGTCCCAACAAGTGTTGATATTTTAGTTTTCTCTTTATTTAATTAAATTTATCCCTTATTATGGCTCCCAAAAAAGTGAAAAGTGTTAGTGAAGGTGGTGTTAAGAATCCTAAACGTATTACTGTTGATACAAAAAAGGAAATTATAGCTAAACATGAAAGTGGTGTTCGTGTTTCGGATCTCACCAAGGAGTACGACATGGCAAAATCGACGATCTGCACTATTCTACAGAATAAAGATGCGCTGAAGAAAGCTGATGTATCTAAAGGAGTGACTAAGTTAAAGAAGCAAAGGCCTCAAGTGTTACAAGAAGTAGAGAAATTGTTGTTAGTTTGGATTAATGAAAAGGGGCTTAAGGGAGATAGTGAGAGCGAGGCTTTGATCAATATTTATTGGCGAACCAGCCAAGTACAAGTGAATAAATAAAGATGCGCTGAAGAAAGCTGATGTATCTAAAGGAGTGACTAAGTTAAAGAAGCAAAGGCCTCAAGTGTTACAAGAAGTAGAGAAATTGTTGTAGTTTGGATTAATGAAAAGGGGTTAAGGAGATAGTGTGAGCGAGGCTTTGATCAATATTTATTGGCGAACCAGCCTAGTACAAGTGATACTAGTGTCGAGGAATTTAAGGCAAGTAGAGGATGGTTCGAAAAATTTTATTGACGAACTGGAATTCATAGTGTTGTTAGGCATGGAGAGGCAGCTAGTTCGGACCAAAAGGCAGCAGAGAAATATGTGGAGGACTTTGGTAAGTTTATAGACTTAGAAGGTTACGTCCCGAATCAAGTTTTTAATTGTGATGAAACGTGGCTATTCTGGAAAAAAATGCCAAAAAGGACATACATAACCAAGGAGGAAAAGTTACTACCTGGCCACAAACCAATGAAGGATAGGCTTACACTATTATTGTGTGCGAATGCAAGTGGAGATTTTAAAATTAAGCCCCTTTTAGTGTACCACTCTGAAAATCGGCGTGTTTTTAAGCGCAATAAAGTGATAAAAAGTAAGCTTCCAGTAATGTGGAGATCAAATTCTAAGGCTTGGGTTACCAGAATATATTTTAGGGAGTGGTTGAATGATGTTTTTGCTCCTTCTGTTAAAACATATCTTGAGGAAAAGAAATTGCCCCTTAAATGTGTGCTGCTTATGGACAATGCTCCTGCTCATCCTCCAAATGTTGAAGAAGACCTTGATCCTGCATACGACTTTATTAAGATCAAATTTCTGCCTCCTAACACCACACCTCTATTACAGCCAATGGATCAGCAAGTAATTTCTAACTTTAAGAAAATATATACGAAAGTTCTTTTTTCAAGGTGTTTCCAGGTCACCAATGATACAGATCTGACCCTGCAAGATTTCTGGAAGGATCACCTTAATATCCTCCACTGCATAAATCTCATTGATAAAGCCTGGAACAATGTCTCTTACTGCACATTGCAGTCAGCATGGAGGAAACTTTGGCCAGCTTCTGTGCCTGACAGACATTTTAAAGGCTTTGAGGAAGAGGCAGATGTGGTACAAGACATTGTAAAAAAAAATAAATACCCCCTCAAGCAGCTGCTTGCCACAGAGGTCTGACAGGAGCCTGTCAGTTTATATGCCACAGTAGGAGATCTGAGAGGATGGCAGGACCTCAGCAGAAAAACGTCACACAAATCCGGGTCCCTTAGATCAGTAGCCAAGCGTGCTAACCATTGGAGTTGGAAGTCAATGAAGATGATGTGGTGGAGCTGCTGGAGGATCATAGCCAAGAACTTACCCCAGAAGAACTTATTGAATTGCAACTTGAGCAGGTGAAAGCTATGGAGGAGGAGCACTCAGCAGAAGAGCAAGAGGTGCCAGATGCTTCAACTGCTGAAATAAAGGACATTTGCAGTAAGTGGAGTGAAGTGCAGGCTTTTATTGAGAAACATCACCCTGACAAAACTGTTACCAGGAGAGCAGTTGGAATTTTAAATGATAATGTAATGGCCCATTTTCGCAAACTTCTCCAGCAAAGAAAAAGGCAAATTTCTCTGGATCGTTATCTTATTCAATTACCAACTGCCTTTCCTTCGAAGGAGTAATCTTCCTCCTGCCCCTCTCCACCTCCTCCATCCCCGTGTGCCAGCAATTATCAACCACAAAGGTAAATTGTATATATGTACTGTAAAATTAATTTTATTTTGGTAATTAAACTGCTTTCTTCTAATTTTACTGTTATATTTATTTCCTTTCTGTATTATTTCCACACATAAAGCCATAACATGTTAAAAAAAATTTCTAGGACAAAGAACGTATTATTTGGATTTACATTAATTGCAATGTGAAAAATTGATTCGGATCACGAACTTTTCGGTTCACGAACAGGGTCAAGGAACAGATTATGTTCGTGAACCAAGGTATCACTGTATTTGATTTTGTTTAATCGTTTCAGTTAAGGCTAAATTTCATATTATCAACCTTCCTCCTGGCATAAATATTCCTTATTTCGTTATTGGTACTTTCACCACTTAATTATGATAATACTATCTTCATGTATTAATACTTTATTTCCTATTTCATCACGGCTCTCATTCCTATCCTTACAGTAAAACAGATGATTGTCACTCTTATGTATATCTTTCTCTCTTATTTCTTTTGTGCTACACACTTAGCATTTGTTTGTCCATAGCAATTCATAAGAGTGTTTAGTCAATATCATGGATTAACATAATTCAGGTGTTACTGCATATAGTACCTCTACTGGCTGTTAGTTATTACCTGACCTCCTGCCAATTTAGCTAAAGATATATTAATTTTGACTAACTACACTTAATGACCAAAAGCACTTTTAAGACTACTTTACCACAAAGCTTAGCCAGTGAAAGGGACATCAAATCAGAACGAATAACATTTGGGTACCTAAAAATCCCTTTAATTTCACCCTCACTTAATTTTATCATTACTTCCTGCAATTTCTCAATGGTACATGGTATTTTCTATGTTACAAGAAGCTTCAGAAATTCCATTCATAAAAACCTGATTGGCTACATTAGCTACAGTACCTGTTCCCTCAAATTTAGTTTTATCATCATTACCCTGAATTTGTTGTGTGAGAACTCATATTTTGACATCTGGGACAATCTTTTGAAATGGCCAAACACACCACACTCAAAACATTTCTTATTATCAGTTTCAAACTTTGCTTTAAAATTTTCAAATCATTAATTAGGTAATTATTATATTCTTTCTTATGTCTTAAAGGCTGAGAAAAATAATTATATTTCCTGTACTCCTAAATGTTGAGCTATCATCAAAATGGTTTGATTTGCTATTGGTATACAAACTATGTGCATGGATGTCTGCCATGCAAGCAATTTTGTAAGGTTTTTCCCCCCAAGATTCTCCTTCTTGACAAATTATATAATCACGTTTCTGTGGGAAATAACGATTTTAATTGTCAGCTACAATTAATTGCGCCAGCTGTTCTTTAGTTTTGAGTTCTCTACTCTGTATAAATATATCTGGAAATATTAGAAAGAAAAAGGAAAATCCTAAAATTCAGAGAAAATCCAAAAATCTTAATAGTTGAGGGGGGGTGGGGATATGTTTTAATTAGTTTATGGTAGTTGTGTAATACTGAAATTTAAAATTTGGCAAAAGGTCTAAAAATACACTTTCTTACACAATTCCAGTAAAAGGATCTCAAGTTTAAAAGCTTGAAAATTTTTAATACTCCACTGTCAATAGTTAATGCTGGCTTGTGGCTCTCAATAATTCTCAGAAATATTCATGATGAAAAGTAGAACATTTTTCAGACCACAATTTCACTATAATGACTTTTACCAAAGAATTAAATTTTTAAGCTCTATCCCACTTTGCATGTCATAATTTATGAGTTTGTGGTTTCAGAGCTATGGAATTATAAAGTTTTAAGAATCTTAATAAATATTTTGTTAAAAAAATTTTGCTGACATATGGGACTTGACCTGCATATCTCCAGAAACATGCCAGAGTATTCTACCATTGAACTAATGCCAGCTCATCTTTTTTCCACTAATTTTGAGACATTAAACTTTCACACTTCACCAATATCTATGATCTTGGGTGGCAACTATTTCTCTTCATATTGCGCTGAAGGAAATAATAAAGCACAATATAAAAAGAAATAGTTGTGACACCTGAGATGGCAAAATACTCTGGCATATTTCTGGAGAGATGCAGGTTCAAGTCCCGTATGTCAGCAAAATTTTTTCCACAATATATTTATTGATATGACATTAAAAAGTCAGCAGGTAACACTGTGATTGTGATCTATGTTTAAGAATTTTACATTCTTCATTTTGCTACAAACTAAATGCAGCAAATAGGACAATGAGAAGTTATATGCAGAAATTTTTGGTTTTTAAAATCAACCCCTTTTTACAAAATTGAAGTCTTAAAAGAGCATTTTTAGATATCTTTTCCAATTATCTAAACTTTGAAAATTCCTCAATTACAAAAAATCCTTTATTTTTCAGCACTGAACAAAATTTTAAAACTAAAATGGCCTCACATAAATAAACAACATACCTTATATGTCTCTGTCTAATGAGTACTCGAGCATGGTGAATACTTTTGGCTAATCCTTGCTTAAATACTTGGGTTTGTAATCTGCGTTCCAGGAAATCTTCCACACGAAGACCCAGTACATAATCAAGTTTCATACGATTTTCATCCAATACTCCTATTCGTATCAGTCGTCTTAAGAGTGCATTCCCTAAAATAAACATGTTTAAATAATATTGTAAAAACAAATTGTTAATACAATGGTACAGTTTTAATATATATTTTTGTGCTTTTTTAAACTTGCACCATTGATATGGAGCCCTACAGAAGACTAGAGTATATCTGGCTTAGCAGCAAGAATTTCTGTGGAAGTGGGAACTGACTCCATGGCTAGACTTGGAGTATCTCAAGAAAAGAGCACATGTCATTTTTAAGAGGTTCCCACTCCCTCTGAGAATATTTTTCAGCTGACTCTTCAATTGCTATATAAGGACACAAGACATTTATCTGTCACTTTTGTTTATATTTCATGGCCTGTTTTTGGTCTGAAACTCTCAGAAAAGTTTGGGGGAACCCACTGGACAGCTATCATGAGACAGATGATAGCCTCCCATCAAGGCCATCCACCAGGATGTTCTTTAAGGTTCATAAGGTATGGTTCTCCCCCACATGGCTTGATGCCCCATCTGACAGACAACAGCCTTTCCAAGCTCATCAGTGTACTCTACTAACGGTGGGCAGGGCAGAGTTTTGTGGAGCTAATCTCAACGCTGGCCCAACTGGAAGAATTATGACTCTGGTGTGCTATCAAATGAGTCACCCCTTGTTTTCAAAGAAAGTGCTATAACCAGTGAAGAAGAAATTTAAATAAACTCTCATCAAAATATTGTAAAAATAAATTTTTTACGTGATTGTTCACAGAAAGACACAGTGGTTCAATTTTAATTGTTTTACTTTAGTGCAAATTTTGGCATATATATTTTCCATTTTTATATCTTCTCAAAGAATAATTTTTATTGAAAGATTTATAAATTAAATCTGCATTAAAAATTGGTTTATCTAAAATCACTGGTAATAATTTCATTTTCAACTTGACTCAATGAAACAATGTGTGTAAATAACAGCAGGGAGGCCTAGTGCATATGTCAAAAACAGGTTGGTGAGCTCATTCGTTCTAGAATGACCTGTGACCACAAAGACTTCACTGTTGCACTTGCCAATCTCAAAGATTTGGAAAAAGGAGGATTGGATTTGGAGCAGCAGCATCACTCTCACATTAAGGCAAATGATATGACAATGCATCACTTGTATCAATGTTCTCCATTTGGATAAGATCAAGAAACACTTTTGGACTATAAAAAATTTGTGCTGTTTTTCACAGAATAATGCCAAAATTGCATTTTGTCACCAGAAATGCAGTCTATCACAAATATCTGTGGATTTTTCCTTTAATGAAATTTAAAATACACTTTAAAATGGTTAAAATCTACTTTGAAACACAAAACATTTTTTTTAATAATTTTATTTTTATTGGAAAAGTTAAAATAATGTACCCAGAGATCATTTGTAATGCAAGATATCAAAAATATTAGTGAATAGGATGACAATATATAATTACTGAACCAATCATTTTACAGTTATATAAGACTGGACTTGCATCACACACTACATCTACCAAGAATAAAAATGTTTTCGTGAGAAGTTATATTACAAAAATAAAAAGATTACTTCTGAAAACTATTTTAAAATATTTTAAAATAATTTAAAATTCTCTGTCATTGAGCATAAAATTTCAGAGTTTATCCTTCAAACTATTTGGATGTTGAAAGTTCTTAGGAGAAAACTCTCAGAAGCTTTTCGGAGCAAAGACAGCGCTCCGTTTTCAGTGAAGTGATGTTATGTACTGACGTTGGGTCCGTTTAGACAAAGAGCTTCTTTCCACATGTCGCGTAGGGTGATTCCAGTGTCTCGGTTGCAGGTGGGGACGGACGAGGTCATTATTTCAATAGCCTCGCGGACTATGGTTCCGTAGAAAGTGGATGCGCGCGCAAGAAGTGTGGTGTGCTCCCAGTCTATTGTTGCCGTGTGTTGCACTGCTAGCTCAGAGGCGGCCGTCGTTAGCTTCTTTTGGCTGACATCAGTTTTGTGCTCCGCGAACCTTTCTTGCAAAGAGCGAATGGTTTTGCAGATGTAGTACACAAAGGAATTATCCGTCAACTGTAGGGGAAATCGGTATACGCCCGATTTTTGAAGAAGGCTATATTTGTCCCTGTCCCTTTTGACTAATTTCTTCAAATTTGGAGAGGGGCTGAAAACAATTTTTATACTATGGGTTCTGAGTAATTTGTGGACAGATTCACATAGGACAGGGACTTAAGAAATGGGTCTGGCAAAAATAGTACGCTCGGGGTCGGTGATTGGGATGAGAGCCGAATCTCTTCTGCTTTCGTTTCTATATTTGCTGATAACTTTGTCTATTGCTGTTGGGTTGTAGCCATGGGAAGCAGCGATGGAATGGATGTTTAAGATTTCTTTTTAAGAAATCTTAAACATCCATTCCATCGCTGCTTTCAACATCCAAATAGTTTGAAGGATAAACTCTGAAATTTTATTGCTCAATGACAGAGAATTTTAAATTACTTTAAATTAATTTTTGAGCAAGGTCTTTTAATTGTATAATTGTATTTTAAAATATCTTAAGTTCAGCTTTACAAGTGTCTTACAAATGGTTTGCATGCCATATTTTTCCCATCCCTGTTCTAAACAACAGTAGAAGGAAGCATCAGAACATACAAGGCAAAATCCTCATGCAGCCATGGGCTACGGAGGTCCAACCAGACTGTGTAATTTCCCTCTCCAGACGCATTTCTTTTGAGCTACAGCTGCTGCAGTTGGCCATTCTAGGCCACTTCTAGCAAGTATGGCTGTTGTGCTATCTAGCTGCTTCCTCTGCTTTGTCAGCCAAGCTATCAAGCCAAAGATTCTTATCAGCTGTTAATTGATCCTTTATACATTTATTAAGCTCATTGTAATACCTTCTGTTAGGACTAGTAGGGTGTTGATTCATATTAATCCTGCACTTCCTTCTTTCAGAAATAAGTTCCATAGCCTTATCATTCAAGTAATTTTGTTTCCTCTGTTCCTTTTACCCAAAAGAGTACTGTTGGTTTCAAGAAAAGCCTGTTTAAACTGTTCCCATTCTTTCTCAACTTCAGCAGTAAGCAAACCACGATTGTCATAATGACTAAGTATCCTATCATGGTATGCTTCAGCTATATCTGGATCTTTCAGATCTTAAGTGTTGAAGGTAATTTTCTTAACTTTAGCTCAACATTTCTTAAGTTTCAGCTGCAAGACACTTTTGACAAGGTAATGGTCAGACCCAATTTCGGCTCCCCTGTTCAATCTAGTATTCCGAACTGAACTGGCCCATTTGCTGTTAATTAAAATACAATCTATCGTATTCGTGTACAATCCATCAGGTGAAACCATGTATATTTATAAATGTCCCGATGTTTGTAGTATGTGTTAGTTATTCGTAAACCATTAAAACCATTAAGTTTACTTACCCGTAGGAGACGTTCCCCATTGCCATTGGAACTACCAATGCCAAAGGGACCTAAAACTCCTACCCAAAGGTCAGAATCAGTACCAACTTTAGCACTGAAGTCACCTAGACAAGAGAAATATCTCCTTTCTTCACAGAATTCATAATATCCTGAAACTGCCTGTAAAACATATCCTTATTGTTCTCATCAGTCCCCTGTGTGGACATAACAACAGATGACATTCAGGTCTTTAATTTTTCTTTTAAATTTTGCCCTAAGAAATCTTTCATTAATGCAGTCATAACCTAGAAGAGCATCACTGACATCTGCTGAGAAGCAAACCTACACATTGGAGATGCTTTCCATCCTCCCTCCCTGAAAAGAGAAATTTAAAGTTATTTTTAAGTATCTCACCTTTACCTGTCCATCTGGTCTCTTGCAATCCTGGAATATCTAGGTTATAGCACTGGAATTCCTGCATGAGGACACCAAGAGAATAATCTCTATGAAATGTCCTCACAGCCGTCTTGTGGAAGAGTGGTTAGCACGCTTGGCTACTGATCTAAGGGACCTGGGTTCGAGCCTTGGGTATCACATGGATGTATGTGTCATTTATTCTGCTGAGGTCCGGCCATCCCCTCAGACCTTCTACTCTGGCATATAAACTGACAGGCTCCTGTCAGACCTCTGTGGCAAGCAGCTGCTTGAGGGGGTATTTATTTATTATTATAATATCTTCACATTCCACATTCCTGCAGAGAGAAAATAATTAGTAGGATTTTTAAAGAAACTAGATTTATTGAGATAGGTAGAGCCAAGAATATCAACCAGCCCCCTGATCGTAGGCATGGGACAAAGACCTGTTCCTCCTCCACTAAAGGCTGAAGCCACCGATGCTGGTAGGAACTTTAGGCACCACCTTTTCAAGTGGACTTTTTCATGAGCCATATGACCTGCCTGAGACACATTACTCCAGCTTAGGATTGACGATGCCCAACTAGCTAAGTGAGGTTCAGGTACCTGCGATGGCCTCTGATTAGGATTATCCACCAGCTGACATAAGGTATCCCATGCCTCTGCTCACTTAGGGCTGGCAACCCAGAAGCAAACAGAAAACACAGCGGCAGATTCTCCCTCAACAGAGGCCCACCAGTGCAGCAAGTCCAGGATCCATAATCAAGCTCAAATCCATAAACAAATCCAGTGTAGTAGGTATAAATGGTCAGCATCAGGACCCTGTAAAGTTGACCACTCCTCAGCTGGGTTGAAATAAAAGAAAAAAGTGGCCATATGTGACCATATCAGTAAAGAGAATATCTCTTTTGAAAGGTACTAACGGCCTGCACCACGAGAAGGCGGGGTTGGACGTAAGGTGCTAGACTTGGCCGGTTCTGTACATCATCATTGGGGATTGGTACACAGCTCTCCTTCCAGTTTATGCCTAGCTACCATTTACAGACCAAGTACCAGAAACTTCTGATAAAATAAAGGAAAGATGGAATGGCTGGAAAGAGTGGTAGAAAACTTCTGAAGTGGTTCACATCAGCACCAGGGAAAGCAAGCACTGAAATACAAGAATACAGAAATGAGATATTGCCTTCCTCATATTATACTTAGAGGCTATTTTCCAACATCCTTGGCATACAGCTGCTTGAGGCATAATTATTTTTATACTAACTGAACCTTGGTATTTTTTTTAACCAGGGCCAGATCTAGAGGGGAAGGTATGAACCAGTTCATGCCCCCCCCAAATTTCAGAATGCTAAAAATGTTAGAAGAGGGAAAAAATTATTAACTATTCCAAGGTCAAGGACACAGACAATTTTTGTACAGCATATTAAACTTTGCCATTTGAAAATTTTTTAACGTGAATCTTTTAAAAATGCATAATTCAAGTTTCAAAAATATTTTCCTTTTTCATTTGGGGCATATTTTATTAAACTACAATATAAACAATTCAATAAAGCCATCTGATTCCCACATTTTAGAAGTGTACATGGTATTGCCAATTTGTTTGCTTAACGTTACTCTGCATTGAAGGAATCACCTGATTTATTAAGCTCACAAGTTTGATTTGAACAATTATCAACATATTTTCCTTCAATTTTCAGAAATCTAAAAATCAACAAAACAAACTATTTTTAAAAATGGAAGATTTTGGAGAAATGTACCTTTTTTTCAATGTACCATGGTAAAAAGGTATTAAAATTAATATCTTACTACAATGTTCTTATTTATTTCAATAAAATTCAGAATTAAACTCTCTTTAATTTGGTATATAACATGACCAATTTCTGTTCAGGTCTGTAAATGGTAGCTGACATAAACTGGAAGGAAAGCTGTGTACCAATCCCTAGTGATGACGCACAGAACCGGCAAGGTCTAGCACCAAATGTCCGACCCCGCCTTCTCATGGTGCAGGCTGTTAGTACCTTTCGAAACAGATATTCTCTTTTGCAGGGGAACGGAAGTGGAGGGCTGCCAGTTCAGTATCGCCTACTGATCTGGTCATCTACGGTCACTTTTTTCTTTTTTTTCAACCCTGCTGAGGAGTGTCAACTTCACAGGGTCCTGGTGCTGACCATTTATACCTACTAGACTGGACTTGTTTGTGGATTTGACCTTGATTATGGATCCTGGACTTGCTGCACTGGTGGGCCTCTGTTCAGGGAGAATCTGCCGCTGGGTTTTCTGTTTGCTTCTGGGTTGCCAGTCCTAAGTGAACAGAGGCATGGAATACCTTATATCAGCTGGCGGATAATCCTGATCAGAGGCCTTCGCAGGTACCTGAACCTCACTTAGCTAGTTGGGCCTCATCAATCCTAAGCTGGAGTAATGTGTCTCAGGCAGGTCATATGGCTCATGAAAAAGTCCACTTGAAGAGATGGTGCCTAAAGTTCCTACCAGCATTGGTGGCTTCAGCCTTTAGCAGAGGAGGAACAGGTCTTTGCCCCATGCCTGCGATCAGGGATCTGTTTGATATTCTTCGCCCTACCGATCTCAATAAATCTAGTTTCTTTAAAAATCCTACTAATTATTTTCTCTCTGCAGGAACGTGGAACATGAAGACACTACATATAGATTATTCTCTTCATGTCCTCACGCAGGAATTCCAGAACTATAACCTAGATATTCTAGGCTTGCAAGAGACAAGATGGACAGGTAAAGGTGAGATACTTAAAAATAACTTTAAATTTCTCTTTACAGGGAGGGAGGATGGAAAGCATTACCAAGGTGTGGGTCTACTTCTCAGCAGACATGCTAGTGATGTTCTAGGATACGAGTACATTAATGAAAGGTTTCTTAGAGCAAAATTTCAGACAAGCGTTAAAGACTTGAATGTTATCTGATGTTATGCCCCCACTGAGGATGCCAATGAGGATGAGAAAGATAGGTTTTACAGACAACTTCAGGATATTTTGAATTCCGTCAAGAGAGGAGATATTACCCTTGTTCTAGACTTCAAAGCCAAAGTTGGTACTGACTCACCTTTGGGGAGGAGTAATAGGGCCTTTTGGTATTGGTAGCTGCAATGGCAATGGGCAACCTCTCCTATGGGTAAGTAAACTCAATGGTTTCAGAATAACTAACACTTATTACAAACACCGCGACATAAATAAATACACATGGGTTTCACCTGATGGGCTGCATAAGATTATGAGTGATTATATATTAATTAACAGCAAATGGGCTAGTTCTGTTAGGAATACCAGGTCATATAGGGGAGCTGAAATTGGATCTGACCATTACTTTGTTAAAAGTGTCTTGCAACTTAAATTTAAAAAGTGTTGTGCTAGGGTTAAAAAATTTACTTTTAATACTGAAGCACTGAAAGATCCAGTTACAGCCAAAGCTTACCATGATAGGTTACTTAGTCATTATGACAGTCATGGTATGCTTACTACTGAAGTTGAAAAAGAATGGGAATCATTTTAAACAGGCTTTTTTGGACACTAACAGTACTCTTTTAGGAAAAAAGGAGCAGAGGAGGCAGAATTATTTGAGTGATAAGGCACTTGAGCTTATTTCGGGAAAGAAAGAACTGCAGGAATGTCCTTAATCAATATCCTACTAGTCCTAATAGAAAGCATTACAGAGAGCCTAATAAACGTGTAAAGGATCAGTTAGCTACTGATAAGAATCTTTGGCTTGACTGACAAACCTGAGGAAGCAGTTAGGCAGTACAACAGCAGAGAGCTGTACCAGATAATGTTTTATGTGGTAGAAAATGGACAGGCATACAAGGATTGAAGGATAAACAAGGTAAGGTTACAGAAGGTGAGGATTCTGTCATGGCTAGGTGGGCTGAGCATTTCAGTGATATTCTAAACAATGTAGTTAGTTCTACTCCCATTGTTTGTAATGATGATAGATGCATTGGCAGCTTTAATGTTGGCCCTATAACACAATCTGAAATTATTTTGTCTATTTCTAAACTTAAACTTCATAAATCCCCAGGGGTAGATGAAATTACTACAGAAATGCTAGAGCTGGGAATGTTTCAGTTACCACTTGGATGACTGAAATTTTGAATATCTTTTATGATTAAGGTATGGTTCCTAAGGATTTTACCAGAGTTATTATGGATGTATGTGTTGTTTTTCTGCTGAGGTCCAGCCATCCTCTCAGATCTTTTACTTTGGCATATAAACTGACAGGCTCCTGTCAGACCTCTGTGGCAAGTAACTGCTTGAGGGGGTATTTATTATTTATTTTACTATTATTATCCCTATTTTCAAAAAAGGTGATCGCAGTTCTTGTTATCACTATAGGGGTATCAGCCTACTCTCTGTTCCAGGGAAAGTTCTTTGCATGATTCTACTTAATAGAATTAAGAATCTGGTTGACAGTCAATTGCGTGATGAGCAATGTTGGTTCAGAAGTGGTAGAGGTTGTGTGGATCAAATATTTTCACTTAGGCAGATTCTTGAGAAATGTTTAGAGTTTCAGAATCCTGTAGTTACCAGCTTTGTAGATTTCACAGAGGCTTTTGATTCTTGATTGTTATAATTTGTGGTTAATTGTTAGATCATATGGAATACCTGACAAGTTAGTTAACATAATGAAAACTCTATAATAACACTGAGTTGTGTGTGAGAGTTGGTAAGGCTTGTAGCAATTGGTTTAGCATTACTTCTGGTGTTCGACAAGGGTGTATTTTGTCTCCTTTTCTCTTTAGCTTGGTTATTGATTATGTTATGCGAAATTCACTTCAAGGGAAAGATTTTGGCCTTAAATGGACTGGAGATACGAAAATTTCTGATTTAGATTATGCTGATGATTTAGCCCTTTTGGCAAATGATGTTGATGAGATGAACTATTTTATTCGAGCTGTTGATGAAACTAAACTGGTAGTAGAGTCAGTTTAGTTATAAACAGAGAGAAAACTAAAGTGATGAAAATTGGTCAGGGGAGATGTGATTCAGTCAATCTGAATGGTTGCAGTCTTGAGCAGGTGTCACAGTTTAATTATCTTGGGAGCTATGTAACAGATACTGGTGATGTGTGGCATGAATAGGCATTGCTCCCAGAACTTTTAAGAATCTTTGGAGAGTGTGGAAAAAAGGCATATACACCTAAAGACTAAAATTAGACTGCAAAGTAGTTCGGTTCTTTCTAGGGTTAGTTATGGTAGTGAAACTTGGATGCTGTGTAAACAAGATAACAGGAAACTAGATTCTTTTGATTCTAGATGCTTACATAGTATCTTGGGTATTAGGTGGTTTAACTTTGTAACTAATGATGAGGTTAGGCAAAGGAGTTTGTAACCTCCTTTAAGCAGCATATTGTGCAGAGGTTTGGCCATGTTGCCCATATGGATAATTATAGATTGGTGAATAGGGTTAGGAACAGTGTGTCTAGAGGCCTCAGAAGGAGGGGAAACCGAGGATGCGGTGGGCAAATAATGTCAAATAGGACCTTGTTAGAATTGGTGTGCAATGGCCAGATGCAGCAGATATAGCTCAGGACAGATATGCTTGGAGAATTAAACTGCACGGTCTGGTTGGACCTCCATAGCCCATGGCTGCTTGAGGATGATGATGATTTCTGTTCATTAGTTATTTATTAAAAATATTCAAAAGCTGACTTGTTTATTGGACTCTGCAACAAACCTAGATTTTTTCTCAAAATATGGTACAGAGAAAAAAATTACAAAATGGAAGAAATGTTTACTTTAAACAAGAAATTTTTTTGTTATTCAGAAATAGCCTTCCTATTCATGTGCATTATAATCATTACTGTATATTAATGTTTTCGAAACAAATTTTTGGGTTGCCCGAAAATTGACTTCATGACTCCTATTAAATTAAAACTTGTCATCTTTTTTGCTAAATATTTGATTTTCAGAAAATTCAGAATTAAATGCTGATTAATTTGACATATAGCATGGTCATAATTCCTTTCATTAGTTATTTGTCAAAAAAGTTCAAAATTTTTTTTGCCTGATCACAGTGAAATAATAGTTGGACCTGGGAAGGGTTAAACTAAACTATTATATTTCATGCATTTTTCAAAACTTGTAAAATGGAGGGGTAAATGTTTTAATTCACTGGAAATCCAATCTGCCCCCTTTACATTTTTCTGACTCGATTGTGATTCTCTCCCCGCCCCTCAATTTTTTTTCTACATCGAGGCCTTGGCAAAAGTACCGATTTCCAGGTGTTTGCTTGTAACTCAAAGTTCCCAGAAGTTTATCAGCTGTTGATAACAGAAATGAGGTAGTGCCTTTCTCAGATCCATTCGATGGCATATTATACTTACACTATTTTCATACATCTCTTGGCATACAGCTGCTTGGGGCATAATATTTTAACACTTAGCAGACCTTGGTAGTGCATAACTACCTCCTTTCTCATAGTTAAATAATGCATCATTTAAAATAAATACCCCCTCAAGCAGCTGCTTGCTACAGAGGTCTGACAGGAGCCTGCCAGTTTATATGCCAAGGTAGAAGATCCGAGAGGATGGCAGGACTTCAGCAGAAAAACGACACATACATCCATGCCTTACCCGGAGCTCAAACCCAGATCCCTTAGATCAGTAGCCAAGAGCGCTAACCACTCAGCCACGGAAATTAAATTTTAATTAATAAAACTGGAAATAATTTTGGAACATTTCTCATTGAGTCCTCTTTTGTCCCATCTTATACAAAACATTTTCAAACTGAGATTCATCTAGTTTGTTTTTAGAAATAAGGCATCAGTATACACCAATCAACCAACACATTAAAACCACCTCTGTGTTACCCAAAGAAGCACACATATAACCAATCATTGTTGTGTCAAGGTCTAGAATGATATAAATATAACACCTGGGTCAGAGCTCTTGCAGGCAGTATTTTGTTTCGTCTCAATATGGGGAAAAACAAAGTATTTATCTGATTTCGACAAAGGTCAGGTCATTATGGCAAGACTCCTTGGTAAGAGCATCTCTGAAACAGTGATGTTGGTAGGCTGCTCAAGCTATGCAGTAGTTAGTACTTATCAAAGATGGTCCGAAACAGGTGATACTTTGAGCCGTGGAGCACGAGGTAGCTCAGTCAGTAGCGTGCTAGGCTCGTAATCTGTAGTTCCCAGGTTCAAGTCCCAGCTGGGTCAGCTTGAGATTTATCTCTGCAAAATTCCCCACCCTGTCCACGGTCAGTAGGGGACACCGATGGGCTCGGAAAGGCCACCATCTGTCGGATGGGAACTTTAAGCCATGGCTCCGTGTGCAGAAGAGTCATACTCTGTGCACGTTAAAGAACACGCTGGATGGCCTTGATGGGGGCTACCATCTGTCTCCCAAAAGCTGTCCAGTGGGTCCCCTTCCCCCAACCTTCTCTGAGCCTTCGGGGTCCATGTGAACTGCTATTTAGCCCATGGTGTGCAAAAAAGTGCCGCTCAGAGGTTCTGCCTCACCTCACTGATGCCAGAATCAGCGCAGACTATCTCATCTTGTCCTCAGGAACAGGAGGGCTACTGTGACTGGCATTACCCATAATTTCAATTGTGATCAAGGGCCCAATGTGTCCGAACACACAGTTCATCGTAAGCTCTTGGATATGGGTCTCCATAGCAGCAGAGCAATTCACGTGCCTAATGCTCAGAGCCATTCACCATCATCGATGCTTGCAGTGGATACGTAATCATCGACATTGGACCATAGAAGACTGGAAGAGGGTCGCATGGTCAGACAAATTCCGTTTTCTGTTACACCATGTGGAAAGACAAGCAAGCTTGTGTGTGACATTTACCCACGGACACCTCACCTGGATGCACTGTGGGACAGATTCAGGTGGCTGGAGGGAATGAGATGGTCTGGGCAATATTTTCTTGGGGAACACTTGGACCAATTATCCCTGTAGAGCAAACTGGCAGAGATGGTCTTTCAACAAGATAATTAATGATACCCCATGTTACACTGCAAAAAAGGTTCAAGAATGGTTCCTAGAACACGACGAGGAATTCCATTTATTGCCATTGCCCCCAAATTCACCGGACATGAATGATATCGAGCATTTGAGTTAGAGCAGCATCACCCCAACAACGTAATTTACGTGAACTGCGGGATCTTCTGTTGCAGTCATGGTATCAAATATCAAGCGACACCTACCAACATCTCATTTAATCTATTCCTCATCAGGTGAGAGCACTTTAGGCAGTGAGAGGAGGACCTACATCATATTAGGTAGGTGGTTTTAATGTTTAGGCTGATTGGTGTATCTTACAGCTACTGTTAACAAGCAGGTTATGGACATTAACCACTACTTATGTTGGCTATATACAAAATGTAATGGCTAATGCCCAATTCAAGCAGTTAATTAGTTAAATGCATTAAAAAAAAGGGAAGTCGGTAAGAATGCCGCACTGGTGGTAGTTAAATTCATTGCTCAAACACGATTCCTGTAGTCAGTAAGTTTACATAGTAAATAAATACAAATTAAGAGCCAAACAGTCACAAACAAAAAATGAAAAGTCTGTTCATTTCAAGCTGAAAGTATGATAAAAAAAAGGTCACTTTGATCATACTTTCAGCAACTGCTTAACTTTAAAGAAAAATTACAAGATATACTACTTACCTTCAAATAAACGACGAGAGTCCTTTTCATCCAAAGTAAGCAATTCTCGAGCAGCCTTGCGAATTTTGGCAAGTGTATACTTTACGCGCCAAACCTCTCTTTTATTACGAAGTCCATAATCTCCTATAAACTTCAATTCTTGATCAAGTCGTTCCTTTTCAAAAGGACGTCTTGGGGTAACATAGGTTTTACTATGGACTGTAGGAATGCGAGGCATCTTGAAACCTACAATTGAGGCTGTCATATTATAAAAGTGAAAAAACAAATGCGTATATGTATTTTCTTCAGTCTACAAAATAACTGCATACTTCTGTAACTATTCTGATAAAACACAAATTTAACAATCTTTCAAATACCATTCTTCAAGTAATATTTTTCTAAGGTTTCCCCATCCACAACTCAATAGTGCATTTATTCTTAATTTATGATAGTAAGTTTATAAGGACTAGAAAAAGAAAATATGCCAAATCATACAATTGAAAAAGTTGAAAAGATTTGGATAGAATGGATAAATTTAGGAAAATACTAAGCAGCTAAATTTTTACAAGCCAGACCAAAGCCATTACAGACATTGGAAGATGAATATATTTTTCCTGCTTTCATATGCATTAGAAACATATTGTTTTAAAGAAGGGTGTATGTGGCAGAGAAATTGTAATAATCATTTTATAAAAACACAACATACTGAAAACAGCTTCCTAGCTTTGGAAGTTTCAAGCCCAATTAACAGCTTTCCTCATCACTTGCAAGTGGATTATCCCTCATCCTTGCATATAATACAGGTAAAATTACAGCAAAACTAACAAAATGTGGTATGTCTTTTTTATTGTACAATGTATTAAATTGAAATTCTCCCAGAAATACATTTTAGTATCAAAACATACAAATCAAGAACCTTCAAGGCCAGAAATGAAATTTATTACAATGATGCCATTAAAACAAAAAAAGAAATTGTGCATTTGTAGATGTGAGTATGTAGTAAAATTTTAAAGGACACTTGAATCAGAAACTTAAATATCATTGTTATGTTAATCTTGAATAAATCTGAAATGTATCCTTGTGCTATTTATTCAATAGCTAATTGAATCTGTTGGGATAACTAAACAGTTTTATCACTACGTTGTTACACTTGTGAGTTAGTATCCTTACAAAATGTTCTAATGTTCTGAATTACTTGTGGAAGATAAAGATTTTTGCTTGTTGTTTATATAATATGTGCCATTATTACTGTTCATCATCATCATCATCCTCAAGCAGAAATGGGCTACAGAGGTCCAACCAGACCACGCAGTTTAATTCTCCAAGCATATCTGTCCTGAGCTACATCTGCTGCATCCGGCCACTGTATACCAATTCTAACAAGGTCCTGTTTGACATTGTCTGCCCACCGGATCCTACGTCTCCCCCTCCTTCTGAGGCCTCTAGGCACACTGTTCATAACCCTATTCGCCAATCTATAATTATCCATACGGGCAACATGGCCAAACCAGCGGAGTCTCTCTCTGCACAATATGCTGCTTAAAGGAGGTTGCAGACTCCTTTGCCTAACCTCATCATTAGTTACAAAGTTAAACCACCTAATACCCAAGATACTGCGTAAGCATCTAGAATCAAAAGCATCTAGTTTCCTGTTATCTTGTTTACACAGCGTCCAAGTTTCACTGCCATAACTAACCCTAGAAAGAACCAAACTATTATACAGTCTAATTTTAGTCTTTAGGTGTATACGCCTATTTCTCCACAATCTCTATAGATTCTTAAAAGTCCCGGCAGCAATACCTATTCGTCTGTTAATCTCATGCCGCACATCACCAGTATCAGTTACGCAGCTCCCAAGGTAATTAAACTGTGACACCTGCTCAAGACTGCAACCATTCAGATTAACTGAATCACAACCTGCCTGACCAATTTTCATCACTTTAGTTTTCTCTCTGTTTATAACCAAACCTACTCTACTACCAGTCTCATCAACAGTTCGAATGAAAGAGTTCATCTCATCAACATCATTTGCCAAAAGGACTAAATCATCATCATCATCATCCTCAAGCAGCCATGGGCTACGGAGGTCCAACCAGACCATGCAATTTAGTTCTCCAAGCAAGTCTATCCTGAGCTACATCTACTGCATCTGGCCACTGCACACCAATTCTAACAAGGTCTTGTTTGACATTGTCTGCCCACCGCATCCTAGGTCTCCCCTTCTTTCTGAGGCCTGTAGGCACACTGTTCATAACCCTATTCGCCAATCTATAATTATTCATACGGGCAACATGGCCAAACCAACGGAGTCTCTCTCTGCACAATATGCTGCTTAAAGGAGGTTGCAAACTCCTTTGCCTAATCTCATCATTAGTTACAAAGTTGAACCACCTAATGCCCAAGATACTGCGTAAGCATCTGGAATCAAAAGCATCTAGTTTCCTGTTATCTTGTTTACAAAGTGTCCACGTTTCACTACCATAACTAACCCTAGAAAGAACCAAACTATTATACAGTCTAATTTTAGTCTTTAGGTGTATACGCCTATTTCTCCACAATCTCCATAGATTCTTAAAAGTCCCGGCACCAATACCTATTCGTCTGTTAATCTCATGCCGCACATCACCATTATCTGTTACATAGCTCCCAAGAAAATTAAACTGTGACACCTGCTCAAGACTGCAACCATTCAGATTAACTGAATCACAGCCTGCCTGACCAATTTTCATCACTTTAGTTTTCTCTCTGTTTATAACCAAACCTACTCTACTACCAGTCTCATCAACAGCTCGAATGAAAGAGTTCATCTCATCAACATCATTTGCCAAAAGGGCTAAATCATCAGCATAATCTAAATCAGAAATTTTCCTGTCTCCAGCCCATTTAAGGCCAAAATCTTTCCCTTGAAGTGAATTTCGTATAACATAATCAACAACCAAACTAAAGAGAAAAGGAGACAAAATGCACCCTTGTCCAACACCAGACGTAATGCTAAACCAATTGCTACAAGCCTTACCAACTCTCACACATGACTCAGTGTTATTATAGAGAGCTTTCATAATGTTAACTAACTTGTGTGGTATACCATATGATCTCACAATCAACCACAAATTATGACGATTAACAGAGTCGAAAGCCTTTTTGAAATCAACAAAGCTAGCAACCAAAGGTTTCTGAAACTCTAAACATTTCTCAAGAATCCGCCTAAGTGAAAATATCTGATCCACACATCCCCTACCACTTCTGAATCCACATTGCTCATCACGCAATTGACTGTCAACCAGATTCTTAATTCTATTAAGCACAATCATGCAAAGAACTTTACCTGGAACAGAGAGTAGGCTGATACCCCTATAGTTATCACAAGAACTGCGATCACCTTTTTTGAAAATAGGGATAACAATAGCTCTGGTAAAATCCTTAGGAACCATGCCTTTATCATAAAAGATATTCAGAATTTCAGTCATCCAAGTGGTAACCGAAACATTCCCAGCTCTAAGCATTTCCGTAGTAATTTCATCTACCCCTGGGGATTTATGAAGTTTAAGTTTAGAAACAGCCAAAATAACTTCAGATTGTGTTATAGGTCCAACATTAAAGCCACCAATGCATCTATCATCATTGCAAACAATGGGAGTAGAACTAACTACATTGTTTAGAACATCACTGAAATGCTCAGCCCACCTAGCCATGACAGAATCCTCCCCTTCTATAACCTTACCTTGTTTATCCTTTAATCCTTGTATGCCTGTCCGTTTTCTACCACACAAAACATTAACTATATGGTACAGCTCTCTGCTGTTGTGCTGTCTAACTGCTTCCTCGGCTTTGTCAGCCAAACCATCAAGCCAAAGATTCTTATCAGCAGCTAACTGATCCTTTACAAGTTTATTAAGGTCTCTGTAATGCTTTCTATTAGGACTAGTAGGGTATTGATTAAGGGCATTCCTGCAGTTCTTTCTTTCTGAAATAAGCTCAAGTGCCTTATCACTCAGATAATTTTGCCTCTTCTGCTCCTTTTTTCCTAAAAGAGTACTGTTAGTGTCCAAAAAAGCCTGTTTAAAATGATCCCATTCTTCCTCAACTTCAGTAGTAAGCAAACCATGACTGTCATAATGACTAAGTAACCTATCATGGTAAGCTTTGGCTATAACTGGATCTTTCAGAGCTTCAGTATTAAAAGTAAATTTTTTAACCCTAGCACAACACTTTTTAAGTTTAAGTTGCAAGACACTTTTAACAAGGTAATGGTCAGATCCACTTTCACCTCCCCTATATGCCCTGGTATTCCTAACAGAACTAGCCCATTTGCTGTTAATTAATATGTAATCAATCATATTCTTATGCAGCCCATCAGGTGAAACCCACGTGTACTTATGTATGTCGCGGTGTTTGTAATAAGTGTTAGTTATTCTGAATCCATTGAGTTTACTTACCTGTAGGAGACGTTGCCCATTGCCATTGCAGCTACCAATACCAAAAGGGCCTATTACTCCTCCCCAAAGGGCAGAGTCAGTACCAACTTTGGCATTGAAGTCACCAAGAACAAGGGTAATATCCCCTTTCTTGACAGAATTCAAAATATCCTGAAGTTGTTCATAAAACCTATCCTTGTGATCCCCATCGGCATCCTCAGTGGGGGCATAACAGCAGATAACATTCAAGTTTTTAACGCTTGTCTGAAATTTTGCTGTAAGAAACCTTTCATTAATGCACTCATATCCTAGAAGAGCATCGCTAGCGTGTCTGCTGAGAGGCAGACCCACGCCTTGGTGATGCTTATTGTCGTCCCTCCCTGAAAAGAGAAATTTAAGATTATGTTTAAGAATCTGACCTTTATCTGTCCATCTGGTCTCTTGCAAGCCGAGAATATCTAAATTATAACGGTGGAATTCTTGTGTGAGGACATCAAGAGTAAAAGCTCTGTGCAGAGTCCTCACATTCCAACTACCTATGGAGAGAAAATGGTTAGTGGGATGTTTAAAGAAACTATGTTTATTGAGAGAGGGAATGCCGACAATATCAAACAGCCCCCTAATCGCAGACATGGGGCAAAGACCCGTTCCCCCACTACTAAAGGCTGAAGCCATCTACACTGGAAGACTTCCTCCATTGTAGAATTTGACGATGCCAATAGAAGCAAAGAGTTCAGGTGCCTGCGATGACTTCTGCTCAGGATTATCCACCAGCTGATAAACATATCCTATGAATCTATTCACTTGGGGTTGTCAACCCACAAACAAACAGAAAACACAGCGGAAGATTTTCCCTCCACAGAAGCCCACCAGTACAGCAAAATCAGGATCCATAATCAAGCTCAGAGCCATATATCAGTCCAGTAGGTTTATATGGTCAACACCAGGACCCTGTGGTTGACCACTCCTCAGCAGGGTAGAAAAAAAGAAAAGTAGCCATAGTTGTCCAGATCAGTAGGCCACACTAATCTGGCAGCCCTCCCCTTCCGTTCACTTCCACAAGAGAGTATCTCTTTTGAAAGTTACTAACGGTCCGCACCACGAGAAGGCGGGGTCGGACATTAGGTGCTAGGCCTGGCCGGTTCTATGCATCATCACAGGGGATTGGTGCATAGCTCTCCTTTCAGTGACTACCTAGCTACCATTTACAGATAAATCATCAGCATAATCTAAATCAGAAATTTTCGTATCTCCAGCCCATTTAAGGCCAAAAGCTTTCCCTTGAAGTGAATTTCGCATAACAATCAACAACCAAACTAAAGAGAAAAGGAGACAAAATGCACCCTTGTCGAACACCAGAAGTAATGCTAAACCAATTGCTACAAGACTTACCAACTCTCACACATGACTCAGTGTTATTATAGAGAGCTTTCATTATGTTAACTAACTTGTCTGGTACACCATATGATCTCACAATCAACCACAAATTATGACGATCAACAGAGTCGAAAGCCTTTTTGAAATCAACAAAGCTAGCAACCAAAGGTTTCTGAAACTCTAAACATTTCTCAAGAATCTGCCTAAGTGAAAATATCTGATCTACACATCCCCTACCACTTCTGAATCCACATTGCTCATCACGCAATTGCCTGTCAACCAGATTCTTAATTCTATTAAGCACAATCATGGAAAGAACTTTACCTGGAACGGAGATTAGGCTGATACCCCTATAATTATCACAAGAACTGTGATCACCTTTTTTGAAAATAGGGATAATAATAGCTCTGGTAAAATCTTTAGGAACCATGCCTTTATCATAAAAGATATTCAAAATTTCAGTCATCCAAATGGTAACTGAAACATTCCCAGCTCTAAGCATTTCCGTAGTAATTTCATCCACCCCTGGAGATTTATGAAGTTTAAGTTTAGAAATAGCCAAACTAACTTCAGATTGTGTTATAGGGCCAACATTAAAGCCACCAATGCATCTATCATCATTGCAAACAATGGGAGTAGAACTAACCACATTGTTTAGAACATCACTGAAATGCTCAGCCCACCTAGCCATGACAGAATCCTCAGCTTCTATAACCTTGCCTTGTTTATCCTTCAATCCCTGTATACCTGTTCGTTTTCTACCACACAAAACATTAACTATCTGGTGCAGCTCTCTGCTGTTGTGCTGTCTAACTGCTTCCTCAGCTTTGTCAGCAAGGCCATCAAGCCAAAGATTCTTATCAGTAGCTAACTGATCCTTTACACGTTTATTAAGTTCTTTGTAATGCTTTCTATTAGGACTAGTAGGGTACTGATTAAGGACATTCTGCAGTTCCTTCTTTCTGAAATAAGCTCAAGTGCCTTATCACTTAAATAATTCTGCCTCCTCTGCTCCTTTTTCCCTAAAAGAGTACTGTTAGTTTCCAAAAAAGCCTGTTTAAAATGGCCTCATTCTTCCTCAACTTCAGTATTAAGCAAACCATGACTGTCATAATGACTAAGTAACCTATCATGGTAAGCTTTAGCTATAACTGGGTCTTTCAGAGCTTCAGTATTAAAAGTAAATTTTTCAACCGTAGCACAACACTTTTTAAGTTTAAGTTGCAAGACACTTTTAACAAGGTAATGGTCAGATCCAATTTCAGCTCCCCTATATGCCCTGGTATTTCTAACAGAACTAGCCCATTTGCTGTTAATTAATACCATCATCATCATCATCCTCAAGCAGCCATGGGCTACGGAGGTCCAACCAGACCGTGCAATTTAGTTCTCCAAGCAAGTCTATCCTGAGCTACATCTACTGCCACTGCACACCAATTCTAACAAGGTCCTGTTTGACATTGTCTGCCCACCGCATCCTAGGTCTCCCCTTCTTTCTGAGGCCTTTAGGCACACTGTTCATAACCCTATTCGCCAATCTATAATTATTCATACGGGCAACATGGGCAAACCAACGGAGTCTCTCTCTGCACAATATGCTGCTTAAAGGAGGTTGCAAACTCCTTTTCCTAATCTCATCATTAGTTACAAAGTTGAACCACCTAATGCCCAAGATACTGCGTAAGCATCTGGAATCAAAAGCATCTAGTTTCCTGTTATCTTGTTTACAAAGTGTCCAAGTTTCACTACCATAACTAACCCTAGAAAGAACCAAACTATTATACAGTCTAATTTTAGTCTTTAGGTGTATACGCCTATTTCTCCACACTCTCCATAGATTCTTAAAAGTCCCAGCAGCAATCCCTATTTGTCTGTTAATCTCATGCCGCACATCACCATTATCAGTTACATAGCTCCCAAGATAATTAAACTGTGACACCTGTTCAAGACTGCATCCATTCAGATTAACTGAATCACAGCCTGCCTGACCAATTTTCATCACTTTAGTTTTCTCTCTGTTTATAACCAAACCTACTCTACTACCAGTCTCATCCACAGCTTGAATGAAAGAGTTCATCTCATCAACATCATTTGCCAAAAGGGCTAAATCATCAGCATAATCTAAATCAGAAATTTTTGTATCTCCAGCCCATTTAAGGCCAAAATCTTTCCCTTGAAGTGAATTTCGCATAACATAATCAATAACCAAGCTAAAGAGAAAAGGAGACAAAATGCACCCTTGTCGAACACCAGAAGTAATGCTAAACCAATTGCTACAAGCCTTACCAACTCTCACACACGACTCAGTGTTATTATAGAGAGCTTTCATAATGTTAACTAACTTGTCTGGTATACCATATGATCTCACAATCAACCACAAATTATGACGATCAACAGAGTTGAAAGCCTTTTTGAAATCAACAAAGCTAGCAACCAAAGGTTTCTGAAACTCTAAACATTTCTCAAGAATCTGCCTAAGTGAAAATATCTGATCTACACATCCCCTACCCCACTTCTGAATCCACATTGCTCATCACACAATTGCCTGTCAACCAGATTCTTAATTCTATTAAGCACAATCATGGAAAGAACTTTACCTGGAACAGAGAGTAGGCTGATACCCCTATAGTTATCACAAGAACTGCGATCACCTTTTTTGAAAATAGGGATAACAATAGCTCTGGTAAAATCCTTAGGAACCATGCCTTTATCATAAAAGAGATTCAGAATTTCAGTCATCCAAGTGGTAACCGAAACATTCCCAGCTCTAAGCATTTCCGTAGTAATTTCATCCACCCCTGGAGATTTATGAAGTTTAAGTTTAGAAATAGCCAAACTAACTTCAGATTTTGTTATAGGGCCAACATTAAAGCCAACAATGCATCTATCATCATTGCAAACAATGGGAGTAGAAATAACTACATTGTTTAGAACATCACTGAAATGCTCAGCCCATCTAGCCATGACAGAATCCTCACCTTCTACAACCTATCTATAATTATCCATATGGGCAACATGACCAAACCTCTGCACAATATGCTGCTTAAAGGAGGTTACAAACTCCTTTGCCTAACCTCATCATTAGTTACAAAGTTAAACCACCTAATACCCAAGATACTATGTAAGCATCTAGAATCAAAAGAATCTAGTTTCCTGTTATCTTGTTTACACAGCATCCAAGTTTCACTACCATAACTAACCCTAGAAAGAACCGAACTACTTTGCAGTCTAATTTTAGTCTTTAGGTGTATATGCCTTTTTTCCACACTCTCCAAAGATTCTTAAAAGTTCTGGCAGCAATGCCTATTCATGCCACACATCACCAGTATCTGTTACATAGCTCCCAAGATAATTAAACTGTGACACCTGCTCAAGACTGCAACCATTCAGATTGACTGAATCACATCTCCCCTGACCAATTTTCATCACTTTAGTTTTCTCTCTGTTTATAACTAAACTGACTCTACTACCAGTTTAGTTTCATCAACAGCTCGAATAAAATAGTTCATCTCATCAACATCATTTGCCAAAAGGGCTAAATCATCAGCATAATCTAAATCAGAAATTTTCGTATCTCCAGTCCATTTAAGGCCAAAATCTTTCCCTTGAAGTGAATTTCGCATAACATAATCAATAACCAAGCTAAAGAGAAAAGGAGACAAAATACACCCTTGTCGAACACCAGAAGTAATGCTAAACTAATTGCTACAAGCCTTACCAACTCTCACACACAACTCAGTGTTATTATAGAGTTTTCATTATGTTAACTAACTTGTCAGGTATTCCATATGATCTAACAATTAACCACAAATTATAACAATCAAGAATCAAAAACCTCTGTGAAATCTACAAAGCTGGTAACTACAGGATTCTGAAACTCTAAACATTTCTCAAGAATCTGCCTAAGTGAAAATATTTGATCCACACAACCTCTACCACTTCTGAACCAACATTGCTCATCACGCAATTGACTGTCAACCAGATTCTTAATTCTATTAAGTAGAATCATGCAAAGAACTTTCCCTGGAACAGAGAGTAGGCTGATACCCCTATAGTGATCACAAGAACTGCGATCACCTTTTTTGAAAATAGGGATAATAATAGTAAAATAAATAATAAATACCCCCTCAAGCAGTTACTTGCCACAGAGGTCTGACAGGAGCCTGTCAGTTTATATGCCAAAGTAAAAGATCTGAGAGGATGGCTGGACCTCAGCAGAAAAACAACACATACATCCATAATAACTCTGGTAAAATCCTTAGGAACCATACCTTAATCATAAAAGATATTCAAAATTTCAGTCATCCAAGTGGTAACTGAAACATTCCCAGCTCTAGCATTTCTGTAGTAATTTCATCTACCCCTGGGGATTTATGAAGTTTAAGTTTAGAAACAGCCAAAATAACTTCAGATTGTGTTATAGGGCCAACATTAAAGCCACCAATGCATCTATCATCATTGCAAACAATGGGAGTAGAACAAACTACATTGTTTAGAACATCACTGAAATGCTCAGCCCACCTAGCCATGACAGAATCCTCCCCTTCTATAACCTTACCTTGTTTATCCTTCAATCCTTGTATGCCTGTCCGTTTTCTACCACACAAAACATTAACTATCTGGTACAGCTCTCTGCTGTTGTGCTGTCTAACTGCTTCCTCGGCTTTGTCAGCCAAACCATCAAGCCAAAGATTCTTATCAGCAGCTAACTGATCCTTTACAAGTTTATTAAGGTCTCTGTAATGCTTTCTATTAGGACTAGTAGGGTATTGATTAAGGGCATTCCTGCAGTTCTTTCTTTCCGAAATAAGCTCAAGTGCCTTATCACTCAGATAATTTTGCCTCTTCTGCTCCTTTTTTCCTAAAAGAGTACTGTTAGTGTCCAAAAAAGCCTGTTTAAAATGATCCCATTCTTCCTCAACTTCAGTAGTAAGCAAACCATGACTGTCATAATGACTAAGTAACCTATCATGGTAAGCTTTGGCTATAACTGGATCTTTCAGAGCTTCAGTATTAAAAGTAAATTTTTTAACCCTAGCACAACACTTTTTAAGTTTAAGTTGCAACACACTTTTAACAAGGTAATGGTCAGATCCAATTTCAGCTCCCCTATATGCCCTGGTATTCCTAACAGAACTAGTCCATTTGCTGTTAATTAATATGTAATCAATCATATTCTTATGCAGCCCATCAGGTGAAACCCATGTGTACTTATGTATGTCGCGGTGTTTGTAATAAGTGTTAGTTATTCTGAATCCATTGAGTTTACTTACCTGTAGGAGACGTTGCCCATTGCCATTGCAGCTACCAATACCAAAAGGGCCTATTACTCCTCCCCAAAGGGCAGAGTCAGTACCAACTTTGGCATTGAAGTCACCAAGAACAAGGGTAATATCCCCTTTCTTGACAGAATTCAAAATATCCTGAAGTTGTTCATAAAACCTATCCTTGTGATCCCCATCGGCATCCTCAGTGGGGGCATAACAGCAGATAACATTCAAGTTTTTAACGCTTGTCTGAAATTTTGCTGTAAGAAACCTTTCATTAATGCACTCATATCCTAGAAGAGCATCGCTAGCGTGTCTGCTGAGAGGCAGACCCACGCCTTGGTGATGCTTATTGTCGTCCCTCCCTGAAAAGAGAAATTTAAGATTATGTTTAAGAATCTGACCTTTATCTGTCCATCTGGTCTCTTGCAAGCCGAGAATATCTAAATTATAACGGTGGAATTCTTGTGTGAGGACATCAAGAGTAAAAGCTCTGTGCAGAGTCCTCACATTCCAACTACCTATGGAGAGAAAATGGTTAGTGGGATGTTTAAAGAAACTATGTTTATTGAGAGAGGGAATGCCGACAATATCAAACAGCCCCCTAATCGCAGACATGGGGCAAAGACCCGTTCCCCCACTACTAAAGGCTGAAGCCATCTACACTGGAAGACTTCCTCCATTGTAGAATTTGACGATGCCAATAGAAGCAAAGAGTTCAGGTGCCTGCGATGACTTCTGCTCAGGATTATCCACCAGCTGATAAACATATCCTATGAATCTATTCACTTGGGGTTGTCAACCCACAAACAAACAGAAAACACAGCGGAAGATTTTCCCTCCACAGAAGCCCACCAGTACAGCAAAATCAGGATCCATAATCAAGCTCAGAGCCATATATCAGTCCAGTAGGTTTATATGGTCAACACCAGGACCCTGTGGTTGACCACTCCTCAGCAGGGTAGAAAAAAAGAAAAGTAGCCATAGTTGTCCAGATCAGTAGGCCACACTAATCTGGCAGCCCTCCCCTTCCGTTCACTTCCACAAGAGAGTATCTCTTTTGAAAGTTACTAACGGTCCGCACCACGAGAAGGCGGGGTCGGACATTAGGTGCTAGGCCTGGCCGGTTCTATGCATCATCACAGGGGATTGGTGCATAGCTCTCCTTTCAGTGACTACCTAGCTACCATTTACAGATAAATCATCAGCATAATCTAAATCAGAAATTTTCGTATCTCCAGCCCATTTAAGGCCAAAAGCTTTCCCTTGAAGTGAATTTCGCATAACAATCAACAACCAAACTAAAGAGAAAAGGAGACAAAATGCACCCTTGTCGAACACCAGAAGTAATGCTAAACCAATTGCTACAAGACTTACCAACTCTCACACATGACTCAGTGTTATTATAGAGAGCTTTCATTATGTTAACTAACTTGTCTGGTACACCATATGATCTCACAATCAACCACAAATTATGACGATCAACAGAGTCGAAAGCCTTTTTGAAATCAACAAAGCTAGCAACCAAAGGTTTCTGAAACTCTAAACATTTCTCAAGAATCTGCCTAAGTGAAAATATCTGATCTACACATCCCCTACCACTTCTGAATCCACATTGCTCATCACGCAATTGCCTGTCAACCAGATTCTTAATTCTATTAAGCACAATCATGGAAAGAACTTTACCTGGAACGGAGATTAGGCTGATACCCCTATAATTATCACAAGAACTGTGATCACCTTTTTTGAAAATAGGGATAATAATAGCTCTGGTAAAATCTTTAGGAACCATGCCTTTATCATAAAAGATATTCAAAATTTCAGTCATCCAAATGGTAACTGAAACATTCCCAGCTCTAAGCATTTCCGTAGTAATTTCATCCACCCCTGGAGATTTATGAAGTTTAAGTTTAGAAATAGCCAAACTAACTTCAGATTGTGTTATAGGGCCAACATTAAAGCCACCAATGCATCTATCATCATTGCAAACAATGGGAGTAGAACTAACCACATTGTTTAGAACATCACTGAAATGCTCAGCCCACCTAGCCATGACAGAATCCTCAGCTTCTATAACCTTGCCTTGTTTATCCTTCAATCCCTGTATACCTGTTCGTTTTCTACCACACAAAACATTAACTATCTGGTGCAGCTCTCTGCTGTTGTGCTGTCTAACTGCTTCCTCAGCTTTGTCAGCAAGGCCATCAAGCCAAAGATTCTTATCAGTAGCTAACTGATCCTTTACACGTTTATTAAGTTCTTTGTAATGCTTTCTATTAGGACTAGTAGGGTACTGATTAAGGACATTCTGCAGTTCCTTCTTTCTGAAATAAGCTCAAGTGCCTTATCACTTAAATAATTCTGCCTCCTCTGCTCCTTTTTCCCTAAAAGAGTACTGTTAGTTTCCAAAAAAGCCTGTTTAAAATGGCCTCATTCTTCCTCAACTTCAGTATTAAGCAAACCATGACTGTCATAATGACTAAGTAACCTATCATGGTAAGCTTTAGCTATAACTGGGTCTTTCAGAGCTTCAGTATTAAAAGTAAATTTTTCAACCGTAGCACAACACTTTTTAAGTTTAAGTTGCAAGACACTTTTAACAAGGTAATGGTCAGATCCAATTTCAGCTCCCCTATATGCCCTGGTATTTCTAACAGAACTAGCCCATTTGCTGTTAATTAATACCATCATCATCATCATCCTCAAGCAGCCATGGGCTACGGAGGTCCAACCAGACCGTGCAATTTAGTTCTCCAAGCAAGTCTATCCTGAGCTACATCTACTGCCACTGCACACCAATTCTAACAAGGTCCTGTTTGACATTGTCTGCCCACCGCATCCTAGGTCTCCCCTTCTTTCTGAGGCCTTTAGGCACACTGTTCATAACCCTATTCGCCAATCTATAATTATTCATACGGGCAACATGGGCAAACCAACGGAGTCTCTCTCTGCACAATATGCTGCTTAAAGGAGGTTGCAAACTCCTTTTCCTAATCTCATCATTAGTTACAAAGTTGAACCACCTAATGCCCAAGATACTGCGTAAGCATCTGGAATCAAAAGCATCTAGTTTCCTGTTATCTTGTTTACAAAGTGTCCAAGTTTCACTACCATAACTAACCCTAGAAAGAACCAAACTATTATACAGTCTAATTTTAGTCTTTAGGTGTATACGCCTATTTCTCCACACTCTCCATAGATTCTTAAAAGTCCCAGCAGCAATCCCTATTTGTCTGTTAATCTCATGCCGCACATCACCATTATCAGTTACATAGCTCCCAAGATAATTAAACTGTGACACCTGTTCAAGACTGCATCCATTCAGATTAACTGAATCACAGCCTGCCTGACCAATTTTCATCACTTTAGTTTTCTCTCTGTTTATAACCAAACCTACTCTACTACCAGTCTCATCCACAGCTTGAATGAAAGAGTTCATCTCATCAACATCATTTGCCAAAAGGGCTAAATCATCAGCATAATCTAAATCAGAAATTTTTGTATCTCCAGCCCATTTAAGGCCAAAATCTTTCCCTTGAAGTGAATTTCGCATAACATAATCAATAACCAAGCTAAAGAGAAAAGGAGACAAAATGCACCCTTGTCGAACACCAGAAGTAATGCTAAACCAATTGCTACAAGCCTTACCAACTCTCACACACGACTCAGTGTTATTATAGAGAGCTTTCATAATGTTAACTAACTTGTCTGGTATACCATATGATCTCACAATCAACCACAAATTATGACGATCAACAGAGTTGAAAGCCTTTTTGAAATCAACAAAGCTAGCAACCAAAGGTTTCTGAAACTCTAAACATTTCTCAAGAATCTGCCTAAGTGAAAATATCTGATCTACACATCCCCTACCCCACTTCTGAATCCACATTGCTCATCACACAATTGCCTGTCAACCAGATTCTTAATTCTATTAAGCACAATCATGGAAAGAACTTTACCTGGAACAGAGAGTAGGCTGATACCCCTATAGTTATCACAAGAACTGCGATCACCTTTTTTGAAAATAGGGATAACAATAGCTCTGGTAAAATCCTTAGGAACCATGCCTTTATCATAAAAGAGATTCAGAATTTCAGTCATCCAAGTGGTAACCGAAACATTCCCAGCTCTAAGCATTTCCGTAGTAATTTCATCCACCCCTGGAGATTTATGAAGTTTAAGTTTAGAAATAGCCAAACTAACTTCAGATTTTGTTATAGGGCCAACATTAAAGCCAACAATGCATCTATCATCATTGCAAACAATGGGAGTAGAAATAACTACATTGTTTAGAACATCACTGAAATGCTCAGCCCATCTAGCCATGACAGAATCCTCACCTTCTACAACCTATCTATAATTATCCATATGGGCAACATGACCAAACCTCTGCACAATATGCTGCTTAAAGGAGGTTACAAACTCCTTTGCCTAACCTCATCATTAGTTACAAAGTTAAACCACCTAATACCCAAGATACTATGTAAGCATCTAGAATCAAAAGAATCTAGTTTCCTGTTATCTTGTTTACACAGCATCCAAGTTTCACTACCATAACTAACCCTAGAAAGAACCGAACTACTTTGCAGTCTAATTTTAGTCTTTAGGTGTATATGCCTTTTTTCCACACTCTCCAAAGATTCTTAAAAGTTCTGGCAGCAATGCCTATTCATGCCACACATCACCAGTATCTGTTACATAGCTCCCAAGATAATTAAACTGTGACACCTGCTCAAGACTGCAACCATTCAGATTGACTGAATCACATCTCCCCTGACCAATTTTCATCACTTTAGTTTTCTCTCTGTTTATAACTAAACTGACTCTACTACCAGTTTAGTTTCATCAACAGCTCGAATAAAATAGTTCATCTCATCAACATCATTTGCCAAAAGGGCTAAATCATCAGCATAATCTAAATCAGAAATTTTCGTATCTCCAGTCCATTTAAGGCCAAAATCTTTCCCTTGAAGTGAATTTCGCATAACATAATCAATAACCAAGCTAAAGAGAAAAGGAGACAAAATACACCCTTGTCGAACACCAGAAGTAATGCTAAACTAATTGCTACAAGCCTTACCAACTCTCACACACAACTCAGTGTTATTATAGAGTTTTCATTATGTTAACTAACTTGTCAGGTATTCCATATGATCTAACAATTAACCACAAATTATAACAATCAAGAATCAAAAACCTCTGTGAAATCTACAAAGCTGGTAACTACAGGATTCTGAAACTCTAAACATTTCTCAAGAATCTGCCTAAGTGAAAATATTTGATCCACACAACCTCTACCACTTCTGAACCAACATTGCTCATCACGCAATTGACTGTCAACCAGATTCTTAATTCTATTAAGTAGAATCATGCAAAGAACTTTCCCTGGAACAGAGAGTAGGCTGATACCCCTATAGTGATCACAAGAACTGCGATCACCTTTTTTGAAAATAGGGATAATAATAGTAAAATAAATAATAAATACCCCCTCAAGCAGTTACTTGCCACAGAGGTCTGACAGGAGCCTGTCAGTTTATATGCCAAAGTAAAAGATCTGAGAGGATGGCTGGACCTCAGCAGAAAAACAACACATACATCCATAATAACTCTGGTAAAATCCTTAGGAACCATACCTTAATCATAAAAGATATTCAAAATTTCAGTCATCCAAGTGGTAACTGAAACATTCCCAGCTCTAGCATTTCTGTAGTAATTTCATCTACCCCTGGGGATTTATGAAGTTTAAGTTTAGAAACAGCCAAAATAACTTCAGATTGTGTTATAGGGCCAACATTAAAGCCACCAATGCATCTATCATCATTGCAAACAATGGGAGTAGAACAAACTACATTGTTTAGAACATCACTGAAATGCTCAGCCCACCTAGCCATGACAGAATCCTCCCCTTCTATAACCTTACCTTGTTTATCCTTCAATCCTTGTATGCCTGTCCGTTTTCTACCACACAAAACATTAACTATCTGGTACAGCTCTCTGCTGTTGTGCTGTCTAACTGCTTCCTCGGCTTTGTCAGCCAAACCATCAAGCCAAAGATTCTTATCAGCAGCTAACTGATCCTTTACAAGTTTATTAAGGTCTCTGTAATGCTTTCTATTAGGACTAGTAGGGTATTGATTAAGGGCATTCCTGCAGTTCTTTCTTTCCGAAATAAGCTCAAGTGCCTTATCACTCAGATAATTTTGCCTCTTCTGCTCCTTTTTTCCTAAAAGAGTACTGTTAGTGTCCAAAAAAGCCTGTTTAAAATGATCCCATTCTTCCTCAACTTCAGTAGTAAGCAAACCATGACTGTCATAATGACTAAGTAACCTATCATGGTAAGCTTTGGCTATAACTGGATCTTTCAGAGCTTCAGTATTAAAAGTAAATTTTTTAACCCTAGCACAACACTTTTTAAGTTTAAGTTGCAACACACTTTTAACAAGGTAATGGTCAGATCCAATTTCAGCTCCCCTATATGCCCTGGTATTCCTAACAGAACTAGTCCATTTGCTGTTAATTAATATGTAATCAATCATATTCTTATGCAGCCCATCAGGTGAAACCCATGTGTACTTATGTATGTCGCGGTGTTTGTAATAAGTGTTAGTTATTCTGAATCCATTGAGTTTACTTACCTGTAGGAGACGTTGCCCATTGCTATTGCAGCTACCAATACCAAAAGGGCCTATTACTCCTCCCCAAAGGTCAGAGTCAGTACCAACTTTGGCATTGAAGTCACCAAGAACAAGGGTAATATCTCCTTTCTTGACAGAATTCAAAATATCCTGAAGTTGTTCATAAAACCTATCCTTCTCATCCTCATCGGCATCCTCAGTGGGGGCATAACAGCAGATAACATTCAAGTCTTTAACGCTTGTCTGAAATTTTGCTGTAAGAAACCTTTCATTAATGCACTCATATCCTAGAAGAGCATCGCTAGCGTGTCTGCTGAGAAGCAGACCCACGCCTTGGTGATGCTTTTTGTCCTCCCTCCCTGAAAAGAGAAATTTAAGATTATTTTTAAGAATCTGACCTTTATCTGTCCATCTGGTCTCTTGCAAGCCGAGAATATCTAAATTATAACGGTGGAATTCTTGTGTGAGGACATCAAGAGAAAAAGCTCTGTGCAGAGTCCTCACATTCCAACTACCTATGGAGAGAAAATGGTTAGTGGGATGTTTAAAGAAACTGTTTATTGAGAGAGGGAATGCCGACAATATCAAACAGCCCCCTAATCGCAGACATGGGGCAAAGACCCGTTTCCCCACTACTAAAGGCTGAAGCCATCTACACTGGAAGACTTCCTCCAATGTAGAATTTGACGATGCCAATAGAAGCAAAGAGTTCAGGTGCCTGCGATGACTTCTGCTCAGGATTATCCACCAGCTGATAAACATATCCTGTGGATCTATTCACTTGGGGCTGTCAACCCACAAACAAAAAGAAAACATAGCGGAAGATTTTCCCTCCACAGAAGCCCACCAGTGCAGCAAAATCAGGATCCATAATCAAGCTCAGAGCCATATATCTGTCCAGTCCAGTAGGTTTATATGGTCAGTATCAGGACCCTGTGTGGTTGACCACTCCTCAGCAGGGTAGAAAAAAAAGAAAAGTAGCCATAGTTGTCCAGATCAGTAGGCCACACTAATCTGGCAGCCCTCCCCTTCCGTTCACTTCCACAAGAGAGTATCTCTTTTGAAAGTTACTAACGGTCCGCACCACGAGAAGGCGGGGTTGGACATTAGGAGCTAGGCCTGGCCGGTTCTATGCATCATCACAGGGGATTGGTGCATAGCTCTCCTTCCAGTGACTACCTAGCTACCATTTACAGACCTTAATTAATATATAATCAATCATATTCTTATGCAGCCCATCAGGTGAAACCCATGTGTATTTATGTATGTCGTGGTGTTTGTAATATGTGTTAGTTATTCTGAAACCATTTAGTTTACTTACCTGTAGGAGACGTTGCCCATTGCCATTGCAGCTACCAATACCAAAAGGGCCTATTACTCCTCCCCAAAGGTCAGAGTCGGTACCAACTTTGGCATTGAAGTCACCAAGAACAAGGGTAATATCTCCTTTCTTGACAGAATTCAAAATATCCTGAAGTTGTCTGTAAAACCTATCCTTCTCATCCTCATCAGAATCCTCAGTGGGGGCATAACAGCAGATAACATTCAAGACTTTAATGCTTGTCTGAAATTTTGCTGTAAGAAACCTTTCATTAATGCACTCATATCCTAGAAGAGCATCACTAGCATGTCTGCTGAGCAGCAGACCCACGCCTTGGTGATGCTTTCCATCCTCCCTCCCTGTAAAGAGAAATTTAAAGTTATTTTTAAGTATCTCACCTTTACCTGTCCATCTGGTCTCTTGCAAGCCTAGAATATCTAGGTTATAGCGCTGGAATTCCTGCATGAGGACATCAAGAGAATAATCTCTATGTAATGTCCTCACGTTCCACGTTCCTGCAGAGAGAAAATGATTAGTAGGATTTTTAAAGAAATTAGGTTTATTGAGATTGGTAGGGCCAACAATATCAAACAGCCCCCTGATCGCAGGCATGGGGCAAAGACCTGTTCCTCCTCCGCTAAAGGCTGAAGTCACCGATGCTGGTAGGAACTTCAGGCACCACCTTTTCAAGTGGACTTTTTCAAGAACCATATGGCCTGCCTGAGACACATTACTCCAGTTTAGGCTTGACGATGCCCAACTAGCTAAGTAAGGTTCAGGTACCTGCGATGGCCTCTGATTAGGATTATCCACCAGCTGATGTAAGGTATCCCATGCCTCTGTTCACTTAGAGCTGGCAACCCAGAAGCAAACAGAAAACACAGTGGCAGACTCTCCCTCACAGAGGCCCACCAGTGCAGCAAGTCCAGGATCCATAATCAAGCTCAAATCCATAAACAAGTCCAGTCTAGTAGGTATAAATGGTCAGCACCAGGACCCTGTGAAGTTGATCACTCCTCAGCAGGGTTGAAAAAAAAGGAAAAAAGTGGCCATAGATGACCAGATCAGTAGGCCATACTGAACTGGCAGCCCTCCCCTTCCGTTCCCTTCCAAAAGAGAATATCTCTTTTGAAAGGTACTAACGGCCTGCACCACGAGAAGGCGGGGTCGGACATTAGGTGATAGACCTGGCCGGTTCTGTGCATTATCACTGGGGATTGGTACACAGCTCTCCTTATGGCATATTAAAAAAATGCATTTTTCTCATCGTCATCCTCCTTCTCAAGCAGCCATGGGCTATGGAGGTCCAATCAGACCGTGCAATTTAGTTCTCCAAACATGTCTTGTCCTGAGCTACATATGCTGCATCCGGCCACTGCACACCAATTCTAACAAGGTCCTATTTGACATTTTCTGCCCACAGCATCTTATGTCTCCCCCTCTTTCTGAGGCCTTTAGGCACACTCTTCATAACCCTATTCGCCAATCTATAATTATCCATACAGGCAACATGGCCAAACCAACGGAGTCTCTCTCTGCACAGTATGCTGCTTACCAGGAGGTTGCAAACTCCTTTGCCTAACCTCATCATTACTTACAAAGTTGAACCACCTAATGCCCAAGATACTGTGTAGGCATCTAGAATCAAAAGCATCTAGTTTCCTGTTATCATGTTTACAAAGTGTCCAAGTTTCACTACCATAACTAACCCTAGAAAGAACCAAACTATTATACAGTCTAATTTTAGTCTTTAGGTGTATACGCCTATTTCTCCACACTCTCCATAGATTCTTAAAAATCCTGGCAGCAATCCCTATTCGTCTGTTAATCTCATGCCGCACATCACCAGTATCTGTTACATAGCTCCCAAGATAATTAAACTCAGACACTTGCTCAAGGGTGCAAATGAAACGGTATAACACCTGATAATGAGCTCTGTTAATCAGTGTTGTTCTTCAGATGGGAAAGGTAGTGGACAACCCTCCACGTCATCTGTACATGTTTGCAAAATCCAAAATGAGAAACCAAGGACATATGCATACATTTTTAACTATATTATCATGATGTATGCTGTACAATCAATTAGAAAAAACTCCTTATAACTCAAAATGTGAGGAGTGCAAAGTTATTACAATTCATTGTGGGTTTTAACCCACAGTGTGATAACTTATTGCAATATATGTACCAACTTAATCCATAGCTTAAATTCAAGTCATAAATATAGCATTATATATTTACAATGTATATTAGACAATAAAATTGCAAACATAATTACCTATATTTCATAGGCTGGTATATCTACTATACTTGCTGTTTTAGCACAGTCTGATGTCACAAACACTTGCTCCATGCAATATGTCCAAAACTCTTGTGTTGGTGCACTTGCTAAACCTACTGTAGACATCTCATGTAGCCAAAGATGTTATGTAAAGAAACCAGTCCTTGGAAGTTGTAGGAATGATGTTATATCGATATTTTTATCAGTGATACAGTCATTAGATATATATATACAACTGCATTAAAGTATACTGAATTTCTTCTAACTGCAGTTAAGATTTGTTATGACACCGTAACATCCGTTACTGAACTTAAGTCAGAGCAGTTTGAAGGTTAACACTGAATAGTTATGCTGCAATTATTTATGCTATACTTTGGTACAGAGTTCGGTTGTAGAAGAATTATTACACTATCCTCATACCTTGCACTTAGAGTTACTATTTTAAACAGTTAAAATCTGTTAAAATATATTTACCGGTGCCATGATATCAATGGCTGTAACCATTATGGTACACCCGGGTCAGAACAAGCTACATGTTTCACCGTTAATCAGTCATCACGCCGTCCTTTGGATTGCTAGTTTTTAGTACAAAAAAAGAAAATTTTTTTTAAATAAAAATTGTTATAATTTTTTATATGAAAAAAATAAACAAATACAGAGGTCTGACATGAGCCGTCAGTTTATACATCACAGTAGAAGGTCTGAGAGGATGGCAGGACTTCAGCCAAAAAACATCACAAACATCCATGCCCTACCCAGGGCTCGAACCCAGGTCCCTTTGATCAGTAGCCAAGCATATTAACCACTCGGTCACATGTTAAAATTGAAACTGGAAGTAAACACATCCTTCTTAGAAATTCTGGGTGCAGCTACATTTAATTATGTATGGCTCACTGAGACAAACAAGAGGCAGATGGCTGACACATACTATCTCCGTTCTGTGTGCTACAAGTGGCTCCCCATATTGGATACCATTTGTAAAGTTAGCATTTACTTTTTTATATTTAAACCTTAATTTTCATTTCAGTAGATTTATTTTCAAAATTAGAGATCTTTTGGCCGATCGATAAATATTGATTTATCAGTTATGCTACATTGGATGGCCAGCCCACAACTTGTTGCTGTGGATATTTTAACATGGCATTAGGCAATAAGTTAATTTTTATTTTTTTTTTTACTACTTTTCCAGTAAAACTTTGATCTGGTATCATTTTCTGAAAATAAATGGTCCTTTCAATATATAATTTAACTATTTTTATTCATCGAGTTTTCCAAAATGAAGCTTTAATTGTATAGTGCAATCTTGATGATATCAACTTGAAAAGGCTTATTAAAAATCATACACTTTGCAATTTTGTTTATATTATTCATTTTCATAAAATTCGCAATTAAATTCTGTTCATTTTTTGGTATATAACATGATCTATTTCCATTCATTGGTTATATTTTTTTTAAATTCTAAAGTCACTTGTTTATCTGACTCACCACAATTGGCCAAAAGCCTGGAATTTTCTCAAAGTATGGTAGTAAGGAAAAAAATGCAAAACCAGAGAAATATTTACTTGAAACCAAAAAAAAAATTTTTTTTTTTCGTTATTCAGAAATAAATAGCTGTCTGGGCTAGGTGGCTGAGCATTTCAGTCATGTTCTAAATAATGTGGTTAATTCTAATCCCATTGTTTGTAATGATGATGATTGCATTGGTGGCTTTAATGTTGGCCCTATAACACAATCTGAAGTTATTTTGGCTATTTCTAAACTTGAACTTCATAAATCCCCAGAGGCAGATGAAATTACTACGGAAATGCTTAGAGCTGGGAATGTTTCAGTTACCGCTTGGATGACTGAAATTTTGAATATTATTTATGATAATGGCATGAATTTTGAATATCTTTTATGATAAAGGCAAGGATTTTACCAGAGCTGTTATTATCCCTATTTTCAAAAAAGTGATCACAGTTCTTGTGATAACTATAGGGGTATCATCCTAATCTCTGTTCCAGGGAACGTTCTTTGCATGATTGTACTTAGGCAATTGCGTGATGAGCAGTGTGGATTCAGAAGTAGTAGGGGATGTGTATATCAGATATTTTCACTTAGGCAGATTCTTGAGAAATGTTTAGAGTTTCAGAAACCTGTGGTTACTAGCTTTGTAGATTTCACAGAGGCTTTTGATTCTTGATTGTCATAACTTGTGGTTAATTGTTAGATCATATGGAAATACCTGACAATTAGCATAATGATTTGATTATTTGGGGTTTTATGGCACAATGTCAATTAAGGCTATATTGTGCAAAAACAAGACAAACTGATAAAAATCATAAAAACCCACAACCAAAGTTAAAAGTAACATGTAAAGGTGATAAAATACAGTGCAAAAGTCAATAAAAATAGAGAATGTAAAAAAGGCAACAAGTGTAAAAGTTTACAACTGGTTAAAATAGCCGCAATAACAAAATGTCAAAGACTGCAGTTAAAAGTTAATCATCAGATAAAAGATGTAAGAGTGTGAGAGGCTCAGATATAAAATCGTGAGAGCTAAATAATAACATTCAAGGGTAAAAGAGGGATATTCAATTAAAATATGCTTAATGATTAAAATGGTGTCACAAAACTCGCACTTAAGTTCATTGTCTGCCAGTTAGCATAATGAAAGTTCTATAATATCACTGAGTTGTTTGTGAGAGTTGGTAAGGCTTATAGAGAACGGTTTGCCATTACTAGTGGAGTTAGACAAGGATGTATTTTGTCTCCTTTTCTCTTGGTTGTAATGTTATACAGAATTCATTGCAAGGGAAAGATTTTGGACTCAAATGGTCTAGATTTCAAAATTTATTATTTATATTATGCAGATGATTTGGCCTTGTTGGCTAATGATGTGGAAGACTGGTAATAGAGTAGGCTTGATGATAAACAGAGATAAAACTAAAGTGATGAAAATTAGTCAGGCAGATGGTGCTGTGGTTGCTTTAAATGGCTGCACTCTTGAGCAAGCATTCAGTTTAGATAATAAAATGTACAGAGTCAGTTATATAATAGATATTAGATTGAGCAAATGTCTCAGTTAAATATAGATGTGCAGCACGAGATAAATAGAAGAATAGGGATTGACACTGGGACTTTTACGAGTCTGTGGAGAATGAGGAAAAATAGGTATATATACATAAAGATTAAAATTAGGCTGTATAATAGTTTGTTTCTTTTTAAGGTTAGGTATGGTAGCAAAACATGTACCCTTTGTAAGCAGGATAACAGGAACTTGGTGCCTTTGATTATAAATACTTATGCAGTATTAGATGGTTTGACTTTGTACGCAATGATGAGGTTAGAACTAATTGGCAGCCTCCTCTGATCAGCATTTTGTGCAGACTTTCAGTTTGGCCATGTTGGCCATTTGCATATAGGTTTATGAGCAATGTGCCCAAAGGCATCAGGAAAAGGAAGAGACCTAGCATGCAATTGGCAATGTCAAACAGGGTCTTGCTAGAATTGGCATACAGTGGTCAAATGTATCAGCTATAGCTCAGGACAGACAGGTGTGGAGAGCAAAATTATAGCCTGGTAGGACCTCTGTAGTCCATGACTGCACAACAATTGTATGTAACACTCATTAAAAATGTATATTTGTTTTTCAATCAAGTTTTCCGATTCCTTAAAAATAGATTTTAATTCATTCAAAATGTATGCTTTAAGTACAGATGTTTTTGCTGCTGCTCTTTAAGAATATATTTTTTCTAGTCACTAAGCTTGGGTTGAACAGGTCTAACCTGAAGGAAAAAGAAGTGCAAATCCAGACTGGAACCCTATCGATAATATTAATGAAACATAGGAATTAGCATTCTTCAATTATGAGAATTTCAAAACTCCCTCTTTTAAAAGTTTTTTTTTCCCCTTTGGGCATTTAGGACAGAGAAGAATCCTAGAAGCTCTGATTATACAGGACATCTTGTACTGTGATGGTCCAACTGTGATTGTCATTTCTACTTTTCCTTAACAATTTTTACTTTATTTACATTATATTCATCATTTTGTGGCTTTTAATTTTCAGTTGGATTATCACTTTTCCTCACCCAAGTCCATCAAAGGAGTTGCACATGTGCAACTCTGACTTTTGATTGACAGCTCAATTTGGAATATGCATATAAGGACATGCATCCTCGAGTCATAGCTAGCGAGATCATAAGATTATGCAAATGTATTTCCCAGCATGTAACACACACGTTAGTTGCATGTATAGTGACATTATAGGAGTTAGTTTTTGGAGGAGAGAGATATATGAGTAGAATACGAGTTAGTGAGTAAAAGAGTTTGGAGGAAGAAGGGAGAATGTCAATTTAGATGTGAGCTTTTAGTTGCTCAGATTTTTGATGTAATGGGAAGGCAATGGTGAGTCACTTTTTTGGAAATAAACTTTGTTTGATAAAATAGTTTTGACTTTTCTAATTCTTTCTCTTGAGCAGGATAATTGATTTTGCTTAGATTTAAACTTTAACAATTGACAATCTTTTTAATTCTTTTCATATTAACTAAGTAATGCTTATATACTTAGTGAACCCTTATTTAACTTTATTTGGCAAGATTAATTGCCTGGTGCCCAATGCTATCTAGAAATTTACTATAATTTTGATCAGTCAAAAAGTCTAAAATGAAGAAGTTTAACATACATTTAGAGCATTACAATACAAGGACATGCTCTGTTAGACCTAGTCACTGCTTCAGTTAGAGCTAACAAAACACACAAAGTTTGCCCTGCTGGAACTCCTTAACCATTATGCCTGTTAATGCTATAGGGTTGGGTCACATCTGAGTGGCACTTTTTTGCACACAATGGGCTAAATGGAACACTGGAACAACTGCTGGGAGACAGTAGCCTCCCATCAATGCCATCCAGCATGTTCTTTAGCATGCACAGGGTATGGCTCTTCTGCACATGGGATCATGGCTTAACATCCCATCCGACGGACAGTGGCCATTCCAAGCCCATTGGTGTCCCCTACTGACCGTGGACAGGGCAGGGAATTTTGCGGAGATAAATCTCAATGCTGGCCCAGCTGGGACTTGAACCTGGGAATTGCAGAACCAACTGAACCACCACCTCCCCTGTTAAGGCTATATCTAAAGGAGAAAGTATGCAATTTTGACAATCCAATTTTGGGAAATTAAATGGCCAAATTAAATGGTTGCTTGGCAGTGGCTGACAGAGGTCACATGAGCAGAAGTGACCATAGGGTGTGAAGAAAGGAAGACGGCGGCTAATTGCTATGTGGGAAACCACATAGTTACATCATGCCTCTTGATCGTTTTTGATGATCCTGAGGTATTATCTATCTGATCGATGCTTTGGGCACTCAAGCTTACACATTCAATAGATTCATAAAGGTGAATCAATTTTTTCTGGACTCTGAGGAGAGGGGAAATTGCCCCCATCACCTCCCTGGATTCACCACTGAGTATCATCTCATTTTACTTACAATTAAAAATACTTAAATTTACCGTATTTCTTCAATTCTAAGATGCCGTCGATTCCACAATGCACCCCCGTTTTTAGAGACATTTAATGGGGGGGGGGGGAAGTGTCTTAGAATCGAATACCAGTATTTCTTAGATTCTAAGATGCACCCTGTTTTTAGAGACGTTTATATGGGGGGGGGGGAGTGCGTCTTAAAATCAAAGAAATACGCGTGCGTGCCAAAATCACCAAATCTTTGATGCAAAATTTTCTCACGTGCCAAACCGAAATTTTGGGAACATATTATTTGGTGTCTTCTAAGTATAGTGAGAACCTTTTCAAATAATCAATAAATTCTTTATGAAACATGAAAAATATATAAAATGATGGTAGTCACGCCACATCCTGGCGAATGATGCACAACTGAACAGGACAAAACTTGTACCTCAGTATATCACGGAGATAGATGGCTTGGAAATAGTATGTTTGTTTCATTTTCTTATTACTTATTACTAAAACAGCTGATAATGCCTGTTTCTTTATTGCATTTTTATTTGGTATCGCTCTACTTAATAAAATTGTATTTGATTAAGTTAAAATATACAACTCAGCGAAGATGTTAGATATTTATCTATTTTTTAAAGTGAACCCTGGATTGTGTGCCGGTAAAAGGTCGTTGGCGTGCCAAGAGTTCCCCACCCGATATAGTTGGATCACGTTAAACAGTGTAGAACATGAATGGTTCATCACAGAGTTCGATAGGACCAGTACTACCAGTAATTTACCAGCAAGTGCAACACTTTAATAAAATTTACAAAAACAGGCTATGCTGCAATGTAGGGCCCTCAGCTGCCATCTTGGATTTTTTGCTCACTTTACAGCAGATCTGTAATGTTGATTTGCAATATGATATCAATCCACATAGTTACTACAGATTAGCAATATGTTGGTTGTTGGTTATATAGTTTCTGACGAGATTATTTTATGTATGGATTTTTCTTAGTGCACAACAGTCATTCCCAACTGTCATGTTCCCAACTGTCAACGAACAGTTGGGAACACCGTATCACGGCTGCTTGGCAGTGGCTGACAGAGGTCACATGAGCAGAAGTGACCATAGGGGGGGGGGGGGGGAAAGGAAGAAGATGGCTAACTGCAACTTTGAGGGGAAAGAGGGGTCAGATGGACTCGGTGGCAGCCAAAAGGACAGTGGGAGGTACGCTTGTCTCTCATTTAGTGAGAGCGCATTGCTTTATCGAGGAACGGCGTCAGTAACCGTCGAGACACGCAGCATCCTGTAAGCAGGAAGTGTCCTATGTTTTAGTGTACTGGATGTAATAGTCTGTGTTATTAAACGTTTGTTGAGTTATCCAGTATCAGTGTCGGTAGTCCACTTATTCCTGATTCCGTGTATACTCGAGACCCTTTGTTTCAGACTCAAGTATCAGCGCAGTGATACAACAGGTAGTGACTGACAGCTAGGAGAGACGACCGCAACAGTGGTGTCAACAGTGCAGGTATAGTTCAGCTAGTATAGCTGATGAGCAAATGGAGAGTGGACTACAAGTTCCAGATATTTTAATCGTGTACACTTAGGAGAATAGCAGATGGTTCTGCAAGTGAGGAAAGGACGTCGATAGTGTGAAGCCGAAGCTAGAGGCCAAACCCTAGCCAACTGACGAGATTGGTGAGAACAGTAGCATTGTACCCTATTATTGTGCCTATATTGGTAGATTATTGTGCCATTAATTTGCAGTGATGTGGGAAAAATATACAATACCATAAACACATAGTCAGTGGCAGATAATATCAGTAGCTGGGGAAAAGGAAATTTATGACTAGGGATTACTGATGAGATGGAGATGATAGGGGCTGCTAGCAGCAGATTAACAGAACTTGCACACAACAAAGACGATGTGGAATTGCTAAGATTAAAAATTCAATTACAACAATTGCAAGAGCAAGAAGCAGATAAGCAGTGGCAAGAAGCTGAAAAGGCGCATACACACGAGTCGAAGATGGAGGATAGGCGTATGCAGCATGCTTTTTTTCTAGCGAGAGAGAAGACGGGGATGGCCAGGGGGAAAATACAGGCATCCCTGAGCAGTCTCTGGAAGTGGCCAGCAGAGCAACAATAGAATTAGAAGATATTGCAAAATGGATCAAGGCCAGTCCCATTATAGGAAGCCCCCTAGCAGATGCCAGCAATATGCCCCCCTTTTTTCAAGAGCTAGAATACATTTTTGCCAATCAAGGTGTACCTGAAGCTATGAACGGCAGAATCGTTCTACCCATTTGTAGGGAAAAGTGGGCAAATTAAAGGCTACCTTACCCATTGAGAATGCATCAGATTATAAAAAAATAAAAGAATTTATTTTGTCAAGGTGCCACCTGTCAGCTGTAGAATGCAGGCTACAGTTCGATGGGGCAAGAAAAATAGCCTCAGAAACCTGGGATTCCTTTTCTGAACACATAAGAAACTTATGGTTTCGATATTTAGAAAGTAGGAAGGTGACAGATATTGCCGATCTGCATGACCTTATTGCAGATCAAATTAAAGCAGACATCCCTGACCATGCCACAAAAGAATTTGTTGCCCAGAGAATTCGACAGCTGGTTGTGACCGCGAGAGCTGGTCAAAATGCAACAAACATGTGGCCAGTGCTCAAACTGGAATTCGAAGTAGAATGAGCAGTGATCGAGGTGCTAAATACATTCCTCCAGCCACGAGAGAGAGAGAGAAAGCTGTGAAGAATAAAAACACCGGAAGTAACACAGAAGTTAAGCTTCTCCTTGCGCTAATACAAGAGAAAAGATGGCACATTTCAAGAATTGAAACAGAGGCCTACCAGACGCATCAGGACTTCTGCTACAGCTGCCCTCCCCTTGTGCTTATGGATCTACTAGAAAGGCTCCACTACACAGAAGAAAAATGCAAGAATGACACCAGACAAAAACATCTTAAAAAGATCCAGTGGCACACTCAAACTTCAGATAAGCCTTTTTACCCTATTTTTAAACCCCTTCCTATTATTAATCTGTCCAATAAAATTTTTCCCCTTAACGAGCTGGCTTAAGAACCACAGAAATTTGGACAAAAAAGAAATAATCTCCGAAGTTGAAAATATCATTAACAATGCGCGCGAACATTTGGAAGAGCATAAAATTAATGCTATCAGACAAAAAGTCCTCAAAAATTCATGAAATCCTGACAAAATTTTCCATCCTACTCAGATAGGAACTTTTCATCGGAATATTTTCAGGCATTAAAAAACGTTCAAAACACCCCTGACATTGTTGTCACTTTAGCCAATAAAACATGCCAGTTTGTCATAATGGACAAGAGTGACTATGATGCCAAAGTTTTGGACTTCACAAATAGCTCCCATTGCACTCGTTTAAATACTGACCCCACCAGTAGCATCAAAAACAAGGTCTGCAGGCTAAAAAACAACAGGTGGCTCCCCAAGGACCTTAAGAAGAGCTCAGTGCCATTCAACTGCCAAGCATCACGAATGTTTGCCCAGTGGAAAGCGCACAAAGATAATTATCCCATCCTGCCGCTCGTGTGCAAAAGAACTTCTCCAACTTTCTTTCTTAAAAAGAGTTTGTCGAAATTTCTATCCAACTTCATTTCCGATCACCCATTTTCTATAAAGTCGACAGCAGAATTTCTCAACAGACTCAAGGATCTGTCCATTCCTTCCGACAGCAAATTTGTCACACTCTTTATTCCCATCCACTCCAGTTTTTGATGCAGTCATGTTGTTTCGGACAAAAATTATTTAAATGCAAAAATTTTCCCTTCCCGAAATCAACGCCATTCATGAGGCTCTAAAACTCGTCACGGCAAACAACTATTTCCAGTTCGGCAACCAAATCTACAGGCAGGACTCAGGGGCCCCCATGGACTCACCCCTTTCCGGTATCCTATCCGAAATTGTCCTTCAAGATCTTGAAACAAAATTATTCAACTCAGCAGCAATTTTACCCTTCTTCTGGTGTCGCTATGTCGACGATATATTTTTAATTCGGAATGGCAGCAATGAGCAATTAAACAGCCTCATTGACTCTGCCAACAATATATATCCCACGATATGCTTTACGAAAGAGGAGGAGAATGGAAGTGCCATCCCCTATTTAGATATTTTCATCCAAAAAGATGACACAGGAGCCTTGATGACATCTGTATACTGGAAGCCTACCTACGTCCCTTCTGTCATACATGCAGACTCGTGCGCCCCATGGGCATACAAAATTGCAGCCTTCCATTCCCTCACACATAGGGCTTTCGCCGTGTCTTCAAACGAGCAACTGATTGAAGAAGAAATTTTAAACATCCATTCCATCGCTACTTCCCATGGCTACAACTCAACAACAATAAACAAAGTTATCAGCAAATATAGAAACAAAAACAAGAGATTCGGCTCTCCTCCCAATCACCGACCCCGAACGTACCACTTTTGCCGGACCTATTTCTTACGTTCCTGTCCTACGTGAATCGGTCCACAAATTACTCAGAGCCCATAATATCAAAATTGTTTTCAGCTCCAGATTTGAAGAAATTAATCAAAAGGGACAGGGACAAATATAGCCTACTTCAAGAATCAGGCGTATACTGATTTCCCCTACAGTTGACGGATAATTCCGTTGTGTACTACATCGGCAAAACCATTCGCTCTTTACAAGAAAGGTTCGTGGAGCACCAAACTGATGTCAGCCAAAAGAAGCTAATGACGGCCGCCTCTGAGCTAGCAGTGCAACACACGGCAACAATAGACTGGGAGCACGCCACACTTCTTGCACGTGCATCCACTTTCTACGGAACCATAGTCAGCGAGGCTATTGACCTCGTCCGTCCCCACCTGCAACCGAGACACTGGAATCACCCTTCACGACATGTGGAAAGAAGCTCTTTGTCTAACCAGACCTAACATCAGTACATAGCATCACTTCACTGAAGACGGAGCGCTGTCTTTGCTCTGAAAAGCTGAGAGTTTTCTCCTCAGAACTTTCAACATGCAAATAGTTTGAAGGATAAACTCTAAAATTTTATTGCTCAATGACAGAGAATTTTAAATTATTTTAAAATAAAAAAAACACCAATCTAGACAGCTGAGTAATGTTCCATCAGTAATTAGGCAATCATGTTATGAATGTGGATCCCAATTTCACATTAAGAGGGATAGACCCAAGGCTTGCAATACGCAAGAGAACAATCAGCTGCTATTAGACATCTCGAAGCAGAAGGCACAGTGAATGAGGATGATAGAGACAAGGTAGCATGTGCACAGATTTCAACGTATGTCTTGTTGCCAGTAGAATTTCAGAATACCTGCAGTTGACAGCATCTGAAAACAACACAATTGCAGAGTGTGAAGGTTGCCTGTGGCTACTCAACATTCAATGCAATAGTTGACACTGGAACAGAACTCACAATGGTTAGAACTAATGTCATCCCTGAGAGGTATCGGTCACAATGTGGCCAGATAAAGGTCAGAGCAGCATTCGGGGAAGAGAAATTTGCAGCACCGGTTAATTTATCCATTAATTTATCCATCCGATTGAAAGAGGTTGGAACAGATGGGAAGGTTTGACCAGAATTACTCATGGGATGATGGAAGAACTGACGACAGAGGCCTGGAAATGTTCAGGACTTCCACGATCTCAGAATGGCCATCAAAAAAAAAGAACATTTAGATTCTTATGAAATGGAATGAAATTTGTTATTGAGCAAAAACAGTGAAACACAGCTTTAACCCTTTCAGGACCATAAGGTTTCTAAGAGTAAATATTAGTATGTAACTGTTTATTTTAGTTTGTTTAGATGTAAAATAAATAAAACTCATAAGAAAACTACATAACAATGTGTAGTTTTTTTGGAATTTTATGGGAAATATTTTTCCCAATGGACTATAAAGGTAACACAAATTATAGTTAGGCTTATTATGCAATGTCTTTTATTTATTGGTTTATTAGAACAAAATGTTAACTAAAATAATACAAAATTATGAAATAAAATTACTATACAAAATGATGTGCTAATTATGATATTCTGCAAAGCAATTTCTTTTGGTAGTGAGGCAAAGATGGACATTGCACATAGTACATATATTATGCGTCCTGACAGTTCTGTTTTTGTTTTCTAAACGTTCCCGTTCGGCATACGTTCTATTTTGACATTCTATATAAAAAATGCAGATAAGGTTATAATTAAATACGACAATCACCAATTTTAAAATGGGAAAAATGTTTCCCTTAGTCGTGAAAGGGTTAACTACAGAATCGAAGTGAAGATGTTAAACTATTGGGGGGCATCAGAACCACAAGCAGGAAATCCGTCATGTTATGAAATTAAAGGACGAAAATTTCAATTTAATAAAGAAAATTAATCAACTGAAAGAACAGAACCTAAAGAAAAAGAAGGCCATGTTCTGTTTAGAGGAGGAATTGAACCATTTTAGAAAACAAAAAAACCTGAACAACCAGACTGACAAAAATAACGAAAATGAAAGGCTTCAGAAGAGAACATTTCAATGCTGATATTCAGTCTCACCATCCATTACTTTCAGGTCTGTTTATAACCAAACCAACTCTACTACCAGTCTTATCAACAGCTTTAACAAAAGAGTTCATCTCATCAACATCATTTGCCAAAAGTGCTAAATCATTAGCATAATCTAAATCAGAAATTTTCGTATCTCCAGTCCATTTAAGGCCAAAATCTTTCCCTTGAAGTGAATTTCACATAACATAATCAATAACCAAATTAAAGAGAAAAGGAGACAAAATGCACCCTTGTCGAACACCAGAAGTAATGCTAAACCAATTGCTACAAGCCTTACCAACTCTCACACACGACTCAGTGTTATTATACAGAGCTTTCATTATGTTAACTAACTTGTCTGGTATACCATATGATCTTACAATCAATCACAAATTATGGCGATCAACAGAGTCGAAAGCCTTTTTGAAATCAACAAAGCTAGCAACCAAAGGTTTCTGAAACTCTCAACATTTCTCAAGAATCTGCCTCAGTGAAAATATCTGATCCACACATCCCCTACCACTTCTGAATCCACATTGCTCATCATGCAATTGACTGTCAACCAGATTCTTAATTCTATTAAGCACGATCATGGAAAGAACTTTACCTGGAACAGAGAGTGGGCTGATACCCCTATAGTTATTACAAGAACTGCGATCACCTTTTTTGAAAATAGGGATAACAATAGCTCTGATAAAATCCTTAGGAACCATGCCTTTATCATAAAAGATATTCAGAATTTCAGTCATCCAAATGGTAACTGAAACATTCCCATAGTAATTTCATCTACCCTGGGGATTATGTAGTTTCAGTTTAGAAACAGCCAAAAGAACTTCAGATTGTGTTATAGGGCCAACATTAAAGCCACCAATGCATCTATCATCATTGCAAACAATGGAAATATAACTAACCGCATTGTTTAGAATACCACTGAAATGCTCAGTCCACCTAGCCATGACAGAATCCTCACCTTCTGTAAACTTACCTTGTTTATCCTTCAATCCCTGTATACCTGTTCGTTTTCTACCACATAAAACATTAACTATCTGGTACAGCTCTCTGCTGTTGTGCTGTCTAGATTTGTCAGCCAACCATCAACTACCGTCAGTTGCTTCCTCAGATTTGTCAGCCAAACCATCAAGCCAAATACTATTATCAGCAGCTAACTGATCCTTTACATGTTTAATAAGCTCTCTGTAATGCTTTCTATTAGGACTAGTAGTGTATTGATTAAAGACATTCCTGCAGTTTTCTTTCCGAAATAAGCTCAAGTGCCTTATCATTCAAATAATTCTGCCTCCTCTGCTCCTTTTTTCCTAAAAGAGTACTGCTAGTGTCCAAAAAAGTCTGTTTAAAATGATCCCATTCTTCCTCAACTTCAGTAGTAAGCATACCATGACTGTCATAATGACTAAGTAACCTATCATGGTAAGCTTTGGCTGTAACTGGATCTTTCAGAGCTTCAGTATTAAAAGTAAATATTTTAACCCTAGCACAACACTTTTTAAGTTTAAGTTGCAAGACACTTGTAACAAGGTAATGGTCAGATCCAATTTCAGCTCCTCTATATGCCCTGGTATTCCTAACAGAACTAGCCCATTTGCTGTTAATTAATATATAATCAATCATATTCTTATGCAGCGCATCGGGTGAAACACATGTGTACTTATGTATGTCGGGGTGTTTGTAATAAGTGTTAGTTATTCTGAAACCATTGAATTTACTTACCTGTAGGAGAAATTGCCCATTGCCATTGCAGCTACCAATACCAAAAGGGCCTATTACTCCTCCCCAAATGTCAGAGTCAGTACCAACTTTGGCATTGAAGTCACCAAAGAACAAGGATATCTCCTTTCTTGACAGAATTCAAAATATCCTGAAGTTGTCCATAAAACCTATCCTTCTCATCCTCAGTGGGCGCATAACAGCAGATAACATTCAAGTCTTTAATGCTTGTCTGAAATTTTGCTGTAAGAAACCTTTCATTAATGCACTCATATCCTAGAAGAGCATCACTAGCGTGTCTGCCCCCCCCCCCCCCCCCCGATAGGGGACCACCTTGTCGTGGTGGGGGGGCCTAGGGCCCAGCAACCCGGCTGAGGAGGCATTGCCGGTCGGGATGATCCCTAGCTGGAGCAGGCCAGAGGATTTGCCGGCTCAATGGTCCACCAGCTGGAGCATTCCAAGGTTTTGCCGGTTGGGGTGATCCCCGGCTGGAGCATTGCTGAAGCCACCCGAGGTTGAAGACGCTGCTGGCCGGCTTGATTGCCGGTCGGATGGTGACGGCGTTGGAGACCTCACCTCTCAGGAGACCTGTGTGGTCTGTTCGACGGCTCTGCCGAAAGGCACGAGCTGTCAAAAAAAGTCTGGGTCTTACTAAGAGTCTCCACCCCGGGTGCCGATCGAGCTTGGATCTTCTATATCCTTGCACATTTGCAAACCGGGGAATAGATTAAAGTTAGGTTTCTTCCGGTGGTCAGCTTTCCTTCTATAGGACTGCTGCCATGTGAGGCCGGGGTTGAGGTGCGCCTATAGGGCGTATTCCTTGCCCCCGGCTCTAGATAGTCATGGCTTTTCTTTAACCAGGTAGTGCTGTCAGGCGGAACCGGGAATTGCCGTGGTTGCACAAGATCGCAACATAGAGATCCACTAGCGTGTCTGCTGAGAAGCAGACCCACGCCTTGGTGATGCTTATTGTCGTCCCTCCCTGAAAAGAGAAATTTAAGATTATTTTTAAGAATCTGACCTTTATCTGTCCATCTGGTCTCTTGCAAGCCGAGAATATCTAAATTATAATGGTGGAATTCTTGTGTGAGGACATCAAGAGAAAAAGCTCTGTGCAGAGTCCTCACATTCCAACAACTATGGAGAGAAAATGGTTAGTATGATGTTTAAAGAAACTATGTTTATTGAGAGAGGGAATGCCGACAATATCAAACAGCCCCCTAATCGCAGACATGGGGCAAAGACCCGTTCCCCCACCACTAAAGACTGAAGCCATCTACACTGGAAGACTTCCTCCAATGTAGAATTTGACAATGCCAATAGAAGCAGAGTTCAGATGCCTGCGATGACCTCTGCTCAGGATTATCTTAGCTGATAAACATATCCTGTGAATCTATTCACTTGGGGCTGTCAACCCCCAAACAAACAGAAAACACAGCAGAAGATTTTCCCTCCACAGAAGCCCACCAGTGCAGCAAAATCAGGATCCATAATCAAGCTCAGAGCCATATATCTGTCCAGTCCAGTGGGTTTATATGGTCAGCACCAGGACCCTGTGTGGTTGACCATAAATAAATAAATAAATACCCCCTCAAGCAGCTGCTTGCCACAGAGGTCTGACAGGAGCCTGTCAGTTTATATGCCACAGTAGGAGATCTGAGAGGATGGCAGGACCTCAGCAGAAAAACGTCACACACATCCATGCCTAATCCGGGGCTCGAACCCAGGTCCCTTAGATCAGTAGCCAAGCGTGCTAACCACTAGCCACAGGACGGCTAAAAATAATAAATACCCCCTCAAGCAGCTGCTTGCCACAGAGGTCTGACAGGAGCCTGCTCAGTTTATATGCCAGAGTAGAAGGTCTGAGAGGATGGCAGGACCTCAGCAGAAAAACGACACATACATCCATACTATAAGTTAATGTTGAGTGGATTATGAATATTAAGGGGATAGTGGTGTGTGTGTTCAGAAAAACAAAGGTAGTTTGAGCATGGATAGTGTTAAAATTATAAGGGAGATTTTTGTTAAATATCTGCTTTTGGGTGTTTTTCTTATGCATGAGGGTTTGGTTGTTTTACATCTGAGTGGCACTTTTTTGCACACAATGGCTAAATCACCAGGTCACAAGAATGGAGGTTCTGAAAAGGTTGGGAAAGAGGACCCACTGAACAGCTGTTAGGAGACAGATACAGTAGCTTCCCATCAAGGCCATCCAGCATGTCCTTTTACATGCACAGGGTATGGCTCTCTTGCACCGTAACTCCCATCTGACATATGGGGCCTTTCCAAGCTCACTGGTGTCCCATACTGACCATGGTCAGGGAGTTTTGCAGAGATAAATCTCAATGCTGACCGAGCTGGGACTCAAGCCTGCCGCGCTACTGTGTGGTTTACAATTTTGTGTATTTTTATGCTCGTTTTGCCCATTGGGTTATTTAACCCCCTGGGGCTATTTTTTTTTTCCAATACAAAACAGCAGTTTGTATAGTTTGGTTTCATTGGTATTGAGAAAATTTCACTACTTTGAGAAACTACTTTCGGGAAAGAAAACAAAATGGCGGCATCAATACTGCTTTGTAAATAATTACCTATTACTGTGACCACTGTAATTTATAATGGCTTATAAACAAATTTACCACACATATACAACATTGCTGAAGTTTGCTTTACAATTAAGAGTAAAATAGTGAGACAATACTGATTTCATTGTTTCTGTGGTAGATGAGAAGACCAAACTTGGTGTATTGATGTAGTTTGGATTATAAATTGGTTAAAAAAAATTCGAAAAATGTAATATGGTTTTGAAAAAAAATTAAAAAACTGAAAACTGAAAAAAAAGTGAAAAGTGATGTGGCTCCATATATAAAAAAAATAAAACTTATATGTTGTACATTATAAATAAAAAATAAATACCCCCTGAAAGCAGCTGCTTGCCACAGAGGTCTGACAGGAGCCTGTCAGTTTATATGCCAAAGTAGGAAGTCTGAGAGGATGGCAGGACCTCAGCAGAAAACCAACACATCAATTCCTTACCCGGGCCTCGAACCCAGGTCCCTTAGATCACTAGCCAAGTGTGCTAGCCAAGTGTGTTTTTAGCCATTTGGCTAAAAACTTTGTACAAAATTTGGAGTATGGTCATTTCTTTGATAGCAAGTAAAAAAATATTGCACTTCAGGGGACTGCATTGACACTGTGCATCTCCTCTAGTGCGCATGCAAAGAGAGGCTACCATTGTATATGCTGCTTACACTCAAGCAAGACTTTGTAACTCCAACTAGCATTCGGCCACTACTTACAGCTATAATGCTGCTATTGATAAAAGTCCATATCCTTTTTTACAGACAAGCAAACGAAAAAGCCCAGTATTTAGAGGCAATAAATTTAGCAATACCAATGTTGAGTGATACAAAGGGTGACCAGATTGCAATCAGTTAAAACCAGGACAGGTTATTAAATGTTCTGGCTTCAGTTCATATAATTGAAAACAGTAAATTATGCTTCATTTTTTATCAACTGTTCTATAATACTCGAGGAAAAAAAATATTCTGAAACATGAAAACTGATGGTGTAATAATGATAACCATTTTTTAATCTTTCGAGGAAAAATATTTCTTTGCTGATATTATCTTAAGAACAGTGCCAAGGAAGACGTGGGTATCAGACAGTTTAAACCAATATTAGAAACTGTTTTCATTTACTAGACATCACAAAATTAATTCAAATTGCATAGTACTCGTACTTGGTACTTCTAATATATATTAAAATATAAAAATTCTCTTGATCACCATGTCGGTAACTTAGCCCTTTTCAGTTTAAATGATTATATATATATATTATATCCTAATTATTTATGAATAAATTCTTTATTATCAATGACAGCATTTGTTTCATCAGCAAATGTGACTTCGTTAAAATGAACTAAATTCAAACTTGCAGATGTGTAATTTTTTCTACTCGTTAAACTTGAGGGAGCATCTTTTTTCTTGTCCAGGGCACCAAAAGAGCTACTAGTTCTTTGCTTATTTAGACTACACTAACCCATTAAGCACTTCCTTAATTGCAATTGAAACAATTGATCAAAAATAAAGCATAATTTAGTTTTCAAGTTATACAAATTGAAGTCAGAACATTAATAACCTGTCCCGGTTTTTACCAATTGCAATCTGGTCACCCTATGTATCACTCAACATTTGTATTGCCAAATTTGTTGCCTCTAAATACTGGTCTGTTTTGTTTGCTCATCTGTAAAAAAGGATATGAACTTCTTTCAATAGCAGCGTTATAGCTGTAAGTAGGAGCCGAATGCTAGTTGGAGTTCCAAAGTCGCGCTCGAGTGCAAGTAGCACACACATCAGTAGCCTCTCCATGCATCTCCTCTAGTGCGCATGTGCAAGAGCATCAATGCAGCCCCCTGAAGTACATCATTAATCGTAACAATAAAATTTCAATTTTTTTTTTACTCGTTACCAAAGAAATGACCATACTCCAAATTTTGTATGTTTCTATGGAGCATAATATACATGTCAGTATTAAAATTTTCAGTTTTTATTTTTTTTCAAAACTGTTATATTTTTTAAAATTTTTTAAACAAATTTATAATCCAAATCTACATCAGTACACCAAGTTTGGTCTTCTCATCTACCATAGAAGCAAAGAAAAAAAAAACATTTAATTACAATCACAATTGTATGTTTTTTCCTTAGGTTAAACGATTAATACTTCTTACAAAAATTTGACTCAAAATATTTCGGACAATTAGACATTTTATGTGTACTACATTTATGCCAAAGATCACTGAAATCTGTGATGGGTGGTGAACTTTTTCTAAAATTTTGGTTGATTTGAGATGGAATGACCCTGCAATGTTATCTGAATTTCAGTTCTATTTTCTTTAATAAGACAATAATTTAACATCACAAAACTGTTAATGCACCATAAATTAATTAGTAGTCAAACAAGTAGAATCATTGATTCCTAGCAAAAAAAGATAAAAAAAAAATTAGCAATAAAAGCAGTTTTGTCTGCTTTAACTCCACAGCATTTGGTAAAAGATAAAAAGAAAAAGCCAAAAGATGGAAAGGCTTTACGACAGATGGTATACCATCTAAGCTTCTCTCCCATTTGAGCTGGAAGTCCAGATATTTACTTACAAGAATTTAAACAAAATTCTCAGACAGTATTGTCCCAGACTCATGGAAACAAGCTCAAATGCACCTTATATTCAAAGGGGAAAGACCTCAAAAACCTAAGCAATTATAAACCTGTAACAGTGACCAACACCTGCTACAAACTGTTCACAGAAATCATGAAGAATTGGTTATATGCATTCCTGGAGAGTACAGGTCTTGGGAGAGTACCGAAATGGATTCAGGAAAAAAAAAATAACCGAATTGAGGACATTTTCTGCATTACACAATGCATCAAAAATTTGTAGATCAGAGAAAAGACCACTTTTTGTGACATTTCTTGACATCAAAAGAGATTTCAACAACATGTACCAAGGGAAACTGTCAAGATGCATTTTTGGCTCTGCTCTCAAACACCTAAAAAGCCAATTTTAAAGTACTCCTAGATCTGGAGACCTCATCATTACAAATGCAACAAAGGAGTGCGTAAGGGCTGCCTGCTTTCACCTTTTTTATTAATAGCGTGACTGAGCGGGAATCAGATCTTCGAAAAGCCCAGGGATTCACAACTGAAGAATATTCTTCAATTTGTCTGCTCACTTTTTGGCAGATATCATATTGTTACCCAATCATTGGAAAACCTCCAAGCAATGTTAACTGTAACAAATAACTTCGCCAAGCATAATGCATTAGAATTCTGCACTAACAAGTTCAAAACTATGCTCTTTGATGCTGAAGCAAGTGCTCCATTTAGCCTGGGAAATATTCTTTTGAACTCAGATGATCACTATGATTACCTTGGACTTAACTGCAATAACTAAAGATATTAGAAAATACATGAAGAAATTAACAAGAAATCCATAAATTACAGGGGAATCATCAAACACTGAAGGATCATGGCAGTCCTGGGTGGGCATACCATAGTCTGCATCATGTGGTTTTTTTATTATCCAAATTTCTGATTTATTTTAATTACTAAAACAATAATTAAGTTTACAAAACTATTAATTCCCCATAAATTAATTAGTAATAAAACAAGTAGGCTCATTAATAGATTTCCAAGCAAAATAAAGATAAAAAAAACTAGCAATTTGCCTGGTACAGAATATTATGGTTTTAGCCTTTATTACAGCTACTTTGGGAGGTACCCTTGCCTTATGTTACTCGACATTTCACAAAACATTCCATGCATCACTACACGAATCTCTTTCAGCTTCAATCTCCTTGATCATAAGAAACCAATCCCAAAGAGTCTCATGTATTGATGACTTGTGGATCTGCTGGCAAAAATCCCAGCCGAAACCTAAGTTTGTCTTCAGCTGCACTTGGTTCTCCAGAATAGCTAATAGTTCTGAATATTTTAGGGCGCTAAACCTATGTTTAATCATTTCTTCTGCCAGAGAACATAGTGGACAGACTGAATCTAAAGACAGAAATTTTTTGAAGCTGTTTTCTGGTTTCCAAAGACTTGGTCTTGAACAGCAAACAGCTCCTCAGAATGTTGTAGTAAAACTTTTCCCATTTGTAGACAGTTTTTTGCCTATGTAATATAAACTCTGACAGTAGTCTTAACAAGATGAGAGCTAACAGAAAATGAGTAATTAGGGCCTTAGGTGGTGCTGCACAATTAAAATTAATTACCTATCTGTCTTCTCATTTATCTGTGGCAGAATAGAACCCTCAGTTTCATCACCATCATCATCCTCAAGCAGCCATGGGCTACGGAGGTCCAACCAGACCGTGCAGTTTAATTCTCCAAGCATATCTGTCCTGAGCTACATCTGCTGCATCCGGCCACTGCACACCAATTCTAACAAGGTCCTGTTTGTCATTGTCTGCTCACCGCATCCTAGGTCTCCCCCTCCTTCTGAGGCCTCTAGGCACACTGTTCATAACCTTATTTGCCAATCTATAATTATCCATACGGGCAACATGGCCAAACCAGCGGAGTCTCTCTCTGCACAATATGCTGCTTAAAGGAGGTTGCAGACTACTTTGCCTAACTTCATCATTAGTTACAAAGTTAAACCACCTAATACCCAAGATATTGCGTAAGCATCTAGAATCAAAAGCATCTAGTTTCCTGTTATCTTGTTTACATAGCGTCCAAGTTTCACTACCATAACTAATCCTAGAAAGAACCAAACTATTACAGTCTAATTTTAGTCTTTAGGTGTATACGCCTATTTCTCCACAATCTCCATAGATTCTTAAAAGTCCCGGCAGCAATACCTATTCGTCTGTTAATTTCCTGCCGCACATCACCAGTATCAGTTACATAGCTCCCAAGGTAATTAAACTGTGACACCTGCTCAAGACTGCAACCATTCAGATTAACTGAATCACAACCTGCCTGACCAATTTTCATCACTTTAGTTTTCTCTCTGTTTATAACCAAACCTACTCTACTACCAGTCTCATCATCAGCTTGAATGAAAGAGTTCATCTCATCAACATCATTTGCCAAAAGGGCTAAATCATCAGCATAACCTAAATCAGAAATTTTCGTATCTCCAGCCCAATTAAGGCCAAAATTTTTCCCTTGAAGTGAATTTCGCATAACATAATCAACAACCAAACTAAAGAGAAAAGGAGACAAGATGCACCCTTGTCGAACACCAGACGTAATGCTAAACCAATTGCTACAAGACTTACCAACTCTCACACATGACTCAGTGTTATTATAGAGAGCTTTCATTATGTTAACTAACTTGTCTGGTATACCATATGATCTCACAATCAACCACAAATTATGACGATCAACAGAGTCGAAAGCCTTTTTGAAATCAACAAAGCTAGCAACCAAAGGTTTCTGAAACTCTAAACATTTCTCAAGATTAGGTACCTATTAAATGGAAATACAATAATGTTTATACAAATTATAACTGCTGTAATAGCAGCAGCAAAATATGCATTAAAGTAAACCTTTCATCTTTTCATTAAAATGAAACACCAGTGATCATTAAAAACTTTTAATACAGAACATATATATAATGGATATATTTACTAATTTTTCTTAAAAATATATTAATCTCCTAAAACAAAATAGGAAAATTCTAGAAGTGTTGACTGGTTTCTCTCAAAGGTCAGGACCAGGTCTTTCAGAACCAGAAAACAGCTTCGGAAATTTCTGCCTTTAGATCCAGTCCATCTTCTATGTTCTCTGGCAGAAGAAACAATTCAACATAGTGTTAGAGTGCTCCAAAATATTCAAAACCATTAGCTATTCTGGAGAACCAAGTGCAGCTGAGTACAAACTTAGGTTTCAGCTAGGATTTCTGCCAGAAATTCAAAGACACGAAAGAGACTCTTTGGGATTGGTTTCATAAGGTCAAGGATATCGAAGGTGAAAGAGTCTCATGGAATGATACACTGAATGTTTTGTCAATGCCACACTACATTGTGGCACTATGTTGGTTGCTGGTTAAAATAGCCTCTGATGAGATTATTTTATATAGGGAATGAAGGTTCCTTTTTTAGCAATTAATTCTTTTTTTCAAATTATTGAAATTATTTTTCATAGTTTTCAATTCAAATTATTTCCTGCAATCAGATTTTTTTCTGAGATTTTAAGTTTCATGTCAGGTTATAGAAGTTTATTGTTTAGCTTTAAGTGCTGATTAAAATAGTATTTTCACATGAAATTATTTAGTTTTGTAATTTTTTTCCAGTGTGGAACAAAAATTCATTGTTTAGCAATATACATTGCTATGGAAATATTGTCTATTCAAACTAGTTTTGGTAGTTTTTTTTCAAAGCACAGACCAAAGGTTCACATTTAGCAATATATGCTGGACAAAGCATTTACATGCAATTAAGTTAAAGATTGTGTGAAACAAGGGATTGTTGTTTAGCAATGAGCATTATTAAGAATAGTTGTTTCCATTTAACTTATTTTTGTTTCGTTTTTTACGTGTACTACTGAAGCATTTAGTGATAAGCATTATTTAGGTTTTTAACAAGTTTAGTTTTCCCTAACTAGTTATATTAGTATCACAGAATTATAATTAAAATTATTTTTTCACGTGCAATTAATCTCTTAAGAAACTACGCTTTTACAAATATATCAAGTCTTCCTGCAAGTCTTCATACGTAAAATATAGAACATGAAGACACGAACAAGTTTCCGCCATGTTGCAAAACTTTTGTTACAACTATTTCAAAAAGAATTTTCATTTACACATTATTTTTACATATCCAAAAAAACATAAAAACAAAAGCTATGTAACGAAACTAAATTTTTCATATTAGAGAACCTGAAAATTTATATTTAATATTTCAAATAATATAACCACTTACCTCAACTTACACCGCTTTAACACGTGTGATGAACGTTAAAAGGTATTGCCAGATTTGTAGATTTCTACGTGAAACAATTTCCCACTTTCGCATTGTGAATTCTACGTACTACATTCCCGAAATAGCCTAATGGTTACAATTATCAACGATAAACTATCAAAAAATAAATACCCCTCAAGCAGCTGCTTGCCACGGAGGTCTGACAGGAACCTGTCAGTTTATATGCCAAAGTAGAAGGTAAAGTAAGGCCAAAGTAGAAGACCTCAGCAGAAAACAACAAATACATCCATGCCTTTTCTCGGGGCTCGAACCCAGGTCCTAATCCTTTAAGGAAAAACAAGATTTCGTTGTTCAATGGGTCATTAGAAAACAATTGCAACTGGGGTCTTATAATAGAAGGGCTTTTATGTCGTTAGAAACCCATCAATGTCGAATTGCTCCAGGAATTTCAATGTGTTTCTTTAAGTGAATAATATACTTCAAGAGCTATGGTTCGAAATACCTCGAACACCCCCCCCCCCCACTTGAAGATCTGGAATCACCTCTATTAAATTTTCGCAAAATGTATTAACGTTTCGACATAAAAGTAAAAGTATTTTCAGAACTTCAATAAATTTATTATTATAAATGGGTTACATATTATATTTTCGAATTTCCCTGTTATATTTTAAGTTATATATATATTACCCTGTATAATAAATAGAAACACCAGTTTTCCATACTAGATGATGGGCTTGGATTTTATGAAAAATCCCGCTTCATCGCTACTCCATTGCCAATCGTATATCACAGTGGAAGTCCATACTCAACAAGAAGAAATTTCTCTCATGAAAGCAATACAGCTAGTGGTTTGGTAGCACTGCATTATATTTTACATCCTTCTCACTGAATGCTAAAGGTCTCAAAAGGCAGACTCTTTCCTCTGTAATTGGTTGTCACTATTTATCGCTAGTGTCACTGAAAAAAATATGAAAATATTGAAATATTATATATTAATTATTTTATATTATATATAATAATTAAAAGAATATACAAGTGGTATCAGCGATTCGTCGAAGGTAATGTGATGGCTCTCATTCACTTTGCTTTCCCTAAACAGTCATTTCATTTCTTCATCATCATCATCATGATCAAGCCAAAATGGCACACAGAGGTCCAACCAGACAGCCTAATCTTTCGCTACCTTGCAGTCAAAAAGAGGACACGATGTGAACGTCAACTGCCATAGCCTATTTTTTTCATGGTACCATAGATAATTTTTGTGCATAGGCTTTTGGACGCGGCCTCATTCAATTCCGACATTATCTGCTCCATGGTAGCAGCGAGATTCCTTGTAACGATGTGGAACAGTCTGCACTCATCTCGAGAGTCAATTGTACATTTACTTCTTCTTCTTATACATCCTTCTTTCTAAGCTGGACCTATTTGTAAAGGGGGCCTCGGCCCCCTTATCATCAGGTCCATACGCATAAAGGGCAGTGGGTGCGGATGAAAACAGCAAAGACTGGCCAGCACAGTGAAGGCTGGCAATCGTACATATTGGCAATTGGGCTTTAGGCCGCAGGCCGCCCAGTGGTGGAGAGGCAGATGTTGAAGGGTGAAGGAGAATAAATACCAGTTGCATGTCATGTGAAGGGGGGGGGGGGAAGGGGGGAGAGAGATAGAGGAAGATATAGTGTATATATTTTTTTTATAATTTTCCGAGTGGCGAATGTTATGTTATTTTATGAAGTTGTGTTAATGGTTGGTTGCCAGTATGGTAGATTTGAGTCAATCAAAGGGGGATGAAATATTTGGTGGGGGAGCAGAGACGGTGGGATAGGTAAAACTCCTGTGTCAGGAAGATGGAGAAGGAAATATTTATGGATGCTTATCTAACACCAGAGGTTAGCATTGGGTTGCCCTGCCATGCAGTGAAATGTTGCGCAGGGGTGGATCTGGGAAAAGTCATAGATCAGTGACAGCCATATATATGGGAAGGAGTATGATAAAGATAATCTTTTATTTTGGGAGGAGAAGGGAGGAAAATGATATAGCAACGTTATATGAGTTGGAAATCAAATTTATGTGTTCAGTGTGTGGTGGTCAGTGTTTAAATTTTATAGAGCCAGTAGAAGGTCAGCCATGAGCTTGGGGTGTGTGGCAGGAGTGTAGTTTAAGGTTCCCATCAAAGGGTAGTGGGAGATGTGGTGAGATTCCATATGTATATTAGGTATGATAATGTGTATAGAGATGTTATGTTCTGGGAGAGATTCCATATAAGTTATTGGGTTAAAGAGAAATATAAAAGTTTCCAATATAGAAATAAAGTTTTCCTTTATGTGACTTTATTTTTGATATTTAGATTGATTTTTTTTTTGATGATTTTATACTATATATTTTTTTTTATTTAGTTTCTATGGAATAAGTTGTCCAAAATGCGTCTTTTGATGTCCTATGGGGATCTTTTATTGGCATCTGGATCTTTTAGTGTCCCAAGGATCTTTTAAAAGAGAGGTAGAGGCCTTTGGAGAGGCAGAGAGGCTTTAGGGGAATCTCCCAGTGCTGTTGATATATTGGGCCAAGGCCCTATAGTGGCTTTTTATATTATTATGAGTAGGACCAAGAATTGTATGGGATGAGAAATAAGTGGTTCCCAGTGTGGTGAGTGTCTGGAAGAGGGTAATTCTATGTATTGTGTATTTGGTGCAGTGTAGAAGGTAGTGTGGAATGTCTTCTATCACATGGCATGTAGTGCAAAGAGCAGATGGTACCTTTTGTATCATGAAAAGGTCCTTGTTGAGATTTGTTCTGCCAGTGCGTAGTTGATGAATTGCTGTTTGGGCTCTTCTTGATAAGTAGTTGAGATTTAGTGTGTGTGGGATGGCAGCAATGGTGGCTCTGAATGTATTTTTAATTGTGGCCTGTTGGATCCAGTTTTGTGTCCATGTGGAGTGGAAGAATTTGTTGATTTCAATTAGGTGATGATTATATGTCTCAGGGGTGTGATAATTTGGTGTAGGGATATTGTGTCCTTGTTTAGCAAGATGGTCATCAGTGTCATTATGGGTTATGTTACAATGAGAGGGTATCCAGTGGAATGTTAGTGTTTTGTGAGTGGCAATTATATTGTGTGAAATTCTGTGAATATGGAAAAGAGAGTAATTTTGTGACAGGTTGTATGTATGTTTGTTGATGCTGTGCAAGGCAGATTTTGAGTCAGTGATAATATGTATGCTGTCTGTATTTTGTGTGGAGGACCATTCCAAAGCCATATGTATTGCAGCTAGCTCTGTAGTAGTACTGTTTTCTGCATGATTCATTTTGATTATATGTGAGAAAATTGGTTGGGTAGAGTGGAAGGCAGCAGAGCCATTTGTTGTGTGTGGGATGTGGGAGCCATCTGTGAATATAATGAGGTCTGTGGTAGGAATGTTTGTGATGAGTTGTTCCGCTGCAAATTTTAGTTCTTGTGGGAGGTGTTTATATTTTTGGGTGATGTGTGGTAGTGTGAGATTTATGGAGGGTTTTTTAATAGTCCAATAGGGGATTGTGTATCTAGGGTTGAAAGTGAAAAAAACCCAGTGCAAGTCTGATGGCTCTGGTTTGTATGGTTTCAAGTTTGTTAAAAAATGTGGGTGAGGTAGTGTTTAGAGCTAGCAGGCCATACTCCAGTCTGCTGTTGATAAATGTTTTAATAAGGGTAATCATAGATCTGTCACTTGCACCCCAGCTAGCTCTTGTGATTGATTTGAGAATGTTGAGAGCTCCATTACATGTGGATTGTGTATTTGTGATGTGTTGTTTCCAGTTAAGCTGTCGGTCTATAGTTAGCCCTAAATATTTGTAGTGTTTAACTAGGGGGATGGCGTGGTTGTTTATAGTTATGCTGAGTGAGTTGGCGGGGGTTGTTTATGTGTTATGGGTAAGACCGCAGATTTAGGTGCAGAGATGGCTAGTCCCCATTTGTTTGTAAAGTCAAGGACCTGGTTGACTGCTGTTTGTAGGGCTGTTTGTATAATGAGGGTATCATTTCCTTTGGTCCAAAGCACTATGTCATCAGCAAAGATGGAGCAATTAATGTCCTTTTTAAATACTGTTGGTAGATCATGTAGAAGAATGTTGAAAAGTGTAGGTGATACCACACTGCCCTGTGGCAATCCCCTAGTTAAACTGTGGGGGTCAGAGAGAGTAGTCCCCAGTTTGACTTTAACCTTTCTCTGTGTGAGGAAATTTTTGATAAAATGCAAGATGTTTCCTGTGATTCCTAGTTGGTGTAATTTGAAGAGTATACTGGTGTGTGAGGCAGTATCAAAAGCAGAGGTTAGGTCTAGAAAGACACAGCAAAAGATTTCTTTGTTTTGAAGAGCAATTTCTGCTGAAGTGACAAGGTCAAAGAAATTGCCTGTGGTGGACATGTGCTCTCTGAAGCCAGTTTGGCATAAGGGGAGTGTTTTTTTGGTTGCTAAATAGTATTTGAGTCTGGAGAGCACCATTCTTTCTAGAACTTTGAGGATTGTACATTTACGTCCACATTTCTTCCGCTGATTGGAAGTTTTTTCGCATTTCAAGTACTGTTGCCATACACGTGAGTAGTAGCATAAATGAAGTTCTGGCACAGTAAAAGGGGCTCGAGAATTCTACGAAAATCCATGGGAAAAGTTATGGGGGATGAGGGAAAAAGTATGTTTCTTGTGGGTTTTGTGAAAAATATGCGTGAAAATTAGAAAAAATGGGGGTGATTTTTAGCATGTGAAAAACTAATTTAAGTTTTTTTTTGAGAAGATGAGGTTCAAACTAATTTTGTGAATTAGTTTAAATGGGTTAGTTTGAAGTGAGGTGTGTATGAGAGAAAAAAATGATGTGTTTTGTTGAGTTATCGTACACTTACTGGATTATTCGGTTGCAAAAGCACCATGTAAATCGGGGATTCTTGTGGTTTTTTTCTGAAAATCAAAAAAAAACTGATGTTTCATGTAAAAAAAATAATTTAAGTTTTTTGGGCAGAGTAGAACCAATTTGTTTAACTAATTTTCAGAGAAAATGAGGTGTGTGTGAAAGAGATAAAAAACGATGTAGTTTGTTGAGTTATCATACACTTCACTTGATTATTTGGTTGTAAAATGCCAGGTAAATCGGAGAATTTGACAAAGTCAGACAGTTTTGTGAAATTTGTTTGAAACATATGACAAAATAAACAGGTAAAATGACGTTTTCAGGATTTCTGATGAAAAGATAGACTTTGAATATCTATGAATGTATGAAGAGAGGGTACTAGATGAAAAAAAAATTTTTTTTTGGAAGTGAAAGGTGATTTAGGTTAATTTTTTAAACAATTAGAAAGAATTTGAAGTAAAAAGTGAGGTAAGTTAGAATAATTTTGAGAATGTGTGAAGTTTGTAAAGAGAGAAGAGTTTTATCGTGCTAAATGGAAATCAGTCTCCTCAAAAGAACAACGGTCTCGAGATTTACTTTCATTGAACTAAATCTCTTATTCACTGAACCTCAGAATTAAAGCTAAAAAAATACTGGTTCGGGAAGTTGTTCGGTTCGATGGACAAACCTCCTCTCTGTCCCGTCCTCCCCTCTGTCCTCTCTCTCTGTCCCCTCCTCCCCTCTGCTCTCTCTTCCTCTCTCTGTGCCTCGATTGAGTGCAAAAAATATTCCTCCAGTTCCAGCTCTATAAAAGACACAACTGGAACCAGAGTCCGTGATTAAGCCCGCTGCTAGACCCCCCACGGGCCGAGCGATCCCATGGTTACTGCAATCAACTGCAGAGACCATGTTGCTAGCTAGCCACGGAACCAACTAACACCCCTCCCCCCAGATCCCAGGAACCAACTAACACGCCCTACCCAGATCCTCCCAAAGAGGTCTCATGTACTGAGCCTGAAAGGCTTTACGTAGATAAGCAGTCTCATTCAATATCAAGGAAACCGATACTAACGTTTAAAGCTAATTGTCTTATATACCGTACTCGGCAGCAACAAATATTCTAGCGGTGGGTAAAGAAACAAAATTAAAAATAAAATAGTATTATGAACTTTAACTCAAATCTAAAATAATAAGTTTTTGTAGCAGTGTTTTGAATATCTAGCTGCAAAAAAATTAAACCAGTGCGATTAAATTACTTTGTAATATTGATCAATATTTAAAATAACATTGATTCTATGGGAGAGGGGAGGAGAAAGGAGGCAAGGAGGAGTGAGAGTTAATTCTTTGCAATTTACAAAAGTTGAAATAACTTTTGATCTAATTATGCTACAGAGCTCATTCTGGTATTGTTCAATAATACTAAGCAGACACTATTTTCTGAAGTGACCAGAATCGGGTTCGGACCCCTTACGTAGCCGAGAAAGTGGGTAAAACCCTTTTAAATTTATGATCTCACATCTTTTCTTGTAATCAAGCTACAGATTTGAAACTAATATTATTGGATTTCATTTGGGGTGTGTGGTACTTTGAACATGTGGGTATTGCTCTCGACCCCGTTACTTAAGGACTTCTGGATTCAAAGCCTTTTGCATACTACACATTGCTGATTCTCAATTAAGATTTCGAAATGTTTTCGGTTTTTTCATCAACATCACGTTCTAGTACTGGAACTCATTTCGTTATTTCAACGGGAAACGGTGTCGGACCCATTTCGTAGCTTAGAAACTGGGTCGAACCATCTTACATTTGCATCCTTATAACTCTGCTTCTAATTGAGCCACACATCTCAAACTAATGTCTTTAGATTACATTCGGGAAGCACTATACCTTTAACGTATTGGAAGCAGTCTCGACCTCTTAGTTTTTGTTTTCTGGGTTCGACACTTTAAGATTTTGTCGAATTATAACGTCCATTCTAATTGTGCTAGGATCTTGGCTTGAATTGTAATAGATGGGGTTTATCAAGTTCTATAATCTGACGAAAAAATAATCGGTCTGAAACGTTTTCCAGTACTAGAATCTGATGTTGATGAAAAAACCGAAAATGTTTCGAAATCTTAAATGAGAATCAGCAATATGTGGTATGTAAAAGGAAGAAGACCTTAAGTAACGGGGTCTAGAACAATGCCCACATATTCAAAGTGTAGTACACCCATAATGAAAGCCAAGAATATTAGTTTCAAATCTGTAGCTTGATTACAAGTTATGAGATCATAAATTTAAGAGGGGTTCGGCCCACTTTCTCGGCTAGGTAAGGGATCTCAACCCGATTCTGGTCAGTTAAGAAAATAGTGTCTGCTTAATATTATTGAACAACACCAGAATGAGCTCTGTAGCATAATTAGATGAAAAGTTATTTCAACTTTCGTAAATTGCAAAGAATTAAACTGTCGAACTGGCTTTTTACAACCGAATAATCCAGTGTATGATAACAAATCACATTATTTTTTATCTCTTTCACACACACCTCATTTTTCTGAAAATTAGTTAAGTAAATTAGTTCTCGTATGCCCAAAAAATTTAAATTACTTTTCTTCACATGAAACATCTCTGTTTTTTCTGATTTTCACACATATTTTCCCAAAAAAAACCACAACTAACACCGATTTACATGGCTTTTACAACCGAATAATCCATTGAGGTGTACGATAACGCATCAAAACACATCATTTTTTTCTCAGATACACACAACTCTCATTCCAACCTAATTCATTTAAACTAATTCACAAATTAATTAAACCTCATCTTTTGAAATAAAACTTAAATTACTTTTTCACATGATATAAAAAGCACCCCCCCCTTATTTTTAATTTTTCACACATCTCACACAAAAAACCAGACACAAATTAGTTTAAACCTCATCTTCCCAAACGTCTCCCATAGGTTAACATGGGATTCCCTATACTTTAACATTGGCCCAGAACTCTCATTTATGCTACTACTCTGCCACTCAACTCCACTCATCCACTGAGCCACTCTTCTCCAGTCAACAACTGAGCAAGTCTTCTCCACCACTCTTCTCCATTCAAACAAACTCTTCTCCAGCCATCTACTAAACTACTAAACCCAACTCTTCTCCAGCCATCTACTAAACTACTAAACCCAACTCTTCTCCAGTCACCCACTATGCCACTCTTCTCCACTCAACCACTAAGCCACTCTTCTCCAGTCAACCACTGAGCCATTCTTCTCCACAATTCTCTCTCTCCAATCAAACCCACGCTTCTCCAGCCATTTACTGAGCCACTCTTCACCAGTCACTAACTAACCCACTCTTCTCCACTCACCCACCGACCGACTCTTCCCCACTCACCCACTGAGCCACTCTTCTCCACCACTCTTTTCCAATCATCCACTACCCATTTAAACTACCCCAAAAAAACTTAAATTAGTTTTTCACATGCTAAAAAATCACTCCCATTTTTCTAATTTTCACACATATTTTCACAAAAAACCACAAGAAACACACTTTTTCTCTCATCCCCCATAAATTTTCCCATGGATTTTCATAGAATTCTCGAGCCCCTTTTACTGTGCCAGAACTCAATAAATTTAATTTGACCAAATTTAATGCATATATAATTTTCTGTAGTTTGTGGAATACAAGAAATTTTCTTCTTTAAATTTCCACAAATCTTTTACTATAAAGATTATGAAACCACACTGGTATTTCAAGCGAGAATTTGTATTGAAGATTGCATTGGTTGTGAACAGACACCTCTGTATTTTCCAGTTAAGTGATCGTTTACTCTATCAGATCCTAGAATTTTTCCACAAATATTACAATATGTTGCTCCAGAAAAATTTTGCGAATCAAAATCTGTCGTCTTAATATTTCTCTTCTTCAAATCATTGATCAAATTTTCGGCTTCGATCATTGCATTCAAAAATTGTTCTGTTACATTTTTCCCTCTGTACATTCTGCTTTTTATCAGTTTACCTTCCGGTCCAACTATAATATATGCAAATCCTGACGGTACTAAATACTTAGTTCGCACCCTACATGGATTATTCTCAATTCTTCTACATTTCAAAAAGTATTCGAAGTCTGCATAAATCACATATGGGTGGTTCAAACCGTTTTTAATTGTATGGAATTTCGTACTATTCGCTTCGGGAAGCTTGATAGTTTGTAATGTGTTTGATTTGCAATTATCTACGTGATTCTTTAATAAATCGTCGCGAGTGAAATTATGAAGACAGTATGGACAGAGATAGGATTTACCATCACGTCTTGAAAGGTATGCTGTAACCGTACTAATATTTTTAATCCAACAATAGTGAGAATTATTTCCGTCTTTTAAAAGTAAATGTTGTATGGGTTCTTTAACAGGATTCTATGAAATACATAACGTATGCAAACCATCTTTCTTAGAATTGAAAACATTTATAGAAATATTATTTAAAACCTCGAACTTCGGGATTTGAACGAGGGTTACTAGATAAGTCAATGAAGATATGTGTAAGGCGTTTTCAAATATTTTATATTTTTCCACGTTGTGGATTGTCTTTAGCAGGATGTAGAGCTGAAAATATTGACCACAAAAAACATTTGTTGTCGTAGTTTTTAACATTCACTATACCTTTTGTAGATTTCAAATGTTCTGGTATGTTCACGAAAGCAGATGCTCCAACTGCATTATACTGAGACATTTGAATTTCCATAGAAATTATTTTATCAAACACCCATTCACTTCCCTTTTGTATAAAATTTTCAAAGTCGTTATCAATTTTTCTCATAAGCATTTTTTAGTAATTCATTGAGATAAGTAAGCAAACTGATTATTTCGTTACATGTCGAAAAATGTGCACATATTTCTTTCTGTCCTTCAGGATCCGTTTGCTTTTTAAATTTTATTTATAATATGAATCTAACTTTTAGAGGCTGACTGTGTTTCTTGCCAATTATTTGTTTCCATTTATTGTAATTTTTCTCCAGAAAACTTTTTATGTCTTCTCTGACATTTATGTTATCAATTTTATATGTGCGAAACGTTTTCCGAAAAGCACTGCTTTTATTTATATGATATTGATTCAGATGATGATTGTAATTGTCTTTTCTGTTAAAGGTGGAATTGCAAAATTCGCATTTTTCAAATGTGCGAGAAGTGCATGCAGTTTTCATATGACGGTTCATATTGGATTTGCGAATAAATACCCCATATTTGGTACATTGAATAGTTGCGCTCATCTTTGAGTTAGCAGTTATACCCTCTTTATTTTACACATTAGCTAAAAATCATGGTTGAAAAATCATGGTCCGATAATGCAAAACATGGAATATTTTGCATAATCGGAAGTTGAAATACACATTACTGTAGTGTGTGTCCAAGAATAAAATTCTAAACAATACCGATGTTATTGAACATAATCTTATATTCCTTTTTGTCAATAACATCATTCTTTAGCAAAATATCCAAAATTTCGACAATTTCATTTACTACTTCTGTACTGATGTTTCCAGCTCGTTTACTGGCAACCAAGATTGAAAATTTTTCGCATATGTCGTCGAAACTCTTGTATAGTCCAGAACCAAACTGTTGACTTTCTATTACAGTGAGCATCATTTTAATCGACTTTAAATATTTTCTAAGTGTCTCAATGTGATTATCGATAATTCGATATTTCTCAGTAGTTCTACCATGCCCGATTGGTTGGTAAATCATTTCTTTCAGCTCAGAAATGGGGTTTCTCGCCTGTAAGATATCACTCGGAAGTTTTAGTTTATATTGGTTTAATATTTCATCTTGCAAGTTGGAATCTGGATTATAAACGAACGTTTTTTCTGGCATCTCAGTGGGCTCTTCCGGCTCTAAAGTTTTCGCTACGTCTTGTATGTTTTTCATGGTTTCTTCACGCACAGTTTCCAGACCTTTTAACCGTTCCACCACTGGCTTGTGAAATTCTTGGAGCATTTCCTTAACTCGTTCCTCTCCCAAAATAATGTCTTCAATTTTCGATTTTGTAGTAGCTAGCGATTTCAAGATTTCATCTATAATACTGTGTAATTGCTTAAGATCCTTCATCTTTATTCATATACGATAAAGACATGTACCCAGTGATGAGAGTCTGAAACAAGACCTGCAAATACTTTTTTTCTTTCTTTTGGATCTGGATAGTGTCTAACAAACGAAACTCTAATCTTGCTGCCCCTGTCAAAAAAACTGCGAAGTTGTGGTCTTACTACTTCAATGAAATTTTGATCGTCCAAGTTGATACTATAATTTGTACTAAAAGAGGGATTTGTTGTGCAGCAGACAGCAGACTACCTTGCTTATATATCCATTAGAAATGCATAGATGGTAATTATCTTTGAAAATAGGTGGCGTTAGTAGGTCGAATTTTGTGTTTATCTGTATAATTGGATGAGACTGCAATATGTCTTTTTTCACTTCTTTATCACCATAGGTAAGGCAAATTACAGTATTTTTATCAGCATATAGTTTTGCGTATACATTCGTAATTCGTTTTCCCTTTGCATCGCCGTTAAAACTGCTCCCACTTGATGCAAAAAGTCCATTTTCATTTCTCACTAGAGAATTGGATGGGGTTAGGATCTAACTTTGTCAAGCCATCAACGTAACTTTTTGTTGTCGCATTTCTGTTGTACCTCGGTTCCCCGAGATTTCCTTATTCTCTTATTGTTCGCATTAAAGACATCCTCGCCAGTTAATGCGATTTTTTCCAAATATCCCTTAGTTACAGCAGCAGAATCAGACTCGGGATCGGCAATATCAAGGATTTTTTTTTCTGCATTGAAACTATGCCTGTCGAATGCAATGCGTCGTGGAACGTAAAGCCCATCTTTATATCTAACCAATGTATTCATTGGACTATTTTGAACAGTGGTCAAGTTGTGGACGTAGTGTTTCGTAGTGCCATTGGATGAATAGGTCGGTTCTGCAAGATTTTTAATGCGTTTATTGGTTGCATCGTAATTATCATCGTCATTGCAAAGTGCTCTTTTTTCCAAATATCGTTTCGTAACTACTCCAGAATCTGCATCCGGTTCAGTAACATTGATTACTTGTTTATTTGGCGCATTGTAGCGATTGTTCCGAAAAATTAAAGAAGCATTATTAACGTATTGAATGGTAGCGGCATCTCCATTTTCTATAGATCTGCCTACGTTCGATATTCTTTAAGTATTTGCGTCATAATTTTCCGTGTTATTCAGTGTTATAGACTCTTGTTGTAGATATTATTTGTCACAGAGTCCGGCCCTCTTCGGGATTGGCTACATTTCTCAATTTTTTATTACTCATGTCGTAGTCCCCATCGTGTGTCAATTTTTAAACCGATACCTGGAATTCCCGCTGGTCCTCTTTCGGAGCTGGTCTCAGAGATGATGACGCCAAACTTTGTCAAGTAATTCATTTTTATTTACCAAAGTTTTTTCTGTACTTGAGAGGCATGTGCTTGGTTTTTTTATCGATTAATAAGAAATCGTGTGGTTTTGAAACTGCATAAAAAATATATTTCCTGATTTCTGTTGCATGATCCATTTGTATCTGCAACATTTCTCTCTTGTTCTGCATATTAAAGAATATAAAATAATGTCTTTCGGAGTCGAAAAATAACTCTGAGTCAGGTAAATCAATGATATGCTCTTTTTCCTTCCTCTGACGAATAATTCTTCGATGAGTTTTTGATCTTTTTCCGTTACGAAATCGTCGAAAACAATTAAATTTTGCATCTCAGGATCCAATTCTTTGACCTTGACGATATCTTCTTTACTGGCAGAGAAAGTTGCAATTGAGATTTTTTTGCCAAATGTTTTCTCCAAAATTTCGTGTAAATCGTTGAATATTTCTTGAAAAAACTGATATTTCGGCTCACTTAAATCTTTGGCATATAAAAAGATTTTATTATAGTAGAGATGGGTAAATATTAAGTTCAACAAAAGGTTCGTCTTCCCTGAGCCCGATGGACCACAGATTAAAATCATCTTCTTCAAAGTCAAAATTTCGAATCTCCATTTGCTTTATTTAAAAAGTTCATCCTCTTTGACCAAGGAATTTAATGTATTATCATAACCAAACCATTTAACATAATACTCTTTTTTATTATTCTTCACTCTAGTTTTTAGAATGGTTTCAACTTTATAAATGTCATCTTGCTTTTCGTATTTCACCATTTCTTCGGTGTAAAAACTACCAATGATTGGTTCTCCTTTCAGATCCTTGATTTTATAGGTTATGGGATCTGTATTCAGAACTTGAGCAATTTCAAAAATATCTTCTGTAAAATTGGGCAGATAACCTTTTTTAAACGGTGTCTTGTACTTGGCGATTCTGACTCTGTCGCCAATTTTAAATTTTGATGCTGTAATAGATTTAATTCTTTTACCAAACAGATTACAATACACAATATCTCTTTTTTTTCTGCAAGCTTGCTCTTTTGGGATCATTCTTATTGATCTGTGATAAGAAGTATTGTAATTCTTAACGAGTTTTGGTAGGACATCGATCCATTTTCTAGTGTTATTGGCAGTGAAATATTTCCACATTTTTGTCTTTAGAGTCCTATTAAATCGTTCCACAATTTGAGCTTTAGTCTCATTTTCAGTGGCAAACCAATGGACACCTCGTTGGGTAAACAATGCTTGAGTTTCTTTATTGATAAACTCAGTTCCCTTATCCGTTTGTAACTTGGATGGCTTACGTTGTTTAAAAATTTCTACAACTGCTGGTAATCTCGCTACCCGTTTTCTTTTTAATAGGTATTGCCCAGGCGAATTTGCTGAAAATGTCAATCACGGTTAAAATGTAATTCGTGTGGTTATTGTGAAATTTAAATATTTGCATGTCGATTAAATCACTCTGCCACTGGTCGTCTACATTCGAGACATAAACCCATCTGGTTTGGAATTTTTTATAAATGGCTTTGTGTAACGTGTACACATCTTGTTGTTGGAGAAATATTTTAACTTCTTTTTCCGTCAACCCAGTTTTGCGCATTAGATCTTTAATACCGGAAAATCCCTTTAATGGGTCATAGTAAACAGAAGGAAGCATCTTATTTCTTGTGACCTAAACCGAACCGTTTCTTTGTTTTAATGATAGGTTTGATTATCGTTCTTGAAATTCTTTCTCCTAAAGTTGGATTCTGAATTTCATCCAAATCATTTAATAATTCTTGGTCGGCTTCGTGTCTCTTTTTAGTTTCTGTATATTTGCTGTAAGAAATGTCGTGCTTTTTGCAGGCTTTGTCGGCTTTGCACGGTTAATACCTTTGTCGGGCTTTGCACGGTTAATACCAGGATCTCCTCGCATTAACCTTTTCTCCAGTTTCGGAAAAGGTCCACAATATTGGTAACCTGGAATGTGCATTTCGGGTGGATTAAACTTTTCTTGAATCCAGCTTACTATATCACCACCTTTTACAATATACCTTTCTGTTTCACAAATTTATACTTCATTTTTCCACACGTTCGACATCTACCTCTCATCATTACTCTTTTATTCTTTGAAGTGACATATTCGACGTTATCCGTTAAAGTTTTCGTTTTACACTTTACACAATACATGCTTAATTTTTATATATAAAATTTAAGTACGTGACACTTATAAAATAAAGTATAATGTATCACAGTTATCTGACTAGTTTAACGCCTGGACAAAAGCAGAAATTGTAGAGTGCATTTGTAAATAACAATCCTATAACTTTAAGTATTGATCCACAGAAGAAAGGTAACAATACTTTGAAACTGACAAAGAGACAATCATTAAACTGAAAGAATCTACAACGCCAGTTCGACTTCGTTTCAGTAAACCACAGCTAGGTGGATTTCTGCCGTTCTTAATACCTGCACTCGTAGCATTGGGAAAAGCAGCTGCAGTTGGAGCTGCGGGATATGCTGGTACTAAGCTTGCACAAAAAGTTCTGGGAAAGGGGTTATACGTTCCTGGAAAGCAAAGAGAAGCTGGCTTATCTAAAAATAAAAGAAGGGGAAAAGGTTTGTACCTTCCAAGGAAACAAATAGCTCAGGGAGTTTTAAAGAAAAGAACCATTAAGTAACTTAGATATCGAAAATATAATGAAAAAGGATTCCGTGGTGTGTACTCTATCGATTCTTTGCCAAAAAAAATATTCAAGGACGAAAATGGTATAGTGAACTTTGACGTTTCCCGTGATTCAGGAACTCATTGGGTAGCTTATTTCAATGATGTGAAGTTATCTTACGTCGAGTACTTTGATCCATTCGGTTTATCGCCACCAGAAGAAATAAAACACTATTTACTTTCATCTTCAAAGCCGATCTTGCATAAGTCTTCGCAAATTCAAGCAAATTACTCTGTAAAATGCGGTTACTATTGCATCTATTACATTAAACGAAGGAATAATAACATAAGCCCATATGATGTATTGTATCAGTTTGAACAAACCCCTAACGATAGGAATGAATTGTTGGTAACAACTGGCATATAAGTACTACATAGTACTACACTATATTAATAAAGGTGGTACTCATAACTATCAATTCCTCTACTATTACGGCATACAACCCCGAAGATTTGGAAATTAATTATGAAACGCCGATCACACTCAATGGTGAATACGAGATAGCACTGATCGGTAGCAATGTGTGGTATTCCTGGTACAACATCAGTGATAAATATAACAATAACACTCTGAAATACTTCAGTGGAACACAATGGAATAAAATAATTTTCCCGAATGGAATGTATGTTATCATTATCATCCTCAAGCAGCCATGGGCTACGGAGGTCCAACTAGACCGTGCAATTTAGTTCTCCAAGCAAGTCTATCCTGAGCTACATCTACTGCATCTGACCACTGCACACCAATTCTAACAAGGTCCTGTTTGACATTGTCTGTCCTCCGCATCCTAGGTCTCCCCTTCTTTCTGAGGCCTTTAGGCACATTGCCAATCACACTTAGGCACATTTGCCAATCTATAATTATTCATACGGGCAACATGGCCAAACCAACGGAGTCTCTCTCTGCACAATATGCTGCTTAAAGGAGGTTACAAACTCCTTTGCCTAACCTCATTATTAGTTACAAAGTTGAACCACCTAATGCCCAAGATACTGCATAAGCATCTGGAATTATTGGGTTGGGTTGTTTTACCTCTGAGCGGCACTTTTTTGGCTGCTATGTGGCCAGGGGCTAAATGGCAAGGTCACAAGGACCCCGAAGGCTCAGAGAAGGTTGAGGGGAGGGGACCAACTGGAACAGCTGTTGGGAGCCAGATGGTAGCCTCCCGTCAAGGCCATACAGCGTGTTCTTTAACGTGCGCAGGGTATGGCTCTCCCGCACACGGGGCCATGGCTTAACGTCCCATCCGATAGACGGCGGCCTTTCCAAGTCCATCGGTGTCCCCTACTGACCGTGGCGGGGAATTTTGTGGAGATAAATCTCGACGCTGACCCAGCTGGGACTCGAACCTGGGAACTACAGATTACGAGCCTGGCGCGCTACCGACTGAGCAAAACCCCCCCGCCCCCCCATCTGGAATCAAAAGCATCTAGTTTCCTGTTATTTTGTTTACAAAGTGTCCAAGTTTCACTACCATAATTAACCCTAGAAAGAACCAAACTATTATACAGCCTAATTTTAGTCTGTAGGTGTATACGCCAATTTCTCCACACTCTCCATAGATTCTTAAAAGTCCCGACAGCAATCCCTATTCGTCTGTTAATCTCATGCCGCACATCACCATTATCTGTTACATAGCTCCCAAGATAATTAAACTGTGACACCTGCTCAAGACTGCAACCATTCAAATTAACTGAATCACAGCCTGCCTGACCAATTTTCATCACTTTAGTTTTCTCTGTGTATAACCAAACCTACTCTACTACCAGTCAAAAGGGCTAAATCATCAGCATAATCTAAATCAGAAATTTTCGTATCTCCAGTCCATTTAAGGCCAAAATCTTTCCCTTGAAGTGAATTTTGCATAACATAATCAATAACCAAGCTAAAGGGAAAAGGAGACAAAATGCACCCTTGTCGAACACCAGACGTAATGCTAAACCAATTGCTACAAGACTTACCAACTCTCACACATGACTCAGTGTTATTATAGAGAGCTTTCATTATGTTAACTAACTTGTCTGGTATACCATATGATTTCACAATCAACCACAAATTATGACGATCAACAGAGTCGAAAGCCTTTTTGAAATCAACAAAAGCTAGCAACCAAAGGTTTCTGAAACTCTAAACATTTCTCAAGAATCATGCCTAAGTGAAAATATCTGATCCACACATCCCCTACCACTTCTGAATCCACATTGCTCATCACGCAATTGACTGTCAACCAGATTCTTGATTCTATTAAGCACAATCATGGAAAGAACTTTACCTGGAACAGAGAGTAGGCTGATACCCCACAAGAACAGCGATCACCTTTTTTGAATGTAGGGATAACAATAGCTCTGTTAAAATCCTTAGGAACCATGCCTTTACATAAAACATATTCAGAATTTCAGTCATCCAAGTGGTAACCGAAACATTCCCAGCTCTAAGCATTTCGGTACAAATTTCATCTACCCCTGGGGATTTATGTAGTTTAAGTTTAGAAACATACATAGAAACATACATTAAAGCCACCAATGCATCTATCATCATTGCAAACAATGGGAGTAGAACTAACTACATTGTTTAGAACATCACTGAAATGCTCAGCCCATCTAGCCATGACAGAATCCTCACCTTCTATAACCTTACCTTGTTTATCCTTCAATCCTTGTATACCTGTCCGTTTTCTACCACACAAAACATTAACTATCTGGTACAGCTCTCTGCTGTTGTGCTGTCTAACTGCTTCCTCGGCTTTGTCAACCAAACCATGAAGCGAAAGATTCTTATCAGCAGCTAACTGATCTTTTATACGTTTATTAAGTTCTCTGTAATGCTTTCTATTAGGACTAGTAGGGTATTGATTAAAGACATTCCTGCAGTTCTTTCTTTCCGAAATAAGCTCAAGTGAGCTTCAGTATCAAAAGTAAATTTTTTAACCCTAGCACAACACTTTTTAAATTTAAGTTGCAAGACACTTTTAACAAAGTAATGGTCAGATCCAATTTCAGCTCCCCTATATGACCTGGTATTCCTAACAGAACTAGCCCATTTGTTGTTAATTAATATGTAATCAATCATATTCTTATGCAGCCCATCAGGTGAAACCCATGTGTACTTATGTATGTCGCGGTGTTTGTAATAAGTGTTAGTTATTCTGAATCCATTGAGTTTACTTACCTGTAGGAGAAGTTTCCCATTGCCATTGCAGCTACCAATACCAAAAGGGCCTATTACTCCTCCCCAAACGTCAGAGTCAGTACCAACTTTGGCATGGAAGTCACCAAGAACAAGGGTAATATCTCCTTTCTTGACAGAATTTAAAATATCCTGAAGTTGTCCATAAAACCTATCCTTCTCATCCTCATCGGCATCCACAGTGGGGGCATAACGGCAGATAACATTCAAGTCTTTAACGATTGTCTGAAATTTTGCTGTAAGAAACCTTTCATTAATGTACTCATATCCTAGAAGAGCATCACTAGAGTGTCTGCTGAGAAGCAGACCCACGTCTTGGTGATGCTTATTGTCATCCCTCCCTGAAAAGAGAAATTTAAGATTATTTTTAAGAATCTGACCTTTATCTGTCCATCTGGTCTCTTGCAAGCCGAGAATATCTAAATTATAATGGTGGAATTCTTGTGTGAGGACATCAAGAGAAAAAGCTCTGTGCAGAGTCCTCACATTCCAACTACCTATGGAGAGAAAATGGTTAGTAGGATGTTTAAAGAAACTATGTTTATTGAGAGAGGGAATGCCGACAATATCAAACAGCCCCCTAATCGCAGACATGGGGCAAAGACCCGTTCCCCCACCACTAAAAACTGAAGCCATCTGCACTGGAAGACTTCCTCCAATGTAGAATTTGACAATGCCGATAGAAGCAGAGTTCAGATGCCTGCGATGACCTCTGCTCAGGATTATCCACCAGCTGATAAACATATCCTGTGAATCTATTCACTTGTGACTGTCAACCCACAAACAAACAGAAAACAGAGCGGAAGATTTTCCCTCCACAGAAGCCCACCAGTGCAGCAAAACAGGATCCATAATCAAGCTCATAGCCATATATCTGTTCAGTCCAGTGGTTTTATATGGTCAGCACCAGGACCCTGTGTGGTTGACCACTCCTCAGCAGGGTAGAAAAAAAAGAAAAGTACCCATAGTTGTCCATATCAGTATGCCACACCAATCTGGCAGCCCTCCCCTTCCGTTCACTTCCACAAGAGAGTATCTCTTTTGAAAGGTACTAACGGTCTGCACCACGAGAAGGCGGGATCGGACATTAGGTGCTAGGCCTGGCCGGTTCTATGCATAGACGGATTTAATGATGTTTTGAAAAATCTCTTTGGGGATCCTAGCCCTATAATACTAGAAAGCAATCTCCCCACATTATGATTTGTTTTTCGTTTGGCAAGAGGATATAAAATAGATTTTTCTGAATTAAAGTTGCGAGAAATACTAAGGTTCGAATCGAAAATTATCGAATTTTATCGAATTGAAAAAAACTAAGGAAAGTTCCCACCCAACATAACGAGAGGGGTTGATAGGTAGAGGTGAATAATTCACTGTTCTATTGTCGAATTTTCCTATCTCAATAACCAGAAGAGCGACGTGTTGTACAGTTTCGTGCCTCAAACACCGCCTGGCAGTTTATTCGACACACATCTATTCTTCCCCATATAGTTACCGCTGAATAAAACTGATTACATTTACAATGTTAGAATGAAAGTAACCGATCTGAACAATAAAGTAATTGACTTGAACAAGGAAAACGTAACTTACATGTTACATATCAAACCCAAATAAAGATGAAGATAATGAGAAAGCGAATTAAAATATTTTATACAAATCCGTCGCCTATCGTTCGAAAAAACGAGAAAATATCCCCTAAAAGCAGAAATATTCTTAATCGGTTAATATACGGAAATGGCCTAAAAATCATAAAGTAAGTATAGGATAAACGTTGAAGCTACTTACTGGAATTTGTTCGAAGACTCAATAGATGATATTTCCACGACAAAATATGAGCACTTAGAATATCGGGAAACCAATGTTAATGTTAAAAATCTCGAAAAATACGAAATATTTACCAAAGATATGGACGTTTTCCTACATCCGCACAACAGTTATATACACGTCAGAGGCAAAATACTGAAATTAGATGGATCTGATATCGGCGGCAATGATGTAGTTACGATGGTCAATAACGGGTACAACATTTTTAAGAGAGCTCAATATTATACAGAAAACAGAGAATTGGAAGATATTGAATTGCCAGGAGTGACGAACACGATTCACAATTTAATTGATTTTACCGAAGACTTTTCACACAGTGCTGCCACAAGTATGATGTGGTTCAAAGATACCGCAGACAGTTCGAAAATGAATAAATATTTGTACGACGGAGGCGAAGATAAACTGGACAAGAATAATAAAATAAAGGATTTTGAACAAGTGTTGAAGAAAAATCCTGAATACAATCAAGGATTCTTGGACAGATGAAATTACAAAAAATAGTCAAAGCGTAAGTTTATTCTTACCACTGAATCGGCTTTGGATTCTGCCGAGACGTGGATAAAGTGTTTCGCGGTGTAAAACATACCATAAAACTAGAAAAAAGTGACGACAAAGACATTATTCAGAGAGTTGGGGCTACGTTGTATAAATTTGAAATATCTCACGTATCTTGGTTTATTCCAAAAGTGGACCCATCACTATAAGTACTTGCAAAACTAGAATCTCAGTTAGCAAGCGGCAATCCACATGAAATCTTTTGGGAATCGTGCAAACTGTACAAATCTGATACTCGAATTGACTCTGAAGTCAGTTGGCAGGTTACTACAACTCAAAATAAACCCGTCCAACTTTATGTCGTCTTACAAAAGTCTAACCGATTAAATAATCAAACCAGAAATAATATGGTATTTGAACACATGTTACTAGAACGGATTCAAATCAGAGTGAATAGCAAACAGTTTCCTGAACAAGAATTCGAGTGCAACTTTGAACCCAATAGTTTAGACCAGTGATTCCCAACCTTTTCTGGACCATCGCCCCCTTTAGAAGAGAACAAAAATTTCAACGCCCCCCTAGTTCATAATAGTTAATTTTATATGAAATATTAAAATAGTGTTGCATATTATCTGTACCTAATTTATCTGTTTATTTATCTATTAAAAATCATAAAGCAGAAATTAATAAAATGACAACCAAATGTACAATAAAATTGTTTATTAAAATTTTAAAAATAATTTAAAAATAAGAAATAAAAAATAATGAGATGAGCACAAAATTAATAATAAATAAAAAAAAGTAATGAGATGGTTGAGGCTGATGGAGTGTTAACAATTTGTTAATGTCGGGTTCCAATTTCGTTAACATCAATCGCAGATCGCCACGTTCAGTGATGTGTAGTCTGTTCCTCTTCTTTGACAGTAAATTAGCTACTGCACTGAATCCACGCTCAGCCATATAGGACGAAGGAAATGCGATTAGAAACTTCTGTACTATTGCCCACAATCCAGGGTAGAGAACTGGTATTGATTTTTGAAGCCAGAACTCTTGGTATCCATGTTTGAATTTTACTTTGAGGTTTTCGTTAGTCGTGAGTTCTAAGAGTTCCTCTTCCAAATTTGATGATTCTTCAGTATCTGTGTTTGCGAAAGGATCTAAAACCCAACTCGGTATATTCATGTTTAAAATATCTTGGAAACGCTCCATAAAATCAACATGAAGAACTTCCAAATGTTGGCAGTATGTAAGTAAATCTTCCGGTTTTGCAGAGACTGCTGATAATATGGGAAAGTGGTTGTATTCACCTCTACCTAGATTTCGTTTGAATAGAAGTTTTCCTGCAAAAGCAGCTATGACGTTTTTTGTTATAATTAAATTCAACTCATCACCTTGCAATTGTAAATTAACTTGATTAAATATTTTAAACAGGTCTGTTGAATAAGCGATGTCATTTTTTGACGTAATCAGGTTTTCGCGCAATTTTTCGTCTCTGTCTTCAAGGAAGTCCAGTACTGAGTCAAATAGATTGAAAAAACGATTCAGACAAACACCTTTAGAGAGCCAACGTACTTCTGTATGCAGCAGCAAGCGATTGTAATCTACATCATTTTCATTACAAAGCTTACCAAATAATCGGTCATTCAATGAATTGATTCTAATCTTATTGATTGCTTTAATAACGTAATGGAGCGACGTATGCAGACGTTCATTCAAATTTTTTGCAACCAAATGCTGACGATGAATAATACAATGTACAGCGAGTACATTTGGTACTGCTTATTTCAAATGCGCTATGAAACCCTTATGACGCCCTGTCATTGCTGGAGCACCATCAGTAGCAGCAGACAAAATATTGCAAATAGGAATTTTTTTCTCTTGAAAAAACTTTTGCACGGTATTAAATATAGATTCTCCCTTTGTATCAGATTCGAAATTTTTAGCAAATAAAACTCTTCATGAATTTTTTCTTCTTTTATAAATCGTACGTATGATAAGAGTAGAGCTTCGTTATTTGGTAGAGTTGATTCATCGAGTTGAATGGAAAATTTGCAAGTTTTTAAGTAATCACATAATGATATTTCAACGTCTTTTGCCATTTAATCTATTCTTCTTTGCACTGAATTATTACCGAGAGGAATTTTTTTGATTATATCTGACGGTGTCTTATAATGAAGAATAGTTTTTAATATCTCTTTGACTGCCGGCAAAATTAATTCCTCGCCAATTGTGTGTGGTTTTCCTGCTTTTGCGATTAACAATGAAACGTTATATGAGGCTCGTAGTCCATCATCATCTTGTTTAGAAGACGACGCAAAAAGGGTTAACATAGTTGGCTGTTTTAAATATTGCTTTTCCAGTTCTTGAAAATAGGATAATTCTTTGTTCTTCTTATCAGCATGCATTTTGTTTAAATGCTCTTGTAGCCTAGAAGGTTTCATAGCTTCATTTGAAAAACCTTTTCGGCAAATTAAACACCTTGGTAATGATTGGTTTGTAGGAGAGTACGTAAATCCATATTTCAAATACTCAATACTGTACTGCCGGCATTTCTTTTTAGATTTTTTCAGACATTTTCAAATACAAATTAACTTCTCAACAGATTTATAGATAGTTATAAAAATAATGTTTATAATGACTTCTAACACTTATCACTCACGACTATTTATCACGGCGAAGCACAAAAATAATAAAACATTCCTAGAGCTATCGCTTTTATTGATTTGATTTTGTGCACGCATTAACTTGTATGTTTGCGATGCCGGCGCACTTGCTCCGTAAACAAGTCATTTCAAGCTCCCATATTCTTGTCGAAACATGTTAAATTGCATGAACCGCGTGTTTGCCTACCAACTTGCAAGGACTTGTCACCGTCAATCTATTCTAAACTAAAACAAATTAGGTATAGGTATACCTAATGCTAATTTAAAAATGCTTATTAACGCGATAACAATAAGATAATTTACACAGCTAGATAAAATATTTATTCATGAAAACAGGCATTTTCAAAGTATTTTATTATATTAAAAAAATAATTATAAAAAAATATTAAATATAATAAATTTATTATTATTATATTATTATTGCCTCAAGGTTGATTTGCCTATCAGGGCGGACACACATGTCCAACATAATAAGCCTGATATAGTAGTGCATGTTAAGGTATTGAATGAGATTACGATTATTGAAGTAGGAATAACATCTCAGGATAACCTGCAGACAGTAGAGGTTGAAAAGAAGAGGAAGTATGATCTGCTGGCTAATGAGTTGAGCCTAATTCACAAGTGTAATGTTAATATTATACCTTATGTTCTGACGTGGGATGGTATTGTAACTAAGTACCATAAAGCATACTCAAAGCGACTTGGAGTGGGAAAACATATTGAAGCTTATATCCAATCTGTGATCATGAAGAGAACTTTTGAGAGCATCTCAGTCGACTTCAGACGTACCAGTACGCTAGTAGGCAGTAGCAGGGAACTTGTTGTCCAAGCTGCAGTTGAAAAGCTGTACATGACGGACGAGGTAGTGGATGACCAGAATCACCAGGAAGACACCACAGAATAGAAGAGATAAAAAGGTTGTCACAGAAAATTCCATTAAATTTATTTATTTATTTGACCGCCCATCTTGACTGCCTCAACGCCCCCCATTTACCTCTGGATCCGCTATTGCCCCCATGGAAAGCTCCAGCGCCAACTGGGGGGGGGTATCGCCCCCTTTGGGAATCTATGGTTTAGACTATGCACGAGTTTACAACAGCTTTTTAGCTGCAAAAAATATGGCTATCGACTTGGGTACACAAGTCAGTTACCAAGATTTTATGAAACTGTATCCGATATTCCACTTCGATGTCATCAAATACGAATCACGTCTATATGAATTATCAGCAACTGCTGACATCGAAATACGATTTAAATTAAATAGACCGCCAAATGAATTTTACCACGTATATTGTGTAATTGTCTGAGAACAAAAAGCAACTTTGCAACCACTAGAGGGAAAACTTTTAGTTGTTGGATAAAAAAATATTTTAAATACCATCATTACGAAATCTACATCTATTTGCAGTTTCAAATCTGTAGCTTGATGACAAAACAAGATATGAGATCACGAATTTAAAAGGGTTCGACCCACTTTCCCGGCCATGTAAGGGGTCCGAACCCGATTCTGGTCATTTTGGAAAATAGTGTCTGATTGCTATTACCGAAGAAAACCACAATTAGCTGTGTAGCTCGATTAGAACAAAAGTAATTGTAACACAAAATCTAAAAGTACCGAACCTGCAAAACTTAAAATTACGGGTCGAGAACTCTTCCAATACATTTAACGTATAGTATTTGCCGAATGGAACAAAATGATATTAGTTTGAGTTCTGTAGCTCTATTAGAAGCAGAGTTATGAAGCTGCAACGTTAAGAGGGGTTCAACCCCACTTTGTCGGCTAGAAAATGGTTTCAGACCGATTATTCTTTCGTCAGATTATAGAACTTGATAAACCCCATCTATTTCAATTCAAACCAAGATCCTAACACAATTAGAATGGACAGTATTAAAACTGATATTTTGGTGACATTCGATATTTTCGAAATTCTATGCAGCTAAACTATACTTTAGGCTATGAATCTCATTATATAATACGAGTTGATGAATATAAAGCATCAGGTTGTGAATCTGACTGTAAATTCAAAATTCACTACACACCACATAGCTTTTACCTATGTTTTGTTCGCGGAAAACGGCGCTAAAATAACAATTTTCACATATATATCGATTTTTTTTTGAAAATTCTATGCTGTTAAAATGTTTTTAAGGTATGAATGTCATTCAATATAACGTCTTGATGGAAAAAAACCATCAGATTCTTACTCTGACAGCAAATTGAACATTGTTAGCACAGGATTATCTTTTAGCACTGCTTTAGGCATTTGAAATAGCATTGTAACTGATATTTTGGTGAATTATTCGATATTTTGGAAATTCAAAGGACCTAAACTATACTTTAGCCATAGAATCTCATTATATAATATGAGTTGATTAATATAAAGCATTTGGTTGTGAATCTGACTGTAAATTCAAAAATTATTACACTCCATAGGGCATGCGTGGAATACAGCACGAAAACAGCTATTTTGATACATAAATCGACTTTTTTTTAAAAAATTCTGTGCAGTAAAAATATTTTTAAGGCACAGAATATCATTTTATATTACGCCTTGATGGAAATAAACCATCAGATTGTCACAGCCTATAAAGTGAAAAGTTGTTAGCATAGTAATTGCTTTTAACTCTGTTTTAGGCGTTTAAAACAGAGTTGAAACTGATATTTGGTGAATAATTCGATATTTTCGAAATTCTGTGCAGCCAAAGTATATTTTAGCCATAGAGTCTCATTATATAATCCGAGTTGATGAATATAAAGCATTAGTTTGAGAATCTGACTGTAAATTCAAAAGTTACTACACACCACATAGCTTTTACTTATGTTTTATGCGCGGAAAATCGCACTAAAATATCTATTTTCATACATAAATGGATTTTTTTCAAATTTTTAAGCAGTGAAAATATTTTTAAGGCACAGAATATAACTTTATATTACGCTTTAACGGAAATAAACCATGAGATTGTCACTCAGACTGTAAATTGAAAAGTTGTTAGCACAGGAATAGCTTTTGTCTCAGTTTTAGGCGATTAAAACAGAGTTCAAACTAATATTTTGGTGAATAATTCGATATTTTTGAAATTCTATGCACCTAAAGTATACTTCAGCCATAGAATCTCATTATATAATAGTAGTTGATGAATATAAAGCATTAGGTTGAGAATCTGACTATAAATTCAAAAATTATTGCACACTACATGGCTTTTACTTATGGTTTATGCGCGGAAAACAGCACTAAAATTGGTATTTTGATACATAAATCGATTTTTTTTCAAAATACTATGCAGTGAAAATATTTATAACGCATACGCTTATCATTTTGTATTACGCCTTGATGGAAATAAACCATCATATTCTCACTCAGACTGTAAAATGAAAAGTTGTTAGCACAGGAACAGCTTTTTGCTCTGTTTTAGGCAATTGAAACAGCGTTGAAACTGATATTTTGGTGAATAATTCGATATTTTCCACATTTTATGCACCGAAAGTATACTTTAGCCATAGAATCTCATTATATAATACGAGTTGATCAATATAAAGCATTAGGTTGTAAATCTAACTGTAAATTCAAATGTCATTATACACCACATAGCTTTTACCTATGTTTTATGCGCGGAAAACAGTTCTAAAATAGCAATTTTAACATATAAATGAATTTTTTTGAAAATTCTATGCAGTGAAAATATTTTTAGGGCATAGAATATCATCGTATATTACTCCTTGATGGAAATAAACCATCAGATTGGGACTCAGACTGTAAATTAAAAAGTTGTTCGCACCGCAATGGCTTTAATCTCTGTTTTAGGCGATTAAAACAGTATTAAAACTGATATTTTGTTGACATTCGATATTTTCGAAATTCTATGCAGCTAAACTATACTTTAGCCAAAGAATCTCATTATATAATAGTGGTTGATGAATATAAAGCATTTGGTTGTGAATCTGACTGTAAATTCAAAATTATTACACTCCATATAGCTTTTACCTATGATTTATGCGTGGAAATCAGCGTTAAAACAGCTACTTTGGTACATAAATCGATTTTTTTTTTGAACATTTTCTGCACTGAAAATATATTTAACGCATAGAATATCATTTTGTAATACGCCTTGATGAAAATAAACCATCAGATTCTCACTCAGAGTGTAAACTGAAAAGTAGTTAGCACAGGAATAGCTTTTACCTCTGTTTTAGGTGTTTAAAACAGCGTTGAAACCGATATTTTGGTGAATAATTCGATATTTTCCAAATTCTACGCACCGAAAGTATACTTCAGCCATACAAACTCCTTATATAATAGGAGTTGATGAATATAAAGGATTAGGTTGTGAATCTAACTGTAAATTCAAATGTCATTATACACCACATATCTTTTCCCTATGTTTGATGGGGGGAAAACAGCACGCAAACAGCTATTTTGATACATAAATCGATTTTTTTTTCAAAATTCTATGCAGCAAAAATATTTTTAAGGCACATAATATCATTTTATATTACACCTTGATGGAAATAAACCATCAGATTTTCACAGCCTATAAATTTAAAAGTTGTTAGCATAGTAATAATTTTTAACTCTGTTTTAGGCGTTTAAAACAGAGTTGAAACTGATATTTTGGTGAATAATTCGATATTTTTGAAATTCTATGCACCCAAAGTATACTTTAGCCATAGAATCTCATTATATAATAGTAGTTGATGAAAATAAAGCATTAGGTTGAGAATCTGACTGTAAATTCAAAAATTATTACACACTACACAGCTTTTACATATGTTTTATGGGCGGATAATAGCACTAAAATTGGTATTTTGATACATAAATCGATTTTTTTTTCAAAATACTATGCAGTGAAAATACTTTTAACGCATACACTATCATTTTGTATTGTTCTAGACCCAAAGAGCGGTGAGCCTGTAGTTAGTGAGTATGGGCCCAAGGAGGCCTATAAAGAGTGTTGTTCATAAAAACTAAAAAGGTGAATGTGAAGCGAAATTAGTCTCAGTAACTGTATTCTAACACGAAACCTTGGTAAAGTGAATAAATAAAGAGTGTTGGTTCAAGGAGATCCCATGACGAAAGTCATCATTTAAACAGCAGGATCATAAGCCATGTATACATAAAAAAAAAACTATATAACCTTCTCCTAGAAAAGCGTTTTCCCCATTGTCCACCTTTCTCAGCTCAGTTTAAAGGAAAGGATAGGACATTAGCATAAACAAATACTAGCAGGCCCGGAAAATTCGGGGGAGGGGGAAAGAAACACAACGGAACCAGAAAAATGTAAAAGGCCAAGAGACGATTTTCACTGCAACATAACATTTCCCCCTCCTTTTTACAATAAAAATAAATAAATATCCCCTCAGGCAGCTGCTCGCCACAGAGGTCTGTCAGTTCAATACGTCATAGTAGAAGGTCTGTGAGGATGGCAGGACCTCAGCAGAAATCCTTTTTAAAACTCTTTAAAAAATTTATTGAAAAGTGCATGAAATATTCAGAGTTTCATACTTTTTTGCCTTTATTACCCTTATTAGCATCCTGAGAGCGGCAGGCTCTTTAATGTCCATTCCATGTGTTCTTTGAATAGTTAGCTAGGTTACTTGTATTCCTTAAATAGTTAGCTAGGTACTATGTGTTCTTTAAACAGTGAGCTAGATTCCATGTGTTTTTTAAATAGTTAGCTAGGTTCCATGTGTTCTTTAAATAGTTAGCTAGGATCCATGTGTTCTTTAAATAATTAGCTAGGTTCCATATGTTCTTCTAATAGTTAGCTAGGTTCCATGTGTTTTTTAAATAGTTAGCTAGGTTCCATGTATTCTTTAAATAATTAGCTAGGTTCCACGTGTTCTTTAAATAGTTAGCTAGGCTATTTGTATTCCTTAAATAGTTAGCTAGGTTCTATGTGTTCTTTAAATAGTTAGCTAGATTCTATGTGTTCTTTAAACAGTTAGCTAGGTTTCATGTGTTCTTTAAATAGTTAGCTAGGTTCCATGTGTTTCTTAAACAGTTAGCTAGGTTCCATGTGTTCTTTAAATAGTTAGCTAGGTTCCATGTGTCCTTTAAACAGTTAGGTAGGTTCCATGTGTTCTTTAAACAATTAGCTAGGTTCCATGTGTTCTTTAAATAGTTAGCTAGGTTCCATGTGTTTTTAATAGTTAGCTAGGTTCCATGTGTTCTTTAAATAGTTAGCTAGGTTCCATGTGTTCTTTAAATAGTTAGCTAGGTTCCAGGTGTTCTTTAAATAGCTAGCTAGGTTCCATGTGTTCTTTAAACAATTAGCAAGGTTCCATGTGTTCTTTAAATAGTTAGCTAGGTTCCATGTGTTTTTTAATAGTTAGCTAGGTTCCATGTGTTCTTAAAATAGTTAGCTAGGATCCATGTGATCTTTAAAAAGTTAGCTAGGTTCCATGTGTTCTTTAAATAGTTAGCTAGGTTCCATGTGTTCTTTAAATAGTTAGCTAGGTTCCATGTGTTCTTTAAACAGTTAGGTAGGTTCCACGTGTTCTTTAAACAGTTAGGTAGGTTCCACGTGTTCTTCAAATAGTTAGCTAGGTTCCATGTGATCTTAAAAGAGTTAGCTAGGATACTTGTGTTCCTTAAATAGTTAGCTAGGTTCTATGTGTTCTTTAAATAGTTAGCTAGTTTCCATCTGTTCTTTAAATAGTTAGCTAGTTTCCATGTGTTCTTTAAATAGTTATTCAGTTTCCATGTGTTCTTTAAATAGTTAGCTAGGTTCCATGTGTTTTTTAAATAGTTATTTAGTTTCCATGTGTTCTTTAAATAGTTAGCTAGGTTATTTGTATTCCTTAAATAGTTAGCTAGGTTCTATGTGTTCATTAAATAGTTAGCTAGATTCTATGTGTTCTTTAAACAGTTAGCTAGGTTCCATGTGTTCTTTAAATAGTTAGCTAGGTTCCATGTGTTTCTTAAACAGTTAACTAGGTTCCATGTGTTCTTTAAATAGTTAGCTAGGTTCCATTTGTCCTTTAAACAGTTAGCTAGGTTCCATGTGTTCTTTAAACAATTAGCTAGATTCCATGTGTTCTTTAAATAGTTAGCTAGGTTCCATGTGTTCTTTAAATAGTTAGCTAGGATCCATGTGTTCTTTAAATAGTTAGCTAGGTTCCATGTGTTCTTTAAATAGTTAGCTAGGTTCCATGTGTTCTTTAAATAGTTAGCTAGGTTCCATGTGTTCTTTAAACAGTTAGGTAGGTTCCACGTGTTCTTTAAACAGTTAGGTAGGTTCCACGTGTTCTTCAAATAGTTAGCTAGGTTCCATGTGATCTTAAAATAGTTAGCTAGGTTACTTGTGTTCCTTAAATAGTTAGCTAGGTTCTATGTGTTCTTTAAATAGTTAGCTAGTTTTCATGTGTTTTTGAATAGTTAGCTAGGATCCATCTGTTCTTTAAATAGTTAGCTAGTTTCCATGTGTTCTTTAAATAGTTATTTAGTTTCCATGTGTTCTTGAAATAGTTAGCTAGGTTTCATGTGTTCTTTAAATAGTTATTTAGTTTCCATGTGTACTTTTAATAGTTAGCTAGGTTCCATCTGTTCTTTTAATAATTAGCTAGGATCAATGTGTTCTTTTAATAGTTATTTACTTTCCATGTGTTCTTTTAATAGTTATTTAGTTTCCATATGTTCTTTTACTAGTTAGCTAGGTTCCATGTGTTCTTGAAATAGTTAGCTAGGTTCCATCTGTTCCTTAAATAGTTATTTAGTTTCCATGTGTTCTTGAAATAGTTAGCTAGGTTCCATGTGTTCTTTAAATAGTTGTTTAGTTTCCATGTGTTCTTTAAATAGTTAGCTAGGTTCCATGTATTCTTTAAATAATTAGCTAGGTTCCATGTGCTCTTTAAATAGTTAGCTAGGTTATTTGTATTCCTTAAATAGTTAGCTAGGTTCTATCTGTTCTATAAATAGTTATTTAGTTTCCATGTGTTCTTTAAATAGTTAGCTAGGTTCCATGTATTCTTTAAATAATTAGCTAGGTTCCATGTGCTCTTTAAATAGTTAGCTAGGTTATTTGTATTCCTTAAATAGTTAGCTAGGTTCTATCTGTTCTTTAAATAGTTAGCTAGATTCTATGTGTTCTTTAAACAGTTAGCTAGGTTCCATGTGTTCTTTAAATAGTTAGCTAGGTTCCATGTGTCCTTTAAACAGTTAGCTAGGTTCCATGTGTTCTTTAAACAGTTAGCTAGGTTCCATGTGTTCTTTAAACAATTAGCTAGGTTCCATGTGTTCTTTAAATAGTTAGCTAGGTTCCATGTGTTTTTTAATAGTTAGCTAGGTTCCATGTGTTCTTTAAACAGTTAGCTAGGTTCCATGTGTTCTTTAAACAATTAGCTAGGTTCCATGTGTTCTTTAAATAGTTAGCTAGGTTCCATGTGTTTTTTAATAGTTAGCTAGGTTCCATGTGTTCTTTAAATAGTTAGCTAGGATCCATGTGTTCTTTAAATAGTTAGCTAGGTTCCATGTGTTCTTTAAATAGTTAGCTAGGTTCCATGTGTTCTTTAAACAGTTAGGTAGGTTCCACGTGTTCTTTAAACAGTTAGGTAGGTTCCACGTGTTCTTCAAATAGTTAGCTAGGTTCCATGTGATCTTAAAATAGTTATCTAGGTTACTTGTGTTCCTTAAATAGTTAGCTAGGTTCTATGTGTTCTTTAAATAGTTAGCTAGTTTCCATGTGTTCTTTAAATAGTTAGCCAGGTTCCATGTGTTCTTTAAACAGTTAGGTAGGTTCCACGTGTTCTTTAAACAGTTAGGTAGGTTCCACGTGTTCTTCAAATAGTTAGCTAGGTTCCATGTGATCTTAAAATAATTAGCTAAATTACTTGTGTTCCTTAAATAGTTAGTTAAGTTCTATGTGTTCTTTAAATAGTTAACTAGTTTCCATGTGTTCTTTTAATAGTTAGCTAGGTTCCATGTGTTCTTTTAATAATTAGCTAGGTTCCATGTGTTCTTGAAATAGTTAGCTAGGTTCCATCTGTTCTTTAAATAGTTATTTAGATTCCATGTGTTTTTGAAATAGTTAGCTAGGTTCTATCTGTTCTTTAAATAGTTAGCTAGATTCTATGTGTTCTTTAAACAGTTAGCTAGGTTCCATGTGTTCTTTAAATAGTTAGCTAGGTTCCATGTGTCCTTTAAACAGTTAGCTAGGTTCCATGTGTTCTTTAAACAGTTAGCTAGGTTCCATGTGTTCTTTAAACAATTAGCTAGGTTCCATGTGTTCTTTAAATAGTTAGCTAGGTTCCATGTGTTTTTTAATAGTTAGCTAGGTTCCATGTGTTCTTTAAATAGTTATCTAGGATCCATGTGTTCTTTAAATAGTTAGCTAGGTTCCATGTGTTCTTTAAATAGTTTGCTAGGTTCCATGTGTTCTTTAAACAGTTAGGTAGGTTCCACGTGTTCTTTAAACAGTTAGGTAGGTTCCATGTGTTCTTCAAATAGTTAGCTAGGTTCCATGTGATCTTAAAATAGTTATCTAGGTTACTTGTGTTCCTTAAATAGTTAGCTAGGTTCTATGTGTTCTTTAAATAGTTAGCTAGTTTCCATGTGTTCTTTAAATAGTTAGCCAGGTTCCATGTGTTCTTTAAACAGTTAGGTAGGTTCCACGTGTTCTTTAAACAGTTAGGTAGGTTCCACGTGTTCTTCAAATAGTTAGCTAGGTTCCATGTGATCTTAAAAGAGTTAGCTAGGATACTTGTGTTCCTTAAATAGTTAGTTAAGTTCTATGTGTTCTTTAAATAGTTAACTAGTTTCCATGTGTTCTTTTAATAGTTAGCTAGGTTCCATGTGTTCTTTTAATAATTAGCTAGGTTCAATGTGTTCTTTAAATAGTTATTTAGTTTCCATGTGTTCTTTTAATAGTTAGCTAGGTTCCATGTGTTCTTTTAATAATTAGCTAGGTTCAATGTGTTCTTTTAATAGTTATTTACTTTCCATGTGTTCTTTTAATAGTTATTTAGTTTCCATATATTCTTTTAATAGTTAGCTAGGTTCCATGTGTTCTTGAAATAGTTAGCTAGGATCCATGTGTTCTTTAAATAGTTAGCTAGGTTCCATGTGTTCTTTAAATAGTTAGCTAGGTTCCATGTGTTCTTTAAATGGTTATTTAGTTTCCATGTGTTCTTTAAATAGTTAGCTAGGTTCCATGTATTCTTTAAATAATTAGCTAGGTTCCATGTGCTCTTTAAATAGTTAGCTAGGTTATTTGTATTCCTTAAATAGTTAGCTAGGTTCTATCTGTTCTTTAAATAGTTAGCTAGATTCTATGTGTTCTTTAAACAGTTAGCTAGGTTCCATGTGTTCTTTAAATAGTTAGCTATGTCCCATGTGTTTCTTAAACAGTTAACTAGGTTCCATGTGTTCTTTAAATAGTTAGCTAGGTTCCATGTGTCCTTTAAACAGTTAGCTAGGTTCCATGTGTTCTTTAAACAATTAGCTAGGTTCCATGTGTTCTTTAAATACTTAGCTAGGTTCCATGTGTTTTTAATAGTTAGCTAGGTTCCATGTGTTCTTTAAATAGTTAGCTAGGTTCCATGTGTTCTTTAAACAGTTAGGTAGGTTCCACGTGTTCTTTAAACAGTTAGGTAGGTTCCACGTGTTCTTCAAATAGTTAGCTAGGTTCCATGTGATCTTAAAATAGTTAGCTAGGTAACTTGTGTTCCTTAAATAGTTAGCTAGGTTCTATGTGTTCTTTAAATAGTTATTTAGTTTCCATGTGTTCTTTAAATAGTTAGCTAGGTTCCATGTGTTCTTTTAATAATTAGCTAGGTTCAATGTGTTCTTTAAATAGTTATTTAGTTTCCATGTGTTCTTTTAATTGTTAGCTAGGTTCCATGTGTTCTTTTAATAATTAGCTAGGTTCAATGTGTTCTTTTAATAGTTATTTATTTTCCATGTGTTCTTTTAATAGTTATTTAGTTTCCATATATTCTTTTAATAGTTAGCTAGGTTCCATGTGTTCTTGAAATAGTTAGCTAGGTTCCATCTGTTCTTTAAATAGTTATTTAGATTCCATGTGTTTTTGAAATAGTTAGCTAGGTTCCATGTGTTCTTTAAATAGTTATTTAGTTTCTTGTGTTCTTTTAATAGTTAGCTAGGTTCCATGTGTTCTTTTAATAATTAGCTAGGTTCAATGTGTTCTTTTAATAGTTATTTACTTTCCATGTGTTCTTTTAATAGTTATTTAGTTTCCATATGTTCTTTTAATAGTTAGCTAGGTTCCATGTGTTCTTGAAATAGTTAGCTAGGTTCCATCTGTTCTTTAAATAGTTATTTAGATTCCATGTGTTTTTGAAATAGTTAGCTAGGTTCTATCTGTTCTTTAAATAGTTAGCTAGATTCTATGTGTTCTTTAAACAGTTAGCTAGGTTCCATGTGTTCTTTAAATAGTTAGCTAGGTTCCATGTGTCCTTTAAACAGTTAGCTAGGTTCCATGTGTTCTTTAAACAGTTAGCTAGGTTCCATGTGTTCTTTAAACAATTAGCTAGGTTCCATGTGTTCTTTAAATAGTTAGCTAGGTTCCATGTGTTTTTTAATAGTTAGCTAGGTTCCATGTGTTCTTTAAATAGTTAGCTAGGATCCATGTGTTCTTTAAATAGTTAGCTAGGTTCCATGTGTTCTTTAAATAGTTTGCTAGGTTCCATGTGTTCTTTAAACAGTTAGGTAGGTTCCACGTGTTCTTTAAACAGTTAGGTAGGTTCCACGTGTTCTTCAAATAGTTAGCTAGGTTCCATGTGATCTTAAAATAGTTATCTAGGTTACTTGTGTTCCTTAAATAGTTAGCTAGGTTCTATGTGTTCTTTAAATAGTTAGCTAGTTTCCATGTGTTCTTTAAATAGTTAGCCAGGTTCCATGTGTTCTTTAAACAGTTAGGTAGGTTCCACGTGTTCTTTAAACAGTTAGGTAGGTTCCACGTGTTCTTCAAATAGTTAGCTAGGTTCCATGTGATCTTAAAAGAGTTAGCTAGGATACTTGTGTTCCTTAAATAGTTAGTTAAGTTCTATGTGTTCTTTAAATAGTTAACTAGTTTCCATGTGTTCTTTTAATAGTTAGCTAGGTTCCATGTGTTCTTTTAATAATTAGCTAGGTTCAATGTGTTCTTTAAATAGTTATTTAGTTTCCATGTGTTCTTTTAATAGTTAGCTAGGTTCCATGTGTTCTTTTAATAATTAGCTAGGTTCAATGTGTTCTTTTAATAGTTATTTACTTTCCATGTGTTCTTTTAATAGTTATTTAGTTTCCATATATTCTTTTAATAGTTAGCTAGGTTCCATGTGTTCTTGAAATAGTTAGCTAGGATCCATGCGTTCTTTAAATAGTTATTTAGATTCCATGTGTTTTTGAAATAGTTAGCTAGGTTCCATGTGTTCTTTAAATGGTTATTTAGTTTCCATGTGTTCTTTAAATAGTTAGCTAGGTTCCATGTATTCTTTAAATAATTAGCTAGGTTCCATGTGCTCTTTAAATAGTTAGCTAGGTTATTTGTATTCCTTAAATAGTTAGCTAGGTTCTATCTGTTCTTTAAATAGTTAGCTAGATTCTATGTGTTCTTTAAACAGTTAGCTAGGTTCCATGTGTTCTTTAAATAGTTAGCTATGTCCCATGTGTTTCTTAAACAGTTAACTAGGTTCCATGTGTTCTTTAAATAGTTAGCTAGGTTCCATGTGTCCTTTAAACAGTTAGCTAGGTTCCATGTGTTCTTTAAACAATTAGCTAGGTTCCATGTGTTCTTTAAATAGTTAGCTAGGTTCCATGTGTTTTTAATAGTTAGCTAGGTTCCATGTGTTCTTTAAATAGTTAGCTAGGTTCCATGTGTTCTTTAAACAGTTAGGTAGGTTCCACGTGTTCTTTAAACAGTTAGGTAGGTTCCACGTGTTCTTGAAATAGTTAGCTAGGTTCCATGTGTTCTTTAAACAGTTAGGTAGGTTCCACGTGTTCTTTAAACAGTTAGGTAGGTTCCACGTGTTCTTCAAATAGTTGCCTAGGTTCCATGTGATCTTAAAATAGTTAGCTAGGTTACTTGTGTTCCTTAAATAGTTAGCTAGGTTCTATGTGTTCTTTAAATAGTTATTTAGTTTCCATGTGTTCTTTAAATAGTTAGCTAGGTTCCATGTGTTCTTTTAATAATTAGCTAGGTTCAATGTGTTCTTTAAATAGTTATTTAGTTTCCATGTGTTCTTTTAATTGTTAGCTAGGTTCCATGTGTTCTTTTAATAATTAGCTAGGTTCAATGTGTTCTTTTAATAGTTATTTATTTTCCATGTGTTCTTTTAATAGTTATTTAGTTTCCATATGTTCTTTTAATAGTTAGCTAGGTTCCATGTGTTCTTGAAATAGTTAGCTAGGTTCCATCTGTTCTTTAAATAGTTATTTAGATTCCATGTGTTTTTGAAATAGTTAGCTAGGTTCCATGTGTTCTTTAAATAGTTATTTAGTTTCTTGTGTTCTTTTAATAGTTAGCTAGGTTCCATGTGTTCTTTTAATAATTAGCTAGGTTCAATGTGTTCTTTTAATAGTTATTTACTTTCCATGTGTTCTTTTAATAGTTATTTAGTTTCCATATGTTCTTCTAATAGTTAGCTAGGTTCCATGTGTTCTTGAAATAGTTAGCTAGGTTCCATCTGTTCTTTAAATAGTTATTTAGATTCCATGTGTTTTTGAAATAGTTAGCTAGGTTCCATGTGTTCTTTAAATAGTTATTTAGTTTCTTGTGTTCTTTTAATAGTTAGCTAGGTTCCATGTGTTCTTTTAATAATTAGCTAGGTTCAATGTGTTCTTTTAATAGTTATTTACTTTCCATGTGTTCTTTTAATAGTTATTTAGTTTCCATATGTTCTTTTAATAGTTAGCTAGGTTCCATGTGTTCTTGAAATAGTTAGCTAGGTTCCATGTGTTCTTGAAATAGTTAGCTAGGTTCCACATGTTCTTTAATGCTAAGCCTTAATGACGCTAAAATTTCTCAGCAAATGTCGCCAGGATTTGATATCTCCTCTGATTCACTTTACAAATGCATCGGCGTCTCCTTTCTGACATAGAGCAGAATGGGGGTTAGGGGAGAAAATATCGCTGCAAGTACAATAGGAACCGTCGCGTGGCCGAGTGGTTAGTGCGCTTGACTAATAATCAACGGCACCTGGGTTCGATCCCCGGGTAAAGGCATGGACGTCTGTATTGTCTTTCTGCTGAGGTCTCGCCTTCCTCATCGATTTTCTCTACAGCGTATTAAACTGACAGGTCCCTGTCAAGAAGCTGATTGAGAATAAATCTTTTTATTTATACTTTACTATCATACCGCCTACCAAACGTTTGAAGGAATGAAAGCGAATTTCTTTTCCGGCTGATTTTTCATCGGCATCTCCAGTTCAAGTGATAACTTCGTTATTTACAATTTATAGATAATGCGGCGGTTGATTCATTCGGTGGCGCGCCAGGCTCATGATCTGCAGTTCCCATGTTCGAGTCCCAGCTGGGCCAGCGTTGAGATTTATCCCTACTGATCCCAGTGAGGAGGAAAGGGACACTTTTGGACTTCGGAATGCCGCCGATCATCGGATGGGACATAAGCCGTACACACGTTAAAGAACACGCTGAATGGCTTTTATGGCAGGCTTCCAATTGCCTCCTACCCGGTTGCTGACACCTGTCCAGTGGATCCGGGGAACGGGTGGCTCAGTCGGTAGCGCGCCAGGCTCGCAATCTGCAATTCACAGGTTCGAGTCCCAGTTGGGCTAACATTGAAAACTCCTCGCTCTGGCTACGGTCAGCAGGAGACAGCGATGGGCTTGGAAAGGCCACCGTCCGTAGGATGAGACATGAAGCCGTGGCCTCGTGTATGGGAGAGCTATACACTGTGCACGTTAAAGAACACGCTGGATGGCTTTGACGGGAGGCTACCATCTGTCTTCCAACAGCTTTTCCCGTGGGTCCCCTCCCCCAACCTTCACCGAGCCTTCAGTGTCCTTGTGACCTGGCCATTTAACCCATTGTGTGCAAAAAACTTCCCCTCAGAGAAAAAAACAACCAACTAACCAATATCCAGTGGATCTCTTTCCATCAACTTTCCTGAACCTTTGGGATTCTTTGGACTTGGCCATTTAGCCCATGGTGTGCAAAAAATACAGCTTATACGTAAATTAACCAACAAAACAATTTACAGCTGAGAAAGCCGTGTTACAGAGATGTCAGATCCTTCCACATTCGCAAATTCATTCCAGGTTCTAATCCCCGTCCCATTAAATTTAAATATTTAATTCATCAAAGGATTAAACAAGAGGAACCCGTGTGCCGAATTTAGACCGAAAGACCGAAATTAGACCGTAGACCGAAATCTGCCGAAATACAGAGCGATTCAAAACTCGTGAAACCCGAAATAGTTTAAAGTTGGCAACCTTGCAGTCACTGACATATGCGACACTGTTTAGTTCTCACGCTGTCTGTGACTCTTGTTGGTGACGCGTTGGTTACTAGTTGCCCATAATGAAATATTAGGCCATGCCGACCGTATATGCATAGTGAATCGTTATTTAACAACGAAATCGTTTTTAACTGTTCAAGCTGACTTCAATGAACAGTTTTCCTGATTCTTCGGTATCTAAGAAGCCTACAATATTTTAATTGCACGATTCCGCGAAGAGACTGGAAGCATACCTGACATCTGGTCGGCCTTCTCTATTAAGTGATGAAACACTTGAGGATATTAATTAACGTTAGAGAAGAGGAAGGACACTTTCAACATCTATTGTAACCCCTTTTCGTAACAATTTGTAAACGTAAATTGAGAATAAATGAAATTTTCTAATATGGGTTTTTTTCATTCAATCTGTTACATAGCTACTTTTCAATTACCCAGCATACAAATGATGAAAACTATTGTTGTATTGATGTTATATTGCAGTTTGGCACTTTTTGTGGTAATTTACAGACATTGTCGGAAATAGGGGTAAGCCCGGCCATTTGCCAAGGATATCTGACCATGCATCTAATATCTATATTCCTCTCTATAGAGAATTATGCTAAGAGGAAAAGAGCTAAAAAATTGCTAAACTTACGTGTATTTCATGCAGCGTGATATTACCATTTCATATTATTCTGAAATAGAAATTCAGTCTCATGTCTCACCTCTTTTTTCTTTTTTCCAGCTCAGTTGAGTTTCCTGACCCCTTCCTCCCCCTTTTTTTTCCTCCCAGATCCGGGCCTGGTTAGATATACTTGTTGAAATAATCGATAACCTCAGATAAACACACAGAAACCGGAATTATAAATATTTCATGTATTATTCATATCTATATATCCATAGTGACCGGATATTTGTGAGCTATGAATAGCCAGTTTCACGTGCAACTTCTTCGAACAGGAGAGAATTATTCATTTCGAGTTTCGTATTCAATTTCCGTGAGGTCGGAATGACGATTTTTCGACTTCAGATATCTGCAGTCAGAAAAGGACTTCAAAATATCTTCAGAAATGGAAATTTCATTTCTGCCACGAGCATCTCGCTCAATGGTCTGCGATTCGTCGATTCACGCAAGTGGTCAGCCAATGAGCAACGCTTTAAACGGTCTAATGGAAATGTCCGAGATGCTCTCCTCTTTTGAGATATCTGAGATTAGTCGAGTTTTGAGGAAACACAAGGAATTAAAGAGATGCGCACGAAAGTGGGAATTGCGGATTTAATATCTCTTTAAAACAGTTGGAGAGATATGAAGTAGATTGTCAAGATATTGTTATTGTTCAAGTAGAGTGATTGCAAACTTTGGGCAGACAAGGTAAATAAGCATCTAAAGGCGTTATTAGTATCGCCAAAACTTTTTTTCAATCTGCGTGACATCTTTGGATCAGATGATCAGGGAGAGTTCAAATATGCAAACATGTTTGCTGCCTCGGGGGTATCATAACTACGATGATAGTTTTCTGTGGAAAGTGGGAACTCAAGAGAGAGCCTTCAGGTGCTCATCATCGATTGTATTTTATGGTGCTAAAAAAGGAGGATAATTTTCCTTGTACGTTCAAGCTCCTGAGTAGGGGAAGGTCACTCGGTAATACGTCAGGCTCGTAATCTGCAGTTTCCAGGTTAGAGTCCCAACTCTGGTTGCGTTGAGATTTATCTCCGCTAAATTCCTTTCTGTCCTCGTGAGAAAGGGGACACCAATAAAATTGGAAAAGCCGCCACCCCTGATGTGGGCCGTTAAGCCGTGGTTCCATGTGCAGGAGAGCCATATCTGCCGTATTCGAAAAAGAACGAAAATGAGAAAAGGGGATGAGGACCAAAAGACAGGGTTTCCAAGGGTGAATGAAGGTAGGGTGGTGCCACTACACGAGTGAGCGTTTCTTGATGTTCATTGGCTAGGAGTTTCGACGTCACAACGGGGGACTAATGAGTTGTGTTGGGTTGTTTTACCTCTGAGCGGTACATTTTTGCAAACAATGGGCTAAATGGTCAGGTCACAAGGACCCCGAGAACTCAGAAATATTTGGGGGGACTTATTGGAAGAGCTGCTGGGAGACAGATGGTAGCCTCGCGTCAAGGTCATCCAGCATGTTATTCAACTAAATTCCGCTAAATATCACTAATTCCGCTAAATCTGAATCACTAATTCCGCTAATCTGAACAAAGAGTGTTGAAAATATTCAACTAAATTCCGCTAAATCTTTAAATAGTTAGCTAGGTTCCATGTGTTCTGTAAATAGTTATTTAGTTTCCATGTGTTCTTGAAATAGTTAGCTAGGTTCCATGTGTTCTTTAAATAGTTATTTAGTTTCCATGTGTTCTTTTAATAGTTAGCTAGGTTCCATGTGTTCTTTTAGTAATTAGCTAGGTTCAATGTGTTCTTTTAATAGTTATTTACTTTCCATGTGTTCTTTTAATAGTTATTTAGTTTCCATATGTTCTTTTAATAGTTAGCTAGGTTCAATGTGTTCTTGAAATAGTTAGCTAGGTTCCATCTGTTCTTTAAATAGTTATTTAGTTTCCATGTGTTCTTGAAATAGTTAGCTAGGTTCCATGTGTTCTTTAAATAGTTATTTAGTTTCCATGTGTTCTTTAAATAGTTAGCTAGGTTCCATGTGTTCTTTTAATAATTAGCTAGGTTCAATGTGTTCTTTTAATAGTTATTTACTTTCCATGTGTTCTTTTAATAGTTATTTAGTTTCCATATTTTTTTTAATAGTTAGCTAGGTTCCATGTGTTCTTGAAATAGTTAGCTAGGTTCCACTTGTTCTTTATTGCTAATTCCGCTAAATCTGAATCACCTAATTTCCGGAATGAAACTATTTAAAGAACACATGGAACCTAGCTAACTATTTCAAGAACATATGGAAACTAAATAACTATTTAAAGAACACATGGAACCTAGCTAACTATTTAAAGATTTAGCGGAATTTAGTTGAATATTTCCAACTGTTTTTGTTCAGATTAGCGGAATTAGTGATATTAGTGATTCAGATTTAGCGGAATGGTGGAATCCATTCCGGAATAATAGCGGAATGGAGGATAATGCTAATTCCGCTAAATCTAAATCTGAATCATTTTCCACATGTTCTTTAATGCACAAGGTATGGCTCTCTCGCACACGGGGTCACGGCTTAACGTCCCATCCGATTGACGACGGTCTTTTTAAGCCCATCGGTGTTCCTTACTGACCGCAGGCATGGCGGAGAGTATTGCGGAGATACATCTCAACGCTGACTCAGAGAGACTGATGGTAAACAAAGCTTATAATAATGAATTGCAGATAATGAATTGCAGATTACGAGCCTGGCGCGCTACCGACTGAGCCACCCGTTCCCCGGATCCACTGGACAGGTGTCCACAAACCGGGTACAGAGTGTTAGGAGGCAATTGGAAGCCTGCCATAAAAGCCATTCAGCGTGTTCTTTAACGTGTGTACGGCTTATGTCCCATCCGATGATCGGTGGCATTCCGAAGCCCAAAAGTGTCCCTTTCCTCCTCACTGGGATCAGTAGGGATAAATCTCAACGCTGGCCCAGCTGGCACTCGAACATGGGAACTGCAGATCATGAGCCTGGCGCGCCACCGAATGAATCAACCGCCGCATTATCTATAAATTGTAAATAACGAAGTTGTCACTTGAACTGGAGATACCGATGAGAAATCAGCCGGAAAAGAAATTCCCTTTCATTCCTTCAAACGTTTGGTAGGCGGTGTGATAGTAAAGTATAAATAAAAAGATTTATCCTCAATCAACTGCTTAACAGGGACCTGTCAGTTTAATACGCTGTAGAGAAAATCGATGAGGAAGGCGAGACCTCAGCAGAAAGACAATACAGACGTCCATGCCTTTACCCGGGGATCGAACCCAGGTGTCGTTGATTATTAGTCAAGCGCACTAACCACTCGGCCACGGGACGGTTCCTATTGTACTTGCAGCGATATTTTCTCCCCTAACCCCCATTCTGCTCTATGTCAGAAAGGAGACGCCGATGCATTTGTAAAGTGAATCAGAGTAGATATCAAAACCTGGCGACATTTGCTGAGAAATTTTAGCGTCATTAAGGCTTAGCATTGAAGAACATGTGGAACCTAGCTAACTATTTCAAGAATACATGGAACCTAGCTAACTATTTCAAGAACACATGGAACCTAGCTAACTATTAAAAGAACATATGGAAACTAAATAACTATTAAAAGAACACATGGAAAGTAAATAACTATTAAAAGAACACATTGAACCTAGCTAATTATTAAAAGAACACATGGAACCTAGCTAACTATTAAAAGAACACATGGAAACTAAATAACTATTTAAAGAACACATGGAACCTAGCTAACTATTTCAAGAACACATGGAAACTAAATAACTATTTAAAGAACAGATGGAACCTAGCTAACTATTTCAAGAACACATGGAACCTAGCTAACTATTAAAGGAACATATGGAAACTAAATAACTATTAAAAGAACACATGGAAAGTAAATAACTATTAAAAGAACACATTGAACCTAGCTAATTATTAAAAGAACACATGGAACCTAGCTAACTATTAAAAGAACACATGGAAACTAAATAACTATTTAAAGAACACATGGAACCTAGCTAACTATTTCAAGAACACATGGAAACTAAATAACTATTTGAAGAACACATGGAACCTAGCTAACTATTTAAAGATTTAGCGGAATTTAGTTGAATATTTCCAACACTCTTTGTTCAGATTAACGGAATTAGTGATATTAGTGATTCAGATTTAGCGGAATGGTGGAATCCATTCCGGAATAATAGCGGAATGGAGGATAATGCTAATTCCGCTAAACCTAAATCTGAATCATTTTCCACATGTTCTTTAATGCACAAGGTCTCTCTCGCACACGGGGTCACGGCTTAACGTCCCATCCGATGGACGACGGTCTTTTTAAGCCCATCGGTGTTCCTTACTGACCGCAGGCATGGCGGAGAGGTATTGCGGAGATACATCTCAACGCTGACTCAGAGAGACTGATGGTAAACAAAGCTTATAATAAGCTTCAGTAACATAGATTTGCGTTGAGAGAAAAAGTGAAACATTATCATTTTAATTTTGTTTAACTGTTTGAGATCTATATTATTATGAGGAAAGTATTTATTTTCACGGATATGCACTCAGAGACCACTTTATTAGATACAGTTCCTTCTTATATAAATAGTAACGGAAATACAAATCAGTCATTTCTGAAATAAGATTTTTATGAAATAATGTGACTGAAGAGATTTTAAAGATCTGAATCAAATCTATTTTAATCTCAATTTTCAACAATATTCGGTCGCTATTTAGAGAGATAAGGAAAGGTCGCGTGACATTATGTTAATTTTCGCCAATTTTGAGCAATTTGTTTTCCGAATGACCCACTTGCTAAATATTTCAGCTTCCGTAACTCTTTAAATGCTGAACAAAGGGTGTTGGAAATCGAGATTTAAATAGGCCTGGGATATTTAAATTATCTTCGTTCACATTTTGTTTTTTTCGCAAGAAGCTTATTTAAGAAGTTACCGACTTCTGTGTATCAGTTACTATCGACATAACATGGAACTACTTAATAAAGTAGCCCTTTGAATGTATTTTAATATTACGGATTTCATGATTTTATTTGATATATATATATACTACTTTATATCGAATTACTACAGAATTTGTTTTTGATGATTTTGAGTAATTCTTTTGATGTTGCTCTTAAAATTAAATTCGATAGAATAAAAACACCAGATCTCAATTTATTACAACTTATTCTCAACCGTTAATAATCGTAAAGAAAATATGAAGAAAAATGCAATTTTTGCCCCCTGAAGTGCGGTTTTATATGTTTTCTCTTCCAAAGGATATTTAATCTCACCTAGCGTATACAATGGTTTTTAATTAACTAAGAAACGCTTCCTGGAGTTATCCAACGAAAATGCTTTACTTTTATTCTCCTCTTCATTTGAATTCCAAAGTTGCTATTCTGATGTATCAAATTGTATTTATGTATATTCCACTCTTTCTTGCTTCCATCTTAATCTTACTTGCAAAAGGCAGTTTTTTCCCCCTCGGCTTTACTTATTTTTTTAATAACAGTTGGCAACTGCTGATGAAATTGTTTAATGCGTCTTCAGTTGCTAAGGGATAATTTCTTTTTATATTCTGATTTTGATGCACTGAAAAGAAGTTTTTATTCTCTTGATCAGTGCACTATAAACTGAGGTATTTAAATTATCAATTGCCTGCGATAATGCTATTTTTTTTATTGGACGTTTTTTCTGGGTCATAGATTTATTTTTCCAACACTCTTTTGCGTTTTTCCTCGAGACAACAATCGTTTGGTACGAGTAGAAGTGGTCGTCGTAACCAAGACTGAATTTTCGTGCGTCATATTTATATACGGAATATATTAATCCCTTTAAGTTTACGTTTAACAGGCAGTCCTGAGAGTTAGCTTTATAAGTTAAGATCGCAATAGATCGCATGTTGCACATCGAATTTGTTTTGACGCCAACACTGTATCCCTTAAAAGGAGTATCTTTAAAAACGACCAGGAAAGAAATCAACTATGACAAATGAACTATGACCCATAAATTTTTTAGTAGATTTCTTTCTGAATGGCGTGGGGGTAGCTCAGTCGGTAGCGCATCAGGCTCCTAATTTGTAGTTCCCAAGTTCGAGCCCCAGCTGATCCATCGTTGAGAATTATGTCCTCAAAATTTCCCACCTTGCCCTCGGTCAGTAAGGGACACCGGTGAGCTGGGAAAGGTCGCCGTCCGTCTGATGTGATGTTAAGTCGTGGTCCCATGTGCTGGATGGCCACACACTGTGCACATTAAAGAACCTGCTGGATGGCTTTGACAGGAGGATATTACTTTAGGTCACCACATATTGTCCTCTTAAACTGGTCATATTTTACAGCGGTGAGCATTTTTTCCATGCTTTCATATGTTTTCTTCATTCCCACAGCGTGCGTCACTGGAATGGAACGTTTTTGGTTCCCTTTATTCAAAAGAACAGCTTTCAAGCTGAATTTTGATGAATCTATAAGTAGATGCCATTCCTTAGGGTCGTGAGTTGTTCCAATTTCTTCCATCAGACCTGAAATATCTGTGCAGAAACACAAACCATCTTACACCTTTAATAAGCAGATAAAGCCAAATTTAATTAATTTAGCCATCCATCCATCTTCCCTCCGTCTGTCTGCCATTCATCCATCTTCCCTCCGTCTGTCTGCCATCAATCCATCTTCCCTCCGTCTGTCTGCCATCCATCCATCTTCCCTCCGTCTGTCTGCCATCCATCCATCTTCCCTCCGTCTGTCTGCCATCCATCCATCCATCTTCTCTCCGTCTGTCTGCCATCTATCTTCCCTCCGTCTGTCTGTCATCCATCCATCTTCCCTCCTCTGTCTGCCATCCATCTTCCCTGCATCTGTCTGCAATCTGTCTGCACCATTCATTTGTCCAGCCATCTGTATAACCTTCAATCTATCTAGCTGTCTCAATGATTACCAATCAGTCTGTCCAAGAGACATTTGTCATTCCTCTTCCCTCGATCTCTCTGCCATCCGTCTTCCCTCCGTCTGCCGTCCATCCCACTTCTCTCCATCTCACTGCCAGCCATCGGTTTTCCCCTCCATCTGTCTTCCCACCATCTCTCTTCCATTCATCCGCCTTCCCTTCGTTTGTCTGCCTCTAATTCTCTTCCTCCCATCTGACTGCCACCATCCGTTTTTACCACCGTCTGCCATCCATTCCTCTTCTTTCCATCCTTCTTCCATGTATCTTCCCTCTGTCTATGTGTCATTCATCCTTACATCTCCCAACCATCCAATCGTCTGTAGTCATTCAGCTGGGATTTTTTTTTTACTTTTATAGATAAATGAAAATTTTTTTTGTTTAGATACGTGCTCATGAAAGATTAAGATTCGCATTTTCTGAATCTTCCAATAGTTTTAATTTCTACCAATTGGAGGGCCCTAAATTTGGAAAATGCAAAATTTTAAATCAATATTGTAAACGATATATTCATGCTAGAGATCTGAAGTTCCTACGGCTGAATGCGATGGTAAAGGATCTTATACTAACAGCAGAAGAGGTACTAATGAATATTACTATCTGTATTTTCGGAATCACAATTTCAACAGCAGCAAAGTGCAAGTTGAAACCGTTGCGATACAGTCGAAAAGCAACAGCAGAACAGTACACAGCCAGTGTATGTCGTTTTCCCGCTTCGGAAAGGTGTTTGTTTATGTGCGATTGATTTTTTTTGCAGGCTATGGATGATCTGTAAACTGAGCAGCGGTATGTGATACGTTAATCTGTTCGGCGAGGCTTAAGTGGTGAACAAACAGTCGCAGAAGTGACTCAAGTGTGTGAAGAACAGTGCTTGAAACGAAGTCGATTTTCAAGTGGCAAATATTTATTTATTATAATTATTATTATTATACAAATACATATTATTATATTTATGTAAATTAATATATATTTAAATAATAAATTTATATATTTAGATAAATTAATATAAATTATATATTATAATTATACTAATATTTATAACTACTTTATTGGGACGAGGTTGGTTCAGTCTGTTCAAGCTCTTATTCCGATAATCCTAAGATTTTGTACCTAAGCTGAGCTGCCGTCCTTCGTCTCAGACATTAAACCCTGGTCCGTGTGCAAGAGAGAGCCGTACTCTGTACGTAGTAAAGAACATGCTGGATGGCCTTGACGGGAGACTTCCATCTGTCTGCTAACAGCTGTCCAGTGGGTCCCCTTCTCTAAAAGCCTCTGAGCAACCCACTTTATTTCCGAAAAGAAAACAAAAGACGTGGCAAATGAAATGTACGAAGAGTTTACGGATGTTCAATGTGAGTGCCGTAGGTAATGCGGCAAACATCCAACTATTTTCAACTACCTCCCACACTCTATGGAGCATATTAGAAGTTATTTGGGTGGTGACTAATAGTAATCTGTCATCCAGTTCATTAATGGACTATGGTAAAGTAGAGTGATGAACTGCATCTTTGAGGAAACCCCCACAGATAAAACCGAGAAAGGGTTTGATGGTTTTCGTCAAACTAAAATACAAATTGTGCTTTATGTGAATGTGTCACAGAAGCTCTTCCCGTAGATATAGCAAACCAATGAAATCAAATTTGATGTATTTCCAGGGGCGTAGCGAAGGACTATGGTTGGGGGGAGTGAAGTCCAAAATTTGCCAACTGAGCAAGTTGGGAAATTTTGGTCTGTAAATGGTAGCTAGGTAGTCACTGGAAGGAGAGCTATGCACCAATCCCCTGTAACGATGCATAGAACCGGCCAGGCCTAGCACCTAATGTCCGACCCCGCCTTCTCGTGGTGCAGACCGTTAGTACCTTTCAAAAGAGATACTCTCTTGTGGAAGTGAACGGAAGGGGAGGGCTGCCAGATTAGTGTGGCCTACTGATCTGGACAACTATGGCTTCATTTCTTTTTTTTCTACCCTGCTGAGGAGTGGTCAACCACACAGGGTCCTGGTGCTGACCATATAAACCCACTGGACTGGACAGATATATGGCTCTGAGCTTGATCATGGATCCTGATTTTGCTGCATTGGTGGGCTTCTCTGGAGGGAAAATCTTCCGCTTAGTTTTCTGTTTGTTTGTGGATTGACAGCCACAAGTGAATAGATTCGCAGGATATGTTTATCAGCTGGTGGATAATCCTGAGCAGAGGACATCGCAGGCACCTGAACTCTTTGCTTCTATTGCCATCGTCAAATTCTACATTGGAGGAAGTCTTCCAGTGTAGATGGCTTCAGCCTTTAGTGGTGGAGGAACGGGTCTTTGCCACATGTCTGCGATTAGGGGGCTGTTTGATATTGTCGGCATTCCCTCTCTCAATAAACATAGTTTCTTTAAACATCCCACTAACCATTTTCTCTCCATAGGTAGTTGTAATGTGAGGACTCTGCACAGAGCTTTTTCTCTTGATGTCCTCACACAAGAATTCCACCATTATAATTTAGATATTCTCGGCTTGCAAGAGACCAGATGGACAGATAAAGGTCAGATTCTTAAAAATAATCTTAAATTTCTCTTTTCAGGGAGGGACGACAATAAGCATCACCAAGGCGTGGGTCTGCTTCTCAGCAGACACGCTAGTGATGCTCTTTTAGGATATGAGTGCATTAATGAAAGGTTTCTTACAGCAAAATTTCAGACAAGGGTTAAAGACTTGAATGTTATCTGCTGTTATGCCCCCACTGAGGATGCCGAGGAGGATGAGAAGGATAGGTTTTATGAACAACTTCAGGATATTTTGAATTCTGTCAAGAAAGGAGATATTACCCTTGTTCTTGGTGACTTCAAGGCCCAAGTTGGTACTTACTCTGACCTTTGGGGAGGAGTAATAGGCCCTTTTGGTACTGGAAGCTGCAATGGCAATGGGCAACGTCTCCTACAGGTAAATAAACTCAATGGCTTCAGAATAACTAACACATATTACAAACTCCGCGACATACATAAGTACACATGGGTTTCACCTGATGGGCTGGATAGGAATATGATTGATTATATATTAATTAACAGCAAACGGACTAGTTCTGTTAGAAATACCAGGGCATATAGGGGAGCTGAAATTGGATCTGACCATTACCTTGTTAAAAGTGTCTTGCAACTTAAACTTAAAAAGTGTTGTGCTAGGGTTAAAAAATTTCTTTTAATACTGAAGCTCTGAAAGACCCAGTTATAACCAAAGCTTACCATGATAGGTTACTTAGTCATTATGACAGTCATGGTATGCTTACTACTGAAGTTGAGGAAGAATGGGATCATTTTAAACAGGCTTATTTGGACAGGCTTACCTAGCCCTGTAAATGGTAGCTAGGCGTAAACTGGAAGGAGAGCTGTGCACCAATCCCTAGTGATGATGCACAGAACCGGCCAGGTCTAGCACCTAGTGTCCGACCCCGCCTTCTCGTGGTGCAGGCCGTTAGTACCTTTCAAAAGAGATATTCTCTTTTGGAAGGGAACGGAAGGGGAGAGCTGCCAGTTCAGTATGGCCTACTGATCTGGTCATCTATGGCCACTTTTTTCCTTTTTTTTCAACCATGCTGAGGAGTGGTCAACTTCACAGGGTCCTGGTGCTGACCATTTATACCTACTAGACTGGACTTGTTTATGGATTTGAGCTTGATTATGGATCCTGGACTTGCTGCACTGGTGGGCCTCCGTTGAGGGAGAGTCTGCCGCTGTGTTTTCTGTTTGCTTCTGGGTTGCCAGCTCTAAGTGAACAGAGGCATGGGATACCTTATATCACTTGGTGAATAATCCTAATCAGAGGCCATCGCAGGTACCTGAACCTTACTTAGCTAGTTGGGCATCGTCAAGCGTAAACTGGAGTAATGTGTCTGAGGCAGGCCATGTGGCTCTTGAAAAAGTCCACTTGAAAAGGTGGTGCCTGATGTTCCTACCAGCATCGGTGACTTCAGCCTTTAGCAGAGGAGGAACAGGTCTTTGCCCCATGCCTGCGATCAGGGGGCTGTTTGATATTGTTGGCCCTACCAATCTCAATAAACCTAATTTCTTTAAAAATCCTACTAATCATTTTCTCTCTGCAGGAACATGGAACGTGAGGAGATTACATAGAGATTATTCTCTTGATGTCCTCATGCAGGAATCCCAGCGCTATAGCCTAGATATTTTAGGCTTGCAAGAGACCAGATGGACAGGTACAGGTGAGATACTTAAAAATAACTTTAAATTTCTCTTTACAGGGAGGGAGGATGGAAAGCATCACCAAGGCGTGGGTCTGCTGCTCAGCAGACATGCTAGTGATGCTCTTCTAGGATATGAGTGCATTAATGAAAGGTTTCTTACAGCAAAATTTCAGACAAGCATTAAAGACCTGAATGTTATCTGCTGTTATGCCCCCACTGAGGATGCTGATGAGGATGAGAAGGATAGGTTTTACGGACAACTTCAGGATATTTTGAATTCTGTCAAGAAAGGAGATATTACCCTTGTTCTAGGTGACTTCAATGCCAAAGTTGGTACTGACTCTGATCTTTGGGGAGGGGTGATAGGCCCTTTTGGTATTGGTAGCTGCAATGGCAATGGGCAACGTCTCCTACAGGTAAGTAAACTCAATGGTTTCAGAATAACTAACACATATTACAAACACCGCGACATACATAAATACACATGAGTTTCACCTGATGGGCTGCATAGGAATATGATAGATTATATATTAATTAACAGCAAATGGGCTAGTTCTGTTAGAAATACCAGGGCATATAGGGGAGCTGAAATTGGATCTGACCATTACCTTGTTAAAAGTGTCTTGCAACTTAAACTTAAAAAGTGTTGTGCTAGGGTTAAAAAATTTACCTTTAATACTGAAGCTCTGAAAGACCCAGTTATAGCTAAAGCTTACCATGATAGGTTACTTAATCATTATGACAGTCATAGTTTATTTAATAGTGAAGTTGAGGAACAATGGGGCCATTTTAAACAGGCTTTTTTGGAAACTAACAGTACTCTTTTAGGAAAAAAGGAGCAGAGGAGGCAGAATTATTTAAGTGATAAGGCACTTGAGCTTATTTCAGAAAGAAAGAACTGCAGGAATGTCCTTAATCAGTACCCTACTAGTCGTAATAGAAAGGATTACAGAGAGCTTAATAAACGTGTAAAGGATCAGTTAGCTGCTGATAAGAATCTTTGGCTTGATGGTTTGGCTGACAAAGTTGAGGAAGCAGTTAGGCAGCGCAACAGCAGAGAGCTGTACCAGATAGTTAATGTTTTATGTGGTAGAAAACGGACAGGCATACAAGAATTGAAGGATAAACAAGGTAAGGTTATAGAAGGTGAGGATTCTGTCATGGCTAGGTGGGCTGAGCATTTCAGTGATGTTCTAAACAATGTGGTTAGTTCTACTCCCATTGTTTGTAATGATGATAGATGCATTGGCAGCTTTAATGGTGGCCCTATAACGCAATCTGAAGTTATTTTGGCTATCTCTAAACTTAAACTTCATAAATCCCCAGGGGTAGATGAAATTACTACAGAAATGCTGAGAGCTGGGAATGTTTCGGTTACCACTTGGATGACTGAAATTTTGAATAACTTTTATGATAAAGGCATGGTTCCTAAGGATTTTACCAGAGCTATTATTATCCCTATTTTCAGAAAAGGTGATCGCAGTTCTTGTGATAACTATAGGGGTATCAGCCTACTCTCTGTTCAGGTAAAGTTCTTTCCATGATTGTGCTTAATAGAATTAAAAATATGGTTGACAGGCAAATGCGTGATGAGCAATGTGGATTCAGAAGTGGTAGCGGATGTGTGGATCAAATATTTTCACTTAGGCAGATTCTTGAGAAATGTTTAGAGTTTCAGAAACTTTGGTTGCTAGCTTTGTTGATTTCAAAAAGGCTTTCGACTCTGTTGATCGTCAAAATTTGTGGTTGATTGTGAGATCATATGGTATACCAGACAAGTTAGTTAACATAATGAAAGCTCTCTATAATAACACTGAGTCATGTGTGAGAGTTGGTAAGTCTTGTAGCAATTGGTTTAGCATTACGTCTGGTGTTCGACAAGGGTGCATTTTGTCTCCTTTTCTCTTTAGTTTGGTTGTTGATTATGTTATGCGAAATTCACTTCAAGGGAAAGATTTTGGCCTTAAATTGGCTGGAGATAGGAAAATTTCTGATTTAGATTATGCTGATGATTTAGCCCTTTTGGCAAATGATGTTGATGAGATGAACTCTTTCATTCGAGCTGTTGATGAGACTGGTAGTAGAGTAGGTTTGGTTATAAACAGAGAGAAAACTAAAGTGATGAAAATTGGGCAGGCAGGCTGTGATTCAGTTAATCTGAATGGTTGCAGTCTTGAGCAGGTGTCACAGTTTAATTACCTTGGGAGCTAGGTAACTGATACTGGTGATGTGCGGCATGAGATTAACAGACGAATAGGGATTGCTGCCCGGACTTTTAAGGATCTATGGAGATTGTGGAGAAATAGGCGTATACACCTAAAGACTAAAATTAGACTGTATAATAGTTTGGTTCTTTCTAGGGTTAGTTATGGTAGTGAAACTTGGACGCTGTGTAAACAAGATAACAGGAAACTAGATGCTTTTGATTCTAGATGCTTACGCAGTATCTTGGGTATTAGGTGGTTTAACTTTGTAACTAATGATGAGGTTAGGGAAAGAAGTCTGCAACCTCCTTTAAGCAGCATATTGTGCAGAGAGAGACTCCGCTGGTTTGGCCATGTTGCCCTTATGGATAATTATAGATTATCGAATAGGGTTATGAACAGTGTTCCTAGAGGCCTCAGAAGGAGGGGGAGACCTAGGATGCGGTGGGCAGACAATGTCAAACAGGACCTTGTTAGAATTGGTGTGCAGTGGCCGGATGCAGGAGATGTAGCTCAGGACAGATATGCTTGGAGAATTAAACTGCGTGGTCTGGTTGGACCTCCGTAGCCCATGGCTTCTTGAGGATGATGATGATGATGATATTTTGACACTAACAGTATTCTTTTAGGAAAAAAGGAGCAGAAGAGACAGAATTATCTGAGTGATAAGGCACTTGAGCTTATTTCGGAAAGAAAGAACTGCAGGAATGTCCTTAATCAATACCCTACTAGTCCTAATAGAAAGCATTACAGAGAACTTAATAAACGTGTAAAAGATCAGTTAGCTGCTGATAAGAATTTTTGGCTTGATGGTTTGGCTGACAAAGCCGAGGAAGCAGTTAGACAGCACAACAGCAGAGAGCTGTACCAGACAGTTAATGTTTAGTGTGGTAGAAAACGGACAGGCATACAAGGATTGAAGGATAAACAAGGTAAGGTTTCTAGAAGGTGAGGATTTTGTCATGGCTAGGTGGGCTGAGCATTTCAATGATATTCTAAACAATGCGGTTAGTTCTTTTCCAATTGTTTGCAATGATGATAGATGCATTGGTGGCTTTAATGTTGGCCCTATAACACAATCTGAAATTATTTTGACTGTTTCTAAATTTAAACTTCATAAATCCCCAGGGGTAGATGAAATTACTACAGAAATGCTTAAAGCTGGAAATGTTTCGGTTACCACTTGGATGACTGAAATTCTGAATATCGTTTATGATAAAAGCATGGTTCCTATTGATTTTACCAGAGCTATTGTTATCCCTATATTCAAAAAAGGTGATCGCAGTTCTTCTGATAACTATAGGGGTATTAGCCTACTCTCTGTTCCAGGTAAAGTTTTTTCCATGATTGTGCTTAATAGAATTAAGAATCTGGTTGACAGTCAATTGCGTGATGAGCAATGTGGATTCAGAAGTGGTAGGGGATGTGTGGATCAGATATTTTCACTTAGGCAGATTCTTGAGAAATGTTTAGAGTTTCAGAAACCTTTGGTTGCTAGCTTTGTTGATTTCAAAAAGGCTTTCGACTCTGTTGATCGTTATAATTTGTGGTTGATTGTGAGATCATATGGTATACCAGACAAGTTAGTTAACATAATGAAAGCTCTCTGTAATAACACTGAGTCGTGTGTGAGAGTTGGTAAGTCTTGTAGCAATTGGTTTAGCATTTCTTCTGGTGTTCGACAAGGGTGCATTTTGTCTCCTTTTCCCTTTAGCTTGTTTATTGATTATGTTATGCGAAATTCACTTCAAGGAAAAAGATTTTGGCCTTAAATGGAGTGGAGATACGAAAATTTCTGATTTAGGTTATGCTGATGATTTAGCCCTTTTGGCAAATGATGTTAATGAGATGAACTCTTTCATTCGAGCTGTTGATGAGACTGGTAGTAGAATAGATTTGGTTATAAACAGAGAGAAAACTGAAGTGATGAAAATTGGTCAGGCTGGCTGTGATTCAGTTAATCTGAATGGTTGCACCCTTGAGCAGGTGAAACAGTTTAATTATCTTGGGAGCTACATAACAGATATTGGTGATGTGCGGCATGAGATTAACAGACGAATAGGGATTGCTGCCGGGACTTTTAAGAATCTATGGAGAGTGTGAAGAAATAGGCGTATACACCTAAAGACTAAAATTAGACTGTATAATAGTTTGGTTCTTTCTAGGGTTAGTTATGGCAGTGAAACTTGGACACTTTATAAACAAGATAACAGGAAACTAGATGCTTTTGATTCCAGATGCTTACGCAGGTGTTCGACAAGGGGCATTAGGTGGCATTCGTGGGCATTAGCTGGTTCAACTTTGTAAGTAATGATGAGGTTAGGCAAAGGAGTTTTCAACCTCCTTTAAGCAGCATATTGCGCAGAGATAGACTCCGTTGGTTTGGCCATGTTGCCCATATGAATAATTATAGATTGGCGAATAGAGTTATGAACAGTGTGCCTAAAGGCCTCAGAAAGAAGGGGAGACCTAGGATGCGGTGGACAGACAATGTCAAACAGGACCTTGTTAGAATTGGTGTGCAGTGGCCGGTGTGCAATCTCCTTAATTTCACGAAACTAATCCCAATCTTTACATCTCTCCAAAATTTGCCAAATCACTTCAAACTTTCAAATTCCGCATTTTTTTTTTTTCTTTGTAAAATTAAGGGGAGTTGTCAAAATCGAGGCAACTTGGCAAATCTAAGGCAGTTTGGAAAATGGGGAGACGGCAAAATTTAGAGCAGTTGGCAAAATTCGACGCCATTTAGTAAAAACAGGTGAGTTGCCAAAATCTTAGGGAGTTGGCAAAATTTGGAGTAATTTGGTAAAATCTTGGGGAGTTGGCAAAATTCGGAGTGACTTGGCGAAATCGTGGAGAGTTTACATAATTCAGGGGAGATGTAAAAATTGCAATATTTTTTCTGTAAAATTATGGCGTGTTGGCAAAATCTAGGCAGCTTCGCAATATCTGGGAGAGTTGGAAAACCTTGGGAGAGTTGGAAAATTCAGAGCGGCTTTACAGAAAACAGATGTGATGTAAAATTCGGATTTTTTTTTTTTTGTAAAATTGTGGCGAGATGCAAAATCTAGGGCAGTTGGCAAAATTCGAATCCACTTGGAAAAATACGGGAGATTTGTGAAAATTGGGATTGTTTTTTGTGAAATTAAGGAGAGTTTATAAAATCGAGAAAACTGCAAAATCTAGGGAAGTTGGCGAAACTGGAAACTACTCGGTAAAGACAGGTGAGTTGTAAAAATTGGGATTGTTTTTGTGAAATTAAGTCGAGTTTGTAAAATCGAGAAAACTTTGCAAAATCCAGGGAAGTTGGCAAAACTGGAAACCACTTCGTAAAGTACAGGTGAATTGTAAAAATTGGGGTTGTTTTTGTGAAATTAAGTCGAGTTTGTAAAATCGAGAAAACTTTTCAAAATCCAGGGAAGTTGGCAAAACTGGAAACCACTTCGTAAAGTACAGGTGAATTGTAAAAATTGGGGTTGTTTTTGTGAAATTAAGTCGAGTTTGTAAAATCGAGAAAACTTTTCAAAATCCAGGGAAGTTGGCAAAACTGGAAACCACTTCGTAAAGTACAGGTGAATTGTAAAAATTGGGATTGGTTTTGTGAAATTAAGGAGAATTGAAAAAACCAAGAACTCTTGGCAAAATCTAGGGGCAGTTGGCAAAATTTGGAGTCTTGGCAAAATCGTGGAGAGTTGGCAAAATTCAGGTGAGATGTAAAAATGCGAATTTTTTGTGTAAAATGGTGAGTTGGCAAGATTCGGAGTGAGTTGGCAAAATTCAGGTGAGATGTAATAAAATTGGAATTTTTTTCTGTAAAATTATGGCGAGTTGGCAAAACTTAGGGAGTTGGCAAAATTCGGAGTAACTTGGCAAAATTTTCAGGAGTTGACAAAATTCAGATGACATAAAAATTGGGATTTTTTTTCTGTAAAATTATTGCGAGTTCGCCAAACTTAAGGAGTTACCAAAATCTGGGATAAGTTGGCAAAATTCGGAGTGACTTGGCAAAATCGTAGGGAGTTGGCAAAATTCAGGTGAGATGTAAAAATTTGGATTTTTTCTGTAAAATTATGGTGAATTGGCAAAACTTAGGGATTTGGCAAAATCTAGGGGAAGTTCGCAAAATTCGGAGTGACTTGGTAAAATTTTGGGGAGTTGGTAAATTTCAGGTCAGATGAAAAAATTGGAATTTTTGTCTGTGAAATTATGGTTTGTTGGCAAAACTTAAGAGGTTGGCAAAATTCGGAGTGACTTGGCAAAATCGTAGGGAGTTGGCAAAATCGTAGGGAGTTGGCAAAATTCAGGTGACATGTGGAAGATGAAATATTTTCTTTGATTTTAGTCAACTATCCTGAATTTCAGAAACCCAATCCCAATTATCACAACTCGCCCGTATTTTGCAAGTGGAATTTTGCCAACTGCCCTACATTTTGTTAAGTTTCCTCAAATTGTCCAACACTCCTTAATTTCACAAAATAAATCCCAATTTTCACAACTCGCCTATATTTTACCAAGTGGATTCCAGTTTTCCCAACTTCCCTAGATTTTGCCACCTCGCCATAATTTTAAGGAAAAATCGCAATTTTTACATCTTCCCTGAATTTGCCAAGCCACTTCGAATTTTATCAACTCTCCTTATTTGCACAAGAAAGGCACAATTTTCACAACTCCCCTGTATTTTACCAAGTGTCTTTGAATTTTGCCAACTGCCCTACATTTTGTTTCCTCGATTTGTTCAACAACTCCTTAATTTCACAAAACAAATTCCAATTTTTACAACTCACCTGTACTTTAACCAAGTGGTTTCCAGTTTGGCCAACTTGCCTATATTTTGCCAAGTTTTCTCGATTTTATAAACTCTCCTTAATTTTACAAAAACAATTCCAATTTTCACAACTCGCCCGTATTTTACCAAATGGATTCGAAGTTTTCCAACTGCCCTAGGTTTTGCCATCTCGCCACAATTTTACAGAAAAAAATCCCAATTTTACATCACACTTGTTTTCTGTAAAGCCACACTGAATTTTGCCAACTCAACTGTATTTTACTTCATCATCATCATCATCATCATCATCATCATCATCATCATCATCATCATCATCATCATCATCATCATCATCATCATCATCATCATCATCATCATCATCATCCTCAAGCAGCCATGGGCTACGGAGGTCCAACCAGACCGTACAATTTAGTTCTCCAAGCAAGTCTATCCTGAGCTACATCTACTGCATCTGGCCACTGCACACCAATTCTAACAAGGTCCTGTTTGACATTGTCTGCCCACCGCATCCTAGGTCTCCCCTTCTTTCTGAGGCCTTTAGGCACACTGTTCATAACCCTATTCGCCAATCTATAATTATTCATACGGGCAACATGGCCAAACCAACGGAGTCTCTCTCTGCACAATATGCTGCTTAAAGTAGGTTGCAAACTCCTTTTCCTAATCTCATCATTAGTTACAAAGTTGAACCACCTAATGCCCAAGATACTGCGTAAGCATCTGGAATCAGAAGCATCTAGTTTCCTGTTATCTTGTTTACAAAGTGTCCAAGTTTCACTACCATAACTAACCCTAGAAAGAACCAAACTATTATACAGTCTAATTTTAGTCTTTAGGTGTATACGCCTATTTCTCCACACTCTCCATAGATTCTTAAAAGTCCCAGCAGCAATCCCTATTCGTCTGTTAATCTCATGCCGCACATCACCATTATCTGTTACATAGCTCCCAAGATAATTAAACTGTGACACCTGCTCAAGACTGCAACCATTCAGATTAACTGAATCACAGCATGCCTGACCAATTTTCATCACTTTAGTTTTCTCTCTGTTTATAACCAAACCTACTCTACTACCAGTCTCATCAACGGCTCGAATGAAAGAGTTCATCTCATCAACATCATTTGCCAAAAGGGCTAAATCATCAGCATAATCTAAATCAGAAATTTTCCTATCTCCAGCCAATTTAAGGCCAAAATCTTTCCCTTGAAGTGAATTTCGCATAACATAGTCAATAACCAAGCTAAAGAGAAAAGGAGACAAAATGCACCCTTGTCGAACACCAGAAGTAATGCTAAACCAATTGCTACAAGCCTTACCAACTCTCACACACGACTCAGTGTTATTATAGAGAGCTTTCATAATGTTAACTAACTTGTCTGGTATACCATATGATCTCACAATCAACCACAAATTATGACGATCAACAGAGTCGAAAGCCTTTTTGAAATCAACAAAGCTAGCAACCAAAGGTTTCTGAAACTCTAAACATTTCTCAAGAATCTGCCTAAGTGAAAATATCTGATCTACACATCCCCTACCACTTCTGAATCCACATTGCTCATCACGCAATTGCCTGTCAACCAGATTCTTAATTCTATTAAGCACAATCATGGAAAGAACTTTACCTGGAACAGAGAGTAGGCTGATACCCCTATAGTTATCACAAGAACTGCGATCACCTTTTTTGAAAATAGGGATAACAATAGCTCTGGTAAAATCCTTAGGAACCATGCCTTTATCATAAAAGAGATTCAGAATTTCAGTCATCCAAGTGGTAACCGAAACATTCCCAGCTCTAAGCATTTCCGTAGTAATTTCATCTACCCCTGGGGATTTATGAAGTTTAAGTTTAGAAACAGCCAAAATAACTTCAGATTGTGTTATAGGGCCAACATTAAAGTCACCAATGCATCTATCATCATTGCAAACAATGGGAGTAGAACTAACTACATTGTTTAGAACATCACTGAAATGCTCAGCCCACCTAGCCATGACAGAATCCTCCCCTTCTATAACCTTACCTTGTTTATCCTTCAATCCTTGTATGCCTGTCCGTTTTCTACCACACAAAACATTAACTATCTGGTACAGCTCTCTGCTGTTGTGCTGTCTAACTGCTTCCTCGGCTTTGTCAGCCAAACCATCAAGCCAAAGATTCTTATCAGCAGCTAACTGATCCTTTACAAGTTTATTAAGGTCTCTGTAATGCTTTCTATTAGGACTAGTAGGGTATTGATTAAGGGCATTCCTGCAGTTCTTTCTTTCCGAAATAAGCTCAAGTGCCTTATCACTCAGATAATTTTGCCTCTTCTGCTCCTTTTTTCCTAAAAGAGTACTGTTAGTGTCCAAAAAAGCCTGTTTAAAATGATCCCATTCTTCCTCAACTTCAGTAGTAAGCAAACCATGACTGTCATAATGGCTAAATAACCTATCATGGTAAGCTTTGGCTATAACTGGATCTTTCAGAGCTTCAGTATTAAAAGTAAATTTTTTAATCCTAGCACAACACTTTTTAAGTTTAAGTTGCAACACACTTTTAACAAGGTAATGGTCAGATCCAATTTCAGCTCCCCTATATGCCCTGGTATTCCTAACAGAACTAGTCCATTTGCTGTTAATTAATATGTAATCAATCATATTCTTATGCAGCCCATCAGGTGAAACCCATGTGTACTTATGTATGTCGCGGTGTTTGTAATAAGTGTTAGTTATTCTGAATCCATTGAGTTTACTTACCTGTAGGAGACGTTGCCCATTGCTATTGCAGCTACCAATACCAAAAGGGCCTATTACTCCTCCCCAAAGGTCAGAGTCAGTACCAACTTTGGCATTGAAGTCACCAAGAACAAGGGTAATATCTCCTTTCTTGACAGAATTCAAAATATCCTGAAGTTGTTCATAAAACCTATCCTTCTCATCCTCATCGGCATCCTCAGTGGGGGCATAACAGCAGATAACATTCAAGTCTTTAACGCTTGTCTGAAATTTTGCTGTAAGAAACCTTTCATTAATGCACTCATATCCTAGAAGAGCATCACTAGCGTGTCTGCTGAGAAGCAGACCCACGTCTTGGTGATGCTTTTTGTCGTCCCTCCCTGAAAAGAGAAATTTAAGATTATTTTTAAGAATCTGACCTTTATCTGTCCATCTGGTCTCTTGCAAGCCGAGAATATCTAAATTATAACGGTGGAATTCTTGTGTGAGGACATCAAGAGAAAAAGCTCTGTGCAGAGTCCTCACATTCCAACTACCTATGGAGAGAAAATGGTTAGTGGGATGTTTAAAGAAACTATGTTTATTGAGAGAGGGAATGCCGACAATATCAAACAGCCCCCTAATCGCAGACATGGGGCAAAGACCCGTCCAGGCACACTGTTCATAACCATATTCTCCAATCTATAATTATCCATACGGGCAACATGGCCAAACCAGCGGAGTCTCTCTCTGCACAATATGCTGCTTAAAGGAGGTTGCAGACTCCTTTGCCTAACCTCATCATTAGTTACAAAGTTAAACCACCTAATACCCAAGATACTGCGTAAGCATCTAGAATCAAAAGCACCTAGTTTCCTGTTATCTTGCTTACACAGCGTCCAAGTTTCACTACCATAACTAACCCTAGAAAGAACCAAACTATTATACAGTCTAATTTTAGTCTTTAGGTGTATACGCCTATTTCTCCACAATCTCCATAGATTCTTAAAAGTCCCGGCAGCAATACCTATTCGTCTGTTAATCTCATGCCGCACAGCACCAGTATCAGTTACATAGCTCTCAAGGTAATTAAACTGTGACACCTGCTCAAGACTGCAACCATTCAGATTAACTGAATCACAACCTGCCTGACCAATTTTCATCACTTTAGTTTTCTCTCTGTTTATAACCAAACCTACTGTACTACCAGTCTCATCAACAGTTCGAATGAAAGAGCTCATCTCATCAACATCATTTGCCAAAAGGGCTAAATCATCAGCATAATCTAAATCAGAAATTTTCGTATCTCCAGCCCATTTAAGGCCAAAAGTTTCCCTTGAAGTGAATTTCGCATAACATAATCAACAACCAAACTAAAGAGAAAAGGAGACAAAATGCATCCTTATCGAACACCAGAAGTAATGCTAAACCAATTGCTACAAGTCTTACCAACTCTCACACATGACTCAGTGTTATTATAGGGAGCTTTCATTATGTTAACTAACTTGTCTGGTATACCATATGATTTCACAATCAACCACAAATTATGACGATTAACAGAGTCGAAAACCTTTTTGAAATCAACAAAGCTAGCAACCAAAGGTTTCTGAAACTCTAAACATTTCTGAAGAATCTGCCTAAGTGAAAATATCTGATCTACACATCCCCTACCATTTCTGAATCCACATTGCTCATCACGCAATTGCCTGTCAACCAGATTCTTAATTCTATTAAGCACAATCATGGAAAGAACTTTACCTGGAATGGAGAGTAGGCTGATACCCCTATAATTATCACAAGAACTGCGATCACCTTTTTTGAAAATAGGGATAATAATAGCTCTGGTAAAATCTTTATGAACCATGCCTTTATCATAAAAGTTATTCAAAATTTCAGTCATCCAAATGGTAACAGAAACTTTCCCAGCTCTAAGCATTTCCGTAGTAATTTCATCCACCCCTGGGGATTTACGAAGTTTAAGTTTAGAAATAGCCAAACTAACTTCAGATTGTGTTATAGGGCCAACATTAAAGCCAACAATGCATCTATCATCATTGCAAACAATGGGAGTAGAACTAACCACATTGTTTAGAACATCATGAAATGCTCAGCCCACCTAGCCATGACAGAATCCTCACCTTCTATAACCTTGCCTTGTTTATCCTTCAATCCCTGTATACCTGTTCGTTTTCTACCACACAAAACATTAACTATTTGGTACAGCTCTCTGCTGTTGTGCTGTGTAACTGCTTCATCAGCTTTGTCAGCAAGGCCATCAAGCCAAAGATTCTTATCAGCAGCTAACTGATTCTTTACACGTTTATTAAGTTCTTTGTAATGCTTTCTATTAGGACTAGTAGGGTACTGATTAAGGACATTCCTGCAGTTCCTTCTTTCTGAAATAAGCTCAAGTGCCTTATCACTTAAATAATTCTGCCTCCTCTGTTCCTTTTTCCCTAAAAGAGTACTGTTAGTTTCCAAAAAAGCCTGTTTAAAATGGCCCCATTCTTCCTCAACTTCAGTATTAAGCAAACCATGTCTGTCATAATGACTTAGTAACCTATCATGGTAAGCTTTAGCTATAACTGGGTCTTTCAGAGCTTCATTATTAAAGGTAAATTTTTTAACCCTAGCACAACACTTTTTAAGTTTAAGTTGCAAGACACTTTTAACAAGGTAATGGTCAGATCCAATTTCAGCTCCCCTATATGCCCTGGTATTTCTAACAGAACTAGCCCATTTGCTGTTAATTAATATATAATCAATCATATTCTTATGCAGCCCATCAGGTGAAACCCATGTGTATTTATGTATGTCGCGGTGTTTGTAATGTGTGTTAGTTATTCTGAAACCATTTAGTTTACTTACCTGTAGGAGACGTTGCCCATTGCCATTGCAGCTACCAATACCAAAAGGGCCTATTACTCCTCCCCAAAGGTCAGAGTCGGTACCAACTTTGGCATTGAAGTCACCAAGATGGGTCTTTCAGAGCTTCATTATTAAAGGTAAATTTTTTATTGAATTTTATTTGAATTCTGTCAAGAAAGGGTAATATCTCCTTTCTTGACAGAATTCAAAATATCCTGAAGTTGTCTGTAAAACCTATCCTTCTCATCCTCATCAGAATCCTCAGTGGGGGCATAACAGCAGATAATATTCAAGTCTTTAATGCTTGTCTGAAATTTTGCTGTAAGAAACCTTTCATTAATGCACTCATATCCTAGAAGAGCATCACTAGCATGTCTGCTGAGCAGCAGACCCACGCCTTGGTGATGCTTTCCATCCTCCCTCCCTGTAAAGAGAAATTTAAAGTTATTGTTAAGTATCTCACCTTTACCTGTCCATCTGGTCTCTTGCAAGCCTAGAATATCTAGGTTATAGCGCTGGAATTCCTGCATGAGGACATCAAGAGAATAATCTCTATGTAATGTCCTCACGTTCCACGTTCCTGCAGAGAGAAAATGATTAGTAGGATTTTTAAAGAAATTAGGTTTATTGAGATTGGTAGGGCCAACAATATCAAACAGCCCCCTGATCGCAGGCATGGGGCAAAGACCTGTTCCTCCTCTGCTAAAGGCTGAAGTCACCGATGCTGGTAGGAACTTCAGGCACCACCTTTTCAAGTGGACTTTTTCAAGAGCCACATGGCCTGCCTCAGACACATTACTCCAGTTTACGCTTGACGATGCCCAACTAGCTAAGTAAGGTTCAGGTACCTGCGATGGCCTCTGATTAGGATTATCCACCAGCTGATGTAAGGTATCCCATGCCTCTGTTCACTTAGAGCTGGCAACCCAGAAGCAAACAGAAAACACAACGGCAGACTCTCCCTCAACAGAGGCCCACCAGTGCAGCAAGTCCAGGATCCATAATCAAGCTCAAATCCATAAACAAGTCCAGTCTAGTAGGTATAAATGGTCAGCACCAGGACCCTGTGAAGTTGACCACTCCTCAGCAGGGTTGAAAAAAAAGGAAAAAAGTGGCCATAGATGACCAGATCAGTAGGCCATACTGAACTGGCAGCTCTCCCCTTCCGTTCCCTTCCAAAAGAGAATATCTCTTTTGAAAGGTACTAACGGCCTGCACCACGAGAAGGCGGGGTCGGACACTAGGTGCTAGACCTGGCCGGTTCTGTGCATCATCACTGGGGATTGGTATACAGCTCTCCTTCCAGTTTACACCTAGCTACCATTTACCATTACATTTTTTGCCAACTGCTCTAAATTTTGCAGTCTCTCCATTTTAAAAACTGCCCTTGATTTGCCAAGTGGCCTCGATTTTGACAACTCCCCTTTTGACAACTCCCTCTAGGAAATTTGGAAAATCTTGGGGGAGTTGGCAAAATTCAGAGTGACTTTCAAAGAATCAGGTGTGATGTAAAATTGGGATTTTTTTTCTGTAAAATTGTGGCGAGATGGCAAAATCTAGGGCAGTTAGCAAATTTCGAATCCACTTGTTAAAAAATACGGGAGATTTGTGAAAATTGGGATTGTTTTTGTGAAATTAAGGAGAGTTTATAAAATCGAGAAAACTGCAAAATCTAGGGAAGTTGTCAAAATTGGAAGCCACTTGGTTAAAATACAGGGGAGTTGTGAAAATTGTGCCTTTCTTGTGCAATTAAGGAGAGTTGATAAAATTCGAAGTGGCTTGGCAAATTCAGGGAAGATGTAAAAATTGCGATTTTTCCTTAAAATTATGGCGAGGTGGCAAAATCTAGGGAAGTTGGGAAAACTGGAATCCACTTGGTAAAATATAGGCGAGTTGTGAAAATTGGGATTTATTTTGTGAAATTAAGGAGTGTTGGACAATTTGAGGAAACTTAACAAAATGTAGGGCAGTTGGCAAAATTCCACTTGGAAAATACGGGCGAGTTGTGATAATTGGGATTGGGTTTCTGAAATTCAGGATAGTTGACTAAAATCAAAGAAAATATTTCATCTCCACATCTCACCTGAATTTTGCCAACTCCCTACGATTTTGCCAAGTCACTCCGAATTTTACCAACTGCCCAAAATTTTACCAAGTCACTCCGAATTTTGCGAACTTCCCCTAGATTTTGCCAACTCCCTACGTTTTGCCAATTCACCATAATTTTACAGAAAATATCCCAATTTTTACATATCACCTGAATTTTGTCAACTCCCCACGATTTTGCCAAGTCACTCCGAATTTTGCCAACTTCTTAAGTTTTGGCAACAAGCCATAATTTTACAGAAAAAATTCCAATTTTTTCATCTGACCTGAATTTTCCAACTCCCCAAAATTTTACCAAGTCACTCCGAATTTTGCGAACTTCCCCTAGATTTTGCCAACTCCTTAAGTTATGCCAATTCACCATAATTTTACAGGAAAAATCCCATTTTTTACATCTCACCTGAATTTTGCCAACTCCTCACGATTTTGCCAAGTCACTCCGAATTTTCCTAACTTCTCCTAGATTTTGGTAACTCCTTAAGTTTGGCGAACTCGCCATAATTTTACAGAAAAAAATCCCAATTTTTATGTCATCTGAATTTTGCCAACTCCCCACGATTTTGCCAAGTTATTCCGATTTTTGTCAACTCCTCAAGATTTTGCCAAGTCACTCCGAATTTTGCCAACTTCTACTAGATTTTGGTAACTCCTTAAGTTTGGCGAACTCGCCATAATTTTACAGAAAAAAAATCCCAATTTTTATGTCACCTGAATTTTGCCAACTCTCCACGATTTTCCCAAGTTATTCCGTTTTTCGTCAACTCCTCAAGATTTTGCCAAGTCACTCCGAGTTTTGCCAACTTCTCCTAGATTTTGGTAACTCCTTAAGTTTGGCGAAATCGCCATAATTTTACAGAAAAAAAATCCCAATTTTTATGTCACCTGAATTTTGCCAACTCCCCACGATTTTGCCAAGTTATCCCGATTTTTGTCAACTCCTCAAGATTTTGCCAAGTTACTCCGAATTTTGCCAACTTCTCCTAGATTTTGCCAACTCCCTAAGTTTTGCAAACTCGCCATAATTTTACAGAAAAAATTCCAATTTTTACATCTCACTTGAATTTTGCCAACTCCCCAAGGTTTTTCCAACTCACTCCGAATCTCGCCAACTCGCCATTTTACAGAAAAAAATCGTATTTTTACATCTCACCTGAATTTTGCAAACTCCCCACGATTTTGCCAAGTCACTCCGAATATTGCCAACTGCCCCTAGATTTTGCCAAGAGTTCTTGGTTTTTCCAATTCTCCTTAATTTCACAAAACCAATCCCAATTTTTACAATTTACCTGTACTTTACGAAGTGGTTTCCAGTTTTGCCAACTTCCCTGGATTTTGCAAAGTTTTCTCGATTTCATAAACTCGACTTAATTTCACGAAAACAATCCCAATTTTCACAAATCTCCCGTATTTTACCAAGTGGATTCGAATTTTGCCAACTGCCCTAGAGTTTGCCATCTCGCCACAATTTTACAAAAAAAAAAATCCCAATTTTACATCACACCTGTTTTCTATAAAGCCACTCTGAATTTTGCCAACTCCCCCAAGGTTTTCCAACTCTCCTAGATATTGCGAAGCTGCCTAGATTTTGCCAACACGCCATAATTTTACAGAAAAAATATTGCAATTTTTACATCTCCCCTGAATTTTGTCAACTCTCCACGATTTCGCCAAGTCACTCCGAATTTTGCCAACTCCCCAAGATTTTACCAAATTACTCCGAATTTTGCCAACTCCCTAAGATTTTGGCAACTCACCTGTTTTTACTAAATGGCTTCTAATTTTGCCAACTGCTCTAAATTTTGCCGTCTCCCCATTTTCCAAACTGTCTTAGATTTGCCAAGTTGCCTCGAATTTGACAACTCCCCTTAATTTTACAAAGAAAAAAAATTGGGGAATTTGAAAGTTTGAAGTGATTTGGCAAATTTTGGAGAGATGTAAAGATTGGGATTAGTTTCGTGAAATTAAGGAGATTTGACCAAATCGAGGCAAAAATTCATACTGATTTGCTACAATTCAGACGTTCAGACGAGATATAAATATTGGAATATTAGAAGTATATCTGAGAAATTATGGTTAGTTGGTAAAATGTAAGTTAAATGGCAAATTACGGGAAGTTGGCAGAATTGGAAGTCAAATGGCAAAATGTAGATGAGACGTGAAAATTGTCTTACCCTCCCACCCCCAAACCCCACGGAGCGAAAATCTCTAAACAAGCTTGCTCAGTTGGCAAATTTTGCCAAAATGTTCCTCGAGTTGGAAAATTTTGGACTTCTCTTCCCCCAACAATAGTCCTTCGCTACGCCCCTGCAAATACATCAAATTTGATTTCATTGGTTTGCTATGTCCACGGTAAGAGCTTTCTGTGACACATTCACATAAAGCACAATTTGTATTTTAGTTTGACGAAAACCATCAAACCCTTTCTCGGTTTTATCTGTGGGGGTTTCCTCAAAGATGCAGTTCATCACTCTACTTTACCATAGTCCATTAATGAACTGGATGACAGATTACTATTAGTCACCACCCAAATAACTTCTAATATGCTCCATAGAGTGTGGGAGGTAGTTGAAAATAGTTGGATGTTTGCCGCATTACCTACGGCACTCACATTGAACATCCGTAAACTCTTCGTACATTTCATTTGCCACGTCTTTTGTTTTCTTTTCGGAAATAAAGTGGGTTGCTCAGAGGCTTTTAGAGAAGGGGACCCACTGGACAGCTGTTAGCAGACAGATGGAAGTCTCCCGTCAAGGCCATCCAGCATGTTCTTTACTACGTACAGAGTACGGCTCTCTCTTGCACACGGACCAGGGTTTAATGTCTGAGACGAAGGACGGCAGCTCAGCTTAGGTACAAAATCCTAGGATTATCGGAATAAGAGCTTGAACAGACTGAACCAACCTCGTCCCAATAAAGTAGTTATAAATATTAGTATAATTATAATATATAATTTATATTAATTTATCTAAATATATAAATTTATTATTTAAATTTATATTAATTTATATAAATATAATAATATATATTTGTATAATAATAATAATTATAATAAATAAATATTTGCCACCTGAAAATCGACTTCGTTTCAAGCACTGTTCTTCACACACTTGAGTCACTTCTGCGACTGTTTGTTCACCACTTAAGCCTCGCCGAACAGATTAACGTATCACATACCGCTGCTCAGTTTACAGATCATCCATAGCCTGCAAAAAAAATCAATCGCACATAAACAAACACCTTTCCGAAGCGGGAAAACGACATACACTGGCTGTGTACTGTTCTGCTGTTGCTTTTCGACTGTATCGCAACGGTTTCAACTTGCACTTTGCTGCTGTTGAAATTGTGATTCCGAAAATACAGATAGTAATATTCATTAGTACCTCTTCTGCTGTTAGTATAAGATCCTTTACCATCGCATTCAGCCGTAGGAACTTCAGATCTCTAGCATGAATATATCGTTTACAATATTGATTTAAAATTTTGCATTTTCCAAATTTAGGGCCCTCCAATTGGTAGAAATTAAAACTATTGGAAGATTCAGAAAATGCGAATCTTAATCTTTCATGAGCACGTATCTAAACAAAAAAATTTTCATTTATCTCTAACATAAAAAAACACCCCCTCAAGCAGCTGCTTGCCACAGAGGTCTGACAGGAGCCTGTCAGTTTATATGCCACAGTAGGAGATCTGAGAGGATGGCAGGACCTCAGCGGAAAAACGACACACACATCCATGCCTAATCCGGGGCTCGAACCCAGGTCCCTTAGATCAGTAGCCAAGCGTGAAGGAAAAAAAATCCCAGCTGAATGACTACAGACGATTGGATGGTTGGGGGATGTAAGGATGAATGACACATAGACAGAGGAAAGATACATGGGAGAAGGATGGATAGAAGAGGAATGGATGGCAGACGGTGGGAAAAACGGATGGTGGCAGTCAGATGGGAGGAAGAGAGTTAGAGTCAGACAAACGAAGCGAAGGCGGATGAATGGAAGAGAGATGGTGGGAAGACAGATGGAGGGGAAAACCGATGGATGGCAGTGAGATGGAGAGAAGTGGGATGGACGGCAGACGGAAGGAAGACGAATGGCAGAGAGATCGAGGGAAGATGAATGACAAATGTCTCTTGGACAGACTGATTAGTAATCATTGAGACAGCTAGATAGATTTAAGGTTATACAGATGGCTGGACAAATGAGTGGTGCAGACAGATTGCAGACAGATGCAGGGAAGATGGATGGCAGACAGAGGAGGGAAGATGGATGGCAGACAGACGGAAGGAAGATGGATGGATGACAGACAGACGGAGGGAAGAGGGATGGCAGACAGACCGAAGGAAGATGGATGGATGGCAGACAGACGGAGGGAAGAGGGATGGATAGCAGACAGACGGAAGGAAGAGGGATGGCAGACAGATGGAGGGAAGATGAATGGATGGCAGACAGATGGGGAAGATGGATGGATGGCAGACAGACGGAGGGAAGATGGATGGATGGCAGACAGACGGAGGGAAGATGGATGGAGGGAAGATGGATTGATGGCAGACAGATGGAGGGATGATGGATTAATGGCTAAATTAATTAAATTTGGCTTTATCTGCTTATTAAAGGTGCAAGATGGTTTGTGTTTCTGCACAGATATTTCAGGTCTGATGGAAGAAATTGGAATAACTCACGACCCTAAGGAATGGCATCTATTTATAGATTCATCAAAATTCAGCTTGAAAGCTGTTCTATTGAATAAAGGGAATCAAAAACGTTCCATTCCAGTGACGCACGCTGTAGGAATGAAGGAAACTTATGAAAGCATGGAAAAAAGCTCACTGCTGTAAAATATGACCAGTTTAAGTGGACAATATGTGGTGACCTAAAGTAATATCCTCCTGTCAAAGCCATCCAGCAGATTCTTTAATGTGCACAGTGTGTGGCCATCCAGCACATGGGACCACGACTTAACATCACATCAGACGGACGGCGACCTTTCCCAGCTCACCGGTGTCCCTTACTGACCGAGGGCAAGGTGGGAAATTTTGAGGACATAATTCTCAACGATGGATCAGCTGGGGCTCGAACTTGGGAACTACAAATTAGGAGCCTGATGCGCTACCGACTGAGCTACCCCCACGCCATTCAGAAAGAAATCTACTAAAAAATTTATGGGTCATAGTTCATTTGTCATAGTTGATTTCTTTCCTGGTCGTTTTTAAAGATACTCCTTTTAAGGGGATACAGTGTTGGCGTCAAAACAAATTCGATGTGCAACATGCGATCTATTGCGATCTTAACTTATAAAGCTAACTCTCAGGACTGCCTGTTAAACGTAAACTTAAAGGGATTAATATATTCCGTATATAAATATGACGCACGAAAATTCAGTCTTGGTTACGACGACCACTTCTACTCGTACCAAACGATTGTTGTCTCGAGGAAAAACGCAAAAGAGTGTTGGAAAAATAAATCTATGACCCAGAAAAAACGTCCAATAAAAAAAATAGCATTATCGCAGGCAATTGATAATTTAAATACCTCAGTTTATAGTGCACTGATCAAGAGAATAAAAACTTCTTTTCAGTGCATCAAAATCAGAATATAAAAAGAAATTATCCCTTAGCAACTGAAGACGCATTAAACAATTTCATCAGCAGTTGCCAACTGTTATTAAAAAAATAAGTAAAGCCGAGGGGGAAGAAACTGCCTTTTGCAAGTAAGATTAAGATGGAAGCAAGAAAGAGTGGAATATACATAAATACAATTTGATACATCAGAATAGCAACTTTGGAATTCAAATGAAGAGGAGAATAAAAGTAAAGCATTTTCGTTGGATAACTCCAGGAAGCGTTTCTTAGTTAATTAAAAACCATTGTATACGCTAGGTGAGATTAAATATCCTTTGGAAGAGAAAACATATAAAACCGCACTTCAGGGGGCAAAAATTGCATTTTTCTTCATATTTTCTTTACGATTATTAACGGTTGAGAATAAGTTGTAATAAATTGAGATCTGGTGTTTTTATTCTATCGAATTTAATTTTAAGAGCAACATCAAAAGAATTACTCAAAATCATCAAAAACAAATTCTGTAGTAATTCGATATAAAGTAGTATATATATATGTCGCAGGGAGATGATAAAAATAGGGATTTTATCAAATCCCTAAGGTATATGATCAATTCACGGAAGATGTTAAAATAACAACTCTGTGGGTTGATTTCCCTGAAGAAAGTAAGTGATTTGATCAAATCCCTTAACTTTTTAGTGAAAAGATGAAATAAACAAGTCAGGACTCGCACAGCTCTATGTTTCGCTTGTAACTGTTTTAGTGAAAAGATGAAATAAACAAGTCAGGACTCGCACAGCTCTTTGTTTCGCTTGTTACCACTCCCCTTTACCTCACCGCTCCCCTCTGGCGTCGGTGCCGGCCAGCGCCCAAACATTACGCGAGGAAGGTTGCGCGCATTTTTATTATTGTTTTCTACATTTCGAGTTTTATCAAGTACCTACCGTAGAAAAATGAGTTCAGATATAGAAAAAAATCAAACTCTGACCGAATTTGTATCTGAAGAACAGTTTAATGAAACTAATCAGGACGTTTTTGAACAAGCGGCATGAAAAAGAAAAACCTTTGCGGATTTGCGAAAGGATAGAAGAAGCTGTCACAATCATTGAACAATTTAAATTAGCACCACTACTTAAACTGCAACGGACACATAAACAGTACTATTATGGAAAAAAATACGATGTTATGGAAGTAGGTACTAAAAAAACTTTGATTTTGAAGAGAAAGTCTGAATTCGATCCAGTTGTGAAAATAGTACCAACGGAAAATTTTTACCACATACTTCGGGAAACCCATCAATCAACTGGCCACGGAGGAAGAGATAAAATGCTGTATTGTTTGAAATCGAAATACCTAATACCTACTTCAGTTGTACTGGAGTGTTTAAAGCTGTGCACGGTATGTCAGTCTAAAAAAAATTTCCAAACAAAGGATTTTCAATCATCGTGGCCAAGTCGATTTAGTTGACTTACAGTCGACCCCAGATAGAAATTACAAATGGCTATTAAACTACCAGGACCACGCGACGAAATTCAGCTTTCTTCAACCGTTGACTACAAAAAGAGCTGCTGGAGTAGAAATGGAGCTATTAAAAATATTTTTGGAAGTAGGTTGTCCTCATATACTACAAAGCGACAACGGCCATGAGTTTACGGCTGCTGTCATACAAGAATTAAGAAGCCTGTGGCCAATGTGCAAAATTGTAAATGGTAGGCCTAGACATCCAGCTAGTCAAGGATCTGTTGAGCGATCAAATCAAGATGTTGAAGCTATGTTACGTGCTTGGCTAATTGACAATGACACAAAAAATTGGGCTATAGGTTTTTACTTTGTTCAATTCCAAAAGAATTCCTCTTTTCATCGAACCATTAAACATCACCTTACAAAGCTTTATTTGGAACAGAACCAAAAACAGGACTCCAATCTAGTCGTATTTCGAAAGAGTTGCTTGAAAAACTTGTTACTGAAGAGGACTTGGATCCACTTCTTAATCAGCAGGACCATGACATTATTTTAACACCAGAAGACTTACCAGCAGCTTCTTTAGAGAACAACAACAACGCTTCAACTTCAAAAGATCCACCAGCATCTGAGTTAATTGATTACAATGCTTCAACTTCAAATGATCTATTAATAGTTAAATCAACCAACAATAACACTTCAATGTCACACGATCTACCGGCAGCTGATTTACTCACCAAAAAGGCTATAAATTTAGAGGATCTACCAGAATTGAATCAATTTCTTTATCGACAATAAGACAACTCGAACCAGTTAACAACTCTACTTCAACTCCTGCTTCAACAGTTAAAACATCGGTAGTGTTACTTGCATCAGAAGGGGAAGCAGCCGTCAGCGACAGTAAAGCATGTTGTGTTGTTTGTGGAATGGAATCTACTGGAGCCCATTCATGTGACATTGGTGACATTTGTAAAAATCCGGTGCACTTAATACGTGGGAATGCAGTAGGAGAAGAAGGATATGGATCGAAAATTCTATGCTATTTATGCCAAAAAGAAGAGAGCATTAAAGATCAAAGGGAAAATGCTGCAAAACACCTGAAAAGATCAGCTGAAAAAATGAAAGAAGTTTCTTTGAAGAAATTTAAAGACGTGTTAGTGAATTCCACAGTTTTGGTGTATGTACCTAAGGTAGATAGATGCCCATTAGATGGAAATAACATCGTGAGGATCGTATTAGATAAAAAAAATAATTTATACCAAATTGGTACCTTAGTTGGAATTATAAAAGATTGGCTACCTAGAAACGCTCTTCAAATAGCTACTACAACATTTACCGAAACAGTTCCACAGATTAACCTAAGTCTGCGTGAGATTGCAGGAAAATTATCCGTATTTGGAGGTCAAGGATTTAAGAAGTGTTCCTGTGAGCAATCCAAATTACAATGTAAAACAAAAAGATGTGCCTGTAAAAAAAGTAACGTACTTTGTAACTCGAGATGCCACAAATCAACAACGTGTTTTAATAAAAATGAATAAACATTATTGTTTATTAATTACATTCACGAAACATGTTTAAAATTTCACTAAAATATCCTTTTTGTTTTTAAAAATATCAGCTTAAGTACCTATTTCTTTTGTTAATTAGTTTCGAATAAATAATTTGTGTTTCAATGACTATTGTTGTATTAACTATTCTACATTTAATAATGCATGGTTTACTAAATAAATACTTTTAATATCTAAACAATATTATTTCATCTTTTCACTAAAACAGTTAAGGGATTTCATCAAATCACTTACTTTCTTCAGGGAAATCACCCCACAGAGTTTTATTTTAACATCTTCCGTGAATTGATCATATACTTTAGGGATTTGATCAAATCCCTATTTTTATCATCTATCTGCGACATATATATAAAATAAAATCATGAAATCCGTAATATCAAAATGCATTCAAAGGGCAACTTTATTAAGTAGTTCCATGTTACGTCGATAGTAACTCATATGCAGAAGTCGGTAACTTCTTAAATAAGCTTCTTTGAAAAAAATGTGAACGAAGAAAATTTAAATATCCCAGGCCTATTTAAATCTCGAGTTCCAACATTCTTTGCTCAGAATTTAGAGTTATGGAAGCTGAAATATTTAGCAAGTTGGGTCATTCGGAAAAAAATTGCTCAAAATTGGCGAAAATTAACATAATGTAATGCGAACTTTCCTTATCTCTCTAAATAGCGACCGAATATTGTTGAAAATTGAGATTAAAATAGATTTGATTCAGATCTTTAAACTCTCTTCAGTCACATTATTTCATAAAAAGCTTATTTCAGAAATGACTGATTTGTATTTCCGTTACTATTTATATAAGAAGGAACTGTATCTAATAAAGTGGTCTCTGAGTGCATATCCGTGAAAATAAATACTTTCCTCATAATAACATAGATCTCAAACAGTTAAACAAAATTAAAATGATAATGTTTCACTTTTTCTCTCAACGCAAATCTATGTTACTTAAGCTTATTATAAACTTTGTTTACCATCAGTCTCTCTGAATCACCGTTGAGATGTATCTCTGCAAAACTCCCCCGCCGTGGCTGCGGTCAGTAAGGAACACCGACGGTCTTAAAAAGACCGCCGTCCATCGGATGGGACGTTAAGCCGTTACCCCATGTGCGAGAGAGCCATACCTTGTGCACGTTGAATAACACGCTGGATGGCCTTGACGCGAGGCTACCATCTATCTCCCAGCAGCTGTTCCAGTAAGTTCCCTCCCCCAAATTTCTCTGAGCCCTCGGATTCCTTGTGACCTGACCACTTAGCCCGTTGCTTGCAAAAATGTACCGCTCAGAGGTAAAACAACCCAACACAACTCATTAGTCTCCCCATTGTGACGTCAAAACTCCTAGCCAATGAACGTCAAGAAACACTCACTCGTGTAGTGGCCACATCATCATCATCCTCATCCTCAAGCAGCCATGGGCTACGGAGGTCCAACCAGACCGTGCAATTTAGTTCTCCAAGCAAGTCTATCCTGAGCTACATCTACTGCATCTGGCCACTGCACACCAATTCTAACAAGGTCCTGTTTGACATTGTCTGCCCACCGCATCCTAGGTCTCCCCCTCTTTCTGAGGCCTTTAGGCACACTGTTCATAACCCTATTCGCCAATCTATAATTATTCATACGGGCAACATGGCCAAACCAACGGAGTCTCTCTCTGCACAATATGCTGCTTAAAGGAGGTTGCAAACTCCTTTGTCTAACCTCATCATTAGTTACAAAGTTGAACCACCTAATGTCCATGATACTGTGTAAGCATCTGGAATCAAAAGCATCTAGTTTCCTGTTATCTTGTTTACAAAGTGTCCAAGTTTCACTACCATAACTAACCCTAGAAAGAACCAAACTATTATACAGTCTAATTTTAGTCTTTAGGTGTATAGGCCTATTTCTCCACACTCTTCATAGGTTCTTAAAAGTCCCGGCAGCAATCCCTATTCGTCTGTTAATCTCATGCCGCACATCACCATTATCGGCTACATAGCTCCCAAGATAATTAAACTGTGACACCTGCTCAAGACTGCAACCATTCAGATTAACTGAATCACAGCCTGCCTGACCAATTTCCATCACTTTAGTTTTCTCTATGTTTATAACCAAACCTACTCTACTACCAGTCTCATCAACAGCTCGAATGAAAGAGTTCATCTCTTCAACATCATTTGCCAAAAGGGCTAAATCATCAGCATAATCTAAATCAGAAATTTTAGTATCTCCAGCCCATTTAAGGCCAAAATCTTTCCCTTGAAGTGAATTTCGCATAACATAATCAATAACGAAGCTAAAGAGAAAAGGAGACAAAATGCACCCTTGTCGAACACCAGAAGTAATGCTAAACAAATTGCTACAAGCCTTAACAACTCTCACACACGACTCAGTGTTATTATAGAGAGCTTTCATTATGTTAACTAACTTGTCAGGTATACCATATGATCTCACAATCAACCACAAATTATGACGATCAACAGAGTCAAAAGCCTTTTTGAAATCAACAAAGCTAGCAACCAAAGGTTTCTGAAACTCTAAACATTTCTCAAGAATCTGCCTAAGTGAAAATATCTGATCCACACATCCCCTACCACTTCTGAATCCACATTGCTCATCACGCAATTGACTGTCAACCAGATTCTTAATTCTATTAAGCACAATCATGGAAAAAACTTTACCTGGAACAGAAAGTAGGCTGATACCCCTATAGTTATCACAAGAACTGCGATCACCTTTTTTGAAAATAGGGATAATAATAGCTCTGGTAAAATCCTTAGGAACCATGCCTTTATCATAAAAGATATTCAGAATTTCAGTCATCCAAGTGGTAACCGAAACATTCCCAGCTCTAAGCATTTCCGTAGTAATTCCATCTACCCCTGGGGATTCATGAAGTTTAAGTTTAGAAACAGCCAAAATAACTTCAGATTGTGTTATAGGGCCAACATTAAAGCCAACAATGCATCTATCATCATTGCAAACAATGGGAGTAGAACTAACTACATTGTTTAGAACATCACTAAAATGCTCAGCCCACCTAGCCATGACAGAATCCTCCCCTTCTATAACCTTACCTTGTTTATCCTTCAATCCTTGTATGCCTGTCCGTTTTCTACCACACAAAACATTAACTATCTGGTACAGCTCTCTGCTGTTGTGCTGTCTAACTGCTTCGTCGGCTTTGTCAGCCAAACCATCAAGCCAAAGATTCTTATCAGCAGCTAACTGATCCTTTACAAGTTTATTAAGGTCTCTGTAATGCTTTCTATTAGGACTAGTAGGGAATTGATTAAGGGCATTCCTGCAGTTCTTTCTTTCCGAAATCATATAATTTTGCCTCTTCTGCTCCTTTTTTCCTAAAAGAGTACTGTTAGTGTCCAAAAAAGCCTGTTTAAAATGATCCCATTCTTCCTCAACTTCAGTAGTAAGCAAACCATGACTGTCATAATGACTAAGTAACCTATCATGGTAAGCTTTGGCTATAACTGGATCTTTCAGAGCTTCAGTATTAAAAGTAAATTTTTTAAACCTAGCACAACACTTTTTAAGTTTAAGTTGCAGCACACTTTTAACAAGGTAATGGTCAGATCCAATTTCAGCTCCCCTATATGCCCTGGTATTTCTAACAGAACTAGCCCATTTGCTGTTAATTAATATGTAATCAATCATATTCTTATGCAGCCCATCAGGTGAAACCCATGTGTACTTATGTACGTCGCGGTGTTTGTAATAAGTGTTAGTTATTCTGAATCCATTGAGTTTACTTAGCTGTAGGAGACGTTGCCCATTGCCATTGCAGCTACCAATACCAAAAGGGCCTATTACTCCTCCCCAAAGGTCAGAGTCAGTACCAACTTTGGCATTGAAGTCACCAAGAACAAGGATAATATCTCCTTTCTTTACAGAATTCAAAATATCCTGAAGTTGTTCATAAAACCTATCCATCTCATCCTCATCGGCATCCTCAGTGAAGGCATAACAGCAGATAACATTGAAGTCTTTAATGCTTGCCTGAAATTTTGCTGTAAGAAACCTTTCATTAATGCACTCATATCCTAGAAGAGCATCGCTAGCGTGTCTGCTGAGAAGCAGACCCACGCCTTGGTGATGCTTATTGTCGTCCCTCCCTGAAAAGAGAAATTTAAGATTATTTTTAAGAATCTGACCTTTATCTGTCCATCTGGTCTCTTGCAAGCCGAGAATATCTAAATTATAATGGTGGAATTCTTGTGTGAGGACATCAAGAGAAAAAGCTCTGTGCAGAGTCCTCACATTACAACTACCTATGGAGAGAAAATGGTTAGTGGGATGTTTAAAGAAACTATGTTTATTGAGAGAGGGAATGCCGACAATATCAAACAGCCCCCTAATCGCAGACATGGGGCAAAGACCCGTTCCCCCACTACTAAAGGCTGAAGCCATCTACACTGGAAGACTTTCTCCAATGTAGAATTTGACGATGCCAATAGAAGCAAAGGGTTCAGGTGCCTGCGATGACTTCTGCTCAGGATTATCTACCAGCTGATAAACATATCCTGTGAATCTATTCACTTGGGGCTGTCAACCCACAAACAAACAGAAAACACAGCGGAAGATTTTCCCTCCACAGAAGCCCACCAGTGCAGCAAAATCAGGATCCATAATCAAGCTCAGAGCCATATATCTGTCCAGTCCAGTAGGTTTATATGGTCAGTATCAGGACCCTGTGTGGTTGACCACTCCTCAGCAGGGTAGAAAAAAAAGAAAAGTAGCCATAGTTGTCCAGATCAGTAGGCCACACTAATCTGGCAGCCCTCCCCTTCCGTTCACTTCCACAAGAGAGTATCTCTTTTGAAAGTTACTAACGGTCCGCACCACGAGAAGGCGGGGTCGGACATTAGGTGCTAGGCCTGACCGGTTCTATGCATCATCACAGGGGATTGGTGCATAGCTCTCCTTCCAGTGACTACCTAGCTACCATTTATTCGCCGTTAATACAGAGTATACTCTGTGTGGACCACAGGCATACTTTTTTGTCGTGCCTACTCACTGCTTATTTTTCATTGAAAAAACCAAAATAGTGAGACCGGTAGACGAAGCCGAAACAAGTAATGCAGTTTTGTCTTTGGAATCCCAGCCAATGGAATCTCCACCGAAAGAATCCGAGCCAATAGAACAATCATTTTCAAATTTGTTAACAGATATTCCCTCAAAACAACCACCGAAAGTTTGTAGGAAGAGAAAAATAGTCGAGGAAGAAATTATTAGATCTTATCGAGAAACTATAGAAGATGTAATTTTGACATCGACCAGTACGCCCAGTATGGAACTTACAAATGCGTCCCAAACTACAATGATGCATCAATCATCGTACCAGCAGTCAGGAGCCAGTATGGAACTTGCAACCTGAGTCCCAAACTACAGTGATGCCTTCCTCATCGCACTCTCCCGTTTTCTCGTCACCCAAAAAACCTACTGCTGTGAAAAATATGAACCTTTTAAAAAGGATCATGAAAAAACCTCATTTCAAGTTACTCAACCACCTTCTCCACAAGATTCAAACATGGACTTGCCTTTGAGAGCTGAATCACCTCCTCTACTACCATCGGACTTGCCTTTGAGAGCTGAATCACCCCCAATTGCTACCTCAACAACCAGTCCTGAATACGCCCAGACGTTCAGAACGAATTCCTAATTTCGAACTATCTGACGAAATATTTAATTTTTTTCCTTTAATGCCTTCTACTGAACAATTTTTATATAATTCTCTTAATGAATTATCTCAAAACTATGTATACTCCTCCAATTGCCAATACCTATTGGCAATTGGCAATAAGTAAGTACTTAAATCATATTGGGGAAAATTGTTTAATAATGTATTGGCAACTAAGGTCAAAAGAATTTGATTTATGGGAAAATTTTAGCAAATGGAATTTTAAGCAGAGTCACTTTTAAAATTTATATGATCTTATTGATTCCATATATTCTAGAGTTATGTACTCGTTGCTCCATATTGTAATATGGTTGAATAAATATTGTATATTCTAATTTCATTACTTTTTTTAAAAAAATCATATTGAATAAGATATTGAGTTCTGTATGAATTATAAATACAGTATTATCATGTCATTATACCGTTCCCCCTTCGCACAGTGCTTTCCCCCTAATTAATATCCAATTAATAACTAATTAATATCCAATTAATAATTAATTAATATCCAATTAATAATTCCTTCCCTTTCCCCTCAGTGGCGCCATCTGTTGACAGTGAGAAGTACTATTTTCCCAATAAAAACTTATTTTCACTCTAATTTCTCGTTTTCGGACCCCCCGGTCGCCCCACCTATATTTTAAGCCCTCCCCTCCTCTTGCAGACCCCCTGGTCGACCTTTTAAGCTCTACCTATATTTTAAGGACCCCCTCCTTCACTCGGCTGATGCAAGTCTCAGAATAATTAGTAGCAACGATCGGCAGGTCTCAGAATAATTGTACAGAAAAGGATGATACAAAAATTTAACCGGTGATGTCCAACGCGTATTTTAATACATCTCCTGTATTTAAAAACATCTTCTATCCTTTGCAAGACCACTCAACTGTTTTTGATTGTCTTATGCAGAACTCAAAGTTGTATTCTTGTTAATTAAACACCACCCATCACGTCCTTTCTATTAAAAGTTACCTCTATTAAAAATCCTCTGCTATTCATTTTACCAAGACGGCTAAACGATTTTCTTATAATTAAAATTCCCGACTATTAAACTCCCTAGTAATTAAACACTCCTCAAAATTCCCACACCTTCATTAAAAATCCTCCTACAGTCGAAACTCATTTTACCCAATCCTGGCCGAATGGTTGATACCGTCCTTGAACAAGAAGAACTACCCTTACTGTAGCTGTTTACACAGAAAATACCATAGGGTGAAATTAATAATGGTTTAAATTATTCGTAATAGCGGTGGTTTATTGATGATCTACTCTCAGAAAATACAAACTCCGTTATCAACACTCCTTATCGGGTTGGGAGGACTTTCATCGCAAGCGACATTCCTTCAAGTCCTTATCGGGGTAGCAACAGAACCTTCGAAACATCACGCGACGTGGTCCAATCGGTGAGGGGTCAAGAGGGCAGTGTCTAGCACCACACTTTATTTACATATGATACTAAGGTTTCAAAATAGAAATTGTTGTTGTTGTCTCGATCGCATGATGTATCATGCCATGGTAGTTTGACCCTTGTCGTGCTACATGTTAGCCGGCGAGGTGGTGTATAAAATACGGGGTCTGACAGCTCAATGTCATTCAACTGTCAAATCTGACACGTGCCAAACTCTTCAGAGATGTCTGCTGAAAGAGCCTCCAACATTCCTGCTGAACGAGTCTCCAACATTCCTGCTGCTGGATGATCTACTGCGAGGTAAATAAAACTTTATTTAACGCTATGTTGTCCTTAAGACGTTTTACTTTCTGTATTCTATTTATAAATTATTTAATGCTGTGTTGCCCTTAAGGCGCTCAACCATTTTCTATCCAGTAAAGTCATTTTACTCTCTGTATTCTACTTATAAATTATTTAATGTTGTGTTGCCCTTAAGGCACTCAACCATTTTCTATCCAGTAAAGTGATTTCATTCTAAAACTTAATTTTCAAAGCTTTAGTTACTTAGATATTTTGATCACCCTAGTAAATGTACTGCATATTCTGAGACCGTATTATCTATCTAGGAACACCACGGCATTTTCAAAACCTTCTAAAAGCCGTGCAGAGCCTCGATAATGCCTCCAAAAGAAGCTTACCCTTGGAGGATCCGCAACCTGCAAAACGTCCTTGTCATCAGTTGCAGGCTGGGCAAGAATTGAGGGCGAGGACGCTTAAACTAGGCCGGACCCCTAGACGTCGGGTAACCGCCGCAGCAGCCGCTGTGATGGGACCTCCTGCCGTCGTCCAGTCTGATGTGATCCCTTCAACGGCAACCAGGCAAATGAAATGGCCCCACCCTACCTTCATTCACCCTTGGAAACCATGTCTTTTGGTCCTCACCCCTTTGCTCTTTTTCGGTTCGATTGCGTCACTTTGCCTCCCTCTTTAATTTTTTTCCAAATCCGGTCCTTGTACAGGATATGGCTCTCCTGCACATGGAACCACGGCTTAACGGCCCACATCAGGGGTGGCGGCTTTTCCAATTTTATTGGTGTCCCCTTTCTCACGAGGACAGAAAGGAATTTAGCGGAGATAAATCTCAACGCAACCGGAGTTGGGACTCTAACCTGGAAACTGCAGATTACGAGCCTGACGTATTACCGAGTGACCTTCCCCTACTCAGGAGCTTGAACGTACAAGGAAAATTATCCTCCTTTTTTAGCACCATAAAATACAATCGATGATGAGCACCTGAAGGCTCTCTCTTGAGTTCCCACTTTCCACAGAAAACTATCATCGTAGTTATGATACCCCCGAGGCAGCAAACATGTTTGCATATTTGAACTCTCCCTGATCATCTGATCCAAAGATGTCACGCAGATTGAAAAAAAGTTTTGGCGATACTAATAACGCCTTTAGATGCTTATTTACCTTGTCTGCCCAAAGTTTGCAATCACTCTACTTGAACAATAACAATCTCTTGACAATCTACTTCATATCTCTCCAACTGTTTTAAAGAGATATTAAATCCGCAATTCCCACTTTCGTGCGCATCTCTTTAATTCCTTGTGTTTCCTCAAAACTCGACTAATCTCAGATATCTCAAAAGAGGAGAGCATCTCGGACATTTCCATTAGACCGTTTAAAGCGTTGCTCATTGGCTGACCACTTGCGTGAATCGACGAATCGCAGACCATTGAGCGAGATGCTCGTGGCAGAAATGAAATTTCCATTTCTGAAGATATTTTGAAGTCCTTTTCTGACTGCAGATATCTGAAGTCGAAAAATCGTCATTCCGACCTCACGGAAATTGAATACGAAACTCGAAATGAATAATTCTCTCCTGTTCGAAGAAGTTGCACGTGAAACTGGCTATTCATAGCTCACAAATATCCGGTCACTATGGATATATAGATATGAATAATACATGAAATATTTATAATTCCGGTTTCTGTGTGTTTATCTGAGGTTATCGATTATTTCAACAAGTATATCTAACCAGGCCCGGATCTGGGAGGAAAAAAAAGGGGGAGGAAGGGGTCAGGAAACTCAACTGAGCTGGAAAAAAGAAAAAAGAGGTGAGACATGAGACTGAATTTCTATTTCAGAATAACATGAAATGGTAATATCCACGCTGCATGAAATACACCTAAGTTTAGCAATTTTTTAGCTCTTTTCCTCTTAGCATAATTCTCTATAGAGAGGAATATAGATATTAGATGCATGGTCAGATATCCTTGGCAAATGGCCGAGCTTCCCCCTATTTCCGACAATGTCTGTAAATTACCACAAAAAGTGCCAAACTGCAATATAACATCAATACAACAATAATTTTCATCATTTGTATGCAGGGTAATTGAAAAGTAGCTATGTTACAGATTGAATGAAAAAAACCCATATTAGAAAATTTCATTTATTCTCAATTTACGTTTACAAATTGTTACGAAAAGGGGTTACAATAGATGTTGAAAGTGTCCTTCCTCTTCTCTAACGTTAATTAATACCCTCAAGTGTTTCATCACTTAATAGAGAAGGCCGACTAGATGTCAGGTACGCTTCCAGTCTCTTCGCGGAATCGTGCAATTAAAATATTGTAGGCTTCTTAGATACCGAAGAATCAGGAAAACTGTTCATTGAAGTCAGCTCGAACAGTTAAAAACGATTTCGTTGTTAAATAACGATTCACTATGCATATACGGTCGGCATGGCCTAATATTTCATTATGGGCAACTAGTAACCAACGCGTCACCAACAAGAGTCACAGACAGCGTGAGAACTAAACAGTGTCGCATATGTCAGTGACTGCAGGGTTGCCAACTTTAGAATATTTCGGGTTGCACTAGTTTTGAATCGCTCTGTATTTCGGCAGATTTCGGTCTCCTCTAATTCTTCAGATACTTGACCTAACGATCCTAAATTCGGTACACGAGTTCCTCTTGTTTAATCCCATGATGGATTAAATATTTAAATTTAATGGGACGGGGATTAGAACCTGGAATGGCTTTCCGAATGTGGAGGACCTGACATCGCTGAGCCACGGCTTTCTCAGCTGTAAATTGTTTTGTTGGTTAATTTTACTTCTAAGCGGCGCTTTTTTGTACACCATCCCAAGGGTTCAGGAAGGTTGATGGAAGGGGATCCACTGGATGTTGGTTAGTTGGTTGTTTTACCTCTGAGCGGCATTTTTTTCCACAGAGTGGGCTAAATGGCCAGGTCACAAGGACCCCGAAGGCTCGGAGAAGGTTGGGGGAGGGGACCCATGGGAAAAGCTGTTGGAAGACAGATGGTAGCCTCCCGTCAAAGCCATCCAGCGTGTTCTCTAACGTGCTCTTTAACGTGGCTCTCCCGCTCACGGGGTCGGCTTAACGGAAGGCGGCCTTTCCAAGCCCATCGGTGTTCCCTGTTGACCATGGGCAGGGCGGGGAGTTTAGCGGAAATAAATCTCAATGCCGACCCAGCTGGGATTCGAACCTGCGAATTACTCACAGTCATCTCACAGTCTCATTGTTAATGACGAATCACACGAGGTCACGTGCAACACGCGACTCGCGTGAAAGAGCCCTTCTGTACATCTGGCGCTCGGCCAGATTCAGCCATTTTTGTACAGAAGATGACGCTTGCAGATAAGAATCAGCTTATCACTTTGGTTTCGACATTCAGAGGGATTAGATTCAGAGGGGTGAGGTCTTTCATAATCGCGAGATCTTTCAGCAAATGATTCCAGGGGAGGTACGAAGTTATCAAGTTGTCTTAATGAAACAAATTATAACCATTGTTCACAAAAAGGAAATAAAACCACTTCAAATACGTATGGAACCAGATTCTGACTGTGTAAGCATGATGAAGAAATCAAAAGAGACCCTGAATATTTTTATTCCAAGTTTAAAATCTTCGCTGTATGAAAAACAGTGTTTGGTTTCAAAGGAAGATTTTCTCTTTAAAATGAACTGTCAAGCAGAAAATAATTCTATGCAGACAGTTGGGTGGGTTGTTTTACGTCTGAGCGGCACTTTTTGGCACACCATGGGCTAAATGGCCAGGTCACAAGGACCCCGAAGGCTCAGAGAAGGTTGAGGTAGGGGACCCACTATAACAGCTGTTGGGAAACAGATGGTAGCTTCCCGTCAAGGCCATCGAGTGTGTTCTTTAACGTGCACAGGATATGGCTCTCTCGCACACGGAGCCACGGCTTAACGTGCCCATCCGACGAACGGCAGCTTTTCCAAGCCCATCGGTGTCCCCTACTGACCGTGGGCAGGGTGGGGAGTTTTGCGGAGATAAATCTCAACGCTCACCCAGCTGGGACTCGAACCTGGGAACTTTAGGTTAGGAGCCTGGCGCAGCTACCGAGTGAGCCACTCCCTCCCCATTTGGACAGGAGATAGCTAGATTGAAATATGATAGGAAGATTAGAAATCCGTCAACTTTAGGCTTCCTGCTATTCTCGTCTGAGAGGAGAGCTTGCCGGGGGGGGGGGAAGGCAAGCCCCCAGTCTCCTGATAATATATCTGGTCCTCTGGCAGCTGATCAATTTCTCTTTTAGTTAAAATGTTATATCTTACTCCATTAGGGCTCTTGGTTCTTTATCACTGCAGTAAGAGACTCGTCCTTTAGAACTGATCTTTCAATACCAGTCTTGTGCACGAGACCCGCATGCGCCCTCCGAGCAGCATTAAATTGTTTTAGAAAACCTTCATCTTCCTCTATCCACAGTAAATACACAGATTGACTGTAGAAAAAGACGTCAACACTTATCAGAAACATCTGAAAAAAATTATCGCTGACGCAGCAGGAATCGAACCCGCAACTCTCTAGATACATGCTAGAGCGCTCTACCTGTTAAACCAAGCATCAGACGCTAAAATTCTGAGAGATTATAGGTTAAATCTTCCAAAATAAGACCTATAAATCTTTCACTGAGGTCTGGCGGACCTATACTTCAGGAGAGGCAACTTTTCCAATTGTTGCTAATGATTTGGATTATAATGAGTAGATCATTCACGCTTAGGTGTTTATTATTAAAGATCCATCCATAGTAAATACACAGATTACCTGTAGAAATAGACTTCAACAATTATTAGAAACATCTGAAAAATATTATCGCTGACGCGGCGGGAATCGAACCAGCAACTCTCCATATACATGCCAGAGCGCTCTACCTGTTAAACCAAGCATCAGACGCATTAATAAAAGAATAAGACATATATATGAAAAAAAAACCATTAATTAAAAACAGAAAGTAAAACAACAATAACAACAAAAAGAAAAACACGAATTAAAACACAAACATGAAAAAATGCAAAACATTTATAAAATAAACCTATGAAATTACGAATCATAACACGCTTTGCACAAAAATATCACCTATTGTAGAAGTCATCATCTCACACTAATATTAAAATAAAAGAAATAAAAATAAATACCTCCTCAAGCAGCTGCTTGCCACAGATTTCTGACAGGAACCTGTCAGTTTATACGCCACAGTAAGTCTGTCAGGATGGAGGGACCTCAGCAGAAAAACAACACAAACGTGCATGCCTTACCGGGGTCGAACCCAGGTCCCATTAGAGCATTAGCCATTCGCGCTAACCGCTCGCCACGTGACGGCCAATTATTTATTTATTTATTGCAGTTGCTTAAAACAATACCAGATGCGACTTTTTAAACATTGCATTTCAAATGCTAATAACCATTTCGAAACTTTAGTTTTAATGTGTGAATAAGTGCTCAGGCATAAAAGATATCTCGGTAGAGAATTAAAATCCTTTTCCATAATTATTGTGACAAACTGGTTCGACAAAATAATTTGTTTACCTTGTTGTACGAGGTAATATCTCTCTTCGGACAGAGGATAGCCTCTGGTGCAGGCCATCCAGAGTATTCTTTAACGTGTAGAGGGTGTGATTCTTGTACGTACGGGACCACTGCTCAACATCCGATCTAATGAACGTTCAAATTTTCCATCGATGTCCCTTTTTAACAATGGGAAGATGAGGGTTTAGAGAAGATAAATCTCAATGCTTGAAAAGATGATGCTCGAATCAGGGAACTGTAGATTATGAGTCTGGTGCCTCTCACCCCCCTCAAGACTATGGAAGAGAATTTTGAATTCATTTTCCGCTTTGGTGCAAGTAATTCTGCACAGAAAAAGATAACTTCGCTCAGAAGAGAAAACAAAATTTCGTATTTTACGAAACATTTTAATTCAATACAAATATTACAATTAATATTATGCTTTGTTTCTGGTTATTTAACGATGGCTTGTTATAAGTATGAAAGAAATAACTGCCAGTTAACCTAAAGAAATATTACTTTGCAATTTAATTAATAGTAATATCTTTTAAGATATATCTTTCTGTAACTTTTGCAATTTACGATTTATTGCATGGTAAATTAATTTTTTAATATTGGTATCATTTTATCTTATAGCATAAAACGTGTTACTTATAGGGTACTTAGTTACAATTCCTCTCTTCAGTGTTATCCTAAAGAAAGAGAGTTTTATTGCGTCACTATGCCATGCAAATTAACTGACAGAGGTAAGGCTAAGCTAAATTTAGTTGCAGCGCTGAAAGAGTATTAAAGAAGGACAGAACAACACACAGAGTACGATACTGGCAATCCTTCATCAAATTTAGGGGCCCTGAAAAGAGCCGTTTAAGAACGGAAGAAGAAGAACGAAGAACTAGAAGGAATTCTTTGAAGACAGATGAGGGAAGAGTTGAATATTCAAACGTCTAGCGTGCCCTCCTTCCCCTTCCTTTGCAGCACGAGGAAGAGAAGAAACGACGAAAGGCTTTGAAGAAACGACGCAATTTCCCCGGATTGCTTTGATGGAGTTCCTCTCTTATTTCGTAGATCCGCCCTTTTCTGCAATAGGCATCGGGATCGAATGGTTCACTCTATGTCTGACTGACTTCAGCAAAGGTAAAGTTTGTTTCCTTTGTATCGAAAGGCCCCATGCTTTCTGTCATTGGTTTCTTCTCATCGTCCAGGGTTAGCTCATTTATTTCCTCGATTTCTTTTTCTATCACCAAACAAACCATGCTAATCCAAAGGACAGTGTTCTTTCCTCCGTCAGAAATACCCATCAGTATTTCAAAGTTTTCATTAGAGCATTCCTCTTCCTCTTGGGAGAACACTTCCGTTGCCTCAATAATTTCATTTGGATCCATCACTTATATCTTCCCTCTAAAACTTACTAATTTACGTCTTCTTTATTTCTAGGTCAACCTTAAGCAAATATTTAGGCACAAAATACGTATCTAAGCAAACGCATGCGCCAATTCATTCAGAATGAAATCTTTTATGAAACCTAAACTTTCATTTCAACAATGACAGTCTTCATTTTGTTACGTTTACTGAGATATCGTGACGTCAGACGCAACAGAAGGCACCATTGTCGTTTCTTCCTTCCGTCATGTCTACGTTTGTTTTTACGACTGAATTTTGAAGCAAATAAATAGTCCAGTGAGTTCTTCAAAGATATACGGAGAGGTACTTTCTTTTCACGACATCAATTCTCAAAATAGTCTGCAAATTAAAACTGGGCATTGGATTGGTTAGATTTACTTCTGAGAGTCATTTTTTTCCAGCGCACAATGGGCTAAATGGCTAGGTCACAAGGACCCCAAGGTCTCAAAGAAGAAAGGTGGACGGATTGGCTGTTAGGGTACAGATAGGAGTAGCATTACAAACGCTAAACACGATTCATTAAAGGGGAGAGAATACCTTTAAAAAATAGAAAATAATAAATAAACCAGAATTAAAAATAATTAAGTGAAAATAAAGGATTTTTTTAGGCTTTTCTGCGGAACTAAGTTTTATTTAATATCAATGTAAAATATGATTTCCTTGTGTAATTTGAACTGGAAATCTAATTTTAAAATATAATTTCAGGAAAATAAGAACTTTAGGATAAACATATATAGTATTATTGCTCTAAACGTTTATATCATTTGCTATTTATTAACAGAAAATTTTAAGCGTTTGATGTGATAGTTTAAAATAAGGTTTTTCTTTTTAAATTGCAGAACAGAAATTGTAATATCCTATAATGCAAAGAATTAAAACAATGGTTTAGCAACAAAAACTAAATGAACTTCCGTGTTATTTGAATCTAATTTCAAATTTCAAGTTCCCTAACTTTGAAAATGAGCTTTTTAGGGAAAAAAAAGGGTCTAGATACATTGAAGATCTCACTCAAATCTTTCTAAATCTGAATTTTCAACAATATTCACTTAATATTTAAAATTCATCTCACAGTTATTCGCAGGTTATCGATCACAGGTTCATCTCACAGTCTCATTATTAGCAAAGCTGATATAGAGTGTTAGGAGGCAGTTGGAAGCCTGCCATAAAAGCCATTCAGCGTGTTCTTTAACGTGTGTACGGCTTTAGGTCCCATCCGATGATCGGTGGCATTCCGAAGCCCAAAAGTGTCCCTTTCCTCCTCACTGGATCAGTAGAGATAAACCTCAATGCTGGCCCAGCTAACACTCGAACCTGGGAACTGCAGATTATGAACCTGGCGCGCTACCGAATGAATCAACCGCCGCCCGACCTATGGATTGTAAATAAATAAGATGTTTCTTGAGAAATATGCCGGAAAAGATTTTCGCTCTCATTCCTTCGAACGTTTGGTAGGAAAGAATAAATAAAAAGATTTATCCTCAATCAGCTGCTTGAAGAACCTGTCAGTTTAATACCCCATAGAGGAAATCGGTGAGGAAGGCGAGACCTCAGCAGAAAGACAACACAAATATCCATGCTTACCTTAGGCTCGAACCCAGGTGCCGTTGATTAGTAGTCAAGCGCGCGAACCACTCGGCCAGGGGACGGCAGCGCATATAACGAAGAAAAACAATTCTCATCACAAAACTTTAGAATTATCAAGTGCTAAAAGGGTTTTTCTGGTAAGTATAGCAAAGGAAGCTTATTAGACTGTTCGGAAATATGAACAGAAAACGAATTATTCAAAACCAAGTATTTGTTTTTCTCTAAATGTTATCGTTAAACGAATTTCAAGACCAAAATAATTGGTTTAAAAAAATATTATTTGAGAATTATTTGCCTAACATTTTATTTTTCTTCCTATTATTTCACTCTTTTTTTAATTACGTTTAAAACCTCTTATGTTTTCTCATAACTTTAAAAAAGTATTTAATTTTTTAAGTGATTTCTCTGAAAGTTTCGCAAAAAATAAAATCTCTTTCTGGTCATGAATACAAATAAAAAAAATTTAATCAAAACGAAATTATAGATTTGTGCCATTGGCAACAGTGATTTCGAAAACTTATGAAAGGGTTGTTAAAAAAGGATTAAGGAAATGAATAAATGCTCCGGATTCTGAAAGAGACTTTTACAAAAAAAAAACGAATTCGGTTTCAGAAATCATAGATGCATTGAATACGTATTAAATTATGTTCAATGCTTACTTAATAATGGAAAATTAGAGCATTATTTGTTTAGCCGTTAGATGTTTTTTTTTTATTTTTCTTTAGCAAATGAAAAACATCGGTGTGTAAAAAAAGTTCCAACAGGTATGAGTAATATTTCTATATGAATAAAAAACAACCCTGCCTGGCGGAAGAAGTTTGAGATCTGTTGTCGAGCAAGCTTCTTTTTAACATCCATCGAGACATAATTTCATTTCCAACTAACAAAGCATCAACTGACGCTGAAGAATATGACGTAGAAATAAGGAATCATTAATTGAACAGAAGGTAACACAGTCGCCTCGGGCGAATATTGGATGCTTGTTTTCAAAGAGAATAGAGTTTTTGATTTTACGCCTTTAGCACCCTCTAACAGTGGAAATTTTAACTAATGGATGATTGTAAAAGTATATGTAGTAATATTTTATTAGTACCTGAAACACAAAAAGAATTTTTAATTATCTCTTGAAAGGAAAAAATTTCCTTTTATCACCCTCAGGAGAAATTATTGTAACAATACAAACCTCTTATCATTATTATTATATTATCTTACCTTTATCACCATCTCTTATCACGTTATTGTAACAATACAAACCTCTTTATCACCATCGCTCATCACCTAAATTTCGAATTTCTAGGACAAGTAGATCATTTGTAATATTGGGTTAAGATTTTGCCATTTACTAATCTTTTCCACCGTTAGAGGATGCTACTGAAGTTTTTTCATTTTCCGCCTTTAGCACCCTCTATTTGTGGAAATTAGAACAAATTTATGATTATAGAAAATGCAAATAGTAATATTTTATTAGTACATTTAAAACACAAAAGGAGCAAACGAAGTAGCGCTCGATCCGCACGAACACTGCTTCGTTCGCCTTGTGTTCACAGGGGCCGTGATTCCCGAGAGCTATAAGGTATTCCCACCTTTTGTGACAGCCAATTCATAAGTAGTATAGAAAGAGCAGACACGACACAACATAAATATAAAAAAATGAATTTTAATTAGGAAAAGATTTTTTGAAAATTTTCTAGTGTTTATTTTTTACCTTTTCTTTGGGGGGTGCCAGGGTCCCTTGGCCCCCCTCTGGGTGCGCCACTGGCCGAGTGGTTAGCACGCTAGGCTACTGATCTATGGGACCTGGGTTCGATCCCCGGGTAAGGCATGGATGTTGTGTTTTTTTTTGCTGAGGTTCCGCCATCCTCACAGACTTTCTACTATGGCGTATTAAACTGACAGGCTCCTATCAGACCTCAGTGGCAAGCAGCTGCTTGAGGGGGTATTTACTATTATTGTTATTAATAAAATACCAGCGAAATTGCCCCGGGTAGCCGAAAATGCACGCAGACACCCGTTAGCGTCAAGAATGACGTCACCAGTGGCGGAAGATTTCTGCTTCCCTTAATCGGCAGGGACTCGACCTACCGGTTCCGAATTTGGTGTGGTGGCCCCACTTAGTTCTGGCTACGTAGATTTCAATTATTGGAATCCCAACTGCTGTGTGTCGGGATTCAACCTGCCGCAAGTGTCCGAAACCTGTGGGGGCGCTGCTGTCGCCAACCTTTTTAATGAAGTAGTATATCGATTAACAAAATTAGCAATGGACACACATTTCGCAGCAACTTTTTGGGGGAGAGCCTGATTTTGTGGGATTGAGACCCTGACGATGCCCTAAGTTACTGTGAGATGGAACTGTAAAAGACAGAAAATAAATTTCCTTCTGCTTGAAAATGAGCGCCACATATTCGTCAGAGGTGATAGGCTATTTTTCAAGTCAATTAATATTAAGTTCAACATAATTTTATTCTTCAATTTACCATAGAAAGTTTATTTAAATGTCATTTCGCATATTGATAATATCAGCTTGCACCAATCCCCTGAGATGATGCATAGAACCGGCCAGGCCTAGCACCTAATGTCCGACCCCGCCTTCTCGTGGTGCAGACCGTTAGTACCTTTCAAAAGAGATACTCTCTTGTGGAAGTGAACGGAAGGTGAGGGCTGCCAGATTAGTGTGGCCTACTGATCTGGACAACAATGGCTACTTTTCTTTTTTTTTCTACCCTGCTGAGGAGTGGTCAACCACACAGGGTCCTGGTGCTGACCATATAAACCCACTGGACTGGACAGATATATGGCTCTGAGCTTGATTTTGCATCCTGATTTTGTTGCACTAGTGGACTTCTGTGGAGGGAAAATCTTCCGCTCTGTTTTCTGTTTGTTTGTGGGTTGACAGCCCCAAGTGAATAGATTCACAGGATATGTTTATCAGCTGGTGGATAATCCTGAGCAGAAGTCATCGCAGGCACCTGAACTCTTTGCTTCTATTGGCATCGTCAAATTCTATATTGGAGGAAGTCTTCCAGTGTAGATGGCTTCAGCCTTTAGTGGTGGGGGAGCGGGTCTTTGCCCCATGTCTGCGATTAGGGGGCTGTTTGATATTGTCGGCATTCCCTCTCTCAATAAACATAGTTTCTTTAAACATCCTACTAACCATTTTCTCTCCATAGGTAGTTGAAATGTGACTTTTTCTCTTGATGTCCTCACACAACAATTCCACCATTATAATTTAGATATTCTCGGCTTGCAAGAGACCAGATGGACAGATAAAGGTCAGATTCTTAAAAATAATCTTAAATTTCTCTTTTCAGGAAGGGACGACAATAAGCATCACCAAGGAGTTGGTCTGCTTCTCAGAAGACACGCTAGTGATGCTCTTCTAGGATATGAGTGCATTAATGAAAGATTTCTTACAGCAAAATTTCAGACAAGCGTTAAAGACTTGAATGTTATCTGCTGTTATACCCCCACTGAGGATGCCGATGAGGATGAGAAGGATAGGTTTTATGAACAACTTCAGGATATTTTGAATTCTGTCAAGAAAGGAGATATTACCCTTGTTCTTGGTGACTTCAATGCCAAAGTTGGTACTACCTTTGGGGAGGGGTGATTGGCCCTTTTGGTATTGGTAGCTGCAATGGCAATGGGCAACGTCTCCTACAGGTAAGTAAACTCAGTGGTTTCAGAATAACTAACACATATTACAAACACCGCGACATACATAAGTACACATGGGTTTCATCTGATGGGCTGCATAGGAATATGATTGATTACATATTAATTAACAGCAAATGGGCTAGTTCTGTTAGGAATACCAGGGCATATAGGGGAGCTGAAATTGGATCTGACCATTACCTTGTTAAAAGTGTCTTGCAAGTTAAACTTAAAAAGTGTTGTGCTAGGGTTAAAAAATTTGCTTTTAATACTGAAGCTCTGAAATACCCAGTTATAGCCAAAGCTTACCATGATAGGTTACTTAGTCATTATGACAGTCAAGGTATGCTTACTACTGAAGTTGAGGAGGAATGGGATCATTTTAAACAGGCTTTTTTGGACACTAACAGTACTCTTTTAGGGAAAAAGGAGCAGAAGAGACAGAATTATCTGAGTGATAAGACACTTGAGCTTATTTCGGAAAGAAAGAACTGCAGGAATGTCCTTAATCAATACCCTACTAGTACTAATAGAAAGCATTACAGAGTACTTAATAAACGTGTAAAAGATCAATTAGCTGCTGATAAGAATCTTTGGCTTGATGGTTTGGCTGACAAAGCCGAGGAAGCAGTTTGACAGCACAACAGCAGAGAGCTGTACCAGACAGTTAATGTTTAGTGTGGTAGAAAACGGACAGGTATACAGGGATTGAAGGATAAACAAGGTAAAGTTATAGAAGGGGAGGATTCTGTCATGGCTAGGTGGGCTGAGCATATCAGTGATAGGTTAGTTCTATTTCCATTGTTTGCAATAATGATAGATGCATTGGTGGCTTTAATGTTGGCCCTATAACACAATCTGAAGTTATTTTGGCTGTTTCTAAACTTAAACTTCATAAATCCCCAGGGGTAGATGAAATTCCTACAGAAATGCTTAAAGCTGGAAATGTTTCGGTTACCACTTGGATGACTGAAATTACGAATATCTTTTATGATAAAGGCATGGTTCCTAAGGATTTTACCAGAGCTATTGTTATCCCTATTTTCAAAAAAGGTGATCACAGTTCTTGTGATAACTATAGGGGTATTAGCCTACTCTCTGTTCCAGGTAAAGTTCTTTCCATGATTGTGCTTAATAGAATTAAGAATCTGGTTGACAGTCAATTGCGTGATGAGCAATGTGGATTCAGAAGTGGTAGGTGATGTGTGGATCAGACATTTTCACTTAGGCAGATTCTTGAGAAATGTTTAGAGTTTCAGAAACCTTTGGTTGCTAGCTTTGTTGATTTCAAAAAGGCTTTTGACTCTGTTGATCGTCATAATTTGTGGTTGATTGTGAAATCATATGGTATACCTGACAAGTTAGTTAACATAATGAAAGCTTTCTATAGTAACACTGAGTCGTGTGTGAGAGTTGGTAAGGCTTGTAGCAATTTGGTTTAGCATACTTCTGGTGTTCGACAAGGGTGCATTTTGTCTCCTTTTCTCTTTAGCTTCGTTATTGATTATGTTATGCGAAATTCACTTCAAGGGAAAGATTTTGGCCTTAAATGGGCTGGAGATACAAAAATTTCTGATTTAGATTATGCTGATGATTTAGCCCTTTTGGCAAATGATGTTGATGAGATGAACTCTTTCATTCGAGCTGTTGATGAGACTGGTAGTAGAGTTGGTTTGGTTATAAACATAGAGAAAACTAAAGTGATGAAAATTGGTCAGGCAGGCTGTGATTCAGTTAATCTGAATGGTTGCAGTCTTGAGCAGGTGTCACAGTTTAATTATCTTGGGAGCTATGTAACAGATAATGGTGATGTGCGGCATGAGATTAACAGACGAATAGGGATTGCTGCCGGGACTTTTAAGAATCTATGGAGAGTGTGGAGAAATAGGCCTATACACCTAAAGACTAAAATTAGGCTGTATAATAGTTTGGTTCTTTCTAATGTTAGTTATGGTAGTGAAACTTGGACACTTTGTAAACAAGATAACAGGAAACTAGATGCTTCTGATTCCAGATGCTTACGCAGTATCTTGGGCATTAGGTGGTTCAACTTTGTAACTAATGATTAAAGTTAGGCAAAGGAGTTGGCAACCTCCTTTAAGCAGCATATTGTGCAGAGAGAGACTCCGTTGGTTTGGCCATGTTGCTCGTATGAATAATTATAGATTGGCGAATAGGGTTATGAACAGTGTGCCTAAAGGCCTCAAAAAGAAGGGGAGACCTAGGATGCGGTGGGCAGACAATGTCAAACAGGACCTTGTTAAAATTGGTGTGCAGTGGCCAGATGCAGTAGATGTAGCTCAGGATAGACTTGCTTGGAGAACTAAATTGCACGGTCTGGTTGAACCTCCGTAGCCCATGGCTGCTTGATGATGATGATGATGATGATGATGATGATGATGATGATGATGATGATGATGATGATGATGATGATGATGATGATGATGATGATGATTTACAAGTGTTAAACGCATATTTTAAAGCTCTTCACGTAGTAGATTAAGAATTTTTTTAAATACAGAAATTGCTTATAAAAAGTGTGTGAAACACAAATAGTATAAAACCGGTACGGATGCAGAAAAAAATTGAAGAGAAATGATAAAAGAGGGGGGGGGGGGGTAAGTGACAGGATTTCCAATGCATTGTGACATCACGCCCTCTGTTTTAGAGATATTTAAAAAAGTTATTGAAAAACGCATGAAATATAAATATCTAGGTTTATTTTCTTGCCTCTATATACAGAAATATTAAATTCAATTTGCACAATATTTAAATACATAGCTAGTACATAGTCAAGTTCCACAAGAGTTAGTATTTAACTCGCAAGTGGATATTTGTAAAACGTATGTATCCTGCAGTCCTGAATACATCAATATATATATATAGGTTGGATTGGGTTGTATTACCTCTGAGCGGTACTTTTGCACATCATGGGCTAAATGACCAGGTCACATGGACCCCGAAGGCTCACAGAGGGTTGGAGAAGGGGACCCATTGGAACAGTAGTTGGGAGACAGATGGTAGACTCCCGTCAAGGCCATCCAACGTGTTCTTTAAAGTGCACAGGGTATGGCTCTCCCGCACACGGGGCCATGGCTTAACGTCCCATCCGACGGACGGCGACATTTACAAGCCCATCGGTGTCCCCTACTGACCTTGGGCAGGGCGGGGAATTTTGCGGAGATAAATCTCAACGCTGACCCAGCTGGAACTCGAACATGGGAACTACAGATTACGAGCCTGGCGCGCTACCGACTGAGCCACCCCCGCCCCCATCAATATATATAAATACGTAAACGAAAAATAGCAATTTCAGCCTCTGTAATGTACAAATTTATCTCCTACTCTTCATATATCATTACAATGCAATCAGTTAATACAGTAAATAAAACATCAGTCGCAATCTCCACCGTTCAACAACCATTTTTTTAGTTCTTTAGAGAAATGTATTTTATTATTTATAATTTTCATGTTATCTGGCAGTGAATTAAACAGCTTTAAGCCACTATATCCATAATATTTTTTGAATAACTCTTTGTTTGGTTTTGGAATGCAAAAATCCTGAGCCACTACCGCTCTTGTAAAATATTTATTAACCACTACATCAGATTTGTCCTTATTATGAACTACTTACACAGAAGAGCCAAAGCATTATAACCAGCACGTCATTATGCAAATCGAAGCAACTGCAGGTAAGCGACTGCGCATGTGAAAGTCATGAAACGGTATAAATAACATCTGATACTGAGCTCTGTTAATCAGTGTTATTTTGTTCTTCAGATGGACACAGGCTAAATTGCAATGGCCAGGCGACTGGGTCAGAACATTTGCGAGATGGCAAGGCTTGTGGGGTGCTCATGGTCAGCCATGTTAGTACCTTCAAAAAGTGGTCCGAGGAGGGAAAAACCACGACCCACTAGCAAGGTGTGGGCCGACCACAGATCATCGATGCTAGATGTGAGTGAAGGCTATCCCGTATGGTATGAGCCAGCAGAAGGGATTCTGTAGCGTAACTTGCCAATAATTTGAATGTTAGTGATGGGAGTAATGTGCCCCAACACACAGTACATCAAACCATGCTGAAAATGGGGTTGCGTAGCTGCAGGCCTCTCCGAATGCCCATGTTAACCTTGGTTCACCGTCGAAAGCACTACAATGGGCATGCGAGCATCAAAACTGGACCTGGAATGAATGGAAGAAGGTCGCCTGGTCTGATGAATCTCATTTCCTGTTACACCATATGGATTGCTCGGTACGTGTGAGTCGTTTATCTGAGGAAGTGTTGGCACCAGAATGCACCATGGGACGAAAACAAGACGAAGAAGGAAGTTAATGCTTTGGGCAATGTTCTGCTGGGAAACCCTGGGTCCAGTCATTCATGTGCAGGAAACTATGACGTTTACCGCCTACCTAATCGTCATTGTAGACCAGGTACATCCTTTCATGGCAACGGTATATCCCTCTAGTAGTGCCTTCTTTCAGTAAGATAATGCGCCATGCCACACTGACCGAATTGTTCGAGAATGGTTCGCGGAACACGAGGAAGACATCCAGGTATTGCCCAGGCCTCCAATTCTCCACATGTCAATCCAATCCAGCATCTGTGTTTGTGTTGGAACAGCATATCCGATCTGTGGCTACTCAACCACGTAACGTTAAAGGATTTGCTGGTTAAGTGTTGGTACCAGATACCACAAGACACCTTTAGAAATCTTGTAGCATCCATGCCTCGATGGGTAAGAGCTGTTTTGGCGGCACGTAGAAGACCAACATCATATTAGGCAGGTGATCATTATGCTTTGGCTCTTCGGTGTATATATTCTCTGTATTCTATATACTCTAAAACAGAATATTTGAATTTAAAAATTTCCTCATGAAAAGTTGGCATTTTTAACAAACCAATCTCCACTTGAAATAACTTCCGTGCCTGAGGTGTCTAAATTCCACCACTGCCTTCAACCTTTAATCAACAACTATCATAACACCGAGTTATATTAGATATGACACTACTACGGTCTGAGCTATTCAGCTCTTATAAACATCTCGCCTTATAAAGGGGACCATGCCCCCCCCCCCCACACACACACACACTGGATCCGACCGTGGTCTGAAATAATGAGCTTATATAGGCTATCTATATATTCGCCCCCCAAAATATCAGATCTGAATTTTCAGTCTTCCAAATATAAAGTCTCAAATTTGAGCTCCTAATATAAAATTCCGAGTTTTGAGCTTATCTGGACACATCGTCTCAATTATTGGGCTCTTCTTTCTGCATTCATTCCCCTATTTAATCCCTCCCTCTGCAGACATTGTGAATTTGAATTATTACACCACTGGCTTGATAATTATAAATTGTTGTGCACCACAGCTATTAACTCCAGCGATAACGATGGAAATTCTATCAAAATTCTGTAAGAAACAGTCAGATATCTCTATTAGAGATGAGTTCGTGTTCAATTTTCCGATCAGCGCCTGCCCGAGCTCAAACCACTTCGGCGATTGTTGAGCCCTCTCCCTCCTAAGATTGATTAGGAGGAAAATGCTCCCTGGATACAAGTGATGATAAACCAAAGGAAAAAAGCAGCGTAAAATCACTAATATGGTGTTGGACCGCCACCTGAGTCAGGTGCGGCCTCTATACGTCGGGCATAGAGTCTACCAGTGTCTGAAAGTCAGCATGAGGGATATGACACCATTCGTCCACAAGAACTTGATCAATTCCTATTTGTTTGGCGGAGCTGGAAGACGCTGCCTGAGGCGTCTTTATAGAAGTTCCAGCGGATTGATAGTGATTTCCAGTGACTGTGGTGGCCATGGTATGTGACAAAGTTCAGTCTCATTCTCCTCAAACCACTGGCTGACAACATGTGCTCTGTGCATTGCCAACCTGAAAGAGAGATTTCTCTTCTTGAAAAAAATGCTATAACGCTGGATACAGATAATCATTCAGGATTGTCAAATCCTAAATCTTCACTCGCTGACAGGAAATGCCAGCGGGTGGTATTAATCTTGCCTTCTAAAGGGATGAGTGCACGCAATCCATGCTACAAGAAAACACTTCACACCATTACAGAACCACCAAAACCCAGGACATTAGGAAACAAACCAAGTTGTAAGCTTCCTTTGCTTGGTGACTTACCTGTACTCGTCTATTTGTCGGATTGGGTTGTTTTATCTTTGAGGACATTTTTTGTACACAATGGGCCATTTAGCCCATTGTGTACATTGTGTGTAAATGGCCAGGTCAGGGGGACCCCCGAGGGCTCATAGAAGGTTGGGGGAGGAGACCCACTGAACAGCTGTTAGAAGATAGATGATAGCCTCCTGTGAAGGCCATCCAGCGTATTCTTTAAGATGCACAGAGTTGGTTTTCCCGCATACGGGGCTACGACTCAACGTCCCATCCAATGGACGGCGGCCTTTCCAAGCCCATCGGTGCCCATTTGTTGGAAACAAAAGTGTAGGATGATTCGTCAGACCAAATCACCTTCTCCACTGCTCAAGTCTCCACTGCTTCTGCTCTTTGTACCATTGGACACGATGACTTGCGTTGATAGGTGTTGCCAGTGGCTTGTAAAGTGCAACCCGACCGTGAAATCCAGCTATGTGGAGTAATCGACGTACTGTTTTTGACGAAACTGTCTCTCGTGTCCTACACTGAAATCCATGCAGAACTCATCACCTGCATCGCTTTACAAATCGCACTAATGCTCGAACGTCTCAATTCTGGAGTATGGGTTTTCGCCCACTGTTGCCTTTTGCAGATGATGTCTTCGCTTTAGTTTCCCATGCAGACATTGCCTTGGACACTGTTCCTCGTGAAACATTTAGGGATGTCTTAATGAACGAATATCTTGCCAAACGCTTTCCAACAATCAGGCCCCTTTCGAAATCGCTAAGATCTTCTCTCAACCACATATGTACAAATAATTACTGAGAGTTAGTCGAGTTTGCTTTATAGCTCAGCATGCTGGGATGCTACTTGCATGTTTTATGCCTTCGTCAGTGCACATGAACGCCGTTGTTTAACATAAATAAAGGCGTTTAGCAAACCTTGTTGTTTCCATTTTCCGTGGTTCAAATAATAATAAAAAATGTTTTACATCTTTACTTGTTTATTTCTTTTACAATTGCAAGAAAATTTTGAAAATTAAATTGTTGTAAGCTTGAGCCGGAAGTCGTCTGTGCTCCCGGCATCAGTCCAATAAAGCCTGAACCAGAATTCATCTCCAATATCTGAGAACATGACAAAAGGAAAATAAAACTGAATTAGAAAAGCTTTCATGAAGGAAACGAGCGACATCCAAGTGATCACTTCTATAGGAATCAGTCGTATTTATGATGGGTTTAATATAATAAAACCCTTTTTGTGTTGGGCCGGGCGGGGGTTGGTGCAGCCACTATCGCACCAAGATCGTATTCTCATGTGCCTGGTTCAATTCCTTATTGTACGTGCAGCGATATTTTCTCCCCTTATATATTTATTTTTTTAACCCTCATTCTGCTCTATGTCAGAAAGGAGGCGCCGATGGGCTTGTAAAGTGCGTCAGAGGGGATATCAAACCCTGGCGACATTTGCTGAGAAACTTTAGCGTCTTTAAAGCTTAGCCTTAAAGAACACATGGAAACTAACTAACTATTTAAAGAACACGTGGAGTCTAGCTAACTATTTAAAGAACACGTGGAGTCTAGCTAACTATTTAAAGAACAAGTGGAACCTAGCTAACTATTTAAAGAACGCATGGAACCTAGCTAACTATTTAAAGAACCCATAGAACCTAGCTAATTATTTAAAGAACACATGGAACCTAGCTAACTATTTAAAGAACGCATGGAGTCTAGCTAACTATTTAAAGAACGCATGGAGTCTAGTTAACTATTTAAAGAACACATAGACCTAGCTAACTATTTAAAGAACACATGGAATCTAGCTAACTATTTAAAGAACACATGAAACCTAGCTAACTATTTAAAGAACGCATGGAACCTAGCTAACTATTTAAAGAACACATGAAACCTAGCTAACTATTTAAAGAACGCATGGAACCTAGCTAACTATTTAAAGAACGCATGGAACCTAGCTAACTATTTAAAGAACGCATGGAACCTAGCTAACTATTTAGAGAACTCAAGGAACCTAGCAGTAGCGCACCCAGAAGGAGGGCCAAGGGGCCCTGGCACCCCCCAAAGAAAAAGGAAAAAAAAACTTGAAAATTTACCAAAAATCTTTACCTAATTAAAATTAATTTTTTTATATTTATGTTGTGTCGTGTCTTCTATTTCTATACTGCTTATGAATTAGCGGTCACAATAAGGTGGGAATACCCTATAGCTCTCGGGAATCACGGCCCCTGTGAACACAAGGCGAACGAATCCGGCGGACCGAGCGCTACTTCGTTTGCCCGAGCCGGGCCAGCGGAGATCACGAGTATCGTGTTGGCGATCATTGCAGATGCTCAGTCAGAGGTCGCATGCGATGCGTAGGGTGGATTCTGAAATCGTCTATTCAACGCTCTTATTCTGTGCCATTTTTCATTGAATTTATTGAAAGGCGTATTTTGAACTTGAAACTTACATAGCTAACTAGTAACCTTTAACTAACTTTTAACTAGTAACCTTTACCGTATGTAAATTCTTCAATAACATTTTAAAGTTAAATTTGTAAAAGATTTTATTTTTTAGATTTTGTGCTTCAAATTATGGCTGAAAGACGTACGCAGAGTATTTTATTGAGCTATTTAAAAACAAAAACTGAAAAAGGATGATTCGAATGTTAGTAGCAATGTCGACGCTATTAACACTTTGACTGCCGCAATGTTAAACTTTTTTCGAGTCCTGGGGCGTCGAAATGTGTCTTTTTTTTTTGTTAAATCACTAAAATTGATCTTAAATTGCTGTACAACAGAAGTTTATATAATTTTTATAAATTTGTTGCTTAAAAACAAACTTTGAAAGTATGAATCATGTGTGCTTCACGCGCCCTGAACTACAAATTTGTATGTGAAGCACGGATGATTCACGCGGCCCCAGGAGCAAATTAAGTGTGAATCATATATGATTCATACAGCAGTCAAAGTATTAATATTGTCAATACCGATTCGGATTCGGTTCTGACAATAATTCTGACAATAATTTAGATATTGTGAAAAAGTTGTGGAAACCAGAACCAAAGTTTAATTTTCCCGCAACCTGTGCTGCAAATCACAACCGAAGTTTTCGATACATGTGGTTTGGAAAACTTACATGGCTTTTGGACTCTGCAAGTTGAAAATGGTGTGTACTGTAAATATTGTGTGTTTTTTGCACCTGCTAATGTTGGAATATCTAAATCTGAAGTACTTGGGCTGTTATTTACGCAAGGTTATTATAATTGGAAGAAAGCCATTGAAAAATTTAATATTCATCAAAAAACAAAATATCATATAACGGCTGTTATGACTTACGAAACGCTACACAATATTCGAGATGAAAAATGTATTCCAATCGATCGACAAATTGATATAGGTAAGGGCATCACAAGCTGCAGTTAATCGGAAACGATTAGAACCGACGATAAAAACAGTAATTTTATGTGGTCGGCAAAATATACCCTTGAGAGGACATCGTGATTATGGAGACTTTTCATTTGAACAGGAGCCAATCGCCAATGAAGGCAATTTTCGAGCTTTGTTAAGAACGAGAATCGATGCGGGCGACGAAGACCTCACTGAGCATTTGAAACATTCTGCCAAAAACGCTACCTATGCTGGAACACACAAAATGAAATTATAAATGCATGTAACGAAATCATTTTGAACCTTTTGGTCTAAAAAATTAATTCGGAAAAATGTTTTTCAATTCTTGCCGATGAAACTTGTGACATTTCTACACTGAACGTCTTTCCTTGTATGTCAGGTATATAGACGAAGAAAATGACAACAAAGTTTGTGAACAATTCTTACAATTTGTTCCTGTAACAAGCACTACAGGAAAAAACTTATCCGACAAAATATTAGAAAGCTTAAATAATTATGGCATCGATTTATCCTATTTACGTGGGCAAGGTTAGGACGGTGCAGCATCAATGAGAGGAAAGTTTAATGGTGTCCAATCTCAAATAACAGCTATTTATCCACAAGCTTTATATGTTCAGTTTGCATCACATGGTTTGAATTTCGCAATTTGAAATGCTGTATCTGTGACTGAAATAAGAAATTGCATTGGCATAATTGAAAAGATACCTTACGCATTTTAAAAACCCATTTACAATCTACCATGACAGAATCACAATTGAACGGATTGGCTTTGCTATATATACACAGAGAGATTAATGTAACCACGACTGAAGTAATTCAAAAGCTTTGTAAAAAGAACACTGGATTTTATTCTTTAAATAAATTTTTATAAACACCTAATGAATTTTATTGAATTTCCATTAAAAATATTTATATCCATTCAACTCAGCTCCCCCCCCCCCCCAAGATTAAATCCTGAGTATCACTGGAACCTAGTTAGAGATTATCACTGGAACCTAGTTAACTATTTAAAGAACGCATGGAACCTAGCTAACTATCTAAAGAACACATGGAACCTAGCTAACTGTTTAAAGAACACATAGAACCTAGCTAACTATTTAAGGAATACAAGTAACCTAGCTAACTACTTAAAGAACACATGGAACCCATCTAACTATTTAAAGAGCATGTCCCTCTCAGGATGCTAATAAGGATAATAAAGGCAAAAAATTACGAAACTCTGAATATTTCATGCACTTTTCAATAAATTTTTTAAAGAGTTTTAAAAAGGATTTCTGCTGAGGTCCTGCCATCCTCACAGACCTTCTACTATAGCGTATTGAACTGACAGACCTCTGTGGCGAGCAGCTGTCTGAGGGGATATTTATTTATTTTTATTGTAAAAGGGAGGGGGAAATGTTATGTTGCAGTGAAAATCGTCTCTTGACCTTTTACATTTTTCTGGTTCCGTTGTGTTTCTTTCCCCCTCCCCCGAATTTTCGGGGCCTGCTAGTATTTGTTTATGCTAATGTCATATCCTTTCCTTTAAACTGAGCTGAGAAAGGTGGACAATGGGGAAAACGCTTTTCTAGGAGAAGGTTATATAGTTTGTTTTTTTTTATGTATACATGCTGTTTAAATGATGACTTTCGTCATGGGATCTCCTTGAACCAACTCTTTATTTATTCACTTTACCAAGGTTTCGTGTTAGAATACAGTTACTGAGACTAATTTCGCTTCACATTCACCTTTTTCGTTTTTATGAACAACACTCTTTATAGGCCTCCTTGGGCCCATACTCACTAACTACAGGCTCACCGCTCTTTGGGTCTAGAACAAAGCTTGTAAATGGCACCATCACTTTCTGGTAATTCCACAAAGTTAGGCAGTAGTTTAAAATTATAGGTTTCGTTCACTGGAGAGCAACTAGGACTGGGAAAATAGTATAGTATAGGGAAATAGGGATGAGACATGGGGGTGGGGGGGAGAGACAGAAGAAGATGAAAAGTTTTTTGATTTCGGTAGCTCTGTTCAGTTCCTTTAGTTATCTTTCCTTTCACTGTCTCTGTTCATTGATAGTTCGATGCTCATTACCCAAAAGGACGAAGCCAGCACAAAAGTCTTGACATGCGACCTCCATGACATCTAGATCAGTTTATATCCCCTGCTGAGCCACGGTCCTTTTGTTAGGGGCCTCCACACTCTCACTATAACGTTTTCTGGACTGGCTCGAAGACTACAAGAACAAACAAAGTGCCACCAAGTCCGATGTTGATGGTTGGCAAGGTGGCCGATGCCCTCCTGGGGACGGGGGGGGGGGGGGTCCAGTTGAAGTCGTGGTGAAAGGCCATTGGTGATCATCAGTGTGCATGGTGAGAACGTGCTCGGAGGATGTTCATGTGGTTTTGATGAAGGAATAAAAACGGGGGGAGGAGAAGAAGTTCCGAGTCGATTCTCTCTGTGACTGGGTTTGCCCCAGCAGGCTTCTTCGCAGACGGAAGGTCAGCACGAAGATGCAAAGTTTGGGAATTGGGGAGAAGACAGGGCAGTCCATTCCGAGAGATGCGCCAGGCAGAGGCTGTAGGAAAACATCGGGCTCGCCTTGCAAGCATGCGGGTACGATATTAACACTATGAATAAGCGAAATTATGTATTTTAACTGGAAGAATCCATATTACCTCTGGTGAACCTCGTTTTCGACGTTTTTCGTTTACCTACTTTTTTACGCTTTAGAAATTGTAAAGGACACAATGGATGATTGGGAAATGGAAAGAGAAGTATCTCATTATCACTTTTACAACACGAAAAGTATTTGCCTCATTCCTCAAAATGAAAAAGTTGCTTTTCTCACACCCCTCTTAGAAGAGGAGGGACAGGGTTCCAAATAGGTCAGCGTCCACATTTACCTCCTTTAAATCCCATTTCTGCTGTGGGTTAGAAAGGAGAAACAGATGGGCTTGAAAAATCAGCCGTCCGTCGAATGAAACATTAAGCCGTGGCACCGTGTATAGGAGACAGCCGCATGTTAAAATATACATTAATGACCTTGATGGGTGGATTCTCTCTGAACCTTAGCAGTTGTCCAGTGAGTCCCCTTCCCCCAACCTCCGATGAGCCCTTGGGGCCCTTGAGACCTGCCATTGATCCAATTGTGTGCAAAAGGAAAAAAAAGTGATGCTCAGTGATAGAACAACTCAATGACCAATTTTAATATATAGATTATTTTCTGAATTTATCTCGAGAAAGGAAAGTACGTCTCAGTATATTTTGAAGAACTCACTGGACTATTTGTTTGGTTCAAAAATCAGTCATAAAAACAACCTTAGACACGGCGGAAGGAAAAAACGAAAATGGTGTCTTTTGTTGCGTCTGACGTCACGACATCTCAGTAAACGTAACAAATGAAGACCGTCTGTCAAGACTCGTAACGTTCCAGAGAATTTCAATGAGGCGAAGTTCATCGGGTTCACCACGTACACGTCGTTGATGATCTGGACGGCATTCGTGCCCATATACTTCGGCAGCAGCTCGAAAGTGATCACCATGTGCCTGTGCATCAGTTTCAGTGCCATCGTGGCATTAGTGCTCTTGTTCTTCCCGAAGCTCTACAAAATCTTGTTCCGACGAGAGAGGAACAATAGGAGCGCCTTCACTACCGGCGAAGGATGTGAGGTGCCACATTGGATATCCCAGCTCTGGAGTCTCTAGAAACTCTTCGCATTCCACATCTGAGTTCAGTTTAGAATCACCCAGGTAAGTGTGTCAGTAAAGGTTAAAATTATTGCTAATCTGTTAATTGCTAATAAAGTGGTTGATTCAGAAAAAATGTTTCTTTGTGGGTGTTTTCTCGATTATTTTAAAAATTTTCGTGTTAGCAGCAATATCTCTAGACCAGGGACGCGAAAATTAAGTTTGTCCATGTGGTCGAGTAAATGAACGTGGGCGTTAATATTTTCTCATTATTGAGAATTGGCATTGTTTTAAACTGAGAATTTGCTTATTCTTGAAGAAAAAGTGAAAAGAGAGTTTCTGATTTTTCACTTTTTTTCTGATGTTATTTGAATGTGGAGTCATATTGAGATATTAGTAACTTCTTAAGTAATATTAATATGGACAAAATATGACTATAGTTATACTTGAGGTCTCTATCAAATCTCTTTAAATGTAGAATTATTCACAAATAATTGTTCAGTATCCAAATAATTCTGTAAGCTGAATAATGTACTCAACTAAAACCTGAAAAATTATTGCAACATATAAAAATGAAAAAGAAACATTCTGTAAACTTTAATAAAATGTATATTTTAGCTGCATATGTAATGATTGAACAGAATATGAATATTGAATGATTTTTTGTTAATAAGGTAAGTAAATGTTAAATATTCCAGATTCTATAACTCATTAAATATTAAAAATATCAAAGTAGGTATTTAGGCAGACCGCAGTCACATCTTCAAATATGATTGCCAATAATCACATTTTTCTATAACAAGCACTTTTACGAAATTGTAGAATTGTGAATTTGATTCCCTCTTTGTCAAACGTTTAACTATTTCAACTGTCTCTACTTTCTGTTTCTGTTGAGAACCTATCAATGCATGAAGTTATTATTCAGTCCTAACACTTTTTGATCTCCCGTTCAAATCCGAAAGAATTTTCCACGTTTCCTTTGCTTTTTGCTGAAATGCAAGTTACAAGAAGGAAATAAACACACCACATTCTGCAGTCGACTCAGACCCCCCCCCCCCTGTTGCCTGGAGGAAAGCAGGCAGTTTGTCAATTAGACGTTAATTGATGGTCGTTTGAACCCTCTGAGCGGGAGATGCACAAAGAGAGGATGGAGAGTTCACCCGTTCAACCTACCTTCTCCCGGCCGAAGGGCCGTATGGTAGCGAAAGGGATTCGGCCGGTACGGTAGCGAAAGGGTTAAACACAGTTCAAACTGACTTTTTTGTGAATAATTCGATATTATCGAAAATCTATGCACCTAAACTATACTTTAGCCTAGGAATCTGTTTACATATTAAGAGTTGATAAATATAAAGCAACAAAGTTGTGAATCTGGCTGTAAATTCAAAAGTTATTGCACACTAAATAGCTTTTTCCTACGTTTAACGCGCGGAAAAGAGCCCGAAAATAGTTATTTTGATACAAAGAAGAATTTTTTTCAAAATCCTATGCAATGAAAATATTTTTAAGGCATAGAATATCATTTCATATTACGCCTTAATGTTAATTAACCATCATATTGTCACTCAGACTGTAAACAGAAAAGTTGTTAGCACAGGAATAGATTTTAGCTCTGTTTTAGGTATTTAAAACAGCGTTCAAATTGATATTTTGGTGAATAATTCGATATTTTCCAAATTCTATGCACCGAAAGTATACTTCAGTCATAGAATCTCATTACATAATAGTTTTTGATGAACATAAAGCATTTTGTTGTGAATCACACTGTAAATTCAAAAATTATTACACTCCATACAGCTTTTACCTATGATGTATGCGGGGAAATCACCGTTAAAACAGCTACATATAATTAAATTTTTTTTCAAAATTATCTGCACTGAAAATATATTTAAGGCATAGAATATAATTTTGTAATTCGCCTTGATGAAAATGAACGATCAGATTCTCACTCAGACTCTATTCGATATTTTCCAAATTCTACCGCACCGAAAGTATACTTCAGACATACAATCTCATTATATAATAGGAGTTGATGAATATAAATCATTAGGTTGTGAATCTAACTGTAAATTCAAATGTCATTATACACCACATATCTTTTACCAATGTTTGATGCGCAGACAACAGCTCTAAAATAGCAATTTTAACATATAAATCGATTTTTTTGAATATTCTATGCAATGGAAATATTTTTAAGGCATAGAATATCATCTTATATTCCTCCTTGATCGAAATAAACCATCAGATTGTCACTCAAACTCTAAATTGAAAAGTAGTTCGCACCTGCAATAGCTTTTATCTCTGTTTGAGGCGATTAAATCAGTATTAAAACTGACATTTTGGTGAGTTATTCGATATTTTCGAATTTCTACGCAGTTAAACAATACTGTTGCGGATCACAAAAATGGATAGCCACTGAGCGTGAGTATTAAAAGCTATATTTCAAAACCAAATTCAATACAAGGTAAATTGTTACAAAGGAAATATGGATGAAGTACCTTATTAACAAATCAACTATTAACATGCACAAGTCATCAATCTTCCTGCGTAGAGCACACAATATCAGCTCTGTGCATTTTACTAAATACTACCTTTTACTTGATTTACCAGGTCACCCGAAGATCTTCACTCGTAAACCAATTCTCGTCCTGTGCTAATAACTGTTCACACACTAGCCGAACAAAAAGACAGTCCGTGTAGACATTCGAAGTTAGCCATAAAAGTTCCCACTTTTATACTTCCGTGTATACACAACACATCAAGTTACTTCTTGATACTTAACGATAAAAGATCCCACTTTTATCCTTCCGCGTATACACAACACATCAAGTTACTTCTTGATACTTACGCGCACTGTCTCAGAACAGCTCACCGTCCATTTTCGAACTCACCGACCGTTACAATACAACGACCGTTACCGCTCCACTGTTCTCAAATTCTCCCAACGTTCTTATTCGTTGGCTGAAACTTTGCTTTCGGTTGCCAGATTCTTCTGTCGTAACACTGCCCCCTTCCTAGGTCTTGTTCGTCCCGAACAATTCTGGATTCCAAAGCTTCTTCAGTTCTTCGATGAAACATGGCCAAACGATCCACGTGAACCACCTTGCACTTTGTAGCTGGACATCGACGAATGCGATATACCACGTCTGTGTCAAAATGAAAGCGAATCTCATTATGACGTAGATTTCTTTTCTGACTGAAGCCTCGTCCACAAACATAATACGTGTAAGGCCTATAGCCCTTGTGAACACGTTTATGTCTCCGCAGGGAGAAGAATCGACTAAGAGTTTTCGTGCAAAACCTGTAAAAAGTTTTCTTCTTTGTCGAAAGTTTTCTTCTTTGGATTTTTACTTCTATCAACAGTAACAAGGAATGAAAGTCATTAGTGACATAAAATCTAGGGAGGAGTTTCATCCTCCAGTCTGACCCTTTTGTCAGTTGACTTTCACTTAATTCAGAACTGTCGTGATGAACCTTCAGCCATATTTCACCTGAATCAATTTGATCCCCAAGGTGCTTCACAATTATAATATCAGCTCCATAATTCTTTTTAGCGCTTCGGTCCATCTCCTCCTTCCATACTCTTGCTAGAACTGCAGCTTCTAATCCGACAACCTTACCTGTTTCTCCTGTATAAGTGAAATCAGTGATGTGTCGGGCTGCTAGCAATATTTTTTCTGTTTTACCTTCACATAGCCAGCTTGCAACATCTTCAGATACTCCTTGTTCTATTAACATGTTACGAAACTTGTTCAAAGCATTGCCGTTATGCAGAACCTTGCAGACACGTGATGCTTCATCTACCCTATTATCCACAATGTTCACCAAACGCAGAAGTTCTCCTCCTAACTCTTCGACGAGCTCTTGCAGTTCCAAGGATCCGTCACCAAGGAAACACTGAACAGCTTCCATCACTTCCAGAGAGTTGTCAACAGAGTTTTCAAGAGGTGAATCCATGTTGCTGATAACAGCTGAACTCTTCATTCCACGAGCTTGTGATGCTGCAACCATTTTCTTAACTAAATCAACAGCGTCTTCTGTACTGATGAGATCAATAGCTCCTTTTCCGAATTCAACATCGTAAACCAAAGCGCACACTCTTTCAGCCAGCTTTTTGGACACAATTGAGCATCTCATTAGAGGAACGCTATCTACGGTAGCCGTCAGATCCTTGCAGCGGTAAATCTCCTTATCTGTTGGCACCAGCTCCACTGTCTGTCCTACGATGCAGCATCCGACGTCTTCCCTCATCTGCTCGATTTTATCTTTAGTGCAGTCAACTGTGAAGCTAGGGATGGATTCCAATTTGTCCAGAGTATCTCCCGTCAATTGGCGAGCACGACCGGAGATCATAGGGACCTTGAGACCTAAAGCAGCAAGTGCAGGAGCCAAGACAAGACTCACTTTGTTGCCGACACCTCCTGTGCTGTTTTCATCTACCATCCGATGGCGCCACTCGGGTCTCCAGCAAAACACATGACCCGAGGAGGTCATATTTGCTGTTTCTTCCGAATTCACTTTCTTGGAGCTCTCATTGTAATTAGCCAGGGAAATATCAGTCATGATTGCCAAATTGTTCATTCTGGAGATCAGCGACGAGTTCTGTAACATGATATTGTCCACTTTAGAGCTCTTGTAGTCGTGATAAAACTTTTCTATATCCTTATAATCTAAATGGTTATAATGTCCAAATCTGCACATTGACTGTTCAGAAAAGAAATTCAGCGTGGCTACGTTGAAATTATCTGAGGGATTCACTTCTCTCTGATCGTAACTCTGAGGCTTAGTTTCATCCAGAAAGTTAGTCTTTGAAGTACTGTCTCTGCCTGAAGCTCCTTTACTAGCATCACCTGTTACGCTTCTAAGCCATTCTTCGGAATTCCTCTTCCTTAAATCCCCACTTTCTATAAACGATTCAAGTGTGGCTATATGCTTCGGAAAAATCTCTCCGACTTCCCGGGTAACGTCGAATGGCACTTTGTTTCTATGATGAATGGACGCCTCTTCTTTACTCGGACCACTCTGCGAAACGTAAACTCTGTTTCGTTCCCCCTCATTACCACTCGTTACTCTGCCTTTGCGATAATTGTCCATGACACATTTTGCTGACGGCGAGGAATAGAATACCTTTCGTGTGGATCTCTCTTCAGATCGTGCCAGACTTGTATACCTAGGTATTTTGAAGTGCAAAGCGTACTGTATAGTCTCACAGCTCTCTGATCTGTGTGATTGTTCTTCACAGTTCCTAGACATGTCACCAGCGACATAGACACTCTGCCATGCATTACCAGTAGTTGCGTGGTCAAAGGCATTATCTGCGCTATCTCTACGATTCTTGATTTCCAGTAGCAGATCCACATTTTTATATGCGTTGCCTTTCTCTTTTTCTTTTCCATGTTTACAATCTAACTTAACACTATCAAGATCATCTTTTTCACTGACAAATTCAACATTTAAACTATTGCATTGTCTATTGAGTTCGGTTTTATGATCCTTGAAGTGATCAATAAACTTACCAACTTGAGAAGCCACTTCAGCTCTCATCTCAGTATTTTGTGCGGCCATGTCACCTATTTTATTTCTCAACTCATTATTTTGTGCGGCCATTTCGGCTTTCAAATCATCTTTTTGAGAAACTATCTCAGTTCTCAACTCATTATTTTGTGCGGCCATTTCGCTATTTTGACTTTTAATGTCATTCATCTGTGTAGCCATATCAGTCATCTGCGTAGCCATATCGGCTTTCAAGTCACCTATTTTATCGCTTTGGGCAGCTATATCGGCTTTCATATCGGCTTTGAAGCTATATATCAACTTTACTAATTCATCCATACTTCTAGTTAACGGCATTCAATTAATTAATCCCACTTCTGACACCAAATGTTGCGGATCACAAAAATGGATAGCCACTGAGCGTGAGTATTAAAAGCTATATTTCAAAACCAAATTCAATACAAGGTAAATTGTTACAAAGGAAATATGGATGAAGTACCTTATTAACAAATCAACTATTAACATGCACAAGTCATCAATCTTCCTGCGTAGAGCACACAATATCAGCTCTGTGCATTTTACTAAATACTACCTTTTACTTGATTTACCAGGTCACCCGAAGATCTTCACTCGTAAACCAATTCTCGTCCTGTGCTAATAACTGTTCACACACTAGCCGAACAAAAAGACAGTCCGTGTAGACATTCGAAGTTAGCCATAAAAGTTCCCACTTTTATACTTCCGTGTATACACAACACATCAAGTTACTTCTTGATACTTAACGATAAAAGATCCCACTTTTATCCTTCCGCGTATACACAACACATCAAGTTACTTCTTGATACTTACGCGCACTGTCTCAGAACAGCTCACCGTCCATTTTCGAACTCACCGACCGTTACAATACAACGACCGTTACCGCTCCACTGTTCTCAAATTCTCCCAACGTTCTTATTCGTTGGCTGAAACTTTGCTTTCGGTTGCCAGATTCTTCTGTCGTAACAATACTTTAGCCTATGAATCTCATTTTACAGGGTGAATCTGAAAAAGTGGGCAAAATTTTACGGGGTGGTAGAACGCAGCAATACGAGTAATTTTCTTCATAGAATGAATGGTCCGAACGCAAGCGGTGAGAAGTTAAAAGGTAGTTTTACTGTCACATAAAAGGTAGTACCACTGTCATATTTTAAGAATGAACACAAGAAGGAGAGGAGATACTTCACAAAACATTTTATTAACAGGAATGTAATTGAGGTACATGCTCAAAGAAATTGCTCAAAAGAGTTGCCGCCAGCTGTAATGGAGGCTTCACCCCTGCGGGATAGGAACCGACGCACATTTGCGAAGACACCAGGCATTTCCCGAATATCGCCGGCAACCACAGCGATCCTGGCGACTAGATCCATATCGGTTTCAATGGGGCACTCGTAGATTGGGCTTTTCAAGTGCATATCTGCCATTTCGTGGTTAGTATAACCAGCCATCCTCTCGGCAATCTACGGTAGAAATGCCGTTGGGTGCGAGGACCGATCCTTTTATACCATTTCCAACGCCACCTAGCGGCTCCCCGTTTGCGTTCCGCCCCTAGTTTCTACGACGAATATTGCTCGTATAGCTGCGTTCTACCACCCCGTAAAGTTTTGCCCACTTTTTCAGATTCGCCCTGTATAATACGAGTTGACGAATATATACCATGAGGTTGTGAATCTGACTGTAAATTCAAAAGTCACTACACACCACATAGCTTTTACCAATGTTTTGTGTGCGGGAATCAGCGCTAAAACAACAATTTCACATATAAATCGATTTTTTTCAAAATTCTATGCAGTTAAAAGGTTTCTAAGGTATAAAATATCATTGTATATAACGCCTTGATGAAAACAAAGCATCAGATTCTTACTCTGATAGCAAATTGAACACTTGTTAGCACAGGAATAACTTTTAGCTCAGTTTTAGGCATTCAAAAACGGATTGTCACTGATACTTTGGTGAATTATTCGATATTTTGGAAATTCAAAAGACCTAAACTATACTTTAGCCATAGAGTCTCATTATATAATACGAATTGATTAGTTTGAGAATCTGACTGTAAATTCAAAATATATTACACACCACATACCTTTTACTTATGTGTTATGCGCGGAAAACAGCACTAATATATCTATTTTGATACATAAATGGTTTTTTTTAAAAATTCTATGCCATAAAAATATTTTAAGGCATATGATATCATTTTACATTACGCTTTGAGGGAAATAAACCATCAAATTGTCACTCAGACTGTAAATTGTAAAGTTGCTAGCACAGAAATAGCTTTTAGCTTTCTTATAGGCGACTTAAACAGAGTTGAAACTGATTTCGATATTTTCGAAATTCTATAGTAAGCTATACTTTATCCTAAGAATCTCTTTATATATGTTACGAGTTGATAAATATATAGCAACAGGTTGTGGATGTGGCTGTGAATCTGGCTGTGCTGTGTTATTACACACTAAACAGCGCGAAAATAGCTCTTTCGATACAAAGAAGAATATTGTTCAAAATTCTATACAATTAAAATATTTTTAAGGCGTAGAATATCATTTTATATTACGCTTTAATGGAAACAAACCATCAGATTGTCACTCAGACTGTAAATTGAAAAGTTGTTAGCAGAGGAATAGCTTTTAGCTCTGTTTTAGGTGTTTAAAACAGCGTTCATACTGATATTTTGGTGAATACTTCGATATTTTCCGAATTTTAAGCACGCAAAGTACACTTTAGCCAAAGAATCACATTATATAATAGTGGTTGATGAATATAAAACATTTGGTTGTGAATCGCACTGTAAATTCAAAAATTATTACACTCCACACAGCTTTTACCTATCATGTATGCGTGGAAATCAGTGTTAACACAGCTACTTTGGTATAAAAATCGATTTTTTTTCAAAATTCTCTGGACTGAAAATATTTTTAAAACATAGAATATCATTTTGTAAGTACCTAAATTATACTTTAAGCAATAGAATCTCATTATATAATACTAGTTGATGAATATAAAATATTAAGTTGTGAATCTGAGGGTAAATTCCAAGGTCATTACACACCATATGGCTTTTACATATGTTTTATGCGAAGAAAATAGCGCTAAAATTGGTATTTTCACCTATAAAGTGATTTTTTTTAAAATTCTATGCAGTGAAAATATTTTTAAGGCACAGAATGTCATTTTATATCACGCCTTGATGGAAACAAACCATCAGATTCTCATTCTGACAGTAAATGGAACAGTTGTTAGCCACGAATAGCGTTTAGCACTGTTTTAGAGGTTTAAAACAGCATTGAAACTCATATTTTGGTGAATTATTCGATATTTTCCACATTCTATGCACCTAAACTATAATTTAGCCATAGAATCTCATTATATAATACTTGTCATTATTAGGTTGTGAATCTGAATGGAAATTCAAGAGTTTTTCATGTGTTTCATGCGCTGGAAACCAGCGCAAAAAATAGCTGTTTTCATATATAAATCGATTTTTTCAAAAATGTATGCAGTGAAAATAAATTTAAGGCATAGAATATCATTTTATGTTATGCGTCAATAGAAAAAAAAAATTCAATGATTGTCACTCAGACTGTAAATTGAAAAGCTGTTAGCACAGGAATAGCTTATAGGTCTGTTTTAGGCGATTAAAACAGCGTTGAAACTGATATTTTCATGAATAATTGGATATTTTACAAATTCTATCTACCTAAAGTAAACTTTACCCAATAGAATCTTACTGTATGATACTAGTTGATGAATATAAAGCGTTAGGTTGTAAATCTGACGGTAAATTGAAAAGTCATCACACACCATATAGCTTTTACCTGTGTTTCATGCGAGGAAAACAGCGCAAAAAATAGCTATTTTGATATATAAATCCATTTTTTTTTCAAAATCCCATGCAGTGAAAACTTTTTTAAGGCATGGAACATTTTATATTACGACCTGATGGAAATTAACCATCAGATTTTCACTCAGACTGTAAATTGAAAAGTTGTTATCAGAGGAATTTCTGTTTTATGTGTTTAAAACAGTGTTCATGCTGATATTTTGGTGAATACTTCGATATTTTCCGAATTCTAAGCACCCAAAGTACACTTTAGCCAAAGAATCACATTATATAATAGTGGTTGATGAATATAAAACATTTGGTTGTGAATCTCACTGTAAATTCAAAAATCATTACACTTCACACAGCTTTTACCTATCATGTATGCGTGGAAATCAGTGTTAAAACAGCTATATATAATTCAATTTTTTTTCAAAATTCTGTGCACTGAAAATATATTTAAGGCATAGAATATAATTTTGTAATACGCCTTATTTTTATTTGATAATAAACCAATGAGATTCTCAGTCAGACTGTATTCGATATTTTCCAAATTCTACGCACCGAAAGTATACTTCAGACATACAATCTCATTATATAATAGGAGTTGATGAATATAAAACATTAGGTTGTGAATCTAACTGTAAATTCAAATGTCATTATACATCACATATCTTTTACCTACGTTTGATGCGTGGACAACAACTCTAAAATAGCAATTTTAACATATAAATCGAATTTTTTGAATATTCTATGCAATGGGAACATTTTTAAGGCATAGAATATCATCTTATATTCCTCCTTGATCGAAATAAACCATCAGATTGTCACAGAATGTAAATTGAAAAGTTGTTCGTTCTGCAATAGCTTTTATCTTTGTTTTAGGCGATTAAATCAGTATTAAAACTGACATTTTGGTGACTTATTCGATATTTTCGAATTTCTACGCAGCTAAACAATAGTTTAGCCTATGAATCTGATTATACAGGGTGAATCTGAAAAAGTGGGCAAAACTTTACGAGGTGGTAGAACGCAGCTATACGAGCAATATTCGTCAGAGAATGTATGGTCGGAACGCAAGCGGTGAGAAGTTAAAAGGTAGTTTTCCACTGTCACATTTAAAGAATGAACACAAGAAGGAGAGAAGATACTTCAGAAAACATTTTATTAACAGGAATGTAATTGACGTACATGCTCAAAGAAATTGCTCAAAAGAGCTGCCGCCAGCTGTAATGCAGGCTTCACACCTGCGGGATAGGGGCCGACGCACATTTGCGAAGACACCAGGCATTTCCCGAATATCGCCGGCAACCACAGCGATCCTGGCGACTAGATCCATATCGGTTTCAATGGGGCGCTCGTAGATTGGGCTTTTCAAGTGCATATCCGCCATTTCGTGGTTAGTATAACCAGCCATCCTCTCGGCAATCTACGGTAGAAATGCCGTTGGGTGCGAGGACCGACCCTTTTATACCATTTCGAACGCCACCTAGCGGCTCGCCGTTTGCGTTCCGCCCATACTTTCTATGACGAATATTGCTCGTATAGCTGCGTTCTACCACCCCGTAAAGTTTTGCCCACTTTTTCAGATTCGCCCTGTATAATACGAGTTGACGAATATATACCATGAGGTTGTGAATCTGACTGTAAATTCAAAAGTCACTACACACCACATAGCTTTTACCAATGTTTTGTGCGCGGGAATCAGCGCTAAAACAACAATTTTCACATATAAATCGATTTTTTTCAAAATTCTATGCAGTTAAAAGGTTTCTAAGGTATAAAATGTTGTTGTATATAACGCCTTGATGAAAACAAAGCATCAGATTCTTACTCTGACAGCAAATTGAACACTTGTTTAGCACAGGAATAACTTTTAGCTCAGTTTTAGGCATTCAAAATCGGATTGTCACTGATACTTTGATGAATTATTCGATATTTTGGAAATTCTATCTACCTAAAGTATACTTTACCCAATACGATCTCATCATATAATACTAGTTGATGAATATAAAGCAGTAGTTTGAGAATCTGACTGTAAATTCAAAAGTTATTACACACCACATATCTTTTGCTTATGTTTTATGCGCGTCAAACCACTAATATATCTATTTTGATACATAAATGGATTTTTTTTCAGAATTCTATGCCATAAAAATATTTTAAGGCATATGATATCATTTCACATTACGCTTTGAGGGAAATAAACCATCAAATTGTCACTCAGATTGTAAATTGTAAAGTTCTAGCACAGAAATAGCTTTTAGCTCTCTTATAGGCGTCTTAAACAGAGTTCAAACTGATTTTTTGGTGAAAATTCGATATTTTCGAAATTCTATTCACGTAAGCTATACTTTAGCCTAAGGCTCTCTTTATATATGTTACGAGTTGATAAATATATACCAACAGGTTGTGGATCGGGCTTTGAATTCAAAAGTTATTACACACCAAATAGCTTTTTCCTACGTTTAACGCGCGGAAAACAGCGCGAAAATAGTTCTTTTGATACAAAGAAGAATATTGTTCAAAATTCTATGCAAATGAAAATATTTTTAAGGCATAGAATATCATTTTATATTACGATTGAATGGAAACAAACCATCAGATTGTCACTCAGACTTAGCTCTGTTTTAGGTGTTTAAAACAGCGTTCATACTAATATTTTGGTGAATACTTCGATATTTTCCGAATTCTAAGCACCCAAAGTACACTTTAGCCAAAGAATCACATATATAATAGTGGTTGATGAATATAAAGCATTTGGTTGTGAATCTCACTGTAAATTCAAAAATGATTACACTCCATACAGCTTTTACCTATCACGTATGCGTGGAAATCACCGTTAAAACAGCTATATATAATTCAATTTTTTTTCAAAATTCTCTGGACTGAAAATATATTTAAAACATAGAATATCATTTTATAAGTACCTAAATTAGACTTTAACGAATAGAATCTCATTATATAATACTAGTTGATGAATATAAAGCATTAGGTTGTGAATCTGACTGTAAATTCAAAAGTCATTAAACACATAGCTTTTACCTATGTTTTATGCGAGGAAAATAGCGCTAAATAGGTATTTTCACATATAAATCGATTTTTTTGAAAATTCTATACAGTGAAAATGTTTTTAAGGCATAGAATGTCATTCTATATCACGCCTTGATTGGAAAGAAACTATCAGATTCTCATTCTGACAGTAAATTGAACAGCTGTTAGCACACGAATAGCTTTTAGCATTGTCTTCAGCGATGAAAACAGCGTTGAAACTGATATTTTCATGAGTAATTCGATATTTTCGAAATTCTATCCACTTGAAATATACTTTAGCCATAGAATCTCATTATATAACACTAGTTGATGAATATAAATCATTAGGTTGTGAATCTAACTGTAAATTCAAAAGTTATTAGCACAGGAATAGCTTGTTTTGTCTTAGGGGTTTAAAACAGCGTTAAAACTGATATTTTGGTGAATAATTTGATACTTTCGAAATTCTATCCACCTAAAGTATACTTTTACCGACCCGTGGCCGAGTTGTTAGCACACTTGGCTATTGATTTACGGGACCTGGTTTCGAGCCCTGGGTGTGTGTCGTTTTTTCTGCTTAGGTCCCGCCATCCTCACAGACCTTCTACTATGGCGTATTAAACTGACAGGTTCCTCAGACTTCTGAGGCAAGCAGCTGCTTGAGGGGTATTTATTTATTTTTAAAGTATGCTTTTCCCATAGAATCTCATTATGTAATACTAGTTGATGAATATAGAGCATTAGGTTGTGAATCTGACTGTAAATTCAAAAGTTATTACACACCAAATACCTTTTTCCTACTTTTTTTTTTGCGCGGAAAACAGCACAAACGTAGCTATTTTGATACATAAATCGATTTTTTTCAAAATTCTACGCTGTGAAAATATTTTTAAGGATAGAATATTTTTTCATATTACGGATGGATCAAAATATACCATCAGATTGTCACCTAAACTGTAAATACAAAAGTTGTTAGCACAGGAATAGCTTTTTGCTCTGTTTTACGCGTTTAGAACAGCGTTAAACATGATATTTTCGTGAATAATTCGATATTTTCGAAATTCTATCCATCAAAAGTATACTTTTACCGACCCGTGGCCGAGATGTTAGCACGGTTAGCTATTGATCTACGGAACCTGGTTTCAAGACCTGGGTAAGACATCCATGTGTGTGACACCTACTATGACGTATTAAACTGATTCCTGTCAGACCTCTGTGGCAAGCAGCTGCTTGCTAAAGCAAAAAGCTATTCCTGTGCTAACAACTTTTGAGTTGATGAATATAAAGCATTAGGTTGTGAATGTGACTGTAAATTCACATGTTATTACACACCACATAGCTTCTTCCTAAGTTTTATACGCAGAAAACAGCACAAAAATAGCTATTTTGATACATAAATCGATTTTTTCAAAATTCTATGATGTTAAAAAATTTTTAAGGCATGAAGTATTATTTTATGTTACGGATGGATGGAAATGAACCATCAGATTGTCACCCAAACTGTAAATTCAAAAGTTGAGAGCACAGAATAGCTTTTAGCTGTGTTTTAGAGGTTTAAAACAGCGTTGAAACTAATATTTTGGTGAATAATTCGATATTTCCGAAATTCTATTCACCTAAAGAATACTTTACCCATAGAATCTCATTATATAATACTAGTTAATGAATATAAAGCATTAGGTCAGGCGTCAGCAACCTATGACCCGCGAGTTCCCAAATAAAATATAATTATAAAAATAAATTATACTTTATTTGCAGAACTCAAGTGGGTCACTTGAAATTATTAAATGGGTCACTTGGTGACCCGTGGGTTATAGGTTGCCGACGCCTGCATTAGGTTGTGAATCTGACTGCAATTTCAAACGTCATTACACACCATATAACTTTTACCTATGTTTATGCGAGGAAAATAGCGCGAAAATTGGTATTTCCACATATAAATCGAATTTTATGAAAATTCTATGCAGTTAAAATGTTTTTAAGGCATATAATTTCATTCTCTATCACGCCTTGATGGAAACAAACCATCAGATTCTCATTCTGACAGTAAATTGAATAGCTGTTACCACACGAATACCTTTTAGAACTGTTTATGCGTTTAAAATAGCATTGAAACTCATATTTTGGTCAATTATTCGATATTTTCGAAATTGTATGCAGCTACACTATACTTTAGCCATAGAATCTCATTACATAATACTAGTTGATGAATATAAATCATTAAGTTGTGAATCTGATTCCATGTAGCTTTTACCCATGTTTTATGCGAGGGAAATAGCGCTTAAATAGGTATTTTCATATTTAAATCGATTTTTTTTGAAAATTCTACATTGTGTGAAAATGCTTTTAAGGCATATTCTATATCACGCCTAGATAAAAACACTCTGACAGTAAATTCAAAAGTTGTTGGCACAGGAATAGCTTTTAGCTCTGTTTTACGCGTTTAAAACAGCGCTAAACTATATTTTGGTGAATAATTCGATATTTTCGAAATTCTATCCACCTAAAGTATAATTTACCCAAAAGTTGATGAATATAAAGCATTAGGTTGTGAATCTGACTTTAAATTCAAAATCACTGCACACCATATAGATTTTAGCTACGTTTTATGCGAGGAAAATAGCGCTAAAATTCGCATTTTCACATATAAATCGATTTTTTTGAACATTCTATACAGTGAAAATGTTTTTGAGGCATAGAATGTCACTCTATATTGATAGGAACAAACCATCAGATTCTCATTTGACAGTAATTGAACAGTTGTTAGCACAGGAATAGCGTTTAGACGATATAGTTTTAGGCGTTTAATACAGCATTGAAACTCATATCTTGATGAATTATTCGATATTTTCAAAATTCTATGCACCTACACTATACCTTAGCCATAGAATCTCATTACATAATAATAGTTGATGAATGTAAATCATTAGGTTGTGAATCTGACTGTAAATTCAAAAGTCATTACACACCATATAGCTTTTACCCATGTTTTATGCGCGGATAACAGCGCTAAAAGAGATATTTTGATACATAAATCGATTTCTTTCATAATTCTGTGCTGTGAAAATATTTTTAACGCATAGAATATTATTTCATATTACGCCTGGATGGAAATAAACCATCAGATTGTCACTCAAACTGTAAATTCAAACGTTGTTAACACAGGAATAGCTTTTTTTTATGCGTTTAAAATAGCGTTGATACTGATATTTTGGTGAATAATTCCATATTTTCGAAATTCTATCCAATTATATTTAAATTCTATCGAAATTCTATCTAATTATATTTATATAATTCCTTCGAAATTCTATCCAATTATATTTATATAATTTCTTCGAAATTCTATCCAATTATATTTATATTATTTCCCCAATAGAGTCTTATTATATAAAACTAGTTGATGAATATGACGCATTAAGTTGTGAATCTGACTGTAAATTCAAAAGTTATTATACACCATATCGCTTTTACCTATGTTTTATGCGAGGAAAATAGCGCTAAAATTGGGATTTTCATATATAAATCGATTTTTTTGAAAATTCTATGCAATGAAAATGTTTTTAAGGCATAGAATGTCATTCTATATCAGGCCTTAATGGAAACAAACCATCAGGTTCTCAATCTGACAATAAATTGAACAGTTGTTACCACACGAATAGCGTTAGCACTGTTTTAGGCGTTTAAAACAGCACTGAAACTCATATTTTGATGAATAATTCGATATTTTCGAAATTCTATGCACCTAAACTATACTTTAGCCATAGAATCTCATTACATAATAATAGTTGATGAATATAAATCATTAGGTTATGAATGTGATTGTAAATTCAAATGTTATTACACACCACATATCTTTTATCTGTGTTTTATGCGCGGAAAACCGCTAAAATAGGTATTTTCACATATAAATCGATTTTTTTTAAATTCCATGTAGTGAAAATGTTTTTAAGGCATAGAATGTCATTCTATATCAGGCCTTGATGGAAACAAACCATCAGATTCTCACTCTCACCGTACACTGAACAGTTGTGTGACAACACGAATAGATTTTAGCACTGTTTTAGAAGTTTAAAACAGCATTGAAGCTGACATTTTGGTGAATAATTCGATTATTTTCGAAATTCTATCTACCTAAAGTATACTTTACCCAATACGATCTCATCATATAATACTAGTTGATGAATATATAGCATTAGGTTGTGAATCTGACGGTAAATTCAAAAGTTATTACACACCACATAGCTTTTACTTATGTTTCAAGAGCGGATAGATAAACAGTGCAAAAATAGCTACTTTGATACATAAATCGATTTTCTTGAAAATTCTATGCTGTGAAAATATTTTTAAGGCATAGAATATCATTTTATATTAAGGATGGATGAAAATAAACCATTAGATTCTCATTCTGACAGAAAATTGAACAGTTGTTAGCACAGGAATATCGTTTTGTACTGTTTTAGGCGTTTGAAAGAGCATTAAAACTCATTTTGGTGAATTATTCGATATTTTCGAAATTCTATGCACCTATAGTGTATTTTAGCCATAGAATCTCATTAAATAACACTAGTTGATCAATGTAAAGCGTTAGGTTGTGAATCTGACTGTAAATTCAAAAGTCATTACACACCATATAGCTTTTACCTATCATACGAGGGAAATAGTGCTAAAATTGGAATTTTCACATATAAATCGATTTTTTGGAAAATTCTACAGACTGAAATGTTTTTAAGGCATAGAATATCATTCTATATCACGCCTTGATAAAATCAAACCATCAGATTCTCACTTTGACAGTAAATTCAACAGTTGTTACCACACGAATATCTTTTAGCACTGTTTTAGGCGTTTTAAACAGCACTGAAACTCATGTTTTGATGAATAATTCGATATTTTCGAAATTCTATGCACCTACACTATACTTTAGCCATAGAATTTCAATATATAATACTAGTTGATGACTATAATAAAGCATTAGGTTGTGAACTGAGTGGAAATTCAAAAGTTGGTACACATTACATAGCTTTTACCTATGTTTTAAGAGCGGCAAGCAGTGCTAAAATACCTATTTTGATACATAAATTGATTTTTTCAAAATTCTATGCAGTGAAAATAAATTAAAGGCATAGAATATCATTCTACATCACACCTTGATGGAAACAAACCATCAGATTCTCACTCTGTCAGTAAACTGAACTGTTGTCACCACACGAATAGCATTTAGCACTGTTTTAGGCGTTTAAAACAGCGTTGAAACTAATATTTTGGTGAATAATTCGATATTTTCGAAATTCTATGCACCTAAACTATGCTTTAGCCATAGAATCTCATTATATAATACTAGTTGAGGAATATAAAGCATCAGGTTGTGAATTTGACTGTAAATTCGAATGTGATTACACACCACATATTTTTTTCCTATATTTTATGCGTGGAATACAGCGCTAAAATAGCTATTTTGATACGTAATCGATTTTTTTCAAAATTAAAAATTAAAATATTTTTAAGGCATAGAATATTATTTCACATTACGCCTGGATGGTAATAAACGATCAGATTGTCAGTCAAACTGGAAATTCAAAAGTTGTTAGCAAAGGAATAGCTTTTAGCTACGTTTTACGCGTTTAAACCAGCGTTAAACTGATATTTTAATAATAGTTGTGTAATTCGATATTCTTCGGTGAATAATTCGATATTTTCGAAATTCTATACACCTAAAGTATAATTTACCCAATAGAATCTCATCATATAATACTAGTTGATTGGAATTTTTACATATAATCGATTTGTTTCAAAATTCTATGCTGAGAAAATATTTTTATGGCATGGAATATTATTTCATATTACGCCTGGATGGTAATAAACTATCCGATTGTCACTCTAACTGTAAATCAAAAGTTGTTAGCACAGGAATAGCTTTTAGCTCTGTTTTACGCGTTCAAAACACCGTTGAAATTGATATTTTGGTGAATAATTCGATATTTTCGAAATTATATCCACCTAAATTATAATTTCCCCAATAGAATCTCATTATATAGTACTAGTTGATGAATATAAAGCGTTAGGTTGTGAATCTGACTGCAAATTCAAAAGTCACTACAGACCATATAGCTTTTACCCCTTGTTTCATGCGAGGAAAATAGCGTTAAAATTGGTATTTTCACATATAAATCGATTTTTATGAAAATTCTATTCAATGAAAATGTTTTTAAAGCATTGAATGTCATTCTATATCACGCCTTGATGCAAATAAACCATCAGATTGTCACTCAAACTGTAAATTCAAAATTGTTAGCACAGGAATAGCTTTTAGCTCTGTTTTAGGGATTTGAAACAGCGTTGAAACTGATATTTTGGTATATAATTCGATATTTTCGAAATTCTATCCACATAAATTATACTTTATCCATAGAATCTCATTATATAATACTAGTTGATGAATATAAAACATTGGGATGTGAATCTGACTGTAAATTCAAAAGTCATTACACTTTTACCTATGTTTTATGCAAGGAAAATAGCGCTAAAATAGGTATTTTCACATATAAATCGATTTTTTTTAAAAATGCAATACAGTGAAAATGTTTTTGAGGCATAGAATGTAACTCTATATCATGCCTTGATGGAAACGAACCATCAGATTGTCACACAAACTGTAAATTCAAAAGTTGTTAGCCCAGGAATAGCTTTTAGCTCTGTTTACGTGTTCACCTAAAGTATAATTTACCCAACAGAATCTCGTTATATAATACTAGTTGATGAATATAAAGCATTAGGTTGTGAATCTGACTGTATATTCAAAAGTTGCTACACACGACATTGCTTTTTCCTATGTTTTTATTAGAAGAAAACAGCACTAAAATAGCTATTTTGATACATAAATCGATTTTTTTTTTCAAAATCCTATGCAGTGAAAATAAATTTAAGATATAGAATATCATTCTATATCACACCTTAATAAAACCAAACCATCAGATTCCCACTCTGACAGTAAAGTGAACAGTTGTTAGCACACGAATAGCGTTTTGCACTGTTTTAAGCATTTAAAACAGCATTGAAACTCTTATTTTGATGAATTATTCGATATTTTCGAATTTCTTTGCACCTAAACCACACGTTAGACATAGAATCTCAGTATATAATAGTAGTTGGTGAATATAAAGCATTAGGTTGTGAATCTGACTGTAAATTCAAATGTTATTACACACCACATAGCTTTTACCTAAGTTTTATGAGCGGAAAACAGAGCTAAAATAGCTATTTTGATGCATAAATCGATTCTTTTTTTAAATTCTATGCAGTGAAAATGATTTTAAGGCGTAGAATGTCATTCTATATCACGTTTTGATGGAAACAAACCATCAGATTTCACTCTAACTGTAAATTGAAGAGTTAGCACAGCAATTGCTTTTAGCTCTGTTCTAGGCGTTTAAAAAAGCGTTGAAACTGATATTTTGGTAAATAATTCGATATTTTTGAAATTCTATACAAGTAAACTATGCTTTAACAATAGAATCTCATTTTATAATACGAGTTGATGAATATAATGCATTACATTGTGACTGTAAATTTAAACGTTATTAGACACCACTTAGCTTTTACCTATGTTTCATGCGCGGTAAACAGCGCTAAAATAGCTATTTTGATACAGAAGTCGATATTTTTTCAAAATCCTATGCAGTGAAAATATTTTTAACACATAGAACATTTTGCATTACGCCTTGATGGAAATTAAAAAATCAGATTGTCACTCTGACAGTAAATTGAACAGTTGTTAGGACACGAATAGCTTTTAGCACTGTTTTAGGCGTTTAAAACAGCATTGAAACTCATATTTTGATAAATTTTTCGATATTTTCGAAATTCTATGCAGCTAAACTATACTTTAGGCATAGAATCTCATTATAAAATACGAGTTGATGAACATAAAGCATTAAGTTGTGAATCTTGTGTGCAATTGTGACTGTAAATTCAAAAGTTATTAGACACCACATAGCTTTTACCTATCTTTTATGCGCGGAAAGCAGCGCTAAACCGTGACCTTCGAGACTCAAGGCCTTTGAGGCCTAAAGTGACGTCACATCCTGTGGACCTACAGTGCTTCCTGCGTACGTAGTACTACCGTCGCAAATCGAGCATTTACTATTTAATAAGTTCGGTGGGCATTTTTGTTTGATAATGTGCTCAAAAACTGATTGACATAGTATGATTATATTGTATATTGAATACATTAGTGTAATAATTCTATGACAAACCTTCAAATAAGGAAGACGTTGAAACTAAAATAGATCTTGATTTGTAATTATGCTAAATGCAGAGTAACTTAAAATGCAGAGTAAATCGTTATTTAACGTTCTCTGAACATGTATAACGATATATAAATTAGCAGGAGTGTCATATTCTGTAATATGTTTAAAAATAAGGTAAAATGCGAATAATTATTCGGTTATATATTAACAAAAATAAAATCATTTCCTCCACATATTTTTCCTGATAAATTCTGTCAATAACTAATCAGGTTTTTTGAACCATTGATAATATAATCGTGACATAAATTGCTATGGAAAATTAGTCTGTTATATTAAAAGATAAGAAAACACACAAAAATTCTTCAGAACAATTTTATTGACAAATGTGAACTACAAATTAATGATATACTGTAATAAGTTTAACTGTAACAATTGCAGCTATGATTTAATTGAAATACTTTTTTCTTAGTGATTAGACTGAATTTATAGGACATGGATACCTTTCAATGGAATACATATTCAAAAACTAGCAGGAAAAGTGCATCTAAACTTTACAAACTACAATTTACATACACATTTTGGTTTACAAAGCTATCTGTAAATCTATTGATTTAAGATTTGATAATATATCGCTCAACTAACCTCCCAAATGTAAAGAAAATAATCTCTAATCAATCTTCGATTGTTAAACATATAATTCTAGGCGGCCTGGTAAAGAAAGATTAAATCATTTAGGCATTCATCTTTCCAGCGTTGTGAGACCACTGCACTAACACGGCTCTACCTTTTTTTTCCACTAATATAATTTATTAGTTTAATGGCCTTAGAATACTGTGGCATATACCTGGAGAGATATGGTTCAAATCCCACATGCCAGAAAAACTGTCACAAAACTATTAACTTCAAAGCCAACAGTTAACTCTGTGGATAATATTTATTGAGGGTAGACAACTTTCTTTTTTGGCACTAAGACATTTTTTCTTATTTCCCAAATTCTCTAACAAACAATCATTTTTAAGGTTGTAAAAATTGTTTAAAAATATATAGTGGTTGAACACCAGGTAATAATTTCTAGAGTTTTTCCAATACAGTGGCCAAATTCACAACTTGTGTGATAATCAAGTAATTCTGCATCATGTAAAAGACTGGTAGTGATTAAAGTAACAACATTTCTTTGATTTCCCATTTCCATAAATTCTTGTTCGAATTCAGTACACAATTTTTTCATAGTAATATAATTTAACAATACAACATTAATTACTATCTCATTTGGGCAAAAATGACTGTCTCTATCAAGTTTTTGTTAATACTTAAATTTTGCATCATATTCTACTTTTTTATCAAGTAATGATAAATGTTTACAATGGTCACATTTCAAACTTTTCAAAACTGAAAATACACAATAACCTGCTATATATGCAATTTCAGGAAGAGAGTTATCACAATCAGACAAATCTGAAGGAAGCATTTCCTTAAAATCATCTTTAAAATCCAACTCAGTTATTTTAATTTTGCCACTTGACTTAGTGGGAAGTTTCAACAGTGACTGAACCCTTAATTTTGTTTCACATTCAAATAATTGACCTACACTTATATTATATTGGCATCCAGCTGCCTGTAGAGGCCGAAACGACTCTCTAAATTATCAGTTTGAAACTTACCTGGTAAAATATATTTTAAGTTCAGAAGTACAATATGAAGCAACTTCAAGCAATGAATATGTACTAAGTCTTAATGCAGAATGGGTTTCTTTCCTTAGCATACCAGTTGTGCAACTCATCGCTTCCATTTATCTAGCCAATTGAGGAAAGAATTCAGAAATGAGACATTTTCATCTGACTCTGAACACGTTAATGGTATTTGGTGTTTGTTATTCAAGCGTTCACCTTTAAAAAGTGATTTTACATTTACAATATGCCACCATGTTAAAATAATCTTAATGAAATCTGATGTATCTTGGTAATGTGTGCTTTTCTCCTATTTCATTTTTATATTTTTATTAAATTTGTGCTTTTCTCCTATTTCTAAAAGTCCATTAACTACAAAATCATTAAAAATATTTAAGACTAATTTAACATTTTGTCTCTCAAGGTTACTTGGGTTCAAAGCTTTATACGCCAGATTAAATCCATATTTTAACAATGAGTTTGCTTCAATTTTATGCAGTTCTTTAAGGGTTGATAATGATGCAGTTTTGAATGATGAAATACTATTTCCATTATTTGCAAAGTGTCGATAATACAGTCGCTCAAAAAAGTATCCGAACGCTACGGTTGATTAGAGAATTCAGAAAAAATATCTGGCAACGATTTTTTTAGAAATTAGTGATCTGGCAACCTTCGTGCCACGTGACACGAAGGTTGCCATATCACTAATTTCTAAAAAAATCGTTGCCAGATATTTTTTCTGAATTCTCTAATCAACCGTAGCGTTCGGATACTTTTTTGAGCGACTGTACATGCATTTTTCAACTTTTTTTTGATTTAGCCAGTTATTTCTGATACACTTCAACAAATGAACTGGGTCAGTAAGAAAAAATAAAGGTCTTGATTTATCTGATGGATGAAGATACACAATTTGAACTTTAGGGGGAGAAAGACATAATGACATACTTTTACGATTGATAGAATTATTGTCAGCTACGACACATATCACAAAAAAACCAATTTCTTCCAAACCAATGATAATTTTTTTAATAATACTGTAGAGAATATCAGCATTTATTGTTTTGGCTGGTAATATATGAACTACATCTTTATAGTTGGAAAGCAAACTAGTTATAAATACATGGGCACTGGTTGCCATGTTTTGTGTGAAATCCAAATACTGTTTGAATCCATTTTAAATCCAAATACTGTTTGAGATGAATTTCATCAAGCATTAAAATAACATTTTTATCTGTATCATTAAAAAAAGAATATTTTTGTCTGACATATGATAAAAAATTTGACTCTACTTTCTCTATAGCAGGGTTGACATTAAACCGAAGACAAATGCATCGAATTGTACTAGGATGTGGTAATCGAATGTTTCCACTTTCTCTAACAAAATTATATGCATGAGGAGCCATGCTAAAAAAGAGTGATGGAAAAATCTGAAGAATATCTTGAACCATACTTATTTAACCCAAATAGTTATTAAACCCAACTGTTTAACCCATACTTATTACCATACTTATTTAACCCAACTGTTCCTCAATGAATTTTAAATGATTATTGTTATTTTCATCAGATGTACGAAGTGCTTTCAAAATATTACACATTAAATCAATACTATATCTAATATTACTTTCAGGAGTTTTAACCCTTATTAAACAATTTAAAAGGTCATTTAAAACATCAATATGACTGATTTTTATAGGAAAAGTATATTTTCCTACTTTGGATTGCTCATTATCTTTTTCCTATGCTCAGAATTAACAACAACAGAAAATTTTACTATAGGAGCTGGATCACTTACAATATTTAATATCAAAAGCAAATCATCACGAATTGATAAAAATGTTCTTTGAGTGTCATATTCAGCTTTTTCTCTTGCACTAGATTCTAGTGCTTTTTTGAGTGAAGAATCTTCACATTGTTTCCTTTTGCTTTCAGGACTTTCTCTGCTGGACGTATGAGTAGCAGAGAGATATACTAGTAAATTTGGGAGTTTTGACGGAATGTTACCAGGAATTAGTCTGGGGATTTTCAGTTTCCGTCTTACCAGTTTTCTCATCGAATGCACTTGAACATCTTTGAATATCACTCTCTTTGAAGTGTAATTCACAAACCTAGAGAGGAAGATGAATACCATTAATGTGTTGTGCTTTATATTTAAATTTTTCTTGTCTGATTGTTACTGATCAATTAAGCTTAATCTGCAACACTGTTGTCTTACTCCAGTTATAGCAAAATTTGAAACAAAAGTTAAAGACTTGAATGCCATCTGTTGTTCCCTCCCCCCCCCCCCCAGAGGACTCTGATGAGAATGAGAAGGATATGTTTTACAACAAGCTTCCAGATATTTTGAATTCTGTGAAGAAAGGAGATATTTCTCTTGTGCAAGGTGACTTCAATGCTAAAGTTGATACTGACTCTGACCTTTGGGCAGGAATTTCCTAGAGTTAAGTAAACCTAATGGTTTATGAATAACTAACACATACTACAAACATCGAGGCATTTATAAATATACATGGGTTTCACTTGATGCACAGGAATATGAGAGATTATATGCAGCTCACAAAAATTAGGGGATATTTCAAAATGAATATAAAAATAATAAAAAAAATAAATACCCCCTCAAGCAGCTGCTTGCCACAGAGGTCTGACAGGAACCTGTCAGTTTATATGCCATAGTAGAAGATCTGAGAGGATGGCAGGACTTGAGGACCAGAAAACAACACGAACATCCATACCTTACCCGGGACTCGAACCCATGTCCCGTAGATCAGTAGCCAAGCTCGCTAACCACTCGGCCATGGGACGGCAAGCGATAAAAATATCCACTAATTTTTGTGAGCAGTATATTTTAATTAACAGCATATGGGCTAGTTCAGTTAGGAATACCAGATCATACAGGGAAGCAGAAATTAGGTCTGACCATTGGTCGTGTCTTGCCGCTGAAGCTTAAGAAATGTTGTGCTAAGGTTAAGAAAATTACCTTCAACGCTGAAGGTCTGAAAGATTCAGATATAACCAAAGCATACCATGATAGGCTACTTGGTCATTACGACAATTGTGGTTTGCTTACTGCTGAAGTCGAGAAGGAATGGGATCAGTTTAAACAGGCTTTTCTGGAAACCAACAGTACTCTTTTGGGTAAAAGGGAACAGAGGAAACAAAATTATTTGAGTGATAAGGAACTTATTTCTGAAAGAAGGAAGTGCAGGAATAATATGAATCAACACCCTACTAGTCCTAACAGAAGGCATTACAACTAGCTTAATAAACATGTAAAAGATCATTTAACACTGATAAGAATATTTGGTTTGATAGCTTGGCTAAGAAAGCAGATGAAGCAGTTAGACCAGCACAACAGCAGAGGGTTGTACCAGATTGTTAATGTTTAATGTGGGAAGAAACAGACAGGACCAGATTATTTGGCCCTGTTGGCTACTGATGTTGATGAGATGAATTCGTTCATTAGGGCTGTTGATCAGGCTGGTAATAAAGTAGGTTTGGTGATAAACAGAGAAAAAACTAAAGTGATGAAAATTAGTCAGGCAGATGGTGCTTTAGAGGCTTTGAATGACTGTACTATTGAGCAAGTGTCTCAGTTTAGTTATCTTAGGAGCTACGTAACATGTGGTGATGTGCAGTATGAGATAAATAGAAGAAAAGGGATTGCTGCTGGGACTTTTAAGAATCTATGGAGAGTATGGAAATATAGGTGTATACACCTAAAGATTAAAATTAGGCTGTATAATAGTTTGGTTCTTTCTAAGGTTAGTCATGGTGGCGAAACATGACCCTTTGTTAGCAGGATAACAAGAAACTTGATGCCTTTGATTTTAGGTGCTTACTCAGTATCTTGGGCATTACGTGGTTTGACTTTGAGAGCAATGATTGAGGTTAGAAGAAGGGAGTCTTTTGAGCACCATATTGTGCAGAGAGAGAGAGACTGTTAGTTTGTCCATGTTGCCCGTTTGCATAGCTGCAGATTGGCAAAGAGCATTATGAACAGTGTACAGTCGCTCAAAAAAGTATCCGAACACTACGGTTGATTACAGAATTCAGAAAAAATATCTGGCAACGATTTTTTTAGAAATTAGTGAGCTGGCAAACTTCGTGTCACGTGGTACGAAGGTTGCCAGCTCACTAATTTCTAAAAAAATCGTTGCCAGATATTTTTTCTGAATTCTGTAATCAACCGTAGTGTTCGGATACTTTTTTGAGCGACTGTACCTAAGGTATCAGAAAAGGGGATATGATGGAAAAGGGGCTAGGATGCAATGAGCAGACAATGTCAAACAGGACCTTGCTAGAATTGGCCTAGAGTTGCCAAATGCAGCAGCTGCAGCTCAAAAGAGAAGTCTGGTGTGGAAAATTACACAGTCTGGTTGGACCTCCATAGCCCATGGCTGCATGAGGATTTTGTATGTATGTATATATTTTATAAAACTGTAAGAAAAGTAAAAATTATTGTAAATGGTCAAAAGTCCAGATATGTCAACAAATAAAGTTTCTCTGTGTTTCAAGAGATGCAAACTTGAATTGTATTTTTCAAGTGATTTGAATAATTGGAAAAAATATTGGACGCATTAAAATATATCTTGAAATACAAATATAAGGCAATGATGAATTTGTATTATGCATTAGTTCATTCCTACAGTATTTATGGTATCTGTTTAAGAAACACTAATACTAGAAACTTTCTATATCTTGCAGAAACCTAATTTGAGACATATTTTACATTTGACTTATAATGATCCAGTAAAAAATTTCCCTTTTCATCTCTATGATTTCTGTATATATGATTTCTGTCATGTTATGTATATGTTTTGGGGAATGATCAATCACTACATAATTTATGTTACACAGGCATTCATTATTTATTCATAATGCATAAATTTTACCTTATGACTATGGCATTCAAACATTAACTAATGAATGGTATATAACCTGTTCTCTTGAAAAATGAGTGAAACTAACTAAAATATTAAATCTCTGAGGAAACTGTGAAAATCAGATTCTGATATTTTCCAAGGGTATTATGAAAATAAACCTTAAATTTACATGTCATCCAAACTATTAATGAGTGATAAATGCTCTGTACTCTATAACATATGTTGGTTTGTGATCACTATTTCTTAAACCTATATTTCACACAACTAAATAAAAAAACTCATATTCAATACCCTCCCTCAGCAAACAACAACCACGATGCAAATAGGAAGGATAAATAAACTAATTGTGACTAAACATATAGCTACAATGTCCATACGTCCTTTATTTCACTGCTCTGTCCTTTAGTTTTATTTTTTTCTAAAATAACCATTTTGTCCTTTTTTTTGTGAATTAATATAGTAAACTGAATATTGGAGCGCAGTAGATGGGTTGAAATTTTAAAATATTTCACAGATAAACACATATTTTTTAAAAACATTTAAAAAAACGTTGAATTTTGTTTATGTGTCCCTGGATCTAATGCCCCCGCTGAATGAGTATTTTGATTAGCGAACAATATGTGGACCAGTGAAAAAAACCAAATCAAAAAACGAAACATTAAAAGCATGCATTTATTCCAAATGCAACTTTGACATGAATTGTTTACAGTTTTATGAATTTTTAAAGCACAAACCTGATTTATTAAAAATGTTTTCTTGTGAAAAGTATCAAAATTAAATTTTTAATAATAATATGATTGTTTAAAATGCTATGCATATGCTTATATTTTATAATAAATGTTATAAAGCTTTTTAGTTTTAGTGAAACAAATAAGCGCAACCTGCTTTTTTTTTATTATGAAACAATTTCTGATTGTCCTTTATTTTCTCCACACAAATATAGTCACCGTACGTATAGCAGTTAATTTATATGAATGTATGGCACAATATATTCTTCACAATTATCATTCGAACCATTTTATATATAAAAAATAAAAAATATATATATACCCCCTCAAGAGGTCTGTACTCTTGCCAAATATTGTAATTTTGCTAGGATTTCAGCAATCTAAAATTTTCATCACAAGTATACTTGCTATTATAAAACGGCAAAAAATTGACATACCTTGCTAAACTTTGTTACTGTGAAGTTTTCTCTTCTTATTGCTAACAGCCATTTTCTTCATCCTGGGGAAAACTGTAAACGCGCACTTTTGTTGAATTTTTATAGTTGCCTCTACAGCCAGGAACAGAACAAGGATGAGGCATTTCTTCGAAAACTTATTCACAATTAAAATGCACAAATGATATTCACAGAAAAATATAAACATCACTTCAAAGATTTAGAATTTCCCGCTAATACACACAAACATCTCGTATCCAACAACTACGGGGTGTCAAGATGCTAGATCGACGAAGGATGACGTCAGAACGTGTGACGTCACCAGTGAAAAGGCCTTGATTCTCGATGGTTACGGCTAAACTACCTGTTTTAATACATAAATCGAATTTTTTCAAAATTGAATGCAGTGAAAATGTGTTTAAGACATAGAATATTATTTTATATCATGCCTTGATGGAAATAAACCATCAGATTGTCATTCTGACTGTAAATTCAAAAGTTGTTGGTAAAGGAATAGCTTTTAGCTCTGTTTAAGGCGTTTAAGACGGCGTTGAAACTGATATTTTGGTGAATATTTGGATATTTTCGCAATTCTATACACCTAAATTATACTTTAGCCATAGAATCTCATTACATAGTACGAGTTGATGAATATAAAGCATTACGTTGTGAATCTGACTGTAAATTCAAAAGTTCTTATACTCCATATAGCTTTTACTTATGTTTTATGCGTGGAAAATAGTGCTAAAACAGCTAATTTGATATATAAATCGATTTTTTTTCAAACCTTTATGCTGGGAAAATGTTTTTAAAGCGTAGAATATCATTCTATATCACGCTTTGATTGAAACAAACCATCAGATTTTCAGTGTAACTGAAAATTGAAGAGTTCTCAACATAGCAATTGTTTTGAGCACTGTTTTAGGCGTTTAAAACAGTGTTGAAACTAATATTTCGGTGAATAATTCGATATTTTCGAAATTCTATGCACCTAAACTATACTTTAGTTACAAGACTCCCATTATATAATACGAGTTGATGAATATAAAGGAGTAGGTTGTGAATCTGACTCTAAATTCAAAAGTCATTAGAGACCACATAGCTTTTACCTATGTTTTATGCGCGGAAAACACAGCTAAAGTAGCTATTTTTATACGTAAATCGATTTTTTTTTAAAATTCTATGCAGTGAAAATAGTTTTAAGGCATAGATTATCATTTTATTTATGCCTTGATGTAAATAAACCATCAGATATCACTCAGACTACAAATTGAAAAGTTGTTAGTACAGGAATAGCTTTTAGCTCTATTTTAGGCGTTTAAAACAGCGTTGATTTTGGTGAATTATTCGATATTTTCAAAATTCGATATTTTCAAAATTCTTAACCTATACTTTAGCCATTTGTTCTCAAATCGATTTTTTTTTGAAAATTCTATGCTGGGAAAATGTTTTAAGGCGTAGAATGTCATTCTAGAATGACATTCTACGCCTTAAAAACATTTTCTCTGCATAGAATTTTCAAAAATGATCGATTCATGTATAAAAATAGCTATTTTAGCGTTGTTTTACGTGCATAAAACATAGGTAAATTCTATATAGTGTGTAATGACTTTTGAAATTACAGTCAGATTCACAACCTAATGCTTTATATTCATGAGATCTTATTATGTAATGAGATTTTATGGCTAAAGTATAGTTTAGGTGCGTAGAATTACGAAAATATCGAAATATTCACCAAAAATATCAGTTTCAACGCTGTGTTTAAACGTCTTAAACAGAGTTAAAAGCCATTCCTGTGCTAATAAGTCTTCAATTTATTGTCAGAGTGAGAAAGTGATGGTGTGTTTCCATCGAGGCTTGACATAGGATGACATTCTATGCCTTAAAAATAATTTCACTGCATTGAATTTTAAAAAAAAAATCGATTTACTTATAAAAATAACTATTTCAGCGCTGTTTGCCACGCATAAAACATAGGTAAAAGTTATGTGGTCTCAAATAACTTTTGAATTTACAGTCAGATTCACAACCTAATGCTTCATATTCATCTACTATTATTATATAATGAGATTTTATGGCTAAAGTATAGTTTAGGAGCATAGAATTTCGAAAAAATCGAATAATTCATCAAAATATGAGTTTCAATGCTGTTTTAAACACCTAAAACCCTGCTAAGAGCTATTCATGTGGTAACAACTGTTCAATTTACTGTCAGAGTGAGAATCTGATGGTTTGTTTCTATCAAGGCGTGATATAGAATGACATTCTACGCCTTAAAAACATTTTCACTGTATAGAATGTTCAAAAAAATCGATTTATATATGAAAATACCTATTTTAGCGATGTTTACCGCGCATTAAACACAGGTAAAAGATATGTTGTGTGTAATAACTTTTGAATTTACAGTCAGATTCACAACCTAATGCTCTATATTCATCAACTGGTATTATATAATGAGATTCTATTGCTAAAGTACAGTTTAGGTCATAGAATTTCGAATGTATCGAATTATTCACCAAAATATTAGTTTCAACGCTGTTTTAAACGCCTAAAACAGAGCTGAAAGCTATTCCTCTGCTCTTGATGTGTATATGTTGTTATGTGTTTTGTTTTTTCTGCGACTTTTGTGTTTCTGTGAATTGTTTCTGTGAATTGCTTGTATGTGTTAAGATGACTGTGTATGTTTTAAGATGACTGTGTATGTGTTAAGTTCTGTATGCACATATTCGTCTCTCTGTATGTACGCGTATATGAGTAGGTGTATGTGTTCATATCTGCTACTCTGCGTATGTGTTAATGCGTGTGTATGGTGTGTTCATGTATGCTAATCTGCATGTATTTGTTTCTCCATATGTTATCGTGTGTGTGCGTGTATGTATGTTTGTTTCTGTGAATTGTATGTGTGTTAAGATGTCTGTATGCACATATTCGTCTCTCTGAATGTTTGCGTGTTCATGTATGTTAACATATGTTTGTTTCTCTCTGTGTATATATCGTCATGTGAATGCGTATGTGTGTGTTTGTTTCTACGAATCATACGTATGTGTATGTATCTTTGTTTCCACGAATTGTGTGTGCATGTTAAGATGTCTGTATGCACATACTCATCTCTTTGCATGTTTGTGTGTGCATGTGTTCATGTATGTTAATATGTATATATCTGAATGTTTCTCTGTGTATATGTTGTCATGTGCATGTGTGTTTGTTTCTACGAATTGTATGTGTTAAGATGTCTATATGTGTGTGTTAGGATGTCTGTATGTTATCTTGTGTGTGCGTGTATGTATGTTTGTTTCTGTGAATTGCTTGTATGTGTGTTAAGATGTCTGTATGCACACATTCGTCTCTGTATGTTTGCGTGTTTGTGTATGTTAACATGTTTGTTTCTCTATGTGTATATATCGTCATGTGAATGCATATGTGTATGTTTGTTTCTAAGAATTGGACGTATGTGTATGTATCTGTTTCTGCGAATTATGTGTGTGTTAAGATGTCTGTATGCACACTCATCTCTCTGTATGTTTCTGTGTGTGTGTGTATGTGTTCATGTATGTTGATATGTGTGTATATCTGTTTGTTTCTCTGTGTTGTGTGTATTTCTATGAAGTGTGTGTATATGTGTTGTGTGTATTTCTATGAAGTGTGTGTATCTGTGTGTTTCTGCGAATTGTGTGTGTGTACGTGTAGGTGTGTGCATATATTTTAAGATGTCTCGTGTTTGTGTTTTCATATTGGTTTCTCTCTGTGTGTGTATTAACGTGTGTGTTCTACGAATCGTTTATGTGTGCGTGTGTTTGTTTCTACGAATTGTATGTGTTATCTATATGTGTGCGTATGTGAGTGTGTGTATCTTCATGTATGTTAATATTTTTGTTTCTCTATATGTATATGTTATCTTGTGGGTATGTGTGTTAAGATGTTTGTATGCAGATATTCGTCTCTCTGTATGTGTAAATGTGTTCATATTTGTTTCTCTCTGTGTGTATATGTGTTTCATCTTTGTTTCTTTATGTGTATATGTTATCGTATGTCGCGTGATGTTGAAAATTTATATATTTTGCTCATCAGAACAGTGAAAGAGAAAATTCGCTAGAATACTCGATTGCGAATAGTTTACTAATGAAAAAGATGATTTTCTGAATATATCAATATATCTCTGAAGAATATAATATATATATATGACCGTAAACAGTTTATCATTTTGTTTTGTTTTTCTATTTCAGTCGAGATAATTATAGTGAAACTAGAGTATGATTTCTTTCACAGCTACCACTCATATGAAATCAAAAATTTACATTATTTTCCTACTCTAATATCGCATACCCTACAGTTTTCAGATAGTCATTTATTGTTAACTCTTTATTTTACCTTTCTTTAGTTAAGTAGATTTAGTCAATAAACGAACTTTGCAGGTCAGGAAGGTTACAATTATCGAAGCATAAAATTACAGAGTTCATTGGATTCAAGATCATAATAAAAGTTACAAGTCCACGAACACATCACTCATGCAATTCTTCATCTTTCGTAATGAAGTTACCAAGTATGCATTACTTTATTCTGCAAGAGACGGATCACTCACATAATTCTGCAACGCTCGTAGATGATTTTGTAATGCTCTCAGATAGCGAGGGAATTTGTTAGGTTCTGACGAATTCAAAATGGATCACCATGACATCTCTGTGTTTCTACATGGTTTTCTATCCTAGGAACAAACCTTGGACTATCCTAGGACCTTGCCACACTTCTTACATACATCACAGAATCCTTTCTCTCTTTGATTTTTCTGAAACCTTTCCAGACTGGATCACTCTTTCTACCCGCCATATTAGTCACTTGAGAAAAAACCAGCTGACATCCTACACATCTGTACCTATCAATAAATAATATAGCTATGCTCATAGAGATAATCATTACTATGTTTTCATTTATGTTTTATGACCAATCAGAATAAATAACCGAAATTACTCTTCCACGATTGGTTTTTCTAATTTCACTGCTGATGTGCCATATGGCACATCACTTTAGTGAAATTCGAAAAAAAAATTACTTTAAACTAAATTACTTAATTAAAAAAATTACCAAAAACTCCCACTTAAAGTCAACGCATATCAAACGAAAGCTACGTCATTTTTTTCATAAAATAGGGACTGAATTCCCCTCCCCCGCATAATATTTCAAAGTTCTATCATTGTTTAATCAAGTTTCTAATGTTCAGAGTAAACTGTGATGAGGCAAATTTCTTATATAAGAAAAAAATGTAAATATTACAAAAAAAATCTCTTTGGAATAAACAGCAGGAACTTTGTTGTGAAATATCTAGACTTTAATACTGGTATTTTTAATATTACAATTTAATACTGAATATTGTTTGAAATAGAAATTTAAATAATTTTGATTATGATCTTCTATTTGTCTTCAGTCATATTCTTCCATTAAATTGCATGAATATCGTTGAAAATGAAGATTTAAATAGATTTGACTCTAATCTTCAATTTGCCTTCTGTCGTATTTTTCCATTAAATGCATATTTTAATAGTTACAACAGCACTTTACAATTAGATTTTCATCGACATGGAACATAATTTAACATGAAATATTCTAGCGTCCATAAATCTTTAAATACTTAACAAATATTGTATAAAATCGAGATTTAAATAGATTTAATTATGTTTTTTAATTTATCTTTTCAAATTTTTTTATTAAATGCAGATTGTAGAAATTACAGAGCTTCAAAAATTGACTCATTAACATAACAGGGAAATTCTCCAGCGTTTCGGTAAGGTATATCAAATACGTAGGAAATGACGAATGATATCAGTCTTACATTCTCCCCTGTTTATTGATTTTTTTCTCTTTCTAAGAATTCATAAAAACACTTTATTTCATTTTACATTAAAAACACTAGCAAAATCTCGCAACCCTTAATACCGCTAGGCCTAACTACGCTACTGTAACAAATTATTTGAAATGAGGAAAAAGTTTTCAATTTACAAAGCAAAACTTTAGCATTACTTCTTACCTATGAAATGTTATCCTTTTGATCTTTTTTGCAGGTATATTACTGCATCCAAAAGCGAAGCCAAACGCATTTTTAATGCAGTCTGTCGTTCTTTAACACAGTGATATCATGATTACAAGTAGCGACAATATGGCGACGCTTAGTTACAGCTTTCAAGCGATAGGGCGCCTCCCTCTCTTCCTACCTCCATGACATTAGCACATACACAGGGAAACATATGAAAAAAATCGTAAACATACGAAAGAAAATATTTCTTTCAGATCTGAGCATGCATCTTTTTTGATGTGATATGTGTTCATCAAGCCGTCCCGTGGCCGAGTGGTTAGCACGCTTGGCTACTGATCTAAGGGACCTGGGTTCGAGCCCCGGATTAGGCATGGATGTGTGTGTCGTTTTTCTGCTGAGGTCCTGCCATCCTCTCAGATCTCTTACTGTGGCATATAAACTGACAGGCTCCTGTCAGACCTCTGTGGCAAGCAGCTGCTTGAGGGGGTATTTATTTTTTATTTATTTATGTGTTCATCAGATGCTAAAGTTACAATTCTGTCAAATCATTTTCTGTTCAAACGATGAATTCTTAGATCTATTAAAGAAAAGACACACTAATTTCGTACTCGCTAGCTAGAGAACGATATATCAACTTACTAAAGTTTGATTTTAACGATCAGATAGTGTATACATCACCACTTTTTTAGTTCATACTAATAACTTCTAACTTTTAAAGGAAATATTGTCTCATTATAAGCGATTTCATACAAAGAGGTACGCACTCTATGCTTCACATTTAAATCTGCAGAGATAACGATCACTACCCATGGAACACATCTGTGAAAAAACACGCTATGATCGGGTTTCAGAAAGATTTTTAGCCCATGGGTGTGCTGCACTGCAGGAAAGCACACCATCTTTGATATCAGAACCTACATGAAAGTTATACTGTTTGGGTTTGAGAAAGATTCTTTAGTTCACAGGACACCTCATTACAGTAAAGCACACTGTCTTGTACGTTTGTCTGTTTCTCTGTGTGTGTGTGTGTGTTTGTGTCTATATGTAAATACGTATGTATCTACGAAATGTGTGTACGTGTAGGTTTGTGCATATATGTCAAGATGTAACTGTGTCTTCATGTTTGATTCTCTCTCGGTGTGTATGTGTGTTTCGGTGAATCGTGTATGTGTGGGTATGTGAGTGTGTGTATGTTCATGTATACTCTGTATACTATGTTTGTTTTTCTGTATGTTTTTGTGCGTGTGCGTATGTGTTAAGATGGCTGTATGCACATAGTCGTTTCTCTGTATGTGTATACATCTTCATGTTTGTATGCACCTAGTCGCTTCTGTGTATGTGTATACGTCTTCCTGTTTATTTCTCTCTCTCTCTATGTGTGTGTGGGTGTTAAAGTGTCTGTCTTTATGTGTATATATTATCGCATGTGTGCGTGTGTGTTTGTTCACATGCAAGAATAAACATATTGTCTTACGAACACTTGCTTGCTACAGAAGAAGCTAACAATTTAAAACGCGACTAGTGGTTATGCAAAATATTTCATCACAGATCTTAACTTGAATACTCATATTTCAGGAGTGTAAGGATTTTTCTTCAACACGTTCGAATATTTTTTGAGCATGACTGTCTTACGTTACGTTTCCTGTCAGATGTCTCGTAACGAACAAAACGTGTGTTTTTTGCTAATACAGAAGAGGACATACAACCGAGAATATTTCAAACTTAGAATAACACAACATCTTGATGCATTAAGAACGAAGTGGAGGGATACTAACACTTGAACCATGACCTGAAACGGTCGAAATCCTTGTTGTTTCGCGCAGGGGGGGTGAAGGATGTTAAAACATGTAATAATCTGAAGAGGGAAATCCAGTTGTTTCAAAAAAGAGGACCTTTTATGGTAAAAGGATTTTTTCCGTTTCAGGTCATGGTTCAGGTGTTAGTATCCCTCCGCTTCGTTCTTAACGCATCAGGATGTTGTGTTATTCTAAGTTTGAAATATTCTCGGTTGTATGTCCTCTTCTGTATTAGCAAAAAACACACGTTTTGTTCGTTACGAGACATCTGACAGGAAACGTAACGTAAGACAGTCATGCTCAAAAAATATTCGAACGTGTTGAAGAGAAATCCTTACACCTCCTGAAATATGAGTATTCAAGTTAAGATCTGTGATGAAATATTTTGCATAACCACTAGTCGCGTTTTAAATTGTTAGCTTCTTCTGTAGCAAGCAAGTGTTCGTAAGACAATATGTTTATTCTTGCATGTGAACAAACACACACGCACACATGCGATAATATATACACATAAAGACAGACACTTTAACACCCACACACACATAGAGAGAGAGAGAAATAAACAGGAAGACGTATACACATACACAGAAGCGACTAGGTGCATACAAACATGAAGATGTATACACATACAGAGAAACGACTATGTGCATACAGCCATCTTAACACATACGCACACGCACAAAAACATACAGAAAAACAAACATAGTATACAGAGTATACATGAACATACACACACTCACATACCCACACATACACGATTCACCGAAACACACATACACACCGAGAGAGAATCAAACATGAAGACACAGTTACATCTTGACATATATGCACAAACCTACACGTACACACATTTCGTAGATACATACGTATTTACATATAGACACAAACACACACACACACACAGAGAAACAGACAAACGTACAAGACAGTGTGCTTTACTGTAATGAGGTGTCCTGTGAACTAAAGAATCTTTCTCAAACCCAAACAGTATAACTTTCATGTAGGTTCTGATATCAAAGATGGTGTGCTTTCCTGCAGTGCAGAATGAGCTAAAAATCTTTCTGAAACCCGATCATAGCGTGTTTTTTCACAGTTGTGTTCCATGGGTAGTGATCGTTATCTCTATAGATTTAAATGTGAAGCATAGAGTGCGTACCTCTTTGTATGAAATCGCTTATAATGAGACAATATTTCCTTTAAAAGTTGGAAGTTATTATTATGAACTAAAAAAGTGGTGATGTATACACTATCTGATCGTTAAAATCAAACTTTAGTAAGTTAATATATCGTTCTCTAGCTAGCGAGTCCGAAATTAGTGTGTCTTTGCTTTAAAAATAAATACGCCTTCACGCAGCTAATTGTCGTAACAGTACAGGATTTTTTCATACGACCCGTAGAAGTGGTGAGAGGATGTCGGGATCTTGGCAGCAAAACAACACAAACTTTCATGGCTTACTATGGATCTCAAACCTTGGCTTTGTTAGATCAGAAGCTGAGCATGCTAACCTACTGTCTATGAGATAGATTTAAATCTGTTGGCCATCATAACTTATAGCTGTATCGGAGGTAAAGTACTTTCCATTTCAGGCTATTGTGAGATTTTCAACGTAAAGAATTAGCAGATATATGGAAAAAAATAATAATCTGACTCAGATGCTTGCGATTTTACCTTTTTCGGCAAATGGTGCTATGAAAGTAAATATACGCATAGGTGGTAGATGTATCAGTGTTTGAGATAGTGGTATTGTATGAGAGAAAGCAAAGAATACATAATGAGAAACATGCATCTGAAGAGTTAGTTTATCTCTATGACATCTTTGATAGTTAAATGAATCATTTCTCAAGCATCGAGGTTTCTCAATTTATGATCGTATAGAGAAAACAGGTGTGGAAGTCAATCCCTGTCTATATTAATGTTGTCAACCCTCAAGCTCAGTACATTACGTTTCACATGTTTTTATCAATCAGATCAGTTCATTCACGGTTTTAATGACTTTTTAGTTCAAATCTTTATTGTCTATGGGAAATGCAAGAACCAAGTTTGTTTTTACCAAAGTGCATGTCATATCGCAAGTGTGAGAAAGATCGCCCCCTGCACCATTTTTTGCATCGAAGTCACCAGCGAACTGTTCCACAGAAACGGTGCATTATCGTGGTTGGAAAAAAATAAAAGTTGAAACTTAAGTGATAACTACCCCGAATGTCATTTGAAAATTCGTGGATGTTAACGCTACCACCTAACAAAGGACGCAGGGGAATAATGCTTTTCGTATTACTTTAGATCACACTGGGATTTTTACACATTTTGCGAAACTCGTATTAAGTTTTTATGTTGAATTATACGTCACAATTTCTTATGAGGATAAAGAGTGCCAGTTAACAATTTTCTGTATGTGCCCTTTCTAATTAATGTACGAGGTCAAACCATATTCTCCCTGTAACCATATTTTCTTTAACTGTGATGAACAGTATAAGACGACCTTGAACTTGTAAAATCAGCTGACCGCTTGGAGTTTCAAAAACCGCTGTGTACATCCAAAAGATCCGAAGGCAGCATGCATGGAGCCCCCGTTGACCTGATAAAATGCAACACTTAGACAGGAAACAGTAATTATTTAACTTTGTTCAAAAGATCTTTGAGGAAGATAAAGGCACGGAGCGGTTCTCACGAGTAAAGATGAGTAGCATATCTTTCGCATCGATTTATCAGCTTTCCATAGGTCAGAGCTAGTGGCGTGGGCGAGTGGTCCGTGACCTTTGTATGTCACCAGCTGGCCAGCTTGTTGCCGTGATATGTCATTTCAGCAGATCACGTGAAAAGAGTCGAAGCGGGAGTGAAGGGTTTTTTCACGCTCTTAGTTTGCAAAGACACGTCGCTTCTTGTACGCTCTACGTGAGAACAACGGCATAAGTACAGTGGCCCGATCAGAACATATATGTCAAAGCATAGTTTGGTGGATTTTTATGTTGCGCCGAAGCTTTCTCATTTCGCTGGATTAAAACAGGTATGTTGAGAGGGTACCATTTATTTTGGAAAATAATCAAGATCAGACGACCGCAACCTTTTTTGGCTGCGGGTCAAAATCAACCAAAATGTGACTATTAAGAAGACAGTTCGGGTCAATGGGTATTTTCATTTTAAAACAGTCCGTTAGTGAATAATAAGATAAATTTTACTGAGAAAACTATTACAATATGCTTTTAAACCCAAAACACAAAAAAAATTATAATTCTAATTATTATAAAAACAAATATAATTGTCAAGTTTTAGTTCATTAATAATTTATTTACTTTATTTATAAGCGTTCTCTTCGTTATCAATGGCTCCCTTGATGCTGAATTTGTGACGTCAATTAAGTCAAGTCTGGTTCATACATAGTCACCTTAAGACGAATACAAGCGTCTAAATTTTCGGTAGTTAATCTGCTCCTGTTCTTACTTAAAATAAATTTCATGTGTGAAAATATTTGTTCACATTTATAAGTAGAACCGAACGCGGACAAAATGGCAAAGCCAATTTTTTTTAAAGATGAAAACTTCATAGGAAGTGATGCCCAACACGATGATATCACGAGAAGTTGATTATCTTCCGGGTTTTCTAAATCTTTCCACAATGTCTTGAATTTGTCCGTCCACAACGTTGAACTTTTAAAATCAATCATTTCTAAACTTAAATTGTCAATTTTAAGATATTCAAAATACTGCAAATCTAACACATTTTCCTCTATTTCGTCGAGCTTTATTATAAATGTAAACATTTCGCCGTGCTTCTTAAAACTTTGAAATCTACTTTCAAATTCACTTTTAATTTCAAAATACAACTTTCGAACACATTTAGATTGCCTGCATCGATATTTTCTTTCTCATGTTGGCTTTTTAGTAAGGGAAAGAAAAGAAATATTTAGTTTTTATGTCAGTTTCAAATAATATTAATTTCGAACAAAAACTCTTCCATTCCTCGTACATTTTCAAAATTATGTGGTTATTTCCTTGGAGTCGTACGTTGAAATCACTATAATGGTTCATTATGTCTGTTAAGAACAAAAGTCTTAGAAACCATTGTTTGTCATTCAGCTCGAGATCATTTTCATCGATTTCGTACAGAAATATTTGTATATCATCAAAGCACTCTACAAATCTATTAAGAACTTTGCCTCGACTTAACCATCGTACTTCAGCATGTAACAGTAAATCTCCGTATTTCGATTCAATTTCTTCCAAAAAAGCTTTAAAGCGCCTGTGTGTTAATGCAAATCGTGCTACTATGACGTTTACGATCTTAACAACCTTTTCCATTACATCCTTAAATTGTTGCGTAGATGCCTTTGCAAATAAATTTTTGAAATTTGTAAACTCTTGTACTTGACGGAAAATATCAATGCCTTTGGTCGTGCCATTCATTGAAGCAAGAACGCATAGTTCTTCATTGACGTTCGAACTATTTATTGATGCAAATCTAATAATAATTGCCAGCCTAGCCATTCTATTTACATCGGTACTTTCATTGAGTGCAATGCTAATTACCTCAGTAGATAACAAATCATTTTTGACCTGTGCGTCAATATTTTTTGCCATATCTTCAATGCGACGCTGAACTGTTCTGGCCGACAATGGCATTTCTTTAATTCTCTCAATTATTTGTTTTTTATTTGCGAAGTCATTGAATAAGTGTTCGGAACAATTTATGAATGCGTTTTTAAAAAATTCGCCGTCTGTAAACGGTTTTCCGTTCGTACCAATACTAAAATCTGCAATAAAGCTCGCAGATGTAGCGTAATAGTGGCTGGTAACAAATCTCTCCAAAAATTTATTTTGTTTACCGTAATTTAATACACGTTTAGCAATGTATTCATATTTTTCATCATTTGGCATTTCACTCACATCTTTATGTTTTGAAGAAAAGGTCCTGGCGGTAATTATATCTGTACATAAAGTACATATCAATTTGTCACCATTTTCCATACATCCATACTTTTCAGTCCACACATCTTGAAATAATCTCTTTTTTGCTTTTTGTTTGTCCATGGTAATAAAAATAATAATTATTTCTCTTAGGTAACTGTTCTCGCTTCTGAACTACTGTTTATTCACGTTAAAGACGAAGTAAACGTAGACAAAAGTAGATGTGTGATCAGCAGGTGGGCAGGGCTCCTATTGGTCGGCTGCAGGTGGCACGCAGTCAGAGAGCCCAGCCGACCAATAGGAGCTCTGATGACGTGCTGATCACTCATCTACCCTTGTTTACATCATGGAGGTAGGGAGATAAGAGGAGGGGCCCTAAGCACTTGAAAATGATGCTTCGGCGACTGCGCGGCAGCCATGTTGCTCTATTCAAAACATTGATCAGTAGTATAGATGAGTAATGAAGTGTTGCGCTATAAAAATTTAAATTTTTTCGACATTGTATTATGGCAGCCTGTTAAGCTTACGGCTGCACGAATCGCCCTTCAAAAAAATACCAGGAATTACCTTTCATCGGTAAATTTGTCATTTTTATAAAAGTTTAAATAATTATATAATGATACAAGCAACTTCGTGTTGAAATTACGCCGCTCTGAAATCGGTTTTGTTTCGTGTTACGAACCTCGATTCTTCACCAGATTTTTTTTTTCATTTTCTTCAGATTGTACTCAGTGATAAATGTGAAGATGTACTTTTTATATCGATTGATTGATTTTACGTTACACTTATTTGAGAATTCCTTCTGCAGGCTTTCTCAGTTAAAAAATTTTGTTGGCTGTAATTGAATATTAGTGTGTATTCTATTTAATGGACGATGAATTTACATACTTTTAAATAGAAGTGATTAAAATATCAAGGAGTTTCTTTTTTGTTTTTTATTTTATTTTAGGTGGAAGTATTAGATATTATTTTGTTTAAATGTTTCAGTGTTTAAATTCCTCTCTCTTCATGATTTAATAAGTTCAGTGTAAGAAGGGAAAAGTAAGCATTTAAAGGTTTTGTTTAAATGCCCCCTTTTTTTCTTGGATTGGAGTGTTATATTTTTGAATTTCTTTTTAGATTAATTTAATGTATCTGGTGTAAATTGTCATAGGTCATTACAGACAGCGATCATTAGTTATGGTGAAATTTTTTCAAATTGTTTAAATAATTTTAATTAAAAAGAGGAGAGGAGAGTGTAATGCTTTTCTCCTTTTTTTTAATTCTTCTGATTGGTGATGATTGTCCCTTTTAAGGTGAATACTGAATTTATTTAATTCTGTATAGATTTCAAACAGAGCGGTTTATTGCTTGTAGTTATTTTATTTTGACTTTGGTTGATGAACATGAAGATAGGTATGAGAGACTGAGGAGTCAGGCACTGAGATGTCGGGTTCAAGCCACTGTCTGGAACGTTGCCTTTTTTTTTTAAATGGGTATTATATTCCCTTCACCCTGTGGATATATATTTTTTTTCTTTTTTTTATATTTTTTTTAATTTTTTATTATTTTTGCTTAGTATAATTTTTAGTTGCTTTTTTTTCTTATAGTTTTTTCAGATATTATTTTGAAATTTTCCTTTGTGGCTGAGGAAGGATGTATTTCAATCCTTACGAGATTTTATTTTTTTAGAGATTGTAATAATTGTGCATTTTGTATTGATTGTTAACTCTGGTTGAGGGACGAGAATGAGCATGAGATGGGGGAGAGATGTGAAGCTGAGGGTACAAATATATTCAAGCTGGTGGGTTCAAGCCACCATCTGGGGCGTTTTTTTGCATAAATATATATATTTTTTTAGTCTTTTTTTTTACTACTTATACTATTGGCTTCATTTAGTTTTGTTAAGAAAATTTTTTTTTTATTTTTGTGGAATGAGAATTTTTTTAACGTAAAACAGCTATTTTCTTAATTTTACAAATGTAATTTTCTGCGGTTTAAATGCTGCTATTGCATATAACTTTTATGTTTTATCCATGAAATGTTTTCTACTGTTATCAGTGTAGTATAAATAAACTTTCAAAATCTTGCAATTGTTTGTTATTGTCCTATTCAATGAAATACATAAATAGTTCTGCTATATAGTAATTCAGTAGTAGAAATATTCATTGCATTAAAAAAAAAGCAATATAAATTCCAAATAGCTTAAATGGGCTTTCTCTTAGTCGTAAAAAAATAATCTTCCCGTATATAATGCACAGTAAAACTGAGTATAGCACGTGAAAAGTAGGCTTGATTGTAGCAGCAGACGGTTTGTTTTGAATGCAACAATATGGCTACCGCCCTGCTGCCTAAGCATCATTTTCCTTGGACAGGGAAAGCGCGTTAGGGCCTCTCCTTATCTTCCTACCTCCATGGTTTACATCTACTTCGTCTTTAATGTGATAAAAATCATCATTACTCGTCGAGTAATGATGAGATTCGTTCGGACTATGTCGCTGTATTCCGCCTATGTTCATTTCTGCAACTTTGTAATCAAACCAAAATGTTAATCTTTTTATTTATACTTTCTCAAAGTGTTTGTTTCATATTTATGTTTTATAATTTATTTTTATATATTATATTTTATTTGCGGAACTCAAGTGGGTCACTTGAAATTATCAAATGGGTCACTTGATGACCCGCGGGTCATAGGTTGCCGACGCCTGATATAGATGAACACGTTTCATTAATTGGTCTAGAGGATAGAGAAACTAACTACTGAGCGAAAGAGCATGTGTAAGTGTTTATATATTTATAAGAAACCAACACAAGCGAAAAGCTTACAGGTTCTCTCCGTCTTTCGTGTTTTAATAAAAAACTTCAAATTAAACAAACTTTAAAAAAATCTGACTCCATTTTTTTTCACTGCCCTAATTGCATTAATATAAGCTCTTTTTTAGCGTAATTTTAGTATACGATGTCAGTTTTAAATTCAGGTAATTAATTTGCATTTTATATGCATTATATTACGGAAACTTTGTAATCTCCACGGCTGAAATTTTCACTGATATAATTCCAATTTTCTACACAACACTCGAGTCTTTTTTTTTAACTTAAATTCTTCATTTACTAAATGATTTTGTTTTCTTTCACACAGGACACGTTTTTCCAATATGTTGATTTATTCCAATGCATTGTTTCTTTTTGAAATTTAATATCATCACTGAATTTTCATATAGGTTTTTTTACTATCTCAAGTAGTGTTTTCATTTTCACTCATATCAGCCATCCTTAATGCAGTAATGTTTGCCCTTGTTCCTGTTATTCTTATGTAATTCGTTATTTTCCGCTATCCGCTTAAACTTAAATTTTTCATCCGCTCTCCACGTTATCATTAATCTTTTATGCTCTGTGAGATTTAAATGCAGATAATTTATATGCGGATTAAATACGGTGAGGGCTCTACTAATAATTTGAGGATTTTAAAGAAATATAAAAATTCTTTTTCAAAATAAATAAAAATTCTTTTTTTTATTTACGTGAGAGTTTGGGGAGCATAAGAACTACCTCCTGACAAAGCACCTATACGAAAGTCTAAGTGTTGTTGTATAGATTTTCTTCTGAATTGCACTTTTATAGTGTAGTGGCTATATATATTATAGCATAGTGCAAGGATCGGCAAACTACGGCCCCGGCCCAATTCCGGCGCGCTGCCTCTTTTTGTACGTCCCGCCAGCTAAGTTGGTCGACTGCCTTTGAGTTGCCGTTGAGTTGAGAGAAAGACTGTGGCGCTCCTATAGCTTCGCATTCGCACGTTGTTTGGTGGCCTCTGCTATGACACCACGTTGTTATAATTCAGCAATGTTTCCAGTCCCACGTGTATCGCTGTTCTGCCACATTTTGTTCTCGTTTTATTACCCTTGCATATCCATCATGTCACTGTCAAAACCAGAAAAGAAGAGAAAAGTGGACTTCGAATGTCGTGCTTTTGAGGCAGAGTGGAGTGTGAATTATTTTGTTGCAGAATTAGATGACAAAGCACTGTTTTTATTGTGCAATAACACTATAGCAGTACTAAAAGAGTACAAATGGAGAGATAAATCATCATTACCAGACGAAGCACTTGACACAATATTCTCAACTCACAGGAAAGCAATGATCAGAAAAATTGGAAACTTTGAAACGGAATATTTCATCACAACGCAATTTCTTCAAGAAAATGAAAAATGAAAATGTGGCGGCAACTGAAGTAAGTTTACGAGTAGCTCATTTGTTAGCAAAGGAAGGAAAGCCGTTTACTGATGGTGGGTTATTTAAATCATGTTTGATTGTGGCAGCTGAAGAAATGTTTCCACGGAAAATGGATTTATTTAAATCTCTCAGTCTTTCGACGAGAACAGTTGCTGGAAGAGTTGATGACATTGGGAACAACATCAGTAGCCAATTAAATAACAAGGCAAATGATTTCGAGTGGTTTTCATTGGCTTTTCATGAGTCGACAGACGTTACTGATACTGCTCAATTGCTGCTGTTTATTCGAGGCTTCAATGCTGTTTGAAGTGACTGAAGAATTTGCTTCTATGAATAGGGTGCGTGGAACAACTACAGGCGAAAATATTTTCAAGGAAGTTGAGAAAACGTTAACGAAGTACAATCTGAAGTGGAATCAGCTAAAATGTGTCACAACTGATGGTGGTAGAAATATGTGTGGAACAGAGAAAGGCTTAGTTGGAAACATTTACAAGGCTTGTGAAAATGCAAGATGTTCAAAGCCTATGGTTATTCATCGTACTTTTCACCAGCAGGTACTTTGTGGGAAATATTTGAATCTATCATGTGTTCTTGAACCAGTTGTGTCAACGGTGAACTTCATTCGCTTTCGTGGACTATAACCATAGTCAGTTCCGTGATTTTTTGTCAGAAATGGAAACTGAATATCCTGACTTGCTCTACCATACAGCAGTTCGATGGCTTAGCAGTGGTAAAGTTTTATTGAAAATTTTTGAACTCATAAGAGAGATTGAAATTTTTCTCAATGACAAAAACCGTCCTCAACCAGTATTTTCGAACACTGAACGGCTTTGGAAATTAACTTTTGCTGCGGATATTATAGGATTTCTTATTTGATTCAACTTAAAACTACAAGGCAAAACAGCGCTCATATGTGAGACTTATAAAAATTCTTTTTGGGTTGGATGGGAATTGATAAAATTTTTTTCAAGGAAGTTAGCAAAGAAGCAACATCGGATAACTGTTAGAAGGTGGAAACCTACCGTTTAGGCCATCCAGCGTGTTTTTAACGTGCACAAGTAAGGCTCTTTCTCACACGACTCCGCGGTTTTACATCCCATCAGACTGACAGCTGCCTCCCGAAACCCATTGGTGTTCCCTTTCTGACCGAGAGACAGGGTGGTGCTGAAGTAAATCTGAACGCTGGCACGGGTGGGTTGTATTGTGTTTTTTTCCCGCCTGTGAGCAACACTTTTTTGCACATAGTGAGTCAAATGGCCAGATAACAAGGACCCCAAGGGCTCAGAAAAGTTTGGTAGAAGGGGATCCACTGGACAGTTGTTACAAGACGAAAGCTTCTCGTCAAGATGATCCAGAGCTTTTTTTACTTTTACAGGGTATAGTTGTCCTGCACACGGACTACGGCTTTACCTTCCATCCGATGGACGGCATCCTTTCAAAGCTCATCGATGCCCTTTCTGACAGAGGGTAGGATGGGGGTTTAGCGGAATAAATCTCAAACATGGCATAGGTAGTTTTCGAAACTTTGAACTAGTGATTACGAGCCTGGCGCGCTTCCAATTGAGCCAATCCCCTCCGGAAAAAAAGAGGGTAAGGGACATATGAAGGGGTAAGTTTGTCTTAAACAAAAATTATATGCAATGTATTTAAGAAATGCAAGTATATACCTTTAAACATGATGTTAAGAAATTAAGAAATTTCATTTTGCAAAAAGCAAAAGCAAAATGAAACATCATTCAAAAGAACCACTGAAAAGAGTACCCCATTGAAGTTCAATGTATGTTCTGCACATATCTAATATTCTGTTATTCTGCACATATCTAATATTCATTTTTCTGTCAAACATTTTTCAGCACATGATCATTTTTGTATGATAGAACCTAGGGTTACATCATCCAAAATAGCAATCATTTCTTATTGAAATATTATATTGTCTAAAAATATGAAAGCTGATTACCTTTCAGCATCATTTCTGTCTGAATACTCTGGACTGAAGGAACAGCATTTTAATTTAAACTTCTTCGAAAAGTATCAATTAGTATCATAGATTCGAGCTTAAAATGCAAGCTGCACAACTTAAGTGCATATAGTTTCTGCCAGAATCCTTCATTGTATTGCTGCATTCCCATAAATGTAATCTGTAATAATGCACAAAATATAGTGAAATTATTTGGTTCCCGCAGATAAAACAAAGGCATACTTAAGGATAATAAATAATAAATAAAATAAATACCCCCTCAAGCAGCTGCTTGCCACAGAGGTCTGACAGGAGACTGTCAGTTTATATGCCATAGTAGAAGGTCTGAGATGATGGTAGGACCTCAGCAGTAAAACGACACACACACATCCATGCCTTACCCGGGCTCGAACCCAGGTCCCTTAGATCAGTAGCCAAGTGTGCTAACCACTCTGCCATGGGTCGGCTAGGTAAGGATAATAACACATTATAAATTCATTTTTGCTTCATTTATTCTGGATTCAACAGCTGATACTAAATTAAGTTTTATTGCATACCACTGGACAAAACTAGTTCATATTCAAGTGTTTACTGAAGAAAATGTTACCACAGCCGAATAAAAAAATAATATTAAATACTCCCTCAAGTAGCTGCTTGCCACAGAGGTCTGACACGAGCCTATCAGTCTGTACGCCATAGATATGTAAGAGAAACAAAATACTATTTATAAACATATTACATGCCACATATTATATATGTGATACACATTTTTGTTCTTTCATTACCATTATAAAATGTAAAAGAAAGAATGATTAAATTTTTGGGGGGAGTATATGCAAAGCAAACTGTGAGACAGACTATATATATATAAACACATTATATGCCACATATTATACACATTTTTTTTCTTTGATTACCATCATAAAATGCAAAAAGAATGATTAATTTTTATTTTTGGAAGCATATGCAAAACGTAACTTTGTTTGGAAGAAATAATATATTTAATAAGAACGGAAGGTAATGAATGAAACATACGACGGAAAACGATTTCAAAATCAGCGTTTAGAGCAAATCATTTTATGAAACAGCATTCAGTCAAAAAGACTAAAACATGGTCAATTCAGCAACGAAAGAAAAAGCACCAACGTAGAGAAATATCTCGTTAACTTTATAGGCAACTGAAACATATCTATTAAATATTAAAACATTAGTTATGCAGAATATTTCTTTGCCTAAGCCACCTTTTCTAATAGAGCTTAAAAGAAAATTACCGGTTACAAAGAAGTTAAAATCACTGTAACAATAATAATCTGCATTACTTTTAATACTTCATTACAAATATAATTTTAAACTATTTTAACTGCAGCAACATATTAACCAAGTACGAACTGGCACAAAAACAATTCGAATGGCTAGCAGATATCATTGTATGATGTACAATGGTACCTTCACAACCAAAAGTGTAATGTAATTTTTACTAAAGACTTAAGATTTTACTAAAGATTTTATATAAATTTACAATTACACATTACCTTTGACTTTTTTTCGGAAATTTAAAAAATAAAAAACCTGCTGCAACAAACGGGGTCTCCATCAATTAGAGAAAGCACACTACACGTGCTTTCTCGAATACATCCACTCATAGCTCAGGCTTATCTCCAGCTGTGACAACGGCTGGTTTCAAATGGCCAGTTAGTGCAACCCCGAGTGAGGGCGCCACTTTCATCCTTTGAGAGTCTGCATCTGTTCTAACTAATCTTAAAAGTATTTAGTGTGGCAATCGTCAATAGCCCAGCCATTAAAAAGTGGTAAAAATAATGGTCCCCTACCGACAGGTGGACTAGAATCGAAATATAACTTTGTGCATGCGCAGTGAAAAGATATTGATATAGTACTGTTTTACGCCAAATTACTCCACCGTAAGTAGTTCTAGATAAAAAAAAATAGCTCTACATAAAAAATAATATCGCGAAACAATGTGGGCATGTAAAATCCTGATACTCTGTAAGCAGCTAAAATTTTTCGTTAGTTTCCTCCTGAAACTTAAATATTAAGAAATGGCTTACAGAAAAGAAAATCGTGTCATTGGAATGGCATCCCGATTCGTATATCTGTCACAGTATATTGTACAATCATGGCCATTGCACCCTAATTTGTAAGTAATTAAAAGCTTTGAAAGTTGATAAGGTATGTTTATCAATTACATCAGCGTGTTGAATAAATGTTTAATTTGATTTATTTAGCATAAGTAATCGTTTATACAAGTTCAGCGTCCGTTGTACTTTTAACGTTGTTCTTTAGTAAGGTGTGCTTTGCATGCGGCATCTTGAAAGGATGGGAACCGCTAGCCTCAAGATTGCAGAACAGTTTTAAAAGTATTTTTCTCAGTATAACAACTTTCTTTTGCACAGTGTAGTTAAGACGAGAATTTTTGAGTAATATTTAGAATTTTAGATTCTACTCAAATAAAAATAAATTATTGAGGTTTTGTTTTTACGTTTAAGAACATTCAAGTTAATATGCATTTGATAAAAGTAAAGTAAAGCTGTTATTGGTTCCTGTCAACTCCATGACCTATGTTCCAGTACTTAACGGTACTAACTCCATGACCTATGTTCCAGTACTACTTAACGGTAATAAAATGCTGTGGCATGAATGCCACAGCATTTTGTTACCATCGTTTTCCCATGCTGAAGCATGGGAAACGATGGTAACAGGTTTTATATTCAAGAATGTGAACTTAGGATCATTGTAAAATTATGCAGATTACATAAGAAAAAATCGTACACAATAACTAATAGGTCCTCCCAATCTATTTATACAGAATTTTATGTTTTAGAATTTTTTTAAATCCTTATACAGCTTTCAAAAGTTTCACTCTGCTCTACAATGAAATATGTTTGTAAATGATATTATACATATATGCATATGCTATTTTTTAGATATTATTTAATTCTACAATTATCATAATCATTTAATGATATTTCAACAAGATTTATACCCCATCGAATTATTTCGTTCAGTTTGTCGGATGATATTCAGGTGCACAAATGTGTTAACAATTATAGGAATATGTAATTGCACAATGTTTAAATTCCAGACATCCAATTAAACGGGAAAATATGGGTTGGAAAATCTCGATAGAACACGTTCCAGCATTCTGTGATATATACTTCCGACAATAGTTTTAGTATTTTAATGTTAATTCATGTGCTATCGATTAATAATTGATGAATGATGACTGTTTAGTTAGTGATGAATGATGACTGTTAAGTAGTTGTTAGTCATTCATTGTTGTGATTAAAGTTAGTTTTGCAAGCGGGAAACTTGATTGTGATTATGGTAACCCACTGCTTTCCATGTCATCATACCGAGATCGGCTACTGCCGGCAGTCAGTTTTAATTGCACCACTCGTGCCCAGAAAGGAAGAGATATCGCATTTCACAAGTAAGAATTAGTTAAAGTTTGATTTCATGAAAGAAAAATTTGTAATATCAACTGTTACAATCGTTAGCAAATGATAATCATAGCAAATATGATATGCAATAAAGAGAATAAATACTACCTATTTGAACAACTAGAATCACTGCTAATGTTCATGTAATAAAGTACAATCAATCATAAAGTATGATTTATAAATATGTAGTCTTCAGTCTTTATTATTCTTAGATTATAATTTTGGGGTTGTTTTCTAATAGCTATCTGCAAAATCTGAAGAATAAATAAAAAACAAGAAGTGCTTTTTTTTAATTATACAGGGTGATCAAAACTTATCGTTCAAATTTCGTGGGGAGGTAGGGAATACGTCAGGAAACCGATTTCACATAGGAAAGTATGTCCGCAAACGTCATCTACATGAACAAAATGGACAAGTAAAGTGAACACAAGGAAACAGTACAGTTAAGTGGTAACGAATGTGACTTTTATTCCAACAAGGTAAAGTACAGGTTCACAGTAGGTGCTCAAAATTGCGACCATTTACACGGACACAGGATTCACAGCGCCGTTGCATTGACCGCCGAACATTTTCAAAAACGCCTGGCATATCACGGACAATGCCTACGGCGGCCACTATTCGTGCAACAAGGTCCATTTCACTGTCGACGGGGATCTCGTACACATGGTATTTCATGGTATTTCATTCATCTTATCACTAGTAAGTCAGCTCGTACACTGATGACAGCGGGAGTGGTCGGGCGAGCTGTACACTGGTTGGGTACACACAGCGCCCTCTACATATGCATGCGTACATTTGCGGACATACTTTCCTATGTGAAATCGGTTTCCTGACGTATTCCCTACCTCCCCACGAAATTTGAACGATAAGTTTTGAATCACCCTGTATATATATGGAGAGAATTGGAAAATAAAATACCAAACATGTACTAGTTAATTATAGCCGAGAATGCCTGGTTTATTTTGAAAATGTTTCCTGAACACTTCAAGTGAAGAGTTATATATATAAAATGAATATCATGGCAAAGATAATTTTTTTTTGCAAACAAATAATTCCTCTTGTATGCAAAGTACATATATTCAACAGCATTTCGCAAATCTTTTGAAAATGTACATATTTCAAATAGTGGTTCTTCCAGAAGGCAAATATAGACCATGTTGTATGAATGTCATGATATTTGGGGCAATATCTGTCAGTCGAATTTTTTTTAAATATATATATATATACACCATACATATGCAATAGTAGGTGGTCATATTATTCTGATATGACTGTGTATATGGTAATTAATATTCCTCAGTGGTCAGTATTATATATTTATTGTTTTGCTGTGTTGCCATTCTGCTGAGGTCTTCCTCACAGATCTTCTCTGTGGCATATTCTACTAACAGAATTCTGTTAAAACAGTGATTCTCAACCTTTTCTGGACCATCGCCCCCTTTCGAAGAGAACAAAAATTTCAATGCCCCCTAGTCCATAATAGTTAATTTTATATGAAATATTAAAATATTGTTGCATATTATCTGTACCTAATTTATCTGTTTATTTATCTATTAAAAAACATAAAACAGAAATTAATAAAACGACAACCAAATGTACAATAAAATTGTTTATTAAAATTTTAAAAATAAACACAGAATCAATAAGAAATAAAAAATAATGAGATAAACACAAAATTAATAATAAATAAAAAAAATTAATCAGATGGTTGAGGCTGGTGGAGTGTTAACAATTTGTTAATGTCGGGTTTCAATTTCGTTAACATCAATCGCAGATCGCCACGTTCAGTAATGTGTAGTCTGTTCCTCTTCTTTGACAGTAAATTAGCTACTGCACTGAATCCACGCTCAGCCATATAGCACGAAGGAAATGCGATTAAAAACTTCTGTACTATTGCCCACAATCCAGGGTAGAAAACTGGTATTGATTTTTGAAGCCAGAACTCTTGGTATGCATGTTTGAATTTCAATTTGAGTGCTTCGTTAGTCGTGAGTTCTAAGAGTTCCTCTTCCAAATTTGATGATTCTTCAGTATCTGTGTTTGCGAAAGGATCTAAAACCCAACTCGGTATATTCATGTTTAAAATATCTTGGAAACGCTCCGTAAAATCAACATGAAGAACTTCCAAGTGTTGGCAGTAAGTAGGTAAATCTTCCAGTTTTGCAGAGACTGCTGATAATGTGGGAAAGTGGTTCTATTCACCTCTACCTAGATTTCGTTTGAATAGAAGTTTTCCCGCAAAAGCAGCTATGACGTTTTTTATTTTAATTCAATTCAACTCATCACCTTGCAATTGTAAATTAACTTGATTAACAGGTCTGTCAAATAAGCGATGTCCTTTTTTGACGTAATCAGGTTTAAGCGCAATTTTTCGTCTCTGTCTTCAAGAAAGTCCAGTACTGAGTCAAATAGATTGAAAAAACGATTCAGACAAACACCTTTAGAGAGCCAACGTACTTCTGTGTGCAAGCGATTGTAATCTTCATCATTTTCATTACAAAGCTTACCAAATAATCGGTCATTCAATGAATTGCTTCTAATCTTATTGATTGCTTTAATAACGTAATGGAGCGACGTATGCAGACGTTCATTCAAATTTTTTGCAACCAAATGCTGACGATGAATAATACAATGTACAGCGAGTACATTTGGTACTGCTTGTTTCAAATGCGCTATGAAACCCTTATGACACCCTGTCATTGCTGGAGCACCATCAGTAGCAGCAGACAAAATATTGCAAATAGGAATTTCTTTCTCTTGAAAACACTTTTGCATGGTATTAAATATAGATTCTCCCTTTGTATCAGATTCCAAATTTTTAGCAAATAATAACTCTTCATGAATTTTTTCTTCTTTTATAAATCGTACGTATGATAAGAGTAGAGCGAACTCTTATCATACTATATATATATCTTATTTGGTAGAGTTGATTCATCGAGTTGAATGGAAAATTTGCAAGTCTTTAAGTAATCACATAATAGTATTTCAACGTCTTTTGCCATTTCATCTATTCTTCTTTGCACTGAATTATTACTGAGAGGAATTTTTTGATGATATTTGACGGTGTCTTATGATGAAGAACAGTTTTTAATATCTCTTTTACTGCCGGCAAAATTAATTCCTCGCCAATTGTGTGTGGTTTTCCTGCTTTTGCGACGACGCAAAAAGGTTTGACATAGTTGGCTGTTTTAAATATTGCTTTTCCAGTTCTTGAAAATAGGATAAATTTTTGTTCTTCTTATCAGCATGCATTTTATTTAAATGCTCTTGTAGCCTAGAAGGTTTCATAGCTTCATTTGAAAAAACTTTTCGGCAAATTAAACACATAGGTAATGATTGGTTTGTAGGAGAGTACGTAAATCCATATTTCAGATACTCAATACTGTACTGCCGGCATTTCTTTTTAGATGTAGATTCAGACATTTTCAAATACAAATTAACTTCTCAACAGATTTATAGATAGTTATAAAAATAATGTTTATAATGACTTCTAACACTTATCACTCACGACTATTTATCACGGCGAAGCACATAAAAAATTTTTTTCCCTAGAGCTATCGCTTTTATAGATTTGATTTTGTGCACGCATTAACTTATATATTTGCGATGCCGGCGCACTTGCTCCGTAAAACAAATCATTTCAAGCTCCCATATTCTTGTCGAAACATCTTAAATTGCATGAACCGCGTGTTTGCCTACCAACTTGCAAGGACTTTTCACCGTCAATCTGCTCTAAACTAAAACAAATTAGGTATAGGTATACCTAATGCTAATTTAAAAATGCTTATTAACGCGATAACAATGAGAAAATTTACATAGCTAGATAAAATATTTATTCATGAAAACAGGTATTTTCAAAGTATTTTATTATATTAAAAAAATTATAAAAAAATATTAAATATAATAAATTTATTATTATTATATTATTATTGCATCAAGGTTGATTTGCCTATCAGGACGGACAGACATGTCCAATATAATAAGCCTGATATAGTAGTGCATGTTAAGGTATTGAATGAGATTACAATTATTGAAGAAGAATTACTTCGTGTCACGTGACACGAAGTCGCCAGATCACAAATTTCTAAAAAAAAATCGTTGCCAGATATTTTTTCTGAATTCTGTAATCAACCATGGTGTTCGGATACTTTTTTGAGCGACTGTACCAGTACGCTAGTAGGCAGTAGCAGGGAACTTATTGTCCAAGCTGCAGTTGAAAAGCTGTACATGACGGATGAAGTAGTGGATGACCAGAATCACCAGGAAGACACCACAGAATAGAAGAGATAAAAAGGTTGTCACAGAAAATTCCATTAAATTTATTTATTTATTTGACCGCCCCTCTTGACTGTCTCAACGCCCCCCCCCCCCCCCATTTGCCTCTGGATCCTACTACTACTCTGATCCATGGAAGGCTCCAGCGCCCACTGGGGGGCAGTATTGCCCCCATTGGGAATCTATGTGTTAAAAGCAGTTGTGTGAAGGGTATATGTTTAATTTTTTTAAAATCCAGTTTAATAAATGGTGTGGGTTTGAATTTGTCACCACATAAGTCATGTGAAGGTTAACACAACTTTCATTTTAACCCTGGATGAGTAACATAGCACATAAGTACACATAGTAATACAGCACTCCCTGCAATTTTGGCGTAAAAGTTATACAGCAAAATTTTAAACTCTCACCAATTAACCTTTCAAAGTTTCCTGGTATAGTGATATGCCTGGTATAGTGATTTCTTTTTAACACTTGGGTACTCTGAAAAGTTTCACTTTATCTACATTTATTTCCTACCGTTAGTAATCTGTTTTCCACACCACTCATTTATCAGTATCAGGTATCATTATCATTATCAGTCCCCCCCTCCCATTTACATATGGACCTGAAACTGATAAATAAGTGTTATGACTGTGTATATGCATAGATTATATTGCATATTGATTTTTTTATCCTAATTTTTGCGGTCAGATGACAGGCTTATGATTTTTTTTTTGGATGATCAATTTTGCTTGCTGAAATGGATATATTAGATTAAAGAAAGCCAACATAATCTGGTGTGTCATCAGAATCTCAGATACTTTTGCTCTCTTCTGCAGGTATGGCTCTGAGGCTCTGATTACTACACAGATACCAAGCAGGCCCAGATCTAGAAAAACAATAATGTTGGTGGTAGTTGCTAAATGAGTAAATTCAACTAGGAAGATAACTTAGGCAAAGAGAGTGTATCACCATTCTTAACAAATTTACCTCCATTTTAGTGGTCTAAAAAATGTCTCTTGAAAGATGTGTAACTATACAGATGTTTAATAATATTTGTCCTCCATTCTGATTATTATTCCCAGGGGTACGAGGCAATAGCCCATCACAAAAATGATGACGCCCCCATTCTTCAATGAGTGCTGTGGAAAACAGAGCAACTATTGCAGTAAATAATACACATAAAAGAAATGTGATCTTGATGGAATTTAGATGTGTCTACTAAAAAAATTTCACTTGTATCAGTCTACACATTTCTCTCAGAAGCCAAGAAATTTTGGTGAATTGGGGGCTGGCTCAGTTAGTATACCAGACTTCTAACCTGCTCTTTCAATTTCCACCAAATGTCAGTACTGTGCTTGCATTCAGATTGTTTTCCATAAAAATTTTTCCATAAAACTCCCACTATGTCCTCACTGGAAAATACAATTTTATGATGTAGGCAACATCAAGAAACAATTGTGATCCACTGTATCTATATAATATGAGAAAAATACATTTAGTTATTCTTTGTTGAAAAGTTAAATTTGAAAAATTACTGTGACATCACTATAACACTGAAGATTTTTAGGCAGTTTAAATGCCCACATAACAGATTAATAATATGACCAACATGGTTACTCTGAAATTCACTCTAAATCAAATGGAGAATATATCATTATTGATAACAATGTAGTAGCTTTTTGACTGAACTGTCTTCAGTATCCAAATGAGAAGATAAAATAGCTTGGTCACTATATATTCTGCTTTAAGTATAAGATGTTATATATGTGTCATGTATTAGAGCACATTAATTTTTTTTTTCATTTTCAAACCTAGAAATCACCTTGGTTAGTATATGTCCATTAAAAAAAAACATATTTTGGCTGATCTATGCACTTGCAAAGCTTTTGTGCAGAAACATATCTATTTCACAGCTTTTCTGCTTTACCCCGAAGCCTTCAAATGAGCAACATTTTCTGAAAGAGTTAAGACTAAATAAAAATAATAAATAAATACCCCCTCAAGCAGCTGCTTGCCACAGAAGTCTGACAGGAGCCTGTCAGTTTATATGCCATAGTAGAAGGTCTGTGAGGATGGCAGGCCCTCAGCAGAAAAACGACACAAACATCCATGCCTTACCCGGGACTCGAACCCAGGTCCCTTAGATCAGTAGCCAAGCGCGCTAACCACTCGGCCATGGGACGGCTAGTTTTTTTAAAATATATAGCCTCAATATTATTTTAAAATATGTAATTACTAGAATTTATTTTTATCTTTTCCCCTATTACTTTTATTATGAGAGGGCGGAAGCTAATTTGGATTATTCATTTTTTCCCTATAAATGTTTTTGTTATTAAATGAAAATAAATGCATGATAATCTTTTTGTACACATTTCTGTGATTTATTAATTGTGACCTTGACAAGTAAGTTTTGAGTTCTCATGAAGGTTGAGGTTCCTCTGAGGCACATTCTTTATTTTTTACAGCTTGGGCTAAAAGGCCAAGTCTCAAGGAGTCTGAGAAGGTAGGGGAAGGGGATCCACTGGATAGCTGGTAGGAAATAATGATAGCCTCCCATCAAAGTAACCCAGTGTGTTCTTTAGTATACACAAGGTATGGCTATAACACACAGGGTTGCAAATTAACTTCGCATCTGACAGACAACAACTTTTCCAAGTCCAACAGTATCCCTTTTCTCAATGAAGGCAAAATGGGAGAAATTCTCAGTACAAGCACATTTGAGATTCAAACCTGTGAACTGCAGATTACAAGCCTGGCATATTGGGCTTCTATGTCATGGAAGCTCAGTTTGTTATATATGTTATATGAAATATATTCATACTGCTAAGAATTTTTCTGATAAAATTGCGTTGTCTATCTTTATAATGATGAGAAAAAATAGTTAGGAAATAATAGGAAATCACAGATATGCACCTGTTGGTGATATGTTAACAATTTTTTCCTTTATTTATTCATTAGTTGGGTGGGATCTGAGCCTACAACTTTCTGATAACATGTCAGGTGCTCTGATCACTAAGCTACCAGCCACCAAACAACATTAATCCTTATGGTTGATAATGTATGTTGACTTAAAAGAAAAGCAATGCATCTTGACATGTGCTGGTTGTGTACATTAACCTGTAAATTTACTTCTAGACCAGAACCAGTATTCAATTACAGTCAAATACATCCCCAATGACCAGGCCCAGATCTAGGAAAATTTGAAAGGGAAGCAAGACACTTGATTTCTAATGCAATATAGCATTTCCCCTCTCCATTTTATGGGTTTCCAAAAAATGTCTTGGAAAATGCAAGAGCACCCGACAAATTATCAGGAGGTCGTGGGTTCAGATCCCATGTGACTAATCACAATTTTACCTCTATGTTTATTCGAGTTGAAATTTTTTATTATTACACACATTGTACTTTATGATTATTTCTGTTGACATAACTATATTTGGGAATGCTATAGAATTACTGCCTGAATTTTGTACTAATAATTTACTGCTATGAAAACATACTAAGCACAAAGTACTTAAAATTCCAACATTTTCTAATTACATAAGCAATATGGTAGAGGAAAATTATTTCAAGCCCATGAGTCCCATCATGCTGACAATAGTATGTTAAATTTATTATTCCTAATATTTGTCTGCAATCAATAGGAATTAAAATCAGATTCTTTTTATACTCTTAGGTTTCCATTTAAAGATGATTTTTGAAGAATTGTAGCTATGACTTGTGATGGATCTTCATCAAATCTAGGTGTTGAATTGAATGTTGAGAGGATGCAAAATTAGTTTCTACATCCATCAGATACAAATGTAAAAGTGTACATTTTTTTAGATGCATGAGATATGCTGAAATTAATGAGAAATTTGATTGCAGATCACAAACTTAAAATAAATATTTCAACAGGTGGAAAATTTTTGTGGGAATATTTTGTCAAATTAAATACCTTGCAAGAACAAGAAGGTCTTCATGTTGCAAACAAACTTGTAAGAAGTCATATTGAATGGTGGAGCAAAAAATGAAAGGGAGATTAGCAGCACAAACATTAAACAATTCAGTGGATAATGCATTATACTTCTGTGAAAAAAAGGCATTGATGGGTTTCAAGGTGTTGGTCCAACAGCAGAATTTTCAAAGCAGATCAACATGATATTTGATCTGCTGAATTTTTGCCACCCAGTGGGGAAATGGACAAAAAAAAAACACTTCTTTAAAATATAAAGATGAAATTCTAAATAATATCAACAAAAGCATCTTTTATTTAAAGTCTTTGAAAATCAGTGATGGAGTGCCACTTTACCAGACAAAAAGAAAAGTTGCTGCTATTGGCTTTATTGCTGATTTAATCAGTATAAAATGTTTGGCAGAAACACTGGTATGGTCAAATGTTCCAGTACTGAAATATTTGCTCACCAAAAAATTTAGGACCATATAGAGCTGTTTTTTGCAACTGTAAGAAATAGAGGTGGGAATTATAACAATCCTACAGCATTGCAGTTCCGAAATGCTTTACTAGCCCATCTTCTAATTCAAACTTTGAGCTAGATTCTTCTAGATCACTTTTAGTAGACTATTATTATATATAATCAGAAGAAGCATTTACCAATCCCCCATTATTTTTGGTATTAATAAGAGTGCTTTTTCCTGTGTCCGAAATTATAACTTCAATTCAAAGCCAGCATTTGGATTTCTTTCTATATTTTCTTGCAACACTTACAGCAATGTATTGAATTATATTCTCAGCAAAAATGCTAAGTGGCTCATAATCACTGATATATGCATGGTCAAAATTAAAATTCATATACATCAGTGATTATGAGCCATGTACCATTTTTGCTGAGAATGTAAGTTTTGCTGTAAGTGTTTGCAAGAAAATATAGAAAGAAATCCAAATGCTGTCTTTGTATTGAAGTTACAATTTCGGACACAAGGAAAAGCACTCTTATAAATACCAAAAATGATGGGGGATTGGTAAATGCTTCTTCTGATGTTATTCAATTGTGCACGATAGCAGAACGAGTGCTAAGATCATCATTCGAAATGAAAAAAAAAACAAGAAAAAAACTGGATGCTAGAACTGCAATGTGAAGTACTAAGTGTAATTTCGAGTACTATGATGTTCAAAAATTGTGATCATCTGTTCTCTGCAGCAGAGTTTGGTGCAGAATCGCATTACCCAAAACTTGTGAAAAATTTGCTAAAAGAATTTTTCACCATTCGTATTCATCATATGTGTAAGCAACAGAGTTTATAATTGCACGGAACAGCAGTTAGACCATCCATTTTAAACGACAGTAACTTTTTTTTCATGTAGTCAGCAGAGGTAATACCTCTCGATAATTTAAATATGTTTACCATTGTTCTATGTGTTAATGCACAAAAAAGGAAAGATGAGTTTGATTAATTTTGCATCATTCTAAAAAATGTTTTTAATTATAAACATGTTAGCAAGCATAGAGAAATTTTTTATGAAAAAATTTAAAAGTGATTAAAAAAAAGTATTTATACCTTTCTCATCTGTAACGATTGGATTGCGAGAAAGGTAGGTAAAAGTTTTATTTTCTCAAATAATAAATTTTATTCCGAAATTCAGTAAAATGCAGGAAATTTCTATTACTTAAAGAATGAAATGGCATTTTAATGAATGTATAGTATTAACTGGCAGGCTCCTATCTGATCTCCAGCGACCAGCAGTTTCAGTGGGGATTTATTACTTGTTTTAAAAGAATAAAAATTAGAGAAAAAAAGTACATTCAATATTTTTTGAAAGTAATCTTGACGTCTAGATAATTCTGAAAGCAATTATTCAGTTGAGTATTATATTCAATCAAAATTATATTATCAACGCGTGTAAAATCAATGCTAAGGAATGGCCGCTGCCTGCGTTATCACCCACCTTTTATATGACCGTCGGTCGTTCAATTCGCCTCAACTTTCCAAACCGGTTGAGCACTCTATCCTATTCTACCTCGTTGTGTGGAGCAGAAACCTCGGTTCATCGGAGAAGGCAATCTTTTTCCACTGTCCAATAATAGTAGTCCCGTGCGAACTGCAGGCGTCGTTGCCGATGGACCTTGATTAACATGGGCCATTTTTCCCATCCAATAATAAAAATTTAGCACAGAAACTCAATAATATCGAAATTTCTTTCTGTATAAAAATAGAGCACATAAGTTAGTAAACAGTGTAATTTTCTATGTATAACAAAACACGTAATCTGATAACAAGGTCACTTCTACATAATTCTTGTTTAAACAATACTGCTTAACATGTCACATTTTCAAATTTGCTTTTCCCTCATCAATTGGTTTGAAATCCTTCTCCAAATTTCATGTTATTCTGCAATAAAAGCATTCTGCAGTAGTGATTCTAAAAGATTAACTGTTTGCAGTTTTCACTATCTGCAGGTTGCTGAATATTGTTTCTACAGTAACATTGCTATATGGTAGAACTAGGCAACACTGTACGACTGGCCTATAATATTGAGAGATTATTAGTATTCTTCATAGTATCTTTGATCTGAAGATGAATGTTAAGGCATCAATTTTGAGACTTCTAACACCTGTAGATCGATATTTGACTTTTGACCATGAAGGAACCATCACATCTAAAATTTCGCAACATTTCCGAGATCTACAATTCAAAATGCCCAGGAACCAATTTTTAGCTCCCTAGCATCGATAGACTTAAATTTGACTGCAAAGTACCCTCCGGATCCGAAATTTCATACCATTTTCGAGATCTACAACCCAAAACTCCTGCAGACGCCAATTTTCGCGTTTCTAGCACTCGTAGATCACGGTTTGACCTATGCAAAAACTATCAAACAGGTTAAATGAAGGTCTATGTGATCTCCATTTCGCCTCAAAAGACACGTCAGAGGTCAAATTTAGGATTTTTTTCGAGATCTGCGACCCGGATTACCCCTAGGAGCAAATTTTCACAATTGTACCATTTCTGCACCATAGAATGATCCACTGTCAGTCAGCCTTCAGTCACTCACTTAAAATTGTCTATATATATATATGAACGTTGAATTGTAAATTTGTAAGTTCACAAACCGAAAATAATCAGAAATATTCAGCGTTTTTGACTTTTATATGTTTAAGCATTGAAATATGAATAAAAACGACAGGCCTGGATAAATTATTTGCAAAAATGAATTATTTGCTACCGTTCATAGCGTACAACATAATAAAAATTGGAATTAACCGATAGGTTAGAGCATTTTAATACAGAATAATCATGATACTAATAATTTGCAGTATTAAAATGATCTAACCTATCGGTTAATTCCAATTTTTATCATTTGAAGTATATTTTATTTTTATAATTTGAAGATGTGACAAATAACATGCATACTAATATGTGACGTTTGGACTCGACAATTGTAATAGAAGTGATGGCGTAAATATCCTTGTAAATTGCAAAAGCAATTTACAAGGATATCTACGCTATAAAACTTCTACTACAATTGGCGAATCCAAACGTCACATGTTAGAACATATGTTATATCACGTGTCATTCGAGGAGTTTACCAAAGAGCCAATCAAAACGATAACTTCAGCGCTCTGATACATAAAGAGGAATGCGGTTTGTTTTGATTGAACGGCCATCAATTTTCTTCGTTTAAAAAAAATATACTTGCTCAAGCTTTCTCTAAGTTTTACTAGTTCAGTTAAAATACTTTGGAGTAATATGCATTTGAATGGTAAAATCATTGCATAAATGCTTCTATGTTTAAAAGTCATTGAAAAGCGAAACGTCCATAGAGGTTAGTGTTAACAAGGCAAGGATATCGTTCCCAGCTCCCTCTACTGGTATGGACACTTTTTCTGCCAGATTTTAATAGGCAAATGACACACTATACTTATAGGCACTATAGTATAACAATGGAAATAAAACGAAACATATATATAACATATATCTAGCGACTTCTGAGCTCTCACGGCATACCCCAAAATTTTTTAACGGGTACGCGTACCTCACGTTGAGAACCCCTACTCTATAGTATGTTCCCATAATTTCATGCAGTTAAGCATAAGACAACATATTTTCGTCTTTGGAAACCGTAGGATTTGAAATTAATATTTTTCTGTTAATAAATATTTTGAAACAAAAATAAAGAAATTCTAGGATTATATTCTTAATACTAATAAATCAAGATTTTCTGTCGTATTCTAACTCCTATCTTATTTGTAACACTTCTGAGAATATTATTTTGGCTAACATTGATACATTTCCTTATTGACAAAAAAATATATATTTTTTCATTACCTGAGAAATATTATTAATTCAGTCTTTTTCGCAATGATTGGTGGAGTCGAAATCAACAAAATTCTCTCATAATTAAATTTTACCACAAATAAATCTAATATAAAATACGACGATTTTACCAAGGTTAACATGTAGAGAGATCATAGAGACCTGTTTTGACACCTAGCCTTTAGTGGTGGGGGAACGGGTCTTTGCCCCATGTCTGCGATTAGGGGGCTGTTTGATACTGTCGGCATTCCCTCTCTCATTAAACATAGTTTCTTTAAACGTCCTACTAACCATTTTCTCTCCATAGGTAGTTGAAATGTGACTTTTTCTCTTGATGTCCTCACACAACAATTCCACCATTATAATTTAGATATTCTCGGCTTGCAAGAGACCAGATGGACAGATAAAGGTCAGATTCTTAAAAATAATCTTAAATTTCTCTTTTCAGGAAGGGACGACAATAAGCATCACCAAGGAGTTGGTCTGCTTCTCAGCAGACACGCTAGTGATGCTCTTCTAGGATATGAGTGCATTAATGAAAGGTTTCTTACAGCAAAATTTCAGACAAGCGTTAAAGACCTGAATGTTATCTGCTGTTATGCCCCCACTGAGGATGCCGATGAGGATGAGAAGGATAGGTTTTATGAACAACTTCAGGATATTTTGAATTTTGTCAAGAAAGGAGATATTACCCTTGTTCTTGGTGACTTCAATGCCAAAGTTGGTACTGACTCTGACCTTTGGGGAGGGGTGATTGGCCCTTTTGGTATTGGTAGCTGCAATGGCAATGGGTAACGTCTCCTACAGATAAGTAAACTCAATGGTTTCAGAATAACTAATACATATTACAAACACCGCGACATACATAAGTACACATGGGTTTCACCTGATGGGCTGCATAGGAATATGATTGATTATATATTAATTAATAGCAAATGGGCTAGTTCGGTTAGAAATACCAGGGAATATAGGGGAGCTGAAATTGAATCTGACCATTACCTTGTTAAAAGTGTCTTGCAACTTAAACTTAAAAAGTGTTGTGCTAGGGTTAAAAAATTTGCTTTTAATATTGAAGCTCTGAAAGACCCTGTTATAGCCAAAGCTTACCATGATAGGTTACTTAGTCATTATGACAGTCATGGTATGCTTACTACTGAAATTGAGGAAGAATGGGATCATTTTAAACAGGCTTTTTTGGACACTAACAGTAGGGACAGAATTATCTGAGTGATAAGGCACTTGAGCTTATTTCGGAAAGAAAGAACTGCAGGAATGTCCTTAATCAATACCCTACTAGTACTAATAGAAAGCTTTACAGAGAGCTTAATAAAATTGTAAAGGATCAGTTAGCTACTGATAAGAATCTTTGGCTTGATGGCTTGGCTGACAAAGCTGAGGAAGCAGTTACACAGCACAACAGCAGAGAGCTGTACCAGATAGATGTTTTGTGTGGTAGAAAACGAACAGGTATACAGGGATTGAAGGATAAACAAGGTAAGGTTATAGAAGGTGAGGATTCTGTCATGGCTAGGTGGGATGAACATTTCAGTGATGTTTTAAACAATGTGGCTAGTTCCACTTCCATTGTTTGCAATGATGATAGATGCATTAGTGGCTTTAATGTTGGCCCAATAACACAATCTAAAGTTATTTTGGCTGTTTCTAAACTTAAAATTCATAAATCCCCTGGGGTAGATGAAATTACTACAGAAATGCTTAGAGCTGGAAATGTTTCGGTTACCACTTGGATGACTGAAATTGTGAATATCTTTTATGATAAAGGCGTGGTTCCTAAGGATTTTACCAGAGCAATTGTTATCCCTATTTTCAAAAAAGGTGATCGCAGTTCTTGTGATAACTATAGGGGTATTAGCCTATTCTCTGTTCCAGGTAAAATTCTTTCCATGATTGTGCTTAATAGAATTAAGAATCTGTTGTAACTAACGTGATGAGCAATGTGGATTCAGAAGTGGTAGGGGATGTGTGGATCAGATATTTTCACTTAGGCAGATTCTTGAGAAATGTTTAGAGTTTCAGAAACCTTTGGTTGCTAGCTTTGTTGATTTCAAAAAGGCTTTCGACTCTGTTGATCGTCATAATTTGTGGTTGATTGTGAGATCATATGGTATACCAGACAAGTTAGTTAACATAATGAAAGCTCTCTATAATAACACTGAGTCGTGTGTGAGAGTTGGTAAGGCTTGTAGCAATTGGTTTAGCATTACTTCTGGTGTTCGACAAGGGTGCATTTTGTCTCCTTTTCTCTTTAGCTTGGTTATTGATTATGTTATGCGAAATTCACTTCAAGGGAAAGATTTTGGCCTTAAATGGGCTGGAGATACAAAAATTTCTGATTTAGATTATGCTGATGATTTAGCCCTTTTGGCAAATGATGTTGATGAGATGAACTCTTTCATTCGAGCTGTTGATGAGACTGGTAGTAGAGTAGGTTTGGTTATAAACAGAGAGAAAACTAAAGTGATGAAAATTGGTCAGGCAGGCTGTGATTCAGTTAATCTGAATGGTTGCAGTCTTGAGCAGGTGTCACAGTTTAATTATCTTGGGAGCTATGTAACAGATAATGGTGATGTGTGGCATGAGATTAACAGACGAATAGGGATTGCTGCCGGGACTTTTAAGAATCAATGGAGAGTGTGGAGAAATAGGCGTATACACCTATTTCTAAACCTAAAGATTAAAATTAGGCTGTATAATAGTTTGTTTCTTTCTAGGGTTAGTTATGGTAGTGAAACTTGGACACTTTGTAAACAAGATAACAGGAAACTAGATGCTTTTGATTCCAGATGCTTACGCAGTATCTTGGGCATTAGGTGGTTCAACTTTGTAACTAATGATGAGATTAGGCAAAGGAGTTTGCAACCTCCTTTAAGCAGCATATTGTGCAGAGAGAGACTCCGTTGGTCTGGCCATGTTGCGGTATGGATAATTATAGATTGGCGAATAGGGTTATGAACAGTGTGCCTAAAGGCGTCAGAAAGAAGGGGAGACCTAGGATGTGGTGGGCAGACAATGTCAAACAGGACCTTGTTAGAATTGGTGTGCAGTGGCCTGATGCAGTAGATATAGCTCAGGATAGACTTGCTTGGAGAACTAAATTGCACGGTCTGGTTGGACCTCCGTAGCCCATGGCTGCTTGAGGATGATGATGATGATGATGATGAAAGCATTAGAGGCAGTCTCTCCAGTTCCGTATATAGCTCAATGGCATATTCGGATTTTCTGAAGCTGCCACATACTTCAACTTTGCTAAATTTTCAATGACTGCCAGTCATTAGTGGAATAATGAGGGATAAAAAATTGGGGTTTGGAAACTGCGAATTGTGAGGTTTACTAAAATAAATACCTCTGCCATTTTTACCCTATGGCAACCGCCAATCTCACTTTAACCAAGAACACACAGAGTGTTCTTTGGAAGAAACATAGCAGGTAGAACACGTAGACAGGCTCCAGCTACGGTGAGTTCCTGGGAATAAGGGTCGATCCCTGTCAGTTCGATTAAATGAAACCTGAAGGCTTCAGACCTCTGTGAAGAACATCTGTATCAGCTCTGCAGTAATGCAGAACTTCATGTTAACTGTTGTCTGTCCATTTGACTTTCCACCTGTCTCTCCGTCTATAGACAATCAATTTTTCTACTTATAGAGCTAAGTGAAAAATCCTCTTTGGGTTGATAGGTGTCAAACAAATATTGCGATTCGCAATTTTGAAAATTTTCAATAGTTTTAATAGTGCTCTCTAGCGGTGGGAAAAGATGGAAAATGCTAAAATTTTAAATTAATATTGCAAAAAAATATTTACACTGAAATCTGAAATTTTGGTTTTAGAGTGTTATGGTCAGAAGGTTTACAATGAAAACAAGGCTTTGCCGTCTTAGCCAAAAGGGGATGCGAAAACGAAACTTTTTTTAGGAGATAAACGATAAATATATATATATGTTTTACAGACACTAACAAAATATTAATGATTTAAACAATATTTGATAATCTCAGCGCTCTATAGACATTTAAACATCTATAAATCAACGATTTTGTGGAAAAAGCAGGCGTTAGTTCAACAGGTTAGAATACTCTGGAATGTTTCAGGAGAGATGAGGACTCGAATTTTGTATGTCGGTGAAATTCTTTTCCACAAAAATATTAATATTTACATTTTTTCGAATCTCCATCAGCTGGAACTTCCAGTGTTAGAGAATGCTAAGGGCGGTAAACAAAACTCGAAAAACATCCTCTAGCGGCGGAAAAAAGCTGGAAAATGCAAAATATTTAAATAAATATTGCAAACGATCTATTTTTGCTAGAAACTTAAATTTTTGGTCATAGATTGTAATGATCAAGAGTTTACCCTAATAGTAATGATTTGTCCCGTTGGTAAAATGCAACTTTTGTGCTAAAAGACATAAATGAAAATTTTTTTCACATTATAGGTACTAATAAAATATTAAGAGTTTATTTTCTCAGTTATACAGTAGTTCGAATTTCCACTGTCAGAGGATACTGAAAGTGTAAAATAACTAGAAGAATGCATATCGTCTCTGGCGCATATGGGAATCTCATTTTCAAAGAGAATGAAGTTCTTCCTTTGCCTAGCGTTTCACTCCTTAAAAGTTTTAATTATGGATACTGGTGTTATTTTTCTGCTGAGGTCCCACCATCCTCATGGACCATCTACTATGGCGTGGAAATGACTGGCTCCTGTCAAACCTCTGTACAAGCAGCTGCTTGAGGGGTTATTTATTTATTTTTTAATGTATGATGGGGGAAATGCACATAGTAGTGTTTTATTAGTAATTATAAAACATGAAAAGTATTTGTGTTTTAGTTCTTAAATTTAAAAAGATGCTTTTCTCTCTCTCCTCTGAAAATAGTGGGCAGATAATTGCTGTCAGTGGAATTTCTACCATAACAAAACTCTACACTCCGAAATTTCTACCATAAACATGATCCCTAATGATATCAATTAAAACTACCTTTGAAAATGCGAATTACATTTCATTTGTAACCAACTAAAAAGAGATTTCCAATTATCTCTTAAAAGAAAGCCGTTCGATTTCTTCTTTCATTTTCATTGGACTTAGGTTCAACTCATTGTTGTAAGTGGAATTTTCAAGACTGTCATAATCCACGACCAAAATTTCAAATTTCTAGCATAACTACATTGTTTGCAATATTCGTTTTAAATTTTTGGGATTTTTCGTTTTCCACCGTTAGAGGGCGAAATTATAGCTTTTGGGAAATTTGGAAAATGCAGATTGTAATACTTCATCAATACCTGTCGAACCCAAAAAGAATTTTTAATTTATCTCTAAAAACATGCAGTTTTTTATTACAACAAAAAATTTGCGTTCACCTCCCCCCCCCCCGGGTCTAAAATGTCAAGTGATTGTTGTCAATGGTAACTTCGTAAGCTTCACATTTCAGCATCAAAATTTTAAACTTCTGACATAACTACATCGTTTGGAATATTCGTTTGATATTTTGGAATATTCAAATTTTCCCCCGTTAGAGGGCGCGGTTATAACTTTTGGGAGTTTCGAAAAATGCAAATCGTAATATATCATTAATTCCTATATAACATAAAAAGAAATTTTTATTTTTCTGTGTAAACAAAAAAGTTCGATGTCTGCAGACACAAAGCGAAATTATATCTTTTTTAAAAAAAAGAAAGCCCTAAAATTTATTTTTTCTTCTTTAGCCGTTTTCTAAAGTGCTCCTTATCATGAACAATGAAATCTGTATCAAATATTACCTTACCCTTTTTCGGAATCCATAAATACCGTGCATTATCATTCAGCTATGCTAAAGAATCTGAGACGTTTGAAATGGCCAAGCTTTACCTATATAGGGTCTCTAGTCAATGCCTCCAGTGGCAGGTAATTTTTAATCTTACTTTTTATTTGGCAGTGCTCGTGATCTTCAATTTAGGTTGACGTCCTGTTTTGAACACTGGCAGTGCTTGTGATCTTCAATTTCATGGAGATAGGAAGATAAGAGGAGGAGCCCTAAGCACTTGAAAATGATGTTTCGGCGACTGCGACAGCCATGTTGTTCTATTCAAAACATTGATCAGTAGTATAGGTGAGTAATGAAGTGTTGCGCTATAAAAATTTAATTTTTTTCGACATTTGTATTATGGCAGCCTGTTCAGCTTACGGCTGCACGAATCGCCCTTCAAAAAAGATACCAGGAATTACCTTTCATCGGTAAGTTTGTCATTTTTATAAAAGTTTAAATAATTATATAATGATACAAGAACTTCGTATTGAAATTACGCCGCTATGAAATCGGTTTTATTTCGAGTTACAAACCTCGATTCTTCACCAGATTTTTTTTATTTCCTTCGGATTGTACTCCGTGATAAATGTGAAGATGTACTACTTATATTGATTAATTGATTTTACGTTACACTTATTTGAGAATTCCTTCTGCAGGCTTTCTCAGTTAAAAATTTTGTTGGCTGTAATTGAATATTAGTGTGTATTCTATTTAATGGACGATGAATTTACATACTTTTAAATAGAGGTGATTAAAATATCAAGGAGTTTCTTTTTTGTTTTTTTTTTTATTTTAGGTGGAAGTATTAGATATTATTTTGTTTAAATGTTTCAGTGTTTAAATTCCTCTCTCTTCATGATTTAATAAGTTCAGTGTAAGAAGGGAAAAGTAAATTACAATAAAGTATTCTCATAAGGTGAGAAATATAATCTTTCTTTTTTTTAAAATTTGGATAGTATTTAAGGGTTTTGTTTAAATGCCCCCTTTTTTCTTGGATTGGAGTCTTATATTTTTGAATTTCTTTTTAGATTAATTTAATGTATCTGGTGTAAATTGTCATAGGTGAGTGACAGCGATCATTGAGATGATGAGTGACAGCGATAGGGTGAAATTTTTTCAAATTGTTTAAATAATTTTAGTTCTCCTTTTTTTTTAATTCTTCTGATAGGGTTCTAATTGTCCCTTTTAAGGTGAATACTGAATTTATTTAATTCTGTATAGATTTCAAACAGAGCGAGTTTATTGCTTGTAGTTATTTTATTTTGACTTTTGTTGATGAACATGAAGATAGGTATGAGAGACTGAGGAGTCAGGCACTGAGATGTCGGGTTGAAGCCACTGTCTGGAACGTTGCCTTTTTTTTTTAAATGGGTATTATATTCCCTTCACCCTGTGGATATATATATTTTTTCTTTTTTTTAATATTTTTTTTGATTTTTTATTATTTTTGCTTAGTGTAATTTTTAGTTGCTTTTTTTTCATATAGTTTTTTCAGATATTATTTTGAAATTTTCCTTTGTGGCTGAGGAAGGATGTATTTCAATCCTTACGAGATTTTATTTTTTTGAGAGATTGTAATAATTGTGTATTTTGTATTGATTGTTAACTCTGGTTGAGGGAGGAGAATGAGCATGAGATGGGGGAGAGATGTGAAGCTGAGGGTACAAACATAGAGCTGGTGGGTTCAAGCCACCATCTGGGGCGTTTTTTTGCATAAATATATATATATTTTTTAGTCTTTTTTTTACTTCTTATACTATTGGCTTTATTTAGTTTTGTTAAGCAAATTTTTTTTTTTGTGGAATGAGAATTTTTTTAACGTAAAACAGCTATTTTCTTAATTTTACAAATGTAATTTTTTGCGGTTTAAATGCTGCTATTGCATATAACTTTTTTGTTTTATCCATAAAATGTTTTCTACTGTTATCAGTGTAGTATAAATAAACTTTTAAAATCTTGCAATTGTTTGTTATTGTCGTATTCAATGAAATACATAAATAGTTCTGCTATATAGTAATTCAGTATGGAAATATTCATTGCATTAAAAAAAAGCAATATAAATTCCAAATAGCTTAAATGGGCTTTCTCTTAGTAGTAAAAAAATAATCTTCCCGTATATAACGCACAGTAAACTGAGTATAGCACGTGAAAAGTAGGCTTGATTGCAGCGGCAGACGGTTTGTTTTGAATGCAACAATATGGCTACCGCCCTGCTGCCTAAGCATCGTTTTCCTTGGACAGGGAAAGCGCGTTAGAGCCTCTCCTTATCTTTCTACCTCCATGTTCAATTTAGGTTGACGTCCTGTTTACACTGCTCAAAATATGGCCGAATGATTCAGGAAGGGAAGGATGAATGGCGTATGTGATAATTGTTCTGAGTGGACTTTGCTAACTTGAATTATATAGGTAAGTTCTTGTTTGCGTTTTAATCTCTTTAGTTGTGTAATTCTTGTGTGTTGATTAACATGTATCATTAAAACATTTTCCAAATAGTATTTCAGATCCTTGAATATGAATATTGTTTGCATTCGTGAAGATTGTTTGATTTTTTTAACCACATAGACGCTAACGATTTATTTTAGAGAGAAATGAGATTCTGTTACAGAAGAGTAATTCCACATATTCCAGTATAAGAAAGAAGCTTTTAAATTTTAATCCCACGCTTACTGGGTTTAAATGAGATTGGCGGTTGCCATAGGGTAAAAATGGCAGAGGTATTTATTGTAGTAAACCTCATAATTCGCAGTTTCCAAACCCCAATTTTTTAAAAATTAGTGTGCCATAAATATTTCATACCCAGGGGTGTGGTTAACATGGTTCCACTGGTTCAACTGAACCAAGGCCTAGTGCTAGACACTTGTTTTTGTTTTAGAAGAGTTTTCGCCAAATGTAATGTGTTTTCAATCTATACATTTAAACTAACAAAATGGTGAAACAAAGGTATTTCTGTTTCATTAAAAAAAAAGCCTCAACTTTTTTGAAAAAACAAAAAAAAAAAGTTTCACAACAGGCAACTATGCCAATGACCACTTCAGTTAAATTGTCAAAAATTAAAAAAAAATACCTCCTCAAGCAGCTGCTTATCACAGAGGTGTGACAGGAGCCTGTCAATTTAATACACCATAGCAGAAGGTCTGTGAGGATGTCAAAAGAAAATGATATTGGCCATTTGCTTATTAGATTGTCTGGTGTAGGGAGCACTTCATTGGAGGCTAATTTCATCTTGAACCTTATTAGACTAACTTAACAACTGCTTGGGGGGTAATTTAATTTTGATTTGTTATTTTCAGCAAACTGCGTAATGTAGAAACAATAGCAAATGCATGTACTATCTGTTGATATAGAATTCAATAACTAATATTGGGGGATAAATGAGTTTTGTTGAGATTGGGACTTGAACCCATGTTTTCAGTGGGTAACATGGTACCACTGAAGGCACATTAGTGCAATGCACTTTACAGTCTTTGGGCAGCGTTTTTTTACGCAACATAAAATGATCCTTTTCAATGATTCCATGACCCTCCAGACCCTAACCCAAACAGCAGTTTCTGGATAATAGATTTTATTTCCATTACCATTGTAGCGATAACTTGGGTCTATGCCTTCCCACATACTACAAATTGCTCCAATCCACCTCTTTTTCCAATATTTAAAATAATCTATAAATACATTTCCAAAAACTAAATTCCATGAACAACTCACACATACAAAAATTAAATAAAACACCAGAATTATTCTAATCAAAAAGTAATCTTAAAAAAAAAAAAGGAGAACAACAAAAGTAAATCTTGAAAGGGTAATCTTGAAAACAAAAAAAAGGGAAACAAAAAAGGAGTACCCTTACCATGGCCTCCAAATTTCCCAGACATCAATCCAATCGAGCATCTGTGGTTTCTGTTGGAACAGCATATCTAATATGCAGTGGCTCAACCACATAACTTCCAAAAGTTAAAGGATCTGTTGGTAATGTGTTGGTACCAGATACCACAAGACACCTTTAAAAATCTTGTAGCATCCATGCCTTGCCTGTCGGAGCTGTTTTGGCGGCACTTGGAGGATCAACATTATATTAGGCAGGTGGTCATGTTTTGGCTCTTTGGTGTAACACCTCTTCCCAGCAGTAGTACAGATTATGGTCCTCGGCCACTATTTTTTTTTGATGCAATGTAACAAAACGGTCCTTTTAGTTGATTCCCACAACCCCCAGACCTTAACCCAAATAGGGGTTTTTAGAAAAAAATGTTTTTTTCGTTACTATAGTAACAGAAACCTGAGTTTATATCAAACGCAAAGTACCATTACTATGGTAACAGTAATTTGTGTTGTAAACAAACAACGTAACAAAAAAAAACATTGCACAAAACCACAAATTCCTAAAAAAATTAAAATCATGAAAAAAAAAACTTAAAAAAATTTCATAATACATTTGCCTTCCCATATACTACAATTTCCTTCCCCCCTTTTCTCAATAATTAAAACACTCCACAAATATATTTCCACACTCTAAACTAATAAATCCAGTCACGCATACAATAATTAACCTAAATAAATCACCAGAATTAATGAAATCGAACACCAATCTCAAAATCAAAAACATCATCAACAATGCATCGCCAACTGGCATTATTAAAAAGCCCCCAAAACAAAATAATGTCATCGCAGACAACACATGCCAAAAAAACATGAAAATTGGAAACAGTGCACTGCTGAACAAATTATAAAAAAGCCACAAAAACTAAATAATGTCCTTGCAGACAACACAAGCCGAAAAACATGAAAATTTGAAACAGTGCACCACCGACCGAATTATAAAAAAAGTCCCAGAGACTAAATAAAGTCCTTGAAGACAGCACAAACTGAAAAACATGAAAATTGGAAACAGTGCACCACCGACCAAATTATGAAAAAGCCCTCAAAGCAAAATAATGTCCTTGCACACAACACAAGCCAAAAAACATGAAAATCGGAAACAGTGCACCGCCAACCGAATTATAAAAAAGCCGCCAAAAACCAAATAATCTCATTAGATACAGCAAAAAAACTTATAGCTCAAATAGCCCTCCCCTAAATTATTGATTACCTTCCTGATTCCGTCAAAAACTGCCATGTTTTTTCCACACCGACAATTCTACAATACCCATAATTTCTTGAGTGGAGGTGACTCTGTAATGCGCCAGGCTCGTAATCTGCAATTCCCAGGTTCTAGTCCCAGCTGAGCCAGCGTTGAGACTTATCTCCGCAAAACTCCCAACCCTGCTCACAGTCAGCAGGGGACATGGAAAAGCCGCCGTCCGCCGGATGGGACGTTAATCCATGGCCCCGTGTATGGGAGGGCCATACCCTGTGCACGTTAAAGGACACACTGGATGACCTTGATGGGAGGCAACCATCTGTCTCCCAACAGCTGTTCTAGTGGTCCCCTCCCCAACCTTCTCTGAGCCTTCAGGGTCCTTGAGACCTGGCCATTTAGCTCATGGTATGCAAAATACTGCCGCTCACAGGTAAAACAACCCAACTCATAATTTCTGCATCAAAAAACTGCCAAACGCTTCCACATATTCACAGTAAATCATATAAGAAACTTTAAAAGACTTCAAAACATATAAGAAATTTAATAAATCACTATAATACACTAATAATTACCATACTACACATAACTACAAAAAACACTCAATTCATTCCAAACTACGATAACGAAATACATGTGTTCGTTATTACCGCCATGTTCAGTCCCATACGAAAAAACTTCCAACATTCTCTCCCCCATGCATACTCCTCCCACTACATTAGAATCCTGTGAAAACTCTATATGTTTCACCAAAAAACTATTCTAAAACCTTAACACTCCATAAAAACTCTGATTTTTTAAACTTAATCACTCCACATTATAGACTTTTGCCATTTTCTTCCACTCACAAAAGACACATACTACTGCATCATACTAAACACACACAAAAAAAATTAAAATAATTCTATCTGGTTAACCACACCTCCCTATCCCTTCAAATGCTCTTCACTCCAAACAACTTGCAAAAACATTCCCCCCTATACACAGCAGTAAAAAGTTACCAAACTCCCACTTCCAAATGACATGACCTTAACATTACAAAACAGTTAACCAACACTATCAACAACAACCTTCCTAATATTAAATAATTTCAATTCTGAAATATCTTTAATAACTTATTATATACCATATCTTAATGAATTTTCGAAAAAATAACATATTAATTATTCTAGCTATCACTAAAAAACCCTTATTAAATATACAATACATATGCACTTACCTCTAACCGTACAGACTTGTTATCCAAACAAATTATAAAGCAAAAAGGGCAAAAAAATCAAACGTAACTTCACACTCCCTTCAAATCACACACATAAAACGTGACTCCACATTACCCACCTAAAAGAAATAAATCAAACAGCCATAGGCCACCAACAACCAACAGTTACGTTTCTACGTCATACTTTACACTTTGACATCATACTTTATACTCCAACATTATACGCCACTTGAGTAGTGCCATCTGTTCGCTGAGGACTGTAACCAATACACCGACCCTCTTCCCACCCAAAAAAATGCCTTCAAATATTGCCAATAAATCACATTAAAAACATTAATAAAAAGTAATCACATGGTAGCTAGGTGGTCACTGGGAGGAGAGCTATGCACCAAACCCCTCTGATGATGCATGGAACCATCCAGGCCTAGCACCTAATGTCTGACCCTGCCTTTTCTTGGTGCAGGCCGTTAGTACCTTTCAAAAGAGATACTCTCTTGTGGAAGTGAACAGAACGGTTTGGGTTGGGTTGTTTTACCTCTGAGCAGCACTTTTTTGCACACCATGGGCTAAATGGCCAGGTCACATGGACCCCTAAGGCTCAGAGAAGGTTGGGGGTGGGGACCCATTGGAACAGCTGTTGGGAGACAGATGGTAGCCTCCTGTCAAGGCCATCCAGCATGTTCATTAACATACACAGGGTATGGCTGTCCTGCACACAGACCCATGGTTTAACATCTCATCCGATGGACAGCGGCCTTTCCAAGCCCACTGGTGTCCGCTCTGGCCATGGGCAGGGTAGGGAATTTTGTTTGAATAGAAGGGGAGGGCTGCCAGATTAGTGTGGCCTACTGATGTGGACAACTATGCTAAATAAAAAATAAATACTCCCTCAAGCAGCTGCTTGCCATAGAGGTCTGACAGGAGCCTGTCAGTTTATATGCCACAGTAGGAGAGGATGGCAGGTCTGAGAGGATGGCAGGACCTCAGCAGAAAAACAACACAAACGTCCATGCCTTATCCGGGGCTCGAACCCAGGTCCTGTAGATCAGTAGCCAAGTGTGCTAACCACTCGGCCATGGGACAGTTACTTTTTTTTCCTACCCTTCTGAGGAGTGGCTCACACATGGTTCTGGTGCTCTCCATATAAACTTACTGAACTGGAATAAAGCTTTGAGCTTCATTATGGATCCTGAATGTGCTGCACTGGTGGGATTCTGTGGAGGGAAAATCTGCCACTGTGTTTTTCGTTTCTTTGGGCATTGATAGCCCCAAATGAATAGATTTGCAGAATATGTTTTATCAGCTGGTGGATAATCCTGATCAGAGAGTCGTTGCAGGCACCTGAACTCTTGCTTCTACAGGCGCCATCAAATTTTACATTCAAGAAAGTCTTCCAGTGTAGATGGCTTCAGCCTTTAGTGGTGGGGAGATGGTTTTTTGTCCCATGCCTGTGATTAGGGAGCTGTTTGATATTGTTGGCATTCCCTTTCTCAATAAACAAAGTTTCTTTAAACATCCCACTAACCATTTTCTCTCCATAGGTAGTTGGAATATGAGGACTCTGCACAGAGCTTTTTCTCTTGATGTCCTCACACAAGAATTCCACTGTTATAATATAGATATTCTTGGCCTGCAAGAGACCAGATGGACAGATAAAGGTCAGATTCTTAAAAATAATCTTAAATTTCTTTTTTCAGGGAGGGAAGACAATAAGCATCACCAAGACGTGGGTCTGCTTCTCAGCAGACATGCTAGTGATGCTCTTCTAGGATATGAATGCATTAATGAAAGGTTTCTTACAGCAAAATTTCAGACAAGCGTTAAAGACTTGAATGTTATCTGCTGTTATGCCCCCACTGAGGATGCTGATGAGGATGAGAAGGATAGGTTTTATGGACAACTTCAGAATATTTTGAATTCTATCAAGAAAGTAGATATTACTCTTGCTCTTGGTGACTTCAATGCCAAAGTTGGTACTGACTCTGACCTTTGGGGAGGAGTAATAGGCACTTTTGATATTGGTAGCTGCAATGGCAAAGGGCAATGTCTCCTACAGGTAAGTAAACTTAATGGTTTCAGAATAACTTAACACTTATTACAAACACTGCGACATACATAAGTACATATGGGTTTCACCAGATGGGCTGCATAACAATATGGTAGATTATATATTAACAGCAAATGGGCTAGTTCTGTTAGGAATACCAGGTCATATAGAGAAGCTGAAATTGGATTTGATCATTATCTTGTTAAGAGTCTTGCAACTTAAACTTAAGAAGTGTTGTGCTAAGGTTAAAAATTTTACCTTTAATACTGAAACTCTGAAAGACCCAGTTATAGCTAAAGCTATATATGATAGGTTAGAAGTCATGGTTTAGTTACTACTGAAGTTGAGGAAGAATGGGACCATTTTAAAAAGGCTTTTTTGGAAACTAACAGTACTCTTTTTAGGAAAAAAAGGAGCAGAGGAGGCAGAATTATTTGAGCTTATTTCAGAAAGAACTGCAGGAATGTCCTTAATCACTACTCTACTAAATAAAAAATAAATACCCCCTCAAGCAGCTGCTTGCCACAGAGGTCTGACAGGAGCCTGTCAGTTTATATGCCACATTAGAAGATCTGAGAGGATGGTAGGACCTCAGCAGAAAACAACACGAACATCCATGCCTTACCCGGGGCTCGAACCCAGGTCCCGTAGATCAGTAGCCAAGCGCGCTAACCACTCGGCCACGGGACGGCTCTACTCTATCTAGGCTGACAAAGCCGAGGAAGCATTTAGATACCACAACACCAGATAGTTAATGTTTTTTGTGGTGGGAAATGGACAGGTATATAGGGATTGAAAGATGAACAAGATAGGTTATCTGCCATGGCTTGGTAGTCTGAGCATTTCAGTCATGTACACAATGTGGTTAGCTCTACTCCCATTGTTTGTAATGATGATGATAGATGCTTTACATCTTGAATGTTGGCCATATAACACAGTGTGTAAATTACTATGGAACTGCTTAGATCTGGGAATGTTTTGGTTACCACATGGATGAATGTAATTTTGAATATATTTATAATAAAGGCATGGTTCCTAAGGATTTTATAAGAGCTATTGTGATGGCAGTTCTTGGGATAACTATAGGAACCATACCATGTCAAATCAATGAAAATTTTGGAAAAAGTACACCACCCATCAGTTTTTAATAATATTAGCATAAATGTTAGTACACATAAGATGTTTAATTGTACGATATATTTTGAGTCAAAAACTTTTTTTGTAAGGAGTTATAATCGATTAACCTAAGTGTGATTAACCTAATATACTATTTGCATTTGTGACTAAATATTTTTAATTTTTTTCTTTGCTTCTATGGTAGATGAGAAGACCAAACTTGTACTGATGTAGATTTAGATTATAAATTCGTTAAAAAAAATCAGTTTTAAAAAATGTAATGGTTTTGAAAACAAATTGAAAAAACTCAAAATTTTAAAATGTGAAAAAAAGTGATGTGGCATTAAATATCAAAAATTAAAACCGACATGATGTACATTATGCTCCATAGAAATGATGTACAAAATTTGGAGTATGGTCATTTCTTTGGTAACAAGTAAAAACATATTGCTAATGTTATGTTTAATGATGGACTCTTGCGCATGAGATGTATGGAGAGACTACCAACGTATGTGCTGCTTGCACAAAGCACGACTTTGTAACTTCAACCACTCCAACTAGCATTCCGCTGCTACTTACAGCTATAATGCTGCTATTGATAAAAGTTCATATCCTTTTTTACAGACAAGCAAATGGAAAAGCCCAGTATTTAGAGGCAACAAATTTAGCAATATGATTGGCAAAAACCAGGAGAAGTTATTAAATGTTCTGACTTCAGTTCGTATAACTTGAAAACGGTAAATTATGCTTTATTTTTGATCAGTTCTGTAATAATTAAGGAAGTGCTTAATAGGCTAGTGTAGTCCAAATAAGCTAGGAACTAGTAGCTCTTTTGGCACCCTAGATAAGAAAAAAGATGCTCCTTCGAATTTAATGTGTAGAAAAAATTGTACATAACCAAGTTTGAATTTAGTTCATTTTAATGAAGCCATATTCATTGTTGATGAAATAAATGCTATCGTAAAATATGTTGATAATAAAGAATTTAGTCATAAATAATTAGAATATATAAACCTTTAAACTGAAAAGGGCTAAGTTACCGATATAGTGATCAAGTGAATTAATTTTATATTTTAATATATTTTAGAAGTAACAAATATGAGTACTATGCAACTTGAATTAATTTTGTGAAGTCTAGTAAATGAAAACAATTACAGTTTCTATTATTGGATGAAACCGTCGGGCTCCCATTTCTGCATTGGCACTGCACAGTTTTTAACATAATATCAGCAAAGAAATATTTTTTTTGAAAGATAAAAAAATGGAGGTAATCTCTATTATACCATAAGTTTTCACATTTTGAAATAATTTTTTCCCTTGATTATAATAGAACAATTGACCAAAAATAAAGCACAATTTACCAATTTCAAGTTATACGAACTAAAGTTGGAACATTTAATAACCTGTCCTGGTTTTTACTGAGGGGTATTGCTAAATTTGTTGCCTCTAAATACTGGGCTTTTTTGTTTGCTCATCTGTAAAAAGAATACGAACTTTTATCAATAGCAGCATTATAGCTGTAAGTAGCAGCGGAATGCTAGTTGAAGTAGTTGGAATTACAAAGTTGCGCTTCAGTGCAGGCAGCACACACATCGATAGCCTTCCACATGCATCTCCTCTAGTGCGCATGCGCAAGAGCGTCAATGTGGTCCCCTGAAGTGCATCATTACTCCTCCTCCTCCTGCAGCCATGGGCTACGTAGGTCTATCCAGACCGTGCAATTTAGTTCTCCTAGCAAGTCTATCCTGAGCTACATCTACTGCACACCAATTCTAACAAGGTCCTGTTTGACATTGTCTGCCCACCACATCCTAGGTCTCCCCCTCTTTCTGAGGCCTTTAGGTACATTGTTCATAACCCTAATTGCCAATCTATAATTATTCATGCGGGCAACATGGCCAAACCAACTGAGTCTCTATCTGCACAATATGCTGCTTAAAGGAGGTTGCAAACTCCTTTGCCTAACCTCATCATTAGTTACAAAGTTGAACCACCTAATGCCCAAGATACTGCGTAAGCATCTAGAATCGAAAGCATCCAGTTTCCTGTTTACACAGCATTCAAGTTTCAATACCATAACTAACCCTACAAAGAACCAAACTATTATACAGTCTAATTTCAGTCTTCAGGTATATACGCCTATTTCTCCACACTCTCCATAGATTCATAAAAGTCCCAGCAGCAATCTCTATTCGTCTGTTAATCTCATGCCGCACATCACCATTATCTGTTACATAGAACCTAAGATAATTAAACTGTGACACCTGCTCAAGACTGCAACTATTCAGATTAACTGAATCACAGCCTGCCTGACCAATTTTCATCACTTTAGTTTTCTCTCTGTTTATAACCAAACCTACTCTACTACCAGTTTTATCAACAGCTTGAATGAAACAGTTCATCTCATCAACATCATTTGCCAAAAGGGCTAAATCATCAGCATAATCTAAATCAGAAATTTTTGTATCTCCAGTCCATTTAAGACCAAAATCTTTCCCTTGAAGTGATTTCACATAACATAATCAATAACCAAGCTAAAGAGAACAGGAGACAAAATACACCCTTGTCGAACACCAGAAGTAATGCTAAACCAATTGCTACAAGCCTTACCAACTCTCACACACGACTCAATGTTATTATAGAGAGCTTTCATTATGTTAACTAACTTATCTGGTATACCACATGATCTCACAATCAACCACAAATTATGACAATCAACAGAATCAAAAGCCTTTTTGAAATCAACAAAGCTAGCAACCAAAGGTTTCTGAAACTCTAAACATTTCTCAAGAATCTGCCTAAGTGAAAATATCTGATCCACAAATCCCCTACCACTTCTGAATCCACATTGCTCATTCCGCAATTGACTGTCAACCAGATTCTTAATTCTATTAATCACAATCATGGAAAGAACTTTACCTGGAACAGAGAGTAGACTGATACCCCTATAGTTATCACAAGAACTGCAATCACCTTTTTTGAAAATAGGGATAAAAATAGCTCTGGTAAAATCCTTAGGAACCATGCCTTTATCATAAAAGATATTCAAAATTTCAGTCATCCAAGTGGTAACTGAAACATTCCCAGCTTTTAGCATTTCTGTAGTAATTTTACCTACACCTAGGGATTTATGTAGTTTAAGTTTAGAAATAGCTAAAATAACTTCAGATTCAGCCAACGTTAACACCACCAATGCATCTATTATCATTGCAAACAATGGGAGTGGAACTAACCACATTCTTTAGAACATCACTGAAATGCTCAGCCCACTTAGCCATGACAGAATCCTCACCTTCTATAACCTTACCTTGTTTATCCTTACCTTGTTTATCCTTCAATCCCTGTATACCTGTCCGTTTTTCTACCACACAAAAGATTAACTATCTGGTACAGCTCTCTGCTGTTGTGCTGTCTAACTGCTTCCTCGGCTTTGTCAGCGAAGCCATGAAGCCAAAGATTCTTATCAGCAGCTAACTGATCCTTTACACGTTTATTAAGTTCTCTGTAATGCTTTCTGTTAGGACTAGTAGAGTATTGATTAAGGACATTCCTGCAGTTCTTTCTTTCTCAAATAAGCTCAAGTGCCTTATCACTCAGATAATTCTGTCTCTTCTGCTCCTTTTTTCCTAAAAGAGTACTGTTAGTGTCCAAAAAAGCCTGTTTAAAATGATACCATTCTTCCTCAACTTCAGTAGTAAGCAAACCATGACTGTCATAATGACTAAGTAACCTATCATGGTAAGCTTTGGCTGTAACTGGATCTTTCAGAGCTTCAGTATCAAAAGTAAATTTTTTAACCCTAGCACAACACTTTTTAAGTTTAAGTTGCAAGACACTTTTAACAAGGTAATGGTTAGATCCAATTTCAGCTCCCCTATATGACCTGGTATTCCTAACAGAACTAGCCCATTTGCTGTTAATTAATATATAATCAATCATATTCTTATGCAGCCCATCGGGTGAAAAGGGTAATATCTCCTTAAATTAAGGAGAGTTGACAAAATCGTGGAAACTTGGAAAAATTTTGGGAAGTTTGAAAAATTTGAAGTGACCTGGCAAATTCAGGAGAGATGTAAAAATTGGGATTATTTTGCGAATTTAAAGAGGTGATAAAATCGAGGCAATTTGGCAAAATCTAGGAAAGTTGACAAAACTGGAAACCACTTGGTAAAGTACAGATGAGTTGTAAAAATTGGGATTTGTTTTGTGAAATTAAGGAGAGTTGGAAAAATCTATAACTCTTGACAAAATCTAGGGGAGTTGGCAAAATTCGAAAAATGCTATGTATGTTGCGGTGTTTGTATAAGTGTTGGTTATTCTGAATCCATTGAGTTTACTTACCTGTAGGAGACGTTGCCATTGCAGCTACCAATACCAAAAGGGCCTATCACCCCTCCCCAAAGGTCAGAGTCAGTACCAACTTTGGCATTGAAGTCACCTAGAAAAAGGGTAATATCTCCTTTCTTGACAGAATTCAAAATATCCTGAAGTTGTCTGTAAAACCTATCCTTCTCATCCTCATCGGCATCCTCAGTGGGGGCATAACAGCAGATAACATTCAAGTCTTCAATGCTTGTCTGAAATTTTGCTGTAAGAAACCTTTCATTAAAGCACTCGTATCCTAGAATAGCATCACTAGCATGTCTGCTGAGAAGCAGACCCACGCCTTTGTAATGCTTATTGTCATCCCTCCCTGAAAAGAGAAATTTAAGCAAGCCGAGAATATCTAAATTATAATGGTGGAATTCTTGTGTCATCAAGAGAAAAAGCTCTGTGTAGAGTCCTCACATTCCAACTACCTATGGAGAGAAAATGGTTAGTGGGATGTTTAAAGAAACCATGTTTATTGAGAGAGGAATGCCAACAATATCAAACAGCCCATTAATCGCAGACATGGGGCAAAGACCCCACCACTAGAGGCTGCATTACCCATAACATTAGTAAAATTTCAATTTTTTTTGCTCGTTAACAAAAAAATGACCATACACCAAATTTTGTACAACTTTTCTATGGAGCATAATGTACAAGATATGTCAGTTTTAATTTTTTGTATTTGGTGCCACATCACTTTGTTTCACATTTTAAAATTTTCAGTTTTTTAAAATTTTTTCAAAACTATTACATTTTTTAAATTTGATGTTTTAACGAATTTGTAATCCAAATCTACATCTGTACACCAAATTTGGTCATCTCATCTACCATAGAAGCAAAGAAAAAAATGAAAAACATTTAGTCACAATCGCAAAATTGTATATTTTCTCCTTAGGTTAAATGATTATAACTCCTTACAAAAAATTTTTTGACTCAAAATATTTCGGGCTATTAAACATCTTATATGTACTAACATTTATGCAAATGATCATTGAAATCTGTGATGGGCAGTGGAACTGGCCTGATTGAATTGTCATGGAATGGACCCATAGAGGTATCAGCCTACTTTCTGTTCCAGGTAAAGTTCTTTGCTTGATTGTACTTAATAGAATTAAGAATCTGGTTGACAGTCAATTGCATGATGAGCAATGTGGATTCCAAAGTGGTAGGGGATGTGTAGATCAGATATTTTCACTCAGGCAGATTCTTGAGAAATGTTTTTAGAGTTACAGTAACCTGTAGCTACAAGCATCGTTGATTTTAAAAAGGCTTTTGACTGTTGATGGTCATAATTTATGGTTGATTGTGAGATCGTATGGCATACCAGACAAATTAGTTAATATAATGAAAGCTCTCTGTAATAGGATTCAGTTGTGTGTGAGAGTTGGTGATACATATGCAGACATACATAGGCAGGCAGAAAATCCTCATGCAGCCATGGACTATGGAGGTCTAACCAGACTGTGTAATTTTCCTCTTCAGATGTGTCTCTTCTGAGCTACAACTGTTGCATTTGACCACATTAGGCCAATTCTACCAAGGTCCTGTTTAACATTGTCTGCCCACCGCATCCTTGGTCTCCCCCTCTCTGAAGCTTTTAGGCACACTGTTCATAACCCTATTCGCCAATCTATAATTATCCATACAGGCAACATGACCAAACCAATGGAGTTTCTCTCTGCACAATATGCTGCTTAAAGGAGGTTGCAGACTTCTTTGCCTAACCTCATCATTAGGTGCAAAGTTAAACCACCTAATACCCAAGATACTACGTAAGCATCTAGAACGTTCTGGCCAATTTCTTGAAAAAACATAACATTATTAGTGAAAAGCAATATGGTTTCCAAAAAGGTAAAAATACAATTACACTTTACGGAGTACACTTACACTTTACGGACAATTACACTAAACGGAGTTTTCTGACGTCATTAATGGAACTTTGAACAACGGAAAAAAAGCAGCAGCTATCTTTCTGGACTTTCGTAAGGCATTTGATACATTGGATCACGATATTTTACTTCAAAAATTGTATATTTATGGTGTTTGAGGTATTACCCTTAAATGTTTTGAGAATTATTTAAAAAACAGTGCATGTTACCAAAATTAATGGTGTTTTTAGTGAGAAAAGAACATTGTACACTGGTGTTCCACAAAGTTCAATTTTAGGTCCGCTTTTATTCATTATTTATATTAATGATCTAGCTAACCTTAAACTGAAGGGCTCTCTTTATATATATATATGCTGATGACACCGCCTTGGTTAACGTGAATCACAATATAGGAGACGCAGTCCGAGATACACAGGATGATTTTAACAAAATTATTTACTGGTCTAACATTAATCGTATTTACATAAATTCAGAAGAAACCAAATGGATGAGCTTTCATTCACCAGGATACTATGATCTCTCACCTTATGCAATTATAAACCACGAACCTTTGTGTCCCCACAACAAATCCATGACCCTGACTGCTGCGACTGTGATGTTATTGAGCGTGTTAGCATTCCCCATTATCATTGGAACAACCAGTGGGAAAAGGGGCCTAAGACTCCTGCCCAAAGATAAGTCATTATCAACTTTAGCATTGAAGTCACCTAACACAAGAGGAATATCTCCATTATAGAATTCAAAATATCTTGAAGCTGGCTGTAAAACCTATCTTTCTTGTTCTCATCAGTGTCCTCTCTGGGGGCATAACAACAGATGACATTCAAGTCTTTAATTTTTGTTTTAAATTTTGCTGTAAGAAATCTTTCATTAATGCAGTCATATCCTAGAAGAGCATCACTGGCATATCTGCTGAGAAGCAAACCTACACCTTGGAGATGCTTCCCATCTTCCCTGTCTGAAAAGAGAAATTTAAATATATTTTTAAGCATCTCACCTTTACCTGTCCATCTGGTCTCTTGCAAGCCTAGAATATTTAGGTTATTAACGCTGCAATTCCTGCATGAGGAAGGACATCAAGAGGATAATCTCTATATAATGTCCTCACGTTCCACATACCTGCAGAGAGAAAATGATTAACAGGTTTTTTTAAAGAAAATAGGTTTATTGAGAGAAGTAGGGCTAACAATATCAAATAGCCCCCTGATCGCAGGTGTACGACAAAGACCTGTCCCTCTTCTGGTGAAGACTGAAGTCACTAATACTGGTAGGAACTTCAGGCACCACCTTTTCAAATGTACCTTTTCAAGAGCCTGCCTGAAACACATTATTCCAGTTTAGGATTGACGATGCCCAACTTGCCAAGTGAGGGTTCAGGTATCTGCAATGGCCTCTGATCAGGATTATCAACCAGCTGATATAAGGTATTAGCCACCAGCTGATCCTGTGCCTCTGTTCACTCATGGTTGGCAGCCCACAAGCAAACAGAGCGTTAGATGCTTCCTCAACAGAGGCCCACCAGTGCAGCAAGTCCAGGATCCATAATCAAACTCAAATCCATGAACCATTCCAGTCTAGTGGTCAGTACCAGGACCCTCTGAAATTGACCACTCTTCAGCAGGGTTGAAAAAAAGAAAAAATGGCCATAAATGACCAGATCAGTAGGCCACACTGATCTGGCAGCTCTCTTCCAAAAGAGAATATCTCTTTTGAAAGGTATAAAGTGATGAAAATTGGTCAAGCAGGCTGTGGTTCAGTTAATCTGAATGGCTGCACTCTTGAGAAGGCGTCTCAGTCTAATTATCTTGCAAGCTATGTAACAGATACTGATGATGCGCAGCATGATATTAACAGATGGATAGGGATTGCCACCAGGATTTTTAAGAATTTATGGAGAGTGTGGAGAAATAAGTGTATACACCTAAAGACTAAAATTAGACTGTATATTATAATAATTTTATTTTCTCTAGGGTTAGTTACGGTCTGTAAATGGTAGCTAGGTAGTCACTGGAAGGAGAACTATGCACCAATCCCCTGTGATGATGCATAGAACTGGCCAGGCCTAGCACCTAATGTCCAACCCTGCCTTCTCGTGGTGCAGACCGTTAGTACCTTTCAAAAGAGAGACTCCCTTGTGGAAGTGAATGGAAGGGGAGGGCTGCCAGATTAGTGTGGCCTACTGATCTGGACAACTACGGCTACTTTTCTTTTTTTTTCTACCCTACTGAGGAGTGTTCAACCACACAGGGTCCTGGTGCTGACAATATAAACCCACTGGACTGGACAGATATATGGCTCTGAGCTTGATTATGGATCCTGATTTTGCTGCACTGGTGGGCTTCTGTGGAGGGAAAATCTTCCGCGTGTTTTCTGTTTGTGTGTGGGTTGACAGCCCCAAGTGAATAGATTCACAGGATATGTATATCAGCTGGTGGATAATCCTTAGCAGAGGTCATCGGAGGCACCTGAACTCTTTGCTTCTATTGACATCGTCAAATTCTACTTTGGAGGAAGTCTTCCAGTGTAGATGGCTTCAGCCTTTAGTGGTGGGGGAACGGGTCTTTGCCCCATATCTTCGATTAGGGGCTGTTTGATATTGTTGGTATTCCCTCTCTCAATAAACATAGTTTCTTTAAACATCCCACTAACCATTTTCTCTCCATAGGTAGTTGGAATGTGAGGACTCTGCACAGAGCTTTTTCTCTTGATGACCTTACACAAGAATTCCACCATTATAATTTAGATATTCTTGGCTTGCGAGAGACCAGACAGACAGATAAAGGTCAGATTCTTAAAAATAATCTTAAATTTCTTTTTTCAGGGAGGGAAGACAATAAGCATCACCAAGGCATGGGTCTGCTTCTCAGCAGACACGATAGTGATGCTCTTGTAGGATACGAGTGCATTACTGAAAGGTTTCTTACAACAAAATTTCCGACGAGCGTTAAAGACTGGAATGTTATCTGCTGTTATGCCCCCACTGAGGATGCCGATGAGGATGAGAAGGATAGATTTTATGGACAACTTCAGGATATTTTGAATTCTGTCAAGAAAGGAGATATTACCATTTTTCTAGGTGACTTCAATGCCAAAGTTGGTACTAACTCTGACCTTTGGGGAGGAGTAATAGGTCCTTTTGGTATTGGTAGCTGCAATGGCAATGGGCAACGTCTCCTACAGGTAAGTAAACTCAATGGATTCAGAATAACTAACACTTATTACAAACACTGCGACATACATAAGTACACATGGGTTTCACCCGATGGGCTGCATAAGAATATGATTGATTATATATTAGCAGCAAATGGGCTAGTTCTGTTAGGAATACCAGGTCATATAAAAAAAAATAAATACCCCCTCAAGCAGCTGCTTGCCACAGAGGTCTGACAGGAGCCTGTCAGTTTATATGCCATAGTAGAAGGTCCTAGAGGATGGAAGGCCCTCAGCAGAAAAACGACACAAACAGCCATGCCTTACCCAAGGTTCGAACCCAGGTCCCTTAGATCAGTAGCCAAGCGCGCTAACCACTCGGCCATGGGACGGCTATCAGGTCATATAGGGGAGCTGAAATTGGATCTGACTATTACCTTGTTAAAAGTGTCTTGCAACTTAAACTTAAAATGTGTGCTAAGGTTAAAAAAATTACCTTTAATTCTGAAGCTCTGAAAGACCCAGTTATGGCTAAAGCTTACCATGATAGGTTACTTAGTCATTATGACAGTTATGGTTCGCTTACTACTGAAGTTGAGGATGAATGGGATCATTTGAAACAGGATTTTTTGGACACTAACAGTACTCTTTTAGGAAAAAAGGAGCAGAGGAGGCAGAATTATCTGAGTGATAAGGCACTTGAGCTTATTCCGGAAAGAAAGAACTGCAGGAATGTCCTTAATCAATACCCTACTAGTCCTAATAGAAAGCATTACACAGAACTTAATAAACGTATAAAAGATCAGTTAGCTGCTGATAAGAATCTTTGGCTTGATAGCTTGGCTGACAAAGCCAAGGAAGCAGTTAGACAGCACAACAGCAGAGAGCTGTACCAGATAGTTAATCTTTTGTGTGGTAGAAAACGGACAGGTATTCAGGGATTGAAGGATAAACTAGGTAAAGTTATAGAAGGTGAGGATTCTGTCATGGCTAGGTGGGCTGAGCATTTCAGTGATATTCTAAACCAGACGTCTGCAACCTTTTTTGGCTGCGGGTCAAAATGAACCAATATGTGACTATTAAGAAGACAGTTCGCGTCAATGGGTATTTTCATTTTAAAACAGTCCGTTAGTGAATAATAAGATGAATTTTATTGAGAAGACTATTACAATATGCTTTTAAACTCAAAACATAAAAAAATTATAATTCTAATTATTATAGCCATCCCGTGGCCAAGTGGCTAGCACGCTTGGCTACTGATCTAAGGGACCTGGGTTCAAACCCCGGATAAGGCATGGATGTATGTGTCGTTTTCTGCTGAGGTCCTGCCATCCTCTCAGACCTTCTACTTTGGCATATAAACTGACAGGCTCCTGTCAGACTTCTGTGGCAATGCAGCTGCTTGAGGGGGTATTTATTATTTATTTATTTAATTATTATAAAAACAAATATAATTGTCAAGTTTTAGTTCATTAATAATTTATTAACTTTATTTATAAGCGTTCTCTTCGTTATCAATGGCTCCCCTGATGCTGAATTTGTGACGTCAATTAAGTCAAGTCTGGTTCATACATAGTCACCTTAAGACGAATACAAGCGTCTGAATTTTCGGTAGTTAATCTGCTCCTGTTCTTACTTAAAACTAATTTCATGTGTGAAAATATTTGTTCACATTTATAAGTAGAACCGAACGCGGACAAAATGGCAAAGCCAATTTTTTTCAAAGATGAGAACTTCGTAGGAAGTGATGCCCAACACGATGATATCACGAGAAGTTGATTATCTTCCGTGTTTTCTAAATCTTTCCGCAATGTCTTGAATTTGTCCGTCCACAACGTTGAACTTTTAAAATCAATCATTTCTAAACTTAAATTGTCAATTTTAAGATATTCAAAATACTGCAAATCTAACACATTTTCCTCTATTTCGTCGGGCTTTATTATAAATGTAAACATTTCGCCGTGCTTCTTAAAACTTTGAAATCTACTTTCAAATTCACTTTTAATCTTCAAAATACAACTTTCGAACATATTTAGATTGCCTGCATCGATATTTTCTTTCTCATGTTGGCTTTTTAGTAAGGGAAAGAAAAGAAATATTTAGTTTTTATGTCAATTTCAAATAATATTAATTTCGAACAAAAACTCTTCCATTCCTCGTACATTTTCAAAATTGTGTGGTTATTTCCTTGGAGTCGTACGTTGAAATCATTATAATGGTTCATTATGTCTGTTAAAAACAAAAGTCTTAAAAACCATTGTTTGTCATTGAGCTCGAGATCATTTTCACCGATTTCGTAAAGAAATATTTGTATATCATCAAAGCACTCTACAAATCTATTAAGAACTTTGCCTCGACTTAACCATCGTACTTCAGCATGTAACAGTAAATCTTCGTATTTCGATTCAATTTCTTCCAAAAAAGCTTTGAAGCGCCTGTGTGTTAATGCAAATCGTGCTACTATGACGTTTACGATCTTAACAACCTTTTCCATTACATCCTTAAATTGTTGCGTAGATGCCTTTGCAAATAAATTTTTGAAACTTGTACTTGACGGAAAATATCAATGCCTTTGGTCGTGCCATTCATTGAAGCAAGAACGCATAGTTCTTCATTGACGTTCGAACTATTTATTGATGCAAATCTAATAATAATTGCCAGCCTAGCCATTCTATTTACATCGGTACTTTCATTGAGTGCAATGCTAATTACGTCAGTAGATAACAAATCATTTTTGACCTGTGCGTCAATATTTTTTGCCATATCTTCAATGCGACGCTGAACTGTTCTGGCCGACAATGGCATTTCTTTAATTCTCTCAATTATTTGTTTTTTATTTGCGAAGTCATTGAATAAGTGTTCGGAACAATTTATGAATGCGTTTTTAAAAAATTCGCCGTCTGTAAACGGTTTTCCGTTCGTACCAATACTAAGATCTGCAATAAAGCTCGCAGATGTAGCGTAATAGTGGCTGGTAACAAATCTCTCCAAAAATTTATTTTGTTTACCGTAATTTAATACACGTTTAGCAATGTATTTATATTTTTCATCATTTGGCATTTCACTCACATCTTTATGTTTTGAAGAAAAGGTCCTGGCGGTAATTATATCTGTACATAAAGTACATATCAATTTGTCACCATTTTCCATACATCCATACTTTTCAGTCCACACATCATGAAATAATCTCTTTTTTGCTTTTTGTTTGTCCATGGTAATAAAAATAATAATTATTTCTCTTAGGTAACTGTTCTCGCTTCTGAACTACTGTTTATTCACGTTAAAGACGAAGTAAACGTAGACAAAAGTAGATGTGTGATCAGCAGGTGGGCAGGGCTCCTATTGGTCGGCTGCAGGTGGCACGTAGTCAGAGAGCCCAGCCGACCAATAGGAGCTCTGATGACGTGCTGATCACTCATCTACCCTTGTTTACATCATGGAGGTAGGGAGATAAGAGGAGGGGCCCTAAGCACTTGAAAATGATGCTTCGGCGACTGCGCGGCAGCCATGTTGCTCTATTCAAAACATTGATCAGTAGTATAGATGAGTAATGAAGTGTTGCGCTATAAAAATTTAAATTTTTTCGACATTGTATTATGGCAGCCTGTTAAGCTTACGGCTGCACGAATCGCCCTTCAAAAAAGATACCAGGAATTACCTTTCATCGGTAAGTTTGTCATTTTTATAAAAGTTTAAATAATTATATAATGATACAAGCAACTTCGTGTTGAAATTACGCCGCTCTGAAATCGGTTTTATTTCGTGTTACAAACCTCGATTCTTCACCAGATTTTTTTTTTCATTTTCTTCAGATTGTACTCCGTGATAAATGTGAAGATGTACTTCTTATATTGATTGATTGATTTTACGTTACACTTATTTGAGAATTCCTTCTGCAGGCTTTCTCAGTTAAAAAATTTTGTTGGCTGTAATTGAATATTAGTGTGTATTCTATTTAATGGACGATGAATTTACATACTTTGAAATAGAGGTGATTAAAATATCAAGGAGTTTCTTTTTTGTTTTTTATTTTATTTTAGGTGGAAGTATTAGATATTATTTTGTTTAAATGTTTCAGTGTTTAAATTCCTCTCTCTTCATGATTTAATAAGTTCAGTGTAAGAAGGGAAAAGTAAATTACAATAAAGTATTTTCATAAGGTGAGAAATATAATCTTTCTTTTTTTTAAAATTTGGATAGCATTTAAGGGTTTTGTTTAAATGCCCCCTTTTTTCTTGGATTGGAGTCTTATATTTTTGAATTTCTTTTTAGATTAATTTAATGTATCTGGTGTAAATTGTCATAGGTGAGTGACAGCGATCATTAGTTAGGGTGAAATTTTTTCAAATTGTTTAAATAATTTTAGTTAAAAGAGGAGAGGAGAGTGTAATGCTTTTCTCCTTTTTTTTAATTCTGATAGGGTTCTAATTGTCCCTTTTAAGGTGAATACTGAATTTATTTAATTCTGTATAGATTTCAAACAAAGCGAGTTTATTGCTTGTAGTTATTTTATTTTGACTTTGGTTGATGAACATGAAGATAGGTATGAGAGACAGGAGTCAGGCACTGAGATGTCGGGTTCAAGCCACTGTCTGGAACGTTGCCTTTTTTTTTTAAATGGGTATTATATTCCCTTCACCCTGTAGATATATATTTTTTTCTTTTTTTTTTATATTTTTTTTAATTTTTTATTATTTTTGCTTAGTATAATTTTTAGTTGCGTTTTTTTCATATAGTTTTTTCAGATATTATTTTGAAATTTTCCTTTGTGGCTGAGGAAGGATGTATTTCAATCCTTACGAGATTTTATTTTTTTGAGAGATTGTAATAATTGTGTATTTTGTATTGATTGTTAACTCTGGTTGAGGGAGGAGAATGAGCATGAGATGTGAAGCTGAGGGTATAAACATAGAGCTGGTGGGTTCAAGCCACCATCTGGGGCGTTTTTTTTTACTTCTTATACTATTGGCTTTATTTAGTTTTGTTAAGCAAAATTTTTTTTGTGGAATGAGAATTTTTTTAACGTAAAACAGCTATTTTCTTAATTTTACAAATTTAATTTTTTGCGGTTTAAATGCTGCTATTGCATATAACTTTTTTGTTTTATCCATGAAATGTTTTCTACTGTTATCAGTGTAGTATAAATAAACTTTTAAAATCTTGCAATTGTTTGTTATTGTCGTATTCAACGAAATACATAAATAGTTCTATATAGTAATTCTGTATGGAAATATTCATTGCATTAAAAAACAGCAATATAAATTCCAAATAGCTTAAATGGGCTTTCTCTTAGTCGTAAAAAATAATCTTCCCGTATATAATGCACAGTAAAACTGAGTATAGCACGTGAAAAATAGGCTTGATTGCATCGGCAGATGGTTTGTTTTGAATGCAACAATATGGCTACCGCCCTGCTGCCTAATCATCATTTTCCTTGAACAGGGAAAGCGCATTAGGGCCTCTCCTTATCTTCCTACCTCCATGGTTTACATCTACTTCGTCTTTAATGTGAATAAACGAACGACACGCTCGTCGAGTAATGATGAGATTCGTTCGGACAATGTCGCTGTATTCCGCCTATGTTCATTTCTGCAACTTTGTAATTAAACCAAAATGTTAATTTTTTTATTTATACTTTCTCAAAGTGTTTGTTTCATGTTTATGTTTTATAATTTATTTTTATATATTATACTTTATTTGCGGAACTCAAGTGGGTCACTTGAAATTATCAAATGGGTCACTTGGTGACCCGCGGGTCATAGGTTGCCAACGCCTGTTCTAAACAATGTGGTTAGTTCTATTCCCACTGTTTGCAATGATGATGGATGCATTGGTGGCTTTAATGTTGGCCCTATAACACAATCTGAAGCTATTTTGGCCGTTTCTAAACTTAAACTTCATAAATCCCCAGGGGTAGATGAAATTACTACGGAAATGCTTAGAGCTGGGAATGTTTCGGTTACCACTTGGATGACTGAAATTCTGAATATCTTTTATGATAAAGGCATGGTTCCTAAGGATTTTACCAGAGCTATTGTTATCCCTATTTTCAAAAAAGGTGATCGCAGTTCTTGTGATAACTATAGGGGTATCAGCCTACTCTCTGTTCCAGGTAAAGTTCTTTCCATGATTGTGCTTAATATAACTAAGAATGTGGTTGACAGTCAATTGCGTGATGAACAATGTGGATTCAGAAGAGGTAGGGGATGTGTGGATCATATATTTTAACCTCGGTAGATTCTTGAGAAATGTTTAGAGTTTCAGAAACCTTTGTTTGCTAGCTTTGTTGATTTCAAAAAGGCTTTCGACTCTGTTGATCGTCATAATTTGTGGTTGATTGTGAGATCTTGTAGTGTACCAGATAAGTTAGTTAACATGATGAAAGCTCTCTATAATAACACTGAGTCATGTGAGAGTTGGTAAGGCTTGTAGCAATTGGTTTGGCATTACTTCTGGTGTTCGACAAGGGTGCATTTCGTCTCCCTTTCTGCTTAGTTTGGTTATTGATTAGGTTATGCGAAATTCATTTCGAGGGAAAGATTTTGGCCTTAAATGGTCTAGAGATTTCAAAATTTCTGATTTAGATTATGCAGATGATTTAGTCCTTTTGGCAAATGATGTTGATGAGATGAACTGTTTCATTCAAGCTGTTGATAAAACTGGTAGTAGAGTAGGTTTGGTTATAAAGAGAGAGAAAACTAAAGTGATGAAAATTGGTCAGGCAGGCTGTGATTCGGTTAATCTGAATAGTTGCAGTCTTGAGCAGGTGTCACAGTTTAATTATCTTTGGTGCTATGTAACAGATAATGGTGATGTGCGGCATGAGATTAACAGACGAATAGGGATTGCTGCTGGGACTTTTAAGAATCTATGGAGAGTGTGGAGTAAGAATCTATGGAGAGTGTGGAGAAATAGGCGTATATACCTGAAGACTAAAATTAGACTGTATAATAGTTTGGTTCTTTGTAGGGTTAGTTATGGTAGTGAAACTTGAATGCTGTGTAAACAGGAAACTGGATGCTTTTGATTCTAGATGCTTACGCAGTATCTTGGGCATTAGGTGGTTCAACTTTGTAACTAATGATGAGGTTAGGCAAAGGAGTTTGCAACCTCCTTTAAGCAGCATATTGTGCAGATACAGACTCAGTTGGTTTGGCCATGTTGCCCGCATGAATAATTATAGATTGGCAATTAGGGTTATGAACAGTGTACCTAAAGGCCACAAAAAGAGGGGGAGACCTAGGATGTGGTGGGCAGACAATGTCAAACAGGGTTGGGTTGGGTTGTTTTACCTCTGAGTGGCACTTTTTTGCACACCATGGGCTAAATGGCCAGGTCACATGGACTCCGAAGGCTCAGAGAAGGTTGGGGGAGGGGACCCACTGGAACAGCTGTTGGGAGACAGATGGTAGCGTCCTGTCAAGGCCATCCAGCGTGTTATTTAACGTGCACAGGGTATGGCTCTTCCACACACGGGGCCACGGCTTAACGTCCCATCCAACGGACGGCGGCCTTTCCAAGCCCACCGGTGTCCCCTACTGACCGCGGGCATGGCAAGGAATTTTGCGGAGATAAATCTCAACGCTGACCCAGCTGGGACTCGAATCTGGGAACTACCGACTGAGCCATCCCCGCCCATGTCAAACAGGACCTTGTTAGAATTGGTGTGCAGTGGCCATATGCAGTAGATGTAGCTCAGGATAGACTTGCTTGGAGAACTAAATTGCACGGTCTGGTTGAACCTCCATAGCCCATGGCTGCTTGAGGATGATGATGGTGATGAGGGTTAGTTATGGTAGTGAAACTCGGACACTTTGTAAACAAGATAACAGGAAACTAGATGCTTTTGTTTCTAGATGCTTACGCAGTGTCTTGGGCATTGGGTGGTTCAATTTTGTAAGTAATGATGAGGTTAGGCAAAAGAGTCGGCAACCTCCTTTAAGCAGCATATTGTGCAGAGAGAGACTCTGTTGGTTTGGCCATGTTGCCCATATGGATAATTATAGATTGGTGAATAGGGTTATGAACAGTGTGCCTAAAGGCATCAGAAAGAGGGGGAGACCTGGATGTGGTGGGCTGACAATGTCAAACAGGACCTTGTTAGAATTGGTAGGAATGCAGCAGATGCAGCAGATATAGCTCAGGACAGATATGTTTGGAGAACTAAATTGCATGGTATTGTTGGACTTGGAGAGCCCATGGGTGCTTGAGGATGATGATGTAAAAAAATAGAGTGGGGTTTTCCAATTACTAAGATATTCCATCAAAAAGGAAAAGGTAAAAAGATATTCTATGGAAAAAGATTTTATAGTTGTTTTTTATCAACAATTATTTTTGACTTATTTTACTTAATTTCTTTTTTTTTCACTTATTTTCGAAGGAAAAGAGATAATAGTTTCACTTTATTTATGTCTGTTTGTCTATCGAACTTTTTCGTTTGCAGAGATAATTTAAAAATTCTTTTGTGTTAGGTATTGATGAAATATTATGACAAATACTTTCCAAATCTCTCTAAAGATACAATTATGCCCTCTAGTAGTGGAAACAGTTAAAAATTCCAAAATTTAAAATGAATATTGCAAACAATGTATTTATGCTAGAAATTTGAAATTTTGGTGGTGGAATGTGAAGGTAACAGAATTTTCATTGCCAACAATGACTTGGGTCCTTAGACCCAGGGGAGCTCGGAAAACAACTTTTTTGTTTTAGCAGATAATTGTATTTAGAGATAAACGAAATTTGTTTTTTGGGTTAAACAGAAATTGATTAAATATTATGATAATCACATTCAAAATCTTTCGAACATTATAATTGTGCCCTCTAATAGTGAAAAAAGTTGAAAATTCCAGAATTTCAAAGGAATATTGCAACGATGTATTAATGTTAGAAATTTTGGTGGTGGAATGTGAACATCATGAAGTTCTCATTGGAAGCAATGTAAGTGATAATTAGAAAACTACTCTAGTTGGATTGAAATCTTTAATTCTCTGTGACACTGTTAAATGTTTTTAAGCACTTCAACAAATGATGCCTCAATCAGCATCCCTCATCATTTTCTCAAACTCTACTGAGGTGTCACTGCCGCAAGAATGTTGAAGATTAAACTTGTCACTCGCAAGCATCCCAGAATTTCCTCTTACTATACCTCCTCTGCTGTATGGTATGTAAATTTCTCCTTAATAACCTTTGATATTTTATAGCATAGAACATTTGTTTAAGTTCTTAAAAGCATTTAACAATGTCATAGAGAATTAAAGACTTCAATTTAATTTTGATTACTGCACTGTGAACCTCTACTGTAATTTTTATTAGTTGTATTGGTATTAATGAAATAGTATAATTTGCATTTTTCAAATACTTACGTGGTTTTAATATATATATTTTTATAGATCACAAAATATGGAAATGGTAGAGCTGTTATTGAATTTTTTCAAATAATATATATATGTATGTAATAGAGATTTGAAATTTTAGTGGTAGCTTTTCAAAAGATATTCCACTGACAGCAATAATCTACCCATTTTTCTGAGAGAGGTGTGGAAAATGCAACTTTTTAAATTTAAAAATTTAAAGACAAATACTTTTAGGTTTTATAATTACTAATAATATACTATTTACATTTTTCCCCCATCATCTGCTGGCTCAAATTAAAATTGTTAAGGAGTGAAAGAGTAGGCAAAAGAAAAAAACTTCATTCTCTATGAAAACAAGATTATTGTATGTGTCAGAGGTAATATGCATTCTTCTAGTTTTATCTATTTTTAATAATAGACATAATATATAGAGCTAAAATAAAATTACACAAAGATAGTGTTTTGGATTTCAAAGTAGGTTGTGATGGTCCACCCATTCACTTTTCCTTAACCAGTTTTACTTTATTTTTGTTATATTTATTATTTTGGGGCATTTAACCTTCAGTTAGATTTTATCACATTTCTCTCTTCTGAGCCCCTAAAGGAGTTGCGCATTTGCAACTCCGACTTTTGATCAACAGATGCTAATATGCATTAAGGACACGCCCACTCTTGCATCATAGCTCGTGTGAGCACACGATCATCAGATTATGCAAATGTTTTACCCAGTGTGCAACACGTGTCAGTTGTATGTTGCATGTAATACTAAGTGATATTAGGGCACAGAGAGATTCAGTAGAGTGTGTCAGTAAAAGAAAGGATGCTAGTAGAGATGGAGCTTTTAGTTGCTCTGACTTTTGTATTCATCAGTATATATGGTAAGTCTTGAATTTTTTGGAAATAAACTTTGTTATATGAATATTTTGACTTTGCTATTTTTCCTCTTGAGCAACAATAATTGATTTTTGATCAAGATATAAATTTTAAAAATTTGACAATCTTTTGATTTCTTACTCAGTGATTAATGCCCATATATTTAATGAACCCTCATTTAACTTTATTTGGCAAGTTAATATTGCTTGGCGCCTGATATGCTATCTGGAGTTCTAATTTAATTTGGATCAGTCGAAAGGTCCAAAAAGAAAAAGTTTAATAATCTTTTGGAGCGTTACAAGATAGACAATTTCAGATTTAGAATAAGATGACAGTAATTTTTTTAGGGGGGGGGGATGGAGGTTGGGGACCTTCCTCCCAAAAGTCAGGTTTCCCCCAAGGGTCAAGGGGCATACCCTTGGGCACATCCCTCCTACCATGAAAAACTTAAATTTTTACCACCTTATTTCCCCACGTTCAAAACTTTCGCCATTTTTTTCCATACTTGCAACAAAACACCAATGTCCTACTAAACACAAATATTCAATTGAAAAAAGATCTGACCTGACTCCAAAGAAATTATGTAAAACATTCTCCACCACACGTAGCCACAAAAAGCTATAGAACTCCCACTTTTAAATGATCTGGCCATAACATTGTGAAACAGTTAATTAACACTTCAACAACACTCCAAATATTAAATAATTTCAATTACTAACACCTTAAATAACTTATTTTCACAATTAAAAGGACTTTCTTGTTCAGGAATTAATTAAAAATAACTTAAAATTCTGTTGTTGTGTCACTTCACTGAAGACAGAGCGCTGTCCTTTCTCTGAAAAGCTTCTGAATTTTCTCCTAAAAACTTTTAGCATGCAAATAATCTTTTGGAAGTCAATTAAAATTTTCTTGCTTAACGACAGAGAATTTTAAGTTGTTTCTAAATTATTTTCCATCATCATCAAACAGTTGTGGGTTATGGAGGTTCAACCAGACCATGCAATTTAGTTCTCCAAGTGTATCTGTCCTGAGCTACATCTGGCCACTGCATCACGGTCCTGTTTGACATTGTCTGTCCACCACATCCTAGGTCTCCCCCTCTTTCTTGGCCTTTAGGCACACTGTTCATAACCCTAATTGCCAATCTATAATTATTCATACGGGCAACATGGCCAAACTAACTGAGTCTCTATCTGCACAATATGCTGCTTAAAGGAGGTTGCAAACTCCTTTGCCTAACCTCATCATTAGTTACAAAGTTGAACCACCAAATGCCCAAGATACTGCGTAAGCATCTGGAATCAAAAGCATCTAGTTAACTGTTATGTTGTTTACAAAGTATCCAAGTTTCACTACCATAACTAACCCTAGAAAGAACCAAACTATTATACAGTCTAATTTTAGTCTTTAGGTGTATACGCCTATTTTTCCACACTCTCCATAGATTCTTAAAAGTCCCAGCAGCAATCCCTATTCGTCTGTTAATCTCATGATGCACATCACCATTATCTGTTACATAGCTCCCAAGATAATTAAACTGTGACACCTGCTCAAGACTGCAACCATTCAGATTAACAGAATCACAGCCTGCCTGACCAATTTTCATCACTTTTAGTTTTCTCTCTGTTTATAACCAAACCTACTCTACTACCAGTCTCATCAACAGCTCGAATGAAAGAGTTCATCTCATCAACATCATTTGCCAAAAGGGCTAAATCATCTGCATAATCTAAATCAGAAATTTTCAAATGTCTAGACCATTTAAGGCCAAAATTTTTCTGTTGAAATGAATTTCACATAACCTAATCAATAACCAAACTAAGCAGAAAGGGAGACGAAATGCACCCTTGTCGAACACCAGAAGTAATGTCAAACCAATTGCTACAAGCCTTACCAACTCTCACACATGACTCAGTGTTATTATAGAGAGCTTTCATTATGTTAACTAACTTATCTGGTATACTACAAGATCTCACAATCAACCACAAATTATGATGATCAAACGGAGTCGAAAGCACTTTTGAAATCAACAAAGCTAGCAACCAAAGGTTTCTGAAACTCTAAGCATTTCTCAAGAATCTGCCTAAGTGAAAATATCTGATCTACACATCCCCTACTACTTCTGAAACCACATTGCTCATCACGCAATTGCCTGTCAAACATATCCATAATTCTGTTAAGCACAATCATGCGAAGAACTTTACCTGGAATGAGAGTAGGCTGATACCCCTATAGTTATCGCAAGAACTGTGATCACCTTTTTTTAAAAATAGGGATAATAATAGCTCTGGGAAAATCCTTAGGAACCATGCCTTATCATAAAAGATATTCAAAATTTCAGTCATCCATGTGGTAACCGAAACATTCCCAGCTCTAAGCATTTCTATTGTAATTTCATCTACCCCTGGGGATTTATGAAGTTTAAGTTTAGAAATAGCCAAAATAACTTCAGATTTTTTTATCGGCCAACATTAAAGCCAGTAATGCATCTATCTTCATTGCAAACAATGGGAGTACAACTAACCATATTGTTTAGAACATCACTGAAATGCTCAGTCCACCTAGCCATGACAGAATCCTCACCTGTTATAACCTTACCTTGTTTATTCTTCAGTCCATGTATAGCTGTCCGTTTTCTACCACACAAAACATTAACTATCTGGTACAGCTCTCTGCTGTTGTGCTGTCTAACTGCTTCCTCGGCTTTGTCAGCAAAGCCATCAAAGCCACAGATTCTTATCTGCTACTAACTGATCCTATACACGTTTATTAAGTTCTCTGTAATGCTTTCTATTAGGATTAGTAGGGTATTGATTAAGAACATTCCTGCAGTTCTTTCTTTCTGAAATAAGCTCAAGTGCCTTATCACTGAAATAATTTTTCCTCTTCTGTGCCTTTTTTCCTAACAGAAAGTTAGTTTCAAGAAAAGCCTGTTTAAAATGGTCACATTCTTCCTCCACTTAAGTAGTAAACAAACCATGGCTGTGATAATGACTAAGTAACCTATCATGGTAAGCTTTAGCTATAACTGAGTCTTTCAGAGCTTCAGAATTAAGGTAAATTTTTTAACCTTAGCAAAACACTTTTAACAAGGTAATGGTCAGATCCAATTTTGGCATCCCAATATGACCTGGTATTCCTAACAGAACTAGCCCATTTGCTGTTAATTAATGTATAATCAATCATATTCTTATGCAGCCCATCAGGTGAAACCCATGTGTACTTATGTATGTCGCGGTGTTTGTAATAAGTGTTAGTTATTCTGAAACCATTGAGTTTACTTACCTGTAGGAGACATTGCCCATTGCCATTGCAGCTACCAATACCAAAAGGGCCCATCACCCCTCCCCAAAGGTCAGAGTCAGTACCAACTTTGGCATTAAAGTCACCTAGAACAAGGGTAATATCTCCTTTCTTGACAGAATTCAAAATATCCTGAAGTTGTCTGTAAAACCTATCCTTCTCATCCTCATCAGCATCCTCAGTGGGGGCATAACAGCAGATAACATTCATGTCTTTAATGCTTGTCTGAAATTTTGCTGTTAGAAACCTTTCATTAATGCACTCATATTCTAGAAGATCCTCATTGGTGTGTCTGCTGAGAAGCAGACCCACGCCTTGGTGATGCTTATTGTCGTCCCTCCCTGAAAAGACAAATTTAAGATTTTTTTAAGAATCTGACCTTTATCTGTCCATCTGGTCTCTTGCAAGCCAAGAATATCTAAATTATAACGGTGTAATTCTTGTTTGAGGACATCAAGAGAATAGGCTCTGTGCAGAATCCTCACATTCCAACTATCTATGGAGAGAAAATGGTTAGTGGGATGTTTAAAGAAACTTTGTTTATTGAGGGAGAGAATGACAACAATATCAAACAGCCACCTAATTGCAGGCATGGGACAAAGATCTGTTCCCCCACCACTAAAGGCTGAAGCCATCTAAACTGGAAGACTTACTCCAATGTAGAATTTGACGATGCCAGTAGATGCAAAGAGTTCAGTTGCCTGCGATGACCTCTGCTCAGGATTATCCACCAGGTGATAAACATATCCTGTGAATCTATTCACTTGCGGCTGTCAACCCACAAACAAACAGGAAACACAGCAGAAGATTTTCCCTCCACAGAAGCCCACCAGTGCAGCAAATTCAGGATCCATAATCAAGCTCAGAGCCATATTTCAGTCTTAAGTAACACCCATAAACTTAACAAACCCTCATTTAACTTTATTTGACAAGTTAATATTACCTGGCCCCTGATACACTATCCGGAGTTTTAATTTAAATTGTATCAGTCAAAATGTCCAAAGAGAAAAAATTTAATAATCTTTTGGAGCGTTACAATGATTCAGACTGGATTCAGTTCTGCTGGTATTTGCAGTGCTGTGGTCTTGTGCTTCCATTGTACAATCTGTGCTGTTTGCCTTTCCCTATCTGACAACTTTGTATGGCATCCATAATTTGCACATTTGGAGACAACACTCTGTTCTTTTTGATAGGTAGTCATAATCTTCAATATAGTTCCTTGTGTCCTGTAGCTGCAATAAGCTGATTCCACCTACTATTTCCGCCGTTCTGGTTACTGAAGCTCCTGCAAGACATGCACCAATAATCATGACTTTTTGGAGGTCACTGAGATCTGATATTGTTGACAATTACATCACAATATTTGTTTCACCTGTGCCTGTGGAACTACTACGTACATCTCCCCTTTATATACCTCACATTGCTGGTGACATTGTGCCTGTGATATGCATATGGTGCATTGCATGTACTCCAGTTGTCTTCGGTGTTTCTATTATTTTGATAAACCCCTGTATCTGTATGTGTTCTTAGATGAAAGTTGCAATAACATTGCTTGAAAACTACATTTTTAATCATTGCATGTACATTATTGTTTTTAAGGGTGAAAAAATTTGTTTTGATGAATTATAAGTATGCTGTATGCAACTATATTCTAATTTGTATATGTTTTTGATATTAACCCCTTCACTACGATACTGGCCCTAAAATGTCGAGATTTGAAATTAACTCTTCCAATCAATGCTATTCCTTCCTCTTCACTACCTCCAACCTGTAGTTTGGCTGGTATGGTAGTGAAAGGGTTAATTGTACAAATGATATATGCAATTGTATTATTTTATTGTATGAATGTTCTATATAAATTATTTAATTTAATATACACAATATTAGCTGTAATTACAAAATTAAAAGTCCTGAGGAGAGCTTAAAATGGTTTTCGTGAAAGACTGTAGCATTGATTACCACCTAGTGGAATCAGCTTATTGCTTCTACACTTATTCTTTTTTTTGTACTGATATTTCGTAGTTTCTTGTATACATGCCTTTTCCTTGTAAAGACTCAAGAGTAAAAGAGGAATATTTACCAGTCCTTTGAGCTTGTATATCTGCTGGCACAATCAACAGCTGATTCAGAGGGGTTGTTTGCCCCTGGTTTTTGCTCGACTGATGATATACGTCTTCTTAGCTGTGATTACCAGTCTTGGTTTATTTGTAGAATGTCAAAGTTGTGGGTATTCTTCACAACCTTCTTTGCTGACATGCACTGACTTCTGTTAGTTGTTCATTATTCATGCTGTTTTGCTTGGCGGTTTTACTCATTGAGCAAGTTGGAGAAGGATGTGCTCAATAGTGTCAACTCGCTCAATAAGTAAAACCTTCAAGAGCATAACAGCATGAATAATGAATGATAAGAGAAGTCAGTGCATGTCAGCAAAGAAGATTGTGAAGAATACCCATGACTTTTGACATTCTAAAAATAGACCAAGACTGGTAATCACATCTAAGAAGACGTATATCATCAGTTGAACATCCATCACGCTGAAATAGCGAAAACCAGGGACAAACAACCCCTCTGAATCAGCTGTTGATTGTGCCAGCAGGTATACAAGCACTGGTAAATATTCTTCTTTTACTCATGACAACTTTTACAAGGAAAAGGCATATGTACAAAGACTGTATGAAATATCAGCATCAGAACAGAGAGTAAGTGTAGAAGCAATAAGCTGATTCCACTAGGTGGTAATTAATGCTATAGTCTTCCACAAGGGCCATTTTAAACTCTCCTCAGGGCTTTTAATTTTTTAATTGCAGCTAATATAATATATAATGTATAATTATAGCTGTGAGTCTAGTTAATTTTATATAAATTATTATTTTCAGACTGTTTTAAAAATGGGCCTTAAAAATGGAAAGAAAGATGTTAGAATTTTGCTTGTTGGAGAACGTAAGTATTAGTAGCACTTTTCATATTTAGTAGATTTTAAAAAATTTGACTCTAGTTTAGTATTTAAAGATTTTAAAGTATTACCTCTCAATCTACACTGGTGGACAAATGTTACAACCCTATGTTATGTAAATGGAAAGCTAATGTTGAAGCTCTAACTTCTAAAATAAATTTTTATTTTTGAAAAATCTAATAGCAGATAAAGATCTTAATGAAATATATCAATATCTTGATTTTCAACAATATGCATTCAATATATAATGAGTTATGTAAATTTTAATAATGGACAATAACAACAGGACCTAATAAATATCACAAAATTTGATGAATACTGAAAGATTAATTTGCAAACACTTCTAAAATATACACTTATTTTAAATAATTAAATCATTTGAAACAACAATACTTAAGTCTTAGGTCCGAGATAAATTCTTATGATTGGCATTGTTATTGTTGAATATTTGGACTTCCATAACTCATTTAACCCTTCCAGTGACCATGTCGTCTGTTTATGTTCGGAGAATCCATAATGAGAGGCCGATGACATATGTATACATTTTTAATATAATAAAAAATAAAAAAATAATAAAAATTGGCATTTTAAAAATTTCACATATATATTTTATAAAAAATATATAATTCAGGCTTAAAATTATATTTTATTTTCATTTGATTCATATTTTATTAAACTACAATATAAATGACTTGTTAAAGCCATATGATTGCCATTTCTTAGAAGCACTATATGATATTGCCGATTTGTTTGTTAACATTACTTTTTGTTGAAGCAAACCCCTGATTTAAGCTCAAAAGTTTGATTTGAACTATTATCAATAAATTTTCCTTAAAGGTTTGAAAATCTGAAAACTAACAAAAAACTGCTATTTTTAAAAATGGAAGCTTTTGGAAGTAATTAGAAAGTACGTACCTCCATTTTTTTTTTCTTTCTGTTTTACACTCTTTTTCTGCCTTAAACCTATTTCAGTATTCCTAGAATTATTTTTATCATTTATTCCGGCATTTTGTGTTTTTTCTCCGCTCTTCACATTCCCATTCTTTGCTTTTGAAACTAAAAGTAAAAACATCGTTCTTAGGCTCCAAATTGGATGCAGCTGCACTATTTACCTTCTGGCTCACTGCACAACAGCCAGTGGCTCACACGTGCTATTTCTGTTCCATGTGTTATAAGTGATTCCATAGTAGATTGTTTACTGTGTTGTTATATTGGGTACCCTTTGTAAAGTTAGTATTTTTTTTTATATTTAAACCTTAGTTTTCATTTCAGTAGTTTTATTTTATTTCCATAAATTATCGACTTTTGGCTGGTCGATAATTATTGATTTTTCATAGTTATGTTACATTGGATTGCTGGCTTAAAACTTGTTGCTCTGGATATTTTGACATCACATTAGGTTATATGTTAATTTTGCTCTTATTACTTTTCCAGTAAGAAAAACTTTGATCTGGTATCATTTTCTGAAAATAAATGAGGTCTTGAATATTAGCGATCTTTTAGTTGGCTGATTTATCAGTCTTTCTGAGTTATGCTACATAGTATGGCCAGCTTAAAAGTTGTTGCTGATAATTTATGTAATGTTCCAATAGGTTATATGTATTTTTTCTTTTATTATTTCTTGGTATTTTAGTAAAAGAACTTTGAACTCGTACCATTTTCTGAAAATAAATGGTCTTGGATACGGAAACAAAATGGACTTCCTTGTCATGGAAAGCAGTCCTCATGTGGGAGAGCAATTTCGGGAAGGGTCCCCCCTGCTAAACTAAACTAACTGTGAACATTTGACTCCCCCTTTAGAAAAAAATTCATCTTTTAAAGAAGTTGAGTTTTTATGTTTATATTGAATGATTTCAAATACCCCTCCCCCTTCAGTATCTTGGTTGTGCCACTCTGATGATAATATATATTTTTTTTTGTTTTGGAGCACAAATTTTTCTGCACTTAGCCAAGATTGCCGAACTTGAACAGACACAGAAAATATTCATAATGTTTAATAAAAAAAGGCAGCCGAGAGAGTTTTTTTCCATTTCATAACCAATTCAGAAAATCCCATGAATGAGTCACTTTATATAACACTGTCCATGTTATAATACTGAAAAGAATCATTAAAAGAAATAAAAATCATGTTTTAGGTTAAATATATTATTTGGGATTATTTGATTAATATATAATCAGACTATTTTATTCATCAGGTTTTCCAAAATTAAGCCTTAATTTTATAGTCTGATCTATTTTTCATCATAACACATTAAAAAAGCTTATTAAAATCAATATGCTTGTTTAATTTGGTATAAAACATGTCCTATTTCTGTTGATTAGTTATTTAAAAAAAAAAATCTAAAGTTAACTTGTTTATCTGACTCGTCACAATTGGCAAAAGCCTGGAATTTTCTCAAAGTATGGTACCGAGAAAAAAATTACAAAACTGGAGAAAAAAATTACAAAACTGGAGAAATATTTAAAAGAAAAAAGGATTTTTTTTTTGTTATTCAGAAATAAATAGCCCTTTCATTCTTATGCAATATAACCATTTCTGTTTATTAGTGTTTTTTACGTAAATTTTTATTTTTGCCAGATGATGTACCAAATAGAAAACAAACCAGAATCACCAATTTTTTTAAAAGTTTTTATGAACTATGTTAGTATGCTTGGTACTCATCAAAAGGGCCTGGGTTCAAGTCCTGGATAAGGCAGGATGTTTCTGTATTGTCTTTCTTCTCGGGTGTCACCTTCCTCATAGATCTTCTCTTTGGCATAATTAACTAACAGGCTTTGTCAGACCTCTGTGGCAAGTAGCTGCTTGAGAAGGAATTTTTTTATTATTTGTCCAGTGATCTTGTCAGTGACACTAAAAGTCTCAAAAACATAAAATTCTTAATGTGGCACAGAAAGGTGAAATCATAAAAAATTTAAGGAAGATCAAAAGAAAGCTAATGTCATCAAGGTATGGACTTTCACCAAGTTCTTTTTCTATAATTTAAAAAGAATAAGGAACAAATGGCAGAATTTGCAAAATCAAGAGGTGTAATAAAGAAAGTAATACTTAATGACAGAGATAAAGTTGAGACTACAGGAGTATATATACTATAAAAATTGAAGACCAGCACCAATTACTATGAAACAAAAATAACTATGTAGGTACAAAAATAACTATGTATGTACAAAAATAACTATGTACCAATTACTATGAAACAAAAATAACTATGTATGTATATTTATGTAAAATAACATAAAACAATCAATAATCACATTACCAAACATGAAAGAAGGTTACCCTTAAAAATCCTTAAAAAAGAAGAACTGTGCAGTTCCGATCTAACCCCCTTCTGCTTGGAACTTGCTATTACACAATTTCCAGTGTTATCAAAAGTTACAGGAGTGCTGCTAGAGGGACTGCATAATATCAACCCCATATGTCAAGGAATTGATACAGGATGTTTCAAAAAGGACGCAACCCTAAATATAAGAGAGTAGAACTTACGCGCATGTACATTTTATGCCATAATATTAGTGAGTTGGCATTACTGTACTCAAGATTAACAGCCTTTAGCAGTTGAAATGACCTTGTCACGCATTAGTCTCACTCAAGCATTCATTCCTTTGTGTTGTGTCAGCTATGTCATTTTCCAAAAACAAACGTGTATTTATTGTTGAGACTTATTGTGCGTACAAGTCTTACAAATGTGTGAGAAAAGAGTTTGAGTTGAAGTTTCCTCAGTCTGCAGTTCCCAACAAGTCGACAATATCTTGTTTGATTGATAAATTTCGTGACACTGGGTCTGTACAGGATCGAAAGAGCCTGGCCAGCTATCACTGTTTACTGCTGAAGTTCTCGTTGATGTGTCTCAGTGTTTAACTCGCTCACCCAGAAAATCTTTTAGAAAGTTATCTTCATAGGTTGGACTGTCACCAGTCACAGTTTTCAGGGCTACAAAGAAGTTAATATATTACGCCTACTGCAGTGGTGTCATTCATGAATTGAAAGAACCAGACCATGAAAAACGTTTATGCTACTGTCATTGGTTTCATTGATGAAAATGGAATTTAGGTGTTGGACTGTGTTTATTTCAGTGCCGAGGTTTGGTTTCACTTGGATGGGTATGTGAACAGTCAAAACAGTTGAATATGGAGCAGTGAAAATCCTCACACTTTTCACGAACAACCATTACACACATGGAAAAGTGGTGTTTGGTGTGCAATTTCCCATCGTCGTGTGATAGAGCCTTTATTTTTTGACTCAACTGTAACTGGTGAAGTTTAATTGTGACCTCATCCAACAGTTTATTGCACTATTGGATGTGAATGAATAAGAGTGTTGGTTTCAACAAGATGGCGTGACTGCCCATACTGCAAATGATACAATGGTCATGTTGCAGGAATTTTTTTATGATCATTTGATTTCAAAAAATTTGTGGCCCCCAAGATCGCCAGATTTTACTCCTCCAGATTTTTTCCTTTGAGGATACCTCAAATGTGTAGTGTTTCAAAACAACCTGATACACTTGAAGACTTGAAGGCTAACATTGAAAGAGAGATTTTAAACATAAGAAAACAAATATTACGAAAGGTGGCTGCAAATATCATGAAACAGGTGTGAACCTGCATCCAGGTTGCAGGAAATCACTTTCAACATCTGTTGCAAAAGTAGATATATGTCTAATTTGCATCTTTTGAAATTTGTGTCTTTTGTAAAGTTTAAATAAAAAAATACAATAGAGGGTTGCATCCTTTTTGAAACACCCTATAGATGGGACTCCTAGACAGACTTCTTGGCTCCTTTTCATATACTTCTTTAATACACGTGTCTGTAGATTTGTACTCATTCCTCCAAATTTAATGAACTACAACTTGTTTGAAAGCTTCTCTAAACTTGTTATTATGTGCTAAAAACAAAGGTTATATCATCATTTCTCTCTTTGCTGGCAGTGCGTAAAGTTCAGTCTGCGAAATCCTCCTTTCCTGGAACATGGGATTCTGCACATGGCAAAAACATGGACGAATGTTGAAAAGACCCTGAAGTGCTCAGCCCAACTAGCCATAACAGAATCCTCACCTTCTATAATCTTACCTTGTTTATCCTTCAATCCCTGTATACCTGTCCGTTTTCTACCACACAAAACATTAACTATCTGGTATAGCTCTCTGCTGTTGTGCTGTCTAACTGCTTCCTCAGCTTTGTCAGCCGAGCCATCAAGCCACAGATTCTTATCAGTAGCTAACTGATCCTTTACTCATTTATTAAGCTCTCTTTAATGCTTTTTATTAGGACTAGTAAGGTATTGATTAAGGACATTCCTGCAGTTCTTTCTTTCTGAAATAAGCTCAAGTGCCTTATCTCTCAAATAATTCTGCCTCCTCTGCTCCTTTTTTCCTAAAAGAGTATTGTTAGTTTCCAAAAAAGCCTGTTTAAAAATGTTTCCATTCTTCCTCAACTTTAATAGTAAGCAAACCATGACTGTCATAATGACTATCATGGTAAGCTTTATCTATAACTGGGTCTTTCAGAATTAAAGGTAAATTTTTTATCCTTAGCACAACACTTCTTAAGTTTAAGCTTGCAAGACACTTTTAACAAGGTAATGGTCAGATCCAATTTCAGCTGCGCTGTATAACCTGGTATTACTAACACAACTAGCCAATTTGCTGTTAATATATAATCAATCATATTCTTATGCAGCCCATCTGGTGAAACCTACGTGTACTTATGTAAGTCGCGGTGTTTGCAATAAGTGTTAGTTATTCTCAAACTATTAAGTTTACTTACCTCTAGGAGATGTTGCCCATTGCAGTTACCAATGGGATCTATCACTCCTCCCCAAAGGTCAAGAGTCAGTACCAGCTTTAGCCTTGAAGTCGCCTAGAACAAGGGTAATATATCCCTTGACAGAATTCAAATATCCTGAAGTTGTCCATAAAACATATCTTTCTCATCCTCATCAACATCCTCAGTGGGGGCATAACAGCAGATAGCCTTCAAGTCTTCAATGCTTGTGTGAAATTTTGCTGTAAAACAACCTTTCATTAATGCACTCATATTCTAGAAGATCATCATTGGCATGTCTGCTGAGAATCAAACCTATGCCTTGGAGATGCTTATTATCTTCCCTCCCTGAAAAGAAACATTTAAGATTATATTTAAAAATTGACCTTTATCTGCCCATCTGGTCTCTTGCAAGCTAAGAATATCTTAATTATAATAGTGGAATTCTTTTGTGAGAACATCAAGAGAATAATCTCTGTGGTGCGTTTATTGAGTGAAGATGAGATATTTATTGAGAGAAGAATGCCGACAATATCAAACAGCCCCTTAATCGCAGACATGGGGCAAAGACCTATTCCCGCACCAGTATAGCTGAAACCATATACACTGGAAGACTTCCTCCAATGTAGAATTTGATGATTCCAGTAGAAGCAAGAGTTCAGGTGCCTGCAATATCCTCTGCTCAGGATTATCCACCAGCTGATAAAACATATCCTGTGAATCTATTCACTTGGGTCTGTCAATTCACAAACAGAAAACACAGCAGAAGATTTTCCCTCTACAGAAGCCCACCAGTGCAGCAAATTTAGGATCCATAATCAAGCTCAGAGCCTTATTTCAGTCCAGTCTGGTAGGTTTATGTGGTCAGCACCAGGACCCTTTGTGGTTGACTACTCCTCAGCAGGGTAGAGAAAAAAAAAGTAAAGTAGCCATAGTTGTCCAGATCAGTTGGCCACATTAATCTGGCTACCCTCCCCTCCCCTTCCGTTCCACAAGAGAGTATCTCTTTTGAAAGGTACTTACGCTCTACACAATGAGAAGGCGGGATTGGATATTAGGTACCAGGCCTGGCCAGTTCTATGCATCATCACAGGGGTTATTGAAAGACAACTGCAAACAGTCCTGAACAGTGTCTTGGGTTGGCTGATGGGTTTCAGTTCTCTCTAAAGAAGACCACTTGTGTGTAATTTTGCTAAAAGCAGCAGTTAGCTGATTGTGGCAAATCTTTACCTGGAACCTGAGCTGTGGTTTGGTGGTTCCATTATTCCAGTTACAGCAGAGACCTAGTTCCTCAGTCTCATCTTCAACCAGAAATTGACCTTTTTTTTTATCACACTTAGTTATCTTAGGTCCTAGTGCATGCAGACATTGAATATCATCAAGATCCTCCCTCTTTCTCCTGGGGAGCAGAACAATGTTATTTGCTCTGCTTGTGTCATGCACTTGTCTTCACTTGTCTTCATGCTGATGTATTCACTGTCAGTAGTTGTCCCTACGATATGCATTAAAAATTGTGATCCTTTCCAGGCCAACCCATTTGACACTGCTTTTTGTCCCAAATGAGAAATGCTATATACTAATTGCCTGACTGCTGTTTGTCCTTACAGTTTGCGTGTCTGAAGCTATCTCATAGATATTAACATCAATATCGATAGAATTACCCATTCAACAGCTAATTTACTTCTACCATGGCTTGCTGTTTCCTCTTTTTGCAATTTTTCTCTTTGCAGGATGAGGAAGGCTTTTACACCTAATGCTGTGTAGGGCAACTTTTGTGAGATATTGCACTGCACACCTGGAAGTCTTCTTGATTGTTCTCACAGAAAGCTGTCTGGCCCTTTGGTGGGATCTGCCAGGTCTGCTGTGATGTAATCATTGTAGACTAGATCTTATGTTTGTTCATCTTTCCCCCTCGGTGTGAGCGCCTGTACGCGGTGAGGGGGACCACCCTGTGAAGGTTCCGCTGGCTCGGTTACCTTCGCAGGGTCCTAAACGCTCGCCCACGTGTTTGCCGTGCGCGGAGACCCGTGTCCCGGGAAAGGAGGATCCTGGCAGTTGCTCGGGGGTCCCCGTCTTCTCTCCTCAGCTCATGACTGGCGTGGTCCCCATTGGCCGTCTTGCCATTGGGGAGCCTGTCTGTCGCGGGGCTGCGCAGCGGATTCCGGGGCCTCTGCTATACACTGCTTTGGCCTCTGCTTCCGGTAAACGGGAGCTCCTGGGGTGGCCCCCCCAGGAGCAATCGGCTGGTGGGCAGGTCCTGCTAGGGTCAACCGTGCAGAGCGGTGAGTAACCTTGCCCACGGTTCGGGTACAGGTTTACAAGTTTCCTCACAACTTATTTTCCTTTTGTCGTTATCTTTTCTTTGTGAGGCCAGGTTGGCCATTCACAATTTTGTTATTTTAAGCTTTGTTTCTTTTGTGTAGAACGTTTTTGTTTTGCACATTTCTCTTTTCATTTTCCTTGTATTTATTTGTGAGGGCTTGGCTCACTGTCTGTGTGGGTATAGTGCCTGCGTAGCCCTGGCGCCCGACTGGGCGTCCCCTTGTTGGGCTCCGTGGAGGGTGGGGACAGCGGGCACTGAACCACACAAAAAAAACCATGAGAGAGAGTGATGAAAATAATGCGATCGCCGCCAACAAGAGGGCTCGACATGAGCCCCCATCTTCCTCGTTGTCTCAGTTATCTCTGCCATCGTCTTCTATGTCTGTGTCTTCGTTCCCAAAGTTCCTGATCATCCACTCCACGGGTGATCAGGTACTTGGGGACATGTCCCCATTTTTCGTTAACAAAGGTTTGAAAGGTCTTGCAGGAGAACCGAAATCCGTTAAGCGCCTACGATCTGGTGACTTACAGGTTGAGACCGCTTGTTCCAAACACTCGGAACTGCTCCTGAAAGTTAAAGCAATTGATGGGGTGGCTGTCGAAGTCACTCCCCATAAAACTTTGAATTCCTCTCGGGGTGTGATCACAGAGGGGGCCTCCTCAAAGTCACTGAGGAGGAAATCCTCTCGGAGCTCACACCTCAAGGAGTAACAGCGGTCCATCGGGTTTTGACACGTCGTGATGGGAAATTAACACCCACACGGGTGTTAATTGTTACATTCAACATGCCACGCCTGCCTTCTTCCATCAAGGCAGGTTATTTACATTGTGAGGTACGGCCGTATATCCCAAACCCTCTGCGCTGTTTTCAGTGTCAGATATACGGTCATGCCCGCACAGCATGCAGGGGCAAGCCCACCTGTGCTCGCTGTGGCAGTAAGGATCATCTCGATCCTGACTGCACAGCAGAAAAGGCATGCTGTGTGAACTGCAGTGGCGAACATCCGGCGTACTCCCGCGACTGTCCGAAGTGGAAAGAGGAAAAGGAGGTACAACGCCTCAAAGTCGTGAATAACATCTCGTATGCTGAGGCGAGAAAGCTTGCTGCACCGCCCGCCCCGCCTGGCAAGGTTTCCTATGCCAGTGCAGTCATTGGAAAGCCCATCGTTCCAATGACTTCGGTTGCGGTGCAGACTGACATCAGTGTACCACCTACTGAGTCTTTCTCGCCAGCTGCGAAGTACCTCCTCACACAGGCGAGACCGAGGGTGGTGTCGACTTCGACATCAACCCCGGTTTCCATTCCTGCAGCTCAGCCTTCCACCTCCACCGGAAGGTTTCCTCCTTCCCGACCTCAGACAGCAAGACCTTCCAAACCTAAGGGGCCCCCACCGGGGCCTAAAAAGAAACTAATCACTGCACCTCAAAGGGCGGTCACCGATCCATGCCCCTCGGACGATTCCGAGGACATGGATACCGACCGCCCCCATTCACTAAACCGTCCTCTGCGGCGGTTAAGTTGAATAGGAACACGTCGTCCGCCCACTCTTCTAAGTCCTGAGATGGCCACACTCCTACAATGGAATTGTCGTGGATTCCAGAGGAATCTTGACGACATCAAGGCCCTCCTTCAGGCGCACCAGCCCATCTGTGTGTGCCTGCAGGAGACATACTTGCAGCCAGTCACAGATCCCACGATCCGGCACTTTTCACTAGTTCGCCGGGACCGGGATGGAGATGGTCCGGCTCGTGGGGGTGTCGCCATCCTCGTGAGCAACCATTCTCCATTCCAGGTCGTACCCCTCACCACCAACTTGGAGGCGGTAGCCGTCAGTCTCTTCGTGGGGTTCTCGCTGACTGTCTGCTCTGTATATCTTCCACCTGGGAGCATCGTCTTCCAGGAAGACCTTGATGATCTCGTCTCGCAGCTGCCGCCCCCTTCCTCATTATGGGGGACCTCAATGGACACAGTCCACTTTGGGGCAGTGCTGACACCAACGGGAGGGGTGGGGTCCTGGAGCAGTGGCTCCTGGATCCTTCTCTCTCCCTGTTGAACACCGGTGTCAGTACTTACTTTCACTCCCCAACCCGCACTTTCACTGCCATTGACCTCACCATCTGCTCCTCCTCGATCCTTCCACTCCTTACATGGGAGGTCGAGGACAACCCGTACGGCAGCGATCACCTCCCCGTGGTGTGCACCATCTCCCGTGGGGGGCCTTGCAGCCCTTCACGCGTCTCACGGTGGAGGCTGGATCGGGCTGACTGGGGTGGTTTCGAGCTGCTCTCTGAGCTCGATGACCACTCTGTCAGCCAGGAGCCAATCAATGTGGCAGTAGCGGAGATAACAGACTGTATCGTAGATGCAGCTGCATCAACAATTCCTCAAACTTCTACACGGTTTCCTCGCTTTCCGAAACCGTGGTGGAATCCAGATTGCACCGCAGCTCGTAAGGCTCAGAACAAGGCTTGGGGGGTGTTTCGGAGATATCCGACGACCCCCAACCTTGAAAATTTCAAACGCGCCAGGGCGAAAGCTCGTTTCGTCCGACGCCAGAGCCAGAAGGAATCTTGGATCAAGTATACGTCTTCCATCACCCGCACGACTAGTTCTAAGGTCGTGTGGGATAAAGTCCGGAAGATGAGTGGGAATTACACGTCCCACTTGTTATCGATCCTGGAGCACAATGGACAGGCAATTGCTGATCCCAAAGCAATTGCCGACACTCTGGGGGAGTCAGTCTCTTCCATCTCTTCGTCTTCCTCTTACTCCCCCGAGTTTCTGGCCCAGAAGGTCAGGGCGGAGCGCTCTCCGCTGTCTTTCCACTCGAATGGCCTGGAGCCTTACAACAGGCCATTCACAGCGGAGGAGCTTCGCCTTGCTCTGCACTCTTCTCGTGCCTCTGCTGTAGGGCCGGACAATGTCCATTATGCCATGCTCCAACATCTTTCACCATCGAGTAAGGATCGGCTGCTCCATCTCTTCAATCGCATTTTTCTCGAGGAGCAGTTTCCGGACTCCTGGCGGGAGGCCATCGTCTTGGCCTTCCCCAAGCCAGGCAAAGATCCCAAGATTCCTTCCAATTATCGTCTCATCGCATTGACGAGCTGCGTGTGCAAGGTGTTGGAAAGAATGGTAAATGCCAGACTCATCTGGTATTTAGAACATCACAACCTTCTTTCCAACACCCAGTGTGGCTTTCGCAGGCAACAGTCAACTCTTGACCATCTGATACGCCTCGAATCGGCTATCAGAAATTCATTTTTAAGAAGAGAGCACCTGGTGTCAATTTTCTTCAACATCGAAAAAGCGTACGACACGGCTTGGAGATTCGGCATTCTTCGTGACCTCCACAGCTTCGGCTCGAGAGGTCACATGCCGATCTTCATCTCCAACTTCTTATCGACACGTTCTTTTCGTGTCCGTGTCGGTAACACTCTCTCGCGGCCGTACCCCCAAGAACAGGGGGTGCCACAAGGCTGCGTTCTGAGTGTTACGCTTTTCGCTGTCAAGATTAATTCTATAACTAGACAACTTCCTCCATCAGTAGGTAATGCCCTCTATGTTGATGACTTTAGTATCTTTTGCTCATCGTCCAGCATGAGGGTCATTGAAAGACAACTGCAAATTGCCCTGAACAATCTTTCGGTTTGGGCGACGGCAAACGGGTTTTGGTTCTCCCCACAGAAGACCGCTTGTGTGCACTTTTGCCACAAGCGTAATCTTCACCTGGATCCCGAGCTGCGGCTCGGGAGTAACATCATTCCAGTTGTGGCGGAGACCAAGTTTCTCGGTCTCATATTCGATCGGAAATTGACCTTTTTACCTCACATACGTCATCTCAGGTCCAAGTGCACGGAGGCATTGAACATCATCAAGGTCCTCTCCTCCCTTTCTTGGGGGGTGGACCGATGTTCTTTGCTCCGCCTGTACCGTGCACTTGTCCGATCGAAACTGGACTACGGATCCCAGGTGTACAACTCGGCACGGGATTCGGTGGTGAAGGTGCTGGACCCCCTCCATCATCAGGCCCTCCGTGTTTGCACGGGAGCCTTCCGCACCTCACCGGTCCAGAGTCTTTACGTTGAGACCGACGAACCATCTTTATCTCTTCACCGTCAGCAGTTGTCCCTACAATATGCTTCTAAATTGCCATCCCTGCCAGGCCATCCCACTTGGGACTGCGTTTTCAGTCCGAAGTGGGAACTACTTTACACTAATCGGCCGACTGCCATTCGTCCTTTCGGTTTGCGTGTCCGAGGTTACCTGCGAGACATCACCACCAGTCTCGATAGCATTGCACAGTCGACAGCTGAGCCACTACCACCTTGGCTCGCTGTTTCCCCTTCCTGCGATTTTTCCCTGTGCAGGACCGGGAAGGCCTTTACACCCGACTGTGTGTACCGGCAACTCTTTGCCAGCCATCGTGCTGAGCACCCGGACTTCTTGCCTGTCTTTACAGATGGCTTGAAGTCCGGCACTTCGGTGGGATCAGCCATGGTCTGCTGTGATGTAATCATTGCAGACCAGATCCCACTGCAGTGTTCCATCTTCACTGCAGAGTTGCACGCTATCAGTCTCGCCTTGGACCACGTAGCGACTAAGCATCATCGTCGGTGTGTGCTTTACACCGACTCGCTTAGTTCGCTACAGGCTTTGATCTCGGTGAGGCATCGGCCTCACCCTGTTCTTACTAAGATCCGCCAGCAACTACATCGTCTGGCAGCCACCACCACCATCCATTTCTGTTGGGTGCCCGTCACGTCGGGATTAGGGGCAACGACTTGGCAGATGCTGCTGCCAAGTCAGCCACGCCCCTGTCCGACTCTCTGTTGCCGGTTCCCTATCTGGATTTCCGGCAGCGTTTTACCACCGAGCTCCGGGCACAGTGGCAGAGATCTTGGTCAGAACAGCTTACAAACAAGCTCTTTGAGATCAAACCTATCGTCAAACCATGGCAGTCTTGTTACCGCAGGAATCGCAAGGAGGAAGTTGTACTTGCTCGGCTCCGCTTGGGTCATTCGTTTATTACTCATTCGTTTCTTTTACGGGCGGATGACGAACCCAAGTGCGAGTTTTGTGACACCATTTTAACAATCAAACACATTTTAATTGATTGCTGTTGTTTTACCTTTGAAAGACGTATGTTTTTTAACTCTCATGATTTTACGTCCGAGCCCCTTACACTCGGACATCTTTTATCCGACCATTGTACTTTAACCTCTCTCTTTCAATTTTTACGATTTACTGGATATTTTAATTGCATATAGTTTTTACTCTTCAGCTTTTTATATCTATGATTATACCACCTTATACATTGTTTGTGTATCCCAGGTAATTTACACCTGGTATTCTATTGTTTTCTTTTGTATTTTTACACTTGTTCTTTGTTGTTTTACCTTTTTACAATTTTGCTAATTTCTTTTAAATGTGGTTGCGGGTTTACATGTCTTTTATCTTTTATATTGTCTTTTGTTTGGCGCATTATGGCCTAGTCGCCGATGCGCCATAAAACCCAAAACAACCAACCAACCAATTGTTCATCTTTACTGCAAAGTTGCATGCTATCCATCTTGCCTTGGACCACATAGTGGCTAAGCGTCATTGTTGATGTCTGTGAGGCTTTCACCTCACACTATTCTGTACAATATCTGTCAACTGCCCTATTGTCTACAGCCATTTCATTCTGTTGGGTGCCTTATCACTTTGCCATTATGGGCAAGACTTGGTAGATGCTACTGCCAAATCATCAATGCTCCTGTCTGGCTCTCTACTGCTGGTTCCATGCCTGTACTTTCAGCAGCGTTTTTTCATTGAGGTCCTGGTACAGTGGCAAATTTCTTGGTCAGAACTGATAGATAACATGCTCTTTGATATCAGACCTGTTGTCAAACTGTGGTAGTCATCTTTTCTCAGAAATTTCACAGGAAGTTGCACTTGCTTGGCTCCACATAGGTCATTCTTTTATTATACATTCTTTCCTTCTATAGGTTGGGGTAGGGGTGGCAAACTTGGTAGTGTGCCAGGCTCGTAATCTGCAGTTCCCAGGTTTGAGTCCCAGTTGGGCCAGTGCTGAGATTTTTCTCCGCAAAACTCCCTGCCCTGCCTACGGTCAGTATGGGACACCATTATGTTTTACTGGTACTGTTACATTCTTGATTTACTTATTTACACCTGGATTGATTTCATCTTTTATATATCTATTTATATGTATATTTATAATTAAATCTATTTAATTCTCTATGACACTGTTAAATGTTTTTAAGCACTTCAACACATGGACTATGCTATCATGTATCCAAAATTATTAAGGGGAGATGTACCATGCCATTAGAGGATGGGTAGTAACAGGAACTTTCAGGATGCTTTTGGTGACAAATTTAATAATCGAAGTTCTTGCTGGCAAGTCACATCTCGGTGGAGATTCAAATAAGGATAACTGCTGCCAAAGGTCTACCAGCCTTGACGAAGGAAATAACCATTTAAACTTTTGATAGCATCATCATCATCATCAAGCAGCCATGGGCTACAGAGGTCCAACCAGACCGTGCAATTTAGTTCTCCAAGCAAGTCTATCCTGAGCTACATCTACTGCATCTGGCCACTGCACACCAATTCTAACAAGGTCCTGTTTGACATTGTCTGCCACCGCATCCTAGGTCTCCCCTCTTTCTGAGGCCTTTAGGTACACTGTTCATAACCCTAATTACCAATCTATAATTATTCATACGGGCAACATGGCCAAACCAACTGAGTCTCTATCTGCACAATATGCTGCTTAAAGGAGGTTGCAAACTCCTTTGCCTAACCTCATCATTAGTTACAAAGTTGAACCACCTAATGCCCAAGATACTGCGTAAGCATCTGGAATCAAAAGCATCTAGTTAACTGTTATCTTGTTTACAAAGTATCCAAGTTTCACTACCATAACTAACCCTAGAAAGAACCAAACTATTATACAGTCTAATTTTAGTCTTTAGGAGTATATGCCTATTTCTCCACATTCTCCATAGATTCTTAAAAGTCCCAGCAGCAATCCCTATTGGTCTGTTAATCTCATGCCGCACATCACCATTATCTGTTACATAGCTCCCAAGGTAATTAAACTGTGACACCTGCCCAAGACTGCAACCATTCAGATTAACTGAATCACAGCCTGCCTGACCAATTTTCATCACTTTAGTTTTCTCTCTGTTTATAACCAAACCTACTCTACTACCAGTTTTATCAACAGCTTGAATGAAACAGTTCATCTCATTAACATCATTTGCCAAAAGGGCTAAATCATCTGCATAATCTAAATCAGAAATTTTCAAATGTCTAGACCATTTAAGGCCAAAATCTTTCCCTCGAAATGAATTTCGCATAACCTAATCAATAACAAACTAAGCAGAAAGGGAGACGAAATGCACCCATGTCGAACACCAGAAGTAATGCCAAACCAATTGCTACAAGCCTTACCAACTCTCACACATGACTCAGTGTTATTATAGAGAGCTTTCATTATGTTAACTAACTTGTCTGGTATACCATATGATTGCACAATCAACCACAAATTATGAAGATCAACAGAGTCGAAAGCCTTTTTGAAATCAACAAAGCTAGCAACCAAAGGTTTCTGAAACTCTAAACATTTCTCAAGAATCTGCCTAAGTGAAAATATCTGATCCACACATCCCCTACCACTTTTGAATCCACATTGCTCATCACGCAATTGACTGTCAACCAGATTCTTAATTCTATTAAGCACAATCATGGAAAGAACTTTACCTGGAACAGAGAGTAGGCTAATACCCCTATAGTTATCACAAGAACTGCGATCGCCTTTTTTGAAAATAGGGATAACAATAGCTCCAGTAAAATCCTTAGGAACCATGCCTTTATCATAAAAGATATTCAGAATTTCAGTCATCCAAGTGGTAACTGAAACATTCCCAGCTCTAAGCATATCGGTAGTAATTTCATCTACCCCTGGGGATTTATGTAGTTTAAGTTTAGAAACAGCCAAAATAACTTCAGATTGTGTTATAGGGCCAACATTAAAGCCACCAATGCATCTATCATCATTGCAAACAATGGGAGTAGAACTAACTACATTGTTTAGAACATCACTAAAATGCTCAGCCCACCTAGCCATGACAGAATCCTCCCCTTCTATAACCTTACCTTGTTTATCCTTCAATCCCTGTATACCTGTCCGTTTTCTACCACACAAAACATTAACTATCTGGTACAGCTCTCTGCTGTTGTGCTGTCTAACTGCTTCCTCAGCTTTGTCAGCCAAACCATCAAGCCAAAGATTCTTATCAGCAGCTCTGTAATGCCTTTCTATTAGGACTAGTAGGGTATTGATTAAGGACATTCCTGCAGTTCTTTCTTTCTGAAATAAGCTCAAGTGCCTTATCACTCAGATAATTCTGTCTCTTCTGCTCCTTTTTTCCTAAAAGAGTACTGTTAGTGTCCAAAAAAGCCTGTTTAAAATGATCCCATTCTTCCTCAACTTCAGTAGTAAGCATACCATGAGTGTCATAATGACTAAGTAACCTATCATGGTAAGCTTTGGCTATAACTGGGTCTTTCAGAGCTTCAATATTAAAAGCAAATTTTTTAACCCTAGCACAACACTTTTTAAGTTTAAGTTGGAAGACACTTTTAACAAGGTAAATGGTCAGATCCAATTTCAGCTCCCCTATATGACCTGGTATTCCTAACAGAACTAGCCCATTTGCTGTTAATTAATATGTAATCAATCATATTCTTATGCAGCCCATCAGGTGAAACCCATGTGTGCTTATGTATGTCGCTGTGTTTGTAATAAGTATTAGTTATTCTGAATCCATTGAGTTTACTTAGCTGTAGGAGACATTGCCAATTGCCATTGCAGCTACTAATACCAAAAGGGCTTATTACTCCTGCCCAAAGGTCAGAGTCAGTACCAACTTTGGCATTGAAGTCACCAAGAACAAGGGTAATATCTCCTTTCTTAACAGAATTCAAAATATTCTGAAGTTGTCCATAAAACCTATCCTTCTGACAGAATTCAAAATATTCTGAAGTTGTCCATAAAACCTATCCTTCTCATCCTCTTCGGCATCCTCAGTGGGGGCATAACAGCAGATAACATTCAAGTCTTTAACACTTGTCTGAAATTTTGCTGTAAGAAACCTTTCATTAATGCACTCATACCCTAGAAGAGCATCACTAGCGTGTCTGCTGAGAAGCAGACCCATGCCTTGGTGATGTTTATTATCATAACTCCCTGAAAAGAGAAATTTAAGATTATTTTTAAGAAACTGACCTTTAACTGTCCATCTGGTCTCTTGCAAGCCGAGAATATCTAAATTATAATGGTGGAATTCTTGTGTGAGGACATCAAGAGAAAAAGCTCTGTGCAGAGTCCTCACATTCCAACTACCTATGGAGAGAAAATGGTTAATGGGATGTTTAAAGAAACTATGTTTATTGAGAGAGGGAATGCCGACAATATCAAACAGCCCCTAATCGCAGACATGGGGCAAAGACCCGTTCCCCCACCACTAAAGGCTGAAGCCATCTACACTGGAAGACTTCCTCCAATGTGGAATTTGACAATGCCAATAGAAGCAAAGAGTTCAGGTGCCTGCGATGACTTCTGCTCAGGATTATCCACCAGCTGATAAACATATCCTGTGAATCTATTCACTTGGGGCTGTCAACCCACAAACAAACAGAAAACACAGCGGAAGATTTTCCTTCCACAGATGCCCACCAGTGCAGCAAAATCAGGATCCATAATCAAGCTCAGAGCCATATATCTGTCCAGTCCAGTGGGTGTATATGGTCAGCACCAGGACCCTGTGTGGTTGACCACTCCTCAGCAGGGTAGAAAAAAAGAAAAGTAGCCATAATTGGCCAGATCAGTAGGCCACACTAATCTGGCAGCCCTCCCCTTCCGTTCACTTCCACAAGAGAGTATCTCTTTTGAAAGTTACTAATGGTCTGCACCACGAGAAGGCGGGGTCGGACATTAGGTGCTAGGCCTGGCCGGTTCTATGCATCATCACAGGAGATTGGTGCATAGCTCTCCTTCCAGTGACTACCTAGCTACCATTTACATTTACTACCATTACAGTGCCTAAAATATTTTTGATCCACGACACGCGTTTCATGCCCTTCCTGTCGGCGCTTCGTCAGGTGGGAAGTGAAGGGCTTAGGCTAATGCAGGAGAGACAGTTCCTTGTTGGGAGTGGGGGAGGGGTGAGGTGCCATAAATTGACATGTCCGTGGCTCAGCTCCGAGGATCAAAGTGGTCGGCGGATGTGCTGGTGGCTGTAATGCGATCTGCATGTGACGGAAGTTGGGAGAGTGTGTGGCATTATGGGAAATCGCCAAGATCAGCATGTGTTGAGGGCAGCTTCACTATTTGTGGCTGGTATTTCAGAATTATAATAAGTGAGGTACTTTTAGTGAATTAATAAATTTCGTAAACTGAATTTTGGGGTTAAAACAATTAAGTTATTGAGGGTCTGAATAATGGTTTTCATATCGGTATTACTGATATGAATAATGGTTTTCATATTCGGTATTATCAATATGAAAACCATTATTCAGACCGTCAAAACATAATTAACCTCAAAATTCAGTTTACAAAATTTATTAGTGTGAGGATTTTTTATGTTATTAGTGTGAGGATGTATTAAGACTTTATAGGTAGATAAATAAGTTACTATTAACTTGCATAAGAAGGGTGATAAAATACACTTGACCATATTTGTGACAGTTAGTCAAACTGTTCCCCAAACATCAGCTGCAATGTTTGGTGCTTCACCAGGTTTGGTTGTTTGCATTTTATGTCATATTGGCAACAATTTGCTGTAATACAAACAAAAGACAAAATAAAAAAAAGTCACATAACCTGCAACTAAAGTTAACAACAAACATTAGCGACACACTAACAAAATAAAGGTGTAAAAGGCAAAAGGAACAAATATAACAGATATAAATAACAAATAAACAACTGTAGTTCAATAAATATATATCAAAAATTAGAGTAGAGGTACACAGTGCAATAATTAAAATTAAATCTATTTAATTCTCTATGACACTGTTAAATGTTTTTAAGCACTTCAACACATGGACTATGCTATCAAGTATCAATAATTATTAAGGAGAGATTTACATACCATGCCATAGAGGATGAGTAGTAACAGGAACTTCCGGGATGCTTTTGGTGACAAATTTAATAATCGATGTTCTTGCAGGCAAGTAACATCTCAGTGGAGATTAAAACTCACACTAATAAATATAAAATGTGCCTCATAAGTTGCCCAGGGAATAATTATTGCAGTGTGTTAAGATGCTTTGATCCCATAAAAGAGTGTAAAATCATATAATCTAAATCAAACATTCAGAATTAATCTATTATTTATGTATATTTACTTTTAAGCAGCCTGCTTTACTACAGATCAAAGGGACCTGGTTTCAGGCTTCCAGTAAGGATGGTTTTTTTTTGTCTTTCTTATTAGTCTCACCTTCTTCATAGATCATCTCTATGATGTATTACATAGACCAACTCTTGTCAAACCTCTGTGGCAAGCAGCTGCTTCTGCCCGAGGGGTAAAGTATTATTAAATTCTGGAGGCTTTGTAATAGCTTTAAGCTGTGAAAACAACCTCTTTTTTCACTCGGCTCTTTTATAACAGAAAGTATATACTAACTGCTAAATTCTAATAGGAGCAGTTTCACACAAAAAAAAGCATATTATTTTGATGTCCATTTGACTTACCGCATGGCTCTTGAAAACTTAATTGCAAACATCACTTAACAGGCTTTTATGTAGAAAAACAACAGTAAATGTAGAAAAATTGTCGTTATTAGATAGTTTACAGGACAAAATTGCTTGCAAGTTAGTGGTATTGATTGTTTTAAAATGCAATTTTATTTAGAATTTTAAGTTATAAATATAATGCTTTGCTATTTATTTACAGCTGGAGTTGGAAAAACATCTCTCATTTTGTCTCTTGTTAGTGAAGAATTTCCTGAAGATGTGCCTCCACGTGCTGAAGAAATTACAATTCCTGCAGATGTTACACCAGAGAAAGTACCAACAAACATTGTGGACTATTCAGGTATAATCAAAATTAAAAAAAATTACCATGTCATATAGTCTAAAAGTAACTAAATGCTAGTACCACATTAACTTAATTACAAGGTGATATAATATTTTTTTAACATTTTCTGTCTGATACCTTCACTTTCATATGTTTCATCATTAAGCTATCAGGCCGACCTGTGTATGAGGGTAAGTCAGCAAATAAGTTTCCCATTTTGTTCCTCACCAAACTAACAAACATCTGGAGTGCTACCACCATTATGTTAGTACCAACTAAGTTGCTGCAGTCATCACTGTTGCATACTCATGCTGTGAGGCACAGAGTAAAGAGCAAACATGGTGAAAGTAATGCACATGAATATAAAGCTGAAGATCTGAGCAGTAATTCAGTTTCCACCAGTTAGGTACAGAAGACTCAATGGTGGACTCTGCAACTGACACTTGTGGCTGTGTAAGGCTTTTCTGTTAATGTAATAGGCAAGGAAATGATCATGTGACTGTGGTGGTTGAGGATCTCCACACTTGTCAATGGGCAACTGTTCATCACCTACCATACAGTACAGACCTGGTGTGTCAGAAGTTATGTAGCTTTAAACAAACATTTTAGAAACCAGTTGTTTGGGAAGTTTAAAAAGTATCTTTGAGAACATTTTCTTTTGAGTGATGCCATCAAAAAGGAAGCTGCAAGGTAGTTTCAGGAACAGGATGCATACTTCTAGTGGCTGGACTTAGTTGAGCTTATTTAGCCATTACAAAGTGTCTCAACAAATCGTGACTGTAAAAATAATACACATACACTGAGTGATAATTGAATTATAACCATCCCACCTGTGTTATGTCAATGGGATGCCAATGGGATAAAAATTTCAAAGCTTTATAATTTTTAGAATAAGCATTTTATGGGAAAATATGACAGGTAAATTAAAGATCTCATTCAGTTCTATCTAAATGTTAAGTTTCCAGCTATATCCTTCAGTATTTGGAGAGGGATGGAAGTCTGAATTTTTAACAATAACAGAGCTAAACAAAAGAATTATTTCGCACCATTTTGCAAGTAACTACATATTTTTAAAGTGGTTGTAAATAATTATTTCAGTATTTGTTTTTTGTTTCATAAATTTCTAGAACACAATGGTGCTCTGAAATGTTTAAACTCCATATCTGTAATAACTGAATTCATGGCTGTCTTTCAATAGGTAATTTAAGTATATAACTTCTATGTTATTAACTATATGACTTTAACCCTTCCCAGGTCAAGTTAATTTTTTCCCTCTGATCAGGAAAAAAAACAAAATTAACTTTATAACTTTTTTGGCAAATAACTAATGAAAGGAATTATGGCATGTTATATGCCAAATTAATCAACATTTAATTCTGGATTTTCTGAAAAAATATTTCACAAAAAAGACGACGAGTTTTATTTTAATGGGACTTTTTTTTTAAAGTCATGTAGTAAAAAAAATGCATTTGGCAACACAAATAAAATTAATTTAAAAAACACTAGTAGGCTGAAATTATTATAATGCACATGAATAGAAAGGCTTTTTATTTCTGAATAATGAAAAAAAAAATAATTTTCTTGTTTAAAGTAAATGTTTCTCCCATTTGGTAATTTTTTCTCCATACCATACTTTTATAAAAGTCCAGGCTTGTTTCAGTGTCCAATAAACAAGTCAACTTTAAAATATTTTTAATAAATAACTAATCAACAGAAATAGGTCATGTCATATACAAAATTAAAGAGAATTTAATTCTGAATTTTATTGAAGTAAAAAATTTTAAAATTATAGTAACATATTAATTTTAATAACACTTTTTACAGTGGTATACCAAAAAATAGTCTGCTTTCAGCTCATGAAGTGGGGTCCCCTTTGGCCCCACTTTGCCATGGGGATCGTGTTCATCCCATGGCTGGGCAGCAATTACAAGGCCACAGCTACACACTCTTTGGTCTCTCATCATCATCATCATCATCATCATCCTCAAGCAGCCATGGGCTACGGAGGTCCAACTAGACTGTGCAGTTTAATTCTCCAAGCATATCTGTCCTGAGCTACATCTGCTGCATCAGGTCACTGCACACCAATTCTAAAAACGTCCAGTTTGACATTGTCTGCTCACTGCATCCTAGGTCTCCCCCTCTTTCTGAGGCCTTTAGGCACACTGTTCATTATCCTATTCGCCAATCTATAATTATCCTTACGGGCAACATGGCCAAACCAATGGAGTCTCTCTCTGCACAATATGCTGCTTAAAGGAGGTTACAGACTCCTTTGCCTAACCTCATCATTAGTTACAAAGTTGAACCACCTAATGCCCAAGATACTGCGTATACATCTAGAATAAAAAGCATCTAGTTTCCTGTTACCTTGTTTACAAGGTGTCCAAGTTTCACTACCATAACTAACCCTAGAAAGAACCAAACTGTTATACAGTATAATTTTAGTCTTCAGGTGTATATGCCTATTTTTCCACACTCTCCATAGATTCTTAAAAGTCCTGGCAGCAATCCCTATCCGTCTGTTAATCTCATGCCGCACATCACCATTATCTGTTACATAGCTCCCAAGATAATTAAACTGTGACACCTGTTCAGGATTGCAACCATTCTGATTAACTGAATCACAGCCTGCCTGACCAATTTTCATCACTTTAGTTTTCTCTCTGTTTATAACCAAACCTACTCTACTACCAGTTTCATCAACAGCTCGAATGAAAGAGTTCATCTCATCAATATCATTTGCCAAACGGCTAAATCATCAGCATAATCTATATCAGAAATTTTCGTATCTCCAGTCCATTTAAGGCCAAAATCTTTCCCTTGAAGTGAATTTTGCATAACATAATCAATAACGAAAGTAAAGAGAAAACGAGACAAAATGCACCCTTGTCCAACACCAGAAGTAATGCTAAACCAATTACTACAAGCCTTACCAACTCTCACACACGACTCAGTGTTATTATAGAGAGCTTTCATTATGTTAACTAACTTGTCTGGTATACCACATGAGCTCACAATCAACCACAAATTATGATGATCAACAGAGTCGAAAGCCTTTTTGAAATCAACAAAGCTAGCAACCAAAGGTTTCTGAAACTCTAAACATTTCTCAAGAATCTGCCTAAGTGAAAATATCTGATCCACACATCCCCTACCACTTCTGAATCCACATTGCTCATCACGCAATTGACTGTCAACCAGATTCTTAATTCTATTAAGCACAATCATGGAAAGAACTTTACCTGGAACAGAGAGTAGGCTAATACCCCTATAGTTATCACAAGAACTGTGATCACCTTTTTTGAAAATAGGGATAACAATAACTCTGGTAAAATCCTTAGGAACCATGCCTTTATCATAAAAGATATTCAGAATTTCAGTCATCCAAGTGGTAACCGAAACATTCCCAGCTCTAAGCATATCGGTAGTAATTTCATCTACCCCTGGGGATTTATGAAGTTTAAGTTTAGAAACAGTCAAAATAGCTTGATTGTGTTATAGGGCCAACATTAAAGCCACCAATGCATCTATCATCATTGCAAACAATGGGAATAGAACTAACCACATTGTTTAGAATATCACTGAAATGCTCAGCCCACCTAGCAATGACAGAATCCTCACCTTCTATAACCATACCTTGTTTATCCTTCAATCCCTGCATACCTGTCCGTTTTCTACCACACAAAAGATTAACTATCTGGTACAGCTATGTGCTGTTGTGCTGTCTTGCTTCCTCGGCCTTGTCAGCAAAGCCATCAAGCCAAAAATTCTTAGCAGCAGCTAACTGATCTTTTACATGTTTATTAAGTTCTCTGTAATGCTTTCTATTAGGACTAGTAGGGTATTGATTAAGGACATTCCTGCAGTTCTTTCTTTCTCAAATAAGCTCAACTGCCTTATCACTCAAATAATTCTGCCTCCTCTGCTCCTTTTTTCCTAATAGTGTACTGTTAGTTTCCAAGAAAGCCTGTTTCAAATGATCCCATTCATCCTCAACTTCAGTAGTAAGCGAACCATGACTATCATAATGACTAAGTAACCTATCATGGTAAGCTTTAGCTATAACTGGGTCTTTCAGAGCTTCAGAATTAAAGGTAATTTTTTTAACCTTAGCACACATCTTAAGTTTAAGTTGCAAGACACTTTTAGCAAGGTAATGGTCAGTTCCAATTTCAGCTCCCCTATATGACCTGGTATTCCTAACAGAACTAGTCCATTTGCTGTTAATTAATATATAATCAATCATATTCTTATGCAGCCCATCGGGTGAAACCCATGTGTACTTATATATGTCGCAGTGTTTGTAATAAGTATTAGTTATCCTATCACCCCTCCTCAAAGGTCAGAATCAGTACGAACTTTGGCACTGAAATCATCTAGAACAAGGGTAATATCTCCTTTCTTGACAGAATTCAAAATATCCTGAAGTTGTCCATAAAACCTATCCTCAGTGAGGGCATAACAGCAGATAACGTTCAAGTCTTTAACGCTTGTCTGAAATTTTGCTGTAAGAAACTTTTCATTAATGCACTCGTATCCTAGAAGAGCATCACTAGTATGACTGCAGAGAAGCAGACCCACGCCTTGGTGATGCTTTCCATCCTCCCTCCCTGTAAAGAGAAATTCAAAGTTATTTTTAAGTATCTGATCTTTACCTGTCCATATGGTCTCTTGCAAGCCTAGAATGTCTAGGTTATAGCACTGGAACTCCTTAATGAGGACATCAAGAGAATAATCTCTATGTAATGTTCTCACATTCCTGCATAGAGCAAATGATTAGCAGAATTTATAAAGAAACTTGGTTTATTGAGATAGGTAGGGCCAGCAATTTTATATAGCCCCCCTGATCGCAGACATGGGGTAAAGACCTGTTCCTCCTCCGCTAAAGGCTGAAGCCGCCAATGCTGGAGGAACTTCAGGCACCATCTTTTCAAGTGAACCTTTTCAAGAGCCATATATCCTGCCTGAGACACATTACTCCAATTTAGGCTTGATGATGTCCAATTAGCTAAGTGAAGTTCAGGTACCTGCGATGGCCTCTGATTAGGATTATCCACTGGCTGATATAAGGTATCCCATGCCTCTGTTCACTTAGAGCTGGCAACCCAGAAGCAAACAGAAAACAGAGCGGCAGATTCTCCCTCAACACAGGCCCATCAGTGCAGCAATTCCAGGATCCATAATCAAGTCCAGTCTAGTAGGTATAGATGGTCAGCATCAGGACCCTGTGAAGTTGACCACTCCTCAGCAGGGTTGAAAAAAAAGAAAAAGTTGGACATAGATGACCAGATCAGTAGGCCATACTCAACTGGCAGCCCTCCCTTTTCGTTCCCTTCCAAAAGAGAATATCTCTTTTGAAAAGTACTAATGGCCTGTACCACGAGAAGGCGGGGTCAGACATTAGGTGTTGGACCTGGCCAGTTCTGTGCATCATCACTGGGGATTGGTTTGGTACACAGCTCTCCTTCCAGTTTATGCCTAGCTACCATTTATAGATCCTGGTTTAGCCCAGGATCAGTTGGCAGGTTCTGCTTGGGCCAATAATGCAGTATGGCGAGTGACTTGCTCACATCTGGGTGCAGGTTTATGAGTTTACACACTTGTTTTCCTCTTTGCTGTTATCTATGTTTTATGAGGACAGTTCAGTATCTCATCCTTTTCTCTCCCCCCCCCCCCTCTTATTTCATCTTGTGAGGACTAAGGTGAGTTTCCACAATTCTCTTTTCTTTTTCAATTTATTTATTAGGGCTTGACTCACTGGCTGTGTGGGTATAATGGCTGTACAGCCCTGGCACCTATTGTTGGTCTCCATGGTGGGTGAGGACTATGGTCACTGAACCACATATCGAAAACCATCAATTCCATTAGTGCAAATGATTCAGTTAGTGCTGCAAAGAGGCACTGACTGAATCATTTGGATCACATAGATCTTGACTGCACAGCAGAAAACGTAAGCTGTGTGAATTGTAGTGGTGATCATTAGCATTCTCCCATGAGTGTCGTAAGTGACTGAAGGTAAAAGAGGGGCATTGAAAAAGTTCTTGACTAGAAAAGTTCTGCATCTGCAGAACGAAACCTATTGCATTTACCTCAACAAAACTTTTACTATCCTTCAAAGTATTCCCCCTCCAACATCTATGCAAAGTTGCAGATGTCTATGCCAATTCTGGTATGCTTGGTGGTACTCCTATTGGGAAATACTCCACAACGCTAAATGAATGCATTTTGCAAGGTCTTTCACCTTTGAAAAGACTTCCCAGCAAGTTCTTTTTAATTTTTGGAGACACTAAAAATCGCTTAATGCAAGATCTGGTGTATGCAGATTTTTTCCTGCTCCAAATAGGCCATAACTTGCAAGGTTTTATGAGCACTGGCATTGCCATGAACAAGGACCCTTGACGCACCTGTTATTGTAAGCAGCTCTTTCATTGCTTTGGCCATTTTAGGCAAAACAATGTTGGTGTAGTATTGTCAGGAACTGAGAAAAATTGTGAAAATCCTATTCCTTGAGTGAAAGTCTTGCTGATGATTTGGGGACATCATTCATCTTCTTCAACCTAAACAAAATTGTCAATCTTTCTTATATAGTAATAAAACCACATCTGGTCACCTGTGACAGTGTTTGTTAACCATTTGGGGCCACTAGGTTCAAACATTGCCAGCATCTTGCACAAGTTGATTTTAACCCTTTTTTTGCTGCTCTTTCAGTTTGTGAGATACCCATTTGGGACAGATCTTTCAGAACTTTAAATGTTGATGAATAATGGTTTCTACACTGTTAATCAATACACTGACATCTGAATGTATTGCTTGAACCATAGTATGTGTGGACTTTCCTCAAAGAGTTCACGAACAGCAGCATTAGTTCTCTCATTCATGGCCTCCTTTGGTCCATCTGCATGAGGGAGGTCTTTGAAGATCTGCTTCTCTGAATTTTCACATCCATCCCTTAACAGTGCCATGCGAACTGGTATGATTCCCACATACTTGTGATAAATCCACATTAATTTTTTTCACATTGTCCCCAATCTACATCCTTATGAAAATGTAAAACCTTTCTCTGTCTTTAATAGGCTCCATAGCAACAATGCACAAATTTTGCAGACCGAATTTTATGTGCTGCTAGCAAAGAGAGAAATTATGATATAGCCTTTGTTTTTAATATGTATGACAAATTTAGACAAACAAGACTTTCAAACAAGTCATAGTTTGTTAACTTCGGAAGAACGAATGCAAATCTACTCATCAACCTCAAACAGTTGCAGGCTATGGAGATCCAACCAGATTGCACAATTTACTTCTCGAAGCATATCTGTCATGAGCTACAATTGCTGCATCTGGCCACTGCACACCAATTCTGACAAGGTCCTGTTTGACTCCGCATCCTAGGTCTCCCCATCTTTCTGGGGGCTTTAGGCGCACTGTTCATAACCATATTTGCTAATCTATAGTTATCCATAGGAGCTACATGACCAAACCAACATATTCTCTCTCTGCACAATATGCTACTTAAAGGAGATTGCTGACTTCTTTGCCTAATCTCACTATTACTTGCAAAGTTGAACCATCTAATGCCCAAGATACTACTTAAGCATCTAGAATCAAAAGCATCAAGTTTCCTGTTATCGTCTTTATAAGGTGTCCCAAGTTTTACTTACCATAATTAACCGTAGAAAGAGCCAAACTATTATACAGTCTAATTTTATTCTTTAGGTGTATATGCCTTTTTTTCCACACTCTATAGATTCTTAAAACCATGGACACCAAACCACATATCAAAAACCATCAATTACATTAGTGCAAATGATTCAGTTAGTGCTACAAAGAGGCACTGACTGAATCATTTGGACCACGTAGATCCTGGCTGCACAGCAGAAAAGGCAAGCTGTATGAATTGTAGTGGTGATCATTAGCATTCTCCCATGACTGTTCTAAGTGACCGAAGGTAAAAGAGGTACGAGAGGCATTGAAAAAGTTCTTGACCTGAACCAGCAACAATCCCTATTCGTCTGTTAATATATCACCAGTATCTGTTGCATTGCTCCCAAGAATATTAAACTGAGGCACCTTCTCAAGAGTGCAGCCATTCAGATTAACTGAATCACAGCCTGCCCTACCAATTTTCATCACTTTAGTTTTCTCTCTGTTTTTAACCAAACCTGCTCCACTACTAGTCTCATCAACAGCTCCAATGAAAGAGTTCATCTCATTGTCATTTGACGAAAGGACATCAGCATAATCTAAATCATAAAGTTTCGTATCTCCACACCATTTAAGGCCAAAATCTTTCCCTTGCAGTGAATTTCGCATAACATAATCAATTAAAATTTAATAACACGATAAAGCTATTTACATTTAGATAGCACAGTGTATTACAATTCTTAACCAGAGAAATGCCAAGTGTATAATACTTGCATTGGACACATAATAACGTACCATAACATGCGTCCTAATAAGGTTTTAACAACCTTGTTAAGATACACTAGATCTCAGAGGAATACACAGATATTTATCATTTCCTTTTGCTGGTGCAATTGCTTTATCCTAAGGCTTCAGATGTAATATGATGCATTTATCATTGCCGAGGTATTATTAAGCTACCAATCCTTGTCTACTGAAAAGACTCTGTAACACTAGGCCATGTGAAGAGCGTATGCCCTCGAAGATTGTTCATTTGTCACTACTTTCATATCCATATGATTCTAGCTACGTCAGCATACAAGTTCCATACACTGATACATAAAGAGATGGTATTTTGTCCATGTTCTATTGGTATTCATTAGAAATCAACCACCATCTGGTTATCCTCCAATATACACACAAATAGGATCCAGACTGCTGATGCCGCTGTTCTATTGAGAAGATTGTATGCCTCAGATAAGAACCCTCAGTTGAATCACATGTATACTGTAAACTCATTACCATATGTAGGCTTTGGATTTTAAACCCTTGCTTCAATCATCGGCAGCATATTCAAACATGGGTATAAGTTGTTGTTAACATCATTACAAAGGTCAGGTTGAACACTGGTAAGTGGTAATTATCCAAGGTTGTCTGACATTTGCACTTACTACAAAATGTTTAATTTATTTTTACAACTGAGCTATCCAAACTCGTTAAAACTGATAAATTGACGATTAAAATATTAAAAGGAGCAATTATTACCCTGAACGGCGCGTTTCACCGTACTCTCCTCTACGGCATCTTCAGGCTCAGTGTGGAATCCCTGCGGGTTTGCCAATTTAAGCTTCATTGTTACGTAGCCGCAGTTGCATCTGCATATTGATGCAACAGGAGATTCCATGCAGATGGTAGTGGGGGAATCTCTGTGTTGTATACATTATCCTGATGTGCATGAATAGCAGTTTTTCTGTGTATTGTAGTTGATATTTTGTTTGGGGGGATTAAGGGTTTATAGTCAATATGATTAATTTGTAACTTATTATGCAGAATTTATGCAGAGTTATTTGTTAAGAATAAACTGCAAAAGGAAAATCATCCCCTAAGACCACTTGTTAGTAAACAGAAATCACCTACTTATAATTTGGGAATAGCTCTGCATAAATTTTAAAAAAAATATTTTCCCCCAACAATTAATACAATAACTTCCTGCCATGAGGCAATTCAACAAATTCAAAATACCGTAATAGATGAGCACACCACTATGCATTCCTTGGACTCGTATCGCTGTATCCTAATACACCAGTGTTGGATGGGGCGATGCAACTGAAAGCGAAATGGTTAAAAACCGCTACCATCTGCATGGAATCTCCTGTTGCATCAATACGTAGATGCAACTGCAGCTACGTAACAATGACGTGACTGGCGAGACAAGCTTAAATTGGCAAACCCGCAGGGATTCCACACTGAGCCTGAAGATGCCGTAGAGGAGAGTACGGTGAAACGCGTTATTCAGGGTGTCATATTGTCCGAGATGTAAGATGGAAAAACTTTTAATATTTTAATCGTTAATTTATCAGTTTTAACGACAGTTTGGATAGCTCAGTTGTAAAAATAAATTAAACATTTTGTAGTAAGTGCAAATGTTGGACAACCTTGGATAATTTCCACTTACCAGTGTTCAACCTTACCTTTGTAATAATGTTAACAACAACTTATACCCATGTTTGAATATGCTGCCGATGATTGAAGCAAGGGTTTAAAATCCGAAGCTTACATATGTAATGAGTTTACAGTATACATGTGATTCAACTGAGGGTTCTTATCTGAGGCATACAATCTTCTCAATAGAACAGTGGCATCAGCAGTCTGGATCCTATTTGTGTGTACGTTGGAGGATAACCAGATAGTGGTTGATTTCTAATGAATACCAATAGAACATGGACAAAATACCATCTCTTTATATATCAGCCTACCCATGGACGAGTGGTTAATGCGCTTGGCTACTGATCTAAGGGACCTGGGTTCGAGCCCTGGGTAAGGCATGGCTGTTTGTGTCGTTTTTCTGCTGAGGTCTTGCCATCCTCTCAGACCTTCTACTAAGGCATATAAACTGACAGGCTCCTGTCAGACCTCTGTGGCAAGCAGCTGCTTGAGGGGGTATTTATTTATTTTATTTATTATGTATCAATTTATGGAACTTGTATGCTGACGTAGCTAGAATCATATGGATATGAAAGTAGTGACAAACGAACAATCGTCGAGGGCATACGCTCTTCACATGGCCTAGTGTTACAGAGTCTTTTCAGTAGACAAGGACTGGTAGCTTAGTAATACCTCGGCAATGATAAATGCATCATATTACATCTGAAGCCTTAGGATAAAGCAATTGTACCAGCAAAAGGAAATGATAAATATCTATGTATTCCTCTTAGATCTAGTGTATCTTAACAAGGTTTTAGGTTACTCTTGTAATAACGTACCACAGTTATTATGTGTCCAACGCAAGTATTATATACTTGGCATTTCTCTGGTTAAGAATTGTAATACACTGTGCTATCTAAATATAAACAGCTTTATCGTGTTATTAAATTTTAATCATAGTTAGCTGTGTTTAATTTATAACATAATCAATAACCAAACTAAAGAGAAAACGAGACAAAATGCACTCTTGCCAAACACCAGAAGAAATATTTTGGGGATCTTTTTTTTTGTAGAATTTTAAATTTTTAGTTACATTTACGTTACAGTCCGGGGTCTTAATATGGGGGAAAAAAACAATTGTATCTGCAAATATCAGCAACACAGTGCTCCTGTCAAACAAGAATAAAGTAATCAGTGCAAAGAATTATGTCAGGCTTGCTAAAAAAATGGACTGGTATCTATATTTGAACATGCCGCACCTATATTTGAACATGCCGCCTCAGTATATTAACAGTGCCAATGAACAAATTGGCTGTTAACAAGGCAGACTTTACCATCCAAGAGCACATGAGTTGAGTCAGCAACAAACAAAAGAAGAGCAATAAAACATTGTTGCATAACAACGTCACCTGACAGTGCTGGAAGCATCTTTTTTAATTAATTATAATTTTAAAACATTTGAGACAAGGATTCACTTGTGAGTAACTTTCCTAATATTTCGACCTCTGACTGGGGTCATCTTCCGAGGAGGTTGGAGCTTTCTTGGAACTTTCTTTTGTAGTAGTGGTTGCCAGATTACAGGTAACCAATAAAAAGAATACCCATGTTCATGGCGCACCATCTGTTGATTGTATTAATAACACTGTTCTACAAAAAAATTTTTTTTTTTTCTGTGTAAGAGTTGTGTGATTCTTAAAGGTTTTTAAGTGCAGACTTCAGATCCGTGCTTAGATGTTTTCTATAAGGGATAGATTTCGAGTTAGATGATTTTTAATTTTTAATTTTATTCCTAGATTTACAATGAATAATAATAGGGAAAAAAAAGAGATTATTCTTAGCTTCCTTAGTATTAATATGATTATAGATTCATACAGAATATTATACAGAAATAAATTGAATACAGAATAATTAAATAATAAAAATACCAAACGTAAATCATTTTTTTAATGTTTTTCTGTGCTGTCTCTTTTGCAATTCCAACAAAAATCAGCTAACACTATAGACATCCACTTCCCTTCATATTGCTTTTCAATTGTCGCAATATATTTGTGAAATCTCTCACCATGTTCATCGGAGACGTCACTGCAGCTTTCCAGAAAGTAGTCCAGATGTGAATACAGGACGTGCACTTTCAAAGACATGTTACATCCTAAATCCCAATATGCATGTAGCATCTGGTTTACTATTTCTTTATAGTCTTTAGACCTCTTTTTTCCAAGAAAATTGTCTGTAACTTTCTTAAAACATGTCGAAGCAAGTTTCTCTTTCTCTGTTAGAGATTTGTCAAATTTCACATCTTTCAACTGTCTTATTTGATTGAGGGACAACAAACACGCCCTCTTTTATCTTTGCTTCTGAAATATGGGGGAATTTTGTTGTTAGGTAGGCAAATCCTCTACCACATTTATCCACTGCCTTGACAAATTGCTTCATAAGTCCCAGTTTTATATGAAGGGGAGGAAGGATAGTGTCCTCATAAGCTATAAGTCTCTGCTTCTGTAAATTTTTTGCTCCTACTTTCCAATTAATTATTGGCCAAGTTTTCTTCAAATAATGGGATGCTCTGTCACAACTGCCGCGTTCACAAAGGAAACAAGGAAATTTTGTATTCCCTTGTTGCAATATTATGGCAATGATTTTTAAATCCTCACATATTTTCCAATTGAAATCCATATATTCAATGGATTTGAGCATTATATCTAGAATCTCATATGATTCTTTTGCCATACTAGCATAGGCAACTGGAACAGAAGGCATTAAATTACCATTATGTAGTAAAACTGCCTTCAAGCTAGTTTTGGATGCATCTATAAAGAGCTCCAATTTTGGATCACGAATAAAGCCTAAAGCTATCATCAAACCAGCAATATCTTTACAGAAAGTCAATTGGCCATCGTGTGAGAAGAATGCAACAAAATTCCGTTCTCTATTTCTATATAAAGTTATACTAGATTGGAGAAGATTCCATTTTTGCAACCTAGATCCCAGTATTTTGTTTACTTAGCCCTAGATCACGTTATTGTTCAGATCTGCCTGCTTTAAAAAATGTGTTGAATCAATGGTAGCCTCGTAGGAAGGATCACTTCTTTCTGGAGGTGATTTACATGCCTCACTCTCTTCACCAGTACTTTCTTCATCTTCTGTTTCCTGACTTGGAGTTAGTGGAACTGGCAAAGTTTTAGAATGTGGTACTGGTCGTATTGCTGAAGATAAGTTGGGATAATCGATATGTATCTTCGATTTTCTGCTGGTAAAGCCCTGGATACTAGTCATACAGAAGTAGCAATCTGTGGAATGGTCTTTTGGTTCCCTCCATGTCATGGGTACAGCAAATAACATGTGAGCCCACTGCTTAACCTGATCTCCTATTTTGCATCCAAAGTAATGTTTCTATGCTCTCTTTATTATAGGTGACATTTTTTTTCTTGTGTCTTGCAAAGGTGATCTTTCTGCAAATATAACAGAAGTTGTCTGCCTTATTTTGACATTTTCGGCAGGGCATTTTCTAGAATACAAAAGAAAAAAAAAATAACGAGTTTGTGTAGTAAACCTGTCATGTTAACTACACAAATATTGTCATAAAATATCTTTACATTCCCTAGAATACAATTTGAAAAAACTGATGTTAATTCCACAAATATCTTATCACTTATACGTTTTTAAAATATACTTTACAGAGGCAGACTAGTAGTTATCTAAAATATGAATAGAATAACATTGTTGCCAACATGTGAGTATAAACTATTGCAAAATCAATGTTGCAAACTTTTTGGATGTAACATTTCCTGATTTTTCATTCCCCAAGTATTATGTATGAAGTTGATGTGTTATATCTTCATTATTCTAAAACTAGTCCTGATAGGCCAATTCTGATTTCAGATTTCAATTTCCCACACCAAAATACTTTAGGAACACATCAGTTAACCAAAGAAAATTTTCCCTTGTAGAACAGTGTAATCCTTCTGCTTTTCTTATGAATGTATTTTTTTCTTTTTTAATTATTGTTTTTGTGTTCCAGTCTATTTATGATTAGTTTTTTCTTTGTGTTCGTCCAGCCCTGTTTTATTTTGCTTGTTTTTTATTGCGGCTTTGTGTTCTTTTATTCTTGTTTCTAGTGTTCTTCCCGTTTCTCCAATATATGGTTTTTTTACATTCACATCATGCTTTATAAATTATTCCACTTTCTCTGTATATTTTTTGTTGTTTGGGGTGTATTTTTTTATTTTCATGTCCAGGTCTGGTGCTATTCTTATATTGAATTTATTGCTTACTCTTTGGATTTTTTCAAAAAGACCTTTATGATAAGGCAATTTTTTTTTAGTGAAGTACAGTTTTTCTTTTTTTTTCATTTGATTTATCTACTTTTTTGTTTCTTATCTTTAGGCTGAAATTGGCAGGATAATGGTTTTCTGCAAGATTTTTTTCAAGTTTTTGATTTGCACTTTTGTTTATTCTTCCTCTGTGTTTTGTAATTGAGTTTTCTTTATTGCTTGGTTTATGAAATTTTTCTTTATATGTTGGGTGGTTAGAGTGAAAGTTTAGTATTTTTCCTGTATTGGTTGGTTTTTCATGATTAGTGATCAAGATTTTTTCATCTGTTATTTTTAGCGTGATATCTAAGAAGTTGATGATGTTTTCTTTTCCTATTTCTATTGCAAATTTTGTCTTTTTCCAATGAGTTAATTTTGTTTAAAAAGTCCTCTAGGAGGTTTCTGTTAGTTGTGCTGAAGATGCAGGGGATGTCTACTCATTTTCAGTGTCTTTGCCTGGGCAAAGATGAACTGTAAGTTTTAGAACATTTCACCTGCCGTTGAATTGTTCTCATTGCAATAAACTATGTAGAATAATTATTGTGTGAATTCTGGATTACCATCTATTTTCTTGGAGTTTTTCATTCTAAATTTGCAGTGAAATTGTTGAAATTAAATAAATTTTTTTTTTTTTTTTATATTGTATCTATATATATATGGCAAATTCAAGGTAATAAATATAGTTAAATTTTTTTTTTTGCATCCTCTCTTCTAACTATTGGCCTACAGCAAACATAGTAATTTTCTGACTGTCCCAATGCCCACCCCCCCGGAGTGGGACCTCCTTGACGAGGGGGGGGGGGGCTTACGGTGCCTCTGAGAAGTTGGGCTCGGGCCGCTGGCTCTCTGGGGTTCGGAAGTCTGGTGGCCCCTGGTGGAGGGGCTTGTTGAGGGCTGGCAGACAGGTGGTGGTTCTTGGCTTGTCTTGTCGGCTTATTGACTTGTCCGCTGAGAAGCTGGGGGTTGCAGCCCCGATTGATGGGCCGGAATGAGAGCCACAATAGGGCGTGGTGAACCCTGTTAGCTGTGGACATGCATTGGGGGGCTCCCGGGCTGAGTGGTGTACTCTCACTGCACACTCGTCGGGGGGCTCTTCATTGTGGTCTGTGTGATATTGGGGTGGACCAATGTTCACTGGGGAGTTTCGACCCGTTCACAATGGAGAGGACGAAGTTGGAGGCTCGCGGCCCTTGTTGGCCACCTGTGGCCAGCGAGCTTATCGATGGAACAGCCAAACTAAGAGTCCCACATGAATGAGATTTGGACTTATGGCTTTGCAGTGGAGGAACTTGGGTTCCTCTGCGAAGTGGGGTCCGGGTGCTGCAGTGTTGTGAGCCCCGGTAGGCCGAAGCTTTGTCGTGGTTGTGGGAGGGCCGCCGGCTGGGTTTGTCCGGCTACTGGCCAGGTGTCCCCGAAGCGGCCCGGCACGGTGTTAGGCCGAGACGGTGAGCGGGCTATGGTGCCCGGCTCGATGGAGAGGACGAAGTTGGGGTCATGCCGAGAGGATTGGAGTCCCTCGAGGTTTGGCTTCCGATGGAAGCACCTAGGAGCCTCTACTGCGGAGGACCCTAAAAGTTAGGACTTCCACTTTATATTTCTGGCTCAAAATTCAAAAGACTAAGATCTTTTTATTTATATATTATGGCTCGTTCTGGTCTAAATTCAGTGAGTGATGGGCATATTCCTAGGCATCGCTCAAAATTCAAAAGATCCCACTCTCACTGCACCTCAATGATTAAATCTTCAAGCAGGCAATACTAACAAGCAGTGCTTCTCTCTTCACATACAGGTCTTCTCTCGCTGTAGGCAGGAATATTGTAAGGCAAGTTTAACTGATAGGAGCTTTCTAGTTCATAGTGGTTTCAGTGACATCTCCCTTATGGTGATATACAGCCTTGTGCTGTGGTGCACCGGGAATGTCGCGTATCTATTACGTTGTCCCAATGCCCACCCCCCCGGAGTGGGACCTCCTTGACGAGGTGGTGGTGGTGGTGGTGGTGGGGGGGGGCTTATGGTGCCTCTGAGAAGTTGGGCTCAGATCGTTGGCGCTCTGGTATTGAAGTCCGGTGGCCCCTCGGTGGAGAAGGCCTGTTGAGGGCTGGTGGACTGCCTGGACTGCTGTGTCCAGGGAGCTTGTTGACTTGTCCCCCAGCGAAGCTGGGGGGTCACAGCCTTGGTTGAGGAGCCGTTCAGACGACCGGGGCGGGTGTAGCTGACCCTGTCCTTCTGTCTTTCAGGCCTATTAGGGGGTCCTGCGAACTGAGTTGTACACCTCTTCGTGCACTCGTCTGTGGGCTCCCTGATGCGGTCCCTGTGATATTGAGGTGGACGGAGGTCCGGGGCGCCTCGGCCTGTGAGCAATGGAGAGGTAGAAGTTGGAGGCTCGCGGCCTGGAGTTGTCCACCATGGCTAGCGGACTTATCGATGGAACAGCCAAACTAAGAGTCCCACATGAATGAGATTTGGACTCATGGCCTTTGCTGTGGAGGAACTTGGTTCCTTTGTGAAGTAGTGTCCGGGCGCTGCAGTCGGCTCCAGCAATGGGTAGGCTGCAAGACGCCGATAAGGCCAAGGGCTGTGGTGCCCAGCTCTATGGAGAGGACGAAGTTGGGGGTCGTGCCGAGAGGTTTGGAGTCCCTCGAGGTGTCGCCTTCTGATGGAAGTACCTTGGGCCTCTGCAGCGGAGGACCCTAAAAGTTAGGACTTCCTTTTTATTCTTCTGGCTCAAAATTCAAAAGACAAGATCTTTTTATTTATATATTGGCAAGTTTCTGGACTAAATTCAGTGAGTGTTGGGCATACATTAGGCAGCACTCAAAATTTAAAAGATCCCACTCTCACTGCACCTCAATGATTATATCTTCGAGCAGGCATATATAACAAGCAGTGCTACTCTCTTCACATACAGGTCTTCTCTCGCTGTAGGCAGGACAATGTAAGGCAAGCTTAAAAGACAGGAGCTTTCTAGTTCATAGTGGTTTCAGTGACATCTCCCTTATGGTGATATACAGCCTTGAGTTGTGGTGCACCGGGAATGTCACATATTCAATTCGTTGTCCCAATGCCCAAAACATTCATGTACCCCTATTCTAAAGGTTTATTTTCAAGGTTTGAGAGCTTTGAGTTTCATTTTCATTTAAAGTAGCATGGAAGTGTCCACTCACTTTTGGTAATATTGTGAATGTCAATATTCATAATTTTTCTGTGATAAAGTTTATAATGAGATATAATTGAAAAATAAAAATATTAAAACAGCTTGAGGGGGTATTTATTTTTTTATTATTTTTTTAAAGGCATAAAAAAAATCATTTCTTAAAATTATTTAATCACAAACTACACTGTTAAAATAGCTTTTCAAATGCCCATGTTGTTCTTCAGCATATTCTAACATACATTGTTGCAATATGCAAAGCGTAGTAGTATTAGCTTACTATCCAAAGTGCAATAGGCTTCTACAAGAGAAGTGCAAAGTGCTGGTCTATTGAAACTAGTTCAAGTATTAAAAGTTCTTATTCATACTCAAATATATTCTAAAAGCATGCTATGCTTGTTTAGTTGTATGTCCTTCGAAGCGATGTTTGTTCTTCTGTGAACTTGGCTGGTACACTCAACACAGTAGATATTATACTTCATGGAGAAACACAGTTCTGGTTGTCATGCCATCCTTGGTACATGATGGCTTTCACATTGTAGTTAAATTCTATGCTCATCACGAGATGTTAAATTTGACGTTTACCTCTGATGTTTTTACCACCTTAAAGGCGCTTTTTGTTGAATTATACACATCAGCATGCAGGTTTTCATACTAGTATTGCAAATCCGAGGTTTAGAGCTGGATGTAGTTGTTTAAAGGCATTTGAAAACTTTTAAAAGCAGCTTTTTCAACCGAATACATCAAACTTCTGAGTAAAACATATTAACAGTTAAACCCCCCCATGTTGCAATGCATTTAAGTCATCACTCAGTCTGTGTCATCATCAGGAAGCGAACTGTCTGCTGTCAGATGGGTAATATACACCAATCAACCAATACATTAAAATCACCTCTGCATTATGCAAAGAAGTGCATGCAGCCAATCAGTGTCATGTGCCAAGGTCGTGAATGATATATATATATAATACCTGGGTCAGAGCTCTCACAGGCAGTATTTCATTTCGTCTAAACATGGGAAAAGCAAAGGATTTATCTGATTTCGACAAAGGCCAGATCGTTATGGCAAGATATCTTGGTAAGAGCTTCTCTGAAACAGCAATGCTGGTAGGCTGCTCATGCAATGCAGTAGTTAGTACCTATCAAAGATGGTCCAAAACAGGTGGCACTTTGAGCCGTCGATAAGGTGTGGGCCAGCCACCCTCATTGATGCCAGAGATCAGCGTAGGCTATCTCGTCTTGTCCGCAGCAACAGGAGGACTACTGTGGCTGACATTACCCATAATTTCAATTGTGGGAAAGGGCCCAATGTGTCCAAACACACAGTTCATCGTAAGCTCGTGGATATTTGTCTCCGCAGACCCATTCGTGTGCCTAATGTTCACAGCCATTCACCATCGTCAATGCTTGCAGTGGGCACGTAATTATTGACATTGGACCATAGAAGACTGGAAGAGGGTTGCATGGTTATATGAGTCGTGTTTTCTGCTACACCATGTGGACAGACAAGCTCATGTACGATGTTTTACCCATGGAAGCCTTCTCACCTGGATGCATTGTGGGAGTGATCTAGGCAGCTGGAGGGAGTGTGATGGTCTGGCAATATTTCCTTGGGGAACACTTGGACCAATTATCCTTGTAGAACAAACTCTGACAGCTGTCACCTACCTGAACATCATGGCTGGCCAAGTACACCCCTTTATGGTGATTGTATTCCCTTACAGAGATGGCGGCTTTCAACAAGACAATGCCCCATGTCACACTGCGAAGAAGGTTCAGGAATGGTTCCTAGAACATGATGAGGAATTACATTTATTTCCATGGCCCCCAAATTCGCTGGACATGAATCCTATCGAGCATTTGTGGTTTGAGTTGGAGAAACGGGTACAAGCAGCATCACCCCAACCACATAATTTATGGGAACTGCAGGATTTTCTGTTGCAGTCACGGTACCAAATATCAAGTGACACCTACCAACATCTCGTTTGAATCTATGCCTCATTGGTTGAGAGCTCTTTTGGCAGTGTAGGTGGTACTAATGTTCTACAAGGCTGATTGGTGTTAAGGCAGTCCCTCTAGCGGCGAGTCACATGCTCTAACCAATAATTATGCTTAAGAATGTTCCATGCTGCCGGTAGGGAGGTGGCTTCAGTGTTACATAACATTTCTTTATGCAAATGTATTATTAGACTTTCCATAAAATTTAGTTGATTTTAGTGGGTGGAGCAGCTATTATTTTATACTCTAATTTATAGGTAATTTATATTGTATTATAGCTTGGTTAATGCAGTATGACCCTTTAGATGTTGAATGTTGTATTCTGTAATTTGTTCATCAATGGTTCTATATGTTCTGCCAATATATTGGTTTTTATTATTTAATTTATTGTTAGGGTCATCTAATTAATTGTACAGAGTAAATTCTGTCAGAAGGGTGTATTCTATCCTGATCATTTATCGTTAACAATTTTATTGGGTTAGTAATATTACTAGGAGTGTTTAAATTATATGGTTTAACCCTTCCAGTGTCCAGACTGAAAAACAGGCTTCCATCCAGAGGCCAAGCTATTTTCTCACTATGCTCAGCCAAAAAAAAAACTTGAACTTTACAACTTTTTTGCCAAATAACTAATGAAAGGAATTATGGCATGTTGTATACCAATTTAATCAGCATTTAATTCTGGATTTTCTGAAAAGCAAGTATTTAACAAAAAAGACGATATATTTTATTTTAATAGAACTTCTTTTAGAGTCATGTAGTAAAAAATGCATCTGGCAATGCAAATAAAAATTTATTTAAAGAAAACTAATAGACAGAAATGATTACAATGCGCATGAATAGAATGGCTATATATTTCTGAAAAACAAAAAAAAAATATTTTTTGGTTTTAAGTAAATATTTCTCTTGTTTTGCAATTTTTTTCTCGGTACCATACTTTGAGAAAATTCCAGGCTTTTAGGCCAATTGTGCTGAGTCAAATAAACAAATCAATTTTAGAATTTTTAAAAAAAATAACCAATCAACAGAAATACGTCATATTATATATCAAATTAAACAGAATTTAATTGCGAATTTTATGAAAATAAATAATATAAGCAAATTTGCAAGCATATTGATTTCAATAAAACTTTTTCAATTTGGTTCCCTGTGATGATGCATAGAACTGGCCAGGCCTAGCACCTAATGTCCGACCCCGCCTTCTCGTGGTGCAGACCGTTAGTACCTTTCAAAAGAGATACTCTCTTGTGGAAGTGAACGGAAGGGGAGGACTGCCAGATTAGTGTGGCCTACTGATCTGGACAACTATGGCTACTTTTCTTTTTTTTCTACCCTGCTGAGGAGTGGTCAACCACACAGGGTCCTGGTGCTGACCATATAAACCCACTGGACTGGACAGATATATGGCTCTGAGCTTGATTATGGATCCTGATTTTGCTGCACTGGTGCGCTTCTGTGGAGGGAAAATCTTCCGCTGTGTTTTCTGTTTGTTTGTGGGTTGACAGCCCCAAGTGAATAGATTCACAGGATATGTTTATCAGCTGGTAGATAATCCTGAGCAGAGGTCATCGCAGGCACCTGAACTCTTTGCTTCTATTGGCATCGTCAAATTCTACAGTGGAGGAAGTCTTCCAGTGTAGATGGCTTCAGCCTTTAGTGGTGGGGGAACGGGTCTTTGTCCCATGTCTGCGATTAGGGGCTGTTTGATATTGTCGGCATTCCCTCTCTCAATAAACATAGTTTCTTTAAACATCCCATTAACCATTTTCTCTCCATAGGTAGTTGGAATGTGAGGACTCTGCACAGAGCTTTTTCTCTTGATGTCCTCACACAAGAATTCCACCATTATAAGTTAGATATTCTCGGCTTGCAAGAGACCAGATGGACAGATAAAGGTCAGATTCTTAAAAATAATCTTAAATTTCTCTTTTTCAGGGAGTTATGATAATAAACATCACCAAGGCGTGGGTCTGCTTCTCAGCAGACACGCTAGTGATGCTCTTCTAGGGTATGAGTGCATTAATGAAAGGTTTCTCACAGCAAAATTTCAGACAAGCGTTAAAGACTTGAATGTTATCTGCTGTTATGCCCCCACTGAGGATGCCGAAGAGGATGAGAAGGATAGGTTTTATGGACAACTTCAGAATATTTTGAATTCTGTCAAGAAAGGAGATATTACCCTTGTTCTTGGTGACTTCAATGCCAAAGTTGGTACTGACTCTGACCTTTGGGGAGGAGTAATAGGCCCTTTTGGTATTGGTAGCTGCAATGGCAATGGGCAACGTCTCCTACAGATAAGTAAACTCAATGGATTCAGAATAACCAACACTTATTACAAACACCGCAACATACATAAGTACACATGGGTTTCACCTGATGGGCTGCATAAGAATATGATTGATTATATATTAATTAACAGCAAATGGGCTAGTTCTGTTAGGAATACCAGGGCATATAGGGGAGCTGAAATTGGATCTGACCATTACCTTGTTAAAAGAGTCTTGCAACTTAAACTTAAAAAGTGTTGTGCTAGGGTTAAAAAATTTACCTCTAATACTGAAGTAACTTTGTAACTAATGAAACCTCCTTTAAGCAGCATATTGTGCAGAGAGAGACTCCGTTGGTTTGGCCATGTTGCCCGTATGAATAATTATAGATTGGCGAATAGGGTTATGAACAGTGTGCCTAAGGGCCTCAGAAAGAAGGGGAGACCTAGGATGCGGTGGGCAGACAATATCAAACAGGACCTTGTTAGAATAGGTGTGCAGTGGCCAGATGCAGTAGTGTAGCTCAGGATAGACTTGCTTGGAGAACTAAATTGCACGGTCTGGTTGGACCTCTGTAGCCCATGGCTGCTTGAGGATGATGATGATGTTGATGAATACTGAAGCGCTGAAAGATCCAGTTATAGCCAAAGCTTACCATGGTAGGTTACTTAATCATTATGACAGTCATGATATGCTTACTACTGAAGTTGAGGAAGAATGGGATCATTTTAAACAGGCGTTTTTGGACACTAACAGTACTCTTTTAGGAAAAAAGGAGCAGAAAAGGCAGAATTATCTGAGTGATAAGGCACTTGAGCTTATTTCGGAAAGAAAGAACTGCAGTAATGTCCGTAATCAATACCCTACTAGTCCTAATAGAAAGCATTGCAGAAAACTTAATAAACGTGTAAAAGATCAGTTAGCTGCTGATAAGAATCTTTGGCTTGATGGTTTGGCTGACAAAGCCGAGGAAGCAGTTAGACAGCACAACAGCAGAGAGCTGTACCAGATAGTTAACGTTTTGTATGGTAGAAAACGGACAGGCATACAGGGATTAAAGGATAAACAAGGTAAGGTTATAGAAGGTGAGGATTCTGTCATGGCTAGGTGGGCTGAGCATTTCAGTGATGTTCTAAACAATGTAGTTAGCTCTACTCCCATTGTTTGCAATGATGATAGATGCATTGGTGGCTTTAATGTTGGCCCTATAACACAATCTGAAGTTATTTTGGCTGTTTCTAAACTTAAACTACATAAATCCCCAGGGGTAGTGAAATTACTACGGAAATGCTTAGAGCTGGGAATGTTTCTGTTACCACTTGGATGATTGAAATTCTGAATCTTTTATGATAAAGGCACGGTTCCTAAGGATTTTACCAGAGCTATTGTTATCCCTATTTTCAAAAAAGGTGATCGCAGTTCTTGTGATAACTATAGGGGTATTAGTCTACTCTCTGTTCCAGGTAAAGTTCTTTCCATGATTGTGCTTAATAGAAATAAGAATCTGGTTGACAATCAATTGTGTGATGAGCAATGTGGATTCAGAAGTGGTAGGGGATGTGTGGATCAGATATTTTCACTTAGGCAGATTCTTGAGAAATGTTTAGAGTTTCAGAAACCTCTGGTTGCTAGCTTTGTTGATTTCAAAAAGGCTTTCGACTCTGGTGATCGGCATAATTTGTGGTTGATTGTGAGATCACATGGTATACCTGACAAGTTAGTTAACATAATGAAAGCTCTCTATAATAACACTGAGTCGTGTGTGAGAGTTGGTACGGCTTGTAGCAATTGGTTTAGCATTACTTCTGGTGTTCGACAAGGGTGCATTTTGTCTCCTTTTCTCTTTAGCTTCGTTATTGATTATGTTATGCGAAATTCACTTCAAGGGAAAGATTTTGGCCTTAAATGGGCTGTTGATACGAAAATTTCTGATTTAGATTATGCTGATGATTTAGCCCTTTTGGCAAATGATGTTGATGAGATGAACTCTTTCATTCGAGCTGTTGATGAAACTGGTAGTAGAGTAGGTTTGGTTATAAACAGAGAGAAAACTAAAGTGATGAAAATTGGTCAGACAGGCTGTGATTCAGTTAATCTTAATGGTTGCAGTCTTGAGTAGGTGTCACAGTTTAATTATCTTGGAAGCTATGTAACAGATAATGGCGATGTGCGGCATGAGATTAACAGACGAATAGGGATTGCTGCTGGGACTTTTAAGAATCTATGGAGAGTGTGGAGAAATAGTTGTATACACCTAAAGACTAAAATTAGACTGTATAATAATTTGGTTCTTTCTAGGGTTAGTTATGGTAGTGAAATTTGGTCACTTTGTAAACAAGATAACAGGAAACTAGATGCTTTTGATTCCAGATGCTTACACAGTATCTTGGGCATTAGGTGGTTCAACATTGTAACTAATGATGAGGTTAGGCAAAGGAGTTTGTAACCTCCTTTAAGCAGCATATTGTGCAGAGAGAGACTCCGTTGGTTTGGCCATGTTGCCCGTATGAATAATTATAGACTGGCGAATAGGGTTATGAACAGTGTGCCTAAAGGCCTCAGAAAGAAGGGGAGACCTAGGATGCGGTGGGCAGACAATGTCAAACAGGACCTTGTTAGAATTGGTGTGCAGTGGCCAGATGCAGTAGATGTAGCTCAGGATAGACTTGCTTGGAGAACTAAATTGCACGGTCTGGTTGGACCTCCTTAGCCCATGACTGCTTGAGGATGATGATGACGATGATGGTGAAAAAATGATCACACTATGCAATTAAGGCTTCATTTTGGAAAACCTGATGAATAAAAATAGTTAAATTATATATTTATCGAAAGGAAATTTCCTCCCGAATAATATTTAACCTGAAATATGATTTTTATTCCTTTTAATGATTCTTTACAGTATCGTATATTTTAAACATGGCCAGTGTTATACAACGCGACTTGGACTTCTCACATTCACAAGATTTTCTGAATTGGTTATGAAATAGAAAAAAACTTCCTTGGCTGCTTGTTTTGCTAAATATTATGAATTTTTTCTTTGGGTGTTGAAGTTTGGCGATCTTGGTTAAGTGCAGAAAGGTTTGTGCACCAAGGACCAGCCCTTCCTGAAATTGCCCTCCCAAATGATGGCTGATCTCCGTAGCAAGGAAGTCTATTTTGCTTCCGTATCCAAGACATTCAATTTCAGAAAATGGTACAAGTGCAACAACTTTTAAGCCGGCCTCCGATCTAGCATAACTCGGAAAGATTGATAATTCAGCTGATTGAAGATTGCTAACTAATGGAAGTAAACATACAGAAATGAATTTTCTTTCATTTCCAAGACCTCATTTATTTTCAGAAATTGATAGTATATCAAAATATTACTGGAAAAATAATAAATAATGAAATAAAAATTTACATATAGCCTAATACGATGTTAAAATATCCACAAAAACAAGTTGTAGGCTGGCAATACGATATAACATAACTATATAATATCAATACTTATCGATCGGCCAAAAGATTATTAATTTCCAAAACTAAATCTACTGAAATGAAAACTAACCAAAGTTTAAATATTAAAAAAAAACTAACTTTAAAAAGAATATCCAACATGCTGAACCAAAACTGTAAAAAACACTTATAGTACATGGAACTGAGATAGCATGTGTCAGCCATCTGCGTCTTGTTTGACTCAGTGAAGCATAACTAATTAAATGCAGGTGCAACCAGAATTTCTAAGAAGAATGTGTTTACTTTCAGTTTCGATTTGAAGGTGGGAAAGATGCGTGGAATGCTGGAAAAAATGATAAAAATAACTTGGGAATACTGAAATACGTTTATGACAGAAAATAATGTGAAACGGGGGGAAAAAAACTTGCAGTTTAAAAAAACTTGCGAATCAGCAATACCGTTTAGTGCTTCTACGAAATGGCAATCAGATGGCTTTATAAAATTATTTATATTTTAGTTTAATAAAATATGCATCAAATTAAAAAAACAAAATATTATTTTTGAAGCCTGAATTATAATATTTTTATTAGTTATATATAAAAAGAATTACAATGGCAATTTTTGTTTTTAAAAAATCGATTTTTTTGTTGTATTAAAATCGTATACATATGTCCTTGGCACCTCAATTCAGATTTTCCGAACGTATACAGATGATGTGGACACTGGAAGGGTTAAGAATATTATTAATAGTTTGAGAAAAGCTCTTTATGTAAGGGAAACTTATAGTGTATTTTTAATATTACTTTTGCTGGATTGATCAGTGTGTCCACATGAAATTTAAATTTATTTTGCTTTTGGATATTTTGTATAAATATTTCGGAATATCCAGCTTTCAAAATTTCAGCTATTTAAAAATCATACTCTGAGTAATCCTAATGCTTTGTTCTGATTGCCACCATTATATATTGCTAGCAGTTTAACTTTTGATTGTTCCTAATTAATTATTGTTTATAAATGCAGTATCTATTTGAGAAGCAATAAAAATAATTTTAGAAGCAGTAAAATAAATAAAAAAGTCTTTAAAATCGAAAGTCTGCTGAAATATTGATTGAAAGCTGATGTGCGTAGTTCCTGGATGACTCAGTTTCCAGTAGTAAAAATCAATATCCTTATGTTAAAAGCTTAGAAAGCATTACAACTCTAGTAGAGCTATAAATAGCACAAAAGAGGTGCGAGATGCAACCGATCGATAATCTAAGCACAGTGCAGCAGAATAGAGACATGAACTGAATCGGTGCTACTTGATGCAGTTTGCGGTAATTGAACATGTGCATCCAACTCAAATAGATATATTTTTAAACTTATCATAATTTTTTCAAATGGAATCAACAGGTAAAAATATATATATCATAGATTTAATTTTTTTTATATTTAATTAGAAATAATTGAAAAAATTCAGATTTCTTATTAATTATGGGTAATTTTTTTTTCCACAATTTTGTACTACAGGAGCAAAACTTTACTCTCCAATCACTAGAATGGGACAGATGAAAGCAATTCTTCGTGCTGTGACACGGTAAGGATTGAAAACGCGATATTTGAAAACTTTGTTGTTTACGAAATTAGGAAAAAATGCATTTATTCCATGTATGTGGTCAATATTTCTAACTGAATTTTTATAATTGAATATACACTAAATGGACAGAGAGAAGTATTATATACACTCTGATAATAAGGTGTAAAGCATAAGTATTGTATCCAGTCGTGGGATGCTGAAACTAGCAATTCCTATAAATAGAGCAGGTCTCTATGCATTGGAAACCAGTCACAGAAACATAATCATGGGTAAAGGCAGCGATGTAAGTAAATTTGACCATGGCCAGATAATTGGTGCAAGGAAGACCAAGTTGTTCAATCACTGCAACTGCTGAACTGTTGGGATTTTTACATCAACGTTTGCACGTGTATACCAAGACTGCATGAAATAAGACAAAACTTCCAAACAGCGGGAGAAATGTGGATATAAATGTGAAATTGACTCGTGAGGTGAGCTTAGACTGTCCTGCATCATTACAAGGAATCGCATGCCTACTGTGGAGCAGATATCAGAATTGAATGAAGATGCATCCATAAGCTTATGCACAAAGACTATCCATTGTACCATGGGAAAAATAGGCTGTGTCAGTCAACGTCCGCATTATGTCCCTCTGTTGACTGCAAGGCACTGAAAGATTAGGCTGCAGTTTACAAAAGCTCATCACAACTGGAGTGCAGAGAACCGGAAACACATCTTCTGGTCTGATGAATCACGGTTTCAGCTCATATCACGCCAATGGGAGGGTGCATGTGTGGCGTAAACCTCACAAAGCAATGGACCCAGCTTGCCAAGTTGGTCATACAGGCAGCTGGAGGCAGTGTAACAGTTTGGGGTGCATTTTTATGGGCTTCCTTGGGGCACCTTATACACAAGGTATATGAACATCCTCTCTGACCATCTACACCCGTTTGTAATGATTCTCTTTCCACACCATAATGCCATCTTTCAACAGGACAAAGCCATACCACATACTTCCCAAGTGGTGACCAATTGGCTCTAGGAGCATTCAAGTGAGTTTACTACATTCCAATGGTCCCTCGATCACTGGACCTCAACCCCATTTAGAATTTGTGGGATGAATTGGAAAGGTTTGTTCAAGCCCGCCAACCCCCACCAACAACTGTGGATGTTCTACTATAGGTGAATCTTGTTTCATAGATGACAATACCACCTCCATGTTTTCAACACCTCATTGCGTCCTTACCAAGACATCTGGCTTCTGTTGTGGGGGAAAAAGTTGGAGCAACAGGTTATTTGGCAGGTGTATATAATAATTTATCCATTAAGTTTAGAAGAAGAAAGAAAGGTTTATTACATTTTAATGCATTATTTATTTTTATTTTCAGCTCAAGAGCAAGGGGAAGACATCCTCATTCTTGAGATCAGCAAGGTAATAATAAAAAAATTATATAATTGAAACTAATATGCAGTCTGCGAAAGTCTGCTACATATTCTCTCTAGTTGTTGGCTGGTTAGATTATAAAATAAATTAATGCACAGAGTTTAAAAAATGTTGAAGATAAAGTATCAGTATTGAAAAAAATTGAATAAGTATTTTAGTGGATCATAATTATTTTTATTTTGTTGTTGTTTGAAAACAAATTAATAGTGTTAAAATTATATTACCTCTTTAAATAAGCTTTTTAAAGCCTTTTTTCTGTTAATTGCAGTTTTAGAACATGCTCTCTGAAAAACAATGCTTTTCTCAATTTTGCTATTTCAGAAATATATATATGTGTGTGGACCCCAGAGAGTGATAATATGAAAAACAATTTGCAACAAGCTAAAAATCATACAAAATGGAGGATTCAGTGTTTTGTACTTAAACCATATGTTTAGGTTTCGTTTCACAAAGAACAACAAATACTGACAAAATAATGCTGAAATATGACAGTTTCCACCCATCGAAATCCAAGTAAATTTGATGTCTGTTATTTATAGCTTATGTTTTGATTATAATTGACTAATATCTCTTATTTATAGTTTATGATTTGATTATAATTGACTTATTCAGTTAAAAGAACTGTCACTTTTGACAGATTCACACATTTTACAATGATTTCATAAGAATTGATGGCATTCAACATCCTAGTTGACCCACTATTATTGTAGTGAAGACCACTGTCTAGGACTTGTAAGTACTTTGGAATGAATCAGGAAATTTTAGTATTACATGCATGTATTTCTGCTTTGTTTTATAATCTTTTGTCCGCAAGATCATTTGCTATTTTAAATCATAGTAACAGTAAGCGGTTTCCAGATATGATTAAGATAATTAAAACAGAAATACGTATGTAACTCAGTTTAGTAATTATACACCCTGTAGCAAACAAATTGAAACACCCCAATGAAATAGTCTGTCAACCATGAAACTTTGCATGCAGATACCTTTACATTTAGTTTTTATACATAATGATTGTAATCCTACTTCAGCCTAGTGAAGTAAACCTTTAAAAATCACTATCTACCTCAATCTCATTACATGAGATAGTGACAGTCAGTTATATTATAGTTGAATACACTTTAAATTATTTTTAAAGTGGTAAGAGAGGAAAGATGTTTTTTACCGCATTGTCCAAGTTTGGTAATAAGGTCTTTGGAGTTTGTAGGCTGACACACTCATTTAGAGACACACTATTGCTGCTGTTGTGGTTTATCACTTGTTGAGATGCCAGTCCTGTTTACACACCCTTGATTGAGTAGACACTGCACTGTTTCCAGTATTACATCCTCTTCTTCCAACTGGACCACTTTGTAAGGAGCCAAGTGGGCCCCCTATATGTCCAAGCATAAATTTAATTAGGTGGAAGCTGTATGTGATAGGAGGATAGGGGCCCCTGCAATGGTGATGCAAGTGACTCTACATTTTGCGAAAGGACAAATGGCCGCAGGCCGCCCTGAGCAAATAATGTTGATGGCTGGGACACGTCAAATCAGTGTCTGGGGTGTAGAAAGCATATGAGTGAGGGAATATTGCATCCTTGCCCTCGAAGTGTGGTGAAACAGATTATTACAGTCCAAAGTGTGGCATCATCATCATCATCATCGTCATCGTCATCATCATCAAGCAGCCATGGTCTACGGAGGTCCAACCAGAAAGTGCAATTTAGTTCTCCAAGCAAGTCTATTCTGAGCTACATCTGCATCTGGCCACTGCACACCAATTTTAACAAGGTCCTGTTTGACATTGTCTGCCCACCGCATCCTAGGTCTCCCCTTCTTTCTGAGGCCCTTAGGCACACTGTTCATAACCCTATTCGCCAATCTATAATTATTCATACGGTCAACATGGCCAAACCAACGGAGTCTCTCTCTGCACAATATGCTGCTTAAAGGAGGTTGTAAACTCCTTTGCCTAACCTCATCATTAGTTACAAAGTTGAACCACCTAATGCCCAAGATACTGCGTAAGCATCTGGAATCAAAAGCATCTAGTTCAATCAAAAGCAGGTATGAGCAAAAAGAAGTGCAGAAAAAAGTGTTTCCCCCAAGAGGGGTGAGGGTGTGTGTGCAGAGGAAAGGGGGTGATAGGTGCACAGCTACCAGTATGGACACCTGGCAATGAGTTGCCCAATCAAGGAGAAAGAGAAGATCTGTTCTAATTGCGTAGGCACTCACAACTACCGAGACTTCATAGTTGAAAGAAGGAAATGCTGCACTTGTGTCACTTCTAATGATGTTCAAGACTGCACATGACATCATCCCCAATGCCATGGACAGACCCATCCCTGCCACTTGAGAGAGAAAGCACTATGGTTAGTGTCCTCTCTCAAAAATCAACAATAACATTCAATTGGTCAGTTTTGCAAATAAACACTTATAGATCAAAGGCAGCGACAGCCAATATAAGGCTTCTTACAGATTTAAATTGAGAAGTTCAATCCAGGAACCAACGAATAAAGAAAGAAGACTAATCCACCTGCCATAACACTGGAAAATGGCTAACCACAAAAACGGGAAGGTAGATATCATGTGACAACAAACACCATCGACCTCAGTAAGAGCACATAGCCATTGAAGCAAGAGATGCAGAGAACAGCTTACTTATTATTTCAGTTTATTTTCCACTGTCAGAAAGACACTCGGTGCAGGAGCTTTGCACTCTGCTGAGCATTTCAGCAACTCCTAGAATTTTTATATTCAGTAGACTTAGTGCTCATCGCCAATCTGCAGTGTTCATCACAAGATCATTCAGAACAGATGTCAACAGAAGCAGCTTTAGTCCTGGGGGGATTAATTCCTGCCTACTTGACGGTGATGGAAGAATTTAACTTACTTTTCACTGCTGTGAGCTTAAATAACACAGCATTCCTAAATGAACACATGAACACCCAGGAAACAGCTCAGTTAGAAAACCAGTGGTTGGTACACCTGGCCTACAAAATAATAGTTCTTTATGACAAAGAGTTACTGACAGGAATAGGACTAGAAATATACACAGATGGGTCGAAAGAAGAAGAAAAAGTAGGAGCAGCATATTGTAACGCTTCAAAGATTTAAATACTCTTTAAGTTTTGGACTTTTCTTCTGATCTAATTTGTTCAAACTCCGAATAGCTTAATCAAGTGCCAGGCAATAATAATAATTTGTCAAATAAAGTTGAAATAGGGTTCATATATATATATGTATACCATCAAGCATTACTTAGCGAGTAAGAATTAAGAGAAAAATGATTGTCAAGCTAAATTTTAAATACAATCAAAAATTATCAACTAATGTTGCTCAAGAGAAAAAATAGCAAAGATTCAAAATTTTCTATAACAAACAAAATTTATTTCCAAAATTTCAAACTCACCAACATCACATGGAAACGTCGACTACAACTTCTAACTACTCATGGCTACTAACAACTTCTACCTACTACTACATCTCCCATCTCTACTTCAACTCTGCTTTCTTCTACATCTCTAACTCTGTCACCACATGTATCTGCTATATTGGTGTTGTACAAAGGCCCGCATGTGTTGTGTTGCATGTCGGGAAAGACATTTACATAAATTGACGAGCATGCAAGCTATGATGCAAGAGAGGACATGTTCTTGAACACGCGCGCTTTAGCGGTTAACAGTCAAAAGTTCGGAGTTGCGCATGTTCAGCTCCTGCAGCTTGGAAGGAGGTCAGAACAGTCCACTGAAAAGGAAATAAAAATCCTCAAACTGATATAACATAAATAAAGCAAAACTGGTTAAGGTAAAGTAAAATTGAATGGGTGGACCATCACAATATGTCATCATGTTTTCTGGATTAATTATTCACGTGGAACAATTTAGACTTACAGATGTCTCCGTTATATTGCAGAAACCTTTGCTATTTTGAAAGCTCTTGATTATGTCTAACTGATGAGAGAAGTGGGAGATATCAATCTATACAGTGACTCGCTCTCAGCCCTTCAGACCTTAGGGAGCAGTGATATCAGAGACAAGACATTGAACAAAATCAAAAGAAAATACATAATCAAGAACTCAAGAAATATAAAACTGCACTGGATTCATTCTCACATTGGCTGGGATGGCAATGAATTAGCACACAGGAAAGCGAAGCAAGCAAGCAAATGTAACACATTCAGTTCCCCTACTGCTTATAAATAATAAATAAAATAAATACCCCCTCAAGCAGCTGCTTGCCACAGAGGTCTGACAGGAGCTTGTCAGTTTATATGCCATAGTAGAAGGTCTGAGAGGATGGCAGGACCTCAGCAGAAAAACGACACAGACATCCATGCCTTACCCGGGGCTCGAACCCAGGTCCCTTAGATCAGTAGCCAAGCGCGCTAACCACTCGGCCACGGGACGGATTAGCCATGTGAAAAATAAATTTAGGAAGAAACATGAAACACAGCTATAAGGGAAGAACACTCTGAGTTCATTAACCCTTACCGTGTCGCAGCCCAAAGAATCACTTTCATCTTTATAAAGAATGACAGAATACATGAAGCACAGTAATAAGGGAAGAACACACTATGAGTTCATTAACGCTTACTGTGTTGCAGCCCAAAGAATCCCTTTCATCTTTCCTCTTCTAGTGATTGGAGAGCAAAGTTTTGCTCCCATAGTACAAGGTTGTGAAAAAAAAATTTTTTTGAATAGAAATATGAATTTTTTTCAACTGTTTATAATTAAGTATCGAAAATAACAGTTAAATATATTGTTATGACAGATGAACGTGCTGCAGTGACTTTATGATAAACGTGACATGAATGCTCGTGTATGCTTCTGCGAGAGAGATATATAACAAACGAATTTAAACATAGAACCGATCTAAAAATTAAGAATGATAGAACGACAATGTTAAAGTGTAGAGATCTGAAAGGAGGCATAATTAGTCAGTCTGTGCACGATAGTAAAAAAAGGAGATATTTTTATGTAGTGTGTGCGTGGGTCGCTGTGTAGATGCATTAGTGTAAAATCCAGTGACATAAAAGCAATGATAATTAGTTAATCATACTTTTTATGTTTGTCTTTATGCTAAGAGGAATAGAAATGCTTGTGTTTAGATAAGATTGATTAATTTTTATAAATTTTGTGCTGTTGTAATAAATTACGTCATTCATACTTTAGTGTGGTATACATATATGCTATTAGTGAAATAATCATGACGTATTCCATATCAACTAATAAATCATCACTTTAGCGTCGATTTAAATTTTAGAGGAAAAATTGTCTTCTAAAATTTTTTCTGAAATTTAAATCAACGCTAAAGTGCTGATTTATTAGTTGATATGGAATATGTCAAGTTTATTTCATTATTTATTATCTGCATACTTGTAATCATATGCTTCCATCTATTGGCAGGTTGAAGGCCGCTTGTGGCTAAACTGCCCAGAATAGTGCATGTATGTGACATAAAAGAAATGTTATAGCGCTAATTAGAGGAGATCTTTATCAGCGGCTGGTAGCTCAGTGGTCCAGAGCACCTGATGATGTTATCAGGAGGTTGTGGGTTCGTATCCCACCTGGCTCAAGACAATTTTTCCTCTAAAATTGAAATTGATGCTAAAGTGCTGATTTATTAGTACATATATGCTATTACTTTCGAACTCATGTTAAACCATCATCTCTTTGAATTTATTTCAATTGGTATCTAGGAGTGTAGATAATTTATTGAATGCTTTTTACTAGAAGTATGGATGAGTTAATAAAACTAATGACTGATATAAGAGGGGAAATTGGTGACATGAAAGCCAATATGGCTACACAAAATAATGAATTGAGAGCTGAAATAACCAGTCAAAATGATAACTTAAAAGCCGATATGACTTCCCAAATTGGTAAGATTACTGCTCAGTGTAAAGACATTGAATTCAGTTTAAATCAGTGTAAACATTAATAATAAGACATAGTAGTTTTAAGGTTGAAATTGATGGTGTAAAAAATGATATGATGTGGCCAAGTGTAATAATATTAATGAAATCACTTGTGATTTAAATGCAAAACTTGATAATGTTAGGTTAATTATAAACATGAAATTTAAACTCTAAAAATTGATTGTGAATGCCAGTTTCAGATCTTAAGAAATGAAATGTTACCCTCTTCTTGTGATAATGGGAATTTTAATGAAAATAATGTTATTACACATATCGCTAGAAATGCAACTAAACCTACATATGATGGTCAATCGTCTTGAACAGTATTTAAAACACAGTTTGAAGTTATCGCTAGAGCTAATGAGTGGAATGAATTTCAGAAGGCCAGTTTTCTTGCAGCTTCCTTAAGAAATTCTGCTCCGGAAGTGTTGCAGTCTGTTCCAGAAGAAAAGCGACTTGATTATCAAAGTCTGCTTTCTGCTTTAGAACTCGGGTTTGGTGATAGTTAATTAAAATAATACTATGTGACTCAATTTAAACATCGTATTCAGAAGAGTGGCGAAACTTTGCATGAACTTGCTAATGATATTGAACGTCTAGCTAGATTAGCTTATAGTAACCGTCCACCAGAAATTCAAGATAACTTAGCTCGATTACAATTTATTGAAGCTATTGCTGACCCTGACACTCAACAATTTCTGAGGATGTCGGAAGATGAATCCCTAAAGTCAACTGTGGTACATGCTATGAAGTATGAGTGCTCTAGGTTTTCCTCCCGAGCAAAAAAGCTCCACAGTGAGATTTGTGAGTGCAGAAGAAACTGTAGAAAAGGATAGTGAAATGAAAGAACTATAATAAAGAAAATAATACCTCATCCAAACTGGAATGCTACACAGTTTAATATAACCCTACAAACAGCCACTGGAGATCATGCTAAAGTCCAAGGAAAGATAGAACTTAACATGCAAGTTGGTAGCTGCCTGGTACGCATCCTGTTTACATCACTGACATATATGATGAATGCATATTAGGCCTTGATTTCCTTAAGAAACATGGATAATCATAATAATCATCTATAAGACAGAAGAGATCCCTTTGCTTAGCCGAACATTGTGATGCCATCCATTCACTTTTACTTTACCTTAACCAATTTTGCTTTATTTACATTATATTTATCATTTTTGGGGATTTTAATTTCATTTTTGGCATTATAGCGCTCATTTCCGAGAGCAGGAGTTGCGCATGCGCAACTCCGACCTTTTGTTAACTGCTAAAGCGCGTGTGTTCAAGGACACGCCCTCTCTTGTGTCATAGCTTGCGTGCTCGCCAGTTTATGTAAATGTCTCTCCCAGCATGCAACATGACATGTGCAGGCCTTTTGTACAACGCTTGATATGTCAGTGACATGTAGTCACAGAGTAGTTAGAGTGGAGAGAGAGAAGGAAGGGTAGTAGCAGAGTAGGAGGAGGAGAAGTAGTTGTTAGTAGCAGTGAGATAGTGATCATGTAGTCGACGTTTTCATGTGATTGTTGGTGAGTTTTTGGAAATAAATTTGTTATAGAAACTTTTGAATCTTTGCTATTTTTTTCTCTTGAGCAATGTTAGTTGATAATTTTTGATTGTATTTAATATTTTGACAACCATTTTTTGAATTCTTACTCGCTAAGTAACGCCTGCTGGTTTATAATCGAACCCTATTTCAACTTATTTATCAAATTGTTATTATTGCCTGGCACCCGATTAAGCTATCCGGAGCTTGAATAAATATTGGATCAGACAAAGGGTCCAAAACTTTAAAAGTATTTAAATCTTTGGAGCATTACAACATCTGATTCTTTATGAAGTGTGACTCCAATATTAGTGATGGAAGACACAGAGATCCCAGCACAAAGTTAAATTATAGTCTGTGGACATCGGGCGGAGACTTCTAGGGCCTTCTGATTGTCAGTCACTGATGCCTCTGGTAAAGGAACTTTGGCTCATGGTATCCTGGCTGCAAGGACTTTAGTCAGAGTAAAGAACTATCAGAGTGATGAACTGTAACAAGTCCAATAGAATATTAAAAAAAGGTGAAGAATTAGCAATATGTGAACCTATTACTTGGGTAACAAGTATAAAAACAATAGAAGTTACTGACTCAAACCAACATCATACAGACATCCCATCTCATCTTACTGAGTTATGGAAAGAAACAAGAAGAATATTACCGGAAGACCAAGCTGCTAAGGCAGAGAACCTACTGAAAGAGTTTTCCGACATTTTTTCTGCTACATCAAATGATTATGGACGTACTAACCTGACAGAACATAAGATCAACACTGGTGATTTTCCTCCTGTCCATCTACCGGCAAGAAGACTTCCATTGGCAAAACGAGAGGAAACAGAACAACTATGAGTTGTTCTGTATCACAGAGTCCCTGGACATACCAGTAGTTCTTGTAAAGAAAAAGGATGGATGTACCCGATTTTGTGTAGATTATCGCAGATTAAATGATATAACAAAGAAAGACTGCTTTCCTTTACCCAGGATTGATAATACACTGGACAGTCTATCTGGGTCAGAACGGTTCTCAACATTAGACTTAAAGAGCAGCTGTTGGCAAGTTGGTATACATCCTGAAGACCATGAGAAAACAGCTTTCACTACAGGAAATGGACTTTGGCAGTTTAAAGTAATGCCATTTGGACTTTGCAATGCACCTGCAACGTTTGAACGAATGATGGAGTCGGTGCTCAAAGGTCTGTCTTAGGAGGTCTGCCTGGTTTACTTGGGCTACATCATCGTTCTTGGAAAGACTTTTAAAAAACATTTGAGAAATCTCTGTCAAGTGATTGAAAAACTTAGGGCAGCCAAGCTAAAATTTGGACCGACAAAGTGTAAACTGTTCCAGCAAGAAGTTCATTACCTTGGTCATGTGATCACTACATCAGGGATTGACTGATCCTAGTAAGATAGAAGCTGTAAGAGACTGGCCTCCACCACAAGATGTTCATCAACTTCCTAGTTTTATTGGACTTTGCACCTACTATAGAAGATTGTCAAGGGTTTCTGTAACATCACAAGGCCATTACATTATTTGACAGAGGAGGGCCAGTGGTTCATGTGGACCACCGAATGTGAAGCAGCCTTCCAACAGCTGAAGCAAGCTCTTTCCACAGCATCTCTTTTCCAGTTAGCATATCCGCAAAATGGAAAACAATTGATAATAGATACTGACGCAAGTAACACAGGAGTTGGTGCTGTACTTTTTCAACAACAAGACGGACAAGAAAAGGTTATTGCATACTTTAGTAAAACTCTATCCAAACTAGAAAGAAATTATTGTGTTACATGAAAAGAACTGTTAGCAATAGTAAAATCAATAGAACATTTTCATCATTATCTCTATGGCCAGAAATTTCTTATATGCACTGATCATGCTGCACTCAGGTGGTTACTGAACTTTAAAAATCCTGAAGGACAAATTGCTAGGTGGATACAGCAGTTACAAGAATACAATTTCTCCATTGAGCATCATAGTGGCAAAATGCATAGGAATACAGATGCTCTTCCTTGACGCCCATGTATTGACAACTGTAAACATTGCTATAATGCAGAGTTAAAATTTGGAACTAAAGAAGTAATGCCCATAAGACGAACAGTATTGACACAAGCAAACAGTGATACTCCTAACATCTGGAGTCCAATTGAAATTAGAAAGGCCCAACTAGACAATAAAGATATAAGGCCAATAATGGATTTGATTGAAAAATCTGATGTAAAATGTAATTGGGAACAAATCTCAAGGTATAATCCAACTACCAAAAGTTACTGGGCACAGTGGGACTCCTTAGAAGTGAAAGACGGTGTATTATACAGAAGATGGAAGGATCCCACTGGATGGCTGATCCATTGGCAGATAATCCTTCCTCGCTCCTGAGTAGAACTAGTGATGAAAGATTTACATGATAGTGCCACTGGAGGACACTTCGGTGTTAATAAGACATTAGCCAAAGCCAGGAAATGATTTCATTGGCTGAAAGGTAGGGCAGATGTTGAAAGATGGTGTAGGCAATGTGAAGCCTGTGCAGCAAAGAAAGGCCCTAAGACTAGGAGTTGGGGTAAGCTGCAGACATATAATGTTGGTGCCCCTTTTGAGAGTAAGACATTGATGTAAAGGGTTCATTTCCCAGGACTGATAATGGAAATCGCTATTTAATAGTGGTAATGGATTATTTCACTAAGTGGCCTGAGGTCGATCCAAGACCAGGAAGCAACAACAGTTGCAAAGATGACAGTAAATAACTTGATTAGTAGGTATGGAGTACCTTTGCAACTCCACTCTGACCAAGAACGGAATTTTGAATCCAATGTATTTAAAGATATCTGCCAGTTATTTAGGCATTCAGAAAACCAGAACAACTCCCCTACACCCTCAGTCGGATGGTACGGTTGAGAAATTTAATAGGACAATTGCACAACATCTAGCATTGTTTGCCAATGACCATCAATGTGATTGGGATTGCCATATACCACTCCTTTTGTTGGCATACAGAACAACAAACAGTACATGAGACAACTGGACAGACACTTTCCATGATGCTCTTTGTCTCCTTGTGACCCCCCGTGTGTTTATATGGTCAGCCAGAAGTGATGCCTATATCCACTCCACAATACGTATAAGAATTGCAACAACAACTAGAAGATATCCATTACTCCGTCAGACATATAACATCAACTTAGCAAGCAAGAGAACCAAAATGAAATACGACAGTGAAACAAATGGAACTCTTTTCAATCAAGGAGATTTTGTCTGGCTGTACAATCCACATAGAAAGAAGATACCTTCACCAAAACTTCAGAAACCTTGGTAAGGTCCATATATGGTAGTTAGCAAGATTAATAACGTGGTGTATCAGATTCGTCGATGTTCAACTACAAAGTGCAAGGTGGTTCACATGGATTGTTTGGCCCCATTTCATCAAAGAACTGAAGAAGCTTCGGAATCCAGAATTGTTCGGGATGAACAAGACCTAAGGAGGGGGCAGTGTTATGACGGATGAACGTGCTGCAGTGACTTTATGATAAACGTGATATGAATGCTTTTGTATGCTTCTGTGAGAGATATACCGTATATTTCCACAGATAAAACGACCTTCAGATAAGACGAGGTATAAATTTCCGTAAAAGTTTTATAGTTTTAGCATATATCTGCCCTATAAGACGACCCCAAACTATCAACGGCCTATGAATTTAGTTTAGATCGGCGATGATCATCTGGATAATAATACTGTATAGCGTATACGGAATTATGTCCTATTCGCAAACATTCGCACTGATTCGGGCATTCGGGTAAATGACCTTGACTATTCACAAAAGCGTCGTATGGGCTATTCTATTTTGTGGACATACCCTACTCTGTACTAGTAAATAATTACGGTTTGTCCTTTTTTTCTTCAGTAGCTCAATAAACATAACTTTTAATATTGGGGCGGGGATGGCTGTCGGTAGCGCGCCAGGCTCGTAATCTGTAGTTCCCAGGTTCGAGTCCCAACTGGGTCAGCATTTAGATATATCTCCGCAAAAATTCCCCCGCCCTGCCCACCGTCAGTAGGGGACACCGATGGGCTTGGAAAGACCGCCGTCCGTCGGATGGGACGTTAAGCCGTGGCCCAGTGTGCGGGAGAGCTATACCCTGTGCACGTTAAAGAACACGTTGGATGGCCTTGACAGGAGGCTACCCTCTGTCTCCCAACAGCTGTTCCAGTGGGTCCCCTCCCCCAACCTTCTCTGAGCCTTCGGGGTCCATGTGACCTGGTCATTTAGCCCATGGTGTGCAAAAAAGTGCCACTCAGAGGTAAAACAACCCAACCTTTTAATATTTATTTTGTTTTAGTATTGTTTTACAATTACAATGTAATGTATTATTTACTATTACAATGTAATGTATTATCATATAGCGTATTTAAATAATATGATAGATTTTTTGATAAGTTGTAGTAATTTTCAAGATCAGTCGCAGTCGGTGGTTGCACGCATAAAGGAAAAGCCTCCTTTAGCATTGTTACGTTTTTGCCTATAAAAGCACGTGCCGAATCACGAACTTACATGTACCTCTAACAAGTTTCGTTGTAGGTTGTGTCGTGTGTTCAAACAATTTGTACTATGAGTGTTATCAGCGTAAAATTTGTAAAGTGTGGGCCTAATCATAGAACCAACGAAAAGAAGGAAATATGAAACAAGCTTCAAGTTAAAAGTCATAAAACAGGCTAAAGAATTGAACAACTATGCTGCAGCAAGGGCTTTCGATATAACAGAGAAGATGGTAAGAGATTGGAGAAAGAATGAAGATGCTATTAAAAAAATGCCAATGGAAAAATGTTCTATGAGGAGAGGAATAGCTTACTGGCCAGATTTAGAAAATAACGTTGCAGAATGGGTACAAGAACAGAGGCAGAATTGTTATGTTGTTACAAGAAATATGATTAGGGCTTATGTATTGAAGTGGGCATGGGCCAATCCAGAACAAGGCAAAGAATTTAAAGCAACAGTAGGTTGGTGCAATCGTTTCATGAACAGAAAAAATCTGGTAATACGACAGAAAACAAAAAATGCGCAGAAATTACCACAAGATCTTGACCATAAAGTCACGAGTTTTCACAAGTTTGTTATTGGTATGAGGCAGAAATACAACTTTCCATTATCTAATATTGGAAATATGGATGAAACACCGATTAGCTTCGACATGATAAACAATAGAACTGTGGAAAAAAAAAGGCGTAAAAACTGTTAAAGTAAGAAGTACAGGCCATGAAAAGACCAGGTTTACAGTAGTATTAACATGCATGGCAGATGGAACAAAGTTAAAACCCATGGTCATTTTCAAGAGGAAAACTACTAAAATAAAATTCCCGCCAGGCATTTTCGTACATTTTCATGAAAAGGGGTGGATGGACGAGAATGGTGTAAAATTGTGGATGGAAAATGTGTGGCAGAGGCGACCAGATGCTCTACGAAATCAACACAGTTTGTTGGTGTGGGATATGTTTCGCAGTCACGTAACTGAGAACACTAAAAATTGCTTAGCACGGAACAATACTAAGATTGCTGTTATACCGGGTGGTTTAACTTCGATGCTACAACCTTTAGACGTCTCTCTGAATAAACCATTTAAAGATCACATGCGTGAACAATGGAATAACTGGATGATGAGTGGCGAAAAGTCGTATACGAAAGGTGGAGCTATGCGGGCTGCGTCACTTGATGTGTTGTGTGATTTCGTGATCAAATCATGGGAAAAAGTGAAAGTCGAAACAGTGATCAAATCCTTCAAAAAGTGTGGGATTTCTAATGCTATGGATGGCACTGAGGACGTTTTGTTATGGGATACTGATGACGAAGCGGAAATCGACTCACTAGGTACAGAATGGGACCGATATGACGAGCTTCTCAACAATGAAAGTGAGGATGTAGTTGAGGAGCTATTTGCCTTAGATGATGAATGTGATGATTTTGCAGGATTTTAAATACATTGGTGAGTGATTTGTTTTATTTTATAATGGTTTCAATTTATATAAATTTCAATCTAATTTTTTTTGTATCTGTCCTATAAGACGACCCGGATTTTGGGGGCCTTTTTTTATGATTCAACTATCGTCTTATCTGCGGAAATATACGGTGTATATAACAAACAAATTTAAACATAGAACCGATCTAAAAATTAAGATCTGAAAGAAGGCATAATTAGTCTTAGTCTGTGCGCAATAGTAAAAAAAAGAAGAGATATTTTTATGTAGTGTGTGCACGGGTGGTTGTTTAGATGTATTAATGTAAAATCCAGTGACATAAAAGGATTATTATTTATGCATGAGGTAAAAATACTCAAGAAACATGGCAATCAACGGTAAAGTTTGTTATTTGATCCTCTAACAGGGGAGATCAATGTGGTTTAATGTACTTTTTATGGTTTGTCTTTATGCTAAGAGGAATAGAAATACTTGTGTTTAGATAAGATTGATTAATTTGTATAAGTTTTGTGCCATTGTAATAAATTGCAACATTCATACTTTAGTGTGGTAAACATATATGCTATTATTTTCAAACTCACGCAAAACCATCATCTCTTTGAATTTATATCAATATGATATATATATTTTCATATTGATCTTCATGTGGAATCTGTTGATTCCGCATGAAAAAATTATGATAAAGTTTAAAAACAAATCTATTTGAGTATGCAGTGAACATATGAGCATGTTCAGTCACTGTAAACAGCATAAAGTAGCGCTGATTTAGTTTATGCCTTTATTCTGTCGTCCCATACTTACGTTATCGATCAGTTGCATTTCTGCGTATTTTGTGCTATTTATAGCTCTACTAGAGTTGTAATGCTTTCTAAAATTTTTACGTAAGGATATTGATTTTTTTACTACTGGAAATTGCATCATCCATGAACTACCCACATCAGCTTTTGATCAATATTTTAGCAGACTTTCGATTTTAAAGACCTTTTTATTTACTTTAATGCTTCTAAAATTGTTTTTTATTGCTTCTCAAATGGATATTGTGATTATAAACAATTAATTAGAAACGATTGCAAGTGAAACTGCTAATGATCTATAATGCCAACAATCAGAACAAGGCATTGGGATTACTCAGAGTGCAATTTTTAAATGGTAGGACTGTATGAACGAGAAACAGAGGAAATGATAGGAAAGAGAATATGAATGAGAGAACATGAATGTTCTCTCTTTCATACTCTCTTTCTTATCGTTTCTTCTATCCTTTCTCTGCCATTTCCCTTAACAAGATTTGAACTCCGACCCTCATGTTAACAAGTCCCATCGTATGCTATCCCCCCCCCCCCATTCATCTACACACCTCGGCATTCCTCTTTCTGTCTTTATTGTCTTTATGCCTCCCTTCCCGCCAAACCCAATGCTAGCTTGCTGGTGTCTGTTAGTTAATCCCATTGACATACGTTTATCTCTGACATGTACTTTGAACTTTTAGTGATTTCTTTTTCTCTGCATTCTAGGAGTGGTTCTTCTGCTATCCCAGAAGTCCTCTTTGCCGTGTTGGACAATCTTTCACTGACATTGACTCCTTTTTCATCTCTTTGCTCATACTTTGCACCCGGCTGAATGGGTGATTTATTTAAAGATTCCACAAATATTTATCAACCAACTCTTCACTGAATGGATTTCACTACTTCATAGGATGCCCATTCCGCAGGAAGAATCTATTTCTCCTGAGTTCCCTAAATACACACAGTTTAAATTTACAGCTTATATTTCTGTTATTCTTACCTTGAATTACTTTTAATTACTGTTTTACATTTCTGTTCATTTTTATCATTTTTCTGTCTTTATTTCCCTTTTATTTATTATCTTATTTTATTCAATCTCTTTTTTTTATTACCTTTTTATTACTTCTCTTATCACCTTTATTTTCTTCTCTACTTTTCTTTTTCTCCTTAACTCTTTTTTTTTTATGGGGTAGGGGAGCCCCAATCTATAGCATGCCAGGTTCGTAATCTGCAGTTCCCAGGTTCAGGTCCCAGCTGAACAAGTGTAGAGATTTTCCTGTGCTAAACTCTCTGCCTAGAGTGAATAGAGATCACTGTTGGGCTTGGATAGGCCATCATCCATCAGATGGGACTTTAAGCCATGACCCTGTGTACAAGAGAGCTATACTCCACACATGTTAAAGAACATGTTAGATGGCCTTGGCTGACATCTGTCTCCCACCAGCTGTCCAGTGGGTCCCCTCACCCAACCATCCCTGATTCCATGAGAGCTTGTAACTTGAACATTTGTCCCAACTGTTTAATATTAAATAAAATAGTAAATAGCCCCTCAAGCAGCTGCTTTCTACAGAGGTCTGACAAGAGCCTGTCAGTTTATATGCCAAAGTGGAAGGTTTGTGAGGATGACAAGACCTCAGCAGAAAAACAATGCAAACATCCGTTTGCATTGTTTTTCTGGCTCAAACCCAGGTAGGTAGCAATAACACTGGTTTACAAGGTTTTTATAACATGAACAATTGTAGCTGCCTTTAACTATTTTTCAGGTGTTGATTTCAGATCTGGCCTTAAAAAATGGCAAGCACGTCACGTTTTTATGTTATTAGTCATTTTCGCTCCTATTAAAATCTTATACCAACACCTCCAGACAATTGGGATGATACTAAATATTTTACTTTTTGTGGCTAGCAATACTGATTGCCAAGTGGGAGAAAACATGTAACAGTAACCTAACCTCAGACCACTATTCTTATTGTTTTGATTGTAGGAGGAACACGTGCTATACATTGAAGAGTAAATTTTGGTGTTTAAATGGCACAAAGGCAGTGTTGCAGATGTTGTTAATGTGCCAGTTTTGTTATGTGTGTGGAAATTATATTTTAAAATCCCAGGGTTGTTTTTTGACAAAGTTTTTGAGAAAGCCTATACCTTGTATTTTGGATGTCATGTTGGAGATCAGGACAAAACATGGGCTTCACATGTGTGCTGCATTTTGTGCTTTGTTGGCCTGAGTGAATGGTTGAAAGATAAGATTAAATCCATGCCCTTTGCAGTTCCAGTGGTTTGATGTGAGTACTATTTTTGTTTAACTAAAGTGTTGTGCTTTTCAAAAGCAAAAAAAGAAAAATACAATATCCAAATATGCCTTCAGCCATAAGGCCAGTTCCTCATGGAGAAGATCTTCCTATACCAATACCTCCAATCAACTGAAAGGAGAAGGATTCACATTCATCAGAGGAAGACTTTGAGACACATACCGATCCTGATCCTACATATACCCCTAAAAAGTTAGACCAACCTCGTCTGATTCCACAAAATGAACTAAATAATCTTGTTCGAGACCTAGGACTTTTCCAAACAACAACCTGAGGTTTTAGGTTCAAGACTTCAAGAGTGGAATCTTCTGGCGAAGGGTACCAGAGTTTCTCTGTTCAGAAAGAGAAATATGACTTTATCTGCTTATTATGAGATGCAAGATCGTTTGTGTTTCTGCACAAATATTTCAGTGCTAATAGAAGAAATTGGAACAACTCATGATGTGTAGGTGTCTATTTATAGATTTGTCAAAATCAGTTTAAAAGCTGCCCTTTTGCATAAAGGAAACCAAAAACCTTCCATTCCAGTGACACACACTGTGGTAAGAAGGAACTTATGAAAACATGGAAAAATACTCGCTGCTATAAAATATGACCAGTTTAAGTGGACAATATGTAGTGACCTAAAAGTCATATCTCTCGCTCGGGCTTCAAGGAGACTTCACAAAATTTTGCTGTTTTCTGTGTTTCTGGGAAAGTAGGACCAGAAAGGAACACTACAAAAGACTGGCCCAAAAGAGATGTTTTTATTCCTGGAAAGAGTAATGTGAGGTATAAGCCACTAGTTGACCCCTCTGATGTTCTACTCCCACAACTACACATCAAATTGAGGTTTATGAAAAACTTTCTAAAGGCTATGGATAAAACTGGTAAAGGGTTTTTGCCCTTGAAGGAAAAAAAAGTGATCTTTGTTGGTTTTCAGATCAGGAAGCTACTGAATGATACTGTCTTTGAAGAAAAACTGAACATGAAGGAGCATGGAAATGCTTCACGTCTGTGGTCCAGGGTTTGCTGGGGAATCACAAAGAGGAAAACTACCATCAGTTCATTCAAGATCTTCTCAAAAACCATGAAAATTTTGGCTGCCGAATGTCTTTGAAGATCCTTTTCTTGCACTTGCATCTCGACTCCTTTCCCAAGAACTTAGGAGCTGTCAGTGATGAGCAAGAGGAAAGATTTCACCAGGATATCCAAACCATTGAGGAGAGATACCAAGGCAGGTGGGACCCAGCAATGATGGGTGACTACTGCTGATTCTTGCAAAAGGAAGATACCTCAGCACATAAAAGACAAAAATGAACTTCTTGTAAGTATAAAAGATCCTTACCCATGTATTCTTATTTTGCATTTCAATAATATTTCATATGTTACTTTATATTTTTCATATTTCATATTTTTTTTATATTTTTATATTCAGTGATCTTTAACTATGATGTTTCTAATTTTTTTCACTGTAATCATGTAATTAATTAATGAGTTTTAAGTTGCAATTTAATAAAATAATTACATTTATTTTCATTTAACAAATATGCATATTCATTGAAATGAAATACATCAACCCATAATTAAAAACAAAACAAAACTGTATTTGCTGCAGAGTTTTTACAGCCACATTTGAATTCAGCACCCCAAAATTAGTTAAAAACATCCTATTTGGCCAATGTTATGAAAAAAAAAAAAATCCCCCTTTCATAAACGGTAGAAATCTGGCACAATTTATATACCAGTTCTGATGTCCACCCATTCACTTTTACTTTTCCTTAACCAGTTGCTTTATTTATGTTATATTTATCAGTTTGGGGATTTAATTTCATTTTTGGACATCTCAGCACTCGTTTCCGAGAGTGTAGGAGTTGCACTTGTCCAACCCTGGCCTTTCGATTGTCACCCACTAAAGCGTGTGTGTTTAGGATATGCCCTCTCTTAGGTTGTGCGATCTTCAATTTATGCAAATGTCTTTACCGGCGCAACAGCCACGTGCCACCGGAGTTTGTACGCCTCTCTTGTTATAACTCAGTGATAAGTCATGTAGTTAGTTTATTGTTAGATTGAAGTTAGATTGATGTTAGATCACATTGTTAGATGGAGTCAGTGTGGAACACAGAGTAAAGATGTAGACATTGTTAAGAATTTTTGTGAATTAGTGTAGACAGAATTTTTGTTCGAGATTTTCATTGAAGTTTGGTGAGTTGAATTTTTGAAAATAAACTTTGTTATAGAAACTTTTGAATCTTTGCTATTTTTTCTCTTGAGCAACATGAATTAATTTTTGATTGTATTTAAAAAATCTAAACTTGACGATCATTTTTTAAAAATTCTTACTCACTAAGTAATGCCTGCTGGTATAATAAAGAACCCTATTTTCGACTTTATTTGGCAAGTTATTATTGTCTGGTGCCTGAGCTATCCGGAGCTTGAATAAATATTGGATCAGACAAAGGGTCCAAGTTTGAAAAGTTAATAATCTTTGGAGTGTTACACAGTTACAGAATAACTTTAGACCACTGCAACCAATAAAATATTGGCAACGAATAAAAACAGTTCCTAAAAGTTCCAGATATGGATGAACAAACTCAATTTGATATCTTCAGTATAATGTAATTCTATTCGAAAGGTTTGGTTCTTTCTAGGGTTAGTTATGGTAGTGAAACTTGGACGCTTTGTAAACAAGATAACAGGAAACTAGATGCTTTTGATTCTAGATGCTTACGCAGTATCTTGGGCATTAGGTGGTTCAACTTTGTAACTAATGATGAGGTTAGGGAAAGGAGTCTGCAACCTCCTTTAAGCAGCATATTGTGCAGAGAGAGAGACCGTTGGTTTGACCATGTTGCCCTTATGGATAATTATAGATTGGCGAATAGTGTAACGCTCCAAATAATATGCAATAATACTTTAAATGTTTGATCCAATTAGATTTATGCTCCGGATAGCTGATATGCACGCCAGGCAATAATTAACAAATTGCCAAAAAAATAGACTAAGTTTAAAGTAGGGTTCAAAATGCCAGCGAGCGTTAATGAGTAAGAATCAAAAATGATTGTCAATTTTAAGATTTAATATTATCAAAACTTAAATTCGCGTTGCTCAAGAGAAAACATTGTACAGACTCAAAAGGTTTAAAAATAACAAACAAATTTATTTCGAAAATAGTTCAACTCACCAAGACATCAACACTCTTCTCCTCCTCTCTCACTCTACAACTCCGTGCACTAGGCACTCTCACTCTACACAACTCCAACTCCTCACTCCTGTGCTACACGCACTGTGCTTGGTGCTGCGTACCTTGTGCTTGTGCACTTACTTGTGCTCTAACTGCTCACTGTGACTCGCAGGTCACCGGTTTAAAACAAGAGCCAGATGCATGTCGGGAAATGAGCGCTGTGATGCCAAAAAGGAAATAAAAAATCCCCAAAATGATAAGTATAACGTAAATTAAACAAAACTGGTTAAGGTAAAGCAAAAGTGAACGATGGGGCATCACAACTCCCCCTTCCAAAGGGAGTCAAAAGATTTGACCTAACAAATTTTGACGAGCAATTTCGAATAAAGGACACATCTTACGTCATTTACACATGGCTGAACATAAATAAGTAAAAGTATGCTAGTGCAAATTTTGATATGACGAACTATTCTCACTTTGACACAATTTTCCAGTACAACCAAAGGTACCTCCTCCCTTTTCCTCCTATCAAAAAATGTAATTAACAGCTAACCTAGTGTAGTTACATACCAGTGGCTGTGACAGTTAACTGTATACAAGCATCATCTGTCTATCTAGTATCACATTCTGATACAAACTCGAAATTGGCATATCTTGAACTGTACAGAAAAAACAGGTTAATAAACTCCTAATCTTCCTAATTCTATAATGTTAAATACATGAAAAGAAAAAAAGGTTACATTTGTTGCTAGCGGGGTGATAACTTCCGCTTATCCCCTAACCACAATCAAAAAATACGTGAAATCTAAATTCTTCTCCTAAATCACATAAAAAAAGGGTATTCGAACACCGTTATCTCCTCCTAATTACATCAAATACGCAAAGCTAAGAAAATTCAAATTTTACAAACAAGCGGGATTGTAATCATCTGCTAATTCTTCTCCTATACACAGCAATCGCGAGCTAGCTGAAATAAAACAATCATTAGATACATCCCCCTTCAGAGCTAACGTCCCCCTCCCAAAGGAGTTATGCTGGTAACAACTCGGTTACCAGACTATGCCATTTGGGGACAGCTCCAAAAAGGTACACACAAAAAAAGCAAAATTCTGCAGTCATCATCATGGTCATCATCTATATATACCAATAAATACTGCCAATGTCATCCCAAAAATTACGCATCATTGACACATAAATATCACTGATGACACTGAACAGATTTAAACACATATACATAAATCGTATCTAAGAATAAAGAAAAAAGAGTGTAAATAATTTATAATATACGATGATAACATTTCATCCAATAACTTTTACATGAATCTCCTTTCTTTTTTTTCATACATAAATTCACTTGGGAATGCACGTTATTTTACAATACAAAAGTCTTAAAAATGAAAAATTATTAAATCACTAATTCTCTTTCACTCTCCTCATTCATATCCATAAACATTTTATAATTTCTAAACTTTCCAATATCGACTTACAAAATTTTCAGCATCAGTCAGCTGAAACGAAAAAAATCTACGAAAATACATTTTAACTCACGTTAATACAATAACTAGAACTTCGATGAACAAGAATGCAAAAAAAAAATTCTATTCACACAAGTATAAACTCGAACTACAGTAAATTCACTTTCCAAAAATAAATATCGAACTCCAAAGTTTCAACAAGAATTCAAACATTGCTAACTATATAAATCACAATAAGCTTCTTCTTCGTCTTCATCTATTCCAGAGAAAAGAGAACATTTATAAATCAACAACTGTCAAGTGAAAGAATAATAATATTTCATTGTTGGCACTCCGTGGCGATAAATCATCCAGTCGGGTTCCGATAACATCTTTCCGTCGTCGTTGGGTTATCTCGTTCAAGTCAAGTCGTCGCTGTACATCTCTCTCGTGACGTCATCTTCGTGATATTGGCTGCTTCGCTGCCGTTGTCGCTCTGCAGGATTTGGTCGTTTCGTTGGCTTTTCGTCGCTCGGTGCGGATTTTTGAAGAATCTGGCCTTGTATTTTCTAGGCTTATTGGTGTCCGCCTCCAAATAACGCTTTAACAGTTGAGGACGTCCAATTTCTTTGTTGGTTTATTCTTCACTTAAATTAGACTCAAAAATATTTTCATTAAAAACTTCTACTTTAGAAACCTTTTCAAAAATGGCTTTCTCATATGGTTGTTCTACTTCACAAACTTCGTTATTTAAACTTTCATTATTTGCATTAATGGGACATTTTGTAGGTGCTTCTTGAATAATCTGTTCTGGACCACAAAGTAAGTCAAAAAGTCCACGGCACCGCGGCTGCACTGTCAATTGACATTCGTCATTATTACCATCGAAAACTTGTTCCTTCGCAAATGGAAGATCGACTTCTGTATCGTTTCGATTTGTTACTTTAGTTACTTGGTGACAATCATTAACGAAAGGAAAAGCCATAGTGGCAAGGCATAACTCATGAGAGGGCTTTTCTTGAGGAACTTTGGCCTCTCGCTTCAAAGATCCCGATGAAAGTTTCCCGAATTTTCATTCCTTTGATAACAATATTGTTCAGTGTGTCCTAGTCGGCCACAAAAATTACATGTGAGAGTTTCTCTCTTTTGTTTAACCAAAGTTTTAGGTCTAGTGTTATGGTTCGAAGCTTGACGTGGCAAAAAGTCTCTACTTCGTTCATATTCTATAGTTCTAGGCGCGTTCGGTGAAAATTGTCGGGACCGTGTAACTTCCGGTCGTGCGGGAGTCATTCTACGCGACTCAACCTGATATCGCTGCTTTGGCGGGAATGGCATCCATTGTTGTTTAAGTGTATTTGCTGCAGATTCTCTTCTTGCAGTGTATTGCCGAGCCAATTTGACTAAATCTGAAACTGAGTTCACGTTTTGTACTTCTAGGAATTCTCTAATGGGCAAAAGCAATTGAGACAAAATGCAGTTTACGATATCAATTTTGGCGGCATCAACATCGTACAGCTGGTATAACTCTACTGTACCCCATATAAATTTTTCTATGTCATCTCTTTCCCTTTGTCTTCGTGGAAACAATTCTGTAGCTAGTTCTGTAAAATCATTATAAGCCGGATATATGTCCATGATTTCATTTTTAAATTCTTCCCAAAGTTCTATGCCATGACGACATCCTACGTTATTCCACCATTGCTTAGCACATCCAATTAGGCAAGATACTGCTAAAACAACTTTTTTGTTGCTTGGCACTTCATGTAAACGGAAGTGCTCCTCCATGGACTTGACAAATGTCCACGATGACGGACGTTTCGAACCGTTGAACCTTATCTCAGGTAAAGGCCAATTAACATAAGGACTATAGTTAATAGGTGGATTGGCAAATCGTCGCTGTGACAGTTGAAAATACTCTTCTATCACTTGCATCTGGCGGAACAGAAAATGGAACCTTACGTTTAAAGTTTCTTCGTTGGTGAACTGACGTAGCATTGTCAGCAAATTTAGGGGTTGTTGTCGTTCCCCTTTTCTCCCGATTATCATCAAGCAGATTCATTAGCACTTCTGCTTCCATCATTACATCTTGCAATCTACCCTTTACTCTTTCTAAGTTGGGAGTCATTATGGCAGAATCGGCCATATTGTTAGCAGACATGTTTAGCGGTCTGCCAAAATTTTGAATTTTGGAAATTTTGAAAACCTTTTTTAATCTTGAGCAGCGCTCAAAGGTACTGCTATACAACAATACTAAAGCTACACTAAGCTTACAAAAATATAAATTTGCTTATCAAAAAAGATTTTTTTATCGTGCCTACATACGTGTGTGCCCGGACACTTCTAATCCATTACATACAACAAATATCTTAATTATCAGCAATATCTACGCTGAAACTTCAGTACCTTTGACTAATACACAAAAATGTTAAGCTTCTTGCTCATCAAAAAATTTTCGGCTTAAGCTGCCGTTAAATCTATAAATAGTACTGTTGCAGATTACAAAAATGGATAGCCACTGAGCGTGAGTATTAAAAGCTATATTTCAAAACCAAATTCAATACAAGGTAAATTGTTACAAAGGAAATATGGATGAAGTATCTTATTAACAAATCAACTATTAACATGCACAAGTCATCAATCTTCCTGCGTGAGCACACAACATCAGCTCTGTGTATTTTACTAAATACTACCTTTTACTTGATTTACTAGGTCACCCGAAGATCTTCACTCGTAAACCAATTCTCGTCCTGTGCTAATAACTTTTCACACACTAGCCGAACTAAAAGACAGTCCGTGTAGACATTCGAAGTTAGCCATAAAAGTTCCCACTTTTATACTTCCGCGTATACACAACACATCAAGTTACTTCTTGATACTTAACGATAAAAGATCCCCTTTTATCCTTCCGCGTATACACAACACATCAAGTTACTTCTTGATACTTACGCGCACTGTCTCAGAACAGCTCACCGTCCATTTTCGAACTCTCCGACCGTTACAACACAACGACCGTTAACGCTCCACCGTTCTTCTTCAAATTCTCCCAACGTTCTTATTCGTTGGCTGAAACTTTTTTGCTTTCGGTTGCCAGATTCCTTCTGTCGTAACACTGCCCCCTTCCTAGGTCTTGTTCGTCCCGAACAATTCTGGATTCCAAAGTTTCTTCAGTTCTTCGATGAAATGGGGCCAAACGATCCACGTGAACCACCTTGCACTTTGTAGCTGGACGTCGACGAATGCGAAATACCACGTCTGTGTCAAAATGAAAGCGAATCTCATTATGACGTAGATTTCTTTTCTGACTGAAGCCTCGTCCACAAACATAATACGTGTAAGGCCTATAGCCCTTGTGAATACGTTTATGTCTCTGCAGGGAGAAGAATCGACTAAGAGTTTTCGTGCAAAACCTGTAAAAAGTTTTCTTCTTTGTCGAAAGTTTTCTTCTTTGGATTTTTACTTCTATCAACAGTAACAAGGAATGAAAGTCATTAGTGACATAAAATCTAGGGAGAATTTTCATCCTCCAATCTGACCCTTTTCTCAGTTGACTTTCACTTAATTCAGAACTGTCGTGATGAACCTTCAGCCATATTTCACCTGATTCAATTTGATCCCCAAGGTGCTTCACAATTATAATATCAGCTCCATAATTCTTTTTAGCGCCTCGGTCCATCTCCTCCTTCCATAATCTTGTTAGAACTGCAGCTTCTAATCCGACAACCTTACCTGTTTCTCCTGTATAAGTGAAATCAGTGATGTGTCGGGCTGCTAGCAATATTTTTTCTGTTTTACCTTCACATAGCCAGCTTGCAACATCTTCAGATACTCCTTGTTCTATTAACATGTTACGAAACTTGTTCAAAGCATTGCCGTTATCCAGAACCTTGCAGACACGTGATGTTTCATCTACCCTATTATCCACAATGTTCACCAAACGCATAAGTTCTCCTCCTAACTCTTCGACGAGCTCTTGCAGTTCCAAGGATCTGTTACCAAGGAAACACTGAACAGCTTCCATCACTTCCAGAGAGTTGTCAACAGAGTTTTCAAGAGGTGAATCCATGTTGCTGATAACAGCTGAACAACTCAAACTCTTCATTCCACGAGCTTGTGATGCTGCAACCATTTTCTTAACTAAATCAACAGCAACATCTTCTGTACTGATGAGATCAATAGCTCCTTTTCCGAATTCATCATCATAAACCAAAGCGCACACTCCTTCAGCCAGCTTTTTGGACACAATTGAGCATCTCCTTAGAGGAACGCTATCTACGGTAGCCGTCAGATCCTTGCAGCGGTAAATCTCCTTATCTGTTGGCACCAGCTCCACTGTCTGTCCTACGATGCAGCATCCGACATCTTCCATCATCTGCTCGATTTTATCTTTAGTGCAGTCGACTGTGAAGCCAGGGATGGATTCCAATTTGTCCAGAGTATATCCCTTCAATTGGAGAGCACGACCGGAGATCATAGGGACCTTGAGACCTAAAGCAGCAAGTGCAGGAGCCAAGACAAGACTCACGTTGTCGCTGACACCTCTTGTGCTGTGTTTATCCACCATCCGATGGCGCCACTCAGGTCTCCAGCAAAACACATGACCCGAAGAGGTCATAGTTGCTGTTTCTTCCGAATTCACCTTCTTGGAGCTCTCATTGTAATTAACCAGGGAAATATCAGTCATGATTGCCAAATTGTTCATTCTGGAGATCAGCGACGAGTTTTGTAACATGATATTGTCCACTTTAGAGCTCTTGTAGTCGTGATAAAACTTTTCTATATCCTTATAATCTAAATGGTTATAATGTCCAAATCTGCACATTGACTGTTCAGAAAAGAAATTCAGCGTGGCTACGTTGAAATTGTCTGAGGGCTTTACTTCTCTCTGATCGTAACTCTGAGGCTTAGTTTCATCCAGAAAGTTAGTCTTTGAAGTACTGTCTCTGCCTGAAGCTCTTTTACTAGCATCACCTGTTATGCTTCTAAGCCATCCTTCGGAATTCCTCTTCCTTAAATCCCCACTTTCTATAAACGATTCGAGTGTGGCTATATGCTTTGGAAAAATCTCTCCGACTTCCGCGGTAAAGTCGAATGGCACTTTGTATCTATGATGAATGGACGCCTCTTCTTTACTCGGACCACTCTGCGAAACGTAAACTCTGTTTCGTTCCCCTTCATTACCACTCGTTACTCTGCCTTTGCGATAATTGTCCATGACACATTTTGCTGAGAGTGAGGAATAGAATACCTTTCGTGTGGATCTCTCCTCAGATCGTGCCAGACTTGTATACCTAGGTATTTTGAAGTGCAAAGCGTACTGTATAGTCTCACAGCTCTCTAATCTGTGTGATTGTTCTTCACAGTTCCCAGACATGTCACCAGCGACATAGACACTCTGCCATGCATTACCAGTAGTTGTGTGGTCAAAGGCATTATCTGCGCTATCTCTACGATTCTTGATTTCCAGTAGCAGATCCACATTTTTATATGCGTTGCCTTTCTCTTTTTCTTTTCCATGTTTACAATCTAACTTAACACTATCAAGATCATCTTTTTGAGAAACTATCTCCGTTCTCAACTCATTATTTTGTGCGGCCATTTCGGCTTTCAAATCACCTATTTTATCGCTTAGGGCAGCTATATCACCTTTAATCTCAGTATTTTGTGCGGCCAGATCACCTCTTTTATTCCTCAACTCATTATTTCGTGCGGCCATTTCGGCTTTCAAATCAGTCATCTGCGTAGCCATATAGGCTTTCATATCTTTCATATAAGTCATCTGCGTAGCCATATCAACTTTCAAGCTATTTATCAACTTTACTAATTCATCCATACTTCTAGTTAACGGCATTCAATAAATTATCCCACTTCTGACACCAAATGTTGCGGATTACAAAAATGGATAGCCACTGAGCGTGAGTATTAAAAGCTATATTTCAAAACCAAATTCAATACAAGGTAAATTGTTACAAAGGAAATATGGATGAAGTATCTTATTAACAAATCAACTATTAACATGCACAAGTCATCAATCTTCCTGCGTGAGCACACAACATCAGCTCTGTGTATTTTACTAAATACTACCTTTTACTTGATTTACCAGGTCACCCGAAGATCTTCACTCGTAAACCAATTCTCGTCCTGTGCTAATAACTTTTCACACACTAGCCGAACTAAAAGACAGTCCGTGTAGACATTCGAAGTTAGCCATAAAAGTTCCCACTTTTATACTTCTGCGTATACACAACACATCAAGTTACTTCTTGATACTTAACGATAAAAGATCCCACTTTTATCCTTCCGCGTATACACAACACATCAAGTTACTTCTTGATACTTACGTGCACTGTCTCAGAACAGCTCACCGTCCATTTTCGAACTCTCCGACCGTTACAACACAACGACCGTTAACGCTCCACCGTTCTTCTTCAAATTCTCCCAACGTTCTTATTCATTGGCTGAAACTTTTTTGCTTTCGGTTGCCAGATTCCTTCTGTCGTAACAGTACATACAACTACTGAGCTCAAAAAATTACTATCTTTGACAATCATACAAAATTTATCCACAAATATATATATATACTATCTTTAATACTGGCGAGTCCCTGTTTGCTGCACCACTTCTTTTCTTTCACTCTGTAATGCTCCAAATAATATGCAATAATACTTTAAATGTTTGATCCAATTAGATTTATGCTCCGGATAGCTGATACGGGCGCCAGGCAATAATTAATAAATTGCCAAAAAAGTAGACTAAGTTTAAAGTAGGGTTCAAAATGCCAGCGAGCGTTAATGAGTAAGAATCAAAAATGATTATCAATTTTAAGATTTAATATTATCAAAACTTAAATTCGCGTTGCTCAAGAGAAAAAATTGTACAGATTCAAAAGGTTTAAAAATAACAAACAGATTTATTTCGGAAATAGTTCAACTCACCAAGACATCAACACTCTTCTCCTCCTCTCTCACTCTACAACTCCGTGCACTAGGTACTCTCACTCTCACTCTACACAACTCCAACTCCTCACTCCTGTGCTACACGCACTGTGCTTGGTGCTACGCACCTTGTGCTTGTGCACTTACTTGTGCTCTAACTGCTCACTGTGACTCGCAGGTCACCGGTTTAAAACAAGAGCCAGATGCATGTCGGGAAAGACATTAACATAAAATGACGAACGACGCAAGCTATGACGCAAGAGGGGGCGTGTCCTTGGCACGCGTTTTAGCGGGACAGTCGGAAGATCGGAGTTGCGCATGCGCAACTCACAACTCTTGGAAATGAGCGCTGTGATGCCAAAAAGGAAATAAAAAATCCCCAAAATGATAAATATAACGTAAATTAAACAAAACTGGTTAAGGTAAAGCAAAAGTGAACGATGGGGCATCACAATAGGGTTATGAATAGTGTGCCTAAAGGTCTCAGAAAGAGGGGGAGACCTAGAATGTGGTGGGCAGACAATGTCAAACAGGACCTTGTTAGAATTGATGTGCAGTGGCCAGATGCAGCAGATGTAGCTCAGGACAGATATGCTTGGAGAACTAAATTGCAGGACAGATATGCTTGGAAAACAGTCTGGTTGGACCTCCGTAGCCCATGGCTGCTTGAGGAGGAGGATGATGATTTCTAAAGGTCTCTGCTGCTTCGCAGCATTATCATCAGTTTTCTTTTAGGCCTGAATTTGCATGTGAACAGGACTTACGGTGCCACCCTTCAGATGTAGTACTGTCCTGTATAGTGGAGCATCCGGTGGCACCATTCATTCATATTTCCACCTTCATGTTAAGAAATATACAGACACATTCAGATCACTCTTGATCCGTGATCACTGTGAATACAAAAGGGTGTGAGGGTGCGCACCTCACTACTTTATTTGTTACATTTTGGTGTGCGTTTGGATGCAGGTGGTTGGGGAGGGGAATCAGAATTTCGTAGCAGACAGAAGTAGTTACATACAGAATAATTTAAAGGTAGTTACATACAGAATAATTTAAATATAAAGAACATAGATATTTTGAACTGACAGTCACTTTTGCAGTTCTCAGACAATAGTAATATCCATGGATGTGGTAAGTTGGGCAATTCGTCATTGCAGCACCTGTTCATATTCTTTTGAATGACAACTTGTTCAGCTACTGCTAAACATGAGGGGAAAGGGTGACTCTGTCGGTAACGCGTCAGGTTCGTAATCTGCAGTTCCCAGGTTTGAGTCCCAGCTGGGTCAGTGTTGAGATTTATCTTCGCAAAATTCCCTGCCCTGCCCACGGTCAGTAGGGGACACCAATGGGCTTGGAAAGGCCATCTGTCTGTCGGATGGAATGTTAAGCCATGGCCCTGTTGGATGGCCTTGACGGCAGGCTACCATTTGTCTCCCAACAGCTGTTCCAGTGGGTCCCCTCACCCAACCTCTGAGCCTTCAGGGTCCATATGACCTGACCATTTAGCTCATGGTGTGCAAAAAAAGTGCTGCTCAGAGGTAAAACAACCCAAGCTAAACGTGAATGGATTGTGGGGAGCAGTTATGATGCCTGCTTCATTGAAAGCTGGGATGTAGCCTTCATTAACTGCCTTTTTTGATAATGTTGTGGTCAGTTGACTGCTCTTTAGGTCATGTTGAGGATCTTTGAACCTTGTTACTGCAGTTCTTTTTGTTTTTCCTATGTATGGTGTGGAAGTGATGTTTATCAGGTGGTATAACGGTATACTCCTCTGACTTCTTCTCTGGGGTCCCTGTCACATTTGATTAGTTGTAATGATGTTTTGGTGGCTATGGCCATATCATAAGGTTGTAATGCTTTCTTCATGATATGTTGTAACTATGGTATATTTGGAAGTCTGCTTATGTACTTCCTCCTTCCTATATGAGGTTGTGCTGCTTGCATTTGGGATGGTTGTTATGAGCGGTGTTTGTGTATCATTGAATATGGATATTTGACTGCAGCTGCTGCTGCTTCATATATGATTCAACATTCTTTTCACTGCAAGTGCAGGGTAGGTGAATACCTGTAATTAGGCAAAAATGCTCCATTAATGCTTGCCTTTTTCTACGGAATTTTCAAGTTGAGTCATACAGTATAAGCATGGTTTTTCTATATAATTGTGCTGTGAAGTGATTATTGCATCTGCGCAGACACGCTAGCGATGCTCTTCTAGGATATGAGTGCATTAATGAAAGGTTTCTTAGAGCAAAATTTCAGAAAAGCGTTAAAGACTTGAATGTTATCTGCTGTTATGCCCCACTGAGGATGCCGATGAGGATGAGAAGGATAGGTTTTATGAACAACTTCAGGATATTTTGAATTCTGTCAAGAAAGGAGATATTACCCTTGTTCTTGGTGACTTCAATGCCAAAGTTGGTACTGACTCTGACCTTTGGGGAGGAGTAATAGGCCCTTTTGGTATTGGTAGCTGCAATGGCAATGGGCAACGTCTCCTACAGGTAAGTAAACTCAATGGATTCAGAATAACTAACACATATTACAAACACCGCGACATACATAAGTACACATGGGTTTTCACCTGATGGGCTGCATAGGAATATGATTGATTATATATTAATTAACAGCAAATGGGCTAGTTCTGTTAGGAATACCAGGGCATATAGGGGAGCTGAAATTGGATCTGACCATTACCTTGTTAAAAGTGTCTTGCAACTTAAACTTAAAAAGTGTTGTGCTAGGGTTAAAAAATTTACTTTTAATACTGAAGCTCTGAAAAATCCAGTTATAGCCAAAGCTTACCATGATAGGTTACTTAGTCATTATGACAGTCATGGTTTGCTTACTACTGAAGTTGAGGAAGAATGGGATCATTTTAAACAGGCTTTTTTGGACACTAACAGTACTCTTTTAGGAAAAAAGGAGCAGAAGAGGCAAAATTATCTGAGTGATAAGGCACTTGCGCTTATTTCGGAAAGAAAGAACTGCAGGAATGCCCTTAATCAATACCCTACTAGTCCTAATAGAAAGCATTACAGAGAACTTAATAAACTTGTAAAAGATCAGTTAGCTGCTGATAAGAATCTTTGGCTTGATGGTTTGGCTGACAAAGCCGAGGAAGCAGTTAGACAGCACAACAGCAGAGAGCTGTACCAGATAGTTAATGTTTTGTGTGGTAGAAAACGGACAGACATACAAGGATTGAAGGATAAACAAGGTAAGGTTATAGAAGGGGAGGATTCTGTCATGGCTAGGTGGGCTGAGCATTTCAGTGATGTTCTAAACAATGTAGTTAGTTCTACTCCCATTGTTTGCAATGATGATAGATGCATTGGTGGCTTTAATGTTGGCCCTATAACACAATCTGAAGTTATTTTGGCTGTTTCTAAACTTAAACTTCATAAATCCCTAGGGGTAGATGAAATTACTACAGAAATGCTTAGAGCTGGGAATGTTTCGGTTACCACTTGGATGACTGAAATTTTGAATATCTTTTATGATAAAGGCATGGTTCCTAAAGATTTTACCAGAGCTATCCGAGTGGTTAGCACGCTTGGCTTGTAATCTACGGGACCTGGGTTCGAGCCCCGGGTAAGGCATGGATGTGTGTGTGATTTTTCTGCTGAGGTCCTGCCATCCTCTCAGACCTTCTGCTATGGCATATAAACTGACAGGCTCCTGTCAGACCTCTGTGGCAAGCAGCTGCTTGAGGGGGTATTTATTTATTTATTTATTGTTATCCCTATTTTCAAAAAAAGTGATCGCAGTTCTTGTGATAACTATAGGGGTATCAGCCTACTCTCTGTTCCAGGTAAAGTTCTTTCCATGATTGTGCTTAATAGAATTAAGAATCTGGTTGACAGTCAATTGCGTGATGAGCAATGTGGATTCAGAAGTGGTAGGGGATGTGTGGATCAGATATTTTCACTTAGGCAGATTCTTGAGAAATGTTGAGAGTTTCAGAAACCTTTAGTTGCTAGCTTTGTTGATTTCAAAAAGGCTTTCGACTCTGTTGATCGTCATAATTTGTGGTTGATTGTGGGATCATATGGTATACCAGACAAGTTAGTTAACATTATGAAAGCTCTCTATAATAACACTGAGTCGTGTGTGAGAGTTGGTAAGTCTTGTAGCAATTGGTTTAGCATTACTTCTGGTGTTCGAAAAGGGTGCATTTTGTCTCCTTTTCTCTTTAGCTTGGTTATTGATTATGTTAAGCGAAATTCACTTCGAGGGAAAGATTTTGGCCTTAAATGGGCTGGAGATACAAAAATTTCTGATTTAGATTATGCTGATGATTTAGCCCTTTTGGCAAATGATGTTGATGAGATGAACTCTTTCATTCGGGCTGTTGATGAGACTGGTAGTAGAGTAGGTTTGGTTATAAACAGAGAGAAAACTAAAGTGATGAAAATTGGCCAAGCAGGCTGTGATTCAGTTAATCTGAATGGTTGCAGTCTTGAGCAGGTGTCACAGTTTAATTTTCTTGGGAGCTATGTACAGTTTAATTATCTTGGATGCTATATATCTTGGGAGCTCCATATCTTGAGATAATGGTGATGTGCGGCATGAGATTAACAGACGAATAGGGATTGCTGCCGGGACTTTTAAGAACCTATGGAGAGTGTGGAGAAATAGGTGTATACACCTAAAGACTAAAATTAGACTGTATAATAGTTTGGTTCTTTCTAGGGTTAGTTATGGTAGTGAAACTTGGACACTTTGTAAACAAGATAACAGGAAACTAGATGCTTTTGATTCCAGATGCATACGCAGTATCTTGGGCATTAGGTGGTTCAACTTTGTAACTAATGATGAGATTAGGCAAAGGAGTTTGCAACCTCCTTTAAGCAGCATATTGTGCAGAGAGAGACTCCGTTGGTTTGGCCATGTTGCCCGTATGAATAATTATAGATTGGCGAATAGGGTTATGAACAGTGTGCCTAAAGGCCTCAGAAAGAAGGGGAGACCTAGGATGCAGTGGGCAGACAATGTCAAACTGGACCTTGTTAGAATTGGTGTGCAGTGGCCAGATGCAGTAGATGTAGCTCAGGATAGACTTGCTTGGAGAACTAAATTGCACGGTCTGGTTGGACCTCCGTAGCCCATGGCTGCTTGAGGATGATGATGATGATGATGAGTAATATATCCAAGAAAGGTAGCTGTTTGCCTTGTTCATGCTCAGAGCTAAAATTTGTGGTGGAGAAAATGTTGCTCAATTCAGTCTCCAGTCTATCAAGGTTAGTTATTCATTATTTATCCCCATCTACATTATTGCATTTTAATATGGGGTAACACCAGCAATCAGAATATTAATAAACTGCTATATCTTCAAAAAACTTTTGGGAAAACTCTATAATTTAAACTTTAATGAACATACTAAAATTTTTTTTGAAAAAGCCAAACTCTACAACTTCTAGATTGATACATATTAAATATAGCATTATTTATGTTCTGTGCTATTATATTAAAAAATATGATATCAATTTCCAAAGGAAGTGTTATCATTTCCCAAGTCGACAGCAACTTCACCTAGAATTACCATTATGCAGAACAAATTATGAACAAGCATCACTAACCTTTTAGGAAGTGAAAGTTTAAAATAATTTAGATGATAATTTAAAAGAAGCTGAAAAGTATTCTGCATTCAAACTTAGTTTGTTAACTACTTTAAGTCACTAATATTTTTTGAATGCTTGGTGTGTCATACAGTAGATGTTTGTCACAAGTTTATGATTTAATGTAATTTAGTTAAGGTGCTCAGAGCTTATTCTTTTTATGTCTTCACATAAAAATTCCATCGTTATAACCTTGATATTCTCGGCTTGCAAGAGACCAAATGGACAGATAAAAGTCAGATTCTTAAAAATAATCATAAATTTCTCTTTTTCAGGGAGGGAAGATAATAAGCATCACCGAGACATAGATCTGCTTTTCAGCTGACATGCCAGTGATGCTCTTCTAGGATATGAGTTCATTAAACCAGTGTCCATGTCGTCTGTATACATTCATGTAATCTCAAATGAGGGGCCAAGGATGTATATATCTGTTTTTAGTACAAAAAAAAATCGATTTTTAAAAAATAAAAATTGTAATTGTAATTTTTTTAAATATATATCTTAGAAAACTATATAATTCAGGCTTGAAAAATAATAGTTTTTTAATTTGATGCATATTTTATTAAACTACAATATAAATAATTTTATAAAGCCATCTGGTTACCATTTCTTAGAAGCACTAAACGGTATTGCTGATTTGCTTGTTAAAGTTCCTATTTGTTGAAGCAACCTTCTGATTTAAGCTCACAAGTTTGATTTGAACTATTATCAACAAATATTTCCTTAAATTTTCGAAAATCTCCTAAAAATTAACTGCTATTTTTGAAAACGTAGATTTTAGAAGTAATTACAAAGTGCATACTGCAATTTTTTTTCCGTTTCACACTCTTTTCGATCATAAATTTATTTCAGTATTCCCAAAATTATTTTTTTCATTTTTCCCAGCATTCTATTCATTCTGATCTTAAAATTGAAACTGAAAGTAAACACATTCTTCTTAGAAATTCTGGGTGCAGCTGCATTTAATTAGTTATGCACTTCACTGACGCAAACAAGAGGCAGATGGCTGACACTTTCTATCTCTGTTTCGTGTGCTATAAGTGTTTTTTACAGTTTTGGTCCAGCATATTTGGATACCCTTTGTAAAGTTAGTATTTACTTTTTTTAGATTCAAACCTTAGATTTATTTTCGGAAATTAGTGATCTTTTGGCTGATTGATAAGTAATGATATTTTACATAGTTATGCTACATCATATGACCAGCCTACAACTTGTTGCTGTGGATATTTTAACATCACATTAGGCTATATGTTAATTTTTATTTTATTATTTAATACTTTTCCAGTAAAACTTTGATCTGGTATCATTTTCTGAAAATAAATGAGGTCTTGGATATGGAAGCAAATTCATCTCTGTAGATTTATTTCTGTTAGTTTAGCTGTCTTTTGGTTGGCTGCTATATCGATCTTCTTGTGTTAATAACAACTTTATATCCATTTTCTTTTTTCAGTGCAAAGATGTTATGTTAGTTATCATAATAAATACAATTTACATGGAACAGAAAAAGGAACACTCAGTTAAAAAACACAATACAGAATTTGACAAGACTGAGCACCTTGCCTAAAAAAAAAATACCCCTCAAGCAGCTGCTTGCCACAGAGGTCTGACAGGAGCCTGTCAGTTTATATGCCATAGTAGAAGGTCTGTGAGGATGGCAGGCCCTCAGCAGAAAAACGACACAAACAGCCATGCCTTACCCAGGGCTCGAACCTAGGTCCCTTAGGTTAGTAGCCAAGCGCGCTAACCACTTGGCCATGGGACGACTCACTTTGCCTAAACTATATTAAATCACAAACTTGTGTATAATCTAACATGAATAGTAACAGTAAAGTATCTGCATTTAAGGTCACAAGATATTTCAATTCTAAATATTACGAGGCATAGTAAGATAAAACTCTTTTAATAAAACACGAATAAATACTGTACAATAAGTCTCGATGTCTAATTCTGCCACCATTTACCAGTACACCGCATTGAGTATTACATTTGTATATGTATTTGTATATATATTCAAAGTATGTTATTACCTTATATACATATATATATGTATTTGTTGTATACCTTAATCTGACCATGACAATTCTATGTCACTCGCCCCATTTTAGGGTGCAGACATTTGATATACTATCATAAATCTCGGATGTTGATATACCTTCTTTATACAATACCATAACCTTAGTACTGCCAACTAAATACCTTCTTTAACCTCTCTTAAAGAGTACTAGTTAGCAAATACAAAAGGTAATATTACCGCACACTTGTGTGTTTTGTTTCAGTCATTTACAAGTGTGCGGTAATATTACCTTTTGTATTTGCTAACTAGTAAGATAGGTATAACTTTAAGATAGGTTAAAGAAGGTATTTAGTTGGTAGTACTAAGGTTATGGTATTGTATAAAGAAGGTATATCGACATCTGAGATTTATGATAGTATATCAAATATCTGCACCTTAAAATGGGGCGAGTGACATAGAATTGTCATGGTCAGATTAAAATATACAACAAATGTAATACTCAATGCGGTGTACTGGTAAATGGTGGCAGAATTAGACATCGAGACTTATTGTACAGTATTTATTCGTGTTTTATTAAAAGAAGATATTTCAAGGTGGGTGCCAATGGTGTGTAAGACATGTAAGTCTTACTTTTAGGTACAGTGTTATCTCCTTTGCCTAGAATACACTTTTCTATATTTCTATAGAATACGATTGCTAATAGTAGATATATTGACAATATATGCACCTTTTAGGTAAGGTAAATGCTGTGCAAAGCGTGATGTTACATATCAGTTATTTTATGTCAGTACCTCCAAGAGGTAGTGACTATGATAATTATACAGTGAAAATGCATAAAAACTGTTTTTAAGTTGAAGGTAAGTATGCCATGTAAGGCAAATTATTGTATATGTGATGTTGCTTTGCAGTTTGATGATTGTTTTTTAAATGCATGGACATTGCTAACCAAGTAGGTCAGTAACATTGATGTTATTGTCCAAATGTGTGAACTCTTCAAAGTGAATGGTCTGCTAAATCTGACCTATTACCTTATTTTACCGATTTCTTTACTTGACTACCAATTATATATGGTACTAGCATACTATCTAGTTATTTGAGCTTTTTACACATCAGGTAATGCAAAAGGTAATAATGCTTTTTTCATTTATCTTTTAATGAAATTTTGATATTGTATCATATTACAAGACAAATAATAATAATAAATACCCCCTCAAGCAGTGTAACACTTTAAAGATTATTAACTTTTCCAAAGTTGGACCTTTCGTTTGATCCAATTTATTCAAGCTCCGGATATATTTCGGGCACCAGGTAATAAGAACTTGCCAAATTAAGCTGAAAGAGGGTTCGTTAATATATATCAGCAGGCATTACTTAGCGAGTAAGAATTCAAAAAATGATTGTCAAGTTTAAATATATCAAAATTATCAACTAATGTTGCTCAAGAGAAAAAATAGCAAAGATTCAAAAGTTTCTGTAACAAAGTTTATTTCCAAAAATTCAACTCACCAAACTATGTGGTAGAATCTCGACTACATCTCAGACAAAAATTATGTCTACACTAATTCACATAAACTCAACTCTCCTTCTAACACAATCTCAATCACTTACTACTACATCTCTCAAACTCTACTCTGTTCATCAACCGACTCTGACAATGTTCATCGACTGACTATCAAAACTAACTCTGTGACCTAACATCACTGAGTTATAAGCAGCGTACAACTTTGTTGGCATGTGGCTGTTGCCCGCCGGTAAAGACATTTGCATAAAGTGATGATCGCACAAGCTATGACGCAAGAGAGGGCGTGTCCTAAACATGCGCTTTAGCGGGTGACAATCGAAAGGTCGGAGTTGCGCATGTGCAACTCCTATGCTCGGAACAAGGATTGCAATCTCCACAAAAATGAAATTAAATCCCCAAAATTATAAATATAACGTAAATAAAGCAAAACTGTGAAAGTGAATGAGTGGACATCACAATTCCCTCTCCTAAGAGGAGTCAAAACTTGACCTAACAGATTTTGACGAGCAAATTTTGAATAATAGGACACTTCTCACATAATTTATACATAGTTGAACGTAAAATAAAAGTATCTTACGCAAATTTTGATAAAATGATCTAATTTCACTTCAACAATTTTCCACTACAGCCAAAGGTACCTCCTCCCGTTCCTCCTATCAATGTGTACAGCTAACCTAGTGTAAATACATACCAATGGCTGTGGCAGTTAACTGCATACCAGCGTTATCGGACTAACTAGTATCACATTCTGATACAAACTTCGAAAGTTGCATACAATAACCTGTACAAAAAGCTGGTTAATCAAACTCCTGTCCTGCTTCTAAAAAGGTTAAAGAAAAATATTTCAGTTACATATGTATCAAGTGGGGTACATAACTTCCGCTTATCCCCTAACCACAATCAAAATATGTGAAATCTAAATCTTCTCCTAGCATACATAAAGAAACGGGTATTGGAACACCATTAAATCCTCCTAACTACATAAAACACATGAACCTAAGAAATTTCTAATTTTACAAACAAGCAGGAGTGTAATCATTTGCTAATTCTTCACCTAGACACAATAATCACGAGCTAACTGAAGTAAAGAAATCATTAGTTACCTCCCCTTTTAGAGCTGTATGTCCCCCTCCCAAAAGAGTTATGCCAGACTATGCAGTTGGGGACAGCTTCAATTGGTACCAAAAGAAAAAAGTCTTTCAGACATCATGGTCAGCTCATATATATAAATAAATGCTGCCAATGTCATCCCAACAGACATCATTGACGCATAAATATTACTGATGACACTGAACAGATTTAAACACATATACATGCATGGTATCTAAGAGTAAAGAAAAAGTTGTATCAATAACTTATAATATATGATAACATTCCATTCACTTTTTTCATGAAACTTATTTTTCATTAAAAAATTCACTTCGAAATGCACAATATTTTTGCAAAAATACAAATATTTCACAAAAGTACAAAATATTTAATCACTGTACTAACTTTTCTTTCATTTTCATCATTTGTATCCATAAACATTTTACAATTTCTAAACTTCTTAATGTAAATTTACAACACTTTTCAGCTTTCAGTCAGCTGAAATGAAAAAATCTACAAAAATATACTTTAATCACGTTAAATACAATTTAACAACTAGAACTTCAGATGAACAAGAATACATAAAATTCTATTCACATCAAACTATGAAACTTTTATAAATTCACTCTTCGAAAATAAATATCGAAACTCCAAAGTTTCAACTAGGAATTAAACATTTCAAAATCTCATAGTATGTAAATCACAATAACTATTGCTCCTCAACTGTGTCTTCATCTATTTTAGAGAAAACGAAATAAAACATATTAGATCATTAGTGCCACAGAGGAAGAATAATAATATGCTTAAAATTTCAATGTTGGCACTCTATTGTGATAAATCATCATCTAGTTGGTTCCTGGTGACATCCTCCCCTCATCGATCGATACTCTAGGTGAAAGCACTGTTGAAGATCTCTTTGGTGACGTCATCTCTGCTATGTTGACTGATTCGTTGCTGGTTGTCGCTCTGCAGGCTCTGGTTGATTCGTTGACATCTCTTTGCTACGTGCTGGTCTTTGAAGAGTCTGGCTTTCTACTTTCCAGTCTTATTGCCGTCTGCTTCTGAATGATGCTTCAACAGTTGAAAACTTCTAAATTTGTTAGATTCATCAAGATTACTTGCACTCGGAACAATTTCTGTGTTGCTTGGCTTAATTTCATCTAACAGATCATTTTCCTTTCACACACTAAATTCAAAATTTTTCTCATTATCACTTTCAGCACTATTTTCATTTAAAAAAACTTTTTCATCAACTAATTTTGTACTATTTTCATCTACAACTATATCAACAGATTTATCACTATCAATTTGCCCCACATCAACAACTTGTTTCTCCAAATCTACATTAATTGCACTAATAGGGATTTTTACAGGTTCTTCTTGAGCATTCTGCTTTGGACTACAATGTAACTCAAAAAGTCCACTGGACCTTGGCTGCAATTTCAATTGACAAATGTCATAACTATTATCTAAAATTTGCTCATATGAACCTGAAAGTTTGGCTTCTGTATCGTGTGATCTATTAATTCAGTTTCTTCACGACAAGTCTTAACAAAAGGTAAAACAACAGTGGCAAGACATAACCGATGAGAGGGCATTTCTTGAGAAACTTTGGCCTCTCGCTTCAAAGATCCTACTTTAAGTTTCCCGAATTGTCATTCCTTCTATAGCAATATTGCTCCTTGTGCCCTAGTCGGCCACAAAAATTACATTTGAAAGTTTTTCTATTATTCATAGGAAAAGTTTTATGTCTAGTGTCATAGTTTGAAGCTTGACGCGGAACAAATTCTCTGCTTCATTCTAGGCACATTCGCACAAATTGTCAGGACCATGTAACTTCCGGTCGTGCGGGAGTCATTTTGCAAAACTCAACCTGATAGCACTGCTTTGGTGAGGATTGCATCCATTGTTGGTTGAATTTCACGTAAACGGAAATGCTCTTCCTTGGACTAGACAAATGTCCGCGATGACGGACGTTTCGAACCATCGAACATTATATCAAGTAAAGGCCAATTAACATGAGGACTACAGTTAATAATTGAATTGGCAACTCATCATTGCAGCAGTTAATAATATTCTGTTCTATCACTTGCTTCTGATAGAGCAAAATATGGAACCTTATGTTCAAAGTTTGATTCATGAAATGAAGTAGCATTGTCAGCAAATTTAGGGGTTGTTGTCGTTCCCCTTTTCTCCCGAGGCTCATTAAGCAGATTCATTAATACTTCTGCCTCTTTCATCACATCCTGCAACCTATCTTTTACTTTTTCTAAGTTGGGAGTCATTATGGCAGCATCAGCCATAATGCTAGCAAACATGTTTAGTGGTCTGCAAAAATTTTGGAAATTTTGAAACTTTTTTTTATCTTGAGCAGCATTCAATGGTACTGCTATAAAATAATACAATACTAAAGCTATACTAAGATTGCAAATATAAAATTACTTATCAAAAAAGTTTATCGTGTGTCTGGACACTTCTAATCTTTATATACATACAATAAAGATCTTAACTATCAGCAATAACTGCTGGAATTTCAGTACCTTTGACAATTACACAAAAGTTAAGCTTGTTGCTCAACAAAAAATTTTTGTTTAAGCTGCCGTTAAATCTATGAATAGTACATATAACTAATGAGCCCAAAAATATTGTTATCTTTGACAATCATGTTAAATAACATATACAATTTATACACATATATATATATACAGTCCCTGTTTTCGGGCACCACTTTCTTTTTCTGGCTCTGTAACGCTCCAAAGATTATTAACTTTTCCAAAGTTAATAATCTTTGGAGCGTTCCTTCCTTTTGTCTGATCCAATTTATTCAAGCTCCGGATAGCTATCGGCCACCAGATAATAATAACTTGCCAAATTAAGCTGAAATAGGGTTCATTTTTTTTTTATTTATTATCATCCTCAAGCAGCCATGGGCTACGGAGGTCCAACCAGACCCTGCAATTTAGTTCTCCAAGCAAGTCTATCCTGAGCTACATCTACTGCATCTGGCCACTGCACACCAATTCTAACAAGGTCCAGTTTGACATTGTCTGCCCACCGCATCCTAGGTCTCCCCTTCTTTCTGAGGCCTTTAGGCACACTGTTCATAACCCTATTCACCAATCTATAATTATTCATACGGGCAACATGGCCAAACCAACGGAGTCTCTCTCTGCACAATATGCTGCTTAAAGGAGGTTGCAAACTCCTTTGCCTAACCTCATCATTAGTTACAAAGTTGAACCACCTAATGCCCAAGATACTGCGTAAGCATCTGGAATCAAAAGCATCTAGTTTCCTGTTATCTTGTTTACAAAGTGTCCAGGTTCACTACCATAACTAACCCTAGAAAGAACCAAACTATTATACAGTCTAATTTTAGTCTTTAGGTGTATACGCCTATTTCTCCACACTTTCCATAGATTCTTAAAAGTTCCGGCAATAATCCCTATTCGTCTGCTAATCTCATGCCGCACATCACCATTATCTGTTACATAGCTCCCAAGATAATTAAACTGTGACACCTGCTCAAGACTGCAACCATTCAGATTAACTGAATCACAGCCTGCCTGACCAATTTTCATCACTTTAGTTTTCTCTCTGTTTATAACCAAACCTACCCTACTACCAGTCTCATCAATAGCTCGAATGAAAGAGTTCATCTCATCAACATCATTTGCCAAAAGGGCTAAATCATCAGCATAATCTAAATCAGAAATTTTCATATCTCCAGCCCATTTAAGGCCAAAATCTTTCCCTTGAAGTGAATTTCGCATAACATAATCAATAACCAAACTAAAGAGAAAAGGAGACAAAATGCACCCTTTTCGAACACCAGAAGTAATGCTAAACCAATTGCTACAAGACTTACCAACTCTCACACACGACTCAGTGTTATTATAGAGAGCTTTCATAATGTTAACTAACTTGTCTGGTATACCATATGATCTCACAATTAACCACAAATTATGACGATCAAGAGAGTCGAAAGCCTTTTTGAAATCAACAAAGCTAGCAACCAAAGGTTTCTGAAACTCTAAACATTTCTCAAGAATCTGCCTAAGTGAAAATATCTGATCCACACATCCCCTACCACTTCTGAATCCACATTGCTCATCACGCAATTGACTGTCAACCAGATTCTTAATTCTATTAAGCACAACCATGGAAAGAACTTTACCTGGAACAGAGAGTAGGCTAATACCCCTATAGTTATCACAAGAACTGTGATCATCTTTTTTGAAAATAGGGATAACAATAGCTCTGGTAAAATCCTTAGGAACCATGCCTTTATCATAAAAGATATTCAGAATTTCAGTCATCCAAGTGGTAACTGAAACATTCCCAGCTCTAAGCATATCGGTAGTAATTTCATCTACCCCTAGGGATTTATGAAGTTTAAGTTTAGAAACAGCCAAAATAACTTCAGATTGTGTTATAGGGCCAACATTAAAGCCACCAATGCATCTATCATCATTGCAAACAACGGGAATAGAACTAACTGTATTGTTTAGAACATTAGGGAAATGCTCAGCCCACCTAGCCATGACAGAATCCTCACCTTCTATAACCTTACCTTGTTTATCCTTCAATCCCTGTATACCTGTCCGTTTTCTACCACACAAAACATTAACTATCTGGTACAGCTCTCTGCTGTTGTGCTGTCTAACTGCTTCCTCGGCTTTGTCAGCCAAACCATCAAGCCAAAGATTCTTATCAGCAGCTAACTGATCTTTTACACGTTTATTAAGTTCTCTGTAATGCTTTCTATTAGGACTAGTAGGGTATTGATTAAGGACATTCCTGCAGTTCTTTCTTTCCGAAATAAGCTCAAGTGCCTTATTACTCAGATAATTCTGTCTCTTCTGCTCCTTTTTTCCTAAAAGAGTACTGTTAGTGTAAAAAAAAGCCTGTTTAAAATGATCCCATTCTTCCTCAACTTCAGTAGTAAGTATACCATGACTGTCATAATGACTAAGTAACCTATCATGGTAAGCTTTAGCTATAACTGGGTCTTTCAGAGCTTCGGTATGAAAGGTAAATTTTTTAACCCTAGCACAACACTTTTTTAAGTTTAAGTTGCAAGACACTTTTAACAAGGTAATGGTCAGATCCAATTTCAGCTCCCCTATATGCCCTGGTATTTCTTACAGAACTAGCCCATTTGCTGTTAATTAATATATAATCAATCATATTCCTATGCAGCCCATCAGATGAAACCCATGTGTACTTATGTATGTTGCGGTGTTTGTAATATGTGTTAGTTATTCTGAAACCATTGAGTTTACTTACCTGTAGGAGACGTTGCCCATTGCCATTGCAGCTACCAATACCAAAAGGGCCAATCACCCCTCCCCAAAGGTCAGAGTCAGTACCAACTTTGGCATTGAAGTCACCAAGAACAAGGGTAATATCTCCTTTCTTGAGAGAATTCAAAATATCCTGAAGTTGTCCGTAAAACCTATCCTTCTCATCCTCATCGACATCCTCAGTAGGAGCATAACAGCAGATAACATTCAAGTCTTTAACGCTTGTCTGAAATTTTGCTGTAAGAAACCTTTCATTAATGCACTCATATCCTAGAAGAGCATCACTAGCGTGTCTGTTGAGAAGCAGACCTACGCCTTGGTGATGCTTATTGTTGTCCCTCCCTGAAAAGAGAAATTTAAGATTATTTTTAAGAATCTGACCTTTATCTGTCCATCTGGTCTCTTGGAAGCCGAGAATATCTAAATTATAATGGTGGAATTCTTGTGTGAGGACATCAAGAGAAAAAGCTCTGTGCAGAGTCCTCACATTCCAACTATCTATGGAGAGAAAATGGTTAGTAGGATGTTTAAAGAAACTATGTTTATTGAGAGAGGGAATGCTGACAATATCAAACAGCCCCCTAATCACAGACATGGGGCAAAGACCTGTTCCCCCACCACTAAAGGCTGAAGCCATCTACACTGGAAGACTTCCTCCAATGTAGAATTTGACGATGCCAATAGAAGCAAAGAGTTCAGGTGCCTGTGATGACCTCTGCTCAGGATTATCCACAAGCTGATAAACATATCCTGTGAATCTATTCACTTGGGGCTGTCAACCCACAAACAAACAGAAAACACAGCGGAAGATTTTCCCTTCACAGAAGCCCACCAGTGCAGCAAAATCAGGATCCATAATCAAGCTCAGAGCCATATATCTGTCCAGTCCAGTGGTCAGCATCAGGATCCTGTGTGGTTGACCACTCCTCAGCAGGGTAGAAAAAAAAGAAAAGTAGCCATAGTTGGCCAGATCAGTAGGCCACACTAATCTGGCAGCCCTCCCCTTCCGTTCACTTCCACAAGAGAGTATCTCTTTTGAAAGGTACTAACGGTCTGCACCACGAGAAGGCGGGGTCAGACATTAGGTGCTAGGCCTGGCCGGTTCTGTGCATCATCACAGGGGAGTCACTTAGTGAGGCATTACTTACCGAGTAAGAATTCAAAAAATGATTGTCAAGTGTAAATATATCAAAATTATCAACTAACATTGCTCAAGAGAAAAAAATAGCAAAGATTCAAGTTTCTGTAACAAACAAAGTTTATTTCCAAAATTTCAACTCACCAAACTATGTGGTAGAATCTCGACTACATCTCAGGCAAAAATTCTGTCTACACTAATTCACAAAAACTCAACTCTCCTTCTAACACAATCTCAATCACTTACTACTACATCTCTCAAACTCTACTCTGTTCATCAGCTGATTCTGACAATGTTCATCGACTGATTCTATCAAAACTGACTCTGTGACCTAACGTCAGTGAGTTATAAGCAGTGTACAACTTTGTTGGCACGTGGCTGTTGCCCGCCGGTAAAGACATTTGCATAAAGTGATATTGCACAAGCTATGATGCAAGAGAGGGCATGTCCTAAATGCACTTTAGTGGGTGACAGTCGAAAGGTTGGAGTTGCGCATGTGCAACTCTTACACTTGGAACAAGGATTGCAATGTCCACAAAAATGAAATTAAATCCCCAAAATTATAAATATAACATAAATAAAGCAAAACTGGTTAAGGAAATGTAAAAGTGAATGGGTGGACATCACAGCAGCTGCTAACCATAGTGGTCTGACAGGAGCCTGTGAGTTTATATGCCACAGTGGGAGATCCATGACGATGGCAGGACTTCAGCAGAAAAGTGACGCATATATCCATGCCTTACTCAGGGCTTGAACCCAGGTCCCTTAGATCAGTAGCCAAGCATGCTAACCACTCAGTTAGAAGAATGCATTAAGGATTACCATTGTTTGTTGAATGTCTCTGCTGCTGTCTGATGCATTTTGTGATCCAAGAGTTTGATCACATCTTCAGTAGACCTACCAAAGATGTTCACACATTTGGACAATAGTATCAGTGCTACTGACCTTCTTGGTTAGCAGTGTCCCTCCATTTAAAAAGCAATCATCAAACTGCAGAGTAAATCACATATACAATAATTCACCTTGCATGGCGTACTTATCGTCAACTTAAAAACAGTTTCGTGCACTTTCACTGTATAATATCATAGTCACTACCCCTTGGGGAGTACTGAAATAAAATAACTTATGTAACATCTCGCCTTGCATGGCATTTATCTAAAAGATGCATATATTGTCTCCTATTAGCAATTGTATTCTATAGAAATGTAGAAAAGGGTATTCTAGGCAAAGGAGATAACACTGTGTCTGAAAGAAAGACTTACATATCTTACATGCCATCGACAACCACCTTGAAATATCTTGTTACCTTAAATGCAGATACTTTACTGTTACTATTAATGTTGGTTACACTGCCTCATTCTGCTGTGTTTTAATTACATACAATGTTATAGAGATTTTATTAAACTTTAATAAAATCTCTATAACACTGTAGGTAAATGCTGTATACTATAAAATTACAGTTATGATACATAAGCTGTGATTTTATAGTATTATCCATAATTTGTTTTGCATAACTATAATTATAGATCATACTGCTGTCTACTTGGGTAATGATAACGCTTCCTTTAGAAATTGATATCGTATTTTTTAATAGTCCAAAACATAAATAATGCTAATATTTAATTTGTATAGAACTGGAAATTGTAGAATTTGGGTTTTTCAAAAATTCTTGTGTCCATTAAAGTTTAGATTATACAGAGTTCTGATGAAGGTTTTTTGTAAATATAATAGTTTATTTAATATTCTGATTACTCATGTTACCCCATATTAAAGTGCAATAATGTAAATGAGGATAAATAATGGAATTATATAATTGCAATTTAATTTGAAATTGGAAACATGAATCTATAGCATCTAATAAGACCAATATTTCTGGAAAATGTTTTACTAACGTATAAAGCTGTCACTCCATTTTAAGTTGCCAGTAAGCCATAGTGAAATTTGAGTTTGTTAACTCTTTTTGATTGCATTTCTGATCAATGTATATTTCTTGTAGGTAAAGATTTGCAGTTTTTATAGTTGGACCAAATAAGATATATTTAGTTTTGCCAATATTTAATTGAAATTTATTAGCTCTAAACCATTTTGCATAAAATTTTAAATTGTTATTAATGTTGCCAATTAAATTATAAATAGTTTTACCTGTATAAAATATACTAGTATCATCTGCAAATAATATTGGTGAAGAAGAATTCAAAATGTTAATATTATTAACATATAAAAGGAAAAGTAGTGGTCCACTTTTAAGGCTATAAGTCTCTGACACATTATAATTACAACTAACTTGTTTTCTATTGAATAAGTAATTTTCAAACCATTTGTAAACAATGCCTCAAAAACCATAATGGTATAGCTTGAATAATAAAATTTCATGACAGACAGTCAAATGCTTTAGATAAGTCTAGAAAAATTCCTATAGTGAACAGCTTGTTTTCAATATTTTTATATAGAGACTGTAATATTTATTAAAGCTCTTTCTGTTGAATTCCCCAGTAAAAAAATAAATTTTTTTTGTAAAATTTTTCGATTAAAAACAAAACTAAGTATTCTTTTATAAATTAATTTTTCAGTGACTTTAGCCAAAGTAGAAAGAACTGATATTGATCGGTAATTTGATGCAACTTGTAAACACCTACTATACGAGCAATTTTTAATTTATTAGGAACAATACCTTTCACCATCAAAGCAGTTAAAATAACAGTTAGTGGTGCAGCAATTAAATTAGCAACAAACTTAATGGGTTTTGCATGAACACCATCAATTTCATAACTTTTCTTAGCATTTAGTTTTAATAATTCATGATATACTTCATTTGTGGAAATGGAAAAAAAAGAGACCATTAGTATAACTCTTATCATTTAAAAACGTTTTAAATGTATATGCATCATTTGAAAAATAGCAACTTATATTACTTTCAGTAGTTGAAAAATACTCATTTAAATAATTAATCTTTTCAGAAACGGTTTCCATTTCCTTACCTTCTACTTGCATTACATTAGAAAAAGCAATATTTCTCATTCATAGAAGACTGTTGATACATTTCCATGTAGTTTTTGACTTTAAATCAGTGCCAAAAATATTCTGATAATGCATGTTTTTGCTATGGTTAATTTCTAGATTGCAGAATGGTATCACTAGATATAGTATTTTTTTTCCAAACATGCTAATCGATGAAGTCATCAAGCTCATACAAAACATGATAGAAACTTCTAATGGAGGTCTGAACCCTGAAACATGTGGAATAATAAAAGCACTCCATTGCATCAAATAATTTTTTCCAAATAAATGAAAAAATATACCTACAAAAATATGGTGTACCAATGGGCTCCCCACTTTCAGCACTTTTGGCAGGTGTTAGGCACATTGAAGAAAAAAACCTTCACTAATTCTCTGTGAATTATTTCTTGAATATTTATTTCCTGAGAAAAAAAAAATGCCACCACCAATAGACTCTTTATAAAAAGTAAAAAAAACTAAATATTTATGAAGTGGCTCTCAATTCAGAAAACAAAAAGAACAGTGGAAATATGGATCAAAGAATACACAAGAGATAAAAGAATTGGAAAACAAAGTACTGCATTAGCCCTATCTGTATACAATAGAGAACAAACACTGACTTTGATAAAGCAAAAATTATCATAGCACCACCAACAAACTATCAACTAAAAATCACAGAACAATTTATAATATATCAAAATAGAAATCAATGCTGCAATGACAACTATATCTCTCCCCCCTACACCTGCCTTAAAAGCAGCTCCATCATCTGACTGCCACAACCTCCATGCTCTTCTGTTTTGTACCCAGTCACATCGAATCAGGGGCACTGACTTGCCAGACACTGCTACCAAGTCGGCCATTCTCCTGTCCCACTCTACACAGCCAGGTTCATACCTGGACTTCTGGCAATGTTTCTCCATCGAGCTCCGGACACAGTGGCAAGAGATCTTGGTCTGAACAGATTGGTAATAAACTTTTTGAGATCAAGCATATTGGCAAACTGTGGCAGAATGTTTTTTCAGGAATTGCAAGGAGAAAGTTTTACTTTTTTTGCTCTACTAAGGTCGGTCATTCATTTCTGACATACTCATTTCTTCTTCGGGCAGACGATGAACTTAATGTAATGCTCCAAAAGTATGTTAAATTTCTTCACTTTGGGCCTTGTAACATTCAAATTATACTAAATTTCTGGATAGCCCCAGGTGCCAGGCAATTAATCTCGAGAAATAAAGTTAAATAAGGGTTTGCTAAGTATATAAGCGTTACTTAGTTAATATGAAAAGAATTCATAAGATTGTCAATTTTTAAAGTTTAATTCTAATCAAAACCAATTGATCCTGCTCAAGAGGAAAAATAGAAAAGGCCAAAATATTTCATAAAACAAACAAAATTTATTTCCAAAAAATCAAGACTCACCAAATAAACATCTATACAAAATATTCTGAGCAACTAAAGCTCACATAAACATCTCCAAAACTGACAAACTTCTCAACTAACATTGTCTCAACTACTCCATCTCTACTCCAAAAAGTACTAATAACTGACTCTCTTCGCTTCATCTCACTAACTACGTCTCCTACTCAACTTCAAAATCTAACTTCATTCCTAGCTCCATCTCAACTACTACCTCTCTCTAGAAAAAAACTATTAAATATTAGCTCTCTTCTCCCAAAATTACTAGCAACATTCCTAGCCCCATCTCAACTACTTTCATTCTCAAATTACAATTCCAAAACTAGCATTCTGACTAACTTCCTTCCTACTAACTACGTCTCAACTTCAAAAACTACTTCTTCCAACTCTGTGACTTAATGTCATTTACTATACATGTGGCGTGCAATTTGCATGTGTGTTGCACGCTGGGAAGTACATTTGCATAAACTTACGATCGCGCTTTCCTGCTAGCTATGATACAAGAGGGGGCATGCCTTGTGCCTGCATTAGTGGCTGCCAATCAAAAGTCGGAGTTGTGCATGCACAACTCCTTTAGCAGACTTGGGTGAGGAGAAAGATGATGATGATCATCATCATCATGCTCAAGCAGCCATGGGCTACGGAGGTCCAACCAGACCATGCAGTTTAATTCTCCAAGCATATCTGTCCTGAGCTACATCTGCTGCATCTGGCCACTGCACACCAATTCTAACAAGGTCCTGTCTGACATTGTCTGCCCACTGCATCCTAGGTCTCCCCCTCCTTCTGAGGCCTCTAGGCACACTGTTCATAACCCTATTCGCCAATCTATAATTATCCATACGGGCAACATGGCCAAACCAGCGGAGTCTCTCTCTGCACAATATGCTGCTTAAAGGAGGTTGCAGACTCCTTTGCCTAACCTCATCATTAGTTACAAAGTTGAACCACTTAATGCCCAAGATACTGCGTAAGCATCTGGAATCAAAAGCATCTAGTTTCCTGTTATCTTGTTTACACAGCGTCCAATTTCACTACCATAACTAACCCTAGAAAGAACCAAACTATTATACAGTCTAATTTTAGTGTTTAGGTGTATACGCCTATTTCTCCACAATCTCCATAGATTCTTAAAAGTCCCGGCAGCAATCCCTATTCGTCTGTTAATTTCATGCCGCACATCACCATCATCTGTTACATAGCTCCCAAGATAATTAAACTGTGACACCTGCTCAAGACTGCAACCATTCAGATTAACTGAATCACAACCTGCCTGACCAATTTTCATCACTTTAGTTTTCTCTCTGTTTATAACCAAGCCTACTCTACTACCAGTCTCATCAACAGCTCGAATGAAAGAGTTCATCTCATCAACATCATTTGCCAAAAGGCCTAAATCATCAGCATAATCTAAATCAGAAATTTTCATATCTCCAGTCCATTTAAGGCCAAAATCTTTTCCTTGAAGTGAATTTCGCATAACATAATCAATAACCAAGCTAAAGAGAAAAGGAGAAAAAATGCACCCTTGTCGAACACCAGAAGTAATGCTAAACCAATTGCTACAGGCCTTACCAAATCTCACACAAGACTCAGTGTTATTATAGAGAGCTTTCATAATGTTAAGTAACTTCTCTGGTGTGCAATATGATTTCACAATCAACCACAAATTATGACGATCAACAGAGTCGAAAGCCTTTTTGAAATCAACAAAGCTAGCAACCAAAGGTTTCTGAAACTCTAAACATTTCTCAAGAATCTGTCTTAAGTGAAAATATCTGATCCACACATCCCCTACTACCTCTGAATCCACATTGCTCATCACGCAATTGCCTGTCAACCAGATTCTTAATTCTATTAAGCACAATCATGGAAAGAACGTTACCTGGAACAGAGAGTAGGCTGATATCCCTATAGTTATCACAAGAACTGCGATCACCTTTTTTGAAAATAGGGATAACAATAGCTCTGGTAAAATCCTTAGGAACCATGCCTTTATCATAAAAGATACTCAGAATTTCAGTCATCCAAGTGGTAACCAAAACATTCCCAGCTCTAAGCATTTCCGTAGTAATTTCATCTACCCTGGGGATTTATGTAGTTTACGTTTAGAAACAGTCAAAATAACTTCAGATTGTGTTATAGGACCAACATTAAAGCCACCAATGCACCTATCATCATTGCAAACAATGGGAGTAGAACTAACCACATTGTTTAGAACATCACTGAAATGCTCAGCCTACCCATGACAGAATCCTCACCTTCTATTATAACCTTACCTTGTTTATCCTTCAATCCTTTATGCCTGTCCGTTTTCTACCACATAAAACATTAACTATCTGGTACAGCTCTCTGCTGTTGTGCTGCCTAACTGCTTCCTCAGCTTTGTCAGCCAAGCCATCAAGCCAAAGATTCTTATCAGTAGCTAACTGATCCTTTACACATTTATTAAGCTCTCTGTAATCCTTTCTATTAGGACTAGTAGGGTACTGATTAAGGACATTCCTGCAGTTCCTTCTTTCTGAAATAAGCTCAAGTGCCTTATCACTCAGATAATTCTGCCTCCTCTGCACCTTTTTTCCTAAAAGAGTACTGTTAGTTTCCAAAAAAGCCTGTTTAAAATGGCCCCATTCTTCCTCAACTTCAGTTGTAAGGAAATCATGACTGTCATAATGACTAAGTAACCTATTATGGTAAGCTTTAGCTATAACTGGGTCTTTCAGAGCTTCAGTATTAAAGGTAAATTTTTTAACCCCAGTACAACACTTTTTAAGTTTAAGTTGCAAGACACTTTTAACAAGGTAATGGTCAGATCCAATTTCAGCTCCCCTATATGTCCTGGTATTCCTAACAGAACTAGCCCATTTGCTGTTAATTAATATATAATCAATCGTATTCTTATGCAGCCCATCGGGTGAAACCCATGTGTATTTATGTATGTCGCGGTGCTTGTATTTAATCGCCTTGTTTTTTTTAATAAGTGTTAGTTATTCTGAATCCATTGAGTTTACTTACCTGTAGGAGACGTTGCCCATTGCCATTGCAGCTACCAATACCAAAAGGGCCTATCACCCCTCCCCAAAGATCAGAGTCAGTACCAACTTTGGCACTGAAGTCACCTAGAACAAGGGTAATATCTCCTTTCTTGACAGAATTCAAAATATCCTGAAGTTGTTCGTAAAACCTATCGTTCTCATCCTCATCAGCATCCTCAGTGGGGGCATAACAGCAGATAACATTCAAATCTTTAATGCTTGTCTGAAATTTTGCTGTAAGAAACCTTTCATTAATGCACTCATATCCTAGAAGAGCATCACTAGCATGTCTGCTGAGCAGCAGACCCACGCCTTGGTGATGCTTTCCATCCTCCCTCCCTGTAAAGAGAAATTTAAAGTTATTTTTAATTCCATCTGGTCTCTTGCAAGCCTAGAATATCTAGGTTATAGCGCTGGAATTCCTGCATGAGGACATCAAGAGAATATGCCAACTGAAAATTAAAAGCCCCAAAATAATAAATATGACATAAATAAAATAAAACTAGTTAAGGAAAAGTAAAAGTGAATGGGTGGACCATCGCACTAAGTATGATATTGTAACACCATTTTAACTATGAAACATATTTTAACCACTTGTCCTGCTTTTACTATTGAACATCATGTTTAATTTCCATGATTTTGCTTCTGGGCCCTTTACACTCTGACATCTTTTATCCAATGACTCCTTTTTAGCACCTGTGTTTGCCTTTTTATGTTTTACGGGATATTCTAACAGTCTGATTTTTTTACCTTTCTGCTTCGTGTTTTTACACTTGTTTTTTATTTTTATATGGGTCCTATACACCCATGGGTGTCCACAGAGGGGGGAAAACGGGGCACTTGCCTTCACTGGATCGAGTAAAAATTCTTGCTTCAATTTATTCTTGCTTCCTTTATATTGTAAATTTATATGCATTATGTATGTGTTTTCGTATTGATGCAATACTGTATTCTATAATCTACTTGTGAAAAAAAACCCAAAATAATTAAATAATTAAATAAAAATTTATTGATGTAATTATTTGTCTCCAAGCTTTACCCTCCCCTGGAAAATTTTCTGTGGACACCCATGTATACACCCATTGTTAATTTACATATTTTTACTTGTGGTTTTTGCATTTTGCTTGGGTGTTTTCTGCCCTTTTTTTAGTTTTTATACTTTGTGTCATTTATTGTTGTGTGCTTTTAACTGTGGTTGTGTGTTATTGATTATAATTATCACATGTCTCTTAGACCTTTATTTTTCTCTTTTACACCTTGTTTGCCCTTGTGCCATAAAACCACAACTAATGAGCCAACTAATTATAAGTGACAGTTCTTGATTAGCTCCCAAACGCTTGCTTGAGACATCACTAACATTATTTGAATCATACCCTTCTTGTCCACTCACATGAAGCTTTTTAGAAATGGAACAGGAACTCATTCTTTATGTTAATAAGCTTCCATACTAATTTAACAGTTTAGGTTCTGTTTTTGTAACAAACTATTCAGTCTTTGTTGATTGCAGCTTGTTGCTTCTTGAGACTTGTTAAATGGGCGTGAGGTTTTAACTATGTATTTGTCTTTGGGGAAAATTTTACCTGTGGGGTCTTTGAGTTGGATGTAGTAAACTCCTCTAGAGCTGGGTATATGGGCAGATCGTTTCGAATGAGTTTGGATATAGTGTGACATTTTAATTGGTTTTTTATAATGGAAAGATTTTAGGTTATTTTTAACAGAGTATGTGAAATTATTATTGATGTATGGATATAATTATTATTGATGTATGTAATGCGGATCGCATTATGGCCACCCGCACATTCGCGAACCACTCTGATTCTTGAGGCTTCTTTTGCTTCCAGCTTGAGGCTTTTTACTCTCATTGGTCATGGATGATTATAAACTGTTTCAGCATCTTCCTCCCATTGTTTAACAAAAATTAGAATAGAGGTACACAGTGTGGTAATTAAAATTAAAGTTATTTAGTTCTCTATGACACTGTTAAATGTTTTTAAGCACTTCAACACATGGACTATGCTATCAAGTATCAAAAAATATTAAGAAGAGATTTACCATGCCGTAGAGGATGGGTAGTAACAGGAACTTCCGGGATGCTTTCGGTGACAAATTTAATAGTTGACTTTCTTGCCAGCAAGTGTGTCTCAGTGAAGATTAAAAGAAGGATAATGGCTGCCAATGATCTACCTGCCTTGGCAAAGGAAATAACTTTTATACCTTTTGATAGCATAGAGTACTTAAAAAAGTTTTTGATCCATGATGCACATTTCGCGCAGGGCGGGGGTGGCTCAGTTGGTAGCGCGCCAGGCTCGTAATCTGCAGTTCCCAGGTTCGAGTCCCAGCTGGGTCAGCGTTGAGATTTATCTCTGCAAAAATTCCCCGCCCTGCCCACGGTCAGTAGGGGACACCGATGGGCTTGGAAAGGCCGCCGTCCGTCGGATGGGACGTTAAGCCGTGGCCCCGTGTACGGGAGAGCCATACCCTGTGCACATTAAAGAACACGCTGGATGGCCTTGACGGGAGGCTACCATCTGTCTCCCAACAGCTGTTCCAGTGGGTCCCCTCCCCCAGCCTTCTCTGAGCCTTCGGGGTCCTTGTGACCTGGCCATTTAGCCCATGGTGTGCAAAAAAGTGCCGCTCAGAGGTAAAACAACCCAACCCCAATGCATATTTCGCGCCCTTCCTATTGGCGCTTTGTCAGGTGGGAAGTGAGGAGCTTAAGCTAATGTAGGAGAGGCAGTTGGTTGTTGAGCATGGGGGAGGAGTGGGGTGCCATAAATTGACATGTCAGTGGCTCAGCTCTGAGGATCAGAGTGGTCGGCAGATGTGCAGGTGGCCGTATAGCCACCTGCACATCTGCCACTGGCAGCCATTATCCTTCTTTTAATCTCCACTGAGACATCACTTGCCGGCAAGAACGTCGACTATTAAATTTGTCACCAAAAGCATCCTCTAAGTTCCTGTTACTATCCATCCTCTACGACATGGTACATAAATCTCTCCTTAATAATTGTTGATACTTGATAGCATAGTCCATGTGTTGACATTTAACAGTGTCATAGAGAATTAAATAACTTTAATCCCATTGTTTAGCATTACTCTTTCTGGTATCCTACATTTCATTAATGTAAGTAAGCTCACCGTTTCATTAATATAAGTAACTCACTGGACAAAAAAAATTAGTCATTTCCCACTGTAAGAGGGCTATGTCTGTTCGACATCAACAGAGGGTGCACCAGTAATAAATGCATCCTACAAATAGCTGTGCTGTGCGCTAAGGGGTTCATACAGTGGCAAGAAGTGGTTGTGTATCATTTGTGTTAGTTGCTCCTTGAAACATGGGTCGTGCCAAAAATGTGAATGAATGGCAAAAAGGTGTGTGGCTGAGCCAAAGGGCATAGTGTACAAGAAGTTGCTGTCTTTGTGGTTTTTGATAGTACATGTGTCAAAATGTACTATCAAAAGGGTCTTCCAGCAGTGGTGTACATTGCAGTCCACCGCAAATCGTTGCCAGAACTGCGGCAGAAAGACTGCTCACCAATAGAGACTGCTGCAGTGTGTCATGCACTGTTAGGGCAAACCACTTTGCAATGAGCCAGTATTTCTCCAGTCAGTCAATGCAGGCCTACAACGGTCCCAGCTGGGTCAGCGTTGAGATTTATCTCTGCAAAATTCCCCGCCCTGCCCACAGTCAGTTGGGGAAACCAATGGGCTTGGAAAGGCCGCCGTCCGTCGGATGGGACGTTAAGCCGTGGTCCCGTGTGCGGGAGAGCCATACCCTGTGCACGTTAAAGAACACGCTGGATGGCCTTGATGGGAGACTACCATCTGTCTCCCAACAGCTGTCCCAGTGGGTCCCCTCCCCCAATCTTCTCTGAGCCTTCGGGGTCCATGTGACCTGGCCATTTAGCCCATGGTGTGCAAAAAAGTGCCGCTCAGAGGTAAAACAACCCAGGCCTACAACAAGCTGTTTCCGAATGAACACTCCAAAGTGAACTGCATGCCATGGATATCTGGAGCAGAGTATCCATGTTAGCTGCTCTGCACAAGGCTGCATGGCTACAGTGAGCATGGCAGCAGCACAAAGACTGTCAACTCTTGGAAGCATGTGATCCGGTCAGATGAGTTATGTTTTTGCTTGTACTCAAATGATGTGAGCCACCGGGTGCAATGTATGTTGGACTGTCAACTCTTGGAAGCATGTGATCTGGTCAGATGAGTTACGTTTTTGCTTGTACTTGAATGATGTGAGGCGGCGGGTGCATCGTTAACCGCGTGAAGCATTCCATGTGGACTGTGTGCAAGGTTCTGTTCAAGCTGGAGGAGGCTCTGTGATGTTCTGGGGGTGTTTTACGTGTGAGAAAATGGGTCCTTTGGTTGCAGTGACATTACACTTGAACCAGAAGGGCTGTATGGAGCTACTGGACGACCGCATGTTGCCTTTTGTGCAGCATCTCCACAGTGAACACCAGAAAGATACTGCGACAATTGCTGCGTGGACAGGGCTCTCAATGTGTGGGATTGGCACGATGAGTATTCTGAAGCTTTCGAACATCTCGACTGGCCTGTCAAATTCCCGGATTTGAATCCCATAGAAAACTTGTGGGACTATTTGGGGCAATGAGTGTAGCACTGTTCCAGCCATCCGGCCAATCTGGCCAAACTGTGACATTTGCTGTTGGAAAGGTAGATGAATATTGATGTGCACTACAATCGTACACTGGTGGCATCCATACCAGACAGAATTTTGGCTGTTCTTCGGTCGCACAGAAACGTTACTCGCTATTAGGTGACATTCAGCCAGGGGTGACTAATTTTTTGTCCGGTGAGCTTACGGTGCTCAAATGGGATCAATTTGAGCTTTTCTTGTTTAATTTTTGTGGCAAATCATAATCATTTATTTAAAGTTGCAGGTGTTGCTATATATAATGTAATCCTATTGTATTAGGTTACTATTGTTATTATTCAAGATTCAAGGTAATCTCTGGGTTTATACAATAATAGTGGGCATTTTCTAATCTGTGATTGCATATTATACTCACTTATTTATCACAACAGTATTAGTTTTTACTCTTATTGCTACTTTATTCGCTTCAATATTATTATTGCATGTTATAGTTATATTATTTATGTTATGAGGTTTCTTTATTATTATTCATATAAATCATTGCTACCTAGTTAACTGTTAGTGAAATTAATACAAGAGCATTTGCACTTAGGTTATATCACCTTATATATTTTTAAATTCACATTTTCCAAACAAGAAATATTGCCTTGTTTGTTTTTGTGCTACACTGGTAACATATCTCTTGTCATTATGCTAATTTATAGAGCTACACAATCTCACACATGTTTTATGGATATTTCAATTTATGCTTATTTTTATTAAGGATTTTCAAGTTTAAGAACATATAACAAAACTAAATTTATTGTTTTCAATAACAGAACTACAAGAAAAAGTCAGGTTCCCCCTCTTTCAGTTACTACCAAAGTATTCAAATTGTGTAATAAGTTACAAATTTACGAAATTTTCTGTTTTGATTCATACAAGAAAATACTAGTAACTGCCATAAAATTAGCCAAATTTTGAAAATTGATATCTCATATTTTTGTATATTGGTCCATAGTAGGTATATATATATATAAAAACAACAAATCACTAATAGTGAACAATAATCACATTTTTGATGATTTCATATGGAATGCCCCTATTAAACAGATTTGGAATCTGATACACCTCCTAGTGTACAAACTAGAGTTGATACAGATGTTCATCCGCTCTCGAGCATGTTGCCTGATTCACTGACTTACTGCTCTTCACTGATAGCAGTTTTATGCTATGGGATAACACAATACTTGCAAATGATGGGCTCTGGATAGGTTTTTGTTGAATATCATTATATATCCTTGTCATGTCCCTCAAATTTATTTTTATTTATTTATTGATGTATTTTTTATGATTGTAGATATTTTATGTATTAAATGTGTTCTTGAGTGCTGATGGGGGTGTGCGTGACTCATAGGATGTTGTTTTCGGGTCAAAAGCTGGCTGCTTGCATGGAGATCACTTCCAGAAGTCTTTTATGGCCATATATGACTAGCCTGGGGTGCACGGTCGGCACAAGAGGCTAGAAAGGAAATTGAAGCAGCAGTTTTGGTGTGCGCATGTTGAGTGAAAGGTCGTTTCGACAAGCGTCAGAAGGACGCTGCCCCTTATTCGAAGTAACCCTTGAAGGGAGGGTGCGATTCCAAGGGGAATCGAGATTCTTGTGTAAATCTGATAACAGTTTGTGGATTCAGAATGAACCACCGTGTAGGTAAAGGGTGATTATCCTTTCGCCGAGTTTGAGGTCTGTAAAGTGAGAACTTGCAGAGTGTGTGATTCTCCACCTCATTATTAATGTTTGCAGCAGCAAAGGTCCATGGAGTTGAGCGCATCCCCAGCACTGGAGTGTATAAAGTGTAAATAAACTGTGTCGTCCCTATCCAACTCTCGTGCAGTTAATTGATGGACTATTCTTATTCATCATTCAACACCAGTCTCTTCAGAGGCATGTAGTGCTACGGGTCTAAAAACCCGCGAACCTGTCTTCACAGAAATGAGGGTGAAGTTTATTAAGTAACAATTTCATCGTTCTCTCCTACTGGGACCGGACATCACACCTGGCTTAGTCTGACAGGATCGGAGATACTGGTTGTCACATCTGACTCAGTCTAACTAGATCTAAAAAGAGAGGACATCACATCTGGCCCAGTCGGACAGGATATAAAAAGGGAGAACATCACAATTGGCTCAGTCGGAAAGGATCTGAAAAGGGAGGACATCAAATCTGGCCCAGTTAGTCAGGATATAAAAATGGAGGACATCACAATCCCATTGGTATTTTTCATTGTTTGTGACACTTAATTATGTTTTTACTCAATATGCTTTTTACTTTTTTGTTTAATTGATATACATCTGACATATTATTAAATGTTTGGTTGCAGGCTAATGTTATTTGCATTGTGTATGCAGTAGATGATGATGACACGATGGATAAGGTATGTTAAACTTAAGAATAAGTAACAATATTTTGACAGAAAATTTTTGTGAATACTGTTGTCTTTGTTTTTTTAAAAACTAATACTCTAAGCTAGTGGTTATCATTTGGTCGTTCCTGAACCTCAAGGGGTTCGTGCTAAAAATTCTGTAATGGCACCTTAAGCAGTAAAGAATTTTCCAATTGTGTTTCAAATACACTGCTCGACATTGAAAGTGCCCTATCCAGAAGGGATACAAAACATGCAAATAGAAGGGTGGGTGTGTGCAGTTGAGATATGCAATTGATGATAATCCGGAGCCAATGACATGTAGCTGAAGAGATAAAAGATGCAAGAAGGAACAGGGATGGTATTGTGTTTATGCAGGTGGAAGTCGTGTGAATAGTTGAGATTAGGTTGAGATTCTGTCTGGGTGCTGACGATTGACGGGTCCATGTGTGGTGACAACCTGGCGAGAGGACGGATCCAGCTTTTTTTCGTGACTAGCACACTGCCCATCAGCCAGGCATAATGATATGGGGTGCTATTGACCTTTTGTTACCATTCCTGGGAGGCATGCAACAGCCCATTTTCCAGCATGACAACGCCCGTATACACACTGCTAGTGTCTCCAGACAATGTTTGCAACATGTTCAAGTATTGCCATGGCCAGCACAATCTCTAGATTTATCTCCAATAGAAAATTGTTGGGACCACTTTGGACGATGTGTGTAATCCTCTCACTGGCTGGCGTGGAATCTCGATGAATTACGGGAGCAAGTCAACGTTGCTTGGTGTGCAATACCTCAGGACCATATCTGTCGACTGTATGACTCCATGCCACGCCATATTGCTGCCTGTATTGCTGTTCATGGCAGTGCAGCCACCTACTGAAGCAGTCACATTGTGCTGCATTATCTCGTCTTCTAATTGCTGTAAGTGGTTGCAAATTAAATCGTATGCCAATATGTGACTGCTATGTATGTGCTAAATTTCACCCCTATCCCCTCACTGCTTCTGGGTGAGGCAATTTCAGTGTTGTGCAGTGTATATTTTCCTCTGTAACAAAAGTCTGTGCATGTTTGATGCATTTTAGGTTTGTTTTAGCAGCAATTAAACAAAATATGTGCAATAAATAAATTTAATATGAAGTCTTGCAGTTAAATTGTTTTATAATTAGTTTTTTTTATTTTACATTTAGGCTCTAAATTTTAGAGGTTTCATAATTATAGGTAGTAAAATTTATATTTTATAATTATATAATGTAAATATTAATTTGAAGCTTTTTTTAGTCATTATTACCTTGAGAGTTCACAACACTTTTTTTTTTGTTTGAAAGGGGTTCACAGAACAAAAAATGTTGGAAACCACTGTTCTATGTTAATAGTTGGCAATATTAAGTGAGAGGTATACATACTGAGCATTGCATCATTGTCCTATTTTGTCACAAGCTAAATATTCTAGAATACAAAGACTTCACAAATCTTATGTTATCACCTCTTAATTGTAATAACTGACACATGTTCCTTTATTGTGTTGTAAAATATTCACATGCACTTTAGTGCAAAATTATTTGTACTTAATGATCTTTAAAATGTAAAATTGGAAGTTTACGAACTAAAGTGGTCTGGATATAACTCTGTGACATTGAAATTGAATCAAACAACATGGTAATAACTACACCAGCAGAAGAAGTAGTCTAATTTTTATGCAAATTGGCAGGTGGATACAGTACTGCAGGATATGCAAATGATTCCATTGTCAAATAAATCACGTGTAGAGGGATGGTATTACAAGGCAAGACATGGTACTGCCTTGACTAATGCTCCACTAGTTTGAAGCCAGTAGAACTCTGAGCAATTCCACATATTGAAGCCTGTAGGAACAGCAAGTTATGTACAAATCCCAAGACAATGTGTACATATACATCAGGCATATAAACCGTTTATGACACTTAAGAAATGATGGATTGTCATATGCCACAAAGTGGGGTGGTCAAGCCAATGTATAGCAGTCCATGTTAGTTGCAACCATATTACCATCATTCCTGTACCAACAGTGGTTACAAGAAGCCATACACAGCCATTAGCAAGGATCTGGTGCATACTGAAGAACAACACTACAGGAGGATCGACTGATTTTATAACAGCAGTGGGTCCTCCTGTAGTGTCAGTTAACCAGCCTTGCATTAAATAAAGAAAAGTACACAGCTAATGGTATATCTATTGTATCACAATGTAATTTTTTCATAGCCATTCCGTGACCGAGTGGTTAGCACACTTGGCTACTGATCTAAGGGACCTGGGTTCGAGCCCCAGATTAGGCATGGATGTGTGTGTCGTTTTTCTGCTGACGTCCTGCCATCCATCCTCTCAGATCTCCTACTGTGGCATATAAACTGACAGGCTCCTGTCAGACCTCTGTGGCAAGCAGCTGCTTGAGGGGGTATTATTATTATTATGCTGTAAAATTGATTAATAAAAAACTCCTTATAACTCAAAATGTGAGGAGTGCAAAGATATTACCATTCATCATGGGTTTTAACCCACGGTGTGATAACTTATTGCAATATATGTACCAACTTATTTTATAGCTTAAATTCAAGTCATAAATATAGCATTATATATTTACAATGTATACTAGACAATAAAATTGCAAACATAATTACCTATATTTCTGGTATATCTACTAGGTAAAGTAAAGTAAGTAAACCTCAGGGTAATAATGACTAAAAAAAGTCTACTAGGTAGGTAAAGTGCACCAACACCAAGAATTTTGGACATATTGCTTGGAGCAAGTGTTTGTGACATCAGACTGTGCTAAAATAGCAAGTAGATATACCAGAAATATAGTTAATTATGTTTGCAATTTTATTGTCTAGTATACATTGTAAATATATAATGCTATATTTATGACTTGAATTTAAGCTATGAAATAAGTTGGTACATATATTGCAATAAGTTATCACACCGTGGGTTAAAACCAACGATGAATTGTAATAACTTTGCACTCCTCACATTGAGTTATAAGGAGTTTTTTATTAATTAATTGTACAGCATACATCATGATAGTATAGATAACCAGCCTTGCATTACCCCCTAACATGACAAACAATTTCCCAATGATTTGCAGAAATAGAGTTGCATATATGTCATCCATTGTCACCTTCCACTGATCAACAGGCATTGTCAATAGCATCTGGAATGGTACCAACCTCAAACAACTTGGGATGGGAATTGATGTATTGTCTTTAGTGATGAATCATGGTTTTGTCTGTGAATGATGATCATTGTATGCATGTGGATATTACATGGTCAATGCTCTGATCTTGTTGCCACTGTCAAATGACACACTGCCTGAGCAGCCAGCTATGATAGTTGGTCTTCTCTAGTGTCGCCCAGGCATTTTGACTATATGGCACTATATTGAGTGTTGGGTTGTTTTACCTCTGAGTGGCACTTTTTTTGCACACAATGGGCTAAATTGCCAGGTCACATGGACCCCGAAGGCTCAGAAAAGGTTGGGGGAGGGGACTAACTGGAACAGCTGTGGGAAACAGATAGTAGCCTCCCGTCAAGGCCATCCAGTGTGTTCTTTAACGTGCACAGGATATGGCTCTCCCGCACATGGGGCCACAGCTTAACATCCCATCCGACGGACGGCGGCCTTTCCAAGCCCATCGGTGTCCCCTACTGACCGTGGACAGGGCGGGGAATTTTGCGGAGATAAATCTCAACGCTGACTCGAACCTGGGACTACAGATTACGAGCCTGGCGCGCTACCGACTGAGCCACCCCCGCCCCTTTGACTTGGATTGGTATCATCTTCAGACTCATCTGCAACCAGCACAAACTGCAAACATTTTTTGGTCATTTACACAAGTAATGTGCAATGGCAATTTTTTTGCCAATCAGCAAACTCTTAAGACTAAGATAGCAGCATTAGAAAAATTTATTTTGCTTTAAAACAGGATAATTTTAATAAAAACTGAAAAATTTATAATTAAAATGGAATAAAGAACTGTTGAAAATTAAATAAAAATATTTCAAAGCAAAGACACGACTTAGACAAAGATGCGGCCCTGCAGACAAGGCATCAGATATTCATCAGCAGCATCAATTGTTCTGCCTTTTACAATTGATGAACTACAACAGCCTTTATCTTTTTTACCAGCAACTGTAGAAAGCTCAAGAGTAGAAGCTATTTACATTAACATAGAAAGAAGCTGAGTGCAAGCTGGTCACAAGAATTTTTCTCATTGACTGTAAAACATTAACAGCAGAAGTCTGTTCATTCTCCCCATGCATATGTCTTATTGCACTAAAAATGCTTATACATCCTTTTATAACCTCATAAAATATATCACACACTCATTGAACTCTAATTATTGAAATCTAGTCAAATAACAAAATTTTCTTTCATATGTAATATTAATGCACTGACCTTCTTGTGAAATGGTTTTTATCCACTTCTTAAATCAAGGTTACAATAGTTCATAAAACAAGGTTGCAATAGTTCGTAAAGTTCACTCTAATGCTGTAGATAAAAGTATGTATATATATGGCAGCTGTTGGTGTTGTTAAAGTGTCCAAAAGTTTTTCTGCAGAGGGATAAAAGAAGCACTTACTTAGAGTTGACTTCAGTGTGTCGGCGTTGCGGTCAAGTCAGCTTCTAGATCTCTTCCTTTGATATCTGAGAGGCACACAATCAGTTTCACTGCTTATTCAGCAGCAGCTTTTTCAAGCGTATAGTGAAAAAGAAACTATATACCTGAAAAACTAACTACTTCACTCTTGAAAAGCCACCGCCGAATAAGTAGCGAAACTGGTCGTGTGCCTCCTGTACATGCAATGGCTGTCAAATGAAGAGAAGAACTGGAAATTGACTTGACTGCAACGCCGACACATTGAAGTCAACTCTAAGTAAGTGCTTCTTTTATCCCTCTGCAGAAAATCCTTTGAACACTTTACAACACCAACAGTAGCCGTACATATACATATTTTTACCTACATTATACATTATAGGTATTACGTTATAGGGAACTTTACAAACTCTTGAACCTCATGCTGTGTTTCTAACTTTATTTTGCAAGGTTAAAATACTTTTTCCTCTCTCTGACTTGCACATGGGGACTGAACAGTACACCATGATTTAATATAACTGAAGAAAAGGTAAAAAATAACGTTTCTATAGAAAATAACACATGCATTCTACACTATGATATTGATTGTGGCAGCAGCACCACCTACAACTCTCAGCTTTGAAAAATGAATATGCACTCTTTGGGTTCCTGAGCAGTCCTGTCTCAGTTGGTCATGATGAAAGCTGCATGTTGTATTGCCAGCTCGGTAACAGCGGTCTTCAACTTGTTTCGGCTGACATGTCTGATGCTCCATGAACATCTCTTGCAGAGAATGTAGAATTTTTCTGATATTATACCAACCTGAATGGAATTATGGCTCTGAGCTTGATTATGAATCCTGAATTTGCTGCATTGGTGGGCTTCTGTGGAGGGAAAATCTTCCGCTGTGTTTTCTGTTTGTTTGTGGGTTGACAGCCCCAAGTGAATAGATTCACAGGATATGTTTATCAGCTGGTGGATAATCCTGAGCAGAAGTCATCGCAGGCACCTGAACTCTTTGCTTCTATTGGCATCGTCAAATTCTACATTGGAGGAAGTCTTCCAGTGTAGATGGCTACAGCCTTTAGTGGTGGGGGAACAGGTCTTTGCCCCATGTCTGTGATTAGGGGGCTGTTTGATATTGTCGGCATTCCCTCTCTCAATAAACATAGTTTCTTTAAACATCCTACTAACCATTTTCTCTCCATAGATAGTTGGAATGTGAGGACTCTGCACATAGCTTTTTCTCTTGATGTCCTCACACAAGAATTCCACCATTATAATTTAGATATTCTCGGCTCCCAAGAGACCAGATGGACAGATAAAGGTCAGATTCTTAAAAATAATCTTAAATTTCTCTTTTCAGGGAGGGACAACAATAAGCATCACCAAGGCGTAGGTCTGCTTCTCAACAGACACGCTAGTGATGCTCTTCTAGGATACGAGTGCATTAATGAAAGGTTTCTTACAGCAAAATTTCAGACAAGCGTTAAAGACTTGAATGTTATCTGCTGTTATGCTCCTACTGAGGATGTCGATGAGGATGAGAAGGATAGGTTTTACGGACAACTTCAGGATATTTTGAATTCTGTCAAGAAAGGAGACATTACCCTTGTTCTAGATGACTTCAATGCCAAAGTTGGTACTGACTCTGACCTTTGGGGAGGAGTAATAGGCCCTTTTGGTATTGGTAGCTGCAATGGCAATGGGCAACATCTCCTACAGGTAAGTAAACTCAATGGTTTCCGAATAACTAACACGTATTACAAACACTGCGACATACATAAATACACATTGGTTTCACCCGATGGGCTGCATAAGAATATGATTGATTATATATTAATTAACAGCAAATGGGCTAGTTCTGTTAGGAATACCAGGTCATATAGGGGAGCTGAAATCGGATCTGATCATTACCTTGTTAAAATTGTCTTGCAATTTAAACTAAAAAAGTGTTGCGCAGGGTTAAAAAATTTACTTTTAATACTGAAGCTCTGAAAGACCCAGTTATAGCCAAAGCTTACCATGATAGGTTACTTAGTCATTATGGCAGTCATGGTATGCTTACTAGTGAAGTTGAAGAAGAATGGGATTCTTTGAAACAGGCTTCTTTGGACACTAACAGTACTCTTTTAGGAAAAAAGGAGCAGAGGAGGCAGAATTATTTGAGTGATAAGGCACTTGAGCTTATTTCGGAAAGAAAGAACTGCAGGAATATCCTTAATCAATACCCTACTAGTCCTAATAGAAAGCATTACAGAGAACTTAATAAACGTGTAAAAGATCATTTAGCTGCTGCTAAGAATCTTTGGCTCGATGGCTTGGCTGACAAAGCCAAGGAAGCAGTTAGACAACACAACAGCAGAGAGCTGTACGAGATAGTTAATGTTTTGTGTGGTAGAAAATGAACAGGTATACAGGGATTGAAGGATAAACAAGGTAAGGTTATAGAAGGTGAGGATTCTGTCATGGCTAGTTGGGCTGAGCTTTTCAGTGATGTTCTAAACAATGTGGTTAGTTCTACTCTCATTGTTTGTAATTATGATAGATGCATTGGTGGCTTTAATGTTGGCCCTATAACACAATATGAAGTTATTTTGGCTATTTCTAAACTTAAACTTCATAAATCCGCAGGGGTAGATGAAATTACTACGGGAATGCTTAGAGCTGGGAATGTTTCGGTTACCACTTGGATGACTGAAATTCTGAATATCTTTTATGATAAAGGCATGGTTCCTAAGGATTTTACCAGAGCTATTGTTATCCCTATTTTCAAAAAAGGTGATCGCAGTTCTTGTGATAACTATAGGGGTATCAGCCTACTCTTTGTTCCAGGTAAAGTTCTTTCCATGATTGTGTTTAATAGAATTAAGAATGTGGTTGACAGTCAATTGCCTGATGAACAATGTGGATTCAGAAGTGGTAGGGATATGTGTGGATCATATATTTTCACTTAGGTAGATTCTTGATAAATGTTTAGATTCAGAAACCTTTGGTTGCTAGCTTTGTTGATTTCAAAAAGGCTTTCGACTCTGTTGATTGTCATGATTTGTGGTTGATTGTGAAATCATATGGTAACCAGACAAGTTAGTTAACATAATGGAAGCTCTCTATAATAACACTGAGTTGTGTGTGAGAGTTGGTTAGGCTTGTAGCAATTGGTTTAGCATTGCTTCTGGTGTTCGACAAGGGTGCATTTTGTCTCCTTTTCTGTTTAGCTTGGTTATTGATTATGTTATGCGAAATTCACTTCAAGGGAAAGATTTTGGCTTTAAATGGACTGGAGATACGAAAATTTCTGATTTAGATTATGCTGATGATTTAGCCCTTGTGGCAAATGATGTTGATGAGATGAACCTTTCATTCGAGTTGTTGATGAAACTGGTAGTAGAGTAGGTTTGGTTATAAACAGAGAGAAAACTAAAGTGATGAAAATTTTTCAGGCGGACTGTAATTCAGTTAATCTGAATGGTTGCAGTCTTGAACAGCTGTCACAGTTTAATTACCTTGGGAGCTATGTAACAGATAATGGTGATGTGCGGCATGAAATTAACAGACAAATAGGGATTGCTACCGGGACTTCTAAGAATCTATGGAGAGTGTGGAAAATTAGGCGATACACCTTAAGACTAAAATTAGGCTGTATAATAGTTTGGTTCTTTCTAGGGTTAGTTATGATAATGAAACTTGGACACTTTGTAAACCAGATAACAGGAAACTAGATGCTTTTGATTCCAGATGTTTACACAGTATTTTGGGCATTAGGTGGTTCAACTTTGTAACTAATGATGAGGTTAGGCAAAGGAGTCTGCAACCTCCTTTAAGCACCATATTGTGCAGAGAGAGAATCCATTGGTTTGGCCATGTTGCCGGTATGAATAATTACAGATTGGCGAGTAGGGTTATGAACAGTGTGCCTAAAGGCCTCAAAAAGAGGGGGAGACCTAGTTTGCGGTGGACAGACAATGTCAAACAGGACCTTGTTAGAATTGGTGTGCAGTGGCCAGATGCAGTACATGTAGCTCAGGACAGACTTGCCTGGAGAACTAAATTGCATGGTCTGGTTGGACCTCTGTAGCCCATGGCTGGTTGAGGACGATGATCATGATGATGATGAGTAAACTGAATTATCCGTTAAATGAAGGGAAAATCTGTATATGCCCGTTTTTTGAAGGAGGCTTAATTTGTCTTTGTCCCTTTTTATAATTTTCTTCAGATTTGGAGCTGGACTGAAAACCATCTACTGGACAGGAACATAGGATATTATCCGGAAAGGTTGTCTGCTCGAAGTCGGTGAGTGGGAGGAGAGCCGTATATCTTCTGTTGTCATTTATATAATTATTGATTAGCTTTTCTATTGTTGGGTGGAAGCCATGGGATATTCAGCAATGGAGTGAATATGTATAATTTTTTTAAGCAAATGTTCATTTGATGACACGGCAAAGGCCATATGGATGACAGAATGGAGGGCTGCAATTTTGTATGCCAGTGGGTTCATGAATTTGCATTATGATAGAGGGTATATAGATAGGTTTTGGTATATTGATGTTGTCAAGGTTCCTGTATCATCTTTTTGGATAAAAACATCTAAATAGGGGATGCCATTGTTGTTTTCCTCCCCCTTCGTGAAATGTAGGATAGATATTGTTGGCTCTATCAATGAGGCAATTTAATTGCTGATTGCTGCCATTCCAAACTAAAAATGTATCATCAACATAGCGGCACCAGAAGACTTGTAAAATTTCTGCCGAGTTGAATAATTTTTTAGGTCTTGTAGAACAATCTTGGGCAGGATGCCAGAAAGTGGTGATCCCATAGGGGCCTCTGAGTCTGCCTTGAGATTTTGTTGCTGGACTGGAAGTAATTATTTTCAATGACTAGTTTTAGTGTTTCATGAATGGCATTGATTTCAGGAAGAAAAAATTTTATGCTTCAATGATTTTTGTACAAAATAGCATAACAGCATCAAAAATTGGAATGGATTGGAACAAGGGTCTACTACATCAAGTGTGACTAATTTGCTGTTGGAAGGAATGGACAGATCCCCGAGTCTGTTGAACAATTCTACCATAGATTTAATGAAAAATAGTCATCAAATGAGCATTTGCTTAAAAAACAAATTCTAAGCACTTAATCTATTGCTGCATCTCATGGCTTCCACCCAACAACAATAGGAAAGTTAATCAATAAGTATAGAAATGGCAGCAGAACATATTCAGCTCTCCTCCCAATCACTGAGTCCAAGTGGGCAACCTTTGCTGAATCCATGCATTTCTTTCCTGTGTGTGAGAATCTGTCCGCTGCCCTTCATGACATGTGAAAGAAGCTCTTACCATGCCTAATGTCACCATATAGTGGCACTTCACTGAAGATGGAGCGTTGTTCTTGCTCCGAAAGAACTTGTTCCGTAAATTTTACCAATTTCTTGTGAGGAACAGAAGAGTAAATAAAAGCTGAAGCCAGAACTGGGAAAAGTTTCAATCATTTCTTTAGCTCTGACTCCAGCTCCAGCAAGAAATAACCACTCAGAGTAGCTCTGGTTGCCCTGATATAGACAGTTATTATAATGAATAAATGCATGGTTCAATCAATTATGTATTTTTTAGTCGTTTAAAGGTTAAAGATTTAATGTTCTCATAAAATTTTACCTTACTATTCAAAGGAAAAAGCAGATGCAATTTATTAAGGGGGAACCATGGTCACTGTATATTACATTAATTTGGCAGTTTTTTGTTTTTATCCCTCATTTTTAGCAATTCTGAGTTTTTCCATTTAATTAAAAATATTTTTAAGTACTTTTTTTTTTGCTATCTAAATGGATATTCATTCCACATTAATTGTCAAAAGCACATGCTGAAAATTCTAATTTTGGTATAAAAATCCTTAGTTTTATTAATATCATGTGAGGTACAATTTTAGTGTCATTAAAATAACTGAGTGTTCTGTCATTGAGGAAAAAAATTTGAAATTTTTCCTTCAAAATATTTGCATATTAAAAAATTTTCAGGAGGGAACTGGAAGTTTTTCAGAGCAAAGACAGCGCTCTGTCTTCAGTGAAGTAACACTATGTGGTGACATTAGGATGTTAAGAACTTCTTTCAATGTGTCATGAAGGCTAATTCCAGTGTCTTGGTTGCAGGTTGGGATGGGTGAGGTAATATAGTTGGCATTCAATAGCCTTGCAAACGATGGTTTCCGCAGTAAGAGGATGCACATGTGGCATGCTCCCGATCTATGGCACTGCATGTTGTATTGCCAGCTCAGCAGTAGCAGTTATCAGTTTATTTTCGTAGACATCTGTCTGATGCTCTGTTAACTTCTGTAGAGAATATATGATTTTTCAAATATAACAAACAATGGAATTAACATTAATAGATTCTGCAAAAAAATTCATTGCCGCCACGGCGGGAATCGAACCCACATCTCAAGATTCATGCCAGAGCACGCTACCATTGCACCATGCATCGGACAACGAACTCTTTCAGAATATGACCTTATAAATCTTCTTCCTGAGGCATGACTGAGACAGCGCCATCTATACTCAAGGAGATGCAACTTTTTCAGTCATTGCTATTTGATTATCAGATGTTAATGAGAAGGTCGCTAACGCTAAGACATTAATATATAATTAAAAATAAATCCAAAGTGAATGCACAGTATTCCCTGTTAAGATAGACATCAAACATTAATTAATAGATTCTGAAAAAAAAAATTCATTGCCGCCACGGCTGGAATCGAACCCGCGTCTCTCCAGATTCATGCCAGAGCACGCTACCAATAGATGCCACTGTCTCAGTCACGTCTCAGGAAGAAGATTTATAAGGTCATATTTTGAAAGAGTTCATTGTCCAACGCGTGGTGCAATGATAGCACTCTCTGGCATGAATCTGGAGAGATGCGAATTCGATTCCCGCCATGGCGGCAATGAATTTTTTTCAGAATCTATTAATTAATGTTTGATGTCTAACTTAACAGGGAATACTGTGCATTCACTTTGGATTGATTTTTAATGGAATTAACAATGAATATAACAAACAATGGAACACTGGAATCGCTCTTATCTGGCAATTGTATGGGAAATCTGTATGTACTGAAATTTTTAAGGAGGCTAAATTTGTCTCTGTTCCTTTTTATAATTTTCTTCAGATTTGGAGCTGGGATGAAAATAATATATTTTTTGGGGCTCTGAATAATCTGTGGACTGATTGTACAATATCACAATGAAATGCCAGTGGAAAAATGGCAACAAAAAAGTGCAAACTGCGCAATTCAGTGACAGCAAAAACGGTATTGCAACATAATGTTGTCAATAAAAATGGTGTGGAAAAATGCCAATAATAATTATGCCAAGAACAAAAATGCCATCAGAACATTATGCTGTGAGCAAAAATACAACATTATGCAAAAACATCGACACTGCAGAAGTGCCGACAATAATACATGTTACAAGAAAAGCATTAGTAAATTCTACTATTATTAGTATTTACTATTGCTATTAAATTAAAATTTTCTCTTTGGTGTCTCTCTGTCCATCTGTAAACACTCATCAGTTGTATTTTTAGAGATATATGTTTAAAAAAAAGTTAATTCTGATACGTATTGATAAAATATTATGATTCTCATTTTCAGCATTCCCCAAAAGTTTAAATTGCACCCTCTAATGGTGGAAAAAGTTAAAAATTGCAAAATTTCAAACAAATATTACTAAACGATGTTAAATACGTCGTTTAGAAAATTTCTAGCTAAATGCTAAAAATTTTAATTATTGGTTTTTTGAAATTTTGGTTGGTGCATAATTGAAAAATGCACTGTTATTGGTACTAAAATATTATGATTCATGTTTTTAGAATTTTCTGTTAATATACTTTTTCATTTTTTAAAAGTTAAAATTTGAAATAATGGATGATGGGGGAAAACAAAAAATAGTTTTATTGTATTAATAATTTTATAACAAAAAATATTTGCCTATTATTCTTTAAAATTAAAATGTTGCTTTTCTCACACCTCTATGAGAAAAGGGAGCAGGTTGTTGCAGTCAATGGAATATTTTTTGACACTGAAATTTCTATCCTGAACAAATCACTTGCAGTATTTATTAAAAACTTCACTTTTTCTGTATTTTGTGACCTGCAATGATGTAAATTCAAACTACGAAATGATTTCAAAAATGCCAATAATAATATTTCATTAGTAACAATCCAACTAAAAAAGAATTTCGAATTCTCTCTTAAAACAAAAAAAAGTTGCACTTTACTCTCTTGCCTTGGGATAATATCCCAACTACTGTTTCCACCTTCACATTCCATCATCAAAATTTCTAGTAAATATATTGTTTGCAATATTCATTCAAAATTTTGTAATTTCCAAATTTTCCCGGCATTAGAGGGCGCATTTAAACTCTTGGAAGATTCAAAGATGCAACTCATAATATTTCATAATACCCATCCGACCCAAAAAGAATTTTTATTTCTTAAAATATTTTACTACATGCACAAAAGTAAGAAAAGCAATAGGAAGATCGACAGCAAGCTATTTGAAGCAAATTATTGGGCGATGTTTTTGCTCTCGGTTATGTACAGTGAGCGTTTTTCTACTTGGCATTTTGGGTTATGACATTTTGTACAAGCACCGTTTTTGTTCGTGCCATTTTGTAAATGCAGCATTTTTGTTTATGGCATTTTATGAAGGTGCTGTTTTTGTTCGCGGTGTTTTCGTTTACAGCATTTTGTTGTATGCTTTTTTTGCTACCAGCGTTTTGTATGTGGTTTTTTATTGGCGATGTTATGTAGAGTTGGCCTTTTTTGTTGGTGGCATGTTGCTCAGATGCCATATTTGCATTCAGTGTTTTTTCGTTGCCATTCTGTCATGTAACTGATTTGTACAGGACAGGAATATAGATATGGATCCAGCAAAGGTTGCCAGCTTGGAGTTGGTGGTTGGGAGGAGAGCCAAATAGTCATTTCTATACTTATTGATAAGCTTTTCTGTAGTTTTTGGGTGGAGAATCTAAACATTGTATAGAAAAGACAACAGAACAGATTTAGCTCTCCTCCCAATCACTGACTCCAACCTTTGCTGAATCAATATTTTACCTTCCTGTCCTGTGCGAATCATTCCCCAAATTACTCAGAGTTCCAAAAAACAATATTATTTTCAGCCCATCAGTATATCAGAAGAAAATTATAAAAAGGGACAGAGACAAATTCAGCCCCTTCAAAAATTAGGCGTGTACAGCTTTCCCCTCCATTCAGTTGTTCACTATATCAGGAAAAAAAACCATACATTTTCTACAGAAAAGGTTCACAGAGCATCTGACAGATGTCAGCTAAAACAAGCTAATGACTGGGAGCATTCCACACTGCTAGCATGTGCATCCACTTACCATGGAATCATCCATGCGACTATTTAAATAATGACCTCGTCCACTCTACCTGCAACCAAGACAATGGAATCACTCTTCATGACATATGGAAAGAAGTTCTTAACAGCCCTAACATCACCATATAGTTCACTTTACTGAAGGTGGAGTCCTGCCCTTTGCTCAAAAATGCTTCTGAGTTTGCTCCTGAAAACTTTTTAATATGTAAATAGTTTGAAGGATAAACTTTAAAATTTATTGCTCAACAACAAAAAACTTCCAGTTATTTTAATTATTTTCTGATCAAGAAGGTCTTTTTATAAAGTTATCATCATTTGTTGTACATAACTAGTAACTGTTTATTATATTTTTATTCTCTTTACAAAATTTTTCTGGAAACTTCTGTGTTATATATATTTTTAATATGTGTTTTTAGATTACAAGTTATTGGCTGCCATTCATAAAAGAGCAGCTGGGAGAAAATCATCAGATACCAGTTGTATTAGTAGGAAATAAAGTTGATCTTGTGGAATATAGTTCTTTAGAAGTGAGTAATATTTGTATATTGTTTAAAAAAGTAACTTAGATCTCCCCCTTTTTCTGATACCTTAGGTACACTGTTCATAATCCTCTTTGCCAATCTGCAGCTATGCATATGGGCAACATGGCCAAACCAATGCAGTCTCTCTCTGCACAATATGCTGCTCAAAGGAGGTTGATGACTCCTTCTTCTAACCTCATCATTACTTACAAAGTAAAACCATCTAATGCCCAAGATACTGTGCAAGCATCTAGAATCAAAGGCATCAAGTTTCTTGTTATCCTGCTTACAGAGGGTCCATGTTATGCTACCATAACTAACCTTAGAAAGAACCAAAATGTTATACAGCCTAATTTTAGTCTTTAGATCTGTACACCTATTTTTCCATACTCACCAAAGATTCTTAAAAGTCCCAGCGGCAGTCCATATTCTTCTATTTATCTCATGCCGCACATCACCAGTATCTGTTACATTGCTCCCAAGATAATTAAACTGAGACACTGCTCAATAGTACAACCATTCAAAGCAACTGAAGCACCATCTGCTTGACCAATTTTCATCACTCTAGTTTTTTCTCTGTTTATCACCAAACCTACTCTATTACCAGTCTCATCAACAGCCCTAATGAATGAATTTGTCACATCAACATCATTAGCCAAAAGGGCCAAATCATCTGCATAATCTAAATCAGAAATTTTAAATCTCTAGACCATTTAATACCAAAATCTTTCCCTTGCAAAGAATTTTGCATTACATAATCAATAACTAAACTAAAGAGTAAAGGAGACAAAATGCACCCTTGTCTAACTCCACTAGCAATGGATTTTTGAAAGCAAACGCCTTTTTGAAATCTCTAAAGCTAGCAACCACAGGTTTCTGAAATTCTAAACATTTCTCAAGAATTTGCCTAAGTGAAAATATTTGATCAATACATTCCCTACCACCTCTGAATCCACACTTTCGTCAAGCAGTTGTCCATCAACCAAATTCTTAATTCTATTAAGTATAATCATGCAAAGAACTTTACCTGGAACAGAAAGTAAACTATTTCCCCTATAATTATCATAAGATCTGCAATCACCTTTTTTAAAAATTGGGACAATGATAGCTCTAGTAAAATTCTTAGGAACAATACCTTTATCATAAAAAATATTCAAAATTGCAGTCAGCCATTTGACAATATAAATGTTTCCAGCTCTAAGCATTTCAGTGGTGATTTCATCCATCCCTGGGGATTTATGCAGTTTTAATTTAGAGATAGCCAATGTGACTTCGGAATGTGATATAGGGCCATCGTAAAAGCCAGTAATGCATCCATCCTCATTACAAACAATGGGAATAGAAATATTCACATTATTTAGAACATCTCTGAAATGCTCACTCCACCTAGCCATCACAGAATTCTCACCTTCACCCACTTTGCCATATTTATCCCTCATTTACTGTGTACCTGTCTGTTTCTTCCCACATAAAACATTAACAATCTGATGCAACCCACTGCTGTTGTGCTGTCTAACTGCTTCCTCTGCTTTGTCAGCCAAGCTATCAAGCCAGATATTCTTATTAGCTGTTAACTGATCTTTTACATGTTTATTAAGCTCGTTGTAATGTCTTCTGTTAGGACTAGTAGGGTGTTGATTCATATTAATCCTGCACTTCCTTCTTTCAGAAATAAGTTCCATATCCTTATCACTCAAATAATTTTGTTTCCTCTGTTCCCTTTTACCCAAAAGAGTACTGGTGGTTTCAAGAAAAGCTTGTTTAAACTGATCCCATTCTTTCTCAACTTCAGCAGTAAGCAAATCATGATTGTCATAATGACTAAGTAGCCTATCATGGTATGCTTTGGCTATATCTGGATCTTTCAGACCTTCAGTGTTGAAGGTAATTTCCTTAACCTTAGCACATTTCTTAAGCTTCAGCTGCAAGACACTTTTGACCAGGTAATGGTCAGACCTAATTTTGGCTCCACTGTATGATCTGGTATTCCTAACTGAACTAGCCCATTTGCTGTTAATTAAAATATAATCTATCATATTCCTGTACAACCCATCAGATGAAACCCATGTATATTTATAAATGTCCCAGTATTTGAAGTATGTGCTAATTATTCGTAAACCATTAAGTTTATTTACCTATAGGAGACATCCCCATTGCCATTGGAACTACCAATGCCAAAGGGATCTAAAACTCCTGCCCAAAGGTCAGAGTCAGTACCAACTTTAGCATTGAAGTCACCTAGCACAAGAGAAATATCTCCTTTCTTCACAGAATTTAAAATATCCTGAAGCTGGCTGTAAATAATATCCTGAAGCTGGCCTTCATGTTCTCATCAGAGTCCTCTGTGGGGACATAACAACAGAGGACATTCAAGTCTTTAATTTTTGTTTCAAATTTTGCTCTAAGAAATCTTTCATTAATGCAGTCATATCTTAGAAGAGCATCACTGGCATATCTACTGAGAAGCAAACCTGAAAAGAGAAATTTAAAGTTATTTTTAAGTATCTCACCTTTACTTGTCCATTAGGTCTCTTGCAAGCCTAGAGTATCTAGGTTATAGCACTGGAATTCCTGTGTGAGGACATCAAGAGAATAATCTATGTAATGTCCTCGCATTCTATGTTCCTGCGGAGAGAAAATGATTAGTAGGATTTTTAAAGAAACTAGGTTTATTGAGAGAGGTAGGGCCAACAATATCAAACATACCCCTGATCGCAGGCATGAGGCAAAGACCTGTTCCACCTCTGCTAAAGGCTGAAGTCAACGATGCTGATAGGAACTTCAGGCACTACCTTTTCAAGTGGATTTTTTCAAGAGCCATATGGCCTGCCTGAGACACATTACTCCAGTTTAGGATTGACAATGCCCAACTAGCTAAGTGAGGTTCAAGTTCTTGTGATGGCCTCTGATCAGGATTATCCACCAAGTGATATAAGGTATCCCATACCTCTGTTCACTTAGGGCTGGCAACCCAGAAACAAACAGAAAACAGAGTGGCAGATTCTTCCTCAACAGAGGCCCACCAGTGCAGCAAGTCCAGGATCCATAATCAAGCTTAAATCCATAAAGAAGTCCAGTCTAGTAAGTATAAATGGTCAGCACCAGGACTCTGTAAAGTTGACCACTCCTCGGCAGGGTTTAAAAAAAAAAAGTGGCCATAGATGACCAGATGAGTAGGCCATACTGAACTGGCAGCCCCCCGCTTCCATTCCCTTCAAAAAGAGAATATCTTTTTTGAAAGGTACTAATGGCCTGCACCATGAGATGGCGGGGTCGACATTAGGTGCTAGACCTGGCCGGTTCTGTGCTGGTTCAGCCGGTCGTGCTATTATCCTTACATTGTTCTTGCAATGGCTCTGCGTCAAGGATTTTATCTTGGTTGCCACTGATCTCTTATTGGCACCATTGCTAATATATAGCACTTTTTTTTTTCACATAATAATTAAGTTCCTGATACCAGTCCAAGTTTTTTTTACACTGTAGACATAATTGAGCAAGTCATTTTCCACCAACCACTGCTGGTTGTGTTGCATACTGCAGAAAATAAGTTGCTCAAAAGCATCCTCTCTTACACTTAAACATCTCAAAAAGCTGAACGGACTTAAATTTCTACTGAAAGAACTTTAAATGTCTTAAAAAGACTGTATGAATGACGAAGTTCGTGGAATCTTTTTAAGATGTACTAATAGAGGATGCCACTAATAGAGGATGATTGTTCGGTGGCTCGTAGCTCAGTGGTCAGAGCACCTGACATGCTATCAGGAGGTTGTGGGTTCAGATTCCACCTTGCTAATGACAATTTTTCCTCTATATTTATCTAACAAATCACTACCAGGTGTATCTGAGGAATTCTATTATTTCAACAACATGCTTACACTTGATTCTAGGCATGTTGGCTTAAAAAATAAAAATACCATGACATTTGACTCTTGATGTGGGCTGGCTGGGTGCAGTGGACTGGAAGGTGCCATCTGGACCAGAGTCTTCAATTACAGTCAACTACATTTCCAATGACTATTCTATGGTATAAAGCTTAAAGCTAGCCCTTAAACACAGTATCCTCTATTCGTATAGAGCAGGCATGTCAAACACGCGGCCCGCCAGATTGTAGAATTGCTCATATCATGAAATGCCCGATCATTTCATGATCATTCCATTCTTTTTTTTGTTTTGCAGCCCGCGATTTAATATATAATACTTAATATGGCCCTCGGTGGTTAACGAGTTTGACATGCCTGGTATAGAGGATATTGTTCGGTGGGCAGTAGCTCAGTGGTCAGAGCACTTGATGTTATCAGGATTTCGTGGGTTCAGATCCCACCTGGCTAATGACAATTTTTCCTCTACATTTATTTAACAAATCAGCACCAGATGTATCTGAGAGATTCTATTATTTCAACCATCATTATCTATTCACTGTCAGCAGTTGTCGCTGCAGTATGCTGCAAAATTGCGATCCCTGCCTGGCCATCCCACTTGGGACTGCATTTTCCACATCCAATGGGAAATGTTATACCAGAATTGGCTGATTTTCATTCGTCCTTTTGATTTGGATGTTCAAGGTTACCTGAGAGACATTAACACCAGTCTCAATAGCATCTCACAGTCAACAGCCGAGTCACTTCCACCATTGCTTGCTCTTTCCCCTTCCTGCGATTTTTCCCTGTGGGGAACAAGGAAGGTCTTTACACCCAACTGTGTGTATCTGCAACTCTTTGCCAACCATTGTGCTGAGTACCCGGACTACTTGCCTGTCCATGAGATGGGTTGAAGATGGATGGTTCCCACAGATGGGTTGAAGTCCAGCTGTAACGCTCCAAACAAATGCAAAATACTTGAAGTTTTTATGCTCCGGATAGCTTAGACGGGCGCCAGGCAATAATTAACAAATTGCCAAAAGTAGAATAAGTTGATAATAAGTTGATTTAGGGTTCAAATACCAGCGAGCGTTCATGAGTAAGAATCAAAATGATTGTCAAGTAATTTTAAATATAAAAAAATCCTTAATTCGCGTTGCTCAAGAGAAAAAAGCTGTACAGACTCAAAATGTTTTAAATATAACAAAACAGATTTATTTCCAAAATAATTCAACTCACCAAGACATCAATGAAGAAAACATAACTCCAACTCCTGTGCTACACGCACTGTGCTTGGTGCTACGCATCTTGTGCTCGTGCACTCGCTTGTGCTTAGCTACTGCTTATGCTACTGCTTAAGTGACTCGTAGGTCACCGGTTTTTTGACATGAGGCCGGCGCATGCCGGGAAAGACATTAACATACTATGACGAACGACGCAAAAGCTATGACGCAAGAGGGGGTGTGTCCTTGGCACGCGCTTTAACGGTACAGTCGGAAGATCGGAATTGCGGCGCATGCGCAACTCCTAGAAACTTGGAAACGAGTGCTGCGATGCCAAAAAGGAAATAAAAATCCCCAAAATTATAAATGTAACGTAAATTAAACAAAACTGGTTAAGGTAAAGCAAAAGTGAACGGTGGGGCATCACAACTCCCCCTTCCAAAGGGAGTCAAAAGATTTGACCTAACAAATTTTGACGAGCAATTTTGAATAAAGGACACATCTTACGTCATTTACACATGGCTGAACATAAATAAGTAAAAGTATGGTAGCGCAAATTTTGATATGACGAACTATTCTCACTTTGATACAATTTTCCAGCACAACCAAAGGTACCTCCTCCCTTTTCCTCCTGACAAAAATATGTAATTAACAGCTAACCTAGTGTTAATATATACCAGTGGCTGTGACAGTTAACTGTATACTAGCATCATCAGTCTAACTAGTATCACATTCTGATACAAACTCGAAATTGGCATATCTTGAACTGTACAGAAAATAACAGGTTAATGAACTCCTAATCTTCCTTAGATTCTAATTGTTAAATATATGAAAAGAGGAAAAAATTCATTACAATTGTTGTTAGCGGGGTGATAACTTCTGCTTTTCCCCTAACCACAAAAAAGTATGTGACAGCTAATAGTATCACATTCTGATACAAACTCGAAATTGGCATATCTTGAACTGTACAGAAAATAACAGGTTAATGAACTCCTAATCTTCTTTAGATTCTAATTGTTAAATATATGAAAAGAGGAAAAAATTCATTACAATTGTTGTTAGCGGGGTGATAACTTCCGCTTTTCCCCTAACCACAAAAAAAGTATGTGACAGCCAAATCTTCACCTAAATCACATAAAAAATGGGTATTCGAACACCGTTATCTCCTCCTAATTACATTCAAATACGCAAAGCTAAGAAAATTCAAAATTTACAAACAAGCGGGAATGTAATCATCCGCTAATTCTTCTTCTATTCACAGAAATCACGATCTAGCTGAAATAAAAAATCATTAGTTACCTCCCCCTTCAGAGCTAACGTCCCCCTCCCAAAGGAGTTATGCTGGTAACAACTCGGTTATCAGACTAGGCCATTTGGGGACAGCTCCAAAAAGGTACGCAAAAGAAACAAAATTCTGCAGTCATCATCATGGTCATCATCTATATATACCAATAAATACTGCCAATGTCATCCCAAAAATTATGTATCATTGACACATAAATATCACTGATGACACTGAACAGATTTAAACACATATACATAAATCGTATCTAAGAATAAAGAAAAAAAGAGTGTGAATAATTTTTAATATACGATGATAACATTTCATCGAATAACTTTTACATGAATCTCCTTTTTTTTTACATAAATTCACTTTGGAATGCACGTTATTTTACAATGCAAATTCTTAAACATAAAAAATATTAAATCACTAATTCTCTTTCAATCTTCTCATTCATATCCAGAAACATTTTACAATTTCTAAACTTTCAATATCGACTTACAAAATTTTCAGCTATCAGTCAGCTGAAACGAAAAAATCTACAAAATTTGAAAAAACTCATGTAAATAACTAGAACCTCGATGAACAAGAATGCAAAAAAAAAAAATTCTATTCACACAGTATAAACTCGAACTACAATAATTTCACTTTCCAAAAATAAATATCGAACTCTAAAGTTTCAACAACAATTCAAACATTGCTAACTATATAAATCACAATAAACTTCTTCTTCGTCTTCATCTATTCCAGAAAAAAAAAGAGAACATTTTATAACTCAATCAAGTGCCAAGTGAAAGAAAAATATACTTAAATTTCATTGTTGGCACTCCGTGGCGATAAATCATCTAGTCCGTTTCCGATAACATCCTTCCGTCGTCGTTGGGTGGCTTCACGTAAAGCTGTTACTGAAGATCTCGTTCAAGTCAAGTCGTCGCTGTAGATCTCTCGTGACGTCATCTTCCTGATGTTCGCTGCCGGTTGTCGCTCTGCAGGCTCTGGTCGTTTCGTCGGCTTTTCGTTGCTCCGTGCGGATTTTTGAAAAACCTTTTCTCGTACTTTCTAGGCTTATTGGTGTCTGCCTCCAAATGATGCTTTAATAGTTGAGGACCTCCAGACTTGTCAGGAATACTTGCGGTCGGCACAACTTCTTGGTTGGTTTTTTCTTCACTTAAATCAGACTCAAAATTATTTTCATTAAAAACTTCTACTTTAGAAACCTTTTCAAAAACGGCTTTCTCATATGGTTGTTCTACTTCACAAACTTCGTTATTTAAACTTTCATTATTTGCACTAACAGGACATTTTATAGGTGCTTCTGAAATAATCTGTTCTGGACCACAAGGTAAGTCAAAAAGTCCACGGGACCGCGGCTGCACTGTCAATTGACATTCATCATTATTATCGTCGAAAACTTGTTCCTTAGCAAACTGAAGATCGACTTCTGTATCGTTTTGATCTGTTACTTTAGTTACTTCGTGGCAGTCAGTAACAAAAGGAAAAGCCATAGTGGCAAGGCATAACTCATGAGAGGGCTTTTCTTGAGGAACTTTGGCCTCTCGCTTCAAAGATCCCGATGAAAGTTTCCCGAATTTTCATTCCTTTGATAGCAATATTTTTCACTGTGTCCTAGTCGGCCACAAAAATTACATCTGAAAGATTGAGTTTGTTTAAACAAAGTTTTAGGTGTAGTGTTATGGTTCGAAGCTTGACGTGGCAGAAAGTCTCTACTTCGTTCATATTCTACAGTTCTAGGCGCGTTCGGCGCAAATTGTCGGGACCGTGTAAATTCCGGTCGTGCGGAAGTCATTCTACGCGACTCAACCTGATATCACTGCTTTGGCGGGAATGGAATCCATTGTTGTTTAAGTGTATTTGCTGCAGATTCTCTTCTTGCAGTGTATTGCCGAGCCAATTTGACTAACTCTGCAACTGAATTTACGTTTCGTACTTCTAGGAATTCTCTAATGGGCAAAAGCAATTGAGACAAAATGCAATTTACAATATCAATTTCAGCGGCATCAGCATCGTACAGCTGGTATAACTCTACTGTACCCCATATAAATTTTTCTATGTCATCTCTTTCCCTTTGTCTTCGTGAAAACAACTCTGTAGCTAGTTCTGTAAAATCATTATAAGCCAGATATATGTCCATGATTTCGTTTTTAAATTCTTCCCAATATTCTATGCCATGATGACATCCTACGTTATTCCACCATTGCTTAGCACATCCAATTAGGCAAGATACTGCTGAAACAACTTTTTTGTTTGCTTGGCACTTCATGTAAACGGAAGTGCTCCTCCATGGACTTGACAAATGTCCACGATGACGGACGTTTCGAACCGTCGAACCTTATCTCAGGTGAAGGTCAGTTAACATAAGGACTATAGTTAATGGATGGGTTGGCAAATCGTCTTTGTGGCGGTTGAAAATACTCTGTTCTATCACTTGCTTCTGACGGAACAGAAAATGGAACCTTACGTTCAAAGTTTCTTCGTTGGTGAACTGATGTAGCATTGTCAGCAAATTTAGGGGTTGTTGTCGTTCCCCTTTTCTCCCGATTATCATCAAGCAGATTCATTAGCACTTCTGCTTCCATCATTACATCTTGCAATCTACCCTTTACTCTTTCTATGTCGGGAGTTATTATGGCGGAATCGGCCATATTGTTAGCAGACATGTTTAGCGGTCTGCCGAAATTTTGAATTTTGGAAATTTTGAAAACCTTTTTTAAATTTTGAGCAGCGCTCAAAGGTACTGCTATACAACAATACTAAAGTTATAACTAAGCTTACAAAAATATAAATTTGCTTATCAAAAAAAAGATTTTTCTTATCGTGCCTACGTACATGTGTGCCCGGACACTTCTAATCATTACATACAACAAATATCTTAAATATTCAGCAATATCTACGCTGAAACTTCAGTACCTTTGAATAATACACAAAAAATGTTAAGCTACTTGCTCAACAAATATTTTCGGCTTAAGCTGCCGTTAAATCTACAACTAGTACATACAACTACTGAGCTCAAAAAATTACTATCTTTGACAATCATACAAAATTTATCCACAAATATATATACTATCTTTAAATACTGGCGAGTCCCTGTTCGCTGCGCCACTTCTTTTATTGTACTCTGTAACGCTCCAAACAAATGCAAAATACTTGAAGTTTTTATGCTCCGGATAGCTTAGACGGGCGCCAGGCAATAATTAACAAATAGCCAAAAGTAGAATAAGTTGATAATAAGTTGATTTAGGGTTCAAATACCAGCGAGCGTTCATGAGTAAGAATCAAAATGATTGTCAAGTAATTTTAAATATAAAAAAATCCTTAATTCGCGTTGCTCAAGAGAAAAAAAACTGTACAGACTCAAAATGTTTTAAATATAACAAAACAGATTTATTTCCAAAATAATTCAACTCACCAAGACATCAATGAAGAAAACATAACTCCAACTCCTGTGCTACACGCACTGTGCTTGGTGCTACGCACCTTGTGCTCGTGCACTCGCTTGTGCTTAGCTACTGCTTAAGTGACTCGTAGGTCACCGGTTTTTTGACATGAGGCCGGCGCATGCCGAGAAAGACATTAACATACTATGACGAACGACGCAAAAGCTATGACGCAAGAGGGGGCGTGTCCTTGGCACGCGCTTTAACGGTACAGTCGGAAGATCGGAGTTGCAGTGCATGCGCAACTCCTAGAAACTTGGAAACGAGTGCTGCGATGCCAAAAAGGAAATAAAAATCCCCAAAATGATAAATATAATGTAAATTAAACAAAACTGGTTAAGGTAAAGCAAAAGTGAACGGTGGGGCATCACACAGCACATCAGTCAAGATCTGCCATGGTCTACTGTGATGTAATCATTGCAGACAGATCCCACAGCAGTGTTCCATTTTCACTGCAGAGTTACATGCTATCAGCCTTGCCTTGGACCATATGGCAGCTAAGCGTCATCATTGTTGTGTCCTCTGCACCGACTCGGTTTGCTACAGGTTTTGATCTCGGTGAGATGTCAGCCTTACCCTGTTCTCTCCACGATCCGCCTGCAGCTCCATCATCTGGCAGCCACCACCACCATTCTCTTCTGTTGAGTGCCTGGTCAGGTTGAGATCAGGGGCAGTGACTTGGCAGGTGATGCTGCCAAGTCAGCCATGCCCCTATCTGACTCTCCATTGCCAATTCCATACTTGGACTTCTGGCAGAATTTTTTCATTGAGCTCTGGGCACAGTGGTAGAGATCTTTATCTAAACAGGTTGGTAACAAGCTTTTTGAGATCAAGCCCATTGTCAAACCGTGGCAGTCTTGTTTTTGCAGGAATCACAAGGAGGAAGTTGTACTTGCTTGGCTCCGCTTAGGTCATTCATTTATCACTCATTCATTTCTTCTTTTGGTGGACGATGAGCCTAAGGGCGAGTTTTGTGACACCATTTTAACCTTTAAGCATATTTAATCTCATGTCCAGCTTTTAACCTTGAATACCTCTTATATTTTAACCTTCATGATTTTACGTCCAAGTCCCTTACACTCGGACATCTTTTATCTGATGACTCTGTTTTATCTGTTGCCTTTTTATGTTTTACTGGCTCTTTTAACTGTTTCTGATTTTTACCTTTTGGCATTGTTTTTTACATGGGTCCTATACACCCATTGTTATTTTTACTTGTTATTACTGTTTTTTGTTTTTTAGATAGTTTTTTTTATCATTTGTTGTTTTAATGTTTTAGATTTATTGTCTTTTCTCTTGTCTTTTTACTTTTAACATTGGTTGTGGGTTTCCTTTACTTTTAGATCTTTCTTTTTACCCTTTACACCTCGTTTGATGCATCCTGGCCTTAGTTGCGTTTGTGCCATTAAACCTCAAACAACCAACCCTGAAGATGTTAGCAAAGCAGACCAATGAAATACATAATGTTCATAGATAAGTGCCAGATGTGTATATCAGCAGAAGTTGAGCTTTTACTATTTGATATCAACCAGTTTAACCTGTTGAGGGCGACATGCCTCATATGAGGCCCGAAGACTCATATGAGGTTTTCGCACTTTCCGCATTGTGCAAGACTTTTAGGAACTTAAATGGATATTTATTATATATTTATTCACCCACATAGATGCATATATTCAATAATGCTCATACATCAAATTTGCATTTTGTTGAAAAAAAAAACTCAGGCTCTGGGGTACTGCAATGGCCAAAAGACCTAGTCCTCAACAGGTTAAAGCTTCATGAAAAACTCCACTATGGCAGAGCCCCATAGGAAGACATCCTGCAGTACACATAGATAAACAACAAACTCCTGTTCACAAAGTTCACAAATGAACATTCTGTGTGTCAGTGGACAGTGACAACTACCATATGGCAATGTTATTGGACTTGTGAACCACTGACAGCTAGAACACTGTAGCAACCAAGTATCAGCATTGCTAACAACTATGGCTGGTGCACCAGATAAGGACAGCTCTTCCATAGTGGTAAATATAACAACAACTAAGATTATAACTGCACAATATTTTAAAGTGAACCTATTACCATTGCCTACAGCGATGTATAATAGTGTTATGACAGATGAATGAGCAATAATGAAACCGTTATGTGATGTATCATTTTGATGCTCACTTTTACTTCAGCATGAGAATTATCTCACTAACCACTTTGCACAAACTTAGAACTAAATAATAAGAGAGTTGTAATTAAGAAGAATTTGTGTGACGGAAAACATAGTTTTAGTCAGTGCACTATAGTATAAAGAAGAAATGTTTTTATTTGGTGTGTGTGTGGGGGGGGGGGGGGGGACCTAGGGAGGTTAAGTAAGTTTATTAATGTGGATCTTGTTAGTGAACGAGTAAGAAATAGAAGAATTCATCATCTTGTGCGTGGTGATCAATGTCTGAAAAGAACTGGTTCTGAGAAACCAGTATACTTAACTGCAGTTTTGGAGTATTTGAAGACTAAAACCTTAGAAAGAAGTCATTTGGTGTTTAGTTATTTAGTTTGCTTAGGAATTGGTAAGGTTATTCTTGATAGATTGCAGGTTTGTTCACAAATATGATAGTGCCACTTATCGAGTGTTGTAAAAAGCTTATTTTATGCTTTGAGTGGAGATAGTAAGAATTATTGAGGAAACAACTCTTTGTAGGAATAGTGATAATTGTAGGAATAGTGATAAGGTGTTATGTTTTTCTGAAGGTTTATTTTTATACTGATGAAATTTTATGTTGGTTGAATTTAATTTGTATAAATGTTTTCAATTCATAGTTTTGCAATAAATTATTTTATATTAGAATTATTATTACTAAATATTATTTTTGAACTCGTGCTCAATTTCCATCTGTTAAATTCATAGCAATTGGTGCCAGGATCGGGATTATTTATTGAATGCCTTTTACTAGAAGTATGGATGAGTTAGTAAAACTGATAACTGTTATGCGAGTTGAAATAGCCTTTCAAAATCATAACTTGAAAGCTGAAATGACTACAAAAAATAATGAATTGGCTTCTCAAATTAGTAAGATTACTGATCAAAATAATGATCTGAACAAAAAAAAAATTAGTGAAATCACTTATCAGTGTAAAGACATTAAAGCCAAACTGAACAGACAGTGTGATAGTTTAAAGGTTGAAATTGATAATGTAAAAAATTATATTGATGGTGTAAAGTGTAATGTAAATGAAATTACTTGTGATTTTAACACCAAATTTGATACTGTTAAAACTGATTGTGAACGCCAGTTTCAGATTTTAAGAAATGAAATGTTACCTTCTTCTTGTGATATTGGTAATTTTAGTGACAATAATATTTTTACACATATTGCTAGAACTATAACTTAGCCTTCCACATATGATGGTCAATCATCTTGGGCAGTATTTAAAACACAATTCGAAGTCATCACTAGAGCTAATGAGTGGAATGAATTTCAAAAGGCCAGTTTTCTTGCAGCTTCCTCAACCCTTCCAGTGTCCAGCCTGAAAAACAGGTTTCTATCCAGTGGCCAAGCTATTTTCTGCCTATGCTCAGCCTAAAGAAACTAATGAAAGGAATTATGGCATGTTGTATGCCAAATTAATCAGCATTTCATTCTGGATTTTCTGAACTTATAATATTTAACAAAAAAAACCATATATTTTATTTTAATAGGACTTTTTTAGAGTCATGTAGTAAAAAAAGGCATCTGGCAACACAAAAATTTATTAAAAAAAAAACTAATAGACAGAAATGATTACAATGCACATGAATAGAATGACTATATATTTCTGAATAACAAAAAGAAATACTTTTTTGGTTTTAAGTAAATATTTTTCTCATTTTGTAATTTTTTTCTCAGTAACATACTTTGAGAAAATTCCAGGCTTTGAGCCAACTGTGCTGAGTCAGATAAACATGTCAACTTTAGAATTAAAAAAAAAAACCAATCAATGGAAATAGGTCATGTTATATACCAAATTAAACAGAATTTAATTTCGAATTTTATGAAAATGAATAGTATTAACAAATTTGCAAGCATATTGATTTTAATAAGCCTTTTTCAATGTGATATGATAAAAAAAAAAGATCACACTATACAATTAAAGCTTCATTTTTAGAAAATCTTCTGAATAAAAATCGTTAAATTATATATTTATCGAAAGGAAATTTCCTCCTGAATAATATAATATTCAACCTGAAATATCATTTTTATTTATTTTTAATGATTCTTTTCAGTGTCATATATTTTAAACATGGCCAGTGTTATGCAACATGACTTGGCCATCTTACATTCACGGGATTTTCTGAAATGGTTATGAAATAGAAAAAAAACTTCCATGGCTGCTGCTTTTTACTAAACATTATGAATTTTTTCTTTGGGTGTTGAAGTTTGCCAATCTTGTCTAAGTGCAGAAAGGTTTGTGCAACAAAGACCAGCCCTTCCCAAAGCTGCCCTCCCAAATGGTGGCCGATTTCCGTAGCAATGGAAGTCTATTTTGCTTCCGTATACAAGACATTCATTTTCAGAAAACGGTACAAGCTCAAAGTTTTTTTACAAAAAAAAAATAAGAAATAATAAAATGAAAATTACATATAACCTAATGGAATTTTGAATAAAATATCTGCAACAACTTTTGACCGGGCTCTGATCTAGCATAACTCGTAAAAATTTGTAAATCAGCCAATCGTAAGATCGGTAACTAACGGAAGTAAATGTATAGAAATGAATTTGCTTTAGTATTCAAAAACTCATTTATTTTCAAAAAATGATACTAGTTCAAAGTTTTGCTCGAAAAGTAATAAATAATAAAATAAAAATTAACATATAGCTTAATGCGATGTTACCAAAAGTAGTAGGCCGGCCATGCGATATATAACTACAGTGACCATATTTTTTTGGAGAAAATAAAGGACAAATCAGAAATTGTTTCATAATAAAAAAAAAGCAGGTTGAGTTTATTTGTTTCACTAAAACTAAAAAGCTTTATAACATTTATTATAAAATATAAGTATATACCTAGCATTTTAAACAATCATATTATTACTTAAAATTTTTTAATTTTTTATGCTTTTCACAATAATGAACTTTTTTTTAATAAATCAGGTTTGTGTTTTAAATATTAATAAAACAGTATGCAATTCATGTCAAAATTGCATTTGATATAAATGCATGCTTTCAATGTTTCGATTTTTAATTGGGTGTTTTCACTGGTCCACATATTGTTCACTAATGAAAATACTCTTTCAGTGGGGGCATTAGATCCTGGGAGACGTAAGCAAAATTCAACGATTTTTAAAATGTTTTTAGAAGATACGTTTTTATCTGTGAACTATTTAAAATTTTCAACCCATCTACGTTGGCAGGACTCGCCATTTTGTCACCATTCTTTGATCTTTTCACTGGTGACGTAACTTTTAACACACGAAACTTCATCAAATAGTTCACTGTCATTGATATTTAAGTTCCAGTGACTGGAAATGTTGTACAGAATGATAACACCAAGATGATTCTTTTAGTGCTAACTGTTTTACTTTGTCATCGAAAATTTTGCTAACAAGGAACGAGTTTAACGATTTACTCGGTGAAGCCCTGACTTCAGCTTCTTTGTGTTTTCATGTCTGTAAATGCTGTGTAATTGCTGATCTGACACTATTCACAATAGTAAAATTTGCCGAATATTTATTACATTTGACGTTACTAGCCGTTATTCCTCTTTTAATGAAAGGAAATTCTTCCTCCAATGTTTTGTTGAAAATATATTTTCTTTTGGGTGCCATGACAATGCGTCTACAAAATAAAAATTAATATGTAATAACAAAAACAATTAAGCTTTACCTGCTCTGACATATACGTTTTGAATAAACTCCCTACGTAAAGAATTAATGTTGAGCCAAAGTACACCAGTGACAATGCAACGTCGCAACTTCAAGACGTCCACTCACTCCTACCACAGCTTCTACACTACACACACAGTCAAGTACAATATGTACACATGTACATCAACAATGCAGCCATAGATGCCACGCCGCTAGCGAGTGCTGATGAAATGACATGTTTCTATGGGCTGTGTGTTGCGTTCTAATATTCAATTTACTATTTTAATTCACAAGATAAAGGACAGAATGGCCATTTTAGAAAAAAATGAATCTAAAGGACAGAGCAGTGAAATAAAGGACTGTCATCTTAAATAAAGGACATATGGTCACCATAGATATAACATAACTATCAAAAAAATCAATACTTATCAATCGGCCAAAAGATTGCTAAATTCCGAAAATAAATCTACTAAAATGAAAACTAAGGTTTAAATATAAAAAAAATACTAACTTGACAAAGAGTATCCAATATGCTGGACCAAAACTGTAAACAACACATATCACAAGCAACGGAGATTGCATCAGCCATCTGTGTCTTGTTTGCCTCAGTGAAGCATAACTAACTTAAATAATTTCAAACACAGCTACTTCTATAACAATTTAATTCCACGATAGTGCTGTGATACAGTTGAAAAAAAACCTTTGCTGTTAGTTACTTTCTAAGTTTGTAGGAGTGTTTTACAATAACCACTGACCTTAACAGGGCATACGTAGAGAACACCCTTATACCATAAAATTACCTTTTAGTATACATACTAACTCTAAATGAAATCTTTATGCTCAAAGACCAACTAGAGTTACAAAAATTAAGTTAACATATTTACCGTTTTTCTTATTGCTGGTACAATTGCATTGACAGCTGCTACCACTTTGCTGTTGTTGGTAATTTAAAATGCTACCAGTCCTTATCAGTTCTCTTGATGTTTTTAGCAGTCTCTGCACCTATGAGATGAACTTTGAATAATTCACTGCCTTTCACATTCAAGTCCAACCTCCGTAACACTGATGATTGAACTTTCATTTGTGATATGTCAACCACTATTAACGTTAGATGTTCCTGGCTACGTCAGTTCATTCTTGGTACTAGCTGTTACTTTAGCTATGCATTTTAACATGACATCGCTTATCAGCATGAGCCCATACTAATGGGAGAAGATGTTATCGGTTCACAAATCAGATGACTTAAGGCAATTAGCACTGTCCTCCCCACTTGGAAAAGGTTTTACTGTTGTACACGAATGCACTTTATAAATTTTATTATTCGTGTATTCTTGACACATGTGAAGTAAAAATAATACATGTTAGATTTCAATGTTTTTAGTTTTATAATGTTTGCTTTTGTGTGAGATTGTATTTTCAGAATGCACTGTTTTGTTTAGTAAATAAACAGTATTTTCTTATTTTATTTAGAACTGCAATTCAATAAAGTAAGTACAAAATGTCAGACTATTTCACTGACCCCTACAATATACTTTAGTTGAAATTTCGTCACGCTAAGACCATGGATTTATTCCTCAGGCCACACTTCTCTATTACCCATAAGCAATGTATTCTAGTGTGAAATGCAACTGATTCATGAGCCCTGAACTACAGATTTGTATGTAAAGCAGGGACGACTCACGCAGCCTCAGAAGAAAATTAAGTGTGAATCATATATGATTCATACGGCAGTCAACATGTTAAAATAATATTATATGACTCAATTTAAACATTGTATGCAGAAGAGTGGTGAAACTTTCCAAGAACTTGCCAGTGATATTGAGTGGTTAGCTAGATTGGCTTATAGTAACTGTCCACCAGATCTTCAAGATAACTTAGCTCAACTACAGTTTATTGGTGCTATTGCCAACCCTGAGACTCAACAATCCCTGAGGATGTTGGAAGGTGAATCTTTAAAGTCAGCTGTGGTACATGAAGTATGAGTGCTCCAGGGTTTCCTCCTGAGCAAACAAACAGACAGTGAGATTTGTGAATGCAGAAGAAACTGTGGAAAAGAATAGTGAAATGCAAGAACTAACCAAAGCTATACTATCTGTTTTGAAAGAGATAAAAGGTTCCTCCTGAAAACTTTTACAGACCTTCAGTGCTGGAATTGTGGCAAGACTAGACATATTTGTGCCAACTGTAATAAGAAACGAAAGAGAAATCCAAGTCCATCTGCTAGATATAGCAGGATCAGGGAAACAGAAATTAGTCAGTCTTACGGGGCAAAAGCTGGCTGTTGATTGGTTGGCCCCAGGGGAAGTAACCCACGTTTTAGCACTGCATGGTGGAGACAACGGGTTGATGGCTAATGGAACCATGGAGTGTCTTGCCGTGTGATAGTAGACACTGGTGCAAATGTAACTTTACTCAGAACAGATATAGTTTGGGTGAGTCGGTACCTTACCCAAACTGGAATGTTAGAAAATCTAATATAACCCTATAAACAGTCACTGGAGATCATGCTAAAGTCCATGGAAGGATAGAACTCAACATCAGAGTTGCTAGCTGTCTTGTATGCCATCCTGTTTTCATCGCTGACATTTACGATGAATAGGCCTTGATTTTCTGAAGGAATGTGGATTTGATATTAGACCCAGTGACAGCTTACTCATCTATATGACAGAAGAGATCCCTCTGCTTAGCCAAACATCTGATTCTTTATCAAGTATGACCACAGTATTAGTGACGGAAGACACAGAAATCCCAGCACAAAGTGACATTATAGTCTGTGGACATCAGGTGGAGACTTCTGGGCTTTCCTATTGGCAGTCACTGATGCCCCTGGTAAAGGAGCTTTGGTTCATGGTATCCTGGTTGTAAGGACTTTAGTCAAAGTAGATAAAGAACAAATTCCTATCAGAGTGATGAACTGTAACAAATCCAATAGATTATTTAAAAAAAGGTGAAGAATTAGCTATATATGAACCTGTTACATGGGTGAGAAGTGTAAACACAATAGAAATTACTGATTCAAACTAACAACATACAGACATCCCCTCTCATCTTGCTGACATTTTTTCTGCCTACATAAAATGATTGTAGCTGTACTAACCTGACAGAACATAATATCAACATTGGCCTTTCCCCTCCAATCCTTCTACTAGCAAGAAGGCTTCCATTAGCAAAATGGGTTGGGTCGCTTTACCTCTGAGCGGCACTTTTTTGCACACAATGGGCTAAATGGCCAGGTCACAAGGACTCTGAAGGTTCAGAGAAGGTTGGGGCAGGGGAGCCAATAGAACAGCTGTTGGGAGACAGATGATAGCCTCCTGTCAAGGCCATCAAGTGTGTTCTTTAACATGCACAGGGTATGGCTCTCCCGCTCTTGGGGCCACGGCTTTACATCCCATCTGACAGATGGCGGCCTTTCCAAGCCCATTGGTGAGCAAAATGGGAGGAGACAGAAAAACTCATAAGGGACATAGAAGCTCAGGACATTATAAAACCATCATGAAGTCCCTGGACATCACCAATGGTTCTTGTCAAGGAAAAAGATGGGTCTACCTGATTTTATGTGGATGACTGCAGATTGAATGATATAACAAAGAAAGACTGCTTTCCTTCACCCAGGATTGATGATACACAACACTCTATCTGGGTCAGAATGTTCTTGACATTAGACTTGAAGAGCGGCTATTGCAAGTTGGTATACATCCCGAAGACTGTGAGAAAACAGTTTTCACTACAGGAAATGGACTTTGGCAGTTTAAAGTAATGCCATTTGGACTTTGCAATGCACCTGCAACGTTTGAATGATTAATGGAGTCGGTGCTCAAAGGTCTGTCTTGGGAGGTCTGCCTGGTTTACTTGGACGACATCATCGTTCTTGGAAAGACTTTTGAAAAACATTTTAGAAATATCCATCAAGTGTTTGAAAAACTTAGGGCAACCAAGCTAAAATTGGGATTGACTAAGTGTAAACTGTTCCAGCAAGAAGTTCATTACCTTGGTCATGCCATCATTACACCAAAGATTAAGACTGATCCTAGTAAAATAGAAGCTGTAAGAGACTGGCCTCCACCACAGGATTTTTATCAACTTCGTAGCTTTTTGGACTTTGCACATATTATAGAAGATTTGTCAAGGGTTTCTCAATATTGAAAGGCCATTACATTACAGGCCATTACATCTTCTGACAGAGGAGGGTCAGCTGTTCATGTGGACCACCAAATGTGAAGTGGCCTTCCAACAGTCTTTCTCTGGTACCAGTGTTGGCATATCCTCAAGCTGGAAAGTTGTTCGTAATAGATACTGATAAAAGTAACACAGGAGTTGGTGCTGTACTTTCACAACAATAAGATGGGCAAGAAAGAGTTATTGCATATTTTAGTAAAACGTTATTCAACCAGAATGGAATTATTGTGTCACATAAAAGAACTGTTAGCAGTAGTAAAAGCAATAGAACATTTTCATCATTATCTCTATGGCCAGAATTTTTTATTCTACTGACCTGCTGCACTAAGGTGGCTACTAAACTTTAAAACCCCGAAGGACAAATTGCTAGATGGATACAGCAGTTACAAGAGTACAATATCTTTATTGAGCATCGAAGTAGCAAACTACATGGGAATGCAGATGCCCTTTCCAGGGGGGAGGGGGTTGGTAGTGCGCCAGGCTTGTAATCTGCAGTTCCTAGGTTCAAGTCCTAGCTGGGTCAGCGTTGAGATTTATCTCTGCAAAACTCCCCGCCCTGCCCATGGTCAGTAGGGGACACCGATGGGCTTGGAAAGGCTGTCATCTGTCGGATTTGACATTAAGTGGTCCAATTTTTCCATGGCCCCATGTATGGGAGAGCCATACCCTGTGCATGTTAAAGAACACACTGAATGACCTTGACGGGAGACTACCATCTGTCTCCCAACAGCCGTTCCAGTGGGTCCCCTTCCCCAACCTTCTCTGAGCCTTCGGGGTCCTTGTGACCTGGCCATTTAGCCCATTGTGTGCAAAAAAATTTGTTGCCCATTGTGTTCTCAGAGGTAAACCAAACCTTTTCCAGGTGTCCATGTATTAACAACTGTAAGCATTGCTATAATGCAGAGTTGAAATATGGTACTAAAGATATAATGCTCATAAGACAAATAACATTGGCACAAGAAAACAATGATACTCCTAACATCTGGAGCCCAATAGAAATTAGAAAGGCCCAACTAGACGACGAAGATATAAAGCCAATAATAAATTTGATTGAAAAGTCTGATATAAGACCAAATTGAGAGCAAATCTCAAGGTATAGCCCAACTACCAAAAGTTAATGAGTGCAGTGGGACTCTTTAGAAGTGAAAGTGTATTATACAGTAGATGGGAGAATCCCACTGGATGACTGATCTGTTGGCAGATAATCCTTACTCGCTCCCGAGAGGTACTAATGATGAGAGATGTGCATGACAATACTACTGGAGGACACTTCAGTGTTAATAAGACATTATTGAAAGCCAGGGAACAATTTCATTGGCTGAAAAGTAGGGCAGATGTTGAAAGATTGTGTAGGCAATGTGAGGCCTGTGCAGCAAAGAAAGGCCCTAAGACTAGGAGTCTAGGTAAGCTGCAGACATATAACATTAGAGCCCCTTTTGAGAGAATAGTCATTGATGTAATGGGTCCATTTCCTGGAACTGCTGATGGAAATCGCTATTTATTAGTGGTAATGGTTTATTTCACGAAGTGGCCTGAAATCTATCCCGTCCAAGATCAGGAGGCAACAACAGTTTCAGAGATGATAGTAAATAACTTGATTAGTAGGTATGGAGTACCTTTGCAACTCCACTCAGACCAAGGATAGAATTTTGAATCCATTGTATTTAAAGGTATCTGTCAACTATTAGGCATTCAGAAAATCAGAACTCCTCTACACCCTCAGTCAGATAGTATGGTTGAGAGATTTAATAGGACAGTTGCTCAGCATCTAGCTTTGTTTATCGATGACCATCAGCGTGACAGGGATCGCCACATACCATTGTTTTGTTGGCATACAGAGCAGTAGTGCATGAAACAATTTGACAGACATCTTCCATGATGCTCTTTGGAAGAGAATTACGTCTTCTCTGTGACCTTTTATGTGGTTGGCCCGAAACAATGCCTATGTTCATTCCACAATACACAACACAATACATACAAGAATTTCAACAGCTAGAAGAAATCCACCACTCCATCAGACATAACATCAACTTGGCAAGTGAGAGAACCAAAACGAGGTACGACAGTAAATCAAATGGAACTGTTTCCAATAAAGATCTAGTCTGGCTGTACAATCCACATAGAAAGAAGAGACTTTTTCCAAAACTTGGGAAACCTTGGGAAGGTGTATATACAGTAGTTAACAGGATTAACGACGTGCTGTATTGCATTCGTTGATGTCCGTCTACGAAGTGCATGGTGGTTCACATGGCTCATTTGACCCCGTTTCATTGACGAACTGAAGAAGCTTCGGGATCCAAAATTGTTCGGGATGAACAAGACCTAAAGAGGGGGCAATGCTACAACAGATGAATGAGCAATAATGAAACCATGATGTGATGTATCATTTTGATGCTCCCTTTTACTTCAGCATGCCCCTCGGTGCGAGCTCCTGTACACAGTGAGGTGACTACCCTGTGAATGTTCCTTTGGCTCGGTTACCTTCACAGGGTCTGAACGCTTGCCTGTGTGTTTTGTCGTGCACAGAGACCCATGTCCCAGGAAAGGAGGATCCTGGTAGTTGCCTGGGGGTCACCGTCTTCTCAGCTCATGACTGGTAGGGTCCCCTTTGGCCCTTTGCCATTGGGGAGCCTGTCATTGCAGGGCTGGGCAGCTTTGGCCTCTGCTTCTTGTAAACGGGAGCTCCTGGAGTGGCCCCCCCGGGCACAATCAGCTGGTGGGCAGGTCCTGCTGGACTATGCAGAGCGATGAGTAACCTTGCCCACAGTCCGGGTACAGGTTTGCAAGTTTCCTCACAGCTTATTTTCCTTTTGCAGTTATACTTTGTGAGGCCAGTTTGGTCTTTCACAATTTTGTTATTTTACGCTTTGTTCCTTTTGTTTTAGGATGTTTCTGTTCTGCACATTTCTCTTTTTATTTTCTTTTTATTTATTTGTGAGGGCTTGGCTCTGTGTGGGTATGGTGCCTGCGTAGCACTGGTGCCTGAGTGGGCATCCCCTTGTTGGACTCCGTGGAGGGTGGGGACAGCGAGCACTGAACCACATACACAAAAAAAGCATGAGAGTTGATGAAGAAATTGAATCAATCAATGCTGCTAATAGGGCTTGACATGAGTCCCCATCTTCCTCGTCTATGTTATCTCTGCCATCATCTTCTGTGTCTGTGTCTTCGTTCCCGAGATTCCTGATCGTCCACTCACTGGCGATCAGGTACTTGAGGACAGGTACTCATTTTTTGTTAATAAAGGTTTGAAAGGTCTTGCGGGAGAGCCGAAATCAGTCAAGCGCTTACAATCTGGTGACTTGCAGGTTGAGACCGCTTGTTCGAAACTCTCTGAACTGCTCCTGAAAATCAAAGAGATTGGTGGGGTGGCTGTTGAAGTCACTCCCCATGAAACTTTGAATTCCTCTTGGGGTGTGATAACTGAGTGGGGCCTCCTCAAAGTCACTGAGAAGGAAATCCTCTCAGAGTTCACACTTCAAGGAGTAATAGTGGTCCACCGGGTTTCGACTTGCCGTGATGGGAAATTCATACCCAGCCGGGTACTGATTGTGACATTCAACACGCCACGCCTGCCTTCCATCAAGGCAGGTTATTTACATTGTGAGGTGCGGCCGTATATACTGAACCCTCTGCGCTGTTTTCAGTGTCAGATATACGGTCATGCCGGGGCAAACCCACCTGTGCTCGCTGTGGCAGTAAGGATCATCTCATTCTTGACTGCACAGCAGAAAGCGCATATGCTGTGTGAAATGCAGTGGTGAACATCCGACATACTCCCGCGACTGTCTGAAGTGGAAGGAGGAAAAGGAGGTGCAACGCTTGAAAGTAATGAATAACATCTCATAAGCTGAGGCAAGAAAGCTCGCTGCACCACCCGCCCCCCACCTGGCAAGGTATCCTATATGCCGGTGCAGTCATTGGAAAGCCCATCGTTCCAATGACTTCAGTGGTGGTGCAGACTGACATCAGTGTACCACCTACTGAGTCTTTCTCGCCTGCAGTTAAGTACCTCCTTACACAGGTGAAACCGAGGGTGGTATCGACTTCGACATCAACCCCGTTTCTTTTCCTGCAACTGTCTTCCACCTCCATCGGAAGGCCTCCTCCTCCCCATCCTCAAACAGCCTGACCTTCCAAACCTAAAGGGCCCCCTCTGGGGCCAAAAAAGAAAACCATAATCACACCTTCACAACAAGGGTCACCAATCTATGTCCCTCTGACGATTCTGAGGACATGGATACTGACTGTCCCCTATTCACTAAACCGTCCTCTGCAATGGTTAAGTTGAATAGGATTTCGTCGTTCTTTTAAGTCCTGAGATGGCCACACTCCTACAATGGAATTATCATGGATTCCAGAGGAATGTTGATGACATCGAGGTCCTCCTTCAGGCACACCAGCCCATCTGTGTGTGCCTGCAGGAGACATACTTGCAGTCAGTCACAGATCCCACAATCCGGCACTTTTCACTAGTTCGCTGGGACTGGGATGGAGATAGTCCAGCTCGTGGGGGTGTCACCATCCTTGTGAGCAACCATTCTCCATTCCAGGTCATACTCCTCACCACCAACTTAGAGGTGGTTGCCATCCGCCTCTTCGTGGGGTCTGACATCAGTGTACGAGGTGGAAGATATGCAGACTGTCTGCTCTGTATATCTTCCACCTGGGAGCATCGTCTTTCAGGAAGACCTTAATGATCTCATCTTGCAGCTGCCGTCTCCCTTCCTCATAATGGGAGACCTCAATGGACACAGTCCACTTTGGAGCAGTGCTGACACCAATGGGAGGGGAGGAGTCCTGGAACAGTGGCTCCTGGATCCTTCTCTCTCCCTGTTGAACACTGGTGTCAGTTATTTTCACTGCCATTGACCTTACCATCTGCTCCTCGATCCTTCCATTCTTTACATGGGAGGTCGAGGACAACCATTATGGAAGCGATCACCTACCCGTGGTGTGCACCATCTCCCATGGGGGGCCTTGCCCCCTTCATGCGTCTCACAATGGAGGCTTGATCGGGTTGACTGGGGTGGTTTTGAGCTGCTCTCTGAGCTCGATGAGCACCCTGTCAGCCAGGAGCCCATCAGTGTTGCAGTGGTGGAGATTGCGGACTGTATCGTACATGCAGCTGCATCAACAGTTCCTCAAACTTTGACACAGTTTCCTCGTTTTCCAAAACCATGGTGGAATCCAGATTGCACCGCAGCTCATAAGGCTCAGAACAAGGCTTGGGAGGGGGGTCAGAGATATCTGACGACCCCCAACCTTGAAACGTTCAAACGTGCCAGGGCGAAAGCCCGTTTCGTCCAGCACCAGAGCCAGAAGGTATCTTGGATCAAATATACGTCTTCTATCACCCGCACGACCAGTTCTAAGATCGTGTGGGATAAAGTCTGGAAGATGGGTGAGAACTACACATCCCACTCATTATTGATCCTGGAGCACAATGGACAGGCAATTGCTGATCCCAAAGCAATTGTCGACACTCTGGGGGAGTCATTCTCCTCCATCTCTTCTTCATCATCTTACTCCCCCGAGTTTCTGGCCGGAACACTCTCTGCTGTCCTTCCACTCGAATGGCCTGCAGCCTTACAACAGGCTATTCACAGCAAAGGAGCTTCGCCTTGCTCTGCACTCCTCTCGTCCATCTGCTGTTGGGCCAGAAAATGTTCATTATGCCATGCTCCAACATCTCTCACCATCGAGTAAGGATCAGCTGCTCCATCTTTTCAATCGCATTTTTCTCGAGGAGCAGTGTCCGGACTCCTGGTTGAAGGTCATCGTCTTGGCCTTCCCGAAGCCAGGAAAGAATTCCAAGATTCCTTCAAATTATCGTCCCATTGCGTTGATGAGCTGCGTGTGCAAGGTGTTGGAAAGAATGGTAAATGCCAGACTCATCTGGTATTTAGAACACCACAACCTTCTTTCCAACACCCAATGTAACTTTCGCAGGCAATGGTCATCTTGTATCAGGCTCTTGATCATCTGATACACCCCGAATCGGCTATCAGAAATTCATTTTTACATAGAGAGCACCTGGTGTCAATTTTCTTTGATATCAAAAAAGCATAAGACACTGCCTGGAGATTCGGCATTCTTTGTGACCTCCATAGCTTCGGCTTGAGAGGTCACATGCTGATCTTTACCTCCAACTTCTTATTGGCACATTCTTTTCGTGTCCGTGTCGTCAACACTCTGTTAATCCAGTTGTGGTGGAGACGAAGTTTCTTGGTCTCATCTTTGATTGGAAATTGATCTTTTTCCCACACATATATCATCTCAGGTCCAAGTGCACGCGGGCATTGAACATCGTCAAGATCTTCTCCTCCCTTTCTTGGGGGGCGGACCAAAGTTCTCTGCTCCGCCTGTACCATGCACTTGTCCCATCGAAACTAAACTATGGATCTCAGGTGTACGACTCCACCTGGGATTCGGTGGTGAAGGTGCTGGACCCCCTCCATCACCAGGCCCTCCGTGTTTCCACGGGAGCCTTCCGCACCTCACCGGTCCAGATTCTTTATGTTGAGGCCGACGAACCATCTTTATCTCTTTGCAGTTGTTCCTACAATATGCATCTAAATTGTGATCCCTGCCTGGCCATCCCACTTGGGACTGCATTTTGAGTCCAAAGTGGGAAATGCTTTACACTAATCGGCCAACTGCCATTTGTCCTTTTGGTTTGCGAGTCCAAGGCTACCTCAGAGACATCAACACCAGTCTTGATAGCATTGCACAGTTGACAGCTGAGCCACTTCCACCATGGCTCGCTGTTTCCCCTTCCTGTGATTTTTCCCTGTGCAGGATGGGGAAGGCCTTTACATCCAGCTGTGTGTACCGGCAACTCTTTGCCAGCCATCGTGCTGAGTACCCGGACTTCTTGCCTGTCTTCACAGATGGCTCGAAGTCCGGCACATCGGTGTGATCAGCCATGGTCTGCTGTGATGTAATCATTGCAGACCAGATCCCACTGCAGTGTTCCATCTTAACTGCAGAGTTGCTCGCTTCAGTCTCGCCTTGGACTACGTGGTGGCTAAGCATCATCGTTGGTGTATGCTTTACACTGACTCGCTTAGCTCGTTACAGGCTTTGATCTCAGTGAGACATCGGCCTCACCCTGTTCTTTCTAAGATCCGCCAGCAGCTACATCGTCTGGCAGCCACAACTATGATTCATTTCTGTTGGGTGCCAGGTCAGCCACGTCCCTGTCCAACTCTCCATCGTCGGTTCCATATCTGGATTTCTGGCAGTGTTTTACGATCGATCTCCGGGCACAGTGGCAGAGATCTTGGTCAGAACAGCTTACGAACAAGCTCTTTGAGATCAAACCTATAATCAAACCATGGCAGTCTTGTTACCGCAGGAATTGCAAAGGAGGAAGTTGTACTTGCTCGGCTCCGCTTAGGTCATTCGTTTCTTCTACGTGCGGACAATGAACCTAAGTGCGAGTTTTGCGACACCATTTTAACAATCAAACATATTTTAATTGAATGCCAATGTTTTAACTTTGAAAGACGTCTGTTTTTTAACTTTCATAATTTTACGTCCGAGCTCTTGGACATCTTTTATCAGACCATTGTTGTTTTACCTCTATATTTCAATTTTTATGATATACTAGTTATTTTACTCGACTTTGATTTTACCACTTTATACATTGTATATATATATCCCAAGTCACTTACACCTGGGATTATTTTGTTTTACTTTGTACTTTTACACTTGTTCTTTGTTGTTTTACCACTTTACAGTATAGCTCTTTTCTTTTAAATTTGGTTGCGGGTTACACGTTTTTTTATCTTTTTTATTGTCTTTCGTTTGGCTCATTTTTTTCTAATCGCCCATGCGCCATAAAACAGCCAAACCAAACTACTTCAGCATGAGAATTACATCACTAATCACTTTGAATGAACTTAAAAATAAAGAATAAGAGAGTTGTAATTAGGAAGAATTTGTGAAGGAAAATGTAGTTTGTTTTAGTCTGTGCACTATAGTATAAGAAGTAATGTTTTTATTTGGTGTGCATGGGAGGTTAAATAAGTTTGTTAGTGTGGATCTTGTTAGTGAACAAGTAAGAAATAGAAGAATTCATCGTCTCGTGCATGGTGATCAGTGTCTGAAAAGAATTGGTTCTGAGAAACCAGTATACTTGCCACAGTTTTGGAGTACTTGATGACTAAAACCTTATAAAGAAGTCATTTGGTGTATAGTTATCTAATTTGTTTAGGAATTGGTAAGGTTATTCTTGATAGATTGCTGGTTTGTTCACAAATATGATAGTTCCACTTATTGAGTGTTCTAAAAAGCCTTATTTTATGCTTTGAGTGGAGATAGTAAGAATCATTGAGGACACAACTGTTTGTAGGAATAATGATAAGGTGCTATGTTCTTTCGAAGGTTTATTTTTATACTCATGAATATTTCTGTTGGTTAAATTTAGTTTATATAAATGTTTTCATTCATACTTTTGTAATAAATTACTTCATTTTAGAAATATTGTTGCCAAGTATTATTTTTGAACTCACGCTCAATTTCCATCTGTTAAGTTCATAACAGTAGTACTGAATCATATTATCATCTCAAGATGCAATACAGGAGACATTAATTGTCCTAACAGTGAATCACTTTATATTTCTTATTCATTGTGTTCACTCGTAAGAATTAAAGAAAGGTTGGGAACCGCTGGTTTGGAAAAAGAAATGACATTTTTAATATATGGCAAATACTGAAATTTGCTTTAAACTTCCCAGACACTGAACTCATTTTAAAATGGTGAGATTGGCAAGACTTCCTTTAAAATATAATGTTTTATAATTCTGATTAATATTTCTGTGCATTTGCAAAGTTATATTTATCTTGTCCAGAAGTACCTTAATGTTTTTTAGGTAGTAATATTGTTCTGTTAGGTAACTCATAAATACATGTGCTGAAACTGTACATAAAATTAAATAAAGTGAAGAATCAGCTGAAAAATCGTATTTTTGTGGGAGTGGGACCTGAGCTTGTGACCTCCTTATTTGGTATCAAGTACTCTAATATGTTTATCACTATATCATGGATTCAGGTTTTGCTCCTGCCAAAACTACATTTTTTTCAACCAACTTTTTGCTTGGTAAATTTGTTGAATATTTATTTTCAAAATTTCATAATTTGAATCATTTAAAAAAAAGTGTTAGCTTCTTTTTGATATATAAACTTTTTTTTATTAGATGATTCTTCCTATTATGAATGAATATTCTGAAATTGAATCTTGTGTAGAGGTAAGCTATTGAAGTCACTTTTAATTTCCTTTCATTTATGATTGAATACTAATTCTATAGAACAGCTATAATTTCAAGCTATAAGTACTGATATATCAGTAATGTAGTCATCAAAAATTAGTCTGCTACAATTTTTTGTTGTTGCATTGTCTAGCAGCTTTCTCTGATTTTTTATGCAGGATAATAAGCTAAACATTTTTTTTATCATTTTTTAAAACTTTTGTTAAATTTCTTGCTATTCTTGCCTTTTAAGACTAGTAAGTTGCTGATCCATTTTTTATGTGCCTTTCTAACAGAAATTATCTACTTTACCTAAAGACTCAAGTAACTCTGCCTCCACTGCTCTTTTTTACCAAGAATAACACAGTAGATTTGAAGTGTAGCCTGTTAAAAATGATCCTATCTCAATTATAACCAAACCACATTTGTTATAATCATCAACTCTTACAGTGTTTGGTTTCTGAAACTGAACTTAATCTGGTGACCAAATTAATTTTGAAGTGTTTTCAAGAAATTATTCCGAACTAACTTATGAACAGAAATATGATGCATACTTACAGACAGACAGACCCACCCTATAAGTATGGAAGGTAACGGGCAAAAAAAAAAAGGAAACAGCAATGTAAAATTACTGATACCATCTAAGTGCAGTATAGCCTGTAATACACCGAAGAGCCAAAACATTATGACAACCACATCTTTATGCAAATCCAAGCAACGGTAGGTAAACAATGGCATGTGTCATCATCATCATCATCATCCTCAAGCACCCATGGGCTACCAGGCTGCATGGGTCCAACCAGACCGTGCAGTTTAGTTCTCCAAGCAAGTCTATCCTGAGCTACATCTACTGCATCTGGCCATTGCACACCAATTCTAACAAGGTCCTGTTTGACATTGTCTGCCCACCGCATCCTAGGTCTCCCCTTCTTTCTGAGGCCTTTAGGCACACTGTTCATAACCCTATTCGTCAATCTATAATTATTCATACGGGCAACATGACCAAACCAACAGCGTCTCTCTCTGTACAATATGCTGCTTAAAGAAGGTTGCAAACTCCTTTGCCTAACCTCATCATTAGTTACAAAGTTGAACCACCTAATGCCCAAGATACTGCGTAAGCATCTGGAATCAAAAGCATCTAGTTTCCTGTTATCTTGTTTACAAAGTGTCCAAGTTTCACTACCATAACTAACCCTAGAAAGAACCAAACTATTATACAGCTTAATTTTAGTCTTTAGGTGTATACGCCTATTTCTCCACACTCTCCATAGATTCTTAAAAGTCCCGGCAGCAATCCCTATTCGTCTGTTAATCTCATGCCGCACATCACCATTATCTGTTACATAGCTCCCAAGATAATTAAACTGTGACACCTGCTCAAGACTGCAACCATTCAGATTAACTGAATCACAGACTGCCTGACCAATTTTCATCACTTTAGTTTTCTCTCTGTTTATAACCAAACCTACCTACTACCAGTCTCATCAACAGCTCGAATGAAAGAGTTTATCTCATCAACATCATTTGCCAAAAGGGCTAAATCATCAGCATAATCTAAATCAGAAATTTTCGTATCTCCAGCCCATTTAAGGCCAAAATCTTTCCCTTGAAGTGAATTTCGCATAACATAATCAATAACCAAACTAAAGAGAAAAGGAGACAAAATGCACCCTTGTCGAACACCAGAAGTAATGCTAAACCTATTGCTACAAGCCTTACCAACTCTCACACACGACTCAGTGTTATTATAGAGAGCTTTCATTATGTTAACTAACTTGTCTGGTATACCATATGATTTCACAGTCAACCACAAATTATGACGATCGAGAGAGTCGAAAGCCTTTTTGAAATCAACAAAGCTGGGAACCAAAGGTTTCTGAAACTCTAAACATTTCTCAAGAATCTGCCTAAGTGAAAATGTTTGATCCACACATCCCCTACCACTTCTGAACCCACATTGTTCATCACGCAATTGACTGTCAACCAGATTCTTAATTCTATTAAGCACAATCATGGAAAGAACTTTACCTGGAACAGAGAGTAGGTTGATACCCCTATAGTTATCACAAGAGCTGCGATCACCTTTTTTGAAAATAAGGATAACAATAGCTCTGGTAAAATCCTTAGGAACCATGCCTTTATCATAAAAGATATTCAGAATTTCAGTCATCCAAGTGGTAACCGAAACATTTCCAGCTCTAAGCATTTCTGTAGTAATTTCATCTACCCCTGGGGATTTATGAAGTTTAAGTTAAGAAACAGCCAAAATAACTTCAGATTATGTTATAGGGCCAACATTAAAGCCACCAATGCATCTGTCATCATTGCAAACAATGGGAATAGAACTAACCGCATTGTTTAGAATATCACTGAAATGCTCAGCCCACCTAGCCATGACAGAATCCTCACCTTCTATAACCTTACCTTGTTTATCCTTCAATCCCTATATACCTGTCCGTTTTCTACCACATAAAACATTAACTATCTGGTACAGCTCTCTGCTGTTGTGCTGTCTAACTGCTTCCTCGGCTCTGTCAGCCAAACCATCAAACCAAAGATTCTTATCAGCAGCTAACTGATCTTTTACACATTTATTAAGTTCTCTGTAATGCTTTCTATTAGTACTAGTAGGGTATTGATTAAGGACATTCCTGCAGTTCTTTCTTTCCGAAATAAGCTCAAGTGCCTTATCACTCAGATAATTCTGTCTCTTCTGCTCCTTTTTTCTTAAAAGAGTACTGTTAGTGTCCAAAAAAGCCTGTTTAAAATGATCCCATTCTTCCTCAACTTCAGTAGTAAGCATACCATGACTGTCATAATGACTAAGTAACCTATCATGGTAAGCTTTGGCTATAACTGGGTCTTTCAGAGCTTCAATATTAAAAACAAATTTTTTAACCCTAGCACAACACTTTTTAAGTTTAAGTTGCAAGACACTTTTAACAAGGTAATGGTCAGATCCAATTTCAGCTCCCCTATATGCCCTGGTATTTCTAACAGAACTAGTCCATTTGCTGTTAATTAATATATAATCAATCATATTCCTTTGCAGCCCATCAGGTGAAACCCATGTGTACTTATGTATGTCGCGGTGTGAAGGACATGAAACAGTATAAATAACACCTGATACTGATCTTTGTTAATCAGTGTTATTTTTATTCTTCAGATGGGAAGGGCAGCAGACTTAAGTTAGTTTGACAAAGCCAAATTATAATGGCCAGACGACAGGGTCAGAGCATTTCTGAGACAACAAGGCTGGTGCTCACAGTCAGCCATGGTTAGTACCTTCAAAAAGTAGTCTGCGGAGAGAAAAACCACAAACCTCTGGCAAGGTGTGGGCCGACCACGGCTCATTGATGCTAGAGATGAGCGAACGCTATCCCTTATGATATGAGCCAACAGAAGGGATACTGTGGGCAATTTGCCTGTAATTTGAATGCCGGTGATGGGAGTAATGTGTCACAACACACAGTACATCAAACCCTGCTGAAAATAGGGCTGCATAGCCACAGGCTGCTCTGAGTGCCAGTGCTAACCTCACTTCACTGTCAAAAGTGCCTGCAATGGGCATACAGCATCAAAACTGGACCTTGAATGATTGGAAGATCATCTGGTCCAATAAATCTCGTTTGCTGTTGCACCATGTAGACAACTGGGTATGTGTGCATCGTTTACCTGGGTATGGGTGCATCATTTACCTGGGGAAGTGTTGGCATCAGGATGCACCGTGGGACAAAAACAAGCCATGGAGGAAGTGCAATGCTTTGGGCAGTGTTCTGCTGGGAAACCCTGGGTCCAGTCATTCACGTGCAGGAAACTATGACTACCACTTACCTAAAAATCATTGCAGACTAGGTACATCCTTTCATGACAATGGTATTTCCCCCCTGCCCCAAGTACTGCCTTTTTTCAGCAGGATAATGCACCATACCACACTGCCTGGATTGTTCAAAAATGGTTCACGGAACATGAGGAAGACTACCAAGTATTGGCCTTGCCTCCAAATTCTCCAGACATCAATCCGATCTTGTATCTGTGGTTTGTGTTGGAACGGCATATCTATATACAGGGTGAATCTGAAAAAGTGGGCAGAACTTTACGGGGTGGTAGAACACAGCTATACGAGCAATATTCGTCATAGAATGTATGGTCGGAACGCAAGCGTTGAGAAGTTAAAAGGTAGTTTTCCACTGTCACATTTAAAGAATGAACACAAGAAGGAGAGGAGATACTTGAGAAAACATTTTATTAACAGGAATGTAATTGAGGTACATGCTCAAAGAAATTGCTCAAAAGTGCTGCCGCCAGCTGTAATGCAGGCTTCACACCTGCGGGGATAGGGATCGACGCACATTTGCGAAGACACCAGGCATTTCCCGAATATCGCCGGCAACCACAGCGATCCTGGCGACTAGATCCATATCGGTTTCAATGGGGCACTCGTAGATTAGGCTTTTCATATGGCCCCACAGGAAAAAATCCAAACACGAGAGATCCGGCGATCTTGGTGGCCAAGCTATGGGACCACCTCCACCAATCCATCGCCCTGGGAACGTTGCATGTAAAGTGTTCCGCACATCTAAGCTGAAGTGTGCAGGTGCACAGTCGTGCTGGAACCACATTCTCGACCTGCTGGGGCTTGGAATCGGACGCAGCAGCTCCGGCAACACCTCTCGTAGGAATGTGTTATACGATTTGCCGTCCAGACGGTGTGGCAGGAGGTATGGGCCAACCAAATGGTCATGGAGGATCCCTGCCCAAACATTTACAGAGAACCGCTGCTGGAACGAATGAGGACATGTGACATGCGGGTTCGTAGATGCCTACGTGTGTGAATTGTGGGTATTCAAAACACCCTCACGGGTGAAAGTGCACTCGTCTGTAAACAGAACATGTGCACCAAAAACCAGCTGCGCTGCATTCTGCTGGAGGTACCAACACGCGAAATCGACATGTGGCTGATAGTCCGCCGGTGACGCTTGTACCTTCTGCGTACGATAGGGGTGCATTCCTTCCTCCTGTAGCACACGGCAAACTGACATTTGGGACACGTATACTGCACGGGAAACCGCTCGCGTGCTACATCCCGGTCGCTCTTCCACCCTACGCAGAATGTCCTCTGCAAGTTGCAGCGTCCTGACACTCCTTTCACGCCCTGCGTCTTGCTTGGCCGCGTCGAAGGATCCCGTTTCACACAGCCGCCAATGCAAACGCTCGAAGGTTTTCTGATCTGGAGTGCATCTCATCGGAAACCGGTCGCAGTAACGTCTCTGTGCTTCACTTGCATTCCCGTCTGCCGCACTGTACATAAAGTGCATATCTGCCATTTCGTGGTTAGTATAACCAGCCATCCTCTCGGCAATCCACAGTAGAAATGCCGTTGGGTGCGAAGACTGACAGTTTTATACCATTTCCAACGCCACCTAGCGGCTCGCCGTTTGCGTTCCGCCCATACTTTCTATGATGAATATTGCTCGCATAGCTGTGTTCTACCGCCCCGTAAAGTTTTGCCCACTTTTTCAGATTCACCCTGTATATATGGTATAGCTGTGGCTCAACCATATAACTTACAAGAGTTAAGGGATCTGCTGGTAACATGTTGGTACCAGATACGACAAGACACCTTTAGAAATAAATAATTAATGAAATAGGCTCGACGTATTTCAAATCAACTCATAATAAATAGGCACTTTAGCGTCGATTTCAATTTTAGAGGAAAAATTGTCTTGAGCCGGGTGGGATACGAACCCATGACCTCCTGATAACAGGTCAGGTGTTTCTGGACCACTGAGCTACCAGCTGCCGATGAAGACAAGCGCTATGAACATTCCTTAATGTTTCATATAGACGCTATTCTGGCAATATTTTTTAGCCACAAACGGCATTTATATTGGTGAATATATATATATATTTTTTTCCGAGCCTATTTCATTAATTATTTATTATCTGCATACTTGTTGTACATGCTTCCATCTATTGGCTAATGTAAATGCTGCTTGTGGCTAAAAAATTGCCAGAATAGCACCTATATGAAACATAAAGGAATGTTCATAGTGCTTGTTATAGAGGAGATCTTGATTGGCGGCTGGTAGCTCAGTGGTCCAGAGTACCTGACATGTTATCAGGAGGTCGTGGGTTCCTATCCCACCCGGCTCAGACAATTTTTCCTCTAAAATTGAAATCGACATCAAAGTGCCTATTTATTACTGGAAAAGAAATTTCCTCCTGAATATAATATTCAACCTGAAATATGATATTTATTTCTTTTAATGATTCTTTTCAGTATTGAATATTTTAAACACGGCCAGTGTTATAGAAAGTGACTTGGACTTCTCACATTCACAGGATTTTTTAAACTGGTTATGAAATAGAAAAGATCTTCCTTGGCTGCTTTTTTTTTGTTAAACAATATGAATTTTTTCTTTGGGTGTTGAAGTTTGGTGATCTTGGCTAAGTGCAGAAAGGTTTGTGCACCAAAGCGAAAAAAAAAACAGCACTATATCGTGTGTGGCACAGCCAAGGTACTGAGAGGGGGAGGGAGTGCCTGTAAAACTTTCACTGTGAGTTTAGTGAAGGAGACACCTTCCCAAAATTGCCCTCCCACATGACGACTGATTTCCATAGCAAAGAAGTCTATTTTACTTCCGTATCCAAGACATTCATTTTCAGAAAACGTTACAAGTTCAATTTTTTTTACTAAAAAAAGAAATAATAAAAGAAAAATTACATATAACTTAATGGGATGCTAAAATAAAATATCTGCAACAACTTTTAAGCCAGCCTCCGATATAGCATAACAGAAGAAGATCAATAGATCAGCCAACTGAAAGATCGCTAATTAACAGAAATAAATCTAGAGAAATGAATTTGCTTCCATATCCAAGACCTCATTTATTTTCAGAAAATGATACCAGATCAAAGCTTTACTGGAAAAGTAATAAATAATAAAATAGAAATTAACATATAGCCTAATGCGATGTTAAAATATTCACAGCAACAAGTTGTAGGCTGGCCATACCATGCAGCATAACTATGAAAAATCAATATTTATTGATCGGCCAAAAGATCAGAAATTTACAAAAATAAATCTACTGAAATGAAAAGTAAGGTTAAAATATAAAAAGTAAATACTAACTTTACAAAGGGTATCCAATATGCAGGTCAAAAACACTATATAGCACACGGAATGCATGTGTCAGCCATTTGCATCTTGTTTGCATCAGTAAAGCATTATTAATTAAATGCAGCTGCAACCAGAATATTTACTTTCGGTTTCAATTTTAAGAGCGTGAAAGATGCATAGAATGCTGGGAAAAATGATAAAAATAACTTGGGAATACTGAAATAGGTTTATGACAGAAAAGAGTGAAATGGAGAAAAAAAAATGGCAGTACATATTTTGTAATTACTTCCAAAATCTATCGTTTTTAAAAATGGCAGTTTTTTTTTTGTTAATTTTTAGGAAATTTTTGAAAGTTTAAGAAAAAAATTGTTTATATAGTTTAAATCAAACTTGTGAGCTTAAATCAGAAGGTTGCTTCAGCAAATAGGAACATTAACAAACAAATTGGCAATGCTGTTTAGTGTTTCTAAGAAATGGCAATCAGATGGCTTTATAAAATTATTTATATTGTAGTTTAATAAAATATGCATCAAATTAAAAAACAAAATATTATTTTTGAAACCTGAGTTATATATTTTTATAAGATATATATATAAATTACAACAGCAATTTTTATTTAAAAAAAAATCTATTTTTTTTTGTAGTACTGAAAATGAATACATGCGTCCTTAGCCTCTCAATTCAAATTCTCCAAACATATACAGATGAAGTGGACACTGGAAGGGTTAAGAGACGGAAGTACCCTCTGTCAAGGCAATCCAGCATGTCCTTTAATCCTTCCAATGTCCACCATTAGAGTCACTAACATTTTTGTTTTCAGTCATTTCAAGTTAGTTATTCTTTATAATCGCAGTATATATATGAAAAGCAATAAAAATAGTTTCAGAGACACCAGAGTAAGAAAAAAAAAACCTTTAAGAAAAAGGAAAGTGTACTAAAAATTGAACGAAAGTGACGTGTCTAGTTCCCTGATGATACAGTTTCTGGTAATAATAAAAATCAATATCTTATTAAAAGATCAGAAAGCCTATGTTGTCCTTGCATCATGAAATGCCCAAACAAACAAACAACAAAAGCTGATTGTTTTTCCTTGATACCACATAACTGGTATAGCACCTATACTGTTTATAGAGTAATTTTTTAAATATAATCCTATATCATTAAGTATTGATCTAATAATCACCCCATTCAGCCCTTTAGTGTGCAAAAGATCATTCACAAGTTTCTTTCTAGAAAAGACTTTTATTGAATTTTTTTTATCTAGCTCATTTTTGAGTGCTCTTTTCCCATTAAAGCTAAGGCAGAATTTCTCAACAGACCCAAGGATCTATCCATTCCTCCCAACAGTAGATTAGTCACACTTGATGTAGTCTCCTTGTTCCCATCCACTCCAGTTTTTGATGCCATTGTTATTTTGGACAAAAATCATTGAAGCACAAAATTTTCCCTTCCTGAAATCAATGCCATTCATGAAGTACTAAAACTATTACCAAAAATAATTATTTCCAGTTTGGCAACTAAATCTATAAGCAGGACTCGAGCCCCCATGGTCTCACCCCTGTCTGGCATCCTGCCCAAGATTGTCTTAAAGACCTCAAAGCAAAATTATTCAACTCATCAGATATTTTGCCCATCTTCTGCCGCCGCTATATTGACAATACATTTTTAATTTGGAATTGAAACAATGAGCAATTAAACTTCTTCATTTGATAGAGCCAATATTATATATCCTATAATGTGTTTCACAAAGGAGGAGGAAAACAGCAATGTCAACCCCTATTTAGATGTTTTTATCCAAAAATGATGATGCAGGAGCTTTGACAACATCAATTTGCCAAAAGCCTACCTACATCTCCTCCAAAATGCATGTGGACTCATGTATACCATGAGTGTACAACAGCGGGCACTGAACCACACAAAAACAAACATGCGAGAGAATGAAGAAAATAATGCGATCGCTGCCAACAAGAGGGCTCGACGTGAGCCCCCATCTTCCTCGTTGTCTACGTTATCTCTGCCGTTGTCTTCTGTGTCTGTGTCTTCGTTCCCAAAGTTCCTGATCATCCACTCCACGGGTGATCAGGTACTTGGGGACATGTCCCCTTTTTTCGTTAATAAAGGTTTGAAAGGTCTTGCGGGAGAACCGAAATCCGTAAAGCGCTTACGATCTGGCGACTTACAAGTTGAGACCGCTTGTTCAAAACACTCAGAACTACTCCTGAAAGTCAAAGAAATTGGTGGGGTGGCTGCCGAAGTCACTCCCCATAAAACTTTGAATTCCTCTCGGGGTGTGATCACCAAGTGGGGCCTCCTCAAAGTCACTGAGGAGGAGATCCTCTCGGAGCTCACACCTCAAGGAGTAACAGCGGTCCACCGGGTTTCAACACGCCGTGATGGGAAATTAACACCCACCCGGGTGCTAATCGTGACATTCAACACGCCACGCCTGCCTTCTTCCATCAAGGCAGGTTATTTACATTGTGAGGTACGGCCGTATATACCGAACCCTCTGCGCTGTTTTCAGTGTCAGATATACGGTCATGCCCGCACAGCATGCAGGGGCAAGCCCACCTGTGCTCGCTGTGGCAGTAAGGATCATCTCGATCCTGACTGCGCAGCAGAAAAGGCATGCTGTGTGAACTGTAGTGGCGAACATCCGGCGTACTCCCGCGACTGTCCAAAGTGGAAAGAGGAAAAGGAGGTACAACGCCTCAAAGTCATAAATATCATCTCTTATGCTGAGGCGAGAAAGCTTGCTGCACCGCCTGCCCCGCCTGGCAAGGTTTCCTATGCCAGTGCAGTCATTGGAAAGCCCATCGTTCCAATGACTTCGGTTGCGGTGCAGACTGACATCAGTGTACCACCTACTGAGTCTTTCTCGCCAGCTGCCAAGTACCTCCTCACGCAGGCGAGACCGAGGGTGGTGTCGACTTCGACATCAACCCCGGTTTCCATTCCTGCAGCTCAGCCTTCCACCTCCACCGGAAGGCCTCCTCCTTCCCGACCTCAGACAGCAAGACCTTCCAAACCTAAGGGGCCCCCACCGGGGCCTAAAAAGAAACTAATCACTGCACCTCAAAGGGCGGTCACCGATCCATGCCCCTCGGACGATTCCGAGGACATGGATACCGACCGCCCCCTATTCACTAAACCGTCCTCTGCGGCGGTTAAGTTGAATAGAAACACGTCGTCCGCCCACTCTTCTAAGTCCTGAGATGGCCACACTCCTACAATGGAATTGTTGTGGATTCCAGAGGAATCTTGATGACATCAAGGCCCTCCTTCAGGCACACCAGCCCATCTGTGTGTGCCTGCAGGAGACATACTTGCAGCCAGTCACAGATCCCACGATCCGGCACTTTTCACTAGTTCACCGGGACCGGGATGGAGATGGTCCGGCTCGCGGGGGTGTCGCCATCCTCGTGAGCAACCATTCTCCATTCCAGGTCGTACCCCTCACCACCAACTTGGAGGCGGTAGCCATCCGTCTCTTCGTGGTTTTCTCGCTGACTGTCTGCTCTGTATATCTTCCACCTGGGAGCATCGTCTTCCAGGAAGACCTTGATGATCTCGTCTCGCTGCTGCCGTCCCCCTTCCTCATTATGGGGGACCTCAATGGACACAGTCCACTTTGGGGCAGTGCTGACACCAACGGGAGGGGCGGGGTCCTGGAGCAGTGGCTCCTGGATCCTTCTCTCTCCCTGTTGAACACCGGTGTCTGTACTTACTTTCACTCCCCAACCCGCTCTTTCACTGCCATTGACCTCACCATCTGCTCCTCCTCGATCCTTCCACTCTTTACATGGGAGGTCGAGGACAACCCTTATGGAAGCGATCACCTCCCCGTGGTGTGCACCATCTCGCGTGGGGGGCCTTGCAGCCCTTCACGCGTCTCGCGGTGGAGGCTCGATCGGGCTGACTGGGGTGGTTTCGAGCTGCTCTCTCAGCTCGATGACCACTCTGTCAGCCAGGAGCCAATCAATGTGGCAGTAGCGGAGATAACGGACTGTATCGTAGATGCAGCTGCATCAACAATTCCTCAAACTTCTACACGGTTTCCTCGCTTTCCGAAACCGTGGTGGAATCCAGATTGCACCGCAGCTCGTAAGGCTCAGAACAAGGCTTGGGGGGTGTTTCGGAGATATCCGACAACCCCCAACCTCGAAAATTTCAAACGCGCCAGGGCGAAAGCTCGTTTCATCCGACGCCAGAGCCAGAAGGAATCTTGGATCAAGTATACATCTTCTATCACCCGCACGACTACTTCTAAGGTCGTGTGGGATAAAGTCCGGAAGATGAGTGGGAACTACACGTCCCACTCGTTATCGATCCTGGAGCACAATGGACAGGCAATTGCTGATCCCAAAGCAATTGCCGACACTCTGGGGGAGTCATTCTCTTCCATCTCTTCGTCTTCCTCTTACTCCCCCGAGTTTCTGGCCCAGAAGGGCAGGGCGGAGCGCTCTCCGCTGTCTTTCCACTCGAATGGCCTGGAGCCTTACAACAGGCCATTCACAGCGGAGGAGCTTCGCCTTGCTCTGCACTCTTCTCGTGCCTCTGCTGTAGGGCCGGACAATGTCCATTATGCCATGCTCCAACATCTTTCACCATTGAGTAAGGATCGGCTGCTCCATCTCTTCAATCGCATTTTTCTCGAGGAGCAGTTTCCGGACTCCTGGCGGGAGGCCATCGTCTTGGCCTTCCCCAAGCCAGGCAAAGATCCCAAGATTCCTTCCAATTATCGTCCCATCGCATAGACGAGCTGCGTGTGCAAGGTGTTGGAAAGAATGGTAAATGCCAGACTCATCTGGTATTTAGAACATCACAACCTTCTTTCCAACACCCCGTGTGGCTTTCGCAGGCAACGGTCAACTCTTGACCATCTGATACGCCTCGAATCGGCTATCAGAAATTCATTTTTAAGAAGAGAGCACCTGGTGTCAATTTTCTTCGACATCGAAAAAGCGTACGACACGGCTTGGAGATTCGGCATTCTTCGTGACCTCCACAGCTTCGGCTTGAGAGGTCACATGCCGATCTTCATCTCGAACTTTTTATCGACACGCTCTTTTTGTGTCCGTGTCGGTAACACTCTGTCGCGGCCGTACCCCCAAGAACAGGGGGTGCCACAAGGCTGCGTTCTGAGTGTTACGCTTTTCGCTGTCAAGATTAATTCTATAACTAGACAACTTCCTCCATCAGTAGGCAATGCCCTCTATGTTGATGACTTTAGCATCTTTTGCTCATCTTCCAGCATGAGGGTCATTGAAAGACAACTGCAAATTGCCCTGAACAATCTTTCGGTTTGGGCGACGGCAAACGGGTTTCGGTTCTCCCCACAGAAGACCGCTTGTGTGCACTTTTGCCACAAGCGTAATCTTCATCTGGATCCCGAGCTGCGGCTCGGGGGTAACATCATTCCAGTTGTGGCGGAGACCAAGTTTCTCGGTCTCATATTCGATCGGAAATTGACCTTTTTACCACACATACGTCATCTCAGGTCCAAGTGCACGCGGGCATTGAACATCGTCAAGGTCCTCTCCTCCCTTTCTTGGGGGGCGGACCGATGTTCTTTGCTCCGCCTGTACCGTGCACTTGTCCGATCGAAACTGGACTACGGATCCCAGGTGTACGACTCGGCCCAGGATTCGGTGGTGAAGGTGTTGGACCCCCTCCATCATCAGGCCCTCCGTGTTTGCACGGGAGCCTTCCGCACCTCACCGGTCCAGAGTCTTTACGTTGAGACCGACGAACCTTCTTTATCTCTTCGCCGTCAGCAGTTGTCCCTACAATATGCGTCTAAATTGCGATCCCTGCCTGGCCATCCCACTTGGGACTGCGTTTTCAGTCCGAAGTGGGAAATGCTTTACACTAATCGGCCGACTGCCATTCGTCCTTTTGGTTTGCGTGTCTGAGGCTTCCTCAGAGACATCAACACCAGTCTCGATAGCATTGCACAGTCGACAGCTGAGCCACTTCCACCATGGCTCGCTGTTTCCCCTTCCTGTGATTTTTCCTTGTGCAGGATGGGGAAGGCCTTTACACCAGACTGTGCGTACCGGCAACTCTTTGCCAGCCATCGTGCTGAGTACCCGGACTTCTTGCCTGTCTTCACAGATGGCTCGAAGTCCGGCACATCGGTGGGATCGGCCATGGTCTGCTGTGATGTAATCATTGCAGACCAGATCCCACTGCAGTGTTCCATCTTCACTGCAGAGTTGCACGCTATCAGCCTCGCCTTGGACCACGTGGCGACTAAGCATCATCGTCGGTGTGTGCTTTACACCGACTCGCTTAGCTCGCTACAGGCTTTGATCTCGGTGAGGCATCGGCCTCACCCTGTTCTTACTAAGATCCGCCAGCAGCTACATCGTCTGGCAGCCACCACCACCATCCATTTCTGTTGGGTGCCCGGTCACGTCGGAATCAGGGGTAATGATTTGGCAGATTCTGCTGCCAGGTCAGCCACGCCCCTGTCCGACTCTCCGTTGCCGGTTCCCTATCTGGATTTCCGGCAGCGTTTTACCACCGAGCTCCGGGCACAGTGGCAGAGATCTTGGTTGGAACAGCTTACGAACAAGCTCTTTGAGATCAAACCTATCATCAAACCATGGCAGTCTTGTTACCGCAGGAATCGCAAGGAGGAAGTTGTACTTGCTCGGCTCCGCTTAGGTCACTCGTATATTACTCATTCGTTTCTTCTTCAGGCGGACGACGTACCTAAGTGCGAGTTTTGTGACACCATTTTAGCAATCAAACATATTTTAATTGTATGTTCATGTTTTAACCTAGAATGTCGTTTGTATTTTAATTTTCACAATTTTACGTCCGTGCCACTTACACTCGGACATCTTTTATCTGATAGTACCATTTTATCTCCAATTTTTGCCTTTTTACAGTATACAGGATATTTTACCAGATTATAATTTTAATCATTTGTAATTTTTTCACCTTCTGCCTAGGTCATTTACTCCTGGGCTAGTTTTATCCTTTGTCTCTACTGTATTTATTTATCTACACATTTGTTGTTTTACAACTTACTTTTTATTTCTGTTATATATATATATATCTTGTTGGTTTTAATTTTTCCTTTTCCAGCATTTGTTTTTTAATTTTGGTTGAGGAGTATTTGTTTTTTAGCATATTTTTACCTTGTTTGGCGCATTATAGCCTGAGTAGCTCATGCGCCATAAAACTCCAAACAACCAACCAACCAATGAGTGTACAAAATTTCAAACTGTTCTTTCACACATAGGACACATAGTGAAGCACTATACCATCAAATGAGCATTTGCTTAAAAAATGAAATTCGAAACATGCACTCCAATAATACAGTCCCATTACTTCCACCCTGAAACAATAGAAAATCTAATCAATAGATGTAAGAATAATAACAGAAGAGATTCGGTTCTCCTTCCAGTCACCAACACCAAGTTGGCAACCTTTGCCAGATCTATATCCTAAGTTACTATTCTGTGTGGTTCAGTCCTTAAATTGCTCATAGTGTGCTGAATTAAATATAGATGAAGTTAACTCTATAAACACTGTAAATGCTGAACTAGTCACGTGTTATCGCAACCAACAATCAGTTCATTAACACTAATGTAGTAATTGATGGTCATATATCGGTGCGGTGATGTTTAAGTTTTTTTTTAACTAATACTATACACAGTAGGATATATTCAATTTAATTTCCACGAATAATTACTGTACATAAAATTTAGTCATGTGCACTAGCCATGAAGCACCAGTAGGGATGTCTTAAGTTAGACAATATCTGCATATATAATCTCATGGACCGCGACAATCTCCAATAACTATTAAAATAATATCTATTTTTAAAAATATAAAACCACCGGAGGTATAAAACCACACCTCCGGAAAATAGTATCCGGAGGTGTAGCAATCTAGAATGGATACTATTTTAATAGTTATTGGAGATTGTTGCGGTCCATGAGATTATATATGCAGATATTGTCTAACTTAAGACACCCTTACTGGTGCTTCGTGGCTAGTGCACATGATTAAATTTTATGCACAGTAATTATTCGTGGAAATTAAATTGAAGTTTAAGTTAAATAGCATACCTGCATTTTCTATATTCTAGAAGTAGCTTCGTCAATTGTTCAAAGAGGACAATTCCAGGTTGTGTGCGGTTCTAGGGAGCTGATGTTTTCAATGGTCTGGTATTGTTGCTTCTCACTTGGTGCTAGAGTTCTTAAATGCAGTGTTGTTGCACTTTGCTGCCTCGTGGTATGAGTCACTGGGTGTCATTCTAAACTTTTTGCCCCTATTAGTGTGCTGAACTGGTTGTCTATACGAGATGTTGGTGACCAGGCATTGCGACGCGTTTTGTGCCGTTCACTTCAGCAAGTCATCAGCAGACACTGTCTGGCTGAGGCTTGGCAACCCTGTGCAGACCACATGTGCATCCACGTATTGAGCGCATCACATCTCTATCTCATCCAGTGCCTGCCTGATGATGTGTCGAAGTAGACTGCATGAAATGTGTCGTAATGCCTGATCACCAACATCACGTATAGGCAACCAAATCAACGCACTCATAGGAGTGTGAAGTTTAGAATGACATCCAGTGACTCATACCACAGAAGCAGCAAAGTGCAAATACACCACACTTAAGAACTCTAGCACCAAGTGAGAAGCAACAATACTGGACCGGTGAAAACATCAGCTACCTGGAACAGCACACAACCTGGAATCGTCCTCGTTGAACAACCAATGAAGTTACCTCTAGAAGAACAAAGAAAATGCAGGTATGACTATTTAACCTAAACTTCACCACACCAATCTACGACCATACATTAGTGTCAATGAGCTGATTGTTTGTCGTGATAACACATGACTAGCTCAGCACCTAAAGTGTCTATAGGGTTAACTTCATCTATATTTAATCAAGATTGTTTCCCACCCAGCTCCAAATCTGAAGATAATTATAAAAAGGGACAGAGACAAATTCAGCCTCCTTCAAAAATAGGATGTATACAGCTTTCCCTTCTATTTAATGGATAATTCAGTTTACTACATCAGAAAAACCATATGTTCTCTACAGAAGAGGTTCACAAAGCATTAGGCAAATGTCAGCCAAAACAAGGTAATGACTGCCACTGCCAAGCTGGTAATACAACACACAGCTATCATTGATAGATATAAACCTGAGGGACTAGCTCAAGTGATGATGACTGGAAGTACGCCACACTGCTAACACTTGCATCCACTTACTACAGAACCATTGTCTGAGGCTATTGAAATAATTATCTTGCCTGTCCCACCTTCAACCGAGACACTGGACTAACCCTTCACGACATGTGGAAGAAGTTCATAACAGTCCTAATATCACCATAGAGTGCTGTCCTTGCTCCAAAAATCTTCTGAGGTTGCTCCTAAAAACTTATAATAATGCTGATTGTTTGAATGATAAACTTAATATTTTTATTGCTAAATGACAGAGAATTTTAAGTTATTTTAAGCAACAGGTTTGCCTAAAAATATAGTAAAAATGAAAAAGGTTTATATATCATAGCAGAGCAAAGAGCACAAGGATTGAAAAGAAAAAGAGCCATTGACTCTTCCAGTGTCCAACCTGAAAAACTTTCTAAATCCCAAGGTCACGCTATTCTCCCTATACTCAGCCAAAAAAATATAACTTTGGAACTTTATCACCAAATAACTGTGAAAGGAATTATGGCCTGTTATATGCCAAATTAATCAGTATTCAATTCTGGATTTTTCGAAAATAAAATACTTTACAAAAAAAGACAACTAGTTTTATTTTAATAGGATTTATTTAGAGTCATGTATTAAAAAAAAACTAATAGGCAGAAATAATTATAATGCATATGAATAGAAACGCTATTTATTTCTGAATAACAAAAATAAATTTTTCGTAACAAGAAAATTTCTCTCATTTTGTAATTTTTTCTCGGTACCATACTTTGAGAAAAAGTCCCAGGCTTTTTGTCAACTGTGTTGAATCATCTAAACAAGTCAAATGAATTTTTTTAAATAACCAATCGACAGAAATAGGGCGTGTTATATACCATATTAAACAAAATTTAATTTCGAATTTTATGAAAATAAATAATATAAATAAATTTGCAAGCATATTGATTTTAATAAAACTTTTTTTTACAGTGATGTAGCAAAAAAATAGATTGGACTATGCAATTAAGGCTTAATGTGGGAAAACCATGAATTTGACATTGAAATTAGATGGATTGAGACTTTTCACACAGTGCTGCAACCAGCATGATGTGGTTCAAAGATACAGGAGACAGTTTGAATGTAAATAAATATTTGTGCAACAGAGGTGAAGATAAACTAATGAGAATTAATTTATTTAGAATTATAAGGAGATAATAGGAATAATAAAATATTTTTTCACAAGTCTTGAAAAATAGTCTTGTTTATAGATATTAAGTCACCAAAGAAGTCAAAACATGTTTTTCTTCCCACTAAATTATAATGTATAATAAATATTTTTAATGGAACATAGGGTGGCATGGGGGATACATTATGTAAAATTTTGGACTAGGTTGTCAAGTATTTAGGAAATTATGTCAAAATGCATATATATAAGTATGAAATGAAATCCTTGTTAAAATAACTGATTCATGTCAACACTACACAGTCTAGCATGGAGATAGATTGGCATATAATAATACTCGTGTATTAAACCTACATTAATAAACATTCAAAATGCATGTATAAAATATGTTCATCTGAAACTTGCACCTTTAGAATATATCTTTCTAGTGAAAAGGTCAAGAAGCCACTCTTAACATTGAAAAATTGTCTTGAACTGAATGGAATATGAACGTTTGACTGCCTAATAATGCATGCTCTGACTACTGTGATATGAGCTGCTGATCAATATCTCCTTCTAGAGGAGATTTCGATGGCAGTTTGTAACTCATTGGTCAGAGCACCTGAAATATTATCAGGAGGGCTTGGATTCATAGTCCATCTGGCTTGACAGTTTTACCTGTAAATTTGATATCGATGTTAAGAGTAAGTTTCTGACCTTTCGCCCACTACCTCCTGAATATTTTAGGAAAAACGAAATTTGCAAAGTAAATCTCTTATATTCCTTGTATGCAATGTTATGCCTCGATGGGGCTATATACTCATACAGTTGTGTTGTTTTGCATGCATTTTTCACCTTCCACTAGCTTTTGTTTCTGCAGTGATGAAAAGAAAATTTTCTGGTAGTATTATTATATAATAGCAGTAATTCTGGGCAAGTTAGTAAGTTGGAAGTTAGTAAAGTTAGAAAAGAAATAAGTAAGTTAATAAGTAGCAGTAATTCAGTGGTAGAAATTTTTGGTGTCCTGTGGTTCTGCTAATACTTGAGTGATTGGTCCAATATCTGGAGTGGGGGTAACTGCTGTGGGACTGAAATGAACCCTCTGAAAATGTTTAAAATTTCAAGGGGGGGGGGGGGGTTCTTTCCAGATAGCATCGGGTGCCAGGCAATTAATCGTGTCAAATAAAGTTAAATGAGAGTTCACTATGTATATAGCCATTACTTAGTGAGTAAGAAATCAAAAGTTTGCCAAATTACAAGAGAAAAAATAGCAAAGTCTGTTTGTTTGAAATAAATGTTTCCACTGACAACTAAGAATCATAAGCATATAAAAAGAAGTATTCAGCATATTTTTAATGATATATTTTCTTTCTTAATATTTTATATGTTAATTTTAGGAATGAGAAATATATCTAATTTTTTACCCCTTTAACAGCCAGTTAAAATCAGCAGGTTTCGAAAATTTCATGTTGATAAGCATGGTAATTCCAAATAATCAAATGGTCACCTTTTCTAACTTAAATCCTTTTTCAAACTACGTGTAGCTGGAAAGTACACTTCTCTCTGAAATATTTATATTAGATTTCATTTCTCAGTTTGTTTGTTAGCCTTTCAGTATTGCTTACTGTTATGGTTAGTAGGCTATTGATAACTATGCATAATTAGCTATTGGTTTGGTGATTATATCCTTGATTTCTAGTGTAATGCTCCAAAGAAATGCAAAATACTTTTAAGTTTGGATCCTTTTTCTGATCCAATTAGTTTTATGCTCCAGATAGCTGAGACGGGTGCCAGGCAATAATTAACAAATTGCCAAAAAAATAAATAAAATTAAATTAGGGTTCAAAATATCAGCGAGCGTTAATGAGTAAGAATTCAAAAATGATTGTCAAAACGTAAATGTTAAATACTAATCAAATAAATAATGTTGCTCAAGAGAAAAAAAATAGTAAAGATTCAAAAGGTTTAAATAACAAACAAATTTATTTCCAAAAATCACTCACCAAAACTTCAATGAAGTAGATACACACTGCACTAACTGTGCGCTCAACTGAGCTACGCTCACTATGTTCTCTACTTCAGTCTACATGCACTTACTGTGTTACTACATGTTTCTAGCTCTACTGTGCTACTGTGACAACATGTCACCAGACTTTAACAAGAGGCTTACAGAGACCCGCAAGTGTCATGTTGCATGCCGGGAAAGACATTTACATAATATGACGAGCGACGCAAGCTATGACGCAAGAGGGGGCGTGTCCTTGTGCACGCGCTTTAGCGGGTGACAATTGGAAGATCGGAGTTGCGCATGCGCAACTCCTAATTCTTGAAAACGAACGCTGTAATGCCAAAAAGGAAATAAAAATCCCCAAAATGATAAATATAATGTAAATTAAACAAAACTGGTTAAGGTAAAGTAAAAGTGTATGATGGGGCATCACAACTCCCCCTTCCAAAGGGAGTCAAAAGCTTTGACCTAACAGATTTTGACGAGCAAATTTTAAATAAAGGACACATCTTACGTTATTTACATATGGCTGAACATAAATAAGTAAAAGTATGCTAATGCAAATTTTGATAAGATGAACTATTCTCACTTTGACATAATTTTCCAGCACAACCAAAGGTACCTTCTCCCAATCCTCCTAACAAAAATGTGTATCAGCTAACCTATTGTAATTTATACCAGTGGCAGTTAACTGTATACTAGCATAATCGGCCTACCTAGTATCACATTCTGATACAAACTCGAAATTGGCATAACTTGAACTGTACAGTGAAAAAGGTTAATACACTCCTAGCTTCCTTAACTTCTAGAAAGGTTAAAGACATGAAAAGAAAAAAAAATTACATTCATTGCTAGCGGGGTGATAACTTCCGTTTATCCCCTAACCACAATAAAAAAATACATGAAATCTAAATACTTCTCCTAAATCACATAAAAAAACGGGTATTCGAACACCGTTATCTCCTCCTAATCACATCAAATATGCAAAGCTAAGAAAATTCAAATTTTACAAACAAGTGGGATTGTAATCATCCGCTAATTCTTCTCCTATACACAGCAATCGCGAGCTAGCTGAAATAAAACAATCATTAGATACATCCCCCTTCAGAGCTAACGTCCCCCTCCCAAAGGAGTTATGCTGGTAACAACTCAGTCACCAGACTTGGTCATTTGGGGACAGCTCCAATAAAGGTACACAAAAAAAAATTCTGCAGTTATCATCATGGTCAGCTCATATATATATACAAATAAATACTGCCAATGTCATCCCAAAAATTACGCATCATTGACACATAAATATCACTGATGACACTGAACAGATTTAAACACATATACATAAATCGTATCTAAGAATAAAGAAGAAAAAAAAGTGTAAATAATTTATAATATACAACGATAGCATTGCATCCAATCACTTTTTACATGAATCTCATTTTTTTTTCATACATAAATTCACTTGGGAATGCACGTTATTTTATAATACAAAATTAAAAAATGAAAAAATATTAAATCACTAATTCTCTTTCACTCTCCTCATTCATATCCATAAACATTTTACAATTTCTAAACTTCCCAATATCGACTTACAATTTTTCAGCTATCAGTCAGCTGAAACGAAAAAAATCTACAAAAATACTCTTTAAATCACGTTAATACAATATAACACTTAGAACTTCGATGAACAAGAATACAAAAAAAATTCTATTCGCACAGTATAAACTCGAACTACAGTAAATTCACTTTCCGAAAATAAATATCGAAACTCCAAAGTTTCAACAAGAATTTAAACATTGCTAACTATATAAATAAAATATGCTTCTTCTTCATCTTCATCTATTCCAAAGAAAAGAGAACATTTATAAATCAATAAGTGCCAAGTGGAAGAATAATAATATACTTAAATTTCATTGTTGGCAATCCGTGGCGATAAATCATCCAGTCGGGTTCCGATGACATCTTTACGTCGTCAAGTAAACATTGTTGCCAAAGATCTCGCGCGTGACGTCATCTTTGCTATGTTTACTGCTTCGCTGCCAGTTGTCGCTCTGCAGGATCTGGTTGTTGTGTTGGTATCTCGTCACGCTCTTGACGTCGATGGAACAGCTGAATCTGGCTTTGTCAGTCTTTGTCCTGTCATATGTAATAAGTGATAATCTAACCTATTCTTGTCTCTTCTGCTTGGTAAAGGTTCAACATTATCATCAACATCATCATCAGAGCCATCATTCTCCTGGGTTTTTTGTGGAGCATCTACTTTTGATCTGGAAAATTCTATAGAATGGTTATATTTCTTGATATTTACAATATTGAAGTATCCCACTGAGGCATTAGTGGTCATATTGGCCAATTCATACAGAAGAGGAGAAAGTTTCTTCCTTATAATATATGGTCCAGCCTATAATGGTGCAAATTTCTTTATCACTCTTATGATGTGTTTTAACCAAGACCTTATCACCTACTTTAAATTCCATATGTCGTCGTCTTTTATTATAATCTTCTCGTTGCTTTTGTTGTGCTCGTAGGGAATTATCTTGTGCCTTTGAAATGGATCGAATATGCTGTTCCGTTCTAAACTCAATGGATTGTGGAGATGCAGGTTGGCCAATGAGTCAATCCCAGGGTAATGTCAGCTCTCCCAGGGTAATGTCAGCTCTCCCAAGAAATATCCTTGAAGGCGTGAATTTGGTGGTTTCATGTAATGAAGTGCGTAAAGCAAAGGAAAACTGTTGCAAATATTTATCCCAGATACTATGTCTATTTTCAACGTAAGCAGCTATCATCCTACCAATATTTCAATTTATTCTTTTGGTCAAATTTGACTGTGGATGATATGGAGTTGTTTATATATGTTTTATTTGAAATGTTTCACATACTTCAGCATGCACATTTGAAATGAATTGGGGCCCATTGTCTGAAACTATACTCTTGGGTACCCCATATCTGCATATAAACTCATTTATAAATTTCTTTGCTATGATTGTTGCTGTTGCATTTCTGATGGGAAATATTTCGACAAATTTCGAAAAATAATCTACTAACACTAGAATATATTGGGATCCTGCTTGTGTTTGTGGATACAGGCCCATTAAATCCATGCCAACTAATTCCATGGGTTTATTGGAGGTCGTGCTTTTCATTGTTGGTTAAGTGCATTTGCTGCAGATTCTCTTCTTGCAGTATATTGCCGAGCCAATTTGACTAAATCTGAAATTGAATTCACGTTTTGTACTTCTAGGAATTCTCTAATGGGCAAAAGCAATTGAGACAATATGCAATTTACAATATCAATTTCAGCAGCATCAGCATCGTACAGCTGGTATAACTCTACTGTACCCCAGATAAATTTTTCTATGTCATCTCTTTTCCTTTGTCTTCATGAAAACAACTCTGTAGCTAGTTCTGTAAAATCATTATAAGCCGGATATATGTCCATGATTTCGTTTTTGAAATCTTCCCAATGTTCAATACCATGACGACATCCTACGTTATTCCACCATTGCTTAGCAAATCCAATTAGACTAATTAACTGCTAATTAACCAATTAGACTGCTAAAAACTTTTTTGTTGCTTGGCACTTCATGTAAATGGAAGTGCTCCTCCATGGACTTGACAAATGTCCATGATGACAGACGTTTCGAACCTTATCTCAGGTAAAGGCCAATTAACATGAGGACTATAGTTAATAAATGGGTTGGCAAATCGTCGTTGTGGTGGTTGATAATACTCTGTTCTATCACTTGCTTCTGACGGAACAGAAAATGGAACCTTACGTTCAAAGTTTCTACGTTGGTGAGCTGACGTAGCATTGTCAGCAAATTTCAGGGTTGTTGGCGTTCCCCTTTTCTCCCGATGATCATCAAGCAGATTCATTAGCACTTCTGCTTCCATCATTACATCTTGCAACCTACCCTTTACTCTTTCTAAGTCGGGAGTCATTATGGTAGAATCGGCCATATTGCTAGCAGACATGTTTAGCGGTCTACCGAAATTTTGAAAACCTTTTTTAAATTTTGAGCAGCACTCAAAGGTACTGCTATACAACAATACTAAAGCTACAACTAAGCTTGCAAAAATATAAATTTGCTTATCAAAAAAGTTTTTCCTATCGTGCCTAGTGCCTATGTATGTGTGTGCCTGGACACTTCTAATCCTTACATATAATAAATATCTTAATTATCAGCAATAATGCGCTGAAACTTCAGTACCTTTGACTAATACACAAAAAAGTTAAGCTTCTTGCTCAACAAAAATTTTCGGCTTAAGCTGCCGTTAAATCTATAAATAGTACATACAACTAATGAGCTCAAAAATTACTATCTTTGACAATCAGGTTAAATAACATACAAAATTTATACACAAATATACCGTCCCTATTCTTGGACCACTATCTTTTACTACTGTCGAATCCCTGTTCGTTGCGCCACTTCTTTTCTTTACCTCTATAACGCTCCAGAGAAATGCAAAATACTTTTTAAGTTTGGACTCTTTTTCTGATCCAATTAGTTTTATGCCCCGGATAGCTGAGACGGGCACCAGGTAATAATTAACAAATTGCCAAAAAAATAAACAAAGTTAAATTAGGGTTCAAAATACCAGCGAGCGTTAATGAGTAAGAATTCAAAAATGATTGTCAAAACATAAATGTTAAATACTAATCAAATAAAGTTGCTCAAGAGAAAAAAAAATAGTAAAGATTCAAAAGGTTTAAATAACAAACAAATTTATTTCCAAAAATCACTCACCAAAACTTCAATGAAGTAGATACACACTGCACTAACTGTGCGCTCAACTGAGCTATGCTCACTGTGCTCTCTACTTCAGTGCTACATGCACTTACTGTGCTACTACATGTTTCTAGGAAAGGCCGCTGTCCGTCGGATGGGACATTAAGCCGTGGCCCCGTGTGCGGGAGAGCCATACCCTGTGCACGTTAAAGAACACACTGGATGGCCTTGACGGGAGGCTACCATCTGTCTCCCAACAGCTGTTCCAGTGGGTCCCCTCCCCCAACCTTCTCTGAGCCTTCGGGGTCCTTGTGGCCTGGCCATTTAGCCCATGGTGTGCAAAAAAGTGCCGCTCAGAGGTAAAACAATCCAATACATGTTTCTAGCTCTACTGTGCTACTGTGACAACATGTCACCAGACTTTAACAAGAGGCTTACAGAGACCCGCACGTGTCATGTTGCACGCCGGGAAAGACATTTACATAATATGACGAGCGACGCAAGCTATGACGCAAGAGGGGGCTTGTCCTTGTGCACGCTCTTTAGCGGGTGACAGTCGGAAGATCGGAGTTGCGCATGTGCAACTCCTAACTCTTGGAAACGAGCGCTGTAATGCCAAAAAGGATGTGTCTTTGTGCGTGCATTAGCAGCTGAGATTCAAAAGTTGTAGTTGTGCATGTGTAACTTCTTTTGTGAGAGAAATGATGTTCTATTTAAATTAAAAAACCCCAAAATGATAAATAAATGTAAATAAAGTAAAACTGGTTAAGGAAAAGTAAAAGTGAATGGGTGGACCTCAGAAGTCAGAGCACTTGATATGATATCAGGTGTATATAATCATAGATATATACTTGGTGGTAACATGTTTAACATATTAACACCAGGTGTAGTTCTCTGAGATTCTATTATTTCAACAATAATGCTTATGATCGATATTCCGCATGCTGGCTTAAAAAAAATACCATGCTGCTTGATACTTGATGTGGGCTGGGCACTAAACTGTAAAGTGGCCCTCTGGGCCAGAATTTTTAATTTCAGTGAACAACATTTCCATTGACTAATTCTATAGTATTATGTTTAAAGCCACTAATAGAGATGATTATTCAGCAGCCAGTTGCTCAACACTCAGGGAACCTGACATGTTATCAGGAGGTTGTGGGTTCAGATCCCATCCAGCTAATGACAGTTTTTCCTCTATATTTATCTAACATATCACCACCAGGTATTTTATCTGTGAGATCCTATTATTTCACTCTTAGTGTTATTTGAATAGGGCTTTTTTATAGTAATTTAGGTAGAAATAGGGAGGGGGGGGGATAGTTTTTAAACTATTCAATCATCATCATCATCATCATCAAGCAGCCAAGGGCTATGGAGGTCCAACCAGACCGTGCAATTTAGTTCTCCAAGCATATCTGCCCTGAGCTACATCTGCTGCATCTAGCCATTGCACACCAATTCTAACAAGGTCCTGTTTGACATTGTCTGCCCACTACATCCTAGGTCTCCCCCTGTTTCTGAGGCCTTTAGGCACACTGTTCATAAGCCTATTCTCTAATCTATAATTATCCATATGGGCTACATGGCCAAACCAACATAGCCTCTCTCTGCACAATATGCTGCTTAAAGGAGGTTGCCAACTCTTTTGCCTAACCTCATCATTACTTACAAAGTTGAACCACCTAATGCACAAGATACTGCGTAAACATCTAGAATCAAAAGCATCTAGTTTCCTGTTATCTTGTTCACAAAGTGTCCAAGTTTCACTACCATAACTTACCCTAGAAAGAACCAAACTATTATACAGTCTAATTTTAGTCTTTAGGTGTATATGCCTATTTCACCACACTCTCTGTAGATTCTTAAAAGTGCCTGCAGCAATCCCTATTCATCTGTTAATTTCATGCCACACATCACCAATATCTGTTACCTAACTCCCAAGATAATTAAACTGTGGCACCTGCTCAAGACTGAAACCATTCAGATTAACTGAATCACAGCTTGCCTGACCAATTTTCATCATTTTAGCTTTCTCTCTCTTTATAGCCAAACCTACTCTACTACTAGTTCTCATCAATAGCTCAAATGAAAGAGTTCATCATATCACATCATTTGCCAAAAGGGCTAAATCATCAGCATAATCTAAATCAGAAATTTTGGTATCTCCAGACCATTTAGGAGCAAAATCTTTCCCTTGCAGTGAATTTTGCATAACATAATCAATAACCAAACTAAAGAGAAAAGGAGACAAAATGCACCCTTGTTGAACACCAGAAGCAATGCTAAACCAATTGCTACAATCCTTACCAACTCTCACACATGACTCAGGGTTATTATAGAGAGCTTTCATTATGTTAACTAACTTGTCTGGTATGCCATACGATCTCACGTTCAACCACAAATTATGACAATTAACAGATTTGAAAGGATTTTTAAAATCAACAAAGCTTGTAACTACAGGTTTCTGAAACTCTAAACATTAATCAAGAATCTGTCAGAGTGAAAATAACTGATCTACCCATCCCTTACCACATCTGAATCCACATTGCTCATCATGCAATTGCCTGCCAAAAGATTCTTAATTCTATTAAGCACAATCATGCAAAGAACTTTATCTGGAACAGAAAGTAGGCTGATACCTCTATAGTTATCACAAGAACTGCAATCACCTTTTTTTTAAAAATAGGGATAAATAATAGCTCTTTTCCTAAGGAGCAGGAGCTCCTTAGGAAAATGCCTTTATCATAAAAGATATTCAAAATTTCAGTCATCCATGTGGTAACCAAAGCATTCCCAGCTCTAAGCAGTTCTGTAGTAATTTCATCTACACCTAGGGATTTATGTAGTTTAAGTTAAGCATAGCCAAAATAACTTCAGACTGTGTTATATCGCCAACATTAAATCCATCTATCATCATTACAGGCAGCGGGAGTAGAACTAATCACATTGTTTAGAACATCGCTGAAATGCTCAGCCCAACTAGCCATGACAGAATCCTCACCTATAACCATACCTTGTTTATCCTCCAATCCCTGTAGACCAGTCCATTTTCTACCACACAAAACATTAACTGTCTGTACCACACAAAACATTAACAGCTCATTGCTGTTGTGCTGTCTTAAGTGCTTCCTCAGCTTTGTCAGCCAAGCCATCAAGCCGAAGATTCTTATCAGCAGCTAACTGATCCTTTACAAGCTTTTTAAGTTCTCTGTAATGCTCTTATAATGTAATGCTTATTAAGTTCTCTGTAATGCAATTTATTTAGTTCTCTGTGTTAGGAAGTAGGGTATTCTGGTATAGGGAACCCCTTATTGGAGGCTAATTTCACCAAGAACTTACAACACCTTGAACCTTATAGGATATTGATTAAGGACATTCTTGCAGTTCTTTCTTTCTGAAATAAGCCCAGGTGTCTTATCACTTAAGTAATTTTGCCCCCTCTGCACCTTTTTTTCCTAAAAGAATACTGATAGTTTCCAAAAAAGCCTGTTTAAAACATTCCCATTCTTCCTCAACTTCAGTAGTAAGCAAGCCATGACTATCATAATGACTAAGTAATCTATCATGGTAAGCTTTAGCTATAACTGGTCTTTCAGAGCTGTATAATTAAAGGGAAATTTTTTAACCCTAGCACAACATTTCTTAAGTTTAAGCTGCAAGACACTTTTAACAAGGTAATGGTCAGATCCAATTTCAGCTCCCTTATATGACCTGATTTCCTAACAGAACCAGCCCATTTGCTGTTAATATATAATCAGTCATATTCTAATGCAGCCCATCTGGTGAAACCCATATTTACTTGTGTGTCACATGTATAATGTGTACTTGTGTACACATTATACATGTGTGTCGCAGTGTTTGTAATAAGTGTTAGTTATTCTGAAACTATTAAGTTTGCTTACCTGTAGATGTTGCCCATTGCCATTGCAGCTACCAATACCAAAATGGCCTATCACCCCTCCCCAAAGGTCAGAGTCAATATCAACTCTGGCATTGAAGTCACCTAAAACACAGGTAATAATTTGAAATATCCTGAAGTTGTCCATAAAACCTATTCTTCTCATCCTCATCAGCATCCTCAGTGGGGGCATAACAGCAGATAGCATTCAAGTCTTTAACACTTGTCTGAAATTTTGCTGTAAGAAACCTTTCATTAATTCACTCATATCCTAGAAGAGCATCACTAGCGTGTCTGCTGAGAAGCAGACTTACACCTTGGAGATGCTTGTTATTTTCCCTTCCTGAAAAAAGAAATTTAAGGTTATTTCTAAGAATCTGACATCTGTCCTTCTGGTCTCTTGCAAGCCGAGAATATCTAAATTATAATGGTGGAATTCTTGTGTAAGGACATCAAGAGAATAAGCTCTGTGCAGAGTCCTCACATTCCAACTACCTATGGACAGAAAATGGTTAGTGGTATGACAGCCGTCATGTGTCTTCCTCCAATCTAGAATTTGATGATGCCAGTAGAAGCAACAGTTGAGGTGCCTGTGATGACCTCTGCTCAGGATTATCCACCAGCTGATAAAACATAGCCTGTGAATCTATGCACTTGGGGCTGTCAACCCATAAACAGAAAACATAACAGAAGATTTTCCCTCTATAGAAGACCACCAGTGAAGCAAATTCAGGATCCATAATCAAGCTCAGAGCCTTATTTCAGTTCAATAGGTTTATATGGTCAGCACCAGAACCCTTTGTGGTTGACCACTTCTCAGCAGGGTAGAAAAAAAAGTAGGCATAGTTATTCAGATTAGTAGGTTACACTAATCTGGCAGCCCTCCCCTTCCATTCCCTTCCACAAGAGAGTATCTCTTTTGAAAGGTACTAATGGGCTGCACCACAAGAAGGCATGGTTGGACATTAGGAACCATGCCTGGCCGGTTCTATGCATCGTCACAGGGGATTGGTGCATAGCTCTCCTTCCTTCCGTGACTACCTAGCTACCATTTGCAATTCAATACAAACACAATAACTGAAAATTGTTTAAATATAAATTTTTTTCTGTGTGTGTGTATTATGTGTGTGTGTGGGGGGGGGGGGGGGGGGATCCAATGATGAAATTACCTCCCTCTATCATTGAAAGAATGATTTTCCATGCCAAGAACTTTTGCTTCTGTCTCCAAGACCTCAATGATTATCAAGAAATATAAAGATACCTTTTACTCTTTTTGATTGGAAAATGAAGGAATAATAATAAAAAAAAATGTCTAGCCTAATGTGATGTTTAAAAAAAAAAGTCCACAATGAAAACTTGTTTAGGTTGTCATTGTCATACCCAATGATATTCATAACTCTGAAAGATATATAACAACATATAAAGTATGTGGGAATAAAATCAATAAATCGATAGAACTTAAAATGAAACAAAAATTAAGTGGCCATTGTCATAACTAGCGATAACATAACTTCAAAAGATCAACACATATAAATATATGGAAATAAAATCGTAATAGATCTGTAGAAATAAAATCAAAGGTTGTAAAAGTACAAATAAAATACTAACTGAATTGAAAAATTATCCAATGTCAACACTATGCATGTGTTTCAACACTTGCTACTTACTTCCATCTCTATTTTGCTGGGCCATGACATGTTTACCAGCACTTTTGTACAAACAAGTTATGTTTAGGTATTGTTTTGGTTTCAGTAGCAGGAAAGCACTGTTGAATGCTTGGATGAATGATAAAAATATTCTAGCCATTATTGAAATAATTTTAAGGCATAAAAGAGAGCACAAAATGAAAAAAATAATAATAAGTAGAGGTACATACTTTGTAATTACTTCCAAAATCTTCCTATTTTAAAATAACAGTTTTTGGGTAATTTCTTTTGAAGAATTTTGAAACTTTAAGTAAAAAAAAGGTTGTTAATAATAGTTCAAATCAAACTTGTGAAGTTATATCAGGGGGTTGCTTCAGAACAGAGTAATATTACCAAATAAATTGGCAATCCCATCCAAAAAATGGCAATCAGATGGCTTCAACAAATTGCCTATTTATATCATAGCTTAATAGAAAATGAATTAAACGAAATAAAAAGTATTATTTTTCAAGCTTGAATTATGGTTTTTATAAGATATATGTAAGAAAATTTTCAAACAGCAATTTCTATTTTAAACAAAATGGAAGTTTCACATTTCATACTAAAAACAGACATAGACTTGGGTCACCATCTCGAATTCTGTCAATATGTATGATGAGCTTAGTCCCTGGAAGGGGTTGTATTAATCTCCAATCAACTTAGCCATCCTGTGGACATTAGAGTCTTTAGTGAGTACATGTTATATTATTATGATTTCAAAATGTAGTCTTATAGCTGTTTTTAATATAAAGCTGATTTTCTGTAGCCCTGAACATTGCATCTTTTTCTCCAACATAATTTTTAAATTCTTTTATTATACTTGATAGTTAATTTGTTTTGAATAGTGTTATTTCTGTAAAAAATAATTTTTTAGAATTTCATAATTAGCTTTTACATGCATAATTTAATCCTTGTCTTAATTTTTTTAGTATTTGCTTGTAATGATGAATTATTATTACTGATTTTAGCATAAATATTTACTGAGTATATATCCACTATCAAGCTGTTTTATGTAACAGAATGAAGATAAGTGTAGAGGAAAAATTGTCTTGAGCCAGGTGGGACAATTTTTTTCTGTATACTTCATTCTGTTACATAAAACAGCTTGATTTTGGATAGATACTCAGTAAATCACTGATAGCTGTGAATTCATTTGTCTCAATTTTGCATAACTATTTTGTTTGTACTAGTGTTCTGCAAAAACACTGAAGAATATTTCTGAATTATTCTACTATGCACAGAAAGCTGTACTGCACCCAACAACTCCATTATATATTACTGAAGAAAGAGATGTGAGTATATATTCTACTGTTAACTGTTTGGTAACATTTGTGGAAGGGGTAATCATCATACTGTGATGATTATTCTCATAAGCAGCTGGCTACTAAAATATTGGGTGGTTGTAAAATTTAATATTACACGATTTTAGCTGTATTTACATTTAAGAACTATATTCTTGAAGAGCGCCTTAGCTGCTCATTTAAAGAATATAGCTTAAATTGCCATATAGCGCAATTTGCTTATTGCCTCAGATATTACTTGTTACCTTGTACATATACCTTTTCCTAGCAAAGACTGTCAAGAGTAAGAAAGGAATAATTACCAGTCCTTGAGCATTGATATCTTGCTGGTGCAGACTGAACTGGTCACTAGGGTTACATGCCTCTTTTCCCGCTGATTCAGCTTACTCATGGTTATCAGTCCTGGTATTGTTGAAAACCATTGAAGTCGTGATTTTCCTGTTACTTATGTAGATAACTGTTGCTAATATGCACTGACTTCTGCTGGAAGTATCACTTTCATGATATTAGGCTCTTGGATAGTTACATAATGTGAACAAGTTGAATTTACTAAGCACATCCTGAAGAATTTTCAAAAACATTTAACATTATCTAAAGAATTGAGTTTTAAGACTTTTAAAAACTTAAAAAAAAACTCATTAAAATTAGAACCAATTCATGTCATGTTTCACCACTGCTTCTGTCTGGGGGCTCATCGGCAATGTATAACTCAATGTTGAGTTTATATTGGAATCTCCTGTCTGATGTTATTGGCTGCTTGTGCAGCAGGTGTGTGTGTCTGCTCATGCAGGAGGAGGAGGTTCTATGCTGCTGGGAGGGATGGAAACTCAGTGTTGCAGAACATTTGCTTAAGTAAATTAATCATAATGGATTTGGCATATTGGAGTTGAAATTTAGGTTTTGGTACTATTATAGGTTTGTTATATTAAATTATTTATTTCTAATTTATTATCTGTTATAGTTGAGTTAAAGCTGTATTATGCTTTTTATTTTTAATATCTTGTTGGTGTTCATGCATACATTGCTCGTACGTATGATAAGTTTTCCCTATGTATTTTTACCGTTTAATTTTTTATGAAGGTCAGGGATTTCTATATTTTATAGTCTTCCTATTGAGGGTAGCTTATCTCGATCATTTATTAGAAGCTTTTTTAACACCTTTATTTATCATTATCATCATCATCTTCAAGCAGCCATGACAGCGGAGGTCCAACCAGACCATACAATTTCGTTCTCCAAGCATATCTCTCCTGAGCTACATCTGCTGCATCTACTAGCCATTGCACACAAATTTTGCACAAAACAAGGTCCTGTTTGACATTGTCTGCCCACTGCATCCTAGGTCTCCCCCTGTTTTCTGAGGCCTTTAGGCACACTGTTCATAACCTTATTCGGCAATCTATAATTATCCATACGGGCAACATGGCCAAACCAGCGGAGTCTCTCTCTGCACAATATGCTGCTTAAAGGAGGTTGCAAACTCCTTTGCCTAACCTCATCATTAGTTACAAAGTTGAACCACCTAATACCCAAGACACTGCGTAAGCATCTAGAATCAAAAGCATCTAGTTTCCTGTTATCTTGTTTACATAGTGTCCAAGTTTCACTACCATAACCAACCCTAGAAAGAACCAAACTATTATACAGTCTAATTTTAGTCTTTAGGTGTATACGCCTATTTCTCCACAATCTTCATAAATTCTTAAAAGTCCAGGCAGCAATACCTATTCGTCCGTTAATCTCATGCCGCACATCACCAGTATCAGTTACATAGCTCCCAAGGTAATTAAACTGTGACACCTGCTCAAGACTGCAACCATTCAGATTAACTGAATCACAACCTGCCTGACCAATTTTCATCACTTTATTTTTCTCTCTGTTTATAACCAAACCAACTCTACTACCAGGAGACTGAATGGAATATTTCATAAAACAAAGTTTATTTCCAAAAATTCAAGACTCACCAAATAAACTGATGAATAGAATATTCTGAGCAACTAAAAATTCACATTTAAACATCTTTCTTAGCCTCATGACCTAATGTCACTTATACACGCGGCATGCAACTGAACGTGTGTGTTGCATGCTGGGAAATATATTTGCATAAACTTATGATCGTGCTAGCTATGACGCAAGAGTCCTTTCGTGCACATTAGTGGCTGTCAATCAAAAGTTGGATTTGCGCATGCGCAACTCCTTAAGTGGTCTTGGATGAGAGAAATGATGTCCAACTGAAAATTAAAGCCCCGAAATAATAAATATAATGTAAATAAAGTAAAACTGGTTAAGGAAAAGTAAAAGTAAATAGGTGGGGACCATCACAAGCTATTCCTTTCTTATTCTTGACAGCCTTTTGCTAGGAAATGAGATATGTACAAGGTAACGGAGTAATATCTCAGGCAATAAGCAAATTGCACTATGGAAATTTAAGCTATATTCTCTAAATGAACAGTTCAAGCTCTCTTCAAGAAGATAGTTCTTAAATGTTAATTAACAGCTAAAATCGTGTAATATTAAATTTTTACAACCTATAGCAGTGAGTGTAGTAAATTTTAAATTGGGCTGGTTTGTATGATTTCTAAAAAAAATTTCCCCCACCATCATATATTAATTTGATGATATATTAGTGCTACAAACTAAGTTTGTAGAATAGAACCTCTGTTGCATGAGCAGACACACACACCTGCTGTGCAAGCAGCCAATAACATCAGACATGAGATTCCTATATAAAATTAGTTTTGATCATATATTAGTGCTACAAACTGTTAGTTTTTGTTTGTTTGTTTGTACATTGAATTTTTTTGTTTTTAGAGACAAAAATGCTTTTTGGGTAGCTAGAAATTAATTAGGTGAAATATTAAAAATCTCCCAAAAGTTCAAATCACACCCTCTAACGGTGAAAAAAGTTGAAAATTTTAAAAATTTTGCTAATTGAGCTGAATCAGTTGTGACTTTTCTCAGACAAATTAGTTGACGAAATCAGAATCAATGAAATATTTTACAAAAAACTCATGATTTACCATTTTAACTTGATAATATCCATTGATGTGGTTCATCCTTCAAAAACTGTATTTCATTAATAAAACAGAACACAAAAGAACACTTTGGTACTTTCTGAATGAAGTATAAATATCCTATCTGTACAGCCTAACATGTGTCCTAAGTTTGAAACCAAACCAGATGTTTGTCAATCGATATCACATGATCATAGATATATCTGATCATATGATCATAGATAACAGCACGAATTCAAGCTGGATGATTCATTGAAATAAATTAAAATTCTCTGTCATTGAGCAATAAATTTTTTTTGTCCTTTAAAGTATTTGCATATTAAAAGTTTTTAAAATTTCTAAAAACTTTTAACATGCAAATAGAGTGAAGGATAAACTTAAAAATTGTATTGCTCAACAGCAGAGAATTTTAATTTATTTTAATTAATTTCTAAGCAAGAAAGTCATTTTGTAAGTTTGAATGATTCCCACTTTAGTGTGCTTTTCAGCAAAGTGATGTCCTGTGACACATAAATAAGTCTATTTTTACTGTATTTGAACATTAATTCATGCAAAATTCATGGGATATATCAATTAACCAATTATTAACTAACTTTTTCTATGTATCAATTATTAGTTATTTATTATTAGAGATTAATTTTATTTTCTTTAATATCACAAAGTACGCATGACACAGCCTTCAATCATCACTGCTGTAACACATCATTTCCCTTGTGGTATGACGTGGTCTGCCACTCCTGCAGTTCTAGTACATTTTGGTAAAAGCATGGGAAGGGGCTGCGTGGCAATTATTTTGTTCTAATTTATGCACCATATCGAATAAATGCTTATTAATAGATTTGATGACTATTGTTGAATTATTCATCATCATCATCCTCAAGCAACCATGGCCTACAGAGGTCCAACCAGACCATGCAATTTAGTTCTCCAAGCAAATCTGCTGTATCTGGCCATTGCACTCCAATTCTAATATGGTCCTGTCTGACACTAACTGCCTACCACATCCCAGGTCTCCCCCTCCTTCTGAGGCCTTTAGGCACACTGTTCATAACCCTATTTGCCAATCTACACTTATCCATACGGGCAACATGGCCAAACTAATGGAGTCTCTCTCTGCACAATATGGTGCTTAAAGGAGGTTCCCGACTCTTTTGCCTAACCTCATCATTAGTTACAAAGTTAAACCACCTAATACCCAAGATACCACGTAAGCTTCTGGAATCAAAAGCATCTAGTTTCCTGTTATCTTGTTTACACAGTGTCCAAGTTTCACTACCATAACTAACCCTAGAAAGAACCAAACTATTATACAGTCTGATTTTAATCTTTAGGTGTATACGCCTATTACTCCACACTCTCCATAAATTCTTAAAAGTCCGGGCGGCAATCCCTATCCGTCTGTTAATCTCATGCCGCACATCACCATTATCTGTTACATAGCTCCCAAGATAATTAAACTGTGACACCTGCTCAAGACTGCAACCATTCAGATTAACTGAATCACAACCTGCCTGACCAATTTTCATCACTTTAGTTTTCTCTCTGTTTATAACGAAATGTATTCTAGTACCTGTTTCATCAACAACTCGAATGAAAGAGTTCATCTCATCAACATCATTTGCCAAAAGGGTTAAATCATCTGCATAATCTAAATCAGAAATTTTCGTATCACCAGTCCATTTAAGGCCAAAATCTTTCCCTTGAAGTGAATTTCGCATGACATAATCAATAACCAAGCTAAAGAGAAAAGGAGACAAAATGCACCCTTGTCGAACACCAGAAGTAATGCTAAACCAATTGCTACAGGCCTTACCAAATCTCACACAAGACTCAGTGTTATTATAGAGAGCTTTCATTATGTTAAGTAACTTCTCTGGTGTGCAATATGATTTCACAATCAACCACAAATTATGACGATCAACAGAGTCGAAAGCCATTTTGAAATCAACAAAGCTAGCAACCAAAGGTTTCTGAAACTCTAAACATTTCTCAAGAATCTGCCTAAGTGAAAATATCTGATCCACACATCCCCTACCACTTCTGAATCCACATTGCTCGTCACGCAATTGACTGTCAACCAGATTCTTAATTCTATTAAGCACAATCATGGAAAGAACTTTACCTGGAACAGAGAGTAGGCTGATACCCCTATAGTTATCACAAGAACTGCGATCACCTTTTTTGAAAATAGGGATAACAATAGCTCTGGTAAAATCCTTAGGAACCATGCCTTTATCATAAAAGATATTCAGAATTCAATACCCTACTAGTCTTAACAGAAAGCATTACAGAGAACTTAATAAACATGTAAAAGATCAGTTAGCTGCTGCTAAGAATTTTTGGCTTGATGGCTTTGCTTACAAGGCCGAGGAAGCAGTTAGACAGCACAACAGCACATAGCTGTACCAGATAGTTAATCTTTTGTGTGGTAGAAAACGGACAGGTATGCAGGGATTGAAGGATAAACAAGGTACGGTTATAGAAGGTGAGGATTCTGTCATTGCTAGGTGGGCTGAGCATTTCAGTGATATTCTAAACAATGTGGTTAGTTCTATTCCCATTGTTTGCAATGATGATAGATGCATTGGTGGCTTTAATGTTGGCCCTATAACACAATCTGAAGTTATTTTGGCTGTTTCTTAACTTAAACTTCATAAATCCCCAGGGGTAGATGAAATTACTACAGAAATGCTTAGAGCTGGAAATGTTTCGGTTACCACTTGGATGATTGAAATTCTGAATATCTTTTATGATAAAGGCATGGTTCCTAAGGATTTTACCAGAGCTATTGTTATCCCTATTTTCAAAAAAGGTGATCACAGTTCTTGTGATAACTATAGGAGTATCAGCCTACTCTCTGTTCCAGGTAAAGTTCTTTCCATGATTGTGCTTAATAGAATTAAGAATCTGGTTGACAGTCAATTACGTGATGAGCAATGTGGATTCAGAAGTGGTAGGGGATGTGTGGATCATATATTTTCACTTAGGCAGATTCTTGAGAAATGTTTAGAGTTTCAGAAACCTTTGGTTGCTAGCTTTGTTGATTTCAAAAAGGCTTTCGACTCTGTTGATCGTCATAATTTGTGGTTGATTGTAAAATCATATGGTATACCAGACAAGTTAGCTAACCTAATGAAAGCTCTCTATAATAAAACTGAGTCGTGTGTGAGAGTTGATAAGGCTTGTAGCAATTGGTTTAGCATTACTTCTGGTGTTCGACAAGGGTGCATTTTGCCTCCTTTTGCCTTTAGCTTGGTTATTGATTATGTCATGCGAAATTCACTTCAAGGGAAAGATTTTGACCTTAAATGGGCTGGAGATACGAAAATTTCTGATTTAGATTATGCTGATGATTTAGTCCTTTTGGCAAATGATGTTGATGAGATGAACTCTTTCATTCCAGCTGTTGATGAGACTGGTAGTAGAGTAGGTTTGGTTATAAACAGAGAGAAAACTAAAGTGATGAAAATTGGTCAGGCAGTCTGTGATTCAGTCAATCTGAATGGGTGCAGTCTTGAGCAGGTGTCACAGTTTAATTATCTTGGGAGCTATGTAACAGATAATGGTGATGTGCGGCATGAGATTAACAGACGAATAGGGATTGCTGCCGGGACTCTTAAGAATCTATGGAGAGTGTGGAGAAATAGGCGTATACACCTAAAGACTAAAATTAGGCTGTATAATAGTTTGGTTCTTTCTAGGGTTAGTTATGGTAGTGAAACTTGGAAACTTTGTAAACTAGATAACAGGAAACTAGATGCTTTTGATTCCAGATGCTTACGCAGTATCTTGGGCATTAGGTGGTTCAACTTTGTAACTAATGATGAGGTTAGGCAAAGGAGTTTGCAACCCCCTTTAAGCAGCATATTGTGCAGAGAGAGACTCCGTTGGTTTATTCATGTTGCCCGTATGAATAATTATAGATTGGCGAATAGAGTTATGAACAGTGTGCCTAAAGGCCTCAGAAAGAAGGGGAGACCTAGGATGCGGTGGGCAGACAATGTCAAACAGGACCTTGTTAGAATTGCGTTGGGTTGGGTTGTTTTACCTCTGAGCGGCACTTTTTTGCACACCATGGGCTAAATGGCCAGGTCACATGGACCCCGAAGGCTCAGAGAAGGTTGGGGGAGGGGACCCACTGGAACAGCTGTTGGGAGACAGATGGTAGCCTCCCGTCAAGGCCATCCAGCATGTTCTTTAACGTGCACAGGGTATGGCTCTCCCGCACACGGGGCCACGGCTTAACGTCCCATCCGACGGACGGTGGCCTTTCCAAGCCCATCGGTTGTTAGAATTGGTGTGCAGTGGTCAGATGCAGTAGATGTAGCTCAGGATAGACTTGCTAGGTTTGAGTCCCAGCTGGGTCAGCGTTGAGATTTATCTCCGCAAAATTCCCCGCCCTGCCCATGGTCAGTAGGGGACACCGATGGGCTTAGAAAGGCCGCCGTCCGTCGGATGGAACGTTAAGCCTTGGCTCCGTGTGCGGGAGAGCTATACCCTGTGCACGTTAAAGAACATGCTGGATGGCCTTGACGGGAGGCTACCATCTGTATCCCAACAGCTGTTCAAGTGGATCCCCTCCCCCAACCTTCTCTGAGCCTTCGGGGTCCATGTGACCTGGCCATTTAGCCCATGGTGTGCAAAAAAGTGCCACTCAGGGGTAAAACAACCCAACCCAAAGATAGACTTGCTTGGAGAACTAAATTGCACGGTCTGGTTGGACCTCCGTAGCCCATGGCTGCTTGAGGATGATGATGATGATGATGTCACCTTGGTATATCACTGTATTCCTAACAGAACTAGCCCATTTGCAGTTAATTAATATATAATCAATCATATTCTTATGCAGCCCATTTGGTGAAACCCATGTATACTTATGTATGATGATGCGGTATTTGTAATGTGTTAGTTATTCTGAAACCATTAAGTTTGCTTACCTGTAGGATACAATGCCCATTGCAGCTACCAATAGCAAAAGGGCCTACACTCCTCCCCAAAGGTCAGAGTCAATACCAAATTTGGCGCTGAAGTCACTTAGAACAAGTGTAACATATCCTTTCTTGACAGAACTGAAAATATCCTAAGTCCATAAAACCTTTTCTTCTAATCCTGATGAGCATCCTCAGTGGGGGCATAATGGCTGATAACATTGAAGTCCTTAATGCTTCTCGGAAATTTTTTTGTAAGAAACCTTTCATTAATGCATTCATATCGTAGAATAGCATCACTGGCATGTGTGCTGAGAACCAGACCTATGCCTTGGTGATCCTGAAAAGAGAAATTTAAAATTATTTTTAAGAATCTGACCTTTATCTGTCCATCTGGTCTCTTGCAAGCAGAGAATATCTAAATTATAATGGCGGAATTCTTGTGTAAGGACATCCAGGGAATTCCAACTACCTATGAAGAGAAAATGGTTAGTGGGATGCTTAAAGAAACTATGTTTACTGAGAGAGGCAATGCCAACAATATCAAACAGCCCCCTAATCGCAGGCATGGGACAAAGACCTATTCCTCCACCACTAAAGGCTGAAGCCATCTACACTGGAAGACTTCCTCCAATGTAGAATTTGACGATGGAAGTAGAAGTAACAATTCAGGTGCCTGCAATGACCTTTGCTCAGGATTATCCACCTGCTGATAAATCATATCCTGTGAATCTATTCCCTTGGGGCTGTCAACCCACAAACAAACAGTAAACACAGCAGAAGATTCTCCCTCCACAGAAGCCCACCAGTGCAGCAAAATTAGGATCCATTATCAAGCTTAGAGCTTATAATTAATCCAGTCTAGTAAGTTTATAAGGTCAGCACCAAGACCCTGTGTGGTTGACCACTCCTCAGCAGGGTAAGAAAAAAAGAAAAGTAGCCATAGTCGTCCAGATCGGTCAGCCACACTAATCTGGCAGCCGTCCCCTTCTGTTTCCACAAGAGAGTCTTTTGAAAGGTGCTAACAGCCTGCAACACGAGAAAGTGGTGTCAGACATTCTGGCTGGTTCTGTGCATCATCACATGGATTGGTGCATAGCTGTCCTTCCAGTGATTTCCTAGCTACCATTTACACACCGGTTTAAAACAAGATTATTTAAATAAAAACCAAAATAAATAATTAACAAGGGATAAAGAACTGTGAAGGAATTAAGTAAAAATATTTCAAAGGAAATAGTTTATTTTAACCTCTGAAATTTGATATCAAACCCATTTGTAATCATATTGATATAGTCCCTTGGAAGAAATACAGGTTATCCACTTGATTTCATAAAAAAAATTCAATTCAACTATATTCCAAGGAAATAATCATCATACCACTAACAAAACCACAGACATCAATTTTTTTTTTGTTATTCCAAAATATATAGCCATTCTTCATGTGCATTGTAATCATTTCTGTCTATTAGTTTTTTTTAAATAAATTTTTATTTGCCTTGCCAAATGCATTTTTTTACTACATGATGCTAAAATAAGTCCTATTAAAATAAAACATATTGTCTTATTTGTTAAATACTTTATTTTCACAAAATGCAGAATTAAATGCTGATTAATTTTGGCATACAACATGCCATAATTCCTTTAATTAGTTATTTGGAAAAAGTTCTAAAGTTAAAGTTTTTTTGGCTAAGCATAGGGAGAAAATAGCTTGGCCTCTGGATGGAAACCTGTTTTTTAGTCTGGACACCGGAAGGGTTAATTGCCATTCTTGTTTTGTAATTATTGTGCATGATGTTGCTATGAAATTATTCTTCAGTGCTTCAGAATAGTAATAAGAAGTCTGTTCATCTAGGATTTGCCATTGTTTCTACTACTATGAATGAAATTATATTGTATTTTCGCTGATTGACCTTCATCTTGACTTTATGTCATAATTTTATTAACAAGATATTGATTTAAATTGCACAAGGTTTTATATTTTTTATTATTATTATTATTATTATTATTATTATTATTATTATTATTATTATTATTATTATTTGTTTGTTTGTTTGTTTGTTTGTGTTTAACGGTGATTTTAATCATTTTATTCTTCAACTATGAGATCAAACCCTTCCAGATCAGTTTGCATTATATACTGACTACTATAAAAAAAAGTTGAATTTTAGAAAAATGGCAAAATTTTGGTTTAAAAATTGCAAATTATGAATGGTAGTTATCATTTGTTATGTTATCATAATGTTTGTTATCATAAGTTAAATTAAAATTAATTCAATTTAACTGAAAATAGTACAAAAAAATTCTATCATTTAAAAATGTTCATTTCTTTATAATGTCCTAATCAGATTTCCCCCAAAGTAGCTACTATTTTAAATCTTGTATGCCTAATGATTTAATTTTCAGTCAAGCTTCAAATAATTATTCTTTTTAATTGCAATATGTATTTGAGGAGCAATATAAATAATTCTAGATGTAGTTGAAATTGATATCCTCATTCAGAATCTGAGAAAAGTCAGAATTTGTCTGAATCACTCTCAGAGCCAATGAAATATTGTAGTTTAGAAACTCACAATTTTCCTGTTCAACTAATGTCCATTATGATTAATATCCATATGTTATAAATATTTGTTCATCACTAGTTTATTGTTTAAAAACTATATTTTATCAGCAAAAGGAATTGCAAAACATTTCGGTATTTTCTGAAATATCCACTCTGTGCAGTTTAACATGCGCACTAACTTTGAAATAAAAACCAATCGATATCATGCTCCTATGACATTACTGGTCACATGATCAAAGAAATATCAGATTTTCTCCCCGTATTCCATTCATAAAAGATGCCCGATAATAGATAAAAATAATTTAGAAGTACTAAAATAGTTTTTAATCACAAAATATGCTAAAATGATGCAAAAACATATATGTCTGTATTATCGTGCACATCACTGAAAACCTCCAATAAAAAAATGTTCCCTTGGCATCTGACTTCATTTTATTGATAACACCTATGGTCAGATCTTTAGTTAACAAATCAAATCACTTGCTGGAGCTCACAGTCAGCTTGTGGAGGACTGTTCTAAATATAGAACAGCAGCTAAGGCTTTCTTCTCATCTGGGCTGTGCTAATAGCAGTTTGAGTAAGGGGAAGGGCTTTTTATTTTCTGAGACATCAGGCTGAGGAATAAATAATAAAAAAAAAAAAGGATTTTTAGGAGCTCTGAAATGTCATTTTTACTTATATGTATATAAATAAAAAAAAAGTTAGTTCAAACTTTAAAAAAAATTTGATTTTTATATGGTATTAAAGACTGAGTTTATGGTTCATGGCCATATATGAAGGCTTTGTGAACCTGATTTTATAGGTTGTGGCAGTGTAAGGGTCAATGCTAGTGTAGATAATTTTCATAATTAAAACATACGTTATATAGAGAATGATTCTCCATTTTTCTTAAATGTGTTTCAGTTTGTTTGTCGATAATACAGCCATGTATGTTTAACAATCGGTATAGGATAATGATTTGGTATGAAACTCATAACTGTTGCTTCAGTAGGGATATTTAATTGCTATATTGCTTTTTAAATCCTATAGCTATCCATGCTACTCTATGAATAGGGGCTGGGGTGGCTCAGTCGGTAGCGTGCCAGGCTCGTAATCTGCAGTTCCCAGGTTCGAATCCCAGCTGGGTCAGCATTGAGATTTATCTCTGCAACGGTCAGTAGGGGACACCGATGGGCTTGGAAAGGCTGCCTCTGAAATTCTGTCAGATGGGACGTTAAGCTGTAGCACTGTGTGCAGGAGAGCCATACCCTGTGCATGTTAAAGAACACTTTGTCTCCAAACAGCTGTTCCAGTGGGTCCCCTCCCCCAACCTTCTCTGAGACTTTGGGGTCCATGTGACCTGGCCATTTAGCCCATGGTGTGCAAAAAAGTGCTGCTTAGAACCCAACTCTATGAATAGCATCAGTAGAATCATACTAAGGTATAAAATCCTATCCATTTTAACTTAATTTATACTATACGATTGTAATATATGAATAATATGATTGATGAATACAGCAGTTAAATAGAGCATTACTGAAAATTGAAGTCCATGGACAACATTACACTACAGATCCAAGGCAACAGTTCTTTGTTTCATATCTTCTTGCGTTGATTATTTTTGATCCATTTTTTTTTATCCTGGATTTCAATGGTTGTCAAAAGTGTTGGAGAAATTTTTGTATGAAGTAAAGTATATAAGTTTAAAGAATCTTTTTTTGTGTTAAGCAAAGTATGAATGTTTAACCCTTCTAAAAAATTAACTTTAGAAATTTTTTTGATAAATAACTAATGAAAGGAATTATGGCATGTTATATGCCGTTTTAATCAGCATTTAATTATGAATTTTCCGAAAATAAAATATTTTTGCAAAAGGGATGGCTAGTTTTATTTTAAAAGAGCATTTTTAGACTCGTGTAGTAAAAAATGCATCTGGCAATGCAAAGAGAAATTTATTTAAAAAAAACTAATAGGCAGAAATTATAAAATGGGCATGAAAAGAAAGCTATTTATTTTTGAATAACAAAAAAAATATTTACTTGCAGCAAGAAAATTACTCTCTTTTTGTAATTATTTTCTCAGTATTACTGTGAAGAAAATTCCAGGCTTTTTCGTAACTGTTATTTGAAATAAAGTTCTGAGCCATCTAAACAAGTCAAATTTAGAATTAAAAAATAACAATCAATAGAAATAGGTCATGATATACACCGAATGGGCAAATTGTTGTATACACCTACCTAATAACCTGTTGCTCCAACTTTTGCCCTCACAACAGCAGCCAGACTTCATGGTAAGGACTCAATGAGGTGTTGAAAACATGGAGGTGGTATTGCTGCCCATGAAGCAAGGATTGCCTGTTGCAGAGCATCCGCAGTTGCCATTGGGGATTGGTGGGCTCAAACAGATCTTTCCAATTCGTCCCACAAATTCTCAATGGGGTTGAGGTCCGGTGATTGAAGGGGCTATTTCAGTGTGGTAAACTCACTTTAATGCACCTGGAGCCAATTGGTCACCATTTAGGAAGTATGTAGTGTGGTGTTGTCCTGTTGAAAGATGGCACCATGGTGTGTAAAAAGAATTGTTACTAAATATTCACCATTTTGTAAGTCAATTTAATTTTAGAGGAAAAATTGTCTTGAGCCGGATGGGATATGAACCCACAACCTCCTGATAACATGTCAGGTGCTCTAAACCACTGAGCTACTGGCCACCGATCAAGATCTCCTCTAATTTATGATATGAACATTCTCAACCTATAGTACATATTCCCTTAGTCACATAAAGGCGCTGTTCGGTCGATCGTAGCCACAATTTGGCAGATAAATGCCATATAGATGGAAAGTATATCTTACAAGTATACAATTGATTAAATATTGAATAAACTCGACTTTCTTGGTTTATACTAAATATTCACCACTTTGTAAGTCGATTTAATTTTAGAGAAAAGATTGCCTTGAGCTGGGTGGGATATGAACCCATGACCTCCTGATAACATGTCAGGTGCTCTAAACCACTGAGCTACCGGCCGCCGATCAAGATCACCTCTAATTGATGATATGAACATTCTCATCGTTATGAATGGGTATAGATAGTCAGTGAGGATGTTCACATACCTTTTACTGGTGATAGAGGTCTTGATGGGTATGAGGGGGGCCCCAAGGAAGCCCATGTAAATGCACCCCCAAACTGTTACACTGCCTCCCCCTGCATGTATGACCCCAACTTGGCAAGCTGAGTACATCTCTTTGTGTAGTTTACTCCACACACACACACCCTCCCATTGGAGTGATAGAGTTGAAATCATGATTCATCAGACCAGACGATGTGTTTCCAGTCCTCTGTACTACAGTTGTGATAGGCCTTTGCAAATTTCAGCCTAATCTTTCAGTGCCTTTCAGTCAACAAGGGGACATGATGTGGATGTCGACTGCCATAACCTATATTTTCCATTGTACGATGGATATTCTTTGTACCTAAGCTTGCGATATACCCTCATTTAATTCCGATGTTATCTGCTCCATGATAGCCATGCGATTCCTTGTAATGATGTGTGGAATAGTCTGTGCTCACCTAGAGTCAATTGCACATTTACGTTCACATTTTCCCACTAGTTGGAAGTTTTGCCGTATTTCATGTAGTCTTGGTTGGGTTGTTTTACCTCTGAGTGGCACTTTTTTGCACACCATGGGTTAAATGGCCAGGTCACATGGACCCCAAAGGCTCAGAGAAGGTTGGGGGAGGGGACCCACTGGAACAGCTGTTGGGAGACAGATGGTAGCCTCCCGTCCCACATGACTGGACGCAATACTTCTGCTTTACATATTGTTATTGGGGTGTATGTAATAATTTGTCCATTCAGTGTATAACAAATTAAACAGAATTTAACTCTGAGTCTTTTGGAAATAAAAAAATTGAACAAATTTACAAGCATATTAATTTTAATAACACTTTTTCACTGGGATATAATGAACAAATAGATCAAACTATGCAATTAAGGCTTAATTTTGGGAAACCTGATAAATAAAAACAGTTAAATTATATATTAATCAGAGGAAATTTCTTCTCTAATATTATAACATTTACGTGAAACATGGTTTTTATTTCTTTTTATGATTCTTTTCATAATGGTAGATTTTAAAACACATCATACAATGTGACTTTGACTGCTCATATTCGCAAGGTTTGTTGTCCCATTTATGAAGTGGAGGAACAGTTTCTTAGCTTTATTATGTACTAAACATTATGCATTTGTTTGTTGGGTGTTGAAATTTGGCCACCTTGGCAAAATGATGAAAAGTTAGAGTACTAAGGCAAAAACATCGTTAATATCCTCAGAGTGCTACAGTGAAGACACAGGGTGGGGGTAAACTCTTTTAAACTATTCAATATAAACTTAAAAAACTTAAAACTTAATTTGTTTTTAAATTCTTCTAGGAGAGGGGGCTTAAAAACCCTTGCCAAAATTGCCTTTTCACTGGAGGATTTATTTTTATACCAAGGAAGTCTTGTACTTCCATATCCAAGAGCTCATTCATTTTCAGAAAATGAAAGATCATAGTTTTTGATCGAAAAGTAATAATAAAAGAAAAAATTGCACATAATCTAAGTGATATTAATTGCCTGCAGCAACAAGTTGTAAGCAACCACCAATGTAGTATAACTTCGAAACATGATTAACACTCAATTGATAATCTACTGCAGTGGTTCCCAGCATTTTTTATTCCGCGAACTCCCTTTCAACCAAAAAATGTGTTGCAAACCCCAGGTAAAAATGACTAAAAAAAGCTCCAAATTAAAATTTATATTATAAAATTATAATTATAAAATATAAAATTTTGCTACCTATAATTATGAAACCTTTAAAATTGAGAGTGTATAAAAGTAATTATAATCACAACTCTAGTACTTAAAATTTTTTAATAATTCACAATTGTTAGCTGTGTGTACAATTAAAAAATTAGTCTTGAGATTGGCTAGTATCACTCATTAATGTATATAGTTAAATTGCTTTAGAATGCAATTTTCTTATGACAGATACTTTTTGCTCAGATAGTATTTGCAAAAAAAAGGCCTTTTTCTTATCAAAAAGTTGCCTAGTATGAGAGAATAATTTACCAGTCCCTTGAGTTCTTGTCTTGGCTGGCATAGGTGACAGCTGTAAGGGTGTTATTAGTCCCTTGTTTCCGCTTTGCAGTGCACATGTTGTTTATTTGGACATAGATGTTTGCGTCACCTCAGCTGTAGTTACCAGTCCCGGTTTTCTTGATATTCATCAATATCGATGTCACTACTTTGCTGACTGTAGTTGCACATAGATGTCAGATGATATTTGCTACTGGCAATCGTATCTTCCTACTAAGCACTGGTACTGTCATGGGTTGATACATTATCAGGGCACAAATCTCAAGAATCTTAAGTTTCTAACAGAATTCACTCAACTGGCCTTTCTGTGACATGTTTCACCATCCTCCACCTTGGTGCTTCATAAGGCATCTGCTAAGATGATGGTGTTAAGTTTATATAAGAGTCTACAATTATGTCAATGGCTACTTGTGCAGCTGGGGTGATTGGCTGTTCAGGCAACAGGAGGTTCCACACCTCTGGTAGGGGCAGAATTTCCGTGTTTCAGAGTGACTCCTTGTGTAAATTAATTAAAATAGTTTATGCATATCGTAATTGGAATTTGGTTTGTGGTGCTCTAAGGGGTGTATATGTTAGATTATTTATTTTAAGTTTATATATAATAAATAAATAAATACCCCCTCAAGCAGCTGCTTGCCACAGAGGTCTGACAGTAGCCTGTCAGTTTTATGCCATAGTAGAAGGTCTGAGAGGATGGCAGACCCTCAGCAGAAAGACGACACAAACAGCCATGCCTTACCCGGGGCTCGAACCCAGGTAAGGTCCCTTAGATCAGTAGCCAAGCACGCTAACCACTTGGCCATGAGACAGTGAAGTTTATATGTTAGATTATTTATTTTTATTATCAATTATTGTCTGTGCTAGCGCTGCATTAAGTTTTTGAATTTTAGTATCATTTAAATGTTCAAACATATGCTGCTCATATGCACAATACGTTTTCCCAACATATTTATTTTTACCTGCTAATTTATTGTGGGGGTCAGGTATGTTAATATTATACGCACACACACAGAGCAGTTGAGGGCAGTTTATCATGATCATGTATTTCTATTTTCTTGATACTTTTATTTATGGTGGTAGGTAATCTTGGTGTCGTATATTTTTTGATATGTAATATAATGTATTAAATACTCCTGGTATGTGAGAGAAACTATGCATATTTAGTTTTTACTCTGTGGGGGTTAATATTAGGTTGAGAGCCTGCTGGCTTTTGTATTTTGAAGTTTTTTTCTAGTTTTCAAATAATATTTTCCTGATCAGCTGGTGGATAATCCTGAGCAGAAGTCATCGCAGGCACCTGAACTCTTTGCTTCTATTGGCATCGTCAAATTCTACATTGGAGGAAGTCTTCCAGTGTAGATGGCTTCAGCCTTTAGTAGTGGGGGAACGGGTCTTTGCCCCATGTCTGCGATTAGGGGGCTGTTTGATATTGTCGGCATTCCCTCTCTCAATAAACATAGTTTCTTTAAACATCCCACTAACCATTTTCTCTCCATAGGTAGTTGGAATGTGAGGACTCTGCACAGAGCTTTTTCTCTTGATGTCCTCACACAAGAATTCCACCGTTATAATTTAGATATTCTCGGCTTGCAAGAGACCAGATGGACAGATAAAGGTCAGATTCTTAAAAATAATCTTAAATTTCTCTTTTCAGGGAGGGACGACAATAAGCATCACCAAGGCGTGGGTCTGCTTCTCAGCAGACACGCTAGCGATGCTCTTCTAGGATACGAGTGCATTAATGAAAGGTTTCTTACAGCAAAATTTCAGACAAGCATTAAAGACTTGAATGTTATCTGCTGTTATGCCCCCACTGAGGATGCCGATGAGGATGAGAAGGATAGGTTTTATGAACAACTTCAGGATATTTTGAATTCTGTCAAGAAAGGAGATATTACCCTTGTTCTTGGTGACTTCAATGCCAAAGTTGGTACTGACTCTGACCTTTGGGGAGGAGTAATAGGCCCTTTTGGTATTGGTAGCTGCAATAGCAATGGGCAACGTCTCCTACAGGTAAGTAAACTCAATGGATTCAGAATAACTAACACTTATTACAAACACCGCGACATACATAAGTACACATGGGTTTCACCTGATGGGCTGCATAAGAATATGATTGATTACATATTAATTAACAGCAAATGGACTAGTTCTGTTAGGAATACCAGGGCATATAGGGGAGCTGAAATTGGATCTGACCATTACCTTGTTAAAAGTGTGTTGCAACTTAAACTTAAAAAGTGTTGTGCTAGGGTTAAAAAATTTACTTTTAATACTGAAGCTCTGAAAGATCCAGTTATAGCCAAAGCTTACCATGATAGGTTACTTAGTCATTATGACGGTCATGGTTTGCTTACTACTGAAGTTGAGGAAGAATGGGATAATTTTAAACAGGCTTTTTTGGACACTAACAGTACTCTTTTAGGAAAAAAGGAGCAGAAGAGGCAAAATTATCTGAGTGATAAGGCTCTTGAGCTTATTTCGGAAAGAAAGAACTGCAGGAATGCCCTTAATCAGTACCCTACTAGTCCTAATAGAAAGCATTACAGAGACCTTAATAAACTTGTAAAGGATCAGTTAGCTGCTGATAAGAATCTTTGGCTTGATGGTTTGGCTGACAAAGCCGAGGAAGCAGTTAGACAGCACAACAGCAGAGAGCTGTACCAGATAGTTAATGTTTTGTGTGGTAGAAAACGGACAGGCATACAAGGATTGAAGGATAAACAAGGTAAGGTTATAGAAGGGGAGGATTCTGTCATGGCTAGGTGGGCTGAGCATTTTGGTGATGTTCTAAACAATGTAGTTAGTTCTACTCCCATTGTTTGCAATGATGATAGATGCATTGGTGGCTTTAATGTTGGCCCTATAACACAATCTGAAGTTATTTTGGCTGTTTCTAAACTTAAACTTCATAAATCCCCAGGGGTAGATGAAATTACTACGGAAATGCTTAGAGCTGGGAATGTTTCAGTTACCATTTGGATGACTGAAATTCTGAATCTCTTTTATGATAAAGGCATGGTTCCTAAGGATTTTACCAGAGCTATTATTATCCCTATTTTCAAAAAAGGTGATCGCAGTTCTTGTGATAACTATAGGGGTATCAGCCTACTCTCTGTTCCAGGTAAAGTTCTTTCCATGATTGTACTTAATAGAATTAAGAATCTGGTTGACAGGCAATTGCGTGATGAGCAATGTGGATTCAGAAGTGGTAGGGGATGTGTAGATCAGATATTTTCACTTAGGCAGATTCTTGAGAAATGTTTAGAGTTTCAGAAACCTTTGGTTGCTAGCTTTGTTGATTTCAAAAAGGCTTTCGACTCTGTTGATCGTCATAATTTGTGGTTGATTGTGAGATCATATGGTATACCAGACAAGTTAGTTAACATTATGAAAGCTCTCTATAATAACACTGAGTCGTGTGTGAGAGTTGGTAAGGCTTGTAGCAATTGGTTTAGCATTACTTCTGGTGTTCGACAAGGGTGCATTTTGTCTCCTTTTCTCTTTAGCTTGGTTATTGATTATGTTATGCGAAATTCACTTCAAGGGAAAGATTTTGGCCTTAAATGGGCTGGAGATACGAAAATTTCTGATTTAGATTATGCTGATGATTTAGCCCTTTTGGCAAATGATGTTGATGAGATGAACTCTTTCATTCGAGCTGTTGATGAGACTGGTAGTAGAGTAGGTTTGGTTATAAACAGAGAGAAAACTAAAGTGATGAAAATTGGTCAGGCAGGCTGTGATTCAGTTAATCTGAATGGTTGCAGTCTTGAGCAGGTGTCACAGTTTAATTATCTTGGGAGCTATGTAACAGATAATGGTGATGTGTGGCATGAGATTAACAGACGAATAGGGATTGCTGCTGGGACTTTTAAGAATCTATGGAGAGTGTGGAGAAATAGGCGTATACACCTAAAGACTAAAATTAGACTGTATAATAGTTTGGTTCTTTCTAGGGTTGGTTATGGTAGTGAAACTTGGACACTTTGTAAACAAGATAACAGGAAACTAGATGCTTTTGATTCCAGATGCTTACGCAGTATCTTGGGCATTAGGTGGTTCAACTTTGTAACTAATGATGAGATTAGGAAAAGGAGTTTGCAACCTCCTTTAAGCAGCATATTGTGCAGAGAGAGACTCCGTTGGTTTGGCCATGTTGCCCGTATGAATAATTATAGATTGGCGAATAGGGTTATGAACAGTGTGCCTAAAGGCCTCAGAAAGAAGGGGAGACCTAGGATGCGGTGGGCAGACAATGTCAAACAGGACCTTGTTAGAATTGGTGTGCAGTGGCCAGATGCAGTAGATGTAGCTCAGGATAGACTTGCTTGGAGAACTAAATTGCACGGTCTGGTTGGACCTCCGTAGCCCATGGCTGCTTGAGGATGATGATGATGATGAACCAGCTTCTCTAGCAATTTTATAAATGAGTAATCATACATATGAACAGTCTATGTCCAAACATTTAAATGATATTAAAATTCAAAAACCTAATACAGCTTTAGCACAGACAATAATTGATAATAAACTTAAAATAAATAATCTAACATATACACCCCTTAGAGCATCATCATCCTCCTCCTCAAGCAGCCATGAGCTACGGAGGTCCAAGCAAGTCTGTCCTGAGCTACATCTGCTGCACCTGGCCACTGCACACCAATTCTAATAAGGTTCTGTCTGATACTATCTGCCCACCACATCCTAGGTCTCCCCCTCCTTCTGAGGCCTTTAGGCACACTGTTCATAACCCTATTTGCCAATCTACACTTATCCATACGTTCAACATGGCCAAACTTAATGGAGTCTCTCTCTGCACAATATGGTGCTTAAAGGAGGTTCCCAACTTCTTTGCCTAACCTCATCATTAGTTACAAAGTTAAACCACCTAATACCCAAGATACTACGTAAGCATCTGGAATCAAAAGCATCTAGTTTCCTGTTACCTTGTTTACACAGTGTCCAAGTTTCACTACCATAACTAACCCTAGAGAGAGCCAAGCTATTATACAGTCTAATTTTAATCTTTAGGTGTATACGCCTGTTTCTCCACATTCTCCATAGATTCTTAAAAGTCCCGGCGGCAATCCCTATCTGTCTGTTAATCTCATGCCGCACATCACCAGCATCTGTTACGTAGCTCCCAAGATAATTAAACTGTGACACCTGCTCAAGACTGCAACCATTCAGATTAACTGAATCACAACCTGCCTGACCAATTTTCATCACTTTAGTTTTCTCTCTGTTTATAACCAAACCTACTCTACTACCAGTTTCATCAACAGCTCAAATGAAAGAGTTCATCTCATCAACATCATTTGCCAAAAGGGCTAAACCATCAGCATAATCTAAATCAGAAATTTTTGTATCACCAGTCCATTTAAGGCCAAAATCTTTCCCTGGAAGTGAATTTCGCATGACATAATCAATAACCAAGCTAAAGGGAAAAGGAGACAAAATGCACCCTTGTCGAACACCAGAAATAATGCTAAACCAATTGCTACAAGCCTTATCAACTCTCACACACGACTCAGTGTTATTATAGAGAGCTTTCATTAGGTTAACTAACTTGTCTGGTATACCATATGATTTCACAATCAACCACAAATTATGATGATCAACAGAGTCAAAAGCCGTTTTGAAATCAACAAAGCTAGTAACATGTCTCCGAAAAATTGATTAATAGATCAACCTATCAAGAGATTGATAATTTTCGGAAATAAAATAAATATACTGAAATGAAAACTAAGGTTTAAATAAAAAAAAGTGAATACTAAATTTACAAAGGAAGTATATTCAGTATCTTGGAACGACACCATAAACAATCTATTATGGAGTCATTTATAACAGAGATCACACGTGCAGTCACCTACATTCTCCACTACAGTGAGCCGTGACCCATAACCTATTGCAGCTGTAGCTAGTCTTGAAGCCTAAGAAGGCTCTGTTTTTAGTTATAGTTTTGATTTGAGGTGCAGAAACAATGTATAAAATGGTGGGATAAATGATATAAATGATTAAAATATTTCTAGGGATATTAAAATAAATTTAAGGCAGAAGAATGTAAAATAGAAAAGAAAAAAAAAAAAAACACTGCAGGTATGTACCTTGTAATTACTTGCAAAAACTTCCATTTTTGGAAATAGCAGGTTCTAAATTAATTTTCATGAGATTTTTGAAACTTTAAGGAAAAATTTGTTAATAATATTTCAAATCAAACTTGTGAGCATAAATTGGGGTTGCTTCAGGATAGAGTAATGTTAGCAAATAAATTGGCAATATTATATATCAGGTCTAACAACTGGCAATCAGATGGCTTTAACAAATTTTTTATATCCTAGTTTAATAAAATATGCATCAAATAAAAAAAAGAAAGTATTGTTTTTCAAACATTAATAATGTATTTTTATAAGATATATATATAAATTTTGAAACAGCAGTTTTTACATTTACAAAATTGAATTTTTCCTATTGTACTAAAAATGAATACATATGCACTTGGTCTCTCATTTCAAATTCTGTCAGCGTATACATGTGACCTGGATACTGGAAAGGCAGCTCAATGACCTGATGAGTACATGCTCAATGACCTTGATGGGAACATTTGTTTTCCAGTGGGTCTGCTCCCTCAACCTTCTCTGAGCCTTTGCAGACCTTGCCATTTAGCTCAAAGTGCTGTTCAGAGGTAAAACAAATCCAACTCAACCTTCTTTGAGCAGCATAATTGCAGAATGGAAAAGAGGATTATGAACAGTGTGCCCAAAGGCCTCAGAAAGAGCGAGAGACCTAGGATGTGGAGAAAGGAGGAGGCAGACATTGTCAAACAGGAGCTCATTAGAATTGGTCTACAGTGGCCAGCTGCAGCTCAGGACACATATTCTGAGAACTTAATTGTAATCCTCCCGTTGGACCTCAGTAGCCCATAGCTGCTTGAGGATAGTGGATTCACTCTCTCTCTCTCTGAACTGCAGTCAGCGAAGGAATGTCGCCTCTGTCTCTCTCAGGCTGCAGTGGACAAAGGAACATTGCCAATGGACTGGAAGAAGGTAGCTTGGTTTGATGAATTGAGACTACAACATGCTGATGGGAGGTTGCATGTGTGACGTACACTACACGAGGCCATAGACCCCTACTGTCAAGTCTGGCTGGTGGAGATGGTGTAATGTTCTAGGACGTGTTTATGTGGATACTTTTCTATTGAGACCACCATCACTTCACAAGGCTATGTTAACATACTTGCAAACAACCTACACCCAGTTCCCACAATAGGATGTCTTCTTTCAACAAGACAATGTCCTGTCTTATCAATCATGTTTGGTAAAGGACTTAGGGAAGCAGTTCAGTGAGTTCACAACCCTCAAATGGCCCTCTCACTCTCTGGATGTGAAGAACTCTATTGAGCATCTTTGGCACTACTGATAACTCTCAGAACTTTACGGATGGCCATCCTGGAATCATGGGCTGCAATGCCACTTGAATATTTCCAACACCTAATAGAGTCTGGGGAGGCTCAATCAGTAGCGCTTCAGGCTCGTAACCTGCAATTCTCAGGTTCAGGTCCCAGCTGGGCAAGTGTAGAGATTTTCTCTGCCATACTCCCTGCACTGCCCACAGTGAATAGGGATCACTGTTGGGCTTGAAAAGGCTACTGGTCGAATGGGATGTTAAACCGTGGCCCCATGTGTGGGAGTGCCATACCCCATGACAATTAAGAACATGTTGGATGGCCTTGATAGGAGGCTGACACCCTTTTCCCAACAGCTGTCCAATGGGTCCCAACCATCCACAAACCCATGAGAGCTTGGAACTTGTACATTAGTCCCAACTGTTTGATTTTATGGTAGTGATAATCATTTTTTTTAATAAAAGAAAGCTTGAAATTCCCCCTTCAAAAATGGTCCACTCTCGGCACAATTCATTTATAGAGGTAAAATATAAATTCAGACAATATTGCTACCAAATCTTCTTGGCAATAATTCCTTGGCATGTCTAAAAATTCGAAAAGTTTCCACATTCCAGATATGAATGAACTGACAGAATTATAGATAACTTTTGTGTAATGCAGATCTCTCTGACAGGTTCCTTCTCCGCTGCTTCACAGCATTAATGTGAGTTTTCTTTTTGGCATCGATCAGCACACGAATGTAACGTGTTGCCATCCAACAGATGTACACACACTGGCCACTGAATTAGAAATCTTTATTCAATATCGAGTTGGACCTCCTTTAGCCCGAATTACAGCATGTATGCAATTTGGCATAGATTCCACAAGGTGTTGAAGTGCCTTTACATCTCCAGCATACCAGGTGTTCACCAGACAGTCCTTTAACTGGCTCAGATTTGATGGAAGAAACTTTGCTCCCGGATCTGTTTTTCTAACGTGTTCCATATATTCTCAATGGGGTTCAAATCCGGGCTTTGTGATGGCCAGGGAAGATGTGGAAGTCGCTGTCATGCTCGCTGAACTACTGCTGAACACATCTTGTGCAATGGACAGTAGCATTGTCGTCCATGAAACAGCCATCACCTGCTGGATAAAAAAGTCAACATTGCAGGATGGACTTGATCAGTAACAATGTTCAGATAATCCTTGGAGGACACCTGACCTTCCAGCAATATCAGGGGACCTGTTCTGTACCAACAAAAGTGCCCCACACCATGACACCACCTCCAGAACTTTGAGTTGTGTTTACAAAGCAAGCTGGATCCATTGCTACATGGGCTCCCTCCAAATTCTCTGCTTACTGTTGGTACAGAACAAGGTGTACCACAACTCATCAGACCACACGACTTTTTCCATTCTACAGTGGTGTTCCTGACACCACTGTAGGCGGACTTTCCAGTTCTTCGCAGAAATCAGTGGTTTCCATATAGGCATGTGACTGCTAATACTGATCCTCTTCAATTCCCTGCACATAGTTCACTGAAATATGGGTTGGAAATATCCTTTATTGAATACTTTGGTCAATTGCTGCACACAGGAAGTCTGTTCTCCATACAAGCCTTCTCAGATGGCTGCAATCTGTCATTGCACCACACTTACATCTCTTTGACAAGCAATTTGGATTGTTTTTCCACTGAATAACGACCCAAGATATCTTTTGAGAAACCAGTCAGCTCTGCTGTTTTTAAAATCATTGCTCCAGCCAGATGAGCACCCACAATAAGCCCTTTATTCAAATCCCAAAAGATCCTTTGCTTTTCCATTGTGATCTAGCTGCCTAGATCACATGGTGATGCATGTGACCATGTATTTTGGATATAAGCTGTGCAAGTGATGTTTATGTACATCTGCATAAAGGTTTCTAATTCAGTGGCTGGTGTGTGTAGTACTTTCCTGTATAGTGGAGCATCGGATGGCATCATTCAACCATATTTCCACCTAGTAGAGTCCGTGCCACGATGTGTTGCTGCTGTTGTGAAGGCGAAAGATGGACCCACACATTATTAGGTGGGTGTGTATAATAACTTCCCCTTCAGTGTATTTGTGTATTATAAATTTAATCAATAAATAATATTCATAGAGTTGCCTTTGATTTTAATGCAATAAATCAATAAATATTTTTGTGGATATTATATTATTTATTAGTATGTATGTATAAACAATTTACTTGTAAATATAATGGTAATTTTTGTATCTTATTTAGTTAACAGAAAAATGCAAAAAGTCTTTAACCAGGATTTTTAAGGTAAGAATTTCTTAAACCATTTTTTCTGCATAAATTTCTTATTTTTTTCATATAATTTAAGAATTGACATATATATAGCAGCGAGTTGGCTAGTATTTGAATCTTTTTAACCCTGGAGATATTTCTCTGAAGCATCAAAATTTTATCTTAGTATGTGTTTCATTTTACACAGTCATTCCAAAGAGAGACACTTTAAGTACCAGTTAAATTTATTAGGTTATTCAGTCATTTCAATAATATACTTCTTAGATTTCTTCAGTGTGTTTTTGTGTATCAGGCCTTGTAATGATTCCCCCCCCCCCCAAAAAAAAAAAAAAAAAAAATCAATTCCAGGTAATTTATTTTGGGTGCCAGGCAATTGTTCCTAATATTCTAAATGAGTTGAAAATTCAATTTACTAGGTGTATTAGGTAAGGTTGGTAATTATGTAAAAGTAGATCTAATCCTATTAAATCATTAAGATTGCTGTTTGAGAAAATTTGCTCGAAAAGGTATGCAATTATGGTAAAATTCTATATTTAGCTCACCAAAACAACATTCACATCAAGGCACTGCCAAATACTAATACTTGCATCAAACAGCAATATTAAACTATGCTAATACACTCAAAGAATTCAGTATTCTTGGACTCTTGTGCTTCTACTGAAACTCTGCACTCTTAACTAATTGCTTGATTAAAAATAAACTCTCCCCTTGAGCAGCTGGTCTGTGAGGAAGGCAGGAAGAACAACTCAGCAGAAAGTCAACACAAACATCCGTGCCTTACCCAGGACTTGAACCCAGATCCCATGGATCAGTAGCCAAGCATGCTAACCACTCAGCACTGGGATAAGCCATTTGTTTATATGCAAGTGATGTGTATGCTTGGTGAAACATATTAGCATAACAATATGGGTGTGCTTGATAATGAAAGTGTTGTCATCTTGAAATGCATGTGCATGTCTGCAAAGTTATAGGAGAGAAGAAGCTATGCAGTGCTTCCATAACTTAGAGCTAGAGAAGGACTTGTGACTGGTCTGAAAATAAAGCCTAAATCTCTTTACAGAACTAAAGGTAAGGAAAATAAAAATTATTGCTTAGGGAAATGAAACATGCAGAATACTGATCTGTGAATATAGTTATTAACAGAGGGTACCCAAAGGTCTCAGAAAAAGGAGAGAGAGAGACCTGGAATATGCTGTGTAGACAATGTCAAACAGGACCTTTTTAGAATTGGCCTGCAGTAGACCTTGGCCACTGCAGGCCAATTGACATTTACGGGTGTCCCTGAATTCACTGCCCAAACGTGAGGTGATGGTAGTACACACCGAACCCACCAATATTCGTATAGAATATGCGGCCGCAAACGCAGCCCGGTGCTGGTAGGGGGCACAGGCGAGGCAGCATGGCTTGAAAGCACTGGATCGGCCAAACCCCAGCATTCTCAGTGTCGACCAGACATGAGATGGATCAGTTTATGAACACAGAGAAAGCCGATATACGCTTGATGTACGGCGTAGTCAGGGGCAATGGTAGAGAGGCGCAAAGACTCTACCGTGAGCGATATCCTATGCACTGTGTGCCCGATCATAAAATGTTTGCGTGACTGCACCGCCAGCTGTCTGAGGCAGGCACCTTCCATGTCAGTTGACATGATGCCGGATGAGCACGGACGGTCAGAACACCAGCTATGAGCGAGGACATATTGCATATGGTGACAGATAACCCAGGTACAAGCATGCAATCCGCTGCCCAGAGCCTGGGTGTGCATCGGGACAGTGTCTGGCGAGTACTGCACGAAGAAGGGCTACACCCCCTATCATTTGCAGCAAGTGCAGGCATTGACACTTGTTGATTATCCCCTGCGCATGAATTTCACCCAGTGGTTCCTGCAGCAAAGTGCTGCACATCCCGATTTTCCCGCGCATGTGCTTTTTATGGATGAATCAACATTCTCACGTGAAGGCGTAGTTAATGTCCATATTGCACATTTGTGGGCGGCCCAGAACCCCCATGTTACATGTCCAAATTCGAACCAGCAACTGTTCGCGTCAATGTCTGGGCGGGGATCTTACATGACTACTTAATTGGACCCTACCTACTGCTGGACTGCCTCAATGGGTGAACGTACAGTATTTTTCTGCAACAGGTTTTGCCGGAATTGCTTCAGGATGTTCCAGCCGCAATCCGTGCCCATATGTGGTTCCAGCACGATGGGGCACCTGCCCATTTCAGCATGGACATGCGTCAGCATCTTAATATCACATTTGGGAACTGATGGATTGGTCACAGTGGTCCCATCCCATGGTCTCCCAGATCGCCTGATATTTCTTGTATCGATTTCTTTCTGTGAGTGAAGAAATTCTTCTGTGATTTGAAGAGTGTCGTGTATGAGACGCCTGTGCAGTCCGTGGAGGATCTGGTAGCCCAACTGTCAGTTACAGCCGCCGATGTGCACAACAAGCCCGGTGTTTACAAGCAGGTACGCCGATCACTACTCCGCCGTTGTGCGCCTGTATCAATGTTGGTGGGCGGATGTTTGAGCATTTGTTGTAATGATCTCCAATAAATGTCACTCTGGAAACCTCTGTGTCTGTCCTTCATTTCCGACTCCTCACTGCATTTGCGGCCGCATATTCTATGACGAATATTGTAATGTTCAGTGTGTACTACCATCCCCTCATGTTTGGGACATGAATTCTGGGACACCCTGTACATATATATATAGCAGTGAGTTGGCTATTATTTAAATCTTTTAACCTGGAGATATTTCTGTGAAGTGCTAAAATTGTAAAGAAAGAAAAAAATATAAGATTAATTTATATTAATTTATTAACATTAATAATTTAATTTATGAAGTTTAATACTTTTATATAATTTTTATTTTTTATTTTGCTAATACAAATAATTCAGTGTTAAATTTGTTATAGCAAAGTTCTTATTCAGAATTGCATAATTTTTTTGATATTGGCTTGCTAAAGCATAGAAAAATATTTTAACTATTTTGTTTATTTATCATTTGTAAATTTAGGTTTTAAAGAGGAATAATAATCCTTAAAATATTTTATGTTGGTTTTACACAGCATTGCTAGCATGTCAATGCCTGGACTGAAAATACTACTAAATGTATTATACTTCTCATGAGTTTAATAATTGCTCATTGAGTTCGAAGCTGACTTATGGCAGTAGATATTGACAGTGACTATCATTAGAGCATAAAAAAAGACACCGGTGAAATGAAGTGAGGTGCATGGATGTCCAGCATGATGTAGTTGGAGAAGATTTATTGAATTGGTTTGTAGTGAAGTGTTTTTAGCTCTCTCTTGCCTTTCACATTAGCAGTAGCCGAGGAAGTTGTCATTCAAAGAATATCAACAGGTATTGCAATGATGAATTTCCTAACTTGCTACATCCATGGACACTACTATTGTCTGAGACCTGCCGAAAATAACTGTCAGTTCATAATATTCATGTTTTTATATCTGTATATTTTTTGTGTCTGCCTGCTCTCTCAGTGAAATTCCAACCCCACTCCTGACTACAAAATTTAAATTACTACAAAGATTAAATGAACTGATCTTCACTCCCATTTCAACTGTCTGTGTTCGAGAGTTACACACCCTAAAACCCTTTTGTCTTTACAGTGATCACAGATCAAGAGAGATCTGAAACGCATCTATATATTTAATATCATGAAGTAAAAGTTGTTATTTGTTTGTAACATCGAACTACTGCAGAGCTGTGCCATAAACCAGTGATAACAAGTGCAAGAGACAACAGCCCAGCAATAGCGACATTTGCAAATCATCATTGCCAGGGACTGAGAAGGAGACCCCTAACTGTGGTGGCAATAAACATAAGTAGGAGTGTACCATAGCAGGTTTTCAAGAAAATGGGAGGATGGTGAATCTTATATTAATATTTAATTAACTGAACTTACATTCATTAGAAGCTACTGCATAAAATCGGCAGTGATCACCAGTTGTGCCAACCTGCATGCAAGTTTCAAAATATTTTTCAAATTACAAGCTTTCATCTTAATATCACTAATATATTTGGCTTTTACACATTTGTCATATAGTACCTCCATTTCACTTTGAAGAACATATATGTCTGGTCTGTAATCTGGAGAAGGAAATATTTGGATTGCTGCTTTTACTTTTCAATCAAGACCTGTGTTGAAACAGGAATTTGAAAGATAAGTTAAATATATAAAAAGGTCTTATGCTGTCAATGAATGTTTGGATGTTGGAACCCAGTAATGGAATCAAGATGTCCAAAATCATTTTAAACTCTCATCAAAAGAATGAATACAGGGACAAACGTTCTTCATTTGAACTGGCTTCAGCTATTTGTTTCAGGGCAACACAGTGCATATGATGTCTCTTAAAGTCACTTTCTGCTCAACCCTGAGTCTGCTAAAAATAACTTGGCACTCTCCATCAAACCTTTCATTTCAACACTGTCATTGTTAATTGCATCCAAAGTCTTTACTGTGCTTTTGATGAGAGTAACCATATCAGTGATATTCAAATTTGGTAAATCTAATGATTCAGTTAACAGAATCAATCCCTTTCTCAATGGCATTATAAATGAAATGGCTCAAAAATCCAGCTGTTTTTTATAATGTATTTGGCTTTCTAGTTAGTGAACAACAGAAAGCCCCTGATGATGTTTGTGAAAGTCTGTATTATGAATCATATGTGAAACTATCTCTGCATACACCACTATATTTTCCTCATTTGCAGATACAGCTGACCCTTTAATCCTTCCAGAGTCCCTGATGAAATAGATGTTGACAGCATCTGAAATGAGTGCCTAAGAGTGCCTTCATTTTTAGTACAACAACAACAAAAAACTTTTAAAAAAATTGAAATTGTCATTAGAAATTTTTGTTACATATATATTTTAAGAATAGATAATTTAAGTTTTAAAAATAATATTTTCTTTTTTCATTTGATGCATTTTTTTTATTAAGCTACAATATAAATAAATTTGTTAAAGCCATCTGATTGCCATTTCTTAGAAGTGCTAAATGGTATTGCTGATTTGTTTGTTAATGTCCCTCTTTGCTGAAGCAGCCTACTGATTTAAGCTCACAAGTTTGATTTGCACTATTATCAACAGTTTTCCTTAAAGTTTCGAAAATATCCAGAAAATTAAAAAAAAAAAGTCTATTGCCAGGCTTCTTCAAGTCTGGCTGCAGCTTACAGTTTCATTTCATGGGAAAGGAAGTCGCGGGTGTTCTAATTGCTCACATGTGCGAAAGTGGGGAGAGCCAACTTCTAAGTGGCTCCATGGGAGTTGTTTACATGGCTGATTAATTCAAAATACTTCCAACAAATTGGATATAAACTCACTTTGTAAAGTTAGTTTTTTATCTACTTTTCTTATAATTAAACCTTAGTTTTCATTTCTGCAGATTTACTTCATTTCTGTAAATTATTGAACTTTCGGTTAATTTATTATCGATTTTTTGGAGTTATTGTACATCGGATGGCCACCTTACAACTTGTTGCTAAGAATATTTTATTTAACGTCGCATCATGTTGTACGTTATTTTTCTTTTCTTTTTTTTTGTTTTCCAGTAAAAAAAAAAAACTTTGATCTTGTATCGTTTCCTGAAAATGAATGACGTCTCGGATACAAAAGGGAAAAAGATTTCCATGACATGGAAATGAATTCCTCTGTGGGAGGGCAATTTCGTTAAGGTTTTCTATCCCCCACTCTGATGATATAGACATTCTTTTTCTACCCTTGGTCCAAAACCTTTCTGCACATTGCCAAGATTGTCAAACTTTAAAACCCAAAGAAAAAAAATTCACTATCTTTAGTAAGAACGGCAGCCAAGAAATTGTTTTTTCATTTCATAAACAGGACAGAAAATCCCATTAAATGAGAAATCCAAGTTACCTTGTATAACATCCTCCTCCTCCTCCTCCTCAAGCAGCCATGGGCTACAGAAGTCAAACCAGACCGTGCAGTTTAATTTTCCAAGCATATCTGTCCTGAGCTACATCTGCTGCATCCAGCCACTGCACTCCAATTCTAATATGGTCCTGTCTGACACTATCTGCCCACCACATCCTAGGTCTCCCCCTCCTTCTGAGGCCTTTAGGCACACTGTTCATAACCCTATTTGCCAATCTACACTTATCCATATGGGCAACATGGCCAAACTAATGGAGTCTCTCTCTGCACAATATGGTGCTTAAAGGAGGTTCCCAACTCCTTTGCCTAACCACATCATTACTTACAAAGTTAAACCACCTAATGCCCAAGATACTGTGTAAGCATCTAGAATCAAAAGCATCTAGTTTCCTGTTATCATGTTTACAAAGCATCCAAGTTTCACTACCATAACTAACCTTAGAAAGAACCAAACTATTATACAGTCTAATTTTAGTCTTTAGGTGTATACGCCTATTTCTCCACACTCTCCATAGATTCTTAAAAGTCCCGGCAGCAATCCCTATTTTTCTGTTAATCTCATGCCACACATCACCAGCATCTGTTACATAGCTCCCAGAATAATTAAACTGAGACACCTGCTCAAGATTGCAACCATTCAGATTAACTGAATCACAGCCTGCCTGACCAATTTTCATCACTTTAGTTTTCTCTCTGTTTATAACCAAACCTACTCTACTACCAGTCTCATCAACAGCTCGAATGAAAGAGTTCATCTCATCAACATCATTTGCCAAAAGGGCTAAATCATCAGCATAATCTAAATCAGAAATTTTCGTATCTCCAGCCCATTTAAGGCCAAAATCTTTCCCTTGAAGTGAATTTCGCAGAACATAATCAATAACCAAGCTAAAGAGAAAAGGAGACAAAATGCACCCTTGTCGAACACCAGAAGTAATGCTAAACCAATTGCTACAAGCCTTACCAACTCTCACACACGACTCAGTGTTATTATAGAGAGCTTTCATAATGTTAACTAACTTGTCTGGTATACCATATGACATCTGGATGACATTATGAAAGCTCTCTATAATAACACTGAGTCGTGTGTGAGAGTTGGTAAGGCTTGTAGCAATTGGTTTAGCATTACTTCTGGTGTTCGACAAGGGTGCATTTTGTCTCCTTTTCTCTTTAGCTTGGTTATTGATTATGTTCTGCGAAATTCACTTCAAGGGAAAGATTTTGGCCTTAAATGGGCTGGAGATACGAAAATTTCTGATTTAGATTATGCTGATGATTTAGCCCTTTTGGCAAATGATGTTGATGAGATGAACTCTTTCATTCGAGCTGTTGATGAGACTGGTAGTAGAGTAGGTTTGGTTATAAACAGAGAGAAAACTAAAGTGATGAAAATTGGTCAGGCAGGCTGTGATTCAGTTAATCTGAATGGTTGCAGTGTTGAGCAGGTGTCACAGTTTAATTATCTTGGGAGCTATGTAACAGATAATGGTAATGTGCGGCATGAGATTAACAGACGAATAGGGATTGCTGCTGGGACTTTTAAGAATCTATGGAGAGTGTGGAGAAATAGGCGTATACACCTAAAGACTAAAATTAGGCTGTATAATAGTTTGGTTCTTTCTAGGGTTAGTTATGGTAGTGAAACTTGGACACTTTGTAAACAAGATAACAGGAAACTAGATGCTTTTGATTCCAGATGCTTACGCAGTATCTTGGGCATTAGGTGGTTCAACTTTGTAACTAATGATGAGATTAGGAAAAGGAGTTTGCAACCTCCTTTAAGCAGCATATTGTGCAGAGAGAGACTCCGTTGGTTTGGCCATGTTGCCCGTATGAATAATTATAGATTGGCGAATAGGGTTATGAACAGTGTGCCTAAAGGCCTCAGAAAGAAGGGGAGACCTAGGATGCGGTGGGCAGACAATGTCAAACAGGACCTTGTTAGAATTGGTGTGCAGTGGCCAGATGCAGTAGATGTAGCTCAGGATAGACTTGCTTGGAGAACTAAATTGCACGGTCTGGTTGGACCTCCGTAGCCCATGGCTGCTTGAGGATGATGATGATGATGAGTTTCGAAAAAAGCCTGTTTGAAATTCTTCCCCAACATCAGTAGTAAGCAAACCATGACTGTCATAATGACTAAGTAACCTATCATGGTAAGCTTTAGCTATAACTGGGTCTTTCAGAGCTTCAGTATTAAAGGTAAATTTTTTAACCCTAGCACAACACTTTTTAAGTTTAAGTTGCAAGACACTTTTAACAAGGTAATGGTCAGATCCAATTTCAGCACCCCTATATGACCTGGTATTTCTAACAGAACTAGCCCATCAGGTGAAATCCATGTGTCCTTATATATGTTGTGGTGTTTGTAATAAGTGTTATTCTGAAACCATTGAGTTTACTTACCTGTAGGAGATGTTGTCCATTGCAGCTACCAATACGAAAAGAGCCTATCATCCCTCCCCAAAGGTCAGAGTCAGTACCATCTTTGGCACTGAAGTCACCTAGAAGAAGGGTAATATCTCCTTTCTTGACAGAATTCAAAATATCCTGAAGTTGTCCGTAAAACCTGTCCTTCTCATCCTCATCCTCAGTGGGGGCACAACAGCAGATAACATTCAAGTCTTTAACGCTTGTGTGAAATTTTGCTGTAAGAGACCTTTCATTAATGCACTCATATCCTAGAAGAGCATCACTAGCGTGTCTGCTGAGAAGCAGACCCATGCCTTGGTGATGTTTATTATCATAACTCCCTGAAAAGAGAAATTTAAGATTAAGAATTTACCTTTACCTGTCCATCTGGTCTCTTGCAAGCCGAGAATATCTAAATTATAATGATGGAATTCTTGTGTAAAGACATCAAGAGAAAAAGCTCTGTGCAGAATCCTCACATTCCAACTACCTATGGAGAGAAAATGGTTAGTGGGATGTTTAAAGAAGCTATGTTTATTGAGAGAGGGAATGCCGACAATATCAAACAGCCCCCATAACGCAGAAATGGGGCAAAGACTTGTTCCCCTACCACTAAAGGCTGAAGCCATCTACACTGGAAGACTTCTTCCAATGTAGAATTTGATGATGCCAGTAGAAGCAAAAGTTCAGGTGCCTGCAATGATCTCTGCTTACTATTATCCTTGAGCTGATAAAACATATCCTGTGAATCTATTCAATTGGGGCTGTCAACCCACAAACAAACAGAAAATACAATGGAAGATTTTCCCTCTACAGAAGCCCACCAGTGCAGCAAATTCAGGATCCATAGTCAAGCTCAGAGCCTTAATTCATAACACTGGTCTTTTTTGTTCTTCAATTTATCACACTGAAAAGAATCATTAAAAGAAATAAAAACCATGTTTCAGGTAAATATTATTCAGGAATAAATTTTCTTTTGATTAATATGTAATTTAACTATTTTTATTCATCAGGTTTTCCAAAATTAAGCCTTAATTGCACAGTTTGATCAATTTTAGACTATTTCACTGCAGAAAAGTCTTATTAAAATTAATATGTTTGAAAATTTCTTTAAAATTTTTATTATAAAAATTCATAAATTCTGTTTATTTGTGGTATATAACATGACCTATTTCAGTTGATTGTTTTTTTTTTTAAATCTAAATTTGAATTGTTAAATATGAAGCAACACAGTTTAAAAAAAGCCTGGACTTTTCTCAAAGTATGGTATCAATAAAAAAATCGCAAAACAGGAGTAATTTTCTTGTTCCAAGTAAATGTGATGTTTTTCTTTTTTTATTATTCAGAAATCCATTCTTATATTTAAGCTATGTTTATTTATAGCTAAGTTTCTAAAATCTGATAATTAACAAAAAAACTGCTGTTTTTAAAAATGGAAGATTTTGGAAGTAATTATGAAATATGTGCATATTCTTTTGATATACCAAGTAAAAGTGTTATTAAAGTTAATATGTTACTACAATGTTCAAATTTGTTACTTCAATAAAATTCAGTATTAAATTCTCTTTAATTTGGTATATAACAGGACCTATTTCTGTTGATTTATTAAAAATATTCTAAAGTTGATTTGTTTTTTGGACTCTGCAACAAACCTGGACTTTTCTCAAAGTATAGTACAGAGAAAAAAAATACAAATCAGAAGAAATGTTTACTTTAACCTTCAAGTGGGCGCACTATATAACTTACCATGAGCAGGCGCTTGTCGTATATTTTACGACTAGCGACATCGAATGTATTTGTTACATTTTTACATCGAACGTATTTGTTACCGCTTAGTCACTATAAATACGGAATATGGTTATTAATTAATTATTAAAACAAATATTGACAAGACAAGTAATTTATTTCTTTGAAAAACACAAAAAATTAAAATAATTAATTATTAACAGAAAAACTGTCAAAAAAGTAATTTATTTGTTTGTAAAACACACAAAAAAAATAATAAAAAGATATATATTTATAATTTTAATTTTCAAGCGAATCGCTGCTCTCTTTACAATTCAAACAAACGGTTTCAGCGACGGAATGGCGCTTATAAAAATAAATATAAGAATGGAAAGGTGAAAATAAAATAATATAGTATACTTACATGATAGAGCGCGCGTTGTAAAGTTTACGTCAAGCCATCTTGACACTAATACGTCGTAACTGAGACTAAATGGTAAATACCTGGTATATCACATCGCCGCTTATTTACCCATAATGCATTGTTCAAAGTATAGAATCGTATTTGAAGGTCATAATTATTTTGAGAAAAACACAAATTGCGCAGAAGTAATTTTGTCGTAAAATTTACGACAGCGCGCCCGCTCGAAGGTTAAACATGAAAATTATATTTTTTGTTATTCAGAAATAAATAACATTTCTATTCATGTGTATTATAATAATTTCTGTCTATAAGTGTTTTTTTAAATAAATAAATTTTTATTTGTGTTGCCAGATGCTTTTTTTTACTACATGGCCCTAAAAAAAGTCCTATTAAAATAAAACTTGTCTTTTTGTTAAATATTTTATTTTCAAAAAATCTAGAATTAAATGCTGATTAATTTGGCATATAACATACCATAATTCTTTTCATTAATTATTTGGTAAAAAAGTCCTAAAGTTAAATTTGTTGGGCTATAGTATAAAATGTAAATAAATTACAAAATTAAAAAAATACCAATCTTCCTATATGTGCCATAAAAAAGTAGAAAATAATGATATAGAAATATGAAATGGAAATTCCTAAAACATATTGGTGGTGCAATGAGTTGTTGAGTTCATATTCATTCAAAGAAAGATAGGGTGCTGGCAATCTTGTTGTGTAGGTAAATTGGCCCGTCCTGTCAAAACGAAAAGTGATAGGAGGATACATAAAAATAACTTGCCCCTGGATGTAAACCAGTTTTTCAGGCTGGAATGATTAATATTGCAAGCAGCTACTCAACTTTGATGTTTACTAATAGTTTTCTTTTATCGGGTTGATGTGTTTTAACTCTGAGTGGCACTTTTTTGCACACATTGTGCTAAATGGCCGGGTCACAAGGACTCTGAAAGCTCAGAGAAGGTTGGGGGGAGGGGACCCACTGGACAACTATTTCGAGACATGGTAGCCTCCCATCAAAGCCATCCAGCGTGGTGTTCTTTAATGTGCACAGGGTGTGGTTCTCCCACCAATAGGGCCATGACTTAACACCCCATCCAACAGACGGCAGGCTTTCCAAACCGATAGTTTCCCCATACTGACTATGGGCAGGACTGGGAGTTTTGTGGAGATAAATCTGAACATTGGCCCAGCTGGAACTCGAACCTGGAAATTGCAGATTATGAGTCTTGTCCCAAAAATAAAAATTGTTTGGTCCATGAGCCATTGAGTTTCTTGTAAACTAATTTAGCCTATTATTTTCTCATTATTGTGATCAATAAAGTTTTCTCATATGACATTCTAGGGATTGTGTTTTGCTTTAGCTGCAACTTCCTATTGTTGAAAGATGTTATTCTAAGCTCACATTTTGTGACTGGTTATCTTTTGCTGCAGTTTGTTTATCTCTTTCTTTCTGTGCCTAATCTTGCCATGAATTGAGCACCCAGGAAAACAGAGCTAAAATAATGGGGTGCAAGTGGTTCTGAATGAGAAGGAGGGACCTCACACACCTAGTTGCAAAAGGTTGTGAAATCTGAGTGTGCCAGTATTATCTATTCAATACTGTAGTGTGTGGTCTGCTTCCAAAAACGGTCTTCATCAGGCACATAATCTGTCACTCACTAGTTCCTGCAGTGTTCTTAAAAGTGCTCACTAATGTATCTTGTATAAAAGCATGATCATAGTGCATAATTCTGTCTGTTGTTACCCTAAAGCACTATATTTGGTGCTAAAAAGATTTCTTACTACCAATAAAAAACAACATTTTTTATTATTTATGAAAACATTAAGACATTGTTAAGGAAGTTCAGTATTCTCCCATTTTGTTAAGAAACTTACATACATAGTTAACCACATTGGGGTAGCTTCTTCTAATGTAGTAGGCCAAGCATCTTGCACTGCATTTATTGTTTACTTGATAGCTACTGGCACAGCTTCCTGGCAATACAATTTTAAATTATCACAGTTAAAACTATGTTATATGCAATTTTCATTTTGAATATTTTTTCCATTCTTTACTGATATAATGAATCTTTTTCATTCTTGGTGTCCCTTAATGGTCTATAAGTGGTAGCTAGGCAAAACTCGAAGGAGAGATGTGTACCATTCCCCAGTGATGATGCACAGAACTGGCCAGGCCTAGCACCTATTGTCTGATCCTGCCTTCTCATGGTGCAGGCAGTTTACAGGTTGCTTCCAAAGAGATATTCTCTTTTGGAAGGGAATAGAAGGGGATGGCTGCCAGATCAGTATGCCTACTGATCTGGTCATCTATCGTCAAATAAAAAAAAAAAAAAATTTCTACCTTGCTGAGGAGTTGTTAACTTCACAGGGTCGTGGTGCTCTCCATTTATATCCACTAGACTAGATTGGTTTATGACTTTGAGCTTAATTATGGATCCTGGACTTCCTACACTGGTCGGCCTCTGCTGAGGGAGAATATGCCACTGTTTTCAGTTTGCTTGTTGGTTGCGAGTCCTAAGTGAACAAAGGCGCAAGATACAAGATCAGCTGTGCAGAGGCCATTGCAGGTGCCTGAACCCTCACTTTGCTAGTTGGGCATTGCCTATCCTAAACTGGAGTAATGTGTCTGAGGCAGGTCATATGGCTCTTGAAAAGGTCCACTTGAAAAGGTGTTCCTGAAGTTCCTACCAGCATTGGTGGCTCCAGCCTTTAGTGGTGGGGAATCTGAACCCTCATTTAGCTAGTTGAGCATCACCAATCATAAACTGAAGTAAAGTCTCAGGCAGGCCATATGGCTCTTGAAAAGGTGGTGCCTGAAGTTCCTACTGGCATGGGTGGCTTCAGTCTGTAGCGGTGGGGGAACAGTCTTTGTCCCCCGCCTGCAATCAGGGGGTGGCCCTACCTCTCTTAATAAACCTAGTTTGTATAAAAATCCTACTAATAGTTTTCTCTCTGCAGGTATGTGAGGACATTACATAGAGATTATTATCATGATGTCCTCACACAGGAATTCCAGGATTATAACCTAGACATTCTAGGCTTGCAAGAGACCAGATGGACAGGTGAAATACAGATACTTAAAAATAACTTTGAATTTTTGTTTTCAGAGAGGGAGGATAGAAAGCATCTGCAAGGGGTAGGTTTGTTTCTCAACAGACATGTCAGTGATGCTCTTCTAGGATATGACTGCATTAATGAAAGATTTATTACAGCAAAATTGAAATAAAAAATTATCTCCATAGTTGATGCTGCGTAAAGGCACCCATGTTAACCAAGGTCCATTGGCAATGACGCCTGCAGTTCGCACAAGACTACCATCATTGGTCAGTGGAAAAAGGTTGCTTTCTCCGACGAATCGAGGTTCCTACTCCACAGAAGTGACAGGCAGTGGTGGATACAGCGTCATACACATGAGAACCAACACTTGGACACTATTATCGGTCAAGTACAGTCTGGCAGTGTGCATGTCTGGGGGATGTTTTGCTGGTATGACCTGGGATCACTGGATGGGTCCCTGAACACCAATGGCTACCTGTCCATCCTCGCTGACCACATACATCCCTTCTTGCTGGACATTTACCGTGGTGGTGATGATGTCTACCAACAGGACATTTTGCCCTGCCATATGTCGCTAAGGTGGTGTGTGACTGGTTCCAGCAACATGACAGCGATGTCTCCATTCTCCCTTAGCCAGCGAAATCGCCAACTTCAATTCCATAGAGCACTTGTGGGACCATTTGGATCGACAGGTTCGGCATGCAGATCCACAACCACATCATCTCCAGAACTTCTGTGCTCTGCTGGAGTCCCAATGGGCACGTGTGTCTCTGGCAACTGTCCAGGGCCTCATTGCGTCCATGCCACGCGATTTTGCCACTGTCATCCGGGCCAACAGTGGTTATTCCCATTATTAGGTATATTATTAGGTCATATTATTCTGATACGACTGTGTATAAATGCACTTGGATTTCACCTGATGGGTTGCACGGTAATATGATACAATATATTTTAATTAACAGCAAATGGGCTAGTTCACTTAGGAATACCAGATCATACAGGGTGTGAAATTGGGTATGACCATTAACTGGTGAAAAGTGTCTTGCAACTGAAGCTTAAGAAATATTTTGCTAAGGTTCAGAAAATTAATAATACTGATGGTCTAAAAGATCCAGATATAGCCATAGCATACCTTGATAAGCTAATTAGTCATTATGACAATCCTGGTTTGTCATATAAATAGGATCAGTTTAAATAGCTTTTCTTGAAACCAGCAATATTCTTTTGGATAAAAAGGAACGGAAGAAGCAAAATTATTCGAGTAATAAGGCTACAGAACTTATTTATGAAAGAAGGACATACAGGATTAATATGAATCAGCATCTTTGGCTTGATAGCTTGGCTGACAAAGCAGAGGAAGCAGTTAGACATAACAATGCAGGAGGTTGTACCAGATGGTTAATGTCTTTTGTGGGAAGTGACAGGTACACAGAGATCGAGGGATAAACATGGTAAGGTGGTTGATGGTGAGGATTCTGTGATGGCTAAGTAGGCTGAGATTTTAGAGATGTTCTAAACAATGTGATTATTTATACTCCTGTTGTTTGTAATGATGATAAATGCATTACTGACTTTTTTAATCCTGGTCCTATATCACATTCTGAAGTTGCTTGATCATACAGGGTGTGAAATTGGGTATAACCACATTGCTCATCACGCAATTGACTGTCAACCAGATTCTTAATTCTATTAAGCACAATCATGGAAAGAACTTTACCTGGAACATAGAGTAGACTGATACCCCTATAGTTATCACAAGAACTGCGATCACCTTTTTTGAAAATAGGGATAATAATAGCTCTGGTAAAATCTTTAGGAACCATGCCTTTATCATAAAAGATATTCAAAATTTCAGTCATCCAAGTGGTAACCGAAATATTCCCAGCTCTAAGCATTTCTGTAGTGAGAGACTTCCGTGGCTTGGCCACGTTACCTGTATGCATAGCTGCAGATTGGCAAACAGGATTATGAACCATGTGCTTCAGGAAAAGGGGGTGACCTAGGATGCAATGGGCAGACAATGTCAAGCAGAATCTCGTACAAAGGGGTGTGTCCTTCCATCTCTAGAATTTGCCTGCAAGTGGCTAAATGCAGCAGTTGTAGCTCAGAATAGACATGTTTGAAGAGGAAAATTACAGATTCATGTAGGACCTCCATAACCCATGGATGCATGAGTATTTTGTGTGTGTGTGTGTGTGTGCACGCACACATGCACGCATGCAGCTTACATATGTCCATCCATTAGTCAGGACATATAGAGTAGTCAACACCAATCAGTTTCCCTGCCTTTTACCACAGAAAGTTATTCCATTTGTAGTAATGTGCTTTTCAAGACAGTATGACCTCTGGGGTTCTGATTAGTCTGTGACAATCAGTAGACCAACAATTTCACTGCTTAATTGACCCTGGATGACCTTAGTTTATTCCTTGAGACTTTTGTGTTGATCTGGTGTCTGTGGTGTTATTTTCAAATTTCATTGACTCTCTTAGTTGGTAAACATGCTCCCCCATCAAGGGAAAGTGACAGAATGTTTTTTTTTTTTCTTTTTAGACTAATCAAAAACACCTTGAAATAATCAATACAGCCTTGAAAAGCATATTACTGCAAAAGGATTAACTTTCAGGGGGAAAAGGCAGGGATATTTCACAATTTTGACTTCTTCAAGTGTTCATAATGGAAATTACATGTAACATAGTTTTAAAACTCAGATTGAAGGATAAGGGGCCTAGCTTCACTATAGTCGTAATTTCAATATTATTGATTTTGCTATAAGCAAGTTTGACTCTATATTGAGAAATGTTGTAGAGTTTAGAATTTTATTTAAATATAAATGTTACTATTTCAGATATGTGACTATGACAATGATGAAATATTAAGTGATTATGAATTAAATCAATTTCAAGTGAGTATCTCTTTTATTGAATATTTAGTAATCGTTATCTGTAGTGAGATTCACAGCTTAAAATAAACATCAAGAAGTAGATTTTAACAAATACTAATATGGACATGTTATTCCTTTTAGAATATTTTTGAAGAACATATAAAAAGTATGTGTTTAACAGTTTTCCTGTCAGTTATAACAGAATTATATTCTGCTCTGATTGTAAAAAAAATTATAATCAGAGCAGAATATAAATACAAGCTAAAAATAGAGTAAAGTTTCGGTTTAACATCTAATATATTTGGTGCATATTTTTTAATATAATTACATTCCTTGATGGTTTTCTGTATTTTATTATTTCATTTTTTGTTCTGCAGTTTCTTTTCCTTGCATTTGTGTCACCCGCAACTTTTCCTCTTCAAGACAGGCAGGATGAACTAGGATCCATGGTGGTAGTTCAGTCAGTAGTGTGCCAGGTTTGTAATCTGCAGTTTCCAGGTTCAAGTCCCAGCTGGGTCAACATTGAGATTTATCTCCACAAAATTTCCTACCCTGTTCTAGCCAGTAGGGGACACCAATGAGCTTGGATAGGCCGCCATTCATCAGATGGGACATTAATAGTTCCGTGTGTGGGAGAGCCATATCGTATGCATTTTAAAGAACACACTGAATGGTCTTGATTGGAGACTACCTACTGTATCATGTCTGTCTCCCAACAGCTATGTTCCAATGGGTCCCCTCCCCCAACTTTCTCTGAGCCTTCATTGTCCTAGGCCTGGCCATTTAGCCTATTGTGTGCAAAAAAGTGTCGCTCAGAGATAAAATAACCCAATCCAATAAGATCTACATGAAATGAGTAATTGATCCTTTAAATTATTAAATTCTCAGGACAGTATATCAGTAATTGTTGATTGATCTGACTTTGTAAAACACTTTCTAACAAGAATTTTTAAAGTCATCAACAGAAGATTTTAGACTTGAACCAGGAACAACCCACAAGTTAACAATATGTAGTCCCATATTTTCTAACTGTAGTTGTAACAAGTAGAGGTTTCAAGAGAATTGACCAAAATATTATTTTTTAGTTTAAAACAATAGGGAAAAAAATTAATTTATTAAAAGTTCAGAGTTGACATAATTCCATTGTAGGCTTAGAGAGGTGGATAATTTACATTGCAATAAATTTTTAGTACTCCACATCCAAATTATATAATTAAAGTTAAAGTGACAACAGTCATTTAAGATTCAAGTCAAAAACAATCCTACCCTATATGAAGACTCCTCCCGGAAATGAGGACTGGATTACTGCAAAGTGCACTCATAAGCAAATAAAAAAGAATCTACATCAGATTTCTCTGGGTGTGGTTTTCCCCCAAAGCAATGCAAGTTTTATTAAGTTTTGCCTAACTACAGTATAGCTAAATGGATAATACCTCTATACATTAGAGATATCTAATGCATCTCCCCCCCCCCCCCCCCAAATCAAACCTTAAACTAGTCCAGTGGGTCTTACACAAAAATTGGACTTATCGAAGTAGGTAAAAAAGAGATTGATTATGTAACCAAACCCAGGTCAGTATGCTCTCCTACCTATAATCACACTCTCTCTTTCTGTTGAATCGTGACTGTATCACTTTTGGAACCCCGGGAATCATCTAACCCAATGGGCCAATCAGATGTATTCCCTGGGAAAACGACATTGTGTCCACTGCCATATTTGGAGAGTGGAACTGATCTTATCTATTGAGTTCTGAAATGCAGACCTGGTGCATGGAAAACTGAACTCTAGCAGAGGGTTGATGCTTTATCTTATGAAAGACAAAATTGTGACATACAAAAGATGAAGAGCCACTCACTTGGGTTCTAAGTCCCATCGAAGTGAGTTCACTTTGTAACATCAATGGAAATGGATTAAACCTGATACTACGGAATGTTATACAACTGTAGGGATTGAGAACATCAGCTACAGGCAATGCTTCTATCAATCATGAGAGTGTATACACTAGAATAATGTTCTAAAAGAAATAACAGCAACAAAAAAAAAGATAGGTCTGTGACCTATATCACTCCTCCCTTCTTTTTAAAATTAGCCAACATCTCCTAGGTGTTGTCACTTATTACATCCTTATTACATTATTCACTAAGTGTGGACAGAGTGGATACCAGATATTGAAATTTGTGCAAAATAAAACAATAAATGAGCTCCCTGGAGCAGTATACATCAATCTCCTATTCTTGTATTCAAATCACAAAATATTGTCTTGGGCCTAGAATTGTATCAGTATATCAGAAATTCTACATCTGTCATTGACTGTGTGGATTAGAATCGTTTTTTACAAAAAATTTCTCAAGCAACAGAAGCGAAAAGGTGTAAGTGGAGTTCATTTTTATATTGAATACTATACGATATAACAAAATATTTTAATCTGCCGATATAAAATATCCCAATGTATAATATTTATCCAGTGGTATAATATTTTCATTTACCATCGTGGTTTAACTTCCTTGCTAATAAAATAATTACTATACATTTAAAGTAAATATTCAAAATATGATAGTTACTAATATATAATCCAACATTAATTCAGTTACTTTACTGATCACAAAAATAAAATAAATACTGATCACAAATAGTAAATAAACACCTGATTATAATAGGTATACAATAACCTTAATATATTTTAGTGGATTATAAGTCTCCAGCTAGGGAGTTCCACAGCTCAGTGGAGCTACCGAATTATTCTCCTAAACTTGGAGAGGATATAAAATTTGAATGTTACACATCTGTAGAACACTGTTTGACCTATTTCTTCATATTACTCTAAGTAACATTTCAAAAGATACCTGACCTGCTATTTCCTACTAATATAACCCTTGAGAGCAGAACATTGATATCAAATTGTCGTAGCCAACTACAGATATTAAATTCATTTTCATTAACTCACTGAGTTTTAAATTGTTGTATTATTAGACTTACTACATACTAGACCTTCAAAGATAGAAGTGAAAGGTATGGAAAAGTGTAATGCTCCAAAATGTATGCTATTGGGTTACTGGTAGCTCTGGCACCAGGTGACTACTCTTGCCAATTAAATTAAGTGAGGATTCTTTTCTTATTATTTAGTGGTGTTACTGCAGAAAAGAACTTAAATTAGTGATAGTAAATATAAACTTTAAACAAATCTTAATAAGCTGTGCTCAAGAGGAAAAAATTAGAAAGTCAAAACTGTTTCATAAAACAAATAATGTTTATTTCAAAAATCTAGATTCACCAAAAATGTTTTCACAAAAAAGCAACTCTTTTCAAAACTAAATTTCTCACAGTAACTTCCTCACTGACACTGATTGCTCAATTGTTCACTCAACTGACTACTAACGTCTCTGAGCTCCTACAGCTCCATCACTACTAACGTTTAAACTCTATTAATTCTCCTGTGACCTAACATCACTTACTATATACATCTAGCATGCAAACTGACATATGCATAGCACATTGGCAAAAGTCACAGTTGCATGAAATGATGATTGCATGCTTGCATCAGCTATGACATAATGGGGCATGTCTTTCCGGAGGCATTAGTGGCTGTCAATCAAAAATCGGAGTTCCACATGCATAACTCCTCTTACGGTGCGGGCAAGGAGAAATGATGATTCAACTGAAATATATGGCCCCAAAATAATAATTATAACATAAATAAAGTAAAACTGGTTAAGGAAAAAAGTGAATGGGTGAACCATCACAAAAGATACATACACCTTAATTATTACACCAGAAAGGTTTTTATCAACTGGAAGTGTCACAATGTCAAAAAGAGAAGTTAAGTAGCCGCTATACTATTGCATGAAGAATCTCTTTTGGTGGTTCAAAGAGATCTTTAAAAAGATGTTGTGCATCAAATCATATTCACATTTTATGTCATTTAGTTCAAAAACTTCAATGTTCTAAGATGATGCCATATTCTGAATTTCATCACCTAGCCTAATTCTTTTACTGTAATTTATTAACAGAGCAATCATCTTCCTCATTCATAAATATCAGCTATTATATAAGCATGTATTCATAATATATGTAATGTATGTATATTTGTAATATGAACCTGCTTATGTTTCTCTGATCCACATTCGTGATTCAGAAGTTTTCCTTCAAGTAGCAAATATTTCGTTTCTCAAGCTTTTGAAGTTTGCTGTACATCACTGAACAGTACAGCTGTTTGAATGAAATATGTAACTATGGAGTTCATCACCTGAAATTGCACTGTCATAATAAGCAGCATGCTTACTGTACATCCCTAAATACAAGCATGTTCCTTAGTGATACAGTGAACTATGACCTCTAATCAGAGAAGTATAAGTCCACATTAATCTCTTTCTGAGCTTCCATCTTCTCGGAATAATCACCAAGATTCAGATTAGTATATTGTTAAAAAGAAAAACAACAATGAATTTATATATGAGAAAAAAATCAACTTGTCAAATTCTCATTCATACTGACTGTAAAGTCAGAGCACATCTTTCTTCTGATGATTAAAATGTTGTAACAAAACCCTAAAATCTGTGTGTAGTGGTTACCCTTGTTTCACAAAAAAAAAACACTTTTATTCTACAGCCAGAAAAGCAAAAGTGGGGACTGAGAGATTCCACTTTCAGGACTACCATGATTTATGATAGTGGGTTTGTCCGCCATCCTCTTCTGCCCAAGTTAGCATTCCATGATAAAGGGTAAACACAGTTTGCTATATATCTGCCTGAACACATGCAGTTTGGGCTTGCTATATGTATAACTAGACATCTGTCATTGAAAAATGAACTTGAAAAATCTGAAAGTGAATTTAATGAATGGGTCCAGTCCTATTGATCTCTATCACTATCCTCTTCTAAGGTTAATTAATATTGCTCCTTTCACCATCATAAAGACCCTCTGATATGGGCCATTGGAGTGGTTGGACTTCCACAATCCTCCAGCAAATTTGCACTAAATTCCCTAAGTTGTGTAGTCCCATGAGTTGAATCTTCAAAGAAAGAAGGAAAAGGAGGTGATAATGTAAACATTCATTAGAGAAAGGAGAATGGAAGAAGAGTCTCTTACATGACACTGGAAGGTGATTGACATCCGATCAGAAATTATAACCCCTTGGGTTTATCAATCAACATGATATTCCATCTGCTATCATTTCAGCCTCCATGGTGTCAAAGGAAAACAGTCATATCAAATTTCATTTGGTTCTAGCAAATCATAGCATGATGAAATGTGTTTGTTCCAATAATTTAATATTTAATCTACCCAAATATTTAATTTGGATGAATTATTTACTTCTATATCTATTAATTATTTCAATCTCCTCATACAATGCAATGTGTGCCAAGAATTGTTTTGGTCAGGCAATCAACCATCAATAAGTTTCAATGTTGAAACTGTAGTTCTCTTGGCACTGAGCCATATCTGCTTTTAACTTCTAGCTAGTTGAGCCAAAGGCAGAAAAGCAAAGATCAGTTGCTCCCCTGCTCTTATTTCATTGTGGTTTCATGTTTGCACTCCATAGCCATGGTGCTGTAGGGTTTTGATGTACCACAAGTTCAGTGATTGAACTGTTCTCTTGGCACAAAGTTGGATGCAAAGTACATTTCACAAAACAATGAAATAAATTTAAACTCTTCAATGTAAATCACTAGTCATACTTATTAAACTATCAGAAAATTTTTCCTTTAAATATTTATTTAACTTTGAAGGTATAACACATTTCTTATAAGTAACAATTGCAATTTTCACTAACTCAAAACAAATACCTAGTTAATATCACTAAAATAAAATTCTACCCGTAGTTACATGAAAATATATGCTTTACGCTTCCAGCACATCATCCATTTTTTTCTGATCACCCCAGACCCTTTTCAAGCCAAAGATCGTTCCTACTAGATCTTCTTCCTTGCCACATCCACAAGAAAAGATTAACCATTAGTTTTTTTTAGCTGAAGAAACAGAAGAGACGAAATTCTGACTAGTTAGTACAGTATACTGGCAGCTGGCTTAAATGAAATAAGAGTCAGAATGGAAGGTTTTAGAAGTTGGAAAAAGTTTCCTCTTGTGTAGAAAGGGAATTAAATCAATTAAACAGTTGGAAAGTTCATAGTGAAAGAGACACATTTCTTCATGTTTTGCTCAAAGTTAAGTTTTTTAATACCAGTTCAGTGGACCATTATTCACATCATAGTAGAATGATGTATCTTATGCCCATTCTACCAGATTCAGATCAGATTGCATATTTTCCTCTTAAGGGACCAATTCAACTTCTTAAGGTAGTTTCTCCTCTGAAGCAAGGAGTATCATAGGTTGTGCACTAGAAGATTCTTTAGAGTCTGCTTCTTCATGGATATCATGATCAACTTGTGGGTTCTCACTTTCTGGCCAATTTTTGAAGCATTGGAGGGCTTGGACTCTTCTGAAGGCATCCCTGGATCGTAGATTATATTTAGATATTTGTGATTTTTCCATTTCCACGATTTTAGGTATAGTCTATGGATCCTGACCATTCCTAAGATATACATCCCATTGCAGAAATGTCCATATATTTTAACAGATAATGATTTGATTGATTATTCCTCACTTGTCGCAAGTTCTCTCTGTCATCCTCCATGTGTTAGGACATAAAATCCATCTTCTGATTTGTACCTTCATCCTAAATTTGGTCAGTGGGGCTCTTAAAATTATTAGTTCCCTTTCTGACAATTTCAGTAATGTTTTGCATTTTTCTTAACCTTCAAATTCCTCAAACAACCAATGTAGGTTTCTTTTGAACAAATGATCCATGCGTACAATCTTAACCTTTTTGGGGTCATGAATCAAAAAAATTTCAAATGTGACAGATGAGAGCTGTTTTGTGACCCTATATGGTCTGCTGGACAGTCTCCCTAACTTCTTGCTTCACCTTGATTTTACTACTGGTGTGTACAGATAAACTGAGGAGCCTAATTTTATCTGTTTATCTTTCACTATCTTTCTTTTTTTCAATTTTTGTTTGTCAGATGCTTGTTCAAGATTTTCTTTCACTACTTCATATGCACATTGCATTCTGCCCACAAACTGTTCCGAATATATTTGAACATTTGCATATGGGAACTGTGGTGGAGCTGTGAAAAGATCATGGGGGAGAGTGAGATCTCTTCTGTATAGCAAGAAATTCAGAGTTTCCCTTGTACTGGAATTAGCTGCAGTGCAATATGCCACCATGACAAAAGCAAGATATTCATCCCTATCTCTTTTATTTTTAGACACAAGATTAGATAGAATTTGGAGAATTATTGCATTTCGACATTCAACCATTCTATTTTCCTGTGGGTGCAGGTGCATTGGCATAGCTGAGCTTTGTGACCCTTAATTTATGACAAATGTTATTCATTAGCTTTGAAACAAAATTGTTACCAGGATTAGTTAATAGTTCCTTTGGTATACCATGATGACAAATGATTTGTTCAAGGATTATTTTTGCAACAGTTGTGCTGGTTTGATGTTTCATTTCAAACAGTTCTGGATACTTAATGAAATAGTTACAAATCACCAGGATGTATTTATTCCTTGACTTGATCATTGGCCATGGTCTTAGTACATCCATAGCATCTTTCTAGTACATCATATAGCACATTTAGTCCATGGGGCATTTGGGATAGGGGACTGGATGAGGCTTGCCTTGTATGAGGGTCTGAAGCCCATCTTTCCAGACATGATGGACATGTATTGATGTACTTTCTGATGTCAGAATACATATTAGACCAAAAATAATTTCTTCTAACCCTTTCCAGTGATTTTTCAAACCCTAAATGTCCTTAGCCCAAACTGTCATGACAGGATTTTAAAATTTCTCTCCTGAGACTGTTTGAAACAAGTTATTCAGAAACTTGTGTTCTCATGGCTCTTGTGGCAACAAAAAGTGGTACAACAGTCCATCTTTCAAGCATATGAAAAATTGTTTCAGACAAGGTGTACCACTTGTCAGAAACTTTCAACTGGGCTATGTACTTTTTCTGTTCAATTTCCTCAATTATTTCGTTAATGTCTTGATCATTTCTTTGGGCCAGTCTTAATCTGGATGATATATGGGGAAATTTTAGTTTCAGCCTCTTGTTTATACATATTTGGATAACACATCTACATTAACATTTTTAGCACCAGCCCTATAGATCACAGAAAAATCATATTATGCCAGGTTCCATTGTACTAGTCTTGAATTTTGGGTCTTGAAGTTTACAAGACATCTCAAAGGAGCAAGGTCTGTAATAACTGAATTTTCATCCTATGAGGTATACTCGAAAGTGTATGATTGAAGCAAGATTGCCAGTGCTTCTTTTTCAAGTGTGAAGTAATTTGCTTCAGCAGAGTTTAATTTCCAGCTAAAGTAAGCTACTGCCTGTCTCTTACCATCTTCATTTGCTTGTTCCAAAATTCCAGCATATGCAAATTTATTAGTGTCAGTGGTTGAAAAATATATTTTTTCTGAAATCTGGAAAGACTAATAAGAGTTTCTGGATTAAGATCTCCTTCAGTCTTTGAAATGCCTGCTCATATGACATCCCATTTAAATTTTACATTATTTCAGGTTTGTCTGTTGAGAAGGACAATTTGTGCAAAGTTTTTAATGTGCTTCATATAATAACCAGTGAGTCCAAAGAAAACCCTAACTTGTTTTACAGCTTTTGGTGGAGAGAATTTTCTGATAACTTCAACATTTTTCTCATCTGGTCTCATGCCATTTTTATCAAGGACATGACCAAGATATGCTACTTCTTTTTTTAGGAAGTTACATTTGGAGGCTTTAATTTTAAATGGTGTTCTCAGAGTTGTTTAAAGACCATCTCTAATATTCTCAGGTGGGAATCAAAATTGGGATGCAATCAGGATATCTATATAGACTAGTACACAATCATCTCTCAAATCAGAGAATAGATTGTCCATCATCCTTTCAAAAATAGCAGGCAAGTTTCATAGTCCAAACACGTTTATTGAATTCAAAAAGTGATTTATGATGATGAAAACAGTTTTGTGTTTTCCCTCCTCTCAGATAGGGATCTAATAAAATCCAGATGTGAGATCAAGAGTAGAAAAATACTTGGATCTTGCCAATATGTCTAAAGTTTGGTGGATCAGAGGAAGTGAATAGCAATCCTTTTTTGTAACAACATTTAGTTTGCAAAAGTCTATGCAGAACCAGAAGGTTTGATCTGGTTTTATAATTAAAACTACTGACTAATCATAACTGCTATTTGAAGGTCTGACAATTCCAGCTTTTAGGAGATCTGCGACACCTGATTTTCTAATTCGGATCATGAGGTATTCTAGTTCCAGTGCATGAAGTGCTCTATATTGTCTGTGTAGTATCAGTCGATCATCAGTTAGATGGTTCTCATGTTGGATTAGATCAGTCTTTTAATCCACAAGGAAATCTGGCAAACATATCTGAGTACTTGAGAAACAGTCTTTTCTGTTGTGGGAATGTGTGTTGTAATTTAAAATCTTTTGAAGACAGAGGCTTAACTCTTGTTCTTGCACTTAGGAACATCAGTGTGTCTAACTTTGACTGGTTCAACAGTTACAAATTTGGATCCTTTATTTCACCACACTTGGTTCTGAAGAGAGGTTCACTACTCTAATGCCCAGTGTACCATCAGTGTTAGAGTATTCACTGACAATGTGAATATGATAGAGACACCACTGGATCTCTTCTGCTCATTGGGTTGTACTAGGACATTGTCATTATTTTGGAAAGGATGTATGTCTTCAAGTTGGACTGAAGTTATCTTTTTGGTTTGGGGTAAAATTCCCTTTTTTAAGCCTAACGATTTTCTTCATGGGTACAATGGAAATAAAATTTACATGAGCATCTCTACCATTCATTTTCCTTTAATATGTTTTTTTACAGTTCACAGTTACTGTTAAAATTCTCAAATAAAGTTAAATTAATGATGCCTTAACAAATCTATTCCAAAAAGAGTATTATACTGTTTACTCATTTTTCTGTAGTGTAATAAAAATTGGATGCCAGAAAGATTTACCAGAAAGTTCAAACTGGAACTCAGCATCCTACAATTGGCAGAGATTCATCAGTTATTCTGAATATTTTAACATTTGTTTCTATGGTTCTCACATGTATTTTTTTTGCTTGAATTCTTTTAAACATTCTCTTATTCGTGAGAGAGACTGGCACTCCTGTGTCAACAATTATATGAAGGGGAACATTCCCAGATGATCTTTTCACAATGGGAAGATATGGATCATGTTGGTTGCAATGAATCTGATTGCAGGGAAATTTATTGTACCTTTTTCTGGAGTCGATACATCCTGTTTTGTTCGAGTCCCTCTGTGTTTAAAGGCTGAGTGTTCACATTTCAGGGCCTATCAGTTTGGCAGTTCATTTGGTTGTTTGCATTATTCCTTGGGATGGGAAATTTCCTCTCACAAATGGCACACAAAATCTGGGATTTTCTCTGCTTTGTCCAAAGACAGAAGTTTGAGGAGGCTTATTATGATTTACAACTTTAGGAAATTTTGGGGCAATTTTTTTCTTGCATTTCTAGCAAATTGCCCCTTTCCACTACAGGAAAAACACACTGTGAATTTGTATAACTTGAAGCCTGTTGGAAAGATTTTCGCTCAAAACTCTCCTGTTGAAAACCTTGGGGTTCATCCCTTTCTGACTGCATATGACAGAAAGTTACTTTTACTTGTGTCTGGGGAATGTATGAATTTTGCTTTCTGTATTCCCCGGGTGAGGTTTTTGAACAAACCACATTAATTCCCAAATTCTGAATTTGTTCGGTCAAAAGCTGAAATGTTTGATCAGTTTTATCACACTTGTACCTCAACTGTTCCATTAATACATATATTGATTGGGGATCATGTGCATTTTTACTGTCATGCACTACATTTACTTCTCTGTTTTTTGGACATTAAAAAATTATTTTATTCTTCCTGCACATAAAAATATAGGGCTTGATCAAAATTAAGAGGATTTCTGCTCAATACAGGTCATTTGACTTTGTCCAGAAATCCCACAAGAAATTGGCATAAAAGATCTTGAAACATTTTTACCTCTGACGATTCATCAGATTTCGGTGGCACAAATTTATGCACCAAAGCTTTTAATCTGGTGGAGTACGCATTACATCTTCCCGAGGAGTTTGTTTTGCTGTGGTGAACTTATGAAGTCTCACCGAAAGGGGTTCTTTGGTGTCAAAGTTATCAATCATGCATTTTTGAAAATTTGTCATTTAGTTTCTTTCCTGAGTTCAGTAGACTCAGTTAAAAACTCCATTGCCATCCCCATGAATTTTGATTTGATAATGGGTAGTGTAACTTGGTCTGATCATCCTGCAATTTTTGCGACTTCCAATACAATTTCAAAAATTATTCAGGTGTCCCACTAGGATCGGTGGTGTTGTAGATTTTCACTCAGATAGGAACCAAATTAGTGAATCCAGCAATGTTCACAAAAGAATTTTGGGCACTGTTACTTCTGTCCTTTGCACTGTCTGGGTTTCTATGTTAGTCATGGGAGGGTATGTTTGTGGTTGGTGACGAGGTTTGTACCATTTAAAATAAAGTCTTACAGTCTACAATTTGTCTACTACTATGCAACTTAATAACAAAATTAGTAATTAGGATGTGAAACCTTATTATGCTTGAGTCTAGAACAAACAATCCCAATAATACATAGAGTCAGAAATGAGTGGACTGCTGACACTGATACTTGGTAAACCTAACAAACATTTAATAACAGACACAATTGCATCCAGTACATGAAAACATGAGACACTTCCTGCTTACAGGGTGCTGTGAGCTTCAGTGGTTACTAATGCTATTGCTCCATAAAACAATACACTCTCAACATTTGAGAAACAAGCATTCTCCCCTCTGTTCTCCTCACTGGGTCACTGAGCACTGCCAACTCCTATTGTCCTTCAAGGTTCCATCTTCCTTTCTTCTCTCACTCAGGTCACTTCTGTTCGCATGATCTATGTCAACCACTACCAAGCAGCCATGATGTGGTGCTTCTAACTGTCCATTGCTTGGGGAACTGACCCCCCTTAGGCACAGAAGTCATTTACACATGATGCTTGAAGTTTGCTCCTTATACTTCTTCCAAGTGAGCCACATGCTATTGATGGGCACCCTGCAGATGGTGACCTTTTTGGAAGGGCAAAGGTTGACTATGATAGCCACCTCCACCAAATCTTTCTTAGAATGTGTCATATCTAATGAAGATAAAAAAGATCCATAAGAAAATAACAGATTTTCCTGGCTCAGAGTGTCACATGCATTGAAAAGTGCCAGTATCCTAATATTACGATGTAGGTTTGAGTGTTACATGATTCGAGTCTCTACCAGTAGCATATTGCAGAACATCCTTTGCAATAATCCTGTGGCAGTGTTGGCATGCATCCTTAGATGGGTGATAGTATTGACCTAATACACTGAGAGGCCAAAAGTCATGTGAATAGCAGTTAAAGTAGAACTAGTGCATTGTACTCATAACCGATGTGTTGGACATCAACTGCAGAATGGTGCTGCAGTAGTCTACAAACCCAACATTCATTTCAGAGTAGTTGTTAATTCAGCATGGCTGCACATCGTGAGTTGTCTGACTTTGAAGTGACTTGATCATTGGTACCAGAAGGATGGGTCATGCAATATTGGAGATCATGCAAGAATTCGGTTTTCCCAGGTCTTTAATTTTGCTGATTGATTTTTTTTTTACTTTTGATTTATATAGGGTTAATAATTGGTTTTGAAGTTCACTATTAAAAGCATGTATTACTTCACCATACTTATGATCAGCATTAACAGTTTTGTTCGAGAATAATTTTAAAAGCAATCCATTATTACCATGCTTTTTCCATTAATTACTGAAAATAGGCACTTTTTTTTATGAAAAGCACTGATACACATTTTGATTCTTTTTGAACCATGGAATCTAGGTTGTCCTACAAAACAGGATATAAAATGTGACAGTTGGAAAAAGGGCTGTATAGGAAAAAAGGTTCGATTGTGTTTCTCCCACCCTCCTATTTTTTTTTCTAGATTTTAGAGGGGGTGGAGAGAGAGAGTGAGCCAGCCACCACCCTCTTGAGATCGTTTAATAACCCAAATGGACAGAAAAAAATAGTAAACCAATAAAGATCACACATTTCCCAAGAACATATTTTAAAGAGGTCTTTAAAATGGAAGGAAACATTTTGTACTGGAAGGCTCTCTAGGAAAAAGTGAGGGAGAAGGGGCAAGAAACACAATTTAGCCAGAAAATATGCAAGGGGGGGGGGAAGAAACTTTATTTCCAATGCCATATAACATTTCCCCATCCGTTTTGCAGTTTTTTTTAAAAAAAAAGCTTTCAAAGTGCATCAAATATAAATAAGTTAGTAATTTTTTTGCCTTTTTTACCCTTGTTCCCATTCTGAAAGAAGGAGAATGAAAGTCGGAAAAAAAATTAGAATATCCTTTTATTTTTTAATGTTGAACTCTATGTCATTTTTATTTCATTGGCTTAACTGTTCATCACAGTGAGTTATTCTCTGAAATTAAATCTAATTACATTAAGTAATAAATGATATAAATTTGGTTCAATGCATGAATATTAAAATTTTGTTTCATCATTAGTGTATCTCTGTTGCCATTCTGGATGTTATCCATATAATCACAGAATGCCCGGAACATCATGAGGAAAGACATCAATCTAAAGCAAATCTTTGCAAATTTATTAATATGTAATTCTCACTTCGAAACATATTGAACCTATAAATAAATAATAAATAAATACCCCCTCAAGCAGCTGCTTGCCATAGAGGTCTGACAGGAGCCTGTCAGTTTATATGCCATAGTAGAAGGTCTGAGAGGATGGCAGGACCTCAGCAGAAAAACGACACACACAACCATGCCTTAATCCGGGGCTCGAACCCAGGTCCCTTAGATCAGTAGCCAAGCGTGCTAACCACTAGACCACGGGACTTACCTTTGATTAATTCAGCTATAAGAATATGGAATGAATTATTAAAATTCCTGAGAAGAACATCATTACTCCTGATAATTTAAGGCCATTCCATGGTCGAGTGGTTAGCACGCTTGGACACTTGATCTAAGGGATCTGGTTCGAGCCCTGGGTAAGGCTTGGATGTATGTGTTTAGGGCTGGATGTGGCTCAGTCGATAATGCACCAGGCTCATAATCTGCAGTTCCCAGGTTCGAGTCCCAGCTGGGATTATCTCTTCAAAACTGCCCGCCCTGCCCACGGTCAGTAGGAGACACTGATGGGCTTAGAAAGACCACCGTCCATTGGATGGGATGTTAAGCCATAGTTCCATGTGTGTGTTCCCTGTGCACATTAAAAAACATACTGGATGGCCTTGACAGGTGGTTACCATCTATCTGTCTCCCAACAGCTTTTTGCTCATCATTTGTCTGTTTTGTGGTTTGACAGTTTGTCGGTTTCTATTTTTGTCAAAATAGTTGTTCCACCTTGTCTTTCGAATGCAATGGTCAAACTTAATGAATTATGTGTCAAATCAAAGCTTATGAGGCAGAAAGTGTCATAGGCTTTAACGAAATTAAATGCCCCCATGAATTTTTTTTCGTAAAGAAAGGGAAATATAAAAACAATTATTCCTTTGTATCTCCAGAATGCGGGTTGCCGAAAGTAACAAGCTGTGCATCAAGTGAAAACTTGTAACTTGTCGGGTCTCATGGGCTATAAAAACTAACCCCTATGCTTTCTTTCTCCCTAAAAATTAGGAAATATGAAAACTATTGTTCCGCTATATCATTGGAATGAGACTGCCAAAAGTAACTAACAAGTTATGCATAAAAAAACTAGTAATGTGGGAAGTATCATAGGCTCTAAAGAATTACCCCCCCCCCTGTTTTCTTTCCCTATAAAGCCAGAAAAATAACAAATTTTGTTAGGCTATATCTTCCGAAAGTGAGGGCCTACAATTACTAATTAGATGTCAAATGAGAGCTCATATGAGGATCATTGTAGACAATTTCAAATTCTCTCCCAACTATTTCCTCCTCCAAAAAGAGGGCTTATTTACTCACAATATATTACTACAATCTCTTCTCCATTTTGCAGGTGAGTTTAGCTGTAAAGTTCATCCTCTGGTACCCCTGTTCTTGTGAAAATCTGTAAAAGGACCTCACATGTGACCTTGGCAATGAGAGATTTCAAACTGATTGCTTCTGGCCATTGTGTATGTTGGTCTGTCACACACAATATTCATTTGTGCCTGCATGCACTCTTTAGTTCAAGAGGCCCAATCAATCCACAGGGACCACCTGGAATGGAGTGACTGGGGTAATAGGACTTTAATCTCCTTTCCCCCCCCCCCCCCCAGCCTGCAGCTGGTAGGTTACACAGGTGATACAGTACTCTTGTATGTCCTCCTTCATCCCAAGCTAACAAAATGAAAATCTAATGCACTCAGAGGTTTTCTGCATTCTCAGATACCCTCCCCCAAATGTTACTATGTTCCAACTCTATAACTTGCCTTCTTTGAAATTTTGGGAGTACTAACTGCCACACCTTATTTCCCACCACACAATCCTGGTGGAAGAGAAAATCGTCTCTCAGAAAATACCCATTCCTGCTTTCCCTTGCATCATGCCTGGCACTCTTCAAGTCAGGGTCTTCTTCCTGCAATTGGCAGAACTATTGAGCATCACTTAGATTTTCTTTTGCACCTTCAGCCCTTTGATGGCACATTGCCATCAAACTGATGACCTCCTCATCACCAGATGAAGTTGCTCTCCATTGGTCTCTCTGTTTTTGCCACCTCTCATTCAGTGTCACAGTGTTTCTCAAATGGTTGAATGCTGAGAGTGGGTACTGATTCTGCAATTTTCTTGAACACTGCTGTGCTGTGGGTCATCTGTTGTTCCAAGGATATTACCATCTAATCCTGCAAGAGGGAGTTCTTTTTCGTTGCTGCCCATTCTGAGAGCTTGGAAGTCCTGATATGATAGTAAGGCCTCTGTTGTCAGTTCTTCCATAATCTCACAAGTCAGCAGTAATTCTGGCCAAACTTTCCCTCAGTTTTAACCTCTTTCAATGTGGAGGTAAATTAACTAGTGCTGCAAACAAGCTGAGAGGCAGTTTCTTCTGCCTCCGCTATCTCGTCCTTCTGATGTGCCTGTTTTTGGAGGCTAATTTCACCATGAAGTTACACCTTGAACCTTGAATATCTTCCAATTCTTTTGTTGCTCTGTTGGCCACTGACAGAGATTGCTCAGGGATGCCTAAACCTTCACCCTGGCTGTCCCCAAGTCTTCTCTCTTGTGCCAGCATAAGAGCATGCTATATCTGCCTATTCTCCCTCTCAGACTTGTGTATGAACGTTTTCAGTTTCTTGCCGCTGCTTCTTGTGCTTGCAGTTGTTGTAACTGAATTTTCAATCTTAACACTTCCACATCTCTGTTGTATGCAGGTTCTGTTAATCTATCATAAATTTCATTTCCCCAACTGCTAATATCTTTCCCTGTTGGACCTGGAGTGGTTCAGTCAGTAGAGCACCAGGCTTGTAATCTGCACTTCCCAGTTTATGTCCAGCTGGGTCAGCTTTCCTCATCAGCTATACAAGCTGAACTAGACCTGAACTGCTGACACCACTGGTGCAGTGGTCTCTCCTGGCCGCCAGCCACTACCTGTTACATCAGTTCACTGACACTTGAGTCTAGATCAAAGGGAACCAAGCATACACAGAGTCAGGAATGAGTGGACTACTGACACTGGTACTGAGTAATATAACAAATATTTAATAACAAATTATTACATCCATTACATAAAAACTCGGGACACTTCCTGCTTACAGGATACTGCAAGCTTTGGCCATTACAGATGCTTCTGTAAAACAATATGCTTTCTCCACCTGAGAAACAAGCATTCTTCCCTTTGTTCTCTTCACTAGCATACTGAGCCCTACCAACTCCCATTGTCCTTCAAGGTTGCAACCTGCCATCTTCTTCCTTTCTGCTCCACCTCTGGTCACTTCCGTTCACGTGATCTCTGATGTAGTGCTCCCAACTGTCCACAGCTTAGAAAACTGACCTCATAAGCCATTAACACGTAATACTCAGACTATACTACATAGTCAAGGTATAAGTTGCTGTAGAAGTCGTGACCAAACTTAAGGTAGTTTTAAACGAATTAAAAGTTCCAAGTAATGACATAACATATTGAATAGGCAGATCCATGTTTTAATGTTTTAAATGATTAATGTTTCTAGTTTGTGCTTTTAAAAACTTGCACTGAATATGCTGGTTTAGAGGAGTTTCCTGAACTAAATCTGAATAAGTATAAAGTGACCTGCATTGGACATTGAGCATGGAATTGCTGTGTAAACATATTCTTCACATCATCGAGTTGCTGCATGATACTACGAACAACATTACCACTAATATTTCATCAATATGGATATAGTGAATGCTACTTAGTATTTGTGGACTGGTATCTGGTGTGCTGCAAAAATATGTAAAATGTTAATTCAACTGTGAAAAACCGAAAGTCTTCCGAATGACATCTGGAAGAAAAAAATCACAGGAAATATAATCAACTACGCAACCAGCTGAAGCCAGCAAGATGTCTTCAAAAAATGGTAATGTGTTATGTTATTACTTGGGTAATGTGTTATGTTTACTTTGAATTAAAAAATTCATTTAAAACTACCTTAAGTTTAGTCATGACTTCTACAGCAACTTATACCTTGACTATGTAGTATAGTCTTAGAGTATTATGTGTTCATTGCATATGAGCTTATACACCCTAGTAAAACAGCATAATCGTGCATTGAAATGTTTTAAACTGACCTCCTTAGACACAGAATTTATTTCCACATGATGCAGTTTGCTTCTTACACTTCTTCCAAGCAAGCCACATGCTTATTGATGGGCACCCTGCAGATGCTGATCCTTTTGGCAGGGCAAAGGTTAACTTACCAAAACACTTATGTCTCAGTATTTTCACCTTAGTATTAACATGGGCTAGGAATAACTACACTACAATGCATGAATAGAATGACTATATGTATATTTCTGAATAACAATAAAAAAAATTTTTGGTTTTAAGTAAATTTTTCTCTTGTTTTCTAATTTTTTTTTTGGTACCATACTTTAAGAAAATTCCAGACTTTTAGCCAATTGTGCTGAATCAAATAAATAAGTCAACTTTAAAATTTAAAAAAAAAATAACCAATCAATGGAAATAGATCATATTGTATACCAAATTAAACAGAATTTAATTACGAATTTTATGAAAATAAAAAATATGAACAAATTTTCAAGCATATTGATTTTAATAAGCCTTTTTCAATGTGATATGGTAAAAAAAAAAAGATTGCACTATACAATTAAGGCTTCATTTTGGAAAACCTGGTGAATAAAAATAGTTAAATTGTATATTTATCGAAAGGAAATTTCCTCCCGAATAATATAATATTCAATCTGAAATATGATTTTTATTTCTTTTAATGATTCTTTCAGTATCACATAATTTAAACACGGCCAGTCTTATACAAAGTGACTTGGACTTCTTACATTCACGGGATTTTTTGAACTGGTTATGAAATAGAAAAAAAATTCTTTGGCTGCTTTTTTTGCTAAACATTATGAATTTTTTCTTTGGGTGTTGAAGTTTGGTGATCTTATTAAGTGCAGAAAGGTTTGTGCACCAAAGCAAAAAGAAAAACAGCTTTATTTTGTCTGTGTGGCATAGCCAAGGTACAGGGGGGGGGGGGGTTGCTTTTAAATCATTCAGTATAAACATAAAAACTCGTAATTAAAGAAAAATATATATTTTTCTAGATGGGAGGAGGGGGGGGGGGGGTGAAATTTTCACAGTGAGTTTAGTGAATGGGACCCTCCTGAAATTGCCCTCCCACATGAGACTGATTTCCATAGCATGGAAGTCTATTTTGCTTCCTTATCCAAGACATTCATTTTCAAAAAACGATACAAGCTCAAAGTTTTCTTAATAAAAAAACAAAAAATAATAAAAGAAAAATTGCATATAACCTAATGGGATGTTAAAATATCAGCAACAACTTTTAAACTGGCTTCTGATGTAGCATAACTCAGAATGGAATAGAGATAGCATTTGTCAGCCATCTGCCTCTTGTTTGCCTCAGTGAGCCATAATGTAATTAAATGCAGCTGCACTCAGAATTTCTAAAAAAGATGTTTTTACTTCTAGTTTCGATTTTAAAAGTGTGAAAGATGCAAAGAATGCTGGGAAAATGATAAAAATAATTTTGGAAATACTGAAATAGATTTATAACAGAAAAGAATGTGAAACAAAAAAAAAATGGCGATACATACTTTATAATTACTTCCAAAATCTACCGTTTTTAAAAATAGCAGTGTTTTGTTAACTTTTAAGAGATTTTCAAAAATTTAAGGAAAAATTTGTTGACAATAGTTCAAATCAAACTTGTGAGCTTAAATCAGAAGGTTGCTTCAGCAAATAGGAATGTTAACAAGCAAATCAATAATACCATTTAGTGCTTCTAAGAAATGGCAATCAGATGGCTTTATAAAATTATTTATATTGTAGTTTAATAAAATAGGCATCAAATTAAAAACAAAATATTATTTTTGAAGCCTGAATTGTATATTTTTATAAGATATGTATATAAATTACAACGGCAATTTTTGTTTAAAAAAAAAATCGATTTTTTTTATTGTACTAAAAACGGAAACACGCCCTTGGCCTCTCAATTCAGATTCTCTAAACGTATACAGATGACGGGGACACTGGAAGGGTTAAGGATATCATGACAGAACAACTGCCAGCCAAAAATATTATGATGATAATGGGCTAACTGGAAATGAAGACCATTAAAAAGTAAATATTTTCAAATGTTTTGCTCAAACTTTGATGATTCTGAATTATATGGTCTCAAAGAACAGTATAATATCTGAAGTTTAGAGTCGGTATTTCTTTTCAGTTATGCATCAGTTAAATGCAGATTGACTATTTTGAGATTAAATCCAAGTGAAATGCTGTAGCCCCCCTTTTTTTTCATTTTTAGCTACAGAAGTGTTTTTTTTTATGAAAGAAATGATCAGAATCTCATCTGCATATTATGCATTAATACATATTATATGAAACTTGTTCTTTAAATTTTCACTTATTCCTTAGTCCTACTGGTTTCACCACAAATAATTCATCATCGTCATCATCATCCTCAAGCAGCCCATGGGCTACGGAGGTCCAACCAGACCGTGCAATTTAGTTCTCCAAGCAAGTCTATCCTGAGCTACATCTACTGCATCAGGCCACTGAACACCAATTCTAACAAGGTCTTGTTTGACATTGTCTGCCCACCGCATCCTAGGTCTCCTCTTCTTTCTGAGGCCTTTAGGCACACTGTTCATAACCCTATTCGCCAATCTATAATTATTCATACTGGCAAAACATGGCCAAACCAATGGAGTCTCTCTCTGCACAATATGCTGCTTAAAGGAGGTTGCAAACTTCTTTGCCTAACTTCATCATTAGTTACAAAGTTGAACCACCTAATGCCCAAGATACTGCGTAAGCATCTGGAATCAAAAGAATCTAGTTTCCTGTTATCTTGTTTACAAAGTGTCCAAGTTTCACTACCATAACTAACCCTAGAAAGAACCAAACTATTATACAGTCTAATTTTAGTCTTAGGTGTATTCGCCTATTTCTCCACACTCTCCATAGATTCTTAAAAGTCCCGGTAGCTATTCGTCTGTTAATCTCATGCCACACATCACCAGTATATGTTACATAGCTCCCAAGATAATTCAACTGGGACACCTGTTCAAAATTGCAACCATTCAGATTAACTGAATCACAGCCTGCCTGACCAATTTTCATCACTTTAGTTTTCTCTCTGTTTATAACCAAACCTACTCTACTACCAGTCTCATCAACAGCTCGAATGAAAGAGTTCATCTCATCAACATCATTTGCCAAAAGGGCTAAATCATCAGCATAATCTAAATCAGAAATTTTCGTATCTCCAGCCCATTTAAGGCCAAAATCTTTCCCTTGAAGTAAATTTCGCATAACATAATCAATAACCAAGCTAAAGAGAAAAGGAGACAAAATGCACCCTTGTCGAACACCAGAAGTAATGCTAAACCAATTGCTACAAGCCTTACCAACTCTCACACACGACTCAGTGTTATTATAGAGAGCTTTCATAATGTTAACTAACTTCTCTGGTGTGCAATATGATTGCACAATCAACCACAAATTATGACAATCAACAAAAGCCTTTTTGAAAATGAGATAATTATGACGATCCATGATGAAAATGAGATAATTTTTGAAATGAATCTTTTTGAAAATGAGATAAAATGATCCAATGATCCATGATGAAAATGAGATAAAAATGAAATAATTATGACGATCCACAAATTATGATGATCAACAACAGCCTTTTTGAAATTAACAAAGCTAGCAACCGTAGGTTTCTGAAACTAAACATTTCTCAAGAATCTGCCTAAGTGAAAATATGTGATCTACACATCCCCTACCACTTCTGAATCCACATTGCTCATCATGCGCTTGCCTGTCAACCAGATTCTTAATCCTATTAAGCATAAATCATGCAAAGGACTTTCCCTGGAACAGAGAGTAGGCTGATACCCCTATAGTTATCACAAGAAATGCGATCACCTTTTTTGAAAATAGGGATAACAATAGCTCTGGTGAAATCCTTAGGAATCATGCCTTTATCATAAAAGATATTCAAAATTTCAGTCATCCAAGTGGTAATTGCAACATTCACAGCTCTAAGCATTTCCGTAGTGATTTCATCTACCCCTGGGGATTTATGAAGTTTAAGTTTAGAAATAGCCAAAATAACTTCAAATTTTGTTATAGGGCCAACATTAAAGCCACCAATGCATGTATCATCATTACAAACAATGGGAGTAGAACTAATCACAATGTTTAGAACATCACTGAAATGCACAGCCCACCTAGCCATGACAGAATCCTCACCTTCTATAACCTTACCATGTTTGTCCTTCAATCCTTGTATGCCTGTCCATTTTCTACAACATAAAACCTTAACAATCTGGTACAGCTCTCTGCTGTTGTGCTGCCTAACTGCATCTTCAGCTTTGTCAGCCAAGCCAAAGATTCTTATCAGCAACTAACTGATCCTTTACATGTTTATTAAGCTCTCTGTAATGCTTTCTATTAGAACTAGTAGTATATTGATTAAGGACATTCCTGCAGTTCTTTCTTTATGAAATAAACTCAAGTGCCTTATCACTCAAATAATTCTGTCTCCTCTGCACCTTTTTACCTAAAAGAGTACTGTTAGTTTCAAAAAAAGCCTGTTTAAAATGGCCCCATTCTTCCTCAACTTCAGTAGTAAGCAAACCATGACTGTCATAATGACTAAGTAACCTATCATGGTAAGCTCTAGCTATAACTGGGTCTTTCAGAGCTTCAGTATTGAAGGTAAAATTTTTAACCCTAGCACAACACTTTTTAAGTTTCAGTTGCAAGACACTTTTAACAAGGTAATGGTCAGATCCAATTTCAGCTCCCCTATATGACCTGGTATTCCTAACAGAACTAGCCCATTTGATGTTAATTAATATATAATCAATCATATTCTTATACAGCCCATCAGGTGAAACCCATGTGTACTTATGTATGTTGCAGTGCTTGTAATAAGTGTTAGTTATTCTGAAACCATTGAGTTTGCTTACCTGTAGGAGACATTGCCCATTTCCATTGCAGCTACCAATATTAAAAGAGCCTATCACCCCTCCCCAAAGGTCAGAGTCAGTACCAACTTTGGCACTGAAGTAACCTAGAACAAGGGTAATATCTCCTTTCTTGATAGAATTCAAAATATCCTGAAGTTGTCTGTAAAACCTACCCTTCTCATCCTCATCAGCATCCTCAGTGGGGGCATAACAGCAGATAACATTCAAGTCTTTAATGGTTGTCTGAAATTTTTCTGTAAGAAATCTTTCATTAATGCACTCATATCCTAGAAGAGCATCACTAGCGTGTCTGCTGAGAAGCAGACACACGCCTTGGTGATGCTTATTATAGTTCCTCCCGGAAAGTGAAATTTTAGATTATTTGTAAGTATATGGCCTTTATCTGTCCATCTGGTCTCTTGCAAGCCGAGAATACCTAAATTATAACGGTGTAATTCTTGTGTGAGGACATCAAAAGAAAAAGCTCTGTGCAGAGTCCTCACATTCCAACTACTTATGGAATGAAAATGGTTAGTGGGAACTATGGTTAAAGAAACTATGTTTATGGAGAGAGGAATGCCGACAATATCAAACAGCCCTCTAATCGCAGATATGGGGCAAAGACCCGTTCCCCTACCACTAAAGGCTGAAGCCATCTATACTGGAAGACTTCCCCCAATGTAGAATTTGGCGATGCCAGTAGAAGCAAAGAGTTCAGGTGCCTGCGATGACCTCTGCTCAGGATTATCCACCAGCTGATAAACATATCCTGTGAATCTATTCACTTGGGGCTGTCAACCCACAAACAGAAAACACAGTGGAAGATTTTCTCTCCACAGAAGCCCACCAGTGCAGCAAAATCAGGATCCATAATCAAGCTCAGAGCCATATATCTGTCCAGTCCAATGGGTTTATATATGGCCATCACCAGGACCCTGTGTGGTTGACCACTCCTCAGCAGGGTAGAAAAAAAAGAAAAAAGTAGCCATAGTTGTCCAGATCAGTAGGCCACACTAATCTGCCCCCCCCCCCCCTTCCATTCACTTCCACAAGAGAGTATCTCTTTTGAAAGGTGCTAATGGTCTGCACCACGAGAAGGCAGGGTTGGACATTAGGTGCTAGGCCTTGCCGGTTCTATGCATCATCACAGGGGATTGGTGCATAGCCCTCATTCCAGTGACTACCTAGCTACCATTTACAGACTATAAATAAAAAAATACCTCTCAAGCAGCTACTTGCCACAGAGGTCTGACAGGAACCTGTCAATTTATACACCATAGTAGACGGTCTGTGAGGATGGTGGGACCTCAGCAAAAAAACAATACAAACATCCATGCCTTACCTGGGGCTCGAACTCATGGACTTTTGGAAACAATCAGTAGCCAAGCACGCTAACCACTCAGCCATGGGACGGGACGGCTTAACATACTGTGCATATGGAAAAGACCATTTCTTGGCTTATTTAGATTTGGAGAAAATATCTGATAGAGTAGAAAGAGAAAAGGGAAAATTTATGATTAAAAGTATGTATAAGAACTGTAACAACTGTGTTAAAATTTTCCAAATACTTAATAGTTCAAAATAAAGAATGAATTGCAACAAATAAGGATTCTACCCCCTTTATTATCCATCATTATAATGGATGACATCTTTCAAGATAGATGCAGTCTTTGTAGATGATGGAATGTTATGGTCTAATAATAGAGAAGTACTTAAGAAATAATGTTCCCGGAATCGATGTGCCTGGAATGCTCTTCTCTAGCATCAGAGAAATGTAACCAGTATGCAGCTTATGCAGTATTAGTAATGTGAATCTACAATATTTTGTGGATGATAACAACTTCTGCAATTTAACCTTCTCAACAAAGACTGGCAAGCAGCCATAGCAGGTGATAATTGTACCCGAACAACAATGAAGGCAAGACATCAAAAAAAAAAAAAAAAAAAAAAAAAAAAACGGGTGGTAAGAAAGAGTACAAAAAGCCAACATATGTGTTAAAACATCTAATTCACAGCTCGTGGATAAATTCGTCACTTGGCAGCCGCACCTGTACCAGCAATTGAAGAGACTCCGCATCAGTAAATGCCTTTTCTTCATTTTTCTGTACCTTGATCACCTTTAAAAGTTAAAATGTCGACCTAAGGTGGTGCTAGTATTAAGCACGGAAAATATGGAAGATTGCAGCGACAGTTAGAACAGCTGCCAGTATGGCAATATGTCAATATGTGCGTTCGGGTCCTTCTGAATTTTTTTTAACTTTTCCTTAAATGTAACAGCCAAGATTTGTGTGAATTAAATAGTATAGAGAAGTATCAAACAAAGACTTGATTGATGGTATAACACTATTAAAAGATTCAGTCTGAAGGTTAGATTGGAGAAGAGTGAAACCATGGTTCTTAGTAGAAATAAATAGATGGATTAAATCTTAAAATTAAAATTAAATCTTAAAGAGGTAAAATTTAATTATTCAGTAAGTGAAGTTATGAAAAATTGCAAGGGTGGTCAGGAAATTGCAAGAGGATCTCAGAAGGACAAGTATTTTACAGAAGTGTATGCAGTATATGATGAATGGATGAAGTTATTGTGGTATGAGGTATATTTTCTTCCAATTTCCACAATGCCTTTAAGAAATTTAACCTTTTCAAAAAGGAATAAATGTAGATTGCAAGCAATGAAAAATAAAATTTCTATGGACAATACTAAAAAAAAGAGCAGAAAAGAGAGTATTCATCATCATCATCATCCTCAAGCAGCCATGGGCTACAGAGGTCCAATCAGACCGTGCAGTTTAATTCTCCAAGCATATCTGTCCTGAGCTACCTCTGCTGCATCCGGCCACTGCACCCCAATTCTAACAAGGTCCTGTTTGACATTGTCTGCCCACCGCATCCTAGGTCTCCCCCTCCTTCTGAGGCCTCTAGGCACACTGTTCATAACCTTATTCGGCAATCTATAATTATCCATACGGGCAACAGCCAAACCAGCGGAGTCTCTCTCTGTACAATATGCTGCTTAAAGGAGGTTGCAAACTCCTTTGCCTAACCTCATCATTAGTTACAAGTTGAACCACCTAATACCCAAGACACTGCGTAAGCATCTAGAATCAAAAGCATCTAGTTTCCTGTTATCTTGTTTACATAGTGTCCAAGTTTCACTACCTCCTAGAAAGTCTCCTAGGTCTCTAGAAAGAACCAAACTATTATACAGTCTAATTTTAGTCTTTAGGTGTATAAGCCTATTTCTCCACAATCTCCATAAATTCTTAAAAGTCCAGGCAGCAATACCTATTCGTCCGTTAATCTCATGCCGCACATCACCAGTATCAGTTACATAGCTCCCAAGGTAATTAAACTGTGACACCTGCTTAAGACTGCAACCATTCAGATTAACTGAATCACAACCTGCCTGACCAATTTTCATCACTTTAGTTTTCTCTCTGTTTATAACCAAACCTACTCTACTACCAGTCTCATCAACAGCTGGAATGAAAGAGTTCATCTCATCAACATCATTTGCCTAAAGGGCTAAATCATCAGCATAATCTAAATCAGAAATTTTCGTATCTCCAGCCCATTTAAGGCCAAAATCTTTCCCTTGAAGTGAATTTCGCATAACATAATCAACAACCAAACTAAAGAGAAAAGGAGACAAGATGTACCCTTGTCGAACACCACACGTAATGCTAAACCAATTGCTACAAGCCTTACCAACTCTCACACACGACTCAGTGTTATTATAGAGAGCTTTCATAATGTTAACTAACTTCTCTGGTGTGCAATATGATTTCACAATCAACCACAAATTATGACGATCAACAGAGTCGAATGCCTTTTTGAAATCAACAAAGCTAGCAACCAGAGGTTTCTGAAACTCTAAACATTTCTCAAGAATCTGCCTAAGTGAAAATATCTGATCCACACATCCCCTACCACTTCTGGATCCACATTGCTCATCACGCAATTGCCTGTCAACCAGATTCTTAATTCTATTAAGCATAATCATTTAAACAGAGACCTGGAACAGAGAGTAGGCTGATACCCCTATAGTTATCACAAGAACTGCGATCACCTTTTTTGAAAATAGGGATAATAATAGCTCTGGTAAAATCTTTAGGAACCATGCCTTTATCATAAAAGTTATTCAAAATTTCAGTCATCCAAGTAGTAACCGAAACATTCCCAGCTCTGAGCATTTCTGTAGTAATTTCATCTACCCCTGGGGATTTATGAAGTTTAAGTTTAGAGATAGCCAAAATAACTTCAGATTGTGTTATAGGGCCAACATTAAAGCTGCCAATGCATCTATCGTCATTACAAACAATGGGAGTAGAACTAACCACATTGTTTAGGACATCACTGAAATGCTCAGCCCACCTAGTCATGACAGAATCCTCCCCTTCTATAACCTTACCTTTTTTATCCTTCAATCCATGTATACCTGTCCATTTTCTACCACACAAAACATTAGCTATCTGGTACAGCTCTCTGCTGTTGTGCTGTCTAACTGCTTCCTCAGCTTTGTCAGCCAAACCATCAAGCCAAAGATTCTTATCAGCAGCTAACTGATCCTTTACACGTTTACTAAGCTCTCTGTAATCCTTTCTATTAGGACTAGTAGGGTACTGATTAAGGACATTCCTGCAGTTCCTTCTTTCTGAAATAAGCTCAAGTGCCTTATCACTTAAATAATTCTGCCTCCTCTGCTCCTTTTTTCCTAAAAGAGTACTGTTAGTTTCCAAAAAGGCCTGTTTAAAATGGCCCCATTCTTCCTCAACTTCAGTATTAAGCAAACCATGACTGTCATAATGACTAAGTAAACTATCATGGTAAGCTTTAGCTATAACTGGGTCTTTCAGAGCTTCGGTATTAAAGGTAAATTTTTTAACCCTAGCACAACACTTTTTAAGTTTAAGTTGCAAGACACTTTTAACAAGGTAATGGTCAGATCCAATTTCAGCTCCCCTATATGCCCTGGTATTTCTAACAGAACTAGCCCATTTGCTGTTAATTAATATATAATCAATCAAATTCCTATGCAGCCCATCAGGTGAAACCCATGTGTATTTATGTATGTCACGGTGTTTGTAATATGTGTTTGTTATTCTGAAACCATTGAGTTTACTTACCTGTAGGAGACGTTGCCCATTGCAGCTACCAATACGAAAAGGGCCTATTACTCCTCCCCAAAGGTCAGAGTCAGTATCAACTTTGGCATTGAAGTCACCTAGAAGAAGGGTAATATCTCCTTTCTTGACAGAGTTCAAAATATCCTGAAGTTGTCCGTAAAACCTATCCTTCTCATCCTCATCGGCATCCTCAGTGGGGGCATAACAACAGATAACATTCAAGTCTTTAATGCTTGTCTGATTCTGATTCTGATGAGAAGGATAGGTTTTACAGACAACTTCAGGATATTTTGAATTCTGTCAAGAAAGGAGATATTACCCTTGTTCTTGGTGACTTTCAATGCCAAAGTTGGTACCGACTCTGACCTTTGGGGAGGAGTAATAGGCCCTTTTGGTATTGGTAGCTGCAATGGCAATGGGCAACGTCTCCTACAGGTAAGTAAACTAAATGGTTTGAGAATAACTAACACATATTACAAACACCGCGACATACATAAACACACATGGGTTTCACCTGATGGGCTGCATAAGAATATGATTGATTATATATTAATTAACAGCAAATGGGCTAGTTCTGTTAGAAATACCAGGGCATATAGGGGAGCTGAAATTGGATATGACCATTACCTTGTTAAAAGTGTCTTGCAACTTAAACTTAAAAAGTGTTGTGCTAGGGTTAAAAAATTTACCTTTAATACTGATGCTCTGAAAGACCCAGTTGGGGCCATTTTAAAACAGCCATGGGCCATGGGGCCATTTTAAACAGGCTTTTTTGGAAACTAACAGTACTCTTTTAGGGAAAAAGGAGCAGAGGAGGCAGAATTATTTAAGTGATAAGGCACTTGAGCTTATTTCAGAAAGAAGGAACTGCAGGAATGTCCTTAATCAGTACCCTACTAGTCCTAATAGAAAGCATTACAAAGAACTTAATAAACGTGTGAAGGGTCAGTTAGCTACTGATAAGAATCTTTGGCTTGATGGCCTTGCTGACAAAGCTGAGGAAGCAGTTAGACAGCACAACAGCAGAGAGCTGTACCAGATAGTTAATGTTTTGTGTGGTAGAAAACGAACAGGTATACAGGGATTGAAGGATAAACAAGGCAAGGTTATAGAAGGTGAGGATTCTGTCATGGCTAGGTGGGCTGAGCATTTCAGTGATGTTCTAAACAATGTGGTTAGTTCTACTCCCATTGTTTGCAATGATGATAGATGCATTGTTATCTTTAATGTTGGCCCTATAACACAATCTGAAGTTAGTTTGGCTATTTCTAAACTTAAACTTCATAAATCCCCAGGGGTGGATGAAATTACTACGGAAATGCTTAGAGCTGGGAATGTTTCAGTTACCATTTGGATGACTGAAATTTTGAATAACTTTTATGATAAAGGCATGGTTCCTAAAGATTTTACCAGAGCTATTATTATCCCTATTTTCAAAAAAGGTGATCGCAGTTCTTGTGATAACTATAGGGGTATCAGCCTACTCTCCGTTCCAGGTAAAGTTCTTTCCATGATTGTGCTTAATAGAATTAAGAATCTGGTTGACAGGCAATTGCGTGATGAGCAATGTGGATTCAGAAGTGGTAGGGGATGTGTAGATCAGATATTTTCACTTAGGCAGATTCTTGAGAAATGTTTAGAGTTTCAGAAACCTTTGGTTGCTAGCTTTGTTGATTTCAAAAAGGCTTTCGACTCTGTTGATCGTCATAATATGTGGTTGATTGTGAGATCATATGGTATACCAGACAAGTTAGTTAACATAATGAAAGCTCTCTATAATAACACTGAGTCATGTGTGAGAGTTGGTACGTCTTGTAGCAATTGGTTTAGCATTACTTCTGGTGTTCGACAAGGGTGCATTTTGTCTCCTTTTCCCTTTAGTTTGGTTGTTGATTATGTTATGCGAAATTCACTTCAAGGGAAAGATTTTGGCCTTAAATGGGCTGGAGATACGAAAATTTCTGATTTAGATTATGCTGATGATTTAACCCTTTTGGCAAATGATGTTGATGAGATGAACTCTTTCATTCGAACTGTTGATGAGACTGGTAGTACAGTAGGTTTGGTTATAAACAGAGAGAAAACTAAAGTGATGAAAATTGGTCAGGCAGGTTGTGATTCAGTTAATCTGAATGGTTGCAGTCTTGAGCAGGTGTCACAGTTTAATTACCTTGGGAGCTGCGTAACTGATACTGGTGATGTGCGGCATGAGATTAACAGACGAATAGGTATTGCTGCCGGGACTTTTAAGAATCTATGGAGATTGTGGAGAAATAGGCGTATACACCTTAAGAGTAAAATTAGACTGTATAATAGTTTGGTTCTTTCTAGGGTTAGTTATGGTAGTGAAAGTTGGATGCTGTGTAAACAAGATAACAAGAAACTAGATGCTTACGCAGTATCTTGGGTATTAGGTGGTTTAACTTTGTAACTAATGATGAGGTTAGGCAAAGGAGTCTGCAACCTCCTTTAAGCAGCATATTGTGCAGAGAGAGACTCCGCTGGTTTGGCCATGTTGCCCGTATGGATAGTTATAGATTGGCGAATAAGGTTATGAACAGTGTGCCTAGAGGCCTCAGAAGGAGGGGGAGACCTAGGATGCGGTGGGCAGACAATGTCAAACAGGACCTTGTTAGAATTGGTGTACAGTGGCCGGATGCAGCAGATGTAGCTCAGGACAGATATGCTTGGAGAATTAAACTGCGCGGTCTGGTTGGACCTCCGTAGCCTATGGCTGCTTGAGGATGATGATGATGATGATCCTAGAAGAGCATCACTGGCATGTCTGCTGAGCAGCAGACCCACGCCTTGGTGATGCTTTCCATCCTCCCTCCCTGTAAAGAGAAATTTAAAGTTATTTTTAAGTATCTCACCTTTACCTGTCCATCTGGTCTCTTGCAAGCCTAGAATATCTAGGTTATAGTGCTGGAATTCCTGCATGAGGACATCAAGAGAATAATCTCTATGTAATGTCCTCACATTCCACGTTCCAGCAGAGAGAAAATGATTAGTAGGATTTTTAAAGAAATTAGGTTTATTGAGATTGGTAGGGCCAACAATATCAAACAGCCCTTCTGATCGCAGGCATGGGGCAAAAGACCTGTTCCTCCTCCACTAAAGGCTGAAGTCATCGATGCTGGTAGGAACTTTAGGCACCACCTTTTCAAGTGGACTTTTTCAAGAGCCATATGGCCTGCCTGAGACACATTACTCCAGTTTAGGCTTGACGATGCCCAACTAGCAAAGTAAGGTTCAGGTACCTGCAATGGCCTCTGATTAGGATTATCCACCAGCTGATATAAGGTATCCCATGCCTCTGTTCACTTAGAGCTGGCAACCCAGAAGCAAACAGAAAACACAACAGCAGACTCTCCCTCAACAGAGGCCCACCAGTGCAGCAAGTCCAGGATCCATAATCAAGCTCAAATCCATAAACAAGTCCAGTCTAGTAGGTATAAATGGTCAGCACCAGGACCCTGTGAAGTTGACCACTCCTCAGCAGGGTTGAAAAAAAAGAAAAAAGTGGTCATAGATGACCAGATCTGTAGGCCGTACTGAACTGGCAGCCCTCCCCTTCCGTTCCCTTCCGAAAGAGAATATCTCTTTTGAAAGATACTAACGGCCTGCACCACGAGAAGGCGGGGTCGGACATTAGGTGCTAGACCTGGCCGGTTCTGTGCATCATCACTAGGAATTGGTGCACAGCTCTCCTTCCAGTTTACGCCTAGCTACTATTTACAGGCCAAAGACAGTATTAGAAATGAAGAAATTAAAGAAAGCTTGAAATTTAAGAGCATGGAACAAAGAGTTGCCCAGCCTAGAATGAAGCATTTTGGGTTGCTTTTACCTGTGAATGACATTGTTTTGCCCAAAGTGGGCTAAATGGTCTGTCACAAGGGTTCAGAAAAGTTTGGAGAAGGGGATCCACTCAACAGTTGTAAAGAGACAGATGGAAGCTTCCTGTCAAGTGTCGGCTCATGTACATGGTGTGCTGCATATAGCTTCTTCAACATTGGATTGTTTTTCAGTTCAGTTAGTATTGTATTTGTAACTTAATAATTAAACCCTCATTCTGATTTCTATAGCTCTATTATGATTTTATTTCTGATGATTTATATGTATTGATTTTTTGGAGTTATGCTCCATTGCTAGTTAGGATGATGGCCTGCTTACAACTTGTTGTTTTGCTTTTGCTTGTATTGATTTAGTGATATTATTCTCCTAGCTCTTCCAGAGTTATGCTACATTGCTGGTTGTGACAATGGCTTGCTTACAACTTTTTGCTGTGTATAATTTTTTAAATATCACATTAGAATATGTTTTTTTTATTACTTTGCCATTTTCCAGTAAAAAAAACTGATCATTTTCTGAAAATGAACAAGGTCTTGGAATTAGTAGTTTTTGAGTTTTTATTGAATAGTTTTAAAATATTCTCTTCTCCCTCTCAGTATCTTGACTAAGCCACTCTGAGGATATTTATGTTTTCTTTAAGATTCTTGTTCTTTAACATGCACTGGGTAGGGCTCTCTGGCATAGAGGCTTATGGCTTAACATCCCATCCAATGGATGGCAGACTTTTCAAACACAATTGGTGTCCCTTTCTCACAGATGGCAGAAAGGAGTTAGTGGAGATAAATCTCAACACTGGCACAGTTGGGATTCAAACACCTGGGAATAGCAGATTATGAGACATGCTTAGCAGCTGAGACCACCCTCCACCCATTCCACCCTTTTGCTATGTGAAGAGAAGAATGATGAACAATTATATGGGAAAATATATGATCTAGAGGCAGGCATAGAAAGAGAATGGTGGAACAGATACAAGAAAGCTTAACAAAGGTAGGCCAATATTGTAGGTTAATTGAAACAATGCAGGTCTGGGAAGATAGAAAAGTATGGAGATAGTTGACTCACCTGATCCCATTAGAACAGGAGATGCAATATTATATATATATGTACTTTTAATGTCAAAACATAAACTTAAATTGCTAGTCTAATATGGAGAGAGCTGACTCACCTGACCCCATTAGAACAGTAGATGCAGCATTATAAATATGTACTTTTAATGTCAAAATATAAACTAAATTGCATTTATAGTGATTTTCTCTTCAGCTGAACATGTTCATATTCTCCATACTTACATTACACAGCTGGCCACTAAAAGTGCAACACCAGGAAGAACTCGTCATATTGTCCCGAAATATGCAAGGTGGGTAGCTCATGGGAGAACATATAAATGATTCAAAGCACAGCATATATGCACATCATTTGTGACAGTAATGATGACCCCTGGAAGTGGTATAAGAGGAAATTACAAAGAGCCAGTATAAAGCACTGGAATTGTGTTTGCTCACAGTTGTTGCACACTAAAGGATCAAGTATGCCTTGTCGAAGAACACGGCAGAATTACAAGAAGGCGGATTCTCGTACCAAGACATCGGTGCCCATGTTGGACGGAATGCTGCTACAGTGATGAGAATATGGTGTCAGTGGGTAGAGGAGGATCGAATTCAGCGATGTGAGGGATCTCAACTGCCCTGTCACACAAATGAATGAGAGGAGAGACATCTTGTGCGCATGGCTTTGAATGATCGTACAGCCACATCAAACACCTTAGCTCAACAGTTAGGGTGTGTTGCGCATCAATCAGTATCCACACATACAGTAGACGTCGTCTGCAGCATCAGGGCATCTTTGCTAGGTGGCCATTGCTTTGGCTACCATTGATTTGGCTACAACATGTATGCGACTGCAATGGTGCCAAGAACGTCATGTATGGATGTGCGAATGGCATCGCATTTTCTTTTCAGACAAATCTCGCTTGAGTATGCAGCACCATTATGGAGTAATCCATATCTGGCAGTACCGTGGCGACAGGCTCAATGAGACATGCATGATGCAGCACCATACAGGTCCGGCCCCTGGTGTTTATGATATAGGATGTCATTGGACTCCACTCCCGCACGTGCCTTGTGTGCATTACCGGTACTTTGAACAGCTAGCATTACATCACTGAGGTGTTGGAGCCTGTGGTTGTACCTTATCGCCAGTAGCTCAGTGGTCCAGAGCACCTGATATGTTATCAGGAGGTCATGGGTTCCATATCCCACCTGGCTCAAGACAATTTTTCCTCTAAAATTGATCGATTTTAACTTCAGAGTATCTTTCTTAACATTCATTAGATACATCAAAAAATATCTCTTCAATTTAAACAGGACAATGCCCGACTACATGTGGCATGCATCATCCAACAATTCCTGGATAGCTACTATGTGACACTTCTGCCTTGGCCTGCGCATTCACTGGAACTGTCCCCAATTGAACATGTCTGGTCCATGATCTCACACCAACTAGCACACCAGACACTGGCAGCTGCTACAACAGATGAACTTTGGCTACACATCGAAACTGCATGGACTGACATTCCCCAAACACACATCCGACGTCTCATCTTCTCAATGCTGTACCGTGTAGCAGCAGTTATTGCTGCTCACGGTGGCTACACAAGATACTGATTTCTTTGTATTCCACAAGTCTAACCGAGTTGTATTTGTGATCATTTGATCCTTGTAACATAAGCTATGTATTCACTAAATATGGCTAATATAATATATTAATTATAAAGATAATTACCCTCAAACCAAATTCGTAATCTATGATTTACTGAGTGTTTAACCATCATCATCATCCTCAAGCAGCCATGGGCTACGGAGGTCCAACCAGACAGTGCAATTTAGTTCTTCAAGCAAGTCTATCCTGAGCTACATCTACTGCATCTGGCCACTGCGCACCAATTCTAACAAGGTCCTGTTTGACCTTGTCTGCCCACCGCATCCTAGGTCTCCCCTTCTTTCTGAGGCCTTTAGGCACACTGTTCATAACCCTATTCGCCAATCTATAATTATTCATACGGGCAACATGGGCAAACCAACGGAGTCTCTCTCTGCACAATATGCTGCTTAAAGGAGGTTGCAAACTCCTTTGCCTAACCTCATCATTAGTTACAAAGTTGAACCACCTAATGCCCAAGATACTGCATAAGCATCTGGAATCAAAAGAATCTAGTTTCCTGTTATCTTGTTTACAAAGTGTCCAAGTTTCACTACCATAACTAACCCTAGAAAGAACCAAACTATTATACAGTCTAATTTTAATCTTTAGGTGTATACGCCTATTTCTCCACACTCTCCATAGATTCTTAAAAGTCCCGGCAGCAATCCCTATTCGTCTGTTAATCTCATGCCGCACATCACCATTATCTGTTACATAGCTCCCAAGATAATTAAACTGTGACACCTGCTCAAGACTGCAACCATTCAGATTAACTGAATCACAGCCTGCCTGACCAATTTTCATCACTTTAGTTTTCTCTCTGTTTATAACCAACCCTACTCTACTACCAGTCTCATCAACAGCTCGAATGAAAGAGTTCATCTCATCAACATCATTTGCCAAAAGGGCTAAATCATCAGCATAATCTAAATCAGAAATTTTCATATCTCCAGCCCATTTAAGGCCAAAAGCTTTCCCTTGAAGTGAATTTTGCATAACATAACAAACAACCAAACAAAAGAGAAAAGGACACAAAATGCACCCTTGTCGAACACCAGATGTTATGCTAAACCAATTGCTACAAGCCTTACCAACTCTCACACACGACTCAGTGTTATTATAGAGAGCTTTCATAATGTTAACTAACTTCTCTGGTGTGCAATATGATTTCACAATCAACCACAAATTATGACGATCAACAGAGTCGAAAGCCTTTTTGAAATCAACAAAGCTAGCAACCAAAGGTTTCTGAAACTCTAAACATTTCTCAAGAATCTGCCTAAGTGAAAATATCTGATCCACACATCCCCTACCACTTCTGAATCCACATTGCTCATCACGCAATTGCCTGTCAACCAGATTCTTAATTCTATTAAGCATAATCATGGAAACAGAGACCTGGAACAGAGAGTAGGCTGATACCCCTATAGTTATCACAAGAACTGCGATCACCTCTTTTGAAAATAGGGATAACAATAGCTCTGGTAAAATCCTTAGGAACCATGCCTTTATCATAAAAGATATTCAGAATTTCAGTCATCCAAGTGGTAACCGAAACATTCCCAGTTCTAAGCATTTCCGTAGTAATTTCATCTACCCCTGGGGATTTATGTAGTTTAAGTTTAGAAACAGCCAAAATAACTTCAGATTGCGTTATAGGGCCAACATTAAAGCCACCAATGCATCTATCGTCATTGCAAACAATGGGAGTAGAACTAACTACATTGTTTAGAACATCACTGAAATACTCAGCCCACCTAGCCATGACAGAATCCTCCCCTTCTATAACCTTACCTTGTTTATCCTTCAATCCTTGTATGCCAGTCCATTTTCTACCACACAAAACATTAACTATCTGGTACAGCTCTCTGCTGTTGTGCTGTCTAACTGCTTCCTCGGCTTTGTCAGCCAAACCATCAAGCCAAAGATTCTTAGCAGCAGCTAACTGATCTTTTACAAGTTTATTAAGTTCTCTGTAATGCTTTCTATTAGGACTAGTAGGGTATTGATTAAAGACATTCCTGCAGTTCTTTCTTTCCGAAATAAGCTCAAGTGCCTTATCACTCAGATAATTCTGTCTCTTCTGCTCCTTTATTCCTAAAAGAGTACTGTTAGTGTCCAAAAAAGCCTGTTTAAAATGATCCCATTCTTCCTCAACTTCAGTAGTAAGCAAACCATGACTGTCATAATGACTAAGTAACCTATCATGGTAAGCTTTGGCTATAACTGGATCTTTCAGAGCTTCAGTATTAAAAGTAAAATTTTTAACCCTAGCACAACACTTTTTAAGTTTAAGTTGCAACACACTTTTAACAAGGTAATTGTTAGATCCAATTTCAGCTCCCCTATATGCCCTGGTATTCCTAACAGAACTAGCCCATTTTCTGTTAATTATTATGTAATCAATCATATTCTTATGCAGCCCATCAGGTGTCATATGTACTTATGTACTTATGTACACCATGTGTACTTATGTATATCACGGTGTTTGTAATAAGTGTTAGTTATTCTGAATCCATTGAGTTTACTTACCTGTAGGAGACGTTGCCCATTGCCATTGCAGCTACCAATACCAAAAGGGCCTATTACTCTTCCCCAAAGGTCAGAGTCAGTACCAACTTTGGCATTGAAGTCACCAAGAACAATGGAAATATCTCCTTTCTTGACAGAATTCAAAATATCCGGAAGTTGTTCATAAAACCTATTCTTCTCATCCTCATCGGCAACCTCAGTGGGGGCATAACAGCAGATAACATTCAAGTCTTTAACACTTGTCTGAAATTTTGCTGTAAGAAACCTTTCATTAATGCACTCATATCCTTGAAGAGCATCGCTAGCGTGTCTGCTGAGAAGCAGACCCACGCCTTGGTGATGCTTATTGTCGTCCCTCCCTGAAAAGAGAAATTTAAGATTATTTTTAAGAATCTGACCTTTATCTGTCCATCTGGTCTCTTGCAAGCCAAGAATATCTAAATTATAATGGTGGAATTCTTGTGTGAGGACATCAAGAGAAAAAGCTCTGTGCAGAGTCCTCACATTCCAACTACCTATGGAGAGAAAATGGTTAGTGGGATGTTTAAAGAAACTATGTTTATTGAGAGAGGGAATGCCGACAATATCAAACAGCCCCCTAATCGCAGACATGGGGCAAAGACCTGTTCCCCTACCACTAAAGGCTGAAGCCATCTACACTGGAAGACTTCCTCCAATGTAGAATTTGATGATGCCAATAGAAGCAAAGAGTTCAGGTGCCTGCGATGACTTCTGCTCAGGATTATCCACCAGCTGATAAACATATCCTGTGAATCTATTCACTTGGGGCTGTCAACCCACAATCAAACGGAAAACACAGTGGAAGATTTTCCCTCCACAGAAGCCCACCAGTGCAGCAAAATCAGGATCCATAATCAAGCTCAGAGCCAGTAGGTTTATATGGTCAGGATCCATAATAATCTGTCCAGTCCAGTAGGTTTATATGGTCAGCACCAGGACCCTGTGTGGTTGACCACTCCTCAGCAGGATAGAAAAAAAGAAAAGTAGCCATAGTTGTCCAGATCAGTAGGCCACACTAATCTGGCAGCCCTCCCCTTCCGTTCACTTCCACAAGAGAGTATCTCTTTTGAAAGTTACTAACTGTTCGCACCACGAGAAGGCGGGGTCAGACATTAGGTGCTAGGCCTGGCCGGTTCTATGCATCATCACAGGGGATTGGTGCATAGCTCTCCTTCCAGTGACTACCTAGCTACCATTTACAGACCAACTATTAAGCTAAGTTTAACCACTATTAAGCTAATTTAAGTAACAGGATGAAGATGGGTGTACACAAAAAATTGTCTTGACCCTGGTGGGATCTGAACCCACAACCTTCTGATGACATGTCATGTGCTCTGACTACTGAACTACTGGCAATTTTTCCTCTATGCCCATCTTCATCCTGTTACTTAAAATAGCTTAATAGTGGTTAACTCGGTAAATCAATGATGAGCTGTGAATTCATTCGTCTAAATACAATGTAGATATTCCGATTTGCTTGCAAAAATTGCACACAAATATACACAAAAGACAGTGATTTGTGATTGTGATTGACTTAGATGGTGTACAGCATAACATCAGCAGTAGAGGATAGATTGGTCAGCAGCTCAGTGGTCAGAGCACCTGACATGTCATCAGGAGGTCATGGGTTCTTATCCTACCCAGCTCAAGATAATTTTTCCTCTATACCAGTGGTGTCAAACTCAAATAGGAACACGGGCCACTTAAGCTTGCATCCGAAGTAGGTGCGGGCCCACAAAGATGTTGCAAAGATATTATATAAAAGAGAGAATTTTTTTTTTTGTATCTTTCGCCATATTAAAAGATGGTGAGAAGTGAGATTTAATAAACATAGTAAATTACACACATATGTAACCAGAAAACTGCATAAACTGCTGGTTTTGGCAGGACATAATAAAGATAAATAAATGTATTACATCATGTTTAATTATATGGACAATAGATATTATAATATTTCTAATCTAAATTAAATAGTTATGGTTAAAAGAAAATTTATGAATTTTATTTTTAAAATAAGTTTTTTTTAAATAATTTTATAGATATTTGCCAAATGTTGGCGTGGGCTGAATGCGACCTGCAGACCGCATGCTTGACACCACTGCTCTACACCCATCTTCTTCTTGTTATTAAAAATAGCTTAATAGTGGTTAAATACACCAGAGGAAAAAATTACAACACCTGGAAGGATTAATGCCATTTTATTGAAATGCAGGCAGCTGTTAGCATACACTGAAATGTGCAATTGATTACATTATCGACAAAAATATGTAAAATTACCAGTTTGCCTACTTGGTAAAGGGATATAATTAGTATGATGTTGAATCCCCCTCACAGTAATGCATTTATGAACACAGCGGATAAGGCTATCGTACGATTCTATAATGTCCTCCTGAGGGATCTAACGCCAAATAGCACGAAGTCACTGTTCCATTTCAGCGACAGGGTTGGCCCACCTCTTGGGTGTTGTTGGAGTTGTCTGCCCATCATGTCCCAGACGTGTTCAATAAGTGAAAGGTCTGGCGAGTGTGGTAGCCATGGTAGGACTTGAACATTTTGCTTGTGTAGATACTGCAGACTAATGCGTGCTGTATGGAGATGGGCGTTATCTTGCTGATAAAAGGTTCCATTCTGTTCCCAATTGAACATGTCTGGTCCATGATCTCACGACAACTAGCACACCAGACACCAGCAGCTGCTACAACAGATGAACTTTGGTTGAATGTTGTAGCAGCTGCTGGTACGATATATTACCAACAAAATGTTGGTAACATATCGTTAGGCAGTTACAAGTCCCCTTATGATGACCAATTCTAACCGAGATGTCCGACTAATGGCACCCCACACCATGACACCAGGTGCTGGAGCTGTGTGATGATGTCGCGTGCACTGGGTGGCATTCCTTTTCTCTGGATGATGGCAAATATGTTGTCTACAGTCACTGACAAAGACAAAAATGAGAGGACATGGTATTCCACTCTTGTTCATTCCAGTTCTGTCCGAGGTGACACCACTGAGGACGTGTGTGCATGTGGGCAGATGTGAGGGACAAATCCAGTGCCAGATGATAGGGCTCGCAATGAAAACCACAAACGCCTATTGTTTACTGTCCACATGGTAGGTATTCGATGTGTTACCTGTTGCCAGTCCCTTTGCGATTACGTTGTAGTGTGAATATGTCATGTAATGCCATGCATCGCAAATGGTGACCCTGTTGCTCCATGGTCATACTTCGTCTTCCTGATCCTTGTCGGCATGTGCTGGATCCTTCTTGAACCCACTGCAGCCAACTAGGTTGGCCACATCTCTGTATAACAAACCAGCTTCTCTAAGGCCGATGATTCTTCCATGCTCAAAGTCTGTTAACTGTTGGAATGGCTGTCGACTTCTGTGTAAGGGCAGCTTTAGTGGTTCAGTACAGTTTCCATAATGTTTTTCCAACCAGGGAGCTTTGGTTGCCTTTATCTGTGTTTGACTGCTCTGCACCTGTGATGTCAACTCACACCTTTCCAATTGTTTCAATCATCCTGCAAACCTAATCATTTCCATGCATTTCCATATACTACTGCCTCCCTAAATTTCATCACATTTGCATAACTTCTTGCAAGTGTTGCTTTTTTTATTTCCTTTAGTGTATTCAGTAAATCAATGATGAGCTGTGAATTCATTTGTTTAAATTAGTAATCTATGGTTTGTTACCATGATTATGAGAGAATGTATTGCTTGCAAGCCACAACAGGGAATAATTTTGAGGGCCATGTGTTTTGAGACTCCTCTAAATGCAAATTGATCATTAGAATCTTTTGATGTCATTGAATCATTGTATGTTCCACAGTTATTAATTTTGAAATGAAATTATTTATTAACCCTGTAATGCTCAAGAAATCTCATAAAGGGGTAGAGAATACAGATAAAGAAATACCACTATTTGGACTAGTCCCTTTCAAATTTTTGGCTGTTTTGTGCCATTATGGGTGCTAAAGGGTTAAACTTTTGCAGTTGGCATTAGTTCACTGTGACACAGTGATTAAGATTAGAAAATTTTGCCAATATGATGATTTTTGTAGTAAAGTTTTTTTAAATATGCATCAAAGTTATGCAAACAATTATAACAAACTAATATATTATTGCTGCAGTATTTTTATTTAAAATATTGACTGCTATAGAGTTAACTCTCATAGCTATTGGTGTCATTGCAGTATTATTTTTCAGCATTATTGATTTTATTATTCTATTTCAGAGACGATGTTTTAATACACCTCTTCAACCTCAAGCTCTTGAAGATGTCAAATCAATTGTTAGAAAAAATGTGAATGATGGAGTAGTAAATGATGGTTTGACTTTGAAAGGTACTAAACTTTAGTTTTTAATGATAGAAACAAGTGTGATCAGAAATACTACTATACCTCATTATATACAAATACATTTTATAGCTATTCAATGTCAGCAGATAATATAATATTCAGTATTTGTGATATGTAACACATAAGACAGATACTCACAGACTGGAAATAGATATATTAAGAAAAATTGTGTTTTTGCATTGGGTTCTTTTGTGTTGTTAATTCTTCTAGTTTCAGTGGGATAGATTATTGATGTTGCAGATTGTATAATAAAAGCCAGTTCATGTATGGTACATATTTCAAAATGGACACTGAATGTTTTATTGCATTGTACAAAATGACCATGAAGTTTGAAATATCGATTCTACCATTACTGGAAGCAAGGGGTTTTAAAGTAGCTGAAAAAGTATAAAAAATAAATGAAATCAAAAGCAAAAGTGTTGTAGCCACTAAGACAATGCAAGTCTGGTTCAAGAATTTGTCTGGTGACATGAGCTTGGAGAGGAAGAAAGGTTCAGGGAGGCCCTCTGTGGTTGATTAGGATGCCCTATTCACAGCTGTTGAAATAAATCCAATAACCAACACCAGCAAATTGTCAGTTGAACTAGGAGTTTCCAAATCCACCATCGCTGACCACCAGCCAAAGCTTAGAAAGGTCTACAGATGATGGCATGTAATGCTGCATGAATTGATCTCGGGTCAGGCTGAATGACGTGTTGGGGTCTGCAAGGAACTGCTCAAGAATCCTCATGACACTGTTCATCAAGTAGATAGTTACGAGGGATGAGAAATTTATCTACTTGCATAATTCAGCTTGCTCCAACCAGGGGTTGAACCCAGGTGAATCACTTTTACCTGTCCCTGAGTGCAGCCATTTCAAGAAAAAGATCATGCTGTGTGTGTGGTGGAAGTTCGATGGTGTGATCCATTTTGAGCTCATTCAGATGGATCAACACCGAATTGTACTCTAAGCAGCTGGATTAGATGTAGAAGAAATTGAAGAAACAGTACCCTGCTTTAGTCAACCAAAAGTGGGTGCTCCTTCAACTGTATAATGCCAAGCCACATACTGCCATTTGGACTCAGGTAATGCTTCACAAACTCAATGGAATTGAAGCTTCTGCCACATGCAGCCCCTTGGTCTGAGCTCCTGTCTGCAGTGAGGGGACCACCCTGTGAAGATTCTGCTGGTTCAAATACCTTCCCAGGGTCCTAAGCGCTCATCTACGTGTTTGCCATGTATGGTGACCCATTTTCTGGAAAAGATCCTGGTAGTTGCTCAGGGATATTCATCTGCTCTCCTCAGCTCATGACTAGTGGGGTCCTCTTTGCAGATCCATTTGAAGACCATTGCAGATCCTGTTTGTCATGGGGCTGGGCAGCAGCAATTTCAATGGCCCTGCTGCACACTGCTTTGACCTCTGCTTCAGATAAATATGAGGTATTGGAGTGTCCCTTCCAGGATTAATTGGCTGGTGGGCTGTACCTTCTAGGGCCAACTGTGCAGTATGGTGAGTTCCTTGCCTACATCCAGGAATGGGTTTACAAGTTTCCCCACACATTTTTTTTCCTTTTGTGAGGACAGGTTTGGTACCTCACACTTTTATTTTTTCATTTATTTCATTTTGTAAAGACTCAGGTAACTGTCTCACAGTTCTCTTTTCTTTTTCTTTTTATTTAATTGTGAGGGCTTGTATCATTGTATTTTAGTGCCTGGTACCCTATTGGGCATCCCTTGTTGGGCTCCATAATGGTGGGGACCATGGATACTGAACCATACAAATCAACAACCATGAAATCCAAAATTTCTTTGAATTCAGCCTGTTTGCTAAGAGTGCTCCACACGAGTCCCTATCTTCTTTGACACGTTTCTTTGTTTGTCTGTTTCTTTGTCCTCATGATTCCTGATCATCCATTCCACTGATCAAGTGCTTCAGAACATGTCCCAAAGTACGATATGTGTCCCAATTTGAGATGTTGCGTCATTTTCACTGGTTGGTCAGGACAGTCCCCTTTTTATATCAGTAAGGGTTTGGAAGGTCTCATGGGGTTCATGCAGCCCTGACACCTGATTAGGCATTCCCTTGTTGGGTTCCATAATGGGTGGGGACCATGGCACAACTCAACCATGAAATCCAAAATTTCTTTGGATTCAGCCTGTGTTGTATGAGCCCCATCTTCTTCATTGTCTTCATCACCATTGCCATCATTTTTGTCTTTCTTCCTCCCCACAATTCCTGATCATCAATTCCATGCTTATCAATAATTATTTGGAAGGTCTCGCAGGACCACCGAACTCAATCAAGTGCCTAAGTTTTGGTGACTTGTTGGTAGAGACTGCATACTCTAAACCAGTGATTCCCAACCTTTTCTGGACCATTTCCCCCTTTAGAAGAGAACAAAAATTTCAACGCCCCCCTAGTCCATAATAGTTAATTTTATATGAAATATTAAAATATTGTTGCATATTATCTGTACCTAATTTATCTGTTTATTTATCTATTAAAAATCATAAAGCAGAAATTAATAAAACGACAACCAAATGTACAATAAAATTGTTTATTAAATTTTAAAAATAAACACAGAATCAATAAGAAATAAAAAATAATGAGATAAACACAAAATTAATAAGAAATAAAAAACATTTATGAGATGGTTGAGGCTGGTGGAGTGTTAACAATTTGTTAATGTCGGGTTCCAATTTCGTTAACATCAATCGCAGATCGCCAAATTCAGTGATGTGTAGTCTGTTCCTCTTCTTTGACAGTAAATTAGCTACTGCACTGAATCCATGCTCAGCCATATAGGACGAAGGAAATGCGATTAAAAACTTCTGTACTATTGCCCACAATCCAGGGTAGAGAACTGATATTGATTTTTGAAGCCAGAACTCTTGGTATCCATGTTTGAATTTTACTTTGAGTCATTTGTTAGTCGTGAGTTCTAAGAGTTCCTCTTCCAAATTTGATGATTCTTCAGTATCTGTGTTTGCGAAAGGATCTAAAACCTAACTCAGTATATTCATGTTTAAAATATCTTGGAAACGCTCCGTAAAATCAACATGAAGAACTTCCAAGTGTTGGCAGTAAGTAAGTAAATCTTCCGGTTTTGCAGAGACTGCTGATAATGTGGGAAAGTGGTTTTATTCACCTCTACCTAGATTTCGTTTGAATAGAAGTTTTCCCGCAAAAGCAGCTATGACGTTTTTTGTTTTAATTCAATTCAACTCATCACCTTGCAATTGTAAATTAACTTGATTAAATATTTTAAACAGGTCTGTCAAATAAGCGATGTCATTTTTTGACGTAATTTTTCGCGCAATTTTTCGTCTCTGTCTTCAAGAAAGTCCAGTACTGAGTCAAATAGATTGAAAAAACGATTCAGACAAACACCTTTAGAGAGCCAACGTACTTCTGTGTGCATCAGCAAGCGATTGTAATCTTCATCATTTTCATTACAAAGCTTACCAAATAATCGGTCATTCAATGAATTGCTTCTAATCTTATTGATTGCTTTAATAACGTAATGGAGCGACGTATGCAGACGTTCGTTCAAATTTTTTGCAACCAAATGCTGACAATGAATAATACAATGTACAGCGAGTACATTTGGTACTGCTTGTTTCAAATGTGCTATGAAACCCTTATGACGCCCTGTCATTGCTGGAGCACCATCAGTAGCAGCAGACAAAATATTGCAAATAGCAAATAGGACTGTACTGCCGGCATTTCTTTTTAGATGTAGATTCAGACATTTTCAATTACAAATTAACTTCTCAACAGATTTATAGATAGTTATAAAAATAATGTTTATAATGATTTCTAACACTTATCACTCACAACTATTTATCACGGTGAAGCACATAAAAATAATAAAACATTCCTAGAGCTATCACTTTTATAGATTTGATTTTTGCACGCATTAACTTGTATGTTTGCGATGCCGGTGCATTTGCTCCGTAAACAAGTCATTTCAAGCTCCCATATTCTTGTCGAAACATGTTAAATTGCGTGAACTGCGTGTTTGCCTACCAACTTGCAAGGACTTGTCACCGTCAATCTATTCTAAACTAAAACAAATTAGGTATAGGTATACCTAATGCTAATTTAAAAATGCTTATTAATGCAATAACAATAAGATAATTTACATAGCTAGATAAAATATTTATTCATGAAAACAGGTATTTTCAAAGTATTTTATTATATTAAAAAAATAATTATAAAAAAAATATTAAATATAATAAATTTATTATTATTATATTATTATTGCATCAAGGTTGATTTGCCTATCAGGACGGACACACATGTCCAACATAATAAGCCTGATATAGTAGTGCATGCTAAGGTATTGAATGAGATTACAATTATTGAAGTAGGAATAACATCTCAGGATAACCTGCAGACAGTAGAGGTTGAAAAGAAGAGGAAGTATGATCTGCTGGCTAATGAGTTGAGCCTAATTCACAAGTGTAATGTTAATATTATACCTTATGTTCTGATGTGGGATGGTATTGTAACTAGGTACCATAAAGCATACTCAAAGTGACTTGGAGTGGGAAAACATATTGAAGCTTATATCCAATCTGTGATCTCGAAGAGAACTTTTGAGAGCATCTCAGTCGACTTCAGACATACCAGTACGCTAGTAGGCGGTAGCAGGGAACTTATTGTCCAAGCTGCAGTTGAAAAGCTGTACATGACGGATGAGGTAGTGGATGACCAGAATCACCAGGAAGACACCACAGAATAGAAGAGATAAAAAGGTTGTCACAGAAAATTCCATTAAATTTATTTATTTATTTGACTGCCCCTCTTGACTGCCTCAACACCCCCCATTTGCCTCTGGATCCGCTACCGCCCCCATGGAAGTCTCCAGCGCCCACTGGGGGGTGGTATCGCCCCCGTTGGGAATCTATGCTCTAAACACTCCAATCTCCTCCTGAAGCTAACAGCAATTGATGGGATGGCTGTCACTGTGACAACCCACAAGTCTATGAATTCCTCACATTTTGTTTTCTCCAAGTGGAGCCTCCTCAAAGTCTCTGGGGAAGTATTCTTGGAGTTATTTTGCTCAAGGAGTGACTGCAGTCCACTGAGTTCACTAGGATGGTAAACTGTACCCACCCGGGTACTAATTCTAACTTTCAACTTGCCAATACCTACCTACTTCCATCAAAGCAGGATATTTACATTATGAAGTATGACCTTATGTTCTCAACCCTCTTCACTGTTCCTAATGTCATAGATGCAGTCATGCCCACACAGCTCATCAGGGTAAGCTTACCTGTGTACGCTATGGTGATCAGAATCACCCTTATTCACATTGCACAGCTGTGATGACAAGCTGCCTAAATTACAGTGTTCCCCATCCTGCATATTCCTTTGACTGTCCAAAGTGGAAGGAGGAGAAATAGGTTCAGCTTGTCAAAGTGATACAGAACATCTCTTATCCAGAAACAAGAAAGATGGTTGCACTCCCATCTCTGACAGAGTTTGCCACACTCGCAAACTCTGTTCTGCCAGTGTGGCTGCTATTAAAAACCTATTGTTCCCATAGCATCTGTGGCAGTGCAAACCGGCATCAGTGTTCCACCATCTGAGTCTTATCAGCCACTAAGTACCTCTTACAGTAGGCAGAGCTAAAGCCAGTGCCCATTTCAACTTTAATTCTGGTTTCAATTCCTGCTCCTGTGCCTTCCATTTTAACCACTGGAAGCTTCCTCCTTTCCATCCTCAGACAGCTCAACCTTCCAAAACTGAAGGGACCCCTACTGGGGCCAAAGAAAACGTTGTTGACCCCACCTTGTTCGGCAGTCTCTGATCCATGTCCTTCAGATGATTATGAGGACATGGACACTGAATTCCGGTTTTTAATAAATGTCCTCTGTGATAGTTAAATTAAACAGAAAACTGTCATCTGCCCAATCCCCTAAGACCTGAGATGGCCACACTCCTACAATGGAGTATCATGGATTCCAGAGGAATATTGACAATCATGAGGTCATCTGAGCCCATCTGTGTGTGCCTGTAAGAGTGGAGACTTACTTCCAGATAGTAACTGATCCCATGATCCAGCATTTCTCTTTCATTTGCTGGGACCAGGATGAAGTGAGCCACTATTCTCCATTCCGAGTCAGTCCCCTCACCTCGACTCTAGAAGCAGTTGCTATCTACCCCTTTGCAGGATTTTCATTGACTGTCTGCTCTGTCTTCTACCTGGTAGGTAGGGCCATCTTCTGGGAAGACCTTTGATGACCTCTTCTTGCAGCTGGCTTCCCCCTTCTCAACATAAGAGGCAAGCTGTGTGAACTGCAGTGACGACTATCCAGCATATTTCATGATTTTCCCAAATGAAAGGAGGAAAATGAGTTGCAACATTTCAAGATCATAACAACATTTCCTACCCCGAGGCCAGAAAACTCACTGCACCTACTGTCCCACTGGCAAGTTTCCTATGCCAGTGCTGTCGTTGGAAAGCTCATTGTTCCAATGACTTCGGTGACAGTATAGACTGACATCAGTGTACCACCAACTGAATCATTTTCACTTGCAGCGAAATACCTCCTAATGCAGGCGAAACCTAGGTTAGTATCAACAGTGACATCAACTTCGGTTTCCATACACAGCCTTCCACTTCCACTACTGGCAGCTAGACCTTTGAAACCAAAGGGGCCCCCACTGGGGCCAAAGAAGAAAATTTTCTCCATAAAAGAAACAAAATTTTTCTCCATGAAAGGCAGTAACATATCCATGTCCCTCAGACGATTTTGAGGACATGGATACAGACTGCCCCTGATTCACTAAACTATCCTCTACAGTGGTTAAGTTGAATAGCGATTCATCATCTGCTCACTCTTCTAAGTCCTGATATGACCACACTCTTACAATGGAATTGCCATAGATTCCAGAGGAATCTTGATGACTTCAAGGTCCTCCTTCAGGCACACCAGCCCAACTGTGTGTGCCTGAAGGAGACGTACTTGAAGCCAGTCACAGATCCTACCATTCAGCACTTTTCACTAGTTCATCTGGACTTTGATGGAATGGTCCAGTTTGCAGGGGGTTGCCATCCTTGTGAGCAACCATTCTCAATTTCAGGTTGTACCCCTCACCACCAACTTAGAGGCAGTAGCCATCTGCCTCTTTGTGGGATTCTCACTGACTGACTGTTCTGTATATCTTCCATCCAGAAGTCTCATCTTGCTGGAAGACCTTCATGACCTCGTCTTGCAGCTGCTCTCCCCCTTCTTCATCATGGGAGACTTTTTGATATTATATATAGCTATTTTTATTTGCATACTACAAACAATAGCATAATAATTATTCCACATTACTTTCACTAGAATGTAATATCTCAAATATAAATAAATTAGGTAAAATGGTAGAAAGTTTCTCTGGAAACTGAATAATTTTTTTATATTGATTGTGAATATGAAATTATCTTTTTATTCCATCTTTGATAGGAAATTTAGGCAAAGATTCTCTGGCTCATAGTATTGTTTTTTCAGCTGTTATTTGATGTTTCTCTGTTATCACTTACTCTATGCAATTTATCTGAATCACTGTACTAAATTCTTTGTTTATTGATGTACCCAGAGGTCTATGTGCATGTGTTTCATTATTTGGTTTAGTGTTTACGATTATATCTCAACTACTATTCTTTAACATTTATTTCCAGCATTTATATTGGGTATGCTATCACTTCATTTTGATGTATATGTTTATTACTTTAATGACATTTCGTCACTTACGGAAAGTTATATATATGTAGCTTTTCTCATTAATTAAATGCATACACTTGATCTAAATCACTACTCTTAAGCATCTTTAGATGTTATGTACTTTTTAAATTAGGGTGGGACATCATAGTCCACATTATTTTTCTGAATCACCATTTTATATACCTTCTATGCTTGGTTATTGACATATTTGGTAGTCTATGTTTTAGTGTATACCATTTATCTGAATCACTACTCTTCAGCTTTTGTGTTATGTTTTCTGGATATATCAACAATTAGTTTGTTTATGATTTAATTGAATCACTAATTTTGTCTAATCTCTATCATATAATGAATCATTTCTCATTTCTAGGAAAACATATGATAAAGTAAAAGAAACATGATTTATAGGAAAAGTATTTGATAAAAATGTATCACTGAATTTGCTCATTTTGTATTCTATTTGCTAACTTTTATTACCATCACTCATAGAAAAGTTAATATGTGTTTTAAAGTTATTTCAATATATGTATATAACCTTAAATTAATCATTACCCCAGTTAATTTTCTATTTACTTTATATTTTTTTCCTTCACCTTTAGGAGTTTTAAATATTTCTTTGTTTGGATTGGTATATGATTTCTTAAATCACTCAGGCTAATTTTATGTGAATATTTCCTCACTTTAGAAACTTTATGCATTTCTGCATTAGGTTTATTATATATAAATTAATTGAATCACTCCCAATTTTGTGCAATATTTAATATTTTTCCACTTCTCTTTGGGAGATTTATGTATCTCTTCAGTTGTTTACTATGTATGAATTAATTTATTTACTCCTAGTTTTGCGAAACTCTCAACAGTTTTTCTCTCACCCTCTAGGAGATTTATGCAATTCTTCAGTTGGTTCAGTATATATCATTTAATGATTTACTTCTAAATATTTTACAATTTTTAATATTTACCTCCTCACCTTAAGAAGCTTTATGCATTTCGTCTATGAGGTTTAGCATAATGTTATAAAATTAATCATTCATTTTGCTAGTTTTATGTATTTCTTTTCCAGGTATAGTTGCTAATCACACTGAATATTTTTTTATGTAAATGTTTATAAAAATTACTTAAACTTGTAATCATCATCATCATCCTCAAGCAGCCATGGGCTATGGAGGTCCAACCAGACCTGCAATTTAGTTTTCCAAGCATATCTGTCCTGAGCTATATCTGCTGCATCTGGCCACTGCACACCAATTCTAACAAGGTCCTGTTTGACATTGTCTGCCCACCACATCCTAGGACTCCCCCTCTTTCTGAGGCCTTTAGGCACACTTTTCATAACCCTATTCGCCAATCTATAATTATCCATATGGGCAACATGGTCAAACCAACGGAGTCTCTCTTTGCACAATATGCTGCTTAAAGGAGGTTGCAGACTCCTTTGCCTAACCTCATCATTAGTTACAAAGTTGAACCACCTAATGCCCAAGATACTGCATAAGCATCTAGAATCAAAATCATCTAGTTTCCTGTTATCTTGTTTACAAAGTGTCCAAGTTTCACTACCATAACTAACCCTAGAAGGAACCAAACTATTATACAGTCTAATTTTAGTCTTTAAGTGTATACGCCTATTTCTCCACACTCTCCATAGATTTTTAAAAGTCCAGGCAGCAATCCCTATTAGTCTGTTAATCTCATGCCGCACATCACCATTATCGGTTACGTAGCTCCCAAGATAATTAAACTGTGACACTTGCTCAAGACTGCAACCATTCAGATTAACTGAATCACAGCCTGCCTGACCAATTTTCATCACTTTAGTTTTCTCTCTGTTTATAACCAAACCTACTCTACTACCAGTCTCATCAACAGCTCAAATGAAAGAGTTCATCTCACGAACATCATTTGCCAAAAGGGCTAAGTCATCAGCATAATCTAAATCAGAAATTTTCGTATCTCCAGATCATTTAAGGCCAAAATTCTAGGAAAAAATGCACCCTTGTCGAACACCAGAAGTAATGCTAAACCAATTGCTACAAGCCTTACCAACTCTCACCATGACTCATTGTTATTATAGAGAGCTTTCATTATAGTTGATAATTTTCACACTGATTGTATTTTTGGTTTGTTTGAAATCATGAAAAATACATTGTTTTTACTTCAGATTTTATTTATTTGTTTTCAATGAAATAATGCTATTGCAAGAGGAATTTTGAATAGCTACTGTCTCACATCATAATATTCCAAAAGTTCTTTATTGTTTTTTGAAGTTGTTATCAGAAATGATACAGGGATTGAATTTTTATTACGTTTCTTTTACTTTAGCTCAAAATTCGGCAGAAATATTTTCCGATTTTTATATTTTGTCAAGAAATTAGTTTTATTCAAAGATTGATAAATTACATCTACATTAAAAATTAGTTCATTTGAAAGCATAGGCAATAATTTCACTTTCAACTTCATTGAAATGAAATGATGTGCAGAAATAACCAGTAACAATCAGATACAGTGACAGCCTAGTGTGTGTGACATCAAAAACAGGTTGGTGGGCTCATTCATTCTAGGAAGTATTGTTAGAATGAACATGAATACAAAGGCTGGTTATTTCTGAATAACAAAAAATTTAAGTTTCTTGTTTCAAGAAAATATTTTTCCCATTTTTTAATTTTATTCTCAGTACCATATTTGGAGAAAAGTCCAGGCTTTTAACAATTATGCTGAGTCAGATAAACAAGCCATCTTTAGAATTTAAAAAAAATAACCAATCAATAGAAATAGGTCATGTTATATACCAAATTAAACAGAATTTAACTCCAAACCTTATGAAGGTTTAAAAATATAAACAAATTTACTAATATATTAATTTTAATAAGACATTTTCCCAGTGATATAGTGGAAAAATACACACATCAGCCACTGAATTAGAAACCTTTATTCAATACCGAGTTGGACCTCCTTTAGCCTGAATTTCAGCATATAAGTGGTTTGGCATAGATTCCGTAAAGTGTTGGAGTGCATTTGCATCTCCAGCATACCAGGCATTCACCAGACAGTCCTTTAACTGACTCAGATTTGATGGAAGAGGACTTTGCTCCCAGATCTGTTTTTCTAACATGTCCCATAATTCTCAATGGGGTTCAGATCCGGGCTTTGTGGTGGCCAGGGAAGATGGTGGAAGTCACTACTGTCATGTTCATCGAACCACTGCAGAACACATCTTGTATGATGGGACAGTAGCTTTGTTGTTCATAAAACAGCCGTCACTTGCTGGATAAAAAGTCAACATTGCAGGATGAACTTGATTGGCAACAATGTTTAGATAATCCTTGGAGGACATCCGACCTTCCAGCAATATCTGGGGACCCATTCTGTACCAACAGAATGTGCCCCACACTATGACACCATCTCCAGAACCTTGAGTTGTGTCTACAAGGCAAGCTGGGCCCATTGCTTCATGGGGTTCCTGCCAGACTCTCTGCCTACCTTCAGTACAGAACAAGGTGTACTGTGACTTGTCAGACCACGACTTTTTTCCAGTGTCCAGTCACGGTGTTCCTGACACCACTGTAGATGAACTTTCCAAGTCTTCACAGAAATCAATGGTTTTCGTATAGGCATTCAACTCTTCAATTCCCTGTGCATAGTTCGCTGATATATGGGTTGGGAACTCGCGCAGCATATATGCAAAATATGTGGTCACGTGCATCACCATGTGATCTAGGCGACTAAAACAAAGGATATTTCAGGAACAAAGGAACTTTGGAAAGTCTTCATTGAATGCTTCAATCAATTGCTGCAGACAAGAAGTCCTGTTTCTCCATACAAGCCTTCTCAGATGACTGCAATCTCGTTCCTGATAGATTGTTTTCACCCACACTTATGCCTCTTAGACAAGCAATGTGGGTTATTTTTCCACCGATTAAGAATCCGAGATATCTTGCCTTTTGAGAAACCAGTCAGCTCTGCTGTTTTTAAAATCGTCGCTCCAGCCAGACAGGCACCCACAATAAGCCCTTTATCGAACCCCGAAATATCCTTTGTTTTTCCTATTGTAATCAACACTACTGACGATTACTGATTATAAATAGTTGCCTAGATCACATGGTGATGCACATCACAATGTATTTTGCATATACTCTGTGCAAGTGATGTTTACGTACATCTGCATAAAGGTTTCTAATTCAGTGGCCAGTGTGTGTAGATTGAACTATAAATTTAAGGCTTAATTTTTTGAAAACGTGTTGAATAAAAACTGTTAAATTATATATTAATCAAAAGTAAAATTCATCCCGAGTAATATTATATTTACCTGAAACATTATTTTTATTTCTTTTACTGATTCTTTTCATTGTTGTTCATTTTGAAGCATGGGTCCATTGTATAAGATGAATTTGGATTGCTCTCATTGATGGGATTTTCTGTCCAGTTTATGAAATGGAGCAACACTTTTCTAAGCTGCTTTTTTTTACTAAACATTGTGATTTTTTTTGTTTTTGAGTATTGAATTTTGGGGGTCTTGGCTAAGTGCACCAAAGCAAAAAACAAACAAATATATATATCGTCAGAGTATCGCAGCCAAGTTACTGAGGTGGGAGGAGTAAGATCTTTTAAAACCGTCGAATATAAACAAAAATTTCTCCTTGCTCGTACCACAAGAGGAGTTACGCATGGGGAACTGCCATTTTTGAATGCATGCGGAAGAACAAGCCTCCTCTTGTGTCATAGCTAGCATGAGCATGCGATCATCATATTATGAAAATGTGACTTCGGCAGCTTGCTACACAAGTGTCAGTTTGCACGCCAGATGTATAGCAAGTGACGTTAGACCACAGAATTCAGTGGAGTTGTGAGGCTGCTACTGTGACTAGTTTTTGTAAAGAGTTGCTTTTGTGGTGAAAAGATCTTTATTGAGTTGAGATTTTTGAAATAAACATTATTTGTTTTATGAAATAGCTTTGACTTTCTAATTTTTTTCTCATGAGCAGAGTTTGATTAAGATTTGATTAAAGTTTATATTGACAATCACTAATTTAAGTTCTTTTCTGCAGTAATGCCATTAATAATAAGAAAAGAACCCTCATTTATTTTAATTGGCAAGAGAATTTGTCTGGTGCCAGAGCTATCCAGAAACCTAAAAAACATACTTTTTGGAGCCTTACACTGTTCTGTAAGGCACCAGAAGGAAGCATGGATCAAATACACATCTTTGATCACTCCACCAAAAATTCTAAGGTCATGTGGAATAAAGTCCAGAAAATAGGTGGGAATTATATCTCCCACTGATTACAGTCCTAGAACACAGTGGACTGGCAGTTGCTGATCCCTAAAGCAATTGCCAACACCATGGGGGAATTGCTTTCTTCATTCTCTTCTTCATCCTATTCCTAAACCCTCTACCCTGTCTTTCTACTCGAATGACCTGGAGCCTTACAAAAGAGAGTTCACAGTGCACTATCTGAACTCTTCTTGTGCATCTGTTGTTGGGCCAGAGAGTGTTCATTATGTCATGCCCCAATGTCTCACCATCCAGTAAGGATTGCCTGCTCCATCTTTTGAACCTCATTTTTCTCAAAGAGCAGTTTCCAAACTCCTGGAGGGAGGCTATCATCTTGGCCTTCCCCAAGCCAGGAAAGGATCTCAAGAATCCTTCCAATTGTTATCCCACTGTGTTGACGATCTGTGTGTGCAAGGTGTTGGAAAGAATGGTAAATGCCAGACTCATCTGGTATGTGGAATACTACAATCTTCTTTCCAACACCCAGTGTGGTTTTCACAAGCAATGGGTCTTCCTTAGATCACCTGATCCACCTCAAATTGGCAATCAAGAATTCGTTTTTACATTCTATGGCATTGATAAAGAGTGCAACAAGGTATGGAGATTTAGCATTCTTTGTGATCTACATGCCTTAGGCTTGAAAGGTCACATCCAGTCTTCATCTCCAACTTTTTATCTTCCCTTTTTGTGTCCATGTTGCTAACACTGTTGCGGCCTTTCCCCCAAGAACAAGGGTGCAACAAAGCTGTGTCCTGAGTGTTACGTGGGGCTCAGTTGATGGTTGCGAGACTCATAATCTGTAGTTCCCAGATTCAAGTCACAGATTGGCCTGCATTGAAATATATCTGCACAAAATTTTCTGTTCTGCCCTTAGTCAGTAGGGGACACTCATGGGCTTGGAAAGGCTGCCATCTGCTGGATGGAATGCAAAGCCCACCAACATCGACATCCAGGCACTGTGTGCAAGAGAGCCATACCCTGTGAATGTTAAAGAATGCTTTGCGTGGCCTTGACAGGAAGCTACCATCTGTCTCTCAGCACAACTTTCTCTGTGCACATCCCCTCCCACAACTTTCTCTGTGCCCCCAGTTGTGAGCTGGCCATTTAGCCCATTGTGTGCAAAAAACTGCCAATCAGAAGTAAAACCAACAATGAGTTTTACAATTTTCACTGTCACGATAAATGCCATTAGTAGAAAACTTCCTCCAACAGTAGGAAATGCCTTCTATAGGAAAATAAATTCATAGCTCATCATTCATTTCACTGAGTATTTAATCACTATCAAATTGCTGTTAGGTAACAGGATGAAGATGGGTGTAGAGGAAATATTGTCTTGAGCCAGAACCATGTCATCAGGAGGTCATGAGTTTTGATCCTACCCAGCTCAAGACAATTTTTCCTTTACACCCATCTTCATCCTGTTACCTAAAACTACTGACTATACCAGAAGTGACACAGAATCCAATTTGCTTTAAAAAAAATATCAGCCAGAGGGCATTTTTGACATGGTGCCATGTGCCTATGACTGGTATGGCTCTGGGGAGATGGAGTCCGTAAACGCACTTAAAAGACAGTGATTGACTAGATGGCATATAGCATAACAGCAACAGTAGAGGAGAGATTGATTGGTGGCCAGTAGCTCAGTCATTGGAGCACCCAACATATCATCAAATCATGGGTTCAGATCCCACCCGGCTCAAGACAATTTTTCCTTGTGTGTCCAAAAAGCAGCTTGACAGTGGTTAAATGCCTTCTATGTTGTTGATTTTTAGCAACTTTTGCTCATCACCCATCATGAGGGTCATTGAACAACAACTGCAAACTGCCCTAAACAATCTTTCCATTTGGTGATGGCCAAATTTTCCATTCTCCCCCTAGAAAATCACTTGTGTGCACTTTTGCTACAAGTGTAATTTTCTTCTGGACCCTTAGCTCAGCTCAGGGACACCATCATTCCAGTTGTGGCAGAGATAAGTTTCACTGTCACATCTTCGACTGAAAATTGTTCTTTCTACCCCACATACATCATGTCAGGTCCAATTGCACGCAGGCATTGAACATCCTCTCCTCCCTCTTGTGGGGCTGGACCAATGTTCTTTGCTCTGCCTCTACCATGTACTTGTCTGGTCAAAACTAGTGGTGGCAAAAATGGTGGAGAAGGTGATGAACCCTCTCCACCATCATTGTGTTTGCACAGGGTTCTTCTGCACTTCACTGGTCTAGAGTCTTTATGTTGAGACCTATGAATCATCTTTATTTGACAGTATCATGACAAAATGCTGCCAGAAAAACACTGACACAAAAACGGTAACTGTATACACACTGATACAAAAATGGTTCTGTTTTTATTTTAGCTGACTGTACAATTTGTTGACAGTGAAAACACTGATTGTACAGTTTGCTGGCAGCAAAAAGGCTAACGACAAAAATGGTGACTGCAATTCAGCAGCATCAAAAATGGCTTTGAGATATAAGGGCAAAAGCAAACGCTGTTGCAACATTATATCGAGAACAAAAATGGCATTGTAACACTACACTGAGAACAAAAATGGCTTTGCAACATTACAGGGAGAACAAAAATGCCATCACAGCATTATGCTGAGAACAAAAATGTTGTCACAACATTACTCTGAAAACAAAAATGCTGTCGCAACATTATGCCGAATGCCAACATTGCAAAATGTGCCGGCAATAATATGTGTGCAAGAAAAGCATCAATGAACTCTACTATTATTGGAATTTATTGTAATTAATTTATTGCTATTAATTTAAATTAAAATTTTTGCTTTATCATCTGTCTGTCCTCTGTATACATTCAGCAGTTTGTTTTTTGCAGATATATGGTAAAACATTTTTTGGCTCAAATAGGTATTGATGAAATATTACGATTCACACTTTTGGCATTTCCCAATAGTTTAAATTGTATCTTCTAATGGTGGGAAAAATTGAAAATTTCAAACTAATGTTAGAAAATGTATTTATGCTAGAAATTTAATTTTTTTTTTAATTTTGGTTGGTGGATAAAAGTTTCTTTTTGCATTGTATGGGTACTAAAATATTATAATTCACATTTTTTTCATTTTTCAGAAAGTTTTTAGGAATATTAGAAGCGATTTATTTATTCTAGAAATTTGAAATATTGATGGTAAAATGTGATGGTCAAGAGGTTACAAACTCACTTAAAACTTTTGAATTGGGGAGCAGAAGCTGGAAGTTATATTTTGGCTTTTCTTGATAATATTAAATAAATCTTAACATTCAATTAGCAGGGCTGTTTAACCTCTGAGTGGTACTGTTTTTCCCACAGTGGGTAAATGGCCAGGTCACAAGGACCCAGTGGACTTGGAGAAGGTTGGTGTAAGAGGACTCACTAGATAACTGTTAGGAAAGAGATGATAACCTCCCATCAAGGCCATGTAGTGTGTTCTTTAACGTGACCAGTGTATGGCTCTCCTGCACATGGAATGATGGCTTTACTTCCCATCCGATGGATGGTGGACTTTCCAAGCCATCAGTGTTTGCTATTGACTAAGGACAAGGTTTTTGCAGGTATAAATTTCAACTCTTGCACAGGTGGGACTTGAACTTGGGAACTGCAGGTTACGAGTCTTGTGTGCTACCCCCCCCCCCCCCCCCCCCCCCCGAATTAGCTGGAAGCTATGAATCTAAGAGAAGCAAAAATTGTTTTTGCAATATCTGGTATAGTAGGTTATTGTTTGAAATTGGAGAAATAATATTTTACACTGAGTTACATGACTTACAACTAATAATAAAGAGAAAATAATATAGCCAAAATATTTGAAAACTGGAGTGCTGAAAAGTAGCAGAGTACTTCATTTATTGTATTAAGGACAAATTGATATACACAATGGCAGAATTCTACCTAGAAATAGGAGATGGCTCACCTTGTTATTTCTAATCCTTCCACATCTCTAAGCTGTTGAGGGATGTACTTTGCTGTGGACTTTTGATATGCGAGGTGACCTTGATAAATAGCTGTGACTCTGGGCAGGGTTAGCTTTGGAACAGAAGAAAGCAGAGGGTACTATATAATCTGTTCTCGTAATCTGCTGGGTCAGCATTGAGATTTATTTCTGCAGATTCCCTGTCCTACTCACAATCAGTAGGAGACACCAATGGGCTTGGAAAGGCTGCCATCCATCAGATTAGATGTACAGGGTATGGTCCCATACAGATGTTAAGCCATACCCTGTGCATGTTAAGAACATGCTGAATGGACTTGTCGGGAGGCTACCATCTGTCTTCCAACAGACAGTGGGTCCCCTCCCCTAACTTTCTCTGAACCTTCAGGATCATTTAGCCCATTGTGTGCAAAAATGTGCCACTCAGAGGTAAAACAACCCAACTTGGTGTGTGTAATACAGGTTCACTGGATGACAACCAATGATACAAACGTTTGGTGTTCATATAGACAATCCATTTTTCATCACACTTCAACAACCTGTCAAAAAACGGCTCATTTTTGTGGCTTGAAAGCAACGACCAGTAGAAATTGTAAGCCACTGGAGTTTGATTTGTTGTCGGCAGTTAGTTCATGTGGAATCCATTTGCTCAGCTTCCAGACTTTTCCTAGGCAATGTAAATGAATGAATGGTTTCATCACTTACATGGGACTTTTTTGCAAACTGTTGGCCCATTTAATGGAATTCAACTCGATGCTGGCCTTCAATTCATTATCATCAATAACAGTCTTCCGTCTTGGGGTGCATCTTGACCTCTTATTTCACTAAGTTTTTCACAATTCATAGAGTCAGACTGGGGGCATGACAACCACTCCTCTCTGATAAAGCAAAGTAAATTCTGGATTATATTGGATAATTAGAAATATAGGGTTGATGCAAAAGTGATGAGAAAACATGAGATGTACAAGAATAAGCTTTCCCATGATTAACCAATGTGTTATTTAATCAAGAACATAATTACCATTAATAGATATGTTTATGTTCCAATGATGTATAAGTCTGTAGATGTCATTCTTGTAGAAATTTTTGTCCTTTGTGGCAAAGAAGTGGCAATGTACTCTTTCACCTCATCATCATTCTGAAACTTACTATTGGAAATGAAATTGTTTAGGGATCAGAACAGATGGAAAACTGAGGGAGCTGGATCTGGTGAATATGGTGATGCATCATTATTTTCCAGCCCAATTGTGTTGTTCTGGTTGTTGACCTTCAGTTTTCTTTCAGTGCTGCACTTAAGTGGTCCTGCTACTCACAGTAGATATCTGAATTGATGGTTTAGGATGGTTAAATGCAAACAACAACATGGGTGGGAGTGGCTCAGTGTTCCAGGTTCAAGTCCCACCTGGGCCAGCATTGAGATTTGTCTCTGCAAAACCCCCATCTTGCCCTTGTCAGTAGGGAGCACCGGTGGGCTTTGAAAGGCCGCCATCTGTCAGATGGGACATCAGGCCATAGCTTCATGTACTGGAGAGCCATACCCTGTGCAATGCTGGATAGCTTTGATGGGAGGTTACCTTGTCTCCTAACTGTTACCTGCTGTCCAGTGGGTCCCCTACCCCCAACCTTCTCCGAGTTCTTGAAGTCCTTGTGACCTTGAGAACTCAAAGAAACCATTTAGCACATTTTTCCAAAACAGTGCCCCTCAGAATAGATCATGGTGTCAAACATTGACAATGAGAGGTAAAACAACCCACTAACAACGAAACATCATCTTACAAGAATGCAGTTCTGGTTTTGCTGTAGCCTAGGACAATTCTCCTGCTTGACACCCTGATCTTTTACAGATAACATTATCATAACAATCCACTTTTCATTCCCTGCAATCATTCTGTCAAGAAAGCTCATCAGTGAAGCATATGCAGTAGAATAAGCCACCATGTTCTGCTGTGACAACTGATGTGAGATCCAGTTTTGACTCATAAGCCAGCTTTTGCAGATGTCGAATAACAGAGGACCAATTGGTGTTCAGTAGCTGTGCCAATTTCTTAGGTGTCCAACATGGAGTTTCCTTCAGCACTGCTTTTTAAATGGTCATCAGTAAACTCCAGTGGCCAGCCACTTCGAGGTTCATTTCCAATCTGAAAGTCACCTGACTGGAACTTGCCATACCACTGGTCACAGTGCTTTTAGAGATGACTTTGTCCCCATAAGCTTTGCACAGTTTACGCAAATACTTGTAGATGCCATTTCTGCATTCATACAGCATGATGGAATGAATTATTACCCTATTAAAATAAAGCTAATCATCATTTTTTTTTTTGTTAAATAATTTATTTTCAGAAAATCTGGAATTAAATGCTGATTAATTTGGTGTGTAGCGTTCTGTAATTCATTTCATTGGTTATTGGACAAAAAAGTTCTAAAGTTAATTTTGTTTTTTGGTTGAGCATAGTGAATAAATAGCTGGGCTTTAAAATAATTTAAAAAATTCTCTGTCATTGAGCAATAAAATTTCAAAGTTTATCCTTCAAACTATTTGGATGTTGAAAGTTCTTAGGAGAAAACTCTCAGAAGCTTTTCGGAGCAAAGACAGCGCTCCGTCTTCAGTGAAGTGATGTTATGTACTGATGCTGGGTCCGTTTAGACAAAGAGCTTCTTTCCACATGTCGTGTAGGGTGATTCCAGTGTCTCGGTTGCAGGTGTCTTTCCACATGTCGTGTAGGGTGATTCCAGTGTCTCGGTTGCAGGTGGGGACAGACGTCCCCACCTGCAACCGAGATACTGGAATCACCCTACACGACATGTGGAAAGAAGCTCTTTGTCTAAACGGACCCAGCGTCAGTACATAACATCACTTCACTGAAGACGGAGCGCTGTCTTTGCTCCGAAAAGCTTCTGAGAGTTTTCTCCTAAGAACTTTCAACATCCAAATAGTTTGAAGGATAAACTCTGAAATTTTATTGCTCAATGACAGAGAATTTTTTAAATTATTTTAAATTAATTTTTGAGCAAGAAGGTCTTTTAATTGTATAGCTGGGCTTCTGGATATAAACCAGGTTTTCATTTGGAACCCTGGAAAGCTTAAAAAATACTCAAATTTTTAAAATGATAAATTTCAACTATTTATTATTTGTCAGTAGTATATATCATACAAAAATATTAACCCTTCCAGAGTCCAGTCTGCAAAACAGATTTACGTCGGGAGGACCAGCTATTTTTTCACTATGCTCAGCCAAAAAAATATTTTAACTTTAGAACTTTTTTGCCAGATAACTAATGAAGAAATTGTGGCATGTTATATGCTTCCTTATCCAAGACCTCGTTCATTTTTAAAAAATCATAAGAGACCAAAGCTTTCTGACTTTAAAATGAGGAAATAACAAAAGAAAAATTAACATATAGCCTAATACAATATAAAAAAAAAATCCGAAGCAATAAGTTATAAGCCACTACTATCATAGCCAGTGATGTATCATGACTTCGAAAGATTGATAACAACATATAAAATATGGGAATAGAATCATTAAGTCGATAGAAGTAAAAATGAACAAGTTGTAAGCTGCTATTGTCACAATTAGCAACATAACTCTGAAAGATCTATGGGAATAAGAATTAATAAATCGATAGGAATAAAATTGAAGCAAATTGTAAGGCTGCCATTGTTATATCTAGCGATATAGCATAGCTCTGAAAGATTGATGCATATAAATCTACAGAAATAAAATCATACCACATTTATAGAAATAAAATCATACCACATATATAGAAATGAAAACCAAGTGTTAATTGTAAAAGTACAAATAGATTATTAACGGACTAGGTGTGCAAGGTATTCATGGCATGCTGGTGGCAGATTTTAAGGTCTGCCACAGGACTCCAGTTACATTTTCAAACTTTAATTCGAAATGTTAATTAAAAAAAAAAACTTTTTTTTCGTTGGCTGTAGAATTGTGCTGGTAATTATAACTGATCTAGTGCCTAAGCTCATTTGTATCAGTTTCTTGGGTCAGTAGAGTTTCCATTCTCAAAGAATTTACCCCAAAGCAGCTGTCATCATCAACCAACTTCCTTATCAGCTTTCACCACTCAAGGAGATGTGAGGGTTAGATTCTAAGCAAGTAGCTAAATTTGTCAGTTCTTGGCACTAAAACTGTTCATTCAGAACAACAATTATAATCAGGTAGAAATGCAGTAAACAGAGAGGTTTACTCACCTCAAATACATTGCCACCTCATAAGTGTGACTATTTAAACACTTGGTGAAAAAACTCTAGATGGTTTCATGAAAGTTAAAAAAATTTTCATTTTTTCAAAATAGATGTTTATGCTAGCCTAGACTCAGTGATAACCCTTCAAATCTCAAATGGTTGAGTTATTTTACTAAAAGTAGCTAAATTTCAAATTTTAACTATGGGTTGCTTGATTAGAATTAGTTGCAATTGATTTTTATTTAATTAAGATCCCCATAAAATGCACAGTACAATTACTCTTGGTTTGATTTGATAGTGGTTGGGTGAGCTGGGGTTAGGAGGAAAGGAGGGAAGTGAACCATTAATCTTAAAGAAAATTGTAATTGGTTTAGATATTGGTAGTTCTACTATTTTGAATGCAGCAGTCAACCTTCAGTGCTAATAGATCTTCAGATATAATAAGAGAATCAATAACAACAAATACTGCATAAAGGTAAAGAACTAATTCAAGTTCCCTTATTTCTTACATTATAAACTAAATGAACAAATTATTATATACACCTACCTAATAACGTGTTGCTCCACCTTTTGCCCTCACAACAGCAGCCAAATGCCTTGATAAGGACTCAATGAGGTGTTGAAAACACAGAGGTAGTATTGCCACCCATGAAACAAGGATCACCTATCATAGAGCATTCACAGTTGCCAGTGAGGTTGGCAGGCTCAAACAGATGTTTCCAATTCGTCCCACAAATTCTCAATGGGGTTGAGGTCTGGCAATTGAGGAGGCCATTCAAGTGTGGTAAATTCAATGTGATTCGTCAGACCAGATGCATTCCCAGTCCTCCCACACCTGCAGTTGTGATAGGACTTTTCAAACTGCAGCCTAAACTTTTGGTGTCTTGCAGTCCATAAGGGGACGTGATGTGGATGTCGACTACCATACCCTATTTATCCATGGTACAACAGATAGTCTTTGTGCATAAGCTTGTGGACCTGCCCTCATTCAATTCTGACGTTATCTGCTCCATGGTAGTCATGTGATTCCTTTAACAATGCGGGACAGTCTGTGCTCACCTCAAGAATCAATTGCACTTTTACGTCCATATTTCTCCCACTGGTTGGAAGTTTTGCTGTATTTCATGTAGTCTTGGTATACACGTATAATGGTCTGATATGGAAATCCCAACAATTCAGCAGTTGAAGTGATTGAACAACCAGCCGTTTCTCACCTGCTATCTGGCCATGGTTAAACTCGCATCACTGCGTTTACCCATGGTTACTTTTTCATGACTGGTTTCCAATGCATAGAGACCTGCTCTATTTATAGGCATTGCCAGTTTGAGCATTGCATATTGTTATCACTTCAGCTTTGCATATTATTATTGGGGTGTATATGGTAATTTGTCCATTCAGTGTATTTATTAAATTAATTTTTGTACATAGTATCATTTTTGTACGTTTGAATTATTCTACTTTAGATACCTCAGGTACCAACAGATGAAGTATAATGTAAAAATACCAGACTCCAAAAAAAATAGCTGCATAAGAAAAGATTTGAACAAAGGTTAGCTGAAAAAAAAACAATTAAAAAGACCTTGCTCAGAAAAATAATTAAAATAACTTAAAGTTATCTATCATTGAGCAATAAAAAACACAACTGCCTTCTCATGTCTTCTCATGGTGCCCTGCCACCTCATGATGCAGCCATCTCATACTTTCTCAAAAACCCTGCCTTCTCAGGGTGTAGGTTGTTAGTATCTTTCAAAAGAGCTGCTCTCTTGTGGAAGGTAATGGAAGGGGAGGGTTGATAGATCACTGTGGCATACTAATCTAGACAACTATGGCTACTTTTCTTTTTTTTTTCTACTCTGCTGAAGAATGTAGTTAACCTCACAGGGTCCTGATGCTGACCATACATACTAACTGGACTGGAATAAGGCTCTGAGCTTAATTATGGCTCCTAAATTTGCTGCACTGGTGGGTTTCTGTGGAGTGAAAAGCTTCTGCTGTGTTTTCTGTTTGTTTGTGGGTTGACAGCCCCAGTGAATAGATTCACAGGATATGTTTTATAAGCTGGTAATCCTGAGCAGAGGTCATTGCAGACACCTGAACTCTTGCTTCTATCATAGACTGGGAGCACGGCACACTGCTAGCATCATCCCCAAGGCTGTCGTCCACAAGGCTATTGAAATCATTGCAGCCCATCTCCACCTGCAACTGAGACACTGGAAACACCCTTTATGACATGTGGAAAGAAATTCTTAACAGCCCTTAAGTCACCACATAGTGTCACTTCTCTGAAAACAGAGCACCTGACTCCCTTTGCTCTCAAAAGCTGAGTTGCTCCTAAAAACTTTTTTTAATATGCAAGTAGTTTGAAGGATGAACTTCAAAAATTTTATTGCTCAACAATAGAGAACTTTAAGTATCAGGTTGTTGCAAATGAAATGGCTGTTGAATGATGTCAGGTGTCTACTGGTTGCGGAAGAAAGCAAGTGCTGAGGTTTATGCAATTTTTTTATGTCATGCGACAAGGTCACACGTGGGTGATGCAATTGTAGTATTTGTTTCGTTCAACAAGCATTAAACATTGAATACTACCACATCAAGTCAATCATGGAACCTAGTCAATTAAGGTTGCTATACTTTTATGAGTTCAATTTGGGAAATTCTGCAGCGGCTGCAGTAAATAACATCAATAAAGCATTCAGTGAAGGAACAACTAATGAGAGATCCAGTCGTCGTTGGTTTGCAAAATTTCACTCAGGAGATTTGAGGCTACAAAACGAACCCCGTGGCCATCATCCTTCCTCCGTTGATTTGAATGAATTAAAGGATTTAATTGAATCAGATCCACGACAAACTGTACAAAAGATCGCCCAGATACTAAATGTACACTTTTCAACTGTTTCACGACACTTGGCAATAGTAGGAAAAGTAAAGCTTGACAAGTGAGTGCCTCACGAACTCACTGTTGAAAACAAAGAAGGTGTTTGGAAGTGTGCTCTTCTCTCTTAAGAAGAAAGGTTCTTGCAACGAATTGTGACTGTGGATGATAAGGAGATATTCTACAACAATCGTTCATGTTCGTTGCAGTGTTGGGAGTGAAAGACGCTCCAGGAAGGACTCCAAAGGCACCTTTGCATCCAAAGGAGATGTTGTTTATTGTATGGTGGTCTATTTACTACTCATTCCTTCCATGAGGTGAAACGATAAATGCAGCTCAATATTGTACGGATATGTGGCAAATGCATGACAAATTGTGCCTTAAGCAACCAGCACTTGTGAATAGACATGGAGTCCTATTGCTTCAGGATAACACCCGACCACATACGGCAGTGTCAACCATACAGCAAATCAACAATTTGGGATACGAAATTGTGCCTCATCCTCCATGCTCTCCTGACATTTCCCCAACAGATTACCATTTTTTCCGGCACTTGAGCCATTTTTTGTCCAAGAAATGCTTTGCCAACGACGCATCAATTAATCAGGCTGTGGAGGACTTCATCACTTCCACAGACACTGATTTTTACAAACGTAGTATAAATGACCTTGCCACACATTGGCAACAATGCATTGATGCCACTGGAGATTACTTTGATTAAACAGGTATTCATCTTCTTTTTATTCTCTTCTTTTTCAATCGTCCTTAAAATCGGCCATTTCATTTGCAACAACCTAATATTTTAAGGTTGGCTGAACATCAACAAGATGTAAAATATCAATCTAAAATGTAGCATTTAATTCTTAAGCAGCACCCCAACTAAGTTTCAACTGCAATACATGTGAAACATCATGATTAACATATATAAAGATAGCATTTTGCAACACCCCTTATGGGGAAAATTGCAACCACACTATGGGGAAATATTACCTTATGGGGAAAATTCCAACACCCCTTATGGGGCATGGAATCTTCTGATGCAAGAACAGAGCGATAATGGAGGAAACTAACACGGGAGATTCTTAGTTATACCTTAACATTACAGAGTTAATTGCCAGAAGAAACCTCACAGAAGTTTGGAATGAAACATGTTGCCAAAGCCAACCAAATGTTTTTTAAACTTGGATTTTAAAGTTTCTTTTTAAATTGCACCTGGTTAACTGTTTGTTTTTTTTTTAAACTTCAGTTAAATGCTAATGCTGCTTGAGCAAATAGTGGTCTACAATATAGCATGCCAAAAGGATATATAAGCAACTAACACTGATCAGCCAATATATTAAAACCACCTCTGCATTATGCAAAGAAGCGCATGTGCAGCCAATCAATGTCATGTGCCAAGGTCACAAATGATATATATATAATACCTGGGTTGGAGCTCTCACAGGCAGTATTTCGTTTTGTCTCAACGAGGGAAAGCAAAGGATTTATCTGATTTCAACAAAGGCCAGATTGTAATGGCAAGACGTCTTGGTAAGAGCATCTCTGAAACAGTGATGCTCTTATCAAGACGTACTCAACTCAAGCTATGCAGTAGTTAGTACCTATCAAAGATGGTCCGAAACAGGTGACACTTTGAGCTGTCAACAAGGTGTGGGCCAGCCATGCCTCATTTATGCCAGAGGTCAGCGCAGTCTATCTCATCTTGTCCGCAGCAACAGAAGGGCTACCGTGGCTGACATTACCCATAATTTCAATTGTGGTAAAGGGCCCAATGTGTCTGGACACACAGTTCATCGTAAGCACACAAATGGGTCTCTGCAGCTACCGACCCCATTCATGTGCCTATGCTCACAGCCGTTCACCATCATCAACGCTTACAGTGGGCACTTAATCATCGGCATTGGACCATAGAAGACTGGAAGAGGGTTGCATGGTCAGATGAATTCCATTTTCTGTTATACCATGTAAACAGACAAGCTCGTGTGTGATGTTTACTGACGGAAGCCTTCTCACCTGTGGGACAGATCCAGGTGGCTGGAGGGAGTGAGATGATCTGGGCAATGTTTTCTTGGGGAACACTTGGACCAATTATCCCTGTAGAGCAAAATCTGACAGCTGTGACCTACCTGAACATCGTGGCTGACCAAGTACACCCCTTTATGGTGACTCTATTCCCTGATGTCTCTGTCAGGGAATAGCGTCAATAATAGAATGAAAAAACAAAATATTATTTTTCAAACTTAAATTATGTATTCATAAAAGATATATGTTAAAAATTTTCATACAGCAATTTCCATTTTTAAAAAACTGAAGTTTCATGTGTTGCACAAAATACATCAATATTCGTTTTGGTGTCTTTCAACAAGACAGTCACACTACAAAGAAGGTTCAGGAATGGTTCCTAGAACATGATGAGGAATTCCATTTATTGCCATGGCTCTCCCAAATTCGCCGAACATGAATCCTATTGAGCATTTGTGGTTTGAGTTGGAGAAACGGGTACGAATAGCATCACCCAACCACGTAATTTACGGGAACTGCAGGATCTTCTGTTGAAGTCATGGTATCAAATATCAAGCGACACCTACCAACATCTCGAATCTATACCTCATCAGGTGAGAGCTCTTTTGGTAGTGAGAGGAGGATCTACATCATATTAAGTAGGTGGTTTTAATGTTTTGGCTAATCAATGTAATCTGTGTCCTTTAACAACAAATAATAATGCACTGCACATTTCAAATGTCACTGAATATCAATGGCAAGTTCATAAGCAATGTCAAACTGTGTATAGCCAAAGGGATTGGTATGTGTCTTTTGTTACAACAGTGTCATCGTCCAATGCAAGCATCATCAAACCGTAACAGACAGACAATGGCACATAAGTTAGTAACAGAAACATCAAGTAATTATCATCAACAGAAAAACTATGTGAGCCAGCTTAAGGACATTTGGCAAAATGGAAAAACTATAGTAATATATCCCTTTAAACTCCACCTTTAAATATTCTGAAGCTTTTTTAAGTTTAAAAGTATATAAGTTGTAATAGTAATGGTTCTCTGTAAATGGTAGATAGGTAGTTACTGAAAGGAGAGCTATGCACTAATCCCTGATGCTTAGAACCAGCCAAACCTAGCACCTAATATCCAACCATGCCTTCTCATGGTGCAGACTGTTAGTACCTTCCAAAAGAGATACTCTCTTGTGGAAGGGAATGGAAGGGGAGGGCTGCCAGTTCACAGTGACCTACTAATCTGGACAACTATAGCTACTTTCCTTTCTTTTTTTTTTCTACCCTGCTGAAGAATGTGGTAAACCACACAGGGTCCTGGTGTTGACCATATACACTAACTGGACTGGAATAAGGCTCTGAGCTTAATTATGGCTCCTAAATTTGCTGTACTGGTGGATTTCGGTGGAGGGAATATCTTCCACTGTGTTTTTCTGTTTGTTTGCAGGTTGACCTGCCCCAGTGAATAGATTCACAGGATATATTTTATCAGCTGGTGGATAATCCTGAGAAGAGGTCATCACAGGCACCTGAACTCTTGCTTCTATGGCTATGTCAAATTACACATTGGAGAAAGTCTTCCAGTGTAGAGGCTTCAGCCTTTAGCAGTGGGGAAATGGGTCTTTATCCCATCGCCTGCGATAGGGGCTGTTTGATATTTTCGGCATTCCCTCCCTCAATGAAATAGTTAACATCCCATTAACCATCTTCTCTCCATAGGTAGTTGGAATGTGACGACTCTGCACAGAACTTATTCTCTTGATGTCCTCACACAGAATTCCACCGTTATAATTTAGATATTCTTGCCATTTAGGCAATACTATTTAGCACTTCTAAGAAAGCTTAAACAAATTATATTGGTAAGGCATCAAATGAAAAAAGAAAATATTATTTTTCAAACTTAAATTATGTATTCCTAAAAGATATATGTTAAAAAAATTTCATACAGCAATTCCATTTTTAAAAAACTGACATCTATATTTGTTTTGGGCCTCTCATTTCGGATTCTTTAAACTTCTACATTCATCGGGGACTTTGAAAGGGTTAAGGGTACTGTATTTTATTTTGAACTTCCTTGTAATTCATGTAGAGTATTGGTTATTTTCAAGTAATCTATAATTTAATTTCACAATTAATTACTGTAGAAGCAAAATCTAGTTAAGATCGAGAGGAGTGCTATACAAATCTTTAGAGTCTAGTAACCATTATCTTATGAGCATTCATGCTCTTAGGTTAAGATCCTTAGTTGACATATTCAAAAAGCTTGCCTTTTCATTGTAAAGGTGCTATAGAAAAGTGAGGAAACCATAGTTACCAGTTCATAATGATAGTTTCAATGAATAAGATGTTGATAGTTGCTGGCACAGGTACAGATGGCGGTATTTTCCTTCTGTTGTTGTAGTTTCTTGTTTTTTCTCTTTTCTGTTGTAGTTGACTTTCTGTTTAGTCAACTTCTGCAAGTTGTTGCTGCACTAATGGCTGCCGCTTGATGTAAAGCAATATTGTTTTTGGTACGCATGTACCTCTATATCAGCTTCTGTATACCAGTCCTTTTAAGGAAGTTCTTGTATACCTCATTAGAGGGTTTCACTTTTCTCACAATTTCTTATTGAAATACTTAGTGATTGCTTGCACATCCCTAAGACTTAAAACAACTTAAAACTCTTTAAAATTCTTAAAAGAAGTTTAATCCAAGTTTAAAACCAATGGTTTTAAACCCCCCCCATCAATGATGCATTTCACCAGATCTCACATACTGGCTTCCTCAGGCTCTCGTACTACAATGTTATGCTTCTTAAAATACGTGTCTCGTTGATGTCAATGAGGATATGAGTGCATTAATGAAAGGTTTCTTACAGCAAAATTTCAGACAAGCATTAAAAACTTGAATGTTATCTGCTGTTATGCCCCCACTGAGGATGCCGATGAGGATGAGAAGGATAGGTTTTATGAACAACTTCAGGATATTTTGAATTCTGTCAAGAAAGCAGATATTACCCTTGTTTTAGGTGACTTCAATGCCAAAGTTGGTACTGACTCTGACCTTTGAGGAGGAGTGATAGGCCTTTTTGGTATTGGTAGCTGCAATGGGCAACGTCTCCTACAAGTAAGTAAATTTAACGGTTTGAGAATAATTAACACTTATTACCATCACCGCAACATACATAGGTACATATGGGTTTCACTAGATGAGCTCCATAAGAATATGATTGATTATATATTAATTAACAGCAAATGAGAGTTTTCTTAAGAATACCAGGCCATATAGGGGAGCTGAAATTGGATCTGATCATTATCTTGCTAAAAGTGTCTTGCAACTTAAACTTAAAAAGTGTTGTGCTTAGCCTAAAAAATTTACGTGTAGTCTGAAGCTCTGAAAAGACCCAGTTATAACTAAAACTTACCATGATAGGTTACTAGTCACTATGACAGTCATGGTTTGCTTACTACTGAAGTTGAGGAAGAATGGGACCATTTTAAACAAGCTTTTTTGGAAACTAACAGTATTCTTTTAGGAAAAAAGGAGCAGAGAAGACAAATTATTTGGGTTATAAGGTACTTGAGCTTATTTCAGAAATTAAGAATTGCAGTGTCCATGTTGTCTGCATAACACGTCCAGAGAATCTGGATTGAGAGGCCAAGGACGTATGTATCCGTTTTTAATACAACAAAAAATATCGATTTTTTAAAAATAAAAATTGCCATTGTAATTTATATATATATCTTAAAAAAATATATAATTCAGGCTTCAAAAATAATATTTTGTTTTTTAATTTGATGTATATTTTATTAAACTACAATATAAATAATTTTATAAAGCCATCTGATTGCCATTTCTTAGAAGCACTAAAGGTATTGCCAATTTGCCTGTTAACATTCCTATTTGCTGAAGCAACCTTCTGATTTAATCTTACAAGTTTGATTTGAACTATTATCAACAAATTTTTCCTTAAAGTTTTGAAAATCTATTAAAAATTAACAAAAAAAACTGCTATTCTTGAAAACGATGGATTTTGGAAGTAATTACAAAATACTTACCACCATTTTTTTTTGTTTTTTTTTTCCGTTTCACACTTTTTTCTGTCATAAACCTATTTCAGTATTCCCAAGTTATTTTTATCATTTTTCCTAGCATTCTATGCATCTTTTCCACTCTTAAAATCCATCTGGAAGACACATCCTTCTTAAAATTCTAGTTGCAGCTGTATTTAATTAATTATACTTCACTGAGGCAAACAAGATGCAGATGGCTGACATATGCAATCTCCATTGTGTGTGCTATAAGTTTTTTTTATAGTTTTGGTCTAGCATATTGACTACTCTTTGTGAAGTTAGTATTTACTTTTTTATATTTAAACCTTAGTTTTCATTTCAATAGATTTATTTTCGTAAATTATCAATCTTTTTGCTGAACTTAGTATTTTCACAATAAAAGCTGTACAAGTTTGTCTAAAATTACTTATTCTCAAACATAAGGAGTGCAGATGCTCTTACAAGTTATTATTGTAATTACTATATTACAATTATATATGATCTTAACATTATCAATCAGTCTAAATGCTACCTTATAATTACATAAAATAATCTAGGGTAATTGACAAGATAGTACTATTTGCCAATGATCATTGCTGGTACATCTACTTGATTAGGCGTTTTAGCTGTTTAGAGTGACACGTCATTGTCCTTTCACAATTTTTGTGGACAATCTTTTGATGTTCAAGAATGCAGTCAATATGCATTTTACAAGAAACTAGTCCATTTCACAAGTGCGTACATTTGTAGATGTCATTTCTTTACAATATCACATTGGTATAAGGAAGATAGCATTTTACTCCATACGGCAGTACTAAAAACTTGCTGGTTTAGTTCCAGTTATACCAAGTGTCATTTATATTACTTGCTACTATAAAGTATTTATTGCTTTAGTAGTACTATTAAACATACTGTACTGATGTAAAACCTATTGTACGTATTTTCAGCACTTGTTTCAATTTAATTGGCACATATCAAAGATGGATCAACAATTGCACTTTCCTTACTATTTGAGATATGATTGCATACTTTTAAACGTTAAAAACCCGATAAACTTTGATATAAAAAAAGTTTAAAAAATTGCTCTCATACCAATGCTTTAGATCAGGCATGTCAAACATGCGGGCCGCCTGCGATCCGCCGGGAACTGTTCTGCGGCCTGCCAGATCGTAAAATTGATCATATCATGAAATGCCCGATCATTTCATGATCATTCCATTTGTTTTGCAGCCCGCGATTTAATATATAATACTTAATATGGCCCTCGGTGGTTAACGAGTTTGACATGTCTGCTTTAGATGTTGAGAAAGCATATACCGTATCGGCGCTCAGAAACATCACTTGAGCTAATGTGATGCTGATGTGACATGCTCAAGTGATGTTTCTGAGCGCTGATATGGTATATGCTTTCTCAACATCTAAAGCATTGGTATGAGAGCAATTTTTTAAACCTATTTTTATATCAAAGTTTATTGGTTTTTTAACGTTTAAAAGTATGCAATTATATCTCAAATAGTAAGGAAAGTGCAATTGTTGATCCGTCTTTGATATGTGCCAATGAAATCGAAACAAGTGCAGAAAATACATACAATAGGTTTTATATCAGTACAGTATGTTTAATAGTACTACTAAAGCAATAAGTACTTTATAGTAGTAAGTAATATAAATGACGCTTGGTATAACTGGAACTAAACCGGCAAGTTTTTAGTGCTGTCGTATGGAGTAAAATGTTATCTTCCTTATACCTATGTGATATTGTAAAGAAATGACATCTACAAATGTACGCACTTGTGAAATGGACTAGTTTCTTGTAAAAGGAATCTTGACTGCATTCTGAACATCAGAACATCATTCTTGCAAAAGATTTTCCACAAAAATTGTGAAAGGACAATGATGTGTCACTCTAAACAGCTAAAACGCCTAATCAAGTAGATGCACCAGCAACGATCATTGGTAAATAGTACTATCTTGTCAATTAACCTAGTTTACTTTATGTGATTATAAGGTAGCATTTATACACTGATTGATAATGTTAAGATCATATATAATTGTAATATAGTAATTACAATAATAACTTGTAAGAGCATCTGCACTCCTTATGTTTGAGAATAAGTAATTTTATACAAACTTGTTGTACAGCTGTTATTGTGAATATACTAAGTTTTATCTGATAAACTTTGTTGAGCATTATTTTTAAGAAATTTTTGCTGATTGATAAGTATTAATTTTTCATAGTTTTGCTACATGAGATGGCTGGCCAACAATTTGTTGCTGTGGATATTTTAACATCGTACTAGGCTATACGTTAATTTTTATTTCATTATTTATTACCTGTCCAGTAAAACTTCGATCCGGTATCATTTAAAAAAAAAAAATGAGGTCTTGGATATGGAAGCAAATTCATTTCTGTACATTTATTTCCATTAGCGATCTTTCATTCAGCTAATTTATTGATCTTTCTAAGTTATGCTACATCGGAAGCCAGTTTAAAGTTGTTGCAGATATTTTATTTAACATCCCATTAGATTATATGCAATTTTTCTTTTGTTATTTCTTGTTTTTTTAGTAAGAAATCTTTGAGCTCTACCATTTTTTGAAAATGAATGTCTTGGATAAGGAAGCAAAATAGACTTTCTTGCTATGGAACTTTTGATTCTATATGCTTACGCAGTATCTTGGGCATTAGGTGGTTCAAACTTTGTAACTAATGATGAGGTTAGGCAAAGGAGTCTGCAACCTCCTTTAAGCAGCATATTGTGCAGAGAGAGACTCCGTTGGTTTGACCATGTTGCCCATATGGATAATTATAGATTGGCGAATGGGGTTATGAATAGTGTGCCTAAAGACCTCAGAAAGAGTGGGAGACATAGTATGTGGTGGGCACACAATGTTGAACAGGATCTTGTTAGAAATGGTGTGTAGTGGCCAGATGCAGCAGATGTAGTTCTGGACAGATATGCTTGGAGAACTAAATTGCACAGTCAGGTTGGACCTCTGTAGCCCATGGCTTCTTGAGGATGATGATAATGATGATAAGTTAATATAAGCAGTACAGAAAATTGCTAAAATTGCAGAAGATGCAATGAAAGTTAATATATCTATAATGTAGGCTAAAACTGGCTCAAGGCATTCAATGCTATGACAGCATTATCACATATGAATTAAACTTTTTTTTCCAGACAAAACTAGTACGATTAAGAACATGACATGCATTATTGAAGGCTTTCCTGTACAAAATAAAAAGTACACATAAAAGCACACAAATGAAAAAAGTGTGCACCACTGTACAGAAACTTATGATGTCTAAAAGTGAAGACACTTTTCAAAAATAATCTATATTTTTCACATATCTGCACAATCAAAACTAGACATATCTACTACTAGACATACCCTGTACAAATAAAGCATGGCACCCCATGCACATTCTAACTGCTGCCTCTACTTCAGCATCAGAACATAGAAGATAAATGCAGCATGATGAGAAATTAATTCACAAACCTCACATAAGAAGAATTTAGTCTGTCTAATATTCTACACAGTAAAAATGAAAAGAAAAAGGAAAATGTAGAACTTGTTTTTGATTTCTTGAATGATACAATTTATTCCATAGAATATAATTTAGCAGTCTATTCCAGCATTCATCTCAAATTAGCTTGCATTATGTCATGAATATAATAACAAGGAATTAAGAAATTAAGAAAGACAAAAAAATAGAAGTGTTAATAAATACATATTGAATTAAAACCACTCCATAGAACATAAAACAAAACTCATTAAAAAACCTATGATATATAAAAAGAAGACGCTCTTCAAAAATAATCTGTATTTTTCGTATATCTGCACAACCAAAAGAGGGCACCTGCTACTAGACATAAAGTACAAATAAAGCATGACACCCAAATAGATACTTTTGCAATTTTATGTTTGTAATTATGAATTGACATTAATATAATTTAACATTCCAACTGCTCCCACTTCCTGTAATAAGTACATGACCTGACCACAAAGCCAGAAGAGATACATCCTAAACAACCTGCACTGTCAGTATCATGTAAAGATCCAAAATAACAGTGAAAATATTATTTATAGGATATTATTCTAAGAAAAGAGAACAAAAACCTTTCTCAAAACACCCTCCCAAATAGACACTCTTTCCATATAAACCACATTAGAAAAAATAGTCTACAATAAAAGTAGAAGTTTGAACTGTTTTAACCTGAAAGCAAGCAAAATGCCCATAGTCACATGACTAATTCCACCTGACATCAGGCAATGATAAACTCATAGTGTGCAGCTGAAGCTGATTGAGGTTGAAATGTACACTTTCCACCAGAAACAAGTAATCATATACACAAATCAAGTTGGGAAAAACTAATTGTAAAATTCACTACCAACAACAAAGGGAAATAAAACTTCTCTAAAAAATAGACATGACAAATAGATACTTCTCCAACATAAATTATATAGAAAAAAGAACATCTAACATCAATATACCATCGGAAGATCCTGCAACATAACAGAAGAAAATCTATAAACTTCAAGCTTCAAAGCAAAAGTAAAACCACATGTAATAATGAAGGTATTCCTCTGCTAGAACATGAAAACAAAATTAGAAGGCCCCAAAAAGCCTGACGTTTTTTTTTTCCATTGATGATTACAAAAAAAGAGACTGTGTAGCCAGATGCAATTTTTAATACATAACTGTAAAAAAAAAGCCCTTTTAAAATTAAACTAGGTCTTTTTAAATGCTGATTAATTTGGCATATAACATGTTATAATTCCTTTTATTAGTTATTTAGAAAAATAATTCTAAATGTAATTTTTGTTTGGCTGATTACAATTTAAAAAAAAAAGACTTGCTCCGTGGTTGCAAACCAATTTTTGAAACTTGTCACTGGAAGCATTAAAAGTTTGTTTTTCTTTTATCATTTGTTTTCAATAATGTTGACTATTCATACTTTAACACATATTGTTGAGTATGAATGAGGGTATTCATACTAAGCATAACTATATTTGATGATTGAAGAAAATCATGACCAGATTAATATGGGGTGGTATATTGATTGGAAGATTCTATTATTAATCATGTATGAAAATATAATCAAACTTTGCACTAAAATTGACTTTACAATTGTATTTTTGTAATTATGAATTGACATTAATATAATTTAATCTGGATACACCCATTTCATTAATTAAGTTTATTAAGGACATGCAGAAACTTCTTTGTCAGTACAGATGTTTGGATTAATTTTTCAGACATGACTTAGTTCAAATTGACCATCAATGTCACTTCATGATTTTTTGTATTAACCAATTAATGAAATTCATGTGATGTTTTTATCAGAAAAGACACAATAATGAAGTTATAGGGCTTTTGTTTTAAATGAAACTAGCTGGTAATAAATTATATGGATGTTGATTAATTGAATTATTTGCATTTTGCAATGTTTTGCTGAAAAGAAATTATGAATAAAATATTATAAGTATTTTGCAATTTCAGGCTTTCTGTTCCTTCATACATTATTTATTCAACGGGGAAGACATGAAACTACATGGGCAGTTCTAAGAAAATTTGGTTATGATGATAACTTACAGCTTTCTAAAGAATATCTTTATCCTCGGTAAGTAAAATAAGTTTAGAATGAAGTACTTTAGTTTTTATAGGCAGTTTAGAATGTAACATTTAATTAGCTGTTTATTCTACTGTGCTTGGTCACTTCATTAATGTATGAATATTTTACACTGATAAGATTTTAGTGGTTGTGTCTTTCCAATCAGTGATATAGAGCTCTTAAAAACTGCGTATATGTTTACAAGAACTTTACTGTTTAAATTCAATTACTATTAATCTCTTCAGTTGCATCCCTGGAAAACTTACAGGACAGTGTGGTCCACAGAACATGAACAAATAACTTCATGCACATGTACGTAAACATCACTTGCACAGCGTATATGCAAAATACATGGTCACGTGCATCACCACATAATCTAGGCAGCTATTTAAGACTACTGCTCATCGGTAATCGTCAGTAGTGTTGATCTTAATGGGAAAAACAAAGGATCTTTCAGGGTTCAATAAAGGGTTTATTGTGGGTGCCCGTCTGGCTGGAGCAATGATTTTAAAAACAGCAGAGCTGACTGGTTTCTCTAAAGGTGAGATATCTTGGGTTTTTAATCAGTGGGAAAATAACCCACATTGCTTGTCTAAGAGGCGTAAGTATGGCACGACAACAATCTGTCAGGAATGACATCGCTGTCATCTGAGAAAGCTTGTATAGAGAAACAGGACTTCCTGTGTGCAGTAATGAAGGCTGTTCCCCACCCATATCTCAGTGAACTATGCGAAGAGAACTGAAGAAGATCGGTATTAACAGTTGCATACCTATATGGAAATCACTGATTTCTGCGAAGAACTGGGAAGTTCATCTACAGTGATGTCAGGAACACTATGACTGAACACTGGAAGACTGGAAAAAAGTCGTGGTCTGATGAGTCACAGTACACCTTGTTCCGTATCGACGGTAGGCAGAGAGTTTGGTGGGAGCCCCATGAAGCAATGGACCTAGCTTGCCTTTGTAAACACAACTCAAGGTTCTGGATTCCCCTGATATTGCTGGAAGGTCGGGTGTCCTCCAAGGATTATCTGAACATTTGCCGATCAAATCCATCTTGCAAATGTTGACTTTTTATCCAGCAGTTGATGACTGTTTCATGAATGACAATGCTACTGTCCCATTGCTCAAGATGTGTTCTGCAGTGGTTCAGTGAGCGTGACTGTGACTTCCACCATCTTCCCTGACCAACACAAAGACCGGATCTGAACCCCATTGAGAATGTATGGGACATGTTAGAAAAACAGATCTGGGGGCAAAGTCCTCTTCCGTCAAATCTGAGCTAGTTAAAGGACTTTCTGGTGAATGCCTGGTATGCTGTAGATGTAAAAGGCACTCCAACACCTTGTGGAATCTATGCCAAATCACATATGTGCTGTAATTTTGGCTAAAGGAGGTCCAACTCGATATTGAATAAAGGTTTTCTAATTCAGTGGCCGATATGTGTATTTGTGTACATATTTAAATAAATGGAGTATTTCATGCTCATAATAAATATTCTATCTAATCTTGGCTCAATCTGTAGTAAATGCACAGATTACTGGTAGTTATAAAATCAATAAATAATTATTTGAAAAAAAATTGTTGCCCACAATTGATGATTCAAAACTGTGCCTCTCCAGATACATGCCAGAGCATTCTACCAGTTAAACCAATCATATCTCTGGAAACAAATTATTGTATGATGGTTGGTTTAGTTAATAGAGTGCTCCAGGATATCAGGAGAGTTGCAGGTTCAAGTCCTGCACCATTGGCAATAATAGGGGCGGGGGTGGCTTAGTCGGTAGCGCGCCAGGCTCGTAATCTGTAGTTCCCAGGTTCGAGTCCCAGCTGGGTCAGCGTTGAGATTTATCTCCGCAAAAATTCCCCGCCCTGCCCACGGTCAGTAGGGGACACCGATGGGCTTGGAAAGGCCGCCGTCCATCGGATGGGACGTTAAGCCGTGGCCCCGTGTGCGGGAGAGCCATACCCTGTGCACGTTAAAGAACACGCTGGATGGCCTTGACGGGAGGCTACCATCTGTCTCCCAACAGCTGTTCCTGTGGGTCCCCTCCCCCAACCTTCTCTGAGCCTTCGGGGTCCTTGTGACCTGGCCATTTAGCCCATGGTGTGCAAAAAAGTGCCGCTCAGAGGTAAAACAACCCAACCCAAACCATTGGCAATAATTTTTTTCATATAATCTCAACACTTGCATTAAGAAAAAATTTTTGAAATATAGCAAAATTAAAAAAAATTTGTATAAAAAAATGCATTAGTGTCTACATGCATGAAACTGAAGGTTTTAAGAAAGACCTAATAATGTCATTTCTTTAGATGTAATGAGAGTTATCACATGTAAGTAATACTGTTGCAAAAAGTTTGCATGTGATATTTCTGATTTCAAATGTTTAGTACAGGATGATCATTTTAAGTGATAACATTTAATTATAATACTTTTATTCAATTAGAATAAAGTGCAAAAATAATACATGAAATCAAACTCCAAACAAAAAATACAAATGTTGTAAGTATAGTGATGAAGGGGTCACCAGATCCATCTAGGTTACATATACTTAGAATAAGTTAAAACTTGGCATCCTCATAGCTTGAATAATAGATTTTGCATGCCATTAACATAAATATATTTTATGGAAATTAATATTTACATCTTCCTCTGTTGCTAAATAATGTACAATAAAGAAACTGAAAATTAAAATATTAACAGTGTTAAAATATAACCAAAGAGAATGAGGTTAATGAAATGTGACGAAGGACTCAGTATCAAAAATACTCAACAAGTATAATTTTAAATTTTGTTTAAATTTTGCCTCAGAGCTTTCATTCCTCAGATTTATATCTAAAGAATTAAATAATCTAGAAGCCACATAATAAAAAATACCTCTACATTTTACTTTTGTGTGCCATTGGCACCTTAAATAAAGAACCACCACACCTTAAATATTGCTATTATCTTTTTGATCCAATGTTGATTTTTAAGCAAAAAGAACAATATTCTAAACAAATATAACTATCTGGCATTCATAATATCATTAATATTTAATAAATTTGGATGGAAACTCCAAGAGGGAACACAAATTTTACTCTTCTCTTATGGAGGCTTATTTAATTTTTTTAAATTAGTTTTATAGACTACACTCCAACTATATATATATACCATATTGGAGTCTAGCATAGACTCAAGAAAAATACACCGAAAAGCCAAAACATTATGACTACCTGCCTAATATGATGTCAGTCCTCCACCTGCCGCCAAAACAGCTCTTACCCAGCGAGGCATGGACGTTACAAGAATTATTAAAGGTGTCTGGTACCAACACATTACCGGCAGATCCTTTAACTCTTGTATGTTACATGGTTGAGCCACCGCAGATCAGATATGCTGTTCCAGCACAAACCACAGATGCTTGATTGGATTAATGTCTGGGGAATTTGGAGGCCAGGGCAATATCTGGAAGTCTTCCTCATGTTCCGTGAACCATTCTCGAACAATCTGAGAAGTGTAGCATGGCGCATTATTCTGCTGAAAGAAGGCTAGAGGGGAATACCTTTGCCATGAAAAGATGTTCCTGGTCAGTAATGATGTTTAGGTAGATGGTAGATGCCCTAGTTTCCTGCACATGAATGACTGGACCCAGAGTTTCCCAGCAGAGCATTGACCAAAGCATTACACTTCCTTCACTGGCTTGTTTTTGCCCTATGGTGCATCCTGGTGCCAACACTTCCCCAGTAAATGGACGCACATGTACCTGGCCTTCCACAACCTTCTTCCAATCATTCAAGGTCGAGTTTTGATACTCGCCTGCCCATTGTAGGCCCTTTTGACAGTGAATCGAGGTTTCCATGGGTACTTGGAGTGGCCTGCAGCTACGCAGCTCATTTTCAGTAGAATTCGATGTACTGTCTGTTGTGACACATTACTCCTGTCATCAGCATTCAAATTATGGAAGAGTTGTGCCACAGTATGCCTTCTGTTAGCTCATACCATATGGGATAGCCTTCGCTCACCTCTAGCATCGATGAGCCATGGTCGGCTCACACCGATTTAATTTTTGTTCATGGTTTTTCCCTCCTCGGACCACTTTTTGATGGTACTACAACTTTTGAAGGCTGACTGTGAGCACCCTACAAGCCTTGCCGTTTCAGAAATGCTCTGACCCAGTCATCTGGCCATTACAAATTAGCTATGTCAAACTCACCTAAGTCCACTGCCTTTCCCATCTGAAGAACAAGAATAACACTGATTAACAGAGCTCGATATCAGGTGTTATTTATACCGTTTCACGACTTTCACATGTGCCGTTGTTTACCTGTAGTTACTTTGATTTGCATAAAGACGCACTGGTCATAATGTTTTGGCTCTTCAGTGTATAAGGTTCGTAATAAATTTAACAGATATATTTTTTTTAGTTTATATAATCTGTATAAAATATATGTTAATTTGTACAATAGATAGTTAATATGAATTATCCAGTTCAATTTAGAATCTATAAAAACACCCAAGTATTTTTATTCTTGTACCTGTTCAACTAATTCATAACAGCATTCATTATTACTTGGTGTGCATGATGTATTGTGGAATTTCACCATTAAATTCAAAGATTTAGCTTACGATTCAAATAAAATAAATTTAGTTTTTTTAACATTCAGTTTAATCCTATTATTATTAAACCATCTGTTCAAGGTAAATAAATGTGCTTTATTTCTTTTTTTAATTTTTCAATATGAACAGGAGAATAAATTACACCAGTGTCATCTATAAAACTGATAAGATTACCATTTAGCTTCAATGAATATAAATCATTAGTATAAATGAGAAACAACAATGGTCCTAACACAAAGCCCTATGGTACTTCTCTTTTCATAGTCTGAAATCTGCTTGTAACAGTACCCAAAGTAATTGCTTGCTATCTATTATATTAGTAAGATACAAACCACTGACAGCAATTACCCATAACTCCTATTTTTCCATTTTTTTCTGTAAAATTTCATGATTAAACCAAATCGAAAGCTTTTGAATATCAATAAATGTAGCTGAGGTTTCTCTACTCAAATCAAGATTTAAATATCAAGCCAGTAAATTCCAAATATGCTTGCTCTGTATATCTGTTTTATCCAAAAATTAAATTGATTTTGCTAAAAGTCTTCTCTTTATTAAGATTTCTTTTACTTTAGTGAAAACTGGTAAAATCGATTTTGGTGTATAATTAGAAAATAAATTTCTATCTCTAGATTTATAAACAGGCAGTACCACAGCTCCTTTTAAATCATCAACAAATATTCCACTCACAAATGATTCATTTGTTATATAAACTATGAAATCTAAATGGTATTTACTAATAATTTGTATCAATTCTGTTATTCTCTCAATTCCAACTGCCTTTCTAGTATTTAAAATTTTTATGATGTAAACCTCATTAGCTGTAGCTTCAATTAAGAACATAGAATTTGAGTTGTTAATAATGGTAGAGGGTGAATTATTCTTATTGTCTGAATGCATAATATTATCTTCAATAAATATTGCGCACTTAATAAAATGACTATTTATGGTAACAGCTGTGTGACATGTTATTAGATTTAGGCAATATCATTTGCATGCATTCCTTACCCAAACACTCATTAATACATTTCCACTACTTTCTTGAATCTTTTCAGCATTTGTTAAACTCCCTATGATAAATTTTCGTTAACCCTTTCGATTTGCTTTTTCACCAATTTATTTAAATTATCATACTCCATTTTTATCTCAAGATTACCAAGTATCTTTTATGCTTCAAATGCAATATTTCTTTCATATTGATTAACTGAATAATTTCATTAGTTATCCATTCATTTTTTCCCAGAATGTTTTAATGTGAATTTTACTCATACCTTTTAACTCTTCCAGTGTCCAGGCTGAAAAACAGGTTTCTATCCAGGGGCCAAGCTATTTTCTGCCTATGCTCAGCCAAAAAAAACAATTTTTAACTTTAGAACTTTTTTGCAAAGTAACTAATGAAAGGAATTAAGGCATGTTGTATGCGAAATTAATCAGCATTTAATTCTGAATTTTCTGAAAATCAGTATTTAACAAAAAAGATGATATGTTATATTTTAATAGGACTTTTTTAGAGTCATGTAGTAAAAAAAATGCATCTCGTAACACAAATAAAAATTTATTTAAAAAAAACTAATAGGCAGAAATGATTGCAATGCACATGAATAGAATGACTATATATTTCTGAATAACAAAAAAATTATTTTTTTGGTTTTAAGTAAATATTTTTCTCACTTTGTGATTTTTTCTCGGTACCATACTTTGAGTAAACCCAGACTTTTAGCCAACTGTGCTGAGTCAGATAAACAACTCAACTTCAGAATTTTTTTTTTAAATAACCAATCAATGGAATTAGGTATTGTTACATACCAAATTAAGCAGAATTTAATTACGAATTTTATGAAAATAAAATAAACAAATTTGCAAGCATATTGATTTCAATAAGCCTTTTTAAATGTGATATGATGAAAAAAAAAGATCTCATTATACAATTAAGGCTTCATTTTGGAAAACCTGCTGAATAAAAATAGTTAAATTATATATTTATTGAAAGGAAATTTCCTCCCGAATAATATAATATTCAACCTGAAATATGCTTTTCATTTCTTTTAATGATTCTTTTCAGTATCGTATATTTTAAACACGGCCAGTGTTATACAATGTGACTTGGCCTTCTGACATTCACAGAATTTTCTGAACTGGTTATGAAATAAAAAAATAAATAAATACCCCCTCAAGCAGCTGCTTGCCACAGAGGTCTGACAGGAGCCTGTCAGTTTATATGCCATAGTAGAAGGTCTGAGAGGATGGCAGGACCTCAGTTGAAAAACAACACAAACAGCCATATCTTAACCGGGGCTCGAACCCAGGTCCCTTAGATCAGTAGCCAAGCGTGCTAACCCTACGGCCATGGGACGACAGTTATAAAATGGGGGGGGGGGGGGGTTGGCTGCTTTTTTTTTTTACTAAACATCATGAATGTTTTCTTTGGGTGTTGAAGTTTGGCGATTTTGGCTAAGTGCAGAAAGGTTTGTGCACCAAGGACCAGCCCTTCCTGAATGATGTCCGATTTCTGTAGTGAGGAAGTCTATTTTGCTTCTGAAAAAAATTCATCGCCGCCACGGCGGGAATCGAACCCGCATCTCTCCAGATTCATGCCAGAGCGCGCTACCATTGCACCACGCGTCGGACAACGAATATTTTCAGAATATGACCTTTTAAGTTTTTCTTCTTGAGACGTGACTGAGACAGCGCCATCTATACTCAAGGAGATGCAACGTTTTACAGTCGTTGCATTTGATTATCAGATGTTAATGAGAAGGTCGCTAACGCTACCGCGTTAAATATATAATTGAAATCCAAAGTGAATGCACAGTATTCCCTGTTAAGAAACAATAATTAATAGAATTAATTATTGTTTCTTAACAGGGAATACTGTGCATTCACTTTGGATTTCTATTTTGCTTCCGTATCCAAGACATTCAATTTCAGAAAACAATACAAGCTCAAAGTTTTTTTATTAAAAAAAAAAGAAATAACAAAAGAAAAATTACATATAACCTAATGGGATGTTAAATAAAATATCTGCAACAACTTTTAAGCCGGCCTCCAATCTATCATAACTCGGAAAGATAAATAAATCAGCCGACTGAAGATCGCTAACCAATGGAAGTAAATATACAGAAATAAATTTGCTTTCATATCCAAGACCTCATTTATTTTCAGAAAATGATACTATATCAAAGTTTTACTGGAAAAGTAATAAATAATAAAATAAAAATTAACATATAGCCTGATGCGATGTTAAAATATTCACAGCAGCAAGTTGTAGGCTGGCCATACAATATAACTATAAAAAAAAATACTTATCAATTGGCTAATTTCCGAAAATAAATCTACTGAAATGAAAACTAAGGTTTAAATATAAAAAAAATGCTAACTTTACAAAGAGTATCCAATATGCTGGACCAAAACTGTAAAAAACACTTATAGCATATGGAACGGAGATAGCATGTGTCAGCCATCTGCATCTTGTTTGACTCAGTGAAGAATAATTAATTAAATGCAGGTTCAACCAGAATTTCTAAGGAGGATGTGTTTACTTTCAGTTTCGATTTGAAGGTGGGAAAGATGCATAGAATGCTGGGAAAAATGATAAAATAACTTGGGAATTTTGAAATTAGTTTATGACAGAAAAGGGTGTGAAACAGAAAAAAAATGGCGGTACGTATTTTGTAATTACTTCCAAAATATATTGTTTTTAAAAATAGCATTGTTTTTGTTAATTTTTAGGAGGTTTTCAAAAATTTAAGGAAATATGTGTTGATAATAGCTCAAATCATACTTGTGAGCTTAAATCAGAAGGTTGCTTTATCAAATAGGAATGTTAACAAGCAAATCAGCAATACTGTTTAGTGGCAATCAGATGGCATTATGAAATTATTTATATTGTAATTTAATAAAATAAACATCAAATTAAAAAACAAAATATTATTTTTGAAGCCTAATTTATATATTTTTATAAGTTGTATAAAAAAATACAATGACAATTTTTATTTTATTAAAATCGATTTTTTTTGGTTGTTTTAAAAGCATATACATATGTCCTTGGCCTCTCAATTCAGATTCTCCGAATATATACAGACAATGTGGCCACTGGAAGGGTTAATGGGAAAGCCATTTCTATAAATATTATGTAAAGAGCATTAACATTCAAGTTTTCAAGACATATTAATTTTGTAATTTTTTTTATATAATTTTCATAACTTACATAGGCAGTTACTTCAAATTTTTTATTTGGTGCTTTAAATTTTTGTAAAATCCCATTTGGATACCTGATATGAAGCAGTAATGGAAAATTATCAGTTATAATAGTTTCACATGAAGGATCCACTATGTCAATGGTTCTCAACCTTTTATGCTTCATGTACCCCTTGGAAATGTGTATGTAACTTGCATACCCCTTTTATAGATAGATAAAACTATAGTTATAGTATAACAATGGTTAGTTTTACTTTGTTATTAGATCTAACGACTTTTGAGCTCTCACAGCGTACCCCAAAAAAATTTACCACGTACCCCACATTGAGAACCCCTACTCTATGCTATGAATTTCAGATTTTTATTTGACTAAAACATGATCTATACAAGTTGAATTGTTCCCAACAATTCTTGTGGGAATATTAATATACTGTGTAAAACCAATTCTGACATGCAATCATTATTTCACTTACATCACTTACATCTTTAGTAAATCAATGTTCATATCACCAATTATATAAATGGTACTACTTTTTATATCTTTCATAATTGTGTAAAATCAGCAGTAAAGAATTCAATATTGTATGCATGAGATCTATAGATTAAAATTACTGAAGTATTATTATCATTATCACACAGATGTACACATTTAGCTGTATTCATATCAGAATATACAAAATTCGATATACTATTCCTAACATACACAATTACACCTCCAGATCTCGGTTAACATAATCAATTCAAATCTATATTTAACAGAGTTGAAAAGTACTAAGAGTTCATCAAAATTTTGCCTAAGTCTTCATATATGTTGTAATGCAGAATTAACCCTTACAGTGTCGTGTTTGAAACTGAACTCACTGTGGTGGCCAGATTTATTTTAAAGTGTTTTCAGAAAATAAAATAAATTTCTTTAGAACCTCATTCTGAAGTAACTAATGAATAGAAATGTCATGTTTTATACCAAAATAAAGAGTATTTAATTGTGCTTAATAAAATGGTAAAAATTCGAAGAAAAAATAGTATGTTAAATTTTTTAAGCATTTTTTAAAACATTGCAAAATTTTACTCTATTTTTTCCACATTATCTTTAGTAAAATTTAAAAAATATGTACATTTCTCCCGTTTTTTTCCATATTATTTTATTAATCTAACATAAATGGTTCATAATATTTTGATTATTGCTTAAATCCTTCATTTATTTAATTTTTTCTAAATTATTTAGTCATTTATGCATAATGCATATTCTTGGACTTATGAAGATCAGGCAAATTCTAAGCCTAAGTAAAGCAGTGTCATAAAAAATAATTTTGCTTTAAAAACTAGATAATTTAAATAAGAAATGAAAAAAATATATCAGAGAAGTAATAAAGAACTATGAAAAAAAATTTAAAAAAAGTTTCAGGTATTTCAAGTTTAATTGATGTGCTGCATTAACGAGTTGCTTTATTGTGAAGCTGCATAACTGTTACAAAAAAGTTTAATTCTAAAAATCTGGCTGAAATTTGGGTTAAAAATTGCAATTTCCTGACCTTAATTTATTTATACGCTTTAAATGAAATTAAAAACATTGATAAAGTCCTACTGTTTAAAAATCACTCTGAGTAATAGTAATGCTTGCTCTGATTACCGCCATTATATAGATCTCTAGCAGTTTCATTTCTATTGTTTTTAATTAATTATTGTTATAATCGCAGTATCCATTTGAGAAGCAATAAAAAGTAATTTTAGAAGCATTAAAGTAAATAAAAAATGTCTTTAAAAAATCTGTAGTCTGCTAAAATATTGATCGAAAGCCGATGTGCATAGTTCCTGGATGATGCAATTTCTAGTAGAAGAAATCAGTATCCATACATAGAACCGGCCAGGCCTAGCACCTAATGTCCGACCCCACCTTCTCGTGGTGCAGGTTGTTAGTACCTTTCAAAAGAGATACTCTCTTGTGGAAGTGAATGGAAGGGGAGGGCTGCCAGATTAGTGTGGCCTACTGATCTGGACAACTATGGCTACTTTTTTTTTTTTCTACTCTGCTGAGGAGTGGTCAACCACACAGGGTCCTGACCATATAAACCCACTGGACTGGACATATATGGCTCTGAGCTTGTATACCAGACGAGTTAGTTAACATAATGAAAGCTCTCTATAATAACACTGAGTCATGTGTGAGAGTTGGTAAGGCTTGTAGCAATTGGTTTAGCATTACCTTCTGGTGTTCAACAAGGGTGCATTTTGTCTCCTTTTCCCTTTAGCTGTTATTGATTATGTTATGCGAAATTCACTTCAAGGGAAAGATTTTGGCCTTAAATGGACTGGAGATACGAAAATTTCTGATTTAGCCCTTTTGGCAAATGATGTTGATGAGATGAACTCTTTCATTCGAGCTGTTGATGAGACTGGTAGTAGAGTAGGTTTGGTTATAAATAGAGAGAAAACTAAAGTGATGAAAATTGGTCAGGTAGGCTGTGATTCAGTTAATCTGAATGGTTGCACTCTTGAGTAGGTGTCACAGTTTAATTATCTTGGGAGCTATGTAACAGATAATGGTAATGTGTGGCATGAGATTAACAGACGAATAGGGATTGCTGCTGGGACTTTTAAGAATCTAAGGAGAGTGTGGAGAAATAGGCGTATACACCTAAAGACTAAAATTACACTGTATAATAGTTTGGTTCTTTCTAGGGTTAGTTATGGTAGTGAAACTTGGACACTTTGTTAACAAGATAACAGGAAACTAGATGCTTTTGATTCCAGATGCTTACGCAGTATCTTGGGCATTAGGTGGTTCAACTTTGTAACTAATGATGAGGTTAGGCAAAGGAGTCTCCAACCTCCTTTAAGCAGCATATTGTGCAGAGAGAGAGACTGCTGGTTTGGCCATGTTGCCCGTAATGATAATTACAGATTGGCAAATAGGGTTTTGAACAATGTGCCTAAAGTCCTCAGAAGGAGGGGGAGACCTAGGATGCAGTGGGCAGACAATGTCAAGCAGGACCTTGTTAGAATTGGTGTGCAGTGGCCAGATGCAGTAGATGTAGCTCAGGATAGACTTGCTTGGAGAACTAAATTGCACAGTCTGGTTGAACCTTTGTAGCTCATGGCTGCTTGAGGATGATGATGATGATTGCTAATTACATTTTAATTAGAGCTATAAATAACACAAAATACGCAGAAATGCAACCAATCGATAATCTGAGTATGGGATGGCAGAATAAAGGCATAAACTAAATTGGTGCTGCTTGATGCTATTTATGGTGACTGAGCATGCTCATACGTTCACTTGACTCAAATAGATTTTTTTAAAACTTTATCATAATTTTTTCAAGTGGAATCAACAGGGAAAGAAATATGTATCATAGATTTAAATGTTATTTTTGATATTTAATTCAAAACAGTTAAAAAAAATTCAGATTCCTATTTGAAAATAATTCTTTTCACAACCTGGTATTATGGGAGCGAAACTTCACTCTCCAATCACTAAAATGGGAAAAATGAAAGCTATTCTTCAGGCTGCAACATGGTAAGGTTAAGAAGTGTGCATTCACTACTTTATAATTTTTGAAGTTAGAGATATTCTTTAATATCACAGGTTTCGTTTCACTTTCCTCTTCCATTAAGTTTTAATTTTCTGTAAATCTTCCTCACTTTGAATTCTGTATATCCTATTATTAGTATCTTAAAAAATATTTTACTGTCCTTGATCCATGCAAACTGAAATCCACTGTTGATTTTAAACTGCTTTGTTAGCACTCCCCATAGGCCTACAGTGTTTCAATTTGCTGTAGATTGGAAGCTTAGCTGCTGATCAGCATCACTAGTACTGAGAAAGACATTTCAATATTTTTTAATATGAATTACCATTAGATTTTTTTTTAAAGCATGTATCTTATAAAAAATATTTAATATCCACAATCAGCTTCACTGTTGGGTCAGTTCACAAGCACCAATTTCAATCAATCTTCTGCAGGTTCTCTGTTTATGTCTCAATTGTGCCACATTGAAATTTATCTTTTCTAACTCTCACCCTGCCCTCAGTGAGAAAGGCAACACTAGTGGGATTAAAAAGATTGCCATTTGCCAGATGGGACATTAAACAGTGGCCCCATGTGCAGGAGAACCATACCAATTTCTCCAATTTTATTGGATTTTTTCTGATTTTTGGTTTAAAATTCGATTTTTAGGGTTTTTTAGTTTTACACTTATGAAAATTAGCCTCCAAATTGTAGAGTATTTGTGCCCTTTTCCTAAAAGAAGAATGTTAATGGAAGAGAAGAAATGTTTCAGATTTAGCTCTTTTACTGTGCTAAAGGTGCAGCTGTTCCCCACTCCCTAATCTGTGCTTGCTTGTGGGCTCACCTGCACACCAATCAGAGGAGATCTACGACTCCAGCCAATCATTTCTGGATAGAATGCATAGGGAAGTCCACACGTAAATTCTTTTTGGCAGTACCATGCAGTTTATGGCACTCAGCTCACTAGATGGTGCCACGAGGGGCTAACCTTCATCATCATCATCATCATCTTCAAGCAGCCATGGGCTACGGAGGTCCAACCAGACTGTGCAATTTAGTTCTCCAAGCAAGTCTATCCTGAGCTACATCTACTGCATCTGGCCACTGCACACCAATTCTAACAAAGTCCTGTTTGACATTGTCTGCCCAACTGCATCCTAGGTCTCCCCCTCCTTCTGAGGCCTTTAGGCACACTGTTCATAACCCTATTTGCCAATATATAATTATCATTACGGGCAACATGGCCAAACCAGCAGAGTCTCTCTCTGCACAATATGCTGCTTAAAGGAGGTTGGAGACTCCTTTGCCTAACCTCATCATTAGTTACAAAGTTGAACCACCTAATGCCCAAAATACTGTGTAAGCATCTGGAATCAAAAGCATCTAGTTTCCTGTTATCTGGTTTACAAAGTGTCCAAGTTTCACTACCATAAACAACCCTAGAAAGAACCAAACTATTATACAGTATAATTTTAGTCTTAAGGTGTATACGCCTATTTCACCACACTCTCCATAGATTCTTAAAAGTCCTGGCAGCAATCCCTATTCGTCTGTTAATCTCATCCGCACATCACCATTATCTGTTACATAGCTCCCAAGATAATTAAACTGTGACACCTGCTCAAGACTGCAACTATTCAGATTAACTGAATCACAGTCTGCCTGACCAATTTTCATCACTTTAGTTTTCTCTCTGGTTATAACCAAACCCACTCTACTACCAGTGTCATCAACAGCTCGAATGAAAGAGTTCATCTCATCAACATCATTTGCCAAAAGGGCTAAATCATCAGCATAATCTGAATCAGAAATTTTCATATCTCCAGTCCATTTAAGACCAGAATCTTTCTCTTGAAGTAAATTTCGCGTAACATAATCAATAACCAAGCTAAAGAGAAAAGGAGACAAAATGCACCCTTGTCGAACACCAGAAGTAATGCTTAAACCAATTGCTACAAGCCTTACCAACTCTCACACATGACTCGGTGTTATTATAGAGAGCTTTCATTATGTTAAGTAACTTCTCTGGTGGGCAATATGATTTCACAATCAACCACAAATTATGACGATCAACAGAGTCAAAAGCCTTTTTGAAACCAACAAAGCTAGAAACCATAGGTTTCTGAAACTCTAAACATTTCTCAAGAATCTGCCAAAGTGAAAATATTTGATCCACACATCCCTTACTACTTCTGAATCCACATTGCTCATCACGCAATTGCCTGTCAACCAGATTTTTAATTCTATTAAGCACAATCATGGAAAGAACTTTACCTGGAACAGAGAGAAGGCTGATACCTCTATAGTAATCATAAGAACTGCGATCACCTTTTTTGAAAATAGGGATAACAATAGCTCTGGTAGAATCCTTAGGAACCATGCCTTTATCATAGAAGATATTCAGAATTTCAGTCATCCAAGTGGTAATGAAACATTCCTAGCTCTAAGCATTTCCGCAGTAATTTCATCTACCCCTGGGGATTTATGAAGTTTAAGTTTAGAAATAGCCAAAATAACTTCAGATTTTGTTATAGGGCCAACATTAAAGCCACCAATGCATCTATCATCATTACAAACAATGGGATAGAAATAACCATTGTTTAGAACATCACTGAAATGCTTAAACCACCTAGCCATGACAGAATCCTCACCTTCTATAACCTTACTTTGGTTATCCTTCAATCCCTGTATACCTGTCCATTTTGTACCACATAAAACATTAACTATCTGGTACAGCTCTTTGCTACTGTGCTGCCTAACTGCTTCCTCAGCTTTCTCAGCCAAGCCATCAAGCCGAAGATTTTTATCAGCAGCTAACTGATCTTTTACGCATTTATTAAGTTCTCTGTAATGCTTTCTATTAGGACTAGTAGGGTATTGATTAAGGACATTCCTGCAGTTCTTTCTTTCCGAAATAAGCTCAAGTGCCTTATCACTCAGATAATTCTGTCTCTTCTGCTCCTTTTTTCCTAAAAGAGTACTGTTAGTGTCCAAAAAAGCCTGTTTCAAAGGATCCCATTCTTCTTCAACTTCAGAAGTAAGCATAATGACTAAGTAACCTATCATGGTAAGCTTTGGCTATAACTGGGTCTTTCAGAGCTTCAGTATTAAAAGCAATTTTTTTTAACCCTAGCACAACACTTTTTAACAAGATAATGGTCAGATCCAATTTCAGTTCCCCTATATGACCAGGTATTCCCAACAGAACTAGCCCATTTGCTGTTAATTAATGTATAATCAATCATATTCTTATGCAGCCCATCGGGTGAAACCCATGTGTACTTATGTATGTCACGGTGTTTGTAATAAGTGTTAGTTATTATGAATCCATTGAGTTTACTTACCTGCAGGAGACGCTGCCCATTGCCATTGCAGCTACCAATACCAAAAGGGCCTATTACTCCTCCCCAAAGGTCAGAGTCAGTACCAACTTTAGCATTGAAGTCACCAAGAACAAGGGTAATATCTCCTTTCTTGACAGAATTCAAAATATCCTGAAGTTGTTCATAAAACCTATCCTTCTCATCCTCATTGGCATCCTCAGTGGGGGCATAACAGCAGATAACATTCAAGTCTTTAACGCTTGTCTGAAATTTTGCTGTAAGAAACCTTTCATTAATGCACTCATATCCTAGAAGAGCATCACTAGCATGTCTGCTGAGAAGCAGACCCACGCCTTGGTGATGCTTATTGTCGTCCCTCCCTGAAAAGAGAAATTGAAGATTATTTTTAAGAATCTGACCTTTATATGTCCATCTGGTCTCTTGCAAGTCGAGAATATCTAAATTTTAATGGAATTGTAATGCTTTAAATGTTGGATCCTTCTTTTGATCCAATTAGTTTTATGCTCCGGATAGCTGATACGGGCGCCAGGCAATAATTAACAGATTGCCAAAAAATAGTAGACTAAGTTTTAAAGTAAGGTTCAAAATGCCAGCGAGCATTAATGAGTAAATAGTTAGAATCAAAATTGATTGTCAAAAAAAAAAGAGTATAAATACTATCAATCTAAATGCGCATTGTTCAAGAGAAAAAAATTGTAGACTCAAAAGGTTTAAAATAACAAACAGATTTATTTCCAAAATAGTTCAACTCACCAAGACATCAATGAAGAAGATACATCAAACTCACTGTGCTACAATGCACTTTCCTCCTGCACACACTGTGCTCTCTACTGAGTGCCTCTGCACTCTACACTGCCTAGTGCTTCTGCACTAACTGCCTACACTCACTGAGTGCCTCTGCACTCTACTCACTAACTCTACTCTGACCACACGTCAGACTTTAACAAGAGCCGGCAGCGTGCCGGGAAAGACATTAACATAAAGTGATGAACGATACAAGCTATGACGCAAGAGGGTGCGTGTCCTTGTGCATGCGTTTTAGCGGGTGACAGTCGGAAGATCGGAGTTGCGCATGTGCAACTCCCAACTCTTGGAAATGAGCGCTGTGATGCCAAAAAGGAAATAAAAAATCCCCAAAATGATAAATATAACGTAAATTAAACAAAACTGGTTAAGGTAAAGCAAAAGTGAACAACGAGGCATCACAGAATTCTTGTGTGAGGACATCAAGAGAAAAAGCTCTGTGCAGAGTCCTCACATTCCAACTACCTATGGAGAGAAAATGGTTAGTGGTATGTTTAAAGAAACTATGTTTATTGAGAGAGAAAATGGCAACAATATCAAACAGCCCCTAATCACAGACATGGGGCAAAGACCCGTTCCCCCACCACTAAAGGCTGCTGCCATCTACACAGGAAGACTTCCTCCAATGTAGAATTTGATGATACCAGTAGAAGCAAAGAGTTCAGGTGCCTGTGATGACCTCTGCTCAGGATTATCCACCAGCTGATAAACATATGCTGTGAATCTATTCACTTGAGGCTGTCAACCCACAAACAGAAAATAGCGGAAGATTTTCCCTCCACAGAAGCTCACCAGTGCAGCAAAATCAGGATCCATAATCAAGCTCAGAGTGTGTAAAATAAGGTTAAACTTGGTTAAAAGCCCTAACGTTTGTTTTTATTAGGATTTAAAAAAACGTGTAAGTGAATTTATATAGTATGACAGCTCTTCATCATATGCAATGATTTATTTGATTCTCTGTTAGTATGTTTTGTGTGTCCTCTGGTTCTTGATATTTTTTTGCAGGCCTAACCTTCTAAGGCAAATAAAAGGAGTTTATTTTCAGAACCTAAACTTTCCTAATAAATGCAGATTTAACTAGCATATAATTGTATTTTTTAAATGTAATCTGTAAATGGTAGCTAGGTAGTCACTGGAAGGAGAGCTATGCACCAATCCCCTGTGATGATGCATAGAACCGGCCAGGCCTAGCACCTAATGTCCAACCCCGCCTTCTCGTGGTGCGGACCGTTAGTAACTTTCAAAAGAGATACTCTCTTGTGGAAGTGAACGGAAGGGGAGGGCTGCCAGATTAGTGTGGCCTACTGATCTGGACAACTATGGCTACTTTTCTTTTTTTTCTACCCTGCTGAGGAGTGGTCAACCACACAGGGTCCTGGTGCTGACCATATAAACCTACTGGACTGGACAGATATATGGCTCTGAGCTTGATTATGGATCCTGATTTTGCTGCACTGGTGGGCTTCTGTGGAGGGAAAATCTTCCGCTGTGTTTTCTTTTTGTTTGTGGGTTGACAACCCCAAGTGAATAGATTCACAGGATATGTTTATCAGCTGGTGGATAATCCTGAGCAGAAGTCATCGCAGGCACCTGAACTCTTTGCTTCTATTGGCATCGTCAAATTCTACATTGGAGGAAGTCTTCCAGTGTAGATGGCTTCAGCCTTTAGTAGTGGGGGAACGGGTCTTTGCCCCATGTCTGCGATTAGGGGGCTGTTTGATATTGTCGGCATTCCCTCTCTCAATAAACATAGTTTCTTTAAACATCCCACTAACCATTTTCTCTCCATAGGTAGTTGGAATGTGAGGACTCTGCACAGAGCTTTTTCTCTTGATGTCCTCACACAAGAATTCCACCGTTATAATTTAGATATTCTCGGCTTGCAAGAGACCAGATGGACAGATAAAGGTCAGATTCTTAAAAATAATCTTAAATTTCTCTTTTCAGGGAGGGACGACAAAAAGCATCACCAAGGCGTGGGTCTGCTTCTCAGCAGACACGCTAGTGATGCTCTTCTAGGATATGAGTGCATTAATGAAAGGTTTCTTACAGCAAAATTTCAGACAAGCGTTAAAGACTTGAATGTTATCTGCTGTTATGCCCCCACTGAGGATGCCGATGAGGATGAGAAGGATAGGTTTTATGAACAACTTCAGGATATTTTGAATTCTGTCAAGAAAGGAGATATTACCCTTGTTCTTGGTGACTTCAATGCCAAAGTTGGTACTGACTCTGACCTTTGGGGAGGAGTAATAGGCCCTTTTGGTATTGGTAGCTGCAATAGCAATGGGCAACGTCTCCTACAGGTAAGTAAACTCAATGGATTCAGAATAACTAACACTTATTACAAACACCGCGACATACATAAGTACACATGGGTTTCACCTGATGGGCTGCATAAGAATATGATTGATTACATATTAATTAACAGCAAATGGACTAGTTCTGTTAGGAATACCAGGGCATATAGGGGAGCTGAAATTGGATCTGACCATTACCTTGTTAAAAGTGTGTTGCAACTTAAACTTAAAAAGTGTTGTGCTAGGGTTAAAAAATTTACTTTTAATACTGAAGCTCTGAAAGATCCAGTTATAGCCAAAGCTTACCATGATAGGTTACTTAGTCATTATGACAGTCATGGTTTGCTTACTACTGAAGTTGAGGAAGAATGGGATCATTTTAAACAGGCTTTTTTGGACACTAACAGTACTCTTTTAGGAAAAAAGGAGCAGAAGAGGCAAAATTATCTGAGTGATAAGGCACTTGAGCTTATTTCGGAAAGAAAGAACTGCAGGAATGCCCTTAATCAATACCCTACTAGTCCTAATAGAAAGCATTACAGAGACCTTAATAAACTTGTAAAGGATCAGTTAGCTGCTGATAAAAATTTTTGGCTTGATGGTTTGGCTGACAAAGCCGAGGAAGCAGTTAGACAGCACAACAGCAGAGAGCTGTACCAGATAGTTAATGTTTTGTGTGGTAGAAAACGGACAGGCATACAAGGATTGAAGGATAAACAAGGTAAGGTTATAGAAGGGGAGGATTCTGTCATGGCTAGGTGGGCTGAGTATTTCAGTGATGTTCTAAACAATGTAGTTAGTTCTACTCCCATTGTTTGCAATGATGATAGATGCATTGGTGGCTTTAATGTTGGCCCTATAACACAATCTGAAGTTAGTTTGGCTGTTTCTAAACTTAAACTTCATAAATCCCCAGGGGTAGATGAAATTACTACGGAAATGCTTAGAGCTGGGAATGTTTCGGTTACCACTTGGATGACTGAAATTCTGAATATCTTTTATGATAAAGGCATGGTTCCTAAGGATTTTACCAGAGCTATTGTTATCCCTATTTTCAAAAAAGGTGATCGCAGTTCTTGTGATAACTATAGGGGTATCAGCCTACTCTCTGTTCCAGGTAAAGTTCTTTCCATGATTGCGCTTAATAGAATTAAGAATCTGGTTGACAGGCAATTGCGTGATGAGCAATGTGGATTCAGAAGTGGTAGGGGATGTGTAGATCAGATATTTTCACTTAGGCAGATTCTTGAGAAATGTTTAGAGTTTCAGAAACCTTTGGTTGCTAGTTTTGTTGATTTCAAAAAGGCTTTCGACTCTGTTGATCGTCATAATTTGTGGTTGATTGTGAGATCATATGGTATACCAGACAAGTTAGTTAACATTATGAAAGCTCTCTATAATAACACTGAGTCGTGTGTGAGAGTTGGTAAGGCTTGTAGCAATTGGTTTAGCATTACTTCTGGTGTTCGACAAGGGTGCATTTTGTCTCCTTTTCTCTTTAGCTTGGTTATTGATTATGTTATGCGAAATTCACTTCAAGGGAAAGATTTTGGCCTTAAATGGGCTGGAGATACGAAAATTTCTGATTTAGATTATGCTGATGATTTAGCCCTTTTGGCAAATGATGTTGATGAGATGAACTCTTTCATTCGAGCTGTTGATGAGACTGGTAGTAGAGTAAGTTTGGTTATAAACAGAGAGAAAACTAAAGTGATGAAAATTGGTCAGGCAGGCTGTGATTCAGTTAATCTGAATGGTTGCAGTCTTGAGCAGGTGTCACAGTTTAATTATCTTGGGAGCTATGTAACAGATAATGGTGATGTGCGGCATGAGATTAACAGACGAATAGGGATTGCTGCTGGGACTTTTAAGAATCTATGGAGAGTGTGGAGAAATAGGCGTATACACCTAAAGACTAAAATTAGACTGTATAATAGTTTGGTTCTTTCTAGGGTTAGTTATGGTAGTGAAACTTGGACACTTTGTAAACAAGATAACAGGAAACTAGATGCTTTTGATTCCAGATGCATACGCAGTATCTTGGGCATTAGGTGGTTCAACTTTGTAACTAATGATGAGATTAGGAAAAGGAGTTTGCAACCTCCTTTAAGCAGCATATTGTGCAGAGAGAGACTCCGTTGGTTTGGCCATGTTGCCCGTATGAATAATTATAGATTGGCGAATAGGGTTATGAACAGTGTGCCTAAAGGCCTCAGAAAGAAGGGGAGACCTAGGATGCGGTGGGCAGACAATGTCAAACAGGACCTTGTTAGAATTGGTGTGCAGTGGCCAGATGCAGTAGATGTAGCTCAGGATAGACTTGCTTGGAGAACTAAATTGCACGGTCTGGTTGGACCTCCGTAGCCCATAGCTGCTTGAGGATGATGATGATGATGATGATGATGATGATGAATTTGGATTTAATTCTTATACATGTAGCATAAAGGTATAAATTTTTCCTCAGGTAAGTACTGAAAGTTGCAGACGATTTATGATATTTAATTAATCTTTAGCAATGTTTTAAATTCTCCTTTTAAAATAGCCTGTTAAAAAACTCCTTTTAAAATGGTTGTCTCTGATGAGATTATCTTGTTCTGGGTATTTTTTAATAATGCGAATGGCTGTGCATTGTTTACGATCATGTTTTTTTTAGGCTTGTTTTCTCTGATGTGATTATTTAGTTCTGGGATCTTTTTTATAATTTGGATTGGCGGTTCATTATTTAGGATAATTCACGTGTTTCAGGCTTGTGTATTTGATGGGATTATTTAGTTCCAGAGTCTTTTTTATTGTTTTTTATTGCTATGGATTGGCGGTGAATTGTTTACAGTTTTTTTTTAAGCTTTGGTCAGTAAAAAGGGCAGAGCGGTTGTTCATTGTTTAGCAGTGTATTTAGGATAAAATGGTTATCTCCGATAATTTTGTATTGGAGTACTCACAGACATTCTCTGTATAACAATATGTGCAGTTTGGAAAATATGTCTAGATACTATTACTTCTAGTGGAAACAAAATTTTATGCTTAGGAATAAACGTTTATCATTATATTCTATGTATTCTTGTTGTACAGCCTCTTTACTGCTAGTAATACAATTATTTAAGTTATTATTTGTAGAACTTTTCAAGAATTTGAATATTTGGTAAAATGCCGATCTGAGGACTGTCGGTTTCGAAAAGTAAAGATGGCGCCATCGCTGCATTGGCACTTTTGCCGAATATTCTTTTTAATGTGATATTGAAACACTTTTGTGATTAGTTTAAATGACATATTTAGCAGGTTTTTTTTTACGGAAATAATATTAAGAAACTTGGTATTATTCTGGAAAAAGAAATCTTTTTCGTCACTGCTAAGAGTCCAGAAATTGAGCATTCCGTCAGATACAACACATGCAATCCGCAATTCCGTCAGACACAACACATGCAATGATATCGGTAATTCCAATGGCAATGGGCTCTTACAGGTAAGTAGACTTAATGGTTTGTGAATAATGAATGCATACTACAAATACTGGGACATTTATAAGTTGTTGAGGGAGTTGTAGGAGTTGTTGTTGTAGGAGTTGTTCATACATGATAATTCACATAATGGGTTGCACAGGAATATGATAAATTATATTTTAATTAACAGTAAATGGGTTAGTTTGGTTAGGAATACCAGATCATACAGGGGAGCCCAAATTGGGTCTAACCTTTACCTGGTCAATAGTGTCTTGCAGCTGAAACTTAAGAAATGTCTACTAGTTCTAACAGATGGCATTACAATGAGCTTAATAAATGTGTAAAGGATCAGTTTACAGCTGGGTACCACAACAGCAGGGGTATTGTGCCAGATAGTTTACATTTTGTGTGGGAAGAAACAGGTACACAGGGATTGAGCAATAAACAAGGTTAGGTGGTTGAAGGTGAGAATCTTGTGATGTCTTGGTAGGCCGAGCATTTCAGAGATGTTCTACGAAATGTGATTATTTCTGCTTCCATTGTAATGAGGATAGATGCATTACTGGCTTTATTGTGGATGAAAACACCACTGAAATGCTTATAGCTGGGAATACTTGTGTTGTCACATGGCAGAGTGAAATTTTGAATATTTTTTATGATAAAGTGTTGTTCCTAGGGATTTTTCTAGAGCTATTATTATCCTTATTTTTAAAAAAGGCGATCATAGTTCTTGCAATAACTATAAGATTATCAGCCTACTTTCTGTTCCAAGTAAAGTTCTTTGAATGATTGTGCTTACCCTTTCAGTGTTCAACCTGAAAAACTGGTTTCCATCCAGAAGCCAAATTACTTTCTCCCTATGCTCAGCCAAAAGAAAAATTAATTTAGAAATAATGAAATAAACACATAGCCTAGTGCGATGTTAAAATATCCACAGCAAAAAGTTGTTGGCCAGCCATCTGATGTAGTATAAGTATGAAAAATTAATATTTATCAATCAGCTAAAAGATTGCTAATTTGCGAAAATAAATCTACTGAAATAAAAACTAAGGTTTAAATATAAAAAAGTAAATACTAGCTTTACAAAGAGTATCCAATATGCTGAACCAAAACTGTAAACAATATGGGAGCCACTTATAGCACACAGAATGGAGATAGCATGTGTCAGCCATGTGCCTCTTGTTTGCCTCAGTGAGCCATAATGTAATTAAATGCAGCTGCACTCAGAATTTCTAAAAAGGATGTTTTTACTTCTAGTTTCGATTTTAAGAGTGGGAAAGATTCATAGAATGCTGGGAAAATAAGAAAAATAATTTTGGAAATATTGAAATATATTTATGACAGAAAAGAATGTGAAACAAAAAAAAAATGGCGGTACATACTTTATAATTACTTCCAAAATCTATCGTTTTTAAAAAATAGCAGTGTTTTGTTAACTTTTAAGAGATTTTCGAAAATTTAAGGAAAAATTTGTTGACAATAGTTCAAATCAAACTAGTGAGCTTAAATCAGAAGGTTGCTTCAGCAAATAGGAATGTTAACAAGCAAATCAACAGTACCATTTAGTGCTTCTAAGAAATGGTAATCAGATGGCTTTATAAAATTATTTATATTGTATTTTAATAAAATAGGCATCAAATTAAAAAACAAAATATTATTTTTGAAGCCTGAAATATATATTTTTATAAGATTGGGTTGGGTTGTTTTACCTCTGAGCGGCACATTTTTAACACACCATGGGCTAAATGGCCAGGTCACATGGACCCCGAAGGCTCAGAGAAGGTTGGGGGAGGGGACCCACTGGAACAGCTGTTGGGAGACAGATGGTAGCCTCCCATCAAGGCCATCCAGCGTGTTCTTTAATGTGCACAGTGTATGGCTCTCCCGCACACGGGGCCACGGCTTAACGTCCCATCCGACGGATGGCGGCCTTTCCAAGCCCATCGGTGTCCCCTACTGACCGTGGGCAGGGCGGGGAATTTTGTGGAGATAAATCTCAATGCTGACCCAGTATTTTTATAAGATATAAATAAAAAAATTACAATGGCAATTTTGAAAATTTTAAATTTTTTTTTAATTCTTTTTTTATTGTTTTGCTAAAAATGTATTCATACACCCTTGGCCTCTCATTTTGAATTCTGCAAATGTATACAGATGATGGGAATATTGGAAGTGTTAATAGAATTAAGATCTGGTTGATGGACAATTACATGACGAACAGTGCAGATTCAGAAATAGTAGGGGAAGGAGATCAAATATTTTTACTTTAGGCAGATTCTTGAGAAATATTTAGAGTTTCAGAAACCTTTGGTTACTAATTTTATAGATTTCAAAAAGGCTTTTGTCTCTGTTGATTGGCATAATTTGTAGTTGATTGTTAGCTCATGTGGAATATCTGATAAATTAGTTAGCATAATGAAAGCTCTCTATAATGACACTGAGTCATGTGTTGGAGTTGGTAAGGCTTGTAGCAATTGGTTATGCATTGTTAGTGAAGTTAGACAAGGGTGCATCCTTTTCGGTTTAGTTTGGTTATTGATTATGTTATGCAGAATTCTATGAAAGGGAAAGATATTGACTTTAAATGGTCTAGAGATTTCAAAATTTCTATTTTGATTATGCAGATGATTTAGCCTTGTTAGCCAAAAAAAATGATGTTGATAAGATGAAATTTTTCATTTGGGCAGTTGATGACAATGGCAATAGAGTAAAAACATAAATGAGTGGGTATGCAATAATGTTTTTTTCCATATGTAAGATGGTAATTTTCCTAATAATCAAGTAATTTTCCAGATGAATTTAAGAAAGTAGTTATAATATATACTTATAAGAAGAACAATAGGAATTCTCTATCTAACTATAGACCAATCTCTGTTATTCCCATTTATGGTAACATATTCGAAAAAAATTGTTAAAAAGCAACTGAACAACTATCTTCTACAAAATTTGTTATATATTCTGATAATCAGTTTGGGTTTCAAGAAAGGAAAAAGTACAGAGAAAGCAATCATAAATTTAACTATATATATATATGAATCTGTAGTGGAAAATTATTTACTCTAACTGTCTTTGTAGATATCAAAAAGGCATTTGACACTGTTTCTCATGATATTTTGTTGCATAAATAGGACCACTTTGGACTCAGGGGCTGGTCCCTGAGTCCCTGGTCAATTTGGTTTAAGAGCTGCTTTCAGTTCTATCTATGAAACTGAAAGCAGATTTTAAAAATTAAGTTTTCTAAGCAATGAGTTGACTTTAAAGAAAGGGGTCCCACAAGGAACAGTTTCAGGACCGATTCTTTTCTTGATGTTTTTGAATGAGTTTTGTTCTCTGAAAATCAGTGGACAGATAAATTGCTTTGCTGATGATACTGCCATAATGTTTCAAGCAAAAAATTATAACTTGCACTTGCTATATGGCATAACAAATGTTTTAATTAAGTTTAATAAATGGTTTAAAAGAAGTAATCTATTTCTAAATATTGATAAAGCAAAGTATATTTTGTGTAATTTAAAAAATGGTCCTGTTATTGTAACACTCCAAAGAAATGAAATACTTTTAAAGTTTGGACCCTTTGTCTGATCCAATTATTTTCATGCTCCGGATAGCTGAGTCGGGCACCAGGCAATAATTGACAAATTGCCAAAAATAAAGTGTAATTAGGGTTCGAAATACCAGCGAGTGTTAATGAGTAAAAATTCAAAAATATTAAATGATTGTCAAAATTTTATGTTAATGCTAATCAAAACAAACTAACGTTGCTCAAGAGAAAAAAATTAGTAATGATTCAAAAGGTTTAAATAACAAACAATTTATTTCCAAAAAGCACTCACCAAAACTTCAATAAAGAAGATACTACATCATTTCTTACTACAAACATCTTCAACAAACTCCAAACTAAAACTGATCTCTAAACTGTGCGGTGCTCTACTACTCTCTTTACTCTACTATCTTCTGTGCTACTGTGACAACATGTCACCAGGTTATAACAATAGGTACAAAGCCCTGTAAATGGTAGCTAGGCGTAAACTGGAAGGAGAGCTATGTACCAACCCCTAGTGATGATGCATAGAACCAGCCAGGTCTAACACCTAATGTCCGACCCCGCCTTCTCGTGGTGCAGGCTGTTAGTACCTTTCGAAAGAGATATTCTCTTTTGAAAAGGAATGGAACGGGGAGGGCTGCCAGTTCAGTATGGCCTACTGATCTGGTCATCTATGGCCACTTTTTTCTTTTTTTTCAACCCTGCTTAGGAGTGGTCAACTTCACAGGGTCCTGGTGCTGACCATTTATACCTACTAGACTGGACTTGTTTATGGATTTGAGCTTGATTATGGATCCTGGACTTGCTGCACTGGTGGGCCTCTGTTGAGGGAGAGTCTGCTGCTGTGTTTTCTGTTTGCTTCTGGGTTGCCAGCTCTAAGTGAACAGAGGCATGGGATACCTTACATCAGCTGGTAGATAATCCTAATCAGAGGCCATCGCAGGTACCTGAACCTTACTTAGCTAGTTGGGCATCTTCAAGTCTAAACTGGAGTAATGTGTCTCAGGCAGGCCATATGGCTCTTGAAAAAGTCCACTTGAAAAGGTGGTGCCTGAAGTTCCTACCAGCATCGGTGACTTCAGCCTTTAGCGGAGGAGGAACAGGTCTTTGCCCCATGCCTGCGATCAGGGGGCTGTTTGATATTGTTGGCCATACCAATCTCAATAAACCTAATTTCTTTAAAAATCCTACTAATCATTTTCTCTCTGCAGGAACGTGGAACTTGAGGACATTACATAGAGATTATTCTCTTGATGTCCTCATGCAGGAATTCCAGCGCTATAACCTAGATATTCTAGGCTTGCAAGAGACCAGATGGACAGGTAAAGGTGAGATACTTAAAAATAACTTTAAATTTCTCTTTACAGGGAGGGAGGATGGAAAGCATCACCAGGGCGTGGGTCTGCTGCTCAGCAGACATGCTAGTGATGCTCTTCTAGGATATGAGTGCATTAATGAAAGGTTTCTTACAGCAAAATTTCAGACAAGCATTAAAGACTTGAATGTTATCTGCTGTTATGCCCCCACTGAGAATTCTGATGAGGATGACAAGGATAGGTTTTATGAACAACTTCAGGATATTTTGAATTCTGTCAAGAAAGGAGATATTACCCTTGTTCTTGGTGACTTCAATGCTAAAGTTGGTACTGACTCTGACCTTTGGGGAGGAGTAATAGGCCCTTTTGGTATTGGTAGCTGCAATGGCAATGGGCAGCATCTCCTGCAGGTAAGTAAACTCAATGGATTCAGAATAACTAACACTTATTACAAACACCGCGACATGCATAAATACACATGGGTTTCACCCGATGGGCTGCATAAGAATATGATTGATTATATATTAATTAACAGCAAATGGGCTAGTTCTGTTAGGAATACCTGGTCATATAGGGGAACTGAAATTGGATCTGACCATTATCTTGTTAAAAAGTGTTGTGCTAGGGTTAAAAAGATTGCTTTTAATACTGAAGCTCTGAAAGACCCAGTTATAGCCAAAGCTTACCATGATAGGTTACTTAGTCATTATGACAGTCATGGTATGCTTAATACTGAAGTTGAGGAAGAATGGGGCCATTTTAAACGGGCTTTTTTGGAAACTAACAGTACTCTTTTAGGGAAGAAGGAGCAGAGGAGACAGAATTATTTAAGTGATAAGGCACTTGAGCTTATTTCAGGAAGAAGGAACTGCAGGAATGTCCTTAATCAGTACCCTACTAGTCCTAATAGAAAGCATTACAAAGAACTTAATAAACGTGCAAAGGATCAGTTAGCTACTGATAAGAATCTTTCTCTTGATGGCCTGGCTGACAAAGCTGAGGAAGCAGTTAGACAGCACAACAGCAGAGAGCTGTACCAGATAGTTAATGTTTTGTGTGGTAGAAAACGAACAGGTATACAGGGATTGAAGGATAAACAAGGTAAGGTTATAGAAGGTGAGGATTCTGTCATGGCTAGGTGGGCTGAGCATTTCAGTGATGTTCTAAACAATGTGGTTAATTCTACTCCCATTGTTTGCAATGATGATAGATGCATTGGTGGCTTTAATGTTGGCCCTATAACACAAACTGAAGTTAGTTTGACTATTTCTAAACTTAAACTTCATAAATCCCCAGGGGTGGATGAAATTACTACCGAAATGCTTAGAGCTGGGAATGTTTCGGTTACCACTTGGATGACTGAAATTCTGAATATCTTTTATGATAAAGGCATGGTTCCTAAGGATTTTACCAGAGCTATTGTTATCCCTATTTTCAAAAAAGGTGATCGCAGTTCTTGTGATAACTATAGGGGTATCAGCCTACTCTCTGTTCCAGGTAAAGTTCTTTCCATGATTGTGCTTAATAGAATTAAGAATCTGGTTGACAGGCAATTGCGTGATGAGCAATGTGGATTCAGAAGTGGTAGGGGATGTGTGGATCAGATATTTTCACTTAGGAGATTCTTGAGAAATGTTTAGAGTTTCAGAAACCTTTGGTTGCTAGCTTTGTTGATTTCAAAAGGCTTTCGACTCTTGATCGTCATAATTTGTGGTTGATTTTGAAATCATATGGTATACCAGACAAGTTAGTTAACATAATGAAAGCTCTCTATAATAACACTGAGTCATGTGTGAGAGTTGGTAAGTCTTGTAGCAATTGGTTTAGCATTACTTCTGGTGTTCGACAAGGGTGCATTTTGTCTCCTTTTCTCTTTAGCTTGGTTATTGATTATGTTATGCGAAATTCACTTCAAGGGAAAGCTTTTGGCCTGAAATGGGCTGGAGATACGAAAATTTCTGATTTAGATTATGCTGATGATTTAGCCCTTTTGGCAAATGATGTTGATGAGATGAACTCTTTCATTCGAGCTGTTGATGAGACTGGTGGTACAATAGGTTTGGTGATAAACAGAGAGAAAATTAAAATGATGAAAATTGGTCAGGCATGTTGTGATTCAGTTAATCTGAATGGTTGCAATCTTGAGCAGATGTCACAGTTTAATTACCTTGGGAGCTACGTAACTGATACTGGTGATGTGCAGCATGAGATTAACAGACGAATAGGTATTACTGCCGGGACTTTTAAGAATCTATGGAGATCGTGGAGAAATAGGCGTATACACCTAAAGATTAAAATTAGACTGTATAATAGTTTGGTTCTTTCTAGGGTTAGTTATGGTAGTGAAACTTGGACGCTGTGTAAAAACAGGAAACTAGATGCTTTTGATTCTAGATGCTTACGCAGTATCTTGGGTATTAGGTGGTTTAACTTTGTAACTAATGATGAGGTTAGGCAAAGGAGTCTGCAACCTCCTTTAAGCAGCATATTGTGCAGAGAGAGATTCCGCTGGTTTGGCCATGTTGCCCGTATGGATAATTATAGATTGGCGAATAGGGTTATGAACAGTGTGCCTAGAGGCCTCAGAAGGAGGGGGAGACCTAGGATGCAGTGGGCAGACAATGTCAAACAGGACCTTGTTAGAATTGGTGTACAGTGGCCGGATGCAGCAGATGTAGCTCAGGACAGATATGCTTGGAGAATTAAACTGCGCGGTCTGGTTGGACCTCCGTAGCTAATGGCTGCTTGAGGATGATGATGATGACAAAGCCCGCACGTGTCGTGTTGCACGCCAGGAAAGACATTTGCATAAATTGACGAGCGGCGCAAGCTATGACGCAGGAGTGGGCGTGTCCTTGTGCGCGCACTTTAGCGGGTGACAATCGAAAGTTCGGAGTTGTGCATGTACAACTCCTAACTCTTGGAAATGAGTGCTGTGATACCAAAAAGGAAATAAAAATCACCAAAATGATAAATATAACGTAAATTAAGCAAAACTGGTTAAGGTAAAGTAAAAGTGAATGAGGGGCATCACAACTCCCCCTTCCAAAGGGAGTCGAAATATTTGACCTAACAGATTTTGACGAGGAAATTTTGAATAAAAGGACACATCTCACGTCATTTACACATGGTTGAACATAAATAAGTAAACATATGCTTACGCAAATTTTGATAAGACGATCTATTCTCACTTTGACCCAATTTTCCAACACAACCAAAGGTACCTACCACCCAAATCTCCTAACAAAAGTGTGTTGCAAGCTAACCTAGTGTAATACCAATGGCTGTGACAGTTAACTGTATACTAGCATTATCAGCCTACCTAGTATCACATTCTGATACAAACTCGAAATTGGCATAACTTGAACTTCACAATGAAAACGGGTTAATACACTCCTATCTTTCTTAACTTCTAGAAAGGTTAAAGACAAGAAATTCAATTACATACATTGCTAGCAGGGTGATAACTTATGCTTATTCCCTTACCACAATCAAAAATATGTGAAAGCTAAAGTCTTCTGTGCCTAATTCACATAAAAAAAATGGGTATTCGAACACCGTTATATCCTCCTAATTACATCAAACAAGCAAAGCTAAGAAATTTCAAATTTTTACAAACAAGCGGGAATGTAATCATCAGCTAATTCTTCACCTATACACAGCAATCATGAGCTAGCTGAAATAAAACAATTTATTAATTACCTCCCCCTTCAGAGCTTAAATGCCCCCCTCCCAAAGGAGTTATGCTGGTAACAACTCGGTCACCAGACTTGGCCATTGGGGACAGCTCCGAATAGGTACCAAAAAAAAAAAAAAAAAAAATTCTGTAATCATCATCATGGTCAGCTCATATATATACAAATAAATGCTGCCAATGTCATCCCAAAAATTAAAAATTACCCATCATTGACACATAAATATCACTGATGACACTGAACAGATTTAAACACATATACATAAATCGTATCTAAGAATAAAGAAAAAAATGTGTAAATAATTTATAATATATGACGATAGCATTTCAGCCAATCACTTTTTACATGAATCTCATTTTTTTTCATACATAAATTCACTTGGGAATGCACGTTATTTTACAATACAAAATTCTTAAAAATAAAAAAATATTAAATCACTAATTCTCTTTCACTCTCCTCATTCATATCCATAAACATTTTACAATTTCTAAACTTCCCAATATCGACTTACAAATTTTCAGCTATCAGTCAGCTGGAACAAAAAAATCTACAAAAATACCTTTTAAATCACGTTAATACAATATAACTAGAACTTCAATGAACAAGAATAGAAAAAAAATTCTATTCACACAGTATAAACTCAAACTACAGTAATATCACTTTCCGAAAATAAATATCGAAACTCCAAAGTTTCAACAAGAATTTAAACATTGCTAACTGTATAAATCACAATAAAGCTTCTTCTCCGTCTTCATCTATTCCAGAGAAAAGAGAACATTTATAAATCAGTAAGTGCCAAGTGGAAGAATAATAATACAGCTAAATTTTCATTGTTGGCACTCCATTGCGATAAATCATCCAGTCGGGTTCCGATGACATCTTTCCTTTGTCGTTCGCTTGCCTCAAGTAAAATCGTTGCTAAAGATCTCGCTCGTGACCTCATCTCGGCTATGTTGACTGCTTTGCTGCCGATTGTTTCTCTGCAGGATCTGGTTGTTTCGTTGGCATCTCGTTGCTACGTGTGGATTTTTGAAGAACCTGGCCTTGTACTTTCTAGGTTTATTGGTGTCCGCCTCCAAATGACACTTCAACAGTTGAGGACTTCCAAACTTTCCAGACTCGTCAGGATTATTTGCGGTTGGTACAATTTCTTGGTTGCTTTTTGCTTCTTTATTGTTGTCTTCCCTTAAATCAGACTCAAAAATATTTTCATCATTATTAAAAACTTCTACTTCAGAAACCTTTTCATCGACTAAAACGTCTTTCTCATAAAGTTGTTCTGCTTCACAAACTTGATTATCTAAAATTGTATTAATTGCACTAATGGGATATTTTGTAGGTGCTTCTTGAATATTCTGCTTCAGACTACAAGGTAATTCAAAAAGTCCATGGGACTGTGGCTGCACTGTCAATTGACAATTGTCGTAAACATCATCTAAAACGTGTTCCTTTGAAAACGGAAGATCGGCTTCTGTATCGTTACGATCTATTAGTTTAGTTTCTTCGTGACAAGGCTTAATCGTGTCTTCTTCGTGACAAGGTAAAGCCATAGTGGCAAGACATAACTCATGAGAGGGCTTTTCGTGAGGAACTTTGGGCTCTCGCTTCAAAGATCCTAATTCAAGTTTCCCGAATTTTCATTCTTTTGATAACAATATTGCTCCGTGTGTCCTAGTCGGCCACAAAAATTACATCTGAAAGTTTCTCTATTGTTCTTAAAAAAAGTTTTAGGTCTAGTGTCATTTTTTGAAACTTGACGTGGAACAAATTCTCTGCTTCATTCATTCTCTATAGTTCTAAGCGCGTTCGGCGCAAATTGTCGGGTCCGTGTAACTTCCGGTCATGCGGGAGTCATTCCACGAGACTCAACCTGATAGCGCTGCTTTGGCGGGAATTGTATCCATTGTTGGTTTAATGCACTTGCTGCAGATTCTCTTCTTGCAGTATATTGCTGAGCCAATTTGACTAAATCTGAAATTGAGTTCACGTTTTGTACTTCTAGGAATTCTCTAATGGGCAAAAGCAATTGAGACAATATGCAATTTACAATATCAATTTCAGCGGCATCAGTATCGTACAGCTGGTATAACTCTACTGTACCCCAGATAAATATTTTTATGTCGTCTCTTTCCCTTTGTCTTCGTGAAAACAACTCTGTAGCTACTTCTATAAAATCATTATAAGCCGGATATATGTCCATGATTTCGCTTTTGAATTCTTCCCAATATTCAATTCCATGACGACATCCTACGTTATTCCACCATTGCTTAGCACATGCAATTAGACAAGATTCTACTAAAACCACCTTTTCGTTGCCGGGCACTTCATGTAAACGGAAGTGCTCCTCCATGGACTTGACAAATGTCCAAGATGACGGATGTTTCGAACTATTGAACCTTATCTCAGGTAAAGGTCAATTAACATAAGGATTATAGTTAATAGATGGATTGGCAAATCGTCGTTGTGGCGGTTGATAATACTCTGCTCTATCACTTGCTTCTCTGACGGAACAGAAAATGGAACCTTACGTTCAAAGTTTCTATGTTGGTGAGCTGACATAGCATTGTCAGCAAATTTAGGGGTTGTTGTTGTTTCCCTTTTCTCCAGATGATCATCAAGCAGATTCATTAACACTCTGCTTCCATCATTACATCCTACAACCTACACTTTACTCTTTCTAAGTCGGGAGTCATTATGGCAGGATCAGCCATATTGCTAGCAAACTGTTGAGTGGTCTGCCAAAATTTTGAAAACTTTTTTAATCTTGAGCAGCGCTCAAAGGTACTGCTATACAACAATTCTAAAGCTACAACTAAGCTTGCAAAAATATAAATTTGCATATCAAAAAAAAATTATCTATCGTGCATGTGTTCGTGTGTGTCTGGACACTTCTAATCTTTACATACAATAATTATCTTAACTATCAACAATAACTGCGCTGAAACTTCAGTACCTTTGACTAATACACAAAAAAGTTGAGCTTCTTGCTCAACAAAAATTTCCGACTTAAGCTGCCGTTAAATCTATAAATAGTACATACAACTAATGAGCTCAAAAATTACTATCTTTGACAGTCACATTAAATAACATACACAATTTATACACAAATATACAGTCCCTATTATTGGACCACTATCTTTTACTTCTGGCATGTCCCTGTTCGGGCGCCACTTCTTTTAACGACCTTTGTGACACTCCAAAAGATGATGAAATACTTCTAAAGTTGGACCCTTTGTCTGATCCAATTATTTTCATGCTCCAGATAGCTGAGTCGGGCGCCAGGCAATAATTGACAAATTGCCAAAAATAAAGTTTAATTAGGGTTCGAAATACCAGCGAGCGTTAATGAGTAAGAATTCAAAAATATTAAATGATTGTCAAAATTTTATGTTAATGCTAATCAAAACAAACTAATGTTGCTCAAGAGAAAAAAATTAGTAATGATTCAAAAGGTTCAAATAACAAACAATTTATTTCCAAAAAGCACTCACCAAAACTTCAATAAAGAAGATACTACATCATATCTTACTACAAACATCTTCAACAAACTCCAAACTAAAACTGATCTCTAAACTGTGCTGTGATCTACTACTCTCTCTACTCTACTATCTTCTGTGCTACTGTGACAACATATCACCAGGTTATAAGAATAGGTACAAAGCCCGCACGTGTCATGTTGCACGATGGGAAAGACATTTGAATAAATTGATGAGCAGTGCAAGCTATGACGCAAGAGTGGGCGTGTCCTTGTGCATGCGCTTTAATGGGTGACAATCGAAAGTTCGGAGTTGCGCCTGCGCAACCATTAGTACCTTTCAAAAGACCATTGCAGACCATTAGTACCTTTCAAAAGAGATACTCTCTTATGGAAGTCAACGGAAGGGGAGGACTGCCAGATTAGTGTGGCCACTGATCTGGACAACTCTGGCAACTTTTCTTTTTTCTACCTTGCTGAGGAGTGCTCAATTACACAAGGTCTTGGTGCTGACCATGTATACCAACCTGAACGGAATTATGGCCCTGAGCTTGATTATGGATCCTGATTTTGCTGCACTGGTGGGCTTTTGTGGAGGGAAAATCTTCCACTGTGTTTTCTGTTTGTTGTGGGTTGACAGCCCCAAGTGAATAGATTCACAGGATATGTTTATCAGCTGGTGGATAATCTTTAGCAGAGGTCATCACAGGCACCTGAACTCTTTGCTTCTATTGGCATCGTCAAATTCTACATTGGAGGAAGTCTTCCAGTGTAGATGGCTTCAGCCTTTAGTAGTGGGGGAACGGGTCTTTGCCCCATGTCTGCGATTAGGGGGCTGTTTGATATTGTCGCCATTTTCTCTCTCAATAAACATAGTTTCTTTAAACATCCCACTAACCATTTTCTCTCCATAGGTAGTTTGTATGTGAGGACTCTGCACAGAGCTTTTTCTCTTGATGTCCTCACACAAAAATTCTACCATTATAATTTAGATATTCTCAGCTTACAAGAGACCACATGGACAGATAAATGTCAGTTTCTTAAAAATAATCTTAAATTTCTCTTTTCAGGGACAATAAGCATCACCAAGGCGTGGGTCTGCTTCTCAGCAGACACGTTAGTGATGCTCTTCTAGGATATGAGTGCATTAATAAAATGTTTCTTACAGCAAAATTTCAGACAAGCGTTAAAGACTTGAATGTTATCTGCTATTATGCCCCCACTGAGGATGCCGACAAAGATGAGAAGGATAGGTTTTACGGACAACTTCAGGATATTTTGAATTCTGTCAAGAAAGGAGATATTACCCTTTTTCTAGGTGACTTCAATGCCAAAGTTGGTACTGACTCTGACCTTTGGGGAGGAGTAATAGGCTCTTTTGGTATTGGTAGCTGCAATGACAATGGGCAACATCTCCTACAGGTAAGTAAACTCAATGGTTTCAGAATAACTAACACTTATTACAAACACCACGACATACATAAGTACACATGGGTTTCACCTGATGGGCTGCATAAGAATGTGATTGATTATATATTAATTAATAGCAAATGGGCTAGTTCTGTTAGGTATACCAGGTCATATAGGGGAGCTGAAATTGGATCTGGCCATTACCTTGTTAAAAGTGTCTTGCAACTTAAAATTAAAAATATTGTGCTGGGGTGAAAAAAAATTATCTTTAATTCTGAAGTTCTGAAAGACCCAGTTATAGCTAAAGCTTACCATGATAGGTTACTTAGTCATTATGAGTGTCATGGTTTGCTTACTGCTGAAGTTGAGGATGAATGGGAGATTTTAAACAGGCTTTCTTGGAAACTAACAGTACACTTTTAGGAAAAAAGGAGCAGAGGAGGCAGAATTATTTGAGTGATAATGCATTTGAGCTCATTTCAGAAAGAAAGAACTGCAGGAATTCCTTAATCAATACCCTACTAGTCCTAATAGAAAGCATTACAGAGAGCTTAATAAACGTGTAAAGGATCAGTTAGCTGCTGATAAGAATCTTTGGCTTGGCTGACAAAGCTGAGGATGCAGTTAGGCAGCACAACAGCAGAGAGCTGTACCAGATTGTTAATGTTTTATGTTGTAGAAAACGGACAGGCATACAAGGATTGAAGGACAAACATGGTAAGGTTATAGAAGGTGAGGATTCTGTCATGGCTAGGTGGGCTGTGCATTTCAGTGATGTTCTAAACAATGTGATTAGTTCTTCTCCCATTCTTTGTAATGGTGATACATGCATTGGTGGTTTTAATGTTGGCCCTATAACACAATCTGAAGCTAGTTAGCTATATCTAAACTTAAACTACATAAATCCCTAGGGGTAGATGAAATTACTACAGAAATGCTAAGAGCTGGGAATGTTTCAGTTACCACATGGATGACTGAAATTTTGAATATCTTTTATGATTAAAAGCATGGTCCCTAAGGATTTTAACAGAGCTATTATTATCCCTATTTTCAAAAAAGGTGATCGCAGTTCTTGTGATAACTCTAGGGGTATCAGCCTGCTCTCTGTTCCAGGGAAAGTTCCTTGCATGATTGTGCATAATAGAATTAAGAATCTGATTGACAGGCAATTGCATGAGAACAATGTGGATTCAGAAGTGGTAGGGGATGTGTAGATCAGATATCTTCACTGAGGCAGATTCTTGAAAAATGTTTAGAGTTTCAGAAACCTTTGGTTGCTAGCTTTGTTGGTTTTTAAAAAAGTTTTTAGACTCTGTTAATTGTGAGATCATATGGTATACCAGACAAGTTAGTTAACCTAATGAAAGCTCTCTATAATAACACTGAGTCATGTGTGAGAGTTGGTAAGGCTTGTAGCAATTGGTTTAGCATTACTTCTGGTGTTCGATAAGGGTGCATTTTGTCTCCTTTTCTCTTTAGCTTGGTTATTGATTATGTTATGCGAAATTCACTTCAAGGGAAAGATTTTGGCCTTAAATGGGCTGGAGATACGAAAATTTCTGATTTAGATTATGCTGATGATTTAGCCCTTTCGGCAAATGATGTTGATGAGATGAACTCCTTCTTTCGAACTGTTGATGAAACTGGTAGTAGAGTAGGAGGTTTGGTTATAAACAGAGGGAAAACTAAAGTGATGAAAATTGGTCAGGCAGGCTGTGATTCAGTTAATCTGAATGGTTGCAGTCTTGAGCATTTATCACAGTTTAATTATCTTGGGAGCTATGTAACAGATGATGTGTAGCATGAGATTAACAGGAGAATAGGGATTGCTGCCAGGACTTTTAAGAATCTATGGAGAGTGGAGAAATGGGCGTATACACCTAAAGACTAAAATTAGACTGTGTAATTGTTTGGTTCTTTCTAGGGTTAGTTATGGTAGTGAAACTTGGACACTTTGTAAACAAGATAACAGGAAATTAGATGCTTTTGATTCCAGATGCTTACGCAGTATCTTGGGCATTAGGTGGTTCAACTTTGTAACTAATGATGAGATTAGGCAAAGGAGTTTGCAACCTCCTTTAAGCAGCATATTGTGCAGAGAGAGACTCCGTTGGTTTGGCCATGTTTCCTGTATGGATAATTATAAATTGGCGAATAGGGTTATTAACAGCGTGTCTAATGGCTTCAGAAAGAGGGGGAGACTGAGGATGTGGTGGGCAGATAATGTTAAACAGGACCGTATGAGAATTGGTGTGCAGTCGCCAGATGCAGCAGATGTAGCTGAGGGTAAACTTGCACGGAGGTAGCCCATGGCTGCTTGAGGAGATGATAATAAATTTATAAAATAAAAAATGTGTTTAAATGAATAAAAATCAAATAAAGATTTAATTAAAGTTTTTGATATGATTTTTTTTGAAAACAACTTATTATTTGTACTAGGTTTCATGTTTGGAATCAGTCTTCTATTTTTTCATATGCACTGTATTTTTTTTCCCCGCACAGTTTTTTCGTGAACCTATCTGCCGTGTAAAAACAGAATTGGGTGTAGCATGAAATACATGAATGTATAGTATACTCCAACACAAAGACAACAAAACTATCACCAAAGAAGTCACTTTGGATCACAAAAAAATTCTAAATCAAACCTATTCATGCTAGTTCTAGCTAGCAGGTGAACTTCCACGGTAATTGATGGCACATCCACTTGGGTGATGCTGCAACACTACTCCATAGAACCATGACAAAACCAGTTTCGCAGAGTGCTCTAAAAGACGTGTCTGTGTCAGCACAGGGATATCTATAGCTCCGCGTACATTGCGTTGAATGCCGTTCATTTTGGATTGTGGGGCCACTACACCATCAAAAATGATCAAGATGTTTGGATGTCTGCCAACATGCACCAGTCCTACTACAGTGAAGCGCTTTAGCTTCCTCCAACCACGGTTGCCAAATTCGGCCTACAGTTGTTGGATTCTGATGTGTTTCTCCCACAATGCGAAGCAGGGACCAACCAGACATACATAGTCATATGATGAAGCCTCTGGTAAAAGTGTCTATATGATGGTAGGATTCCCAATGACTTCACCCAGGCATTCTCACTCCTTACATTATGCTTTTGCTACTGAGGTCTCTCTGATGCAGTGGTCCAAATGCCCAGGTGAGGACAACAAAACTTAGCTACACTGAGCTGTTTTTCCCTGTTATCTCCCTCACCTATCACGTGATTGATTCACAACTTCACTCATTTCCATAACCTGACTGTCGACATATACCCACCTGTTTGCATGCATGGCACTCCGACAAATAATTACTGGTGTATGGCATTTCTATGTCGAGCAGTGTAGTTGTTATGTAAATCTTATATAAATGTATTTTGTATCGAAAGTGATGTTTTCTATTGATATGTAAAACTTGGATGGAATCGTAAGGTGAAAATATTAACATCATATGTGATCGTTTATTCATTTCGAATTTTTTTACTCTTAGATATACTGCCAAACGTTTGTTATATGTATTTAAATCTGTTTTATGTTATCAATGATATAAATACATCAAAGATGTGTAGTTATCAGGAGAACGTTGGCAGCCTTTGCTTTGCATGCATAATGTGACCCAACTGATTTCGTACCCTTGTTGAGCTGTAACCTAAACAGCCTAGTGCATGTGACTTGGTCACATGCACTAGGCTATTTAGTTACTGGCATCTCTGTTTAGTTACTAGCATCTCTGTTTAGTTACTAGCTGTTGTGTTACTAGCATCTACTCTGGGAGGGACATGTAAAGCTCAATAAGGGGGGTTTCTAATTGTAATTGTTTCCTTTTTTTTTAGCTTCACCTTGAATGTATGTTAAATAGATTATAGTTGAGGATTCCATGCAATGTGTGCTGCTTTTGTATAGGACGAAGATTAGATTGTTGAGCTGTCCCTAAATAGCCTAATCCATGTGACCAAGTCACATGGACTAGGCTATTTAGTTACTAGCATCTCTGTTTAGTTACTAGCTGTTCTGTTACTAGCATCTCCTCTGGGAGTCAACTCTCCTGAACAAACCTCCATAAAATTGGGATTTTTGGACATTTGGGAACAAATTCCAATTTTCACAACTCGCCTATATTTTACCAAGTGCATTTGAATTTTGCCAACTCGCCATAATTTTACAGAAAAAATCGCACTTTTTGCATCTTCCCTGAATTTGCCAAGCCACTTCGAATTTTATCAACTTTCCTTAATTGCACAAGAAAGGCACAATTTCACAATTCCCCTGTATTTTACCAAGTGGCTTCCAATTTTGCCAACTCCCCTAGATTTTGCCAAGAATTCTTGGGTTTTCCAACTCTCCTTAATTTCACAAAACCAAATCCAATTTTTACAACTCACCTGTACTTTACCAAGTGGTTTCCAGTTTTGCCAACTAGATTTTGCAAAGTTTTCTCGATTTTATAAACTCTCCTTAATTTCACAAAAACAATCCTAATTTTCACAAATTGCCCATATTTTACCAAGTGGATTTTGAATTTTGCCATCTTGCCACAATTTTACAAAAAAAAAAACAATTTTACATCACACCTGATTTTTGTAAAGCCACTCTGAATTTTGCCAACTCCCCCAAGATTTTCCGACTCTCCTAAGTATTGCGAAGCTACCTCAATTTTACCAACACACCATAATTTTACAGAAAAAAGATTGCAATTTTTACATCTCACCTGAATTTTGTCAACTCTCCATGATTTTGCCAAGTTACTCCGAATTTTGCCAACTCGCCATAATTTTACAGAAAAAATAAATCAAAATTTTTGCATCTCACATGAATTTTGTCAACTCCCCACGATTTTGCCAAATCACTCCAAATTTTGTCAACTCCCCAAGATTTTGTCAAGTCACTCCGAATTTTGCCAACTCCCCAAGATTTTGTCAAGTTGTCCTGATTTTGCCAACTCCCCAAGATTTAACCAAGTCACTCCGAATTTTGCCAACTCCCTAAGATTTTGCCAACTCGCCTGTTTCTACTAAGTGGCTTCGAATTTTGCCAACTGCTCTAAATTTTGCCGTCTCACCATTTTCCAAACGCCTTAGATTTGCCTAGTTGCCTCGATTTCATACTGATTTGCTACAATTCAGATGTTCAGATGAGATATAAATATTGGAAGTATTTCTGAGAAATTATGGCTAGTTGGCATAATTGGAAGTCATGGCAAAATGTAGGAGAGATGTTAAAATTGTCTTACCCTCCCCTCCCCCACAGAGCGAAAATCTAAGCAAGTTTACTCAGCAAATTTTGCCAAAATTTTGCTTGAGTTGGAAAATTTTTGACATCCCCCCCAACCATAGTCCTTCGCTACGCCCCTGTTAATGGTAGTGTTGTAAATACACAGTCATATCAGAATAATATGATCACCCCCCATTCCCATCATTAGGTAGGTGGTCATATTATTCTGATATGACTGTGCATGTAGATTAATGTTTGTGAGTTTGCCTTTGGCGAATGGGACAGCCATTGTTTTCTCAGAGGAGAGCTGCAATCCTCATATATCAAAATAATTCTGTACTTTAGTGTGCTCTTCTAAGGTGTGGAAGTAGTGTCCCCTACTCCAAATGGAGATATCTTCTGTACATATGGTAATGTTAATATGTGGGGGGTAAAATGGGTGTAATTTGGCCAAAAAGGTATTAAAGAGAGGTGGGGATAAAATGGATCCTTGTTGTACCCCATGACTTGTGGTATGTATATCTGAAAGTGTGTGGTCCAGTTTAATGGAGATTTGTCTGTTGGAAATGAGGTTGTTAATGAAAGAAGCAGTGGAACCTGCAATGCTGTAGTATGCAAATTTATGTAATAGTCCCTTTCTCCACACATTATTGAAAACTTGTTTGATATATTTGTTATGACTACCTGCTTGTGTTCTAGGTCCATTTATATGTCTGTTAATAAATCTAGTAAGCTATTTACTGCAGATTTGTGTTTCAGGAATCCTGTTTATTGGGGGGTGTAAAATTTTATGTTTATTTATGTGCCAATCTAAACATGTTTTGATCATCTCTGCAATTTTAAGTGTAGTTTCGGTGAGGATTTTAGGTCTGTATGAGAGGATTTCAGTTTTGTCTTTGCCTGGCTTAATGAGGGGTATGATGTGGCTCTGCTTCCATGTGTCAGGGAAAGTTTCTGAAAATGCAAATGTACTTCATTTGATATAACACTTCACACATTTTGCCAATGTGCTCTTCTTTGTGTTACTAAAGTCAACACTGAAAACCATGAAACCTAATACCATTCCTTGTTTTTCATGCATTATAAATAGATTTAGTATCAAATTTTAGTGTTTGTAAAGAATTTGAAGTGTGGCTCATATGAGTGTCACTTTTCACTTGGTAGAAAGGAAATAAATATGGGTCAGTTTATCCCACGAATCAAAATTATGAAGGACATTCAAGTTTTAAGGATTTGTGTAAAATGGGTAAATCTGATATAATTTTCAGAGAATTTAGTGAGGTGAATTCTTTGGGCAGGAGGTAGAATGTACATAAATCTCTGGTTTATTCCCATGTGATGTGGAACAAGCAAAATATGAAAAGATTGTTAATTTTATTTTACTGCAAACAAGTTGTATTCACAAGAGAAAACAATAATTAAGAAAGTTTGAATTTACAATAAACAATTTTTTTTTTGTAACGGAATTTTAAATACTTCTGATCTTAAAAGAAAAATTAATTTCTAAGAGAAATTTTTCAATATATTTTATAGTGATGAGGACAAAATACTGAAGAAATTTTTTGTATGTGTATAAACGTGAATTAAACATAAAAGGAAAATGGTAATTAATTTTTTTTTATCATATCAGGTAAAATAATGTTTTTGATATGCTAATACTTAGTAGTATTTGCCAGACCCCCATGCTGCTACTCTAGTTTCACACACTAATTTATAATGTGCTATTTAAATTGTTTTATTTATATTATGCCATTTATGTTACATGTTGGTGGTTTTTAAAAGCTTTAACTACACTGAATCTCAAGTTAAATAATTAAAATATTTTCTAGACTTCATATACCAGTGGGTAGCTCAGCTGAACTTAGTCATCAAGGCTATCATTTCCTTTCAACATTATTTGAAAAATATGACCAGGTATGTAATTATCATAAATAGATAAAGTATAAAGCCCCAAATTCAGCAACCTCAGGACTTTGGGGTTTCTATTTTTGGATAATACAAATATATATGCATATACATATGGAAATCTTTTATTTACCAATATATGTATGCATAAATTATTTTTATTTGCTAAAATATTTTATATATAATAATACTAGTTTTAGGTAGTAAGCATCAAATATGTTGATAAATCAATAAATATTTTGCGGAAAAAATTTAGCCGACATACGGGACATGAATCCGCATCTCTCCAGAAACATACCAGGGTATTCTTCCACTTAACTAATGCCAACTTGTCTTTTTTCTGCTAAGACTAAACTCTTCACCGAGATTTTCAGGCCAACTGTTGGCACCATCTATGATCTCGGGTGGCAACTATCACTTTTTATATTGCACTGAGTAAGATGGATATAAATAATAAAGTCTCATCGTGCTATTTAGCGTTACCAATGATTTAAACATAGATGACAATCACAGCATTATCTGCTGACTTTTTGACGTTGATAAATCAATAAATATTTTGCGGAAAAAATTTCGCCGACGTATGAACCTGCATCTTTCCAGAAACATGCTACAGCAGTGATTGTCATCTATGTTCAAATATGTTTGTGTGTGAACCACACAAATTCTTTACTCTTGATTCCTTCTCTCTTCTCTCTATTGAATGAGCTACTCACATCTGCGTAACTCATTCAAGACATCAATGAGATATTTAGTATGTAAGTTCAGCACGCTTGGTGATTTATAACTGTGAAGCTACTTTTATGTAGTAGTTAAACAACAACAAAAATTTCAGTCAGTTAACTTTTCTGGGGAAATAAGGAGATTTTTTCAGTAGTAAAGAATCACAGGATGTGTCCTGTAGACATGGAACTTATGAAATAATATTCTGAAAAAAATTGGTTTTGCTGTCAGTGGGATTCGAACCCATATCTCCTGGAAATGCCAGTTATGCTAACCAATGATGGTGTAGTGGTTAACATAATTGGCATGTTTCCCGGAGACATGGGTTCGAATCCCACTCATGGCAAAACCAATTTTTTTCAGTTTATTATTTCAAGGAACTTTATTTTTTGATGGTTTTACAAGTGTAGAGCGAAAATTCCTCTTTTAACCATGTTTATTGTTTTCAAAATGTCTTGTAGGACTTTATAAAAGTTCCCAGTGTGAAAAAAGTAAAATAGCATCAGGTGATTGTACACTGCACTTCTTTTTAGCTGAAGGGTATAAATAACTGATAGGTGTATAAATTAAATATTCTCATTCTACTCTGAGCCATCTTTACTTTGCCAAGTTAATTCTTGTAGTATCTATTAGTATACTTTCTTTGAAACAAATGCAAGTATTTATTATTAATTGATTGTTAAAAAGGAATAAAAAATATAAATTCAGAAGGAATAATATTGGTTTTAGGTAGTAAACGTCAAATATGTTATTTAAGAGATATTTGTAAAAATATCAGATTTTAGGATTCTGGATTTAAGATTTTACACTATAGTATATTATAAAATTTTGTGAAGCATACTATTGCTATAATACATTGTCAAGTGATATTGGTGAAAATATAACTATGAAGACAAAAAATATTCCATAAAAATTTAATACTAACACTGTAAAAATACAATGATATTCTACTTCAGTTCTATTGATGAATGCTTAGCTATAAGTCTGTAACTTAAAACTAAATATATCATTTACATGAATTGGTCTGGATTAGTTGATATAATAATAATAATAATTTTTATTTCCATTTTATTATGCAATACAAAAATGTTATGCTCATTAATATAATACAATTCACGTGAAACAGAAAAGGGACATTCAGTTAAAAAATTCAATACAGAATTTGACAAGACAGCACCTTAACTAAATTACATTGAATCATATATTGTGACAAATATCTATTGTATGATACACCAGTATTTTAAGCATTAAAAATATTAATGAGTTAGAGTAGTTAACAAACTATGTTTGAATGCAGAAAACTTTTCACCTCCTTTTAAATTATTATCTAAATTATTCCAAACTTCTGCACCCTGAAAAGTTAGTGATGCTTGTCCATAATTTTTTCTTGTAATGTTCCAAAGATTAATAACTTTTCAAAGTTGGACCTTTGTCTGATCCAATTTTATTCAAACTCTGGATAGCTGAATCAGGCACCAGGCAATAATAACTTGCCAAATAAAGTTGAAATTGGGTTCATCAATAACTTACTACTGCATCTCTCAAACTCTGTGCTTCTAACTCTAATTATTCACAATCTATCAAACTGACAATATTCATCGACTGACTCTTACAAAACTAACTCTGTGACCTAATGTCACTATAACAAGTGGCATAGAAGCTGTTGAACGCCAGTAAAGACATTTGTATAAAGTGACGATCGTGCAAACTATGATGCAAGAGAGGGTTTGTCCTAAACACCCTCTTTTGCGGGTGACAATCGAAAGGTTGGAGTTGCGCATGTGGAACTCCTACTCTCGGAATGAGGATTGCAATTACCACAAAAATGAATTTAAATCCCCAAAATGATAAATATAACATAAATAAAGCAAAACTGGTTAAGGAAAAGGAAAAGTGAATGGATGGACATAACATTCTGCTTAATGGGAATTCTAGGTCAAGTTGCTGTTGACTTGGGTAATGATAACACTTCCTTTGGAAATTGATATCGTATTTTTTTAACCTAATAGCACAGAATATAAATAATGCTATATTTAATATGTATAGATCTGGAAGTTGAAGAATTTTGGCTTTTCCAAAAAATTCTTTAGTATGTTCATTAAAGTTTAGATTATACAGAGTTCTGACAAATGTTTTTTTGAAGATATAGTAGTTTATTAATATTCTGATTACTTGTGTTACCCATATTAAAATGCAATAATGTAGATGAGGATAAATAATGGAGTTATATACAATTGAAATTTAATTCAAAAAGGAAACATGAATCTATAGCGTCTAATAAGGCCAATATTCCTGGAAATTTTTTTTCTAATGTATGTAACGTTTTCATTCCATTTTAAATTGCCAGTAAGCCATACTCGTAAGAATTTAATTTTGTTAACTCTTTCGATTGCATTTCCATCAATGCATATTTCATATAGGTAAAGATTTGCAGTTTTTACAGTTGGACCGAATAAGGTATATTTAGTTTTGCCAATATTTAAGTGGAGTTTATTGGCTCTAAACCATTTTGCATAAATTTTTAAATCATTATTAACGATGTCAATTAAGTTATCAATGGTTTTGCCTGTACAAATATACTAGTATTGTCTGCAATGTATATAATAATATCGGAGAAGAATTATGTGAAATGTTAATAATATCGTTAACATATAAAGGAAAAAGTAGTGGTCCTAGATTAGACCTTTGAGGTACACTTCTTTTAAGGCTACACAAGTCTTGGATATATTATAATTATAAGAAGCAACCTGTTTTCTGTTGGATAAGTAATTTTGAAACCATTTGTAAACAATGCCCCGAACACCATAATGGTATAACTTGAACAACAAAATTTCATGACAGATAGAGTCAAATGCTTTAGATAAGTCTAGAAAAATGCCTATAGTGAGTAGCTTGTTTTCAATATTTTTGTGCAGAGACTCTGTTATATTTATTAAAGCTTTTTCTGTTGAATTCCCAGGTAGGAAACTAAATTGATTTTTATGTAAAATATTAAAATTAAAAACTAAAGTACTCTTTTATAAATTATTTTTTCCATGATTGTGAGATGACCTGATATTCAGTAATTAGTTATACACCAAAGAGCCAAAACATTATGACTACCTTTCTAATATGATGTTGGTCCTCCATGTGCCATCAAAACAGCTCTTACCCAGTGAGACATAGATGCTACAAGATTTCTAAAGGTGTCTCATGGTATCTGGCACCAACACATTACCAGCAGATCCTTCTTGTAAGTTATGTGGTTGAGCCACCACAGATCGAATATGCTGTTCCAACACAAACCGCAGATGCCCGATTGAATTGATGTGTGGGGAATTTGGAGGCCAGGGCAATACCTGGAAGTTTTCCTCATGTTCCGTGAACCATTTTCGAACAATCCCAGCAATGTGGCATGGCACATTATTGTGCTGAAAGAAGGCACTGCTAGAGGGGAATACCTTTGCCATGAAAAGATGTACCTGATCTGTAATGATGTTTAGGTAGGTGGTAGATGTCATAATTTCCTGCATGTGAATGACTGGACCCAGGCTTTCCCAACAGAACATTGCCCAAAGCATTACACTTCCTCCACCGGCTTGTTTTCATCCACAGTGCATCCTGGTGCCAACACTTCCCCAGGTAAACGATGCACACATACCTGGCCATCCACATGATGCAACAGGAAACGAGATTCATCGGACCAGATTAATTATCAATATCAATATCATCTTCCAACCATTCAAGGTCCAGTTTTGATGCTCACATGCCCATTGCTTCAATGGTGAACTGAGTTAGCATGGGCACTTGGAGTGGCCTGCAGCTACGCAGCTCCATTTTCAGCAGGATTCAATGTACTGTATGTTGTGACACATTATTCCCATCTCTAGCATTCAAATTACAGGCGAGTTGCACCACAGTATCCTTTCTGTTGGCTTGTACCATACGGAATAGCCTTCACTCATCTCGACCATCGATGAGCAATGGTCATCCCATACCTTGCCTAAGGTTCATGGTTTTTCTTTCCTTGGACCACTTTTTAAAAGTACTAACCATGGCTGACCATGAGCACCCCATAAATCTTGTCATCTCGGAGATGCTCTGATTCACTTGTCTAGCCATTACAATTTGGCCTTTGTCAAAATCACTTAAGTTGCTGCCTTTCCCTTCTGAAGAACAAGAATAACAATGATTAACAGAGCTCAGTATCAGGTGTTATTTATACTATTTCATGACCTTCAAATGCGCCATTCGCTGCAGTTGCTTTGATTTGCATAAAGATGCACTGGTCATATTTTTTTTTGGCTCTTCAGTGTATATCACCAATAACACTAATATGTACAAGTATTTTAGAAATATTTAGGTTTGAGATGTTATGGCAAATCCTGAAGTAATGAAGATGTTAATAGATGTATATATAATAAAACACGATATTTGCTGTATATGCAATGATATGCAAATGATGTTGATGAGATGAACTCTTTCATTTGAGCTGTTGGTGAAACTGGTGGTAGAGTAGGTTTGGTTATAAACAGAGAGAAAACTAAAGTGATGAAAATTGGTGAGGTAGGCTGTGATTCGCTTAATCTGAATGGTTGCTGTCTTGAGCAGGTGTCACATTTTAATTATCTTGGGAGCTATATAACAGATACTGGTGATGTGAAGCATGAGATTAATAGACAAATAGGGATTGCTGCCGGAACTTTTAAGAATCTATGGAAAGTGTGGAGAAATTGGCATATACACCTAAAGATTAAAATTAGACTGTTTAATAGTTTGGTTCTTTCTAGCGTTAGTTATGGTAGTGAAATTGTAAAATGTAAACAGGAAATGTATTGTAAAAATGTATTGTAAACAGGAAATGTATTGTAAAATGATAACAGGAAACTAGATGTTTTTGATTCTAGATGCTTATGCAGTATCTTGGGCATTAGGTGGTTCAACTTTGTAACTAATGATGAGGTTAGATGAAGGCGTCTGCAACCTCCTTTGAGCAGCACATTGTGCAGAGAGAGATTCTGTTGGTTTGACCATGTTACCCTTATGGATGATTATGGATTGGTGAATAGGGTTATGAACAGTGTGTCTAAAGACCTCAGAAAGAGGGGGAGACCTAGGATGCGGTGGGCAGACAATGTCAAACAGGACCTAGTTAGAATTGGTGTGCAGTGGCCAGATGCAGCAGATGTAGCTCATGACAGACATGTGTGGAGAACTATATTTCATGGTCTGGTTGGACCTCCGTAGCCCATGGCTGCTTGAGGAGGATGATGATTAAAGAACACTCTGGATGGCTTTGACAAGAGGCTTTCATCTGTCTCTTAATAGCTGTTCCCCTTCTACAATGTAATTTTGAGTTCTTCTGATATAGCCATTTAGTCCATTTTTTGCCCCGAAGTGCTGCTCAGAGGAAAAAGAACAAAGCCCTTCTAAATTGAAACATTCATCTTAATATTGGAAAAGGAAAGAAATTAACTCTCATATTTTACTTTTTTCAGGATAAAGATGGTTGTTTATCACCAGTAGAATTGCAAGATTTATTTAGCTCTTGTCCAGTTACACCATGGGGACCAGAAATAGCAAGTATTGTGCCTACAAATGAAAAAGGCTGGATTGCTCTACAGGGATATTTAGCTCAATGGACGTAAGTATTTTTTATTACTTAAGAATCTGTTAACCAACTAAACAGTAGTATGTAAAAAAATTTCTTTTACTTGTAGGATAGCTGTACACTTTTGATAGGAGAAACGGGAAGAGGTACCTTTGGTTGTGTTGTAAAATTGTGTCGAAGTGAGAGTAGATCATCTTATCAAAATTTGCGTAAGCATACTTTTACTTTTATTTATGTTCAACTATGTGTAAATGACGTGAGAAGTGTCCTTTATTCAAAATTTGCTCGTCAAAATCTCTTAGTTCAAATTTTGATTCCCTTTAAGATGGGGAGTTGGGATGGTCTACCCATTCACTTTTACTTTACCTTAACCAGTTTTGCTTAATTTACATTATCTTTATCAGTTTGGGGGGTTTTATTTCCTTTTTAGTGGACTGTTCCGACCGTCCGAGGTGCAGGAATTGCGCATGCGCAACTCCAACCATTTGACTGTTAACCACTAAAGCGCGCACGTGTTCAAGGACATGCCCTCTCTTGCGTCATAGCTTGGGCGCTCATCAGTTTATGTAAATATCTTTCCCGGCATGCAACATGACACGTGCGGGCCTTTGTACAACGCCGATGTAGAAGAGTGACATATGGTCACAGAGTTAGAGAACAAGATGTAACAGAAGTAGTTGAAGGAACAGAGTGAGTGTAACACACCAAAGAATTATAATACTTTTAAAGTTTTGGACCCTTTGTCTGATCCAATATTTATTCAAGCTCCGGATAGCTTAATCAGGCACCAGGCAATAATAACAATTTGCCAAATAAGTTGAAATAGGGTTCTTATTAATTACCAGTGGGCATTACTTAGTGAGTAAGAATTCAAAAAATGAATGATTGTCAAAATATTAAATACAATCAAAAATTATCAACTAGCAAGAGAAAAAAAATAGCAAAGATTCAAAAGTGTCTATAACAAACAAATTTATTTCCAAAAACTCACCAACATTTCATCTTGAGCAAAAATTCTGTCTACACTAATTTAAGAAGACAAACTTTATCCTTCTGTGACTTAACGTCACTCCATCTCTGATACTAACGCATCACTGACACTATCTCATCTAACTCTTAACTCTTCCAACTACTATCTTTCACTGACTATGTGACTCAATGTCACTGTTTTTAGAAGCGGTGTACAGGCTCGGCAACACGTGGCTGTTGCCCCAGTAAAGACATTTGCATAAACTGACGATCATTCTAAGCTATGACGCAAGAGGGGGCATGTCCTTGAACACACGCGCTCTAGAGGGTGACAATCGAAAGGTCCAAGTTGTGCATGCACAACTCCTATGCTCTTGGAACTAGTGCTGTGATGCCAAAATAAAATTAAAATCCCCAAACTGATTAATATAATGTAAATAAAGCAAATCTGGTTAAGGTAAAGTAAAAGTGAATGGATGGCATCACATGAGAACGAAGTTAGCAGAATAGTTGAAGTAGAGATGGAGAGATGTAGTAGTAGGTAGAAGTTGTTAGTAGCAGTGAGTAGTTAGAAGTTGTAGTCGACATTTTCATGTAATGTTGGAGAGTTTGAAATTTTGGAAATAAATTTTGTTTGTTATAGAAACTTTTGAATCTTTGCTATTTTTTCTCTTGAACAACGTTAGTTGATAATTTTTGATTGTATTTAAAATTTAGCTTGACAATTTTTTTTGAATTTTTACTCGCTAAGTAACGCCTGCTGGTATATATATATTCGAAGCCTATTTCAACTTATTTGGGAATGTTATTATTGCCTGGTGCCTGAAATTAAGCTATCTGGAGTTTAAATAAATATTGGATCAGATTAAAGGTCCAAAACTTTAAAAGTTATTAATCTTTGGAGTGTTACATTCCTTGTTAAAGTTGTTACTGACTCTGACCTTCGGGAAGAAGTTTTAATTCCCTTTGTCATTGGTGGTTACAACGCCAATGGGGAACATCTCCTGCATGTAAGTAAACTTAATGATTTGCGAATAACTAACATGTACTACAAACATCAGGACATTCATAAATACTACGGGTTTTGTAACGCTCCAAAGATTTTATTACTTTTAAAGTTTTGGACCCTTTGTCTGATCCAATATTTATTCAAGCTCCAGATAGCTAAAGTCAGGTGCCAGGCAATAATTAACAAATTGCCAAAATAAAGTTCAATTAGGGTTCGAATACCAGCGAGCGTTACTTAGCGAGTAAGAATTCAAAAATTAAATGATTGTCAAAATTCTAATTTAACTTAAAATCAAAACTACTAATGTTGCTCAAGAGAAAAAATATCAAAGATTCAAAAAAGTTTCTATAACAAACAAGTTTATTTCCAAAATTATTTTAAACACTCGCCAACTTCAATGAAGAAGATATACATCTTTTCTATCTCACTACAAACTGACAACATATCTCTCGCAACTCTACTAACTCACTACTAACTCTTACTACTGACAACTACTCTATCAACTGACTCCTCAAAACTGACTCTTACCACTGACAACTACTAACTTCTCAAAACAACTGACAAGCAAGCGTACAGGCTTGGCAACACGTGGCTGTTGCACCGGTAAAGACATTTGCATAAAATGACGAGCGTGCAAGCTATGATTCAAGAGGGGGAGTGTCCTTGTACATGCGCGCTTTAGCGGGTGACAATCGAAAGTTCGGAGTTGCACATGCGCAACTCCTATGCTCTTGGAAATGAGTGGAACTCCCTCTTTCAAAGAGAGTCAAAAATTTGACCTAACAGATTTTGATGAGCAAATTTTGAATAAAAGGACACATCTCACGTCATTTACACATGGTTGAACATAAATAAGTAAAAGTATGCTTACGCAAATTTTGATAAGACGATCTATTCTCACTTTGACCCAATTTTCTAACACAACCAAAGGTACCTACCACCCAAATCTTCTAACAAAAGTGTGTAGCAGCTATCCTAGTGTAAATATATACCAATGGCTGTGGCAGTTAACTGTATACTAGCGTTATCGGACTACCTTGTATCACATTCTGATACAAACTCGAAATTGGCATAACTTCAACAGCACAATAAAACGGGTTAATTCACTCCTATCTTTCTTAACTTCTAGAAAGGTTAAAGACAAGAAATTCAATTATATACGTTGCAAGCAGGGTGATAACTTCTGCTTATTCCCTGACCACAATCAAAAATATGTGAAAGCTAGAGTCTTCTGTGCCTAATTCACATAAAAAAAACGGTATTCAAATACCGTTATATCCTCCTAATTACATCAAACACGCGAAGCTAAGAAATTTCAAATTTTTACAAACAAGCAGGAATGTAATCATCTGCTAATTCTTCACCTATGCACAGCAATCACGAGCTAGCTGAAATAAAACAATCATTAGTTACCTCCCCTTTCAGAGCTAAATGTCCCCCTCCCAAAGGAGTTATGCTGGTAACAACTCGGTCACCAGACTTGGCCATTGGGGACAGCTCCGAATAGCTACCAAAAAAAAAAAAAAAAATTCTGTAGTCATCATCATTGTCAGCTCATATATATATATACAAATAAATGCTGCCAATGTCATCCCAAAAATCACGCATCATTGACACATAAATATCACTGATGACACTGAACAGATTTAAACACATATACATAAATCGTATCTAAGAATAAAGAAAAAAATGTGTAAATAATTTATAATATATGACTATGTATTTCAGCCAATCACTTTTTACGTGAATCTCATATTTGCATATATAAATTCACTATGGAATGCACGTTATTTTACAACACAAATTATTACTTAAAAATGAAAAAATATTAAATCACTAATTCTCTTTCACTCTCCTCATTCATATCCATAAACATTTTACAATTTCTAAACTTCCTAATTTCGACTTACAATTTTCAGCTTTCAGTTAGCTGAAATGAAGAAATTCTACAAAAATACATTTTAAATCACATTAATACAATATAACAACTAGAACTTCGATGAGCAAGAATACATAAAAAAAATTCTATTCACACATTATTAACTCAAACTACAGTAAATTCACTTTCCGAAAATAAATATTGAAACTCCAAAGTTTCAGCAAGAAATTAAACATTGCTAACTATATAAATCACAATAAAGCTTCTTCATTCTTCTTCATCTTCATCTAGTCCAGAGAAAGGAGAACATTTATAAATCATTAAGTGCCAAGTGGAAGAATAATAATATACTTAAATTTTCATTGTTGCACTCCGTTGCGATAAATCATCCAGTCGGGTTCCAATGACATCTTTCCTTCATCGTTCGCTAGCTTCAAGTCAAGGCATTGCTGAAGATCTCGCTCGTGACGTCATTTCTACTATGTTGGCTGCTTCGCTGCTGGTTGTCGCTCTGCAGGCTCTGGTTGTTTTGTCGGCATCTCATCACGCTTTGACATCGATGGAAAAGCTGAATCTGGCTTTATTAGTCTTTGTCCTGTCGTATGTAATAGGTGATAATCTAACCTATTCTTTTCTCTTCTGCTTGGTAATGGCTCAACATCATCATCAGAGCCATCACTCTTCTGGGTTTGTTGTGGAGCATCTACTTTTGATCTGGAAAATTCTACAGAACTATTGTATTTTTTTATATTTACAATATTAAAGTATCCTACTGAGGCATTAGTGGTCATATTGGCCAATTTATACAGAAGAGGAGAAAGTTTCTTCCTTATAATATATGGTCCAGCATATAATGGTGCAAATTTCTTTATGAATCCTCTTTCTTTATCACTCTTATGATGTGTTTTAATCAAGACATTCTCACCTACTTTAAATTCCATATGTTGTCATCTCTTATTATAATCCTCTCGTTGCTTTTGTTGTGCTCGTAGGGAATTATCTTGTGCCTTTGAAATGGCTCTAATATGCTGTTCCGTTCTAAACTCAACGGATTGTGGAGATGCAGGTTGATCAATGAGTCTGTCTCAGGGTAATGTCAGCTCTCTCCCAAAAAATATCCTTGAAGGTGTGAATTTGGTTGTTTCATGTAATGAAGTGTGTAAAGCAAAGGAAAACTTGCAAATATTTATCCCAGGCACTATGTCTGTTTTCAACGTAAGCAGCTATCATCCTACCAATATTTCAATTAATTCTTTCGGTCAAATTTAACTGTGGATGATACGGAGTTGTATATATGTGTTTTATTTGAAACGTTTCACATACTTCAGCAAGCACATTTGAAATGAATTGGGGTCCATTGTCTGAAACAATACTCTTGGGTACCCCGTATCTGCATAGAAATTCATTTGTAAATTTCTTTGCTACAATTGTTGCTGTTGCATTTCTAATGGGAAATATTTCGACCCATTTTGAAAAATAATCTAACACTAGAATATATTGTGATCCCGCTGGCGTTTGTGGATATGGGCCTATTAAATCCATGCCAACTAATTCCATGGATTCATTGGAGATCGTGCTTTTCATAAGACCACAAAAAGACGGTTCTGATCGAATTTTGTGGTTTGACAAATTAAGCATGTTTCTACATAGGTTTTTACGTCTTTTTTCAAAGCTGGCCAATATGATCTTTTGGCCAGTTTCTGATATGTTTTTCGTGTACCTAAATGTCCGGCTGAAGGTACATCATGTAATTCTCGGAGTACGTACTCTCTTAAATTCTTGTGAATAAATGGCCGATAACTGCCTGTTTGACTCAGTCGTCTGTAGTAGTACAAAATATCATTAATTAATCTAAAATATCTGGCTCTTCCAACAATGATGGGAACTATTGTGGCGAGTGAGGGAGCAAAAGGCTTATCTTCGAGCTCTGGCCTAACTTCTGCCTGCCACACAGGGGCATGGGATAATGCATCTGGTAGTTGATGTGCACTTCCCTTTATGTACTCGACCTTGAAATTGAATTCTTGTAGGCATAATGCCCAGTGCATTAGACGACCTGTTAGATTGGTGGATATCTGCAACCATTGTAAAGCAGCATGGTCGGTAAAAATAGTAATGTCGGACGTGTCTAATTGTACTTTAAATTTTTCTAGAGCCCATATTACGCTTAGACATTCTTTTTCAGTCACTGTATAGTTTCTTTCAGTGTGACTCAAACTGCGACTGGCATACATGATAACGTGTTCACAATTGTCATTCTGTACTTGGCTCAGCATAACACCGAGACCGACATCGGAAGCATCAGTGTAGATGTTAAAAGGTTTGCCTAACTGCGGCAAGGCCAACACGGGAGCATGACACAATGCATCTTTTAAGGTCTGAAATGCTGTGTCACAAACAGATGTCCAGTGGAACTGTTTTCGCTTTCGGCGTAATTCACATAAAGGTTCGGCCAGATTAGCAAAATTAGGAACAAATTTTCGGTACCAACCACACATTCCCAGAAATCTACTAAGTTGTTTCAAATTGCACGGAGTGGGAAACCGTTCTATGGCTTCGACCTTATTAGGTAATGTTCTTACTCCATCTCTATTAACATTGAAACCGAGGTATTGAACGTCTTCTCGGAGAAATGTGCATTTAGATAATTTTATGGTGAGTCCGGCTTCTCTTAACCTTGCAAATACCAAATTTAAATCACGTAGATGCTCCGAAAAATCAGTAGAAAAAATAACTATATCGTCTAAGTATACTTCACAAATTTTTCCTTTTAGATCACCCACAACCACGGATATAAGATGTTGAAACATAGCGGGTGCTCCGGATAAGCCAAATGGTAAGCAACGAAATTGGAATAATCCATCTTTTGTGAGGAAAGCTGTTTTGGGCCGATCTGGTGGATATACTGTCACCTGCCAATATCCTGAAGACAAATCTAGTGTGCTAATAAATTTCTTGCCAGCCAGTTGTGTTAGTAGATTCTGAATAATAGGTAGTGGATATCTATTGGGGACTGTAACAGCATTTAGTTTTTGATAGTCCATGCAAAATCTCAAATCACCAGTTTTCTTTTTAACGAGGACGACCAGTGAAGCCCAAGGGCTAAAACTTGGTTCTATTATCCCATCCTTTAACATTTCTTTAATTTGCATTGAAACTATTTCTTCTTTACTGGTAGGATAATTATATGGTTTGCTATAAACAGGTCTACTTATTGCCCGTGTCGATATGATGCTCCAAAATCTGACATCTGCCAGGCTTGTTGTTAAAAAGTTCGTAATTAGCATTGAGCAGAGCTTCTAACTTAACTCTCTTGCTATATCTAAATGAGCACTGTCAGCGTGTTTTCTAATATCCGATTTTATCTGATTGACATCAAGTTTTTCTTTTATTGTTGCTTTCAGTGAAATAGTATTATTGGCAAAATCAAATTCAATCAAGTGTTTTCGTATTGCAACTATTCTTATCAAAGAGTCATATAATAATTCACTTATTACTAAAAATTCAAGTCTTAATCTCCACATTATTTAAAGTAATAGGTAACTCAACAGTTCCTTGCAGTAAACACTGCTTGGAAGCACAAACTAATTTCAAAGGTCCACCGGACCACGACTGCAATTTCAGTTTACAACCTTTCTGAATTTTATCCCATACTTTCTTATGTAGACATGTAATATCAGCTCCTGTGTCAATGCGAGCTATGAATTTGGTCTTATCATGATAAAGCTTCACAAAAGGTAAATGTAGGACATTATGTATACCCACGGTAGCAAGACTTAACTCATGAGAGGGCTTTTCTTGAGGAACTTTGGCCTCTCGCATCGAAGATTCTAATTCAAGTTTCCCGAATTTTCATTCCTTCGATAACAATATTGCTCCGTGTCCTAATCGGCCACAAAAACTACATCTGAAAGTTTCTCTATTGTTCTTAAAAAAAGTTTTAGGTCTAGTGTCATTGTTTGAAGCTTGATGTGGAACAAATTCTCTGCTTTGTTCATTCTCTATTGTTCTAGGCGCATTCGGCGCAAATTGTCGGGACCGTGTAACTTCCGGTCGTGCGGGAGTCATTTTACGAGACTCAACCTGATAGCACTGCTTTGGCGGGGATTGCATCCATTGTTGGTTTAATGCAGTTGCTGCAGATTCTCTTCTTGCAGTATATTGCCAAGCCAATTTGACTAAAGCTGAAATTGAGTTTCTGTTTCTTACTTCTAATAATTCCCTAATGGGCAAAAGCAATTGGGACAATATGCAGTTTATAATATCAATTTCAGTGGCATCAGCATCGTACAGCTGGTATAACTCTACCCCAAATAAATTTTTCTATATCATCTCTTTCCCTTTGTCTTCGTGAAAACAACTCTGTAGCTAGTTGTGTAAAATCATTATAAGCTGGATAAAATGTCCAAGAGTTTGTTTTTAAAATCTTCCCAAAACTCTATTCCATGATGACATCCTATATTATTCCACCATTGCTTAGCACATCCAATTTGACAAGATACTGCTAAAACCACCTTTTTGTTGCTGGGCACTTCATGTAAACGGAAATGCTCTTCCATGGACTTGACAAATGTCCACGATGACGGACGTTTCAAACTGTTGAACCTTATCTCAGGTAAAGGCCAATTAACATATGGACTATAATTAATAGATGGATTGGCAACCTGTCGTTGTGGCGGTTGATAATGCTCTGTTCTTCACTTGCTTCTGATGGAACAGAAAATGGAACCTTACGTTCAAAGTTTATTGATTCATGAACTGACAGAGAATTGTCAGCAAATTTAGGGGTTGTTGTCGTTCCCCTTTTCACCTGAGGTTCTGTAAGCAGATTCATTAACACTTCTGCTTCTTTCATTACATCCTGCAACCTATATTTTACTTTTTCTAAGTTGGGAGTCATTATGGCAGAATTGGCCATATTACTAGCAGACATGTTTAGCAGTCTGCCAAAATTTTGAACCTTTTTTAATCTTGAGCAGCACTCAAAGGCACTGCTGTAGAACAATACAATACTAAAGCTATACTAAGCTTGCAAAAATATAAATTTGCTTATCAAAAAGTTTTATCTATCGTTCGTGTGTGTGTCCGGACACTTCTAATCTTTACATACATGCGATAAATATCTTAACTATCAGCAATAACTGCACTGAAACTTCAGTATCTTTGACTATTACACAAAAAAGTTAATCTTCTTGCTCAACAAAAATATTTTCGGCTTAAGCTGCCATTAATCCTATAAATAGTACATATAACCAATGAGCTCAAAAATTACTATCTTTGACAATCTTGTTAAATAACATATACAATTTATACATAAATATAACAGTCCCTGTTCTCGGTGCTCCACTTCCTTTTTTACACTCTGTAACAATCCAAAGATTAATAACTTTTAAAGTTTTGGACCTTTTATCTGATCCAATTTTATTTAAACTCCGGATAACTTAATAACTTCGTTCCCATTCTGCTCCTTCAACTACTTCTGTTACATCTCGTTCTCTAACTCTGTGACCACATGTCACTCTGCTATATCGGCGTTGTACAAAGGCCTGCACGTGTCATGTTGCATGCCAGGAAAGATATTTACATAAACTTTCTAGCATGCAAGCTATTACGCAAGAGAGGACATGTCCTTGAGCACCCACGCTTTAGCGGTTAACAGTCAAAAGGTCCAAGTTGCTCATGCGCAACTCCTGCAGCTCGGAAGGAGGTCAGAACAGTCCACTAAAAAGGAAATAAAAATCCCCAAACTGATAAACATAACATAAATTAAGCAAAACTGGTTAAGGTAAAGTAAAAGTGAATGGGTGGACCATCACAGGAAGTTATCTATAACAAAGGAAATATCTCCTTTCTTCACAGAATTCAAAATGTCTTGTAGTTGTCTGTAAAATGTGTCCTCTTTGTTTTCATCAGAGTCCTCTGTGGGGTGAAGATAAAATGACATTCAAGTCTTTAATTTTGTTTTAAATTTTGCTATAGGAAATCTTAAATTAATGCATCATATCATAGAAGAACATGACTGTCCTGTATACTTAGAAGCAAACCTTTACCTTGGAGATGCTTTCCATCCTCTCTACCTGAAAAGAGAAATTTAAAGTTATTTTTTAAGTATCTGATCTTTACTTGTCCATCTGGTCTCTGCAAGCCTGGAATTCCTGCATGAGGACATCAAGAGTATAATCTCTATGTAATGTCCTCACATTCCATGTACCTGCAGAGAAAAAAATATTAGTAGGATTTTTAAAGAAACTGGGTTTATTGAGAGAGGTAGGGCAAACAATATCAAACAGCCCCCTGATCGCAAGCTTGTGGCAAAGACCTGTTCCTCCACCACTACAGACAAGTCACCCATGCTGGTAGGAACTTCAGGCACCACCTTTTCAAGTGGATCTTTTCAAGAGCCATATGACCTGTCTGAGACACATTAATCCAGTGTAGTATTGGCAATGCCCAACTAGCTAAGTGAAAGTTCAGTTACCTGTGATGGACTCTGATCAGGATTATCTACCAGCTGATTTAAGGTATCCCATTCCTCTGTTCACTTAGGGCAAACAGAGGCAAACAGAAAGCACAGCAGCAGATTCTCCCTCAATAGAGGCACACCAGTGCAGCAAGTCAAGGATCCATAATCAAGCTCAAAGCCATAAACCAGTCCATTCTAGTAGGTATAAATGATCAGCAGTAGGACCTTGTGAAGTTGAGCACTCTGCAGCAGGGCAGAAGAAAAGAAAAAAGTTCTTTCCCTTCCAAAAGAGAAGTATCTCTTTTCAAAGGTACTAACAGTCTGCACCACAAGAAGGCAGGATTGAACATTATTATATACTAGCTGGTTCTATGCATCATCACTGGGGATTTGTATACAGCTCTCCTTCTAGTGTATGTCTGGCTACCATTTACAGACCAAATGGTAATAGAGATTTCAAAATTTCTGATTTAGATTATGTAGATGATTTGTCTTTGTTGGTTAATAATGATGAGATGAATTCTTTTCATATCAGCTGTTGATGAGAGATAAATCTAAAGTGCTACAAATTAGTCAAACAGTAATACTTCAGTTGCTTTGAATGGCTGAAATTTTGAGCAAGTCTTTAAAGTTACTGGTGATGTGTGGCATGAGATTAACAGACAAATAGAGTTAGCTGCTGGAACTTTTTAGAAGCTGTGTAGAGGGGAGAAAAATAGGTATATACTTCTAAACACTAAAATTAGGCTGTATAATAGTTTGGTTCTTTCTAAGGGTAGTTATGATAGTGAAACATGGACCCTTTGTAAGCAGGATAATAGGAAAATTAATGCCTTTGATTCTAGATGCTTTCAAAGTATCTTGCACATTAGGTGGTTCAACTTTTTAATTAATGATGAAGTTAGGGAAAGGAGTTGGCAACCTCATTTGAGCAGCACATTATGCAGAGAGAGACTCCATTGGTTTGCCAGGTTGCCCATATGCATAACTAATAGATTAGCAAATAGGGTGATAAACAGTGTACTTAAATGCTCCAGAAAGTGGGGGAGACCTAAGATGCCATGGGCAGACAATATCAAACAGGACCTTGGTAGAAATTGATCTGCAGTGGCCAGATGCAGCAGATTTAGCGCAGGAGAGATGTGTTTAGAGAACTGAATTGCACAATCTGGTTGAACCTCTGTATTCCATGACTGCTTGAGGAGGATGATAATGATTATAAAAAATTAGAAAATTTCAATCAATAGTAACTACACAGACTACCTGTTGACATTGAATTCAAGAAATAATTTATTGAAAAAATTAGTTTATTTTTTAGCTAAAGTATGTTTTTTTGAAATTATAAAATTTCTAAAGCAGTATTTCTACCAAGTAGACATTTTGATGTGACATGGATGCCTACGTACCATAAAGCCTACCATTTTATGTATCAGATATAATATTATCGTAAATAAGGATTAAAAAAAATTATCCAATTCTTAATGCAAGTTATATTTATTTGTAGGAGATTATTTGTTATACAATTGAACCACAATATTCATGGTAGTAAGTATTTGCTGTACAAGGCAGAGGATTACATATTTATATCTGTGCTTTATACTATATTGCTCAAAGATTGTAAAGTGTCATTACATAATCGTAGGTAAGAGGTAATTTTACCGTGCAAGGCGAATTGGGTTGTACAGTCAGTTTGTAGTTCAAAGGTCTAAATCACAAGAGTTCACTAGCACAACCCAGATTTGTGCACTATTTAAATGGGTTGGTCAACATTACCTGACCAATTACCATTACCTTACCAAGGTTGATAAAGTTTTCAATTATCATTTTTATTGTTTCCAGTCGAAACTTCATGACCTTCACATTCCATCATAAAAATTTTATATTTTTTATCATCAAATACATTTTTTGGGGGGAAATTTCAGAATTTTACTGTTATAGAGGGTGCAATTATGGTGTTCAAAAGATTCAGAAAGTGTGAATCATAATATTTTAATCAATTCTTATCTAACCCTAAAAAGATTCTTTTTTCATTTATCTCTGCAAACAATTATCTGCTAAAACAAAAAATTGTGTCTAGAGATCAATTCATTATTGCTGATGACATTCACATTCCACCACCAAAATTAAAAATTTCGTGCTTAAATATGTTGTGTGCAATATTTGTTTGAAATTTTCGTTTTTGGCAAATATAGTTTTTGGCAAATTTAAAAAGTGTGAATCATAATATTTTATCAATTCCTATCTAACCTAAAAGGAATATTTATTTTATCTCTAAAACAAACAATTATCTGCTAAAATTAAAAAGGTATGTTTTCCCACCCACTCTGGCAATACATCATTGCCATCAGTGAAATCAGATTAATGACAGAGGAGAAGTGCAATGTAAGGTCATCCAAAACTAGCCATTTCTGATGTTTAACAATTAGTGCATAATAAGAAGTTGAGTACATAATAGGAAGTTGAAAACACATATAGCAGTATTTCATCAATACCTATCCAACACAAAAATAATTTTAAATTTATCTTTGTAAACAAAACAGTTTTATGTCTAACAGACTGACAAAGCAAAATTATTATCTCATTTTCTTTGAAAATGAGAGATAAAAAAATATATATATATATAACTATATGTGATGGTCCACCCATTCACTTTTACTTTTCTTTAACCAATTTTACTTCATTCTCATTATATTTATCATTTTGGGGATTATTGCATTTTTTTGGACATTGCAATTCTTGTTTCTGAGCTGTAGGAGTTGCGCATGCGCAACTCTGACCTTTTGATTGTCAATCGCTAAAGTGTGTGTAGGACATGACCCCTCTTGCGTCATAGCTAGCATGATCATCATATTATGCAAATGTCTTTTCTGGCATGCAATAGACACGTGCCGGATTTGTATGCATGTTATAACCAAGTGACGTTAAGTCACACAGAGAGAGAGAAGCGGAGAGAAGTAGAGTGGTGATGTTGGGTCACAGAGAGGTAGTAGAGATGTAGAAGTCAGAAGTATTGTGAGAAGTAGGAAATTTAAATAGATGTGAGTTCTTAGTACTCCAACTTTTGTATTCTACCATTGAGTTTGGTGAGTTTTTGAATTTTTTGGAAATAAACTTTTGAATTTTTGCTATTTTTCTCTTGAGCAATGTTAATTGATTTTTGATTATATTTAAACTGTAATTAAACTTACACTCCTTTTGAATTCTTACTTGATAAGTAACACTAGAGAAATACTTAATGTACCCTATTTCAACTTTATGTGGCAAGTTAATATTGTCTGGTGCCCGACAAAGCTATCCGGAATTTTGAATAAATTTGGATTAGACAAAAGGTCCAACTTGAAAAGTTAAAAATCTTTGCAGTGTTATATACTTAGTATTGTCTAAATGAATCAAACTTAATATATTATTAACATACCATTCAATATTGACTAATTTGAAGTTACCACCCTCAGTAATGAAGTCACATTTCAGAAGCATCATTTGACTTTGGGTGATACTTTAGACATCCCTATAACAAAATAACCTTTCCTAGTAGACGTATGACTTCTCCTATTATGCACTAATTGTTAAACATCAGAAATGGCTAGTTTTGGATGACCTTACATTGCACTTCTCCTCTGTCATTAATCTGATTTCACTGATGGCAATGATGTATTTGTAATCAGTGCTGCTCTTCAACTTCAGCATTTAGAATTTTGGCATTATCTGCAATGTAATTTTGAGTTTAACATTGCTAAATTCAATATTTCACCAACACAGGTATTGCAACCAAGCTCTTCGGGAAGGGCACTTCCACTTTCTTGTACAGTATGCATTTGCCACTTCTACATGTGTGTGATCTCTTGGTCCTAGGTTTTTTGACTGCACCACCATGTATATTAATAGGTTAAACTAAACATTTGAATTTTTTAAAATGAAGTTTCATTTACTTGCACTAGAAAAAATTGAATCTACTGTTGAGCTTTGATTTTGTTATTTATAAATGGATATTAAATAATGGATCTACCAGTGGCATCAGAAGGGGTTAAAGAGCTACAATTCACATTGTTTGATTCTCCTTAAAATTTGTATGTGATAAAAATAGAATTGTTGAATATAAATTTTTCTTTGGTTTGTTTAATTGAATAACAATTTTTAATTGTTATTGTATTACAGGTTAATAACTGCCTTAGATGTTCAAAGAGTAATGGAGTTTTTGGCATATTTAGGTTACATCATTACACCAGAGGATAATCAGTTATCTGCAATTCACAGTAAGCACTTTTTTAACTTTCTTAGATGTTAAATAATTGCAAATTATAGCATTATCCATATTATAATCACAGCAGGCTTCTGTCAATCACAGGGGGTTATGTTATATTCCTGAAGATTACCAAGAATAGTAAATCCATGACACTATATGAACTTATACACTAATAAACCTGTGGGAAAATCATATACACCAATAAATCTGTGGGAAAAGTAGAATTTGGTACCAAAAATATCCCATATTCTCATATGCTGCAAGACAACATAGTCTTCACGAGAGGTTGGTGCACATCCTTACCATGTGCCACTTTCTCGAGGCCAAATGATAATGTGCCATTTTCTCCAAGCAAAAAAATATAATGTCACTGAGTCAAGTGTGTGATACAAATTTTACAACTTCATATCAGTAATTTTTAAGTTCACATATTCTGTATACACTGCACTCCATTGAAATTGCTTCAACTAGAAGGAATGCTTTCATGTGAACCAATTAGTTGTGGTGGTAGCTAAATACATAAAGAAGCAATGATTAGAGGCAGACAGTTCTACAAATATATTTAATGATAAAATGAGAGGTACCTCAGTAAGCAGTATGGCTGCCATGAGCTGTAAATATACGAGGCTAAATGTTCCAAAAGTGAGTCAAACAGGTGGTAAATGGGATCCTGTGTGATATGCAGCCATGTATCATACACCTTGCTGTCAGTTCGGTGGAATGACACTAATAATCCACAGGTTTATTAGTGTCATGGAGTCATAGGTGACTGAGTGCTGGATGTAATGTAATGTACCCTATTGTATCCCATAAAAGTTCAATGGGCAACAGATGCATAAATGCATGGACCAAGGAAAGAGGACCACTCCACAGAGGCACTGCAGGGAGACCTAGGTGGTATGTGGCTATGCATTATCCTGTTGGAAAAACATGTTAGGCAAGGTATGTAAATATGGCAAGACTACAGGTCATTAGCACAGTTTCAGCGGTGACATTCCCAGATACACGCCATATTATGGCTGATATCTGCCTGTCTCCACACATGCTCATGGCCAGCACATGCATCTAAATGAAAATGACAATTAGCTTTAACAACATTCCCAGATACACGCCATATTATGGCTGATATCTGCCTGTCTCCACACATGCTCATGGCCAGCACATGCATCTAAATGAAAATGACAATTAGCTTTAACACATAATTACTGTATTTATTATGTTTTTTTGACAGCATAATGAACCACTTTAAAATGATATCAATCTCTATCTTATTACACAAGATTCTCTCTCTCACACACACAATGTTAAAAACACATATAGCAGTGTTTTTATCAGTTTTTGTTAGATGGTTAAGTTTTTTTTTGTATGTTTTTTAAGTTGCCACGTCATATTTTGATAAAAGTGAACCACATAGTTGAAATATAATGAGAGTAGCAAAGACTGTGGTATATTTAACCATATGCATAACAACAGTGTGGATCTTAAACACCTAAGATGAATCCTGGTTGTAAGGGGCTGACATCTCAATATATTAAAGACCACGAGAAGATATCAACAACAGTGTGTCTCAAAATTGAGTGCATCAGCCAGCAAATGCCACGGACTTACATCTGCATAGTAAGGTCCAAAAGTTTCCCGTCCAAAGGTATTAAAGAGGTAATAGAATCAAACAATAATTTTTATTTTTCAATATTATATATTTTATTTTTTTAATTTTCAACCTTTTATTTCAATACATTTTTTAGAACAACTAATTAACTTTTCTATACCACTGAAAAAATAATCTAAATTTTTGCCCTTAAAATGGTCTAAAACTGCAGAAATGACTTGTTCATCACTTGTAAATCTTTCCCCACGCAGATCTGACTTCAATTTTGCAAACAAAAAAAATAGTTGCTAGGGGCTAGGTCGGGGCTATACGGTGGGTGATTTAATTCCTGGAAACCACATTGCTGAATAGCAGCCTTTGCAGCAACTGAAGTGTGCACTGGCGCATTGTCATTCAATAACCTTACTCCCTGGGACAGCTTTCCTCAGCATTTCTCTTTGATGGTATCCTTCCATTTTTACATTAATGATACATAATATTCGTCAGTAACTATAGTATTTTGTTCCTTAAAGTCGATTAGCAGAATCCCCTGAGAATCCCAAAAGATGGTGGACATGATCTTTTTTTTGGGATTGTGTCACTTTTGCTTTTTTTGGCTGTGGGGATCCAGGATGCTGCCACTCCATAGATTCCCTTTTAGACAGGGGATCATGATACAGAACCACAGTTTTATCTCCCGTGACAATTGAATCCATCACTACTTTATCTTGCCCCTCACAGAGTGCTAAAAATTAAGTACAACATCCCACGCATTGTTGTTTTTGGGCAACACTCAAAATTTTGGGACCCATCTTGCACTCACTTCGTTCATACCAAGATGGTCGTGTAAAATTCGAATTAATCATGGTTTTTAAAAGTCTACACATTCCTGATAATTCTTTAGTTTTCAGTCACCTATCCTTTAGCACCTCTTCTTACACTAGCGCAATTGTTTCCGGAGTGAGTGTTTCTGCAGTTGAGCCTTGATGAGGTTCATCTTCAATCAAATCTCTCCCTAAGTGAAACTGCTTAGCCCATTCTTTAACCATCGAATATGACTGGGAAGATTCGCTGTACACAGCATCTAAACGTTATTTAATTTCTGCCAGGCTTTCACCTTCTTTTTTGTCAAAAATTTAATAATCGTGAGATACACAAGTTCAAACATTTTAAAATATTGGGCAACAGCACTTCTATCTACGATGGTAGCTGGAGTGCTACTGATGCTAGAGCTGCAAAATTTTAACTGCAGTGCAACGAAACGGGGGGGGGGGGGGGTTGACGGAGTTAGCCCTGTCAATTCTTGTTCTAAAATGTTTGAGTTGGAAACTTTTGTACTTTATTATGTATGTGGGAAAATGCAGTAAAAATTCTTTGTAATTCTCCAAAAGTATATTTAGCTTTTTCTCTTTGGACCTTTTAATTGATCCAAATTGAAATTCGGAATAGCATATTGGGCACCAGGCAATATTAACTTGCCATATAAAGTTAAATGAGGGTTCGTTAAGTATATGGGCATTACGTATTGAGTAAGAAATCCAAAGATTGTCAAATTGTTAAAAAGTTAAAACTTAATAAAAAATCAATTATCTTTGCTCAAGAGAGAAAATATCAAAGTCAAAATATTCACATAACAAAGTTTATTTCCAAAAAATTCATGAGTCACCATATAAACTGATGAATACAAAATAGTCTGAGCAAATAAAAACTCATTTGAATATCTCCAAAACTGACATACTTCTCAGCTAACAATGTTCTCATTACCACTATCTTTACTATCTGCTGACTCCGTGACCTAATGCCACTTAGTATACATGCGGCATGTGTTGCATGGTGGGAAAAACATTTGCATAAACTTACAATCATGCACTAATTATGATGCAAGAGGAGGTGTGTCCTTATGCTCACATTAGCTGTTGTCAAATTGAAAGTCAGAGTTGTGCATATGCAACTCATTTAGTGGATTGGAATGAGGAAAAATGATGGCCAACTAAAAGTAATCCTCAAAGTGATAAATATAATGTAAATTTAGTAAAACTGGTTAGGGGAAAATAAAGTGAATGGTTGGTATCTTATCGCTTTAAAAATAATCTAAAGTGTTCTTCAGCTAAAATAGATTGAATATCTCCTGTCTTGTGTAATGAGATAGAGATTGATATCGATTTAAAAGTGGTTCACTATGCTGTCAAAAAGCATATATATAATACAGTGATTATATGTTGTAACATTCCAAAGATTATTAATTTTTCATGTTGGACCTTTCGTCTGATTCAATTTATTCATAATTCCAGATAGCTTTGTCTGGCACCAGGCAATATTAACTTGCCAATTTAAGTTGAAATATGGTTCATTAGGTATTTCTCTAGTGTTACTTATCAAGTAAGAATTAAAAAAGGACCGTCGAGTTTAATTAAAGTTTAAATCTAATCAAAAAATCAATTATGTTCCTCAAGAGAAAAATAGCAAAAATTCAAAAGTTTCTAAAACAAAGGTTATTTCCAAAAAATTCAAAAACTCACCATCAATTGATGAATACAAAAGTTGGAGTACTAACATAATCTATCTAAATCTCTACTAACAACTCATTCTATCTACACAGCACATACTGATTCAACATATTTCAGCTAACTCCTAATATCATTCTCTACTCAACTTACTAACTCTACTGTCAATTCTGACTCTTACATCTGTACTATTTCTGACTCTGTGACCTAACATCACTTAGTTATAATATGCGGCATACAAATCCAGCATGTGTCTGTTGCACACCGGGAAAACATTTGCATACTCTGATAATCGCGCTAGGTATGATGCAGGAAGGGTTGTGTCCTACACGCATGCATTAGCTTCTGACAATCAAAAGCTCGGAATTGCTTGTGCGCAACTCTTACTGCTCAGAAATGAGAATTGCGATCAGTCCAAAAAATGAGACAATAATCCCCAAAATAATAAATATAATGTAAATGAAGCAAAACTGAATGAGTGGATTATCACAGTGTTAGAGCTAATTATAATAACTTGTCACTGTGCTTTTAACATTTAATGTTTTTAATTTTTAAATAAATGAAATTGGGATTCATCACTGAAAATGGCATGATGCCGCTATATTCTCCAGGAACTTCTCTCCCTCACAATGGGTAAGGAGTCTGAGGAAGACAAGCCAAGATATGAAATGCATACATATAGGCTCATGTCTTGCAGTTATCGTCAGATTGTGCTTGCTGACCCAAGAACTGGCAGGGATGACTGCCAGAGAGGAAAAAATTCAATTTAAAAGTATTATCAATAAAATGTTTATTGAATTTAACTCGCCAAATATACAGTCTCCCAGTTATATAAATATCAAGCTCTTCACCTCATCACTATGACTCAAAGTTCAAACTACTGACTCCTACTCTCCCTCTATGCCAACTAACTTCTACTAGCCTCACACTGGCTTAAGACAAATTCGGCACTTGCCAACAAACATGTCAGTGAGTCTCATTTGCATTAATAATCATGCATAGGTGATGATTAAAGGTCTTAATTACACAGTGATTGTAACGCTCCAAAGAAATGCAAATTACTTTTAAGTTTGGACCCTTTTTCTGATCCAATTAGTTTTATGCTCCAGATAGCTGAGACAGGTGCCAGGCAATAATTAACAAATTGCCAAAAAATAGAATAAGTTAAATTAGGGTTCAAAATACCAGCGAGTGTTAATGAGTAAGAATCCAAAAATGATTGTCAAGTTAAATATAATCAAAACTTAATTCACGTTGCTCAAGAGAAAAAATTAGTAAAGACTCAAAAGGTTTAAATAACAAACAAATTTATTTCCAAAAATCAACTCACCAAAACTTCAATGAAGAAGATACATCATGCACTAATTGTGCGCTCAACTGAGCTCTCTTATTGTGCTATGTGCACTTATATAAAAAAAAAATAATAAAATAAATACCCCCTCAAGCAGCTGCTTGCCACAGAGGTCTGACAGGAGCCTGTCAGTTTATATGCCACAGTAGAAGATCTGAGAGGATGGCAGGACCTCAGCAGAAAACAGCACGAACATCCATGCCTTACCCTGGGCTCGAACCCAGGTCCCGTAGATCAGTAGCCAAGCGCGCTAACCACTCAGCCACGGGACGGTCAAGCACTTACTATGTGCAACTGACTTCTATGCTATGTGCACTTACTGTGCTTTTACTATGCTGTGCTCTGACAACTCACTGTGCTGTGCTACTGTGACTAGCATGTCACCGGTTTTAACAAGAGCCGAACATGTCATGTTGCACGCCGGGAAAGACATTTACATAAAATGATGAGCGACGCAAGCTGTGACGCAAGAGGGGGCGTGTGCACGCTCTTTAGCAGGTGATAGTCGGAAGTTCGGAGTTGCGCATGCGCAACTCCTAACTCTTGGAAACGAGCGCTGTGATGCCAAAAAGGAAATAAAAATCCCCAAAATGATAAATATAACATAAATTAAGCAAAACTGGTTAAGGTAAAGCAAAAGTGAATGATGGGGCATCACATGATATGGTATATTAAATAAAAATTTAATCACAATCAACACTGTTAAAATCAAATGCCTTTAATGCTCTAAAGCGTATTCTACACTACATCGTTGTATTCAACAACATGTAAGAGCCATTAGCTTATTGCTATAATCACATAGGATCACTAGAGAAGATTTAAGTGCTATATTCTGCTTATAATTCGAGTATTTAAAGTTCTTAGTTATATCTCACAAGAAGATTGCATTTAGATGGTATATCGTGCAATAGATATCTCCCAAAACAGGCTGGTACACTCGACACACTTGGTGGAGAAACACAGTTCTGTTATTTGCGGTGCACTTGTTGATGTTGAATTCTTGTCTTAAATCCTGTATTGCAGTTGGGCCACTATTCCATTTTCAGGATCGGTAGTCACTGATGGTCAAGTTGTTACTCAAGTCCAGGTTTTAAGTTTGCAACTTCTTATTTGATGGATTATCAATAGCAGAATTTATTTAAAACAGCTTGAATTTAAGGGCATAGTTTCAATTTAAAGGCATTTGAATTAAAAAAGAGTGAAGTTTCAACTTAATACATTTAAACTAGCATTTAAAAAAATATTTACATTAAAAACCACCACCTCCCGCACTGCAACATGTTTCAGCATATCTCAATTTAATTTGCATGAATAATTACTGTACATAAAATTTAATCATGTTCACTAGCCACTAAGCACCAGTAGGGTGTCTTAAGTTAGACAACATCTGCATATATAATCTCATGGACCACTGCAATCTCCAATAACTATTAAAATAGTCTCTATTCTAGATCGCTACACCTCCGGAGGTCTATATACAGTTATTCCGATGTTACTTACACACTACTACTAACTATGAATAATCTTTAAACCCATTTAAAGATCACTAGCTTAGTAATGCTTACAAAATAGAAGAGTATTTTGACTTACAAAATCGCTGGTACAACTGCGTCAGATGATCTTGTTCAGCAGAACATGAGTAAATATTCATTTGCGTGAACAATGCAACTAATTCAACTGTGTAATTTTCGTCAGTATGGATGACACAGCAAACATTAAACTTGACCAAATATCATGTTGACATTACAATATACGTCCTGAATCCAATGGCAGGCCTTGCCTCGGGCCTTGTGCTGTTCGTGATTCTTCCATTATGTTGCTTCCACAAGGATATCGTAATGTCCATCAATACTTAGATGTTAGGTTTATGCTATAGTTTTAGTCGCCTAATGTTACACATACCGTTATATTCTATCTATTACTCAAGTTCCTTCACCGGCGTTGTCGCTGTCTTCCACATGTATAAATTTAAATCATCCAATACCGACCAATGACAAATATTTAAAAGAATGATTAAAACTTCCTAAAATCTATTGGCCAACACAAACTCAACCATTAAAAGTTTAACTGCTCAACATGATATTCCAAGAGCAGCGCGTTTCGCACGCTTTTCTTCACAGCAGCATCTTCAGGCTCTGGCATTGAGTGTATTCGTGTATTACCTTATATGCATCGTCTCGCCTGTGCTGCTATCTACATTGCCACGCGCGGTATTCCCAATTACTTTTCTCTGCTTTAGCAAAAGATTCCATGCAGCGGGTATAGGGGGTATTCCATATTGCATTTTATGTCATTATTGTGATGTATGAATAGTTTCTCAGCATATGTTAGCTGGAATTTTGTACGGGGTGCCGCTAAAGATTTATATTTAATTTTATGTACATCAATATTATTTTCCAGCACAATTTGTGCCAGTGCAGTGTTGTTGTTTTTATATAATGTCTGTCTCATGTTCATTCATTCTTGTACCTATATTGCCTGTAATTCTTTCCAATATAAGTATTTTTTTCTTTCAATTTTATTGTTGGATCTGGAATTTCCACCTGGTAGACTCCCCCCATAGGATATTTCATTTCTCTATCGTTAATTATCAAGTCTTTAACTGTGTTAGTTGTTTTAACTGGTAAGGATAAATCATATTTATTTAGGATATTATGCATATTATCTGTTATTTTCTTAATATATGGAAAGCTGTGTGCATATCAGATTGTTTTACGTGGCTGTCTCGGTATTATTTGTGTTTCTTTTAGTACTATATATTTAGAGTTATTTTGCCATTTGTTCAGAATTTTCCTAGGATATCCTGCCTCTATAGCAGTGTTTGTAATATATTCTATTTCCTTTTGAAATGTACTTTGCTCAGAACAATACCTGTGGGCCCTAATGTAATGCGGTAAGATGGACGCTTTTTTATGCTTGAATTGGTGTGCAAGTCATAGGGGATATAATTGGGTATGTGGGTTTTCTTTCTGTATACTGTCGTTTCACATCTGTTTTTCTTTCATGTTATTAAAATGTCCAAATACGGAAGTTGATTGTTTTCTTCTGCTTCATGTGTAAATTGGATTGTGGGCATGACAGAGTTAAAGACCTTAATAATTGTGTTATTTTATCCAGTGGGTGTGGCCAAAAAAATGTTATATCATCGACATACCGAAGGTAGAGGAATGGCACCCATTCACATTTTGCCATCGCTGTTTCCTCTACATGGTGCATGACTACATCCGCCATTAAACCAGACAATAGAGACCCCATAGGGACTCCCTCGGATTGTAGCCATGTGCTTCCGATAACATTGAAGAAATTGGATGAGGTTGCCAGCTCTAGCACCTCGTGCACACTAAAGTACTCCAAGGAGCTGGGGCAGGCAACCTGCAACCATTCTGCTTTCAGCCGCATCCAGCACCGGGGTGCTGGGATACAGCGATACGATGTCCAGCGAATTAATTGTAGTGTGCTCTGTAATTTCTGCATTTTGGATTTTTATTAGTGCCTCGTAACAATCATTTAATGTATACTTTGTTGGTGGAAAATATTTCTTGAAAAATTGATGTAATGTTATTTTGAGATTGTATGTTGCTGCCTTCCGTTTGCTAACCAGTGATCAGAAAGGTTGATCTAGCTTATGTAATTTGATTCTGACGAAAAGCTGTGGAATATCAGGACACACAGGGGATTACATTTTTTTGCAATTTGCTCCAGTAAAAATGGGTCCTTTTTAAGCTTTTGTAATTTATTTAATATCTTATTGGTTGGGTTACTGTTAATTGGTTTACATTTTAATTGATTTAACACCTCTTGTATTTTTGTTTCATACTATTCCTTATCCAATATTACAAGCTGATTTGTCTTGTCCGCCAATACTATTTTAATTTCTTTTTGATTTTTTAACTCCATTAAAAATTTCATTTCTTTACTTGCTGTATTATCTTTTTCTTGTTGCAAACATTTGATCGACCTGTATATTTTTAAATCTTTCTTTATCCTTAAATCTATGCGGTATCATATTCATGGTTTGCTCTATTTGTGAGATAATTATGAAAGGGTTTGTGGACATATTATTGTATGCAAACCTTGCTGTAGGATTTGTTTTTGTTCATTATTTAATTTAAACTGAGATAAGTTTATGAATTGTCTATCCTTCTGTTCATCTACCTTTAATTTTTTATTTACTTTTAATTTTTTACAATCCTCATATTTCTTTTTTACCAAGTTTTGTAGTTTTTTATTATGTTTTTTCTCTATTACAGCTCTTTTTATTCGTGGAAATTAAATTGAATATATCCTACTGTGAATAGTATTAATTAAATCAGCATATCTCATCCTATGTGATCTATAATCAGGTATATCATCATATATAATCACCTATATCATCAGGCAACATCCTATGTGATTATAACAATAAGTTAATAGCTCTTATATGTTGTTGAATACCACGATGTAGTGTAGAATATGCTTTAGAGCATTAAGGGCATTTGATTTTAACAGTGTAGATTGTGATTAAATTTTTATTTAGCATAGGTGATGATGCAAGTAGTTGTGACCATAATGCTGTGCTGGGGCACACTTAGTGGCCTCAATCCAAAGAACTTATTTAAAATAGCTTTAAGGGCATAGTTTAAATTTAAAGGCATTTGAATTAAGAAAGAGTGAAGTTTCAACTTAATACATTTAAATTAGCATTTAAAAATATTTATATTTAAAAACCACCACCTTGTGACCATAATGCTGTGCTGGGCACACTTAGCAGCCTCAATCCAAATGAGTCGCTGTATGACAACTTGAGGAATCACTGATTGAAAGGAGAATCACTGATGGTTGAAAGCAAAGACATAAATCCCAAACAATAATTATAACATAGATAAATTAACTGGTTAAGGAATGTAAAAGTGAATGGTGAATAATCACATCCTCTCACTCTGTTTTCCTATGGGCACCTGAACCTGGCCACCATGTTACAGTACCTTCTGTTATGCATTGTCACCAATAGCATCCCCAAGTTTGGGCATCACTATCCATACACATACAATGTCACAATTTGTTGACTGGACAATCCAGCATTTGCTATTCCAATAATATGACCCTTTTCAAAGTCCTTTTTAAGATTACAATCCCTAGGTTGAGACTGCTGTTAAGGCTTGTTCACAGAAATAAATGTGGTGGGCATGGCTCAGTAGCATGCCAAGCTCATAATCTGCAGTTCCCAGGTTAGAGTCATATCTGGGCCAATGTTGAGATTTATCTTCGCAAAACTTCCCGCCCTACCCTCAGTCAGTAAGGGACACCGATGGGCTTAGGAAGGTTGTCATCCATCAGATGGGATGTAAAGCTGGGACCCTGAGTGTGAGAGAGCCATACTCTGTGCATGTTGAAGAATGTACTTGATGGCCTTGACTACTGGAGGCTACCATCTGTCTCCTAACAGCTATCCAGTGAGTCCCCTCCCACAACCTTCTCTGAGCCCTTGGGGTCCTTGTGACCTGGCCCATTGTGTGTAAAAAAGTGCTGCTCAGAGTTTAAAACTCAACCTAACAGTGATATATGTTTGTGAAATAGCAGATATATCATCTTGCAAATTTTCTATGTACAGTAAAACCTTGGATTGCGAGTAACTTTGTTTGCGAGTATTTTGCAAGACGAGCAAATTTTTAAAATAAATTTTAACTTGATAAGCGAGCTAAGTCTTGTAATACGAGTAACATGTATGCGCAGTCTACCAACCGTCACGTTCGGTTTCAGTCGGTCGTTGTCAGTGTGCTTTACATATTTACTCAACATACGTACGAAGTATTGTTTATTTTCTTTCTAAACGTGGTTAATGAGTATTTTTTGATAACAGTACTGTAACCATGGCTCCCAAAAAGCCCCCCTTTCGTCTGAAAAAGAAAGTGATAAGAAGAAGAAAATGATTACGGTGGAAGTTAAGAAGGAAATCATCGAGAAGCACGCACGAGATATGCGAGTGGTCGACATCGCAAGATTTTATAATAAGTCTACATCGACTATTTGCACAATATTAAAGAAGAAAAAAGAATTAAGGGGACTAGATGTAGCAAAAGGAGTCACGCGACTATCAAAGCAATGGCCACGTGTTCTGGAAGATGTAGAAAAGTTGCTTCTCGTGTGGATAAACGAGAAACAACTAGCAGGTGATACTGTGATGAAAAACTGTATCTGCGAGAAGGCAAAGATTTTGTACGCCGACCTCATAAGTAAACTGCCAGATACATCGATAAGATACGAAGAAGGCTTCAAAGCGAGCAGGGGCTGGTTTGACAACTTTAAGAAGAGAAGTGGTATCCATAATGTTGTGCAACACGGAGAAGCTGCGAGTTCGGACGTTAAGGCAGCTGAGGCGTTCGCCACCGAATTTCCGAAACTCATGATTTCCGAGGGTTACCTACCACAGCAAGTTTTTGACTGTGATGAGACAGGGCTTTTTTGGAAAAAGATGCCAAAGAGGACTTACATTACTATAGAAGAGAATGCAATGCATGGTCACAAGCCCATGAAAGACCGTCTCACCCTCTTGTTTTGTGCTAATGCAAGCGGGGATTTTAAAATTAAGCCCTTGCTGGTGTATCATTCCGAGAATCCACGAGCCTTCAAGAAATGCAAGGTACAGAAGAGTCAGTTAAACGTTATGTGGAGGTCCAACAGCAAAGCTTGGGTCACTCGTATCTTGTTCGTTGAGTGGATCAATGAGGTCTTCGGTCCTACAGTGAAAAAATACCTTTTAGAAAATAATCTGCCACTCAAAGTTTTGCTAATTATGGACAATGCCCCTGCTCATCCTCCAGGTCTCAAGGATGACTTACTGGAGGAATTCGAGTTCATTAAGGTGAAGTTCCTTCCTCCCAATACCACTCCACTACTTCAGCCCATGGATCAGCAAGTCATTTCGAACTTTAAAAAGCTTTACACCAAAGCATTATTTGAGCGGTGCTTTGAGGTAACTGAAGGAACAAATCTTACCCTCCGAGAATTCTGGAAAAATCATTTCCACATCGTGAACTGTCTCAAGATCATCAATAAAGCTTGGAATGGGGTCACCAAGAGAACGCTCAATTCTGCTTGGAGAAAACTGTGGCCTGACTGCATTCTAGGAGATAACTGTGAGGGGTTAGCTCACGAAGAGGAACTGCCAGTTCTCGATGAAATTGTCTCCTTGGGGAAGAACATGGGACTGGAAGTGAATGAGGACGACATTCAAGAGCTGGTGGAGGAACATCGCCAGGAGCTGACCACCGATGAACTAATGGATCTGCATCGCGAGCAACAGCAAAAGTTTGTGGAGGAGATCTCGTGTGAGGAAGACGAGAAAAAGGAGGAGGAATCACTCACTTCAAATGAGATTAAGGACATGTGTAAAATGTGGGAAACAGTCCAAAATGTTGTAGAAAAACACCACCCAAATAAGGCTGTGGCAATGCGAGCAGTCAACCTTTTTAATGACAATGCAATGTCACATTTTCGGGAAATTATAAAGAGAAGGAAGAAGCAAATGTCCCTTGATAGTTTCGTCGTTAGAGTTATACAAAAGGAAAAAGATTCCAGTGTTCCAAACGCAAATTAATTGTGTGTATTATTTTTATGTACCTATATGTATTCTTTTTATTTTGTATTAAACATTTTATTTGAATAAATTTTTTGTTGTGGAATGAATCATTGGGGTTTCCATTATTTGTTATGAGTTATTCGCTTTGATATACGAGTGCTTCGGATTACAAGTACGTTTCCGGAATGAATTAAGCTCGGTAACCGAGGTACCACTGTATTAGAAAAAAATTTGAGTAAATTACTTCCAAAATCAGATATTGTCATAGCTATAGGAATAACAGGAAGTTCTTCAAAATTTCTTTTTAATATTAAATTTTAATTCAGTCACTTCAATATATAATTACGGTGGCATATCAAACCTTCAGAGCATAATTTATAATTTTAACTGTCGGGTAGTCAGGTAAGGTCAAATCATCACTCAGTGTTTTTTTTTTTTTGTTTTTTTTTAATGTTGAAAATGTGATTGTTTAGAAATAAAACTGAATTTAAAGGTACCTTTAAATATCTTATGAACAGAAAAATGACAATCATTTTTAATATCACTGTGTTTACAAGATATATGACGCATAACATTTTGACTTGCACGTCTACTTATGCTACAAAATTTCACCCGACTACTTGTAGTTAAAGTTCAAATCACTTCTTTAAATCAGGTTGCTACAAAGTGTTGCATTTGCAAAATTATAATTGTTAGTTATGATCACACTTCTGCAAATAAAGTAAAATGTATGAGCCAAGTATTAAGTTTGAAAAAAATATATATATTGTCTTGGAAAAATTTCATGTACCATTTTTAGGGTTAATGTGTACCATATGCTGAACTTCACTTCTCTCTACAAAAAGAAAGTTTTTTTTTACAATATTGTTAAAATGAGATGACATGCGGGTGGTTATGTTGAAGGAAATTAGCAGGTATGAGAGTCCTAGTTCACTCTCACCAAGGCACACATTCTACAGTTATTTTCATGTAGATTATACAGTGACATATTGTAGTTTTGGAAGCTGGGGAAGGTTAACCCAGAAATAAAGCACACTTTTGTCAGTCAGTGACTAAAAGCTATGTTTTTAAATATATTTTGCTCTAAAAATTAGCATTCCAAAATCATATTTTTAAAATTTTCTACATTTCATTTCTTGGAAATTCACTGGACTTTAAGGAAACACAAATACAAACTGATTACAGTTCAAATGATGGTAATACATGATGCAGAATAATGGAGTTAAAGGAAAGTTTGCAGCCTGATCAACTTCCTGCTATGCCAAAATGCAGGTATAATAATAATAATATCGTTGCATTTTGATTATATTTATATCTCCATCCAATCCTATTATACCATGAGAAGGTGGGGTCAGACCTGGTTGTTTCTGTGCATCATCACAGGGTATTGGTGCACAGCTCTCCTTTTTTCTAAATTTTTTGTTCATATATGCAAACAACACATAGCATGGATTTTGTTTTGCCAATGGGCAAACTCAGACTGAGTAGTAGTCTTAGAAAAATTTATTTTGCTTTAAAAACAATATATTTTAAGTAAAAACTGAAAAATATGTAACTAAAAAGGGCCTTGATGGGAGACTACCATCTGTTTCATAACAGCTGTCCAGTGTGTCCCTTTTCTCCAACCTTCTCTGAACCCTTATGACCTGGCCATGTAGCCCATTGTGTGCGAAAAATGCTGCTCATAAGAAAAACAGTCCAACCCTTAAACTTCCTTAAAGCAATATGTTTACTGGAACAGTATCCTCTTCAACACACAGAAGACACTGAAACTTGAACACCATACCAAAATTGATGTTTATAAATTTTTCCTCCACTAGGGAACATGTGTCTACTATTTGTACACACAATCAAATTGACTTTATTCACAATTCAAACTGTAACTTTCATCATACAGATTAAGGAAAAGTTAAATTTACAACAACAGAAAAAACTTACAAATTTCCAGTTCTGAATGCTAATTATGAAATTACCTTAATTTAATTTAAAAATAGTACTAAAATATGTGCTTTCATTTTAAAATTGTACTTTTCATTATAATGTCTCCTTAAGGTAGGTGCATATTTGAGATCACACACTTAATGATTTTATTTTTTGTTAAGTTTCAGATAATTATTCTTTCTAACTGCAGTATATTACTCTTTTGGAAAAGACATCATGCTAATTCTAACTATGATGCAGAAAATGTTGTGAAACCTTTTTGATGTATGAGTCTTCAAGGTCAGAGATTAAATATAGATCTACCTGTGTTATTTACCTGGAAATATTTTGAGTTGTAGTTCTCAGAAATTATGCTAAAGTTTGAATGCAATGGGTCCTTTGAGGTCAAAGGTCAAATTTGATATTCCATTGTGGGAGAGCTAAAAATTTGTGAACATGGCTGTTTCAGGAGTGGAACTCAGAAATAAGAAAAGTCTTCAGATCTGGTGTTTCATTCGAGGTCAATTGGGGTCATAATAATATGCTAGAAATCAAAAGGGACCGAAGGCACCAAAAAATATTTACTTCAAACAAGAAAATTACTCCCATTTTATAATTATATTCTCAGTATCATACTTTGACAAAAGTCCAGGCTTTTTGCCAACTGTGCTGAGTAATATAAACAAGTCAACTTTAGAATATTTAAAAAAAATAACCAATCAACTGAAATAGGTCATGTTTTATACAATATTAAACAGAATTTAATTCTGAATTTTATGAATATAAAAAAAATTAAAACAATTGTGCAAATGTATTAATTTTAATAAGACTTTTCATTGTGATATAGTGAAAGTATATTAAAATAATTTAAAATTCTCTCTCATTGAGCAATAAAATTTTTTAATTTATCCTTTAAAGTATTTGCATATTAAAAGATTTTAGAGGAAAACTCAGAAGCTTTTTGCATTGACAGTGCTCCATCTTCAGTGAAGTGACATTATATGGTGATGTTAAGAGCTTATTTCAATATGTTGTGAAAGGTGATTCTATATCTTATGTTCCTCTCCTATGTGAATCAGTTTGCAAATTACTCAGAGATTCACTAGAGCCCAAAAAATCAAAACTGTTTTCAGCCCAGCTTCAAATCTGGAGAAATTTATAAAAAGGGACAGACACAAATTCAAAATTCTTTCAAAAATCAGGCATATACAGATATCATTACATTTGCTAGATAATTATTTTGTCCACTATATCAGAAAAACCATACATTGTCTACAGGAGAGGTTCACAGAGCATCAAACAGATCTCAGCCAAAACAAGCTAACGACTGCTACTACTGAACTGGCAATACAACATGCAGCAAATAGTTTGAAGGATAAACTTTAAAATTTTATTGCTCAATGACAGAGAATGTTAAGGGATTTCAATTAATTTCTGAGAAAAGGACCTTTTTAATTGTGTGTGGAAAAAAATGATAGGACTATACAATTAAAGCTTAATTTTGGAAAACCTGATGAATAAAAATAGTTAAAGTATATATTAATCAAAAGGCAATTTCTTTCTGAATAATGAAATACTTATGTGAAACATGAATTTTATTTATTTTTATAGAATTCTATTTCAGTATGGTATGTTTTAAAACATGGGCCAGTATAACTTTGGTTGCTGAAACATGAATTTTATTTATTTTTATAGAATTCTATTTCAGTATTGTATGTTTTAAAACATGGGCCAGTGCTATACATTGTAACTTTGGTTGCTCCCATTCACGGGATTTTCTGTCCCATTATTGAAGTGGAGTAACAATATCTTAGCTGTTCCTTTTTTACTGAATAGCATGCATTTTTTTCCTCTGTGTTGAATTTTTGGGATCTTAGCAAAGTGATGAAAAGTTAGTGCGCCAAGATAAAAACAATGTCAATATCCTCAGACTGGCACTACCAAGACACTGAAGGGGAGGGGAATAAACTATTTAAAACTGTTCAATAAAAAATAAATAAACAAACAATTGATTAAAATCAATGAGGGAGGGGGGGGTAAATGCCCTCAGCCTAGCTACAGAGAAGCGGGGGAAGGGGTTTTACATCCTTTGCAACCTTAGGACTAGTTTTTGTGCCTAGGCTTTTTGCTTCCATATCCGAAACCTCCTTCATTTTCAGGAAACGATAAAAGATCAGTTTTTTGACAGGAAAATGAAGAAGTAATAAAAAAAAGTAACATATAATGGTCTGTCACTGGAAGGAGAGCTATGCACCAATTCCCTGTGATTATGCACAGAACCAGCGAGTCCTAGCACCTAAAGTCCGACCCCATCTTCTCATGGTGCAGACCATTAGTACCTTTCAAAAGAGATACTCTCCTGTGATAGGGAACAGAAGGGGAAGGCTGCTAGATTAGTGTGGTGGTCTACTGATCTGGACTACTCTGACTTTTTTTTCCCTACCCTGCTGAGTGAAAGTGGTCAACCACACAGGGTCCTGGTGCTGACCATATACACCAACCAAAATGGAATTATGACTATAAAATTTAAGGACACAGTGCAAAATTCAATTAAAAATTTACTTCACAATTTCACTGTATAAAAGTTTAAAAAACAAACAATTGCTATCATAAGTTGCTGCTAGATATCAATTTTGCTGTCGGACAATAATTTCAAGTTTTAGCATGACTGCTGCTACTGAGCTAGGGTGATAGGTCCCTTTGGTATTGGTAGCTGCAATAGTATTGGGTAATGTCTCCTATAGGTAAGTAAACTTAATGGTTTCAGGATAACTAATACTTATTACAAACACCACACACCATCTGGGCTTCACCGGATGGGCTGCATAAGAATATGATTGATTATATATTAAGTAACAGCAAATGGGCTAGTTCTGTTAGGAATACCAGGTCATATAGGGGAGCTGAAATTGGATCTGACCATTATCTTCTAAAAAGTACCTTGCAACTTAAAACTTAAGAAGTGTGCTAAGGTTAAAAAGCTACCTTTAACAGTGAAGCTCTGAAAGATCCAGTTAAAGCTAAAGTATACCATGATAGGTTACTTAGTCATTATGACAGTCATGGTTAGCTTACTACTGAAGTTGAGGAAGAATGGGACCATTTTAAGCAGGCATTTCTTGGAAACTAACAGTACTCTTTTAGGAATTAAAGGAGCAGAGAAGGCAGAATTATTTGAGTGATAAAGCATTCAAGCTAATTTTGGAAAACAGCTAATTTTGGAATAGCAGGAATGTTCTTAATCAATATCCTACTGGTCCTAACAGAAAACATTACGAAAAGAAATCTTCCCAGGTCCAGCTATTTTTTCACTTTGATCAGCCAAAAAACTTTAGAACTTTTTTACCAAGTAACCAATGAAAGGAATTATTGTCTTGTCATATGTCAAATTAATCAGCATTTAATTCTGGATTTTCTGAAAATATAATATTTAACAAAAGAGATGACAAGTTTTATTTTAATAGGGCCTTTTTTTCGAGTCATGTAAAAACATGCATCTGGCAATACAAGTAAAAAATTTATTTAAAATATGCTGATAGACTGAAATGATTATAATGCACATAAATAGAAAGTTTATTTCTGAATACCTCAAAAAAATATATTTACTTGTAGCAAGAAAATTCCTCCTGTTTTGTAATTTTTTTCTGGTACCATACTTTGAGAAAATTCCAGTCTTTTAGCCAATTGTTCTGAGTCAGACAAACAAGTCAACTTTAGAATTAAAAAAAAATAACCAATCAACAGAAATAAGTCATGTTATATACCAAATTAAACAGAATTTAATTTATAAATTTTTAATGTGATATGAAGAAAAAATAGATCGGACTATAAAATTAAGGCTTAATTTTGGAAAAGCTGATCAATAAAAATAGTTAAATTATGCTATTGAATTTCAGATGTTAATGAGAAGGTCGCTAACACTCAAGCATATATATATATATCCTTGAGCATTAGTGACCTTCTCATTAGTTAAATTATATATTAATCAAAGGGAAATTTCTCCCCTACCCCCTCACAAATAATATATATAACCTGAAACATGATTTTTGTTTCCTTTAATGATTCCTTTCAGTATCATATATTTTAAATAGACCAGTGTGGGTCAATGGGGTGTGTGTGTGTGGGGGGGGGGGGGGGGGGTAAAAACCCTTCCCAAAATTGCCCTCCCATATGAGGACAGATTTATGGCCAAGGAAGTCCATTTTGCTTCTGTTATCCAAGGCCTCATTCATTTTCAGGAAATGATACAAGCTCAAAGTTTTTTTTACTTAAAAACCAAGAAATAATAATATATATACATATAACCTAATGGGATGTTAAATAAAATATCCGCAATATCCACAACAATTTTTAAGCTTTTCATCAGATGTAGCATAACTCGTAAAGATTGACAGATCAGCTGACGGAAAAACAATGCTTTATGGAGATAAAGTAGATCTACAGAAATGAAAACTGAGGTTTAATTATAAAAAAAGGAAATAAAATATGAATTTTACACAGGGAATTTATAATCTAATTTGTTGGGAGGAACTTTTAACTTAATCAGCCATGTAAACAACTTGCAATGTGAAGGAATTCCTTTTAGCTCCATATCCAATACAGACGGACAGACAGAGATGGGCTACGGAGGTCCAACCAGACAGTGTAATTTTCCTCTCCAGATATGTGTCTTTTGAGCTGCAGCTGCTGCATTTGGCCACTCTAGGCCAATTCTAGCAAGGTCCTGTTTGACATTACCTATCCATCACAACCTAGGTCTCCCCCTCCTTCTGAGGCCTTTAGGCACACTGTTCATAACCCTATTTGCCAATCTACACTTATCCATATGGGCAACATGGCCAAACTAATGGAGTCTCTCTCTGCACAATATGGTGCTTAAAGGAGGTTCCCGACTCCTTTGCCTAACCTCATCATTAGTTACAAAGTTAAACCACCTAATATCCAAGATACTACATAAGCATCTAAAATCAAAGGCATCAAGTTTCTTGTTATCCTGCTTATAAAGGGTCCATGTTTTTCTACCATAACTAACATTAGAAAGAACCAAACTATTATACAGCCTAATTTTGGTCTTTAGGTGTATACACCTATTTTTCCATACTCTCCATAGATTCTTAAGAGTCCAGTGGCAATCCCTATTCTTCTATTTTTCTTCTGCCGCACATCACCAGTATGTGTTACGTAGCACCCAAGATAAGTAAAATGAGACACTTGCTCAATAGCACAGCCGTTCAAAGCAACTGAAGCACCATCTGCCTCACCAATTTTCATTACTTTTGTTTTTTCTCTGTTTATCACCAAACCGACTCTATTACCAGTCTCATCAACAGCCCTAGTGAAAGAATTCATCTCATCAACATCAGTAGCCAGCAGGGCCAAATCATCTTCATAATCTAAATCAGAAATTCTGAAATCTCTAGACCATTTAAGGCCAAAATCTTTCCCTTGCAAAGAATTTCGCATTGCATAATTAATAACTAAACTAAAGAGAAAAAGAGACAAAATGCACCCTTGTCTAACTCTGCTAGCAATGCTAAACCAATAGCTGCAAGACATACCAACTCTCACACATGACTTAGTTTTATTATAGAGAGCTCTCATTACACTAACTAACTTATCAACTATTCCATATGATCTAACAACCACAAATTATGTCGATCAACAGAGTCAAAAGTCTTTTTGAAATCTATAAAGCTAATAACCACAGGTTTCTGAAACTCTAAACATTTCTCAGTAATCTGCCTTAGTGAAAATATTTGATCTATACATCCCTTACCACTTCTGAATCCACACTGTTCATCATGCAGTTGTCCATCAACCAAATTCTTAATTCTATTAAGTGTAATCATGCAAAGAACTTTACTTGGAATGGAAAGTAAACTAATTCCCTTATAATTATCACAAGAACTGCAATCACCTTTTTTAAAAATTGGGACAATGATAGTGTAGTAAAATCCTTAGGAACACCTTTATCATAAAAAATATTCAAAATTTCAGTCAGCCACGTGACAACACAGATGTTCCCAGCTCTAAGCGTTTCCTTAGTAATTTCATCTACCTCTGGGGATTTATGAAGTTTAAGTTTAGAAATAGCCAACATTAAAGCGACCAATGCATCTATCCTCATTACAATGGGAGTAGAAATAATCACATTATTTAGAGCATCTCTGAAATGTTCATCTCACATAGCCATCACAGAATCCCCACATTCAACCACCTTGCCATATTTATCCCTCAATCCCTGTGTAACTGTCTCAGAAAAAGATATGTCTCTGTGAGATTGAGACAGATGATGGGCTGATGAGAAAGAGAACTGAAAACTGAACAGAACAGATGGTGTCTCTGTCGAGAACTAATGGTGTCTCTGTCGAGAACTAATGGTGTCTCTGTCAAGAACTGGTGATGTCTCTGTCAGATTGAGACAGAGATCGGCTATGGAGGTCAAGTCTGTTTCTTCCCACATAAAACAGTAACAATCTGGCACAACACCCTGCTGTTGTGCCGTCTAACTGCTTCCTCTGCTTTGTCAGCCAAGCTATCAAGCCAAAGATTCTTACCAGCTGTTAACTGATCCTTTACACGTTTATTAAGCTCATTGTAATGCCTTCTTGTTAGGGTTAGTAGGGTGTTGATTCATATTTATCCTGCACCTCCTTTTTTCAGAAATAAGTTCCATATCCTTAATATATAAAATAAAATAAATATCCCCTCAAGCAGCTGCTTGCCACAGAGGTATGACAAGAACCTGTCAGTTTATATGCCATAGTATAAGGTCTGAGAAGATGGCAGGACCTCAGCAGAAAACAACACGAACATTCATGCCTTACCCAGGGCTCGAAACCCAGGTCCCTCAAATAATTTTGTTTCCTCTATTCCCTTTTACCCAAAACAGTACTGTTGGTTTCAAGAATAGCCTGTTTAAACTGATCCCATTCTTTCAACTTCAGCAGTAAGCAAACCACGATTGTCATAATGACTAAGTAGCCTATCATGGTATGCTTTGGCTATATCTGGATCTTTCAGACCTTCAGTGTTGAAGGTAATTTTCTTAACCTTAGCACAACATTTCTTAAGCTTCAACTGCAAGACACTTTTGAGCAGTCATGTAATGGTCAGACCCAATTTCGGCTCCCCTGTATGATCTGGTATTCCTAACTGAACTGGCCCATTTGCTGTTAATTAAAATATAATCTATCATATTCCTGTGCAACCCATCAGGTGAAACCCACGTATATTTATAAATGCCCCAGTGTTTGTAATATGTATTAGTTATTCGTAAACCATTAAATTTACTTACCTGTAGGAGATGTTCCCCATTGCCATTGGAACTACCAATGCCTAAGGGACCTAAAACTCCTGCCCAAAGGTCAGAGTCAGTACCAACTTTAGCATTGAAGTCACCTAGCACAAGAGAAATATCTCCTTTCTTCACAGAATTCAAAATATCCTGAAGCTGGCTGTAAAACATATCCTTCTCGTTCTCATCAGAGTTCTATGTTGTGGCATAACAACAGATGACATTCAAGTCTTTAATTTTTGTTTTAAATTTTGCTGTAAGAAATCTTTTATTAATGCAGTCATATCCTAGAAGAGCATCACTGGCATGTCTGCTGAGAAGCAAACCTACACCTTGGAGATGCTTTCCTTCCTCCCTCCCTGAAAAGAGAAATTTAAAATTATTTTTAAGTATCTCACCTTTACCTGTCCATCCTGGTCTCTTGAAAGCCTAGAATATCTAGGTTATAGCACTAGAATTCCTGCGTGATGACATCAAGAGAATAATCTCTATGTAATGTCCTCACGTTCCATGTTTCTGCAGAGAGGAAATGATTAGTAGGATTTTTAAAGAAATTAGGTTTATTGAGATAGGTAGGGCTAACAGTATCAAACAGCCCCCTCATCGTAGGCATGGGACAAAGACCTGTTCCTCCTCCACTAAAGGCTGAAGCCACCGATGCTGGTAGGAACTTGAAAAGGTGGTTAGGCACCACCTTTTCAAGTGGACTTTTTCAAGAGCCATATGGCCTGCCTGAGACACATTACTCCAGTTTAGGATTGACGATGCCGAACTAGCTAAGTGAGGTTCAGGTACATGTGGTGGCCACTGATCAGGATTATCCACCAACTGATATAAGGTATCCCATACCTCTGTTCACTTAGGGCTGGCCCCTTGGTGCGAGCTCCTGTCCGTGGTGAGGGGACCACCCTGTGAAGGTTCCACTTGCTCAGTTACCTTCATGGGATCCTAAATGCTCACCTGTGTATTTGCTGTGTGCGGTGACCCGTGTCCCTGGAAAGGAGGATCCTGTCGGTCGCTTGGGGGTCCCCTTGTTCTCTCCCTGGCTCATGACTGGTGGGGTACCCTTTGGCCGTTTTGTCTTTGGGTTGCCTGTCTGGCGCGGGGCTGGGCAGCGACTTTGGGGGCTGCTGCTGTACACTGCTTTGGCCTCTGCTTTAGGTAAATGGAAGGTCCTGAGGTGGCCCCATCAGGATCAATCGGCTGGTGGACAGGTCCTGCTAGGGTCAACCGTGCAGAATGGTGAGAAAACTTGTCCATGTCTGGACAACAGTTTACGAGTTTCCTTTCATGTTATCTAATTTGCTAGTTATATTTCTTTTTTGAGAATGAGTTGCTTCTCACTTTTCTTTATTTTACTGCATCTTTTATTTTTTGAGACCTAGGTACTAAAATTTAGAGGCGAATGCAGCTAAAAGAGTTGCATGAGCCCCTGTCTTCCGTGTCTTCTTTGTCATCATTGCCATCATCTTCGTGTTTTCCTTTGTCCCCGAGGTTCCTGGTCATCCATTCTACGGATGATCAGTTGATTGAGGACATGTCCCCCTTTTTTATTAATAAGGGTTTGAAGGGTCTTGCGGGAGAACCATTATCAGTGAAGCGCCTAAGATCTGGTTACTTACAGGTGGAAACTGCTTGCTCAAAACATTCTGAGATCCTCTTGAAGGGAACAACGATTGGTGGAGTGACAGTCAAAGTCACTCCACACAAGATGCTTAATTCCTCCCATGGTGTGGTCTCCGAGTGGGGCCTCCTCAAGGTTTCTGAGGAGATCCTCTTGGAGCTGTCATCCCAGGGAGTGATAGCAGTCCACCAGGTTTCTCAACGCCGTAATGGGAAATTATAACCCACCCGGGTCCTAATTATCACATTCAATTCGCCATGCTTGCTTCCATCAAGGCAGGCTTACCTTCACTGTAAGGTACGGCCACACATTCCAAACTCCCTGTGCTGCTTTCAGTGTCAGAGGTTCGGCCATACCCACACAGCATGCCAGGGCAAATCTATCTGTGCTCATTGTGGCAGTCAGGATCATCTTGAACCTGACTGCACAGCAGAAAAGGCATGCTGCATGAACTTTGCTGACAAACATCCAGCATACTCCCACGAATGTCCTAAGAGGTTGGAGGAGAAAGAGGTGCAGAGGCTAAAGACCCTCAACAACATCTTGTAAGCAGATGCAAGAAGATTGGCTGCATCACCTGCCCCACCTGGCAAGATCTCCTATGCCGGTGTGGACATTGGAAAGTCCATCGTTAAGATGGCTTCTGTTGCGGTGCAGACCAACATCAGCATCCCAAAAACTGAATCTTTCTTGCCTGCTGCAACGTACCTCTTGACGTACCTCTTGACGCAGGCGAAGCCACAGACAGTGTCAATCTCGACATCGGCTCCTGTTTCCATTCCTGCATCTGTGCCTTCCACTTCCACCTCTGCAAGGCCTCCACCCCGCCCACAGACAGCAAGACCTTCCAAGCCCAAGTGGCCCCTTGGGCTTGGAAAGCCTGGGACCAAAAAGAAAATTTTAACACCATCTCGTTCGGCGGTCTCTGATCCGTGTCACTCAAACGACTCCGAGGACATGGACACAGACCACCCCATTTTTCCGAAACCGTCACTGGCGACGGTTAAAATAAATCGAAAGTCGTCCGCCAATTCTTCCAAGACCTGAGATGGCCACATTCCTGCAATGGAACTGTCATGGATTCCAGAGGAATATTGACGACATCAAGGTCCTCCTTAGGTCACACGAATCCATCTGCATGTGCCTCCAGGAGACATTCTTGAATACAGCCAACAATCCCACTATCCAGCACTTCTCTCTTGTTCCCTGGGACCAGGATGGAGATGGTCCAGCTCACGGAGGTGTCGCCATCATCGTGAACAACCATTCTCCATTCCAGGTCATTCCCCTCACCACCAACTTGGAGGCGGTTGCCATCTGCCTCTTTGTGGGTTTTTCGTTGACTGTTCTGTCTATCTCCCAACCGGAAGCATCATTTTCCAGAATGACCTTGATGACCTCGTCTCGCAGCTGCCATCCCCCTTCCTCATAATGGCGGACTTCAATGGACATAGTCCACTCTGGGGAAGTGCTGACACCAATGGGAATGGCAGGGTCCTGGAGCAGTGGCTCCTAGATCCATCGCTCTCCCTGTTGAACACTGATGTCAGTACATACTTTCACACCCCAATCCGCACTTTCACTGCCATTCATCTCACCATCCGCTCCTCCACAATCCTTCCACTCTTTACATGGGTGGTCGAGGAAAATCCTTGTGGAAGCAATTACCTCCCCATTGTGTGCACCATCTCCCATGGGGGGGGGGGGCATGCAGCCCTTCATGTGTATCCCGATGGAGGCTTGATCGGGCTGACTGGAGTGGCTTCGAGCTCTTGTCTGAGCTTGATGAGCACTCTGTCAGTCAGGAGCCAATCAATGTTGTAGTGGCGGAGATGACGGACTGCATCTTTCATGCAGCTGCCTCTACTATTCCTCAGACCTCGACTCGGTTTCCACAGTTCCCAAACCACGGTGGAATCCCGACTCCACCACAGCTTGTAAGGCTCAGAACAAGGCTTGGGGGATGTTTCGGAAATATCTGACATCCCCCAACCTTGAAACATTCAAACGCACCAGGGCGAAAGCCCGTTTCGTCTGGTGCCAGAGCCAGAAGGAGTCTTGAATCAAATATACATCTTCTATCACCCGCACGAACAGTTCTAAAGTCGTGTGAGATAAGGTCCAGAAGATGGGTGGGAAGTACACGTCCCACTCATCGATCCTGGAGCACAATGGACAGGCAATTGCTGATCCCAAAGCGATTGCTGACACTCTGAGGGAGTCTTTCTACTCCATCTCTTCTTTGTCCTCCTACTCCCCCCAAGTTTCTGACCCAGAAGAGCAGGGCCGAGCACTCTCTGCTGTCCTTCCATTCGAATGGCCTGGAGTCTAACAACAGGCCATTCACAGCGGAGGAACTTTGCCTTGCTCTGCATACTTCTCATGCATCTGCTGTCAGGCCAAACAATGTCCGTTATGCTATGCTCCAACATCTCTCACCATCGAATAAGGATTGGCTGCTCTGACTCTTCAACTGCATTTTCATCGAGGAGCAGTTTCCAGACTCCTGGCGGGAGGCCATCATCTTGGCCTTCCCTAAGCCAGGCAAAGATCCCAAGATTCCTTCCAACTATCGTCCAATTGAGTTGACGAGCTGCATGTGCAAGGTTTTGGAAAGAATGGTAAATATCAGGCTGGCCTGTTATTTGGAACATCATAGCCTTCTTTCCAACACCCAGTGTGGCTTTCGCAGGCACAGGTCTACATTAGACCACCTGATCAGCCTCGAATCGGCGATCAGGAATGCGTTTTTACATTGAGAGTACCTGGTGTCAATTTTCTTCGACATGGCATGGAGATTTGGCATTCTTCACAGCCTCCACAGCTTCAGCTTGAGAGGTCACATGGCGATCTTCATTGCTAATTTTTTATCATCTCGTAATTTTTGAGTTCATGTCGGCAACACTCTATTGCGCCCTTTCCCCCAAGAATGGGATTCCACAAGGCTGCATCCTGAGTGTTATGCTTTTTGCTGTCAAGATAAATTCCATTACACAGCAACTTCCTCTGACTATAGGCAATGCCCTCTATGTTGACAGCTTTAGCATCTTTTGCTCTTCATCCAGCATGAGGGTTATTGAATGACAACTGCAAACTGCCCTGAACAATCTCTCAGTATGGGCAACTGCCAATGGGTTTCAGTTCTCCTCACAGAAGATTGCTTGTGTGCACTTTTGCTGCAAGCGTAATCTTCATCTGGACCCCAAGCTGCGGCTCAGAGGTAACAAACATCATTCCAGTTGTGGCGGAGACCAAGTTTCTCGGTCTTATCTTCTACCGGAAAATGACCTTTTTACCACACATACATCATCTCAGGTCAAAGTGCATGCGGGCATTGACCATCTTGAAGGTCCTCTCCTCCCTTTCTTGGGGGGCGGACCGATGTCCTTTGCTCCGCCTCTACCGTGCACTTGTCCAGTTGAAACTGGACTATGGATCCCAGGTGTATGACTTCGCCCAGGATTCGGTGGTGAAGGTGCTGGACCCTCTACACCATCAGGGCCTCTGTGTTTGCATGGGGACCTTCTGCACTTTGCTGGTCCAGAGTCTCTATGTTGAGACCAACGAACCGTCATTATCTTTTTGCCATCAGCAGTTGTCCCTACAGTATGCAGCAAAATTGCGATCCCTGCCAGGCCATCCCACTTGGGATTGCGTTTTCAGTCTCAGGTGGAAATCGTTATACCAGAATCGGCCGACTGGCATTCGTCCTTTCAGTTTGCATGTCTGAGGTTACCTGTGAGATATCAACACGAGTCTCAATTGCATTGCACAGTCGATAGCCGAGCTGTTTCCACCTTGGCTTGCTTTTTCCCCTTCCTGCGATTTTTCCCTGTGCAGGACAGGGAAGGCCTCTACACCCGATTGTATGTATCAGCAACTCTTTGCCAACCATTATGCTGAGTACCCGGACTACTTGCCTTCTTCACAGATGGGTCGAAGTCCAGCACATCAGTCAGATCAGACATGGTCTATTGTGAGGTAATCATTGCAGACAGATCCCACAGCAGTGTTCCATCTTCACTGCAGAGTTACATGCTATCAGCCTTGCCTTGGACCACATGGCAGCTAACCGTCAACATTGTTGTGTCCTCTACACCAACTCAGTTCGCTACGGGTCAGCCTTACCCTGTTCTCTCCAAGATCCGCCTGCAGCTCCCTCATCTGGCAGCCACCACCACCGTTCTCTTCTGTTGAGTGCCTGGCTAGGTTGGGATCAGGGGCAGTGACTTGGCAGATGATGCTGCCAAGTCAGCCATGCCCCTATCCGACTCTGCACTGCCAATTCCATACTTGGACTTCTGGCAGAATTTTTCCATTGAGCTCTGGGCACAGTGGTAGAGATCTTGGTCTAAACAGGTTGGTAACAAGCTTTTTGAGATGAAGCCCATTGTCAAACCGTGGCAGTCTTGTTTTTGCAGGAATCACAAGGAGGAAGTTGTACTTGCTCGGCTCCACCAGTCGAGATGTTCGAAGGCTTCAGAATGCTCGTCGTGCCAATCTCACACACTGAGAGCCCTGTGCATGCAGCAATTGTCATCTTGGAAGACTGCGGTATCCTTCTGGTGTTCACTGTGGAGATGCTGCACAAAAGGCAACATGTGGTCATCCAGTAGCTCCATAAAGCCCTTCTGGTTCAAGTGTAATGTTACCGCAACCAAAGGACCCATTTCCTCATATGTAAAACACTCCTAGAACATCACAGAGCCTCCTCCAGCTTGAACAGAACCTTGCACACAGTCCACATGGAATGCTTCAAGTGGCTTACGATACATCTGCCACCTCCCATCATTCGAGTAGCAAAAACCTGACTCATCCGACGAGATCATATGCTTCCAAGAGTCAACAGTCCAGTCTTTGTGCTGCTGCCGTGCCCACTATAGCTGTACAGCTCTGTCCAGAGCTGTTAACATGGGTCTCTTCCACGGTTGCTCCAGATATCCATGGCATGCAGTTCCCTTCGGAGTGTTCGTTCAGAAACAGCTTGTTGTAGGCCTGCATTGACTGACTGGAGCAATTCCTGCCTCGTTGCAAAGCGGTTTGCCCTAACAGTCCGTGACACACTGTGGTGGTCCCTATTGGTGAGCACAGTCTTTCTGGCAACGATTAATGGTAGACAGCGATTAGTGGTAAACAGCGAGTGATTAATGGTAGACAGCGAGTAGACAGTATGCCACTGCTGGAAGACCCTTTGGACAGTACGTTTCCACACACCTGGAAAAGCAGCAACTTTTTATACACTATGCCCTTTGGCTTGGCCAAACGAAAAAACCACCTTTTTGCCACTCATTCACATCTTTGGCACAACCCATGTTTCATGGAGCCCTTAACACACACCTGGCACACAACCACTTCTTGTCATTGTATGAACCACGTAGCACACGGCATAATTATTTGTAGGACACACTTATTATTAGTGTGCCCTCTGTTGCTGTCAAATGGATGCAACTCTCTTACGGTAGCAGATGGCTAATATTTTGTCCAGTGAACTTATAAATAAAACCAGTGGTGAAGCATGACATTTTGAGTAGGGGAAGCAATTGGCAAAAGCATTACTGCAACTAAATCAAACACAATTCTGTTACTCAATGTTTCTGAATCACTTAAACAGACCACTGTTCTGCTACTCGGTGTTTTCTAATCTGAATAGCATTCCTCTACTTGATGTTTCAATATGTGTAAAGTTGTACTGTTGAACCGGAATGGCATTCCTGTACTTGATGTTTGTGAATCATTGAGTGAAAATAGTTCTATACTTTTTAAATAAAATATTAATAGTATATATACAGTCTAGTAGTGAAGTATTGGTGGGGATTGAGAGTGCAGTCTCCCTGTCATTGAGGAAAGTTATTTTTAACAAACTGTTTGTTCATCAACATTCTGGTGGCCAAGTGGTTAACAAGTTTGGCTACTAACTTTAGGAATCTGGGTTCAATCCACAGATAAAAGGCATTGTGACACTTCAAAAGTATGTTAAACTTCTTCGCTTTAAACCTTTTAACTGATCCAAATTAAACTATTTTTCAGATAGCCTCGGGCACCAGGCAACTAATTTTGACAAATAAAGAAAAAATGATATTATGCATTACTTAGTTAATATGAAAAGAATTCAAAAAGATTGTCAAATTAGTAAAGTTAAAATCTAATCAAAATCAATTTATCCTGCTCAAGAAAAAAAAATAGAAGAGTCATAATATCTCATAAAACAAAGTTTATTTTTGAAAAATCAAGACTCACCAAATAAACTTCTATACAAAATATTCTGAGCAACTAAAGCACACTCCAAACAACATCTCCAAAACTGACAAATTTCTCAACTAACATCGTTTTAACTACCTTCATTCTCAAATCTCAACCCCAAAATTAACATTCTGACTAGCTTTTTTCCTACTAACATTCTGACAACTAGCAATTCAACTATCTATCCAAGGTAAATAAACTGTGTGACCTAATGTTACTTACTGTACATGCGGAATGCAGCTGACACGTGCGTTGCACATTGTGAAGTACATCTGCATAAACTTAAGATTACGCACTTGCACTTACTATGATGCAAGAGGGGGCATATCCTTTGTGCACATTAGTGGCTGTCAGTCAAAAGTCAGAGTTGTGCATGTGCAACCCCTTTAGTGGTCTTGGGTGAGGAGAAATGATGTTGCCAACTGAAAATAAAATCCCTAAAATGATAAATATAACATAAATAAAGTAAAACTGGTTAAGGAAAAGTAAAAGTGAGTGGGTGGACCATCACAACTCCCCCTCCCAAAGGGAGACAAAATTTGTCACCTAACAGATTTTGATTAGCAATTTTGAATAAAAGGACACTTCCTACATCATTTACATATTGCTGAATATAAATAAAGTAAATTTGATAAGATGATCTACTCTTGCATCAACACAATTTTTCATCACAACCAAAGGTACCTCCTCTTATTTCTCTTAACGATGTGTATAAAGCTTCCTAGTGTAAATGCATACCAGTGGCTGTGGCAGTTAACTGCATACTAGTGTTAATCATACTAGTTTAACTGCATACTAGTGTTAGATTAAATAACTAGTATCACATTCTGATACAATTACAAAAATTGCATGCTCTGATCTTTACAAAAAGCTTGTTAATTTACTCCTGTCCTGCTAAACTTCTAAAAAGGTTAAAAAGAAAAATGCAGCAATTCTGCTCTGTCACAGAATATAAATACGGGTGCATCAAATGGGGTACATAACATCTGCTTATTCCCCTAACAACTATAAATATGCAAAATTTAATCTTCCGTACCTGCCATACATAAAAAAATGGTTATTGGTACTTCGTTAAATCCTCCTAACTACAATCAAATATGCGAAGCTAATAATTTCATTTTACAAACAAGTGGGATGTAATCGTCCACTAAAACTTCACCCAAACACAACATATCACGAGCTAGCTGAAACAAAAATAGCATTAATTACCTCCCCTCGTTGAGCTTTACGTCCCCTCCCAAAGGAGTATTGCTAGTCACCTTCTCAGTCAAACTAGGCTTTGCTCTTGGGGACAGCTCAAAGAAGGTAGCAAAAACTTCAAGACATCATGGTCAGCTAATATATATGCAAACAAAGGCTGCCAGTGTCACATATATTGCAACAAAATATTCTGCCAAAGTTCAAATTATGCATTATTGATGCATCAATATCACTGATGACATCGAACAGATTTAAACACATATACTTCGTATCTAAGAGTAAAGAAAAACAGTATCAATAATTTATCATCGTATATATTCTCTAACATTGCATCCAATGCAATTCCATCCAAGTTTTACAATAAGAATCAATTTAAATACAAAAGTGCACTACAAATACATTTTATATAATCACTGTATATTAAATTCTCTTTCATTCTCATCATTGACATTCGTAAATTCCTTAATGTAAGCTTACAACACTCAATTCAGCTTTCAGTCAACTGAAATGAAAAAATTGACAATTCCTAATTACACTTGAAATCATGTTAATACAATATATAACTCTTTATGGTTCAACTAGAACTTCAGATGAACAAGAATGCATAAAAAAATTCTAATCACTTCACATTGTAAACTCAAATTATAAACTTTCAAAAATAAATTCACCTTTCAAAAATATCGAAACTCTAAGGTTTCTAAACTCTAAGTTCAAAAACTCCAAGTATAAACAACAATAAATAATCTTCAGTCGTCTCCATATTCATCTATTCCACAAAAAAGGAATAAGAATATAAATAATTAGTGCCACAATGGAAGAATAATAATATACTTTAAATTTTTATTGTTGGCACTGTATTGCAATAAATCATCATCCAGTCGTTTCCCAGAGACTTCATTCCCACGTCAATCAATGTTGAAGCGATTCTGAAGATCTTGTTGGTGATGTCATCTATGTTGACTATTTCATTGCCGATTTTTCTCTGCAGGCTCTCCTCGTCTTGTTGACATCTCGCTATGTGCTTGCATTTGAAGAGCCTGGCTTTGTCCTTTCCAGATCTATTGCTGCCTGCTTCTAAACAGTAGAAAATTTCTTAACTTGTTAGATTCATCAGGATTGTTTACACTCAAAACAATTTCTGGGATGCTTGGCTTATTTTCATTAGCCAAGCATCCCAGAAAGTAAGTATTTCAGAATTAGATTTTCTATTTCTTTTAAAATTTAATTTTAATTTTCTTTTAAAACCTCTATGACTTCAACACCATTTTCATTATCTTTCAGTTTAGAATTATTTTCTTTTAATACTTCGACTTCAACATCTTTCTTATTATCAACTTGCTTCTCTAAATTCCCATTAATTCAACTGATAGGACATTTTACAGTTTTTTCCTAAACATTCTGCTTTGCACTATAAGGTAAGTTTGAAAGTGTACTGGACCATGGCTGCAATTTTAATTCACAATTTTGGGTTAATTTCATATAAAACTTCCCATTGAGACATGTAAGATCAGCTTCTGTATTGATGTCATCTATTGATTCAGTTTTTTTCATGACAAAGCTTCAGAAAAACGTAATTCTAAAACGTTGTGTACCAACAGTGGCAAGAGAGGCTTTTTTTTTTCATGAGAGGGGCTTTTTTTTAAGGAACTTTGGCCTCTTGCTTCAAAGATCCTGATCTAAGTTTCTCGGATTGTTTTTTTTTCTATAGCAATATTGTTCAGTGTGCCCTAGTTGGCCACAAAAATTACACCTGAAAGTTTCTCTATTATTCATAGCAAAAGTTTATGGTGTAGTTTCATCGTTTGAAGCTTGGCATGGAACATAATCTCTGGTTCTTTCGTTCTGCATCATTGTAGGTGCATTCGGTGCAAGTTATCAGGACCATGTAAGTTCTGGTCATACAGGAGACGTTTTGCGAGACTCAACCTTATATCGCTCCTTTGGAGAGGATTGCATCCATTGTTGATTTATGCCATTTTTGCAGATTCTCTTCTTGCTATGTATTGCCATGCCAATTTTGAAATTGAAGTTGCATTTCTGTCTTCTAAAAATTCTTTTAAAGGCAATACTAATGGGACATAATGCAGTTTATTATGTGAATTTCAGTGGCATCAGCATTGCACAGCTGGTATAACTCTACCCCAGATGAATATTTCAATATCATCTCCTTCCCTTTGTCCTCATGATAAAAGTTCTGTAGTAAAATGTGTAAAATCATCGCAAGGTGGATAGATTTCTAAAGTTTCATTTTTAAAGTCTTTCCAAAATTCTATTCCATGACGATATCTTATGTTTTTCCACCATTGCTTAGCACATCCAATTAGACAATATACTGCTAAAACCACCTTTTTGTTGCTGGCACTTCAGGTAAATAGAAATGCAATGACAATGCATTCTATTGAATGACAATCATATATATGAATGACAATCATATCATGGACTTGACAAATGTCCACGATGATGAATGTTTTGAACCATTGAACCTTATCTCAGGTAAAGGCCAATTAACATAAGGACTACAGTTAATAAATGGTTAATAAATAATGGGTTAACTTGTCATTTAGGGGGTTGATCATACTCTGTTCAATCACTTGCTTCTGACCAAACAAAAAATGGAACTTTACATTCAAAGTTATATGTTTGTAAGCTCACATAGCATTATTGAGAAATTTTGGGGTTATTGTTCCCCTTTTCTCCCGAGGATTTTTAAGCTGATTCATTAACACCTCTTCTTCTTTCATCAAATTTTGCAACCTTCCTTTACTTTTAATAAGTCAGGAGTCATAATGGTGGAATTGGCCATATTACTAGCAGACATGTTTAGCAATCTGCCAAAATTTTGAATTTATGAAATTTTGTAACTTTTTATCTTGAGCAGCGCTTAAAGGTACTTCTATACAACAATACAGTACTAAGCTTGCAATAAACTTGCTTATCAAAAAGTTTATCTATCATGTGTCTGGACACTATTATTGTTTTACATAAATTCAATAAGGATCTTAACTATCAGCAATAACTGCACTGACACTTCAGTACCTTTGACGAGTACAAAAGTTTTGCTCAACAAAAATTTCAACTTAAGCTGCCACTAAATTTGTGATTAATATATATATAAATAATGAGCTCAAAAATTTTTTAAACTTTGGCTATCACATTAAATAACATAAAATTTATACATATATATATGCAGTCCCTGTGTTCGGTATGCCAATTTCTTTTCTCTACTGTGTAACACTCCAAAAGTATGTTAAACTTTTTCAATTTGGACCTTTTAATTGATCGAAATTAAGCTAATTTTCTGGATAGACTCAGGTGCCAGGCAATTAATCTTGCCAAATAAAGTTAAAATAAGGGTTTGCTAAATATATTATGTTAACAGAAAAATGTTGCAAAAAATAAACTGTAAATATCAATCAAAATTTTGATTTTAGAAAATATTAATTTATTAATATGAAAAGAATCCAAAAAGACTGTCAAATTATTAAAGTTAAAATCTAATCAAAATCAGTTTATCCTGCTCAAGAGAAAAAAATAGAAAAGTCATAAATATTGTTTTATGAAATATTATTTCCAAAAAAAGCAAGACTCACCAAATAAACTTCTGCACAAAATATTCTGAGCAACTAAGCTCACTCCAAACAACATCTCAAAAACCAAACAAACTTCTCGACTAACATCATTTCAATTACCTTTATTCTGAAATTACAACTCCAAAAGTAATGTTCTTACTAGCTTCCTTCCTACTAACATTCTGACAACTACATCTCAACTATCTCTCCAACTTAACTAAACTCTGTGACCTAACATCACTTACTATGCATGTGTGCTATCAAAGTCAGAGTTGCGCATGCACAATCACTTTAGTATATCTTAAGTGAGGAGAAATGATGATTCCAACTGAAAATGAAAGCCCCAAATTGATAAATATAACATAAATAAAGTAAAAGTGAATGGGTGGACCATCACAGCAGGAATGTTTTTTTTTATGCTGGGGTCTTGGCTTGTTCACAAACCTTCTCTATGGTATATTATACTGACAGTCTCCTGTTAGGTTTCTGTGGGCCAGCAGCAGTTTCAGGGGAAATTTGTTTGTTCATTAACTGGTATTAATAAAAATGTTAACAAAAATTTTGAAGATCCCCACACTTCCAAAAAAAAAAGTAGAATTGACAGAGAATTAATTTGATTCTCATTTAATTTTTACCTTAAATTAAATCTCATAAATTTAATACATAAACTACTGTGGAAAAGCACCATTATGTCAATAATGCTGAATAAACTGTATTATATAAATAATGTGAATGAATAAACCAGGATTATTCATAGAATTATGTGTAATGTTTTAAAATTTTCACCTATTTGCTTTTCATAGTTCGTTTTTGAAAACATAGTTCTGTTTTGTAAATTTCAGAATTTTTCAAGAGCTATAGAATATATTTCTTATGCTGTAACTGAGAGGTTAGCATGGTTGTCTATTGATCATAGGAACCTGGGTATGAGCTCGGGTTGAGCATGGATGTTTGTGTTGTTTTTCCCCTATCCTGCAGGTGGTAGTTGCTTTTTTAGACAGGGCTGAATTTACATTTTATGTGCCTCTAGGTACACGAAATGGTAGTCCGTCCTTATCAGCAATACTACTTTCAATTTTATATAAAAATATTTTCTTTCTTTTGCAACCACGAAGAATGGAATTGTAATCAAAATAAATAAATGTAGAAATTGTAATGATAATAAAATTTTGTTAATGAACAGTGAAATTAATTTAATAAATTAATATTATTTATAGCATATAACTTGTATTCAATATGGAATAATATTTAAAAGTCAAATTATCAGTTAAATTTCAAAAAAAAATTCCTCATTTTATCACTCTGAGAATGACCAAATTACACTTAATTATCAAAAATATTGGGACACTTTCATATTGTGGAAAACTGTATTCGAATCTCCTTAACTTTGAATTAAGGCACTTGTAACAAAATGTTACAAGAAATGGAAAATCTAAAAGTAAATCTAAAAAAAAATCTACTCTTAAGAATTTACTTAAAAACTATAACAAATCGTTTACTGAAATAAATGTTTTTTAAATGTTTGGGTAAAGTTTTTCACTTTGCATCAGTTTTGAAACAATGTTTAGGATGAACATAACAGCAGCATTTGCTATCAAATATTTCAGCTTCAACAATTCTTTAAATAATAGATTAATATTTTCTAAAAGAGTACTTTGAAAAGAGAATACTTGCTCCCCATTGATACTTGCAGGTATTAAAATTAAAAAAGATATACTTTTATTGTTTCTTTAAAAAAAAACTAATTTGTAAAAGATGGTGTCCTGTTTATGTTGGCACCCCTACACTAATGTGTAACGGGATATCTGGGTCTGGCTGCAGTCAGCTACTTTTGTAACCTAGTTGTAATTAGTTTGAATATTAATATAATATGCATTCGTGTTCCTTACATTAACGAAATGAGAGGCACAATAGTTTATTTATCATTGCAGTGGCCAACCCTGACTAAGCTTTTCTGTTCATTAATATATATTTTTTAATTTGAGTCATATTAGTTTGAATGTCTGTTGAAAAGTCTGACAAACATCAATAAAACTAGAATAAAGATTCAATTGCAAATTTCTGGCCAATTTGTATTTTACCAGTATTTACAAAGGTTTAAACATAGATGACAATCACAGCATTACCTGCATTTATTTACAAAGGTGTTAGAAAAAATTATGAAAGTCAGATTGATTAATTTTTATACTAAATTCAACTTTTTTTTGTAATGCTCAATTTGGTTTCAGAGAAAATAATACTGAAAAAGCAATACTTAATGTTACAAATAAAATATGTAAAATTATAAATGAAAATAAAAAGACAGTTGCAGTGGTTTTGGATCTAAGCAAAGCATTTGATTCAGTGGATCACAAAATTTTGTTACATAAGTTATATAATAGTGAGTTGGGTTGTTTTACCTCTGAGCGGCACTTTTTTGCACACCATGGACTAAATGGGCAGGTCACATGGACCCCGAAGGCTCAGAGAAGGTTGGGGGAGGGGACCCACTGGAACAGCTGTTGGGAGACAGATGGTAGCCTCCCGTCAAGACCATCCAGCGTGTTCTTTAACGTGCACAGGGTATGGCTCTCCCGCACACGGGGCCACGGCTTAACGTCCCATCCGACGGACGGTGGCCTTTCCAAGCCCATCGGTGTCCCCTACTGACTGTGGGCAGGGCGGGGAATTTTGCGGAGATAAATCTCAACGCTGACCCAGCTGGGACTCGAACCTGGGAACTACAGATTACGAGCCTGGCGCGTTACCGACTGAGCCACCCCCGCCCATATATATAATAGTGAAATAAGAGGTATTGCATATCAATGGTTAAAAGATAAATATCAAACAGAAAACAAGTAGTTCGTATTGGCACTCATTTCAGTAACTATCTATATATTAAGAAGGGAGTTCCTCAGGGTTCTGTACTGGAACCAATTTTATTCATAATATTTATAAATGATTTCTGTTCTCTTGATCTATATGGATTACTAACATGTTTTGCAGATGATGCTGCAGTTGTATATACTGCAGACAACTTAAATGAGTTAAAAAATAAAATTGAGTTTGATTTTAATAAAATAAGAAATTGGTTTACGAAAAATAACTTGTTCAAAAAACTAAATGTATATTTTTTGAGTTGCATGAATGTAACACTGATTTTGAAATCAAGTATCATAAATTGAATTGTAACTTAATGGAAGTTTGTAACTCTACTATAATAGAGAGAGTAAAAAGTTATAAATATTTAGGTGTAATCATAGAAAGTACCTTAAAATTGAAGATGCATGCTCAGACACTTAGAAATTGATTGAGATGCACGTTATGTAAGTTTTATCATTTAAAAAATATTGTTACAAATTCTTTTCTTGCTCTTTATATTTTTCTTGGGTTTATTCAAGTATACAATATGGGATTTGTTGTTGAGGGTTGGGGGGGGGGGGAGACAAACCTAATTAATCTAAACAATATTCATAAGAAAATATATAAGTTTATATTCAATGTGAAAAGTTACAAAGATATTAAATCCCTGAAATTAATTCACTTTTATAATATACGACAAATTTATATTTTTAAAATTCTCCTGTTTGTACGTGTGAATCATGATTGGGTAGATAGTGCAAAGTGTCCCTACAACACAAAAAGAAATAATCAATGTATAGTGTCTTTACCTCATAAAAATATTTTGAAAAAACATTTCATTTTCCTTGCACCAAGGATTTATAATTTTTTTTAGAAAATAGCATAAAAAAGAAACTAATTTGAAGTTTTAAGCAAAAAATTAGAGATTTTTTGTTAAACATTGAAAATATTTAAATTTTTCTGAGATTCAATTAGCTTGGAATATTATAATTTATACAACTTAGCATATTATATTTTTATTTAAAATAGTGCTAGCCAAATATTTGTTGCTACTGCTATTCAATTATGCAAGTCTTTTGAACCTGGATGGGTTGTTAAACTCCTTGGCTCAAAATATTTATGACCAAAATCCTGGTTTCTTTCTTTTATCAATTGTTTTTATTGTATTTATACTGTATATGTATTTTGCATAAATATCAGTCTTAGCATTTATCTAGTCTTTTTCCATGTTTAAATGCATTTATTTGTACATTTTTGTGTTATGCTTGCAGTAACAAGAGATAAAAAAATAGATTTAGAAAAACGACAGACCAGCAGAAATGTGTTTCATTGCCATGTAATTGGACCTCAAGGTGCTGGCAAGGTTAGTGATGACTAGTTGATTTCTAAATAATAAATAATAAATTCATGCCAACTGCAGGTATTGGACAGAAAAACAGAAACCGTACCATGTGATCTCAATCGAAAATCATATTCAGAGATTAATAACTTCTTCAATATGATTTTTAATGAAAAACATGTCTAAAGATAAATTAAAGATCTCAATCAAATCTATTTAAATCTCAGCTTTAAACAATATTTGTTAACTATTCAAAGAGTTATAAATGCTGGAATATTTAACAGGCTTCAAAAAAGTTATCTAAAATTTAACTAAATTATTAAAACAGATTAAAAGATTAGTACCCTGGATGCAATGTACCCCCTACTCTACCAGAGTAATATGTGATCTCTGATGTCTTAACCTGTTTTAATGTTTTGATTAAATTTTGGCTTGTGTAACCTTATTGGAGGTTAATATCGCCATGATTACTCATATTAACTTGAACTCGAAATAAATTTTGGGTTCAGTTTTTTGTAGCTTGTTAAACATTTCAGCATTCATAACTCTGAATACTGTACAAATATTGTTTAAAATGGAGATTTAGATAGGTTTGATTGAGATTTTTTAAAATCAAAATATAAACACATTTTGCAGAATTAAATTCAGATTAAATGATTCTGAAAAAAATTCATCGCCGACACGGTGGGAATCGAACCCACATCTCTCCAGATTCATGCCAGAGCTCGTTACCATTTTACCATGTGTCAGACAATGAAATTTTTCGGAAGAAGACCTTATAAATCTTCTTCACTGAGACGTGGCTGACACAGTGCCATCAGATTAAAATTACTCTATAAACACTCATGTATTAATCACATGGTATCAGGAAAAACAATCAGCTCATTGACAATTAATGGAGTAACTGATAGTCATATATTGGTGCAGGTTAATTAATCATACCTGCTTTGGCCTTCATTAGTGCAGTCTTCTTGAGACAGCCTCTGTAGTTGTACAAAGAAAAAAAGTCCAGAGTGTGTGTGGTTCTTCATGGTAGCTGGTGCTTTCACAAGTCTGGTGTTACTGTTTCTCACTCATTCGGGACAGAGTTCTTTTGTGCTATGGTGCTATTAATAAGCACTCTGCTGCCTCATCCATAGTTTCTGTGGCATGAGTCACTGGGTGTCAGAGGATTCCTGTTGCCCTCCCCAAGCTATTTGTTTCCATTTGGCATTTCATTTTCCATATCACTCAAGTAAGATATTAGCCTCCAATAAGGTTACACCCTTTTTTTATATGCCTTTGGTTTCCAGCATTAATTTGGTGTGCGATCCCTGATCTGTCGGCGAAGCTTGGGTTTTGGCAGATGTGCTGCATGTGATTATGTAGTTAAATGAGTAGTTTATCTATCCCTTCCAGTAATAGTTTCCAAGGTGAAGGGGGCAGTATTATTTCTGTGTTGCATATAAAATTTCTATTGATGTAACTGAGAGTCTTCTATTATTTTCAATGGTATTTAGTAGGGGGTGAGCTTAGTATTTTGGCCATGTTGAACAGTGAGGTAGTTTTATTTGTAATAGCAATTTGTGTGAGGCTTGCAAGTTGTGTGAGGCTTGCAAGCATTCTTAAATTCAGGTCAGATTCTTAAATATTAAATTTCTCTTTTCAGGGAGGGAAGAAAATAAACATCTCCAGGCATTGACCTGCTTCTCAGTAGACATGCTAGTGATGCTCTTCTAGGATATGAGTGCATAAATGAAAGGTTTCTTACAACAAAATTTCAGACAAGCATTAAAGTCTTGAATGTTATTTGCTGTTATGTCCCCACTGAGGATGCCGATGAGGATGAGAAGGATAGGTTTTGCAGACAATTTTTCTTCTTTTGTCATAAGTTAAATGATCTCTTGATGACCTCACACAAGAATTCCACTGTTATAATTTAGATATTCTCAGCTTGCAAGAGACCAGATGGACAGATAAAGGCCATATACTTAAAAGTAATCTTAAATTTCTCTTTCCGGGAGGAATGATAATAAGCATCACCAAGGAATAGGTCTGCTTCTCAGCAGACACGCCAATGATGCTCTTCTAGGCTACAAGTGCATTAATGAAAGGTTTCTTACAGCCAAATTTCAGACAAGCATTAAAGACTTGAATGTTATCTGCTGTTATGCCTCCACTGAGGATGCTGATGAGGATGAGAAGGATAGGTTTTACAGACAACTTCAGGATATTTTAAATTCTGTCAAGAAAGGAGATATTACCCTTGTTCTAGATGACTTCAATGCCAAAGTTGGTACTGACTCTGACCTTTGGGGAGGGGTGATAGGCCGTTTTAGTATTGGTAGCTGCAATGGCAATGGGCAATGTCTCCTACAGGTAAGTAAACTCAATGGTTTCAGAATAACTAACACTTATTACAAATACCGCGACATACATAAGTACACATGGGTTTCACCCGATGGGCTGCATAAGAATATGATTGATTATATATTAATTAACAGCAAATGGGCTAGTTCTGTTAGGAATACCAGGTCATATAGGGGAGCTGAAATTGGATCTGACCATTATCTTGTTAAAAGTGTCTTGCAACTTAAACTTAAAAAGTGTTGTGCTAGGGTTAAAAAATTTGCTTTTAATACTGAAGCTCTGAAAGACCCAGTTATAGCCAAAGCTTACCATGATAGGTTACTTAGTCATTATGACAGTCATGGTATGCTTACTACTGAAGTTCAGGAAGAATGGGATCATTTTAAACAGGCTTTTTTTTGACACTAACAGTACTCTTTTAGGAAAAAAGCAGCAGAATAGACAGAATTATCTGAGTGATAAGGCACTTGAGCTTATTTCGCAAAGAAAGAACTGCAGGAATGTTCTTAATCAATACCCTACTAGTCCTAATAGAAAGCATTACAGAGAACTTATTAAACGTGTAAAAGATCAGTTAGCTGCTGATAAGAAAGAATCTTTGGCTTGATGGTTTGGCTGACAAAGCCGAGGAAGCAGTTAGACAGCACAACAGCAGAGAGCTGTACCAGATAGTTAATGTTTTGTGTGGTAGAAAACGGACAGGTATACAGGGATTGAAGGATAAACAAGGTAAAGTTATAGAAGGTGAGGATTCTGTCATGGCTAGGTGGGCTGAGCATTTCAGTGATGTTCTAAACAATGTGGTTATTTCTATCCCATTGTTTGTAATGATGATAGATGCATTGGTGGCTTCAATGTTGGCCCTATAACACAATCTGAAGTTATTTTGGCTATTTCTAAACTTAAACATCATGAATCTCCAGGGGTATATGAAATTACTACGGAAATGCTTAGAGCTGGAAATGTTTCGGTTACCACATGGATAACTGAAATTTTGAATATCTTTTATGATAAAGGCATGGTTCCTAAGGATTTTACCAGAGCTATTATTATCCATATTTTAAAAAAGGGGGATTGCATTTCTTTTGATAACTATAGGGATATCAGCCTACTTTCTGTTGCAGGTAAAGTTCATTGCTTAATTGCTTAACCCTTTAAAACCCATAACGGCCAAAAATCACCCGAAATATGAAATGGACTCATCCAAATAGTGTTACTTCTTTGTGTTTAATACTCTCCACCCTTTCTGTAATTTCCTGGGCATTAAAGGGTTAATAGAATTAAGAATCTGGTTGACAGTCAATTGTTTGATGAGCAATGTGGATTTCGAAGTGGTAGGGGATGTGTAGATCAGATATTTTCACTCAGGCAGATTCTTGACAATATAGAGTTTCGGAAACTTTTGGTTACCAGTTTGGTTGATTTCAAAAATGCTTTCAACTCTGTTGATCGTCATAATTTGTGGTTGATTGTGAGATCATATTGCATACCAGACAAGTTACTTAACATAATGAAAGCTCTTTATAATAACACTGAGTCGTGCGTGAGAGTTGGTAAGGCTTGTAGCAATTGGTTTAGCATTACTTCTGATGTTTGACAAAGGTGCATTTTGTCTCATGGTTATTCGTTACTACTGAAATTCACTTCAAGGGAAAGATTTTGGCCTTAAATGGACTGGAGATTCGAAAATTTCTGATTTAGTTATGCTGATGATTTAGCCCTTTTGGCAAATGATGTTGATGAGATGAATTCTTTCATTTGAGCTGTTGATGAAACTGGTAGTAGAGTAGGTTTGGTTATAAACAGAGAGAAAACTTTAGTGATGAAAATTGGTCAGGCAGGCTGTGATTCAGTTAATCTGAATGGTTGCAGTCTTGAGCAGGTGTCACAGTTTAATTACCTTGGGGGCTATTTAACTGATACTGGTGATGTGCAGCATGAGATTAACAGAAGAATAGGGACTGCTGCTGGAACTTTTAAGGATCTATGGAGATTGTGGAGAAATAGACGTACACACCTAAAAACTAAAATTAGGCTATAATGCTTTGGTTCTTTCTAGGGTTAGTTATGGTAGTGAAACTTGGACACTTTGTAAACAAGATGACAGGAAACGATGGTTTTGATTCTTGATATATCTTGAGCATTAGGTGGTTCAACTTTGTAACTAATGATGAGGTTAGGCAAAGGAGTCTGCAACCTCCTTTAACAGTATATTGCGCAGAGAGAGACTCTGCTGGTTTGGTCATATTACCCGTTTGAATAATTATAGATGTGAATAGAGTTATGAACAATGTGCCTAAAGACATCACAAAGAGTGGGAGATCTAGGATGCGGTGGGCTGACAATGTCAAACAGAACCTTGTTAGAATTGGTGTGCAATAGCCAGATGCAAGTAGATGTAACTCAGGACAGATATGCTTGGAGAACTAAGTTGCACAGTCTGGTTGGACTTCTTTAGCTCTTGGCTGCTTGAGGATGATGATGTTGATTTTTTACTACTCTCTTTATAGGCTTGAAATTTGTAGCTAGGTGGAATATGAAAGAAGAGCTGTGTACTGTTCTTCTATGACAATATATAGAACCAGCAATCGTATCTCTTTAAGTCTGATCCTACCTTTTCATGCTGCATGCTGTTACGGGGGCATTCAAAAGTTCTTGATATGTATATCTGTAGATTTGCACTCATTTCCCCCAAAGTTAATGAGCTATGACTTATTTAAAAGGTCATCTAAACATTAAAAATAACTTAAAATTCTCTGTCGTTGAGCAATAAAATTTGAAAGTTTATCCTTCAAACTATTTGCATGTAATAAGTTTTTAGGAGAAAACTCAGAAGCTTTTCGGAGCAAAGACTGCACTCTGTCTTCAGTGAAGTGATGCTATGTGGTGACGTCACAGAGTTAGACCTGTCAATTCTTGTTCTAACATGTTGAGCCCAGAAACCTTTGGACCTTATTATGTAGCTTGTCTGACAAAGCTGAGGAAGCAGTTAGCACAATAGCAGAGGGTTGTACCAGATTACATTAAGCAACAAATTCTCATAAGAGTCATGCCTCTGAGATAAAAGTAGCCATTTCTTAAAGATTTCTAGGTGCTGAACACAAATATGACAATGAAAATGCAAAATTGGCTACGATTTCTGAGAAATCCACAAATAGTTTCTTATAGAGTAATATGTACATATGACGTATTGGAAAAACTCCGCTTCTACTTCCAACATCGCTTTGCCCATCGCTTGTACAGCTGCTCAGGATCATCTCTGGTGAGCATCCAACAGTAGTCAGCCAACATTGAAGTGACCAGTTTCCTTGGTATCGTTTTTCTCCATCGTTGCAATGTCCTGGTGAAAACATTCACGTACTGATCACTAACCATATGCCCCAGTTGTCGGGGGGGGAAATTTAAGTGGGAATAGAGAAAGTGGAGCTTTAAGGACATATTGCAGCCAAGTTTTTGATACAGAGACAATATGTCCTTAGCCAGTTTCTTGTAATTGTCTGCCCTGATGACATTCCCAAGGAATTTAGTTGACACCAGATGAAAAGCATTCCAAGCCTTTTTCTTATCGCCCTGAAGCAGGTTGTTGAACATATCTGGTCTCTGAACAGCTTGTGCATCTGAGGACCCACAAAAATTCCCTCTTTAATTTTCGCTGAGTCAGGGAATTTGTCAGCCAAGTACTTGAAAGCTGATGCAGTCCAGTCCATGGCTTTTACGAAGTTTTTCATCACACTGAGTTTGATGTGTAGGGATGGTAACAGGATTTTGTGCATTTCTGCCAGTGCTGGGTATTCCACATTCTTCTCTCCAACCCTCAGAGATTTCCTCTGAGGCCAGTTTCTCTTCATGCAGTGTAAAGTCTTTGCTCGGTTGTCCCATTCACATAAGAAACAGCAGTACTTCGTATATCCCAGCTGCAGACACATCAACAGAGCCACTACCTTCAAGTCACAACAGAGATGACATCCATACTTTGTGATGGCCTACCCATTCACTTTTTCTTTTCTTTAACCAGTTTTGCTTTATTTATGTTATATTTATCATTTGGGGATTTTATTTAATTTTTTTGGACATCGCTATCCTTGTTCTGAGAATAGGAGTTGTGCATGTGTGACTCCGACCTTTTGACTATCAACCGTTAATGCGTGTATACGACACGACCCCTCTTACTTCATAGCTAGTGCAGTCATCACATTATGCAAATGTCTTTCCTGGCGTGCAATAGACACATGTCGGACTTGTACTCATGTTATGACTAAGTGATGTTAGGAGAATCAGAAAGAGGTTAAGAGATTGTGACAGAGTTAGAAAGAGATTGTTAGAGAGACTGAGATTGTGATATTGTTTGAGAGAGAGAGATTGAAAATGAAATTGTGAATCAGTGTAGAGAGAAGCAGATAGTAGAGATGTAGGAGTCAGAAGTATGTATTGTGTGGAGAGATGTGAGTTGTTAGTCTCCAACTTTTGTATTGAATTGGACCAGTCTGAATTTTTTAGAAATAAACTTTGTTTGTTTTAGAAACTTTTGAAGTTTTGAAATTTTTCTCTTGAACAATGTAAATTGATTTTTTTTTATTAGATTTAAACTTTAAACTTGACAATCCTTTTTTTTTTAATTCTTGCTCGGTAAGTAACACTAAACAAATATATAACGAACCTTATTTCAACTTTATTTGGCAAGTTATTATTGCCTGGCGCCCGATACCGCTATCCAGAATTTGAATAAAATTGGATCAGACAAAAGGTCCAACTTTAAAAGTACATAATCTTTGGAGCGTTACAAATTGCTGTGTTGAAGACAGTTCAACAGCTGTTTTAGGTTGTCATAGGTATCTTTCATGTAGATAGCATGTTCGACCGGAATGAATGGAATTCGATATCCATTATGCAGCAACACCGCCTTGAGACTCAATTTCAAGGAGTCTATGAATAGTCGCTATTCTTGAGGGTCATGTTTGATTCCGAGGGCATTCATCAGGCCATCTACATCTGAGCAGAACGCAAGGTCATCTTCCTTTCTAAAGTAAGGCACAAACTGCTCATGACAAGTTGGAAATGAAGTCACTCAAACATTTTTCTTGAGAAGATTCCATTGTTTAAGTCTTGATTCAAGTAACTCTGCTTTGGCCTTGAACAGCTCCAGATTGTGAACAATTAAAAATCATAGTGGTATATTTCACAAATTTAATAAAATCTCTATGACACTGTATATTACTAAAATGCAGAGGATGAGGCATCGCAATCCAAGACAAGTGTAACACTAGAGTATCTGTTTATTAGTTGGCATACTATTTCAAGATGGATGTCAACAGTACATAAGTCTTACAAATCTTTCTTACAAGTACAATATTGTCTTCAATATCTATACTACCAAATTCTACACCGAAGAGCCAAAACATTATGGTCAGTGTATCTTTATGTAAATGAAGCAACTGCAGGTAAATGACGATGCATATGAAGGTCATGTTATTATCAGGTTTATTATTCAGGTCGTGTTTATTATCAGGTGAAATGGTATAAATAACATCTGATACTGAGCTCTGTTAATCAGTTTTAGTTTTGTTCTTCAGATGGGAAAGGCAGCGGATTTAAGTGAATTTGACAAAGGCTAAATTGTAATGGCCAGATGACTGGGTCAGAGCACTTCCGAGATGGCAAGGCTTGTGGGGTGCTCATAGTCAGCTGTTCAAAAAGTGATCCGAGGAGGGAAAAACCTTGAACCACCGGCAAAGTGTGGACTGACCATGGCTCATCGATGCTAGAGGTGAGCGAAAGCTATCCTGTATGATACAAGCCAACAGAAAGGATACTGTGGTGCAACTCGCCCATAATTTGAATGCTGGCGATGGGAGTAATGTGTCACAACACACAGTACATCGAATACCTCTTATAACAGTAAGTCAGGGGATCAAATTTATGATGCCCTGGCCTACAAATTCCCCAGACATCAATCGAGCATCTATGGTTTGTGTTGGAACAGCATATTCAATCTGTGGTGGCTCAACCACATAACTTACAAGAGTTAAAGGATCTTCTGGTAATGCATTGGTACCAAGATACCACAAGACACCTTTAGAAATCTTGTAGTGCCCATGCCTCACCGGATAAGAGCTGTTTTTGCAGATGTGGAGAACCAACATCATATTAGGCAGGTGGTCATAATGTTTTGGCTCTTTGGTGTATATCTCTATAGATTTCTATTGTTAACAGAAGACAAGTTAACATTAAATGCACTTGATAGGTAAGGATTTGCTGTGCAAGCAAAATGTTGCATATTCATTGTTTTGTGTTGGTACCTCAAGATGTACATAGTAACCAATGAATGAAAACTCACTTAAACTGCTTTTAGTGGAAGACTAGTTCACCATGCAAGAGAGATTGTTATATACATGATGTTACGGATACATTATTATATATGTGATACAGGATGAGGCAGGACAATTCAATGTCATGGATTTTCCTGCCTCATTCTGCTGTGCTTTAATGATATACTGTGTCATAGAAAACCTTGATGACCTCATCTTGCAGCTGCCATTCTCCTTTCTTTTCATGGGGGAGTTCAATGGATCCAGCCTCCTTTGTAGCAATAATGACACCTATGGGAAGGTTGGGTCCTAGAGCAGTGGCTTGTGCATCTCTCACTCTCCCTGTTGAACATTGGTGTCAGTACATATTTTCACTCTCCAACCCACACTTTTGGTGCCATTGACCTTTCCATCTGCTCCTCTTATATCCCTCCATTCTTTATATGGGAGATCGAAGACAACTCTTATGTAAGTGTTACCTCTCTGTTGTATGTATTTTCACTCTCCAACCCACACTTTTGGTGCCATTGACCTTTCCATCTGCTCCTCTTATATCCCTCCATTATTTATATGGGAGATCGAAGACAACTCTTATGTAAGTGTTACCTCTCTGTTGTATGTACCTCTCCTGTGTGGAGCCTTGTGACCCTTTGCATATATCACAGTGGAGGATAGAGATAGTGGAGTTAAATAGTGGAGTTTAGATAGTGGAGTTAACTGGAATGTTTTCAAACTCCTGTTTGAGTTTGATCAACACTCAGTCAGCTAGGAGCCAACTAATGTTGCAGTGGTGGAAGCAATAGACTTTATCATCCAAGTAGTTTCCTGTACCATTCTTCAAAGTTGGACATGTTTTCCTTGATTTCCAAAACCGTGATTGAATCCCCACTGTACTGCAACTTGTAAATGGTTTTTTTTTTTAAATATCCAATATCTCAAACTTCGAAACGTAAAGTGCACTAGAGTGAAAGCCCATTTCGTCTGGTGCCAGAACCAGAAAGAATCTAGAATTAAATATATTTCTATCATCACCCACACAATCAGTTCTAAAGTCACTCAGATAAAGTTTAGAAGAATGGTGGGAGCTACATGTCCAGTCTTTATCAATCTCAGAGCACAATGGACAGACAGTTGCTTATCCTCAAGCAAATTGCCAACACTCTGAGGAATCGTTTTCCTCTGTCTCTTCCTTGTCTTGATATTCCCCTGAGTTTCTCTCCCAGAAGAACAAGGCATAACATTCTCCACCGTCTTTCCATTCGACATTCACAGAAAAGGAGGTGTGCCTTGCTCAGCCTTCTTGTCAAAAACATTAGAGAAAGATTGTGCTTTCTCAGTTAGCATTTATATTTTTTTTTTATTATTAAACTTTTATTTTTATTTGCATAGATTTATTTTGATTTTATTTCCATAGATTTATAGATTTTTATTGTTCTTTTGAAATTATAGTACATTAATTTTTTTGAGGAGGGGAAGTCTTCCAATGTGTTGCAGATATTCTTTTAACATCTCTTTAGGATATTTCTTAATTTTTTAAATATATTTCTTGGATTTTTCAGCAAAAATACATCGTTTCTTATTTTCTGAAAATGAATGAGGACTTGGATATGGAAGCAAAACATATCTCCTTGGCACCAGAATCCAGCTGTCTAATTAAAATTAATTAATAAATTATGGCTGGAAAATGATATAATTTCGTCAAGGGCATCTTACACTAAGAAGTTTAACCAAGGCCTAAATGGTTAAGGTCAAGACAGTAAATTTGATGATGTCATGAAAAGGAGGGAAATTTTCTATAAATTTGATTGTAATATTTTTGCAGATATATCTAACAAATGAATAAAATATTAAATATAAGCTCACCAGACAAAACAATTAGTCAGCTCTGTAATTTTTCACCTAATGGAGTGTAACATTTCCCAATTGCATGAATTACAGCAGCAATACTGTTAAGTATGGACTCCACCAATCATCAGATATAGTGTACGTCATTTCTAATCCATTCCCCCAACAATAGCACTTGTAGTTCAGCTAGATTATGTGAGCCTATTTTGGTATTTCACCCTCTGTTCTAGATAGTCCCAAAGGTTTTCAACGGGATTTACATCTGGTGACTTTGCAAACCAGTTGAAGTGACCCACTGCTACCTCATGCTTCTCCAGGCAATCACACAGTTTTGGCCCTGTGCACTCTGCTGTTGTCATCCTGGAATACCTGAGTGTCTATGTTATGTACATCTTTCACATGAAGCACAAAAGGCAACACATTTATGTCCAGAATCTGTATAGCTTTTCTGATTTAAACTGGTCAATATCTCAATTGATGTGCCTACCTCATGGTGGGTAAAGCATCGCCAGAACATCACAGAACCACCTCCAGCTTGAATAATATCTTGTATGCAATCCAAATGGATGGCTTGTTACTGTTGTAATACACTCCCTGCCTTGCATTATGGAATACAGATAGAAATGCAACTCATCTGAACCAATAACAGTTTTCCAATTGCCTGCAGTCCAATGTCTATAGTGTCTAGTCATTGTAACCAGGCTGTTTTATGTCGAGCTGTTAGCATGGGTGTCTTCTGAGGTACTCTGCCCCTAATACTCATGGAATGCAGCTCTCTTTACAATGTTCTTTCTGAAATAGGCCAGTGTGGTCCTTCATTGACTATCTGATCTGGCAACCCTTCTGTTCCTTTCCAGAAGTGAATATCTCTTTTGAACAGTACTAATCACACCTGCACTGCAAGAAGGTTGGGGTCAGACATTTTATCAGTCTCATAAGTGCGGGGCTTTGCTTATTCTGTGTGTCATCACCGGAGATTAGTACACAGCTCCCCTTCCAGTATATGCATATCTACCATATACAGACCATATTTGCTTAAATGTTTTATTTCATAAAATTTTAAATTCTAATTAATTTGGTATAACATAACATATTTTTGTTGATTGGTTATTTGTTAAAGACAAATTCTAAAGTTGCCTTGTTTATTTAACTTGGTGAATAGCCTGGATTTTTTTCAAAGTATAGTAGCAGAAAAATATTAGAAAAAGAGACCAATTTTCTTGTTTCAAATTGACACCTTTGCATTCCCATAGGCCAAACTCAAATAGTCAGCTACAGATTATTCTCAGAAGGACACTTATGCCTTCATCAGATTTCCATCACCAAAACAAATGAGGAAATGTTAATCTTCTCTGACCTAGACTGAGGGTAAAAAACATAATTCTGATGTACTGTTATTTTCCTTGAATTAACATTATAAGTCTGTATATCTCACAGCCAGTCTTCAAGTTTTTTACATATTATAATTACTGATGAATGATACAGCTGATCTTTATTGCAATTTTTATCACATTTTCAAAAACAGAGAAAGAAATAATGTGTCATTTTGTCATCTGCCTGTAGACATCAAACTTTTTTTTTAGAAATAAACTGAAAATTATTTTTAGGTCGTATAGATATTAATGAAATATTATTATTCACACTTTTGAAATCTCCCAAAAACTTTAATTGTACCCTCTGACAGTGAAAAAATTTGAACATTTGAAATAATTAAAAACGAATATTTCAGACAATATATTTATTCCAGAAATTTTAATTGTGGAATGTGACACAGCAGTGAGCTGTACCAGATAGTTAATATTTTGTGTGGTAGAAAACAAACAAGTATACGGGAATTGAAGGATAAACAAGGTAAGGTTATAAAAGGTGAGGATTCTGTCATGGCTAGGTGGGCTGAGCATTTCAGTGATGTTCTAAACAATGTGGTTAATTCTACTCCCATTGTTTGCAATGATAGATGCATTGGTGGCTTTAATGTTGGCCCTATAACACAATCTGAAGTTAGTTTGTATATTTCTAAACTTAAACTTCATAAATCCCCAGGGGTGGATGAAATTACTACGGAAAGCTTAGAGCTGGGAATGTTTCAGTTACCACTTGGATGACTGAAATTTTGAATGACTTTTATGATAAAGGCATGGTTCCTAAAGATTTTACCAGAGCTATTATTATCCCTATTTTCAAAAAAGGTGATTGCAGTTCTTGTGATAACTATAGGGGTATCAGCCTACTCTCTGTTCCAGGTAAAGTTCTTTCCATGATTGTGCTTAATAGAATTAAGAATCTGGTTGACAGTCAATTGCGTGATGAGATTCTGCATAAGATTGCCCAAGATTCTGCATAAGCATCTAGAATCAAAAGCATCAAATTTTTTGTTATCTTGTTTACAAAATGACCAAGTTTCACTACCATAACTAACCCTAGAAAGAACCAAACTATTATACAGTCTAATTTTAGTCCTTAGGTGTATACGCCTATTTCTCCACAATCTCCATAGATTCTTAAAAGTCCCGACAGCAATCCCTATTCATCTGTTAATCTCATGCTGCACATCGCCAGTATCTGTTACATAGCTCCCAAAGTAATTAAACTGTGACACCTGCTCAAGACTGCAACCATTCAGATTAACTGAATCACATCCTGCCTGACCAATTTTCATCACTTTAGTTTTCTCTCTGTTTATAACCAAACCTACTCTATTACCAGTCTCATCAACAGCTCGAATGAAAGAGTTCATCTCATCAACATCATTTGCCAAAAGGGCTAAATCATCAGCATAATCTAAATCAGAAATTCTCGTATCTCCAGCCCATTTAAGGCCAAAAACTTTCCCTTGAAGTGAATTTCGCATAACATAATCAATAACCAAGCTAAAGAGAAAAGGAGACAAAATGCACCCTTGTCCAACACCAGAAGTAATGCTAAACCAATTGCTACAAGCCTTACCAACTCTCACACACGACTCAGTGTTATTATTGAGGGATTTCATTACGTTAACTTGTCTGGTATGCCATATGATTTCACAATCAACCACAAATTATGTTAGTTACCAGATTCTTAATTCTATTAAGCACAATCATGCAAAGAACTTTCCTGGAAAAGAAAGTATGCTGATACCTCTATAGTTATCACAAGAACTGCAATCATCTTTTTTTAAAAGTATGGATAATAATATTCCTATTTTTAAGTAAGAACTACTTTTTAAGTAGTTCTGGTAAAATCCTTAGCAACCATGCCTTTATCATAAAAGATATTCAAAATTTCAGTCATCCACATTGTAACCGAAACATTCCCAGCTCTAAGCATTTCTGTAGTAATTTCTTCTACCCCTGTGGATTTATGTACTTTAAGTTTAGAAATAGCCAAAATAACTTCCGACTATGTTATAGGGCCAAAATTAAAGCCAGTAATGCATCTATCATCATTACAAACTAACTACATTGTTTAGAGCATCACTGAAATGCTCAGCCCAACTAACCATGACAGAATCCTCACCTTCTATAACCTTACCTTGTTTATCCTTCAATCCCTGTATGCCTGTCCGTTTTCTACCACACAAAACATTAACTATCTGGTACACAGTGTCTGGTAGTGCTGTCTAACTGCTTCCTCAGCTTTGTCAGCCATGTTATCAAGCCTAAGATTCTTATCGGCAGCTAACTGATCCTTTAAACATTTATTAGCTCTCTGTAATGCTTTCTATTAGGACTAGAAGGGTATTGATTAAGGACATTCCTGCAATTCTTTCTAAAATAAGCTGCAGTGCCATATAACTAAAATAATTCTATCTCCTCTGCTCCTTTTTTCCTAAGAGTACTATTAGTTTCCAAAAAAGCCTGTTTAACTAACTTCATCTGAATCACAGCCTAAAACAGTCCCATTCTTCCTCAACATCAGTAAGCAAACCATGGCTGTCGTAATGATTAAGTAACCTCTCATTGTAAGCTTTAGATATAACTGGATCTTTCAGAGCTTCAGAATTAAGGGTAAAATTTTTAACCTTAGCACAACACTTCTTAAGTTTAATAATAAAGTATTATTATTGGAAAACACTTTAAGAAAATATAACTATACGTTACCCACTAATATTACACACTCCATTAAAAATTTAATCTTAAACGACAGAGACCAAAAACCGCCGACGGGGGTAGTTTACGAAATAGAAATTCCTGATCCAGAAAACAAACTGGATGGTAAAAACAAATATATAGGAAAAACATACAGGCAGTATGAGGTACGAATGAATGAACACCTTACAGATATAAATAATAAGAAATCTACAACAGCACTTTCAAAAGTAATACTTGAAAACAACATTAAAATTAATAAAATCAATTATAAAGCGGGAACAGCCCCAAAAACCAAATTCCAATTACAATATGCAGAAACAATAAATATACACAAGCACCGTGACGTGCTCTGCAACACGGAGATCCCACCCCTCCCGTCAGCGTGGAGTCTCCTGTTGCAGAGCCCGTCACGGAATGCGCACGCAATATGCAAACCATAGGTGACAAGATTGGAGCGAGGCTGGCTATAAATCGTGCACACTTTTACCAACACTCCCGCCTGATGAAGCCACGTAAATGAGATCGTTGGCGAAACGCGTCGCAGGGAGTACCAGAACTGGGGAGGTTCGTGAAGTTTTTAAATGTTTGTCGTAAAAAACATTTTTAAAGTTTTTAAAGTTTTGACATAGAAGTGGTAATGGTTTGGAAGGAGCAGAGTTAATACCTACTCAAACTTTGGAGATGTGCTAGTAGCAAAAACGAACTGACTGCTTTACCCGATAAGCATAGTGAATCAACAGTTGAATATGTGCAAGCAATAGCTGTGGACTCTACCAACGGAAATAAGAAACCGGTGTAACCCGAACTTGTGCAGAACACAACTTCAAGAACGGACAAACAAGAACAGACAAAAAAGAAGCCGGGACTGTCTCACAGCAAATATACCAGCATAACAACAACTGTTTGAATACTCCATTAAACCGGACTGGTAGCATACTTAATGATCTCTCTTGCAAATGTTTGCAAAGTGCAATTGTACCAGCAAAATTGGTAAATATGTCTTATTCTATATATTTTGTTCTAGCAGCTCTTAGGTGAAAAGAGCCACATAGATAAGCTGTATAGAAAAATGGGTAATCTTAAGGTAGAACCTATAACTGGGTTATAAGATGTAAAGCACTCTCTCACTTTTGAGACCTGCTCCCAAAAAACCATACTTTAAATGTTTTAAACTAATTACCACAGCATAATCTTGAATAAATCTTATTACTATTTTAGCTGTGTGTGATACCTTAATTTTAATTTACTTCTTAAGTTTAACTTGCAAAACACTTTTCACAAGGTAATGGATCAGATCCAATTTCAGCCCCCCTATATGACCTGGTATTCCCAACAGAACTAGCCCATATGCTGTTAATTAGTATATAATCAATCATATTCTTATGTAGCCCATCTGGTAAAACCCATGTATACTTATGTATGTCGTGGTGTTTGTAATAAGTGTTAGTTATTCTCAAACCATTAAGTTTACTTACCTGTAGGAGACATTGCCATTGCAGCTACCAATATCAAAAGAGCCTATTACTACTCCTCAATGGTCAGAGTCAGGACCAATTTTGGCATTGAAGTCACATGCAAGGGTAATATCTCCTTTTTTGACAGAATTCAAAATATGCTGAAGGTGTCTGTAAAACCTTTCCTTCTCATCTTCATCGGCATCCTCAGTGGGGGCATAACAGCAGATAACATTCAAGTCTTTAATGCTTGTTTGAAATTTTGCTGTAAAAAACCTTTCATTAATGCAAAAAAATTAAAGCAATTTAATTCTCTATGATACTGTTAAATGTTTTTGAGTACTTCAACACATGTACTATGCTATCATGTATCAATAATTATTAAGGAGAGATTTACATACCATGCCGTAGAGAATGGGTAGTAACAGGAACTGCTTGGGATGCTTTCGGTGAGAAATTTAAAATTCGACATTCTTGTCAGCAAGTGACGTCTCAGTGGAGATTAAAATAAGGATGATGGCTGCCAATGGTCTACCCACATTGGCAAATGAAATAATCATTTACACTTTGATAGCATAGCGTGCTTAAAAAGTTTCAGATCCAAGATGTGCATTTCGTGCCCTTCCTATCGGCGCTTCATCAGGTGGGAAGTGAGGAGCTTAATGCAAGAGAAGCAGTTGGTTGTTGAGCATGGGGAAGGGATGGGATGCCATTAATTGACATGTCAGTGGCTTTGCTCCAAGGATCGAAGTGGTCGGCCGATGTGCGGGTGGCTGTAACGTGATCTGCATGTAATAGAGATTGGGAGAGGGTGTGGGATTATTGGAAATCGCCAAGATCTGCGTATGTCGAGGGAAGCTTCATTATTTGTGGTTAGTAATTCTTAATTATAATGAGTGCAGTACTTTTAGTGAATTAATAGATTTCGTAAGCTGAAATTTGGAGATTAAGATAATTATGTTATTGAGGGTCTGAATAATGATGTTCATATTGGTATTGCTTTTGGGAGTTTGTATGTGTGGGGGGGGGGGGTGCATTAATCTCTGATTTTAGGAGGCAGTATGGAAGTGTTCTAAAGGGTTTGCTGGGTGTGCATTAGTGCAGGTGATTGGCGATGAGATAGGAGAATGTTTAGGGGGGCGTGGAATTTCCGAGGTATATGTTATATCTTTTAAGTATCAGACACCATGCTGGGGGGAGGGACAATGTCTGTTGTTGTCCCCCTCCCCCAGCATATTCTTATGCAGCCCATCAGGTGAAACCCATGTGTACTTATGTATGTTGCGGTGTTTATAATAAGTGTTAATTATTCGGAAAAGTTTACTTATATGTAGGAGATGTTGCCATTGCAGCTACCTATACCAAAAGGGCCTTGGGGTGATAACCCCTCCCCAAAGGTCAGAGTCAGTATCAACTTTGGCATTGAAGTCACCTAGAACAAGGGTAATATCTCCTTTCTTGACAGAATTTAAAATATCCTGAAGTTGTCCGTAAAACCTATCCTTCTCATCCTCATCAGCATCCTCAGTGGGGGCATAACAGCAGATAACATTCAAGTCTTTAACGCTTGTCTGAAATTTTGCTGTAAGAAACCTTTCATTAATGCACTCGTATCCTAGAAGAGCATCATTGGCGTGTCTGCTGAGAAGCAGACTTATTCCTTGGTGATGTTTATTGTCATTCCTCCCGGAAAGAGAAATTTAAGATTATTTTTAAGTATCTGGCCTTTATCTGTCCATCTGGTCTCTTGCAAGCTGAGAATATCTAAATTATAACGGTGGAATTCTTGTGTGAGGACATCAAGAGAATGAGCTATGTGCAGAATCCTCACATTTGAACTACTTATGGAGAAAAAATGGTGGATGTTTAAAGAAACTATGTTTATTGAGAGAGGGAATACCGACAAGATGAAACAGGCCCGTAATTGCAGGCATGGGGCAAAGACCCATTCCCCCACCACTAAAGGCTGAAGCCATCTACACTGGAAAACTTCCTCCAATGTAGAATTTGATGATGCCAGTAGAAGCAAGAGTTCAGGTGCCTGTGATGTCCTCTGCTCAGGATTATCCACCAGCTGATAAAGTATATTCTGTGAATCTATTCATTTGGGGCTGTCAACCCACAAACAAACAGAAAACACTGCTGAAGATTCTCCCTCCACAGAAGTCCACGAGTGCTGAAAATTTAAGATCCATAATCAAGCTCAGAGCCATAATTCTGTTCAGGTTGGTATATATATGGTCAGTACCAGAACCCCGTGTGGTTGACCACTCCTCAGCAGGGGTGAAAAAAAACGAAATGTAGCCATAGTTGTCCAGATCAGTAGGCCACACTGATCTGGCAGCCCTCCCCTTCTGTTTTTCCTAACGAGTATCTCTTTTGAAAGTTACAAACAGCCTGTACCATGAAAAGGTGGGGTCGGATATTAGTTGCTAGGCCTGACTGGTTCTATGCATCATCACAGAGGATTGCTGCATAACTCTCCTTCCAGTGAGTACCTAGCTATCATTTACATAATTAGTAGAATACTACTGCGAGATAAAATACTACTGTTTGCATTTTTCCCATCATTCATTAGTTCAAATTAAAACTTTTAAGGAGTACAAAAATAGGTAAATAAAAAATTTAATTCTCTTTGAAAATAAGATTACCATATGCACCAGAGGCAATAATGTATTAAAAAAAATACCCCATCTTCACAAAGAATTAATTTTTATATAATTGTAAATATTTTAAAACATAAAAGTTGCCTTGATTTGATTACTGTATAACAGACTCAACTTTGATTGATTTGAACTTAATCAAATCAATCAAACTTGATTTGATTACTGTATAACAGACTCAACAATGCCAATGGTCTATGTCTAATATGCACCTTTTTTGCACCATATTGATGGATTTCAAGGCTACAAATGGGTGACCAGTCGCAATAAAAGACTGGGCAATGTTGATCTGCTCTCAGAATTATAACTGTAATTGTTCAAGTTGAAATGCGCATTCATTCAATGTGTCAATTTATATTTGTTTGAAATTTTTAATATGAATTTTCTTTTGAATGAGTAGAAATGTAAATGTATAACACTAATTTATTATCATGTCAGTTTTTGGAATGGGTGGTGCAGGCTTATTGCCAAAACTGTTATGTATGTGTGCTTTTTTTATCCCCTTCTTTCAGACAACATTCATGCAGGGGTTTCTTGGCAGAAGCCTAGAACAGCAGCTCTTAAATAAGACACAAACCTCTTGTTATTCAATTAATTCTCTTCAAGTGTATGGCCAAGAGAAATATCTGTTGGTAAGTTAAAATATCTATTTTGTACTGCATAAATCAAGATTTTTTTTAAGTCACATGAGTAATTTTTTTTAATTTTTTTCAATTTTAAAATAGGATATAGGTACTTCCCTACACAAGGGATGGAGATAACCTAGAAGCTATGTTAGACTTGTCCTGGTTTCTCATACAACATACAAACACACAAAGGCATGCTCCGCTGGTCTTATAATTAGGTACACTAACCACTAGACCAGGTAGGGTCTATAAAATTAAACTAGATTTGTTGATTTTGAAATAGTTTTAATGCTCTCCTTATATATTTATTCTCTGTTTAAAAGAATACATTTTCTCATGTGTTCAGTATTGTTTTCTTAATACAGAATTTGTATACAGGGTGATTCAAAACTTATCGTTCAAATTTCGTGGGGAGGTAGGGAATACGTCAGAAAACCGATTTCACATAGGAAAGTATGTCCGCAAATGTACGCATGCATATGTAGAGGGCGCTGTGTGTACCCAACCAGTGTACAGCTCGCCCGACCACTCCCGCTGTCATCAGTGTACGAGATGACTTACTAGTGATAAGATGAATCGTTTTACGCATCAAGAGCTAGCGGATATGCATCTCGCATATGGGGCAGCTGGCGAAAGCGGCCGCCGAGCTAGGCAAGTTTACGAAGACCGATACCCCAACAGAAGAATACCGCAGCATCAAATGTTTGCACGTTCGGCGGTCAATGCAACGGTGCTGTGAATCCTGTGTCCGTGTAAATGGTCGCAATTTTGAGCACCTACTGTGAACCTGTACTTTACCTTGTTGGAATAAAAGTCACATTCGTTACCACTTAACTGTACTGTTTCCTTGTGTTCACTTTACTTGTCCATTTTATTCATGTAGATGACGTTTCCGGACATACTTTCCTATGTGAAATCGGTTTCCTGACGTATTCCCTACCTCCCCACGAAATTTGAATGATAAGTTTTGAATCACCCTGTATATATAGCTGTCATCTGATTAACTTCTTTCAACAAGTTATGTACAGGGTGTCCCAGAGTCCATGGCCCAAAGGTGAGGGGATGGTAGTACACACCGAACCCACCAATACTCTTCATAGAATATGCTGCCACAAACACAGCCCAGTGCCGGTAGGGGGCATAGACGAGGCAGCATGGATATGTGTCAGCATCTTAATGCCACATTTGGGGACCAATGGATGGAGCGCGGTGGTCCCATCCCATGACCACCCAGATCGCCCGATCTTTCTTATATCGATTTCTTTCTGTGAGGACATTTGAAGAGTGTCATGTATGTGTACCCGTGCAATCTGCAGAGGATCTGGTAGCCCGACTGTTGGTTGCAGTCTCCGATGGGCACGACAAGCCCGGTGTTTACGAGCAGGTACGCCACCTGTGTCAACATTGGTGGGCAGACGTTTGAGCATTTGTTGTAATGATCTCCAATAAACGTCACTCTGGAAACCTCTGTGTCTGTCCTTCATTTCCGACTCCTCACTGCGTTTGCGGCCGCATATTCTATGATGAATATTGGTGGGTTCGGTGTGTACCATTCCCTCACGTTTGGGCCATGAATTCAGGGACACCCTGTATACATAACTTATTTTCTGATGTTACATTGCATACACTGCCTGCCAAAGTATTATGAATACTACCTGATAATTCATCATATGTATCATGATACAGTTCCCAAATTTTATATTTTCTGTGTATAACTCTCATTGAAATGGTTGTGAAGTACTGCTAATGAACATCTCTCTCAGCTGATGAACTATATAGCAGCTGCATTTTGACATAAAATTGTGCCAGTAAATGTCTGTACTTGTCTGTTGGAGTCTTTTTTTCCTGCATTAGTCACAATTGGTGGATTCTTTGAGACTGTTGCTGCCGATTATCCTGTCCATTATGCTCCAATTATGAGCCCTTGTTTTGAAGTCAAATGCTCATGTCACATTTTGCTCTCCATCATGCTTTTATGGGGTATTGTAGTGACTTATAATACTTATCAGTAAGCAATTCTGCATATATTGGCATGTTTCATGGTACTTAGTGCATGATGCAGTATTCATATAATGCAGTGTACATATTGTACAAAATCCTTATTCAGCCATGGGCTTCAGAGATCCAACCAAACAGTAATTTAGTCGTTCAAACAAATCTTCTCTGAGTAATAACTGCTGCATTTCGCCAACTGCATCCTAGGTATCCCCCTTTTCCCAAGGCTTTTAGGAATACTATTTATTATCCTATTTGCTATTCTGTGGTTTTCGAATGGGCAACATGGCCAAAGTAATGCAGTCTATCTGCACAATATATGCTGCTCAAATTAAGTTGCTGCTTCCTTTACCTAACTTCACCATCACTTACAAAATAGTGGTGTACCAGAAAATCTCAGGAGCTCCCTGCAAGAAATCTCTCAGTGCCCTTTATTGAAAATCCATTAGTTTTCAGTTACTGAAATTTTATAAATAGATTTCACATTAATACCTCTGTTTTAAGATGTTCTGTAGTTTTTGATAATTTAAATTCTTAGTACCCATAGATACATAAAACCAAAATGTTTATACTTTTCAACATGAAATACAGATATGTGTGTTCTGATTCAAACAAATATTGTAGTTTTTAAATTTATACTAAATACCTATGAAACACTTACCAAAAAACTTAATCATATCTGTATTGTGTAAATTTTATTCTAAATAATTTAATGTCAACTTAAGCAGGCTTTTAACTATTAAAAGTCTGTAGTAAGAGATGTAAGGTTATATTGCCATATTTTTATGACCTGGTTTCTCATATTAGGTCTGGTTTCTCATTATCCTCCTGTTTAACCATATCGTTGCTGCCAATGTTCCTTCTGTTTTATTTGGCACAGGCTTTCTTATTGTAGGCTGACAGTTGTCCTGTAGTTACACCACTGCCAATAGCACTAGGCAATGACACTGCTGTTCTGCAATGCCATATACCAGTCCTTTTATTTACTCAAAGATAGTCATTGTTCTTAGAGTTATAAATCACTAACCCTTGATAGAGCTTTCGATAATTTAAGATGGATGTAGCAGATTGCATTACTCATATCCTCCTGTTTAACCATATCATAGGCTATTTTCCACTCAAGATGCTTTAACTTTTGGCCGAGATCAATCACATTAAACATTTAACACACCAAAATCTCAAAATAAAGCTTTTAAAATTCACATCTTAAAACATTTAAAATTGTCAACATGTTTCTCATCGTACACTTGAGGGATATCATCTGACAATTAGCTTCATGATGTGAAGATTTAAATAAGAATCTCCCCTGGTGTTAGTTTTGATTTTGGCAGTTCCATTCTTGCAGCAGGAGATTCCATGCAGCCAGAACCATTTACTTCAGTTTTGTGTCTAAATTAAATAGTTGGCATTATAATGTAAAATATTTCTATAGTTCTTGTATAGAGTGTCTCAAGTGTCATCAATTTCTATAGTTCTTGTACTATAGAATTTCTATAGTTCTTTTCTATAGAATTTCTACAATTCTTGTATAGAGTGTCATCAATGTACCACAGATGCATTGATGGTTTATATTCTGCCTTTTGTAATGCTATTTTTTCCACACGTCTCATGACAACATTGGCCACGAGTCCAGAGAGAGGTGACCCCATTGGGACCCCCTTCATCTGGATCCATGGTCATCTCCCAACCACAAACCAGTTAGAATTAATAGCCATGTACAGGGCCTCATGCACACTGAAGTACTGTTGGGCTGTGAGCCTGGTGACCTTCACCCCAATTTGTTTTTTATTGCAGCTTTTTGTTCCTTTATTCTTGTTTCTAGAGTTCTCCCCGTTACTCCAATGTAAAGTTTTTTACATTCACATGTTACTTTGCAAATTATTACATTTTATCTGTATGTACTTTTTCTTGTTTGATGTTTGAGGTGTACTTTTTTATATTTAGATCTAATGCTATTCTTATATTGTATTTATGAGGGGCTTCAAAAGTTCTTGACATCCATCTGCAAAACAAAAAACATTGCACTTACCTCAACAAAACTTTTACTTCCTTCAAAGTACTCCCCTCCAGCATCTATGTAAAGTTTCAGGTGTCTTACTCCAATTTTGGAATGCTTGGTGGTACTCCTGTTGGGGAATACTCCTCAACTCTGATTGAGTGCATTTGTCAAGGTATTGAATCTTGCAAAATGCACTCATTCAGAGTTGAGTGCTTCCTAATAAGTTCCCTTTTAATCTTTGGAAACAACCAAAAATCCATGGTGCAAGATCGGGTGAATATGCAAGATGGGGATAGCTGTATGGGTATATAGCCTGCTCCAGATTTTTAGGCCATAACTTGCTGGGTTTTGTGAGCACTGGCATTGTGATGGTCCACCCATTCACTTTTCCTTTTTCTTAACCAGTTTTATTTTATTTACATTATATTTATCATTTGGAGATTATTTTTAGTTGGTCATCATTTTTTCTCATCCTGTTCCACAAAAGGAGCAACTCCGACTTTTCATTGACATCTGCTAATGCATGAGTAAGGACATGTCCCTTCTTGATCATATATAGCACGAGAGTGCCTGATCGATAGTAAGTTTATGCAAATGTTTTTCCCAGCATGATGTAACACATCGCATGTATACTAAGTGATGTTAAGTCACGGAGTCAGTATGAGAAAATGTCTTTAAGAGGGAGTCAGTTTTTTTGGAGTTGTATTTAGAGATGAAGCTTTTTGTTGCTCAGACTTTTGTGTTCATCAGTATATTTGGCAAGTCTTGAATATTTTGGAAATAAACTTTGTATATGAAACATTTTGACTTTGCTATTTTTTTTTCTTGAGCAACAATAATTGATTTTTATTAAGATTTAACTTTAATAATTTGACAATGTTTTGATTTCTTACTCAATAAGTAATGCCCATATGCTTAACTAACATTAACTTTATTTGGCAAGTTAATATTGCCTGGTGCCCAATGCTATCTGGATGTTTACTTAAATTTGGATCAGTCAAAAGGTCGAAAGAGAAGAAGTTTAACATAGCTTTGGAGCATTACAGCATTACCATGAAGAAGGAGAACCCTTGATATATATATATATGTGTTGTTGGATGATGCTCCTTCATCTTTTAACCATTTTGAGCAAAACAATGTTAATGTAGTATTGGCCATTTATAGTCTTTTTAGTCATGTGAGCCTTAAGTGAAAGTCTTGTTTGATCTTTCTGGCAGATGTATAGTAATAAAACCACATCTTATCACCTGTAATTATGTCTGCTAACCATTTAGGGCTACTAGGTTCAAACATTTCCAGCATGTCCTTGAATGAGTCACTCCAGCCCTTTATTTTGCTGTTCTGTCAATTTGTAAGGTACTCATTTGATGAGGTACTCAATGATCAAAATGTAATTCTGAATAATTTTTGTCATTTCACACTTGATTTAAACACTGTTGTAAATATGAAGCACTCCAGATACCAGTCCAGGAACGCAGTTGAATTTTTTGGGTTTTTTTTTAACACTTTGTTGAATGCACTGATAATACTGCTTTAGCTTAAACAATTAAACAAAACCAAATACATGTTAAGAATTTGACATATAAGCCTTTAATGTCTACACCAAATAAATTCCAATTACACTATGCAGAAAATATCTTAATCAATATTCATAAAGATCGCTTGTGCAACACAGAGATCCCACCCCTACCTGTGGCATGGAACCTCCTATTGTGCGAGCGACATTCAAATTTTGTAAATCACCGATAGAGGGATACTCTTATTCAAACACTAACCTTTAAGATCACATTGCTTGATGAAGCCCCGCCCGCATTATGGGTGAAACTAGTTGCTGCTAGGATAGCTTCGATAGAAAGGTTTATCTTTGTTTTAACATTTTAAATGTTTAAATTTTGTAGTTTTCATTTAAAACTTCTACTAACAGCACTCTGTCCACTATCTCTGTGACCTAACAGCACTTAGTTATAACATGCTGGGTTCAAATCCAGTAGGTGTCTGTTGCACGCTGGGAAAACATTTGCATGATTGATGATCGTGCTACTTGTTCTACATGCGTGCCATTAAAGGCTGATAATCAAAAGTCGGAGTTGCGTATGCGCAACTAAAAAAAAAATTCCCATAAGTCCAAAACATGAAATAATAATCCTCAAAATATTAAATATAATGTAAATAAAGCAAAACTGGTTAAGGAAAAGTAAAAGTGAATGGGTGGACTATCACATACAGATTGGTTTTTGAGTAGAGAGCTAATAGTTGAGAGAAAGTTAGTAGAAGAGTTTGGAGGAAGAAGGAAAAATTTCAGCTTAGATGTTTTGATGTGAGCTTTTAATTGCTTAGATTTTTGATGTAACAGAAAGGCATTGGTGAGTCACAATTTTTTGGAAATAAACTTTGCATTATGAAATATTTTGACTTTTCTATTTTTTTCTGTTGAGGAGGATAATTGATTATGACTTAAAATAAAACCTTTAAACTTTAACAATTGACAATCTTATGAATTCTTTTCATATTAACTAAGTAATGCCTATATAAATAAATTGTAATTACACAGCAATTTGATTAAAATAATTTAATGCACGATTATTATGTTTAATGTGATGTGAGCTCAAAAGCTGCTATCTCATGAACCTAGTGTGATGTCCACCCATTCACTTTTACTTTTCCTTAACAGGTTTTGCTTTATTTACATTATATTTATCAGTTTGGGGATTTAATTTCATTTTCGGACATCTCAGCACTTGTTTCCAAGAGTGTAGTAGTTGCGCTTGTGCAACTCTGATCTTTCTATTGTCACCCGCTAAACCGCACGTTTAGGACACGACCTTCTCTTACGTCATAGCTTGTGCGATTGTCAGTTTATGCAAATGTCTTTACCGGTGCAACAGCCACGTGCCACCTGAGTTTGTACGCCTCACACTTGTTATAACCAGTGGTGAAAGTAGGCCAGTACGAAGTACCTCTAAGACATTTTTCAGTAGTGGCTTCATTAACAATTTCCTTTTCAACTCAATGCTTTTTCAATCGAGAATTTAATTTTTTTTAAAGTGAACCATTCCTTTTAGAAAAATTTGTTGGTTTTTAATTACATTACTACAGTTTAACCCTTTAGATACCCAAGCTGGTTATAAACCGGATACTTGAGATTCCATTTCTGCTGACAGGGAGTGCCAAGGGGGAGTGCTAGAAATTGGAAGTAGTGCTTTCTCTCTCTGAACGATTAGCAAGACAGAACTAGACAGACAAAGGCAACTCCAACCAAAGCCGTCTTTCGGGGAGTTGTATAAGAGTTCACGGACAATGCATGTTCATCCACCGTAGCTGTCTGGGTTCGGTCTTAATCACTACCAGAGGCAGAACACGAAAACGGGGTGGTAAATCAAAGAAAGGATATGAACTCACTTAGATGTTGAAATCCATTGTAAATCAGCCATGTACTTGTGGTTTTAAAATTTTCGTTTTCAAAAGATATATATTTTTTATATTCTTCTGAATTGAAAATTCTAAACGTTTCAGGGAATAATGGAAGGCAGTTTAATCGGGGGCAATTGGGCACATACTTCCCCAAATTTAAGTAGTGAGTTTGAAGGGAGTGTGGATATTTTTTATGTCAAATCACGGAAAAGGATTTTTAAAAATTAGTTTTATCATATTTTAAAAATTAGTTATCACCTTGCAATATACTACTGGAGTAACCATAACAGAAAAACTAATACACGTTCTTTAAATTTTATTGTCACAAAAGTTGGCACATAATTTTTTTTTTTAACGTAATTTTCGCTTATCACATCTCCCTTAATTTTAAGGCAGGAAATATTTGCTATGAATTTCAAACATTAAGTTATCCTTCCTTAGCCATTTCAAAAACTGGTGATCTGTTTTGTCATGTCCTAAACATCTGAAAGTTCTAAACAGACATACATTCAGAGTATATACAAAAACAGAGTAAGAGAATAGGCACACTCCTAAACTCTACGACTGAAATTATTTGGAAGATTTAAAAAAATTTTGGCATATATTAATTTAATTTTTTTATTCGTACCTAATTATAAACTTTAACAAAAGAAAGTAAATATATTTATTTACTCTAGATAAGTTTATTTGAATATTAAAGAAAAGTTATTACACCTCTATCGAATTTTTACTTTCTCCCTCGTTACTCCTCATAAGGTCAGCTATAGGCCCTTTAAAAAATATTTTCCACCTGAGTCTTGTCTCCAACATACTATTGGAAAAAACGATTTTTATTTCAGTGCAGTTAATTTATTTATAGAGTTTGAAGAGAAAACTTCAGATTGCTGTACATTTTCTCTTTGTAAGTAACAATATTCCATTTTTTGTTGTTGTTGTTGTTTGATGTTAAATATTAATAATGAATGCTTTTGAAAAATCTCTTGACTCTTAATATGTACCTGTAGCCTGAGAATTTTCGACATTGAAAAAAAAAAGAGACATATTCAAGGCAATTGCAATGATGAATCCTCCTCATATTTCATCAGTAATTTATACTGAACTACCAGTTTCGACTTTTATAACCACTACCATTTTCACTGAATTCATCATATTTGTTAGTATTCACTCGCAGCATGTCAACATTGTTGTCTGTAAAAAAGAAATTTAAAATAATGAATAGCTAATGATAAAGAAGATAGTTCAAGAATAAGTCCCGCAGAAGATTCAAAATGATTAACAAAAACTGCTTCATTGATAACTGCCATTTGTGAAATTTATTGAGCTTGACATCGTCCTTGTGATCAAGTGGTTTACACACTTCGCTTCAAGTTTATGGGACCTGGATTAGAGACCCTAACGGTATGGCTATTTTCTTTCTGCTGAGATCTCGCCTTCAATAGATCATCTGACGTCTTAAATCTATAAGCTCTTATCAGACCAGTGATAAACAGCTGTTTGAGAGGTGTAAAAAAATTATCAACTAAGAATTTAATTCGCTAATGCTTTTTTCATCATTTGCATCCCTTGAAATTTAACCTTCAATTATCAGAATTTATAGCATTTGTATACATACTAAGCCGTCCCGTGGCCGACTGGTTAGCCGCTTGGTGACTGATCTACGGTTCGAGCCCAGGGTAAGGCATGGATGTTTCTGTTATTTTTCGGCTGAGGTCGTGCGATCCTCACAGGTGTTCTACTCGGACTTTCTACTGACAGGCTCCTGTCATACCTCTGTGGCAAGCAGCTGCTTGAGGAGGTATTTATATTTTTTTATTATACATAATAGATACGTCGAGCCGTTTCAGATTCCAAATATTAGAATCATTATAACAAAAAGAAATTATGATTATCAACTTATGATAAAGATGTTTTTCCTTAAAAACATTAATAATTATCAACTTTTTAATTACAACAAACAATAAATTTGATATAAAAATAATGCTATAGCATGATTTGGGTTCTGCTTTAAAGAACAATGCTGTGGAACTGAAAGAAAAAGGCCCAGCAGTTTTGCATTATATAAAAGCGAGGTTAATTTTCTTGGAATCTTTTATCAGAGTGGATTAAGGTTAGGAGAGAACAAAAAGAATTCTGCCAGATCCACTAGAAGAGTGGCGTTCTACTTTCAATTAGCGGCTACCTCTTAAGGGGGAAAGGAAGCAAGCATGAGAGATGAAGAGAGTTTGGGATGCAATGGTCTTTTGCATATCAGGCTGTGATAGTATCCAAACAGTAAAAGCATGCACGCACAGCCAACCTAATAGTTGCCATTTTCACTCTGTGGTATTAGTGTTGCTGAATCGCTAAACATTTCTCATTAAGGTGAAGACAAGGTCTATATTGAGGTCAAATCATATGTAAATGTTAAGCGTGCCAACAAATACATATATCATGTGTAAAAATGAAATTATTACTTTTTCTACTGCAGGAATGGCAAACCTATAGTACCTGCAACAAGAGTGGAAAGCTAGATGAATTTGCTTGGCACACAGGAGCACTCAACAAAATCATCTTGCAACTTATTTTTGACAAAGGTCACTCTTTTCCTACCTCATTTTGAATGTGGAAACTCTGCAATTTCGCATCTATTATCGGGGATAAGTCAGAGGCGAAATTTCTGTATGTCATGTACAGTTTATAAATTTTAAAGGCTATTTCAAATCTCTGATAAACGTTATTCTAAAAAAAATGCTATATTTGGCTCCTGAGTTTAAAATATGCAAGTTGAGTATTCAAAATTACAATGCGAGTGAAATGTTAATTTTCCTTTCTAAAAAAAATTCTTTAAGTTCTAAAATAATTTTAAAAACATCTAAATCATATTATTATTATTTTTGATGGCTGGAATACAATGGAATCAGCAAGTATTTAAATCTATTTATTTCACATTAAAAATCCCTAAATCATTCACTATTTGCAGAAAACCTACAGAAAATGAGAAAATCTAAGAGCACTGTACTTTCGTCGCCACTCACTTCAAGATATTAACTCCTCTAAGACAACTTCACTGGTGTGATCGCTTTGTGTGATTTTCCATGCATAGCTGTGCTTTGAAGCATACCACTATGAAATAATATCTACTTTCACCACTGACTGTACCCCGTAAGAATTTTTCAATATCATCTCCTTCCCTTTGTCTTCGTGAAAACAACTCTGTAGCTAGTTGTGTAATTATTATAAGCTGGATAAAATGTCAAAGAGTTTGCTTTTAAAATCGTCCCAAAACCTATTCCATGACAACATCCTATGTTATTCCACCATTGCTTAGCACAGCCAATTAGACAAGATATTGCTAAAACCACCTTTTCATTGCCGGGAAATCGATCCATAGAAATGCTCTTCTATGGATTTGACAAAGGTCCATGATGACGGATGTTTTGAACTATCGAACCTTATCTCGGGTAAAGGCCAATTAACATAAGGATTACAATTAATATTAGGATTGGCAAATCGTCATTGCAGAGGCTGATAATACTCTGTTCTATCATTTGCTTCTGACGGAGCAAAAAATGGAACCTTATGTTCTAAGTTTATACATTTGTGAACTGACGTAGCATTGTCAGCAAATTTAGACCCTGTAAGCTGTTGCTGTTCCCCTTTTCTCCCGAGGCTCGTTGCTCATTAAGCAGGTTCATTAACACTTCTGCCTTTTTCATCACATCCTGCAACCTATCTTTTACTTTTTCTAAGTCGCGAGTCATTATGGCAGAATAGGCCATATTACTAGCAGACATGTTTAGTGGTCTGCAAAATTTTGAAACTTTTTTTTATCTTGAGCAGCTCTCAAAGGTACTGCTATACAACAATACAATAATAAAGCTATAACTAAGCTTGCAAATATAAACTTGCTTATCGAAAAGTTTATCTATCGTGTGTTCGGACACTTCTAATCTTTACATATATACAATAAAGATCTTAACTATGAATAATAACTGTGCTGAAATTTCAATACCTTTGACAAATACAAAAAAGTTAAGCTTTTTGCTCAACAAAAATTTTGGCTTAAACTGCCGTTAAATCTATAAATAGTACATATAACAAATGAGCTCAAAAAATTATTATCTTTGACAATCACGTTAAATAATATACAATTTATACATATATAGACAGTCCTGTTCTCAGTGGGGTTGGGGTGGCTCAGTGGGTAGCGCTCCAGGCTTGTAATCTAGTTCCCAGGTTCGAGTCCCAGCTGGGTCAGCATTGAGATTTATCTCCGCAAAATTCCCCGCCCTGCCCATGGTCAGTAGGGGACACCAATGGGCTTGGAAAGGCCGCCGTCCATCGGATGGGATGTTAAGCCATGGCCCCACGTGTGGGAGAGCCGTACCCTGTGCACGTTAAAGAACACGCTGGATGGCCTTGACGGGAGGCTACCATCTGTCTCCCAACAGCTGTTCCAGTGGATCCCCTCCCCCAACCTTCTCTGAGCTTTCGGGGTCCATGTGACCTGGTCATTTAGCCCATGGTGTGCAAAAAAGTGCCACTCAGAGGTAAAACAACCCAACCTGTTTTTAGTGGGGTGGGGGTTGCTCAGTCGGTAGCACGCCAGGCTCGTAATCTGTAGTTCCCAGGTTCGAATCCCAGCTGGGTCAGCGTTGAGATTTATCTCCGCAAAATTCCCCGCCCTGCCCATGGTCAGTAGGGGATACCGATGGGCTTGGAAAGGCCGCCGTCCGTCGGATGGGACGTTAAGCCGTGGCCCCATGTGCGGGAGAGCCATACCCTGTGCACGTTAAAGAACACGCTGGATGGCCTTGATGGGAGGCTACCATCTGTCTCCCAACAGCTGTTCCAGTGGGTCCCCTCCCCCAACCTTCTCTGAGCCTTCGGGGTCCTTGTGATCTGGCCATTTAGCCTATGATGGGCAAAAAAGTGCCACTGAGAGGTAAAACAACCCAGCCTGTTCTCAGTGCCACTTTCTTTTTCTGGCAGGTCCCTGTTTGTGACGCCACTTTCTCTTCTCACTCTGTAATGCTCCAAAGATTATTAACTTTTCAAAGGTGAACCCTTTGTCTGATCCAATATTTATTCAAGCTCCGGAAAGCTCAGGCGCCAGGCAATAATAACTTGCCAAATAAAGTCGAAATAGGGTTCAAATATATAGCAGCAGGTGTTACTTAGTGAGTAAGAAATCAAAAAATGATCTCAAACAAAAATTCTGTCTATACTAATTCACAAAAACTCAACTCTTCAGAATGTCTACATCTCTACTCTGTGCTCCACACTGACTCCATCTCTGATAATGATCTAGCATCAATCTAATAAGATCATTGTGACTGACATATCTAACAATGTGATCTCACTTCAATCTAACAATTCTAACTATGTGACTTAACGTCACTCAGTTATAACCAGTGGTGAAAGTAGATATTATTTCATAGTGGTATGCTTCAAAGCATAGCTATGCGTGGAAAATCACACAAGGTGATCACTCCAGGGAAGTCGTCTTACAGGAGTTAATATCTTGAAGTGAGTGGTGATGAAAGTACAGTGCTCTTAGATTTTCTCATTTTCTGTATGTTTTCTGCAAATAGTGAAAGATTTAGGGATTTTTAATGTGAAATAAATAGATTTAAATACTTGCTGATTCCATGGTATTCTTGGATTTCAGTCATCAAAAATAATAATAATATGATTTAGATGTTTTTAAAATTATTTTAGTACTTAAAGAATTTTTTTTAGAAAGGAAAATTAACATTTCACTCGCATTGTAATTTTGAATACTCAACTTGCATATTTTAAACTCAGGAGCCAAATATAGCATTTTTTTAGAATAACGTTTATCAGAGATTTGAAATAGCCTTTAAAATTTATAAACTGTACATGACATTCAGAAATTTCGCCTCTGACTTATCCCCGATAATAGATGCGAAATTGCAGAGTTTCCGCATTCAAAATGAGGTAGGAAAAAAGTGACCTTTGTCAAAAATAAGTTGCAAGATGATTTTGTTGAGTGCTCCTGTGTGCCAAGCAAATTCATCTAGCTTTCCACTCTTGTTGCGGGTACTATAGGTTTGCCATTCCTGCAGTAGAAAAAGTAATAATTTCATTTTTACACATGATATATGTATTTGTTGGCACGCTTAACACTTACATATGATTTGACCTCAATATAGACCTTGTCTTCACCTTAATGAGAAATGTTTAGCGATTCAGCAACACTAATACCACAGAGTGAAAATGGCAACTATTAGGTTGACTGTGCGTGCATGCTTTTACTGTTTGGATACCATCACAGCCTGATATGCAAAACACCATTGGATCCCAAACTCTCTTCATCTCTCATGCTTGCTTCCTTTCCCCCTTAAGAGGTAGCCACTAATTGAAAGTAGAACGCCACTCTTCTAGTGGATCTGGCAGAATTCTTTCTGTTTTCTCCTAACCTTAATCCACTCTGATAAAAGATTCCAAGAAAATTAACCTCGCTTTTATATAATGCAAAACTGCTTTGCTTTTTCTTTCAGTTCCACAGCATTGTTCGTTAAAGCAGAACCCAAATCATGCTATAGCATTATTTTTATATCAAATTTATTGTTTGTTGTAATTAAAACGTTGATAATTATTAATGTTTTTAAGGAAAAACATCTTTATCATAAGTTGATAATCGTAATTTCTTTTTGTTATAATGATTCTGATATTTGGAATCTGAAATGGCTCGACATATCTATTATGTATAATAAAAAAATATAAATACCTCCTCAAGCAGCTGCTTGCCACAGAGGTATGACAGGAGCCTGTCAATAGAAAGTCCAAGTAGAACGCCTGTGAGGATCGCAGGACCTCAGCCGAAAAATAGCACAAACATCCATGCCATACCCTGGGCTCGTACCGTAGATCAGTCACCAATCGCGCTAACCAGTCGGCCATGGGACGGCTTAGTATGTATACAAATGCTATAAATTCTGATAATTGAAGGCTATAAATTTCAAGGGATGCAAATGATGAAAAAAGCATTAGAGAATTAAATTCTTAGTTGATAATTTTTTACACCTCTCAAACAGCTGTTTATCACTGGTCTGATAAGAGCTTGTAGATTTAAGACGTCAGATGATCTATTGAAGGCGAGATCTCAGCAGAAAGAAAATAGCCATACCGTTAGGGTCTCTAATCCAGGTCCCATAAACTTGAAGCGAAGTGTGTAAACCACTTGATCACAAGGACGATGTCAAGCTCAATAAATTTCACAAATGGCAGTTATCAATGAAGCAGTTTTTGTTAATCATTTTGAATCTTCTGCGGGACTTATTCTTGAACTATCTTCTTTATCATTAGCTATTCATTATTTTAAATTTCTTTTTTACAGACAACAATGTTGACATGCTGCGAGTGAATACTAACAAATATGATGAATTCAGTGAAAATGGTAGTGGTTATAAAAGTCGAAACTGGTAGTTCAGTATAAACTACTGATGAAATATGAGGAAGATTCATCATTGCAATTGCCTTGAATATGTCTCTTTTTTTTTTCAATGTCGAAAATTCTCAGGCTACAGGTACATATTAAGAGTCAAGAGATTTTTCAAAAGCATTCATTATTAATATTTAACATCAAACAACAACAACAACAACAACAACAACAAAAAATGGAATATTGTTACTTACAAAGAGAAAATGTACAGCAATCTGAAGTTTTCTCTTCAAACTCTATAAATAAATTAACTGCACTGAAATAAAAATCGTTTTTTCCAGTAGTACGTTGGCGACAAGACTCAGGTGGAAAATATTTTTTAAAGGGCCTAAAGCTAACCTTATGAGGAGTAATGAGGGAGAAAGTAAAAATTCAATAGAGGTGTAATAACTTTTCTTTAATATTCAAATAAACTTATCTAGAGTAAATAAATATATTTACTTTCTTTTGTTAAAGTTTATAATAAGGTACAAATAAAAAAATTAAATTAATATATGCCAAAATTCTTTTTTAAATCTTCCAAATAATTTCAGTCGTAGAGTTTAGGAGTGTGCCTATTCTCTTACTCTGTATTTTGTATATACTCTGAATGCATGTCTGTTTAGAACTTGCAGATGTTTAGGACATGACAAAACAGATCACCAGTTTTTGAAATGGCTAGGAAGGATAACTTAATTTTTGAAATTCATAGCAAATATTTCCTGCCTTAAAATTAAGGGAGATGTGCTAAGCAAAAATTATGTGCCAACTTTTGTGACAATAAAATTTAAAGAACGTGTATTAGTTTTTCTGTTATGGTTACTCCAGTAGTATAATGCAAGGTGATTAATTGATAAAACTAATTTTTAAAAATCCTTTTCCGTGATTTGACATAAAAAATATCCTCACCCCCTTCAAACTCACTACTTAAATTTGGGGAAGTATGTGCCCAATTGCCCCCCATTAAACTGCCTTCCATTATTCCCAGAAACGTTTAGAATTTTCAATTCAGCAGAATATGAAAAATATATATTTTTTGAAAACGAAAATTTTAAAACCACAAGTACATGGCTGCTTTACAATGGATTTCAACATCTAAGTGAGTTCATATCCTTTCTTTGATTTACCACCCCGTTTTCGTGTTCTGCCTCTGGTAGTGATTAAGACCGAACCCAGACAGCTACGGCGGATGGGAACATGCATTGTCCGTGAACTCTTATACAACTCCCCGAAAGACAGCTTTGGTTGGAGTTGCCTTTGTCTGTCTAGTTCTGTCTTGCTAATCGTTCAGAGAGAGAAAGCACTACTTCCAATTTCTAGCACTCCCCCTTGGCACTCCCTGTCAGCAGAAATGGAATCTCAAGTATCCAGTTTATAACCAGCTTGGGTATCTAAAGGGTTAAACTGTAGTAATGTAATTAAAAACCAACAAGTTTTTCTAAAAGGAATGGTTCGCTTTTAAAAAAGATTAAATTCTCGATTGAAAAAGCATTGAGTTGAAAAGGAAATTGTTAATGAAGCCACTACTGAAAAATGTCTTAGAGGTACTTGGTACCGGCCTACTTTCACCACTGGTTATAATAAGCGTGAGGCGTTCAAACTCAGGTGGCATGTGGCTGTTGCACCGGTAAAGACATTTGCATAAACTGACAATCACACAAGCTATGACGCAAGAGAAGGTCGTGTCCTAAACGTGCGGTTTAGCTGGTGACAATAGAAAGATCAGAGTTGCACAAGCGCAACTACTACACTCTTGGAAACAAGTGCTGAGATGTCCGAAAATGAAATTAAATCCCCAAACTGATAAATATAATGTAAATAAAGCAAAACCTGTTAAGGAAAAGTAAAAGTGAATGGGTGGACATCACACTAGGTTCATGAGATAGCAGCTTTTGAGCTCACATCACATTAAACATAATAATCGTGCATTAAATTATTTTAATCAAATTGCTGTGTAATTACAATTTATTTATATAGGCATTACTTAGTTAATATGAAAAGAATTCATATGATTGTCAATTGTTAAAGTTTAAAGATTTTATTTTAAGTCATCAATTATCCTCCTCAAGAGAAAAAAATAGAAAAGTCAAAATATTTCATAACACAAAGTTTATTTCCAAAATATTGTGACTCACCAATGCCTTTCTGTTACATCAAAAATCTAAGCAACTAAAAGCTCACATCAAAACATCTAAGCTGAAATTTTTCCTTCTTCCTCCAAACTCTTCTACTAACTTTCTCTCAACTATTAGCTCTCTACTCAAAAACCAATCTGTATGTGATAGTCCACCCATTCACTTTTACTTTTCCTTAACCAGTTTTGCTTTATTTACATTATATTTATCATTTTTAGGATTATTATTTCATGTTTTGGACTTATAGGAATTTTTTTTTAGCTGCTCATACGCAACTCCGACTTTTGATTATCAGCCTTTAATGCACGCATGTAGAACAAGTAGCACGATCATCAATCATGCAAATGTTTTCCCAGCGAGCAACAGACACCTGCTGGATTTGAACCCAGCATGTTATAACTAAGTGCCATTAGGTTACAGAGTTAGTGAAGAGAGTGCTGTTAGTGGAATTTTAGATGTAGAATTCGGATTGTTGAGTAGAGAATGGTGTTAGGAGTCAGCTGAAATATGTTGAATCGGTATGTGTTGTGTAGATAAAAGAAGTTGTTAGTAGAGATTTAGGTAGATGTGAGCTGTTAGTACTCCAACTTTTTGTATTCGTCAATAAATTGGTGAGTGTTTGAATTTTTTGGAAATAAACTTTGTTTGTTTCAGAAACTTTTGAATTTTTGTTATTTTTCTCTTGAGCAACGTAAACTGATTTTTGATTAGATTTAAACTTGACGACAATCCTTTTGAATTCTTACTCAATAAGTAACTGTAGAGAAATACGTAACGAACCTTATTTAAACTTTATTTGGCAAGTTAATATTTCCTGGCACCCAAGAAAGCTATCTAGAATTTTGAATTTAAAATTGGATCAGACAAAAGGTGCGACTTGAAAAGTTAAAAATCTTTGGACGTTATATATAACCTAACATCACTTACAATACATGCCATGTGCAATAGATGTGTGTTGCATGCTGGGAAGTACATTTGCATAAACTTACAACTTTTACATTTTGCATAAACTTACGATCACGTGATTGCGCTAGCTATGATGCAAGAGGATGTGTGTGTCCTTACGCCTGCATTAGCAGCTGTCAATCAAAAGTTGGAGTTGTTCATGCGCAATGTCTTTGTGCCAACTGATAATTAAAAACCCCAAAATGATAATTATAATATAAATAAAGTAAAACTGATTGATTAAAAGTGAATGGGTGGACATTCAAAAATTCCCCCTCCTAAAGGGAGTTAAGATTTGACCTAACAGATTTTGATTAGCAATTTTGAATAAAAGGACACTTCCTACTTCATTTACTTATCACTGAACATAAATAAACTAATAGGTTTGCTTATACAAATTTAATAATACTATCTACTCTTGTTTTGACACAATTTTCCAACGCAACCAAAGATTCCTTCTCCCATTCCTCCTGACTAGTGTAATTGAATACCAATGGCTGTGACATTTAACTGCCTACTAATGTTATCTGTCTAATTAGTATCATATTCTGATATAATTCCAAAAGTTGTATACTGTAACCTACAAAAAGCTTGTTAATCTCACTCCAATCCTGCTTAACTTCTATAAAGGTTAAAGAAACTAGAAGGATTCATATCGTCTCTGGCACATATGAGAATCTCATTTTCAAAGAAAAAGAATCTTTCCTTTACCTAATGTTTCATTCCTTAAAAGTTTTTATTTTGAGCTAGTGGATGATGGGAAAAATGCAAATAGTATTCTGCTTTTAATTCTTGAATCTAAATAGTTGCATTTCCCACATCTCTCAGAAAAGTGGGTAGATTTTTGCTGTCAGTGGAATATATGATAAAAACGATTACTAATTACTATTCTTATTTATTATATATTATTTGTAAAACTCGAAAATAGCTCTGCTGTTTCATCATTTCAGTGATCTGTAGATATATATATATTAAAATTGCTAAATATTTGAAAAATGTCAAATACTCAGTCGGTAGCGCGCCAGGCTCGTAATCTGTAGTTCCCAGGTTGGAGTCCCAGCTGGGTCAGCGTTGAGATTTATCTCCGCAAAATTCCCCACCCTGCCCACAGTTAGTAGGGGACACCGATGAGCTTGGAAAGGCCGCTGTCTGTCATATGGGATGCTAAGCCGTGGCCCAATGTGCGGAAGAGCCATACCCTGTGCACATTAAAGAACACACTGGATGGCCTTGATGGTAGGCTACCATCTGTCTCCCAACAGCTGTTCCAGTGGGTCTCCTCCCCCAACCTTCTCTGAGCCTTCGGGGTCCATATGACCTGGCCATTTAGCCCATGGTGTGCAAAAAAAGTGCCGCTCAGAGGTAAAATAACCCAACTCATGACATTCATATTCCACTACCAAAATTTCTTATTTCTATCATTAAGCATCATTACAATATTTGCTTGAAATTTTGGAATTTTCAATCTTTTTCACTGTTAGAGGGCTCAATTACAGTTTTCGAAAGTGCAAATCATAATATTTTATCAATTCCTATCTAACCCTAAAAAAAGATTTTTTCATTTATCTCTAAATACATTATATTATTAATGCTATTATTATATGCTAAAACAAAAAATTGACTCCCCCCCGTGGATGTCCGTGTTGCACAAGTGGTCCCGGGTCTAAGAGGTCAGTTCACTGTTGCCAATAAAAACATGGTGTTCACATTCCACCACCAAAAGCTAAAATTTGTAGCTTAAATATGCTGTTTACAATATTTGTTTGAAATTTTGGAATTTTCAAAATTTTCCACCGTTAGAAGGTGCAATTATAGTTTTTGCTAGATTTAAAAGTGTGAATCATAATATTTTATCAATTCCTATCTAACCCAAAAACAATTTTTCCTTTATTTCTAAAAACAAACAACTATCTGCTAAAACCAAAAAGATGTGTTTTTCCACCTCCTCTGGGTCTAAGTGGTCAACTCGTTGTTGGCAAATGGAAACTTCATGACCTTCGCATTCCACCACAAAAAATTCAAATTTCTATTGTAAATACATCACTTGCAATATTCATGTGAAATTTTAAGATTTTCACCTTTTTTCACCTCTAGAGGGCATAATTATAGCTTTATAGAGATTCTGAAAGTACATATTGTAATATTTCTTCATTACCTATTTAACACAAAAAGAATTTTTGATTTTTCTCTGTAAACAAAAAGTTTGATGTCTACAGACAGACGGACAGACAAAGTGAAACTATTATCTCGTTTTCTTTGAAAACACGATAGAAAAAAAATATACAGTGGTTCTGCTCTTTCACAGAATATAAATGCAGATCCATGAAGTCGAGTACATAACTTCTGCTTATTCCATAACAACAATCAAATACACAACATCTAATCTTCTTTCATAATACATAAAATACAGGTATTGGTACTGTTAAATTCTCCTAACTACAATCAAATATGTGAAGCTAATAATTTCATTTTACAAACAAGCAGGAGTGTAATCATCCGCTAAAACTTCTAAATACAATAAATTACGAGCTACTTGAAATAAAAATAGCATAAATTACTTCCCCTCATTGAGCTTTATGTCCTCCTTCCAAAGGAGTTTTGCTAGTGACTATCTCAGTCAAACTAGGCTTCGATGTTGGGGACAGCTCATTGAAGGTTACAAAAACTTCAAGATATCATGGTCAGTTCATATAATATAATATCAGCTCATATATATATATAATTGCTGCCAATGTCATTGTGATAATTATGCATCATTGACGCATCAATATCACTGATGGCACCGAACAGATTTAAACACATATACATTAATCTAAGAATAAAGAAAAGGCTGTATCAATAATTTATCTTATACAATGCTAACATTTCGTCCAATACAGTTCCATCCAAGTTTTGCAATAAGAATTTCAATACAAAATGTACTTCAAATATATAAATGCACATCAAAATACAATTTATATAATGATCATCAATATTTAAAACACAATTTATGCTGTTTAAAGGGAATGAGCTTAGGAGCAATCACATATACACTTTGACTATCTCATGTATAGTCATGGTAAGAGTTTTTATAATTGTATGACAAAACTTAATGCAATCTTTAAAACGATAAAGGTTCAAAGTAATAGTCATAACATTACCATTTTTCAAGGAAAGTCCTGCTGGCTACAGCTGGTTAAGTGACATAATATGATCCATTTTGGTGCAGTCTTCATTAAAGATGCAGACACACAAAGATGTAATTGTAGAAGTGATCATAGTAGTAGCACATATGCTGTCTGTTCACAAGTCTTTAGTCTTTAGGTGTATATGCCTATTTCTCCACACTCTCCATAGATTCTTAAAAGTCCCAGCAGCAATCCCTATTCATCTGTTAATCTCATGCCTCACATCACCAGTATCAAGGCTCCCAAGGTAATTAAACTGTGACACCTGCTCAAGACTGCAACCATTAAGATTAAATGAATCACAGCCTGCCTGACCAATTTTAATCACTTTAGTTTTCTCTCTGTTTATAACCAAACCTACTCTACGACCAGTCTCATCAACAGCTCGAATGAAAGAGTTCATCTCATCAACATCATTTGCCAAAAGGGCTAAATCATCAGCATAATCTAAATCAGAAATTTTCATATTTCAGACCATTTAAGGCCAAAATCTTTCCCTTGAAGTGAATTTTGCATAACATAATCAATAACCAAACTAAAGAGAAAAGGAGACAAAATGCACCCTTGTTGAACACCAGAAGTAATGCTATACCAATTGCTACAAGCCTTACCAACTCTCACACATGACTCAGTATTATTATAGAGAGCTTTCATTATGTTAACTAACTTGTCTGGTATACCATATGATCTCACAATCAACTACAAATTATGATGAACAACAGAGTCTGAAGCCGTTTTGAAATCAACAAAACTAGCAACCAAAGGTTTCTGAAACTAAACGTTTCTCAAGAATCTGCCTAAATGAAAATATCTGATCCACACATCCCCTATCACTTCTGAATACACATTGCAAATCATGCAGTTGCCTGTCAACCAGATTCTTAATTCTATTAAGCACAATCATGGAAAGAACTTTACCTGGAACAGAGAGTAGGCTGATACCCCTATAGTTATCACAAGAACTGCGATCACCTTTTTTGAAAATAGGGATAATAATAGCTCTGGTAAAATGCAGGTGTCACAGTTTAATTATCTTCGGAGCTGTGAAACAGATACTGGTGATATGCAGCATGAGATTAACAGACAAAAAGGGATTGCTGCCAGAACTTTTAAGACTCTATGGAGAGTGTGGAGAAATAGGCGTATGCACCTAAAGACTAAAAGTAGACTGTATAATAGTTTGGTTCTTTCTAGGGTTAGTTACAATAGTGAAACTTGGATGCGTTGTAAACAAGATAACAGGAAACTAGATGCTTATGTAGTATCGTGGGTATTAGGTTGTTTAACTTTGTAACTAATGATGAGGTTAGGCAAATTAGTCTGCAACCTACTTGAAGCAGCATATTGTGCAGAGACTCTGCTGGTTTGGCCATGTTGCCTGTATGGATAATTATAGATTGGCGAATAGGGTTATGAACATTGTACCCAAAGGCTTCAGAAAGATGTGAGACCTAGGATGCAGTGGGCAGACAATGTCAAACAGGACCTTATTAGAATTGGTGTGCAGTGGCCAGATGCAGCAGATGTCGCTCAGGACAGATATGCTTGGAGAACTAAATTGCATGGTCTGGTTGGACCTCCGTAGCCCATGGCTGCTTGAGGATGATGATGATGATGTGTATGACTCTGTACCGAAAATTCTTTGCCAGCCACTTTGCTGACTGCTTAGACTTCTTGCCTGTCTTCACAGATGGCTCAAAGTCTGATGATGATGTAAAATCCTTAGGAACCATACCTTTATCATAAAAGATATTCAAAATTTCATTCATCCAAGTGGTAACTGAAACATTCCGACCTCTAAGCATTTCCGAAGTAATTTCCTCTACCCCTGGGGATTTATGAAGTTTAAGTTTAGAAATAGCCAAAATAACTTCAGATTTTGTTATAGGGCCAACATTAAAGCCAATAATGCATCTATCTTCATTACAATGGGAGTACAACTAACCATATTGTTTAGAACATCACTGAAATGCTCAGCCCACCTAGCCATGACAGAATCCTCACCTTCTATACCTTTACCTTGTTTATCCTTCAATCCCTGTATGACTGTCCATTTTCTACCACATAAAACGTTAACTATCTGGTACAGCTCTCTGCTGTTGTGCTGCCTACTGCTTCCTCAGCTTTGTCAGTCAAGCCATCAAGCCAAAGATTCTCATCAGCAGCTAACTGATCCTTTACACATTTATTAAGCTCTCTGTAATCCTTTCTATTATGACTGGTAGGGTATTGATTAAGGACATTCCTGCAGTTCTTTCTTTCTGAAATAAGCTCAAGTGCCTTATCACTCAAATAATTCTGCCTCCTCTGCTCCTTTTTTTCCTAAAAGAGCACTGTTAGTTTCCAAAAAAGCCTGTTTAAAATGGTCCCACTCTTCCTCAACTTCAGTAGTAAGCAAACCATGACTGTCATAAAGACTTAAGTAACCTATCATGGTAAGCTTTAGCTATAAGCTAAAGCTTTTTAACCCTAGCACAACACTTTTTAAGTTTAACTTGCAAGACACTTTTAACAAGGTAATGGTCAGATCCAATTTCAGCTCCCCTATATGACCTGGTATTCCTAACAGAACTAGCCCATTTGCATTAATTAACATATAATCAATCATATTCTTATGCAGCCCATCAGGTGAAATCGGTGTGTACTTAAGTATGTTGTGGTGTTTATAATAAATGTTAGTTATTCGGAAAAGTTTACTTATATGTAGGAGATGTTGCCCATTGCCATTGCAGCTACCAATATCAAAAGGGCCTTGGGGTGATAACCCCTCCCCAAAGGTCAGAGTCAGTATCAACTTTGGCATTGAAGTCACCTAGAACAAGGGTAATATCTCCTTTCTTGACAGAATTTAAAATATCCTGAAGTTGTCCGTAAAACCTATCCTTCTCATCCTCATCAGCATCCTCAGTGGGGGCATAACAGCAGATAACATTCAAGTCTTTAACGCTTGTCTGAAATTTTGCTGTAAGAAACCTTTCATTAATGCACTCGTATCCTAGAAGAGCATCATTGGCATGTCTGCTGAGAAGCAGACCTATTCCTTGGTGATGCTTATTATCGTTCCTCCTGGAAAGAGAAATTTAAGATTATTTTTAAGTATTTGGCCTTTATCTGTGTCCGTCTGGTCTCTTGCAAGCTGAGAATAATAACGGTGGAATTCTTGTGTGAGGACATCAAGAGAATGAGCTGTGTGCAGAGTCCTCACATTTGAATTACTTATCGAGACAAAATGGTTAGTGGGATGTTTAAAGAAACTATGTTTATTGAGAGAGGGAATATCGACAATATGAAACAGGCCCCTAATTGCAGGCATAGGGTAAAGACCCATTCCCCCACCACTAAAGGCTGAAGCCATCTACACTGGAAGACTTCCTCCAAGTAGAATTTGAAGATGCCAGTAGAAGCAAGAGTTCAGGTGCCTGTGACACAACCATAGTTGTCCAGATCAGTAGGCCACACTAATCTGGCAGCCCTCCCCTTCTGTTCACTTCCACAAGAGGGTATCTCTTTTGAAAGATACTAACAGCCTGCACCACTAGAAGGCGAGGTTGGATATTAGGTGCTAGGCCTGGCCGGTCCTATGCATCATCACAGGGGTCATTCTGATCATTCACATCCATAAACATTTTTTAATTCCTAAATTGCTTAATTCCAGCTTACAACACTCAATTCAGTTATCAGTCAGCTGAAATAAAAAAAATCTACAACAATTCATAATTACGCTTGAAATCACGTTAATACAATATATATAACTCTTTATCGTTCAAGTAGAACTTCAGATGAAACTGATATTCTGGTTCAGATGAACTAGTATACATAAAAAATTCTAATCGCTTAACATTGTAAACTCAAATTATAAACCTTGAAACTATAACCATACTCAACTACTTTATCGGACTTCGGAGAAGAAAAGTGATGATGCTAACTGAAAAGTAAATGCCATATAATTAAAATACACATGAATAGAAAGGAAATTTCTGAATAATAGGAAAATAAAATTTTTCTTTAAACAAGAAAATTTATTCTTTTTTTTAATATTTATCCTTTTTCAACTAGGCTCAATCTAATAAATTAACTTTAGAAATTTTTTGTCAAATAACCAGTTATAGAATTAGACCATGTTATTAATTAGAATATGTCAGCCAATTTAATTATGTAGCAGATGCCATCAGCAGCAGCTAATAATTGGAACTTTTTTTTACCTTGAATATATTTTCCACTGATTGCTAGCTACAATCCTTTTTTTAACATGAATAAAACATTTCAAACATCTTCAGGCAGGCAATATGGCTCTTGAAAAAGTCCACTTGAAAAGGTGGTGCCTGAAGTTCCTACCAGCATCGGTGACTTCAGCCTTTAGCGGAGGAGGAACAGGTCTTTGCCCCATGCCTGCGATCAGGGGGCTGTTTGATATTGTTGGCCCATACTAATCTCGATAAACCTAATTTCTTTAAATATCCTACTAATCATTTTCTCTCTGCAGGAACGTAGAACATGAGCACATTACATAGAGATTATCCTCTTGATGTCCTCATGCAGGAATTCCAGCGCTATAACCTAGATATTCTAGGCTAGCAAGAGACCAGATGGACAGGTAAAGGTGAGATACTTAAAAATAACTTTAAATTTCTCTTTACAGGGAGGGAGGATGGAAAGCATCACCAAGGCGTGAGTCTGCTGCTCAGCAGACATGCTAGTGATGCTGTTCTAGGATATGAGTGCATTAATGAAAGGTTTCTTACAGCAAAATTTCAGACAAGCATTTAAAGAATTGAATGTTATCTGCTGTTTCTGCTGTTATGCCCCCACTGAGGATGCTGATGAGGATGAGAAGGATAGGTTTTACTGACAACTTCAGGATATTTTAAATTCTGTCAAGAAAGGAGCTATTACCCTTGTTCTAGGTGACTTCAATGCCAAAGTTGGTACTGACTCTGATCTTTGGGGAGGGGTGATAGGCCCTTTTGGTATTGGTAGCTGCAATGGCAATGGGCAACGTCTCCTACAGGTAAGTAAACTCAATGGTTTCAGAATAACTAACACTTATTACAAATACCGCGACATACATAAGTACACATGATTTTCACCCGATGGGCTGCATAAGAATATGATTGATTATATATTAATTAACAGCAAATGGGCTAGTTCTGTTAGGAATACCAGGTCATATAGGGGAGCTGATATTGGATCTGACCATTATCTTGTTAAAAGTGTCTTGCAACTTAAACTTAAAAGTGTTGTGCTAGGGTTAAAAAATTTACCTTTAATACTGAAGCTCTGAAAGACCCAGTTATAGCTAAAGCTTACCATGATAAGTTACTTAGTCATTATGACAGTCATGGTTTGCTTAATACTGAAGTTGAGGAAGAATGGGGCCATTTTAAACGCTTTTTTGGAAACTAACAGTACTCTTTTAGGAAAAAAGGAGCAGAGGAGGCAGAATTATTTAAGTGATAAGGCACTTGAGCTTATTTCAGAAAGAAGGAATTGCAGGAATGTCCTTAATCAGTACCCTACTAGTCCTAATAGAATGGATTACAGAGAGCTTAATAAACATGTAAAGGATCAGTTAGCTATTGATAAGAATCTTTAGCTTGATGGCTTGGCTGACAAAACTGAGGAAGCAGTTAGGCAGCACAACAGCAGAGAGCTGTACCAGATAGTTAATGTTTTATGTGGTAGAAAACGGACAGACATACAAGGATTGCAGGATAAACAAGGTAAGGTTATAGAAGGGGAGGATTCTGTCATGGCTAGGTGGGCTGAGCATTTTAGTGATGTTTTAAATAATATGGTTAGTTGTACTCCCATTGTAATGAAGATAGATGCATTATTGGCTTTAATGTTGGCCCTATAACAAAATCTGAAGTTATTTTGGCTATTTCTAAACTACAGGTTGTGATTCAGTTAATCTGAATGGTTGCAGTCTTGAGCAGGTGTCACAATTTAATTGCCTTGGGAGCTATGTAACAGATACTGGTGATGTGCGGCATGAGATTAACAGACAAATTCATAAATCCCCAGGGGTAGATGAAATTACTACAGAAATGCTCAGAGCTGGGAATGTTTCGTTTACCACTTGGAAGAATGAAATTTTGAATAACTTTTATGATAAAAGCATGGTTCCTAAAGATTTTACCAGAGCTATTATTATCCCTATTTTCAAAAAAGGTGATCTCAGTTCTTGTGATAACTATAGGGGTATCAGCCTACTCTCTGTTCCAGGTAAAGTTCTTTCCATGATTGTGCTTAATAGAATTAAGAATCTGGTTGACAGGCAATTGCGTGATGAGCAATGTGGATTCAGAAGTGGTAGGGGATGTGTAGATCAGATATTTTCACTTAGGCAGATTTTTGAGAAATGTTTAGAGTTTCAGAAACCTTTGGTTGCTAGCTTTGTTGGTTTCAAAAAGGCTTTTGACTCTGTTGATCGTCATAATTTGTGGTTGATTGTTAGATCATATGGTATACCAGACAAGTTAGTTAACATAATGAAAGCTCTCTATAATAACACTGAGTCATGTGTTGGTAAGTCTTGTAGCAATTGGTTTAGCATAACATCTGGTGTTCAACAAGGGTGCATTTTGTGTCCGTTTCTCTTTTGTTTGGTTGTTTGTTATGTTATGCAAAATTCACTTCAAGGGAAAGCTTTTGGCCTTAAATGGGCTGGAGATATGAAAATTTCTGATTTAGATTATGCTGATGATTTAGCCCTTTTGGCAAATGATGTTGATGAGATGAACTCTTTCATTCGAGCTGTTAATGAGACTGGTAGTAGGGTAGGTTTGGTTATAAACAGAGAGAAAACTAAGGTAATGAAAAGTGGTCAGGCAGGTTGTGATTCAGTTAATCTGAATGGTTGCAGTCTTGAGCAGGTGTCACAATTTAATTGCCTTGGGAGCTATGTAACAGATACTGGTGATGTGCGGCATGAGATTAACAGACAAATAGGTATTGTTGCCGGGACTTTTAAGAATCTATGGAGATTGTGGAGAAATAGGCATATACAGCTAAAGACTAAAATTAGACTGTATAATAGTTTGGTTCTTTCTAGGGTTAGTTATGGTAGTGAAACTTGGACGTTGTGTAAACAAGATAACAGGAAACTAGATGCTTTTGATTCGAGATGCTTACACAGTATCTTGGGTATTAGGTGGTTCAACTTTGTAACTAATGATGAGGTCAGGCAAAGGAGTCTGCAACCTCCTTTAAGCAGCATATTGTGCAGAGAGAGACTCCGCTGGTTTGGCCGTGTTGCCCGTATGGATAATTATAGATTGGCGAATAGGGTTATGAACAGTGTGCCTAGAGGCCTCAGAAGGAGGGGGAGACATAAGATGCTGTGGGCAGAAAATGTCAAACAGGACCTTGTTAGAATTGGTGTGCAGTGGCCGGATGCAGCAGATGTAGCTCAGGACAGATATGCTTGGAGAATTAAACTGCACGGTCTGGTTGGACCTCTGTAGCCCATGGCTGCTTTAGGATGATGATGATGATTTCTCTAATGGATGCTTCTATTTCTCTTTGTTAAGCAAAGCTGTTCTATTTTACATCTACTCAGTTTACAGTATTTAAATTATTTTACAGTGTTATTTGTGAAATAATTTTTATTAGTGTTATTTTCCAGTTGCATGAAATAGACATCTTTGGAATGAATGATACTTTGACTCCACCAGAATTGCACTGTGACGTAGTCTGTTTAATGTATGATGCCAGCCATTCCAAATCCTTTGAATATGTAGCAAGGATATTTATGGTAAGCTGTGGTTTTTATATATCAATTATATTAGGGGATTTAAATGTGATATATGTCTTTAAATGTTTTTGTGGAAAAAATTTCACTGACATACATGATTGAAACCCACTTTTTTCAAGAAATGTGCCAGAGTATTGTAACCTGTTGAGCTAATGCCATCTGAGCTGGCATACAGTGTTGGTGAAAATTTTTCTGTGAAAACATTTATTGATTTATAGATGTTTAAACATCAACAGGTAAATATTGTGATGTATGTATATTAAATCTTTATAATATCAGACATTATTTTAATATCATCTTGTAATATCAGAATCTGTATATTAATCTTTATAATATCAGACACAAAAATTATGCTTATAAATCTTGTTTACTTGAAAAAATGATTGATTAATAAATTTAAAAAAAATTAGCTGGTTTAAGGATTCAGTTAGGCATTGCCCTATGAACATTAAAGGAAAAGGTCTGTCCATTTTCCCTACAAATCCAGTGAGTGGAAAGATTTTAAATTGAGGGTCTTGAATTTTAATGTAATATATACCTCTTGAAGGTGGGATGAGATCTCGATCCTTACAGATGATATTAAATATAGTGTGTCACTCACTGGATGTGTAGGCAAACCCTACTTATTCAGTACTTTACCCCTTAGACTAAAAAAATAACACAAATTATAAAAAAAGTGAAAATCTAATGCTGCATTAGCTGAAATCATCAATGACAATAAACTACCCACTTCTACTATGGAAAGTAAAATAATTACTCTTTGCCCACTACATGGAAAACTTAATCATTAACATAAATCAACATATCCTGTGTAACATGGACATTGCCATTACCATGAAAACTACTACTCTGAGACCGTAAGCTCCCTCTGGAGATTTTTTCCAATGCATATGAAAATTGACACAGCACCAACCTTATATAAGTCAACAGCACCTATTCATCACTTGCCTACTGAAGATGTGATCAAACTACTGGATCACAAAATGTGTCAAACTGCAGCAAAGCAGATACATCCAGCAAAAAATGTAATGCATAATATTTTTATAACTAAATTCTTTAAAATACTACTTATAAGTATCAAATTCAATAAAATAAATTATAATACATTACCTGCTGTTTGCAGGAGCTTTAATAACTAGCTAACTAGTCTAGTTTTGTAAGAATTGGTAGTGCAAGTCAGGATATAGGTAAGGTAAGGCAATAAATAGGTCAGGTAAGCAGAATTTTACCAGGTAAAGTAGACCACCTGCTAGAACAGTTCTGTGCACTCAGACTTTATTATAATATCCTTTTTGATAACCTTTTTGGTTTTTAATAACCTTTTTGGTTAGCAATATGTTGCACTTAAAATTACCAATGAAATGTAAAAAAAATCAAATTCATAACAACTTGTTTTTCATGGCATTTACCTTACCTACAATCTTCATATAATGTAGTGCTCCAAAGTATTTTTACTTTGTGATAACTTAATTCTTAGGCACCAGACAATTAATCTTTCCAAGAAATTACACAATGGTTCTTTTGTTAAATGCATTAGATGAAAAAAAAACAACTTAAATAAAGGAGAGCTATGCACCAATCTCCTGTGATGATGCATAGAACCGGCCAGGCCTAGCACCTAATGTCTGACCCCGCCTTCTCGTGGTGCAGACCGTTAGTACCTTTCAAAAGAGATACTCTCTTGTGGAAGTGAATGGAAGGGGACGGCTGCTAGATTAGTTTGACCTACTGATCTGGACAACTCTGGCTACTTTTTTTTTTTCTACCCTGCTGAGGAGTGGTCCTGGTGCTGACCATATAAACCCACTGACTGGACTGAATTAAGGCTCTGAGCTTGATTATGGATCCTGAATTTGCTGCACTGGTGGGCTTCTGTGGAGGGAAAATCTTCCACTGTGTTTTCTGTTTGTTTGTGGGTTGACAGTCCCAAGTGAATAGATTCACAGGATATGTTTATCAGCTGGTGGATAATCCTGAGCAGAGGTCATCGCAGGCACCTGAAGTCTTTGCTTCTAGTCGCATTGCCAAATTCTACATTGGAGGAAGTCTTCCAGTGTAGATGGCTTCAGCCTTTAGTGGTGGCAGAACAAGTCTTTGCCCCATGTCTGCGATTAGGGGGCTGTTTGATATTGTCAGCATTCCCTCTCTCAATAAACGTAGTTTCTTTAAACATCCCACTAACCACTTTCGCTCCATAGGTAGTTGGAATGTGAGGATTCTGCACAGAGCTTTTTCTCTTGATGTCCACACACAAGAATTCCACCATTATAGTTAAGATATTCTAGGCTTGCAAGAGACCAGATGGACAGATAAAGGTCAGATTCTTAAAAATAATCTTAAATTTATCTTTTCAGGGAGGAACGACAATTAGCATCAGCAAGGCGGGGGTCTGCTTCTTAGCGGACATGCTAGTGATGCTCTTCTAGGATATGAGTGCATTAATGAAAGGTTTCTTACAGCAAAATTTCAGACAAGCATTAAAGACTTGAATGTTATCTGCTGTTTATGCCCCCACTGAGGATGCTGATGAGGATGAGAAGGATAGGTTTTACAGAAAACTTCAGGATATTTTGAATTCTGTCAAGAAAGGAGATATTACCCTTGTTCTAGGTGACTTCAATGCCAAAGTTGGTACTGAATGTGATCTTTGGGGAGGGGTGATAGGCCCTTTTGGTATTGGTAGCTGCAATGGGCAACGTCTCCTACAGGTAAGTAAACTCAATGGTTTCAGAATAACTAATACATATTACAAACACTGCGACATACATAAGTACACATGGGGGCTGCATAGGACACCTGATGGGCTGCATAGGAATATGATTGATTATATATTAATTAACAGCAAATGGGCTAGTTCTGTTAGAAATACCAGGGCATATAGGGGAGCTGAAATTGGATCTGACCATTACCTTGTTAAAAGTGTCTTGCAACTTAAACTGAAAAAGTGTTGTGCTAGGGTTAAAAAATTTACCTTTAATACTGAAGCTCTGAAAGACCCAGTTATAGCTAAAGCTTACCATGATAGGTTACTTAGTCATTATGACAGTCATGGTTTGCTTACTACTAAAGTTAAGGAAGAGCGGGGCCATTTTAAACAGGCTTTTTTGGAAACTAACAGTACTCTTTTAGGGAAAAAGGAGCAGAGGAGGCAGAATTATTTGAGTGATAAGGCACTTGAGCTTATTTCGGAAAGAAAGAACTGCAGGAATATCCTTAGTCAATACCCTGCTAATCCTAATAGAAAGCATTACAGAGAACTTAATAAACGTGTAAAAGATCAGTTAGCTGCTGATAAGAATCTTTGGCTTGATGGTTTGGCTGACAAAGCCGAGGAAGCAGTTAGACAGCACAACAGCAGAGAGCTGTACCAGATAGTTAATGTTTTGTGTGGTAGAAAACGGACAGGTATACAAGGATTGATGGATAAACAAGGTAAGGTTATAGAAGGTGGGGATTCTGTCATGGCTAGGTGGACTGAGCATTTCAGTGATGTTCTGAACAATGTCGTTAGTTCTAATCCCAATTGTTTGCAATGATGATAGATGCATTGGTGGCTTTAATGTTGGCCCTGTAACACAATCTGAAGTTATTTTGGCTGTTTCTAAACTTAAACTACATAAATCCCCAGGGGTAGATGAAATTACTACAGAAATGCTTAGAGCTGGGAATGTTTCAGTTACCACTTGATGCCTGAAATTCTGAATATCTTTTATGATAAAGGATTTTACCAGAGTTATTGTTATCCCTATTTTCAAAAAAGGTGATCACAGTTCTTGTGATAACTATAGGGGTATCAGCCTGCTCTGTGTTCCAGGGAAGGTTCTTTGCATGATTGTGCTTAATAGAATTAAGAATCTGATTGACAGACAAATGCGTGATGAGCAATGTGGATTCAGAATTGGTAGGGGATGTGTAGATCAGATATTTTTACTTAGGCAGATTCTTGAGAAATGTTTAGAGTTTTAGAAACCTTTGGTTGCTAGCTTTGTTGATTTTAAAAAGGCTTTCGACTCTGTTGATTATCATAATTTGTGGTTGATCGTGAGATCATATGGTATACCAGACACGTTAGTTAACATAATGAAAGCTCTCTATAATAACACTGAGTCGTGTGTGAGAGTTGGTAAGGCTTGTAGCAATTGGTTTATCATTACTTATGGTGTTCGAAAATGGTGCATTTTGTCTCCTTTTCACTTTAGTTTGGTTATTGATTATGTTTTGCGAACTTCACTTCAAGGGAAAGATTTTGGCCTTAAATTGGCTGGAGATATGAAAGTCTCTGATTTGGATTATGCTGATGATTTGGCCCTTTTGACAAATGATGTTGATGAGATGAACTTTTTCATTTGAGCTGTTGATGAAACTGGTAGTAGAGTAGGTTTGGTTATAAACAGAGAGAAAACTAAAGTGATGAAAATTGGTCAGGCAGGCTTTGATTCAGTTAATCTAAATGGTTGCAATCTTGAGCAGGTGTCACAGTTTAATTATCAGTAGCATGAGATTAACAGACGAATAGGGATTGCTGTCGGGACTTTTAAGAATCTATGGAGAGTGTGGAGAAATAGGCGTATACACCTAAAGACTAAAATTAGACTGTAATAGTTTGGTTCTTTCTAGGGTTAATTATGGTAATGAAACTTGGACACTTTGTAAACAAGATAACAGGAATCTAGATGCTTACGCAGTATCTTGGGTAGTTGGTGATTCAGCTTTGTAACTGATGATGAGGTTAGGCAAAGGAGTTGACAACCTCCTTTAAGCAGCATATTGTGCAGAGAGAGACTCCGCTGGTTTGGCCATGTTGCCCGTATGGATAATTATAGATTGGCAAATAGGGTTATGAGCAGTGTACCTAAAGGCTTCAGAAAGAGGGGGAGACCTAGGATGGCCTGGGCAGATAATGTCAAACAGGACTTTATTAGAATTGGTGTGCAGTGGCCAGATGTAGTAGATGTAGCTCAGGACAGACTTGCTTGGAGAACACTAAATTGCATGGTCTGGTTAGACCTCCGTCACCCATGGCTTCTTGAGGATGATGATGATGGATCCAAAAATCCGCTTAAGAGCAAAAATAAATAAATAAATGTTTATTTAAACTCTAGACTCATGAAAAATATGTTGCACCAAAAGCAACACTTCACAAAAATAATGGCAACCTCTTTCACAAACAAAACTTTGTACTGCTGCTCACATTAGCAGCTGAGCAACTTACTATCAACTACTGCTCACACTAGCAGATGAGCAATTCACTCTCAACTGCCGCTCACATTAGCAGCTCAGCAACCAACTAAGTGACCTGTCACTCTGCCATACTTATATCCCTATTTTGCAAGATTGTGGCACATGTCATCACGTGGGGAAGTCACATTTGCAAATGATGATCTCGTGCTATATGACATAAGTTGGCACGTCCTTCTATGCACATTTTGTGGTCATCAATCAAAATGCGGAGTTACGCTATTGCAACCCTTCTAACGGAATGGTCAAAGGGAATAATGATTCAAATTAAAGTAAACCCCAAAATAATAATTGCAATGTAAATAAAGTAAAACTGGTTAAAGAAAAACAAAATGAATGGTGAACCATCCCATCTTCCTTTCCCAAAGGGAGTCAAAATTGACCCAACCGATTTTGATGTGCAAATTTAGAATAGGTTGCAACGTACAACAAATACAATTTGATGAATATAAATAAAGCACGAATATGAAAACTACTCTCACTTTGATACAGTCTTCCAGCACAACCAAAGGTACCTCCTGCCATTCCCCTAGTAATATATGTACAGCTACCTGTTGTAAATGCATACCAATGGCTGTAGCATTTAATTGCATACCAGCGTTAATCAATATAACTAGTGTCACATTCTGATATGATCCAAAAGATGCATATTCCATTACTGAACAAATCGTTGTTACTATCACTCCTGGACTATTTAATTCACTAAAAGGTTTTAAAAAAAAGGAAAATATATCAAATTCTATTCCTCCACAGAATACAATTAGAGCTCAATCAAGTGGGATACATTACATCCACTTATTTCCCTAGCAACAATACAAAACGTGAAAGCTAATCTTTATTCTTATACAAAAGAAAAGTGGTCATTGGTCCTCTACTATACATCCTCCTATCATATAATCAACACAAAGCTAATAAAAATTCAATTTACAGAAAATCAGGCATGTGATCATCCATTAAAAATCCACCTAAATACAATCATTGTGATCTAGCTGAAATAAAAAATACAATTAATTACATCCACTATTGAGCTTCACTTCTCCTTCCAGAGGAGATGCTAGTGATGGATTCAGTCAACTAGACTGTTGGGGACAGCTTAACAGGGTACAAAAGCAGCAGGCTGAGGTCATCATCCTCGGATCAAATATGCAGACAAATGCTGTTAATGTTATCCTGAGTATATTAATTATACCACTCATAACACTAAGCATATTTTAAATACACATATATTGTATCTAAGAGTAAAGAAAATTCGTTTGAGTAAACCCTAATATACAATGTTAACAATTCACGTTTTTCTTTTTTCAAAATTTTACATTTCAGTACAAAAAATAATCACTTCTAATATAAAAATATACTTCATGTACGATTTATATAACAATAATATACTAAATTCTCTTTCATGCTCATCATTTACTACCATCAATTATATCCATAAACATTTTATAACTTAATCACTTACAGGGTATTTCACAATATCAATTTAGCTATTAATCAGCTAAAATGAAAAGCAATCACTGCAAAGTCATAAATACACTTGAAAACGTGTTTTTATGATATATAAATTTGTTATGGTTTAACTAGAATCTCAGATGAACCAGAATATATAAACAATCTATTCACTTTCCATTTTAAACTCATCAAAATATAATACTTTATATAATAAATATGCAAAACAGGTTTCAATTTGAATGTAAAACTCATTTCAAAATATCTCTCCTCTCCCTGCCCATGGTCAGTAGGGGACACCATGGGCTTGGAAAGGTAGCTGTCTATTGGATGGACGTTAAGCTATCTCCCCATGTATGGGAGAGCCATACTCTGTGCACATTAAAGAATGTGCTGGATGGCTTTGACAAGTTGCTACCATCTGTCTCCCAACAGTTAGCCAGCCCTCCATCAACCTTCTCTGAGCCTTTGGAGTCCTTGTGACATGGCCATTTAGCCAAGTGTGCAAAAATGTACTGCTCTGAGGTAAAACAATCCACCCAAAATCAAAATATCTCTTTCACTAAGTGAAGAACAATAAATAATCTTGGGTCTTCTCCATCTTCATCTACTACAGAAAATAAGAAATAAAACATTATATAATATTGGTGCCATAGTGGTGAAATAACAATATACTTAAATTTTTCATAGCTGGCACTCTGTTGAGGCAAATCTTCATCTAATCAGGTTCTGAACACTTCATTCCTGTACCAATCGAAAGGCTAGGTGTAAGCATTTTGGAAAATCCCTCTCGTGATGTCATCTACTTAATGCTGACTGCTATGCTGGCAGTTCTCACTCTTCAGGCTGCATTATCTCACTGATGTCTTCTCGCTACTTTCTCAATATTGAGGGAATAGATGAATCTGGCTTTACTACCTTCTCGCCAGTCTGATGTAGCATCGCATAATGAATATTTTTTTTCTCTTCTAGTTGATTGCGATACATCAAAATCTCTGACTTCTGATCTATAAAAGCCTATGAAACTTTTAAAGGGTTTTATATTAGTGATATTAAAATATGCTACTGAGGCATTTGTGGTTATGTTGGCGTCATAGAGCAATTTTGAAATCTTTTTATAAGTTATGACCTAGTGTATAAAGGAGCAAATTTCGTGATGAAGCCTCTTCCCTTGTCTCTTTTATGGTGTGTTTTTAGCAAGACCTTGTCACTAATTTTAAATTCAGTATGCCATCATCTTTTAGTATAATCTTTTTGTTTCTTTTGCTGTGCCCTCAGTGAATTATTCTTGGCTTATGTAATGCCTTCAATATACTGTTAAGTACAAAATTCTATAGATTGTGGAGATGTTGGCTGACCAATAAGTCTGCCCCATGTTAAGTTAATTCTCTTCCTAAAAATATATTTGAAGGAGTAAATTTAGTAGTTTCATGCAATGATGTGTGTAAAGCAAATGAAAATCGTTATAAATATTTATCCCAGGTACTGTGTCTATTTTTGATATAGTTTCTGACTGATTCTTTCAGTTAAGTTTGACTGTGGATGATACAGAGTTGTAAATATGTGTTTTATTTGAAAAGTCTCACATACTATAGTAAACACATTAGAAATTAATTGGGGGCCCATTGTTTGAAACTGTACTTTTGGGTACTCCATATCTGCACATGAATTCATTTATGAACTTCTTGGCTACTGTGCTTGCTGTTGCATTCTTAATGGGAAAAATCTTAACCCATTTCGAAAAATAGTCTACAAAGACTAAAATGTATTGTGATCCTGTTTGCATTTGTGGATAGGAGGAACCCATTAAATCCATGCCCACTATTTCCATGGGTTCATTGGATATAATGCTTATTAAACCACAAGGATTATTCTGATCAAAATTTGTGGTTTGACAAATCAAACACCTCTCTACATAATTTTTTACAACCATTTTTGAGCAAAGCTGACCATTATGTTCTTTTGGCTAACTTCTGGGGGTTTTTTTTGCAAGCCTATGACCTGCTGATGGAACATCATGTAGTTCTTGGAGTATGTATTCTCTTAATGCTTTGGGGATAAATGGACAATAACTGCCTGTTTGACTTGGTCATCTGCAGTAATACAAAATGTCATTTATTAATTGAAAATGTCTGTCTCTTCCAACTATACTCAAAGCTTTACTAGAGTCTAATGATAATTCCTCTGTTTCCAGATAATCATGTACACTTCTGTATTCTAAATCCTTTCATTGTTCTTCAATTAAATGTAAACTGGAGTAATGTGTCTCAGGCAGGCCATATGGCTCTTGAAAAAGTCCACTTGAAAAGGTGGTGCCTGAAGTTCCTACCAGCATTGGTGACTTCAGCCTTTAGCGGAGGAGGAACAGGTCTTTGCCCCATGCCTGCGATCAGGGGGCTGTTTGATATTGTTGGCCCTACCAATCTCAATAAACCTAATTTCTTTAAAAATCCTACTAATCATTTTCTCTCTGCAGGAACGTGGAACGTGAGGACATTACATAGAGATTATTCTCTTGATGTCCTCATGCAGGAATTCCAGTGCTATAACCTAGATATTCTAGGCTTGCAAGAGACCAGATGGACAGGTAAAGGTGAGATACTTAAAAATAACTTTAATTTTCTCTTTACAGGGAGGGAGGATGGAAAGCATCACCAAGGCGTGGGTCTGCTGCTCAGCAGACATGCTAGTGATGCTCTTCTAGGATATGAGTGCATTAATGAAAGGTTTCTTACAGCAAAATTTCAGACAAGCATTAAAGACTTGAATGTTATCTGCTGTTATGTCCCCACTGAGGATTCTGATGAGGATGAGAAGGATAGGTTTTACGGACAACTTCAGGATATTTTGAATTCTATCAAGAAAGGAGATATTACCCTTGTTCTTGGTGACTTCAATGCCAAAGTTGGTACTGACTCTGACCTTTGGGGAGGAGTAATAGGCCCTTTTGGTATTGGTAGCTGCAATGGCAATGGGCAACGTCTCCTACAGGTAAGTAAACTCAATGATTTCAGAATAACTAACACATATTACAAACACCATGACATACATAAATACACATGGGTTTCACCTGATGGGCTGCATAGGAATATGATTGATTATATATTAATTAACAGCAAATGGGCTAGTTCTGTTAGAAATACCAGGGCATATAGGGGAGCTGAAATTGGATCTGACCATTACCTTGTTAAAAGTGTGTTGCAACTTAAACTTAAAAAGTGTTGTGCTAGGGTTAAAAAATTTACCTTTAATACTGAAGCTCTGAAAGACCCAATTATAGCTAAAGCTTACCATGATAAGTTACTTAGTCATTATGACAGTCATGGTTTGCTTAATGCTGAAGTTGAGGAAGAATGGGACCATTTTAAACAGGCTTTTTTGGAAACTAACAATACTCTTTTAGGGAAAAAGGAGCAGAGGAGGCAGAATTATTTAAGTGATAAAGCACTTGAGCTTATTTCAGAAAGAAGGAACTGCAGGAATGTCCTTAATCAGTACCCTACTAGTCCTAATAGAAAGGATTACAGAGAGCTTAATAAACGTGTAAAGGATCAGTTAGCTACTAATAAGAATCTTTGGCTTGATAGCCTGGCTAACAAAGCTGAGGAAGCAGCACAATAGCAGAGAGCTGTACCAGATAGTTAATGTTTTATGTGGTAGAAAATGAACTAGTATACAGGGATTGAAGGATAAACAAGGTAAGGTTATAGAAGGTGAGGATTCTGTCATGGTTAGGTGGGCTGAACATTTCAGTGATGTTCTAAACAATGTGGTTAGTTCTACTCCCATTGTTTGCAATGATGATAGATGCATTGTTGGCTTTAATGTTGGCCCTATAACACAATCTGAAGTTAGTTTGGATATTTCTAAACTTAAACTTCATAAATCCCCAGGGGTGGATGAAATTACTACAGAAATGCTTAGAGCTGGGAATGTTTCAGTTACCACTTGGATGACTGAAATTTTGAATGACTTTTATGATAAAGGCATGGTTCCTAAAGATTTTACCAGAGCTATTATTATCCCTATTTTCAAAAAAGGTGATCGCAGTTCTTGTGATAACTATAGGGGTATCAGCCTACTCTCTGTTCCAGGTAAAGTTCTTTCCATGATTGTGCTAAATAGAATTAAGAATCTGTTTGACAGGCAATTGCGTGATGAGCAATGTGGATTCAGAAGTGGTAGGGGATGTGTAGATCAGATATTTTCACTTAGGCAGATTCTTGAGAAATGTTTAGAATTTCAGAAACCTTTGGTTGCTAGCTTTGTTGATTTCAAAAAGGCTTTCGACTCTGTTGATCGTCATAATTTGTGGTTGATTGTGGGATCATATGGTATATCAGACAAGTTAGTTAACATTATGAAAGCTCTCTATAATAACACTGAGTCGTGTGTGAGAGTTGGTAAGGCTTGTAGCAATTGGTTTAGCATTACTTCTGGTGTTCGAAAAGGGTGCATTTTGTCTCCTTTTCTCTTTAGCTTGGTTATTGATTATGTTAAGCGAAATTCACTTCGAGGGAAAGATTTTGGCCTTAAATGGGCTGGAGATACAAAAATTTCTGATTTAGATTATGCTGATGATTTAGCCCTTTTGGTAAACGATGTTGATGAGATGAACTCTTTCATTCGAGCTGTTGATGAGACTGGTAGTAGAGTAGGTTTGGTTATAAACAGAGAGAAAACTAAAGTGATGAAAATTGGTCAGGCAGGTTGTGATTCAGTTAATCTGAATGGTTGCAGTCTTGAGCAGGTGTCACAGTTTAATTATCTTGGGAGCTATGTAACTGATACTGGTGATGTGCAGCATGAGATTAACAGACGAATAGGGATTGCTGCTGGGACTTTTAAGAATCTGTGGAGATTGTGGAGAAATAGGCGTATACACCTAAAGACTAAAATTAGGCTGTATAACAGTTTGGTTCTTTCTAGGGTTAGTTATGGTAGTGAAACCTGGACGCTGTGTAAACAAGATAACAGGAAACTAAATGCTTTTGATTCTAGATGCTTATGCAGTATCTTGGGTATTAGGTGGTTTAACTTTGTAACTAATGATGAGGTTAGGCAAAGGAGTCTGCAACCTCCTTTAAGCAGCATATTGTGCAGAGAGAGACTCCGCTGGTTTGGCCATGTTGCATGAATGGATAATTATAGATTGGCGAATAGGGTTATGAGCAGTGTGCCTAGAGGCCTCAGAAGGAGGGGGAGACCTAGGATGCGGTGGGCAGACAATGTCAAACAGGACCTTGTTAGAATTGGTGTACAGTGGCCGGATGCAGCAGTTGTAGCTCAGGACAGATATGCTTGGAGAATTAAACTGTGCAGTCTGGTTGGACCTCCGTAGCCCATGGCTGCTTGAGGAGGAGGATAAATTGGTAGAATGCTGTAACTGTTGTAAAGTAGCATTATCAGTGATAATGGTAATATCAGAAGTGTTTAGTTGTACCCTGAATTTTTCTAAAGCCCATATTCCCAAGCATTCCCTTTTCAGTCACAGTAAATTTTGTCGTGTGTGATTTAAACTAGGACTGGCATACATTATAATATGTTCACCTCTGTCATCTTGCATTTGGCTGAGCATAAAGCAAGACCAACATCGGAAGCATCAATGTAAAGTTTAAAATGTTTACCTGACTTCGGCAAGGTTAACACAAGAGCATGACACAAGGCATCCTGTAGCGTTTGGAATGCTGTGTCACAAGAGGATGTCCAACGAAACCGTTTTAGTTTGCTGTGTAATTTGCATAAAGGCTCAGCCAAATCTATAAAGTTTGGTAAAAAATTGTCAGTACCAGCCACACAATTTTAGAAATCTGCTTAATTTCTTCAAATGTGGGAAATATTTTGATGGCTAAAATAACTTAAAACTTTCTGCCATTGAGCAATAAAATTTTTAAGTTTATGCTCCAAACTATTTGCATGTTAAATCTATGGCTTCGAATCTATTTGGTAATATTCTTACTCTATCTGATTTGACAGTAAAACTGAGGTATTGAACTTGTTCTCTGATAAATATACATTTAGACAATTTTGCAGTGAGCCCTACTTCTTTTAACCTTGAGAAAACTAAATCTAAATCTCGCAGATGCCCAAGAAAGTTCTTGGTGAAAACGACTATGTTGTCTAAGTATATTTCGCATATCTTTCCTTTCAGATCACCTAGGACCACGAACATAAGATGTTGAAACATAGTTGGTGCTCCAGATAAGCCAAATAGCAAGCAACAAAACTGAAATAACCCATCTTTGGTGAGGAAAGCAGTTTTTGGCCAATCTAATGGATGCCAATATCCTGAAGACAAATCTGATTGTGCTAATAAATTGTTTGCCAGCCAGTTTTTAATAAATTCTAAATAATAGGTAGTGTATATCAATTGGGGTCTCTGGCAGTATTTAATTTGCGATAGTTCACACAAAATATTAAATCCTCAGTCTTCTTTTTGATGAGGAAAACTGGTTAAGCCTAAGGACTAAAACTGGATTCGATGATTTCTTGAATTTGTTTCGAAATTATATTCTCTTTGCTTTGCTCAGATGGTAATTATATGGTTTGCTATACACAGGCTTATTATTAAAAAAATATAATAAAAAATAAATACCCCCTCAAGCAGCTGCTTTCCACAGAGGTCTGACAGCAGCCTGTCAGTTTATATGTCAAGAGCAGAAGGTCTCAATAATTGGGGTGAGGGGCGGGTCCCGAAGGACCTGTCCCCCATGAGGAAAAGCTCGTATTCCGTCTTTCGACACTACATGAGCTGGCCTGGAAGTAGAAGATGAAGGTTTGTCTCGGAGGAGACCAGTAGGGACTTGGAGTATGGGTGGCATTAAAGGGGGTGTGGAGTGCAGCCTGGGTAAGAAATGGAAATTGAGTAAAAGAGCGATAGCAGTTCCGGTCTCAAAGAAGTGAGTCCCGTAGCTGGCAGATGAGCCAGCCCATGTCCCTCAGGTGCACCCTAACTCAGGCACTCCTGGATGGACACTGTAACCGCCCCTGCCTGCTACCTCGCTGACTGCCTGGGAGCTTCTGAGTTCGTTAGCGAACCCTTCCATGATCGGGCGCCGAAGGATGTAGTGCCCGACATCTGCATCTGGAGCCCCACAGATGTAGTTACTGTGGGTAGTGATCTTAAAATGCTCCAGATATGCTGGGAAACTCCCATGTCCCGTCAGTACCTGTGTGAGATAGTGGTCTGAGAACATCAGTGATAGACCGACCCTTTGCAAGAATGTCTTTGTTTGAAGTCCATTCTCAGTTGTATCCCAAAGCCTCTGCCACTCATCTATAATTTGTTGGCTTAAAATAGACTTCAGGGTATTTTTAGAAGTCTTTACTGCTATCTCAGGTTGGGTGTCAGTACCTGCTGAGTGGGCCAGTTGGTCTGCCAACTCATTCCCTTCATGATCTACATGTGCCTTGATCCAGGAGAAGGAGATCTTGGGCATGTTCTGATTGCCCAGGTGGCACTTGACCTCATTAACTATCTGATGCCTGTTGTTTGCATCTTCAAGCGCTTGCAGAGCTGCCTGGCTGTCCTATACAACCAAATGTCGTTGTTCTGACTACCGTCATTGAGGGCCCAAATTAGGGCCTCCTCTGATGGCAAGCAGCTCTGCTTGGAAGGCTGAGCCATTATTTGATACCTTCCTCTTATAATCATACACTTTGTCTCCTTGATTGTAGACAGTGTAGACTAAACCCACACCATCTTCGCTCTTGGAGCCATCCATGTACATTTCTACTCCTCGACCTGATGGTAACTCCACAGACCATGACACACAGTCTTTTAGTGGGATGAGTGTCCCACTTAGCAGTCTCACTGTCAGAAACCTCAGGGTCATACTGGACTCCGAGGAATGTTGCTTTTTCCTTAGCCTGCAGGACTCTAAATGTGGTCACTTCTTTTCCAGCCATCAAATACAGAGGAGGGATCCCTGCTAACACCAGGAGAGCATCCGTAGATGCTCTCCTGGTGTTAGCATTCCTATAGGCCCTGGTGATTCACAGTAAAGCTGGTCGTTGGGCTGCGAGTAGCTTTCTACACATGATGGAGTGGTCTGTCAGGCGCCACCAGGCACCCACACCATAAGTTAGGATCCTCTCTGTGCCCCTTAAATAAATTTCTTTGAGGACTTCTTCTCGAAGTCCCCACGAGATGCGAGCTATTCGCCCCAACTTGCACATAACTTTGGTGCATTTTACCTTAAGGTCCTGCAGGTGCGGGATCCAGCTCATCTTCTCATCCAGAGTAATTCCCAAGTATTTTAAAGTCGTCTTATGGCTGATAATTGTTGCCATTCAATTTGAAAATGGGGTACCTCTTGTTGAGGACACTCTCCTTAGCCACTGTCATTGATGTTGTCTTCGCACAGCTGAACCCAAGCTTGTAGCGTAGACTCCATCCTTCAAGTACCGACAATACTGCATTGCCGGCGATCTCCAGCCTCTCTCTGGAGAACACTGCTATGACAAGCAGCATGTTGTCTGCATAAGCCTGGAGCCAGACACCCTCTGGTAGGGTCAACTCCAGGGCAGTGTCTGCAACTAAGTTCCAGAGGAATGGGCCACTGCACGAACCTTGTGGGCAACCTATTTCCAAGTTCCTTGAGACTGCCCCACTGGCATGGGAGTAGGTGAACTCTCTCACTAAGATGATTGGACACCAGAGTAAATATGTTCCTGGAACAAGAAAAATCTTTTAACCTGCCTAAGATAGCAGGCCACCAGACGTTGTCAAATGCACTCGTCACATCCAATAGAGGTGTGTAACTTGTTCACTTTATTTACCTTAACAATGTCCACCACTTGTTTGATAGCAGCAGTGGTGAACTGGTCTGTCCTGAACCCGAATTGCCTGTCGTTCAGGAAGTTGTTCTTACAACAATAGAATACAACCTATTTGTGAGCAGTTTGTCCAGTATCTTACCCATCATCGGCAGCAGACATATTGGTCGGTAAGATCTTACATCTTGCCTTGTTAAAAATTACCAGGTCGGCCTGTTTCCAGGTTTGTGGGAAAACTCCCAGTCTCAGACAGTTTTTATACAGCTGGGTGAACAGATCTTTGTGTTCATTGAACACCTGCATCACAATTTCCACTGTCAGACCATCATGGCCAGGGGCTTTACCCCTGGCCATTGCCTTTATCAGCTCTTCCACCTCCTCTTCAGTAAACGGAACGTCCTCTTATGTGTCTGTGGGACCCTGCTATAGTCCCTAAGGAGTTGATGTTGGGTATCATCAGAACTCCTATCATCCTGTGGCAATAAACCCTTTAGTAATACCTGGATAGTTTCGTCAAACGAAGTGGTCTTGAACTCATCTTCTTTGCGAACATACTCAATATCCAGGCGTTTATGTCTTTCCCTGTAGCCAGCTTATACTGCGGAATAAAGAGGTTCTGTGCAGTAACTTCACTACAAAACTTCTGCCATGCAGCCAACTGAGCTTGGTGAATAGCAAGCTTGTACTCTGCCTGCTCTTTCCTATATAATTCCTCTCTGGAACTTCTTTCCTCATTGTGACACTTTGATACCTTTTTCTTAGAGCTCGGACCCGCTTTCTTTTGATACCGAGCTCTGGTGTCCACCAGGGTACAGACTTTGTCTGTCAGAGTTTTCCCTTAAACCTGAAGGTTTTCTCACAACCAGAGCAAATACACTTGGTTAAATCTCTGATGGTGTTATACAGAGTATTACAATCACCAATATAAGGGACGCACTGGCTGATCTTCGCCAGGCCTGGTGCAACACAATGCACGAGCTTGATCCAGTCAGGGACATTATGTAGTTGTGGTTGCTGTTAGTGACCTTGTCGCTAAAGCACCAATCTTGATCAGAGGAAACATCCGCGGTGTAGTCAGGGTCAAGTCAATACAGCTCTGGCCTCTGGGGCCATGAAAAGTAGCTGGTGTATCCAAATCATTTAATAAAATAAAATCAGCAGAATTGATAAAATCCAGAGTCATATCGCCTCTGACATCCTGTCTATTCGAACCCCATAGGGGGTGCTTTGCATTGAAGTCACCTCCCACCACTAAGATCTTATATTTGACCTGAGCTTGGACATTTTGTAGCTCGGTCAGCGAGTCATTGATGTTCTGACTCGGTGGGCAGTAAATGGAGATGCGTATAATTTTAAACTCCCATAGCCTATCTCGACTACCACCATTGTGGTTGAGTGATAGGCCAGGATGGCATTCATTTTGGGATTTGAAATGACAATTCCAGCTTTAGGCTTGGCTTCCTTAGTGCAAAATAGCCTGCTGGTCAGAGGGAGCCCCCTTATGATGATCTCTGTGCAGTATGGTTCTTGCACTAGAGCAACATCACCTCCTTCCTCTTTTATCTCCTGACTTAGTAGGGCCATTGTGGCCCGTGCCCTGTTTGAATTTATTTGTATAAATTTCAGACCAACCTGGTTGCCACCAGGACACCTACTGTCCATAGTCGGTGCACTTCCGCAACAACTTCAACTCTCTACACTACGACGGACAATTGCTGCCCATCGCATTGTGGCCTAGGTTATATTTGGCCCCATGTTCCTAGTTTGCATTTTTGCAAACAATTTGTTTTGGGCTTCTTACACTCCCTGAACGAGTGCTTGCCCACGTATTGAGAGCACCGTTGCATCTTCACGGTGCATTCTTTTTGCATATTTCCAAAGGCATAGCATTTGTAACATCTGACATGGCACCATGACCAGCTCACATTTAACTTACCTACTTCCATTACTTTTCTGTGGGAGGCACTACTAGACTCCAGAACCCAATGGATGGTGTTCTTGGTCCGTTCCTTCAAAGAGAACAGCCGGGTAAGATCCACGTGTTCTCCTGAGAGCCCATTTTGTGTTTGGATGACCTTCTGGATTCCTCTTGGCAGACCTCTTATTTACTCCATAAATAATTATCTTGGGCCTGAGCTTTTTGACTGATTTGGCCTCCAGAATCTCCTTTAATTCCTCGTGGCTGTCCACTGTCTTTTTGAGACAGTCCACGTCACCCTGTGTGCCACATTCAATTATGACCCCATTTTTTCTCATGGATTTCACTGTTATCACCCCGAGATTCAACTCAGAGGGGTGTATATTCATTTTAAGGCTGTCCCTAACCTCAATAGCTGACTTCTCTTTATTTTTAGAGAAGACCAGCAGGGTATAGCCTTTGTTTAGAGGGGGTGGGTTTCTTAGCTACCACCAGACTTCCCTTTCCTTCCCCTTGACCGCCAACAGCCTTTGAATAAGTCAATTTTTTCCCCGTTGTTACTGGGGGACACGCAGCTGTCTCAACTTGGCGCCCATTGATGGTTGCTATTTGGAGATCTTGCTCACAAACAATAGCATGTAGCTTCTTAGCTACACCCATCACTTTCTTCTTCACTTCGCGTTCTACCCTGAATTGGAACATTGCAACTGCTAGTTCCTCCAGAAGGTCCACAGCTGCAGTCAATCTCCCCGAACCCCTCTCGTTTCCGTTGAGTTCTTCTGTATCGGGGGCCTTTTTGGCATTATGTTTCGGGCTCCCCTTATCCTCATCTTTACTGGGGTCCTCATTGCAATTTGGAGGCCCTTCTCTTCTATCTCCATCAGTAATTGTGGGGGGAGGGGGAGTCTCTGGGACTTCCTCCACAACCACTAAAAGATCAGCAGCTTCTGCTGGTTTTTTGTCTTTCTTCCCTGTCTGTCTCAGCCTTGTTTCTCCTGATTCAATTGTTGTATTAGTCGGCCATGTTTAATGAAGGTATTCCACCCAGGCAGTCTCCACCCACTACCGAGCCCAACAAGGGGAGGCCTCAGAGTTAAATTCGTCACTCGAGGTATCTCAGAGCTGCACCCAGGCTATACCCAGACTTAGGATCTCCTCTCAGATCAGAGCATGATCCGGGCCAGAACCCCGATTGATCCGGATCCTGGTCCAGACCCCAACTCCTATTGTCAGGAATCACTTCCAGCCAGTTGGCTCCCACAACCACCCCTGACCCACCCCAGACATAGAAGTAAAACAGGGGATGCCTCACAAACTGATTGATCTGAGTGAGCCAGCTCAGACCTCCCGTTTTATTGAAGCAGGTTCTGAGGATGGTGTATTGGGCTTTCCAGCTTGCCTGATCCTCAACTGCCAGGATCCCCTTTTCCACATTCATGTCTCCATCCACGGTAAACAGGTGGTTTCATTGGCATGGCAACCATGATATACCTCCCTCCTGCCCTTTTTGGACCCTTCAATTCCTAAAACAAACTGGCCTATCATAGCCCTATTAGATATGTTGCTCAATTTCAGCAACCTAAGGCCAATGTCCTGCCTCAAGTCCAGCGTGGAAGTGCCTGGTTGTATTGGGAGGTGCTGTTTCTGGGTTAAGTTCGTGGGAGAAACTACCCGGAATTTCATGTTTAGATGCTCTTAATTTTATCCATGTTTTTTCCTAATTTTGAAATTTTTGTGTAACTGTGCATGTTATTTTTTTTAATTCAATAAAAAGGAATTATGTGATATTTATTTGTATTTTTTATATTCTCTTTCTTAGAAATATTTTAGTGATAGCAAAATTCCAGTATTAATAGTGGGATCAAAATCAGATCTTCATTCTGTAATACAAGATTATGTTCACCAGCCTTCCCACTTCTGTAACAAGCATAAACTTCCACCTCCACAGCCTTATACAGGTAGTGGTCACATCCGAAAAGATGTTTACATCAAACTAGCAACAATGGCTGCTTACCCGTAAGCAAAAATTCCTTACTATTTATTATGTGTGGAGGTTTATTAATGTAGTTTTGTGTTTGATATTATCATGTTATTTATGTATATAATTTATTTCTTATTATTTGATGTAGGAAGATAAAAGGCAATTTATTTACCTCTATGAATTATTCAGTAATTATGTAGTAACTTTAGAAGAAATTTGCCAAATAACTAATGAACAGAAATGTAGGGTTAATTCATAGTTTCCTTTATTCAAACATAGCAAAAACAATGTCAAATTTCAAACAAGATGTTCATCACCCAGTGGCAAGCATGACTTTTTAAATAGGGAAAACAGTTACCAAAAGCACTGCTCAAATTGCATTGGAATACCATTCTGATGCTTGTGTTTTCAAATCATTTAATCAGAATGCTGTTCTGGTACTTGTGTTTCCAAATCATTAAACCAGAAGCCATTCTGGTACTTGAAGTTTCTGAATCATTGAAACAGAATCATCATCATCATCCTCCTCCTCAAGCAGCCATGGGCTACAGAGGTCCAACCAGACCGTGCAATTTAGTTCTCCAAGCAAGTCTATCCTGAGCTACATCTACTGCATCTGGCCACTGCACACCAATTCTAACAAGGTCCTGTTTGACATTGTCTGCCCACCGCATCCTAGGTCTTCCTTTCTTTCTGAGGCCTTTAGGCACACTGTTCATAACCCTATTCGCCAATCTATAATTATTCATACGGGCAACATGGCCAAACCAACGGAGTCTCTCTCTGCACAATATGCTGCTTAAAGGAGGTTGCAGACTCTTTTGCCTAACCTCATCATTAGTTACAAAGTTGAACCACCTAATGCCACTGCGTAAGCATCTGGAATCAAAAGCAGCTAGTTTCCTGTTATCTTGTTTACAAAGTGTCCAAGTTTCACTACCATAACTAACCCTAGAAAGAACCAAACTATTATACAGCCTAATTTTAGTCTTTAGGTGTATACGCCTATTACTCCACACTCTCCATAGATTCTTAAAAGTCCCGGCAGTAAGCCCTATTCGTCTATTAATCTCATGCTGCACATCACCATTATCTGTTACATAGCTCCCAAGATAATTAAACTGTGACACCTTCTCAAGACTGCAACCATTCAGATTAACTGAATCACATCCTGCCTGACCAATTTTCATCACTTTAGTTTTCTCTCTGGTTATAACCAAACCCACTCTACTACCAGTCTCATCAACAGCTCGAATGAAAGAGTTCATCTCATCAACATCATTTGCCAAAAGGGCTAAATCATCAGCATAATCTAAATCAGAAATTTTCATATCTCCAGTCCATTTAAGGCCAAAATCTTTCTCTCGAAGTGAATTTCGCATAACATAATCAATAACCAAGCTAAAGAGAAAAGGAGACAAAATGCACCCTTGTCGAACACCAAAAGTAATGCTAAACCAATTGCTACAAGCCTTACCAACTCTCACACACGACTGTGTTATTATAGAGAGCTTTCATAATGTTAACAACTTCTCTGGTGTGCAATATGATTGCACAATCAACCACAAATTATGACGATCAACAGAGTCAAAAGCCTTTTTGAAATCAACAAAGCTAGCAACCAAAGGTTTCTGAAACTCTAAACATTTCTCAAGAATCTGCCTAAGTGAAAATATCTGATCCACACATCCCCTACCACTTCTGAATCCACATTGCTCATCACGCAATTGACTGTCAACCAGATTCTTAATTCTATTAAGCACAATCATGGAAAGAACTTTACCTGGAACAGAGAGTAGGCTAATACCCCTATAGTTATCACAAGAACTGCGATCACCTTTTTTGAAAATAGGGATAACAATAGCTCTGGTAAAATCCTTAGGAACCATGCCTTTATTATAAAAGATATTCAGAAATTCAGTCATCCAAGTGGTAACTGAAACATTCCAAGCTCTAAGCATTTCTGTAGTAATTTCATCTACCCCTGGGGATTTATGAAGTTTAAGTTTAGAAATAGCCAAAATAACTTCAGATTGTGTTATAGGGCCAACATTAAAGCCACCAATGCATTTGTCATCATTGCAAACAATGGGAGTAGAACTAACCACATTGTTTAGAACATCACTGAAATGCTCAGCCCACCTAGCCATGACAGAATCTTCACCTTCTATAATCTTACCTTGTTTATCCTTCAATCCCTGTATACCTGTTCGTTTTCTACCACACAAAACATTAACTATCTGGTACACCTCTCTGCTGTTGTGCTGTCTAACTGCTTCCTCAGCTTTGTCAGCCACCAAGCCATCAAACCAAAGATTCAGCTCAAATCAAACTTGTGAGCTTAAATCAGAAAGTTGCTTCATCAAATAGGAATGTTAACAAGCAAATCGGCAATACCATTTAGTGCTTCTAAAAATGGTAATTTTATAAATGATGATGATGGCTTTATAAAATTATTTATATTGTAGTTTAATAAAATATGCACCAAATTAAAAAACAAAATATTATTTTTGAAACCCAAGTTATATATTTTTATTGGATTTATATATTATAAAAATTACAACAACAATTTTTATATTTTTAAGAATTGATATTTTTTTTGTTGTACTAAAAGCGTGTACATACATCCTTGGCACCTCATTCAGATTCTCCGAAAGTATACAGATGATGTGGACACTGGAAAGGTTAAGTAGAATAAATTAGAAAAATTACATTACTATTTATTTTCTCAAGCATCTTGTCCATTTTATTTAATATTCATTACACATTTAGTCAAGTAATGCACTCAAAGCTGCCTTGCATAGCCTTAATTATAAGCACAAGATATTATGTCCAGAAATTTCCATTATTTACCATGTCAGCTTAAAGCATGGTATGGGTAACTCTGAACCTGCCCACCACTATGTGATTATTGGAAATTCAGCAGTTATTATTCTGTCATGGGAGTGGGGGTGGCTAAGTTGATAGCAGTCCAGGCTGATAATCTGCAGTTCCCAGGTTCAAGCCCCACATGGGCAATTGTTTTTCTCTGCAAAACTGCCCGCCTTGCCCTTGGTCAGTGGTGACACCAGTGGGCTTGGAAAGGCTGTTGAGAAACTGTTCTAATTTGGTGATCTAAACACCATGCAAGGCGAGTTATGTATTGAATGTTCTTTACAGTTCATTGTTAACTTTTATGTGCATAGATAGTACTAACCTAAAAAGGTCAATAACTATGGTATTATGAAGTCTGAGTATACTGAACTGTTCTAAGATGTGGTCTATTTTTTACCCAACCAAATTACCTGACCTATTTATTAAACTTACCCATTTCCTAACTTGTGCTACCAAATTCTACAAGACTAGAATGTAGCATTGTAGAATTTTGAAATAGCAAAGCAGATGCATCCAGCAACAAAATGGTGATCCATAATATCTGTTGTAACTAAATACTTTAAAATATTGCAGTAAGCAATAACTTCACAAAAAAAGGAAATATATAATCTAATACATTACCTGATATCTTCTAGAAATTGGTAGTGCAATTTAGGAAATGGACAAGGTAATAAATAGGTCAGGTAAGCAGACCTTAGAAAGGTAGTTTGGTCAGGTAAAATACACCACATTTTAGAACAGTCATATACGGGTCCCCTGCAATTGTTTCTAAATTACTGTAAAAGTATAGAGCGTTCAAAATTTAAAACCCATAACTGCAAAAATAAAAATTACAAAAACTAAATTATGTCAAAATACTTTTATTAAATTTAAAACCTTTTAAAACAAAATTCATTTTCTTTCAAATTTTCAACTTATTAAAATCATTAATTAATTCATCATAATTAATGTATTTTCTTTTTCTATGTACAAAATTTCCAGATCATTCAATTGTTGCTCAACAAATGTACTTCATGAATAATTTTTAACAATATTCAGTACGGAAAAATGCACTTTCTCTTTCAGCATTACTCATTAGCAAAACTAAAAATAATCTTAATTTCAACATTTGACAAAGTTTCTATGAGCTTTTAGATCTGATTTTGACATAATACCAAATTGTTTAATTTTTTCTATTAGAAGATTCTGAAATATTTTAATGTAATTTTAAACATTTCTCTATTATAATTAAAGAACACATCAAATTTCTTATTTTAGTCCTTATAAACTTGGCTTCTTCTGCTGATATCAAAAATTATTTTATCATCACAGAGAGTAAAGTCATTTCTATGTTGCAACAGTGAGTTTTATCACCACGGAGAATAAAATCAGGTGTCCTGAAGAATGATGTTTCGAGAACTTAAATTGTTACCATATGGCACTTGTGATATACTATATTAAATCATAAGCCTGTTTACAATAACACAATAGCCATTTGCTAGTAGATTTTGTGGTAAGTGGATTGTAAGAGCTTAAAGGGAACAATGGATCAGAGTCAAATTTGTGTTCTTTTCTTACACGAGTTTAAACTGGGGCACAATGCTGTGGAGGCAACTCACAAGATCAATGCAGAATTTGGGAGACACAGCTAGTGAACAGACAACACAATATTGGTTTGAAAATTTTTGATTGGGGGACATCAGCCTTCAAAATCAGCCACATGGTCGACCCGATGATAATCATCAATTAAAGCTTTAATTGAATCCAACACACACCAAACTGTAAGAGCCTGTGAAGCTGTAACCTTGAAGCCATTGGGTAAGTGAAGTAGTTGGATATTCCAGCCTGAATTGCTGACATTCATAAGGCACATTGACTTGAAGTGTTCACTTCCCTTCTCACTCCATTTTAGAATAGAGTTAAAATGTTTGATGAAAAATGGATCCAATATAGCAATTGGAGCCGTCCCTTGGCCGAGTGGTTAGCGCGCTTGGCTACTGATCTAAGGGACCTGGGTTCGAGCCCTGGGTAAGGCATGAATGTATGTATCGTTTTTCTGCTGAGGTCCTGCCATCCTCACAGACCTTCTACTATGGCATATAAGCTGACAGGCTCCTGTCAGACCTCTGTGGCAAGCAGCTGCTTGAGGGGGTATTTATTTTATTTTATTATAACTATTGTCAGTGTTCTGCTCAATGGCTGAACGTAGCAGAAGCACCCAAACACGTGCCCAAGCCTAATCTTCACCTGAACAGATGAAGATCTCAGAAGCTGAGAAAATTTTTTATTTGTTCTCAGCTTCTGAAATTTATAGAATACATAGAAACATTAGGTCATATTGTATGATACTGAGACCATTTTGATGGACCACATGTTCTCACATGTGGACCATCAAACACATGTGGACCACATGTGAGAACATGTATGCATAAGTAACAGTTCTAAATTCAACTGTCATAAAATAAATAAAGGGTAGTATTCTGCGAAGCACCCCATGTTATGGTTCACCCATTCACTTTTATTCTTTCTTAACAAGTTTTGCTTAATTTACATCATATTTATCATTTTAGGGATGATTTCTTTTTTTTTTTTGGACATCTCAATTCTCATTTCCGAGCTGTAGGAGTTGCGCATGTGCAACTCCAACCTTTTGATTGTCAACCACTAAAAAGCGTGTAGGATAGGACTCCTCTTGTGTCATACTACCACAATCATCGTGTTATGCAAATGTCTTTCCCAGCGAGCAATAGGCATGTGCCGGCTTTGTATGCCACTTGTTATAGTAGTGACGTTAGGTCACAGAGTTAGACAGAGTGGAGTTGTGAGGAATGAGAGTTAGTAGAGATGTAACAGTCAGAAGTATTGTGAGAAGTATGTGGTGTAGATAGAAGGAGTTGTTAGTATTCCAACTTTTGTATTGAATTGAGTGTCTTTGAATTTTTTAGAAATAAACTTTGTGTGTTTTAGAAACTTTTGAATTTTTGCTTTTTTCCTCTTGAGCAACATTAATTGATTTTTGATTATATTTAAACTTTAATTAAACTTGACAATCCTTTTTGAATTCTAACTCGATAAGTAATGTTTGATAAATACATAACAAACCCTATTTCAACTTTATTTGGCAAGTTAATATTGCCTGGCGCCCAATACAACTATCTGGAATTTTAATAAATTTGGATCAGAAAAAAGGTCCAACTTTAAGAGTTACTTAAGAGATCTTTAAGAGATCTTTGGAGTGTTACACTCAAACCCATTCTGGGACCCTCAGATTTATGAGCACAAGCACTTGCCTAATTTGCTTAGGTGAAGACACTGCCCTGACTCAGACTTTATAATAGCATAGCTACTGACCTTTTTAAGTTAGCACTATTGTGCACCTAAAAATATTGAAATATTTAATTCGTGATTTTACTGTATTCAAGGCAAAGGTATCAGACCCTCCTTGTTAGTTACTTTTAAGACATCTTTGCTGATACATACACATTATGTAATGCTTCAAGGTATGTTAGCTTTAATCTGCCAGATAGCTTAGAAAGCAGGTGCCAGGCAATTAGGGGTGGGGGTGGCTCAGTCGGTAGCACACCAGGCTCATAATCTGCAGTTCCCAGGTTCGAGTCCCAGCTGGGTCAGCATTGAGATTTATCTCCACAAAACTCCCCGCCCTGCCCACGATCAGTAGGGGGATAGAAATCATCGATGAGCTTGAAAAGGCCACCGTCTGTCAGATGGAATGTTAAGCCATGACCCCGTGTGGGGAGAGCCACACCCTGTGCATGTTAAATAGCATGCTGGATGGCCTTGACAGGAGGCTACTATCTATCTCCCAACAGTTCTTCCAGTGGGTCCCCTCTCCCAACCTTCTCTGAACCTTCGGGGTCCTTGTGACCTGGTCATTTAGCCCATTGTGTGCAAAAAAGTGCCACTCAGAAGTAAAACAACCCAACCCAGGCAATTAATCTTGTGAATAAATTAAGGGTTCTTTCAATAGCCTTACACAAAAAAAACTTAAACAGTTTCCGATTAAAGTTAAAGTAATTCAAAGATTAAACAACTCTGCTGAAGAGGTGTAAATGATAGCTAGGTAGTCATTGTAAGGAGAGCTATGCATTAATCCTCTGTGATGATGCATAGAACCGGCCAGGCCTAGCACCTAATGTCCAACACCTTCTGTGCAGGCTGTTAGTATCTTTCAAAAGAGATACTCCCTTGTGGAAAATAAATGGAAGGGGAGGGCTGCCAGATTAGGGGGGCCTACTGATCTGGAGAACTGTGACTATTTTTCTTTTTTTTTTTTTTCTACCCTGCTGAGAAGTGGTCAACCACACAGGGTCCTGGTGCTGCCTGTATAAACTTACTGGACTGGAATAAGGATCTGAGATTGATTATGGATCCTGAATTTGCTGCACTGGTTTTGGGCTTCTGTAGAGGGAAAATCTTCCACTGTGTTTTCAGTTTGTTTGTGGGTTGACACCCCCGAGTGAATAAATTAACAGGAAATTTTTTTCAGGTGGCGAATAATCCTAAGCAGAGGTCATCATGGTCATCTGAACTCTTGTTTCTACAGGCATCACCAAATTCTACATTGGAGGAGTCTTCTAGTATAGATGGCTTCAGCCTTTCATTTGTGGGGGAACGAGTCTTTGCTCCATGCCTATGATTATGAGCTGTTTGATATTATCAGCATTCCATCTCTCAATGATTTAAAATATAATCAATAATAAAATAGTTTCTTTAAACGTCCCACTAACATTTTTTCTCCATAGGTAGTTGGAATGTGAGGACTTTACACAGAGATTATTCTTTTGATGTCTTCATACAAGAATTACACCATTATAATTTAGATATTCTCAGATTTTTAAAAATAATTTCAAATTTCTCTTTTCAGGGAGGGAAGATAATAAGCATCTTCAAAGCATAGGTCTGCTCTCAACACACACCCTAGTGAGGATGAAAATGAGAATGAGAAAGATAGGTTTTACGTACAATTTCAGGATATTTTGAATTCTGTCAAGAAAGGAGATATTACCCTTGTTCTAGGTGACTTCAATGCCAAAGTTGGTACTGACTCTGACCTTTGGGGAGGGGTGATAGGCCCATTTGGTATTGGTAGCTGCAATGGAAATGGGCAACATCTCCTCATCATCATCCTCAAGCAGCCAAGGGCTACGGAGGTCCAACCAGACAGCGCAGTTTAATTCTCCAAGCATATCTGTCCTGAGCTACATCTGCTGCATTTGGCCACTGTACACCAATTCTAACAAGGTCCTGTTTGACATTGTCTGCCCACCACATCCTAGGTCTCCCCTTCTTTCTGAGGCCTTTAGGCACACTGTTCATAACCCTATTCGCCAATCTATAATTATTCATACGGGCAACATGGCCAAACCAGCGGAGTCTCTCTCTGCACAATATGCTGCTTAAAGGAGGTTGCAGACTCCTTTGCCTAACCTCATCATTAGTTACAAAGTCAAACCACCTAATGCCCAAGATACTGTGTAAGCATCTGGAATTTAAAGCATCTAGTTTCCTGTTATCTTGTTTACAAAGTGTCTAAGTATCACTACCATAACTAACCCTAGAAAGAACCAAACAATTATTCAGTCTAATTTTAGTCTTTAGGTGTATACGCCTATTTCTCCACACTCTCCATAGATTCTTAAAAGTCCCGCAGCAACCCCTATTTGTCTGTTAACTATCTACTTAAAGAGATATGATTGCTGGTTCTATATATTGTCATAGAAGAACAGTACACAGCTCTACTTTCATATTCCACCTAGCTACAAATTTCAAGCCTATAAAGAGAGTAGTAAAAAATCAACATCATCATCCTCAAGCAGCCAAGGGCTAAAGAAGTCCAACCAAACTGTGCAACTTAGTTCTCCAAGCATATCTGTCCTGAGTTACATCTACTTGCATCTGGCTATTGCACACCAATTCTAACAAGGTTCTGTTTGACATTGTCAGCCCACCACATCCTAGATCTCCCACTCTTTGTGAGGTCTTTAGGCACATTGTTCATAACTCTATTCACATCTATAATTATCCAAACGGGTAATATGACCAAACCAACAGAGTCTCTCTCTGCACAATATGCTACTTAAAGGAGGTTGCAGACTCCTTTGCCTAACCTCATCATTAGTTACAAAGTTGAACCACCTAATGCCCAAGATACTGCGTAAGCATCTAGAATCAAAAGCATCCAGTTTCCTGTTTACACAGCATTCAAGTTTCACTACCATAACTAACCCTACAAAGAACCAAACTATTATACAGTCTAATTTTAGTCTTTAGGTATATACGCCTATTTCTCCAAACTCTCCATAGATTCTTAGAAGTCCCAGCAGCAATCGCTATTCGTCTGTTAATCTCATGCCGCACATCACCATTATCTGTTACATAGCACCCAAGATAATTAAACTGTGACACCTGCTCAAGACTGCAACTATTCAGATTAACTAAATCACAGCCTGCCTGACCAATTTTCATCACTTTAGTTTTCTCTCTGGTTATAACCAAACCCACCAGTCTCATCAACAGCTCGAATGAAAGAGTTCATCTCATAAACATCATTTGCCAAAAGGTCTAAATCATCAGCATAATCTAAAACAGAAATTTTCGTATCTCCAGTCCTTTTAAGGCCAAAATCTTTCCCTTGAAGTGAATTTCACATAACATAATCAATAACCAAGCTAAAGAGAAAAGGAGACAAAATGCACCCTTGTCGAACACCAGAAGTAATGCTAAACCAATTGCTACAAGCCTTACCAACTCCCACACACGACTCAGTGTTATTACAGAGAGCTTTCATTATGTTAACTAACTTGTCAGGTATAACATATGATCTCACAATCAACCACAAATTATGACGATCAACAGAGTCGAAAGCCTTTTTGAAATCAACAAAGCTAGCAACCAAAGGTTTCTGAAACTCTACACATTTCTCAAGAATCTGCCTAAGTGAAAATATCTGATCCATACATCCCCTACCACTTCTGAATCCACATTGCTCACCACGCAATTGACTGTCAACCAGATTCTTAATTCTATTAAGCACAATCATGGAAAGAACTTTACCTGGAACAGAGAGTAGGCTGATACCCCTATAGTTATCACAAGAACTGCGATCACCTTTTTTGAAAATAGGGATAATAATAGCTCTGGTAAAATCTTTAGGAACCATGCCTTTATCATAAAAGTTATTCAAAATTTCATTCATCCAAGTGGTAAACGAAACATTCCCAGCTCTGAGCATTTCTGTAGTAATTTCATCCACCCCTGGGGATTTATGAAGTTTAAGTTTAGAAATAGCCAAAATAACTTCAGATTGTGTTATAGGGCCAACATTAAAGCCACCAATGCATCTATCATCATTGCAAACAATGGGAGTAGAACTAACCACATTGTTTAGAACATCACTGAAATGCTCAGCCCACCTAGCCATGACAGAATCCCCACCTTCTATAACCTTACCTTGTTTATCGATCAATCCTTGTATACCTGTCCGTTTTCTACCACACAAAACATTAACTATCTGGTACAGCCCTCTGCTGTTGTGCTGTCTAACTGCTTCCTCGGCTTTGTCAGCCAAACCATCAAGCCAAAGATTCTTATCAGCAGCTAACTGATCTTTTACACGTTTATTAAGTTCTCTGTAATGTTTTCTATTAGGACTAGTAGGGTATTGATTAATGACATTCCTGCAGTTCTTTCTTTCCGAAATAAGCCCAAGTGCCTTATCACTCAGATAATTCTGTCTCTTCTGCTCCTTTTTCCCTAAAAGAGTACTGTTAGTGTCCAAAAAAGCCTGTTTAAAATGATCCCATTCTTCTTCAACTTCACTAGTAAGCATACCACGACTGTCATAATGACTAAGTAACCTATCATGGTAAGCTTTGGCTATAACTGGGTCTTTCAGAGCTTCAGTATTAAAAGCAAATTTTTTAACCCTAGCACAACACTTTTTAAGTTTAAGTTGCAAGACACTTTTAACAAGATAATGGTCAGATCCAATATCAGCTCCCCTATATGACCTGGTATTCCTAACAGAACTAGCCCATTTGCTGTTAATTAATATATAATCAATCATATTTTTATGCAGCCCATCGGGTGAAACCCATGTGTACTTATGTATGTTGCGGTGTTTGTAATAAGTGTTAGTTATTCTGAATCCATTGAGTTTACTTACCTGCAGGAGACGCTGCCCATTGCCATTGCAGCTACCAATACCAAAAGGGCCTATTACTCCTCCCCAAAGGTCAGAGTCAGTACCAACTTTGGCATTGAAGTCACCAAGAACAAGGGTAATATCTCCTTTCTTGACAGAATTCAAAATATCCTGAAGTTGTTCATAAAACCTATCCTTCTCATCCTCATCAGCATCCTCAGTGGGGGCATAACAGCAGACCTTTATCTGGCCATCTGGTCTCTTGCAAGCCGAGAATATCTAAATTATAATGGTGGAATTCTTGTGTGAGGACATCAAGAGAGAAAGCTCTGTGCAGAGTCCTCACATTCCAACTACCTATGGAGAGAAAATGGTTAGTAGGATGTTTAAAGAAACTATGTTTATTGAGAGAGGGAATGCCAACAATATCAAACAGCCCCCTAATCGCAGACATGGGGCAAAGACCCGTTCCCCCACCACTAAAGGCTGAAGCCATCTACACTGGAAGACTTCCTCCAATGTAGAATTTGACGATGCCAATAGAAGCAAAGAGTTCAGGTGCCTGCGATGACCTCTGCTCAGGATTATCCACCAGCTGATAAACATATCCTGTGAATCTATTCACTTGGGGCTGTCAACCCACAAAGAAACAGAAAACACAGCGGAAGATTTTCCCTCCACAGAAGCCCACCAGTGCAGCAAAATCAGGATCCATAATCAAGCTCAGAGCCATATATCTGTCCAGTCCAGTGGGTTTATATGGTCAGCATCAGGACCCTGTGTGGTTGACCACTCCTCAGCAGGGTAGAAAAAAAAAAGTAGCCATAGTTGTCCAGATCAGTAGGCCACACTAATCTGGCAGCCCTCCCCTTCCGTTCACTTCCACAAGAGAGTATCTCTTTTGAAAGGTACTAACGGTCTGCACCACGAGAAGGCGGGGTCGGACATTAGGTTCTAGGCCTGGCCGGTTCTATGCATCATTACAGGGGATTGGTGCATAGCTCTCCTTCCAGTGACTACCTAGCTACCATTTACAGACCTATAACTGTATGGTGCAGGTTTACCACAAACTTTATAATCGGACAATTTTTCATTGAGGAGATTACGCCTCAAGGCCCCGTGCATCAATCAGTGAATGGACCAGGTTACACGGATCTTCTCTGCTGCAAGATTATTCCAGCTTTGCAAGAAAGAAATTGCTTAGACTCCATAACCTTCATGCAGGATGGGGTGCCACCCCATATTGCACGTAAGGCAACACAATTGTGTACCACATTTGGTGAAGACAGAATAATTTCTCAAATGTTTTACAATGCTTGGCCACCATGTTCCCCTGACCTAAACCCATGTGATTTTTAGTTATGGGGTTATTTGAAAAGCTGAGTTTACCAAGGCATTGTTGAATCACTTGCTGAACTGAAGGCAAGAATAACACAGCATGTTGCAGCCATTCCTCGAGACATGTTTCAAGCAACTGTGAACCATGCCATATTACACAGTTCAGAATATGACCACCTACCATACATATACTATGGCAGATGGTCATATTATTCTGATACAACACACCACCAGTGGCACTAACTAATGTTTTTTATTCACAAATTCTCTACCCAGTGTTCTTATTAAGGTATACACCACTTTTTTTGTGTGATCCGTTGAGTAGATCCTTCTCTACATCACTCTGAGTAATGTCAGTTTGATTAGAACCACCCTGTTTATATATATCTTTACACATCACAAAAATGATGAAACAGCAGAGCTTTAATTGAGTTTTACAAATAATATATATATAGAGTACAAATTTGAAAAATTAATGACTAATATGGATTTTAGAGATATTCCATTGACAGCTGGAATCTACTTTTCAGAGAGAGGTGTGGGAAATGCAACTTTTTAGATTTAAGCATTAAAAGACAATGCTTTTATGTTGTATAATTATTACTAATGAAATACTTATATTCATTTTTCGCATCATCTGCTAGCTCAAATTAAAACTTTTAAGGAATAAAACAGTAGGTAATGAAAAAACTTCTTTTTCTTTAAAACGAGATTCTCATATGCACCAGATGCAATATGCATCTTTTTAGTTATATTCTTGATCTAACCAGTTGGCCCTCTCCCAAAAGCCAAAACATTTATTCATGTATTCACAAGATCTAGATTATTAGAGAAGACATAGGCTGAATAATCATCCACCTCATGTTATGTCAATGGGGTGCTAACTTCGAAGTTCTATAACTTCTAAAATCAGTGTTTTGTGAGAAAATGTGGCAGAGGATGATTTAAAGATCTGAATAAAATTTATCTAAATCTCGATTTTTAACGATATGCTCACTGTATTTAAGCAGCTGTTGAAGTTTAAAACTTTCAGAGCAGCAATCTTCTCTAAGAAATTTATTAAAAACAACTTAAGAAATTATTCTCACACACTTTTTAAAATGTGTATTTATGCATGAACTGTTTTGAAATAATATTTTCTATTTCAATTTCAATTAACTTCCAATGTCTAGCACTGTTATTGTTATTATATGTTCAAACTTCCATAACTCTTTAAATATTGAAGGAATGTTGTTAAAAATGTATATTTAGATAGAAAAGATTTAGAACTTTAAATTATTTGTCACATTTTCCCATAAAAAGTTTATTTTATAAGTTATAGGACTTCGAAATTAGAGTCCCATTGCTATAACATGGGGTGGTCATTATTTCAATTGAACTAGAAGGATACATATTGCCTCTGGTGCATATGAGAATTTCATTTTCAAAGAGAAAGAAACTTTTCATTTACCCACTTTCATTCCTTAAAAGTTTAATTTGAGCTATCAGATGATGGGAAAAATGCAAATAGTATTTCATTAGTAATTATCAAATAAAAGTATTTGTCTTTTAATTCTTAAATCTAAAAAGTTGCATTTCCCACACCCCTCTTTGAAAAATGGGTTCTGGCTGTCAGTGGAATATCACTTAAAAACTACCACTAATTTTTCAAATTTGTGTTCTATACATATTATTTGTAAAATTCAATAACAGCTGAGGAACTGACGCTTTGACGTCATACAGTGCAGAAGTGTGTGCGTGTGCTGTTATGTAAATTTACACATGGCAGACGATAGCAGTGGAAAGGCACCAAGGCAAGCAGCATAAGGAGAAGACGAAGTTTTTTGAAGACTATTTTAAGAAGATAAGTTTCTTTTTCGTTATTTAGTTCCATTATACTGTATATTACTGAATGTAAAATTTTATTTTTCACTACCTCAACCTGTGAAGTGCAGGTTGCTGTCACTTTTAGACAACAGTGTCTAAAGACTTATTATTTTTTGAGACTTTTCTAATTTTTTGTTCAACGACTTTAAGTCAAAATATTCTTCAGTTCTTGATAGCTTTAAAAAACAGCAAATGGCTGAACAAAATAATAATAAAAGAAAGCGTAGCATGGAAGAACATGACCCATTACCATTAAAGCTACCTCCAGCAGGGACCAAATTTTAAAAAGATAATGAAATAGTGGAATTAGCTAACAACATTAGCCTTCAGAAATCCAGTATAATGATTAAGGAAAACAAACCCATCCTATCCCAACTGCAAAACCACAAGCACTTAAACGAGCTTTATCAGTATACATTTCCAATCCTAATGAAGTTAAAGATGTACATATTACCAAGACGAAAAATATCGTAATGAACACTTCTTGTATGACGTGCTCAAGATATTTTAGGCATCTCAGAATTACTTTCTGTTGCTGTTATAACTACTTTATTAACAGAGACACTTATCACTCAGTTTATCTTAAGAGATATAGAGCACACTATTACAATGGAAGAATTTCAAAAAGAGCTCATATTAGATAATCTGATAATTGGAGAATTACGTCGCTTTTATTGTAGAGAAGGACTTCAATACATCCCAACACAATCTGTTCTTGCCACTATTTTAGGACATTATTGTCCTTTGGAAGTTCATTTATGGTGGCAGTTACAACGACCATCCATATTTGTAGAAAGACCACGCCGCTGCACCAACTTGCCAATGCTGTGGGCATTCAGCTAAAATTGTCGCAGTAAACAACATTGTAGTTGGTGCAAAGTTGAACATGTCTCCAACTTATGCCATGCACCCACTCCTTATTGTTGTCTATGTAAAGGATCCCATACAACCACTGACCAACACTGCCCTCTATGTATACAAGAAAAGGAGATATTAAACTACAAAACAACAAATCATGTTTCTTATCAAGAGTCAAGGAATAAGATTATTAAAGGCAAAACATCATATGCATCTGTCGTGAAAAAACAGATTACACAAGACAGTTCTAACAACATTGTTAACTCATCATGGATTGAAACACTTCAGAAAACTATTACAGAGAGCATTACAAAGGCGATCTCGAATGTAGAAAAACATTTCACAGAAGTGTTTAGTGCACTTATCACATCTGGAGTAATACCTCAGCCATCAAAATTCCCCGCCCTGCCCACGGTCAGTAGGGGACACCGATGGGCTTGGAAAGGCCGTCATCCGTCGGATGGGACGTTAAGCCGTGGCCCCGTGTGTGGGAGAGCCATACCCTGTGCACGTTAAAGAACACGCTGGATGGCCTTGACGGGAGGCTACCATCTGTCTCCCAACAGCTGTTCCAGCGGGTCCCCTCCCCCAACCTTCTCTGAGCCTTCGGGGTCCATGTGACCTGGCCATTTAGCCCATGGTGTGCAAAAAAGTGCCGCTCAGAGGTAAAACAACCCAACCCTCAGCCATCAGAAGAGAAAACCCAAACAGATACTCTTTCATCAAAACAATTGTTAATAACAGAAATATCACCTAACACTGGAAATTCTGATGCATTATCAATAAATAAACCTTCTTCATGTGTTCAACCAGCAACTCTTCAAATAAATTCATCAGGAAATAAAAACTACTTAACCCAACAAAAGAAAAGCACCTCAAAACCTCTAGAAATGGAAGTTAGCCCTATGGAATATAACAACAATTTTCCATCAGCTTCAAACAGTTAAATATATAACAAAATTTCTTCCGAAGGTGTAAAATCTCAAAATGTTCGAAATCAAAAGCTTCAGCCATAAAAATGTTTACTACTTCTCTTTAATTTTCCCCTTCAATATATTTCAATGGAACTCTCATAGCATTATCTGCAAACTCTCATTTTCTCCAAATTCTTGTGACTACTGAAACTCTTTCTATCATTTGCATTCAAGAAACTTGGCTAAAGCCTTCTCTCCAATTCCGCCTTTCGGGATATACAATATTCCGCTCCGATCGACAAAACGGCCATGGAGGTGGTTTGCTTACTGCTGTACACAAAGACTTTCCATGTGAACTGTTAACTCCTAATGCTATTCCTAATTTAAATACAGGACAACTTCAAGTAGTTTCTATTTCCCTACCTACAGGGAATTTAATTGCGGTTGAACTACTATGCACCTAAAGGAGAGGATGTTATCAAATTTCAATGTCATCTATCTACTGCTTATCACAACTTGGACATTATTTTAGGAGACTTTAATGCCCATCATCCAATGTGGGGTGGGGTTCTGTAACTTCTTCCCACTCAGGAGAAATGGTAACAGATTGGATACTTCAAAATAACTGGTGTTTGCTCAGTGATGGATCCCTTAGCTGTTTTAGTACCGCAACAGGATCTGCTATCGATTTAACTTTATGCACACCAAACTGGCATAGTCGGTGCTCATGGAAAACCACTGCTCCCATCTGGGGAAGCGACCATTCCCCTAATTTAATCAAATTAAAGCCTATCACAAATAAATTCTTACCACCTGGAGAATCTACTTACCAACATAGTTTTATGAACTGGAAGCATTTTTCCAACATCCTTCTACAACAAGACAGCAATCTCACCTAAAATTCATATGAGGATTTAATTTCAACACTACAATCAGCTTTGCAAATTTCTACTCAAGTTCAACAATTACGAACAACTCAATCTCCAGAGTGGTGGTGCCAGTTTGCCACAAAGCTTTACAGAAAAAAAAACCCGCAAGACGCTCTCTCAGTAACCGCAACCTCTTTAACACCGCAAGACGCTCTCTCAGTAGAGATGACTGGATTGCTTATAGAGAAGCAGGTGCAGTTCTCCGCCGCACCATTCATGCTGAAAAAACTCATTACTGGGCAAGAATGAGTGAAAAAATTTCTTCTCCATCTGATTTATATCGTATTTACCAAAATTTTCAGACAGCGATTTACCAAGAGCATAATGCTCAGTCTTATAAAATAATGGTCTATTCTACCCCATGCACTGATGCACAAGAACAGGCAGAAATGTTTCTTAATCACTTCACAAGAAGACTTCCTCAACAAACAGCAGGTTTAATCTCTACATCAAAGGCTAATTATTTGACTGATGTTGACCCACCATTTACCTTTCCAGAATTAAAAATAGCACTCAGCTGCCAAAGAAACACTGCACGTGGAATAGACCACGTTTCAGTAGAAATGTTATACATCTTCCTGAACACTACCAGATGCAATTTCTTAAGTTGCTTAATCAGTCATGGGATACTGGAAACATTCCACCTTCTTGGAAAACAGCTATTATCATTCCGATCCTGAAGCCAGGACTTAAGCATGACACAGTGTCTACTTTCAGGCCAATTGTTCTTTCGTCTCATGCAGCAAAGATTCTAGAACAAGTTATTTGGCATTGACTTGAGCGAATAATTTTAAAGTATAAAATTTTTCCTGAAGAAATGAATGGATTTTTACCACTGAAGAGCACAATGCATGTTTTGGCCCCTTTACATATTTTGATTAATGAAACTTTGAAATGATACATTTTTGTATATTATTGAAACTGGACATTTCACAAGCATATGATTCAGTTGATTTAGAAGCTCTTCTCAGGAAGCTCCAAGCAATAGGTTTTCAAGGAAAAATCATTACATGGTTCAGAGCATATCTCCTTAATATCATGGTCAGATGGAGAAACACTCAATCTTCCGTTAAAAATCAACCACTTGGTTTACCTCAAGGTAGTGTTTTGTCACCATTTTTATTCAATATTTTTATACAGGATCTTCCAAGTCTCATAAAGTCACCTTGCAAAATTGCTATATATGCAGATGACATCACATTATACTGCAGTGGATCTCACATTGAATATCTAATAAAAAAGTGCCAACACTCTCTTAATGTCATCTCTCAATGGTCTACAGACTGGGGCCTAACATTATCAGCCACAAAGAGTTCAACCCTTTTAATCAGCTGTCGTTGACATTTAAAACTTACGACATTAAAGACTGGAACTGAACAGGTTCCTTGGACTAGCAACATAAAAATACTTGGTATAAATTTCCAGAGCAATGGCTCATTGCAAACTCACTTTGAACAGCTTCGGAATACAGGCCTTCGACTATTAAACATAATTCGCAGTTTAGCTTCACCATGTACAGGTCTTCATCGGCACCCTTTACTGCAGCTTGTCAATGCAACAATCAAAACAGCTTTTACCTATGGTGCTCTACTTTTAATATCTGCTCCAACCAGTTATTGGAATTCCATCTCACCTATATACCTTGTGGCGCTTTGAGCAGCTACAGATTTACCTAAAGCTACCTCTTCCTTTACTTTATGCTGAAACTGGAACAGTTATACTTCAAACGTTTGCTAAACATCTGGCCATCAAAACTTCAATAAAAGAAATGGCATCACCTATCTCTTCAATGCACAGAAACATCTGTAGAGAACCTGAATTTCTAAAATTCTATAAATGGTCAAAACAACTCTTTTTCTGTCGTTGACTAATCATTGTATAGAAGAAAACAATATTTCTCAACAAATGGCCATTAAACCACTCTTTGACATCACACCCTGGCTACCAAGAACTTATGAAATCATTACTAAATTTTTCGACTTTCAGCGAGAACTTGGACTTACTCTTTCTGACAAGGACCTATTATCAACATTTAAATTCTGAAATTCTACCTACGTGGGCAGATGCCATCTGGATTGGCACAGATGCTTCTCTAGCAGGATCCCACACAGGAATTGGAATCGCCTGCCAAAAATACAACTATCAACTTTCCAAACGTCTTCACGACCATACATCAATTTTTTTAGCTGAGGTATTTGCAATTTATAAGGCTGCTGCCAATATAATCAAAGGTCCTAATAAATATTTAATTCTATCTGACAGCAAATCAGCATTAATAGCTTTACAAAATGCCAAAATCAAATCACCTACAGCAATACTGAATTTATATCAAACATTAATCTCTTCTGCTGCTCAGGGTTCATCAATCACAATACTTTGGGTCCCAGGTCACCGAGGCATTCCTCTCAATGAAGAAGCAGATTCACTTGCAACGCAGGCTCTTAACATTTCTTATGTTCATCCGAATTCACCATCTTATGCAGAAGATATATTAGGTATATGCAAACAATCTTACATTGACAGCCATAAAGAAGAATGGGACTCCTCAGTTCTAAGTGATATTTATCCACACATCTCTCGATTTCCAATGCCTTTGGACATGGATATTTCCTCCAAGGCTATGGAGACTCTATCACTAGATTAAGACTGGATGTAGCACTGCTACATGATTTCCTGTTTTGATGCTGACTTAGTAATTCCAATAAGTGTCCAGCATGTGGAGAGTGTGAAACAGTTTCACATTTTTCACAGTGTGAACAAAATGACAAAAGTCATTCCACAATGATCAATTACTTCAGATCACATGGACTACATACAAATGCACCTTATGTGCTTTATGATATTTATCTTCAAAGATTTTTTATCCTGGACTTAACTTTTCATCAGACAATCCCACAGATTTTACAAATTGCATCCTTTTTCCTGAAAAGTTTTGCTTTCTCAGCATTATCTGATCTCTAGAATTCATTGCATGACCCTTGTTAAAAATTGGGATCAAAAGCCAAAGGTGCTAAATATCCCAAAAACCATTTTCAACAACAACAATAACAGCTCTATGGATTTACATCTGATAAGAGGTTTACAACTCTTTAAAACTCAAAGTCAAATCCAGTCGCAAAACTTTTAGAAGTGAACAATGGAATGAATAAGAAAGTGGAATCACTGTCTACAACCTATAATTCCATTTGGAAGATGACCAAAACTTTAAAGAAACCATTTACCAGTTTCCCACCTATACATGAAGAAACTGGTTTAAATTTCAGTGATAAAGATAAATCCGAGGCTTTTGTGGATGCCCTCGAATTGCAATTCCGTGAGAACTTTGATCTCTCTCACCATCATACCTGTGAATTGGTGAGGGAATCCCTTCTCCATTTCAATCAGGTGGGACCAGGGTGAATTTTACATCACCACTGGAAATTCAGCTGGCAATCAAACACCTAAAATTAAATAAAGCCTTGGGTCAAGTCAAAATATCGAACAGGATGCTCAAGCATCTTCCAAAAAAAGCCATTGTACATCTCTGTTCAATATTTAATTATTTACTTCGAAATCTTATATTTCCTGATGTCTGGAAAAATGCTATCATCAAGCTTTTACATAAACCAGACAAGGACTCAGCTATTTCATCCAGCTACCGCCCTATCAGCTTGCTGTGTACAATTAGTAAGTTTTTTGAAAAGATTCTACTCAATCGTATTGATGACTTTCTTAACTGCCACCCTATTCTGCCTGAGATCCAGTATGGTTTTAGGCGATCGATCTACCAAACACCGGGTCTTTAGAGTGGTGGAGAAAGTCACCGAATCCCTTAACAAGGAGTCCGTTGCAGCCATCTTCCTCGACGTGGCCAAAGCCTTTGACCACGTTTGGTTGGACGGCCTTTTACACAAGCTTATACAAGCTGAAGTGCCATCTGGACTCGTCTGTTTGATCCAATCATATCTCTCCAATAGGACATTTCAAGTCCAAATTAAATCTGCCATGTCTACAAGAAGAGTCATCTCTGTGGGTGTGCCTCATGGCTCCCTTTTGGGTCCTACACTCTTCTCTTTATACTTATACGATTTACCTTCCTTTGAGGAGCGGGGGTGGCTCAGTCAGTAGCGTGCCAGGCTCATAATCTGCAGTTCCCAGGTTCGAGTCCCAGCTGGGTTAGCGTTGAGATTTATCTCCGCAAAATTCCCCGCCCTTCCCACGGTCAGTAGGGGACACCGATGGGCTTGAGAAAGACCGCCGTCCATCGGATGGGACGTTAAGCCGTGGCCCCGTGTGTGGAGAGCTATACCCTGTGCACGTTAAAGAACACGCTGGATTTCCTTGACGGGAGGCTACCATCTGTCTCCCAATAGCTGTTCCAGTGGGTCCCCTCCCCCAACCTTCTCTGAGCCTTCGGGGTCCATGTGACCTGGCCATTTAGCCCATGATGTGCAAAAAAGTGCCGCTCAGAGGTAAAACAACCAACCTTCCTTTGATCGTATTCATCTTGCACTTTACGCAGATGACCTTGCTTTACTATCTCCCTCCCTCAGTCCTGCTATTGCTGTGAAAAGGCTGCAGCATAGCTTGACCAAGCTGGGCACATGGTACGAAAAATGGAAGATAAAGATTAACTCTGACAAGAGTTCTGCCATCTTTTTTACTGGAAAACGTATTACAAATCCTACTTGCCTCCATTTACAATAATTCCCATTGACTGGATTGATTCAGTCAAATATCTTGGGGTTGTTATACATAAGAGGTTAAAGTGGGACTATCACATAAATAATATAATCTCCAAAGTCAATTCATTGAGGGGCCAGCTAGGCCCACTCCTTACGAGAAATTCCATTTTAATGATTGATCATAAGCTTTGACTCTATGATATGATCATCAGACCAGTGATTCTTTATGCTTCACCCATATGGGCGAATACTACACCCACCAATATTCGTAAGATTCAGGTCTTACAGAACAAGATTTTGAGAACTGCGGTCGATGACCCTTGGTTGGTCACTAACAGAAAACTCCGTAAAGACCTGGGCATCAACCATATATATATACACACATATAAAACACACCTCAAAAAGTTTTTTTGAGGCTGTAAGAAATATCCCAATGAGATTATTTCTTCTCTGATTCTTTACAATCATACTGTTTTTAACAAGTACAAGAGGCCTAAAACAGTAGCGTTCTCTGAGGAGACCTACTCGTTTTAGATTTCTTATACAATTTTACTGCTATTTTTAGCTTTTCTTATGTTTGCCCTTAGGGGCCCACCTAAGGGTGGTTTACTTATATATTTTGTTCTTACTCATGTCAAATAGGCATATCTTTATAATGGATGGTTAGGGGTAAAATTATTACCTGGTACATCGAATATGATTATACGATCTACGAATAACAGCTCTGCTGTTTCTACATTTTGGTGATCTGTAAAGATATATATATTAAAACTACTAAGTATTTTAAAAATGTGTATTACAATATTTCATTAGTACAAATCAGATCAAAAAAGAGTTTTCTAATTATCATTTTCATTGTTTCCAATAGAAACATTACGACGTTCACAATCCACCACCAAAATTTCAGATTTCTGTCATTAATACCTCATTGCAATATTCGTTTGAAATTTTGGAATTTTCAATCTTTTCCACTGTTAGAGGGCACAATTACAGCCTTCGAAAGTGTGAATCATAATATTGTATCAATTCCTATCTAATCCTAAAAGAGATTTATTCCTTTATCTCTAAATAGAAACAATTATATGCTAAAACAAAAAATATTTCTCCCCCCCCCCCTTAATTGTTGCCAATGGAAACATCATGGCATTCACATTCCACCACAAAAATTTAAAAATTCTAGCTTAAATACACCATTTGCAATATTTGCTGGAAATTTTGGAATTAGAAATTTTTCCACTGTTAGCAGGCACAATTATAGTTTTCGGTAGATTTAAAAAGTGTGAATCATATATTTTATCAATTCTTATCTAACCCAAAAAGAATTTTTCATTTATTTCTAAAAACAAACAACTATCTGCTAAAACTGAAAATGTTTTTTTCCACCCCCTCTGGATGTCAACTCATTGTTGGCAATGGAAACTTCATGACCTTCACATTTCATAACCAAAATTTCAAATTTCTAGCATAAGTACATCGTTTGCAATATTTGTTTGGAATTTTCAACTTTTTCCATCACTAGAGGGCATAATTATAGCTTTAGAGAGATTCAAAAAGTGTATATCATAATATTTCATCACTACCCATCCATTGTAAAAAAAAATTTTTAATTTATCTCTGTAAACAAAAATTTCGGTGTCTACTGACAGACAGATGACAAAGCAAACTATTATCTTGTTTTAAAAGAAAACGAGATAAACGAGATAAAAAAGCAAAAATTACCCCCACTTGAACCCAGCCCTCCACAGAAAAACACACTAAAATCTTTCGGACTGGAAAGATATGATAATCATGACACTTTTCCTAAAATAACTTTTATTCTGCTTCGAAAAAAATTCTGTTTCTAACAAGTTTCTGTGGAACAAATTTCAGTTTCAAAAAAATTTCTGTTCAACAAATTTCCATTTCAAACAAATTTCCGGAAAACAAATGTTGTTGAACAAATTTCCGGATACCATACTTCAAGTATACAATTAAAAGGAACTTGCTCAGAAATTAATTAAAAATAAATTAAAATTCTCTGTCATTGAGCAATAAAATTTAAAAGTTTATCCTTCAAACTGTTTGCACTTAAAACGTTTAACATGCAAACAGTTTGAAGGATAAACTTTAAAATTTCATTGCTCGACAGAGAACTTTAAGTTACTTTTAACCATACTTCAGACTGTGTTATATTAAAAATATTAAATATATATATCAATATTAAAGCCAGTAATGCATCTGTCATCATTACAAACAATGGGAGTAGAACTAACCAGCATTGTTTAGAACATAACTGAAATGCTCAGCCCATCTAGCCATGACAATCCTCACCTTCTATAACCTTACCTTTCTTATCCTTCAATCCCTGTATACCTCCATTTTCTATCACACAAAACATTAACTAACTGGTACAGCTCTCTGCTGTTGTGCTGCCTAACTGCTTCCTTGACTTTGTCAAGTCCTAAATGAGTACTGTTAGTGTCCAAAAAATCATGTTTAAAACAGTCCCATTCTTCCTCAACTTCAGTAGTAAGCAAACCATGACTGTCATAATGACTAAGTAGCCTATCACGGTAAGCTTTAGCTATAACTGGGTCTTTCAGAGCTTCAGAATTAAAGGTAAATATTTTAACCTTAGCACAACACTTCTTAGGTTTAAGTTGCAAGACACTTTTAACAAAGCAATGGTTAGAACCAGTTTCAGCTCCCCTATATGACCTGATATTCCTAACAGAACTAGCCCATTTGCTGTTAATTAAACTCCCGTGGTGTAGTTATTTTTCAAAAACATTTTTTATGCTACTCTTTCAGGATATATGTAACTGTATATACCATGTATTGATATCTATGGAAATAAATGAAAAATTGATTGGGGGATCCATAATGAAGCTCAGAGCCATAATTCCATTCAGGTTGGTATATATGATCAGCACTGAAACCCTGTGTGGTTGACCACTCCTCAGCAGGGTGTAAAAAAAGAAAAGTGGCCATAGTTTTCCAGATCAGTAGGCTACACTAATCTGGCAGTCTCACCTTCCATTCACTTCCACAAGAGAGTATCTCTTTTGAAAGGCACTAAAAGGCCTGAACTATGAGAAGGCAAGTTCGGATATTAGGTGCTACACCTGGATGGTTCAATGCATCATTATGGGATTGGTGCATAGTTCTCCTTCCAGTGATTGCCTAGCTACCATTTACAGAGGTATCACTGGCTGACAACCAATGATACAAATGTTTGGTGTGCCTACAGACAATCCTATTTTCATCAGACATCAATAACTTGTCCACAAATGACTGATTCTTGCATCATGAAAGCAGCAACCAGTAGATTGTAAGCACTGGAGTTTGTTATTGGCAGTCATTTCACATGGAACCCATCTTCCAGACTTTTCCTAGGTGATGTAAATGCAAATGAATGGTTTCATAACTTACATGGGACTTTTCTGCAAACTCTTGGTACATTTGATGTGAATCCAACTCGATATAGACCTTCAGTTCATCATCATCAATGATGATCAATCTTCCCTTGCATGGGCACATTTTCAAATGTCTCATTGCCTGATGCAAATTTTCTAAAACACTTTTGGGCTGTCTGTTCACTCACTGTGTTCTCTCCAAATGCTGTACATATCTTGCCAGCTGCTTGTGCAGCTTTAGTTTCCAGTTTAAATTCATAAAGTAATAGTCCTTCCATTGGAACTTGGCAGTTGGAGAAAATGGATTTTCCTAGTTTTAGGGCAGGCAGACTTAAACATGTGTGATGTCTGTAGGCTGTCCACAGGGCTGTAGGAGGTTACTGGGTAATCTTCTGAGGGAGAGTGAGTGTGGGGAATGAAGAGAAACAGGATAAAATACCATCACCACTTGTTTCACACAAACTTGCTCCATTTATTTCTTTTCAGGTTTCACTATTCTTATCAGCTGTAGTCAAAGCCTTGAAGAAGAGGGATTTTGTTCGAAATTTAAAACTGGAATATTTTCCAAAACTGCATTTGCTGTTCTGTGTAATGTTAATACTGATATCGAGCTGTGTGATGATCCTATTCACTTTTTCACCTATTCACTTTTACTTTTCCTTAACCAGTTTTGCTTAATTTATGTTATATTTATCATTTTGGGGATTTATTTCATTTGGACTGATTTCAATTCTTGCTTCCAAGCTGTAGAAGTTGCGCATGCGCAACTCCGATCTTTCGATTGACAACCGCTAATGCGCGTGTTTAGGACATGACCTCTCTTGCGTCATAGTTAGCGTGATCATCAGATTATAGAAATGTCTTTCCGGGCATTCAACAGTCACATGCCAGAGTTGTATGCATGTTATAACTAAGTGATGTTAAGTCACATTTGTCAGATTGTTGAGACAGATAGAAATTGTGATAGTAGTTGAGTCAGATTTTGAGATGAGATAGTGTTGAGAGTGTTGTTAGAGAGTGCTGACGATGGGTCACAGGGTGGAGATGTAGTTTAGATAGATGTGAGTTACTGATACTCCAACTTTTGCAATCTACCATTGAGTTTGGTGACTTGAATTTTTTGGAAATAAACTTTGCTTGTTTTAGAAACTTTTGAATCTTTGCTATTTTTTCTCTTGAGCAACATTAGTTAATTTTTGGATTGTATTTAAACTTTAAACATGACAATTATTTTTGAATTCTTACTCGATAAGTAATGCTTGATAAATACATTAACGAACCCTATTTCAACTTTATTTGGCAAGTTATTGTTTCCTGGCACCCGATACAGCTATCCGGAATTTGAATAAATTTGGATCAGACAATAGGTCCAACATTAAAAGTTAATAATCTTTGGAGCGTTACAGCTGTATTTAGAAAAATACCATTCAAATAAAATATTTTGGGGAGAGCAAATGAACCAGAAGATTAATCCAGTATATAAATTATGGACTTTTCTATTTTATTAGTCTTCAAAATATTATGCCCTCTTATATAACAAAAAAAAATGCTGAAATTGAAAAAACTCCCCTCCCCCACATTAAAATCACAAGAAAAACTCCCAAACTGGAGATAAACAGACATTCACCTTTCTTAAAAATAATTTTCTTTAAAGAGTGATTTTTAATTGTATTCAGAGGTTGTAATTGCAATCGGTGATCAGCACAGGATAAAAAAAAACCTGAATTAGAAAAAGACACTAGTCGTAATTTTTTTAAATGTGTTTTTCGAAATACAAGAAACGCACTTTTAATTTCAAAGTTATGTTGTTGTTATTTTTATTTCTTTACATAGAAATCGTGACCTTTTTTTATTTTCTTGCCCCTCTACAACATTTTTTGTTTTAGAGAAAAGGGGCTTTTATGATTAGGTAAGTGCAAGACATAAAATCTTAGGATTGAACTCCTCCACTAAGTAATTTCAGGAGTCCATTTTTTTTTCATTACAGATAGATAAGTTGGGTTGTTTTACCTCTCTGAGTGGTGCTTTTTTTTGCACACCATGGACTACATGGCCAGATCATATGGACCCCGAAGGCTCAGAGAAGGTTGAGGGTGGGGACCCACTGGAACAGCTGTTGGGAGACAGATGGTAGCCTCTCATCAAGGCCATCCAGCGTGTTCTTTAACATGCACAGGGTATGGCTCTCCTGCACATGGAGCCATGGCTTAACACCCCATCTGGTGGATGGCAGCCTTACCAAGACCATCGGTGTCCCCTACTGACTGTGGGCAGGGCGAGGAATTTTGCAGAGATAAATCTCAACACTGACCCAGTTGGGACTTGAATCTGGGAACTGCAGATTACAAGCCTGGTGTGCTACCAACTGAGCCACCCCCGCCCCTACAGATAGATAAAAACGTTAGCCTCAGTCTGGTTTAAAGCAAATGTGGACACTTGTCGATATCACATTTGAACCACATTTGCATACAATGATCAGGTGATGATGACGCAAGCAGCTGTGACCTTGCTTAGTATGGTTAGCAGCCATTAATTAAAATGGAGTTGTACAGATTGGCAACATTATGGATAGGGAGAGCAACAATTCAAAGTAAAGGAACACCCCCAAAATAATAATTATAATGCAAATAAATTAAAAACTGGTTAAGGAAAAGTAAAAGTTAATAGGTGAACCATCACACTTCCCCCTACCCTTTTCTGAGCCATGGGTCTTTGTGACCTGGCCATTCAGCTCATTGTGTACAAAAAGTGCTACTTGAAGTAAAACAACCTAACCCTTTAAACATAGTGCTTAAGCAGTTTTAATTAAAGGTATTAAAAACTAAACATAACACAGACAATAATGTTGTTTAATAATATTTTTTGTTATATAATAAATATAATAAACATACAAATAATTTTTTATATAATTAGAATTCTGTTGTTCAGTTAATAAGCTGTTTTGTCAGTAATTAAATTTTTTTTGGTTAGTAAGGTGTTACTAATTGCCAGTTTAGTTATTTTAATAAAAGATTTGGGGGAAAAGCTAATAAAAAGTAGTTATTTTTATTGAATTAGAATTTTTACGAGTTAACGCAGTAAGAATAATAAAATGATTTATTTTCATAATATTACTGTTTGGATAATTAATGTCTCCTGTGTTGCAGCTTGATATGTTAAAATGATCTGTTTTAAATATCGTGCAGTTATAAGCTTAGTGTTATACACCGAAGAACTAAAACATTATGACCAGTGCGTCTCTATGCATATCGAAGCAACTGCAGATAAACGACAGTTCATGTGGAGGTCATGAAATGGTATAAATAATACCTGATACCGAGTTCTGTTAACAGGCCGCTCCCAGTGCCTATCCTAACTCAGTTCACTGTTGAAGCACCTACAATGGCCACACGAGCATCAAAACTGGACCTTGAATGATTGGCAGAATGTAGTCTTATCCGATCAATCTCGTTTCCTGTTGCACCATGTGGACAGCCGGGTATGTGTGCATTGTTTACCTGGAGGAGTGTTAGCAGCAGGATGCACTATTGGAGGAAGTGTAATGCTTTGGGCAAATGTTCTGCTGGGAAACCCTGGGTCCAGTCATTCATCTGCAGGAAACTATTATGTCTACCACCTACCTAAACATCATTGGAGACCAGGTACATCCTTTCATGGTAACGATATTTCCCTCTAGTAGTGCCTTCTTTCAGCAGGATAATGTGCCATGCCACACTGCCCAGATTGTTCGAGAATGGTTTGTGGAACATGAGGAAAACTTCCAAGGATTGTCCTGACCTCCAAATTCCCCAGACATCAATCCATTCGAGCATCTGTGATTTGTGTTGGAACAGCATATCCAATCTACGGCTGCTCAACCACATAACTTACAAGAGTTAAAGGATCTGCTGGTAACATGTTGGTACCAGATACCACAAGACACCTTTAGAAATCTTATAGTGTCCATGCCTTGCCAGGTAAGAGGTGATTTTGGCTGCACGTGGAGAACCATCATCATATTAGGCAGATGGTCATAATGTTTTGGCTCTTCATTATATTTACACTGTGGACGAGTAATCCTCATCTGGTACGTTCACCATCCATCATCTGAAGATGTTGACAAATCAGCCCGATGAAATGCATAATGCTCAAAAATAAATGTCAAATGTGTAGATCAGCAGAAGATGATCTTTTATCATCAGATACCAACCAATTTAACCCTCCTGGTGTTATCCTGCTTTATCTCTCACTCTGTTTTACAAGAGCCACAGCAAGGCATAGGCAATGACTGTGTAGCAGATCTTCCAAATCATTAGTACTATAGGACTAGATACTTGTGGCAGAGAGAACACGTTCCAGTACCTGGAGGATTAAAGTTTCATGAAAAACTCTACTATGGCAGAACCCCGTAGTAAGACATCATGGTACACACAGAGATAAACAACACATTCTATGTGTTAAATGAACATTCTGTGCATCAGACGACATTGACAACTATGACACTGCAATGCTATTGGATTGGTTAACTGCTGACAACTATAACACCGCAACAACCGAGAGTCATCATCACTAGCAACTATGATGAGTGTAGCAGACAAGGACTACGCTCCCACGGTGATAAATATAACAACTAAGTTTATAATTGCACGATATTTAAAATGAATCTTTTTAGCATCCCAAGCTGCAACTCAGGAGACATTAATTGCCCAAACAGTGATACTGTGAAAATAAATCATTTTATTATTTTTCAGGAATTCTTGAGATTTTGAAATTGTCCACAAACCCTAATGTGTGTATTAATGTAATGAAGTGTAATAAAATGTCCATGCTGTATGAAACTGTTAAAATTTTTATTTGCTGTTTTCATGTGTTACACCATTACCTACTGTCATAGGCTATGGAACATGATTGTGGAATTTTGTTTTCTATTCATGGCTGTTTTGAACAGTGAACTCAAGATTCTGTTGTTGAGAGATAATTCTAATAAGTTTCTCTTGTGGCTGATTACTTAATTTCTAATCAATCCATCTTCTGCACATTTTTAGAGACACTGTTTCTTATTCCATTTTCTGATTTCCTGTCTTGTATAAAAGTAATATGACTGAAACAGTGTAGCCTCTCCCTACAGAAGATGTTATTCATAATTAAATGATAATTCCTTCATCAAACCTTGTAATTATTTACAAATCAAACCTCCAAATATACTATCCAATTTACATATAAAGTTGAAGATTCACTTTTATGATAAACTTTTGAAAGGAGCTAATTGTTGTAAGGTTTAAATTTATATTCATTTGATTTTTTTTTACCATTTTCATAAATTCTTAAAATGCAGCAGTTCATCTGAAGTCATACACATAACTGTCAAGTTAACTCAAATAGAAGGCTTATGCCAAAGTATACTTACTGAAATGGACCAAGGTGTCATTCACATGACCAGTTTCTGTCACTTTAATTTTTAGCCCAAGATAATTATTTAAGATGCAATAGTAAAGACACTGCAAAAATTGTCCTGATATTTTTCTTATTTAGCTTATTTCATAATGAATTATGATTCACTTAAAATGTAACTTTAATTTATACATGAATTAAGCTGTAACATTAAAATCTGCTATAACAGCTCTCTAGTCAAATCAGAAGGAGTGCATCAGTTTAACATTTCTGAACTTAGTGGCAATAAGCATTGCCTCTATACCATTTCATTCAACTAATTAACATTATTCCTTAACCATTAACTTATGTCTTTGCACTAAATGTCAAAAGACATATTAACAGGAACATATTAAAGTACTATTTACCATTATTCAATAGGCTGGAACAGCTGCGCGATGACAGCTATAAGCGATGACATTTGCTTCCTACAGGGTGTATGACGATGTCCTTAAGTCCAAGGCAACCAGCCCTGTTTTATTTGCACAGCACACTGATGTTATCCAAATAAGCATGTACTTGTGATTTCCATAGATGTTGTACTTTTCCCATTCGTCACTTGATGTTTGAAGTTTTCCACGTTATTAACCAGGTATTGATGACAAACATAGTGGGCTTTTTCCCCACTTTTGCTCTAATATTTGACACTTATTGGATGTTAATCCATTGATTTTAGCATGCATCAAAGTATCCAACTTTTTGAACTGCTTCTGTAAGCACTTGAGTTGATTAAAGAACCTTATCACCAATATCTTCGCTTATTGTGCTGATAATGGCAAATTAGCAGAGTCAAATAACTGGTGCACATTCCTCAAGTTTTAAACTCACGAGGCATTACATTAAAATTTTAACCATCTAAATGAACCAAAAAACGTTTAACACCTTTGTTTAAAAACATTGGCCCTATCAGCTCCAGAGTGTGGGAGCGACGCGTTTCTTCCTTACTCCTTCTTACGGCTTCATCAGGCTCAAGGTGTACTAGCAAGTTACCCCATTATATATATGTCTCATTGCTAATGTCATGTGATTTATGCATTGTGCTTGTGTTTTTGTTGCAACAGGAGATTCCATACCACCAGAAGGGGTGGAATCTCCGTGTTGCATACTTTGTTTATTTGTGAATGTATCCATACATTCTCTGCATACATGAGCTGAAATTTAGATCGTGGTGCTGCTAGCACTTTCAAATTGATTTTATCAATTTTAATTTTATTTTTTATGATTGTTTGTGTTAAGGCTGTATTTGGGTTTTGCTTTTCAATATTTTTTTGATGTTCCTGCATTCTGGTCACATAACGTCTGTATGTTTTTCCGATATATTTTTTTTCCCATTAAGAATTTTATTTGGGTCAGGTATGAGACTGGTAGTAGAGTAGGTTTGGTTATAAACAGAGAGAAAACTAAAGTGATGAAAATTGGTCAGGTAGGCTGTGATTCAGTTAATCTGAATGGTTGCAGTCTTGAGCAGGTGTCACAGTTTAATTATCTTGGGAGCTATGTAACAGATAATGGTGATGTGCGGCATGGGATTAACAGACGAATAGGGATTGCTGCCGGGACTTTTAAGAACCTATGGAGAGTGTGGAGAAATAGGCGTATACACCTAAAGACTAAAATTAGACTGTATAATAGTTTGGTTCTTTCTAGGGTTAGTTATGGTAGTGAAACTTGGTTCACTACCATAACTAACCCTAGAAAGGGTTAGTTATGGTAAGAACCTATGGAGAGTGTGGAGAAATAGGCGTATACACCTAAAGACTAAAATTAGACTGTATAATAGTTTGGTTCTTTCTAGGGTTAGTTATGGTAGTGAAACTTGGACACTTTGTAAACAAGATAACAGGAAACTAGATGCTTTTGATTCCAGATGCTTACGCAGTATCTTGGGCATTAGGTGGTTCAACTTTGTAACTAATGATGAGATTAGGCAAAGGAGTTTGCAACCTCCTTTAAGCAGCATATTGTGCAGAGAGAGACTCTGTTGGTTTGGCCATGTTGCCCGTATCAATAATTATAGATTGGCGAATAGGGTTATGAACAGTGTGCCTAAAGGCCTCAGAAAGAAGGGGAGACCTAGGATGCGGTGGGCAGACAATGTCAAACAGGACCTTGTTAGAATTGGTGTGCAGTGGCCAGATGCAGTAGATGTAGCTCAGGATAGACTTGCTTGGAGAACTAAATTGCACGGTTGGACCTCCGTAGCCCATGGCTGCTTGAGGATGATGATGATGATGCTACTTTCATAGACCCCTCCCGTAGGCAGTTGTCTATCTCTATCATTAAGGGTTAAATTTTTAATTGTATTCGTGACTACTGTCCGTAATATAATTTGATGTTGTTTGAGTACTTTTTCCATTGTATCTGATATATATTTCGTATATGGAAAGCTATGTGCATAATTTGCTATGGTTTTATTCCGATTTGGAATAGGTTGGGTTCTTTTAATGCATTATTATATTTCACATTCTTTTCCCATCTTTTTAGCATTGTGTGTGAATATCCTGCCTGCATAGCAGTCTTTTGTATATGTTCAATTTCCTCTTGGAATCCTTTTTGGTTTGAGCCATAATGGTATGCTCTTATAAAATGGGGTAAAACACTGGATTTCGCATGCAATCGCAACACTGCAATCGCATGACAACATCGGCCATGAGTCCAGATGGATCCCAATGGGATCACCTCTTTCTGGACTCATGGCCAACGTCCTCATGCGATATGTAGAAGAAACCGCCCTAGCTAAGGTGGAATTAAAACCATCCTTGTACATGTGTTACATCGATTACATTTTTAATTTTTGACTGCATCCGGTTGATAAATTAACTGAATTCATTAATGTATTTAATTCTATATTACCAACAATAAAGTTTATCCATGAAATAGAACAAAATTCTAAAATAGCATATTTAGATATACTAATAACTAGAAAAAATAGTTATTGTGAAACAACAGTATTCAGAAAAAACACTTATATACCTAACTACATTCCTGCAAATTCAGCACACCCTCAAAAGTATAAGAAATCCAGTGTTTTACCCCATTTTATAAGAGCATACCATTATTGCTCAATCCAAGAGGATTTGGGTTGGGTTGTTTTACCTCTGAGCGACACTTTTTTGCACACCATGGGCTAAATGGCCAGGTCACATGGACCCCGAAGGCTCAGAGAAGGTTGGGGGAGGGGACCCACTGGAACAGCTGTTGGGAGACAGATGGTAGCCTCCCGTCAAGGCCATCCAGCGTGTTCTTTAACGTGCACAGGGTATGGCTCTCCCGCACACGGGGCCACGGCTTAACGTCCCATCCGACGGACGGCGGCCTTTCCAAGCCCATCAGTGTCCCCTACTGACCGTGGGCAGGGCGGGGACAATCCAAGAGGAAATTGAACATATATGAAAGACTGCTATGCAGGCAGGATATTCACACCCAATGCTAAAATGATGGAAAAAGAATGCAAAATATATCGCATTAAAAGATACCCAACCTATTCCAAATCAGAACAAAACCATAGCAAATTATGCACATAGCTTCCCATATACGAAATATATATCAGATACAATGAAAAAAGTACTCAAACAACATCAAATTATATTACTGACAGTAGTCACGAATACAATTAAAAATTTAACTCTTAATGATAGGGGTAGACAATTGCCTACAGGAGAGGTCTATGAAATTAGCATACCTGACCCAAATAAAATTCTTAACGGGAAAGAAAAATATATCGAAAAAACATACAGACGTTATGTGACCAGAATGCAGGAACATCGAAAAAACATTGAAAAGCAAAACCCAAATACAGCCCTAACACAAACAATCATAAAAAATAAAATTAAAATTGATAAAATCAATTTCAGCTCATGTATGCAGAGAATGTATGGATACATTCACAAATAAACAAAGTATGCAGCACAGAGATTCCACCCCTTCCGGCAGCATGGAATCTCCTGTTGCAACAAAAACACAAGCACAATGCATAAATCACATGATAGGGCAATGAGATGCATATATAATGGGGTAACTCGCTAGTACACCTTGAGCCTGATGAAGCCGTAAGAAGGGGTACAGAACCTCTCTAATTCATAAGAAATATAGAAATAGAAGACACGTCACAACATAAATATAAAAAATAAATTTTAATTAGGAAAACATTTTTGGAAAATTTTCTAGTGTTTTTTATTTTCCTTTTTCTTTGGGGGGAGCTAGGGACTCCCCCCCCCCTCTGGGTGTGCCACTGATAGGGCCAATGTTTTTAAATAAAGGTTTTATACGTCTTTTGGTTCGTTTAGATGGTTAAAATTTTAATGTAATGCCTCGGGAATTTAAAACTTGAGGAATGCGCACCAGTTATTTGACTGCTAATTTGCCACTGTCAGCACAATAAGCGAAGATATTGGTGATAAGTTTCTTTAATCAACTCAGATGCTTACAGAAGTGGTTCAAAGAGTTGGATAATTTGACGCATGCTAAAATCAACGGATTAACATACAGTAAGTGCCAAATATTAGAGCAAAAGTGGGGAAAATGCCCACTATGTTTGTCATCAATAGCTGGTTAATAACGTGGAGAACTTCAAACATCAAACGACAAATGGGAAAAGTACAACATCTATGGACATCACAAGTACATGCTTATTTGGATAACATCAGTGTGCTGTGCAAATAGAAAAGGGCTGGTTGCCTTGGACTTAAGATATCGTCGTACGCCCTGTAGGAAGCAAATAAAATACAAAAAAAAATTTAATAAAACCAATAGTATAACAATATTGGTTTTATTAAATTGTTGTATGTATTTGTTTGCATGTATATATTTTTATGTATGGTTGGAATAGCTGCATTGGAGTTGTTTTGCTTATAACTCCAATGCAGCTATTCCAACCTATTGAATAATGGTAAATAGCACTTTAATATGTTTCTGTTAATATGTCTTTGACATTTAGTGCAAAGACATAAGTTAATGGTTAAGGAATAATGTTAATTAGTTGAATGAAATGGTCTTGAGGCAATGCCTATTGCCACTAAGTTCAGAAATGTTAAACTGATGCACTCCTCCTGATTTGACTAGAGAGCTAATATAAAAAAATTTAATGTTACAGCTTACCATATTTTAACGTGTATAAGGAATTAATTTTTTTTATTTTCATTAAAGATATTTTTATTTTAAGATATAAAAAGAAAGAAATTTTTTATTCATCATAGAAACCATAAAATTCCTCATCACTCTCATCTGATACATCACAATCAGCTACATCAACTAGTTCATTATCATCATCAAAGTCACCCTCATCAAGTTATGAAGATTTGAGTTTCGGGGAATTTAGTAATTTATTAATATCTATAATACTATTCATGTATAAGAAACCCCCCCTATTTTTGGGACCCAATTTTTGGTAAAAAGGGGTTCCTTATACATGTTAAAATACGGTAATTCGTGTATAAATTAAATATATCAATCTATCTGTGTAGTATATTATTTAAAAATGTAACTTTTTTCCTTCTCATTATGATAACCTTCCACCATTCTTCAATGTCATTTCAAAGAGAAAAATAATAAATGTATAAATTTTGTAACTTACAATATGTATTAACAGGGAAGATTGCCACTATTATGTACATATAAGGGAGAAAGTGAAATTATTTTATTTAGCATTTGGTAAAGTGAACAATAATGATAATGAGCTTTTGACTTTTCCCAGTGTCTACAAACCTGCTTGGAAGTTGCTCTGTCAATCCAGGTGTGTAAATAGAATGAGTTTTGGCGAATCATTATTTTTGTCCAAGTTATGCTTGTAAATATGTATAGATAACTATCTAGTTTTATAATTATCAAGTGTCTGTGATTTACCTTTCTGACATTAGAGGATTGTTAATATTCTGAACATTTAACTACTGAATGTTTTTCCCCTTTCGATGTATAAACTACATCTTGTAATTAGAATGCTTTCTTCCACTATTTAAAGCATGCAGTTTTGTCTTTGCTATTTTATATATTTTTATTTTTAAGATGATTACATACCTACTTTCTAAAAGCAATTATTTTTCATTGTTATTTGTGTACTTATCTATTTACCATTCAGTAATTAAGGATTTTATTGTGTAATTCACACTCTTCATATTTGCAGGTAATTCTGTTATTTTTCCATTCATAATAATTTACTGGTTTTTTGTTGTTGTTTTTTTGCTGTTGTTGTTGCCAGCCAGGGCATGTAATTCATACATAAGTGGTGATATTTCATTATTTGCCAATTGTCCTTTGCAAATAATAGTTGTTTTAAAAAGTTTGAAAATTAAAAGAACACTCTTTTGGCATGTATTTTGTATATTTTTTTTTAATCAAGTGTTCTAAAGTTATATTAGTTGGGAATAGTAGTATTAAAATGACATAAATTTTTTATTGCTTATGCAATCTAACAATCTCACATTTTTCTTAAAACTTGGAAGGCTTGATTTTTTTTTTTTATGAAGAAATATCACTTAGAAATTTTGTATCTTTATACTATTGATGCATTTAATGAATATGACCACTGCAAAATAGCAGTTTTTAAATATCAGTAAAAGTGTTTTATAAAGGAATTATTGCATTAATATATTATTTTGAAAGGAATTATTGCATGTTATATGCTAAATTAATCAGCACTTAATTACGCATTTTATAAAAATGTTTAACGAAAAAGGACAAGTTTAATTTTAGTAGGGATTTTTTCAAGTCATGTAGTAAAAAAATGCATCTGGCAATGCAAATAAAAGTTTTTTTGAAAAGAGCTAATAGACAAAATAATTATAATATGTAACAATAGAAAGGCAGTTTAACAAGAAAATAAATTTTAAATTGAATCAGAAAAATTATTCTCCTTCTCTAATTTCTTTCTGGTACTATACTTTTTATAAAGTCGAGGATTTTTGTCAATTGTGCTTGCATCAAATAAACTAGTCAACTTTAGATCTGCAGTTCCCAGGTTCTGCAGTCCCCAGGATCTGCAGTTCCAGGTGAGTCAGCATTGAGAATTATCTCCACAAAACTCGCCCACTCTGCCCACGGTCAGTGGGGACACCGATGGGCTTGGAAAGGCTACCATCCATCATATGGGATGTTAAGCTGTGGCCCCTTGTGCATGAGAGCTATACCCTGTGCATGTTAAAGAACATGCTGGATGGCCTTGACAGGAGGCTACCATCTGTCTCTCAACAGCTATTCCAGTGGGTCCCCTCCCCCAACCTTCCCTGAGCCTTCAGGGTTCTTGTGACCTGGCCATTTAGCCCATAGTGTTAAAAAAAAGTGCCGCTCAGAAGTAAAACAACTCAACTGATACGTTGACCATCTAAAACCAGCCCACTCAACCTGCAGCTTATAAAATACCCATACACAGAAAAAATATACCGAATCTTGTTCATTTCTTCCAATTACACTGAACAACAAATTTTGACCTATGGTGTTTCAGAAGTGCAAACAGCCATTTCTTATGTAAATCGCAGTGCTGAACACAAAAGTGACAATAAAAAATTTTGATTGGCTACTGTTTTTGGGATACTCACTTAATCATTTTGTGTCATTAGCTGAAGATTGCATATCTGTCTACAACAACCGCCTTCTCTTTGCCTGCTAGCTTATATACGAAATCTTGAGAATCTCGCATCGCATTCCAGCATTAACCTGCTAACATTGATGGTCTCCATCTTCCTCGATATCTCTTTTCCATTGTAGCAGCTTCCTGATGAAAACATTCCCTGTGTGCATTGTGATGGTCCACCCATTCACTTTTACTTTTCCTTAACTAGTTTTGCTTTATTTTTGTTATATTTATTATTTTGGGGATTATTTTATTTTTTTGGACATCGCAATTCTCGTTTCCGAGCTGTAGGAGTTGTGCATGCACAACTCCGACCTTTTGATTGTCAACCGCTAAAGTGCTTGTAGGACATGAACCCTCTTGCATCATAGCTAGCACGATCATCATATTGTGCAAATGTCTTTCCCGACATGCAGTAGACACGTGTCGGATTTGTACGTATTTTATAACTGAGTCACATTAGGTCACAGAGTCAGATTGAGAATGAGATTGTGAATCATTGTAGAGAGAAGCAGAGCATTAGAGATGTAGGAGTCAGAAGTATGTGTTGTGTAGATAGATGTGAAATCTTTGAAATTTTTGGAAATAAACTTTGTTTTAGAAACTTTTATTTGGCAAGTTATTATTGCCTGGCACCTGATACAGCTATCCAGAATTTGAATAAATTTGAATCAGACAAAAAGGTCCAATTTTAAAAGTTAATAATCTTTGGAGCATTACATCATCACTTGTAGCACCACAGTTTTCCAGAAAGAAATCGAAATGAGAACTTAAGAAATGTACCTTTAAAGACATACTACATCCCAGTTTGTGATATAAGGACAGCAGTTCTTCCACAAGGTCCTTGTAATTTTCTGCTTTTTTATTACCTAAGAAGATTGTCAAAAGGCATGCCTTGCTCTCCATTCATCACCACTGATGATATGATAAAATACCTCATGGTGTAGCAGTGAGTGTATATCTGGACCAGTAAAATCATCGTGTCACTAAATTCTTTGAAATTTCTGTTGAAGGTACAGAAAGGCAGTTTGTATCTGATCCATAGCCTTGACAAAATTCTTCGTTAGGGCCAATTTTATGTGTAATGATGGCAACAAAATTTTCGCAATTCATACCAGCTGATGATCTTTTTTCCTGGCTCCATTGATTGCTGAGAAGGCCAAATCCTCTTCATGTAATGAAATGCTTTGTCTCTGCTATTTCATTCACAAAGGTAGCAGTAAGACTTGGTATTTTCAAGCTGTAGTCCAAGCAAAAGAGCAATGACTTTTAAGTCTGTACAAATATGCCACTGGTATTTGTCATAATTTATGTATTTAAGTAATTGTTTCATATTGTCATAATTTATGTATTTAAGTAATTGTTTCATATTGTCATAAATTTCCTTCATATTAACATCATGGCCTGGTGGAACAGGAGGCAACACGTTTCCATTGTATAGAAGAATGGCATTCATACTTAATTTTGAGGAATCTATAAATAACCTCCATTCGTCTGGAGCGTGTGTAATGTGGAAGTATATGAATAAACCACAACATCTTTCAAGGAACCAAGTTACCTACAATGATAAATAACAATACCAGATTATTTGTCAGCTACGATATGCACTTTCACATTTCTATCAAGGAGATTCCACTGTTGTAGTCTGGATCCTAGGAGTTCCGCCATTGCTCTTTGATAGCTCCAGATCTCTAACTAGATCATTCAACTCATTCTGCATGATCTCATGTGATGAATCCAATGTTGTGGATGTGAAGCTGGGATCTACCGATGCTATTTCCTGTGTTCCTGTTTCTTCCTTCTCTTCCTCTTCCCGAATCCCTGCTGGGTCAGTGTTGAGATTTATCTCCTCAAAATCCCCTCCCTGCCCACGGTCAGTAGGGGACACCAATGGATTTGGAAAGGCCGACCCATGTTTGGGGGAGCCATACCTTATTCACATTAAAGCACATGCTGGATGGCCTTGACAGGAGGCTACCATCTGTCTCCCAACAGTTGTTCCAGTGGGTTCCTTTGCCCAACCTTCTCTGAGCTGGGGTCTTTGTGACCTGGGCCATTTAGCCCATGGTGTGCAAAAAAGTGCCGCTCAGAGGTAAAACAACTCAGCCCAACTCCTCCTTTTTCTCCTCTGAGTCCACATTGTAATGTTATGGGTGGCTCTGGTATGGGTAGGTTTTCCCCATGTGTCACTGTTTTTCCAAATGAGTGGATGGCAGATGGTATGTTGGGGTAGTTTATTGTCTGTTTTTTCTTTTTAGTAATACCACTTCCCAGTGGAGGTGTCATACAAAAGTAACAGTCACTGACATTGTTGGATGGTTCCCGATATGGCATCGACTGCTTCTTGCCATACAGCCAGCTGTGAAGACATGGTGTACAACTATTACATATATATATATGTGAGTCCAGCTCATCTGTTGATCCAATCTTACACCTGAAGTAAAGGTGATAGGCCTTTTTGATGACAGGCATTATTTCACACTTTTGTGAACAAAAGTAGTTTCACCACAAATATAACAAAAATGGTGCGCTTACAATCATGAATGGACAATAACTGAGAAAGGGTGCTCCCAGGTATTGTGTTACCTCGAATGATGCAATAGCTATTAGGTATTACATTGCTTCGAATGATGCAATAGCTCCCTGGTATTGTGTCACCTCAGCAGTGCAGTGCATGAAAGACCTCAAATCAGTATACACTGTATATGGACACAGCTCCTGTATTTTCAAAACAAGAGCCAATCACCATTTTTTAATATCATAATCATTTAGCACCTTGAAATTAGTAAAAAAAAAAACAGCTGTTTTCATTTCTGAAACATTTTCATTGTTGTACAGTGTTATTTGACCAAACATATTTAGGTGCATAACTAAACGATTTTACCAATTCCTAATGCTATTAAAAATACATAGTTTTATTTCTGATCAAGATATTTCTTTGATTCCTTAAAAGTAGTATTTTTTTCAAATTGCTTTAAAAATGTATGTTTTTGTTCTTAAGTGAGAATCACTGCAGCTCTTTCAGAATATAGTTTTTTTACTGCCTCTTCAATGAGATTAGTTGAATGGTCCTGATCTAAAGGGAAACAATAAATACAAATTGTAACCCTATCGATAATATTAATAAAATGTGGGAATTCTTAATATTCTTTAATTACAAGAATTTCAAAATTCACTCACTTAAAAGATAGTTGTTCTAGTAATCCCATTTTGGGAAATCAAATGACCAAATGCCTCTTGATCATTTTGTGATGATCCTGAGGTATTTTAACCTATTTGACTGAACTTTTGTGTACTCGTGATTCTATATATAACGCATTCAATATATTCGTAAATGTGAATCAATTTTTTTCTTCGAAAGTGGGGGGGGGATACCCCTCTGGATCCGCCACTACTTCCACATGAGGACTGATTTCCATGGCAAGGAAGTTCTTTTTGTCTTTTTGCTTCCGTATCCGAGACCTCATTCATTTTCAGAAAACAATACAAGATCAAAGTTTTTTTACTCGAAAACAAAGAAATAATAAAAGGAAAAATAACGCATAACCTAGTGCAATATTAAATAAAATGTCCATGGCAACAAGTTGTAAGTCAGCCATCCAATGTAACATCACTCTAAAAAATCAATGGCAACACTAGTCAGCAAAGTTTCGGTAACCTTGAAAACTGTTATTTTATACTAATTCTGATAAGCTGATTACAGATGGACTAGAAAACTTTGCAGCATGTCACAAATTCAGAAAAGACAACAATAATCATTTATCACAAATACTTGTAAAATAAACCTTGTTGGCAGTAAAAAGTGATGCTTTGTAATATGCTGTAAGCAGCATTTTTCATGCAGGTTTGGAAAACCAAAGAGACCACACATCACCCATTTGTTTGATGTATGGACAAAGCATGGCAAGCCCTGTTTTTTCCAGACACCCTGTCACCTACAGGCTACCTATTTTCCGTAATTTGTCTCCATCCATCTGGTCTGCAGTTTGCCTTAGTAATCAGTTGCCATCTGTGTGCATTCTGTCTTACAAAATTGAGGGGTATTAAGAAAAAAGTAAAAATGAATTACAGTGTCTGGACATCCCATCTACAATGAAATCAATGCCACATGGGGATATCCATGTTCCACCACCTAACTGGGAAGATCTTATTATTCCCACTGTAGAAAAGGAATACTGCATGGGAGATCCATCTACTTCTTCTGATTCAAGTTATGCTCTGCAGCATAATCAAGAACCTCATCTAATTCAGCAAAATAAGCTTAATGATCTAGTACATGATCTAAACCTATCCAAACAAGCAGAACTTTTGGGATTCAGCTATAAGAATGGAATTTGCTCGAAACAGGATTTGTATATTTTGAAAGAGAAATGAGAAACTTTCACATTTTTATAGTATGCATGGTCCCTCTATGTGTGCCTCAACATAAATGGGCTGATGGAAGAATTAGATTTCCACACTAAACTGAAGAATGGAAGCTATTTATAGATTCTTCTTAAGTAAGCTTGAAGGATGTTCTATTCCACAATGGAAGCAAAAAATAAAACCTACAATACTTGTGGCTCATTTGGTTATTATTAAGGAAACCTATGGCAGCTTATCTGCCATACTGAATGCAATAAATTGCAAAGAACACTATTGGTAGTTATGTGGTGATTTGAAGGTGACTTGGTTTGCAAGGTGGATTTTCACAGCAACATTAATGTTGTAAAGAACTGACCAGCCAGGGGAAACTTTGTTTCCAGAAAACACAATGTTAAATACAGTCATACTCTGCTGCACCTTTCCTTATGAAGAACTTTCTAAAAGCTTTGGACAAAAAAAAATGATGGTGTTTGCATACTTAAGAGAACATTTTCCAAAACTGAGTCTCATAAAACTTAAATAAGGTATCGTTGTTGACCCACAAATAAGAAACTTTTGCATGATACCACTTTCGAAAGCACTCTAAATCCCAGTGAATTAGAAATGTGTAAATCCTTTAAATTTGTAGTTCAAGGATTTCTTGGGAATAAAAAAGAAGAGATAACTGTTACCTAACCATCAACTTTTAAGATGTGGAATGCCACTCAAATGCACTTCATACATTCTCATCCAGACTTCTTCACAGACAACTTGGGTGCTGTTAGTGATGAACAAGATGAAAGATTGCACCAAGAATAAGTACAATGGAGTAAGTCTGTTAACCCTTTCAGTGTTCAGCCTGAAAAACAGGTTTCCATCCAGAGGCCAAGCTATTTTCTCACTATTCTCAGCCAAAAAAAACTTTAACTTTAGAACTTTTTTGCTTAATAACTAATGAAAGAAATTATGGCATGTTGTATGCCAAATTAATCAGCATTTAATTTTGGAATTTCTGAAATTATAATATTTACCAAAAAAGACAATATGTTTCATTTTAATAGGACTTTTTTAGAGTCATGTAGTAAAAAATGCATCTGGCAACATAAAAATAAAAAAAAAATAGACAGAAATTATTACAATGCACATGAATAGAATGACTATCATCATCATCATCCTCAAGCAGCCATGGGCTACGGAGGTCCAACCAGACCACGCAGTTTAATTCTCCAAGCATATCTGTCCTGAGCTACATCTGCTGCATCCGGCCACTGGTCACAAATTCTAACAAGGTCCTGTTTGACATTGTCAGCCCACCGCATCCTAGGTCTCCCCCTCCTTCTGATGCCTCTAGGCACACTCTTCATAACCCTATTCGCCAATCTATAATTATCCATACGGGCAACATGGCCAAACCAGCGGAGTCTCTCTCTGCACAATATGCTGCTTAAAGGAGGTTGCAGACTCCTTTGCCTAACCTCATCATTAGTTACAAAGTTAAACCACCTAATACCCAAGATACTGTGTAAGCATCTAGAATCAAAAGCATCTAGTTTCCTGTTATCTTGTTTACACAGCGTCCAAGTTTCACTACCATAACTAACCCTAGAAAGAACCAAACTATTATACAGTCTAATTTTAGTCTTTAGGTGTATACGCCTATTTCTCCACAATCTCCATAGATCCTTAAAAGTCCTGCAGCAATACTTATTCGTACGAATACGAATTTTGCGAAAATAAATAATATAAACAAATTTGCGTGCATATTGATTTTAATACGCCTTTTCCAATATAATATGGTGACAAAAAGATCGCACTGTACCAGTGGTTCTCAACCTTTTATGCTTCACGTACCCCCTGGAAATGTGTATGTAACTGGTGTACCCCTTGTATAGATAGATAAAACTATAGTTATAGTAGAACAATGGGAATAAAATAAACTTATATATATATATAACATATATCTAGCGACTTTTGAGCTCTCACGGCGTACCCAAAAAATTTACTGCGTACCCCATGTTGAAAATTTCTACACTATACAATTAAGGCTTCATTTTGAAAAACCTGATGGAATAAAAATAGTTAAAATTATATATTAATCGAAAGGAAATTACCTTCTGAATAATATAATATTTAACTTGAAACATGATTTTTATTCCTTTTAATGATTCCTTTCAGTATAGTATATTTTTAAACACTGCCAGTGTTATACAAGGTGACTTTCTCACATTCACAGGATTTTCTGAACTGGATATGAAAAAGAAAAAAAGACACTTCTTGGCTTTTTTTTTTGGGGGGGGGGGGTTGAAGTTTGGTGATCTTGCCTAAGTGCAGAACGGTTTGTGCACGAGAGCAAAAAAAAGCATTTAAAGTCTGTGTAACACAGCCAAGGTACTGAGGGGGGTGAGGAGTTGCCTTTAAAAGCATTCAATATAAACATAAAAACTCAGAATTTAAAAAATATATATTTTTTTCTAGAGGGGGGGGGGTGAAACTTTCACCTTGAGTTTAGCAGAGGGGATGCCTTCTCGAAATTGCCCTCCCACATGACGGTTCATTTCTGTAGCAAGGAAGTCTATTTTGCTTCCCTATCCAAGACATTCTTTATTTTCAGAAAAAGGTACAAGCTCAAAGTTTTTTTACTAAAAAAACAAGAAATAATAAAAGAAAAATTATATATAACTTAATGGTATGTTAAATAAAATATTCGCAACAACTTTTAAGCCAGCCTCCGATCTAGCATAACTCGGAAAGATTGATAAATCAGCCAATTTAAGATCACTAATTAACGGAAATAAATATACAGAAATGAATTTGCTTCATATCTAAGAACTCATTTGTTTTCAGAAAATGTTACTAGATCAAAGGTTTACTGGAAAAATAATAAATAATAAAATAAAAATTAACATATAGCCTAATACGATGTTAAAATATCCACAGCGACAAGTTGTAGGCCAGCCATTCAATGTAGCATAACTATGAAAAAAATCAAAACTTATCGATCAACCAAAAGATCACTAATTTCCGATACTAAATCTACTGAAATGAAAATTAAGTTTTAATATAAAAAAGTAAAAGTTTTAATCTTCTATGTTATTCTATTGCATGTGGTTTTAAATTATACTGAAATTAAATTTTAAAAAATTGCCTCTATATTTCTCCCTTCCCTTACCATTTGTTTTATCCTTTAATGTGCCAGGCAAGGAATAAACCTCGAAGCACCATATTCTTTTATGAACTTGGTTCGTCCACTGAGTTTGATCTTGTTTCATCTAAATATTTTGATACAATTCTTTGTGGGTAAGGTATCGTCCCGAAGTTGAAAAACAAATAATCTGAAAATAGATATTTCCATACTCCAATCTCAGTGGAATTAAATTTTAAAAATTTTTGGCAAAATTGTATATTGTACTTTAGATAAAGTAAGTATAATTATTTGCGTTTTAGCCTTTTTTAGAATTTTGAATTGTTTAAAAAAAATCTATGAGCATATAAATTCAAAAATCTCTGAATAGGTTTGAATTCACATTTTTTCTTCGGGTAACCTTCTATCGTTCTATTTTACCTCATATGTTTGCTTCACATGGTTTACTCAAATGTGGTTTTACTCTGTATTAAAACAGAATGCAAAATCAGAATTTCTTGGATGCCTTAAATTGCTTAAGTCTGAAACAAGATAAAATATATATATATATTTGCAACAAGTACAGTAAAGCAAAGGAAAATTAAAGTTTTTCTTTTATTTAACCAAATTTTACTGAAACTGGAGTCTAAAAACATTTTTTCAACATTTCTCACCAGAGTATTTCACTTATTTTTTTAATTTTTATATTTGAAAACTAGAAAGAATGCCTGGGTCCCTTCGATCAGTAGGGAAGCTGCTGGACATTGGATCATTGGGAGAAAAAGAATTATTTGCTCCCAAATGTGAGGTTTAACAGTGGAATTTTATTGCTTTATCCCCTGTGATGATGCATAGAACCGGCCAGGCCTAGCACCTAATGTCCAACCCTGCCTTCTCGTGGTGCAGGCTTAGTACCTTTCAAAAGGGATACTCCCTTGTGGAAGTGAACGGAAGGGGAGGGCTGCCAGATTAGTGTGGCCTACTGATCTGGACAACTATGGCTACTTTTCTTTTTTTTTCTACCCTGCTGAGGAGTGGTCAACCACACAGGGTCCTGGTGCTGACCATATAAACCCACTGGACTGGACAGATATTTGGCTCTGAGCTTGATTATGGATCCTGATTTTGCTGCACTGGTGGGCTTCTGCGGAGGAAAAATCTTCCACTGTGCTTTCTGTTTGTTTGTGAAATATACAGCCCCAAGGGAATAGATTCACAGGATATGTTTATCAGCTGGTGGATAATCCTGTGCAGAGGTCATCACAGGCACCTGAACTCTTTGCTTCTATTGGCATCGTCAAATTCTACATTGGAGGAAGTCTTCCAGTGTAGATGGCTTCAGCCTTTAGTGGTGGGGGAACGGGTCTTTGCCCCATGTCTGTGATTAGGGGACTGTTTGATATTGTCGGCATTCCCTCTCTCAATAAACATAGTTTCTTTAAACATCCCACTAACCGTTTTCTCTCCATAAGTAGTTGGAATGTGAGGACTCTGCACAGAGCTTTTTTTCTTGATGTCCTCACACAAGAAATACACCATTATAATTTAGATATTCTCAGCTTGCAAGAGACCAGATGGACAGATAAAGGTCAGATTCTTAAAAATAATCTTAAATTTCTCTTTTCAGGTAGGGACGACAATAAGCATCACCAAGGCATGGGTCTGCTTCTCAGGAGACACGCTAGTGATGCTCTTCTAGGATATGAGTGCATTAATGAAAGGTTTCTTACAGCAAAATTTCAGACAAGCATTAAAGACCTGAATGTTATCTGCTGAGGATGAGAAGGATAGGTTTTATGAACAACTTCATGATATTTTGAATTCTGTCAAGAAAGGAGATATTAAGTTTGTTCTTGGTGACTTCAATGCCAAAGTTAGTACTGACTCTGACCTTTGGAGAGGAGTAATTGGCCCTTTTGCTATTGGTAGCTGCAATGGCAATGGGCAACTTCTCCTACAGGTAAGTAAACTCAATGGATTCAGAATAACTAACACTTATTACAAATACCGTGACATACATAAGTACACATGGGTTTCACCTGATGGGCTGCATAGGAATATGATTGATTATATATTAATTAACAGCAAATGTGCTAGTTCTGTTAGAAATACCAGGGCATATAGGGGAGCTGAAATTGGATCTGACCATTACCTCTTTAAAATTGTCTTACAACTTAAACTTAAAAAGTGTTGTGCTAAATTTAAAAAATTTACCTTTAATACTGAAGCTCTGAAAGACCCAGTTATAGCTAAAGCTTACCATGATAGGTTACTTAGTCATTATGACAGTCATGGTTTGCTTAGTACTGAAGTTGAGAAAGAATGGGGCCATTTTAAACAGGCCTTTTTGGAAACTAACAGTACTCTTTTAGTAAAAAAGGAGCAGAGGAGGCAGAATTATTTAAGTGATAAGGCACTTGAGCTTATTTCAGAAAGAAGGAACTGCAGGAATGTCCTTAATCAATACCCTACTAGTCCTAATAGAAAGCATTACAGAGAACTTAATAAATGTGTAAAAGATCAGTTAGCTGTTGCTAAGAATCTTTGGCTTGATTGTATGGCTGACAAAGCCGAGGAAGCAGTTAGACATCACAACGGCAGAGAGCTCTACCAGATAGTTAATGTTTTGTGTGATAGAAAATGGACAGGTATACAGGGTTTGAAGGATAAACAAGGTAAGGTTATAGAAGGTAGGATTCTGTCATGGCTAGGTGGGCTGAGCATTTCAGTGATATTCTAAACAATGCGGTTAGTTCTATTCCCATTGTTTGCAATGATGATAGATGCATTGGTAGCTTTAATATTGGCCCTATAACACAATCTGAGGTTATTTTGGCTGTTTCTAAACTTAAACTTCATAAATCCCCAGGGGTAGATGAAATTACTATAGAAATGCTTAGAGCTGGGAATGTTTTGGTTACCACTTGGATGACTGAAATTCTGAATATCTTTTATGATAAAGGCATGGTTCCTAAGGATTTTACCAGAGCTATTGTTATCCCTATTTTCAAAAAAGGTGATTACAGTTCTTGTGATAACTATAGGGGTATCAGCCTACTCTCTTTTCCAGGTAAAGTTCTTTCCATGATTGTGCTTAATAGAATTAAGAATCTGGTTGACAGTCAATTGCGTGATGAGCAATGTGGATTCAGAAGTGGTAGGGGATGTGTGGATCAGATATTTTCACTTAGGCAGATTCTTGAGAAATGTTTAGAGTTTCAGAAACCTTTGGTTGCTAGCTTTGTTGGTTTCAAAAAGGCTTTCGACTCTGTTGATCATCATAATTTGTGATTGATTGTGAAATCGTATGGTATACCAGACAAGTTAGTTACCATAATGAAAGCTCTGTATAATAACACTGAGTCGTGTGTGAGAGTTGGAAAGGCTTGTAGCAATTGGTTTAGCATTACTTCTGGTGTTCGACAAGGGTGCATTTTGTCTCCTTTTCTCTTTAGCTTGGTTATTGATTATGTTATGTGAAATTCTCTTCAAGGGAAAGATTTTGGCCTTAAATGGACTGGAGATACGAAAATTTCTGATTTAGATTATGCTGATGATTTAGCCCTTTTGGCCAATGATGTTAATGAGATGAACTCTTTCATTCGAGCTGTTGATGAGACTGGTAGTAGAGTAGGTTTGGTTATAAACAGAGAGAAAACTATAGTGATGAAAATTGGTCAGGTTGGCTGTGATTCAGTCAATCTGAATGGGTGCAGTCTTGAGAAGGTGTCACAGTTTAATTATCTTGGGAGCTATGTAACAGATAATAGTGATGTGTGGCATGAGATTAACAGACGAATAGGGATTGCTGCCGGTACTTTTAAGAATCTAGGGAGAGAGTGGAGAAATATGCGTATACACCTAAAGACTAAAATTAGACTGTATAATAGTTTGGTGCTTTCTAGGGTTAGTTATGGTAGTTAAACTTGGACACTTTGTAAACAAGATAACTGGAAACTAGATGCTTTTGATTCCAGATGCTTACACAGTATCTTGGGCATTAGGTGGTTCAACTTTGTAACTAATGATGAGGTTAGGCAAAGGAGTCTGCAACCTCCTTTAAGCAGCATATTGTGCAGAGAGAGACTCCGTTGGTTTGGCCATGTTGCCCGTATCAATAATTATAGATTGGCCAATAGGGTTATGAACAGTGTGCCTAAAGGCCTCGGATAGAAAGGGAGACCTAGGATGCGGTGGGCAGACAATGTCAAACAGGACCTTGTTAGAATTGGTGTGCAGTGGCCAGATGCAGTAGATGTAGCTCAGGATAGACTTGCTTGGAGAACTAAATTGCACGGTCTGGTTGGACCTCCGTAGCCCATGGCTGCTTGAGGATGATGATGATGATGAAAGGGGAAGAAACATATAAAACAGGCTAGTCCCATCCACAGCTCCTAAAACAAATCATCAATATACTGAATTTGGCCTTTTTTTCCACCTTTCTAAGGAATATTTTTAGGTGCAGCTAAACACTTTTGCCAATTCATGGTATTCATTAAAAATGCGTATTTTTGTTTTTGATTGTTTTGATTCCTTAAGAATATACACTGGTTTCCATAAATTAAGGAAAAATGAGAAAAATAGTGTTAATTCGCCAAATAATTGTGCGATCCTCACCAAACTTGTTCATGTAACCAGTAAAATAAAATAATGCCATGTGAGCATATCATATGCAAATTAGTCTAGGTTGCATCAATTTGTATAATCGGATAGCAGCATAAAAACTGGTGTTTTGGAGTGGATCATTATTTTGTGTTGTAAATGTGAGTAAAGAAATTTGAAATAGCCACTTTGTAGGAATGACCTCAAGACATCATTTGTGAAATGAACTGCGGTGGAGACCTATTGGCCAGCTTGAAGCAGGCCAAAGTCAGTCAGACGTGGTACAATAGCTGAATGTGAGTCCTTCTGTAGTCCATAGACTGGAATCAATTTCTTAGCAGGGATTACGCATCTTGGAGGTTTAGCCGAGGAAGGGCTAGAGTTACAATTGCTGTACAAGATCAATATCTGTGATTAACAGCATGAAGGAGCAGGATGTCTACTCCCTCTCAGCTATGATCCTCTCTTGCAGCAGCCACTGGGAGGGTTATATCAGCTTCTACTGTTTTTAGAAGGCTTCATGAGGGAAGTCTGTATGCTAGAAAGCCAGTAATTTGTATACCTCTCATGTCATGTCACAGAAGAGAGCAGTTGAATTGGGCATGTGCGCATGTTAACTGGACAGAAGATCAGTGGAAGGCTGTACTCTTTACAGATAAGTCCAGATATTGCTTGAAGAGTGATTCCGGATATTGTTTTATATGGAGAGTAGAAGATACTCGCTATCATCCGAGTAACATCTGTCACAGAGACAGTTACAGCAGAGATAGCATGTGTGTTTGGGGTGGCATTTCCTTAGTTGGATGCACAGATCTCTATGTGTTGATGAGTGGAAAGCTATTGCCTAAAGGTATAGAGATGACATCCTGGATCCTTATGTACGTCCTTACGCTGGTGCAATAGGTGAAGCATTTGTCTTACAAGACGATAACTTTCGTCCATACAGAGTTTGACTAGTGGAACAATACCTTCAAGACGAGACCATTGTGTACATGGAGTGGTCAGCTCAATCTCCTGGCCTAAATACGATTGAGCATATGTGGGATGTTCTAAGGGAGACATGTTGCTGCCCTCAACCCCTCACCTGAAACAAAGGGGGAGTTTATTACTGCTTTAAAGGAACAATGGTCGTTATTCCCTACTGAGCTGATTTACAACATCATAAACAGCATGAAACATCGCTGTCGTGCCTGCATTGCTGTAAGGGGTGACCACAGTCCTTACTAAAGAACTTTGCCCATTGCATTCTGGCACCACATTTTTGGACAAGTTCCTGTAAATGTTATTTTTTGATGAAAAATGTTTCTAGTGTAAAATATTTTATGCCAATCAGAAACTAGCATTGCAATTCATGTTTTCATCAAATTTCACTAAAATCATTCATATAGTTTTTTTGTTTATCATAATTTTTCTGAGTTTTCCTTAATTTATGGAAACCAGTGTAGTTTTAAATCCCATTATTCTTTAGAAATGTATATTTTTGCTTCTAAGAAGATACGTTTTCCTATGGCTCTTTATGAATATCATTATTTTCTTAGTGGCTCTTCACTAAGTTTGGTTTGGATGGACACGATCTAAACAATATACTCTTGTTAAAGTAGAGCAAAAGGAGATTAAGCAAATAAATTTTTGTATTTGAAATTTAACTCTTTTGCTAAAAGTAAGTGTGAAAATGACTTTTCTATATATTTTTAACAAGTTGTAAATAAGATTTTCATCCAGGAAAGTTAACCTAAATTAAAAAATACCAAAGTTTCCCCTCCCCCAAAAAATGATTTAATGGCTATTTTTTATTCCTGAGAAATTTAGGAACAAAAATAGAAAAATAAAAACCTATTGGTCAATGTAAATGTTGACTCCTACTATTTGGTAACTTTTCTCTCCAAGCAGTGCTTCATCATAAATGACAGAGAACATTTTGAGCTTCATAATGGTTTTTCAAATGCTCTCATTAATTTATTCTCATTGTTAAAAAGTTATGGATAATAGTGAAATGGTTTGTTGTAAAAATAAGATGTATTTCTTTTAATTTATTTTGCTAAGGCTAGGGGGTTATCCATACATTGTGTTATATGAGAGCCTCAGATGGTCAAAGTCAGCTCTACATACATCATACCATAATGCAACTAAAGATACCGAAAACAAAAAAACAAATTTAACTTATTATTGAAAATACAGGTAAAAAAATTTTTAATAAAAATAAAATAAAATATTACTCATAACAAAAGTAAATGTGACCCCCCCCCCAATTTATATTTCTTTAAAGAGAAAAAAAATGTATTATTTGGTGCACCTGATATCATCTAACATAAATTAATTTTTCGATCAATTTTTCTGGGAGGGGGGACTTTACCTGTCCCCCCTACTAATGTCCAAGACTATAATGACTCATAAGTAGAGTAGCTGAATTATTTTTGCACATGGGCGGCCAACTTCCTAGGCGCAGCCCTGGTACAGCTCTATGTTGTTGTGCTATCCAACTGCTTCCTCAGCTTTGTCAATCAAGCCAATGATTCTTATCAACTGCTTACTGATCTTTTACATGTTTATTAAGCTCTGAATAATGCTATTAGAACTAGTAGGGTATTGATTAAGGACATTCCTGTAGTTCTTTTTTTCTGAAATAACCTCAAATATTTGAGATCACCTGATGATTGATTTTGCCTGTGATCATGGCTGCCAATGGTATGGGCAGACTGCTTAAGGAAGCAAGAATACCCATGATGCCTTGTGAAAGCCCAATAAATGCCCTGGGTAAACGCCAATGAATGCTATTAAGTAATGCGTACCAAATGATTGAAATGAAGCAGAACTTTGCAGTTTTTTTTTTTATTTCATTGAGACTAATTCCAATGTAGTAATTAAAACAACAAAGTAGAAATAATTAATGCATACTTATTGATTTATATCAAATGAAAAGCGAAGACACTGGAAACTGCTTCTCTTTCAAATTAAGGTTTTGTATCGAAAATTTAGAGAAAAATTTGATATTCTCTTAATTATGTTGGTAATGCTGAACTAAATTAACTGTAAACGTAGCAGACTTTACTTTGAACCTGTTTAAAATAGGGACATTAGTAAGCATATTTTAAAATCTAATGCATGGTCATCTTTTAGCTTAAGCAAAAGTCCACTATATTTGTAGATCTTAATTGTGCAAATCCACACATTAAAAAAGACATGAAGAGTCAAATTAATTTTATGCTTTCATTAAAAATATTAATTTTTATTAATATTATAATAATATAAATTTATATACTATTTATCTTATTATTACTATGTCTTATCTGAAGGAAAAGTTGGAAAATAGTATAAAAATGGGATTAAAAACAAACTTTTAATCCCATTTTTTGCTTTAGTAATTCATTAGGAGAATTACAACACAACTCTATAAATGAACTTTCACGCTGTAAAAAAAATAATCAAATAATGTAAACTTTTTTAAAAACTGAGGCAGGAAATCAACCCTTCCATCCCTATAATGACATAATTTAATTTCATGCTATTAAAAAGCTCAAATATTGTAAGCTTATTATTTTGGCTGAGGGAGAAGAAAATCAAAGTCCTCTCCCATCCCCCACAAGCACACATAACTGAAATTTCATGAAGTAACAAATCAGCACTTTAGCGTCGATTTAAATCTTAGAGGAAAAATTGTCTTGAGCCGGGTGGGATACGAACCCACTGTGGGTTCGTATCCACTGTATCCTTCGTATTCCACTGTGGGTTTTTTATTCAATCAAGTAACAAATCAGCACTTTAGCGTCGATTTAAATCTTAGAGGAAAAATTGTCTTGAGTCCGGGTGGGATACGAACCCACTGTGGGTTCGTATCCCACCTGGCTCAAGACAATTTTTCCTCTAAAATTTAAATCGACGCTAAAGTGCTGATTTGTTACTTGATTGAATAAAAAAAAATAATAAATACCCCCTCAAGCAGCTAGCTGCTTGCCACAGAGGTCTGACAGGAGCCTGTCAGTTTATATGCCACAGTACGTCAAACTTATTTCATTATTTACTGAAATTTCATGCAATGAAAAAAATAAAAAATAAAAATAATCTGTAAACTTATTATTTATTTCAGCTGAGACAGAAAGAAGTCCAAGCCCCCCTCCCCATACACACACACACACACATAAATACAAATAATGACATGATTGAAATTTCATGCTATGAAAAAGCAAATATTTTGAACTTTTATTTCAGCTGAGGCAAAAGGATATACAAGTGACGCACACACACCATAATTGAAATTTCATGCTATATGTATATAAAAAAATTTACAAACAATTACACTTTCATTTCATCTGAGGCAGAAGGAAATCCAAACCATACACACAAATGACATGATTGAAATTTCATGCTATGAAGAAACAAATATTGTAAACTATTTTCATTTCAGTTGAGACAGTAGGAAATCCATATTTCCCATGAAGGTGAAAGGTTTCCTGGTGAATGGTGAAGTTTTTAGCATATTCTTTGGTAAAGTTTCTTTTTCATGTTATAAACATGATTTTCAACTTCCATATCCAATTCCCTATCAGTGAAATGACTTATCTAGTGATTTGAGCACTAACATGCATTGAAGCCTATGTAGAACATCACACTGAATTTTTTAATTAGGTATGAAATGGTTGTTGTTGGGAATATAAACATTTCACCTGGAAGGCACTTCAGTATTTTTTACAATTGCACACACATACTGTGAGAAGGCTGAGTGAGTTTGCCTTACTTTTTAACATTAATCAGTTTTCAAAAATCACTACAAATGAAGTTGCAACATGCTTTTTTATGCTTCCTTACCATTTTTTCTCTTTTATTATTTTTTTTACAATTAAATGCTCTTTCTTTTGATATGTAATGTGGAATATTTTATTCATTAGTTGCTTCATAATAAGGCTAAAAAGTTGAGTTGTTTCTTAAAGAAAAAATATTATTCCTGTGAAGGTTAATAAGTGCAGACTGTATTAGGTCAGAGTCAATGCTAATTTAAATTCTATGCAAGAAATCTTTCCATATTTTTTTTTGGTATAAAGACAGCTTATAAAGTATGATATTTTCCAAATTCAGAGAAATTTTTAGAGAGACAATGGCATTCATATAAATATTAAAACTCTGCTCATGACAAAAAAATTAGCAAGTCAAAACTATTTTGTAAAATAAATAAAAGTTTATTTCCAAAAATATAGACACACCATAGTGAAACTTCATATTACAGTAAAATATCAGCCATTCTGCTCCAACTAAAAAAAACACTCCACATTGAGCTCTCCTCTCTACAACATTCTGACTACTTACTACTAACTACTACCATGACAACATCACTTACTATGCAAGTGGCGTGTAACTGACACGTGTGTGTTGCATACTGGGAAAGTACATTTGCATAAATTTACAATCGTGTGCTCATGCTGGATATGATACAATAGGATGCGTATCTTGCTAGCATTAGCGACTGTCAGTCAAAAATGGAGTTGCGCGTGCACAACTCCTCTAGCAGTATGGCCTAAGAAAAATTGATGATTCAACTTAAAAGCTTCAAAATAATAAATGTAACACAAAATAAAGTAAAATTGGCTAAGGAAAAGGTAAAAGTGAGTGATCATAACATGTATTTTATAAGGACAGAGTAGGGGGTGGCGATATTGGTTTCACCTGATAGACCACAACTCGTAATGCAGCAAGCAACTGTAGTGAAGGCAGCAAGCCACAGCATGCTTGATCTCTGTCTCTGCCCTTATTGGCTTCTGCAAGTTACGGGAAGAGATCACAGGTATCATGTAAGACCCAAACTTGGTCATATAGAATATTAAATATTATTGAGATATCAACAACATAGTTTATAAAATGATGAATACTAAAACTACATCTATTTTATAAGGATGGAACGTGGAGAGGCCGATATTGGCTTCACCCGATAGACCACAACTCATTGTTTGGCAAACAGCTGCAGTGAAGGTGCCAAGCCATGGTGGCTCAAGCACTGTTTCTGCCCTCTTATCAGCATCTGCGAAGTACGGGAAATGATCGCAGGTATGGCATTAGACCCAAACTCTGTCGTGTAGAATATTAAATATTATTGAGATATCGCCTAATTATTAATAAGAACTAATAATAAGTCATTGGGTATCTTAAGCTGATTAACTAATGTAATAAATATCTCCAGTAATGCTCTTCTAGGATATGAATGCATTAATGAAAGGTTTTTTACAGCAAAATTTCACACAAGCATTAAAGACTTGAATGTTATCTGCTGTTATGCCCCCACTGAGGATGAGGATGAGAAGGATAGGTTTTATGAACAACTTCAGGATATTTTGAATTCTGTCAAGAAAGGAGATATTACCCTTGTTCTACATGACTTCAATGCCAAAGTTGGTACTGACTCTGACCTTTGGGGAGGGATGATAGGCCATTTTGGCAATGTCACCTACAAGTAGGTAAACTTAATGGTTTCAGAATAACTAACACTTATTACAAACACTGTGACATACGTAAGTAAGTACACATGGGTTTCACCAGATGTGCTGCATAAGAATATTATTGATTATATATTTATTAACAGTTAAACAGCTAGTTTTGGTAGGAATACCAGGTCATATAGGAGAGCTGAAATTGGATCTGACCATTATCTTGTTAAAAGTGTCTTTCAACTTAAACTTCAAAAGTGTTGTGCTAAGGTTAAAATTTACCTTTAATTCTGAAGGTCTGAAAGACTCAGTTATAGCTAAAGCTTACAATGATAGGTTACTTAGTCATTATGACAGTCATGGTTTACTTACTATTGATGTTGAGGAAGAATGGGGCTGTTTTAAACTGGCATTTCTTGAAACTAACAGTACTCTTTTAGGAAAAGAAGGAGCAGAGGAGGCAAAATTATTTGAGTGGTAAGGCACTTGAGCTTATTTCAGAAAGAAAGAACTGCAGGAATGTCCTTAATCAATACCCTACTAGTCCTAATAGAAAGCATTACGGACAGATTAATAAATGTGTAAAGGATCAGTTAGCTGCCAATAAGAATCTTTGTCTTGATGGCTTAGCTGACAAAGCCAAGGAAGCAGTTAGACAGCACAACAGCGGAGAGCTGTTCCAGATAGTTAATATTTTGTGTGGTAGAAAATGGATAAGTATACAGGGATTGAAGGATAAACAAGGCAAGGTTATAGAAGATGAGGATTCTGTCATGGCTAGGTGGGCTGAGCATTTCAGTGATGTTCTAAATAATGTGGTTAGTTCTACTCCCATTGTTTGTAATGATGATAGATGCATTACTGACTTTAATGTTGACCCTATAACACAATCTGAAGTTATTTTAGTTATTTCTAAATTTAAACTACATATATCCCCAGGAGTAGGTGAAATTACTACAGGAATGCTTAGAGCTGGGAATGTTTCAGTTACTTCATGGATGACTGAAATTAAAAATAATTTATAATTCTCTGTTGTTGAGCAATGAAATTTTAGAGTTTATCCTTCAAACTATTTGCATGTTAAAAGTTCTTAGGAGAAAACTCAGAAACTTTTCAGAGCAAGGACAGTGCTCAGTCTTCAGTGAAGTGATGCTATGTAGTAACGTTAGGTCTGTTTAGACAAAGAGCTTCTTTCCACATGTCATGAAGGGCGATTCCAGTGTCTCGGTTGCAGGTGGGGACGGATAATGTCATTATTTCAATAGCCTTGTGGACTATGGTTCCATAGAAAGTGGGCGGGGAGCACGTCACACTGCTTGCGCATGTGTCCACTTTCTACGGAACCATAGTCCATGAGGCTATTGAAATAATGACCTCGTCCATTCCCACCTGCAACTAAGACACTGGAATCGCCCTTCACGACGTGGAAAGAAGCTCTTTGTCTAAACAGACGGAGTGCTCTCCTTGCTCTGAAAAGCTTCTGAGTTTTCTCCTAAGAACTTTTAACATGCAAATAGTTTAAAGGATAAACTCTAAAATTTTATTGCTCAACGACAGAGAATTTTAAATTATTTTTAATTAATTTCTGAGCCAGAATGTCTTTTTTATTGTATGACTGAAATTTTGAATATCTTTTATGATAAAGGCATGGTTCCTAAGGATTTTACCACAGCTGTTATTATCTCTATTTTTAAAAAAACTGATTGCAGCTCTTGTGATAACTATAGGGGTATGAGTCTACTTTGTGTTCTAGGTAAAGTTAAAGAACTTTATTAAGCACAATTATTTATTAAGCACAATCATGCAAAGGCATGATTGTGCTTAATAGAATTAAGAATTGAGAAGACAGGCAATTGCATGATAAGCAATGTGGATTCAGAAGTGGTAGGGGATGTGTGGATCAGATATTTTCACTTAGGCAGATTCTTGAGAAATGTTTAGAGTTTCAGAAACCTTTGGTTGCTAGCTTTGTTGATTTCAAAAAGGCTTTCGACTCTGTTGATCATCATAATTTGTGGTTGATTGTGTGATCATATGGTATACCAGACAAGTTAGTTAACATAATGAAAGCTCTGTATAATAACACTGAGTCGTGTGTGAGAGTTGGTAAGGCTTGTAGCAATTGGTTTAGCATTACTTCTGGTATTCAACAAGGGTGCATTTTGTCTCCTTTTCTCTTTAGCTTATTAGATATTGGTAATATTGGTTATTATATATATATTGGTTATTGATTATGTTATAATCAATAATACATAATCAATAACCAATATTATTGATGATAATATTGGTTATTGATTATGTTATGCGAAATTCACTTCAAGGGAAAGATTTTGGCCTTAAATGGACTGGAGATACGAAAATTTCTGATTTAGATTATGCTGATGATTTAGCCCTTTTGGCCAATGAAGTTAATGAGATGAACTCTTTCATTCGAGCTGTTTATGAGACTGGTAGTAGAGTAGGTTTGGTTATAAACAGAGAGAAAACTAAAGTGATGAAAATTGGTCAGGCAGGCTGTGATTCAGTTAATCTGAATGGTTGCAGTCTTGAGCAGGTGTCATACTTTAATTACCTTGGGAGCTATGTAACATACTGGTGATGTGCGGCATGAGCTTAACAGATGACTAGGGATTGCTGCCGAGACTTTTAAGAATCTATGGAGATTGTGGAGAAATAGGCATATACACCTAAAGACTAAAATTAGACTGTATAATAGTTTGGTTCTTTCTAGGGTTAGTTATGGTAGTGAAACATGGATGCTTTGTAAACAAGATAACAGAAAACTAGATGCTTTCGATTCAAGGTGCTTGCAAATTATTTTGGGCATTTGGTGGTTCAACTTTGTAAGTAATGAAGAAGTTAGGTAAAGGAGTCACCAATCTCCTTTAAGCAGCATATTGTGCAAAGAGAGACTCTGTTGGTTTGGCCATGTTGTTGCCTATGGGTAATTATAGATTAGCGAATAGTGTTATGAACAGTGTATCCACAGACTTCAGAAAGAGATCTAGGATGAGGTGGGCAGACAAGCAAGACCTTGTTAAAATTGGTGTGCAGTGGCCAGATGTAGTTCAGGACAGATATGCTTGGAGAACTAAATTGCATGGTGAGGTTTGAAATCCATACCACATGGCTGCTTAAGGATGATGATTGATTGATTGATTGATATATAAATCAGTTCCAGAGAAAAAAGAAAATTTCAACTACATATAATCCCTTCTAAAAGAAGAAATGAACCTAAAATTTCATAAACCTAAAAATATTCTACTTTTCAAAACCCATATAAGTTACTAAAATAAAAAAAAAGTACTGAAAGATATAAAACTGGGTTTAAGAGCATCCACTATTACAAATGAAAAACAGCCTTTAGGATCATCTGCCCTTATAAATAAAAAACAGCCTTTAAGAGCATCGCTATTGCAAATAAGAAACAGGTTATAAATAAACAGCTAAACAACTGTCTTTTCACCGTTATAAAATGTGGGCTACATAAACCAGTTTTCACATGCATGCGCATTGCCAGTGGCAATTCAAGAGACCACACTTCGATTCCTTTATAGTAGTGGCATATCTTCTGTGAACTATAATTTTTTATAATTGGAAAGAGTTTCTGATATATTCTTCTATTGGAAATTTAATTTTATAATTGAACAGGTATTCAGTATTTTTTCTTTTCCAAATGTAAATATTAATATTTGTAATCTTAAATATCCTTTGAAACTTCCATTAAATTTTTTAAATAATTTCTTGAGATATTTGAATTTTTGTTCAATTTCCTTAAATTAGGAACAGTAGTGTAAAGAATGAACAGTAGTGTTCATAATGAACATCATCATCATCATCATCATCCTCAAGCAGCCATGGACTACGGAGGTCCAACCAGACCGTGCAATTTAGTTCTCCAAGCAAGTCTATCCTGAGCTACATCTACTGCATCTGGCCACTGCACACCAATTCTAACAAGGTCCTGTTTGACATTGTCTGCCCACCGCATCCTAGGTCTCCCCTTCTTTCTGAGGCCTTTAGGCACACTGTTCATAACCCTATTCGCCAATCTATAATTATTCATACGGGCAACATGGCCAAACCAACGGAGTCTCTCTCTGCACAATATGCTGCTTAAAGGAGGTTGCAAACTCCTTTGCCTAACCTCATCATTAGTTACAAAGTTGAACCACCTAATGCCCAAGATACTGCGCAAGCATCTGGAATCAAAAGCATCTAGTTTCCTGTTATCTTGTTTACAAAGTGTCCAAGTTTCACTATCATAACTAACCCTAGAAAGAACCAAACTATTATACAGTCTAATTTTAGTCTTTAGGTGTATACGCCTATTTCTCCACACTCTCCATAGGTTCTTAAAAGTCCCAGCAGCAATCCCTATTCGTCTGTTAATCTCATGCCGCACATCACCATTATCTGTTACATAGCTCCCAAGATAATTAAACTGTAACACCTGCTCAAGACTGCAACCATTCAGATTAACTGAATCACAGCCTGCCTGACCAATTTTCATCACTTTAGTTTTCTCTCTGTTTATAACCAAACCTACTCTACTACCAGTCTCATCAACAGCTCGAATGAAAGAGTTCATCTCATCAACATCATTTGCCAAAAGGGCTAAATCATCAGCATAATCTAAATCAGAAATTTTTGTATCTACAGACCATTTAAGGCCAAAATCTTTCCCTTGAAGTGAATTTCGCATAACATAATCAATAACCAAGCTAAAGAGAAAAGGAGACAAAATGCACTCTTGTCGAACACCAGAAGTAATGCTAAACCAATTGCTACAAGCCTTACCAACTCTCACACACGACTCAGTGTTGTTATAGAGAGCTTTCATAATGTTAACTAACTTGTCTGGTATACCATATGATTTCACAATCAACCACAAATTATGACGATCAACAGAGTCGAAAGCCTTTTTGAAATCAACAAAGCTAGCAACCAAAGGTTTCTGAAACTCTAAACATTTCTCAAGAATCTGCCTAAGTGAAAATATCTGATTCACACATCCCCTACCACTTCTGAATCCACATTGCTCATCACGCAATTGACTGTGAACCAGATTCTTAATTCTATTAAGCACAATCATGGAAAGAACTTTACCTGGAACAGAGAGTAGGCTGATACCCCTATAGTTATCACAAGAACTGCGATCACCTTTTTTGAAAATAGGGATAACAATAGCTCTGGTAAAATCCTTAGGAACCATGCCTTTATCATAAAAGAGATTCAGAATTTCAGTCATCCAAGTGGTAACCGAAACATTCCCAGCTCTAAGCATTTCCTAGTAATTTCATCTACCCCTGGGGATTTATGAAGTTTAAGGTTAGAAACAGCCAAAATAACTTCAGATTGTGTTATAGGGCCAACATTAAAGCCACCAATCATCATTTGCAAACAATGGGAGTAGAACTAACTACATTGTTTAGAACATCACTGAAATGCTCAGCCCACCTAGCCATGACAGAATCCTTACCTCGTTTATCCTTCAATCCTTGTATGCCTGTCTGTTTTCTACCACACAAAACATTAACTATCTGGTACAGCTCTCTGCTGTTGTGCTGTCTGACTGCTTCCTCGGCTTTGTCAGCCAAAGATTCAAGCCAAAGATTCTTATCAGCAGCTAACTGATCTTTTACAAGTTTATTAAGGTCTCTGTAATGCTTTCTATTAGGACTAGTAGGGTATTGATTAAGGGCATTCCTGCAGTTCTTTCTTTCCGAAATAAACTCAAGTGCCTTATCACTCAGATAATTTTGCCTCTTCTGCTCCTTTTTTCCTAAAAGAGTACTGTTAGTGTCCAAAAATTAAAATGATCCCATTCTTCCTCAACTTCAGTAGTAAGCAAACCATGACTGTCATAATGACTAAGTGACCTATAATGGTAAGCTTTCGCTATTATAACTGGATCTTTCAGAGCTTCAGTATTAAAAGTAAATTTTTTAACCCTAGCACAACACTTTTTAAGTTTAAGTAGCAACACACTTTTAACAAGGTAATGGTCAGATCCAATTTCAGCTCCCCTATATGCCCTGGTATTCCTAACAGAACTAGCCCATTTGCTGTTAATTAATATGTAATAAATAATATTCTTATGCAGCCCATCAGGTGAAACCCATGTGTACTTATGTATGTCGTGGTGTTTGTAATAAGTGTTAGTTATTCTGAATCCATTGAGTTTACTTGCCTGTAGGAGACGTTGCCCATTGCCATTGCAGCTATCAATACCAAAAGGGCCTATTACTCCTCCCCAAAGGTCAGAGTCAGTACCAACTTTGGCATTGAAGTCACCAAGAACAAGGGTAATATCTCCTTTCTTGACAGAATTCAAAATATCCTGAAGTTGTTCATAAAACCTATCCTTCTCATCCTCATCGGCATCCTCAATGGGGGCATAACAGCAGATAACATTCAAGTCTTTAATGCTTGTCTGAATGAAATTTTGCTGTAAGAAACCTTTCATTAATGCACTCATATCCTAGAAGAGCATCGCAAGCGTGTCTGCTGAGAAGCAGACCCACGCCTTGGTGATGCTTATTGTCGTCCCTCCCTGAAAAGAGAAATTTAAGATTATTTTTAAGAATCTGACCTTTATCTGTCCATCTGGTCTCTTGCAAGCCGAGAATATCTAAATTATAACGGTGGAATTCTTGTGTGAGGACATCAAGAGAAAAAGCTCTGTGCAGAGTCCTCACATTCCAACTACCTATGGAGAGAAAATGGTTAGTGGGATGTTTAAAGAAACTATGTTTATTGAGAGAGGGAATGCTGACAATATCAAACAGCCCCCTAATCGCAGACATGTGGCAAAGACCCGTTCCCCCACTACTAAAGGCTGAAGCCATCTACACTGGAAGACTTCCTCCAATGTAGAATTTGACGATGCCAATAGAAGCAAAGAGTTCAGATGCCTGCGATGACTTCTGCTCAGGATTATCCACCAGCTGATAAACATATCCTGTGAATCTATTCACTTGGGGCTGTCAACCCACAAACGAAAAGAAAACACAGCGGAAGATTTTCCCTCCACAGAAGCCCACCAGTGCAGCAAAATCAGGATCCATAATCAAGCTCAGAGCCATATATCTGTCCAATCCAGTAGGTTTATATGGTCAGCACCAGGACCCTGTGTGGTTGACCACTCCTCAGCAGGGTAGAAAAAAAAGAAAAGTAGCCATAGTTGTCCAGATCAGTAGGCCACACTAATCTGGCAGCCCTCCCCTTCCATTCACTTCCACAAGAGAGTATCTCTTTTGAAAGTTACTAACGGTCCGCACCACGAGAAGGCGGGGTTGGACATTAGGTGCTAGGCCTGGCCGGTTCTATGCGTCATCACAGGGGATTGGTGCATAGCTCTCCTTCCAATGATTACCTAGCTACCATTTACAGACTTTACCTCATTATCTCTGTACTTGTATTTGATCAATTTTCTAGCTTAACTTTCGCTATGAAGAATCACTGATGTATTTTCCATTTAGTATTTCAGTGAATAGCTATAGGGGAACATGTCAAATGCCACTTTTGACACAGGTGCTAATTGTAACCAGCCACACAATTTCAGCATTTTGCCTCACTGATATAGTCTGTTCAAAAAGCTGGGTATTTTTTTTTCATGATATGTGTTATTAGTAAGCGTGACATAATATGACAATTTAAATATTAATTTTTATGTGCTTTAAAGATATATGTTTATCAATGAAAACCTTCAGTGTGAATACAATAAGTATTCACCATTAACAGACACAACCGTAGTTTGTGTCAGTATTGTTGTAATCAAGTTAGTTGTAATGATTTGCTAACAGTACATTTTGAAAGAGTACTTTTAATCATAACGCTGTCTTGAGATTTTATTCAGTATATAAATTTCTGGTGTTGCTTTACCACTGAGCTGCCAGGTATATTATCAGATATTATGAAAAGTAAGACATCATAAAGTTACCAAACAAATCCATTGCAAAACTGCGACTCCTTATGTTGGTCCACCCATTCACTTTTCCTTAACCAGTTTTGCTTTATTTACGTTATATTTATCATTTTGGGGATTTTCTTTTTTTGGACATCGCAGTTCGACCTTTCGATTGACAACTGCTAAAGCACGTGTAGGACACGACTCCTCTTGTGTCGTAGTGAGTGTGATCATCATATTATACAAATGTCTTTCCCGGTGTGCAATAGACACGTGCCAGACTTGTACACATGTTATAACTAAGTGATGTTAGATCACAAAAAGAGAGAGATAGAAAATGAGATTGTGAATCAATGTAGAGAAAAGCAGAGGGTTTGTAGGGATGTAGGAGTCAGAAGTATGTGTTGGGTAGAGAGATGTGAGTTGTTAGACTCCAAATTTTGTATTGAATTGGGTGAGTCTTTGAATATTTTGGAAATAAACTTTGTTTTAGAAACTTTTGAATTTTTGATATTTTTTTCTTGAGCAGCGTAAATTGATTTTTTTTTTATTAGATTTAAACTTGACAATCCTTTTTGAATTCTTACTCGATAAGTAATACTATATACTTAACGAACTCTATTTCAACTTTATTTAGCAAGTTATTATTGCCTGGCACCCAATACAGCTATCTGGAATTTGAATAAATTTGGATCAGACGAAAGGTCCAACTTTAAAAGTACATAATCTTTGGAGCATTATATCCTGTTTTCACAGTAATTGTAAAGGAAGCTCTTCTCATTTGACTTTAAATGCATGTTTTTTTAACCAATGTCATTTACTTCAAAGTTGTTTCTTTTTATCTCGTAACTAGTTTCAAGTCCCATTATTTTCTTTTTACATTTATAGCCTTTTAAACCTTTGATATTTTTATTAGTACCATTTTTTAATATTAATATTATTTTTTATCTCTCATAAATAAGGATCTAAGGGACCTGGGTTCGAGCCCCGGGTAAGGCATGGATGTATGTGTCGTTTTTCGGCTGTGGTCCTGCCATCCTCACTCTGTGAGGATGGCAGGACCACAGCAGAATATACAACTATGGCATATAAACTGACAGATTCCTGTCAGACATCTGTGGCAAGCAGCTGCTTGAGGGGGTATTTATTTTATTTATTTTTTATAAATAATAATAAATAATAAATATGTCATCAAGAGCGATTATATTCTGTTACTATAATCACTGTTGATGGAATGAATTGACTTATGCAATACCCTCTATATTCATTAATAGCCACATAGTCTTGGTTTATATTATATATATATCATTATGTATTCTCTATCTCCACTTTGCATTATATTTATAAGCATCATGTATTTAAATCTTTTCCCACATTTTTTCAACCTTTTGCTTTACTGGTGTCATTGATGTATAAATTTTAGTTTCTAGTGCTTCATAAAACTACAAACAACTAGCCAGTTTACCACTGAGCACCTAAAGGAAAATGAAATGTTTTTGCAATAATTATTATACCATTCAGATTATTTATAGCAGTTTTCATGTCTAAATTTATCAATCCATACTAAATACACAGATTACCCTTTTGAGGTAGCGCAGTCTGGCATGAATCTGGAGAGATGCGGGTTCAATTCCTGCCGTGTCGGCGACGAATTTTTTTCAGAATCTTCTAATGTTTAAATTTATCACCTTACATATATATATATATTTCTTTTTCAAGAAATAATTCTTTGTGGTAGGTAATTACCAATTAATATGTTCATTTCAGTCATTTCAAGCATTTGCCTCTGGCTCAAGATTCCACTGTTTGGGTGAAGGCTGGAATAGGCATGGCAGCTGTAGCTCTGGTCAGTCTGTTTCTTGTAAGGATTATAAAAGCTGCTTCAGAAAACAGGTAAGAATGATTACTTTATTTCCTATATCATTTCTTTGTCTTCTAAACATTCCTTTTACACAGGTATTTTGATTTATGAAAGTTCTTTTTATATGAGCTGGTGTGGTTCAGTGGGTAGTGTCTCAGGCTCATTATCTGCAGTTCCAAGGTTTGAGTTCCAGCTGGACTAGCATTGAGATTTATCTTCATAAAACTCTCCATCCTATCCAATATCAGTAGGGGACATCTACAGGCTTGGAAAGGCTGCAGTCTATCGGATGGGACATTAAACCATGGCCTTGCATGCAGGAGAGCCATACCCTGTGCACATTAAAGAACATGCTGGATGTCTTTGATAGGAGGCTACCATCTGTTTCCTAACAGCTGTCAAGTGGGTCCTTTACCCCAACCTTCTCTGAGCCCTTGGGATCTTTGTGACCTGGCCATAAATGGCCAGGTCACAATCATCCAAAGGGATACACACTGCTTTGGCCTCTGCTTCAGGTAAACGGGAGGACCTGGGGTGGCCCCTCAGGATCAATCGGCTGGTGAGCAGGTCCTGCTAGGGTCAACCATGTGGAACAGTGAGTAACCTTGTCCATGTCCGGATAACGGTTTACAAGTTTCCTTACACATTCACTAATTTTCTAGTTTTCTTTATTTTGAGGCCAGTTCTTTTCTCACACTTTATTATTTTTTCCCTTATTTTATTTTATGAAGACTCAAGTGAGTTTCTCTCGTTTCTCTTTTCATTTTCCTTTTCTTTTGTTGTGAGGGCTTGGCTGACTGCCTGTGTGGGTATGGTGCCCTGGCACCCAATTGGGCGTCCCTTTGTTGGACTCCGTGGTGGGTGGGGATAACAGGCACTGAAATTCTAAACCCAAACATGAGTCCCAAAAATTAAAATTTAGAGGCGAATGCAGCTAAAAGAGTTGCATGAGCCCCCGTCTTCCGTGTCTTCTTTGTCATCATTGCCATCATCTTCGTGTCTTCCTTTGTCCCCGAGGTTCCTGGTCATCCATTCTTCGGGTGATCAGTTGATTGAGGACATATCCCCATTTTTTATTAATAAGGGATTGAAAGGTCTTGCAGAGAACCATTATCAGTCAAGCACTTAAGATCTGGTGACTTGCAGGTGGAAATTGCTTGCTCAAAACATTCTGAGTTCCTCTTGAAGGTAACAATGATTGGTGGAGTGGCAGTCGAAGTCACTCCACACAAGATGCTTAATTCCTCCCAGGATGTGGTATCTGAGTGGGGCCTCCTCAAGGTTTCTGAGGAGGAAATCCTCTCGAGCTGTCATCCCAGGGAATGATAGCAGTCCACCGGGTTTCACAATGCCGTGATGGGAAATTAGTACCTACCAGGGTACTAATTATCACATTCAATATGCCATGCTTGCCTGCTTCCATCAAGGCAGGTTACCTTCACTGCGAGATATGGCCATACATTTCTAACCCCCTGCACTGCTTTCAGTGTCAGAGGTTTGGCCATACCCACACAGCATGCCGGGGAAAGCCACCTGTGCTTGTTGCAGCCAGGATCATCTTGATCCTGACTGCACAGCAGAAAAGGCATGCAGCATGAATTGTGGTGGTGAGCATCCGGCGTACTCCTGCAACTGTCCTAAGTGGTTGGAAGAGAAAGAGGTGCAGAGGCTAAAGACCCTAAACAACTTCTCCTATGCAGAGGCAAGAAGGTTGCCTGCCCCACCTGGCAAGGTCTCCTATGCCAGTGCAGTTGTTGGAAAGCCTTTTCTCGCCTGCTGCCAAGTACCTCTTGACCCAGGTGAACCCGAAGTCGGTGTTGATCTTGACATTGACTCTGGTTTCTATTCCTGCATCTGTGCCTTCCACTTCCACCTCTGGAAGGCCCCCTTCACCCCGCCCACAGACAGCAAGACCTTCCAAGCACAAGGGGCCCCCACTAGGGCCGAAAAAGAAACTTTTAACAACTTCTCGTTTGACAGTCTCTGATTCGTGTCACTTTGACGACTCTGAGGACATGGACACAGACACCCCATTTTTCCAAAACAGTCGCTGGCGACAGTTAAAATAAATCAAAAGTCATCTGTCAATTGTTCCAAGACCTGAGATGGCCAACTCCTACAATGGAACTGTCATGGATTCCAGAGGAATATTGACGACATCAAGGTCCTCCTGAGGGCATATGAACCCATCTGTGTGTGCCTACAGGAGACATTCTTGCAGACAGCTAACAATCCCACTATCCAGCATTTCTCTCTTGTTCGCTGAGACCGGGATGGAGATGGTCCAGCTCGTGGGGCTGTTGCCATCCTCGTGAGCAACCATTCTCCATTCCAGGTCATTCCCCTCACCGTGAACTTAGAGGTAGTTGCCATCCACCTCTTTGTGGGATTTCCATTGACTTGTTGTTGCATCGTCTTCCAGAATGACCTTGATGACCTCGTCTCACAGCTGCCATCCCCCTTCCTCATCATGGGGTGCTTTAACGGACACAGTCCACTCTGGGGCAGTGCTGACACCAACAGGAGGGGTGGGGTCCTGGAGCAATGGCTCCTGGATCCATTGCTCTCTCTGTTGAACACCAGTGTCAGTACATATTTCCACTCCCCAACCCGCACATTCACTGCCATTGATCTCACTATCTGTTCCTCCTCGACATGGGAGGTCGAGGACAATCCATATGGAAGTGATCACTCCCCGTGGTGTGCCCCATCTCCCATGGGGGGCCTTGCAGTCCTTCATATGTACACCAGTGGAGGCTTGATTGGGCTGACTGGAATGGCTTCGAGCTCTTGTCTGAACTCGATGAGCACTCTGTCAGCCAGGAGCCAATCAATGTTGCAGTGGCAGAGATGACAGACTTCATCGTCCATGCAGCTGCCTCTACTATTCCTCAGACCTCAACTCAGTTTCCACAGTTCTCAAAACCGTGGTGGAATCCCGACTCCACCGCAGCTCATAAGGCTCAGAACAAGATTTGGGGGTGTTACAGAGATATCTGACATCCCCCAAGCTTGTTTTGTCTGGCACCAGAGCCAGAAGTAATCTTGGATCAACTATACGTCTTCAATCACCCATATGACCAGTTCTGAGGTTGTGTGGGATAAGGTCCGGAAGATGGGTAGGAAATACACGTCCCAATCATTGTTGATCCTGGAGCACAATGGATAGGCAATTGCTGACACTCTGGGGGAGTCATTCTCCTCCATCTCTTCTTTATCTTCCTACAGGTAACCCCCGTTCATCGCGACCCCGGCGAGTGCGGATTTGTTATATCGCGATCTTTTTTTTTTGTCTCGGCACTTGTGTGTCTTTGAAACACACGAGGAATAGTCAAAACGAATGGTTGCACGTGCATGCTAACTTTCTTTCTCGCTCAATCACATCGTACACATGTACATAACGTAAAGTGACGAACGTGGGCGAGACAAAAGAACGCCGTGTGCCGGTGCCTGGTACGGTTGAGCCAGTGCATCATTTGGGTCTATCCTTCAGTGTAATCTTAGCTACAGTGTCAAACGCATGCTAATTAAATTGACTACATATTTTTTTATCCCTTCGTAATTTTTAAAATGTCAAAAAGACAATGTGAAAAATCGGTTAAGAAAATTCGCAATGTAGTGACTTTAGAAAAGAAACTAAAAATTATAGAAAGGATAGAAAGTGGTGGTAAATTTACAGTTGCAGGAAGGGATTTCAAATTGCCTGAGTTACAGTGAGATCAATTGTGCAACAGAAAGACAAAATTAAAAAGGCTGGCGAAAGTGTTACTCCAATTACAGCGATGAAAGTTTCACGAACCAGAAGTTTTTTGATGACAGAAATGGAAAATTTATTAAGCAAATGGATAGAGGACCTAAATCAACACCACGTGCCTGTGAGTACCCAAATCATAATGAATAAATCACTTAGTCTTTGGGATCATTTAAAATCTCAACATGGAGGAGAAGAAGTTTTTAAAGCAAGCAAAGGCTGGTTTGATCGGTTTAGAAAACGATCAAACGTGCATAGCCTTAAAATGATTGGCGAATCGGCTAGTGCAGATGTAGAATCAGCTGAAAAATATCCAATGGAGTTCCGTGAAATTGTGGAAAGGGGAAATTATCCACCAAATTTAATTTTTAGTGTAGATGAGGTGGGACTCTATTGGAAACGAATGCCAACACGTATGTTTATTTCCATAGAGGAGAAGACTGCTTCTGGATTTAAAGTAGACAAGGATCGTCTAACTCTTCTTCTCGGCGGAAATACATCCAGAGAATTAAAATTGAAACCATTGTTGATTTATCAATCAGAAACACCTTGTGCCATGAAAGGTTATTCTAAAAACAATTTTCCGGTTTTTTGGCGAAGTAACCCTAAGGCTTGGATGACACAAAATTTATTTATGGACTGGTTTAAAACTTGTTTCTGCCCAGTAATAAAAAAATATGGCGAGGATATTGGAGTTGAACCTCGAGCTCTTTTGGTGTTGGACAACGCGCCGGGAAATCCTGTGGAACTTGAGACTCTGTGCACTGATTTTCCCGTTGAAGTGGTATTCTTACCTCCGAATACCACTTCCATCTTACAGCCTATGGATCAAGGCGCAATAGCAGCATTCAAAGCCTATTATTTAAGAAAAACAATGCACCAACTCATTGAAGAAACTGATGGAGGTAGTAGAGATGCCATGCGGGTTTGGTGGAAACAATTTAATATTATGAAAGCTATCAAAAACATCGACGAAGCGTGGAATGAAGTCACCCAGTCGTGTATGAAGGGTGTTTGGAAAAGGTTGCTCAGAGAAATTGTTGAAGATCACATCAATTATGAAAATCATATTCAAAATATCATCGAAGAGATTAGTCTTATAACCACTTCCGGAGGCATCGAAGGTGTTGATGTAGATGATATTCAGACTTTGTTAAAATCACACGGTGAACCCTTAACTAATGAAGAGCTGCAGGAAATGGACTGCCATACTATGTCCCAAGAAAATGATGTCTCAGAACCTGTTCCCGTGCGAAAGTTAAGTGTCAAAATCATTGAAAAGGCCCTTTCTCTTCACAATCAATGCATGGAGTTGTTGGAAGAAAACGACGAAGATTATGAGCGAGTGAGTGCTGTAAATGCGTGGTTGTAACAGATTATTTGACAGTTATCGGCAAATTTTGCATAATAAATGGAGAGAGGCCAAACTAGGGAATCTAGATTCCTTTTTGCAATGCAGAACAAAATGAATGAATTATGTTATGTATGACATTGTTTTGTTATTAATAATATTTATTTTATTAATAAAGTGTTTTTTTTTTTTTTTCGAATTTTAAAATGTTTTTTTTTAAATCCCCCATTGATCGCAAAATTTCGCTTATTGCGACCATGTCCAGAACGTATCCTTCGCAATGAACAGGGGTTACCTGTACTCCCCTGAGTTTCTGGCCGAGAAGAGCAAGGCCGAACGCTCTCTGCTGTCCTTCCATTCAAATGGCCTGGAGTCTTACAACAGGCCATTCATAGCGGAGGAGCTTTGCCTTGCCCTGCACATTTCTGTGCATTTGCCATCAGCCAAATGATGTCCATTATGCAATGCTCCAACATCTCTCACCATCGAGTAAGGATCGGCTGCTCTGACTCTTCAACCACATCTTCATCGAGGAGCAGTTTCCGGACTCCTGATGTGAGACCATCATCAAAAATCCCAAGATTCCTTCGCATTATCATCCAATTGCGTTGACGAGCTGTGTCTGCAAGATGTTGGAAAGAATGGTAAATATCAGGCTAACCTGGTATTTGGAACATCACGGCCTTCTTTCTGACACCCACTGTGGCTTTCGCAGGCGCAAGTCTACTTTAGACTATCTGATCCGTCTCAAATCAGCAATCAGGAATTCATTTTTACATAAAGAGCACCTGGTGTTCATTTTTTTTTTCAAATCAAAAATGGGTACGAAATTTAAAAAAAGGGTACTTTTTTTTAAATTTTGGATTATTATTTTTTAATTAATTTATGATTATTATTATTTTTTTTAATCCTTTTGCGAAGGAGCAAAAGACTTTCCTCCAGCTCTGGCATAACTTCTGCTGGGCACACGGGAGAATGGAATAATGTAGGTGATCTGCACTTCCATTTCGGTGCTCGACCTTGAAATTGAATTCTTGTAGGCAAAATTCCCGGCACATTAGACAACCTGTTAAATTGGTGGATGTCTGCAACCATTGTAAAGCAGCATGGTCAGTAAAGATAGTAATATCAGATGTGTCTAATTGCACTTTAAATTTTTCTAGAGTCCATATTACACTTAGACATTCTTTTTCATTCACTGTATAATTTCTTTCAATGTGACTCAAACTGCGAGTGGCAAACAAGATGATGTGTTCACAATTGTCATCCTGTATTTGGCGAAGCATAGCACCGAGACCAACATGGGAAGCATCAGTGTAGATTTTAAAATGTTTGACTGACTGTGGAAGGCCAACACTGGAGCATGACACAATGCATTTTTTAAGGTCTGAAATGCTGAGTCGTAAACAGATGTCCAATGGAATCGTTTTTACTTTCGGTGTAATTCCCATAAAGGTTGGGCCAAATTAACAAAATTAGGTACAAATTGTCAGTACCAACCACACATTCCTGGAAATCTACTAAGTTGCTTTGAATTGTGTGGTGTGGGAAATCGTTCTGTGGATTCGACCTTATTAGGTAATGTTTTACTCCATCTGCATTAACTGTAAAACCGAGGTATTGAATTTCTTCTCAGAGAAATTTGCATTTAGATCATTTTATGGTGAGTCCAACTTCTTAAACTTGAGAATACCAAATCTAAATCACACAGATGCTCAGAAAAATCAGTGGAAAAAATAACTATATCATCTAAGTAAGAGTTCACAAATTTTTCTTTTCAGATCACACAGAACCATGGACATAAGATGTTGAAACATTACGGGTGCTCTGGATAAGCCAAATGGTAAACAACGAAATTGGAATAATACATCTTTCGTGAGGAAATCTGTTTTGCACCGATCTGATGGATATACAGACACCTGCCAATGTCCTGAAGACAAATCTAATGTGCTAATAAATTTCTGGCCAGCCAGTTGTGTTAGTAGATTCTGAATAATAGGTAGTGGATATCTATCGGGGACTGTAACAGCATTTAGCTTTCGATAGTCCACGCAAAATCTCAAATCACCAGTTTTCTTTTTAATGAGGACAACCAGTGAAGCCCATGGGCTAAAACTTGGTTTTATTATCCCATTCTTTAACATTTCTTTAATTTGTGTAGAGACTATTTCTTCTTTACTGGAAGGATAATTGTGTGGCTTGCTATAAACAGGTCTACTATTGTCATGTTGATATGATGCTCCAAAATCTGACTTCTGCCAGGCTTGTTGTTAAAAGGTTCATAATTAGCATTGAGCAGAGCTTCTAACAACTCTCTCATTACTATCTAAATAAGTGCTGTCAGCATGTTTTCTAATGTCCAATTTTATCTGATCGACATCAAGTTTTTCTTTCATTGTTGCTTTGAGAGAAATAGTATTATTAGCAAAATCAAATTCAATCAAGTGTTTTCGTATCACATCTATTCCTATCAAGGAGTCATATAATTATTCATTTATTACTAAAAATTCAAGTCTTATCTCCACAATATTTAAAGTGATAGCTAACTCAACAGTTCCTTGCGGAAAACACTGCTTGAAAGCACAAGCTAAGTTCAAAGGTCCACGGGACCACGGCTGGAATTTCAGTTTATAACTTTCCTGAATTTTATCCCATACTTTCTTATGTAGACATGTAATATCAGCTCTGTGTCGATACGAGAGCCATAACTAACCCTTGAAAGAACCAAACAATTATACAGCCTAATGTTAGTCTATAGGTGTAGATGCCTATTTCTCCACACTCTCCATAGATTCTTAAAAGTCCCGGCAGCAATTTCTATTTGTTTGTTAATCTCATGCCGCACATACCAGTATCAGTTACATAGCTCCCAAGATAATTAAACTGTGACACCTGTTCAATAGTACAGCCATTCAAAGCAACTGAAGCACCATCTGAATGACCAATTTTCATCACTTTAGTTTTCTCTCTGTTTATAACCAAACCTACTCTACTACCAGTCTCAATAACAGCTTGAATAAAAGAGTTCATCTCATCAACATCATTTGCCGAGAGGGCTAAATCATCAACATAATCTAAATCAGAAATTTTCATATCTCCAGACCATTTAAGACCAAAATCTTTCCCTTGCAGTGAATTTTGCATAACATAATCAATAAACAAACTAAAGAGAAAAGGAGACAAAATGCACCCTTGTCGAACACCAGAAGTAATGCTAAACCAATTGGTACAAGCCTTACCAACTCTCAAACACGACTCAGTGTTATTATAGAGAGCTTTCATTATGTTAACTAACTTGTCTGGTATACCATATGATGTCACAATCAACCACAAATTATGACGATCAACAGAGTCGAAAGCCTTTTTGAAACCAACAAAGCTAGCAACCATAGGTTTCTGAAACTAAACATTTCTCAAGAATCTGCCTAAGTGAAAATATCTGATCCACACATCCCCTACCACTTCTGAATCCACATTGCTCATCACGCAATTGACCGTCAACCAGATGTTTAATTCCATTAAGCACAATCATGGAAAGAACTTTACCTGGAACAGAGAGTAGGCTGATACCCCTATAGTAATCATAAGAACTGCTATCACCTTTTTTGAAAATAGGGATAACAATAGCTCTGGTAGAATCCTTAGGAACCATGCCTTTATCATAGAAGATATTCAGAATTTCAGTCATCCAAGTGGTAACCGAAACATTCCCAGCTCTGAGCATTTCTGTAGTAATTTCATCTACCCCTGGGGATTTATGAAGTTTAAGTTTAGAGATAGCCAAAATAACTTCAGATTATGTTATAGGGCCAACATTAAAGCTGCCAATGCATCTATCATCATTACAAACAATGGGAGTAGAACTAACCACATTGTTTAGAACATCACTGAAATGCTCAGCCCACCTAGTCATGACAGAATCCTCTCCTTCTATAACCTTACCTTGTTTATCCTTCAATCCCTGTATACCTGTCCATTTTCTACCACACAAAACATTAACTATTTGGTACATCTCTCTGCTGTTGTGCTGCCTAACTGCTTCCTCGGCTTTGTCAGCCAAGCCATCAAGCCAAAGATTCTTATCAGTAGCTAACTGATCCTTTACACGTTTATTAAGCGCACTGTACTGCTTTCTATTAAGACTTGCAGGTTATAGATTAAGGACATTCCTGAAGTTCTTTCTTTCTGAAATAAGTTCAAGTTCCTTATCATTCAAATAATTCTGCCTCCGCTGCTCCTTTTTTCCTAAAAGAGTACTGTTTGTTCCCAAAAAAAGCCTGTTTAAAACGGTCCCATTCTTCCTCCACATGGTCCACCCATTCACTTTTACTTTTCCTTAATCAGTTTTACTTTATTTACATTGTATTTATCATTTTGGAAATTTTTTGGGACTGATCGCTATTCTTGTTTCCGAGCTGTAGGTGTTGCACATGCACAACCTGACCTTTTGATTAACCGCTAAAGCGCATGTGTAGGACACTATCCCTCTTGCATCATATTATGCAAATGTCTTTCCCAGCATGCAATAGACACGTGTTGGATTGTACGCATGTTATAACTAAGTGATGTTAGGTCACAGAGTTGTAGAATCGGAGCTTAAGAGGATGAGAGTTAGTAGAGTAGTGACTTTAGGTCACAAAGTTGTTGTGAGAAGTGGAGTAGAGATGTAGGAGTCAGAAGTACATGTTGTTTAGATAGATGTGAGTTGTTAGTACTCTAACTTTTGTATCGAATTTGGTGAGACTGAATTTTTTGGAAATAAACTTTGTTTGTTTTAGATACTTTCGAATTTTTACTATTTTTCTCTTGAGCAACGTTAATTGATTCTTGATTATATTTAAACTTTAATTAAACTTGGCAATCCTTTTTCAAATTCTTACTCTATAAGTAACTCTTGATAAATATATAACGACCCTATTTCAACTTTATTTGACAAGTTATTATTGCCTGGCACCCGATACAGCTATCCGGAATTTGAATAAATTTAGATCAGACAAAAGGTCCAACTTTAAAGGTTAATAATCTTTGGAGCATTACAAGTAGTAAGCAGACCATGACTGTCATAATGACTAAGTAACCTGTCATGGTATGCTTTAGCTATTACTGGGTCTTTCGGAATTAAAGGTGAATTTTTTAACCTTAACACAACACTTCTTAAGTTTAAGTTGCAAGACACTTTTAACAAGATATAATGGTCAGATCCAATTTCTGCTCCCCTATATGATCTGGTATTCTTAACAGAACTACCCCATTTGCTGTTAATATATAATCTATCATATTCTCATGCAGACCATCTGGTGAAACCCTTGTATACCTATGTATGTTGCTGTGTTTGTAATAGGTGTTAGTTATTCTCAAACCATTAAGTTTACCTACCTGTAGGAGATGTTGCCCATTGCCATTGCAGCTACCAATACCAAAAGCGACTATTACCTCTCTTGAATGGTCAGAGTCAATACCAACTTTGGCATTGAAGTCACCTAGAACCATGGTAATATCTCCTTTCTTGACAGAATTCAAAATATCCTAGAAGAGCATCACTGGCGTGTCTGCTGAGAAGCAGACCTATTCCTTGGTGATGCTTATTATCATTCCTCCCGGAAAGAGAAATTTAAGATTATTTCTAAGTATCTGGCCATTATTTGTCCATCTGGTCTCTTGCAAGCTGAGAATATTTAAATTATAACGGTGGAATTCTTGTGTGAGGACATCAAGAGAATGAGCTCTGTGCAGAGTCCTCATATTTGAACTACTTATGGAGAAAAAATGGTTAGTGGGATGTTTAAAGAAATTATGTTTATTGAGAGAGGGAATACCGACAATATGAAATAGGCCCCTAATTGCAGGCATGGGGCAAAGATCCATTCCCCCACCACTAAAGGCTGAAGCCATCTACACTGGAAGACTTCCTCCAATGTAGAATTTGACAATGCCAATAGAAGCAAAGAGTTCAGATGCCTGCAATGACATCTGCTCAGGATTATCCACCAGCTGATAAACATATCCTGTGAATCTAATCACTTGGGGCTGTCAACCCACAAACAAACAGAAAGCACAGTGGAAGATTTTTCCTCTGCAGAAGCCCACCAGTGCAGCAAAATCAGGATCCATAATCAAGCTCAGAGCCATATATCTGTCCAGTCCAGTGGGTTTATATGGTCAGCAACCAGGACCCTGTGTGATTGACCACTCCTCAGCAGGGTAGAAAAAAAATGTAAAGTAGCCATAGTTGTCCAGATCAGTAGTCCACACTAATCTGGCAGCCCTACCCTACCATTCATTTCCACAAGGGAGTATCTCTTTTGAAAGTACTAAGATAGCCTGCACCACGAGAAGGCGGGATTGGACATTTGGTGCTAGGCCTGGCCAGTTCTATTCATCATCACAGGGAATTGGTGCATAGCTCTTCTTCCAGTGAATACCTAGTTACAATTTACAGATCTGGACATTGTAGTAACATATTAATTTTAATAACACTTTTTACAGTGGCACACTGTAAAAATAGGTACATATTTCGTAATTACTTTCAAAATCTTCCATTTTTTAAAATAGCAATTTTTGTTAATTTTACGGGGAGATTTTCGAAACTTTAAGGAAAAATTTGTTGATAATAGTTCAAATGAAACTTCTGAGCTTAAATCAGGTATTGCTTCAATACAGAGTAACGTTAACAAACAAATCGGCAATAGCGTGTAGCGCTTCTGAAATATGGCAATCAGATGGCTTTATCGAATTATTTATATTTTAGATTAATAAAATATGCATCAAACGAAAAAAGAAAATATTATTTTTCAAGCTTGAGTTACGTATTTTTAAAAGATATATGTAAGAAAATTTTCAAACGGCATTTTTTTTTAATCGAAGTTCCATGTCTTGTACAAAAAACGTCTATCGACGTCCTTGACCTGGGAAAGATTAAATTTAAAAACACTGAAAAATTAACTTTTCAGAGTAATTGTAATGGCTAGACGACTGGGTCAGAGCATTTCCGAGATGGCAAGGCTTGTGGGATGCTCACGGTCAGCCATAGTTAATACCTTCAAAAAGTTGTCCGAGGAGGGAAAACCCACAAACAGCTGGCAAGGTGTGGGCTGTAGTTTGTGGTTTTCCCTTCCTTTTATCCAGCAAGATAATGCATCATCGATGCTACAGGTGAGTGATACTGTGGGCTGTAGGGATAAAATTCGCCTGTAATTTGAATGCTGGGGACTGGAGTAATGTGTCACAACACACAGTACATCAAACTCTCCTGAAAATGGGGCTGCATAGCTGCATTTTCAGGAGAGTTCAACCCACAACAGCAGGCCACTCCAAGTGCCCATGCTAACCTCAGTTCACTGTTTAAAGCATCAACTGTACTTTGAATGATTGGAAGAAGACCATCTGGTCCCATATATCGTTTTTCTTGTTGCACCATGTGGATGGCTGGGTATGTGTGAGTCATTTCCCTGTAAAGTGTTAGCACCAGAATGCACCATGGGATGAAAACAAGCCAGTGGAGGAAGTGTAAATCTTTGGGCAATATTTTACTGGGAAACCCTGGGTCCAGTCATTCATGTGCAGGAAACTATGATGGCAACCGCATACCCCTCTAGTAGTACCTTCTTTCAGCAGGATAATGCGCCATGCCACATTACCCAGGTTGTTCGAGAATGGTTCACAGAACATTAGGAAGACTTCCAGGTATTGCCCTGGCCTCCAAATTCTCCAGACATCAATCAAGCATCTGGTTTGTGTTGGAACAGCATATCCAATCTGTGCTGGCTCAACCACATAACTTACAGTAGTTAAAGGATCTGCTGGTAATGCATTGGTACCAAGATACCTTTAGAAATCTTGTAATGTCCATGCCTCGCCAGGTAAGAGCTGTTTTGGTGGATGTGGAGAACTAACATCATATTAGGCAGGTGGTCATGATGTTTTGGCTCTTCAGTGTATTCTTGCTATTGTAATGCAGTCTGTCTCACGACATCGAACAAGATCTGACTTTTCTAGATAGAATTTTTCCAGACTACTAAAAACTGTTATTTATTTCAGTTTTAGCAACAAGTTTAATTTTGCATACTATTATATAGGCTAAATACAGCTGATTCGTAAGTACACTTTTTATAAAATATATAAATACTAATTTTATAAAAAAAAAAAAGCACTGTATTGGTAAAAAGGCTTAATTTCTAATTTATATTCAGTTCATAAATATCCTTTCAAATTTCGTCTTCAAATTCAATAAAGTGTATTATTCAATTCAATAAAGTATCTACATTATCGATGAGTACTTTTCATGACCAAAAAAGACATATGAGAAAAATATACCTGAAATAGTGCAAAAAAAGTACAAAATAATGTTTACATTAATGTTTACTATTATTGGTAAACTGAAATTTCAGATAAATATGTATAAATGAAACTTTCAATGTACGTTTTATTCATAGCAGATATTTTCAGAACCTGTCGCATTTTTTTCCCATAAGTTGTTGGTTTTAATTTGTACCATATAAGTCGAAGGAAAAAAGTCACAAGAAGTTTTTATATACCGGAAAAAATATTGCATCAAGCCACCCAAGTAATGCCAGTTTTTATTGCCCAATGTTTCAGACGCCCAATCCGCCCTAACCTTCGATGTCTTGACGGGGCAATGCATTAAGGCTGTGCCCATGCCTGTGTACTTTGCGCAGAGTACTGAGTCAATAAGCAGGTCAGATAGCGTTTAACCAAACTGAAGCTAAAACCACTACCTCTGAAAGAGCCGGTGCCAAATTTCTCCTTGTTTTATAATCTGGAAATGACACTCTTTACTAATGGATCATTTAGTAATCAAGATTCTTTCAGCAGCTTGTCATTTGGCTTTTGGGATATTGAAGGTGTGGAGTGTTTGCATCGTGGAAAAGTAAATGACGACAAAATCCCCCAATCCATTAAATTGTTCAAATATGCAAAAATAACAGCATGTTGGGAAAAGAAGAATCCTCTAGCAAGAGTCTTGGAGGGGTTATGGCCCCCTCCTAATGACCGCCACTGCCCACAACTTCCTAACAGCTGTCCAGTGGTCCCTTCTCCCAGGCCACAAGGACGCAGCCCTCAGGGACCTTGTGACCTGGTCATTTGGCCTATTGTGTGCAAAAAACTGCTCTCAGCACTGTGTGAAAAGTCTTCGGTAAAATCAATTAAATTGTGAATCGTGGTCGTCACTCTTGGCGATTCAATATCTTCCAATTCTCTGTTTTCGATATAATATTGAGCTCTCTTAAAAATGTTCTACCCGTTATTGATCATTGTAACTACATCATTGCTGCCGATATCAGACCCATCTGATTTCAGTATTTTGCCTCGACAGATAAAGGTCAGATTCTTAAAAATAATCTTAAATTTCTCTTTTCAGGCAGGGACGACAATAAACATCACCAAGGCGTGGGTTTGCTTCTCAGCAGACACGCTAGTGATGCTCTTCTAGGATATGAGTGCATTAATGAAAGGTTTCTTACAGCAAAATTTCAGACAAGCGTTAAAGACTTGAATGTTATCTGCTGTTATGCCCCCACTGAGGATGCCGATGAGGATGAGAAGGATAGGTTTTATGAACAACTTCAGGATATTTTGAATTCTGTCAAGAAAGGAGATATTACCCTTGTTCTAGGTGACTTCAATGCCAAAGTTGGTACTGACTCTGACCTTTGGGGAGGGGTGATAGGCCCTTTTGGTATTGGTAGCTGCAATGGGCAACGTCTCCTGCAAGTAAGTAAACTCAATGGATTCAGAATAACTAACACTTATTACAGACACCGCAACATACATAAGTACACATGGGTTTCACCTGATGGGCTGCATAAGAATATGATTGATTACATATTAATTAACAGCAAATGGGCTAGTTCTGTTAGGAATACCAGGGCATATAGGGGAGCTGAAATTGGATCTGACCATTACCTTGTTAAAAGTGTGTTGCAACGTAAACTTAAAAAGTGTTGTGCTAGGGTTAAAAAATTTACCTTTAATACTGAAGCTCTGAAAGATCCAGTTATAGCCAAAGCTTACCATGATAGGTTACTTAGTCATTATGACAGTCATGGTTTGCTTACTAGTGAAGCTGAGGAAGAATGGGATCATTTTAAACAGGCTTTTTGGGACACTAACAGTACTCTTTTAGGAAATAAGGAGCAGAAGAGAAAGAATTGTCTGAGTGATAAGGCACTTGAGCTTATTTCGGAAAGAAAGAACTTCAGGAATGTCCTTAATCAATACCCTACTAGTCCTAATAGAAAGCATTACAGAGAACTTAATAAACGTGTAAAAGATCAGTTAGCTGCTGATAAGAATCTTTGGCTTGATGGTTTGGCTGACAAAGCCGAGAAAGCAGTTAGACAGCACAACAGCAGAGAGCTGTACCAGATAATTAATGTTTTGTGTGGTAGAAAACGGACAGGTATACAAGGATTGAAGGATAAACAAGGTAAGGTTATAGAAGGGGAGGATTCTGTCATGGCTAGGTGGGCTGAGCATTTCAGTGATATTCTGAACAATGCGGTTAGTTCTATTCCCATTGTTTGCAATGATGATAGATGCATTGGTGGCTTTAATGTTGGCCCTATAACACAATCTGAAGTTATTTTGGCTGTTTCTAAACTTAAACTACATAAATCCCCAGGGGTAGATGAAATTACTACGGAAATGCTTAGAGCTGGGAATGTTTCGGTTACCACTTGGATGACTGAATTTCTGAATATCTTTTATGATAAAGGAATGGTTCCTAAGGATTTTACCAGAACTATTGTTATCCCTATTTTCAAAAAAGGTGATCGCAGTTCTTGTGATAACTATAGGGGTATCAGCCTACTCTCTGTTCCAGGTAAAGTTCTTTCCATGATTGTGCTTAATAGAATTAAGAATCTGGTTCACAGTCAATTGCGTGATGAGCAATGTGGATTCAGAAGTGGTAGGGGATGTGTGGATCAGATATTTTCACTTAGGCAGATTCTTGAGAAATGTGTAGAGTTTCAGAAACCTTTGGTTGCTAGCTTTGTTGATTTCAAAAAGGCTTTCGACTCTGTTGATCGTCATAATTTGTGGTTGATTGTGAGATCATATGTTATACCTGACAAGTTAGTTAACATAATGAAAGCTCTCTGTAATAACACTTGAGTCGTGTGTGGGAGTTGGTAAGGCTTGTAGCAATTGGTTTAGCATTACTTCTGGTGTTCGACAAGGGTGCATTTTGTCTCCTTTTCTCTTTAGCTTGGTTATTGATTATGTTATGTGAAATTCACTTCAAGGGAAAGATTTTGCCCTTAAATGGACTGGAGATACGAAAATTTCTGATTTAGATTATGCTGATGATTTAGCCCTTTTGGCAAATGATGTTGATGAGATGAACTCTTTCATTCGAGCTGTTGATGAGACTGGTAGTAGAGTAGGTTTGGTTATAAACAGGGAAAAAACTAAAGTGATGAAAATTGGTCAGGCAGGCTGTGATTCAGTTAATCTGAATGGTTGCAGTCTTGAGCAGGTGTCACAGTTTAATTATCTTGGGAGCTATGTAACAGATAATGGTGATGTGCTGCATGAGATTAACAGACGAATAGGGATTGCTGCCGGGACTTTTAAGAATCTATGGAGAGTGTGGAGAAACAGGTGTATACACCTAAAGTCTAAAATTAGACTGTATAATAGTTTGGTTCTTTCTAGGGTTAGTTATGGTAGTGAAACTTGGACACCTTGTAAACAAGATAACGGCAAATTAGATGCTTTTGAATCCAAATGCTTACACAGTATCTTGGGCATTAGGTGGTTCAACTTTGCAACTAATGATGAGGTTAGGCAAAGGAATTTGCAACCTCCTTTAAGCAGCATATTGTGCAGAGAGAGAGACCGTTGGTTTGGCCATGTTGCCCATATGGATAATTATAGATTGGCGAATAGGGTTATGAACAGTGTGCCTAAAGGCCTCGGAAAGAAGGGGAGACCTAGGATGCGGTGGGCATACAATGTCAAACAGGACCTTGTTAGAATTGGTGTGCAGTGGCCAGATGCAGTAGATGTATCTCAGGATAGACTTGCTTGGAGAACTAAATTGCACGGTCTGGTTGGACCTCCGTAGCCCATGGCTGCTTGAGGAGGAGGATGACGTGTATATAACTGTTGTGCGGATGTAGAGAAACGTCCATATCTTTGGTAAATATTTCGTATTTTTCTAGATCTTTAACATTAACATTGGTTTCTCGATATTCCAAGTACTCGTATTTTGTCGTGTAATTATTGTCTATTGAGTCTTCGAACAAATTCCAGTAAGTAGCTTCAACGTTCATTCTATACTTACTTTATGATTTTTAGGCCATCTCTGTAAATTAACCGATTAAGAATATTTCTGCTTTTAGGGGATATTTTCTCGTTTTTTCGAACGATAGGCGACGGATTTGTATAAAATATTTTAATTCGCTTTCTCATTATCTTCATCTTTATTTGTCTCTGATGTGTAACATATAAGTCACGTTTTCCTTGTTCAAGTCAATTATTTTATTGTTCTGATCGATTACTTTCATTCTAACGTTCTAAATGTAATCAGTTTTATTCAGTGATAAATATATGGGGAAGAATGGATGTGTGTCGATTAAGCTGCCAGGCGGTGTTTGAGACACGAAACTGTATAACACGTCGCTCTTCTGGTTATTGAGATAGGAGGATTCGATAATAGAACAGTGAATGAGAATGCGATCGACCCCTCTCGTTATGTTGGGTAGGAACTTTCCTTCGTTTTTTGCTGTTTCAATAATTTTCGATTCGAACCCTAGTATTTCTCGCAACTTTCCTTTAGAAAAATCTATTTTACGTCCTCTTGCCAAACGAATAACAAATCTTTATGTGGGGAGATTGCTTTCTAGTAATATAGGGCTAGGATCCCCAAAGACATTTTTTAAAACGTCATTGAAATACTTCAATGGAAGGCAATAGAATAAAATAACTTTCCCGAATAGAATGTGCGATATAGACGGATTCAGAGTGTTATTGTTATATTTATCACTGATGTTGTACCAGGAATACCACATATTCCTACCGATCAGTGCTATCTCGTATTCACCATTGAGTATGATCGGCGTTTCATAATTAATTTCCAAATCTTCAGGGTTGTGTGCCGTAATAGTAGAGGAACTGTTAGTTATGAGTACCATCTTTATTAATATAGTGTAGTAGGATGTAGTACTTATATGCTAGTTGTTACCAACAATTCATTCCCATCGTTAGGAGTTTGTTCAAACTGATACAATACATCATATGGGCTTACTTTATTATTCCTTCGTTTAATGTAACCGCATAGTTTTAATGTTCGCAATAGTAACCGCATTGTACAGAGTAATTTGCTTGAATTTGGAAGAGTTATACACGATCGGATAGAAGAAGTAAATAGTGTTTTATTTCTTCTGGTGGCGATAAACCGAATGGATCAAAGTACTCGACATAAGGTAACTTCGCATCATTGAAATAAGCTACCCAATGAGTTCCTGAACCACGGGAAACGTCAAAGTTCACTATACCACTTTCGTTCTTGAATATTTTTGTTGGCAAAGAATCGATAGAGTATACACCATGGAATCCTTTTTCGTTTTTCATTATATTTTCGATATCTAAGTTACTTAATGGCTCTTTTTTTTTAAATCCCTGAGCTATTTGTTTTCCTGGAATGTACAAACCTTTTACCTTTCTTTTATTTTTAGATAACCCAGCTGCTCTTTGCTTTCCAGGAATGTTTAAACCCTTTCCTAGAGCTTTTTGTGCAAGCTTAGTACCAGCATATCCCGCAGCTCCAACTGCAACTACTTTTCCCAATGCTATGAGTGCAGGTATTAAGAACGGCAGAAATCCACCTAGCTGTGTTTTACTGAAACGAAGTCGAACTGGCGTTGTACATTTTTTCAGCTTAATGATTTGTCTCTTTGTCAGTTTCAAAGTATCGTTACTTTTTGTGGATCAATACTTAAAGTTATAGGATTCTTATTTACAAATGCACTCTTCAATTTTTGCTTTTGCCCAGGCGTTAAACTAGTCAGATAACTGTGATACATTAAACTTTATTTATAAGTATCACGTACTTATATTTTATATATAAAAATTAAGCATGTATTGTGTAAAGTGTAAAACGAAAACTTTAACGGATAACGTTGAATATGTCACATCAAAGAATAAAATAGTAATGATGAAAGGTAGATGCCGAACGTGTGGAAAAATGAAGCATAAATTTGTGAAACAGAAAAGAAAATTTGCAATAGGTGGAGATATTGTAAACTGGATTCAAGAAAAGTTTAATCCCCCCGAAATGCACATTCCAGGTTACCAGTATTGTGGACCTTTTACGAAACTGGAGAAAAGTTTGATGCGAGGAGATCCTGGTATTAAACGTGTGGACAAAGCCTGTAAAAAGCACGACATTTCTTACAGCAAATCTACAGAAACTGAAAAGAGACACGAAGCCGACCAAGAATTATTAAATGATTTGGATGAAATTCAGAATCCAACTTTAGGAGAAAGAATTTCAAGAACGATAATCAAACCTATCATTAAAACAAAGAAACGGTTCGGCTTAGGACACAAGAAATAAGATTCTTTCTTCCGTTTACAATGATCCATTAAAGGGATTTTCCGGTATAAAAGATCTAATGCGCAAAACCGGATTGACTGAAAAAGAAATAAAAAGATTTCTCCAACAACAAGAGGTGTACACGTTACACAAACCCGTTTATAAAAAATTCCGAACCAGACGGGTTTATGTCTCGAATGTAGACGACCAGTGGCAGAGTGATTTAATCGATATTCAAAAATTGAAATATCACAATAACCACACGAATTACATTTTAACCGTGATTGACATTTTCAGCAAATTCGCCTGGGCAATACCTATTAAAAAGAAAACGGGTAATGAGATTTCCAAAGCATTTGTCGAAATTTTTAAACAACGTATGAGCCATCGAAGTTACAAACGGATAAGGGAACGGAGTTTATCAATAAATAAACTCAATCATTGTTTATTCAACGAGGTGTCCATTGGTTTGCCACTGAAAATGAGACTAAAGCTCAAATTGTGGAACGATTTAATAGGACTCTAAAAGAGAAAAATGTGCAAATATTTCACTGCTAATAACACTAGAAAATGGATCGATGTCCTACCAAAACTCGTTAAGAATTACAATATTTCTTATCACAGATCAATAAGAATAACCCCAAAAGAGGCAAGCTTCCAGAAAAATAAAGATATTTGTATTTTAATCTGTTTGGTAAAAGAGCCGTCCCATGGCCGAGTGGTTAGCGCGCTTGGCTACTGATCTAAGGGACCTGGGTTCGAGCCCCGGGTAAGGCATGGATGTATGTGTCGTTTTTCTGCTGAGGTCCTGCCATCCTCTCAGACCTTCTATGTGGCATATAAACTGACAGGCTCCTGTCAGACCTCTGTGGAAAGCAGCTGCTTGAGGGGGTATTTATTTTATTTATTTATTGGTAAAAGAATTAAATCTATTACAGCAGCAAAATTTAAAATTGGCCACAGAGTGAGAATCGCCAAGTACAAGACACCGTTTAGAAAAGGTTATCTGTCGAATTTTACAGAAGAGATTTTTGAAATTGCTCAAGTTCTGAATACAGATCCCATAACCTATAAGATCAAGGATCTGAAAGGAGAACCAATCATTGGTAGTTTTTATACCCAAGAAATGGTGAAATACGAAAAGCAAGATGACATTTATAAAGTTGTTGATCTTTTTAAATAAAGCAAATGGAGATTCAAAATTTTGACTTTGAAGAAGATGAGAAATTCTTGAACAGAAACGTATTAGCACCTCTCTGGCCTTTTAGACTTTTAATCTGTGGGCCATCGGGCTCAGGGAAGACGAACCTTTTGTTGAACTTAATATTTACCCATCTCTACTATAATAAAATCTTTTTATACGCCAAAGATTTAACCGAGCCGAAATATCAGTTTATGCAAGAAATATTCGACGATTTGCACGAATTTTTGAACAAAACATTTGGCCAAAAAATCTCAATTGCAACTTTCTCTTCCAGTAAAGAAGATATCGTCAAGGTCAATGAACTGGATCCCGTCATGCAAAATTTAATTGTTTTCGACGATTTCGTAACGATAAAGAGATCAAAAACTCATCGAAGAATTATTCGTCAGAGGAAGGAAAAAGAACATATCATTGATTTACCTGACACAGAGTATTTTTCGACTCCAAAAGACATTCGACTACAGTGTAATTATTTTATATTCTTTAATATGCAGAAGAGAGAAATGTTGCAGATACAAATGGATCATGCAACAGAAATCAGGAAAGATCTTTTTATGCAGTTTCAAAACCACACGATTTCTTATTAATCGATGAAAAAAACCAAGCACATGCCTCTCAAGTGCAGAAAAAACTTTGGTAAATAAAGATGAATTACTTAACAAAGTTTGGTGTCATCAGCTCTGAAACTGGCTCCGAAAGAGGACCAGCGGGAATTCCAGGTGTCGGTTTTAAATTGACACACGATGGGGACTACGACCGACTAATAAAAAATTGAGAAATGTCGCCAATCCCAAAGAGGGTTCGGACTCTGTGACAAAACAATATCTAAAACAAGAGTCTATAACATTGAATCACACGGGAAATTATGACGCAAATGCTAAAAGAATATCAAATGTAGGCAGATCTATAGAAAATGGAGATGCCGCTACCATTCAATATGTTATTAATAATTCTTTAATTTTTCGGAACAATCGCTACGATGCGCGAAACAAATAATCAATGTTTCTGAACCGGATGCTAATTCTGGAGTAGTTATAAAACGATATTTGGAAAAAAGAGCACTTTGCAATGACGATGATAATTAGGATGCAAGCAATAAACGCATTAAAAATCTTGCAGAACCGATCGATTCATCCAATGCCACTACGAAACACTACGTCGACAACTTGACCACTGTTCAAAATAGTCCAATGAATACATTGGTGAGAAATAAAGATGGGCTTTGCATTCGACATGCATAGTTTCAATGCAGAAAAAAAAAATCCTTGATATTGCTGATCCCGAGTCGGATTCTGCTGCTGTAACTAAAGGATATTTGGAAAAAGTCGCTTTAACTATTGAGGATGTCTTTAATGCGAACAATAAGAGAATAGGAAAACTTGGGGAACCGAGGCACAACAGAAATGCGACAACAAAAAGTTACCTTGATGGCTTGACAAAGTTAGATCCTAACCCATCCAATTCTCTATTTAGAAATGAAAATGGACTTTTTGCATCAAGTGCAATGATTGCATTTTGCATGATGCTGCTACAAAACGTACGTTGATAAAAATACTGTAATTTGCCTTACCTATGGTGATAAAGAAGTGAAAAAAGACATATTGCAGTCTCATCCAATTATTCAGATAAACGCAAAATTCGACCTAATAACGCCACCTATTTTCAAAGATAATTACCATCTATGCATTTCTAATGGATATATAAGCAAGGTAATCTGCTGCACAACAAATCCTTCTTTTTGGTATAAATTATAGTATCAACTTCGACGATCAAAAATTCATTGAAGTAGTAAGACCACAACTTCAGTTTTTTTCTGTTATTCCAGTAAACAAGAAATTTGACGGGGGCAGCAAGATTAGAGTTTCGTTTGTTAGACACTATCCAGATCCAAAAGAAAGAAAAAAGGTACCTGGAGGTCTTGTTTCAGACTTTCATCACTGGGTATATGTCTTTATTGTATATGAATCAAGATGAAGGATGTTAAGCAATTACACAGTATTATAGATGAAAACTTTAAATCGCGAGCTACAAAATCGAAAATTACAGACACTATTTTGGGAGAGGAACGAGTTAAGGAAACGCTCGAAAAATTTCACAAGCCAGTGGTGGAACGGTTAAAAGGTCTGGAAACTATGCGTGAAGAAACCATGAAAAACATACAAGATGTAGTGAAAACTTTAGAGCCAGAAGAGCCCACTGAGATGCCAGAAAAAACGTTCGTTTATAATCCAGATTCCAACTTGCAAGATGAAACATTAAACCAATATAAACTAAAACTTCCCAGTGATATCTTACAGGCGAGAAACCCCATTCCTGAGCTGAAAGAAATGATTTACCAAACAATCGGGCATCTTCAGAAACTGGGGGGCTACAAAAATAAGGCTACAGAAACCAATGACTGAGAAAAATCGAATTATCGATAATCACATTGAGGCACTTAGAAAATATTTAAAGTCGATTAAAATGATGCTCTCAGTAATAGAAAGTCAACAGTTTTTGGTTCTGGACTATACAAGAGTTTCGACGACATATGCGAAAAATTATCAATCTTGGTTGCCAGTAAAACGAGCTGGAAACACCAGTATAGAAGTAGTAAATAAAATGGTCGAAATTTTAGATATTTTGTTAAAAAACGATATTATTGAGAAATCAATAACATTGGTATTGTTTGGAAATTTACTATTGGACACACACTATAGTCATATCAGTAGTGTCGCAAGCCGCCTGGCATCTTTTTTGTATACGGCCCCCTAAGCATCTCCGCCCACGCTGGCGTCGGGGGCTTAATTTTTTGGTGGGGGGATGTCGGACCCCCTCGCAGGTGTGCGGGTTGGTCTTTGATGGGGGGAGGGCTTAAATTTTGGGGGGTGCTTAATTTTTGGCTTCCCACGCTGGAGTCTGGGGAGGACTTAATTTTCTTAACGCTGGCGTCGGGGGCTTAATTTTTTTTTGTCGACCGGAAGTGTGGTCCCCCACACGTGTGTGTTGGCGGTGGGGAAGTGCCGACCCCCTCGCAGGTGTGCGGGTTGGTCTTTGATGGGGGGGAGGACTTAAATTTTGGGGGGTGCTTAATTTTTGGCTTCCCACGCTGGTGTCTGGGGAGGACTTAATTTTCTGACGTCGGGGGCTTAATTTTTTTTTGTCGACCGGAAGTGTCGTCCCCCACACGTGTGTGTTGGCGGTGGGGAAGTGCCGACCCCCTCGCAGGTGTGTTGGGAGGGCTTAATTTTTGGTTTCCCACGTTGGGGAGGGGTCCGACCGGAAGTGTCGCCCCACCACACGTGTGTGCTGTCGGCTCCCTAGCAGTTGTGCGGGATGGGCTTTGATGGGGAGGGCTAATTTTTTTTTCTACCGGAAGTGTTGGTGACAGAGAGGTCTTTGGCCCCCTAAAAAGGCCCCCTTAGGTACGCTTATTTTTAACGGTCGTGTCGACCTAGGGCTTAACGTCCACGCAGGCTGGGGAGGGCTTCCTCCCCCACCCGTACGCTTTTCCTGGCGTCGGGATGACCGTGGGATTCTGATTTTTTCTTGTAATGTCAGCCCCATTTCCTACCCCCACACGTATCAGCATTTGGCTTGCACCACGCAGGCGGGATGTAAAAAAAAAACGGACGCCACGGGAGGTCACGTGATCGTGGGAGAAGAGACCAATTTCCTGCACACAGATTCTTGCTGAAAATGTCCGTTGGCGGAAACCGACCCCGCAGATAGAAACGAAATTTAAAAAAATGACGGCTTGCAACCCAATTTCTTACCCCACGCGTATCAGCATTTGGCATGCACCACGCAAGAGGGATGTTAAAAAACGGACGCCACAGGAGGTCACGTGAGCTTGGGAGATGAGACCCATTTCCGGTTACACATATCCTTTCTCGTTTAAATCGCGGCGCTGACGTCATAGCGCGCCGTTAGCGAAGCATGTCGTCGTTGACCTGTGCGACTGAATTACATAATTTAACGATCAAAATACTATCATTTTAAATATTACGTTTGAGTGTAATTTACCGTACGTTTTAAAATATGCTCACGATGTTTGTCATAAAGGTGTGATTCATTTTACGTTCAATACATAATTTATCAGTCGTTTTAAATACAATCAAGATATAAAGTAGTGAATAAATTTTACGTGTAAGTGAAATATATTCACGTGTAAGCGTACGTTGTATGTCCACGTATTATAACTTAGGTTCTACACACCAATAAAAATAAGATAATGTATAACAAAAAATTATTTCTAGTAATCCTGAAGTGTATGTCCACGTATTATAACTTAGGTTGTTCACACCAATAAAAATAAGGTAATGTTTAACAAAAAAACTTTTTGAGATCTGCATACAGAAACACAATTGGGAATTAATTTTGCTCTATCTGTAGACAATTATAAAGCAGTTTTTGATTCTGCTTAAAGCAGAGGATTTGACCCGGAAGAAGATCTGTGCATGCTAAAACAATGCATGGTTCAACTTATTCGATGCATCTGTTGGAATCGACTACCAAAGTATAAAGCATTGAGTCAGGCTCTTTGATTCATATGATTAACTATTAAGGTTTACTACGAAAGCTTTTAGTAATGAATAAAACAGTAAATGACATCAAAACTTTTAGAGATCTGCATACAGAAATATCTGAAAACATCAGACGGGGGAAAAATTCTAGTAATCCAGACAACATCTAAATAATTCTAGAAGTTTAATGCGAAATAGTCCCAGCAGAAAACACACTTAACCATCACCAAAGCTGAGACCGTAATGTACCTTCACGACGGGAATGCTCTATTTTACGAAAACTCTTATACAAAAGTTTAGACACCGAGATGCTGCACCGCAATACAACACCCCAGGGGTTAAAGGATCTTTCTAAAAACCCTCGTAACTGTGACGGTACGCTTTTTCTGCAACACACTACCCCAGGGGCTAAAAATCAAACACAGCTTGTTTTTCTAGGATGCTCCATCGATATGAGGACCAACCCTATACACAGGTTATATTCACTTGGCTGATGTTTTTAATCAAATATTCAGACGTCAAATGTGTAACTTTGGCGCACTACCCCAGGGGTTAAAAAATCAAACCCAACGTGTTTTCTCGGATGCTCCATCGATATGTGGACAAACCAGTTTCCATATTCTTAGCGCGAACTGAAAAAAGCTGGCAAAGGCCATATTGAGATATTCACAGTCGGATGATTTAAATACACACGTTATATTCACTCTCTAATGATTAAAAACGCCATAAATACACTTTTCTGATGAGTAAGTTGCCTCGTACACGTGGGAAATGTACGTACATCAAAGGGTTAAGATTTTACGTCTGAGGTCTTGCACTCTTCCCGTGCTTTCAGTTTAAAACATCGGTATAATTGGCTGTGCGTTTCAAGTTGCCACAGGACGCGGGATTTTTTGCTAGTCGACGTATGAAAGCCGCAATAGGCGACCACGCCGCGCAACATTATGGAGACAGACGATGGCCTTGAAAGACGCAACTCTGTCGGGACCCTGGCAGGGGAGGATTTGAAAAACTCGAGTCCTGAATGTTTTACTTAGAATGGCTTTTCACACCCGTTATTTTCTAAGACATAACAAATATTCTGATATCACTTATTTAAATTCAGAAACTATTCTCCATCTTTATCACTGTTCATTTTAATATTACCTAAGTTTACTATATTTGTTTATATGTACTGGGATGCCAAACCACCTGAACGTAACATTTGCATCACACTTGTAGTGACCCCACTGCTCTAAAACAGGTTTCACGAAATTTCTTTTGGGTATTATAGGGCAACCGTATGGACTGCGCTATTGGTAAAGAATGTTTTACTGCGAACATTAATCTCTTTCATATCGGGAGTAAAATTACACGCACAAACGAGTTAGTTGGTTACACACTTGTAAGAAATATTTTGTTCATGTTGGAAGAAAATTTAAGATTCTTATTTCCTGTGTTTTTCTCTTGTAAGTACGTATAAAGGTAACCGTGTTTTGGAATAGAAGTTTACACCATAATTGCTTAATGCTATCACATTTGTACACACCAAGACAGGTGAAAACATTTTGCAGCGTAAAGTCCCTGTAACACATTTCGAGATTCACTTAAAACTCCTCTGGGCGTTTACATGCATTTTTCTGTGTAATTCCGCTGTCTGGAAAATTAGCCATCACTTTCTTCCTATAGTTTTTGACAGACGTCTTTGTCTCGCTAGTTCTTATAGGGTTTAGGTAAACCTTTTCAACCCCGCTAAGAAAGAAATCACAATGACAAAAAAAATCAGATACCTATTTATTTAATAACTATTAGTACATATACAGCCCGAGCCGCAGGAAAGTTCCATACAGCCAGGAATGATATCTAAACGATGTAACTCAACTTCTTTCACAAAAATGTTTAGCGATATCGGTGAATGTTTCTTATGTCTTCTGGGAAACAGTCTACAACTGTTATAGCAAGGTACCAATGGCGAAGCTGACTTTACCCGCAATACAGTTCTTTGTGCATCCTGACACATCCTTAACTGAACGGTGCAGAGCCATAGTGGATAGTTAAATTCATTCACTTCGCATCGCTGAAACCTTTGCTTGGTCCCTCAAGGCCTTTAGATGAGTTTGAATGGTGTCGAGGTAGCGGCTCATTTTGTGGGGTTCTGACGAGTTCATTACAGATAAGATTTCATGGTCTAGCCATTGCGAAGATGTTACGGCTGGTCCTTCACATTGATGGCTTTTAAGTCGCGCTACAAGCCCGATGACGTCCTTGTTACACTGTAAACAAACGGCACGAAATCCCTTTCCTTTAGGGTATTTCTTGAAACTTTTCCAAATAGGATCGCTCTTTCGTCCTGACATGTTCAACGAGTCACTTACTGACATCAAATGATACAGGCACACAGTGGTACTTATGATTTAAATTCAACCATTCAGTGTGAACTATATCTCGACCAATGAATGGCTTCTGCAATTCAGGGTGAACTATATCTCGACCAATGAAAGGCTTCTGCAAGATTCTCGTAACCTTTTTACACGCTCCAACAACCCTACCTCTTTTTTATAGAGCCTTAACGATCCGGTGGAAAATTCTCTAGTTGTCGAGTTAATATGACTCTCATGTGTGTAGTTTGTGAGTCTCTTCATTTCAAAGGCGCATGTGATGACGAGGACCATTTTTATTGTGATGGTTTTGAGAGGATGTCTTTAGAAAAGAATTGGTTATGTTCGAAATGTATCAATCTACCCAGTAACACTTCTAAGCTTAAATAAATAACAGTTGCCATGGAGACTAAAAGTTGTACAACAGATAAATCTAATGTGTATAACGTCTAGCCTCGTTTTCTTACATATCTCAAAATAAGAGGTAAAGCAACGTGAAGTACTTCTGGATTAAATCTGATACTAAGCGCATTACTCAACTGATTTAAATCCACAATAATGTTATTCAGGACTTCCTGTACAGTATGAGAAATTAATAAACTCCCTGTCTTTTCCATTACAGGGACATGAATAAGAAAAGACCTAGAACTCTGGCAGTTGCTTGCTACAGAAGAAGCTAACAATTTAAAACAGACGATTTCTTTCATAGCCATCACTCATATCAAATCTACAACATTATTACTCTAATATCGAACAGTTTTCAGATAGTCATTCTTTTACATTTCTCGATTCGGTTAAGTAGAACAATGAAACAGCATTGCGGGAAAAATCTTTTATTCATACACTAAGCAATTACAATGACGCCCAATCAGATATAGAACAGAAATTAGTAACACTATTAGCATTTATTTAGTACATATTCAGAGGCAAGTACCAGTTCGTCGTACACTTCGTTTAGTAATATAGGAAAGTGTAACATGTAGGTATAATTATCTTCAACTCCGGCCTCTTCCACAAAAAGTTTAGCGATATCGCTTAAATGAATGTTTCTCACGGCTTCTGCGAAATGAACATCGACTGATTCAATGGATATAGCAACACACGAATGGCGAAGCTGACTCGGATGATCTACTTCACACCCAATACAGTTCGTACGAAGAATCCGAAAAATTTCTTTTCTGACGAGAGTATTTAATGTTTTTATGAAACTTAGCTTGGCTCTCTGATCATACGGTTCAACATTAGACAGTCTTGGAGTATGGTCTGTAGTTAATTCGACATCCTTTACCGCATTAGAAAAGTTATTGAACTTCAGAGCCATCAAGCTGCATGTGATGGAGTTGCGGGAATCTTTTAACCACGTCCATTGTTTGATGCTGAGATGTACCGAAGAAATCATTGAAGTACCATCGTCACACACACCACCTTTTTCAATGACCACCCCATTTTTATCCTTGAATACCAACATGCCGTTCAGTTCATACGCGAAGGTAAACGTATAGGCGAGTGTAGAAGTCAGTCCACAGCACTGTTCTTCGGATAATATAACCGAAGCCTTTATGGGTCTAAACGGAATGTCACTGCACTTCTGAAGCAAACATATGTGGACTTCGGGTACGTTCTTGCAAATCTTCACCAACAAGTCAGAGCCTAGCTGGTAGTCGTCATCTCCAATAGCAAACCGCTCCACGGTGAGATCACTTTCGGGCTGATAATGCTGAACACAGGCCATCGTTAACACTTCAGTACTGCAAAACTATGTCTTTTCACACATAAAGTGTACTACTTATACCTAAAACCTTTGACGTCATCTGGCAATAGAACGCCATTGGTCGATATCTAATTACTAGTGATATTAAAAACCAATTGTAGAAGAGTAATTTCTTAGTGTGTGAATTGGAGTGCGGGTCTTTTTTCGTCACACATACAGTACAATATTACCCCGCAATAATTTACATAATTTCAAATAATTTATTTTTTTATCAGAGATTTTTTTCTTTTCACCGTTTTTATTTTTAACCTATAGCATTTTTTCTTTTTCTGTGGGACAGTTACTTAAATCAGTTTCTGCGGGGTAGTCCTTCTTCCATATACAAACTGTCACAGAAAAAGCTATGAAAGAAATCGTCTCGTTTTAAATTGTTAGCTTCTTCTGTAGCAAGCAACTGCCAGAGTTCTAGGTCTTTTCTTATTCATGTCCCTGTAATGGAGAAGGCAGGGAGTTTATTAATTTCTCATACTGTACAGGAAGTCCTGAATAACATTATTGTGGATTTAAATCAGTTGAGTAATGCGCTTAGTATCAGATTTAATCCAGAAGTACTTCACGTTGCTTTACCTCTTATTTTGAGATATGTAAGAAAACGAGGCTAGACGTTATACACATTAGATTTATCTGTTGTACAACTTTTAGTCTCCATGGCAACTGTTATTTATTTAAGCTTAGAAGTGTTACTGGGTAGATTGATACATTTCGAACATAACCAATTCTTTTCTAAAGACATCCTCGTCATCACATGCGCCTTTGAAATGAAGAGACTCACAAACTACACACATGAGAGTCATATTAACTCGACAACTAGAGAATTTTCCACCGGATCGTTAAGGCTCTATAAAAAAGAGGTAGGGTTGTTGGAGCGTGTAAATAGGTTACGAGAATCTTGCAGAAGCCTTTCATTGGTCGAGATATAGTTCACCCTGAATTGCAGAAGCCATTCATTGGTCGAGATATAGTTCACACTGAATGGTTGAAGGTTTGAATTTAAATCATAAGTACCACTGTGGGCCTGTATCATTTGCTGTCAGTAAGCGACTCGTTGAACATGTCAGGACGAAAGAGCGATCCTATTTGGAAAAGTTTCAAGAAATACCCTAAAGGAAAGGGATTTCGTGCCGTTTGTTTACAGTGTAACAAGGACGTCATCGAGCTTGTAGCGCGACTTAAAAGCCATCAATGTGAAGGACCAGCCGTAACATCTTCGCAATGGCTAGACCATGAAATCTTATCTGTAATGAACTCGTCAGAACCCCACAAAATGAGCCGCTACCTCGACACCATTCAAACTCATCTAAAGGCCTTGAGGGACCAAGCAAAGGTTTCAGCGATGCGAAGTGAATGAATTTAACTATCCACTATGGCTCTGCACCGTTCAGTTAAGAATGTGTCAGGATGCACAAAGAACTGTATTGCGGGTAAAGTCAGCTTCGCCATTGGTACCTTGCTATAACAGTTGTAGACTGTTTCCCAGAAGACATAAGAAACATTCACCGATATCGCTAAACATTTTTGTGAAAGAAGTTGAGTTACATCGTTTAGATATCATTCCTGACTGTATGGAACTTTCCTGCGGCTCGGGCTGTATATGTACTAATAGTTATTAAATAAATAGGTATCTGATTTTTTTTGTCATTGTGATTTCTTTCTTAGCGGGGTTGAAAAGGTTTACCTAAACCCTATACGAACTAGCGAGACAAAGACGTCTGTCAAAAACTATAGGAAGAAAGTGATGGCTAATTTCCCAGGCAGCGGAATTACACAGAAAAATGCATGTAAACGCCCAGAGGAGTTTTAAGTGAATCTCGAAATGTGTTACAGGGACTTTACGCTGCAAAATGTTTTCACATGTCTTGGTGTGTACAAATGTGATAGCATTAAGCAATTATGGTGTAAACTTCTATTCCAAAACACGGTTACCTTTATACATACTTACAAGAGAAAAACACAGGAAATAAGAATCTTAAATTTTCTTCCAACATGAACAAAATATTTCTTACAAGAACAAAATATTTCTTACAAGTGTGTAACCCACTAACTCGTTTGCGCGTGTAATTTTACTCCCGATATGAAAGAGATTAATGTTCGCAGTAAAACATTCTTTACCAATAGCGCAGTCCATACGGTTGCCCTATATAATACCCAAAAGAAATTGCGTGAAACCTGTTTTAGAGCAGTGGGGTCACTACAAGTGTGCATGCAAATGTACCAAAGACAGTTTGCTTTTACGTTCAGGTGGTTTGGCATCCCAGTACATATAAACAAATATAGTAAACTTAGGTAATATTAAAATGAACAGTGATAAAGATGGAGAATAGTTTCTGAATTTAAATAAGTGATATCAGAATATTTGTTATGTCTTAGAAAATAATGGGTGTGAAAAGCCATTCTAAGTAAAACATTCAGGACTTGAGTTTTTCAAATCCTCCCCTGCCAGGGTCCCGACAGAGTTGCGTCTTTCAAGGCCATCGTCTGTCTCCATAATGTTGCGCGGCGTGGTCGCCTATTGCGGCTTTCATACGTCGACTAGCAAAAAATCCCGCGTCCTGTGGCAACTTGAAACGCACAGCCAATTATACCGATGTTTTAAACTGAAAGCACGGGAAGAGTGCAAGACCTCAGACGTAAAATCTTAACCCTTTGATGTACGTACATTTCCCACGTGTACGAGGCAACTTACTCATCAGAAAAGTGTATTTATGGCATTTTTAATCATTAGAGAGTGAATATAGCGTGTGTATTTAAATCATCCGACTGTGAATATCTCAATATGGCCTTTGCCTGCTTTTTTTCAGTTCGCGCTAAGAATATGGAAACTGGTTTGTCCACATATCGATGGAGCATCCGAGAAAACACGTTGGGTTTGATTTTTTAACCCCTGGGGTAGTGCGCCAAAGTTACACATTTGACGTCTGAATATTTGATTAAAAACATCAGCCAAGTGAATATAACCTGTGTATAGGGTTGGTCCTCATATCGATGGAGCATCCTAGAAAAACAAGCTGTGTTTGATTTTTAGCCCCTGGGGTAGTGTGTTGCAGAAAAAGCGTACCGTCAAAGTTACGAGGGTTTTTAGAAAGATCCTTTAACCCCTGGGGTGTTGTATTGCGGTGCAGCATCTCGGTGTCTAAACTTTTGTATAAGAGTTTTCGAAAAATAGAGCATTCCCGTCGTGAAGGTACATTATGGTCTCAGCTTTGGTGATGGTTAAGTGTGTTTTCTGCTGGGACTTTTTCGCATTAAACTTCTAGAATTATTTAGATGTTGTCTGGATTACTAGAATTTTTCCCCCGTCTGATGTTTTCAGATATTTCTGTATGCAGATCTCTAAAAGTTTTGATGTCATTTACTGTTTTATTCATTACTAAAAGCTTTCGTAGTAAACCTTAATAGTTAATCATATGAATCAAAGAGCCTGACTCAATGCTTTATACTTTGGGAGTCGATTCCAACAGATGCATCGAATAAGTTGAACCATGCATTGTTTTAGCATGTACTGATCTTCTTCCGGGTCAAATCCTCTGCTTTAAACAGAATCAAAAACTGCTTTATAATTGTCTACAGATAGAGCAAAATTAATTCCCAATTGTGTTTCTGTATGCAGATCTCAAAAAGTTTTTTTGTTAAACATTACCTTATTTTTATTGGTGTGAACAACCTAAGTTATAATACGTGGACATACACTTCAGGATTACTAGAAATAATTTTTTGTTATACATTATCTTATTTTTATTGGTGTGTAGAACCTAAGTTATAATACGTGGACATACAACGTACGCTTACACGTGAATATATTTCACTTACACGTAAAATTTATTCACTACTTTATATCTTGATTGTATTTAAAACGACTGATAAATTATGTATTGAACGTAAAATGAATCACACCTTTATGACAAACATCGTGAGCATATTTTAAAACGTACGGTAAATTACACTCAAACGTAATATTTAAAATGATAGTATTTTGATCGTTAAATTATGTAATTCAGTTGCACAGGTCAACGTCGACATGCTTCGCTAACGGCGCGCTACGACGTCAGCGCCGCGATTTAAACGAGAAAGGATATGTGTAACCGGAAATGGGTCTCATCTCTCAAGCTCACGTGACCTCCTGTGGCGTCCGTTTTTTAACATCCCTCCTGCGTGGTGCATGCGAAATGCTGATACGCGTGGGGTAAGAAATTGGGGTGGAAGCCGTCATTTTTTTAAATTTCGTTTCTACCTGCGGGGTCGGTTTCCGCCAACGGACATTTTCAGCAAGAATCTGTGTGCAGGAAATTGGTCTCTTCTCCCACGATCACGTGACCTCCCGTGGCGTCCGTTTTTTTTTTTCATCCCGCCTGCGTGGTGCAAGCCAAATGCTGATACGTGTGGGGGTAGGAAATGGGGGGTGACATTACAAGAAAAAATCAGAATCCCACGGTCATCCCGACGCCAGGAAAAGCGTACGGGTGGGGTAGAAACCCCTCCCCAGCATGCGTGGACGTTAAGCCCTAGGCCGACACGACCGTTAAAAATAAGCGTACCTAAGGGGGCCTTTTTAGGGGGCCAAAGACCTCTCTGTCACCAACACTTCCGGTAGAAAAAAAAATTAGCCCTCCCCATCAAAGCCCATCCCGCACAACTGCTAGGGAGCCGACAGCACACACGTGTGGTGGGGCGACACTTCCGGTCGGACCCCTCCCCAACGTGGGAAACCAAAAATTAAGCCCTCCCAACACACCTGCGAGGGGGTCGGCACTTCCCCTCCCCACCGCCAACACACACGTGTGGGGGACGACACTTCCGGTCGACACCAGCGTGGGAAGCCAAAAATTAAGCACCCCCCAAAATTTAAGCCCTCCCCATCAAAGACCTGCGAGGGGGTCCGACATCCCCCCACCCAAAAATTAAGCCCCCTCAAAAAATAAGCCCCCGACGCCTGCGTGGGCGGAGGAGATGCTTAGGGGGCCGTATACAAAAAAGATGCCAGGCAGCTTGCGACACTACTCATGTCTATTTCAACTTCGGATTATGGAAAAAAATTCGATGTTTTGCATTATCGGACCATGATTTTTAGCTACTGTATATAATAAAGAGGATATAACTGCTAACTCAAAGATGAGCGCAACTATTCAGTGTACCAACTGTGGGAAATCAATTCGCAAATCCAATATGAACCGTCATAAAAAAAACTGGATGCACTTCTCGCACATTTGAAAAATGCGAATTTTGTAATTCCAGCTTTAACAGAAAAGACAATTACAATCATCATCTGAATCAATATCATATATATAAAAGCAGTGCTTTTCTGACAACGTTTCGCACATATAAAATTGATAACATAAATGTCAGAGAAGACAATAAATGGAAACATATAATTAAGAATAAACTCAGTCAGCCTCCCAAAGTTGGATTCATATTACAAATAAAGTTTAAAAAAGCAAACTGATCCTGAAGGACAGAAAAAAATATGTGCACACTTTTCGACATGTAACGAAATAATCAGTTTGCCTACCTATCTCAATGAATTACTAAAAAATGCTTATGAGAAAATTGATAGCGACTTTGAAAATTTTATACAAAAGGGAAGTGGATGGGTGTTTGACAAAATAATTTCTATGGAAATTCAAATGTCTCAGTACAATGCAGTTGGAGCATCTGCTTTCGTAAATTTACCAGAACATTTGAAATCTACAAAAGGAATAGTGAATGTTAAAAACAACGACAACAAATGTTTCTTGTGGTCAGTATTATCAGCTCTACATCCTGCTAAATACAATCCACAACGTGTGGAAAAATATGAAATATTTGAAAACGTCTTAGACACATCTTCATTGACTATTATTGGATTAAAAATATTAGTAGGGTTACAGCATACCTTTCAAGACATAATGGTAAATCCTATCCCTGCCCATACTGTCTTCATAACTTCAGTCGCAACGATTTATTAAAGAATCACGTAGATAATTGCAAATCATACACTTTACAAACTATCAAGTTTCCCGAAGCAAATAGTACGAAATTCCATACAATTAAAAACTGTTTGAAACACCCATATGTGATTTATGCACACTTCGAATGCTTTTCGAAATATAGAAGAATTCAGATTGATCCATGTAGGGTGCGAACTAAGTATTTAGTACCGTCAGGATTTGCATATATTATAGTTGGACCGGAAGGTAAACTGATCAAAACCAGAATCTACAGAGGGAAAAATGTAACAGAACAATTTTTGAATAAAATGATCAAAACCGAAAATTTGATCAATGATTTGAAGAAAAGAAATGTTAAGATGACTGATTTTGATTGGCAAATTTTTACTGGAGCAAAATATTGTAATATCTGTGGGAAAATTCTAGGAACTGATTGAGTAAGGAACCATGATCACTTAACTGGAAAATACAGAGGTGCTGTTCACAACAAATGTAATCTTCACTACAAATTCTCACTTGAAATACCAGTGTTGTTTCATAATCTCGAAGGATTTGATGGCCACTTTATAGTAAAAGATTTGTGGAAATTTAAAGATAAAAAGAAAATTTCTGGTATTCCACAAACTAAAGAAAAATATTTATGCATTAAATTCGGTCAAATTAAATTTATTGATTCATTCATGTTCCTCATTTCTTCACTGTCAAAAAATGTGGAAAATTTCTACATCCTAAGTCAATACATAAGTTTCTACATCCTAAGTCAATACTGTATGACGTGAAAGGTAGTACTGGGCCTCCAATAAGAAGAATTAAACAGCCTATAACAATGGCCTTGGTAGTAGCAAGTACAAAATTATATACATATTTATTTCTATCAGGAACATTTGGTCAGAGCACAGAATTTGCAGCCCAAATGTTTATAAAATTACTACCAAAGTGTGAAAAAAATTACTACCAACTAAAAAGGAGTGTGACAATCTATCGAAAGCCTTATTTTGATCAACATAGAGCATTTGCTACGTTTTAAATTAACATAGTCAATTGCATCCCAAATAATACTCAAAATTTGAGAAATCCCCCCCCACACACACACACAACAGCACATGTCTGCATAGGTCCAATAAGGTTTTTAAGGACGTTACTCATTCTGATCATAACAACCTTCGCAAAAATTTTTAGTCACAATTTAATATAGAAATATTACTACCATCGGAATTTTTTCCAAGTAATGCAATCTTTGGATTCATCATCAGTTATCATTTTCACCAGATTCAACTAGTAGGTTAAAAAAAAATAATTGAAACACACCATTAAAACTTCGATATAATTGATGAAATTGCGCCAGAAAAGGATGACTCAAAAACCGCTGGTGAAAAGTCTGCCTATCGTCGGGAGCTCTCAAGATGAATCCAAAATTGGATTCCCGTTCCACTCTCGCATGGCGTAACTGAGCACAGCGCTGCCGGGGACTTTTCCTTACTCTTTACGGCATTTTTCCCTTTTTTTTATACTTAATATCTTATGCAGTGGCAACGGAAGAGTGCTGCTGGGAGTACTCCCTACCATAAAACATAGTTACCTTCGTTAAATTTTCAATCATTCCAAGTGTTTCACATCTTCTTAAATAGAAGTGCATCGCCGAAAACTTTTTATTTCCAAATTAATAATTTTTGCGGCTTTTCTTAACCAGAAGAAAAATATTCTCTTAATTTCGAGAATTTCCAAAGATCTTGGCACATATTTTATCGCGAATTCCTATGGACTGGCTAAATCTCATGTTCAGTTTCAGCCAGCCAATAGGAATTTCGCGATAAAATATGTGCCAAAATCTTTGGAAATTCTCGAAATTAAGAGAATATTTTTCTTCTGGTTAAGAAAAGCCACAAAAATTATTAATTTGGAAATAAAAATTTTCGACGATGCATTTCTATTTAAAGAAGATGTCAAACCCTTAGAATCAGTGAAAATTTAACGAAAATAAGTATGTTTATTTAGATAGATTTAACTGTAAAAAGCGTGGACGGAAAAGTCTGCCGTCTGGAGTACGCAAAGGCCCCTAGCAGTGCTCTCCTCAGTTATGGCATGCGAAAGTGAAACGGGAAATCCAATTTTGGCTTCATCATGAGAGCACCCGACTGCATGCCGTAGGGAGTACAGAAAGGCCCTGGCAACGGAGGAGCGCTGCCTGCGGAAGGTCACGGCTGATATCTTGGGCAGATACTTTTAAACTGTTATGTGTGCCTAGTAAAGAGATTCCCTGAATCTTTGTATCTGCTCGATGAAATTATTTAAGACTATGACAAATATGAGTGGAGACAAAGGGCAGCCTTGCCTGATTCCCTGGTATTCGTTTGTGAAATGTCCATTTATATCAATTATGTATGTGATGTCATGATACAAAATTTTTAAGCAATTTTTTTCCCAAAGCCATGAATCTCTAATGAGATGTATACTGCCTCATGAGAGAGCGTATCGGAACCTTTTTGTTGGTCAAGTGAAATGATATTTGATCTAATATTTTGTATGGTTTATGTATTCAATGGTCTATGTTAATCTGTTATTATTGTGTGTGGTTCTGTTCTATACTGCAGATGATTGAAATTGTGTAAGTCGGTTGGTTAAGATTTTACTTAATATCTTATAATCATAAGTTAAAAATGAAATGGGTTTCCAGTTTGTGAGTAGGTGTAATTATTTTTTTACATAAGAGTGTAGCTTTTCCTGTTTTCATATCATTTGTCATGTTTATGTTGATTTAATGTGTGTTGTAAGAACTCAGTGTATGCTTTTTCCACTATATGCCACTATATGTAAAATTCGATGGGAAATCCATCCATATCAGGGCCTCTATTTGTTTTGAGTTGCCAAATTGTAGTTTTCACTTCTTTTTTTTGGGGGGGGGGGGGGTCAGTTTCTAATTTGGCTTTTTTGATGTGGTTTGATTTTCGTTGCTAATCTTTCTGTCTCATAAAATTTAGTTGTGTCTGTTTCTTTGCGCTAGTATTGTATTCAGAATTGGTCATATATGTGTTTTAAAATTTTTGGTGTTTTAAAAATTTTGAGTGTACCATTTAATTCCATTGCAGTAATACTCTCTTGTCTGTTTCTTTTCCAAATTTTTACTGATGAGGTTGTTGCAATTTTCTTCTTCTGTACGTAGATAAAAGTTTTAATTTCTTGTTTGATAACAAAATAATTATTCAGTTCTGATTAAAAGTTTTAATTTTTTCTATGATAAGAAATTTATTTACTTTTGAATAAAACTTTAATATTCTTCTTTGATAACAGAATTAATACATTGGACTTTGCTTAGATAAAAGTTTAGATTCTGATATCCAGTGAAGTGTATGATAACTCAACACAACACATCATTTTTTATCTCATATACACACACTTCATTTCAACCTAATTCATTTAAACTAATTCACAAAATTAGTTTAAACCTCATCTTTAAAAAAAAACTGAAATTATTTTTTCACATGCTAAAAAACAGCCCCGTTTTTTCTAATTTTCACACATGTTTTCACAAAAAACCACAAGAAACGCACTTTTTACCTCATCCCCCATAACTTTTCCCATGGATTTTCATAGAATTCTCGAGCCCCTTTTACTGTGCCAGAACTCTCATTTATGCTACTACTATAATTATCATCTAGTAATAAGGTCTAGTAATAGATTTATCCATCATTACTCTGGTCTTTAATTTGATTAAACTGTAATATGTATAGAGATAACAATGCAGCTTTTTTAGATTTTATCCGAAATTTGCGTTTTTCAGTTTTTCCCCTTTTCTTTTCAGAAAATCTGCTCTAAAAGTTTGCAAGTATTTTTGCCATTTTCAATGGAAAATGCTAATAAAATTGAATAATTATTTCCATTTTAACTCTTTTAATCCAATAAAGGTATCTGTTCCTGCATCCTGTCGTCCATATCTGTATTCTATATTCTATCGTGTATATCTGTATCCATATCTATTCCTGCATCCTGTCGTCTGAACTATACTGATGCCCTGCAGGTTAGAGTGAATGAATTTCCATTTCGTGCTGACGATTACCAGGTAGAACACTGGACAAAGGTTGCTTGCAATAGTTGAAGACCACAGATTGTGCCTAAATGGGTGTATCATAAATGTCCTCCAGCTGGGAAAACTAATCACAAATAGGATTATTCCCTTCGCCTCAATACTTGTAATGCTCACAGATTAAGAACTTCCGTAATCTATAGGGGCATACTTGGAATTGCAATGTGAATTAGACTTGCTCGTGTCCATTGTTGAATGAGTTGACTTATCTGCAGGTCATTCAATTTTTGCTCACTAGCAGTGAAATTAAAGTATTTCTTATTCGTATGGTAGGGGAGATGAAGGGCTAAAATTTTTCTTTTGTTATGTTTGAATTTCTGCTCCTGGCCTTTTGATCTGATTTCTATTTTGTAGAAAGTTGGGCAAATAATTCAGAAAAATCTCTCAAATCGACACCGGAGGAAGGGGCAAAAACTTTTTCCTTCTTTTATGTGCATTAAAAAAGAAATTAATGATGCTGTATTCAAGGGGGAAAGTAAGTTCCTTGGAAACATTTTATAGTTTAAAATTTTTCTAGCTGTGAAACAAGCCATGCAAGAAAACTGTCAGTGAGTGAGTGAATGGATTTCCACAGCCCTGACTTTAAAAAGGCTTTTCCATTTCTGTTGCAACTGATGGCAATAATGAGTCTAATGACAGCATTCTACAATTTTATTATTTCCACAATTCACAAAATTCCACAAAATTTTATTATTTATCAGAATCCAATAGTCAACAAATCCATAATAATTGACTATAGAGGGGGATTTCGAATTTTTGTCCCAGTCACGAGAATCCCTAGTTCCAACCCTGTTAATCCTATATGTTGCTGTTTAAGAAAAAAAAATTGATACCTCTTTGTTGCAAGAAAGGGAAAGAAATGTATGGTAGGGGGCAAAACTCTTTTATTATTTTCAGTTGTGATAAGAGAAGCTGTGTGTCACATTTGGTCGTCTTAGCTTTTATCACTTAGAAGATGGGGTAGAAATGTTGGGGGGACCAAACCCTCACTTGCCTTATGGTGAGAGCTTTATGGCTAAATGCCAAATTTGATTATCCCATATCTTTCCATTTAGGAGAAGTTATTCCTCCGATTTTTTAGTGGTGGAGTGGAAATGTTGAGGGGTCAAATCCTCATTTTCTTTACAACAAATATTCTTTCAACACTGTTCTTTCAACACTGTGACTTAAACCACTTGCTTTTAATATAACAGTTTTCTGTTACCATGATTAATGGTAACAGAAAACTGTTATATTAAAAGCAAGTGGTTTAAGTCACAGTGTTGATTTATAATTATTAAAATTTTCTCTATATCAGTGTAATTGTTGGAAAAGCTGGGACAATTAGATGGCAATATTTTCTGGGGTAATATTATCATCGTCAGGCGAAGTAGTCTGCTGCAAACCAACTATTTCGCGTGACCGATGCATTGGAGCAACAATGCGAAGCATGTAGCAATTATGTATTGAAATATAGCATTCGCACTTCCGGAAAAGTTGGGATGTAATCTGAAAATCTAAAAATTCATTAATTAACGTGTTCACCAAATCGATGCCAAACTACCACCAGCATTCCCACAAGGAACAACAAAAATATGAAGAACATATGTGAACTTATATCTGGACTGAACTAACCACCACAGGAAAATAGATTCATCTGTTCATTGGATATCATCGCAAGAAAAGAAAACCAAGGTAAACTCCCAGATAATATTTCCATCTAATTTTCTCAGCTCTTCCAACAATCAGCCGTCCTGTGGCCGAGTGGTTAGCACGCTTGGCTACTGATCTAAAGGACCTGGGTTCGAACCCCGGGTAAGGCATGGATGTTCGTGTTGTTTTCTGCTGAGGTCCTGCCATCCTCACAGACCTTCTACTATGGCATATAAACTGACAGGCTCCTGTCAGACCCCTGTGGCAAGCAGCTGCTTGAGGAGACATTTATTTATATTTCCAACAATTACTGTGATACAGAGAAATTTTTAATAAAAACTGTTATACCTTTTATTGTCCTACTGTTATACCTTTATTGTCTTAGTAGTTACTGTTTAACAGGAGCTCTAAATGAAACAAGCAGAAAAGAGAAACGGACAAATGCTGTAATATACACTCATGAACATTAAAACCTGCAACAGCATGAAGCAAGCCCCAAACTGGTGAAACTGACCAGAGTGGTAGAGGCATGTAATGATTACAAGGTAGTAATGATTAATTGCACACTCACTTGTTGGTGGCAATGCATACATCCAGACGTTGAGGCATCAATGGGTAATGGTCCCTAACAGTGTCCTGAGGCACTTTCTAACCATTCTTCCTCCAAATGGAGATGCAGGATATCCAGTGTGTGTGCTGGTTGTGGATATTGTTGAAGACATCAACCAAGCATATACCATATGTGCTCTATAGACATTCCCTCTCCTACGACACAAGCTTGATGCACCACAGAAACGTGCCTGGCAATGAAACAGTCAGAAGCAGCCTACATATGGGACATCATGCCTGTATTTCCACTTGATTTGAACATCATCGGATGATCTGTGTGCACATTGATTGCAGGCAGCACATTGCACTGGATTGATGTAGACATCACACAGGAGTCGGAGGTTGCTTGTCAGTGGATATTGCAATCTTCTCGTGTGGATTATCTGCAGGGAACTGAACCATGGTAACAACAAGTGGTACCTTCCTCATTCACAACTCCAAACAGTGTGTTATAGTGCCCACTGCGTGATCGAGATGGTCAGTTATATGAGGGCAGACCAATCTGCCTCATGCATCTTCACAATACACCCCTGTTTGAATGAGCCTAGCTACTGAGAACGTGCTTGCGTTCTTGATTCAGCATAAGGGAAATGCATGCACTGTTACACTTTCACTGACTTACTGCTGTCTGCTGCAGTTGCTTTTATAGAATCTTGGAACCATTATTTTTGTTTTCGATCTTTCTCTATTGTAACTGTTCAATACCACTTCTATATCCAGTTCCATGTGACATGCTGTCATCATTGGAATCATTTGCATAAGACCTCCAGTACTATATGCAATAATGATTTGGTGTCACTGCATTCATCCTTTATGAGTGGTGCAATTTTTGTGTCCATTAGTGTACACAGTCGTATCAGAATAATATGACCACCTACCATACATATACTATGTTAGATGGTCATATTATTCTGATACGACTGTATATAGTAGATAATATAAGGCTCTGAGAGTAAATTATATTTAGAAATCCATCTTGAGTGTCTTACAGATGGAATCTTTAACACTTTGCAAATATTTTGAACTATGGATATATCTGTATAGAAATCTCTAAATAAAGTTAATAGAGATTGTATTTTGAGATAAATATTATTGTGTTCGATAATTTTTTTTTATAAAAGATAATTTTGTTGATTGCATAGATTGGTCACAAATGTTATAAATATAAAAAATAAATACCCCCTCAAGCAGCTGCTTGCCACAGAGGTCTGACAGGAGCCTGTCAGTTTATATGCCAGAGTAGAAGGTCTGAGAGGATGGCAGGACCTCAGCAGAAAAACAACACATACATCCACGCCTTACCCGGGGCTCGAACCCAGGTCCCTTAGATCACTAGCCAAGCGCGCTAACCACTCAGCCAAGGGACAAGTGTTACTTCTGCAAATAACTACTAATTGTGAAATGATTATGCTTGCAAGTGTCTACTGACCAATCATCATCAGCGTATACACAATTATTAAAGAATTTTCAGTTGTGTAAATTTCACCATTTTTTGTAAGTGAAAAAGAAAATTGGGAGCTGGAAAATTTTTGCAACATTTTGTGTTCCAGTAGAAAATAGCTGCTCTGGTCCATAGCCCTGGTTTACAAAGTATAAGAGATGAAAATTTTTACACAACTTCCATGTGAACACCATTCCTTGTATGGACAGTCTCAAACTACGTTCATTGAAGAATATCGGTATGATCATGGAAATTAAATTTGAGATCCTGTGCACAGATTTGGAAGATCAATAACGGGATCTGCATACATGATATCTTTCACTTAGTACCAAAGAAAAAGGTTCTGAGGACTGTGGAGCCAAAAAATTGCCCCATTTACGCCAATCCGATTCTTAGAAAATTATCTATCCAGTGTATTCTCACAAGACAAAAGTTTCAGCCAATCAGTTTCCTCTACTGACAGAGGACAGGGTAGAGGTTTTGTAGAGGTAAATCTTAATGCTGGCACACATGGAACTCGAACCTGGAAATTGCAGATTACAAACCTTGTGTGCTACCGACTGAGCCACCTCTCCTCCAATGATCTATTGATTAAGATATATTATCAATTAGATATTTATGTGTAATGAATGGTGCTCATATGGAAGTTGTTGCATAAAAAAACTCTGATATTTTTACTTTACAACAGAAATCAATATAAATAAATATTCATTACTTCACAAGTTAACATTATTTTATATTGGGTCATTATTTTTTTTCTTTACACCCTGTATTTTATAAAGGATAAGAACTTATATGTACACTGTTCATTTACTTGAACCTGTTCTGCTGTAAATAATTGCTCTGCTAACTATAAATTTCATTACTTATTTAGGTAGCGTAGACTTATGGATATTCAGATCTTAATCCCTTTCTACTATAAAGAACTGATGGCACAAATGGTACTGGTCAAGAACAAGTTTATGCCCAACTGCCATTATTAACATCTGTAGGGCAAATAGTGAAAGAAAAGAATTGTAAATTTAAATTCCAGCAATTTTTCAAAACGTTTATTGTTTTAAAACCTTTGTGTAGTATATTAAAAACCATATGATCCATATTTTCCAATATTTCATTTTTATGGTATTCCATTTTGTCTTTGCATCAAATACACAATGGGGTGCCAAAATTTTCATTTGTTTACACTTACCATTGCAGTGTTCTTCAATTTATAAAAGATGTGTAAAAAATCTGTTATTCTATTGTAACTTTAAATGGTAATTTAATGAGTATTATATGTGGTTAAATTTAACAAGAATAAAGCATATAAAATATTTTAATTTCTTTCCAAATATTAGTAACAGAAATTGCATGACTGTGCGATGCATAATACGAGTAATAGTAAAAAGGAAAGTAAGCAGGTAATTTCAAAATCAAAATATATAACCTTTATATATTTGTTTATATAATGGCTTTATATACAGTAGTGAGAGATGGGTCTACATACAAGGTACCTGAAGGAGGAGAAACTGAAGTCCTGCCATTGCATCAGATGATACTGCTTTATCTTGCAGTCACTGAAGGAAAGTGGGAAATTGGAGACATCACAACCATTGTGTATTCACTCACTACAAAATTGCATGAAGATAATCATCTTTGTGATATAAAAATATGCATCAACAGTACTTAAAACTTTTTTTTTGTTAAGAAATAATAATGTACTCACTCTAGAAATTTTCTATGTTTTTGAGATGGAGAGCCCCAACAGAAAAATGTGTATAAGTAATTTGCCTGTGGAATCTTTGTAGCTGTCGGTCGAAATGATTAAAATATTTATTTGCAGTTTTAATGCCCTAATTACACAAATGTTTAAATTTCTGATTTTTTTAAATTTCGTTCAAAGATTTAAAGCACTTATGGCAAGTTTAATAACAATTTTTCGCAGAAAAGTATAAAAAATTTTGATATTTTTAGGAATATTGTGTTTGGTGTTTAGACGTTAAAATAAGTAATTACAGGATGGTCGCATTTTATATGAGGGGGTTCCCTGAAGATCTTGCATAATTCAAGACTAGTTTTCTCCCATAAGAATAAATGTAAAGTAGGGGAATGTGTTCTCGGAGCCATAAATCCACAACCATTGTAGTATATTTTTCCTTTCAAACATACTTTTTAGGCACAATAAATAAATACTAAATAAGATATTAATAAATAAACAATACAAATTTAATGACAATTTTTTGAATGTAGTATACTATCTGAAAAAAATGGAAGAACGACAGAGAAGGAATAGGAGATCTATTTTTACATCTTCCCTGAATTTGCCAAGTCACTTCGAATTTTATCAACTCTCCTTAATTGCACAAGAAAGGCACAATTTTTACAACTCCCTGTATTTTGCCAAGAGTTCTTGGTTTTTCCAACTCTCCTTAATTTCATACAACCAATCCTAATTTTTACAACTCGCCTGTACTTTACCAAGTGGTTTCCAATTTTGCCAAGTTTTCTCGATTTTGTGAACTCTCCTTAAGTTTATAAAAACAATCCCAATTTTCACAAATCGCCCGAATTTTGCCAACTGCCCTAGATTTTACCAAGTTTCCTCAAATTTTCCATCTCGCCACAATTTTACAGAAAAAAAAATCCCAATTTTACATCACACCTGATTTTTCAAAGCCACTCTGAATTTTGCCAACTCCTCCACATGTGCGAAGCTGCCTCAATTTTCCCAATACGCCATAATTTTACAGAAAAAATATTGCAATTTTTACTTCTCACCATTGGAGAGTTGACCAATTCAACATTGAATTTTGTCAACTCTCCAAGATTTTGCCAACTGCCCGTAGATTTTGCCAACTCGCATAATTTTACAGAAAAAAAACCAAATTTTCACGTCTTACCTAAATTTTGCCAACTCGCCATAATTTTACAGAAAAAAATCCTAATTTTTACATCTCACCCGAATTTTACCAAATTGTCCCGATTTTGCAAACTCCCTAAGATTTTCCAACTCACTTGTATTTTACTAAGTGACTTCGAATTTTGCCGTCTCTCCATTTTCCAAACTGCCTTAGATTTGCCAAGTTGCCTCGATTTTGACATCATCCCTTAACTTTCCAAAAAAAAAAAATTACAAATTTTCACAACTCACCTAGATTTTACGAAGTCGCTTCGAATTTTGCCAACTCAAAGTTACTTTGGGGGGAGGCTATCCCCCCCCCCAATGGCTACGTTCACTGTCTCTATTTCTTTCTACGAATGAGAGGCATGTCCTTGAAATGGTTCCTGCAGTAACATTATTCTTGCCACCTGGGATTTAATGAGCTCTTGATAACACTTTAATGGCATGCTCGATTATTAATCAGTCTTTTCCGACCATGCAATCGCCAAGTATAATTCTCGTTTTGTGTCTGAGCCAGTGTGCAAAAACTACTTTTGTTTTGGAGCTCATTCGCCATGCAGATAAAGTGTTCTCCCCGAATCCCAATAATCATCTATTGTTATTCTTTATGGCAGCTGGCGTTCGAAACCATCAAACGAAAAGTAGAATTCATAGAAGGCTTTCCCGACCTCCAGTTGAATGCAAAGCAACGTACTTTGCTGGTGCAGTACTTTTCTGGAGAGATTCGGGTTGAAGTCCCAGTATGTCAGTGAAACTTTTTCCCCAAAATATTTATTGATTTATCAACGTCAAAAAGTCAACAGGTTTGTGTTTATCATTTATGTTTAACTCGAAACTGTCGTACGAGAAAATCCAAGTTCGTTGGCAATTTCGGAGATCGAGTGTCACATCCGTCGGGCACCTACGATTTGCCCTCTGTCAAATGAATCTAAATCCCGCGCCTTTCCCATTACGGTTCTCATGACGAATGCTTGGGGAAGCTGACAGCTACATATGACCAGAGTTTCAGCCACGCATGCGTGCAAATGCGGGACTTACGGTACTGAATCTGGATAACGTCTATCCCTAATTCAATGGCACTGCAGTGTAGAAAGTACTATTTATATTCTCATAATCTGACCCACAATAAAACTAAAATTTTGTTTTTTTTCTACAGTACAGGAATTCAAAACCAATATTTGATATATCTACTTCCTCTAATCTGACATTTGTTAAATTGGAGTTGAGATTTTCATCCCTTTATGTACCTTCTATAGGAACAACTGGATATCAAAGAAACACGTGCCAGGGAATAAAAACTCGCAGCACTATAATTATTCTCATAATTTTTAATGTTTCTTTTATCGGAACAAGCAACAGGAAATTACCAGAATGCAGAAGGGAAAGAGCAATATTCACCTCTAAACTCTAGTCTGACTATGATAAACCAGATTTTTACATTTTTCTCCCTTTCTTTTCCTTTTAAATGGAAGAATTGGAATTCAAAGGAATATGTTTCATGGGACTAAATGGCACAGGACTATCTTATTCTCACTAACTCAATCAGAACTCCATAAAACAAATATTTTAAAAGTATTTTTATTTGAATGAAACAATAGGAAAATAATGGGACACCTTAGAGGAAAGGAAAAGATGCAATACTTAAATCTTTATACATACTCTCTAAATCAAAGTTTGCAAAACCAAATTTTAAACCCTTGTTCCTTTGAAATGGAACAATTGGAATGGAAATAAATGCACCTCATGGGACTATTATTAACTTCACTAATCTAATAATCAATAAAACGAACGAATATTTTTAATATCTTTTCTTATCAGAACAAAAATAACAGAAAATGGGACACGTTAGGAAAAAGGGAAAGATGAGATATTTACATCTATACTCTCTAAAACTACATTTGTTGGACCAAATTTTTATCCCATTCTGTTCATTTTAAAAGGAACAATTGGAAATCAAAGGAACCCAATTCAGGCAGCAAAACCTCGCAGACTATCATTTATTCTACCCTAATCAGATTCAATAAAATTATTATAAAGGTATTTTTATCCTGTACAAAACCGTAGGAAATTAACAGAACACATTAGAGGAAAGAGACGATATTTACATCTATCAGTTTAATACACACATTCTTTAGCTGTACAGTATTTAAAATCAATCCTATTCTCCAATAGGATTACATAGGGGTTATCGTATCCAATTATATTGCCCCATGTGCAATACATATCTCTTTAAGCCACAGTTAAGCTTGACATCAACTTTTAATTATAAAAAATTCACACAATATAAAAGATAATAGAAATATTACCATCTCAATCAATTGGGCCGGCCCATGATGTTCCAATTCTTCCAGATGTTCTTCCCAATGTAACATTCCATACTGGATCAACTCTATTCCATTGTTAACTGGTAAAATTGTGCTTTTCCTGTTGAGGCTGCCACAGTCACTTCATATTTTCACTTCGATGTATTACACCTTGTAGCAGTCTTTCCATCAAGACGCTCTATATTAAGGTTACAAGTCTTTCATAATATAACAATTTAAGAGGAGCACTTATTTTTAAGTGACCATATTCCATATTGACATTACCGATTTCCCCTTTTTTCATTATAGGGAGAATATAATAATTGACTAAAACATGACTCCTGAATGAGTCTTAATAATGCATAAAATATTTAAGCTTTAACCATTAAAACTTTCTCTCATAAAACATTAAATACTTTGCAACAAACTACTACATCACAATGCGTTTCACTTCATTACTAACCTTGGGTCTCCCTCAGATGCAAATGCAGGACCGGGATTTACCCTTACCCGCTTCAACTAATTCAATAATGTGCCAATGATCAAATGAAGAGGGGCGGGGGTGGCTCAGTCGGTAGCGCGCCAGGCTCGTAATCTGTAGTTCCCAGGTTCGAGTCCCAGCTGGGTCAGCGTTGAGATTTATCTCCGCAAAATTCCCCGCTCTGCCCACGGTCAGTAGGGGACACCGATGGGCTTGGAAAGGCCGCCGTCCGTCGGATGGGACGTTAAGCCGTGGCCCCGTGTGCGGGAGAGCCATACCCTGTGCACGTTAAAGAACACGCTGGATGGCCTTGACGGGAGGCTACCATCTGTCTCCCAACAGCTGTTCCAGTGGGTCCCCTCCCCCAACCTTCTCTGAGCCTTCGGGGTCCATGTGACCTGGCCATTTAGCCCATGGTGTGCAAAAAAGTGCCGCTCAGAGGTAAAACAACCCAACCCAATCAAATGAAGACTGCTTCGGTTTGAAAACCGATGAGAAAGTTTTCCCCCGTGATAAGTAAAGAATAGTCAGGAGAAGTTAAAGAAGCTACAACCTGCTAGAGTTGAGGGGGCAGAAAAATCTGAGTTATAATCGGGTGCGGAGAATGGAGGGTGGAGAGGAGAAAGAGGAACATAAGAAGATAGGATTGATTTACATCTTTTGAAACGTTCATTATGAATGACTTCATAATCAACTGAGTAACTGATTAATTCATTTGGATGAAGTGAGGCATCGTAAAAAAATTTGCTGGCCATTTTGTTGATGGCAGCAATAATGAATGGAGTTACGGACAAACCAGGGAGCTGATCAGAGAGTGGAATTTTGAAAGGACTGCAGTTTTTTCGATAGCACGGGGAACATGCAGCCCAGACTGGAGCGGCGTATAAAAGAATTGGGTGGACAATTTGCTTATAAATGAGAATTTTGAGTTTGGGCGCTAAAAGGAATTTTTTGCCAAGAATGAGATAAAGTTTCAGTTTTATTGCTCTAGCCTGATTTAAGATTAGGTCAATTTGTGTATTCCATAAAAATCATCTGCTAATTGTGACGCCTAAATATTTAGCAGAATTTCTCTCTCCATATAATTTGCTTATCAAATAAGAAAAAATTGGTATGGTGGCGGTTAAGTTTGTGAGATCTGTGTTGATTTGGACTCGCCAAGAGGTGCACCATGTCTCAAAGGCGTCCAACATCTTTTGCATTTTCTTGCAAGCATGATCAATATTAAAAGAAGAGGATATGGATGCAGTGTCATCTGCATACATAGAGCAATGAAATTGATCCACTCTTGCAGTATCTGCAAAGTAAATTTTGAATATGGTCGGAGCAATAAGGGACTCCGGCCTTAATATTACTTCTGCTGGAGACATCTGAGCCAATCTAACCTGAAATGTTCTGCCTGTCAGATAGCTCCGCAGAATATGCACAAGCGCAAAGGGAAAGTTGAACTTTACAAGTTTCAATAGGAGTCCTTTAGTCCAAACCTTATCAAAAGCTTTGGCAACATCAATGAAGACAAAAACGGAGTGTTCTTTTTTATTGCCGGCCTTAGCTAAAGTTTCAACCACACGAAGAATTTGGTGGACAGGCGAATGCTGTTTTCGGAAGCCAAAATTGTTCAGGGGGGAGGATATTAAGTGTACATAGGGAGTTGTCAATTTATTCTGTTTAAAATGATTCGTTCCAATAGCTTTCCCATGCTCGGCAAAAGACTGATAGGTCTATAATTTATCGCAAATAAGGGGTCCTTGCCGGGCTTGGGAACCATTGAAACCAATGTATTTTTCCAGATTGAGGGAAAATAATTTAAACGGAGACAGTAGTTAAAAATATTGAGTAGAAGAGCAATGACTTTATTTGGAAGCTGTTTTAGGATTCTGTTTGCGATATTATCGCATCCAGGGGCTTTGTTAGGTTTAAGATTTTTGATGCTCGTGAGAATTTCACTGAAAGAGATGGAAGGGTATCTTGATGTTGTTCATTAAAATAAGCAGATAGCGTACGGCCCACCTCACGGATAAAGTTCTCTCGTCATTCGGAGAAAAATTGCGATTCAAGGGAATCAGCAAACGCTTCAGCCTTCTTCGAATCAGAGTACACCAACCCTGACAAACCGTGAAGTGACCTTTAGGGAGTTATCATTCGCCAGATGGAGCCATCATGAATATTTAGAGAAGAGAGTTTTTCCTGCCATGTCTCGAAACGGAAGTCATTCAGATGGGCTCTTAATCTGGTTTTAAGAATGTTATAATTCGTTCTGTCAGATTTATTATGGGAGCGCTGCCATTGTTTTCTGGCAATATTTTTAAGTTTGATTTCCTCAATTGCGTAGTTTGGTAATTTATTACAGTTGGAATCAAGTGGGCGAGTTTTAGACGCAGCATGAACAGAAATGATATGGGTTTGAAAAGAATCAATATGATCATCAAGAGCGTTAGGTGTGGCAGGGGTGAAATCAGAATTTAAATTTTGAAGCATTGTCCGAAATTTCCCCCAATGGTTTGAGATATTTGAATTAGAAGAATGTGGGATCGAAAGATTTACAGAAATAATAACAGGGCAGTGCTCAGAAGAGAGAAAATTAACGGTGGTAAGGAGTTATCTGCCTGACAAATTAATGCCTCTACAACCTCAAATGTGATGTTTTGAGTTGTAAGTCCCCAGCTGTAATGCAGGGGAGGGAGCGAAAAATAATATCAAAATCATTTTCAATGAAACAGGATTTAGTGGTTTATAGATACTCTCAAGTTGCATGTGGCCTAAAGGAGTGTTTGGGAGTACAAATCCCTTGCCTGAAGAGAGGAAAGGCAAGAAAATGGAAAAAGTGCGTGTGGAATCGAGTTTTTAATATATATGGCAGTACTCCCATCTTTATTGTGGAGACGATCGGAACTATAGCAGCTGAAGTTGGTACCTTAGTGGTTTATAGTTTTAATTATCTTAATTATAGTATGGGAGTTATTATTTACCATGGAGAAAATGTTTAACTAAAAAATTCAAATGCTTCTAACAGGATACTGATTTATTCAGTGGTGTTAGTGGCAGAGCTGAATTTGAGAATTACGGTTGAGATAAATGAAAGTACCTCAAAGAGATTTACAGTATGAAAAATTTTAAAGAATTTTGCGAGATATGTGAAAGGGAAGGAGGAGTTTTGTGATTGAGAGATGGGGGGAAATTTAATGGAAAGGGGGTTCAAGGGATTATTGAATTTAAGCAGGGGTGTAGGAGTGCAGAATAGGGAGGGGGTAGGAGGTTTAGGCGGGTTGAACGTAGGAGTTTGCGAAAAATTGGAAATGGTAGGGTCGTGAGATCTAGGTTTTGGAAATTTGGGACATCCATGATAGTTGGCGGTGTGCTCTCCTGCACAGTTGGAACATTTGGGAGGGGGTGGGGGTGGGGGGGTCCCTGGTCACTCTTGTGCACTCAACTGTAAGTTTAACGCAGCGGGGATGATGAAAGCAGTGGGGGAGAAACCCCCCCCCCCTGGAGCTAGATTCAAGTGAAACAGGTCTTGAAGGGGCCACAACAGAATGTAAAATGTAATTTGTTACTGTGAAAAGAAAGAAGGTTGCCAGATAGGGAAAAAGGTAATCTGAGGAAATGGAAAGAAATAATTTTAGTGTTGAATAAGGACTTTGCAGCATGTAAGTCTCATATTCGGGTGAATTTCGTAGTTGACTGCATGTTGTATGAGTTGATTGGAATGTTGTGTAGCATCTTTATAGAATTTTTGAGCCATGCCCTGGATGGCGTTTGAGATATCTGGAAGTTGCGTATCTCGTTTGATGATAGAGTTGCAGACAAACCAGGGAGCTGCTATAGCTGATCGTAAGATGGAATTTTGAAGTCTTTGTTATTATTATTTTGAAGTCTTTATTTTTATTTTGAAGTCTTTTGTTCTCCAAGTTGCATTAATGCAACTTGGAGAACAAATACCCGAAATGGATGCTGCATATAGTAGGATAGGCCTAATAATTTGTGAATAGAGAAGAATTTCAAGTTTTGGGGGATAACCATGACTTTCTACCGATAAGCGGCAGAAGTTTAACAACTCTGGCCTTATGAAGGTAATGACTGCCATACATTTGTCTGTATTAATCTGAACTCTCCATGAGGTGCACCAGTTCTCAAAGGAGTCCAGCATTTGGTGCATTCGTTGACAATCGTGCTGAATTGAAATGGAAGATGTCAAGAAAGGAGGTCGGACCCAGAATCGAGCCTTGCAGCACTCCAGCAGAAATGCGTCTTACAGAAGAAACTTCATTTTTAATTTTAATTTGCAAAGTTCTAGATTTAAGATAACTTCTAAGACCGTATAAGTGCCGAAGGGAGGTTAAACTGTATAAGTTTAAAAGAAGTCCCTCTGTTCAAACCTTGTCAAAAGCTTTTGCTATGTCTATATAGACTGCAACCGTGCGTTCTTTTTTATTACAAGCGGTAGCGGTTTCTTTAACCACCCTCAGTATTTGGTGAGTGGTAAGCGTGTTGACGTCTGAAGCCAAATTTTACATCGGGAATAAATTTTAGACTACCGTCAATCATTAATTCTGTTAAGAATGAATAGCTCAAATAGCTTTCCCAAACGGCAAAAGACTAATCGGCCTATAGTTATCAGGAAAAAGTAAGTTCTTGCCCTGTTTGGGAAGCATCGTAACATGGAGGTAGGAAGATAAGAGGAGGAGCCCTAAGCACTTGAAAATGATGCTACGGCGACTGCTCGACAGCCATGTTGTTCTATTCAAAACATTGATCAGTAGTATAGGTGAGTAACGAAGTGTTGCGCTATAAAAATTTAATTTTTTTCGACATTTGTATTATAGCAGCCTGTTCAGCTTACGGTAGCACGAATCGCCCTTCAAAAAAGATACCAAGAATTACCTTTCATCGGTAAGTTTGTCATTTTTATAAAATTTTAAATAATTATATAATGATACAAGCAACTTCGTGTTGAAATTACGCCGCTATGAAATTGGTTTTATTTCGAGTTACAAACCTCGATTCTTCACCAGATTTTTTTTTATTTTCTTCGGATTGTAATCAGTGATAAATGTGAAGATGTACTTCTTATATTGATTGATTGATTTTACGTTGCACTTATTTGAGAATTCCTTCTGCAGGCTTTCTCAGTTAAAAAATTTGGTTGGCTGTAATTGAATATTAGTGTGTATTCTATTTAATTGATCATGAATTTACATACTTTTAAATAGAGGTGATTAAAATATCAAGGAGTTTCTATTTTATTTTTTATTTTAGGTGGAAGGAAGTATTACATATTATTTTGTTTAAATGTTTCAGTGTTTAAATTCTTCTCTCTTCATGATTTAATAAGTTCAGTGTAAGAAAGGAAAAGTAAATTACAATAAAGTATTTTCATAAGGTGAGAAATATAATCTTTCTTTTTTTTAAATTTGGATAGCATTGAAGGGTTTTGTTTAAATGCCCCCTTTTTTCTTGGATTGCAGTCTTATATTTTTGAATTTATTTTTAGATTAATTTAATGTATCTGGTGTAAATTGTCATAGGCGAGTGACAGCAATCATTAGTTAGGGTGAAATTTTTTCAAATTGTTTAAATAATTTTAGTTAAAAGAGGAGAGGAGAGTGTAATGCTTTTCTCCTTTTCGTTAATTCTTCTGATAGGGTTCTAATTGTCCCTTTTAAGGTGAATACTGAATTTATTTAATTCTGTATGTATTTCAAATAGAGCGAGTTTATTGCTTGTAGTTATTTTATTTTTACTTTGGTTGAGGGGTAGGTTAGGCATACATGAAGGGAGGTATGAGAGACTGAGGAGTCAGGCACTGAGATGTTGGGTTCAAGCCACTGTCTGGAACGTTGCCTTTTTTTTTTTAAATGGATATTATATTCCCTTCACCCTGTGGATATATGTATTTTTTTTCTTTTTTTTATATTTGTTTTATTTTTTATTATTTTTGCTTGGTATAATTTTTAGTTGCTTTTTTTTTTATATAGTTTTTTCAGATATTATTTTGAAAATTTTCTTTGTGGCTGAGGAGGGATGTATTTCAATCCTTATGAGATTTTTTTTTTTGAGAGATTGTAATAATTGTGTATTTTGTATTGATTGTTATCTCTGATTGAGGGAGGAGAATGAGCATGAGATGGGGGAGACGTGAAGCTGAGGGTACAAACATAGAGCTGGTGGGTTCGAGCCACCATCTGGGGCGTTTTTTTTGTATAAATATATATATATATTTTCAGTTCTATTTTTTTTTACTTCTTATATTAGCAACAGCAATATATTTATAAATAAGCACAAATTCAGGGGTGTAGCTACCTCTAAAAATCGGAAGTGTCATCACACCAGATATTTTTTTTCCTTTTACGAGTTTACAGGTGTGTTACAAATTTTACATATTTATTTCAAACTTAATTCTATGGTTTACTGTTCGGTACTGTTTTATTTAAATACATTTCTTGAAAAGATGCTTTATTTTTTGCACTGTAAACTAAAATGCACTGTCAGCTTATGGCCAATTATAGAAATTATCTTTTATATCAGCTTTCCATTAAATAAAGAGAGACGAGAAGCATTATAGATAATAGTTTTGTTAACGTTTCTGTTTGATTAGTTTCATGAATTTTTGACTATATCACAAAACAAAGAATTTTGATGATGAGACACTTTGTCTGTAGAAGATGTTAAGTTCCTCATCTATCAAAAATATTTTGGATAGATGCGATTGTACCTTTCCATTATTTGAAAAATTAGGAAATTTTAAACCAAGTCAGTACAAAGTTTTAAAAATGTCTAATCAATACTTAAAGGTTACTTATGTGGTATAGATGAAGCCCTGAGATCTTGGGGCTTCATAACAACACACATATTGCTACAATCAAAACAGTGAATATGAATAGTATAACTGCAATTTAAGGTTTTTAATAATGATGTAATACAAACTAGGTTACAAGTGATTTCCAGGAGTTAAAATTTAAAAAGTAATAACTAAATGTTATAAATCATAATTTTAGGCTAATTTGCATCACTTTCTGCACACTGTTTTCAGAGAAGGAAAGAGTTAACAGAAAAATTCTCCAAATGAAAGAGTAGAATTAATTTATCAATAAATAGTTAACCCAGAGATACTTGTTGATTTTGAAGTCAAAATGAAAATTCGGTACACTCATAATTGTCTTAATAGTGGGTGTCATAACTTATTGACATATTTTTGGAGTTGAATCTTTACTATTGTGAAAAATCGCTGGAAAGCATTTCAATGTAGGTGTGTTATACATGATTTCTCCACCAAAGTTTAAAATGTTTTTTAAAATCTACCATTTTGGCTCCTACACTATTGGCTTTATTTAGTTTGGGTAAGCAAATTTTTTTTATTTTTGTGGAATGAGAATTTTTTTAACGTAAAACAGCTATTTTCTGAATCTTACAAATGTGATTTTTTTGCAGTTTAAATGCTGCTATTGCATATAATGTTTAGTGTTTTATCCATAAAATGTTTTCTGCTATTATCAGTGCAGTATAAATAAACTCAAAATCTGGTAATTGTTTGTTATTGTCGTATTCAACGAAATACATAAATAGTTCTGCTATACAGTAATTCTGTATGGAAATATTCATTGATTACAAAAAGCAATATAAATTCCAAATAGCTTAAATGGGCTTTCTCTTAGTCGTAAAAAAAAATCTTCCCGTATATAACTCACAGTAAAACTGAGTATAGCACGTGAAAAGTTGGCTTGATTACAGCGGCAAACGGTTTTTTTGAATGCAACAACATGGCTACCGCCCTGCTGCGTCAGCATCATTACCTTGGATAGGGAAAGCGCGTTAGGGCGTCTCCTCTCATTCATACCTCCGTACACATGGAGGTAGGAAGATAAGAGGAGGAGCCCTAAGCACTTGAAAATGATGCTTCGGCGACTGCGTGGCAGCCATATTGTTCTATTCAAAACATTGATCAGTAGTATAGGTGAGTAATGAAGTGTTGCGCTATAAAAATTTAATTTTTTTCGACATTTGTATTATGGCAGCCTGTTCAGCTTACGGCTGCACGAATCGCCCTTCAAAAAAGATACCAGGAATTACCTTTCATCGGTAAGTTTGTCATTTTTATAAAAGTTTAAATAATTATATAATGATACAAGCAACTTCGTGTTGAAATTACGCCGCTATGAAATCGGTTTTATTTCGAGTTACAAACCTCGATTCTTCACCAGATTTTTTTGTTATTTTCTTCGGATTGTACTCCGTGATAAATGTGAAGATGTACTTCTTATATTGATTAATTGATTTTACGTTACACTTATTTGAGAATTCCTTCTGCAGGCTTTCTCAGTTAAAAAATTTTGTTGGCTGTAATTGAATATTAGTGTGTATTCTATTTAATGGACGATGAATTTACATACTTTTAAATAGAGGTGATTAAAATATCAAGGAGTTTCTTTTTTGTTTTTTATTTTAGGTGGAAGTATTAGATATTATTTTGCTTAAATGTTTCAGTGTTTAAATTCCTCTCTCTTCATGATTTAATAAGTTCAGTGTAAGAAGGGAAAAGTAAATTACAGTAAAGTATTCTCATAAGGTGAGAAATATAATCTTTCTTTTTTTTTTTAAATTTGGATAGCATTTAAGGGTTTTGTTTAAATGCCCCCTTTTTTCTTGGATTGGAGTCTTATATTTTTGAATTTCTTTTTAGATTAATTTAATGTATCTTGTGTAAATTGTCATAGGCGAGTGACAGCGATCATTAGTTATGGTGAAATTTTTTCAAATTGTTTAAATAATTTTAGTTAAGAGAGTGTAATGCTTTTCTCCTTTTTTTAATTCTTCTGATAGGTGATGATTGTCCCTTTTAAGGTGAATACTGAATTTATTTAATTCTGTATAGATTTCAAACAGAGCGAGTTTATTGCTTGTAGTTATTTTATTTTGACTTTGGTTGATGAACATGAAGATAGGTATGAGAGACTGAGGAGTCAGGCACTGAGATGTCGGGTTCAAGCCACTGTCTGGAACGTTGCCTTTTTTTTTTTAAATGGGTATTATATTCCCTTCACCCTGTGGATATATATTCTTTTCTTTTTTTTTTATATTTTTTTTAATTTTTTATTATTTTTGCTTAGTATAATTTTTAGTTGCTTTTTTTTTCTTATAGTTTTTTCAGATATTATTTTGAAATTTTCCTTTGTGGCTGAGGAAGGATGTATTTCAATCCTTACGAGATTTTATTTTTTTGAGAGATTGTAATAATTGTGTATTTTGTATTGATTGTTAACTCTGGTTGAGGGACGAGAATGAGCATGAGATGGGGGAGAGATGTGAAGCTGAGGGTACAAACATAGAGCTGGTGGGTTCAAGCCCACCATCTGGGGCGTTTTTTTGCATAAATATATATTTTTTTTAATCTTTTTTTTTACTTCTTATACTATTGGCTTTATTTAGTTTTGTTAAGCAAATTTTTTTTTTGTGGAATGAGAATTTTTTTAACGTAAAACAGCTATTTTCTTAATTTTACAAATGTAATTTTTTGCGGTTTAAATGCTGCTATTGCATATAACTTTTTTGTTTTATCCATAAAATGTTTTCTACTGTTATCAGTGTAGTATAAATAAACTTTTAAAATCTTGCTATTGTTTGTTATTGTCGTATTCAATGAAATACATAAATAGTTCTGCTATATGGTAATTCAGTATGGAAATATTCATTGCATTAAAAAAAAGCAATATAAATTCCAAATAGCTTAAATGGGCTTTCTCTTAGTCGTAAAAAAATAATCTTCCCGTATATAACGCACAGTAAAACTGAGTATAGCACGTGAAAAGTAGGCTTGATTGCAGCGGCAGACGGTTTGTTTTGAATGCAACAATATGGCTACCGCCCTGCTGCCTAAGCATCATTTTCCTTGGAGAGGGAAAGCGCGTTAGAGCCTCTCCTTATCTTCCTACCTCCATGTCCGTACATCGTAATGACAGCATTCTTCCAGATATGTGGAAAAAAAACATTTATTGAATAAATTTAACAAAAGAATAAGCGCCTTGTGTGGTAATTTTTTAAGAAGGGAATTTTTGATTCTATCAAAACCAGGAGCTTTATTTGATTTAAGATTCTTAATTTCAAATAAAATTTCGTTGTAGGATATCCAACTTATTGAATTAGAGTGTGGGATGCGAAAGAATTTATACGAGTGAACAACTCGTCCGATGAAGGCTTCGTCAGTGTATTGGTCGTTCGGCTGAAACTGCGCTTCCCTAGTGTCAGCGAAGACTTCAGTCTTATCACAATCAGTGTACAATAAACCGCCCCCACCGTGAAGTGGACTGGAGACCATGAAGGTGCCTTTAAGGTGCCATCAAGGCTCCTCCCCCAACCTTCTCTGAGCCTTCGGGGTCCATGTGACCTGGCCATTTAGCTCATGGTGTGCAAAAAAAGTGCCGCTCGGAGGTAAAACAGCTCAACCCATTATAGATGGTTTTATCAGACGGATTATGGGAAGCTTGCCAGAGTTTTCGAGCTTTATTTTTAGATGTATTTAAAGTGCGATTAAAATTAAATTCGATTAAAATGCGATTTAAGTGCAGGAGTTAATTGATTATAATTAAGATCAGGGATAATAGTGGAAGAATAATTATTGACCACAGTTGTGATATCAGAGGTTAGATAAGTCTAACCCAATATCAGATTTTAAATTTATGTCAGGATGACATTTAATGTTGAGACTTAGTAAATATATTTAAATTCATCATAGTTTATACGTTTAATACTATTAGGGGAAATTTGCAGAGCTAATTTTATTTTGACGATAACTGGGCAATGGTCAGATGAAAGGGAAGTAACAACATGGATATCAGAGTGAGAAAAGAGCACGCTTGCCTACTGATCTAAGGAACCTGGGTTCGAGCCCCGGGTAAGGCATGGATGTGTGTGTCGGGCTCCAGGCTGACAGAGTGGTCATCGAGCTCAGAGAGCATCTTGAAACCACCCCAGTCAGCCCGATCGAGCCTCCACAGTGAGACGCGTGAAGGGCTGCAAGGCCCCCACAGGAGATGGTGCACACCACGGGGAGGTGATCACTTCCGTAAGGGTTGTCTTTGACCTCCCATGTAAAGAGTGGAAGGATCGAGGAGGAGCAGTGGAAATGTCAATGGTAGTGAAAGTGCAGGTTGGGGAGTGAAAGTAAGTACTGACACTGGTGTTCAACAGGGAGAGAGAAAGATCCAAGAGCCACTGCTCTAGGACCCCATCCCTCCCATTGGTGTCAGCACTGCCCGAAAGTGGACTGTGTCCGTTGAAGTCCCCACATGATGAGGAAGGGGGACAGCAGCTGCGAGACAAGATCATCAAGGTCTTCCTGGAAGACGATGCTCCCAGGTGGAAGATAGACAGAGCAGACAATCAGCGAGAACCCCACGAAGAGGCAGATGGCTACCACCTCTAAATTGGTGGTGAGGGGTATAACCTGGAATGGAGAATGGTTGCTCACAAGGATGGCGACACCTCCATGAGCAGGACCATCTCCATCCCAGTCGCGGCGAACTAGTGAAAAATGCCGGATCATGGGATCTGTGACTGGCTGCAAGTATGTATTCTGCAGGCACACACAGATGGGCTGATGTGCCTGAAGAAGAGCCTTGATATCGTCAATATTCCACTGGAATCCATGAAAATTTCATTGAAGGAGTGTGGCCATCTCAGGACTTAGAAGAGTGGGCGGACGACGAATTCCTATTCAGCTTAACCACCACAGAGGACGGTTTAGTGAATAGGGGACAGTCGGTATCCATGTCCTCAGAGTCGTCCAAGGGGAATGGATCGGTAACCGCCCTTTGCGGAGGAATGATTACTTCCTTTTTGGGCCCTGGTGGGGGCCCCTTAGTTTTGGAAGGTCTTGCTGTCTGAGGACGGGGAGGAGGAGGCTTTCCGGTGGAGAACGATGGGTTTTCCAATGACTGCACTGGCATAGGATACCTTGCCAGGAGGGGTGGGCAGTGCAGCAAGCTTTCTTGCCTCAGCATGAGAGATGTTATTTACAACTTTCAAATGTTGTACCTCTTTTTCTTCCTTCCACTTGAGACAGTCGCGGGAGTACGCTGGATGCTCGCCACTGCAGTTGACACAGTTGGCACTTTTCTGCCGTGCAGTCAGAATCGAGATGATCCTTACTGCCACAGTGAGCACAGGTGGGTTTGCACAAATTGGTACCCGGCTGGGTACATTCCCATCACAGCATGTCAAAACCCTATCGACCGCTGTTACTCCTTGAGGTGTGAGCTCTGAGAGGATTTCCTCCCCAGTGACTTTGAGGAGACCCCACTCAGTGATCACACCCCGAGAGGAATTCAAAGTTTTATGGGGAATGATTTCGACAGCCACCCCACCAATTTCTTTGACTTTCAGGAGCAGTTCCGAATGTTTGGAATAAGCGGTCTCAACCTGCAAGTAGCCAGATTGTAAGCGCTTGACAGATTTCGGCTCTCCCGCAAGACCTTTCAAACCTTTGTTCACAAAAAAAAGGACATGTCCCCAAGTACCTGATCACCCGTGGAGTGGATGATCAGGAATCTGGAGAATGACACAGACAAAGAAGACAACGGCGTTGATAACAGAGACGAGGAAGATGGGGGCTCTTGTCGAGCCCTCTTTGTGGCATTGATTGCTTTTATTTCATCAACTCACATGTTTGTGTTTGTGTGGTTCAGTGCCCACTGTCCCTACCCTCCACGGAGACCAAGAAGGGGACGCCCAGTAGGGCGCCAGGTTACGCAGGCACTATTCCCACACAGACAGTGAGCCAAGCCCTCACAAATAAATAAAAAGAAAATAAAAAGAGAAATGTGCAGAACAAAAATATTTTATAGAAAAGGGACAAAGCATAATATAATAAAATTGTGAATGACCAAACTGACCTCACAAAGAAATTATAACTGCAAAATGAAAATAATCTGTGAGGAAACTTGCAAACCTGTACCTGGACCACGGGGAAGGTTACTCACTGCTCTGCACGGTTGACCATAGCAGGACCTGCCCACCAGCTGATTGCTCCTGGGGGGCCACCCCAGGAACTCCCATTTACCGGAAGCAGAGGCCAAAGCAGTGTATAGCAGAGGCCTCGGAATCTGCTGCCCAGCCCCACGATGACAGGCCAAAGGGGACCTCGCTAGTCATGAGCTCAGGAGAGAAGACAGGGACCCCCGAGCAACTATGAGGATCCTCCTTTCTCGGGACATGGGTCTCTGTGCACAGCAAACACACAGGCTTGTGTTCAGGACCCTGTGAAGGTAACCGAGCCAGCGGAACCTTCACAGGTTTGTACCCTCACCACATATGGGAACTCGCACCGAGGGGCACAATTCTGGAATGTGCGATGTAATCACCATGTCCAGACTTGTCAACCCCTGAATAATTCAATTCCCTCTCAGAATGGTTGATGCAATCCTCAAAATAATTGCAAAGTTCAACTAAACTTCTGGTGGCAACGTTCAGGGTATCCTCTCACCCCATGCAGCCATCTTGAATGGTCAACCCTTTTCGAAATTTCCACTGATGGTCATCTTCGATCATGTCTCCCACCACGCTGTCAATCCCACTTTGTTTCCATATCAGACGTAATGTGTTACAACATGTTTTGAAAAATTACTCACACCCTTGACTGCTGTTTTTGGACCCATATCGAAATCTAAAAAGAAAAACCCAGTTGTTTCAGAATAAGAGGACTGAGCGACCCTTTTGTGGAACAGGGATATTATCCCTTTTCATGGATATTACGTTTCATCACCTCTTCACCTCTTGCACGAAACAACAGGATTTCATCCGTTGCAGATCATGACGCACCTGTTAGCATCCTTCCGTCTCATTCTTAACGCATCAGGATTTTGTGTTATTCTAAGCTTAAAAAATTCTCCGACTTTATGTCATCTTCTGTATTAGCAAAAACACACACGTTTGAAACAGAAAACGTAACGTAAGATAGTTGTGCTAAAAAAATATTCCAACTCGTTGAGGAAAAATCCTTACACCTACCGAAATATGAATATTCAAGTTCAAATCAGTGGCGAAATATTTTACAATAGCCATCTTTTGAACAAAAGAAAAATGCTTCTTCGAAACTCGTGGAAAAAACTAATTTCATACATGCCAGTTTCAACACTCCAAAAAACATATGTAGGTCTTGCATGTGCAAGCGCTTACATGAAAATTATCCAAATTTTTCATACTTACAAATAAAATATTATACTTGATATACAGTGTGTGGATTTCACCCTTGTTCACAAAAATGAATATATGGTTCACATACAACTGAAATATCACATGTAAGATTCACATGCTTACACAAAAAGTGAATGTTTGCAGGAAAAATAACGTTGCTGACCTGCATCTCACTCGAAATGAACGTTGTTGCAATGAAACGAAATTGTGACATTCACGCCCTAATTCTTAAAAAATGAATACTTGCGGTTAAACTAGCGTTACTACCGTACTTTGCACGTGCACATATTTGTAATAAATGGGGAAAAAGTTTTGAATGTAAAGAAACGTGCATTTTCATACGGAAAAAGTAACTAAACCATTCTTAGTAGAACGTGAGATATGCATGATTGATTTACTCGCGTAATGAAACACATATGTGATTATATATCGCTTTTAAAAAAATGTGTCCTTGCAGGAAAAATAACCACTTTCACACTTATAGAGAAATATACATACTCGTGCGGAAAAAATTACTAAACCCACTCTTACTTAAACATGAAATGCGCATGTTAGATTTACTCGCGTAGTGAGTAAAGTAAGTAGTATCATTATCAAAAAAGTAGTATCATTATCAAAAAACGTATGCTTGCAGGAAAAACAACCACTTTCACACCTATACAAATATAGTACACTCACACACTTGTTCGAAGAATTCCACTATGTTGCGGAAAAAACCCACTTTTACACTTACACAAACATAGTGTACTTACATACTTGCTCTTAGAATTCCACACGGGTATAGAAATATGCATTCTGATGTTGGAAAAATAACTAAACCGATTCTTACTTAGACATGAAATGCAGTTGTTAGATTTATTTACGTAGTGAAACACGTATGGGAATATATATATAGTTGTCGAAAAACGTGCTTGCAGAGAAAAATAACCACCTTCGGCCTTATACACAGTTACTTACATGCTTGCTCAAACGTAGCAGGGGAAATAACTGTAGAAATACACAGGGAACCCTGAAAAAGAATATGGAAAAATATAGAGATCCTTAGTGCAAATCTACCGTTTTAACACACGTTTATACTTTACATGTTCATGTATGAAAATATTCCTCACACTCCTAATTTCACCCATGTCATGACTTTTTAGTTCAAATCTTAATTGCACATTGTTATGAGAAATGCATCGTTCATTGACCAGGTTTGTTTTTTAGCAAAGTGGATGGTCATATCGCTACTGTGGGAAAAATCGTACCCTGTGCCATTTTCACATCGAGGTGCCCACCCGAACTGTCCCGCAGAAACTGTGCGTTATTGGAATGTTATTGGCTGGAAAAAATAAAAAATTAAACTTAAGTGATGGAAATGATACTTCCCTGAATGCCATTTGAAAATCCGTGGATGTTGGTGCATGTTAACGCTATCACCACCTATCAAATGAAGTGGGGATTAATGCTGCAGATTTCTTTTCGCATTACTTCTACTTCATATCACACCGGGATTGAGACTTTCACACATTCTATTATTTTGTGAAACTCGCGTTAAATGACTTTTTTTTTTCATTTTTACACTGAATTTTTTGTTACATCGGTACCGTTCTGTAAAACATGTCGCACATTTCTTATGATATACTTCTTTGTGGGGACAGAAACCGAGATGGCCGTTGTGGGACTTAGAGAAATTTCACGAAGTGTTGGACATCCAAGGGGGGATAAACTTTTGATAAGCGTTTAATGAAAAAGAGACGGAACTTTTGATAAAGGTTTTTTTTTAATGAATAAGGAAATTGTAGGTTGAACATCGCAGTTGGTCAACCTACAATTTCCTAATTCATCAAAATGCATCATGTATTTAAGAAATAAAAATAAATACATGAAATAAGAATTCGCCCGTTAATTTATGAGAAATAAAAATACGTTAATTTATGAGAAATAAAAATACGTTAATTTATAACGTTTATTATAAGGAATTCTAACGTTAATTATAAGAAATAAAAATATGTGGATGAATTTATAAGACCTAAAAAAAATACGTGTGTTAATTTATAAGGAATAAAAATATTCGAACGTTAATTATAAGAAATAAAAATACCTGTGTTAATTTATAAGACCTAAAGAATAAGCATGTTTAATTTATAAGGAATTGGAACGTTAATTATAACAAAATTACGTGTGTTAATTTATAAGACCAAAAAATACGTGTGTTAATTTATAAGACCTAAAAAATACCTGTGTTAATTTATAAGGACTAAAAAATACGTGTTAATTTATGAGGAATAAAAATATTCGAACGTTAATTATAATAAAAATACGTGTGTTAATTTATAAGATCTAAAAAATAAGCATGTTAATTCATAAGGAATTCTAACGTTAATTATAAGAAATAAAAATACGTGTGCTAATTTACTAGGAAATAAAAATTCCCGAGTTAACTTATAAATAAATAAAAAATCGTAGGTTATAAGTAATTCGCAAGTTAATGAAAAATATATATATGGAATATAAAACTCGCACGTTAATAAAGAAATACAGGAAACATTCCAAGATTACTTTATAACGATCGGTTATTCTTGCTTGATACACATCCTAAGCGTATAACTATTCTTCGCGTAATGGCTAAACGCGTTGGTAAACTCCTAAGCTGAAGGACCCGGGAACGAATCGCATCATTGGACAACTTTTTTTTTTAAATACAGTACGTGTGTTAAAAGTATAGTACGTTTTTCGGATGGTTGGACTTTCGGCTGAGGGCAGAAACCAAAATGGAGGACGAACGTCAAAATGGGGGAAGTTTGTGGCATGGAGATAGGAAGAAAAGAAGAGGGGCCCTAGGCACTTGAAAATGATGCTACGGCGTCTGCGCGGCAGCCATGTTATTCTATTCAATACATTGATCAGAGTGTTGGAATACAATGTGTCTTGCACTATAAAAAATTGATAATGTACGATATTTGTGTTATGTCAGTTTATTCAGCGTTGGGATGCACGAATCGCCCTTCAAAAAAGATAAGGGAATTACCTTTCATCGGTCAGTTTGTCATTTTTAAAAAGTTTAATTAATTATATAATGATACAAGTATCTTTGCGTTCTAATTACGCCGCTGTGAAATCAATTTTTTTTCGAATTACAAATCTTGATTCTTCAACAGATTTTTTTTATTTTCTTACGGTTGTATTCAGTGATAGATGTCAAGATGTACTTCTTATATTAGCAACAGCAATATATTCATAAATAAGCACAAATTCAGGGGTGTAACTACTTCTAAAAATCGGGAGTGTTCTATGGTTTACTGTTCGGTACTGTTTTTTTTTTTTAAATAAATTTCTTGAAAGATGCTTTATTTTTTGCACTGTAAACTAAAATGCACTGTCAGATTATGGCTAATACATAGAAATTATCTTTTATTTCAGCTTTCCATTGAATAAAGAGAGACGAGAAGCATTATAGATAACAGTTTTGCTAATGTTTCTGTTTGATTAGTTTCATTGACTTTATCACAAAACAAAGAATTTTGATGATGACACACTTTGTCTGTAGAGATGTTAAGTTCTTCATCTATCAAAAAATATCTTGGATAGATGTGATTGTACCTTAATCCATTATCTGAAATATTAGAAAATTTTAAACAGACTCAGTACGAAGTTTTAAAAATGTCTAATCAATACTTAAAGGTTAATTATGTGGTATAGATAAAACCCTGAGATCTTGGGGCTTTATATCAAAACAATACACATATTGCTACAATCAGAAGAGTGAATATGAATAGTATAACTGCAAATTAAGGTTTTTAATAATGATGTAATACAAACTAGGTTACAAGAGACTTCCAGGAGTTAAAATTTAAAAAGTTATAACTAAATGTTGTAAATCATAATTTTAAGCTATTGTTTGTTTGTTACACGTTACATTCCAATGAGATTTCCTTCTTCAGGCTTTCTCAATACAAAATTTTGATGTGAACATTATATTAGTTCGAAAAGGTTGAATAAGTTTATCCAGATTGTTTTTTTTAAATTATTTTGGATTAATGTTCGCCCATGTGTGTTTTGAGTGTATATGTTGGAGGTGGGGAGTTATTGATTATTATGTGGTGGCTGTCTAGAGTGAGGTGTTATAAGTGGTATAAGTATTTTGAGGATTGAGAGTGTGGTGGCTGTCTAGAGTGAGGTGTTATAAGTGGTATAAGTATTTTGAGGATTGAGAGAAAAAATAAGGAGATGGTTATTCCTGTTTTGTTATACATATTTTTCCATGAGTCTCTGCATTTAAGTTTAAGTGTTTGACTTGCTAGTTTAATAACACAGATTTTAGTGTTGAAAGTTTTTCTATTTTTATAAATATATGTTTTTTTGTTTTTTTTTTTATATATATATATATTTCCTCTCGGACTAGAGAGTGTTGTTTAATTTTATTTTTATTATTTTTATTTTTTGTAAAGTATTTTATATTTGTGATTTTTATTTATATTTTTTTGAAGTATTTTCAATTATGCCTTTTCATATTTTTTCTCATGTTGTTATAAGTATTTTATTGATTTTTTGGAGTATTTTAATTATTATTTTTTAAGGTATTTTCATTAATATCTTTTCATATTTTTTTATTTTTTTTGTTTTAATAAAAAAATTTTTAAGTTATACCTTTTTTTGTATATATCATTTTATTTTTGGTTTGATTTTGTTTATTGTCATAAATTATTTTTTTTGTTTATTTAACTTTTCATTTTTTCCCCCTTAAAAAAAAAAGGACATATGCACAGTGAAGGTGAAGAGTGTGATTTTAATGTTTGGGCCAAGAGGGACTGGGTTCAAGTGAGTTTATGGGAGTGCCTGTGATTAATGGCAGGATTCCATGGAAGAGAAGTGTTAATGTGTTGTGTGGAGAAGAGTTGGATAAGGGAAGAAAGGAAAGTGTAACAGACGAAGAAGGAAAGTGTAACAGGAAGGAGCTAGAGGCGGTTCCAAATAGGTGTGGAGATGAGAAAGTTAAACAGGAGGCCATAGATTTTAATTTTAGGAAAGTTCTCTGGAGGGTCTAAAAGTATTTTGATGTGTAGCTCCTGAATGTTCAGCTCTGAGAGGGAATTTAATAAGATTTCTCTTTGTGGTGTAAATCTGTCACAATTTAGAAGTATGTGATTAACAGTTTCAGGTGTATTGCATTTGCAGCAGTTGGGGGTAGGAGTCAATTTTAATTTGTACAGGGAAGAGTTTAGTAGAGTAGAGTTTGTTCTGAGGCGGTAAAGATTTTTTAAGTGTTTTCTGGGGAAGGGATAGTTTTCTGTGGGAAGTGTGTTGTGCAAGCATGAATCTAAAGTTATTTCTTATAGAGGCATGTAAGAGAAAGTATTTATTGGTAAGCTGCAGTTCAAGTTTGTTGATGTCATGTTTGGTGTTTATGTAAAAATTAAAGGTGTTGTGAGTCATATGTGAGGTGTGTGCCATTTTGGCGAGCAAGTCAACATTGTCATTTTCAGAGATACCCACATGGCTAGGAATCCATTGTAAAGTAATGGTGTTGTTGTTGATTGTAGGTGGTCAGTATTACGGTATTATGAATGTAATAGTTGTAGGTGGAGTATAAGAATTCATGGGTTAGGGTTTGGATGGCTCCTTTAGAGTCAACAAGTATAATAATATTTTGATTGTTTAGGTTTTGGAGTGACCATTTGAGAGCCTCAATGATGGCAAAAATTTCAGCATGTAATATGGATGTGTGTGTGTGGGGGGGGGGGGTAGTTTAAAAGAAAGGGATGTGTTATATTGAGGGATGTGTATGGCGGCCCCTGCAGATCCTGAGTCAGGTAAAACAGAGCCATCAGTATAAATTTTTATGTACTTGGAGAATTGCTCATGTAGGTAGGACTTTTTTGATGGCATCATGTGGAAGGTCATGTTTGGAGAGTAGAGAGGGTATGTTGGTGAAAGTGTTGGGGCTTTGGAAGCTCCAATCAGCAATTATGGGTGGGATGTCGCCTCTCTTAGAATGATTAATATGATATTTAAAGAGTTTAAAAAGATCAGGATGTGTCATAAGTATTTTGAAATAAGGGCTACTTAGGAAATGTAGGTAGAAAGGGTGTGTAGGTAGTTTGTAATGTAATCTGATGTAATATTTTAGTAATAATATTTTTTGTCTGATATGGAAGGGTGGGATAGATGTTTCAGCAATAATAGAAATGGTGGGTGTGAAGATAGGGAGACCTAGTGCAATTTTTATACATTTGTTTTGTATGATGTTTATTTTTTTTTAACTTGGATTCAGGTAAGTTAGATAAGAATTCAAGGCCATATTCTAATTTTGCTCTAATGAGATTTTTGTAAAGTCTGATCATGTGGTATGGTGGGGTGCCATTGTTTCTGGAGGTGAAGAATTTGAATGTATTTAGTAATTTGAGGCCTTTTGTGTGTAGGTATTGTAGGTGATGATTCCAATTTAATTTTGAATCAAAGTGCATGCCAAGCAGTTTGCAGGTGGCGGCTTGGTCTGTAAATGGTAGCTAGGTAGTCACTGGAAGGAGAGCTATGCACCAATCCCCTGTGATGATGCATAGAACCGGCCAGGCCTAGCACCTAATGTCCGACCCCGCCTTCTCGTGGTGCGGACCATTAGTAACTTTCAAAAGAGATACTCTCTTGTGGAAGTGAATGGAAGGGGAGGGCTGCCAGATTAGTGTGGCCTACTGATCTGGACAACTATGGCTACTTTTCTTTTTTTTCTACCCTGCTGAGGAGTGGTCAACCACACAGGGTCCTGGTGCTGACCATATAAACCTATTGGACTGGACAGATATATGGCTCTGAGCTTGATTATGGATCCTGATTTTGCTGCACTGGTGGGCTTCTGTGGAGGGAAAATCTTCCGCTGTGTTTTCTGTTTGTTTGTGGGTTGACAGCCCCAAGTGAATAGATTCACAGGATATGTTTATCAGCTGGTGGATAATCCTGAGCAGAAGTCATCGCAGGCACCTGAACTCTTTGCTTCTATTGGCATCGTCAAATTCTACATTGGAGGAAGTCTTCCAGTGTAGATGGCTTCAGCCTTTAGTAGTGGGGGAACGGGTCTTTGCCCCATGTCTGCGATTAGGGGGCTGTTTGATATTGTCGGCATTCCCTCTCTCAATAAACATAGTTTCTTTAAACATCCCACTAACCATTTTCTCTCCATAGGTAGTTGGAATGTGAGGACTCTGCACAGAGCTTTTTCTCTTGATGTCCTCACACAAGAATTCCACCGTTATAATTTAGATATTCTCGGCTTGCAAGAGACCAGATGGACAGATAAAGGTCAGATTCTTAAAAATAGTCTTAAATTTCTCTTTTCAGGGAGGGACAACAATAAGCATCACCAAGGCGTGGGTCTGCTTCTCAGCAGACACGCTAGCGATGCTCTTCAAGGATATGAGTGCATTAATGAAAGGTTTCTTACAGCAAAATTTCAGACAAGCGTTAAAGACTTGAATGTTATCTGCTGTTATGCCCCCACTGAGGATGCCGATGAGGATGAGAAGGATAGGTTTTATGAACAACTTCAGGATATTTTGAATTCTGTCAAGAAAGGAGATATTACCCTTGTTCTTGGTGACTTCAATGCCAAGTTTGGTACTGACTCTGACCTTTGGGGAGGAGTAATAGGCCCTTTTGGTATTGGTAGCTGCAATGGCAATGGGCAACGTCTCCTACAGGTAAGTAAACTCAATGGATTCAGAATAACTAACACATATTACAAACACAGCGACATACATAAGTACACATGGGTTTCACCTGATGGGCTGCATAAGAATATGATTGATTACATATTAATTAACAGCAAATGGACTAGTTCTGTTAGGAATACCAGGGCATATAGGGGAGCTGAAATTGGATCTGACCATTACCTTGTTAAAAGTGTGTTGCAACTTAAACTTAAAAAGTGTTGTGCTAGGGTTAAAAAATTTACTTTTAATACTGAAGCTCTGAAAGATCCAGTTATAGCCAAAGCTTACCATGATAGGTTACTTAGTCATTATGACAGTCATGGTTTGCTTACTACTGAAGTTGAGGAAGAATGGGATCATTTTAAACAGGCTTTTTTGGACACTAACAATACTCTTTTAGGAAAAAAGGAGCAGAAGAGGCAAAATTATCTGAGTGATAAGGCACTTGAGCTTATTTCGGAAAGAAAGAACTGCAGGAATGCCCTTAATCAATACCCTACTAGTCCTAATAGAAAGCATTACAGAGACCTTAATAAACTTGTAAAGGATCAGTTAGCTGCTGATAAGAATCTTTGGCTTGATGGTTTGGCTGACAAAGCCGAGGAAGCAGTTAGACAGCACAACAGCAGAGAGCTGTACCAGATAGTTAATGTTTTGTGTGGTAGAAAACGGACAGGCATACAAGGATTGAAGGATAAACAAGGTAAGGTTATAGAAGGGGAGGATTCTGTCATGGCTAGGTGGGCTGAGCATTTCAGTGATGTTCTAAACAATGTAGTTAGTTCTACTCCCATTGTTTGCAATGATGATAGATGCATTGGTGGCTTTAATGTTGGCCCTATAACACAATCTGAAGTTATTTTGGCTGTTTCTAAACTTAAACTTCATAAATCCCCAGGGGTTGATGAAATTACTACATAAATGCTTAGAGCTGGGAATGTTTCGGTTATCACTTGGATGACTGAAATTCTGAATATCTTTTATGATAAAGGCATGGTTCCTAAGGATTTTACCAGAGCTATTATTATCCCTATTTTCAAAAAAGGTAATCGCAGTTCTTGTGATAACTATAGGGGTATCAGCCTACTCTCTGTTCCAGGTAAAGTTTTTTCCATGATTGTGCTTAATAGAATTAAGAATCTGGTTGACAGTCAATTGCGTGATGAGCAATGTGGATTCAGAAGTGGTGGGGGATGTGTGGATCAGATATTTTCACTTAGGCAGATTCTTGAGAAATGTTTAGAGTTTCAGAAACCTTTGGTTGCTAGCTTTGTTGATTTTAAAAAGGCTTTCGACTCTGTTGATCGTCATAATTTGTGGTTGATTGTGAGATCATATGGTATACCAGACAAGTTAGTTAACATTATGAAAGCTCTCTACAGGGCGATTCAGAATTCATCAGCAATATTTGGTGGGGAGGTAGGTAATAAGAAACGAAGGAGATTTCACATAGGAAAGCATGGGCGCATATGCCATGTAGTAGGGCAAAATGACCCCAGTTCAATGATGGAAAGAACACATAAGAAGGAAGTGGTAAGGAAAAAACATTTATTATCTTACATGTAACATTTCTTTGCATTGGTTGTACAGACTTACAAGAGGTGCTCGAACTGCCGACTATGTGCTAGAATGCATGACTCACAACGGCGTTGCATGGACAGCCGGACCCTGTGGAAGATGCCTGGCATTTCCCAGATGTTTGAGGCAGCAACTGATATGCGTGCTACAAGATCCATAGCACTATCAACAGGGGTCTCGTACACCATGTTTTTCATAGCACCCCATACAAAGAAATCGATTGGAGATAAATCCGGTGAACGTGGTGGCCAAGAAACCGGTCCACCGCGGCCAATCCATTGACCACCAAACTGTCTGCGTAGGTAAGCACGCACAGCATATGCGAAATGTGCCGGAGCGCTGTCATGCTGGAACCACATTCGCCGGAGACTACCATCAGGAACCTCGTTCAGAAGATCCGGTAACACAGTCTGAAGAAATGTTAGGTACTTGGCACCGTCCAAACGGGATGGTAGTAAATACGGGCCCAACAAACAGTCACCGACAATCCCAGTCCACACATTGACAGCAAAACGTTGTTGCGCAGCTCCAGGTCTTGTACCGTGTGGGTTCTGATGAGCCCACACATGCCAATTGTGTGTGTTGAAGACACCCTCTCGAGTGAACAACGCCTCATCAGTGAAAAGAACATACGTTGGGAAATTGGGATCAACGGCTGTTCTCTGCATGAACCACTGACAAAAAATAACACGCTTGGGATGGTCGTCTGCTGCCAATAATTGCACTCTTTGCAGATGAAACGGATGTAACCCTTCATCGTGTAATATCCGCCACGCTGTTGCTTGCGAAATTCCAAACTGCCTAGCCATACCTCGTGTGCTAGCACCAGGTTGTTCCTCGATTTCCTGTAGGACAGCTTCCTCTACTGCTACTGTCCATGCCGATCTACGCCTCCCTCGATTAACATTACTAGCAGCAAACGATCCTGTTTCACGCAGTTGGCGATGAATACGTGAAGACAGTTGATGCTGTGGCACACAGCGGTTTGGGAAGCGCGCTGCATACAATTGCCTGGCTCGAAGACATCTTTCTCCTGCCGCACCGTAAGTTACATGCATATCTGCACATTCATTCCACATATACCGGTTCATGTTACTTCTGCAAATTCACCTTGTCGAATGACAACTGACTGCACGCGTCAAACAGCTGTGCTTCTGTATGAGAGGTGTGTACACACAGCGCCCTCTACACCACCATGCGTTCGTCTGCCCCCATACTTTCCTATGTGAAATCTCTTTCTTTTCTTATTCCCTTCCTCCCCACTAAATATTGATGATGAATTCTGAATCACCCTGTATAATAACACTGAGTCGTGTGTGAGAGTTGGTAAGGCTTGTAGCAATTGGTTTAGCATTACTTCTGGTGTTCGACAAGGGTGCATTTTGTCTCCTTTTCTCTTTAGCTTGGTTATTGATTATGTTATGCGAAATTCACTTCAAGGGAAAGATTTTGGCCTTAAATGGGCTGGAGATACGAAAATTTCTGATTTAGATTATGCTGATGATTTAGCCCTTTTGGCAAATGATGTTGATGAGATGAACTCTTTCATTCGAGCTGTTGATGAGACTGGTAGTAGAGTAGGTTTGGTTATAAACAGAGAGAAAACTAAAGTGATGAAAATTGGTCAGACAGGCTGTGATTCAGTTAATCTGAATGGTTGCGGTCTTGAACAGGTGTCACAGTTTAATTATCTTGGGAGCTATGTAGCAGATAATGGTGATGTGCGGCATGAGATTAACAGACGAATAGGGATTGCTGCCGGGACTTTTAAGAACCTATGGAGAGTGTGGAGAAATAGGCGTATACACCTAAAGACTAAAATTAGACTGTATAATAGTTTGGTTCTTTCTAGGGTTAGTTATGGTAGTGAAACTTGGACACTTTGTAAACAAGATAACAGGAAACTAGATGCTTTTGATTCCAGATGCTTACGCAGTATCTTGGGCATTAGGTGGTTCAACTTTGTAACTAATGATGAGATTAGGCAAAGGAGTTTGCAACCTCCTTTAAGCAGCATATTGTGCAGAGAGAGACTCCGTTGGTTTGGTCATGTTGACTGTATGAATAATTATAGATTGGCGAATAGGGTTATGAACAGTGTGCCTAAAGGCCTCAGAAAGAAGGGGAGACCTAGGATGCGGTGGGCAGACAATGTCAAACAGGACCTTGTTAGAATTGGTGTGCAGTGGCCAGATGCAGTAGATGTAGCTCAGGATAGACTTGCTTGGAGAACTAAATTGCACGGTCTGGTTGGACCTCCGTAGCCCATGGCTGCTTGATGATGATGATGATGATGATGATGATGGATTGTGGTATGGTGTGATTATTAATTTTAAAATTAAATATAGGGGTAGTGTGTTTGAAATTGTAGAAGGGAATACAAGTGGTTTTGTTTGGATTTATGTCTAGGTGCCATTTTTTGCAGTATGTAGTGAGTCTATTTAATTGTTTTTGAATTTTTTCATTTAAAATGGGAATGGTTTTGGCAGTTGTCCAGAAAATTTTTTTAATGTCATGTATGTAAAAATTAAATAAGGTAGGGGAGAGTATAGATCCTTGTGATAATCCTTGTGTGAAATTATAAGTGTTAGATGTGTGGTTATCAAGTTTGACCTGGAATGTCCTGGAGGAGAAGTATGTGTGTAAGAAATGTAAGATATTACCACTGAGATTAGCATTGTGTAGTTTATGTAGAAGGCCAGGGATCCAGACAGAATCAAATGCCTGTGTAAGATCAATGGATATAGCCAAGAGAATTTTTTTTTCTTGTTGGCTCTGTGTATGTCAGATATTAAGTGTGCTATGCAATCAAGTGATGATCTATTTTTCCAGAACCCAAGAAAGTTGTCAGTGAAGAAATTTCCAGTTTCAAGGAACCAATTTAATCTTTTGTGAATGAGGCGTTCAAACAGTTTGAGTGTATTGGAAAGTAGGGAAATGGGTCTGTAAGAGTTAAGATTAATGGGTGGCTTTCCAGGTTTTAGGAGGAAAATGATTAAAATGTGTGTCCATGTGGGGGGTAGTTGGTGTTCAGACCAGATTTTGTTGAAAATTAGTAATAGTTTGTCTCTCCAGGGGGTTGGTAGATTTTTAAATAGTTTATTAGGAATTTTGTCGTCACCTGGAGCAGAGTTTAGATTCAATTTATTAATAGCATGGTTAAGTTCCTGGATTGAAAAGGGTTTGTCAAGAAGATAAGAGCAGGTTTAATGTTGTTTAAAAGGTTGTTGATATTGTTAGTGAAGGAGGTTTCCTGTTTGTTAAGATTTAGTTTACGTGTAATTTTGAGGTTAGATGCAAAGAGATTAGAGGTGTCTTGTAATGTTATTCTGGATTGCGATTTCTGCCATAGGTATGGTTTGAGTTTTCTGTGTGTTGATGTTTTTGTATGTTTTCCAGAGGCTGTGTTCAGAGGAAAGGGTTGTAAGTTGGTTGGTAAATGTTTGCCAATTTTCTTTATATAGTAATTTTAATTTTTTCCTGACTAAATGCATTGATTCTTTTATAGTTGTTGATGTCAGAGAAAGCTCTGGAGTTTTTTGCTTTGTTCTCAGTTTCTAATGGCAGAAAATGTACCAAAATTTTTTTTGTATTTTTGGTAGTTTATTTAGAAGGGTTTTGAAAGCAGGTTTGGTAATGTCAAAAATGTGGTTTAAGAATGTGTTGTAATCATTTAAGTTTGTTGAAGGTGGGGAGTGGGTAAGTATTTTCTTAAATAATGGCCAGTTGTTTAGGTGTACGAGTTTTATATAATGATTTTTAAGATTTGCTTGTATAATGATAGGGTGGTGGTCACTTCCTCTGGTGTCAGGTAATATAGACCAGGAAAATGTTTCAGAAATTTCAGGGGAAATGAAGGTAAGGTCAATTACAGATCTATTGTTGTTTGTGTTTTCATGTGTTGTATGGGGCGGGGGTGGCTCAGTCGGTAGCGCGCCAGACTCGTAATCTGTAGTTCCCAGGTTCGAGTCCCAGCTGGGTCAGCGTTGAGATTTATCTCCGCAAAATTCCCCCACCCTGCCCACGGTCAGTAGGGGACACCGATGGGCTTGGAAAGGCCGTCGTCCGTCGGATGGGACGTTAAGCCGTGGCCCCGTGTGCGGGAGAGCCATACCCTGTGCACGTTAAAGAACACGCTGGATGGCCTTGACGGGAGGCTACCATCTGTCTCCCAACAGCTGTTCCAGTGGGTCCCCTCCCCCAACCTTCTCTGAGCCTTCGGGGTCCATGTGACCTGGCCATTTAGCCCATGGTGTGCAAAAAAGTGCCGCTCAGAGGTAAAACAACCCAACCCAACCCATGTGTTGTAGTTTTGGTGTTTAGGTTGATAAAATTTGTGTTGGTGATAAAGTTACTTAGGTAAATACCAGGATAGTTGGTTGTGTATGAGTACCAGGAAGGGTGGTGGCTGTTAAAGTCACCTTCTAATATGTGGGGTGAGGGTATTTGTTTAAATATATCATGATAAATAAATTCTTTAATAGCAAGACCAGGATTATAAATATTGACTAAGGAGAAAATGAGTTTTTTGACCATCACTTGCACTACAAGAATTTCAAGGTTATGATAGTTATAGGAGATCGGAAGAATTTTGTGTTTTATACTTTTTTTAATAAGGAATCCAACTCCATTGAAGAATGAAAAAACAATTAATTTTTGAGTCTGAGTAGAATACTAGATAAAAGTGAGAGGTCTTCATCAGATCTACATATTTATCTTAAGAGCTGTAACATTAAATCTATACTAAGGTAATAGAGATGTTATCATTATTAATATTTTTTGCTAATTCAGTAGGAGATAATAGCGGTGCTATCGAATTGCTCAAGTTTTTAGGTTTAGCAGCAACACTTACATATGTCTTGGCATTATTGCTTGTACTTGGTTGGTGGTAGACATTATCACATGTAGTCGTAGTAGTCACTATGGGAAAGTTATTAGAGTTAATAGAGTTATATTGTGGATTGTTGTGAGGCAAGTTGTTGACATTGGTCGATCGTTGCGTCTTGTAGTAACATTAGGTCGCTGCAGAAGAGGCACTTTATGTAATGGTGGATGAGTAGAGTTAATGGTAGTTGACTGATGAAGGTGGAGAGAGTTGATTTCTCGCTTAGCCTGTATGAAAGCAGATGACCAACTACAGTGGTCATGATCTTGTATGCGCATGGCGCGGCAGGCAATTTTTTTTGTAGGGCATCCATGGTAGGTGGCAGGGTGTTGACCACTGCAATTGGGGCATTTTAATTCTGTTGACAGGCAAGTTTTATGGGAGTGTGGACCTCCACATCTCTTGCACCTTACCTTTGGAGAAAGTTGCGATGTGGCCCCATCTATAGCATTTACTGCACAGGGCAGGAGCACCAAAATATTCCTTGACCCTGAAATGTGAGAAACCGATGTCCATGCTGGCTGGCAGTTTAGGTGTTGTGTAGATGATAACATTTTCGAGATCCACTTTGTCATACCCGTAGTTGGCAGTGTTGGGTATGTATCTACTCATTCGACGAATTTTATAAACATCATATTTTTCGAGGCACTTTAGAAGGAAATCTTCATCATATTTAGTGTTAACTCCCATAAGCATCCCCATGGAAAAGTCGTTGGAAGGAAAGCGTGATTCAACAGGTATTTCAAGAATTTTGTCGATGGTTTGTAGTTTTTGTAGATCCATTTCATTTGTGCGAAATACGATGATGTCTCCTTTGCGAGTGAATCTGCCTTTGATATCTTTTTGAAGAAAATTGAAGAAAAAGTCAGTGACCTTGCCATCGTCCAGGTCAGAGAGCTTGCAGGTAGAGTTGAAGAAAATCAATGCTAGTTCGTTATTTATCACTTGTTTTGGAGTTTGTATCATAGGCTTTTTTATTTTTACTGTGTATCACTTCAGGTGGTTTTTCGTTTTGATATTCACTTTTTTTTAGAGGTTCTTCTTCCGGTCAGTTGACTCATTCAAAGATAGGATTGATCCATACGGAGTTTGGCCTTGATTCGAAGTTCTAGAACAAACGCTGTCTTTGTCATTTTCGCTTTTATCAAAATTTATTTTCAATTCATGTAGTTCGGTTATGTCGTTTGTTGAAAGCGATCTCAAAGACATTCGAGTGACATGTCTGTCCAGTTTTTTTAATTGAGCTTTCTCAGAAGACTTTATCGGGATACCCGATGTTATTTTATGTTTGGGATTTTTACCTTTTTTAGCCATCATACAAGAGATGAGATTCGGCGTAGAGTTCAGCACTGGACAATTGAAGCGGGCGAGGCAACACAATCCAATGTAGAAGAACCGAGGGTCTCACAGTTGAAGATCATACTAAAAATTATAAAAAAGCATAGGCCACTAGCGGCACGTCTGACCATTAGAACAGCTCAAGTCCTCTCCATGTACTCAAAAATAGAGAAGCACCAATCTAATAGAGTTTTGTGAACACTTACGGGTAGCACTGTCGACATGGAAGAGTAGAAATAAACAGTAGAATTAATTAATCAATAAATAGTAAATCCAAAACTACCTGTTGATTTTGAAGTCAATAAATCAAGAAATAGTTTTGTGCAAATGAATTTTGTGAAAATACAAAAAAATTTTTCAGTAAATATATGTTAGCAGAAGGTTGTAGTTATTAATGTTCACAGCGAAAAGTGAATTAAAATTATACATTAATAAGAACATAGGGTAGAGAATTTGCAAATAAAAAAAAAACTAGTTAATGTTAGTGTTACCATGTCTAGAGGGTGCCCGAAAATACCAAGTTGAACAAACATAACCTTCATCTTAGAAATCGAGATTCTCAATATGTGAACCATTCATTATGTGTGCTGGAAGCGTAATACAGCATGGTCCACAGTTGCTTGAAACATGTCTTGGGGAATGGCTGCAACTTCAGTTCAGCAAGCGAGTCAACATTGCCTTGGTAAAATCAGCTTTTCAAATAACTCCATAACCAAAAATCGGTCAAAATGGTGGCCAAGCATTGGAAAACGTTCGAGAAATTGTTATCACCAAATGTGGTATGCAAGAATTGCGTTGCCATACGTGCATTACGGGGTGGCGCCCCATCCTGCATGAAGGTTATGGATTTAAGCAATTTCTTTCTTGTAATGCTGGAATAATGCGGTCGAGAAGATCTGTGAAACATGGTCCATTCACCGATTGACGCATGGTGCCTTGAGGCGTGATCTCCTCAACGAAAAGTTGAGGGCGTTATATATAACGTTTGCAGTAAACCTGCACTATACAGTACATAGTTGGTGTAGGGGCACTTCATGCAGATGTGTAGGTCCCTATATTCGGCAGTTATGCGTATTCACTGCTCCATGTAGGGAAAAATCTATTAGGTCCATAAGACTTTCGAAGGCCACATCGTCGAGCTGCATCCTCGTCAGAAATCACAAAGCGAATCGGTGTGCTGTTCAGGGTCACATGGTTGCATGGTCCTATGAATTTTATAAGGATACCATTTCGTGATGGACCGTATAATTTTACGGACAGCTGACCACGGAATTTGCCAGGATACGTCTAGCACTAACTACGGGTAACTCTGATTGCGACTGGATTTCTGCAATAGTAAGTGCGACATCTTCCACATTGCTTTCTGCAACTGGTCGCCGGCCTCTACCTAGAGCCACACTCAACTAGCCTATTTCTTCGAATTTTTGTATCGTATCTTCAGTCCATTTAGCGACAAAGGTCCTTTCCTTACTTGTTTCAGATGACGAGATTCATGTAATGCAGCGGCGGCATTACTGCCATTTTGGTAAAAGTTTCACTAGCAAAGCTCGGTCATTCTTGCACATACCCATGGTTCCTTCTAGTGGTTACAAGAAAGACTTTACATTTGATAGTGTGCCTTATGCGACGCTCACGTGTGAATAGCTTCAAAGTCACGAGAAATTAGCGTGTTCTACCACGTTTTTAGCGCACCCACGCCACCTGGTTGCCATAACACTACTATTTTTATCCGCAGATTCGCTACACCATGTTCTTATTAAGGCATCCACCATTTCTCGCCGTGATCCATCGAGTAGATCCTTCGCTATATCGCTCTGAGTACTCTCACACTGTACTTCTATTAAGATATTAGTTTCTGTTAAAATGAAGTCGCCAAATCTCATGCAATGCTTTCAATTTCTGTGCACAGCTATCACCTATATACTGTATATATCAACATCATTTGAAGATACACCCATTCCTTGATTTCCATGATAGATAAATAAAATAAAATAAATAAATAAATACCCCCTCAACCAGCTTCTTGCCCCAGAGGTCTGACAGGAGCCTGTCAGTTTATATGCCATAGTAGGTCCGAGAGGATGGCAGAACTCGGGCCTCGAACCCAGGTCCCTTAGATCAGTAGCCAAGCGCGCTAACCACTCGGCCACGGGACGGCTATGGTAGATAGGTTCTGGGAAATCACTGTGTAAATCGAAACCAATAACTTATGCCGAAAAAATCCTTGTTATGAATAAAATGTACATGGAAAGTATTACTTATACATATTTATCTCAAATTTTAGTTCAACAGTATTAATAAACGTTAAAGTAACATTATTTTGTATCTTTATTTGCACTAATTCAGGTTAATTTCTCACACATTTCTTTATTGGTCATTGTCACGAAGAATACTCATCGTTCACGTAGAGGGAACTATCGAATTTCAAAGGATCTTTATGAACTGAATATAAATAAAAAATTAAGCATTTCTACCGGCACTTAGTGCTTTATTTTTAATTCACAAATTTTACAAAACAGTGTACTTAAGAATTAGCTGTCTTTAGCTTACATAAGTCTAAAAACTTAACTTCTTGCTAAAAATAAGACGAAACACGGTGTTTAGTAGTCTGAAAAATTCAGTCTAGAGAAGTCAGATCTCTGCCGATTGAAAAAGGACTTATTTCATTAAGATGGCGCGTCAGATTGCATTACAGTGGCAATTCAATTTTAGTCAAAGAATAAATATAACTTGTAACAGATGATGATTTTATTTATATAAGAATTACTATTATCTGTTTATTTTCGAAAATAACGATACGAGTGAAAACCATTTAGTTGATTTTCCACTTTGGAATGACAGTCTAATAATCTCCCTTGACCAATCCAATTCAAATCCACAAATGAAAATTCCTACATCTAATAACGTGATAGATGTAGACTTATTCAGACAAAATTTTAGTGAAAAGATTTCTTTTTTTTATATATATATATTTTCTATTTTTTTGTATTTTTTTTATAATTTTTTTCTCTATATAATTATTTTTCACTTATATAGGTATATTTTTATTTTTTACAATCTATCTAAAATATTAATGTTTCTAAGAAATTGAATTAATAATTTATATAGGATAGGTTTAAGCTGAAATTAATATGAAAATTACTACGAGACAGTTTATCGCATGTTCCGGAATGATTCTAGGAACAATTTGAAACTTTGTAACGTAGGTTAGTTGACAATAAGTGCTTGATCACTGTGACAGTCAGGGCCAGCTCAAGCCTGTTAAGTAACCAATCGGGGTAACTTTTCAAAAGGGGCGCTCTCCACAATGCGAATTGATTTTCTTACTTCTGAGCTGATCAGAAAAGAGGTTCCAAAATTATAAGACACAGATGAGGGCATCCTATCAAGGCCATGAGTGTAATTTAATGTGCATAATCAATATAATAATCTTATCAACAAACGAGGGCCTTTCCAAGCCATTCTATACTCCCTCTTTTACCGAAGGCAGACCGGTGATTAGCGTAGGAAATTCTCAATGCTTGAATATTTGGGACTCGAACCTGGAAACTGCAGATTATGAGTCTAGTGCGCTGCGCTATGGGATGAGCGAGTTTTTGACTCTCTATTTAAGGGCAAGGGGAAAAATATGCCATTTGTTGAATTCTGAATGCTCGCAATAACACTATAGAAATAAGTGAATTGACAAACAGTTAACCTGGAAATAAGTAAAATGGACATATTACACCAATTTGTAAACATGATTGCTGGTATCATCTATTTTTAAAGTGTTGAAATTTTCAAATAATTCTGCCTCTAACGTAAACGTAGGAAAATATCTTTTATTTACACTCCACATAATACAATTCATATATACTTTAATACCTAAAAAGCACATGTACATCTTCCTCTGAAATCGAGATAATCAGGCTAAAGAATAATGTACAAAAATGTTGAATGTAATAAGACAATGAGTTCTGATGAAACAAATACGTCTGTAACTTAGTAACAGTTATACAATTTCAAATAAATATAACTGGATAATAAAATTAAAACATTTTTTTTTTCTGAAGATTTTTGAAAATGCAAGTTTTATAAATGCGTCTTTTCAACAGGTTTAATATTATAAATAGCAGTTGATACCAGGGGCGGATCTAGAGAGTTCAGGGCATTCTCCAGTATTACTACCAATTTTAGAAGTGGGCAAGACATCTCTTTCCTTTGAAAATGCTAGAGCCGGAATGGCGCGAAGCAACACTATTATACATTTTTCAAGTGATACCGGCCAGGCCTAGCATCTAATGTCCGACTTCGCCTTCTCGTGGTACCTTGTGGAAGGGAAACGAGCGGAGGACTGCCAGATTAGTGTGTTCTGGACAACTACGGCTACTTTTTTTTTCCTACCCTGCTGAGGAGTAGTCAACCACACAGGGTTCTGGGTTGACCTTATAAACTAACTGGACTAAGGCTCTGAGCTTGATTATGGAATCTGATTTTGCTGCACTGGTGGGCTTCTATGGAGGGAAAATATTCCACTGTGTTTTGTTTGTCACGGGATATGACTATAAGCTGGTGAATAATTCTGAGCAGAGGTCATCGCAGGCACCTGAACTCTTGCTTCTACAGGCATCGTCAAGGTCCACGTTGGAGGAAGTTTTCCAGTGTATATGGTTCCAGTCTTTAAAGGTGGAGGAACGGGTCTTTGCACAATGTCTGTGATTAGGGAGCTGTTAGATATTGTCGGCATTCCCTCTCTCAATAAACATAGTTTCTTTAAACATCCCACTAACCATTTTTTCTCCATAGGTAGTTGGAATGTGAGGACTGCACAAATCTTATTCTCTTGATGTCCTCATACAAGAATTCCACCGTTATAATTTATTCTCGGCTTGCAAGAGAGATGAACAGATTCTTAAAAAATAATAATATATTTCTATTTTCAGGGAGGTAAGATAATAAGCATCATCAAGGCGTGGGTCTGCTTCTCAGCAGACATGCAGTGATGCTCTTCTAGGACATGAGTGCATTAATGAAAGGTTTCTTACAGCAAAATTTCAGACAAGCATTAAAGACTTGAATGTTATCTGCTGTTATGTCCCCACTGCGGATGCCGATGAGGATGAGAAGGATAGTTTTTACAGACAACCTCGGGATATTTTGAATTCTGTCAAGGAGACTTCAACGCCAAATTTGGTACCGACTCTGACCTCGGGGGAGGGGTGATAGGCCCTTTTGGTATTGGTAGCTGCAATGGGCAACGTCTCCAACAGGTAAGTAAACTAAATGGTTTCAGAATAACTAACACATATTACAAACACCGCGACATACATAAATACACGAGTTTCACCTGATGGGCTGCATAAGAATATGATTGATTATATATTAATTAACAGCAAATGGGCTAGTTCTGTTAGAAATACCAGGGCATATAGGGGAGCTGAAATTGGATCTGACCATTACCTTGTTAAAAGTGTGTTGCAACTTAAACTTAAAAAGTGTTGTGCTAGGGTTAAAAAATTTACCTTTAATACTGAAGCTCTGAAAGACCCAGTTATAGCTAAAGCTTACCATGATAGATTACTTAGTCATTAAGCAAACATGGTTTGCTTACTACTGAAGTAGAAGAAGAATGGGACTGTTTTAAACAGGCTTTTTAGGAAACTAACAGTACTCTTTTAGGAAGAAAGGAGCATAGGAGACAGAATTATTTGAGTGACATGGCACTTGAGCTTTTTCGGAAAGAAAGAACTGCAGGAATGTCCTTAATGAATACCCTACTAGTTCTAATAGAAAGCATTACAGAGAGAGTTTAATAAACGTGTAAAGGATCAGTTAACTGCATAAGAATCTTTGGCTCAATGGCTTGTTTGACAAAGCCGAGAAAACAGACAGCACAACAGCAGAGATCTGTACCAGATAGTTAATGTTTTATGTGGTAGAAAAAGGACAGATACATGGATTGAAGGATAAACAAGGTAAGGTTATAACAGATGAGGATTCTGTCATGGCTAGGTGGGCTGAGCATTTCAGTGATGTTCTAAATAATGTGGTTAGTTCTACTCCCATTGTTTGCAATGATGATAGATGCATTGGTGGATTTTATGCTGGCCCAACAACACAATCTGAAGTTATATTGGTTATTTCTAAACTTAAACTTCATAAATCCCCAGGGGTAGATGAAATTACTACAGAAATGCTTAGAGCTGGGAATATTTCGGTTGCCACTTGGATGAATGAAATTTTGAATATCTTTTATGATAAGGGAATGGTTCCTAAGGATTTTACCAGAGCTATTATTATCCCTATTTTCAAAAAAGGTGATCGCAGTTCTTGTGATAACTATAGGGGTCAGCTTACTCTCTGTTCCAGGGAAAGTTCTTTGCATGATTATGCTTAATAGAATTAAGAATCTGGTTGACATGCAATTGCGTGATAAACAATGTGGATTCAGAAGTGTTAGGGGATGTGTGGATCAGATATTTTCACTTAGGCAGATTCTTGAGAAATGTTTAGAGTTTCAGATACCTTTGGTTGCTAGCTTTGTTGATTTCAAAAAGGCTTTCGACTCTGTTGATCGTCATAATTTGTGGTTGATTGTGAGATCATATGGTATATCTGACAAGTTAGTTAACATTATGAAAGCTCTCTATAACAACACTGAGTCGTGTGTGAGAGTTGGTAAGGCTTGTAGCAATTGGTTTAGCATTACTTCTGGTGTTCGTCAAGGGTACATTTTGTCGCCTTTTCTCTTCAGTTTGGCTATTGATTACGTTATGCGAAATTCACCTAAAATGGTCTGGAGATACGAAAATTTCTGATTTAGATTATGCTGATGATTTAGATCTTTTGGCAAATGATGTTGACGAGATGAACTCTTTCATTCGAGCTGTTGTTCAGACTGGCAGTAGAATAGGTTTGGTTATAAAATAAATAACCTCTTAAACAGCTGCTTGCCACAGAGGTCTGGTAGGAGCTTGTCAGTTTATATGCCAGAGTAGAAGGTCTGAGAGGACGGCAGGACCTGAGCAGAAAAACGACACATACATCCATGCCTTACCCGGGACTCGAACCAGGTCCCTTAGATCAGTGTTATCTAGTTGCTGTTTCAGTGCCTTAGATCAGTGTTATCTAGTTGCTGTTTTCAAATACAATACAGCTACATTCATTTATCACACAAATGATAATCCCAGCATGACCTAATGCTCTTTTGGAATTGATAAATCAATAAATATTTAGCGGAAAAAATTTTCGCCGACATACGGGAATCGAACTCGCATCTCTCCAGAAACATGCCAGAGTGTTCTTACCAGTTGAACTATCGCCAGCTCGTCTTTTTTCCGCTTATTTTTAAGACTAAACTCTATACAGAGAGAAAACTAAAGTGATGAAAATTGGTCAGGCAAGCTGTTATTAAGTTAATCTGAATGGTTGCAGTCTTGAGCAGAGGTCACAGTTTAATTATCTTGGGAGCTATGTAAGAGATACTGGTGATGTCCGGCATGAGATTAACAGTCGAATAGGGGTTGCTGCGGGACTTTTAAGAATCTATGGAGAGTGTGGAGAAATAGGCGTATACACCTAAAGACTAAAATTAGACTGTATAACAGTTTGGTTCTTTCTAGGGTTAGTTATGATAGTGAAACTTGGACGCTTTGTAAACAAGATAACAGAAAACTAGATGCTTATGCAGTATCTTGGGCATTAGGTGGTTCAACTGTGTAGCTAATGATGAGGTTAGGCAAAGGAGTCGGCAACCTCCTTTAAGCAGCATATTGTGGAGAGGGACTCCGTTGGTTTGGCCACGTTGTCCGTATGGATAATTTTAGATTGGCGAATTAGATTGGAAAATTATGAACAGTGTGCCTAAAGGCCTCAGAAAGAGGTGCGGTGGGCAGACAATGCCAAACAGGACCCTGTTAGAATTGGTGTGCAGTGGCCAAATGCAGCAGGTGTCGCCCAGGACAGATATGCTTGTAGAATTAAATTGCATGGTCTGGTTGGACCTCTGTAACCCATGGCTGCTTGAGGATGATGATATTCATTTCGAAGCTTTTTGTATGTGAAATTAATAATACTGGAAAGAATTTCATTGTACATTACTTTTGTTATTGCAAAACTTCTGTATCATTTTTAAAACACATTACCAAACTAATGCAGATCAAATAACAAGCTTTTATTTTTAGCAAATAAAGCGTTATTGCAGTTCCCTTGGAAATTGTATAAATGCTTAAAATTAGCGAATGACTCATGCATTATGAAACTGTCACTCAAAAGTTTTTCGTTGTATAGTGTGCTACCCAGTTGATTGATTGATTACATAGCAGTTCTGAAACTTTCTGACACTGCGACCCTCGAGAAGTGTAATGTTTAGGCATCCCCTTAGAATCGAATATAAAATTATGCGTCTCTTACTTACGTTGTGGGACTTAAGCATCTGCAAAAAACTACCAGAGCTTTGCAAACCCCAAGCTGCTCTGACACAGTTTGAGAACAACTGTTGGTATAGAACTTTATGGCTGGATTGTTTTACCTCTGAATAACACTTTTTTTTTCACACAATAGGCCAAATGGCCAGGTTACAAGAATCCCAAGGGCTCGGAGGCGATTGTGGGAAAGGATACCCACTGGACAGCTGTTAGGACAGTAGCCTTTCAAGACCATCCATCATGTTCTATGATGTTCACAAAATATGGCATCCCACACATGACGATTGTCTCAGTCAGTAGTATGCCAGACTCGTAATCTGTAGTTCTCAAGTTCGAGTCTGAGCTGGGCCCACATTGAGACTTATCTCTGCAAATCTCCCTGCCGTGCCCACAGTCAGTAGGAGACACCGATGGGCTTGGAAAGGCCACTGTCCGTCGGATGGGATGTTAAGCTGTGTGGTAGAGCCAACAATTTAATCAATATATCATATAAATGAAACCTAATTATAATATTTAACATACCGGTATTTTGCCCGGGCATTTTGAAAAATTAAGGACCGGGGTAGTGTATATCTTCCCCCTCTCATCAAGCCTGGGTCAGAAAAATGAAATCTCCAGACTAGACGGCCATGTCTTGAGCGACACTATGATTGTTTGTGCCTACATTAGAGAAAAAGGTGGAAAAGACAGTCACGACATTGATGGAGGAAACTTTTTGAAAACGAAATTATAGTATTAATCTTCTGTGCATATGTTCTCGTGGCATATAATGCGTTTCCATTATCGGTACACTTGATGAATACATCTCCAGGGCATATTGATTAAGGATCTCAAAAATGAATTTTTGAATTATTCTTAAGAGCCAGGAGTGAAAAATGTATTTCGTAGACTGTCTTCCGAGTTCCACGCTTTTAGGAGATCCATGGCACTTGATTCTGAAAAAGTGGAATCAATTGCACTCATGTTTATACTTGCCTAATTTTCTTCGAAGAAACGTTGGCTCCAGGAACAGTTACATAAACGAACATTTGATCTTGAGAATAGCGATAATGCAATTATTCCAGGATTCTGAAGGGCACAAATTTCTGCACAGTATGGAAATGGAGAGACAAGTTTGGCCAGTATTTTATTCCAGAAACGGAAAAATTATATGTGGAGTAAATATGTTAATTAGGAAAGAATAAATATTCCAAAATATGTATGTCCTGTATACAAATTGAAACTAATATTATTAATGAAAATATTAAATACGATACACCAAAATTATAAAGTAAGAATAGTCTCTACCTTCTCTGAAGACCTACCTAACCTTCTCCCTTAGGGATGCCCCGTGTCTTCTTCATCTTCCTATATGCTTAAAAAGCAGGGGGAAAAAAAACAGAAAAACTAAAGGTTATCGATATTGCAATTAGTCACTGAATTCATATTCACTTCATTGGTAGATAGGGCGCCAATTTACCTACCTACCCCATCCCTTCGCAACTAAATCCTGGGTACGTGCCTCGGGAGAGAGTTGGGTTGTTTCCTCTGAAGGCACTTTTTTGCACAAAATGGGCTAAATGGCCAGAACACAAGGACCCCGAGGGCTGAGATGGTTGTGGTAAGGTGAAACACTACACAACTCTTAGGAGACAGATAATAGTCTTTCATTAAAGCCATCCAGCATGTTCTTTAATGTGCACATGGAATGGCTCTCCCACACACGGAGCCAAGGCCTAACATCTCATCTGCAGTCTGGTATGAATTATATTAATGCACCTACTACTGAAATACAGCTATTTATAAAATTCTAACACATCAAAACCTCTTGAAAATACCAGCAATTTACACAATATTAACATACCAAAATCTCGAGAATATCATACTCTTGAAAAAAAAAAACTGAATTGCTTTGCAGAAACAATATTACCAAAAGAATATTTCATATCAGTTCTATTCCGCCATCCTCACAGACCTCATACTATAGCGTACAAACAGACAAGCTCCTGTCAGACTTCTGGTAGCAAGCAGCTGCTTGATTTTTTTTGATCGCCGGCAGTGGCAGTTTGTCATATGCGGCACAGAAAGCGGTGGCTTACCGCAGTCAAGTCACGACAACCGTACATTTTTGATATTAACGAACGTTAACCTAATAGCTAATAATTAATAACTAACAATCATTACATAAATGATTCATTGATTCATAATCGACTGAATGGGATTCTGAATTACATATCCTCTCATGATCAGCTGCCGGTTTCGAAGTTATGGTGAAACAAAATTGACATCGGCCAACAAAATGACATGCGAAATGAATAGGAAGTAACATAACAGTATGGAACATAAAGTGCTTAATTGATTATAATTAAAAATGCCTCATCTCTTGTGAAAGAAATATTTTAAACCCTTATTCACCCGATAATCCAACCCAGATAATATTAAACATGCATGAGGCCCATTCAAGTCACCGATTCTACGTAATCAAATTAGAGTTTAGTTGACCAGAGCCAGGAGAGTTTGGGTATACCCATTTAGAAATAATCTATGGCCTTCAACTCAGTAAAGGAATTTAACCCTTTAACGCCCAAGAAATCTGAGAAAAAGGTAGAGTACTAGTCAATTTGAAAATCTCGGCCGTTCTGGGCGTTAAAGATTTAAGTGGGGATTTTGCCATATGTTCTGTCTGGAAATAATCAGCTGGAGTTTTATATATTTCCTCTGATTGGTGCGTAGGTGAGCGCACAAACTAGCACAGATTAGTGAGTGGGGAGCATCTGCACATTTATACAGTAAAAGGGCTAAATCGGAAAAAAAATCTTCCTTTTCATTAACATTCTCTTTTTAGGAAATAGGCAAAAATACTGTACAGTTTGGGGGCAGATTTTCGTAAGTGTAAAACAGAACCCCCCCCCCCCCTTAAAAAAAAATCGGATTTTGGTATTTTACATCAAAAATCACATGTATGAAAAAATTAGTTGAAAAAAAAATGGTTGTCCCGAGTGGACAATAATATGAGAACAGTCCGGGCTTTTCACCAGCTGTGACCCGCCAAATCAACAAGCCAACTTTAGATTTAATAAACTGAGGAAATTTCTCAACGTTTTTGTTCAACTGTCAAGGAAGGTATCATCACTCTTTGTTAAACGTCGATATCAATTTTTCCTCTAAAATTGATAATGATGTTAAACCGATACTTTCTTTGACAACTTTTTAAAAAAAATAATAATCAATGAACAGAAAGAGGTCATATTATATACCAAAAGAAAAAACATTTAATTGGGGTTAAAAAAAAAGCAGGGTACTAAAATTTTAAAAGCATTTAAAGAAAACTGCAAGGTTTTACTGTATTTTTGCATTTCAAATTCAGTAAAAAAATTTACAAAAATAATTTTGCCATATTTCCTAAAGTATTTTACTTCCATAATATATATAATTAATAATATTTCTATTATTACTTAAATCTTTAATTTAACTTTTACAAAATTATTTGGTCCTTTATGCAAACGTATAATGGCGATATTTTTCCCAATCGGCAATTCTAAGACCAAGGTAGCAGTGTTGCAAAAATTTATTTTGCTTTACAACGAGATTGTTTAAATAAAGGTGACACATAAATAACTAAAAATGGGTAAGCTGTGAAGAAATTAAATAAAAATATTTCAACCTCTAAAATTTGAGATCAATTTGCATTATATTGACTACTATGAAGAAGTTGCTTTTATGAAACTGGTAAAAACTTGACAACAATTACAAATTCTGAATGCCAGTTATGAAAATACTTCAATTTAAATAAAAATAGTACTAAAGAGTTCACCTTCTAGTGTAGATGGCTTCACCCTTTAGTAGTGAGGGAAACAGGTCTTTGCCTCATGCCTGCGATTAGGGGGGTGTTTGATATTGTCAGCATTTCCTCTCTCAATAAAAATAGTTTCTTTGAACATCCCACTAAATATTCGCTCTCCACAGGTAGTTGTAATGTGAGGACTCTGCACAGAGATTATTCTCTTGATGTCCTCACACAATAATTCTATTATAACTTAGATATTCTCGGCTTGCAAGAGATCATATGGACAAAGGTCAGATTCTTGAAAATAATCTTAACTTTCTCTTTTTAGAGAAGGAAGATGAGAAGCATCTTCTAAGGAGTAAGTTTACTTCTCGGCAGACAGGCTAATGATGCTCTTCTAGGATATCAGTGCATTAACGAAAAGTTTCTTACAGCAAAATTTTAGACAAGCATTAAAGGCTTGAATGTTGCCTGTTATGTCCCACTGAGGATGCCGATGAGATAGGTTTTATGGACAACTTCAGGATATTTGAATTCTGTCAAGGGATACATTACCCTTGTTCTAGGCGACTTCAATGCTAAAGTTACTCTTGACCTTTGGGGAGGGGTGATAGATCCCATTGGTAGCTGCAATGGGCAACGTCTCCTACAGATAAGTAAACTTAATGGTTTGAGAATAACTAACACTTATTACAAACACCGCGACTTACATAAGTACACGTAGGTTTCACCAGATGGGCTGCATAAGAATATGATTGATTATATATTAACAGCAAATGGGCTAATTGTGTTAGTAATACCAGGTTATATAGGGGAACTGAAATTGGATCTGACCATTACCTTGTTAAAAGTGTCTTGCAGCTTAAACTTAAGAAGTGTTGTGCTAAGGATAAAAAATTTACCTTTAATTCTGAAGCTCTGAAAGACCCAGTTATAGCTAAAGCTTACTACGATAGGTTACTTAGTCTTTATAACAGTCAGGGTTTGGTTACTATTGAAGTTGAGGAAAATGGGACCATTTTAAACAGGATTTTCTTGAAATTAACAGTACTCTTTTAGGAAAAAAGGAGCAGAGGTAAAATTATTTGAGTGAGAAGGCACTTAAGCTTATTTCGAAAAGAAAAAACTGCAGGAATACCCTTAATCAGATACTAATCTTAATAGTCCCTACTAGTCTTAATAGAAAGCATTACAAGGAGCTTAATAAACGTATAAAGGATCAGTTAGCAACTGATAAGAATCTTTGGCTTGATGGCTTGGCTGATAAAAGCCGAGAAAGCAGCTAGACAGTGTAACAGCAGAGAGCTATACCAGTTAGTTAATATTTTGTGTGGTAAAAAACGGACAGGTATGAAGGATTGAAAGATAAACAAGGTAAGATTATAGAACATGAGGATTAACTCCTAACTATATTTCGAGAAGCATCTCCAAGGCGTACGTTTGCTTCTCAGCAGACAGGCTAGTGATGTAGTAAATGGCTAAATGGGTTAAGCATTTCAGTGATGTTCTAAACAATGTTTGTAATGATGATAGGCGCATGATGATGGCTTTAATGCTGGCCCTATAACACAGTCTGAAGTTATTTTGGCTATTTCTACACTTAAACTACATAAATCCCCAGGAGTAAATGAAATTACTACGGAAATGCTTAGAGCTGGGAATATTTCAGTTACCACAAGGATGACTGAAATTTTGAATATATCTTTTATGATAATGGCATGGTTACTAAGAATTTTACCAGAGCTACTATTATCCCTATTTTTAAAAAAGGTGATCGCATTTCTTGTGGAAAATGGGACCATTTTAAACAGGATTTTCTTGAAATTAACAGTACTCTTTTAGGAAAAAAGGAGTTTTACCTGGAACAGAAAGTAGGCTCCTATAGTTATAGGAGCCTACTTTCTGTTCCAGGTAAAATTCTTTGCATGATTGTGCTCAATAGAATTAAGAATCTGGTTGACAGGCAATTGCGTGATGAGCATTCTGAATTCAGAATTGGTAGGGGATGTGAAGATCAGATTTTTTCACTTAGGCAGATTCTTGAGAAATGTTTTGAGTTCCAGAAACCATTGTAGATTTCAAAAAGGCTTTTGATTCTTGATGATCATAATTTGTGGTTCATCCTGAGATCTTACGGCACACCAGATGAGTTAGTTAACTTAATGAAAGCTCTTTATAGTAACACTGAGTCAGGGTGAGAGTTGGTAGAGCTTGTAGCAATTGGTTTAGCATTGCTCTGGTGTTTAACAAGGGTGGATTTTGTCTCCCTTCCTCTTCAGTTTGGTTATTGATTGTGTTATACAAAATTCTCTGCAAGGGAAAGCTTTTTAAACTTAAATGGTCTAGATTTCAAATTTTCTGATTTAGATTATGTTGATAATTTGGAAAATGATGTCAATGAGATGAACTCTTTCATTCGAGCTGTTGAAAAAAACTGGTATTAGAGTAGGTTTGGTTATAAACAGTGAGAAAACATAATGTGATGAAAATTGGTCAGGCAGGATGTGATTCGGTTAATCTGAATGGTTGCAGTCTTGAGAAAGGTGTCACAGTTCAATTATCTTGGTAGCTATGTAACAGATACTGGTGATGCGCAGCATGAGATTAACAGACGAATAGGGATTGCTGCCAGGACTTTTAAGAATCTATGGAGAGTGTGAAGAAATAGGTGTATACATCTAAAGACTAAAATTAGACTGTAAAATAATTTGGTTCTTTCTAGGGTTAGTTATGGTAGTGAAACTTGGATGCTTTGTAAACAAGATAACAGGAAACTTGATGCTTTTGATTCTAGATGCTTATGCAATATCTTGGGCATTAGGTGGTTCAACTTTGTAAGTAATGATGAGGTGAGGCAAAGGTGTTGGCAACCTCCTTTGAACAGCAAATTTTGCAGAGAGAGACTCCGTTGGTTTGGCCATATTGCCAGTATGGAAAATTATATATTAGCGAATAGGGTTATAAACAGTGTGCCTAAAAGCATCAGAAAGAAGGGGAGACCTAGGATGCAGTGGGCAGACAATGTCAAACAGGACCTTGCTAGAATTGGGGTACAATGGCAAGGTGCAGCAGATGTAGCTCAGAACAGATGTGCTTGGAGAATTAAACTGCACGGTCTGGTTGGACCTCCATAGCCTATGGCTGCTTGAGGATGACAATGACTAAAAAGTCCTGCGAGGCCTGGGCAAACTACAGCTCACCATCTCTTTTTCTCCAGACCAAAAGCTACTGATGACAACAAATGGCAAATTTTCATTAAAATAATTAATTTAAATGAAATTATATTGTTTGTGTTTCAATTACGAGTTTTTTTGTGTTCATTATACATACGTTATTAATTATACTTTTCTTTGGCGGTCTGATATTCCATTTTAATTTTCTATGTTGCCCACTATCCCATTTCAGTTTTCTGTGACCCTTCAGCTAAAACGTTTGCCCAGGCCTGGTCTAAACACTCCTGCACATATGGCCACATAACTACAACCTAAGAAAAAGGTGATTAGTTATTTCCCCTCACTCACCCATAAATGTGTATTTGGCAAAGGCTCTAGACAACTCATTTATGTTTCTCTTTTTATGTCTTCTTATTTATATCACTAAATTTCTATATGTGTACCTTACATTGATTTTTGGACATTCCTCTTTTCTTTTACCAAATTAATGTGCCAGGATACAACTGCAGCCATAAGTGCATATGGACTTTAAATTTCAGCTTTTCTACTGAGCTCTTCCATAGATCTCCATATTATTTTACAAAGTCAAGTCTAATAATTCATTAATTTTTTTAAAAATTATTACATATATTATAATTCCGATTATTTTAATACCAATCATTCAAAACACTGGATATTGTTGTTATTTAGTCTACATAGATTTAAATATGCCAATGTATATTTCAAAGAGGTCTCAACTAGTTTAATTCAATTCAAAACATTATTATAAGACTAGCCTGCAAAGTTATTTAATGGTTAATAGAAATTTGCATTGTTCATTATTTTTTATTTTACTTTAACAACATTTCAATTATTTAAAACACTTCACTGTGATGCATTTCAGACAACAGGAATGCTATTGCATATTAAATATAATTAAAACATCTTTTCATAATTAGTAGAATGTTCTAAAATAATCACAGTTGAAACTTGCACTTCAAAACCTATTAGTTAAACTTAAGAAAATTTTGGAAATAAAAAGTTATTCACATAATATTTATGGTAAATTTTAAGTTTTTATCAGAGAAATATTAGCAAAGATTAATTCATCATTGAATCTTGAAATGCATAAAATTAATAATACAATATGCAATATACATAAATATAAAATTCCAATTTTCTTATTCTGTACTGATTCCATTAATATTTATTTTCTATAATATGAATGTGAAAGTACTATAATATTTATAAATGGTACACTCCATCTCACAGGGTGATACAGCAATGCACTTTAAACAAATATATATATTTGTATATTTTATTCTTCAATTGGATATAATATATCATTTCTTTATCTGTGTGCGTGATTGGCTGCAAAATATTTCATTTGGCTGGATGAGAACACAATGCTAAGACTTTAAGAGAAACAAGTTACAAGTAAAATACTTCAACATTTAATTAAGAATTCTACTACAAATTTCCTCTATCATATCTGACAGACAGTAATGTATAAATTTTTCTTTAAAAGTCCTTAAATGATGCACCAAAAAGAAATAATACCAACAAACCATATTTCTTATTGTTCTTATTTTTCTGAGAAAATGGGAACTTGTAAGTACAAAAGAGCATTTTCTAAACTGCTATAGGAAAATATTCTACAACAGGCAAGAGGTATGAATATTGAAGGTATACAAGAGAAGGCCTTACAACAAAGGATAACACATATTGGCAGTTTTGAAGATCATTGATTAACTAAGGAAGAAGATTGTACTGATGCTGGTCTAGTTTGCATGACCTAATACATTATGTGCATTGGGTTTAACAAGTGCATGAAACAAGGAAAGTTCGGATGTTGGTAGTTGCGAGACTAAGCCAGAAAAATGAAAAAGGAGGCCCAAAGAGACTGGATTTCCAATGCAGTGTAATATTTCCCCTCCTTTTTACAGGTCTTTAAAAAACGTCTTGAAAAATGCATGAAATATAAATAAGTTTTTTTACCTCTAATTACCTTTACTAGTATTCTGAAAGAGGAGGGGGGGGAGCAAAGGAGCTTTGCCCCCTTAGATTTTTTTAAAATTTTTTTCTCGGATTTTTTTTATTAAATAGTGTACTATTTTTTTTTGAGCCCCATCAAACATTTCAGTCACGAGCCACCACTGCTTGTTACATATTAGGTCATGTAAACTAGGCCAGCACCAGTACAATCTACTTCAATGCATTCAGATGTAAACCAGTGGACTTCAAAATTGTCGTGATGTGCTATTGATTGTTGTAAGGACATTACCTTCTCTTGCAAGCCATCAATGTTTACACCTCTTGCCTATTGTAAGAAAATTTCCTATAGCAATATAGAAAATGTTATTCTATACTTACCACAATAGTCAACTGTAATAGAATCTGTAACAAAACTATGTACTTAGAACACTTTTCAACCTATATTCTGATGTTATTCAGCTACCTATATTGTTACACTTGTGTTATCTCTGCTATTTTAAAACATTTACAGTGCTATAGATTTTATTAAATGTGATATTTACACTGTGATTTCTTAAATTCTTGAGGAATATATTAAAGCCCAATTGCAGTTTTCATCATACTCAACAGTAGAACAACGAAATTCTACAAAATGTATGATACCAATCTCCAGCAAACCATGTCTACACAAGGAGTTGCAGGATATACACAATATGTCCATTCCAACTGCAGTAAACATTATGTTAAGATGCCAAATTAAAAACGACAGGGATAAACTACTGCCAACAGGAGGAATGTATGTTAACTTACTGAACAAAAATGAATGAGATAAAGAGAAAACAAGATATTATTATCAAAAGACCAAAAGAACCAGTAGTAAGAAACTGACAGTTTAAAAAAACAATTAGCTTTAGGCATTTTATACAATGTTTGGAATACATTGATAAAATGTCTGAATTTGAAATACATATAACATTTATTACTTGTCAACACCTTGATAGTGCAGTGGTATCACATTGGCTCATGGTAGCTGCTGGGGTCTGGGTTTGAGTCCTGGAATGTCATGATTATGTGTTTGTGTGTTTGTCAGTTTTATGATAAATTAGGATAAGGCTGAATGAGCTTCTAAGGTTATATCCATCCTTTTAAAACACAAAAATAATAATAAATTAAAATTTTAAGTTTCCGTGGTAATTATTTAATATATCAACCTTAAGAATTTGCAATTTTATATTACCCCTCATACATATTTCAATAATTGTAACTATAGTAATACGAAAAAATAGACAAGAGTGCTTTTTAAAATATTTTATACTTGTAAAAAATCGACCTATACAACTGTTCAAAATTAGAGTAAATGCTAGGGTTATAAGATGTCACCATTTTCTGGGGACAGTCTCTGGGTGAAAAGCTCTGTCTTTGAAAAATAAATGTCCTAAGAAGTATCCCTGAAATTTTATCAGATTAAAAACAAATACTAACTGTATGACATGAGCAGATTTTTTTACTGACAGAAGTGGCAACACTGTTAATAAAAAATTTTAGTCAGTAATGCAGATGACTTGAAAGTGAGACTAGATTTCACAATGAACCTCGTCAATTGCAAACTGTCAAGACATACCCTGAAAACAGGGAAGTCTGGTTAATTTTGGAATTGAATTTTTAAAAGTCCCCAGATCTTTTCCTCTTACAAAGTAAAATAATTCAGTTTTAGTATTTGAGTAATAGCTCTACTTATAAAATGAAAGCTCTCTATAATAACACTGAGTCATGTGTGAGAGTTGGTAAGTCTTGTAGCAATTGGTTTAGCATTACGTCTGGTGTTCGACAAGGGTGCATTTTGTCTCCTTTTCTCTTTAGTTTAGTTGTTGATTATGTTATGCGAAATTCACTTCAAGGGAAAGATTTTGGCCTTAAATGGGCTGGAGATACGAAAATTTCTGATTTAGATTATGCTGATGATTTAGCCCTTTTGGCAAATAATGTTGATGAGATGAACTCTCTCATTCGAGCTGTTGATGAGACTGGTAGTAGAGTAGGTTTGGTTATAAACAGAGAGAAAACTAAAGTGATGAAAATTGGTCAGGCAGGCTGTGATTCAGTTAATCTGAATGGTTGCAGTCTTGAGCAGGTATCACAGTTTAATTACCTTGGGAGCTATGTAACTGATACTGGTGATGTGCGGCATGAGATTAACAGACGAATAGGTATTGCTGCCGGGACTTTTAAGAATCTATGGAGATTGTGGAGAAATAGGCGTATACACGTAAAGACTAAAATTAGACTGTATAATAGTTTGGTTCTTTCTAGGGTTAGTTATGGTAGTGAAACTTGGACGCTGTGTAAACAAGATAACAGGAAACTAGATGCTTTTGATTCTAGATGCTTACGCAGTATCTTGGGTATTAGGTGGTTTAACTTTGTAACTAATGATAAGGTTAGGCAAAGGAGTCTGCAACCTCCTTTAAGCAGCATATTGTGCACAGAGAGACTCCGCTGGTTTGGCCATGTTGCCCGTATGGATAATTATAGATTGGCGAATAGGGTTATGAACAGTGTGCCTAGAAGCCTCAGAAGGAGGGGGAGACCTAGGATGCAGACAATGTCAAACAGGACCTTGTTAGAATTGGTGTGCAGTGGCCAGATGCAGCAGATGTAGCTCAGGACAGATATGCTTGGAGAATTAAACTGCGTGGTCTGGTTGGACCTCCGTAGCCCATGGCTGCTTGAGGATGATGATGATGATTTTAAGAAAATATTAGTAAGAAGAATTACTGAAAGAAAATATTACTGAACAATTGAGAGATAATTAAAACCACTAACAAGACATAATAACCATTAAATAGAAATATTAGTTGCTATCTGTTTATATGATATCTGAATTCAACTAGACATTAATTTTTATACACACAAAGTAAACTATTTTATATTTTTATTGTGGTCTTGTTTCTACACTAGCTTTTTCCCTAATGATAGAAAAAAAGTGATTTGTGTAGATATTAAAATTTAGCCTTTAACTGGTGATATGGAATACTTTACAGACTCCCTGATATCATGCTGTATTCAGGTAACAAAGTTATATACGAATCATTGTTTAAATATTTTATATAATTTCAACACACCCCAAAGTATATTTGTGCAAAATTTTTCAAAAGATTCCATAAGATAAATTCAGCTCTTACACATAAAAAATATTGGAGTCTGTTAGTCCCCATACTGCCAGTAGTATTCCAATAATTTTATCTCACTAGTCAACACTAAATACACTAATCAGCTGTTTTTCTGTGAAAATACATCTCAAAATGGTAAATTATACAATAAGCATTAACAAACCTGCTAAATATGCATAAAAATTTTAAGTTAACCATGATTCCTTTATATGGATAATATAAGATAAATAAAAGTACAACAAAAAATAGTATTACTTAATGTATGTACATATCATAATGTAGATTATCAGATTATCACTGCAAATCTATGAAGAATTGCATTTATCTATTTATAGATAACTACATAAATAACAAAGTACAAAATATAAAAATTCAAAAAATTCAAAATAAGATCTTACAACTAAATTAATTTTTTACTGTTCAGCATAAGTTTATCTGTAAACACTGTATGATGTCGATTTGCCACATGCATTCCTTTACCCTTATATACTATATTACAAAAAGTAACCAGGCACTTACATGTTATGTGAATGGAAAACTACATTTTAAGCTCCTCAGTTTCTAAAATAATTTTTTATGTAAAAGAGATAAAACAATGTCCTTATTGTTATGCAATGCTCCACACAATTATATTTTCATAAGAGAAAAAAAGTTAGAAAGTACACTAAAAATAATGCAAAATGGGGATCTCACTCAAATTTCTATTTTCCACAATATTCATTTAACATTTAGAGAGTTATGAAAACTGAATCATTTAACTGTAACTTTTGCTAGTCATGAAAATTTATCTAAAAAGTTAACACACAGCTGTTATAACAAATTGTTTATTAATATAAATGCAATATTTGAAGTTTGTGTAATAATTTTTTAAGATTTTATCAATTTGGAGTAGGCGGAGGGGAAATGTTTAGGAAGAGCTATGAATTATTGTTACTATTCCAGGTTCAATAAATTATTTTAATGATAAAGACAACACTCTCATGAAAAACTGAAGTCAGTAGAGCCTGATTTCTAGAGCTGAGTGAGAGTCAAATGAAATAAATACCGAGACATACTAAATATACAGATTACGTGTAGAAATAGACTTTAACAATTATTAAAAACATCTGAAAAAAATTTATGCTAAAATGGCAGGAATCAAACCTGCAACTCTCTATATACATGCCAGAGCACTCTATTGTTAAAACCACGCATCAGATGCTAAAACCTTTCAGAATAAGGCCTATAAATCTTTCACTGACATGTGGTGGATCTTGCACCATCTATACTTCAGGAGAGGCAACTTTTCCAATTGTTGCTAATGATTTAGATGTTAATTCCAACAATTGGAAAAGTTGCCTCTCCTGATGTATAGATAGCACAAGGTCTGCCACATCTCAGTGAAAGATTTGTAGATCTTATTCTGGAAGATTTTAGCGTCTGATGTGTGGTTTAATGGTAGAGTGCTCTGGCATGTATCTAGAGAGTTATGGGTTCGATACCCGCCACGTCAGCGATAATTTTTTTCAGATGTTTTAATAAATACACTCAGACTCTTTAAAATCACCATTTAGAGAGATATAATTTGATCTTCAATATACATTTAGTGACATTTTTCTGTAAAAAGCTTATTTTCAAGTTAGGATGCTTTGAATATGGCTTTTTATTCACATAACATGGAAGTGTACAGTTTTTTTTACTCAAATGTAATAGTTTTGTAATAGAGTATATATATATTACAAAAATTATTTCCCCATTTCATGGACCAATTTAAACACTTTTTCACCTTCACATTAGATTCATGCAATATCTATGGAAACTAGCATGTGTTTGTATGTTGTATGAGAAACCAGAACAAGCTCAATATTTCTTCAAGGTTATCTCCATCCTTTGTGTAAAGGAGCACCAGCTTCCCTTTAAAGAAACACTGGACAATGTTAAACATGAACAAATACAAAAATTCTTTCCTACCATATTCGCAATTAACTGTGCTACAAAAGTTACAAACTATGTGTGCTTCGTATTCAGGCAAAAATTTATAAAAAAATTTTCCTCTAAAAAATTAGCAACTAAAGATTGTACAATAATATCCACTCATGTTATAATGTAAAGTGTGAAATATCAATTTTTCTCTTAAGCATATCACACCAATAAGAGCTTAAATCTCAGTCACCCTGTATTCAAATATGGTGCCAACTGTTTTCAGATACATTGCATCACATTCCTATAAGTAAAACAAAAACTATAACAATATGCTAAATGCATCAAAAATAAAAAGAATGATCAGAAGGGATTATACAACTTTTAACAAACATCCCAAACACTTACTAAAATGTTATTTGAATATGATTTGAGCTATATCATTTACAAATAGTTAATAAATCTGAATTAGTGCTTATATACACAAAAAGAAGTTAAATGTTCATACACTCCTATGCAATGCTCAACACAATCAACTTTCAACATAAAAACACATTTTCTAATAATGCAAAACATTTTCACATTTTGTTCCTGTCTCTGGTTTAATTTTATTTGGATATGATTTGAGCTATATCATTTACTAATAGGTCATAAATTTAAAACTTTTGCTGTTACACAATATATTCAATAACAGCAGAAATTAAGTATTGGTAAATGATATAGCCAAATGTTCTGCAACCAATAGTCAAGAGATCACTAAAGGATGCACAGATATTTTTTGAGAGTCCAAGCTAAATTCAAATTTTATTCTTTTTTTATTTCCAAAGAGATTTTTGAGGATTTATGTAAAAGTTAAATCACAGAAACCCAAATACAATATGTAGAATACACAATTGGTCATGCTTGTTCACCACCAGTGGTAGCTGACACTATAAACTAATTTTGTATATTATACTCAAGATTAGTTTTAAAAATAAACTGGCAAATTTGAATTTTCCTGTTTATTGAAAACATATTTATGCCTTGGCCTTTCACTTCAATGTAACTGTGCAAAATTAGCTTTTTGGCAATATTACAAATAATAAAAAAATTTCCATCAGCTTGCACTGTGCATTCAGCTAACCTTTATTAATTAAATTTTACCAAGATATAACTTGATAAATGAAGTTTATCACACTAAGCGAGGACTAAGTGAGCCTACATGGTATCAGTAGGTAATTTATGGGTATATTATTTCCCAAGTGTGCATTCTGTGCACACTGACTGTTTACCATACAACAATCACAGATAAGTCAGCTGCTGTGGAGTTAAGGTGAAAAACTGCCATACACATAAAAAAAATTTTGAACTACACTGTCATGGATTATCGCAAGAAATCGAATGTAAGAGTTAATAAAATATTAAGTTAAGTAACAATATCAAAAATCTTTAACCTTTGCAATTAGAACTTGAATTTGAACAAGATATGCAAGGCAGTTGAAAAATATGTGAGTAAATTTCAGATATCACAAGCCAAAAATTAAAAGTAAATTTTAGGCAGCACAGAAAACTAAACTAAGCCATGCAATGTTTGAGCTTGTTTACATAGCATCTTAACACAACTCACTATGGTGAGAGAACA